>JANDEH010000002.1:1937500-7570709 GCA_024610705.1 Tetragnatha versicolor
TTCATTTTACCATACGAAAAAACATACGGAACACTTGTTTGTTTTTGAAAATCTGACACATGCAACTTCCTTATTGGAAAATTTGAATGGACAATTATAACTTTAAAAATTCATTAAATTAAAAGTTAATTAGTAGATGGTTTTTGAGGGAGTGAAATTATGGTTTAATGCATATAATATAAATTGGGCATTTCCTACTACTATTATAATTGTGAATGTTTGTCTGGATGTTTGTTACTCTTTCACGCAAAAACTACTGAATGGATTTTAATGAAATTCTACCATAATGTAGCTGATACATCAGAATAGGACATGGGCTATAATTTATAAAGAGAAAATCAGTCCTTCATTCTTTTTTTCCCGTTTTTCCTCCTTTTTTTCACTTATTTTTCCGTGTTTGAAAACCTGTTTTACCAGTCATACAACGAGTTAAAAATAAAACATTGTTTCAAATGAGACAGATCACTAGACTTTTTCATTTACTAGATCTTTTAGTTTAGTTTTAAACACTGGTTTTAAATTTGTTAATTTGTTCACTAGACTTACTAATTTACCAGACTTTTTACTATGGTTACAAATTGGTTATTTTATAAAGGCACCAAGATATTAAACATTATCAGGAACATCGGGATTGTAAAAAGTGACAAGAACACCGGGATTGGAAAATTAGCGAGAACATCGGGATGGAAAAATTACCGGGTTATAAAAATTACCGAGAACACTGGGATAGGAAATTTACCATAAAGACACCCAGAATACCGGAATATAAAAATTACCGTAAACACTGAGATAGGAAAATTACCGGGAACGCCGGGATTAGAAAAATTACCGTGACCACCGGGATAAGATTACCGGGAACACACTGGGATAGGAAAGAGGCGCCTGGGATACCGGGATGATTTGTAATATTGCTAATTTACAAAATTATAAATGTATTTTAAGAAATATTTAAAAAATTAATTTATAAACCCCACCCGTGCAAGGCCGGGTATAACAGCTAGTTAAAAATAAATATAAATGGTTAAATTCAAATAACAAAAACTTGCTGCGGGTATTAAACATTTTATTTAAAAGTTGAAATTCCTCTGAGTATTAGGTTGTGGGAATTATAACTAGAGATTTAAAATTTCCGGAAATTTTGTGAAGGCCGACAAACCCAGAAAAAACCGTTTTTCCCGAAAAAATTGTAAAAGTGTGAAAAATTGACCTATTTTGCATAGAAAAGAGCAGTTTTTGTAAACATTTATTTAAAACTAAATAATCATTCATTGTATAATAAATAAAACATTAGTAAAATAAAATATAATATTATAAATTCAAATATAAATTAATCATTAAAAATTATTTTATAATATACTTCCAAAATAAAATTTAAATTTTTCAAGTAAAAATAAACATGGGTTATATTATATGGTTTAAATTTTATTTTTACCATATACCAAGCACTGGATTTAATAATTGTTTATAAAATTATCAAAGTTATTAAAATGAGGTATTTGCATGAGTGAGGGATTTGCTTGATTTTATACTTTTTCGATACATTATTTTCTATAACTCCCAAATTTCTGATTTTTAAGTTCAAAAATTTGTTTTAAATAATTTAAAATTCAATTTTATTTTTGCCAAAACGTCAGAAAAGTCACGTTATCAGAAAACGGGTTTCTATTGGATGTGACGTCACAGCGCATGAAAACCATTGTGTTTTCTGTTGTCACGTAATCAGAAAACGGGCTTCTATTGGATGTGACCTCACAACGCATGATTAGTGATACGAAAGTGTTTTCGCACCCAAACAAAAAACGAAATTTCAAAAATTTATATCTCAGAAACTAGGCTACGAAAATACTTGATGTAAACGTCATTCTTCATGGTTTTTGTCTACTATCTTAATAAAATTTAATCTCAAAACGAGAGAATACCTCATTGTGCATTGTGTAACTGTTCTGTGTTCATTAATATAATTTTGAATGCACATTTTTGTTTATGTAGAAAAATAGCAAGTGATACTGAGATGTGAACGTTAAAATTAGTTTATCACTTGCAGCTTATATTTTTTAAGTTAAATGTTTTCATGTGTGACATTAAATATCTAAAGAAAAAGCATTGCAAAGTAACTGTAATATGACAAAACTCCAGCTCTCAAGCGTTGCCTCCAACCGTGGACCAGTTTCGCCCTTGTTAGCTCATCAGCACGGTATAGGAAGGTAACGCAAGAGAGCGGAGGGTGAGCTTTTAGTCTAGCCGACAAGATGACTGAGCCAAGATGACAAGCCCTGATGAGCCCTAACAAGGGCGAAACCGGTCCACGGTTGGAGGCGACGCTTGAGAGCTGGAGTTTTCTCACATATTCCTCTAACCAAAGGTAGTGGTAAAGTACTCCCCTTTTCATAACTGTAATATGTTTCTTCAAAAAAATTTTTATTACAAACTTAAAAATTTTCAGTTTTTCCCGAGTGAAATCCAAATTATTTGGGGAAAAAATGCTTAATATATGGTTGAAACTTCATTTTTAAGTATTGTATAAGATTATCATCTAAAACATTTTTAATTGATATCGGTAAAATAATTCTGTAAAAAGTATTTGAAATTAACATTTCAATTTTTCCGGAAAGAAATAAACCCTTCGGGAAAAAACCGTTTTTTCCCAAAGTTTCCGGTTTTTTTCTGGTCCATTACCATCTCTAATTATAACACAATTTCACATAAAGCTTGCAGAAACCTTGTGATAGGGCAAAAAATCAAATATTTCTCCCTTCACAGCATCCTATTCAATAATCACAACAGGGATACACATCTGTTAATCGTAAAAGGATAAGGGGAGAAATATTCTCCTTCAAAATATCCAACCAAACTAGTCCCATCCCTCTTACCCTCCACCCAATAAAATATTTAAATCCATATCATAAAGCCGAACACCCATCAAGAGGCACAAAAATAAAGGGATGGCAGCAAACATCCAATGACAGGTGCGATACCATATTTTATTTCTTGACTGGATCCCTTTAGCCTCCCGGACCATAACCCTAAAAGTTGCCCCAAATTTACGACGCGCCATTAAAGTTCTGGAACTCCGCCGGTGGTTCGGCGGGATGACAGACGATTCTTTTCGTGAAAAGGGAGGAAATTGGTGGGTGCACTCCACCCCTCATCCCGAATTCTTTCACCCTTCGGTTGGGGGAAGATTGAATGTGGGACTGTTGGATGAGTAGGTCTCATGTGACCCTTGGATGGGATGAGTGGGGTAAAAATGGGTTTGTTCTGTGTATTAATGTGCTTTATATGATTTGCTACATTACCTAGTGTATTTTGATATAGGATGTCGAGAATGATCTTGGGCAGAATAAGGAAGTTGCATGTGTCAGATTTTCAAAAACAAACAAGTGTTCCGTATGGTTTTTTGTATGGTAAAATGAAATATCTAGTCAGTTTTTCAAAAAAAATGTACAGGTAATTAAATATTTTAATTTAAAAGTCGAGAAAAAAACACGTGACTGATGAAAACGTTTATTGTTTAAACTATAAGATGACGTCAACAATCATACCATCAACTCCATTGCTTTTCAACAATGTTTAGTATAAGATGACGTCACATCCAAACTCTTGGCGTTTTCGCGCGCTTTTTTAAAAGGGGATTTTTGTTAATTTTTTTGGCAATCAAAAAATTTCTCGATCGGCCTCAAATTTTGGGTAGTTGCTTATTTTTGCAAGAGGAATCGATTTAAAAAAATAAAAAAAAATCATGCAACTTCCTCATTTCTCTACCCGTGGGTCGTCAGGTTTCGGTAAAATTTCATTATTTTCGTTGTTATATGAAGCTATTTGGTGTAAGATAAACTACATAGTTATAGAATTTTGAGTAAGATAAACATATTAACTTTAGACAACGAGGCAAATTCAAATCAAGTAATAATTTCAAAATGGAAAGTTTTGGGGGAATGCTACTTAAAATGGGTTCATGTAGGAGTAGTAAGATTTTATTAAGAAAAAAAAAATTCCAAAATCGGTTCGGTGGTTTCAGCTGACTGGCAGCCGGTCGAAAAGAAATGACAATTACTTCAAGATAAATTTTTGATATTCAATGTGAAATTGAAAGGAAAACCCCTTTCAAAGAAAAAGAAGTGAAACTGCGCATTTAATGTTAGGGAATGTGTAAATTAATACCACATGAAGGGTGAAGTAGTAACGAGCGAAGCTCGCATGAGCGCTAAAAACGCGTAAGGCTAGTTGTAAGCCCCAATAGACTGTAAATTTATATCATAAAGCCATTGTTTAATTGAAAATTGTTCACGTTTAATTGAAAAAAGATGTTTAATTGAAAATTGTTCACGTTATTAGCAATTAATAATACATTTATTTAATTCTAACCTAAAATATTTCTTAGGTGTACACCACTGCGAAAAATTCGTTTATTTTCTTTATTATATTAAATTTAAACATTGACCCATGCGTATAATGAAAATAAGTCAACGGCATGTAATAGAGACGGAATAACATTTTATTTACAAAATGTCCACAAAATATCTAATCCAGATATAAACCTGTAACTCCCACCCACAATCGAGTGTATAAGAGAAATCAAAAGTCCTTAAGTAGGAGCGAAAGAGAATCTCAAACGACATTGCGTGACTTTCCCCCTCGTAAAATATATGGTAAGCAAAGTCAACTTATTTTGGGGGCACTTAAGAACGTCAGTAAAGATTAGGGTAGAGATAATTGGCCAGAGCTGGGGCTGGGAAAGAAAAAGCACCCTATAAAAGGGGACTTGCTCAATCGGAGATGAGCATTTACGATTCATTACATCCCTTTAAGAAGATATTTTTGGAAAAAAATCTGATAGTTATATACTAGCGTGATATACTGTACGATTTATTGCTGTTCTTAAAAGAAGTCTTTTGATAAGACATCGGATTGTATTCTAAAACATATTTCCGGAGTTTTTATATGTAGCACTTATTTTCTGATACCGAGAGGCAAATCTGAAATGTTCTATAATTCCAAATATGAGTTCATACTTTGTAAGCTGATTACAAAGTTTTTCTTGAAAAAAATCTAAATCCATGTTATAATAAGATGGTGTTCGGTCAGTTAGGTTATGGTATCAAGAATGCTGCATAAGTAATAGTATTTTAATCTAATATTTTACCAATAGATACCTTTTAAGTTTCATTTATAGGGGAGAGTGTTGTACCTACGGACGGTTGTACCTTCAGCCACCTCATTTTAAAATTCGGGAAAAAATGTAAATTTGAATTTGTGGTCGATTTTGAATGTACACAGATGCTATCTAGTTGCTAACGTGAAATCAGCTCTTTAAAATATTATTTAAATTTTATATAAAAAATTTACTGTTTTTAGGTGCTCAAAGTTTTTTTAGTGCATCACTACATTAACTCTTTTCTTCCCCTTTAATTATGACATGATAAAATGGGATACATGGGGGGAATCCCGAGATTTTAACTTTTATTTTTGATATTAAAAATCATCAGATCTCAATTCTTTTATCTTTTATGGAACTTTGAATGCAAAAACACCTCATGTTGCACCTTCGGACACCATAAGTGTTGTACCTACGGACATGTTCTTGTGGGTGTCTGTAGCTAATCGGCGTTTTAGAATCAGGTTTCATTTAACTGAATACATTTTAATAAATGTTCAATTAATTCTAAAACGTTATCTATTTGTCAGCGATTATTTTCAAGTGATTTTTAGATGAAAAATCAAATATTTTGTGATCTTAACTACTTTTTTTAAATTTATGATTCTACTTGGAATTTAATGTAAAATATGGTGTAAAATCCTAAGAACCCTATCGCATTTAAGTATGATGATTAAAAAACTTGAAATTTCCACTGAAGAAGATTTACACCAAATTATTGTTATTACCACCAAATGCTTGCACAACTAAGTGTTGATGAAATTGTTTTTTTTTGGGGGGATCAGTGCAGTTGTCAGATCAATCAGCATGATTGATGAAACTATTATCTTAAATTCTGATCTGAAAATACCATGTGATTTTTGTGTTTTTGGTAAAAAATCAAGACTTTTATCATTCAACTTCGTTTTAATGATCATTTACGATCTAAAACTACATTACTTTAAAAAATCTATTCTCAAATTTAAAAATGCTTGAAAAAGTTTATTAAAAGGTAATACACCAATAAAAATGTTCATTTTAAGCTTTTATCAACTAAAAATTTCCTTTTTAAGGGTGTCCACAGGTACAACTGGGTCTGTCCATAGGGAGAGCACGTTGTTGTACCTATGGACACAAATTTTTCCATGTTATTATAAATGATTAAAAATCCAATTTTCAAGATTTTGGCTAGTAAAAAATATCTATGTACTCACAAAGGTTAGGACTATAGGTTGGGCACTTTAAATGGTCAAAATGTGATTTTACCTGTCTTAGAAAAATCCAAACGTGATTTTTGTCCAGAGGTACAACACTCTCCCCTACCTATTCATTTTGCGTGTTTTGACACATTTAAAATTCAAATCCAAATTTTTCAAATTCAAATATTATTCAACAACAACACACAAACGACAGTACACAACAGTAAAGAAAAATGATAAAGGAAAAAAAAAACACTGAAATATTTTTTTATATCCCAAAGGAGCCAGCAAGGCTTTATCGTAAAAGTTTTTTTTAAATCGCCATACGGGATACTTTAACTTCTTAATTGATTGGTGTATTTAATTCCCGGTCAAATGAAATATACCAATTGAGGTGTTTGCTGCAACAACGAGTTATCTCGAAAATCCAAATTCATCTCAGAAGTTGCCACTTTGGCAGCAGCTAGCGATAGACGCCAAGGTGGTGAAGTTTTAGGGCCATGTATGTATAACCACTACTGAGTTGGTGAATGTGGCAGCCTTTTTTTTACCTCAAAGGAAGGTGCCTTTAATTTTTCTAATCGTTCTAGGATTAGAAAAGTGAAAGCTTTGCAGTTAGGAATTTTAAATCAAAATATTTAAATTTAAAAAAAATTACGATCGCAAAATTATAGTTTGAATATTGATTAAATAAATTTATTAAGAAATTATCAGACGGATATTTTTAATTGGATTTGGAATAAAAGATAATCTAAATTTTTAAAAATGTTTTATTTACTTATGAAACACTAAAAATAAGAAAATACTTAAGATTATTACGATACGATCATCTTAAATATGTTTTTTAAGGTATTGTATTTAGCTTTAAAAAATCAAATTAACTTGTGTATAAAGTTTTCAAATTTTTAGTTTTAGCCCGATCCGATCTTTTTTCCGATCCGAAAATACCAAAGATTACCTTAAGATCATCTTAAATAAGTTTATTATGATATTGAATTAGCTTAAAGAAATCTAATTTACTTTATAAAAAAATAATTTTTAATAAAATTAATAATAAAATTTTGAAATAACTTTAATCGACCTAAGAAGGTAATTAAAAACCAAAAAATGCCAAATATAAATTATTTCCCCGAGTCTTTACAAATCCACAAAAATAACTGTTTTCCCGTCTAATTGTGGTAGAAAGTTGTACCACAATCAGCATCTGAGCCTTGGTTACACATGGCTAAAATTCTTTGACTTAGATATACAACTCTATGAAGCGTTAAGCAGCACCACATTGGCAACTGTGTGCCACTTTGGCGACGATCTTATCGAGATTCATTCAGTTTTCGGAAAGTCGAGATAACTCGTTGTTACAGCAAACACCTCAATTATTTATAATGTGATACTGGCGGATCGGAATTTAAACCAATATTCTCACTTTAGTATTAGAAAGTTTTTGAAAAATCTCAGGTCATTTTGCTTCAAACATGCGATAATTTCTTACCGACATGTTGCTATTACTTAGGAGACACTATATAGCCCAAACGTCTAGGGAGGTATCCCTTTTCCCTTTCGAACAAAAGAAAAACGCGACTAGCAAATTAAGTTACCCTACTTAAAATACAAAACGATCTCAAAGACTTCCCCCGACACGAAAATCCTCGTCTATTTACTCCACATCCATTCCTTAAATGCACCACACCTGACTCCTCCCGTGGGAAATCCGTTTTTTCATCAAAATATCAAGACTCATAAACACCAAGTGCTCGGGAGACACAAAGAAAGCATTTAGCATCTCAAGGCCCTACCTGACGCGGTAGCTAGACTCTTTCAAAAGTAAGTGGATTTAGCATAATTTACTGCCCTACCTTGTCAACTGTTCTTTTTAGAGAGCCACTGCCACCCAATTAACGCAAAACTGGTTCTGGACCATCTTTATTACCAGACTTAGCCCAAGCCGTCCGGCTTGGCTTTGTCAGTGCTGTCGTTTTAATCCGATATGTGTGCATAAAGATGACCTTTGCAGAAACCAAACCCCGTATTTCACATTATCAAGGTCGAAGGTGCGATGTATTCATTAAGGGCATAATACGGCCCTTTCTGCAAATTATAAATATGCATCGAACCCTCAGTAGAATTAATACCTGGTCCACCCGGCAGGTGTGACGTCTGTGCAGTGTCCGGTGAATTCTGATTCTACTTAATGTGCCGATTTGTTTTCAGATCCCATACCAAAGGGAATTCAATCCCAAATGTGTCTCTGTGTTAATTCCCGGGGAACTGAATAATATACAGAGCTCGGCATAAATGCACGGAGTTCTCTCATCACGATTTTAACAGGAAGGTTCGGGTGAATAGAAAGCGGAATTATTTTTTTTTCTCTCAGGAGGTGTGATTGTGGTAATTTCTAGGCGTGTTGATGCTATTCGAGAGGTGGGATTTAATTCGGTGTTCGTGTTTTATGGATTTGTAATACAATAGAGTGTTGTGCTTGGAGGTTTGATGCTATTAAATAAGGCGGTGTTATTCTTGGGCTTTTATTTCCTTACACAATAGAAAGATTTAATTAAGCAGGTGTTTGAGGAATGAGGAATGTTACAAGGATTTACGTCTGTAATTTTTTTGCTTCTTATTCATTATAACTTATATCCTACTAAATGATACCTGTTCTTTAATCCTTCTACCTAGCTTTTTATGTCGTGTTTTTCCCAGCAGTTTCAATCAGTAGATATCTTATAATACTATGTGGAAATAAAAATATTAATATTTTGTTAATTTTTATATTTATTACTGTGGTAACATAAGTATGAAACGAAATTCCCAAATTGCTGACAGTCTATCTAACGGGTTAATAAATTATCAGCTCTTGAACTAACATTAACCCTTTATTTACCGACGGTACTTGTAAGTACTACTGGCTCAAGTTTAGAACTGCTGATGGTTGGCGAGTTTTGGCTATTTGGCGCCATATATAGAAGTCACATAATTCACTTAACATTAGTTGGGGTAACTATATAGTGATTTTTATCGCTAAAAACTTGGAGCATCACCAGTACTAAACTTGAGCCGAAAATAATTTAGTAAATAAAGGGTTAAGTTCAGTCACTAAGATAACGATAATGTTTCGTTGATAACATTTTTTAAAAACGTCTAAATAAAAAATGACGAAGATAAAATATTTATAGAAAATATGGGTACAAGTAGATTAGACGAGTGCAAATATCACTCACGTTTTTCAAATGATACATTACAATGTAGCTGTAACATATGTAACATACATTAAAAGCAACACCACTATTTGTTGCATATTTTGATTGCTGTTTTTAAATTTTGATACTGTTGACGAAATTGTTTGATTCTGTTCAAGGCATTATAAGTATTTTTTGCAAATTACCCCAATCAATCATTGAATATATTTTAAATTGATTTATTACATAAAATGTTTTCTTCTCGTATACAGATTTCTGTAAAATATTTCAAAGTATGGTTTGATTTAATATTTTATCTGCAAACATCAGGAAAAAGTTAAATATTTTGAAGCTAAATACCTTTAAATGCAAATAAAATATTTTTCCCGCATATTAAAATTTAGTTCAAATAAAAAGTGTAGGATTTATAAAGTTATTTAACCTTTATCGCACTTATCCCCTTTGCATGAAATAATAATTCATTGATTGTCATAACAAACGAAATAAGAATTTAATCCGTACTCATTAATAAAATTAACTCACCCGAGTAATCCAATAACTCATTCAAATCCAATTTCTTTCCAAAAGTGATCATTCACTCTACGCCAAAAGAGCGATGTCCTTCTAATTACCGTAAACAAAGGCACCAACTGCTCGGAAAGTTCTTGAAAATGAAGTTTACTCGATGCACTTAAGGATAATTCTCTCGATTTGGAATACATCCCAACATAAATTTGCTGTTTTAAAATCCATTAAAGCTGCAAACTCCGAAGAGAGGGGAAAAAATCCTCCCAATCTGTAGCTGTTGGTCGCACAGCAAGCACTCCTCTCTTCCATCTACTTCCAATTAACTTTCACTCGAGACTATTTTTTTCTTTGCGTCCCCAAAGCAGCTCTCCATTGATGTCATCGGACGATTCCTTAATTCTTCAATTATCCACGAGGACACGTAATTCTGCGAATGACTTCTCGCAACAATTATCGTTCAGTTTTAACCCTCTTGATGATGGGGGGAGGAAACAGTGATAGAAAGGTTTTGCGCATTTTTGCCGTTTTATTTATTTATTATTGCAAAATTGGCAACCTGGAGGAACTGTAGTTAGATATCGATTATTGATGTTAAACGATCAGAATGTTTGATTGTTTAAGTAGTATTATTGATCAATCTTATACTTAGTTAAGAATAAGGAAGAAGAAGAAGACAAGGCGGCCCTAGTCAGTCAGCATATGTCTCACAATCAACTAACAACTAATTAGTTAAGGAGCGTAGATGCACGTAACTGAAAAGATTGATTACTACAGTAGACTTGTGTAATCAGGATTAATGCCTCGGTTCAAATGAAATCTCTTTCTAGAAGTTCTTGTTGAACAATGAAGTTTCTGAATGATTACTACGACCTACGTTTAAAGTTTAAAAAGTTCAAAGGATAAATTTAAAGTCTAGGTTCCAAAACTATCTATAAACCCGACAAATCTTAAATTTTTCCTTTTCTCTGGATTTTAATTTGGTGTCAAATAACTTGTTAAAAATCGCATTTTTACATAGTTAGTAATCCCTAGTAGCTTCCCTAGTTAGTAATGGTTAAAAGTATTTTAATTTTTAAACAGAAATACTATCGATCATCATTATTAATTTATGTCGATTTTCTCGCAGGCCAATATTGAATGTAAAAACTAATTTGTTAAATCGTTCAAATTGGTAGAATTGGTTCAAATTCAATTGGTGAATATTGGTAGGTTACGGCATTAAACTGGAAAATTTCACCAATTTAAAAACTACAGTTGATTTAATGGGGATCACGCTAAACAAATATGCTTATTTCAGTTTTTTTAGCTCTTTGTATGATTTTAGTATACACTGAAGTTTAATGCAGATTTAATTCTTTTACTAAATAATCTATTTTAAATTAGAATTTAACAATAAATTATAATAAGCAATTATAAATTCACACATATTTAATTTAACTGGGAAATTTGCCTGCAAAATTAGGCACTACTATAAACTCATATCGACAAAATATTAATGGACGAGGGATTTTGTCTAGATAGTCTGACGCCATATAATGCATTCATATAATTGCACAATAAAATGCATACAGGGTGTTTTAGATATGGTGTATCATAACTTCTATAAGAGGTGTGGCACGCCTAGGTGATCCCCCTTTCCTATGTGATTATGAGTCGTCTAGGTATTTTCTAAACCCCTCTTAGGTTATAAAACACTTATCTGAAACAGCCTGTACAATACAAACTGTGTTTGAGGGAAAGAAAAAAATTACTTTTCATTACAAACTCATTATTAACATTTTTCTTATATTGAAAACATTCAGATTATATTTATAACACGCAAACATAAAAATTCAAAATTTTAGAATTATGGATAAACTGTGAATGAGGAACTTGCATGATTTTTTTTATATTTTTAATCTATTCTTCACGCAAAAAATTAGCCACTACACAAAATTTGAGGCCGATTGAGAAATTTTTTGATTGCAAAAAAAAATTATTAAAAATCGTCTTTTCCGAAGCACCTGAAAACGCTTAATTGCATGCACAGTGACGTCACAATATATTGACTTTGCCTAAAATGTTTGCCTTCGATTTCTGACCGTCACCAGAAGTGTGTAGAAGGTAAATATTTATTAAAACACTAATATATGACACTTCAGAAAAAAGAAATCATCAACTAAAACAAAGAAATTCAATTTTGATTGCAATTTTAACTAATGGAATTCTACATCACTGTGCATGCAAACACACTTCGCGTTTTCAGTCACGTGTTTTTTTCTCGACCTTTAAATTAAAATATTCAATTACTTGTACACATTTTTGAAAAATTGACAAAATATTTCATTTTATTTTACACAAAACCATACGGAACACTTGAAGGTTTATGAAAATCTGACACATGCAAGTTCCTTATAGTCCCATGACACCTTTAATTCCGCAATTTCGAAACCGATGATTCAAGGTGACCGGTTATTCTGCATTAAATATAGTTTTCTCCTGAAATTAAATGTGTAGTCAAACAGCTGTTATTGTTACGTAAAGGTAATAACAACATTCAACGTTTAGAGTTACACTTTGAGTTACAATCAATCCTAATTTCCCAGTTTTCATTCTTTATCCTTAATACATCAAAAATCAGTTCTTTTCAAGTAGGAAATGCAAATGCATATTATAAAAATCTCTTTTTATTTGTAGGAGGGTTGCAGGAAGGAAGGGAAAATCATGATGAAAATAATAATAATAATAATAAAAGCTTCCACACAAGCATCAATTCTGCCGATTAGCTTTGAGTGCCCGGTTATGTCCCAGGAGGTTGGGGGATATTTTATTACCTATACGCTGAGCTGAGCGCGGATTGGAAGGTGGGTCAAATATGACCGGTGTTGATGGGGTCTGGGGAAATTTAAAATGCAGCGGACGTCAAAAGCTTATGCGTAACTAATTGCCATAGACAGTTCGGTGGCAGCCAAATTGGAGGGTGCTCTCCGTCTGCCACAGTTGATGAACTCTCTCTTATGCAAGGTGTCTTCAGGGTTTTGTATTTGTTTTGATGGCTTTGAGGTTGGGATGGTCCGTTCATTAAGTGGTCATGGCTGGTGTTTTTTTTCCTGCCGCCGGTAATGAAATGTTTCGATCGTAGCTGGGATAAAATAGAAGAAATGGGATTTTGAGTGAAAACTTCCTCTCTTGGTTAAGACTGGGAAAGTTATATTTTAATAACATTGATGAAAATTTGTTCATAAATAAAAGTTTGCCCAATTTTTTTTTAAACTCCAATGTGTTTCTCCATAAAAATGAATATATTTACTGCAATACCTATTCAAATGCATAAGTCACATATAATTAGACTTAAAAGTTTAGACTGTAGTTCTTTTATGTTTTGTAGATTTTGTTTTTTCTAATAATTGAACATCATATGAATATTTCGTTTCTAAGAAACTCACGTTAAAATTAAATGTTTATTTAAAATATAATTAGATATTATTTTATACCCTAATTATTATAGAAAAGTTAAAAGTATTTATTAAAATTCCATATATCTTATTATTAAATATGCAACAATTCCATATGGTATATTCTTTTCAAAACGTTTTCTGACAATATCGATTCTTATCTATCTTAGGTAGATTCTCAACAAATCTTACGAATTGATACATCTACGATAACTTGCACACGTGGATTTTTATGATCTAATCTAGATGTATGCTTACATTACGAATTCATAGCAACCACTAGTAGTACATCTCGGCTGATTTATAGGGAATTTCGTTGAGTTATATCTATGTGCACATCGGGTACAGACTTGATAATTAGGCAGCTCTAATACTACCACACTATTCATGCAATGGTCTGCATCCTTGATGTACATAGGCTATTCAAAGACCACTGCTAATGGAAGTGTAGATGTGTAGCAAGTGTTATAGTAGTAGCCTTAAATTGTATGTAATGCAAACAGTTTATAGCTGAACAAACTTTAATGCATTTCATGTTTTAATTAAGTATATCAAGAATGAACGATTTATAAATAAAAAGTGTTTTATAGAAAACTTAAGAGTCGTAGAAAAAATTAATTTTTCCTCTATAGAAAGCGAGTACTTTATAATTTTGTCATCTTGACCGATTTTAATTAAATTTTCCTTTATAAAGCCATTTTACTTTTGAAAAAGTTATTTAATTACTGTAAACATTTGTTTTTTTAATTGATTCAGTAGCATTACACTCATGCATGCTTTTGAAAGCTTTAGAAGATACTAATATTAATTAATATTTTTAACAAACATGGATATAATAATGTAATTAGATATACATTTGTGTGATTACATTTATCATTTTTCGTATCAGCTAGGGCTTTTATTAGTGTTTAAATGAAAGCTTTCTATGTAAATGTTAGAAGCTGAAAAAATATTAGTTACATTTAGAATGTAATTTATTAAGCTATTCTAACGTAAATATATTAAAATTTTAAATACGTTAAGATACATAATTAAAAGGATTGAGAACTTATAATTGGCTTTGAAAAATATTCTGTGCATGCTCATCGCTAAAAAATACCGATTCAACTGACCCTCAACACTTCATATGTAAGGAAAAACATTGCTTGAACATATCTATGCTAATTAGTACTAATTATACTGTGGCAAAGAAACGTGCTTAAGGGTACAAATTATTTAATTTTAGTCTCTGGTGATACAACTGAACACTTGAATTTAAATTAACTAGTTTTAAATTGTAACTCTAATTTTAACTGTTCTTTAACTTTTAAAAAAATGTTTAGATTCGGTCGTTGATGGTTTTAAATGAGGCTTTTACTTTAATGAAAAGGAATTGAATGGTGGAATTTTATTTTTTAATCATAAGTAATTATTTATACCTCTCTGTAGTAATACATAACACAAAGAATTGAACCTGAGAGTCTTCCATAAGCCTTCTTGTTTTAATGTTCAGTAAAACCTAAAAACGTGAGTCACGTTTTTCGTAGGTATCCCAATAAACAACAACAGAAAAACCTCCAAGAGATCGAAGGAAAACCCCGACTGACGTATATTTTTGTCAGTCAGCGCTAACAAATACGACTCCCTTTATTCAAACATCCTGGAGACGAATCCCACCTATAATTTGTTGCCAAACACAAAGAAACTCAACCACCTCCGGCAGATCCTATGCAACAACCGCCCATGAATTAACCAAGAGCATCAGAAGCCGTTGCTGCTGTCACAGCCCGAAATTACACACAGCGACTGTGTAATTTCTCGGTAACGGGCACTGACTAACACCAAACAAACATACTCCCGCCGCATAACAAATACGCAAGAAAAACCTCTACCACCCAAGTGGAGGGTTTACACAGCCCCATTGAACGGCAGGCAAAAACACACAATACCCTCTTGTACAGAGAGAGCCAGTGGAGAAATTCAATGACTCCCATCACGTAATTCGGGGCTGCGGCCCCCATCAAAGGGGCTAATATGAGCACCGGGGCGAGAATTTAGGGGTTTTTCGATTAGCGAGGGTCCCCGCCCCCGGGACCCCCTGACCCCTGATTAGGGGACCCGCAGTAAATGTGGGTTCCGGGGTGCGAAAATTGCGGTAATTACAGACTACCGACTGGGGTGACCTTGTCTCTTTCACGCTGAGCTCGACATTGTTAGTTGAGGTTTTTTCTATCTTCCTCGTTTTGTTGCGTCTCTTTTGGGTTTGGATGGGGGAGAGGTCGAATTAGAAACCGTGGAAATTATTATTTTTTATGAGAGATTTAAACTGGTTTGAAAATCAAATCTAGGAAATAATTTTTCGCATGAAATTTCACTCCTTAGGATCCCTATAGTTAGTAAATAATATATTTTATCATTGTCCAATTAATCTAAGAACATAAACCAAATTTTTAAAGTTATCAGCTAAGAACGAATGTATTTTCATCGAAAATTTTTTCTTAGCCCTTAAATTGAATTAACCTTAAAAAATCGTGGGGTATGGATTTTTCTTCAAAAGAATATTTTAATTTTGGGATGATAGAGTATTGAATGGGAATTCATGTTACTTTTCGAAGCTCTGGTGTAAGAAAAATATAATCTAAATAATGAGTGTAATGGAAGTCAAGCTTATCAAAAGAAAATCTATACCAAAATAAGATACTCCTATATAGATTGAAAAACAACGTTTATTTTTACACAATTTATAAAATTTTTTAATTTTTTAATTAATTAAAAAAAAAAATTTATAAATTGTGTAAAAATAAACGTTGTTTTTCAATCTATATTAACATTTGCACAAGATTCTTTTCGCAAGATACTCCTATATTACGAAAGAGATTCAAAGATTCTCATGTCTTTAATAAAATTAAAAAAAAACAGATGGAGTAAAAAAATTAAGGTTTAAGCTATAGCATTTTTTAAATGATTTCGTAACATGTTTGTTTTCAGTTTGTTGAATAAACAAGTTGGTGAACTTTCAATGAATATACTTCAATAGAAATTTTGATCTCAACAGTAGATAAACCAAAAAGGGTTCAGTTAATTCTTAATTTTTTTCGTTCGTTATGCATTGGAGTTTAACGCAACAGCAATTCGTACCATTAATGGCAATTATATGAAAATTTTCAGAACAGTTAAATTTTAATTAGCTGAATATTAACATATAAAAAGTCTATTGTTTCGTTTAAGGACTATAATTTCGGTTATTTTACTCTTTTCCATTTTATGTTCAAATATTAAATGAGGTATTCTCACGTTTTGAGATTAAATTTTTTAAATAGTAGATAATAAACCATGAAGAATGGCGTTTGCATCAAGTATTTTCGTAGCCTAGTTTCTGCGATATAAGTTTTTGAAATTTCGTTTGTTGTTTGAGTGCGAAAACACTTTCGAATCACAAATCATGCGTTGTGAGGTCACATCCAATAGAAGCCCATTTTCTGATCACGTGAAAACAGTAAACACACTGATTTTCATGCGGTGTGATGTCACATCCAATAGAAGCCCATTTTCTGATAACGTGACTTTTCTGGCGTTTTGGCAAAAATAAAATTGAATTTTAAATTATTTAAAACACATTTTTGAACTTAAAAATCAGAAATCTCTCACTCAACAAATCCCTCACTCATGCAATTACCTCATTATGCACTGCAAATTCTTCACTGATGTTTCTAAGCATACCGATGAACTGGAAAACTACATAATAACCTTTCTGTTAATTAAAGTCAGACATCCAACAACTTTCAATCGGAACCAAAAAGAAAACCCAAAACTTGCTGATCCGCACTCCCAAAAAAAACCGCAATCCACTCAAAGAACCTAAAAACCCTATTCCCCAAATTGAATGGGATCCATGCTCTCGAAGCTCTTCCGGAAGTAACCACCGCCACAACATTCCTACCATCAAATATGCACGACCACGACGCAGGGGCAAAAAAAAAACCCCACAACTCGGTTGATTGCGGCAAAAACGGAGGGAGAGAAGTAGAGAGCACCCTGCAAACTACAACGGCAAATATTGACTCCAGCGAGCAATTGACTCGGCACGATCCAAAAGCCAGGCGATTGGGGAAGTAGTAAACGGCACCCACCATCTACAGAGATTCCAATTCTGACGGGGTAGGACAAGAACAAAGCCAGGCCCCCGAAAAAAAGCGCGAAGTGGTATAGAGTACTACTCGAGAGTACCGTGTTTGAGTACTGAACTAACAGATGGTGTTTGTATATGGCACAAAGAGTGACAGCCCGGCTGTCTATGTATATGAACAGGTACCTAAAAAAAAAGTGTGGATAAAAAATAGGAGTGTGCAATGGGGTTCTATTCATATTCATGCACTTAACACAGAGGGGGTTTGAGGGGGATGGCCGTTTAGGGGGGGGGTGGAGAAATGTCGTATTGCGGGGGAATAACGGAAAAGTCGGTGGTTTGAAGTGCACTTGGGGAGATGGGGGGGTGGTGCAATTTACTGTGGCGCGGTGCTAACGTAATTACTGTGGGTTCCACGTTGAAGTGAAGTGAGGAATCCTCTTCAGAATGGGGGAGATGAAAGTGGGTGTGTCCACTGCTTTTAATGACGATTCTCCTCGCTCGTTAAGTATCGTATATTTTGTGAATTTGTCATCCAAGTGTTAAACAACACTATCTCAAAGTTCACTCTAGTAGATATGTTGTTGTCTGATACTATAATGAATAATCATTTTTTTTGTATTGATAGTTAGTCATTAATCATTATAAACAAATATGATGTTTCAAAATATAAATTTATCTGTATCGATGTAACAACACTATCTCTAAGTTCACCCAAGTTGTTGACTGCTACTATAATGAATAATATTTTTATTTTGTATTGGTAATTGGTCATTATAAACAAATTTCATGTTTCAGAATATAAATTTATCTGTATCGAAGTAACAACACTATCTACAAGTTCACTCGAGTAGATATGTATATTGTTGACTGGTACTGTGGTGATTAATTATAATATTGTATTGATAATTAGTCATTCTGAACAAATTTAATTTTTCCGAATATGAATTTATCTGAAAAAATCGTTAACAAAGCGCATGAATAATAACAATACGGAATGAATTGAAAAATAGTAAATAATGAAAGTAAAAGAAAGCTTTTACAGTGAATAGAATAGCCATCAAAGCAATTTATTCATCGAAATGCAAGAAAACTGTCCACATACCGAATGATATTTGGTTGGTTGATTGAGTTTTTATGGCGCATGACCCAAGACAGGGTATAGTGCGCCAGACACAAGACAAAATAAATGATACTTGGATCGAATCAAAACATTACGGATGTTTTCTCCGGGTCGGTTAAAGTCTTTTGCGTTCAATCATAAAAAAGTAATTAACTGCTTATTCTTTGATCGAGAGATCTCCATTCGTGTATTAGTCAAAGGAACAATCATTTCTCTGACAAAAGACGTAGCACATTATGAGGCAAGTCAGTCGCTATACTCTATTCATTTAGAATTGGCGCTTGAGAAATAGTGCTTTCCCCCACTCTGGGAGCGTAACCATAGTTACGCTCTTCGAGCAGCCAATAGTAAGCCTTCTTCGTCACTTTGACGTGGATAGTTGCTATGGTTACCGATCGGTGGTGGGGGAAGGAAATATTTTCAAGCGCCATTTTAAAATGAACAGATTATAGTACAAAACACTAGATATTAATTCTTGTTCCCCTTAATTCACCAGCATACCAAAATATTTCTTTAAGCCGATTAAATATGTATTTTCATTGGACAACTCTACACTTACCAAAAACGATTAGAAAAGATAGCTTTGTATAGAGTTTTTTGCTATCAAAAGGAATGATTTTTCCCCATTCATTTTTTATATTCCTAAGTTAGCTCTTTCGAAGTTGAGGGACAGAAAATTTGTTTAAGTGCTTTCTTTGTACATGCATGTTTTTCTAAATCACAAACGTAGGTAATCTTAAAAAAACTGTATTATCATACTTGAACCACAATGCAAAATTATGAATGCTATGTACACATTAATATTTAAAAATGCATTTCGTCTAACATGAGATAAAAATGAGTACTGCTTAATAATTCATTCATATTTAAATTTGGTCTTTGCGTGAAACTCTTAACTGGAAATTTGATACTTATCATTCAAAAAGAATTTCAGATTACAGCATTAAAATTGCTGAATAATTCATATTAATTAAGACTAAAAAATATTTCTATATCTTTAGGAAAAGATTAGATAATATAACTTCTCCAGAGCAAAAATCGATTCTTCCCTTATTGTTTTATATTTGCATACTAATTTCGAATTGATATTAAATACCAAAAGGAGTTTCTAATAAAGAAGACATTTTTTGTTTTTTATATTATTTCGTTTTAAAATTGTACAATTCAAGGCAATGCTGACGTTTTACTGTATAAACAAAGAAGGCATTTTCCACTCAATTTGTGTTTGCACGAAAATGGTTTTATAAGTACCTTCCTATGATAGTTTTGAACAGTGTCCAAACAAGGAATGGAAACATAGGAAATAACGTTAAGAATGTTTTGCGTAAAACCTCTCATATTAAAATGGAGAATTGCAGCATCTCTTAAAATTCTAAATATTCAATTTTAATTTATTAAAAACTATTCTCTCCTGATTCCAAAAATACGCTTGTCTTTTCCCACAAACTTTTTTAAGGTAATTATGACATATTTTAATACAGAAAGCTCCTAACAATGTGACGTCACATGTGTCTCTTGGAAATGCGGGAAACACCGTTTTCATCGAAACACTAGGACGTAAAAAAATTAGAGCTCAGTCTTTCCAGTCTTTCAAAGCGGGATGATAACAACAAGTGGGAGTAAAAGGCACATTTAACGTCACAAGCTGTTTCTGCTCAAGACAGAAAAGAAGCTATTTTTAATTGAAAATAACTTAAAATTTAGGGCTTTAAAAGGTAAATTAAAAGGTTTTTTGGAGGTTTTAAGCCATTCTGAACACATTAAGATTAAGAAAAATGTTTGACTGCAACTATACATTGTGTTGTTGTTTTCATGAAACTTATAATAAACGCGATAGCATTACAAATTTTATGAAGCATGGTAATGAAAATTTTAATCTTAGTTTTGTTTTATGATCAGTATTACCTAAAATAAGAGGACACGTGCAAACCATAACTTGTTATTCTAAGGTTATTACAAACAAGACTGGTAATACACAAAGTCTTTCATGTATATTTACAAGACTGGGTTAGTTTCAGAAGGATTCCACGGTACCAGGGAAAACTGAACGTGATTATTGTTTGTATTGGAAATTAATATTATTGTGGTGGCGCTCTAGAATGAAGACAGTTTTGTATTGAATTGCAACAGCCAGGCTCTTATTTCGTACATGACATCCATTTTCCTGTAAATACTGTAAATAGCTTATTAATTCTAACCTTTTATGCTTATTTCTAGTGTTGTTCCTTTTAAGGAAAAGAAGAATCTTCGGAAACTTCGTTACTATACAGTAGGGTGGTTCATTTTCCTATGGCGAAAAAAAATTTACAAATTCTATCGGGCACAGCAAGAAAAGGGTGCCAAATTGTCTCAAACTAACATGTGTTAAATATTATTCCATTATAATAACTCTTTTGGCCTCCGGATTGGCCTCAAATAGAACAAAAATATGTAATTTTTCATATTTTTATTTAAATTTTATGAATTAAATTTTTTGTCGATAACTCTTTAAAGTTCACAAATAAGGGTATTTAAAAGCAATTTTAATCACATTAGTCACCTTCATGCATTATTAATACAAAAACAACTGCCAAAGTGGCAATATAATATGCTATCATATTAAAAAGATCCGTAGAATATGAATATCTTTTTTGCCAACAAACAGAGAGGATTGTCAGTAGTACAAATTTAAAATTTTAGTTCATATACATTCTCAATCAAGTTTGGTCAGTATAAAACGGTATTTTTAATTTTTCAAAATAGAAACAGTTGTATTTTTCATAAATATGCCGCGCTTTCGAAATTCTGCGGATAGTTATTTCACTGGCTGGTATTGGGATCCAAATATGATCGCAAAAATATGTTGAAACAATTGTCGAATGGATAATTGGTTCATAGGCAATATCAGTTATGATTCGTTCAGTCATGATTTACCAAATTTTTTGTTATTGTAATAGACTGAAACCCAGGTCCATGAAATTATACTTCCTTGAGGATTGACTCATAATAGCTTCTTAGCATTCCCTTAAGCGTTCATAAAAGTTTAAATATCGCAAATTTAGCTGTTAAGGATAATTACAAGTAAGTTTTGAAAAGTAATGTAACTTATTTAAAAACTTACGGGATAATACTGAGCTTTAAGCTGAAAACTGGGATCTACCGCTCTTCTTAAGAAAATATTTCAAAATTTAACTCTTAAAATGTGGTTTTAATTTATTTTTGGACATTAGGGAATCATATGGGGACATTTGGGATGGACATATTCCTAATATGCCAAGAAATTTCAAGGAAATCCAAACTTTTTAACTATTATCCAAATGTTTTCCTTGGGGTTGAAACCTATAACCCAAAAAAGGTACCCACCTTCTGACATATCCATTTCTATTAAATATTTAATGTTTTTACCATCCTACTCAACCGACAATAAAAGTTTCGCACATTTTAATGATTCCAGCAAGAAATTTTTGATTGCCAGTTCTAACTATTGAGATCTTCAAAATACGTTGTATTACAACTCAAGTATTTCAACTCTGGTTTCCTTTAAAATTATTTTATAGTCTTCAATGATGATTTTTATACCATAATGCACATTTATATTCATGACGGATTTGTGCAATCGAGGTAAAAGCTTGATTTTCATTCGTCCATTTTTACTTGAAATTACTATATTAATCGAAACTTTGAGGCAAAAAGAGTTATTATAATCGAATAATATTTCACACATGTTAGTTTGAGACCATTTGGCACCCTTTTGTCGCATTGCCCCTGGGAAAATGTAAAAAAATATTTTTGACCCACCCTACTATACAGGGTGTTTCAAAAGTCCGTTTCACGACTCTTTTTTTTGGAACCAACGTGTCCTGGGGTCACTTAAGTAGGGTCTTTCCCTAGGTAACTGACTCTGGAGAATCCATTGAGGTGACTTAGAGCACTCCTTGCGGCGAAATAAAAAATAAGAAATAAAAATTAATTTAAAAACTAAAGAAGATAGATCAAAAACTTCAATAAGAGTATTGTTGCCAACGTTATGAAGAATTTACTGAAAACAATTTCCTGAAAATATCGTGATTATTCTCGGAGATATTAGCATGTGAAAATATCCCTTTTTCAGGCTTCATAAACAAAAAATCTCGCATATTTGCAAGTTTTTTTATTTTTTGATAAAGTTTTGTCTTTATTCAACTAAAACACACAAAACTATACAATAAAACTTAAAAATTGGAAATTTCACGAACTTTTTTTAGGCCTGAAAGAGGGCTGTTTTCTAAGGCTAATATCTCCGCGAATATTCACGATATTTTCATGAAATTTTTTTCAGTGAGTTTTTCATATCTTTGGCAACAATACTCTAACTGAGGTTTTTGCTCTATCTTTTTTAGTTTTTAAATTAATTTTTCTAACTTTTTTATTTCGCCGCTAAGGGCGCCGTAAGTCACTTCAATGGATTCTCCAGAGTCAGTTACTTAGGGGTAGACCTTACTTCGTGACCCTAGGACACGTTGGTTCGAAATAAAAGCCGCGAAACGGACTTATGAAACACCCTGTATATACTGTGAACAAAGTAACAGTTTTGAATCCCATACTTCAAAACGTTTTTAAGTAAATTGATGGAATAACCACATAAATGGTAAAATAATAAGTTACTATCCGTAGCAAAATATTCGAGAAGTTTTTGAAATACATTTTGCAGTTTAAATTCATCACATTGAAAAATAGAATTAACCAATTACGTTTCCATTATTATTCATGTTACATTTAAGCTCCACAACCAAACTTACTTAACATTACAATTTATCATCAACAAAGCAAAACCAAGAGAAAAATTTTAACCAAATAGATCAATATTCTAATTATAGAAAACTGGATCCATACCCATGACTAGAAATTTAATTATTTTGGTAGGTATCCCAAAATTAATGACTTATTATCGCACTCCACTAAATATGCAATTAGGAGCCATTCAATTGCAGCTTCGGTCACTTAGATTCTAAATGATTCAGTGCCTGGAAGCTTTGCTGAAGCATTCAAGAATTTCTTTTTCAGCTTCTCAATTACGACTACCGTCTCGGAGTTCGGGAGACTGGCTCCAATCAAAAGGATCCTACACTTTAGTGGAGAAACTAAACTAAGGCTTTATTTCTTTTCAGTCTACCGGTTCCTTGTATCGATTTGAAGGAAGGTTTTGGAGTCCTTCATCGATGGAGATCACAAGCAAACTTCTGTTCTTGATTACATGTATGCGTTATAAATATTCTGCTTGGTATGTAACTTTTGCTGCCAAGTTATTATTTTATAGATATTGGAGTGTACAGGGGAATATTTTATAAAATGCTATGAAATGAAAGATTTCCCTAATAAATGAATGAAATAGATAAATGAAATAATAATAAATGAAAATTCCTCTAATAAATAAAAGAATTCCCAAACGAAAGCGTATTTAAGTAGATATAAGATTTCCAAGTATAATTCATATTCAGTATTAGTAATTGAATCGTCAGTTTGAAGAAGGGAATAAGTCCAAAAAATGAAAAATTGACTTTTTGTGCTCAAAACAATCTCCAAGCTTTGCCCTACACATGGTTGAAAAGAGGGGGAAAATAACTAACCCCTATAGGCAGATATCGCCCCTTTAAGTTGTGAAATCGATATCCATACAATGAAAATTCCATTACATTTTTTCGATTTTCTCAAAACTTGATTTTTGGACTTATTCCCTTCTTAAAACTGACGATTCAATTAGTATTAAGTTTTCGTTGCTGAATGACTTTAATTAGTAGTTGAATTAAGTGTAATTATATATTATTATATTAGTCAACCTTTTTAAACCTTTTTAAATTTAATAAATAGTAATTCAATACAAGTGATGAAAATTCCAGTATGTTTGAGTTGGTAATACGAAAAAACAGAACCTTTGACAACATGGCAAGAAAAGTTTTAAAAAGTTATATTTCGTAGAAACCTTAAGTACTTACTACAACCCAGTGAGAAAAGTAATTTTAGTTTATAGTCGATCTCTTATAGCATCAATAAATGCATAAGAAAAATGGTAAGATGTAAAATTTCTATATGTTGTTGCTTTCTTAATTTTTACAATGAGAGATTATTTTATATAAGTAGACTAAGCACATCATATATGTATCATTTATATAAAAATGTTTCACTTGGAGTAAATGCCGTCCCCATCATATTTAATTTAAGCATTCATTTTGGTCTGCCAAAAATAACTTCTGCACAGATGATTACTTTGATCTTAGTTTAAAAGCCGGTAAAGGAAAATTATGACAGAACTCTTTTCAAGTACGTTTTTGATATAATTTAAAAGTAAAATAATTTATATATAAATAATTCACTAATTTTCAACACATGAAACTTAACCCTAAAACTACATCTCTTCGATTTCTACTTCCCCCCTCATACGATAAACACGAGCGACATCCCCTTAGAACATGTCTGCTCTTCCATCCCCATTATAGGACCACTTCGGACCCCCCTCTTCACTAACTCACTTTGTTGTCAACAGTTTTACACCCACGAGAATGGAGGGGAGAAGCAAGACAAAAGAAGTTATTCCCTCTCATTTAGTTTTATTTTTCCCTATGCATAATCTCAAGCGCAAGTCACTTTTATTTCATTTCCACGCAGATGTTGTATTACTATGCGTCGAAAAAAAAAAGTTTTTCTTGATGGGTCCATGAATATTATTTTTTTTTTATCAGGGAGAGCTGTATATGAGGGTCGCAGGATGAAAGGGAAGTAAGTCTAACTTACATAGTTTTGAGTATTTGACGGTTTTTTGAAACATATACCCGTGAGTTTGTATTTCGGCAAGCTTTCTCAGGTAATGGGCTTTTACACCTACAGAACTATAGGACTATAGGTATACAGGGTGTCCCATAAATAGTGGGTCACACTTCTAGGGGGGATAGAAGACACCTAGACGAGTCAGAATCATATAGGATTTGGGGGTCCCAGACCAAATCCCAGGGAGTTAAAAATGGAGCGACACCCCAAAAAAAAAATTGAAAAATTCAATTTGTAGAAGAATTGCTGTTGGTAAAAATTTAATTATGGTCTCAAAAATTGTGATTTTATATGATCTTTAAAATTATCTCAAAAGTCTTCACCTTAAAAATTTTTCTATTAAAAAACCACAAAAAAAATGTGAAAATTCTGCCCAAACCTCATTATGTATTTCGAAATCCTTTCTTTTGATTTTATAATCTGAAAGTTCATAGTTGTAAACCCTTAAGTCCAAAGTGTCACGTAAAAACCATCAAAATTCAATGCTTGAGATCCTGTTAAAGCACGGTATAAGTCCGTTTTTTTTCGTCCGCAGACTGTCGTTTTGGAAACGGCTATAGGAAACCAGTTCGCCCACGCTAAAAACGAACTTTAACAGGATCTCAAGCGTTTAATATTGATGGATTTTAAGTGAAACTTTGGTCTTAAGGGTTTACAACTATGATCTTTCAGATTATAAAATCAAAAGAGATGATTTCGAAATACAAAATGAGGTTTGGGCAGAATTTTCATTTTTTGTGGTTTTTAACTTTTTACATAATAAAAAAATTTTAAGGTGGAGAACTTAGAGATAATTTTAAAGATCATATTAAACCACAATTTTTGACACCATAATTAAAATAATTAAATTTCTACCAATAGCAGTTCTTCTACAAATTGAATTTTTCAATAATTTTTTTTGGGTGCCGCTCCATTTTTAACTACCTGGGATTTGGTCTGGGACCCCCAAATCCTATGTGATTCTGACTCGTCTGAGTGTCTTCTATCCCCCCTAGAAGTGTGACCCATTATCAATGGGACACCCTGTATAAGTGACCCAAAAAGAAACTCAAAACTTCACTTACCAAAAAAATGTTTTTAATTTTGAACTTAAACCACTGTTGTTCCTAACAAAACATGTGTAGGAAGTGTTATGGAATGCGTATTGATTGTTAGATCCAGGGGAGTTTTCTTTCATTGGAAGTTTAGTGAATATAAATTGAAACTTAATTTGTTTTTGTTAGAGATCAAATGTTCTCGGATTTTGTTAGGTTTTGGGCATTTATATAACATGCTGATTCATTTTGTTCACTTGTATTTAGTACTGAAAGTTGAGAACGTTAAAATTTTTTTGGGGGTTTTTCGTTTACTTTTTCATGTGGGTTATGAATGAAATTAAGTCCTACTGATAACATATGTTACAATAGAAATACTTTTAAAACTTTTTTCATTTTTTTTCTTTAATTAGTAACGGAATTGGATCAATTTAAATGTTTTGTTAGTTGTATATAAGAGAAAACGCACAGTTTTTTTTCAAATATTAAAAACATGTATAGTGCTGTCCTTTAAAAAAAACCACTCCAAATTGTACCCTAAAAAACCCATGGAGATATTTTAAATAAATAAAATAAATAATTGAAATAATTTTAAACTCTCATGTACCCTGTCTTTGTATGCCATTAAGAGTGGCGGGAAAGTAAAAGCAAGTCAAAAAACCGCTTCTTTACATAGTTTTTTGAATAAATAGAAAATGTCGATTTTGGGCTAAAAATATGATTTAGTTATGAAGATTTTGATGCTGTAAAAATATATGTTATGAAGACTTTGCAGCATTTTTCACGTGGTTTTGTGTTATCCCGTTATTATGATAATAACATACTAAAATTTCAGTTCAGTCCGCCAATTAGGGACATTACGGTAGTCTTTGAAATGAGGGGTGAAAAAAACCCATAGGGTGCCTAAAAAACCCACTTTTCCTTTTGTAATAAATGATAAAATAAATAAAAAATTATGCAAAATATTAAACATTATTCATGATATACAACTAAATATGCAAACAGAATAGTTGTTCCAGTAATTCTCGACTTTTTTTCAGTATTTTTTAATCGTTTGCCAATTTGTAACAGAGAGTTGGAATTAAAAATACTAAGCACTAAAATGTAGGGGAGGGTGAGCCGTTACAACACAATTTTTTTCGATTTAATTATCATATTTTTTAAGCTTTTAATGAAAGAAATAAGAAAAAATGGGTTTTTTTAAAGGACCGCACTATATTCATTCAAAAGAATATATTTAAGATACTCTTCCGTATTGAACGATTATTAGTAAAATTAGTTAATCATAAATTTTAAACTAGCAAAGAAAAACATTTAAATAAAGAATAACAATTTTATACGAAGTTAGAATGCAGAAACTAAATTGTTATTCAGAAATTTTTTGTGTTTCAAATTTCTTCTGTAAACAGTAAACCTGAAAATTGAATAGAAATTAAAAATAAATATAAAAAATAATAGAAGATAAACTCTCTGCCGCATATATGCACTAAATCCATTCTTTATTTGTAAATATTCATTAAAAATGTGCTCAACGTTTCTTGAACCCAGTACGTCACTACGCGGAAGGAGGAAGTGAGTAAACACAAAGCCTGTTGGGTTGATAGGAGGAATTTCGATACGCGAATTGTGTCAAAGAGACACTATTTATACATGGGTTTAGCGAAATAATCATATTTTAAAATTGAAGTTCTTCGTTTCACTCGAAATTCAGACACCGCGATAATAACTACTTTGTTTGTTAGTGACGTAGTAGGTTCAACGATGTCTATTGTAGTAAAATAAGTTCGAATTCAGTTACACATGTTTTGTTATATCAATACTAAAAAAGAATTATTACACTCTGTTGGGTCTGAAACAAGCCTGAAGAACACTACAGAGAACACAGCTATATTAGATAAGGCACACACTCCACGTCAATTAGATGAATATCTCTTCGAAAATATACAATATAATACAGGATCGAAAGATAGAGTCTTCCCCAAAGATCTAGTAATTGCTAAGTCTCAAGTTAACGACCTTATGCTCCTTCAATACACAGAAATGTGCTTCTTTTCAAAGCATTTTCCTTACTTTTTTTCTTTACTTTCTCCATATATTCTCTGGTCTTTTTCCACTCACTGAGGCAATCACTTCCTCCATTCATCATATCTGAGATTTCGCTTTTAACGACATTTTTGGTCACGGATATCTTTTCCCGTAGACATTTTTATTTATTTCTCTTTTGGAATCGATAGAAAAAGGATATCCCGGCTGTTTCAAGATCTCTTTAGATAACACTGGGGTACTTGTACTAGTTCCATCGATGGAATGGGGAAAGCTTCAAAATTAGTTTCGCATTTTTTGAATGGGGACGATGTAAGATCGCGTTCGAAATGTTGCTTCGTTAAGTTTTCTTTCAAATCGATGGTTGCGAGTGTTAGATGGTTTGGTTCTTTTAAAAAGACCTTGATTTAAGTAACTGGGTTTGTGAAGTCCAATATTCACATTGTGTATTTCATACGAGCTTCGCAATTTATTTCATGCTCTTAAATGACTTTATTTCCCAATTTAGATATTTTGCAATTGTTTGATTTGAATTATATTAAAAGTTTATTGCATTTATACCGGGTGTCCCAAGAAAGTTTTAACCCAAACTACCGGAATCCCAGTAACTGTCAATTTTTCTCTTGAACTTGTTTACCCCACTTTAATTTACAATTATTGTTTCAGGCAACGAATTCCATCTATCCACTACCCTATTAAAAATAATGCTTTCTACAATCCGTCTTAAATTTTAGTTAATTCAATTTGAAATTGTGACCCCTTGTTCTATTACCCGTATTGAAATCTAGTCCCTCTGTGTCCCCTTGCTGTACCATTTTAAAAAGTTGAATCAAATCCCCTCTAATCCTTCTTTTCTCTAGAGTGAACATATTTAGCTACTTTAATCTTACCTCATAACTTAAACTGGATATACTCTTGACCATTTTAGTACCCCTATGCAATTGCCTTCAACTGAATCAATATCTTTTTTTAAGTATGGAGACCAAAACTGAACAGCATACTCTAGATGAGGTCTCACCAAGCCTCTGTATAGTGGCAAAATAATATCCTCGGACCTTGAAGAAACAGTTTTTTTAATGTATCCCAATATCCTATTAGCCTTTTTACTAGCAGATGAACACTGATGAACCCATTGAAAGTTGGTTAAATTAGTCATTTAATAAGTTGTAGAGCAGCATCAATTTAGTAGGAAAAGCTGCCTTAAGCAGAAAAATATCTTGAATACAATACCTAAAACGCACGCTCAATTAGCTCTTAATACGCTCTTCACGAGGCTATACTTTTCTGCTTAAGATGTCTTTTCCTACTGAATCGATGCTGCTCTACAACTTAGTCCTACACTTTTTTCACATACCTCACACAGTTTTTAAAATAAAAATTATAACTCCTAAAGTTTCCGGTAGAGGGCGTTGAAAATTTTCTCATCATATAGGGCAGGGTCACTTTAAACCTAGACCCAACTTTCATGACTGTATGTAGGGGTTCAAAAGTTAAAGGGTGTGGCCACTTTTTTGGGACACTCTGTATATAAGGATTCTTTGTTATAAAAAATTCTAAGCATTTTTTACTTATATTTTTATTATAAGACGCCATGAATTGAGATCACGTTCAGATATTATATAATTTACATAGTTGCTACACATTTTTAAAAATACAAAAAGTCTAATTCAGAGATACAGTGCTCAAAATAATTATCTAACGTAATTAACTAACAAAATTATTCCAGAAACTGACGTTAAAAAATTATTTAAAAAAAGGAAATTTAACTTACAGATTAGTTAAAATTAACTTTTATCCCTAATGTTAACATATCCACAATTCTATCCGACATTAATTATATTTAGTTTCTAACTTTTGAACTGAAAAAAAAACGAAAACATTCGTAGATTTCAGTAACGAAATCCGGTTTCATACTACAAGCGGGTGCCACTTGTTTTTTTAGCTTCGCCAACTAGGGCGATAATTAATTTTCTAGCAACCCAGCGCATATACCATGTATTGAATTATGACGCCAAATGTTGTGCCAAAAACGTCACCAAGAAGAGTGGCACCCGGTTGTATAATAGCACCCGAAATCCTTCCTGTTTCCTAATTAAAATGATCAATCATAACTAGGTGAAACTAATGCAAGTTGAAGTTGTTTGTCAATTTATTAACGTTGATGCAATATTATAATATTTAAAGCAATCAAAATTTTGATTACCATAATCTAAATATTTTGGAGTTGCACATTTACATGGAATATTTTCAAAAATAACAATTAAGAAAGACTCTTGCGAAATACAGTGCAATTAACTTCGGAGTTATTTCATAAATTAAATTCCTTAATTATTGCAGAAACATATTGCAGATTTCATCCAAATTATTCCGACACATTCTATGGAACTCAATAGGTATTTAAGAATTTAATCATTCAATTTTCCTTTAGTTTTAAAAAATCTAAGTTGCTCTTTTATATAGTGTTTCAAATGTCCGTTTCGCGGCTTTTATTTGGAACCAACGAGTGTTCTTGGGTTATAGAAGTAAGGTCTATCTCTAGGTAGGTCTCCATTGAAATAACTTACAGCGCCCCTAGCGGTGAAATAAAAAAGTTTAAAAAACTAATTTAAAAACTATAGGAGATAGAGCAAAAACCTCAGTGAGAGTTCCCAAAGTTATGAAGAACTCACAGAAAAAAGTTTCATGAAAATATCTTGAATATTTATAGAGATATTAGCATGTGAAAATAGAACTTTTTTAGACCTCAAAAAAATTAAAAAATAGCAAATTTGCAATTTTTTTCAGTTTTATTGTGTAGTTTTGTTTTTTTTAGTTGAATAAAGGCGAAATTTTATCAAAAAATAAAAAAAAATTGCAAATTTTTCTTTTTCAATGGTTTCTCTAGTGTCACTTACCACTTACCTAGGGGTAGACTTTACTTCCGTGACCCTAGGGCACGTTGTTTCCAAATAAAAGCAGCGAAAAGGACTTTTGAAACATTTTAAATTTAATTTAGCTTGTAAATAACCATTCTTTCTCATGCTCTTACTGCAAGAAAGTAGGTACTGATCATTATGAAAAATATCTCTCTATATTAAAAAAAAGTTACTGTCACCGCTGCCGCTGCCGCCGCCGCCGCTGCCGCTGTTTCAGAAAATTTAATTTTTCAACTCTTTGAACTCTCATATCGCAAAACCTACTTGATAGAAATTTATGAAATTTGAAATGTTTGTAGAGGAATATTTGGGGCACATTCTCGAACAAAAAGCTAACTTCTGTGATAATTAGTTCTGGGGTATTTTTAAGGTCAAAGTTGAAGTTTTTCTTTTTTCGCCGCGTAATCCAGTTCAGCGAAATCTATTAGCAGCAGAACTATGATTTTTTGCAGCCTAATACTCTGAAGTATGAAGATGTGCACTACGTCGCCCTTTTTTCGAATTTAGAATTTGGTTTAAAGTAATTAATTTTTTAATTTTCGAAATATTTGACACTTTTTCGTTTTTTTCTATCTTAAATGAAAACTAATCACGGTATCAATATGATTTTTTAAACACTTATATTCTTATTTTTTAGAAAGAGATTGGCGTTTAATTCTTTAAAAAATTCTAATTAGTTTTGGAATTATTAAGCATCAAAGTTTCATTTTTTTCATAGTTTTAGTAGGTCTTTATCAGACGTGTTTAATGTTTTTAAATTTTATATTTGCCTGTTCACTAGATTGTCACGAGCACGGATATTTAAATTTAAAAATTTTGAGGTGCACATTTTTGTTCTAAATTTGCTAGCGATATAGTATAGACTTGGTTAAAAATCTTTTAAAGATACTTCGATATTTTTTGAACTAATAATAATAAAATAAATAATTTAGCTTTTTTTTAGTGTTATTTGTGCCGATGAAAGGTAGAGGATTTTTGGGAAGTTTGTTTTACTCTGCTAAAGATCTATTGCAGATATTACATAAACTCTAAAGAGCTGCATAGCAGTTATGGGGGTTGGTAAGCGTAAGCGAGCAGGGGGCGGTAGCCCCCTATCCATTTAATTATTGATAATTTTAAAAGGAATATTTTAGTAAGACTTTTATTTTGATATTTTCGTGGTAATGATCCGAATTAAATTATTGAAAAGTTTGAGATACAAAAAGTTTCGATATTAAATGATCATTAACTATACTCTGTTCATTTAGAATTAGCGCCTGAGACGTATTGTATTAGAAGAGTTATTATTCTAATTATCGTCGAAAAAATTTCTTCTGCAATGACAAGGCAGCCTAAGCAGAAGTTGTTAAAATACTGTAAAAACAATCGGTCATTGAAGTTGTCTGATGAGCGTTATTAAGCCTTATTGAGCGTTTTTGATCCTGTTTCAGGCGCCTATTCTAAATGAACAGACTATAAGCAGACAAGTTCCAGGTTGTACTGTATAGTTGAGATGAAACAAGCGAGCTCCGCTCGCTAAGATCACGAAGCGATCTTTATGAACTGCGAAGCAGTTCCGGGGGTTGGTGAGCGATAGCGAGCAGGGGGCAGAGCCCCCTAGTTTTTTAAAATTATCCTAAATACAAAATCTGATAAAAACACACTATTGGTTTAGTTTAATTTGATTAAGCTTGAGTTAAGGAAATATATCATTTTTCACGCAAATTAATTGGTTTGTAAGATTAATGTTTGCCCTGTTTTTATCATTGATCAAATATATGCTTTTTGCTTTTCTTTATCGTCTAAACAAACACTTTACCTTTTTTAAAAATAACTGAATCATTTATAATAAGGTATTCTGGAAGTGAAAGTAAATATACCTAGCTAATATCGCAAAATATACTCAAGCTTAATTAAAAAACACTTAAATTATAATGAAATATACTTAAAATATAATTAATTATACTTAAAATATAATTAAATATGCTTAAAATATACTTAAAGGAAAACGTATCCCAAAGGAGGTCAAATGAATTGTGTATAAAGTTCCTAGATTTTTTAAAGAAATTTTCCAAAAGCATTTTTTTCTATCTAGCACCCAAATTTTATAACAATTTGCAATCTCTAAAATATTGAACAGCTTTCGACTTTAAACGCAAACTTTTTCTATTCATTATAAATTTAGACGACATAGACTTTTATTTTTAAAATTTTCATGAAGCGATAGTATATTTGCAGCAACCAGACTTTGCCAATAGGAAAAAAATATTAATTTCAATATATTTTGTTTTATTTATTTATTTTTTAATTGATAACAATGTATTTTTAATTGATATTTGAATCTTGATGTTTTTATTTCAATTTGTTCAAGAATTCTTTTTTTGTGTGTGTTTTTGTATTGTTTTTCTTTTTTGTTATTTTCCATAGTATTTTTAAAGTATTAATTTCTATTATGCTAGAATGAGATCTTTTGTTTCCCCAGGGCGTATCATGTTTTTTATTTGTATTTATTTTATGTGTTTCTTTCCATTATTTGTCAATAAAGATTAAAATTACTAAAAAAGTACTAAAAAGCTCTCAAAGGAAAAAAATATGTGTTCAACCATAAAACGCCTAATTAAACGTTAAAGGAAGTAAATACACATTATTAAATATTTACTACTATGTTAAAAACTATCTATTAAGGAATAAAAATATTCTGATTAAAAAACATCTTTTTAAAAATGCAATTAAACGTTTAAATCAAGTATAGTTTTTAGTTATGTAAATTAAATTAATGTTAAACTTTCAAAGATATTCTTTTTAATATCTTTTAGTGATACGAATGCTTTAACTTTTAATCATGCTTCGTTCATCTGTGAGAAAAATTTTATTCTCTGTATAAGTGTCTGTATAATGACTCTGTATAAGCGACAATTTTATCCTATATTTAAGAATTAGTGCACAATCTTTTTTAAATAAGAGTGTAGTTTAATGCAGTGTTATTGAGATAACAAAATCAATATTCTAAGAAAGTATGCACTAAAAATACTTCTATCTAAACAAAAATGTGTTTCCCAGTAAAATGTTAAAATATATTTGTACCTACAAAAATTATTAGAACGTAAGGCAGAGTTAAAAATAGAAGCAACTTTACTCTGAAATATATAAATACTGTTGTTAAAAAACAGTTTTAATTTTATAAGCCATAAATAGCAATTTAAATTCATTCATCCCTTATAATCAAGAACACTCTTCTTGAAAAACTGGTAGTTTTAAAAAGGGAAAACTCAAAATGCGAATCGAAAAAGTTCGGAAAATCCAGGAATGTACTTTAAGTTATTTTCACGACAGCGTTGTGACTCTATAAAAAACATCGTGAAAAATATATATGTCAGTCTAAAAATAGATATTATACAACACACATTTTATACGCACAATACTGAAAAAAAACGACTCACACCCTACATCTCCGGAACGGCTTGTGATATAAAGACAAATAAGGTATAATTTATCATGAATTGAAGTATTCTATGTACAGAAAAATTTTACTTAAAGATAACGTAAATACAATGTAAAAAACGAGATTTCAACGTAAATTCGACGAAATTAAACCCCCCTCCTGGCTTTATTTGGGGACCAAATGACATGACCATTGGTTTTGGGAGGGGTTTAGGGGTGCTCTTTCAGAATCGGGAATAATCTTTGATGTCGCCCATAGGAAAAACGAAAGTTGGTGCTTCGTTTAATATGAAGACGACCCCCTAAGAACTTGAAAATTTTTCTGTATATATAATACTTCAAATCATGAAAAATGATACCTTATTTGTCTTTATATCATAAGCCGTTCCGGAGATATAGGGTTTGAGTCGGTTTTTTTCCAGTATTGTACAAGTCATACACAAACTTTTCACAAAAGTTAATTCTTCAGGGACTGAACCGACCCTTACATCCCCATTCTAATCATTTACACAAGAGAAGAATAAACTATTTCCAGCACAGGACGAACTTAACAAAGCCACAACATGTGCGCAGATCCTCATACGCTTTTCTCCGGATTAGGTCAAAGGAGATCAAGTTTTGCCCCAAGAAAAAGCAATTTACTAATGGATCAGAGTGAAACCAACTTGTCATCATATTCCGCCTTCTACTGGGGATGTGCGAGAGAATAAGCTGGATCTTTCTTTCATTTATAGTGAGGTATGTACGGGAAACTACACTGATACGTGAAAATCGCGGGTGTCTTTAGAAATTGTTTCCCGAAAAGTTCTTCAAAAGTTGAAATTGAGTAGTGCAGTTAGGGGAGAGAAATTTTCGTTTTGTCGAAGGGGTGGGGGGTGGGTGGATAGGGGGTTCTCTCTTTTTCGTTTATTGCTTTGTGAGGATATTGGGTGAAGTTTGAGAAGTTGGGATTTTGAGTGTTGACTCAAGTATTTCCTTGAAGTGCATACGTTTGTTGAAAATGTTTGTGGAAAATTTTGTGTTTTGTAAAAAGGAGTAAACTTTCTAAACTTGTGGGAATGAGCGGATATGATGGAGATTGCACGCAATCATTTTCTAAACGGGTTTTCAATGAAATATGAGGTTCAAATATATTAGTTTTTACAAGGTGAGTTATTATTTTAAGGGGGGAGGTTCGCAAATTTCAAATTATTTTTAATAACTTTTTACTGAAATAATTTATGCACTATTAATATGAATTTCCATTTTTCTCAAAACTGAATTTTTTACCATAAAAGGAACATTTTCTCAAAATCTATTATAGAAAACAATTTATAACTTGGTGTCATTATTAATAGCGCTGTGTTACATATTTTAACACATTGGTTTCTCAAAAAAAATCCTTTAAACTGAAGTTATAGCATAAAACATCATAAAATTTCAATCTTTTTGAGAAAAACCTAAGTTCATTCAGATAATATTTAAAAAAAAAATAATCAGACATAATAGCCCTAAAAGCTCATGTTAAACTATGTAATACAGTTCAGGGAATACACAGAAAAATTTTGGGATCTTTACTTCAGTAGATATTTTAAAAATGTACCTTAAAAATCCTCATTTTTAAAATTACGGAGATAGGGATTTAGCTGCGTGCACCTACCCCTTTAAAAAATTTTGTACATATGCTTTCAAAAGCTTTAAAGATACATTACCTCGTGTATATTATCGTTATCCTTTCAAAATTGAAAATGAGATATGCAGCCTTACCTGTAAAAAGAAAAATGAAATTATAAACACACATGAAAATTATAATATTTTCTGACTATAAAACTAATTTAAAATGAAATTGCATATTCAAAAGATATACATGTAAACAACATATTTTTTAAACTTGATTATCTTAAAAACTACATGGAATAAGAAATTGGTACGGAGGGAATATGTGTTTCTTAAGATGATTTTAGGTAACACCAAAAAATTTCTTATAAAACTGAAAATGTATAAATCAATATTACTTAATGAAGGAAATTTTTGTTCCATAATGCATCTTTTCTTTTTCAAACGAATTTTAAATTTTAATGTAATATATAATAATTTATACGATATGGGGTAGGGTAGATACTCAGGAGCAGGTACAAAATTTACAAATGGATCTTGATATTATATCGCAATGGGCTGAAAAATGGGGTATGTCCTTTAACATAAGTAAATGTCAGGTACTTCATATGGGTCGGGGTAATGGTAGCGCAGAATTTTCTCTGCAAGGGGACAAAGTTAAAGAAGGTAATATGATCAAAGATTTAGGGGTGATTGTAAATTCGGACTTTAAATGGGTTCAACAGTGTTCATCTGCTAGTAAAAAGGCTAATAGGATATTGGGATATATTAAAAAAACTGTTTCTTCAAGGTCCGAGGATATTATTTTGCCACTATACAGAGGCTTGGTGAGACCTCATCTAGAGTATGCTGTTCAGTTTTGGTCTCCATACTTAAAAAAAGATATTGATTCAATTGAAAGGGTTCAGCATAGGGCTACTAAAATGGTCAAGGGTATATCCAGTTTAAGTTATGAGGGAAGATTAAAGAAGCTAAATATGTTCATTCTAGAGAAAAGAAGGATTAGAGGGGATTTGATTCAACTTTTTAAAATGGTAAAGCAAGGGGACACAGAGGGACTAGATTTCAATACGGGTAATAGAACAAGGGGTCACAATTTCAAATTGAATAAAGTAAAATTTAAGACGGAGTGTAGAAAGCATTATTTTTTTAATAGGGTAGTGGATAGATGGAATGCGTTGCCTGAAACAATTGTAAATTCAAGAGGGGTAAACTAGTTCAAGAGGAAAATTGACAGATACTGGGATTCCGGTAGTTTGAGTTAAAAAGACTGGGCCAACCTTGCTGGGCTTACGCCTGTAGTTGGTCGACTTAATTTGTATTTGTATTTGTATTTGTATAAAGTTTTTTCCCCAAAATTTTTGAATTCTGTAACATCTTTATGGAAACAATTTTATAAATTAAGAAAAACAATGCATGGTAATCCAAGGAGGGCGGAATCGGCACCCCAGTGGCGATAAAGTGGTGTATTCTGGAAACCCAGTTCTATAGAAGTTGAATTGCTTACTCGCCAATAAACGGCGTTGGCAGCACCAAATTTCACCAAACAGTATTGTTGCTTAGGTCCGGTCTCTTTAGATTCACCACAAAGCAACCTTTAAAAAACTAATTTATTCATATAACTGAAAGATCAATTTATTTAAACACCCAACTTCCAACAGCTTACCGTTTTATCATTTTATTCCTTTAAATTTTCAAACCAAAATAAAAACATCTGGGTCAACCACCATGACAGAAAACCCTCGAAACATCTCATTTTCCACACCCCAACGCCAACTTAATCCCACCAAAGTAAGATATCACCTCATTCTTTCTCCATTTAATACCCATTAGAAACAGCGCCAAGATCTCGCATGTATAATTTCCCGCCTCATTCTCCAGCCAAAAGTAGCGCCAAGGGACCGACTCCAAGAACATTATCCCGCTGACAAAGGCCTCAACTCGTGTCTCCAGAAACACCTATGGAGCTTGGCAGAGATCCCTTTATTTTGCTAAGGCCTGAGAGCACTTTTAAATGCACGGATCAATACGAGTCATGGCAAAGCTTCTTCTCGGGAGCTCGGGAGATCTTTTTGGCAAGAATGAATATGTGGAAGTTGTTGCTGCCAGAAGACCCTGGGCTCGGAATGGAGATTTGAATTCTGTGTTCATATCTATTGGAAAAGTTTGTTTTCTCCTTGTCTCATTCGTTCTAGGGAAGAACGAGGGTGGATATGAGATCCCGTTTTGAGGAGAAATTTGGAGTAGAATTTGAGAAGTTTTGGCAGAGTCGTTAGCGAGCAAATGAAGTTCGTTTTGAAGTTTCGACGAAGTTATTAGAAACGCCTAATAATTTATTCCAAAGTTTTTGGGGATAGTTGAAGTTCAAGTTTGAAAACTGAATTGAAAATTTAATATACGTTTTTTTTAATTATCCGTCCATTTTAAATCCTGATTTAATTTATTTTTTACTTCTCAAATTAAGTGATGAAACAGTCTTCGAAAATATATTTTAACTTGATGTCATATTGAAAATATTTTTCGTTTTATTTTGGAGATTTAGTTTAATTTATAATAGTATTTTAATTTTTGACACTTTCCGATATGGATCCATGAATATCGTGCATTATCTTGAATTGTATCAATTGTGATTAAAATAATAACTAACTGATGAATAGTTAGATAACAATGTAGATGTAGAGATGATAAACAATGCACCCTTCTTTGTAAAAAGGGATTGTTGTACAAGGGAAAAAGCTTTCATCTTTCAATCCTTCCCTTGTACTTGGAAAAAGCTTCCCTTTATTGTACGAAGAAGGTTCCTTTGAAAGGATTTCTGCATTGTATTGCCTGCTGGTTAACGCAAAGTTATCATTGTTATGGTATCTATAATTATAGACAGTAAGTATAGTTCCCCGGCATTGGCAAAAAGCAATATGTGTTTTCAAATATAAATAATAGCATTTAAGGGGTGTCACTTTAAACATATTTCCTTGATAAAATAGTGAAACAGCACACGAATCTGAAAGCCAAACTTAAAAGACCCATTTAACCCTACAATGCATGATTTTTTAAATTCACTTGAAAATAATTTATGTGTCTTCTATTATGGTGTAAATTAGTAAAAAATACTAAAAAAATTAATTTAATTTTTTTTTCTACTTTTAATTGACAAAAAACTTGTGAAATTAATTTATGTCCCTTGTGAAACTAACTGTGAAGTGAAATAAAACCAAATGCTCTAAAAATATAAAAAAAACTTATCTTTTCAAAACAATTTCTTTTCAAGCTGGAAATGTTTTTTATTTATATGGTCCTTTTATTTTGGCGTTTTCTGTGTCTTGACTTTCGTCTCACTAGCTACTAACAAATGTCTCAAAATAGTACCCCTGCTGCCATTTACTAGCAATCTAAAGTGCTATAACAATTAAATATTATATTTATTGCACTTATTGAATGGTGTCGTTTGGAAATGGAAGTTCGAGTAGAAAATGGGGGAAAATGTCGTGTTGCCAAATGGCAACAGTATGCACTGTAGGGTTAAGTAACACTCAATATTAATCCCAAGATCTCCCAAGTTAATATATGTCCATCTATTAAATACACAATCCTACTCCAGTAAAACGGATTCACATATCTCGATATCGATAGCCTAACAGGGGCAAAGATGTATGCAAATTTCAACCAGATGGAAACGAATTACCCTGAACCGAATGGGGGGGGATCTCTATTAGCAATGCAAGGAGTTAAGTGGTTCCTTGAGTATGACCTAAAGGCGATGTTATCCGATACCATAACCGATATCAAGTAATTTTACGGCAGCACTCGAAATAATCCAAGATAATGCAAGGTGATCATAGATCCATATCTTGAGGTGCATTCGCCAAGTGACTCTGGGTGGGTATCGATGACCCCACGATGCTCGTTTCGAACGGACGATGAGGGGAACGGCGGTTGGATTTTCGATGTTTCGATGCGTCTGATGGAAAGGGAATCGAATGGGAGCAGTGGTTGAAGGAGTGTTATTGTAGTGGCAGTTATGGATTGTGACGGGAAAATTTATTCCTTAAATCTGTTGCGTGTATCGAGTTGTTTTGGAGGAAACACTTAGATGGTATACTTTTAGGACCTATTAATAATAGATAATATTTACAAATGCTTTAAGAGGTGTTATGTCCATTATTTATTCATGTATTTTGTTGTAAAATTTGCTTCGCAATGTTAAAAAGTTTTACACTGAAACTAGATTTTAAATAACACTGATAGAATATGATGGTCACACAAAATATGTTCATAAATTTCATCATTCAATGTTTTCAACTGAAAATAATTTGATTCACAACTGATTTGTGAACATAAAATATTTTTCTTCTTTTAACTGTCTCCTCTATCAAGAGAATTTTCGAAATCATGTATCAACAAATAAGGAGCCAATAAACTGACGATCGCTAATTTGATAACTCATTACCGCGGAACTCACAAAAATTTCAATACCACACAGGAGAGCATCTTTTGGAAGAAAAAAAACTATTGAGTTAAGCACAAGTGAAAAATTAATTATTTCATTATTGCCTAGACGCTGTTACTATAATCAGTGAAATATAAAGGCAAAGTTTAAATATTTCCTTGGAACAAAAACGTAATCTAATTTAATATACTTTTTATTTTAAACAAAACTATATAAATGTCTTTATTTTTTATACAAACTTATGAAAAGTTAATTGTAAAAATAAACGCAACGAAAAACTCCTCCTCAACAATAAATCATCAAAAGTTCGATATTATTTTATGAAAACCTCATGCACATCAGTCTCTCTATAAGTACTTCAATCACGATCAAAATTTCATTCAAAACGCATCTCAATCGTAAAATATTAGAAAAAACTTGACTGACTGACCTTGACCCAAAAATCTAAACATACTACTTCTCACTCATCCCAAAGGGTAAAAGAAATGAAATATTCCTTACCTCCAAGACATTCCATTTCCCCAATCTTACCCACCCAGCCCATAAAAAAAATTATCCCCACATAAACCTTTCATGTAAATTGAATATTCATTTATAGCTCCCTCACACACACAAAAAAAACCCCTGATTACTGCCACGCCATATCTCATCATCAGATCCCGATTATTCCATCTCATCATCTTCAGCACCACGGAAGCCAAGATATAATCAAAACGCCGCCGCCACCGCACGCCCCAGTCATTATCCCTCGCGCCTCGCACGAGACCCGTCGTAAAACAATAAGACGACGATCATGATCCATCTAAATTTCATCGCATCGTGCGATATTTGAACTACCCATTTAACCCCAGAAATAGTTACAGTAATGGACGACAGTCTGTGTTATTGAACCATAAAAACAGCTAGAGGGAGAAAAAAAACTAGTGATAAATTATTTTATATATAGCAAATTGAGAGAGTTCACTTCGCGTGAGAAGGATGGATGGACAGAGCACCTGAATAAATTATTCATGAGTGAAGAGTTCGGCAACAATCAAGAAGAGTTGTTCTAATTACCCCCTCTGCAATCCGAAAAGATTGATTTAATTAGTCTATTAGCTCAAATTTTTAGCCTGGGTAATTTATACGTTGCCAGAGAGAAACAAGCAAATAAATAACTGGGTGGAAAATGCCTGACTGAGGGCGAATCTTCTCGATTAGCCCGGTTTGTTGTTCAAAAAGAGCGGCGTAAGCTGTTTTGGGTTATAATTAAGCAGGGAAAGGGGATATCCCCCTCTCTAGAACGAAACTTAAATGTCGTTTTGTTTTTTGGCGGTGTAGTGACGAAGAATCGATTTTTTTAGGAGCGATCGATGCTTCTTTCGATCTTTCTTTTCGGGTGGTCAATTATGATTGGGAGGCGTAGGCTAGCGGGGGGAGGGGGTAGTTTTAAATTGCCTGGAATTTTGACTGGGTATAGAGTCATGGGTCATTACGATTTGGCATGAAGAGAGGGCAATTATGGAGGGTATAATTATACCCCATTGAAAGCAGAGCACAAATTATCATGCCTCGTTTTTGAAAAATAGCCCGGTGATTAGGTTTTTGCGCTTTAACAAGGGAATAAGCTGTGATGTAGTCTTTATTTAATTGCATTGCGGGGATATTTTTAAATTCTTTGTTCATTATATTTGAGACAAACGTTTTATGTATTCACAAAAAAAATTAAGACCGTTTATTTAGAATATTTCCAGTGAAAATAATTTTAAGTATCCCATTTCAAAAGTTTATGCTTGAAAATTATTTTTAAAAAATATCATCGGCTTACAGATGGTAGTTGAAATTAACTGAACGAAATAACCCCTAATATAACGTTCTTTTTAATGAAGCAGCTTTCCAAATAACACTGAAAATCTTTAACCAAGCCATTTTTTAACAGAACACTTTTCACCTGTAAACGAAAGAGGACTTTGGATAATAATCATTTTTACAAAATAAATAGCCATAATACGAATACACCAATAGATTTTATTTATATTAGTCGTAGAGATAAGAAGTAGAGAAAATAATAGGACGAATAAAAGAGGATTTACATTAGAAATCTTGATCTTGGAGGAGTGATTTTTTAACATATTTCAACATTGAGAAATACATGTTCGTTTTATGCATTCGTCGCTACCATAAACCCTATGATAAACCCTCGCCAACGGTCCCTTTAAACGGAAAGTACAATAATTTTAAAACCTATATTTTAATTTTAGCTTTTTGGGAATGATGAACCTATTTATAAGGGGCTAAAAATACATTTTTACACTCTTAGTTTTAAAAAAGTAGTAAAATTTAGTCACACTATTTCTAAAGAAAAAATATTATATTTTATTTTAGTTGGATATCGTCTTTAAATTTTAATCAAATGATGTGTAAGTACGAAATAAATAAAAAATAATTATTTATACTTTTTTCTTTCAGTTTCAACTAGATAGTGAAATCAACTCTGCAGAAGGTCAAATTTCCTTCGAACGGGATCTTTCGTGCATGCATGTCTTTTAAACCATGAATCTACATTCCAAAGACACGAAATATCAAAGCGGCATATGGTCCGCTTTCGAAAGAAATCGACCATCATTAATCTCTCAAGGTTAAAAAATCGATTTTTTAATCTCACATTTACGTGAAATTAAGCCGAGAGAATCGATTTTTCCCCCGGTACACTTTGAAACGTGGGGCCTGCGTTTGACGTTACACAGTAAAATAATGGTCCGACCGATGAAAAGAATTCAAAAACGCTTGCTTGTTCACTCTTTGCCATTTCGAAAAATATTGATAAAGAAAACAACTTAAATACAAACAAAACTCGCTCCGAGTGATGAGGTGAAAATTGTTTTAAACGATGAAAGAATTAAGTTCAAACAAAAGACTTTATTTTCTGTTGTCTCAAACAACCGTAGCGTCACTCTCGAAGTCATTTTGTTAACAGCTCTTCCGATGTATTGGAGGTTCAAACATCAGATTAATTAATTTTAGTAATTGCTTGTCAATCCCCGACAATTAGTTGTGAAAAATGATCACTTTGTGAATGAATTAGAACGTTTAGAAATATTTCGGTGAGAATGGAATTTATAAAAAAATAGTTGGCATTTTTGGGGTGTTGTGCCATGTTTTACAGATAAAACATTCAAAATAATTTAAAATAGAATACTTTTTATCGGGACTATTTTTGTTAAAAGCTAAATTATTAGATTACGTAATTCTTTTTATCGACGGTTTGGATTATTTTGAAGGAAAGAACTACAAGTAAAGCTTACATGCATTCCAATCCTTTAGCAAAAAAGACTAAACTATTTAATGACAATTATATTTTTCAACGTTTAAAATTTTAAATTAAAAGCGTGCTACTTATGACTAGCTTAACGAAAAATTAGTATTAATATATTATCAAAACATTATTCAGTCTCAAGAAATTGACTTTGTCAAATAAAACATACAAATTTATAAACTTTAAATTCAATTCGCTAAGTAGAAATTTTCATAACCAAGTATTCTGTAAAATATAAAAATCAAAGATTTACAAACATAATTAGAACACTTCGTTAGAAAGCGCTAATTAGATACATTTTAAGAATATTAGATATATTAGATACATCTTTAAGAAATTATACAAAGTTATAATACTTAAAAATATTATCAAAATTGTTTTTGAATCGTAAATACCTTCGTAAAATCCATTAATATGATGATTTTCATAAAATATATCCATTAAAACATACGCCTTCTATATGTAAACAAATACTACCTAGATATTTAGAGTAACGCTCTTAAATAGGCTATTTATAGCTGGAAATAGTTTTAACAGTCCCTAAATTGCTCTAAATGACTTTATTGAAATTACTGTTAGATTCGAAAATTCCCTTTCATTCTGAGTTATTAGCATGAAACTTACATTTAGTTTAAGAGGCACTTAGGAATGCCAAAATTGGTAATGGGTTATGGATGATATTTCATTTTAAAATACTTGCAATCATTTTTCATTTATTTATTCTAGGATGTTCGCAAAAGTCGTGAACTCTATAAATAGAAGAGGAAATCCCCTTTTATGATATGAATTCGGCAAATATAAAGAAAATCTTGCAACTTAATATCGGAAAAAGAAATATTTTAAATCGAATCGTGAGAAAATAACATAAAAATGTTATTATTTGAGATTTGAGCTAAAATCTTATGATTTCATCTATGTTTATTTACGTTGAAACATAAATTATATTTAGGTAGTATGAAGACAAATTCAATTTCTTTTAACGCAATTTAATTTGATTTAATTTTGAAATTTAGTTCAAAACTTATTATTTAAGTATGTAAAAGTGTCAAAGAAAAATCAATTTTACTAACGTAATTTTAATTAAATATATCTTTAATGTTATCGATAAAAATAAAATAAAGATGAAGCGAAAAACCACCGAAGCCACTGAACCACAAATAAATAAAGCAATAAGCGTTTTCATGAACATTTCCTGCAACAAAAGTAAAACTTAAAAATAATCACCCTCATGTACAGGCATCGAAATTACTATACTTCACAGCAACGTTTCCTGAACCCAGTACGTCACTACGCGGAAGGAGTAAGTGAGTAAACACAAAGCCTGTTGGGTTTATGGAAGAAATTCGATACGCGAATCGGGATAAAAAGACACTATTTATACATATGGGTTAAAAAGAAATAATCCATCCTATTTTAAAATTGAAGTTCTTTGTTTCACTCGAAATTCAGACACCGCGATGGGAACTACTTTGTTAGTGACGTAGTAGGTTCAACTTAAGTTGCTGTCTAGTATAAGGGGACATCCAAAAATTACGTGAGGTGTTTTTTTCAAAATCTGGACCCCCCTTCCCCCCCCTTGGTGAGATTTAGTGAGATTTTGCTGGACCCCCCCTCCCCCCACGTGAGATTTACCTACAACCTTCAAACATAATTTTCTATCCTATTCGTTTGCATTTTGTGCTTCACAGCACCTAAAACTTTTCCATTATTAATGATGCGGCGTAAAAGGACATTATTCCGCCTAAAAATCACCACATCTGTGGGTATTATTCCTTTCTCATTCTTAAAAAAATCGTTTAGTTTGTAACTTCAAAAGTTGACGTGAGATTTTAATCGACCCCCTTGGTGAGATTTGGTGAGATTTTTCCAAACCCCTCCCCCCTTTTTGACCTCACGTAATTTATGGATGTCCCCTAACAATCCTCTGAAAGAAATGTCTCCTCAATTACAAAACTACTTTTACAAGAATCACTTATTTACCTCTAGGATCATTTTTTTTAAACAGAACGATTACTCATATCGGTTTAAAAGCTTCCAAGTTAAACAACCTGAGCAAACACACCCTCAAAATTCAAAGCACAGTTGTTTCCAACTGGCTTTTGATAACATTATCAATAACCACTCACGAACCTAAGCCGGGCGATATTTCTTATGTGCAATTTTTCAATCAAGAGCTCGTTTTAAGCTCGCTTAATGGCTTCCAACACAATGCGTAACTCAACATGTATCGTGACTGCAAACATCATGGAACACCCATACCAATTAGAACCGGGGCTCAGGGGTCAAACTACTTGGCGATTGTAATCCATTTTGCGCGAGATTAACGATTCTACTTAAAGATAAACGCAGTGGAAAATTTCTACAAGCTTTCACGTAAGACGGATTAGTATAGTTGATGTCTTTTATTTTTATTGGAGTGTCTTAAGTAAAGCGTTAAGTGAACAAATATAGTTAATGTTAATTTTCTTTTATATCTCGTTCATTATATTGATATTAAAGTAGTTCACTTCATTGGATCTGATTTCCTCCTTTTCGTCATCGAAATTGTATTTTAGTCAAGCACTTCACTATGGAGCACATAAATTGAATCGTCAGTTGGAAGAAGGGAATAAGTCCAAAAACCAAGTTTTGAGAAAATCGAAAAAAACTGTATAAGTAATAGAATTTTCATTGTATAATCACCAAATTTTTACTGGAAGTTCACAACCCTATTTAGAAAACAGAACAACCATCGAAACAAATATAAGTATATTCAAAAATATTTTACAGTCAAAATAAGTTGATGGACTTATTCCCTTCTTCAACCTTATGAAATTTTTCTGATGAAAAAAATCTTAAAAAACCCTTAAATTCACATTTAAAATATATTTCCCCTTAGTTTACACCACAAAAGGGTGAAATAAAAGGAATAAGACAAATAAAATTCAAAATTATAGTGAAACTGAGTTATTAGAGCAGTATCAATGGAGTGAGTGAATATGAATGGAGTTAAACATTCCCTGCATAAAAAAAGTTTGAAAAAATTTTAAACTAAAAGAAAATTTCATTTTAACTTAGTTTACAGCTCAAAGAATAGGAAACGAAAGACAAATTAACTTTAACTCCAAATTAACTTGAAAAATACCATGAATGGACATCGATTTCACAACTTCAAGGGGCGATATCTCCCTATAGGGGTTAGTTATTTTCCCCCTCTTTTCACCCATGTGTAGAGCATATATTCCCTTCTTCAAACTGACGATTCAATTGTTTTTGTGTAGGAAAAAAATCAGCTAACGTATACAAAAAATTCAGTATTATTTTCAAGTAGAAAATTAATGACTCACCATTGTTTTTCAAACATTAAAGATTTAAAAATTTATAAAATAATGAATGATTTACATAAGATTAAAATTTAGCATTTAAGGAAAAAAAACTTTTAAACTTTTTTATAGCAATCCTTAAGAGGTGTAGTGTGTTTACCAACAAGTATTAATTTATCTTTTTATTTATTTACATTATTTACTAACGAACAAAATAAAAAAGAGAGGTTAAATATATGTCAATATTATTTAGTTATGAACATCTATAAAAAACTCGTTTTCTTACTTTCTCATTAACTAATTTAAACAATGTACATATAATGATATTTGTTTTTTTAGTTTTCTGTTTATTTTTAATCTTGTTAGAGTAAGCAGCGTTTAATTTTAAGCAAAGGCATTAATAATTGCTTTTTCTTAACTAACACTAGTGATTCACTATAGTTTACAATTCAACATTCATTTCATATTCAACATTCAAAAATTTCTTTGCACATTATTGTAATTTTTATGTTTATACACCTTTACTATGTTCTTCCAATCATATCATTCGTGCTTATGCTTCGAAACTGTTAAAAATCATTTCCATGAAAAAAACCCCACTGTATCTTTAATTACTTTCCCTGGAACTTAGACATTTATCACTCCCACACACATCACATCCATTCACATGACCAAGATATCACTGGAGGCAATACATCCAAATCAATTTCACAAACACCATCTGACTGATTGTGTCCACCACAGGAAAAAGAAATCTCCCCAACATATCCCAACCTCCTACAAACACCAGAGTCCGAGTGGGGAAAAAAGTCCCCAAATTCCCATTTCCGGCCAGGTCCCCAGCTGTTCCAGGCAGATTTTCCGGTGACTAGAGGACAAAAAGTCCGGTTCTGAGGACGGAAAAAGAGGACGGTTTATCTCCTGTGAGCAGAGGTCCTCCATCACTGTACAAGCATCTCAGTCTACAAGCAAATAGACAGTCTAATGGACGGTCGCAGGCAAATCACTAACTGAGAAAAGTGCTAGGTGCCGGAGGAATATTGACAGAAGGACTTCTTGAGGGCAGTGTGCTCAACAATTGGAAGAGTTACGGCGTTAAGTTATACTCCCTTCACTTTTGTTGCATGGGTTTATTTGGGCGTCAGTGATAGAAGGGGTTTTAACGTTTGCTTGATGTGTTACGTTTGGATGATTCCTGAGTATTTCGGAATTATACCTTTACATTTTCGATTTTTTCAAATGACGAAATGGAAACAATGTTTTGGTTGATATCTACTTGGTAATGAATTTTGAAAATATTTCTGAACTCGGCTATTTCATTTTTCTTTTCTGGTTAAAAGGCTTTAAAACTTTTAAAACAATGAATAAAAAAATACTTTTTAACCTCTAAGATTTTCTGAAAATAAACAGATTATCAAAACGTTTTTTTCTTTTATGACAGTATAATAAATATTTAGTTAAATACGTATGAAATAAATGTTTGGAATTTTCTTATTCCTTTGGTCTGGATCAGACCAGATTCATGGGATAGTAATTGGGATAGTAATTCATTTGTACACTCCAAAACCAAGTCAGGATTCCTATGGAGTTAGGAAACCTTTATAATATGCTTCTTCAAAATATTTATGCCGCCATATTTTTAAGTTCAATATACTTTAGAGAAGAATAAATAAAATGAAAATAGGTTATTTGATATTTCCTTGAGTTTTTTCGTAAATAAGATCGAGTTCCATGAAATAATGAGAAAATGGAATACTCCATTTACCGATCTATAGAGATGCATATGCAAGCGTGGTTCAATAACTTTATTTTTTGCTAGGAAGATATATTAAATTTTAGAATTAAATTGAATTATTTATTCTTAAAATAAACACTAGCTTTAGAAAAGGCTTTTTCATTATGCAATGGATGGATAAGATTATCAACATTTCTCCTTAGTTAAAGGTGATTTCAAACACGTGTATTTAAATATGCACAAAGTAATGCGCATGTTGTTTACTTTAGGTATGGCATGTACAGAGTGAAAGCTACTCTTGTATTTAACTAACCAAAATCAGATTTAATAAAAGCTATTAATGTAAAAACTAAAAACACTCATCGCACAACAAAAGACATTTTATTTAATCGGGAAAAAATACAACCAGTCAAAACCAAATTTTAACAAATACATTTAAACTAAAAAAAGGGTCAGTTTAAATTCCATAAAGAATCAAAGCTTATCAAAAAGCTGATTCACAGTCTCGCTTTCACTGTTTATTAGGGTGTATCGAAAAAAATATTTTTTTATATTTTGAAGATGCATTAGTGTGTAAAAGTTCTCTAAGGTGGCAGAAAAGTACCTGTGACTTTTTTTTAGAATTTTCGAATAATATCTTTAAGATGCCACTTTGGCCCTCAAGTTTCTCCAAGTTATCCTATGGAGCGCGCAAGCCAAAAAGGCCGAAATTGGTTTTTATCCCCTCATTCCTACTATAATCACATGACGAATGTCTTCACTAAAGTTATTGACCCTATATGATGTTTGCGACCCCCCCCCGACAAAGCTGCCTAAATATTTATATTATGTTGATTGTGGGCCCTAATTTGAACGAGGAAATACGCGATTTTCGACGAAATTTAGCCCACAATATAAACGTAGGATGTTATTTAAGTTTTGTTGGGAGGTACTCTCTCCCACCTTAGACAACTTTTCCACACTAATGCTTCATAAAAATCCAAATAAGTTTTTTTCGATACACCCTACTGTTTATCCTGAGTGATTGACTCCTGTGAATTGCTTGTTTCCGTAGAAAAGTGAAGTAATAAAGAAAGTGAATGAGTAAAGAGTGAAATGCCAATTCACTAATTCACACTTCACTTGGGATGCTTACTCCAAAAAGAAGATGACAAGTGAAAAGTGGGAATGAGCCTAAATACGTTACGGGCAATGGGATCAATCCGGCCATTTTTAATTATGCCCAAGTATTTCGGGCAAAGTGATAATTTATTGACTAATAGGTCCAATTCCGTTAACGTTGACGCAAAATATCACTCATCTCTTTTGAACGCCTTACATTCAAATATAGACAATTTTTTTCTGATTCTTAATGATAAACTGAACAGTTATTGAACTAATTAAACATTTTAATCTATGAATTCGAAATTATTTAGCAGGTCTTCTACTTTTTGGTGTCCAAAAGAGTTTGGCAGTATATACCGAGAACGTTCGGAATTGAGTAGATTAATACCAGTGAGTTGATCACATTGCCCACCTCACTTTAGACATTATTAATAACGCCCGGTTTATTACTTTGACCGTGACATATACATCACATTCCAATAACACTCTATAATTTTGATCCAGGAAGGAATAAATTCCCAAAGTTTGAATTAAATAGACGGATAAACCAAATCACAAGTAAAAATGCAGACCCACCCAACTACACATTACACTAAACAAACACAAACCCACAAAACGAGATCTTATTTTAAAACATCTAAACTCCACAAACCTAAGGGAAAGGATAGCGCGTGAGTGAAAGTTATCCATTAGGATCGTCCCGTCACTTGCCCTGAGGACGTCTTCAGTCCTGTCATTAACTATCCCTACAAACATGGGCTGGAAAAGGTATCGGGAAGTATTAATCACTTTGCGAATGGTCTCTGAATAGGCATTTACATCGGTGATGACGGGACTAAAGGATGCCAATTACATGTAGTACCTGGTTGGGAGAGGTATGCGATCCGCTTTTGTGTTGTTTGTGGTTTTTATTTTTTTTCCCCTGAGATGTTCGATGTTGGTATGCGATATGTTGAAGTTAATGGGCCTGGATTTTGTATGTTGTTTTTTAAACTGATGATTTGGTAGTTTATATTTATTGAAATGGATGTTTTTAGGAATTGGGAAGTTGAATGAATTGTAACTATGTGGTTAAATTATAATACACTGATTCTTGAAAAACATTGTTTTTAAACTGGATGTGAAATTAGTCTTTTTTAGTGGGAATGCAATTTATTTCATTTAAGCTAATTAATTTATAAGTTATTTAATATTTATTACTAAATATATTACTTTTACTTTCTTAATTTTACCTAACTTACTGTTTTCTAGTGTTTAATCTTGTTCCCCAATATATGTTAAATGTTTTACATATTTTCTGTAATGCATTTAATTTGATTTGCTTTAGATAAGTATTAACAAAATAAGTTCCGGATAAAGGTCAAATTAATATTAAAAAAACGTAAAAAGTTTTCACGGCCAGACGAATGTAGTTAAGTTTGTGTAGTTTTAAGTAGTTTGTGTAGTTTTGTTAAGTTTGTGTAGTGCAGTTTTTGTAGTTAAATTTGTGAACTTTTCTTTTTTTTTTCATTTTTCTTCAAGTATTACCTTAAATTTGTAAAACATCAATTAATTTAAACAATAATTCTTAAATATGATTTAATTCAAATTGTTTTTTAATTTTTACGCTAGAAGAGTTACGGTTCAATTCCGTAACGGTTAATAGGAATCACACGGGAATCCGAGGTCAGAAACGCAACCCTAACAACCCGGGGGATTTTATAAGGAGGGATGGGAAGTTCTAAAATCCCCTGCGGAAATTAACACTTAGCCTTTTAAAATTGGATTACAACAGACAAAATCGTTCTATTTAAGCATTTATTACATTAAACCAATTTAAGAGCTGAGATTTCAGTAAATGCTTAACTCGCCAAATCGTAATTTATCAGTCGTATGAACAAAAATATGCCTAAAATAAATCAGTGCTTATTATAGGCAAATGCTTACCCCGTCTAATTGTAATTTCTCAATCTTAAGAAGGGATTTTTTAAAGCTTATTTTTGGCCTTATGGCTGAGGAATTACGTTTGGGCAGGTTCAGCATTTACAATCAGCCTGTGTATTACTTAAGCATAGGATACGCCTTAAAAGTAACGGGGACGTATCCTATAAAATTCCTATCTGAAAAATTAAATTAAACTCATTGATCTCAAATCCCAAACATAAAAAAGCGAGATATGTACCTAGAAAATATTAAAACGCTTACTCCCAATCCAATTTCCGCAGAAACTCAACACACAGTTTAAAACAATTGGATATCCCCCTGTATTTTCGAAACAGAAGAAGGAAACAGCCCAAAAGCCTTCCCCTCACAAACGGAATATCTCCCGTATAAAAATACAACGACGTATTCTCAAATTCTATTACCCAAACACGATTTCGCGATGAAACTCTATAACAGAAAATTCTGCTAAGAACATTAAGGTGCCTTCCTACGTCCCTCGAGTGCCAACAACCGAACAAAAAAAACAATGATGAAACTCTCCCGCACTGGCAGGATCTAGTGGTCGAAAATACCTCAAATACGTTTTTCAGAAGTGTTTTACACCCAAGAAACAATCGAGAAAAATACAAGAAAAAGCGATACGGAAAAAAGATTTTATTCCAGAAAAAAAAAGTTCAATACAAGAAAGATTTTCTGTTGGGGCACCAAAAAAATTCTCATTACGGTGTCCTAACTTTGTTTCAATAACTAGAGACCTGTTTTTTTTCTTCCTTTTACCGTTCTAGAAGGTTTTTTTTTTGAAAATTTAACTCAAGTTGCTGACCCCCTGAGTTAGTTCCAGAGGTGGTGGTATGTGAAAACAAACATAAAAATGGAAATTCTTGCCAAGGAAAGAGGAACCTTATGCGCGAAACGGTCGTTTCTTCTTTCTTTCGTTCTTTCAGGGATTGAAATCCTTCAAGAACTACAAAAGTGTGAATTTTTAACGACTTTTTTTTTGTCTCGTGACTCTGGGATTGGTTTGGGTTAAATCTTTTCGGGCCATGGCGCCGTAATAAAAGAAGGCAGTTAATGAAAATAAAAACGAGGGAGAGGGAATGCAGCAATCTTCAAGAATATTTATTTACGAACTGCGCTTGTTGATATTTGTTCAACAGAAATGTCTCACTGCGAATTTCAAATGCAGAAAACTTTTATAAATACTTCCTGTCTGTTCACAATTTTCATAAAAAGCTTTCTTTTCTTTTCGAAAGTTACACTCCATGCAGTAATTGTTATTTTCTTTCAATAAATGTTATCACTTAAGAGACTTGAATTCATTTTTTTAAAATTACGTCCTTTTTACATTCTTTTTGTCATCAAATCTTTTTTTCCACAAACTCATCTGAAAGGTTCTCAATGACAATAACAAAGACTAAAAGTCCCTACTATAAATTTACACTAAAATGGTTAATGGACAACGTGAATATAAGTATATGGGTATGTTTGCAGACTAAGGTGTATAAAAAACATGTCATAGCGGTACAGTTGTGTTTGGGCATTTCCTATGTTCTCTAAAGGAATCTTTCGATTTTAGACATATCTGTTGAAACACCTTGTTTAAAGTTCATAAGGCATATTTTTGAGTTAACTTCATTATTATTAAGAAAAATCCAAATTAAAATATATTTAAGAATTCAAAAGATACTGCATATAATTCTAAAATACGAACTGTATTCAAATATTGAAAACTAAATTTAGAAACTTACTTATTAACGATAAGAACATATAGAAACAATCAACGATAAGAAAAATTATAGAAATCTTAATGCTTAGTACTGAATCTTTAGTGAAATGCCAGTCGAATGTGAAATGTCGAAGAATATAATACGCGACATTATTCAAATAAAATAAATAATGAAGGAACAAATCTGATTGATGTTTAAAGCTACATTTCTTTGTCAAAGGCATTTATCATGTTCAGATCCATTCGAGGGGAATTAATTGCATTTATAAATTTGGAAAATGTCCAAGAAATTTTCTTCGAAATAGGCTGATCTCAAATATTCCATAAAAACTTCTGAAGCGAAAACAATTTAGATTACAGGAAAAGAAATGAAATATAAATGATAAATGTGCAAAGATTCACGTTTTTTTAATATCAAACTTAAGTGTTTTCCATTATATCAATACGCACTTACTTTCTGAAATAACCGATGTCGGTATATATAAATTAAACATAAAGTTCTAGTAGGGTTTTTTAGGCGAATTAAAGCTTTTAATAAAACATTAATGCTCGTTAAAAAAAAGTAGTAGTACTCCCAGATTCAAAGAGATGTAGTTTGAACGGTAAACAAAGTCCGTGTGCATGAAAATTCTGAGCAAGATATTCTAAAGAAGCATTGCCATCAAAATTGAGCCTTCTTTCATACATCACAAGTAAGTTTAATTAATTTAATGTTTGGTTCTACTTGGATGGAGGATAAAATAAATCTTAATTACTTTCTTGAAAGAATACCGGGGATAAATTTTAGCGATACCTTTTAAATTTGAGTCAATTCTATTACACGAATGAATAAACCCAGAGAAGGAATTAAAACTGAATGGAAAAGCACTTAGATTAGACGATTAATCTTTAAGAGCTTACAGGTTAAGAGCAAATAGTTTTATTCTTTTACGATAATTCTTTCTCAAAGGATCCTCTGAAATTATAAAAGGAACAGTTTCTTTTCTGATATTAAAATTTAATGAGGAATCGGGAATTAAATGTATTTACTTGGTTAAGAATTAACATATTTTAATGTTGTTGTTGTCGTGTGCCACTTGGAATACCCAAGCTCCAGAAGGATTCAAAGCAAAGGGGGTGCGGCTCCTGAGAAAGTGAGGCCCATTAAATGGCAGGAGTCCGACTTCTGCCTCATGAGATAATAGATGCTGCCACTATCTATCGCCACCTCCACAATTTTGCCATGCATCTGAAGGGGAGGGAAATAGTCTCCAGACACCTGGACCCAAGGTAAACTGCGCCATGACCGACCTCAGAACTTTCGGATCCACAGATTTAACGAGCACGTACTCCGCATATACACGATGGGTCTTCAGCAGTGTCGGGAATCGAACCCGGGACCTTCCGATCCCAAGGCCGATGCCTTAACCACTAGGCTCCCCACAGCCCCAACAACATATTTTAATATTTAAGTGAATTGTTTTAAAAACGTGAACGCTCAAGGACTTGAAATAGAGTTAGTTCCTAATGCATTTTTTATTCCTTATCCGTTTGTACTGAAGCATAGAAATTAACTCAGCTAAAGGAATCGGAAAATTTTTTTTAAATATTTACATTTGTGTATGAGGGGAAAAGTTTTACTTAAATATAGTCTGAGTATGGTGAATATTATCAGTAGCATTTATTTCAATAATAAACTAATCCTTACAAAAGTACGATTAATGTATTTCAAAATGCAATATTTATTTGAAAACAGATTAGTGTGTTTTACTTCAATTTTTAACAGCATTTATATTTTAAAATATAAAAAATAAAAAATACAGTTACAATACAGGTAAAATAAAAATACAGTTTTAATTGTATTTTAGTTCTCATGTAGACAATTATTTATATGTATACTATATTTTCATCATAGCAAGTTTTGAAATTTTTAATTCATAAATTAATTTAAATTAGTATCTAAAATTATGATGCCATACAAACACCTTAATGTCTTCTATATATATGTAAACATGAATGTTTGTTTGCATGTAAAAACGTCTGTACGTATGTCCTTTATATTTTTAAACTTTTCAAACCTACATTAACTATTAAAGTTTATCACGTTGATCTACTCGCTCCCGGGAAGGTTTCTGAAGAAAAGTAATTTAAAATCGAAGCATCCTAATAACTTTTTTTGGTCAATTTTATGCTTAAAAACCCGTATTTCATACCTAACTCATGGCAAAACATTGTAAATATAATAAGAGAAAATGCAACTTTAATTATTGTAGGCAGGATATCGATTGTTGTAGATTGAAATAGATTGTTGTAGTTCAAAACCAATTGTTGTAGCATAAACATAAAAAACTTTCTTTTTTAAACTATTTCTAACTCTGCTGGGCATATGTCTGGGTAACGCCTGGCCTAGCACGCAGTGCTACACATTTGGACTGGCGAAGCCGCTCAGTAACACACCAGATGATATTAAAAAAACGTTCAAGGTATTTAAGTATTATGCATTTTCTGAAATACGAGAAGCTCATTTCTTCAAATTTTTTTCTTAAATTGGTAAAAACATAATAAAATATTTCCTTTTAAAGGGATTAACTCACTGAAATGCCATTACGAAATTAAAATGAAACATTAAATCCCATTATCTTCTTAAACCCATGCAAAAACACGAGCATAATCCCAAAATTATTATTGCCGAAAACCCATCATCGAAGGATTAAACCAGAACTTCATTTCTGTAACAATCCAGTCCAAAGCCATGGCGTAAAATTACTGCCCCTAAATACGACTCAATCCGAAATATAAGAGGCAGAGAAAATCTCAAGTAATGTATGAGAATGCGTAGTCGAAAGAAAACGAAAGAAAAACTTTCGAGGAAGAGCAATTTAGAAATGCAAGGGGTCGAAGGATAAATTAAATCTGCTTCGAATAAGTGTCTGTTTTTAATAATGCATTGACTGGCCAAACTAAAAGGTACTAAAACTTCTTTTATCTATCCATTGGGTGCACTGGAAACCCTCGTTTTCTGAAAACTGGGAGGAAAGAAGAATTTATAGCGGAAAGCAGAGTTTTTCTCCAGAGAGGAGGAGGGCGATGCTGATTTAAGTTGATTAGATACTGTCGTCTTCTGACACATAACGAAGGGATTTTCTTTCTGGAGGAAAATATCGCTAGCATTTAAAGTCAGATTTTATTTTTTTAATTGAAACGAAATAAATTGTGTAAATACGGGCTTTTGTGATTTAAACTGCAAAAAGTCAATTTTCTCAGTAGGGTGATGTTGTTTTCTTAAGGGGAATATATTTTTTTAAAGAGGAAATATACGAAGATTAATTCGTTTGATGACTTCCAATATGTCAGTTTTTAAGTTTAAAATGTGATTTCTGGATTATATGTGCTTAAAAATTTTTTTTTATGGATCTGGGATGCTTTAAAGAGATGATGTAAATAATTCTATTTTTTAAAGAAATAGTTTTTCTTAGGAATAAATTAGTTTTTAAATTAGTAAGAGATTTAAATGTTATAAAGGCTTCAAAAAGTTTAATGTAAATTCGTCATTTTCATTTTTAATATTGTTTTTAGTAGGGGAGAGTGTTGTACATATGGACAAAAATCACGTTTGGATTTTTCTAAGACAGGTAAAATCACATTTTGACCATTTAAAGTGCCCAACCTATAGTCCTAACCTTTGTGAGTAGAGATATTTTTTATTAGTCAAAATCTTGAAAATTGGATTTTTAATCATTTATAATAACTTGGAAAAATTTGTGTCCAAAGGTACAACAACCTGTTGTACCTATGGACAGACCCAGTTATACCTGTGGACACCCTTAAAAAGGGAAGTTTTACTTGAAAAAAGCTAAGAATGAACATTTTTATTGATGAATTACCTTTTAATAACCTATTTCAAGCCTTTTTAAAATTGAAAATAGATTTTTTAAAGTAATGTAGTTTTAGATCGTAAATGATCATTAAAACGAAGTTGAATTAAAAAAGTCTTGATTTTTTACCAAAAACACTAAAATCACATAGTATTTTCAGATCAGAATTTAAGGTAATAGTTTCATCAATCATGCTGATTGATCTGACAACTTCACTGATCCAAAAAAAAAAACCAATTCGATCGACACTTAGTTGTGCAAGCATTTGGTGGTAATAACAATAATAATTTGGTGGTAAATCTTCTTCAGGGGAAATTTTAAGTTTTTTTAATCATCATACTTAAATGCGATAGGGTGCTTAGGGTTTTACACCATATTTTAAATTAAATTCCAAGTAGAATCATACATTTAAAAAAGTAGTTTAGATCACAAAATATTTGATTTTTCATCTAAAACTCACTTGAAAATAATCGCTGACAAATAGATTACCATTTAGAATTAATTTAACATTTATTAAAATGTATTCAGTTAAATGAAACCTGATTCTAAAACGCCGATTAGCTACAGACACCCACAAGAACGTGTCCGTAGGTACAACACTTATGGTGTCCGAAGGTACAGCATCAGGTGATTTTGCATTCAAAGTTCTATAAAAAGAATTGAGATCTGACGATTTCTAATATCAAAACTAAAAAGTCAAAATCTCGGGGATTCCCCCCATATATCCCATTTTATCATATCATAATCATAGAGGAAGAAAATAATTAAAGTAGTGATGCACTAAAAAAAACTTTGAGCACCTAAAAACAGTATTTTTACTATAGAAAATTTAAATAATATTTTAAACAGCTGATTTCACGTTAGCAACTAGATAGCATCTGTTTACATTCAAAATCGACCACAAATTCAAATTTACATTTTTTCCCGAATTTTAAAATGAGGTGGCTGAAGGTACAACCGTCCGTAGGTACAACACTCTCCCCTACTGTTTTTATTGTTTCTTTACATATTCGTAAATGCTTTCCGTCATACTATTCACATTTGCCTTTTATTCAAAAATAATACATATTTGGATAACTCTTGAAAAACGTGAATCATTCTTAAGAGAATTTTTTAATTAAAAATGCTAGTTTAGTTTTTAAATAGTTTGCCCTTTATTTTTTAAACATAACCCAATTGAATAAAAGTAAAAATAAATCATTTATCAAAATAAAAGAAACGCTTAATGGTGTTTAGTACCTATAAGAGAGTTTAAAATAGTTTGTGATACAAACCTTTAACGCTGAATATGCAGATAAATTTTTAAAAAATGTCAGAAATGCATATGCAGATATCATGAATCAAATTATTTTCGTAACAAGGTCACTTCTAAAGGACATTATTTATGAGGTGCACATCGATAAATTGACGGAGATATAATACATTACCTTTTACAGATAATTATGAGGTAAAATTGCATAATTGACACAGGATGTATTTTACAAGGTTTTTAAGCAATCTATGCAAATTTATACAGAAAATATACCAATACAGATTGTTTTTCAATAAATGCAAAATAAAGTAGTGCGGGTTACAGTATTCTGAATAGAACTATTGCACAATACCCATTAAACTGGAAATGTTTTAGTAACAATGTCTGTATGACTGCAATATGCACTGTATCCTGTTAGAAATTGAAATATACATTAGAGTGTCAAGTTCTTCGTATGGGTTAACCATTAAAATGCCACAACCAATTGTGAATCCCATCATTTTCTCTACCTGATAGCGTTTGCAACTAAAAATCAGTTACTCGCCAGTTTTTAACAATTGATGAAAAAAATGAAAAATTGAACCGTTCAACCGATCGATCGCGACCACAACGTCCCTGACCCTCTTTCCAAGACTCTTAACAAGCGAGAATCGGGGCTCTGCACGTCAATTGAAAAGAACAAAACAACACGGCTAAAAGGCACCGCGCAAAATTTTTTCCGAAAACCATTAGTGTCTCTCCCAGTTTCCCAATACACTCCCATCAGAACGAAAAACGTTCGATTCCGGAACGGGAAAATTTATCGTCTGCGTGATTTACAGCATAAAACGGAGCACACTCCGAAGCTATAAATACCGGAACTTGTTTAAAATTTAACGTTTCTCTGCGCGAACAGAAAAGCATTATTTAGCCCCGATGGTTTTAAATGTAAGCGCGCGCGTGTGTGTGTAAAAATGCCGAGAGATTTATCGTCGCCAGCCTACTCTAAGGCTTGAGCGAATCGCAGTTTTCATTTGGCCAGAGAAAATATGAATTTCGGTGGCCGTGTTTATGCGCGAGATTGGAGACTCTCTGGTGTTTGGGCGATATTTTATGGCGATTTTGATAAATTGGAGGGATGCTGGTAAAGTAGGGAGAACACGAGAGGGGATTGTTATAAGAAGGCAAGTCAATCGAGGGGTTTCTCATTTCAAACCTTGATTTTATTCCTTTTAATGCTGACATTGAATTCCATGAAATATTTGGAGCACCTAGGACTGAAGGGGTTAAATATCGTCATTTAAGATACAACAACGCACATCTAACATGTTGTGTGTAGAAGATACAGTATAATCTCTGTTTGATATATTTCAATTGTCTCCAAAAGAAAAGTCAAAATCGGTCTTAATGTGGGTTACCGCCACCGGCATTCTTCAATCCCTCTCTCACTAAACATTTACCTATTTTTAGAAAAAATATTTACCATTATATTTATCATTACCATTATTATTACCATATGTTATTTATCATTATTATTAATATATTGGGTTGTCCCATAAGTTCTGTTACTTTTCACGAAGTTTTGTCTTTGAAAATTTTTTATGAAAAACTGGTAATGGGTGGAGATTTCAAACAAAAGGGATTTTGATATATGTATATTTATGAACATAATGTGTGATTTTGGTAGTTCTCGGGGTATTATTTCTTTTCAAAATGGCGGTTTGAAAAAAAGACCAAAAACGACAATTTTCGCGTAATTTTTTTCTTTTTTTTTTAAACTAAGAAGAACGCACAATTCATGGCAAAAAAAAGTTTTACTGTATATTTGAAATGTTTAGATTACGATGTCATAGTTTCAATATGATTCGATATGTTAAAGGTTGTAAATTTTGGTTTTAAAACTTCATATATTGGCAATTTCACGTGTTTTTTAAAGCACGCCTATTGTTTTTCTAAGCAGCTGGTATGAAGTAATTAAAGGCAGGTGTTTTTTGAACCATAAAGCTTGTTAATGCATTGAATTGATTCCAGTAATGCATTGAAAGTATCTTTTCATAATATCATTCAATTGATTTATTTCTAATTGCCAAGGAGTTGTTTTTATTGTAATGTTTTCGAAGCGAAAAAAATTGCTTTGTTCGCTGAGCATAAGTTCAGCGAGTGTAATTGTGAAAAGCTAAAACCTTGCGCGCTTGCATTGTGCGCACTATTTTCTGAACTTAAGTTCAGATATAATTTAATATACTGCATATTTTGAGTACTTGGGTCTTTCCTAAGCTTTTTTATTGATTTTGGTGCTTTTTTTCGTAAAAATTTCTTTGATATGAAAACATTATTGAGGTAAGTTTTTTGCAATAGATGTTATGTTTGGGACCGAAATTTCCAAAGTTAAACTTATCGAATTATCTTGAAACTATGACATCTTAAACTAAACATTTCAAATATATAGTAAAACTTTTTTTAGCCCTGAATTATGCGTTCTTCCTAGTTTTTTAAACAAAAGACAAAAAATTACGCGAAAATCGTCGTTTGTGGTCTTTTTTTCAAACCACCATTTTGAAAAGAAATAATATCACGAGAACTACCAAAATCCCACATTATGTTCATAAATATACATATATCAAAATTCCGTTTGTTTGAAATCTCAACCTATTACCAGTTTTTCATAAAAAAATTTCAAACACGAAACTTTGTAAAAAGTAACAACTTATGTTACAACCCAATAGTTATATTATTAATAGTTATCATTAGATAATAATTGAATCGTCAGTTTGAAGAAGGGAATAAGTCCAAAAAATGACAAATTGACTTTTTGTGCTCAAAACAATCTCCAAGCTTTGCCCTACACATGGGTGAAAAGAGGGGGAAAATAACTACCCCCTATAGGGAGAAATCGCCCCTTGAAGTTGTGAAATCGATATCCATACAATGAAAATTCCATTTATTTTTTTCGATTTTCTCAAAACTTGATTTTTGGACTTATTCCCTTCTTCAAACTGACGATTCAATTATGAATGCTAAAACCTTAATGAAAAATACTTATAAATATTTTTACTAGTAAACGATAAATAGGATTCGAATATCTGCTTCGTCTTTATATTGAATTATGTTTATAAGCAATTATGCTCACTGTAATAGGTTAATCAACATTTATAGCACTTTAGATAATTATAGATTTATAGCACTTAGTATCAAATGGCTATTTAACTATATTCCTAAAATTGAGGTTTAAATACTCTTACTAGTTAATCAGGGGCTTATAATAAATACATGCAATATAAGTTCATGCACTATACATTTACTATAGTACACCACTATACAATACATACACTACTATAATACATATAACACAGTATAATATAATACATACACTATAGCTTAAAACACTCCAATTCTAAGAATCGGTGCTGAATAGTACATTTTACTCATAATTAGAAGCACACATCTAGGAGTTTTTACTGTAAAGAAATATTTCCTCATACTGTACTGGTTAGAACTTTAAATCAAACATGAAATAGGTTGAGCTGATGTTCAAAGTTAAGTTAAATGTAGGGTATAGGTCAACATCGCATTAGAATCTACACTAATTTGTTAAGATTGGATCCCAGAATTGGACACACATAATTCAGGTAGATGTAGTACCTAGCATTCATCAAATATTTATTCATGCTCATTCCCTTTCAGTTTCTGTAATAACGTGCTATTTGGAGCGTAATCAACTGAGATAGTAGTCAATTCACATTAAATTTACTGATTCAGTTACACATAAGTCTTAGCGATAACGTGTAGGATAACGAGTGATTGATAACGTTCTCCATTCAGATTACGCAACCTGTACAATTGCATAATAATCGCAATTTCATGTCTGGAGAACTGTGCACACATATAGGGGTTATGGATCGAAATAATCAATTAAGGAAATTGGCTGTTCCATTATGTTAAACACTGGACGAATTCTATACCAAATTATACCAATCAAGTTGAAAGAGTGCTTGTTTGATAAAGTTACGGTTGCATAAAAATTATTGCATTACTCTGGAAGATGTAACTAAAATAGTAGAAGAAGGGCTGAACAAACGAAAAGATTTCCAATGTTTTATATTTTTTCTTCAAATTTAGTAATTATGAATTGCAAAACACTTTATTATTAATTAAATGGACATATTTCTAACTAATTAAAATTTCGAGATTCAAAATTATACGTATAAAAATAAACAATTTTAGTTTATTAAACCTTTATCGCACTAACTTCAAACAATTTTTTAAACAAAAATCCGTGCACAATGACGCATATGTACACGTATCATAAATTAGGAGTTAAGATCAAATAACAAAGCTGCTATTATTTGAGATGGTTAAAATGAGTCATAGTTTTGAGTTACTTAAAGTCTTCGGGGACATAACTTTTTAGGCAGCTCTTATCGGCCAAACATCTTTACACGATTACCACACTAGGTAATGAAGCACAGAAGAAATCCAAATCCATGTCTTTTTTTAATTTTTGACTATACACTTATGGGATTAGAAATACCTTGAAAGTGCATTTTGTAGTCTCAATAACTAATTTTGTAATCTTAATAATTAGTAATTAATAATCATAACATAATTTGAACTTTTTAAACTTAAAGAAATTCAATTACAAAATTCAATTTATTTAATTACAAAAAAAATTAATATCAAATAAATAAAAAACTATTTAAAAGGTAATAGGAAATTATAAGACTGGCAAAGGTGACAGTTGCAAATATATATGTACTGTGAATGTCCGAAATTGGAGAATGTCGACATTCACCAGTGATTGTTGACATACACCGGTGGTGATTGTCGACATTCTTAGATAAGCGACTATGTGATTGTCGACATTCTCCAAATTTCGGACATTCACAGTAACATATGTTCTTTTAAATTTAAACCCTACTCAAAAAACATACACATATATGAATACACAAGAGAACACGCACAGAGATAACATAACTAAAATTAAAGAATAAGTTAATTTTTATGTATTAAATAATAAGTGTTTTAGTTTGTTTTTGAGTAAAGTAATTTTAGGATTTATTTGAATACCAATAAGGAAGTAGCATGTGTCAGATTTTCATAAACATTCAAGTGTTCCGTATGGTTTTTTGTATGGTAAAATGAAATATCTGGTTAAATTTTCAAAAAAATGTACATGTAATTAAATATTTTAATTTAAGAGTCGAGAAAAAACACGTGACTTAAAACGTTTATTGTTTAAAACGTACGATGACATCAACAATCATACCATCAACTTCGTTGCTTTCCAACAACGGTCATCGTAAGATGACGTCACATCCCAAACTCGTAGTGCTTTCGCGGGCTTTGAAAAAGGGGATTTTTGTTAATTTTTTTTGCAGTCAAAAAATTTCTCGATCGGCCTCAAATTTTGGATAATTTCTTATTTTTGTATGAAGAATCGATTAAAAAATTTAAAAAAATCATGCAACTTCCTCATTGGCAAACAATTGTTCTTAGATACTAGGTAAACAAAAACATTTATGAAAGATCTCTTTATTTGATTTAGAAATATGATAGAAATTTTAACAAATATTGTAATTTTTAACTTATACCGATTTCTTCCTGAGAAGCTAATTTGTTGTTAGCCCTCTCACGAATTCCAGAAATCGATTTGTTCAGAACATAAATGGCTGAAGGGTCAGCCTGAAGTACCAGATAGTGCAGACGTACACAACCCTCCTTCAGACGAGACCAGTGGCTCTATAGTAACGGACACCCCCTCAGAACGTGACTTCCAGCCCAAAACTTCATTTTTGAAGTTTAAAGGGGAGGGCACTCGGTGCGAAACAGTAGTCTACTTCTCCTTTTATTAATGCAATCAACGTAATCTGATAAGGGAGAAACTGTGCGAGTGATTTTAGAGAAATTTCCTGACTCCGCAAGCCTGGAATTAATTAGAAGCATCCAACGTTTCATCCTAATTAAACGGGATTCGCGCGCGCATAAAACTCGGCGGTTTTGACGGCGGCGTACCCGGGTAAATAACTGCGGTCCGGGACCGCATCACAAAACGCGAGTAATGATCGCGACCCGGGTAAATATGCGTTACGTTATTAATCACTCGATAACGGTCCTAATGAATATTGGGTTCGTAGATTGGTTTCCCAGATTTGTATCTTTATCTCGGTGAATGGCAGTTTTAATTAAGAGATTTTCCAAGATTTAATGAAAGTTGATTAAAATCACTGGCTTCGGAAGGGCGGGGATTGGCTTTTGATTGACAAGAATGACTTGTCGGGGTTGCTGGGGATTATGATGCTGAATTTTTTGTCGTTTGTCAATGTATTTTTTTCGCTTGGGCTTGCCGCGGAAAGGTGAGAAGTGCCAGAGTGGTTATTAGAATTTTATCGAACGCTGAGTGTCAGAAGTGACATGTTTTGGAGGAAAATTTTCGAAGGCTGCGTTGAGATGGAACTGTCAGTTTTGAATTTTATTTCTATTCATTGTTGTTTGTGGATGTTTCAATCAGATATCAAATTAAAGGCAGAGTTATTATAGGAAGGTTCGGTTTAGTTGTTGTTTTATGTGGTGCAATAATCAAATATGATCACATTGCGCAAAGGTAGAGTTATTATAGGACACGGAATGACAGGAAAAGCCTCTATTGAGTGAGGGGTGCAGATAAAGTAATCCTATTCATTTATAATTTTTAAAAGATGGATTAAATTTTGTGCTTTTTTATCGTACTGATGGAAACATTTATTAAACTCGCTTTAACAATAGTAACAGAAAATCACTTTAAAATAAAATGAAATACAACGGATCCCCGAGGGATATATGTATTTTATGTAGTAGGCTATAATTTTTAATATACTTGTTTGTAAGTCATACCTGCTAATGAAAAAGTAAGGATTTATTTTCAAAACATACATTGAAACACCATACCTTAAAAGGTTTTCTTGGTTGTTTGTTGTTTTTGTTGTTGTTTGTTGTAAACAAACTTATTTTGGATAAAAGTTTTCTTCCGGGCAATTAGGCCGTGGTCGAAAAGTTGATGTTAAAAGTCCAAACGTTTCGTCTGCAACTTCGGCAGACATTATCAATGGGAATAAAAGGCTAAAAATTTAGAAAGTCAAACATCTACTTTTCGACCACGGCCTAATTGCCCGGAAGAAAACTTTTATCCTAACCCATCCGGTCGTGAAAGCCTTTGTTCTTATAAACTTGTTTTAGTACATTAAGTCTGAATACAGTCTGTCAGTACAGTACTATTTTATTTTCCCCCTTTGAATACTCATCGCCCCCCAATCACCCCCCATTTATTTATCGCCCCCTTGATAACATAAATCGCCCACCAGGGGGCGATCGCCCCCAGATTGGGAACCACTGCTCTAAACTATCCATCCAACCCTACATCCTTAGGGTCATGTCATACCTGGCGTTCGTAAGACGTGACATCGATCCATCACCATTAAAAAACGATTAAGATAGTACCAGGAGGAGGGGCGATCGGAGTGGACTCGAGGGGGCGATATAGTAGATAACTCCTGATGATAAAAGATGACACCCGTTTTCCTCCGCTGCAGGAATAATCTACTACATCGTCCCTCGAGTCCCCTCCTCTCCTCCCCTTATCGCTCCTCCCATTGACAGTGTGAGTTATTGGAGCGACTGCTTATAGAAGTCCGGTCTGTCATGACCCTTAAACTAAACCTTATAAACCTACCTGTTTTCTCTCATCAATCAAAACACCCCTCTCACCCCATTCAAAAGTCCAAGACTATCAACAGAACCCGGTCTAGATAACGCTCCATTCAGCACCAGAGACCCCCCTCCTCCTTAATTAAACGTCAACACAGACAGACCACCCCCAGACAAGGCTCCCAAGGAATATTCACTTCATCAACCCCCCTCAGGTGTTATCCCGAATCCAATCCCGTTACGCATCTTAAGCATACCACCCCACGTATAAAGTCCGAATTAATACAGAAGAGGGGGTGGTTCACAGTCAGACACCGCTAATCATTTCCCTCCTCCTCCTGACATTATTCCAACTGGAAATTACCTTCTCTCTCTCTGCACTGCTTGACCAATGACTTAAAGTGCACGAATGCGATTAGGCGACCATTTACCCTCGCTAATACGTCCTCTGCTGTGCCCGGGTGGAAGTCACGACCCAAGCGGTCATTTCCGGAACGGCGTCCCGTTTAATTGGAAGGTCTTCTTCTTCCGTCCACCTCCCCCCCCTTTCCGAAGAGATTCCGCTAATGCATCGCAGGTGAGTTTTCCCTCTTTCGGACTTCATTTGCTCCCCATCTTCCCTCCCTCAGGGTGGCGGTTTCACATGCAGCGGTGCGACCGGATCGACTAGTATAGAAACTTCCCCATACAAGGGGGTTTCAAAAGTCTCTTTCACGGTATTTATTTAGAAGCAATGTATCTCATGGTCATGTAAGTAAGGTCTACCCCTAGGACCACGGATAATACACTCTTAGAATGCAGTCTCAAAACTGAGTAAAACAGCACTCAAACTGCCTCCAAATCCAAATGTACTCAAATTGGAAAACAGGAATATGCTCATTTCTGAAAATGTGCATACTCAAAACAGAAACATCATGAGCTCATTTTTGAGTTCATGAGTTCATGATGTTTCATTTTTGAGTATCTGCACATTTTAAAAAATGAGCATTATTCATGTTTTCAAATTTGAGTGCATTTGGATCGGAGGCAGTTTTGAGTAAAGCCCTGGATACTCTACCTTAAGTAGCGACCTCACGCTCAATCGGCCGATATTATGGGGAGAACTCACTACTAGTCCGGATAGTCTAGCAGCTAGACTATCCGGACTAGTAGTGAGTTCTCCCCATAATGGCGGCCGGTTGCTTGATGTCGGTACTTAAGGTAGAGTTTCCAGGGCTTTAGTTTTGAGTACTTTTTACTCAGTTTTGAGGCTGTCGTTTTAAGAGTGATGATGTACATCATCACTCTTAAAACGTGAGATGTTTCTCAATGAGAAATCTCAATGAGAGTCTTGCCAATGTTATGAAAACTCGCTGAAAAAAATTCCACGAAAACATCGTATATGTTCGAGGAGATATTAGCACGTGAAAATAGCACTTTTTCAGGCCTCAAGAAAGAAAGAATTCTTAAATGTCCAAGATTGTATTGATCCGAATTATCTTTATTCCTATTATCTTTAACTAATAATCACATAACTACTAAATTACACCTAAAAACTAACAAATTTTTAAACCTTTTCTTTTTTGAGGCCCAAAAATTTATATTTTCACTTGTATTTTCACTCCGTGAATATTCCGATATTTCCATTAATTATATTTTCAGCAAGTTCTTTATAACGTTGGAATTCTTACGAGGTTTACTCTTATCGAGGTTTTTGCGCTCTCTCCTTTAGTTTTTTAATTAACTTTTTAAACTTTTCTATTTTTCCACTAGGGGCGTTGTAAGTGATCTCAATCGTTGTAAGTCAAATCAAAGTCTGCCCGGGCCTTAGTGGCCCATCAGGCGGTGCCCATCTCCGTTTCTGTAGCCTTTGGGCCTGGTGTGCTAATTACTAGCGTGTGTCCAGGCCGAGTGGCTAGCCCGACGCTGGACCCCCAGTTGATTCCCCAAGCGAGCTTGGTCCTCATTTATCAACCCCGGAAGGATGAAGGGCTGAGTTGACCCATGACCAGCTACCCAAGAAGAAGCCGCAAGGCATCGAACCCGGGTCGGTAGTGCTCGTAGCCAGACACGCTGACCACTACACCACCGCGGCCACATCGTTGTAAGTGGTATACCACTTTTATGGGTCACCCCAGGGTTTAACCCACCCCAGGGTCACTTTTTAAGGGATAGACCTTACTTCCACGACCCAAGGAGACGTTGTTTCCAAATAAAAGCCGAAAGGGACAATTAAAACATCCTGTATATTCCCAACAAATGATGACGTCACTACTAAGTCATGGCAATAAGAACCAACATCAGGACGAGATTCTAAATCGATGAGCAAAGCGATAGGGAATTTCCCACAGTCTTCCCCGTGAAGTCTCGATCGCATCACTGCATGTAAAATCGCCCTTAGCCAGGTAGAGTTAATAAGATTGCGAAGAGGTGGTGAGATAAAAGGGATTTCTCTCTCTTCCCTTCTTGGAATGGAAGGATGGATGCAGTGATGTAACGGGAGTTTCGTTTTAGTTAAAACACGAGGAGGGGTTTGGGGTGGAAATAAATTAAATGCCAAACGGGCTTCCGAATGTAATGCAATGTAATTTGTGATTCCTTCCTGAGGTATTTGAAACGTGAAACTGTGGTGAGAGATTACCTAGATGTTACGTATTGTCATAAATGTTCAGATTTAATCATTATAGACGCACCATTCGTAGTAATTAATATGCTGAAATTGTCTGTAGTATTTTTTAATTCTTGCAGGATTAAAAATTTAAGCGAACAATATTTTTCCGTTTAAATATGTGTGTGCGCATTTTACTTAAAAAAATATCTAAACTTTTTTAAAAGTATATATACTTATATACTTTTAAAACTCTATATATTATTTTTCTGTTTTGTGGTATTTAGTTATTCTTAATTTAATCACGATCATTCTTGAGTAAATCATAAAAAGGATATTATTTCAGCCTCTGAAAAGTTTTTACGTTAGCACTTTATTTCTTGAATGGAAAAGGCATGAATAAAAATATATTACTTTAAAGTATCGCAAATGCCGTTTGATCCTATATTCAGCCATAAGGAGACATCCATAAATTACTTGAGGTCAAAAAGGGGGGGAGGGGTTTGGAAAAATCTCACCAAATCTCACCAAGGAGGAGGGGGGTCGATTAAAATCTCACGTCAACTTTTTAAGTTAGAAATTATACTATTTTCTTTTTTAAGTATGAGAAAGGAATACACACAGATAAGATACTGTATTGATTTTTAGGCGGAGTTCCTTCTTTCTCAGTTTGAGCCAACTGTTGGCTTTTTACATGTCATAAATTTTCTCAATCAAAATTATGCTGTTTTGAGCGGCCGTTTGTCTGTTCATCTTTCGACGCTCCCACGCTCGTAGCCTTTCTTTTACTATTTAATTCCTCCTCTCTGTCGCCTGACTAGTCATAACTTTTCCGTCCAACGTAATCTTTTAATCGCCAATATTTTAAATTAATTGTGGAGATAAGAATACCTTGTTGAAGCCCATTTAAAATTCAGTATATCATTTCTTTACTTCATTGGCAGTTTTGTTGGCGTAAATGAATGTCTATGGAATAAGTAAATATGTATCATTTTGAGCTAGATATTATAAAATTTTAAATAGTTTTGTGTGATTTTTATAATAAAGAAAAACCTGATGATTACATAATGTCCTTTCCCCCCACTTCATTAATAATGTGAAAGTTTTAGCTGATATGAAGCACAAAATGCAAACGAATAGGATAGAAAATTATTTTTAAAGGTTGTAGGTAAATCTCAGGTGGGGGGAGGGGGGTCCAGCAAAATATCACTAAATCTCACCAAGGGGGGAGGGGGAATACAGATTTTGGAAAAAACACCTCATGTAACTTATGGATGTCCCCTAAGATATATTTTATAACTAAAAATATAACATTGTTACCGTTTTACTTTTAAATCTTTAGATACTTTTGTGCTGTATATTTTCAAGGATACCTTTCATTCAGAAACAGATTGGAATTGAAGTACCAATATAACCAATAAACCTAGAAAAGCAACATTGACTCTCCCTAAACAAAAAATATTATAGTTGGTAGAATAAATAAATTAACAAATGAATAAAATAATACTATCGAGAAAGAATTTACAAAATATTTTGTCCTTAAAGTTCATCAAAATAAAAATCGTACCTAAAATATATATCCGAAATTCGGGAGAGGTGTACCATAACTAATTAAAAACCTGTTTTTTGGAGTCTTATTTACAAAACTTTCTGGGGAACCCCCGGACATAACATTGCTTTGTTATTTATACTTTACTAAGAATTAAAATTAAACCTACTATTATAATGAAAAGGGGGCGATAGGTGTTAGTCAATCCCTAGAAAGGAGGCGAGGGGCCACAAAAGGTTGGGAACCACTGGTTTAGAGTCACTGAATGAAATCTTTGTTATAAATCACATTTTGTTTTTAACAACTTGGATTAATTTTAATTTGGATTGGAAAATTTCAATACATTTTCTGCGAAAAATATTGTTATACCGTAAAATGGGGTCAAGTTGGCCCAAATGGGGAGTTTTTTTTTCAAATTAAAAGCAAATGAGGTTCTATTCCGTTAGAGTTCCCGCTAAATGTCGCAAAGCTCTTTTGTGAGTGCCATATATATATTCAAATATATCGATAAAATGTTTCTGATTTTTTTGATAAACTGAACAGTTATTGATCAAATTAAACCTTTTTATGCATGAGTTTGAAATTATTTAGCAATATTTCTACTTTTTGGTGTCCTGAAAAGCATATCGGTATTTAGCGGGAAGTCATTTATTGCGGTATTGAACCGCAAATGAAAGTAGTTGATCAAAACAAATTTGACAAAATCATTGGGTTATAATATTTTTAACAAGTTCAACTGCAATGTAAACTGCTTTAAAGGGTGGATTTAAGTTTTAAATATATTTTTTTAATTTTCAAATTTTGGGTCAACGTTTCTCTGAATTAGTGTAACTTTGGCCCAAACCTAAAAGTTAAGGTGTTGAGTTACCTTTAGCCAGTGCTATAATCTTTAGAGGTGTTGCTGCAATACCGGTCAATAAAAATAATCTAGTGAAAGTTCATTTCAAGTTTAATTTTTTAGAAAATCAAACAATAAAACATGTTTTCTTACATAAAACTGATTTAATTTTAGCTTTACCATAATAAGTTTCAAAGAAAAACATATACGAATAGTATTTTAACATCCTTGGTATATATTTTGATGAATTGGTGGATTTAATTGTGGAGAAAAGCCACTTTTGCAACAAAAAAAACTAAAATGGGCCAAAGTTACCCCATTTCACGGTATTTAATTCATGTAAAGACCTGAAAACGAGGTTATTAATTTAATATAATACCTTAATATTAATTTAATATAATAATTTAATATAATACTTACTTTTCCTTATCAGACTTCATTAATTCCCATCTTCTCTTGCCAATAAGAATGCAAGTGGGCAAATTTCCTTTTATTTTACTGTAAATTGCAAAGCGGGTAATTTAATGAATAATAATATTCAAAGTTAAAATAAATGCGGACAAAATAAGGATTGACAAAGGGGGAAATTATATTTTCAAAATTTGAATTTTCAGACTGCCTATAATTGTTTGGAATCCGCTATGAAATGCAAATAATGATAAGATTTGTAGTGTTTAGTACACATAAAATGAGCAAAATCCTAATATTCTAGTCATTTAGTCTAGCTCTCTACTTCAATTAATATTTGAAAATACGATCCTATATCGTTTTAGGTATTTCAAAATCAAATAAAACTTCATTAGTTTTTTTGAATAGCTTAAAAAGTTTTGATGAAAATTATAATGGTGTTAGTATATTAGAATAGCACATTAAAATATGCATTTTACACTCCACAAACTCTTAAAACCCCTTAAAGTATTACCAGAACTATAGCTTTAGTCTTAATGTAGTTCAAAATCACAAAGAAAATAAGGAACAAAGTTAGACAGTAGACCCGAAATTTGTAAGAGAGATGTTTCGTGACTTTATTCCGACTAGCTCAGCATGCAAAAGTTTAATTAATGTATAATTAAAAGGAAAACATAATTTAATAGCACTTTATCACGTAAGGGTACGAAACACAGCGCTTATTATAATTGAAATTTTCATGCAAAGACAATCATAAAATATTAATGGTTATTTAACTAATATACAGTGAATAAGGTGTAGAAAAACAAACGCAGCTTAATATGAAAATGCATTATAAAGGAATATTAAAACTTATTTTTCTTTAGCTAAATATAAAAAAAATTCTTAGGAAGAGTAAGGTTTATTTAAATAATGTAAAATATTACTGGAATTCTAAGAACCTGAAACGCTGTCAGGAGATATTAGCTGTCTCCCACAGATATAATTTCCAATCGCACAAATTTAGTGCGCCACAGCTTTTTTATAGCTTACTGCATTTCTAGTCTCCTCAAGACCTTTAATAAATCGATCAATATTTTAAAACTACTTTTGTTGCTTATTTTTTTATTTAGGTAATGATACTATAAACCACTATTTTAGAAAAAAATATTTAGAATACTATGTTTTTTTCTTCCATTTAAAAATAATATAATGCTTCCTTTATTTTATTAGTTATCGGCATGATAAATACGTGTTTTATTACATTCATATATTTTTTTAATTAAACTGCCCATAGGGAAGAAATTTGGTACTAAAAATACTCCTCTAAAATTGATAAAAGTCTGTTGAAAGATGCTTGAAGGTGCAACTTCTGTTTTCAGTTTAGAAATAATGTTATTTTATTTCTGTAACTTTAGGAAAATGGGTGTTAGCTCATATTAATAAACCCACGCTCCACCACTGTATTGTCCCAATATAAATAATTACCTGCTATTTTACTAACATGTCCCTCACATCACAATAAAAATCCCCATAGGAGATCATACAGTTAAGTATTACATTTTTTAGGAAGATTTGTACAAAAAATTAGTGAAATTTTTTAACTGAACGGTTTTATCTTTTAAACTCACGTTCTTTAACTTTCAAACTACAGTTATGCTTTCTTTCGATAGAACATAAAAAAGTACACGAATTCAAGCATACAGAACAAACCTACAGGAGTTTTATTTCAACTCCATTCCTTTGGAGAGAAAAAAACACGAGGGAACTCATTAAGTAAGAAGACGTATCGGTCGATATAGAAATGTTGTAGTACCATAAAAATAAATGTAATCGTTTCCCTTATTCATTTACTCATCCATTCATTTCTGGAAATACTGTGGGTGCTCCCGACCCATTGAAATATATGGATACTCCACAAGATGGAACTAAATTCATTTTTTGGGGAAATAACAATTTACTCATGCCCGCAGAGTAGATTCAATTACATTTCAGTGGAAAGTAAATATTGAACGGAAGCCTGTACCATCAAAACTTCGAGAAAAAGTTTAATCCTTATCTGGTGGCACTCTTCTGGAAGGGTATATTTGGGGAGAACTGAACTTAGTTCTGCCTTATTTTTATGTGTTTTTTTTGCCATAAAACTTCAAAATTACTGTAAACATAAGCTAGCGTGAATTAAAAAATAATATGTTAAATTATAATACAACTCTGAATAAATTGAAATGGAGCATAGAAATAAATGTTTTCTGTTTTAAGAGGTAAGTATTGTTATGGATTTAATGTTTTAGGAGCTTGTTTTAGAAATTTATACAGGGTGTTTCAAAATTGCGTTGCACGGCTTTTATTTGGAACCAACGCCTCCTAGGGTCATGGAAGTAAGGTCTACCCCTAGGTAAGTGAGCCTGGAGAATGCACTGAAATGACTTATAGAAACCCTAGCGGCGGATTTAAAAAGTTAAAAAAATAATTTAAAAACTAAAGGAGATATAGCAAAAGCCTCAATCAGAGTATTGTTGCCAACGTCAAAAAAAATCATGAAAATATCTTGAATATTCGCCGAGATAATAGCAGGTGAAAATAGCACATTTTCAGGGGTCAAAAAAGAAAAAGTTGGCATATTTGCAAATTTTTTTTAATTTTTTGATTAAATTTTGTTTTCTTTCATCTAAAATAACACAAAACTACAAAATAACACTGAAAAATTTGCAAATATGCGAACTTTTTCTTTGACTCCTGAAAAAGTGCTATTTTCTCACATGCTAATATCTCCGCGAATATTCAAGATATTTTGATCAAGTTGTTTTCAGTGAGTTCTTCAGGACGTTGGCAACAATAATCTCACTAAGGTTTTTGATCTGTCTCCTTTAGTTTTTAAATTAATTTTTGTTAACTTTTTAATTTCGCCGTTAGGGGCGCTGTAAGTCCTCTCAATGGATTCTCCAGGCTCACTTACCTAGGGGTAGACCTTACTTCCCTGACCCTAGGAGGCGTTGGTTCAAAATAAAAGCCGTGCAACGCAAATTTTGAAACACCCTGTATTCTTTATTGTAAATAGTCTTCATTTGTCTGCATTAAGTAAAATTAGTTCTAAACCCCATGTGGAATATGTAGTGTTATTTAGATAATGAATAGTGATTTAAGTAGTCTTATTTTACTCAAAATATTTATATGAAGTTAATTCTGATGTACTTCTTTTGTAGTAAAATTTTAATTAAGATTGTATACTCTGCTTATTAAATACACCAACTCTAACACGAAGTTATATGGACAAGCTGTGCAAATGAGGAGGTGCAAATGTAATGAGGACAAGCTGTGCAAATAATTAGAAAATACAATATTGACAACGTTTATTTTGCACATTAATTTAATTAAAAGATTTAAAAAATCTAAAACACAGACATGTTTCGCGAGGATACCTGGATTTTCTATAAACATGGTAGATAACTTTTTGCAGAAAAATTCTCTAATAACTTTTATCATTCCGTGTCTTCCGTGAACCAAAGAAGCGAATGAAGTTTTCGACACCTTAGACTTTGATGGTTAGAAAAAAGACTTGTCTATACAAGATTTAGTTTTAATTCATTTTCAAGGAATTTTACTGTTTTGTTCTGTCCCCTTAAATCCCTTTTTAATAAAATTTATCTATTTTACAAAACAAGTATTTGGGCATATGTTTACAATCAGCCAACTGCGTATGCAACCAAAAATAAACTACATAAAAATAATTATACTAATTTTTAAAACGGAATATTTTAAAATTAAAGCTACAAAGTCTTCTGAATTCTCAAAGTATTTCTCACAACGTAATAAAAAATTCCATTTTAACATACATTTTAACCATACATAACATTTCCATTTTAGATATTATACAAGAGTGACAGTATTCGGAATTTTTCTCACACCATTTATAACCACTCTATAGTCTGTATAGGCGTAAAATTGAATTGAAACTTTTAATCTTAATAATCATAAAACTAATTCGAATTTTTTTAAAAAACGAAACGACAATCTTTTTGAAAAAAAAAATAATTATATATTTGTTTAAAATTTCGTATTTCTAAAATGATTAATTTTTCTTTTATAACGAAAAAAGTGTTACGATTATTTCATTGGCTGCTGCGACACGAGTTAGATTCAATGACAATCTCGGGCGGTTTTGGGCTTGGCGTGATGTGGGAAAAAAAATAAGACTGGTAGAAACCATGGACATTCAACCGCCGATTCTAATTACACAGACTATAGTCTTCCCTTTAACCAAGCAGTAACCAATCAAATCTGAAAACCACCTCACGATCATAACATAACCAAAAGAAAAAAAATACCCTCCCACGTCTCCAGAGAACTATTTCCTCTTAACCCCGAACCACGCTGAATCTTTGCAAAAAAGATGACCAATAAATGCATAAAACATGATATCTGAACCCTTTTGAACGGCATGCAGGAAGTAACACTACCGTTTCGTAGAAAAATCCTTTTATTATTTAAGACCACCATGGGAGGTGATAATTCATTCCAAAAATCTTCTCTTTTCTAATTAACGAGGAAGTAAAAGGATATCGAGAGGTACAGGTGCCCTTTAGGAAGACGGCGGATTGTGAAATAAATTGAATGTACGGCAGTGTGGCTAAATGGAAAATTATTCCACGCTTCGGTGGTTTCAGAAAGGGTACATTTGCTATACTGGCACCTGAAGACGACAATGGTAGCTAGCGACGAATAACTCGCCCAAAACGCGTTAAACGGTTGAAGTTAATGCGTTCTTTTATATGAGAAATTATCCATTAGGGTTTCTCAGAAAAAAATTAATGCGGTTTTTTAGAAGCTTTCGGTAATTTCTATGCTTTTTATTTGATCTTGGACCGTCCATGAGTAAATAACTTTAGAAAAAACTGCGCTTTTTAATGTTTTTTTATTTTTAATCGAGTCTTATAATCTAGATTTTGTAATAAGGGTCGTTAATATTTACTCTCAAGGTATGTGATGCTGTATATTTAAAAAAGCTTGCGATAAGAGCTTGTTTTCAAGAAGAAATATGAATAAATCAGGTAGGAAATATTGATATTTGGCTGAGAAAATAGCCCAATTGTTGGCTCGAGATATTCATTAAAAGTATCGTTACTGAGGCAAAACGCTATTTTATGATCCCTTTCCCGGAAGAAAAGACTGGCCATTAAAATTTATGTTGTTTTCAGTGTGTGGGGAATATTATTTTAATGAATTCAATTTGGCGATTATTTCGAATTTCGAATATAAAATAATATTATTGATTCACATAAACAACAAAATTTGTTTGAAAAAGTGTTGGTGTTTTTCTTAGTAGACGCTTCGCTTTTAGGTGTTGTAAATTTCGTTTTTTTTTAGAAATTACTTTCTTTGACTTATTTAATTATGGCTAATCTTTTGAAAACTTTTCGGATTATTTAAAATGGTAGAATTTAGATTCCTATACTAGAAACGTATGGTCTTATTAATTTGTTTTCCGTCTCAAACTTCCTTAAAGATTTTTGAGGATTTTTGAAGAACACAATTATTTGCTTATATTTTATAAATTTACTTCGCTGTTAAAATAATTTGAAAAAAGCAAAGAAAGCACACAAGGGGTTGCATTAATCGATAAACATTAGCAATGGCATTAATTTGATATTAGAAAGTTTTATCGGTACGCTAAATCAATAATGTTGTGTTAGCCATTAAACTTTGCCGTTAATTCTTACTGTTTGTACATATTGAGTCAATATGCACAATAAAATAAGAATTCCAAAAAAATGTAGGACTATTTGAAATATATTTTTCAAGGAAAATATCTGCAAACACTACAAATACCAATTTAATTGACTTAAAACTAATTTCATAAACATCACTCAAATGTAATCACATAAAGCATTCATTTATTCAAGTGGGGTAAACGAGTTCAAGAGGAAAATTGACAGATACTGGGATTCCGGTAGTTTGAGTTAAAAAGACTGGACCAACCTTGCTGGGCTTACGCCTGTAGTTGGTCGACTTAATTTGAATTTGTATTTATTTTTGCAAACTTTGCCGTTAAATCTTTTTGGTTGTGCATATTGAGTCAATATGCCCAAAAAAATAAGAATTCCAAATGATGTAGAACTGAATACTTAAAATATATTTTTCAAAGTAAATATCTGCTTTTATGAACACTACAAACTTTTTGTTACACTGCAAATATATACCATTTTAATTTACTTAAAACTACAAACACATAAAGCATTAATTTTTTTCTTAACCCTTTCAGACCTAGACTCCCCAATTTCCCATTGGATTCAATGGTAATCTCTGGCGGCTGAGGATTGAAAGGTTAAGGAGTTAGAATCACAAGGCTAACTAATACAAGGTACTATACGATGTTAAAGTTGACGCGATGAGTTAAGATTAAATCATTCCACCTCCCAATGCAAAAGAAGTCTCATAAAAGGCACCAGGTCACACACCCAAGGGAAATAAGAATCACCCAAGATAAACCGTAGACGTGGGGAAAATCGAAGCGCTCTGGCACAAGAATGAAGAAAAGAACGAAGGAAAAACCCTCTCTGCACCCAAGAGAATTGATTGAAAAGTCTTTCGACAAAAGAAGTAGAACTTGTCACAATAACCGAAGAGATTTAATCATTTTCGTCTTTCCTATATCTCCCCCCTCATAACCCCGGGGTTGGGCCCTTTCAGCTTGTCTTACGTCCACATTTCAACGGACCAATCTATCAAAACCTCAGCTTCTTATTATTTTTTCCTCGTGTTGCCTGAGTTTCCTTGACAATTTAGGTGCTTAGCTGGCGTTTCGCCGATTGAAAAGTTGTGTAATCTTTGCGAATTTGATTATGCCCCCTTTGATGTTGTTGGATTGTATGTGATTTCCTTAACTGAATATAATGGAGAAGTTTTCAAGAGAAATTATGAGGATTTCGTAACTATAACTTGGATTATAAAAGGTTAGGTTTACAGAAATTAAATGTTAGGTGTTATGTATAATTTTCTTGGATATCAATTTATGAGGTTACCCAAGCTATCTGTCACATTTTTACATTCGATAGTAGAGAATAAAGCATTCCCATTTATTGAAATTTTCTAATATACTTTAATATTATAATATTATAAGTATGCTACTCTTTCTGGTTATATGAAACCCATAAATATTTTTTTCAAAAGTTTTATGTTTATTGCACGCAAGTGGTGTTTGAATGAATTCTGTTTTTATTTGAAAATCGTCCAATTTTTAAATTCAACTAATTTTATTTGTATTATTCAACTAAATTAATTCCCTTTACTAGATTATTATTTTAAATAAGGTAAATTTATCATTGAAAGGGATTTTATTTCATAAGAATTAAATTATTTTTTTGAGTTATTGTTAGAGAATGTATGTTTGTTTATTAATTATTAATTAGTAGAATGTTATATTTACTAATTACTAATTATTAAGATTACAAAATTAATTATAAAGACTACAAAATGCACTTTCAAGGGATTTGTTATCCCATAAGTGTATAGTTAAAATGTATTGTTTTTCTTCTCTCTTTTAAAGATGTATATAATGGTTCTTGATGTTAATAAAAAATTAAATTAAAAATTGAAGGGTTTGGTGGATAAAGGGGTTATGTGACATTTTTTGAAAATACAATGTATGAAATATTTAGGTGCAGAAATGTTGCGTAGCAAAATCGGAATATTTCAAAACAGCTAGAAACAAAAATATGAAGAAGATGAAGGGGCTATTGTTGGGTGGCCCTTACTGTTAAATCTAATTAATTCCTATAAGTAGGGATCCCAACTTAACATTGCGTTGTAAATTATCTAAAATTAACCCAGTGACATGAGAGCAGAATGATCCTGTGAGACATAAAATACACACTTGGTGAAACTTAACATTTTTATTATTGATTAAGGTTCTAGAGTAATACATTTAAAATTTGATAAAACATATACACAAATAATTGAGAGAGAGAGAAGATGCTAGACCAATGACTACCACTTACCCCGTTCGTTGATATAACTAGACGGATCATCTTTGGCTAGGAATTACCAGGACCATCATCTCGGACTCTTCTTGTACTCTCGGAACCCGTGAACTCCCGTGTGTATCTGTCTCGGTCTCTGTCTCTGTGTGTCCCAAAAACTCCTGCAGTCATATTTATACCTTCTCCTCTATTCTCCTTCAACCTCCAATCCCTGCATTTTCTACGCCCACCTAGATACCATCAACTGCATAATTGGGCTTCGGGGACCATCCCTCTGTCCCCCCTTGAGATATCAGAGTTTACCAATGGTCAGAGTATAATTTTATGCGTAGTTGAAAACTCACCCTATTGGTTTTACCTTTCCCCTTTGATCCTTCACTTAGGGTCCTCCTATCCATAAATCCCGACTCCAAGCTATTCTTCTAACTGTCAACCCAGTCAAAGGACTTTGTTTAATTTATTTGTTGTAACTCTAAACTTCCCGGGGCTTGCAGGAGCGGAATAAATAACCTCGAGGGATGCCGACGTATTTCGGCTCTCTTGACCTTTTACCTTTTACATTTGGTTAGAAGAGTCCTTCGCACAGGCAATTAACAAATGGTGAGGGTGCGACCATAGTAGCAACTCAACATTCCTGCACCTTCTCCGGAAAAAAAAATCGGAACGCATTTTTTCCAAAATAAATTTTGATAGGAAAGGGGGTTAACCCACGAACGGGGATCGTAATCATCGTCCCTCTCTCTCTGAAAACCATTGTTGGTTACTTGAATGAGGTGACATGCTGCACCTTAGCATAAAACACAATAGAAAGACAGTGAAATATACAATACATAAAACAAAACTGTTTACTCATATAAATATCTACTTGAGAGAGAAAAACCGTAAGAAAATCTAAACTGAGGAATTGTCAGCGAATCAAACATTATCAATTAAACTCTCCCGTATTCACCATCCTTGTTAGGTTAATCGTACTCAAATTTAATTTACCATTATACCTTCTATAAGTTACTTGAATTACAAATTTAAAAAAAAATCCATTAGACTTGCACAGTTTTGTAAAATTCATTCCAAATACTACTAATGAATATTATTTCTATTAAAAGCAAGTGTTTGACATTCCACTAAATTCCATTTGTTGTATATTTGAAAGAATACAATATTGAGGAAAACTTATGTTGTGAATTCTAGTTGATTACTAAACTTATCACATATTATAATAATAGTAAGGAATGGAAAAAAAATCCTGCTATTTAAATTATTAAGCACAGTAATATTATAACTGATGGTATAAAACAGAGTAAATAAAACCAAAGTGATAATGTAACTAGAATTACAAACAATGACTTTTGTAATAAAATAGCCTGAAAAAGGAGTAAGATATTCACAATATTAATGCCTTTTTTTTTATAATAGTTGTTTTGATATGTAGATATCTGAAAGAAAAGATTTTTAAGAATAACAACAATATTAATGAACTAGTAAGTGGATTCCATGATGTAATCAGCACAAAAGTAGTAACTGTAAAATAATAACAAGTATATCGAGATTATAAGTATGATTATAAGAACCAGATAAAGTTCAGTGGGTTCGTATTTAATTTTTTTTCGCAAAGTTCATTCCATTATACCTGATGAAACTTTGATAAAAACTGCTCTTCAAAAAGTTCGTTATGATGGTTCGAACAGTCTATAAGAACTAGATCGTTCTCGGAACGGAATGCTCAATGTAGGTGCTGGGATGTAGGGATGGGTGCTTGTCAGAGCACACCACAAATGTTCCATATTGAGCTGTTGAGTTAACGGAACCACCGATTTTTTGACGTAGCACAAATGTTCAATTCACAAATGTGAGAATTGTCATAGCTCCTGGTAATGATTGGAGCTGTCTGGAGCCGCAGTCCCATATGCCGTTGGGCATGAAGGAATAGCTACGAGTAGCATTTGAAGCTGAAGAGTTCGTTTCAGTAGTTTCGGTAAGTCCAAGTTTGGAGCGAAGTTTGGGCTCTGAAGCGCGCGCTTGTAGAGGCAGATCCTGCCGTCACTGTTCTTTTACCAAGCCGGATATGCGAGAGCTCAGAAGAGGGCACCTGCCCTGCTGGGGAAGCCTCGTATCGGTGAAGTCGGCTACCGAACGACTGTTTTTCAACAGTAACTTACGATGTTCCCGTCAATCGCAGAAGGCACGTATGGGCACAGGTGCTGGGTGTGGAACAGGGCGGTTTGTGCTTTCCCATACCAATCTGACCTCCACATCGTGACGGAGCGCCTTGTAAAGCTTCAGTAAAGCTTGCATGGGTTACTAACCCGATTTGTCCATGTACGAGTCAGAGTCACAGGTTTGTGTTTTGTCCAACGTAATTTAGTACTTGGTCCTCTGACATATCAGGTGTTGTCAGATAGCTAGCTGTAACCAAGGGTAATATAGTGGACAATCAATGATCAACACACTCTCTCTCAAAATTAAAGTTATTATTTATTATCGTTATAATTAAATCACAGCTTAAAATTACAGCCAAATTAGTCACTATATACTTAGTAAATATAATTTTTCTCTTAACATAGATAACCATTAATGTTATATCCTTAGGAATTATAGCATAAGGCTATGTTCTAAGCTTCTAAGATTTACTAATAGTGTTAAATTAACTGTATTGAAAGTAGTTATGGCCCTATCCTTAGGCTCAAGTGGGACTTGAAAAAAGGAACTCTGCAAATCTAAAGATGCGAAAAATTTTGATCCTCGTAATTTCTCTAACAGGTGGTTCGCGATGGGCATTTGATATTTTGGAAACTTAATAGCTGCATTAGTTGCGCGGTAATCTTGGACAATACGATAAGTAGGTTTATTAGGACCGGAGGTGCCTTTCTTCACAAGAATTACAGGGTGTCCTATGTGCGAATCAGACCTTTCAATTATATCCGCTTTTAACAATTTTTCTAATTGAGTTTTTAATTCCTCTCTCAGCGCGTGTGGCACTGGATAAGCCCGTTTACTTTCAATTTTAGAAAAATCAACTGAAAAGTTTGGTGAGATTTGGTCTGTTAACCCTATGGTCTCAAGATTATCACTAAATATATCTGCGAACTCTTTTAACAGGTTTAATAAGGAGTTTCTCTGAGAGGGTTCTAAATGATTTAATTGAAAATTTTGGGGGTTGAACTCTCTTATTCTTCTTTTCCTTATATCTTCCATTGGCCTAAGACAATCTGGCTTAGAAATACCCGCGATTTTAGTATGTTTATTTAAAGATATCCTATCCGACGATTTATTTACTAAAGTTAAGTAGGCTTCCTTATATTCATCTACGTCAACTTTCTCATTTTGGATTTTTTATGTCAGGGTTATTTAGGACAGATGTGATACTGATTGTATCCCCTTGCTTAACTGGTCCTTCAATTATCACCGATACGTTTTTGATTTGATTAGGTTCCAGAACACATTTTCGTATTAGTTTAGCATGGCTACCCTGTACATTTTTGGTTGAGGGTTCTGCATTTGCGTCTCTAATTTTGACTATCAAGTTATTTGATTTCAATACATATTCATTAAAGTCAACAATTAGTTTATATTTCTCCAAAAAATCGAAGCCGATTATTAAGGAGTAATTAGCGCAAAAATCTTGGTCTACTACGTAGAATACATGATTTAGCATTTTATGACCCATATTTACAGGCAACTGGTAGGCTCCACTAATATTAAGTTCATGACCTGTAATTGCATTTACCGAGATGGGACTATGTATTTTCTTTATTCTGGGGTCGGTTTTTATCTCATCAAAGGTTTTCCTCTGGATTATTGATATACTCGCCCCTGTATCCACCAGTCCCGTGCATATTTTCCCATTTATTTTTATATTGATTACAGGTAAAAAGTAGTTTCCTCCAGTTTGACCTAAGATTTGGGTGTTTAGTTTATGTGTCTTAATTGTGTCGGGGTCGATAGGATTTGACACATTAGCTACTTGCTTATTTGTTTTTAATATCGGCCCCGTCGGAAGTTTTTTGGATTTTGTCCTATTCGATTGTGGGGGTTTCTCTCAATGTGGGAATCATAGCTTTGGTTAGAAAATTGCAATCTGTTTCTACTTCCACTACGGTTCCTAACTGATCCATTATAGTTATTCCTAGGGGGAAATGATCTACCTCTATTTGTTTCCCTTCTATCACTATAGCCTCTATCATATTGTGAATTTTGAGGGTTATACCATTGGGCCTGTCGTGATCTGTTATTATTTTGGATACTTGGGTTTGGGTATCTGTTATAATAGCAATTCCTCGTACTATGGTTTGTTTTATAGCAGATTTCACAATATTCCCCGGTATTATTTTGCAAACTTTCTTGTGCTTTACTTAGCTTTAGATCCTCAATCTCTTTTGACAGAGCAGATATTATAGCATGCGTTGATTGCATGTGTTCATTTAAGACCGAATTTGAATCAATGCTAGATACTGCGTTTAAATTTTGAGGTTGCAAAATTTTGGAATTGGATTCAAGGGTTTCCAAAAAGTCTACAGCTTCACTCATGGATTTAGGATCTTTCAAAAGCAAATGGGTTTTGTACTCATCCTTGATACCTTCTAATAATTTTGAAAGTTTTGTTTGTTCATAGAGTTGATTTACATGCTCTAATGTGGTGTCAACGTTTCCAAAAAAATTTACTGTGGCAATTTCTACTCGGTGAGCGAATTGCCTCACCGTTTCGGATGGAAACATGCTTAGTTTTGTAAATTCCATCTGGTGCGTTACCCGACTAGTTTTTGCCTCAAAGAAACTTAAAAATTTTTTCTTGAAACACTGGTAGTCGGTTTCGTTGGACAACTGGGGTGAATTAATCAGATGCGTAAGCGCGTCCCCCCTTATTCGAGTCTTAGCTATTTGCAGCCTATCTGCGTCCGTAAACTCTGTTGGTTTAGCGAAACTCTCAATAGTATTGAAAAAATACTTAGCAGTTACGGCTGATGCGTTATCGAAAATCGGGATTAGGGATTGACCTGCACTTATTTTCGATAGAGCAGAGGGTTCTATTTGAGGGGTATCTAAAGTCGGGGCCATGTTTATACAATTTCTTTTCCCAATTCAGTATAATTAATACCCAAAAAAATTCTCCCCTACCAATACAATATACTCATTGAAAACACTGTATCATACACAACCCTTATACATTGACAAAAGCACCGTTATATCATGTACAGAATTACAATATGGCATACTCTTCGATTCACAAGACCAATCTGCTTCATGATATCCTTTCCCCTTAATTTTTTCTGAGTTAAAATCAAGAAAGGGAACGGCACCACTTTTGTTGGGTGGCCCTTACTGTTAAATCTAATTAATTCCTATAAGTAGGGATCCCAACTTAACATTGCGTTGTAAATTATCTAAAATTAACCCAGTGACATGAGAGCAGAATGATCCTGTGAGACATAAAATACACACTTGGTGAAACTTAACATTTTTATTATTGATTAAGGTTCTAGAGTAATACATTTAAAATTTGATAAAACATATACACAAATAATTGAGAGAGAGAGAAGATGCTAGACCAATGACTACCACTTACCCCGTTCGTTGATATAACTAGACGGATCATCTTTGGCTAGGAATTACCAGGACCATCATCTCGGACTCTTCTTGTACTCTCGGAACCCGTGAACTCCCGTGTGTATCTGTCTCGGTCTCTGTCTCTGTGTGTCCCAAAAACTCCTGCAGTCATATTTATACCTTCTCCTCTATTCTCCTTCAACCTCCAATCCCTGCATTTTCTACGCCCACCTAGATACCATCAACTGCATAATTGGGCTTCGGGGACCATCCCTCTGTCCCCCCTTGAGATATCAGAGTTTACCAATGGTCAGAGTATAATTTTATGCGTAGTTGAAAACTCACCCTATTGGTTTTACCTTTCCCCTTTGATCCTTCACTTAGGGTCCTCCTATCCATAAATCCCGACTCCAAGCTATTCTTCTAACTGTCAACCCAGTCAAAGGACTTTGTTTAATTTATTTGTTGTAACTCTAAACTTCCCGGGGCTTGCAGGAGCGGAATAAATAACCTCGAGGGATGCCGACGTATTTCGGCTCTCTTGACCTTTTACCTTTTACATTTGGTTAGAAGAGTCCTTCGCACAGGCAATTAACAAATGGTGAGGGTGCGACCATAGTAGCAACTCAACACTATGTAACATTTTCATGCTAAAGCCATAGAGGATGAAAGGACTATGTGCCCTTAACTCCTGTAAATCATAACTGAACTTCATACAAGTAACTACATGGTCACAACAGGAGGTGTCCGAACTAGGGTTGCTTTGGTAAACTTAAGTTTGAAAAATTGAAATCATACAAAATAAAATGAAATCTGGTACAAGTGCTCTTCAACCTGATAAAATGGGTAGACATAATGTGAGACCCAACAAAACTAGTGAAGATGTCAAGGTTTCTGTTATAGAACATGTTTCGAAATTTCCTTCGAAATAATCACATTATTCTATGGTAATATACATAAAAAATATCTTTCCCTACTTCTATCTGTGTCCAAAATGCATAAATTGTACATCGATGAATGTAAAAACAATAAGCATCCCGATAAATTTTTTATGCTAAAGGAAAGTTATTTCCGCCAAATTTTTGTTACACATTATAATCTCTCTTTTGGACAACCTAAATCGGACACTTGGACATCTCCCAAGCCCTTCAATTATGACTCTTTTTGCTTGCATTTACAGTTTAAAAGAAGTGTTCGATTGGTGATAATTTTATTTGTTTTAACCAAACATCGAGGAAAGAAAACAATACACAAACATCTTCAGAAACAAAAGAAAAATGAAATCGATTTCTTCCATAGCTTATCTAAACCAATCAAACAGTGTGCAAACCTCCATAAAAACACAACATTTACTTTATTAAATGAACTCCAAAATAAAACTAAAGACATAGAAAACCCACTGTCAGACACACTAATCCATCAGTGCCCACCAAAAAAATTCCTTCTGCTCGCAGCTAGTATTTCCTGACCGGAAAAATTCCCCCAAACCCGCATTTATCCAATCCAAAACAATATTTCACAAAACAGAGCGCATTATTTTCCAGAGAGAGAGAGAGAGAGAGACGGCACCAAGAAAGATCAAACCCCACAAACGGCCAGAAAAACATCTCACTCAAAAGAAAGCAGATCACCCCTACTTTTTAAAGAAATAACAACCCCTCCAAAAAAAAAGCAAATCAATCCCCTATAAATAGGACCCATTTCCTGGGGTTCATCCTCCTATTCATTTACTAGCAACTCCTTTCGCCCAATATTATCTAGGAGAAATAGATCCCTCCAGTAAAAAAGTAGCCTTTAGATCAAAATTTAGATCAGTTACAACGTTTGGCAGCAGGACCATCTATAAGCCGCGATATCCTGGCTGGATTCCAATGAGACCGCGCAGAGGAGGCTACAAAAATAATAATAATAATAACAATAATGGTAAACTATTTTCCTCTTGGAGGGTAGCAATGTCCCGTATCAATCTTTGGCTAGAGTTATTGCAGCCATCCGACGGGAAAATAAGCTGCAGTCGTACCGATAACTTCCCGCGGACCCCTTTGTCAGGGGGGTAATGCTAATCTTTTTTCTGGGTTGGGCTTTATGTATTACGCATACACACTACTACTACAACTGGATTCGTTAAGTTTCGTGTATGCATTCCGTTACCGGTTTCCTTTTTCATGCGGGGGTTCTTTTGTCTGGGTGGGGGTTGGTGTCATTCGTCCGGGATTGTTCTTTCGTCGACTCCTCGTTCTGCGGTGTAGAAAAGGGAATGTTGAGGAGTTGGCGTCCGTTTGAGTGACGTATCGTGAGTGGGGTTAAGTTCACTTATTGGCCTTCCTTTTGATGTGACCTATGACTGTCCTTTGATGTTGTTCCTATGACTGTGTGTTCATCTTCCGAGGCGATTATTTTTTTCAGTTATGTTCCGCTTTGAGTTCCGTAAAATGCGTTGAATTGATTTTGACTCTGATAACCCGGTCTAGTTTATATAAAACTAGGGCTGACGCGCTAGACCCGGGCTTCGCCCGGGTTTCAGTTTTTTATAAATATCATCTGGTGCGGTACAGATAGGCTTCGCCAGTCCATTTTTAAAGAAGATTATTCTGGTGTATTACAGATGGGCTTCGCCAGTCCATTTTTAAAAAATTGTTCTGGTGTGTTACAGATGGGCTTCGCCAGTCCAAATGTGTAAATAGTTAAATAAAGGGGCAACTTTTATGTTTATGCTACAACAATGGATTTTAAACTGCATCAATCGAGAATATGCCTACAACAATTAATGTTACATCTTCTCTTGTTATATTTACAACAATGTGGTTTTGCCCTGAAGTTAGGCATGAAATATGGATTTTAAGCATAAAATTGTCCAAAAAAGTTGTTGGAATGCTTCGATTTTAAATTATTTTTATTCAGAAACCTTCCCTGGAGCGAGTAGATGAACGTGGTATAGTTTAATAGTTAATTTAGGTTCGAAAAGTTTAAAACTATAAAGAACATACATACATACACACACATATATTGATTTTTATATATATATAGATAACATCAAGAATACCTATTTTTGGTGCTAAAATTTTAGCAAAAACTAACTGAATTCAAAAAGAGTTTCAGAGAAAAAAAGTTTTAAAGGATTTGCTCGTATCCTTAAACCCTACAGTGCATACTGATGCCATTTGGCAACACGACATTTTTCCCCATTTCCTACTCGAACTTTCATTTCCAAAACGGCAACAACATGCAATAAGTACAATAGATATAACATTTCATCGTATTAGCACTTGAGACTGCCAGTAGATCACAGCAGGGGCACTATTTTGAGACATTTGTTAATGGCTAGTGAGACGAAAGTCAAGACACAGAAAACGCCAAAATAAAAGGACCATATAAATTAAAATAAAAAAAAATTTCAGCTTGAAAAAAAACTGTTTTGAAAAGATAAGTTGTTTTTTTATATTTTTAGAGCATTTGGTTTTATTTCACTTCACAATTAATTTCACAAGAGACACAAATTAATTTCTCAAGGACAAAGTTTTTTGCAAATAAAAAGTAGAAAAAAATTAAATTAATTTTTTTTAGTATTTTTTTACTAATTTGCACCATAATAGAAGTCACATAAATGATTTTCAAGTGATTTTAAAAAATCATGCATTGTAGGGTTAAATATATATATCAGAGTATTGAAGAACCTGTTATTGTTAATACGTGTATGCAACCCTAGTAGCACTGGCTAAACCAATTATATACAGTTTACTTAACTGCAACTGGAAATAAACAGAATTTGACCAACCGTGACAAAAATTGAACGAATCTTGAACGTTTGTGCTGCTTGGGTAATTATTAGTACAATTGACGACTCACTAGTCATTATGTGATAGGAAATACAAACTTAGTTACAAATAAAGTTAAATATATTTGTAGTTTTTTCTTTGGTATGAATTTTATGTTATTGGTTTGCACACAATATTTCAGTAACTTAATGTAAAAATTAAACATATGTTTTACATTGCATTTCAAACAGGTCTGATTGTACGGGAAAATTTTCGAAAACCTTATCTCTTTTATTCGTTTTAAAGTTCGCTCCAAGCTTGATTCAAATAAATTTCTTCTTTTACAATATAAAAGCGGAAATGATATAAAAAAAATCTTCAATCATTTACAAAAAAATCATTACACTTCCTATTTTTACATTCCCCACCTTTCAACAGAATTCAACTAAAAGAAAGATAATACGTTCAGCTTCTAAAAGGAAAAAAAATTACAAACCGCCAGAAGTTAATAATAATAAGCTTTATTATCACATAATGCATATGTACAGAAAATAAGATACATATTCGTCACCAAGGGGACTTTGTTCCGTTCAGGTGACAGATAAATTTGAATATAAATAAAGTAATAGGGTAAATTTTAACTTAATGAAAATAAATTTAAGATAAATATACATAAAAACACACACACTGAAAAGCAATAGAAACTAAAAAAAACCTTAAAAATTAAAAACAAGGTTACAAAATTTATAGTCGTACATTAAAAAAACAAAAAAAATTAAATTAAAATTAATTCAAGTTCAAAATTTCAACACACCACCTCCCATCAAGTCCACATTCATATCCTTCGTTCCAAAAGAAAAATATCAACTGCCGACTTCAAGAATCCTTTCATCCCAGTTCAAGAAAATAATGAACTTCGATCTAATGCTCGTGAAAAGATAGAGAAGATTTTTTTGCCCATCCGAGGACAGAGTTTTAATTAAAAATCCAAGGACCCTAAATTGTTCGTTAGAAATTAAGAGTGACATCAGCTAGTTGCCGAGTATTGTACAGGATACATAAAAACCCGGCGCATCCTGTCAAGTGATATTTGGAGTCGGGTGAAACACCCAGCAGAAACCATTGTTATTCATTATTAGATTTCTTTTGGAGATATGTCAGAGATTTTTACATTGGGACCGAGGAGATTGTCCCGGTTGTGTTCAAAAGTAATCGAGACAGGCAAATGACGTTTTCAAGTCCTTTATTTTGAATTAATTCTTGGGGGAATGAGTGTTTGGAAGGCATAATTTAATGAGGGATTTTTTTCGCACGCCGTATTTTTTTCTGGGTGAAAGTTGTGTGATGAGTCGTGGTCTATTCTTGTGAGAAGTTGTATTTAATTTTGTAACTGAAAATGAATTTATTTTTCTCGTGAATTTTGTTTTTTCTTGTTTCTGATTTCGCTAGTTGATTCCGATTGTGTTTGATAGTGGAAGTTGGAGGGGAAAACAAATGTACGAGTTGATTTTTGAAGATAAAAATGTAACAAACGCTCGATAGAGATAATTATGTGGGAATGACTTTAGGAGAAGAAGAGAACACCCAACGATGATGTCCCGCATGCATCTGACGGCGCATGCGTACCCGTATGAAGAAACTATTTAAACCTGCAACGCAGTTTGTGTGGTTTATCTCTTATATTCTGTTCTAAAATGCTGCATTAAATTTGAACCTTTTTAACTAAATCTTGTTCATGTTATTTTTACCTGATAGCTGATTGCTCGCCTCCCATCCCACAATCATGGATTTTTTTCTTGAATTAATGTTTTTGTAGCATAAAACGGTTGTAAATTAATGTAATTATATAAAATAAAATTCACAACTTTTTTTAAAACTATTTTTACTAAATGTTGTTGTTGTCGTGTGCCACTTGGAATTACCAAGCTCCACAAGGATTCAAGGCAAAGGGGGTGCGGCTCCTGAGAACGTGAGGCCCATAAATGGCAGGAGTCCGACTTCTGCCTCATGAGATGATAGATACTGCCACTATCTATCGCCACCTCCACAATTTTGCCATGCATCTGAAGGGGAGGGAAATAGTATCCAGACACCTGGACCCGTGGTAAACTGCGCCATGACGGACCAGAGGACTTTCGGACCCACAGATTTAACGAGCACGTACTCCGCATATACTCGATGGGTCTTTAGCGGTGTCGGGAATCGAACCCGGGAAAAAAGAACTCAATTGAAAAAGCTTACTAATTGCATAAGTATATAATGGTTTAAATGTAGGAATTGTATCTCGATTTTATATCGTTACCATTTACTTTCACGATTAAATTTCTTTAGTAAATAGCTTGTTTTTAAAAAAGGAGTATGTAAAATATCTTTATCAGTACTTTTAATGTTAGGAAAATACCCTACTTTTTTCTTAATGTTTTTAGATCTATTTTTACCCAATTATATTTAAAAGCATATTTCATTACTTATCCATTTAATATTTTTCAACGCTGGCGATCCACTTACTTATCCAAAGCTTTCACATAAACTACCTCTAAAAAGTAAGTCATGACGCAGTATAAAAATTACATGGAACTATGAAATAACATTATCTAAACATTTTTTGGATCTATGTCTCTGGTTTCTTCGAAACATCATTAATTTACCAAAATATAACAATAATCTCCCAGTAAAGTTTCATATGACTTCTTATTAATACAAATTCGTTTCCATCGTAATTTGTCAGCAGCCGAAAGCTTTTTCTCTGTTTATATAATTAATGACTGCTTCCGAATATATTCCTGGCAAAAAAATAGTAAATAAAACTAGGATGCTTAGAAAAGAAGATAAAGTAAGAAATAAATACACATTTATTTCCATCCTATTATTTCCCTACTCTGTAAAAACTGTAGCAGAACGCACCATTTGTCATTAGCTTGAAATGAAAATTCTAGACTCTAAGTTCAAAGAATACAATATCGCGCCTACTGAGGTAGAAAAGATTGCTAGGTTTATTATTCTGTGTTTTTTTCCTCGTCGCTGGCATCATTTGTCACATGCTTCTATTTCTTTTACCGGAATCTTCTGAGGAAGTCAGACTTAGTCTTAAGTAAGTAAATGCATCTGACTTTCTGATCGTAAGACGTTTTGAATGGCGTGTATTTGTTTGAATGTTGACTTTATAAAGTTTCACACAAAAAAAGCTTTAGAATAAAGGTATTATTATGTAGTAAACTAAAGAAATTTCGTTCATGGAGTAGTATTTTATTCCGATTGAAAAATGCATTTCATTATCGTTTTAATTATAGTTAATGATGATAGTTATGATCATGCATTCTTTTGTGTTTATGCAAAATCGATTAATCGATTTAATGATTGAAACTTACGTATTAACTTATCCTATTAATGTAAGTTAATGCCAATGAAATATTAGTTTGAAGTGTTAACATTCTTTTGAAAACTTTAACATAACTTTGTTGAATAACATAACTTTGAAAGAAGTTAAAACATTCTTTCAAAGATTTTGCATACTTTTTTTTCTTATTTTGTTTAACAAAATAGTATTGTTACTGGAAGTAATAGGTTGGTTGGTTGGTAGATTTTTATGGCACAAGGGCCAGATTAGGCAATTCTATGTCAAGTAATAGATTTTATCTAATATTTTTAGACTTTAAATTAGTTGAAAAGGAAGTCCCCTTTATTAGAAATATATGCTCCTAGTTGTTTTATTTTACACCTACACTGATTTTAAAGAGATTTAGACCTATATATGTTTGTGAAATTCCTAAATGAAGTAATCTAAACTGTTCTCATCGTAAATATTTCCATATTTAAAAAATAAAATTATGAAATTACTTATCGCATATGAACCGATAAGAGAACGTCGGGTTAACTTTCAAAATCATAAACTAATTGCCTAAAAGAAAATCCACATAAAGTTAGTTCGTATACGAAATATGTTAATTTCAAAATATCTTTAAGCATTTAGTTGCAAGTTTAATTGCAAAATTCATAAACGAAGCAATCTGAACTTTCAAAATCGTTAACATTTAAAAATTTAAAAACGCAAATGTTTAACTTATATAAATAAAAAAAACTTATAATCAAATATGAACTGATAAGTGAACGTTTCGTAAACTCACTCGCTTTTAAAATCGTAAATTAATATCGAAAGAAAATCCATTAAAGTTTTTTTAATAAGTTAGTTTTGAAATATCTTAAAACATTTAGATTTTTAATACATTTTATCTTATACGAACCATTGGAACATTAATTTAAGGAATTTGCAATTGGTTTAATGTAATAGATAAAAATTTATCTTTTGACGCAAAACCAATTAAATTTTAAATTCAATTCAGCAATGAAACTTAATTCAGCAATAGTTTTCATGAAGGATTAACTCAACCTAAAAGAACACAACCGATACCCAAAGGTACTAAAAACCAATAAAATCAACCAACGGATTACTTTCGATGCCAGTTCTAAGACACACACAGAAAATCTTCCCAAGTTCAGAAATTTAAACACCAGCGCAATTTTTTACTCTCCAGAAAAATTTATTTCCCTCTCTCTTGGAAACAACCTCTTTCCATCTTCCTTAGGTTAGTAAATCCTTCCTTTTTACCTCTTCAGAAGTGTATCGGATTCGCTTTATATCTGTCTACTAAGTGTTGACTGTACGTTTATTTTTGTAAAAAGGGTAAGCGATTAATATCGGGGTAAGAAAAACGTCGCGAGAAAAGCGGATTCCGAAATGTTTTCCAACCTTTCATCTCATCATATGTTTCAATATAATGCTTTGCTCTTCTAAAGTAATACACTTAGTCTTGTGAATTTTAAGTTTTATCCCTGGATTTACATTCGAGAACAGTCGCTATTGGAGTATTAAATATTGGGTTGTCCCATAAGTTCTGTTACTTTTTACGAAGTTTTGTCTTTGAAAATTTTTTATGAAAAACTGGTAATAGGTGGAGATTTCAAATAAAAGGGATTTTGATATATGTATATTTATGAACATAATGTGTGATTTTGGTAGTTCTCGGGATATTATTTGTTTTCAAAATGGCGGTTTGAAAAAAAGACCAAAAACGACGATTTTCGCGTAATTTTTTTCTTTTGTTTAAAAAACTAGGAAGAACGCATAATTCATGGCTAAAAAAAGTTTTACTGTATATTTGAAATGTTTAGATTACGATGTCATAGTTTCAAGATGATTCGATAAGTTTATGGTTGGAAATTTTGGCTTTAAAACTTCATATATTGGCAATTTCACTTGTTTTTTAAAGCACGCCTATTGTTTTTCTAAGCAGCTGGTATGAAGTAATTAAAGGCAGGTGTTTTTTGACCATAATGCTTGTTAATGCATTGAATTGATGCCATTAATGCATTGAAAGTACCTTTTCATAATATCATTCAATTGATTTATTTCTAATTGCCAAGGAGTTGTTTTTATTGTAATGTTTTCGTATGAAGCGAAGAAAATTGTTTTGTTCGCTGAACGTAAGTTCAGCGAGTGTAATTGTGATAAGCTAAAACGTTACGCGCTTGCATTGTGCGCACTATTTTCTGAGCTTAAGTTCAGATATAATTTAATATACTGCATATTTTGAATACTTGGGTCTTTCCTAAGCTTTTTTATTGATTTTGATGCTTTTTTTCGTAAAAATTTCTTTGAAATGACTAACATTATTGAGGTAAGTTTTTGCAATATATGTTATGTTTGGGACCAAAATTTCCTTAGTTAAACTTATCGAATTATCTTGAAACTATGACATCTTAAACTAAACATTTCAAATATATAGTAAAACTTTTTTTAGCTATGAATTATGCGTTCTTCCTAGTTTTTTAAACAAAAGAAAAAAATTACGCAAAAATCGTCGTCTGTGGTCTTTTTTTCAAACCACCATTTTGAAAAGAAATAATATCACGAGAACTACCAAAATCACACATTATGTTCATAAATATACATATATCAAAATCCCTTTTGTTTGAAACCTCTACCTATTACCAGTTTTTCATAAAAAATTTTCAAACACGAAACTTTGTAAAAAGTAACAGAACTTATGGGACAACCCAATAATATTAAATCGTTTTGAAAAAATGTTCGTCTTTTTATTAAAACTGATTATAACTTTTATTTGGTCAAAAGGAATATTTTCCTTCTCAAACATATTATGTTGTAAGAAAGGTGAATATAAACCTCGATATTATTTCAACCGCTTCAATAAAATATAGTTAAATATGAAAAAAGCAATTTGTTTTATAAGAAGGCTTCATTTCCAAACAATTTAATTTGAAATACGCTTTGTTTTTTTATTTCAATATTTTCGAAAGGCGACTAACCCTGTTTTTGAAATGATTATTTGCATTTGAATGATGCTATAGAATGTTGATATTACATAATAAAACTATTTTTAAAAAAACATTTTTGAGAACAGATTTACAACACCGATTGAAAACATTTTAATGCATAACATTTTAATTTTAACTAAAACGTTTAAAGCAACTATTTTACAAATATACGTTACTTAAATGTATTCTTCAACACATTGCAGGATTAAAACAGTTATCCCTGTACGTAAGAAAAATTCCTAAATGTTTTTAGTTAATTTCTCTTTATCTCTTAGGGGCCATTCATGAATTACGTAAGGGTCCCTGGGGGGAGGGGGATGAACAAACCCCACATACCCATAATTGGGGGGGGGTCAAACTAGTTCTTACGTAAGATTTTCCAAGTTAATGTAAACTAATTACAATTATTCTAATCAAATTACTATTGAATATCCCGAGAAATATTATCCAGAAATATTCCCCGGTATATTATCTAAGCTTTAATTTAAAAAAAGTATAAGATGTATCATTTTATTGGAGTAGAGTAGGGAGAAATTGGGGCTTCTGGAACAGGTGGTGGGTGGTGGAGATGGCGTAAGCTTGATAGCGATAGCGAAGCGTTGGGTGATAACGAACCTGCATGTTGTTTACCTAAAATATATGCTTATTTTATATACTTTTCATGGATTTAGGATATTTTTTAAACTTTAGTATTATTTTTAATTAACGTTTGAATAAATTTAATTTAGATTTTTGAAGTTTTGGAATAGTTTTAAATTTTTTTTCGTATTCTATGAAGTGAATTAATTATTTAATTTAACATGTTTTAACTTATTTTGATTGAAATTTTTAATGAAAGATTTAAAGTACTATTATTTCATTATGTTCATGTTAGGTTTTTTAAGGCCTGTTTATTGTTTCATTTAAAAATATTTTAGGGGTTTTTATTCCGCTTTATTAGTAATTTTAAGATACATACATTACGCCAAAATAAATTTAATATTAACTTTTAAAAAAATGTAATAGTTTTAATATTATTTAGTATTTTACAGTGTAATGAGTGTATTAATTAATTAAAAAATGTTTTTAATAAATTATTTAACATGTTTTAACTGAACTTGTTTTGAAAGGCATTTTAGTTTGATAGTAAAAACAATGTCATTAATTTTTTACTTTAATTTATTAAAACAAATACTTTTTATATACTTCTTAACTAGATATATAGTTTTTCTACAACTATGCAATAAGGAAATTTATTTAAAATATAGTTTATTTAATTCAAATGCGTAAAAAGTACCTAAATAATTCTTGTAAATTTTTATAATGTTCAATTACAATTATTATGAAATTCACTTGAAATAAAAAGTTTTATTATAAAACGCAATCCTTCAGCAGTTGAATGAAGAATTACAATGCGACATTTTGATCTTCTATTTAGAAACGAGCTGTGAGTTCAAAGATTTGGTAAGAAATTTTCTACATTCCTTTAGTAGGTGATAAGATTACAGCCGATATGGTCTAATCCACATATAATGTTAACTGTAACTTTAATGAAAGAAACTGCTATCAAGAAGTCAAGTATTGTGAGCTAATCTGTATATAACGTTATTATTGAAATAACTATGGGAGTATCTTTTTTTTAAATCATTAATACAATTGCTATCACCAGGACAAACATTGTGAGCTAATCTGTATATAACTTTGGTATTAAACTAACTGTAACTTTAACGGAAGAAAAATAACTTTTGCATCTGGCAACCATACAACTATATAAGCTAGAACTTTAGCTGATAACATCATTCGCTGCGGGGAATTCCTCTTGATAGTACGCTCTCTTATCAACGTGATATTTATACAATGTCTATCACTTGTGATATATGCCAGAAAGCGTTTACCCGTACAGATAGCCTTTATCGTCATAAACGAACTGTGCACGGCGGCGTGAAAAAGTTAGAGTGTTTGGAATGCCATAAGTTTTTCGACAGAGCAGATGTTCTAAAGAAGCATGAGAAAACTCACTTAATGTCCCAAAAGAGAAAAGCTTCAGACTCTACCCCACCAGCTAAAAAGAGTCGCCCTAACCCCTCTACGCGTCGCGCAAACAAGCCCCAGCCGCGGCGCTGTTTAAACACATTCAGTGATTGTAAGTTCCTACCTGAAGATAGCAACAAAAGTGATGTTCTGGGCTTTTTACGCTCCAAAGAGACCGAGCTTAGAGATCACATTGAAGAAGCTGCTACAGCTGAAAAAGGCATCAAATACTACCTGGTCCTGGCAGTGCAACTCACCCGGAGAATCACAGCAGACACGGACGAGACTTGCATTGCTCATTTCAGCAGCAAGTCTGAAACAGTGCTCCTGGGATCTTCACCCAATCTTGAAGCAGCTTTTGACAAAGTAAGTTTAAAATATTTTTATGATGTATTGTTTCATAAATCTTTCATAATTTTTCCCACTTATTGATTTTTTTTGTAGCGTTTTAAATTAATGATACTATATGAATCTTCAAATAAATGACTCATAAAATTTTTATATGCAATAGTAATTTTTTTAAATTGATTCTACTAATAGTTCTAAACGTTAGATTTCAGAAGCTTCATAAATTATGTTTAAAAGCTAACTTATCATTGTAATGTTTTATAGGTTGTTGCATCGTTTAATGAATATGAAGGAAGAGGATCCGGCTGGGTGATTGATGAGATTCTACATTTGGAACTGAAGTTTGGTGTTTATACACCGCTAGCTGCCTCCTCCTACATTCCGCTGCCAAGAGATCTTCAATTGAAGCATGCAATTATTAACATTAAAAACAAGGACAACAAATGCTTTTTATGGAGTGTATTAGCAGCATTACATCCTGCTGCACATAATCAACATAGGGTGAGTAACTATCTTGAATTTGAAGACGAATTATACGTATCGGGTATAGATTTTCCCACTCCTCTTTCTCAGGTGGAGAAATTTGAACGAAAAAATAACATTTCAATCAATGTATTTGGTTATAATGAGGACGATGGAGTATTCCCATTACAAATTACAAATTTTATTTCTAAAGTTCATATTGATTTACTATTAATATCTAATGATGAAGATAGACATTATTGCCTAATTAAAAATAAGAGTGCCTTATTGAACAGTTTAACTAAACACAAAGAAAAAGCCTTTTACTGTAACTACTGCCTCCACCGCTTTAGCAGTCAACGCACCCTCAATTCCCATGCTGAAAACTGTAAAGCCCATGGTCCCCAGAAAATTCAAATGCCCTCAGAACATGAAAAATGGCTTAAATTCGATAATTTCAAAATGAAACTCCCTGTCCCCTACACCATTTATGCTGATTTTGAGTGTATTTTAGAAAAGCATGCCACTTGTATTCCTAATCCCTCACGTTCATACACAGTCCCCATATCAAATCATGTTCCCTGTGGGTATTCCTACGCAATTGTTGGTCCTGACGGTAAATTAACTAAAAAACCGGTTATTTATCGCGGTGAGAGAGCTGCTGAAAATTTCTTATCAAGTCTTCTTAACGAAGCAGATGAGATAAGGAAAATATTAAAAACCAACACCCCGATGAAATTTTCCAAACTAGACGAGGAAAGTTTTAAAGCAGCTACACTCTGTCACATTTGTGAAAAACCGCTTAAAAATAAGAAAGTCAGGGACCATGACCACTTAACAGGTTTTTATAGAGGCGCTGCCCACAGTAAATGTAATTTGGACTTCAAAATTGCCTCCCACATTCCTGTTATCATTCATAATTTCAGGGGCTACGATAGTCATATAATCATTCAAGCTCTAGGAAAATTCAAGGATAGGAAAATACAGTGCATTCCAAACAATAATGAACAGTTTATATCATTCTCTGTTGGCCCCCTCAGATTTTTAGATTCCCTCCAATTTTTAAATGCTTCCCTTGATAAATTAATTTCGAACCTCAGCCCCGATAAAGCCATCCATACACATTCTTACTTCGGAGATAAGAGCAATCTCATGCTTCGAAAAGGGTGTTACCCTTACGAATATATGGATTCTTTTCAAAGATTTTCCGAAACAAAACTGCCCGAGAAGAACAAATTTTATAGCTCACTGACGGAGGAAGAAATTTCCGATGAAGATTACAAACATGCTGAAAATGTCTGGAATTCATTCCAGATTTCTAATCTGGGTGAATACCATGACTTATATGTATGCAGTGACGTCCTTCTCTTGGCAGACGTTTTTGAAAACTTTAGGAAAATATCTCTCGAATTCTATAAAATTGATCCCTGTCATGCATTTACCGCACCAGGTTTAGCATGGCAGGCTTGTTTACGCATGTCAAATGTCAGGTTGGAGCTTCTCACTGATATAGACATGCACCTTTTCATAGAAAAAGGTATTAGAGGTGGCATCGCCATGATATCTAACAGGTATGGAAAGGCAAATAATAATTATTTAGAAGATTTCAATCCCAACCTCCCATCCACATACATCATGTATTTGGATGCAAATAATTTATATGGCTGGGCAATGTCCCAGAGTTTACCGACACATGGGTTTAAATGGGTGGATCCCTCAACTAATGTCCTTTCCACACCTGATGATTCTGACGATGGCTACATTTTAGAAGTAGATTTATCATACCCCTCTCATTTACATGATCTTCACAATGACTATCCTCTGGCCCCAGAAAAATTTACAGTAACCCCTGACATGCTTTCGGAATACTGTCAAAATTTGGCCCAATCTCTAGAGTTAAAAATGTCCCCTAAAACTAAACTAATCCCTAACCTTAACGATAAAAAGCACTATGTCCTTCATTACCGAAATTTGAAGGAATATGTTGCGAAAGGCATGAAAATTGAAAAGGTGCATAGAGTGCTCAAGTTCTCTCAAAGTCCATGGTTGAAGAGCTATATAGATTTTAACACAAAACAACGTAAATTAGCAAAATCACCTTTTGAAAAGGACCTATTTAAGCTTCTTAATAATGCAGTGTTCGGAAAAACGATGGAAAATTTAAGGAATAGATGTAATATTGATTTAGTAACAGAAGAAAAGCGAGCGAAGAAACTAGTTGCTTCTCCTGCATTTCGCTCTTTTAAAATCATAGCTGAAGATTTGGTATCAGTAGAACGTATAAAGACCTCACTTCTCCTTAATCGCCCTATGTATGTAGGATTCTCTATTCTAGATATCTCAAAAATATTAATGTATAACTTTCATTATAATTATATAAAAACAAAATTTAACTCTAAAAACTCGAACGCTAAACTCCTTTTTACTGATACCGACTCTCTCTGCTATGAAATAACTTCTGATAAGGACATTTATATGGTTCTGAAGGAGGATTTAGATAAATTTGACACATCTGATTATCCTGAAGACCATATACTATATAGTATTGATAATAAAAAAGTTCTTGGGAAGATGAAAGACGAACTGGCAGGTGAAGTAGCTAGTGAATTCGTTGGTTTAAAACCAAAAATGTATTCCATAAGCTCTTCAACCATGGAAAAGAAAACAGCAAAAGGAGTGGGAAAAATTATCATTAAGCGAAAATTAACACATAATAATTATAAAACTTGCTTGTTCGAATGTAAAAGGGGCATTGAAAGTGCTGTTAAAATATCTAGCAATAATCACAAACTCACTACAGTAAAGTATAATAAGTCAACTCTATGCCCCTTTGACAACAAACGCTACATTCGGGCAGATGGCCAGTCTAGCTATGCTTACGGCCACTATAAAATTACAGAGATACTTAACTTGTCTTCAAATACATGATAGTTACGAAATAACCTTAACGTATTGTAATTGTTATAAATATGTTTCTGTTAATAAATGTATATAAATTTTAATGTATATAAATATTATTTTGAAATTGTGTATTTTGTATTTATTATTTTGCTAAATTATATATGTATAGAATTTTGTAAATGTTCATTGATTGCATCATATTATGATGCGTGATTTGTAAACTATGCATGTAAAAACATGATTATGTGATTTAAATAAAAAAAATGAAATATTTATCATCGACTTGTTATTTCTTCCTTCCAGATAATTCTTTTTATGAAACATTCATGATATACAAATTAATTTTTTACAGACTTTAACACCTTAAATCAATTAAAGTCTAAAACTATATTTTTATAATTCTTAGAAAATTGCAAAGAACTACAAAAAATAGAATTCTTTGCGAAAAAGAGTAATTAAAGGTTTAAAAAATTGGAGAGTGGAAATCTCTCTCTCTTTATAGCTGTGCAGGATAATTTTTTACACTATGTGTGTTATATTTAAAAAGAAAAAAAAATTCTCCTGTTTTCTCCTCTATTCCGCTGAAGTTATTATGTGTCCAGAGCTGTCTTGAACACTTTTGGATCAATTTGATCAAATTGCACTGCTTGCTGGACAAGACAACAACAACAATGGAAAAATTTTTTTACTCAACTTCATTAATATTAATATTCATGTAGAAAAATTTTGATGCTTTCTATTAAATATTCAGATAAACCTAAATGTTAAATACATTTAACTATGAACAGATATCCTGAAAGATTACGAGTGAGTCAAGGGGGAGATAAGGGGTTTTGTTGAAGCAGGATAGAACACAATGATTTAAACTTATCGCTATCAGATGACTCGGGACATAAAGATTTATCGCATGACGCAGTTTTTCCCCTGTGGTTATTAGTTACATTTAGTCACAGTTCTCTCTTAAAAATAAACCATTTTTTCAATTAAGTATCAAATTCATTAATTTTAAAAAATAAATTTAAATATATATTTATATATTTTATTTAATGTGGTGAAGCTTTGATCAAAAAATTTAAATGTTACATATTTTTATTTTTACTTATGAATTTTTTTTTCGTGGAGAAATTTTAAACTTGGTGTTAAACATTATTTTAAAATTTAGTATTGATTTCTCTTACTTTAATACTTAAACATACTTAAATTTTTTTTTGTTTATAATGAGTTTAATGCATTGAAATACTAATGACGGAAAAAAGAATATATTTTTCTGTTGTAATATATGTGGACTTGGAATGCATTTTATAAAATCAACAGCATATGTAATTCAAATACCTCTTATTTTCACGCAGTTTATCATGATAGTGAGCAAGCTGTTGATAATTTTAATTCAAATTTTACTCAAGAAGCATGTGAGGTACAAAAATATTGAAAATCAGCATTCTCACATAATTTTCCAAGTTAGATGAAGAAAAAATAATTCTAAATGAGCCCCCAATCAGCTTACTTTTTGTTGGAGAGAAGAAAATGCATGCATGGGAAAGGGTGTATTCCTTCAAATACATGGATTCTTTTCAAAAGATTTAATGAAACCGAAACAATAAAAGAAAGATAACAAAATTGTGAGGCAATAATTTCAGCTGCAAAATGTGGGTGAATACCCATGATATCTGAGTATCATGGTTATTCTCTCTATAATGCACTTTTCACTCATAAGCAATACTTTTCACTGAAAAGATGCATAATTATATGCTATGCATGGATTCACCTTACGGTTTGGCAGGGTATAACAAAATTATCTATGCATATAATTATGCATCTTTTCAGTGAAAAGTATTGCTTATGAGTGAAAAGTGCATTATAGAGAGAATAACCATGATACTCAGATATCATGGGTATTCACCCACATTTTGCAGCTGAAATTATTGCCTCACAATTTTGTTATCTTTCTTTTATTGTTTCGGTTTCATTAAATCTTTTGAAAAGAATCCATGTATTTGAAGGAATACACCCTTTCCCATGCATGCATTTTCTTCTCTCCAACAAAAAGTAAGCTGATTGGGGGCTCATTTAGAATTATTTTTTCTTCATCTAACTTGGAAAATTATGTGAGAATGCTGATTTTCAATATTTTTGTACCTCACATGCTTCTTGAGTAAAATTTGAATTAAAATTATCAACAGCTTGCTCACTATCATGATAAACTGCGTGAAAATAAGAGGTATTTGAATTACATATGCTGTTGATTTTATAAAATGCATTCCAAGTCCACATATATTACAACAGAAAAATATATTCTTTTTTCCGTCATTAGTATTTCAATGCATTAAACTCATTATAAACAAAAAAAAATTTAAGTATGTTTAAGTATTAAAGTAAGAGAAATCAATACTAAATTTTAAAATAATGTTTAACACCAAGTTTAAAATTTCTCCACGAAAAAAAAATTCATAAGTAAAAATAAAAATATGTAACATTTAAATTTTTTGATCAAAGCTTCACCACATTAAATAAAATATATAAATATATATTTAAATTTATTTTTTAAAATTAATGAATTTGATACTTAATTGAAAAAATGGTTTATTTTTAAGAGAGAACTGTGACTAAATGTAACTAATAACCACAGGGGAAAAACTGCGTCATGCGATAAATCTTTATGTCCCGAGTCATCTGATAGCGATAAGTTTAAATCATTGTGTTCTATCCTGCTTCAACAAAACCCCTTATCTCCCCCTTGACTCACTCGTAATCTTTCAGGATATCTGTTCATAGTTAAATGTATTTAACATTTAGGTTTATCTGAATATTTAATAGAAAGCATCAAAATTTTTCTACATGAATATTAATATTAATGAAGTTGAGTAAAAAAATTTTTCCATTGTTGTTGTTGTCTTGTCCAGCAAGCAGTGCAATTTGATCAAATTGATCCAAAAGTGTTCAAGACAGCTCTGGACACATAATAACTTCAGCGGAATAGAGGAGAAAACAGGAGAATTTTTTTTTCTTTTTAAATATAACACACATAGTGTAAAAAATTATCCTGCACAGCTATAAAGAGAGAGAGATTTCCACTCTCCAATTTTTTAAACCTTTAATTACTCTTTTTCGCAAAGAATTCTATTTTTTGTAGTTCTTTGCAATTTTCTAAGAATTATAAAAATATAGTTTTAGACTTTAATTGATTTAAGGTGTTAAAGTCTGTAAAAAATTAATTTGTATATCATGAATGTTTCATAAAAAGAATTATCTGGAAGGAAGAAATAACAAGTCGATGATAAATATTTCATTTTTTTTATTTAAATCACATAATCATGTTTTTACATGCATAGTTTACAAATCACGCATCATAATATGATGCAATCAATGAACATTTACAAAATTCTATACATATATAATTTAGCAAAATAATAAATACAAAATACACAATTTCAAAATAATATTTATATACATTAAAATTTATATACATTTATTAACAGAAACATATTTATAACAATTACAATACGTTAAGGTTATTTCGTAACTATCATGTATTTGAAGACAAGTTAAGTATCTCTGTAATTTTATAGTGGCCGTAAGCATAGCTAGACTGGCCATCTGCCCGAATGTAGCGTTTGTTGTCAAAGGGGCATAGAGTTGACTTATTATACTTTACTGTAGTGAGTTTGTGATTATTGCTAGATATTTTAACAGCACTTTCAATGCCCCTTTTACATTCGAACAAGCAAGTTTTATAATTATTATGTGTTAATTTTCGCTTAATGATAATTTTTCCCACTCCTTTTGCTGTTTTCTTTTCCATGGTTGAAGAGCTTATGGAATACATTTTTGGTTTTAAACCAACGAATTCACTAGCTACTTCACCTGCCAGTTCGTCTTTCATCTTCCCAAGAACTTTTTTATTATCAATACTATATAGTATATGGTCTTCAGGATAATCAGATGTGTCAAATTTATCTAAATCCTCCTTCAGAACCATATAAATGTCCTTATCAGAAGTTATTTCATAGCAGAGAGAGTCGGTATCAGTAAAAAGGAGTTTAGCGTTCGAGTTTTTAGAGTTAAATTTTGTTTTTATATAATTATAATGAAAGTTATACATTAATATTTTTGAGATATCTAGAATAGAGAATCCTACATACATAGGGCGATTAAGGAGAAGTGAGGTCTTTATACGTTCTACTGATACCAAATCTTCAGCTATGATTTTAAAAGAGCGAAATGCAGGAGAAGCAACTAGTTTCTTCGCTCGCTTTTCTTCTGTTACTAAATCAATATTACATCTATTCCTTAAATTTTCCATCGTTTTTCCGAACACTGCATTATTAAGAAGCTTAAATAGGTCCTTTTCAAAAGGTGATTTTGCTAATTTACGTTGTTTTGTGTTAAAATCTATATAGCTCTTCAACCATGGACTTTGAGAGAACTTGAGCACTCTATGCACCTTTTCAATTTTCATGCCTTTCGCAACATATTCCTTCAAATTTCGGTAATGAAGGACATAGTGCTTTTTATCGTTAAGGTTAGGGATTAGTTTAGTTTTAGGGGACATTTTTAACTCTAGAGATTGGGCCAAATTTTGACAGTATTCCGAAAGCATGTCAGGGGTTACTGTAAATTTTTCTGGGGCCAGAGGATAGTCATTGTGAAGATCATGTAAATGAGAGGGGTATGATAAATCTACTTCTAAAATGTAGCCATCGTCAGAATCATCAGGTGTGGAAAGGACATTAGTTGAGGGATCCACCCATTTAAACCCATGTGTCGGTAAACTCTGGGACATTGCCCAGCCATATAAATTATTTGCATCCAAATACATGATGTATGTGGATGGGAGGTTGGGATTGAAATCTTCTAAATAATTATTATTTGCCTTTCCATACCTGTTAGATATCATGGCGATGCCACCTCTAATACCTTTTTCTATGAAAAGGTGCATGTCTATATCAGTGAGAAGCTCCAACCTGACATTTGACATGCGTAAACAAGCCTGCCATGCTAAACCTGGTGCGGTAAATGCATGACAGGGATCAATTTTATAGAATTCGAGAGATATTTTCCTAAAGTTTTCAAAAACGTCTGCCAAGAGAAGGACGTCACTGCATACATATAAGTCATGGTATTCACCCAGATTAGAAATCTGGAATGAATTCCAGACATTTTCAGCATGTTTGTAATCTTCATCGGAAATTTCTTCCTCCGTCAGTGAGCTATAAAATTTGTTCTTCTCGGGCAGTTTTGTTTCGGAAAATCTTTGAAAAGAATCCATATATTCGTAAGGGTAACACCCTTTTCGAAGCATGAGATTGCTCTTATCTCCGAAGTAAGAATGTGTATGGATGGCTTTATCGGGGCTGAGGTTCGAAATTAATTTATCAAGGGAAGCATTTAAAAATTGGAGGGAATCTAAAAATCTGAGGGGGCCAACAGAGAATGATATAAACTGTTCATTATTGTTTGGAATGCACTGTATTTTCCTATCCTTGAATTTTCCTAGAGCTTGAATGATTATATGACTATCGTAGCCCCTGAAATTATGAATGATAACAGGAATGTGGGAGGCAATTTTGAAGTCCAAATTACATTTACTGTGGGCAGCGCCTCTATAAAAACCTGTTAAGTGGTCATGGTCCCTGACTTTCTTATTTTTAAGCGGTTTTTCACAAATGTGACAGAGTGTAGCTGCTTTAAAACTTTCCTCGTCTAGTTTGGAAAATTTCATCGGGGTGTTGGTTTTTAATATTTTCCTTATCTCATCTGCTTCGTTAAGAAGACTTGATAAGAAATTTTCAGCAGCTCTCTCACCGCGATAAATAACCGGTTTTTTAGTTAATTTACCGTCAGGACCAACAATTGCGTAGGAATACCCACAGGGAACATGATTTGATATGGGGACTGTGTATGAACGTGAGGGATTAGGAATACAAGTGGCATGCTTTTCTAAAATACACTCAAAATCAGCATAAATGGTGTAGGGGACAGGGAGTTTCATTTTGAAATTATCGAATTTAAGCCATTTTTCATGTTCTGAGGGCATTTGAATTTTCTGGGGACCATGGGCTTTACAGTTTTCAGCATGGGAATTGAGGGTGCGTTGACTGCTAAAGCGGTGGAGGCAGTAGTTACAGTAAAAGGCTTTTTCTTTGTGTTTAGTTAAACTGTTCAATAAGGCACTCTTATTTTTAATTAGGCAATAATGTCTATCTTCATCATTAGATATTAATAGTAAATCAATATGAACTTTAGAAATAAAATTTGTAATTTGTAATGGGAATACTCCATCGTCCTCATTATAACCAAATACATTGATTGAAATGTTATTTTTTCGTTCAAATTTCTCCACCTGAGAAAGAGGAGTGGGAAAATCTATACCCGATACGTATAATTCGTCTTCAAATTCAAGATAGTTACTCACCCTATGTTGATTATGTGCAGCAGGATGTAATGCTGCTAATACACTCCATAAAAAGCATTTGTTGTCCTTGTTTTTAATGTTAATAATTGCATGCTTCAATTGAAGATCTCTTGGCAGCGGAATGTAGGAGGAGGCAGCTAGCGGTGTATAAACACCAAACTTCAGTTCCAAATGTAGAATCTCATCAATCACCCAGCCGGATCCTCTTCCTTCATATTCATTAAACGATGCAACAACCTATAAAACATTACAATGATAAGTTAGCTTTTAAACATAATTTATGAAGCTTCTGAAATCTAACGTTTAGAACTATTAGTAGAATCAATTTAAAAAAATTACTATTGCATATAAAAATTTTATGAGTCATTTATTTGAAGATTCATATAGTATCATTAATTTAAAACGCTACAAAAAAAATCAATAAGTGGGAAAAATTATGAAAGATTTATGAAACAATACATCATAAAAATATTTTAAACTTACTTTGTCAAAAGCTGCTTCAAGATTGGGTGAAGATCCCAGGAGCACTGTTTCAGACTTGCTGCTGAAATGAGCAATGCAAGTCTCGTCCGTGTCTGCTGTGATTCTCCGGGTGAGTTGCACTGCCAGGACCAGGTAGTATTTGATGCCTTTTTCAGCTGTAGCAGCTTCTTCAATGTGATCTCTAAGCTCGGTCTCTTTGGAGCGTAAAAAGCCCAGAACATCACTTTTGTTGCTATCTTCAGGTAGGAACTTACAATCACTGAATGTGTTTAAACAGCGCCGCGGCTGGGGCTTGTTTGCGCGACGCGTAGAGGGGTTAGGGCGACTCTTTTTAGCTGGTGGGGTAGAGTCTGAAGCTTTTCTCTTTTGGGACATTAAGTGAGTTTTCTCATGCTTCTTTAGAACATCTGCTCTGTCGAAAAACTTATGGCATTCCAAACACTCTAACTTTTTCACGCCGCCGTGCACAGTTCGTTTATGACGATAAAGGCTATCTGTACGGGTAAACGCTTTCTGGCATATATCACAAGTGATAGACATTGTATAAATATCACGTTGATAAGAGAGCGTACTATCAAGAGGAATTCCCCGCAGCGAATGATGTTATCAGCTAAAGTTCTAGCTTATATAGTTGTATGGTTGCCAGATGCAAAAGTTATTTTTCTTCCGTTAAAGTTACAGTTAGTTTAATACCAAAGTTATATACAGATTAGCTCACAATGTTTGTCCTGGTGATAGCAATTGTATTAATGATTTAAAAAAAAGATACTCCCATAGTTATTTCAATAATAACGTTATATACAGATTAGCTCACAATACTTGACTTCTTGATAGCAGTTTCTTTCATTAAAGTTACAGTTAACATTATATGTGGATTAGACCATATCGGCTGTAATCTTATCACCTACTAAAGGAATGTAGAAAATTTCTTACCAAATCTTTGAACTCACAGCTCGTTTCTAAATAGAAGATCAAAATGTCGCATTGTAATTCTTCATTCAACTGCTGAAGGATTGCGTTTTATAATAAAACTTTTTATTTCAAGTGAATTTCATAATAATTGTAATTGAACATTATAAAAATTTACAAGAATTATTTAGGTACTTTTTACGCATTTGAATTAAATAAACTATATTTTAAATAAATTTCCTTATTGCATAGTTGTAGAAAAACTATATATCTAGTTAAGAAGTATATAAAAAGTATTTGTTTTAATAAATTAAAGTAAAAAATTAATGACATTGTTTTTACTATCAAACTAAAATGCCTTTCAAAACAAGTTCAGTTAAAACATGTTAAATAATTTATTAAAAACATTTTTTAATTAATTAATACACTCATTACACTGTAAAATACTAAATAATATTAAAACTATTACATTTTTTTAAAAGTTAATATTAAATTTATTTTGGCGTAATGTATGTATCTTAAAATTACTAATAAAGCGGAATAAAAACCCCTAAAATATTTTTAAATGAAACAATAAACAGGCCTTAAAAAACCTAACATGAACATAATGAAATAATAGTACTTTAAATCTTTCATTAAAAATTTCAATCAAAATAAGTTAAAACATGTTAAATTAAATAATTAATTCACTTCATAGAATACGAAAAAAAATTTAAAACTATTCCAAAACTTCAAAAATCTAAATTAAATTTATTCAAACGTTAATTAAAAATAATACTAAAGTTTAAAAAATATCCTAAATCCATGAAAAGTATATAAAATAAGCATATATTTTAGGTAAACAACATGCAGGTTCGTTATCACCCAACGCTTCGCTATCGCTATCAAGCTTACGCCATCTCCACCACCCACCACCTGTTCCAGAAGCCCCAATTTCTCCCTACTGAGTAGCATTAAGTTAAGATAAAAAATGAAACTGTTGAATCCATCTTCCAGTTGTCAATAGTCGAAAAAAAGGCAAAAAGAGAGAGAAATCTTTATTAGTTTTCTTGGTTTCTACTTTATTTTGTTAATCATTTAGTTGGTTGCCTTTGCACCATAGAGGTTTTCTAACATTTCATTATTTTGAAAAACGAAATGGAATCTTACGTAAGAATAGGGGGAGGGGTTTGACAAATCTTACGTACCCTTACATGGGGGTAGGGGGGTCAAAATTTGGCAAAATCATACTTACGTAATTAATGAATGGCCCCTTATGTAAAAGCAAAAATCTTATTTATTTAAATCATATTAAATCTTCAAATTTATTAACACAACACATTTAGAAAAAAGGCTAAACTTAAAAGCAAATAAATACAAACAATTTAGATAAAGATGATATAAAAATAAATAATTAATATCGTAGAATCAAAAGAAAAGTAACAAAAAAATTAAATAATTTTTATGCTGCACCTCTTTGCACTCATGTGAAGAGCGATGCTTGGATAATTTTTTGAGCACAAGAAGTCAACATGATTTTTTTGGATTTTCTTAACAAAATATTAATAATATATTAATTTTGTCTATTTCAAATACATCAAAGTCATGGATTAAAAATACGAACCAGGAACTCCATCCATGCCTCGTCATCAGGGGGCTTGGACACGGATAGAGGGGTGTTTCTGAATGCCGACCATCAAAATGGTAACGACATCAAGCCCCAACACCCAGGAAAGAATTTAGTAGCAAAACAAACAAGTTTATAATGCTATTATTAAGGTCAAAATTACAGTTAACACAGCAGATCAAAAATTGAAAAAATAATACTCAACTGGGATCGCGCACATGCAGCTTATCACCAAGTAGTAGTATCATCAAGTAATCGAATCAAATTTAAATTTAAAGTTAAAACTGAATAGATTTCTGCAAACTGCGCAAATGCTGCAAGTCAGCTAGAATCCATCAATATTAGATTAAAAATACGAACCAGGAACTCTATTCAGTTTTAACTTTAAATTTAAATTTGATTCGATTACTTGATGATACTACTACTTGGTGATAAGCTGCATGTGCGCGATCCCAGTTGAGTATTATTTTTTCAATTTTTGATCTGCTGTGTTAACTGTAATTTTGACCTTAATAATAGCATTATAAACTTGTTTGTTTTGCTACTAAATTCTTTCCTGGGTATTGGGGCTTGATGTCGTTACCATTTTGATGGTCGGCATTCAGAAACACCCCTCTATCCGTGTCCAAGCCCCCTGATGACGAGGCATGGATGGAGTTCCTGGTTCGTATTTTTAATCTAATATTGATGGATTCTAGCTGACTTGCAGCATTTGCGCAGTTTGCAGAAATCTATTCAGTTTTAACTTTAAATTTAAATTTGATTCGATTACTTGATGATACTACTACTTGGTGATAAGCTGCATGTGCGCGATCCCAGTTGAGTATTATTTTTTTCAATTTTTGATCTGCTGTGTTAACTGTAATTTTGACCTTAATAATAGCATTATAAACTTGTTTGTTTTGCTACTAAATTCTTTCCTGGGTGTTGGGGCTTGATGTCGTTACCATTTTGATGGTCGGCATTCAGAAACACCCCTCTATCCGTGTCCAAGCCCCCTGATGACGAGGCATGGATGGAGTTCCTGGTTCGTATTTTTAATCTAATATTGATGGATTCTAGCTGACTTGCAGCATTTGCGCAGTTTGCAGAAATCTATTCAGTTTTAACTTTAAATTTAAATTTGATTCGATTACTTACTCAAAGTCATGGAATCATTAACCAAATCGAAAGCATCGTGGTACGTAACATCCTAAAAACAGAAAAACAGCTAAACCCATTTCAACCTTAAATTGTCTACACACATCAAGCCATTGAACAGGCGAACAAATCCGTCAAAAGAACACATTCCCCTATTCATCCCTAACAAGGAAAGCTCCTTATCCCCATCAGATTGCTGATCATATTGTCATCCCTAACGACGGTACAGGGCCAAATCTCTCGGAAGCTAATCATAAATCAAATAAATCGAGAAGAATTATCGTAATGGGATACCTATAGTAAGGGAAAATGCTGAATTAAGATCTCATGATACGTGCGTTCGGATCATAGAGTTAGTACTAATATAGAGACAGCTTAAACATCTTTTACGCTGTTCAAAGTGTGACCGGTTTCTCGGTTTCGTTCTGCCACTCACACTTGACCCGCCTACGGGAGCTCCCATGTTAAAAATTTACTTCCGCCACTCACACAGGTCCGACTTTTTCGACATGCAAGGTTGCCTGACCGAGAAGAGTAAGCTGTCTCTATATTTGTACTAACTCTATGGTTCGGATCCAATGTCTTCTGTATGCTTCGGGAAAAGTTTGGGAGGCTCTTTTCGATGAAATCTCGGTTCTTTCGGTTTCAATGAGGCTATGTGTCGGGGCAGTAACGGATAAATCAATAGTGAGATTGAGACTGAACAGCAAGGGTAATGCCAGCAATAACTGTTCGGATCAATAAGCGTTTTTGGGGTAATAGGCGTAGTACGCGTGGTGAAGGGTTTATGAAGGAGTTTATTTCCGTAGGATTGGAAAATATATTTGGGTCCCAGTGCCAGTATTGAAGAGAAATATGCTTTTTGAAAAAGGTGTACTGAAGTATAAATGGGAATCAAATATACAGGGTGGTCCTTAATTCATGGTACAAACTTCTAGAGGTGTTAGAGTACACCTAGACGAACAAGAATTGGTATAGGAAGGGGGGTTGCAGTTACACCGTTAAAGAGCTAGGTCCTAATGTAGTGCGAGAGCGTTACAAAAGGACGTTTTGCCAAGGCCCGTTTAACGAAAAAAAAACATAATGAAATGAAAAAATTTATTGCATGAGGTACAGCAGTATCCGTACTACTTACATCATAAATTTGATAGAAATTGAACCACTTTCTAAACCGCGGAGTTAGTTTCAAAAGTGCAATATTAATCTTTTAGTCAAAGAATCACATTCCTTAATGGTATTTAGAAAAATGATGATCGGGGAAGGAATTTTCAATGATCGTAACATGGATCATTGAAACTGTTTGATCATTGAAAATTCCTTCCCCGATCATCATTTTTCTAAATACCATTAATGGAACTCCATTGTTTGACTAAGAGCACGTTCTAAAACTCACCCCACGGATTAGAAAGTGGTCCAATTTCTATCAAATTTATGATGTAAGTAATACGGATACTGCTGTACCTCATGCAATAAATTTTTTCATTTCATTATGTTTTTTTTTTGTTAAACGGGCCTTGGCAAAACGTCCTTTTGTAACGCTCTCGCACTACATTAGGACCTAGCTCTTTAACGGTGTAACTGCGACCCCCCTTCCTATACCAATTCTTGTTCGTCTAGGTGTACTCTAACACCCCTAGAAGTTTGTACCATGAATTAAGGACCACCCTGTAGATGGCAAACTGTGCAAAATAGGAAAAAATTGAAAAACGACGTTTCATTTGCACATAATTTACACATTATAACACACCAATTACGTTAAAAAACAAGAATTTGACAAGTTGTCCATTGCCCGGCATGTTTGGGAAAATAACCATACGTTTAACTTTTCTTCCGCTACCCTTATTAAAAACTGTAATTCAACACTTGACCTCAGTATACCCTCGAAACATGTCTGGTTTTAATATCTTTTAATAAATTATGTGCAAATGAAACGTCGTTTTTCAATTTTATAAATGGGAAGTTAGTGTTTTATGACGTTGGGTCCAAATACACTGATAAAAAACAGTTCAACCTATCACCAGTTTATTGGTGAAAGGTAGGGCAGTTTTACCTTAAAGCGGTTCAACAATAGTTATAACTGAAATGTAGAGAAAATTTGAACCATGTTTTCGGTGCATGAAAGCACCGAAAACTTGATAAAAAGCACTAAAAACAAGTTTTTGGTGTTTGAAAACACCGAAAATGTGGTTAAACTTTTCGCGGCATTTCGGTTGCAACTAATTTGAACAACGTTTGTGGTGAAAGGTTGAAATTTTTTTAACAGTGTATGAGCTTATAGCGACTGTTAAAATAAAGTTAAATCCTGTTTATAGAATGCAAAACATCGTTAGATGTTTAAAACAGTTACGAACTGCCGGGTTAAACACGAGTAATACAATGACAATGATGGAATAAAATTCATTACTTATAATCTATAAATATTTAAATGTTGAAGGAATTTAATTTAAAAGGATATTTCAATAAAAACAGCTTTATTAAGTCTGTATAGTTCTAACTAAAAACCATAAACATTTTAGTGAAATTTTTTTACTCCAATAAAAGTTGCCTGTAAAAAAATTGGGTTTCCTTAGAATATTTATATTTAATTTTATAGAAAATTATAGTAGTGTAATTCTTGCTAAACCATATGTTAAAAATAGAAATAGAAAATAAGAAAGTTAGTGCTTCTATGTTTATGTATCTCATCCTGACACTGGAAAATGGCGAATGCATTTATTCGAAAGACGCATGCGCTCTTATTTAATTTTTCACCTTCCCCCCTCTACCTTGGTTCATCCAATAAAATTCCTTAAAAGAAATAACTGTAACAGAAGGGAACATTTTTGAAATGGAAAATGGAACATATTTTTGGATGTGGTCCAAAGTGCAAAAACTTAGTTGCGCTCTCAGAGATGCATGCAAAAGTTTGATATGGGAGTTTTTTCTTTTACTTTGCTTTCCATTAAAAAATACTCTTCACTGCAAAAAATATGGAAGAGTGCATTTTTTCAAAGAGAATGTAATAAAATAGTTTTTTCTTTTACAAGATTTAACTATTGTACTACGTTTGATACACTTTTCAACTATTTTTACGAATTATCTTTAAGAAGAAGGTTCTTTTTAAATGGTAAGTGATGTGAGTATATTGTATGGATCATAAATATTATAAGTATAATAGTTCATGATAAAAATAAATTAAATATAATTCATTCTCTAAATAAACTTAAACACAGAAACGGTTGGGACAGTAGTGATTGCTTACTCCAGTTAGATTTTGCAAATAAAAACTCTTCTACAGCTATTTTCTTAATTAAATCAGAAACTAATAGGGTAGGAAATAAAATAAAATATAAATTTTTCAATATATTTTTCCATAGTATTTTTTATAAACAGCTCATTTAATGTGTTCCTGCTTATAGAAAACAATTGTGGTGAAAAATAGAACATTTATCTATGCAAGAAAAAAATTTTGTAAAAAAATAGTGTTATGTCAATATCAGATAAACGCAATGAAATTCTTTAAAACTAATTGTGTGTCCAAATTTCTTAGGTAAGGTTCAGAATGGATGTTGCTTCTTACAATGTATCATTTTATCAATGCTTTGTGAGACCTTTTTTAATAAAAATATACACCTTTACTACTTCTTTGATAGATTCATAAAGCAATAATGCATTTACCCAATGAATCATTTGAAACGATGTGAATTTCCTAAAAGCGGTATTAAATGTGAGTATAATTTAGAAAACCTAATAGTTTTTATGCTAGTAATGAGGAAGTTGCATGATTTTTTTTCATTTTTTGAATCGATTCTTCTTGCAAAAATAAGCAACAACCCAAAATTTGAAGCCGATCGAGAAAATTTTTGATTGCCAAAAAAATTAACAAAAATCCCCTTTTTAAATGCGCGCGAAAACGCCAAGAGTTTGGATGTGACGTCATCTTACAATAGGCATTGTTGAAAAGCAATGGAGTTGATGGTATTATTGTTGACGTCATCCTACAGTTTAAACAATAAACGTTTTCAGTCACGTGTTTTTTTCTCGACTTTTAAATTAAATTATTTAATTACCTGTACATTTTTTTGAAAAACTGACTAGATATTTCATTTTACCATACAAAAAACCATACGGATTACTTGTTTGTTTTTGAAAATCTGACACATGCAACTTCCTTATTACATACATTTTATCATATCAATGCTTAAAAAATTATTTTTTGCATGGCATTCCCTCTCTGAAAAATGAAAGAACTTATTATAGCTAGTTGAAGAAGCTCGCGAAATTGCAGTTTAAAAATATACCTCCAAAGAATTTTTCTTGGAGTAACAGTAAATCCAATTCTGCGAGATAGACACCCGACGTGAAGAAAGATTTAAGTGAGAGTCGCCTCCTCTTCGTCCCGTTATTTAGCAGTAAAGCGCCCAGGGGAATCCAATGTAACTCTCGACCTCGGGGGCTTTTTACTATCATTCAAAAAATTCCCAAGTGTTGAAAAATGTATGGGAGATATGAGTTTTCATTTTGAATATGACGACTGGGACTCAGTCTTCAAACGAGATAAAATTCATAAAAAACTTAAAAGTGCTTAAAAATGGAAAAAAATTTTAAAACATGAATTTGGATTTCATGCTTCGGGAGATACTTTAAGAGGACTGTTTGAACTTCGTATCGGGAAATATATTTTTATGTTTCCTTCAGTAACTTCGAGAATCAGAGCTTTTCTCTCACAGGTTCATGGGAAACTTTTAGCTTCCCTGTTTGCTTTTCAGATAAGTACATACATATCTCAATGAAATGTTACTATATATTAGATGTACTGGATGGTTTTAAATAGGGATACACCTTAAGACGTTTCTGAAGTGAAACCATACGGGAAACAAGTTTTAGTACTTAATAAAATGAATGAATGACACTTCCGAGAGGAATTTGTATCATCTTCTATGGAATTAAACGAATTCGGCAAACTTAAATTTATCTGAAAATGGGAGTACTTTACCACTACCTCTGGTAAGAGGAATAGGTGAGAAAACTCCAGCTCTCAAGCGTCGCTTCCAACCGTGGACCGGTTTCGCCCTTGTTAGGGCTGATCAGCACGGTATAGGAAGGTATCGCAAGAGAGCGGAGGGAGAGCTTTTAGTCTAGCCGACTATAACGGAAAAAGTGGTAACCATTAATTAGTCCTCCACTATCTGCCGGAATGAACTGCGTATTCCATGCAACAGATTTAATTCCCGACACAGGATTTCAGTTAACGCTTCAAGACATATTTGATTAGTTTAATTTTAGATCGAAAATGCATGTAGAGATAAATTTAATGAGAAAACTCCAGCTCTCAAGCGTCACCTCCAACCGTGGACCGGTTTCGCCCTTGTTAGGGCTCATCAGCACGGTATAGGAAGGTAACGCAAGAGAGCGGAGGGAAATGTCTTGAAGCGTTAACTGAAATCTTCACCAAATATATGTATATTAATTTCATTAATAAAGCTACATTTTATTTGGTTGGTTTTTAGTTTTGGCGATAAATTGGTTTAATTCCGTTATCTATCCCGTTAACAGTTATTAGCGTAGGTGTTAAAGGATAACTAAAGAAAGAAAAATTATCTTTTTGCTGACTCTGATTGGTAAAATCCTTTTTTACCTAGGATATAAACATCAGCGCTGATGGCTGAGAATAGGGTTGTTAATATCACCAAGATGTTTTGGACCCTAAATATTATACAACCTATTAACTAATGTACACCGTTATATCAAAGAACTATAGAAATTTATCAAAATTGTATCATTTAGCATCTAAAAATAGCTTGACGATATTTATCGGGGAACATAACGGAAACTTATCGATATCTATTATATCTATAGTTTAAAAGTGCTTTGAAATTTTTAGAGGGATAGTTAAATGGGTTAGTACCACAATAAGGTCTTTCCTTGTAAGCAAATATAAGCAAATCACAACCCCCTTCATACTTGCTTAAGAAAACTGGCCAACCCCACATAAAGGTAAAAAAAATCCTTAAACTTTTCTTTCCAGTTCCATTTTTTTGTAAAATGGGTTTTTGGCTGAATTTTGAAATTATTTATGCAAAAAGCAAAAATCCAGTGTTTATAACATCTTTCGTAAGTATCATTCATACACACCCCACTCCCTGCCTGGAAAAATAAGCTAATAGCAGACCCCCTTCCTGCATTTGGTGCTTGCGTAATATTTGAACGGATCTTCTAATGCTATGCTTCATAAATTTATTGTCATTTACTACAGTTAAGTTTGAACGATTTAACTTTTACTGATCCAGGTCTGTATGGCGAACAAACGCAAACCTTTCAAAACGGCAAAAAAATCTCTTTAGTTCATTACCGGGATCAGTTATTTCTTCTCAGTTGATTATCACGACGAAATGAATTTACTGTCTGAAGGTCAAAGAGACGCATAAACGATCCCATAACGACATTTCAGCAATGTTGTTGTTGTTTCTAATGCCACTTGGAATATCCAAGCTCCATCCGCAGTGCGTACAGGATTTAAGGCAAAGGGGGTGCGGCTCCTGAGAACGTGAGGCCCATGAAAGGCAGGAGTCTTACTTAAGCCTCGGATGATAGATGCCGCCACCATCTATCGCCACCTCCACAATTTTGACATGCGTCTGAAGGGGAGGGAAATAGTCTCCAGACACCTGTACCCAAGGTAAACTGCGCCATGACCAACCTCAGGACTTTCGGACCCACAGATTTAACGAGCACGTACTCCGCATATACTCGATGGGTCTTCAGCGGTGTCGGGAATCGAACCCGGGACCCTCCGATCCCAAGGCCGATGCCCTAACCACTAGGCTCCCCACGGCCCACATTTCAACAATAAAAACAATGATGTTACAAGCTAATGTTTAAATTTATTGATGGGAAAGCTTATGTCCCACCTTATAACCAAATGCTAAGCCTATTTCATATTTCTTCACTCCAATAGCCTCGCATAATTTTATAGCCGGGCATTTTATGCGATGCTACTCATGCACTCTTAACCCATCAAACTCACCTCAATAAACATCCACAATAATATGACAGCAGCAAACTCACGAACATTCGAAATTCAAAATCACACTTCAATAAATACAAAAGATCGAGCGGAAAGAGCGGTGGCATCGGATTTGACAAACGAGCTCATAATTACAGTCCGTCGGATAGAGAAAAGTTCAATCCTTTCCAGAGAGAGATAGTTGGAACTAATTATATCGAAGCAGTTGAGCCTTAACTAGATTGGATCTCTCTGCAAGATATTCCCTATACTTTCTCTCCATATCAGCGCACGCGTTCCCCGATACATTGTAATTTCGGAGCCCTGTGTTTAAGATAGAAACGACGAAATAATTGCTAGATAGATGAGCTGCGGATGGACCAAGGATTTGTCTCGGGGACTGCCTGGCAAAGAGGATTGGAGGGGGGGGGGAACTTTTGCCCCGGTGGATTTAGATTTTGGAGAGTTGTTTGCATTAAGTAATTTTAATTAGTGTCCTTGCCATGCATCGCTTTTGTAATTAAATAAATGCAGAGGTCGGTGTTTTGTCTTTGTTTTCAATGCTGGAGTGAATATTTAATGGATCAGAATTCTTTGGCTAATGGGAGGGAACTTTCAAATCTCACATATTTTTTTGTTGTAGAATTTATTGATTTAGTGGGTAATTTATAAAGGTATTATCTTTTATTATAACTATATATGTAATATTGAATTCAGAGCTAATTTAATGCTCAGTATGAGAATAGAGATTGTCTATAGATAGAAAGGATGAGGATGATGTCGTGTCCAGGACGAGTCCAAATCAAACATAGCCAGTCGTAATTCATGGTGTGTCGTAAGAGGTGACTAAAATAGGTGGAAGTCCAAGCCTCCGGGGCAATGGCAACCCCTTTCTGATTTCTATGAAAGAAAGGATGATCTCAACAATAGATAGTTTTGAGAAAAAGGCATTTGAAAAGTATACCATTTGGTAGTTTCAAAGTGTGTTTTTCATTCTTTGAAGATTTTCGGAGGAAAATTACAGTGGATGGAAATATTATAATTATTTTCATACCTTTCTGAATGTTGGGAATTTTATGTATTCTCAACGCAATCTAAAGAATATATGAATTAAACAACAGGTTTATAGTTAATTTTTAATGTAAAGCTTATGTAATTTTTAAATATTTTAAAAGTGTTCGAAGATAATTTCGGAGTGTTTCGAACTTAATTTTTGGAGTATAAATTAAAAATAAATTTTTGTACATCACAAAAGAAGACTAAGCAGGGGTCTGTTAAGAAGAAATTTCGGTCCATTTTCGGACCTACACAAAATGTTTCATTACGAAAACTGATCCTCCACAAAATTGTTTAACTTTTTTCACAATACTACAAATATGGGCACAATTTTTTACAAAAAGTTTGGATAGACCCCCCCTACTGAGAGAAAAATATACTTTAAATTAAAGTAACCAAATATCGTTAATAGATTGTACTCGATAGTCATTCCATATCTCCTTGAATAAAGAGACTACTTAATTTAAATACTCCTTATACTTTTCTTCAAATGCCGGAGGCTAATTAAATTACAATGGCACAAAAGTGTAAATATTTTTTTTGGATGGAATATCATCAATGCTCAATTTTAATTAACACATAAAAGAAACAAATGTAACCGCATTAACTCTAAATTTATTTTTAATGCAAAAGGTTTCATACAAAGTTAGTAAAATCAAATGATGTTGAATAAAAAAACAACATAAATACTTGATATTGAACTGAAATACTCTCGATTTCGCAGTAATTACATTTGTTTTGAGAAAAATACTTACCTTTAGGTAAAATACACAACATCCAATTTTTCCCGATATAAAATTTTGTTGAACGAAGTAGCCTTACGATAATTCTCTAATCAGGGAACTATTCTTGGAAAAATATATTTCAAAGAGTGCCGTAATATTTTTCTTCATTTCGGGAGTTTTCAAGATCCTAGTCATAAATAAATGCGTGCATGATGAGAAAAAAATATATTTGATTGTTTTGTGCTCTTGGAATCAAATGATTCTTATACGCTTTTGAAACATTATTAAAATAAGTAACATTGAATTTCATTGAAAAACTCCATTGATGATACATCCATTTTTGACTTCTTCCAGAAAAATATCTCAAGAGAAGAAGAAAAAGAAATTATGACTTTAGGAACAATAAAGTGTTAGAGCAGGGGTCGGCCGGACCGCGGTCTGCATCCGAACCACGTGGGATTATTTCCCGGACAACCAAAACGTTTTCGAAAAAATTAATATGTATTTTACACAACAAAAATTAGTTTAACCCGCTATTTAAGTGTCAAATTTTAAAAATTTTAAACGGGAAACCCCCAGACCCCCATTTTAACCTTGCTGTTCTGCTCCGATGTAATGTTGACCCGACGTAATGTTCGGGTCAATATGACCCGATACACAAAATATCACTTCTAGTGGTAAATGAATGGTGGAATTTAAGAAATAAGTTAAATAATAGTAAAATAACTGTTAATAAATGTAATTATTATGAAATAATTGAGTAAAGTTATGAAATACGTATGAAATAATAAAATTAGCTAAAAAATATTTGTAATTGAAATTTGTAATTTTATACTATTTTGACAATATACATTAATAAAAATGGGTTTTGAAGAAGTAAAGGCACAACAAAGTAGTACTTTTTTAATTTTTTTCATCTGATGGACCAATATAAATTTCAATTTTTCTTCATTCTTTTACTTTTTTTAATTGATTCCCTCCCTCCTTCATGACAAATTTTAATCTGCTTTACCGTATAATAATAATTAAGTTTCATTCAAATAACTCTATTCAATTTCTTTTAACACGCGACTGAAAAATATTTTGGGTCAAATAAACCCTAGCAGAACAGCAGAGTGTATAAACTTCTAATAATATTAAATTTAACACTATAACTAAGCAGTTAGCTCACTTAAAATACATCTTTGTAAAAATATATATGTATCTGAAGAAAATAATTTAAAGTGTGGCCTATTTTTTCTCCCGACCTGGATGAAAGTTTTGAAAATTATTTGGACCTCAAGTAAAATTACTTGCCGACCCTTGGCTTAGAGATTCATCTTAGCTAAACAACGATAAATAATAGTTTACTTTTATATTTCTTTAAGCTATAAGTCTAAAATATTACTACGTCTGTACTTGAAACGTAGAACTTTTACCAATTTTTCTCTATAGAGGAGAGGAGGGTATTATGGAAAACCCTTTATATATTTAAGAATAACTCTATTAGTTTTTAATAAAAATTTGCCGAATCATTTTAAGTACATACTATAACTAATGACAATGAAGGGTCAATGGTCAAATAAATCAGCACTCATTTTTTAAATCAAAAAATGTACTTTAAGAAAAAGTTACAAATGGAGGATAATATGGAACAGTCGGGTAATATGGAATATTTGGATTTACAGCTATTGAAAACTAATTAGACCTTAGGGAACATAGTTAATCTTAACTATAAAATGTGTTCAACAATATACGTTCAAGTAGTTTTGTTCATGAGTCTATTTACAATAGTCACAAACATAATCGTCTTTTTCTGACCCTTTGCTTATGGAATGTTCCATAATACCCGACAGGCCATCTTGTACTATGAACCCTTTTACAGACCGATAAAACATGGATAGCTAAAAAACGACTGACTGATCTTTTAGTGTACATTATGCTTAACAACAAAATCAAAGTCTCATAGTTACTGGTAGGTTAAAAGGTTTAAACATTTACCGTCAAAAACTTTCGAAAATCCTTAAACACACTTTTCTTTGCTACGACTGATCAGACAACAAGAAGCTAAACCCTTTGCGCACTGCATCATGGGGGATTTCCTAAGACTTTCGTGGCATTGTCCCTTGATAGCAGCACGAGGGGGAGCAGATACTCAGGTGTTCCATATTACCCGACTATTCCATAATACCCTCCTCTCCTCTAATTGTTACAGCGTAAATTTTACCCATTTCCATAGGCTTTACGATTGATGTTTCCAATATTGACCCTTCGATCTTTTATTGATGCTGATCTCATCTTAAATTAAATTGGAACTGTCCACCAATGACCCATAAAGGCAAGTTGTGAACAGTCTTTTATATCGATTTCTACCGTAAGAATTGAAATCGGAAACCATCGGGACTTTAATCAAGTTATATGCAAATGGTTTTTAACTAAGATATATTCAAATTGCAGCGTTTTCTATTTATGAAATCAGTGATGTAGCGGTATGTTTTTTCAAGAGAACTGCATTTACTTTATGACTAGATCTTTCAATGGTAATTTATTTATGTACCCAATGACAATTTATGAAGGGTTTAAATATGTGATATTTACAAGGGTTCATCCAGGTTTTCTGTCAGGTTTCTGTTTTAAAAATTTTGTGAAAAATAAATGGGAATTTGGTGAAAAATCAAAGGAATTTTTTTTTTGAAAATGAAGGGCTTGTAGAACAACCACAGCATTCATAACTTTTGAAATTGGCCCAAAATTTGGCAAATTTCATTTCAAAAGGATGCAGACTCTTTTTAAAACCATTTACAAACTACTTTTGATTTTTAGAATATTGTGAAGGGTGCTTTTTTGGGAATTGGAATTTTGTGAAGGGTCCTAAAATGGACTTATTTTCTTTCTAGATGAACACCTGATTTCGCAAAGATATAATGGACACTTAAAAAATTCTGGATAACTCTGTACCAAATTTAGGAAATCACATTTTATCTCATCTTCTCACATTCTTCATAACACATCTTTATAAAATTGTGACAGTTTTCAAAATTTATGGAGCAATAAACGAACAGATATGATTAATAAAATGGAATGAATTTTATGTTAATATAACATATGGCCTTTAAATAAATCCCTTCTAATTCTTAAAAGATAGTTATAAATCATTATCATCAGATTATTATGTTATAACAAAAAACATAAATTGAAACATTTTATTTTAACAGCTCATAAAGACAATGCCTACGATGTTCATATTGGTTTAAATTCTCGTTCTTATACTTCTGACTCAACTTTATTTAAGGAATTCATAATGACAATTATGATTTCATATTTTTAAGCATCTCATACATCATTTGAATAAAGGATATACAGTAGGGTGGGTCAAAAAAGACTGACACATTTTCAAAATCAATAACTAATATGTCGAAAACTAAAAAAAAGATAAAATTGCGCTGTTTGTTGCATCCTACTCCTGGGAGACTTAGGTGTAGGATGCAATAAACCGTGTATTTTTAACTTTTTTAGTTTTCGAGTTATTAGTTATTGACTTTTAAAGTATGTCAGTCTTTTTTGGGACACCCTGTATATGAGGAATCAATTGGTACATAATTTATGTATATAACTTCTTTGAAAATACTTCAATGATAAAAAAAATGAGTGATGAATTTCATAATTAAAATATAATACTGTATGGAAATTTTTTTAACTGAATGTAAAACACATGGATAATTGCATGGGAAACCTCAGAGGTACGAAAAAAATCATATGGGACAACTATACGTAGAAAATATAATAAAAACTCGTGTTTTCTACGAAGCCTTATCTTTAAGAAAGTACGAGGGTGAAACTTTTGATGTAATCACAAGGAAAGTAGGGCATGTTGGAACAGACTCCTGATAACTCTGGAGCATGATGGATTGCTCAGAAACTTTGGCGTATTTATTTCAGGATTATTTTGTATTTTTAGCCCATATTTCACCGTTTATAAAATTACAATAGGGGTATGTTTCATGTGTAATAAATTAATTACTATTAAGTATTAGTTTATGGATAAAAAATAATATTTTAACAGTTATGTGTGTGTTTAACTTTATAACTAATTACTTTTGAATGTATTTTGGTTAAAAGGATGAGTAGTAGCTAATGATGGATTTTATGTTTTGATATTGTTTAAGTGGATGGAATATTTATGGACGGTGTCAACCAGTCACTAGTCACACCTCGCCGTTTAACTTCAGCTTTGAGCTGAAAACTCCGATAAGTAGATGACTAGATAATTTAAAATTTTAAATAAAAGTAAATAATATTTCGAATTACTAATTTGAATTTTCTGATAGCTTTTATTACTTAAAAAATATAAGTTTATGTTTTTTGTCTTAAATTTCATTGTAAATTTAAGATGTTTTGAAATAAAATTTATCAGTGAGGCAAGACGTCACCTTAAGATGGAGAAATAATCCCTACAATTTATGCATTTCAACAATGCAATCGGAGTATCCATCGGTAAGTTACTTCCGGTTGACACCGTCCAAAAGTTCATTTGTAATCACAGAGAAATTTGTTCATTTGTAGTCATTGTAATTGAAAAGTTCATTTGTTAATCATTCATAAACTCGTATCCCATTATAAATTTTGCTTTAACTGGTGAAACTTTCAAGGGAGAGATGATGTTTTTTATCACACTTTATGTCGCTAAAAACAATAAACCATAACATTTAAACATAAAACAAAATTTCCAAGTTTTCTAATAAATGTGTTTCTTGTATAATAATTATTATCTTCTCTTATATATTATAATATATTAATTCAATGCTAATAATAATAAAACATAATAAGCATAACTTGTTTTTTTAAATAAAGGTAAGATAGAGCCATAAAGGAAAGGTAAACAATAAACATAACTAAGGGTAGCATACACCATATTGGGTCCATAACTCGAGTGAAAACATTCGTCGTGTGATTAGAGTAGGAATGAGGGACGAAAAACCTTTTTTTAGCCTTTTCTACGTGCGCGCTCCATAGGAAAACATGGGAAACCTTCAGGGCAAGGTTGGCCCCTAAAGATATCTTCCAAAAATTCTGAAAAACATCACAGGTACTCTCTTCCACCTTAGCCAACTTTTCCGCACTAACGCATCATTGTCCACTTCCGCCGACTCCATCAACGGAATCCTCAACACAGTTCATCAGTTCAACACAATTAAGCATTTTATTTTTACCAGCACGAGCACATCAAATATCAAAGAAGATGAAAATAACTCTAATGACTAGCCGAGAAAAATCTCTGGCTCCGGGCATAAAATTCCCTATGGGGATTATTCCTAAACAACCATCAAAATCCAAAAGATGTTCTTTCGATACACCCTATCTCCTAAACCTAACTTTAAAAATCTCAAATTAAGTCCACACGCACAATTCAAAACTTTTGACATCATCACAAACATCCAATCTCACCTCACCAACATCATCAAACCTAAGACATCGCACAATCCCCAAAATAAGACAATCTCCCCCACCACCCTCCCCAAAACTCCCGTATCATTCTCACGATCTCACTCCAATTTAACCACCCCCTTTTTAAAGAAAAAAAACATCTCCTAATTTGCAACCCCTCCAATGGAAAGCTTCCGAAAATCTTAAGAGAAAAGGGGGGACCTCCCTTAAATGAGAGACCCTTAAAGCCGCGCGCGAACACACACACACAAGATAATGGTTTTAGCAAGCGTGCATGTGTTGTTGAACCCTCCATGTGTCGGCTTTCATGCATTATTAACGCAAGGTCTCAGCTTTTAAGCAGAGTTTCCTACCCCCGTGAAAAGTCTTCTTAAGTATTACTCCTCGCATACATTACAAGGCGTCTGGATTTTAATCGCCCTTATATGCATGCCCCTACTTACTGATGGTGATGCTTCTGGAAATTTTAAAGGGGGCGGGGCGGAAGGGAAAGAATTTTACCGATTTTGCTTTGAATGGGATCCGGTTTGAGGTTAATAATTGATGGGGTGCATGTATAGTCTATGGCGGGCACTAACTATGAAGTGATCCGCTGTGTGGCTAGTTTAGATAAGACTATGAAGTGTTCTTTTGATTCTCGTAGGAATGCTATAAATGGACGACATGTAATGGACTTCAGTGAACTCTTGGGGCCATAATTCATTCATTGGTTGATGAATAATGCCTTTCATAGTATGAAAGAAGACCAATAACAGTTAATGATAAAATTTTTTTTGTTTACTTACAAAAGTGAGAAAAATATTGCCAAATACTTTGAAGATAATTACGCGATTTCAAAAATAACGATGCTTGTTAGTAAGTGTTATGGTAGTACATCCTAACAAATCATGTTCAGTATTTAAAGTTGTTTTTTAAGATGTTAGTAGATTTGTTGATCAATTAATCGACGAACTTTCTGTTGGTGATGGTGAGGAAGTAAAACAGGTAGATGAAATTCGTGCTTTAATCACTATATAGGTAAATCACTTTTTGGAACCACCGTCCCCTTTTTAAGAATACAGTTTTCGACCGCCCTCTTACAAATTGTAGCCTATAATTTGCTTATATTTTACAGAATTTTATACAAATAGTTTGTAATAAGAAGACTAATTTATAACCTAACAAAATAGAAAAAATAGAAGCTAGTATATGGACAGTATTTAAAAGTTAGTCTATATATATAAAAATCAATGTTTGTCTGTATGTCCTTATTAGTTTTAAACTTTTCGAACCAACATTAACTATTAAACTATACAACGTTGATCTACTCGCTCCAGTGAATGTTTCTGAAAAAAAAATTTAAAATCGATGCATCCCAATAACTTTTTTCGTCAATTTATGTGTAAAAACCCATATTTCATGCCTAACTTCGTAGAAACCCCCCATTGTTGTAAATATCATAATATAAGATGTAACTTTAATTGTTGTAGGCATATTCTCGATTGTTGTAGTTTAAAATCCATTGTTGTAGCATAAACATAAAAATGGATCCTATATTTAACTATTTCCCCATTTGGACTGGCAAAGCCCATCTGTAACGCACCAGATGATGTTTATGATAAAGTGAAACCCCTGGCGAAGCCCGGATATCGCGTCAGTGCTATAGTCTGTTCATTTAGAATTGGCGCTTGAAGCAGGATCAAAAACGCTCAAAAACGCCTAATAACGCTCATCACACAACTTCAGGGACCGATTTTTTTACAGTATTTTAACTACTTCTGTTTTGGCTGTCTTGTTATTGCACAAGAAAAAATTTTCGATGATAATTACAGTAGTAACTGTTTCTAATACATTACGTCTCAAGCGCCAGTTCTAAATGAACAGATTATAGTAAGTTAATACGTTTTCTATGCATCTTAAAATTTAATTTGAAATTATTTAGTAATAGTTCTAAATTCTACCTTTTATAAAACCCTACTTTTATAAAAGCTTTGATTTAAAAATAATTCTTTAACTAATTCTGAATGAACTAAAATCTTTGTCTACACCTAAAGGGAATTAAGTTTATCCTTCTGAAAATTTCCTGTGTGTTCATCTTAAAAGTAATTAAAATAATTGATATCTCAATCCATTGATCCAAGGGGGTCGGTGGGAATTCCCCCAGGAAAATGTTTGAAATTTAACATTTAAATTGGATTTTTTTAATGTTTTAACCCATAAAAAATAATATTAAGCAATAGTTTAAAAGTAGTTTAAGCCCCCTTTTACTCTAATAACACCCCCAATTCCATTGCAACGCATCACCGCCGCTCCTCTAGAATTCTTCAATGCCCCCCATGGGTGCGGTACCGTACACTTTGGGAAGCAGTGATCTAAAATTAAACTGATAAACTGAAATTAAACTAATAAAATGAACAAAAATACTTAATCATTTTAACTATTTCATATTTCAGAAAAAATTAATTGAAAAAATGAGTCGTATTTCTACTGTACAAAGCGCCTAGCTCCAAAATGTAAAAAAATCCCTTTCTACATTGTTCATTTTTAGAATTGTTGGAAAGAAAATTTAAAATATTCAAATGGTGATTTTCAAAGTATTATATAAATATTATCATGTTTAATCCTTAATGAACTTGGATAGAAAGACATGAGACGTAAAAATTAAATCTTAACATATTTCATAGAGGCTTTTTACAACTGTTCTCTTCAAAAATCAAATCAAACTATTTTTCACACAAATTTTCACTTCACAAATCTCTAAAATTGCCAAAATTTCTATTTCCAGTATGTATAGGAAAAAAGGAAAGTAAACCGCAAACTCATTTAAAAGTTCAAAACTGTCCACAAGCTACCTAAAAAATTGTTCTCTAAAACCCGACTAAGCCATACCGATATCGACAAACCTAACTCAGCGCATAACTCAAATTTGAGCACCTCCAGTGTAAATACCAAGGGTACCCCTTTCTGATAAATGAAACGTGTCAGGAATTCATAATTTGACGAGCATAACCAAACCAATTCCAGTCCGCATCCAATATAATCGGCAAAACTGCAAGCGGGATAGGCAGTCGGTTGAAAATACCAACCAGCTACAAAAGTTTGTTTTCAAATTTTATCAACGTCTCATCTCAAATTTGTGGGGGAATGTTTGAGCAAGAATTTATATTCATGCGCAATTTTTCATTGCGTTTTTTTACGCTCGTAAAACTTCCGTTTTCGGACTTAAGGTTAATGTCTAATCGATAACATCAGGGAAGAGAGGGGCGAAATGTTTTCATGAACTGTTTGCAGATGTCTGGATGGGAAAAAATCTCGTTTTTTTTTCTCTGAGAGTGATTTGTTTTATTTCTGGCGTCATGACATCGAGTAAATTTGCGCTTCGATTAGAGTTGGCATGTGACGTAGGCGAACTTTTTTTATCGTTACTTTTCATGAAGGTTGTCCAAATCTTATTAGGTTCTTCCATTCATCCGTGTCCTGAGTGAATCTAATTGATGAAAGTGAATTGGATTTAAATTTGTTTCACGTGGTTTTAGTGAATTTTCCCAGTTTTAGTACAATCATTTTTAACCTATGGACGGTGTCAACCTTAAGTAACTTACCGATGGAAACTCTGATTGCATTGTTGAAATGCATAAACTGTAGGGTTTATTTCTCCATCTTAAGGTGACGTCTCGCCTCACTGATAAATTTTGTTTCAAAACATCTTAAATTTACAACGAAATTTAAGACAAAAAAACGTATATTTATTAAATAATAAAAGTTATCAGAAAATTCAAATTACTAATTCGAAATATTATTTACTTTTATTTAAAATTTTAAATGATCTGGTCAACTAGTAATCGAAGTTTTCTGCTTAAAGCGGATGTTAAAGGGGAGGTGTGACTAGTGATCGGTTGACACCGTCCATATTTCATAACTATAAAAATGCATAAGATTAGATTTCCTCAGAGGGATTAAATAAAAGTTTTCTTGCAAAAATTATGACAAAAAAGTCATGTGAGAAATGTGCATTACTCTGTAAATACTAAAGCCCTGGATAGCAAAACTCTTAAAAGTAACGTAGCTTCATCCAGGGCTTTAGTAAATAAAAGACACCGTAAATTAAAAAAAAACTTACATGAAGCATCAAAACAATAACTCTCAGGTTAATTTTTGACGATTTCTCACTTATTAACGAAAATAAAAAGATATATATTTTAAAGGAAAATCAAATAGGGCGGAACTAGTAAGGTATATATATTTTATGAATGCCTACTAGAAATTGGAAGAACAATGTTTGTTATAACGTGAAAAATAAATAGATATTCTTAGCGTAACTATCATATTTTCCCGCGTAATAAGTTAAAATATTATATGATTAAGCCTACATTATTAAGGCTTTTGGAACTTGAATAATAACCAAAATTTATTTGTAAATAAAGTATTGTGCAGAATGACACTTCAATTGGAGATTTTAATCAAAGTATTCCTCTTAAAATAACCATCCACTGTTTGAACAAAGAGTCATAACTTAAACCTTTTCATTATTTTTGATCACACCGAGCACTCCATAAACAAAATAAACTCCAAATAGAGTCATTGAATCTTAATAGAAAACCAATGACTGTTCCCCTCGAAAAGTAAATAAGAAGTAATTAATTTTGTGTAAAACTGAAGGAGCTACCACAACAAAGAGCTCTTTCCTTCTTCAAGCCATTAACTTTATTCGCATACGTCTTAAAATTTAACATCTGTTTTAACACTAATCAAATCTTTCTCCCTGCGCCATTTCAATAGGCCGATCCGAACAAATTACCTTTTAATGTTTTCCCTCTAATGGCGAAGGTGCTCCGAAACAACAAGAAACGGGAATTTTTGCGCTCGGGCAGATTATTAGCATAATGTTTTCATTTACTGCCGCCGTTCTCTAAGAGGAAGAAATTAAGAACGGGCATTGGGGCTGGAAGAAAGGAATCACTTAGCTCGGACGAATGTTAAAAAAAATAATGGTGTTGTTTTTACGAGGGGTAATCGGAGGATTTTGGAGGCTTAATTTAAAAAGGATCTGGAGGTGTTCGAATGTGAATGGAGGCCGGCGTTTTTAGTGGTGTTGATAGTGGAAAGTATATTAGGCTTTTAAAATTTTCCCGACCAGGAAATTGTAATGTAATGGGTACTTATGGTCGTTTAGAAAAAAAAGATTAAATCACGAATTTGACTTTGTAGGTTGGTATGATTATTTTTTTACGTTGTGTTATGTTTTACTGATACTGGTATTGATTGTGAAGCAATATTGAGAAGAGGAGAATAATATAAAAGGTAAATTTTAAGATGTTAGTTGTAAAGGAAAAGGGAAATCAAGTTTTCCGTAAGAAAGTAAAAAAAAATATTTCAAGTGATAGGTGCTTTACATAAAAAATGAATTAAAGTAAACACTTTTTTGTAAGTCATTCTTTTAAATGAATCGTCAGTGTTGGAAGAAGGGAATAAGTCCAAAAACCAAGTTTTGAGAAAATCGAAATAAGTAATAGAATTAAACACACACAATACAAAAACCTCCAGAATACAAAATTTGGACGTACCCAGCCTACTTTAGTAGAAAGGCAATTTATAGCGGCAATACGTGAACTACGCTTATTAGGTAATCCTCCCAAAGGTTTTTGAAAAAAGAAATCTCCCCACATCAATACTTCATTTGTTCAGAATCACGCATACAAAGTTACACAATTCACGTTACTACTGATTGATATCAAGGCAAAGAACCACATAATTTTGAAAAACACAAATGTTTACTTCTCGCCCCAGGAAAAAAATATTCTCACAGACTTCAAATCAGATAAACGGGACTTCCAGCATTCTTTCATCTACCGAAACCCCACCACTCTCGAAATTGTAGACTTCAATTAACACCCGAACCACTCTGCCATGCATCACAGCGGTCTTTTTAGCCTAAATGGAGCCAATGAGCAAAATGAAAGCTGACGCCATTCGTGACGTCCTAAGTGTTCACGCGAGCCCGTGATCTTTTTCATTCCCTCGTGATTGATTTCGAAGTTTCGTGACAGCGGTAGTGAATCTGGACGACAACTTCGAAATCGAAACACGTAACGGAGGGTTTTTTAGAGCAAAAAGAGCTAAGTTCTGTTTGTTTCTTTTCCGAGATCATAAAGAAGTAGAAGAAGAAAGAAGTAGGCGCGTGAAGTAAATAAGCTTTGAGGAATCACTGGATTTTTGAAAGCTTGAGACTTGTTTATTGATCTTGAGGGTTTTCAGCTTGTATTGATGGCAACGGTGGATATATTTTGTGTGGTGTGGTTTTTGTTTGTTTTGGAGTAATTTATAGAAATTTATTTCGACCGTAAAATAAGTTTTCCGTTTTTTTTTAAATTTCTCAAGATAGCATTGAGAAAAAGAGTTTTGTCAAAAATGTCTGGAGACTTAAATTTCTTTTATGTAGAAAAATACCATTTTATTTTCCTATTTAAAATCAGCTCATAAAATTACCCAAAAAATATTTGAATTTGGCACTTTCAATTTCTAATTTAAAATTTGGTAGTGCTTGAATCAGCTTACAAAACCCATATGTTAGGAATTTAAAGGCATTTCCCCAAATGCATTAAAAAAACTCAAGAAAATAATTTGTACTACCCGCTTAAAAATTTAATACTAAAAAATATGAGAAATCGCACTTCATATTTAAGCATATGGTACATGAGGATTATACTATGTTCATTTAGAATTGGCATCTGAGACGTAATGTATTATATAGAAGCAGGTACTACTGTAATTATCATCGAAAAATTTTTCTTGTGCAATAACAAGACAGCCGAAACGAGAAGTAGTTAAAATACTGTAAAAAAATCGGTCCCTGAAGTTGTGTGATGAGCGTTATTAGATGTTCTTGAGCGTTTTCGATCCTGCTTCAGGCGCCAATTCTAAATGAACAGACTATAATATGAAACGGTGGTATATTATACTGGCAAGGGGCCATTCATTAATTACGTAAGGATTATTTTGGCAATTTTTGACCCCCCCTACCCCCATGTAAGGGTACGTAAGATTTTTCAAACCCCTCCCCCTATTCTTACGTAAGATTCCATTTAGTTTTTCAAAATAATAAAATGTCAGAACAAAAAAAGTTGAAACCAACACTAATAAAGATTTCTCTCTCTTTCTTCTTTTGTTTTGTTTCGACTTATGACAACTGGAAGATGGATTCAATAATTTTATTTTTTATCTTAACTTGATGCTTCTCCAATAAAAAAGATACATCTGATATACCTTCATTTTTTTAAAATTAAAGCTTCGATAATATACCGAGATCGTCAGCATTTTTAAGTTTTTCTGGGGTTATTCAAAAGTAATTTGATTAGAATAATTGGAATTAGTTTACATTAACTTGGAAAATCTTACGTAAGAATGGGTTTGACCCCCCCGCCCCCCTAAGTAAGGGTATGTAGAGATTTTCTTAACCCCCCTCCCCCACAGGACCCTTACGTAATTAATGAATGGCCCCCAAGGCCTTTAAAATGATGTCATGCAGATTTATAGTGTTATGGGTCAGTGGTATGAAAATCCTCTCATTTCAGACACACTGTATAATACAAGAACATCATTAAAGCTAGAATTTAGAGATACGTTTATAAACGTGTAAATATCCAACACCGTAAACGCTAGCAATTAGCGTTTTAAACGACATCATTATCCAAGTGTGGAATTAATAAACACTCACATGAATAGGGTTCCACTAATGCGTTCCAAGAGATTTACCCCATTAACAATCAAAAAATGCTTCAAACCTACCACTGAGAAAACGTAGAATTCTTTATAAAGCCCTCAACTCACGACCAAAACCAGCACACGACCAAAGTACACTACAATACTAAAATTGACGAACCGCAACAGCTCTTAACTGCCTTAACAATAACGGAACCCCAGAAAACATAAAGCCCTTATTCCTGACATTAAGAAGCCCACCACCAGGAGTAAACATTTACCGCCTTAAAACCCTCCCCCCGGTTCGCTCTCAACGTCCAATAAATTCCAGAGAGCCGACCGAGTCTCATCGAGGATCTCTATTAGCTGGAATGAGAAAAAGCTCATCATGAAGAGGCTCGAAAAAACCTATATGGAGAGGCCGAATTACTTGCTTACACAAAACCGCTTCGTGTGTTTACGCGGTTTAATTGCCTTGCCACTCATCTGCCGTGGAAACTAATGTGGTAATTCAAAAGGAGGGGGATTTGGACTGTGTCAAATGTGGGACTTTTCCCCGATGATTTCACTTGATGTTTCTTAAAAGGGTTTTTGAATTTTGTGGCAGTTTTAAACCGTATTGTTGCTGCGGAAGTGGGCCGGTTTATTAATTGTAAACAGTGCGCTCCGATTAGAGCTGGTAAGGAATGGGTTCGGTTATTTTTGTCTTGGGAAGTAGGTTTTTGTTTAAAGTAAAGCTTCCTGCAATTTTGAACCTTCCTAAACCAGTCTAAAATCCTTTCATGACTGGTTAAATATTTTGGAAAGGTTTCCCCCAAAGTAAGAATATTTCTGTTGTGTTAAATCCTTCCATATAAGTTTTTTGAATAAAGGGAATAAAAATTACAATTAAATTATTAGCTTAATTAAACGTCTTTAAAAGTGTATGTCAGTGGTCTCAAAAAGTGCAAAACGTTAAGAATAATTCCGTCTGGTGATAATAATGGTATACAGGGTGTGTCCCACGAGAAGTGGCCCAACCCCTTTAACTTTTGAACCCCTACAGATATATTCATGAAAGTGGAGTCTAGGTATAGTAAAGTGAACATGCCTTATCCAATGAGACAACTTCTAACGCCCTCTAGTGGAAAATTTAGGAGTTATAATTTTTATTTTAAAAACTATTTGAGGTATGTTAAAAAAGTCAGTGACTAAGTTGCAGAGCAGTATCGATTCAGTAGGAAAAGACACCTTAATGAGAAAAATATCTTGAATAAAACCCTTAAAACGCACGCTCAATTAGGTTGAATTTACGTAGTTTTTACCTCTTAAAACGCTCCTAACAAGGCAAAAATGAGAAATTTAATTTTTATACAGTAAATGACTAAAAGTATTCTTAGTTCATTAAAATGAAAAATTCTCATTTTCGCCTCGTGAGGAGCGTTATAAGACGTAAAATGTACGTAAATTCAACCCAATTGAGCTTGCGTTTTAGGGGTTTTATTCAAGATATTTTTCTCATTAAGGTGTCTTTTCCTACTGAATCGATGCTGTTCTACAACTTAGTCATTGACTTTTTCACATACCTCAAATAGCTTTTAAAATAAAAATTATAACTCCTAAATTTTCCGCTAGGGGGCGTTAGAAATTAACTCATTGGATAGGGCATGGTCACTTTACTATACATAGACCCCACTTTCATGACTATATCTGTAGGGGTTCAAAAATTAAAGGGGTTGGGCCACTTCTCGTGGGACACCCTGTATATTTCAAGTTGATTTTTAAGTATCATTATTACTTAGATTGTGTGAATGCCAATAATCCACCTATAGAAGTACTTATAAAAAGTCAATGCTTATTTATTTGAATAACCTGGAAATGTTATCCATAAAAACACATTGCTGTTTTATGACATAGAATAAGCTATTTTTATTGAAGAATCCGTTTCCAATAAATTTGTAAAACTTGTTACCTCAGTTGGTTACATAAAATCCGAAGAATCCAAAACTTCAAAATCCATGAAATAACTTCTTTTCCTTTTAAGTGTACGAAAAAGATATATCATGTTACAAAATCTATTGTAAGTCGTATTTTTTTAGAATAAGAAGGGTACTTCGTATAGAATTCCGTATAAAGTTTCGAGGGAGGTATTTCCCCAGTAAGATACGGTATTTTGCAAAAATTACACTTTTCGAAAAGCAAATTATATACATTTTAAGAAGAATGACGACCTTTATTATTTACAAGCAATTTGCACACTAAAACAAAACTAGGAACAATACAAGACGGAACAAATATGAAAAAATGGAAACTTACTAGAAGCCCAGGAGTCCTATTGAATATTATAATGACAGAATAAAATAATAGAAAATTTTGAAATGATTATAAACAAACAGCTGAATTAAATATCTTCAAAAAGCAACAGAAACAAATGAGTAGAAAATGTGTTTATAAAATTAAATATAGTCGATTCAAGAATAATAATAATAATAATTAATCCTCTCCTGGAATTACTATTGAATCTATTAGTACTATAGAATTAATATTTACCTGCAAATTCTATATTTGAATATCAGGAAACTATACAATTTTTAGACAAACCAGAATACTCTTTCCCAATCTTGTTTTTACATTCAATAGTTTTTGATTCAAACTTCTCTAAAAAAATTTATTGTCCACTTCACAGTCGAAAACAGGCTAAAATTTTTCGAACACAACAGAAAACAAATTTAAACAAGATCAAACGCGAGAATTCAAGAGAAAAAAATACTCCAGATGACAATGTGAAGACAAGAAATTCGACCACTCATCTTGTATTGCGCGCAATCACATTATGTATTCAGCTTATCGAGAGAGAGAGAGAGAGAGAGAGAGAGAGAGAGAGAGAGAGAGACTGTACAAAGAAACATGACGAAATATCCAGACGAAGAGGAAAAAAAAGGAACCTTTTTTATTCCTCTCTGTTTTGAGTGAAATATTTCAACTTTCACCGTAGCTAACGCGAAACTAGGCACGTTTTTCTCGTTAAAATTTATTTAATAACCGACCGAAATGGGAAGAGAAGTACTTCTTTTTTTCCAGGGATTTTTATCTGCGAATTTTGCAGCTTTTTCTCTCCTTTGCTCCCTTTTCATCTTATCTTTCTGGGCAAAAGAATTCCTTTAATGATGTACGGAACTGTTGGAAATGGTTCATATGATTTAAATACTGCGAGGAAAGCGTAAAAAATGAAACCCCCCCTTCTTTCCCTGAACAAAAACGCCTGGCAGTAGAGTGCTCGAAATGTGGTTTCTTTTGTTTAAAAGCGTTTTCGGTAAACAGAAGAAGATGTGTCTGCCTCTTGACAGATAGATTCGAATCTTTCCCAATGTTTTGAGAGCAGTTTCAATAAAAGAAACATCAATGTTTCGCCTAAGTGTTTCTCTCTCTAAAAATCTGACGCGTGAATTCATCTTTATTTCACATCTCATTTCATTTATTTCTATTTTCATTCAAAATACTGAATGTTCTTTTTCTTTCTTGTTTACACTTTGATGGGCTACTTAAAACATTAAATGATGTTTTTATGTAAATATGTTTCACTTTATTTATTGCGCCGTCAACAAAATATTTCAAATCCGCAATTCTTAAAAAAAAATGCAACGAAATATGATAACTTATATATTAATATATTTTTAAAATGATAATTTGTATATTTAATAAAGGAACCGACAACTTTCATCGGCGTCTCCCAAGCTATTGAATGAAATACATGTATTATATCAAAGAATAAATTATCTTTGAGAAAGTTTATTTCATGTTTTTACTTCAAGTATTTACATTTTATTCGTCAGAACACTTTATTACCATCAACAAGTTAAATATATTTCATCCATAAACTATATAATGAAGAAGAGATTAAGTTTTAAATTAATACAATAAAATATTAATGGCTTTATTCACAGCAACTTAACCAGAGGTTAACCAATGGTCAAATATGGATTCCACCAATAATAGTCGCCGAAATTTTCTTTCTTTAGCTGTTGGTTAACCACTGGTCTAGTAGCAATGAATATGGCCTTAAAACTCATGAAATGGCTTTTAGCAATCGATATATTACTCTTAATTTTTCATCTCCAGGGTTGCCAACCTGAGACAACGCTCATCCGTAATCACCCCCCCGTAAGCAAAAAAAATCCGGCGTGACGTGTGGCTTGCCGACCGACACCACGCTTTCTGCTCGTAAAAAATGGCCTAATATTTTGATAAGTTTTAGAAAAGTCCTGAAAACCCAAATATTTGAGAAAAGAAGGCCTTTTTTCTCCCATGAATCAATTATCCATGCAGATTAGAATATTCCGAATTCCAATTTATTTCCCCTTCTTATTTGCCCATCTCATCAGTCACTAGCAACTAGCGTTATCGTTTTTATTCGCAACTCTAAGTAAAAAATATGTATTATGTAAGGATTGAAGCTTAAAACAGAGAATTGAGAAGAAAATTTAATACATTCTCGCTAAAATATAATGAACGTAGTTTCCGTAGTTTTTCTAGCTTTATCCGTAATGGCGGAATTCGGGGCCGAAATGCGGAATGATTCCGCAAAATCCGAAATGGTTGGCATCCCTGCATCTCTATTATTCCTTTCGGAACACACAAAAAATATCAAACAATAAAAAAAACATTTTGCCTAACATTTATTAAAAGAAACAGTTTGGGAGGAAACAACATCCCACCAAAAAGAAAAATCTCTTCGCAAAATTCGAGACACCGTAATAGAAAAAGTATGAAACCCCCGGTATTCTTTTGCTTCGTCCAATTCAACCACCTCATCGCCTTTTCATCGATTCAACTGTTTTCACGATCAGAAAACTCTCCTAAAAACGGCTCTTTACTCACTCAACCACCCAACACAGATAGAAAAACAAAAATACAGAAAAGCAACAACAAACACAAAAGGGAAGCAACAAAACAAACGGACCAAGATACCAGCGTTTGTCTCACATCGACTATGATTCAGAGTAACAACAGCATATAATACACGAAGAATAAGGAAATATAGACCTTCTCTGTTTGTATATGCCAGGGCAAAATATTACGACTATCAGTTGAAAGATTCTCCCGGGATTTACGATAGGGGCTCTTAGATTCCCGAGTTATTGGCCAACGGATAAAGCTATCCGTAAGTCCTTAGGTGGCTAAGTCGGTCGGACGGGGAGATTTATAAATCCCGGGAAGAAATCGAAAGAGCCTGATGGCCGAGAGGGATGAGAGTCCAGGTGGATAAAGATTAGGTTTTGTCCTTGCGGTGTACAAGCGGTGTGTTAGTTTTATTCGAACGATATTTCAATCGAAGATGGGATGAGAAAGTTGGCTGTCGTAGTTAGTTTTTTTTCTTTCTGTTCGATGGTCAGTGAAAGGATGTTAGGGATGGCTGTTGCAGTTGGGTGTAATCAGTTAGATGTAGGTAAGAGTTGGAGAGGACTGGAGTTGGAAAGGGTTGGGAAACATATAAGGAATGTGACCCCGTTTATGTTACAGGAGTAAACTTCCACTTATACGTTGTAACAGTTTTATTTTTTGTTCAAATATTTTTTTTTCTCGTTTTACGATTTCTCTTCAGTAAATAAACGACTTATTGAAATTAATAATTTTAATTCAAAAAGGTCTATCAATATATGAAAGGAGAAATTTCACCATTTTTTTCTCCTTTCATGTACCTTGCCTTTCTGGAATTAAATCTGTCCTAGGCATGCCATTGTCATTCCAGCAGATGAGTGGAGGACTAATCAATGGTCACCACTTTTTCAGTTATAGTCGGCTAGACTAGTACTTTCCCTCCGCTCTCTTGCGTTACCTTCCTATACCGTGCTGATGAGTCCTAACAAGGACGAAACCGGTCCACGGTTGGAGGTGACGCTTGATAGTTGTGATTTTACACTTAGGTCTATCAATATGTTTAACGCAATTGTATGAGGAAGTAATTTGTTAAAAAAAATTGCAATAGCTTGTAATTTCGAGGGAGTTTCTCTACACTACAAAAAATAATCGTATAAAACAGAAAAGCTCTGGCAGCAAAAGTTGCCAGAGCTATCCTTTCCACAGAATTCCTCTGTTGGCTGAGCTTGTTCTGTAACCAACGACTTTTCCTGCGGAAATATTAAGGAAAATAACCCACTAAAATTTCCAAAGTTGGGAAAAAAGAGGCCAGTCTGAAGAGGGACAAAATATGTATTAAAAAATTTAATATTTCCCGTTGAAATAGTTTCGAAAAGGTCGAAACACACGGAAAAAGTTCAGTCAACAGGGAAATTCCGTGGAAAGGAAAGCTCTGGCAACTTTTGCTGCCAGAGATTTTCTGTTTTTGTGCGATTATTTTTTACAGTGTATGAAAAGACAGTTGAAACTATATTCATATTTCATTGCATCCTAATTTGGGCCCTCTTTTTTTAACAAGCTATGATTTAGTTATGAAAAAAAACAGAATTTGTGGAATTTGCAGCAAAGTAGAGAATTTGCAGCGGTACATTATAATTCCCAAATAAACATAAATTGTGGATAATATGTTCTCTGAGACATTTAAAAGTGTTTCTTTCATTTAAATAACTCCATTGTAAAATTTTTGATCCAAACAGCAGTAAGACACAATACATAAGTAACTATCCTCACCACACAAATACTACATTCTTTAAAAAATGATACATAGTAGTAATACGTATCTAAACTATTTCACTTCTTTTTCGTTACCATTTTTCTTAGTTCAAAGAAAGAAAGAAAAATCTTCTAAAAATAAGGAAATATTTTAAAGAATTAAAATACTCTGACTAGAGCTAGCTACACAAAACCCATTGTATCGACGCCATATACTTCTTTCAACAGAGCCCTACACATTTTGCCGAGCACGTTCCTTAAACTGACGCCCTGTCCCCTCAGGTCAACTCGGACTCCCATCTCTGTGCTCAATTGACAACTTGACAAGCCTCCAGCGAGAGAACGGGGTAATGAGACAGCGTCGTCAGTTTCAATGGAATATATTTGTAGAGCAACCCCCGTTTGAACTGTGTTTTGTTTTATCGGACCTGACGACCTTTAGTTGAAGAAATGTAGCTAAAACTTATGTAGCTTATTGACGGAGGGAGTATTAAAAATGCGTTTCTCTACATTTGATTTTCTCCTTATCAATGCTAAAACTTCGCTCAGTTAGAATTTATGTATTATATTTTATTCTGGACTTATTGTAAATAATCTTATAGCAGTTATAGCTGATCAGCTATTACGGATGGCAAAATGAAAATATCTTTTTTTTAAAACTATACTTAAGAAAAACCTTTAAAATTAATAGATGTAAACATGAGAATAACCTAGGATATAGCATCGCTAAGCTGCTAGTTAAAACCCTAGGATCTTTAGATAATAAAAAATTGAATAATCTAATTTAAGCTAAAAATAAATTAAAAAATTAAGGAGATCAATACTTGTTTATAAATATACGTGTTAAGAGGCTTCCCTAGATTGATCACCCCCTAAGCCTTTCTAAAATTATATCAATTTAAATAAAATAATATAATTTTTAATACATTTAACATTTTCTTCTCAATGTATAATATGGTTTCTGTACTCTACAATAATTCAATTCTAAGTTTAGACAAAATGCAATGTCGATATGAAATTATTGTATTTGCTTATCTAAATACATTTCGCCATTTAAAGACCAGCAACACTCGCTCTAACATTTTGTTAACAAATGTTGTATTTTTCCCTGCTAACTTTATTGGAGTCTTCATTTAATGATTTTAATCTAATATTTCAGTTGCTTGAAAACAGCGTTTTGCAATTAATGTTGACGCTAAATGAAATAATGAAAAAGAACGATTTTTATATATTCGTTCCACACAAATGCTAGATATTCGTTTAAGATTCTTCAAAGAAATTTCCTAAAAACCTTTCTCTAGACTGGAATCACAAATCACATACATGTCGTTTGGAATTCATACTGCATATCATTATTTACCAAGTTTTAATTCAAGTGATTGCGATTTCTGTTGGCGCTAAATGAAATAATCCCCAAGGAATGATTGTGATACATATACGTTCCAAATGCTAGATATCAGTTTCAGTTTCTTCCAAGATTTGTTAATTTCTTCCACTTATCAAGCCTTCCGTCGTTGCTCATACTACAGATCAAAAATAAAAAATGTTTTAATTCAAAAGAAATACTGTGAATCCTTACAAACATATAGTAACACCTATAAATCTCACTATGTAGAATACACTTACTTTTCATTACACTCTGATTATTAACCTAATATTTCCGCTCTTTGAAAACCTGCATTTTGCGATTTATGTTGACGCTGATTGAAATAATAACCAAAAAGCGATTTAAATACACCTGTACCAAATTCTCGATATGAGTTGCAGGTTGTTCTTCAAGGAAGATTTTTCAGTTATCAACATAATTGTTATAAGTTAACAGTTAATTGTTAACAGTTATCAACATATGTGAGGCGGAAAGCGAAAAGGGACCTCTTGTCGGCAAAGTTGATTTCGAGAAAATGCCAAAAAAACCGGAAGAAGATCAAAACTATCGAATTTTTTTCTCTCGATTTTATCGATCCCTGGACCCTTTAGAACTGAATTTTAGCCGTTGGAATCTTTCCTTAACTCTGAAAAATAACGAGAGGGTAGCATTTTGAAAATTTAAGGTCGTTTTTCGCGAAATGCACTTATTCTATTAAAACTTTTAATTACTGGCGATTCGTCCTGATGATGATGGTCTTAAAATCTTCATAAATCTGTACAGATTGAGAAAAAAAATAATAACTCAATTTCGACGAACGCCGACAAGAGGTCCCTTTTCGCTTCCCGCCTCACATATATTGTCGCACCTAAAATCCCAAAAATCTCACTCTCTAGAGTACACGTACTTTTCATTAAACCCATCCCACAACGGACACCCTGTCCCCTTTGGCCACACCGGTCCAACCCCCCCTCAATTGACAACCTGACACGCTCCAGGCCGAAAAACGGGACTTTCCCATCATCTGAATTTAAAATGAAAGGAAATTTCAAGTTTTCCTCCGCGTCCTCCGGAAAAAAAATTGACAGGAAATTTACACGCATTATCCACCCGCTCGACAGGTGTAGAAGAAAGATTATTATAGTGGTAGGTCGTAGCCTGCCGCTGACGTCAGGGGGCGGGGACGACGACGATGATGATGATGATGGGATTTAGGTGATGCCATCGCGGGTGGAGAGAAAGTGAATAATAAGTAGTGTGTGAAACAAGAGCGGCGGGGTCGTGGTGTTTTGAGGTGTTTTTTTTTGGTGGTGTGGGGTGGAATTTTAAGGGGTTGGTGGTGTGATGATTTTGTTACTTTAAGGCGAGGGGTTTTCTTGTGGGCGGACTTTTCTTTTATTTGGGTCATTGGAGTAAACTGTGACCCAGTGCATCATGGGATAAACTAGAGAGAAATGATGTCCTTGAAGTAATATCCTACTTAAAAAACTTTGTATAACCTTTATTCAAGACCAAAATAATGTCGAAACACTATTTTAATTTTTATCTGGTAGATATATTTTCAATCTGTATATTTCTAGTCTTTATCTCAATACACAAAATTGACAGCTAAGCCATTCTCGTTTTTTCTTCTTTTTTATTTCTACGTGTGTTTATGTATTATTCATCAACTGTTTTTGATCAGACATTTATTTTTGAAATTCCTGTAACCCATGAACGAACAAGTTGCTCCTTCGGGATAAAAAAATTATGGATCAATGTATTTTTTCCCTTTTTCCCCTCTTTTTCCTTTTTATATTACTTTTTTTGTCATAGTGTTTTTTATTTTGTTTATTTGCAATAAATTTGATAATGTTAAGTGGGTATTGGAGGTCATCTTAAGAGTAGTTACACATGGTTTAATCTGTTTCTGTTAAAATATAAATTTTTGTTTAAATGCTTACGCTAAGAGCGCACTAGAGACATCCGTCGCGGCGACTTGAATCACTAGTCACTTGAGAGCAATGCATTTCTATGAGGAGATTCTTCGCATTCGGCCAAGAGTCTCATCGCCTGTGCGCGCGCTCTAGCTTCTTGCAATAGCCAGGGTGATAATTGTGTCTCTGTCGCCGTGACAAAAGTATCTAGTGCGCGCTTAGCCTTAAAGTTCTAGTCATCACGTTTATGTTTTTAAAAATATGTTTATGTCGAATTTCTTTCATAGATAATTTCTTTCTTCAACTGTTCAAATTTCTCCATATAATATGAAAATTGATCTTTTTGTGGGGGGACTCACTCAGTCTTGGATAGATTTTGTTCGTTTTTTTTGTGATATTTATGTAACTTAAGCTTAAGACACAAGAAATGGGCAATAATATTGCATTTGAGAAAGAAATATCAAAATAAGAACCAAGTAATAACCATAATTTTTAAAAAATAATTCATAAATTATTTAGAAATTATAATTCATTTAGAGAGTGCTTCTATACACTCACTTTTTTATTGATAGCGTTTATACTTACTCGTAGAAAAATAATGATTTTATGCACTCGTCGAACACGGTATCTTGTATTTTTTTACCAAAAGCCAGATAAAAAAATATTATACTAAGTGGTAAATGTTTTACGGAGGCAAAAATGAAAACTTACAAATAACAACACAACAAATTTTAACCCTACTTATGATTGCTTTAAAATAACATTCGTATAAATGTATCATATCTCCCCCAGCAATTCATTAAATTTAACCAATTTCGTAAGGTTTTTTCCTTCTACATTCTTCCTAAAACATTACAGTTGAAGCAAGAAGCACTGAATTATCGTCTATAATTTTATGAGTTACGATCGGCCGTTCGGCCTCAAATAGGTAGAACCATCAATACCAATCTATTCCATCGCAAAAAAAAGACAAGGGTTAAAAAGCACATTGCGATTTTAACGTAAAAAGAAATATAAAACACCGTCTGATAATATCAGAAGTTATGGGCAGAAACTATTAAAGTACTTTCCGCACTTTCACGTACAACGGAAGTGGAATGAAATGATTTCTATCAACGGAAGAACAATAAATTTCCCTTACGTTTCATCATGCATTATCCGCATGACACCACAGGATAAAATATATACTGAGGAAACAAATTAAAATAATGGTTTCATAAAGTCGTTAACGCCGTTGTTGAAGGTGGAACCATTTTTCTTCTCAAATGCATAGGATTTTTGTTTCATCATTCCTTACAGTTTTCACACCTATTTCGGCAAGAAGGGGCTTAAAAAACATATTTTCTTTCGCCCATCTGATCCATTAAGACCGTACCACACTCCGTTCCTGTAAATGTCCTTTGGAACTTAAATGCAACCGGAAAACGACTTTCTGACGAAATATTTCATATTTCTTTCCAAACTTTTATTCCGTTTGAAAGTTGGAGTTAAAGGAATTTCGACTTTTTCGTCATAAAAACATCCTTAATGCCTTTGTAGTAAACAGTATTTTTGAGTCCTCAGGCGTTCTGATCAAAATTAAACTCAGCGATAGGCTGAGGCTCTAAATCATGTGTACACACATTTTCTATGGAATTGTTTTTCATATGAAGAGAGATTTACTCTTTTGAAACTTAATAAAAAAGCCTACAGAAAATTACATTTTTTAAGTTATATGTCCTCAGAGAGAAAAATCCTAGCTCACGGATTACTGATTTTTCCCGCTAGTTATTATATTTCTTCCTTATAATACTTATAAACATCGTCTATTTTATATTTATTAAGATGGGGGAAGGGTAATTATTTCATTAAAACAAATATTATTGGTCTCTTTCATAACGCAGATTTTTCACAAATAAAATAGGGGAAACGTTGTAATTTCCATTGCAGTTTATAAAAAATATATTCATTTAAAACATGGACAGTTATTCATTTTAGTACTATATTCAATCAAATTAGTAACATTTACATTATTTATGTACAGAGTAGGTTTAATTAATTAAAAAACTGACACAAAAATATGTAGGTCTCAGTTATCAAACTTCAATTCTCAAATTCATACATTAACTGTACTCTATAGGGACAAAAGAAACTAGCAATTGTTTACATAAATAATAGATTGCTGATAGTAGTTATAGATAACACATATTTTTTAAACACATAAAAAACGCTAGATACTCTGCACAATTTCGATAATAATGAAAATTACCTGTGCCAAAGTTATTGAATTTAAAGATACATGTGAAGGATTTAAAATTTTAGAGTGCTTCTAAGGGATATACAGACATTAAGTATCTATTGAAGCCAAAATGGCTCTTGAGAGACCGATTGAACTCGACATTACAGGTCATAATATTCCTATGGCCAATTAAATGAGTAATGGGGGGAATGAATTCGTTAAAGTTATGAGTTAGGATTAAATTCAGGAAAGTTGGCCCATAACTCCGGCTAAAAGGGAGAAACTTTCGAAGTTTATTATTCCACCTCCATTCACGTTTAGTCCATTTCCATTTACGCTGTCTAATCAACATTTCCAAATATTTACTTCCCATTATACGTAGGTTATTAATGAATTTTTATGTTGATTAAGTACCCCACTCTTTGATGGTGCTTCCAGCTATGAAATTCTAGTTTCGAAGATGCTTAGAGTTGTTCAAATCGTCTCCTGGATCAACGCCGACGAACATATTTATTTTGTACTAGTGTCTACAGTTTTAAAATATTCCGATGAAGTCATTAAAAGTGCCCAATTTCCAATTAGGGATTTTATCCTTTATATTACATACTATTCTCTAGGTCAGGGGTTCTCAACTGGTGGGTCGCCACCCCCTGGGGGGTTGCGGGGCATGCCTAGGGGGGTCGCGAAACAAAAATTAAAAACAGTCATATTTACAGAGATATTTTTTATACAAAAATTTTCAAAACAGAAAAAGGTTCACAAATTTTCAAAACTTATAAATTGTAGATTATTAGAGAGAATAGTTCGTTTCATGCATGAACTATTTTGAATAAGAGTAAATATAGGAAGCATCTGCAGCGTATTGCGAGTGAAATGACAAATAAATGGTAAATAATTATTAAAGTCTTAAAATTTTAGGTCTGAGGGGGTCGCCAAAATATTTTCCCTGAAAAGGGGGTCGCGGAGTCAAAAAGGTTGAGAACCCCTGCTCTAGGTATTCGTATTCATTGCAACTTGTATTCATTTCATAGATTTGTATGTAGCTAAATAACTCCAGTTTAATTAAGCTAGTTATTTAACTTAACTCCTAGAAATTGTTACTTAAAAATTAATAATAGAGGGATCAAAAATTTTATAGAACATTGACATGCTTTCCCAAAGTTAACGTAATCGTTTGATACCTTTCTACCATCTACGCTTCGGATATCCGATATACGCTTACGGTATTATTCATTTAAAATATCTCAATGGGTTATTTTAGGGTACATTTTGTAGTGATTTTTTAAAGGACAGCACTATATTAGATTATAATCTACAATATTATTACGATACATGTTACGTTTTAAATTAATTAGGCGTTGTACCGTAGATCTATTAAAATTACAAACTTGCCTTGTTAGCCACTGTATTTATAAAATTTGGAAAGACGTAAGCAAATGAAGAACATCTATACACAATCAAATACAGTCGAATCCGCTTTATGTGATCACGGTTAATGTTATCAATCGGATAATGTTATCGAAATCGTCAGGTCCCGATCATTCCTATTTTATTTAATGTAAAATTCATCGTTTAATGTGATCAACTATGGATCAACACGCCACTTAATGTTATCAAAATTTGTCCATATCCCCCTAAAAACTTCCACTTTCGAGTTTTCTTTTGAAGGTCAAATTTTTATAAGTAAACATCTGCCCCACCCTAAGACATCTGACGCTTCTTTTTTCTGAAAATCAGACAGTTCCACTGTTATTTAAGAAAAAGAAAATATTGGATAATCCGCATATATTAAAAGAAAATGGGTAAAGGGGGGGACCAAATTCCATGCTTATGATTGGTGAAAGAAACCATCATTACCTTGCAGATGTTTCTGATAAGAGATTTAGCTTTTCCCTTGTTTACTGGAATTCAGATTAACTTAAGGGATTTTTTAAATGAAAGGATATAATGGAGCGCAAAAGGAGAAATTCTTCTACTTTAATAGAAATACAAAGTAAGCAATTATTTTATTTTTATTTATTGTACTACTCTTAATTTTCCCTTCTATGTAAAGTGTACGATAATTTCAATTCCATTAGTTACGATAACATAACTTTGATTTTAAAGCAAATAATCTAGATACACTGTTAACTGCTTTTTGATATGAAATCGCTTATTGTTATCAATCGGATAATGTTATCAGTTTCATCTCGGACAAATGCGATCACATTAAGCGGACTCGACTGTACAAATACAAATTAAATCGACCAACTACAGGCGTAAGCCCAGCAAGGTTGGTCCAGTCTTTTTTACCCAAACTACCGGAATCCCAGTATCTCTTGAACTCGTTTACCCCATTTGAATTTACAATTGTTTCAGGCAACGCATTCCATCTATCCACTTCTTCTTCTTCCTCCGCACTACAGCCTGCTACAGGCCAAGGCTGTCTCAATAGTTTTGAGATCTTTCTCCACCCCATCCAACCATCTGGTCGGGGGTCTTCCTCTCCGTCTTCTACCTTCTATTTTCGAGAAGGTGATTTTCTTCGTTGGAAATTTATCTTCGTATCTGTATATGTGACCCAGCCATCTAATCCGAGAAGCCTTCACTACCCTAATTATGTTTGGTTCACCAAATTTTTGGTAGATTTCGTGGTTGTAGGCAATTCTCCAGATGTCATTTTGTTTAATGGGTCCAAATATCTTTCTCAGAATCTTCCTCTCAAAAATCAGCAGAAGATCTTCCTCTGTCTTATTTAGGGTCCAACACTCGCTTCCGTACAGCACAACAGGTCTAATGAGGGTCTTGTACAAGCTGATTTTTGTTTTAGTGCTTATAAATTTAGAAATTAGCTGTTTTTTTAGACCATAAAAACATCTATTGGCCATGGCTATTCTACTTTTAATTTCGACTTTTATATCATTGCTGCTTGTGATCATTGTTCCTAGATATTTGAACTGTTTTACATTCTCAAACACATAGTTGTTGATCTTTAAAGGGATGGTAAACATTTCTTTATTTGTTGCAATTAAAAATTTCGTTTTGTCTTCGTTTATAGCCAAACCCATCCTCTCTGCAGCACTCTCGAGGGAGATAAAAGCCTCAACTACAGCTTGTCTAGTTCGCCCAACGATATCAATGTCATCAGCAAAAGCAAGCAACTGTACTGTCCTTTGTAATATTGTTCCACTAGTGTTTATGTCAGAATCTCTTATGGCTTTTTCTAGAGCCAAGTTGAACAGAAGGCATGAAAGGGAGTCTCCTTGTCGCATACCCTTTTCGGTGTAGAAAGGCTCCGAGAGATGCGACATGATTTTAACTCTACATTTTACGTTTTTAAGAGTCATACCAGTGAGACTTATAAGCTTCGTTGGTATATTAAATTCCTTCATAGCCTCAAGTAACTTTTCTCTATTAATGCTGTCATATGCAGCCTTAAAATCAATGAACAGATGATATGTATCAATGTTGTATTCTTTTGTTTTTTCCAAAATTTGTCTAATGGAGTGTATTTGATCTGTGGTTGTTTTTCCTTTTTGGAAACCACATTGGTAGTTGCCAATAATTTTGGAGGCATACAAAGCTGGGCATATATAGCTGGGCACCCCTGTCTCCAGGGGGTTTACAAATATGGAGGCCTGGTCCTCCAGGTTGGGGGTTTAGCACAGGGCCAATCACCCTGCCTTGTAAAAACACCCAGATTCAGAAATCTCAAAAAGAATTCTCCGGACCGACTTATTCCCGACGACTCGGCATGAAATCGGACTTGAAGTTTGGGACATGGAATGTAAGGACGTTATACAGAAGTGGGGCGTTGAAACTTTCGGATGTTTCATGTTTCATGTTTCATCTATCCACTACCCTATTAAAAATAATGATTTCTACAATCTGTCTTAAATTTTACTTTATTCAATTTGAAATTGTGACCCCTTGGTCTATTACCCGTATTGAAATCTAGTCCCTCTGTGTCCACTTGCTTTACCATTTTAAAAAGTAGAATCAAATCCCCTCTAATCCTTCTTTTCTCTAGAGTGAACATATTTAGCTTCTTTAATCTTCCCTCATAACAGATAAAATGTTTCCCTACCATTCCCCAGACCCATATGAAGTACCTGACATTTACTTATGTTAAAGGACATACTCCATTTTTCAGCCCATTGTGATAAAATATCGAGATCCCTTTGTAAATTTTGTACCTGCTCCTGAGTATCTACCCTACCCCAAATTTTTAAGTCGTCAGCAAAAATGCTGATTTTGTTCCTAATGTCCTGACTGATATCGTTTATGAAAATTATAAAGATAATTGGCCCCAATACTGACCCCTGTGGCACCCCACTCATGACCTCTGCCCACTGAGAATATTTACCCTTGACTTGCACTCTCTGTTTCCTACCTATCAACCAATTCCTAATCCACAATAGTGTTTTACCTCTGATACCCAATTTTTCTAATTTCAGAGCAATGCCTCGTGTGGAATCTTATCAAATGCCTTTTGAAAATCTATGTAAAATATGTCTACACTATGTTTTTGTTCCAACTCCTTTGTTACTTCGTCATAGAACTTCAAAAGATTAGTTTGACAGGATCTACCCTTCCTGAATCCAAACTGATTGTCTTACAGTAAGTTACCCTCCTTCGTTTACAAAAAAAAATGAGTTCTCATTTTGCTTAAGAATGTATTAATTGTTTTCCCTCTTAGAGTTTCTAAACTAAGTTTTCATGGATGCATCAAACAGTAAAACAAAAAATAGTTTTAATCAAGAAGAAAATATCCTAAAGAAAGCTTCAAAACCATCCAATGTTATTCCTTTACGCAAGTTCAATATCTCAAAACGTTATGATAAAAGTAAATATCCAACGGCGCAAGAACAGACAAACGATTTATTTGGGCACTTTAGAACATTCGATACAGAGAAAAAAATGGTAACTTTCTTGGAGCAAGGAAGATACGATCAAAAGCAGAACCAATGTCTTGCAAAGATATTTGAAAGAACATTTGAAGATAAGCATAGATCCGGACCAGTGGACCTCTGCCATAGTATTACATAATGTATAATAGAATGTATTACGTAAACATTGACCATTCCGAAATACTGGAAATATATTTCGGACCGAATTTCTAGGCAAAGAAAATTTTATAGATCAGGTTTACATTCAGTGGAGGGGTTTTTTTGCCCATTTTTTGTAGCATTGAACAGGATTGAAAAATGCACTGTCTTTCAAAAGTTAAGATAAAAACACTTTGGCTCACCGAAGAATTCCTTTATTGATGAAAATTATACCAGAATATCGTCAATATTTCAAAATATAGGACATGTGGGGAAATTTACCCTTGGATATAGGAGCAATGCCATTATGCATTAAAAGACCCAGCTCCGTACACATTTTATTGGAGAAAATAACTATAAGACAATTTTAAGTGAAACATTCTGGCTTTAGTAAAGGGCCATTGATTAATTACTACGTGAGGATGATTTTGGCAATTTTTGACCCCTCCCCTACCCACATGTAAGGGTACGCAAGATTTTTCAAACCCCTCCCCCCTATTCTTACGTAAGATTCCATTTCTTTTATGAAAATAATAAAAAAAATTTAAAAACCTATGGTGCCAAGGCAACCATCATCACGCGAAATGATTAAAAAAAAGTTGAAACCAAAACTAATAAAGATTTCTCTCTCTCTTTTTGCTTTTGTTTCGACTTTTGACATCTAGAAGATGGATTCAACAGTTTTATTTTTTTATCTTAACTTAATGCTACTCCAATAAAAAAGATATTCTGATATACCTTCATTTTTTAAAATTAAATCTTCGATAATATACCGAGATAGTCAACATTTTAAGTTTTTCTGGGGTTATTCAATAGTAATTTGATTAGAATAATTGGAATTTGTTTACATTAACTTGGAAAATCTTACGTAGGAATGGGTTGACCTCCCCCACCCCCAAGTAAGGGTATGTAGAGATTTTTCCAACCCCCTCCCCCTCGGCACCCTTACGTAATTAATGAATGACCCCTAAGGGATGGCTACCCTTTGTCATAAGAATCAAATTCAAATTTTATGAACACAGACACATACATGCACAGAAAGTACATAAAGCGAAAACAACTTAAGTACAACAAGAAAACACGATGTACAAGTAACTCGTAATTTGATTAACAAAAAAAGAAACCCAGGAAAATAAATAATTTTGTAATATACATAAGATCAAAAGCTCGTGCCATGATATCAACAATGCAATTTCAATGTGATTTTAGGCAACGCGATAGAACTTTATTTATTCAGAATTTCAAAGTCCAAATGTATTTTATAATCCTACCTCCTTCATGCATATAATGATTTTAGCACTTTTTACTGAAATTTATTTACGGAATACAAAAACATAAACCATGCTTTTATTGGAGTTTAAATTTTGTGTTTAAAAGAGCTTAGCGAAATGAAATTTCCAGTGTTGAAATCGTGAAAAAAATTTAATTAATTACGAAATAATTTAAATTTTCACGAAAACGAAAAATTCTCAATGATTCAATTTTGCATACTTCACAAAAACACGAGTGTTATTCCCCAATTTAATGGTAATTTCGAGGAAAAAATGGGCGGCATGAGTTCTTATCACTGCAATAATGTAATCGGGGATTAAATTCTTTACTTGGCTCTCCAAAATATCCACAAGTCGAGATCAAAACAAACTCAATTTAAATTTTAATATGATTCCCTCTCAAAGCTACTTCCCCATCAACACTTTAATCCCCATAATTTAATTGCTTTTCCTAGACCCTTTATCCAGAAAAATTTCATTAAATTCATTGTTCAAACCTTTTAATCAATCCCGCTATTTTTCATACCAAGAAGTAACCGAACCAGCAGTGGCCTTTAAAAAAATTCTACGAACAAAACAAGTAACCGCGAACGCTACATATTTAATAGAATCCAAGACCAATATCGATTACGATGAAGAATTATCCCATTATCTATCGATTCGGTTACAGTTTTGAGACATTTTTCGAAGGGGGAGGAAACAATTAATCAGGAAGAACACGTGACCCGTTAGGCTTAGCTTCCTCGTGAGGCTGTGAAATTAATACGAGATGAATGAGGTAGATATGGACTTGGGAGTTTTGTCGATAATTAGTTGGGAAACTCCAAAGGCCATACGTTTGCCAATTATTGGTTGTTTCTGCTCGGGGTCTGGAGTCCTTTTTGTTTTGCCTCCATAAGTTTTAATGCGTTATTGATGTCTATAGAGAGTGCAGCAGGAAAACCAGAATAGTTTAGAAGGTTTTGAGAAAACTGCCGCTTGAGTTTTTGACATGGCAACCCCATTTTGATCGATAGATATCTTGATTTGGACTTTTTTCATCTTGAACTATGTTTTGGAGAAACTTGTAAATTATTTTTATCAAGTTTTTATCAATCTCAGCATAAATGATTGATTTCTGGTCAAGTTGTTCCCTTTAATAAATCTAGAAGATATAATAAAGGGTAATTCGTAGTAAATTCGTCTGAACTGAAGGTTGAAGATATCACTTTGGGATTGTTTACTTGTTTCGAAGAAATTATTTGTTTTAAATATATCATTGTTTGACAATCTCATATTGTTGAGAAACATTGCAATTTTCTCTGCTGAAGCACGTAGAAAACCTATAGATGAAACTTAAACAAAAATTGACGAAAAAAAACAATCCCTAAACTGCATAAAATTTAAATAATATTTATCTACAAATAATTCAACTCACAATAAATACTTGGGTTTAAAAACACGCATAAATTAGTTTTCCAAGTTGCAAATATTATTTCAACGTAATGTGACACTAACTACCTTTTTAATGTTACGTTCTTGTTTCGAAAAACACCCACGAGTAGATTAAAAAATTTGGCTCCCTTTATTACTTTAAATATATATTTAATTAATGCATGAACATCAATAATGTAAATCGTTTTTGTTCATTCTTGAAAGAAACGAAAACGGTTTTATTTAAAAACAAGTATATAAGGAACATTTAATTTACTCTTTAATCAATTTCCCAGTAATTTAATCGAGTAAATTGAAATATCCAGTACATTAATTCAATAGATTCTTAAAGATAAATAAAAATCGCGAAAAGGATCAAACAAACAATTTATTTTAAAACATGTTTTAAGTTAAAATTTTTTGCATTGAGTTTTTCATAAAGATTTTTGTAATATTCTGCGGTGAAATACATATTTTGGAACTCTTTATTAATTAAATTGCAATTTCTTATTCTTCATATTTTCTTTTTCAGATAGCTAATGAAAATTAAACGTGATATAGGTGTAAAAATAAGTTAATTTAACATTGATTATTACATATCTTTTAGTTACTTGAATTTTGTTAAGATTATTTGCAATGGAACAAAATATATCCTTTTTCAATGTTTATAAGTAAATTTATAAATATATTTCTCTAGCTTGGAGAATAGTTAAATAACGTAATTGTGGATTTGGAGGTATAAATGTTTCGGACTGATTTTTTACTTTAAAAATATCTACATTCAAACGCTTTAAATATAGTTTTTATTTATTCTACATTTTACTGCAGATCCTAAATATTGGGTTGTCCCATAAGTTCTGTTACTTTTTACGAAGTTTTGTCTTTGAAAATTTTTTATGAAAAACTGGTAATAGGTGGAGATTTCAAATAAAAGGGATTTTGATATATGTATATTTATGAACATAATGTGTGATTTTGGTAGTTCTCGGGATATTATTTGTTTTCAAAATGGCGGTTTGAAAAAAAGACCAAAAACGACGATTTTCGCGTAATTTTTTTCTTTTGTTTAAAAAACTAGGAAGAACGCATAATTCATGGCTAAAAAAAGTTTTACTGTATATTTGAAATGTTTAGATTACGATGTCATAGTTTCAAGATGATTCGATAAGTTTATGGTTGGAAATTTTGGCTTTAAAACTTCATATATTGGCAATTTCACTTGTTTTTTAAAGCACGCCTATTGTTTTTCTAAGCAGCTGGTATGAAGTAATTAAAGGCAGGTGTTTTTTGACCATAATGCTTGTTAATGCATTGAATTGATGCCATTAATGCATTGAAAGTACCTTTTCATAATATCATTCAATTGATTTATTTCTAATTGCCAAGGAGTTGTTTTTATTGTAATGTTTTCGTATGAAGCGAAGAAAATTGTTTTGTTCGCTGAACGTAAGTTCAGCGAGTGTAATTGTGATAAGCTAAAACGTTACGCGCTTGCATTGTGCGCACTATTTTCTGAGCTTAAGTTCAGATATAATTTAATATACTGCATATTTTGAATACTTGGGTCTTTCCTAAGCTTTTTTATTGATTTTGATGCTTTTTTTCGTAAAAATTTCTTTGAAATGACTAACATTATTGAGGTAAGTTTTTGCAATATATGTTATGTTTGGGACCAAAATTTCCTTAGTTAAACTTATCGAATTATCTTGAAACTATGACATCTTAAACTAAACATTTCAAATATATAGTAAAACTTTTTTTAGCTATGAATTATGCGTTCTTCCTAGTTTTTTAAACAAAAGAAAAAAATTACGCAAAAATCGTCGTCTGTGGTCTTTTTTTCAAACCACCATTTTGAAAAGAAATAATATCACGAGAACTACCAAAATCACACATTATGTTCATAAATATACATATATCAAAATCCCTTTTGTTTGAAACCTCTACCTATTACCAGTTTTTCATAAAAAATTTTCAAACACGAAACTTTGTAAAAAGTAACAGAACTTATGGGACAACCCAATATTATAGTAATGACATATTTTAATAATCATATTGTTTAACTGAATAAAAAATGCTTTAGAACTCCCATTCCTAATATTTTTTACAGATACTGGTTTGATATATTACTACAGACAGTGTACTCTTAAAGCTACAGTTTCAAAACTGAGTAAAAATTACTCAAACTGGCTCCGAAACAAATTTACTCAAATTTGAAAACATGAGTAGGGGAGAGTGTTGTACCTGTGGACAAAAATCACATTTGGATTTTTCCAAGACAGGTAAAATCACATTTTGACCATTTAAAGTCATCAAACCTATAGTCCAAACCTTTGTGAGAAGGGGGATATTTTTTATTAGCTAAAATCTTCAAAATTGGATTTTTAATTAATTTTAATAACTTGACGAAATTTGTGTCCATAGGTACAACAACGTGCTCTCCCTATGGACAGACCCAGTTGTACCTGTGGACACCCGTAAAAAGAGAAGTTTAAGCTGAAAAAAACCTAAAAATGAACATTTTTATTGATGCATTACCTTTTAATAACCTATTTCAAGCCTTTTTAAAATTGGAAATAGATTTTTAAAGTAATGTAGTTTTAGATCGTAAATGATCATTAAAACGAAGTTGAATGATAAAAGTCTTGATTTTTTACCAGAAACACATAAATCACAAAGGATTTTCAGATCAAAATTTAAGGTAATAGTTTCATAAATCATGCTGATTGATCTGATTACTTCACTGATCCAAAAAAAACAATTCTATTCAAAGTACTATAAAATATTTTAAAAAGTAGTCTGGATCACAAAATATTTGATTTTTCATCTAAAATCACTTCAAAATAATCGCCGACAAATAGAAAACCATTTAGAATTAATTTAACATGCATTAAAATGTATTCACTTAAATGAAACCTGATTCTAAAACGCCGATTAGCTACAGACACAAACAAAAACGTGTCCGTAGGTACAACACGTATGGTGTCCGAAGGTACAGCATCAAATGATTTGCATTCAAAATTCTACAAAACATAAAAGAATTGAGGTCTGACGATTTCTAATTAAAAAGTCAAAATCTCGGGGATTCACCCCATATATCCCATTTTATCGTATCATAATTATAGGGGAAGAAAATAATTAATGTAGTGATGCACTAAAAAAAAACTTGGAACATCTAAAAACAGTAAATTTATTTTATAAAATTTAAATAATATTTTAAAGAGCTGATTTCACGTTAGCATTTAAATAGCATCTATTTACATTCAAAATCGACCCCAAATTCAATTTTACATATTTTCCGGAATTTTAAAATGAGGTGGCTGAAGGTACAACCGTCGCGCGCGCGCGTCCGTAGGTACACCACTCTCCCCTATACTCATTTCTTAAAATGTGCAGGTACTCAATAATGAAACTTGTTGAGTTAGAGCATAGCATTCTCATGAATTGGAGTGTGACGATAGTCACTATTAATATAGAACTACTTAGCACTTCATAGTGACTATCGTCGCATTCTGATTCAAGAGAATACCATGCACTAACTCAAGAAGTTTCATTTTTGAGTTTCTGCACATTTTCAGAAATGAGTATATTCATGTTTTTAAATTTGACTAAATTTGATTCGGAGCCAGTTTGAGTAATTTTTACTCGGTTTTGAAACTGTCGTTTAAAGAATGTTGCTTGTTGGTGACTAACTGTAGATTTATTGCTATAACAATAAGTAGACGGAATAAAAATGAAAAATATTTTCTTCTCAATTCATGAAATTTGCATAATCAAATTTCGTACTAATCGTACTTATAAATACTACTGATACTATACTCATTGACGCGCATAATGAGAATAAAAGATTTCCGAGTATACAGTGAATATATAGGCCATCGTAAGAAATATTTCTTTACACAGATTTTGTTTCCGGTAGATTGACTTCCACATACCTTAATATTTTAACAAAACTGTCATACGGAGAAGGCATTTCTCAACTCAAATAAGTAGGTTCTACACCGACTGAGAGACAGCTGTGTAATTTTCTCCCTGGATTGTGTATTTTGGCGGTGGAGAGTTCTGCGAAAGAATGAACTAGCCGCTTCCTGGAGAGATCTTATATCGGGAAACCTTTGAAAGATTCCTTGACTTTTCTACGATCTGACAATTTCAGACCGAAATCCCTCATTTTCCTAATGCATAGCTATGGGTTTCTCTAATTGGTTGATAGGTGTGGCGTTCCGGACCGTAATCGAACTGTAATCGAAAACATATTTTAAACTCTGTATGATTTGCAATAGTAATCGAACACATAGGTCAAACATAAATGTAACTTCAACTGTCCCTTAAAACATCACTATATATTGTTTACTTTTTATCATGTACACTCTTCTCTTTACCTTCTGATATCTTATGTTTTAAATAAATTTGTTACGTTTTACAAAGGTCTAGTTTTTTTTCGTGGAGATGTTTTACTACGTTTAGGCAATCTCCACATTGGTGACCCTTTTGGTTACGGATTACGCTAACTTTTTCTAAATCTTTATGCCTTTTTGAGTTGATTTTTTCCTGAGGTTTTCTGGTTGCTCGAGCGGGTCTGCTGGTCTACACTGTTGTTTCTTTAGGCAAGTTATCTCGACTGGTTTTTGCTTCTTCGCATTCTACTTTTTTCCTACTTGATCTTGTTCAGTTTTAACTGATTTCTAGCTTAGGTATGACTAAGGAAACTGAGCAGCAACAAGGAGCTAACGCCCGGCCTGTTGATAATACATCTGGAGAAACCGCGCCAGTAGCTGAGAGACAGCCGGATTTAGACTTGCAAAGAGTTTCATTTCGAGCTCCACAGTTCTGGGAATCTGATCCTGAACTGTGGTTCGGGCAGATTGAGTCCCAATTCGTTATAGCTGGAATTACCTCGGAGGTTACTAAATTTCACTCGGTAGTTTCTGGCTTAGACTCTAAAATATTGTCTTGTGCTAGAGATTTGGTACGTGTTACTCCCACGCAGTCACCGTACCAAACTTTGAAGAACCGTATTTTGTCAAATTTTTCGCAATCTGAGAGTTCGAAAATACGTTCCCTTCTTCAGGATCTACAGCTAGGCGACAGAAGGCCATCTCAATTACTTTTGGAAATGAGAAGCTTAGCTTCTTCTAATTTTAGTGATGATGGTTTAAAGTCCATTTGGCTTCAAAGGCTACCGATAAACACACAGCAAATTTTGTCTGCTTCTAGAGAATCGTTGGATGGCCTGGCAAAGGTCGCAGACACAATTAGTGAAGTCTCCGGATGCAATGTTTCTGTTTCTGCCGTGTCAAAGGACAATTCAGAATTGGAGGCTATAAGGAAGGATATAGCTGATTTAAAGGCTCAGTTTAAAGAATTTACCTCCAGGAGTAGGTATAGAGGTAGGCCGAGATCATCTGGTAGAAGATCTGGCTCAAGATCTCGTGCTGCGGACAAAACTAATTTTTGTTGGTATCACAACCGTTTTGGCGAAAACGCCCGCGATTGTGTAAAACCTTGTGATTTTCCGGAAAACTCTTAGGCCCTTCTGTTACTGCGGCGGCAGATGTTAGCCCTGGGTACAGCCGCTTGTTCGTAAGCGATAGGAAAACGAGCAATCGTTTCCTAATCGACACTGGTGCAGCAGTTAGCTGTTGGCCAAAAAACCTGGTTTCCAAATGCACTGAAGGCGATCTGGTTTTGTATGCAGCAAACGAAACCAAGATTAAAACTTACGGCACTAAGTTCTTGGAACTTGATTTTGGTTTGCGGAGAACATTTTTTTGGAAATTTTTGATAGCAGATATTTCTCAGCCAATAATCGGTGCGGATTTCCTAGAAAATTTTGGATTACTAGTCGACGTCAAAAACAGACAGCTCGTGGATCACACCACGTCTCTCAAAGCATCTGGTAAAGTCTGTCCTGGATCCTCTTTAGGTTTGACGCTCATTTCTGGAAAATCCCCGTATCATGAGTTACTGTCTAAATATCCGCAACTCCTCAATTCCAGTTTGCCTGTGGACGCTCCATTCCATTCAGTTACGCATTGCATCGAAACCAGAGGACCACCAGTTTTTTCTAAGGTAAGACGTCTTTGTCCCGCCAAGCTGAATGCAGTTAAGGAGGAGTTTTCCAGTCTTTTAAAACAAGGTATCATTCGCCCCTCAAAGAGCCCCTACGCTAGTCCCATCCACCTCGTCCCTAAGAAGAATGGTGAATGGAGGATCTGTGGCGACTTCAGGCGTCTCAACGCGCAGACCATCCCTGACAGATACCCCTTGCCCCATATCCAGGAATTTTCGTACAATTTAGCTGGTAAGACCATTTTTTCAAAAATTGATCTTGTTAAAGCGTATCATCAAATTCCTGTTGATCCCAAGGATATCGCTAAAACCGCTGTAATAACCCCAATTGGTTTATTCGAGTATGTCAAAATGTGTTTTGGCCTGCGAAATGCCGCCCAGACATTCCAACGTTTCATCGATGAAGTTCTTAGGGGTTTGGACTGCGTCTTCGCGTACCTCGATGACGTTTTCATTTTTTCAGAGGATGAGTCAACTCATTTAACTGATTTAGAGCAAGTTTTTGAGCGTTTAAACAAATTCGGTGTTGTCATTAACCTTAACAAATGTGTTTTTGGTGCTAGTACCATCGAGTACTTGGGTTTTGAAGTTTCATCCGCTGGTATAGCTCCTCTGCCAATCAAAGTCAAAGCTCTTTTAGATTTTCCTTTACCAAAAACGTTAGACCAATTACGTAGATTTCTGGCTATGTTGAACTTTTATCATCGATTTCTTAAAAATGCTGCTACCTTTCAGGCTTGTCTACATGAGTACGTGAAAGGAAAGAAAAAAGGCGACAAGAGCGAAATTCCCTGGTCTGCAGATACCATAGTGGCTTTCGAGTCGTGCAAGCGTCTATTAGCAGAGGCAACCCTGTTGGCACACCCTGTGCCCGACGCCAACCTAGCACTCGTCACGGATGCCTCCGAGATAGCTGTCGGTGCTACCCTGCAGCAGATTCACAACGGCAAGGTCGAACCCTTGGGGTTCTTTTCAAGGAAACTGACCTCTGCCGAAACCAGGTATAGCACGTACGACAGAGAGCTGCTCGCCATCTACTCAGCCATTAAATTTTTTAGGTACATGCTCGAAGGTCGTGAATTTTCGATCTACACCGATCACCGACCTATTACCTACGCTTTTTCGCAAAAAGGTGATAAGGTTTCTCCAAGGCAACTCCGGCATTTGGAGTTCATTAGCCAGTTTTCAACAGATTTGCGTCATATATCCGGTGAAGGAAATGTTGTGGCGGATGCATTTTCTCGTATTTCTGAGATCAATGTTCCAAGCAGCATCAACTACGACGAGATGGCGGAGGCACAAGCATCCGATGAGGAACTTAAGGTATTGCTGGAGTCTAATTCCGGTCAAGAGTTAAAGCAGGTAACACTCCCTGTTTCCCAATCTCCTTTGTATTGCCATGTGTTTGAAAACTCTGTCAGACCTTACGTTCCATCTTCTTTTCGTCGTCAAATTTTTAATTCAATTCATAACCTGTCTCATCCTGGAATTAAAGCAACCACTAACCTTATGAAAAACCGTTTCTTTTGGAAATCTCTGGCTAAAGATTGTCGTAGATGGACCCGTAATTGCATCCCATGTCAAAAAAGTAAAGTTCAACGGCATACCAAAGCCCCTACAGGTTCCTTTCCTTTGCCGGAGGCCCGTTTCAGCCACATCCACATGGATGTCGTAGGCCCACTACCCCCATCTAATGGCTACAGATACTTGCTAACAGTTATTGATAGATTTACCCGTTGGCCGGAAGCAATTCCCATTCCCGACCAGAGAGCAGAAACGATAGCTGAGGCTTTTTATGCTAACTGGGTATCCCGCTTTGGGGTACCAGACACATTAACCACTGACAGAGGTACTAATTTTGAAAGTAGTCTTTTTAGGTCCTTGGCTAGATTCCTCGGAGTACATAAAACCAGTACGACTGCCTATCATCCAGCTAGCAACGGAGTCGTGGAACGGCTGCACCGACAGATTAAAGCCTCCATCATGTGCCATGCTAATGAGAGGTGGAGCGAGGTTTTACCTACAGTACTCCTTGGGATTCGGGCGAGTCTTCGAGACGATCTTCAGGCTTCGTCTGCTGAATTGGTCTATGGTATGACCTTGAAGTTACCGGGAGAGTTTTTTAAGAACTCCTTCTCGGGTACAAGTTCTCCTGACGACTATGTAGGCATCCTCCGCCAGCGAATGAGGAAGCTGAGACCTTCTCCGGGTACGGACCATTCTCTCAAGAATTTCTTTGTAAGCAGATCCCTTCTCACCTCCTCTCACGTATTCCTAAGGAAGGACGCCGTACGCAGACCGCTCGAGCAGCCATACCTAGGGCCTTTCAAAGTCCTTCAGAGGAACGACAAGTTCTTCAAGATCGAGATGAACGGTAACACCACAACAGTTTCATTGGACCGATTAAAACCGGCGTACATCATGGACGACCCGAAAAGTGCACCAAACCCTTGCCATCCAGACCCTACTACACCCTATGTCACCAGATCTGGACGCCGTGTCAGATTCGTCGTGCCACCTTCGAGGTAACGTCCTCCGGACTCGGAGGGGGCCTATGTGGCGTTCCGGACCGTAATCGAACTGTAATCGAAAACATATTTTAAACTCTGTATGATTTGCAATAGTAATCGAACACATAGGTCAAACATAAATGTAACTTCAACTGTCCCTTAAAACATCACTATATATTGTTTACTTTTTATCATGTACACTCTTCTCTTTACCTTCTGATATCTTATGTTTTAAATAAATTTGTTACGTTTTACAAAGGTCTAGTTTTTTTTCGTGGAGATGTTTTACTACGTTTAGGCAATCTCCACATTATCACAGTATCACGGGGTTATTTTTGAGTGACTTGTCTCGTGACTGAACTACCGTTATGAATATAATTGGTCCAGTGATGCTGAAACTTTTATATAATATCTCATGGATCAAGATAGTTATCTAGTTGGTGTTAGAAAACGGGGTGTTTCTGCTTTTGTTTAAAAATTGGAAAGTAGTTAAGGGTTATCGATCAATTTAGTGTTAGTTGCAAATGACACATTAAGAAATCAATCATTATTAATTACACTTAATATAATAAGTTATTGTTATAAGCTTTCATCGCAGAAATAATAATTCATTTCCTGTATAAGAGTGATGAATTTTCAAATATATTTTAACCGTTTATTAAAACTGTTTTTTTGTCGAAGTATCACGAAAGTTTCTATAACTTTTATCCTTATTAATATTTGTCTCAATTCTGTACTCAGTTTTCAAATGCTCATAATTTAATATTATATTTAAATCATGTTCTTTATTTCATTCCATTCCTACTCCCAACGTGAAGACTTTCCTGGAGAGTAGAATTTTAATAACGGATTGTTAAAGAATTTTTTAATAACGGATTAAACGCTTTACCATATTAAAATACCATATTCAATAAACTTCTTTAGATGCTTCGGAATAGGAAAGGACTTTTCTTGAATTTCATTTCTTTGAAATTAGTATCCGGGTTCGGAAATTTAAATAAGTGTAAAATTCCAAATTAAACAATTCAAATTATGTATAGCATGCTTTTTACTAAAATTGATCCTTTTTATAAATCAAAAATCTGGAAACATTTGTTTCGTAAACTTTTTATGACTCATTGATCAGTACATTCTTTAATAATATTTGAATTGTATGTAATTTTCCTTTCGTAAAGTTGTAAGTAATTGTCCGTACCATTTTAATAAAATGGAGTAAAAGACAGTTTACTAGAATCATAAAGAACTCATTAAAGAAGTATTATATTAATATAATTCATTTTTTAGTACACTTTTGCATTCCGATGTGTTTTATTTCTTAAAAAAGGATATAACTGAATTTAAAAAAATGAAGATCTTTATCAGTTTCAAAGAAAGGGAACTTTATAAGAAACTCATTCACAATGAATTTTTTATGCCCCTCGTGGCAGAATAGTTCATTTTTTTATAAGCATTTATTGAGTTTTCACAATTTTTTTGGGGAATTTTTTACTTTTCTTTACCTTTACTTTTTCACTTTTAAATTTTAATTTCCTTAAGTAAACATATTTTTCAAACTGAATGTTTCAAAATACCGAGGAGGTTTATATTATTATGCAATAAAAATACAAGAAATATCTTAATATACAAAAAAAAGAACTTATAACGCAAATTTTTTAAGCGTATCTCACATTTACAAATCTGATAACATCCTTGAAACTGAAACTAAACTGCAAACAATTCAATAAAAAAAGTCCTGATAATTTCTTCACTATGAAAAAATAAACCTCCGAGTAAGGAATAATTATCCAATTACCGGCAAGAAATCGAAACTATTAAATCAGCACAGAAGTCCGCACTTAGAAACCACATTATCCCTAACTATCTTAAAGAGAGCTCCTACTACCAGTAATTGGTTCAAATGGGGGAAAATTGATACCTTTCCGCCACGGAGAAAATCCCTTCGATAAACGATATCTTAACTGGAACCGACCATCCCCCCAGAGTAGTATGCACGGGGATCCGGTCTACGGAAGTGACGTCATACCACGTGACCGGAAGTGGGCGTGACCTCGTGACGTCAGAGGGGGCGGGGCTTGTGACGTAGGCGGAAGGGGCGTGGTCGAGTGGAGTTGAGTTGTTTACTTACTGCTGGTAGGGGGCGCTGCAATATTTTTTAAAAAAAATTTTTGGACTTTAACTTTTTTAGGTTGCGTGGCGTGGCTCCCTATTGTGTTAAGGGGGGCGTGTCCCTAATAAGCCCCTAATTAATTAATTGTCCCTAATTACTTAATTACCCTAATTAATTAACATTTGTTATTTAATTACCCTAATTAGTTAAACCCTAATTAGTAATTACCCTTACTAATACCTTAGTATTAGTAATTACCCTACCCTAATTAGTTAATTACCCTTAATTATTTAATTACCCCTAATTGGATGATTTATGACCCTAATTAACCCTTTAGTTACTAATTACGGGGACTTTAACTTTCATCGAGGACACATGTAGAGTTGAGTTGTTTACTTACTGCTGGTAGGAGGGCGCTGCAATATTTTTTATTTTACATTTTGGACTTTTTTTTAAGTTGTGTTTTTTAAAGTTTCTTTTTTTGCTAGAATGGCAACAGTTATTACCTTTTGGACTTGCAATATTTTAATGACTGTGACGTCATTGAAACATGTTCGAACAGGGACCAACACGTTCAAGACAGGTTTGAACAAGGACCACCAGGTTCAAGACAGGCCTAGGGGCTAATCACACTTGAGCGGGAAAAAATGAAACGGTATGACGTCATTGAAACATGTTCGAACAGGGACCAACACGTTCAAGACAGGACTAGAGCCTAATCACGCATCTATCGTGTTTGGCAGGGGGCGCTGCGATTATCATTTTTCAGTTTTACCTTTTGGACTTTAACTTTTTGCAGTTGTTATTTAACAGAGCAGTTTATTTAACAGTGCAGTTTTATTTAACAGTGCAGTTATTATTTTATTTAACAGTTCATTTTATATTTTGCAGTTTTATTTAACTTTGCAGTTGTTATTTAACAGAGCAGTTCATTTTATTTCGTGCAGTTTTATTTAACTTTGCAGTTTTTTACGTTTGCGGTTTTTATTTAACTATTTAACTTTTATTCAACTTAAGTATTACTTGTTTTTACTTAATTTTTCTTTTATATTTCTGAAAAGTATGATATTTGTTACTGCTACCCCAACACGTGAACATATTACTTAAATAATTTCTTCTTTAAAAGTTTAAAATATTACTTCCTTTTTATCAATTAAAAAAATTCGAACTAACAAAATGTTTAAAGGGATCGCGGATCCGTGAGTAGCTGATTCGGTACTTGGGAGGTTTTTTGCCACCAAACTTTTATTAAATTTTCAATTCTTCTGAAATTAGATATTTTCTAACTATGTGTTGAAATGTGATCGGTCATGTTAAAAAGAGATGGATAAGTTATAAACTTCTTTACAATGTTATTGGTATATTTGGTATGAGCTGTGCTACTACGGTAGGGGGAGGAGATGTAAACGCACCACCGAACAAAACGACGTAAGGGTGTGTGGGGGACACACAACTACAAAAGCTATAGTAAATACGTCAGCCTTGACAGAGACAGGAATACATATGTTATAGTTACGGATCATTAGTTTCTACAATACAAGTGAGAATAAGTAGGAGATTCAACAAAAGGTTAAAAAGAGAGCGGGGTCTTTGATGGGGTGTATTTTAAACCTGCTCAATATTTCTTATGACTATCCAACATATATTTATCATTTTGAAACAGAACAATAAAAATAACATTGCGAAAAGTTGTATAGGAAATTTTACTAATCCACAATTCAAGCATTTTATTTTTTATTCGATAGAAGTATACTAGAGAGTAATATTCTAGTAATTTTTTTTAAATTCGATGATTAATTATTTGGGACTTAAAATATTTGAGACATTTTATTTTAAGGTTTGTGTTTTTATATTTCAGACTTGCGTTTATTGTACGTCCTCGAACGAGCTTAAACTTGATTGAATTTTTTTTTTACACTGGCTCAGCCAATTTTTTTTGCGAATGGACATCGCAATGCTTAAACATGTAAACATTTTTTGGTTTTAGACTAACCAATGTTTTTACAATTCATTATTGCAACAGGGAAAACTCAGATTTTACAAAATTAGTACATTTTTTAAAAAATTTGTTGCTCATCTAACTGCACACGCAGTTATCAATTTTTCAAAAATAAATGCACTGATAATTTCGAATAAAAATTTTAATTATTTATTCTGATGTAAATCTTCCATTTTTTTAAATTAAACTTTTCACTACAATATTTCTTATCCACATCACAGACTTTTATTATAGACATATTTACATTTTGAACTCGATTTTATAATTTAATTTGTTTACTTACATTAATCTAACTTTTTTTTATAAATTAATCTTTCTAACTTTATATTTTTACAACATCACCCTACTATTTCAATATTATTTACTTTTATCATCATAGACAATCATTTAATTTTCAAACCCCCAATTAATTAATTTTAAATCAACCTATATTTTTTCATTACTATATTGTCAACCCAACATTTCACAATTAATAAAATAAAATATACTGTTTGATATTTTCATTCTCACTTCTCAACGCATAAATTTTACAAAATTAAGTATCAAATTTCATTAATTCAATTTTTAATTTACTGCACAATAACGGTCTATCTCATTACCATCAACCCAACAATTCCTTATACACTTTAATGTTTCCTTCCTTACGCTTATCAATTCAACCAAATTACTTTATTTTTCTTAAACAAAGGAAATAAAATTGTTTTTTTTAATAATTTCACTTATATCTTCAAATAGCATCCTACCATTCTAAAATCAAAATAAAATAAGCACTTTGCTGTTTTTTATTCTTACTTTCCAACACCTACCATTTCATCGTTATTTCAAAAATCAATTTTAATTCAGTTTGGCGGTACCTTTTTCTCAACATCTGAAAATCAAGCTACCTTTCACTGCTATTACCACCCTAGTATCGATAAATAAAAATTGACACATCTTTAAAACTATGTGCATCATTTGTCTCAACATAACGGCTAAATTTAATTTTACAAACATATTTATAATTACGTACTGGATTCTGATTCTTAAGCATAGAAAAAAGTGAGATCAAATGTTAATTATTTTTCTGGATGGTTGAGATTAAAGCTGGAATGACTTTATTGCGTAAGGGATAGTTACGAATGGTCAGATTAATCATAAAAAAAATATAACATGTTTCAAACAAATATAAAACATTTTGAGTGTCGATGAGTTAAAAGTTCAGCAATATCATTTTTAAAATATTAACTTCCCCCACCAAGAAGAGGGTGTTTTCGAAAGACGGAAATAAGGAATATCACAGGCGAAGAAGCAAATAGAAGCCTCAACAAGGGATCGTGTTGGAGAAAAGCACCCAGATTTTGCGAAGTTCGTATAGCCATAAATACTTTTCAACTGTAACAATTTAACAGGTCGGCCCCCTTTGAAGTCCAACCGGTCTGTCTACTGAAGCGTTGGGAATAGCGTGTGTTAACAATACATGAATAGAAACCCTATACCTAAACAACTGAGAGGTCTTACGAAAGGGTCAGACAAAAATAAAAACAAGTTTGTTTTCCATAAACGCGTAGATCTGTAATTTTAACCTTGCAAATTAATGTCCACCGCAAATGTTATTACACTTTTCGCATAATTTTATTTTTATCATGTGTGAAATAGATGTAGTTGAAGAATTCATTGTCAAATGAATTCAATTACCTATAAATAGGTATAATAATATGTTATTTAGGAATTAAATCATAAAACTAGAGAGAGAGAGCACTATGCCATGAATATACTTCACAGTGAAGGAATTTGGAAATCGATGTCCTAAACATTAGTGTCAATTGTTTAGTAAAAACATAATACAATTTTCCAATGAAATTTATTTTAACTTATGAAAATAACAATCTTTGACGAAATAACCCTGCGACAAAGAGGACAAACATTTCAATTTTCAACACATTTTCTACAAGCAACAAGGTGTCCACAAGGTTGAAATACAACATTCATTTCTAGATTCATACATGTTTTACATAAAAATGAATTTCTAACAATAATTTTACATTCATTACTGTCAAGGTGTCTATTTTTAGAGATTTCGATTCCAACACGATCTTTCACTTTTTCTAACGAAACAGTAGTCTTTAAAGCACTCTTTTTTACTACATGCTTTGGGCACGTTTTACACACTCGATGGCAATTTTCCTTTCTTCTCACTATAAATTGAATATATTTACAATCAGAGAAAATTTTCCTATGCTCAACCAATGGATCATCATCATTTTCCCAATTTCCCAAAAATCCACCACAAGTAAAACAAACAACTATATCATCAAAGCCGGAATAATATAATCCAGACTCTGCAATGTCCTTAACATCGGGTTTATCTTCAGGCCAATCCTTAAAAGTATCAAGACGTTTTTTCAAAGTCCAAAATATTAGGATGTTTTGGGGCAATATCTTTTAATTTTTTAGGTGTTTTAGCTGGTTTAGACTTGTCTTCTAGATGCACGATTGGTATAATTTGAGAACCAGATATTAGAAATGAGCATTTCGGGGATTTTCTAACAGTTTGAAAAAAAAAAGTTTTTTATGTAAATTTTGTGTGTAAATTTGTTGAATTTTATATTCAGAAAAAGTGTGTTTCGTTAAATAAATTTAAAAAAAAAATAAAAACTTTGTATTTCTTGAGTTATAGTTCGTGAGAAGATTAAATTTAATAAATTTTTTTTTAGCAAAAGTGTATATTAAAGCCTAACTAAATTGATTTATTAATTTTTGAAAATTTTAAGTTAATGAAAATGGTAAGTATGAATAGCAAAACTAACATATGTTTATGGCATGCTGTTGATGGGAAAATAAGAATGAAATTTGATTTTCAGATGTTTAAAAGCAAAGTGTATTAGATGTTTGAAAATAATAGGGTAATGTTGGAAACTGAAATAAAATGTTTAAGGCTAACTGAATTAAAATTAAATTTTTAGAAATATCAGGTTAATGAGATAGGACAGTTAAGCTGAAATACGTATATCTTTAAAATGTATGCTGCTGATTGAAAAAGTAAGAACGAAATTATAAGAATTATATTTAAATTTTGGAAATGCAAATAAAAAAACTACAAAAGATATTTGAAAATAATAGGATAATGTTGGAAATTGAAATAAATGTTTAAGGATAACTGGATGAGAGCAAACTGAAATGAATTTTTAGAAAAATATCAGGTTAATGAGATAGGACAGCAAAAACTGAAATATATCTTTACAAAATGTATGTTGCTGATTGGAAAAGGTAAGAATGAAATTATAAGAATCATATTTAAATTTTGGAATGTAAATAAAAAAATCATCAAATAATTTTGATTTTAAACTAACAGTGCATTGACTTTTCAGATGTTTTTTGAGAAAAAAACTACAAAAGATAAAATAATAGGATAATGTTGGAAAGTAAGAATGGGAAATAAATTAAATGCTTGAGGTTAACTGAATTAAAATTTGAATTTTAGAAATATTATAATGAAAAATTGTAGTAAATTTAAAAAAAAAAATGATAGGCTGCTGTGAGTAAGAATGATTTAAATCTTATTTTTTAGGCAAAGATAATGGTAAAAATGAATAAAAATATCGAGTCATCAGTATTTAACGCCTGAAACTGATAGGTATAAGTATGAATAAAATTAGAAAAACCTAATAAAATTGAAACTTATTTGGGGGAAATGTAACTAATATTTAACCACTATTAAATGAAGAAATCAAGTGTTAAACTGTTTAAATTCAATTTTTTGCTTGTTTGAAAAATTTTTAATTGAAGAAAGGTGTTGCGCTAACGTAATAACACGTACCAACAGGATTCAGATAATTGATATCACTTGGTACATCCTTTTGCAATTTTTTCTGATAAGGGATCCCGGTATCTCTGATTTAAACAAGTTATAATGATTTATCTCGTTCGGAACCAGGACATTGATTTTAAGTAGGATAATTAGTTTGTTCAATCTGATTTTAATGAGTGTTTACAAAGTAAACATTTCATGCAGAGATCATTTGATTTTTTCGGATGTTGGAAAGCTAGTTAACATTAATAATAATAATTTTGAAACTTAATTGGAAAATGGTTTATATTCATTCAAACATGTTGGTGCATTCTGATGATTCATTCCTTATCGTCCATACACGGTGGTCCACCCCCTTATCAAACCTCTTTGACTCACTCGTTATCTTTTTTCCGGATATCTTGTTCATTCAAGTCTGAAGCAAAATATTACATACTGAATGCATTCGTACTTTTATTGAATTTACACATTTTATCACCAGATCCTTAATTGCAGCTCGGTAAGATCCTGTTACTATCTTCAAGGAACTCCATTTAATTGAATAGTTTGGTGTTTTAACAAAATGAAACGCCAATAAGTTCTGAAGAAAGGGAATCCTGAACTGAATGTTGTCAAGTATTCAAAGGATCCCTTATCCTATGAAAATGTTCTCGGATTGCAACGGATGGAAAATATTTATGCGTTCTACTGATACTAAGTCCTCTGCTATGATTTTGAAAGAGCGAAATGCAGGTGAAGCAACTAGTTTCTTCGCTCGCTTTTCTTCTGTTACTTAATTAATATTACATCTGTTTCTTAAATTTGCCATCGTTTTCCAAACACTGCATTATTAAGAAGCTTAAATAGGTCCTTTTCAAAAGGCGATTTTGCTAGTTTACGTTGTTTTGTGTTAAAATCTATATAGCTCTTCAACTATGGGCTTTGAGAGAACTTTAGAACTCTGTTTCTTGTTAAGAAACTTTCCACAGCCTGTTCTCCGCGATGGATAACTGGATTTTTAGTAAAGTTACCGTCAGGACTTACAATTGCATAGGCGTACCCACAAGGAATGTGATTGGATATAGGGGTTGTGTAAGATTGTGAGGGATTCGGAATACAAGTAACATGCTTCTCTAAAATAGAGTTTATATGCAAAGCTCAATTTACCTCTTACATGCATTTCTTTTGGGCAGAAAAGAAAATTTACGTTTTCGAGAAGAAGTTTAAATCACAAAATTTGTTTCTTGAAAATGGAAGCCTTTTAGTTATGCACCCTCCAACAAATTCGTTTTGGTTCCATTCCATTCCAAGATAAAAAAAATATTAACTGTCCAAGAATAAGTTTAACATTTAGAAAAAATGCTAAATAAAACGGATAAAAAGAATTGAGGCGGTAAGTTAATCTTGCCGGGTGGTTGGTGGGCTCAATTCTAAAAACAAATAGTTTCATTAATAATAATTTAATAATATAAAATATAATTTATTTAATAATATAAATCTTATTTCTTTAATAATAATTTAATAATATAAATTTTACAAAAATAATTTTATTTTTAAAAATTAATAATTTTACAGATATCTCACTGGGATTTGAACCTGCGACCTAGCAAAAGAGAGACGAAGCTCAGTAATAAGTCTGATACCTACCATACTGAGCCACGTCCCTCTGACTACTTCAGTAAAATTTTAGTTTCAAATTGCAAACAAACTAATTAATTCGAGAGTATTTCTTGAGAACTTATATTACGCCCTAACGAATCGGGTACTGATGGCCTAACGGGGAGTGCATAGCGTCGGAGATCCGTTAGGTCAAGTACCTTTTTGCGGGTTCGAATCCAAAAATATATTATTTTATTCACTTTAAAAAATATTTAAATTTAACAAGAACTTCACCAGATAGATGGCAGCACGGGTACTCAAAAACCTTTAAATATTTAATTAAATTTCTTACAAATAACTCTTACTTTCTCCGCTAGATGGCTGTACGAACGCCAAAAAAAAATGTCGGGTCAAACACGTGAAAAAATACTGTTGCCATACCCGAAAAACTAAACTTTAAAATTTCCGCTAAAACGAAACTAGCAGCAAAAAACAACTCAACTCCGCTAAACCAGCAGCAGGAGGTAAACAACTCAACTCCACTCGACCACGCCCCTTCCGCCTACGTCACAAGCCACGCCCCCTCTGACGTCACAGGCCACGCCCACTTCCGGTCACGTGGTATGACGTCACTTCCGTAGACCGGATCCCCGTGCATACTACTCCCCAGCATCATTAGTCCTTCCAGAAGTCCGACAACTTGTCCGGAAATTCCCACCCATAATGCCACGGACCGGATCGTGACTCACGACCGAATTAAGAAAAGAGGATTCCGCCAGCAAAACTTTCACCATCGTGACCAGAATAGGACACCGGCTTCCGGGGGGTTACGGTCCCAGTTACACTAATACTCCGGGTGAAAATGAAAATTAATGGCGGTCCGAGGTAAAGTTTTTTTTTGCCATCCAGCTCTTGAGCAAACGGATCGCATAGAATGAGAAATGGACGAGGAAGAATTATAAACATAATGGGGTCTGTAATAATTTCAACGGGTTTGTTAATGGGATGATTAGTTTGGACGGTTTTTGGTACCGTTTCATCAGGTAGGGGCTCACGTTAACGTGAGCTGATGTTGTATGTGAGTGTAACTTGATAAGAAAGAGTCTTGTTTATGGTCACGGTCACTGAAGGTGTAAATTAGTGTCAGAATCGAGGGCGCTTGAAGCGATAAAATGTTGGCGGTGGTGTTTTAAGTGCGGGTCACGTCGGTGGTCCTGGAGCAGGTCTAAAAGTGCAGTAAATTCTGGCTCGATTTTGGTTCACGGCACGTATCTGAGTGTAGGGTAAATTTTAAAGTATCCTTGGAGTGTTTGTATGACACTTCATGCTGTTGCTGTACCTAGAGATTGGATTTTCGTTTTGAGTTTGGGGAGCGCTGTTTTTGGGGTGTTTTTTTTGAGGGGAGTGCTATCCTTTTGGGGGCATTTTAGATCCATCAAACAGTAAGTTAGATAAGCAAGTTAATAGGTTAGAAGCGTTATTGGGTTAGTTAACCAGACTAATTTATTAATTTGAAGGGTTAAGCCTTAGCTGCTGTTATACGCCTCACAGACCCTTAATTGAGTTGTGTCTTGTGTCCTGGCTGCACAGTTAAAGGATATCTTTAATATTATTGTTTCCAATAATATATTTAATATTATTGTTAAGCTGTTACCAAAACAAAGTTTATTTTGAGATTATGTTAAAAAAAACACTAGTTTTTATTTATTAATGATTTAAAAATAGTCACCCTTTAACAGCGATTCAGTTATTAGGGACCATTCATTAATTACGTAAGGAAGATTTTGGCAATTTTTGACCCCCCCACCCTCATGTAAGGGTACGTAAGATTTTTCAAATCCCTCCCCCCTATTCTTACGTAAGATTCCATTTCGTTTTTTCAAAATAATAAAATGTTAGCGCACGAAATGATTAACAAAAAAGGTTGAAACCAAAACTAATAAAGATTTCTCTCTTTTTGCTTTTGTTTTGTTTCGACTTTTGACAACTGGAAGATGGTTTCAACAGTTTTATTTAATTGGTATTTGTTTACATTAACTTGGAAAATATTACGCAAGAATTGGTTTGACCCCCCAGCCCCCAAGTAAGGGTATGTAGAGATTTTTACAACCCCCCTCCCCCTCGGGACCCTTACTAAATTAATGAATGGCCCTTACCCATTTAGTTAAATAGTATTGATATTTTCATTTACAAATAAAAAGCTTGTATACGATTTCAAATAATTTTTGCGCGAGTCATTAAAATACATAACTCTGAATAATATCTTCAAGTTAACTAACAATTCAAATGAGTTATTTATTCTAGATTCTAGATAGAGCTTTCTGAAGCTATTACATAGGAGGATACTTAGTACTGGGAATTTGTCGACACTATCAATGCAATTGCTTCACTAATAATATACCAGATATTTTTATCGGCTCCGAAATTACATTTTTTGGGGAATTTCACTCATTGTTTTATTGGAAATCTCTAAAAACTAAATAGTTACAACAGACGTTAAATCATACACAGGTCACATGGGGAAATAATCAATTTAGCTTCACCCGAATAAAAATATGATTCAAATAAAGCAATAAAACGAATTAGTTTTGAATAATGGCGTTAGGAATATTTGAATCTGTTTTAACTGGTTAGTGTTGAATTCTGATTTAGTATTTTTAAATAAACTGAGCAAATATGCTAAAATGACTATTTTTCCATTCTGAAAAATACAGGGTGTTTCAAAATTGCGTTGCACGGCTTTTATTCGGAACCAACGCCTCCTAGTGTCATGGAAGTAAGGTCTACCCCTAAGTAAGTGAGCCTGTAGAATCCATTGAGATGACTTACAGCGCCCCTAGCGGCGAAATTAAAGAGTTAAAAACTACAGGAGAGAGAGCAAAAACCTCAGCGAGAGTATTGTTGCAACGTCAAGAAGAACTCACTGAAAAAATTTGATCAAACTATCTTGAATATTCGCGGAGATATTAGCATGTGAAAATAGCACTTTTTCAGGGGACAAAAAAGAAAAAGTTCGCATATTTGCAAATCTTTTTGATTTTTTGATTAAATTTTGTGTTCTTTAAACTAAAAAAACAAAAAACTACAAAATAACACTGACAAATTTGGAAATATGCGAACTTTTTCTTTTTTGACCCCTGAAAAAGTGCTATTTTCACATGCTAATATCTCCACGAATATTCAAGATAGTTTGATCAAATTTTTTTCAGTGAGTTCTTCTTGACGTTGGCAACAATCCTCTCACTGAGGCTTTTGCTCTATCTCCTTTAGTTTTAAAATTATTTTTTTAACTTTTTAATTTCACCGCTAGGGGCGCTGTAAGTCATTTCAGTGCATTCTCCAGGCTCCCTTACCTAGGGGTAGACCTTACTTCCATGACCCTAGGAGGCGTTGGTTCCGAATAAAAGCCGTGCAACGCAATTTTGAAACACCCTGTATGCTCGTTTGAATAACATGGGTATTACTGTCACTTTTCGACACTACCTTATTGATTAACTGATTAGAAACTCGGTTTTATTTTACTCGTTTGGTTAGAGCTAATTTTAACTGAGCCCAAGACCCAACCCCCTATCAATATCAGCCAGTATCACATAAAATTTGATTGTGTCTGTATCATCTATACTAGCTAGATCGACTCTATAAAAAACTGTCAGCTATTTTCAGCGTGATACAAAATCCATCAACAATAAATTAACCGATATTGAAAATTACACTTGTATTAACCCTACAGTGCCATTTGTCTACACGACATTTTCCCCCATTTTCTACTCGAACTTCCATTTCCAAATGGCAACACCATGCAATAAGTACAATAAATATAACATTTCATTGTATTAGCACTTAAGACTGCCAGTAGATGTCCGCAGGGGAGCTATTTTGAGACATTTGTTAGTATCTAGTGAGACGAAAGTCAAGACACAGAAAACGCCAAAATAAAAGGACCATATAAATTAAAATAAAAAAAATTTCAGCTTGAAAAAATTTTTTTTTGAAAAGATAAAATGTTTTTTATATTTTTAGAGCATTTGGTTTTATTTCACTTCACAGTTAATTTCACAAGGGACACAAATTAATTTTACAAGGACAAAGTTTTTTGTCAATTAAAAGTAGAAAAAATTAAATTAATTTTTTTAGTATTTTGTTACTAATTTACACCATAATAGAAGTCAAATAAATGATTTTCAAGTGAATTTAAAAAATCATGCATTGTAGGGTTAAATACACGAAATCCTAAACAACGAGTATTGATTTAAAGTAATACATTTCCTCAAATGACATAGATCAATTCCGTAAATCTTAAAAGGCAAAAAAAGTCAAAAATTCAAACAAATCTACCTCGGGCGATTATTATTAGGTCCCCTCTCCAAGGTCAGAATCGAACCAGGTCCTTCTTTTCGCCCATCAGAAGACGCACGCAGTGGAAGGCGCAATACCTTCATTAAGAGACTCTCGTGCTTTGCAGAGCGTGAAATCCTATTATCCCCTCCGCATTTATGAATGGAGCTCCTCCGAACAAGTGTGGTGTGCGTTAAACCATAATTAAAGCTCCGTTTAAGGAGCGGGATTCGCCAGGAGTTAACGCGCGCCATGCTGCTTAATGGAATACTGTTAATTTGACGACCGTAAAAATGGGCCAATCGAATTGGATGGTGCTTGCTAGGATCTTTTGAAGTGGGTGATTCGCCTTAACTAGCTTGCTATAGACGCGTGTCCTTCATGGAGTTTGCTAATTTCACAAAGGGGTAAACAGAAGACACATAAGAAGGAAATATTGGATCAATTGAGGATGATATGAAGTGCATAAGACCAAATGTATCCGATCATATTTTTAAATATTTCTTTGAGTTTTTGTTGAATACAAATGTAATTCCCAAGTAATGCAAGAAGTTTTTCTAAGAAGAGTAAATATGTTTTTAAATTTTTTTGACTACTGCGCTGCAAATCAATTTGGTTTTCGTGATAATATTAGTACCACAAATGCATTAATTGAATTTTCATCTTTTGTAAAAATAATCTTAATAACAACTTACAAACGGTAGCAATATCTATTGACATTAGTAAGGCATCTGATAGCGTTAATCATGAAATTCTTCTTTACAAACTTTATGCAGCAGGTATTCGGGGAACATAATTGGATTGGCTTAAATCATTTATTCTATTGCGTAAACATAGGGTGAAAATTGATAAATTGTTAAGTAATTTTGTTCTGGTGAAAAAAGAAGTACCTCAGGGTTCTCGTATTGGACCATTACTTTTTAATATTTATATTAATGATTTCTGTAAAATGAAAATTTCTGGAAAAATTATTACTTTTGCAGATAATACTATTATTTTATATTCCGCTTCTACATACGAAGCTCTTGAATGGGGATTTAAAAATTATTCATGATTGGTTTACATCAAACGAATTGCAGGTAAATGTGGAAAAAACATGCTATATAATTTTTCATTTAAAGCCTACATCTGAAATATATCTTGATTTAAAATTTTGTGATTGCAAACAAGAATCATGTAACGATCATCTCATTAAATACACTCCCTCTTTAAAATACTTAGGCATTCTTTTTAACCAAAACTGGAAATTAAAATATCATATAAATTTAATTTGTAGCAAATTAAGATTTATTTTATTTAAATTTTATCATTTGAAAAAATATATCAAATTTGAGTTACTTTTGAAATTATATTTTGCATGGGTTGAATCTCGTATTCAGTATGGAATTTTGGTTTGGGGAGGTGATTATATTACAAACATAAAACCCTTATTAAATTTACATGAAAAATTCTTACGATATTTTAAAAATACTATTCTTTTAAATGTTCAACAATTGTTTGTATTAAATAGTCTTATCTTTTTAAAGAAATTTTCCACAGTAGCAAAAATTAATCTTAACAATAATTATAATTTTAGAAGAAAAAATTTTTGTCTTGTACCAACTCCTTATTAAGAAATATTTAAAACGCATTTTGATTATTTATCTGTTATTCTATTTAATAAATTGCCGTATGGAACTCAAATAGAACCAAACTTTATACGTTTTAAAAAACTTAGTACTTTATTTATTTTAAATCAAAATAATATAGAAAACCTATTAAATTCTGCCAGGTGATAACTTCAGGAGTAGTAGTAGTACTCCTTATTATTATACATCTATATTATAAAATATCAGAAAAGAAAACATCTAGCCAGTCCCACCAACCCCTTTTTTAGTTTTAATTATGTTTTTATTTTAAAGTTGTAAAAATGAGATGGTCGAGAATGACATATTTTTTTTATTCCATATAAGTTTTCTTATTGTATTTTATATGTTCATTAGGGTGGGTCAAAAATATTTTTATACTTTTCCAAGGGGCACAGCTACAAAAAGGTGCCGAATGGTCTCAAACTAACATGTGTGAAATATTATTCCCTTACGATAACTCTTTTTGCCTCCGGATTAACGGAAAAGTTTCAATTAATATAGCAATTTCATGTAAAAATGGACAAATGAAAATCGAGATTTTATCACGATTGGACGAATGTGTCATGAATATAAACGTGCAAAATGGTATAAAAATCCTCATTGAAGACTATAAAATTATTTAAAAGGAAACCAGAGTTGAAATACTTGAGTTGTAATACAACATATTTTGAAGTATCTCAATGATTAGAACTGGCAATTAAAGATTTCTTTCTGGAATCATAAAATGTGCGAAACCTTTATTCCTGGTTGAGTAGGATGGTAAAAACGTTAAATTTAATAAAAATGGATGTGTCAAAAGGTGGGTACCTTTTGTGGGTTATAAGATTTCAACCCCCGGATGATATTTGGATAATAATTAAAGGTTGAGGTTTTCTTTAAAATTTTGGTGGCATATTAGGGATGTCCCATCCCAAGTGTCCCCATAGGCGTTCTTAATGTTAAAAAATAAATTAAAAACATATTTTAAGAGTCAAATTTTGGAATATTTTAGCGTTTTCAGCTCAAAGATCAGTAATATCCTCAAAATTTTTAAATTAGCTACATTAATGTTTAGAACACACTTGTGTTTATTTTTTAACAGTTAAACTTACTATATTTAAACTTTTATGAACGCATAAGTGACTGCTAAGAAGCTATTTTGAGTCAATCCTCCCTCTAAAGAAGTATAATTTATGGGCCTGGGTTTCAGTCTATTGCTTAATTAGTTAGAAAAAAAAATAGGTAAATCATTACTGAGGTGAATCTCATCATGATATTGCTATTTCCTATGAACAAACTATTCATTAGACACTTGTTTCAACATATTTTATGTGATCACATTTGGTTCCCAAGACCAGCCAATGAAATAACTGCCCGCCGAATTTTGAAAGCGCCACATTTACGAAAAATACAACCATTTCTACTTTTAAAATTTAAAAATATTGTTTTACACTGGCCATAATTGAGGAAAAATGTATCTGATCTACCAATATTTAAAATCTGTCACTGACAATCCACTATTTTTGGCAAAAAAGATCCTCCTATTCTACTCCTGTTTTGTTAATTTGGTAATACATTATATTGCATAATATATTGGTTATATTGTTGCATTATATTGTTTTTTTTTGTATTAAAAATGCATAAATGTGACTAAAATTATTAAAATTGCTTTTAAATACCCTTATTTGTGAGCTTTAAATAATTATCGACAAAAAATTATTTATAAAATTTTTAAAAAATATGAAAAATTATACACATTTTTGTTCCATTTGAGGCCAATCCGGAGGCAAAAAGAGTTATAATAATGGAATAATATTTCACACATGTTAGTTTGAGACCAATTGGCACCTTTTTTTGCTGTGCCCGATAGAATTTGTAAAAAGAATTTTTCGCCATAGGAAAATGACCCACCCTAATGTTCAATAAATTTATTTTATTTTTCTATGTTCAATAACATTAGAAAATCTGTAACCCCATGGAAGAGCTTTTCTGGCTCCTTTGGGATATTAAAAAATATTTTAGTGTTTTTTTTATTATAATTTTCTTTCCTGTTGTGTACTGTCGTGTTGTGTGTTGTTGTTGTTGAATAAATTTGAATTTGAATTGAATACAATTTTCACATATATATTTTAGAGAAACGTATAGCATTACGATAGTCCATAAAAATAGATCTCATTGATCTCTTAAATTTCAAAGTCACCTTATTACCATTATAAGAAAGGAGATCAAAAACCAGATCCATATTGGTGAAAATGATAATAATAGGGCTTTATTTTGTCAAAACACGGTCTCCAACAAAACGATTTTCAATTGCTCTATTTTTGAAAGCGGTCAGATATTATTTATTGAAATGTTTAATAAAAGTATTAAAAGATGTGAAAATAAGTACCAAAGTAAATCAATCTTCTTCTTCTCGTGTCCATGGATACGTGCACGGTAAAATTAGACACCACCGAAGGTGTCAACAATTGCGGCAGCCAATAAGTAAATCAATAAACATGTCATATAACAGCATAAAGGATGACCATGGTATCATATGTTCACCAGTATACCATTATCACTATTGCATTCAATTCTTCTTCCCCCCCATTGACACTATTGTACTTCAGAAATAGATTAGTAATATAGTAGCATATATACAGGGTGTAATGGAAAGTCCCTTTACCCTGTAATAAATTGCTAACGGAGCAAGCTAAAGCTATACAGTTAAGGTAACGGTATAGTAAAGTGACTATGCGCAACCGAATGCGAGCAACCGCAGCGCCCTCTAGTGAAAATTTTAGGAGTTATAAATTTTATTTTAAAAACTACTAGGAATTCGGTAAAATAGTCAATTACAAAGTTGTAGATCAGCATCGATTTAGAAGGAAAAGACACCTTAAGCAAAAAAATATCTTGAATAGAACCCCTAAAACGCACGCTCAATTAGGTTGAATTTACGTTGATTTTACGTCTTAAAACATTTCTCACGAAGCGAACGTGAGAAATTTTCAATTTAATGAGTTAAGAATACTTTTATTCATTTATTGAAGTCATTAAATTGAAAATTTCTCACTTTCGCTTCGTGAGAAGCATTTTAAGACGTAAAATCTACGTAAATTCAACCTAATTGAGCGTGCGTTTTAGGGGTTCTATTCAAGATATTTTTTTGCTTAAGGTGTCTTTTCCTACTAAATCGATGCTGCTCTACAACTTTGTAATTGACCATTTTACCAAATTCTTAATAGTTTTTAAAATAAAATTTATAACTCCTAAAATTTCCGCTAGAGGGCGCTGCAGTTGCTCGCATTCGGTTGCGCATAGTCACTTTACTATACCGTTACCTTAACTGTATAGCTTTAGCTTGCTCCGTTAGCAATTTATTACAGGGTAAAGGGACTTTCCTTTACACCCTGTATATATATATATATATATATATATATATTTTGTAAGTGAGTAGCAATGCACCTAGACTATACTACAAGCTAAAAAGTATAAGCTAAGGTAGAAAATATAAACAGACATAATATAAGTCATTACAAGTGAATTTATTTCTAAAAACAATCAATGTGTTTGAATTGTTTTTACCGTGTCAGAAAGTTTAGAAAAACAGAGTATTATTGATCATCCATAGAGTTAATATTGGAAATAATAAACCTTTAATAATTTCATTGAAAGACATAGATTCAATGAAATGTTTTTCAACTTTTTTATGGTATTACTGACAACGCAATATATTTTGTAGTTCAACAATAGTTCTTTTCCGAAAATACCAGTTTATATATAATTTTCATTTGCTCCAAATATTGTTTTCAGAATAAAAACGGGATTGTTCAACTGGTTCTATTTATATAGTCATCCCTTACAAGTGTATTCTGAATCATTCAAAAGGAAAAACGTGCATTTAATATAATAAATTTTATGAAATATATAAACTTTCTCCATTCTATTTTTTATCGATTTGTTATTGTGTTTGAATGGGTGACAAAGGCTTTGTTAAAGTGTAAGAATGTGGGTTTTCGATTTCGCTTATAAAAAAATGTCGCGGACTGGCAAAAAAGCTATGTCTAAGTCTTTGATATCTTTGATTAATTTGGACCAAAATAAACACATAAAACAATCCCTTTGTGTAAAATAAGGTGCAAAAAGTATTCCCCCTTTTACAAACCCCCCTATAATATTTTTTCTACTGGATTTAAAAAAAATGGATAATGATATGAAATCATTCACAAAACACAACAAAACATGTTAATGTTTTATATAAAAAAATATTAGATGGTTACACATAGAAAACATCAGTGTCTCATTAGTAAAACAACTTCTTTATATGTTTCTTGCGTTTTAATCATAAATAATTTTGATTGAATATATATTTTTTTCATTAATCAATATATCTCGGTGAATCTCCTTTCCGTCCTAACAAGGCATTTGTTTTTACATTGCCGCACATCTGCATAATTTTCACGTCAATTAAGAAAAGCATATTAAAAACACTATTTTTAAGGTCTCTACATTCACTCACGTGCGTAAGTAGATTATTATATTTTTTTATCCGTTATTATAAACCTCTCTTTTTTAAAATAGCTTCCATTAGCAAAGGCTATTATGACACAGACGAAAAAAAAACAACCTTTACCAACGTGTTTATCCGATTGGGAGGTATTCAGGTCAGCGGCTTTGATAGATTTTTATGAAATTACTCGAGGGAAAGATTTACTTTGATACAAAAACTTAACAAATTTTTCAAATTATTATTACTCCATGAGAGCGTTTTTCTTTCCGTTTTTACTTTCGAACCATAATTTATTTTTCGCGGAGACGACTCAAAGGACGTACAAAGACGCCTGTGTTGGTTAGATAAACGGGGAAATTTTTCTTGAAATTGATTAGGCCTTATTTTTTCTTTCATTTTCATCGCTTTTAGCAGTTTTTGTGTCTGAAAAAAGAAGTGAAAAATGACAATAGTGAAAGGGGATTGTTTCATTGGTCATTTCCAAATTCGATAGGATTTCAGCACGGGTCTGATTTCTGCGACGAAAACTTTTAAAGGATTAAATGTTTGTTTAGCTTTTCCACGATACGTTCCATTAAATGATTTTTATATAAAAAATAAGATTGCCTCTTAGGTAAGGGAGGAAAAATAGTTTCAAGATTTTTAATAAAATTTTCTTTGCTACTCATTTTGGCAGATGCCATTTCTTTAGCATTTCTAGCGTTTTTGTAGTTACTGTTACCCAGATTAAATATTTTTTATAATTGTTATGTAAAGAAAATAATTAAAGTCTACGAATGAGGTATTTGCATGAGTGAGGGATTTGCTTGATTTTATACTTTTTCGATACATTATGGTCTAAAACTCCCAAATTTCTGATTTTTAAGTTCAAAAATGTGTTTTAAATTATTGAAAAATCAATTTTATTTTTGCCAAAACGTCAGAAAAGTCACGTTATCAGAAAACGGGCTTCTATTGGATGTGACGTCACAGCGCATGAAAACCATTGTGTTTTCTGTTTTCACGTGATCAGAAAACGGGCTCCTATTGGATGTGACCTCACAGCGCATGATTTGTGATTCGAAAGTGTTTTCGCGCCAAAACAAAAAACGAAATTTCAAAAATTTATATCTCAGAAACTAGGCTACGAAAATACTTGATGTAAACGTCATTCTTCATGGTTTTTTATCTGCTATTTTAATAAAATTTAATCTCAAAACGTGAGAATACCTCATTAAATTATAAAATTACTTCTTGATCTAAAAATATATTCTGCTTCACACACTGTTTATCTATATTCGGTATTTCATAAGTATTTCTATTGGTATTTTTAGAAATATATCGTGGTATCATTAGTTAATATTTAACAACAATAGACTTAAGACCTTTGAGCCTTAATTTTGAAAGGAATCATAGTATAGTTGTAATTTTAAAGTTAAAGGATACATAAATATTTTCAAATTTATAAATTTCATACAAAAAATTAAATGCTCAATTATTTTTATTTGATTCGTGTTTTTACTGTTTTTATTCAATCAAGTAATTAAAATTTCTGAAGAATGTATTTTTATCACAAAAATAAGATGAATAAAATAAATTGAAAGTTTAAATACAAGACACCTTTTGCACTATGTAGTGACAGTACCTCAAAAAGATTATAAACCTCTAGAAGTCTTATCAAAAATACAATGGTGTCTACCATAATTAAAAAAAACAATACCCTTGTTATTGGTCTTATAAAAACATACCTGCTAACGCAGCAAATTATAATAATTATTATAATAATGGTTAGTATGTACTTATCCAAAACACCACATGGATAAACGTTACAAGTGACCCAACCTAGTAATCACAAACATAGAAAAACTACATTACTTAAAGCACAAGCGAGGCAATCTAAAAGCGAAAATGGGAGTTCTCATTATCTTTCTCTTCTAAATTAGTCAATTTGTTAGGACCGAATCTAAGCTGTATATGAGCAACAGTAAGATATGCACACCATCTGTCTACTTATTTGCAAGACAAATCAATCCCAAAGACTATTAAAGTCACTCAAGCGAGGTAGAAAGGCGATTGCAAGGGTTCGTACGTTTCTGAACATCACTTCGTTGGTCTGATGTTCGTCTATTCAATGAATGAATCAATAAAATCATCCAACCAGTTTTACAATTATTCCCCACTACAAATTAAAATTGAGCTATAACGAGATGCTATTAGATTTAAATGACCGTTTAGTCCATTTCCGTAAAATGGAAAAGTTATCCAAATGTATGGAACTTAGATTTAATTAGACGTAAATGTAAATAAATAATCTTATATCTAAAATTGCGCTTAACCGTTGCCGTTCGTTACTCAAACAAATTAAAAAAACATCTTTAGGAGTATTTTTAAGAACGACCATTATTATAAGTAAGAAAAAAATGTACCTATTACTGTGACATTCTATTCTTCTAGAAATGAAATTAAGTTTTTATGTATGTAGACAAAGCATTTGAATTACTTGAAAATCCAAAATCAAACTATTTAAATAACTTCAGAAAAGGACTACTGTATGACTAACTGTAATTTCCGAACAAATTTTGTTGAAACAAAACGTTTTTAATAAAAAAAACTCTTGTAAAATGATCAAATTTTAAGTTCCTTTAGAAATGCAGGACCAACTGAGCAAAACGGATTTTTGACTACCACATCATCAATACAAAACTCATCTTTAACCGAAGGAAACTTTTAGAACAAGATTTTAATATAGCTAAGAAAGTTAGATTTGGACTGCTTAGAAAATTCAGGTATGAAAGCTTCGACTGTAAATAAATATTACCCCAAATTAAACTAATTGATCAATAGTTCAACGCGCGCGCTCTTATATTCACATTATTATAATGCGAAAGCTAGGAAAGTCATGTTAAAAGTAGATTTCCGTAGTCTTTGGTCTAGTTCCAATAATAAAGTTAATTTATATTAAAGCGGATAGATAAACTTCAATTATATGAATCTCAGATTAAAATTAAGATTTGGTTTTATAAGTAAGTATAACTCTAAAAAATGATATTCTACTGTTTTATTAAGCGATAAAACAGAAAACATTGACACAAATATATAAGCGTTATAAACACATTCGACTTCAAAAAATATTAGATATACTCGATAGATTAAATCTAAAGACTTTATTTAAAGTCTTAATTTACGACTGAAAAAAGAGGAACCTGATAAAGGGAACCGATATTACATTAAGATATTTAATATCTCTCTATATTAAAAAAAAATAACAGTGACCGCCGCCGCCGCTGTCGCCGCCGCCGCTGATTTTGAAAATTTTATTTTTGAACATTTTGAACTCTAACTACGCAAAAACTATTCAAAGGAATATTATGAAATTTTGACCATTGGTAGACAAACGCATGATAATCCTTTTCGTTTCAAAACCTAATTAATTAGATAATTAGTTCTGGAGTTATTTAATGTCAAAGTCGAAAATTATTTTTTTCTGCTGCAAGTTCGCCTCAAGCAAAATCTATTTACAGCAGAAACGTGATTTTTTTTGCATACACATACTCTTAGGCATGAAGTTTTGCACCTCATTGCTCTTTTTTCGAATTTCGAATTAGTTTTTGAGTAATTCAATTTTAAAGTTTCGAAATTTTTGACAATTTTTCGATTTTTTCGCTATAAAATAAAAACTAATCATGATAGAGGCACAATATTTTAGACACATATACAGTTATTTTTATAAAAATATTGGCGTTTCGTTTTTTAAAAAATTCGAATCAGTTTTAGAATTATTGAGATTCAAAGTTTCAATTTTTTCTTCTCCTTCTGGTCTTTCACTAGGGAAACAGCTTATTTTTATGAGTCTTATTTCTTTAATTTCCGACGATTCACTAGATGTTTACGTGCATAAAAAAATTTAAAGTTTCTTAAAGGCTTGTTTTTACTCTAAGTTGGTTGATGATAATTGGTAGACTTGCTTGATATTTTTTTAAAAACATTTCTATTCAATAATTGAAGAAAGAAGAATTGAAGTTAAGAGATGAATATTTTAGAAACAGTTTTATTTTGATATCTTCGAGGGAATGAATGACTCGAATTAAATCATTGATACACTAGAGAGATGAGAAGCTTCGGTATCAAAGGCGCATTAACTAAGCCGACGAGCCTGGATTGTTGAGATGAAACAAACGAGCACTGCTCGCTAAGATCGCGAAGCGATCTTCAAAGAACTGCGAAGCAGTTCTGGGGGTTGGTGAGCGATAGCGAGCAGGGGGCAGAGCCCCCTAGTTTCATAAGAAATAAAATATAAGCATTTCAAATAATGAGGCCACAAAATATGAAACAAAGAAGTTTTCAACAGTCCTCATAAGATAAAAATGACAAATTTAGCATGATAATTAAACCGTATGTCAATTATAAGATTAAAATTTAAAGCACCGATAATAAGGTATTTGTAATATTTTTTGGGGGATAATAGAATCAGATTCCTATCTAAGGTTCGATTTAAAAATTTCATTATTGATTTTTTTAAATATTTGTTCAGATATTATAAAAGATTAAAAAAAAGCTGGAAAAGTTATACAAATTCAGTAATTAATTTTAAAATTGAAGATTTAATCCCAAGTTACGTTATCAATGTACATAATTTTAAATATTCGATTTTTTTTCTTGAAAAAATGAAAGACTTTAAATAAAAAATAACAACGGTAAAATTAAATAATAAGTATCATTAATAAAAGTAATAAGTATCATTTCCTAATGCTTATGAAATTAAATCTTATTAAACCTATTCAATGATATTTGTTTTATATTATAGCATGGTGAAATTATGCTAACGATGTTTGAAATTAATGATAATAGGGAAAAAACTTAAAATATGCATTATTTCCCTCATTTTCCCATATCTATAGAAGCAATTTCTTCCCAGATAATTTTAATTAAATTTTCCTTTTAAAAATGTTTCAAAACCTTGGAAATCGATTACATTTTTAATACGTATCGCATATCTTTTTGTAACCTCACTCTAAGTGCTTGAAATGCAGGGCTGTATTTTGAAGAGAATTACTTTATTTCGCCCGGAGAAAGTCATGAAACTAGATGATAGACATCATTTGCGTCTTCCGGTGCCCATGAAAAGTTATAACTCAAGATTATAGCTTTTGGGGATTTTAAGAAGCTATAAGGATACCCCATCCAACTTTCTTCTTTACAACCTTCCCGATTTCTTTGAAAATCAATACCACACATCTATAAGAGAACCAACCTACAACAAATTTCGTTTTATGAATTATTTCTAAAAAAGGGTTACAGAAATATTTTTACTACTTAAAAAACGAAAAAAAGTTTACTCAAAAATATTTTACGGAGATATGAAGTTTAGAGACATAAACAGTCAATTTAGAAAAATAATGCGACCAAATGTCAAAATATTAAAGGTTAACAAGTTACATAATTTAAACGCTATAGTTTTTTTTTGAAACATTTTAACATCTTTTTATGTGAAACATCCTTTTTTAAAAACTTGAAACTGGAACAAAATACCTTAACGTTACTGGACTTAATTCTTTTACATAATTTAAAACTTTTAAATATTTTAAGGACTGAATTTTTTACCTTAAAGAAATACGAACAGTGTCACTCCCTAGTGGATGCTGCGGGATTTTTAAAATCATTCATTGAGGTGTTTGATACATCCAAATTGTTTCCAGCGTTACCCTGCTTATTTATGTTTATCAAATCATTTTTATACAGTTCATATATTTTTTTATCTTCGAAAATATGTTGTTTACAATACGTCACAGAGAAAGGTATTTATTTGTAAAAATTACTCCATAACTTATATTATTCATACACTTCTCTACTCACCTGTAGTGGTTGATGTGGACAAACAGCCAGCAAGATGCAGAAGCGCACACAGAATTAAACCGAAAGATCCCAACAGGTGAGACATATTTGTCCGGTCACTTGAAGTTCACACACCACAAAAAAATCCACCTTCAAAAGTTATCTTCCCTAAAGTTCATTCCATTCCACGACACAAGTCCCCACAGAGAAAGGGAGAAGAAGAAGAAAAAAGGCAATCCCTTCCTACATGCCTCCCCCTAGAGAAAAAAAAACCCCCACAACACAATGTATATCCAAAAACCAAAACGCACGGATGACCGAGGCTTTCCGATTATCCGGACGGAAAACCACCGAAGAGTCCAGGAGTGGAGAAGAAGAAGAAAGAAGAAGAAAACGGAGATCGTGAAGGTTCCGATGCGACCTTCTGGTCTGCTGAAGCCGGTTGGTCCTTCTGACAGTTCCGATACAGGGAACAGGGCAGGGTGAGGATTGAGGCGGTGGCGCCCTCTGGAGGGCAAGGGGTGTTGAGGTGGGATGGGAGGGACACTCGTGTGGCGGAGGGGTGTTCCCTGACACCTGGAGGGTGGAATTTGGGGGTCGGTTGGTTGGATGGGGGACTGTGGTTGGAGTGGGTGGGCTTCGGTTTTGGGGAGGTTTGGTTTGATTTAGATTCCGTTGCACTCACACTTCTGAAGAAATTGTTGTGATGATCAAATATTTAGTTATCTCTAAATATTTCTAGGAACGACGGATTTCTAGGAAAGTTCGTACGAGAGATGATTAATAACGGAATATTACCAAGTTTTTTAGGTTGAGTGTGTTCTCGTTAAACCCTATGCTCAGTGCAGGGTTTCCCGAAGTGGGGTGCACGCCCCACCGGGGGGAAATAAGATTTTCTAGGGGGGCAATTTGAAAATATTCAACCAAACTGCCCGTTTCTCGTTTTTTACATTGAAACAATCTCTTATTTTACGTTGAATTCTCGATTTTGATCACACGGGATTGATGGTCGTAAGGATCAAAATCGAGAATTCAACGTAAAGAACGATATTTCAACGTAAATTCGGCGAACTTCAACCCCCCCACTCCTGGCTTTGTTTGTGAGTCAAACACCACAAAACTTGGTTTTTGGGGGTTTTAGGGGGTGCTCTTTCAGAAACAGGAATAATATTTGATGTCATCCATAGGAAAAATGAAAGTTGGTGCTTTGTTTAATATGTAGACGGCCCCTTAAGGACTTGAATTATAGCTTGTTCTAAAGAAGACATTAAATCATGAAAATTGGAGTTTACAGTATCCTTCTAACCCCAACCAATCACTCACAATCGTCTCTGTTTCGATTTTTTTGCAGCCGACTGTACTTCCCAAGAAAGATTTATGACAAAAAAAAATGACGTGGGGGATGCGGAAAATTCAGAAAGGCTTTGGTGTGGCATGGTGTTGGAAAGGTGTTTTCTGAGAACTAACTCTCTTAAAAAGTATAATTTGTAATAGTGAGATTAAACTGAGTTTTGGAACTGGAATTTTGGAAGGGGATGCTAAAATTCAGGGTGTATGGTTGATTTTTACTTTAAATAGCAGCATACTTCAAAAAACACGAATATTTCAACTTATGTGTATCAAAATACAATTGTCGTGTAAAGGAAAGTAAAATGGGGGGGAAATAATAAGTTCGAAATTTAATTTGTTTAATTTACAATTTATAGTGTCTTAATTAATTGAATTTGTAACAGATTGATATTATTTAAATATTTTTACTACTTACAGATCTTAAGCTACTAACTTTTCAGTTATTATTATTTTTAAACTGTAATTTATAACGAATTTTGTAGTATATCCTAAAAGGTGTATTTGATAATAAAGAAAATTAAGATACGTGAAATTTTAGTTGCATAATAACCAAAGATCTAACTAAACATTATCATTACATTAGAATTATAATATGCATTGTTTGCCAACAAAAATAATTTGGGGGTAATTTTTTTAGCTTTTATGCCTTTGAAAGATTTACTCTAATACTACATTCACACGTCAAAAGTTAATCTAGTTTAAGTGCTAATCTAGCTTAAATATAGCATTGTCACAATGTGTGAATGTAGTGTAACAATGTTATATTTAAGCTACATAAGCACTTAAACTAGATTAACTTTCATGTGTAAAAATAGTATTACTCTTTTTAAAGATTTAAATAAATAAAAAGATGTAAAAATCAGGCAAACTTTTAAGATTAAGCATTCACTGGAATATATTCTTACATGACTCATACTGCTATTAGACAATTCTTATACTTGTTACCAGGGCTCGATTTCAGCCGGAACGGTCCGGAACGCCGTTCCGGAACCTCTTTTTCGGAAAAAAAATTATATTCTATTTCAGGGGTCTCCTAGCTACGGTCCACGAGACCAATTCCTCAGGAAAAAAAGTCCTAAAATGAATTAAAACCCTGTTTTTACTGTCAAATTTCCAAAATTTTTCGGGGGTAGACCCTCTTTTTGTACTTAGAACTCAACTTATTAGATTTGTTTTCTGATTAAGTTCATAACAGTAAGAATCCTACCAAAAAATATAAAAAGGCATAGTTCAAGTTTTAAAAAGTAATTTTAATGCATTTTTATCTATTTTGCAAATAACAATATTTGATTTAATTGTAAGGTTTTTACTTAATTGTTCTTTTAAAACATGATTGTGGACCCCCATTTGAACTACCCACAATCCGCTATCCTGGTGTTGATTCTTTTTTATTTTAACCAGATTTTCCAGATTGCTGGGAAAATTTGCTAAGAAAATTTGCGACACCTTCAATTCTACTATTAAGGACTTTGACTACACATTATATTCTTTAAATTGGCAAAACATACAACACTAATGGTTCATTGATATTGGTTCACTAATGATTGATGATAGGTCTCACACCTCCCTACAAGAGTAAGGGGCACACTATTGGAAAAAAAGTATAACCCACTAAAAAAAGGCGTATAAAGAGTTAATCGTCTTATACAATTAATAATTAAGTTAGAGCACTCTTCCGAATCTAGTACAACACATTTGAATTTATTTTATAAATTTAAATTTGAAAATAAATGCTTAAGTTTTGGTATTAAAAAGTATTAGCCTTTTCAGTTTTGATACTAATAATTTTACCGTTCCGGTACCTCTTTTTTTAGAAATCGAGCCCTGCTTGTTACATAAGACAATACCAAATTAAATTCATTTAACTAACGTGAGTTTGAAATTGATCTCTTAAAAAAACCATGATTATTCAATCTTAAATTATATCACACCACACCGAGCGAAATCATTTCAGATCTCCCATCACTGAGTAACGAATCATTTTAAGGAAGTATAACCTCCACCAGACGCGTCGTCCCCCAATGGGCACAATCCATTTCCGCAGACAGCCTCAAAAACAAGTTTTTAATCAAAGGTGCAAGACAAACGGCACAAAAGTCGGCTTCTCCGCGCCGAGAATTGATTCAGTCGTTTCGCTGAGTGTCATCCGCACAGAAGATAAATACGGACCCATTCCGCACAGCTGTTGCAGCGGCACATTCTGTCATGGCGAGGGAGAGCTTAAGAAGCCACTAACATCGAGCGCGACATCGAAAAACGTATTCCCCACACCAACAATCTGTAACAATCCGGTGTTTTATGGAGCTTGGATTAATGCTTCCTTATCAACTGGTAGCCCCCTGCAATCTCAATTAAAACCTGTTTGTTCGAGGGTGAGTGGAGTGTGATGTTGGGGAAATCATTGTACCTCGAACCTAACTTGTACCTCGCTCCTACACTGCTTTTAGATAAACTTTTGATAGTATGGCAACACTACACATGTAGTAGCATCCTTACAACCAGAGCTCTCAGTCTAGCTAAATTTTTTAAAAAGAAGTCTACAATTTGAGATAATATAAGTTAAAAACTGATTTCACCCATCGAAAAAAAATTTCTAAATTAAGTTTCTAAGCAACAGATTAAAAAAATACGGATTCTGTTTTGCAGTGAATTTTATATCATTAAGTGTACTGTTTCAGCTATGTTATAATAAGTGTTTAAAATAGAGCAGGGGGTAAACTGACACCATGGTGAACAGGCATTTTTCAGAAAATGATCATGTATTGTACCTTGGACCTAAGGAAAGCATATCACATTATAATTAATTCAGGTTGCTGAATATCATCCGAACTGAATATATATACGGACCCATTCGGGACAGCTGCTGCAGTGACACATTCTGTCAGAATTTAAGAAGCCACTAACATCGAAAAACGTATTCCTCACCGACAATATGTAACAATCCTGTGTTTCATGGAGCTTCCTTACGCTCCTTACGCTTTTCATAATGCCTTTCATACGCCTTTCATAAATGCTTCCTTACGCTATCAACTTGTAGCTCCCCTGCAATCTCAATTAAAACCTGTTTTTTCGAGGGTGAGTGTGATGTAGGGTAAAGCATTGTACCTCGGACCTACACTGCTTTTAGCTTAACTTCTTAATAGTATGGTAACACTATACACATGTAGGGTATTTTACACTATACATTTGTATTGTGTACACTATACATTTGTAGGGCAACACTATACACAGGGTGTCTCAAAAATGACTGACACATATTACCCATTACTGCCTGACGTCCCTTTTTAGGGACGTTTTTTAAAAATCCTCCTATTTCTACAAAAATTTTTCCTTTCAATTAAAATTTGCACGGATGTATCTCTGATCTTCATAGAACATAAAGAACACAAGAAGAAAGCAGAATTTTAAAAAAATTTCACTTTTTTTAAAGTTGGAAGATAGAATTTTTTCAGAAAAGTGGTTTATTTTAAATTTTAAAAGAAAAAGCTTAAAAATCCTAGTTGTTATTTAAAAAAAATTTCAATGCCGATATATATTACTGTTTTTACATTAAATCAGTTGGGGTGTTTTTTTATTTTTCCAAAATATTTTATCTTGACCTTATTTTGGACCCTCGAAAAGCGTCCCTAAAAAGGGACGTCAGGCACGAATGCCCCCGTGGTTTTCCCCATAGTGAAATGCTAGTGTTTCCTTCATTTTTTCAAAAAAACGCGTTCGATTCTTATGAAATGAATTAAATAACTGATATTTATAAAATTAATTTAATTTTAGCTAATTAATTTATTATTTTTGTTTATATTTTTTGGAAAATACTGTTATTTCTGCTAAATTAATGGAATAAAAAGTCTTAAATTGTAAGGAATTAATTAATTTGTATTAATTAAAAGGAATAAATTAATTATTTTACTATATTTATTACTTATGCAAATATATTCCGGTTATATTTTAATTTAAAGTTTAATAATTATGAGTTATAATGACCTTTTGTCATTAAAATTGCCAAAAAAGTTGCTTTTGTAATATATTTTCGGCTTTTTTTCTAATTAGATGCCGCTAATCATTGTGTTCTATACTGCAGATCAATCTATACAATCTGGCTTGCTAATGCACATCCCACTAATGCTTGATTTTTGGGGAGAAATTCGTGTTCCACACAATTAAATTAAATAAAATGAAAAAAGTGTGGGCATTTGAAAGACTTAAACTTCACAAATTGAGATATTCTGATGGATTTGAGGTATGCAAAAGTAATTAATACTTAATATTAGGTAACATATAAACAAATAATGCCTTTTTCAATTAAAAACCTTAATTAATTTGCAATTAACAAAGATTTGGGAGGAAAAACGTGATTTAGAGCATAAAAAATGCTCAAATTACGTTAATTAGTGTTAATTTTACAGTTAATTGGATAAATAATTAATATTTTTGTTAATATTCATGTTACAGTATGGTTCCGATCACTTTTGCTGCACTTAAAAAGGTAGAAGATGTTTTTGAGGCTTTAAAAAAGTTTTCTACCATGCGTTTACTATAGGAAAAAACATCGAGGGCATTCGTGCCTGACGTCCCTTTTTAGGGACTTTTTATTATTTTGGTGTAGAAATTAAAATTTTAACCTGGAATTTTTTTCACTATTTTTCCAGTTGTTTTGGGGCTATTTACTATGTTTTTACCAAATATTTAAGAAAAATAAAAAGTTGGGCATAAATGGGTTAAAAATTAATAACTAATAATTCAAAAACTAAAAAAGATAAAAATACGTGGTTTGGTACATCCTACTCCTGGGGGTCTTAGGTGTAGAAGGATGCAACAAACCGCGTATTTTTATCTCTTCTAGTTTCTGAGTTATTAGTTGTTGATTTTTAAAATGTGTAAGACTTTTTTGGGACACCCTGTAGCATCCTTAAAACCAGATCTCTCAATCTAGCCAAATTTTGTATTAAAGAAGTCTACAATTTGAGATGATATAGGTTAAAAACTGATTTCCCCCATCAATAGTAAAATTTTCTAAATTTAGTTTCTAAGCTACAGTTAAAAAATAGTTTTGCAGTGAATTCTATATCATTCAATGTATTGTTTCAGCTATTTTATATAGTAACTGTTAAAAAGGGATCTGGGGGTAAACTGAACATAGTGATCACATTTTTCAGTAAAATGACCATGTATTGAACCTCGGACTTAAGGAAATAATTGTACCTCGGACCTAAGGAAATAATTGTACCTTGGAACCAATTCAGTCGTTCCTCTGAGTTTCATCCGCACTGAAGATAAATACAGACCCATTCGGCACAGCTGTTGCAGCGACACATTCAGATGAAGAGCTTAAAAGGTCACACTAACATCGAAAAACGTATTCCCCACCGACAATCTGTAACAATCCGCTGCTTTATGGAGCTTGGATTAATGCTTCCTTACGCTCAACCGGCAGCCAGTCCCTTCCCTCTGCAATCTTAATTATTAAAACCGATTTTTTCTTCTGGGGGTGCGATGTACTTAGCATTAATGCACTCGCTTAATTGTAGAAGAAGGCGCATTTTCGTATTAAACGATAAGGTGTTATCGGCGCGGACTCCCGCGTCCATAAAGTAATTTTTATGTAGCTATAAAGCGTATCACTGTCAGATGACAGGCTTCTTTTTCTTTCTGGAGTGTTGCCACCTTATCGTACATAAATTTGCTGAGTGGTGTTTATGTATGTATCACGTGACCGGTGATGCGTGAGGGGTGACTCTGGGGGGAAGGGACAGCAGCTTAAGTGGCAATTACTGTCCCTGTATTAGTGCTGCGGCGTTTACGAACTTTATAAAAAAGTAGCTGCTTTTTTATGGGGTAGTATGATGTGAAGGTCGTGTCTATCAGATACTGAAAGAATACTGAAGGAAAAGGTATATGAGTGAGGTGCTCGGGCAATATCTTATTCTTAAGCACCTCGAGAACATCATCATCTTTCAAAGTCGTTAAGAGTAAAAATATAACATCCTTTTTATGCTTTGTTCACTCTTAATTTTTTATCTTCCTATTTTATTAATGCATGCAAGTTCCACATTTTTGTTTCCAGAAATTAAAAAAGGGTACCTCCAATGTGTAAAATTGCTTTTATATTCCAGTAAAATGATAGAAATGTGTATCACAAAACTAAACCTTTTTGATACAAAAGCCGCGTTCACAACAGCCATTTCTCCGGAAGAAAGGCGGAGAAAAACCGGTTTACTTCCCCGGCTCTCCCTACGGTAGGGAAAAAGCGCGGAAGGAAGGCGATGGAATTTTCTCCGTGTCCAGAGGCCGGTAAACAACCGATGAAACGCCTAATTACGAATATGAAGACGCTATAAAACGTACACCGCTCCTCGCAAAATAAAAATGAACCAGTGTATCTTATAGGAAATTTTACGTACATTAATTTGGTTTCGAGCTACTTTTCGTAAAATGAATATTTGTTCAGAAAATCGATGAAAAACCGACCAAAAGAGCAAAAAATTTGTGATTTTTGCAATTTTTAATCTGAAGACGACTTTCAAAATGAAAATAACTTTGAAATTCGGATTTATAGATGCAAAAAACATTCATTCATTAAAACACTGCCATAATTTAATTTATGAATTTAAAAAATTGATTGAAATTCCGCCTAAAACACCCAATATAAATTTAAAAATTTATTTTTTTAATCATGCTTAATCATCAATTAATCCAAAACAACCCATTTTATTTGTAATAAACCGGAAATAAAGCGTAGATTGCAGATTAACAACCGCAAAAGTCCGTTTGGTCTGCAAGGCGCGAGAGTTTTATTATTGATCTTATCTTTGCTTCATTCCCTCCCCTTCACAAAAAAGGATCATCTAAAACACGTTATTTATAGAAAATTAAATGCTCTTTCACGTGGTATAAAATTTTTGTTGATCACGTAAGTAGTTTTCATTTTGTAGAGGGTAGAAGCGTGCGTTTTCCTTTTTTTGCGGAAAGGCAAAAAAAATCTATGTTTTTCAGCGCGCTCTAGCAGCAAAATCATTCTTCAGAAAATCAAAGTTGAGGAGCGCATTTTGTAGGAAATTTTGTTTACTTCAACTTTGTAATGGAAAATATCTTCGAGAAATTTATAGTTTTTGAAATATAGCGAAGAATCGAAAAATGAGCAAAAAAATATAGATTTTTTTGCGATTTTCGATATGAAGCCGACCCCCCACGTAGGAGCAAACTTCATATTCGTAATCAGCGCCCTCGAAAACATACAAAACCGTCGAAAAAAACCCTTCTATATAAAATTTTTGAAAAAAAAAACTACCGTTTTCCTGAGCTATCATGTGACTCTGCGAGCTCCCTCGCTCGTCACGTGATTCTTTCAACTGGTAGAACGAGTGCTCTTGTGAACGAGCTATCAATTTTCTAAACGGCTGTTTCTCTTCTTTACCTCTTTCTTCGGTTGAACAGGTTGGCTGTTGTGAACGCGGCTAAAAAGTTCAAATTGTTTTTGATAACTTGATAACAAAGGAGAAAGAGTCATGTAATTTAACTTTTTAAACAAAATAAAGTTACTTTATAAAGATAAGCCAGAGAAGATTGTCGTTGTTTCTAACATCTGTTAAACGAAACAAGGGATGACACCTCATTAAAAAAACAAATTCATACATTTGAAACCCATAACTCCATGTCCTAACTTTGTTTAACTATATTGCATTGCAAACAGCTGTCTCCCCTCTTGGTTGTGAGTTTTTTTTTATATTCTTGGATGGAAAATAAAATCTTTGATCTTTTTTTTAAATATTACTAAGTTGACTATATTTAATTTCTTAATTTTCATTCAATGACTATTTTAAGGTGGGACTTTGATTAAATCCAACCCTCCGTTCTTATTCGCTATGTGAATTAATTTTTAGTTCTATAAACTATAAAAGTAAAGAGTAAATAAAATGTTACGTTATTAAAATCATTAATTTGTCTAATTGTTTACTACGAAATATTAAAGTACAGTTTGTGTGAATTTTCCCATTGAGATTGTAAGTACGTGGAACTCTTTTTACTACTAAAGACGATCCCAAAGGTTTTTTGTTTCTTTCTTCATACGAATACCCAGACATAGTCTGAAAATATTAACAAGGTTTAGAATATTTATAAATATTGTTTGCTAAGGCAATCTATAAGTATTTCTACTACTATTGCTTTTTATAGGGTTCATTATTAAGTTTTGATAAGGATGTATATATAATTATATCTGGTAAAAATAATAAAATTAATTTTAAAACTACATGGCGAAACTATATAACTTTAAATATATCTCCTGAACATGTAGTGTAATCTGAGATAAATCTGGAAAGGAGGAATAGCTCGAGAAAGAGGACAGGAGGAATAGCTATAGTTTGTAGTCTTTTATTATTACTTTAAGTTTATGAGGAACTTCATATTTCTGTTGGATTCAATTGGATTCGATTTCTACTCAGTGAATATTGTATTACCCCCTTAACTCCAGATATTAAATTTTTACTGTCGTTAAAAGGCATTTCAAGACCTATATGAAACAATCCTAGTTTTAAGTTTATAAATTTTTAACATCATCAAACTAAGCGAAAATTTAAAAGTTAAATTCAAATAGAACGTCGTAAAACTGTACTCCAAGGCGAGGAAACGGATATCAAAAGCATAATCATAGTTGCGTTTATATATAGTTAAAACTTTTAACAAAATTTCAATCAATAAATTCATTAAATATACAGTGGGTCCTCGCATATTCGCGTTTGAGTAATGTTACCTCCGCATATTCGCGGATTTCGATCTCAAAGTGTTTTACCAATGAAACGTACATATTTGGCAATAAAAATATAATTGTTCTATTTCGGTTATATTATGTAAAACGTTTTGAAAAATGTGACTTCTACTAAGCAAGTTTTCTAACTAGTAACCCTTTTGGTATCTACTACAAATTATTTACAGTTATTACAATTATTTACAGTAATTTACAATTAAAACTACTTTTTGCATGAATCAGGTTTATTAGTTTTATGTAATAAATACGGAAAAATTACGGAATCGAACCATTATATCTGTTATATACGCGCGCTTATATCTCTGTTATTATATATCGCGTTATATATCTGTAATATAGGCGCGTTTTAAAACTGGGTTCATTATTGGCGGATTTCGAGTATTCGCGGTATGTTTTGGAACGTAACCACCGCGAATAAAGAGGGAATACTGTACTCTTTAAGTGAACATAGTTATAGTGTTTGTAAAGTATATTTAATATATTATTTAAACTATAACAAATAGCATGAATTTTCACTTAGGATGGAAGGGGTAACATTCAAAAGCCTTGATGGATCACCCAACCAAATCGGTTCATTAAAGTACACATTTATTGATTTTATTATTAATTTGAAATAATTAATTCACAAACAAACATTGTTAGGTGATTCACTAACCCTTTGTAAAGTTATCCAATCAATCACATTCCACCATACATGATCGTTATTCACTATAAGCAGAAATTTAGTATAATTTTGTCTCTGAGCGGAAAACAATCAAAATTAAACATATCTTACTAATCTACATTTTTCTCCCGTAATTCTTCATCAGTGAAAAGTTATAGAAGTGAACCTGATTTGATGATTTTTAATGATTTTAAATGTTATCCCATCAGGTATACTGTATAGTCTGGGAAACTACACTCTTGAAACGATTATATCAAAATTGAGTAAAAAGTACTCAAAAAGGCTCCGATCCAATAAGTACTCAAATTTGAATACATGAATATACTCATTTCTGAAAATGTGCATACTCAAAAACGAAACATCTTAAGCTTGAACTCAAAAATGAGCTCACGATGTTTCATTTTTGAGTATGCACATTTCAGAATGAGTATATTCATGTATTCAAATTTGAGTACTTATTGGATCGGAGCCTTTTTGAGTACTTTTTACTCAATTTTGATACAATCGTTTTAAGAGTGTATTCCGGTGATTCTACTCCTACCTCCAGAGCGTCAATTACGCTTTTCAACACTTCAAATCCTTCACGGATATCCTTCACGGATCCAAATATCGGTAAAAAATAAAAAGGTAAGAAAGCCACTAGAAACGTTCCAACCATAAACTTAATATATTTTAGTAAGGGCGGATAAAATATTATGTCTGTGTTCTCTGAAGGACGGGTGGATGTAATCTCAAAAAGAGAAATCCAAAAGAAGATAAACACCATTTAATAATCATGAAAAGATGAGCACACTCTCTTACATGATGACAGAAAACAAAAACAGACAGTTACGTAAGAGGGGAAAAACCCATTAAAAAAAGAAACTATTGTGTCTATATGTATAGTGGTGTCCTTTAAAAAAAACCCACTCCAAATTGTACCCTAAAAAAACCCATAGAGATATTTTAAATAAATAATTAAAATAATTTTAAATTCTCATGTCCCATGTCTTCCTAAGCCATTTAGAGTGGCAGGGAACTTGAAAGCATGTCAAAGAACCGTTTATTTACTTATTTATTTGAATAAATAGAAAATGTCAATTTTGGGCTAAAAATATGATTTAGTTATGCAGATTTTGATGCTGTAAAAATATATGTTATAAACATTTTAAAGCATTCTTCACGTGGTTTTGTGTTATCCCGTTATTATGAGAATAAAATACTGAAATTTCAGCTCAGTCGGCCAATTAGGGACCCTACGGTAGTCTTTGAAATGAGGGGTGAAAAAAACCCATAGTGTGCCTAAAAAAAAGTATTTTTGATAAAAACTCAATGTTACCAAAAACAGCCATTTTCCATGAAAATATAGCATTTTACCGAGTTTTACTCGAAAATGGGTTTTGAGAGTAAATAGTTACGGGTTTAAAATAAAATATCAGTGCCAATTACCGTTCTTAAGCTTTTTTATAGAAATTGTATTAAGCATTTGTATTTAATAGGTCGTTTTCATCAAAATACAACAATAAAAACGCTTTTGTCGTTGTGTTTTGAAGGCAAAATTCTTGAGTAGAAAAACTTATCACAGTTTTAATTTTAGAAATAATTTTTGATGAACTTGGTTTTAATTATCTTAACTATTCTCTTTTCTATCAAAATAAACCTTTCAATCATATTTTTTCTTAATATTTTGAGTATTTTCAAGTGTGGGTTTTTTTAGGGTACATGGGTTTTTTTTAGGAAAATTGGGTTTTTTTTGGATTCTTACTTTTTTGTCTGCCAATTTGTAACGGAGAGTCGGAATTAAAATTACTAAGCACTAAAATGTAGAGGAGGACGAGCCGTTACAACACAATTTTGTTCGATTAAATTATCATATTTTTTAAGCTTTTAATGACGGAAAACTGAAAAAGTGGGTTTTTTTAAAGGACACCACTATATATTATTGAAAGTATATACCGGCATGTATATTAAATATCGATTTTTGAATTATTTCCATATTCAAACTATATGGCAACAAGCTTCGGCTTGATGTGTGTATGTGTGTCGTGACGTATGACTATCATCCTGTGTATACATGGTGTTTCAAGGATTTATCAGCCCGTTTCACAGCTTTTATTTGAAACCAAAGTCTCCTAGGGTCATGGAAGCAAGCTCTATCCCTAGGTAAGTGACCCTGGCGAATCCATTCAGATGACATACAGCGCCCTTAGCGGCGAAAGAAAATAGGTTTTAAAAAATAACTAAAAAACTAAAGAAGATAGAGCAAAAACCTCATTAAGATTATCGTTGCTACCGTTAGGAAGAATTTACTGAAAAAATTTCATGAAAATATCGCGAATATTCACGGATATATGTGAAAATAGCACTTTTTCAGGCATCAAAGAAGAAAAAGTCTGCAAATTCGCAAATTTTTCAGATGTATTATGTAGTTTTTATGGTTTTTTTTAGTTAAATAAAGATAAAATTTAATCACAAAATTAAAAAGCTTGCACATTTACGAACTTTTTCTATTTTGATGCCCGAAAAAGTGCTATTTCCACAAGCTAATACAGTAAAGCACCGTTTAAAGTCTCTCATTTATACGTCTTTTACATTTATACGTCGTTTTCACTAAGTCCCAATACATTCAAATATAATTAAAATTGTTTTAAATTATACATATTTTCATTTATACGCCGTTTTACGTCGGTCCCTTGAAAGACGTATAAACGGTGCTTTACTGTATATCCGTGAATATTCGCGATATTTTCATGAAATTTTTTCAGTGAGTTATTCATAACGGTGGCAACAATAATTTTACTGAGTTTCTTGCTCTTTGTTTTTAATTAATTTTTTTTACTTTTTTATTTCGCCTCTAGGGGGGCTGTAAATCATCTGAATGGATTCTCCAGAGGGTCACTTACCTAGGAGAAGACCTTACTTACATGACCCTAGGAGAAGACTTTGGTTTCAAATAAAAGCCGCTAAACGGACTTTTAAAACACCCTGTATAGCGTAAGTGTAAACTCACAACTCTCAAGCGTCACCACCAACCGTGGACCGGTTTCGTCCTTGTTAGGACTCATCAGCACGGTATAGGATGGTAACGCAAGAGAGTGGAGGGGAAGTACTAGTCTAGCCGACTATAACTGAAAAAGTGGTGACTATTGATTAGTCCTCCACTCATCTGCTGGAAAGACAATGGCTTTCCTAGGACAGATTTAATTTCAGAAAGGCCTTAACAAGGACGAAACCGGTCCACGGTTGGTGGTGACGCTTGAGAGTTGTGAGTTTACACTTATTGTCCGCTTAACCAGCAATAATTGGTGAAATTCTCCTTTCATGTACCTTGCCTTTCTGGAATTAAATCTGTCCTAGGAAAGCCATTGTCTTTCCAGCAGATGAGTGGAGGACTAATCAATAGTCACCACTTTTTCAGTTATAGTCGGCTAGACTAGTACTTCCCCTCCACTCTCTTGCGTTACCATCCTATACCGTGCTGATGAGTCCTAACAAGGACGAAACCGGTCCACGGTTGGTGGTGACGCTTGAGAGTTGTGAGTTTACACTTATTGTCCGCTTAACCAGCAATAATTGGTGAAATTCTCCTTTCATGTACCCTGTATAGCATTGATCATGTAGAAAGAGTAAATAAAAACTCCAATTTAAAAATTATATTCACTTGGACCCCAAGTCTTCACTATAAGAGAGAACTATGTCAAACATCTGAATTGCCCTAATAAACATTCTTTCTCACATGGTTCAAGACGCAAATTACGCGAGCCCATTTCGAATCTAAATCAACCGTCGCAATATCCCCATCAGAACATTCCACATCCAACACCGGGGCTCAAACGAGATCACTCGGTATCGCCCCCCCCAAAAAAAAGAAGATATGCAACAGGTCTGATAAAACACCCGCTATCAGATGAAGCTCATTGCAACAACAGATACTAATGGAGAGAACTCCTTGAAGATTGCGTGTCTCAAATTCATAATTTCGGAAGTGCCTAACCCGAGGCTGCCGAGATGAAGGCAGATAAAAAGACATGGGTGAGGAAATAAATATAACATGTCATCATTTAGCCGATGACAGATGGAGATAATGGTGATCTATCGCCCGTGCGGTCATCAAAAGTAGTGTCAATCCTTGTCGGGTATGAGGTTAGGATTGAAAGTTTTTTTGAGGGAGGTTTTATCGATTGCTTTATTTGTGGGTTATCAGGGAAACAAGAGGTTTGATAACACTACATGTTAATTAAGATATTATTTTATAGTGTTATTCTTAATACGAAAACCCTATTCTTATCGTCAGATATTTCAACCGTATTTTTTTTGTCAAAGTTTCCTCTTTCTGAAATTCTTGAGTAGTAGGAAAAAAGGTTTGATAATGTATTTGTGAATAGTACAAATAAAAGTATTTAACTTTGACAAGTTTTGAATTTGTCAAACGGTAATGGAATTTGTTATATGATCTTTAAAATAGAGAAAAATACTTAAATTAAGCAAGCCACTATATTTAATTACTCATAAATGAATTATGTTTCCTCATCTATAAATGAAAGAATGAAAAGTAAAATATATTTAATAAACAAGAAGTTTCATAACGGCCGTATTCACCGGTAACCTGACCGGCGGACAGGTCAGGAAACCATGGTTACAGCCTCTGATTGGTGGAAAAATTATTCAATATTTTCCTTCCACAAATCAGAGGCTGTAACTATGGTTTCCTGACCTGACCGCCGGTCAGGTTACCGGTGAATACGGCCGTAAGACAGTATATTTCAGGGTTTTTTTTAAGAAACCATAAATTTATCAATGGAGAAAACTTTGTGTGAAAGTTCACATATTTCTAAATTCTAGAAATTTAAAAGTTTTGAGGACGGTTATATCGGCTATTTTATATTTATGAGTTATCAGGGAAACAAGAAGTTTTATAAAAGCATGTTAATTTAGATAGTTATATAATAGTTAATTTAGATAGTTATATAATAGTTAATTTAGATAGTTGTTAGCTTTTTTATAAAGCTTGTCTAAACTCAGTCTTATCAGAGATTTCAACTTACCTTTCCGAAATTCTTGAGTTGTAGGAAAAAAGGCATGATAGTGTATTTGCGTAGAGTACATCTTAAGGTAAGTCATGACATATATTGGATTTAACAAGCGTAAACGAAATTTCTTATGTAAAATTTAAAGCACAGTGATAAATATTCAAATTAGGCCGGAAATTATATAATTACTCATATAAGAATTATGTTGTCATCCAGAAATGAGAGAATTAATAACAAAATTTTTATAATAATTTAGAAATGCGCAGTTAAAACTCTAAGAATAAATAAAATAAACTCGGCTCTCCACAAACAAATTATACATCTATTCCGACAGGCACGAATATTTACGTCTTTGCTCTTCACTTATTTATTGATAAAAGTTCAGAATTGTGTACAATTAAGTTTAAAAGGGGAAAACTATTAGAAGAACAGTTTATTTTTATTCAATATGGCGCATATTGATCATAGAAATTAATTCTATGGTACAATTTCAGTTAACTATACTAAATATATTTTTAAATCATAACTTAATAATTGTAATTTCTAAACTAAAAAAACGGCACCCTCTGTCTTTCATTTTATGTACCATTTTTTAAGACCCAACGAGTTAAAAGCAATCATTAAAATTCCATTTAAATAACTTTTTTTCAATGATTCGGCCTTTTCATTACATTGCTAACTATGAATATAGATGATATATGCAAACAGTAACCTGACTCTTTACTGCTCTAGTATGAATGTATCTGAAAATGAAATATTACTTCAGCAACCAGTTATGAATATGTTCTTAAAACATTCTAATCAAAGCACTCTATTTCACTCTTCACACATCCCTTTATGAGTCAAGGGTGGTTAAAACAATTTAACCACTAACAAGCTCGATGCATGCCCTTTTAAATCCCAGTTGTCTTAAAAAACACACTGTCGAGTTCAACCTTTGGAAGATAAACTGTATCTGTGGCCTCTAACCAAAGTAAAACTCTTAATCCTCGTAACCACGATAAATTTTATCACGCATTTTGATTAGCTCTAGAAACGTGTAAACGATTCTAGAGCGTTAACTACTTTTCCCTCAGTAATTTCACCTGTCTTCAGCAGCGTATAAAAACAGGAGCATCCACGCCGCTCCTCCCTAAGAGAACGGAGTGTTTACAAGGACATAAAACGTCGCCCATTTTATGTCCTTAACGCTAGACTGGGGCCTGTAATTTATATATATTCTCTTTTACAGCTATTATGGTAGCACGGGAGTTGGAAAACGTGGCAAAAAAAAGTCGGATACCTTTTTATAAAAAATAATGGTCATTGCCTTTTTGTTTCATTTCCAACTTAAACTCCTCTTCGAAAATGGTAGAGGGATAATGGGATAGGAAATATTTAACACTGATATTTTCCCTTTCAACAACTTTTTTTTAGTTTTCTCTCTTTCACGTATCTAACTGAAAGAGAACTCCAGCGCTAAATAGTTGGGAAATAACCATTTGAAACCCCTGAGGATTTTGTGTTTCACTTAGAGCCTCTGTACCGTGGAAAGGGAAAAGTTTTCTACTATGTGTTCTTCGCATTTGCTCATTGATTTCCAAATGCTTCTTGTGTAGGAATAGGAGTGGGATGCGCTTTGGAGATTTTCGCATTGCATTGTTGTTGAGAAGTGAAAAGAAATGGAACGAATAAAGGAGGTGGAGTGTTTGAATTTCGGGTGGTTCAGGAAATTTGATTCCTAAGTTGTACTTAGATTACTTTACCCATTCAAGAAAGTTTCTAGTGTGTAAATACACTCTTTGAGTATCCATGAGATATTTAAAAAAAATTTTAAGGGCACTCTTGGAAGTTGTTTACTATGTTTAAAAATATGAAACTTCAAAGACGAATTGCATCGTCTTTGAATTATCTGGAAGAAATATATAGGCAAAATAAAACTTATTAATTAAAAGTGGGGGATAATGGGACACTTTTTAATAAAGCTATTAAAAAACACAAACGCAGTTTTTATAACAATTTTTATGAATTTAAAATTATTTTACGTTTTAGTTCATGAAAATATTCTTGCAAAGTAAACAACATTCATCTATGTGTTATTTACGGCCATATTCACCGGTAACCTGATCGGCGGTCAGGTCAGGAAACCATGGTTACAGCCTCTGATTGGTGGAAAAATAATTCAATATTTTCCTTCCACCAATCAGAGGCTGTAACCATGGTTTCCTGACCTGACCGCCGGTCAGGTTACCGGTGAATACGGCCGTTAGTGTTATATCAAATTTAGTAATTAGATACTACTGCCTTATTCGCCCCATATTTGGGTATATTGGGACACAGTGCAGGGCTAATGGTACATGCTATGGAATTTAAAAAAAAGTCTTTTATGAATTTTAAATGCCTTTTTCATAAACATATGCTTTGTTTATCATATGTTGTTTATCATATGTTTATCATATCATATCATATATTTTAACTACTCTAAATCACACAGATTAGTAAAAAAACTACTGAAAGAAGCTCGTTCCAACTTTTACAAAAAAAAGAGTTTGAAAATTGTTCTGGTAATTCTAAAAAGGAATGGAATATTGTAAATAATATATTGGGATGTAAAACGAAAAGCACCAAAAATCTTTCTCACAGGCGGATGTAAATTCTTTTAATGACTTTTTCTCAAATATTGGCTGCAACATTGTGAAACAGAGTGATAAATACCGGGATTTCGTTACTCCTTGTGTTAACTCTATGGCATTTTTAGACGACGTGTCAGAATCTGAAACTCGGGGTATCATTCTAAATCTAAAAAATACCAACTCATGTGGTTACGATAACATAAATTCTAAAGTTTTTAAAATAGTCAGTAAATATCACTGCAATTTTATCCAGTCTCTTTTAAATCAATCAATTAAAGAAGGCAAATTCTTTGAAGCTCTTAAATACTCTACTATCGTGCCTATTTTAAAGGATGGAAATCCCGATGTTTTCACTAATTACCACCCAATTTCTTTGTTACCTGTGTTTTCAAAGATAGTGGAAGAGGTCTTATCTACAAGAGTAAAAAAGTTTTTGACCAATAGCAATTTCTTTTCTAACAACCAGTTTGGCTTTCGAAATAATTTAAGTACTACAAATGCCTTAGTAGAATTTTCGACCTCTATTACTAACAACCTTAACAACAATTTAAAAACCGCGGCTATTTCTTAGGATATAAGCAAAGCTTTTGATAGTGTCAATTATGAGATTCTTCTTTATAAATTAAATAGTGCTGGTATCCGAGGTAACTGTTTGGATTGGTTTCGTTCATTCATATTAAACCGGAAACAAAGAGTTAATGTTAACAACATTTTTAGTCCGTTTATTGCCTCAAAGAAAGGTGTTCCTCAAGGTTCACGGCTAGGGCCTCTGTTATTTAATATATATATCAACGATTTTTGTAAGCTAAATCTACTTGGTAAAATCTTAACTTTCGCAGATGACACAATTATCTTATATTCCGCTAAATCGTATGATCAACTTGAAAATTTAATTAATCAGGATCTATTAATAATTTATAATTGATTCGCAATTAATGAACTAAAAATAAATGTGAACAAAACTAGTTACATTATATTTTCCTTACAGTCCAATTTTCTTGAGGATCTTAAATTATACTTTTGCGATTGTTAAAATAAACAATATGAATATCATTTTATCAAATACACTCCAACAATAAAATATTTGGGTATTCTGTTTGATATAAACTGGAAATTTAAAGATCATATAAATTCAATAGGTAGTAAGTTAAGATACATTTTGTTCAGGTTTTATCACCTAAAAAATATATTAATTCTGATTTACTTTTGAGAATATATTTTGCTTGGGTTCAATCTCGAATACAATATGGAATTTTGATTTGGGGTGGTGAATTTTATTCAAATATCAAGCCTTTTTTTACTATACAAAAGAAAATTTTACGTTACTTTCCTCTTAATAATCTTTTAAATGCACGTCAGTTATATGTTCTTAATTGCCTTATTTTTCTGAAGAAATATCCTGGCTATGCCACGATAAACCAAAATTTTTCCTATAACCTTCGCCAATCATAACTAATAATATACCTATTCCTCACAAAGAAATATACAAAAAACACTTCCAATATCTTTCTGACACTTTTTTTAATAAACTTCCAAGCGAAATTCAATCTCAAACTAACATTAAATACTTTAAGAAATTGTGCATTGCATATATTTTAAATCTAAATAGCATTGAGTCCTTTTTCTAATTTTGTCAGGTTTAAATATCATCATTTATTCATTTTCTTCTCTATAAACTTAGAAATTGCCAGCCAAGCCATTTTGTTTTCCTTTTCTTATTTTTTTGTTTTTGTATATACAATTCTTTTTTAAGTGTCTAGTGTTAAAGCAAAACAACTTCTTCCACTATAAACCAAATCGATTTTTTTATCTTACTTTTAACAAAGATATTCTGTGACCCCATGGACGAGCGGTAGCTCCTTTGGGATATGCATGTACTGGATCACCTATGTTTGTATTTTTTTTCTGTTCTGTTCTTTTGTTTGTTCAATAAAATTTATTTATTTATTATTTATTATGTTGCATATGTTTTATTTTATATGTTTGTATTGAATATACAAAAATTCTTGTAGGTTGTGTGTCAGCATTTAATATTTTAATTCCACAATGTCTTCTGCAGTGTCAAGTTTTACTCATCGAGGGTTCATAGCTGTCCTATATTTCTATTTTACCGCTGTTTTCCTGTATTTTTCTACTTCCAAAATTACATTGTTAATTTGTCTATATTTATAAACAAGAAATTCTGGTCATTTTGAAATTTTTCTGACTTATTCTATACATTTGGCGAAATTGAGGTATGTTTTCGCTATGAACCTTGTTGATCCTAACTACTTCTTCACTAATTGGAATTTCCTTAATAGGACAGAGATCTAGACTAATCTTTCTAGTTAGGAATAGTCTACATACTTAAGGATCCTTAAAATAACTAATTTGTTCGTCTGAAATGTTAAAATTTATCCCATTACAAAACTATTTCGTTTTTTAGTTTCAAATGTTGTTTTATAACTCTCTAATTCTGTTTACATCCAACCTAATTAAATATGTAAAGTCAAATAAGCACCACAATGTTATTTTAAAATAATATTCAGCCACATTAAGTTGTCCCATTACAAGATATGTCCTATTAGCCCCTGCAATGGAAAAACTTCATTGGACTTCGATTCTGGAACTATTAACTAGTTCTTTACACGTGCAATTCAATATTTTTTAAATGATATTTTCTGACTCTCCAGTGTTTGTAGAATCTTAAGCTGTCTTTAAATAGGATGAAATTATGCTAGAAAATTTACAAAACTCAATATTTGCTCCAGCTTGTTGAAAACACATATAGCTGTTTTCTGTGCAGAAAAAAACGTGTCATGACCGATATTTCATGCTGCAAATTTTGCTAGACCTGTTTCCAATAAGTGATGTATAAATATTTTCTTAAATTTTTATTATATAGAAAAATCCATGTCCCATTAGCCCTGACTTTCCCCTAAATACACTACTCGACAAAAAAATAGGGTCAAAATGCTTCTGACACAAATCAAGCAGATTCTTATGTAAAATGACCCCCTGAATCCGAATTCGACCCCCGTTTTTCTCCATCGCGTACAGATTTTCGGGGAACAGCCCCCCCCCCCCTTTTTGCGTTTTTCGATGACTTAATGACTTTGAATTAGATTTTCAGGGGCAAAAACTATTACTTTAGCCTTTAAATTACACCTGAGTATACAATAAAGTTTGAAGCTTCTAAAATGTACAAATTTGTAGCAAATGGATAAGTTTAAGGGGTTATTACCCCCCTAAAAATGCAAAAAATCGTTAAAATTATAGAGATTATTTTTGGCTATTTTTCCCTATTATTTTTTACGCAATTGATCATTAAAGGGTTCTAACCCTTCCCCAAGGACCCAAATTTAGTGAATATATGCAGCAATGATTTTTACAAAAAGCGGTTGAGGTGTTAGCGCCCCCAAAGCACCCACGGAAGGGTTCGATGCCATACTTAAGGGTTAAACTGCTATAAAAAATTCCAACTGTTACTGACTGAATTTCAGTCGATTCTTGTGTAAAATGACCTCCTGAACGCAAATATGACACCCGTTTTCCCCCATCACCCTCAATTTTTAATGGGACACCCCCTAATTGTTATCCACAGCCCACGCATCCATTAACAGCTTGAAACTTGGAACCCCCATCCCCAAAAAATGGCCAGTTTTAACGTACTGAACAATTAAGACAGACCTGAAATATAAGAACAATGTCATATTTGAGCTTTTTAAAATATGAATAGTAATTCCTGAGTTCACGAGCGGCGGCGCGATTCAGAGAGTCCCTTCAGCGAGTGCTTCGGGGGCACTAACGCCTCAACCGCTTTTAGCAAAAATCCTTTCTGCATATATTTATTAAATTCGGATCCTTGGGAAAGGTTTAGGACCCTTTATTGATGAATTGCGTAAAAAATTAGAGGAAAAAATAGCCAAAAAAATCTCTATTATTTTTAACGATTTTTGCATTTTTAAGGGGATAATAACCCCTTAAACTTATCCATTTGCTACAAATTTGTACATTTTAGAAGCTTTAACCTTTCTTGTTTCCTCAGGTGTAATTTAAAGGCTAAAGTAATAGTTTTTACCCCTGAAAATCGAATTCAAAGTCATTAAGTCATCGAAAAACGCAAAAAGGGGAGGGGATGTTCCCCGAAAATATGTACGTGATGGAGAAAAACGGGGACCAAATTCGGATTTAGGGGGTCATTTTACATAAGAATCTGCTTGATTTGTGTCAGAAGCATTTTGACCCTAGTTTTTTGTCGAGTAGTGATATAGGCGTATATTACACAAATTTCAAATATTATGAAATGTAGTTACATTTTTACCTTTTTAAAAACAACACTTTTGTGTTTTACCAAATAGAAATACAGATTAAATTATAAATTGAGATGCTTGTAGCAATAATGCACTAACTAAAACAGCTTTTCATTGGAGTTAGCGTCTGGTTACTGCAAGCACCTCCATTTATGAACTAAAATCTGAGTAGTAGTTTAACCTTATTTTAACCAGTCCTAATCATCCTTAATTTTTATACAATTAAATGAAAATATCGCATGGCTTAGGTTTGAAAGGATTCAATTCGGAACGATATAACTAAAATGTAAAACCCTAAATAAAGGCTTTTAAACAAATTTAGACAAATGCTTTATGATACTCAATTATGACTAGGTATATGTTTTTGTTTGGGCTGTTAAGGTAATGTAAATTTTATACATTAAATGGTAATAAATGAAAACTACCATATTAGATTGTTAGAAAACTATTAATCAAATTTAACTATCTGGATTGAATCCTAAGTAATATTACAACTATCCATTAGCCAAGGATAGATAAAAAACCTAACTTTCATCACCTCTAATGATAACTAAATTTGAACTGCAGCATATTTTCCAAGCTGAAATATTGTTTCATTATCACCTCACAAAGCTAATATATTTTTCAATTATGTAGTTACGAGCATTAACTTCCCTTTGCAAGAGTTTGTAGAAACTGTACACTCCCATAACTACCCCAGAGGACATTTTTCATCCAGATAATATCTGAAATTCAGGTTGGTTCTTGTACCACTCATTTTTCACTTGTAAACCGCAGCTTCTGAATTAACATTTTGGCAGGAATCCAAATATTCCACAAAGATTGCGATTCAGATTCCCATTATTCAAGCTGTGAGTTTTTTTGTTTCTTAACCCCGCGTGCAATATTTGTTATCACTTTAGATTAACATTTTTAGCGGTTATTGCTCAGAATATTCTTCCGCAGCGATCAGTGAGGATTTTGGGAAAGTGAATTATTGCTCTATTAGTGGATTTGCGGAAGCAGTTTTCCCATTGAAGAAAAGCGATATATTTTATTTGGTTGTTCAAAACTACTCAAATTGCTGTGAAAATCGGAAGATTATGGGATTCTTTTTTTGTAATAGGGTGATTTAAATGTATTGAGAAAATCTGGAAGACTTAATATTTATAAAACACGTACGAAATAAATTAATTGCTATTATGATGAAAATAAATTAATGGAATATTATTAGTATCATAATTAATACCTTATTTTGTTGTGAATGATTTAAAACTGAGATTATTGAACTAATTTGTTGAGTGCGTTTTTTTAACTTTAGGAATGATATCATGAAGAATAATTCTAGAATTACGTTACACAATAATAATTTAAAAGTAGTAATTATATGATTTTTATCTAATTAAGGAATATAATTACTTAATTAAAAGAACTTTAAAAATATTTTCTTTGCGTCGTTCTTAGAAGGAACAGTTGTTTTGACGAGTCTGAATTATTTCTTACACCAGCCCACTCGCTAAGAAATACGATTTATAAAAAACTAGTTTACTTGTCCTTTTAAATTTACCTTCTTTATAACGGATAGTTGGAGTAAGAATTTGAATACCCGGAATTTTGGAACTCGCTAGTTTAGAAGAAGTTAATTTCCATATCTTTCAAAAAAAATTTAAAGTTTTAAATTTTAATGAAAATACTATAAACATCATGTTTTTGATAGGAAATACCATAAATCTTCTTCCAGGTTTTTATTTAGGGAAAAAATTTCAACTCCCTCTCTCTTAAAAATGCAGAGTGAAGGCTTATAGAATTTTCGTACAGGGAAGATGGGAGGGGAATGACTCTTAAGGTTTTCTAAGAAGGTTTTTCGAACAGTGGTGTGGGAAATGAGCTGATTTATCTTTTCATGCTAAAAAAAAGTGTAAAGTTGAAAATTGAAAAGAACTCTGATATTCCGTGAAAGAACCGACTAAATCCTAAAAAGATGGGGAAAGCGATTTCAAAAGAAATTTGTAACGCTCAAGCTGGGAAGCTCAAGGATAATGTAACGGATTTTGTGAATCAATTGGAAAGCTGTTTTAATCATTTTATTTCAGAATTTACCTTTAAAGCTCCTTTATAAAGTTTTTTTTTCTAAGAATATATATAAAATAAATTTTATAAATATATTTTTAAAAATTTATACTTAATTTTTTTAGTTCATGTATACTTAATTTAGGCTAATGTGAGTTTCAATGATTTAACTACCGACGAATTGTGAAAAGGCTGATTTTACCTTGTAATATGTTATGTGAGATTCAAAAACTTAACTTTGTGTTACTCAGTTTTTAATTATTTATCAAAAGCTTTATATAGAAATTGTATCGACTCTAAAACTTTATTTTTCATAAGGAGTTATTTCTTTTTAATGTGAGAATTACCATTGTTCACTTCCAAAAATCTTTTAAACTTAATTTTTTTTAATTTCTAAAACATTTTAAAATGAACTCACAAATTTCACTCTTTAGAACTTAAAACGCGGTAAAAAATCGTGTACCTTGGATAAAAACTGAACTTTTATTATAAATTAAAGCATTAAGCAGTCAATAGCTTTTATAGAATCTAAAAGGAAAAATTTATTTTCTCTCCCACATTTAAAATTTTCTTAAAATATCCTGGAACAGGCAGTAATTATAACTTCTTAAAACAACATTCGCGAAATTATTCTTGCAAATAAATGAAAGCTTCCTTTTTCCACGACGAATGTTTCTTCCATTTATTAGCTCACAGTGCCGATTTCTGACACAAAGCGAGAAGCATTTTTGAAGTTCATGGGTCGCATGAAATCATCCCTTACTCGGAAAATAATTCTAGATAAAGTATCCATGGCAATGACAAAATAGCGTACTTGAATACCCATCTGGAATTATTCGGATTTTTGAACAATTCCATGGAAGCCATTTTGTTTCTTTCCCAACGACAAATGCCGCCGCTCATATATTTTTCCTTCTGTAAATAACATAACGCAATAAATTCCCTTTTATACGTAAAGCAATTAGATTATTGAGGTCTTGAAATGAAGTTGGAATCTTAGCAATTAGCATTTTCTACGTAATCCTTGGACTTGTTGTCTTAGTTAATCTCTCATTAGCCCGGTCTTTCACATCGGGATCTTGGCATTTTGGATCGCATTAGTTTCCGTTATTAGATCGCGTGCTTTCGAGCAACAAAAATTTGAATGAAATCTTGTTGGAAGGGGGAGAAAGTTCATTAAGCGTAGATTCGCTCTTAACGAATTACAGAATAAAACTTTTGTCGTAGATAAAAAAAAAGGGTTACCCTGGAATTCTTTTGAGATTAGAGCAGGAATTGTCTTGTTGAAAGGAATTTTTGTAAGAACTCATTGATGTAAGAGAGTAAATCCGCCATTATGATTGGATTTCTGAAAAGATTAATCATTCTTGGAAAATACTTTTGAGAACATTCTGAATCCGATGGAAAGAAAGAGTTTGGAGTACTTAAAATGAAATCGTACTCTTCGAATAATGGTATTAGTTTGAGTAAATTAAAGATGGTGATTATAACATACAGTGACAGAATAATGTGAATACTGTACTTTGCACATCCTTCAAGAAATTTATGTTTGTATTATTTTATAATATTGGAAGGCATTTTAAGTTCGGAAATTGGAAATCAACGAGTTAAAATGCGAGAAATATGTTTATTCGTTAATATTTACTTTTCAAAAACTTAATAAATCGCGGATTACACACTTAATAAAGTAAATATTTTAAAATGTAACGAACTATACATATACAAGAGCTACCATTCTTTTTCTTAAAGATTTTATAACACTTGTGTGTAAAATATTATCTATTAATATTAGAAAGAGGAATTTGCATGATTTTTTTTTATTTTTTAATCGATTCTTCTTGCAAAAATAAGCAACTACCCAAAATTTGAGGCCGATCGAGAAATTTTTTTATTGCCAAAAAAATTAACAAAAATACCCTTTTTAAAAGCGCGCGAAAACGCCAAGAGTTTTGGATGTGACCTCATCGTACGATAAACATTCTTGGAAAGCAATGGAGTTGATGATGGTATGATTGTTGACGTCATCGTTTTGTATTAAACAATAAACGTTTTCAGACAAGCGTTTTTTTCTCGACTTTTAAATTAAAATACTTAATTACCTGTATACATTTTTTTTGAAAATTGACTAGATATTTCATTTTTTGATTTTTTTTGAAAATCTGATACATGCAACTTTCTTATTGTCTTTCCAGTAAACTCGTAATCAATCTCTTCTTTAATACAGCATTGCAACACTCAGCTATCTGAAATAATCTTAATTTAACTGACAGTATTAAATTATCTCCATGCGTTTTTCTTAAAAAAATATATTGGGTAAACAAATTTATGTGCGCTTATAAATTAGAAATAAATATAATTTGCGTAATGACTTAATATAACAGTTAACAAATTACTTTTGATATTAGAAATACATTTGTATGGTTGGCGTTAGGTTGAAAAAATCTTAATTCAAAATTTCCAATGTGATGAATCAACAAACCTTCTATAGGCAGACCAGTGTGTATAACATGCACGTGTGGGGGGATCAGAAGGAGACCTATGCAAATTAGTTTAATTAATTAAGAGGAATTTTAAAATATCAAACTTTAAACATGTTTCTTTCAAACGTTCAATAATTAAAATAAAAATAATCAGTCAGAAAATTTAATTAATTTCATAAAGTTTTATAATACACCTTGAGTTATATGCACATTAGGTACTCTGAAAACTGAGTATGTTTATAATAAAACTGACAAACGCACACTGAAAAAAGTTAACCCTACAGTGCATACTAATGCCATTTGGCAACACGACATTTTTTTCCCCATTTCCTACTCGATCTTCCATTTCCAAACGGCAACACCATGCAATAAGTACAATAGATATAACATTTCATCGTATTAGCACTTTAGACTGCCAGTAGATTGCAGCAGGGGTACTATTTTGAGACATTTGTTACTAGCTAGTGAGAGAAAAGTCAAGAGACAGAAAACGCCAAATTATAAGGACCTTATAAATTGAAATAAAAAAAATTTTCACCTTGTAACAAAATTGTTTTGAAAAGATAAGTTGTTTTTTTATATTTTTAGAGCATTTGGTTTTATTTCACTTCACAATTTCACAAGAGACACAAATTAATTTCTCAAGGACAAAGTTTTTTGCCAATAAAAAGTAGAAAAAAATTAAATTAATTTTTTTAGTATGTTTTTACTAATTTACACCATAATAGTAGTCACATAAATGATTTTCATGTGAATTTAAAAAATCATGCATTGTAGGGTTAAAGAAACACTATTCTGTGAAGTAATACTTCAAAATGTTTTTTTAATAACAAACCACCTTTGAAAAACCTAATCCCTTCCAGAAAACTGCTAAAATCCTGTCTCCTCGGATTAAAAGAAATCTTTTCTTCGGATACAGCTTACTCCTTTTATCCAAACTAAACCAGAGAATACCACCCGAGAAAAAGGTAGCTAATTCCTCGGGAAAAAATTTGGTAATAAAACCACGCTTGGTAGAGCACCCTACATTCAACCATCTTAAATGCGCGTCTGGCACGAAATATGTTCTGCTTCCCATCGTTTAACGCTATTCCAGGAGCGTTAGCTAGGTGTAAATCGTTCCACGAAGTCTACTAGCCAATTGAGAAGCTTCTTTTATGCTTCTACTCAACAATATTATTTTTTTCATATAGCTTCGTGGATTAGATTAAGGTGTTTTTTTCTCTCTTATTTTTCTCCCTTGCGCTGTGTGTAGAAAGTATTTAGTTACGTGTGTGTATGGTTGAGGTGATGTAATATAGGGAGAGAAAATGTTAGTTTTTTTCTTTATTTTAGTAAATGAAACATATTTAAGATTTTTTTGGTATAGGTGAGGAAGTAATACTAAGAAAGTCTGACAAAATGGCAGATGTAGCTATTATTTTATTTGATATTTTCCTCATTTTAGTAAAACATAGGTGATACTTTTTACTCAGGAAGTTTTAAAAAAATTGCCAGATATCCCTATTCTATTTTTTCAACGAATTCACAGTGCCAAATTTAGTAACAAGAGGATTAACAAGATTGATAGAATAAATTCACGTTTCATCACTTAATACTATGTTTTAAAACTTTATATTGTCATTTTATTTTATAATCTGAAATCCGAATACATCGTAATATATTCCTTTGATAAAGCAATACGGCTTATAATAACCATAAGAATAATTTTACATAAAATAACACAGAAATGTAATTGATCTGCATTTATGATTTTTCATTAACTATGAAGAATATTTTAAATGATTTTTAATAAAGGAGCGTGATTCCATAAAAAAATTACATTACATATAGTTTTGTGAAGCAAGTAATTATGTAAGCCTCGTATGAGAGATTGTTATATGAAATATCTATAATTCAATTTCAACAAAAGTTAAAGATATACCAAGTTTTTTTCCAGAAACAAGTAGATATAAAACTAACAATTCAGAATCTCGAAAATAATATATTTTTCTTAATGATTTTTTATACTAATTTATTAAATATTCCGAACGTTTTACAAAGTTTTTAAAAACAATCACATTACATTTTCTATGTTAATTAATTAGGGTAATTACTATATTTTAACAGGATCACAGCAGACGACGATTTTAAAAATAAGAAAAATCAGTTTAAAATGTATTTTAAACTATTTATCAATGAGTAATACTCACAATCAGGATTATCAAAGAATAATATTTTGTGTTTCTAATATATTTTTAAAAGGAAAATAATTTTAACTAATTTTCATAGATACAAAAAGGGAAGAACAAACTTTGGTTAATGTCTCCAATTTTCATATTTAGGGATATTTCCAAAATAAAAAGAACACAGTTTTTTTTTAATTTAAATTAAATAATAAAGAAAAGAGATAAAGAATAATGGTGAAACTTCACACGACGTATGAATTCATTCCTAACAATTTTGGTGTCATATTTCTTTATAATAGTTCACTAAATCATTAATCAAGTTTACTTAAAATATGTAACATTATTTTATGAAGGGAACATTTTTATACTTTTATTATTATCAATATTGATGTAGGTGAAACTAAATGAAGCTTCATTTTATAAGGATCTTTTTATTAGGTTAGAAGTATTAAAGCGTTTTAATGCTTCTTAAAAACTAGAATTTCTCTCGATTTCATTTTAAAGTTCGTGAAATGTAGTTTAACTTTTAAAAAAAATTAAATCCAGTTTTCACGGAAACTTCAAAACAGTTAATCTATTGTAATCCAGACTTTCACCAGACTTATTCCATACAGCCACCTTCAATACCAAGTATAGTAAATCACTTTCAGCACACAAAAAAGTCAAGCTTAAATAAACAACAAAATTCCCCCAGAGTGCGAAAGCCTGATCTTTAACACAAAATCTGAACATATGAAAAGCGTGTGAAAAAAAAACAGGGGGGGCTAGAAAAGAAACGAGAAAATAACTTCACCTTCTCGATTCCACATTGCTTGATTTAGGATGTGTATTCGGCATGTCAAAATAAAGGGTAAGAAAGAAAATCGTCCATTACTCCCTTTATTTTTCTTCTTGTCGCTTTCTGCCCATTCCCTTTTCATTTCTCCACAGTTCTAAAGATTGTGCTCAAGGGGAGCTTTGTGTACGACTGGGTCAAATAACTGGTGGAAGTAGCGGTGTGGATCAAAGTTTATTTCAGCTGCTTTATGGTTGTATAAACTGACTGAGTTGATCTTTTCCTTTCGTGTCACTTATATTGCTAAAGGGCTCGCTGTCGACAACGGTAATTCTGAAATCCATTTCAGTACCCGGTTGTATGTATATTTTGATACTGCCCCGTCTCATAAAATCAAGAACTTGCCGCTAACATTTTACGAGTAATATGTCCTCGCTCTCGAAATACAATTTGGACTAAAAATGATGTTTGAATCTTTCTTGGATATACAAAGTCACTTTGTTTAAAAAACCTTTGGCTACAAATAGCCGATATCTTTTTATTGGAGAAAAGAAAGGTTTAGAAATAAAGAAAGCTTTGTCAACCTTTGTTTTTAATGTAATATACTGTTTATGATATAAACCAGTTTTAGATCAAGGTCTAGAAAAAAATTATATATTTTGGTAAATGGATTTTTGTTAAAACTTGCATCTTCAAACTGACGTAGTCAAGGGGTGGATTTGAAGTATACCCTCCTCTGAAAGTCATAAATCTTTATTTTTTAACCTTAGAAAAGGAATAAATTTACCCCTTATACCCCTTCTGAAATATTTTCCTGGCTACAATAGTCTCCAAATCAAAAAGTAGATTTGAACGTTCCTTGCCATTTTTCGCTTTATATTAAGATGGAGTAAAAATGACATGAGATAGTTTGTAAATTTATAAAGATAAATAGAAAAAAAATGGCTTTTTAGTAAAAATACTAATTTATTTGTATAGAAAGCATCTGAAACTTTTATTACCTCAATATTTTAAATTAATGATAGAGTTTGTAGCATTATAAAAAAAAATTTTGCAGATTAAACTAATATTACGACGTATTGTGCTTAAAAAAGTTATAGTAGGTTTAAATATTTCATTATTGTAAATGGAATTCTAATTCTACAATTTATGTAAATATTTTTGGACTGGTAAGAAAAGAGACTATATTCTTGAAATTATGGAAAAAACACTTATGTACTCACTGAAAAAACTTCCAATAAAAAATTTGATTTTGTCTGTTCATCTAGCAAAAAATACAAAACCGGACATACTAAAGCCGTTTAATTTGTATATTGAAGATATTTTTTCAATATCTATCAGATATTCAATATCTTTAATGAATATCTTCCGACTTATGAACAACGGTAGTAAATCTACTCAGTTACATAATGAATTGCATTCGATTTTGATAGTTTTGATGAGGTAAAAAAATACTACAAAAAATGAGGTTTTTAACAATAATGCTGAATAACATTAACATCATTGATCTTAAGCAAAACCATTTTTGAAAACGAAATTAAAAAAAAAGATTATACATTCAAGTCCCATAGTTGTAAAACGTTTAATTTCGAACAAAAAAATTATCACTACGTTGGAAAGGGGAATTCATTTTCAAGATCATCAGCCCAAATAGAACCATCTGAGGAAAAATTCTTCGGCGAAGAATATTCAACTGAAAGGAGTCAAATATCCAGATCTGAAGTGGTGCTAATAATCCCTCAACCGCCCTCCTGCATACTTTGCTCTATATATTGATTTAAAAAATCAATAAAACTTTTAAAATCGCTAAAAAAAAAGACTCAGCATCCTTCCTTATTCACTCCCCCAAACAATCCCTGCGCCCTTCAGTCAGTGCCCCCTCACTCTTCACTTACCCCCCACAGGGATATAAAACGCTCTCTCCACCCCCCGTGGGTCTTCCGCCCCCCAGGGGTGCCCGGGGCCGATCGCATTCGAATAAAGCAACGAATTCGATTGGTCTGGATTGAAAACTTCGCATTCCAAAGCACTCCTGAGATTGGAAGCTTTTCACGGGCACTGAACCCCGATGTTCTGTGTGAAGATTCCGTATGCGGGTGTTCGCCTCCCTTATGTCTGAAGAGTAAAAAAACGCCAGCATGTAGTACTTGTGAAGGTCGTGTAATACGAGGATTTTTTTTAAATAAAAAAACTCTCCGCTTTTTAATACAGATGTCAGAGTCTGATAGCGGGAAAAAGCGTTAGCATTGTTCGATGTTCATATATAGCTTATTGAATATCAGTTCTGGTTTCGAGTATATTGTGCCGTACTGGTGATGACTGGATTTCTTAACACTGGTTGGCTTTTTTTTCTTCCTATGGGCGTATTACGGATTGTGGTTGAACATAATTCGGTATTGTGTTACCTGTGGGTGCCGTTTTGATGGATTGTTGAATTGCTTGATTTTCCAGTGGTGACGTAGTGGCGTATTATTATTGGTTTGGATATGCTTTAGATTTTGTTGAGGAATGTGGGAATTTAAAGAGAAATTCCGACCTAGTTTATTTGTATTGTTACCGATAAAGAAGATTTATTGAATTCTATGAGTTAAATAGTGGTTTTAAATAATTAAGGTATTCATTGTGAACAGTATATATTTTATTTACAAAACATTTATATTGAATCTCCTTTGCAACGGAATTTTTATCCTGTGTGAACATCGAATAATCTATAAGGCCAAATAACTAACTTTAAAGAGATGGATAGTTTCCTTTTTAATGAAAAATTCATTTTTTAATATGTTGCAGTAAATAAATTAAAACGTGTTAAGGGGCTTTTCAAATATTACGTAAGCACTTTTTGGTCATTTTAAACCCCCCCCTCCTTGTCAGCTAAGATAAGCAGATGTCAACCCCCCATAATTAAGTAAGAAACTGCCGGACCCCCCCCCCGAAACGAAATTTTGACATCCTATTTAGAAAGTACTGTTTTTTTTCTCCTTGAAAATTAGGTGCCTATACCAGAAGCTGTCCTTTTTGGGTGCAACCTTAAGAGTCGAAACACTACTTTTCGGGGGTAAAATTTCAAATGTTTGGGGGGCCCATCCCTAGAAAAAGTGCTTACGTCAGATTTTTTGTTAAATTTATTTTTGGTTGAGTTTTGAAATTATTTCAAGAAACGAAATAAGAAACAAGATAAAACGAACGAGAAAGAGCATTTGCGGTATACATTTTACAACGGTATACGGCCCCTTAAGAAATTAATTCGTTTTTATCAAAAACTATTGGATAAAATCGATTGAAAGTTTGGTTTCCTACATAAAATTACAACCAGAATCGATTACCATAAAAATATTTCAAGATTCAAAAATTTTTTTCATCAATCCGGATGAAACTAGGAATTTAAGGGTTTGGGGGGATGGTCTTTCAGAAAAACTAATAAAAATTGGGGGTCCCCGTTGAAAAAAAGTGTTTCGTTTGATATGAAGACGACCCCCTAAGGACTCGAAAATTCGTTGGGTAAAAGAAAACTTAAATTAATGAAAAAAGACCCCTATTTTGTCTTCCTAACCCAAGTGGTTCGCCAGAAATCGCAACTGAGTCATCAAAACTACTTTAATTTTAAGAGTGTTAATACAAGAATATTTAAATGATTTAAAAGAGAAAACATACAGTATTTTAATAAAATTATGTACGCATATTTATGTATTTTAACAATTAATAATATAGATAAAGTGCATTCAACAATCCAACAGCTTCTTAAATTCTATAAATATTTCACTACACTGATTTTTATTTGTAATATTAGGTGCTTCCAAACATAATCTTTAGAAAAACACATTGTTAATCTCCTAGCCTGATTTCTTTTTCCAAGTACAGCACCATTAAGACAAGGTGCAATATATTAGCGTAAACATCCCCCTCCAAGAGGGGCAATTTCTCAATTTCACACGCCTGGGCTGTGCACCCGTCTTAAAAAAACGACTTCACACCACAGTTCCATGCACAACGCTTCATGGGGGCGGAGTTCCACATTGTTGTCTGTGTTAACCCACAGTGGGTGGTCAAATACATCGGGGGTTGACCTTTGGAACGACTTGGGTGGGGTGCACGAGCCCACCAAAACAACCGCACCAACGTGACCAGACTGCAAGGAACTGTTTGACCACTGGACCAACTGAACCGTACGAGAAAGGAAAAGTTTTTCCACGTCGGTCAAGGAATTCCGATAGAAGTATTAAAAAAGAAACTGCTGCGCAGTGTGATATGGAACGCATATTTCTTTGAGGGACATGGTTTTTGGCAGGAAGTTGACAGATGTAGTCAAGAAAAAAATCACTTTCGCCTTTAAAACAACGGAATCTTGACGTTGCCGTTCTTCTTGGGATTTGACGTGAAACGGTTTTGATGTACGATCGGTTTGATTTTGAGGTCACTCGATTCATAAAGCGTTTTCGTTGGCCAGTGAGGTATGGTTTTTCTTATAAAAATGTGATTTTAAATATATATTTAAAGATGGATGATCAGTTCCCCCCGAAAAAACATTTTGAACAGGTAAATTCTTTTGCCATATTATAAGGAGAATTACAAAGGAAAGATATAAAACAAAATAAAACACAAGTGTATTATTTGGACGCTTTAAGTTATGAAATTATTAGTTTAAGAGAAAACAGGTTAATTATCCTAGTTTTTGTCGTGAAATACGTTTTATAATTTAATTATTTCTTATTCGGTTGTTTAAAATGTTCATAAGAGATATAAGTTATGTTTATTAGAGGAACGATGCTATTAAGTATTTATTACTACACTGTTAAGAAACAGTTTATCCTTTCAACAGTTTGTGGCGAAAGGTTGGGGTATTTCACTACAAACTTGGTTCAAATTTAGCTTCAACCTATATTTCGGTAACAGGTTTCACCAAGTTTTCGGTGATTTCACTAGTGAAATCCGGTGCTTCCGCTAGTGAAAGAACCGAAAATTTGGTGAAACCTGTTACCGAACTATAGGTTGAAGCTTAATTTGAAACAGTTTGTGGTGAAAGGCTGAACTTTTTTTAACAGTGTGTGCCATTGAGGTAAACTTAAATACAGGGTGGTACGGACCTACTCTAAAATTATATACAGACGAAACTATGGGTAAAAAATATGACCTTTAAAGAGGGCATTTTAGAGCGATGGAAATTTAAAAACAAAAAATATATATCATTTTCCTAGATGGTGATTTATCTTAACTTTTGCCTTGATGGTTTTCGAACGGTCACTAGAAGTCTAAAAGGTAAATTTTTATTCAAACTATCTAGTCATGCACTTGAGAAACTATTAGTCAGTGATAACTATCCCTTTTTTATTTTATTTTATCTATCTAATTTATCTATCTTATCTAATTTTATTGAGAAAAGGGGGATAATAAATTATAATTTATTTTCTCTTAAGTGTCTGATATGATAGTTTGAATAACCATTTACCTTCAAGACTTCTGGTGACAGTCCAAATTCAAAGGCAAAAATTTAGGTAAATTTATTAATATGTAATATGCTTTTGGTTTAAATAATCAAATTTTTTAAAATTTCAGATTTTTCACTAATAGTTTAGTATGAAAAGAATTTTAAAGTAAGGTCGTTATTTTATGACCACTTTGTATTTTTAATTTTTTGTAATTATCTATAGTCTGTTCATTTAGAATAGGCGCCTGAAACAGAATAAAAATCGCTTAATAACGCTCACCACGCAACTTCAGTTACCGATTCTTTACTGTATTTTAACTACTACTGTTTAGGAGTTAAGGCTACCTTGACATTGCACAAGACAAATTTTTCGATGATAATATCAGTAGAAACTGCTTCTAATACATTATGCTTCAGGAACCTATTCTAATCTGTTGTATCTGTTTGTATCATTTTGGATGCAATAAAAGAAGAAAAAAGCTACGGACACGTGCTGCCTTTCTGCTAAATTTCAAGAAAATCTAAAAAGTCATTTTACTCGAGAAGTCAATCGAGAAGTCATTTACCTGATTTCCCCTACAGAAGAATTTGAAATGAACTTTTCTGTTCACTCCCACTCTTTGCCGAACAAATTCCGGGGCCAAAACGTTCCATAAGTTCACCTGAATTGAAAACAAACTCCTAAACGAAAACAAAGCAGTAGAAACCACCTACGTCTCGAGACAAAACGTGTCACTACAAAACAGTTTATTTCACACACACACAACCTGCCTTCCCAGAAACTTATAAAAAAAACTTTTCAACAACAACAACAACAAAAGACTTCCAGAGAGAAGAAGGCAATAAACAAACACGCGCATCGGGAAAACATACCTAGACCCCTGGTCGGAATTCAGGAAAGGAGGATATAACAAAAATATGAAGAAGAAAAAACATTCTCTTTGTCGCAAGAGTCCTTTCCAAGATCTAACTGAAAGCTTATTTTCACGCCCTGTTTACGACAAAAACCCGGGAGAGAATAAAACATAAGCGTCACGAGCCGAAACTCTCCCCCTTTGGTCCGTCCCGTACAAAAGGGGACTCTTTTGAAGGGGTGGGTGGGCAGTCGCATTTTGTGTCCATCTATCTGGCATCAACCGCCCCATGAGACCCACTCTGGCTACGATTCATCATTCAAGTGGAGTACGGACGCATAGCGCGGTTCATTGCGTTCCTTTTTGAATGGGGGAGAATTCGAAATAGAGGGAGAATGGGAAATATGTTCTGCTGTGAGTTTATATTTTGCATTGTGTGGTTTGGGGATATTGATGTTAAAAGCTGTTATTTATGTCTGTGTATTTGCTTTGTAGATGTTTGTTATTGAAAGACTGAAGATCTCCACTCACCTTGTTTTGAACTTGTACTCCTTCTATTGACGCTTCAATTGTGACGGGTGCTGTGATGATCAACTTAAAAGATGTTCGAAGGAGATATATTCTGTAACGATCCAAAACAATGATTTTGCAATGAAATTTCTCAGTAACAATTTTCAATTATGTTTCTTAACAAAAAGAGTATAATACTTTACCACTAATAAATTGAATAGATGGATATTTCAAACACAATAAAAAAACCCGGGTTATAAAAGTCTATCAAACGTCAAAATATCATAAATTTGTAAATGTGTAAAAATTTGTGTTACATAGCCCCTAAATGTTTCAATAAGTTAGCGATACATATTCAAAATAGCCCTTCCAAACATTTATTCAAAAAACAATTAAAGGAATATCTGTTTACTATTGAGAAATTCTTTTGTTCTGTTTAATGTATGATTTTGAATTATTTTAAGCACTCGAACTCATCATTATGGCAAAAATATTTATTATTGGAGCCCTGTTTGCCACTATATTTAACTCATGTATGTATTTCCTGTATTTTTTTTGTATTCTAGTTTTTTTTTCTTTTTCTCCTAGTTTACTTTTAATTTTTGTTATACATATTTACGATCACCTACATGGACCAAGATATCCCAGGTGACTATGTGAACTTGTAATTGTGTTCTTTTTTATTTTTGTTATTCAATAAAAAATTTGACAAATTTGAAAAAAAATTATTATAATAAAAGAAATTGATTGAAGTTTTATGATATAACTTGTGACATTACAATTCAAATATACAATTAAGTCTTGAGCAATGTGAATTCAGGTTAAAATAATATCAATGTCTTCCTCAATATCTTTCCCATGAAGTTAACAATTTAGGAACTATTTTTGTGTATTAATTAACCGTACAAATAAGTTCTGAAAAGCGATTAAATTAATACGATTTGGGATGTTGCTAAATATTAATGAAAACCATTAATTAATTTTTAATGATCTATTGATGTTGCTGATCAGTGCAGAGGAGTCAAGTAGGGCCGAAAGTATCAGGGACAGCCACAGCAATATCAACAACCTAATGAAGAATAGAGGATATTATCTGCCAATTAAAATAGAGTATATTTGTATAGTTGGATATAGATGATAAATATTAGATAAGTTGTGTAAAACTTTTTTCCTAAACCATTAACTACACTATATTCTATTCAGATTTTTTTCTCATTTTTCCAGTTCTTTTTTATACAATTTGAACACTATCATTCTGTTTCTGAAGAAGAAAAAAACATTTTTTGTTCCTCGTCTTAATTTTTTGGAAGGATGAAAACTAGTTTTTTTTACCTTGTTCATTTTAAATTAACGAACCATTTTTTCCATTGGTTTTCCTTTTGAATTCTTCCATTGATTGACGTTATTTTGAATTTCTACCGTGTTTTTAGGTATTGGAATTCTTACAAAACCATCTTTTTCTCAACAAACATAATCTTTCAAATAAACTACTTCCAAGAACAAAAACTTCCCTTTTTTCACATAAAAACAAGTACAAAAGGTTTTAAATCGGAATAAGAATAGAACCAAAACTAAAATACCACTCTCAGAACTCCAATTTTCTATGTTAAATATATACGTTATATACTTATATCTATACTTCCATTTTAATTTTTATTTTATAAATTTTTTTAATTCAATATTATTTGACAGACCAAATTTCAAAAGAAGGAATTATTTTATTAATGGTTTCTAAAGAATATATTAAACAAAAGTGGTTCCTAATAAATTTGATTTGAGTTTCTTTTCATGTCATTTAGTGTTTTTAAAAGTTTGTTTCTTTTTTAAATTTTGCACATTTCTCCAAATTTAACCAAACTAGTTTTCAGTTGAAAATAAATAGAAGATTTGAATAGTTTGTTAGCACTATTGCTATATTTATCGATTTAGCATTAATTACTATTGCTTAGCTTAGAACTCAAGCTCATGGAACATTTCTGAAGAGCAGTTGAATTACACACAGCGAATACCGAGTAAATCAGAAGATGTGAGAATTCCCGAAAGCGAGTTAAACGTGCCATAAGCAGCTGTTTGGCAGTATTACATAACAAAATAGGTTTACGGATTCAGCAGTCATTCAAACTAGTATTGTATTGAGCAAGGTTGTTAATCCCATGGCATTTGATCTTGATAAAATTATATATTATATTTCTAATGGGCGGGTACTAGGACATTATCCTTTTACCACTGAAATGCCCTAAGAAGTACCTACTTAGCGTTACCCAGCGAGCACCTGTAGACCGAAGCCACGGAGGTGAGGTACTGTTGCCCACGCCACACACACACATTCACTAGCACAACCCCTTTTTACAGGGGGGCCACATTCATTCATCACACAAGGACAGAAATTAACATCCATGTTAAACGGGGATTCGAACCCCGGACGTACGGCTTAGCAGTCAGATACGCTAACCACTCGGCCAGCACGTCGCGTCGGCGAAAAATTATAGGAGTGTCGACTAGTGAGAGAGAACTTTCGAGATTATTTCGAAAGTAATAGAAGCATCCGTAGGAGAAGGTAATGACACAAATAGAAGAGGTAATAACAAAGGAGGTAAAGACTAAATGTTCTTTAAAATTATACAATTGTTCTCTTAACAATTAAGATGCCATGCCTCATTAAGCATGTATTAAAAATTTTAAAGAAAGAAGCTATAACTTCACACGTGCAAGTCCGGGCATATCAGCTAGTTGCAGGGCCTGATTTACCATTAGGCCCTACTAGGCCCGGGCCTAAGGGCCCAACAATTTGGGGGCCCACTTATTTTGAAAAATAATTTAAAATTTATAGTAGAAATAACTTTTTATACTTCCTAGAAGATTTTTTCATTACATGTTGACCAAATAAAGCCTAATGTTTGTTTCAAAAGAAGGAATATTGCAAGCATATTGCTACATACATTTAATGCATGTTAACTTTTATATTTTTCTTGTGTTAATACAATCAAAATTACCCAACTCCTGCACGTAGTTATGATAACACATAGGTACAGCGTGACGTGGGGGCCCCTTCTTGAATGTTGGGCCTAGTGCTACAAATTTTCTAAATCAGGCCCCTGGCTAGTTGCTTCATAAAAATTAAAAATCTTAAAATACAAAACATAATAAATTATGAATGAACCCAACACGTGTTTAATTTCAGTTAATAAGCTGAAGGAGGAATGATATCCCTTACATTTCTGAATAATTAAAAAGATCATATTTTAATAAATAATATTTTTTGCATGTCGAATATGTTTTCCTCTTACCCACTTTTATGCGGTTTACCTTATCTTTTTAGTGGTATTTAATATTTTATCATATTTAAGGCTTCACTGAAAAAATAATAAAATGTTTAAAAAAACTGAAACCGATAATCAGTAGAGAAGAATAATTAATTAATTTTTTCGGTTAACTTCCCTGAGGGAAATCTTCTTGCCTTTTTCTTTAACCGTCATTTTCGAATGATCGTCTTTCATTAAATAAATTTATGCATCCAAATCAGTTGAAATATTTGTTTCATTTACTAACAATAGTCGAAATCAAGATTCGAAACAGTCATTAATAAAGTACCAATTTTTTCCCCTTTCAAAACTTTTGCAATTATCTGCACTTAAACTCGAAGAAACTCTAAATGCGGCGTTCGAAAAACATACTTCATTGTCCAAACACAAAAATGACTTTTGACTTTTTTTTGAGGTGATCATCCTTCTCCAAAAAATACTTTACTTCCTCTCATCCCCGAGGTAAATTTTAATTATTAAAAATCCTTTCATTGTTGCTCTTTCGTTCCTCTTGAAAAACGCAAAATCCTCCCCTCAAAAAATCCAGTACATGGAAGTGTAGAAGAAAATAATTAAAAACGAGAGGTATTTAGATAATGCACCGAAGAAAAGAAACTTTAATTAAAATCTATTGTTCACCTCAAGAATCTACATAACAATGATTTAAAAAATGACTCTTAGTAAACGGGGTAGCACTGAGAAGGGGGACACTTTACTGAAGAGGCTTGGATTTAACAGGATGACAACTTCTCCGCTACTTTGGATGGTGCCTAATCTTTTTAGGATATCGCAGAATTACTTAATCCCTTTAAAAGAGCTGACAAATATTTAACAACGATAATGAGTTTTAATTGAGATAGCAAGGCTTTGAGAAAACATGTGTTGCGCGTTGTTTTCTTAAGATTTCGCAATGTTAGAGACTTGGAAATAGGATTGAGACTTAGAAATGAGTTTGACTTTTGCTTTTAAAAGCGTATTTCTGTATCTCGATTGTTGATTTGCTGATTGAGTGTTAGTTGGAACGAAGCAATCTATTGGATAAATTTGCTAAATTTAGAATTTAAGTGTTGTAAGAAGCTAATTGAAGTTGAATTCTGTGTTCTGTTTGATTGGCCCAAAGGGTAAAGTAAGAATTTTTAAGGATACAAAATACCCAGACAGTTTCCATTTCAGTTAATTTATTAAATGATAGTCAAAATCCTAGGTAAGTGATTGTGAAAATGTTACCGTACTTCAAATAATTTGGGGGAAATCAGTTTTTTTCTATCAATTTAACTCATTTCCTAATTAATTAACCAGAATAAAAATATGTAGAGTATTTATTCTTTAATGCAACATTTTTAAGCAATTGCTCTTTATTTAGTCTAAATGAATTAATTAATAAGTGTTGAAAAATTTACTTGTAAGGTATTATTATTAACCCTAACACTATAGAACTAATAAACCTGTAAGTCATTATTGTTACACTATAAACAGTTATCTTGATAAATCTTAATTTAAATAAGGGTTAAACTTTAACTATATCCGTGTTTAATTAATTACCAACCTAGTCTTCAAGAGGATCAATGCATCCCCAAAACAACGCTATTTCTTTTCTGTTCAATTGGTAATTTTTTGTACGTATTATCAGAAAACCACATAGAATAGAGAAATACTGGAGCAATGATAACTCTAAAAAGTGGTTAAGATGATTTCTAGATTGACCGCAGCCACAAGTTATGGGTGTATTTTTGTGTATTGGTTTCACTGCCGAACTTCCGTGTCATGCAGTGATGCTAATGATGCATGTATTCAAGCCAACGCGTTTTGTCGACAAGAGTTTGAGCACGCCTGTGATAGTTTTGTAATTGCTAAGCTAGTTATTTTTCTAAGTTATCCATAACGTGCCAAGTCATCGGCAGAAGCACTGCTAATAAAGGATGATCTTTTTCGGAGCATATTCAATGGAAATGCTCACTTCAATTTCTCCTCTACACTGTAAACAAAATTCTGACACTTTCCTTGGGAAAAACTGGGCAGCTGGGTTTATCCATTTTTTCTAAGTAATGTTCCTGGAAAATACCAGAAACGTTATGGTAAAAATTCAAAACTGTTCTTTTAAAATACCTGTTCTGGGTATTTCTGAGAAAATGTTTTAATTTTTTTTTGTAACAAGGCTTGTTGTTTTCCATGAAAAGGGCCAGGATTTTTTTACAGAGAACGGTTAAAACTTAAAACTATCTCTTCAGTTATGGTTACATAAACTTTTCTCTTCAGTCTCCGTTTGCCACACCGCATCTTTATCTTTCTTTACTTTTATTTATTTCCTTTATTTTTTCCAATATTTTTTTCTTAACTTAATGTTGTTTTATGTGTAATGCAGTATATGCGTCAATGTTTATTTCAATATACAATACAGTCACCTACATGGATCATATAAGATCCCAGGCGACTATAAACTTTGTATTTGTTAACACTCAGGTTTTCCAAGCTTGTTGGTTGTAATCTTGAACACTAAACCTGAACGTTTCAACTCCTTCTACGGGAGTCATCTTCAGTAAGATGAAAGTTTTAAGATTAGGGTAGACTAGGGATACATGATCCCTAGCCAAAAAATGCACTAAAATAAAATGCCAGATCTTTGAAATCTCCCAACAATTTTTAAGTTATACTTGTACACAAAAACTGGCAACACTACATCTTTTTCAGTCATTTTATTTCAGCGCAAGAAGTGATTGCTTGAATCTTGCATGGAAAACTTTTTTCTAGGCAAATATGTTATTTTGTGTATTGTCTGTAATATGCAACTAAAAACTTAAACTAAGTGCAATTTTAAAGTATAGGCTGTCTTTAACAATCAAGTAATTTCACTAGTGAGCATCTTTTGATTATTTACTAAAATGTATGTTTTGTATGAATCGCATATTAGGGATACTTCATCACGTTCTTTCGAGGGATACATGATCCCAGGATCAAGTATCCCCTTCGAGGTATACAGGATACAAGCTGAAGTAGATGATCCTTCTTTAAATTAAAATTATTTTGTTTTAGTTAGATTTACCACAAAAAGGAGGGTTTCCCATTATGTTGGTCAAGTAGAACGTAAAGTTGGATTTTCAGAATTCGAAATCCACTTCTTAAAAAGAAAAGGTCACTCAAACAATTTATTTTTCCTGAAATAAAGGACAAAAGTGTTGTAGAGGAAAATGATTAACTATAAAAACTATATGAACTTAAAGAATTTAATTTATTTTGTTATTTTTTAAAATTTGGTCAGTGTCTATCGGTTAGAACCAAAAAACATTTATTTAAATGAAATTTTAAAACTCTTTTCATGTCCACTTTCGCGTGGAATTGACCATTTGTTATTTGTGTTTATGTGATAAATTAAAATTGTTTTTATTGTGAAATGACATAAATCTTTCTGTTTCATTCCTATATTTTCCAAAGGTCTTGAAGAACGCTTTCCCTCTGTGGAACAGCAATGAAACTCCACTATACCAAACGCTTCAAACCTACAAAACCCATATTTCTCCCAACCAACTTTCAGTCCAAACCGAATCCCCCCAGCCACACACAATACCCCAACGACATTAAAACTCATATCATCCAGAAAAGCCTCCTTTCTTTTTGCTCACCAGCCAAAAGGGTTGCTGCGGACCCTCCAAACTCCTGAGCGCGCTTTGTTCCAACGTGACGGACGGAAGCAAACGGAGAGGGCTTCATCCATGGCCGATCATCCTTGAAGCCCCGGATGATTAGGTAAACAGCTGTTTCCTATGGAAACGCATTATATAGGCCTCGATGCTTTGGTGTCGGGGGCTTCTAATCTATCTATATCGAAGGAAGGGGTTAGAGGGGAAGTTCTCTTGTTTTCAGTTCGGTGTTCTATTAGGGAGGAGGGAGATGGATGCAAATATGTTTCGCGTCTTTTGGGAGTTGGAAGAAATTGCGGGGTCTTGTGCCATCTAGGGTGTTGGGAAAGGTCTTGAGTAAGGGTTATTGGGGTTGTTATTTTCTTCGTGAAAATTTGTTGGTTTTGGGAGCATGTTTCTTCCGAATTCTTTACAGTTTTGCATCGAGTTTTCAACTGTCTGTTTAGTGCAAATGGAATTAAATCTATTATAATTTATTGAAAAAGCCTTTGTTCATCTGAACTAGCAATTAAAATAATTTATTTGTTTTCGATCCTATGGATCACTAGTTTTTTTAGACACTTGATTAAATCAAACGGAAGAATCTAAAATCATATAGGGCTATTCCATATGAACAGGGACATGATCAAGAAAAGTGAAAATATAAAAAAATAAAATTTTCTAATTATTTTAGGGAATAATTATGCAGTATTGATCTAATTGTGTTTTGCATTGCTTAAATTTTGTGAAAAATTATTTTTATCGGAATGTCAGAATTTAAAGTCAATATTTAGAAATATTTGTTTTAAAGGTTAATTTGTTAATGAAAAATGTATAGTTTATTTAGAAAATTAAAAATTAATTAATTAGTTTTTACAACTTTTTTGTTAAATATACTCATAAACTTTATAGTAAAAATGAAATAAAGTGTTTAAATCAATTTAATTATATTTATATTCATGAATAACTGAACGCTTATACACATGTAGCGTGAGTTACGAAGTACTGTAGCGTGAGTTACGAACAGCTCTCTATATTTTATTTTATTTCTGATTTTCGGAAGCATTCCCAGTAAAACTGTTTGCTGTTTTAGAATAAAGGAAGTATATTCAAACACCTGACAAGCATATAGAATTATTGGAACATTATTTAAGCAGAAAAACAAATTTGAATTTTATACTCATAAATCCATGTCTTTTTCTTGTAGCGTGAGTTACGACTCTATTTTAATTAATATTTAAAAAACTAAAATTCTTAAAAGATTCGCAATACTTATTTTAAATTATTAACATAAATTACAATATGTGTGATTTTTTTAGAAAGAAAATAATAGTTATTTCTATATTTAAAAATTATTTGAAATTGCAATTTTGAAAAAAATGTAGCGTGAGTTACGGTGGAATTGCCCTATATGTGATTTTGGTAACACACTGCTTAAAAGAAAGGTAAATCAAATCCGATAAAATGCATAAATAAAATCAAAATAAACTGTATGAAATGCGAAAGTTTAAAAAAATCATAATAGTTCTGATAATGTTTAACAAATTAACACTTTAGTTTTTGTTCTTAACTATAATTTAATATTTCATCAATAGTTTTAACTTCATTTTATGTTGGTATTAAAATTACTCTACTAAATGAGAACCTGATGCCAATTTAGAGTCTACTTTGAAATGTGCTAGAATATTTTTTTATATATATAATATATTGAACAAAAAATATTCTTGAAAATTTGGACTTAAAAATTTGTTTTAAAAAACAATAAAGAAGTTGCATGTGTCAGATTTTCAAAAACAAAAAAGTACTCCGTATGGTTTTTTGTATGGTAAAATGAAATATCTAGTCAATTTTTCAAAAAAATGTACAGGTTATTAAATATTTTAATTTAAAAGTCGAGAAAAAAACACTTGACTGAAAACGCTTATTGTTTAACGATGTCAACAATCATACCATCAACTCCATTGCTTTCCAGCAATGTTTATAGTTTGATGACGTCAACAAACGATGATCCCAAACTCTTGGCGTATTCGCGCGCTTTTAAAAAGTGGATTTTTGGAAATTTTTTGGCAATCAAAAAATTTCTCGATCGACCTCAAATTTTGAGTAGTTGCTAATTTTTGCAAGAAGAATCGATTAAAAAAATAAAAAAAATCATGCAACTTCCTCATTGGCTTTATGGATAGAATGAATTATATACCATCAAAATTCACCAAATGTGATGTGAACTTAAACTCTAAATATGCATTATTGATGGTTAAACTACCTATTATTTGGATATCTAAGAAATAATACGCGAATATTCCCAAAACTAAAGTTTTAAAAATATTATAATACATTTCTTGTGAAATAATGGCCATTAATTGAACTAGGAAGCATAAATAATTTACCAATTTATCAAAAATAGGTTCTTTAATCCCAAAAATTAAATAAACATTACAGAAAAAAGCCAAGAATGAAACCAATTACTTAACAACGTTACCCCACTCGACACGAATTCCAAAAGAATTCCTTTAGTAATTTCAGCATAACCGCAGACACAAAAGTAAGAAGAATAAAACACCTAAAACCAAGATTTCGCTACAAACAACACCGAACCCCTAATGATGTCCCCGGACAAAGTTCAGAGAAGACGTCGATAAATAACGAACCCCTCATTCCTTCTCATTACAGGTGTGAGGCAGAGAAGAAGAAAGAAACCAACTCCCTTCAAAAAACACAAAAGAAAACTTTTAATCTTTATTGCTCCGATCGTCCGCCTTCGTTACGGCGGTTCGTGCGGATTTTCTACAGAGAGGGGCTTGTAAAAGTGATTAAAGGTCACAGTGGGCCGGGAATCAATTTTCACTTCATTATCGATTCCCGTGTTTTGGGCCAGATGCTGAGATGGCGTTTGGAAAGATGCCCGTTGTGGGTTTGTTTGGATGGTGGTTCGGAATGCTGGGTCCTACTTTTTTGTTGTTGTTTTGTAAGGTTGGGGTTGGAGTAAGAGATGTGTGGCTTACGGTAATGTATTTATGTGTGTCAGGTTTAAGTTTTGTGAAAGTGTGTTGTGGTAATTGTTTTTTTTACAACTTCAGTCCTGCTTACTCCAAATTTTGTACTGGAATTAATGGATATCTAATTCTTTAGCGGTATATGTACAGTGGCTTAGAAGGATTGGTTTGGTTTAGTTGTGATTTTATGGTGCAAGAACCAAACTAGGCCATATAGTGAAGTGTGGAAGGGAATAGTGTGTTTATCGCCATAAAACCGTGTAAAAATTACTTTTTCCGGAAAGGAGGACACCGCCAGAGGGAGTTTGGTTCCAGCCGTCCAGTGGTTGCTATCGTATTTACACTCTTAAAACGGATGTCTCAAAACTGAGTAAAAAAGTACTCAAACTGTCTCCGATCCAAATGTACTCAAATTTGAAAACATGAATGTACTCGAAAGGAGAATTTCACCAATTATTGCTGGTTAAGCGGACAATAAGTGTAAACTCACAACTCTCAAGCGACACCTCCAACCGTGGACCGGTTTCTTCCTTGTTAGGACTCATCAGCACGGTATAGGAAGGTAACGCAACAGAGCGGAGGGCAAGTACTAGTCTAGCCGACTATAACTGAAAAAGTGGTGACCATTGATTAGTCTCCCACTCATTTTGACATTGTCATTCCAGCAGATGAGTGGAGGACTAATCAATGGTCACCTCTTTTTCAGTTATAGTCGGCTAGACTAGTACTTGCCCTCCGCTCTCTTGCGTTACCTTCCTATACCGTGCTGATGAGTCCTAACAAGGACGAAACCGGTCCACGGTTGGAGGTGTCGCTTGAGAGTTGTGAGTTTACACTTATGAATGTACTCATTTCTGAAAATGTGCATACATACTCAAAACTGAAACATCTTGAGCTTGAAATTAAAAAATGAGCTCACGTACAGTGAAGAGTGTAGTGTACAATACTGGCAAAAAAAATCGACTCAGACCCTATATCCCCGGAAAGGCTTGTGATATAAAGACAAATAAGGTATCATTTTTCATGATTTAAAGTATTCTATACACAGAAAATTTTTCAAGTTCTTAGGGGGTCGTCTTCATATTAACCTTTTACAGGCCGAATTCAGATCCAGGTATATTTTAATAAGTTTTTTTGCATAATTTACCTACCAATGCTTCAATTAAGAGATTTTATTAATATCAAGGTGATAAAAAATTTTTACATACGATTTTCACAATGTTCCCAATTGGGAACATTGGCCACTTCCGACTATACTTCTCCTGGGGAAGAGCGCGAATAGTATATAGTGACAAATCTATCAAATAATAACCCAAATTATGTGGAATAGCTTATAAATTTAACCTTACACGTAATTTATGTTTCAGTTCAAGCAGTAATTTTGTGTGGATTTCATTATTTTAAAAAAATTTACTGGAACTTCACGTTACATATCAAAAAATACCCAAATTTTACATCATTGCTTCTAATTTTTATACTCTAGTGTGAAAAATACAAATTAAGAATGGGGATATCAAAAAACTATTAAAATATGATTAATTAACATTAATTTTAGTTTTTTGATAGTTAAAAAGCAAGTATTTTTACTACACACAAGCAAAATACTGAAAACATCATGTATTAAGTAGGATTTAAAAATAGGTATAATAAGTGCTAAAATAATGATTAAAGTTTTGAGTAATAGATGAATTAGTTGATTTTTATATGAAATATTTATGTATTTAAATGAAAATTTCACTCCCATTACTTAACAAAAATCTTGAAACCTTTTATACGTTTATTCCTCGAAAGAAATCATTTCTGAATAAAAATTTTCTTAACTTATTTCTTATGGTATAATAAATAACACTGAGATTGTGAGATGTCTCAATCTAATAACTTTTTGTTACTTGTACAAGAATAAATCACTTGGAACTGTAAACTTTGAAACGTGGTTTATTCACATCCATCATTTTTCAAAGCGAAATCTTAGATTCGAATAAAAAAACAATTACTCAATAAAAAACATTCAAACCAGATACTTCCTCTTTAAAAGGGGATTCCTATTTAACAATTATATAACCTTGTTATTCTTTTCTGAAAAGAAATTGCCGAAGTACACAGTTCTATCGCTTCAATCAATGGTATAACGCCGCACAAGAAACTCGGATTCCTAGTATAGCGGCGACAGGCCAATGTTCCCAAATGGGAACATGCATGTTTCGCAAGTTCCTACAAGCTTGTTTTTAATATTTATCATTAATACTGAGGATATCTATTTAAGGTAAGTCTTTTTCAATATCCTCACCAAATTTTGGAAACTTAGGACTATATTTCGATTTTTTACGAATTGTTTTGTGTGCCTCTGTCAAAAAGCGTAAAAATGGCCGATTTTAAGATTTTTTGCAATTTTTTCCTATTAAGATATAAACTTCGTTTAAATTTCAAAAAATCAAGTCATCTTTCAACTTTACATAGATAATTTTTCAACTGTATACTTATAGTAGTTAATTTTTTATGATTTTTCAAACATGATGTTCCCAATTGGGAACATTGGCCTGTAAAAGGTTAAACGAAGCACCAACTTTCGTTTTTCCTATAAAAACCATCAAAGATTATTCCAGATTCTGAAAGAGCACCCTCTAAAACCCCCCAAAACCAGTTTTCATGCCATTTGGTCCCCAAATGAAGCCAGGAGTGGGGGTTGAAGTTAGTCGAATTTACGTTGAAATCTCGTTTTTTACGTTGAATTCTCGATTTTGATCCTTTCAACCATCAACCCCGCAGGATCAAAATCGAGAATTCAACGGAACAGAGTTATAGGCACAAAAATTGGTTGCTTAAGGCTCATTCACAGTTTTCACTTTCATTGTTCATCCCGAGGAATTCCCTCCTGTGAATCGCTAGATTGAATAGCTTAAGTGAAAGAGTGAAACGTCGATTAGCACATTTAATTTTCGATTGTTCCTCCAAAAGAAACACCAAAAGTGGGAAATTTGAACGAGTCTTTAGCAAAAAAAACCAATAAAACATTTAATTTGGCCATGATAAAAATACACTATTGCTAAAAAGGATAAAATGATTAGGGTAATTTATTTATTGAATTGTTTTCTGAACTAAAGATTTCATACGCGTGAAAGCTTGTAGATTATATCGTCGCTGTGAAATCAAACCAGCATATCTGCAAAATGAACGTTTTTAACAAGAGCGCCTTAAAGTTTTCACATGTGATACTTAAAATAATAATAATAAAAATGTAATATTGTGAGATAGTCAGTTTTACTTAGATGATGGACATCTTTTCACCTTGAAGGTTTTGAAGCAACTGGTGTATTACGCAATAGAACTGTCTTCTGATAAACAAAATGGCTATTCCCGTTTACATCTGACGGAGTTTTATTCAACTTAGCAATTTGCCAGTTTGATATAAAAAAGACGGGGAAAAAGGAATTTTTTTACACCAATAACTCAAAAACTCCAATTTTTACAAGATATGCCGGGTTGATTTCACAGCGACGATATTGACAATCCATTGAACATTTTACATACATATTTCTATAAAGAATAAACTATTTCGGTACAACAGTAATCTCTACAATACCATCCCTAAAGGCCTTCGTTATAAATCTATCGTTCCTTTTTTTCCCACGGAGCGAATGACGAGATGTCAACAAGTTTGATTGAAGTTGCCATGATCGTTTATGTGTATAATAAATTGCTCGTGTCTCCACCTGATGTCTGTAGTTAATGAGAACCGCTGCGTAATAAATTGAAGCGGGAGAAATACGACCGCTTGGCACTAAAGTGGACTACTGATACATTTGATTAACATTAGCTCGGGTGAATGAATTATTTTTGGGTACAATGGCGGGTAAAGAGTTATGAGATGACGACAAAGGAAGTAAAAATCTTTTTCAATCGACTTTGACTAATGAAACTGTATTGATTCGAGTTTGGTCCGGATTTGTCGGAAAGTAATTTTATTTTCAGAGGTTAAATTGTTTGGATAAGAACCAATCAAATTGGGTAAAAAAAATTTTGGAATTTTTTTTAAATATGAGATTATTCACTATACTTTCTCGAACTGCTGAAGATTCAAAGAATGATTTAATTGTGATAATAATCACTAATCCATAATCATTTTTTAATTATTGTATTTTTAAAGTCATTGCTATCAATTGGTGTATTATATTGTTTAAAAAAATATCTTTACAACAGGAAGAAAAAGATTACAACCAGAGGTTACTGGTGAAGGACTCTTCTTTTCATACCTTGCCTTTCGGGAATTAATTCTGTTCTAGGGAATGCGCAGTTATTTCCGGCAGATAGTGGAGGACTGATCAATGGTCACCACTTTTTCCGTTATAGTCGGCTAGACTAAAAGCTCTCCCTCCGCTCTCTTGCGTTACCTTCCTATACCGTGCTGATGAGCCCTAACAAGGGCGAAACCGGTCCACGGTTGGAGGCGACGCTTGAGAGCTGGAGTTTTCTCACACATTCCTCTAACCAGAAGTTACTGGTGAAGAACTCTTCTTTTCAAAAAGATTACAGTTTGAAAATAGTGGTTATTTGAAGTCTGCTATAAATCATTTTTGTTACTTTTGTTTTTAAATTTACTGAATTACATCTAAATATTTTTCTCCACTACTTCTATACACAGTAAATTCACCAATGCCATTTCTTCCACCCGCCACCGAAGGACTATTCACCATCTTAGAAGAGATTGACAGTGACATAGAAGACCACCAGATAAATAGTTTTTTTCTTTTCTTCGACAGACCTAATCCTCATCCCCTCGTCTCACCCCCTCAAGATTGAATTTTTTTAACTTTTACCCAATATAAAAGTAATTGTATTTTGAAAACTACGGGGCTCAATTCTGTTAACGTTACCACTAAATATCGCCGTCCTGTTTGGGACACCATAAAGTAGAAATATTGCCTAATAATTTCTAAAGCTCAGAATAAAATACATCTACAACTGTTCTGGGTTTAATTCCGTTAACGTTCCCGCTAAATATCGCCAAGCTCTTTTGAACGCGATATGTTCTTTTTTGATTGTGATTGATAAACTGAATTGTTATTGATCTTATTAAACACTTAATTTATTATTTTGAAATTGTTTAGACATATTTCTAATTATTGGTGTCCAAAAAGCAAGACAGTATTTAGCGGAGACGTTAACGGAACTGAACCCTGTTCTGATTATCTATATATATAAAAATCAATGTCTGTCTGTCTGTATGTTTGTATGTTTGTATGTATGTATGTATGTATGTATGTATGTCCTTTATAGTTTTAAACTTTTCGAACCTACATTAACTATTAAACTATACCACGTTGATCTACTCGCTCCAAGGAAGGTTTCTGAAGAATAATAATTTAAAATCGATGCATCCTAATAACTTTTTTGGTCCATTTTATGCTTAAAAACACATATTTCATGCCTAACTTCATGGCAAAACCACATTGTTGTAAATATATTAAGAGATGATGTAACTTTAATTGTTGTAGGCATGAAATCGATTGTTGCAGATTGAAATCGATTGTTGGAGTTTAAAATCCATTGTTGTAGCATAAACATAAAAAGTGGCTCATTTATTTAACTATTTCCACATTTGGACTGGCGAAGCCCATCTGTAAATAACCAGAAATTTAAAGAAAAAATGGACTGGCGAAGCCCATCTTAAACGCACCAGATGATATTTATTTAAAAAAAGTGAAACCCGGGCGAAGCCCGGGTCTAGCGCGTCAGCGCTAGTCTATATATATAAAAATGAATGTTTGTTTGTTTGTATGTATGTATGTATGTATGTCCTTTATAGTTTTTAACTTTTCGAACCTACCATTAACTATTAAACTATACCACGTTGATCTACTCCCTCCAGGGAAGGTTTCTGAATAAAAATAATTTAAATCGATGCATCCCAATAACTTTTTTGGACAATTTTATGTTTAAAAACCCATATTTCATTCCTAACTTCATGGAAACCCCCATTGTTGTAAATATCATAAAAGAAGATGTAACTTTAATTGTTGTAGGCATATTCGATTGTTGCAGTTTAAAATGCATTGTTGTAGCATAAACATAAAAGTGACTCCTTTATTTAACTATTTCTACATTTGGACTGGCAAAGCCCATCTATAACACACCAGAAGAATTTTTTTAATGGACTGGCGAAGCCCATCTGTAACGCACCAGATGATATTTATAAAAAAACTGAAACCCGGGCGAAGCCCTGGTCTAGCGCGTCAGCGCTAGTTTTTAATAAAACTCGGAATTTTTTTTCGATAGTTATGGCGTTCAAAAGAGCATGGCGATATTTAGCGGAAGCCTTGACGAAATTGGATACGGGTGTAAAGTGATACAAACACACACTTTTTTCAGTTAAAATACCACCTATGTTTATCGTCATATTGTAAACTGAATGTATTTCGTTTCATTTTCAAAAATGTAGAAATAATAAACACATCCCCAAATATTTTTCTAAGAACTTATTAGGAAATGTACCAGAAATAATTGCGGTGATACATGGAATTAAAAAAAAATTCTGAGAAATAACTTGCATTTTAGTGTTTTAATGGTATTTTCAGTAAAAATATATTAGTTTTTAATGAACTACAATACTCGACAAAAAATAGGGTCAAAATGCTTCTGACACAAATGAAGCAGATTCTTATGTAAAATGACCCCCTGAATCCAAATTCAACCCCCGTTTTTCTCTATCACGTACAGATTTTCGGGGAACAGCCCCTCCCCCTTTTTGCGTTTTTCAATCACTTAATGACTTTGAATTAGATTTTCAGGGGCAAAAACTATTACTTTAGCCTTTAAATTACACCCGAGGGAACAAGAAAGGTTAAAGCTTCTAAAATATACAAATTTGTAGCAAATGGATAAGTTTAAGGGGTTATTACCTCCTAAAAATGCAAAAAAAATTATTGAGATTATTTTTGGCTATTCTGTCCTCGTATTTTTCACCCAATTCATCATTAAAGGGTTCTAACTCATCCCCAAGTACCCAAATTTAATGAATATATGCAGCAATGATTTTTACAAAAAGCGGTTGAGGTCTTAACGCCCCCAAAGCACCCACGGAAGGGTTCGATGCCATACTTAAGGGTAAAACTGCTATACAAAAAATTACAACTGTTACTGACTGAATTTCAGTCGATTCTTGTGTAAAATGACCTCCTGAACACAAATAGGATACCCGTTTTCCCCCATCACCCTCAATTTTTAATGGGACACCCCCCCAATTGTTATCCACAGCCCACGCATATATTAACAGCTTGAAACATGGAACCTCAATCCCCAAAAAATGGCCAGTTTTTAACGAACTGAATAATTTCCCTCAGGATAGACCTGAAATATAAGAACAATGTCATTTTTGAGCTTTTCAAAATATGAATATTAATTCCTGAGTTCACGAGCGGCGGCGCGATTCAGAGTCTCTTCTGCGAGTGCTTCGGGGGCGCTAACGCCTCAACCGCTTTTAGCAAAAATCCCTGCTGCATATATTCATTAAATTCGGGTCCTTGGGGAAGGGTTAGGTTCCTTTAGTGATGAATTGCGTAAAAAATTGGAGGAAAAAATAGCCAAAAACAATATCTGTAATTTTTAACGATTTTTTTGCATTTTTAGGGGGGTAATAGCCCCTTAAACTTATCCATTTGCTACAAATTTGTATATTTTAGAAGCTTTAACCTTTCTTGTTCCCTCGGGTGTAATTTAAAGGCTAAAGTAATAGTTTTTGCCCCTGAAAATCTAATTCAAAGTCATTAAGTCATCGAAAAACGCAAAAAGGGGGAGAGGCTGTTCCCCGAAAATCTGTACGTGATGGAGAAAAACGGGGGTTGAATTCGGATTAGGGGGGTCATTTTACATAAGAATCTGCTTGATTTGTGTCAGAAGCATTTGGACCCTATTTTTTTGTCGAGTAGTGCTATTGTAACTACCATATTTAAACAAACTTTCGCTTTAAGGGTTATTTTTCTTACCTTTACTACCTACCAATAATTATAAATCTGTTTTTAATTTCATACTAACCTAGTTTTGAAACAAAATTCTCATATTCAATACCATAAAAAATTGTAATTGCTAAAGCATTGAAAAAAAAATACTGGGTACCAAATATCTCAGAGTTGATGAGTGTTAGTGATTTGAAGGTAGATTCGTTCTGGTTTTACAAAACAAAATCGAACAACCTAATTATATCCCAAAATATAAATCACCGAAATCAACGGTCACGCGTGCGATCTAATTAGATCTTCACACAAGGCTCTCCGAAATCAGATATTACCCAAGTGGGAAAAAACCCCTCCAAACCGACGATTAAAGCCCATAAAAGATAAATGAGGGATGAACTTGAGAATTCAAAGTCAGCACTTATCTATGCACTTTCCGTTAATCAGGCTAACAAGAGCAAGCGCCTTATCGCAGAGAAATCACTTAGTAAAACCGCAATTTGCCTTAAGAAAAAAAATCCAGTTCGTTAATATCCCAATGATTCCATTACACCATCTACTAGTAGATGGATAGCGATAACCCTAACGCTGAAGGGCATAATTTGGAAGCCCGATGGTTAATGCCTTCGCGACATTTGTACCACACCCCTCGAATATTACTCCGATCGGTTTCATCCGGGACCCTCGCCGGACACCCCCCTGATTCCCCCCCCTTCCATGTAATGTAATTAATAGTTCTTTTGGCTTCTTTTCTCGGGGCTTGGACAGGTGAACGTTTAAAGGTGCAAGGAGAGGTTTTATCCTGCGAAGGCTGAAATAATGCGATTACCGAGGAAATGGTTGTCACATCTTTTTAGCTTAATTTTTGGCGTGGTTCTCTTGGTTCTTTTTTTGCCGGAAGTTTGGGTTCAGCTTTTAAATAACTTCTCGCGTCTCCGTGGTGTTTTAGTTCTGCTTTATCTAATTTTGGGGGATTTTGGCTAATGTTAAGAGTTTTTCTTTTGGTGTTGTGTTTTTATCGAATTTGTAGGTTGCTGTTAGGATTTGAGTTTTGGTGTTGAGTGGCCTAATTTTTAGAGGATTTGACTTTTGATAGTTATGAGAGCCAGTAGGTGTGTTTAGTTTTATAAGAGAGATTTTGAACTGACTGTTAAACGTATTTCTATTAATTTAACGATATGAGAAAATGTAAAAATACATATTTTTTTATAAATGTAGATAAAAAGCAGATGTTAAATTCGCAAGACTATGATTCGTCATATGATAGAAATTCATTCAAAGTAAAGGATATACAGGGTGTTTCAAAATTGCGTTGCACTGCTTTTATTCGGAACCAACGCTTTCTAGGGTCATGGAAGTAAGGTCTACCCCTAGGTAAGTGAGCCTGGAGAATCCAATGATATGACTTACAGCGCCCCTAGCGGCGAAATTGAAAAGTTAAAAAAAATAATTGAAAAATAAAGAGAGATAGAGCAAAAACCTCAGTGATAGTATTGTTGCCAACGTCATGAAGAACTCACTGAAAAAAATTCCTGAAAATATCTTGAATATTCGCCGAGATATTAGCATGTGAAAATAGTACTTTTTCAGGGGTCAAAAAAGAAAAAGTTCACATATTTGCAAAATTTTCAGTGTTATTGTGTAGTTTTGTGTTTTTTAGTTGAATGAACACAAAATTTAATCAAAAAATCAAAAAAATTTGCAAATATGTAAACTTTTTCTTTTTTGACCCCTGAAAAAGGCAATTTTCACTTGCTAATATCTCGGCGAATATTCAAGACATTTTCATGAATTTTTTTTCAGTGAGTTCTTTATGACGTTGACAACAATACTATCAATGAGGTTTTGGCTCTATCTCCTTTAGTTTTTAAATTAATTTTTTAAACTTTTTAATTTCGCCGCTAGGGGTGCTGTAAGTCATCTTAATGGATTCTCCAGGCTCACTTACCTAGGAGTAGACCTTACTTTCATGACCCTATGAGGCGTTGGTTCCGAATAAGAGCCGTGCAGCGCAATTTTGAAACATCCTGTATATAGTGAAAGCTATTTCTTTTTAAAGAAAAAAATCTCTAATATGGAAATAAAAATAAAATTTCCAACGGTTATAACATAAAATTTATGCATTATTCTTTGCTTATCCCTTACATTACTGGTATTTTGAGTAAATTATCCTGATGTTTTAAAAATGAAATATTAACGGAAACAAAACTATCAGGTTATTATTTACAATTATGAAAGTAGTAATAGCAAATAAAATAAGTTTATTTAATATTTTTGCTCCCAAAAGATCTAAACAAAATTGTGTGACCAATAAGTAACAGAGTTACATTTCTTTTTTCCGGGCAAACTTATGATCTTTATTACACTCGGGCTCAAATATCATATCCGGATATCCGGAAGACATTTGAGTTGTTTTAGTAACATTGGGAACAAATATTGATACGAGATGGTATCACTGTAATTTACTGAAATGCCACTACTGTATAGTTATTTACTACTCTGGATCACTTAAATGATATGGGTGAAGTTCAAGTTTATAGACGCACTCAAAACGTTTTCGTCTGCTGAAAACGATTCAGAGTTTTAATATCTGCCATATGAATTAGAGGCTTCCCAACATATTGCTCCAATCTCAAAACATTTTATTTAACTGTGAGATTTTATATGTTTTCAGCTTTCAAAAGAAAGTATTTAAGTTCCATGAAATTTTTAAGTTAAAAAGAGATCTGATTGAAAACAGATATCTGATATACTTTTAAGTAAACATATTTGGGGACTGAATGTTTGACTCCAATTTGTATTTGATTTTATTTATTAAATAATAATTCATAACATTTTAATGATAAAAATTATTTATTGTAAGATTTAGTATGACTATTAGAAGAGCCTTGATTGCATTGATATTAATCAAAATTATTTTGAAAAACAAAGTAAATTTTACATAAGACTCGCTCCGCAAGCTTATGACAGTTGTCTGTAGTAGCCACATATCTTTATTCTTATTTTTTTTTATCATTTATGTTATAGGTATAGGATGAATGATGGATTTCTGCTGTATGTATATTGACCAGCCAAAAATATAATAGATGTGAAAAAAATCCAATAAACTTATATATAAATCTGCTTTTTAGTTATGAAAGGGACGGAGTTGTCCTGAACAGTGTCAACACAGGACATATGCATATAATTAATGCTTGATCGTCTTATAAACATACTGTACTTGGAATTGTTTCCAAATCAGAAAGCAGTGTCAAAAATATTTAAACCAAAGTTTGATATTCTTATAACTTTTTAAAAAATATAAAAAATATTTTTTCATTAATTGTAAGAGATTTGAGTTGTATTTAACTGCTTTTGATAATAAGAACACTAGCACAAACTTTGTGTGTAGCCTTGGATTCCTATTTAAAACTTGTACATTAACTCAGAATATGTGTAATGTTACCTAACATATGCACAGGTTGTACATAGGAAGCCAGCGTTTCACAAAATTTGTGCAAGAGTGATAATTAACTTAACAATTAAACCATCTAATCACCATCATAAAGTGTAACGGAGATGTATCAAAACCTTAAAATTCCTTTCATACATTTAAGAAGTCCTGAAGAAACGTTCAATGAAATTCTTGTCAACGTGGAATGAAAAAGATCTGCAAAGCGTATTTAGCTTGAATTTTAAATTTCTGTGCAATCAGTTAAACTAATCGTCTCATTTAATTAGTAGAAGACATGTCGTTTCTTTTAAATTAAACAAGTGACACCAAACTAATTAAGAGTCATTTTTATGTAAAGGCTGATGAACCCTCCTTAGAATTTTCATTACATTGTCACTCACGTTTTTAAATGAAAAAATGCATTTTAGGGTTGTTGGATTATTTAATAAATCTTTTAAAACATATATTTTTATGTTTCAAACGAATAATGTTAACACAAAAGGAACTTAACACACAAAGGTCTCACAGCGATTTATTTAGTTTTCATCAAACATATGTGGGTGTTTGGTTTTTTATTCTTTAGACACAAACACTTAATTATGTTTTTATGGTCAATATTTACTGTGATTTATTTCACTTTTTTCTTTGAGGGGAATATTTTCATCAAAAGTGTAGGTTGTAGTTCATTGAATTGGTTTTATTTCAAAAAAGAATCTAGGCAAACAAGTTTTTTTCACCAGTAATTACATTAATAGCTGTTAAACATGTATAGAATTTGTTGTTACATTACGGATTTTTATGTTTATATTTGATTACGTTAAGATTTAAATACTTTTCTAATAAATATTAATTTATTTTGTTAATTTAATGTAAGAATGAGCATTCAAGTCTTTAACCAACAATTGATGCATTTTTAATACTGAATATCATTACTCAAGAAAAGAAATACAATAAACAGTAATAGGTAATCCTATAATAACGAAGTTTTTCATGTGGTTTTACCATACAAAACTCACTTGAGAAACACATCCAATTTAATTAAAAATTATAGGGTGGGTTGGGGTAAAATGGGTCTTGGGGTAAAATGGGTCAGTTTTAATTAACTGGATATAAATCAAATTGAAATTGAATTATTTTCGCTCATTTTTTGTATTATAATCTTTTATCTGTTGGTAACATTTTTCGACTGTCAAAAATTTAGATTCATGAATTTAAGAACTGAAAAAATATTTTATTTGAACGGTAAATGACGTCGAAAAAAACAGGGTTTACCAACTTCCAAATATCTGTATATTGTAATAAATGACAGCAGACTTTTGTAATATTTTACCATGAAAGAAAGTCTGAGAGACATTTTAAGCCAATCAGCTTAGAATAATATAACATATTTTTTCTTTTATAACAATATTTTGCACTTGGGGGTAAAATGGGTCATAGTTAGGAGGCCTTCTGTATTAAGTAAAAACAATGTTTTTAACTTATTTCCTTCAAATATACATTGAACTGTCAAAAAAAGTTTATTTTTTTCTCGAAATGAAGTATTTTAATTGATACATTTAAACAATGTTCATTAACTTCGGACTTTTACAATTTAATTAAAGTACAACTTAAAACAAAATTTTTCAGATAAAAACGGCTTAGCCGATTGCCTTTTTTCCTATTTTTATGTATATTTAGTAGTAAATATATTTTTGACATCTTTTTGCAATGAGACCCATTTTACCCCAAGTTGGGGTAAAATAGGTCATTATTTTGATGCTAAGTTTAACCAACTTATAACTAAAAAATATTTGATAAAATTAGATGAAAATGTTCTGAAGGATTGTAATGTCAAGATCCAATTGAAAGAAATACTTAAAAAGTAATAGTTTTGATGAAATAAAACTTGGAATGTGAAAGTACCATAAAAGTGACCCATTTTACCCCAACCCACCCTATTAAAAATTTGTTTAGCACTGATTGTTTTAAAAATTAAAAATTGTCTTTTGGAATCATATGTTCAGATATTTTATGGATATTTTTAAACAATTTCAAGTTTAATAATATTCTTGTTTAATGAGTTTCAGCTAATTTTTGATAAAATATCATAAACATTGAAATTTTAATTCTGGATCTTTGATTGACGAATTGTGTTAAAATCAAAATCGATGATTTATCCAGAAAAGAAAAATTTCAATATTGTAAACAAATATCAATATTGTAAGCAAATTTTAAATTTGTTAAAACTAAACATTAACCCATTACTGCCTGACGTCCCTTTTTAGGGACGTTTTTTAAAAAGCCTCCTTTTTCTACAAAAATTGTTCGTTTGAATCAAAATTTGCACGGATGTATCTCTGATCTTCATAGAACATAAAGAACACAAGAAGAAAGCATAATTTAAAAAAAATTTCACTTTTTTTAAAGTTGGAAGATAGAATTTTTCAGAAAAGTGCTTTTTTAAAAATTTTAAAAGAAAAAGCTTAAAAATCCTAGTTGTTATTTAAAAAAATTTTCAATGCCGATATATATTACTGTTTATACATTAAATCAGTTGGGGTGTTTTTTTATTTTTCCGAAATATTTTATCTTGACCTTATTTTGGACCCTCGAAAAGCGTCCCTAAAAAGGGACGTCAGGCACGAATGCCCCCGTGGTTTTCCCCATAGTGAAATGCTAGGTTTCCTTCAATTTTTCATAAAAACGCATTCGATTCTTATGAAATGAATTAAATAACTGATATTTATAAAATTACTTTAATTTTAGCTAATAAATTTATTATTTGTGTTTATTTTTTTGGAAAATACTGTTATTTCTGCTAAATTAATGGAATAAAAAGTCTTAAATTATAAGGAATTAATTAATTTGTATTAATTAATAGGAATAAATTAATTATTTTACTATATTTATTAATTATGCAAATATATTCTGGTTATATTTTAATTAAAAATTTAATAATTATTAGTTATAATGACCTTTTGTCATTAAAATTGCCAAAAAAGTCGCTTTTGTGATAAATTTTCGACTTTTTTTCTAATTTGATGTCGCTAATCATTGTGTTCTATACTGCAGATCAATCTATATCATCTGGCTTGCTAATGTACATCCCACTAATGCTTGATTTTTGGGGAGAAATTCATGTTCCCCACAATTGAATTAAATAAATGAAAAAAGTAATTTGAAAAAATAAATGAAAAAGGGCATTTGAAAGACTTAAACTTCACAAATTGAGATATTCTGATGGATTTGAGGTGTGTAAAAGTAATTAATACTTAATATTAGGTAACGTATAAACAAAGAATGCCTTTTTCAATTAAAAACCTTAATTAATTTGCAATTAACATAGATTTGGGAGGAAAAAACGTGTTTTAGAGCATAAAAAATGCTCAAATTACGTTAATTAGGGTTAATTTTACAGTTAATTGGATAAATAATTAATATTTTTTGTTCATATTCATGTTACAGTATGGTTCCGATCACTTTTGCTGCACTTAAAAAGGTAGAAAATGTTTTTGAGGCTTTAAAAAAAGTTTTCTGCCATGCGTTTACTATAGGGAAAAACAACGGGGGCATTCGTGCCTGACGTCCCTTTTTAGGGACGTTTTTTAATTTTGGTGTAGAAATTAAAATTTTAACCTGGAATTTTTTTCACTATTTTTCCAGTTGTTTTGGGGTTATTTACTATGTTTTTACCAAATATTTAAGAAAAATAAAAAGTTGGGCATTAATGGGTTAAAAACGAACTCATAGATTCGTTTTTTTTTTGTTTAATTCAATATTCAAAAGTATTATGCAGGATCTGACAATTATGCACGTTGAAGTTTAGTTTCTTTTTCTTATATGATCATATTTATTTCTTATGTGATCTGCCTTCTGACAATAAATGTTGAATTCAAACTTTGTATATTTGATAGTATTTCCTCCTGACACTATACTGAAAATAGATCTCAAATAATCACCAAAGTAGATCGTATCAACAAATAGATCCAACTGAATGATAGGTATATTTAACTCTAACATTTTTCCGTTCGATGGATATTTTGATATTATCCATTGTGAAACGTTTTAATAAAACAAATCAATCAATGCTTTGGAGGAACAAAGTTTTATCGTATGTAATGATTATGTCTCGTTTCTTATGCACTTCCCACTTTAAGAAATGTATGGTATTTAAAATTGAAAATGTTTTTTTAAATTAAATTATAACAAAATGTTTTAATAGGAGATATGATTGTAAATAAACATACCTTAAAAGACTTGCATTGCTTTAGTACGTAAAACATGGGTAGGGGTAAATCCATGGAACTAGGAAGATAGGTAACTGACGTAATAACTTTGACAGGCGCCAATGGTAAGTTACCTAGGGGGCGCTACGTGCGCGGTTGGTTGGTTGGATTGGTAGAACCACGGCTTCGTCTTCTTGAAATAAAACAGCAGAAAAAGTGAAATCGCTAGGTAGAAAATATGCTGAAACATGTATTTAACTTAGGAACGCGCGAGAGTTCGTTTCCTCTACTGAGCTGTGTCATGGCCATGGCTGTGTCCTCCTCCGCTCCGCATTTAACTTATCAACCAAGCACCATGAAAAAAACTAAGACAAAGCGGCTTTTAGTGAGCAAGCATATGTCTCTACCCATCGACTTCTCTCCTCTGATCAACCAAATATGCACACGTAGCTCCCTCTATGTCACTTATATTTGGCAACTGGGAAATCCATTGGATAGATAGACCACGGCAGTTCCCTATATTCCTAGTTCCATGGGGAAATCCAGATTTCCATCGTGGAATAAAGACTTCTATATTTTGGATGGCAGTCCTAAAATTTACTAGTTTCATCGGTATTCATACGCTACTCACTCACATCTACAGGGTGTTTCAGATAAGTGTTTCATAACTTCTAGGGGAGGAAGGGTATACATCACGTCGAACAAGAATTTATATAGGTTAGGGGGTCGCAAGTGCGGTTAAAGGGGTGAGATAAGAGCAAAAACCTCGCATATATGGCCAAAAAGAGATGGAATTGTTCGATTCCGGAGTTTATTACATTCAACCAATTAAAATTTTTCATGTAAAAATTAGATTTAAGTGTTTATTCTAATTAAAAAAAGACAAATAAATGAATCAGGCATGCGTTGTAGGTAGATTAAAGTTATAATTGTTCTTTTCCAGACTCTAGTGTCTTACGCCATATAACTCCAAACGACCAACCAACAAGATTCTATACTCGATTGCAACTTAAGTTGAGCCTGACGTCATGGCCGCGTGGAAGAAAATCTGAGTAAACAGAAAGCTTGCTGGGCTTTGTGAGCTCTTATTGGCTGGCGAGTTTTATTCGAACAAATGTACTACTACGCGCTGCGCCACTTGAAAAAATAATAATACTCAACATTTTGCAGATCGGGATGAAAATACGCTTAATGTACGTGGATTTAAAAAAACTAATCTCATTTTAACCCTTTATGTCCCAAATTATGTTTTTTAGAAAAATTGTGCTGTATATTTTTTATACGTTATCCCTATAAGTATATTAAGTATATAAGCTTCATATTACTCCTAGTAGCACAGCTCGTCCCAAATATGTCAAATTTACGTAACTGCAACTAGAAGTAAACGAAATTTGGCCTTACATGACGAAAATTGGACGAATTTGGAACATTGGGAAGTGGGACTTATAAGTCCCGTCGGGGCATAAAGGGTTAAAATTGAATCGCTTAATTTCACTCAAAATTCCGACACTGCATGGGGAACTACTTTCTTTGGTTTCCCTCAGCATATTTCTACAGGCTCAAGTTAAGTTGTAACCGAGTATAGTAATACACTGTTTTTTGTTGTCACACTTTTCTATTACAGTCTATCTACCCACAGAGTAAAGATTATTCAGAGAGTCCAAAACGCGATTTTACTAAAATAGTTCTACAGTTATCGCATAGTGACGTTTCGACCCTCCAGCTGTCAATCATTGGTGTGGGCGGGGACTAAAGGAAACGAGTGATTCTCATTGGACTTAGAACTTTGTATGGAGGCTGCATTTGAATTTCTCATTCTCTGCTATTTTTCCCCTGATCAATGAAACTTTTCCCTTATGGTTGCAAACTTTCCTGGACAGTAACTAAACTTTCCCTATTATAAACATTGATATCGTTTGTTCTGTCGTTTAATATCTCGTTATAGTGATTGTGGTCGCAGAAATTATCATTAAATGTGAAGTTATTCGTTTAAATTGTATTAAATGTGGACTTGGAGTTGTGAGTTCGATTCCAGAGTAGCTCCCGATCCATCGCCACTTTAAAGAAGATGCGAGATAGTGACGTCACGGGCAGATCAAGTATATATAAGCCAGCGAGAGATCTCAGCTGGCCAGAACATTGGGTGAGTCCCTGGAGATCGTGACATCAGAGAGACTTGTAATGTCTAAGAAATTATCCCCAGCGCATGCTCGAAAGAAAGATACACGCAACTGTTTTAATAACCGGGAAAATATATAAATTTTTTTTCCCTCTTTAGCGATTTGAAAGAGGGTGGGGTTAATTGAGAGAGTGTATGCGGCTGTAGCTCGATTGTAGAGAGTCAATAACGTTACGTCATATTCTCTGGTTAGTTCAACCGTTATCACATAGAAACGCCACCGTCTATGGGAAAACCCATGTTAAAAAAGTTGCCATTAGCATCTATGGAAATGGACTCTCTGAATAATCTTTACTCTGTGTATCTACCTACAGCGCAAGATTATTCAAACTTCGTTTTTTCGCTCCACCCTAATGTATAATGACAAGTGAAAAAAAGTATTCTTTGTTTGTTTTCCTTAATCCTTAATGGATTGTGCTAAGATGAGCATTTTAAGTGCTAAATCTCCAAGACTAAACTGTTTTTCCATATTTGAGTTTGTGACTTTAGATTCTCAATAAAAAACTGAAAATTCTCTTGCACAAACTAAGCTGTTAGAAGTAAGTTTTGTCTAAACAATCATCACTTGAAAATTTGTTTTTATTTTCGACGATCTAATATTTGAGAATCACTGTTTGAAATTAACAGTTGAACCCCGCGTCTTGCGTGGGTTGTTTTGACAAACATATACATCACACTACATTTTAAGAATTACTCTAATTTTAGGGAATAACATTGGCAACAATACTCTCACTCAGGTTTTTGCTCTACCTTCTATAGTTTTTTTATTAATTTTTTAAACATTTTTATTTAGCCGCTAGGGGCGCTGTAAGTCATTTGAATGGATTTTCCAGGGTCATTTACCAAGGGGTAGACCCCTAGGACTCGTTGGTTCCAAATAAAAGCCGCTAAACGGACTTGCGAAACACCTTGTATGTGAAGAACTGAATGTGTTTCAAAAAATTTTATTTAGTGAACCATCTTTTAAATTTAAAATATAAGTTAAATAACAAATATACTCATCCAATTTTCACGGGATGCACTAGGTCTTAATCCCACGGTATAAATCTTAATTTTTCTTTTTATTTTTTCTTGCTTCAAATAAATCCCACCTATACTCAGGTCTAGAAGTTAAACGCATATTTTTCAATAAAAACAAATCATCTACAATCGCTCTCTAATCCCCTAAAACAAATAAAATCAGATAAAAACTCCTTCCCAATTCCCAATATGTCTGTAACAAATTATAAACGCACACGAGGCAATTAAAAACAACATCCTATCTCTAAAAGAGTTCTTCATAACTGCCGATATGAATTAGAGTAAAAGGAAACTAAATTCCCCTCATGAATACATTTATATATACGGCCAAAAATCCCCTAACGGCTTCCAAGATTCCCAGTTATTGACCATGATCTCTGCTTCGGAGAGATAAAGGGAGAATAACTGGCAAATAAAATAAAAAGCTTTTCAGTGATCGTTGATTCATAGTTCCGCTTTAAGACCGTTTTTTGCGGTGTTCCCCTGCAGTAAAAAACCATCAAAACCCTCGCATCTATCCATTGTTTAAGGCCACAAACTGTTGGAAACGGCTCTTTCCACGCGTCATATCGGGCCTTTTACTGGGTGGAGGAAGGGAAATTGCACCGAAACGGCTTTTAAAGTTTTAAAATTTCTTTTTTTTTGTTCTCCGGTTTTTCATTCTTCCCCCTCTCCTTTTGAAGAGTTTTTATTTCTTTGCGTAATGCGAGATGGTGAAGAAGTAAGAAATTGAAGTTTTCGGGAGCAGATTCTCTCTGAAGTTTTTTTTTCTTCTTCTGGAGAAGTTTTTTTTGAAGGGGTGCGATGAAACTGCGAGAGATGATTTCGACTCCTTTTTTTTTTGACCGAGTGAAATGCTATCGATTAAATATATATTTTTTAATCAAGAAAACTCAACTCAAATCATACATAATTTATTATTTCTTAGGTATAAACCACTATACTCAGGCCCGTAGCCAGGAATTTCCCTTTGGTGGGGCAATCACTTTTTCAGGGGGGCAAGGGGGTTTCCAGCTGTCAGGAGGTATCATAGGTGTAGGTTCAACTGTTTGACTAGGGGACAAAACCCATAAGACCCTTAAGCCTAAGGAGCTGTTACAAGACTTTTGTTTCAGGAGGAGTTAGGTCCTAAATTTTTCTAGTTTTACCTTTTCTGTTTTCTTAAGTTTTCCTTTTTTAAATTTAAAAAAAATTAAAGATTAAAGTAGGTTCAGCCCATTTTTAGATCCTTTGGGTAAAGTATAGAAGGAATTGCTCCATGTAAGCTCCAGAATTGAAAAGGAATACTCGAAAATAGAGTTTGATCACTCCTTGTTAATTTTTAAATTGACATAATTTTATAAAGGGTGTCAACCTAACCTCCCTTTTCAGTCAGTGCTAGGGTGTATAGAGGTTTATTTCGGTAGGGGCCTAAAAATATTAGTCAGCCACTCCCATGCATATTTAATTGATTTAATGAAGTTTGTTATTCATTTTGGGGTTGAATTTTCATCTAAGAGAACTTCATTAATTCGTGTGATCTGTTCTTATATTAATATAAGAACATGTTATTTTTTTTGTAAGAATGGGTGATACAAGTATCAAAGGGGGGGTCTGGAAAGTTAACGTCTTAACCCTAAAACATGGTTTTAAACTGCTTTTGATACTTGTAGACCAAAATTCGGACATATATTTTTAAGTATAATTTTGATTTTGCTGAACTTATAATTTAAAAAAATTGTGAATTACTTATAAAGATTTAAATACAAATGGGGGGTATGGGGTCCCTCCCCCAGAAAAAATTTGAAAATTTGACCCTAAAAAACCGGGTTTTAACTTAGCTAGAAGGAAATAAAGAAGAAGGGGCCAGCTGCCCCTCCTTGCCCCCATGGCTGTGCTTGTAGATATAATTAGTGAAAATTTTCTAGGGGGGCAAATGAAGATGCCAGGAGGGGCTCAGCCCCCCCTGCCCCCCCCCCCCCCGTAGCTACGGGCCTGACTACACTAAATGTAATAAAGTAAAATACAAGTATATAACAACATATGATAGAAAAGTTTATTCAATAGAAAAGATAAAAGACAATCATGCATGTTAAATTGAAATTATAAATCATACATACAAGACAAACTAGACAACAAAATTTTAAAATATTAGGAAGAGGGTTAAGTCTGAGAAGAATATAGGTAAAAATCACATGTATGTATCTCCTTTTGATACTTTTTGTCTTAAATAGTTAACCAATTAATACTGTACTTAATTACCTATTTGATATCTGGTCGTTGCAACTGGATATTTCAATAACTGCTGCCGATTCTGTAGTCACACCAAAGTATAATTCAGTTCTAAGGTAGAGTTTTTGTATTGGTGTTGATCAAAGCACTATATGAAACTGTAATACTCTTTTATAAATACAAGTAAAATATAAAAGAATTCTAGTTTATCAAAATATATCCAGAATATAAAACTAATGCAGTTACTGATAGGGACCTCTGTGTTTTTTCTTCCTAATAGGAACAATGCACTTATAATACAAATGTAGTACCTAATATAAAAACTCTAATTCAGAACACGGGTTGAAAATATGATTATATCCTTTCTTATCTTAAATAAAAGAAAAAGAAAAATCTGAATGTTCATAGACTGTTCTTGTCGTATTTCAATGAAATGAAATAGTATTTTTCTTGTTGGAGAGCAACTGAAATATTATTGCCCACTTGGAATGAGAAACTTCCAATATGCAGTACATCATCGAACATGAATTACTGAAAGTATGCTATAAATTTACTATGGGATTTATTAAAGAATTGGAAAAAAGTTAATATATAGTTATGTTCCAATTTCCTGATATAGACGCAAAATAATACATTAACGTCCGAATTTCCAGATCATTTTTGACTTGTTTAGATAAAGCTTCAAAGAAAAGGTTTCCATCGCCAAAACGTACAATGAAAGAAATCACAGTTTCGAAATCACAGTTTCGAATCACAGTTTCGAATCACAGGAGTAAATCGATGTTTTCATCTTAGTATTAAACTTTTTATTTCACATTTTTGACAACCCAATGCTTTCAATATTTAAACATCAGACATTCTCAATTTCAAACAATTCAATATTAGTCGCCACACAAATTATACTTACTTTTAACTTATGTTTGAGAATTGGGAAAAGTTTTGGAAAACTGACAAATATATCCCAATTTTTGGTGTGGTTGCGCGAAACACGACTTTGCAATATCACACCCAAATTACTTCTAAAATTAATCTTCTCGTGACACTCTTCGCACTTCGATTTATGCGAATGCCAGGAACTAACTAAAAATAAGCACTTGCTGTTTCATTTTCGAGTATCTGTACATTTTCAGAAATGAGTGCATGCATGTTTTCAAATTGGAGTAAATTTGACTCGGATAGTCAGTTTCAGTATGATATACTCAAGTCAAGTGATATACTCAGTCAAGTGATATACTCAAGTCAAGTGATATACTCAGTCAAGTGATATACTCAAGTCAAGTGATATACTCAGTCAAGTGATATACTCAAGTCAAGTGATGTACTCAGTCAAGTGATATAATCAACTCAGATTTGAGTAATTTTTATTCAGTTTTTAAACTATCATTTTAAGAGTGACTAGGTAATAAAAGGACAGGGCATTAGTACCGACACATGAAACTACATGTACATGATAGGATATGATATCCTATACATGATATATTATTTTTTGATACATGAAACTCCCTGAAATAGAAACATCTTTGGTTACCTATTAACTATTCGTCATTGTCTATCTGTTTGTTAGAAATCATGAGTTAAAAATAAAAATTTCGACTGACCATTTCGAAAAAAAATCTAAGAATTTTTTTTTAACTAGACATATTGAATCGTTATCAAATATATAAATATTTCAATTCGTTTCCTTAGGTTATTAGAAATATAATATCCAATTTTTTTCGATTTGGGGAGCATTTTGGAAGGTAAAAACTTTGAAATCATGTTTAAACGAACAAACGCATCTTTTCTTTTTTGTGCTAAAAATTGATACTGTTTTGAAATTTGTAATTCATTTTTGTCCCCATCTCTAAGAGTTTATGAGTTAGAATTGATAATTACTGAATTTATCGCCCAGATGGTGTAAAAAGCGGTCTTTTCAAAATGGACAATGCCATTTTACTGTACCAAGACAACCTTTTTTTATTATGATTATACTCACAGATGCAGATTCGTTAAAGGTAGCGGAAACTTTTCTTGGGACGCCCTACATAATTTTTCTTCCTGAAACAAATGAATGCATAAACCTTAAAAATATCTATTTCATAACAAAAACACTTTTACACAAATCAGTTAATTAAATAGTTCTTTCTTTCTCAAAAAGATTCCAGACTTATTTCTTGAGAAACCAAAAACCGACCCCCCCACCATGAAAACCACGCATTAATTCTACTTAATGAACCACCTGAATATTTTAAGGCCTCCCTCGTCACAGATTGGGGAAAGACACTTAAGACCACTACTTCCTCATCAATCCTACCCCCCAGAAACGTCATCACTTCTTTTCCAAAACACCTTCAACTTCGAACCCCGTGTTCGACACTGTGTGCCCAGCCTTGAGAGACAACTGTCGCAAGCACGTACCACAGAGAAAAATCCTAACAGAGGGTCCAAAACGATATATTCAAAAGTTGGATGGATATGAGGGCGCCACGAGGAACTATAAATTATTGACAGAGAGATCGGCAGGACATTTTGGTGACCAAACCTGTGATTGGCTGTCACTCAATCTTCTATTTACGAAGGAGAAGGAAAAAAAATTTTCTCAGCCAATCAGGCTTTCCCCCCCGCCTCTCGTGACGTAGATGCGATCGCAGCGTCAAAATAGCCCCATATCCATCCAACTTTTTGATTTCCATTAGCGCCTATGGCGACGGACTCTCTGTTCTAGTACTCTGTGGCACGTACACCCTTGAAATCGTCAAAATTGACGAAATCATTGGATTTTATTTCATTGGTTTAAAACCTTCTTTGCTTCTAAAGTTTTAAAATGATACCAAGAAGTTGAAATTATCCCCAATGGTTCTTGACGATTGGGTTTCAAATTTTGGCATTTGAAATTTCGCATTTTGGTATGTTTGCAGAACTCATTTTCTCGAGAATAATATTATTGTGATGTTACCCTTTGTTTGAACTGTTTTTACGGAAAAGGAAAAAACCAACTTAACTACGGAAAAACTGACATTATTTTGACTGAACACATTTACCATAGAAAAAACTCACTAGAATTTGAAAAACCCACTTACAATATAGGAGAAAATCACTTAATTTAAAAAAAAACAGTTTTATATGTATTTTTCATGGTTTTATTGAAAAAACCCAACCCACTTGGTTTTTTTAAAAGCCCGGGTTTTTGCCAACCCTGGTCCGCCCCCAGAAAAATGTTGAATTATAGCACGCTAAAATGTATAAATGTATTTTAATACTTTTTGTGGGGTTAAATGGCATCCCCAAAAGTGTGATGTTTGTGCTCATATTGCCCGCTGAACCCCTGAGAATGCTGATTGGGAAATGCTAGTGCATCACCCCAGTGGCGTAGCCAGAAATTATTTTTGGGGGTGCATGATGATATCGAAGGTTTTATTTATTTAAAATCATAAATATATAAGCAGGGGGATCCAGGATTTGGTTTTCTATGGGGGGGCTAAGAATTTTCATAATTCAATTGAATCCTCTTGATGATCTTAATATGGAAAAGGTAGTGAATTATCCTGCTCCATAATTTTTTGGAAATTTAAGTTAAAAAACCCATTTTTTTCAACTCGATTTGGTACGCCTCATCCGAATTTTGGATATAGGTTTGATTGTAGAATTTTTATATTTTGACAAACTAAATAAAAAATTGCGTTGTAAAAATAAAGTTACTAGTACCGAGGGGGTCTTGGGGTAAATTTTTTGAAAATTTGAACCTAAAAACCTGTATTTTAACTTGTTTTGGTGTATCTGATCCGAATTTCGGGAATAGGAGAATAAAAGAAATTCTGAAATATTTAATTTCGCAAAGAAAAACATTTGGGGCTTGGGGGTGCAAAAGACCCGTTGCACCCCCTCTGTCTACGCCACTGCATCACCCAACTATCCCTCGTGTCCCCTTCTTTCTCTGCGACAGTTGTCGCTCGCTCCAATGTGAATACACCCTAAGCGATCCATTCAGTATGGCCATCTATTAGCATGGACTATGCCCGGTCATTACACCCTAATTATGTAACTTGACATCGGTTTAGGAGGATGAAATCAATCACGAAGATGCAAATAGAAGCGACACACCAGAGCGTTGACAAAGATAGCCAGCCCTGCTGGATGTTATTACCCCGATGAGTTTGTTTGAAGAGAGTGAAACTTGGAGGAGTCGATTGGACACCTTGTGGAGGGGCTTTGATCGATACAAATGGGGGTAAAGGGGGTGGTGAAATGATTGGAGAGTAATAAATTTAGATCTTTCTATGGCAGCTTATTTACGGTTATTATACGTTATGGTGTAACGAAAAAAATCAAAATTTTCAAAATTAGCTTTGTTCTTTTGAAATACGGTTGTGGCTAGTGTGTATGTTTGGCCAACTGTCCTCCGTAAACGCTTAAAACATTTTCTCCAGATACGACCATTTCTTCATCTGTGACCCCCTAAAATTTTGAAAAAACAAAAAAAATATTTTTTCAATACTTTTGTTGAATTCAATAAAATCCAGTTTTTAAAAACCGGACTAAGTAGATTCGATTGAATATAACAATTCAGTTCTGAATACAAAAGTTTCCGTAGAAGTTCCGTAAAAGTTCTTTCCGTAGTAGACCTGCCGTAAACCAACAAAAGAATAAAAAATTATCGACACCGCCAGGCGTTTTTTAATAAAGCCATGGAACGGGCTTTCAAAACACACTATATTTTATTTATTACTAGCGCTGACGCGCTAGTAATCTCGCGCGCACTTTTTTCATATCATCTGGTGCGTTACAGATGGGCTTCGCCAGTCCATTTAAAAAAACTTCTTGTGTGTTACGGATGGGCTTCACCAGTCCGAATGGGGAAATAGTTAAATATATTATCCATTTTTATGTTTATGCTACAACAATGAATTTTAAACTAAATCAATCGATTTCAATCTACAACAATCGATAATATGCCTACAACAATTAAAGTTACATCTTCTCTTATTATATTTACAACAATGTAGTTTTGCCATGAAGTTAGGCATGAAATATGGGTTTTTAAGAATAAAATGGACCGAAAAAAATATTAGGATGCTTCGATTTTAAATTAGTTTTCTTCAGAAACCTTCCCTGGAGCGAGTAGATCAACATGGTAAAGTTAAATAGTTAATGTAGGTAGGAAAACTTTAAAACTATAAAGGACATACATACACACATACATTCATACAGACATTGATTTTTATATACAGGGTGTCCCATAAATAGTGGGTCACATTTCTAGGGGGGATAGTAGACACCTAGACGAGTCAGAATCACATAGGATTCGGGGGTCCCAGACCAAATCCCATGGAGTTAAAAATGGAGCGACACCCCAAAAAAATTATTGAAAAATTCAATTTGTAGAAGAACTACTATTGGTAAAAATTTAATTATGGTCTCAAAAATTGTGATTTAATATGATCTTTAAAATTATCTCAAAAGTCTTCACCTTAAATTTTTTTATTATGAAAAAAGTTAAAAAAACCACAAAAAAATGTGAAAATTCTGCCCAAACCTCATTTTGTATTTCGAAATCCTTTCTCTTGATTTTATGATCTGAAAGATCATAGTTGTAAACCCTTAAGTCCAAAGTGTCACGTAAAAACCATTAATATTCAATGCTTGAGATCCTGTTAAAGCACGGTATAAGTCCGTTTTTTTCGTCCGCAGACTGTCGTTTTGGAAACGGCTATAGGAAACCACTTTGCGCATCCAAAAAACGAACTTTAACAGGATCTCAAGCGTTTAATATTGATGGTTTTTACGTGAAACTTTGGACTTAAGGGTTTACAACTATGATCTTTCAGATAATAAAATCAAAGAAGATGATTTCGAAATACAAAATGAGGTTTGGGCAGAATTTTCACATTTTTTTGTGGTTTTTTAACTTTTTTCATAATAAAAAAATTTTAAGGTGAAGACTTTTGAGATAATTTTAAAGATCATATTAAAGCACAATTTTTGAGACCATAATTAAATTTCTACCAATAGCAGTTCTTCTACAAATTGAATTTTTCAATAATTTGTTTGGGTGTCGCTCCATTTTTAACTCCCTGGGATTTGGTTTGGGACCCCCGAATCCTATGTGATTCTGACTCGTCTAGGTGTCTTCTATCCCCCCTAGAAGTGTGACCCATTATTTATGGGTCACCCTGTATATAAGATGCGTACCTTTTTTTTAAATTTTACACTTACTAAAAAATAATGTACTTGAACTACTTGAACTTTTTACATTGTAAAGCAGTCTCTCCATGGCTACCAAAGATATGCTTTTAAAAACTCACTTCTGTGAGATGCTTTTAAAACTAATCTATTTTACATAAATTTAGGAACACAAAAGCAATCCCAAGTTCTAAATTGCAGAGCATTATACCCCGAAATGCATTCTCACCACATAATGCAATATCGATTCACAAGTATGGTAAGTTTGGTAATAACCATTTGGGAAAACAACGATTTCTGGAATATCTTGAATTGTAAAATGTGATTTGAAAGAGATGATAGAGCTAGACAGGAACCAGACACTGAAATAAGTCGTTACATCAAGTTTATTGCTCAGTCGAAATACGACAGAACTTGGGTTTATTATTTTCAGAGGATACATTAAACTAACAGCAACCCGAACTCTCTTTCCACGAAAGAAGTATTTAATGGGGTACCATCTCGAATTCGATTAGTGTTAGCCTTACCTATGAAGGATGCTTCTTTGAGGAAAGTGTAAATGCTTTTAGTTCTTCTTTATTTAGTGTACTGTAGTTAGTAAATCAATGCTTTTTATAGCATTTCAGCGAACGCTATAGAGCTACAGATTTCTGGTCTCTCTAACTTAACTAGGCATAAGCTTTTAAAGAAATGGATGAAAGCCTTAAGGGTATTTCTTATTGCGTCTGAAGGTTCTTTGCTTTCTCATTTAGCAATGAATACGTGAAAAAAACTTCGGAGACTATATTGGGTTTTATAGCCTTTTTGTGGACAGTTTTATAAAGTATATGTGATTTAAACTAAACCATCGGCGCAACAGGCCTAGTGGACCAAGGCCTACGATGCCCATCTTCGTTTTCTTGACCGTGGGCCGTGGGGCCTTGCGCGCTAGGTAGATGGCCCGGTTAGGTGGTCAGGATCAACCCAACGCGAGACCCCCAGTGTTTAGGTCTCAAGCACGCTTAGTTCTCAGTTTATCGACCCACTTTTTCCAGCCCGGGACTCAGGAATTGAACCCCGGACCAGTGGCTTGGAAGCAGGTTTAACTACCACTACGCCACTGGGCGTATATGTGATTTAGTTGGTAGAATAAATAAATTAACAAATGAATAAAATAATACTATCGAGAAAGAATTTACAAAATATTTTGTCCTTAAACGAAAGATCGAGCATATTTTTTTCTTTATTTATTTTTAAAGGTAAATTGGTTGGGCCACAACCTTACAATGGGCAAAACTAGAATATACTGCATCACGGTGTAATGCAGTGTAAAGCTGACACAAATTAGGAAACAAAATCCCAATTCATAACAATTTCAAGACTTCTACCAGATTAACTAGCACAAGTATAGACTATACTTTATCCAGTGGTCTCCAACCCCCGGTCCGCGGACCGGTGCCGGTCCGTGGATAAAATGGTACCGGCCCTCGGGCCGACTATTTCATTGAAAATAAATTTAAATTCCTAGTTTTATACTCCAAAATAATGAATGAACTGAACTATAAATCACTTAATATTTATTTTTTTGGTGTAACTGTATTTTATTTTGAAAGCATGTTTAAATAGCATTAAAATAAAATTAATAAATCAAAATAATCTAGAATGTAAACAATCAATGCCCCCCCAGCGGGCCGCGGTAAAATTATCAGACGTTGACCGGTCCGTGGTGGTAAAAAGGTTGGGGACCACTGCTTTATATTTACTATATATACTTAATGAGTTACTGCAAACCGAAACTGAGGAAATATGAGAAACAAAAACAAGCTCCAACCTTTTTAACTAATAAGTTATTATGGTTCTATGGACGTTTCGCCTACTGGGAAATTTCCTTCCCCCCTTTCTTCTTTTTTGTTGGTAGGTTTTTGTTAGGGAATTCGTTATCAATAGGGATAAAAAAATTTTCAGTAGACGAAACGTCCGTGACATCATTATTCCCCCTATCTCTTTATGATTTCCTGCATTCATTTTCTTGCAAATATTTTTAGTCACTAAATTGAAAAGTAAGGATTAAAATGAAATAAGGGATAAGGAAAAAAGGGATACAACCGATCGCTCCATAAAATATTTTTTAATCATACTACCAATTTTTGGTACAATCCAGGTAAAATAAATTTTCATTGCACCAAAGTTTCGGGAAATTAAAAATGCACCAAATATTGGTTTCACATTCACGCTGATTTTTTACAGTGTGTTAAGTATCGTCAGTATATTCGTAAGGACATTCTATATATAATTTCAAAATTTTGGTGAGGCATGTAAGTACCGTCAGTAGAAAAAGGGTTAGATCCCAAGGTAAAATATATTTCTAAATGTTGTTAGCATTCACTCCAGAAAATTGTGCACTCCATTCATTTGTGTAATACATGAACAGATAAAAAACTACTGAAATTTTAAATTTAAGATATTCCAGAAAAAAACCTCTGAAGATCTGCACCCCTGAAGAAGTTTTCCAGTGATCGCATAGGTACATTTAAATTTATTACTTGTTTAAAATTGTGTACTTCATTCATTTGTGTAAAATAAATTTTATAAGTTTGTTTTTCAACTGATTTCCCATTTTATATTCGTTTTTTAAAAGCAAGGTTAAAGTCATTCTTCCCTATTTCATCCCACTACCACAAAGACCCATTTCAAAGAAAAATCTTTCATTGCCTTTTCTTTTCTGGAAAGCAAGGACTCCAAGAAACAATCGGATGGGAATATAGCAGTATCCGGAAATAAAAAGGAGACATATTTGGACCGATAAGAAGAGAAATTGGACGAGATATTTCCCTTCTCCTCTCAATTTTATTTATTTATTTTTTCTACATTTCCTATAAAAGATTCGATATATTTTTTGTCCTTACTGTGGACCTTCTGCTTTTCTCGAGCGATAGCCGCTCTATCTTAGACGGCCGAATGCGTCTCAGAGCTTGTGTGAATGCGATTTGAAGAGAGATAGGCTTCGGCTATGGGGGCATTAATGGGAAAGTGTCAAGGAAAATTATAGATTGAAAGCATGAAAATAAGCATCGGCTAAGCCTATTGTTTCTAAATGGCCCTTCTGTTATTGCAGTTGTACGGATACGAAAGAAAAAAAAACTCTTAATCACGTTAAGTTCTCTCTTTGATGTTTAATGAGGCTTCTATGAAACTTTTTTATGCCATTGCTCGATATTTTATGGGATACTGATAGCCCAGAATACGAAATGCTCTGATTTCATTAAAAAAGTCAGAGAAATAAAAAATAATAAAAATATTTAGGGAACTATTAATGAGATATGTACCCATCGCATAAAAACCGTTTAAAAAATTTTAGGTATTAAGTTGTCGGGATATTTTTTAAAAGTGCAAGGTAAATATTTGTTAAATTAATGCGTGTCATTTTCTATTTTTCTTCTGATATGCATGCTTTTTTATTTATAGTTTATTCGGGTTTTTTCAATCCATTTGCAATTCAGTATGCAAACTCTTTTTATATTTTTCATAAAATCTAATACTATTCATAAAATTTTCTTGGTTACGTTTTTAACAAAAGAAAAATACCCATTCCACTTTTAAAATTTATGAAAAACCAATGCTTTCATCAGCTCCCCAATATTGTATTGCCTAACTGATAGCAACATTAGTTCGATATAAAAAAGTGGGATGGATATTTTATAATACAATGATATTATAAAAAAATGTAGTATAAGTAACAAAGGGATAGATAGAATTTCCATTTACATAAAGAAATAACGTTCATATCTCCCTATAAATCACACTTTAAATTTAAATATTGAACATAGCTAATCATACATATAACCCTTAAAACATTGTTTTTATAGGCTATCATTACTTCTCATCCATTTTAAATATTTAATTCCATTGGTTTTTTTATAAGTTGGCAATCTCCAGCCAAAAAAAATTGCAAAAAAATGCCTAAAAACAGTTTTCTTGAAGTCCATTCTGCAGTCGTTCTTCAGCAATGTTGTAGCCAATCTAAAGAATTTACAGCGGTTATAAAAAAGCTGCAGAATTTCCAAAGCAAAGGAAAAAATCTTTGATTTCATTTCTTTTAGGTGCAATAAAACTGCCGACTTTCTTAAGCAAAGAAAAAACTTTGAAGTATCTTATCAAGGGTACATTATATTTACAGTTTTTCTGCAGCAAATAAACTACTTGGATACTTTTTAACTATTTTTACATAGGTATTTATAAGTCCTCTTCGGTGGGATAGTTTAGGCTGTGCATTGCTGCAGCGACAGCTGGGCAATCAAAGATATGTTTGGGTGTGAGTTCAACGTCTGGACAATTACTGCATTTTTGGTAGTTTTTAGTTCCATCAGGAGAGATTTTCATGTTCTTGTGGTGTTTCATCCTGAGCCTTGTGATTGTGGTTGCAGTTTTTCTGTCAATATATAGCTGTGTGATTTGATTTTTAGCTTTTATTGTTGTAGGGGTTCTTAGCTTGAGTCTGGCCACAGAATTGGCATCTGCCAGGGAAGTGGGGATGTTACTTAGATCTTGACATCTTCCGAAATTGGCCAGAGAATCAGCTATGTCGTTGAACTCCAGAATTTTATATTCAGAATCAGCAGTCGCCATAGCAGAACTTAGCCAAAAGCACCACTCCATCTGATCGATCTCCAGGGACACGACAACAACAACTTAGATATTTATTTTCTTCTCAATTATTCAATTGAAGACTGGACTTCAAAAAAAAGCTAAGTGCCAAAAGTAAAAAATATGAGTTAAACCTGAAAAACCAATCTAAGTACCATTGCCAACAACCTATAAAGTCGGCTTAACGCTACAACAATTATTAGTAGTTTAGAATTAGCCCGAAAGATGACTTTTTATGTGGATTCCTATGGAGAATCAAATTTAAAATTATCAATTACAGAAAATTTACTTTTTGGCACTTGGCTTGTTTTTGAAGTTCAGTCTTCAATTATGTTACTTTCAATTAGTTATATTTATGAATATTTTCCAGTCTATTTTAACATCTCGTTTGTTTCCCTGAACCCACGGGGTATTTAGTGTTCCTCCGTTTATGGACCTGGCACAGTCAAAAATTATCGAATTCTTTTAAATTTCATTTGAAGGATCTTTGATAATGTTATCTTCAAAAACAGATGAAATATTTCTTGATATGCAAACTTCAAGGGTGCAAAAAACCTTATCCTCAAGTTAAACTCTCCAGACCATGCTCACCAGTATAATAATATTACTAAAAACCATATACTGAGAACCGATGGTTTGCTCAAATTTTTAAGATCGAAGGTGTGAGTACTCCGCACATTCGCAGATAATAGCTCAAATGTCAAAGTTTACTATTTCTATCACTATTACAATTTAGATAGTCCTTTCTGGAAAAAGGTAAGTTTGTTTTTTGTTTTGATTATGTGCATGGTTTTAATTTGATAATTATGGAGACGGATGACAACTTTTTATCCAAAATTTTTTATCCGAAACGGATAGACTTTTGGATGAAATCGTTTCGCTTTTCTGATCATACATCGTTTGGTGATCAGGAAAAAAAAATCACGTTCGTGATCATAACTTTAAGTGATTATCTGTGATTATTAAGTTTTAACTTGAAATATTTTGTGCCGGGCAAGGTTTTTCTTACAATTTACAAATTCATTTTTACTAGGTTAGCTGCAATTAGTTTAACCGAACACATATTTTTTACAAGAAGAAATGTTCTACATGTGTGGTGTGCGTGTGTGTGTGGTGTCAAGCTGAAATCTTTCTTTTGGTCAAAATATGACGGGATATGACATAACTAAACGAGTGAAACTGTCATTTATGAGAACAAAATTGAAAAGTCAGACACCATATATTTAGAATTATGACTGAATTTATGACTAACTTGATTTATTTGATTATAATATCCCACAAAACTATTTTTTATAGAAATAACTATTTTGTGAGGATACTCAAACTTTAATCAATTCAAAAATTTACTCAAACTTTAATATACGCAGCATTGCATTTCTCAAACTTTTAATTCCGGGATATTGATGTAAAGTTCACAAAAAAAACCAGCCTTCCTCTTACCCCATTACTTTACACCGTGATTCGTCACTTTTTTGAGAGACCGTGAAGTGAACCATTATTCTCAATTATAAGGCCATTGTAGATTAATCATGTATCTCCACATGCCATCTGCTCAGAAGTGGTTCATCAACGGCCACGGCTACTTCTTCATCATCAATATAGCCTGACGTCTCTTTCGAAACTGAAACTTTCGTCTTCAATCATTAGGGAACGGATTCAATAAAACATTAACTATGAATTTCCATATAACCCAACTCATTTATCAAGTTATTTTTAGGTTTTCTTTGAAGTCGCAACAAAAGGAACATTACCTATTACCCTCTAACTTGGTCTTTATGCCTGCTAACGCGCACTATTAGATATCAATTTGGATCCATTTTGCTGTTATGTAGTTTTAAATTCCTTTTAGGATTCCAATGTAATGCACTGATTGCTTTTGAAGGTAGAAAAAATAAATGGAAGGTATTTTTTATTGATGATAGTATTATTACCCAATAAAAATAACGAAGAAAAAAGGGTTCTAATGTACGATTAATGTTGAACATCACACTCTTAAAACAACAGTCTCAAAACTGAATAAAAAGTACTCAAATTGGCTCCGATTCAAATGTACTCAAATTAGAAAACATGAATATAGTCATTTTTCTGAAAATGTGCGTACTCAAAAATGAAACATCATGAGCTCATTTTTGAGTTCAAGCTTAAGATGTTTCATTTTTGAGTATGCACATTTTCAGAAAAATTACTATATTCATGTTTTCTAATTTGAGTACATTTGGATCGGAGCCGGTTAGAGTAATTTTTACTCAGTTGTAACTGTCGTTTTAAGAGTGCAATTACTAAGGAAATTGTTAAGGAATTCCTTACTAGAAATATGCACAAGCACATTATTTAGCTATTATAGACATATAACTGACAAAAATAGTATTTTATGTGCAATGCATACTTTAGAAGTTATTTTTAACGTAGGCGTATTATGGCATTATTTGCTTCAAACAAACCAGCAGTTAATACTAAGTGGTTAAAGAAGGATTTCAGCAAATAAAGAATCATTAGAAAACTTATTTTATTTCTTTAGTTGCTGGTTAACTTCGGGTAAGGTAATAATGGTAATGGTAATAATGGTGGTTAATGTAAGGTAATGGTAAGGTAAATAATGGTGGTTAATATTTTAATTAAATTTGCCGTTAATATTTATTAAAGTTTGAGAAAAAAAATGAAATTTACAGAAACAAATATTATAATGATGAAAAAACGTATATTTAGTGATGGTATTTGAATAAGTTTATAATCCACTTTGGGTAGTAAGTATATTACTTCAATATATTCTTTCATACGTACAATTGACAATTTATAAAATTTCAAGATGTTTATGAATATTTTGTTTAAAACTGGGAATGGAATTTCAATGAATGTTTAATTTATATCTAGGTTATTTATAAAAAGCTTAAATTAAAAATAGTTTTAAGAGTTTAAAACTTCCTACCAGCACTACTTTTGTTATCTAGCTTATATAATATTTTCTGTTTTTACTCAAAAAGTTATTTTATTCGAAAATTTTTCACGAAACAAGAGAATGACTTTCTCAGATTGATTAAAAGAAAAAGAAGACAAATTACAAGTCATTTAGGTAAATGTATTACATCCTTAAAAAGATGGATTCCCACAGCTCGAGTTTCCAAAACTTCACTTTTAAAAAAATCGAAATACGATCAATTCCCTCGAAATTGCAACTTTCATCGAGAAATGATCCGAAAATAACATTCAAAACTCTCGCGATAAGATTTTTTTCCGTGCTACAACCAACCAAATATAAACACCGGGTAAATAAAAGAACCCAAGACAAAAGAAGGAGAGGAAATCTCAACTCGAACATAGTTTAAACCGAACAACAGCCTCCGCGTTTACACTTCCGATGCTCAAATACTTCCGTTCTATGAGAGAGAGCATTTTTGAAAGAATAAACAAATGAAAAGTTTTTTGCAGAAAAAACGAGGGCGTCCTAGTTTCCATTCCGAGAGTAGAAAGGTGTGATAAGCCTCATAATACCAGTTTGGAATCCAACTTTCAAAATAAAGAGTGCGCTGGCAGATCATGCGAGGAGAAGTTTCATTTTTTTTTCATCATCCCCTTTTCAAACGATCGATTTCAAAAGGAGGAGTTTACTTGCTTTAACGGAAGTTTAAACTTTCCCCACTTTCAGTTTCTCCATATTGATTTCTCTTTCGAATAATTGTTCTCGAATCTGAAGAAATTAATTCTAGGAGCTTTTTAAAAATAACTTTGATGATGATTTTGTTGTGGTGGAAAGAATAAAAAAAATAGTAACGAGAACGGATATTTAAATACAGTTGTCAACCCCTGTTAGTATATTTGCATTGATATTTGAAGTTTTTTGCCGACGTGCTGGCCTAATGGTTAGTGTATCTGACTGTGAAGCCGTACATCAGGGGTTCGAATCCCCGTTTGGCATGGATGTTAGTTTCTGTCCTTGTGTGATGAATGAATGTGCCCCTCTGTAAAAGGGGGTTAAGCGAGCGAATGTGTGTGTGGCGCGGGTAACAGTACCTCACTTCAGTCATTCTGTTACACAGGTGCCTGCTGGGTAACGCTAAGCAGGTACTTCTTAGGGCAGTTCAGTGGTCAAGGATAATGTCCAGTAGTACCCGCCCATTTGAAATAAAAAAATATTTGAAGATTTATATTTAACGGATAATTTCTTCCAACCAGCCCAACCACTTTTAAAAAATCCTTTTAAATTTTGTTAAGAAAAACCATCTTCAAAAGAGTTGAACTGATGAGAACAAACATATAATGGAGTTCTTGAAGTAAAGATTCACAGTAAAAAAGACCACTGAAGATAAAACATTAGTGCTATCCAAACCCTCATGTATGTAGTGTGTTCACTATACTTATTTATATATGTCGTAGCCAGATCGTGAAATTAGACATTTCGTGAACTGTCTAGACATTTCATGAACTGCAGCCAGATCGTGTAATGGTCAATCAGTTACACGAAGTGGCTAAATTTTTTAGACAGTTCATGAAATACAATTGAGCCTTAGACAGATCGTGTAATGTTCCAGAATTACATGAAATGTCTAAATTTTTTAGACAGTTCATGAAATGTCTAATAGCTGTTTTGCCGATCGTGTAATACACAGAGAAAAATCCTAACAGAAGGTCCAAAACGATATTTTCACATTCTGGATGGGTTTCAGGGTGCCACTAGGAACTATAAATGATTGACAGACAGGGGCGTGCCAACAGGGGGTCGTGCCAACAGGGGTCAACCTGTCCATCAATCTGCTATTTTCAAAGGAGAAGGAAAAAAGTTTTCCTCGCCCAATCAGGCTTTTTTTTCTCCACCTCTTGGGACGTAGATGCTTTTTCCAGCTGGCTCTCAGTTCTTTACACGTGATGACCTAGACTTGGAAGAACTTCTTTCTTTGAGAGAAGCAGTGAACATTTGCAGTGGATGGCAAGGATTTTTTCAATGCTCGTGCAGAGCTTCTGACGTGCAATGCACTACAAAAAGATGCGCAAAAAGAAAGCTAACGTTTTGTGTAATAGTTGATGTCACTCAGGTTTGCCATGTGTAAATAAATAAAAAAGACGAAATGTTTTATATTTGAAGTTTTGTAAATAAGTGAAAAATGAAATTTTATTCATAAATAAATAAAATTGGTTGCTTTAACTAATATCTTATCTTTTTTTAGTTTATTCCTTTTGAATAATCAACTACTCCTAGATATTACACGATCGGCAAATCAGCTATTAGACATTTCATGAACTGTCTAAAAAATTTGGACATTTCATGTAATTCTGGAACATTACACGATCTGTCTAAGGCCCAATTGCATTTCATGAACTGTCTAAAAATTTTAGCCACTTCGTGTAACTGATCGACCATTACACGATCTGGCTGCAGTTTATGAAATGTCTAGACAGTTCACGAAATGTCTAATTTCACGATCTATCTACGACATATACATGGTGTTTCAAAATTGCATTGCACGGCTTTTATTTGGAACCAACGCCTCCTAGGGTCACGGAAGTAAGGTCTACCCCTAGGTAAAATATCCTGGAGAATCCATTGAGAGGACTTACAGCGCCCCTAGCGGCAAAATTAAAAAGTTAAAAAAATAATTTAAAAACTAAAGGAGAAAACAAAAACCTCAGTGAGAGTATTGTTGCCAAAGTCATGAAGAACTCACTGAAAAAATTTGATCAAAATATCTTGAATATTCGGGGATATTAGCATGTGAAAAAATAGCACTTTTTCAGGGGTCAAAAAAGAAAAATTTCGCATATTTGAAAAATTTTCAGTGTTATTTTGTAGTTTTGTGTTTTCTACTTTAAAGAACACAAAATTTAATCAAAAAATCAAAAAAATTTGCAAATATACGAACTTTTTCTTTTCTGGCCCTCTAAAAAAGTGCTATTTTTTCACATGCTAATATCTCCCCGAATATTCAAAATATTTTCATGACTTTTTTCAGTGAGTTCTTCATGACGTTGGCAACAATACTCTCACTGAGGTTTTTGCTCTATCTCCTTTAGTTTTTAAATTATTATTTTTAACTTTTTAATTTCGCCGCTAGGGGCGCTGTAAGTCATTTCAGTGTATTCTCCAGGCTCATTTACTTAGGTGTAGACCTTACTTCCATGACTCTAGGAGGCGTTGGTTCCGAATGCGTTGGCCGTGCAACGCAATTTTTAAACACCCTGTATAAACCATATTTCTAATTTATTATTAGTTTTAAGTTGTATTTTTTCAAAGAAAAAGTTTAATTATAGTTTTCAATTAGCTTAAAATCCAAGGATTTTGAACACTTCAGAGGGGGGTTGACTAAAATTTATTTTCCAAAGGTCTCACTTAAGAGTTGAGTATTAGATTACTTAACCCTTTCATGGGCCGTGGTTAGTATACTTTACTTACCAACACATTTCATCAACTTTTTAAATGTTTTAAAATTTTTAAATTATTGTTCCACTTATCATTTGTGCTGCCAGCTATTAATAATTTGAGAAATACTAATAAACCCCCTTGACCACATAATTAGGCTTTACCCCTTTATGGGTTTACCCTTTACCAGGTTGTGGGAAGTATACTTCCCACCAAATATATAAATCATTCAAAATATATATTTAATTTATAATTCCTTTTGTAGATTTTATTATTGACTATTATATTTTATAAATATCATGTAATGCGATATAAAAAGAAATGAAAAACATAAGGTGTCCTACCTTTTAAAAGCTCCAAGTGGGAGGAGTGAAACTTACTTCCCATCAAAAAATGATCTTAAAAGTAAAATTAATTTTAGATAATAAGCTACGTGAATATCTTTTTATAAATCAACCTTATAATCCAAAAATATTTTAACATAACATTACTTGAAAAAAAATGGCCAGTGAAAGGGTTAAATGTAGTATTTAACCCTCTCGCCATCCTGGGCCTCATATGAGGCTCCTACTTATGAGCTCAATTTTTGTATGATGTAAATACGTAAATTTATTTTCTTTTCATCAGTGACTTCACTGATTCATGTAGATCACATATGAGACTTCTACACTACATGTTTTCTGAATTCGTTCCTAAATGGCAGCAAGATGATCTATACTTCAATGTTTACATTTTAAGCTGTGATGCTTGTGAAGAGAAAATACAAGCTATATAATAGCTTCTGTAGAACATTTTTATAGGTTGGTAGATATATTTTCTTATTTCGTAACCTTCTAATATTATGACCATGCCTTTTAATAAGATCTAAATCAAGTATTTTCTGTTAAAATGAAAAAAATATGGCCCATATGGCCTCATATGAGGCTCATAAAAATAACTAGGAAGGAGTGCACACAAGAAAACAAATTTTTCCAGACAAATTATAGGAGCATTTTGGATGTATTGAGAAGAAAAAAAAGGTTTTTTTTTTCACTTTTTTGATGTTCTGGTGCAGAGAGGGTTAAATTATTTCTATTAAATTCTCTTATCTAAATTATTTCATGTTAAAATTTACAATTACTATAAGCAATAAGGGCGGGCGGTCTGGGAGTCTCCCCCAGAAAAATTTTGATAATTTGCCTCAATAAGTAGTGTGACCACTGAATTTTCAAAGAAAAAATTATAAATTTAAGCCAAAAATTGAAGGGGGCTGGGGGTCCTCCCCCAGAAAACTTTTTAAAGTTTGTCTCTTTTACCTAGTGTTTAACTTGAAACTATTTGGGGTACACTCAAAGGTACAATACTGGCAAAAAAAAATCGACTCAGACCCTATATCTCCGGAACGGCTTGTGATATAAAGACAAATAAGGTATCATTTTTCATGATTTGAAGTAGTATTCTATATACAGAAAATTTTTCAAGTTCTTAGGGGGTCGTCTTCATATTAAACGAAGCACCAACTTTCGTTTTTCCTATGGAAACCATCAAAGATTATTCCAGATTCTGAAAGAGCACCCTCTAAAACCCCCCAAAACCAGTTTTCATGCCATTTGGTCCCCAAATGAAGCCAGGAGTGGGGGTTGAAGTTCGTCGAATTTACGTTGAAATCTCGTTTTTTACGTTGAATTCTCGATTTTGATCCTGCGGGGTTGATGGTTGAAAGGATCAAAATCGAGAATTCAACGTAAAAAACGAGATTTCAACGTAAATTCGACGAACTTCAACCCCCACTCCTGGCTTCATTTGGGGACCAAATGGCATGAAAACTGGTTTTGGGGGTTTTTGAGGGTGCTCTTTCAGAATCTGGAATAATCTTTGATGTCGCCCATAGGAAAAACGAAAGTTGGTGCTTCGTTTAATATGAAGACGACCCCCTAAGAACTTGAAAAATTTTCTGTATATAGAATAATTCAAATCATGAAAAATGATACCTTATTTGTCTTTATATCACAAGCCGTTCCGGAGATATAGGGTCTGAGTCGATTTTTTTTGCCAGTATTGTACCTTTAGTGTTCTTCAAGGTAACTCGAGGACCCCCTAGAAAGTTGCTGCGGATCCCCGGGGGTCCATGGACCCTAGTTTAAGAACTGCTAGCCTATAAGACAGCAGTGCATTAACAATGAAATATACATTATACTTGTAAAAAAATAAAGAATTTTATATAAGCACTTTAGAACACAATTCTGGAATCTTATAAATATTTAATATTATAAAACTAATTACTCTGAGAAATATCTATTATGTTACATATACTTACATAATAATATCCAATTACAATATTTATTGCTTACATAATAATATCCAATTACATTATTTATATCCAATTTTATAACATTATAAGTGATAATATTATGCGTGTTAGAAACTATGAATATCCATTACCAATGACTTAAAAATATAGATTTATACAGCAATCAATGACCTTATAATGCTCAAAATATTTCATTAGATTTACAATTGAATTACAGAAAATGATATTTTTGTTCAATAACTACAATCAACGCGACTTATGAATAAATGAAAAACGGCGTGTAGCAACATACCTACACCCCATACGATTTGTAGTTAGTTCTCAAAGCACTTCAGGCAATAACGTCTTGTAACCAAGTTCTCACGTGAATATAATTTCAGTTATTATATTTTCACCGCATGTTCTTCAATTGCACACCTCAGACACTAGAGTTCAAAACGTCCGACCGTTAAGAGATCAATTAGCTTTGACGTTTACAATTTCTCCGATGTAATGAAAAATGGCACATTAATAAAATATTGATTTCATTATCATCGCCAGCAGATCGAGTGTCAGAATTAGGGATCATTTGCAATCGATACATCAGAAAAGAATTGCCTTTACATCCCTACGAATCAATACCTAATATCTCATTCCGATTCTTTAGAGCGTAACTGGTTTAAGTCAACTGCAGTTTATTAAGATTGAAGTCAATTCCTTCTGGTGAAGACAGAAATACTAGATTGTGAATTACAACTAGATTCTGCAGGCATAAATGTATTTTATAAAGAAAAAAATTGTTTTTAAACTATTTTTAGTTTATTATTATACTTAACGAACAATTATTTTGCAAATACTACTTACATAATTATTGAGACATTGAAGACGATACAGATATTAAGGGGACATGGTACCTTTTTGGCTAAACTCTTTATATTCATTGCTATTTGATACTTTTTGCTGGTAATATATGTATGCCTGGTAATATATGTATGCCTTACATTAGATGCATTTCAATTTGAAAATACTAAAAAATTGAAAATTAGTTTTTTTTTAAACTTAAAATTTAAGGGGTGTTTTTAAAATGCTACTCCTCCTACAATAATTGACTTACACTCATAAAATTTTGTATTTAAGTATCTCAATCTATGTACGATAAAAGCTTATATCGGTTTACCCTCCGTCGGTCGCAATATTAAACTGACGTGTTAGGTCGCAATGTGCCAAAACGCACAGTCAAAAGAATCGCAAATTTCTACCTTTTAATTTCAACGATAAGGTCTTAAAAACAATAAAAGATGTTCATAGTATTATTCAGACATAAAAAATTGATATTTGTTGTAAATAATTAAGAAAAAAATTAAAAATAGCATAAAATTAAGCTTACTTCAGCAGGATGAATAATTCAATATATTAGTCAAAAAATATACTTCATGATGTGAAACCTGAGGGATATTAATTCTAAATTATTGTTTTGGAACTCATGTCTAAATAATAACCATTCACAAACAAAACTTTAACGGAAAATACTAGGCTGGGCAAATTGACCACTGGCAGTCCCTGTAGCTATTGTAAAATAACTCAAAAATACAATATTTTAGCTTTAAACTGTCAAATTACAGGTAGTAAACGTAGATTTGCATATTGCACAAAATTGTTTTTGGCGAGTTTATTGTATAAGGTACGATTTTGTAGGTGTATGTTCGAACGCAATAAACCAAAAATAATTAGAAAAATAACATACATATTGGGGAAAATTTCATAATATTGATGCATAACCACTCATAAAATAAATAAAAAAGCATCAGATATTACAAAAAATAATATTACGTACCTTATAGACGTTATACACGATCGAGCGCAAAGTGTCAAATAGTAAAATAATGATGAAAACCAAACTAAACAAAGCGCGCAAATTAAATGAATTGGTTGGCGCCATACATCCGGTAAAGATAGGAGACTAGCAAAAATTTCAGACTTCTAACCCCCAAAATAACGGAAACGCGAACTAAAATGTATGAGGTGTGCGAAAAATTTCAGTTGCGACCGACGGAGGGTTAAGGGTTTGTACTATTTTAAGTAAATAGAAATATTGTTTTTCTTTCATCACTTTCAAAAAAACCCTAAAAATGCTGAAAATCAAAATTCAGTAATTTAAAAAAAAATCTACCATGAATATCCGAAAACCCATACAACCTTTTGTTAAACCTACTTTCAACAATAACCAGAAAAAGTTTCAAGATATTTGGTGCAATAGATAAAAATCCTTAGCATTTTAAACGACGAAAACGTGGTTCTGAGAAAAGCGGACTTGAAGTTTCCAATATCCATAGAGAAGTGTATACGATCAAACATAAAATTAGCCATAACTTGGATAATTTTCTATAAAACGTTTCAAAATTTTGTAGGATGATAGATAAATGCATATAAATTAGTTTGAATGAAAAAAATTTTTTCGAATTTTTGTCAAAAAAAAGGTACTATGTCCCCTTAAACTTTAAACCTTTTTTCAGCAAACAAATACATTCCAAAACACAATAAGCAAACACTCTGGTGAGTGAATATTTTTTGCATGATACTCAGCTATCAAAAAAAAGGTAATTGTATTTCAAAAAACATCATAAACATCAAGAATCAAATGAAACCCTATAAAATAATAAAGTTTTAATAAGGAAATATTTTTATTTTTACAAAAAAAAAGGTATACCACTAAATTTGTCTTGCATAATATATTATGTAGTAACCCTCAATTCACTCTGTTAGGAAAAACATGATGAAAAATCTAACTCGAAATCCTCTTTTTTGAAAATAAATTTAAAATTCAGATAACGCTTAAAATTCATAACCGTACCTTTATATTTCCCCTCTTCTATACTCTGTTCATTTTGAACTGGGGCCTGAAAATATTTCCTTCCCCCACCACCGATCGGTAACCATAGCAGCTATCCTCGTCAAAGTGAAGAAAAAGGCTTACTATTGGCAGCGCGAAGTGCGTAACTATGGTTACGCTTCTAGAGTGGGGAAAACATTATTTCTCAGATGCCAATCTATATATATCTCTCTATTCTAAAAAAAAGTTTTTGGTGAACGGTTTCCAGAGAAAGGCTTTTTAATTACTGAACCAAATGACACATATATGGTATCAAAATGTCCGAATTCTTTCCGGATTTCCGAGTAAGCCCTTCGATTTTTCAAAAAAATTCTTAATTTTAAAATATTTCCATTTTTTTAGATTTCGGATAAGGTCGCAGTTACAAAGCAAGAAACTATGAATTTTAAAACAATTGAAAATATATTTCACTGTTTTTTTAACATTCAATTACATTAAATAATCATATTTCTATTTATCACACTAATTTAAAAAATAGATATTGGATTCTTTTTAACAATATTTATATTTTTGCTGTTCAAACGATTTTAATTATATTTAAAACAATGTATAATTAATTTATCTTTTATTTTTAAATAATTAATTCATATTTATATATTTATCTTTGTCGTTGTGGCAACCTAATCATTACTATATTTACAATAAAATATAAACTCGCTTTCAGAAATTTTGAACTTTTGCATTTATTTATTACAATAATAATTATTTTTATATCCTTTTGCAAGTTATATTATTTAAGGTAGTAAAAGGTAACTTTTTTTATAATGCCAAACGCAAAACTAGATATGGCGGGGGAATGTTTTAGAAATAAAGATAAAAATCGAAAGTCAGAACATTCGTGTCATTGCTATGAAACTGACACAATTTCGATGTTTATTTGTTCTCATGAAGCAAAATTCTAAATTTTCGTGATGTTTACGATAATTACTACATTTTTCACAGACAATCAATGAAAATCATTACAAATTTTAAGAAAGTAAAATTTATTCCGGAGATGTTTCAGTGCTTTTGAATGGATCTGTGTGAGAAAAACATTACCTTGGGGAAATGGTAAAAGAAAGTTTACACTGCTTTGTTACTAATTTTCTTGGAATTAAATGGCGATCCGCCAATTCATATTGCCATAAAGGAACTGTTAAAATTTCGCCGCTGAATGAATATTCCCCTTTTTTGAAAGAATACCCCAGAGAAGTAGTTCCCCTGTTTTAAGAATGTTTTATAAAATGAGTAAGTGCTGTGAGCTGTGTTTTGTGAGGATGGCAAAGAGATCCTTAAGTATCAGCGTCAGCAGTTAACGGGGGTTGGCGAGCGATAGCGAGCAGGGGGCGGTAGCTCCCTAGTAATTCTAAATGAACAGAGTAGTATAACGCATACCATTTCCAAGAATTAAATACAATGGACAGCCAATTAACTCAAGTGCAGCGATTGACTTCCTAAACAATGACAAACGGGTACTTTCAGACAATTTTATCCATCACCCTCACACCCCATTATTAGGAACGCTTCTCTAACTACTACACCACAATTATTCCGACAACATCATTCTCCGTCCTGTCTCTTCACAATGCAATAATCCAAACCTTCGATCAAACCATGACATCCCAAGACATCGGAAACAGAACATTGTGTGATGTTTCTATCCATCCAACAACACAATTCCCCTACTACCTACACAAGCCACTACACCCCGCACTCCACCCCAACCCCACATCCGAACGGGACCTTCGGCCGTAATTGGTTTATAATTGGGTGTGAAAATCCCCCCCTTTCCTCCCCCCTAATCACAGATTTCTCCCCCGGGGTGCGTAATCAGAATGGATGGTGATGATGACTCTGAATGGGGAACACGTAATAATAACGGGAGAAAAAATCCCGTCGTGGAAATAATATTGAATAAAAAACGGCGTGACGGGTAACAACCGGCACTAAATGAGAGCTGACAATCTCTTTGGGGCTCGCCGACATGTAAGGTGCGTATGATACAATTTAGGGGGCCGTTAGTCTCCCTGGAATCGCCCCGGGGGCTTCGGAGGCGAAAGTTTGATCGTGATATATAGCGCGCCCGGTATCACGGAATGTGGTAAATTATCCCCGTTAGGGCAAATCTGGGGATAGATTTGCGTGATGAGGGCTTTCCCGGTTAAATGGGTACCGCAGTGTGTTTGCATGATGTGAAGGTTGCGGTCGGGTCTGGTTATTATTGATGGTGGGTTTTGTTACTGGAGGATGGTTTTGAATTTTGCGGTAGCTTTATGCGTGCGGTTTGGCTTATGGTGTTTTGTTTATGGGGGTATAAAGTGGAATCGATAGCAAGGGAGCTTTGTAATTCGGTTTGGAGTGGTGTCAAGACGGATTGTGGTTGAAAAGGTTTGCACCCCGTAATTTGTGCTTCGGATCGTTGTCATACTTGCCAACTTTTACGGATTGTCCGTAATATTTACGGATTTTCATCTAGTTTACGGTTTTACGGATTGATTGAAAAATATTACGGATTTTACTTTTTTTCTCACTTAACTACCCGTGAAAACGCAAAACACTGGCGACGTAAACGATTTTCTCTCAGTGCATCTTTTCACTTCAAAACCAGATTCTGATACTAATCCCCGTCCTTACGATTTTCTCAATTTTGACCCTTTTATTTTGTGAAATTCGGCCTTTTTGCAAGTCTTTTTCGGGTTTGCCGGCGACGCGCGCTAACATGCATAAAGTTTTGTAACATAAAGTTTGCTTCTTATCGTGTTCCGTTCGCAATGCGGAAGAAACAACTTTATCGAGATTGGAATTAGCGTTGATCTTTTTCAGGCTTGTTATTGCAGAAAGCTTCAAGTTGTAGCTTTGTAATGTTACGCAAAAAGTTATGTTAGTTTTCAAAAGTTGCCAAGTATGCGTTGTGAAGTAAGGAATAAGACGGATAAGAAGTAAGGTAAGGTCCTAGCTAAACTTTTATGATGGCCTCGACAACGCTGCTTCGGGCATTGATAATCTCCCCCAGTGTGCATCTAAAGTTTTATCATCCCGAAGACCGTCCATCAGCAAACAAAAGATAGTTTCCCCATCTCTTTGTGTGAGCATTCGGGGGAGATGGGCAATCGATGGAACTCTTTTTTTCGCTGATTGACAGTCGTCGGGGTTATAAAACTTTAGATGCACCCTTAATGTTGTTAGGGGTTTTTCCTTATCTCTTTGATAGCTCTTTTTTCCGCTAATTTATCACACAAAGAGATCGGGGAGATTATTATCCTGCTATAAAATATAAAAAATATAAAATAATTAAATAATAATAAGTATAAAATAATTTTTTGTAACTCCTTGTAAAACGAAAAACGTGGGGATCATGCAATAATATTTACAGCTACTACTCTTGTCACTCTATTTACCATTATATCCACAGTTAAAAATTACTAAAATGAATGATGAAATTAAGTTGGATTAAATACCTAATGCATGATCCCCACGTTTTTCGTTTTACAAGGAGTTACAAAAAATTATTTTATACTTTTTAGTGCATTTTAAAAACGTTGTTCGTTAAAAAGGTTTATTTTTTCATTAATTATTAACATCTTTTGTATGGTGAAATTAAATGTTGTTTCTCTTTTTGAACAACTTTTCTGTAGTCAGTACTTTGTAATTAAAGTTGGAATTGTTGTTAAAAGCTTTGAAAGTTATTTGATGCCGTTGATGAAACCTTTTAGGAATTTGAAAGTAACAAGGTTAATAGTGTATTCAAATTACACTGTAAAAAATCTGGGTAAATGTAAAACCAATATTTGGTGCTAAGTTTTTAATTTCCCGAAACTTTGGTGCAATGAAAATTTATTTTACATTATAAAAAATCTGGGTAAATGTAAAACCAATATTTGGTGCAAAGTTTTTTTTAATTTCCCGAAACTTTGGTGCAGTGAAAATTTATTTTACACTATAAAAAATATGGGTAAATGTAAAACCAATATTTGGTGCAAAATTTTTAATTTCCCGAAACTTTGGTGCAATGAAAAAGCTAGATTGTGCCAAAAATTGGTAGTATGATTGAAAAATACTTTTATGGTGCAATCGGTTGCACCAAAGTTTGGTAAAAATGCTCATAACTGGGACCGTTGTGTTTATGTTCGCGCGCTCAGCAGTTTTGTTTTCGCATGCGTCACAAAGGAAAATGGAATAATAAGTTTTAAAGTTACTTAATCCGCTGGAGCAGTGGTAGCGTGCTTGCGTAGCATGTGGCAGTTCGTGAGTTCTATCACCAGTGATTGGTATTTTATTAAAATTTCCAAAAGACAGCAAAAATACACCTTATTATGGTGCAACCCCTCTCTAATTTTGAGTGCCTTTAAACTTTTTTTTTGGTGCTAGTTATAGCACCATAATATGGTAAAATTATGAGCCATTTTTTGTAACCAGCATATAAATACCAGATTTTGGTGCAACACGACCCAAAATTTTTTACAGTGTACTGCACACATTGTTGATATTGTTTTTTTAAGTCACCGCACTGCTTAAATACACGCATACAAAATACCTAAGTTCTAAATTTTGTTCTAAAATTTAATTTTTTTCCATATACCATCCATTAGAAAAAATTATTATTGACATCTGTGTTTTATAATTTTTTAAAGTAAATACAATTAAGCCCAAAGAACTTGGACTAAATTAATACTTAAGAATTAGGGTTTTCATTTTTAATAAATTAATCTATTTCCAAATTGAATACTTGAATTAAATTATTTTTTTCTTTGAACTGTAGTAAAATAATTTAATTATCTTAAAAATGTGTTACTAGATGTATCGAAATTATTTCGAATTTCCATTTCAATGTAATTATCAGCCAATAAAGGTATTTTCATTGAAAATAATCACCCCAATTCTCTAAAATATTGGAAAAAAACTGGGAAATATTTTTAAGGATAAAAAATGTTTGCATTTTCTGAATAAGTATTTAAATTTGGAGGTTATTAAGGGACTGAAAAGAACACTCACACGACTCTTTGAGTAATTCTTTTTACGACTCATATAATTATCTAATAGGATATTAAAACAAACACTGCTTCGCTTTTGAAGTTATTTTTAATTAAAAAATGAAAGAATTTTACTGCAATTTAATGCCCTAAATGAACAGTTTTTCTTACAATTATAATTAATAATCAAGCAAGACCCACGCCTTATATGTGATATTAGTTTGCATACTTGTGCATACAGATTTTGTTCGAAAAATAAACGTAATTAATGTTGTTCAATGGATAAAAAATAATTTGAATTTACTTCATTATGTTTGCGTACAGAAAATAAAGCTCGATAAAGGACTTGAGAGTGCTGTTTTCTTTTGATGCGATGTGGACTGATGGTCTGGTTGTTTTGAACCTTTAGTGCCCCTGCTTTGGAGTAATTAGGGATTTATTAATTGAATTCTTTTGTACAAATAAATTTAGATTGTTTAAACACTGACGTCTTTTTAAAACAATAAAATACTTCATTAAGAATTTATTCTGTGAACTTGGTTTTTAATAAATGTCCGTTCATCAATTTGTAGAATTGTACAAAAAACCAATATTTATGAAGATGTTTTACTTTCTAATTAAGTTCACGAAAAAGTTTTTTAATTAAGACGTAGAAATCAAGAAAATGTATAAAAATATCCAAGTACTGTTTTATTGAGTAAAAGTATTCTGCAATGATTTTTAGTTTAACTTAAATTAGGTTCAAGAAAGTATTTGCAATAGTACTTTTTATTTTATGGAGGTTTAAATATCGCTCAAAATAGTAAAAACCTGCTTGTTATTGTCTTTAGACTCAATTTCTGAAGAGTCTGGTTTTTATGCATATATCACTCAATCAGTAATTACTCCAGGTTAAATTGCTATTTTTTGGTTATTTTCTACCATTAAAATCTGTTAAAATATTACGGATGTTTTGTGTGTTTTATTTTCTGAATCTCATATAGAAAAACGTTTGAAATCTGTTTTTGAAATGAAAATTTCATGAAAAAAATTCCGTCGTTCTAGATAGAAAAAGTAAATAAAAAATTAATGGGTCCCTCATTTCTATAAAACTCTCTCTCTAATTAGCTAATTAATGACTGTATAAATTATAAATTTTTTAGTGGAAAAATAGATTTCTAAAGTATGTGTAAAGTCAATGTAATTTTTGTCTGGCGTATAATACGTATTTTCACAAAGAGTTGTAACGTTTCCTTTTGTTTAAGCAAGCATAGTATCCAAAAGATCTAAATAATATAATATGTTGAAACATATATTTTAAAAAGGGGTTTTGAAATACACGCATGTAGTTTGTATCAGGTACAATAAGAAGAGCTTCTATCAATGACTAGTTTTAAACCAAAACGTTCAACTTCATTAACATCACAATGTTAAGACTTCTTCTATTATGAACCTTTTAAAAAGTTTTACACGTTACATCATTCAAACCAAAACCAAAGCCTCGAAAACAATAAAAAAAAAGTTTCTTCTACCCGTTTTGTGGTATATTAAAACGCTTATCCTTCTAAAATTATAAATTTTAATGTTTGTTATTTCCAACATTTTTTTTGCACGGAATGAAACCGTGATTATCTTATAACAAACACTCTTAGATATCAAACCCATCCGATCAAAATCGTTTCGAAGAAGACAACAACTAAACTTATCCGACAACTCCTCAACACCGAGGGATAGCAAGAGAGAGAACCCTCAAAGAACCCAGCGAGATCCATCAAGTGAAAAGAGGAACCAAAACAAGAAAACGGGCCCCCAAGACACCGGGAACACCTCTCTTTTTACGCGCACCGCGCATGCGCGATTGAGCGAGTGAATCAATTTCCTGCGGTGTTCACCCAAAACACTTAGGACCGAAAATTTCCACGTGTAAGTCGTAATTACCACTCCCCTTTCTTTTTACCCAGGGTTTTTCTTCCGAAGCTTCTACTGCAAGATGTGCAGAATCTTTCCTTTTCCTCGCCAAATGCCTAATGAAGCCGCGAATCCGGATTTCCGAAGACTCCTCCGAGTTTTAGCGCTTTATTATTTGTTTTTTTTTGGGGGGGGGGGTGCGTCAGAGAGAAATGAGAAGCTGGGTCTGGAGATGAGTCGTTTTTAATTAGTATTTTGCGATGCTTAATTACTGTAATTTAGTTATTACTTTGAAGTTCGCATGCGGAATGAAGAAGTCGTTTTGGCCCCTTTTCAGCTGGAGGTGTAAGTGAATTACAAATTGAAATTAATAAGTTGGATATGCTTCAAAAGGAATTACACGTGTTTTATCAGAATTTTTCGTCGAGTTGATTCGTTTAAAATTTATTTTTAAGGCGGATGGATGATTGAGTTTTAATAGCACATGACCCAATACAGGGTATAGTAGGGGCAATACAGGCATCATATAGTAGGCAATACAGGGTATAGTAGTGAGCCAGACACAAGACATTATTTTGAAGACATTTTGCATTTAGCTATCGAACATTTACTCGTTAAGAGTGCTATGTATTTTCTGTAAAATACATGCCATTGATCCACACTTATTATTTATAAACATTAAGTAAAAAAATTATAAATCACAAACTAAAATAATTTCATCAATTGAAAATTATCAAGCACACTTAAAAAAAGCACGATAAAATACTAGTAATACTTAATATACTTGTAATATACAAGTAATACTTAATGTACTTAATACTTAAATTCTTATGCTTACATCGTACAATGTTTGCTACTTTAAGGGTTTGGACGAATTTTACCATAGTTTTCTCAAGGAGATTATAAATAAATATACATATATTTACTATAGGTAAATATGTTTAAAAAATATTTCCTTTAAAACAAATTTCTCACGGTAATAACTAAAAAAAGACTCCATAAAATTTAAAGTTTTCCCCCTTTTCTTTAGTTTTGCATTTTCAAACCAGACCATACACCACCAGTAATCTATAAAATATTTGAGAGTTACACGTAAAATTCCTAAAATTCCATACCTAACATTACAAATACTAAAGTTTATCCATAAACTTTGGGATACAATATATTATAACAAGTCTTGAGCCAGAGCCTTAGAGACTAAAATGTAGCATATTTTAATGTTTCTAACGGATGTAGATTTCTAACTTTGTTAAATGACAAGTTATTGACATTCTTTCACGAGGACGCATTTATTTGCATATTTGCCGTCACGAGCCGTATACTTAAAGCCATAATATCGGACATTGCAATAGGCGAGATGGTCCATTTACAAAGGAATAGGATAATACCAGACTTTATCACCACTTTCACAATAGTTATCACACTTATCTGAATGGACTATCGGGTATTTACGTAACAGCAATTAATTATTGGATGCAGCTCAACCTCAGGAAGCATACTCATCCAATCAATGCCTCCCCCCTCATAGACCTAGTAGATGGAGTATTTCGGCTCCAGGGGCACCACTCTAATCGAAAAGCTAATACGCAAATGCCATCGCGCGAATTCATTTCTGCCAAAGGAAGGGAAGATAAAGGAATCCAGTCATTCATCCGCTTTTTATCTAAGGGGAGGGGGGAGTAACCCCTCATCTCAAGAAAGAAGGGAAGACTCGGAAGCGAAACTTTATTTTCTTCTCTCTCATCTCTTCATAATCCATTTGCGCGACTTTTGTTATCTTAATTGATTAGGGACGCGGAGTACAGTGAGTAATTTCCGTTCAGAGATGAGTCGGGTATTGATAGAGCAAAAAAAAAACATTGAGATAAGATGAGGTGCAGAGGAGGATGGAAAAAACAACAATATCGATGTTTTTTCGCTAAAAATGAATAAATTTCGGTTGCGAGAGAATGTTAAGTATCTCTTGCAGGGCGGGTCTTATTTATGCAGATTTGTTGCTTTCGATTATTTCGGTAGGTGTGGATGTATAATCAGTTTTTTTTTCACCCCTGCGAAAGCTTTCTCAAAGAACAAATAATGTCTTCTGGTTATAAGGAAAGAGCTTATAAGTAGTTTCTCTCTTGTTTTGGCTTTGAGGTGATTTATTTTCAATATGATCTTTATTTTAATGAGCTGCGTGGATAAGTATTTTATAATCTTGATAAAGGGTGTAAAATACAATTAATAAAATATTTATTGGTGAACACTATTTTATTTACATTGTTTGTTTCGTTTCTCTATATTCTTCCCTAAATTTAATACTGAGCATTCATTCTCAAATTAATTTATAAAAGTAAATTTCCGGTTATTTTGTTAAAAACTTCAGTTTTCTCAGTTATATGCAATATTTATTTATTATAAGCTTAATTTCGAATAAAATATGGGTATATTTAAATGCTTCTGAATTTTTTAAATATTTATTCAGAAATAAAAATTTGCAAATAAAAGTATATCATAACAAATTTGAAATTTAGTCATTCCAATATGGTAGCTTTATAGAGGTACATTCAACTGAATCTTTTAAATTATAGGTCATGAAAAGGCTTTTGGAAATATATACAGGTTTTTTAGTTTACTCCATTTAAATTCATCAAGCGGAAATTTTAATCATAGAAGATATGTGTTTAAAAAGTTTTCTAATCAAAAGTTTTCTAATAATTTATTGTAACATAGCTTGAAAACACATATGCATAAACCTATGCGTTATTTATAGTTTTTAATGATTTTTCTAAGAACCGAACTGTGAAATCATTTCCTAGAAAATTAGAATAGGGGTTTACGTTTAAAGTAAACATAAATCAGTGCAAAAATAACTGTTAATGTTTTTTGTTAGGTCATAAGTTTGAGAAATCATCATAAAGTGTTCAACTATGCAGCTTAAGCTTATAATGTATGTAATGGATTCAAAAGGAAAGGCAATTCAAAAACCTTGAACCTCTAAACATTGATCTCAAATACACATTTTTAAATTCATTCAAACCTTTTCAAAACAAGTATATATTTAAACTGAATATAGACTACGAATGAATAAAGTATTATTTTTTATAAATATTAAATGTAAATGCTATTTTACAAAGATAAAAGCACAGAACTTATCGCAGTTACAATTTCAGTCAGTCGTATTTTCTCCGCTATTACATACATTACATAGAGACATGATATTTTTTTCTGAATCCCTGGAATAATTTGGTAGCCCACAAGGTGTTTTCATGGAATCTCCAGTGACCTTCATTATCAAGATATCGTTTGGGGGATTGGGGCCAAAAAAAGGGTGTCGACAAGAGAATTGGTTTTCAAGAAGCTTGTATGGGGGGTAATTGTCATTCTATGACCCCGAGGGAACGTGAGTGGAAATTATATGCATCGGTGGTCAAAATGAAACAAATAATCATCATTTTTTCACCTAAAGTTTTGTAGCAAAGTAGTTTTATGAGGGGTTGTATACATATTACAGTTATTCAATCACGAATTCTGTAAAGTATTCATGAGTTTCCCCATGTATTTTTTGGTTACCTGCAGAGATAATTTTAACGCATTTAAGAGGGTATTTCACGCATTGAAAATCGGAAATACGCTTTAAAAAACTTGCCAGGAGTATTTTCACGCTTTGAATTTTCAACAAAGGTTTAGCTTAAAATATGCATGGAGCCCTACCGAAAACAGCTAATATTTTTTGTCATCTCAAAACACCAACTTTTATATTTTCTAGATATCGTTTGTTTGGATTGTTTTGTTTTTTATTTGTTTTTATTTTTCTAATTTGTTTAACATTTTCTACAAATACTTAACATATTCTTTAATTGTTAAAAACTAAATAGCATACTCGATTTTTTCTATTTCACTTTTGTCCATTAAAAAAGTAAGTATTTTTATGGAAAATTTATGTCTGGATTTGTAGTTTGTTATTTCCGTATTTCACTCCTCCTTAAAAAGACAAGGAGTATTTTTACTCTTCCCAAAAATTCCTAGGAATAACACTGGTTATCTGTAACTTTGTTCATTACTGTATCCTATATTTATGTATTGATAGTCATGTTTACATCGTCATACTTACATCGTCACACTGACAAAAAGGATCCAGGCATCCTCAAAACATGTCTGTTTTATATTATAAAAAATCTTTCAAATTTAGAATCTTTTTATTAAGTCTCAAAATATAAGTAGGTATAGACTTTTTTTTATAAAACTCTATAATTTTTCTATTATAAATCCATGTCTTTAAAGTTCAAACATCCGAAATGTACAAATGGAGGATAGAACAGACCTCGATATTAGGCAAAATTTCCAATACAGCATCCCCAGTCGTCTCCCTGAACCCCCCTCAGTCACCCCAGGGTACAATTTTCCCACCAAAATAAATACCCGGTCCGCGTTTAGCGATCGGCGGAAGACAAGTAAAAGAAATCGCAATATTTGCTTTCATTCTCATTTCTGCTGCGTTAAATGGGCTTTAAAATTTACATTTTACGAGTGAATTGCGACTCTGCCTCTTATTAAACGGGGCCAAATCGCTCCCAGAACGTCGTTTAAGTGGGACAATCGTCCTTCTCAAATGTTTCTGGGACATGGAACCCGTGTTTCTCAGAAGGCTTGGCGCTGTTTGTTCTTGGGAGGAAAAATATTGGACTGTTTGCTGGATGCTTAAGTGTTAGGGTGTTTTATAGATATTATAAGGCTAAGTTAAGAGCGTCATTAAAAATGTAAAAGTATTTCAGAGATTAATTTAACAGCTGTTATAAATATTCTAACTTTATGAGATGAATTTAAATGTAAGGATCGACATAAAACTTCGTTTGCATTACAATATTTGTTTAGATTAAAAATTTCAAAAAATAATACTATATCGAGTGTAATATAAGGTATTTTATTAACAAATTAAAGTAACTCACTACTTTTAAAAATAAACTCTCTTTTAAAGCTAATTGATACCCCTTTAAAAAGATATGAATGTTTTTAGTTATTTTATTAATATTTACTAAACAAGGTCATGTGCTTTGATCAGCTACTGTAATATTTGATATACTATTAAACTTTTTCTAGCATTCGACCTTATTTTTGAGCTTTTCTTCAATATTTTGCTGGTGAAAAATAATTTCTGTAAGTTTAAAATACAAGATATGCAAATTTTTGTAGATAATTTTGAACTGTATGAAAACCCACTCCATTGTTTAAAATAGTGCTTTTTCTAGTGACACTAATATGCCGATTAGGAGATTATAGTATTTCTGAGAGTAAGATACTTATTTTTAAATTATTTTGATTAAATTTCACTTATTACTACAATTAATATTCAGAAACCAGAGGTTCCAGTTCATTAAAGTTCTTTTTAATAAAATTATAACACTTTTTCTTTAAAACTAAGAAACATATATTTCATTAAAATTAAATTATTTACTTGGAACGCAAACTATTCTCTACTCACGACATGATTTCTAATCAAACAAAGCTTTCAACTCATTAAATAAAACGCAGTCTCCTTTCATTCTGTCTTCACTATCTCCCAACAAGGAACTTCCCCAAGCCCCACTCAATTAAATGAACATTGTATTTAAATAAATAGCTCGGAAACACCGCCTCTCCAAGGTTCAAGTGAGAGAAAATTAAAAAAAAAACTAGCATCGATCTCGAATACGAGTTACGAATACTTTTCGCGATGCACCGCGTATAGCGAATAAAGGAATTCGATACTTTCGTATTTAAAAAGAAATCACAAAAAAGTATTCGATTCAGCCTAGGGAGAAAAAAAAATCAGTGAATAATAAAACGAGTTCTAAGCTTTGAGGGAATTTTTTTTATCCTCTTTTAGTTTTACCGTTAAAAAGTAGAAAACCCAGTGAAAAGGGAAATAAAAAGGACTCAATTTGCAAGAAAAAGGAGAAATCTATCTCGCTTTCTTCGATCTATATATAAAGCTGCGTTCTATCATTTCTCTCTCCTCCAGAGAATCGGCAAATTCTCTGGTAATTGCAAATCGAATGTTCATTACGACGACGACGACGGCCCGATATAACTTCGGTCAAGTCTTATCAGCGGAGTTCACTTGATCTGTCAGGTTCCTCTGTCTTGATTGATGCATATGGGGATCCTTGACAGAGATATATCTCGCTGAAAAAGAAAAGATTAATATGTAATAAAAAGTAGCTATTTCTTGTTTTTGTGTCAATTCTGAAGATCTATCTTGTCTTTTATTGCGTCCGACCCGTGTACGGAAAATAAGAGGGTTTATTTCTAAAGATTTTTTTCCCTCTTCAGAAAAAGTGAAAAGTTTCATTAACGAATGAATGAATGAATCATGAATGAAATCGATTATGGCTTTATTGCATTGAAAATAATTTTTGAGGTTTTAGAGTCCCTCATCAGCGTTTGATGATGTGTTTAATATGAAAATTATTTTGGTTGTTACCATTACTTTCACTACTAAAATCAAATTACTCATAGGAGCAGTATACTTTTTATCTTACAAGAATCGGAACAAATTTCTGCATAAAAGTATGACGTATTTTATCCATGCACAAACCATACTACAGACGTACACCGAAAATATTGATTAAATGTTAAGATAATATTTTTTCCACTATGATACTTTAGTACCATAGCCTATAACTTTATTAAATTTAGATAAATAGCAAAAATGCCCTTAACTTTGATTGTTCCAATATTTTTTTTAATTGTAATTTATTTAAACTATTGCGATTTTCAAAATGTGATGAACTCATTTCAAACAGAAATTTTGGAAAAAAAATCTCCGCAAAAATATAGCTACTTGTGTATATATAAAAATACATGTTTACTTCAAAATATAGAAAAGATACGACACTTTAAGAAGCTCAAAATACCTGAAAGAATTTTTTATTTTTTGCCAACCATGTAAATTTTTATTTTTCTTATAAAAAATATAAGTTTGCCGGTTATACGTGTTTGAATTTCTTCCACCATAAAGAGCAATGTTATTTGATAGGTTTTAATTGACTTTTTATTTCGACTATTTTTTCATGATTTATCAGAATACTTGTCGACTGTCCCTGCCTAAAATAAAAGTGGATTTTTTACTTCTATCCTTATAAAGTAGTAGTGTAAATCACGAGTCTGTAATTTCTAAGTTCGCAACAGTTTCGAATCTTTCATTGATGTTTGAGTTTTTCTCTGAACTTTTTTTAAAATGCAATTGCGAGAAGGGGAAAATCCCAAATCACCCACTGGAAGTAACCAACAGTGAATGTGATGACAACCTGCATCATCAATCACTATAAGAACCTCAAAATGACCCTCTTTCAAAATATACAGTCATCTGGCCTTTCCAATGAAAAAAAACCCCTGTCAACAGAAACTACAATCGGTGCATAAAACAAGACCCCATCCTTCACCGCCTACACAGAAAAATCAAAGTTATTAAGATTTCTATCGGCGAGATTGACATAAAGATAGTAATTTTCTTACGGTTGTCTTGGACTATAAACTTAACGGCAATCAAATACCCCATTCAGGAAATCTCCAAGGCCAAACGGTAGATATTTCTCTCTAGTCCTTTGAAATCACATGTATTTGATAAATTACAGTTTTCCCAAAATCAGCATTACCCATTAAGAAGGTAAATACCTACCGTATGGTGCATCTGGGCAAATTTGTCGATATGATTTCTGACATTGATAAATAACCTCCGTAAACAAATCACTATTAGCGAGAGCTACCAAGTCAAATGCATTCATTGATTATAGAGAGTAGGGGGAGAATTTTGAAATTGGACTTGATAATGTAAACAGAGTGAACGTAAAGTACTCGTATGGAATTACATTTGATTCTTTTGTAAAATACCAATGTAAGCTCCGTTTCATTACTAAATCAAGATATTTGCTGACGAACGTATATACACTTCAGTGCATTTCCGATAGAAGTTTGGAAATTTTTGAAGTAAACAGAGTAACAGGAGGAATGGGGGTTAAAGATTCCTAACGAGGAACTTATTTTCCGGTTTATTTCTGGAAAGATATTTGGTTCTAAATTAGTATCATTTAGTAGTTACAGAATGGGATGTATTTAATGGGTTGAAAAGTAAAGTTACTTTTATGCTATAAATTCTGACATTTTTGAATTTGAATACTTGGAATAATTTTCCGAGTCGTGTTTAAAGAAACTTGGGAGATATCAGTAGTGAAAAATAATTTTTGAAAATTAGTTGTAATCAGTAGAAAAATTTCCCTTGCCACTAACTTTAATAAAATAACCGTGTTTCTGATTCACAATTCTGTTTGTTTGAAATAAAAATTTTACTTCAGATCACATTCTCCTTTAATTAATGTTGCAAATTTTAAGTAACAGTTTTGGTGTCAAGTTTTCTAAAGGAAACGAAGAATAGATGGAATAGGTGTTTTATCCTTTCTCATTTTGTGAAATGTTTTTATCATGATCAATTTATTTCAAAACCTCTATATCTTAAAACATTCAGACGGCCGTTATCTCTTTAAAAATTAATTAAAATTTTGGACTCAAAAAAAATTATCAACTGAAAAAGGTTTTTGGTACTCTAAGCAAGGGGTCAAGACTGTCATTTTTATCCAAGCCATGGAGGAATTTCGCTTATCTACACTGGTGTTCAAAATTAAGAGAATTTGCACATTTTTTCAATTTCTCCATATCTACTGGATAGATTTTGATGAAATTTGGTAGGAACATAGGTTGATATAATACCAAATAAATAATCATTCAAAAATTGTAATACACACGCATGCGCAGAAGTAATAACCGCCAGAGTTGAAAGGAATGAAATAGTGGTTCCAGAATAGAGCAAAATAGTGGGTTTATAAGGGGTATAACGCCCTCCCACTATCATGCATGCCTCCTTGAGTGATTTTATAGCGTGAATAAGGCAGATAGTAAAATTTCCTGTTCATTAGGCCTACTTTCTCATAAAAACCCCGTTTTGGGCTCTGAAGGGTATGTGGAGGGGGTAGCAAGATGCAATTGCCCTATATATAGTCCCTCAGACCTCCTCTAAAGTGGCAAAGTCTTTGAATCTGGCTGCCCATTCCATATGCTGAATATCTTCCGTTTTAATAAAAATTGCTAACCTGATGAGCTCCATTAAGTGAAGGATTTCTATCGATTGAAAAGAAATTAAGACCGATAGAACCCTTCAAAAGGTGAACAAGGTCTCCAAGATATCAACACATTACCTGAAACTGTCAGGGTTCCTTTTTCAAAGGCAGGGAGGGATCTAAAACTTGTCAAAAATATGAAAAAATGTCTTTAATAAGGTAAAATTCAAAGGGTGAATATTTTCCTCTCTGTTAGGTCTCAAATCAATTAAACCATTGATACTTGATGCAAACTCATGTGGAAAGAACCAGAATGCTATGTCAGTCCTTTAATGTAGGAGAAACTGACTATTATGGAATCGGAGATTTGGTGCTCTTTGTAGGAATGTTGTTGTCTATGCCAAACCCCCTACATCTTTCAAAAGGAGAACATCATGGTTGAAGGTATTGTGTTGATATCTTGGAGACCTTTATTCACCTTTTGGGGGGTTCTATCGGTCTTAATTTCTTTTCAATCGATAGAAATCCTTCACTTAATGGAGCTCATCAGGTTAGCAATTTTCATTCAAACGGAAGATACTCGCCATATGGAATGGGCAGCCAGATTCAAAGACTTTGCCACTTTAGAGGAGGTATGAGGGACTCTATATAAAGCAATTGCATCTTGCTACCCCCTCCACATTCCCTTCAGATCCCCAAAACGGGGTTTCTGAGAAAGTAGGCTTAATGAACAGGACATTTATTATCTGCCTTATTCATGCTATAAAATCACTCAAGGAGGCATGCATGATAGTGGGAGGGTGTCATACCGCTTATAAACCCACTATTTTGCTGTATTCTGGAACCGCTATAACATACCTTTCAACTCTGGCGGTTATTACTTCTACGCATGCGTGTGTATTACAACTTTTGAATGATTATTTATTCGGTATTATATCAACCTATGTTCATACCAAATTTCATCAAAATTATCCAGTAGATCTGGAGAAATCGAAAAATGTGCAAATTCTCTTAATTTTGAACACCAGTGTAGGTTCAACTCAGCACTCATAATTAGCTTATTTTTCCTTTACAAAGAAAAATTTCATTAAAATTCAATAATTTAACATTGTTTTTATTACTTACTTCATTTTAACACGCGTCGATAAAACGTTATTTCTGGGGTTGTTCTCTTCCGAACTTAACATGATTACTTCAAATCTGCCTTAACGCATTAAAAAACATTTTCACGCCAAGAGCTTCCCAACATGCATTATTTATCACACTCCGCATAATAAACTGTATACTCCCAAAAACGAAAAACCTCGCATCCAGCTTTAGCCACGCAATTTATTACTTCAGCCAAAGAGAGAACAACAGGAAAATAAAACACCTTCTATTCATAAGTCACCTAGGATGGAAATACCCCCTGCTCACCAACCTTATTACTACACAGCTAGAGACGCTCTCTTTCAAATTAATAACTATTACAAATAGTTTGAAGCAGCAGCGAAAGGATGGATGGAAAAAATCAGGGGTTTTCTCCTTCTTCTTCTGAAGACAATTTCCTAAAGCTCACCTTCTTAGCCGGAAACTTAGCAGTCTGTGCACGCTTCTCAGGCATACAAAGTTACAAAAATGCCGGGTGAAATTAACGTCCCCTTTCCTGAATATAAATGAGCCTCGGAATCCAACCTCGTATCTGGGAATTTTTGTTTCCGCATTGAGAAGAGGCGTTTTTGTCCATTACGGGGGGAGATAGTGCGAGGGAAAATGGAATGGGTGTTTGATGTAGAAAGAAGTTGATGGTTTTAATATGCTTCCTGTGAAAAATTGATCTAATAAGCTCGAGTGAGATGATTTTTGTGCCTTTTTCGTTACTTAATTCGACGGACGGTAATTAAGTTTCATAACTGCAGTTTTGTATTTAGGATGTCGTAATGTAAGTATGTAAATATGGAAATTCTATTTTGGAAGAGGAGTTGAGAAGATGCTCGGCGTCGGCAGCTCCTGAATATTGGGGGAACGCCTCAAGGTTTCGGGATCTTCCGCAATGTTTTTACAAACTACTGGTTAACCACCCCAAAATAATCGTTTTTCATTTTCGCCCTCGTTGTAGTGAAATTGAAATAATTGTAGGCCCGCATTGAATGTTTTGCTCACAAACTTTTCCAATTATTATTAATTTTAATTTATGTATTTCATGTTTTCAAGTATTACTGCTGCAAAATAAATTCATGAAAAACAAATAGATGAAACAAATATGTTTGGAAAATTAAAAAAGTTCCTTTATTGTTAATTAAACATAAAATATCATTATAAGCAATGACTAAGATTTTTTAAACACAGAGAAAAAAATGCTAATTTTGCTAACTAAAATAAAACTAACTAAATAAACTGGTTATTAAATTTACAATCAACCTAATAAAAAAATTGCACTCATACGTTCATTACTTTTAATATTATGAGTTTAAAAACAGAGTTAACCAATAGAAGGCATTGCACCACATATATTTGTGAATGAAACATGTAAAAAAAATAAATATTATTCAGCATGTTTTATATTTCTTTTTAAGGCACATCATATTTCATGAACATAATATCAAACTGACGAGTTCAATGTAAAACAACAACGGGCAATTTATTATAAAATATTCAGATTTCAAATTGAAAACAGATGTATTTTAGTACCTTACGCATGTCTTTGGGTTACGACATGACATATTTTCAAAATACATTTTTCATGCAATCATCTGTGTATATTTGTAATAGGATATTTTAGTATAAAAGCTTCCTTATGGAGGGATTAAAGATTATAAATGTTTTAAAAGTCAACCTTTAAAATTTTGTACTTAAAAAAAAGAATACAGTTATTTCAACATATTGCTTCCATTTATTTCAAAAACATATTTCACAAAATAAAATTGGTTCTTGATTAAGTACTATAATTAACTTAATTGATTTTAATAAAATAATTTGTTAAATGATATGTTTTGTACTACTTAATTAGTATCCATAGGAATATTTCAATTCAAATGGTCGTATACTAAAAACGTGGCCGATAGGACACCTCACTATAACGGACAAAACATCCAGTCCCGCATTGTTGGTTATTGAAAGGTTTTACAGTGCTCTATAAATAATTTTAATTCACAAAAAATAAGTTAAAACGCATAAAACAATCATGAAATCGAAATTCTAAAAAAATAACTTCTTGCGTCCTCAACTTCTTGCCATTTCACAAAACACAAACATATTAGCTAATATTTTTTGGGCGTAAAAATTGGCAAAACCATCGCCCTTTTCCTCATATTTTTTAGAACTCTTCAGGAAAATACTCGAAATATTCAATGTGCCATCCTTCACATAACTTTGGTACATTTTAAAAGCCCGTCACAAAGGACCCCCCAATTTTCCACAAAACTACCCCTTCAACAAAATCTGTCCCGATCAAAACCCATCCAATCAAAGAACATTAATTCACCAAAACTTAATTACTTCATTCAGCAAGCGAGGGAGATACAAAACCTTCATTAACTCCATCCTCTGGAATTACCCCGTTCTTCCTCTCACTGACACAAGACTTAAAGCGCTCTTCAGCTTCTTGAGAAGCCATCGCTTCTCTCTCGCGCGCTTCTTTCAAATTAAGTTTGAAGCTCCATTAATCAGCCCACGTAAAATATTACCCGAAACATCAACTTTCATAAAAGGTTTGCGTTCCTGTGAGACGTTCTTATAGCTCACAGAGTCAGAAATTAGTAGGGGATGGGATCTCTGTTGTGTGGAGCGCCGTGCGTTTTAAGTGTTTATCTAGTCGAGTTTTTTTTATTGTTACTCTGCAGCGAGTTTGATATCCGTGATGAGAATTTTAAAAGAGCTCTTCTCTGTGTTGGATTGTGAGGTGTGTGGAGGTAAACATCGACTTTTGAGACGAATTTGAATAACTTGTAGTACCGATGGAGTTGAAGTTTGGTTGTTGTGAAAAGGTATTTGTAATTTCGGTTTGTTCGGTTTGTAATTTGATATGAAGAGGTCTGCTTTTAAGAGGGCATTTTTATGTTTGTCAAACTAACACTGTATATTTACTCATACCGGCTGGAGAATAAACTTTTGACGCCTTAGGGTACGAGCATAGTGCCGCCGATTTTCAGATTCTGAGAGCCAGCGCAAATGCGCAGAGCAGAGATCTTCGGTTCTGTGCATTTCACTGGCTCTCAGAATCTGAAAATCGGCGGCACTATGCGCCGAGCCTTACGATATTGTTTCGGTTGTTATGGGATCAGATTTTTCCCACCAATTTCAGGGAGGATGATAATTCATAAACGATGAATAAATGTTTTATGCAAAATATGTTTTTTTCTGTCAAAGTTTTTATCCTGGCGGAATTACTAAGAATGGATTGCATTTTCCTTAAAGTGTGTATGAAATATGCACAAGTTAAGTTTATGTACAAATCAAATTTTAAAAGAGGAGTTCGTAGAAAATCTTACGAGTGAAAAATTGTAATTCTGCATTAATAAAATATTGTTCATTAGTGGCATTTACGGCTTGTGTGTAGATATTGACAGGTCCTATTCCAAGAAGACTGTTTAGAAGAAATCAAACTTTTAACATCAATATAGTCTGTGTAATTAAAATTAGCGGTTCGTTACCATGGTAACACAATAGAAATGCAATGGGAAATGACTAGTAGTGAGCCGCCTATTTTATTTACACAGACTTTAAAAGAGAAACTTGTTAAAATGAACCCAGTTTTTTACTGTTTCTGAAAAGAGGTGTTTTAAAATGGCTTCTTTCATTCACTTATTATAAACACGAAATTTGATTAAAGTTTTGTTTTTCAAACATTTCCTTTAAAAACCGCTTTATTCACCGCTTTCCTGAATTTTCCATAAGCTGTGATTTATAGCATAATTGGAACCACGCAGAATATATCCGACGTTATGTACCTTAGAAAATATATTTCTTTTCTTTTAATCCAAATAATTTAGTGTCTTATTTTTTACCAAAAAAATCCATTGCCTCAAAAAGCAATTTAATATTATCTGCCAATACCTCACCTCCTCTCCCATGAAGGATATATTACTAAAACCAACAAGTGAGGTTAAAACTATTGGAAAGTTATTAAATCTAGAAAGGTAATAGACAGTTTACTCCAAAAAAATAATAAAAATCGGCATTTTAATAATTCATATTATAATAACTACACTCTTCCTATTATTTTTAAGAATAGTTTTTGAAGTAAATTCTAACATTCATGGTTGTGTTATCTACTACATCATTTGATTATTACACCAACAAGATAGTTTTTTACTTTATTTTAATTTTTTTTAAATATTAGATATGTATTATTAAAAACAAAAGCATTTTAAATAAAGGCAAATATTAAAAAATACATGCTAAAATACAATCTAGATCCAAATTACAAACAATCCAATAGCCCACTTATTATGCAATCTAATTAAAATAATCTGATGATTTCAAGTCTAAAGTCACAGCTTAGAAAAATGATGCTTGTTTAGGATACATTTTCTTTGGCAGCTATTACCGCCATTATGCATGACCTCGAGCGTAACTAACTGAAAGACTTCTGCCGGGATGATTTTCTCACCAAGTGTGCAATTATTAGTGATGGGCAGGTATCGATACCAAATACTTAAGTACTCGATACCTATAGGTATCGAGTGTATTCGATACCCACAAAAGTATCGATACTTTATTGACATATTTCGTTTTAAATTTTTCAATGAAGTAATCTTTATAATACCTACTGTAGATCAAACGCAGCCTGTTTCCGTTTTCATTTTGCAACGCTCAAACCCGAGTCGTTATCATCCGCGAGAGAAATTTGACGCGGCTAGGTTTTTCCCCCGCCAAATCCTTCGCCTCTATCCACCTCCAGGCCCGTAGCTACGGGGCTTTTTGATGGATCGCTTTCAGTTTTTTGAATATTAGTCTGATTATGGATAGGCCCTAAAAAAATTGTCCCTTCAGGTTCATTTCCCGACATTGAAAAAAAGTACTCGATACCTAAAATTACTCGATACCTATAAGTATTCGATACCAAAGTATTCGATACCTATAAGTATTCGATACCAAAGTATTCGATACCTAAAATTATCGATTTTGCCCATCACTAGCAATTTATTATCCGCAAGAAAAAGAGAAGGTTTCCCATTCGTATTGGAGTTCGATTTTGTACTAGCTGTTGCGTGATTTTTTTTCGTTGTCAAAAGCAAGTGTGTTGAAGTTCAAGGTCATGATTCTGTGGTTTGAGGAACTTCCTTTTGGGCGTCATCTCATCAGAAAAAAATCATAGAAATCAAAATTGTGGTCCAAAATATCTAACTTTTGCCCTGTGATCAGCACCTATGAAGTAAATGATGAAAATTTATAATGCTATACCTCTATTTTCTTTGAAAATTGAAAAAAATAATAATACTTAAACACTAATCAGTTTTCTAAAACGTTAAGAAAACTGTTATAACATTTTTTAAATACCGCCTTGTCGATACGCTAAAATATCATTTTCATTGAAAAAATCCGTAGTTAGAAAATTTCTATTTTCAATTATTAAGTAACAATTCGAATAAACTATGGAATTTAAAAGCACACAGCAAACAATTTTTTTGACGCGAGAAAGAATTTACCAGAATTTACACTTATCAAAGAATGAGACGCATCTGCATTTCCAATTCCTTTACTTTATTTATACAGTCGAATCAGCTTAATGTGATCACGGTTTATGTTATCAATCGGATAATGTTATCGAAATCAACAGGTCCCGATCATTCCTATTTAGTTTAATGTAAAATATATCGTTTAATGTGTTCAACTATGAATCATCACTCCGCTTAATAATATCAAAATTTGTCCATATTCCCTTAAAACGACCGCTTTTGAGTTCGAGTTTCATTTTAAAGGTCAATTTTTACAATTAAACATCTGCCCCATGAGAGCATCTGGCCCTTCTTTTTTTCTGAAAATTTTTTACTTAAAATTTTACCTAGCTTAAAAATAGTTTTTTGAATACATTTATTACGATTACACGCTTTTGATTTTATTGAAAATAATCTAGTTACACTGCTTGCTGCTTTTGATATGAGATCGCTTATTGTTATCGATCGAATAATGTTATCAGTTTAGTATCGGACAATTGCGATCACATTAAGCGGACTCGACTGTATTTTAGGTTGTTGGTATTGGTTGCAATGATTCATATAACGAACATCTGCCCGAAAGGAAGGATTGAAATGAAAGATCAACGTCAAGGTCGGAGCTCTCAGCATTGCTTTGAAAATGTGGATTGTGGAGGCGCAAAAGGTTACCAACGCCGATAATCCGTTTGGCGTTGGTTGCATCATTATTTTTGTACGATCTTATCTACAATTAACTAGATCAGTGGTTCCCAACTCAAATATGTCTGCGGACCACTTCACTTAAATTTGAACCTCCGCGGACCACCTCTATCCCTAACTGTATATCCAAAATTTAACTTTTTTCACTGCATTCATTCCTCATGGAGGGTCTAAAATTTTGACTTTATTTCTGAAACAAGGGAAATCGAGTCTTACAATGTTTTTAAATAGAAGTTAGAAAATCAAATAATCTATTAAACTTAAAAGAAAAATTAACATTACATTCATTTTATATCTTATTATTTAAAAATATACCTTTTATAAAAGACATTTAACTATTTTTATCAAGCCGTTTTATCTATTAACCCTGGAAGGGTTCACACCTAACCCAAAAGTTATATCAGGTTTAAAAAACAACAGTATAAAATAGTAATTTTTCTTCTTTTTCATAACCAACAAATAAGGTAATATATATTATTAGTAGATTTAAATTTGAAAGAAAGTACTTAGCTTTAAATTAAACTGCATCAGGACGAATGAAGATAACCAGGAATTCTGTTGATCACAAAAAAGCAAACTGGACATGCACTGGCTGTGAGTTTGTGGCAGAGGAAATTCTATAGGCGAGGCGGGCGAGGCTGATGTTCTCCCGAAAGAAACCGTGTCAAAAGTCAATAATTATTTCAAAGGAGCTATTAAAGTAGAAAATAATTTATGTGTTCAAAAACTTTCGCATTTTCGGCAATAAATTTTTCTCATATCTTAGAACAAACCTATTTCAAGTGTATCTCAGATTTTTCTACTTTTCATACCACGATTTCGTGAAGACCCTCTGTCTGACCATAGCATTCCAGTGTGAAGTATCTTTCAACACTTCCCCGCTTCGCTTCGTATCAAACCAAGTACAAGTACGATCATTCGATTCTTTATTAGCCCCACCCCGACGCCTCTCAGTTTTAATTAATCTGATGCAATACTTTTCCACATCATACCATTTCGTTTATACTCTGTAACAGTGGCGGATCCAGGATTTGGTTTTTGGGGGGCTAAGAATTTTCATAATCCAATTGAATCTTCTTGTCAATGGTAATACGGAAAAGGTAGTGAATTATCTTTCTCAAACCACTAAAAGGGGGGTTTGGGGGTCCTCCCCCAGAAAGTTTTTGAAAACTTATGTCCAAAACCCCACTTTTTCAACTCGCTTTGGTTAACTCGTTTGGATATGAATTTTTGTGTTTTGACAAACTTAGTAAAATATTAGACGTTTTGGGGGGGCTTCAGCCCGAAAACCCCCCGTACGTCCCGCCACTGCTCTGTAATAAACTACTGTTGAATAAAACTGTGCAAAATAATTGAAATGAACAAATGATTCATAGGATAGAAAGATTACATAACATTTTTTATTTATAAGACGTGTGATTTTTTACTGATGTTATCTATCTGTAGTGTTTTTACTATTTCCTGGAATGTGTGATTAGAACTATTTTTTTAAATTTTCTACAATTTTTTGGATATGTTAATTAAAAATCTTCTCACGGACCACCTCTGAAGGCCTCACGGACCACCAGTGGTCCGCGGACCACCTGTTGGGAACCACTGAACTAGATGGAACTTTAAAAACGGTCCCTAAATTGAGATTCTCGATGCTTTTTTTTTCACCTGCTCTTCTCGTGCAGTGTAGTCATTTCGAACGGGTTTATCGGATGTTGGGGGGTGAGCGTATATTAAATTCTTGATTAGACTGGTCTCTAGCATTTTCGCTCTTTATAAGGCTCGTACACAAGGGTATATTTTAATTAATTCTCAATGGAATTTTGCTGATAAAATAACGTGATATACGTATTATTTTTGGCAACGTTATTTATTAACGTTTTTAGTTATTTGACCCACCTCTCAAAATTTTAACCAGATTTTATAAGGTTTTTTTCATTATTGAATGGGTTTTTTTTTCAAAATTAAGTACGTTTTAACCTTATAAAAATTAAGGGGGATTTTTTTATATTTCAGTGTTTTTTTTTCAAAGTTAAATGCATTTCTTTCAATATTAAAAGGGTTTTTTCAAAACTTGGAGGATATTTTTTTAACTTTAGTGTTTTTTTTTTCAAAATTTAAACCAGGTTTCTGTAATAAATTGAGTGTTTTTTCAAATTTCAGTGGGCTTTTTCATTATTGAATGTTTTTTTTTTCAAAATTCAAGAAGTTTAAATTTCAAACTTTTTATAAAAACTAAGGATTTAACAAATATTAAAAGATGATAATTTAATTCAAAATTTTGAGCATTGTTTACAAAAGACAAAACTTCAACAAAACACACAGCAACAAAACTAAACTAAAACGAATATATCATTTTCATTTCAATCATTTTAAAAAGTTCACGAGCGCGTGAGTAAAATATACGAGACAAAGGGTTTAGTTGTAAAGCAGCATTTTCATCTGTTACACACTTCCCCTCAACCTGCGGTTTAAACGTCCTCGGAAAGCAGGTTGGACGTCTTAGAGACTGGATAAAACCAAGAGATCAGATTCTCTATCTTCTTTCTGGGCCGGCCACGCCTTCGAATCGAAGCAACTGGGGTGGCAACCTGTAGATTACAAAGCATCGGGGCAGACACAATGGCAGTGACATGACTTCCCAAAGGGGATGATAAATCATTTGGAGAGGCGACAATATAAGATGTGGCAAATAGAATGGTATTTGAAGAAGTCCAGGAGGATTTTGGTTACTGTAGCCACTGTCACTTGTTCCATAGGATGCATAGTCATGAGAACTGTAACCAGATTGAGACGGGTAGGAGCTTCCACTCATAGTGGCGGGACCACAGTTCACCGTCTGCTGCAGACCGTACGATGAGGCCGCCAAGACGCACGAAGAAGAGGCGTTCTGGCCATGACTCTGATGAGCCTGGCACTCTGGCTGAGAGGCCTTCTCGGCAGGAGCATTGTTCAGGGCCGCAGAGGCGTTGTAGCTCACAAACGACGGTACGAAGTTGGAAGAGTTTAGCACCGAATTCTGGTTACCGTACGAGTAAGGCGAGGCAGAGTCGTGGGACGATGCGCTGAAAGAGTTCAACGCACTTTGGTCCGCTTTGCTAGTGATCAAGGACCCTTCAGGATTACCAGATTGATATGATCGGTGATTCACATAGGACGATACATTTCCAACAGTTTTTCCCGGAGATGGTAAAGGATTGGAATAAGATTTGTATCTTTTGGTTGAAGGCATAGCTTGAATATTCCCAAGGCTAGATCCATTAGAATTCTGCCCAAGGTCTTGGTAACTACTATTGGTATCTCCACCAAAATCAATCAACGAGGGAACATTACCAAACTGTACATCTCCAAATTGCACATCCACAGAGGCAACTGTATCATCAGGCATAATAACGGCAGATTCAGGTATCCTAGAAGGAGGTACTGAAACAGGTGGATTATCACCAGTATTAATGACGTGCTTAACCTTGGGGTTTGCTGCTTCCCCTAGACGGAAATATGGGAGAAATCTGTGTTTCCTTTCATCATCTCTTAAACAGATAGAATTGACATTCATCTCTACTTTATCATTGGGAGATAATACCATAGCCTTATCCTCAGAAAACCTGAACCTCTTCCTAGGTCTTCTAGCAAAGAACCATTGTTGATGTGGAACATCTATCACAATTCCAGCTCTTTTCAGGAAATCAATACCTAGCAGAGTTCGGTTGTTTTTAGGGATTTTAAAAGCAAACAATTCCGTCTTAATGAAACGATCTTTTATTTGTACTTGAACTTCTGCCTTGTAAACTTCAGTTTCCCTTTCAAACCCATCAGCAAGAGTAACACTCATTTTGGTAGCCTTAAACTTTACTCCATCTGCTTTTAAAAGATCATATAGTTTTTTGCTGGCAATTGTATGACTTGCTCCAGTATCAACGCATCCCGTTCCTTTCCTTCCATTGATGGATATCTCTAGAAGAGTGTTGTACGGTTGTTTACCTTTAAAAGAATTAAGCCTGATGGAATTGAATGTACCACTATCCAATTTTACATGGGAGGTGCAGGTGGGACAATTAGGTTTGATAACTCCCTCTTTCCCACATCCATAGCAGGATACTTGGGGAAAATCCTTGCCTTTTGCTATTATATCAGAACGTTGTGTTTTAGACGGATTCTTTTTATTCCCCGAATCCTCTTGGCATTTCGAAAATGCATTTTTCTTTGGTTCCTCAGAATCATTTCTTAACTTCAGACTTCTGACTTCTTCATACGAATCAAATTTGTCAGCTAGCTCTTTTGGATCAACCAGCTCAGACCAGTGATCAATAAAGTGTTCTTTGTATTCGGGAGGGGCAATCATCTTCATCTGATCAGAAATAATTAAATTTTTAAGTTGATCGAATGAGTTTATTTGCAGCTCGTTTACCCAACCTTCAAAAGAACTTCTCAAATTAAAATAACAATCTCGCCAAGTATTTTTATACTTTCGGCGGTGTTGAACAAAAAGATTACGGAATTTCTCGGCACTTATTTTAAAGCGCTTCAAGAGAATTCGTTTGACGTGCTCATAATTATGGGCATCCTCAGCAGTTTCTTGGGCTATCAACCTAGTTATGTCACTTGGAAGAAGTCCTATCAAGTAAACAACCCATTTGGAACTAGGTACTTGGAGAAAATTCAGCTGCTTTTCAAATAAGTTCAAAAACAAAATAATGTCATCAGTTGCTTCATTGAAACTGGGGATTAGTTTCTGTAATTCCAATTTAGGAATATCCGTGAAAGAAGAGGATGAGTCTCTTGAGAGCATATTACCAGAACTGGTTTGAAGTTTCAACTTTTCTATTTCAAACCTCCTTTCTCTCTCTTTTTCTTCCATTTCTCTCTCTCTTTCCTCCCTTTCTCTCTCTCTTTCCTCCCTTTCTCTCTCTCTTTCCTCCCTTTCTTTTTCCAGTCTCTCAGTGATAACACTATTATATAATTCTTTAGTGAATTCCTCATCATATTTATCACTTTTTATGATTTCATCCCTTATATTGATTCTAGTCAAATTTTCATCAACGGTAATTCCAAGTTCTTCTGCCAAGAAGATTAAATCTTGTTTTTTACCTTTAGCTAAGTAACTCATGTTAACTTTCAAATAAATTAACTGAATCAGCAATATTTTGATAAATATATATGCAGTTTAATGAACTGATGTTCACATACTTGTATCGCAAAGATTTCTAGGCTTTGAAACTTCCACATCCGATTACTTGCTCAGCAACTTCATCCTAATGATGGGATCGTGTTTCGGCCACGAGTTAGGGCGCCAGTTTAACAAATATTAAAAGATAATAATTTAATTCAAAATTTTGAGCATTGTTTACAAAAGACAAAACTTCAACAAAACACACAGCAACAAAACTAAACTAAAACTAATATATCATTTTCATTTCAATCATTTTAAAAAGTTCACGAGCGCGTGAGTAAAATATACGAGACAAAGGGTTTAGTTGTAAAGCAGCATTTTCATCTGTTACAAGGAGGATTTTTTTTAATTTCCGTATTTTTTCAAAGATAAATATAATTCCTTCCAAATTGAACGTTTTTTTTCAAAGTTTAGGATATTTTTAAAATAATAAGGGGTTTTTAAAAACTTAAACTAGGTTTACATTTTTTTCGAGCGCGGTTAATTTTTTTCAAACTAATAACTACCATAATTATTGCGAGATTTGGACGAAAATTGAATATAATGCACTTCTCTAACGCCCGTAGTCTGTGCTTTTGGATTAAAATCACTTGAACAGCCGATCAATTGATTCACAAATACTAGCAAAGCCCTGATCTGTAAAATTTGATAGTCTGAGCACCTGGATCAATTGATAAAAGTGAATCAGAAACACCAGAGCTGGCGAACAAGCGAAACCGATGGCGATAAAAAAAGCTCAATCGTGATTGGTTGAGATCGTTTATATTGATGAATTTGATAGGAAAGAAATTTGCGAAAAAGTACGACATAAAAAGCACTCGGATTGTACTTTAAAAGTCAATGATTTTTAATAAAAATTAATGAAAGAATATGAAACTTGAAGTTTTGAGTAATACAAATTAAAGAAAATAAACATAACACGTGTAATCAGAATATTCGCATTTCCGAAATTTGCTTCATGGAATCCAATTTAGATTTGAATATAAATAAAAAAATAAAGCACCGTAGTTAGCTGATGATATTTTATTTTTGCATTTGAATGAAAATAATAAAAAAAATCTTTTATTTTTAATTAACACAATTCTGGAGTTCTATATACTAACCTTTAGATTAGGTAAAAAGATAAAATAAATAAAGCAATCATTGGGAACTTAAAATATTGAATCAGTTTTGTACTTAGATCGGTAAATAATTTAATTTAGTAATAATAATTAGCTACCTTTAAAAAAATGGCCATGATGAATAAAATTAAATTGAAATCTTAATAAGTTTAATCAAAAATTGTATCGGCCGCCGGGAATCGAACCCGGTCCACTCGTATGATAGCCGAGTATTATACCACCAAGCTACAGGAGCGGAGGTCGCGAGAGAAATTTTAAGTATAAAACCAATTGAGAAAAATATTTTAATTACCAGAAATAATCATTTAAATAAACATTGGACTCGACAACACACACCTTAAGGATACTGTGAATCAAAAATATTTTATTTCTAATATACTAATCTAATTTCAATCATATTGACGTGAAGTGTGTATTTAAGTAAATAGCTGATGACGGACGACGCCATGTTTTTGTTTCGTAATCGCAGCTCCAGCCAGACTCGATTCTGATTGGTGATCCAACCCAGATCACTGCTCTGAGCGTTGATTACTTAACACACAGTGGTCAACTGATTCAAGGTGCTTCGGAATACCAAATCAAGCTGATTTGTGCTAAGAGATCCTGATCACAGGTTGCCAGAGGCTTCAGAATACGGCCGTAAGTATACTACAAGATTTCGTCTACTATTGATAGATTTATATTAATTTTAATATAGTGTTATTTACATACTACGGAGAAACTTCGGACTACTGTAGAGTACTTACTGCATGAGGCCCACCTTAACACAATACACCGTCTTAAACCGTACGACGCCAGGTACAACATATTAAAATTTCATACACCGATCTCAAGTAAAAATTATTTTATTCAAGTATTACGGAAACGTTTTTAACTTAATATAAATCACAAAATATGTACCCGATTCATTAGTACGACACATAGTTGTAATCAGCATGATGTCCCAAACTACTAGAATTTCATAAATCTGCAATGCCTTTGGGAAAAAATATACACTATGCTTTCAAACTTTGATCCAAAATACACCCCGTAATATGGAGAAAACCCCTTAGCAATTTTTATTTTCTTAAAGTATTTTTAATTACCTTTACAACGATGTATAAAACATGTAATTTGAACAAAATGTAAGCAAACTTTGAACTCGAAATCAGCCGAAAAAAATGGAGTGGTAGGCATTACGGCCAAGTAGACTTCATTCTGCTTTAAAAAATCCTGAAATACGTCCTAATCAACATGGCAACCCGTAATTCTGGAAAAACTTTGCCATAACGGTCCTTTACTCATAAGTAAAAAAAATTAAATAATATTTATCGATTTATAAGCGAAATGCGATATAGTGTTTTTTAACGATATCGAGAACTTTTTTTCAAACTCTAATAACATACTAAATATGGAAGGTATATTCATGAAAATCAGATATGACGTGCATATTGACGTATATTTTAAGAAACAATCACCTATTAAACCATTATTAAAAAATATTGTGCTTTATTTAAGAGTTCGACGTTTTTCGGTAAAACATTGGACAGTCATAGAATCCGTAATAATGACCGCAACCTTAATGCAATACACCGTTTTAATCAGCTAATAAAGAAGCACAACATATTAAAATTTCATAATCATAGCTATAGTACAAAGAAAGTTCTGAATCCTAGTGAAAAACTGACATTATTTTCAGAACACATTTAACACAGAAAGAACTCACTAAAATTTGATAAAACCCATTTACTGTGTAGGAGAAACCACTCATTTTTGAAAAAACCCACACTTTTTCTGAAAACCAAGATTTATATGGGTTTTTACAGGGTTTTATAGAAAAAAAAAACAAAAACAAAATCCAACCCACTTGGGTTAAAAAAAATCCCGGGTTTTTGCAAACCCTGGGTCTACCCCTCCAAGACGTATGTCCCGTTTATAATGATACACCCTGTATGTTCAGGATCGCTCCCTCCTTAACGTGTGACATAATTTGAATTGGATTCGGTGACATATATTTTCTAGTTTGCGTGTTTGATCTCATGGATCAGCTCATATGAAATTTGAAACCCCCCAGGGCGAGGCCGGGAATCGGACCCAGCGATCGGTACAGCCCGCAGGCTGATAGCGTAGTGGGCAGCTCGTAAATCTACTAGGCCACCCAGTCCCCGGCGTAATTTGTAATTCGCGGGTTTCTTTGGAAAAACTTTGAGATCACACTCTTTCGTTTGTTTCAATATATTTTAATGAAAACAGGGTTGATTGGAAAACAGCTGCCGTGGGACAGATGTCAGAGTCAGACTAGAGAGCCTGTATACGAGAGAGAGATGACAACTCGCTTAAAAGCGTCTCTGCGCATCCTTGCGCGCAGTTAAAACTGTCCAAATCTCCAATTCTGTCCAAACTGTATCATGCCGCTTCTCTCGCTCCCATGCTAATCCTATGAAGGGAAACCTGCGGTGAACAGTAAAAGGTGTTGACCAATCAGCGTGTTATACCGGGTTGTCGCCTCTCTCGTATACAGGCTCTCTAGCTGTGGTTAGTTCACAGGAGCCGTGTTATGGTTTCGAATGACAAACCGTAAATTTCGAGACCCCGATAATGAATCACAAATATGAAAAATCATAAATTTGTATTTTTTATGGCTTAGGTAAATGACTAAAATTGTTCTTAGATCATCAAAACAAAAAATTATAAAAAAAAACCTTATGACCGCTCATGTGAACTAGCGACGGCCAGAGCTCAACTTGAGGCAGACGAACAATAATATAATTATTAAAAAATTACTTTTGAATCAAGCTTTTGTTTACCGAATATATAACGCTTTTAAATTCTTACGAAACCATTATTCATATTCCCCTCTCTTCGTAATAAAAATTTTGAATAATTAAAACTAAATTTAACCCGAATTAGCGCACCTGAACTATGTATTAATCTATATCTGAACTATTTTTCAAATCCAATATATTCGATGCGCTTTTAATTAAAATTACAAGGATCGCATTGACGTCATTAAATTACAGATATGAAAACCCCAATATTTAAAAATTGCGATTGCTGATTTTTTTACATCTTGTGCTTTTCCTTAATTATTTTAAATAAAAAAAATAATTCATAAGCAGACGATCCCTCAATCTACAAAACCATAATAAAGCTTCGTAATATTCAACAACCAATCAAAACAAAGAATTCCGTGGAATGCTTAAAACGCCACATTAACGGCAGACGATTATCACCTGCCTTTTTCCTTCCATTTCGAGAGTTCTTGTTCGTCGTTCGCCTCTATGATTTTCGATGGTTTGTGGTGAACGTTTTTAAAATTTTAAACTTAAAATAAGTGTTAGCCTCGCCAAGCTCTGGATTTTTCGTCGAGTAGTTCTTCACCGGATTTAAGGTATGGTTAAAAGCTGTGGTTTTCAATCTGTTTAGATAAATTAAACTTTTAACTATTGTCAACGGAGAGGTTGTGGAATACACGGGAACAATAAGTTCTCAAGTTGCTACTAAATTTCATTTTGGTTAAAAACCACTGCTTTTAGCATGAAATGTGTTTTATTTTAATGGTTCGAGTAATTTCTTAATGTGTTGTTAAAAATGAGATTATTTTTGTTATGTTGTTCAGCAAATGCTCTATGTTTTCTATTTGATACGGAAATCTGATTTAAGTTCTTTGGTAATATGTAACATCTATACAAAACCTATTTGATTTCGCCAATTCATAGTTTTGTTTTTACTTGCAACATCTAATAACTTTGTCAGGGACCGGTATTATTTGCTATTAATTGTTCGAGCATAACCGATTATCTTGATTTGCTAATTTTATTTATTGGTTAAATTGTTTAATAGTGTATGTTATATAGTTTTAAGTGGCATGCAACATTATTACCATGATTAAATGTTGTCAGCCTAGAGATCTAATACTAGTTAGTATTAGACCTCTCTAACAATAATCTAGTAATTGCTATTATTTAAGAATCTAATAATGATGTTAGCAATTAAGTTCCTTATGTATTTCTATGGTTACCAGTCATAATTTGAGCTGTGGGTAAACATGGCGGCTGGATGACTCTTTCTAAAGCTGTACCGATGATCTTAATAGTTAGGCCTAGCACTTGAAGCTTCCATGCCAACATGCCACAAAATCGGAGTTAGTTCATTGGGAGGGGAATGTCAATTTACTTCAGTGGGTAAATGAACAGCACGCTTTGGATGTATTCCCAAAAATTATCTACAAGGTTTTTTTAAGCGATTGATGAATTTCTGGACTGGTCCAAATTTGTGTTCAAGTATTTATTATTTCATAATTTATAATCGTTTATAAAAATTAAAACAACTTAACGATTGTATCGAAATTTTAACATATTTAGCGAATTTATATCAAACAACATTGGTGTAGTTTTTAAGTATTTTTGATTGTCTTACGGCAGAATGGTAAGCATTTATTGACCAAAAGCAGCTTCCATTGTCATGATGGATAAAATCAATTAAATTAATGTTTAAATTGCTCAAACGTGCTGCATTCCCCAGATTTTGTCACTACAGATGAATAACAATTAAAAAATGGTTTGATGGGAAAATATTTTGCAAAAATAACACAGGTCTGCAAAAATAAACTTTTCGAGCTGTTTTGGATACTTCACCTGAACTTAATTATTTTTGTTTTGCTGAATCCAAAAATGACCTCAATTTTGTCCTGGGACGTTACGTTTTTATAAAAGGTTAGGTTTTATGTTTTATTGGGAAATACCTTAACATTTTTAAAAATTAATTATTTGTACTAAATTTTTATTCGAATTTTTCTTCAAAATCTTTTATTTTTTTTTCATGTGCTGAATCTAAAATTCACCTCCGTTTTATCATAGGACTTAACCTTTCTTCACAATTTAAGTAAAAATTTTTCAATTTAAAAAAAAATTAAGTCAATTTTTTAAGAAAATTAGTGTGGATTTAAAAAAATATTTTTTGACTCAAACTTTATTTAAAAATAATTGTGTATGCTTTTTGGTGTGCTGAATCCAAAAATGACCTCATTTTGTTTTTAAGACATCACATTTTGTAACACATTTAGCAAATATAGGAACATTTCACATAAAATTTAAGTACACTTAAGAAGTAGATTTTTTAATCCAAATTTATTAAGATCATTAGTTTTAATGTGTTTTGGTGCCTTGAATTCAAAAATGGTCTCTGTTTTGCCCTAGAATGTCATGTTTTCTGACAATTTAGCTAAAATTGTAAAATAAGTCATTATTTCAATTTTAATGAAAATAGGATCATAAAATAAATTTTTATTACATATTCTTCATGAAATCCTTATATAACTAAAAATAAACTTATTTATATATTCCCACTACTAATATATACAATTATATTACTTTATAACTTATTTATACATACTAAAGCCCATTTTTCTTCCTTATGAAGCTCCCCTTGGTATATTTACCCTTGTGAGTAGCAACAAGAACATTCCTTTGAACTATACAACAAAAATCCTTCATTATTGCCCGAATCAATCGTCCTTAATACTTTCTGTTCATCTCTATAATGTCCTGATGACATAGTTTACTATTTGCAATCATTCACAGCTCCTGATTTTTAAAATTAAAGGAGCTAGAAATGTACAAAAACTATGAAAAATGGGCAAATTTGAATATAATTTTGCAATTTGTGAAAAATCCTGACGTATAAGATTTTTGCAATATTCTTATCGTTATCAGCACGCCAAAATACATAGAAAATCACTAAAGTTATTCAAACGGCTTTTTTTCATTGCAGACCTGTGTATGTGTAATCAAGTAAAATATTCTGTAAACGATTATTTTTAAGGCTTGTACGAATCATTCTAAAAACAGGTCATGGAACTTCGCTGGTAGAGGTGTATGGGGATAAAAGACTATAGAGAAATACGGATAATTTTTTCAAAATTTGTTTCTTTTCTTTGTTAGGTCGGGTACTTCCGGGACCACCCTCGTATTACTCTGCGTTTGCGAGTATCTAGAAAATTCTTTGGTATTGAGATATAAAAAGACAGGCCATGTTCTAATTATGAAAGTAATTTGCAATAATTTTATACCGTTTTGGTCTGCCTCACTTTAAATAACTCTAAAGAGGAGTCTCTTTCAAATAAGTCTTTTTTAAAGGGAGGGCAGGTTTCCCTCGTCACTTGTTCAGCCAGCTAAAATGGGCGAGCTGCCATCGGAGCTGCATTTTCATAAATAGAGCAGATGTTGTATGTAGGATTTTGCTAATTGCTATAGGGGGGATTTGAGCTGACTTCTTTGTGCATTGACAGTTACGTTAATGCGGAATGAATGCATTGAAAAAAAGTTACAAATTTGAAGATACAGTTTGGGATAGAATGATCTGCAGAGGTTCAAATGTAAATGAAGTGGTCCACAAACATGTTTGAGTTGGGAACCACTGCGTTAAAGCTACTGCAATTTTAGGGAATCCTCGAGGATTAAACGATTAAACAACTGTGTTTAATTTTATAAGTTTTCTTAAAATACTTGTCGACTCTGGCTGCTGTTGAGGGCATGGGAATAAATGATTGCGATGTTTTTTGTGGATCAGTTGTAGCCAGGTGCCTGCGGTTTCTCCGACATCGTCTCAACTATAAGACTATACCCAAGCATCACAAACGCTTAACATTCTCCCAATTTTCGTCCTGTATGACCAAATTTTGTTTAAATCTAGTTGCAGTTACGTAAACTTGCCATATTTGGTATGAGCTGAGCTACTAGGGTAGTGATCTTCACCAGTGAAACGAAATCTGGAATATATCTAAACCACGGATGAATTGTCGACGACGATATATCAGGAAAACCCCGAAATTAACATGGGGATATCTATACGGGCTAATTTTAAAGGGAGCCCAGAGAAGGAATTGCCCAGTCTTACCCTCAATAGTACTACAATATTATAAAACGTTAAGACACGATAAACAGCTGTTTAAATTAACTTTTACTTAAAAAAAGTAATTTTTTTTTCAAATTTTGAAGGTTATTTAAATCAAATTTTAAAAAAAACTACGCTGTACGAATTTTTAAATTAGACAGGCTGCATATTTCTTTGATTTTGATATAGAATCTTAGTTCCGTGAATATTAACGTATTTTCTTCTAGATTTCGAACAAAATTTTGAGATGAAATTAAGTTTCGCAGACGGGTCAATCCATGTGAAATCATCCAGAAAAAGAGAAAATTGTTGCTCGACATTTTTGATTTTTTTCATTCTTTGCCAGTTAGTTAACCTTACTTTAGAGTTACTAAAACAAGCGTTAAAAATTTTTTAAACCTTTCCAATTTTTTTTGGCGGCCATTTTTTGCCTGGCCGAAACCTGTTTTCGGTGAAAAACACACTTTACGGAAACCCTTATTACTTTTTTTCTATCCAACATATATAAATGATTTCAAAGCCATTTTATTTATTAAAGAATGAACTAATTTAATGTGTTAAGTATTTTTATGATAATGGTTTAAAACATTTTTTTATATATTTTTGAAAATCTTATTTTTTGAGTGAAAAATTCAGTTTTTGACCTAAAAATTTTATAGGAAAAAACTGAAACTCACCTTTGAAAATTTTTTCCTCAATATATCCCTTATTAAACAATTTCTTAGAAGTGAAATGAAACAATTCAAGCCTGTCCCTTTTTTATAAAAAATAGTCAAACTTGGCATCTCGGCTAAAAAATGCCAAAATCAAAGTTCAATATCTAAAATTGGACAGATAGGAAAATTATGAAATTTTTACAGGATGGTCTTCTAATGTATATGAACAAGTAGTAAAAATTTCATGAGTGATATCTGGGTGGTTTAAGAAATATGAAGCTTCGAAGTTGCATTGAAAGACCTATTTATTTACATTCATTTTTTAACACAAACAACTTATATATTGCACAAAACATATTTTTCTCACCACTTAAAACAAATATAGATGTATTTTTTGTCTTAATAAAATTAATATTGTAAAATATATACAAATCACTATAAATATGACACTACAAATATGACGTTATTTAGACACTTAAAGGTTCCATTAACTCTATTAAAAATAGGTAATTGTTGAATCAAATCAAAATCCGGGAACAAAAAGTGATGTGGTATTTGAAATTTTGGAATACCAGAAATTTAATTGATGAATAAAATTGGTTTTTCTTCTGGTTATGAAGTGTATGAAATAAATGTTAGAGATATTTCATTACAAAGTGTTTCAGTAATATTATAACTGCGTCCAGTGGCAGTAGTTAATTCCAATGGAGTTAATGTACGAAGCACATAGGATACCTCTACCCAAACTGTGCCATTTTTGGATAATTGAAAGGATGTTTTGGGACCATATGGATGAAAAAAGTGAATTAAAAGATCATTGTTTCCCTCGTTTAGTTCGAGAACTTTCCCAATCCACCACTTATTGTCATTAATTCACACAATGTAGTAGTTATTAACGGTAAAAAGTTAAGTAGTTAAAAGTTAATGGAACCTTTATGTGTCTAAATAACTACTGAAACCCCTTTCACCATTCAACCCATTTTTTAAAATCCGCCTCTACATAACAAAATGGGCATGTTAGCGGTCTTGCTCTGAAGCCTTTATTTTATGCACATATATTTGACAAAGACACACCTCAGTTTCCAATGAAGTATTTCTGATTTTTTGAACCCTCTTTGTTGTTTGCTTTCTCTAGTTTTTATAGTGTGCAATTCGAATCTTTAGTCAATAATTTACCATGCAATATCAGGTTTTTGTCGAGAAATACCTCCTCCATTGTTTTCTTCTAGTTTTTTTACTGTGCAATACGAGTTGTTAGTCAAAAACTTAGCAAAATCAGTTTATTTTGTCAAGAAATACCTCTGCATTGTTTTCTTTTTCTTACTGTGCAATATGAGTTATTACTCAAAAATTTATTATGCTATTTGCAACAACACTTTTTTTCATCACAAAACACTAAGATTTTCAAGGCTTCATATTTCATGCTAGAATATATGAAGCGATACGAGTGGTAGTTAAGAATTTACTATACAGTATCAGTTGTTTTTGTCAAGAAATACAAGGACTTTCAAGGTAATTCCGAGGCTTCATATTTATAGTGATTTGTATATATTTTACAATATTAATTTTTAAAGTCAAAAAATACATCTATATTTGTTTTAAGTGGTGAGAAAAATATGTTTTGTGCAATATATAAGTTGTTTGTGTTAAAAAATGAATGTAAATAAATAGGTCTTTCAATGCAACTTCGAAGCTTCATATTTCTTAAACCACCCAGATATCACTCATGAAATTTTTACTACTTGTTCATATACATTAGAAGACCATCCTGTAAAAATTTCATAATTTTCCTATCTGTCCAATTTTAGATATTGAACTTTGATTTTGGCATTTTTTAGCCGAGATGCCAAGTTTGACTATTTTTTATAAAAAAGGGACAGGCTTGAATTGTTTCATTTCACTTCTAAGAAATTGTTTAATAAGGGATATATTGAGGAAAAAATTTTCAAAGGTGAGTTTCAGTTTTTTCCTATAAAATTTTTAGGTCAAAAACTGAATTTTTCACTCAAAAAATAAGATTTTCAAAAATATATAAAAAAATGTTTTAAACCATTATCATAAAAATACTTAACACATTAAATTAGTTCATTCTTTAATAAATAAAATGGCTTTGAAATCATTTATATATGTTGGATAGAAAAAAAGTAATAAGGGTTTCCGTAAAGTGTGTTTTTTACCGAAAACAGGTTTCGGCCAGGCAAAAAATGGCCGCCAAAAAAAATTGGAAAGGTTTAAAAAATTTTTAACGCTTGTTTTAGTATCTCTAAAGTAAGGTTGACTAACTGGCAAAGAATGAAAAAAATCAAAAATGTCGAGCAACATGGCCTGGATGATTTCACATGGATTGACCCAGACTTAATTAAACATATTCTTTATATAGTAAGAAATTACCGTTGAAACATGATTTTTTTTCAATATTATTCAATCTTTCGAGAGGTAGGCTAATAACGCTTTTATGTTTAATTTTGATTTTAATATTCATTGTTAAACTAATTTTTTTGCTACCTTTAATGTTATAGAGATTTGAAAGAGGGTTATTTATAGGGTATGCAAAAAATTTAAGTAGTTCTAAGCTTATTTTTAAAAGATTTTATGTAAAGCTATAAAACTTTCATTTAATTTATATATTTTTTATTAAATGGTTACAAAGTAGAGAAATAACTCCAGTTGATAAAGAAACGTAATTTGTGACAGCCTTTTAAAAAAGTTTTAGTAACAACTGCTAAAGTAATTGGTAAAAAGAAACTTCTATTTCATAAATTGAAAATTCCATAAAAGTAAATAACATTGCTGCCATCAGGTTTCAAACGAATTAAACAAAAATTTAACTGCATAAGTAGATTCTAATACCTTTTAATTTTTTCCATTTTTGAAATTTATGTACAGTATCAAGTGCTTAAAATTTAAAGTAAAAATTAATTGAATGTGCAATTCTGCACACTTTACTATATTTATAATATAAATATCCTTTATTGTACAAAAAACCTAAACCTAACTGACTCGAGGATGTATTTATTGTAAAAGAACAATATATTCTATTAAACACTATTAAGCATAAAAAATATCTTGCCTACTAAAGAATAGTACGAGGACAGGAAAAAATTCATGGAGCAATTGAAAGACGGGATGAAAAATTAATGACATGGTCCAATTTTCAAAATTTCGTTAAATTTTTACTAAGGTTAGGTCAGTATATTTCTTAGATCAATCTTTTCCTGCTTTCACACCACGAACTGTAGTTAAAATTTTAGGGTCTTATCAGTTGGACCAAATCCTTGTCAATTTCTCTTTGAAGATGTGTAATTCTACACAAATTCCCAGTAATTTTTAAGATTTTATCACATGGCTATACAAATAGTGTGAAAATTCTCTAAAAAAACACTAGTTATATTCCAAAAAATTATCTTTATATGCATTTAATTAGATTACATATTTATGATTAAAAATGTACTAAATTTAATTTCTTGTAAAAAAAGGGGGATAATTCCCATTATCCTCACAGAGAAATCTGTCCCTGGAGTGAATATTACCATATATATTTTCATTGATTAAAATTTAAGTGTAAATAATGGCATAAATTTAATTTCTGGTATGAAATAAGGTGTTTCAAATCCCTCCTGGTTGAGAAAACTATTTTTATGTGTTTATTTCAATTGATGTAAATTCTTGTATGATATGGGATAATTCCCAATATTTATCTAAAAATGTCTTTTGACAGAAGTTTATTATTCAGGGAGCAATTGATGCAATGGATTAAAAATGGTCCTTTTTCCCAATTCCATTCACTTTGTCAATAAGGTTAGGCAAGCATATTTCTTAAAATCAATCTTCTCATGCTTTCTAGGCATGAATTGTTGTCAAAATTTTAGGGATTTCTCAGCTGGAAAAAATCCTTTCAATTGCTCCCTGTTGGTTGTGCACACCTTTTTCAATACTATTATAATTTTTTTCATACAAAAGTGTGAATATTGTCATTGAAATGACTGCAGTTTTACTGCTGAGACCAAAAGCCTTCTCTTTTAAGATTGCTCACTATGTGTTTATAATTTCCTTTCTTGGAAATTCTTGTATGGAATGGGATAATTTCCAGTATTTATCTTAAACTGTCTTCTGACAGAAATTTATTATTCAGGAGCAATTGATGAAATGGATTAAAAATTGTCATTTTTCCAAATTTCATTCACTTTGTCAATAAGGTTAGGCAAGCATATTTCTTAAAATAATCTCCTCATGCATTCAAGGCATGAATGGTAGTCAAAATTTTAGGGATTTCTCAGCTGGACATAATCCTTTCAATTGCTCCCTGTTGGTCGTGCACACCTTTTTCAATACTATTATAAATTTTTTCATACAAAAGTGTGAATATTGTCATTAAAATGACTGCATAATACTGCTGAGACAAATAGTCTCCTCTTTTAAGATTGCTCACTAAGTGATTATAATTTCCTTTCATGGAAATTCTTGTATGAAATGGGATAATTCCCAATATTTATCTAAAACTGTCTTCTGACAGAAATTTATTATTCAGGAGCAATTGATGCAATGGATTAAAAATTGTCCTTTTTCCAAATTCGTTCACTTTGTCAATAAGGTTAGGCAAGCATATTTCTTAACATCAATCTCTTCATGCATTCAAGGCATGAATGATAGTCAAAATTTTAGGGATTTCTCAGCTGGACATAATCCTTTCAATTGCTCCCTGTAGGTTGTGCACACCTTTTTAAATACTATTATAATTTTTTTCATACAAAAGTATGAATATTGTCATAAAATAACTGCAGTTTTACTGCTGAGACAAATAGTCTCCTCTTTTAAGATTGCTAATTATGTGTTTATAATTTCCATTCATGGAAATTCTTGTATGAAATGGGATAATTCCCAATATTTATCTAACACTGTCGTCTGACAGAAATTTATTATTCAGGGAGCAATTGATGCAATGGATTAAAAATGGTCATTTTTCCAAATTCCTTCACTTTGTCAATAAGGTTAGGCAAGCATATTTCTTAAAATAATCTCCTCATGCATTCAAGGCATGAATGGTAGTCAAAATTTTAGGGATTTCTCAGCTGGACATAATCCTTTCAATTGCTCCCTGTTGGTCGTGCACACCTTTTTCAATACTATTATAATTTTTTTCATACAAAAGTATGAATATTGTCATAAAATAACTGCAGTTTTACTGCTGAGACAAATAGTCTCCTCTTTTAAGATTGCTAATTATGTGTTTATAATTTCCATTCATGGAAATTCTTGTATGAAATGGGATAATTCCCAATATTTATCTAACACTGTCGTCTGACAGAAATTTATTATTCAGGGAGCAATTGATGCAATGGATTAAAAATGGTCATTTTTCCAAATTCCTTCACTTTGTCAATAAGGTTAGGCAAGCATATTTCTTAAAATCAATCTCTTCATGCTTTGAAGGCATGAATGGTAGTCAAAAGTTTAGGGATTTCTCAGCTGGACCAAATCCTTTCAATTGCTCCCTGTAGGTTGTGCACACCTTTTTAAATACTATTATAATTTTTTTTCTTACAAAAGTATAAATATTGTCATAAAATTACTGCAGTTTTACTTCTGAGACAAATAGTCTCCTCTTTTAAGATTGCTAATTATGTGTTTATAATTTCCATTCATGGAAATTCTTGTATGAAATGGGATAATTCCCAATATTTATCTAAAACTGTCTTCTGACAGAAATTTATTATTCAGGAGCAATTGATGCAATGGATTAAAAATTGTCCTTTTTCCAAATTCCATTCACTTTGTCAATAAGGTTAGGCAAGCATATTTCTGAACATCAATCTCTTCATGCATTCAAGGCAAGAATGACAGTCAAAATTTTAGGGATTTCTCAGCTGGACATAATCCTTTCAATTGCTCCCTGTAGGTTGTGCAAACCTTTTTAAATACTATTATAATTTTTTTTCTTACAAAAGTATGAATATTGTCACTAAAATGACTGCAGCTTTACTGCTGAGACAAATAGTCTCCTCTTTTAAGATTGCTAATTATGTGTTTATAATTTCCATTCATGGAAATTCTTGTATGAAATGGGATAATTCCCAATATTTATCTAACACTGTCGTCTGACAGAAATTTATTATTCAGGGAGCAATTGATGCAATGTATTAAAAATGGTCATTTTTCCAAATTCCTTCACTTTGACAATAAGGTTAGGCAAGCATATTTCTTAAAATCAATCTCTTCATGCTTTGAAGGCATGAATGGTAGTCAAAAGTTTAGGGATTTCTCAGCTGGACCAAATCCTTTCAATTGCTCCCTGTAGGTTGTGCACACCTTTTTAAATACTATTTTAATTTTTTTTTCTTACAAAAGTATAAATATTGTCATAAAATTACTGCAGTTTTACTGCTGAGACAAATAGTCTCCTCTTTTAAGATTGCTCACTAAGTGATTATAATTTCCTTTCATGGAAATTCTTGTATGAAATGGGATAATTCCCAATATTTATCTAAAACTGTCTTCTGACAGAAATTTATTATTCAGGAGCAATTGATGCAATGGATTAAAAATTGTCCTTTTTCCAAATTTCATTCACTTTGTCAATAAGGTTAGGCAAGCATATTTCTTAACATCAATCTCTTCATGCATTCAAGGCATGAATGATAGTCAAAATTTTAGGGATTTCTCAGCTGGACATAATCCTTTCAATTGCTCCCTGTAGGTTGTGCACACCTTTTTAAATACTATTATAATTTTTTTCATACAAAAGTATGAATATTGTCATTAAAATGACTGCATAATACTGCTGAGACAAATAGTCTCCTCTTTTAAGATTGCTCACTAAGTGATTATAATTTCCTTTCATGGAAATTCTTGTATGAAATGGGATAATTCCCAATATTTATCTAAAACTGTCTTCTGACAGAAATTTATTATTCAGGAGCAATTGATGCAATGGATTAAAAATTGTCCTTTTTCCAAATTCGTTCACTTTGTCAATAAGGTTAGGCAAGCATATTTCTTAACATCAATCTCTTCATGCATTCAAGGCATGAATGATAGTCAAAATTTTAGGGATTTCTCAGCTGGACATAATCCTTTCAATTGCTCCCTGTAGGTTGTGCACACCTTTTTAAATACTATTATAATTTTTTTCATACAAAAGTATGAATATTGTCATAAAATAACTGCAGTTTTACTGCTGAGACAAATAGTCTCCTCTTTTAAGATTGCTAATTATGTGTTTATAATTTCCATTCATGGAAATTCTTGTATGAAATGGGATAATTCCCAATATTTATCTAACACTGTCGTCTGACAGAAATTTATTATTCAGGGAGCAATTGATGCAATGGATTAAAAATGGTCATTTTTCCAAATTCCTTCACTTTGTCAATAAGGTTAGGCAAGCATATTTCTTAAAATCAATCTCTTCATGCTTTGAAGGCATGAATGGTAGTCAAAAGTTTAGGGATTTCTCAGCTGGACCAAATCCTTTCAATTGCTCCCTGTAGGTTGTGCACACCTTTTTAAATACTATTATAATTTTTTTTCTTACAAAAGTATAAATATTGTCATAAAATTACTGCAGTTTTACTGCTGAGACAAATAGTCTCCTCTTTTAAGATTGCTAATTATGTGTTTATAATTTCCATTCATGGAAATTCTTGTATGAAATGGGATAATTCCCAATATTTATCTAAAACTGTCTTCTGACAGAAATTTATTATTCAGGAGCAATTGATGCAATGGATTAAAAATTGTCCTTTTTCCAAATTCCATTCACTTTGTCAATAAGGTTAGGCAAGCATATTTCTGAACATCAATCTCTTCATGCATTCAAGGCAAGAATGACAGTCAAAATTTTAGGGATTTCTCAGCTGGACATAATCCTTTCAATTGCTCCCTGTAGGTTGTGCAAACCTTTTTAAATACTATTATAATTTTTTTTCTTACAAAAGTATGAATATTGTCACTAAAATGACTGCAGCTTTACTGCTGAGACAAATAGTCTCCTCTTTTAAGATTGCTAATTATGTGTTTATAATTTCCATTCATGGAAATTTTTGTATGAAATGGGATAATTCCCAATATTTATCTAACACTGTCGTCTGACAGAAATTTATTATTCAGGGAGCAATTGATGCAATGGATTAAAAATGGTCATTTTTCCAAATTCCTTCACTTTGACAATAAGGTTAGGCAAGCATATTTCTTAAAATCAATCTCTTCATGCTTTGAAGGCATGAATGGTAGTCAAAAGTTTAGGGATTTCTCAGCTGGACCAAATCCTTTCAATTGCTCCCTGTAGGTTGTGCACACCTTTTTAAATACTATTTTAATTTTTTTTTCTTACAAAAGTATAAATATTGTCATAAAATTACTGCAGTTTTACTGCTGAGACAAATAGTCTCCTCTTTTAAGATTGCTCACTAAGTGATTATAATTTCCTTTCATGGAAATTCTTGTATGAAATGGGATAATTCCCAATATTTATCTAAAACTGTCTTCTGACAGAAATTTATTATTCAGGAGCAATTGATGCAATGGATTAAAAATTGTCCTTTTTCCAAATTTCATTCACTTTGTCAATAAGGTTAGGCAAGCATATTTCTTAACATAAATCTCTTCATGCATTCAAGGCATGAATGATAGTCAAAATTTTAGGGATTTCTCAGCTGGACATAATCCTTTCAATTGCTCCCTGTAGGTTGTGCACACCTTTTTAAATACTATTATAATTTTTTTCATACAAAAGTATGAATATTGTCATAAAATAACTGCAGTTTTACTGCTGAGACATAGTCTCCTCTTTTCAGATTGCTAATTATGTGTTTATAATTTCCATTCATGGAAATTCTTTTATGAAATGGGATAATTCCCAATATTTATCTAACACTGTCGTCTGACAGAAATTTATTATTCAGGGAGCAATCGATGCAATGGATTAAAAATGGTCATTTTTCCAAATTCCTTCACTTTGTCAATAAGGTTAGGCAAGCATATTTCTTAAAATCAATCTCTTCATGCTTTGAAGGCATGAATGGTAGTCAAAAGTTTAGGGATTTCTCAGCTGGACCAAATCCTTTCAATTGCTCCCTGTAGGTTGTGCACACCTTTTTAAATACTATTATAATTTTTTTTCTTACAAAAGTATAAATATTGTCATAAAATTACTGCAGTTTTACTGCTGAGACAAATAGTCTCCTCTTTTAAGATTGCTAATTATGTGTTTATAATTTCCATTCATGGAAATTCTTGTATGAAATGGGATAATTCCCAATATTTATCTAAAACTGTCTTCTGACAGAAATTTATTATTCAGGAGCAATTGATGCAATGGATTAAAAATTGTCCTTTTTCCAAATTCGTTCACTTTGTCAATAAGGTTAGGCAAGCATATTTCTTAACATCAATCTCTTCATGCATTCAAGGCATGAATGATAGTCAAAATTTTAGGGATTTCTCAGCTGGACATAATCCTTTCAATTGCTCCCTGTAGGTTGTGCACACCTTTTTAAATACTATTATAATTTTTTTCATACAAAAGTATGAATATTGTCATAAAATAACTGCAGTTTTACTGCTGAGACAAATAGTCTCCTCTTTTAAGATTGCTCACTAAGTGATTATATTTCCTTTCATGGAAATTCTTGTATGAAATGGGATAATTCCCAATATTTATCTAACACTGTCGTCTGACAGAAATTTATTATTCAGGGAGCAATTGATGCAATGGATTAAAAATGGTCATTTTTCCAAATTCCTTCACTTTGTCAATAAGGTTAGGCAAGCATATTTCTTAAAATCAATCTCTTCATGCTTTGAAGGCATGAATGGTAGTCAAAAGTTTAGGGATTTCTCAGCTGGACCAAATCCTTTCAATTGCTCCCTGTAGGTTGTGCACACCTTTTTAAATACTATTATAATTTTTTTTCTTACAAAAGTATAAATATTGTCATAAAATTACTGCAGTTTTACTGCTGAGACAAATAGTCTCCTCTTTTAAGATTGCTAATTATGTGTTTATAATTTCCATTCATGGAAATTCTTTTATGAAATGGGATAATTCCCAATATTTATCTAACACTGTCGTCTGACAGAAATATATTATTCAGGGAGCAATTGATGCAATGGATTAAAAATGGTCATTTTTCCAAATTCCTTCACTTTGTCAATAAGGTTAGGCAAGCATATTTCTTAAAATCAATCTCTTCATGCTTTGAAGGCATGAATGGTAGTCAAAAGTTTAGGGATTTCTCAGCTGGACCAAATCCTTTCAATTGCTCCCTGTAGGTTGTGCACACCTTTTTAAATACTATTATAATTTTCTTTCTTACAAAAGTATAAATATTGTCATAAAATTACTGCAGTTTTACTGCTGAGACAAATAGTCTCCTCTTTTAAGATTGCTAATTATGTGTTTATAATTTCCATTCATGGAAATTCTTGTATGAAATGGGATAATTCCCAATATTTATCTAACACTGTCGTCTGACAGAAATTTATTATTCAGGGAGCAATTGATGCAATGGATTAAAAATGGTCATTTTTCCAAATTCGTTCACTTTGTCAATAAGGTTAGGCAAGCATATTTCTTAAAATCATTCTCTTCATGCTTTGAAGGCATGAATGGTAGTCAAAATTTTAGGGATTTCTCAGCTGGACATAATCCTTTCAATTGCTCCCTGTTGGTCGTGCACACCTTTTTCAATACTATTATAATTTTTTTTCTTACAAAAGTATGAATATTGTCGCTAAAATGACTGCAGCTTTACTGCTGAGACAAATAGTATCCCCTTTTAACCTTTTAAACGCCGCAATTCAAATTTCGAATTAAAGGTTCTGATTTTTGGTTTAAACGGCTTGTTTTATCATTACTAAAACCATTCTAGTCTTTTTTTGTCGGAAAAAAAATCCTAAGTATGATTTTGAGGATGTTCCCATTTGGGAACATCGGCGTTTGGGGTGAAGTTTTTAGGGGGATTTCCAAAAGGCACATATTTTACAATTAATTCAAAAAAAATTCTGGAAATATGTTTCTCCTCTATAATTATGAACATTTTTATGATTGTGGACGGTTTTTTCATTTTATTATCCATACTTGGACGATTAAGTAACATTTTTATAGATTTTCATAAGAAAAAATTGACATGTTTAATACGTTCGCGAAGCTTTTCCGTAAATTTTTCTTGCACTATGGGTAATATTTTGGTGTAAAAAATACATAAGGGTGTTCCCATGCTCTTCAAAGCTAAACAGTTACGTTTCTGTGAGAAAAATTAGTTTTAAATACGGTTCTATAGGGATATCTAGCATGGAATTCACTAATTGCATTCAAATCTAATTAGCTTTCAAAAGTGATAATCATAATTATCTCCATTGATTCATTAAACCCGTGTTTCTCATGGAAGATTCCAAACTCAACCATATATATCTTACATCCAACTTACGTTAGAAGAGTGTTTTTAGATATACGCAATTTTCCTTATTTTCAAAATTCTTCGATTTTATTCCTAAAATTTTTATATAAAAAAAGTACTTGCACAAAAATATATGCGCAAATCCTCAGAAGCACTCAAAATATACTCTTTGCATAACCCGTATTGATAATTACTGAAAATTAATCGATTGGGGAGTTAGAAAAATATATAAGTGTATGAATTTGCTATGAAGATTTGGAATTTTTTTCTCCATAAATCAGTAGAAAAATAAAAATCATATATTTTTTGAAATTGAAACATCATTCTTAACCTGTTTTAATCCTTTGAGACAAAAAAAGTTCAAAAAATTAAAGAAAATAGTAAATAACTTGAATTTTTGCATGCTATGAAAATCCCCTCAAATACTATACCCCAAACGCCGATGTTCCCATTTGGGAACATATACGTTGTTTTGGTAATTACTCCCCAAAATTAAAATGTAAAGCTATTCTGTCAAGCCAAATGGGAAGATGTGTACTTAAGCTACCAAAACACAGCAAAATTATTTAAAACTAAATTTATTTAAAATTTTCACAAGTTGAAACTTGTGCAACTTTTGGAAGAGCCAAAAATCTCTAATTTTGATGTAAATTCTACTAAAAGGATTAAATTCCACGTGAAAAACTTTGACATGTAAAATAACTTCATATCTTTGAGTTGCTTTCTACTAAGTATCAAATTCCTGCATGAAAAATTAAGTGGTGAAAAAATTCCTTAAAATTATGTTCCCATTCGGGAACATCGGCAGGTAAAAGGTTAAGATTTCTAATTATGTGTTTATAATAATTTCCTTTCATGGAAATTCTTGTATGAAATGGGATAATTCCCAATATTTATATAAAACTGTCGTCTGACAGAAATTTATTATTCAGGGAGCAATTGATGCAATGGATTAAAAATGGTCATTTTTCCAAATTCCTTCACTTTGTCAATAAGGTTCGGCAAGCATATTTCTTAAAATCAATCTCTTCATGCTTTGAAGGCATGAATGGTAGTCAAAAGTTTACGGATTTCTCAGCTGGACATAATCCTTTCAATTGCTCCCTGTAGGTTGTGCACACCTTTATAAATACTATTATAATTTTTTTTCTTACAAAAGTATGAATATTGTCACTAAAATGACTGCAGCTTTACTGCTGAGACAAATAGTCTCCTCTTTTAAGATTGCTAATTATGTGTTTATAATTTTCCCTTCATGGAAATTCTTGTATGAAATGGGATAATTCCCAATATTTATCTAAAACTGTCTTCTGACAGAAAATTTTTATTCAGGAGCAATTGATGCAATGGATTAAAAATTGTCCTTTTTCCAAATTTCATTCACTTTGTCAATAAGGTTAGGCAAGCATATTTCTTAACATCAATCTCTTCATGCATTCAAGGCAAGAATGATAGTCAAAATTTTAGGGATTTCTCAGCTGGACATAATCCTTTCAATTGCTCCCTGTTGGTCGTGCACACCTTTTTCAATACTATTATAATTTTTTTCATACAAAAGTGTAAATATTGTCATTAAAATGACTGCATAATACTGCTGAGACAAATAGTCTCCTCTTTTAAGATTGCTCACTAAGTGATTATAATTTCCTTTCATGGAAATTCTTGTATGAAATGGGATAATTCCCAATATTTATCTAAATCTGTCTTCTGATAGAAATTTATTATTCAGGAGCAATTGATGCAATGGATTAAAAATTGTAATTTTTCCAAATTTCATTCACTTTGTCAATAAGGTTAGGCAAGCATATTTCTTAACATCAATCTCTTCATGCATTCAAGGCAAGAATGATAGTCAAAATTTTAGGGATTTCTCAGCTGGACATAATCCTTTCAATTGCTCCCTGTAGGTTGTGCACACCTTTTTAAATACTATTATAACTTTTTTCATACAAAAGTATGAATATTGTTATAAAATAACTGCAGTTTTACTGCTGAGACAAATAGTCTCCTCTTTTCAGATTGCTAATTATGTGTTTATAATTTCCATTCATGGAAATTCTTTTATGAAATGGGATAATTCCCAATATTTATCTAACACTGTCGTCTGACAGAAATTTATTATTCAGGGAGCAATTGATGCAATGGATTAAAAATGGTCATTTTTCCAAATTCCTTCACTTTGTCAATAAGGTTAGGCAAGCATATTTCTTAAAATCAATCTCTTCATGCTTTGAAGGCATGAATGGTAGTCAAAAGTTTAGGGATTTCTCAGCTGGACCAAATCCTTTCAATTGCTCCCTGTAGGTTGTGCACACCTTTATAAATACTATTATAATTTTTTTTCTTACAAAAGTATAAATATTGTAATAAAATAACTGCAGTTTTACTGCTGAGACAAATAGTCTCCTCTTTTCAGATTGCTAATTATGTGTTTATAATTTCCTTTCATGGAAATTCTTGTATGAAATGGGATAATTCCCTATATTTATCTAAAACTGTCGTCTGACAGAAATTTATTATTCCGGGAGCAATTGATGCAATGGATTAAAAATGGTCCTTTTTCCAAATTTCATTCACTTCTCACTAAGGTTAGGGGAGCTTGTTGCTTAAAAACAATCTTTTCATGCTTTGAAGGATTTCTCAGCTGGACCAAATCTTGTCAATTGCTTCCTGTTGGTTGTGCACACCTCTTTAAATAAAATAAAAATTTTTAGTACACGAAAGTTCAATTACTGGCACAAAAAAAGAAAAAAGACTGTTGCTTTTTTAAAAGAATTTTGTGTGATTTTGTGCCTGACCTGTAAGGCGTATATCTGTTTATTCATTATTTACAATCTATCAATTTTCTGTATTTTTATGAATTATAAATGCTATTTATATTGTCACAAAAAGTAAGACTGCCTAAAAAAGGAAAACTGCAGTGTAAATTTATGTTCCGAAATATTTTTATTTTCTATCAAGGTTGTGAAGTTTAAGTACCTGATTGAATACCATGTATGTGCAGCAAACCTTTTCTAAAGTTTTCATAACAAGTTATTGTAAGAAGGGTAAAAAAGCTGAAACATCGACCCAGAAATCATCTTAAGTCCATGATATAAATAACTAATTTCTTACCTGAAATATTACCAGTGCGGTAAATATTTATCAGGAGTTTTAGTGAAGAAATTTCTTCTGTCTTGTACATTCAAATATCCACTTTAAATTATTGTTAATTGAATTGTAAAAGACTGAGGTTAAACCCTTTTTACCGTAGAATATTGTTGAATGAAATTTAATAGTTTGAAATAAAACTCATTTTATTAAAGTAAAAAGAAATATATAATTGTAATAGACTGGGGTAAAACCCATTCTAACTGAGCTAACAAATTGTCTCTTAAATTAAATCAGCATTGTGACTGCTGAAACATTTGTCTAATTAGCAATGTACTTCCACTAATTACTGAACAATGAATTGTGATATATTGTAGTAAGATCCATTCTAACTTACATTTAAAAAATTGTAAAGATTGGGATAAAACCCATTCTACTTAAGTAAAAAATATAATTGTAATAGATTGGGATGAAACCCATTCTACCTGATATTAAGAAATTGTAATAAAATGGAATAAAACCATCTATCAAAATCTTTTATCTACCTAAGTAAAAAATATAATTGTAATAGATTGGGATAAAACCCATTCTACCTTAGTAAAAAATTGTAATAGATTGGGACAAAACCCATTTTACTTTAGATTTAAAAAAATTGTTATAGATTGGGATAAAACCCATTCTACCTAAGTGAAATAATATTATTGTAATAGATTGGGATAAAACCAATTCTACCTGAGTAAAAAAAATATTATTGTAATAGATTGGGATAAAACTCATTCTACCTTATATTAAAAAATTGTAATAGAATGGAATGAAACCTATTCTACCTAAGAAAAAAATATAATTGTAATAGATTGGGATAAAACCCATTCTAATTAAGAAAAAAAATATAATTGTAATAGATTGGGATAAAACCCATTCTAATTAAGAAAAAAATATAATTGTAATAGATTGGGATAAAACCCATTCTAATTAAGAAAAAAAATATAATTGTAATAGATTGGGATAAAACCCATTCTAATTAAGAAAAAAAATATAATTGTAATAGATTGGGATAAAACCCATTCTAATTAAGAAAAAAAATATAATTGTAATAGATTGGGTTAAAACCCATTCTACTTAAGAAAAAAAATATAATTGTAATAGATTGGGATAAAACCCATTCTACTTAAGAAAAAAATATAATTGTTATAGATTGGGATAAAACCCATTCTACTTAAGAAAATAAATATAATTGTAATAGATTGGGATAAAACCCATTCTACTTAAGAAAAAAAATATAATTGTAATAGATTGGGATAAAACCCATTCTACTTAAGAAAAAAAATATAATTGTAATAGATTGGGATAAAACCAACCCATTCTACTTAAGAAAAAAATATAATTGTAATAGATTGGGATAAAGCCCATTCTACTTAAGAAAAAATATAATTGTAATAGATTGGGATAAAGCCCATTCTACTTAAGAAAAAATATAATTGTAATAGATTGGGATAAACCCATTCTACTTAAGTAAAAAATATAATTGTAATAGATTGGGATAAACCCATTCTACTTAAGTAAAAAATATAATTGTAATAGATTGGGATAAACCTATTCTACCAAAGTAAAAAATATAATTGTAATAGATTGGGATAAACCTATTCTACCAAAGTAAAAAATATAATTGTAATAGATTGGGATATTACCCATTCTACCCTAGTAAAAAATTGTAATAGATTGGGGCAAAACCCATTCTACTTTAGATTTAAAAAAAATGTAATAGATTGGGATAAAACCCATTCTACCCAAGTGAAAAAATTTTTTTTAATATATTTGGGTAAAACTCATTCTACCTTATATATTTGAAAAAAAATGTGATAAATTGGGGTAAAACCCATTCTACCTTAGTAAAAAAATTGAAATAGATTGGGGCAAAACCCATTCTACTTTAGATTTAAAAATAATTAATAGATTGTAATAAAACCCATTCTACCTTACTTTAAAAAAATTTGTAATAGAATGGGATAAAACCTATTCTACCCAAGTTAAAAAAATGTAATTGTAATAGATTGGGATAAAACTCATTCTACCTAAGTAAAAAACATAATTGTAATAGATTGGGTTAAAACCCATTCTAACCAATTTTACTTTGTAATTAAATTATTTTCAACATAATTATGACAAAACCACATTCCACAATCAAAGTAACTTTATTCAAATAGTTAAATGAAAAAAATATTATGAAATAATATTTTTATAATAACATTCAAAAGTTGGCGGCAATGATATTTTGCTTGAACATAATGCATAAAATATTGTATTCAGAGCTAAATTTCCTGATATTTTTTCCCTAAATAATGTTCAATTATATGTCTATTCTGTTTCAGATAAAGGTTTAAATGCACTGAATTACTTTTTTTAGGCTTGAGTACTTCTATACTTTGTTAAAATTAATCTTCTATTTACCTTTTCAGTGATTCAACCCCCTCATACCCTCATAATAATATTTCCACTATGTGAATCTTGTTTGTAATTACTTTAATTAATTTTCAAGTCTCCCCAAAGGAAGTTAAAACTACGAAATTAAACTTAAGGAATAAAAATTTATTCACAATATTTTAAGAAGGTCGTAGACATTTGTTTTATATTGATAACTGTTTTGAACATTTTAAATTTCTTCTTTTATTAATTTCTTAAAACAGATTGGTTATAGATGGATGTTCGATAAAAATATTTTCGAAATTTATTTTATTTTCAACATTCGTGAGTCTCACTTGCAAACTAATATATGTCTTCTTGCCATTTTATCTCATTAGAGACTAATTTATCAAATTTAATTAAAATTATAAGACATCTTTAATTTGTTTTTTTATAAATGTCTTGAAGCTACAAGTTAACTACAAAATTATTAACGGGATAGTTTTCTGATTAAGCATACAAAGGAATATGCAGACGTTTCTTAAATAAATGACTATACTCAGTTGCAACTTAACTTAAGCCTGTAGAAATATGCTGAGAGCAACCAAAGAAAGTAGTTCCCCGCGTGGTGTCTGAATTTTGAGTGAAATTTAGAGCGTCAATTTTGAATAATGATTTGTTTTTTATATCCACGTATATTAAGCATCTTTTCATCCCGATATGCATAAAATGTTCAGTATCATTTTTAAAGTGGCGATACGCGTAGTTGTACAACTCGCTCTCAAACTGGCCAGCCAATAAGAGCTTCTAGCAACCCAGCAGGCTTACTGTTAACTTAGATTTTCTTCCGCGTGGCCATGACGTCGGGCTGAACTTAGGTTGTATTTGCGTATAGAAATGGTTTTTATATACCTCAATTTTATTTCCAAAAGGCAATCGGAAAATAAACATAAAGAAAAATTTTTGACACGGTTCTTCCTCATCCCTATTTTTTTTCGTTTTATGTTGCGTTACTACCTCAAATCTTTTCATAAATTTGTTAATTCTTCTCACATGGTAAAATTAAGTTTTTTTCTGGAACATTTTAAAATATCATAGAAAATCTGTATTTCGAATCGTATCTGATAAGACCCTTAAAAATAATATCTTTTACTCCTTAAGAAAGATAATAGTAGTTGCTTTCTATTTGAATTTTAGAAAAAAAAATGGTTATTAATTTTTTTACTCACCAATTAACTGGTTTTCAATAGATTTTTTTATTCACACTAGGGGGCTCTGCCCCTGCTCGCTATCGCTCACCAACCCCCGGAACTGCTTCGCAGTTCTTTGAAGATCGCTTCGCGATCTTAGCGAGCAGAGCTCGCTTGTTTCATTTTAACTATCCAGTAAAACTTGGAACTTGTCTCCTTAGTTACTGATCATTTAATATCAAAACTTTTTATCTCTCTAATAAATAACCTAATTCGGACCATTACTACAAAAATATCAAAATAAAACTGGAACTAAAATATCCTTGTTTTAACTTGTCAATAATTTAATCGAAATATTTTTTTAAAAAATATCCAGCAAGTCTACTAATTATCATCAACCCTCTTAGAGAAAAAAGCATGCCCTTAAAATCTTTTAAATTTATAAAATGCACGTGTGCCTAGTGGATCGTCGGAAATAAAAGAAATCAGACTCGCATAAAAATCGGCTGTTTCTCTAGTGAACGACCAGAAAGAGATGAAAAAATTGAAACTTTGAATCTTAATAATTCTAAAAATAATTCGAATTTTTTAAAAAACGAAATGCCAATCGTTTTATAAAAAATAATTGTATGTGTGTTTAAAATATCATAGTTCTACTGTGATTAGTTTTTCTGTTATAACGAAAAAACCGAAAAAGGGTAAAAAATTTCGAAACTTAAGAATTTAATTACTCCAAAAATAATTCGAAATTCGAAAAAAGGGCGACGAGGTGCAAAACTTCATACCTAAGAGTATGTGTCTGCAAAAAATCATGTTTATGCTGTAAATAGATTTTGCTGGGGGCGAACTCGCAGCAGAAAAAAATAATTTTCAACTTTGACATTAAATAACTCCAGAACTAATTATCTAATTAATTAGGTCTGGAAACTGAAATGACCCTCATACATTTGTCTACCAATGGTCAAAATTTCATAATATTCCTTCAAATAGTTTTTGCGTAGTGATAGTTCAAAGTGTTAAAAAATAAAATTTTCAAAATCAGCGGCGGTGACGGTGACGGCGGCGGTGACGGTCACTGTTACTTTTTTTTAATATAGAGAGAAAAGAAGAATTAAGAGACTCCTCTTTAGAAGTTATCGTTAAGTGATCCAAATGAAATGAGAAACACACTAATGTGTTTAGGTATTACATAGATATTTATTGAAAATTCGGTTTTAAGTTATTTTTTATGTTTTGGTTGCAAGCGTTTTAGTATTAGGGTTATCTTTAAATTTAGAACTGCCTCATTTTATTCAAATATTGATTTAGCAATTAATTCTCAAATTTGTGTTAACCTTTTACAGGCCGAATTAAGATCCAGGTATATTTTAATTAATTTTTTTCCATGAAATACCTTCTAATGGTTCAATTAAGAGAAATTATTAATATGAAGGCGGTAAAAAAATTTTAAGTGTGATTTTCACCATGTTCCCAATTGGGAACATTGGCCACTTCCGACTATACTTCGACCGGGGAAGCACGCATACACTCAAATGATAAACAAATCAAATAAAACCCAAATCTTGTGGAATAACTAACAAAATCAACCTTAATTATAGTTTATCTTTGTGTTTAAGCTGTAATTTTATAGTAATTTCAGAAATTTGAAAACAATTTAATGGCAATTTCATGCAAAATACCAAAATTTTATATCATTATGTAAGTAAATTTTATACACTAGCCTTAAAAATACAATGTAAAATTCCAGATACTATCTAAAAAAACTAAAATATATAAGAGGGATTAACTAATTTTAATTTTCCTATCATCAAAAGCAAAGTTATTTTATTACACAAGAAAAATATTGAAATTATTGTACATTTATAAATATGATTTAAAATGGATTTTAATAATTTGTACAAAAATAATAATTAAAAATTTGAGTAATGAATTAAATAATTGGTTTTTGAATGTAGCATTAATACATTTATAAGAAAATTTCCCTGTCATTACTAAATAAAACATGAAACATTGTATCCTTACTTTCTTATGCAAAACGCATTAAGGATCCCATATTTTTAAAATTTATTTCTTATGTATAATAAATAACACAATACCAGACGTGAATCTACTAACCTTTCTTTTTTACTAGCATAAATTCTCTGCGATAAGTTATGAACTTTGGAAGCGAAGCCGACTTATTCAATGTTTATAAACATTCATCATTTCTCTGAACAAAATCGTAGATTCAAACGAAAAAAAATATATACAATCAAAACCAAAAACAAACCAGCTATTTCTTTTTGAAAGGGGATTTCCCTTTAAGCAATTAGATAACCCTTTTATTATTTACGCGAAGAAAAATACTACCGTTCTACTGAGTTCTATAATAAAACGCCATACTGCAAACGCGGTATTCCGTGAATAGCGGCGACAGGCCAATGTTCCCAATTGGGAACATGCATGTTTCGCAAGTTACCACAAGCGTGTTTTTAATAGTTATTAATAATACTGAGAATATTTATTTAAGGTAAGTCTTTGCCAATATTCTTACCAAATTTTGGAAACTTAGGACAATATTTCGATTTTTAATGAATTATTTTGTGTACCTCTATCAAAAAGCGTAAAAATGGCCTATTTTAAGAATTTTTTTATTTTTTTCCTATAAAGATAGAAACTTCGTTTGAATTTTAAAAAATCAAGTCATCTTTCAACTGTGCATGGTAAAATTTTCAACTGTATACTGATAGTAGCTATTTTTTTATGAATTTTCAAACACGATGTTCCCATTTGGGAACATTGGCCTGTAAAAGGTTAATGAAACAGACTGATTATCATGTTAAACATAAAATTGCACTTACAATTACAGAAGTTATAATTTTTTAAGTTTTGAACAGTTCATTAATAGTGATTTCAATGCTTATTTTGATAATTAGTCATTTAAATGGTTATTCAAAATTTTATTTCAATCTATATTTTTTCAAATGAGTTATAATAAGCAATTTTTACCCTCGACATATACTGATGCAGCACTTACTTAGTTTTGGCAAACCTTTATTGGGCCATTTTATTTTTCCAATAAAAATAAATTTATTTATGATTGAAAATTCAATTCAAACTATTGGGCGTGTAGTAAGGGTTTGTAAGCTCATGATAGTGTAAATAAAATGATACCCTGCAATCTGTAAATGATACATCGATCCAAGTTGGGAACTTTAGAATTAAAAATTACATTTGCTGATTTTCAAATGAATGATGGAAAAATCACGGTATAAGAGATTAAAAAGGGATGAATAATCCAGGACTTGTCAAGTATAAAAACTTGATCCGGATTTCTATTCCTGGTCCCGGGGTGGGTAAGGTCGACTCGACCTTTCATCCCTTCTGTGGTTTGATAAACTAAGGACCAAGTGTGCTTGCTAAATTATGGGGGCCTCGCGTTATGCCGACCACCTAACCAGGACATAAGCCTTGCACCCCAAGCTTCACTGTCAGGAAAACTAAGCTGGGCATAGTAGGCCTTGGCTCTCTAGAGCTGTTACGCCGACGAGTTTAGAATTAGTCAAGTGTAGACTATCAACCCATGTTTCTTTAAAAAAAGTTTGAAATTTACCACCAACTCCGATTTGAGATTGGATCATTTAATGTAAGGTTTATTAGTTTTTGTACGTAAAAGGTCTTCCCTTTAAATGGGAAAACCCAATATAGAAGGATTTTTACGTATTTTTGTGTTCTTATATTTCTTTAATCACATTTTCATTCTTTCAGCGAATCGATATAAAGTGAAGTCCAAGCATACTTATTATCTTAACACTGATGATCTCCACGGATGCAGAATATGTCTGATCCGGCGATCTAGGATCGGGGGAAATTTTAGTCAAATGGGGAAATTTTGGGGAAAAGTATATTATTGAATTCAATTTCAGTTCAGTAATCAATCTTTAAGTGGCGATTTTCACCTTCACCACGGATCTAAGGTTCCTTGTCGTTTTGCGTCTCGAATCATTACTTGTAAACATTAATCTGATTTTTTTTAATTCTGATCACTTTTTAAAATTTTGGGGAAATTTTGTATTCATTGGGGGAAATCTTGGAAGTAAAAACATTTTCTGCATCCCTGATGGATCTCCTGCTAGACCAATAGTGGTCTTTGAGATTCATGGAAGTGGTCCCAAAAAGGGATCATCACAGCAGCATGCAGGGGTTTTTAAAGTAGTATATGGCGTTAACTGAGATCCGCCCTTTAATCTGCCAACATTCTGGGAATAACCGTCACCAATAAGTTGTAAATAATTGAATATTCTAGTATACAGGGTGTATCTGAAATGGTGCAACAAACTTTCAGGGATGATAGTACTCATCAAGACGAACAAGAATCGGTATAGATAGGGGGTCCCAGACCAAATCCCAGGGAGTTAAAAATGGAGCGACACCCCAAAAAAATCATTGAAAAATTCAATTTGTAGAAGAACTACTATCGGTAAAAACTTAATTATGGTCTCAAAAATTGTGCTTTAATATGATCTTTAAAATTACCTCAAAAGTCTTCAATTTAAAATTTTTTTATTGTGAAAAAGTTAAAAAACACAAAAAATGTGAAAACTCTGCCAAAACCTTATTTTATGTTTCGAAATCCTTTCTTTTGATTTGATAATCTGAAAGATCATAGTTGAAAACCCTAATATAACCAAAATAAGGTTTTGGCAGATTTTTCACATTTTTTTGTGTTTTTTAACTTTTTTCATAATAAAAAATTTTAAAATGAAGACTTTTGAGGTAATTTTAAAGATCATATTAAAGCACAATTTTTGAGACCATAATTAAGTTTTTACCAATAGTAGTTCTTCTACAAATTGAAATTTTCAATGATTTTTTGGGGTGTCGCTCCATTTTTAACTCCCTGGGATTTGGCCTAGGACCCCCTTTCTATACTGATTCTTGTTCGTCTTGATGAGTACTATCATCCCTGAAAGTTTGTTGCACCATTCCAGATACACCCTGTATAATGAAACACATTTTTAGGTTTGAAAATTAAAGAAAAATATTTTTTAGTCTGAATAACTTTAAATCCTACCAAAATTTATTCTATTGAGGGATGTCTATTCGGATCCTCTTCTTGTGTTGGACTTCCTGAGGATCATCAGTGGGATGGAATTGGTCTGACTTCGTCAGACATAAACGAGGATAAGAAACAACAACAAAATTTATTCTTAAATATTCAGTGGTCATAGAATTAAAACGAGTTTCAAATTTTATACATTTTTGTGGTTGTTGTAGTCGTGTGCCACTTGCAATACTTAAGCTCCACAAGGATTCAAGGCAAAGTGGGTACGGCTCCTGAGAAAGTGAGGTCCATAAATGGCAGGAGTCAGACTTCTGCCTCATTATATAATAGATGCTTCCACTATCTATCGTCACCTCCATAATTTTGCCATGTAACTGAAGGGGAAAGAAATAGTCTCCGGACAGCTGGGCCAGTGGTATACTGCACCATGACGGACCACGGGACTTTCGGACCCACAGATTTAACGATCACGTACTCTGCATATATTTGGTGGGTCTTTAGCGGTGTCGGGTATCGAACCCTGGACCCTCCGATCCTGAAGCCGATTCCCCACGGCCTCATGTTGAACATATTATCCACTAATATATACAACATTTTTGTTGTACATATTAGTGGATAATGGTTATATGATAATAATTTTTCTCTTTGATTTGTAAACGCTCATGGTTTCTCGGGTTATGTGTGATAGTGGATAGAGTTGAATCGTAGATGACTTTTAGTCGCAGAATTTTATGAGTTGGCTGCATTAGACAAACTAGGACATTTGCTTGTTCATCCCAAATCCCACGGTCGGGAAAACAAATATGGGTATTGAAGTCCTTTAGCTTTTGGGAAGTAGTGCCAATTAGTATGGTTTTTATTCCTTTCTAATGTGTTTTGGGATTTGTACGAGTTTTCCCCGAAATTTAATTTATATTTTTAACAGTATCCCCCGTAATAATAAAATTTGCATATTGCTTTTTGCAACTTAAGTCCTCTAAACCTCAGATTGCTTCAGCATGGACGCCTCTAACCAGGGTAACTTTGAATTTTCTCTTTTTTGCTTTCATTTATGCCCATGAATTTTTAATCACCCTGTTTAACAAAAGTTCTTGTAAAAAGTTATATTCTTAGCATATTTTAAAACGTGAAAATGATTTTTCATCTTTGTAATGATCAATTGATTATGCTGAAGGTTTTAAGTGACAGGGGTTAAGGATAAGGATGACACACAGATTATTTTTAAATTGAATATTTTAAAACATGGTATTAATTTCTCTTAGATCCTTTATCTACGGTGGTAGTAGCTTAAGTCACAAGTTCAGTAAGTGGCATGTAAGTACTCCGTAAAAATTACTTTCTCCATAGAAATTGCATTAGTGCATTTACACAAAAAAGCTTAAATTACTTAAAACTACTTTTGGGGAACTTATACGACTTTCAATCTAACCAGATAAAATGCCCTTCTAACTAACTCCTTGGCATTACAGCCCATGTTGAACTATGGTCTCTCCAACAATTTTTCTCCAAAGCCTTCTGTTTCTTGCTTTTAGCTTCCAATTACGGACTTTTAGAATCATAAGGTCCTTTTCAACCTCATCCAACCATCTTTTGACTGGCCTTCCCTGGCACTGGCCTTTGAAGATTTTTCTAGCGCCCCTATCTTCCTCCATTCTCTCGAGGCGTCCCAACCATTGTATTCTTTTGGTCTTTGCATGATTGATATGAGGCTTCTACTTATGAGCTCAATTTTTTTATGATGTAAACACGCAAATATATCCTCTTTTCATCAGTGACTTCACTGATTCATTTAAATCACATATGAGACTTCTACATGGTTTCTGAATTCGTTCCTAAATGACAGCAAGATGATTAATACATCAATGTGTATATTTTAAGCTGTGATGCTTCTGAAGAGAAAATACTAGCTAGATTCCAGCTTCTGTAGAACATTTTTTATAGGTTGGTAGATATTTTCTTATTTCGTAACCTTCTAATATTATGACCATGTCTTTTATTAAACTCTAAAATAAGTATTTTCTGTTAAAATGAAAAAAATATGGCCTCATATGAGGCTCATAAAAATAACTAGGAAGGAGTGCACACAAGAAAAACAAATTCCAGACAAATTATAGGGGCATTTTGGATGTATTGAGAAGAAGAGAAAAAAGTTTTACACTTTTTTGATGTTCTGGTGCGTCTTTCAATTTCACAATTAAATATTTTCCTTCAAAGGTCCAAAAATTGCTTTTAGAATTTCTCTCCCAGGTGATCAGCAACTTTTTGTTTTTGAGTTAGATCACAGGTCTCTGCTCCGTAGGTAACTGCTGGTCTGATTATAGTTTATAAACCTGAAGTTTTGTTTTTCTTGTTACTAATTTAGTATTTTTGAAGTGCAAAAAAGCTGCGATTTCCAACATTTAATCTTTGTTTAATCTCTGGTATAATATTATTGTTTTCAATGATAATTTTATCCAAATACTTAAATTCTGTAACTGTTTCAAATATTTCCTCTTCATTTATCGTCAGTTCTGTGCTCTTATCAGTTCCCCTACAATCCATTATCATGTATTTGGTCTCTTTAATATTTACTTTTAAACCAAAGAGACTTGCTTCTCTGGTCATTTCTTTAAAGATAGCGACATGTGCATCTTTACTTCTTATCATCAATACAACATCGTCGGCAAAAGCTAGAACCTTCTTTGTTCTATTAAAACTAGTTCCACCTCTACTTCATATTTTGTTACGCATCACTTTTTCAAAAGACATTAAACAAAAAGGTTAAAAGAACATAGCCCTGTTTCAATCCAGTTACAATTTCAAATTCTCTGGAAAATTTGTTTTTTTATCCTTACCTGTGCTTTTGTTGATGTAGTTGTCATTTTAATAAAATGTCTTTCACTTTGTATGACACTAACATATCACTGATTGACACCATTCCCCTGCGAAATCTATGGTACTTTTTGAATGTCCTTATTAGTTTTCCTGACAGTGACCCCGTTTATTATAAAATGTCTTTCACTTTGTATTAAATGGGGTCACTGTCAGGAAAACTAATAAGGGCATTCAAAAAGTACTAATGGCATTCGTAGGGGAATGGTGTCAATCAGTGATATTTTATAATGTGTTTTGCATCAGTTCTCTTTTCATGAGCATTTTACCCCGGATGTTGTCGAGCACCGGATGGAGGCTTCCAAGAACTGTAAGGACTAACCTCAATGTCTTGACAGCCGTTGGGATATTCATTCTTCAGAGGCAAGTGAGTAGGTTTTTTTTTTAATTTCAGCTAAAATTTCAATCATTTTTATTGAGCTTTGTAATTATTTCTCTTTTTATTAGATTTTTATTAGGGCTCGATCGATGGCACTTTTTTGGCCGACGGGCAGATGCCGACTGTTCGAAAATTTCCATCCGCAAGTCAATGGCTGATGGGTCTTTACGAGACCGATTGCTGATGGCGATGGTAAAAATAGCATTAAACCAATTTAGTCGAGTAAATCTAACGAAAAAAAAAGGGGTAAAGATGTAAAACCAGTAAACATTGCAACATTTCGTTTGCAACAGCTTTCCCTTGAGAATGACCTGGATAATAACATAATAAAAGAATTTGCTCAAATGCCTGTATGACCAATTCGAGCCTATCCATGAGGAGGAATTTGAACTCTTAAAAATAAATTTGGAGTTGATGGGAGGATTTGCATTATTTGTTTGATGTGTTGCAGTTTGTCTTCAAAAACATCGGCTACACATCGGCATTTAGATGTTTTTTTTAGGCTGATGGGCCGATTTTTTTCCAATTTTAACATCGACCGCCGATGCCGATGGCTATTTTTCAAGCAATCGGTCGAGCCCTACTTTTAATGTTGATGTCATCTTACTCCAGATGGAGTCGTCCAGGAATTCTGAGACAAAACTAGCCTTGCCTGCTAAGGTCAACCAAGAATTGTCTACAAAATTTCAGTGAATAGAGGTTTCTTTGAAATTTCAGTGAACTTATCAATATTTTTATGATTTTTGTTTATTAGTTTTTATCAGATTTTCCCCCCGGATGTCATGGAACTTCAGATGGAAGCTTCAAGGAATTGGAATATGTGATGAGACTGACCTGTCTTCCCTGCCATTGTGACTTTAGGAGATAGAAAGTCGGATAAAAGCAAGAATATTCTTTTGAATCTAATGAGTAGATGGTTTTCTTTTCGAAATTCCAGGGCAATTCCATCGTAACTCACGCTACATTTTTTTTCAAAATTGCAATTTCAAATATTTTTTAAATACAGAAATAACTATTATTTTCTTTCTAAAAAAATCATACATATTGAAATTTATGTTAATAATTTAAAACAAGTATTGCGAATCTTTTAAGAATTTTAGTTTTTTAAATAATAATTAAAATAGAGTCGTAACTCACGCTACAAGAAAAAGACATGGATTTATGAGTATTATATTCAAATTTGTTTTTCTGCTTAAATAGTGTTTCAATAATTCTATATGCTTGGCAGGTGTTTGAATATACTTCCTTAATTCTAAAATAGCAAACAGTTTTACTGGGAATGCTTAAGAAAATCAGAAATAAAATATATATAGAGAGCTGTTCGTAACTCACGCTACATGTGAATAAGCGTTCAGTTATTCATGAATATAAATATAATTAAATCGATTTAAACACTTTATTTCATTTTTACTATAAAGTTAATGAGTATATTTAACAAAAAAGTTGTAAAAACTAATTAATTTATTTTTAATTTTCTAAATAAACTATACATTTTTCATTAACAAATTAACCTTTAAAACAAATATTTCTAAATAGTGACTTTAAATGCTGACATTCCGATAAAAATAATTTTACACAAAATTTAAGCAATGCAAAACACAATTAGATCAATACTGCATAATTATTCCCTAAAATAATTAGAAAATTTTATTATTTTATTTTTTCATTTTTTTTGATCGTGTCCCTGTTCATATGGAATAGCCCTCCAATGAATTTTTTATGTTTTTAATGTTCTTTGTATTATTTATCTTCTTATTAATAGATTTTTTATCCCGGATGTCGTATAAATTCAGATGGGGGCGTCCAGGAATTGTATTATAGGAGATGAAACTAAACTGAGTGTCTTGCCAGCCATTGTGAAATTAGGAGATGGAAACTTTATGAATCGTCTTCAAAGTCGAGTGAGTAGTGGTTTTTTTCTCCTTATTTGCAGTGATTCAGAATTATTGTACAATGACTACAAAAAAAAAACACTTTCTTTTGGTGCCGGAAAAAATTAAAGCTGTTTTTGTATTTTTGACCTCCTGATTCAAATATGGCATCCTATTTTACATATCTGCTCTAGTTTTTAAGATATTCTAAATTTACTTTTTAAGACTTTTGCTTTATTTTCATACAATATAATGATATAAAGATGCCTTAAAAAATCAAAATCTTTCTCTTAAAGGCTGTTCCTATTATTTTGGATTCCAACAGATAGTTTATGAAGTTTCAGCCCCCTAAGTTATTTTTAAGGGTTACTATAGGACCCTAAAGTTGAAAAAAAGGTCTCTTTTTTTCAGAATTTTAAAAAAAATATTTTTGAGTTTGCTAATGTGACAAAACCGGCCTATGTATGTTTTTAAAACTTATTTAGACAGAATTAATTATTTATACTAATAAACTGTACCTCCTAAAACCTGTTTTATGATTTTAAGACGAAAAGTAGGGTCATTTCACTAAAAAACGCTTAATTCCAATTATGGTGGCTGAAAGGAATAAATTTCGAATTTTTCAGAACTAAGTCCTTAAAAATTGATGACCTTTAGTGTAAAACTGAAATTCCATATGATAAAGATCTGAAAGAGGGAATTTTTTTTACTCTTTTCAAACTTTAAGGCTTGAAAACTCGAGAGCAGCTTCTCTCTATTGTTATTTCACTGATATTTAACAGTTTTATCACTAAGGGCCACTTTCGTAACCCTGAGTAAGCGTGCCCCTTGAGTTTGGAAAACGGTTATGCAATATGTACGTGTATGTAGCAAAAATATTATTAAGATTAAGATTAAAATTTAATATCACACACAGTATCAATCATTAATCATTTTTTAAAATATTTTTACGGAATGGATAAAAAAACAGCGGTTGCACAAAACGGGATATTAGGACATCATTCAGTGCTCTCCATCCCGTAACCGTAAAGTTTTTTAACTATTCCATCGAAAGCACTGCCTTATCAAAATTACTCGATAGGGGTTACCTAAGAAATCTTTTAGTCAGAACTCTCCCCGTTACAAAAGTCAGATACAGCCCTGATTTATAGAGGTTGAATAAGTTTCTGCTGTTGGTTGAAAAGTAAGGTAAATGTGGGTATAGTGGACACTTTAAGGAAAATTTTTGCTTAAAATCTCAATAAATACCAACTTATTTTGCCTATTTGCCTTTACTATTAGGTTCATTGGATCTACTTTTGGTTTTACCATTAAACATTTTAATTAGATTGGGCTAAGTATTTTAAAAATTACTCCAAATTGCATCTATAGTGGCCACCTACATGTAGCTGTTGTTTCTATGGTGGACATCTATTGAATCTAAAGTGGACACCTCTTTTTTTCTGTCTATATGAGGGGGTTTGTGCATGAAATTGAGAAGGTATAGTCGTTTAGTTCTAATTAAATCTTCGTTATCAACGAAATATATTTTAGATCAAATCAAATTAGCTTTATTTAATTTAGAATAACAGACTTGATAGTTTCCGACCCAAAGCCTAAGCAGTAGCTGATTTGAGAGGAATTTAGCATGTAATTCAATGTTTTAGAAACCTTGGTTCCCTAAGCCAGAATAAAAATTATTCCCTTCTATTATTTCCCTTTTTTGTGAAACGTTTGTCAAATGCAATAATCCAAAGAAAATGGAAATTAAGTTCTTGAAAATGTATGTCCGAAATCCAGATCAAGTGTACCAAAACGAGTTGAAAATATGCTTTTCAGACTTAAATTTCAAAATATTTTCTGGGGGAGGACCCCCAAATCCCCCCCCTTTAGGACATTAAAAGACGATTTTGATATCGAAAATTCTTAGCCATCTCCAAACCAAATCCTGGATCCGCCGCTGTCAACTTACCTTGGTCACCAACAAAATTGTACTAAAGTTTCAAGAACATTTTTTGCCAATCCCCGAAAAAAAAAAGTCTAGTTACGGCTCTGCCAAAAGTAGAGTGCATTTTTTAAGTATTTATACAACACAGATTCCCAAACCAATCTTAATCATATTCTTCGTCTTCCACATTAGATTTTATCATCATATAACAAAACACTAATTTAGAGGCTTTTAATAAACCTAGTCTATTTCTAATCTTTTTTTCGATGAAAGAAAAAAATCCGCTTAAGAGATGCTGATGATTATCTCCTGAATCTATTCTAGTTTTCTTAAATTCTTCCACCATAGTGAAGGTATAAAATAGAAATGGTAATTTTTTGCTTCAAATTTTTATGTTATATCTAAAATCTCGCACTCTTAACTTAATTTAAATTTACCACCAGAATGTATTCCCTTTTCGCAACGCTTATTAGTAGGACTAGGATTTATATGTAATTACATATTTGTTCAGGAATCTGATATTAAAGTGTGCTCTTGAATTCTATACGTTTTAAAAGATTTTAAATCGATTAAGACCATGTTTATTTTACATATTTTGTTTGATTTACATACTTTTACATTTTAAACCTAAAACTACACATTTTTATTACATATTTATCCATTTTCAAGTTTTTCAAAAATAATCACGTATGACCGATTTTCAAATTAAAGTAACCCATGAAATGAAATACGCATTCAAATTATAGTTAAAATTAGTGCACCCAATGCTGAATTTAACTTTTAAAAAGTTGTGAAGTCTGTATTGTCAGATGAAACGTGTCAGGCGTGCCGAGCAGGGAAGTAGACACATGGTTTTCGTTTTTTTTCTCGCGACAAGACAGCAAAAAAAACATGAGTTGTAGTCATCTAGCGAAAATCACCCTTCCCTACTATGTGCTTGCGTAATATTTGAAGAGCCCCTTTTAAAAATTACTTAACATTTTCTTTTTATTATTACACTAGCTGTTATACCCGGCCTTGCACGGGTGGGGTGAATAAATTAATTTTTTAAAATATTTCTTAAAATACATTTATAATTTTGTAAATTAGCAATATTACAAATCATCCCGGTATCCCAGGCGCCTCTTTCCTATCCCAGTGTGTTCCCGGTAATCTTATCCCGGTGGTCACGGTAATTTTTCTAATCCCGGCGTTCCCGGTAATTTTCCTATCTCAGTGTTTACGGTAATTTTTATATTCCGGTATTCTGGGTGTCTTTATGGTAAATTTCCTATCCCAGTGTTCTCGGTAATTTTTATAACCCGGTAATTTTTCCATCCCGATGTTCTCGCTAATTTTCCAATCCCGGTGTTCTTGTCACTTTTTACAATCCAGATGTTCCTGATAATGTTTAATATCTTGGTGCCTTTATAAAATAACCAATTTGTAACCATAGTAAAAAGTCTGGTAAATTAGTAAGTCTAGTGAACAAATTAACTAATTTAAAACCAGTGTTTAAAATTTAAAACTAAACTAAAAGATCTAGTAAATGAAAAAGTCTAGTGATCTGTCTCATTTGAAACAATGTTTTATTTTTAACTCGTTGTATGACTGGTAAAACAGGTTTTCAAACACGGAAAAATAAGTGAAAAAAAAGCAGGAAAAACGGGAAAAAAAGAATGAAGGACTGATTTTCTCTTTATAAATTATAGCCCATGTCCTATTCTGATGTATCAGCTACATTATGGTAGAATTTCATTAAAATCCATTCAGTAGTTTTTGCGTGAAAGAGTAACAAACATCCAGACAAACATTCACAATTATAATAGTAGTAGGATATTTGCCATTTTTTAATACATATTTTGCTAAAACACATATTATATGTACATATTTTGGATTTTTAATTACATATAAATCATACCCCTACTTTTTATTAACGGTTCAATATGCGGGTTAGTCTATGAATAACAGAAGCCCCCTAAAAAGTATAATTTTAATCTAACCCCGCCCCCGCCTAGATCCTGGGGGGGGTGGAAATGAAAGAAGGGACTCAATGGGAATAATCAAAAATAAGTTATACATGGTCAAATTAATCAAAAAAAGTTACTCTGGGGTAGATCTTACAGAGTTTCTCCCTTTTGAACTGTAAATTACACATATTTAGAATTTTTTTTAATTCATAGGACTTTATCTTTCTATTGGACTATAGGGAATCTTTATATATTCCTCTAAAACTTATTTTTCTGGTTAAACTTCCTAAAATTTCAAAATATTCAAATTATCCTTAGTAACGACTGTCTCTTTTTAGCTTGGGCAATTTTTTTATACATTGAGCTACATGGGAGTTTAACCCTCTCGGCACCAGAACATAAAAAAAGTGAAAAAAAAAGGGTTTCTTCTTCTCAATACATCCAAAATGCCCCAATAATTTGTCTGGAATTTTTTTTTCTTGTGTGCATTCCTTCCTAGTTATTTTTATGAGCCTCATATGAGGCCACATGGGCCATATTTTTTTCATTTTAACAGAAAATACTTGATTTAGATCTTATTAAAAGGCATGGTCATAATATTAGAAGGTTACGAAATAAGAAAATATATCTACCAACCTATAAAAAATGTTCTACAGACGCTGGATTCTAGCTAGTATTTTCTCTTCAGAAGCATCACAGCTTAAAATATACACATTGATGTATTAATCATCTTGCTGCCATTTAGGAACGAATTCAGAAACCATGTAGAAGTCTCTTATGTGATCTACATGAATCAGTGAAGTCACTGATGAAAAGAAAACAAATTTGCGTGTTTTACATCATACGAAAATTGAGCTCATAAGTAGGAGCATCATACGAGGCCCAGGGTGGCGAGAGGTTTAAAGACATCATCTAATTAATATTTTTTTTTGTCAGTTTTAGGTTTCAAAGAAGAGGCCGAGAGGTGTCAACTGACGCCGGGAAATTTTTACCCACTTCTAGAACCGACTTACACTCATAAGTTCTTTAGCTGATGGTATGTTTTTATTAGGTAAACGTAATAACTTACTAATATTTATTAACAGATTGGGGAGCCGATGATAATTTGTTCTTGTTATAATATTGTTAAACTGTTTTCACACGATGTTACCTTTTTACACTTTAGCTGAGATATGTATCAGTACTACGATGCAAGCTCAAGATTTTTTAAATTTTTCAAGCCATGTCATCTTTAGTATTAGTACCTGCCTACAAAGCCGTTTATCATTGTCTTTTGATATCTTTTTCAGGGTTTGATTTAATGAATTAAATTTCGGCTGGCAGGGTTTAACTTTAAAGATAGTTAATATTTATAAGGCATCCATGGACATTGTAAATGGAATGTCTATTCAGAAGGTGACATGGATTAAGCTAGGGAAATATTGTCAAGTGCTGTTTATAAATAAAGAAAACCTGCCAAGAAAAAAAATTGATACATAGGTCATACAACACAAACAAATACACTTGGATCAGGAATGCACAACGTGTAAGTACTCCTATCCCCCTCTATGAGTTATAAAATTCTTGAATTATTTTATAAATTTAAAGTTATATTGAATATGTTAGGTTTAAGTTGCATTTTGCTTTATTAAAAATGTAAGGAATATTGTAGAAGATTCGGAGGTTGAAAAATTTGAATTGAACTTAATCGGTTATAAAATAGAATTGGGGAAATAAAAGATTAAAAGTGTCTTATTTAAAAACTGGGAACTGTTTGAAAATTTACTCGGAAATATTCATCTATTTACAGTTAGATTAAGTTGTGTCTAGAGCAATATGTCTTTGTGCCATACACACCAACCGACAAATGTTAATTTAATAAATCTTCTCTTGTTTAATTATTTTTTTAAGTTTCGTTCAAAGTTAATTGCAAATAAAGTAAATTTAATGAGAATTTTTCGACCCGCAGAAGAAATTTGTTGCACCATAGAAAGTTATGAGATGGTTTATTTTGGCCGGCATTACAATTCAAGTTGTGCAGGTCTGATCTCCATCGGCTTTCCGATTCAATGGTTTGACATAAATGTTTTATAGATGGTGTTATTATAGATAAATGTCATCGACTAGACAAACTAACTTCTAACACTAAGAATTGAATCATTTAATTCTTAAACATGTCAAACACCACATTTTTCAGAATTGAGATATTGGTGTCATGGAATTCTGTAGGGGTAAACGCACATTTTAGTGAAATAATAAAAACGAAGTGTCTAAATCCACGAAAGTTGACCCATGCTAAAGTATTAGCGGAATTCATTAGAGTTGAGTTGTTACTTTTGTGGATTTAGACAGTGCCTAATAAAGATAGCTTGATTTAAAAACAGTTTTCCAGCATACTAAATTTCAGCTTTAGTGCAGAAATATGTCAAACGATGTGGCTTGACATGTTTTCTGCACTAAAACTGCGGGGAATTTTGCTCATATCGTCTCGTCTGCAGCTTGTTTGGGACTGCTATTTTTTTAATTTAATCGCATTCAAGCACAATATGTGATTGTATAAGTCATTTTATATAAGTTAGGTCCATCAAGCCATAGTAAAAACCCTATTTTTAAAGTTTTTGTTCGAATCTGACTACGGAAGTTTTTGAAGCTATATATTTAAAATTCCCATGCTTTTGGTCCTTTATTACATCCATGTGATTAAAATTTTGGATCTATGAATCAATTTATTAAAAGTGGACATCAAATCCATGCCCCAGATCATATTGAATTTTTGTAGGATGTTCAAGCAAAATCGGTTCACTGTGCACAACGTTACATCTAAACAACTATCTTATTGATTTCGAAGATGTCTATTATTATTATTATTACTATTACTATTACTATTATTATTACTATTATTATTACTATTATTATTACTATTATTATTTATATTATTATTTATATTATTATTATTATTATTATTATTATTATTATAATAATTATAATTATAATAATAATATATATTATTATTATTATAATAATATAATATATATTATAATAATAATAATTATAATTATAATTATAATTATAATTATAATAATTATTATTTTCTGACAACTATTTTGAGTTAAGAGGTGAAATATTTTATTAAAAAAAGGTTAATTATACATCTAGTCACCAAAAGAGAAAATAATAAGAATTCTATAACAATTTTATGGGTTTGCATATAATAAGGAAATGTTATTTTTCAACTAATCCCACTTTTATTAACCAATCCTTAGATATATTAGAGTTAAGCTATGAAAATAGGCCTGAATATTCTGTTTATTGCAGAAACCTGTCAAATACAAGTATTTTTTATCAAAAGAGTACGAACATTAAAACAATTCTTTTTGTCTGTAAAATATCAAATTAGGCTTACTTTAAGAAAGAAGTTGCTAAACGTCTTCATAAAAATAGTTTTTTTCTTTTACTTCACAGTTTTTCTCGTCTACCGCATAATAAGAAAAGTGGAGTTTGACATGTTTCAGAAAAAAGTGATTCAATTTGAATGATAAATGTGTCAATTTGAACAGGATTTGAAAAAGCTAGGTTGAGGAGGAAGTGGATAAGCAAGAAGATGAGAGGGGAAAATATGTGTATAGGGATGATTTTGATAGGTTAGGAAATTATGTTTAGGAAAATGGGGGATCTGAGGTACTTGGGCATTAAGATAATAAAGATCATGGAGAGTATTGTGAATTGATCATGAGCAGGGGTGCTACATTCCCCCAGTCACAATAGAAGAGCACACGATCACTTCCAAACATAATTTTAATGATTTCTAACATGTGAATTTTCGTAGACCCTAACACCTGCGGAACCTTGGAATAAAATTTTGGTTATGTGACCCTAGCAATGAAGGATATGATATCTAGAATTTTTTCATATAACTTTTGAAGTTGGATAATAAGAATAGGTGTAAATACATAAAATGCAAAATTTCGGGAAAATATGCTTATTTCAAAATAAATAATCTTAAATTTCTCATTTATTACACCCGGGTAGTTTTATAAAATACAGAAAAATATTTTTTTTATTCTCTTTTGATGATTTTTACAAACTTTTCAAGCATTTTGTGGAGGTTGTAAAATCAAGGTTAGTTAAAAGAAGCATAGAGCGAGTACATAAATAAATGTTATACTATTAATAAGATTCAGTTAGATTTTAAATGAATTTATTAATTTCCACAAACTATATAATGACCAACTAAGAAGTTTGTTAGTCATTTCCTTAGACTTCAATGCTGTTTCAACTTTTCTATACTCCTTTTAATTGGAAAAGGCGGTTTGTCACCATGGCAACGCAGTAGAAATACAAAGGGAAATTACTAGTATCGAACCGGCGATTCAAATAACAAAGACCATAGCACGTGGAAAAGTTTCTTCAGTAAGTGATACTAAAAAATGTCCGCCAAATTGTCAGAATCAGAATAATAGTTTTTTTTAATCTAACGTTATTTCCTTTGATTTGACTACTGAAGCATGCACCATATTGATTTTGTAATTTTTAGTGGAATACAAGGGCTGAATTTGCAATCATTTCAAAATTTTAAGTGAACAGTGTGGTGGGCCCATACGTGACGCAACTTAATCCCCTCCATTCTAATGGGTTAAATAAATTGAATTAAAATCTAATAAAGTGCTTAAAAATCAATCCTAAGGTTGAGTTGAGTTGGAATGTGTGCTTTGCTGCAGGTATCAACCTGGCTTCGATACTACTGTTCCTCGGTTTTGGGCTTTTTAACGTTTTAAAGGAATCGACCGTAATCGGGAATTTTTCCAAGAGCTTTTTTTCTTGCTGCTATGTGATTTGCAGTTCAAAAATAGTTCTTCCTATAATGGATCTGGGGATTGATCATGTTTGGTGTTGATTATGTTGAAGCGGTATAAAAGATTATTACTTACCTATATGGTTATAGTACTAGAAGTGTTTCTCCTTTCCTGCTTGATGAGTGTTTTCTAATTTGTGGGGTGATCCTCCACTAATCTTCCAACCAAAGGTATTTACTGATGGTTTGGACCAGGTCCTCCATGCATACTACTTCATCAAATGGGGTATTGGCATTACAGGAGACCGCAATACTGTCGGCTTTCTCGTTTGGAGCTATTCTTCAGTGAATAGGCACCCAGACCAGATCAATTTTACTGTATACAGGGTGATTCAGAAATAATCATCAATAATTGGGGGGGAGGTAGAGGGGCCCTAGACAAGCATATTTCGAATAGGGATGGTGGGGCGCAGCCTTACAGTTAAAGAGCTAGGACCTAATGTAGTGTGAGCGCGTTTCAAAAGGTCGTTTTTAGAAGGCCCGTGTGACGAAACAAAACATAATAAAATGAAAAAATATATTGCATGGGGTAAGGAAATATACCTACTACTTACACCATGAATTCGATAGAATTTGAACCACTTTCTAAACCGTGGAGTGAGTTTCAAAAGTGCAATATTAATCTTTTTGTCAAAAAATGGAGTTCCCTTAATGGTATTTAGAAAAATGATGATCGGGGAAAGAATTTTCAATGATCAAAACATTGATCATTGAAACTGTTTGATCATTGAAAATTCCTTCCCCTATCATCATTTTTCTTAATACCATTAAGGGAACTCCATTGTTTGATTAAGAGATTAATATTGCACGCTTTAAAACTCACCCTACGGTTCAGCAAGTGGTCCAATTTATATCAAATTGAGAATTCAAGTAGTACGCATACTCCTGTACCTCATGCAATAATGTTTTTCATTTTATTATGTTTTGTTTCGTCACACGGGCCTTCTAAAACCGGCCTTTTGAAAAGCGCTCGCACTACATTAGGTCCTAGCTCTTTAACTGTGAGGCTGCGCCCCACCATCCCTATTCGAAATATGCTTGTCTAGGGCCCCTCTACCTCCCCCCAAATTATTGATGATTATTTCTGAATCACCCTGTATATCGTCGTGGAAGATGCAATAAGGCACATCTAACATTTGAAGCACCTTTAGTATTCCAATCCTCTTTCTCGCCAAACAGTTTTCGTGACTTCGTTTGGCGGTTTTAATATGGCTGTGCTTTTTTTGTTAACCAAAATTTTTTCAGAAATTGATGCTTAGATATTTGATTACTTGATCAGGCTTCGCACCTAAAAGTATTAAAAGAATTTTTAAAACATCTTTATAGCTCTAGTAAGCCGTGATTTGACACATTTTCACATTGGTCAGAAAAAAGTTGTCGATCTTTCATGATCTGTCATAGATCCAAAGATCATGATCTGATATTTAGAGAATCAATCTCGATGAAACCGTTTGAGAGCGTGAAAGATATTGGTTTATTTTGAATGCGATTCTGTTTTGACAATTCCTCCAAATATTATTAAACTAATTTATAAAATATATTACTGGCTCTTCGATTATGTGTTACTTTTTAATTACATGTACCTATTTTTCCTTTAATTAGCTTTGCAAAGTTCCCGAATAATGCAAATAAAGCATGCTTTATTTTATGTCGTGGTACCTTACCTGCTACAATTTTATTGTGATTAAAATGTATACAGTTTTGTAATTTTTTATGTTCCTATGATTTTTTTGCTTTATACAACGATAAGAGGCAAGAAAAATTTTCCCATAAGAACATAACATAAACAATTAATTCTGATAATAACAGAAAAAGTGCTTATTTACAAAAAAAATAAAAATGTTTACTTTATCTATCTATGATAGACAAAATTAATAGAAATGATCGATATTCTTTTCTGAAAAGCAGAAAAATGCTCGATGTGGGCAAGAGAACGAGAAATTCTATTAGAAAGCGATGTTCCGAAGTAGTCACCCTCCCAAGTATTGCCCGTACCTGGAAGTGCTTAACTTCGGTGATGAATAAATGTGCTGGTGTTGGTTTTGACTCGATTTAAGCAGCAACCATACGAAACCATATTTGGCTATTTATTTCACTGCCAATTGAAACAATCGACAACTACATCAAACTGTGTCTTTTTCCGATGTTAGATGTGCTATATTGCATCTTCCACGACGATATTATATTGCCTGGTTAAGGTATTTTTGGAGTTCGATTGTGACGGTGTGATTCTTTGGATTAATGGAGCTAAGACACTTTTGCCGTTGGTGATTATTATGTAATGACTTTTGATGGTGATAAACTCTGTGGTTGAGTATTTAATTGCCAGGGCTTCGGCTGTAAAGATGGAGTTCGAGTTAGGGATACGTCCTACTCTTCCTTTTTTTTGAAGAGTCATTGCAAATGGCCCAGGAGGTAAACTGAGCGGTTTTGGATCCATCCGTCGCTAGAAGTATACTATTTGTTGGCAGGTTTTCTCTAAAATCTTCAAATAGTTCTCTTATGGTCGTGTCTGGAAAATCTATCTTGAAATGGGAAGGAGTTCCAGCAGATGGTTAAGGGTGTTTCCACAGATGTGTTGGATATGTGTATTTAATTATACTGGAGTTAGGTAATATGTACATGGACATTAGATTTTCTAATATTTTTCCGTAAGGAGGTATGTTATAACAGAGGGGACAAATTGTCATATACTAGTTGGCGTAGGATGAATTTATTTCTGAGAAGGTTATGTCTCGTACGAAGTGACACTGTGATTGCTTCCTTTCTTTGAAGCGGTAGTGGCGTGAATCCTAAGGTATAAAATAATATAAGGTTTATTTAGCCGTCTATAAATGTGTTTCCATAAATTGTTTTTGGTAGAGAATTAACCGCATAAACTTTAAGTAAAAAATTAGTTGAAATCTCCCGTTCGTGATAAGCAAAGTACGGCCAACGGGCCAGGTGCGGTCCTTCGGGCTAGTAAATGGCGCCATTTCTGAGTTTTTCGTGCTCCGATTTAAGTTAATGCTTTTGTAACTCGTGGTTTTGTTCCTTAATTTCGTTCCCAAAAAGAACAAAAATTCTGCTATACAGGGTGTCCCAAAAGAACTGTCCACACCCTTTTACTTTTGAACCCCCTACAGATACATAAAAGTGGCGTCTTCCATACCCTATCCGATTTAATAACTTCCAACGCACCCTAGCGTCAAAGTTAGGGTTAGAGTTTTTATTTTTAAAATTAACAACCGTGTGCACCGGTAACTTACCGGCGGTTATACGGCATCCAAGCTTCTGATATGAAGTTTAAGAAGGAACAATAGTTTTCCCACCGTATCACGTTTGTCTCAGGAGCGTAACGAGCCGTGCTAAATGCGCATGCGTTTGGACTTAATTTTTGATATTTATGGAAAATACAATAAAATAATAACTGGGGATTGAACCCAAGAACTGCCGTATGCTATGCAGGCACGCTACCACTGCTCCAGCGGGACTTTAGTAACTTTAAAACTTATTAAAATAAAATCTTTCTTTTTGACGCAAGCGCATTTAGCACGGCTTGTTACGCTCCTGAGACATATATAAATCACATCAAGTGGACTGTAGATAAAGTTACAGTTTGTATTGGTAAACCAAATAATGGAAAACTATCAAAAATATCTTATATACAGATGCTGCCAAGAGCGAAGTGTCTAAATCCTTGAAAGGTGACCCATGCTACATTAGCGAAATTCGTTAGAGTTGAGTTGTTACTTTCTTGGATTTAGACAGTGCCTTTAGTTATTAACCTAACGAAGTGTCTAAATCCACGAAAGATGACCCATGCTAAAGTATTGGGGAAATTAGTTAGAGTTGAGTTGTTACTTTCGCGGATCTAGACAGTGCCTTAACCTAAGTCATAAAAATGAAAATTTCTCATTTTTCCCCTATGGGAAGCGTTTTAGAGCGTTAAAACTATAGAGATTTTTTCGATGACGTCACACCAGTTATTTTCAAGACCGTGGAGGGCAAAACAGTAGCAGATAATTTCAACGTTGCCAGTTTCGGACCCTGAAATAAAATTATGGTAAATAGAACTTTCCTAATCCTTCTAAAAATTAGAAGACGAATTTTTTTTTGCTCTGAATCGTTCCATTCCGACGTGGACAGTCATCATGGGACACCCAGTGTTTTCTTTGACGTTAACATTCATATGTTCCTCTCTTTAACGTTACCAACCCTGATTTTTAACCCACCTTTATTTAATTGGTCACTTATCACATTACTTAGATTAGATTTGATATCAATTACAATTTAACATAACTTGGATAACAAGTATTTACCGCAAAAAATATTTCCTATTCTTTACAGTTACTGAGTAAAAAAAATAAGTGTTCTATGAACCAATAAAATTAAATGCATATTTATTTACGTTTAGCAAATAAAGATTAATAGCGTTTTCCCAGCCTTGATGCCAAAAAGTAGAACTTAATGTTGTATTTAGGTGCATTAACTGACCTCACTTAATGTTGATTTATTATACAACTCTGATATAATGAATGCATAATGTTTACTAAACATTTTAAATCAGTCATTAAAGTTAACCGCTTGAATCAGCAGCTGTTTCTTAACGAATTCGTTTAAAAGGATTATCGTCTGTAATGAAGTAGAAGTTGAATTCCACACACACACATAATGATCATATTGTTAATGAAGTGCAATCGTCTCGTGGGACTTGAAATATTAATCTAATTTAGGAAATTCCATTTTAATAGGCTTTGTCCTCAGCTATGACTTCAAAGCTAAGTTGATGAATTGCTGTGGTTTTGTTTTCAAACGTATTTAACCATTTTGGAATTAGTTACATATTAGGCTTAAGTTTGTTCCAGATTGTTACATCTGAATTGATTTTGCATTTGATACTCGTGATATTTTCTTTTAAACTTTGGAGATATGATATTTTTTTGGCAACAATTAACTTAAGTAAAACTTTAAAGAATCGTTAGAAATTACCAATTTAGTCAAATTAATTTGAAACCCTGAAATAATCCAGCAGTTTGTTAATGGCTAATGTGTTACGGGCAATGTGCTAAATCGGGTTTTATTAATAATGCTCGGATTGGAATAGGGCAATGTGATAAATTCAATGGTATTTATGAATGAAATTTATCACTGCCCGCCTCCACTCTGGGCATTATTAATAATGCCCAATTAATCACTTTTCCCGTAACATATACATCTGATATACGGAGTTTCATATGTGTAAATGTTCACTTACCATCTACAGATTGAGAATTTTATTAGTATTAGATATTTTTTTATGATCTTTACCTAAAATGAATCATAAAATAGATTATTTGACATTGGGGTACAGTGTGAAAATAAAAATGTGACGGTTGACATTTTTGGATACGGGTATATTTTGCAGGCTTGGTAGTTTATCCACGATTTAAATAGAATTTATACATTTGCTTTGATTCATGTTGCATTTAAGGTATTTACCTGTGATTTAATACATAGTGTATGCTATAAAGTTCAAGCCAATGCGATTCTAAATTTAAAAGTTATAAAATCATTAGCATTGAACTCACGACTGAAAAATTTTTTAATGAATCTTTACTGAGAGGTTATTTTATCACGATTCAAAATTTTTACAAATTATCTGAAACTGCTAATTAAAAATTATATACTTAGAAAACTAAAATAAATGAACAAAAATTGCCAAGCTCAATTTTCTTTGATCCTCGTCCAGTTAAAATGAGTAAAATTTGAAAAAGAAATATATCTCTAAGATATTACTGAATTAATTTAAAACGGAAATTATTAAAGTCAATGGTTTGTGGCAACACTAAAGATTGTGACGCGAGAGTTGTCGCAAGTTTAAGCCATTTATCCTTGGATGATGATTTTTGTCGATTTAATATTTTTCAAACTTGGATGGTCTGTCACGGTTGGTTTTGTTTGATGACCAAATCGAATGAAACTTGTTTCTTAGGGTTTTTGTAGTATGATCTTTTAGAAAAACGAATAAAAATTGGGGGTCACCACACTTATGTTGCTTTCCTTTTTTTTTCATTTGGGCATGAAGAAGGCCCCTGAGAGGGAAAATAGTGAATCAATGATTTCAAGCATTCGCAACTAAATCCTGATAAACGACACCAAAATCAACTTTCTGACCCCATCCGTCCGCCCGTGAAGTTCCCTGTAATTTTTTTTGCGAAGGCTCTACAAAGAAAATCAAACTCTTCTTGAATGTGCAGTGACACTTGTAAAAAAAACTACCCTATAGTAATGGACTGGCCACCAAGGTGTGATGCTTGAACTGAAAAAATACATGATTTAATTGGAAGTGATTGACTTCTGCGTGCTGCATCATTATTGATCTTTTTATCTATGCATAGCATCCTCTCAACAATATTTCAATGCTCAGTTTTGGAAATGTGTGTCCATTATGTTGAGTTGTTACTTTCAAGGAGCTAGACAGTGCCATAGGTTTTAATAGCGAAACTCGTTAGAGTTGAGTTGATACTTTCGTGGATTTAGACAATACCTTTAATAAATCCTTTTTTTTTGCGGTGAATAACGACCACATAAAAAAGTCTCACGTAGGTCCGTAACGAAAATCCCTCAGCATAGCTGAATTGAAAACTCTTTATGTTCGGACCGTAACGAAATCCCCACCCTACAGCTGAATTGAGAAACCATTTCTATACCTACCGTAGACTTTTTTTTCAGTTACCATGTAGTCGGCGACGATTGTTGTTTTATGAGACCCATGTATGTCTCGGAAGCCAGATATACAAGATTTTTGTTCTAATTTGAAATTTTCATACACCGCACAAAATAAATCGAAGTTAAAAATCGCACAGAAACAGGTTTGAGAGTATTGATATCTCAGTTGTAGATTTTGACCATGGTCTCCCGTTCCATAAATGTCGTGTTATGTTGTCCCAAAAACGGTGCTTCAAAAAACAGCTTTTTAGTCGTTTTAAGTTACGACGTTGCAAATGCCAAGCAAGTCTACCTTCTTTTTTTGGACGATTTGATGTTTAGCTAGTTTGTAGCAGCAAAACTGTGAATGTTAAAGACGGGCATTTCTCTTTTACAAATCATTGTGGCAGACCTAACCCCTGCAGCCTGTTTAAACTCATTTTGGATGATTTGAAATATTTTTTTTGTGTGTTTTTTACGATTTTCAAATTTTTGGATACGCTAATTCCATTAAGTCATTTTTAAGGGACAACCAGCAAGTGTAATTAGTGTCCCAACTCCCGTAATCATTCTACAACACCGAAAATTGGCCGTGGCTTTTATAACTATCTTGAAATTGAACGAATAGGCTTGCCTCTCAAGTGACCACTTGCTTCATCACTTCTTTCTTAGTCTCCAAGTTTATCTCTTTTCAATATATCATCACAATTTCACGCAGAACTAAATAAGGAACCTCAGCAAGTCAAATGTAAGCATTTTAACCTTCCTACCCCTTTGGGGTCTATTTCGACCCCAGACGTACTTTGAAGCTTGATATCTCCCATGCATTTTTGTTTTGACAATTTCCGATGCTACTATTCCTTCATTACGCAAAGTTTTACAATGGGTAAAAATTTTGGAGTTATTATTCCATTTTTAAGTGTCTTGGGAGAAATAGTCACATATTCCCCCTCTGGGGTCTTCTGAGACCCCAGGCATGAATGGCGTTAAAACAGTATCAAATAAAGTTTAGTATTTTATTTTTTGTTGTATTATAGATAAAAAAAGGTTTATATGTTTTTTTTAGAACGTTTGGAGAAATATTAGAAAGACATTTTCGTAGAAATTGTCATTTTTTTTACAAAAAGAAGATTGCGGCTTAATACATTGAATCACTCGCTATTTCTTAAATTTTTTATTCACATTCTAAGAAAAATATGCTATTTATAGAAATCTTTTGAGTATCTAACAGTTGCAGCAAAAAAAACTCAGACAACAGTCGCCATGGCTTCCTGTTGAACACATTCTTTACAAAAACAATATAAATTCATGGTTGATTGTAAATAGGTTTTTATATTCAGTCTTCTTTGAAAAATAAGAATGCTTTCAAATATTTATGAGTATTTACGGAAGTCCAGAATGTGATTTTGAAGAATTATCAAGAAAAAAAAACAAGTTTGCGTTAAAACTTACATAAGCAAACGAGATACTGTTTTCACTAAGAAATCTGAACCGATCTTTTTCTTTTCGTATTATTTCAATTTTAAAAAGGAGAATCCACACTTTACATGTTTCATATTACTAAATAAATTAATCTGGGGTGACAGGTAGCTGATAATGCAGAATAGAGAATATATGCAACTTCATAAATCGTTTAAAATAAACTACTAAATTCTACCCGTGCAAGACCGGGTATATCAACTAGTATGCTTTAAACAGTGTGATTATAAATATTTTAAGTAAAACAATTTCATTGTAGTTCATTTCTGTAATTTAATTCTTGTTTGAAGGTCCAGGTGTTATAAAAAACGTGTATCAAAAGAAACCCAATTACGCCGTAATAAAACAAAAAAATTAGAAAAATACCAAAAAAAATGGATAAATTTTTCTGAAGCATCTTTCTAGAAATAAAAAATGATAATTCTTCTCCATTTAAGGAATTTTTAACCTTTATTAGAGTCATAGGCATGTTTTACGCATGGGGTCTTATTAGACCCCACGAGGGGAATATGTGACTATTTTTTCAAGAGGGTAGGAAGGTTAAAGTAAAAAAAATTGAAGGGACGTGTAGGTTCTTACAAGGAAACATTCTTAGGGTGAACTCACAGAAACGCACGAAAATTTTACAGGCATAAGAAGATGACTCAAAACACTTACTGTGAAAAAATTAGCTGCTGAATTTCAATAGGAGAGGAGTTATTTAAATTTGAAATTTGGGTTCTGAGTTGCCAAACACATTCATTTAGCACCACTTGGCGACTTTCCAATCGGATGGAATGAGAAATTTGATTCGAAGTGTCTAAATCCACGAAAGTTGGCCCGTGCTAAAGTATTAGCGAAATTTGTTAGAGTTGAGTTGTTACTTTCGTGGATTTAGACAGTGCCATAAAATATATAGTTTCCAATGCATTTTTAAAAAATATGCGGCAAACAGATAACTCCTAAAAATTAAATGCTAAATAGATGCTGGATTCTTTTTAATTTGCATATAATTTTGTATTGCTTCATGCGTTATATATTTTAATTTTCCTTCTTTAATTAATTTTTATTCCTGTTTTGCATTTGATGAACTTTTTTTCATTCGCTCATTTATAAGTGGCAACAGAGAAAACGCGGCCAGTTCATTCTAGCATTTGGCGTTCTCTCTGCGTTTCTCGCCTTGTAGGGTTACATTTGGCGTTAAATATGACAATTTTCAATAATTTTTTACAGCTTTTCTACTGTAATTCAGCAGCTAATTTTTTTACAGAAGGTGTTTTAAGTCATATACTAACCCCTGCAAAATTTTCGTCCAATTCTGTGAGTTCATCCTGAGAATGTTTCCTTGTTAGCATTAAAGATTATTCAGGTGGTGTAAAACCGAAGTTTTATTCAAGCACATAACTTAGTGATGAAAATAAAGATGGTAACTTTATATACAGTGGCATGCAGCATTTGATCTTTCTCTTTGGTCGATCTTGGTATTTCCTGATTCGGCTCGAATTCCATGGCGGTGCGGAGTGCTCTAACCAAGTGTGATGCAAAGAGTTTGGTTGAGGTGCAAGGTGAAGAGTCTCGTGGAGGTGCGTTGCGAATTGTTCTCAAGTCGGGAAGTCGCTTGGTTTTATCTCCTAGTGAGAGTAGGCCCGCAGCGGCTTTTTCTCTGCTTTGGCTGCGAATTGAAAGGGGACGGGGCTCCAGCAAGGCGGTCTCGAACATAATCCCCGCCATAAAACCCATACTTAGGGTTTTATCAAAATCATAAACTCCAAGTCTGAAAAATACAAAAATTAGTAAAAAGGCAATTTACATAACTTAGTTATTGGCCGCTTAAGGATGTTTTCCTTAGTTTGGATGGTGGCAACCCGCACTAGTCCGTCAGGTCCTTTGTGGACTTCCAACACTCTAGCCAAAAGTCATTTGGCTAGAGGTAAAGTCTTATCGACAACAAGAACTAAATCTCCTTCGGAGATGCTTGGCTTTTCTTAAGCCCACTTAGGTCTTGTTTGCAGACGAATAAGATACTCCCAATACCAGCGATTCCAAAAGTGCTGAAGAAGATGTTGCAGCTTCTGCCATCGGTTTAGACAATTTTCTTGTTGGTCGAGAAGGCACGGTTCTGGAGGTAGAAAGAGAACTCCACAATCCAAAAAACGTCCAGGGGTTAGGGCGTCAAGATCTTTTGGGTCGTCTGTTAATGGGCATAGAGGTCGTAAGTTTTGCAAGCGTCCTCCTAGTCTTAAAATGTTTTTATCATCAAAAAAGGGAGCTAAAGATAAAAGTTTGCTTTTAGATGGAATTAAGATTACCCCTTTGAATCGCTTTAATGTCTGCACTAAAAGCTTGATTTTGCGCAAGTCGTATTAGATGGGTTGATGAGTCATCAATTTCGTTAACCGTGAGATAGTTAAACTGTCTTTTATCTCGAGGTAGTTTGCAGTTTTTAGTGAATCTAAGGCAAAATGCGAAAACTCGAACTAGTTTTGAAAATGATGAGAATTTCTCAAACAAGTTAAGATCATGATTAATGTTGGAAATGAGACTTATGTCACGTGCAGTTTCAAGACTGAGCGTTTGAACTGTAGTAACTAGAGCAAAAGGACTGCACGTGATGTTTATGTTTGGAGAAAAAGAGGTGTAAAAGATAGAACTAGCATGATTTGATGTAGTATTTTTGATTTTAAACAGCTCTCTTATTTTTCGGCTAAATTTATTTTAAATAGTCTAAATTACTAATTAAACGTCTTTCTTTTTCTTTGTTAATTCCTGTGTCATTATTGAGGAAAATTTACCTTCAAGAAGTTTTGTAACATTAACTTCGGCAACATGAACATTTTTTCTTTCTGTTTCAACAGAATCATTAACTTCAATTTTTGTCCAGTTCTCTGGAGGGAGACTTAACCATGAAGGTCTTTTCCACCAGAGGCTTACTCTTAATCACAAACGTCTTCCATCGATAAGGTGGACCCTTGAGCCATGGCAGAACTACTTTGGAGTCAGTCCAGACAAAAACCTTCTAAAATTTAATACGTGTTTTTGAAAGAGTCACAAGGATTAGTTTCACTGCTAACAATGCAGCACAAAGTTCTAATCTAGGTAGTGATACAGGTTTAAGAGGAGCTATCTTTGTTTTTGAAGTTAATAGCTCAGTATGTGACATCCGTTAGTATTATCACAGTTTATGACTGCGACTTTACTTGTTTAACATATAACTCCTTGGTGTAGGTACATAAGCCAAATTAATACTCAGGTATTGAAAGAAACATACAATTTATTACGAATTAGATTATAATCAATTAGGTTAAAGTAAAATATAAAGAGATAACATTTAATCTTACATATTCCCGGTCAAACACCGAAGATAACTAGGACAGACTGCTTACCCAACGACATGTCTCCAAAGGGGTCCTCGTGCTGCGAGTTCTCGGGGTGGTTCCCTCCTTCAGATTCTGGGGCCTCGGGAGAGGGTGCGTGTGTCGTCTCTCCCCTCACTTTCTATTTATGGGCTGCTTATTGGACTTTAAATTTGCTGATAGAAAGTCCCAAATCATTAGGGATCACGCGCTTTGAAACGTCCAGAAGTTCAATGGGTTACCCTTAATCACCCCGTTAACGAGATAATTACTATTTTCGTGCTATGAACTTTACTCTCTCCTGAGCCTGGTCACGTATGCCATAGACTCGGGATAAATTAAATTCTAAAATATTGAAATTGATAAGTTTAATAATGCTGTGACGCGAGCAGCGTCACATCTCCACCAAAGGCCAGGAAAAAAAAAGAGAAAAAAAAAGAATGTATACTTAAGGGAAGCTCCAGCCGAGGGTACGCAGTCTGTCAAAACTTACAGGTTGGCAAAGTTCAAATAATCTTACATACCAGGAAAGAAAAAAAAACTTGAAAACTGTAGGATATGAATATTAATACATGTTAATAAAATTATTACAAAAATATGTGTATTATACTAGCATACACGAAACCTAGAAGTAGCCTATAACACAAATTAAGTCACTAATCAGTAACCACTATCTGTATGTAACCTAAGAGAACTTAAATTACTGTAAAATCACAAGAAATCAAGAATTTACGGCAAATACATATTTTGCAGGTAAATTAAAAGTTAATACCAATGTAATTTTAAACTACATTGAATGGTATAGCACTAGGATCTTAATTTTCTCCCTTTACTTTTTAGAAATACAAAAAAAAATTTAACACTACAAAAGTGGATCATTAACTCCATTTAGAATTTAAGTTTTAAATTATCTTTAAAGGAGTTACTTCCACTATAAAATCATTTCCTACAACAAGTAATACAAGTAGAAAAAATTGTAATACACAAACAAATAATAAGTAAAACAGTTCCAATAACCTTTAAAGAAAAAAACACACCATTAAATGATGGGAGAGAAAAAAAATCGAGGAATCCTGAGCCAAAGGAATCGTTTTCCACCAAAGCTTTAGTATACGTGGTATTTAGGTTTCTTAAATGTAAACTGGGTTCGTTGAGACAAAAGGAAGTCAGTTTACAATGTTTTGTATTTCGTGAAACTAAACAAATTTTTTCGTCGTAACATTTTTGCTCTGCCATGAATTGGATCTTAAATTTCTTTGGCTCAGTTTCTAAAAACACTGACTGGGTAAATAATTTTAAAATTGTAAATTCAATAGAAACTGTGCCCGCCTGACAATTAGACACAGCCTTATATTCCATTTCGCCTAGAATTTGGCAAGCATAACAACCTTTAGTTGTAATGTCTGTTTCTAGAATTTTTGGGCAAACGTCTGCATTTTCTAGCTCTATCTTAAAGTTCTTAAAGTGCATTTGAATTCGCACAGGGGCTGTCGAGAGGAGATTTGAACGTAAAGTTCCCTTATCCATTGAGATAAGGTGCAGGTCGCGTGCTAAAGGCAACGCGTGTTCTTTGTTGGTAAACATTGCTATCAAACCGTCCGGTTTAGTTTGACATCGCAATGTTGTTTCAAAAAAGTGACACGGAGATAAATCAGTGTCAAAAATGAATTTGTTGGTGTAACTTTCATTTGCCTGTACTTGGCCAACCATTCCTGCGATAGGTTGGTTTGGAGGAGATGTCGACAGCAGATATGCTTCAGACTGATCTCCTACTCGGACAACCAGGGATTCGGAAAGATGCAACGGTGCCTGGTTGTAGGAGCCTAGAATCTCCAAGTGGATACCGTCTGCTGTGTGGGCACTAGATTGTAGCGTGAGCATTTCGTGCGTATTGTTCACTACTCGCTCTACCGCTATGGTGTAAGTGCACTGATGTCCTTGTATGCTTCGAACCTCGTAGGAATGAAGCAAGTCTGGTACGAAATACACTCTGTAAAACAGACATCCCATTCTAGAGACGATCATGCAACCGCTCCCCACACTGGATGGATGACAGTTGGTTATCCCAGGATAACATAAGCTTTCCTCTGTAAGAGCTTCAAACTCTTTATGCGGCACACAGTGCTCCCCCCATGCACAAAACTGGTTTTGAGGGCAGGCAAGCTGTGATACGGTTTTCCCCTGGACAGGGAAAGTAAAGTATTGTCTTTTAGTAGAAAAAACACATTGGGCCGACACCAACCGCAGCTTGAGGTGAAGCACATTTTTAGAATTCGAATCCTGGAACCATATACACGCTTCATGTCCAAGAGTTTTGAGGGAAATTTCGGCCGTTGTGAACATTTCACACGACCTGTGGCCATTAACTGTTTGACAGTTACGGATGTTTGAGGCCAGGATGGAATGGCTCGTGCAGTCCGCAGCGACCGCTGTTATTAATCCCAAGAGGACCAAAGCCAAAACAGGTCGATTTAAACGGCCATTAATTTCCAGATATGCATGAAAATTGTCAAACCGCGTGCGTAATCCGTTACCGAACACTGCACCAACGAGTAGAGAGAGTCGAAAAGCGTATTTTAGAATTTTATATGAGCAAAAGATAATAAAACTGAATAAGGAAATCATTTTTACCACTCCTCTAAACGCGAACTTCAGTAAAATTAACATTAAAAGAGTTAAAATTACAAGGATTGAGTATGCGAGATATTTAATATATGCGGGCCAACACCTTATTTGCATAATAAAGTCACTGCAGAAAAAGCAATCTGTTGCTCTACATATCGTTTTAACGTCCAGTGAAATATCACCATGTATAGCTTTCCCGGATGTCGTAATGAAAATTAATGATAATTGACCCTTATATGCAACGAATTCAAAAGGTAGAACTACATTTAAGTCATTTTTTACATGAAAAATTATCTCATTTCCAGAAATTCGGGCTATAAGTTTTCCGGGTTCCGGAACGGTTACTATCGGGTCATTGTAGAGGAGTGTTAAATTATGTTGATGGAACGACGCACTTTCATATTCCAAGAGGGCTCGTCGGTTTCGCTTAGATGCTGACGGGATTTTATACAAGCACATATCCACTGTCAATATCGTTGGATTAATAATTGTTTCCAGTTCCGTGACATGCTGCAATTCGTACTGCACCCGTTTGACCGTGCAGAAACAAGTAGCTGTCTCGTCACAAAAACCGAGGGAGCAGAATTCTTGGGTTCCCGTGCAGTTGTTGGAGCAGTCGCAGGGGACCGGCTCTTCGTCCCCGGTGAGAGAGGCTTTACCTACACAGTCATAGGTGGGCGAGTCACCGGCGAATTGAGTCGGGCGCTCAAAGAAAGTAGACGGTTCGAGCAACCCATCAGCCGTTAAGACAAACGAACGTTTGCCAATGATGCACTGGTGACATGAATGAACTCCACACACAGTCGATGGGAATTCGAGCTGGGTAATTAGCTCGTTAGGTACGTGTTCACACGTATAGATTGACGAGTTTGCATTCCATTTGCACAATTCGGCCCCAGAGGGAATCCACCATGCAAGGAAAAAGTAAAGAACCGCTGGAAGAAAGTCGCCTAGTAAGAGCCATGTCCAAAATGAAATCAATGAATGACCAGAAATATGCAAAGTTAGCTAGGTCTAAGTTTAAGTACACAAAAAGATATATTAAATAAATATGATAACCAAGAGTTTCTGATTTAGAAGAAAAGAGTAAAGAAAAAAAATTTATTATAAGTTTTAAATTTTAATTCGTCCCAAAGAGTTATTTTCCCCTCAAGCATATGAGTGTAGGATCTAGTTAAGGCGACTGCCTACGTTGGGAGAAGGTTTTTAAAAAAACATTATATGTAACTTGTTTACATATTTTTTCTTAACCTATGTAGTTTAAATAACTAATATATGTAAAAACTACCCAAATTTTATAAAAATATTTTTTAAAATAACAATTTATACTAAAATTTGGCGGAAATTTAAAATTACGCCAACACCTCTATAGGTAAATATATTAAAGATTTTTTGAAAATTCTTGAAATCACATGTTCCTTAGATAAATACCTGTGCATTGACCTAAAAGCTAAGCAAAGTTTTGAAAATTAAAGGAGCTATGCTATTTATCGCCATTTTTTTACCTTTTTTTTTAGATATTTTTAAAAAAAATTTTACGATAAATAGCATATCTCCTTTAATTTTCAAAATTTTGCTTAGCTTTTAGGTCAATGCACAGGTATTTATCTAAGGAACATGTGATTTCAAGAATTTTCAAAAAATCTTTAATATATTTACCTATAGAGGTGATGGCGTAATTTTAAATTTCTGCCAAATTTTAGTATAAATTGTTATTTTAAAAAATATTTTTTATAAAATTTGGGTAGTAAAAGGTAGTGATAAATATGATAACTATGATCGAAAATCGTTAACACCACGATAAGGATTTTAGCCAAAGTTAAAAGATTCTTGCGCCAGCACGAGAATTCATACCGTGACCAAAAACCCTAGCATTAATATTTCTGAATGTAGCGCCGGCAGGCTAAACTCAAAAAAAAATGTTAACAACTGCGAATTGTTTCATTGCCATTATTAAAAGTGTTACGTCTTTTCTCTTAAGTTTTTTTTTTCATTAAAAAAATTTTTTCTCTTAATAAGTTATTTTTTCCTATAAAATATTTGTGTTTTTATGGGAGCACACGAAATTGTGTTAACATTTTTGACGACTGTGTTCTCTCCCTCAACTACCTTATTTGCTATTACATCCGCAATTTTATCGAATATATTTTTTTCTTGCTGTGGCACATCATCACCTTTTATAGCCCAATTAATAATTCTATTGGTTAGGGAGGTACTAGTAGGTTTTGATGTCCCTGCTGCTTGATTATCCCTACTCTGAGAACGGAGGTCATATTTCCTTACTGGTTCTGTAATTTTCGATTTTGTTTTTCTAGTCCTTGTCCTACCTCGTTCGACCGATTTTCCGGGTGCGGAAGAGGGAATGTCGGTTTGAACCGGGGTTTGATTTGTGGCAGACGAGTCATTTATTTGAGTATCTTGTAGAGAAGTTTTGAGGGTCTGAGGTTGTGAAGTAGAGGGGGTTTGGGGCTGAGAAATAGAGGGGCTTTCGGTTTCGGTTTGGGGGGTAGGAAGAGTCAGAGGTTGTGGGTTCGGTACTATGAAACTTGGAATATAGTCATCCTCATTATCGGAGTCATTGTAATACAAAGTACTCCTAGGGAAACGTGATGATGTCTGATAACCCTGATTTGATGCAATAGGAGGTACATTATCTGGTACTGTAACCGTATTATCAAGCATCAAATCTCCCCTTCTTTCAGTGTAACAAAACAGTCTATCTACATGGACTCGGACTGGTTTGGAAAGAGGTTTGTTTATATCTATAATTGAGTAGTTTAAATCGGAATGTTTTTCAATAACCCTATAAGGACCTGAAAATTTTTTTGCAAAAGCCCGACCTGTTGACTGGTTTGTTGCGGGAGTGTATAAATATACTTTTTGACCTAAATGGAAATATTTTTTCTTAGCAACTTTGTCCCGCAGACGTGCTTGTTTCTCAGCTGATTTTTCTAAATTGTTATACACATTGCGATAGACATACTGTAGTTTAGATAGGTTTTCTTCAACATAATTCTCACACGGAAAGTAATGATGACGGGGTTTTTCGTTTAATAAATGGAAAGGTAAATTAACATCACGATTAAACATAAGGAAGGATGGTTTTTCATGGGTGGTATCATGATAGGAGTTATTATAAATAAAATTGTAATAATTTAAGTATGTATCCCAATCAGAAGTAGTTTCGGACAGACAGGTTAAACTAGATTTGATACTTGTGTTAATTCTTTCCGATACTGCATTAGTTTGTGGTCGATATGGAGTAGTTTTTAATTTATGTATTTGCAATTTTTGAGCCAATTCAGAAAATAATTTGCTTTGGAAATTTGTTCCCAGATCGGTTAAGATTGAATTAGGAACTCCAAAAGTAACTATTACTTCCATAAGTTTTTGTGCAATTGTACGAGCGGTAATATTAGGTAATGCAAAGAGCTGGCTAAATTTTGTAAAATGATCGATAACAGTAAGGATATATTTGTTACCTTGTACAGACATCGGAAGAGGTCCCAATACATCCAAACTTATTAATTCCATGGGTTGAGAAGGTGTATCAAAATTTTTTATAGGAGACTTAGTTATTGGAAAACCTTTCCTTTCTATGCATACTTTACAGGAGTGAGTGAAATTTTTTATGTCCCTATACATGTTTTTCCAAAAGTACTTCTCCCTTATGGAACGGTATGTTTTAAAAAACGCAAAATGTGCGGTTTCTGAGCCTTCCAAAATATGTGGAATCAATTTTTTTGGAACCACTATTTGCTCGAGGTAATCATCTCGCGCTGCGTGTTTATTCCTATATGAAATTCGTTTTAAAACACCATTTTCCATAAAATAGTCGTCAGTTACGCTATCACAATGCTGATTTCTGTTTTCTAAATAGTCTATTATGGGTCTTAAAGTCAAATCGTTCCGCTGTTCAATTTTAATGACTTCGATGTCCGGAACATCAGTTTTAACTAGATTTACGGATTCTGATATATCTCGCGATAGAAGATCTCCCAAGAAATTTTTTGATCCTTTGATGTGTTCAAATTCATAATCATAATTAGAAAGTTCTAACAACCACCGCGACAGTCTATTGGCAGGGGAATCCAATTTAACTAAGTAATTTAATGATTTACAGTCGGAAAGGATTTTAAACTTTCTACCGTATAGGTAAATTTTGAAGTGTCGCACAGCTAATAAAATGGCATAGGCTTCTAGCTGTATGGATGGCCATTTTTTCTCATGGGATTTTAATTTATGTGAAAAGTAACTGATAGGTCGCAATTTGCCATTTTCATCCTTTTGCAAAAGAGCAGCTCCAACAGCTGTGGATGAGGCATCCGTATTCAAGTAAAAAGTTTCTTCGAAATTAGGATGCTTTAACATAACATCCGATAACAATTTAGATTTAATTACTTCAAATGCTGTTTGGGCTTCCTCGGACCACTTAAATTTTGTTTTACTTTTTGTTAGTTCTGTCAAAGGTACAACAATTTCAGAAAAGTTTTCAATAAAGTCTCGGTAATAATTTGCTAAACCAAGGAAACGTCTTACTTTACGTACAGTATTCGGTACCGGAAAATGGTGTATTGACCGAAGGTTTTCCGGAAGGGGTCTTATGCTTTCCTTATCAACGATATGACCGAGATAGCTGATACTGGTTTGAAGAAACCTACACTTTTTGGGATTTAACGTAAGGTTGAACTTTCTGAATCGTTCGAAAACCAACGTTAACTTTCTTAACGAATCTGAAATGGACTTTCCTGGTACAACAATGTCGTCAATATAAGCAGAAATGTTTTCTGTTTGTAAGCCATTTAAAACTGTATCCGCTGTCTCTTGGAAAATTTGGGGGGAATTCTTCATACCAAAACTTAAATATTTATATTGGAAGTTACCGTATGGGCTAGAAAAAGCTGTTAAATGTTTATCTTCATCTCGCAATTTTATTTGGTGAAAAGAAGAATTTGCATCTAATGTTGTATAAAAGTTTGAGCCTCGCAGAGAATTTAGAATGTCGGAAATTAAGGGAAGTCTATAGGTTGAAGAGATTGTAATCTGATTTAGTTTACGGTAATCTATGACTAAGCGGTATTGACCAGCTTCTTTCTTTTTAACTAGAATTAATGGGAATGAATATCGGCTGTTTGATTTCTCTATGATACCGGCGTCTTCTAACTCATGTATTTGATTTCTAAGGTTTTCGCGTAAAGCCACAGGGACCGGGAATGGTCGACATTGGATTGGCGTAAGGTCTGTTATTTCAATGGGCGGTGCTACGAGTGTGCATTTCCCGATTGTTTTTAGGGAAGTACTAAAAATATCCGCGTATTCGAAAATTAAATTAATTAGATCTCTCCTTACTTCGATAGGGACTGAGGTTAGATCGAAGTCCTCTATTCTTAGCTCCTTCTTTCGGATTTCTTTTATAAGTTCATTATGTTTAATGTCTATGTCTGATTCTATTTTGGCTATTTTCATATTTTTATTAAAATGAAGGGTTCTGTTAGAAAGGTTATTTATGACTAATGGTATCGACCCGTCATTCTTTACTGTGCAGACTGAGTGATGAATTTCTACATTGTGCTTTGAAAGCAACGGAGTTAACATCACGTCATTTCCTGGTAGAATTTTATGATCCAACTTAATTTCGACTACCGCAGATTTCTGAGGTCCTATTTTAACTTTCTTAGCTAATCTAGCAATTATATCAATAAGAACTACATTTACTTTATGAGCTTCGTATTTGCATATTTGAGCTGTACCACCTTTAAGAGAGACAGTTTTATCCTGGAAATTTATTTTGCATTGAAACTTAGACAAAAAATCAAAACCTAGTATCAAATCATAGCTTCGTCCGATGTCAGTGTTAGTTATAAGAAAATTATAATTTACAAGATTTTGGGCGACTACAATTGGTACGGAGGCCGAATACTGAATTTTTATTTCACTTCCATCTAAAGTGGTTATCTTAATATTAGGGTTTGAGTTAGTAGGTCTAATAAGGGTTTGTGGAATTTGTTTAATTGCTTTGTTACTTATTAGTGAAACACTTGCGCCACTATCTAATAATGCATTAAAATATATATTTCCTATTTTTACACTAATTACTGGTAAAGAACAGGTCTCAGTTACATGGTATTTTATAGGCTTACAGGGTTTTCTGCCACCCTTAGTCATGTTACGAAACCAATGGGGTTTTATCGGTTCCCTCTGTAGTTTAAATCGTATCTTTGTTTTGGGAGTGTGCGAGCCTCGTTTCTGTTTGGGAAAGTATCTAATGACTTCCGATAGGGTTGTTTTGCTGGGGGCCGTTGACCAGTGTTATCGCGATAGTAAGCACTATCAACTTTTCTATTTACTTCTCGCCGATGCGGATGCGAGGGGTTTTGATCATAGCGGGGAGATGTTTGAGGTCTCTTGAACCAACAATTTCTGGATTCATGATTTGAACGACCGCAATGGTAACACTCGCGTTTATGAAAAGCGGGGCGCCTAGGGTGTTGGGGAATGGAATTTAAACGTAGATTTTCTAATTTGTGAGTCAGAGTACCCATTAAGTAATTGGAAGTTTCTGCCTGTTTGTGGAGAAAATCTAATAGCTTATCCTCCTTATCTATATTGTTAATAGGTGTGGGCGGGTGTACAGGTTCTGGATTATTCATGAACTGCATGTTGGATTCATCCAATAAAGCATTCTCTACTGCCTCAGCAAAGGTTTTGGGGTTTCTGGTGAGTGCTGAGCCTTTAAATGGGGGCAATAAGCCTTCCAAAAATTTCGCCAACTTAGTTTGGTCTACAATACTTTCTGCATTTTCTTTTTTTGCATTTTCTATCCCAAAATAATTAATCGTGAGATTAGAAACCCTGGATGAGTAGCTACGAATAGATTCCCCTACGTTTTGTTTACAATTGGAGAACTGTTGTTGTCGATGGCTCAATGTGGTTTTATGTTGAAAGTACTCTAAAAATTTAGTTTTTACATTATCAAAACTTTTTTCATTTACTAATTCAGGGTCATTAATGAAAAACTGTAATGCAGGACCCTTCAATTTACTTTTTAACACCGCTATTCGTTCTGCATTATTCCACTGGGCTATCGTGCCTACTTCTTCTATATTAGTGAAAAAATAATCTACATTTGAAAAAATTTCACCATCGAAAATATTAATTAGGGGCTGATAACCTGCAATTTTGTTTGGATTTGGGATTTCAACGACAGGCGGAGTCATATTGAGTTATTTGAAATACAATACAAAAAAAAAAGAGGTTTCACATACGTAAAAAAAATTTAAACCGAAAGAAAATTAACTTAAACTTATTATGATAACAAGAAAACCAGATAAATGATTCATTTCAACCATGATCGCTATAGCGAAAGTCATTGCTTTTAACCCAGGTTACACGGTAAGTAAAATTACCGGAAATCACGGCACCACATATCACAGTTTATGACTGCGACTTTACTTGTTTAACATATAACTCCTTGGTGTAGGTACATAAGCCAAATTAATACTCAGGTATTGAAAGAAACATACAATTTATTACGAATTAGATTATAATCAATTAGGTTAAAGTAAAATATAAAGAGATAACATTTAATCTTACATATTCCCGGTCAAACACCGAAGATAACTAGGACAGACTGCTTACCCAACGACATGTCTCCAAAGGGGTCCTCGTGCTGCGAGTTCTCGGGGTGGTTCCCTCCTTCAGATTCTGGGGCCTCGGGAGAGGGTGCGTGTGTCGTCTCTCCCCTCACTTTCTATTTATGGGCTGCTTATTGGACTTTAAATTTGCTGATAGAAAGTCCCAAATCATTAGGGATCACGCGCTTTGAAACGTCCAGAAGTTCAATGGGTTACCCTTAATCACCCCGTTAACGAGATAATTACTATTTTCGTGCTATGAACTTTACTCTCTCCTGAGCCTGGTCACGTATGCCATAGACTCGGGATAAATTAAATTCTAAAATATTGAAATTGATAAGTTTAATAATGCTGTGACGCGAGCAGCGTCACAGTATTTTGACTACTTAGGTATATCACTGATGCGTGTGCTTTCTGGGAAGCAGGCGTGTAATTTAAGATTCAACACTTGATTTACATTAAACATACAAACCCTATCCAGCGGGGTATTTTTAGCAATTCGAGATCGTGAATATTTGTAGCTAAATTTACCCATTTTTCTTGGATACCAGCTGGAACTTGGTCATTCCAGTTTTTTCCTGAACGCCACAATTCTTGCATTAGTATTTTACCCAGGAAAACGATCGGGGAAATCCATCCAAGGGGATCGTATAATTTACTAATATCGGATAAGATGGATCGTTTGGTTGGACTTTCAATTGTGGACTAAAGTTTACGTTATAACTCACTGTATTGGTTTCAGGATGCCAGTAAAGTCCTAGTGTTTTAAACTTAGGATCAAAATCGATCGTTTTTGTTAAGCCTATTTTCCGATCATCCTCGTGGATATTTTTCAGGATTTTGGCTTCTTTACTAACCCACTTTCTAAGAGTAAAACCACCCGATTTTAGAATTTTGACCACTTGATCTTGTTTCTCAATTGCTTTCTCAAATTGTTTCAGTACCCAACATGAAGTTGTCTACGTATGATTCATTTTCGATCACCTCAGCTCCTTAAGGAAACCTTTGTTTCTCGTCAGAAGCTGACTGCTTCAAAGTGCGTATAGCGAGAATGCTGAGCTTTCCATGCCGAAAGTTACGGTCAGTAATTTAAAATGTTCGATAGGATCGTTCTGAGATTCTCGCAAAATTATTCTTTGATAATTTTCGTTGATGCGAATTCGCTTATAATTTTTTTCGATGTCAGCAACTGATGCTATCTTATGCATACGCCACCTCTGAAAAATAGCAGAAAGGTTTTCCTGCAGGTTCGGACATTGTAAGCAACCTATCGTTCAAAGATACGTCATTGTCGGATTTTTGAGATGCATTGTACATGATTATAAGTTTAGTCGTGGAACTTTCTTCCCTAAAGGCTGGGTGATGGGGCAAGTTATACCAACCAAATACACCTTCGTTTTCTTTCGGACGGATCTCGTCAGGACTAAGCTTTTGCATGTGATTTAAAGTTAGATATTCCCGTAAATAATTTGAATATTGTCCATAGTTTGGATTGGAGTTTAATCTTCTTTTAAGACTAATAAATTGCACGGTAGCAATAGGAAGTGATTCGCCCAAAGCTGGGGCATTTTCCCGGAAGGGCAAATCCACCGAGTATCTATCATCAATTTTAGAACAAATATACGAGTGTTTGATGCTGCTTGTCAGCAGATATTCATACTTTGTTGAGCGTTGGTCTTAAATCCTAAAGAGTCTGTAGGATTTTGTAGTTTTAGTTTAATCTGTTGGTCAGGGACGTAGAAGTAGATGGTAATCAGTAATAAGATTTTGGGTCTTCGTATATGGTCTGTGATCTAAGGAGTATGCTAGGGTGGTCCTCGAGGGTAGTGAAGAATTTCTTTGCTATTTTTCTATATGTAGGATGAGGTTCAATTTTTAGATCCTTCTGAAGAACACTGTTTATAATATACCAGGGTGCGTCTGTGATAATTCGAAGGATTTTGTTCTGTAGTACGCTGATATTCTTTAAGTGGCAAGATGCTGCTGTACTTCATATTGGGCAGGCGTATGTGATTTTTGGTCTTAATACTGTTTTACAAAGAAGGATTTTGTTCTTTAGAGATAATTTTGACTTTCTATTAAGCAGAAGATATATCAGGTGGAATTTTCTCCAGTATTTGTCTTTAATAATTTTGCAGTGGGGGTTGAAAGTTTAATTTTTCGTCAAGGGTAACACCTAGGTATTTAACTTGGTTTTGCCATGGAAGTGGGTCATTAAAAAATTTAATTTCAGGAGGATAATACTTGTGCTTATTTGGATGGAATATAATAGCTTTAGGCTTGTTTGTATTAACAGCAATCTTCCATTTTGTTAGCCAGTGGTCGGGGAGAGACTTTTGAAGAAGACTTCTGATTCTTAGCAGAGAATAATGTTGACTCATTATACTGCAGTGTCATCTGCAAAGAAACAGTAAGTTATTGAGGGTGATTTCGGAAAGTCGTAGGAAGAGATAGTATATAAAAGGGGAGAGATCAGTGCTCCTTGTGGAACTCCTGCTTCTATTTTATACTTGATAGATAACTCCTGTCCTATCTTCACCCTGTAGGACCTGTCTTTTAAGAATGAATTAGTTATTAATATAAGGTAAGAAGGAAATTTTAAATGTATCAGTTTAAAGATGAGACTATCATGCCAGACTTTATCGAACGCTCTAGCAATATCCAGGAATATGGCTCCGGTGTGCATGCCTTCGTTGAAACCACCGGAGATGGTATTTACGGTTCTAAGCAACTGGTGTTTGGTAGAAGGCTTGTCTCTGAATCCAAAATGTTCCAGGGGGATTATGCTGTTTTCTTCACAATGTTGTTTTAGTTTGTTTAATATTATTTTTTCGAATATTTTAGAGTGAGTTTAGCAAACTAATGGGCCTGTAGTTTGAGGGTACTTTTTTGTCTTGTGGATCATCGATGTATTAGCAGTTTTCCTTATATAAGGGAAATAAATAATTCAATTGTAGAGATCGGTTCATTATCTTCGTCAAATGAGTAATGGCATTTAATGGTAGATTTTTCAGTCTTATTGGTTATGCTGTCAGGTCCTGGAGCTTTCTTGTTCTTTAGGGCTTTGATGATGCATATTACCTCTTTAGGAGGAATTACGAACGGTGGTGGACATACATGAGTACTGGCTAGGTAGTTTTTAATAGAATTTTCTACAATTTCGTCATTTTGAGGATCATTCAGGTGCATGTTCAGTTTGAAGGTGTCTTGGAGTGTCTTTCCAAATAAATTTGCCTTATCATTATCCGTAGTAACCACGCTGTTATCTTGGATGAGAGGCCGGATGTGATTATACTTTTTGACTAGTTTTCGGTTGAGCTTGTATAAGGATTTATCTTCAGGAGAGAGCGTTTTAGGTAACTATTCCAACTTTCAGATCGATGATCAGTCAAAAGCTTCGATACTTATCTTTGGATTTTATTCAGGTCAGTTTTAGTTGGGATATATGGTAATATGCTATTTTTTTTCCAATTCTGTTTTTTATTCGGATGAGATCTCTAATGTAGGATGGTATCTTATCAGCAAATGAATTTAATACTATGATTTTATAGGATGTGCCGTGAGTTGATTTTATTGTATGCGTAAAGTTTTCTATAGTTACATCGATATCATGGATGTTTTTGATATTAGGATTTCCTTTCACCGTTTGTTCCTTTCCGTTTGTTTCAGCGTAGTTAATCCTGGTGGTTGAATAAAGCTGTCTCAAAGATAAAAAAGCACGGGATGCTAATGCCACCTGGCCACCTGGTTGCTAATGTTGGTAAAAAAAAGCCGTTGGAGACACCCAAGTCCAGGGTTGAGCTTGAATGCGAGGAAAAGAAAGTTGGGGTTGGGGCAGCAATGAGATCGTAACAATAATCACTTACAAAATCATACAGTGTTTGGCCATCATTATTTGGACCATTGTTCTAGGAAGGGTGATTTGCAATTTAGGTATCCAAAAATAAAGAACTTTTCATTAATTGAGGTCAGATCAATTAATTCACCAAGACAAAGCTTTGAGTTTCATGGTTTATAAATGGTGGTTATAGTGATAAGCGTTCCTTTAAGAGCCTAAACAGCGATGGTAGTATTTTCGAAGGTGGCGGAATCGAAGTTGAGTAGGTGGTGCTTTAGTGATTTCCTAACAAGTAGAGCTGTTCCTCCACCACGATGAGTTAGTCGGTCTGTTCTCGAATCGGGAAGTCGCTTGGTTTTATCTCCTAGTGAGAGTAGGCCCGCAGCCACGTTTCTGTGGAGTTCGCACTGCTTTGGCTGCGAATTGAAAGGGGGCGGGGGCCAGCAAGGTGGTCTCGAACAGATACAGTTGGATTTTATGCAAATTGTCTGGTGTCCGGTCCATTACTGTAGGGTGTATGATACGGGCAATGTGATAAATATGGCAGTATTAATAATGCCCAAAGTGGAAGAGGGCAATGTGATGAATTCAATGGCATTTATCAATGAAATTTATCACTTTGCTCACCTCCACTCTGGGCATTATTAATAATGCCCAATTAATCACTTTTCCCGTAACATTTATAACAACATCATAATAGAATTTAACTATCTATCGCATAAATTTGAATTTTTGAAGTAGTTTGCTGTACAAATCCTCTGTTTCAAAAAGTCAAATTTCGTCATAGTGTTTTTCCGATATAATTGGCTTTAAAATCTACATAGTGCTTAAACATATTTCGCAAAATTACCAGAAAAATGCAAGGTATTTCGACGAGACGTTATTTACAGAAAACGATCAAAATCGAAGTCGCCATTCATACTTACTGCGCCGACTTTATTTTGTCAAAAGTATTAGGATATAATCTCATAAACGAATCGCACATTCACTTTCCCGAAAACTCGAAATTAAAGAAACGCCGCTCCATCGCAAGATTCCTTTAAACACGATTAGGAAATCGGATTCCACTCCGAGCGAGCGCATTTCCCAAGTCTCTTTAAATGCACTCTGAGGAAGCTACACAAGATCTCTTAACCGCGTTTGTCCGTTTCATTTACATCATGCCTTTGCGTTAATGAAAAGAGAAGGACTTTTCCTAGAAGCAGTTTATTCGTGTAGTGTTCTCTCCTTTTTTTTGGACCGCGAATTTAAACGAGATTAAGGTTCCAAATAAAGTGCGGGGAATGACTTGAGGATATGCGGCTAGTTTTGAAACTAATCTGTATTCAGCTCTTTACGTCTCGGAATGTGAGGTTGTAAATTATCAGGCATTAACTCGTGTGTTTGTTTGTGTTTGGAGGATTGACTAGTCGGTAATTGTATAACGATCCACTAATGGAAAACCATTTATTTCTTTTTAAAACGTGGTGTCGAGTTAGTGTCAAAACAACTTACAATAGAGATATAAGTTATAAAATTTGATAATGCAGTCCAGTCCGCTTAATGTGATCACACTTGTCCAAGATCAGATTGATAACAATAACCGATTGATAAAAAGTGATTCTTTACTAAAAAAAGTGGAAAACATTGTTAATCCAGTGTTTGCATTCAAATCACAACTGTGTAGTCCCGATTTATGGATTTAAAACGATGTTCTAGTATGTATTTTGCAACTTAAACATTTTTAAAGAGAAATAAAATAATTAATAAAATAATTAATCAAAAAACTACTACATTAATGACTCCTTTTATATGCTTAGGCATTAAAATTGGCCTTCCAATGGGAAAAAGGAGGTTTTTAAGGGATTTCACCAAATATTGATAACATTAAACGATATATTGGGTTGTCCCATAAGTTCTGTTACTTTTTACAAAGTTTTGTGTTTGAAAATTTTTTATGAAAAAATGGCAATAGGTGGAGATTTCAAACAAAAGGAATTTGGATTTATGTATATTTATGAAGATAATGTGTGATTTTGGTAGTTCTCGTGATATTGTTTCTTTTCAAAATGGTGGTTTGAAAAAAAGACCGCAAACGAATATTTTCCCTCAATTTTTTGCTTTTGTTTAAAAATCTGGGAAGAATGCATAATTCATGGCTAAAAAACGTTTTACTGTAAGTTTCAACTGTTTAGTTCAAGATGTCATAGTTTCAAGATAATTCGATTAGTTTAACTTAGGAAATTTCGGTCTCAAACGTAACATCTTTTGCAAAATGCTTACCTCAGTAATGTTAGTCATTTCAAAGAAATTTTCACGAAAAAAGCACCAAAATCAATAAAAAAGCTTAGGAAAGAACCAAGTATTCAAAATATGCAGTATATTAAATTATATCTGAACTTAAGTTCAGAAAGTAGTGCGCACAATGCAAGCGCGCAAAGTTTTAGCTTATCAGAATTAAACTCGCTGAACTTATGCTAAGCGAACAAAGCAATTATTTGATTCATATACGAAAAAACTACAATAAAAACAACTCTTTGGGATTTAGAAATAAATAAATTCATCGATATTATGAAAAGAGGCTTTCTATGTTTAAAGCGTTGAAACAAGCCTTATGGTTCAAAAAACATCTGCCTTTAATTTGCTTCATACCAGCTGCTTAGAAAAACAATAGGTGTGCTTTATAAAACACGTGAAATTGCCAATATATGAAGTTTTAAAGTTAAAATTTCCTACCTTAAACTTATCGAATCATCTTGAAACTATGACATCTTAATCTTAACATTTCGAATATACAGTAAAACTTTTTTTAGCCATGAATTATGCGTTCTTCCTAGTTTTTTAAACAAAAGAAAAAAATTACGCAAAAATCGTCGTTTTTGGTCTTTTTTTCAAACCGCCATTTTGAAAAGAAATAATATCACAAGAACTACTGAAATCATACATTATGTTCATAAATATGCATATATCAAAATCCCCTTTGTTTTAAATCTCCACATATTACCAGTTTTTCATAAAAAATTTTCAAAGACAAAACTTTGTAAAAAGTAACAGAACTTATGGGACAACCCAATATTTTGCGTTAATTTAAATAGTAGTGATCGGGATCAGTCAATTTTGAAAACATTATCCGATCGATAACATTGACCGTGATCACATTAGGTGGATTTGACTGTATTGATTGTCTCAAATTGTCTCATTCGAATATTTTTATAAAAATGACTGAAAATACAATCCTTGATCCAACTTTCCGTTTGATGTATGCAAATTTGTTGTAGCTATTTTCAATAACTATATTCTCTGCTATAAAAGTTAACCGTACTTTTAAGGCATTCCAATTTCAATTACTCATGAATATTTTTGATACGCCTAAGATTTAAAAGCAGAAACAAAATTGTAGAATTTTTTTTATCCTCAATAGGAATTTATGAAGCTTATCAGTAACCTAAAAGTATGACGATAAATATTTTTCTTGTTACTTTTAGTGTATGTTACGGGCAATGTGATAAATAGGGCATTATTAATAATGCCCGAAGTGGAGGAGGGAAATGTGATAAATTCAATGGCATTTATTATTGAAATTTATCACTTTTCCCGCCTCCACTCTGGGCATAATTAATAATGTCCAATTAATCACTTTGCCGGTAACATAGTTTAAGAATTTAATAATTAGTGATTAAATAATAAATATCCCAATAAAACTATGTTAATCTGAGAAAATAGAGGGGAAAATAATTATAAAGAATAAAAATTTTACACTCTAAAATATTACTAACAGTAACGTTATTTTATAACTGTCCTTATACTGGGTGTCCCACGAGAAGTGGCCCAACCTCTTTAACTTTTGAACCCCTACAGATATAGTCATGAAAATGGGGTCTAGGTATAGTAAAGTGACCATGCTCTATCCAATGAGATAAGTTTCAACGCCCTCTAGCGGAAACTTTAGGAGTTATAATTTTTATTTTGAAAACTATGTGAGGTATGTGATAAAAGTCAATGACTAAGTTGTAGAGCAGCATCGATTCAGTAGGAAAAGATACCTTAAGCAGAAAAATATCTTGAATAAAACCACTTAAACCCACGCTCAATTAGATTAAATTTAAGTAGATTTTACTTCTTAAAACGCTCCTCACAAGGCGAAAAGGAGAAATTTTTATTTTTATGACTTAAGTAAATGACTAAAAGTATTATTAGTTCATTAAATTTAAAATTTATCATTTTTGCCTCGTGAGGAGCGTTTTAAAACGTAAAATCGCATGGTCACTTTACTATACCTAGACCCCATTATCATGACTATATCTGTAGGGGTTCAAAAGTTAAAGGGGTTGGGCCACTTCTCGTGGGACACCATGTATATCATTAAAATTAAATAAATTAAATTGCATTTACTTTTCTTATGAATAAATTCCAAAAGTAGAAAAAGTTATTTAAATTACCACTTAAATCTTTCAGTCAATTTATTGTATGATAAAACTATTCAAAGTTCATATTCATTTTGCTATTTTATTCATTATCTCTATCTTATCCTCTTACATTTCCAAATCAGGAAACTCGAATGTATCCGAAAAGCAAATGTTTCAAATGTAACATCGAAAGAAACTCGAACACAATATCAGGGAAGTCAAAACAATATCGTTTCTCTACTCTTTCAAATGCGGTTCAAAACATTTCGATGAGCCACGTCGGAAAGACGGAGATTCTATCTCAATAACAAATTCACAAGCAACGAAACATAAGGATAAAAATCGGAAAAGCAAATATCGAGTGAAACAAAGAAACATAAAACTACGTTCCGTCCCTGAGACAAATCTGATATTTGCTGGTGCAATTTATCTGATTTATATGCACTTTAGGTTTTGGCATTCGGATGTGTTTTTTAAAGTAAGATGTGTGTGCAGTTGAATACTGGATGATTTTGCATCTACAATCTACATACTTTATTCCGAAATTTAAGTTCGCCCTAAGATATGAAAGCAAATGGATTTGAATTTGGGCGTACATGTTGTTGAATGTAGTGTCTTTACATATTTAGGTACGATACGCTGTTTGAATTATATTTTTACATCAAATGATCATTATTGGAAACTGAAACATATCATTTTCAAAAGAATTCAATACATACATTTACCGTATCGTACGATCGTTTTAGTATCGTAAGTTCTTTTTGTTATAAATATCAGAATATCAAAATATTGACATGCAGTGCAGACATCAGTTATGTCATCGTAAACCGAACTCTATTTTTGCCTAATATGAATACTACTAGTTCTTTTAGAAAAACTAGCAAGAACTTCTTGAAAAGTGACAACTAGTGAAAAAACAAGGAGTTAATTTTTAAAGTAACGTTATTTAAAAAAGATTTCCCAATATTATAAAATTTCCTTCTTTAGCATTTATCTAGGTAATACACATTTAAAACAATTAAAGCTTATCCTGCAAATTTAAAAGCTTTTCCTTATAAAGTCCATTATACACGATTAGTGTGTTTTCGTGGAACATTCACTTAAAGATTTAAATCAACTTATCACAGGATTTATTATCTTTTTCGGTGTTAAATAATGTGTTTACTACATGTTAATTCATATTTTGCACAAAAACCGGGCCCAAATGTTTTTTTTTTTTAAATACAAAGAACTTTCTTAAAAACTGTCCGAATTTACCTTAATATAAACTTATACTCCTTGAATTGATTATTTTTCTTAACATAAAGCGAACACATATAGTCACTTTGTGGGCATCGAAATTTCAATATCTATAAAAGTTTCTGAAAAATAAAAAAACATTGAAATTTGGCATTTTTTTTTGAAAAAATATCCTAACTTTCACTTTAATACTTTGTAAAAAAAATTACAGTTAATATATTGTAAAATCCATGCCTAGAGATGTTAATCATGCTACTGATATTAAAGTTGTTTGGATGATTAGAAAAAGATCCTTATGATTTTAAACATTAAAAACCTTGTTTTGAGAAAAATCCGTTTTAAGATTGAAAACTGGGCTTCTTAAGCCTATCTTTGCTTCAGAAACCTCAAAACTTTTTAAAATTAGATTACCCATATCATTATGAAACTTTGTAGGAATAATTCTAATTCTTCATTTATATTGCAAAATCTCAAATTCGAAATTTTGACCAAATTTTGGTACTAAGTCCTCTTAATAATTTATTAAAGGGGCCAAAAAGTACTTTTACGCAAAGCTATGGTATGAAAATAAAGGAGAATTAGCGGGAAAGGTGACGTAGGTCAACAGACCATGAATTTTTACCACGGTTAAAATAATTAAAAACAAAGTTAGTGACAAATTGCGTAGAAGATTAAAAACGTATGCAAAAATGTGAGATAAAAAAAATCTTATTTCCCTTTTTTGTTCACGAAATTGAATACGCAATTTTAGTTAAATTAAGGCCTTCAAGGCATAAAAAATATAAATTATTTCACAAACTGGAAAAATAATCACGTATGATATAATTAGTTTTTGCTCACGCAATGAAATATTCAAATTTAGCTATTTTCGTGTTCCCAGGAAAAATCAAGTTGTCTTAAACCTTGGGTTGCTTGAAGCTATTTCGTTAAACCATCACAATATTACTTTATTTAAAACTTTCCTCTTGTTACAACCATATCCCACAGACGTCGAAAAAAGGTCCATTGTCGCTCTTTGGAAATATTTTTATCCTCAAGTGTTTGTGTTAATTGAATTTAATTAACTTTTTTGTGCATTCAATATGAAGCTAATTTTTTTTTCATAAAGTTTAAGATAGATGTTATTGTTCTAAACGATAAACGTATTAAATAAATAAATTTTATTTTCAACACATAAAATGAAAATAAATTCACACATATATATGAGGGAAATGATTCCGTGTTAATTAAAATCTGAAATTATGTTACTTAAAAGCAAAAACATATATTTTTTATAAATATGAATTGAATATATTTAATGCGTGGATCACAAAATCTATTAAAATTTTATTTGTCTTACTAGGGGGCTACCGCCCCCTGCTCGCTATCGCTCGCCAACCCCTGTTAACTGCTGACGCAATAACTTTTGGACCGCTTCACAATTCCCCACAAAACCCAGCTCACTGCACTTACTCACTTTATAAAACATTCTTAACACAGGGGTAGTACTTCTCCGTGGTATTCTTTCAAAAATGGCGAATATTTATTCAGTGGTGGAATTTTATCATTTCCTTTATGGTAACATGAATTGGCGGATCGCTTTATAATTCCAAGAAAGGTTCATATATAGTTCCCGCTAAATATGAACCTTCCCTTAATGTTTCAGTGCTTCCCTTAAGGTATCTGTGAAAAACACATTACCTTAGGGAAATGGGTAAAAAAATGTTTACATTGCTCTGTTGTTAATTTTCTTGGGGTTGAATTCCGTTATAGTTCCCGCTAAATATCACTAATCTCTTTTGGACACTATAAAGTATAAATATTGCTAAATTGTTTCAAATTCATAGATTAAAGTGTTTAATTAGATCTATAACTATTCAGTTTATCATTAAAAATTAGAAAAATTGGTTTACATTTGAATATTGAGCGTTCGAAAGAGATTGGCGATATTTTGCGGGAACTATAACGGAATTGAACCCCAAGAAAATTAACAACAAAGCAATGTAAACATTCTTTTACCCATTTCCCTAAGGTAATGTTTTTTCACAGATACATTAAGGGAAGCATTGAAATATCTCAGGAATAAATTTAACTTTCTTAAAATTTGTAATGATTGACTGTTAAAAATGTAGTAATTATCTTAAACATCGCGAAAATTTAGAATTTTATCTTCATGAGCAACAAACTTCGAAGTTGTGTCATTTTCATAGCAACGACACCGAATGTCAAGACTTCCAACATTTTCATCCTTATTTCTAAAACATTCACCCGTGTTATTTAATTGTTTGCGTTTTGTCATTATGAAATAAAGAGTTACATTTTACTACCTTAAAAAACATACTTGCAAAAGGATGTAAAAAATAAATGCAAAATTCAAAATTTCCGAAAGCGAGTGTATATTTTATTGTAATTATAGTAATGATTAGGTTGCCACAACTACAAAGATAAATATAAAAATATTAATTTGTTATTTAAAAAATAAAAAATAAATAAATTATATATAAGTTTAAAATATAATGAAAACCGTTTGAACAACAAAAATATAAATATTGTTAAAAATAACACAAAATATATTTTTTAAATTCGTGTTATAAATAGAAAGATGATTATTTAATCTATTTGAATATTAAAAAACCAGTGAAATATGTTTTCAATTGTTTTAAAGTTCATAGTTTCTTGCTTTGTAACTGCGACCTTATCCGAAATCTAAAAAAATGGAGATATTTTAAAATTGAGATTTTTTTTAGAAATTCTAAAGGCACTTTGCACATCCTCAAAAGAATCCGGACAGTTTGATACCAAGTATGTGTTATACGGATCAGTAATTAAAAAGCCTTTCTCTGGAAACCGTTCACCAAAAACTTTTTTTTAGAATAGAGAGATACCTTTCAAGTTATAGTTTTTTTTAATTATCTTGGGTAATTCTCCTAGTATTTCTAATCAATATACACCATACTAATATTTAATATTAATATTTCGATTGATTATAAATAAACTCAAATTTGTTTTTTTGCGGTCTTTTTAATGCGATTTTTTATTTATAGTCTTTTTTTCTGCGTTTTTTTTTTCGGTTTATAAAAACGCAAAAATAACTGGTTCGATTGTATTTCATAACAAATTCTGGTTAAAATTTAGAAAAACATAAAATAAATAACAAAATATGTGTGTACGGCGTTCCTTAATTTTTCGCGGTATTATGTTCCAAAATATACTGCGAATACGCAAAATCCGCGAAAAACAAACCAAGTTGTAAAACGCGCATATGATTATATAACATATCGCACCCTTGATATTAAAGTGCCACAACTCAAAAAACTATGTTTTCCAGGAATTTCAAAAAACTGACTAGGCACATTTTAGTATTTTTGAATTTGTCAATACGAAGAACGATACATCTCAAACTATGATCGTTAGCCATTGTTCTAGTAGTTCATACTCAACGACGGCTGGACAACATCTCAAGATGTGGCATTTCAGTAGAAGGAATCATAGCCATCTTGATTACAACAAAACGCCATAACTGCAATCTGGTGGCTGATTTTTCAATGCAACTTCTGGCCCTTTTGAAGATTGGTAGAGATGTGAAAACTACGCCTAATGGCGGTCATAACTCAAAAATTACAATTTTTGAGTTGTGGCACTTTAGTAGCAAGGGTGCGATATAATGGTTCGATTCCGCCATTTATAAAACTAATAAAACTGGTTCATGCAATAAGTAGTTTTAACTGTAAATTATTGTAATAACTGTAAATAATTTGCAGTAAATACCAAAAGGGTATTTCACAGCAACGTTTCCTGAACCCAGTACGTCACTACGCGGAAGGAGAAAGTGAGTAAGCACGAAGCCTGTTGGATTGATAGGAGGAATTTCGTTACGCGAATTGTGATAAAAAGGCACTATTTATACATGGGTTTATCGAAATAATCATATTTTAAATTTGAAGTTCTATGTTTAATTCGAAATTAACCTTCCCGCCACCCTGGACCTCATATGAGGCTCCTATTTATGAGTTCAATTTCGGTATGATGTAAAAACGCAAATTTATTTTCTTTTCATCAGTGACTTCACTGATTCATGTAGATCACATATGAAACTTCTACATGGTTTCTAAATTCGTTCTTTAATGGCAGCAAGATGATTTATACCACAATGTTTACATTTTAAGTTGTGATGCTTGTGAAGAGAAAATAGTAGCTAGATACTAGCTTCTGTAGAACATTTTTTATAGGTTGGTAGATATATTCTTATTTCGTAATTTTCTAATATTATGACCATGTCTTTTAATAAGTTCTAAACCAAGTATTTTCTATTAAAATGAAAAAAATATGGCCCATATGGCCTTATATGAGGCTCATAAAAATAACTAGGAAGGAGTGCACACAAGAAAAAAAAAATTTCCAGACAAATTATAGGGGCATTTTGGATGTATTGAGAAGAAGAAGAAGTTTTTTCACTTTTTTGATGTCCTGGTGCCGAGAGGGTTAAGACACCCCGATAGGAACTACTTTGTTTGTTAGTGGCGTAGTAGGTTCAATTTAAGTTGATGTCTAGTATAGAAAATTTGCTTAATAGAAGAAGCTGCATTTTTCAAAATGGTTAACCAAAATAGTTAATGGTTTTCAAATGGTTCAAACAGTTATATATTTTCTGCCTAATATGCAGGTTTCATTGCTACAAAAACTTTGAGATCGAAATCCGCGTATATTCGAGGGCCCACTGTATTTGAAAAAAAAATACATCATGCTTTTCTTGATCATAAACCTTGTAGTAAGCAGACAAGGAATAAAGTAAAAAAATATACTGAAACGCTCTAATCCAATCAAACATTTTAAAAAAGATGAAGGAATAAAAGCAATTGACAAACACTCGAAATAAATTTATTCTCACACACTCCCTAAAAAACCTACTTCAGCAAAATGAAATCAGGACAGATAAACCATCAGTTCTTACAATCCGTCGTCTATTCTTTAAAAAACTCCTGAAACCTCGTAGTTCTGATCCCTTAAACATTAAATTTTTATTGTTTTCTCTAAAAGTAATCATGTTTTTTTAGTCAAGCTTTACTAAGCATCTTTTCAATGAATGTTTCGGTGTTTTTTTTTTGGGGGGGGGGATACAAATTTGGACGTTAACATTTGTCCGAAGAGTTCTCACTAAACCCTTTTTTACCTTTCTAAGATCTCAAAATTTAACAACTTTCGAATAAACCCAACAAAGTTTTCTCTGATTTCAGTACAAAAAAAATTAAAAGGAAATACGAGGGTCTGTGATTTTTGGGAACTAAATATTGGTGTAAATGTGGTTCTCATCTTTTCAATTTTACTAAGAATATCGCTTTAATTACAAGTTTAAAATTGTGGAAGTTTTGTTTCTTTTTTAAAAAACACTTCTTTAATTATTATGTAAGGTTAATTAAGTGTTTAGAGATTTAATGCAATATGTTTTAAGCGGAATGAAAAAGTACATAGTAAGTGCAGTTGTTAAGAATTTATGTTTTGAGTTCATAAGGTTTTTTTTATTTGTATGGTATTTTTGAGACTTTATGAGATAAATGTGCCCACGTACAACCAAAATTTAACTAATTACCTTTCTGTTTTCCTACCTACCATTTTCTTTCCTCTTAAGATTTTTAACAGACTATCTAACTTAATCCAACTCAAAAGTATTTTGTTTATTTTAATACCATAAAATTTTTATTTATTGTGTAATAGTAATGCGCTGTATCATTACGCATTGTTATGGATATCTTGGTGTGTGTTGAACTTTATTTCATTTTATTAATTTATAATAAGCTTCTAGAATTTTAAGGAAAACTTGATTTAAAAATAATAGTTTTTCTTCTACAAATAGTTTTCTTCAACAAATTTTCTTCTTCTGATTCAAAAATAAAATTACACTAAATAACTAAAATAACATCTAATCATATTCGTAGATAATAATGGTATAGAAAACCTAAAACATGATTTTTTTTCTACGAATGTTACAAGTTACAAAAGTTGTAGAAACTAAATTACTGATATCAAGAAAAATATTGAATTGATCTTTCCGCGAAGATGTCACGACCAGTTATTTTCATTTAACTGTTAACCATTGGTAGGCATACAAATAGTTGTTGTTATGGTAACTGTAGATCATGTGATGCGGTGTCACGTGATGTGGAAAGCTCTATTCGCAAATAAAAAAAACATGCAAATGAGATTATCTTATTGGACTGTGTTAATTTTTTCCATGATTCACTAAAATTAAACCTTCAGTAAAATCAGATATTTAAAATCTAAAAGTGTTCACCAAAGCAAATAGCACAAGAAGTAAAATCGGTGAAGTTATTTCTACGCACACAGGAAATTCAATCCAAAATAGTATGTCATAAAATGCTAACATAATCTACGTTCCGTTTACTATCCCTGCTTATAAATGATTCAAGTTTACAGGCAGGCCTTTATAATAACATGTATGGAATATTTAAAGTGACTTATATTCCCTGTAGAAAATATTTGAAACCTAAGATTGTTTTCATAGAGTAAAAAGTTCAGATTCTATAAAATTTAGAAAATTATATACGATTGTAACCTTATATGCTGACGTGTAGGAAATGACGGTAAAATATGTATAAATGCGAGATTGCCTTTAAACTCTAAAATTTATTTAACACACTTGAATATATTTCTGAAATAAATCTCTCTATATTAAAAAAAAGTAACAGTCACCGCCGCCGCCGCCGCTGCCGCCGCCGCCGCTGTTTCAGAAAATGATATTTTTGAACACTTTGAATTATCACTACGCAAAAACTATTTGAAGGAATATTATGAAATTTTGACCATTGATAGACAAATGTATGAGGGTCATTTCAGTTTCCAAACCTAATAAATTAGATAATTAGTTCTGGAGTTATTTAATGTCAAAGTCGAAAATTATTTTTTTCGGCTGCGAGTTCGCCCCCAGCAAAATCTATTTACAGCAGAAACATGATTTTTTGCAGACACATTTTCTTAGGTATGAAGTTGTGCACCTCGTCGCCCTTTGTTCGAATTTCGAAGTATTTTGGGAGTAATTAAATTCTAAAGTTTCGAAATTTTTTACCCTTTTTCGGTTTTTTCGTTATAATAGAAAAACTAATCACAGTAGAACTATGATATTTTAAACACGCATACAAATATTTTTTATAGAAAGATTGGCGTTTCATTTTTTAAAAAATTCGAATTAGTTTTAGAATTATTAAGATACCAAGTTTAAATTTTTTCTTCTCTTTCTGGTCGTTCACTAGAGAAACAGGCGATTATTTTTATGAGTCTGATTTCTTATTCCCGATGATTCACTAGATACAGACCACGTGCATTTTATAAATTTAAAAGCTTTTTAATGGCATGTTTTTTTTCTCTAACAGCCGTATTCACCATAAACTCTAACCCAAACTTGAGTTAATAACCGAAGAAAAAGTCGTTTTACTCTGAAAATCCTATTCACCAGCGAAAAGTAACCACAGATTTCATTTTACTAACTCAAGTTAGAGTTTATTTCAATAACCGAGCCCAAAGTTGTGTTATCTTCAGTTAGAGTTAACCGCGCATGCTCAGAACACGTTTTTTGTTTGCAAGCAATGATTTCTCGACGCCATGTTTTTCCTGCATATTGCTTATACTGTTGGAAGATTTTATATCTTTAGTAGTAGAATACGGATTTTAGACAATTAATTTCCCAATGAATCATTTTTATTATTTATTTGATTGAAAAAGAAGATACAGGATTCCAATTGTATGAAAGAATTCTGGTTTTCTGCTTGGGACTTCGGAATTGAAAAGGTAAATACACTCAATATTAATTTAAAGATTCAATGAAAGCTTTCTTTCTGAAATATAATATTTATTTGAATTGTTTTGTTTTCTTTTATATTAATCTTTAATAATTGTTCGTTTTAAAGTACTATTGCCTTAATTTCTATTGAGTATAAGGGATATTAATTTTTGCACAGATGTTTAATTTTGGTTTTTTATGTTATAGGTAGTTCTTAATTTTAACGAGATCAAAGATTTTAGTATTTTTTTACTTGTTCTGATACAAATATGTTTTTACTTGTTCATGTTATTAGGTAAAATAAATATTTAAATTCTTATTCTCCTCTCGGTGATTTCTGTAAATAAATCATTGTGATTACTAATGCATGTGTATTTTTTTATTTTATATAGAATGCTGTTCTTTGTGATTACATAAAAGAAATTTTGAAGATTAACTGATTAATTGAATTATGGAGACACAACTTCAGTGCCGACATGATGTTTACAAAATTGAAGCATAATATTTTGCAGTGTGTCCATCATTTTAACTTTACTTCCACTAAAATTATCACGTTGTTTTCTTCTATTAGTGAAAAAAACCATTCTGGTGGAAAAATGATGAATGATTTGTATGTTTTGAGTTGAACTTGATTTGTGTACTTAGTTTTAATGAAAAAAAATCTTAATAGTGATTGTATATACTAACAACTATTAATGTATAGAAGTTAAAAGGTTTTGTATGTTAACATATTGAACAGATGTGGTAATATTTTATAGAGTTATTTGAAAAAGAAGTTACTCTTTTGCAATGAAAATACACTTTATTGTTAAGAATTTTGTTGATTCATTTAAAATTTCAATTTATATTTTCTTTTATTCTTTAACTATTTATTGAATATATACTTTTGAATTCTTACAAGGGCAAATACACTCCAGGTAAGTCTAAATTAGTGAAATAAAAAGTAATGTCTTTGTAAAATATGTCCTACTCAATGTTGTAGTAATTTTTGGTTATTATCAATTGTCTTTTGAGTGAAATTTTTATAAATTTCTTTAAAAAGATTGTCAATTTAGAATATAAATTTACTGTCTAGATTAATCAAGTGTTTCATAAGGGACAATGATATAAATAGTCAAATAAAAATATACAAGAATTTTTTATGTATCCTGTGAAAAGTATAAAAAATTTACAAATTGTTTTTAAAAAATTATTGGTTGAATTTAAATTTTTTTGTGCAATTTTAAGAGGTATGATTTTTGTGGATCAACTTAAGAGCCAGATTTTTGTTTTGTTTGGTGAAATGTTTTTGGAAAATGTGTTTTCCACAAATTTTAAAAATTATGTTTTTGCGCAATGTTTGTAAATTGAAGTTAGAATGTGATTATATTTGATTTTCTTGTTTCCAATTTGCTCTCTACATATGATAAAACGTAAATAAAAAATTGTTTCATATCCAATCACGTGTTTTTTCTTACAGAAATACTTACACCAGCTATTTTATTAGTAGTAATTAGGTAATTGAAAATTTACTTCCTTTCTCCTTAATATCTTTATTTAAGTGTTGATAGCTTTGCAAACATAGCAAATCATTCCGTTTGTAATCAACGATGGAAAAACTCCGCAAAATTTCATATGTTGGGCGTCTTGAACTCATTGATATATTGAATAAAAGAAAATAAAAAAAAATTAAAGAGAGAAAAGACTGTTTTATTGAATATTCTGACCTAGAATTCCAGAAAAGATTTCGACTAACTCAAGAGAGTGTAGTGGAGCTTACACTTCTGCTACACTATAAATAGTTTTCCCATAAGACAAGGACAATTGTGATGTCTATTTAAAAATAAATTTCAAGTTAATAAAATATTTTTAATCTAGCTTTTTCTTATAAACTCCAATCCTGGATGTAATTACAACCTATACACACCTTATTATACATTAAAAATATTGATTTATTAAATATTTGTACTATTTCAGATAATTATCTTTTGTTATTTATAAAGTTTTATGCAAGTAAGAAGTTTTTTTGCGGGAATTTCGCCTTTCCCGCCTGTGTGACGAAAGCAATTGAGGTCACAAGGTGTTAGTTTCGACCAATCAGGATCGATCAGCAATCTGTGGTCAAGAAACTTAAGTTAGAAGTTATGTTAAGTAACCGGAGATGAAAAAATGTTGGTGAATAGGAAATTGAACTGTAGTTACTAACTCAAGTCATATAACTCAAGTTCCAGTTATATAACCTAAGTTATTAACTCAAGTTTGTTTTTATGGTGAATATGGCCGTAAGATGGTTGATGATAATTAGTAGACTTGCTGGATATTTTTGAAAACATTTCGGTTAAATTATTGGTAAACTAAAAAGGAATATTTTAGTAACAGTTTTATTTTGATATTTTTGTAGTTATGGTCCGCATTAAGTTATTGGTAAGTTAGAGAGATAAAAGGTTTCAATTTTAAAGGATCATTAACTAAGCAGACAAGTTCCAGGTTTTACTGGATAGTTGAGATGAAACAAGCGAGCTCTGCTCGCTAAGATCGCGAAGCGATCTTCATAGAACTGCGAAGCAGTTCCGGGGGTTGGTGAGCGATAGCGAGCAGGGGGCAGAGCCCCCTAGTTATTCAAAAAAAAGAACTATAAACCTCTAAATGAAGGTAATTATTAAATATTTTGGAAATCAATTTTTTTCAGAATAAATTAAAAAACTTCCCCTGCCAGCTAAAATAAATTAATTTTATTTCATGCATTTGGAGTGTTGCCTATCAACCCATACGCAAGTTCATGCGATACGAGGGCAGCTGAAGGGGGTAGCAAAGCCTTTGAAGTGTAAACAAAATAAATTTCCAGTAAAACACTAATATATTCAAAAAATTTTTTATATTTAGAACAGGGAATTTGAATTTTACTGGCCTATAACATAAGGTTTTAGAATGATTGAACTTTCCAACATCCACAAGCTGTAAACATGCACAAGAGCCAGATTTTACTCTTTTCTATGCAACCCGGGTCTCTAAAGAACCATCCTGGCGTCTTCTCTTTCCCCTTCTAAGAGATACCTTTATGCCTTTATTTCAAATGGTCGGTCGTAAAATGCGTAGAACGGGAACTTTGATGAGTGATCCTACACTCACCACCGAGAGGCGGTCAAAGGAATTGGGATTTTCTCTTTTACGTTGGGAAAACGGGGTTTTACGGCATTTTTAATTGCACTTCAATCTCCTGTGTACTGTAAATGTTGGAGAGGTTTTTATGTCCCTGGAAATCATTTATCTCTTTTGGTCAGTGCTGATTACTTTTACCTTTTTGAGACTTGTACATTCTTTTAAGGTTTAAGCCTTGATTTAAAACATATATTTTTAAAAATCACTTTAAACTCGAGGAGCAAACAGTAAGCCGTGTTTTCTCCAAACAAATAAAAAATAAGTCACTGCTATTTTCATGACCTCCACATTAAACTGCACAAAATATAGCTATTGTCTACAACTAAAACAAGTTTTAACCTATTCTAAAACTACTTAGAAAACTGATGTTTCAATCAAAAAGTGTTTCCTCCAGAGCCTGTTTTCAGTCAAACAGTGATTCCTCCAGTCACAGCCAATCATAGCTGTTCTTACTCGTCACGTGACCCACTCATTTGTCAGCGTTAAGTTGGTGATGTAAAAATATTGGTGGGGACTTTTTGATACGAAATCACCTAATGTTTATTTTAAAAACTTACATTGTATATCAGAAATAAAAAGAATAGTTTTTGAGAAGAGTAGGATTAATTTTTTTCATTAAAAAAGTATTTTGTCCATGTTGGAAGCATTCAAACCATGTTTCCTCCTATGTGTTCGATCAAAACGTGATTTCTCTAAATTTCAAATGCATTTTTTAATAATTAATTTCAAGTTTTTAGGTAAATTATGACAACAAATCTTCTCAGTTACGCGTTATAGAACTAAACAAACGATAATTAGGTTTTAAAATTGGTTGTTTTTTAAGTTACTAGGGAGCTACCGCCCCCTGCACGCTATCGGTCGCCAACCCCCGTTAACTGCTGACGCAGACACGTTTGAACCGCTTCGCAATTCCTCACAAAACCCTGCTCACTGCACTTACTCACTTTATAAAACATTCTTAAAACAGGGTTAATACTTCTCCGGGGTATTCTTTCGAAAATGGTGGATATACATTCAGTAGCGGAAATTTAACAGTTCCTTTATGATAACATTAATTGGCGGGTCGCCTTATAATTCCAAGAAAATTAACAACAGAGCAATGTAACATTCCTTTACCATTTCCCCAAGGTAATGTTTTTTTCACAGATCCATTAAGAAGCACTGAAACATCTCAGGAATAAATTTATCTTTCTTAAAATTTGTAACTATTTTCATCGATTGGCTGTGAAAAATGTAGTAATTACCGTAAACATCACGAAAATTTAGAATTTTATCTTCATGAGAACAAACAAACGTCGAAGTTGTGTCAGTTTCATAGCAATGACACGAATGTTTAGACTTCAAACATTTTCGATTTTTATCTTAATTTCTAAAAAAGTCCCCCGTGTTATCTAGTTGTTGGCGTTTTGGCATTATGAAATAAGGTGTCACATTTTACTACCTTAAAAAACATACTTGCAAAAGAATATAAAAAAAATAATAATTGTAAAAAATAAATGCAAAAGTTCAAAATTTCCGAAAGCGAGTTTATATTTTGTTGTAAATATGGTAATGATTAGGTTGCCACAACGACAAAGATAAATGTAAAAATATTAATTTGTTTTTTAAAAAATAAAAGATAAATTATTTATACATAAGTTTTAAATATAATTAAAACCTTTTAAACAACAGAAATATAAATATTGTTAAAGATGACCCAAAATATATTTTTTAAATTCGTGTTATAAATAGAAAGATGATTATTTAATTTTTTTTTGAATATTAAAAACCAGTGAAATATGTTTTCAATTTTTTTTGAAATTCGTAGTTTCTTGCTTTATAACTGCAACCTTATCCGTAATCTAAAAAAATGGAAATATTTTAAAATTGAGATTTTTTTAGAAATTCTAAAGTCACTTTGCACATCCTCAAAAGAATCCGGACAGTTTGATACCAAATATGTGTTTTACGGATCAGTAATTAAAAAGCCTTTCCCTGGAAACCGTTCACCAAAAACTTTTTTTTAGAATAGAGAGATTAGTTTTTTGTGTTTCCTGAAAATTTGTATTTGAAGGAGAAAGCATGGTTTGATTGTTTGCTCCTCACTCATTGCTTAACAAAACTACAAAGTAAATTATGCCTCTCCCGAGCACATTTTGAGCTGTCTGGATTTTACCTGTCTGTCTGGATGTCTGGATTTGGAATCATGGAGTTGGTCTAGCTTTCGCTTGACCAACTGGAAATTAGAAACAACACACAAAGTAAATTATAGAGGTCTAAAACTAATACTGATTTTAAAGGAATAGCACTTATTGTTACTTTATATTGCTACAACTAAACGTTACATTCATTTTGTGTTTATTATATGCTAATTGATAGAAGGAGGCATGAAATTATGTAAAGCATCACTAAAAAAACAAACATGAATGCACTAAAATTATCGATGTCACGGTTTAAAGAGTTTAGTTGGACATGCATTCAAAAGGTGTTTTTGGTACTTTAGTATACCGGGTGCAAGCGTCGAGTTTTAGGGCATATATATTTTGCCTAAAATAATCAAACATCAAATTATGACACCACTGTAATATATCAACTAAGATCTTTTCTTTTAATTTCTGATATATTTTTATGTGTAAGTAATAAAACTTAACCAATATAGTTAAATTGGATAGTTTTTTCCCTGATAATCTGAAATTATGATATATTTAATTTTTTAATGTCAAGTAGACATCTATTTAATAGTGTTTTTAATTACTAACTTCATAAACAGAAATAATGCATTTAACCAGAAAAAAAGTAAAACTTATACATATTTACAAATTAAATAGTTGTATTGCAAATTAAAAACACCATTCTCAGTAGTTCCTCAAATTATATTACTATTTATATTTATAAAGTAGCGTAACAAATAAATCATTTTAAATATAAGTAATTCAATACTGTTAGGTTCTTTGTTCCAAATAGACCAAGCAGTGATAATTAACAGTAGTATTTAATAAGGTAGCTAATAAATTTACACCATTCGTCCAGATCCCGTCGCACACGTGACCACCAGCTGCAAGAGCTCAACGCATACATAAAAAAACAAGAAACAACATCGAAAATGTCCCTTTTTTCTCTCTTCCGGCAACCCGCCGGGTTGCCAGCGGGGAGGAACTTCACAAATACATTTCAGATGCTTCATACAAGAGGCAAATTTCGATAATAGTGTATCAAGTTACACGAATTTCCGTTTTTTCTGTTGCTAAATCAAAAATAATTAATTGGATGAAAGATCTAAATCACTTATTAATTACATATCGCTGAATAATCCATTACAAAAAATTGGGTTTAGGAAGGTTAATTGGGTAACCCATATACCATTCGAAGCGTGTAAATATTTAATTAAAAGCAACGTCTTTAGCTATTTCATTTCCTGGAACACCAGACATTCTTCAGGACAAAACCTATAAAAACTGCCGTTCCCAAAATAAACAGTTTAATTCAACACCGAGCTTTACCATCGTTCAAAACGGTTACCCGCAATACCGCCAGGTAACTGCACACACGTGATCAGTCATTTAATTTTTGAAAGCGAAGCCACTCCGTTAGAAAAATGGCGGCGAGATAGAAGAAACCTTCGGTCATTATTTATTCTACCGCGATAAAGAAACGCTTTAATTAAAATACGGGTGATTAAAACTCCCTTCGAACGAAATAATTGCTTCATTTTAAATCCATTTTCTACGTTAAAAGAAGAGAAAAAAATCTGGAACTAAGTCAGGAGATCGAGCCTCTTTATTCTATGAATTTATTCCTTTTGGAAGCGTTTATTTATGTTCCTACCGCTGAAATTGGCTTAAAACGCTCCAATAATTGTTTTTGGCGAATAGCGATTGTTATGAAGGAAATATACCTCATAACGCTTCATATTAAAAAAATAACAAACTTAAATGAATGTCAAGTTCTCATAATACGGTTCAAAGAGATACGGACAGATTTATAAGATATTTTTTAACCCCCTTTTTTTATTTTTCCTTCATGGGGATCGTTTTCCCCGTGCTTTACTTTCTACCTTCATCTTTTCCGAGAAACTCATAAATGCTTTTGGGTGGGAAGAATTTTAATAACTTTCGTACTATCAAAAACATTTCGCTTCCAGAAGTGCAATATCTCTTGAAAATGAGATTTGGTGGCATCATTGTTAAACCATCTGAAGTGGAAAGTTGGCGGTATGCAGAGGATTGTATCTGAAATCTATCTGGTATTTCTGATTGAATTGAATGTGGGGATTCTGACACACCTACGCCTTGTACTATTTTAATATATTTCACTAAAAGTTATATGTATATTCATATGATTTAAAATTTTGCCATTACATTTCAGGAGGTATATTATTCTATTTTATTTTACAAAAACACGCCTTAAAAGCTTCGGGTTTTCTCTTCTCCATCCTTTTGTGAATTGCATTTGAAAGCAAATGATTCTAAAAGTTCCTCTTTAAATTTCTGACGTACGACTCAAGAGCGTAACGAGCCGTGCTAAATGCGCATGCGTTTGGACTTTATGTGTACTGTATTTCACAATCCCTGCAAGATTTTTATACTTTATTAGCAATGCGCATCCATGTAGAATTGATTCTTTCTGTTTCTATAAAATATTTTAGCGAAATAATTTTATTTTCAATAAATTAATAATTTAAAATTTAAAAAAAAAATTAGACAAAGTAAAACATTTAAAAAACCACAATGAATATAATTAAACAAGGAATTACTGTTAAACAAGAGCAATTAATTCTTGCAATTTTTAATGGAATAATAAAAATTAAAATTAAATTTACTGAAAAATAATAACTGGATTCGAACCCACGATCTTCCGCACGCCAGGCAGACGCGATACCACTGCCCCGTCCGGGCCACACTGATTCCAATCCTAAATACTTTAAAACCACGCCTTTAACCCGAGCATGCGCATTTAGCAGGGCTCGTTACGTTCGTGAGACGGTTCTAAATTTCTGTATATTTCTGGTGTCGTTTTTCGAATTCAAAATTTGGGCACATAAAAAAAACTTTGATATGCAATTATTTTTTCAATATGCGAAATCAAAACAAACTCAACTCAACACAGGATCAGATGAAAACAAAAAATAATGAAAAGGAAATGTTTGAAATGGGAAGCTTGAATTGGGATACACGAATAGATTTGTGTTAAAAATATTTTCTTGGTCAATTCTCATCAAACAATCAGATGCATGATTAAAAATAGCAAAGAGGAAAAAAAATTCATCCGTCAAAAATAAAAGGAGAAAACTGCATAATATTCAATATTTACAGTTATATTTCGATTATAAGACTAAAATTATAAATTACTGACAAAATGTGTGAAATTCTAGTATGGAATAGGACATATAAGTTTTTAAAATACTTTTATCAGTATTTGGATGAAATACTGATAAAAGAAAGTATTTCAGTACGTAGTAGTCTTTTTAAAACGTGAAAATTTGTTCCATCATAAAATATGGCGTCAATTGGTCGTTGTGGTTGGAAGAAACTGTTTGACAGTTCTTGCTTCGTAACTAAATATTTTAAAATTTTGATTTTTTTTTAGAAATTTTAAGGACATTTTGCACAGCCTAAAAAGAATACGGTCATTTCGATGCCAGGAATGTGTCATTTCCATCAGTAATTAAAAATCCTTTCTCTTGAAACCGTTCACCAAGAACTTTTTTTAAGAATAGATAGATACCTAAAAATACGCGTATACAGGTTTGTGTACGTGTATTAGAAATAAATATGAATTAACACAAGTTTTCTCTTTTTAATCATAAATCATTCTCTTCATAATCATTAATTTAATCATAATTTACTATTATTCATAATAATTCAAAAGTTACGAAGATTAATCATAATCTTCGTAACTTTTGAATAATTTTATTCAAAATGTTAAACAACGGAATACACCATTATAGAGTATACTTCATAAAACCATGGATGGTAATATACTTTAAGTAAATGATGAAGGTAAATCTAGCAATAAGGGCTTTTAACGACCTTAATTGCATTGTCCAGAGACACATAATATCCCCCAAATAATATTTTCAAGATATTTAGATTCCCCACTTCACAACTACCACGTTCGTTTCATATGATGCTATGTCAGACACGCTTCTCTTAAGGTATTCTAGTTCCAAATTTGATAGCTCCCATTTGAGTCCTAGTAATCACTTTATGATTCGCAATTATATCCCGATCTCCAGGAAACACCGGGCCATTAAAGCTACGCATTGTGGGAATTGCATCTCCCGTCCTGTGGCTTTCTTTTTAATTGACCATTAATAACGGATTCGCACCAGGAGGGGCTGAGTTGAGGGATATTTCTCAGATGTGGTATTGTCCGGAGACGTTTTGAAGAATGGGAGTATTTGAAAGCAAGCACCCACGTAGATTTTTAGCTTTGGATAGCGATAGATGTATGTGTCAGTGATATCCCTAGGATTTTTTAGGAGGAGTAAAAATACTCCTTGTCTTTTTTAGGAGGAGTGAAATACGGAAATCACATAAACTACAAATACAGATACAAATTTTCTATAAAAATACTTACTTTTTTAATGGACAAAAAATGAAATAGAAAAAAAATGAGTATGTTATTTAGTTTTTAACAATTGACAATTATGTTAAGTATTTGTAGAAAATGTTAAACAAATTAGAAAAAATTAAAACAAATAAAAAGCAAAACAATCCAAACAAACAATTAGTATAAAAAAAAAAGTTGGTGTTTTGAGAAGACAAAAAATATTAGTTGTTTTCGGTAGGGCTCCATGCATTTTTAGGATAAACCTATTTTGAAAATTCAAAGCGTGAAAATACTCCTGGCAAGTTTTTTAAAGCGTATTTCCGATTTTCCATGCGTGAAATACGCTCGTAAAGGCGTTAAAATTATCTCTGTATGTGTGTATGATAAGTCAGATGTTCAGGGTGTCATAAGTTCACATTAGTGAAAAGTTTACCATGGATGAAATAGTCTGATCTCGAAGAGAAAAGCTTTGACAGAAATTTTTTTTAAAAAAGAAGTTCAAATCTAAATGATTAGTCGTACAGATTTGGATCAAAGCGTTTTTACAACGCTCGATAGTAAATTAATAAATTGGACTAAAAAAGCTGAACATTTTTACTTTTGAAACTTCTGATTAGTTTGGTATTCTGCGCAATGTTTAATGGGTTACCATTATCGTTAAACTGCATAGATAATCTAAATAGAAATGTCTTATTATCAAGAAAAAATAACAGTCAGTAGTTAAAGGTTTTTCATTACAGCTAAAATTTAATTAAAAGAACGTAATGTTTTCATCAAAAGCTACGACGATGAAAAAATTTTTCAAAAAAGGGGTTAAAAACCATCATCATTTCGACTCTGTCATAAAAATAAAAATATTGGTTTCTAACTAAAAGGGTGCTGTTACGGGGTGTATGACATAGCGGATGATGCTACCACTTAAGACCATTACAAAATTAAAGAATTAATTATACATTATTTTCCATATTTAAGTGCTTCATCAACCAATAAGGATGATGGATCCCCCAACAAATCCCAAACATTTCAAGCAACGTATGAATTCGAGGAAAGCGTTTCAATTTCCACTTATTATTTATAACACACATCTTCCGGTTCTCAGAAATATTTAAGTACTAATTACAATGGTATGTTTTCATCGTACTGTGTATAACTTTTGCAAAGGGATGATTTTGTCAATGATCAAAGGAATATATTTCCACCATTTTTACCAGGAAAAGTTCGAGTGTTTCCTAACACTCTTTATGATTCTAAGAATTTCCATGCTTCTCTGCTTTCGAAAAGGCCTTTTAAAAAACTACCTGAGGATGAAATGTGATTTCATATCATTTTAAATTACTATACTTATCGGATAGTTTTTATGATTATATACAAAATCTCAAAATAAATTGAAATAATTCTAGGAAGCGGTTTAATAAATGGGTTTTTAAGTAGGCGTGAATCAAATAATTCCAAGACCATTCCAATATTAACTAATTATTAAATAATATTTTATATAACTAGGGGGCTACCGCCCCCTGCTCGCTGTCGCTCGCCAACCCCCGTTAACTGCTGACGCAGTAACTTTTGGCGCTTCACAATTCCCCACAAAACCCAGCTCACTGCACTTACTCACTTTATAAAACATTCTTAACACAGGGGTAGTACTTCTCCGTGGTATTCTTTCAAAAATGGCGAATATTTATTCAGTGGTGGAATTTTATCATTTCCTTTATGGTAACATGAATTGGCGGATCGCTTTATAATTCCAAGAAAGGTTCATATATAGTTCCCGCTAAATATGAACCTTCGCTTAATGTTTCAGTGTGCTTCCCTTAATTTATCTGTGAAAAACACATTACCTTAGGGAAATGGGTAAAAAAATGTTTACATTGCTCTGTTGTTAATTTTCTTGGGGTTGAATTCCGTTATAGTTCCCGCTAAATGTCACTAATCTCTTTTGGACACTATAAAGTATAAATATTGCTAAATTGTTTCAAATTCATAGATTAAAGTGTTTAATTAGATCTATAACTATTCAGTTTATCATTAAAAATTAGAAAAATTGGTTTACATTTGAATATTGAGCGTTCGAAAGAGATTGGCGTTATTTAGCGGGAACTATAACGGAATTGAACCCCAAGAAAATTAACAACAAAGCAATGTAAACATTCTTTTACCCATTTCCCTAAGGTAATGTTTTTTCACAGATACATTAAGGGAAGAATTGAAATATCTCAGGAATAAATTTAACTTTCTTAAAATGTGTAATGATTGACTGTTAAAAATGTAGTAATTATCTTAAACATCGCGAAAATTTAGAATTTTATCTTCATGAGAAACAAACTTCGAAGTTGTGTCATTTTCATAGCAACGACACCGAATGTCAAGACTTCCAACATTTTCATCCTTATTTCTAAAACATTCACCCGTGTTATTTAGTTGTTTGCGTTTTGTCATTATGAAATAAAGAGTTACATTTTACTACCTTAAAAAAGATACTTGCAAAGGGATATAAAAAATAAATGCAAAATTTCCGAAAGCGAGTGTATATTTTATTGTAAATATAGTAATGATTAGGTTGCCACAACTACAAAGATAAATATAAAAATATTAATTTGTTATTTAAAAAATAAAAAATAAATTAATTATATATAAGTTTAAAATATAATGAAAACCGTTTGAACAACAATTAAACCCTTTGAACAACAAAAATATAAATATTGTTAAAAATAACACAAAATATATTTTTTAAATTCGTGTTATAAATAGAAAGATGATTATTTAATCTATTTGAATATAAAAAAACCAGTGAAATATGTTTTCAATTGTTTTAAAATTCATAGTTTCTTGCTTTGTAACTGCGACCTTATCCGAAATCTAAAAAATTGGAAATATTTTAAAATTGAGATTTTTTTTAGAAATTCTAAAGGCACTTTGCACATCCTCAAAAGAATCCGGACAGTTTGATACCAAATATGTGTTATACGGATCAGTAATTGGGTATTGGGTAGCCCAATCCACCCCCCCCAACCTTTCAGTTTATGGGGTAATAGGGGGGGACCGGGAATTCTTTATTGTAAAAAGGTCAATACATACAAATTACACATTATAAAAGTCAAAAAAAAAATATATATATATATATAACAATGCTGAGGAAACAGATTTAAAATGTTGAAATTCAAAGTAAAACATTAAAAAGCTTTTACAAAATGCGACAATCAAAATAAGTCATATTTTAAAAAGGTTAAAATATACAAAATCCACAGTGTAAAAGGTCTATATATAAAGTTGAGTAAAATAGATTTAAAATTTTAAAATTCAAAGTAAAAAATTAAAAGCTTTGTCAAAATGCGACACATTCAAAGTGAAAGCTCCACTGCCGCAACCCCTCATCTCCGCCTCCGGGGCCAACTTGAGGCATCCGGTTGTCCCTGAGTTGCACCTGCCATGGTAAGTAGTCTGGTTGTCTCTTTGGCTACCAGCATCGCCATCCGTATTCTATATATGCTGTCAGGGTTTTTGGCAACTGATGCGAACCACTCCCTTTTACATTCCTCCACCGGCCTTTTCAGATGGTAACGGACCGTGGAGGGGCAATGGAATGCATAGTGGTCCGCATCTCCAACATCACCGCAGGTGCATAGTCCACTGGCCATTCTGTGGAATCTGAGAAGGTATGCGGGGAATGGACCATGGCCAGTCAGGAACCAGACCAACTCCCTTAGCAGTGGGATACCCCTGCGGGAAGGCGCAATGAAGCCGCTGGTCCTGTCCGCACCATTGGTGTTCGTCACCCACACACCCCACTCCTCCATCTCCGAATACCGAAGGGAACGGGCAATTGCAGCACGAGGAATAGGAACCGGAGTGTCCGCACCAGACACGATCGCCCTCTTGGCCAATGAATCAGCTAACTCATTGCCCGGAATGCCCACGTGGGCCTTGACCCATGAGATGGTGAAATGATCGGACAGTTCAGCTGCGCTCATCCTGACTGAGCGGACAAAGGTAGAGTTCAGGCAAAAAGACGTGAGACTCCTGATTGCGCTTAGACTATCGGAGTAGATGTTTGCTCTTACGTTGCCCTCGGCGCACCATCGGATCGCGCGGTCGATGGCCAGGAGCTCCGCCTGATAAACTGTGTTTGAATTTGAAAGCCTGAACGTCTCCTCATGTATCACCGTGTCCCCGTCAAACACACAGAAAGCTGCACCCACGCCGCCCTCCATTGCCGAACCATCCGTATATATGTCCAGGGGACAAGGATCTCGGCCGAGCCCGGGGACCAATCCGCTTATGCCCAAATCTCCAATTATAGCTCTGCCATCCAAAGGCAAACCCTGGAGGTGACTCGGCAGATAGAGAGGATCTCTTTTATTATAGGTCAAGAATTGCTTATGGAGTCTAAGCAAACTAGTATGTAGAGGAGGGATACCCGTAATCAGATTAAGGGCTATTCCAGGAGATGTTTTATAGCCACGGGTGAGTTGCAACAAGAATGGGCGCTGTAATGAGGCAAGTTGCTTTACTTGGAACTTAGTCTTCGGACAGCCCCAGACTGCAGCACCATAGTGGATAACTTTGTCGATGACCGAGAAGTACCAGGTGCGCAAGAGCCTTCTTTCCGTACCCCCAGGCAGTCTGTACATGGACTGAGCCAACTGGAAAGTTTTTTCTTTCAGGTATTTGATATGTGGGGTCCAACTTAAGCGATCATCGACAACAAGACCCAGATATTTAAGTGACGGACAAACCTTAATTCTCTGTCCCAGTCTAAAGGTAGGTTGTCTGGTCATCTTTCTACCCCTTGTAAACACGAGTGACTGCGTCTTCTCCACAGAAAGAACAAGCTGCAACTCCCCGAGTTTACAGTTAACCTCCTGGAGATGCTGGTTCGTATTCCTTTCGAGCTCACTGCGTGTGTTGCCGTATGTCAACATAGCCAAGTCATCGGCAAAGGCCTGTATGTGTAGTCCCGGTCCATTCAAATAGAGAAGCCCGTTGATATGTAGGTTCCAGAGAATGGGGGACAGTGAGGAACCCTGAGGGCAGCCACGAGTAAGTCTAGAAGTATAAAGGAAAGCGCTTCCCCCCTCACCATAAGACACAGTTCGATTTACCAGATAGGAAATGAAAAAGTTTCTAAACCCATCTGGGACTCCCATGTTCTCAAGACCGCAAAGGCAAGTAGACCACACCAATGAATCAAAGGCACCCTCAACGTCGAGAGTGGTGAGGGCCGTGTGCACAGCTGCAGAGCCCCGGACCCTTTCAAGTAGGTGGTGTACAGCATCACTGCAACCCACTCCCTCTCGAAATCCAAACTGATTGGGATGGATGACAGAACCCGCATGCAACCAAACATTGAGCGAATGAACAAAAATTCTCTCAATTATTTTTCCCAAGGTGGGAAGCAGACATATGGGCCTAAAGTGATTGGGCTGTGAGCCATCCCGGTCCTTTTTAGGAATGAACTTAACCAGCCCTGTTCTGAGGCAAGAAGGGAAGTAAGATCTCTCAAGGGGGGACACAATAAGTGAATGAAGGAGTCCTGGGAAGGAAATCCTGAAGCGCCTCCAGAAATCGTATGTGAGTAGGTCGGGACCAGGCGCTCTGCTCTTACCCAATCTCCCAAAGACAAAATCCAAAACCACAGCATCAACTGAGATACCAGAATCCACCTCGAGTAAATCCGGCATTGGATCATTAGAACTGGGGAAGAAGTGGTTCATAAGGACTTCAATCTTTTCGGCCCTAGACGTAAATCCAGCGCCAGGGAGGTAGTGACTCTCAGGAGATAAATTGCTCCTTCTCCCAAATGTGTAGCGAAATAGGGACCCGAACTCCTCCCGGTTAGACGAACAGAAATCTCTCCACGCCGATTCTTTGGAAATCCTGATACTCTTTTTGTAAAGAGCCCGTTCCATCTTGTACCTTCTAATAATGTTAGGGAGGCAAGGGTGGTCCGGTCTAGAGCCCTTGATCTTGTGGATAGTTTTATATAAACTATTAATAACTCCTCTAAGTTTCTGGAGACCCGGATTCCACCACCTAACCTCGCGAGGTCTGTTAATCTTCCTCTGCCTCATCGTGGAGTGGGCGACCCCCACAATCTCAGCAAACACGGCTCCATAGGCGCGGTCAAAGTCGTCCACACTGGTAGTGTGAGCAATCATATCCTCGAGATCCAAAGACCGGGGCCTGAGCCTCGATTCAAACCTACTAAATTTTTTTAGATTGATTGAGTAACGTAGTTCTTGGCACGCAGACACAGCCCCTAGTTTAATAATGATATACTTATGGTCACTGGCAGTTTCCTCCAGAAGAACCTCGCGGCCGCTGATCATACCACACATTCGTGACGAAGACAGCTGAAGGTCAGGCCAACCTCGTCCATCTCGGGCCTCAAATGAGGGGGGGTCGTCATCTCTATTCAGAAGCACCAGTCGGTGCTGAATAATGAATGATTCAATCATAGTGCCTCTTCTATTTCTTGAACCGTATCCCCAAAGGGTCGAGTGAGCATTAAAGTCGCCTGATATAAAGAGCAGCTCCCTGTCCAAAAAGGCCAAGGAATCAAGTTCTTCCAAAAGCTCATAGTTATCATCATGAGGAGGCAAGTATACAGATGTAAGAAGTGCCATCTTTCCGTCTATCATAATCTCCGTGGTGACCGTATTATTGGTTCTGTGGAAAAGGGAGGAAGGCGCAGTAGATCCGTTTATCAACAGAGAACAAGTCATATTTATACTGTTATAAGCAGCGAATCTGGCAGGAATACTGATTGGGCGTTCTTTGTAGATGTAACCCTCTTGGAGAAAAATAACGTCCAGATCAGAATCTTCAGCATACTTGGAGAGAGCCGACATTGCGGCAAAACAGTGATTGGCGTTAATTTGTAAAAAAGAAAGACCTCTGTTATCACTGGCCATAGTCAGTCCTTGCTCTCTGCAGCTTTACAAGTCTCTCATATTGCTGACAGTGGTCAGTCTCCAGCAAGAATGTGGCAGCTCGCAGTTTATACACTTTCTTGGATTTGGGCACGTGCTCTTTTGATGCCTCTCCTGTCCTCCACAGTACAGGCACCGTTCCCTGGACACACACTTAGTCTTGGAGTGACCCAAGACCCCACATCCAGTGCACAAAGGCACCTTGTTAAATTCGCCTACCGGACAGCTCTGGCATCCAAGGAATACCCTGCCGGATCCTATAAATCTGTGGAATAGCATAGGGTTAAGCCTTATGACCCAACAATGGCCACGCTTTGCGCTAAAAGTGAAGAGAGGCTCGAACACCCCACCTCCAGCTATTCCCAAGTCCCCATTCCTAAGATCGATTTCTCTGATAATGTCCTCCCTAGAGTAGTCTCTGTCTATTCCGGTAATTATTACCGTGGGAAGTCTTCTGTTTGGAAGTCTGGTTGTGAATCTAGCAGACAAATCGGAATTCTCCGAGATAGCACCCTGAAGTCTTTTCCTCTCCCCAGCATCCGCACAATCCACGACTATACCGGTCTTAGCCTTGCGCAGTCTATGGATCCTAGTGCCCATCTTAGACAGGGACTCAGTTATACTCTTCTCGTCTTTGTCGGTTGGGCAAGAATTGTCCTTCGTATTAATAATAAGGGCCGCTCCTGTAGCTACCAAAGAACGCTGAGGCATCGTGGACTGTCGTCTGGTAACTTCAGAGTAGGTAGGGGCCGATGGCCTGGCCATGAGTTCCTCTAGCCTATTGAGTCTCTGGAGAATAGCAGAACCAAGGGTCAGCTCCTCACAGGTCTCAGGAAGAGAGGTTTGACCAGAAACGTCTACAGTGCAAGGTGGATGTGCGTGTACAATGGGCGGACAACTCGGGATCTCACAGAGTCTCCGAAGGATCGGGACTAACTCAAGCATGAATGGACCGGATGAGACAAGACATTTCGCCTTCTTCTCAAACAGCTCCAACATCTCCGCCAGGCAAATGAATTGAATCGGCAGTTCATCACCTTCCCCAGGCTCCCATTCCTTAGCGAGATCTCTAAGACCATCAAATTGGCGGATCATGGCCGGTTTAGGGTTTAAACTCTCAACCACCTCAGAACTGGAGGATCCACCTCTAGGAGGTGATCTGATCAGACGGATCAGTAATTAAAAGCCTTTCTCTGGAAACCGTTCACCAAAAACTTTTTTTTAGAATAGAGAGATTATTATTCAATAAGCATTTAATATTAATTACATTTTATTCATATAAAAAAATATTTTTGAGGAGTTAATTATCCTGACCAAAAGTATAATGTAGGAAGGGAATACAAAAAATGACTAAAGCGCCTTTTAGGTGCATGGTTACACATAAAAAAGTTCAGCTTTCGTTCACTTCTTTGATATGTCCTTGGACATGAACCTTTTTATCACATCTTGAAATGCGTGTAGAATCTCCGTAAAAATCCGCAAATACTTTAAATTTTGAAGTGTTGAATCCACGAAAGTTGACCCATGCTGAAGTATTATCGAAATTCGTTAGAGCTGAGTTGTTACTTTCGAGAACATAGACAGTGCCTTTAAGTTTTCGGAACCCCTATAAAAATATTAAAATAAAATGTTCTGCATATAATTTGTTTACACACCCACGCAAAACAGGCAAGCAGATTTAATACGTGATAAAAGCTAAAAATTCATAACTTTCTTCCTGACACTTGAGAAGTTAAATTTATCAACTTTATAAAATAAAGAGATGTTAGCTGCGTATCTGAAACATTAATCAAAATCACGTTTCAGTACGACTACGAGAGAAGAGAGCCTTTAAAATTTATATCGTAAGTAAACGAAATTTAATTTCTTCAGGAATCAGCAGAAACAAAAAAAAAGCAATTATAAAGGAGCTATTCTCAGCATTATGCTTGTAGGTTTAGGTATATAATTTAGTGAGACGTATGAGGAATTTATGTTACCGTAAAAGCATTACGTTTTATGTGAAAATTCTCTTCGCTCCACAGAATTCTTGCAATAGACGTTCAAGGAAAGAACAATAAAATGTTTTATGGGTCCATACCGAACTAAAAACACCAACCAGGCCATTTTAAATCACGTCTTTAGAACAACTAGGAGGGCTAGTTAAAAATATTTTTCATTTCTCCCAAGTGTTTTATCCTATCTCTGGTGTGTAAAACTACACATTCGATACATCATCAGAATTTCTTATGGGTGGTGTGTTATGGTTTTTATCGAAAATGCACATGGTATGCACTCAATAGTAAAAATGGAGCCGTTAATACTTTTATATGTTTGCTTAAGAGTCTAGGAATGGTTCAAGTTTCTTGTTTTATAACTTAAAAACGATTTATATAGAAAGGTAATAAGGAAGTTAAATTGTGTTCTTGTTCAGCTATTATTGAATTGTTAGTATTCATTGAATATGATGATTTAGGATGAAAGTTTACCGAAAGTATGCAGGTTGCAGGTTTTTTTTAAAGATTTCAAATACTGTTTTTTAATAACTTTTATTTAAAAGTTTAATTCAATATGATTTGAAAATGCGTAAAACATTACTTAGCCAACCATAATTATTTAACTTGCTAATGTATTTCCGTCATAGATTGTATTAAATTAACGCTTCCAAACCTAGCCCCCTGAAAATCCTATATATTTCTAATCTTAGGTTCAGTTGGGGTAAATTGGTAATAGGGATTTATACGATTTATTAAAATTAATTATTATTTAAATAGTCGAGCTTCTTTTAGAGACTTAGAAAGGTTTGGCAAAGTGTTAGAAAATTTTCACAACAGTCAAATATGGACCAATTAAATATTAAAATATCCCAACTTTATTATCCAGTTTCATTTGTAGCTATAGCTCACTAGAATCCGGATTACTACTACCTGGACTAGAAGAGTGAGCTCTAAAAGGGGGCTCTGCGCAACACTGTGTAATTTGACTACCCAATCCTCGGGCAACCTGCATTAGCGCTGTTGTTATGGTAGAGTTACGAGTTTAATTATAACCACAAATAGCCCTTTAGAAGCGGGGTATAACGACAATCCGGCTGGGCTGTTTTGCTATCCAAACTACTCGCGATTCCTGGTAATTTAGAGGTCATTATTTAGCCCCAGCCGGACAGTAGTTGATCATATTCGTCGCTGGAAATTATGGAGCCGTGCTAGTAGTAACTGAAGTGACTAGTGATTTAAGAACTTTACGTTTTTCTCATTACTTCGGGAGACTAACAACTAGATGGCGTAATGGAATTCCCTTTTTCCGTTCTTTGCTTGCGTAGATCATATTTGGTAAATTATTATGGTTATTGCATGGGTGAATTTTTGTAAGTAGGTTATTTCTCGAGGGAATATTAGTGTTTGGGTGTATATTTGCCGTCTAACGTCCAATATAGGTTGCACTTTTGGCCTTACGTCTTCATTTTGTCGTTGATGACTAAATTCGTGTCTAAAACAATTGATGAAGTTATATAATTTTGAAGGGTTTAAATTAAAACGCCCTATTATTTTAAATATCTAAACAAAATATGAACTTTTGTGATAGTGGAAATTTAACAAAGGCACTGTCTAGTAACAACTCAACTCTAACAAATTTCGCTATTAAAACCTATGGCATTGCCTAGCCAAGACCCTCTATATAAAGGCCTCCCAACTCGGCCGTGCAACGTCATAACTTTCACTCATCTTTGACGTCACTCCATAGACTTAACATGGCAATTTTCACTCATGTTTGACGTCATCGTCCGGAGTTGGGTGGCCATGTATATAGAGGGTCTTGGCCTAGCTCCTCGAAAGTAACAATTCAACTCTAACGAATTTCGCTGATACTTAAGCATGGGTCAACTTTCGTGGATATAGACACTTCGTTTAACAAAACGAAATGGTTTTAACGAACAAGTTAATAAACATGTTCGTGAAACTTTTTTTTGTAAAAAATAAAATGTACTTTTTAAAATTACTCTATCACAAAATAATTTTTCATTAACAGGGGATTTTATGCTTTTTAATTTTTAAAAAGTTACACCAGTTTCACACACAAAATAGAGTTATTTTTAATACTTAAATTTTGAGAGTTTTTACTTTTAAAAAAATGTTAGAACCTAAGTCTTTGAGAACATCATTCTTCAAGTAGATAGCTCAATCGATTAAGCAAAATTCAATAACAAACTAGATGGATATAGAGATTTAAAAACATATTAACTCTAATGTATTGAATATCATCTCGTCTGAATACATAATAGTTTATATTTTTTTCTCTTCAAATAAATATACGCGAAGAATATTGATCATTTTAAAATAAAAACCATTTTAGAAAAGACACGCATAAGAAACAACTTTACGAGCCGTTCCTTTCATATAAAATGAAAACTTGATAGCTTAATCATATGACATACGACTGATTCTGATATTTATATCCGTGCAATAAGCTCAGGCGCCCTTTCGATTTCTTACCCAGATATGGCTGAACGCTCCGCAAGATATGATAAGCCCCGAAATTTATGACTTTTAAAGTTTAAAACTGTGGGCAGATTGGTAGATTTACGGACCTAAAGACACAAAGTCGTTCTGGAGGATCTGTATAAAATGGCCGCTTCACAAGCTCTGAGCAGGATAGTACTTTTGTGGTGAATTTTACGACAGCTTGTCAAGGGGTAGTTCTGATATTCTTCAGAAATATGTGAGATTCTTCTCTTTCATGGCCGAAACTATGTTTCATTTTTGATGAATTGGAGTTGTAGGGCATGAAAACAAGAATTTAGATTTATTGTGGAACGTTTGTTAAGTCTCGTATAATAGTGGTAATGTGGCATGTAGTTAAAGACAGTGAATGTGAAACATGTAATTGGGAGAATTTGTGTACCGTTAAATTATTTCATAAGTTTTTGAATTATGTGCTGACACATTTCGAAAAACATCAAGTACTTCAAAAGCATAATTATTTCGCTAAGTATTCTGTTTTTTGGGGATATAACATTTGTGACATACAATATATAATTAACTTTTTTGCACCTTTAAGTACGCTGCTAAATTTTTAAGACCGATAACAATTAAGAGAAAGTAAATAAAACATACTTTAAAATGATACGACAACACACACTAACAAGCGTCCACCAGTTGCTAGGTTTTCTAATAATGTCATGAATGTTTATATGCGTTAAGCAATAAAGTAGATGGTACCAGGTGGCAATATTTAATAACTGATGACTCTTTTCATATACACTCAAATCAATAAATATTACAAGTTAAAACGAAAAGGGTGGCCTAGATCTCCATTTAAACATATCAACAGTACATTATAGTGATTGTTTCAAAAGTCCGTTTCGTGGCTTTTATTTGAAACCAACATTCCCTAGTGTCACGGATGTAAAGTCTACTCTTAGGTAAGTGACCGTGGAAAATCCATTTAGATGACTTACATATCCCCTAGTGGCGAAATAAAAAGTTAAAAAAATTAATTTAAAAACTAAAGAAGATAAAGCAAAAATTTCAGTGAGAGTATTGTTACCAACGTTATGAAGAACTCACTGAAAAAAAATTCATGAAAATATCGTGAATATTCGAGGAGATATTAGCATGTTAAAATAGCACTTTTGGAGGCCCCATAAAAGAAAAAGTTCGTAAATTTGCAAGTTTTTTTATTAAATTTTGTCTTCATTCAACTAAAACTATACAATAACACTGAAAAATTTACAAACTTTTTCTTTTTTGAGGTCTGAAAATGATATATTCTCATCCTAATATATCCGCGAATTTTCACGATATTTTCATGAATTTATTTTCAGTGAGTTATTCATAAACTAGGCAACAATACTCTTACTGATGTTTTGCTCTGTCTCCTGCAGTTTTCAAAGTAATTTTTAAAAAAGTCATTTCAATAGAGTCTCCAGGGTCACTTACCTGGAGGGGTGGACCTTACTTCCGTGACCCTAGAACATGTTGGTTCCGATTAAAAGCCGCAAAACGGACTTTTGAAACACCCTGTATACACAAATCTCAGCAACATTCTTTCAACACATTCAAACAAATCGATGATACAAACCCCACTACCCCCCGGCTTAATCCCATTTCGACGCCCCATTCCCGATTTCTCACAGCAAACCCCACCCCCTTACACTAGTACACAGCTCAAATCCCTTGAAGTCCAAACACGTCGCAGCAGCATTATGCGAATTGCCTTGTTAGCCTGCATGCAGATCGGACATTAAGTCGGCCGAACCCGAAACCCGGCAGGTAATAAAGCTGCCTGAAAATCCCACCACCCTTCTTTCCCTCAAAGTCCTGTAAGTGTCCGAATAAATGAGGACGGGATGCCGGATGGGTAATCTGCGTCCGGAGTAATCCGGGTTGTCAAAGTGTTTCTTTTTTTTGCTGTTGTTGGGGTAAGTTAAGCTCCGTTGCGGAAGATGAAGGGAAAGTGGTGGTGTTAGCTAATGAAGTATATGCTATGTGGTAAGGTTGAGATGGAGAGGGTCGTAATCTGATTGGATATTTAGTGATGGTTTCTGTTTTTATAGTCTGTGTAATTTAAATAGGCGGTTGGACGTCATCAGTTGAGAAAACGTAAGCGGTTCTGCTTTATTTTTGCACATCATTTAGGGCAGGGCGTGAAATTAAATTGAAACTTTGTATCTTAATAATTATAATACTAATTCGAATTAAAAAAAACAGAACGACAATCTTTTTGAAAAAAATAAATGCATTTTTGTTTAAAATTTTGTACTTCTACTATTACTATACTCTGTTCATTTCGAACTGGTGCTTGAAAATATTTCCTTCCCCCACCACCGATCGGTAACCATAGCAACTATCCTCGTCAAAGTGACGAAGAAGGCTTACTATTGGCTTCTCGAAGAGCGTAACTATAGTTACGCTTCTAGCGTGGGGGAAAGCACTATTTCTCAAGCGCCAATTCGAAATGAAAAGAGTATAGTTTTTCTTTTATAACGAAAAAGGTGTTCCGATTATTTCATTGGCTGCTGCGACACGAGTTAGATTCAATGACAATCTCGGGCGGTTGTGGGCTCGGAGTGATGTGTGAAAACGTAAGACTGGTGGAAACCATGGAAACGCTCAGGGTAAAGGTGGAGAGACTGGGGAAATCACGTGACTTTTCAACCGCCGAGTCTAATTACACAGACTATAGGTTACATGATACTCCAGATATACCAATGTTTTTACAGGAAACTCCCGAAAAAAATTGGGAAGTTTCCGAATTTTTCCGAATTCCGAATTTTTTTTCTCTTCGTCTCGAAAATCGTCTTTTCCGAAGCACCTGAAAACGCTTAATAGACGAGATTAGTGTGACGTTTTTTGTTTTGTTTGGAAACGTAAATTCAGTCTGTGATTGGTTCCGTGAACTGTACGGACAGTACGGATCCGTATGTAACCAATAACGGATCGAATAAACGTTTCCAAACAAAACAAGAAACCGGAAGTGACGTTTTCACTAATCTCCTCTATTGCATGCACAGTGACGTCACAATATATTGACTTAGCCTAAAATGTTTGCCTTGGATTTCTGACCGTCACCAGAAGTGTCTAGAAGGTAAATATTTATTAAAACACTCATATCGGGCACTTCAGAAAAAATAAATCTTCAACTAAAACAAAGAAATTCAATTTTGATTGCAATTTTAACTGATGGAATTCTACGTCACTGTGCATGCAAACACACTTCGCGTTTTCAGTCACGTGTTTTTTTCTCGACTTTTAAATTAAAATATTTAATTTTTTGTACACGTTTTTGAAAAATTGACAAAATATTTCATTTTATTTTACAAAAAACCATACGGAACACTTGAAAGTTTATGAAAATCTGACACATGCAAGTTCCTTATTGCGGAAATTTGGGGAACTAACGTTCACGTATGTTTGAAAACCTGGAATTATAAGGGAATACAGTGTTCCCTCGTTATTCGCGGTAGTTACGTTCCAAAATATACCGCGAATACACTCGAAATCCCCGCGAATAACGAACCCAGTTTTTTAACCCTTTACTTACCGACGGTACTTACAAGTACCGCCAACTTTAAAATTACATAGAAGAACCATCCTTTCGAATATATTGACGATAATTTGCAGGAACACTCTTTCAGTTATCCTCTTCAAGGATAAAAAGCAGCGAAGGTTCTATGATGAGTATTTTAGCGGGAAATGCGAATAGATTTAACTGAAGTTGTAAGTTTAGCTGCCATTTCGATCGGATTCACATGATTGTCATTTTTGTTCCCGCAAAAAAGTAGTTAAAGTCAAAAGTTAAGTGTATTATATTTTAAGACTTATTACTGCGATAAAAAAGCTATGTTTTTCTTGTATTGTGAGAATATTTTAGCACTCCGTGTACTGACAGTACCCAAAAGTTTCAATTTAAGTAATTGGTTCTAGCGGATTCAATTTTCCAAAGATGATTATTTTATTTATGTATATCCCTTAATTTTCAATTTAGTGACTCAAAAAAGTATTTGCACTAAAAAAATTGCAGCGAATCATAATGCGGTAAATAAAGGGTTAAAACGCTCATATATGATAATATAACAGATATAATGGTTTGATTCCGTCATTTATTACACAAAACTAATAAAACTGGTTCACGCAAAAAGTAGTTTTAATTGTAAATAATTTGTAGTAAATATCAAAAGGGTTTCTAGCTAGAAACCTTGCTTAGTAGAAGACGTCACATTTGTCAAAATGGTTTTACATAATAAATACCGGAATCGAACAATTATCTGGCAAATACAATTTTCTGGCAAATATGTTTGTTTCATTATTAAAAAACTTTGAGATCGAAATCCGTGCTCGAATCCATTACTCAACCGCGAATATGCGAGGACCCACTGTACTCATTCGATAATTTTTGTGAAAAAAAATCGGAATTTTCTTAACCCATTATGTCCCGACGGGACTTGTAAGTTCCACTTCCCAACGTTCCAAATTCGTCCAATTTTCGTCATTTAAGGCCAAATTTAGCTCACTTATAGTCACAGTTACGTAAACTTGACATATTTTGGATGAGGATGAGGAAAATAATTTCGGGCATAAAGGGTTAAAATTGCGATTTTTTTTCGGAATTGCGGAAATTTGGGGAACTCAAGTTCACGTATGTTTGAAAACCTGGAATTATAAGGGAATACACTCATTCGATAATTTTTGTAAACATTCAGAGTATACAATACTGATGTCTTTCCAATTTTGTGTTTTAGTGATTATAATAAGAACTTTAATGTTTATTTTTGAAAATTTCCTCAAAAATTCTATTAGTGCTCACAGTGTTACAATTGCTTGGTGTTACTTTTGACCCCACTCTCCCTGCTGGGAACACCGGGATATGAAAATTATTGGAAAAATTGTGATCGGTAAAAGGTACCGGGAAAAAAACGAGATATGAAAATTATCGGGAACAAAGGGATATGAAAAAAGTACTCTGTGGAAACCGGGGCGATTGGTGATACGAAACATTAGACACGTAACTTGGGAGAACTTTAAAAAAAGCAATTAATGCACCCCACCCGTGAAAGGCCGAGCAAATAAGCTCGTATATTTGTAAAATATTAGAAATATATGAAAGATATATGTGTATGTTAACAGTTAAAAAGTTTGTTTTTAATCATGTATTAGGGAGATCAAATGTAATAAATTCTGATCCTTTTGCAAAGGAAATAGAGCTAATTTGAAATACATTTTAACTTTTCCTTTCACCTATAGTCTGTTAATTTAGAATTGGCACCTGGAAGAGGATCAAAACCCCTTAATAATGATTAATAATGCTCATCACACAACTTCAGTGACCGATTTTTTACGGTAAGTTAACTATCTTTGTGTAGACTACCTTGTCATTGCAGAAGAAACATTTTTTGATGATAATTACAATAGTAACTGCTTTTAGTACATTAAGTCTCAGGCACCTATTATAATTGAACAGCGTATAAAAGTGTATAACTGTACATATATATGGCATTTAAGTACTACCCATTTTAATTTACAGCAATCTAAAGTAATCAATTTGTTCCATGATTGAAAACCATGCAGATATTGAATCTATTTCCTTTAAAATCCTAATAAAACCTAATATAAAAGTATCTAATCTACACTGGATTTCTCAAATAAGCCATCTAAATTACGTAAACAGATCGAGTCTTTTGGTGCTCAGGTCCTCTTTTTGTGTTTACTCGTCCAACTATATCGAATCGCCTTTTCTCCCAAAAGAGCTTTAAAATCATTCAACGAAACTCCCCGTTTAAAATATTCCGTAAAATGATGAATTGCACTATTCACACTCCCTGCCATGGCGTCGAAATCATCGATTAAACATTTTAATTTGAAGCGACCTTTTTCCCTGCATTAGAGCAATTCATCAAAAATTTCCATCACAATACACGGCGGAGGAGGAAAATATGCTTCACCGTGCGGCTCGGGTGCAAGGCAGGGAAGGCGTACCTTATACAAACCGGCCAAGTTGGCGTTTTCTTTGGAGATACCTGATAACAAATTACCGAGTTCCGCGTGCGAAAGATTAGAGCTGACGCCCTGGCACTGTGATAAGGCGAAATTTTCGCATAAAACTCGTGTTGCGTTACCCAACTTGTCTCCGAAGTGGTGTCTAATCACTTAATCTCTGGAGCTGGAGGGGGTAATCAGATGAATAGGCATGTCGGGAAAGATAAAGCAATAAAACAAAACCCCAAAACTTGCCAAAAAGAAAAGGCAAGGAGAGTCGAAACATACGCTAAAAAAATCTCAGAATACGATAAGAAGATAATCGATGGTTTCCGAGGAATAAAAGTTAATAAAAAAAAGGATTTCTTGCAGGGGTTTAGTTGTCTTGCTGCTTCAACCTCGGGGTGTGAGACGGCTTCAGATTTTTCTCGAGACATGACCAACTTTGATGGATGGACTCTTTTTGCGAAAAGTTTATCAACTCATCATAAAACCGTTTGCTCTGGAGGGACAAGTTCTTCTATAAAGAAGGGGGTTATTATGTGTGGGAACAATTTGTTTATTCTCTGCCTTGCTTGCTGTTTTTGTTGGGGGTGGTAAACTTTTGTACTCCCTCTTCGGTTTATAAAAATTGCTCTGTAATAAAGTTAGTGTAAAATTATGCGCAGTGGGGGGAAAAAGAGGATAGATATCTCAAGTCCGATGTCTCCCGTGGGTTTAAACACTGAAGAGGCGTTTCTTAGTATAAGTTTTGCCGTTGCATTTTTTTCAATTCTGCTCCATTTGGAAATAATGGATTATGGGATTTTTTATGGTTCATAGTCCACTGAAAATAGCGAAAAAAAGGGCCGAACCTCGGACAAATTGCAATAAAAGGTTTCTCAACGGTTTTCACTTAGGAATTACCTCAATAATAACATACTAAAAATCGGCCAAAATCGGCTGGGGGGAAGTTTAATTTTTTTTAATTTTTAAAAAATGGCCGAAAAAATATTTCAAAAAATCAAATTATAAAAATAGAGACTTATGATACATGTTTATAGGCTATTTTTCAGTGCTGAATACGAATATACCATTTAAATTTTTAAAAATTTAAAATTTCAATTTTTAAAAATTAATTCAAAATTTGGAAAGTCGAAAAAATTAAAACATCGCTCAAAACCACAAAATAATTGCAAAAGAAATAATTAAAACGGTTTTCAATTAGAAATGACTTAAATAATAACATACTAAAAATGTAAGAAAAGCGGACAATAAAAAGTTTAATTTTTTTCAAATTTTCAATTTTTTTGGCCTCAAAAATCGACCTTTTTAAAAATTCTTGTTAAAAACGTTTGAGGCATTTACCAAGGTCATTTTTCCATGGATGTTGTAGATATATACCTCTATAACATAAAAAAACCACAATTGGTGATTAAATCATTAGTTAATTAATTAATTTATAAAAATTAACGTTGAAAATACAGGTAGAATCTTTCAATCAAGTAATAAGGAAAATATTTAGACAATATTTGGTGATAAATCATTTTGAAAATAATTAAATTGAAAAAGGACAAAATATCTTTCAAAAAATTAAAATTTTAAATTAATTTAAAAAATTTAAATTTTTAAAAATTTTTAAATTTTGTAGTATATGCATGTGATACATGTCTCTAGGCTATATTTTAGTGCTGTTTACGAATATCACGCCAACTTTTCAATAAAATTTAAATTAACTGTGGAAAAATTGAAGCATTTTTCTCAATAATTTTGTTTTTTATGCCTCAATTTTTCCACAGTTAATTTAAATTTTATTGAAAAGTTGGCGTGATATTCGTAAACAGCACTAAAATATAGCCTAGAGACATGTATCACATGCATATACTACAAAATTTAAAAATTTTAAAAAATTTAAATTTTTTAAATTAATTTAAAATTTTAATTTTTTGAAAGATATTTTGTCCTTTTTCAATTTAAATATTTTCAAAATGATTTATTACCAAATATTGTCTAAATATTTTCCTTATTACTTGATTGAAAGATTTTACCTGTATTTTCAACGTTAATTTTAATAAATTAATTAACTAACTAATGATTTAATCACCAATTGTGGTTTTTTTATGTTATAAAGGTATATACCTACAACATCCATGGAAAAATGACCTTGGTAAATGCCTCAAACGTTTTTAACAAGAGTTTTTAAAAAGGTCGATTTTTGAGGCCAAAAAAATTGAAAATTTGAAAAAAATTAAACTTTTTACTGTCCGATTTTCTTCCATTTTTAGTATGTTATTATTTCAGTCATTTCTAATTGAAAACCGTTTAAATTATTTCTTTTGCAATTATTTTGTGGTTTTGAGCGATGTTTTAATTTTTTCGACTTTCCAAATTTTGAATTAATTTTTAAAAATTGAAATTTTAAATTTTTTAAAATTTAAATGGTATATTCGTATTCAGCACTGAAAAATAGCCTATAAACATGTATCATAAGTCTCTATTTTTATAATTTGATTTTTTGAAATATTTTTTCGGCCATTTTTTAAAAATTTAAAAAAAATTAAACTTCCCCCCGGCCGATTTGGCCGATTTTTAGTATGTTATTATTGAGGTCATTCCTAAGTGAAAACCGTTGAGAAACCTTTTATTGCAATTTGTCCGAGGTTCAACTCTATTTTCAGTGGACTATCAGGTGACAACACATGAACTAATGGTCATAGTGTTTTAGTTCTTTATTAAAAATCGTACTCAAAAATTTATTCTCAATGGGTTTTTTTATATCAAGACAAAATGTCATAAAGTTAAACAAAAATTTGTTTCGTCTATGAAAAAAGCGTTATTTAAAAATCAAGCATTTATTATTAAACTTAAAAGATATCATGATGAAGATGTAATACAGAGTGGTTATACATGGTGGTTATAAAATAACATACCGACTTTAAAATTATCTACAGATGAAACTACTACTCGAAAAAATCTGAAATTTTAAAAGGGGTATATTGAAGGAATGGAAATTGTTTTACAACAAAAAAATCAGTAAATTAATTAATTTAATTAAGTTTTTACCTTCATTATCGGACCGTCGACATAAGTCTAGAAGGTAAATGCTTATTAAAGCTATCATATCAGACACTTGAAATTATAACTACCCCCTTTACTCAACAGAGTTGCGTAATTTTTTAGGGATAAATAATTTTTTCCCTGAAGTGCCTCTGATTTGATAGTTTGAATAAACATTAAAACATTTACCTTTTTGACTTCTGGTTACGGTCCGAAAACTAAAGAAAAAATTTAGATCATTAAATTAATTAATTTACTATTTTTTTTATTTGAAAAAAATTCCCATCCCTTCAAAAAGCCTCCTTTAAAATTTCAGATTTTTCCTCCAGTAGTTTCGTCTGTAAAGAATTTTGAAGTAGGTATGTTATTTTATAACCACCCTGTATTTACAAATTCACTTTGAAATGGATATAAATACAAAACTATTTTATGAATAATATTTTTATTATTTTTGTTTGATTTCTTAACAATGATTTTTTGTCAGCTTTTTAACTTATTTGCATATTTTATCTCTATCAAATAAAGAAAAAGGATTTATAAATATTGGAATTCAGAAATATTGACAAAAAATAACTGAATCACTGATTTTGCATGCTTGAAACCAATCCAATAGAGTGTTTTCATGTGACGTCACGACCATTTATTTTCTTCCTTGCTGGTTGTCAAACATTCTGTTGCTAAGGCCGTTGCTAGGTCCGAGTCTCATGTGATTGAAAATGGTCTATTGATATAATGCCATATTACCATCCTTAGGAAAAATGTTCAACTCTTTCTGTGAGACTTCGATACCTGAAAAAAATTTTAAATAAATAATCTATCGTAATATTTTAAGCTACAACTAGAACTTACACTACTACTTTTTTATATATCTTTGAATCAGTCCTTCTCTCTTACAATATTGAAAAATGAACGCAATAAAAACTCAATTGCTACGGATATAAACCAATGTTCAAAATGTAACCGTCATTTCCACAATTTCGAGCACATTACTCTGTCACATCATTATCAACAAAAATGAAAATTTTAGTTCATTATGCTTACGAATTAAAAACTAAACTATTATTTTTGAAGTACATACTTTAGTCTCTTATGTAAAAATCACGGTCATTTAATTTTGTGGTCGGTCTCTCAAATTTCTGCATTAAACTACGCATGCATACAAAGATCTCATTAAAACACTCCTTTAAAATGTCTTCATAAAAGCAAAAAACCCAAATGATTTCTGTTTGTTCCTAATTGCTCAATTTCCACACTTTTTTTCGCCAGCAGACGAGTTCTTTGCGTGTTTGAAAAGCCATAAATAAACATGAAAAGCTTTCCTTAATGAATGTGAATTTCTTAATGTACGTCTCAAGATCATAGCTTTGCGTGACCGTCTAACGTGGGAATTGATATTCAATAGTTTAACTCGTTAGTGTTTGTTTTATTTTATGTGCACAGAAACTACCTTTTTCTTTTCGATGAATATGATCAATTAGCGCAAAAAACGTTAGTAAAAACGACCAAAAGAGATAATTTATTATTTTGGGGCCATCGAGTTTATTTTAAGTGAAAATTATTCAAAAGCTTCCTAACTTTCGACGTTTCTCGAAAAAGCGGTGACTGGTGAGAAGTGACCTAGAATTTAACAATACACTGTGTTTCGGATAGGTGTTTCATAACTTCTAGGGGAGGTAGGTACTTTAAGACGAACAAGAATTGGTATAGGGTCTCTAGAGGGGTGAAAATTAGCAAAAAACCCTCGCATATCTGGGCAGAAAGCGAATCAATTGTTCGATTCCAACATGTATTACATTCAACCAATTCAAATGGTTCATGTAAAAATCAGATGCTAGTGTTTATTCGAATCAAAAACAGGCCAATAAATGAAACAGACTTGCGTTGTAGACTGCAATAGAAAATATCACGACGAAAACTTATTAACCCATTGAGGACGGTTGGTAAGAAAAGTTGCCAAGGGACATTTGATTTTTTACTGACTCTAATAGAGGACATTAAAAATTTAAATGCATGATAATAGCTTCTGAAGAATGTATTTATTCAGATAAAAATAGAAATTTATACCTTTCATGCCGTTTTGGTGGTAAAATCGCTGTTAGAAGGAGAGCGTTTCACTACATTTTTGAGATAACTGGGAGATCATTTGGAAAACTCCAAAAAAATCTAATGTTTTGGTTATTTTTGTGACTTGTTTCTATTGAAGCATATTCACAAGATCCCATTCTAAATATTATTACCAATTATAGTTGGAATGAGGATATTTAAATTGCCAATAGCAAGGGTTTTCTTCTACTGGCAACTTTTGTTGCCAATCGTCCGATGTGTGGTCAAAACTTTTAAGAGTTACTTATAAGAAGCTTCTGTAAATTAATTACTTTCTATACTTTTTTGAGTTCTTATCATAAATGTAGATCTTATTGATACTTTGGCATGATGAAATGTTTCCCTTGGATCATAATTTTTGTGGTTTTTTTATAGATTTTAGATTTTTACCCATTCCTAACACATTGATTGGTTCAATCTCATACTAAATCATTTCTGGATACATTTATTTTCCTTGAAATGGTTTTCTGGAAACTTAAAAAAGTTAAAAAACAAAATATCACTGCAGTTATGTAGCCCATTTTGAATAGCCAATACCTAGTTTTTATCGAGTTGATGAGTAATCTTCAACATTTTCTGTGGGGAGTATGCGAAATCTGGAGCCATAAAGATGAATATTGTAATTAGGATGACTTTTTAATAGAGAATGACTAAAAAGAACGTGGAATTACAATAAGAGAAAAAGCTTCGGAAGGCAAAAAATTTTATATATACAGGGTGTTTCAAAATTGCGTTGCACGGCTTTAATTCGGAACCAACGCCTCCTAGGGTCATGGAAATAAGGTCTACCCCTAGGTAAGTGAGCCTGGAGAATCTATTGAGATGACTTACAGCGCCCCTAGGGGCGAAATTAAAAAGTTAAAAAAATTAATTTACAAACTAAAGGAGATAGAACAAAAACCTCAGTAAGAGTATTGTTGCCAACGTCAAGAAGAACTCATTGAAAACAATTTGATCAAAATATCTTGAATATTCGCGAAGATATTAGCATGTGAAAATAGCACTTTTTCAGGGGTTAAAAACGAAAAAGTTCGCATATTTGCAAAATTTTTTGATTTCTTGAATAAATTTTGCATTTATTCAACTAAAAAAACACAAAACTACATAATAACACTGAAAAATTTGCAAATATGTGAACTTTTTCTTTTTACTATTTGTACTATTTTCACATGCTAATATCTCCACGAATATTCAAGATATTTTGATCAAATTTTTTTCAGTGAGTTCTTCATGACGTTGGCAACAATATTCTCATTGAGGTTTTTGCTCTATCTCCTTTAGTTTTTGAATTAATTTTTTTAACTTTTTACTTCCGCCGCTAGGGGCACTGTAAGTCATCTCAATGGATTCTCCAGGGTCACTTACCTAGGGGTCTACCTTACTTCCATGACCCAGGGTTGCGTTGGTTCCGAATAAAAGCCGTGCAACGCAATTTTGAAACACCCTGTATAACCAAAGGTATCCGAAAAATGAAAGTTGCGAATATAAGACTCTGGCAGGTAAAAAAGTCCCTATGTTCCAGACTGGGAGATATAAATAAAACTGTTTTAACCTGGAAGTTAGCTAAAGACAGAAATCAACAGGTTCCGACATAGAAAGTACTAGTTCGGCTATTTTTAAAGCCTGAAATTAGGTGAATATCAATATTTCGGACTGAACAGGCCCTATTCAGGAGGGGTGACATACCCTTTCTTGGACCCCCTATCAACAATATAGTCCCCATTCACTTTTATTTATGTATTATTTCTTTAAATTAAGTATGAAAACATTTTATTATCAAAATCGTAAACATTCTAATTAGTTTTTTCGACTTTTCATTTGTCGGAGTTTGGACCCCACTAAGGACGGTTGGCAAGAAAAGTTGCCAGTTAAAAAATCATAAAAATTATTTTTTGAAAAATCTGAAAATGGGCATTTCTTACTATATTTGGTCCAAATGAACAAAATATGAAAGAAAAAGTTAATTATTTTCATTATTTTAAAGTCGTCCTTAATGGGTTAATAGTGTCGTGTTGGTTGTTTTTAGTTATATGGCGCAGAAACTAGAGTCTTACCAAGGGACAGTTGTAACTTTAATCTACTTACAATCCATGCCTGTTTCATTTATTGGTCCTTTTTTTTGCTCATTCTCTACCCTTGAACCCCTTTTGCGACCCCCTAACCTATACCATACCTTGCTCGTCTTGATATACTCTACATACCCTAGAAGTTATGAAACCCTTATCTGAAACACTCTGCCCATATAGGTTTTACTTAACGTATCTTTTTCGCACAGAGTGTTGCTTAAAACACCTGCCGATGTTGAGCAAGATATGATTCTTCCTTAACCTGTTGGGCCGTACCCAATTGACAAGTCTTGATAACATGTTAAAGTATATGTTGTCAACCTGTCATTACTTACAGCTTCTGTGATAAATGTGGAGATATTGGTAATTCTATATCATCCATGTTTTGTCGTTTATTTAGTTATTGTTATCGGTTTCAGAGTAAAATATAAATCATGACTGAACCCAAATCAATTTTGAGTCTTGAAAGATTATTAAATCTACTATGATGGACGATGTGGAGATTTTTATTTAATTTTTATGCTTTAAGGATACAGGCGTGTCCCAAGCTTTGTTTCTTTGTTATGTCTGGGATTTGAATGGAAATATAAAATAAAAGTAGTTTTTTAAACTTTAAAAATAAATTCTAAGCGATAGTACTTTTAAATCTTGAATATAAAGGTGTTAATAAATAAATCTATTCAATTGTTTTCTGTGAGTCTTTAAGAACAGTTAGGATTTTAAGTACTCCTGTATGAAAAAGTACTTGCATGGTCACTATCATCTGGCTGAAGGTCTGCTCACTACATAATCTTAAGAAATCCAGTTTAATTACAAATATATTTCATCGTACATGTTTTTATAGTGCCTGATAAGGAATATTTCGACTGAAACCCTTCTGTTTATAGTTACACCTAAAATTCTAGTTGTTTATGCTATTTTAAAATATTTAGGGGCGTATTATTTTGAGTGTGTCATAGAATGCAATGCAAATCTTTTTTTTAATCAAAATCAATCTATCGCTGTAATGCTCTAGGTAGGGAAAAAATAATTAAGTGAGGAAAATATTACTTAACTACAAAACTAAATCTAGCATTTTGAATAAATTGTAAATAAAGCAGTGTGTTTGAGTAAAAGTTAACTACTTATTGGTTATGAAAATCAGATTGAAACCAAAAAATTACAAACCGCAAGAAATCATCTTATTGGTTTTTGGTTGGTATATAATCGGTAACAAAAAAATAATTACCCTCTATTTTTTAAATTTCCACCCAAAAAATTTGGAATTATTTAATAAAAAAGTACCTGGCCCCACACACCGTTTTTTCTCACACAAAAGCTGTTTACCTGAGTTCAACCAATTCAACTCAGCGATCCTGCGGTTTATCTTTCTGCGAAAATTAATGGTTCTGGATAGCGGAAAATTATCTGTTGCTGTGACTGCTAAACCCATAAATTCCCGTCCCTGTGAGGAGAAGGCCCGACTACCCCTGCTTGATTGACGAGATAAGGAAGTATCAAAGCGGAAATTATTGTACTTAGAAGAATGCGGGGATTTTCGTCATCATTAGGTGCCTCTCGCGGTGATGGTTGCAGTTTAACTTTCGAGGAAATTCGGGTTTTTAGTTTATTTTGCTTCATTGGAAGCTAACAGGATGGGGTGGTGAGCCGTTAGTTTATTGGGGATAAATGAACACTTTCTACTTTGTCTTATTTCGTGTTTTGTAGATCTATTTTATTCCGTAAAAGAAGATGTGTTGCTGAAGTTTTGGAAAAGATCGTTCCGCTATGTAATTTGACGTTGTTGTAACTAAAGCCCTGAATCCCTACCTTAAGTAGCGACATCACGCTCAATCAGTCGCCATTTTGGGGAGAACTCACTACTAGTCTGGATAGTAGGGTGGGCCGAAAACACACTTTATTTTTTAATTATGTTCTAATAGCGCGGAAAGGGTGCTACTTGGGTCCAATAAGGACGGTGTAAAATATTTTTTCGATTGGATAATATCTTAGGCTCCCGCATCGCACTTAAAGTTCGAAAAAATAGATGACTTTTTTACAAAACAACAAAAAAACCAAAGATTAAACTTTCAAATATTGTTCATGATTTTTTTTATGAGAAAATAATATAGTTATAGACATAATGTTTCAGGTTCCATTCTTTTATCACTCTTGCTTCGTTAGATATAATTTTTTAATGTTCAAAGAAATCTTGTAAAGTTGTTTTTTCTGCATTTTAAACAGCTAATAACTCTAGAACTATACAACTTAAAAACCTGAAATTAGTCCCAATCGGTTCGTAAATTTTTTGTCTTTGATTTGATGTGCATCATGACCATCATTGAAAAAAAGTTTTTTTCAAAATTTAAAAAAAGTGAAAAAAAATTTAATAAAAAAATTTTTTTTGAAATTTTTTTTGAAAACAATTTAAAAGCCTTTTGACTCATAAAATGAACATTACTACCAAATTTCAAGTTGAAAATAAAATATAATCATGTATAAAAAAATGAAAATTTCGAAATTTAGGCAAATTCCTAAACAATCCCCAAAATTATACAGCAAGAGAGATTCACTCATGGAAAATTCCTAAACTCGCTTGAGGGTGTTCATATGACTTAAAACATGTAAAAAATGTAGCATAAATTTCTGAAAATACAACAATTAACAGATTCGGTACAAAACCTTACAGAGCTAATTTTCAACTTTAAGTTAATTCAATTTGCATGAATTTTAACTGAATATTCCTAAGAAATGTGTTTATATCCAATTTTTTTATGTTCTAAAACTTCTAATTTACTTTGTTTGACTTTTTAAAAGTAAAAATAATTAGATATAAACATAATTCTTTGGAATTTTCAGGAGTAATGCATGCAAATTGAATAAACTTAAAGTTGAAAATTAGATCTGTAAGGTTTTGTACCGAATCTATTAATTGTCCTATTTTCAGAAATTTATGTGACATTTTTTACATGTTTCAAGTCATATGAACACCCTCAAGCGAGTTTATGAATTTTCCATGAGTGAATTGCTCTTGCTTTATAATTTTGGGGATTGTTTAGGAATTTGCCTAAATTTCGAAATTTTTATTTTTTTTATACATGATTATATTTTATTTTCAACTTGAAATTTGGTAGTAATGTTCATTTTATGAGTCAAAAGGCTTTTAAATTGTTTTCAAAAAAATTTTCAAAAAAAATTTTTTTTATTAAATTTTTTTTCACATTTTTTAAATTTTGAAAAAAACTTTTTTTAAATGATGGTCATGATGCACATCAAATCAAAGACAAAAAATTTACGAACCGAATGGGACTAATTTCAGGTTTTTAAGTTGTATAGTTCTAGAGTTATTAGCCGTTTAAAAATGCAGAAAAAACAACTTTACAAGATTTCTTTGAACATTAAAAAATTATATCTAACGAAGCAAGAGTGATAAAAGAATGGAACCTGAAACATTATGTCTATAACTATATTAGTTTCTCATAAAAAAATCATGAACAATATTTGAAAGTTTAATCTTTGGTTTTTTTGTTGTTTTGTAAAAAAGTCATCCATTTTTTCGAACTTTAAGTGCGATGCGGGAGCCTAAGATATTATCCAATCGAAAAAATATTTTACACCGTCCTTATAGGACCCAAATGGCACCCTTTCCGCGCTATTAGAACATAATTAAAAAATAAAGTGTGTTTTCGGCCCACCCTACTGGATAGTCTAGCTCAACGATGGGCAACCTACGGCCCGCGGGCCGGATCCGGCCCGTCTCGTCATTTGGTCCGGCCCGCGAAACATTTTTAAAATTGTACTAAAAAATCACTCTGTTTTCGTTAACAAGAGCGAAAGATGGGATACAGAAGTTTCCCCCGAAAAAGAACTTAATTTTAGCAGTTAAAACGTGCTGTACAACTATATTTTGTTCTTGGGAGGTGTCTATAAGCGTGGGAGAGTTATTACTTCACGACGGACGATCACCGATGGTTGATTTTCCAATTTTAAAAACGTGGATAGCTTGTTCAACCTTTTTCCATCTCCCTTGAAAAGTAACGTCGAGGAAGCTCCGATACACCTGCAAATGGAGTTGATCGAGCTTCAGGAAGACTGGCATTTAAAATCAAAATTTGAAGACGTAAAGCCCAGTGATTTCCAACAGCACATACCTACATAAATTCCCCCACCTTAGAGCATTTGCAAGAAAAATGATCTGCGCTGAGCATTTGGAAATACATGCAAATGTGAACAGTTCTTTTCCAGAATGAAAATTAATAAATCGAAGTATCGAACCAGGCTTAAGGAGGAAAATCTGGACAAAACTCTTCGCCTGTGTATAAATGAGATAGAGATCCCAATGTTGACAATCTTGTAACTCAGGTTCAAACTCAAGTACTCCAGATCTTTCTAGATTTTCCAGTTCAGATTTTTGTAACTTTAACATTAAATTGTTGTATGTAATCTAAATCTAGATAATATTATTCTAGTCCAGATTAATTTTTAACTTTAGTACTAAACTTCATAAAAAAATTGGGTAGGTGGGGGTAAAAACCCGCACGAGGCAAAACCACGCACCGCGATTTTTAATTGTTAATGATCGATTCGAAAGTTGAAAACCAGGTGGTTGGTTTGTCTTACTGTGACCTATTGTTCTGCGAAAGTTCCTACCCCTAATAGTCCACTGAAAATAGAGTTGAACCTCAAACAAATTGCAATAGAAGGTTTCTCAACGGTTTTCACTTAGAAATGACCTCAATAATAACATACTAAAATTCGGCCAATGTCGGCCGGGGGGAAGTTTAATTTTTTTCAAATTTTTAAAAAATGGCTGAAAAAAATTTAAAAAAAAACCCAAAACAATAATATAGACATGTGATACATGTTTATAGGTTATTTTTGAGTGCTGAAACCGAATATTGCATTTATTTTGGAAAAAAATTGAAATTTCAATTTTTAAAATTAATTTGAATAATTAGCTATATGAAAAAATTAAAAAAACCCTAAAAACCTAACAAAAACCTCCAAAGAGATAAATCCAACGGTTTTCATTTAGATATAACCTAAATATTAACATACTAAAATTTCAAATTTTTACGAGTTAAAGAAGTAAATTTTTTTTTCAAATTTCCATTTTTTTTTGCGAAAAATGCATTTTTTTTTCAAATTTGTGCAAAAATTTTTAGAGGCTTTTGAAAAGGTCATTTTTCGGTGGATATTGTCCACAGATAGTTATATAATGTAAAACCGGTGGAATTGACCCTCAATGAATTAGTTAATTATTTTATTTAAAATTTTGAAATTGGTAAAATGTAGTACAAATGTGAAAAAAGGTAATACTTTGGCATATTTACATCAGAATTTAAAATAATTAACTAATTCATTGAGAGTCAATTCCACCGGTTTTCCATTATATAACTATCTGTGGACAATATCCACCGAAAAATGACCTTTTCAAAAGCCTCTAAAATTTTTTGCACAAATTTGAAAAAAAAATGCATTTTTCGCAAAAAAAATTTAACTTCTTTAACTCGTAAAAATTTTAAATTTTAGTATGTTAATATTTAGGTCATTTCTAAATGAAAACCGTTGGATTTATCTCTTTGGATGTTTTTGTTAGGTTTTTAGAGTTTTTTTAATTTTTTCATATAGCTTATTATTCAAATTAATTTTAAAAATTGAAATTTCAATTTTTTTCCAAACTAAATGCAATATTCGGTTTCAGCACTCAAAAATAACCTATAAACATGTATCACATGTCTATATTATTGTTTTGGTTTTTTTTTTAATTTTCAGCCATTTTTTAAAAATTTGAAAAAAATTAAACTTTCCCCCGGCCGATTTTGGCCGATTTTTAGTATGTTATTATTGAGGTCATTTCTAAGTGAAAACCGTTGAGAAACTTTCTATTGCAATTTGTTTGAGGTTCGGCCCTATTTTTCGCTATTTTCAGTGGACTATAAGTCACTCATGAGTTTAAAAAATGCTGCAAGTTGGTTTTTCATCATTTTGTGTAATTTTTCTGATCTTTTACTTAAACATTACATAAAATAGGGATTGAGGAGAAATAAAAACAAATAGCGCAATGATAAGATAGCAATTCAACTTCAGTTTCATTTTGAAAGAATTGCCTTAACATGTCTCTAAAAATAATAAGGCTTGTTTTTCAAAATAAAGTAACGGGGCAAATCCACGCAGGTGTTTTGGGGCAAATCTACACAGCTTAAAAAGCTCAGGAATTAGTCCCAAAAGGAAAATGGGACTACTTGATCTCTAAAGAGGTTAATAAAGGTGTCCGAGATGCCAACCCTCTACCTGAAACTATCCTTTCTCCCTTTTGAAAGATATCTGGTCAATCTGAAATTAATTGCTACAACAGATTGACAATTTTCATTAAAACTGATCATATTTATATTTAATATTGTTGGTTGGCTTAGAAATATTAAAAAAACATTAAGAGCAGTATTTTTAGTGTTTTTATAATGAAAAATCCTGTTTATCACTGTTTATTTCATTTGGGCACCAAGATTTGCAAGTGCAGGTCTTTGCCCCATTTTGCGAGGCAAAGCCCCGAGAATTTTTTTTCTACTAAATTGTAAATTTCTCCTAAAATACCATCGATAAGAGAGCTTGGATTGGTTTTGTAGGTAGGATCTCAATCTAACATCTCCAATTGAAATTTCGGGATTATCTACCCCCTTTCGACGACAATGATAAAAATACTGAAAATTGCGTGGCTTTGCCCCCACCTACCATATATATATATATATATATATATATATATATATATATATATATATATATATATATATATATATATATATATATATATATATATATATATATATATATATATATATATACAACTAAACGACTCATTTTTTACTTTAAAAATATTACCTATTATCTACTCTTTAGCCCTCCATGTCATTATAATCTCGGAGTCCGGCCCGCGGACTCGAAAAGGTTGCCCATACCTGGTCTAGCTTATCGTCACTAGTACTGAGTTCTCCCCAAAATGGCGGCCGATTGAGCGTGATGTCGCTACTTAAGGTAGAGGATCTAGAGCTTTAGTTGTAACCACAGAGAAAAATCCTAACAGAGGGTCCAAAACGATATACTATTCAAAAGTTGGATGGATATGAGGGCGACATGAGAACAATAAATGATTGACAGAGAGATGGGCAGTACATTTTGGTGACCAAACCTGTGATTGGCTGTCACTCAATCTTCTATTTTCCAAGGAGAAGGAAAAGGGGTTTTCTCCACCAGTCGGGCTTTTTCCCCCGCCTCTCGTGACGCAGATGTGATCGCAGCGCCAAAATTTCCCCATATCCATCCAACTTTTCGATTTCCATTAGCGGCTATGGCGACAGACTCTCTGTTCTAGTACTCTGTGGTTGTAACTAAGGATGATATTCAGACCTAAAACTGAATTGTTTGTATAGTTGCATAGACATTAATTATAGTCTGTGTAATTAAAAATAGGCTGCTCGCTGCTAGTTATTTCCCATTGCATTTCTACTGCCTTGCCATGGTGACGAGCTGCTAATTTTAATAACACAGACTATAAATAATGAGGTTAAGGAAGTCATATTCGTTTTGTGTTGAGGGGGTGCGGCTCCGAAGAAAGTGATGCCTAATGAATGGCAAAATCTGACTTAAGTCTCGGATGATAGATACCGCCACCATCTCTCACCTCCTCCCCAATTTAGCCATATCTCTGAAGGGAAGAGATATTGTCTTCAGAGACCTGGGCTCTTGGTAAACTACGTCATTACCGACCACAGGACTTTCGGACCAAGATATTTAACGAGCACGTACTCCGCATATACTCGGTGGGTCTTTGGTGGTGTCGGAAATCGAACCCGGGACCCTCCGATCCCGAAGCCGATGCCTTATCTACTAGGCTTCCCACTATTTGTTTTGAAAGTTTTTGGGCTTTATAATTAGTGATAAAATCATGGGAGTGATGTGAACATATGATTAAAGAGCAATGCGGAATCCATCAAGGCTCCTTACAAAATAACAATTAATTTTGAATTAAAATAATAGGGGAGAGTGTTGTACCTCTGGACAAAAATCACGTTTGGATTTTTCTAAGACAGGTAAAATCACATTTTTAACATTTAAAGTGCCCAACCTATAGTCCTAACCTTAAAAAAGAGGGTAATATTTTTTATTAGCTAAAATCTTCAAAATTGGATTTTTAATTCAATTTAATATCTTGACGAAATTTGTGTCCATAGTTACAAAACAACGTGCTCTCCCTATGGACAGACCCAGTTGTACCTGTGGACACCCTTAAAAAGGAAATTTTTAGTAGATAAAAGCTTAAAATGAACATTTTAATTGATGTATTACCTTTTAATATACTATTTCAAGCATTTTTAAAATTGAGAATAGATTTTTTAAAGTAATGTAGATTCAGATCGTAAATTATCATTAAAACGAAGTTGAATGATAAAAGTCTTGATTTTTTACCAAAAATACAAATCACATGGGATTTTCAGATCGAAGTTTGAGGTAATAGTTTCATCAATCATGCTGATAGATCTGATCACTTCACTGATCCATAAAAACAATTCGATCGACAATTAGTTGTGCAAGCATTTGGTAGCAATAACTTTCGCAAATCTTCTTCGCTGGAAATTTCAAGTTTTTTATAATCATCATACTTAAATGCGATAGGGTGCATAAGATTTTATACCATATTTTACATTAAATGCAAAGTAAAATCAAAAATTTTAAAAAGTAGTTTAAATCTCAAAATATTTGATTTTTCATCTAAAAATCACTTAAAAATAATCGCCAACAAATAGATAACAGTTTAGAATTAATTTAATATACATTAAAGTGCATTCACTTTAATGAACCCTTATTCAAAAACGCCGATTATCTATAGACACCCACAAGAACGTGTCCGTAGGTACAACATGTATGGTATCCGAAGGTACAACACCAGGTGTTTTTGCATTTAAAGTTCTATAAAAAATAAAAGAATTGAGGTCTGATAATTTCTAATATCAAAAATAAAAAGTCGAAATCTCGGGGATTCGCCCCTTATATCACATTTTATCGTATTATAATTTACGGGGAACAAAAATATTAATGTAGTGATGCACTAAAAAAAACTTTGAGCACATAAAAACCGTAAATTTATTATATTAAATATGCCTAAATATTATTTTAAAGAGCTGATTTCACGTTAGCAACTAGATAGCATCTGTTTACATTCAAATTCAACCACAAATTCAAATTCCCATTTTTTCCCGAATTTTAAAATGCGGTGGCTGAAGGTACAAACCCGTCCTTAGGTACAGCACTCTCCCCTATATTCTTTAATTTAAATTTTCTTCGAAAATGGAAACTTATGGGGTCAATTCATCTTCAGAGGGCATAATATTTATTATATCACGTGATACCTACACAAAACAACGCAACTAATACTATTCTGCTAAACTTCAAAGAAACGTTTCCTGAACCAAGTCCGTCACTACGCGGAAGGAGAAAGTGAGTTAACACAAAGCCTATTGGGTTGATAGGAGGAATTTCGGTACGCAATTCATGATAAAAAGACATTATTTATACATGGGTTTAACGAAATAATCATATTTTAAAGTTGTCGTTCTTCGTTTCACTCGAAATTCAGACACCGCGATGGGAACTACTTTGTTTGTTAGTGAAATAGTAGGTTCAACTTAATTTGCTGTCTAGTATAGTAATGGATTCGCTAGTAAACAAAGCTAGGAATGTAGTTGTCACGTGATCGCTGACGTCACGTGAATTGAGTCCATTCTTAAAAAAATTTGAACAATGGTGTGAAAAATAAGCCGAAAGGAATCAATAAAAAATTATCGATTTTAAAAATTGTTTGAAAACTAATCTGAAACATTTAAACCAGTATTCAGGTAAAGAATTCATTGAATATATGTTTTAATTAATCTAATATGTATTATTAATTCTGTATACGTGTCTTTAGGTGCATTGAATATAAAACTAAAAACGGAAACCAGTTCAAGTGAGAAAAGTAAAAGCTCTTTTTAGTCCAGTAACTTTATACATCACCGTATGCGTCAAATCCGGTAGATCTGATTTTTTGCAGACTTGTTTATGATGTTGGCCTAATGAATAATCCAAGTTTTCGACCTCGAGCGCCGAACGCAACTTTGTCAAAAATCGAAAAAACCGCGGAAAAATCGAGTTTTTTTCAAATTTTGGCGATTTTAACCCTAAAGGACTAGTTTTTTAAAAAACCTTTTAATTACAAAGTTAAAGAAAACAAAATTTCCTTCAAAATGCACTATTTAACTTTGATTTTATGATGAAAAGTATTGATGCTAGAGCGCGCTGAAAAACATCGATTTTTTGCCTTTCCGCAAAAAAAAGGAAAACGTCCAATTCTACCCTCTACAAAATGAAAACTATTCATGTTATCAACAAAAATTTTAAACCACGTGAAAGAGCATTTAATTTTCTATAAAGAACATGCTTTTCATTGTCATTTTTTAAGAAGGGGGGGAGGGAGGGAAGCAAAGATCGATATCAAAATTCTCGCACCTCGCAGACCAAACGGACATACGCGGTTGTTAATCTGCAATTTGCGCTTTATTTCCGGTATATTAACAATAAAATGGTTTGTTTTGGATTCATTGATGACAAAGCATGCTTAAAAAAAATAAATTTTTAATTTTATTTATGAAATATTGGGTGTTTTAGGCGTAATTTCGATCAATATTTTAAATTCATATATTAAATTATGAGAGTGTTTTAAGGAACGATTTTACATGTTTTTTGCATCGCTAAATCCGAATTTTAAGTTTATTTTCATTTTTAAAGTTATCTTCACATCAAAAATTGCCAAAAATCTTAAATTTTTGCTCTTTTGTTAGGTTTTTCATCGATTTTTTAATCAAATATTCATTTTATGAAAAATACCATGCAACCAAATTAAAGAACGTAAAATTTCCTATCAGATTCACTGGTTTATTTTTATTTTGCGATGAGTGGTGTACGTTTTATAGCATTTTGAAGTTAAGCAATTTTTCGTTTTTGTGTGAAGTCAGGAAACAGCTGTAATTTAGTGCGCTCTAAAAACAATACCTTTCATCATAAAATCAAAGTTAAATAGTGCATTTTGTAGGAAATTAAATTTACTTTCATGTGGTATAAACTATTTGTCAGTAACTTGTATTTATGTTGAGCTGTAGTGGGGTAAATCTAGCGTTCACCACTTTTTTGTTCAAAAACAAAAAAATTGCTACACTTCAAAACGCTATAAAATGTACACTGCTCATCGCAAAATAAAAATAAACCAGTGCATCTAATAGGAAATTTTACGTTCTTTAATTTGGTTGCATGGTATTTTTCATAAAAGGAATATTTGATTAAAAAATCGATGAAAAACCTAACAAAAGAGCAAAAATTTAAGATTTTTGGCAATTTTTGATGTGAAGATAACTTTAAAAATGAAAATAAACTTAAAATTCGGATTTAGCGATGCAAAAAACATATAAAATCGTTCCTTAAAACACTCTCATAATTTAATATATGAATTTAAAATATTGATCGAAATTACGCCTAAAACACCCAATATTTCATAAATAAAATTAAAAATTATTTTTTTTAAGCATGCTTTGTCATCAATGAATCCAAAACAAACCATTTTATTGTTAATATACCGGAAATAAAGCGCAAATTGCAGATTAACAACCGCGTATGTCCGTTTGGTCTGCGAGGTGCGAGAATTTTGATATCGATCTTTGCTTCCCTCCCTCCCCCCCTTCTTAAAAAATGACAATGAAAAGCATGTTCTTTATAGAAAATTAAATGCTCTTTCACGTGGTTTAAAATTTTTGTTGATAACATGAATAGTTTTCATTTTGTAGAGGGTAGAATTGGGCGTTTTCCTTTTTTTTTGCGGAAAGGCAAAAAATCGATGTTTTTCAGCGCGCTCTAGCATCAATACCTTTCATCATAAAATCAAAGTTAAATAGTGCATTTTGAAGGAAATTTTGTTTTCTTTAACTTTGTAATTAAAAAGTTTTTTCAAAAACTAGTCCTTTAGGGTTAAAATCGCCAAAATTTGAAAAAAAACTCGATTTTCCGCGGTTTTTTCGATTTTTGACAAAGTTGCGTTCGGCGCTCGAGGTCGAAAACTTGGATTATTCTTTAGGCCAACATCATAAACAAGTCTGCAAAAAATCAGAACTACCGGATTTGACGCATACGACCCCATGCTTTCAGGCGACAAAGTTACTGGACTATTTTGAATGGATGAAGTAAATTGGTGTTCTTCTTTTCAAACAGTACAACTAAACAATGAGTAAGTTGTATGACTTTTTTTAAATTTTTTAAATTGATTCTTCATACAAAAATAAGCAACTACCCAACATTTGAGGCCGATCGAGAAATTTTTTGATTGCAAATTAACAGTTGATGGTATGATTGTTGACGTCATCGTACGTTTTAAACAATAAGCGTTTTCAGTCACGTCTTTTTTTCTCAACTTTTAAATTAAAATATTTGATTTTTGTACATTTTTTTGAAAAATTGACTAGATATTTCATTTTACCATACAAAAAACCATACGGAACACTTGAATGTTTATGAAAATCTGACACACGCAACTTCCTTTTAAATAGTTTTACATGTATCTATTGTAATAACACAAAGTGATTTTTTAATGATATTAATATTTTAACTAAATAAATTAAGTTGCAAAGGTAACAAAAATGTGACGGAACCCTTAAAATGTCATTTATAAAAATTCTAAATTTATAAAGTAGCGGGGAAATTCCTAAAAATAGCTAAAAAACCCTACAAATTCATGTATTCTTAAAGCAATCGTCTGTGTAATATACTGGAAAGTAATGATAAAATATTCATTATATTTATGACCCCTTTTAAGAAAATAAAAAAAAATCATTTATTATCTCTTTGAAAATAATAAACCTCTAGTACCTGTTTTAATTGGATCTATTAATTCTTTATTGAGAAAAAAACATATCCTGAAAAACCAAATTCATTATTTACTTGATTTAATTTAAGGTGAGGTAAAAACAAATCATCAGATCGATAATTTTTGCTTAAAACGTGTTGGTTAATAAATTCAAAAAGGCATTTTGTTTTACACGAAAACAGGATTAGACCAAGAGGATTACTGAACTTTTTAAGTGAATTTAGAAGCAAATATCTCAAGTTCTTAATATTGTAATTGCTTTTAGATGAAAGAAAAACGCATTTCAGAAGACTTATAGATTTATTTAAAAGTGTCCGAGATTTTGTTTTCTTAATTTGTGTTTACGTATAATCTAGATATTATAAAGAAACTAACGGTTATATATGAAGACAATAAAAAACCAGTTTCATGTGTAAAAGCTTTGAATTTTCTGATTAAAATATGTTGTTTATTGCATATACGTCTCCCTGGAAAATTATTCAGCCATAGTGGATTATAACGATCACGGTAGGTCAATCTCATTTTTCTTGCTAACAGAAAGTTTTTGTTATGATCAAGGAATAAAAATAATCAGGTGTTCTTATTTAAGTTAAAGTTGATGAATTTAAAGAAAATTTGGTAGATAGATAAAGTTGGATATTAATTAATAGTTATTGTATCATTTTAAAGGCCTATAACTGTACAATACATATTTGGTTGTAAATGTTCTTGTTCAGACTTGATGGCATTATTTTTCAAAAATTAAAATGGAAAATACACAGCCAAAGCATAAAAAAACAATAACGAGCACTTCAGATCAATAGCATTTTGGTTGTTTTCCGATTTTGTTGTGTAAGAAAAAAAAATTTAGTGTGCGGTACATACTAGACTGGTGAACCTACGACGTCACTAACAAACAAAGTAATTCCCATCTCGGTGTCTAAATTTCGTGTGAAACAAAAAATGTCAATCTTAAAATATGATTATTTCAATAAACACATGTATAAATAGTGTATTTTTATCTGAATTCGCGTATCGAATTTCCTCCTATCAACCAAACAGGCTTTGTGTTTACTCACTTTCTCCTTCCGCGTAGTGACGTACTGGGTTCAGGGAACGTTACTGTGAAGTATAGTTTGATGACGAAAGACTTTCTTAATTAATTGTGTTTATAACATGTTTATTTTAGAATGGAACGCGTTTGCAGAGTACTATGGTTTCCACTCATGAATAGGAAGAAATGTTTCAAAAGATTCAATATCACCATCACCAAACAGCAAAACGTGTCCTGATTTTGATATAACATTAGTTGTACATAAACCACACATTTTTTAAAAACTCAAATCGATAGTAAAAAATATATATATTTTGTTTTGTATTGGAAAATATTCTTATGAAAAAGAATTAGCTTTAGAAAAAAATAAATTTCACCATTTTTTTTTACCTTTTGGGTCTGATACCCTTCCATATTTCACAGAAATGAAGTACTATTTACTTATCTTGACACATTTTACGTCAGCACTTTAATTCCTTTCGAGTTCTTTTCCAGGTCGGTTTTCATTTAACCATCCCCCCACTTGATAAATAGACACACGATCTAAAAAGCATTATAAATCAACTTCGACAAGATACCGTCCAAAAAGAAAAAGAAGCATCTCTTCGTTGAATATCCATACCTATCACACGCTTCGGGACTCTCAGAAGCAACAAATCTCTGCCATTTTTTTTTCTCCCGGACAGAATCAATGACACTGGACATAAATCTCGCCCCCGACCGGACAGTCAGGTGTAGCCGGACACATTTTGACATCCAATAGCCCGAAGAAGGAACAGTACCCGGGGGCCAGACGCACACAAAAATATCTACTTTTGTCCCGAGTACCTCTGCCATTTTCAACAACCCTGGGCATTCTTCACTGTAAGGAAAGGAAAATTTTCTAAAGCTCGGATCTTTTTCTTAAACCGTTTCTCCTCGTCTTCTTCTACGTTCTTTTTCGAACGAAAGTTTTCCAAGTTTTTTTTTTATTATTTAGAGATAGAGAGCAGAATAAGATTCTCCGAAAGTGATGGTCTCGTGCCTGGAACGTATGTGTTGCTTTCGGGAGTCGTGCGTATGTGAAATATGGGGCAAGAGTTTTAAGGTTGTATGGAGAAGGGAGTAAGTGGAGATAATATGGCTTTTTATCAAGAAACTTTTCTTGATGATTGTACTAGAAGTTAGAAGTAGTAAAGATATGTGTTGCGGATGTAAGCGTAGTTTTGTACTTGCAAGATAATCATGGCATCAGTTCACAAATTAAGAAATTAGAATTTGTCTTAGGTTTAATACATACTTTTAACACTTGTTAAGCGTTAAACATAATTTCAACAGCGTTATTAAAGCAACTTGACAGATAATGTAAATATTTTTATACAGTATTATAATTAAAGAAAACCAGATAAATACCATAGGTACGACTTCACCAAATCTATTTTTTTACAAAGTTTAAAACCAAAGTTGGAATCGTTTTTGAAACAAATTGCTCCCTTAAAGAAGGAATGTTAGTTATTGAAGTTTGACTGCCGGTCAACCGTTGGTCAAGTTACCGGTGAATACGGCCGTTAGTGAAGAACTTAATATAGTGTATTCTCTATTCACTAATATTTAAAACTTCCACCGTCAATTTTTGTAAATACGCCTGGAAAAAAAGCTTCCTGATTTATTTCTAGCTACAACACAAATTGCATGAAATTTCACGAATTGAGCATCAATTTATCCCAAATATACCTTTTATAACTATCTAGACTATAATCACTAGCAAGAATCAATTTCAAGATGAAGAAGACTTTTCTTATAAAAACAGATGATTTTAATAAATGATATTTACAATGTGAGTTTCTCTGCATTTTTCCCAATATCTTTTTTTTCTCTTCGAATTTACATTAATAATAATTCTAAGAATATATAACATGATGCCATTCACTTCCTTTTCTTAACAATTAAATATATTAAATTAAATTAAAATAAAGTCTCAGTTCAGTTCACTAGTACTACCTACAAAAGTTCACTAGTATTTACAACAATACCCTCACGAGTCTCCCATTTCCCAAAAACTCGATAAGAAAGGCAACCGAAACTGAAGACCTCCGGCACAGGAAATTAAACAAAAAACAGTGTCAACCTTTCATCCCCAAAACTAATTTAACCGATAAGATTCGCCATCATTTGGTAATCCGGGACGATCCATTTTACGGGAACATAATTCAAATACCCGATTTCTCCTCTCTGTCACCCGCAGTTTTTGAGGAATTTCCGGGGGGTGGGGGGTAGGGAGTAGACCATCCTTCCATATTCTTTCTTTTGTGCTACAACTTCACACTGAAGCGGATAGAGAAACAAAAATGAAATCCATTTATCACTCGGATTTTCGGTTCCGGTTCCATTTTTAGCCTTTTAGAAGAGTTTTTTTATCTATAGATGGCTGGGAGGATTTTTTTGAGGATTTTAGTTGGGGGCTTCTGTACAAAATAATACAATGAAGGAATGACTTTTTTTGTCTCTTGTGGATTGTTGTTTGAGTTGTGAAGAGTTGGTGGGATGTGTGAAGTATATATAAAAAAAGTGTATTGGGTTTTTGATTTTGTAATGGTATCGATTGGAATGAGATCGCAAAAGCAAAGTTTAAAGCATGATCCGGGAAGTGCTATTAGAGATTAAATGAGGAAGTTGCATGTATCAGATTTTCATAAACATTCTAGTGTTCCGTATGTTTTTTGTATGGTAAAATGAAATATCTAGTCAATTTAAAAAAATGTACAAGTAATTAAATATTTTAATTTAAAAGTCGAGAAAAAAACACGTGACTGAAAACGCTTAAGTGAAAACACCGTACGATGACGTCAGCAATCATACCATCAACTCCGCTGCTTTCCAACAATGGTTACCGTACGATGGTGTCACTTCCCAAACTCTTTCGTTTTCGCGCGCTTTGAAAGAGGGGATTTTCGTTAATTTTTTTTGCAATCAAAAAATTTCTCAATCGGCCTCAAAGTTTGGGTAGTTGCTTATTTTTGCATGGAGAATAGATTAAAAAGTTATAATTATATTATTAGAAGTTGTGATTTGTGGTTGATTTTAGGTTGGGTTATGAATTTGAGCTTGTCCCATGAGGTGTTCACACGATTTTAATTTTTTTTTTCAAATTCAAATTTATTAACAAGAACACAATACACAAAACAGTTAGAATAAACAAATAAAAATACATACAGCACATACATATCCCAAATTATTTATTAGTAGACATTTCCCAAAGGGGCAATCGCCCGTCCATGAGGTCCCGGAATTTCTAAAAAAATATATAAAAAGGGATAAAAAAAACAAAAAAAAAAATAAAACAAAACAAAAAATAAGATAGTAGGATGAGAAATAGAAACAAGAACCATAAATAAATAAGAAATATAAAAATATAAATATAAAATAAATAATAACGGCTTGACTGGCAGATAATTACTCGTTTAGGATAGAATATGTTAAACCTGACAAATCAAAATAGAGACTCGATGTTGTTGATATCTAAGATAAATGAAAGGCAGAGCTTTTTGAAATGGTTGATTATACTTTATGATATGTACTTTATGATTAAAGTACTTTATTTTGATTCTCCCAACGAATGATTTTAAATTTTCAAAACATTTTCATCATTCCCCTGAAACTCCTCCCCACAAACTGCCAGGCTCTACAATGAATTCCTTGAGGGCATTTAAACCACCAACCAAATCCTTCACACCCCTTCCTCTAAACCCCGGATATCCTCAAACTGAATGACTCCGCCATCCAGACACCCAGTAAGATCCTCTCAACGTTGAGGCTCAGATGAATATAAATGACTCCGCCGATACCCAAAGAGGGATACTCCTATCCGCTTATGGCAAAATTTCGGACCAAGCCTCCCAAATGACCACGGTCAACGAGGCATTTTCCATCCCGATTGATCCAAGACAAAACAGTTCCAGGGTACTTCTCTGCCACCTGCTTCCCTTATTAAGCTCTGGGAGTTGTGCCTAGTCATATAGTACCACCTAATGAGGCAAATATTTGCTAGCTCTTGTGTTGTAAGCAGACAAATCTGGGAATATGTGATCAATTTAGGAGTTCGATTATTCCGTTGTATGTATGCGTGTGTGCGTTATATTCCATTATTATGATTATTAATTATTTAGGGAAGATATGGGTATGATAGGGTATGCGCATATCTGTGAATATAAAATATATTTGCAAGGTATGCGTGAAATGGGGATTGTGGAGTTGTATTACTTGATGTTTGAGTAGCCTAATCGGGACAGAAGTAGTTAACTATGGGTTATTAATTTAGTATGACAGAGTTTAACGAACTGAGTGTGGAGTTATGTATGGATAGTGAAATTTGATTAGACAGAGCTGTGTAATTTGATATGAAATATTTTGGTTCTGTTATAAATATTTATAATGCTGTTTTTAAAAGTCACATAATTTCGAACTATAATGTATATCTACTGGAATATTCAGGATTTTAAAGCAAAGGTCACAGTATATTTTGATTAAAATGGTTATAAATAATTGCTTGATTTTTTAAAAGAATATTTAAGATACAATTCTTAAAATGTAGTTTATATACCCATTTTAAATATTTGCGTATTTACTATACTTATCAGCAACGTTTCCTGAACCCAGTACGTTATATAGCGGAAGGAGAAAGAGAGTAAACACAAATCCTGTTGGGTTGTTAGGAGGAGTTTTGATACGCGAATTGTGATAAAAAGGCACTATTTATGCATGGGTTTAACGCAATAATAATATTAAAATTGACGTTATTTGTTTCACTCGAAATTCAGACACCGCGATGGGAACTATTATGTTTGTTAGTGACGTAGTAGGTTCAACTTAAGTTGCTGTCTAGTATAGTCAAAATACTCGAGTTTGATAAATATCTATACGTTACCTAAGTTTAAAATTGAAAATTAGCAAAAAATCTCAAAACTAATAGAGAAATAAAAAATAATGATGAAAGTACTTTATTTAATGTTTAGATTCTAAAACCTCCATAAATTACAAACTTTAGAAATAAAATTATCTTTAAAGCAGATTGACATTTTATCATGTATGGACTAAAAGGTTAACTATATTAAAAAATTAACTTACAACATAAAGGGATAAACTATTTATTTACCTGTCCACATTACAAGAAATTTTTAGAATGACCTTTAAAACTTAATCAGTAAGATATTATAAAAGACTACTTCACTTCAAAGAATGCAATTTATATAATCCAATTAAAGAAGATTTTCAGTTAACTCATACGAAAATTCCGAATGCTATAAACTAAATTAAAGGTAAAGAAATAAACACCTTTAAAATCACTTAACAAATTCAGACACTATCGTTTACTTTACATTCAAATGAGAATGAATGAATCACCGCCTAACAAAGATCTGTGAATGTCATAAGAAAACCTACGCATTCTAAGTATAGATACGTATTTAGACAGTCGTTCATGAAAGTAGGACAATTGTTTGAAACGCAGTTTACAATCATTTTAAGTAATGCGAAGTAATTTTATTTTGATTTCACCAAAAATGTAACAAGGTAATAATGTAATTATTCTTTAAAAAATTATGGGTACTAATAAATTTTCTTGAAAACAAAACTATAGAGAACAACAAGAACTCTTTGAGAACCGATGGCAAGTAATAGTAAGTGATGGAAATACTACATCAACTATGGAAAATAATATGGGTTTAATGTCTTAAAACTTAGTCCCTCTTGGTGGTTTCTACTTAGGAATAAAAGATGAATTCATGAATAGTGTAAATAAGAAGAAATATGCTTACAAATTTTTGATATTCCGATGCTTTGTTGAAAATTACCTATTAAACTAAGAGTTTTCTTAGAATTCAAAATGTTTATTGACCCAACATTGTATACGTATCCGTATAATACTGCATTCAATTTAATTTTGCGATTTAAGTTTATAAAATACTTATATGAAAGTGAATTGAAGTTTGATAAAACTTTATATATCTGGTAGATAGCTTTTAAAATAAGTTATTTTATAATACGTTATCGAAAGTTTAATCTTTCGGTCTACGGAATATAATACTTTTAAAATTTAATTAGGTTTATAATATCACGAAAACATTCATGAAATGGAAATTCATATTTCAAAACATTCAAAGTTTTCCATACTAAGCCTAAGCCAGTTATTGAAGTTTCAAAGGGGTATTATATATCAAAATTTTACTATGGCCCTCTAGGAAAACTTGGCTCAGGTTACTTGGAATTAGTTTTATGATTTCATTCGATAGGGTGTTTTGAAACTCCTTACTAGTAATGGAGAATTGCAGCATCTCTTAAAATTCTGAATATTCGATTTTAAATTATTAAAAATTATCTCTTGATTCCAAAAATATGCTTGTTTTTTCTCACAAATATTTTTTTCTGTTTATTATGATATATTTTACTAATATAAAGAAAGCGCCTAACAGTGTGCCGTCACATGTGACTCTTGGAAATGTGGGAAATACCGTTTTCATCGTTACACTAGGCTATAAAAATACTAGACCTCAGTATTTAAAAGCGGAAAGATAGTAAACAAGGCACATTTGACGTCACAAGCTGTTTCAGCTCAGACAGAAATTTATTTACAAGCTATTATTAATTTTGACGCACTCATGCTCACAAATCCTTACAACTCAATTCACTTATCCTTTTAATCTCACACATTTTAATTTACTTTTCAATGCCCTAAATTTTAAGTTATTTTCAATTAAAAATAGCTTATTTTGTGTCTGAGCTGAAACAGCTTGTGACGTTAAATGTGCCTTGCTCCTGCTTGTTGTCATCATCCCGCTTTGAAAGACTGAGCTCTAGTTTTTTACAGCCTAGTGTTTCGATGAAAACGATGTTTCCCACATTTCCAAGAGACACATGTGACGTCACATTGTTGGAGCTTTCTGTATTAAAATATGTCTTATTTACATTAAAAAACGTTTGTGGGAGATGACAAGCGTATTTTTGGAATCAGGAGAGAATTTTTAATAAAATAAAATTGAATATTTAGAATTTTAAGACATGCTGCAATTCTCCATTCACTCATCATTTCAATCTCACACATCACACGCATCAAATGACAATATTGTGGAATCCAAATATCTGCCAAGGAATGCTTACGCAATCCATGCACCCAATCCATTTCCTTAATCGACATATCACAGACAATCTTAGGCACCATAGTGTTGGCCCATATTCATGGGCAATCCTTTTTGACCCCTTTACGCCTGGTTGACCAAATGGATTCCAAGCGATCTAGGCCCCCCGACCCTAGTGAGCAATTCCATGGCATCAGGGTAATTGATGGGAAGTTGCCTACACCCCTACCAGGGTCCTTAAGAAAATTGGATACTTATGTTACTGTGCTTGATGGTCCATGAATATCTTTTACGATGCCCCCTTGGATGCGGGAATTCTATGCAACTCCGGAACATATGTTGCGCCAAACTTTTATTAAGTTAGTGATAAATTAGCGGGTTCGTTGCTTCTTAAGAGGTGGCGTAAGCAATATGACTTATGCAATATCCACGAATTTCTTCAAAAAACAAACAAACTTTTTCACCTGGTCAATTAACTTCCGAAATGTGTGCTCTCCGATTACTTAGTTGACACAGCTCACTCAAAATCTTAAATAAAAGTAAATAATTTTTCGAAGTAGTAATTTGAATTTTCCAATAACTTTTATTGTTTAATAAATGTATAACCTCCTCAGACCTGAGAGTAAAATATAACTTTGGTTAATGCCCAAAGTGTCTAAAATAGCTGTTTAGGTCATCTTAAAGTAGAAAAGTGGAATTAAAAAAATTATACTTTATTAGTAGGGGCTGGAGGGTATGTATCACATGTGATACATCAGGACTCAACCACTACAACAAAAATTTTTGAAGTTAAAATTAAAATTATTTTACTTAGCTTATTTGAGTTATTTAGGCAAAATATATATAAAATATAATAGTTTTGGTTAAAAATTAAGTTTTATTTTGTTTCTTTATACCAAAATTACACTTTTTTATCACTTTTTAGCATAATTTTTGACTATCATGGAATGCCTGATAATAGTTTTTGGTTGATGTAAAGACCAAAATAACATTACAGTATTGTTAACCATCATATCTTAAGGCCATGCATATTATTTGTTGTTATGGTTTGTGATTTATTAGCTAAAAAACTCCTCTTGAAAATTGGAAAAAATACCTAAAAATTAGCAATTTAACACAATAAACCTGAAAAATAGTAAAGCAAACACCCCGAGGGAAGTTTTTATTCTTAATAAATGTTTTTTATAACATTCAATACTATTCAAAACGCAAAACAACACTTGCTAAAAAGTCCCATACCTACGTGGTTTGTATCGGTTGGGCCCTGATGCATCACATGTGATACAAACAAGTTCCAGAGGTCGTAACAACTTAATATTTTATTAAAAAGTTCTATTTTTGTTATTAATTGGTTGGTTGTTTCATTAGAAAGAAAATGTATATCTTGAAATTGCTAAAATGTATGAATAAATATTTTAAAAATAATTTTATTTCGACTATGTGTCGACAATTTTTTGGAACCCAAAAAGCCTTCTAAAAATCTCCATGTTGCAGAAGTATTAATTATTACAACCTAAAAATAAAATTGAACATTGTTTTTCACTTCATGTTACATGTGATACAAGCGGTTTTCAAAATTTTTTTCACATACAGGATTTTTAAAAAAAATCTGAAACTTTTGTATCACATGTGATACAAGGGGACTGAGGAGGATAATGTTTTTTGTCTTAAATTTGGTTGTAAATTTAAGATGTCTTGAAATAATATCAGTAAGGCAAGACGTCACCTTAAGATGGTGAAATGAATGGGAAAAGCAGTCATTCTGGAAGTTGATTGGTGAAATGTGAGTTTTTTTTTAGGAATTTCGTGAATAGTGAGACTAAATGCAATATGAGTGAAACTAAATGTATTTAGTCTTTATTTCGCATTATTGAATTAAACACATAGCACAGCAGTATTGAATTAAAGTCATAGTGTAAACGTTTTAAAGCTTTGTGCCACATACTCCACTGCGATGCATTTAATTAGGGATGCCGGTTGGTATGGGAAAAATACTCACTTAAGAATACCACATACATGTATTACAAAGTCTAGAAGTAGTCCTTACATTGGCCGGCAAATAAATGGTGAATATTGTTTATACAGGGTGTTTCAAAATTGCGTTGCACGGCTTTTATTCGGAACCAACGCCTCCTAGGGTCATGGAAGTAAGGTCTACCCCTAGGTAAGTGAGCCTGGAAAATCCATTGAGATGACGTACAGCGCCCCTAGCGGTAAAATTAAAAAGTTAAAAAAATTAATTTAAAAACTAAAGGAGATAGAGCAAAAACCTCAGTGAGAGTATTGTTGCCAACGTCATGTAGAACTCGCTGAAAAAAAATTCATTAAAATATCTTGAATATTCGCCGAGATATTAGCATGTGAAAATAGCACTTTTTCAGGGGTCAAAAAGGAAAAAGTTCGCATATTTGCAAATTCTTTTGATTTTTTGATTAAATTTTGTGTTCATTCAACTAAAAAAACACAAAACTACACAATAACACTGAAAAATTTGCAAATATTCGAACTTTTTACTTTTTGACCCCCGAAAAAGTGATATTTTCACATGCTAATATCTCCGCGAATATTCAAGATATTTTGATCAAATTTTTTTCAATGAGTTCTTCTTGACGTTGACAACAATACTCTTATTGAGGTTTTTGCTCTATCTCCTTTAGTTTTTAAATTAATTTTTTTATCTTTTTAATTTCGCCGCTAGGGGCGCTGTAAGTCATCTGAATGGATTCTCCAGGGTCACTTACCTAGGGGTAGACTTTACTTCCATGACCCTAGGAGGCGCTGGTTCCGAATAAAAGCCGTGCAACGCAATTTTGAAACACCCTGTATATTGGAAAGTTTTTTTGTGAACTAGGGAGCTACCGCCCCCTGCTCGCTATCGCTCGCCAACCCCCGTAAACTGCTGACGCAGGACCTTTTGAAATTGCTTAGCAATTCCTACAAATTACAGCTCGCTAAACTTTATACACTTAATAAAACAATTAAACAATAAACTGAAAAAACGTCAACCAATTATCCAAAAATACGTCACCAAATTCCCTCCATAAATAAATCTCCCTTAAAAGTTTGAAAATATAGGGGAGAACGGGGCACATTCGCACAAAAAGTGCATTTCGGGATATTTCTCTGGATCTAGATGCGATATTGAAACAAACTCGGATTCAAATGAAAGTTAAGACCTTTCCCGATATTTTAGAACGATAATTGGTCACATTCATCTAGAATTTCTAACCTATATCATCAATCTAAAAAACGAGAAATTTCGTGCGAATTTGCCCCATGGGTGAAGCAGTTTTGCACACGTGTGGGGCACATTCGTACACATGCAAAAAATTATACAATAATTATTTTTACGAACTTAAAAGTTTATGGCACTTTAAAGTAAGGATTAATTAAACGAAATATTTGGCACTTTTACATATGTTTCCTCTTAATTGAATATTTGTTTACAAAAAGAAAACAGCTTCAGAAAATATTGAACATCTAAGTTTTTGATGAGGAAAACAATTGTAGTAATGAAGATTATATTGCACATTGACATACTTAACATAATATAATTAGTTAGAAAAAGTTTACCCAATATTTTAACTGTCAGGTTTTATTCGAAAGAAAAGTGAACCAACAGCTCACTTATTAACACCTGAAACTGACGGTTGGGGAACTTCTAATACGATATTATCTTTTTGTATGAATGTTGAATCATTTCTTACTGGGAAAATAAAAGTTTCGTCATTAATTTTAAAGTTTTTCATCATTAATTTTAAATAAGCACCATTCAACTCCAAATTTTCTATTTGACCAACATAAAATTTTTTTCTTTTTAGTAGCAAATTCTACTGGAATAAAATCACCTAAGTCCAAGTCAATTGGTATTAAACAATTATCAGGGACATTATTTCTTCGATGTTTAAATCTGGGTCTAAATTCCTTAAAACTGAAGCTTTCTTTAAGATGTTATTTTCTATTATCACCAAATTTTGAAACAATTACAATAAAAAACAATTAAACTTCAAGCTATTAAATATACTGCACTTGTAAACATATAAATCACTTTCATAATCAAAAATGGGAAAGATGAGGCACATTCGCACTGTCCGAATCTGCCCCATCTTTTGGTGTACGGATGTGCCCCATCTACCAGTTCAAGCTTACCACGTCCCAACAAGATATTTATAAATTAAGCAGGGAAATAAGGCACTGTATATTTGGACGGCCTTTTTTCAACTAAACTTTACTCTAATTTCCACGGCTCGGCGTTCCATTGGTTCCATCACTAAGCGCCGAGACTGCTACGTAATCATGAGACCTACAGCGCATGCGCCACTGGCCGTTTTGGCCGTCCAAATATACACTTCGGGGAAATAAAACCTTTCTAGAAACTTACTTTAGTAGTGCCTCAACTGAATAAAATGCTGAATGTCAACTTGAGAGTTATTTTTGATTGATATTTTACGCCAACAAAATGACAAGAAAATTTACTTTGCTGCTTCTAACACTAGCAAATTTCTAGTACGTATACAACAAAATGGCTCCGGGTTTTGAAAATTCATGCAAGAGGTGGTAGTCATGCATCCATTCACTGGTATTTTTTTCAGATTTTTAAAATAATAATTACTAGGGGAAATGCCGTCTGTCCGAATGTGCCCCATGTGCGAAATAGCCCCACTCTCCCCTATAACCCGAACTTATCAAAAACTTAAACAAAATGTTTTTAAAAATATTCATTTTAATTATTTTCAATCTAAAATTATAAAAATAATTAATTCTAATTGTTTATCAATATTCGTACCAAACAAAAACCATTATTTTAAAGTAACTCGTTAGTATAATATGCCTACTGTTTATCATTCATATTTTTTAAACCCAGACTTGTTAAACAATACCGTTTAAGCAATTGAAAATAATAAGAGACAAAACATCACTATGTTTACAATTAATTTCGATAAAATCAGACTAAAATTTATAAATACTAGGGGGCTGCCGCCCCCTGCTCGCTATCGCTCGCCAACCCCCGCGCGAACTGCTTCGCAGTTCGCAGAGGATTGCTTCGCGATCCTGGCTCGCTTTGCTCGCTCGTAGCGCGTAGTAGTACATTTGTTCAAATAAAACTCGCCAGCCAATAAGAGCTCACAAAGCCCAGAAAGCTTTCTGTTTACTCAAATTTTCTTACGCGCGGCCATGACATCAGGCTCAACTTAAGTTGCAAGTATAGTAAATATATATACTATAGTATATATATTAAGTATAGTATAAATATATAAGTATAGTAGAATAATTCAAGTTTTGCAGGTACTGCGAAATTGACTCAACAGACCATCGTGTTGCTGTGAAAATACCACTTACCTACAACCGTATGGTTACGCCATTTAGGGGCCGTTCAAATATTACGTAAGCACCTAAGGGGGGAGGGGGGTTTGCTCTTTGCTTATTTTTGCTGACAAGGGGGGAGGGGGGATATGAGTGATGCTTACGTAAGATGATGCATTTTCGAAAATCTCTTGTTTCTTGCATAAATAATTTCAAATTCAACCACCAAAAATAAATGTAACAAAAATTGAATTAGGAAATCTGACGTAAGCACTTTTTTCTGGAGATAGACCACCCTAACATTTTGAAATTGTAACCCCGAAAAGTAGTGTTTCGACTGATTTTTGAACCTCTAGGTCTAGGGTTACACCCAAAAAGGACAACTCCTTATACGAGTCACCTAATTTTCAAGAAAAATCAGTACTTACTAATAGGGATGTCTAAATTTCGGGGGGGGGGGGTCCGGCAGTTTCTTACGTAATTATGGTGGGGGGGTTGAGGTTTGCTTATCTTTGCTGACAAGGGGGGAGGGGGGGGTTAAAAATGACCAAAAAAGTGCTTACGTAATATTTGAACGGCCCCTTACCGCACACTCAAAAATTGTGCTTCGCTACTGATGTGTATGGTTCTCTACCTTCAATATTTTTAAGTTTTCCCTAAATAAAGGGCTGCACTTTAGGAAGGAGCACTCACATTTTTATTAGTGTCCTGTGTTTTTGGAAGTATAGGTAATTTTAGGCCACAATGTTAGTGATTCATGCTTGCAAAAGTGGGGAAATTTTTAAATCGGCTTATACTTTAACGTGCTATTTGAACACCTAAAAATATTTCATCCTGGCAACTTTTTCAACTAAAAACAATAAAATGGAAACATTTTATAGCTAATTATCCGCAATCGTGCTCCGTGAACAATGAAATTTCAGGAATGCTGTGTGCCCGCACTTCGCAATCGATCAGACTCGGTCCGATTAGTTCTGCGAATACTCGCTTGCTCGGGATTACTTCTCGAGATTCTTCTACGTTTGTTATTACGAAAATAGTTTTCTGCTCTACATAAATCCATGACATAACTAAAAAGTAGAAAGGTTTCGTGAATCGGAAGACGCGGAAAACATAAACACGAATTCGCAAATTGTAAACAAACCGATCGTTGCCAACGGCGGGTAACAAATACAGCAGAATTCGGGCGTCACGTAAGGGAATTATATATATATAGATTGGAAAAAAAGTGTGAAATTTTAGTATAAAATGGCATACATGTAAGGTTTTGGAATATGTTTTTATCAGTCTTTGAGTGATATTTCATGAAGAAAGTACTTTTTAAAAGGTAAAAAAACATGTTTCATCTTAAAATATAGCGTCAATCGGTCGTTGTGATTGGATGCATAATAATTTGATTGACAGTACTTGCTTTGTAACTGCGACCTTATCCGTTATCTAAAAAAATGGAAATAATTTAAAATTGAGAATTTTTTTGAAAAATCGAAGGGCCTACTCGGAAATCCGGAAAGAATCCGGACATTTTGATACCATATATGTGTCAATCGATTCAGTAATTAAAAAGCCTTTCTCTGGAAACCGTTCACCAAAAACTTTTTTTTAGAATAGAGAGATTATAATTGTTACCTATATTGTTACTATAATTGTTACCTAAATTTCAACAATTTAATTTTAAATTAGGGTAAAAGATAATAAAAATAACGATAAATAAAAAATATCTTATTGAAACGTACTTTATATCCTCTCACAAAGAATTTTCTGTGGTACGTTTAAATATACATAGAAGTAGAAATGTATATTTTTACTTCAAAATTAAAAGCAAATTTGATTTATTTCTCTCAACGAAGTAAAAATAAAGTATTAAATAAATTTTGAATATTAAAAATATATTTTATATTACGTTTTGAATAATTGTCTTGATAGATTTATCATAAGTTATCATAATCTGTCAATTGAAGATTCCATTTCATAAATATTTGGTTAAGAATGCATTGGAAATAGAAAGATGATAATTTTAAAATTCGAAATCAAGATAAATTGAGCTATTGCATCATAAATAAGATAATATGATTTAAAATTATTTTAAACCCTTAAAAATTTAGCATGTGGACAACCCACAAGCCAGTTTATTTCCCTAATAAATATAGGTTTACTTTTATTTATCAGGGGATGTTATTTTTCACTTACACGAGTACTGAAAAAAATCGGCATCCCATTTTAAATTCCTATTTTAAACAAAACTTACTCACGGGAGCCCATAACTTGAAGCGTTGAAAAAGTATAATAATTAACCAATTTTTAGTTTCACACTTCTGCTTCCTAATTTTTCTTTGATACGCTCAGCATTCAAATTTTGTCAGGAAAGTTTAAAAATACCAATTTATTTCCTGTTTTCTGAAGCACGCAGGGATCAATAAAAGGGATTCATTGCTCCCATTTGACCTTCTGCGGTATTTATTTTGTTGGTGCAACTTTCGTAATGAAATGTTACGCTTCTTCTTGATAGAAATACATAACTCATAACCTTCCATTACCATCCTATCTCACTTCCATTCAAGACTAAAAAAAACATTAAGAGAGTCGGCAATTTTCTTGTTGGACGCCATCGTTATAGGATGTTGGATATTAGTTCATATTTTTCAATGATGTCTTGATAAATTCACTTTTATTGAAATGGAGTTGTCAATTTTTATAATTTAAAAATAAAAGGCGTTGTTATGTACTACCCGATAACCTTTCGTACTTCTATTTGCAGTTAGTTGTAAAGTATGTTTTGTCATAGGGTATGTTGAAATATTATTTTAGTTTAAAAATTTAAACTTAAAATTCAAATCAAAATAATACTAATGCGTAGATATTCTTTCTATGAGTAGATGTTTGTGAATTAATACTATATCTTTTCAAATACGTGATTCAAGCTATTATGCACATATCTCGTATATTAATAAAATGTTGAAATTCACCAATTATGATGTGATTCCAAAGTTGAGAACGAAAAAAAATTTATATTATTTCATTGAGCTATGGCACAAAAGCCCGTAAGATCATTTCATCAATATTGGAAACATTGCATGGTAAAACTATAATATTTCTGAAAATGTTAAAGCGAAACTACTAATCATATTGCATTTTGATTCTTCATAACTTTTTAAGATTCGCATGAAATAAAATTGCCTCCAGCCCTAAACATTCAATTTTAAGCTCTCCATAATTATTTTATCTCTTATATAAATCAGTCACAGACGTATCGGCTATGTAACCTACTGAAAACTTCGGTTATTACCAGATTTTCCGCACTGGTTCTTTTAAAAAAGAAACGTCTTGTTTTAGGATGAATCCCAGTAGAGTTAACTCCGAACATTTTGTAATCCAGATGTCGTGGACCATTGCTTACTCAAAATCAATGGAGGTCCAAATTGCCTCACGGCACGAACAATTCTCATCACATATAAATGATCTTGTTCTTTATGATGTAACGACAATGCGTGAGGGAAAACGGAAGGGGAAGTTAGGGATTTTTTTCCCAAGACTTTTGTTTTGTCAAGAAAAAGTTTCGTCTTTTTAAATATTGTTGAATTCAACGTAGAGCTACTGGTAGTTAGGAGTAGTGTCTCGGGCTTATATTTTATTTGGATTGTTCATGAAAGGAAATAAGTTACATTCTTTATATGAACTTTTCACCTTAAAAATAGCATAAAAATAGGAAAAATTTTATATAACTACTTACAGGAAACATGCAAAACACGATTATAATGTTTTGAATACAAAGTAACTTTAAACAGAGAACTTTGACTTAGTTATTAGGGGCAGTTTTCATACATATTGTTCATATTATTGTATTTAGTATCTTATTATTGCAATTAGTTTTAGGTATTCCTTAAATGAGAAATATTAGAAAAACTTTGTGTTTTACATGCGCTATCACTTTTTCTTGTAATTTAGTTTGAAATTTATAACTCATCTAACAGTATTTTTTAATTTTGAAAAAGTTGATCGCATTCGATAGGTTTTTATCAATTCACGAAATAATGATCGGAGTAATAAAGATACTTCATCGACGTTTTATTAATATTGATATTTAATGAATAACTTCAACGTATGCTACTTGCAATTAAAATACTTCGCAACTTCATACGTACAATAATGAAGTTTTAATTCGTCAAAATATTTCATAAGTTCCAGCGAAAGAAAATATTAATTAAATCGTTATAATACAGCACAATAAAATTAACCAACATAATCTTCCCCCTCTTACTGTGGAAAGAAACCCCAGTAGCTCCCACACCATGAGAAAAGCTGAACATTTTACACGCTATTCTCCATCTTTGAATCGGAAAATACCATCATCTCCAAGCATAAAAAAGACATAAAACTTGCAGATTTCAATGGATTGAAGAGACATTTCATGGAAAGAGATATAGAAAAATGTCTTGTAATAATGCAGTTCTAAAATAATCAATACCTATCGGTCTTCCATCTTCCCTCGAAATCCTCGAATAATTGCTTTCGATCGCTTTCGTCAAATCAAATTCAGATACGGTTTTTAAAGTTTTTCAACGGAAGTCTTTCAAACCTCTGATCATTACAAACTCTTTTATTCTTTCCGCCTTTGGATGAGATAAAATTAATAGAGTTTGAACACACACACACCAAATCCCTAGCCCGTGTAAGTTTTCTTCTTTACTTAAAAATATTATGGGAAGATTACTTTTTCTGTGCTTATTAAAAGAAATATTTTTTTTTAGATTCTAAGTTTTTGTATCCTTTTGTTGTCCTTTGAAGGGATATCACTGTAATGGAATATTTGGTGAAGTGACGAAGTTTGAAGACTTCAAATAAATTAATAACAATGAAATTTTTTTTGCATTATTCACAAAATAAATGAAAGTTTTTCTTAATCTGATGATTTTTTTCCGTAGTGTTTCTTTAGAAAGGGATCAGAGTTAACAGAAAATTTTATGCATGATGAACTTTGTGAGTTAAAATATGATTCTAAAATTCGAAGCCAGTGTCTTTGAGTGAAACTTGTGTGCCTTGTTAGAATCTTATTATCTTGATAAATGCATCATTTGTTTTTGTTACATAATGGATAGTTATTTATAAGATTCATGTATTAACAAAAAAGAAGACTAACTTAAACTCGTACAAGAGGATTCATGCTAAAACTAAGAACAGTGATTTTTATTTTTCATATAAATATGTAAATAATTTTAGTCCTAGTATATTTTATATCATTAAATAATCACAAACACAAATATAAAAATTGTACGTAATTAAATATTTGGTATAATTCTTACGTGAAAATAAGGAAGTTGCATGTGTCAGATTTTCAAAAACAAACAAGTGTTCCGTATGGTTTTTTGTATGGTAAAATGAAATATCTAGTCAGTTTTTCAAAAAAATGTACAGGTAATTAAATATTTTAATTTAAAAGTCGAGAAAAAACACGTGACTGAAAACGTTTATTGTTTAAACTATAAGATGACGTCAACAATAATACCATCAACTCCATTGCTTTACAACAATGTTTAGTATAAGATGACGTCACATCCAAACTCTTGGCGTTTTCGCGCGCTTTTAAAAAGGGGATTTTTGTTAATTTTTTTGGCAATCAAAAAATTTCTCGATCGGCCTCAAATTTTGGGTAGTTGCTTATTTTTGCAAGAGGAATCGATTAAAAAAATAAAAAAAATTCATGCAACTTCCTCATTGTGAAAATAACACATATTGCACATGGTGAAAAAATGGAAAATTATTTAAATATAAAAGGTTCTCGAATAATTATACATTCTAAATGTATTTAAACGACTTACTAACTAACCAAGGTATAAATTTGCTTTAATAGCTGATATTTAATACTTTTTAAACTTTCAGTCAAACGGTGCATTGCATACGTCAAAACACAAAACTATATTGCATAAAAAATACAAAGCGTTTTACATCTTTCTCTATCATAATCCTTCTTTGGCGCATAATGTCTTGATGTGGATAATTCACCATTAAACACTAATCAACCAACCATAACCCGTCTTATTCAATAACATCATTACTTATATTTTACGATAAATACTTATTTATTCATAGTATTTAAAATTGCTACTTAAATAGGTTACATTTTATTTCGCTTGGAACTAATAAAATCATTTAAATTATATTAAATATAACATTATATTTGACAAATAAATTAAAATTAAAGAAAAAATAAAATAGCATAACAAGGAATTTATTTTATCATAAAGAAATGAAGTTATTAGTTATTCACATGGATACTATTTAAAAAAATATTTTTATTATTTTTAGAGCAAAATAAATAATATTTGAATAATTTTCATAAAGAAAATACTCACTACACTTTAATGAAATATCTTCTTTTAATTTTCAAATGAAATTAAAACAATTGAAAGCGGGAAATAAATGAACTCGAGCACCTTCTTCAATCAATTGTTAGGAGGTTTGCAAAACTTATGATTATTTTAAAGACCTAGCGAATCTATTTTGGGTGTAGACTATTAATACTTTGAATGCGGTAGTTAAAATATAAATATGTTTCTGACAGTCATTCATTCTTTATAAAGATTTAAAGACAATTTCCAAACCTCTCCATTCCTAAATTCTCCTCAATATCCCTGAACTTGCGAATTTCAGAGACCAAAAACTAAGAACAATTTACTCCATTGTTCGACAACAATGGCTCCAGAATCGTTAGGTTCTTTGAGCGGAGCGACCCCCAGAGGGTCCAGGGAGGACCCCTGAGTGTCGGGGAGTGTCACGTGATTTCTGGGCTTGAAATTCGCTCATGAGTGGTAAGGGATTTCGAAGGCAATTATTTCGATTGAGATGCTGCAAGTGCTTAATCAGTCGGTGTGTGGACGCAGACACTCCTGAGTTGGGTGTTAAGGGACTCTAGCTTTTAACCGAAAGGGAAATGCATTTTGAAAAGGTGATGATGTCTTTTATGCTGGTTAAAAGGGAGGCGTTTTGTGGGTTGAGTTTTACACAACTCAAAATCAGGGTCTTTTATTCTGAAAATGATCGTGTTTTGTGCATTTCGAGAGTCTTGAGAAATGCGTTGTTTGAAATTAATGAGCGGTTTGATTTCAAATGCTTACGATGTGTTTTTTTCTCTTTTGAAGAACGCGTGTATCAGCCAATATAGAGCTTTTGTGCCTCATAAAATTTAATTTTTCATGTTAAAACTATTTAAAAGTTTTACGATTAACTGCAAATTCGTAGTTACCAAAAATACAATATCATGTTAATTGGTATTCTTTCTTTCTCAAAATTATTTTATAACATTCATTGGTAGAACAAGATATATTAATATTCAAACAAAAGCATGCAATATTATGTTTTTCTTAGATTTATGACTCTGTCGTCTATATTGATTTTAAAATAAGTTAAACACCTACAATAAAAATTTTAATATGTTTCAGATCTTCGTGATTTCGCAGGAAGGTACCTAGCCTCAATATCTAAAAAGCTTTTTTCAAATTTTCGATATTCGAATTGTAAGGGGTCTATAAACTTCAAAAACACGTTTTTGCTGAGCATAAACAAAGTTTTATATGTTCGAAGAAAAACATACTAATAATTTGATATTTTGAAGCGACCTGTTGGTGATACCTTAAGAATATTTCAAAGAAAGTAATTCGTGGAATTTTCGATATTCCATTCTGGAGGGGGCGCATGGGGGTTTGAATATTTACTCCCGTTTTTAGTTTTTTCATTCTACCACCAACGTTATTAATGCGATTGGTATGAAATTTTAGCATGTTGTTCCTCACACAATCGGGGGGGGGGTTTCAAAAAAGAATTTTTGAAATGAAAGCATTCTGAGCAGTTTTTTGTTTGTCCTTTTCTAAATTCTTATGCGTAGCTTCAATATTAAGTTGATAAGGGTTATTGCTCCTTCCAGGTGATGCAAAACCTCTATTGATAGAAATACTTATTTAAAAAAAATTTTATAGCAAGTGGAATTTTTTGAATCTGATAAAGAAATAATTTTCAATGCACATTTATATAAACACGGCATATATTTCTCTCTTAAAAATAACCAAGTAATCACAAAAGTTATTGATAGCACCGACTTTATTGAGCAGAAAAAATAATTGCACACAGCACATGAATTCTTACCAAACTTTTAATAAACTAATTCTAACCATTGAGAAAAATTCAAATCGGGGAAAACGTAATCACGAGAGACGAAAGTTCCAAGACAAATACAACTTTACCAAATCGCCTAGATAACCTCCAAGATTGCTTCCCAGAAAAAAAAATAAACGATATTACTTCATCTGCACAAAAATAAACATAAACCCGAACAGAACATTCAAAGAAAGTCATCCTCCTCCTCTCAAAAATGCTCATCCGTGTACACCCCGTGTCGATGTCTTAAGGGGATTGGAAATATATGCCGTACAACAGCCAAGTCCGAAATAAAAGAAAAATATCCTTTATGTGAGTAAGCATCGCCCCGATCGGCAACATTTGTATAAATAAAACGCCCGAATCAAAACAAGGCTACAGGAAGCAATCCAGGTCCTGATACCCCCCGAAAGAACCTGAGAAACAAAACGGTTTTAACTGAAACGGTTTTAAGACGAAATCGACTTTCATTCGCTCCGGAGCGTTTTCTTGAGTTGTTTCTCCCACGGGAAACGCCGCTAGTGCTGAATCCAATCCACTCGTTTCATTTCTCTGGAAAAGAAGTTGAGAATTCTTTTTTTGTAGCCAAAAGAAACCATAAGCTTTGTTAGAAGGTGTGATATTATCCGTGCACACTTTAAATGCAGATATTTTCGGGATGCATAATTCAGAAGAGGACCGCGGTCCTATATGGCGTTGGAGAGAAGTGTTATAATAAGGTTACTGGGTGGAAAGTGCATTGCTTTGTGAAATGAGAGGTTATTGAAGAGATATTTCTATCCTGGTAGGTGATAGTTTTTTTTATTTGAACTACTTTGAGGTTTTGTAGAAAAGGGAATCTGGGTGTTTACTGAGACGGAAAAGTTTAAAGGCATGGGAAAATTTTTTTCAAAATTGGAATTTTTGTGCAGATTCATGCGCAAATTGGATTCCTTTGTGTTGAGATTTGTCCAATTTGAAATAAGAAATGCTGCATATATTTAAAAAAGGACTATCGAAGATCGGATCTGTTTTATTAAGAACTAGTTGATATGCCCGGCCTTGCACGGGTGCAGAGTATAAATTTATTATTTTTAAGTTTACCCAAATACATTTCTAATTGTGTATAATCAGCATTTACCAATCATCCCGGTATCCCAGGCGTCTTTTTCATATTCCGGTTTTCCCGGTAACTTTTCCTTTCCCGGTGATCCTAGTAATTTTCTTTATCCCCGGTGTTCCCGGGTGGATTAAAATTCCTTCAGTTCTCAAGCAATATAATTTTTGAATGATTACCACATTTACATGGAAAAAGTATTCTAAAAATTATTTGAAATTGCTTAGATCCCTTGATTAATCATATCTTCAGGAATTAACGTTTTATGTGAAATTATTCAATAATTGAAGCTTTTAAAAATCAATATTTTCTTGTTGAAAGGGAGTTTTAATAGTTTTTTGTTTGTTAACCAACTTTCTTAAAAGCTAAAATATTATCACCATTTGATTTTATACCCTCGTTTCCATGGAGACTATTTTAACAACATGATAATCCATAAAGCTTTTTAAAATATAAAAATTAGATAAACTCTCAAATAAAAATGTGTTAAGCTATACTTAAAACTTTTAAATTTCATCAAAATAGATTCTACAATTACTATTATAATTTTTAAATAGACTTGTACCCTTGTACCTAGTGCTTCTATTAAAAACGTGTTGTTCAGCAATAAGTTTTCTTTGTAACAATGGAGTAAACAGATCTCTTCTTGAGGAGAAATAACTTTATTTCAGCAAAATGACTATAAAAAGGGTCAAAAGATGGTCAAGGGGTCATTAAAAGTTTTCGAAACATAGCCTATGTTTTTTCCCGAGTTTTTTTACGTAGGTATACCAACTTTGGTGCAGATCGGAAAAAACTGTGGATTTGTATAAAAGACAAACAAACAAACACACACATATAGGGGAGAGTGGGGCACATTCGCACAAAAAGTGCATTTCGGTATATTTCTCTGGATCTAGATGAGATATTGAAACAAACTAGGATTCAAATGAAAGTTAAGACCTTTCCCGATATTTTAGAACGATAATTGGTCGCATTCATCTAGAATTTCTAACCTATATCATCAATCTAAAAAACGAGAAATTTCGTGCGAATGTGCCCCATGGGTGGGGCAGTTTCGCACACGTGTGGGGCACATTCGTACACATGCAAAAAATTATACAATAATTATTTTTACAAATTAAAAAGGTTATGGCACTTTAAAGTAAGGATAATTAAACGAAATATTTGGCACTTTTACATATTTTCCCTCTAAATTGAAGATTTTTTTACAAAAAGAAAACAGGTTCAGAAAATATTGAACATATATAAGTTTTGATGAGGAAAACAATTGTAGTAATGAAGAGTATATTGCACATTGACATACTTCACATACTATAATTAGTTAGAAAAAGTTCAACCATACACACAATATTTTAACTGTCAGGTTTTATTCGAAAAGAAAAGTGAACAAACAGCTCTCTTATTAACACGTGAAACTGACGGTTGGGGAACTTTTAATACGATATTATCTTTTTGTATGAATGTTGAATCATTACTTACTGGGAAAATAAAAGTTTCGTCATTAATTTTAAAGTTTTTCATCATTAATTTTAAATAAGCACCATTCAAATCCAAATTTTCTATTTGACCAACATAACAACATTTTCTTTTTGGTAGAAAATTAAACTAGAATAAAATAATTTAAGTCCAAGTCAATTGGAACAATTATCATTGACATTTATTCCTTCAGTGTTTAAATATGGGTCTAAATTCCTTAAAACTGAAGCTTTCTTTAAGATGTGATTTTCTATTATCACCAAATTTGAAACAATTACAACAACAAACAATTAAACTTCAAGTTATTAAATACTAGGGAGCTACCGCCCCCTGCTCGCTATCGCTCGCCAACCCCCGTTAACTGCTGACGCAGGGCCTTTCGGATCGCTTCGCAATCCCCACAAAACCCTGCTCACTAAAATTATTTATTTATAAAACATTCGTTATAACAATTAGTAGAAAAAACTTCAACCAACTTTCTTGAAGCACACTCTCTTAAAAGTTAGAATATTTATTGGTTAAATTATCAAAAACTTAATCAACACGTTTTCCTTGAAAATATCCATCAAGTCTGCTCGTGCTATTGTTATTCAATATTTACAAAAACGTTCAGCAATGAATCTGTTAAATTTAATATAGTTCCTAGTAACTCGTCAAAATATCTAGTGTTTTATCATTCAAGTTTTAGTTTTAAAACAGACTTTTTAAACAATACTATTTAAGCTATTAAAAATGATAAGAGACAAAATCTACATTGCACTCAATGTTTACAAACAATTAATTTTGGTGTGTGAAATTCTATACTTGAATAGTAGATCTGTGAGTTTCTGGAAAACTCTTATCAGTCTTTTAAAAATATTTTATTTAGAAAGTACATATTTTGAAGCGCATTTTCAAAGCGTGAAAGGAATTATTTTCATCGTTAATGAGTAGCGTCGGTTGGTCATTGTGATTGAAGGTATTATAAATTGTACGACAGTTTCTTGCTGTTAACTGCAACCTTATCCGTAATCCAGAAAAATGGAAATATCTTAGAATTGAGAAATTTTTTAGAAATTCTAAAGGCACTTTGCACATCCTCAAAAGAATCCGAACAGTTTGATACCAAAAACATGTTATACGGATCAGTAATTAAAAAGCCTTTCTCTGGAAACCATTTACAAAAACTTTTTTTTAGAATAGAGAGATACTGCACTTATAAAAATATAAATCACTTTCATAATCAAAAATGGGAAGGATGAAGCACATTCGCACTGTCCGAATCTGCCCCATCTTTTGGTGTACGAATGTGCCCCATCTACCAGTTCAAGCTTACCACGTCCCAACAAGATATTTATATTTAAAGAAGGGAAATAAAACCTTTCTAGAAACTTACTTTAGTAGTGCCTCTACTGAATAAAATTATGAATGTCCACTTGAGAGTTATTTTTGATTGATATTTTGCGCCAACAAAATGACAAGAAAATTTACTTTGCTGCTTCTAACGCTAGCAAATTTTAGTACGTATACAACAAAATGGCTCAGAGCTTTGAAAATTCATGCAGGAGGTGGTAGTCATGCTTCCATCTACTGGTATTTTTTTTCAGATTTTTAAATTAACCCATTAATGCCCAACTTTTTATTTTTCTTAAATATTTGGTAAAAACATAGTAAATAGCCCCAAAACAACTGGAAAAATAGTGTAAAAAATTCCAGGTTAAAATTTTAATTTCTACACCAAAATTAAAAAAACGTCCCTAAAAAGGGACGTCAGGCACGAATGCCCCCGTTGTTTTTCCCTATAGTAAATGCATGGTAGAAAACTATTTTATAGCCTCAAAAACATCTTCTACCTTTTTAAGTGCAGCAAAAGTGATCGGAACCATACTGTAACATGAATATGAACAAAAATTATTAATTATTTATCCAATTAACTGTAAAATTAACCCTAATTAACGTAATTTGGGCATTTTTTATTCTCTAAAATACGTTTTTTCCTCCCAAATCTATGTTAATTGCAAATTAATTAAGATTTTTAATTGAAAAAGGCATTCTTTGTTTATGTGTTACATAATATTAAGTATTAATTACTTTTACACACCTCAAATCCATCAGAAAATTTCAATTTGTGAAGTTTAAGTCTTTCAAATGCCCATACTTTTTTCATTTTATTTAATTTAATTGTACGGAACACGAATTTCTCCCCAAAAATAAATCATTAGTGGGATGTGCATTAGCAAGCCAGATGATATAGATTGATCTGCAGTATAGAACACAATGGTTAGCGACATCTAATTAGAAAAAAAGCCGAAAATGTATCACAAAAGTGACTTTTTTGGCAATTTTAATGACAAAAAACCATTATAGCTAATAATTATTAAACTTTTAATTATATTTTAACCGGAATATATTTGCTTAAGTAATAAATATAGTAAAGTAATTAATTTATTCCTTTTAATTAATATAAATTAATTAATTCCTTATAATTTAAGACTTTTTATTCCATTAATTTGGCAGAAATAACAGAAAAAAAACAGAAATTTCCAAAAAAATAAACAAAAATAATAAATTTATTGGCTAAAATTAAAGTAATTTTATAAATATCAGTTATTTAATTCATTTCATAAGAATCGAACGCGTTTTTATGAAAAGTTGAAGGAAACACTAGCATTTCACTATGGGGAAAACCACGGGGGCATTCGTGCCTGACGTCCCTTTTTAGGGACGCTTTTTGAGGGTCCAAAATAAGGTCAAGATAAAATATTTTGGAAAAATAAAAAACACCCCAACTGATTTAATGCATAAACAGTAATATATATCGGCATTGAAATCTCTCTATTCTAAAAAAAAGTTTTTAGTGAACGGTTTCCAGAGAAAGGCTTTTTAATTACTGAACCGAATGACACATAATATGGTATCAAAATGTCCGGATTCTTTCCGGATTTCCGAGTAAGCCCTCCGATTTTTCAAAAAAATTCTCAATTTTAAAATATTTCCATTTTTTTAGATAACGGATAAGGTCGCAGTTATAAAGCAAGTACTGTCAATCAAATTATTATGCATCCAATCACAACGTCCGATTGACGCTTTATTTTAAGATGAAACATGTTTTTTCACCTTTTAAAAAAAGTACTTTCTTGATGAAATATCACTCAAAGACTGATAAAAACATATTCTAAAAACTTTCATGAACGCCATTTTATACTAAAATTTCACACTTTTTGTCCAATATTTATAATTTTTATTCTGATTTTATCGAAATTAATTGTAAACATAGTGATGTTTTGTCTCTTATTGTTTTCAATTGCTTAAACGGTATTGTTTAACAAGTCTGGGTTTAAAAAAATATGAATGATAAACACTAGGCATATTATACTATCGAGTTACTTTAAAATAATATTTTTTGTTTGGTCCGAATATTGATAATAAACAATTAGAATTAGTTATTTTTATAATCATCGATTAAAAATAATTAAGATGAATATTTTTAAAAACATTTCGTTTAAATTTTTGATAAGTTCGAGTTAATATATACTCAAACTTTTAAGGGAGATTTATTCATGGAGGGGATTTGAAGTGTTTTTAATAAGTTGGTTGACGTTTTTTCTGTAAATTGTTTAATTGTTTTATAAAGTGTGTTAAGTTCAATGAGTTGGAATTTGTGGGAATTGCGAAGCAATTCCAAAAGGTCCTGCGTCAGCAGTTTACGGGGGTTGGCGAGCGATAGCGAGCAGGGGGCGGTAGCTCCCTAGTTTTTTTAAAATAACAACTAGTATTTTTAAGCTTTTTCTTTTGAAATTTAAAAAAAAAAATTTTTTTATCTTCCAACTTTAAAAAAAGTGTAAATTTTTTAAAATTCTGCTTTTTTCTTGTGTTCTTTATGTTCTATGAAGATCAGAGATACATCAGTGCAAATTTTGATTCAAAGGAACAATTTTTGTAGAAATAAGAGGATTTTTAAAAAACGTCCCTAAAAAGGGACGTCAGGCAGTAATGGGTTAATAATTACTAGGGGAAATTACTACCCACTCTCCTCTATATACACACATTCAATTTTATTATATTAGATAGTTGACCAAAATACTCTGAGGTAATTCTTTTCTTTGTAAAAAAGTTTTGTGAATTATTGGTTCATCTTACTTTAAAAGCCCAAAATATGGGAAATATATGAAATAGTTTAACATTTGTTTTTCATGCGATCTAAATATATGAGAAGAAAAGATGTGTATTTGTCTGAAACAAAAATTCTCAATATTCCGAAATCAAACCAGCTCATAATAAGTTTTGAATTTAAATTAACTGTATAATTTCAGTACAGGGTGTCCCAAAAAAGATTAACACATTTTAAAAATCAAATAACTAATAACTCTTAAACTAAAAAAGATAAAAGTATATGGTTTGTTACACCTACACCTAAGACTCCCAGGAGTAGGATGCAATAAATATTTTTTTAGTTTATGAGTTATTAGTTATTGAATTTTAAAATGCGTCATTCTTTTTTTGGAACACCCCTTAGTACGGTACATAAAATAATATATTCGAACGTACCCCTTCATAAAATACATGGAGAGAAATAGTTTATCGACAGTAAAACATTTCACAGCAATTTTAATGTGCAACATTAAGAAAAAACAGATCGCCGTGCTTCAACAACCTCACGAAATTTCCTAGTACAAGCCAAACAACCACAGCCGACGTGCAATCGACGAAAACGTGTAGAAAGTGCTGGATTCCGCTACCATCGGAATAAACCGATTTCTGTTTTCAGTTAAAAATTTCTCCGCCACCCGAACAATATTTCAAGAAACGTGTCAGCCGAAATAATTTATTCATTTCGCTTGGTGTAGGAGGAGAAAACATTAGGCCCCGGAAACTGGTTGAGCACCCCATAAAAATATATTCGACTTACGGCGTAAATATTTCACAATTTACGGCGCTTTTGCATTGAGTCTCTGGTTAAGACTTTTCCCCAAGTGCACGCCTGCTATGCAGTAAAACTTCTAGCTCTGGCAGGGATGCTGAAATTAGAGCTAGAGCGTTTATGATGGTGATTTATACTGGCGTAAATCATTGCAGGTTTTTTTTAATCCCAGTTAATTTCATTGGATCAAGAACTATGAAGTTGGGTATTAAGTTCTCGTATTGCTTTAACTATTTAGTATAGACTATTCCGTTTCTTAAGTTGTAGTTACATTTAATGCTCAAGGGATTTTATGAATTATGCCTTAGAGATTCAACAAACGAATTAAGAAATGAACAGCTTAAAACTTGGAATGGATAGATATTTTATCCCTCTAATTTTCAAATTCATTTAATTCTCTCAGTAAAGTTCAAAATTTTGGAAATTTTTTTTACTATTGCAATCACATTAGTTTGAAAATAGTAATTGATGGAGATAGTGATTCCTAAAAATATTATCGAACCTAAATCCATTATATTTTAATTACTGAAAAATTATATTGGATGGATAATTGATATACTACAATTGCTCATACCTACTTTCGACCACCCTTAATATTTATCTGTCTATCTTCTAGATTTATGGCGAATAAAGAAAATCCTGTCAGTGATAAATGCTAATGGGATTTAACTGTGATTTGTATGATTACTCAGATCACGCGAAAGTAATATTATGATAAAACTAACATCCTTAAATGTAGTTCAGACAAATAGGTATTTTCAAGTTATTAATTATTTTTGTGTCTGTCTGTGAATGCCAATTAAAACTTAATAGCCTAAATTGATTTTCATAATTTGAAGAGTATTCTGGAAAGGGTGAAAATAGTTTATCAGGTAACAGAACTAAAATTATATAATTTTGGTTTAACGTATAGGGGCGATGGAATCTGCAAGTTTAGAACAAATATCAAATTATTTGGAAATTGGAGAAAGTTTATTTTCAATAACAAAAAAGAGCTATTTCCCATTCTTTTTAATTTTTAATTCAAATTAATTCATTCATTTACATCAATGTTTTACAATAACAAAATACAGACTATAAACTTAGGGAATTAAAATCCTTCAAGTCTTTTTAATAGTACATAAAGGTGAACAAAAAAATGGAAAATTATATATGAATAAAAAATATAACAAATAATAAGACTGTAAAAGGTGTCAGTTGCAAAAAAAAGTATTGTAAACCCTACGAAGAAAATTACCGAAAGCTAAAGCAAAAAAAATCTTTGTAAATTTACTTATTTGTAAATGTACTGACAAGCTAGTTTTAAAATGTAAAAAGAAATTATAACTTGTAAAATTACTTTAAATGCATTTGAATTAGAAACAATTCATTACTGCGTAATTTTTTAAAATCTCAAAGAGAATTAATAGCATTGATAATGCCCCCCACACGAAAGCACTACCATAATAATAACATAATTTGCATCGATAGAAGAAAAACTGAAATTATTCTGTGTGTGGAAATTTATTCCCTATTAATTACCCAAATAAAAGCTAAATGACTTTTCTATCAGCTCCATTTAAAAAAAAAACATTTCACACAACAAAACCGCCAACACGTCGAACCATTTACTCAAATTAAAACATTTCACCTCACATTTCGAAACGAAAAAAATCGAAAAGAAATAACAATACCGGCATTTACGCTCCCCAAAGTCCGCTGATGAATAAATTACCAAAACCAAAAATAACGAACCACCACAAAAAGAGAACCGAAACTACGCACCCTCGGTTACAGTTACCACGGCCGCTGCTTATCATTATTGTTATTATTATTATTATTATTTTGTCTGTGTGTATTCTTATTGTTTTCATCTAAGTACACACGGGAGAGTTCGGTGATGAATCATTACCCCTGTCTTTCAGCCGTGATTTTCTCGCACTTGCAGTTTGATAGCCCCTCCGGCGAAGTTCCCTAATTGTGCCTCTTTGTTCCCCTTGGCATGTAATTAAAACTAAATAATTACAAGCTGCGAACGGCCGAAAAAATTCGAAAAAGGTTTATTTTTTTTTCTTTTCGTCGGCTGCGCGTTTTTCATCTATTCCCGCTTTCACTTCTACGGGTCAAGAGAGAAAAGATGACAGATGAGGAATAAAAAGGACGCCAAATTGCACGCAATTATTCTTTCTCGCATTCCGGTAAAGGATTTTGGAGCTGAAATTTTCCAATTATTGTTGCTCTGGGGCCTCTCTGGAGGTTTTTTTTTTCAAAAAACAAATGGATTCTGGGAATTTTCTTGGATTTTTTTTGAAACAAAAGGTATTTTTTGAAGGTTCATTAGTGTTGTTTTATTTCTGATGAATTGTATAATGCAGATTCATTCTCATTTACTTCATTTATTTGGCTAATGAACCCAATTATTATATTGCTAAAGTATGCTATCCTCTTATTTTTATGTAGAAACCCAAGTTAAAATGTCTAGTCCAAAAGAAAATATTGTATTCAGTGTCGTATTGTTTTTCTCTATCATGTTACATTAACAGAAAAAGTGAAGGAAAGTGTGTACATTTGAAAAACAGTATTTTATTTATTTCTTAGAATTAAATAAATTTATTCTTAATTGAAATGTGGTGAAATACCTTGTTTAAATTCACCGTAACTATGAATTTACTACAGTACTATTATAAGGTACATAATAAATGATAGGTTTTATAGGTTTATTTAAGCAGTCTTGCACAATGTATCATCTTTTTATCTTTTTATAACTGTTACAGTTGTGTTTGTACACTTTTCCGTTACCTATCTCACTAAATATTGCATAAATACTTTAAACTCCAAATTCTCATTCGTCATTGCTATCCATATATCTGTACATTTTAACTAATTAGTTTTATACTTCTTGGCAATATTTCTTATATTTTTGTTCCATAGAGATTGTTTTAATGCGATAGATAACAAACACAATGTCTTACTTAAAGTTTGAATATCTATAATAATAAAAGAGCTTTACGGTTCATTCACCTATCAACGCACAGCAAAATCTACCGGGGCTAAAGAGTCGAAACTTGGTGTGGTGGAAGACTTTACAGTGTATGCGCGCACTAAGAAGGGATTTTTCGAAATTCTTTTTTCCTGACCCACAGGGGTGCTTGGAGTGTTTTCTACGGTTTTTAGTCTAGCACCGTCCCAAATGACCCTAGATCTTCGTAATTTCGCAGGAAGGTACCAAGCCCCAATATCTAGAAAGGAATTTTTCAAATTTTCGATATTCGAATTTTAAGGGGTCTAAAAATTTCAAAAACCCGATTTTACTGAGCATACACAAAGTTTTACATTTTGGAAAAAAAACATACTAATAATTTGTTATTTCGAAGCGACCGGTTGGTATTATCTTCTTAAGAATATTTCAAAGAAAGTAATTTCTGGATTTTTCGATATTTCATTCTGGAGGGGGTGCACGGGGGTTTGAATATTTACTCCGGTTTTTAGTTTTTGCTTTCTATCGCCCACCTTATTAATGCGATTGGTATGAAATTTTAGCATGCTGTTCCTCACACAATCGGGAAGGTTTTCAAAAAAGAATTTTTGAATTCAAACCATTCTAAGCTGTCTTTTTTGGCCCTTTTCTAAATTCTTATGTGTAGCTTCAATGTTAAATTGATAACGGTTATTGCTCCTTCCAAGTGACGCAAAACCTCTATTGTTAGAAATATTTATTTAAAAATATTTTATAGCGAGTAGAATTAAAAAAAAATCTGATAAAGAAATAATTAATGATAAAATAAATTTGTACAATAATTAAAACTATTTAACCGAAAATTTTTAACTTTTTTCCATTCAATAGAAATTTAAAATAGCAATATTTCATCAGAAGCATTTTAGATAGTTGATATCAATAATTCAAATGATGTCTACTTTTATTTCATGTTTGAAGACGATTTCTTTAATGAATGGGTTGGTAATAAATCAACCAAGGGGGGTTCAGGGGGTCTCCCCCTGACCTTTTTTTAAATTTTTATTTTAAAAATCGGTTATTAACACTTTAATTCCAAAAGTTTTTTTGTTTTGTTTTAGATTTCAGGAAAGTATTTATTTTTTATTTGTTTTGAATTTTATGGAAACAACGGGATGAAGGGGGGATGATAATATTAAGTAGGGAAGAAAATAATTCTTATTTATTTTATCACCCAGTTTGAAAATCCTTTTTTTCCCGAGCAACGGCGGGTATATCAGCTAGTAATCTTATAAAGAAATGTAAAATAATCTTATAATTGGATGCTAAAAATCAATAGATATTTTACCTTTACATATCACTATCATAATAGAGAAACTAATAGCCCGACCTCCACTAGAAAAACTTTGAAAAGAAGTTAAAATATAAATGTCAGTCACTCAGATTTGGCACAAAACGTTTTTTCAGGGTTTGTGAATTACCATCCTTCCCGAAACTGAGTAGAATAAACAATTTCCATAGCAACCGTCACAAAACTGCACGACCTGAAAATATTTTCTCGTGGCAGTCGGACAATAGCTTACACTTAATAGCTTACTACTGTAACACACCAAACAAAAAATTTTTGAAATTGGAACTATACAGAGTGTATCAAAAGTCCGTTTCGCGGCTTTTATTTGGAGTTAACGTGTCCTAGGGTCACGGAAGTAAGGTCCACCCCTAGGTAAGTGACCCTGGCGAATTGATTGAGATAACTTACAGCGCCTCTAGCGGCAAAATTAAAAAGTTAAAAAAAGTAATTTAAAAACTATAGGAGACGGAGCAAAAACCTTAATTAGTGTATTTTTTCCAACGTTATTATGAAGAACTCACAGAAAAAAGTTTCATTATTCGCGGAGATATTAGCATGTGAAAATAGCACTTTTTCAGACCTGAAAAAAGAAAAGGTTCGCATATTGCAATTTTTCAGTGTTATTGTGTAGTTTTGTGTATTATTAGTTGAATAAAGGCAAAATTTAATCAAAAAATCAAAACAACATGCAAATTTGCGAACTTTTTTCTTTTTTGAGGTCTGAAAAAGTGCTATTTTCACATGGTTATACATCCGCGAATATTTACGATATTTTCATGAAAATTTTTTTCAGCGAGTTCTTCATAACGTTGGCAACAATACACTCACTGAGGTTTTTGCTCTATCTCCTTTAGTTAAATTATTTTTAAAACTTTTTGTATTTCGCCGCAGCGGGCGCTGTAAGTTATCTCAATGGATTCTCCAGAGTAATTTACCTAGGGGTAGACCTTTCTTCCGTGACGCTAGGACACGTTGCCTCCAAATAAAAGCCACAAGTTCAAGTTCAAGTTAAGTTGGTTTTTAGAGGCCTCTGCTTACTCCCTTGGAGCCGCTTGCGCCTTCTTTTCGAGATTATATTTTTCCTATTTTTTGAATATAGGGGAGAGTGTTGTACCTACGGACGGATGTACCTTCAGCCACCTCATTTTAAAATTCGGGAAAAAATGTAAATTTGAATTTGTGGTCGATTTTGAATGTAAACAGATGCTATCTAGTAGCTAACGTGAAATCAGCTGTTTAAAATATTATTTTAATTTTTTATAATAAAAATACTGTTTTTAGGTGCTCAAAGTTTTTTTTAGTGCATCACTACATTAATTATTTTCTTCCTCTATGATTATGATTATGATAAAATGGGATATATGGGGGAATCCCCGAGATTTTGACTTTTTAGTTTTGATATTAGAAATCGTCAGATCTCAATTATTTTATCTTTTATAGAACTTTGAATGCAAAAACACCTGATGCTGTACCTTCGGACACCATGAGTGTTGTACCTACGGACACGTTCTTGTGGGTGTCTGTAGCTAATCGGCGTTTTAGAATCAGGTTTCATTTAACTGAATACATTTTAATAAATGTTAAATTGATTCTAAATGGTAATCTATTTGTCAGCGATTATTTTCAAGTGAATTTTAGATGAAAAATCAAATATTTTGTGATATAAACTACTTTTTTTAATTTATGATTCTACTTGGAATTTGATGTAAAATATGGTGTAAAACCCTAAGCACCCTATCGCATTTAAGTATGATGATTAAAAAAACTTAAAATTTCCACTGAAGAAGATTTACCACCAAATTATTATTGTTATTACCACCAAATGCTTGCACAACTAAGTGTCGATCGAATTGGTTTTTTTTGGATCAGTGAAGTTGTCAGATCAATCAACATGATTGATGAAACTATTACCTTAAATTCTGATCTGAAAATACCATGTGATTTTTGTGTTTTTGGTAAAAAATCAAGACTTTTTATCATTCAACTTCGTTTTAATGATCATTTACGATCTAAAACTACATTACTTTAAAAAATCTATTTTCAATCTTAAAAAGGCTTGAAATAGGTTATTAAAAGATAATTCATCAATAAAAATGTTCATTCTTAGCTTTTTTCAACTAAAACTTCCCTTTTTAAGGGTGTCCACAGGTACAACTGGGTCTGTCCATAGGTACAACAGGTTGTTGTACCTTTGGACACAAATTTTTCCAAGTTATTATAAATGATTAAAAATCCAATTTTCAAGATTTTGACTAATAAAAAATATATCTCTACTCACAAAGGTTAGGACTATAATAGGTTGGGCACTTTAAATGGTCAAAATGTGATTTACCTGTCTTAGAAAAATCCAAACGTGATTTTTGTTCATAGGTACAGTTGAGGAAAAAAAAAACGTTCCAGTTATTTTTTAGGCTTGGCGCTTTATCGATGATTTGGCGCGTCTTGCGTATTTGTTTTTCTTCACATGTTTTCAAACTACACGAAAATTAGCCCAGTTCTATTTATGCTGAAGAAACATTCCGTAGGATTTGTTGTTTACAAATCGCTATGGTATAGGCGTATGGGTCTGTGACTAGGGATAGTAAGGGGGACAGAAGAAGAAATTCGAAGGCTTTAAATTTTGCGTTATTTGTGATAAAAATTATTCCTTTTAAGCGTTTAATTTTAATTGAAGGGTCCATAATGCCAAAGAGGGGATGGAGGTTTGACAGAATCTGAAGTTTCATTTCAAGTGGGGTGGTGGAAGGATAAAGTAGTAGGTAAAAATTCGAATCCCTCCCTGTTTTTTTTTCTAGTTCGAATTAAAAAACACTAAATAGTATATTGAAGGGTATTATTCTTTTCCTTTCCTTTAAAAGAGGAAGAATTACGATAACAGAAATCTGGCAACAATAACTGGGGCAGAAAAACACGAAATTCGGGTATATTTAATCGAAAATACTTTATAATTAGCACCAAATGAAGTAGAAGTAGAATATACGAAGGATGAAGACTAGAGACCGGGGAAGATGAGTGGGGCAGAAAAGTTAGTTAAGTATTCTGATTTAATTTATTCAATAGTAATTAAAGTGATAACATTTCCTAAAAAAATCAGTGTGAGCACCCACATTGAAGAGTATTTCTAGGGCCATAGAAGGATAAAATAGAATATGAGAGAAATGTTTAATTTTTAATCTTTCACTTAATAACTGAAATTTTTTTTATCAATGACACTCAATAAGGGAAGGTTATCGGGACAAAAAAAATTGAAATGTATTATTTTAATGCATTGAATAATATTTATAATGATTAACACCTCTAAAATTGAGAAAACTCAGAAGGGAACCTGTCTAACACCATGTTGTCGTATAACACCATGTCGAAAGCTTTTTTTATCAAATAAGTAAAAAGTATGTTCATTGCACAAAAATTGCAATCTGCGACTAGGGATAGTGTAGGGGCAGAAAAAGAAAATACAGTTTTGGTTTAATGGGATTTGTGGTTAAAATCCTTTTTCTCTTTTTATTTGGTTAAATGGTCCGTAATACCAGAGATGTGATGAAGGTCTATTAGAACCTTGAGTTTTGAAACGATTCTTTCAATTCAGGCGGAGTAGTTAAAGGATAAAGTAGAATATGAAAATTCGAATGCCTCTCTTTACTCTAGTTCCAAATAAAAAAATTGCAAACTAGAATATTAAAGGATATCATTCTTTTCCTTACTTTTAAGAGAAAGGAAATAGAAGATAGATGAAATCTGGCAACATTCACTCTGGGAACGGTAACAGGGGCACAAAACCCCCCACAGAATTCAGTTATATATAATCGAAAAAATTTAATTAGCACCAAATGAAGTGGGATATACGATGAACGGGTGTTACGGGGAAGATGAGTGAGGCAGAAAATTTAAATTTTCTGATTTAATTCATTCAATAGTCAATAATAGCTCATAGTCAAGGATGTGCTTTCCATAGCACCATATCAAAAAGCATTTCTTTACAGCTTTTTTAATCAAAAAATATATGTTAAAGGTATGTTCATCATTACAGTAATAATTGAATAGATTTCGTCCCCGAAGGTTTTGAATTTCATTTATTCTTTAAAAAATTAGAAAAAAAAAACTCGGTAGTTCGTTCTTCCACTCCTCCTTTGAAGAAGTCTTTAGACAATCAAACTTTGCATTACCTTAGGGTACAGGAGCGTCGATGCCGGGGAGGATGGGGGGTGCGTTCCCCCAATTATCCCCCCCCGAAAAAAATATTGTTTTGTAGACCAGTGTTATGCTTAAAGAATTAAAAATTTTAAACTTTCAAATTTTATAATGTCTAATTGAAATGAAAATATATGTTTTGGATAAGGTTAACCATGAGCTATGAACCTGAAACTATGAGCTCCAAACACTTTTGTCTACCAATAAAAGATATATGAAATTGATCACAGTAGAATCTTATTTAATAGAATATCAAAGCAATATAAACCAGTTAACACTGTTTTATTTGGACTTAAACTTAAAAAATACATACAAGACATCAGGTAACGACTTATTACAGTAAAGGATAAATTAATGTGTGTGAATTACTGTAATAAGTGTTTTATATGGATAGATGGATTGGATTAGCACTACAATTTTTTATGAGCTTCATGTATGAATAGCTGAACCCAGATATTAGTATGATTTAAAATATACAGGGTGTTTCAGATAAGTGTTTCATAACTTCTAGGGGGGATAGTAGACACCTAGACGAGTCAGAATCACATAGGATTTGGGAATCACAGACCGAATCCCAGGGAGTTAAAAATGGAGCGACACCCCAAAAAAATATTGAAAAATTCGATTTGTAGAAGAACTACTATTGGTAAAAATTTAATTATGGTCTCAAATGTTGGGGTTCAGTATGATCTTTAAAGTTATCTTAAAAATTTTCACTTCAAAATTTGTTTTATGACGAAAAAAGTTTAAAAAAACCTCAAAAAAGTGATAACTATGTCAAAACTTTATTTTGTATTTTGAAATCCTTTCTTTTGATTTAATAATCTGAAAGATCATAGTTGAAAACCCTTAAGGCTATGGTGGACACCAAAAACTAAAACTAAATTTTTTTTTGTAATTCTTAACCTACAATCTTAAAATTTTCAGAGTTTGTTTATAAGCATGATCAAACACCACACACAAATTTTCAAATAAAAAAATTGATTAGTTTTTTTAAATTTTAATTTAAAGAAAAAATTAACTAAATTTCAAAATGCGGCTTAGTTTTTAAAAAATTTTCAAAATTTTACTTGATTTGATATAAATAGTTAATGGTGTATAAGTTCTTGTATTATACAAAATGACATTAAATATTTTTAAAAAAGTATGGCCCATTTACGGACTTTTTTTGTTGAAAATATTGTAAGAATTGTAAAAATTTCATTTATTTTGACGGATATTTTTTTCACACAACTGATTTTTACAAGAATCTAATTTTACACTAAAGAAGGATATTTTAGGGAAGTTTTGAAATTGTCGGGTTAAACTGATGCCGAACGGAACATTTTGAAATTTAGTTAATTTTTGTTTAAAATTTAAATAAAAAAAATCCTAACCAAGTTTTTTTATTTGAAAATTTGTGTGGGGTGTTTGATCATGCTTATAAACAAACACTGAAAATTTTAAGAATGTAGGTTAAGAATTACAAAAAAGTTTTAGTTTTTGGTGTCCACCATAGCCTTAAGTCCAAAGTTTCACGTAAATACAATCAATATTAACAATTTGGAGCCAGTTAAAGTTTGTTTTCTGCGTGCGCAAACAGCTGTTCCGGAAACAGCTCTAGAAAACTGTTTGCGCAAGCAAAAAAAACAAACTTTAACAGGATCTCAAGCGATACAGGATCCCTTTATAGGATCTCAATCTTTTAATTTTAAAAATATAAATAAGACATCATCACTTAATGAGTTCTTACTGTAAAGTTAAAAATAATTTTTCCAAGATTATTAAGTAACAAGTGTTTTATATAGACAAATATGAAAAAACTTTTATAAGCTTATTTCAGCTTTCATACTTTACTTTAAACTTTATAAGCTAAACTTTTATAAGAAAATGTGCAAAACGTTTTCTACGTCTATTTATGATTATTTTCCTTTAAAATTCTGGGATTTTTAAGGTCTCAAAATGAACTAAAAACACTTTTTCCGAGACATTTTTCAAAATTTTTTCTGGGGAAGACCCCCCAGATTTACTTAAGCTCACATTAAAAAATTTCGAAAATTTGTGCAACACATTCAAGAGCTTCCTTCAAGTGATTAAAAGTTTAACGCATAAATAATGATACTCGTTAGGGGAACATTAACGTTAAAAACGTTGAGTCAATCCCCCCGAAACAAAAGTCTGGTTATAGCCCTAAAATTTTCCAACATAAAAAATTGGACATGAAAGGGGTGGTTTCAAAAATAAAGGGGACGCCAATGAGCCACCTTCGCCCCGGGCGCCGTTTTACCACGGCACGGCTCTGAACATGTGTCTCTAAAAATAATAAGGCTTGTTTTTCAAAATAAAGTAAAACGGGGCAAATCCACGCAGGTGTTTTGGGGCAAATTCGTCCCAAAAGGAAAATGGGACTACTTGATCTCTAAAGAGGTTAATAAAGGTGTCCGATATGCCAACCCTCTACCTGAAACTATCCATTCTCCCTTTTGAAAGATATCTGGGCAATCTGAAATGAATTGCTACAACAGGTTGACAATTTTCATTAAAACTGATTATATTTATATTTAATATTGTTGGTTGGCTTTGAAATATTAAAACAACATTAAGAGGATTATTTCTAGTGTTTTTATTATGAAAAATTCTGTTGATCCATGTTTATTTCACTTGGGCACCAAGATTTGCAAGTGCGGGTTTTTGCCCCATTTTGCGAGGCAAAATGGGGCAATTCATTCTTCATTCTTCTTCAAAGGAGGCATTCCCCGCAATTCTTTTTCCTACTAAATTGTAAATTTCTCCTAAAATACCATCGATAAGAGTTTAAACTTGGATAGGTTTTTTGTAGGTAGGATCTCAATCTAACATCTCCAATTGAAATTTCGGGGTTATCTACCCCTTTTCGACGACAATGTTAAAAATACTAAAAATTGCGTGGCTTTGCCCCCACCTACCCTATATGTTTATATTCACACCTAAAAACAATTGAATCACTTATTTCTGATCCACGTCAAATACCACTTTTTCAAAAATGAGTTATTTTGTTTCGTGAGATTCTGTAGGGGTAAAAGCACATTTTAGTGCAAGAATAATAAAAATAACGTGATTTAAAAATAGTTTTTTAGAGCATTTTCAATTTCAGCTTTAGTGAAGAAACAAGTCAAACGACGTCGGTTGACGGGTTTCTGCACTTATACTGCGAGGGATTTCGTTCTTGCTGTCTCATCTGAAGCATGTTTCGTCTTGCAGTTTTTTATTTAATCGCAAACAAACACTATATGCGATTGGAAAAGTCATTCTTTAGAGGCTAGGTTCATAAAGCCGTAGTAAAAACAACATTTTAAAAGTTTTTGTATGAATCTCAAGACTAAGGACGTTTTAAAGACTTTAATAAAAGGGGACATCAAATCTATACCCCTGGTAATAATGTTGAACTAATTAACTTATTTTGTAGGATCTTAAAGCAAAATCGTTTTACTGTCCACAAAATTACATCTAAACAACTATCTAATTGACTTCGAAGATGTTTAAATCAACATTTTAAATTAGCTGATCACTATTTTTGAGTCGATAGTTAAAATCATTTATAAAAATAAGTATGTATACATCTACTAACCAAAAGAGAAAAATAAGACCTCTATAATAATTTTATGAGTTAGTATTTTAATAAGAGAATATTATTTTTAACTAATATTTCCACTTTCATTACCAAATATTAAAAAAATTAGAGTTCAGCTATGAAAATAGGCTTGAATACTCTGTTAATTGCTGAAACCTGTCAAATGTAAAAATTTCAAAAAAATTTTATGCAAAGACTAAAAATATTTAAAAACTTATTTTTGTTTGTAAAATATTTTAATGAGGTCTACTTTAAGAAAAAAATTACTAAGCACCTTCCTAAAAATGTAGTGAGCTTTTACACAGTTTTTCTCGTTTATCTCAAAACAAGAAAATTGGAGTTTGACATGTTTCTGAAATAAGTGATTCAATTAAGTAACTAATAAAATAAATTATTACTAATAAACTAAAATAAATGAACAAAAATGAAAATAAATTAACCATGAATATTGTATTTAAACGGTTAATAAAACCTAAAAATTTAAAAAATAAACTTCTCTCATATCACAACAATATAAAACTGAAATTATTGAAAATCGATTCACTAGTACTGGTAGGTTACCGGACTTCCGTATTTGGCGGTTGGCGACTAATTTTAGACTTCCCATGCTATTTCTTCAAATTTTGACAGTCCGCCATTGCTTTTCTTGATAACCAAATTAAGTGAAACTTGGTTTTTAGGGTCTATAAAGTATGCTCTTTCAAAAAATCGAATAAAAATTGGGGTCTACCATGTGAAAATTTGAACTTCCTATTACTCTGCGCCAGAAGATGACCTCTGAGAGAAAAATAGTCAATTAGTGTTTTCAAGTTTTCAATAAATCCTGTAAAATGACACTCAAACCATCTCTCTAACCCCAGCCGTTCGCCCACAAAGTCCACTGGAACGTTTTTTTTTTCCTCAGCTGTACAACACTCTCCCCTATGGAGCTTTTGGAGTTTTACTTTGTTTCTTTTTTTGGACGGTTATTTAATTATTCTTTGATATTATGTCCCTCAAGATTGAGCGAAGATAATGGACTTTTGTGAATTTGTCTCCTTTACTAAAATCTAATATGTCTGAATAATTTTAGAAATAAAAGCCACGGAACGGACTTTTGACACACCCTGTGTACACCTTCATCCAAAGTGGATAAGTGTCTACTTTTCATTCTCAACCAAGTAATCCTTCTCACTATCAAAAAACCAACCACCTCCTTGCCTTGCCTTGTTACCTTGCCTTTCTGGAATTAAATCTGTCCTAGGAATGCCATTGTCATTCCAGCAGATGAGTGGAGGTCACCACTTTTTCAGTTATAGTCAGCTAGACTAGTACTTACCCTCCGCTCTCTTGCGTTGCCTTCCTATACCGTGCTGATGAGTCCTAACAAGGACGAAACCGGTCCACGGTTGGAGGCGACGCTTGAGAGTTATGAGTTAACACTATCGCTTAACCAGCGATAATGGTGAAATTATCCTTTCATTCACCTTCCATCCAACCTGATTCCCTCATTTATAAAACCACCCCACTAAAAAAATTCTGCAGTTTTTCTTCAAAAAAAATCTGCAGACCATCTGCAGTTATTTGGACCCCTTCATTCTGAAGAAAATCTTAAGATAACGTTCTTCAGAAAATCTTTAGATTATGGTTTCTAAAGAATTTCTACAGAAAGAAGGGCCCAAATAACTACAGATAGTCTGCAGATTTTTTTCTGAAGAAAATCTTAAGACTACTAAATCTTAAGACTAAGGCCTAAGCCTACTTCCCACATGCAACCTTCTAACACAGGGGTTTCCAACTGGCGGCCCGCCGGGTCATTTTGTTCGGCCCGCGAAGCTCTCTGAAAACCCTTGTGGCAAGTGCGAGCCACGGGGCGATACCGATCCGAAGGTCATACGACTCAAAAGTATACTTCGGAGTTATAATCACTTCAGTCGGTATTTATACCCCATTTGAATTATTTGACTATTATACTGGTGACTAAGTTCGCCACACCCTCCAAAAGTAGCTTCAAAACACTTTTTAGAACACTAAAATTCAAAATTTTTTCGGGGGTGGTCCCCCGACCCCCCCATTTACCTCTTTGATTATGGGTTGCTTCGATTGTTTTCTATGGTGCAAGAATTAAAAGTTTGAAGTTTCGATAGGTGATTTGTAAAATAGTCCACTGAAAATAGCGAAAAAAAGGGCCGAACCTCGGACAAATTGCAATAAAAGGTTTCTCAACGGTTTTCACTTAGGAATGACCTCAATAATAACATACTAAAAATCGGCCAAAATCGGCCGTGGGGAAGTTTAATTTTTTTTTTAATTTTTAAAAAATGGCCGAAAAAAAATAAAAAAAAAACCCAAAACAATAATATAGACATGTGTTACATGTTTATAGGTTATTTTTGAGTTTTAAAACCGAATATTGCCTTTAGTTTTGAAAAAAATTGAAATTTCAATTTTTAAAATTAATTTGAAAAATGAACTGCGAGTACTTAGAAGTTGGAAACCCCTGTTCTAACATATGCTTGCGTTTGCACTTTGCAGTAGTCTTGCATCTTTGAACAAATAAAATTTTCAACCACAATATAAATAAAGGACATTTGGTAAATTAAATCATACTATATTGTTAGGTAGCCCCGTAATTATCAGGAAAATTCATAATTCAAATGAGCATTCATTCAGGCACGCAACTAATGTTGAAAACAAAACGTAAACATTGTTCTATCTATTGGATTCTGCAATCGATTCTCTAGGTTAGATTCGATTCGTTTGATCTCTGATGTCGATTCGGTTCCCGAAGATTTGATTACCTAATTCTCTCATATGAAGTCAGATTTAAATGAGAAAGTAGTTTTCTCGCTATGAAATATTAACATCACAAATACAATCTTAAAATAATTAAAATTTTAAATTAACCGTACAATATTAAAACTTTGATCGAGTTCTAGGAATCGATTCTTTTAAGATTTAGTTTCTTTTGAAATCGATTACCAGGCATTCGATATCAGTTTTATTCATTCTGTACGTAAAATGATAAAATTTTGTAAAGTTTAATATATTTTGAAGACAATTTGAAGATTCTGTTCAATCTGAAAAATGTCTGAATAACCGTCTTAAAAATTTCTGAAGATATATCTTGTCTTTAAAACATCTGTAAATTGTCTGCAAAAATTCTGAAGACAATTTAAAGTTAATGCTATGTCTGCGAAATGTCTGTTAGTTGTCTTCAAAAATTCTGAAGATAGTTTAAAGACAAGGCAAAATCTGCAAAATATCTTATAGTCCACTGAAAATAGCGAAAAATAGGGCCGATCCTCAAACAAATTGCAATAGAAGGTTTCTCAACGGTTTTCACTTAGAAATGACCTCAATAATAACATACTAAAAATCGGCCAAAATCGGCCGGGGGGAAGTTTAATTTTTTTTTAATTTTTAAAAAATGGCCGAAAAAAATTTTAAAAAAACCCCAAAACAATAATATAGACATGTGATACATGTTTATAGGTTATTTTTGAGTTTTAAAACCGAATATTGGCTTTAGTTTTGAAAAAAAAATTGAAATTTCAATTTTTTATATTAATTTGAATAATTAGCTATATGAAAAAATTAAAACCCCCCTAAAAACCTAACAAAAACATCAAAAGAGATAAATCCAACGGTTTTCATTTAGAAATGACCTAAATATTAACATACTAAAATTTAAAAATTTTACGAGATAAAGAAGTAAAATTTTTTTTCAAATTTCCATTTTTTTTTGCGAAAAATGCATTTGTTTTCCAATTTCGTGCCAAAAACTTTAGAGGCTTTTGAAAAGGTCATTTTTCGGTGGATATTGTCCACAGATAGTTATATAATGGAAAACCGTTGGAATTGACCCTCAATGAATTAGTTAATTATTTATTTAAAATTTTGAAATTGGTAAAATGTAGTAATGTGAAAAAAGGTAATACTTTGGCATATTTACATCAGAATTTAAAATAATTTACTAATTCATTGAGGGTCAATTCCACCGGTTTTCCATTATATAACTATCTGTGGACAATATCCACTGAAAAATGACCTTTTCAAAAGCCTCTAAAGTTTTTTGCACAAATTTGAAAAAAAATGCATTTTTCGCAAAAAAAAATGGAAATTTGAAAAAAAATTGAACTTCTTTAACTCGTAAAAATTTTAAATTTTAGTATGTTAATATTTAGGTCATTTCTAAATGAAAACCGTTGGATTTATCTCTTTTGTTTTTTTTGTTAGGTTTTTAGGGGGGTTTTAATTTTTTCATATAGCTAATTATTCAAATTAATTTAAAAAATTTAAATTTCAATTTTTTTTTCAAAACTAAAGGCAATATTCGGTTTTAAAACTCAAAAATAACCTATAAACATGTATCACATGTCTATATTATTGTTTTGGGTTTTTTTTTTAATTTTTTTTCGGCCATTTTTTAAAAATTAAAAAAAAATTAAACTTCCCCCCGGCCGATTTTGGCCGATTTTTAGTATGTTATTATTGAAGTCATTTCTAAGTGAAAACCGTTGAGAAACCTTCTATTGCAATTTGTTTGAGGTTCAACCCAATTTTCAGTGGACTATTACAATTTTTGTAGAATTTCTGTAGAAAGTGGCTTTTTCTGAAGAAAATCTTCAGATTATTTTTAGTGGGGCATCACCCGAGGCAAACCACACAACGCGAAAAAAACCATTGCTCCTTAACTATAAATCCCAGTTTCATTAGCCTTTACGGCAGCGCTCAAAGAGCGAGTTTATCGAGGTTCCCGAGTGAAAGGGAATCAGTTCAGAGTCGCGAGATCCATTATTACATAATGCCTTTCAAAGGACTTTCTTTTATCCCCTTTTGGAAAAAGCCACAGTCCGTGTCACGAGAGAGCATCGATATCATGTGAGCTTTGGGAGTCCCATTCACCGGGACGACTGTACTCCAGTTGGACAAAAATAAAACCTCTAGGTCGAAACAAAATGGTAGGGAGGGGGGGGGTAATCGGTGTAGTCCGAAGTGGTGTGAGTCAGGGGGATTGGGTTTGACCCTTTGCAGTTCACAATGACAACATAATGTTCTGAACCTCATCCTATTTAGAATAAATGGGTTGTTGAAAAAGGGTAACACGTTTTAAACCAATCAGAATTGTCAGAAAAGCTTTATTCCAGATTAACCTAAGGTTAAGTTAGTGCCATTGTTGTTGTTAAGTTAGTTGAATATGGCCGTTACGGCCATATTCACCACTAATTTAACCTAAGGTTAACCTGGAATAAAGCTTTTTTGACAATTCTGAATGGTTTAAAACGTGTAACAATTTTCAACAACCAATTAAAAGCTTGATTCCAGGTTAACCTTAGGTTAAGTTAGTGGCGAATACAGCCGTAACCTCTGATCTAAGGTTTACCAGGAAACAAGTTTTTTAGAGAACTGTGATTGCATCTCGTAACTGGTTTCCCTTTTTTAACAACCAATTAAAAGCTTGATCCCAGGTTAACCTTAGGTTAAGTTAGTGGCGAATACAGCCGTAACCTCTGATCTAAGGTTAACCAGGAAACAAGCTTTTTAGAGAACTGTGATTGCATCTCGTAACTGGTTTCCCTTTTTCAACAACCAATTAAAAGCTTGATTCCAGGTTAACCTTAGGTTAAGTTAGTGGCGAATACAGCCGTAACCTCTGATCTAAGGTTAACCAGGAAACAAGCTTTTTAGAGAACTGTGATTGCATCTAGTAACTGGTTTCCCTTTTTCAACAACCAATTAAAAGCTTGATTCTAGGTTAACCTTAGGTTAAGTTAGTGGCGAATACAGCCGTAACCTCTGATCTAAGGTTAACCAGGAAACAAGTTTTTTAGAGAACTGTGATTGCATCTCGTAACTGGTTTCCCTTTTTCAACAACCAATTGAAAGCTTGATTCCAGGTTAACCTTAGGTTAAGTTAGTGGCGAATACAGCCGTAACCTCTGATCTAAGGTTAACCAGGAAACAAGCTTTTTAGAGAACTGTGATTGCATCTCGTAACTGGTTTCCCTTTTTCAACAACCAATTAAAAGCTTGATTCCAGGTTAACCTTAGGTTAAGTTAGTGGCGAATACAGCCGTAACCTCTGATCTAAGGTTAACCAGGAAACAAGTTTTTTAGAGAACTGTGATAACAACCAATTAAAAGCTTGATTCCAGGTTAACCTTAGGTTAAGTTAGTGGCAAATACAGCCGTAACCTCTGATCTAAGGTTAACCAGGAAACAAGCTTTTTAGAGAACTGTGATTGCATCTCGTAACTGGTTTCCCTTTTTCAACAACCAATTAAAAGCTTGATTCCAGGTTAACCTTAGGTTAAGTTAGTGGCGAATACAGCCGTAACCTCTGATCTAAAATTAACCAGGAAACAAGCTTTTTAGAGAACTGTGATTGCATCTCGTAACTGGTTTCCCTTTTTCAACAACCAATTAAAAGCTTGATTCCAGGTTAACCTTAGGTTAAGTTAGTGGCGAATACAGCCGTTATTCTGTGCCTATGGAATTTTAACGGCAAATATTTAACCCTTTGTTTACCAAATTATTTTCGGCTTAAGTTTAGTACTGGTGATGCGCCAAGTTTTTAGCGATAAAAATCACTATATAGTTACCCCAACTAATGTTAAGTGAATTATGGGGCTTCTAAATATGGCGCCAAATAGCCAAAACTCGCCAACCATTAGCAGTTCTAAACTTGAGCCAGTGGTACTCACAAGTACCGTCGGTAAATAGAGGGTCAAATGCACTGGATAGAAAAGTAATTCTCACAATTGTTCTGATAGTTATATTTGTAGGCCTTATTTTAAATGATATGAAAAATTAGCCCCTACTTAGTCTTAATTGCACGGAATCCCCACAGCTTTAATATGCATTAAGAAAATTTTTGTTCGTTGTAGAGGACACAGCAAAACACATTACTTCATTACTTACGTTCTTTTACTCTTAGTTCACGAGAATCTACTTACACCTCTAAATTTCTGAAAGCATGCAATAAGTAATTACTAGATTCATAAAAATTTAAATGTCAAGGTAATTATTCTATTCAAAAGCTAATTTTATTTTTTTAAGGACAGATCATAGCATAATTAAGATTTTAAAGGATGCATAATTTGATTTAATAGCTTAGTAACACTCACTAGATATAATTAGCTAAATGTGTTTTCTTTTAAAATATTTTTTTAATTTATAAGAGGATAGTAAGAAGCCTGATTCATTTTAAAAATCTCTTCAATTTTCAAGCCTTTATTTTAAAATTATGAATGGGGGGGCATTATTTCCAAAGTAAGGAATTATTCGGGTAAATCAAACGTTTAACTTATATTATTTTAATTTTTGTTGAAATTACACTATTATACGTTCTTTATATGAAATATTATCTTTCTCATAAAAATAAAATATGCTTTATTGGTGTATCTAAAACTTTAAACAGTCGTTTATTCTTGTATATTAATCCAAAACTTAAAATACTTTAATTTTTACCCTTAAGAACATATTGCAAATTAATCCCTGACATGTTGAAATAAATTTAAGATAAGAACTGTCTGTTATTTTACCAATTAACGATAAATAATTTATTTATACATCTTATAAGCTTTTTCTTAATCATGGAATTGAGAGATATAGTTCATTCAGAACAGTACCTATAAATTCTATTTTTTTATACAAAGATTTTACAAATTTTCGAAATGTGTTTGAATTTTCGAATTGCACACAAAGCTTTTTAAATATCCATGCTATCTTAAACTCACCTTAAACATATCGTATTTCATTAACACACATTTTTCCAGACCTGGTTCTTCAAAGGACCCATTTCACCTCAGTGCTTACTTACACCACTGATCCTGCCATTGCTGAAAACATAAAGAATGGAAACCTCAAAGCTCCGAATGACCATTGATCACGGGTCTTTTAATGGTTCTACACTGTCATGCGAGCAAGTCATCCGCAGTGTTGCAAACCGAAAAGATTCATACAAGGCAAGAAATATCCGTAAGAGAAAAGATATCAAAGGAGAAATATCCCGAGAAAAAAAAACCCTGAAAAATCGTCTTGATATCGCCTTTGTTTCCAATAACTGTTTCGGGACTGCCTTAAAGTAGGTGCATCAGGTAAAGTATGTCGATGCCTGGTATTAGTAATATACAGGGTGTTTCAAAATTGCGTTGCACGGCTTTTATTCGGAACTAACGCCTCCTAGGGTCATGGAAGTAAGGTCTACCCCTAGGTAAGTGACACTGGAGAATCCATTGAGATAACTTACAGCGCCCCTATCGGCGAAATTAAATTTATTTAAAAACTAAAAGAGATTGAGCAAAAACTTCAATGAGAGTATTGTTGTCAACGTCAAGAAGAACTCACTGAAAAAAATTTGATCAAAATATCTTGAATATTCGCGAAGATATTAGCATGTGAAAATAGCACTTCTTCAAGGGTCAAAAAGTAAAAAGTTCGTTTATTTCTAAATTTTTTATATTTCTTTATTAAATTTTGTGTTCTTTCAACTAAAAAAACACAAAACTACACAATAACACTGAAAAATTTGCAAATATGCGAACTTTTTACTTTTTGACCCCCGAAAAAGTGCTATTTTCACATGCTAATATCTCCGCGAAAATTCAAGATATTTTGATAAAAAATTTTTTCAATGAGTTCTTCTTGACGTTGACAACAATACTCTTATTGAGGTTTTTGCTCCATCTCCTTTAGTTTTTAAATTAATTTTTTTAACTTTTTAATTTCACCGCTAGAGGCGCTGTAAGTCATCTCAATGGATTTTCCAGGGTCACTTACCTAGGGGTAGACTTTACTTCCATGACCCTAGGAGGCGCTGGTTCCGAATAAAAGCAGTGCAACGCAATTTTGAAACACCCTGTATGTCGTCACTACCACGCCAAAACAGTAATCTCCATTCAAAATAAGGTAAAATCCTAGAAGTAGTGGGTTCGGATTGGTCTCCTCTTGGCGAGGTTTTTGTCGCCAAATTTACTTTGATACTTAGGCGCACATTGGCGCTACTACTTTGCTTGGCGACTGTACCCACTTCTAGACTTGAGCCCGTAATTAATAGAAGATTCGTGTGTTTGATGTGGTGGTAAGGATATGGTCTGGTAAATTGTCTATTTCACTAGCCCTGTACCATGGGCGTAGCCAGGGTTCAACTTGGGGGGGCAAGCAAGGTCGACTTTTTTATGTTTGTAAAGATAAATTTTAAAGCCCCGTGAAAGAGACCCGTCAAGTTTTAAATGTTTTGAAATATGACCCAAAGAGCATGGTTTTAAATTGTTTTTTGGTACACGTAAACCCAAATTTGGACATTCATTTTTAGGTAGAATTTTGATTTTAATGAACTAATTACAAAAAAGTGTGAATAATAAAGGTTTAAAAATACTAAAGGGGGGCCTGGGAGCCCTCTCCCAGAAAAAGTTTGAAAATTTGACACTAAAATACTGGGTTTTAACTTAACTAACAGTAAAGTAAAAGTTAATTACTCGGGACTTAGGAAGGCAGCTGCCCCTCCCTGTCCCCCCCTTGGCTACGCCCATGGCATGTACCAACATAAAATTTATTTTCATGTACTCAAATTGAATATTTTTCTAATAAAAAAGGATGCACATTCGATACGTTAGATTAATGTAGGGAATAGGTAAAATAAAAACATTAACATTTTCTAATTGAAAAAAAACAACATGCTTTTATACTTATAAAACTTTTAATATATATAAAAATCAAATGGTATTTTTCAATAAATAAAGTCATCCTTAAAATGAGATGCCTCAAGCTTATTCCAGCTTAATATTAAGGAAATTAGATTGACGGTTTTACAAGCGCCTCTCAATAGAGTTTTTTATAATTTTGTGATTTATATCCTTTAATAAGAATATCCGTGTGTGAAATCTACTCTTCAATATTCGCCATTTCTTTGAAACAAACATGGATTAGTTCATGTACTATTCACCGCTAACCTGACCGGCGGTGAATCGGCAGTCAAACTTCTGATTGGTAGTTAATACCACTGAGCTATAAAAAAAACTGGAGTGACTAGTGAGCGTGCTGAAACCGCATCACACCACGGAAAGGATTTCCATCTTCTTTTAATTTTTCCCATCTGTTAGCCTAGTAGTAAACACAGAATGAAACGACCATTCTAAATTTTGTTCATAATATTTAAAAAAAACAGGCATGTACGGATTAAAAGACGGTCATGTGGGGATTGCCCCGATTGCTTCTAGCCCCGAATGCCCCGATTGTTGCGAGCAATCGGGGCAATTTAACCTTCCGCGCTGGCACGATCGGTTGCTTGTTTAAGTATCGGAGGTTGTCACTCAAGTTTGTTTTATAGCTCAGTGGTAAGTCCCTCGTGACGTTCCTCTCCTTGTGGAGTGTGAGCTGAACGGCGGACGACATGAACGAACCACGTAGCGGAGCGCTCTAGTGGAATATCACTAGGAGGGCCGCCGCTAGTGGGCGGCGCGATGGCTATAAACGCTGTGAGACGTCGCCTGCGCTGTGTCGGGAGCTGTGGTTCCCCATCGGGCTGGGTAGGGTTGCCGTTGCTTCGTCTTGGTTTCCCTATCGCCGAGTGGGCCCTTAGAGGCCCGGGACGGTTAAAGCTTAAGTCAAGTCTTATAGCTCAGTGGTTAATACAGGAAAATTCTAAATTGATGAAAACATCCACGACCTGTAGAGTAATTTAATCCGTTTTCCGGGATGGATGGCCGTGTTTGTTGGAATTTAATTCCAGACGTTTTGCATTCTTCTTCAGATCTATTGGCCACTGAAGAATTGAAGATGCTCTCCGAAGAAGAGAGCGAAACGCCTGGAATTAAATTCCAACAAACACGGCCATCCATCCCGGAAAATGAATTGAATTAAAGGAAAATTAGTTTTTCACTAATCAAAGATTTCATTCCCAGTGGTGAATACAGCTATTAAAGGTACAACCATGAAATAGAAAGACTGATTAAAGGGGAAAATATTATGATATATTAAAGCTATGAGAATACAGGGGATTGGATATGTGGAAAGAATGAATAAAACGGACATGTGCAAAAATTATGAGTGGAAAACTATACTGTCTGTCTATCACAAGAAGAGCTCCCGCCAGTTTGTCTGATTATGGCGGTCGCTATAGCAACAAGACCGGTTCATTTTAAATAGGGATAAACCGTATGATTTGGCGGAGATTAAAGCCGATGGAGGATTATTGGCCGAATTTTTGGCGATCCCAAGCAAGGTCTTCTTCTCGGATTGATGCAGTGAACTGTTAAAATAATAAACAAAGAGGAATAGTGATTCAATTAACCAAGTATATTCTAGGGAACTGACTTGATAGATAATTGATTTAAGTTTCTTTTTCTGAATTTTGCAAATGTAATAAATAAAAATATAATTTTGTTTTTTAGAAGAATTGATAACTCCGCTTCCTACACATATTTGATTAGATTTAACTGTTGCCTTTGGATTATGTTTCGATTTATATCAATCAATTTTCTGTTTCTTTAAAATTACATGATGACATTTCATTTTAAAAAGGGTGAAATATTAAAATCGCAAGCGCGAAAAATAATTTACAATGTTGCAGATTTTTTTGAAGGATCGTCGAAATCTTTATCGATTCCACGATTTTACTTCCTGCAATAAATTTCACATGAATTATTCATAATTTTTTTTTGTAAAATTTAAATACAAGATGTCTCAAAACCAGAGGGGAAAATGCCAGGAAAAGGGTGGGATTTAACCTTGACGACTAGGATTCACAAAGCAATTCAAGATCAGAAATGCGACGTGATTTTTTAGACTGAACCATCCAGATCTGGAATATACGCTTTACCCTTTAAGACCCAGAAATATCGCTCGATTCCGGCATTTTTATAAATCAAAAGTTTTAATGTTTACTTCAGTCAAGGGCTAACACATCACATCACAATCGTGAATTTCTTAATCTTAAGGGTTCAAAAAAGTCGTTTAGTTGTAATCCGCTTTTAGCCCCTTCCCTTCTAGCTTTTCTCCCTCTAATTTTTAATCATCCTGTAACAGAAATCCAATCCGTTTTAAAAATACAAAACTATTTATCACTCGATGGATCATGATGAAATAAGATTTTCACCAAACGCAGCCAATTCGACCCTGTTCTAAGATTATTTCCCGATTTATGTAATTATAAAGTAACAATATAAAAGTAATCACCAAATTCCCCAACAAGGCACTCAGTAAGCCAAAGTGGTTGCGCCTTTCTTCTGATTTCAACCGTTGAAAATGAGCAGAGTCCTGTTGCCTTGGCAACAGAGATGTAAACCAGAGCTCTTCTTGTGATAGACAGACAGTATATAGTAATAGGAAACGAGGTTGCCCTAAACTAAGATGGTTGGACCAAGTTGAAGAAGATCTAAACAAAATGAAAATAAAAAATTAGAAGAAGAAATCAGGAGAGAAGGCAACGTGGCGTTTTATAGTAGAGAAGGCCAAGGCCCACCAGGGGTTGTAGAGCCGTGTAGAGAAAGAATACAGCCATTTATTAGCAATATTACCTGTTGATTTTTTAACTAATTCCCAATTATGTGAATATTCCTCACCCAATCATTGAACTTCAACCATAATCCGCAAATAAACTATGATTATATTGATCATCACATTCGAAAGGCCAATAAATTCAAAAGCATAGCATGGGGAGCAATGAACCCATTGTATAGTACACCTCAGAAACGGTCCCAAAATACTCCAAAACCACCCCCCTCCATCCAAACTCGGCAAATAATCCCGAATCCTCGATTTAGGTGGAGGAAGAATCCCCCCAGAAAATAAAAGCAAATTGTCTCCCGGAAAGCAGGGTCGGACCCGGGGAACAAACGCAATCTATCTTTATTTGAGCATTCGGAGGAAGGTGGGTTGCTGCCGAGATGCTTATTGGACGCGAATTCCTCGCACGTATTTGGACTGACGGATGAAACACAAGATTGAATTTCTGGGGACAGAGGTCACATCCCATTGATCTGGACTTAAGATAGCCCCGCAGTAGTAAATCAGGAAATTATTCCCTCGCTTATTAGGTGGCTTTTATTTGAGAGAGAGAGGCGCTTTCTTTGTCTTCAGTCGGTGTTCCCTAACTCGGTCCGGCTATAGCTCTCCTCCGGTTCTATGGATTGAATTACCAGGTGGTGGCTATTGTAGAGAGAGTCCGGTGTGGGGTTGTAATCGTATCGGGTGGGTTTCTATATTGTCATGATTTGTGTCGAGGGTAGAGATGGTGTTTGATGTGTTGCAACGAAGGTGATTAGTCTGGCATTCATTTGGTGACACGTCAGTTCTTGAAGAGGTAGAAGACACATTTGATTTAGTTATTACTCGCAACATGAACCAGGGTGACGTACGTAAAAATTTACAAATGAATTTGACCATATAATGGAAGAATTGAAATATAATATTAATTCCAGTAACGATATTTACCTTGCGATAAAAAAACGGGACAAAACATTAGGTATGGATTAAATTCTAAATACAGGATTACTAATTTTGTTATTAAAAATCGCCTAGTGTTTAATGTCATTTTAACCTCACTTCGTGCGAAAGTTGGTAGAGTAGCACAGTTATACTCTGTTCATTTTGAACTGGTGCTTGAAAATATTTCCTTCCCCCACCACCGATCGGTTACCATAGCAATTATCTTCGTCAAAGTGACGAAGAAGGCTTACTATTGGCTGCTCGAAGAGCGTAACTATGGTTACGTGTCTAGCGTGGGGGAAAGCACTATTTCTCAAGCGCCAATTCTAAATGAATAGAGTATAGCAAAGTTCATCTCTTCAAAAATAGTCTTGGCTTTACTTTTAGATTTTAGAAGTTAGGGCTTTTATCATACCAGTATGAGTATGCTGGACAAAAAATGTGTATTTTCTGTATTTACTATTATAAGTTAAAAATTATTAGGTTTTAATGATACAAATTAAGAGTGTTTCGGTATTATTTAAATTTTTAGGAATGCATTAATATGAACACAGATCTACTCCTAACTGTCAGAACCATCACTAGGCTTATTTATACTTAATGATTTATAAAAAAAAACAATAAAAATGTATAATTTTATCCATGAAAGCTTATTTTTAAGTAGTTAAATATTATTTTACCTTTTCACTTAAACATCATACACTGCAAAAATAATCGTAGATAAACAGAAAAGCTCTGGCAGCAAAAGTTGCCAGAGCTTTCCTTTCCACAGAATTTCTCTGTTGACTGAACTTGTTCTGTAAACAACGGCTTTTCCTGCGATAATATTTAGGAAAATAGCCCACTAAAATTTCCAAAGTTGGGCAAAAAAGAGACCAGTCTGAAGGGAGACAAAATATGTATTTAAAAAAATTTTAATATTTCCGTTGGAATAGTTTCCAAAAGTTTCGAAACGGTCGTAGCACAAGGAAAAAATTCAGTCAACAGGGAAATTCCGTGGAAAGGAAAGCTGTGGCAACTTTTGCTGCCAGAGATTTTCTGTTTTTGTACGATTATTTTTTACAGTGTATGTTTTTTTCATCAAAAATGAAGCTTATCTAGTATTTTTGTAATCAGAAAAACTGATACCATGGAATTCACCAATTTAAACAAAATCATTTGTGTAACTTTGTATACAAGCTCCTCCTTTTCCACATATGTACTGCAATAAATCAATTTGAATTCCTTTAATTCTATAACTCAAAGAAATTTTAATGGGATATAAAAAGACGAGTTAAAATAAATGCATCAACCTTTTTTTACTGAATTTATTGGATTTAATGAATTTTCCCAGAAAAAAAATATGTTTTGAAACAAAATGAGTACCACACTAGAAAGAAAGAAAACTTAACATCAATAATAGTGCTTCCAGCACCGAGTTATTTCTTAGCAATCTCATTATCAGCGCAATAATTACAAAAAAAAAACCACCGTGCTAATTTTTACGATTCCTCCAGGCGGTCGCGTTAAACCTTATTAAAATTAATATCCCAGACCCCATCGTGAAAGAAAGGTTAATACGCATTCAGAACTCAAAATTATTCCCACTCTAAATCAACAGAGGAAGGTAAAAGCACAATTACTTTAAAAATCTAATTAAATCTGATGAATGAAAAAAAAAACCTAAATCTTGCAAAGGTGGGTAAAAAATGCTAAATGAATTGCTTAACGCGGTGACTTCCGTTACATTACAGTTGAATTATTCATCGTGAGAGGGAAAGAATGGAAGAAAAAAAACCCCATGGAGATAGCAAGATTTAAAAATAGTAATAAACTCTCTTATAATATGCTATTCAGTTTCCATGGTAAAATACCATTTCTCAAATCACGCTGAAAACAGTACCTAAAAACGCTTCTGAATTTAATGAATGCTAAAAATGCTCTAGTGACGAAGTTTATGTTTTTTTTTCTCCTCTGCAAGGGAATCTTCAAGTAAAAATAACTTTTAAGTAACGGTGAGAGAAGCAATATTTTACGTCTTTCAGCATAATTTAAGTGTTTTCCCTCTTCTTGCTTTGCTTATTACTCGCCTAAGCAAATTTGTAGTGGTGGATGAGGGTTACATTTAAATTATAAAAAACGTTTATTTATATTATTCCGGTTGAGAGAGAGAGACGGATTTTTTTTCCCGATTGTGTGACTTTTATGTTCAAACTGATTGAGAAGGGTGGTTAAGAAAGAAAATGCTGAAGAATAATTTAATGAGTTTGTGTAAACCCAGTTTTTTTCCCATTTCAGACATTGATAATTTTAATTTGAAACTAAAAGATAAAAGTGAGGCTGACTTCCTACTACTATTATAATTGTGAATGTTTGTCTGTATGTTTGTTACTCTTTCACGCAAAAACTACTGAATGGATTTTAAAGAAATTTTACAGTAATGTAGCTTATACATGAGAATAACACATAGGCTATAATTTATAAAGAGAAATTCAGTCCTTCATTCTTTTTTTCCCATTTTTCCTGCTTTTTTTCACTTATTTTTCCGTGTTTGAAAACCTGTTTTACCAGTCATGCAAGCCAATAATAGGAAACTTTAGTATTACCAGTGATGTAGTTACTAGGCAATTTTATTAATCTCTGTATAAATAAAAACGTTTGTGGCTGTGTGTGTATGTATGTGTGTTCCGGATCTCCTTTTAGACTACACCGAAGGAGTGGACATTTCCTCCATTTCAAGATTTTTTCCTTTGAAATAAATATATTTACTGAAAAATACAATTTTTTTCATGGAAAACGAGTTAAAAATAAAACATTGTTTCAAATGAGACAGATCACTAGACTCTTTCATTTACTAGACTTTTTATCATGGTTCAAATTTGTTATTTTATAAAGGCACCAAGATATTAAACATTATCAGGGACATCGGGATTGTAAAAAATGACAAGAACACCAGGATTGGAAAATTAGCGGGAACATCGGGATAGGAAAAATTACCGGTTTATAAAAATTACCGAGAACACCGAGGTAGGAAATTCACCATAAAGACACCAGGAATACCGGAATATAAAAATTACTAGAAACACCGACATAGGAAAATTACCGGGAACGCCGGGATTAGAAAAATTACCAGGACCACCGGGATAAGAAAAATTAAACATTATCAGGAACATCGGGATTGTAAAAAATGACAAGAACGCCGGGATTGGAAAATTAGCGGGAACATCGGGATAGGAAAAATTACCGGGTTATAAAAATTACCGAGAACACCGAGATAGGAAATTCACCATAAAGTCACCAGGAATACCGGAATATAAAAATTACTAGAAACACCGACATAGGAAAATTACCGGGAACACCGAGATTAGAAAATTACCGGGAACACCAAGGTAGGAAAGAGGCACCTGGGATACCGGGATGATTTGTAATATTGCTAATTTACAAAATTATTAATGTATTTTTAGAAAACTTTTAAAAAATTAATTTATACACCCCACCCGTGCAAGGCCGGGTATAACAGCTAGTTAAAAATAAAAGTGAGAGAGATTTGGTAGTTTATTCCCAAACATTTATTTTTTTAACTAGTGAGACTACACAACGTTCGTAGTAGTTCGTTACAACGTGAGTAGTTCGTTACAACATCATAAACATAAACCACGTTAAATATCACTTTTTGTTCTCCTTAAGCTAACAATACTTTAGCTATGCTGTTAGGTGTCGTGTTGTGAGCGGACACCTAAAAATCGTGTTGTGAGCGGACATTGATAAAAAATCGAGATTGAAAATCGATATCGAATCGATATCACTGGGGAACAGCCATTTCGTTGTCTTAGAACTGTGACTTGTTTTTGAATCACTTTTGGCCCCTGAATCCAAAAGTAACTGTAGTTTTTGTCTGTCACGTCCACTTTTTTGGTAAACAGCCCCACCCCTTTTTACGTTTTTCAATAACTAAATGACTTTGAATTCGATTTTCAGGGTCAAAAATCATTACTTTGGTCTTTAAATTACACCCTAGAGGACAAGAATGGTTAAAGTTTCTAAAATATGAAAATTTGTGGCCAATGGATAGGTTTAAGGGGTTATTACCCCCCTAAAAACGCAAAAAAATCGTTAAAAATGATAGAGTTTATTTTAAGCTATTTTTTTTAGACTTATTTTTTACGCAATTCCTCTTCAAAAGGTCCTAACCCATCACCAAAGACCCAAATTTAATGAAAATTGGCCGCAATGATTTTTACAAAAAGCGGTTGAGGCATTAGCGCCCCCGAAGCACCCGCGGAAGGGTTCGGAATACTATCTTTCGCTTAGAGGACGCGAACACCTCAACCGCTTTTAGTAAAAATCATTGCTGCCTATTTTCATTAAATTTGGGTCCTTTGGGAAAGGTTAAGACCTTTTAAAGAGGAATTGCATAAAAAATAAGAGTAAGAAAAGCTTAAAATAACCTCTATCCTTTATAACGTTCCTTTTTTGCATTTCAGGGTTTTTTCTCTTTATTTTTTACGCAATTCCTCTTTAAAAGGTCTTAACCCTTCCCCAAGGACCCAAATTTAATGAAAATAGGCAGCAATGATTTTTACTAAAAGCGGTTGAGGTGTTCGCGTCCTCTAAGCGAAAGATAGTATTCCGAACCCTTCCGCGGGTGCTTCGGGGGCGCTAATGCCTCAACCGCTTTTTGTAAAAATCATTGCGGCCAATTTTCATTAAATTTGGGTCCTTGGTGATGGGTTAGGACCTTTTGAAGAGGAATTGCGTAAAAAATAAGTCTAAAAAATAGCTTAAAATAAACTATCATTTTTAACGATTTTTTTGCGTTTTTAGGGGGGTAATAACCCCTTAAACCTATCCATTGGCCACATATTTTCATATTTTAGAAACTTTAACCATTCTTGTCCTCTAGGGTGTAATTTAAAGACTAAAGTAATGATTTTTGACCTTGAAAATCGAATTCAAAATCATTAAGTCATTGAAAAACGTAAAAAGGAGGCGGGGCTGTTTGCCAAAAAAGTTGACGTGATAGAAGAAAACTAACAACAGTTTTCTAATCATTGTGCCCATTGAACTCTAAAACTGCCAAAAAATCGAAGTCAACAGAAATTATGGTAAAAATTGTTCCCCAGTGTATGTTATGCTATTTACATTCATAATGGCTATTTTAATGCTCTTTTTGTGTGACATTAAAGAGTACCGAGCCCCTTTTGAACAGAATCGTCTCTGTCACTGATTACACTCAAAACGAGTTTGGTTATAGTTAGGGCAAGGGGGTTTGAGGGGCGGCAGCCCCCCCAACCACCATAAACTTTTTACTGTTCTTTTGATGTGTGAATTCGAAATTTTAATATCTAGTTTAGTGCTTATTTTATTGAGTTTTCTTGTTTTTAAGTTGCCGAATGAAAATGTGGACGAGATTTATATGTATTTACATTTTTTGCTAATCTTTGCTACACAAGTTAAACAATTTATACAACTCTTCAAATTTTTGTTTCTCAAAGTCGTAAATAAAGTAAGGTAAGTTATGCTATTTGTATTCATATTGGCTATTTTAATGCTCTTTTTGTGGGATTTGCGAGCTTTGTGTTACCTTAAAGAGTACCGAGCCCCCTGTTTTCTGAATCGTTACTGTTACTGATTACACCCAGAACGAGTTTGGTTATAGATAGGGCAGGGGGGTTTGGGGGGCGGCAGCCCCCCCAACTCCCATAACCTTTTTCAGTTCCTTTGGTGTTGAATAATAGCATATAAAATCGCTAAACGATTCAATCTGGATTTTCGATCTCGATTTTTTATCAATGTCCGCTCACAACACGATTTTTATATGTCCGCTCAAATCAGGGCACCTGCTGTTAGGAGGAGTTTTTTTGTAAGGCGGTTGAGTATTGCAAAATATTGTATTGTAGAAAGCACGCGTTTTAGGTTTATACTGACCGCTTTCAAAAAAAGCGATGGAACACTTAAACATTTTGTGAATATGTTAAATTATATTCACTTAATTGTTAGAAATGGGTTCTTTACAGAAATATGTTCTAAAATTAATGCTGTGAAATATATACAGAATATCTGCACTGGAAAAAATAATCGTCAAGAAACAAAAATGCTCTGCATCAGCAAAGGTCTCGAGAGCTTTTCTTTACAAATGATTTCTGATGAACATGATTGTTTACTGAACTTCTTTGTGAGGATCTTTTTGCAACTTATGGGAAATTATATCTATCAGAAATATTCTATTTATTTAATTATATACATACTGATATCTATCCCTCTACCGACTGATATCTCATTTTCCCCTACTACTAATTCTACTACTTTTCTCTAATTTTAGTGTGGGTTATATCCAGGCCCGTATTTAGGGTTTTTGCCGCCCTGTGCATATCGGTTCATTGCCGCCCCCCTCTATTTCCTTTCCTGTTTCAAGAAAATACCCCTCTTGTTTCTTTTAAAAGTCTATTGCCTAAAGGTGGGGTCTTAACCTTTTGAACCAAAATATCAAGATGTTGGTGATTTTTTTTAAAAAGTATCATATAAGATCGTCTTGTGGTACCACTGGGGGGTATGGGGGTCCTCCCCCAGAAGAAATTTTGAAATTCGACGCTTAAAAGTAGGGTTTTAACTCGTTTTGAGAACCTTTTTGGGTTCATCGCTTTGACCTTTTAACACAGAATGTCAGGGATTTTCTCAAAAGTGTCACACAAAATTTTGAAATTTACTTGTTAAAGTAGGGTTTTAAATCATTTGAGAACCTTTTTGGGTTCGTCCCTTTTATCTTTTGACACACAATTTCGGGGATTTTCTTAAAAGTTTCATACAAGATTCTCTTGTGAACCACAGGGGGGTATGGGGGTCCTCCCACAGGAGAAATTTTGAAATTTAACTTGTAAAAGTAGGGTTTTAACTTATTTTAAGAACATTTTTGGGTCTAAGAGGGGGTACTGTCCCTTTTGGGGGATGTGACCGTTGGATGCTGGGAATGACTCAACCCTAGAATCCTCCTGTAGTGAAAACTGTATGGTACATTTTTTTCAAAACTGTATAGTACTAGCATTTTGAATTGTTGTAATCTGCCGCCCCCCAAAATTTTGCCGCCCTGTGCTAGAGCACATGTTGCACGTGCCTAAATACGGCCCTGGTTATATCCCTAAATAATTTCTAAGAAAAAGTTTCATAAAGTTGCAAAAAGACAATAGCTTGCAGAAAAAAGTTCAATCAACATAGAAATCCGCTTTTCTTTTTCTCGACTATTATTTTTTGCAGTGTAAAAGTGTTCCTAAATTCATATAGAAACACTATTAGAACACCCCTAGTAGCACAGCTTTTACCAAATATCCCAAGGTTATATAACTACAACTGGAAATGAACACATTTTGGTGATACTATATGACAAAAAATTTGACGAATTTTCGACGGTTGAGCTAATTGTCCATGAATTATTGTATCATCACTTTTTAAAACACAATATCAAAACGCTTTTGATTACCTAGGTAAAAATTTATGCTGGAACTAGCAAAGAAAATATGCTAGTTGTTGGTATGTTTGGCTATAGATGTTAGATAGACTAGCACAGCAATAGCATGGCAGGCTATGTTCAAGCATCCAATGCATTTTAGCTCTTCATGCTACTTTCATAGCATGTACCTTGATTAGCTATTTTATGCTTTGTCATGCTTGCCAACATGGGATGCCATGTAGCAATAGAGCGTTCATTACTGCGTTTACTCAACGCTGCAAAAGCGTAACTCAAAATTCGCAGCATAACCACTTCAACCCAACAACCTTTCACGCAAACATACCCTCCCAACACCCCAAATTTCATTAAGCACCACACACAGCAGGTATTCCATTGAGAAGTTTCATCCCACACACCGCATGTTATTGAGAGCACGCGTGACCGTAGTAAAATCCGCGGCGTGTGCACGATCCTAATCAGAAGTGGGGGAAATGACGGGGTCCAACGAGATTTCATTAACCCAGGGCTCTTTGTTTACAGTAAGGGTCGACCAGTGAACTGGGTGACATAATCTAGTGAGCGGTTTACTAGCTGCTAATCTGAAGGTGGTTTCCATCATTCTAATTACGCAGGTTTGACCTGGCGGAAGGATGTTTACGGTTCTGTGCGGGTCAATATGGCCATCGAGATTGCAATCGTTTGTGGAGGGTTGGCGCGGCTTTAGTAGGGTGGTCTAACTAATATATGAGATCATATACCAGGGTGCTCTGACTATCACTGCATGTTTATTATAACGTGGTTAGTGTAATTTTAAAATATGTTTGAATGAGATTTTGGGGAAAAGAATGGTAAATGTTCATAAATGTTATGTGAAAATGTTTTGTTGTGCAATTGAACTTTCTTTCTCTAACACTGTAATTGGGTTTTATCTGTAGTGTGTGTGTTGTCTTTAAATAAATAAACAAATGAAATTAGTAAGAAAACAAACTTTGAAGTAATAGGGCCGTGTACAGGAGGGTACACAGGGTGTTTCAAAATTGCGTTACACGGCTTTTATTTGGAACCAACGTCTCATAGGTGTGGTGGAGCATCGCTTGAGCTCGCTTCACCCCATAGCTTTCTTCTTTTCCCCGCTTTGATAACCCGAAACACACTAATACTTGTTTTCCCCGCTGTGGTTATTCCAAATTCCTTAACTACCCTTCACCCCTTTTTCTCCGTTGGGTTCTTCCAACCCTCTACTTCCTCTGCTTCCTGTCCTTATTTGGGCATAAAACTGGTTCGGCAAGCCCGGTTGAAGGGTTGCTTTCCCTTGTTGGCCTCACTCTTGGCACACGTCTGTTCTGTGTGGCCTTTTCCCCCTAGTTGTCGTTCCTTCTACAGGAACCGGTTTGGCGCGGGTTTTCCCTAGCGTGTACTTGTCTCGCTCAACTTAAATTCACCCGTTTAGCGAGTTGTCGCCAATCCTGGCAACCTCCCTGTTTTCTCTTTCTCCCTCCGCGGCTGGCAACGCCACTTCACTTGACACTCACTTACCGACTCGACCTCAAGTATGTAGCTTAAAAACTTTGAGCGGGCGTCTCCTTCGGGAGCGCTCGGCTTCCTATTTGACCCCTAGTGGTCCTGAATTACTGAACTTTTGTTAAATGATTAATACCTGATATTTAAAAACGCAACTGTAACTAGTAATCAGCGAATTAGAAATAAACCCTCAAAGAAAAACGAAAAAAAAAATAAAAAAAAAATGTGGTAGAGGAATTATTGTGGAGTGAATAAATAGGGTGTTTTAATACCCTATACATATTCCGCTCAGCAATAACCCAAAGGTTCGGTGATGGCCCTCTGTAGAGCACACGTACCCAAAAGCAACACAATTACACGATTGAAAAGGAGAATTGTTAATTTAAAATGGTGATCGTATTAAAGAAAATCGGGTGAACTTGCCCACAGGAGTTTGCAGCATGCCGTCGATGAGACTTCGAGATTGTCCATAGAAGGGGACGAGATGATGGTCATTAGGTCGAGTCCATATAGAGACGCACTAGGTGCACCAGCTTTTTTTTGTTGTTGGACGAGCTGGTGGGAGGCCTGCAAAACCTCCATCATTCACAAGGAGTGGGAATCGCATCAGGATGATGGGGATTATGTTGAGCGGCCACCGGCTGCGTGGGACAGGCCTAACACGGCCATGGTAGATCCCACTCGCTCCAGGTACGAAGAGGGATTGGATGGTGGTACTGTTAGATGAAGATGCACGCCTAGATGTTGAAAGAGGCTCCCAGACATCTCTAAATTATTTGGGACTCCACAGGACCGGGATGAAGTAGGATTGCTGTAGCCACCTAAATTCGAATCGCTGCTGTGGTAAAGTCATGGTCCAAAAATAATAACGTAGACTAATTTCGTTTTTCTTTGAGGGTTTATTTCTAATTCGCTGATTACTAGTTACAGTTGCGTTTTTAAATATCAGGTATTAATCATTTAACAAAAGTTCAGTAATTCAGGACCACTAGGGGTCAAAGAGGAAGCCGAGCGCTCCCGAAGGAGACGCCCGCTCAAAGTTTTTAAGCTACATACTTGAGGTCGAGTCGGTAAGTGAGTGTCAAGTGAAGTGGCGTTGCCAGCCGCGGAGGGAGAAAGAGAAAACAGGGAGGTTGCCAGGATTGGCGACAACTCGCTAAACGGGTGAATTTAAGTTGAGCGAGACAAGTACACGCTAGGGAAAACCCGCGCCAAACCGGTTCCTGTAGAAGGAACGACAACTAGGGGGAAAAGGCCACACAGAACAGACGTGTGCCAAGAGTGAGGCCAACAAGGGAAAGCAACCCTTCAACCGGGCTTGCCGAACCAGTTTTATGCCCAAATAAGGACAGGAAGCAGAGGAAGTAGAGGGTTGGAAGAACCCAACGGAGAAAAAGGGGTGAAGGGTAGTTAAGGAATTTGGAATAACCACAGCGGGGAAAACAAGTATTAGTGTGTTTCGGGTTATCAAAGCGGGGAAAAGAAGAAAGCAATGGGGTGAAGCGAGCTCAAGCGATGCTCCACCACAATAGGGTCACAGACGAACGGGCTACCCCTATGTAAATGAGCCTGGAGAATCCATTGAAAGGACTTACAGCGCCCCTAGCGGCTGAATTAAAAAGTTTAAAAAATTAATTTCAAAACTAAAGGAGATAGAGCAAAAACCTCAATGAGAGTATTGTTGCCAAGGTCATTGATCAAAATACCTCGAATATTCGTGGAGATAATAGCATGTAAAAATAGCACTTTTTCACGGGTCAAAAAAGAAAAAGTTCGCATGTTTGCCAATTTTTCAGTGTTTTTTTTGTAGTTTTGTGTTTTTTTAGATGAAAGAACACAAAATTTATTCAAAAAATCAAAAAAAAAAACACTAGGAGGCGTTGGTTCCGAATAAAAGGCGTGCAACGCAATTTTGAAACACCCTGTATAGGAGATTAAACCTTCCCACTAAATTTCATAACTATTTTTGTTCTGTTTATCCCCTTGAAAATTCTGAGGTGTATAAAAAACGCCCTTCCTCTTGTAGGACCCAAACATCCAAAAGTGAAGTAAAAAACTACTTTTTTTGAGGGTCTACAACGGAAAGTACCATTTTCTTCAGGTTTCTGGAGATAAAAAAATCAAGACTCCATTGTAAAAAATAATCCGGTAAAAAACAGAAAATTTCTGGCAGCAAAAATTGCCAGAAAATTTTTGTAGGCTGAAAAATCCTGTAAACAGAAAAAAGCTGTAGCCTACAGGTAAGTGCTGTAAAAAGAAGTTTTCTGTCAAGTGAGCTACATATTTTTTCTGTTGCCTCACAGTAATTTTCTGCTTGTGCGCATGCATGTCGACTTATTTTAGCTGGTTTTTTTTTTGAAATTTTAATAAATCAATAACCGGGGATAGAACCCACGACCTACCACATGCTAAGCACGCACGCTACCACTGCTCCAACGAGGATTCAGTAAAAGTAGAAATTATCCGAAGATGTTCTTTCTTTCTCCACGAACTGAAACTTTCTGTTTAAGTACAGATAAGCTAAAAAACTAGAAAAAAGCTGTTTTTTTACATAAAATAAATAGAAGTGCGGTGGGAATGTTACATGACAGAATATCCCTGTAATCAGGAAATCATTTTTATTGAAACTTTCTGTTTTTCTACAGCTTTTTTAACAGTGTTCTTAGTTGATTCTAATACATAAGATACCCATTTGCTATGGATATTTGGTTTAAATATCCTTTTAAAATCTCTTGTTTATCACTCGAATAAGGAACTTGCATATGTCAAATTTTCATAAACTTTCAAGTGTTCCGTATAGTTTTTTGGAAAACAAAATGAAATATTTTGTCGATTTTTCAAAAAAAGTGTACAAGTAATTAAATATTTTAATTTAAAAGTCGAGAAAAAAACACGTGACTGAAAACGCGAAGTGTGTTTGCATGCATAGTGACGTAGAATACCATCGGGCAAAATTGCAATCAAAATTGAATTTCTATGTTTTAGTTGATGATTTCTTTTTTCTGAAGTGTACGATATGATTGTTTTAATAAATATTTACCTTCTAGACACTTCTAGTGACGGTCAGAAATCCAAAGCAAACATTTTAGGCAATGTCAATAAATTGTGACGTCACTATGCATGCAATTAAGCGTTTTCAGGTGCTTCGGAAAAAACGATTTTTGATAATTTTTTTTGCAATTAAAAAATTTCTCAATCGGCCTCAAATTTTGTGTAGTGTAATTTTTGCGTGAAGAATAGATTAAAAAAATAAAAAAAAATCATGCGAGTTCCTTATTATATTTTTCAAACGGTATTTAAAAATGACGTAAGCCTAAAAAGTGGTTTCGCCAGACCCTTCCGACTATAAATAAGTTTATGCGCATGCCCTAAGTTGGATATTAGCAACACATATTTGGCGAAGGAATCGCTACTTGGCGAAGCTCTTATCCAAGTTTTAAATTATGCAGTATATTTTTGGTTTGGATCGTAGGTTTTCTAAATATATTTTCCATTTCTAAATATAACAGTGTACGTATGTTTCATGTTTTACCGTAGTATTTGGTACATTCGTATTAACCCGTCAATTCGCCAACAGGGGCGATAAGTCGCCAAGTCTGGTAAACCCCGCAACACTACCGTTGATTCTGGTAACCCTGGGAAACGTAGCGAAATCGCGCTAGTTCCGATCACTGGTGCATGCGCGCGCAATTTAAATCGGTAAGCCCATGGGTGAAATAATGTGTTCGCACCGCGCAGGTTGTTTTGAACGTAAATTCAAAAGTGTTTACAAGGTAAGAACGAAGACTGCCTCTGAGTCCAAATGCTTTCGTGTCGTTCCACGGTGAACTTTGTTGCGCCATTTTGCCGAGCCCCAGAGTCTTTCAATGTTTTGCGTATGCGCGGCGGTGGTAGGATTCGCCAAGGATCACCGGCGGTAGGATCGACCATTTTGCAAGTAAGTTAGTGCTAAAAGAGTTATTTTTATGCTCTTACCGAGTGATATAAAGATGTTATAAAGATGTTTCTGATGTTAAAAAATGTGTTTTTCGGCGATTCTGATGAAATCCCGTATTTTGGCGCGTTTTGGCGAAGTTGGCGAAAACGATGGACGGGCTAATACGAAAGTACCTAGTATTTAAATAACACTCTTTCAAAGCTCTTTTGCAGGAAAATTCAATAAAATAAGCACTGAAATAGAAAATAAATTCTTTAATTAAATTAAGTATATTATAAAATAAATAACTAAAAATAAGAACACCAAGCTATCAAAATTTGATTTATTCAAATCATAACTACATAACACTTTTCTCAAAATCTATAAAAAATCTAACAAAAATTATTATAACATTAATTTAAATTAAACTATAAAAATGTAATAAAAATAAAAAAACACTAATCTAAATTAAACTATAAAAATCTAATAAAAATAATTATAACATTAATTTAAATTAAACTATAAAAATGTGATAAAAATAATTATAACATTAATTTAAATTTAAAAAAATTATCTTTAATTATTTAAGTTTAAAATCATAAAAAGTGAACACGGATATTCCTGAGATTCGAACCCCCGACCTTCTAATTGGTAATTGCATACTTAACTAACTGCTCCATTGGGACACAGCAGTATGGAAGCAATTATAAAATTTAAAGTCGACTGCCTCAAAAGAAGCCAAAATCTTCCGCCAAATCTATGGTTGCCAACACGTTGATGCCGTGATTTCGCCAAACTCGAAAGATGGGAAAACCCCAATTTAGGCGTTTGTTTAAAAATGTGATTGCTAAAGAAAAAAAATTACTTTCACAATTACTTACAAACGGAAAAACTAGGAGATTTAAAACAAAATTACCAATTATATTATTTGAAACGTGTGGGCTTTCTTCCCTGCCATTTTATCAAAGGCACGTGCTGTTTAAGCTGAGAAAAATTCTTAATGCATTGAAAGCTCTCAAACGTTTGGGAATAGGCTTTTATTTTTTAATACTAGAAGGAATAGGATGAACGCTTAAGAAGCTCAGTTTCAATAGGTTGGAATTCGGAATAAATTTCATTAGTATATTTTTAATTTTTTTTAAATTGATTTCAATTTTATTTTTACAGTGGGTTTCCGTGCTAATATGATCCTACATACTAGCCGATTATAAATTTATACCTATTTATAGCATTTATAACTACTTTAAATAGTGTAAAACTAACCAGTGGCGAATCAAGAAGGGGGGGGGGCTGTGGGGCTGCAGCCCCCCAGGAATAAGACATTCAAGTTTTGGTAATAGCAATACGGCCAAAAAATAAAAATATCAACACGTTGCGGACATTCGGTGGTGTTACGCAAAGGGTCTCAAAATGAATCGGAACCCTACTTTGAAGGGTATAAATTCCAAAACTTTTCTGGGGGAAGACCCCCGTACCCCCTCGAAATTTTGGAATCTAATAAGTAAGGGACTGTTCAAATATTACGTAAGCACGTAAGGGGGGAAGGGGGTTGCTCTTTGCTTATTTTTCCAGGCAAGGGGGGAGGGGGATATGGGTGATGCTTATGTAAGATACTGCATTTTCTAAAATCTCTTGCTTCTTGCATAAATTCAAAACCCAACCAAAAATCAAAAAATTTAATTTAGGAAATATGACATAAGCACTTTTTTCTGGGGAACTTTGAAATTTAACCCCTAAACATTTAGAAATTTTAACCCCTAAAAGTAGTGTTTCGACTCATTTTTGAACCCTTTGGGTTACACTCAAAAAGAACAGCTCCTTGTATAAGTCACCTTACTTTCAAGGAGAAAAAAAACAGTACTTACTAAAAGGTATGTCAAAATTTCGGGGGGCGGGGTCTGGCAGTTTCTTACTTAATTATGGTGGGGGGGTTTGAGGTTTGCTTATCTTTGCTGAAAAGGGGGAGGGGGGTTAAAAATGACCAAAAAGGTGCGTACGTAATATTTGAACGGCCCCTAACGTTTTTCCTTGAAACTTAGGGATTTACAACAAGGAGTGATTCTCTTTGATGTAACCTAAAGTGTCTCAACATGAGTTAAAATGATACCTTTAGGGGAAAAGTTCAAAAATGTTTCTGGAATAGGAACCCCTAAACCCACTAGAAATTTTCCAATTCATAATACTATAAACTTTTCCCTTGAAAATTCTGCCGCTTACAATGAGTGGTGTTCTTTGGGTGGAATCTGAAAGGCTTAAAAATGAGCTAAAACACTATTTTGAGGGGCAAATTTTCAAATTTATTCTGGGGGAGGAGCCCCAAAACCCCCTTTTACTTAGAGTTCACATTTTTACAAAATTTTGAAATTCAGTGCACCAAAATCTTACGAAGTCATCTCACCTAAAACTTAGTATTGCTAAGATCCCCCCTAAACAAAAATCTGGCTACGGCACTGGCAACCCCCCTCCCCCTTTCAGTTGCTTATACATTAATATTTGAACAGCCCATAATAAAAATTAAGTTATTTGTGAAACTCAGCCTCCCCAGACCAAAATCCTGGATTCGCCACTGAAACTAACAAAAGCTAAACATCCGTATAAAATAAAGGTATCAGTTAATAACATAAATAGATACGAAGAATATATTCAATACGACTCTTTTGAAACAATCCAAAAAGTCAGGTACACGCACAGACACCCCAGTCTACCCCCACCCCCCATCTAATCTAAACACCCCGTCTTAACACTACCCCTCACAAAAGACCCTCGTTTGATTTCGGTCACTCCCCAGCCCGCAATTAATTAGTTAATTAAAACTGATTTTAGCCGCACGCTCCAAGGGGGGCCCATACATCACGGGTATCGCGGCCATGCATCAGGCCCAACGCGGGTTAAATTAGGTTAAAGCCCGGCAACAACTCGGGATTGAGGGATCCGGGTTTAATTATTGGTTAAACGAGTTTTGAGGGAGGATTTATCGCAGGCTCCGCCCTATCTTAACGGCTGTTGATTTGCATTCATTCTCGCCTGTTAGAGCCGAGTAGCTTGGGCGGGTGGAAAACGATTTTGATTTATGGTTCCCGTTGATGCGGATTCGATGAGTTGGAGTGGAGCAATGGGATTGCTGTTGGAAAGAAACAGTGCTTGGTGGAGGTGGATAAGGAATGTTTTATCTGTTATCATATGAGATTTGTGTGATGCAGGTGTTCTGAATGTTTTGCTTTTGCAAAGCTGAGACTGCGTCAGAGTTTTAGTGTCAAGTCAGACCTAGCGTCTTATGACCGCGCGACCCATTAATCACCATTAAAAAAGCATGGGAAAGCCTAGTCCCCTATCTTGACAGGAATCAAGATTCCTGTCAAGATAGGGGGAGTCTCAGGCTGAACTCCATGCTTTCTCCCTATCTGATTTACGATTCGGGCGTTTCGAGACGCTTGTAGTGTGGCGCGAGCCTTACACGGCATGATTCAGAAGTGTACTACATGCAAATCGCAACCGTGGGAGGTACTTACATTTTTGTCCAATCAGAACACTATTTCCAGTTTATGAAACTGTGCTGTTATAAATACATAGTATAGAGCTTAACAGAGGATTCATCTCCATGGACGCTAATGGCAACTTTTTTAACATGGGTTTTCCCATAGAAAAACTACATGTACATCGGACCGCATCCTTTAACCCTTTATTTACCGACGGTACTTACAAGTACCGCCAACTTAGAATAACCATCCTTGCGAATATATTGACGATATTTTGCAGGAACACTCTTTCAGTTATCCTCTTCCAGGATAAAAAGCAGCGAAGGTTCTATGATGAGTATTTTAGCGGGAAATGTGAATAGATTTAACTGAAGTTGTAAGTTTAGCTGCCATTTCGATCGGATTCACATGATTGCCATTTTTGTTCCCGCAAAAAAGTAGTTAAAGTCAAAAGTTAAGTGTATTATTTTGTAAGACTTATTACTGCGATAAAAAAGCTATGTTTTTCTTGTATTGTGAGAATATTTTAGCACTTAGTGTACTGACAGTACCTAAAAGTATCAATTTAAGTAATTGGCTCTAGCGGCTTCAATTTTCCAAAGATGATTATTTTATTTATGTATATCCCTTAATTTTCAATTTAGTGACTCAAAAAAGTATTTGCACGAAAAAAATTGCAGCGAATCATAATGCGGTAAATAAAGGGTTAATACCACGTCATTCCTGCTAATTCTCTGCCATACGCCCACTGAAGCTGTTACTCAAATCCAAATTGGAAGTGGAGGGAAAAGGGCAGCACCGATGAAATTAAAATGCCGCTTGAAAGAAGTTCCATATCCAATCAGGAATCACTTTCGCATTTCGCCTTTTCTGATTGGCTGCTAGTGAAATTAATTATAATCTGGGAGCAGGAATTAAATTAAATACCTAAAGAGGAAAACTGCCGTTTGGAATCTCTGTAAGCTCTATACTCTGTGGTTATAACAAATACATGCTATTCCCTCATGGTTTCATTCGTCCAATGGTTTTTTACCCTTCTTTGCATTTAAAGTTTGATGGAGAATATTTTATGCTATAAAGTGTGCTTTAAAAAAAGAATAATTCTGGAGTTTGAACAGAGGTTTTGAACGTTGTAATTCACATTTAATCATCTTTTGAAAATTATTTCCTGATCCTACTTTCAGAATTGTATTCCCAGACGTTTTAAATAAGAATGAAATCAATGATTGATTTGCCAGAAGGACTCTAATTTTACTTTTCTGATAACGATATTTAAGGAATCTGAAAATGAATTCTTATAGGACAGGTGTTATTAAGCTTTATACTTTTTGTTTCTTTACTAACTAATAAAAATTCAGAACTGTTTCATTTATTGCATCGCCAAATAATTCTAGTGTAATTTATTTTTAAACCATAGTCAATCATTTCTTTTAAATTCCAATTAAAATAAGAAAACGAATCTAACACAAATTTGAAGTAGCATATGTTGGATAGGGTGGGTTGGGGTAATATGGGTCAATTTCAAGGTACCTTCATATTCTAAGTTTTATTTCATCAAAACTATTACTTTTTAATGATTTCTTTCAATTGGATCTTGACATTACAATCCTTCAGAACATTTTCATCTAATTTTATCAAATATTTTTTAGTTATAAGTTGGTTAAACTTAGCATCAAAAGTAATGACCTATTTTACCCCAATGTGGGGTAAAATAGGTCTCATTGCAAAAAGATGTCAAAAATATATTTATTACTAAATATACATGAAAATAAGAAAAAATGCAATCGGCTAAGCCGTTTTTATCTGAAAAAAATTGTTTTAAGTTGCACTTTAATGAAATTGTAAAAGTCCGGAGTTAATGAACATTGTTCAAATTTAGCATTTAAAATACTTCGTTTGGGTAAAAAAATAAACTTGTATGACAGTTCAATGTATATTTGAAGGAAATAAGTTAAAAACATTGTTTTTACTTAATACAAAAGGCCTCTTTACTATGACCCATTTTACCCCAAGCTCAAAATATCGTTATAAAAGATAAAATATTTTATATTTTTCTAAACTAATTGGCTTGAAATGTCTCTCGGACTTCCTTTTATGGAAAAATATTACAAAAGTCTGCTGTAATTTATTACAATATAAGATATTTTGGAAGTTAGTAAACCCTGTTTTTTCCAGGACATCATTTACGGTTCAAATTAAATATTTTTTCAGTCCTCAAAATCATAAATATTAACTTTTGACAGTCTAGAAATGTTGCCAACAGGTAAAAGATTATAATACAAAAAAATGAGCGAAAATTATTCAATTTAAATTTGATTTATATCGAGTTAATTAAAACTGACCCATTTTTCCCCAAGACCCACTTTACCCCAACCCACCCTAGTCTTTGAAGCATCGGATCCAGCAATGATTGAGAAACATAGTCTTTTGATTGGTTAAAAATGTAAGTACCATCCCCCGGTTGCGATTTGCATGTACAATTCTGGGGGGGGGGTGGGGTAACATATATTTTCCGGTATGTGTGCTTGATCTCAAGGATCCGCTTATACACCTTCGTCAAGTGAGACAGACACAACAGAATTTTTACTGACACAAAGAAGGAAAATACACCCAGGGGAGAGGTCAGAATCGAACTGACGACGGAGACAGTACACATACTGCTAGCTGGCGTGAAGGGCAGTGAGCAGACCCAACCGGCCATCCGTTCCCCGTACAATTCTGATTCATGCGTTTTAAATGTGACATATAGAAGTTTAGGTGCTCGATAAAAAAAACAGGAAGGATCAGAAACCTTCTAATCTTAAATTATAGAATAAGGGATGCAGGACAATGATACCTCTTTAAAAGTAAGGACAAAGTTCATTTTAGTTTAATTAGCTACTGAACTAGGCTTATCTGGATTTCTAAAAGGATATGGAAGTGGATTATATTTTGCAAACGCTCATAGATTTTCATTGTGTTTTAAGAGTAAAACTATCAAAACATGTTTGTATGTCCTTTATAGTTTTAAAGTTTTCCCACCTATATTAACTTTTAAACTTTACCACGTTGATGTACTGACTCTGGGGAAGGTTTCTGAATAAAAATAATTTAACATCGACGCATCCTAATAACTTTTTTGGTTAATTTTATGCTTGGAAACCCTTATTTCATGCCTAACTTCATGGCAAAACCACATTGTTGTAAATATAATAAGAACAGATGTAACACTAAATTGTTGTAGGTAACATTCGATTGTTGTAGTTTAAAATCAATTGTTGTCAAAATCACTTGAAACCCATTCATGTATAATTTTCGGTCACCTGTAAGAGTCAATTTGACTCCTTGGCATACGTGTATTTTTGTCATTTTCCCTTATTTTGTTTTTGTTTTGACCTTAACCCATTACTGCTTGACGTCCCTTTTTAGGGACGTTTTTTAAAAATCCTCTTATTTCTACAAAAATTGTTCCTTTGAATCAAAATTTGCAAAGATGTATCTCTGATCTTCATAGAACATAAAGAACACAAGAAGAAAGCAGAATTTAAATTTTTTTTAAACTTTTTTTGAAGTTGGAAGATAGAATTTTTCAGAAAAGTGCTTTTTTAAAAATTTTAAAACAAAAAGCTTAAAAATCCTAGTTGTTATTTTAAAAAATGTTCAATGCCAATATATATTACTGTTTATACATTAAATCAGTTGGGGTGTTTTTTTATTTTTCCAAAATATTTTATCTTGACCTTATTTTGGACCCTCGAAAAGCGTCCCTAAAAAGGGACGTCAGGCACGAATGCCCCCGTGGTTTTCCCCATAGTGAAATGCTAGTGTTTCCTTATTTATTTCTTAAAAACGCGTTCGATTCTTATGAAATTAATTAAATAACTGATATTTATAAAATTACTTTCATTTTAGCTAATAAATTCATTATTTCTGTTTAATTTTTTTTGGAAAATATTGTTATTTCTGCTAAATTAATGGAATAAAAAGTCTTAAATTATAAGGAATTAATTAATTTTTATTAATTAAAAGACATGAATTAATTATTTTACAATATTTAAGCAGATCAATCTAAATCATCTGGCGTGCTAATACACACCCCACTAATGCTTGATTTTTGAGGAGAAATTTGTGTTCCGCACAATAAAATTAAATAAAATGAAAAAAGTATGGGCATTTGAAACACTTAAACTTCACAAATTGAGATATTCTGATGGATTTGAGGTATGTAAAAGTAATTATTACTTAATATTATTTAACTTATATACAAAGAATACCTTTTTCAATTAAAAATCTTAATTAATTTGCAATTACCATAGATTTGGGAGTAAAAAACGTGTTTTAGAGCATAAAAAACGCTCTAATTACGTTAATTAAGGTTAATTTTACAGTTAATTGGATAAATAATTAATATTTTTTGTTCATATTAATGTTACAGTATGGTTCCGATCACTTTTGCTGCATTTAAAAAGGTAGAAGATGTTTTTGAGGCTTTAAAACAGTTTTCTACCATGCGTTTACAATAGGGAAAAACACGGGGGCATTCGTGTCTGACGTCCCTTTTTAGGGACGTTTTTTAATTTTTGTGTAAAAATAAAAATGTTGACCTGGAATTTTTTTCACTATTTTTCCAGTTATTTTGGGGCTATTTACTATGTTTTTACCAAATATTTATTAAAAATAAAAAGTTGGGCATTAATGGGTTAACTATGTATACAGGGTGATTCTAAATTACGTGGACAAACTTCGCATGTGGGTAGAGGGGACCTAGATAAGCATATTTCGCATAGGAATGGGGGGGCGCATCCTTACCGTTTAAGAGCTAGGACCTAATGTAGTGAGAGCGCGTTTCAAGAGGCCGTTTTTAGGAGGCCCGTGTGACTAAACAAAACATAATAAAATGAAAAACATTATTGCACAAGGTAAGGAAGTATTCCTACTACTTACACCATGAATTCGATACAATTTGAACCACTTTCTAAACCGTGGAGTGAGTTTCAAAAGTGCAATATTAATATTTTAGTCAAAGTATGGATATCACTTAATGGTATTTAGAAAAATGACGTTTGGGGAAGGAATTTTCAATGATCGTAACATTGATCATTGAAACTGTTTGATCATTGAAAATTCCTTCCCCGATCATCATTTTTCTAAGTACCATTAAGGGAACTCCATTGTTTGACTGAGAGATTAATATTGCACGTTTTAATACTAACCCCACGGTTTAGCAAGTGGTCCAATTTCTATCACATTGAGGATTTAAGTTGTAAGGATACTCCTGTACCTCATGCAATAATGTTTTTCATTTTATTATGTTTTGTTTCGTCACACGGGCTTTCTAAAAACGGCCTTTTGAAACGCGATCGCACAACATTAGGTCCTAGCTCTTAAACGGTAAGGCTGCGCCCCCTCATTCCTATGCGAAATATGCTTGTCTAGGTCCCCTCTACCCCCATGCGAAGTTTGTCCACGTAATTTAGAATCACCCTGTATACAGGGTGTTTCAAAATTGCGTTGCACGGCTTTTATTCGGAACCAGCGCCTCCTAGGGTCATGGAAGTAAGGTCTACCCCTAGGTAAGTGACCCTGGAGAATACATTTAGTGGACTTACAGCGCCCCTAGCGGCGAAATGAAAAAGTTAAAAAAATTAATTTAAAAACTAAAGGAGATATAGCAAAAACCTGAATAAGATTATTGTTGCCAACGTCAAGAAGAACTCATTGAAAAAAATTTGATCAAAATATCTTAAATATTCGCGGAGATATAAGCATGTGAAAATAGCACTTTTTCAGGGGTCAAAAAGTAAAAAGTTCGCATATTTAAAAATTTTTCGGTGAAATTGTGTAGTTTTGTGTTTTTTAGTTGAAAGAACACAAAATTAGATAAAAAAATAAAAAAATTTGCAAATATGCGAACTTTTTACTTTTTGACCCCTGAAAAAGTGCTATTTTCAAATGCTTATATCTCCGCGAATATTCAAGATATTTTGATCAAATTTTTTTCAATGAGTTCTTCTTGACGTTGGCAACAATACTCTCATTGAGGTTTTTGCTCTATCTCCTTTAGTTTTTAAATTAATTTTTTTAACTTTTTCATTTCGCCGCTAGGGGCGCTGTAAGTCCTCTAAATGGATTTTTCAGGGTCACTTACCTAGGGGTAGGCCCTACTTCCATGACCCTAGGAGGCGCTGGTTCCAAATAAAAGCCGTGCAACGCAATTTTGAAACACCCTGTATATTAGTAAAAAATAAATTTTTATTTGATTTGAAAAAAAAATTTTGTAACATAAGCATAACAATTTTGTTGTTGTTGTCGCGGGCCACTTGGAATTACCAAGCTCAACAAGGATTCAAGGCAAAGAGGGTGCGGCTCCTGAGAAAGTGAGGCCCATAAATGGCAGAAGTCCGACTTCTGCCTCATGAGATGATAGATGCTGCCACTATCTATCGCCACCTTCACAATTTTGCCATGTATCTGAAGGGGAGGGAAATATTCTCCAGACACCTGGACCCGTGGTAAACTGCGCCATGACGGACCATAGGACTTTCGGACCCACAGATTTAACGAGCACGTACTCCGCGTATACTCGGTGGGTCTTTAGGGGTGTCGGGAATCGAACTCGGGACCCTCCGATCCCGAAGCTGATGCCTTAACCACTAGGCACCCCACGGCCAAACATAACAATGGCTACTTTATTTAACTATTTCCCCATTTGGATTGGCGAAGCCCATCCGTAACGCACCGGATGATATTTATTAAACAACTTATACCGGGGCAAAACCGGGTCTAGCGCGTCAGCGTTAGTACTAAATATTTTTGAGGAAAAACATTATTATACTATTTTTTAAAAGGTGTCAAATAACACTTTGTTACTCCCCGATAAACACCAACTATCAGTTTCATTTAACCTCTCATGAAGAGTTTCTCATTTTTAAATTGCATTCTTCCGATCCATGTATTTCAGATCCTTAAGTTCCATTCTAATCCACCGTCTGGGACCACCGTAAGCGGATTACACCTCAGCGATTTATCCAACAAAAAGATGGGAGAGTGCTTCACTACACCTCCGCGTAAGGGTGGGTTTACATGGCATGGCAAACGCTACGAGATCGTAGCAAAAACCGATAGAAAACAACGTAGAAAATATCCCATAGTTCTCCTCGATGATTTGAAAGTATGAAGCATATGGATTCCTCCATTGTGGTTCTTGATAGATGCTGCTATATGATAGATGCTGCTTGATAGATGCTGATTGATGCTGCTTGATAGATGCTGCTACTACGTAGTACACTGAGAGAAATGACAGTTTCAAATTTTAGTAAATCGATGTTCCCATTTTGGTATATAACTATTTGGTTCAAATATGAAGACCCAATGCTTTCAATTTTGAAACACCAGAAATACTAAGGGTTTCCCTTATATGACTGAAAAAATTTTTCTTGCGAATTTGAAAACGGTTACCCTCTACTCTTTCATAAATGCCTTGATCTATTCAGATATAAAATTTTATCCCTCCACGGTGATATTAACCTGTTCAAAATCTTAGTTAAAGATGGCCAATGTGTCTCTTTTTGTCGCTTTTACGACAGAATTTTGTTCTCTTTGCCCTCTACTTTTTTTGTAAATGCCTTGATCTATTAGATTTTCATCCTTCTACGATGATATTAACCCGTGCCGAATCTCAATTGAAGATGGTCAAACAAGCTAAATTACCGGCACGCGCCCGCTAATACTCACCACTTTTTTCTTTTTTCAGACTTTTATATTTTATTATAAGTTTGACCATATAAATGTAATATGATCGGTCTAAAATGTCGTCTACCGCTTTTAAAAGAAGTTAGCAAAGTGAAGGTAAACCAATTTACTTACTTGGCGATTCTAGTCACCAGATTACTGGATCTAAGTTACCAAGTAATCGACAAATTTTTGTGGTGCTGTTTTTTTACATTCGTGAAATTAAACTTTAGGAGTAGACGACAATTCAGACCGATTAAAATTACATTTCAATGGCCAAAAATATAAATATATATGAAAAAAGACTAAAAAAAGACTGAATAAAGTAGGAAAAAAGAAAAAAAAAGTGGTGGATATTACACAAGAGCGTGCCGGTAATTTAGCTTGTTTGACCATCTTCAATTGATATTCAGCACGGGTTAACATTATCCTAGAGGGATGAAATTTTATATATGAATAAGTCAAGGCATTTATAAAAAAAAGTAGAGAGTTACCGTTTTCAAATTCGCAAGAATTTTTTTTCTGTCATATAAGGGACACCCTAACCAGACATATACTCAGTTTCAAACAATTTAATAGTCACCAGTCAAATTTTGCTTATTTTTAGTTTATATTTGAAAATTTAAATATTTGCATTCGAAAGTAACAAGTTGGTGTGATAACGTGTTACACAACGTTGTGAAGTAGCACTCAACTAACTGGTCTACTTCCCACGACATAGTAACGTGGATAAATGGTCATCATAACTGTAACACTTTGCACCCTATCTATAAGAATGTCATGGAGGAATTAAAAAATGAATACATTATGCTTTATTTTTGAGTATCTGCACGTTTTCAAAAATGAGTACATTCGTGTTTTCAAATTTGAGTAAATTTGGATCGGAGCCTGTTTTGAGTGCGTGACATACTCAGATTTGAGGAATTTTACTCATTTTTGAGACTGTCGCTTTAAGAGTGTAGCTACGTCATCATTGATATGACATTTTCTATCCGCTTTTTCGATCGCGTTACGTTTACGGCGACATAATATTTCGCCCTAAAGGGTTCTCGCTGACAGACGCATTCCCGAAGGAAAGAAAGGTATACCGAGCTTTAGTTTTAGAGAAACCAGCAGTGGTTGATTAACGCCATACATCAGGCTATTTCCACACTCGGGAGTTGAAAAGGGATGGGAGGAAAGAGAAAGGATCCAAACTCTGCTTGGAGATTATTTTGCTTTTAGCTGAAGCGCGATTTGTTGGATTATCTTTTCTCCTCACAAGACCGTACTGAAACGTGTCTGAATCAACTTCAAAAGGCTATGCTTTGCTTTAAGACTTGGATTTTATGTTAAAAGTCCTTTCATACGAATGCTCTTGAATTTTAAATTATTTGAGGGGCTTCTATACTGAGTGATTCAGAAATAATCATCAATAATTGGGGAAGGGAGGTAGAGGGGCGCTAGACAAGCATATTTCGAATAGGAATGGTGGGGCGCAGCCTTACCGTTAAAGAGTTAGGACCTAATGTGTGACGAAACAAAACATAACAAAATTAAAAAATCTAGTGCATTAGGTAAGGAAGTATCTCTACTATTCGATAGAATTTGAACCACTTTCTTAATTGTGGAGTGAGTTTCAAAAGTGCAATATTAATCTTTTAGTCAAAGAATGGAGTTCCCTTAATCGTATTTAGAAAAATGATGATCGGGGAAGGAATTTTCAATGATCGTAACATTGATCTTTGAAACTGTTTGATCATTGAAAATTCCTCCCTCGATCATCATTTTTCTAAATACCATTAAGGGAACTCCATTGTTTGACTAAGATATTAATATTGCGCGTTTTAAAACTAACCCCACGGTTTAGCAAGTGGCCCAATTTCTATCACATTGAGGATTTAAGTAGTACAGATACTCCTGTACCTCATGCAATAATGTATTTTTTTGTTTTATTATGTTTTGTTTCGTCACAAGGGCCTTCTAAAAACTGCCTTTTGAAACGCGCTCGCATTACATTAGGTCCTAGCTCTTTAACGGTAAGGCTGCGCCCCACCATCCCTATTCGAAATATACTTGTTTAGGGCCCTTCTACCTTCCCCCAATTTTTGATGATTATTTTTGAATCACCCTGTATATTATTGGACCAGAAAATGTTGAATCCACACTTCTGTCAATCCTTTCACTCAACCGAAGTATTAAAAGTGTTCATGGAATTCGAGTTTGAAAATATATATTTAAAAATGTCCTGAAGCTCAAGAAACATATTTAATTTCTGCCTCAAACTTTCTAAGGTAAAAATAAGCTTTTCTTATCTCTTATGTATTAGTTATGAATGAACATTTTTTTATCTCAAGAAAGTAATACACTGGAATATCTCAAGCTTCCTTTTTTACTTATTACTAACAGAAAGTTTCTAGTACTCCTATTTTTGAATTTCCTAACGATATTCGCGAATGAGGAAATCGTATTTTATCAAATTTAATAATGTAATTACCTAACGAAATATAATTAAATTCAGATATTAATCATAAATATTTGCAAAAAAACCTATACAATGGACTCAATTCACGTGACGTCAGCAATGACATGATTGCTACATTCCTAGCTTTGTTAACTAGTGAATGTATTACTAGCAGAATAGTATCAATGGAGAATTGCAGCAAATCTTAAAATTTTAAATATTCAATTTTAATAAATTAAAAATTATCTCCTGATTCCAAAAATACGCTTGTCTTTCCCCACAAACATTTTTAAAGGTAAATATGACATATTTTATTACAGAAAGGTCCTAACAATGTGAAGTCACATGCACTGAGCTATAAAACAAAGTTTGTTTTATAGCTCAGTGGTCACATATGCCTCTTGAAAATGTGAGACTAGTGTTTTCATCGATACACTAGTCTGTAAAAAATCTAGTGCTCATTGTTTCAAAGCGGGATTATAGCAACAAGCGGGAACAAAGTATACATTTTACGTCACAAGCTGTTTCAGCTCAGACACAAAAGAGGTTGTTTTTAATTGAAAATAACCTAAAATTTAAGGCTTTGAAAATCAAATGAAAAAATGTTTTGGAGGTTTTAGGCCATTCTGAACACTTTAAGATTAAAAAAAATTTGACTGCAATTATCCATTGCATTGTTTTGTGTAACTATCACGTGATAATAAATACTAACGCCCTTTGGCAATGAATTGACTCCATTGGGAAAGGAACAACAGAACTAGACTATCCTGGAAAAAATGTATGTGTTTTTTTACAAATCGCTCTCGTAGAGTAAATTTCAGATGAAAAAAATTATAACAAACTTATTTGATGACCCCCTCATGTATACGGTTTGTGCATTTTTTTATGATTGAGAAATGTGTAGGATAAAATTAATCCCAGAACTAAAATTTCTCCATTTAAAGTTTACTACAGAATTGAAATTAGGGTCACTTGGGGTAAGTGGGACCCCTTTTTGGCCTAGTACATATTTGGAGCTTTATAGAAAAAATTTGAAAGGGTTTATTTTGTACTTGTTGACTAATTTCGTTAAAGAGTCTATCGATAAACAAAAATTTATCAGTAGTTTCTAAAATAAAGCATTATATTTTTCTTAACTGGTCTTTTTATCAAAAATGAGATGGGTGACCCACTTACCCCAAGAGATGGGGTAAGTGGGTCACCCCCTCTTTATTTATATTTAAAGCAAGCAAAACTTAAAAGGAAGTAAGTGGGTCTTACTTGATAAAGTACAGTAAATTTCAATACAAAATATTTTATTGTAACTGTGTCCATGAGTGAGAAATATACTCACATCAAAATCAATATGGCAAGGTAAGAATAGAATGAAAAGCAAAATAAGTATTTTAAAGAATATTTTGAAAGGCCAAAGGGATATGTTTTACTTTAGCATATAAAATAGCGTTTAAAAACATAATAAGGTTGATTAAGATTTATTTTGGCACTTTAATACACATTGTAAGATAAAAAAGAAATCACACACACTAAATGAGAATGAACACTATTGATAGTATATTTCACTTTACTCACCATAACTTAAATTAAAACGCAAATTTGATATAAAATGTCGATCAAACTACACTAGCGGAAATAAAAATCCCAACACCAAGAAGGAAAGGAGATATCAAAGTCAAATTTATTTCTGTGATTGCACATAGTAGCAATGGGAATTGCTTAGAAAATCAGCCTTCCTGGATATTAGGGGACCGAGAAAACCAGGGAGGAGTGTTGTCTCCATAGGTGTCCATTACCGCCGTCACACGTCATGGTATGAGTTACATGGGGTCTAAATGACTTTTGAGCGATTGGAGGACCATGTTGCCTCCTCGGGTAGTCCAAATTCATATGGTGCACCAGCGGACGTTGCATACCGGGCAAGGTGATTTCTCCTCTTTCTCCGGACATGTTTTGTGAGCGTTGGTTCTTACGAACGGATAGGCCAGGGTAAAAATGCAACATAGGGGGTTAAGAAGAAAGTTTGGACATTGCATAAAGCATGTGTTTGTGCATTTTTCTCTTGAAATTTGTCCCCAGGAATGGTCTGAAGGTAAGAACGGACAACCGGCTAAAAAACCTCAATTAAGCAGCTCTGGTTGGCCAAAGTACCGGTAGATCATACTGAGGACAAGCGGCAGTGGGATGGATGTCGTTTGCAGTACTGCGGATTGTCCGTTTGGTCTGCATAGCTTCTTACATCTTTGTCTACAAACCAGGAGCTGAAAATGGACCCTTCTGTTTCCAATAGTGCACGAAGTAAGGAAATGAAAATCCCAATTTCATGACATTGTGTTTATGAGAGAATCCTGCTTCGGTTTGGAGCACCACGACGGTTGGGTATGAGTTTGAAGACATAATGGAGAGAGCGCACTCAGCTGATGATTTTCTAATCGTTCCACGGAGGGGTGATGCAGGGTAACGGAGTGGAGATGCATTGGATTCCCTTTCTGCAACTCCTGAGTATGATTCACCAGTACTTCTTCCAACCAGAGCTGCGTCATTGAGGTTTTTTAGCCGGTTGTCCGCCCTTACCTTCAGACCTGTCCTGGACACAAATTTCAAGAGAAACATGCACAACCACATGTTGTATGCAATGTCCAAGCTTTCTTCTTAACCCCCTAGGTTGCATTTTTACCCCGTCTTACCCGTTCTCTAGAACCAACACCCACAAAACAAGTCCGGTTAATGAGGAGAAATCACCTAGCCCGGTATGCAACGTCCGCTGGTGCACCATATGAATTTGAACTACCTGAGGAGGCAACATGGTCCTCCAATCCCTCAAAAGTCATTTAGAGCCCCTGTCACTCAATACCATGACGTGTGAAAGCGGTAATGGACACCTATGGAGACAACACTCCTCCCTGGTTTTCTCAGCCCCCAGCCCCCTAACATCCAGGAAGGCTGATTTTTTAATCAATTCACATTGATACTATGTGCAATCATAGAAATAAATTTGACTTTGATATCCCCTTTCCTTCTTGGTGATGGGATTTTTATTTCCGCTAGTGTATTTATAAATTTTAATGAATTTTGAAGTGGTGAGTAAAAGGTCTTGCTACTTGCTACTATAAATCGAAATTTTTTGGAAATATTGGGGGTGAATAACCCCCTTAAAATCCACCCATGTCTTCAGTAGTAGTTCCTACATCCTATGGGACCCTCTAGAACCACTTATATCATAATAAAGGGTCACACTTACCCCACACTGAGGGGTCCCACTTACCCCAACCATGCTAAAACTATGGGGTAAGTGGGACCCCCCTGTTAAACACTTCAAAATTAAAAATTTTAAGAAATTTCAAATTGTCGTATGTAATTTAGGTCAAACTCTGCAAAACAGTTCAATAAACATTAAAATGTAATGAAAACTTACCTAGAAATACTTCTTTGAAAAATACGTCTTGAACTCTCCAAAAAATCCATTCTGGGAATCTATTTTAAATTAGTTCTATAATCTTAAAAATAAATTAAACAAATCTCAAATATATGCAAAACTCATCGGTGTGACAAGCTGTAACATAATCAATGCGAGTAAGTGTGAAATTTCCTGTACATATTATAGTTTTAGGGGGGTGACCCACTTACCCCAAGTAACCCTATATAATATTTTCTATAAACAAATTAGCATGTGTAAACATTTTTGAATATATTTCATCACAACATAAGCTATAACAACACGATGAAGTTTAATTATTTCATGACAAAAAAATGTGTCAAAATATGCGTCTTTGTTTAGGAGTTCTTCAACGCAGGTTTTATACAACTTCACAAAAGTCTCAACAAATTCCTTATATACAGTTACATTTAATCAAGTTAACCAAACAAAGCCCGTGAAAGAAAATTCTCTTCTCTCAGGTATTTCTAGATTTTCATTTTGTCTTCCCTTGACACTGGCCGAGAAAGAAAGCTTAAAATGCTTTTCTGCTTTTCCATGTCCTTTTCTTTTTATTTAAAAGTTAGCGCACGCTGCATATCTTGAAAAACTTTAAGTTTGAAGATAATATTAAAAATCTTTCGCACACATACTGTATGCAGACGGGAGTTCTCTCAGTATGAAAAAGTATATATATACTTTCCCTATGTGTAAATATTTCTTTATCAATACAAAGTTATATATTCTGTATATTTCCCCTTTTCATATTGCTTTACTTTTTTTCTAAACCTGGAGAGATAGAAGTAGCAGATAAAGTTGAGAGTTTCAGTGAACGCTTTTAAGACTGGCATCATCTATGGAATTTTTTATATACAATACATTATTATAAGTTTAAATCAGGTCAACTGTGTCTGAGAAATTTCAAGTATTTTTTTTAGGTAACTCAATATTTTTTTTCAGTGTGTGCTTTATATTTCATTGTAAGTTTTGTAAATTGGAAATATTTGCATCAAAACCTTAGGATAAATATTTAAAAAAAGACGGTACCCACTACATTTATTTAAAACTAATGAACCTGTTTTGTTAATATAGTTGCTAATAGAACCGTGAATGCATTTAAATATTTTTATATGAAAATGAAAGCATAAATTCCTAAAACGGTTATGGTTTTTAAAATTAAGGTTTTACTTTGGTTGAACTTTGAACTCACTGAGCTATAAAACAAACTTGTTTGTTTTATAGCTCAGTGGTTGAACTATGGTTTTTGAAGCTGTACTCTTTAAACTAGTTAATTTTAAATTAATTATTTAATGCTATTTAAAATTACTGTTTTTCATAGGTACAACACAGTAAGAGTTCATTAGAATATTAACTTTATATTTAAGTAACAAAGTAATATATAATATATATGGATATAATCAGAAAAAGCTAATATGTAACTATGTTGAATAAAATATCCCCTATTAAAATATCCTTCTTTTTAAAGGATATATCTGGTTTTCCTCTTTTTTGTATCAAATTTCTATAGACGAGTTCAAAGGTGTGACGTCACAGAGTTAACGAAGACTGTCGCCCATGTATTTCATGCTAGAAGTACATTTATCTTTAATGTTATGGGATATACAACGGATGGTGGTCAACTTCCGTTCAAAGTAAAATATTGTTTCAGTTGAACTAGTCCATATTTGACACATTTTCCTAAAATTTCAATGCTTTGATCACTAACATTAAATCCTAATTTAATTCTTAGCTATTTCAATGATTGCACTATTATTTAATCAAGTGCGCTGTCATTGATTGAATGTCCATTGTCCATCCTCTTATACTTTGAAAAATTACTTTGACTTGAAAACTAAAAATTTTTACTGAAGGTTTAAGAAAGTTACTACCATCAAAAGCTGTTTATTTTCGATCAGTAAAATGACCTGATCATCAGCATGATCGATAAAACTATTCACCGTAAATTTTTATTTGAAAATTCCCTGCTATTGATATATACAGGGCTCGATTTCAGCCGGAACGGTCCGGAACGCCGTTCCGGAACCTCTTTTTCGAAAAATTATATTATATTTCAGGGGTCTCCTAACTACGGCCCACGAGACCAATTTATCAGGCCATCGGATACATTTCTATGTATGAAACAAAGTCCTGAAATGAATTTAAACCCTGTTTTTACTGTCAAATTTCCAAAATTTTTCGGGGGGAGAACCCCCAGACCCCCTTTTTGTACTTAGAACTCACCTTATCAGATTTGTTTTCAGATTAAGTTCATTACGTAAGAATCCTACCAAAAAATATGAAAAGGCATATTTCAAATTTTAAAAAATATTTTAATTCATTTTCATCTTTTTTGCCAATAACAATATTTGTGATTTAATTGTAAGGTTTTTACTTAATTGTTCTTTTAAAACATGATTGTGAACCCCCATTTAAACTACTCACAATCCGCTCCTGGTATGGATTCTCTTTTATTTGAACCAGATTTGCCAGATCAATGGGCAATTTGCAAAGAAAATTCGCGATATCTTGAATTCATACATTTAAGAACTTTAACTATGCATTATATATTCTTTAAATTGGCAAAATATACACCACTAATGGTTTATTGATATTGGTTCACTACTGATTGATGGTAGGTCTCACCTCCTACAAGAGGCACCCTGTTGGAAAAAAAGTACAACCCACTGTAAAAAAGGTGTATAAAGAGTTCATCGTCTTATGCAATTAATAATTAAGTTAGAAAACTCTTCCTAATCTAGTACAACACATTTGAATTTATTTTATAAATTTAAATTTGAAAATAAATGCTTAAGTTTTGGTATTAAAAAGTAATCGCTTTTTCGCTTTAAAAATCGATTTCAAATTTTATGCATGCTTGAAATTGTTATCATTAAAAAATATTCATTTTTAGCTTTTTTTTCTAAAACTTTCCTTTTTATGGGTGTCCAAGACAACTGGGTCCGTCCATTTGACACATTTTACTAAAATTACCCAATGCATAAATCTCTATCACTTAGACCAAAATTAAATCTTAAAGTGTTAAATGAATTCAACGTTTTGTACTATTATTTAATTAAGCGCGCTGTCATTGAAAAATTACTCTGACTTGATGATGTTCAAATTCAACCCACTCAAATGCCCAAAACACTAACGATGATGATGAACGGATATTTCGCTCCTAACCCACTCGCCATATATCTTATCCGTGTCACTTTTTATTCATTGCTCTCCAAATCCCATGACGTTTTCATTCCCGAGATCTTCTTTTAGCTTCGGAATCCTTCAAGATTTGCCGGATTTATGCATATTTCCTTGGGCAAAACTCATTTGCTTTGTGCAGTGACTGTGAAATTGAAAATTTACCCCATGCCATTTGTTTTCCAAGGTTTAGTTGTTCTCTTTTTGGACCTGTTCTTTTCTCTCTGTTATTTTTCAAGATTCATCACAGTTCAAGCCAATTTGTCACTGACTGAAACGCTTTTGCAACACGTAGTGTGCTTTTTGAATTAGTTAGGGATCTTTTGTTTGGATTTAAAGGGGGTACTTTGGACTTAGCTAAAGGCTTTTAAAATCTTTAAATAGGATATTATACTGTCCAGTTATATCAGACTAATAGAAGGACAATTCCACGAAAACTGACTGACATTTTTTTAAGAAAAACGCTTAGTATTTTTAATTTTCTTCCCAAAAATTAATTATAAAAAACATTTTCCACCCAGTTTATTGCTTTCTTGTTAGCTAAATCTAGTGGCACAATTAATTTTTCAAAATATGTTTGTATTTATTTTTGAAAAATTTTAAACAACATAGTAACTGACTGACATTTATGAATCAAGTATGCCAGTCAGTTACCATGTTGTTTAAATTTTTTTAACATATTTTGAAAACTTAATAAGCTAACAAGAAAGCAATAAACTGGGATGAAAATGAGTTTTTTATCATTTATTTTTGGGAAGAAAATTACAAAATACTAAGGTTTTTCTTAAAAAAGGTCAGTCAGTACCCGTGGAATTTCCCAGAACTGAAATATTAAGTAAATTAGAAATCTAAATTAGTATCACTGAAAAAAATCTATAAGGGGGATTTATAACACTTGGTTTCTCTAAATTATAATAGAACATGTTACTAGTCCATACCCAAAGATCAGTAGATGTAAGTAAGGATTGAAAAAATAATTAATATTTTTATAGGGACCCACACACACTGATGATCTATATTATAATTTTTACAAAAATATCCAGGAAGAAAAATATGCTTTTATTGATTGTAGTTATTGTATGTTTTTCCTAATCTATTAGAAATTTGAACCTTGTAAATAAATTTTAAATCGTAAAATCAAGCAAAAACACCATAATGTATTGTTTAAAGAAACACTTTTCATTAAGGGGTCTCAGGACGCTTAACTATGCAGGACTCTTAACTAGGGTCGAACTAGTATTACACTAAAACTAATTTCTGTAGAAACAAAAAATTTTTACCGCATAATAACTGTATATCAATACATAAGTATCCAAAATTTCAAAAAGTTCTGATGGTTTTTATAGGAGTAATAGGAGTAATCAAAAAAAGGGAAAAAAATTCACTGCGCACAAGATTTTTCAAAAACCATTCAAGTTTTAACATGAAATTAGGTACAAATACGTATCTTCGGGTACTTAATAAGACATACATACTTTTTTTAAAAATATACTGTTAAAAGTATTTTTAATCAAAGTTTTTTTAAAAAATAATTCTTAGATGTGAATAATTTTTTTAAAAACTGTGATTAAAAATACTTTTAACAGTATATTTTAAAAAAAAGTATGTATGTCTTAACGTACAGTATATTTGGGTACGTATGTAAGTACCCGAAGATACGTATTTGTACCTAATTTCATGTTTATAACTTGAATAGTTTTTGAAAAATCTTGATCGCAGTGATTTTTTTTTTCCTTTTTTGAGTACTCCTATAAAAACCATCAGAACTTTTTGAAATTTTGGGTACTTATGTATTGATATATAGTTATTATGCGGTAAAAATTTTTAGTTTCTACAAAAATTGGTTTTATTGTAATACTAGTCGACCCTAGTTAAGAGTCCTGCATATATAAGAGTCCTGAGACCCCTTAACTATTCCCATAACCATTAAATAAAGTATATAGCTAAGCCCACTCCAACCCAAATTAACCAGGCTTTTCTCCAACACGAACCATAAAAATCCCCTACTGTATTCCAAAATAACTAAAATTGATCTTGCTAACTATACCTTTAACACTTAACGCGTCTTTGAATTCCCATCGAAAACTTTATAAAAGAGAACGAGCCCTAGAATGTGTCATCGCAAGGAATGGTAGACAACATAATTGTCCCCACTGTCTGAGGGATTAAGTATCCTGGCACTCCTAAGCTCCTCGCGTAGTCCTGTCCTGACAGTATAATACTCTCCTGACGATTTTAAGGCGTGGTATATGGAGACAACCACTGAGAAATGTGTACGAGTAAACTTTGACAAGTAGGAAGAACAAATAAAAGGACGTTAAGTTTTGCAATTAGTAATGTGAATCTTTTGAGTATGGTATTACGCACCGAAGTGTATCCAGTTTAAATTAAGTAAAGGATGTTGTTTTCATACGCGAGCATATTTTGACGATGTTATAGTCATGGATGTTGCCGTATGTAGTTAATTTCAAACTGAATAACTATTTTAAATCTTGTAAGTCTAGTTTGATTACTTTGTATAATATTTGATGGTAAAATGTGATATGTGTATGATGAGAATTATAGGAAATTATGTCATAACCTCTATACTTTACCGTATTTTCTTCACCTTATAAAAATGTTATTTAAAAAAATTATATTACTTTTTTTGTGAACGCGGTTATAAAGAAAAATTTACATTGTCTTGTTATGTTTCAAAATATTTTTAGATCACTTATTTTGTTGAAAACCACAGCGCTGTATCTTTAATGTTGACTGACGGACAGACAATACTTTTATGTTTTTACTGTTAGTTAATAGTATACTTTTAGTTTTGTTTAATACAATTCTTTTAGTTGTTATAAACAGTATGTGTATGTAAAGCACTTCTCTCTATATTAATCACTAGCGCTGACGCTCTGTGCGTTACAGATGGGATTCGCCAGTCCATTTTTTTTAAAATTATTCTGGTGTGTTGCAGTCCAAATGGGGAAACAGGTAAATAAAGGAGCCATTTTTATGTTTATGCTACAACAATGGATTTTAAACTACAACAATCGATTTCAATCTGCAACAATCGAGAATATGCCTACAACAATTAATGTTACGTCTTCTCTTGTTATATTTACAACAATATGGTTTTGCCCTGAAGTTAGGCATCAAATATGGGTTTTTAAGCATAAATTTGACCAAAAAAGTTGTTGGAACGCTTCGATTTTAAATTATTTTTATTCAGAAACCTTCCCTGGAGCGAGTAGATCAACGTGGTATAGTTTAATAGTTAATGTAGGTTCGAAAAGTTTAAAACAATAAAGGACATACATACATACAGACAGACAGACAGACCTTCATTTTTATATATATATAGATAAGGGTCATTAAGTAAGAAAACATGGAAAATACACAATGGTTCCTTATCAAATCATGTATATAACCTTTCATAATTACGCATAGAATTTTTAAACTTTTTTATCCTTATTTATGTAAACTATTCTACGTTTTCTATAATAAAAACTGGTCTAGAATTAAAGAAAACACTTTAAAACTGATAGTAATCGCAATTTTACTCAACCCATTGACCTCCACAAGAAAAAGAAAACAGATCGTCAATCCTCATATCACCTCTAAACATCTAAACCCATCAAACATATAGACATCCTGTCAAAAGTCGGGTACTTAGCAAGCTAAATATTTACAAGACGAAAGAAACGGAGGACGGCTGTCAATACCTCTTAACTGTCACTAAACCGAAATCAGATATAAGTAAACTTTATGACAAGTAATTGGATCCTTGGTCTTGCGCAGCCCACGCGCGCTCCTTCGAACCTCTTCGACAAGAGAAAAAAAAAAGAATTAATTAGGATGAGAGACGAAATGATCGATGACTGCAACCTAATCTTCCTCTTTTAATCACCGCTGACAGTAATGAAATTGTCGTGGGAATATCGCCGAGGGTTTTTGCTACCGCTGAGATGCTCCTCCTGCGGTGGGCCATTATTGTTTGGCGGTGTTTAGGAGTGACTAAGGGTTGCGCCAAACTAAGTCGCTTGAAGACGCGATAGCAATAATAAACTCGTTAAGATAGGGGAGAAAGCATGGAGTTGAGCCTCAGTCTCCCCTCTCTTGGTAAGATCTTTACGAGTTTTTTGATTGCTTCCGCGTCTTCAAGCAGCTTAGTTTGGCGCGGCCCTGAGAGGAGCTTATGCTTATTACGGTAAGGGCTTTATTTAAGGATAACCCTTTTGTTTAATGAAAAGGAGTTAAGTAAAACGGGGTGGATTGCTTGGTGTATTGATTGATGTGGAGGAAGAATCAGTTTTGAAAATTTCTGTTTCTGATTTTTTTTCCGGGGAAAACACTTTGATTGTACAGGATGTTTCAGATAAGTGTTTCATAACTTCTATAGGAGCAGTAAGACACACTAAACGACTAGAAATTATTATAATTACTTTTGTTGGTTGGATAAAAACCAGCAAAATCGTTCGATTCCGGCATTTGTTTCTTCAGCTCGTTAATTGTTTTTATTGAACAAATTCCTAATTCGGTGGTTTTAATTAGATCTTAAAAGGTTACTTGTAAATTTCCATAGGGAATTTTACAACTTTCATAGGGAATTTCACAACTTCCCATGTCCGCTTATGAATACTCCTAGCTCGTTTTTAGGGGTGTGTTCCCCCATTCCTATATGTTTCTAGGAATCTCTAGGTGGGTCACCATCTTAGAAGATATGAAACATCCAGTATAGTTTTTATGTATGGGTATTACCTATATATGCGTATCCTAACCTTATCACTGTTGAATGGACAATTGCAGTAAAATGTGTGTGTGTGTGTGTGTGTGTGTGTGTGTGTGTGTGTGTGTGTGTGTGTGTGTGTGTGTGTGTGTGTGTGTGTGTGTGTGTGTGTGTGTGTGTGTGTGTGTGTGTGTGTGTGTGTGTGTGTGTGTGTGTGTGTGTGTGTGTGTGTGTGTGTGTGTGTGTGTGTGTGTGTGCGTGCGTGCGTGCGTGCGTGTGTGTTCCCCACATTTCTTAAGTACACATGTGACGTCACATTGTTAGGAGCTTTCTGTATTAAAATAAATATGTCATAATTACCTTGAAAAAAGTTTGTGGGAAAAGACAAGCTTATTTTTGGAATCAGGAGATAATTTTTAGTAAATTAAAATTGAATATTTAGAATTTTAAGAGATGCTGCGATTCTCCATTGATTGGTTGATTTTTTTGGCTTTGATTGGTTGATCTGTTCCCTGTCTGCTACAGAGACTAAACAAACACATGTATTATACTACATCCCAGTCGATTATAAAATTAAATTTTCTAAGTATAAGCGAGTGAACATTGATTACTATTGATTTGGGAAACCAGAAATAGTTTTAGTTAAAAAAAATACATTTTTTGTGAGAATATCCATTAACGACCTCCTGACATAGAAGTTGAAATCATTAAAGTCGTCGAGTTAGACTACGATTTATGCTTCAAAATTGAAGATTGAAACTGCCTATACTATCAGAAAAAGGTAGAACTGCCTCGGATAACTATCCCAGTCCGTTTTTATGAATTGGCATAACTCACTGTAACAATAAATACCCCATATCTTCTTATCCGATACTGCACAACCCCAATTTATTCAAACGACTGTCCATTCATCCTCCGTATGAAGAGAAAAAGCTCAGGAATTTCGGAAATCTCCCCGACAATTTACGGCGGCCACAAAGAAATAAGACTTTCTTCGGCTCTGAACTTCCCTTCCCGATTGCATCATTACTGAGAGATTTTTATATTTTTGGGGAAGAATAATTCCTTCCAATCCTCACTTTTTCGACCGGGATGATTCTAATTTCTTCCCCCTGGAACGTTCTTGCGTCTTCGGCCTACGTGCTAAGGAGTCTGCATCAAATCACCAATGGCATAAAATCTGCATAAGCCATAACCCTGGTATTGACTATCTATCAGAGATTCGCATATAATGAAGCGCATTTCGGATTCATTCCCTTTCCTTTGATTCCGATTTATCGATATTTTTCGATGATTATGTGTCTGGGCCGGAGTGATTTATTTTTAGATTGAAAAGTTCCCTTGATGTTATAAGGTGGGGATTTTATGAAGAAAAATCTTTATTATATTATAATTTTATCGAATTTATTAGTTAAAATTCTATTATATGGTTTAAAAATCACATTCATTTATTTCTTTTACATTGCAATGAAATCCTCCATCAGTTTTTTCTATAAATCCCGAACATTTTCAAAAGTTTTTTGATAGTAAAACTTGTAAATATTTTTAACAACAATATCCTACTTTATTTTAACAAAAATACAAACAATTTGGGGGGAAATAGGAATATTTGTCAACTGGGGTAAAATAAAACCTATTTAGTTGACAGAAAATAAAATTTCAAAAAATTATTACAAAAAATAAAAATATAATTAAAAAAACTACGAAGGTAAGGGGACATCCATAAATTACGTGAGGTCAAAAAGAGGGGAGGTGTTTGGAAAAATCTCACCAAAATATCACCAAGGGGGGAGGGGGGGAGGTCGATTAAAATCTCATGTTAACTTTTTAAGTTAGAAATTATACGATTTTCTTTTTTAAGAGAAAGGAATAATACCCACATATATGAGACTGTGGTGATTTTTAGGCGGAATTATGTCCTTTTCCCCAACATCATTACTAATGGAAAAGTTTTAGGTGCTGTGAAGCACAAAATGCAAACGAATAGGATAGAAAATTATTTTTAAAGGTTGCAGGTAAATCTCACGTGGGGGGAGGGGGGTCCAGATTTTGGAAAAAGCACCTTACGTAAGTTATGGATGTCCCCTAACATATTTTTAAAGAATTCTGCAAACAAAAATAAAATGAACCTACAATACACTTTTGCGAACAATAAAAATAAAATAATAAACACAATTAACCAGAAAATATTCCAAAAGAAAATGGCAAAACAGCTTAAGGCATAAAAATTACTAGGTGCTTCTATAATTTAAAAAAAATCATCCAAATCATCTATGCCCATTATAAAATCTAACAATAAATGTTTAAATGTTAGATTGTTTGGAATATTTTGTAAATTAACAGGCAAGCTATTGAATAATTTAGGTGCTAGAAAATAAAAATGATTTCGAAACATTTCTTTACAAAAACGGGGAATTTTCAGTCTTCTATTGGAAATTTAAGTTTTATGTATGCATTGTATGCAGGTTGTTTTCTTATTACGATATAAAGTATAAACATGCGAAAAAAAAGCGATATGGCATATAGGTCGAAGTTTAAAGTTTTTAAAATTAAGGGAGATATAGATTTGAAATTTATAATTTTAAAACATTTATTTTGAAGATAAATTAAAGAAAGCTTTGAAAATCAAATTAACTAACAGAATTACTAGTTTATTACTTTGTTACTCATTCAATAGGATTCAAGGATTTATTTCAACAAAATATAATTAAAAATTACACAAAAGAGAGAAAAAAACAATGGAATAATAAGCACACAACATTGAAGAGACAAAAAAAAGACGAACACATACATAAAAAAGAAAATAGTAGTTTTGAAGTACCAAAAGAGCTCGTAGCTCGTCCAATTACATTACGTCCAATACATTTGACATTATGCCAACCATGTTCTTATTCTTATTCTGTTCTTATTACGTATAAGTAAAAACCTTGTAAAATACAAGATTCACAAAAAATGCAAACATTATCAGTTTCAGTGGTGCCCAACCTACGGCCCGTGGGCCAAATGTGGCCCGCGAGGCTGATCCATGTGGCCCGCGGACTCGTTAAATCTTAAAAACAAAAACCACTTTCAGAAATCTTCCAAGAAAACCACGACATCGTGCGAGACATTATGGCACTTCCATCTAAAAAGAGATGATAAAAAAGGAATTCTTCAGCATCTTCATTCAAAATCTTCATTTTTTATCTTCTCTGTTTTGTTTTTTTCTAGATACAGGGAATTTGCCATTGGATAAATTTTGTTTAGTATCAGTTAGCCATTTGAATTCCGTTTGTTACGATCTTTTTTAGAACCTAACTTCGAAAAGATGTCCGATCGTAAAAAGTTGGAAGATTCACTTGGAATGCCGAAACTTTCAACAGAAGTGGACAAATTCATATTTCTTCATTCAGCGAGAAAATAAACCACCGTGTCTTATATGTAAGAAGACTGTGGCAGTGTTTAAAAAACACAATATCAAGGGACATTACGAAATGAAACAGAATCATCTTAATTCAGTTTTAAGGATAAGTGTTACAAATTTGTAGCCGAATTTACAAGAACTAGTATCCTCCAAATAGATGCAAACTTCTAATTGAAAATGTTTTGTTTCTTCGGGTAATACTGGTATGTTATGTTTCTTCGTGTTTAAAAAATCCTTATAAGTGTTTTTTATGTGGCCCGCGAGATAAATCTTCAAAAGCAAATTGGCCCTCGGGGAAAAAAAGGTTGGGCACCATTGAGTTAGATCATAATACGAGACGAATATAAATATTTACTTATTTTTTGAATCTTCGCAAGATAATCAAAGCGTTGGTGCATCCCTCTAATTAGGGGTAATAATCTAATGGATTCTTCCAAAAGTATGGTAATTGCATGATTGCGCCTAATTATATTGAAAATGATCGCATAATGAATTTTTTCAGGAATAATAACTCAAATGCTATTTAAGGTATCATGTTAAAATTCCGTCAAGAAATAATTATTCACGTTTCATAAGGCACGTGAAATATTGAGTAATAATTATTTTTTAGTTCTATGCAAAAATATTCTATAACCTTTTTTTAGCTTTTTCAATGATAGTTTAAATACCGAGGAATTTATTTTCAACAAGGAATTAGTTAATAAATAAATGTTTATTTTAAAAGATAAAAATAATAAAAAGGATAAAGAAATTTCATTTTTATTTTTTTTGCACTGTTTTATTACATGAATATTTTGGAAGGGAAGTTAATTATATACATTAATTTAAAGACAATCAAAATGAAATAAATCTAAAGAAGATGAAAATACATTATCCTAATTCTATAAAATTAGGTGTACTTTATCTAGATAATTATTCGCTTAAAATGCAGGAAATATCCTCTTTGCAAAATTTCTGTAATAAAACTACAAAGTATTACTCTTGAAAAAATAGGATACAAAAAGGGAAACCCTGTAATATTAATTAATATCTGTTTAAGTAGCAAAAAGGGCCAGTATAATTTTCTTTCAAAACGTGCTGCCATCTAGCAATAAATATAATAAATATTAAACCCCGTATATTAAAAACATGTAACCCGCACGAGAATTACACACAAATTGGATGTAAAAAATAGTTAATCATTTTATCATAATGCGACACATTCATAAAAGGTATGACGGTTTTTACCGACACATTAAAGGAGTTCTTTTAAGTTTTGCTAGCAGAGCTCTACCTTAGTAATTTTCTTGATTAAGATTTTCACAAAGAAGTTATTTTTAAAGTATTTATATTTAAAAAAACATTAACTTCTTTCTTATTTTTTTATATCTTTTTCCCATTATGTACTTTCTAATTTGTATTGTATTATCTTAAAATAAGTTTTATAATCAGTAATTTTATTTCATTATGGGCTCTTGGTCAACTCTGCAGGAATTTTTCAGTTTATTAGGTTGCGTAGTTGCGTATTCAAGAAACACGTCCCCTGAAGCTATATCAGAAGTAGTAGCCTTCAAAAAATCAGTCTGACATGTATTCAAGTAAATTTTCTCATGGTTTTAATTGTAATATCATATTCCTGAGAAACTATACGCAAAAGCTATTGATCCAGCAAACTAGGAATTTGTTAAACATTTTACTTATACATTTAAAAAATATTTATATTTTCATTATGTATATTTAACAGAAAATTAAATTATTCTTAAATCTACTCTTCATATAATCTACTCTTTTGTTATTTGTGAGATGCTCAAATAATCTTCCCCGAAGAAGTTATTTACATTTTATTGTTGTTGTCGTGTGCCACTTGAAATACCCAAGCTCCATAAGGATTCAAGGCAAATGGGTGCGGCTTCTGAGAAAGTGAGGCTCATAAATGGCAGGAGTCCGACTTCTTCCTCATTACATTTTATTTATAAAATTAAATGTTTCTAACACATGCCTAAAATAAAAAAATATTATTAAGAAACGATATTAATAATAAAATCGTATTTTAAAACCAACGAATGATAGTAATTTATTTTTCTAACATTGAACCTATAAACATAAAGTTTTATTAAATTGTTTATTTAATATTATTTTAGCAATAAACAGTGTAACATTTTTAACTTCTAGGTTTAACAGTTTTTAAAATTAATTTTAAAATTCCTTTTTACAAGATTTGGTAGGTGTATACCTACCCAATTCTATAATATTAATTACCCTTTATTTGATCTAATGTCCTCAAAAATAAAGTATTGTTAATTGTTATACTCAGCGATTACTATTTTTAGAAAACATTAAAAATGAATTGTTTTTCATTTTCTTCAACCAAGATGAAATCAGTTTTACTATTTAATGTGCACTCTAAATATCAAAATTAAACCAATCCACTTGGGTTTTTTTCAATGTTTTAAATATCCTCGCTAACATGTCATTAAACTCGTTATTTAAAAAAGAGGTGCTTCTTTAGGTCGTTTTAAATTACTTTCATGAATTTAATCGAAAAAAAATATTTTCAGGAAACTCAATAATCAGAGAAAGAAGCAAAGATTATTCCCTGTTATCTTCAACTTACAGTGCTTTGCGAAGCATTCATACAACGAAATTTTCTCGTAATGTTGATTGAATTACGATTACCACGAGAAGCGTGTTACAAATTACTCGGAAGTTGGAATTTCGGGTTGATGCAGCCAGCATTTTTACGAGAGCGGCAAATTTAATTTACCAAGAATCTCAATACGTGGCTTACTTACCGTTTCATTAAATTAGAGGCCTTCTTGGGATCCAAGACTCTCTTTTCTCGGGAAACTAGTGGTGTAAGTTGGCCCCCCCAGACCAGAACAGAAATTACGTTTGCATTCTTTGGCGAATTGAACCGCTTCATATTTTCAAAAGATATGCTGGAAGTTAATTGAATGAGTGTTAGTAACAACCAAAAGCGCATCAATGCTTTGAAAAAGTAGTGAAATAGATATAAGGTGATGTTTGATGATCCTGCAAAATTTTCCTCTTTGATCGGCGAAAAACACAAATATTTCAAACAATGCAACTTTTCCTTTAAATCCTGTTACAAAGGATATTTTGCTTTAAGATTTTTATTAAAGTTCAGTAATCAAAAACGCCCCTAATAACGCTCATCAAGCAACTTCTGTGACCGATTCTTTTACAGCAGTGGTTCTCAACCTTTTTAAAGCCACCGCCCCCTAAAGGTGAGAAAAAAATTATTTCCCATCCCCCCGCTTAGAAAATTTTGTAATTTAGGGCTTAATAAGGAAGGGTGATTACTAATTATAAAGTAATTTTAAGTATATTATCAGTAAACTCAAGCACCCAATTTGTTGAAAGCTATATGTGTTGTTTACTGTTTTGTATTCTCATTTCTTACTACTTGTGTGTGACTTATCCCACTTGGTAGACAGCAACATCACACCAAGTCCATGAACCCGAAACCTTGTAACAATTCAAAAACTGCGCGTGGGCTGGAGTACAACCCGTCTCTGTCACAGCCAATACACATTAAAATATCTTACTACTTAAAACTGATAATGGGCTGCTTGAAGTAGAAAAGGTCAGTGGAGAAAATGAGTAGGCGAATGTTGTCCATCAGACAATTTCTTTTAAATCGCAGACCTCTTTCGAAGCTATATCGGGCCCTATGCACTGTAAAAAATAATCCTGCAAAAAACAGAAAATTTCTGGCAGCAAAAGTTGCCAGAAAACAATTTGTAAGTCGAAAAATCCTGTAAACAGAAAAAAGCTGTAACCTACAGGTAAATGCTGTAAAAAGGAACTTTCTGTCAAGTGAGCTTCAGATTTTTCTGTTGCCTCTCAGTAATTTTCTGCTTGTGCGCATGCGTGTGGACTTATTTTAGTTGAGTTTTTTTTAAATTTTAATCAATTAATATCCGGGGATAGAACCCAGGACCTACCGCATGCCAAGCGCGCACGCTAACTCTGCTCCAAAGAAGATTCAGTATAATGTTGCCAATAGCTGTATTGGTTTTCGATGCAGTAAGTTTCTGTTTAAATACAGATAAGCTAAAAAACTAAAAAAAAGGTGTTTTTTTACATAAAATAAATAGAAGTGCGGTGGGAATGTTACATGACAGAATATCTCTGTAAACATAAAGTCACTGTTATTGAAAATTTCTGTTTTTCTACAGTTTTTTTACAGTGAAGTCTGAATACCACTAGTTTGAAACTACTGTCATAGTAAGGGGGGTCTGGGGAAACCAACCTCAAGATAATTTTTAGATTTTTAGCTCGAAAAAAGTGAATTTAAGCTATTTCTTATGGTTCCTCTTCTGGATCCCTCATCGCCCATGTACCGCCCAAAACAGGCCCACCGCCCCACCCGTTGAGAATCACTGTTTTACAGTATTTTAACTACTTCTGTTAAGGCTGCTTTGTCATTGCACAAGGAAAATTTTTCGATGATAATTAGGCTAAGCGCGCACTAGAGACTTTTGTCACGGCGACAGAGACAAAATTATCTCCCTGGCTATTGCAAGAAGCTAGAGCGCGCGCACATGCGACGAGACTCTTGGCCGATTGACAAAAATCTCACCATAGAAATGCATTGCTCACGAGTGAACTAGTGTTTATAGTCACCGTGACAGAAGTCTCTAGTGCGCGCTTAGCCTTACAATAGTAAGTGCTTCTAATAGAATGCGGCGATGTATAAGACAAAATAGTTTATTAGCAATTTATGATTTGGATCTTTTTAATGATGAAAGGATGTGTGCAGAATTTTTTTCTCTTGAAGGATTTTCCCAACTTTCTATTTAGATGTATGTTTTTTTATAATTTATGGAAATTACAAAATAATAAGTATCATGTAATAAAACCACTTAATATATAAATCCCATTAGTCAAAAGCTTTTGAAGGAAATTAAGCATGCGGTCGTATCCTAAATTACTTATAAAGTTAACGGAATTAAGAATGGCCCAAACAAGGTTAATTTGATGAAGAGTATGTTCAATAATTTATTTAAAACATTTGATGAAAAATGATTATTTTTAGTGTATTTAAGAAAAATTTTTGAGGGAGTTGGAATAAATATCCGAATACAGTTTTGTACTTTTTTGAAATTAGGAAGAAATGAAAAGGAGGATTGAAATATTTTGTTGAATGTAAATTTACGTTTCTGTGTTATTGAGGTTTCCTTCTATCCTTTTTTCTATTTGTTTCTAAAATGTTTTTGTTCACGTTTTTGAACGCAGTAAAAATTGAAAGAAAATAATCGTGTGATGTAAATATAATTTAAAGATAATAAAATTATAATAAACAATGAATCACTAATTTACTCATTTCACATCTAAAACTAAAAAAAAAAAGATTTTTAGTTTTCACTGTTGTCAGAAATCCATGAAAGAGTAGTATGACCCTGCAAGATCGTCTATCTTTATGCTGCATAGAAAAAAGTTCAATCGAATGTTTAAAATTTATTTTAAATACAATTAAATCCATTTTTCAACTTTATAGAAATTTAAAATAATAATTTAATAATATTTAATTTTATAGAAAAATTAGGTTTTTTAAGATATGACGTTGTTGAAAAGAGTGGGTAACATTTGCATTACTCAAAAAATATTACAGTAACTGTCCAAAATTACATGAGGGCTTAGAATGAAATAAACTGCTTAAGGCGACACGGTACCCTGACAAAAATTTTTTGTTTTTAATATTATAATTTTGATTTTAATTGCATATTTAGTGGGCTAATATAAAATACCCTTTCCCCTAAAAAAAGTTGGATTTTAAAAATCAGAATTTTTAAAATTTAAATTTTTTAAAAATTTTGACAATTTTTTAAATCCCTAAGGCTTTTTTAATTATGGATATTTTTGAATATTTTTTTCATTTCTGAATTCGTTATATCACACTACACAAAACTGTGCATGGGTTTCTTTCTTTCATTGTTACTTTATTTTCTAAAAAATTTTTCCTGTAGACACCCCAAAAAAACTTGAAAAATTCATCATTTTTGACTTTAATATTTAAAAAAAAAATCTAACTTTGTTAGAGCTAAACCCATGCACAGTTCTATAATACATATATGTCAGAATATATATACCAATTTTCAGACTTATATATCAACTACATAAAACGCCTTAGGGTTTCAAAATATTGTAAATACACAAAAATACAACGTGGAGAAAATTCCACTTAAAATTTCGTTTCTTCATAGAAAACCCTCATCATCGCATCTGAAAAATGTGAATAACTTCATAAATTATTAAGATAGAGCTCTGAAATTTTGAAGACACATTCAGAAAGATTAATGGTATGGATTAAGCCAATAAAATGTTTTTTGATATTTTGATGAATTTTTGGGTACTGTGTCGCCTACTGGGTATTTTTTATTTCTAACTTAAATAATTTTACAATACATTAAATTATGTGTTATATTTTGATTCAAAAAATTATAAATATTTTTCCAAACACACCATTTGAAAATTTCCTAGATTCTACTAATTTCTGTCTGAGTGAGTTGCCTCCATAAAAGGGAATAATTCTATAAAAACCACTTTAAAAGGTTTTTAGGAAATTTTAAAACTCACATACTGACATACTGTACAGTGTAAATTAATTCACTATAAAAGAATCGCTTGATCCTTATTATGTTTAATAAAACGGTCATAAAAATTACAGAAATGGTTCATACTTTTAAAACTTTTATATTTTTAAAAAAATTTATATATTAAGTTATAAATTCTTACACTAACTATAAAAAATACGCATCTAATGGTATAAGAAGTTTCTTGCAGATTCCACAATTTTTATGTATAACAAATCGCAGATGTTTACGCTAAAGCTTTTTGGCTCACCTATTATTTTCATATTAATGATTTTGCATATTACTTTAAAAGATATAAAGAAAATGAGTAGTAAAAGGATGATATTCAAGATATAAATGAAGGATAAAAACAAATTATATATAGACGGGATATGACAGTGAGGGATATTAGCTAGAAAAATGATGATAATCAAAGATAACTAAAAGAAAAAATATGCTGAAACTAAAAAAAATGTGAGATACAGAGAGGATGAGGAGAATAAAATGTAAAAAGGAAAGTGTAAAACTATTCTGTTCAAGAATATTTTAGTTGAGTTAGAATATGGTGCCATCTGCTTGTCATCTCAAAAACAAATTGTGAAAACCAAGCTCTTTAAATAAATATTTCAAAAATTGGAATTATGGACGTAGCCACAAAAAAAGGGGTTTTCAGGATATGGAGGGGCACATTTGAACAAAAAAATACTTTTTCGTTCTCTTTCTTCATGCTTTTATAAGATATTGAAACAAAAACTGATTCATTCATAAATTTACAATTTGCCTGAATTTTGGTACTCTTTTAAGATGCATTTATCAAGAATTTATAACTTGAATCATCATTGTTTGACCAGTCTAGAGTTATATTTCAACACATTGGGGCACAATTTGAAAACCTGCATACATTAAAAAATATTTATACAAGCTGGCCAATCCATTGAAACAGAATTACATTTATAATTATAAATAAATATCAATTAAGCTGTAAATATGTGTTTTTGATGGGTTCTTTGTAACTTTTTAAAAGTTTTTTTTACATTTTGAAAAATTTTAACGAAAATTTCATTATGGATGGAGGATAGTGGGGGCTAATGGGACAAATGGATTTTTTCAGCATTATAAATATTTTAATAAAGATTTATACATAATTTATAGGTGACAGGTCTATCATTTGAAACATGAAACATCTTCCCCTACAGTTTTTTTCCTGCGCATAAAAAAGTCAGATATGTTTTAAAACAGTCTTAAGCAAGTACTCAATTTTGTAAATTTTCAAGAATACTTTTTCTACAAATACTGTAAAAGTATTGAATTGCATAAATGTAAAGAACTAGTTCTAGAATTGTAATTTTCATATTGTGAGAATGGGACAACTTAATGTGACCTAGTATTGCTTTGATTGTACATAATGTTTATTTGACTTTGCATACTTAATTAGGTTGGATGGAAACATAAATAGATAGTTTTTTTAACAACATGTAAAACTAAAAATAGTTTTTAAATTGGATAAAATTTAACATTTCAGAAAAACAAATTAGAAAGTTACAATATTATTCGCAATTTTTCCTTCATTTGTATGCAGACTAATCCTAATCTAGAATTATCTTTTTAGAATCATTATCCTTTTTGGATACTTCCAATTAATGAAGAAATAGTTAGGAATAGCAGAGTTTATAACAAAAATAGAACATTTCAGCCAAAAATATAGGACATATGTCAGCAAAATTTCAAATTGATCAGATTTTTCTCGATTCAGATTGTATTTATAAATAAAGACGAATAATTAACAATGTAAATTAAGAAATGGAATAAGAAATACAGGACATGGGTCTAAAATATAGAAATATAGGACAACTATGAACTCTGGATTAATAGTAAATTGTGGAACTTTAAAATGATCAATGCTGAAATTTCATATACAACAACTTTTGCCTATTCAATACATTAACATAGGTAGATAAAAAATTATTTTAAATTCAAAAATTACTTTTAAAATCCTAAAAATCCTTATTCAGTAACTACCCATCTCACTTTCATCATTTATACTGAACAAATTTTCATTAACAAGATAAAATACGTTAGTGAAAACATCGATACTACACAAGTCTTCAAAGCTAGCATTTTTTTATTTATATTTTAACCCTCTACTGCCCATGGTACACTGTAAAAAAAAGGTCATCGATTTTACAGAGAAAAACTGTCAATTTTGATGCCAGTTTGTTTCTGTTTATTATACAGGTTTCTTCTGTTAATTTTTACAGACCCCCCTGTTTATTATACAGGTTTCATCTGTTGATTTTTATAGAACACCTGTTTATTATACAGGTTTCATCTGTTTTTTTAAAGAGTATTTCTGTCAATTTAACAATTTTTTTTCTAGTTTTTTAACAGCATATTTTCAGGAATCTACATTAATTTATATAGAACACCTGTTAATTATACAGGTTTCATCTGTTTTTTTAAGAGTATTTCTGTCAATTTAACAATTTTTTTCTAGTTTTTTAACAGCATATTTTCTTTAAAAACATAGATGGTGCATTGTGTTACATTTTTAGATGACGTGGGAAGTAGACTAGTAAGTTGAGTGTGACGTCACAATGTTGTGTTGCACGTTATCACACCAACTTAAAGTCGTTCTTTTACTCTAAGATTTCAATTTTTATATATAAACTAAAAATAAACATAATTTTCGTGGTGACTGTTAAAGTGTTTGAAACTGAGTTTGTCTGGTGTTTCAAAATTGAAAGCATTGAGTGGTCATATTTTAGACAATACGTTTCATACCAAAATGAAAACATCGATTTACTCAAATTTGAAACTGTCATTTCTCTCAGTCTAGGATGGAGATACAAGAAGGGATGACGTTAGATAAAACTTACTTTTGTTTTAAGCCAATTCTATCTCCAATTCTAATTCTAAAACCCAAACTCAAACTGAAATTGACCGCTAACATAAAGGCGGTTACAGTCAGACGTATTTAGAACCTCTCTGTAATGTTCTAAAACCAAATTCTTGATTAATTAGGGAAGATAACTGTAAAAAATCAAAGATTTTTGCTTCAGGTTTTGCAGCGCCATGTCTAGGGACAAAAGCCAACTAGATTTAGTACAGAAAAAAACTGTTTTTTTCTAATAACAGATTTTTCCTGTAAAAAATACAGAAAATATCTATAAATTTACAGATTTTTTTTAGAGTGTAGCATATATTCTACCATAAGTTAAGCTTCAATTTTCAGCATGAAATTAATAAGTAATACTTATTTTTAAGTTATTACAGCAATAATTGTACCTTTAGGTGTTATAATTTATGAAGTTTAAGTTCAGTCCTCCTTTCAAATTTTTTTTTAAAAAATTTGCAATACCCCTTTTGACTAAAAATCCAAAATGGGTCCTACAAGGGTTAATTATAGCTAATTTTTACAAATATGTTAATGAAATTAAGTTGAATTCTTTTGATGTATTTTTAGAGGAAGAGTTGCTTATATCATCTGTACAAAAATTGCCCTGTAAAAGTATTTTTTAATTGTGAAATAATTAAATTAAAATGATGGTAGCATATATGCTACCATGGACGTTAGTGGTAGTAAATCCATGCGCATGGGGTCTAGGTGGCATATTGGCAATCATAAAATATTTTCATAGAAAAAGATTATTTCTTAGCGTCAGCTGTTTATTTAAGTTACTCTTCTATTTTAATTAGACAAACTATAAAAAAATTATTAATTTGTTAATTAAAAATTTTAAAAATTAAATAATTTATTAATTTATTAAAATGTTTTTTAACTGATTTCATTAGCTTTATCACTTAATTAACTTGTTATTAGGCAAGTCTCTATATATAAATAGTTATATATAGAATATATATAGTTATATATATTCGTTTTTTCATTTTTACACAAAAAAAAAGTACGTTTTTTTAATTTAATTAATTTTTAAATTTTATTTAAATTTTTCATTAAATATCAAGAAAATTTTATGAAAAATTAAATATAATGATATGATGTAATACTAAAATAACACTCCTATGAATAATTTATAAATAAAATATTTTAATTATACTTAAAACATCTGTTTTACGACTTTGAAAGTTTTAACGCTGTATTTTTTTACTATAGAAATTTTTTAAATAGGTTAATTCCAGGCTTGAAATTATTTTTAAAGGCGTCAAAGTATTTCTAATATGTTACAAGATAAAACTATCAGTGTGCATTGCATTGTATGCAAAATCAATTCGTAAAAAATAAATTTTTTGTTTTTTATTGCATAAAAATCTAACAAATACTGGTTGAAAAAAAGAAAAGAAAAAAATCAGTTAAACGCTGTAAAAGAGGAATAACTTTTATTATAAATAACTAAAGAAGGTTTTTTAACTCTTTATACACAAAAATATAACTTATTTTACAAGAATTAAAAAACTTAAGATTATACCGATCTCCTTCATTTTGTACCCTAATCTGCCCTAATGAAATCTGCCTAATAATAATGAATAATCCTAATCTGCCCATGGTAGCAAAGTATATGCTACCAACCAGAAATCCACAAAGTTTTAACAAAATCAAAATTTTTTTGGCATTTTTATTTTATTTGGACCCTAACTACATGAATAAGGCAAAAAAAAATAATTTTTTCCATGGTAATTTCTGGTAGTGGGCATTAGAGGGTTAAATTATGTTATCAAAAAACAAAAAAAAAGGTAATCTTATCTGCAACAGTTTATTATTAGTGTTTAGTAAGAGAATTCCATTGTAAAAAATGAACGTCTACTTCTTAATTTATTTCTATAGTAGGGTATAGGTAAGGTAAATGTGGGTATAGTGGACACTTTAAGGAAAATTTTTGCTTAAATTCTCAATAAATACCAACCTATTTGCTTGGAAGCCGTTATCATCCTATTTTTAGATTAATTGGATCTTCTTCTTTCGATTTTACCATTAAACATTTTAATTAGATTGGGTAAAGTATTTTTAATTAATTTTTAAAAAGTACTCCAAATTGCATCTATAGTGGCCACATAGATGTAGCTGTTGTATCTATGGTGGACACCTCTTGCATCTATAGTGGACACCTCTCTTTTTCTGCCTATATGAGGGGTTTATGCATGAAATTGATGGTTTTTTTGGTGTAGTAGTTTATTTCTAATTAAATCTTCCTTCCCAACAAAATGTATTTTATATCAAATCAAATAAGCTTTATTTTAAAAAATACTTGAAAGTTTCCGGCCCAAAGCCTACGCTGTAGCTGATTTGAGAGGAGTTAAAACATGTAATTCAATGTTTTGGAAACCTTGGTTCCCGAAATCAGAATGAAACCAAATTCATACAACATTCATTTTAAAGCACAATCAACAGTTTATGAAGAAAAACTGATCAAAATTCAATGTTATTTTGTGGTGGCTAAAGTTCGACCACGGTTCGAGTCCCACTTCTAATGTTCTGTAATTTCCAGTGTATAATTTATGCAAATGAACTGTTATGAAATTTAGTACATGGGTGTGGAAACACATCCCCCTATCTTATAAAAAGCGATCACTGTTTGTCAATCGTTCTTATCTTATCTTCTTGTTGCCGTGCCGGCACAGCTATAACCTTGATTTTAATGTTCAAATAAACTTGTTGAGTTTTATCCAATCTGCCTTCTTATTTAAGCCACCTTCTGAACATGAGCAAGTGAACCTGATGAACTGCTTAAGAGGTCGGCACAGTGGTGACTAGACGTGAGTTGAACTGGAAATGAATTTGTTTTAAACCAGGTAACCCTTCTGATCTTCGCACCGCGTGACACCTCTGGTTCTTATAGGGTTTATTAGTATTAATATTTATTTAATATGAAATATTGTGCCTTTTTTGAATTTTTTTGGAGCCGTCGTCTGTGAGGTGGTATGTCTCAATCTCCCGAAAAAACCAATGCCCCCGTTCCCAACCCCAATGTCCCGATTGATCAAAATGAAGTCCACGCAGTCGGCTTTAAGCCACCCCAATTTTGGAAATCAAATGTGGTACCTTATTTCCACTTTATTGAAGCACAGTTTGCTACCTCCGGCATTAGTGCTGATCAGACGAAATACTTTTGTTTGGTAGCTGCTTTAGATGAGAGCATTCTTTCTCACGTCAGTGATCTAATTTGCTCTCCTCCTGCTTCGGGGAAGTATGCCGCGTTAAAGAAACGTTTGGTCGATCAGTTCTCTGAGTCTGAGACATCGAGACTGCGGTTGTTATTGCACGATTTGGAATTGGGGGACAAAAAACCTAGTACCTTATTAAGGGAAATGATTGAATTGGGAAAGGGATTTTCGGATGAGTCTGTGAAAACGCTTTGGTTACAGCGCTTGCCGGTGTCGGCTCAGCAAATCCTCAGCGCTTCAAGGGAAGACGTGGTAGCGCAGGCTGACATAGCGGACAAAAATTTTGGAGGTTTCTAGAGGTGCAGGGGCTTTTGCGATAGATAGAAAGCCAGATAGTGAGGTTTCCGAGCTAGCTCTTTTGCGGAAGGAAATTTCGGCGCTGCGCGGGCAGGTCTCGAGAATAGGTAGATTTCGCTCGAAGAGCCCGAGGCCAAAGGATGAAGGGGATAGTGAGTTGTGCTGGTATCATGCTCGATACGGCGAGAGGGCTCGTAAATGCAACCCGCCATGTACCTGGAGGGGTTCGGAAAACTAGCCAACCCGACCCTCGCGACGACGGAGGAGGTCGAGTTTAGCGGCAGTCGTCTCTTTGTTTTTGATAAAGTCACCAAGTTACGCTATCTTGTCGACACTGGGGCGGGTGTTTCCGTAATTCCGAAGGATAAATCAAAAAATTTGAAGCCAAATCAAAACGTTAACCTGTATGCTGCAAATGGCTCGCGCATACGAACTTTCGGCATGCAATTCGTAAACGTTGACATTGGATTGCGGCGTAGGTTTCCTTTTAGCTTTCTGATTGCGGAAGTCACCCGGCCCATTCTCGGCGCGGATTTCTTACATAAGTTTGGTCTTATTGTAGATGTTAAAAACAAAAGATTAATCGATAAGGAGACAACTCTCAGCATTAAATCTAAAGTTTTCCAGGGTCCTTCTCTTGGGTTGAGTTTGGTGTCTAACGATTCCCCTTACCATGACCTGTTGCAAGAATTTCCCGAGATTCTAAACGCAAACCTATCAACTACCAACGTATTACATACCACTACCCACTGTATTCAGACGACGGGCCCACCCGTTTTTTCTAAGCCTCGTAGATTGTCGCCAGAAAAACTGAAGATCGTTCGACAGGAGTTTGAAAGGTTGCTCGCGGAAGGCATTGTTGTTCCGGCCAACAGCCCTTGGGCCAGCCCAATACATTTGGTTCCCAAAAAAGATAAGTCTTGGCGCGTTTGTGGGGATTTCAGGCGGGTAAACTCTGTCACCGTTCCTGACCGTTACCCGATCCCCCACATCCACGATTTTTCCCACTGCCTTTCGGGGAAAACAGTCTTTTCAAAAATTGACTTAGTTAGGGCGTATTACCAGATTCCTGTCGAGCCATCCGATGTTTCAAAAACAACAGTAACAACCCCTTTCGGTTCTTTTTCGTTCGTTAAAATGCCTTTTGGATTAAGAAATGCAGGGAATACCTTCCAAAGGTTTATGCACGAAGTGCTTAGAGGGCTGGATTTCTGCTTTTCCTACTTGGATGACATATTGATAGTCTCAGAGGACAAGGGATCTCATAAAGATCACTTAAAGCAAATATTTAGCAGGCTGAAGCAGTACGGGTTGGTTATTAACCCTGATAAATGCATCTTTGGTGCTAGTGAGTTAGTGTTCTTGGGTTATCTCATTTCCCCTGCTGGTATAGCACCCGTACCCGAAAAGGTATCAGCCATAGCTAATTTTCCTCGTCCTGAGACTGTGAAGGATCTGAGACGTTTCCTTGCGATGCTTAACTATTACCATCGTTTCATCCCAAGGGCAGCAGAGATCCAGTCCACATTATACGCGTTTATTAACAGCAAAAAAAAGAACGATCAGTCAAAAATTCAATGGCACGAAGAAGCCATTAATGCTTTTGAGGCATGTAGGGAATGTCTGGCGACATCTACTTTGTTAGCTCATCCAGTAATGGATGCAGAAATTTCTCTCATGGTTGACGCTTCTTCGGTCTCTGTTGGAGCTGTGTTGAACCAAGTGGTTGGTGGGAAAGTTCAACCTCTTCAGTATTTCTCCCGGAAACTAAATTCTGCTGAAATTAAATACAGCGCTTATGACCGAGAGTTATTGGCTGCATACTCGGCAGTCAAGCATTTTCGGCATTTTTTAGAAGGTAGAGAATTTGTAATTTTTTCCGACCACAAACCACTTTCGTTCGCATTCCGGCAGAGATCGGACAAGTGCTCACCAAGACAACAGAGACATTTAGAGTACATAGGTCAGTTTACTACCAATATCCAGTACCTACCTGGTGATAAAAATGTGGTTGCTGATGCTCTGTCACGAATTTTCAGTTTAGATTTTCCTAATCAAATAGATTATAAATTATTAGCTAATAGTCAACTTAATGACCCAGAATTAGAGGTGTTGCGTGGTCCGGGATCAAACCTGGTCATGAAAGATGTTTCGATTCCCGGAACAAATTTAAAAGTTTTTTGTGACGTTTCAACTGGTGTAGATCGGCCGTATATACCAAGAGAGTTTCGTCGTCAAGTATTTGACAGTGTGCACAATCTGGCTCACCCAGGTGTTCGCTCGTCCATCAGAATGGTGAGGTCAAGATTCGTCTGGAAAAATTTACGAGCAGACTGCGCCAAGTGGGCCCGGTCATGTGTGCCGTGCCAAAAGTCAAAAGTTACTAGACATACTAGGTCACCTCTTGGAACTTTCCCCGAGCCGGACGATCGTTTTCGAGTTATTCATATGGACATTGTGGGTCCTCTTCCTCCATCGCGTGGCAATCGTTATTGTCTCACGTGTGTGGACAGATGGACTCGTTGGCCCGAGGCGATCCCGATACCGGATCAGACGGCTGAGACAGTTGCCGAGGCTTTCCTTTCAGTTTGGATCGCCAGGTTTGGATGTCCGCAGACCATCATCACAGACCAGGGAGCACAATTCGAGTCTCAACTTCTCAAGCAGTTTTCGAACCTTTTGGGAGCTGAAAAGTCTCGGACTACCGCTTACCACCCCGCAGCTAACGGCATGGTTGAGCGGTTTCACAGAGGTCTTAAGGCTGCGATTCGCTGTCAAGCCTCCGAGGACTGGGTTGCGAAACTCCCCTTGATCTTGCTTGGTCTGCGCTCCGCCATCCGCGAAGACTTGGACGCCTCGATTGCTCAGTTCGTATTCGGCTCGACACCACGCCTGCCCGGTGAGTTCTTCGCAGAAGCTACGGTCACGCCAACTCCTCGCCAGCTTCATGACTGCGTCAAGCGGTTCCGGACAGGCATGAACCTCTTGAAGCCTGTTCCTGTGGCACGTCACTCCAGACCAGATGTATTCGTCCACAAGGAACTCGGTACATGCTCTCACGTGTTTGTTCGGGTCGACTCAGTGCGCCGCCCTCTTCAGACTCCTTACGAGGGTCCATTCAAGATTCTCCGTAGGAATAGGAAGAACCTTCAAATACAGCGTGGTAACCACAAGGTAACAGTTTCGATTGATCGTGTTAAGCCAGCATTCCTCCTTCAGCCACAGCTTGAGACGGGAAGCTCTCAACATCCCCGGACTGTTCCTGTTCAACCCGCAGAGACTGTTAGTCGTTCCGGAAGGCGAATCCGTTTCAGGATACCCCTTGATCACTGAGGGGGGGTACTGTGGCGGCTAAAGTTCGACCACGGTTCGAGTCCCACTTCTAATGTTCTGTAATTTCCAGTGTATAATTTATGCAAATGAACTGTTATGAAATTTAGTACATGGGTGTGGAAACACATCCCCCTATCTTATAAAAAGCGATCACTGTTTGTCAATCGTTCTTATCTTATCTTCTTGTTGCCGTGCCGGCACAGCTATAACCTTGATTTTAATGTTCAAATAAACTTGTTGAGTTTTATCCAATCTGCCTTCTTATTTAAGCCACCTTCTGAACATGAGCAAGTGAACCTGATGAACTGCTTAAGCGGTTGGCACAATTTAAGTTTCTATTAGAAGCCATTGCGGTGGCCACTATTGGAAAATCTAAGATTTTGTGTTGGTATAGTGGCCACCCCCATAAATCCCTCGTAAAGTCAAAATTTTAAAATAAATTTTACTTATTATCATTTTATACACTCTTCTTTATCTTAATATAAATTTAAAAGTCAATCAAACGGCTATAAATACAAAAAAAATCAGTTCCGATATACCCGTTTCCTTACGCGATTCAATAAGCAAAATCAAATTTCAGTCACTCCGCCGATGTTGTTATTTTCAAATATTTAAATATCCTTCCCATGCTGATCTGTGGTATCGGTGGTAATTTACCAGCTTACCTGATTGTACAATCTACTATGCCTATGAATTTTGACGCTGTTTGATGCCTCTAACTCGTTTTATTTCAAATTAATCAGCTATGTGGCCACTATTGGTACAGTGTCCACTTATAGGAATCATAGAAAAATTTTATCATTAATTTTTTATTAGTAGTCCATGTTTGTTTCTTTTTACACTAAAATAATGTAGGACATTATTAAGTATTAACTTACTGTTTTCATTAAATTTCGCAAAATACCTCCATGCATTAATAACAATGAAAAAGGGCATTTCTCGTATTTTACTTAGGAATTACATGTTGTTATTAAATGCCTACTGTATTTATTATTTTTTGTAAATTTTTAAAAAGTAAGATAAAAATTTAAAAGCAGTAAACATATTTCCATTGCCCTTTTTTTCTATCCCGAATGATTTTGTTACAACTCATTTTTATACCCTTTGATATGAGATCTTTTGGCAAATATCTATTTTGGATATTGGCAAAAAAATATATTTGGAGATTTAAAAAACAAATATCTAGATAATTTTCTAAAAAATCCGAACTTAATATTGGAACCAAATCGTGTTTTTCTTTTGCGGTATCCAAACTATTATAATCCACGAAAAATATGACACGATTTTTTTTGTTGGAAACTTGTTCCAAAAAATAAGTAAAACGTATTATTCTTAAAAATCTGTCACCGACTTAGTTGGTTAGGAAAATTGAAAGTATCGGTAACTGAAGTCGAAAAATAGTAAAAAACCGTAAAAAATAGACAAACTCTTTTACTTTTAATATCAATAAAAAAATCTTAATTTATCCGGTCCATCTTCAATGTTGGGTACCATTAAAGACCCTTATTAAAATGAATGAACGCTCTCTGATCGATTATAACAGAAAACTGAAATTTCCCGTATTCAATCGCGCATACATTCATTCAACCGTCACCGTTCCTCAACAGAAATCAATCAAGTCGTTAGGGGAATAATACGATATTTCTCTTCAAGAAACTGGACACATAACCATAAATCAAGTACTAAATATTAAAAAATTTCATTTCTTTTCCCTTTCTTATGATGGGGTTGAAAAAAAAAAGGAAGGGAAAGAGAAGAAAGACAGAGAGGAACTAGTAATAAATCAAATTACTCGCTTGATTTAAGGCTCTAAGTGAGACAGCAACGAAAACGACATAAAAAGGCGACCGAGAGAATCTCTGTATCAGCAATAGACAAATGATACATCGGTGGCAGTGTTCCAATAAAGCTCTCAAATATGCTATTGAAAGCAACTCTATCGCCTTGTGATTTATGCAGCCGGAGACTAAGTAACAGGGAGTTGAGTGTCCATCCTCCTTCTTCTTCTTCTTCTGTGAATGGGGAAATTGGTGAGCTTCGAAGTTAATCCATTCACCCGGGTACAATTAACGCTTTTCGGAGAGATGGGAGAGAATGTCGGTTCTGACCGAACTTTGTCCGTGGATAGCGAGACCGGTATACTGACATACCGCGAGGAGAAGAGCTATGAACAGGGTTGCCGTGAGTAGACGAGTCCAAAAGAAGAGGGAAGCTGGTATGAATTGAACTGCAATATTTGGCATTTTAAGCGTACATTTGGCGAATGAGAAAACTTTTATTAAACTACATTAAATTATTGATTTATCTTTGAAATTTCTCGTCAGTAAAAAAATCGGAAATACTTTTTCCACATGAAAACTTTTTACCTTTATATTGCTATTTTAAGGGAATTAGTTATAGTCAGTTTTATATAGCTGATATAACTTAAAAGTTGTAAATTTTATAACTTAATCATCATACTTGTAAAATTTAAATAAGGCGTTAGAAACTTGTGAAAGTGACAAAATATAAAAAATATGTATTCATTATCTTTTTGATATTTTTTATAAGATTAGGGAGCTACCTCCCCCTTCTCGCTATCGCTCACCAAGCTGCGTATGCAGGACCTTTCGGATCGCTTCGAAATCCTCACAAAGATTTGCTCATTGAACTTATTCTCTGCAAACTGAACTTAAATGCAAAATTTAATAAAATATCTAAGATCAGATCAGACAAGTTGATATAGATCAGATTAAATCCAAAAAAATTACAAATATCAAAAATCAAATCAGGTAAGATAATGTAAATCAGATAATATAAAATTAAATTAAATAGATCAGATTATATGAAAGATCACTTGAAATAGATCTGATCAGTTGAAATCGATCTTATCAGGTGTAATAAATAAGATTAGATCTAGTAATGCAAGGAAATTCCCATCCGTGACTCTTGAATCGAAAGAAGTACAAAGTTGAAAAATAGTCATTCAGATTTGGCGCAAAACATTTATTTCAGCACCAAAAGAATCATCATCACCCCCGAAATTCAGTGGAATAATCCGTTGCTATAACAACCGCAGCATCATCGTATGACGTCAATAGCTCTTCTTCTGGCGGTATGTCAGTACGTCAGATGGTTGTTGGAATGAATGGGAAACAAAGGAACTTGTAGAACTCGTCGCCTTAGAATCAAAAACTACTATCTCCGTTCGGCAAACTTCGGGGATCCCGATCCTTGGCTACTTAAAATCAGACGCCAATTCAAACCACTACCCATAAAAATCCACCAATTAAATACCACCAAATTGAAAATAATAATAATTACTTCAGATCGTTGCAGGCGCTCATCTGATTGGTTTGGCTCTTTGCCAGCTCGATGATGTCACGCTTACGAACCAATGAAATGAGCTTTCTCGCTTGCAATTCCGAATATTTCCGAATCAGACCAGAAGGAGTATTGGATTATTGGATTTTAAGATGAAGAAAATATTGCCCCTGATATGGCAACCTGTTTACGATATCAAACCGCCAAGATTAACATTGAATCTAGCTCGTTTCGCAGCAACCAATGAAATAATTGGAACTCTTTTTTCGTTATAAAAGAAAAACTAATCATGGTAGAAGTACAATATTTTAAACACAATTATTTTTTACAAAAATATTGTCGTTTCGTTTTTTTAAAAATTCGAATTAGTTTTAGAATTATTAAGATTCAAAGTTTCAATATTTTCCCTTTCTAGGACTGAAGTGAATTAACAATGGATAGCAGCAACCCTTTAACAACGCCAAAACCGCCAACAACACGAGCAGAATGAACAGTTGCCGGTATTTCGGAAGGAAGGGTGAGAAATCCTAACCAATCAGATCGCGCTATTCTTTTCGCCGATAAATTGGTTTGTGCGCATGCTCGAGTTGGCGGCAGAGATTTGGCGAGAATTTGGCTTCTTTGGAGGTACTGAGTTTAAAAAACGTAATTTCAACCGAAAAGATGTGCAGCCGTGGCTCAGTGGGCAGGACGCACGGTTGCTGTACCAGTGGTCGTGGGTTCGAATCCTAGTAGACGCTTGTTTTATTTTACCAAATTGATACTTGATTTAAAGATTTTAGATTTTGTTTAATTAATTATTATAATTTTTGTACTTGATTTAAAGAATTTAGATTTTATTTAATTAATTATTTCCATTAGATTTGAAGATTTTGAGAAAAGTTTTGTAGTTATAATGTGAATATTTTAAAATTTGATAACATTATTTAATTTAATTAAAGAATTTAGTATTAATAAATTAAATGAAAATTTGTTAGAATTTTTTATTATATTTAAAAATTTTGAGAGTTTTGTGTAGTTATAATGTTAGTGAATAAATTTTGATGTCCTGATGTTCATAATTTTAAATATTTTAATATATTAGGGATCGTTTTACAATAGTTTCCTGTGAAACTATTGTAAACTATTGTATACTATTTCCATCGGGTCCAGAACTGTTTTTTGAAAAACAACTAACCAAGTCAACCAAAGTATACAGCACAGTTTGATACCTAAGAGAACGTCGCCAAGTTAGCGATTCCTTATAACTATTGGAAAGCTATAGTAAACCTAAACTGCGTCATGCGCTACGTAATCGGAATAACGCTCTGCGATTGGTTAGGATTCTTCTCCCTTCCTTCTGTATTAACGTCTAGTGAATGAACGACTAAGCTGGGTGAATTTTCAGAGATAGTTATTTTTGATTCTAAGGCGACGAACTAACGGAACTAACGCACTGTGGTAGCGATTTTGATGCTGACGGTCAAGAGCTTCAGTTCAATTCCGAAAGTGTATTTGTTATGGGATGAGGTAGCAAATTTATGAGTTAAAACCGGTTGATGTCGATTTTGATGATTGCATGTCTGTAAGTAACTGGACTCTATACTTCACAGCAATGTGTTTCCTGAACCCAGTACGCCACTAACCCGGAAGGAGAAAGTGAGTAAACACACAGCCTGTTGGGTTGATAGGAGGAATTTCGATACGCGAATCGTGATAAAAAGACACTATTATACACATGGGTTAAACGAAATAATCCTATTTTAAAATTGACGTTCTTCGTTTCTCTCGAAATTCAGACATCGCGATGGGAACTATTTTGTTTGTTAGTGACGTAGTAGGGTCAACTTGAGTTGCTGTTTAGTAAGAGAAAGAAGATATGAATGAAGATTTTAGTGAAACATTGCATGATTCTGTTGCATGATTTAGAGATGAATTCAGACTCCGATAAAAAGGGAGTTTTTCATAAGCTATTATGTTGACTCAGTTTGTAATAAGAAAACATGGTGAATTAATTTTAATGTAGTATTTATCTGGTACTAATTTAATCTCTCATCAGGTTGTAAAATTTATTTAATGTAATGGGTTATATAGTATGTATTATACTAGTATGTATTTTATATTCAATCAAATGTATTTTAGAATATTTAAAAGGGGTTTACTATGTAAAATAATAAGAACCACTAAAAACTATTTAAATGTAATTGATTGGATTTTGCATATCTGCATCCATTTACACAATTGATGTATTTTCCTATGATGGAAAATTAAGTACTGTTTATTAAATTTATTTAAAAAGTTAAAATATTATCTCGTCCATCGTTCAACGACCGTCGAATTAAGTGGCACAGCTATATGGAACAATCAATGAGATTTGATAATGTTTTCAGATTCAGCGGCATGATGGTCTACGGGATAATGCGTAAGAACCAAAAATACTCTACAATTATCAACAATAATAATCATCCTTAAAAAATTTATCCATATTAGTAGGGGAGAGTGTTGTACCTACGGACGGTTGTACCTTCAGCCACGTCCTTTTAAAATTCGGGGAAAAATGTAAATTTGAATTTTAGGTCGATTTTAAATGTAAACAGATGCTATCTAGTTGCTAACGTGAAATCAGCTGTTTAAAATATTTTTTAAATTTTCTATAATAAAAATACTGTTTTTAGGTGCTCAAAGTTTTTTTTAGTGCATCACTACATTAATTATTTTCTTCCTCTATGATTATGATATGATAAAATGGGATATATGGGGGAATCCCAGAGATTTTGACTTTTTAGTTTTGATATTAGAAATCTTCAGATCTCAATTCTTTTATCTTTTATAGAACTTTGAATACAAAAACACCTGATGCTGTACCTTCGGACACCATAAGTGTTGTACCTACGGACACGTTCTTGTGGGTGTCTGTAGCTAATCAGCGTTTTAGAATCAGGTTTCATTTAACTAAATACATTTTAATAAATATTAAATTAATTCTAAATGGTAATCTATTTGTCAGCGATTATTTTCAAGTGAATTTTAGATGAAAAATCAAATATTTTGTGATATAAACTACTTTTTTAAATTTATGATTCTACTTAGAATTTAATGTAAAATATGGTGTAAAACCCTAAGCACCCTATCGCATTTAAGTATGATGATTAAAAAAACTTAAACTTTCCACCTGAAGAATATTTACCACCAAATTATTACTGTTATTACCACCAAATGCTTGCACAACTAAGTGTCGATCGAATTGTTTTTTTTTTGGATCAGTGAAGTTGTCAGATCAATCAGCATGATTGATGAAACTATTACCTTAAATTCTGATCTGAAAATACCATGTGATTTTTGTGTTTTTGGTAAAAAATCAAGACTTTTATCATTCAACTTCGTTTTAATGATCATTTACGATCTAAAACTACATTACTTTAAAAAATCTATTTTCAATTTTAAAAAGGCTTGAAATAGGTTATTAAAAGGTAATTCATCAATAAAAATGTTCATTATTAGCTTTTTTCAACTAAAACTTCCCTTTTTAAGGGTGTCCACAGGTACAACTGAGTCTGTCCATAGGTACAACAGGTTGTTGTACCTTTGGACACTAATTTTTCCAAATTATTATACATGATTAAAAATCCAGTTTTCAAGATTTTGGCTTATAAAAAATATCTCTCAACTCACAAAGGTTAGGACTATAGGTTGGGCACTTTAAATGGTCAAAATGTGATTTTACCTGTCTTAGAAAAATCCAAACGTGATTTTTGTCCATAGGTACAACACTCTCCCCTATAGTGTTTTAGTTCGTTTTGAGACCCTTTGGGCTGCATCCAAAGAGAACATAAACCACATAATTTTCTAGGGAAAATAGTTGTAAATAAACATCAGTGTTAAGGGGGCTATAGGGGTCCTACTTCAGGAATGCTTTTTGATTCCCCTTTAAATTAGTGTTTTATCTCTTTTTCTAACTCTTTGGGGAGCTTCTAAAGAGAAAATCTTCTTGTAAGAGGCATAGTTTTCAAGGGGAAAGCACTAAATATGAGACGTGGAAATTTTAGACGGGGGCTGGGGGTCCTCCCCCAGAAAAGTTGAAATTGGACCCTCAAAAGTAGTTTTTTAACTCTCCTTTTGAGACTTTTTGAGTTGCACCCAAAGCTCCTTGTGGAATTTTCAAGGGACTTGCAGCTATTTTTCACATAACAGCATAACAGTGGAAACCTTGCCCCCCCTCTCCTTAAAGATTTTAAGGTAGGAAGATTGTTAAATCGAGTAAGTTTAGATTAGATCATACCTTGTTGGTTAGATGGCAGCACGGGGTTATTTCCCACCTTTCTAAAATACAGAGGGATACGAATTTTCGCGGTGCGCATCGACGTTATTAAATGTTCCATTAATTACGGACATCTAGTTTCAAATTACTTAGCGCTAATATGAATAATGCAACCGCAAAATTGTTTGAAGGATTGTGCCGGCGGAAATAATGGCGGAACTCCGTCTCTGAACACAGTAATTTGATACAATTAACACAAAGCACGCTTAATAATAATCATTTCGAAAATAATTCCTTTCGTTTTCCAACAGAATGCTGCATACTCTGGTGTGTTTATTTAAATAAGAGCATTGCAAAGGAAAGGTGTGTTCCTGATTTCTCCACTGGTTAATTACGTAGAGTCACCATCCGTATATTGTGTATGCATTAACTAAGGACTCGTTTTCAGCGAAATTAGTTGGGGGATAGCAGATTGCGTTGAGATTGCATTACTCTATTCACTTCGTAATGCGTATCAGTAATGGTTCAATTTATTTCTCATATGGTTCGGGTAATATTTCAGACTTAAAAATTTTGGGGTGATTATGAAGTGTTTGGATTTGAATTCGTAGACGATATTTGATATAAAATATGATGATATGTGATGTTTTTGGAAAATGCTGCATTTTAAACTCGTACTTTTTTGTTCTACTATTTTAATACTTCTATTTTTTTGCAGTTTTCTAGATAACTGTTTTTGATTATAAAGTAATACGTACTTTAAAAAAATGGAAATTAAATTAAATATCACTTGTTAAATGATTGAATTAAATGAATTATGTACCAAAACTATCTCTGTAACTTTTGCTACGGAGGGAAAGTGAACTTAACTATCTATCTTATATATTAAAATAATTGGGTTTTTCTTTCGGCCAGCCGCCAGGCCGAACCCCCGGACCGATTCTGACAAACTTGGTCTCTATCGAAAGCTTTCCACCCCTAGATGAGCCAATAATATAACACGTTCCTCCAAAACCTTCCATTTTGAAATTATGCGTTCTTTTCGTTTTGCCCCCATGTTAAGTCAATGGAGAGGTTCCTTTCGGCCGGCCGCCAAGCCGAATCCCTGAACTGATTTGAACAAACTCGGTCTTGATCGAAAGCTTTCCACCTCTAGATGAGCCAATAATATAACACGTTCCTCCAAAACCTTCCATTTTAAAATTATGCGTTCTTTTCACTTTTCTCTAATGTTAAGTCTATGGAGAGGTTCCGTTCCGCCGGCCGCCAGGCCGAACCCCTGAACCGATTTGGACAAACTTGGCCTTGATCGAAAGATTTTCATCTCTAGATGAGCCAATAATATAACACGTTCCTCCAAAACCTTCCATTTTGAAATTATGCGTTCTTTTCGTTTTGCCCCCATGTTAAGTCAATGGAGAGGTTCCTTCGGCCGGCCGCCAAGCCGAATCCCTGAACCGATTTGAACAAACTCGGTCTTGATCGAAAGCTTTCCACCTCTAGATGAGCCAATAATATAACACGTTCCTCCAAAACCTTCCATTTTAAAATTATGCGTTCTTTTCACTTTTCTCTAATGTTAAGTCTATGGAGAGGTTCCGTTCCGCCGGCCGCCAGGCCGAACCCCTGAACCGATTTGGACAAACTTGGCCTTGATCGAAAGATTTTCATCTCTAGATGAGCCAATAATATATCACGTTCCTCCAAAACATTCCATTTTTAAATTATGCGTTCTTTTAGTTTTGCTCTAATGTTAACTCAATGGGAGATCTTTCCGCCGGCCTCCAGGCCGAACCCCTGAACCGATTTGAACAAACTCGGTCTTGATCGAAAGCTTTCCCCCCCTAGAGGAGCCAATAATATAACACGTTCCTCCAAAACCTTCCATTTTAAAATTATGCGTTCTTTTCGTTTTGCTGTAATGTTAACTCTATGGAGAGGTTCCGTTCCGCCGGCCGCCAGCCCGAACCCCTGAACCGATTTGGACAAACTCGGTCTTGATCGAAAGCTTTCCACCCCTAGATGAGCCAATAATATAACACGTTCCTCCAAAACTTTCTATTTTTAAATTATGCGTTCGTTTCACTTTTCTTTAATGTTAACTCTATGGAGAGGCTCCTTTCGGCCGGCCGCCAGCCCGAACCCCCGAACCGATTTGGGCAAACTCGGTCTTTATCGAAAGCTTTCCACCCCTAGATGAGCCAGTTTAAGGTCGCATTCTTCCAAAGCATTCCATTTTTTAATTAGAAATTTATTTCAATTTGTCCCATTGTTTTTAGTTAATATTTTTACCAACACAGGCAAAAAGTCCTTGAAAGAGCGTGAAGAAAATCTACATTGAAATTAAATTTCAAAGATTTGACGGTTCACTAGATATATCCCAATGGGATACTAGGCACATTTAATTCAAAAATTTTACTGCTACAGATTTGTTTGAAGTATTTCTTATAATAATTTAAGAATTGAAGGTTTTGGGAAAATGCCACATAAACTGGGTTAATTTAGGGGTAGTAAGACTTCATTTAAAAACAAGTTTGTACAGATTCGGTAAGGTGGATTGGGCTGACGACCTGTCGACTTGAAAATTATTTCATTGTAATAAATTTGTGTTAACTCAATGTGAAATCGGAGAATGAGAGAGATTTCGAAGATAATGAATTAAAACTGCATATTTAATGTTAGGGAGTGTGCAAATAAATACGAACAGGTAAGTAACGAGGGAATCTCGCTTCAGCGCCAAAGAAGGCTAGCTGTAAAACCCGGCTTTGCCGGGTTGTAACAGCTAGTATCTATATAATCCAAATACCACTCATTCATTCACTAACACTCATCCCGAAATCTCCAAAACTGCCGGACCGATTGGCTTGAAATTTGACAGAGACCTTCCTCTCAGCCATTAGACGCGCACTAAGAAACGATTTTAAAATCGAACGACTCCTTCCCTGCTTTTCGGCGCTTTTTCGACTCCGTTTTACCCATTGAAATAGCATTGTGCACTGTTGAAATGCATATATTGCAGTGTTTACTTCTCTATCTTAAGGCGACGTCTTGCCTCACTTGAATAAATATTACTTCAAAACATTTTATAATTTACAATTAAATTTAAGAAAAACAGTGTGAATATCTGTATTTAAATATTATAACAGTTATCAGAAAACCGAAATAAATTCAAGTAATTAATTACTTTCTTTAAGATTTTAATTTTCTTAAAAATAAATATATTTATGGAATAGCAAGAATTGAAAAGTCTCCATGGAAACAAAGCTAAAATTTTATTGCTTCATAAAGCATGGTTTAATAGACTATAATCACTAGATTTTTAACTAGCAATCTGTTTTCACTTTTTTAAAGTAGCTTTTAACGAAGTTGGTTATATTAATAAGAAGACAGGAATTTTTAATAGTTTTTTACTAGATAACTTTTTATCTAGAGATTTTTGAAATTTACGTACTTATTTTGATATAGAATTTTTGCTGAGTTTTAAAAGGATAGCGGGAATACTTTCAGAAAATTCTGTTTAAGATTTTAAACACTGGATTTCAAATGACAGAAATGATTTAAATTTAATTGTTTTGATCACATAGAAAGGATAAATGTTTAATAGAGAAAAAAACGAGATGGAATGAGTTATTACAGTGGGAAAGGAGATGAGAAAAAGGCACCGGGAATACCGGGATGAAAATTATCGGGAAAACCAGGATATAAAAATGATCGAGAACACCGAAATATGAAAAGGTACCGGGAACACTGGGATAGGAAAAGGTACCGGGAACACCTGGATATGAAAAGATACCGAGTACACCGGGATACTGGGATACAGGTACCGGGAGCACTGGGATATGAAAAAGTACCGGGAACATCGGGATATGAAAAAACTACCGGTAAAACAGGGATACGAAAAGGTACCAGGAACACCGGGATATAAAAAAGTACCGGGAACACCGGGATATAAAAAGGTGCCAGGAAAACAGGGATATGAAAAAAATACCGGGGACACCGGGGTGATTGGTGATATGAAAAATCGGACATACCTATAAATTGAGAGAACTTAAAAAAAAGGAATAAAACACTCCACCCGTGCAAGGCCGGGCAAATCAGCTAGTCACCTTATAGTTTTATTCCAAAGTGAAACTAAATTGTGTTGAACAGCATTGCGTTTTATTCTGAAAAAAAAATGGAAAGGTGCAATTGCAGTTGACTTTCGTTCCGGAACAAATAAACCTTTTTAAGATCCTTGATATTTATTACGGAACTAAATTAAAGTACACTACTGTTCATAAATTAAGGACGGAACTGTTTTTTCAACATAACACCTAGTGAAATTATTTTTCATCAATGAAAATTATACCAAGAGATGTTCAATGGGTGGGAATACAGGGCCCGAAAGCAAATTTTCTCTACCAATATTTTAAGGGGGTAAATGGACCCTCCATTGATAATGGAGTCCCATTACAATTTGGAGCTGTGGCAGAAACGTCTGTGTAAGAGGTATTTTACCGAAAACTCTATGGTTATTGTAATGAATATGATTACTCCTGAACTCAGTACATGTTTTTAAAAGCCTGTGTTACCTTTAAATGGTATTTTTTATGTTTTATTGATAGAAATCGGTCTAATCATCATTTTTGGCAAGTTTTAGCTTCTGGGTCATTTTTGGTAATTGGTATCTTACCGTCAACCATGTTTTTAGTAGTTCTTACATGTGCTAGATTATGTTTAGGTCTGGAGACCCTGAAAGTAAATTATTTCTTTCAATATCGTGACTTTCAAGAAACTTTGAGATAGCCAAATTGTGATTTTGTGCAACTTTTTCTCTCATAAAGAGAAATTCCTGACCTGAAATTTCTTCTAAAAGAAGCGAATGGGACATGAGAACCCAGGCACGTGATCGCAGACATCAGGGAAAATTTTTTTCGTGTATAGGGAGTGTTGAAATGTCTATAACAGTAATAGAGTATCAATGGAGGAATTAAATGTCTTAAAAACTCATTTCAAAGGTAATGGAGATATTTTTACAACTATATGTTTCTTTTTAGGTATGTCTACGTCCATAAACACTAAAAAATACTTTTTTTCAAACATTAATAACAGATTTCCTTTCTGTGAAACTATACAATTATGTTGTGCCGTTTGAGCACCTCGTATACACCGCAGATATTTTCACTGATGTTTGCTATTGGGTACCTGTGTTCCCATGTCCCATTTGATTCTCTTAGAAGAAATTTCAGGTCAGGAATTTCTCTTTATGAGAGAAAAAGTTGCACAAAATCACAATTTGGCTATCTCAAAGTTTCTTGAAAGTCACGATATTGAAAGAAATAATTTACTTTCAGGGTCTCCAGACCTAAACATAATCTAGCACATGTAAGAACTACTAAAAACATGGTTGACGGTAAGATACCAATTACCAAAAATGACCCAGAAGCTAAAACTTGCCAAAAATGATGATTAGACCAATTTCTATCAATAAAACATAAAAAATACCATTTAAAGGTAACACAGGCTTTTAAAAATATGCACTGAGTTCAGGAGTAATCATATTCATTACAATAACCATAAAGTTTTCGGTAAAATACCTCGTACACAGACGTTTCTGCCACAGCTCCAAATTGTAATGGGACTCCATTATCAATGGAGGGTCCATTTACCCCCTTAAAATATTGGTAGAGAAAATTTGCTTTCGGGCCCTGTATTCCCACCCATTGAACATCTCTTGGTATAATTTTCATTGATGAAAAATAATTTCACTAGGTGTTATGTTGAAAAAACAGTTCCGTCCTTAATTTATGAACAGTAGTGTATGTAAGTTAGATTATTATAATTCCAGATCGAAATTGAAATTCCTGAGAACAGTTTATGTTAGTTTCGGAATAAAACTTATTGTTGGAATTACACTGGTGTTCAAAATTAAGAGAATTTGCACATTTTTTCGATTTCTCCAGATCTACTCAATAGATTTTGATGAAATTTGGTATGAACATAGGTTGATATAATACCAAATAAATAATCATTCAAAAATTGTAATACACACGCATGCGCAGAAATAATTACCGTCAGAGTTGAAAGGTATGAAATAGCGGTTCCAGAATAGAGCAAAATAGTGGGTTTATAAGGGGTATGACAATGACACCCTCTCACTATCATGCATGCCTCCTTGAGTGATTTTATTGCGTGTATAAGGCAGATTATAAAATTTCCTGTTCATTAAGCCTAATTTCTCATAAACGCCGTTTTGGGGCTCTGAAGGGTTGATTTTCTCCTTTTGAAAGATGTAGGGGGTTGGCATAGACTTAACAGCATTCCTACAAAGAGCACCAAATCTCCGATTCCTAAATAGTCAGTTTCTTCTACATTAAAGGACTGACAGAGCATTCTGGTTCTTTCCACATGAGATTGCATCGAGAATCAATGGTTTAATTGATTTGAGACCTAACAGTCTCAATTGAATACGAAAAGCGAATGAATACTGGAAATTTCAGTTTTCTGTTATAATCGATCAGAGAGTGTTCATTCATTTTAATAAGGGTCTTTAATGGTACCCAACATTGAAGATAGACCGGATAAATTAAGATTTTTTTAATGATATTAAAAGTGAAAGAGGTTATCTATTTTTTACGGTTTTTTACTATTTTTCGACTTCAGTTACCGATACTTTCAATTTTCCCTACCAACTAAGTCGGTGACAGATTTTTAAGAATGATACGTTTTACTTATTTTTTGGAACAAGTTTCCAACAAAAAAAATCGTGTCATATTTTTCGTGGATTAAAATAGTTTGGATACCGCAAAAGAAAAACACGATTTGGTTCCAATATTAAGTTCGGATTTTTTAGAAAATTATCTATAGATATTTGTTTTTTAAATCTCCAAATATATTTTTTGCCAATATCCAAAAAAGATATTTGCCAAAGCTAACCAATTTTTTGCATATTTTTGACAAGTTGCAGATCCCTCCCTGCCTTTGAAAGAGGAACATAGACAGTTTCAGGTAATGATATCTTGGAGACCTTTGTTCACCTTTTGGGGGTTCTGTCGGTCGTAATTTCTTTTTAATTGATAGAAATCCTTCACTTAATGGAGCTCATCAGGTTAGAAATTTTTATTAAAACGGAAGATATTCGCCATATGGAATGGGCAGCCAGATTCAAAGACTTCGTCCTTTTAGGGAAGGTATGAGGGACTCTATATAAGGCCATTGCATCTCACTACCCCCCTCCACATGCCTTTCAGAGCCCCAAAACGGGGTTTCTGAGAAAGTAGGCTTAATGAACAGGAAATTTTATTATTTGCCTTATCGTGCTATAAAATCACTCAAGGAGGCATGCATGATAGTGAGAGGGTGTCATACCCTTTATAAACCCACTATTTTGCTCTATTCTGGAACCGCTATTTCATACCTTTCAACTCTGGCGGTTATTACTTCTGCGCATGCGTGTGTATTACAATTTTTGAATGATTATTTATTTGGTATTATATCAACCTATGTTCATACCAAATTTTATCAAAATCTATTGAGTAGATCTGGAGAAATCGAAAAAAATTGCTATTTCTCTTAATTTTGAATACCAGTGTACATTTAATTTCCCTCCTGAAAAACATTTAAGTTATATGGATCTATGAGTTTTGTTTCTAAATGAACAAAATATAAACAAAACACAAACGTCAATTTTAATTTAGATTCCTTTACCAACTCTGGATTTTAAAACTACGGAAACGTGGGAAGTAGAGAAAAGTTACCGCAGATGAAAAAAAAATGAGAGACATAACAAAAAAAGAACTGCTTCACTTTTAAAGCAATAGAGTGTTTTCAGGTGACGTCACGACCATTTACTTTCTTCCTTGCTGTAGGTCAAACAGTCTGTTGCTAAGGCCGTTGCTAGGTGCGGCGGTATCTGTTGCTGTCATGTGACTGCAAATCCTCCAATAGAAGCATTCCATGACCAGTTATTTTCTTTTAACTATTAACTGCTGTAGGTCAAACAGTCTGTTGCTAAGGCCGTTGCTGGGTGCGGCGGTATCTGTAGCTGTCATGTAATGGCAAATGCTCCAATAGAAGCATTCCATGACCAGTTATTTTCTTTTAACTATTAACTGCTGTAGGTCAAACAGTCTGTTGCTAAGGCCGTTGCTGGGTGCGGCGGTATCTGTCTGTCATGTGATGGCAAATGCTCCAATAGAAGCATTCCATGACCAGTTATTTTCTTTTAACTATTAACTGCTGTAGGTCAAACAGTCTGTTGCTAAGGCCGTTGCTGGGTGCGGCGGTATCTGTAGCTGTCATGTAATGGCAAATGCTCCAATAGAAGCATTCCATGACCAGTTATTTTCTTTTAACTATTAACTGCTGTAGGTCAAACAGTCTGTTGCTAAGGCCGTTGCTGGGTGCGGCGGTATCTGTAGCTGTCATGTAATGGCAAATGCTCCAATAGAAGCATTCCATGACCAGTTATTTTCTTTTAACTATTAACTGCTGTAGGTCAAACAGTCTGTTGCTAAGGCCGTTGCTGGGTGCGGCGGTATCTGTAGCTGTCATGTAATGGCAAATGCTCCAATAGAAGCATTCCATGACCAGTTATTTTCTTTTAACTATTAACTGCTGTAGGTCAAACAGTCTGTTGCTAAGGCCGTTGCTGGGTGCGGCGGTATCTGTTGCTGTCATGTGACTGCAAATCCTCCAATAGAAGCATTCCATGACCAGTTATTTTCTTTTAACTATTAACTGCTGTAGGTCAAACAGTCTGTTGCTAAGGCCGTTGCTGGGTGCGGCGGTATCTGTAGCTGTCATGTAATGGCAAATGCTCCAATAGAAGCATTCCATGACCAGTTATTTTCTTTTAACTATTAACTGCTGTAGGTCAAACAGTCTGTTGCTAAGGCCGTTGCTGGGTGCGGCGGTATCTGTCTGTCATGTAATGGCAAATGCTCCAATAGAAGCATTCCATGACCAGTTATTTTCTTTTAACTATTAACTGCTGTAGGTCAAACAGTCTGTTGCTAAGGCCGTTGCTGGGTGCGGCGGTATCTGTAGCTGTCATGTAATGGCAAATGCTCCAATAGAAGCATTCCATGACCAGTTATTTTCTTTTAACTATTAACTGCTGTAGGTCAAACAGTCTGTTGCTAAGGCCGTTGCTGGGTGCGGCGGTATCTGTAGCTGTCATGTAATGGCAAATGCTCCAATAGAAGCATTCCATGACCAGTTATTTTCTTTTAACTATTAACTGCTGTAGGTCAAACAGTCTGTTGCTAAGGCCGTTGCTGGGTGCGGCGGTATCTGTAGCTGTCATGTAATGGCAAATGCTCCAATAGAAGCATTCCATGACCAGTTATTTTCTTTTAACTATTAACTGCTGTAGGTCAAACAGTCTGTTGCTAAGGCCGTTGCTGGGTGCGGCGGTATCTGTAGCTGTCATGTAATGGCAAATGCTCCAATAGAAGCATTCCATGACCAGTTATTTTCTTTTAACTATTAACTGCTGTAGGTCAAACAGTCTGTTGCTAAGGCCGTTGCTGGGTGCGGCGGTATCTGTTGCTGTCATGTAATGGCAAATGCTCCAATAGAAGCATTCCATGGCCAGTTATTTTCTTTAAACTGTTAACTGCTGTAGGTCAAACAATCTACAGCTAAGGCGTCATTTCAAGAAAATGGCGTTTTTTAATAACCACATTTCATATTGCAGATTTTTTTTAAAAGGACACTCAAAAAATTGATGAAATACTTCTTAATCGGACTTCTATGATCTATAAATCGACAGCTATCAGAACAAAACACCATCAACTTTTCCCCAAATTACAGTCTGTTCATTTAGAATTGGTGCCCGAGAAAACGAAATTTCCCCTCGCCAAAAGCGTAACCTTAGCTACGCTCTTCGCGCAGCCAATTCGCCGCCTTCTTCGTCGTTTTGACGTTGCTAGTTGCCATGGTCGGCGGTGGGGGAAAGGAAAAATTTACAGGCGCCTATTCAAAATGAATAGAGTATAGCAAAATCCTTAAAATTTCCACTGTGTTAATCAGCACACTAAGCAACGCCTCCACCAAAAAGTAATCAAACGAAAAACTAATTTAACTACCCTGAAGCAACCCACTCGAACGTTGTTTTCTAAAAATAAATCGAAAAGTTCCCAAACCACACAAACAACCACTCCCTCTGGCAGCACGAGGACGAACCATGCGTGAAAACGGCATCATATCTGAAGAAAATTAAATGCCGTCGTATAACTTTCATCATCCAATTCCGGCGTATTTGTGTCCTTCTTCCTCTTCATTACTTTAAAGATTAATGCTGGCGTTGAACAGTACATTGAAATTCGCCTGGACGTTTCCAATTAGTTGGTCCCACGGCTTCAAAGAGCGAGAGAAAGACAGTCACATTTGCATCTCCTCGATCTGTAATGACCCCAGTGGCATTGAAGAGAGAGACTTCACGGGACGTATGACTGAAAGGGGGTTAAATTTTGAGTGAGGGATTTCAGGATTGGATCATTGGGCAAAGCTGGGGGAGAGATCTTGTTTGGCCCTTTGGGGGATTTATACGGAGTGATTCACTACTGCAGATGGTTTCTTGGAAACGCTATTTAGGTCGCCTTTTCGACCGTGCTGGTAGCTAACCTACTAGAGAAGTTTTCTGATGTTGTTAGTTGGAATATTTATGAGAGCTTTGTAAGAAGATCATTAGTTAAAACAGTTCAGTAAAAATAATGAAATGGATTTAATACGAAATTATTTTTAGAGAGTAACAAACAGGGAATGCTTTAACGCATATTCTATAGTGAAAGCTAATTTTTTTTTCGAATAATTTTAAAAGAATTGTAGTGTTTTTATGACACATAATGTGTTTAATATAACATATTTTTATTTTAGTACTAAAATAAAAAAAATCTAGAAATTCTTCAGAAACACAATGGCATAAACGGAAATTTATTTCCTATTCGTCTATTCTAATCCATTATTAAAATATGTTTTATCTCTTCAAGAAAATGCAATATTTAATAATATCAACGGATTCACCCAACATTAAATGCATTTTAAATATTTTAAAAACAATACAAACGGTTTACGTTTATAAACTCTATTATCCTATTTTATTTCTAAGAACCACTAAATTTGTTTATTTGCAACTACTTGTTATGGATATCACGATTGGCTTTAAAATGAGTTGTTACACAAAATTAACCTATTCTTAAATAAAACATTCCAAAGAATAAAAAGAAATCAGTCATAATGACAGGAGAGGTAACGCTGAACAATATAAAACTGTTCTCTCTGATATATAGCCTCATACTTCAGAAATCCACGACATTTGCATACTATTTCAAAAAGCTGCGTCTGTACCATCCGTATCAAGGGAGCTCTTCATCCAAAAATCCAATAAAATCGCAAGATTAAAAAGGAATAGTAAGGATACGCAAATATATCTTTCCATGTTTCCACAAAATGAAAATTTCTCCTTTCCCATCAGACCCAAAATACCGCACATAACGAAACTCTATCGTAATTCATTTGCAGCACAGTCTTCTTCATTTTCTATTCCGTTCACTTGCTATAGACTCGTTTTGTAAATCACCAAAATAAAAAAAACCGACAGCAAAACAGCAACAATTTGGGGCCAATAAATTTATTTCCTTCGCCACAGAAAGAAGCCCATCAGTGGCTGGAAAATATTTCGTATACCATGCTTCTTCTCTTTGTTCGAAAGTCCTCCTTTTTTTGGTACGGAGGCTTTATAACTTTTCCCCCCCTTTTTTTAGAGTGCGCCTCCATTAAACTTTCTCCAACTTTAAAAAAAAAAGCGTACAAATAAGAAAACTCGCAATAATAGCTTGTTTGGTGCGCTTGGATTAACTCAAGACTACCAAACCCTTGCGTATTAGAGGTGAGGTATTTGCGGAGTAACGCTTTGAGCCTTTGACTTGATATTTCACATTAGGTCTGATGCGTATACTTACTTGGGCAGGGGTCCAGAAAGGAGAATAATCTTCTGGATCTCTGTGGCTTTTAAAATTGGATTGAGCATTGTCTTTTGTTTTTGGGCTTTTACTCTAAACACAATGAAGTTCTTCGGCTGAAAAGGAAATGGGGGCTATTCTTGGGAGCACGGTTTAAGAGATCCATTAACTACTTCGCCTCTAAACTTAAACCATCATTCTCCAAATCCTTGGTTTCTGAGAATTACGTTTTCGGTAAGGGGGGAGAATATCATTCCCATTATAACGATGGCATCAGGAGAAAACCTCGTACAATCCCGTAAAATCGCAGTCAGGATGAATACTGTATTCTAGATTGGCGAATGTGTGTTTGCGCCAAATATGCCAATGAGGAATTACTTACAGCGAAATTTATTTACGAGTGTCAAATCAATTCCACTGGGAACACCAGTATCATCCTGTAACACTAAGAGCAGTGAAGCTTTTTGCTTTGATTTCACACCTGCATTTAACTGAAACTTTTCTTCGCATCTAAAAAATAAAACGGTTCTTTCCATAGAGTTGTTCTCGTGTTCTCTCTTGCTTGTGGTTTGGCCAAGCCAGCTGGAACAAAAAATCAGTCTCCTTGTGAGAGATTATAACACCTGTTTTTTGCTTTCAACTCATTAAAATTCACTCTCCACCTGTTGACTGCGAAAAACGATCTTTGGCAAGAAAACGAATTTCGCTCACTAATACTGTATCTATTGGTAGGCAGCTGGATTTTAGATTATACGAGGTTTTCTCCTGACGCCATCGATAAGCTGAAGTGAATGCGATATACAGGGTGTTTCAAACTCCGTTTCGCGGCTTTTATTTGGAACCAACGTGTCCTAGGGTCACAGAAGTAAGGTCTACCTAAGTGACCCTGGAGATATATTGAGCCATTGAGATGACATATAGCGCCTCTAGCAGCGAAATAAAAAAGTAAAAAACAAATTAATTTCAAAATTAAAGGAGCAAAAACCTCAGTGAGAGTATTGTTGCCATTGTAATGTAGAACTCACAGAAAAAAGTTTCATGCAAAAAAGAAAATGTTCGCAAGTTTGCAATTTTTTCAGTGTTATTGTGTACTTTTGTGTTTTTTAGTTGAATAAAGGCAAAATTTAATAAAAAAACTTGCAAATTTGTGAACTTTTTCCTTTTTGAGGTCTGAAAAATTGCTATTTTCACATGCTAATATCTCCGCAAATATTCAAGTTATTTTCATGAAACTTTTTTCTTTGAGTTCTTCATGACGTTAGCAACAATACTCTTACTGATGTCTTTGCTCTATCTCCTATAGTTTTTAAATTAATTTTTTATTTTTTTATTTCGCCGCTAGGAGTGCTGTAAGTCATCTCAATGGATTCTCCAGGATCACTTATCTAGGGGTAATCCTTACTTCTGTGACCCTAGGACACGTTGGTTCCAAATAAAAGCCGCGAAACGGACTTTTGAAACACCCTGTATATAGATTGTCCTTGAAGTAGAATAACGTAACGAAATAAGTAACGAACGTAAAAGTAAACGAACATAACATAACGAAATAAGTTTATGTATCAAACTTATTTCGTTAGTTTCTTAATGTGTTTGCCATACATGATGGTTAAAATACACTTTTGTGTCTAACTCACCAAAGAATATCATTCTTCTCAACTTAAGTTTTATTCCTTTCATCCTACTCATCCTACTTGAAATTCGGAAACACACTTTTTGAGCTCACCCATTGACATATCTCCTGAAAATGTTCATCACTATAATATAAAGGTTCGTATCTTACGTAATCGTCGTTTATCACTGCCTTCAAAATCAATTTATCATAAGACACAACCAAAGTTTAACATGGTTATTCTTATAAAAATCCTACGGAGACATATTCTGTCACCACATGGTCTTTAGTTTAAAAATCATTAATAAAAGTTTCCCAAAAAATAATGTGCTGAAAACAGTTTAAGATTATATTTTTGTCTTTCTGCAAAACAAAAATTTTTTCCGTCTATATAGGATTCTGTATCGTCTATTCTGTCTTATAGCCACATGTCTGAATTTTAGCTGTTAATAACCCAACTAAAGATCAAACTTTTAGCATTTTAAAATTTTTTTTTCTAAAGAAACAGTGTAATTTAAAGGATCCTTTCTACTATGCAAAATTAAGGAATATTCGATCGTTATTTAAAAAAAGTTAAAATAAAAGTAATAAAACCTTATATTACTTGTAGCATCTCTCTTGTAATTTTTGCTACCCCCTCTATTCTCCCATCTTCATATTTTAAGAAACGCTACATTATACATGTATAAACAGACAAAATTGCATTCTACAATTATATTGTTTTGTATAGAGATTAAATTTATACGTTAAAAGTTGAAATTTATACCCTTAAACTTTTTATAACATAGTTCTTCCACTTTTTATCTGAAATAAGAACTACTCTATTATACGCCTTATAAATCATGTTCATGGAGCCTAAGCTAAAAGTTTCGCTTTCTAAGGCGCTTGGAAGTACCTTGAAAAGCCTTCGTTCTCCTGGAAATACCTTTCACCTTTTGAACTGAAAAAGATGTATATAACATTCATGCGATGCACAGATATTTGAAAACCTCAAAATATTCCTAAATTCACGATTTTTGTGACGAGCATGCCTTTAAGAAAGGATTTCTACCATCACATCTTCGAAAAATGACATATGGAGTGCATGTTCTTTGGAAAGAAAAAAGAACGTGAGTGACGGGGGTTTCTCAACTCGTCTTACGTACCGCAGAGAATAAGGAGTATTTTCAACTGGATCACATTGGTGTTTTTGATCCGGTAAGAACAGGTGGTATTTGCATAGTGATGTCTCTGACATGAATTTGAAATGACAGTTTTGGAATGTATGCAATGCATGTGGGAAAAGCTGAAAAGCTTCAATTCGGTGGTGCCATACGGTTAGAAAAATGTTTAAAAGCTGCTATAAAAATATCTCAATTAATGTAAAATAACACATCTTGTAACAATTTGTAAACCCTGTAGATATGTTTCTAATAATATATTGTGTTTAATAATATACAGGGTGTTTCAAAATTGCGTTGCACGGCTTTTATTCGGAACCAACGCCTCCTGGGGTCATGGAAGTAAGGTCTACCCCTAGGTAAGTGAGCCTGGAGAATCCATTGAGATGACTAACAACGCCCCTAGCGGCAAAATTTAAAAGTTAAAGAAATTAATTTAAAAAATAAAAGAGATAGAGCAAAAACCTCAGTGAGAGTATTGTTGCCAACGTCATGAAGAACTCACTGAAAAATATTTGATCAAAATATCTTGAATATTCGCGGATTAGCATGTGAAAATAGCACTTTTTCAGGGGTCAAAAAAGAAAAAGTTCGCAAATTGGCAAATTTTTTTGAACTTTGATTAAATTTCGTGTTCTTCAAACTAAAAAAACACAAAACTACGAAATAACACTGAAAAATTTGCAAATATGCGATTTTTTTCTTTTTTGACCCCTGAAAAAGTGCTATTTTCACATGCTAATCCGCGAATATTCAAGATATTTTGATCAAATATTTTTCAGTGAGTTCTTCATGACGTTGGCGACAATACTCTCACTGAGGTTTTTGCTCTATCTCCTTTAGTTTTTAAATTATGTTTTAACTTTTTAATTTCGCCGCTAGGGGCGCTGTAAGTCCTCTCAATGGATTCTCCAGTCTCATTTACCTAGGGGTAGACCTTACTTCCATGACCCTAGGAGGCGTTGGTTCCAAATAAAAGCCGTACAACGCAATTTTGAAACACCCTGTATATGTCTAATAATATATCTGTAAAGTTTGAAATGAATCTATAACTAATTGAGGAAATACAGGTATAAAATATAGTTTTTGAAATTTTGTGACGTCTTAAGGTAATTTTAAGTTAAAATTTTAAGGTAGTTTTAAGTTATTAGATACTGTATGAAAATTTAATTTATTAAGATAAATCATGTTGAGTCACTACAAATCAACAAGTCATCACATAAAGGGGAAAAAGCTCTATTGATGCTCTATTCACGATTTTCCTAAACAAATAAACAAACAAACCATTTCACTCCGTTTAAAATCATCTTCCGGAATGTCTGCTCTCCGATTACTAGTTGACAAAGCTCATTTAAAATCTTAATAAAAGTAAATAATATTTCGAATTAGTAATTTGAATTTTCTGATAACTTTTATTATTTAATAAACATAAATTTATAATGTTTTTTGGCTTAAATTTCGTTGTAAATTTAAGATGTTTTGAAATAAAATTTATCAGTGAGGCAAGACGTCACCTTAAGATTGAGAAATGAATGGAAGAAGCAGACATTCTGGAAGTTGATTGTGCTTGTTTTTTTAAAGGAAAATCGTGAATAAATATAGAATAGTATCTTAATAATAAAACATTTCAATATTTTAATCATAATTATTGACTGGTACTAAACCATGATTTAGTTACTTGCCCTTTACTTCCCGAACAATTCTTATTTGAAAGTAAACCATTCAAACTCACACAACCAGATACTTCTATTAATTCCCATGTCAAAAGAAGTAATAGTAAATATGAAGCAACACGAAATTAATTTATAAGTAAAATGTCCTTTAAAATGAAATGACGAAAATAATTTCTGGAACTACTCAACTTATCGAGAAAGTTTCAAAATCTTCCGAATCGTGTTAAGCCTAAACTGTTTAAAGATACAAGTCGATCGTTTTTCTACTAGATCTTAAGAGTCCAAACTAAGTAATTTAGACTACACGGCTTTTAATGGATATCATTTGACGTGAAAGTACTTGAAGAAGTTTTTATACGTTTTCCGATATCAAATCTCAGCTTAAGAAGGGTCCTCGTTTATTCCCGGGCCGTTAGTGTGATAAAGACTTTATGAATGTAATAGTATTCTCGGTATGTGCGCGTAACTATTGGCTTTTTAGATCTTTACACTTTATTTATAAATAATCATCGTTAAATGCGAATAACTCAGAAATTATATCAGCTTTAGTGAGGTTACTCACAAGGAGAGAGACAGGGCGAAAAAGTTTAACTTTAAACCTATCAGAAAATTAAAGGTAGTTTAAAATTACTAAATATGCAGAATATATTATTATTTTGTGCTAATAATTACATTTAGTATATAGGGTAGGTGGGGGTAAAACCCGCACGCGTGGCAAAACCACGCACCGCGATTTTTAATTGTTAATAATCGATTCAAAAGTTGACTACCAGGTGGTTGGTTTGTCTCATTGTGTCCCTTTGTTCCATGAAAGTTCTACCCCTACGTCACTCAAGAGTTTAAAAAGTGCTGTTAGTTTTCCATCACTTAGATGAAGTTTTTCTGATCTTTTACTTGAACATTGTATAAAATAGGGCTTGAGAAGAAACACCAACAAATAACCCAATGATATAATAATATTTAGGCTAAGCGCGCACTAGAGACTTTTGTCACGGCGACAGAGACAAAATTATCACCCTGTCTATTGCAAGAAGCTAGAGCGCGCGCATAGGCGACGAGACACTTGGCCCCAAGAATCTCACTATAGAAATACATAGCTCCCGAGTGACCCAGTGTTAGGCTAAGCGCGCACTAGAGACTTCTGTCGCCGGCGACTATAACACTAGGTAACTCGAGATCTATGTATTTTTATGGTGAGATTATTGGCAATGAGCCAAGTGTCTCGTCGCCTGTGCGCGCGCTCTAGCTTCTTGCAATAGCCAGGGTGATTATTTTGTCTCTGTCGCCGAGACAAAAGTCTCTAGTGCGCGCTTAGCCTTACAGTTAGTCTTACTTAGCCTTACAGTTACTGAGCTATAAAAAAAACTGGAGTTTCAACCTCCGATACTCTAACAAGCGATTGATCATGCCAGCGCGGAAGGTTACAATAGCTTGAAGCAAAGTTGGAAGAGCATTTCCCCCTTTAATCCGCCCATGCCTGTTTTTCAAAATATTATGAGCAAAATTTAGAATGGTCGTTTCAATCTGTGCATACAACTGTGCTACCAGATGGAGAAATTTAAAAGAAGATGGAAATCCTTTCCGCGGTGTGATGCGGTTTCAGCACGCTTACTAGTCACTCCAGTTTGCAGTGGCGGCTCGTCCATAGGAGCACAGTAGCACGTGAACACCCAGTGAAAAAGTAGAAATAATCCCAAATATAAAGATACAAAAATATCAAAAGAAAACAATACATAAATCATTCTCAATTTCTTTTTTATACTCAGAATCAAGTTTCTACCCCCCCTTCACCTGTCAACAAAAAAATTATTGCCGGAAACGCGAAAGTTTTGTGTTTATCAAATAAAGAGAATACTACTCTTATTTTTCTTTCCTTATACGCACGTGTGAGCGAAGAAACTGAATGAGTCGGAAGAAACCTCGACTTCCCGCCGGAGAACATTTGGGCTTACGGCAAACACATTGGAGATCCCCGTGCGCACAGATTTTGTGTGCCGAGGCCTACGGTTTTGAGGTTAAGCTTGCTTTTTCGTGGTCTGGATTTTTTTTCCCGGATTGGAAAACGAGATAAGAACCTTTTGAAAGTATCATTAAAGTTTTCACGTCAGCTAATTTGTAATAATTAATTCTTTTGTTATTGGTTATTTTTTTGAAGTGACGTTGGAGTAAAATTACTGATCTTGAAAATTACACATCACCTGTATTTTTAACAATCAACTGTTCGATTAAGCATATATAAAAAGCACTATGAGTAGACAGACCCAGTGTTCTTGTCATGCTCCTAATTAAAAAAATTATGATTAGGTATTATGTATGATTTTAATGAAAGTGTCAAAAATTTGTTTGCTTCAAAAAAGGGCTAGACGAGTGGACATCATGCATAAAAGTTGTTTTTGAGGTATTATGTTATAGGCAAGGGGTATTATAAAAATAAAGGCCTTCTTTATCATAAGTTTTGCTTATTTCTATTAAACGCATATTTAAAAAAATAAAATTGCATGCAGTGAAAAATTTAGGAAACTTAAAAACTCCCCTGAAATAAATAAATTTTTTCTAAAACACATTTTCTTTATGCTAAAGTAAGTTTTATGTATTCATCCAACATCCCTTCTCTTTCTTGCTCTTGTGTAAATTTTAATTCATACAAAGGGTGTGAACACCCTGTTAATAAACTCACGAGCCGCCACTGCCAGTTTGTTATATAGCTCAGTGGTCGCCGGCGACGGAAGTCTCTAGTGCGCGCTTAGCCTTCAACTTCCGTTTCGTTTTGAAATAATTGCCTCAACATGTCTCTGAAAAAAGGATTGTTTTTCAAAATTAATTGAAACGGGGCAAATACCCGCATGTGTTTTGGGGCAAATACCCGCAGCTTAAATCTTTTGGAATTTGCCTCAAAAGGAAATTTGAGCCTTCAGCATCCCTAAATAGTTGAATTAAGTCTAGTGTACCGACCAACAAGTCAATAGTAGAAAAACTAGTAGACAGTATTTTTTATCACATTTTCTCGAGGCATTACGTTTTTGTTACTAAATTGGAAATGAACTGAAAAAAATTAGTAAATATATACAAAAGTAAAAACACAGAATTGCATAAGTTCAATTGATTTATTTGAAAAGATTGAGTAGCGATTTTTTAAGCATACAATCACTTTTTTTATATATTTATGTACAGAATAAACTAAATATGTTCAGGTTTTACGACTCCTGCCGTACAAAGAAAAAGGGTCATACCGAGGCTAACATATACTTGCAGTTAAAATGGGATCTAATTAATTATGAAAATCACAAGTTCAACGTAAAGAATGGTAAGAGCATAATTTTTTTAATAAATTCGCAGAGCAGGGAAATGCTGGAAGGAACACTTGTTTCATAGAAACTTACTGCATACAAAGTTTATTGGATTAAAATTTTTGAATTGTAATTTATAGCTGTGTTTTTTATCTGTAACTTATAATGATTTAGATTAATAGAATTTTTAAAGGAAGGTGAATGATTTTAGTTGACTAAGAGGAGCTTAGAGATTGTCAAAATGTGTCAAACGAATCTGACCTAAGGAACTGGGGGTTAGGGACCAACCGGAGAATGGTAAAAAAAATACAACACCTGGAATCATGAGTTACAAAGGAGGAGTGCTAAATAAACACATTATCCAGATTTCAACCAATTCAAGAATTTTGGGAAAACACGAACATACTCATACCTACATTTTTAATACCCAAGAGACGTTAGTTGTTTCCAAGAACTGAAGTTGTTACCAATGTTACAACTACTGTTAAAGATACAAATAAATTTAAATATTAATCAATCTCGTTTTTCTTTGAATTAACACAGGTGTCAAATTATTTTTTCATTAGAGTTGTAGCTGATTTGTACTCATTAAGGTATGAAAAACTATAGGATCTGATCATTAATTTAGTTATCCCGTGATTTCAGCTAAAACAGTCATTGACGACAAGCCACCCCGAGATTTTTCTCATCTGTATTGTAGGCCCAAAAAGCTCCAAGTAAGTTGTACTTTTTTTTTAAAATTAAGTCATTTCTGAACCGTGGAATTTAAGTATGATATTTTTATTGACTAAATAATACCAGGTTAGGCTGTGTAATGCCTATGGTTAATTATATGGTTCAATTCCGTTAGTCCCCGCTAAATATCGCCATGTTTTTTTGAACGCTACAATATTCAAATATCCACATATTTTTCTGAGTTTTATTGATAAACTGAACATTTATTGGTCAAATGCAACTTTTTATATTATGAATTTGAAATTAATTAGCAATATTTCTACTTTTTGGCTTTCAAAAAACATGGCAATATTTAGCCGGGATTCTAACGGAATTGAACCAATAGATTTCTCTTAGAGATAGAGCGTAGATTTCTCCTGGCTAAATATCTCATAAGTTTTGCTTAGCTAAATATCTCATAAGCTATGTAAGCTCATGAGTTTTGGAGATCAGCACATAACATGATCTTATATTATGAGAAACTGGAGAAATAATCGACGTCTCAAAAGGGAAAGCCCGCTCAACCGTGCTGAAAGTGATGGCTGGTTACAAGAGCATGTTGAATGTGTATCTCTGGCTTGCCGCAGTGAGATTGCTACTCCGCTCCGTGATCGGGTCTTATTTAGGACCGAACTGTGCTCCTCTTCTAATAAAGGCCTTCAGCACCCGGACAATCTTAAACAGCTTGCTTTGGAAACCATACATGATATTCTTGACGGGGCTTTACACATTTATACTGATGGCAGTAAGGGTGATGGAGCTGTCTCGGGCAGCGGAGTTTACATCAGACAGGGGAGCGGTATTAGGATTTGTAAGAAGACCCTGACTACTGCTCAGTTTTTCGTGCAGAGTTCATGGCTATTGAGGAGGCTTTGACTTATTGTGTAAATGCGGGAGTTTATTCCGACATATGGATTCTGAGCGATAGCCGTAGCTCCATTCAGCATCTGGCTGAATGGTGGAAGCATGGTGATAGGGCAACTGTTAATATCGTAGGGCTTTTAAACAGTCCGAGAGCTCATCACACAGTATGTTTTCAGTGGATTCCATCAAACGTGGGAGTAGATGGCAATGAGGTAGCGGATGCACTAGCTAAGGAGGGCAGCCTCATGGATCTTGTCAACGATGGTTGTCTCTCTTACTCAGAACTTGCCTCAAGAGTGAAAGTAGAGGCCAACTACTCTTGAAGAAGATCCCCTTTACATGATTGGTATGCTAGGAACCCTCCTGGCGCGGCTTTGCACGAGGCTGAATGTAGATCCGAGCAGACGACTATTGCTTGGCTGCGCTCCGGTCACCTCCACGCCCGACGTCATGTGGCGGGCCAAAAAGTTTATCCTCTGTGTACAAAGTGCGAAACAACACAGGCTACTCCTGTGCATATTTTGATGTGTATTGGCTGCGACAAGGACAAGCTGTACTCCAGGTGCAGTTTTTAAACTATCATCATTTCTTAACTTTTATCAACTGATGATGACCCCCGTAGAAGGGGTCGAAACGTTTGGATTTCTTACATCTAGACTACGGCCTATAAGCCCGGAAGACTCCATTTTCATGTATAACTCCGGCCGTAGAAGCCTTCGTAGTGTTATCAGTTTTTAAACTGTTGACAAATTTCGGCTTCATGGACTTGGTATGATGTTACTGTCGACCAAGTGGGATAAGTCACACACCAATTATATCTTTAGTATTCGAAAAAAAAAATGCTTAAATTGTTATTAAATGACCAAATATCTGTGTAAGTTGAAATCGCTGGTAATAGAAAAGTGCCGAGAACCTTAAAAATAGTTAAACTTTACAGCAGAAAAAAAATATGTGACCCATTTCATACAGATAACTTCTAAGCAATATTGCAATTCATTTTTAGCTCGAACTGGAACGATTTGCCAAAATCCAAAGAGCAAACAGGTCTCTTATGCAGAGAATAGCCACTATTCAGAGAGAAGGAGCTTGGACCCAGAATAAAAACTTTTATGAAATCAAAAGGTGCAGTAAATTTTTATTCTACCACAATACAATGTTTACAACCTTTGAGATATTTTTTGCTAATTATTTTTTGTAACCATGTGGCATTATGAAATATTTTATCTCATCAATATCATAAAATGTTTCATTTTTAAAAAATCTAATTTACTAGTTTTGTAACCATGCTTTATTGATTTACTATGATTTTGTTAAGGACTGTTAGAAATGCGACAAACGACATCATATTGTCAGGAATGATTTAATTTGGTATTTATTTAATTCCAAAAAAAGTCACATGTCTTAGTTACCTCGTAATATTACCAATTTTTTTCAGCGAGTGAGGGAAACTAGTATGAATAATTCTTATTTTAGGCTTAACTTCTAAAGGTAAAAAAATATTAACGCAAATATGTAGATTCATAAATTTTTTCTCACAAAGAGGAATCATTTAGCATGACCAAGTTAATTAATTAATTGATACGATTTTAACGTGAGTTTTATTTCAGTTTGAATACGAGAAAACGCCAAATGGAAATGACTCAGCTCTGTTATGAAAACCAGGTTATGGTACAAAGAATTGTGGATGTCCATCCTGTGCACATTACTAGCAAATATGAAGATGAGTATCTTGTAAGTTATACCCATGCAGTCTAATATATCCCGTGAAATTCTTTTAGCACTGACGAACTGGATTATGATCCCCGAAACAACAGTCTGTTTTTTATTTCTTATTGAAGATTAAAAACCGTTCTTTCTAAAACGTATGTTACTAGTTCCAAAAGTACCCCCTTCCTATACTTAACTATTACTTACTTATTAATACTATTATAACTGTATATTAAGGAGATCTCTAAACAAAACTTGAAAGGACATGCTTTTGAAAAATAAAATGCCCATACACATAACAAAAATAAAAACAAAACTAACTTTACCTCGTTTAATACTAAAACGGGACATATGTCTGTTCAGCATGAAACACGGGAAATCCTTATTTATTAAAAATATTTCAATTGCTTCTGCTATTTTAAATTCCTTATGTTACTGCATCCGCATATTGGATCCTTTACATTGTTTTATTTTTTCGTGTTTCAGCAACGCTTTCTCACAACTTATTATAATATTTAAGTCTGTCGAATATTGAAATTTATTTATTTTGCCATAAATATTCTGAATTTTAATGCAGGAGTTCAAGAAACTCAAAGCTAATGTGCAAAAGTACTCAAAAAACTGGAGATATGGAGTAACGCAAATGAAGCTATTGCAAAAGCATATCAGAGATAAGGTCTGCGCTTACCGAACTGGAAGGGTATGTCAATTTATTTCTTAAAATGTGTGTTACATTTCCTGTGTTATGAATGAAGTTTAAAAGGCGGAAAGATTTCACGTCGGGGTTATGTCATCATTGTTTAGAACTTTTGAACCCCTACAGATATAGTCATGGAAGTGGGGTTTAGGTATAGTAAAGTGACCATGCCCTATCTGATGAGACAACTTTCAACGCCCTCTAGCTTAAAATTTAGGAATTATAATTGGAGGTATGTGAAAAAAGTCAGAGATTAAGTTGTAGAGCAGCATCGATTGATTAGGAAAAGACACCATATAGGGAAAAATATCTTGAATTAAACACCTAAAACGCACGCTCAATTAGGTTGAATTTACATAGATTTTACGTCTTAAAACGCTCCTCACGAGGCGAAAATGAGAATTTTCTATTTAATGAACTAAGAATACTTTTAGTCATTTACTTAAGTATAAAAATGAAAATTTGTCATTTTCGCCTTGTTAGAAGCGTTTTAACAGGTAAAAACTACGTAAATTCCACCTATGTGAGAGTGCGTTTTAGGGGTTTTATTCAAGATATATTTCTCATTAAGGTGTGTTTTCCAACTGAATCGATGCTTCTCTACAACTTAGTCATTGACTTTTTTCACATACCTCAAATAGTTTTTAAAATAAAAATTATAACTCCTAAATTTTCCTCTAGAGGGTGTTGAAAGTTATCTCATCGGATAGGGAATGGACACTTTACTATACCTAGACCCCACTTTCATGACTATATCTGTAGGGGTTCAAAAGTTAAAGGGGTTGGCCCACTTCTCGTGGGACACCCTGTATAGTACTTATTGTATTCACAAAACAGTTTAATTATGTAGTTACATTTTCTTTTCAAACAAAAGAAAACTATCCATTCAAGAAACCTATCCATAAGTAAAAGAAAAAAGAAGACAGGATATAATATGACGTCATTTTCTAGTATTAGGGAGAAAATTAACGCATTTTAGGTATTGAAATCCCTTAAAAAAACTTTGATTGAAGACGTAGAAAAATTGCAACATGTGTCTTAAGGTTATTTCAACAGCGAACAATTTAATTCGACTAAGAAAAAGTAAGGTGAATTTAAGTGAGGTGCATTACTTTTAAGAATTATCTTATTTTTTCATTCGGACACGAGACAACGTTTTAAAATTTAAAGATGGATATTTTTTAGACTTAAATATTTCACAAGAAGTGATTAAAAAGGTTTTAGTCTTTTCCAGGCTTTAGTATCATTGTTAAACTCAAAGCGAAAGAAAGGAACAGTGTCTGTTGTCTCAAGTAGTTATCAAAAATTTTGCTTTTCAAATTGGATTTTAATATATAAGGGGAGACAATTTTAACAGCGAACCAACATTTTGAAAATGGCCACTGATAGCATCTATTGATATGATATTTCCTTCAATGTTGTTTACGTGATAAATACTCATTTATACCAAACGATTAATACTCATTGATAACTGCCATTAAATTTTTAGGACTATTAGATTGCATCTCTTCATGCATCTCTCACAAAGCCTTTCTTATTAAAGTAGAATTTCTGCCAATGCCATTTTAATTTTGTTCCTTATGAATTTTAATACAAATATTTTCAAAGGATGATCAATAATTTTTCCCTGAAAAAAATTTGAGAATGGAACCTGTCAAAAATGGGTTTTAACGCCCTTTCGGAAAAATAACTGACAACTGGTATATATTTTAAGAAATAAAATATTTTTTTGGCCGTGGACCAATAAAATGTCATCTTTCGTATGATTAAGCTAAAATTCGTTGTTCCGTAATAAAATGAAATAAATAATAAAGAACTTTCTGCTTGATGTGCATCTTTAATTTTTTTATCTTTACGGATTTAAATATGGCGATGAAATGAGTATAATAAGTGGTCAGAATGAGGTCTTCTCACGTTTTGAAATTAAACTTTATTAAAATAGTAGATAAAAATAATAATAAGTAGATTACTATACTAAAAAATATAGAGAAAAATATAATAAAAATAATAAAATAATAATATAAAAAATATAACAAAAAATATATAAAATAAATAGATTACTATAATAATATGAAACCTCTTAACCACTTGCAGAATAAAATCTTATCCGATATTAAAAATAATTCTTTATTAAATCCTATCTTGTCTGTAAGAGAACTCTACATATGGTCTAAGAGCTGGATGCAAATTTTGGGAATGATAAGGTGCACGAGATATTTCACCTGGAACAGATTCGATTGATGATGGGAAAACTTATGTCACCAACGCCAGAAGGCGGAGTGGAAGCTTTTAGTGTGAAAGGGGTGGTCGAACATGCAAACAGCGCGCGGTCCCATGCGACAGAGATTTTGAGGAAATCGGTTGAAATTTTGCACAGTTTAAGGAGAGTGTAAATAAAAGATAATGTAGCATTCTCAACAGTATAAGTTGTGTTTTAAGGGTTGTAGAAAATAAACGAATTTTCGAATGTTTATATGAATGTTCTGTACGGCCGACGAGGTGCAAGACTGGACATAGGCTTATTGTATTGAAGAATGTGAGTAAAAGTTAGGGTAACACTCCCAGAAGACTAAGTGGAAGATAAAAAAAGTTTGGCCAGAAGTCACCAAAGGTGCAGAAAAATCTTAAAACCCAAATCATTCGGACACTTCTGGCTGTTTGCATATGTACAGCTGACATATAGAACAAACTATATGCAAACAGCCAGAGGTCTAAGTGGAAGCGTTCGGGAGATATTCAGGCGCGAAGTACAAAACCGAATAAAAGCGCGCGGTCCCTTGCGACAGAAATTTTGAGGAAATCGGTTGAAATTTTGCACAGTTTAAGGAGAGTGTAAATAAAAGATAATGTAGCATTCTCAAAAGTATAAGTTATGTTTTAAGGGTTGTAGGAAACTAAACGAATTTTCGAATGTTTATATGAAAGTTATGTATTTTTTAAATTTCTAAAAATTTAAATTTTATCTTTTATGCATTGTAGTGACCAAGTAAAAATTTTACGATGCTAATTGAAAGTGATCGTGGGAAATCGGTTGTAAAGTGGTAGAGCACCATGTCGTTTCACAGCTTTTCTCTTGCAACAATAACTAATAATAAGCTAATAAATATAAAGTCATTGTTAGCGTTGTTTTTAGCGTATTATTAGTCATTGTTGCAAGAGAAAAGTTACATGTTATAAGTCATTTGTTATATATAAACATTGGAAAATTCGTTAGTTTCCTACAACCCTTAAAACACAGCTTATACTTTTGAGAATGCTACATTATCTTTTATTCACACTCTCCTTAAACTGTGCAAATTTTCAACCGATTTCCTCAAAATTTCTGTCGCAAGGGACCGCACGCTTTTATTCGGTTTTGTACTTCACGCCTGAATATCTCCCGAACGCTTCCACCTGGCTGTTTGCATATGGTGTGTTCTATATGTCAGCTATACATATGCAAACAGCCAGAAGTTTCCGAATGAGTCAGGTTTTAAGATTTTTCTGCACCTTTGGTGACTTCTGGCCACCCTTTGTCTTCCACTTAGTCTTCTGGGAGTGTTACCCTAACTTTTACTCACATTCTTCAATACATTAAGCCTATGTCCAGTCTTGCACCTCGTCGGCCGTACAGAACATTCATATAAACATTCGAAAATTCGTTTATTTTCTACAACCCTTAAAACACAACTTATACTTTTGAGAATACTACATTATCTTTTATTTACACTCTCCTTAAACTGTGCAAAATTTCAACCGATTTCCTCAAAATTTCTGTCGCATGGGACCGCGCGCTGTTTGCATGTTCGACCCCCCCTTTCACACTAAAAGCTTCCACTCCGCCTTCTGGTGTTGGTGACATAAGTTTTCCCATCATCAATCGAATCTGTTCCAGGTGAAATATCTCGTGCACCTTATCATTCCCAAAATTTGCATCCAGATCTCAGTCTAATATTTCGGTTACTGCTTTTCATTTTCAATAATAAATGTTTCTATCAATATAAAACTAGTAAATTTTCTCATAGAAATATACAAGGAAATTATTTTATACCAAAATCTAACAAAGAAATTTTTCACAAATCACACGTGTTTCTTGGTCCCTTTTTGTTTAGTAAATTAAATAAAACCCTTAAAATCACTAATGAAAAATCTGAATATAAATCTGGACTACATAATTTCATAGCAGGACACAATGACATAGAAATATTATTAAGCTAACTAAATAGAGTCAGCGCAGCTTTGTTGTCTAGGGAGAGTTTTTGGTACTGGGTACCAAGGATGAGCTACGAGCTCTTTTGATACTTCAAAACTACTATTTTCTTTTTGTATGTATGTGTTCGTCTTCTTTTTTTGTTGTCTCTTCAATGTTGTGTGCGTATTATTCCATTGTTTTTTTCTCTTTTGTGTAATTTTTAATTATATTTTGTTGTAAAAATATAAAAAAACATGAAGAATAACGTTTACATCAAGTATTTTCGTAGCCTAGTTTCTGAGATGTAAATTTTTGAAATTTCGTTTTTTGTTTGGGCGCGAACACACTTTCGGATCACAATTCATGCGCTGGGAGGTCACATCCAATAGAAGCCCTTTTTCTGATCACGTGAAAACAGAAAACACAATGGTTTTCATGCGCTGTGACGTCACATCCAATAGAAGCCCGTTTTCTGATAACGTGAAAACAGAAAACACAATGGTTTTCATGCGCTGTGACGTCACATCCAATAGAAGCCCGTTTTCTGATAACGTGAAAACAGAAAACACAATGGTTTTCATGCACTGTGACGTCACATCCAATAGAAGCCCGTTTTCTGATAACGTGAAAACAGAAAACACAATGGTTTTCATGCGCTGTGACGTCACATCCAATAGAAGCCCGTTTTCTGATAACGTGAAAACAGAAAACACAATGGTTTTCATGCGCTGTGACGTCACATCCAATAGAAGCCCTTTTTCTGATCACGTGAAAACAGAAAACACAATGGTTTTCATGCGCTGTGACGTCACATCCAATAGAAGCCCGTTTTCTGATAACGTGACTTTTCTGGCGTTTTGGCAAAAATAAAATTTAATTTTAAATTATTTAAAGCACATTTTTAAACTTAAAAATCTGAAATTTGGGAGTTTTAAACCATAATGTATCGAAAAAGTATAAAATCAAGCAAATCCCTCACTCATGCAATTGCATCATTGTCGTTTTTTATTTGATTTCTCGACTCCGTAGCAATGATGTAGGGATTATTTCACTATTATCGCTGGTTAGCGTAATAATTGTAAACCCCAACTCTCAAGCGTCACCTCCAACCATGGACAGGTTTCGTCCTTGTATCAACTCATCATTTTCAGCAGATGAGTGGAGGAATAATCAATTGTCACCACTTTTTTTTCCGTTATAGTCGGCTAGACTTCTTGCGTTGCCTTCCTATGTCGTGGAGATGAGTCCTAACAAGGACGAAACCGGTCCATGGCTGGAGGTGACGCTGGAGAGTTGGAGTTTACACTTAGGCTAAGCGCGAACTAGAGACTCCTGTCTCGGCGACTTAAAACACTAGTCACTCGAGAGCAATGCATTTCTATGAGGAAATTCTTGGCCTAGTGATCTTGGTCTCGTCGCCATGTGAGCGCACTCTAGCTTCTTGCAATAGCCAGGGAAGCAATTTTGTCTTTGTCTCCGAGACAAAAGTCTCTAGTGCGCGCTCAGCCTTATTGTAGCAATGTGTTTTCTCTTTCAACATTACATTGTGTTTCAGTACAAACCTGAGATGAATGTGCGCGTCACACGCATGGCGTTGAAAAAAGAAGCCACCGAACAGCTGCGCAGGGAAATCAAAGCTGAAACTGAAAGGGAGGCTGAAGAGAAACGGCAAGCGCATCACCAGGCACTCGCGCAGCTCGCTAAAGAGCTGAGGCAACAGGAAGAGGAGAGGAAAATCAACACCCAGCAATGGAGGGAATCCCGCGCGGAGAGACTGCAGCGGATACAGCAGGAAAAGGAGGAGAAAGAGGAGCAGCTGAAAGCCGAAAAACTGCGCCAGGACGAGGCGAGGAAGAGGAGAACCGCGGCCGCCAAGCAGAAGGTGCAGCAATGGAAAGCTCTTCACGAAGAAGAAAAGAAAGAGCTCCTGGAGAAAAAGTCTGAGGAGCGAAGGAAGAAGATGGAAGAAGAGCAGACGAAGGCCAGTGCAGCGGAGGAGAAGAAGAGGAAGAAGTTGGCGGAATGGAAGGATAAAAAGATGATGGAGGAAGAGAAGAGGAGGGAGGATAAGGAGATGAAGGAGAAGCAGGAAAAAGAAGATCTTCAGAACCGCATCAGGGGTATAATGGGCAGGCGAGGCGTAGACTTCCCAGGAACTATGCCGCATATGGAGTCACTGGAAGAGTCTTTCCATACAGCGAATGACGAGTTTGAACTAGACGATGCGGAGGGACAGGATCCAGAGGTACTTGAAGATAGTGCCCAGGCGAAACACGAAGACTCTCAGGACGATCGTGAAGAGACTCAGGAGAGACAGGAAGACACTCCAGAGGATAGCGAAGACATTTCGGTGAAACAGGAAAGCATTTCGGAGGAATCTGTTCCAGAAGATTTTGATGAAATTACGCCGGGACAGGTATATGTTTCAGAAGAACTTGAAAACATTTCGGAGGGACATGGATCCATTCCAGAAGATTTGGAAGAAATTACGCCGGGACAGGTATCTGTTTCAGAAGAACTTGAAGAAATTCCGGAGGAACTAGACGAAAACCCGGAGGAACATAGCCAGGAGACTAATAATGAAGAAACGGAAGATGTGACGCTAAACGATAGAGAAGCCGATGATCCACCTCCTCCGGAGCCGTCCGAAGGCGACGAACGCTAAAAGAAAGCTGTGTGATAATGTAGCTGTAGAGTATTCTGATTTGAAAGTAAGTAATGGCGCATAGTAAAGATAATTCAGAGAGTCCAAAACGCAATTTTATTAACCATTTATTTACCGACGGTACTTGTGAGTACCACTGGCTTAAGTTTAGAACTGTTGATGGTTGGCAAGTTTTGGCTATTTGGCGCCATATTTAGAAGCCACATAATTCACTTAACATTAGTTGGGGTAACTATATAGTGATTTTCATCGCTAAAAACTTGGCGCATCGCCAGTACTAAACTTGCACAGAAAAAAATTTGGTAAATAAAGGGTTAAAATAGCTCTACAGTTATCCCATAGTAGCGTTGCTGTACCTCCAGCTGTCAATCAACAGGGTGGGCGGGAACTAAAGGAAACTAGTGATTCTCATTGGACTTACAATTTTGTATGGAGGCTGCATTTTAATTTCTCAATATCAGCTATTTTTTCCCTGATCAAGGAAACTTTTCCCTCATGATTGCAAACTTTCCCTGACAGTAACTAAAATATCCCTATTATAAACATTGACGACTGTTAAAGTTTGTTTTTTGAGTGCGAAAACAGCTCCAGAAAACGAACGTTCAGGGAGAATCTACGAGTTACGGATAGATAAATCGCTAACTTTCTTTTCTCTCCCAATTTGGCGAAACATGCCAAGCTCCTACAGATCGCCAAGACAGCTTGGGTGATCTGTTGTTGGCGAAAGTTGGCGAGGAATCTCGTATCGCAAATATGGCGAGTAATTTAGCGTGCATCAATACGTAATTCGTAGATTTTCCCTCAACGTTTGTTTTCTGGATCTGTTTTCGCAAGCAAAAAATAAAATTTAATTGGATCTCAAGCGTTTAATATTGATGGTATTTGCGTGAAACTTTGGACTTAAGGGTTTTCAACTATGATCTTTTAGATTATCATATCGAAAGAAAGGATTTCTGAATACAAAATAAAGTTTTGGAAGATTTTTCAAATTTTTTTGTGGTTTTTTTACTTTTTTTCGTAGTAAAAAATTTTTTAAATGAAAACTTTTAAAATAATTTTAAAGATCATGTTAAACCACAAAATTTGAGACCATGATTAAGTTTTTACCAATGGTAGTTCTTCTACAAATTGAATTTTTCAATAATTGTTTTGGGGTGTCGCTCCATATTTAGCTCCCTGGGATTTGGTCTGGGACCCCCAAACCCTATGTGATTCTGACTCGTCTAGGTGTCTACTATCCCCCCTAGAAGTGTGACCCAACATTTATGGGACACCCTGTATTTAAATTGTATTAAATGTTGAGTTGGAGTTGTGAGTTCGATTCCAGAGGAGCTCACAATCCATCGTCACTTAAAGAAGATGCGAGATAGTGGCGTCACGGGCAGATCAAGTATAAAAGCCAGTGAGAGATCATGCTGGGCAGAACATTGGGTGAGTCCCTGGAGATCGTGACATCAGAGAGACATGTAATGTCTAAGAAATTATTAGATATTTCCTCTTTCCCCAGCGCATGCTCAAAAGACACACACAACTTTTAGAATAACCGGGAAAATTTATATAAACTTTTTCCCTCTCTAGTGATTTGAAAGAGGCCGGGGTTAAATGAGAAAGAGTGGTTGCGGAAAGAGAGATTGTATGCGGGTTGTAGAGAATCAATAACGTTACGTAATATTTCCTAGTTAGTTCCAACATTATCACATAGAAACGCCACTGTCTATGGGAAACCCATGTTAAAAAAGTTGCCATTAGAGTCTATGGAGATGGACTCTCTGATCTTTACTCTGTGAGTAATAGCTTTTGCATTATTAATTTAATCCATGAGTAACGAATTTGTAAGATGATCTTTTACTTATTTAGAAAGTAAATGAAGAACCAAGAAAGCTCATTGAAATATCCAATATTCTTGTAAGCTGTAGACCCTACGAATATGAAATATCTTCCAGTGAGTAGATTCATTGATTTTACGGATAACTTTTCTCGTGTTGACATGAAAATAGCATTTTTATTTTTAAATATTTTATACTTTAGATATTCTGTAAATATTACATAATAATAAGCTTATAAATTTTCTCACGTATATAATTTTATGGTGAAAATCCTTTAAATACGGTCTCTGATGTCTGATTGCTGTTTTAGGTCTCTAATTTTAAAATCAAAGAATTACATCATCATTAAACAATATTTGAATCTGCAGTTTTGTTTCACTTTTATCTCTCACAACTATTTGATTTTTACCAAGCATTAATTGTGTTAGGTGTATCTCTCTATTCTACAAAAAAGTTTTTTTTTTCCAGAGAAAGGATTTTTACTGATCTTTATAACACATTTTGGATATCAAACTGTTCGGATTCTTTTGAGGATGTGCAATATGCCATTAGAATTTCTAAAAAAAATTCTTAATTTTAAAGTAATTCCTTTTTTTAGAATACGGGTAAGGTCGCAGTTACGAACAGAGAACTGTCAAAAACAACTTATTATGTATCCAAAAACAACAACCAATTGACGCCATATATTATGATGAAACACATTTTTAACTCTTCAAAAATTTACTTTAGAGTACTACCCAAATTATATATAATTCAAAGACTGATAAAAGTATTTTAAATCTTAATTAATTGTAAACATTGAAGTGTCATGTAGATTTTGTTTTCTATTGTCTTCAAATTCCTTAAAGGTATTGTTCAATCAGACTAGATTGAAACAAAAATATGAATGAAAAAACACTAGATGTACTAACAAGTTACTAGATACAATATTGAATTTAAATTATTCATTGATGCACGTTTTTTAGAATCTCCCTATTCTAAAAAAAAGTTTTCAGTGAACGGTTTCCAGAGAAAGGCTTTTTAATTACTGAACCGAATGACGCATATATGGTATCAAAATGTTCGGATTCTTTCCGGATTTCCGAGTATATAGGCCCTTCGATTTTTCAAAAAAATTCTCAATTTTAAAATATTTCCATTTTTTTAGATAACCGATAAGGTCGCAGTTACAAAGCAAGTACTGTCATTCAAATTATTATGCATCCCATCACAACGACCGATTGACGCTATATTTTAAGATGAAACATGTTTTTTCACCTTTTAAAAAAATACTTTCTTGATGAAATATCACTCAAAGACTGATAAAAACACATTCTAAAAATTTACATGAACGCCATTTTATACTAAAACTTCACACTTTTTGTCCAATATTTATAATTTTTAGTCTGATTTTATCGAAATTAATTGTAAACATAGAGTGATGTTTTGTCTCTTATTATTTTCAATTGCTTAAACGGTATTGTTTAACAAGTCTGGGTTTTAAAAAAATGAATGATAAACACTAGGTATATTATACTAACGAGTTACTTTAAAATAATGTTTTTTGTCTGAATATTGATAAACAATTAGAATTAGTTATTTTTATAATCATAGATAAAAAATAATTAAGATGAATATTCTTAAAAGCATTTCGTTTAAATTTTTGATAAGTTCGAGTTAATAATTCAAACTAAGGGAGATTTATTCATGAAGGGGATTTGGTGAAGTATTTTTGGAAAGTTGGTTGACGTTTTTCTGTAAATTGTTTAATTGTTTTAGCTAGGTAAGTTCAGCGAGTTGGAATTTGTGGGAATTGCGTAGCTATTCCAAAAGGCCCTGCGTTAGCAGTTTACGAGGGTTGGCGAGCGATAGCGAGCAGGGGGCGGTAGCTCCCTAGTATTAATAAAGAAGAGTTATTCGTAAACTTGCTGGATATTTAAAGGAACACATTTTTATTAAATTATTTATAAGTGAGAACCAATAAATCCCTCTATTCTAAAAAAAAGTTTTTGGTGAACGGTTTCCAGATAAAGGCTTTTTAATTATTGATCCGTATACAGTCGTGACCGCTTAATATGATCGCAATTGTCCGAGACTAAACTGATAACATTATCCGATCGATAACAATTAGCGATCTCATATCAAAAAACAGCAAACAGTGTTACTAGATTGTTACTAGATCGTAATAAATGTATTTACAATTGTATTTTTAAACTAGGAAAAATTTTAAGGAGAAAATATAAGAGTAGTTCAGTTAATAAAATAAAAATAATCACTTACTTTGTATTTTTATAGAAAGGTCTCTTTTTTCCGCTCCATTATATCCTTCCACTCCAAAAACCACTTATTTATCACATAATCTGAATTTAATTAAACAAGGGAAAATCTAAATATCCTATCAGAAACATCTCTGCAAAGCGTGGATCTTGGTGTTTCTTTAACCAATCACAAGTATGGCTTCGGACCCCCCTCCCATTAGGGGCCATTAATTAATTACGTAAGGATGATTTTGGCAATTTTTGACCCCCCTCCCCCCATGTAAGGGTATTTAAGATTTTTCAAACCCCTCCCCCCTATTCTTACGTAAGATTCCATTATGTTTTTCAAAATAATAAAATGTTAGAAAACTCTCAGTTTGACGTAAATCAAAGATTTTTATTTTTCAACAGATAAATAATGTTCTTGCTGTCAACTACATAATCACTATTATATTATTATCTCTTGATTAGAATAATTGGAATTTGTTTACATTAACTAGGAAAATCTTACGTAAGAATTGGTTTGACCCCCCCCACCCCCCAAGTAAGGGTATGTAGAGATTTTTCCAACCCCCCCTCCCCCTCGGGACCCTTACGTAATTAATGAATGGCCCCTTACTGTTTTCTTTCAATATAATATACGGAATGATTTATTTTTCTTACCCATACTGAATTTCAGAAAAAAGAAGCTCCAGATGTTCTTATGGAGAAGATGTTTACTTGTAAAAATTGACCTTCAAAATGGTCTCTTCAAAATGTTCAAATGGAACCTCGCTTTTAAGCAAGTTGTCGCCTCTCTCTCTCGTATACAGTAGGCTGGGTCGAAAAAGACAAATTTTCGAATATCGAAACGCTTCAGGTCTCAAAAGTTGCATCTTGGCATGCTGATAACTGGAAAAATAATCAAAAAATTCCTAAAAATATCCCTGAAGAGCGCATCGGGCCTAAAGTTTGAGAAAATTGACAAAAATAACCTTAAGTTGAAAAAATTCCCGAATTTCGTAAATTGTGTTCATAAACTTCAAACTAAGTGTAAGTATATCCTTTTAGTTGTCTGAATTCCAATAAAAATATCTGAAAAGTTAACTTTATTTTTGAAATCTAAAAAGGAGGCCTAAACTTGGTGAATTTCAGTGAAAAAACCTAAAATTTAGCACTTGTAAAAGAAAGGCACTATTGAATGTAAAACTCCACAAATGAGCTTTTTATTGATGAACTAACTTCCTTCATGCCTTTTCTTCACCATTTTCTTTGGTCATTTTATATAGTGCACAATTAAAAAATATCTCCTGTGAAGCATGCCTAAATACATTACCATACAGTAAACCCCATTTAATCGTAGAAGATATATCTTATTAAGTCTGTGAAATAGCTTTAAAGTTGGGTTTACAATCAAAATCTGGGGTACAAGACACTGTGTGAAAACAATGTTGCTTGTAGGAATCTTTCTCCCAGTGGCGTAGCCAAGATTTTCCTATGGGGGGGTCCAGTGGGAAAAATTTACTATTGGACATCAAAAAGTTTCCACAATTGGAGAAATAAAGTTATATAATTTTCACATAACTTTTAATTTCTTATCAATTTTAATTAATAATTTATTAGTAATTAGTGTAATAATCAAGATTTAGTATTACTTCGATTGAAAGTTCTCATCCACATAAAATTTTTAGGTACAGAAACCATCAAAAATCAAATTAAGAGTTTTCAGTAGCTCGAGCTCCATATTAAAAAGGGGGGTTTGGGGGTCCACCCCCAGAAAACTTTTGGAAATTTGATTTTTAAAAGGAGTTTTTACTTCATTATGAGGTGATAACCAAGGAGCACGTCAACATTTCTGAGGCAGTGGTTGATCCAGGATTTGGTTTTGGGGGGCTAAAAATTTTGAAAATCAAATTGAATCTTCTGAAAGATTATAATATTAAAAAGCTTAAAAATAATCGTGATCGAATTACCGTACCTGGGGTTTGGGGGACCTCCCCCAGAAATTTTTTGGAAATTCAAGTCTAAAAAGCAGGTTTTCAACTCGTTTTGGTACACCTAATCCGAATTTCAAACATTATATTTTAAGGAATTTATTATTTGCTAAGAGTTGAGTATTTTGACGAACTCATCATAAAAAGTTGTTTATTATTAAATTCCAATTCCCAAAGGAGGTCTGGGGGAATTTGACCCTAAAAACAGGGTTTATTCGTTTGGTACCCTATGCTGCTTCCCCCTTATAACGTCCCTCAATCAATATGTTTGCTATGGGCGAAACGGGGTTCCCCCCGAAAAATTTTAGATTTTAGTATGCAAAAAAGTGGATTTTAGACACTTTTAAGGATTATAGACGCCCTCTTTTGAGTAGCCACTGAAATATTTAACGCCTAAAAAGGGTCCAAACATTTTGGGTCGGGCCCATGGGGGGGGGGTCCGGACCCGGGGACCCCCCCCTTGGCTACGCCACTGCTTTCTCCATCTTTGTTTTTAATAGCAAACTCCGTCACAAGGGGCACACATTTTTCGACAGCTTACTTGTAGCAATAATAGTTTAAAAATATTATTGCGGTACAATGCTTTGTTCACATTTTATTATATATCTTCAGAAATAAGGTTTTCCAGGAGGGTGAGAAAAAGGGCATAAAGTTTATCGTTGTCCACGAGAGAATCAACCTAATCTATTAGCATAAAATTTAATGGCAGGAGGCATAACAGTTTTTAACCCCTTAATGAATAGGGTTTTTTTCCTATATTTATGGAGGGGTAGAAGTAGGTTGTGATAGAACACTAATTGACATTAGTTCCTAGCAGTGAGGGCCTAATTCAGCGTACATAGTAGTGTTTTGACTGCTTTGAGCTACTTTTCAGACACTTGTTTCAATACTTAGATGGGGAAACTAGAGGACCATACAAACTGGCTGTCACCTCCTGCTGACTATAGTTTTCAAATGAATTTAAAGTGAATAATCCATGGATTAAAAACTGATCTTAAATAAGATCAGTGGTACTTTCTAAGTATGGTTAAGGCACTACAGGTTGGTGAGTGTTCTTCGATCTTGCTATAAAAGATCTTGGGTTATTAAGACACTCTAGTCTAGATGCTTATATGTGTCATTCTGGTTTTAAGATAATACATTTCTGAAAGAAAACTCAATTAAAAAATGACAAGTAGAATATTACAACAGAATTTGTACATATCCACGACCTACCTTGATTCAACATAAAATGTATTTGTAAAGCTGAAAGTACGAAGCTGCTGTGGACATAAACATAAATATGGAAAGAGAATTGTACCACAATAATATGTTTAAACTTTTCTTGCTACAAGTAAGCTGTCGAAAAATGTGTGCCCCTTGTGACGGAGTTTGCTATTAAAAACAAAGATGGAGAAAGATTCCTACAAGCAACATTGTTTTCACACAGTGTCTAGTACCCCAGATTTTGATTGTAAACCCAACTTTAAAGCTATTTCACAGACTTAATAAGATATATTTTCTACGATTAAATGGGGTTTACTGTATGGTAATGTATTTAGGCATGCTTCACAGGAGATATTTTTTAATTGTGCACTATATAAAATGACCAAAGAAAATGGTGAAGAAAAGGCATGAAGGAAGTTAGTTCATCAATAAAGAGCTCATTTGTGGAGTTTTACATTCAATAGTGCCTTTCTTTTACAAGTGCTAAATTTTAGGTTTTTTCACTGAAATTCACCAAGTTTAGGCCTCCTTTTCAGATTTCAAAAATAAAGTTAACTTTTCAGATATTTTTATTGGAATTCAGACAAGTAAAAGGATATACTTACACTTAGTTTGAAGTTTATGAGCACAATTTACGAAATTCGGGAATTTTTTCAACTTAAGGTTATTTTTGTCCATTTTCTCAAACTTTAGGCCCGATGCGCTCTTCAGGGATATTTTTAGGAACTTTTTGATTATTTTTCCAGTTATCAGCATGCCAAGACGCAACTTTTGAGACCTGAAGCGTTTCGATATTCGAAAATTTGTCTTTTTCGACCCAACCTAGTATACAGGCTCTCTAGTGAGCATTAGCTCCTTAGTATTCTTAAACTTTTAAAAGATTATATTTATTCAGATGACCTGAAACGTATTTTTGGAAAGTTGGTTTTTCTTCTGCTAATTGTTTTTTACGAATGTTTTATAAATTGAGTAAGTTCAGTGAAGAAGGTTAGGTTTTCTGATGATTGCGAAGCGTTCCAAAAGGGCCTACGCAAGCACCTTACGAGGGTTGGTGAGACAACAGCGAGCAGGAGGCAGTAGCTTCATTGTATTAGAAATTTTTTTTTTGGCAACACGTTGGTTGCTGTTTGTGTACGCTTTTTTTGCTGCTCCGTTAAAGATTTGATATTTATCAATTTTATAGTATTTTTTCAAGTGAAATCCGTATAATTTGATTTATATATATGCTACTCGTGTAAATTGAAGTATATTTCATATAATATTTGAGCTTCGTAACAAAATGTCGTCGTCAAAGTGCAAGGCATGCTCCGACCCCATCATTGATGTCAGCGAACTAGCGAAATGTTTCATCTGCAAATGCGATTTTCATTTTAATTGTGCTGGTTTTACTGAAAGTACCTTTCGCAAACTTTCAAAGGACAAAAAGAACAATTGGAAATGCGTTACTTGCTTTGGTAGAGCAGATGAACAAAAAATCAAAACCAGAAGCAACTCAACAACTGAAGCGACATTCGAACCCAATATTACAACATTACTGCAAGATCTTAAGACAGAACTCAAAGATTTCATCTCCAAAAACCTTGATCAACTCGGAAAATCGATTGAATTTAATAGTGACGTCATTCAAGACTTAAAGCAAACCATCACCGACCTAAAAGCATCTAACAAAAGCCTACAAGAGAAATACAGCCAAATTGCTGCTGAAAATACGGAAATCAAGAAAGAAGTCAAGGAACTAAAAGTATCCATCATCGAACTAAAACTGTATTCCCGGCGTTGTAACATCGAAATATCTAATTTACCCGAGTCTGAAAATGAAAACATGGCAACCATTCTAACTAAAATTGATGAACTCTCTAACACAGATATCATGGAAAACCTTATTGTAGCACACAGAATTCCAACTTTCAATAAGGAAAATCCCAAATCGACAAAATGCCAATATATGCTAATGAACACCTGACTCCCGAACTTAAAAGACTTTTTTCTCAAGCACGTAAATTTAAGAATGAAAATGACTTTAAATTTTGTTGGACTCGAGATGGCAAAATCTTCCTTAGGAAAGATGAATCATCCAGTGTAATTAGAATCCATACTATAGAAGATCTAGATGTTCAATAACCAGGTAACTGACTTTATAACCATCCCTGAATGTAAAATTATTGAAGATCTGGATGAGCTGAAACAATTTCTAACCATCTCTAAATTCTCGAATAATATTATACATATCAATATAAGAAGTCTACGTGCTAATTTTGATCATTTCCTATCTCTAATATCAAATCACATTCATTTATTTTCTGTTATAATTATGTCTGAAATCTGGATTTACGATAATGAAGTTAATTTTTACAATATAGAAGGTTTCGATTCTTTTTTTTGTTGTAGAAATAAGAATAGATCAGGTGGTATAGCTGTGTACACTAAAATAAGTTTTAATTTTAGTAAAATTGAATTGACCTTTATTTCCGCTGAAACTGTTTTACTTCATTGTGAAAAACTAAATTTAACTCTTTTATCAGTATATCGATCCCATGAATTCACCATAGATAGATTTAACAACGAACTTAAAACCGTTTTATCAGAGCTAAAAGATCCAAATATAATTATAATGGGAGATTTAAATATAGACTTATTATCTGATGATTTTATGAATCAAGAATATTTAAACTGTTTATCTGAAATGGGATTCCATAATTTTTTAGATAAACCTACTAGAATTGGTACCTCTACAACCTGTATAGACCATGTTTTTGTTAGAACCAAAAAACTTTCAGTTTCTACAGGAGTTTTTCTGAGTGATATTACTGATCATTATAGTACCTTATGTAGATTAGAAGGTAGCGAAGATATTATATCCAAACCCAAAATTAATACCTCTTCTCTCGCTATAAATTTTAAAAAACTAAATGAATACCTGAATACGTACAAATTCAATTGCAATTATCAAAAATCTCTAGATCAACAATATCAATCCCTAGTATTTGAGGTTAATAACATAAAAAATAATTTTAAATACCCCTCAAGAAGCTCTAAAAAACCCAAAAATAATTGGATAACCACTAACATCTTGATTTTAATTCGAAGAAAAGAAAAACTGTTTAAGAAAGTCAGGAAATATCCCTGGGATATAATTTATAAAACTGCATATCAAAGTATAGTTAGCGAATTAAAAAGAATGATAAAAAGTAATAAATCTAATTATTTCAGAAATAAATTTCAAAATTGTAGCTCTGCTAAACAAAAATGGGATGTCATAAATAATATTATTGGTAAGGATTCAAGGCCTTGTACTCTACCTGATAATTTTAATAACTCAGATGCTGCCCTAAAATTAAATGCATTCTTTAGCAATTTGCATTCTAATTACTCTGATTTGAACTTGACGAATTTCAGACATTATATACTTCCAAACCTAAACTCTTTCCTTTTCATTGAATTTAGTAATTTGGAAGTATTAAATTTACTTAAAAATTTCTCAAATGTTGATAATTATGACTATGATGGAATTAGTATGAAACTTATTAAAAATATAGCCCATAATAATATAGATTTTATTACTAATTTCATAAATACCTCAATCGTTTTATCTGAATTTCCAAATTCCCTCAAAAAAGCCACAATAACTCCTATATTTAAATCTGGAAATAAGAACGCTCCAGAAAACTACAGACCTATTTCTATTCTCCCTTGTTTTTCTAAAGTTATTGAAAAAGCTCTTTCTATCAAAATGTATGATTATTTGTTAAAAATAAATTTTTTTGCAGAAAATCAATATGGTTTTATTAAAGGAAGAAATACCGAATCTGCACTATTGCACTTTTCCAAATTTATTTATAATAGTATTGACAATAGTAAAAAGACAGTAGCTATCTTCTTAGATATTTCCAAAGCCTTCGACAACGTAAATCATTCAATATTAATTAAAAAATTAGATTCAGCTGGTTTTCGGGGAAATATTTTGAATTGGTTTAAATCTTATCTTTCCAATAGAGAACAACGTGTCAAAGTTAATAATAGTTTCAGTAATTATATTACTATAAATCGTGGAGTTCCTCAAGGTTCAATTCTAGGCCCATTGTTATTTCTTATATTTATTAATGATTTATGCAAACTCAAGTTATTTGGTAAAATGATTACATATGCAGATGACTCTGTTTTACTGTACTCATGTGTCAATATTAATGAACTTCTTTTCCAAGTTGAATCAGATTTGATTTAAGTTGGAAAATGGTTTGCTGCAAATGACTTGTGCCTAAATTTAAATAAGACAAAATATATTTATTTCAATCTAAGGCAGTCAGAATTTGATCTTAAAATTAAATTTCACACACAAATTTGTAATGAAAATTCTAGTTGCACTTGTTTTACTCTAAACTCTGTTTCTACAATTAAATATCTTGGTTTGCATGTTGATTCTAATTTAAAGTGGAAAACTCACATTAGTGAGCGTAGTAAAAAATTACGTTTTGTTTTGGTTAGGTTTCACCACTTAAAAAATAAAATAGACACCAATTTTTTAAAAATTCTGTATTATTCTTGGTTTTATTCTTTAATTAATTATGGTATCATAATATGGGGAGGTGATTACAAATCAAATTTATTACCTTTAATTTCAATTCAAAATAAGTGTTTTAAAATTCTTGAACCTAGGTACTCAAACCCTTTAAAATTTAGAACATTGAGATTATTACCTTTAAGATATAATTTTTTATACCGTGTTTCACTTTTTTGCACCGTAATAAATCGATCTGTAACTTAAAAGAAAACGTATCCCAAAGAAGGCCAAATGAAGTGTATAAAATTCCTAGATTTTTTAAAGAAATTTTCCGTAAGCATTTTTTCTATCTAGCACCCAAATTTTATAATAATTTTCCCCGAGATCTCCAAAATATTGAACAGTGTTCTACTTTTAAGCGCGGACTTTTTCTTCTTATTATTAATTTAAACGACATAGACTTATATTTTTAAATCATTATGAAGCGATAGTATATTTGCAGCAGCCAGACTTTGCCAATGGAAAACAAAAATAATTAATTTCAATATATTTTGTTTTGAAACTTATTTTTTTTTATTATTATTGAATCACAATGTATTTTTAATTGATATTTAAATCTTAATGTATTTATTTCAATTTGTTCTAGAATTCTTTTTTTTGTGTGTGTTTTTGTATTCTTTTTTTGTCTTCTCTTTTTTTTGTTATTTTCCATTGTATTTTTACTGTATTAATTTCTATTACGCCCGTATGGGATCTTTTGTTTCCCCTGGGCGTATCATAATGTTTTTTTATTTGTATTTATTTTATGTGTTTCTTCCTATTATTTGTCAATAAAGTTATTATTATTAATTAACATCTAAAATTTTAATGGAAATCTAGATTTAAAATGTGTGTATTTTGTTTAATGAACAGTAACTACTCATTCCGAATACAAGCTTATGTAACATGTTTTTAGAAGGATTTTCAATTCCAATATTTCTAAAATGCAAACACGCATACTATTTTAGTTAAGTTAAAGCAGGGCTCGATTTGAGCCGGAACGGTCCGGAACGGCGTTCAGGAACCTCTTTTTCGGAAAAAAATTAATTTTCTATTTTAGGGGTCTTCTGACCCTTTCATCAGGCCCGTGGATATTATTTTATGTATGAAAAAAAGTCGTAAAACGAATTAAAACCAACCCTGTTTTAGGGTCAAATTTCCAAAATTTTTATGAGGGGAGGACCTCAAGACCCCCTTTATGTACTTAGAACTCAACTGATAACATTTATTTTCCGATTAAGTTCATAAAAGTGAGAATCATACCAAAAAATATAAAAAAGAAGTATTAAACCTGTATAAAAGGGATTAGAGGGAATTTAAAGTCGTCTCCCCTGTACAAAAATCTAACTTTGGGCCTGGTAATTATTTAATTTTCTTAGTGGATATTTGGGCCCCTCCCGAAATAATTTTACCGTTCCGGTACATCTTTTTTTAGAAATCGAGCCCTGAGTTAAAGTGTAAAATAAATATAACGAACCACATGAAAAAACACTTCATTTGAGTTCTAGGTTTTTCATTGGTATAAAAATCGAAACTGAGTAAATATTTTTATCATCTGAAATGTGGGTTTGTTGAAGCATAAGAATGCTTTAAATAGTACTCAACTACATCAGGCAAATATTTACATTTCGAATGAACGAAAAGCTTCAAGTGACCGTGGGTACTTTTAAATAAAAGGTTTTTTATGGCTAAAACCAACAACCTTGCCTTGATGTATCAGATAAATTTTCCCATGACTAATGTGATCTTCTCATTTTTTTAAACCATTCGTATTAATCAAAACGTAGAGTAAGTAGAATATGATTATTCTCTCTAGAAACGTAAGAGCTTTAAAATTGAAAATTCTCGAAGCAGGATGCTTGGGTGGAAAAACTCAACCCAGACTACGTGTTTATTTTAGAAAGATCGCAACTGCATTAAATTTGAATTTAACTGCCTAAGTAGAAACAGCGTGAAATACGTCCCGGCTAAAAGTATTTTCCAGAATGCATTTTCAATTGAATAGTTGATTTTTGCAGTGGTTAAAAAATGTCTTTTTGAGTCTTGGGTATATTTTGAGATATTTATAAGTTTTTACGCATTTTCCTATTTGGAAAGATGACCATCTGGACTGAAAAACCAGAAAGCTATGTTGTAAATGTTATTCACTTTTTTAAACTTAGTTATCAAGGACCACTACAGGGATTGTATTATGAAATGAATTTTCAATAAACTCCGGAAATAAATTCAAGAAACCTTTGAAAGAGTACCTCATTATTAAACAAGAGTTACATTTTAATAGAACTTTGGAAAATATTTTGATCTCAAGATAGTCTTTCACGTAAAAATTAACTCAAAAATGATAAGAACAGAGTAATGTTTTATATTAGTTGAGTTACATGGATAAATACTTAAAAGGTTCAGAAAAAATGTGTTTTAAAATAAGTGGTTGAATGTTATTTGAGTTTGGACTTATGATCCTATTCCAGCTATTGATCTGATAATGTAAACCTTATCTAAATGTAAACCTTATCTAAATGTAAACCTTAACTTTTCAAAGATTTTTTAAATAAAAAAAATAAAGCATTTGAAAATTAAATAGATCCTCATGATGACACAAATAAACCTAGCTAAAATGGAGCATGCGACGTCATACCTTTTTCTGCCGCAATTTTCTCGATAACTATGCATCGTCCATTTCTATCAATCCAACGCAAGGAATACGGATATGCAGAGCTTGGACAGACTTTTTGAAACACCCTACATACTGTAGTTATAATCCTATTCTATAGGAAAACAAAAATCGTTTTTTTATTAAAAATATATTTATTTTACTCCCAGTTTAAAGTGTTATGAGGAAACAAAATACCTTAATGATCTCTCAATCACGTAAATGCAGTAAATATACTAATTTCCACATCTGTATCCTCTCAGTATTCATACCTACCTTGCAATAATAATAACATCGTCACTGCTTCCACATCACATCAAATAACCATCATTCACCGCATTCAAAGAAATAAACGTTCTGAAATATCACTGCTTGTGTCTCAATGGCTTACAAATGGGCCCAAGTGATAGATCAGCCAATCCTCCTTCGAGAAATCTTTCACGAGACTCGCAGAGAGACGTTTTCATTTATTTTTTTCGAATTCTTATCATAATTCATCGTCGAAAGGATCACCATAACGGGAAACCTTTAGAGGTAATGTTGATTCCGATGTATAAAATATTCAATCATCCAACCTGCAGCCTTGCATCATAGATTTCTTCACTTTCCCCCCGATGAATCTGCCTGGCTCTGCAAATATGCAACATATAGGCGGATTCGCAGCAAACATATTTGAGATCGCTGCCGTGTAGAGGGTTACTTTTATACATAAATAAAAAATGTATATTACTGGGACGGTATGTATAAGAGTTACCCGTAGGCAGCTTCTGAAATCTATTCGGCAAAATTGCTGCCAATATGTACTGGATATTAAAGTAAACGATACAAGGAATTAGGCTGTTATTTAATTCACTAGGTGTTTACCACCGACTTTAAGATGGTTTTATGTAATTATAGGTTTAAAATATTATAGCATTTATGGCTAGATACCTACAGTGTTACTTTATTAGTATGCACATTATTTTACTACACACACCCGCTCGCGTTTTAAAGGAATTTGTAAACAGAAGAACCTTTAAGAAGTTTTGCATTGAAATTTCAAATAACTATGTCATATGTTGCGTAGGAGGGACATAAGAGACTTAAGCTTCGTTTTTAACCGAACAATTTCTCCTTTGTAAATTTGAATTTTTTTTTTAAAAATTACCTTGTACCCGGTTCACTCATAAGGGAACGTACCCATACTACGTGACCTATTTTTTACCATTTTTGACCCCCTCCCCCCCTTGGTGACCATCCGTAGTATATGCCAAGACCCCGCCCTCCCCCTCTAGTCTTCACGTAATTCATAAATACGGTTTGCCATCATTTTTTGCAAACAGAAAGTTTAAAAAAATTAATTTTGCTTTATTTGTCTAATTTTCATAATTAATTTGGCTTAATTAGTCTTAATTTGGCAAATTTCAATAATTAAGTTGGCTTAAGTTTGTCGTATTGACTAGAGGAAATTGACTACGTGGCGAAACCCTAAGCCCCCCCCCCTCCCCCCCGTGACCGAGCGTGGTATTTTGAAGTCCCCCCTCCCTCCCCTGAATGGGTCACGTAGTATGGGTACGTTCCCTAACAAGTTGGCTTAAGTGACAATATAGCTTAAGCCGAGCATGTGATTTATACTCGACTTAAGCTAGTTAACTAGGCACTTAAACTAGTTTAACTTTTTATGTGTGAACCGGGTATTAGCCATACATACTAACACAATTACAATTCAAATATTTCTCGGCCCAAATAGGAATATGAAAAATCCTTCTTAAAAAAGCATCTTGTGAATAAGAACTGTTTGGTTTTGTGTTTGGATTCAATTTAGTCGTAACCGGAATTTCCCAAACGGGAAGTAAGCAGGAAAATATAAAGCTCACTACTATTACTAGGCAGCACATTGAGGCAAGTTGAACATACTACGTCACTAACAAACAAAGTAGTTCTCATCACGGTGTCGGAACTTCGAGTGAAACAAAGAACGTCAATTTTAAAATATGATTATTTCGTTTAACCCATGTATAAATCGTGTCTTTTTATCACGATTCGCGTATCGAAATTCCTCCTATCAACCCAACAGGCTTTGTATTTACTCACTTTCTCCTTCCGCGTAGTGACCTATACTAGGTTCAGGAAATGTTGCTGTGAAGCTACAATGTAAATTTTTAGACTGATCTTAGTTGAATTCGAGGGAATACAAAGAGTAAATTGGAACCACATACTAAAAATGACTATTCAGGTCACAGCATTTGTGAAAGCTTAAAAAAAATCTACCTCCGCAAAATCTACTGCGGTTGGCCGAGACACGAACTTTGCATTACAGACCTCCATCTCAGGCAACCTCTATCACGAGAACTTCAGGAGTCCACACTGTAAATAATGACTTCATTACAAGGGTATGGGGTTCCGCCATATCCCCACACCTATAAATTTTAAAGTACTTACTCAGAGGAGTGAAAAAAAGTATATTCTCCCCATTTATATAATGACTGATGCCCTTCTCTAAAACGCTTCTGTGACACGTCATAGACATCAACGCAGCGTGGGGCTAATGGACATTTCGTGTCTGAGATTTTCTGCGTCTTGTTTCCTGTTTAAAAGAACGGATCAGAAGAGAAAAAGTGTCAAAACGTGTAATGGGTGCGACATTTGGCAAAAGGTGGAGAGTGCTGTGTCTCCTAGATTCACTTTGTGGAGCTTTGCCACTCCTCCTCTTTTCGATGTGCCCATTCTTCTTAGAGGGGAGCAAAGCACCGGCTGGACTCCTGGAAATATGATATCGAATGCTAATGGTGGACAGAGTTTGCTCCTTAGTATTGACTTTATGGTCCCTGAGGAATTGGGAAGTAAACTGCTTGAATAATGGATGTTATTTTAAAGTTCGGCGTAAACCTGTAAATTCGAATGGTTTTTTTTTTAAGTTTGCATGCATTTTTTACTAATTAAGTGAGTTAGGGCATTACCCCCTATTCCGTAATTTGAAATTAATTTGCGTCAATTAATATTTTTAAAAACTGCAAACAGAAATTTATCTATGTGCATTAGGGTGGTCCTTATTTGTATGGTAAAAATTTTTTTTGGGAATTCCGGTGGTGACGCCCCCTAGTTTTGTGTCACTATATAAAATAATAATTTATGCAAAATATCAGCTCATTCGAATAATAAACACCCGTGCGCAGTTGCCTTGAAGTTTCAAAAAAATACTGATTTTTTCACAAAACATCCCAAAAACCATAGATTAAACCCTCCCATCTTCTTCTTGATTTTTTAATGAGAATCTAATATAGTTATAGTTATAATGTTCCAGATTCCATTCTTCTATCACCCCTATTTCGGTAGTAAAAATTTTTTAAAGTTAAAATAACTCCTGTAAAGTTGTTTTTTTTGCATTTTAAAAAAGCTAATTACTCCAGAACCATACAACTTAAAAACCTGAAATTTGTGCCATTTTGTTTGTAATTTTATTACCTTTCATTTGATGTGCAACATAACTGCCTTTCTTTAAAAAATTTTCTTCAAAATAAAAAAAATGGAGAAAAAATTAAATAAAAAAAATTTTTGAAAAATTTTTTTATTAAATAAATTTTAAGTTTTTCCACTCCCAAAATGAACATATCTGCCAAATTTCAAGTTGAAATTAAAATTTGATCATGTAGAAAAAAATAAAAATTTCCGAAATTTTGGCAGGTCCCTAAACGTTTCATGTAATTTAACAAAAAAAGGTGTTTCACTCATGGCGATTCCAAAAACTCCCTTGAGGGTGTTCATACAATTTTTACCATGCAAAAAAATTCACTTAAATATCAGAAAATACAACTACTAGCCGATTCGGTACAAAATCTTACAGAGCCCTGTCGGGTACCAAATGGTAGACTGCGTTGTGCGTAGTCATCGGGGTATGATTTTATTTTATTCTTTTATCTTTAAACACTTTTAATTTCATTTGATTTGAAATGTTGGAAGTGAAAAAATAACGTAAAAATTTAATTCTAAGGGAAATTCAGGTAAAATATAGGCACATTGAATTAGGTTGGAAACTAGCTCTGTAGGATTTGGTACCGAATCGGCTAATAGCTGTATTTTCTGATATTTAAGTAAATTTTTTTGCATGGTACAAATCGTATGAACACCCTCAAGGGAGTTTTTGGAATCCCCATGAGTAAAACACCTTTTTTTGTTAAATTACATGGAATGTTTAGGGACTTGCCAAAATTTCGCAAACTTTTATATTTTTCTACATGATCAAATTTTAATTTCAACTTGAAATTTAGCAGAAATGTTCATTTTGGGAGTGGAAAAACTTAAAATTTATTTAATAAAATTTTCTTTTCAAATTTTTTTTTTTATTTAATTTTTTCTCCATTTTTTTTTATTTTGAAGAAAATTTTTTTAAAAAGGCAGTTATGTTGCACATCAAATGAAAGGTAATAAATATACAAACAAAATGGCACAAATTTCAGGTTTTTAAGTTGTATGGTTCTGGAGTTATTAGCTTTTTTAAAATGCAAGAAAAACAACTTTACAAGAGTTATTTTAACTTTAAAACATTTTTACTACCGAAAGAGGGGTGATAGAAGAATGGAATCTGGAACATTATAACTATAACTATATTAGATTCTCATTCAAAAATCAAGAAGAAGTTGGGAGGGTTTAATCTATGGTTTTTGGGATGTTTTGTGAAAAAATCAGTATTTTTTTGAAACTTCAAGGCAACTGCGCACGGGTGTTTATTATTCGAATGAGCTGATATTTTGCAAAAACTATTTATTTGTAAGATGGAACAATTTGGGGGGGCGTCGCGTTAAGATTTCCAAACTTAAAAAATAAGGACCACCCTAATGTGCATAGTAAAATACACAGGACAAATAGTGGAGTCGGTTTATGTCATGGTCCAAAAAATGTTTTGCAGGAACTTAGTGAGTGGTATCATTCGATTCGTAATGACGTCTACATTAGTATTGCACCGGTTTTTTTTTTTACCCGAATTTCATGCAGGGGGCGTGTATGACGTCATGAATGCAAGATGGCATTTAATTTTTTTTAAATTATTTATTTTAAATGGATGGAATTTAAATTTGAACAAATCAATGACAATTTCAACTTAGAAAATATTTGAAACCAATGAATTAAATGTTTTAATGCTTATTGGTCTGAAAATTGTTGCGTAGTTTAATTAAAAAAATAATTGTAATGGGCCGTAAGCATGCTTTCGGCATCTTCCTTTTCAGCAAAGATAAGCAAACCACAACCCCTTTCTATGTAAACCTCTCGAAACCCCTATGTTATTTTTTGTAAGAAATATAAATTTTAAAATAAATGTAATTTTTTTTCAGTTAAATTAAAAACTTCTTTATGGAAGATACTACAAGATATTTTTTTCTCCCGAAACACAGTGTTTGTAACATTTTAAGATAAGTATCGCTCATACCCCCCTTAGGTGCTCACGTAATATTTGATTGGTCCAAAGTTTTAAAAATGCGGAGCAGGTTTTCTTCAGACTGTAAAACTTTTGTTGTTACTTGTTACTCTAATTTATTTAAAAAATCATGAGTCAGGAAATATATAATATTATATCCACATGTCCATCACTCAAGTAAGGAAATACTTGAAAAATTGAGGAAACCGACGTCGGTTGAAATATATTCCTGTTAAGAGGCTCGTATAATGGAGGTTTGACTGTAACATTTTTCAGGTGACATAATGAACAAGCTCAGAAGCATTTAAAATATGCTAAAAATTTGTCATGCCACGGTTTTACTTTACTATTTACACTGGTAACTAATGACTGCAGACTCTTCGTTGCTATCTAGCAAAGTACAGCTTTCCCCTTTGCGACATCAGCATACCATTAAGGACAGGCTAGTACCACCATGAATCTCTATCTAGTCTCCTCAGAATATTCATCCTAAATCCTCATAATTTTGGCCAGTTTGTATGGTAATCATTAATCATAACTGTCCCTTTTTCCCTCTAAAGTGTTTATATTCCTTTTCCACTTCGTTAGAAATTAATAACAGTTCTGATTGGTTCATCAGATGATTTTCATTACAAATATGGTTATGGTTATATGACTTCAATGGTATCTCAACGGTGCTTAGTTAACTTTAATGGAAATTCATAGGTCTCTTTAGTAAAATTTAAGTTATTATTGTGGATTTAAGTTCTTTTGCATTTTTCCAGAAGTTAACACTATATGTGACCTGGTAGAAGATTGTTGGTCTAGCCAGTTACATACTTGTTCCTTCATCTCAAGTTATAGACATCCAACTCATGTTTTATTTTTTATTTTTGGTGATACAATAAAGATTGGATGTTTACTTGCCATCTGGAGTATTTATTGAGTCTTTTTGTATTTTTAGGAAACTTCGGTAATTTAGATCGTATGTTTTAAATGGCCACCACTATTTACCAGAGGAGAAGTATAAATTTGTTTCAAGGCAGTTTAGATTTAGCCTAGGAAAGAGGGCACAGAAGTCTTATGTTCAAGTATCAACTGAATACTTATATAAGAAAGAAAATAAACTATATTTTATTAAAAAGTTAATTACTCTAATAAGGAATGATTTCCTATGCTAACTTAATAAACTCTATACATTCTGAAACTAGCTCTTGGAGGAATTTGGAAGTAATATTATATTTGGTTTCAATCTAATATAGCTAGCCTGTAATAGTCCGAGAGCTGGCTACATAAGAGTTTAACCGGAAAAACATATTTCTGAAAATTTTATAATAGATTGGGCACTTCTTAATAAACAAAATTCGCTCGGTCAGCCTGCGCAAAGCGGTTGCTTTCGAGGGATCAGCTCGGGACTAAATAGCCAAAAATTGCATCGAGTTTAACCGGAAGAACGTATACATGATTTTTACGTCATTCGAAAGGCTTCGACCCCCTGAACACAAATATGCTGGTCAGCCGGCCGAAAGTGGTTGCTTTCGAGGGGTCAGCTCTGGTCAAAATAGCCAAAAATTGCATCGAATTTAACCGGAAAAACGTATACATGATTTTTACGTCATTCGAAAGCTTACGACCCCCTGAACACAAATATACTGGTCAGCCGGCCGAAAGCGGTTGCTTTCGAGGGGTCAGCTCGGTTTAAAGTTGCAAAAACCCTATTCAAACCTATATAATCCTGTTTATTGTTTTTTATAAAAGAAATACTTGCAGCAACCAACTTTCTAAAAATATCTTAGTTTTCAAATCGTTAGTATGGGTTTTCCCATTGGGATGACTGAAATGGAGATAGTCTACAAGAATTTTTAAGAAGATGTAATTCTTTAGCAAATGTTTCTTTCAATGAGATTTTTGGAGAAATTATTTCGAAAATACTTTTTTATTCATAACATATCCAACAAAACATTTTTTAATAGTAATTTGTATTTGAAAAATCGCTTTAAGTACTTGGTAGTTTTTAGGACATTTTTTTACTGCGCGCAGCTTTTTAAGAAAAGTAAATTATATTTTTCCGCTGTTTCTTTTTCTGAACATTCAAAAGACACTTATCTTTGAATTAACGAAGAACGAAAAACTTATTTAAATTATTTCACCAATATTAAAATTTTGAAACTTAAATTTTCAAATTTTGAGAAAAAAACCCCTGATTTTAATTGTTTGCAAATTGGAATGCATTGATCAATATTTCAAACCCGTACATTAATTTGAAGATACATATGCAAGGAAGATACTGTAAAAGTTTTGGACAATTTGATTGAATAGTTATAGAGATATTGTGCGCGCAGTGCAAAACGATGATACTTTTCACCACGCCATATTTAAACAATCCACTTAGTCCATATTGACCCGGATATTCAATATAACAGGTTGAAAATTGGTGGAAATGTAGAGGATAATGTCCTTATTGATGTCCTGAAATTTCCAAAAATTCTTTGTAGGAGAAAATCCGCCATTTTGGAAAAACCACCGCCATCTTGGATTGAGTTTTCAAGCATAACGACTGAACCAAGAACCCGATTGAGTTCGTTTTTGTCCTGAATTGCTTAACAATGTGAATTTTAAGCGACAACGTGAAAAAGTTCGAAATGAAAAACTTAATTTAATTATTATTAATATTTATTGAATAAATTATTTGCTGGGTTGAAATGTTGGTAGAAACTAAAAATAACAAGCTGAAAATTGGTGGAAACGTAGAAGATAGTGTCCTGATCGATATTCCAAAATTCCTAAAAAATCCCTTCAGGGGAAAATCCACCACTTTCAAAACACCACCGTCATCTTGGACTCTCAATTTAAGCATAATGATAGTGCTTTACACAACAATGAAATTTCTGCAAAAATGATTACATAGGTTTGAATAGGGTTTTTGCAACTTTAAACCGAGCTGACCCCTCGAAAGCAACCGCTTTCGGCCGGCTGACCAGTATATTTGTGTTCAGGGGGTCGTAAGCTTTCGAATGACGTAAAAATCATGTATACGTTTTTCCGGTTAAATTCGATGCAATTTTTGGCTATTTTGACCAGAGCTGACCCCTCGAAAGCAACCACTTTCGGCCGGCTGACCAGCATATTTGTGTTCAGGGGGTCGAAGCCTTTCGAATGACGTAAAAATCATGTATGCGTTCTTCCGGTTAAACACGATGCAATTTTTGGCTATTTTGACCCGAGCTGATCCCTCGAAAGCAACCGCTTTGCGCAGGCTGACCGAGCGAATTTTGTTTATTAAGAAGTGCCCAATCTATTATAAAATTTTCAGAAAAATGTTTTTCCGGTTAAACTCTCATGTAGCCAGCTCTCGGACTATAAACATATAATAAAGTAAATTGAATTTTTATGTGGTGATCCACTAAGCTAACTGTAACCGTAGGGATCATCCAGATGCTATACGCTTATTCACAATACCTGCAAAGTTTTTATACTTTGATATGATGCGCATGCGTCACAAAGAAAGAAAATATTCTGCTGATAAGTTTTTGAGTTAATGAATCCCTGCTGGAGCAGTGGTAGGCTGCCTGCGTAGCATGCGGCAGTTCGTGGGTTCTAGCCCCAGTTATTTTTTTATTAAAATTTCCAAAAAAACCCAGCAAAAATCAAGTCTACACGCATACATTCTGCTATCAAAGTATAAAAGCCTTGCAGGCATTGTGAATATGCGATTTATACTAAAAAATCTATCAAAACTATATATTCGTAACTCAAGGTTAGTAGAGTGAATAAGGTTGGCTTTTAAAAAGTAAACAACAACCTGTGACGTCCCAACGTGTACAGAACGGTCGCGCTCCGGGTACAATCACAAGGTTAGTAGAAGTGAAAGTTTAGTTAAGTGTACCGGAGCGCGACCGGTCTGTACACGTTGTGACGTTTGTTTACTTTGATGAGCCAACCTTAGTAACTCTACTAACCTTGTTCGTAACTACCGATTTAAAAATAAAACATTAGGTGGTGTGTTCAGATGGCTCAGTTGGTAAAGTCTGTTTCCGAGTGACAGTTAACTGATTGGACTAACACTAGACTACAGTTCAAGTCCCGCTTTTGAGATTCAATTTTACTTAAAACTGTAATTGAGGTCTTATTTCGGTAGTATATTCTGCAGCCACCATCTGGAAAATTAAGAATTAAGAGTTGCGTTCGGATGGCTCAGTTGGTCGAGCTTATATCACAACAATAGGTTTTCTGGTTGGGCTGGCAGTAGACTAGAGTTCAATTCCCATTTTTGAGGTTCAATTTTGGTCAAAACTGTAATTAAATGTCTTATTTCAGTAGTGTATTCTACAGCCGCCAATTGGAAAATAAAACGTCAAGAATTGTGAACGGATGGCTCAGTTTGTAGGGCCTATCAACTAGGGATAGGTTTTCAGAGTGTGCTGACGGCAGACCAGAGTTCAATTCCCGCTCTTGAGGTTCAATTTTGGTCAAAACTGTAAATACTACATTCTACAACCATAAATTGGAAAATAAAACGATAAATATAATGAGCGGATGGCTCAGTTAGTAGAGCCTATTTCCCAGTGATAGGTGGTCTGGGTGGGCTGACGGTAGATAAGAGTTCAATTCCCATTTTTGAGGTTCAATTTTGGTCAAAACTGTAAATATAATGTCTTATTTCAGTAGTTAATTTCGTAACTACCAATTGGAAAAAAAAAGAAATAACCAGGGAATGCGTTGGGATGGCTTGATTGGTAGAGTCTGAGGCTTAAGGATAATACGCGCTGTTGGTTTGGAAGTATTCCGATGTTCGGGTCCATCTGGGTCAATTTTGCTTAAAAGAATAAAAAATTATAATAAAATTATCTAATGTACCCACAAGGTAACAAAGAAATTATCTGCCCATGTACCCTGATGGCTCAGTTGGTAGAGTCTGAGGCTTAAGGAAATACATGCTGTTGGTGTGGAAGTATTCCGAGGTTCGGTTCCCGATGGATCAATTTTGCTTAAGTGTATAAAAAATTTAAAATAAAATTATCAAATACACCCACAAGGTAACAAGAAAATCCTCTGCCCATGTTCCCTGATAGCTCAGTTGGTAGAGTCTGAGGCTTAAGGAAATACATGCTGTTGGTGTAGAAGTGTTCCGAGGTTCGGTTCCCGATGGATCACTTTTTCTTAAGTGTATAAAAAATTTAAAATAAAATTATCAAATACACCCACAAGGTAACAAGAAAATCCTCTGCCCATGTTCCCTGATAGCTCAGTTGGTAGAGTCTGATGCTTAAGGAAATACATGCTGTTGGTGTGGAAGTGTTCCGAGGTTCGGTTCCCGATGGATCAATTTTGCTCAAATGTATAAAAGTATTTAAAATAAAATTAACAAATACACCCACAAGGTAACAAGAAAATCCTCTGCCCATGTTCCCTGATAGCTCAGTTGGTAGAGTCTGAGGCTTAAGGAAATACATGCTGTTGGTGTGGAAGTGTTCCGAGGTTCGGTTCCCGATGGATCACTTTTGCTTAAGTGTATAAAAAATTTTTAATAAAATTATCAAATACACCCACAAGGTAACAAGAAAATCCTCTGCCCATGTTCCCTAATAGCTCAGTTGGTAGAGTCTGAGGCTTAAGGAAATACATGCTGTTGGTGTGGAAGTGTTCCGAGGTTCAGTTCCCGATGGATCAATTTTGCTTAAGTGTATAAAAAATTTAAAATAAAATTATCAAATACACCCACAAGGTAACAAGAAAATCCTCTGCCCATGTTCCCTGATAGCTCAGTTGGTAGAGTCTGAGGCTTAAGGAAATACATGCTGTTGGTGTGGAAGTGTTCCGAGGTTCGGTTCCCGATGGATCAATTTTGCTCAGATGTATAAAAGTAAATTATCTAATGTACCAACAAGGTAAAAAAGAAATCATCTGTCCATGTACCCTGATGGCTCAGTTGGTAGAGTCGTGGCCTGTGTGCTGAAGGTACTCAGATCAAACCCACTAACCTAACAATCTCTCTTAACTCTCAATCTCTCCTCTAATCTCTCGTAATATAATAGTGTTGTATGCAACTTGACTTGTTAATCTTGTGTGTAATTAATTTAATTTATTTCTCTTTCCTGAGTATTCCGATGCACCTTGTCCACAGGGGTCGAAAGTCGAAACTGGTGTCCGACGGACCTTATCTGCTCCCTCTGGACGAATTGGTGGCCTGGGGGTTTAGGATGGACGCCCCCTTGTCGCCAAGGGTTTCAGGGGCATAGCCGAGAAGGGTCCGTTGAAACACTGGTTTTGCAATTTTGAACAAAAAATGTTAACTTTGACCGTAACGGTCAGTTTTATGATGTTACGTTTTTTCGCTAAGCCTAACCCTTTTTTAGACCCTGGAAAAGTTCAAAAATTAGCCCCAAACTGTAAACTGCAACCGTAGCTGCTCAATTTAACTGTAACCGTGACTGTCAGCAGGTATTTGAAAAAATTTCACACCTACCTACCGGACCCTAGGCTCGAACCTAAGACTGGTGCACACCAGCAAAGGATGAATCCATTGAGCCATTGACTCACACAACTATAGTAACAAATAATAACTCTGTATTTTAATTCAACAAATTTAAACAGAAAAAACACTGGATTCGAACCCAGGACTGGTGCTCCCAAACCACTCGTGCATCCACTGAGCCATTGACTCACACAACTATGGAAGCAAATAATGACTCTGTATTTTAATTTAACAAATTTAAATAGAAAAACACTGAATTCGAACCCAGGACTGGAGATCCCAAGCCACACGTGCATCCACTGAGCCATTGACACACATGTCTAAGGAAACAAATAATTACTCTGTATTTTAATTTAAAAAATTTAAATAGAAAAACACTGTATTCGTACCCAGGACTGGAGATCCCAAGCCACACGTGCATCCACTGTGTAATTGACTCACATGTCTAAGGAAACAAATAATTACTCTGTATTTTAATTTAACAAATTTAAAAAGAAAACACTGGATTCGAACCCAGGACTGGTGCTCCCAAGCCACTCGTGCATCCACTGAGCCATTGACTCACACAACTATGGAAGCAAATAATGACTCTGTATTTTAATTTAACAAATTTAAATAGAAAAACACTGTATTCGAACCCAGGACTGGAGATCCCAAGCCACACGTGCATCCACTGAGCCATTGACTCACATGTCTAAGGAACAAATAATTACTCTGTATTTTAATTTAACAACTTTAAAAAGAAAAACACTGGATTCGAACCCAGGACTGGTGCTCCCAAGCCACTCGTGCATCCACTGTGTCATTGACTCACACTACTATCGAAGCAAATAATGACTCTGTATTTTAATTTAACAAATTTAAATAGAAAAACACTGGATTCGAACCCAGGACTGGTGCTCCCAAACCACTCGTGCATCCACTGAGCCATTGACTCACACAACTATGGAAGCAAATAATGACTCTTTATTTTAATTTAACAAATATAAATAGAAAAACACTGGATTCGAACCCAGGACTGGTGCTCCCAAGCCACTCGTGCATCCACTGAGCCATTGACTCACACAACTATGGAAGCAAATAATGACTCTGTATTTTAATTTAACAAATTTAAATAGAAAAACACTGGATTCGAACCCAGGACTGGAGATCCCAAGCCACACGTGCATCCACTGAGCCATTGACACACATGTCTAAGGAAACAAATAATTACTCTGTATTTTAATTTAACAAATTAAAATGAAAAACACTGGATTCGAACCCAGGACTGGTGCTCCCAAGCCACTCGTGCATCCACTGAGCCATTGACTCACACAACTACGGAAGCAAATAATGACTCTGTATTTTAATTTAACAAATTTAAATAGAAAAACACTGGATTCGTACCCAGGACTGGAGATCCCAAGCCACACGTGCATCCACTGTGTCATTGACTCACATGTGTAAGGAAACAAATAATTACTCTGTATTTTAATTTAACAAATTTAAAAAGAAAAACACTGGATTCGAACCCAGGACTGGTGCTCCCAAGCCACTCGTGCATCCACTGAGCCATTGACTCACACAACTATGGAAGCAAATAATGACTCTGTATTTTAATTTAACAAATTTAAATAGAAAAACACTGGATTCGAACCCAGGACTGGAGATCCCAAGCCACACGTGCATCCACTGAGCCATTGACACACATGTCTAAGGAAACAAATAATTACTCTGTATTTTAATTTAACAAATTAAAATGAAAAACACTGGATTCGAACCCAGGACTGGTGCTCCCAAGCCACTCGTGCATCCACTGAGCCATTGACTCACATGTCTAAGGAAACAAATAATGACTCTGTATTTTAATTTAATGAATTTAAAAAGAAAAACACTGGATTCGAACCCAGGGCTGGTGCTCCCAAGCCACTCGTGCATCCACTGAGCCACTGACTCACACAACTATGGAAGCAAATAATGACTCTGTATTTTAATTTAACAAATTTAAATAGAAAAACACTGGATTCGAACCCATGACTGGAGATCCCAAGCCACACGTGCATCAACTGAGCAATTGACTCACATGTCTAAGGAAACAAATAATTACTCTGTATTTTAATTTAACAAATTAAAAAGAAAAACACTGGATTCGTACCCAGGACTGGTGCTCCCAAGCCACTCGTGCATCCACTGAGCCATTGACTCACACAACTACGGAAGCAAATAATGACTCTGTATTTTAATTTAACAAATTTAAAAAGAAAAACACTGGATTCGAACCCAGGACTGGTGCTCCCAAGCCACTCGTGCATCCACTGAGCCATTGACTCACACAACTATGGAAGCAAATAATGACTCTGTATTTTAATTTAACAAATTTAAATAGAAAAACACTGGATTCGAACCCAGGACTGGTGCTCCCAAGCCACTCGTGCATGCACTGTGTCATTGACTCACACAACTATCGTAGCAAATAATGACTCTGTATTTTAATTTAACAAATTTAAATAGAAAAACATTGGATTCGAACCCAGGACTGGTGCTCCCAAACCACTCGTGCATCCACTGAGCCATTGACTCACACAACTATGGAAGCAAATAATGACTCTTTATTTTAATTTAACAAATTTAAATAGAAAAACACTGGATTCGAACCCAGGACTGGTGCTCCCAAACCACTCGTGCATCCACTGAGCCATTGACTCACACAACTATGGAAGCAAATAATGACTCTGTATTTTAATTTAACAAATTTAAATATAAAAACACTGTATTCGAACCCAGGACTGGAGATCCCAAGCCACACGTGCATCCACTGAGCCATTGACACACATGTCTAAGGAAACAAATAATTACTCTGTATTTTAATTTAACAAATTAAAAAGAAAAACACTGGATTCGTACCCAGGACTGGTGCTCCCAAGCCACTCGTGCATCCACTGAGCCATTGACTCACACAACTACGGAAGCAAATAATGACTCTGTATTTTAATTTAACAAATTTAAATAGACAAACACTGGATTCGAACCCAGGACTGGTGCTCCCAAGCCACTCGTGCATCCACTGAGCCATTGACTCACACAACTATGGAAGCAAATAATGACTCTGTATTTAAATTTAACAAATTTAAATAGAAAAACACTGGATTCGAACCCAGGACTGGTGCTCCCAAGCCACTCGTGCATCCACTGTGTCATTGACTCACACAACTATCGAAGCAAATAATGACTCTGTATTTTAATTTAACAAATTTAAATAGAAAAACACTGGATTCGAACCCAGGACTGGTGCTCCCAAGCCACTCGTGCATCCACTGAGCAATTGACTCACACAACTATGGAAGCAAATAATGACTCTGTATTTTAATTTAACAAATTTAATTAGAAAAACACTGGATTCGAACCCAGGACTGGAGATCCCAAGCCACACGTGCATCCACTGAGCCATTGACACACATGTCTAAGGAAACAAATAATTACTCTGTATTTTAATTTAACAAATTAAAATGAAAAACACTGGATTCGAACCCAGGACTGGTGCTCCCAAGCCACTCGTGCATCCACTGAGCCATTGACTCACACAACTATGAAAGCAAATAATGACTCTGTATTTTAATTTAATAAATTTAAATAGAAAAACACTGTATTCGAACCCAGGACTGGTGCTCCCAAGCCACACGTGCATCCACTGAGCCATTGACTCACATGTCTAAGGAAACAAATAATGACTCTGTATTTTAATTTAATAAATTTAAAAAGAAAACACTGGATTCGAACCCAGGGCTGGTTCTCCCAAGCCACTCGTGCATCCACTGAGCTACTGACTCACACAACTATGGAAGCAAATTATGACTCTGTATTTTAATTTAACAAATTTAAATAGGAAAAACACTGGATTCGAACCCATGACTGGAGATCCCAAGCCACACGTGCATCCACTGAGCAATTGACTCACATGTCTAAGGAAACAAATAATTACTCTGTATTTTAATTTAACAAATTAAAAAGAAAAACACTGGATTCGTACCCAGGACTGGTGCTCCCAAGCCACTCGTGCATCCACTGAGCCATTGACTCACACAACTACGGAAGCAAATAATGACTCTGTATTTTAATTTAACAAATTTAAAAAGAAAAACACTGGATTCGAACCCAGGACTGGTGCTCCCAAGCCACTCGTGCATCCACTGAGCCATTGACTCACACAACTATGGAAGCAAATAATGACTCTGTATTTTAATTTAACAAATTTAAATAGAAAAACACTAGATTCAAACCCAGGACTGGTGCTCCCAAGCCACTCGTGCATCCACTGTGTCATTGACTCACACAACTATCGAAGCAAATAATGACTCTGTATTTTAATTTAACAAATTTAAATAGAAAAACACTGGATTCGAACCCAGGACTGGTGCTCCCAAACCACTCGTGCATCCACTGAGCCATTGACTCACACAACTATGGAAGCAAATAATGACTCTATATTTTAATTTAACAAATTTAAATAGAAAAACACTGGATTCGAACCCAGGACTGGTGCTCCCAAGCCACTCGTGCATCCACTGAGCCATTGACTCACACAACTATGGAAGCAAATAATGACTCTGTAATTTAATTTAACAAATTTAAATAGAAAAACACTGTATTCGAACCCAGGACTGGAGATCCCAAGCCACACGTGCATCCACTGAGCCATTGACACACATGTCCAAGGAAACAAATAATTACTCTGTATTTTAATTTAACAAATTAAAAAGAAAAACACTGGATTCGTACCCAGGACTGGTGCTCCCAAGACACTCGTGCATCCACTGAGCCATTGACTCACACAACTACGGAAGCAAATAATGATTCTGTATTTTAATTTAACAAATTTAAAAAGAAAAACACTGGATTCGAACCCAGGACTGGTGCTCCCAAGCCACTCGTGCATCCACTGAGCCATTGACTCACACAACTATGGAAGCAAATAATGACTCTGTATTTAAATTTAACAAATTTAAATAGAAAAACACTGGATTCGAACCCAGGACTGGTGCTCCCAAGCCACTCGTGCATCCACTGTGTCATTGACTCACACAACTATCGAAGAAAATAATGACTCTGTATTTTAATTTAACAAATTTAAATAGAAAAACACTGGATTCGAACCCAGGACTGGTGCTCCCAAGCCACTCGTGCATCCACTGAGCCATTGACTCACACAACTATGGAAGCAAATAATGACTCTGTATTTTAATTTAACAAATTTAAAAAGAAAAACACTGGATTCGAACCCAGGACTGGTGCTCCCAAGCCACTCGTGCATCCACTGAGCCATTGACTCACACAATTTTCCTAGATTTTTTAAAGAAATTTTCCGTAAGCATTTTTTCTATCTAGCACCCAAATTTTATAATAATTTTCCCCGAGATCTCCAAAATATTGAACAGTGTTCTACTTTTAAGCGCGGACTTTTTCTTCTTATTATTAATTTAAACGACATAGACTTATATTTTTAAATCATTATGAAGCGATAGTATATTTGCAGCAGCCAGACTTTGCCAATGGAAAACAAAAATAATTAATTTCAATATATTTTGTTTTGAAACTTATTTTTTTTTATTATTATTGAATCACAATGTATTTTTAATTGATATTTAAATCTTAATGTATTTATTTCAATTTGTTCTAGAATTCTTTTTTTTGTGTGTGTTTTTGTATTCTTTTTTTGTCTTCTCTTTTTTTTGTTATTTTCCATTGTATTTTTACTGTATTAATTTCTATTACGCCCGTATGGGATCTTTTGTTTCCCCTGGGCGTATCATAATGTTTTTTTATTTGTATTTATTTTATGTGTTTCTTCCTATTATTTGTCAATAAAGTTATTATTATTAATTAACATCTAAAATTTTAATGGAAATCTAGATTTAAAATGTGTGTATTTTGTTTAATGAACAGTAACTACTCATTCCGAATACAAGCTTATGTAACATGTTTTTAGAAGGATTTTCAATTCCAATATTTCTAAAATGCAAACACGCATACTATTTTAGTTAAGTTAAAGCAGGGCTCGATTTGAGCCGGAACGGTCCGGAACGGCGTTCAGGAACCTCTTTTTCGGAAAAAAATTAATTTTCTATTTTAGGGGTCTTCTGACCCTTTCATCAGGCCCGTGGATATTATTTTATGTATGAAAAAAAGTCGTAAAACGAATTAAAACCAACCCTGTTTTAGGGTCAAATTTCCAAAATTTTTATGGGGGGAGGACCTCAAGACCCCCTTTATGTACTTAGAACTCAACTGATAACATTTATTTTCCGATTAAGTTCATAAAAGTGAGAATCATACCAAAAAATATAAAAAAGAAGTATTAAACCTGTATAAAAGGGATTAGAGGGAATTTAAAGTCGTCTCCCCTGTACAAAAATCTAACTTTGGGCCTGGTAATTATTTAATTTTCTTAGTGGATATTTGGGCCCCTCCCGAAATAATTTTACCGTTCCGGTACATCTTTTTTTAGAAATCGAGCCCTGAGTTAAAGTGTAAAATAAATATAACGAACCACATGAAAAAACACTTCATTTGAGTTCTAGGTTTTTCATTGGTATAAAAATCGAAACTGAGTAAATATTTTTATCATCTGAAATGTGGGTTTGTTGAAGCATAAGAATGCTTTAAATAGTACTCAACTACATCAGGCAAATATTTACATTTCGAATGAACGAAAAGCTTCAAGTGACCGTGGGTACTTTTAAATAAAAGGTTTTTTATGGCTAAAACCAACAACCTTGCCTTGATGTATCAGATAAATTTTCCCATGACTAATGTGATCTTCTCATTTTTTTAAACCATTCGTATTAATCAAAACGTAGAGTAAGTAGAATATGATTATTCTCTCTAGAAACGTAAGAGCTTTAAAATTGAAAATTCTCGAAGCAGGATGCTTGGGTGGAAAAACTCAACCCAGACTACGTGTTTATTTCAGAAAGATCGCAACTGCATTAAATTTGAATTTAACTGCCTAAGTAGAAACAGCGTGAAATACGTCCCGGCTAAAAGTATTTTCCAGAATGCATTTTCAATTGAATAGTTGATTTTTGCAGTGGTTAAAAAATGTCTTTTTGAGTCTTGGGTATATTTTGAGATATTTATAAGTTTTTACGCATTTTCCTATTTGGAAAGATGACCATCTGGACTGAAAAACCAGAAAGCTATGTTGTAAATGTTATTCACTTTTTTAAACTTAGTTATCAAGGACCACTACAGGGATTGTATTATGAAATGAATTTTCAATAAACTCCGGAAATAAATTCAAGAAACCTTTGAAAGAGTACCTCATTATTAAACAAGAGTTACATTTTAATAGAACTTTGGAAAATATTTTGATCTCAAGATAGTCTTTCACGTAAAAATTAACTCAAAAATGATAAGAACAGAGTAATGTTTTATATTAGTTGAGTTACATGGATAAATACTTAAAAGGTTCAGAAAAAATGTGTTTTAAAATAAGTGGTTGAATGTTATTTGAGTTTGGACTTATGATCCTATTCCAGCTATTGATCTGATAATGTAAACCTTATCTAAATGTAAACCTTATCTAAATGTAAACCTTAACTTTTCAAAGATTTTTTAAATAAAAAAAATAAAGCATTTGAAAATTAAATAGATCCTCATGATGACACAAATAAACCTAGCTAAAATGGAGCATGCGACGTCATACCTTTTTCTGCCGCAATTTTCTCGATAACTATGCATCGTCCATTTCTATCAATCCAACGCAAGGAATACGGATATGCAGAGCTTGGACAGACTTTTTGAAACACCCTACATACTGTAGTTATAATCCTATTCTATAGGAAAACAAAAATCGTTTTTTTATTAAAAATATATTTATTTTACTCCCAGTTTAAAGTGTTATGAGGAAACAAAATACCTTAATGATCTCTCAATCACGTAAATGCAGTAAATATACTAATTTCCACATCTGTATCCTCTCAGTATTCATACCTACCTTGCAATAATAATAACATCGTCACTGCTTCCACATCACATCAAATAACCATCATTCACCGCATTCAAAGAAATAAACGTTCTGAAATATCACTGCTTGTGTCTCAATGGCTTACAAATGGGCCCAAGTGATAGATCAGCCAATCCTCCTTCGAGAAATCTTTCACGAGACTCGCAGAGAGACGTTTTCATTTATTTTTTTCGAATTCTTATCATAATTCATCGTCGAAAGGATCACCATAACGGGAAACCTTTAGAGGTAATGTTGATTCCGATGTATAAAATATTCAATCATCCAACCTGCAGCCTTGCATCATAGATTTCTTCACTTTCCCCCCGATGAATCTGCCTGGCTCTGCAAATATGCAACATATAGGCGGATTCGCAGCAAACATATTTGAGATCGCTGCCGTGTAGAGGGTTACTTTTATACATAAATAAAAAATGTATATTACTGGGACGGTATGTATAAGAGTTACCCGTAGGCAGCTTCTGAAATCTATTCGGCAAAATTGCTGCCAATATGTACTGGATATTAAAGTAAACGATACAAGGAATTAGGCTGTTATTTAATTCACTAGGTGTTTACCACCGACTTTAAGATGGTTTTATGTAATTATAGGTTTAAAATATTATAGCATTTATGGCTAGATACCTACAGTGTTACTTTATTAGTATGCACATTATTTTACTACACACACCCGCTCGCGTTTTAAAGGAATTTGTAAACAGAAGAACCTTTAAGAAGTTTTGCATTGAAATTTCAAATAACTATGTCATATGTTGCGTAGGAGGGACATAAGAGACTTAAGCTTCGTTTTTAACCGAACAATTTCTCCTTTGTAAATTTGAATTTTTTTTTTAAAAATTACCTTGTACCCGGTTCACTCATAAGGGAACGTACCCATACTACGTGACCTATTTTTTACCATTTTTGACCCCCTCCCCCCCTTGGTGACCATCCGTAGTATATGCCAAGACCCCGCCCTCCCCCTCTAGTCTTCACGTAATTCATAAATACGGTTTGCCATCATTTTTTGCAAACAGAAAGTTTAAAAAAATTAATTTTGCTTTATTTGTCTAATTTTCATAATTAATTTGGCTTAATTAGTCTTAATTTGGCAAATTTCAATAATTAAGTTGGCTTAAGTTTGTCGTATTGACTAGAGGAAATTGACTACGTGGCGAAACCCTAAGCCCCCCCCCCTCCCCCCCGTGACCGAGCGTGGTATTTTGAAGTCCCCCCTCCCTCCCCTGAATGGGTCACGTAGTATGGGTACGTTCCCTAACAAGTTGGCTTAAGTGACAATATAGCTTAAGCCGAGCATGTGATTTATACTCGACTTAAGCTAGTTAACTAGGCACTTAAACTAGTTTAACTTTTTATGTGTGAACCGGGTATTAGCCATACATACTAACACAATTACAATTCAAATATTTCTCGGCCCAAATAGGAATATGAAAAATCCTTCTTAAAAAAGCATCTTGTGAATAAGAACTGTTTGGTTTTGTGTTTGGATTCAATTTAGTCGTAACCGGAATTTCCCAAACGGGAAGTAAGCAGGAAAATATAAAGCTCACTACTATTACTAGGCAGCACATTGAGGCAAGTTGAACATACTACGTCACTAACAAACAAAGTAGTTCTCATCACGGTGTCGGAACTTCGAGTGAAACAAAGAACGTCAATTTTAAAATATGATTATTTCGTTTAACCCATGTATAAATCGTGTCTTTTTATCACGATTCGCGTATCGAAATTCCTCCTATCAACCCAACAGGCTTTGTATTTACTCACTTTCTCCTTCCGCGTAGTGACCTATACTAGGTTCAGGAAATGTTGCTGTGAAGCTACAATGTAAATTTTTAGACTGATCTTAGTTGAATTCGAGGGAATACAAAGAGTAAATTGGAACCACATACTAAAAATGACTATTCAGGTCACAGCATTTGTGAAAGCTTAAAAAAAATCTACCTCCGCAAAATCTACTGCGGTTGGCCGAGACACGAACTTTGCATTACAGACCTCCATCTCAGGCAACCTCTATCACGAGAACTTCAGGAGTCCACACTGTAAATAATGACTTCATTACAAGGGTATGGGGTTCCGCCATATCCCCACACCTATAAATTTTAAAGTACTTACTCAGAGGAGTGAAAAAAAGTATATTCTCCCCATTTATATAATGACTGATGCCCTTCTCTAAAACGCTTCTGTGACACGTCATAGACATCAACGCAGCGTGGGGCTAATGGACATTTCGTGTCTGAGATTTTCTGCGTCTTGTTTCCTGTTTAAAAGAACGGATCAGAAGAGAAAAAGTGTCAAAACGTGTAATGGGTGCGACATTTGGCAAAAGGTGGAGAGTGCTGTGTCTCCTAGATTCACTTTGTGGAGCTTTGCCACTCCTCCTCTTTTCGATGTGCCCATTCTTCTTAGAGGGGAGCAAAGCACCGGCTGGACTCCTGGAAATATGATATCGAATGCTAATGGTGGACAGAGTTTGCTCCTTAGTATTGACTTTATGGTCCCTGAGGAATTGGGAAGTAAACTGCTTGAATAATGGATGTTATTTTAAAGTTCGGCGTAAACCTGTAAATTCGAATGGTTTTTTTTTTAAGTTTGCATGCATTTTTTACTAATTAAGTGAGTTAGGGCATTACCCCCTATTCCGTAATTTGAAATTAATTTGCGTCAATTAATATTTTTAAAAACTGCAAACAGAAATTTATCTATGTGCATTAGGGTGGTCCTTATTTGTATGGTAAAAATTTTTTTTGGGAATTCCGGTGGTGACGCCCCCTAGTTTTGTGTCACTATATAAAATAATAATTTATGCAAAATATCAGCTCATTCGAATAATAAACACCCGTGCGCAGTTGCCTTGAAGTTTCAAAAAAATACTGATTTTTTCACAAAACATCCCAAAAACCATAGATTAAACCCTCCCATCTTCTTCTTGATTTTTTAATGAGAATCTAATATAGTTATAGTTATAATGTTCCAGATTCCATTCTTCTATCACCCCTATTTCGGTAGTAAAAATTTTTTAAAGTTAAAATAACTCCTGTAAAGTTGTTTTTTTTGCATTTTAAAAAAGCTAATTACTCCAGAACCATACAACTTAAAAACCTGAAATTTGTGCCATTTTGTTTGTAATTTTATTACCTTTCATTTGATGTGCAACATAACTGCCTTTCTTTAAAAAATTTTCTTCAAAATAAAAAAAATGGAGAAAAAATTAAATAAAAAAAATTTTTGAAAAATTTTTTTATTAAATAAATTTTAAGTTTTTCCACTCCCAAAATGAACATATCTGCCAAATTTCAAGTTGAAATTAAAATTTGATCATGTAGAAAAAAATAAAAATTTCCGAAATTTTGGCAGGTCCCTAAACGTTTCATGTAATTTAACAAAAAAAGGTGTTTCACTCATGGCGATTCCAAAAACTCCCTTGAGGGTGTTCATACAATTTTTACCATGCAAAAAAATTCACTTAAATATCAGAAAATACAACTACTAGCCGATTCGGTACAAAATCTTACAGAGCCCTGTCGGGTACCAAATGGTAGACTGCGTTGTGCGTAGTCATCGGGGTATGATTTTATTTTATTCTTTTATCTTTAAACACTTTTAATTTCATTTGATTTGAAATGTTGGAAGTGAAAAAATAACGTAAAAATTTAATTCTAAGGGAAATTCAGGTAAAATATAGGCACATTGAATTAGGTTGGAAACTAGCTCTGTAGGATTTGGTACCGAATCGGCTAATAGCTGTATTTTCTGATATTTAAGTAAATTTTTTTGCATGGTACAAATCGTATGAACACCCTCAAGGGAGTTTTTGGAATCCCCATGAGTAAAACACCTTTTTTTGTTAAATTACATGGAATGTTTAGGGACTTGCCAAAATTTCGCAAACTTTTATATTTTTCTACATGATCAAATTTTAATTTCAACTTGAAATTTAGCAGAAATGTTCATTTTGGGAGTGGAAAAACTTAAAATTTATTTAATAAAATTTTCTTTTCAAATTTTTTTTTTTATTTAATTTTTTCTCCATTTTTTTTTATTTTGAAGAAAATTTTTTTAAAAAGGCAGTTATGTTGCACATCAAATGAAAGGTAATAAATATACAAACAAAATGGCACAAATTTCAGGTTTTTAAGTTGTATGGTTCTGGAGTTATTAGCTTTTTTAAAATGCAAGAAAAACAACTTTACAAGAGTTATTTTAACTTTAAAACATTTTTACTACCGAAAGAGGGGTGATAGAAGAATGGAATCTGGAACATTATAACTATAACTATATTAGATTCTCATTCAAAAATCAAGAAGAAGTTGGGAGGGTTTAATCTATGGTTTTTGGGATGTTTTGTGAAAAAATCAGTATTTTTTTGAAACTTCAAGGCAACTGCGCACGGGTGTTTATTATTCGAATGAGCTGATATTTTGCAAAAACTATTTATTTGTAAGATGGAACAATTTGGGGGGGCGTCGCGTTAAGATTTCCAAACTTAAAAAATAAGGACCACCCTAATGTGCATAGTAAAATACACAGGACAAATAGTGGAGTCGGTTTATGTCATGGTCCAAAAAATGTTTTGCAGGAACTTAGTGAGTGGTATCATTCGATTCGTAATGACGTCTACATTAGTATTGCACCGGTTTTTTTTTTTACCCGAATTTCATGCAGGGGGCGTGTATGACGTCATGAATGCAAGATGGCATTTAATTTTTTTTAAATTATTTATTTTAAATGGATGGAATTTAAATTTGAACAAATCAATGACAATTTCAACTTAGAAAATATTTGAAACCAATGAATTAAATGTTTTAATGCTTATTGGTCTGAAAATTGTTGCGTAGTTTAATTAAAAAAATAATTGTAATGGGCCGTAAGCATGCTTTCGGCATCTTCCTTTTCAGCAAAGATAAGCAAACCACAACCCCTTTCTATGTAAACCTCTCGAAACCCCTATGTTATTTTTTGTAAGAAATATAAATTTTAAAATAAATGTAATTTTTTTTCAGTTAAATTAAAAACTTCTTTATGGAAGATACTACAAGATATTTTTTTCTCCCGAAACACAGTGTTTGTAACATTTTAAGATAAGTATCGCTCATACCCCCCTTAGGTGCTCACGTAATATTTGATTGGTCCAAAGTTTTAAAAATGCGGAGCAGGTTTTCTTCAGACTGTAAAACTTTTGTTGTTACTTGTTACTCTAATTTATTTAAAAAATCATGAGTCAGGAAATATATAATATTATATCCACATGTCCATCACTCAAGTAAGGAAATACTTGAAAAATTGAGGAAACCGACGTCGGTTGAAATATATTCCTGTTAAGAGGCTCGTATAATGGAGGTTTGACTGTAACATTTTTCAGGTGACATAATGAACAAGCTCAGAAGCATTTAAAATATGCTAAAAATTTGTCATGCCACGGTTTTACTTTACTATTTACACTGGTAACTAATGACTGCAGACTCTTCGTTGCTATCTAGCAAAGTACAGCTTTCCCCTTTGCGACATCAGCATACCATTAAGGACAGGCTAGTACCACCATGAATCTCTATCTAGTCTCCTCAGAATATTCATCCTAAATCCTCATAATTTTGGCCAGTTTGTATGGTAATCATTAATCATAACTGTCCCTTTTTCCCTCTAAAGTGTTTATATTCCTTTTCCACTTCGTTAGAAATTAATAACAGTTCTGATTGGTTCATCAGATGATTTTCATTACAAATATGGTTATGGTTATATGACTTCAATGGTATCTCAACGGTGCTTAGTTAACTTTAATGGAAATTCATAGGTCTCTTTAGTAAAATTTAAGTTATTATTGTGGATTTAAGTTCTTTTGCATTTTTCCAGAAGTTAACACTATATGTGACCTGGTAGAAGATTGTTGGTCTAGCCAGTTACATACTTGTTCCTTCATCTCAAGTTATAGACATCCAACTCATGTTTTATTTTTTATTTTTGGTGATACAATAAAGATTGGATGTTTACTTGCCATCTGGAGTATTTATTGAGTCTTTTTGTATTTTTAGGAAACTTCGGTAATTTAGATCGTATGTTTTAAATGGCCACCACTATTTACCAGAGGAGAAGTATAAATTTGTTTCAAGGCAGTTTAGATTTAGCCTAGGAAAGAGGGCACAGAAGTCTTATGTTCAAGTATCAACTGAATACTTATATAAGAAAGAAAATAAACTATATTTTATTAAAAAGTTAATTACTCTAATAAGGAATGATTTCCTATGCTAACTTAATAAACTCTATACATTCTGAAACTAGCTCTTGGAGGAATTTGGAAGTAATATTATATTTGGTTTCAATCTAATATAGCTAGCCTGTAATAGTCCGAGAGCTGGCTACATAAGAGTTTAACCGGAAAAACATATTTCTGAAAATTTTATAATAGATTGGGCACTTCTTAATAAACAAAATTCGCTCGGTCAGCCTGCGCAAAGCGGTTGCTTTCGAGGGATCAGCTCGGGACTAAATAGCCAAAAATTGCATCGAGTTTAACCGGAAGAACGTATACATGATTTTTACGTCATTCGAAAGGCTTCGACCCCCTGAACACAAATATGCTGGTCAGCCGGCCGAAAGTGGTTGCTTTCGAGGGGTCAGCTCTGGTCAAAATAGCCAAAAATTGCATCGAATTTAACCGGAAAAACGTATACATGATTTTTACGTCATTCGAAAGCTTACGACCCCCTGAACACAAATATACTGGTCAGCCGGCCGAAAGCGGTTGCTTTCGAGGGGTCAGCTCGGTTTAAAGTTGCAAAAACCCTATTCAAACCTATATAATCCTGTTTATTGTTTTTTATAAAAGAAATACTTGCAGCAACCAACTTTCTAAAAATATCTTAGTTTTCAAATCGTTAGTATGGGTTTTCCCATTGGGATGACTGAAATGGAGATAGTCTACAAGAATTTTTAAGAAGATGTAATTCTTTAGCAAATGTTTCTTTCAATGAGATTTTTGGAGAAATTATTTCGAAAATACTTTTTTATTCATAACATATCCAACAAAACATTTTTTAATAGTAATTTGTATTTGAAAAATCGCTTTAAGTACTTGGTAGTTTTTAGGACATTTTTTTACTGCGCGCAGCTTTTTAAGAAAAGTAAATTATATTTTTCCGCTGTTTCTTTTTCTGAACATTCAAAAGACACTTATCTTTGAATTAACGAAGAACGAAAAACTTATTTAAATTATTTCACCAATATTAAAATTTTGAAACTTAAATTTTCAAATTTTGAGAAAAAAACCCCTGATTTTAATTGTTTGCAAATTGGAATGCATTGATCAATATTTCAAACCCGTACATTAATTTGAAGATACATATGCAAGGAAGATACTGTAAAAGTTTTGGACAATTTGATTGAATAGTTATAGAGATATTGTGCGCGCAGTGCAAAACGATGATACTTTTCACCACGCCATATTTAAACAATCCACTTAGTCCATATTGACCCGGATATTCAATATAACAGGTTGAAAATTGGTGGAAATGTAGAGGATAATGTCCTTATTGATGTCCTGAAATTTCCAAAAATTCTTTGTAGGAGAAAATCCGCCATTTTGGAAAAACCACCGCCATCTTGGATTGAGTTTTCAAGCATAACGACTGAACCAAGAACCCGATTGAGTTCGTTTTTGTCCTGAATTGCTTAACAATGTGAATTTTAAGCGACAACGTGAAAAAGTTCGAAATGAAAAACTTAATTTAATTATTATTAATATTTATTGAATAAATTATTTGCTGGGTTGAAATGTTGGTAGAAACTAAAAATAACAAGCTGAAAATTGGTGGAAACGTAGAAGATAGTGTCCTGATCGATATTCCAAAATTCCTAAAAAATCCCTTCAGGGGAAAATCCACCACTTTCAAAACACCACCGTCATCTTGGACTCTCAATTTAAGCATAATGATAGTGCTTTACACAACAATGAAATTTCTGCAAAAATGATTACATAGGTTTGAATAGGGTTTTTGCAACTTTAAACCGAGCTGACCCCTCGAAAGCAACCGCTTTCGGCCGGCTGACCAGTATATTTGTGTTCAGGGGGTCGTAAGCTTTCGAATGACGTAAAAATCATGTATACGTTTTTCCGGTTAAATTCGATGCAATTTTTGGCTATTTTGACCAGAGCTGACCCCTCGAAAGCAACCACTTTCGGCCGGCTGACCAGCATATTTGTGTTCAGGGGGTCGAAGCCTTTCGAATGACGTAAAAATCATGTATGCGTTCTTCCGGTTAAACACGATGCAATTTTTGGCTATTTTGACCCGAGCTGATCCCTCGAAAGCAACCGCTTTGCGCAGGCTGACCGAGCGAATTTTGTTTATTAAGAAGTGCCCAATCTATTATAAAATTTTCAGAAAAATGTTTTTCCGGTTAAACTCTCATGTAGCCAGCTCTCGGACTATAAACATATAATAAAGTAAATTGAATTTTTATGTGGTGATCCACTAAGCTAACTGTAACCGTAGGGATCATCCAGATGCTATACGCTTATTCACAATACCTGCAAAGTTTTTATACTTTGATATGATGCGCATGCGTCACAAAGAAAGAAAATATTCTGCTGATAAGTTTTTGAGTTAATGAATCCCTGCTGGAGCAGTGGTAGGCTGCCTGCGTAGCATGCGGCAGTTCGTGGGTTCTAGCCCCAGTTATTTTTTTATTAAAATTTCCAAAAAAACCCAGCAAAAATCAAGTCTACACGCATACATTCTGCTATCAAAGTATAAAAGCCTTGCAGGCATTGTGAATATGCGATTTATACTAAAAAATCTATCAAAACTATATATTCGTAACTCAAGGTTAGTAGAGTGAATAAGGTTGGCTTTTAAAAAGTAAACAACAACCTGTGACGTCCCAACGTGTACAGAACGGTCGCGCTCCGGGTACAATCACAAGGTTAGTAGAAGTGAAAGTTTAGTTAAGTGTACCGGAGCGCGACCGGTCTGTACACGTTGTGACGTTTGTTTACTTTGATGAGCCAACCTTAGTAACTCTACTAACCTTGTTCGTAACTACCGATTTAAAAATAAAACATTAGGTGGTGTGTTCAGATGGCTCAGTTGGTAAAGTCTGTTTCCGAGTGACAGTTAACTGATTGGACTAACACTAGACTACAGTTCAAGTTCCGCTTTTGAGATTCAATTTTACTTAAAACTGTAATTGAGGTCTTATTTCGGTAGTATATTCTGCAGCCACCATCTGGAAAATTAAGAATTAAGAGTTCCGTTCGGATGGCTCAGTTGGTCGAGCTTATATCACAACAATAGGTTTTCTGGTTGGGCTGGCAGTAGACTAGAGTTCAATTCCCATTTTTGAGGTTCAATTTTGGTCAAAACTGTAATTAAATGTCTTATTTCAGTAGTGTATTCTACAGCCGCCAATTGGAAAATAAAACGTCAAGAATTGTGAACGGATGGCTCAGTTTGTAGGGCCTATCAACTAGGGATAGGTTTTCAGAGTGTGCTGACGGCAGACCAGAGTTCAATTCCCGCTCTTGAGGTTCAATTTTGGTCAAAACTGTAAATACTACATTCTACAACCATAAATTGGAAAATAAAACGATAAATATAATGAGCGGATGGCTCAGTTAGTAGAGCCTATTTCCCAGTGATAGGTGGTCTGGGTGGGCTGACGGTAGATAAGAGTTCAATTCCCATTTTTGAGGTTCAATTTTGGTCAAAACTGTAAATATAATGTCTTATTTCAGTAGTTAATTTCGTAACTACCAATTGGAAAAAAAAAGAAATAACCAGGGAATGCGTTGGGATGGCTTGATTGGTAGAGTCTGAGGCTTAAGGATAATACGCGCTGTTGGTTTGGAAGTATTCCGATGTTCGGGTCCATCTGGGTCAATTTTGCTTAAAAGAATAAAAAATTATAATAAAATTATCTAATGTACCCACAAGGTAACAAAGAAATTATCTGCCCATGTACCCTGATGGCTCAGTTGGTAGAGTCTGAGGCTTAAGGAAATACATGCTGTTGGTGTGGAAGTATTCCGAGGTTCGGTTCCCGATGGATCAATTTTGCTTAAGTGTATAAAAAATTTAAAATAAAATTATCAAATACACCCACAAGGTAACAAGAAAATCCTCTGCCCATGTTCCCTGATAGCTCAGTTGGTAGAGTCTGAGGCTTAAGGAAATACATGCTGTTGGTGTAGAAGTGTTCCGAGGTTCGGTTCCCGATGGATCACTTTTTCTTAAGTGTATAAAAAATTTAAAATAAAATTATCAAATACACCCACAAGGTAACAAGAAAATCCTCTGCCCATGTTCCCTGATAGCTCAGTTGGTAGAGTCTGATGCTTAAGGAAATACATGCTGTTGGTGTGGAAGTGTTCCGAGGTTCGGTTCCCGATGGATCAATTTTGCTCAAATGTATAAAAGTATTTAAAATAAAATTAACAAATACACCCACAAGGTAACAAGAAAATCCTCTGCCCATGTTCCCTGATAGCTCAGTTGGTAGAGTCTGAGGCTTAAGGAAATACATGCTGTTGGTGTGGAAGTGTTCCGAGGTTCGGTTCCCGATGGATCACTTTTGCTTAAGTGTATAAAAAATTTTTAATAAAATTATCAAATACACCCACAAGGTAACAAGAAAATCCTCTGCCCATGTTCCCTAATAGCTCAGTTGGTAGAGTCTGAGGCTTAAGGAAATACATGCTGTTGGTGTGGAAGTGTTCCGAGGTTCAGTTCCCGATGGATCAATTTTGCTTAAGTGTATAAAAAATTTAAAATAAAATTATCAAATACACCCACAAGGTAACAAGAAAATCCTCTGCCCATGTTCCCTGATAGCTCAGTTGGTAGAGTCTGAGGCTTAAGGAAATACATGCTGTTGGTGTGGAAGTGTTCCGAGGTTCGGTTCCCGATGGATCAATTTTGCTCAGATGTATAAAAGTAAATTATCTAATGTACCAACAAGGTAAAAAAGAAATCATCTGTCCATGTACCCTGATGGCTCAGTTGGTAGAGTCGTGGCCTGTGTGCTGAAGGTACTCAGATCAAACCCACTAACCTAACAATCTCTCTTAACTCTCAATCTCTCCTCTAATCTCTCGTAATATAATAGTGTTGTATGCAACTTGACTTGTTAATCTTGTGTGTAATTAATTTAATTTATTTCTCTTTCCTGAGTATTCCGATGCACCTTGTCCACAGGGGTCGAAAGTCGAAACTGGTGTCCGACGGACCTTATCTGCTCCCTCTGGACGAATTGGTGGCCTGGGGGTTTAGGATGGACGCCCCCTTGTCGCCAAGGGTTTCAGGGGCATAGCCGAGAAGGGTCCGTTGAAACACTGGTTTTGCAATTTTGAACAAAAAATGTTAACTTTGACCGTAACGGTCAGTTTTATGATGTTACGTTTTTTCGCTAAGCCTAACCCTTTTTTAGACCCTGGAAAAGTTCAAAAATTAGCCCCAAACTGTAAACTGCAACCGTAGCTGCTCAATTTAACTGTAACCGTGACTGTCAGCAGGTATTTGAAAAAATTTCACACCTACCTACCGGACCCTAGGCTCGAACCTAAGACTGGTGCACACCAGCAAAGGATGAATCCATTGAGCCATTGACTCACACAACTATAGTAACAAATAATAACTCTGTATTTTAATTCAACAAATTTAAACAGAAAAAACACTGGATTCGAACCCAGGACTGGTGCTCCCAAACCACTCGTGCATCCACTGAGCCATTGACTCACACAACTATGGAAGCAAATAATGACTCTGTATTTTAATTTAACAAATTTAAATAGAAAAACACTGAATTCGAACCCAGGACTGGAGATCCCAAGCCACACGTGCATCCACTGAGCCATTGACACACATGTCTAAGGAAACAAATAATTACTCTGTATTTTAATTTAAAAAATTTAAATAGAAAAACACTGTATTCGTACCCAGGACTGGAGATCCCAAGCCACACGTGCATCCACTGTGTAATTGACTCACATGTCTAAGGAAACAAATAATTACTCTGTATTTTAATTTAACAAATTTAAAAAGAAAACACTGGATTCGAACCCAGGACTGGTGCTCCCAAGCCACTCGTGCATCCACTGAGCCATTGACTCACACAACTATGGAAGCAAATAATGACTCTGTATTTTAATTTAACAAATTTAAATAGAAAAACACTGTATTCGAACCCAGGACTGGAGATCCCAAGCCACACGTGCATCCACTGAGCCATTGACTCACATGTCTAAGGAACAAATAATTACTCTGTATTTTAATTTAACAACTTTAAAAAGAAAAACACTGGATTCGAACCCAGGACTGGTGCTCCCAAGCCACTCGTGCATCCACTGTGTCATTGACTCACACTACTATCGAAGCAAATAATGACTCTGTATTTTAATTTAACAAATTTAAATAGAAAAACACTGGATTCGAACCCAGGACTGGTGCTCCCAAACCACTCGTGCATCCACTGAGCCATTGACTCACACAACTATGGAAGCAAATAATGACTCTTTATTTTAATTTAACAAATATAAATAGAAAAACACTGGATTCGAACCCAGGACTGGTGCTCCCAAGCCACTCGTGCATCCACTGAGCCATTGACTCACACAACTATGGAAGCAAATAATGACTCTGTATTTTAATTTAACAAATTTAAATAGAAAAACACTGGATTCGAACCCAGGACTGGAGATCCCAAGCCACACGTGCATCCACTGAGCCATTGACACACATGTCTAAGGAAACAAATAATTACTCTGTATTTTAATTTAACAAATTAAAATGAAAAACACTGGATTCGAACCCAGGACTGGTGCTCCCAAGCCACTCGTGCATCCACTGAGCCATTGACTCACACAACTACGGAAGCAAATAATGACTCTGTATTTTAATTTAACAAATTTAAATAGAAAAACACTGGATTCGTACCCAGGACTGGAGATCCCAAGCCACACGTGCATCCACTGTGTCATTGACTCACATGTGTAAGGAAACAAATAATTACTCTGTATTTTAATTTAACAAATTTAAAAAGAAAAACACTGGATTCGAACCCAGGACTGGTGCTCCCAAGCCACTCGTGCATCCACTGAGCCATTGACTCACACAACTATGGAAGCAAATAATGACTCTGTATTTTAATTTAACAAATTTAAATAGAAAAACACTGGATTCGAACCCAGGACTGGAGATCCCAAGCCACACGTGCATCCACTGAGCCATTGACACACATGTCTAAGGAAACAAATAATTACTCTGTATTTTAATTTAACAAATTAAAATGAAAAACACTGGATTCGAACCCAGGACTGGTGCTCCCAAGCCACTCGTGCATCCACTGAGCCATTGACTCACATGTCTAAGGAAACAAATAATGACTCTGTATTTTAATTTAATGAATTTAAAAAGAAAAACACTGGATTCGAACCCAGGGCTGGTGCTCCCAAGCCACTCGTGCATCCACTGAGCCACTGACTCACACAACTATGGAAGCAAATAATGACTCTGTATTTTAATTTAACAAATTTAAATAGAAAAACACTGGATTCGAACCCATGACTGGAGATCCCAAGCCACACGTGCATCAACTGAGCAATTGACTCACATGTCTAAGGAAACAAATAATTACTCTGTATTTTAATTTAACAAATTAAAAAGAAAAACACTGGATTCGTACCCAGGACTGGTGCTCCCAAGCCACTCGTGCATCCACTGAGCCATTGACTCACACAACTACGGAAGCAAATAATGACTCTGTATTTTAATTTAACAAATTTAAAAAGAAAAACACTGGATTCGAACCCAGGACTGGTGCTCCCAAGCCACTCGTGCATCCACTGAGCCATTGACTCACACAACTATGGAAGCAAATAATGACTCTGTATTTTAATTTAACAAATTTAAATAGAAAAACACTGGATTCGAACCCAGGACTGGTGCTCCCAAGCCACTCGTGCATGCACTGTGTCATTGACTCACACAACTATCGTAGCAAATAATGACTCTGTATTTTAATTTAACAAATTTAAATAGAAAAACATTGGATTCGAACCCAGGACTGGTGCTCCCAAACCACTCGTGCATCCACTGAGCCATTGACTCACACAACTATGGAAGCAAATAATGACTCTTTATTTTAATTTAACAAATTTAAATAGAAAAACACTGGATTCGAACCCAGGACTGGTGCTCCCAAACCACTCGTGCATCCACTGAGCCATTGACTCACACAACTATGGAAGCAAATAATGACTCTGTATTTTAATTTAACAAATTTAAATATAAAAACACTGTATTCGAACCCAGGACTGGAGATCCCAAGCCACACGTGCATCCACTGAGCCATTGACACACATGTCTAAGGAAACAAATAATTACTCTGTATTTTAATTTAACAAATTAAAAAGAAAAACACTGGATTCGTACCCAGGACTGGTGCTCCCAAGCCACTCGTGCATCCACTGAGCCATTGACTCACACAACTACGGAAGCAAATAATGACTCTGTATTTTAATTTAACAAATTTAAATAGACAAACACTGGATTCGAACCCAGGACTGGTGCTCCCAAGCCACTCGTGCATCCACTGAGCCATTGACTCACACAACTATGGAAGCAAATAATGACTCTGTATTTAAATTTAACAAATTTAAATAGAAAAACACTGGATTCGAACCCAGGACTGGTGCTCCCAAGCCACTCGTGCATCCACTGTGTCATTGACTCACACAACTATCGAAGCAAATAATGACTCTGTATTTTAATTTAACAAATTTAAATAGAAAAACACTGGATTCGAACCCAGGACTGGTGCTCCCAAGCCACTCGTGCATCCACTGAGCAATTGACTCACACAACTATGGAAGCAAATAATGACTCTGTATTTTAATTTAACAAATTTAATTAGAAAAACACTGGATTCGAACCCAGGACTGGAGATCCCAAGCCACACGTGCATCCACTGAGCCATTGACACACATGTCTAAGGAAACAAATAATTACTCTGTATTTTAATTTAACAAATTAAAATGAAAAACACTGGATTCGAACCCAGGACTGGTGCTCCCAAGCCACTCGTGCATCCACTAAGCCATTGACTCACACAACTACGGAAGCAAATAATGACTCTGTATTTTAATTTAACAAATTTAAATAGAAAAACACTGGATTCGTACCCAGGACTGGAGATCCCAAGCCACACGTGCATCCACTGTGTCATTGACTCACATGTGTAAGGAAACAAATAATTACTCTGTATTTTAATTTAACAAATTTAAAAAGAAAAACACTGGATTCGAACCCAGGACTGGTGCTCCCAAGCCACTCGTGCATCCACTGAGCCATTGACTCACACAACTATGAAAGCAAATAATGACTCTGTATTTTAATTTAATAAATTTAAATAGAAAAACACTGTATTCGAACCCAGGACTGGTGCTCCCAAGCCACACGTGCATCCACTGAGCCATTGACTCACATGTCTAAGGAAACAAATAATGACTCTGTATTTTAATTTAATAAATTTAAAAAGAAAACACTGGATTCGAACCCAGGGCTGGTTCTCCCAAGCCACTCGTGCATCCACTGAGCCACTGACTCACACAACTATGGAAGCAAATTATGACTCTGTATTTTAATTTAACAAATTTAAATAGGAAAAACACTGGATTCGAACCCATGACTGGAGATCCCAAGCCACACGTGCATCCACTGAGCAATTGCCTCACATGTCTAAGGAAACAAATAATTACTCTGTATTTTAATTTAACAAATTAAAAAGAAAAACACTGGATTCGTACCCAGGACTGGTGCTCCCAAGCCACTCGTGCATCCACTGAGCCATTGACTCACACAACTACGGAAGCAAATAATGACTCTGTATTTTAATTTAACAAATTTAAAAAGAAAAACACTGGATTCGAACCCAGGACTGGTGCTCCCAAGCCACTCGTGCATCCACTGAGCCATTGACTCACACAACTATGGAAGCAAATAATGACTCTGTATTTTAATTTAACAAATTTAAATAGAAAAACACTAGATTCAAACCCAGGACTGGTGCTCCCAAGCCACTCGTGCATCCACTGTGTCATTGACTCACACAACTATCGAAGCAAATAATGACTCTGTATTTTAATTTAACAAATTTAAATAGAAAAACACTGGATTCGAACCCAGGACTGGTGCTCCCAAACCACTCGTGCATCCACTGAGCCATTGACTCACACAACTATGGAAGCAAATAATGACTCTTTATTTTAATTTAACAAATTTAAATAGAAAAACACTGGATTCGAACCCAGGACTGGTGCTCCCAAGCCACTCGTGCATCCACTGAGCCATTGACTCACACAACTATGGAAGCAAATAATGACTCTGTAATTTAATTTAACAAATTTAAATAGAAAAACACTGTATTCGAACCCAGGACTGGAGATCCCAAGCCACACGTGCATCCACTGAGCCATTGACACACATGTCCAAGGAAACAAATAATTACTCTGTATTTTAATTTAACAAATTAAAAAGAAAAACACTGGATTCGTACCCAGGACTGGTGCTCCCAAGACACTCGTGCATCCACTGAGCCATTGACTCACACAACTACGGAAGCAAATAATGATTCTGTATTTTAATTTAACAAATTTAAAAAGAAAAACACTGGATTCGAACCCAGGACTGGTGCTCCCAAGCCACTCGTGCATCCACTGAGCCATTGACTCACACAACTATGGAAGCAAATAATGACTCTGTATTTAAATTTAACAAATTTAAATAGAAAAACACTGGATTCGAACCCAGGACTGGTGCTCCCAAGCCACTCGTGCATCCACTGTGTCATTGACTCACACAACTATCGAAGAAAATAATGACTCTGTATTTTAATTTAACAAATTTAAATAGAAAAACACTGGATTCGAACCCAGGACTGGTGCTCCCAAGCCACTCGTGCATCCACTGAGCCATTGACTCACACAACTATGGAAGCAAATAATGACTCTGTATTTTAATTTAACAAATTTAAAAAGAAAAACACTGGATTCGAACCCAGGACTGGTGCTCCCAAGCCACTCGTGCATCCACTGAGCCATTGACTCACACAATTTTCCTAGATTTTTTAAAGAAATTTTCCGTAAGCATTTTTTCTATCTAGCACCCAAATTTTATAATAATTTTCCCCGAGATCTCCAAAATATTGAACAGTGTTCTACTTTTAAGCGCGGACTTTTTCTTCTTATTATTAATTTAAACGACATAGACTTATATTTTTAAATCATTATGAAGCGATAGTATATTTGCAGCAGCCAGACTTTGCCAATGGAAAACAAAAATAATTAATTTCAATATATTTTGTTTTGAAACTTATTTTTTTTTATTATTATTGAATCACAATGTATTTTTAATTGATATTTAAATCTTAATGTATTTATTTCAATTTGTTCTAGAATTCTTTTTTTTGTGTGTGTTTTTGTATTCTTTTTTTGTCTTCTCTTTTTTTTGTTATTTTCCATTGTATTTTTACTGTATTAATTTCTATTACGCCCGTATGGGATCTTTTGTTTCCCCTGGGCGTATCATAATGTTTTTTTATTTGTATTTATTTTATGTGTTTCTTCCTATTATTTGTCAATAAAGTTATTATTATTAATTAACATCTAAAATTTTAATGGAAATCTAGATTTAAAATGTGTGTATTTTGTTTAATGAACAGTAACTACTCATTCCGAATACAAGCTTATGTAACATGTTTTTAGAAGGATTTTCAATTCCAATATTTCTAAAATGCAAACACGCATACTATTTTAGTTAAGTTAAAGCAGGGCTCGATTTGAGCCGGAACGGTCCGGAACGGCGTTCAGGAACCTCTTTTTCGGAAAAAAATTAATTTTCTATTTTAGGGGTCTTCTGACCCTTTCATCAGGCCCGTGGATATTATTTTATGTATGAAAAAAAGTCGTAAAACGAATTAAAACCAACCCTGTTTTAGGGTCAAATTTCCAAAATTTTTATGGGGGGAGGACCTCAAGACCCCCTTTATGTACTTAGAACTCAACTGATAACATTTATTTTCCGATTAAGTTCATAAAAGTGAGAATCATACCAAAAAATATAAAAAAGAAGTATTAAACCTGTATAAAAGGGATTAGAGGGAATTTAAAGTCGTCTCCCCTGTACAAAAATCTAACTTTGGGCCTGGTAATTATTTAATTTTCTTAGTGGATATTTGGGCCCCTCCCGAAATAATTTTACCGTTCCGGTACATCTTTTTTTAGAAATCGAGCCCTGAGTTAAAGTGTAAAATAAATATAACGAACCACATGAAAAAACACTTCATTTGAGTTCTAGGTTTTTCATTGGTATAAAAATCGAAACTGAGTAAATATTTTTATCATCTGAAATGTGGGTTTGTTGAAGCATAAGAATGCTTTAAATAGTACTCAACTACATCAGGCAAATATTTACATTTCGAATGAACGAAAAGCTTCAAGTGACCGTGGGTACTTTTAAATAAAAGGTTTTTTATGGCTAAAACCAACAACCTTGCCTTGATGTATCAGATAAATTTTCCCATGACTAATGTGATCTTCTCATTTTTTTAAACCATTCGTATTAATCAAAACGTAGAGTAAGTAGAATATGATTATTCTCTCTAGAAACGTAAGAGCTTTAAAATTGAAAATTCTCGAAGCAGGATGCTTGGGTGGAAAAACTCAACCCAGACTACGTGTTTATTTTAGAAAGATCGCAACTGCATTAAATTTGAATTTAACTGCCTAAGTAGAAACAGCGTGAAATACGTCCCGGCTAAAAGTATTTTCCAGAATGCATTTTCAATTGAATAGTTGATTTTTGCAGTGGTTAAAAAATGTCTTTTTGAGTCTTGGGTATATTTTGAGATATTTATAAGTTTTTACGCATTTTCCTATTTGGAAAGATGACCATCTGGACTGAAAAACCAGAAAGCTATGTTGTAAATGTTATTCACTTTTTTAAACTTAGTTATCAAGGACCACTACAGGGATTGTATTATGAAATGAATTTTCAATAAACTCCGGAAATAAATTCAAGAAACCTTTGAAAGAGTACCTCATTATTAAACAAGAGTTACATTTTAATAGAACTTTGGAAAATATTTTGATCTCAAGATAGTCTTTCACGTAAAAATTAACTCAAAAATGATAAGAACAGAGTAATGTTTTATATTAGTTGAGTTACATGGATAAATACTTAAAAGGTTCAGAAAAAATGTGTTTTAAAATAAGTGGTTGAATGTTATTTGAGTTTGGACTTATGATCCTATTCCAGCTATTGATCTGATAATGTAAACCTTATCTAAATGTAAACCTTATCTAAATGTAAACCTTAACTTTTCAAAGATTTTTTAAATAAAAAAAATAAAGCATTTGAAAATTAAATAGATCCTCATGATGACACAAATAAACCTAGCTAAAATGGAGCATGCGACGTCATACCTTTTTCTGCCGCAATTTTCTCGATAACTATGCATCGTCCATTTCTATCAATCCAACGCAAGGAATACGGATATGCAGAGCTTGGACAGACTTTTTGAAACACCCTACATACTGTAGTTATAATCCTATTCTATAGGAAAACAAAAATCGTTTTTTTATTAAAAATATATTTATTTTACTCCCAGTTTAAAGTGTTATGAGGAAACAAAATACCTTAATGATCTCTCAATCACGTAAATGCAGTAAATATACTAATTTCCACATCTGTATCCTCTCAGTATTCATACCTACCTTGCAATAATAATAACATCGTCACTGCTTCCACATCACATCAAATAACCATCATTCACCGCATTCAAAGAAATAAACGTTCTGAAATATCACTGCTTGTGTCTCAATGGCTTACAAATGGGCCCAAGTGATAGATCAGCCAATCCTCCTTCGAGAAATCTTTCACGAGACTCGCAGAGAGACGTTTTCATTTATTTTTTTCGAATTCTTATCATAATTCATCGTCGAAAGGATCACCATAACGGGAAACCTTTAGAGGTAATGTTGATTCCGATGTATAAAATATTCAATCATCCAACCTGCAGCCTTGCATCATAGATTTCTTCACTTTCCCCCCGATGAATCTGCCTGGCTCTGCAAATATGCAACATATAGGCGGATTCGCAGCAAACATATTTGAGATCGCTGCCGTGTAGAGGGTTACTTTTATACATAAATAAAAAATGTATATTACTGGGACGGTATGTATAAGAGTTACCCGTAGGCAGCTTCTGAAATCTATTCGGCAAAATTGCTGCCAATATGTACTGGATATTAAAGTAAACGATACAAGGAATTAGGCTGTTATTTAATTCACTAGGTGTTTACCACCGACTTTAAGATGGTTTTATGTAATTATAGGTTTAAAATATTATAGCATTTATGGCTAGATACCTACAGTGTTACTTTATTAGTATGCACATTATTTTACTACACACACCCGCTCGCGTTTTAAAGGAATTTGTAAACAGAAGAACCTTTAAGAAGTTTTGCATTGAAATTTCAAATAACTATGTCATATGTTGCGTAGGAGGGACATAAGAGACTTAAGCTTCGTTTTTAACCGAACAATTTCTCCTTTGTAAATTTGAATTTTTTTTTAAAAATTACCTTGTACCCGGTTCACTCATAAGGGAACGTACCCATACTACGTGACCTATTTTTTACCATTTTTGACCCCCTCCCCCCCTTGGTGACCATCCGTAGTATATGCCAAGACCCCGCCCTCCCCCTCTAGTCTTCACGTAATTCATAAATACGGTTTGCCATCATTTTTTGCAAACAGAAAGTTTAAAAAAATTAATTTTGCTTTATTTGTCTAATTTTCATAATTAATTTGGCTTAATTAGTCTTAATTTGGCAAATTTCAATAATTAAGTTGGCTTAAGTTTGTCGTATTGACTAGAGGAAATTGACTACGTGGCGAAACCCTAAGCCCCCCCCCCTCCCCCCCGTGACCGAGCGTGGTATTTTGAAGTCCCCCCTCCCTCCCCTGAATGGGTCACGTAGTATGGGTACGTTCCCTAACAAGTTGGCTTAAGTGACAATATAGCTTAAGCCGAGCATGTGATTTATACTCGACTTAAGCTAGTTAACTAGGCACTTAAACTAGTTTAACTTTTTATGTGTGAACCGGGTATTAGCCATACATACTAACACAATTACAATTCAAATATTTCTCGGCCCAAATAGGAATATGAAAAATCCTTCTTAAAAAAGCATCTTGTGAATAAGAACTGTTTGGTTTTGTGTTTGGATTCAATTTAGTCGTAACCGGAATTTCCCAAACGGGAAGTAAGCAGGAAAATATAAAGCTCACTACTATTACTAGGCAGCACATTGAGGCAAGTTGAACATACTACGTCACTAACAAACAAAGTAGTTCTCATCACGGTGTCGGAACTTCGAGTGAAACAAAGAACGTCAATTTTAAAATATGATTATTTCGTTTAACCCATGTATAAATCGTGTCTTTTTATCACGATTCGCGTATCGAAATTCCTCCTATCAACCCAACAGGCTTTGTATTTACTCACTTTCTCCTTCCGCGTAGTGACCTATACTAGGTTCAGGAAATGTTGCTGTGAAGCTACAATGTAAATTTTTAGACTGATCTTAGTTGAATTCGAGGGAATACAAAGAGTAAATTGGAACCACATACTAAAAATGACTATTCAGGTCACAGCATTTGTGAAAGCTTAAAAAAAATCTACCTCCGCAAAATCTACTGCGGTTGGCCGAGACACGAACTTTGCATTACAGACCTCCATCTCAGGCAACCTCTATCACGAGAACTTCAGGAGTCCACACTGTAAATAATGACTTCATTACAAGGGTATGGGGTTCCGCCATATCCCCACACCTATAAATTTTAAAGTACTTACTCAGAGGAGTGAAAAAAAGTATATTCTCCCCATTTATATAATGACTGATGCCCTTCTCTAAAACGCTTCTGTGACACGTCATAGACATCAACGCAGCGTGGGGCTAATGGACATTTCGTGTCTGAGATTTTCTGCGTCTTGTTTCCTGTTTAAAAGAACGGATCAGAAGAGAAAAAGTGTCAAAACGTGTAATGGGTGCGACATTTGGCAAAAGGTGGAGAGTGCTGTGTCTCCTAGATTCACTTTGTGGAGCTTTGCCACTCCTCCTCTTTTCGATGTGCCCATTCTTCTTAGAGGGGAGCAAAGCACCGGCTGGACTCCTGGAAATATGATATCGAATGCTAATGGTGGACAGAGTTTGCTCCTTAGTATTGACTTTATGGTCCCTGAGGAATTGGGAAGTAAACTGCTTGAATAATGGATGTTATTTTAAAGTTCGGCGTAAACCTGTAAATTCGAATGGTTTTTTTTTTAAGTTTGCATGCATTTTTTACTAATTAAGTGAGTTAGGGCATTACCCCCTATTCCGTAATTTGAAATTAATTTGCGTCAATTAATATTTTTAAAAACTGCAAACAGAAATTTATCTATGTGCATTAGGGTGGTCCTTATTTGTATGGTAAAAATTTTTTTTGGGAATTCCGGTGGTGACGCCCCCTAGTTTTGTGTCACTATATAAAATAATAATTTATGCAAAATATCAGCTCATTCGAATAATAAACACCCGTGCGCAGTTGCCTTGAAGTTTCAAAAAAATACTGATTTTTTCACAAAACATCCCAAAAACCATAGATTAAACCCTCCCATCTTCTTCTTGATTTTTTAATGAGAATCTAATATAGTTATAGTTATAATGTTCCAGATTCCATTCTTCTATCACCCCTATTTCGGTAGTAAAAATTTTTTAAAGTTAAAATAACTCCTGTAAAGTTGTTTTTTTTGCATTTTAAAAAAGCTAATTACTCCAGAACCATACAACTTAAAAACCTGAAATTTGTGCCATTTTGTTTGTAATTTTATTACCTTTCATTTGATGTGCAACATAACTGCCTTTCTTTAAAAAATTTTCTTCAAAATAAAAAAAATGGAGAAAAAATTAAATAAAAAAAATTTTTGAAAAATTTTTTTATTAAATAAATTTTAAGTTTTTCCACTCCCAAAATGAACATATCTGCCAAATTTCAAGTTGAAATTAAAATTTGATCATGTAGAAAAAAATAAAAATTTCCGAAATTTTGGCAGGTCCCTAAACGTTTCATGTAATTTAACAAAAAAAGGTGTTTCACTCATGGCGATTCCAAAAACTCCCTTGAGGGTGTTCATACAATTTTTACCATGCAAAAAAATTCACTTAAATATCAGAAAATACAACTACTAGCCGATTCGGTACAAAATCTTACAGAGCCCTGTCGGGTACCAAATGGTAGACTGCGTTGTGCGTAGTCATCGGGGTATGATTTTATTTTATTCTTTTATCTTTAAACACTTTTAATTTCATTTGATTTGAAATGTTGGAAGTGAAAAAATAACGTAAAAATTTAATTCTAAGGGAAATTCAGGTAAAATATAGGCACATTGAATTAGGTTGGAAACTAGCTCTGTAGGATTTGGTACCGAATCGGCTAATAGCTGTATTTTCTGATATTTAAGTAAATTTTTTTGCATGGTACAAATCGTATGAACACCCTCAAGGGAGTTTTTGGAATCCCCATGAGTAAAACACCTTTTTTTGTTAAATTACATGGAATGTTTAGGGACTTGCCAAAATTTCGCAAACTTTTATATTTTTCTACATGATCAAATTTTAATTTCAACTTGAAATTTAGCAGAAATGTTCATTTTGGGAGTGGAAAAACTTAAAATTTATTTAATAAAATTTTCTTTTCAAATTTTTTTTTTTATTTAATTTTTTCTCCATTTTTTTTTATTTTGAAGAAAATTTTTTTAAAAAGGCAGTTATGTTGCACATCAAATGAAAGGTAATAAATATACAAACAAAATGGCACAAATTTCAGGTTTTTAAGTTGTATGGTTCTGGAGTTATTAGCTTTTTTAAAATGCAAGAAAAACAACTTTACAAGAGTTATTTTAACTTTAAAACATTTTTACTACCGAAAGAGGGGTGATAGAAGAATGGAATCTGGAACATTATAACTATAACTATATTAGATTCTCATTCAAAAATCAAGAAGAAGTTGGGAGGGTTTAATCTATGGTTTTTGGGATGTTTTGTGAAAAAATCAGTATTTTTTTGAAACTTCAAGGCAACTGCGCACGGGTGTTTATTATTCGAATGAGCTGATATTTTGCAAAAACTATTTATTTGTAAGATGGAACAATTTGGGGGGGCGTCGCGTTAAGATTTCCAAACTTAAAAAATAAGGACCACCCTAATGTGCATAGTAAAATACACAGGACAAATAGTGGAGTCGGTTTATGTCATGGTCCAAAAAATGTTTTGCAGGAACTTAGTGAGTGGTATCATTCGATTCGTAATGACGTCTACATTAGTATTGCACCGGTTTTTTTTTTACCCGAATTTCATGCAGGGGGCGTGTATGACGTCATGAATGCAAGATGGCATTTAATTTTTTTTAAATTATTTATTTTAAATGGATGGAATTTAAATTTGAACAAATCAATGACAATTTCAACTTAGAAAATATTTGAAACCAATGAATTAAATGTTTTAATGCTTATTGGTCTGAAAATTGTTGCGTAGTTTAATTAAAAAAATAATTGTAATGGGCCGTAAGCATGCTTTCGGCATCTTCCTTTTCAGCAAAGATAAGCAAACCACAACCCCTTTCTATGTAAACCTCTCGAAACCCCTATGTTATTTTTTGTAAGAAATATAAATTTTAAAATAAATGTAATTTTTTTTCAGTTAAATTAAAAACTTCTTTATGGAAGATACTACAAGATATTTTTTTCTCCCGAAACACAGTGTTTGTAACATTTTAAGATAAGTATCGCTCATACCCCCCTTAGGTGCTCACGTAATATTTGATTGGTCCAAAGTTTTAAAAATGCGGAGCAGGTTTTCTTCAGACTGTAAAACTTTTGTTGTTACTTGTTACTCTAATTTATTTAAAAAATCATGAGTCAGGAAATATATAATATTATATCCACATGTCCATCACTCAAGTAAGGAAATACTTGAAAAATTGAGGAAACCGACGTCGGTTGAAATATATTCCTGTTAAGAGGCTCGTATAATGGAGGTTTGACTGTAACATTTTTCAGGTGACATAATGAACAAGCTCAGAAGCATTTAAAATATGCTAAAAATTTGTCATGCCACGGTTTTACTTTACTATTTACACTGGTAACTAATGACTGCAGACTCTTCGTTGCTATCTAGCAAAGTACAGCTTTCCCCTTTGCGACATCAGCATACCATTAAGGACAGGCTAGTACCACCATGAATCTCTATCTAGTCTCCTCAGAATATTCATCCTAAATCCTCATAATTTTGGCCAGTTTGTATGGTAATCATTAATCATAACTGTCCCTTTTTCCCTCTAAAGTGTTTATATTCCTTTTCCACTTCGTTAGAAATTAATAACAGTTCTGATTGGTTCATCAGATGATTTTCATTACAAATATGGTTATGGTTATATGACTTCAATGGTATCTCAACGGTGCTTAGTTAACTTTAATGGAAATTCATAGGTCTCTTTAGTAAAATTTAAGTTATTATTGTGGATTTAAGTTCTTTTGCATTTTTCCAGAAGTTAACACTATATGTGACCTGGTAGAAGATTGTTGGTCTAGCCAGTTACATACTTGTTCCTTCATCTCAAGTTATAGACATCCAACTCATGTTTTATTTTTTATTTTTGGTGATACAATAAAGATTGGATGTTTACTTGCCATCTGGAGTATTTATTGAGTCTTTTTGTATTTTTAGGAAACTTCGGTAATTTAGATCGTATGTTTTAAATGGCCACCACTATTTACCAGAGGAGAAGTATAAATTTGTTTCAAGGCAGTTTAGATTTAGCCTAGGAAAGAGGGCACAGAAGTCTTATGTTCAAGTATCAACTGAATACTTATATAAGAAAGAAAATAAACTATATTTTATTAAAAAGTTAATTACTCTAATAAGGAATGATTTCCTATGCTAACTTAATAAACTCTATACATTCTGAAACTAGCTCTTGGAGGAATTTGGAAGTAATATTATATTTGGTTTCAATCTAATATAGCTAGCCTGTAATAGTCCGAGAGCTGGCTACATAAGAGTTTAACCGGAAAAACATATTTCTGAAAATTTTATAATAGATTGGGCACTTCTTAATAAACAAAATTCGCTCGGTCAGCCTGCGCAAAGCGGTTGCTTTCGAGGGATCAGCTCGGGACTAAATAGCCAAAAATTGCATCGAGTTTAACCGGAAGAACGTATACATGATTTTTACGTCATTCGAAAGGCTTCGACCCCCTGAACACAAATATGCTGGTCAGCCGGCCGAAAGTGGTTGCTTTCGAGGGGTCAGCTCTGGTCAAAATAGCCAAAAATTGCATCGAATTTAACCGGAAAAACGTATACATGATTTTTACGTCATTCGAAAGCTTACGACCCCCTGAACACAAATATACTGGTCAGCCGGCCGAAAGCGGTTGCTTTCGAGGGGTCAGCTCGGTTTAAAGTTGCAAAAACCCTATTCAAACCTATATAATCCTGTTTATTGTTTTTTATAAAAGAAATACTTGCAGCAACCAACTTTCTAAAAATATCTTAGTTTTCAAATCGTTAGTATGGGTTTTCCCATTGGGATGACTGAAATGGAGATAGTCTACAAGAATTTTTAAGAAGATGTAATTCTTTAGCAAATGTTTCTTTCAATGAGATTTTTGGAGAAATTATTTCGAAAATACTTTTTTATTCATAACATATCCAACAAAACATTTTTTAATAGTAATTTGTATTTGAAAAATCGCTTTAAGTACTTGGTAGTTTTTAGGACATTTTTTTACTGCGCGCAGCTTTTTAAGAAAAGTAAATTATATTTTTCCGCTGTTTCTTTTTCTGAACATTCAAAAGACACTTATCTTTGAATTAACGAAGAACGAAAAACTTATTTAAATTATTTCACCAATATTAAAATTTTGAAACTTAAATTTTCAAATTTTGAGAAAAAAACCCCTGATTTTAATTGTTTGCAAATTGGAATGCATTGATCAATATTTCAAACCCGTACATTAATTTGAAGATACATATGCAAGGAAGATACTGTAAAAGTTTTGGACAATTTGATTGAATAGTTATAGAGATATTGTGCGCGCAGTGCAAAACGATGATACTTTTCACCACGCCATATTTAAACAATCCACTTAGTCCATATTGACCCGGATATTCAATATAACAGGTTGAAAATTGGTGGAAATGTAGAGGATAATGTCCTTATTGATGTCCTGAAATTTCCAAAAATTCTTTGTAGGAGAAAATCCGCCATTTTGGAAAAACCACCGCCATCTTGGATTGAGTTTTCAAGCATAACGACTGAACCAAGAACCCGATTGAGTTCGTTTTTGTCCTGAATTGCTTAACAATGTGAATTTTAAGCGACAACGTGAAAAAGTTCGAAATGAAAAACTTAATTTAATTATTATTAATATTTATTGAATAAATTATTTGCTGGGTTGAAATGTTGGTAGAAACTAAAAATAACAAGCTGAAAATTGGTGGAAACGTAGAAGATAGTGTCCTGATCGATATTCCAAAATTCCTAAAAAATCCCTTCAGGGGAAAATCCACCACTTTCAAAACACCACCGTCATCTTGGACTCTCAATTTAAGCATAATGATAGTGCTTTACACAACAATGAAATTTCTGCAAAAATGATTACATAGGTTTGAATAGGGTTTTTGCAACTTTAAACCGAGCTGACCCCTCGAAAGCAACCGCTTTCGGCCGGCTGACCAGTATATTTGTGTTCAGGGGGTCGTAAGCTTTCGAATGACGTAAAAATCATGTATACGTTTTTCCGGTTAAATTCGATGCAATTTTTGGCTATTTTGACCAGAGCTGACCCCTCGAAAGCAACCACTTTCGGCCGGCTGACCAGCATATTTGTGTTCAGGGGGTCGAAGCCTTTCGAATGACGTAAAAATCATGTATGCGTTCTTCCGGTTAAACACGATGCAATTTTTGGCTATTTTGACCCGAGCTGATCCCTCGAAAGCAACCGCTTTGCGCAGGCTGACCGAGCGAATTTTGTTTATTAACCCGGGAGCAGTCGCACCTATCGAACGAACGCGGGTAGTCGCGGGTGGGTATATTATACCCAGGAAGGGATTCTCGCGTTTCAACACTCAACCTGCTTGGTTTTACTATTAATATTCTTAAAATAAGACATTAAACAATAAACAAGCATCAGTGTACTTTAAATGAAAATAATTTTCTCGAATTTATTTGTGCAATCCTTACAAATTGGAGTTATGTGTTCCATACAAATATATATGGCACAGTTCAGAACAGTGTTGTATTTTCCGGTCCTTTTTTGCTACCGCAAACCTCACATGTTTTTGAATCCCGTTTTTATCCCTTTTATCTATGTTTTCTTCTTATGGGGTAGTTTTTGAGGATGTATCAAAGGCATTTTTGAATGTATCTTTGAAGGTGCTCGAGAATGATTTGTATTTTTAGGGATTTCAGTCATAATATTTTTCCCCACCACTCTGAAATTTGTTCTAAACATTTCTTTCATTCATTTAATTCCACCTTTACCAAGGTATTATTCTCCATTTCCTGCAGAATTGAGGCTTTCTGAATTTTCCTCATCAATTTTATCTTATTCTTGATCCACTTCAATTGTTTCCTCACCACAGTGTCCATCATTAACTCCAATATCTTCTTAATCTTCACTAAAAGAATAATAAACATCCTTAGAAACTGTCTCAAGCAAAGAACGAAGCCGTTTCATTTCATCCTCCTAACTCAGGTACCGCTCCATACCGGCCGAATTAACGGAATCCACAGCCAAAATTGATACGTCTACGGGCACGCGCGCGGGTATATCATACTAGGGTGGTCCTAAGTATAATGGCGAAAAATTATTTTCGGAATTTTTCAAGTCGCACCCCCTAATTTTTTTCCTTATGGGGTAGTAAATAACTGGTAAAAATTTTATCCGAATCGGTTAATATTAACACGTGCCGCAAAAGGGATGAAAATCTGAAAAAACATCAAAATTCTCAAAACTTTGAAAAATCATAAAATTTATTTAAAATATATAATTCAATATATTTCAGTACTTTTTCTAACATAAAATGCTTAAACATAAAGAATATTGGCCTTTATATCCTTTGACAATTTTTAAAGGTATTGTATTTTCTCCTCATTATGCGTTAAAATATCGTTATATTCTTCAATAAGCTTGATTTCTCTTTCTGTAGCATTATTTACAACAGATAAGTTACTGACGACTTTAAACCCTTCCTGATAACCTCCAATAATCTTCACACGTTTTAAAGGATCCCTGGAAATAAATTTTGAAAAAAAACTTAAAAACCTTTGAAAACAGTTTGCGGTTCATCTTGACACAAAATTGGCTTGATTTTGGAGTCCTTCCAGTACTACAAAACTAATTTGCAACCACCCTTACACACGGGTAGATTCTTTTCCTCTAAACTCTTTGGAAATAATTGCTGTGTGGGGTTCATCAAAAAAGGCTAAGACAACTGTCTCCTCCAAGAAACCATATCCATGACATATCATTTTCTTTGATGCTGCCTTAGATTATATTTTCATTAATTCCTCTGTAGAAAAACAGATCCCTCATGAAATTCAATTCAAATGTGGCTCTGTGATCCATTTGCACATCAAACCAGGCCTTAATGTATAGCTTAACAATATGTAGTAATGTAGTAACAACCTTGTAGTAATGGATTATCCAAATTAACCCTCACATTTCTAAATATAAATATCTTCAGGCAATAAATTACTTAAGACATCCACCTAGAATGATGGATAGCACCAGGTTGTTTAAATTTAATCATTTTAGCTTTATAATAATCTAAAAGTGCTATTGTCAACCATAGAAACTTTTGGTAGTCATCTCTCGATTGGTGTTCAAGCTTGTTTTAGCTAACTTGTGAATTTCTTCTTTGACTCTTCCATCAATGGTGTTTTTTACAACTTCATTTTTAATACCTGATGGGTACTTTGATTTATAGATCACCTACCAAGATTTTCAAAACGTTTAAATAAAAATGTAGGTCCATGGGATGCAGTAACGCAAGCTCCAAACGCCACTTTTAACACTATTTTAAGAACATTAAAATGTATTATATGAGCTTTGGCTTATAAAATTCAGTGTAAATTTCAAATCAAACCTTTAACTATGATGAATGGACCATATTCAGCCAGGCCCCATATTAATCACGTGATCGGGGAAAACAAACTCACTATCAAATAATATCTCACTACAAACTCTACTTGTGTAGTATCTGTGGTAACCAATTGCAAGCTCAGTAGGTCACATGATGGAAAAAATGTGACGTCAGTCGGATATGGTCCATTACATTTAAAATCTAATTTTCATTGTTTTGAACATTATATTAAAGTTTTGTTTTATGTCCCAACCCTCATTGGAAAATCCTCCACTTTACCTTAAATCCACCATTGGAACCCACTTATAATAATGAGTTTCACCCTAAAATATGTGCAATAATCATAGAGTAGGATGTTTTCAAGTTTATCATAAAATACATGAAGATACCGCTTTTGAAACTGCTCTTTTGAAAAAGCGTGCGTAGCGTCCACTGTTGCGGCGGAAAGTGCGCATCGAGCCGGCATTCCTCGTGTCAGTGTTACGGAGTCCTGCGCATCTACCGTACTCTAACTTCAATCGCGTTGCGGCACGTGTTAATATTAAAATATTTGAAAAATATTTGGTATACATTCATTTCATACCTTAAGTAAAAAAGTTGGGGGGTGCGACCGAAGAAATTCCGAGTTTGAAAAATTAGGACCACCCTAATATCATACCCAAAAGCCTTGATTCCCGGAAACCGCGCATTCCTAAATTTTTATCTCACCTTGCAACTTAAAGAATTTGACCTTGAACTCAGCTACACGAGGGCACACACATTTTGGAAGAAAGGGGGGAGCGCTATGCAACTTAGAATGCGCGCCTGGGTATGAGATACCCAGTGCGACTGCTCCCGGGTTAAGAAGTGCCCAATCTATTATAAAATTTTCAGAAAAATGTTTTTCCGGTTAAACTCTCATGTAGCCAGCTCTCGGACTATAAACATATAATAAAGTAAATTGAATTTTTATGTGGTGATCCACTAAGCTAACTGTAACCGTAGGGATCATCCAGATGCTATACGCTTATTCACAATACCTGCAAAGTTTTTATACTTTGATATGATGCGCATGCGTCACAAAGAAAGAAAATATTCTGCTGATAAGTTTTTGAGTTAATGAATCCCTGCTGGAGCAGTGGTAGGCTGCCTGCGTAGCATGCGGCAGTTCGTGGGTTCTAGCCCCAGTTATTTTTTTATTAAAATTTCCAAAAAAACCCAGCAAAAATCAAGTCTACACGCATACATTCTGCTATCAAAGTATAAAAGCCTTGCAGGCATTGTGAATATGCGATTTATACTAAAAAATCTATCAAAACTATATATTCGTAACTCAAGGTTAGTAGAGTGAATAAGGTTGGCTTTTAAAAAGTAAACAACAACCTGTGACGTCCCAACGTGTACAGAACGGTCGCGCTCCGGGTACAATCACAAGGTTAGTAGAAGTGAAAGTTTAGTTAAGTGTACCGGAGCGCGACCGGTCTGTACACGTTGTGACGTTTGTTTACTTTGATGAGCCAACCTTAGTAACTCTACTAACCTTGTTCGTAACTACCGATTTAAAAATAAAACATTAGGTGGTGTGTTCAGATGGCTCAGTTGGTAAAGTCTGTTTCCGAGTGACAGTTAACTGATTGGACTAACACTAGACTACAGTTCAAGTCCCGCTTTTGAGATTCAATTTTACTTAAAACTGTAATTGAGGTCTTATTTCGGTAGTATATTCTGCAGCCACCATCTGGAAAATTAAGAATTAAGAGTTGCGTTCGGATGGCTCAGTTGGTCGAGCTTATATCACAACAATAGGTTTTCTGGTTGGGCTGGCAGTAGACTAGAGTTCAATTCCCATTTTTGAGGTTCAATTTTGGTCAAAACTGTAATTAAATGTCTTATTTCAGTAGTGTATTCTACAGCCGCCAATTGGAAAATAAAACGTCAAGAATTGTGAACGGATGGCTCAGTTTGTAGGGCCTATCAACTAGGGATAGGTTTTCAGAGTGTGCTGACGGCAGACCAGAGTTCAATTCCCGCTCTTGAGGTTCAATTTTGGTCAAAACTGTAAATACTACATTCTACAACCATAAATTGGAAAATAAAACGATAAATATAATGAGCGGATGGCTCAGTTAGTAGAGCCTATTTCCCAGTGATAGGTGGTCTGGGTGGGCTGACGGTAGATAAGAGTTCAATTCCCATTTTTGAGGTTCAATTTTGGTCAAAACTGTAAATATAATGTCTTATTTCAGTAGTTAATTTCGTAACTACCAATTGGAAAAAAAAAGAAATAACCAGGGAATGCGTTGGGATGGCTTGATTGGTAGAGTCTGAGGCTTAAGGATAATACGCGCTGTTGGTTTGGAAGTATTCCGATGTTCGGGTCCATCTGGGTCAATTTTGCTTAAAAGAATAAAAAATTATAATAAAATTATCTAATGTACCCACAAGGTAACAAAGAAATTATCTGCCCATGTACCCTGATGGCTCAGTTGGTAGAGTCTGAGGCTTAAGGAAATACATGCTGTTGGTGTGGAAGTATTCCGAGGTTCGGTTCCCGATGGATCAATTTTGCTTAAGTGTATAAAAAATTTAAAATAAAATTATCAAATACACCCACAAGGTAACAAGAAAATCCTCTGCCCATGTTCCCTGATAGCTCAGTTGGTAGAGTCTGAGGCTTAAGGAAATACATGCTGTTGGTGTAGAAGTGTTCCGAGGTTCGGTTCCCGATGGATCACTTTTTCTTAAGTGTATAAAAAATTTAAAATAAAATTATCAAATACACCCACAAGGTAACAAGAAAATCCTCTGCCCATGTTCCCTGATAGCTCAGTTGGTAGAGTCTGATGCTTAAGGAAATACATGCTGTTGGTGTGGAAGTGTTCCGAGGTTCGGTTCCCGATGGATCAATTTTGCTCAAATGTATAAAAGTATTTAAAATAAAATTAACAAATACACCCACAAGGTAACAAGAAAATCCTCTGCCCATGTTCCCTGATAGCTCAGTTGGTAGAGTCTGAGGCTTAAGGAAATACATGCTGTTGGTGTGGAAGTGTTCCGAGGTTCGGTTCCCGATGGATCACTTTTGCTTAAGTGTATAAAAAATTTTTAATAAAATTATCAAATACACCCACAAGGTAACAAGAAAATCCTCTGCCCATGTTCCCTAATAGCTCAGTTGGTAGAGTCTGAGGCTTAAGGAAATACATGCTGTTGGTGTGGAAGTGTTCCGAGGTTCAGTTCCCGATGGATCAATTTTGCTTAAGTGTATAAAAAATTTAAAATAAAATTATCAAATACACCCACAAGGTAACAAGAAAATCCTCTGCCCATGTTCCCTGATAGCTCAGTTGGTAGAGTCTGAGGCTTAAGGAAATACATGCTGTTGGTGTGGAAGTGTTCCGAGGTTCGGTTCCCGATGGATCAATTTTGCTCAGATGTATAAAAGTAAATTATCTAATGTACCAACAAGGTAAAAAAGAAATCATCTGTCCATGTACCCTGATGGCTCAGTTGGTAGAGTCGTGGCCTGTGTGCTGAAGGTACTCAGATCAAACCCACTAACCTAACAATCTCTCTTAACTCTCAATCTCTCCTCTAATCTCTCGTAATATAATAGTGTTGTATGCAACTTGACTTGTTAATCTTGTGTGTAATTAATTTAATTTATTTCTCTTTCCTGAGTATTCCGATGCACCTTGTCCACAGGGGTCGAAAGTCGAAACTGGTGTCCGACGGACCTTATCTGCTCCCTCTGGACGAATTGGTGGCCTGGGGGTTTAGGATGGACGCCCCCTTGTCGCCAAGGGTTTCAGGGGCATAGCCGAGAAGGGTCCGTTGAAACACTGGTTTTGCAATTTTGAACAAAAAATGTTAACTTTGACCGTAACGGTCAGTTTTATGATGTTACGTTTTTTCGCTAAGCCTAACCCTTTTTTAGACCCTGGAAAAGTTCAAAAATTAGCCCCAAACTGTAAACTGCAACCGTAGCTGCTCAATTTAACTGTAACCGTGACTGTCAGCAGGTATTTGAAAAAATTTCACACCTACCTACCGGACCCTAGGCTCGAACCTAAGACTGGTGCACACCAGCAAAGGATGAATCCATTGAGCCATTGACTCACACAACTATAGTAACAAATAATAACTCTGTATTTTAATTCAACAAATTTAAACAGAAAAAACACTGGATTCGAACCCAGGACTGGTGCTCCCAAACCACTCGTGCATCCACTGAGCCATTGACTCACACAACTATGGAAGCAAATAATGACTCTGTATTTTAATTTAACAAATTTAAATAGAAAAACACTGAATTCGAACCCAGGACTGGAGATCCCAAGCCACACGTGCATCCACTGAGCCATTGACACACATGTCTAAGGAAACAAATAATTACTCTGTATTTTAATTTAAAAAATTTAAATAGAAAAACACTGTATTCGTACCCAGGACTGGAGATCCCAAGCCACACGTGCATCCACTGTGTAATTGACTCACATGTCTAAGGAAACAAATAATTACTCTGTATTTTAATTTAACAAATTTAAAAAGAAAACACTGGATTCGAACCCAGGACTGGTGCTCCCAAGCCACTCGTGCATCCACTGAGCCATTGACTCACACAACTATGGAAGCAAATAATGACTCTGTATTTTAATTTAACAAATTTAAATAGAAAAACACTGTATTCGAACCCAGGACTGGAGATCCCAAGCCACACGTGCATCCACTGAGCCATTGACTCACATGTCTAAGGAACAAATAATTACTCTGCATTTTAATTTAACAACTTTAAAAAGAAAAACACTGGATTCGAACCCAGGACTGGTGCTCCCAAGCCACTCGTGCATCCACTGTGTCATTGACTCACACTACTATCGAAGCAAATAATGACTCTGTATTTTAATTTAACAAATTTAAATAGAAAAACACTGGATTCGAACCCAGGACTGGTGCTCCCAAACCACTCGTGCATCCACTGAGCCATTGACTCACACAACTATGGAAGCAAATAATGACTCTTTATTTTAATTTAACAAATATAAATAGAAAAACACTGGATTCGAACCCAGGACTGGTGCTCCCAAGCCACTCGTGCATCCACTGAGCCATTGACTCACACAACTATGGAAGCAAATAATGACTCTGTATTTTAATTTAACAAATTTAAATAGAAAAACACTGGATTCGAACCCAGGACTGGAGATCCCAAGCCACACGTGCATCCACTGAGGCATTGACACACATGTCTAAGGAAACAAATAATTACTCTGTATTTTAATTTAACAAATTAAAATGAAAAACACTGGATTCGAACCCAGGACTGGTGCTCCCAAGCCACTCGTGCATCCACTGAGCCATTGACTCACACAACTACGGAAGCAAATAATGACTCTGTATTTTAATTTAACAAATTTAAATAGAAAAACACTGGATTCGTACCCAGGACTGGAGATCCCAAGCCACACGTGCATCCACTGTGTCATTGACTCACATGTGTAAGGAAACAAATAATTACTCTGTATTTTAATTTAACAAATTTAAAAAGAAAAACACTGGATTCGAACCCAGGACTGGTGCTCCCAAGCCACTCGTGCATCCACTGAGCCATTGACTCACACAACTATGGAAGCAAATAATGACTCTGTATTTTAATTTAACAAATTTAAATAGAAAAACACTGGATTCGAACCCAGGACTGGAGATCCCAAGCCACACGTGCATCCACTGAGCCATTGACACACATGTCTAAGGAAACAAATAATTACTCTGTATTTTAATTTAACAAATTAAAATGAAAAACACTGGATTCGAACCCAGGACTGGTGCTCCCAAGCCACTCGTGCATCCACTGAGCCATTGACTCACATGTCTAAGGAAACAAATAATGACTCTGTATTTTAATTTAATGAATTTAAAAAGAAAAACACTGGATTCGAACCCAGGGCTGGTGCTCCCAAGCCACTCGTGCATCCACTGAGCCACTGACTCACACAACTATGGAAGCAAATAATGACTCTGTATTTTAATTTAACAAATTTAAATAGAAAAACACTGGATTCAAACCCATGACTGGAGATCCCAAGCCACACGTGCATCAACTGAGCAATTGACTCACATGTCTAAGGAAACAAATAATTACTCTGTATTTTAATTTAACAAATTAAAAAGAAAAACACTGGATTCGTACCCAGGACTGGTGCTCCCAAGCCACTCGTGCATCCACTGAGCCATTGACTCACACAACTACGGAAGCAAATAATGACTCTGTATTTTAATTTAACAAATTTAAAAAGAAAAACACTGGATTCGAACCCAGGACTGGTGCTCCCAAGCCACTCGTGCATCCACTGAGCCATTGACTCACACAACTATGGAAGCAAATAATGACTCTGTATTTTAATTTAACAAATTTAAATAGAAAAACACTGGATTCGAACCCAGGACTGGTGCTCCCAAGCCACTCGTGCATGCACTGTGTCATTGACTCACACAACTATCGTAGCAAATAATGACTCTGTATTTTAATTTAACAAATTTAAATAGAAAAACATTGGATTCGAACCCAGGACTGGTGCTCCCAAACCACTCGTGCATCCACTGAGCCATTGACTCACACAACTATGGAAGCAAATAATGACTCTTTATTTTAATTTAACAAATTTAAATAGAAAAACACTGGATTCGAACCCAGGACTGGTGCTCCCAAACCACTCGTGCATCCACTGAGCCATTGACTCACACAACTATGGAAGCAAATAATGACTCTGTATTTTAATTTAACAAATTTAAATATAAAAACACTGTATTCGAACCCAGGACTGGAGATCCCAAGCCACACGTGCATCCACTGAGCCATTGACACACATGTCTAAGGAAACAAATAATTACTCTGTATTTTAATTTAACAAATTAAAAAGAAAAACACTGGATTCGTACCCAGGACTGGTGCTCCCAAGCCACTCGTGCATCCACTGAGCCATTGACTCACACAACTACGGAAGCAAATAATGACTCTGTATTTTAATTTAACAAATTTAAATAGACAAAAACTGGATTCGAACCCAGGACTGGTGCTCCCAAGCCACTCGTGCATCCACTGAGCCATTGACTCACACAACTATGGAAGCAAATAATGACTCTGTATTTAAATTTAACAAATTTAAATAGAAAAACACTGGATTCGAACCCAGGACTGGTGCTCCCAAGCCACTCGTGCATCCACTGTGTCATTGACTCACACAACTATCGAAGCAAATAATGACTCTGTATTTTAATTTAACAAATTTAAATAGAAAAACACTGGATTCGAACCCAGGACTGGTGCTCCCAAGCCACTCGTGCATCCACTGAGCAATTGACTCACACAACTATGGAAGCAAATAATGACTCTGTATTTTAATTTAACAAATTTAATTAGAAAAACACTGGATTCGAACCCAGGACTGGAGATCCCAAGCCACACGTGCATCCACTGAGCCATTGACACACATGTCTAAGGAAACAAATAATTACTCTGTATTTTAATTTAACAAATTAAAATGAAAAACACTGGATTCGAACCCAGGACTGGTGCTCCCAAGCCACTCGTGCATCCACTGAGCCATTGACTCACACAACTACGGAAGCAAATAATGACTCTGTATTTTAATTTAACAAATTTAAATAGAAAAACACTGGATTCGTACCCAGGACTGGAGATCCCAAGCCACACGTGCATCCACTGTGTCATTGACTCACATGTGTAAGGAAACAAATAATTACTCTGTATTTTAATTTAACAAATTTAAAAAGAAAAACACTGGATTCGAACCCAGGACTGGTGCTCCCAAGCCACTCGTGCATCCACTGAGCCATTGACTCACACAACTATGAAAGCAAATAATGACTCTGTATTTTAATTTAATAAATTTAAATAGAAAAACACTGTATTCGAACCCAGGACTGGTGCTCCCAAGCCACACGTGCATCCACTGAGCCATTGACTCACATGTCTAAGGAAACAAATAATGACTCTGTATTTTAATTTAATAAATTTAAAAAGAAAACACTGGATTCGAACCCAGGGCTGGTTCTCCCAAGCCACTCGTGCATCCACTGAGCCACTGACTCACACAACTATGGAAGCAAATTATGACTCTGTATTTTAATTTAACAAATTTAAATAGGAAAAACACTGGATTCGAACCCATGACTGGAGATCCCAAGCCACACGTGCATCCACTGAGCAATTGACTCACATGTCTAAGGAAACAAATAATTACTCTGTATTTTAATTTAACAAATTAAAAAGAAAAACACTGGATTCGTACCCAGGACTGGTGCTCCCAAGCCACTCGTGCATCCACTGAGCCATTGACTCACACAACTACGGAAGCAAATAATGACTCTGTATTTTAATTTAACAAATTTAAAAAGAAAAACACTGGATTCGAACCCAGGACTGGTGCTCCCAAGCCACTCGTGCATCCACTGAGCCATTGACTCACACAACTATGGAAGCAAATAATGACTCTGTATTTTAATTTAACAAATTTAAATAGAAAAACACTAAATTCAAACCCAGGACTGGTGCTCCCAAGCCACTCGTGCATCCACTGTGTCATTGACTCACACAACTATCGAAGCAAATAATGACTCTGTATTTTAATTTAACAAATTTAAATAGAAAAACACTGGATTCGAACCCAGGACTGGTGCTCCCAAACCACTCGTGCATCCACTGAGCCATTGACTCACACAACTATGGAAGCAAATAATGACTCTTTATTTTAATTTAACAAATTTAAATAGAAAAACACTGGATTCGAACCCAGGACTGGTGCTCCCAAGCCACTCGTGCATCCACTGAGCCATTGACTCACACAACTATGGAAGCAAATAATGACTCTGTAATTTAATTTAACAAATTTAAATAGAAAAACACTGTATTCGAACCCAGGACTGGAGATCCCAAGCCACACGTGCATCCACTGAGCCATTGACACACATGTCCAAGGAAACAAATAATTACTCTGTATTTTAATTTAACAAATTAAAAAGAAAAACACTGGATTCGTACCCAGGACTGGTGCTCCCAAGACACTCGTGCATCCACTGAGCCATTGACTCACACAACTACGGAAGCAAATAATGATTCTGTATTTTAATTTAACAAATTTAAAAAGAAAAACACTGGATTCGAACCCAGGACTGGTGCTCCCAAGCCACTCGTGCATCCACTGAGCCATTGACTCACACAACTATGGAAGCAAATAATGACTCTGTATTTAAATTTAACAAATTTAAATAGAAAAACACTGGATTCGAACCCAGGACTGGTGCTCCCAAGCCACTCGTGCATCCACTGTGTCATTGACTCACACAACTATCGAAGAAAATAATGACTCTGTATTTTAATTTAACAAATTTAAATAGAAAAACACTGGATTCGAACCCAGGACTGGTGCTCCCAAGCCACTCGTGCATCCACTGAGCCATTGACTCACACAACTATGGAAGCAAATAATGACTCTGTATTTTAATTTAACAAATTTAAAAAGAAAAACACTGGATTCGAACCCAGGACTGGTGCTCCCAAGCCACTCGTGCATCCACTGAGCCATTGACTCACACAACTACGGAAGCAAATAATGACTCTGTATTTTAATTTAACAAATTTAAAAAGACAAACACTGGATTCGAACCCAGGACTGGTGCTCCCAAGCCACTCGTGCATCCACTGAGCCATTGACTCACACAACTATGGAAGCAAATAATGACTCTTTATTTTAATTTAACAAATTTAAATAGAAAAACACTGGATTCGAACCCAGGACTGGTGCTCCCAAGCCACTCGTGCATCCACTGAGCCATTGACTCACACAACTATGGAAGCAAATAATGACTCTGTAATTTAATTTAACAAATTTAAATAGAAAAACACTGTATTCGAACCCAGGACTGGAGATCCCAAGCCACACGTGCATCCACTGAGCCATTGACACACATGTCCAAGGAAACAAATAATTACTCTGTATTTTAATTTAACAAATTAAAAAGAAAAACACTGGATTCGTACCCAGGACTGGTGCTCCCAAGACACTCGTGCATCCACTGAGCCATTGACTCACACAACTACGGAAGCAAATAATGATTCTGCATTTTAATTTAACAAATTTAAAAAGAAAAACACTGGATTCGAACCCAGGACTGGTGCTCCCAAGCCACTCGTGCATCCACTGAGCCATTGACTCACACAACTATGGAAGCAAATAATGACTCTGTATTTAAATTTAACAAATTTAAATAGAAAAACACTGGATTCGAACCCAGGACTGGTGCTCCCAAGCCACTCGTGCATCCACTGTGTCATTGACTCACACAACTATCGAAGAAAATAATGACTCTGTATTTTAATTTAACAAATTTAAATAGAAAAACACTGGATTCGAACCCAGGACTGGTGCTCCCAAGCCACTCGTGCATCCACTGAGCCATTGACTCACACAACTATGGAAGCAAATAATGACTCTGTATTTTAATTTAACAAATTTAAAAAGAAAAACACTGGATTCGAACCCAGGACTGGTGCTCCCAAGCCACTCGTGCATCCACTGAGCCATTGACTCACACAACTACGGAAGCAAATAATGACTCTGTATTTTAATTTAACAAATTTAAAAAGACAAACACTGGATTCGAACCCAGGACTGGTGCTCCCAAGCCACTCGTGCATCCACTGAGCCATTGACTCACACAACTATGGAAGCAAATAATGACTCTGTATTTAAATTTAACAAATTTAAATAGAAAAACACTGGATTCGAACCCAGGACTGGTGCTCCCAAGCCACTCGTGCATCCACTGTGTCATTGACTCACACAACTATCGAAGCAAATAATGACTCTGTATTTTAATTTAACAAATTTAAATAGAACAACACTGGATTCGAACCCAGGACTGGTGCTCCCAAGCCACTCGTGCATCCACTGAGCCATTGACTCACACAACTATGGAAGCAAATAATGACTCTGTATTTTAATTTAACAAATTTAATTAGAAAAACACTGGATTCGAACCCAGGACTGGAGATCCCAAGCCACACGTGCATCCACTGAGCCATTGACACACATGTCTAAGGAAACAAATAATTACTCTGTATTTTAATTTAACAAATTAAAATGAAAAACACTGGATTCGAACCCAGGACTGGTGCTCCCAAGCCACTCGTGCATCCACTGAGCCATTGACTCACACAACTATGGAAGCAAATAATGACTCTGTATTTTAATTTAACAAATTTAAATAGAAAAACACTGGATTCGAACCCAGGACTGGTGCTCCCAAGCCACTCGTGCATGCACTGTGTCATTGACTCACACAACTATCGTAGCAAATAATGACTCTGTATTTTAATTTAACAAATTTAAATAGAAAAACATTGGATTCGAACCCAGGACTGGTGCTCCCAAACCACTCGTGCATCCACTGAGCCATTGACTCACACAACTATGGAAGCAAATAATGACTCTTTATTTTAATTTAACAAATTTAAATAGAAAAACACTGGATTCGAACCCAGGACTGGTGCTCCCAAACCACTCGTGCATCCACTGAGCCATTGACTCACACAACTATGGAAGCAAATAATGACTCTGTATTTTAATTTAACAAATTTAAATATAAAAACACTGTATTCGAACCCAGGACTGGAGATCCCAAGCCACACGTGCATCCACTGAGCCATTGACACACATGTCTAAGGAAACAAATAATTACTCTGTATTTTAATTTAACAAATTAAAAAGAAAAACACTGGATTCGTACCCAGGACTGGTGCTCCCAAGCCACTCGTGCATCCACTGAGCCATTGACTCACACAACTACGGAAGCAAATAATGACTCTGTATTTTAATTTAACAAATTTAAATAGACAAACACTGGATTCGAACCCAGGACTGGTGCTCCCAAGCCACTCGTGCATCCACTGAGCCATTGACTCACACAACTATGGAAGCAAATAATGACTCTGTATTTAAATTTAACAAATTTAAATAGAAAAACACTGGATTCGAACCCAGGACTGGTGCTCCCAAGCCACTCGTGCATCCACTGTGTCATTGACTCACACAACTATCGAAGCAAATAATGACTCTGTATTTTAATTTAACAAATTTAAATAGAAAAACACTGGATTCGAACCCAGGACTGGTGCTCCCAAGCCACTCGTGCATCCACTGAGCAATTGACTCACACAACTATGGAAGCAAATAATGACTCTGTATTTTAATTTAACAAATTTAATTAGAAAAACACTGGATTCGAACCCAGGACTGGAGATCCCAAGCCACACGTGCATCCACTGAGCCATTGACACACATGTCTAAGGAAACAAATAATTACTCTGTATTTTAATTTAACAAATTAAAATGAAAAACACTGGATTCGAACCCAGGACTGGTGCTCCCAAGCCACTCGTGCATCCACTGAGCCATTGACTCACACAACTACGGAAGCAAATAATGACTCTGTATTTTAATTTAACAAATTTAAATAGAAAAACACTGGATTCGTACCCAGGACTGGAGATCCCAAGCCACACGTGCATCCACTGTGTCATTGACTCACATGTGTAAGGAAACAAATAATTACTCTGTATTTTAATTTAACAAATTTAAAAAGAAAAACACTGGATTCGAACCCAGGACTGGTGCTCCCAAGCCACTCGTGCATCCACTGAGCCATTGACTCACACAACTATGAAAGCAAATAATGACTCTGTATTTTAATTTAATAAATTTAAATAGAAAAACACTGTATTCGAACCCAGGACTGGTGCTCCCAAGCCACACGTGCATCCACTGAGCCATTGACTCACATGTCTAAGGAAACAAATAATGACTCTGTATTTTAATTTAATAAATTTAAAAAGAAAACACTGGATTCGAACCCAGGGCTGGTTCTCCCAAGCCACTCGTGCATCCACTGAGCCACTGACTCACACAACTATGGAAGCAAATTATGACTCTGTATTTTAATTTAACAAATTTAAATAGGAAAAACACTGGATTCGAACCCATGACTGGAGATCCCAAGCCACACGTGCATCCACTGAGCAATTGACTCACATGTCTAAGGAAACAAATAATTACTCTGTATTTTAATTTAACAAATTAAAAAGAAAAACACTGGATTCGTACCCAGGACTGGTGCTCCCAAGCCACTCGTGCATCCACTGAGCCATTGACTCACACAACTACGGAAGCAAATAATGACTCTGTATTTTAATTTAACAAATTTAAAAAGAAAAACACTGGATTCGAACCCAGGACTGGTGCTCCCAAGCCACTCGTGCATCCACTGAGCCATTGACTCACACAACTATGGAAGCAAATAATGACTCTGTATTTTAATTTAACAAATTTAAATAGAAAAACACTAAATTCAAACCCAGGACTGGTGCTCCCAAGCCACTCGTGCATCCACTGTGTCATTGACTCACACAACTATCGAAGCAAATAATGACTCTGTATTTTAATTTAACAAATTTAAATAGAAAAACACTGGATTCGAACCCAGGACTGGTGCTCCCAAACCACTCGTGCATCCACTGAGCCATTGACTCACACAACTATGGAAGCAAATAATGACTCTTTATTTTAATTTAACAAATTTAAATAGAAAAACACTGGATTCGAACCCAGGACTGGTGCTCCCAAGCCACTCGTGCATCCACTGAGCCATTGACTCACACAACTATGGAAGCAAATAATGACTCTGTAATTTAATTTAACAAATTTAAATAGAAAAACACTGTATTCGAACCCAGGACTGGAGATCCCAAGCCACACGTGCATCCACTGAGCCATTGACACACATGTCCAAGGAAACAAATAATTACTCTGTATTTTAATTTAACAAATTAAAAAGAAAAACACTGGATTCGTACCCAGGACTGGTGCTCCCAAGACACTCGTGCATCCACTGAGCCATTGACTCACACAACTACGGAAGCAAATAATGATTCTGTATTTTAATTTAACAAATTTAAAAAGAAAAACACTGGATTCGAACCCAGGACTGGTGCTCCCAAGCCACTCGTGCATCCACTGAGCCATTGACTCACACAACTATGGAAGCAAATAATGACTCTGTATTTAAATTTAACAAATTTAAATAGAAAAACACTGGATTCGAACCCAGGACTGGTGCTCCCAAGCCACTCGTGCATCCACTGTGTCATTGACTCACACAACTATCGAAGAAAATAATGACTCTGTATTTTAATTTAACAAATTTAAATAGAAAAACACTGGATTCGAACCCAGGACTGGTGCTCCCAAGCCACTCGTGCATCCACTGAGCCATTGACTCACACAACTATGGAAGCAAATAATGACTCTGTATTTTAATTTAACAAATTTAAAAAGAAAAACACTGGATTCGAACCCAGGACTGGTGCTCCCAAGCCACTCGTGCATCCACTGAGCCATTGACTCACACAACTACGGAAGCAAATAATGACTCTGTATTTTAATTTAACAAATTTAAAAAGACAAACACTGGATTCGAACCCAGGACTGGTGCTCCCAAGCCACTCGTGCATCCACTGAGCCATTGACTCACACAACTATGGAAGCAAATAATGACTCTTTATTTTAATTTAACAAATTTAAATAGAAAAACACTGGATTCGAACCCAGGACTGGTGCTCCCAAGCCACTCGTGCATCCACTGAGCCATTGACTCACACAACTATGGAAGCAAATAATGACTCTGTAATTTAATTTAACAAATTTAAATAGAAAAACACTGTATTCGAACCCAGGACTGGAGATCCCAAGCCACACGTGCATCCACTGAGCCATTGACACACATGTCCAAGGAAACAAATAATTACTCTGTATTTTAATTTAACAAATTAAAAAGAAAAACACTGGATTCGTACCCAGGACTGGTGCTCCCAAGACACTCGTGCATCCACTGAGCCATTGACTCACACAACTACGGAAGCAAATAATGATTCTGTATTTTAATTTAACAAATTTAAAAAGAAAAACACTGGATTCGAACCCAGGACTGGTGCTCCCAAGCCACTCGTGCATCCACTGAGCCATTGACTCACACAACTATGGAAGCAAATAATGACTCTGTATTTAAATTTAACAAATTTAAATAGAAAAACACTGGATTCGAACCCAGGACTGGTGCTCCCAAGCCACTCGTGCATCCACTGTGTCATTGACTCACACAACTATCGAAGAAAATAATGACTCTGTATTTTAATTTAACAAATTTAAATAGAAAAACACTGGATTCGAACCCAGGACTGGTGCTCCCAAGCCACTCGTGCATCCACTGAGCCATTGACTCACACAACTATGGAAGCAAATAATGACTCTGTATTTTAATTTAACAAATTTAAAAAGAAAAACACTGGATTCGAACCCAGGACTGGTGCTCCCAAGCCACTCGTGCATCCACTGAGCCATTGACTCACACAACTACGGAAGCAAATAATGACTCTGTATTTTAATTTAACAAATTTAAAAAGACAAACACTGGATTCGAACCCAGGACTGGTGCTCCCAAGCCACTCGTGCATCCACTGAGCCATTGACTCACACAACTATGGAAGCAAATAATGACTCTGTATTTAAATTTAACAAATTTAAATAGAAAAACACTGGATTCGAACCCAGGACTGGTGCTCCCAAGCCACTCGTGCATCCACTGTGTCATTGACTCACACAACTATCGAAGCAAATAATGACTCTGTATTTTAATTTAACAAATTTAAATAGAACAACACTGGATTCGAACCCAGGACTGGTGCTCCCAAGCCACTCGTGCATCCACTGAGCCATTGACTCACACAACTATGGAAGCAAATAATGACTCTGTATTTTAATTTAACAAATTTAATTAGAAAAACACTGGATTCGAACCCAGGACTGGAGATCCCAAGCCACACGTGCATCCACTGAGCCATTGACACACATGTCTAAGGAAACAAATAATTACTCTGTATTTTAATTTAACAAATTAAAATGAAAAACACTGGATTCGAACCCAGGACTGGTGCTCCCAAGCCACTCGTTCATCCACTGAGCCATTGACTCACACAACTATGGAAGCAAATAATGACTCTGTATTTAAATTTAACAAATTTAAATAGAAAAACACTGGATTCGAACCCAGGACTGGTGCTCCCAAGCCACTCGTGCATCCACTGTGTCATTGACTCACACAACTATCAAAGCAAATAATGACTCTGTATTTTAATTTAACAAATTTAAATAGAAAAACACTGGATTCGAACCCAGGACTGGTGCTCCCAAGCCACTCGTGCATCCACTGAGCCATTGACTCACACAACTATGGAAGCAAATAATGACTCTGTATTTTAATTTAACAAATTTAATTAGAAAAACACTGGATTCGAACCCAGGACTGGAGTTCCCAAGCCACACGTGCATCCACTGAGCCATTGACACACATGTCTAAGGAAACAAATAATGACTCTGTATTTTAATTTAACAAATTTAAATAGAAAAACACTGGATTCGTACCCAGGACTGGAGATCCCAAGCCACACGTGCATCCACTGTGTCATTGACTCACATGTGTAAGGAAACAAATAATTACTCTGTATTTTAATTTAACAAATTTAAATAGAAAAACACTAGATTCGAACCCAGGACTGGTGCTCCCAAGCCACTCGTGCATCCACTGTGTCATTGACTCACACAACTATCGAAGCAAATAATGACTCTGTATTTTAATTTAACAAATTTAAATAGAAAAACACTGGATTCGAACCCAGGACTGGTGCTCCCAAACCACTCGTGCATCCACTGAGCCATTGACTCACACAACTATGGAAGCAAATAATGACTCTTTATTTTAATTTAACAAATTTAAATAGAAAAACACTGGATTCGAACCCAGGACTGGTGCTCCCAAGCCACTCGTGCATCCACTGAGCCATTGACTCACACAACTATGGAAGCAAATAATGACTCTGTAATTTAATTTAACAAATTTAAATAGAAAAACACTGTATTCGAACCCAGGACTGGAGATCCCAAGCCACACGTGCATCCACTGAGCCATTGACACACATGTCCAAGGAAACAAATAATTACTCTGTATTTTAATTTAACAAATTAAAAAGAAAAACACTGGATTCGTACCCAGGACTGGTTCTCCCAAGCCACTCGTGCATCCACTGAGCCATTGACTCACACAACTACGGAAGCAAATAATGATTCTGTATTTTAATTTAACAAATTTAAAAAGAAAAACACTGGATTCGAACCCAGGACTGGTGCTCCCAAGCCACTCATGCATCCACTGAGCCATTGACTCACACAACTATGGAAGCAAATAATGACTCTGTATTTTATTTTAACAAATTTAAATAGAAAAACACTGGATTCGAACCCAGGACTGGTGCTCCCAAGCCACTCGTGCATCCACTGTGTCATTGACTCACACAACTATCGAAGCAAATAATGACTCTGTATTTTAATTTAACAAATTTAAATAGAAAAACACTGGATTCGAACCCAGGACTGGTGCTCCCAAACCACTCGTGCATCCACTGAGCCATTGACTCACACAACTATGGAAGCAAATAATGACTCTTTATTTTAATTTAACAAATTTAAATAGAAAAACACTGGATTCGAACCCAGGACTGGTGCTCCCAAGCCATTCGTGCATCCACTGAGCCATTGACTCACACAACTATGGAAGCAAATAATGACTCTGTATTTTAATTTAACAAATTTAAATAGAAAAACACTGGATTCGAACCCAGGACTGGAGATTCCAAGCCACACGTGCATCCACTGAGCCATTGACACACATGTCTAAGGAAACAAATAATTACTCTGTATTTTAATTTAACAAATTAAAATGAAAAACACTGGATTCGAACCCAGGACTGGTGCTCCCAAGCCACTCCTGCATCCACTGAGCCATTGACTCACACAACTACGGAAGCAAATAATGACTCCGTATTTTAATTTAACAAATTTAAATAGAAAAACACTGGATTCGTACCCAGGACTGGAGATCCCAAGCCACACGTGCATCCACTGTGTCATTGACTCACATGTGTAAGGAAACAAATAATTACTCTGTATTTTAATTTAACAAATTTAAAAAGAAAAACACTGGATTCGAACCCAGGACTGGTGCTCCCAAGCCACTCGTGCATCCACTGAGCCATTGACTCACACAACCATGAAAGCAAATAATGACCCTGTATTTTAATTTAATAACTTTAAATAGAAAAACACTGTATTCGAACCCAGGACTGGTGCTCCCAAGCCACACGTGCATCCACTGAGCCATTGACTCACATGTCTAAGGAAACAAATAATGACTCTGTATTTTAATTTAATAAATTTAAAAAGAAAAACACTGGATTCGAACCCAGGGCTGGTGCTCCCAAGCCACTCGTGCATCCACTGAGCCACTGACTCACACAACTATGGAAGTAAATAATGACTCTGTATTTTAATTTAACAATTTAAATAGAAAAACACTGGATTCGAACCCATGACTGGAGATCCCAAGCCACACGTGCATCCACTGAGCAATTGACTCACATGTCTAAGGAAACAAATAATTACTCTGTATTTTAATTTAACAAATTTAAATAGAAAAACACATGTTTCAAACCCAGGACTGGTGCTCCCACACATCAAATGATGACTAACGACTATAGAGTGGTATTAATATCATTATTATTCAATCTTTAAATAATAATTGTTTTTAGATCATAATTTTAGGATGCAAATTTTATGAAATTAATAATTGGATTTATATGGCTGTCATTGATCATTTGAGCAATTGGTCAACATGGCATCTGTAGGACTATTTATAAAGCTGTTCCTTTTTTCAAAATGACATATGGTCCTCTTTTAAATTTTCGAATAAAAAAATCGATAGTATATATCTAGTTAACTTTTTTATATTAATGTAAGAATTCTATCCTCTATCTAAAACTTCCAAATTCTTTATGGCTTCAAACTTATTATTAAAATATATATCATTATCCTTTGGTTAGTGCATCAATACTATAACAAAAACAATTCATAAGGTCATTGTTGTATGATAAGCAACTAACAAAAGCAAATTTTGATCGAAATTTTAATAAAAACATAATCTCCTCTCCATTTTTCTTTCAGAATAAAAGTAGCTTTATTCCCTTTAAGGTTATTCCAACATGTCTGAAATATGATCTCCCTCAGGTTATTTAGTTTTCAACCAATTCCCCGTATAACCGTCGATGTTTATAAAGACAAAATATCGACATACTTATTCCCCCAGGATCTGCAGTTGGATCAATAACCACCTCGACAAACGTCAAACTCACTCATTTTTGATACACTCGCTTTCATCCTGTTCTATCCTTTCAAACAAATGCAAAATTTAAGAAAGTTCAGCTTTTTCTTTTTTACTTTAATTTATAATTTAACTAGCTGAGAAATACCCGGCCTTGCACGGTATAAGTTAAAGCTCCTTCTTTAAAATGTTTAAAATATTATATACCTTATTTAATTGGGCAAAAGCTGTTAAAATCCATTCAGTTCAGTTTAGTTACTTTTAAAAGAATTCAACATTTACCACATGATTTCAATAAAAATTAGAAAAATAACACACAAATTAATTGCAATATGCTCATTTAGAGGCTTTGATTAAACAAATCTTCAGGAATTTCATTTGTAACCTTCTCGGTGAAAATATTCAGTACTGAAAGCATATTCATTTTGAAATTTAAGAAAATCTTCTCTAGTTGAAGGGCTTTAACATTTTTAGTTGCTTTTCGTTTCTTAACAAATTTTTAAAAGCTATAATATGATTATTATCTTTTGAATTTCCATTCTCGTTTCCATGGAGATTGTTTCAACAACAATGTTATTCCATAAAACTTGTCGTTAAAATTTAAATAACCTCTTAAATAAAAATACTTTAATTGATATTAATTTTTTTAATACTTCTAAATTTCGTTGAAAGGGATTTTGAGATTATTCATACAATTTTGAAATTGATTTGTATCCAGTTTTTCTTTTATAAGCTTATTATTTTGCAGTATGTTTTTTTTGTAACAATGGGGGGACTTTTTTTTGAGGAGGAATAAAGCTATTTCGGCAAAATGACCATAAAAAAGGGTCAAAAGAGGGTCAAGGGGTCATTTAGTATTTTCAAAACATATGCAAAGTTTTTCCTTGAGTTTTTTTTATGTAGGTTTACCAAGTTTGGTGCAGATCGGAAGAAAACTGTGGATTTATATAAAAGCACGTTAACTTTTATTATGTTTGATTAAATTGGTTTTTTTATAAATATGAGAAAACAAAACACATTTTAAATAATAAAATAGTGATGGTACTTTTATTCAACACATGGGAATCTAGTTTGAGATTCAGTATTTGATTTTTTAAAAATGGAGTTGTAATTTTAACTAAGAACTATAATAACATCCTAATTTGTTTTTTATTGGCTAATAATTAGTATTGTGACAATGTGCTTATTTATAACTGTTCGGTTTGTGTTTGTCACCGCCGTTTTTTAAGGTTCCTTGAAGGTGATGGTTGCGATTCAAGATTTTTATAATTTATTAAAGATGTCAAAATAGATAACTATTAAATCGAATGAATAGTTACATAGTTATATCCATATTTAAATAGCTATTATTCCCAAAGTTGCCTTTAAATTAGCGAAAAAAATTATTTAACAAAATTTCATAGCTTTAAATTATACGCAGTATCACATGTTATTTTCACCATAAAGTTATATTTGTATTCGTTCATTTTAAACTTTCTCACTAGCTATATCAGACGTTATAAGCTATAATAAACAGCAGTAAAGGTGGGATATTAGAAAACTGAAAATAAAAATATTCCATAACTTTTTTACGGTGAAAAAACTAAATTAAGTTCTAACTACCATAAACACACAAACTATTGCAATTGATTAGATGAACATCGAGATACGGGGGTAAAATATTTATATAAGAAAACTATCTCCACTGTGATATTTTCACTACTTTAAAACAAACCGCAACTCATATTTTCATCAGGCGTATCCCAGCAACGGGGAAAACATAATAGCGTGCTGCGATGTTATCAACACAACCCAACTCTTCATAAAACGCCATATCACTAAACCTCAACCCCGAAATGAAATGTTCATAGCTTCGCACTTCTAATAGAATAGTCACACGAAAAAAGAAATCACCTCAAAACAACGATCTCATGATAGAACCCAATATTTATCCATCGAAGGGAGCAAAGGGTGCCAAAGCACGTGTTATGATTGGAGGAAACCGTTGTGGGGAAAGATCAAAAGAAGAATTGTAGGTACGATGTCCATGCTGGTAGAAATTGCGCCGTGTCACGCTATCTATCTGTCATTGTCAGGTGGAATGGAAGGTCCACTTTTACTCCAGAATTTAATGCTGCTCTACAACTTCCCTTTGTTCTTGACGAAGTTATCCTTGTGTTAGGAGGTTCTTAAGGGTGTTTCTTCTCTCTGTTGTTGTTGATGTTAAGGGATGGGAAACGTATGTTTTCTATGGTTTTGGTGTCACATTGTTTTGAGTTAAGAGTGCTAATCGGTGATAATGTTTGGAATTGTTTGTAATTTTTTTCTTGTGGGATAATGCTCTATACAAGAAACGTACTGCTTAGCCAACGATAGTAAACGGGTCACGTGATTTTTTGCTATGGTATTTTTTATTTTATTTAAAATATACTGATTTTGATGGATATAGAGGGTCTAACTAAGGCTAGAGGGAGTAAATGTATCTTCCTCTTTCGATGAACTGCCCCTCAGCTTCTTCCTTTCTCCCCTCCGAGTCTGTCAAAATCACGTGACCCGTTTACTATCGTTGGTTAAGCAGTATGCGTGCTGCTTATTTAATAAAGGGTATAAACTAGTAAAAATATTAAGGTAATTATTAACCCTTCAATGCATGATTTTTTAAATTCACTTGAAAATCATTTATTTTACTTCTATTATGGTGTAAATTTGTAAAAAAATACTAAAAAAATTGATTTAATTTTTTTCTACATTTAATTGACAAAAAAAACTGTGTGCTTGTGAAATTAATTTGATTCCCTTGTGAGTGAAATAAAACCAAATGCTCTAAAAATATAAAAAAACTTATCTTTTCAAAACATTTTTTTCAAACTGAAATTTTTTTTATTTTAATTTATATGGTCCTTTTGGCATTTTCTGTGTCTTGACTTTCTTCTCACTAGCAACTAACAAATGTCTCAAAATAGTACCCCTGCTGCGATCTACTGGCAGTCTTAAGTGCTAAAACAATGAAATGTTATATTTATTGTACTTATTGCATGGTGAGCCGTTTGGAAATGGAAGTTCGAGTAGGAAATGGGGGAAAATGTCGTGTTGCCAAATGGCAACAGTACTATGCACTGTAGGGTTAAGGTAATGCAATAAAGTTTATATTAAGTTTAGTAATTGTATTAAAGTAAAGTTAAAGTAATATAATAATTATTAAAGTAATATAATAAAAATATTAAATACAAATAAATACAAATACAAATCAAGTCTACCAACTACAGGCGTAAGCCCAGCAAGGTTGGTAAGGTAATAAACAATAATTTGTTCCATTAATTCAGTGCTCAACTTACTAAAAAGGAACTATTTTAGGGACTCTTATTTAGCCTCGTTAAGTTTCCAAAGTAGCTAAACATATAAAACTGAAAAAGTTAAATTACATGATATTTACATTCTAGCCTACGAACCGTTTCCCACACTATAACTTTCTTGTAAATATTATAATAACTGGATTGTTTAAATTAAATGTTTAACATTTTAATATGTTTTATTTCCAAAAAGTTATAATTAACGACATGGTTTTAGCATACTTTTAGATGACATCTGTAAAATGGTAAATATACTTATAAATAATGAGTATAAAAAAGAGGTTATATATTTTCGTGTCGTACTTACAAAATTAAATTTTCTTATTCGAGTACTTTTTACAAAATAGACGCCACTGTGTTTTGTCATGACCCCGTCATAATACTTAGTTATAATTCCTTTTTACACAAACCAAGTATCCAATCTATAATGTATGACATTTAGAATAATTTTTTCGGGGTTCATACAAAAACAGAATGCATATTTATATGAAGTGCACAGGAAATTTGTAGCTACTAATTCTAATAACAAATTCCATAATGGAAATTATTAAATTAATTAAATACTTGTTTAAATCAGTGCTTTTAAAACTCAAAAAATCCTCACAGAGTGAAACTTTTGCAGAAAAATTGGAAAGCAGAACCGTCAAACAATGCATAATAATCCTCACTTTACTAAATATCAAGTAACATTGGCACTTTCTCCGAAAAGAACACAAGCCAAAACCACATTAGCATAAACTCGCAGCTGCCCAATTTTCTCAACGTATATTTTTCATGCAAATGTTTCTGACGTTCGCATTAAACACGTTCACCGTGCGAGTTTTAAAACTCTGTAATAACCTAATTTAGAAGAGATTTTTCGCAAGCAGAAAACTTGAAGATTGTTTATGATATCGCGTCTTCGGGTCCAAGGGGATTACTCCATCTACTTCACTTGCTAAATAAATTGCATTTTCAGAAATTTGTTCTGCGGACGTGGATTGAATTCTGTGTGCCGATGTGCGCGTATTTTTTTTACGGATGAAGGTTGTTTTTTGTATACCTAATTTTTTAGAAGGTGCTGCGGTGTTAGTACGCAGCTAATAAATGCAAAGACAATATTCGGAAACAGTGAAAGAATAGTTTCACTCTGAGAAGAAAGTCAGAGAAAAAACACGTGAACCTAAATATTTAATTCAAATAAAGGAATTCCTTGTAAATGAAAGACTTTTACAATAAGAGAGAAATATGTCTCGCCTTAAATAGGTAAGATAATAAGTTAAATTAAAAACACACAAAATTAAAATATAAATTACGTTGTATTAAAACATGGGTAAATTTAGCCTTTTTAATATTTTTAAACAATTTTAACGAATGGAAAGTCACCCCATCAAAAACTCTTTGTACTTTTTCTTATTTAAAATATATTTTATAGATTTATAAATGTTTTTGGGGTCAAATCATTTTCAGAATATTGATATGAATGAAATTTACAGCTGGTGGGGAAAAAACCTTAACATACACCAAGTACCACTATAAAATAAGGAACAGTTTTAGAAAGAGCTCTACAGTCCGTGTGTAACCATCATAGCCCCAATAGCAATACTTGTCAACTAATTATTATTATTTTAGAATTAAATAATATAATCATATCTCTATGGTTGTCAGTCATAATTTGAGCTGTAGGTAAACATGGCGGATGGAGGACTCTTTCTAAAGCTGTAGCTCTCAGACGTGTTATCATTTTACGAATAACGTACCAGACAACTTCGTTTATCCATAGCAAACTCAAATTCTTTGGTAATACTTTTAAAGAAAAACACACTTTTCTGTTTCCACATACTAAAAAGCTAAAATAATTGGTTCTGTTCACCCCCCAACTTGATGTAAGGCTAACGTAGAATCAAAACGTCTAATGGGCAATACCACTATTTATTTTTTATTTTTTTTATTCGATAGAGGTACCCTGGAGCGGAATATACGCGCAAACTTTTTTTAATTACGATGATTATTTATTTTCTTATGTAATGAAGAGGTAAAGAATTCAACAATAGGAAAGTATAAAACTCATTTATTAGACTCCAACAATATCAGAAGAGAAGAGAGAGAGTAAGGCAGCAATATAAACAAGCTTATATAACGTGTGAGTTCTGACGTCAGAGAGATTGTGTTCTTCTTGACTTCGTCTACTCGGCGTCTTCTTCTTCGGCACCACAGTACTCCCCCTGCAGTCATGAAGTCGGGCTGAAGCGGACTACAGGACGAGATTTCCTGCCGTATCTGGTGGTGACAGTCTGCTCTGGTGTAGAAGGGTCCGTGACTGGATCTGGTGGCTCGGTGGGGTTCGAGAGGGGGACAGTCGACAAAGTCGAGGGGAAGGCTTCGGAAGCTAGCAGGTGGGCTGGTTTAAGACGATCAATGCTCACGGTTTCTTTCTTGCCGTCAATGTCCAGTTGAAAGAACTTCTCATTCCTAGTCAGTACTCTATAGGGACCACAGTAAGGTTGTTCCAGAGGGCGTCGTATGCGGTCGATCCGGAGGAACACGTGAGAGGAGTCTTTCAAGTCCTTGGCAATGAACATCGCAGTAGAACCGTGGCGAGACATGGGGGTAGGTCTAAGGGATCGTGTGAATCGTCTCAAACTCTGCAAAAAATCAAAAGGATTTGAGGTTTTAGGAGAGTTACGGAAAAATTCTCCTGGGAGTTTGAGGGGTGATCCATACACCAGCTCGGCTGAGGAAGCTCCGATGTCCTCCTTCAGCGATGCTCGAATTCCGAGTAGGACTATTGGTAGGGCGTCCAGCCAGCTTTCAGGACTGTGTGACTTTAAGGATTCCTTCAGACGACGATGAAATCGCTCGACAGCTCCATTACTTTGGGGATGGTAAGATGTTGTTCGGGTGCTGGAAATACCAAGAAATTTGACAAGGGATGAAAAAAGATTGCTCTGAAAATTCGTACCTCGGTCAGTGGTAATTACTTCAGGCACTCCGAATCTAGACACCCATCCTCCTAGGAATGCTCGAGCAATAGTATCACTCACCTGGTTCTCAATAGGAATGGCTTCAGGCCACCTAGAAAAACGATCAGTGCATGTTAGCAAAAAACTTTTTCCGCGGACTGTGGGTAGGGGACCCACGACATCTAAGTGCACATGAGAAAATCTTTCAGAAGTCATTGGGAAGTTACCAACTGGTGATTTCGTATGTCTGATGACCTTGGACTTCTGACACGGCAGACAAACTTTGCACCAAGCAGCACAGTCTTTGTTAACAGAGGGCCACACAAAACGTTGTGTGATCAATTTCCGTGTCGCCTTCACACCTGGATGAGAAAGATTATGGATTAATTCAAACACTTTTTTTCTAAATGATAGAGGCACATAAGGACGCACAGTATCGGTAGAACAGTCACAGTAAAGGGAATTTTCAGACGAGCCAATGTGCATGGGTCTGAGTTCAAAACCGGTCTCGGACCGCAGCAAGGAGAGCAGTTCTTCATCAGTTAGTTGCTCGTGTGCCATCTCATCATAGTTTAACGAAGGTAAACCGTCAATTAGAGAAATGCGAGATAGGGCGTCAGCAACTACGTTATCAGAACCTGAAATGAACCGCAAATCTGCTGTAAATTGACTGACGTACTGAAGGTGACGTACTTGTCGAGGAGAGAAGCTATCTTGCTTTTGAGAAAAGGCAAATGTTAAGGGTTTATGATCGGTAAATATTACAACCTCACGTCCCTCCAACATATGCTTGAAGTGTTTTACAGCAAGATAGATGGCTAACAACTCGCGATCGAAAGTGCTATAATTTTTCTCCGTAGGTGTTAGTTTCTTAGAAAAAAAACCTAATGGTTCTAGTTTGTTATCTATATGCTGATGGAGAGTAGCTCCAACGGCAAAATTAGAAGCATCAACCATTAAAGAAAGACGAGCATTTGGGGCAGGAAATGACAAGGCAGATGCATTAATGATCAGATTTTTGCAGGATTCAAAGGCTGCCTTTGTTTCCTCTGACCAAGAAATGAGAGATTTGTCATTCTTTGTTTTACCTTTAATGATCTCGTGTAGACAAGCTTGTTCACTAGCAGCATTCTTTAGGAATCTGTGATAAAAGTTTAGAGTTGCCAAAAAACGACGCAATTCTTGTGTATTGCTGGGGAGTGGAAAGTTATGTAAGGTCTTAACCTTTTCCGGTAGGGGAGAAATACCTTGGGGGGAGACCAAAAAACCTAAAAATGGCAATTCTGTAGCACCAAAAATACATTTTTGTACATTGATTACCATGCCGCTTTCACTAAGTGCCTTGAAAACACGTGCCAGGTCTTTTTGGTGAGTTTCAATATCTTCAGATGCGACGAGCAAGTCATCAATATAAGCATAGCAACAGTCAATGTCACGTATAATGCCATCAATAAATCGTTGAAACGATTGGGCGGCGTTTCGTAGTCCGAATGACATGTAGTTATACTCAAAAAGACCTATGGGTGTAATAACTGCACTTTTGGGAACATCCTTTGGTTCTATAGGAATCTGGTGATATGCTTTCACCAGATCGATTTTGGAAAAAACTCGTTTCCCCCGCAACCCACTAACAAAATCATGAATATGCGGGAGGGGGTAACTGTCAGGAATTGTCGCGGCATTTAAACGCCGGAAATCCCCACAGATCCTCCAGGATCCATCCTTTTTCCTCACAAAGTGTATTGGGCTGGCCCAAGGGCTTTTGGAAGGTTGTATGATCCCTTGTTCAATAAGAAGCTTAAACTGTTTTTTGAGTTCTGCTAGTTTTTCTGGGGATAGACGTCTAGCTTTAGCATGCACAGGGGGTCCTTTGGTCTCAATACAGTGAGAGTAAGAGGAGGGCTTTGGTTTAGAATTTATGTTAGCAGAAAAGAGTTCAGGGAATTTCGACAAGATTGACTGAAAAGGACAGTTTACAGAAAGTGGTGTCAAACCTGAAGATTGTCCAGGACACTTTATACCTTTCACCTTTAAAGATGTTACACGATCAAGAAGTTGTCTGTTTTTAACATCTATTAATAATTCGAAATGTTCCAGGAAATCAGCTCCTAAAATGGGGTCTGAAACATCTGCGACTATAAATGTCCAAGGAAAACTTCTACGTAATCCTAAATTTAAGTCTAACCTAATTGTGCCATAAGTGGCAATAGCGGATCCATTTGCCGCAAAGAGAGAAAGATCACCAGGCTTGCGATTCTTAACAAGTGCCTTAGGGTAACAGCTTAACGCGGCCCCACTATCAATAAGAAATTTAGATCCAGTTAACAGGTCCGAAATATACAATCGGCTATTAGGGGTGCACTTATCTGTCGCCGACAAAACAGACGTGCTGTCTAGTTTTCCGGATAGCTACAGGGCTTAATGCACTTTTGCGCTTTGTTACCCCAGCGTTGGTGATACCAACAGAGTTTTTCTGAATTTTCACTAGGATTGCGAGAAATAGATCGTGATCGATGGCGGTGTTTTTTAGGACCACGGAACGAAGATCGGTTTCTAGAACATGCCAAATCATCAATGGTCTTTTTGAGACCAGCAATTTCTGACCTAAGAGATTGCAATTCAGAATTGTTAGAATCAACACCTGAAATTGCGATTGAACAACCAGAGACCTCATGGATTTTGTCAGCAATTCGTGCTACCTCATGGAGATCGGCTGTAGACACAGATACAATCTGTTGAATATTTGTAGGAAGGCGTTGCATCCAGAGATTTTTTAGAACACTCTCATCCACTTTACCCGTGGCCAAATTTTGCATTTCACAAAGCAATTGGGAGGGTCTTTTATCTCCAAGCTGCAAATCTTTCACCAATAGATTCAATTGGGCAGTTTCTGATTGGGCAAAATACTGGAGAATACGATCCTTTAATGTGCTATATGAATTGACAGTGGGAGGGTTTTTAACTATATCCCTAACACAATTCAATACTTTTGAACTAAGAACAGACACGATCGCATTGAATTTAGTAGAATCTGTAGAAATTCTAGCCATCTTAAATTGGGATTCGACCTGAAGGAACCATAGTTCTGGATCGTCTTCCCAAAACACTGGAGGTTTGTAGGAAACGTGAGAAAGTTCTATACCTGGATTTGAGGATGTCTGGCCTGAAACCGAAGGATCAGTTTCAACTGGAGGAGTTTCAACATCTTTTGTGTCATCCTTTGAATCAGGGTTCTTTACATCCGACATTTTGAAAAAGTTGATCCGTCAAAATTGTTGAATATGATCAGAAATTGCAGATGATCAACCCGTCAATACAGTGGATGCGATCGGAAGCAGGAAGCCACCCTGAAAGCAAAGTGATCTGGTAGACGACGGAAGAAGTCAATCCTTGAGAAGATCAAATAATGAAGGAGCTTCAGATTAGTTATTCAGCAAAAACTGGCCTAAAACAGGTCACCAGTATGAAGAGGTAAAGAATTCAACAATAGGAAAGTATAAACTCATTTATTAGACTCCAACAATATCAGAAGAGAAGAGAGAGAGTAAGGCAGCAATATAAACAAGCTTATATAACGTGTGAGTTCTGACGTCAGAGAGATTGTGTTCTTCTTGACTTCGTCTACTCGGCGTCTTCTTCTTCGGCACCACACCAAGTACCACTATAAAATAAGGAACAGTTTTAGAAAGAGCTCTACAGTCCGTGTGTAACCATCATAGCCCCAATAGCAATACTTGTCAACTAATTATTATTATTTTAGAATTAAATAATATAATCATATCTCTATGGTTGTCAGTCATAATTTGAGCTGTAGGTAAACATGGCGGATGGAGGACTCTTTCTAAAGCTGTAGCTCTCAGACGTGTTATCATTTTACGAATAACGTACCAGACAACTTCGTTTATCCATAGCAAACTCAAATTCTTTGGTAATACTTTTAAAGAAAAACACACTTTTCTGTTTCCACATACTAAAAAGCTAAAATAATTGGTTCTGTTCACCCCCCAACTTGATGTAAGGCTAACGTAGAATCAAAACGTCTAATGGGCAATACCACTATTTATTTTTTATTTTTTTTATTCGATAGAGGTACCCTGGAGCGGAATATACGCGCAAACTTTTTTTAATTACGATGATTATTTATTTTCTTATGTAATTTCAAAGTTCGACTTTAAAAAAGGGCGTTAAATCGTCCAATTTCCCAATGTGACGTACTTTTACTCTATACATTGATTTTAAACAATGCTTTAATTTATTTCATTTTACGGGATGGATGGCCGTGTTTGATGAAATGTATTTCTGATGGGAATATATTTCATCAAACACGGCCATCCATTCTGGAAAATGAAATAAATTACTCTTCAGGTCGTGGAAGTTTTCATTAATTTATAATGCTTTAATTGTTTCAGCTTATAATGCTTTAATTGTTAATTGTCAGTTGTGACGTACTTTTACCCTAAACAAAGACAAAGGGCTTGGCGATTTTAATTTTAAATATTTAATTAGCTAAATTTTTTTGAAACTTTTCATGTGGATTTTTGGATTTAGATCTATTTCCTTTACTGTAAAAATAAATTTTTTTCTGTTTTCAAAAAATGATGGTATTGCCCATTACGTAGTTCAAATTAGGGAAGCAAATTTAAAGCCAAACGAATTTCTCGAAAAAGCTTGATTCCAAGCTATCCTTGAGTCAAGTTATACTCTGTTCATTTGGAATTGGCGCCTGAAAAAAAGCGTTTTTCCCCTCGCCAAATTCTCGTTCTTCCATAGCTACGCTCTTCACGCAGCATCAGAGACTGATTCGTTGGTTGTATTTATCTACTGCAGTTGAGGTTGGCTAGAAAATGTAAGGCGCATGTTTAGGAGATGTTAATATTTTACCGGTTTACGGAAGTCAGGTAGGAAAAAAATTGCGAGCTTTCTTCGTCATTTTGACGGTGATAGTTGCCATGGTTACTGATTCTGTGGTGAGGGAAGGGAATATTTTCAGGCGCCCATTCAAAACGAACATAGTATAGGGATGAATAACAAGAAATACACTTTATCTCTTCATAACATCCAGTTCAACATCTACAGCAACCCATCCTGACACACAGCCGCAAACTTAAGCCTGACTTCCCATCACCCTCTCCAGTCGACGGCATAATCAGGAAACGGTTGCCGATCCGATGCCCCGTCGCTCCGCATGGGCTGACCCGTCACTTGGGCGGCGATGTGACGTACCGCAAGCGGAGAGCGACCGCTAAAAAATATGCACGGCGTTCGCGAGAGAGACGGGAGAATTCGAGAGTGAACGAAAAACAGGCTTGGATGTCAGGTTTTTTTTCGATTTGGGGGATTATTGGGGTTGCCGACGGGTGGGGGGGCGATATAACTTCCTCGTCAGTTTTCGATCTTTCCGAGAAGGTCTAGTTGAAGATTTGTTTGGGGTGGAATGGTTTTTTACATGATTTTAAATTGTGGGGGGAGCTTAAAATTCTGTCTTAAAAGTTTTTGTTGTGTCTCTGTCTGGGTGGAACGTTGGCAAAACTAAAAAAAATATCAGTTAGGGGGATATTTTATGCATATGCATAATTTGGTATATGGACAAACAAAAGTAATTTAAATGTGTGGAGAGGCAATGTAAAAATTTTAATGTTGATTTGAGTTGGAGTCACACGCAAATTTATACACAATTACATCACAATATTATTTACTTCTACGTTATATTGAACTGACCAGTCGAGGGGTATTAAAAATATCTTTGATCAGTCTAGCTTTCCTAATGCCAGCTTTTCATTCTATTGGAAAATTTGAGGAATATTTTCTTACAAGTATCGGATACTTCATTTTGATGAACCCGTGTATTTCATCCTAGGAAGGATATAAATTTAACTGTAATATTAAAATAAGCCTTACTACTTCAAAAGAAACTTAACGAGTGTTTTGAAACAAATTTATAGAGTTTTCTGAATTATTTATCCCCTTTCAAACTTAAGAAGAGTAAAATAGTTACTCCTCAAGCATAAGAAAAACTATTGTTACTGTATAACTATGCTTTTTCGTTTTTGAAAGGTACTGAAATCAAATTTTTTTTTCTAAAAAATGTGTTAATCTATAAAAGAAAAACTATATTAATGCAAAGCATTTTACGAGTACTATTAATAAACACACCCTGTATAAATATGTGGAAGGAATTTAAGGCATATTTCAGACTATACACCTAATACAAAAGGCTGGGAATGAAATTCACAGCAAAAACTAATAACCATCCCTTATTGTAGTAGCCTTAGATATGCTCTTCCCACGGAAGGGACGATTCGGCGCGGTCGTTTGGGCGCCGGCCTGTTTCGGCGCGAAACAAAATTGTTTTTTCTTCCAATTTTTAGAAGGATTATGAAAGAATTCTGTTTTTTTTTTTTCATTTTATTTCTGGCGCCGAAACGTCCAGCGCCCAAACGGCCGCGCCTAATAGTAGTAGACCGGCTCTCTGCAACAACAAATAAGTTTCGGTTTACATTTCATTTTGCAAAATAATTTTTTACCTTTTACTAAAGGTAATTTTTTTAGAATTTGGAGCTATTCATCACCGGATATGTTAATATTTGTCGCATAAATTACATACGGGAATAGTTCAAGACAAAAGCACAAAAAACACGGTACAGCCTGCTATGACCAATGAAAAACTAAATGCAATTTAAATATTACAAATGTTTAGAGGCGTCATGGAGAGATTTTGAGCAATAAAAATTTATTTCACTACATAAATAACCACAAATAGAGGCTGTATTCTGTATACATATAGGTATTTTACAGTAAAATAAAAAAATTTAAACATACACTATATTGGATTTTCAAGGATGTTATTTAATCCCTGAAAAAACTGTAGACTATCTCAATCTACCGTATTTCGACTTTCTGTAGATAATAAATCATCTTGAAAAATCTCAGACCATAGAAATCAAATCTGCCTTGAAAGTGAAACATGTAAAGACTTCAACCATCCTTTCATACTTTATTAATGAGCCCTTTTAGCGATCGACCAAGAATATCTTCTAAAATAATAAATCTTACCTTCTCGAAGCTACTTTCAAGAAAGAATACTGACTTAACAACTACGTTTTGTTGACCTTTAAAACTAACAAAACTCTATCTATGGTAAAGGTAATGCTCAGAGATTTATGCTTCCAGCCTGATGATAAAAGATTATTCTGTCACAGACATTGATTATTGGCTTTGTTCCATTGTTCGATAATTCTCTGTCGGTTAGCGCGTAATGAACATGTAATTGATTGTGGAAAGTTGTTAATAAACCCCCTAATCACTTATGCTTGTTTGAAATGATACACCAATAGAGTTGTTAATATTTCCAAGTATCATGAAAATAGTCGATAATTCCTTTAAATGATTGCTCACCGCAAATAAAATGATGTAACTATCCGTAGATTTATTAAAGAAAGTTACGACATACTGATTTAACGATTTATTTTTCCAGGAAATAATATTTAAAATGATTTAATTGTTTACCCTTATTGTGAAGACAATAAAAGAAAGTATAGGCTTATCAGTATTGAGAAACCTAAAAGTGGAATAAAAATAGAAATAGATATTTAAATTTATATTTTGGTTATGTTATTATTTTTCACATTGTAAAGATTTGATTACTCATTAATGAATCAAAATGTTACAATAAATATATTTACTTCTTTATTTGAATTAGTGCTCAATTTAAATCTTACAGTAAAACACATTCCCAAAAGTTCTTATTTTAAATAAATGGTTAAATACAGTCATTCGAATTAAAAAAATATTTCGAAAGAGAATCCAACCAAAAGCAAATTTTAAGAAAAACTAGTAGGGTGGGTTGGGGTAAAGTGGGTCTTGGGGTAAAATGGGTCAGCTTTCATTAACTCGATTTTAATAATATTTAAATTGAATTATTTTCGCTCATTTTTTCTGTATTGTGATCTTTTATCTGTTGGCAACATTTTTCGACTGTCAAAAATTTAGATCCATGAATATAAGAACTGAAAAAAAAATTTTATTTGAACGGCAAATGGTGTTGTCGAAAAAACAGGGTTTGCCAACTTCCAAATATCTATATATTGTAATAAATTACAGCAGACCTTTGTAATATTTTTCCATAAAAGAAAGTCTGAGAGACATTTTAAGCCAATCAGCTTAGAAAAAGTAATAGTTTTGATGAAATAAAACTTAGAATGTGAAAGTACCTTAAAAGTGACCCATTTTACCCCAGCCAACCCTATTATATTTAACTTATATTTAAAGTAACTCTTGTAATAAATCTTGAAAGAGTATCATTACTGCTCTAATATCCTTACTACTGATCTCTGTTGTTTGTAAAACTTAATCCATATTCATTAGTTAGGAAATCAGATGAACGTAGAGTCAAAAGATACAACATCCTTCCCAATTCCGGTAAAAGGAAGTTTGAAACGTCCTTCAAGATTTGCATCTTCCAAACTTCTAAAAAGAGGTATAATTTTACGGAATAAACTTCTATCCGAGTCACGTAATTTATGGCACGAATGAGTAGAATGTTCAAAATAGGGTGCTTTAAATTAATTGCATAAATGATACTTATTTCATTACACTGGAGGATGGGGCAACTCACACGATTATTTCTCTTACACACGCAAGGCCTCTGGTTTCAATCTATTTATAAGTTTTCGTTGCATTTGATGAATTACTTGAAGTTCATCTTCATGACTATGATATTTGAAGGATGGGTAAGCCTTTATTTTTTGTCTCCCTTCTAAAGACTATTTTGGCTGTAACTTAAAATAGATTTAGTAGAAATCTATGATCTATATTAAATTACACCATTAAATTACAATCATAAATAATTTTGCTTTTGAAATATTTTCGACGCATATTTTACTTCAGAAAGGTCGTATAGAATGATAAAAGTTCACGTCAAATAAAACACTGAAAAATAAATATTTCACAAAAATAGTCATTTTTAAAAGGGCTCAGTTTGATTTGCGTATATATTGTAATACTTTATTATCTCTTTGAAACTTGTATTTAGTGACGAAACTTGAGAAAGCTATACTAGCAAAGAAGTTTTGTCATTTATCTTAATGCTTCGGGGGATCCAATATGTTCTTGATTCAAAGCTCTTGAACATCATTCAGAGTAGTAGTTGAATCAGAAAGAAGTTTATTTGTCAGTTTTATAACCCTCCCCATATCAGTAACGAGTACTGTAGAGAAAGGTTTAATCTAAATAATTACAATTAATTTTTAAAATAAAATTTTTTATGTAATTATATCAAAAACTATTTTGGTCATCTGCATTTCTTTTCTATAAGAAACTACCGACATAAGAATATATTCTTGAGAACGTTTTACAAATAATATATTTTAGGGAAACTTACAGTGAGTGGTTGGTTATTATAATCATGCATATTTTAGCATTTAGATACCTGATATTAAGGATGATTAATGAAAATGATTGTTGAATGAAAAAAATTTCTCCTATCTAGACCATTTCCTATGGGATAATACCAAAGTTAGATAATTTAGAATGGAAGGTGTTTTAATGGGTTCAAGGTGCGAATTTCTAAGATAAAGTTTCCACACCCAACTTTTTAAGTATGCTACAAATAAAATGTGCTGAGCTAAAGCTTAGTTTAATTCAAAAACAACAACTTAAAACAGTTAGTTGATCCCAATACATTCTTTGTTGAATAGATGCAAAAATTTTTCTGCTGTTAACTGTATTACTGTTCAAGGACATCACAGTAATGTTCTGAAGTAAAAAAAGGTACACGCAATTCATGTTTAATTCACAAACCTTTCAAATTTTGGCACCTCCTGTCCTAACCTTCAATTGCTGTTCTATCAAGCCTCATTCTTTTAAAAACACCGAAACTAGAACTTCCGCAATTTCCTGAAGGGTTTTCTAAAAGTTACAGAAAAAAAGTAACAAGCTACTCTAAAAAGCGAAGGCTAGAAGGTAACAGTTCACTGAAGCGGTGAACCTTTTTACTTGAAAAAACTCTCGGACCAAAAAGCAAGAGTCGATACCGATTGGTTATCCCCCTGTGCCGGTAATCCTCACCGATATTTTGGTGGAACTATTTTGTTACGCCGGGGCAACCAATTTAGAGCCACTCTCGTTGCTTTAACGAGTTAATGGGTTTGAAATCAATGTTTTTTTTTGCCTCAACCGTTTTTAAAAGTCCGTATTCCTACTCTGGTCAAGGTTTTTTTAGCGGGTGGAAAATACATTCGTCTCTAAATAGCGTATGATTGAAGTTATTTAGGCTTAAGGCTTCTGGGTAGTTTGACAAATTTAATAAGTGGGGTTGCTTTGCTGATTTTGGTGGTTGGGGAATTTGATTTTTTCTTTATGAGTCAGTATAGAAAGGCATTAAATGTGGTTTAGACTTCGTTTATATGACATGTTTTTCTTCGTTTAAAAAAGAAAAAACAAAGTACTCATCAAGACGAACAAGAATTGATGCGGAAAGAGGGGTCGCAGTTACACCGTTATGGCCGATTTCCATGCGGTCGGCAAGAGAGGCCAGTGCGTCGGCGGCGGAGGATTTTTTCCTGCGAGTCGCCAACTTCAGTAAACTCGTTTGCCGCGTCTGATTGCGTTCGTCCGTGCGATTCTACTTGGGCGGCGATTCCGGCGCGATTGGTTTTGGTTTTTGTATTCGGCTGAAGTGGTCGAAAGTATCGCACGTAATTTAATTAAGTTTTCAAAACCAAATGAGATAGAAATTTAATTTTTTTTGACTAAACAAAATAGTATTAAGCTGGAATGTTTTAAATTTTCATTTTCAGCTGATGAGGAAAATACAATGCTTGTTTAGATAAGATAGTCAATTAAAAACTAAAGTATCTGCTAATTTTGTTAATAAACGATTTCATAGTATTTTTCTCTCCAAAATTATTTTTTAAGGAAATAGTTTTACATTGGGCACATAATCATAATCTGGTGTGATTATTAATTTATATGCTGCCTTGCCTTTATACATTTTTTACTTGTTCATTATTAATACTATAATCACTCAAATTCCATATTTTCAAAATTTGGTTATAAAATTGTATAATCTAGGTATCTCACAATCTTCCTAGTTTTTTTTTCATTATATCCATTCATAAAAATTTCTAATTCCAGAATTGATTTGGGGAGGTTTTGTCTACTAATTTGAGTTGCTGAAAGTTAAAACATTTTGTCTGGATTACTAAGTTTAGCAAAATGATTCATTCACTTGCTGTCATTTTTAAATTTGGGGATGCTAGGGCTAAAAACTCCTACTCCCCACAATTGAAAGAAATCTCAGCTGAAAAATGTGTAGAGGTTTTAATTTTACTCTTAAATTTAATTGCTAGCTTCAGTTACTTCCTATTTTTTATTAGAATATGAATACCTGAATTATTATATTAACATTTTGAAAAAAAAGCTGTGAAAAGATATTTACTCATTGAGTTAGAACTTTTTTATTATATACCATGTTAATACTTACAAAAAAAACAATTCAATAGGAACCCTTAAAGCAATTTACTACAAATATTATAAATGATTAAATATGTATTCAGAAAAAATAAGATTTTTAAAACTTAATATTTGCCAGTTTATATATACAGTAAAGCACCATTTATAAGTCTCTCATTTATACGTCGTTTTCGCTAAGTCCCAATTCATTCAAATAATCAAAATTGTTTTCAATTATACGTATTTTCATTTATGCTCCGTTTTACGTTGGTCTCTTGAAAGACGTATAAACGGTGCTTTACTGTATCTGCTTTTTAAAAATCTATACAAAATATTCAAAAATATTCATTCATTCATTAAAAATATTCATTATTTTATTGTTTAAATAAAAAAGTGTGCTGTGCTAAAAGAAGGAAACAATATAAACAGAAGTGCACTCAAGAATTTTATTAATTACATATAATCAAATTACATTGAAATGGTAACTCTCATATATTCATAAATTATAGTTCAATTAATATTATGAGAGAGCATCTAGGTAAACTAATTTTAGCATTATAAATACTTAGTAAGAGTTACAAATGACAAAAAAACATTTCACTTGCATCAAGTATATGAATAAGAACTTATTAATATTTTTTTGTAAACACAGACGTTTAACTGAATAAGCTAATATAAATTCTCTTATTAACCTTAAATTTGCAGTTTAAAATTTACTTAAGTATGAAAATGGTAAATTGAGTCTATGTACACATGTTTCATGTAGTCAATGTACAGGACCAAGTACTCCCAAAAACAATTGCAGCATAACCAAGAAATGTCATCTGATAGAATAGATATAGCTGCTAATGCAATAGGTCCTGAAAAATAAATAATAAAAATTAGAAATATCAAGTAACCCTAAAAAATAAATAAAAAAAGAACTTGTTGAAACCAATCTGAGTTTAACAAGGAATGCATGTTGTAAGATGCACACAAGTCTTTAACCAACAAGCCCATTGAAAAAAACCCATATTGTTTTTATAATTTATTATATAATTTAAATTGACAACAAAAAATGCAAGCACAACAAAAGAAAGTTACACCTGATTTTTAAGAGTCAAAATTGCAAAAACTTATACAGAAACCCTCAGAACCCTTTTTAATAATGAATGAAACTAATAATAATTTACAAAACAAATGAATTCATTAGTTTATGAATATCTAAAAAGTGGGAGCTGAAATGTAAAAGATGTATTTCTTTTTAGTTAAATAAATCAGGCATTTATAAATCCTTCTGGGGAGGAATCCCAAATTCCCTACTCATCCCTGTAAACATTCAATCCTATGCTGACAATCTCTTTAAACTATATCAACATTTTTTAAAGGTAATTTAACTTTTTAAATAGCGCAGAGGTAATGTGAAATGGTTTTAATGCTAATAATTAAAAACAGATTTGTGGAAAGTTAAGAAAATTAAATTAAGGAGATTGTGTACTCAAATTATATAAATGCAAAAATGTGTTTCTGAAGATAAGAATTTAAAAGTAGTAATATTTTTTCTTTAGACCAGAATAAGAATTTTCAAAATTATTTGTAACCCAGGTAACATTACTTGCCAAACCTTAGTCTCTCTATAGAGATCGTCGCAATATGATACAAGACATGACTGACATTTTGGCCATTTCGAGTTATACATCAATCTATATAAATTTTGACCCTGGATCACCTGACACAAACGGTTTTGCGAAAAAAGACTCAAATTGCTGCAATCGTCAATTTTGTCGTTACAGCATAACTGCAATCGTAAGGCAAAATGACAAAATTGCAGGAGGACTATCATTGACATCATAGGCATATTAGCCAGGTATAAATTTAGATAATTGGGCTTAGTAAGCTATGATAAATAACATCACCACAGCACAAACAAACAATATTTGAAAAGCTAAATGCAGCCACTGCTAGTCATGATATTTTAATAATTGATTTTTCCCCGATTTCAAATACTGCATGGCACTTGTTCACAGTGAAATTAAGAAATACCAGATAATTTAATGTATTAATTACTCATATTAGCCAGGTACAAGAGCCTAATTTTTTTAAATAAATCACCAAAAGAACAACAGCAATATTTGGTTCAATTCCGTTAAAGGTTAAACTATCACCATGTTTTTATGAACACCAATTACACTGTTCTACAAATTTGACCTTCAAAATTTTTTCCTTCATGAAAATAGTCAATTCTTATAGATTTTGGGTCGCTGAATACGAAAATCACCATTAAAATTCTCAATTGACTCAGGATTTTCGGGGAACAGCCCCTCCCCCTTTTTACGTTTTTTGGCGACCTTATAACTTTAAACTCGATTTTCAGGGTCAAAAAGCATTATTTTAGTCTTCAAATATCTCCCCAGTTAACAAGAAATGTTCAAATTAATAAAATATGATAAATTTATAACAAATGGATAGGGTTAAGGGGTAATTACCCCCCTAAAAATACAAAAAAATAGCTAAAAATTATAGAGGTTTCTATACGCTATTTTTTCCTCTTATTTTTTACGCAAATCCCGTTTGAAGGGTCCTAACCCTTCCCCAAGGACCCAAATTTGATGACAATATGCAGCAATAATTTTTACTAAAAGCGGTTGAGGTGTTAGCCTCCCAGAAGTCCCCGCGGAAGAGTTCGGAAGACTTCCAAAATCGCGAAGGCGCTCGCGAGTTCAGGAATTAATATCGATGATTTTGAAAAGATTACAAATGATGTTTTTTTTATATTTTGGGTGTATCCTAAGTAGAAACTCTTCAGTTCTTTAAAAACTGACCGGTTTTCCGGAGTGAGGATTCCATGTTTCAAGATGTTAACAGATGCACGGCTGTGGATAACAATTAGGGGGCATCCCCTTAAAAACTGAGGGTGATGGAGGAAAATGGGTGTCATATTTGAATTCAGCAGATCATTTTACACAAGAATCAGCTGAAATTCAGTAAGTGGCTTCAAATTTTTTTTTGTACAGCACAGTTAAACTCTAAGTGCGGCATTGAACCCTTCCGTGGGTGCTCTGGGGGCGCTCTCACCTCAACCGCTTTTAGCAAAAATCATTGCTGCATATTGCCATCAAATTTGAGTCCTTGGGGAAGGGTTAGGACCCTTCAAACGGGAATTGCGTAAAAAATAGGAGGAAATAATAGCGTATAAAAACCTCTATAATTTTAAGCTAATTTTTTGCATTCTTAGGGGGTTAACTACCCCTTAAACCTATCCATTTGTTATAAATTTATCATATTTTATTAATTTGAACATTTCTTGTCCCCTGGGGGGCAATTTGAAGATTAAAGCAATGCTTTTTGACCCTGAAAATCGAGTTCAAAGTTATAAAGTCGTTAAAAAACGTGAAAAGGGGGAGGGGCTGTTCCCCGAAAATCCTGAGTCAATTGGGAATTTTAATGGTGATTTTCGTATTCAGCGACCCAAAATCTATAAGAAATGACTATTTTCATCTAGGAAATTTTTTCAGTGTAGAACAGTGTTATTCAAATACCAACAAATTTTTTAGATTATTATTGATAAACTGAACAGTTATTGATCTAACTAAACATTTTAATCTATAAGTTTGAAATTATTAAGCAATATTTCTACCTAATGGTCAGTGGCGTAGCCAGAAAAAAATTTCGGAGGGGGATGTTGATTATTCGGGAGGGGATATGGGGTATTTTTAGTGGTTTTCTCTGGTCAAAAAGGAAATTTCCTGAGTTTCGGGGGGGGATTATATCCCCTAATCCCCCCCCCTGCTATTGGTGACCAAAAGAGCATAGTGGTATTTAGCGGGACCTTTAACGGAATTGAAGCCAATATTTTAAAAAATTAATCAAAACACTTAACTGTGTTGCTTTTAACAATATTATTTTGTTATACATGTATGATGTTGGGTGCTTTATGATTAGCCGGCCACTAAACTTGCCATTAGGCCGATATTTTAACTCATTACACAAAGTAAAAACCAATAACACTACAAAATTAGATATTATGTGTTAACATTTTGATAGTTTTTTATCATCCACCTACCCTGTAGCTGGCACCCGGCTAATCATAAAGTACTAAAATGTAGTTGATGGAGTTATATATAGATTGGCGAGACATGTTCAAAGCCAAGTAACTGAAAAGGTACAATTCTATTATTAACAGGCTGGCTAAATACTGTCAAGCTCTTTTGGCACACACAAATTTAGATTAAGATGTTTGGTTATGCTAATTACTATTAAATTGGTAAATTTTAAGAATCCGGGCCCTGGCGACTTGCAAAATGCTTTCTCGCCAATGCTTGCCAAGCACTTCGCGGAACGAACATCGTATTAGAATTCAGGGTTGCATCGTGAAGTTGGAAGAACCATTTATCATCTAACTTTTGCTAAGGCCCGGATTGTTAAAATTAACCATTCAATTATTTCAAAAATAACCAAAAAAATTGTCGATATTTAAATTTATGGTGTTCAAAAGAGCTTAATGGTATTTAGCTGGATTGTTAACCTAATTGAACCAGTGATTGAGGTTGTATTATACCAATGTGTGTATAGGAATGAAAAAACCATAAGTACTACTTACGTTCATATCAGCTGGTGCAGTGCAATCGTTGTTTACGTCTCAGTGGAGTAACCGACCGGTTCTTGTTTATAACTCGTGAAGTCTTCACCGTCCGCTGCAGATGTGGCTAACATTCCAGACATCTGCAATGAAAATTTACTTAATATTAGAATAGCACAAAAACATGTAAACCTATAAGAACTCTTAGTTATATCTTAACTCTGTGTGTGTTTATATTAGTTTAGTATGGAAAGATTTGGAGCCTAGCATTAAGTATACTTGATTGCCTTGATACAACTAAAACACTACAAGGAATTAAAATCAACAACTTGAGTCTGAAAAAGAAGTTCCTTAAACCTTACTAAGGACACAAAACTTAACCTAAAAGTAATAATGAAACTTTAAACTTTTGTTTTCAACATTAGGAAGTTTATGTTTATGACTAATCAATGATTTCGAAACGAGAATAACCATATCAAATCAAAATCTAACAAGAGGTAAAGGCAACAAATATTATAAGTTGTTTTATTTAACAAACCGCGAATTTTAACATAAAATAGCTAACGTAGTAATCAATTTTGAACTCATTTTTACCATCGAAAGTTTACGTTCGTAATCAAAAATCTAAGCCCAGTATTAAGCATCTTTAAACAAAAAATAAAAATAGAAGTAAAAAGGTAAAGATAATATGAATTTTAACCTAATTTTATTAAATTTCACTTACTTCAGGTTTGTTTTGATCAGCGAATGCTTTCGTATCCGTCGGCCGGCCGGCAGCTCGGCAAGCTCAGGAAGATCGTGTCACGTGACCACTTTGCGGCGAGAGCGTCTTTCCGCCGGGAAAGATTCGAGGCTTTTGATTGGTTCTAACGTACAGCACGAAAAATAGGAAAGAAAACCGCCGCTTTTGCCGTATTTGCCTCTCTTGCCGACCACATGGAAACCCTCCATTAAAGAGTTAGGTCCTAATGTAGTGCGAGAGCGTTACAAAAGGACGTTTTGCCAATGCCCGTTTAACGAAAAAAAACAAAATGAAATGAAAAAAAATTTTGCATGAGGTACAGCAGTATCCGTACAAATTGAACCACTTTCTAAACCGCGGAGTTAGTTTCAAAAGTGCAATATTAATCTTTTAGTCAAAGAATCACATTCCTTAATGGTATTTAGAAAAATGATGATCGGGGAAGGAATTTTCAATGATCGTAACATGGATCATTGAAACTGTTTGATCATTGAAAATTCCTTCCCCGATCATCATTTTTCTAAATACCATTAATGGAACTCCATTGTTTGACTAAGATCACGTTTTAAAACTCACCCCACGGTTTAGAAAGTGGTCCAATTTCTATCAAATTTATGATGTAAGTAATACGGATACTGCTTTACCTCATGCAATAAATTTTTTCATTTCATTATGTTTTTTTTTCGTTAAACGGGCCTTGGCAAAACGTCCTTTTGTAACGCTCTCGCACTACATTAGGACCTAGCTCTTTAACGGTGTAACTGCGACCCCCCTTTCCGCATCAATTCTTGTTCGTCTTGATGAGTACTATCACCCCTCAAAGTTTGGCGGTCCATTTCAGAATCACCCTGTATAGTGCTTTTCATAAAAATATCTGATGAAAGTTTGAACCTAAAAACACAGCAACAAAATGAATAAAACCAAATAATTTCAATTAAATTCTTATAATCAGATCATCAATCAAATTACATTTATAACGCAACATTATTTTCTATTTCCATATACACAATCACCCCTCTCAAAACCAGAAGGATAAATTCTTCAATAATTCAAACCCCAATTCAACAAATACATTATTTCCTTTAACGCTACTTCCTAAATCAATTGTTAGCAGTTTCGCTTCATAGAAAATGGTCTTTCAACACTGCCGTACATTTTCAAAAACATCTGGAACAAGACAAGGGCTGCGAAAAGACTCATCTTATTCTTCAAACAAACAGAGAAGTGTGCATTATTAATATCGCTGCAATTGATTAAGCGTATTTCAACCGGTGCAGCAACAATAAGAGAAAGGAGAAAAACAAAATATAACTAATTATAGCTGTGCAGGAGAGTGAAAATTGCTTGGGCTTTCCCAGATGGGAATAATTAGCAATTTCTTGTGATTAATTGCAAAGACAAGCGACGAGCTTTGAGAATAAAAGTAGTGAAAATAATATTCCTACGATTTTAAAGAAATTCTTCGTATATAATTGCGTTATGTGAAAGAAGTGTTTGGTTTTGAAAACTAGAAAAATTAATTAGTTGTAATAAAAGCAATAATTTAGTGTCACTTTAATTTAAATTAGCTTCGTCAAGCAGTTTTTCATAAATGTATATGCTTCTATACTTTAAGTTAATTGGAATGTGACTTCCACGGATGAATTTTAACTATCATGAGGATATAAACTTAACCTTTTACAGGCCGAATTAAGATCCAGGTATATTTTAATTAATTTTTTTACATAAAATACCTTCTAATGGTTCAATTAAGAGAAATTATAAATATGAAGGCGGTAAAAAATTTTTAAGTGTGATTTTCACCATGTTCCCAATTGGGAACATTGGCCACTTCCGACTATACTTTGACCGGGGAAACAAGCGTAGACTCAAATGATAAACAAATCAAATAAAACCCAAATTTTGGGGAAAAACTAACAAAATCAACCTTAACTATAGTTTGCCTTTGTGTTTAAGCTGTAATTTATAGAAATTTCAGACACTTGAAAACAATTTAATGGCAATTTCATGTGACACATAAGCAAAATACCAAAATTTTATATCTTATGCAAGTAAATTTTATACACTAGCCTTAAAAATACAATGTTAAATTTCGGATACCTAAAACAACTAAAATATATATGAGGGATAAATTAATTTTAATTTTTCTATCATCGAAAGCCAAATTTTTATTTTATTACACACAAGAAAAAAATATAAATTCTTGTAAAATTTAGGATTTAAAATGGATTATAATAATTTTTACAAAAATAATGATCAAACATTTTTGAGTAATGAATGAAATAATTGATTTTTGAATGTAGCATTAATACATTTATAAAAAAATTTCAATGTCATTACTAAATAAAGTCTGAAACATTGCAATCTTATTATCTTATACAAAACGCATTTTGGATCCCATATTTTCGAAATTTATTTCTTATGGATAGTAAATAACACAATACCAGACATGTGAAGCTACTAACCTTTCTTTTTTACTAGCATAAATTCTCTGCAATGAGTTATTAACTTTGGAAGCCAACTTATTCAATGTTTATACACATTCGTCATTTCTCTGAACAAAATCGTAGATTCAAACGAAAAAAATATAAAATCAAAACCAAACAAAACCCCAGCTACTTCCTTTCTGAAAGGGGATTCCCCTTTAAGCAATTATATAACCTTTTTATTCTTTGCGAAAAGAAAAACTCCCGTTCTGCTGAGTTCTATAATACTACGCCATACTACAAACTCGGGTTTCCCGTGTATAGCGGCGACAGGCCAATGTTCCCAATTGGGAACATGCATCTTTCGCAAGCTACTACAGGCGTGTTTTTAATAGTTTTTAACTATACTTAGGATATATATTTAAGGTAAGTCTTTTCCAATATCCTTACCAAATTTTGGAAACTTAGGACAATATTTCGATTTTTCATGAATTATTTTGTGTACCTCTATCAAAAAGCGTAAAACTGGCCTATTTTAAGATTTTTTGCATTTTTTTCGCGTAAAGATAGCAACTTCGTTTGAATTTTAAAAAATCAAGTCATCTTTCTACTTTGCATGGTAAAATTTTCAACAGTATACTAATAGTAGTTATTTTTTTATGAATTTTCAAACACGATGTTCCCATTTGGGAACATTGGCCTGTAAAAGGTTAAATTGTTTTTTATCGTACTATATTCTTTTTTCGGGTTAAAAGCATGCAATTGCATGGCTTCTTGGGTCATACACAGGCTTGAAAAAACTGAAGTAAATAACAATAGAATTATAAAAGCAGGGCTATATTCCTAGAAAGAGAGGTGAGTTTGGAGAAATGAAAGTAATTCCTTACTGTTTTTAAGTTTTAAACAAATTATAAACATTCCCCTTCAAGTATATAGAATAGTTCTTATTATAAACCTAAGCGCATAACCTTTTTTTGTCATTTTAAATGTTAACGTTAGTTAATGTGGGCGACAATATGCAGTTTAAGAGTGTGATAAGTTGCTTAGCTTAAAATGTTATGAAAATTTTTGCTGCTCTGTTTGCATTTTTCATGCAATAATCATAAACTTATTTTTCTAGGAACGACACTGTATAAAAGATAGTGAGAAAATAAAGAGTTACTTGTTTGAAAGTTGAATGAAATATTAAATCCGGGATAATTCTGAGAATTCGTTATGCATTTCATCGAATAGTGTGGAATTCTCGAATAACTTCTTAGAAATAAAGAGATGATAAAAGCAGTGGTTTTAGTTGTCTGAATTATATCGTTTATATACCGATGATTCCGTTATCGTTGCTTTTTTTTAGAAAAAATGCAAAAAATACCCAACCCGGGAGCAGTCGCACTGGGTATCTCATACCCAGGCGCGCATTCTAAGTTGCATAGCGCCCCTCGTGTAGCTGAGTTCAAGGTCACATTCTTCAAGTTGCAAGGTTAGATAAAAATTTAGGAATGCGCGGTTTCCGGGAATCGAAGCTTTTGGGTATGATATACCCGCGCGCGTGCCCGTAGACGTGTTAGTTTTGGCTGTGGATTCCGTTCATTCGGCCGGTATGGAGCGGTACCTGAGTTAGGAGGATGAAATGAAACGGCTTCCTTCTTTGCTTGAGACAGTTTCTAAGGATGTTTATTATTCTTTTAGTGAAAATTAAGAAGATATTGGAATTTATGGTGGACAATGTGATCAGGAAACAATTGAAGTTGAGTTGATCAAGAATAAGATAAAATTGATGAGGAAATTTCAGAAAACCTCAATTCTCCAGAAAATGGAGAATATTACCTAGGTAAAGGTGGAATAAAATGAATGAAAGAGAAGTTTAAACAAATGTCAGAGTTGTGGAGAAAAATATTCCCTAAAATATCCCTAAAAATTCCTAAAAATACAAATGATTCTCGAGCACCTACAAAGATGCATTAAAAACAATGCCTTTGATACATCATCAAAAACTACCCCATAAGAAGAAAACATAGTCAAAAGGCATAAAAACGGGATTCAAAAACATTTGAGGTGTGCGGTAGCAAAAAAGGACCGGAAAATACAACACTGTTCTGAACTGTGCCATATATATTTGTATGGAACACATAACTCCAATTTGTAAGGATTGCACAAATAAATGAGAGAAAATTATTTTCATTTAAAGTACACTGACGCTTGTTTATTGTTTATGTCTCATTTTGAGTAATATTATTAGTAAAACCAAGCAGGTTGAGTGTTGAAACGCGAGAATCCATTCCTGGGTATGATATACCCACCCGCGACTACCTGCGTTCGTTTGATAGGTGCGACTGCTCCCGGGTTAAGAAAGAAAATGTATTTTGTACAATTTAAAAAAAAACTATATATATTAGTAATAGATCTGAAAGTTATAAGTAATTGAAGAACATTTTATATGAAATTACTTATTGCAAACAGATACGGGGATTATTTTAACTATCCCAATAACAGTTAAAAGAAACATTTAGTACTTGTTCTCTCTTAAACATAGTTTCTATTAATTGAATTTTTACGGTCATAAAAAAACCGACGTAATTAATCAATTGGTAATTTTAGCATTTTTCTAAAGCTTTTATTTCATTTTATCTTTCTTGCTAAAGGATCATTTTTTCTCTAGCTTAACCCTGATACATCATACATAAAAAACTGTCTGTGACGAAATATTCGAGTAACAACCTAAACCTAGGTTGTTACTCGAATATTTCGTCACAGATAGTTTTTTTATGTATGTATAAGGGTTTAAGCTAGAGAAAAAAAATTGTGATATTCGAAATATTCGAGTAACAACCTAAACCTAGTAGAAATAGCCAAGATGATACAGGCACACCATCAGATATGAATTCATAGGGGATACGACACCACCACCAATTAAACCTAGTAAACCAAACTAGATTTGAGTAATACAATTCAACATAAAATATATTTTTTAAAAGTGCCTAATTTTCTCTAGAGTAGTAACGGAATGCAATTCCCGTTACGCTGAGTTCCGCCACAAATCAAGCCAAGGATACACGTACTGAATTAAAATCCGTTCACCAAAAAACTCATTGGTAACAAAATATGAAATAAAGATTATTTTAAAATTACAAAATTTTTTAGGATGCAACACCTATATCATACAATTTTGTGGGAAACATTGCATAAGTGCGCATAACTATTAGCCTTAATGTTGAGTCTTTGCAATTCAAAGTGGTAGAAAAACTTTCATAAGACCCACACGTACTAGACAAAAACTGCAACAGTGGAAAATTTCCATTCAACTTGCTAGCAACCAAAATGCACCATACTCAAACAAAGTACGCTGTAACTCATTAGGAGGAAACAAAGTTAAAATTGAGTAAAATAAGCACCCACAGTCTGTAGCTTAATCAGTTTATTTTCCTTGTTACCGACTTAAATGCACCCCGTGTTGTCTTGAAAGCACACGTTTTCCAAGAAATGGTTCATTAGGAGAGTTGTATATTGTTTGATCTTCCTGCAAACATCCAAGGCTAAAAGTAATAAATTCTTCAAGACTTAACACCCCCAACAACTCTCCACTAAAACTAAGTGAGGAAACTGGTGAAAATTCTGGCCAGAGGATAATAATGGGATTTTAGGATAGCTGTGGAACCTTAATATTCCCCAAGAACAGACTGCATAGCATCATCTAATATGGGAGTGGTGAAGGAACGCGTAAAAATTTCGTTGGGTCCCTTTTCTGTAGGTCTAGAAAATATTATATTTTCTCAAGTTAACGTGTGATGGTTTAAAGCATGCTTGTCTAAAGTGCGGCCCAAAAGCCTTTAAAATGCGGCCCAAACGCCAAATCATGAAAATATTTAAATTTGTACATTTTTATTTTTAAAAAATGAATGTTTGCAATATTTTTAATATAAATCAATTCAAACTGAAATAAAAATATTTAGGGAAACAAAAGGGGAACCCCCTGTGGCTGAATTTAAAGACGAAGATTGGATTTTAGATTTAGCTTGTTTAGTAGACTAAACAGAACATTTGAATGGTTTAAATTTGAGACTTCAGGGGAAAAAATCAATTTATTATAGATATGTTCCAGAATCCAGACAATAACAGCGTTTGAAAGAAAGTTGACATTTTGGCACAATCAAATAAAAGTAAAATATTTGACACATTTCAGTACTTTGGCTGCGCGCCTGTGAATTGCACAAAATATATGCTGCATTAATTTGTGATTTAATTCAAGAGTTTGAAAGTAGATTTCAAAATTTTCGAAAAAATGAAGATCAATTCAACATATTTTTACCCCATTTTCTCTAGAAGTAAATTAATTACCTTCAAATAGAATGTATTGAACTGCAAAGCGACATTCAAAGAAAAATTTGGGAATGTTTCTTTCCTGGAGTTTTATAAAGATTACCTACCCCGCGATAAATATCCTAATTTTCACCATCATGCTTTATTAGTCTTCAGCTTTTGGCATACCTATATTTGTGAACAAATATCTTGAAAATGCATTATGAATTACAACCTAGTCTATTGAACCCTATATCAATTTGCTTGTTCAACAGAAGCAAATTTATCCATCTCATTAATTTGAATTATTTCTATCTTTATGGAATCCAAACTAAATGAAACGAAACTTTTACAAATTTAAATTAAATATGTACCAACAATACATATCTAATTAAAATTTTTAAAATTATGGTAAAAAGAAGTTAATATATTTTAATAAAACTACATAGAGTAAATTTTTATTTCAATTTGTTGAAAAAATATTGTATGTGCGGCCCATCAAATTTTTTTTCGTTGCAATGTGGCCCTCAAACGGTCATAGTTTAGACACCCATGGTTTAAAGTATGATTAAATGTTTTTGGAGAAATTGGATGTGATATTTAGATGCAAAAATAAATTTTTTTACTCATTCGTTTGTGGGTCAATAACCGGTATAGAATTGACCAATAAAATATGTCCAATAAATTCACAATAGATTACATCGAATAACAGTTGTTTAAACAACTGTTGTTCTGTAACTGTAATTTTATATACTTTTACTCCTAAGTAGTTAACGCGTAATAGTCCGGTCGCCAAATGAGAAAATAGGCTTGAACCTGGAAATGGAGTCCAACTAATATTTTATGATTGATTCTAGTACTTTTTGATGTACTTAAACATAATACGGCGGGTGCCAGAGTGGCACCTTTGAGCAATTCCAAATATCGAACGGCAAAGTTCTCGGGGTGAAAAAAGTAGAAATCGGGTGTTATTTTCAGGAAAAAAATAAAGTAGTCGTTTTTTCAACGGATTTTTATGTTTTTAAGGGTGCTTAATCCGAATTAGACTTTTTCAGCCAAATATTCGAACGGCTTCTCTGGGAATTTTCGAGATTTTGTCAAAATTTCAACCCTTTCTACGGTTTTATGCTTATAAAACAAAAGTTATGGGTTTTACAAAAAAATTTTCAATTAACAAATTAAAGTTTAATAAACAAGCTACAAAAAAGTCAATTGAAACATTTGTGTCAGACAAATAGTTTTGCCGCTACAGCCCGCCAAAAGAAGATACAATTTTGGACGGATTGGGAAAAATTCAGGATGTAGTACCTGATGCATCTCGTGATTGAATGAAGTTTGGGAACCAACAAATGAGTGTTTTTTTAATTCGTATGATTGATACTAGTACAATTTTATATACTGAATCATAATATGAAGGGTGCCAGAGTGGCACCTTTTGTCTATCTAAAGATCTAACTATCTAAAGATGAGCTATCTAAAGATGTACAAGATATAATAGATGGCGATAATCAAAGAAGGTGCATACGTTTCACAAAGAGGAAGGTGCAGCAAGAATTAAATATGATGAAGAAGATATATAGGCAGAAAATAAGAAAAAACTTAAAACATGTGTAAACCCTTTTGTCATTGAAGACCACCCTGATGGTATTGTTACATAGTGGCCGTATTGGAAACACGAAAGTAAATGTGGATGATGCCGTATGCCTTGGAGAAAAGCAACGACAAAAATTTGAGGAATCACTGCCAAAAGGATTTTATGTTCCTTTGAAAAAGGAAGTTGTCACTTTGTCAAATGACAAGAAACATCATATGGCGATACAACATATGAGAGTTTATAACACGGAGACTATCTACGCACGAGCCCTACAACTGATGACACGTAATGTTGAAATATGCAGCCTTCCAAATTTGTTTGGTTATGAATTGTCTCCAGTCCCGTCAGCTTTATTCAATGAATTTGGGGACATGAATCCCTCCTCCCAGAAATCACAATTAATGAGTTTATTAAGAGTTCAGGTGTCACCGAAGGTGGAATTTGTTAATGCATTAATTATAGATGCTAGTGCTCTTTTGTGGCATGCTCATTGGCCAAAGTTTGGTACAGTAGAAACTTACATCCACAATTTAATTGTGGTTATAATGAAGCATGTTGCAGAACAGGACACATACCTTGTATTTGATAGGTATTTCGAATACAGTCCTAAAAGTGCAACACGATCAAAAAGAGGAGTAGACAGTACCTTCATGAAACTAACAGCCGACACACCTCTCCCAAGTCGCAATAGTATGTTGACCAATTCATGCAATAAAATACAACTAATAAGCCTGATTTGGCAGCAACTACTAAAACATAAAAATTTTCTTCCACATAAATTGGTCATTACTGGCACTGATACAATCCCAACTGAATTACAAACTCCTGGTGTTGTAATTCCTCGCCCAGATTTGGAAACTCACCATGAAGAAGCAGATGTCATAATTGTACAGCAAGCTATTTTTCTGTCAAGGTGTGCAACGAACAGGATCAAAATTTTGTCTGATGACACTGACGTTTTTATTCTTCTTGTACACTTTTACAGAAAGCTCAATTTTAAATGCGCAATGTGGATGGAGTCATTTGACAAGGTCAAGGTCACAGATATAGCAACAACAGTTTACAACCTAGGAACCCTAGCAAACTCATTGTTAGCAGTGCATTGTCTCACTGGTTGTGATACCACTTCTCAACTTTTTGGAATTGGAAAATCTAAAGCTATACATATTCGTAGATCTGGTATTGAAATTAAGCATTTAGGTTGTGTAGAATCTTCAATGCAACAATGCATAACAGAGTGCACAAGCTTCATCGCACATTGCTACGGCTACAAGAAGGAGGCTCACGACATGTCAGATGTTCGATACAAAGTGTGGACATCAAAGAAAATTCCTCCTAAAATTAAGCACCTCCCTCCGACAACAGAGGCATTTGAACTCCATATAAAACGATGCCATTTGCAAGCTTGCACCTGGAACGCAGCAGCATCTTCGTTCCTTCCACCTTTGAATCCCACTGATTTTGGATGGGCAAAGAATGAAGCAACGCACTCTTTGGTACCCGTTCAACTTCCAGATAACAAAGGGTTGGCACCACCAGAATTGCTGAAAAGTTTAAGGTGCAGCTGTTCAAGTGCAGCAACAAGGTGCAGTTGTGCACAAGTAGGTCTGCCTTGTACAGAATTTTGCACGTGCGAAGGTGTCCAATTGTGTGGCAATTTGAAAACTAATGAAGCCCAATTTAAAGATAGTGACAGTGAAATGTCCACTGTGTAAAATATTCTATAATTTTGAATTAAAGTTAAAGTAAACTACACTTCCTATTTACTACCTATTTCTAAACATATTTTATATTGAATTTCTTTTTAATCATGTTGAAAAAGTATAGTTTACCGTTATATCACAAAGTATCCCCATAATAAACATTTACTGATATTTAATTTTGGTCAGCCGACTCCCTTTCACTAGCAATAAAATAGGTGTTTTTTTATCATCCAAGTGAATTTTGACCTTCGATACTTAAAGTTGACAAAAGGTGCCACTCTGGCACCCTTCATATTATGATTCAGTATATAAAATTGTACTAGTATCAATCATACGAATTAAAAAAACACTCATTTGTAGGTTCCCAAACTTTATTCAATCACGAGATGCAGGTACTACATTCTGAATTTTTCCCAATCCGTCCAAAATTTTATCTTCTTTTGGCGGGCTGTAGCGGCAAAACCATTTGTCTGACAAAAATGTTTCAATTGACTTTTTTGTAGCTTGTTTATTAAACTTTAATTTGTTAATTGAAAATTTTTTTGTAAAACCCATAACTTTTGTTTTATAAGCATAAAACCGTAGAAAGGGTTGAAATTTTGACAAAATCTCGAAAATTTTCAAAGAAGCCGTTCGAATATTTTGCTGAAAAAGTCTAATTCGGATTAAGCACCCTCAAAAACATAAAAATCCGTTGAAAAAACGACTACTTTATTTTTTTCCTGAAAATAACACCCGATGTCTACTTTTTTCACCCCGAGAACTTTGCCGTTCAATATTTGGAATTGCTCAAAGGTGCCATTCTGGCACCCGCCGTATTATGTTTCAGTACATCAAAAAGTACTAGAATCAATCATAAAATATTAGTTGGACCCTATTTCCAGGTCACATGGCATGGCGACTGGACTATAAGTCTGAAACGTTTAATGGTGTACTGGTATTAATTTTTTATTACAAATAATTTTTTTCAAAATTAAGAAAACTAATTTTTTGTATGATTTGTCTTGCTATCTAGAACCTGGTTTTAAAAATATTTCAAACTCTAATAGGATAATTTAAACGGAAAAAAAAGTTATTAACCACTTAAGATTAACTAAAAACCAACGGAATTATTGATAAATAATTAAAAAAGAAGGTGAAAAAGCCCAACTTTTACCAAAAGCTGATGAAAGGTTGAACTGTTTTTTAAACAGTGTACAAGGATGAAAAAATTATTCGAGATGATCTATACTCTGTTCATTTTGAACTGGCGCTTGAAAATATTTCCTTCCCCCACCATCGATCGGTAACCATAGCAACTATCCTCGTCAAAGTGACGAAGAAGGCTTACTATTGGCTGCTCGAAGAGCGTAACTGTGGTTACGCTTCTAGCGTGGGGGAAAGCACTATTTCTAAAGCGCCAATTCTAAATGAATAGAGTATAAGCATCATTACTTAAACACTATAATTTCAAAAATTCTTTTAGAAAAATAAAACACAATTCAAAGTTACATCAAAAGCCAACGGATAATAAATTTTACCAAACCAAAGCCGTTAAAACTGTCCTGATATAATAACAGGCTTTCGCTCCACTTTGAAAGCCTAATATTCCCCCTGGACGCTTCATCGAATATTAGGCGCGGCTACAAATTGCGTTAGGAATGTAACGCAGCTCAAAGAAGAGGACAGTCCTTGTCGGATTGCCTTGATGGAAAAATCGATCGATGATCTTTGGCAAAAAAATGTCTGAATCGCTTTTGTCGCCTCTTTCCCAGCGGTGGTGTCCGCATTTTTTTTCGAAGCCAATCGAAACTCCTGCTTTGTATGCCGATGATATGTATTCCGGACTCGGCCACATGCGACCGTAATGTTCATGGGGACAATCTTTCTTTCGATATCCCTTTTGGATCAAAATTTTAGAAGTCGCGGCTCTTGGAGTTCAATTCGAAGTGTAATGATGGTAGAAAATGCAAGTGAATAATAGTTGGATGTGACGATTCAACCCCTCAAGAATAATTGGGAATTCTTTGATTAAAACGAAAATAATGAAATATTTTAAAGGTTAATTGTGAAGTTAATTATACATTTTATGAGAAGATGAATTTGTTCAGTGTTTCAGATCAAGAAAAATTTTTTAAGCAGGTGTTGGCATCTCGCAATGCCAATTGAGCCAACCATTTCCATCTAACTCTTGGACACGTGCACGCTTTTTTTAATAGTTTTTGTATGATAAATTAATTAAATTCCCATTATTCCCTAATAGCACGGCTCTTACTAAATATGTCTAGTTTACGTAACTGAACGAAGTTTTACTAGAAGTAAAAGAAATTTGGTTATACATGACAAAATTTGGACTTGTGCTGCTTGATTTTTTCAGTCCGGTGTTTCATTGTCGATTCCGTTTTTCTGATTGAACTTTCAACCATAGATTTCTTTAAGATTCTTGCTTGTTATTGTGTTTATTCACCAACATGTAGACTTTTGAAAAATACTTCTAAAATCACCTTCAACATCCTCACACACCACTTGTCGTATAGGGGATAGTTACCGTATAGTTACCCTTAAAGTATGAAATCCGTTATGTCATAGAATACCTAGTCATTCCATGGAATAACTGATCGTGTCCGTTAAAGTGTAAAACTATCTAACTATCTTGTATTTCATGGTTTAACTAGTTATTTCATAGAATAACGATCTGCAGCCCGTTAAAGTGTAAAATAATCTATATCATAAATCTCGCACGACAAATACATTTACCTTCCACCCCTACTGCATTTATGAACTATTCCAGGCCATAGAGAATTAAAATTGTAATTCCAAGTGTCATTTTATTAATCCTTGTTGTAACAAATGATTTTATGGTACGTTTCCATAAATATCATTTGTACATTAGATAAATTGCTTCTTTTTCATTTTAATTGTCTATCATTAGTTTAATTTCATTTTAGATAACCTGTTTATTTTACACTTTAACTGTCTCTCATTAGTTAATTTATAGAATACCTAGTTATTTAATAGAATAACTAGTTGAAGTGTCAAATTAATAACATATTACACACTTCAACGGACACGATCAGTTATTCCATGGAATAACTAGGTATTCTATGAAATAACTGCATTATATACTTTAACGGTAACATATATAACACTTTGTTAAAGCAACATTTGTTGGGGAAGTTGGACAAAATATTTAATTAAGACATTGGAAAACCTTTCGTAAATTAATGGTTCAAAAGATTAATTATCTACGTTATATAAGTATAAACACTGTGATTAAATATCACTTTATTTTTTTTTATTATTTAACCCTGAATTGATTACATGCTGTAGGATAAATAACATTACATAATATTTCATCAAGTAAGCAGTAATTTATGAAATTCTCATGAAAATATATTATTGGTGAAAAATTTAAAGTTACAAAAGCATCATTGCGGAAATTTAAAACCCTGATTTCCCATCATTCATTAATTTTAATTGAAAGAAAGAAGATAATTTTCCTTTTCTTTCTTAGGTTTAACTTAAATTTTTCTTTTTTAGGTTCACTAGATTTTGCGAATTAAATGTGTTGGCTGCGTGGAATAAATAAAGTACTCTAAATACGCTTCCTTCAAGTTTTTTTCCAAATTGTAAAACTTACTCATTTACATTGAATATTTATTAATTAGTTATATTTTTAATTATAGCCCATACCAAGAAACTCATTTTAGGTCTTACTTGTATGAAAAATTGATTAAAAATATGTGCAGTTGATATTTTAAACATTAATAAAATATCTTTATTTTGGAATGATCAAAAATTTTAATTTTAAAATTTGATTTAATTTAAATTTTTAAGTATTTGTTCATTAAAGCACAAACGTATCCTTTGGTAAAAAATAATTAAAAGCAATAACAATCATTAAGATTATCATTGAATATCAATTTATAATTTATTAGGGATTAATATTTTTTTAAATTTAATTACGACACATTCTATAACTGAAAAAATATTAACTTTCAACAAAATGCGTAGGGGTTTACAAACATTCCACAGTATTCCAAAATTCTCATGTAAAAAAATCAACCGCCTGCCTAAGGCACCATCTAAATAAGATTCGATGAAGCCATATTATTACATTTTCCCTCGACAATTCATTACTCTTCTTTAAAAAAAAATTTTCTAAGAAATTTTCATACTTTGTAGGGTACAAAATCACACTGTAAATGTTTGCCCATCCCACTATCAAGTGCGTCGAGGCATATCCATGGTTATTTCTATGAAATCCGTAAAACCAGCAATAACTCAAAGCCAAGCTGTTACCAATGCAAACGACCACAGAAAGGGGGGGGGACCAAGTATTACACCGCCAAAAAAGAAAATAAAGAAAAGGGGAAAAATTATGGAAACTATGTGAATAAGTAACGACAACGTTTGCTTATGCATGCATTTAGGACGTTTGAGAATCTCATAAACACGATGCGAAACTTCGTCTCACGATGGAAAATGACATGTTAATAGCTTTTGAAAATAAATTTAGGCTTGATGTTAGAAACATCACTTTTAACGCTGGCTCTCTGAGGTTTTTGTCTTTCTTCTTCGCTTTTTGAGGGATTTCTTTATTATTCGTTTCTGCTGGATGTGATTTATTCTAGTGGCAGTGGTGTGTTTCGGATGATCGGGGAAGAGTGCGTGGGAGGCTTAAATTAAAACCGGGATTGAGATGTTTTTTGCTCGATTGACTGATTTGATTTTGAATAGGGGGATTTTGTGAGGGATTAAATTGTGTTTTACTCGTGTTTTGTTAATGGATGAATAATAAAATGTTTCCGTCAGGTTTGTGTATAATTTATTTGTTAATTGTTTTCAATCAATAATGGTTCCATTTTTCAAAATGATGGTAACTCTAGCCAGTAAAGTTAATTTTATTGGTATTTTATTCGAAAAAAAATCATTATGACTGAAAATTTATATTTCCTCTGGAAAAAGTGATGAGTGTTAATTTGCATACCATAAATGGACTAAAATTGTAAAATTTCTACAAATAAAGGTAAGTTTCTCTCATTTGATATAAATAGAAAAAAAACCCTAGATATTTTCTCAAAGTACATAAGTGTGTTTCTGTACCAGCGCTGCAGTTTAGTTTTAGTAATCTGAAGAAAGAATTTGTTAAGTTCCTGTTCCTACTCAAAAATTCTTGAGGTGAATGACTGCTTATATTTTCTCTCAAGTAAGCAACAATTTTCCCTAAAAGTTAATTTTGGTTTTTGTGTACTGATAAATCCCGTAATAATATCAGAAAACCGTAAATAGCATATGCAATATGCATTAAGCTTATGGAACATTTACGCTTTTAATATATATTCAGACTGATATAAAAAAATATTGGAAATTTAAATTTATTGCCTAAAACATATTTTATTCAAGTAAATCTTGATAGTACTTGGGTATTTCTTATCAAAATATCTTGAAAAATGTTAAAAAGAGAAACAAATGATAATAATACAGTATATTAAGCTGTCATATATAATTGCAATACAAATCCAGTTGGAACAAAAGAGGACACACTAAAAGATATAAAGCTGGCATGAACTGTTCTTGAGCTCATTTTTCTTCATTATACTAATTTTCCACTACATTTAACTTCCTTACTATTACTATAAATGATGACGGAAAATTTGAGACACTTGCCTTAACAACCAGCATTTATCTTTTGGAAACATTCACGACTATCATCCCTAGTGTTTCCAAATTGACGTTTAAAAGCTTCAGTGAAACTAAATCGAGTGTATTCGTGTCCATTATTGATATTGGAACTCACACAATTCTGGTGCTACTTATTTTGTTACGCCAAAGTGTTCCCCTTCAGTGTAATTCATAGTTATTTGTGTTTTAAGTAGTAGAAATGCAATATAGAAGCAGTTTAAAGTTGAATATTCTTATAAATATTAAATTTGTTAGAAACGTTGAATTTTAAATGCGGAGGAGTCAATCAATTTTTAGTGGTGAATCAAGTGTGGTAAAGATAATTTAAAACGCTTATGTTTGGAATAGGATTATAAACGTTAAATATATATTGATAGTTTCTCCGTTTTCGTTTACGATATTTATATTTAAAATTTCTTAAAATGGGGATACGTATTCCACAGAAAATCCACATTATTTATCTTTAATTGTAAAGAGAAATTTTTACTTACACATAATAAATTCACAACCAAATATTTCACGAGGAGATTCTATTACCTATAAAACGAGAAGATTATCTGAGTTGACTGCTTAATTCTTCCTGAAGACTACGTAGAATAATTGCATATGCAAAAAAATTTTGTAAAGTAGAAATTAACCCGTTAACGCCCGAATTAATTCTACCGAAAATATTTGTATGATTATTTCAAATTGGTGTAATTATGACCTAATTAAGACAAAAAATCCAAAATTTAAACATTTTGTTAATTAGTGTGGAAGTTACAGCCCGTCCTCGTTTGAGGACGCTGGGCGTTCCGGCGTAAAAAAATCAAGAGATCAGAAAAGTCAGCAAATAGGAAAATAACGTATATAGGTATGCCAAACAACTTAAAATGGACTAGTTACAGTATGAATACATGATGAATTTAATTATAAACTACACTTTTTAGCATTATTTTTAATAATTTTAAGAATTTTCCCCTTTTGAGTAAATCAAATGGTACAGTTTTTTGTGTTGTACGAAGTGTGATAGTTGATAGTGAGGGAAAACTTTTATTAGGAGATCATGAGGAACATGTTAAATACATGAAAATTCAATACATATATGATACATGAACAAAATGCGCGTTAATTTTGAATAAATTCTAGCACTTGGTATGATATTTGGGAAAACAAGGTGCTCAAAATATGATTTACAAAATATGTCACATCGACATTTTATTTCCTTTATTAAATTTATGTTCACAAATCCCCTTAGGTACTTTTTCTATTTATTCCGAGATTTCAGAGGACATCAAGCCATTTTATTGCCTTTTTATAGTCTCAAAATCATGCAATTCTGCAATAGGTCCTCACAATTCTGCAATCGGTAGAACCTATGAGCCCTTGTAACTACTAAAAACCCTTCTAAAACAAAAATAAATATTATTAACTACCTTATAATAGTTGGAGAACAGCTTTAACACGATAGTAGATCGAAAAAATCCAAAAACTGTAATGAGTAGAAATCGGAAAAAAGTTGTCTGGAACGCCCAGCGTCCTCAAACGAGGACAGTAAAGTTGGACGTCATTTTTGAAAACGAAATTTTTTTAAAAGTTACTAATTTTCTTTTATATGTATACATATGACCTTAATTTGAAATACTACAGAAAATAAAATTATTACCTTGACTTCAGCCGATGTAGCTAGACAGAAAGGCAACACAAGTGTAATACATGAAAAAAGCGCGAAATTGCGAGCCGAATTAAGGACCTTAAAACAAACCCCGACACTTGATAATTTGTGGCATGTTTTGTAGTATTGCCATCTATCGTCATGCAAAATAAACAATCATTTCCGGAAAAAGGAAAGATTTTACACACCCTTTTATGCACTGTCCTCAAACGAGGACGCTGGGCGTTAACGGGTTAAATTAGCTGAATGAATTGCGACTTTAAACGATTCGAATATCCGGGTATTCATGCATTATGCGATCTAGGGCACATGGCGACACCGCAAATATTTTTTTAATCAACGTGTTCTTCCCCTTCATAATTAAGAATACTTGGATTTAAAATAATCAGTTGTGGTGTCACCATGTACCTACCCTAAATCCAAATTAACTTAACTGGTAGACCGCATAATGCAAGAATACAAATATTCAGGTAATTGGATTAAATTTATAAAAACAAGTTTCTCATAAAATATAAATCACGCAGTTTTATAAAGAACGTACAAAATAGTATCTTTTAAAATTTAAACGATAAAAAAATAAATCTTGTTATAAATATTTCCTACAATACATTCAATAAATAGTTACTATAACAATCGTAATGAGCCGTTATAATTAATTAATTCAGTATCGTATAATGTAGCTGAATTAATTTATGACTATATAAGTATTTTTTCAAAGAAAGAAAATATAATTATCCCCTTGAGGGAAAGAAAATGTCTCTAGCCAGAAGAAAAAATGTTATTTCATTATCACTGTTTAGCCGACTCTTCATACCTAAAAGTTTTCTCAGGGGTCATTCACAAATAACGCAGCATACTTAAGAAGATGGGTACCTTTATATGTGACAATTTAAATTGGGGCAAGTGGCGGTATGAAGATTGTGACATCACTCATCATATACATTGTTTTTTTTGCTGTTTAAATGCTAAAAGAATATTTTCTTACTTTGTTTTGTTTAATTAAGCAGTGAAAGAATGCCTAATTTCAAATTATTAAAATAGATAACAGTGTGACATCAGAATGAAGGGAGGGGATCACGGGAATGTCACAGCAGGAGGCATAATGGGGAAGGGGGTTAAAATACTAGAAAGTAGTTTAACATAATTCTTGTTACCTAATAACTTATAATTTTGAATTACTTCTGAAGTATTTTGTTCAAAATCGTTAGTTAAAATTTTAAGTTGTGTATTTCTAGTTATGAATTTTTCAAAGATTTATAGTTTTTATTAAAAATGAAAGCAACATTTCTACACCCTTTCTTTTATTAAAAAAATTTTTCTTGGTAACTTTGTGCTCTTTTTTATGATTTAATACTTATGATGTTATTAATGAATTATTATAATTGTATTAAAAGTTATTTTAAAACTAATGAGCACCCTTTTAATGGTTGGAAAGCTATTTATAAACTGAAAACAAAATAGAATCGCAGTTTTCTTTCCTGCTAGTAAGTGCTTAAGCAATAACCTTCCGAATTATTATCTCAAATAAATTGTTCAATAATAAAACTAATAACTATAGAAACTAATAAAAAAGAAAAGTTTTATTTATAGATTTAGAAAGTACTGTAAGGCTTTATTTAGGTTTATCGTTTACTAAGGTGTCCTTTACTAAGGTTTAATGAGGAATTCCTCAATATCAAACACAAGAAATATAATTATAAAATAATTTTATTGTGCAATTGTAAGTACTATAACAGTTCAGAGTACATAAAAGAGACATGGAGAAGTCTAACATTTCGTGGTTATTCCACATACACAATCATGCGCACCGCATAATCTTCTTTCAAAACATTTTATCTAATAAAAACACACAATTTTGCAAAAACTTTCAAAAAGGTCACAAAAGAAGCTTATAGTATAAGAGCTAAAATTTCATGAGTTAATTCAATAAGACTTTTGGAGGTATGATTTATCTTTAGGTGGACTATTTTATCTTTTAAAATCAAGAGGCAATTTTAAAGGAACACAACTAAATAAAATATTTATTTCTTAAACTTTCTCTTGGCTGTTTGGTATCGATTAAAGAGCCTAGAGTAGGAAGAGAGGCTACAACACACTGATAGTTTCTGATTGGCCGAGAAGAAAGTTTTATCGCCGCAGGCTATTTCGGAAAAACTGGTCATGCGCACAAACCAGTTTAAACCTGCTGTCACCTCTCTTCCCACTCTAGGCTCTCTAGTATTGATTGGTAAATACAGGGTTGTTATAAAATAACATACCTACTTTAAAATTCTCTACAGACGAAACTACTGGTAAAAAAATCTTAAATTTTAATAGGGGTATATTGAAGGAAGGGGAATCATTTTTAAACAAAAAAAACTAGTAAATTAATTAATTTAATTAAGTTTTTACCTTCGATTTCGGACCGTCGCCAGAAGTCTAGAAGGTAAATGTTTATTAAAACTAGCATATCAGACACTTAAGGAAAAAAGAACTTATAACTATCCCCTTAGCTCAACAACATTGCGTGTTTTTTTAGGAATAAATAATTTTGTTTTCCTTAAGTGTCTGATTTGATAGTTTGAATAAACATTAAAACATTTACCTTTTTGACTTCTGGTTAAGGTCCTAAGACTAAAACAAAACTTTCGAAAATTAAATATATTAATTTACAAACTTTTTTTATTTGAAAAAATTCCCATCCCTTCAAAATGCCTCCTTTAAAATTTCAGATTTTTTCCCCAAGTAGTTTCCTCTGTAGAGAATTTTAAAGTAGGTATGTTATTTTATAACCACCCTGTAAGTTCAATAGTAAAAATATTAATAGAAATGGGTTTTTGAAAAAAATGAACATAAATTAATTTTGAAGTTTATTTTAATTATATTGTATTTTATTTTCTTGTTTTTACTGAATTCTGCATATGATCCTAAATGTATATTTTAAAGGATGAATTTAAAAAATTCACTTTAAATATGTAATGCATAAAATTTCTCAAATACTTATTATTAGCGTGATAAAATTTAGAGCTTGTTAAAATGTTTATTATAAACGGCACTATTAACAGAAATCAGTGCATTCAATCTTAATTTTAATCTATAGTACAGAAACTCATCTGATGTTATAGAAAATAAAAAAATCTAAAGTGCTTAATTCGGCCTTTAAAAGAGAAATAATAAAATATCGATTGAATCATTCGAATGTGCCCAATCACAAGCGTCCGTAACAAAATAACCATAAACATTAGAAAAAAGTGATTATTTGTTAATTAGAAAATTCACGTAAGAACGATTTCATCTTCGTAGTAATCTAATATGTACAATACGGAAGAGCGATTGTTGATACCTTAAGTGTCTGATTTGATAGTTTGAATAAACATTAAAACATTTACCTTTTTGACTTCTGGTTAAGGTCCTAAGACTAAAACAAAACTTTCGAAAATTAAATATATTAATTTACAAACTTTTTTTATTTGAAAAAATTCCCATCCCTTCAAAATGCCTCCTTTAAAATTTCAGATTTTTTCCCCAAGTAGTTTCCTCTGTAGAGAATTTTAAAGTAGGTATGTTATTTTATAACCACCCTGTAAGTTCAATAGTAAAAATATTAATAGAAATGGGTTTTTGAAAAAAATGAACATAAATTAATTTTGAAGTTTATTTTAATTATATTGTATTTTATTTTCTTGTTTTTACTGAATTCTGCATATGATCCTAAATGTATATTTTAAAGGATGAATTTAAAAAATTCACTTTAAATATGTAATGCATAAAATTTCTCAAATACTTATTATTAGCGTGATAAAATTTAGAGCTTGTTAAAATGTTTATTATAAACGGCACTATTAACAGAAATCAGTGCATTCAATCTTAATTTTAATCTATAGTACAGAAACTCATCTGATGTTATAGAAAATAAAAAAATCTAAAGTGCTTAATTCGGCCTTTAAAAGAGAAATAATAAAATATCGATTGAATCATTCGAATGTGCCCAATCACAAGCGTCCGTAACAAAATAACCATAAACATTAGAAAAAAGTGATTATTTGTTAATTAGAAAATTCACGTAAGAACGATTTCATCTTCGTAGTAATCTAATATGTACAATACGGAAGAGCGATTGTTGATACCACGATTGTGCAGAGACAGTATAATACAATGTATATAAAAAAGTCAAATTCTTCATTTTACAAAAGAGTGATCCGTACAGGTTTTGATCCAAATCGATCGTTTGTCGAGTCTTCTCATGTCAGTCCTTGGTCACATTTGGCTTGAAAGTTCAGAATTTCCACACAACTAGGAATGAAGTGTCAGAGTACCCTTTACTAAATTGTACTTCCCTCTTAGGTAAGAATTTAATTTAAAGTTCACAAAAAAGTATTTATCTTTTATTTAAATCCCATGAGTTTTAAAAATTGATAGATATTTTAAGAGATTTATTTTGAAAATATAATTACAGGTGTGTAAGTTTACTTTTAAAAGGTTGCTTCTTCAATGTTTAATGATAAATATTGATATAACGTTAGTTATTAGATAGAGGCGTAGTTAAAAATACTTTATATTCAGATATTTCCACCTTTTCCTAATTCTTTATCACAAACCCTATTTTAGAATTTGTTTTTATTCAAGGATGGGAAATAAACTAGTAAGATGAAGCTGTGTTCCATTTTATAGCTTTTCTCGAAAATTTCCTCACAAATTTTGGATGCATAATTACAACACCAACAAATATTTTCTAGATCCGTAAAGGATTAAAAGTTTTATGGTTATGTAATACTTTGCCTGTGACCTATTAGAATTTAAATATTTTAAAATAATACTATTTTCTATTAAAAATATTTTTAATGGTAAAAACCACGTAATTTGATTAAAATAAAAGGTTACCCAAGTGACTACTCTAGATTTTCATACATGTGGTTTACAATATCCAAAACAGAAAAAAAATAACTTTTTTTAATTAGTTAAATTTAACTTTACTAAATCTTTATAAACATTTAAATGCCTTTAAGCTTCAATCCAACAAAACATTTTCCAACTTTCACCACCAAGCACAATTTAACAATCACCTACCTCGACTCATCTCTCCACTGTAGAACAAATACGGCACTTCATACTGAAAAGTTGAGGAAATAAATCGCTACAATATCATTGTGAGATGTTACTTCGCGAGATAAGGATGGAACTCTCACCAATTCTAGACAGCAACATTAGCTGACCCTACTACGTCACTAACAAACAAAGTAGTTCCCATCGCGGTGTCTGAATTTCGAGTGAAACGAAGAACGTCAATTTTAAAATACGATTATTTCGTGAAAACCCATGCATACAGGGTGTATCTGAAATGATGCAAAAAATTGTCAGGGATGATAGTACTTATCAAGACGAACAAGCATTGGTATAGAAAGGGGGGGTCGAAAATGAGTTCTACGGGGTGAAAATCAGCAAAAAAAACTTGCTTATTTGTGCAGAAACAGATACAATTATTCGATTCCGGCAATTATTACATTCAACCAATTCCAATACTTTGTATAAAAGTATTATGAAAATGTTAATTTTATTAAAAAACAGACCAATAAATGCAACAGGCATGCGTTATAGGTAGATTAAAGTTAAAACTGTTCCTTGGTCAGACTCTTGTTCTTTGTTCCATAAAACTAAAAACAACCAACCAACCAACTAGACTCTAGTATTAAAATGTTTTTGTCGTGACATTTTCTTTTGCAGTCTATCAACCTATAACGCATGCCTGTTTCATTTATTGGTCTGTATTTTAATGAAATTAACATTTTCATAATACTTTTATTCAAAGTATTGGAATTTGTTGAATGTAATAAATGCTGGAATCGAACAATTGTATCTGTTTCTGCACAAATAAGCAAGTTTTTTTGCTGATTTTCACCCCCTTAGAACTCATTTGCGGCCCCCTTTCTACATTAATTCTTGTTCGTCTTGATGAGTACTATCATCTCTGAAAGTTTGTTGCACCATTTTAGATACACGCTGTATATGGTGTATTTTTATCTCGATTCGCGTACCGAAACTCCTCCTAGCAATCCAACAGGATTTATGTTTACCCACTTTCTCCTTCCGCGTAGTGACGTACTGGGTTCAGGAAACGTTGCTGTGAAGTATAGGGCCGGATGCAACTACCTTTTGCGACGATTTTGAGACCGGTCGAATCCTACTTCCAAACAACTCAACTATCGTTTTCTTTACGTCATTTGCCTAGCTTACCTCTGATTGGTTTTCAAGAACTACGTCACTTTGAACGTCGTCTACTTTGAACTACGTCAGAGGAAAACGTCAGCGGGTGAAACGTCCGACGCCTGCTCCTGACCTGACATGTGAAATACGGTTCCTTAGAACGTAACGAAACGTAGTTGCATCCGGCCCATAGACTCGGTGTGTGTTCCCACTCATTTGGGAGGTCCCTCTGTAACGCGTTGTAAGCATCCTTAAACTATATGGAGGAATTTTCTTTCCACCACTTTTTTTGTGTAAAGTGCCGTGCATTTTTACAGAGTGTCATCTACAAAAACCTTCACAATCTCTGACACCCATCCCACACCACCAATCACCCGCAAAACAACTTGGTCCAATGAAGTCTCATAAGATCGACAAACAAACAAACGCTATCACATCATGATGGGGGGCCAAATGTGACCACCGCGAGGAGAGGGGCTGCTGCTCCTGCTGCTGCTCATAATCATCAGACGGCGCTCTCCCTGCGGCTGCTCATGAGGGGGGTCTCGCAGGTGTTGCTGCCCACCTGGTCCTCCTCTTCCTCGGCCACGATCGTCTGGAGGTGCAGGTGGCTGTGAAGGTCGATGTTGGCGTACTCGGTGGGCGGCTCTTTCCGCCGCACGCTGTGGTGCTCTCGCGGCAGGGACAGCTCGACGTACGTGATGTCCTCTGGGGGCTGTAACAGACAGAGGTACAGTTTACAACAGGGAGGTACAGTTTACGACAGAGAAGTGTAGTTTACAACAGGGAGGAACAGCTTACTTAGAGGTACTGTTTACGATAGGGAGGTACAGTATACAACAGGGAGGGACAGCTTACTTAGAGGTACTGTTTACAACAGGAAATTACAGTTTACTACAGAGAAGTGTAGTTTAAAACAAGGAGGAACAGCTTACTTAGAGGTACTGTTTACGACATAGAGGTACAGTTTACAACAGGGAGTTACAGTTTACTACAGAGAAGTGTAGTTTACAACAAGGAGGAGCAGCTTACTTAGGGGTACTGTTTACGACAGAGAGGTACAGTTTACAACATGGAGGTACAGTTTACAACAGGGAGTTAAAGTTTACTACAGAGAAGGGTAGTTTACAACAAGGAGGAACAACTTACTTACAGGAACTGTTTACGACAGAGCGGTACAGTTTACAACAGGGAGGTACAGATTACAACAGGGAGGTATAGTTTATAACAGGGAGGAACAGCTTACTTAGAGGTACTGTTAACGACAGAGAGGTACAGTTTACAACATGGAGGTACAGTTTATACAGGGTGTTCGGAATCATCGTGGAAAAAATTTGAGGGGGGTAGAGGGGACCTAGACAAGCATATTTCGAATAGGACTGGGGGGCGGTGAAGATGCACCGTTAAAGACCTAGAACCCCTAATATAGTGAGCTAATTTTTTCATCGTTTACAGTTATACTGCATCTCTAAACAATCTGCTGACAAATATAGAGACTAGGATGCAAAAAATTTCATATGATAGAAATATTATCAGTTGAATTTTGAATGTCTTAAATTATTGACCAATAAAATAAAAACTACTAAAGTTTGAAATACGACAACCATCATTCTTTCATTTCATTAAATTTTTAATTCTTGACTAATATCCACGCCATTCATTCTTAATTCACCTAAAATAACTAGTTCGTAAATGGCAGCCTCTAAACTACCAATCAAGCAAGAAAACGGCTTGTAAAAGTTTATTCTGTATTTATTAGATCTTCAAATGGACCCTAACGCTCAATCCCCCATCACAATTGGGTTAACAATCCGAAATCCATCGAATGCCCCCTAAGCTTTACCCAGCATTTATTTCCATTCTAAAGGAAGGAAATCTCCTTTTCCAGCAACCTAATACAGCACCTTATACAAATCCTTTTAGACCTGCCTACTACCCACATATTGGGCCAAAGTGCCACACTCGCTGGAGAGCGTTAAGTCCTGATAGAGGAAGTGGGATATCCGATTCTCTATTTGAGATTTTCTGACGGATAAAAGAATCAGAGGGATTTATCATTAAATCTACTCAGTATTTTCTGAGGAAGTATAGTTTTAATAGCCATCTGACGCAAAGGGACATTTAATAAAGCCGTTTATCGTTTAACAAAAAATAGGGTATAGTGTAGAATTATTATTTGGACTTACATTATTCATTTGAATTGATATTAAATTTGCATTTCAGTATATTTATATGTGTAGTAATATTTTCATTCTTAAGTTTTCTTAAATATATAACGCATTACATTTAGAAACGCTATTGAAATAGAAGGGCTCAGAAGTAACAGATAGATTAATTGAATTAATAGAACCACTTATGAATACTACTACATTGTTCTCAATAATGTGCAAGTTATCAAAATTTTAAATAATCAGAAAAAAAATTAAGTATGAAGAAAATATAAATTAAATTTTGCATAAGCATTTATTGATACTATTAAGGACTAAGTGATTAATTGATCATAATTAATAATGCCCAGAGTGGAGGCGAGCAAAATGATAAATTTCACCGATAAATGCCATTGAATTTATCACACTGCCCTCCTCCACTTCGGGCATTATTAATAATACCCGATTTATCACATTGCCCGTAACAATACTTTGAAAGGAACAAATTTAATACTTAGAATGAAAAAAAAGGTTATTAAACAGTTGACATTATTTTATTTGAATTCTTTATTCTTTATTATTGAATATAAAGCTATCCGTCAAAAATATTTCATGATTAGTTATTCAGACTTTTATGTTGTGAGTTTAGTTAACATAAATCACTCGTAAGCTGATCAAAATGCTAATGTAGTAATTTTTTGTTAGTTTCTTATCACATCTAACATACATAAAATTTGTATCACATTTTTGCGTATGGATGAAATAAAGCCGATGCTTCTTTTTTTATCAATACTTAAGCCGAAGTCTGGTTTTTGTAACTGTGCCAAACTGTTCTAATGGGTAGCTGGATTTAATAAATGTCGACGGCTAAGGAATTTAATCCTCAAGATAAAACTCTAGTTAGCGCTTAACTAATGTTGGAATGTAAGGATTCAAGAGAGAAAGCAATATATTAAATAAGTTACACAATAATAAAAACAAACTGAAGCATAAAAATGCGAAGATTATTTAACTTCGGCTGAAAATTAGGAATACATTTAATGCAAAATTTTCATGATTCCAACTTCACCTTTTTTAAAACGTAAGTAAAAATATTACAAAATTTATCTTTCTATTAAAACATTGTTTATTCCACAGAAAACCTTTTAAATTAATGACCCGAATGAAAATTTTAAGCATCAAAAGTTCGGATTCTTTTGAGGATTCCGAGTATGATTTTAAAATTAAAATTAATTAAATACATTTATTTTTATGGATTGCAGATAAGGTTACAGTTATATCAAGCAACTATCAAAAACTTATTATTCTTCAAATCAAAATACATTTACACCATATTTTATGATAAAAATAATATGTTTAATACTAAGAAGTGCATTTCACAATTTTCCAAACTAAATATTAGGTCTAAACCTTAACCCATTAGCGTCCAGTGATCTATTTCTAGATCGCTAAACATTGTGTCATAAATGTTCTCTTAAATTATCTTAAATACACCCAACAGTAACTAAACTGCACATATGGCAAGAGAAAACATCCTTCAGTTCTAATATTCTGTGTTTTTTGCATTTCCTTCATTTATTTTGTAATAGGGATGGGCTAAAGTTAGTTATGTGGTTTTATTTTGCAGTTTTTTCATCTTCATTCGCGTTTTTCAAGAAAACAGTAAATATATACCACTTAAGGAATCCTTTTCCAGTTTTATTTTATCTTAATAGATGTAGCTATTGGGATATAATGCAGAGTTTGGTCAAAATTAATTTATTTAGTGAACAATAAAGTCCAAATACTGCTGATCTACAAATAGATCACTGGGCGTTCGGGCGTTCTTTTTTTGTGTGTTGCTTACAATACGATCATTAAGTTTTTCCACTAAAAACTGATAAAATGAGTCTGAGAATACCCCGTAATGTTCAAGATGAAGTCAGCTATTGATCCTCTTAACCCATTAAGGACGGTTGGTAAGAAAAGTTGCCAAGGGACATTTCATTTTTTACTGACTGTAATAGAGAACATTAAATGTTTAAATGCATGATAACAGCTTTTGAAGAATGTATTTATTCAGATAAAAATAGAAATTTATACCTTCCATGCCGTTTTGGTGGTAAAATCGCTGTTAGAATGAGAGCGTTTCACTACATTTTGGAGATAGCAGGGAGATCATTTGGAAAACGCCAAAATAATCCAATGTTTTGGTTATTTTTGTGACTTGTTTCCTTTGCAGCATATTCACAAGATCCCATTCTAATTATTATTACCAATTACAGTTGGAATGAGGGTATTTAAATTGCCAATAGCAAGAGTTTTCTTCTACTGGCAACTTTTGTTGCCAATCGTCCGATGTGTGGTCTAAACTTTTACGAGTTTCTCATAAGAAGCTTTTGCAAATTAATTATTTTTAATGCTTTTTTTAGTTCTTATCATAAATTCAGATCTTATTGATACTTTAGCATGATGAAATGTTTCCCTTGGATAATAATTTTAGTGGGTTTTTTTATAGATTTTAGATTTTTACCAATTCCTAACACATTTATGGGTTCAATCTCATACTAAATCATTTCTGTATACATTTATTTTCCTTGAAAGGGTTTTATGGAAATTTACAGTAGTCAAAAATAAAATAATATATCACTGGAGTTATTTGGCCTATTCTGAATTGGCCAATACCTAGTTTTTATCGAGTTGATGAGTAATCTTCAACATTTTCTGTGGGGAATATGCGAAATCTGGAGCCATAAAGATGAATATTGTAATTATGACGAATTTCTAATAGAGAATGACTAACAAGAACGTAGAATTCCAATAAGAGAAAAAGCTTCGGAAGGCAAAAAAATTAACCAAAGGTATCCAAAAAAAATGAAAGTTGAGAATATATAAGACTCTGGCAGGTAAAAAAGTCCTTATGTCCCAGACTGAGAGATATCAATAAAACTATTTTAACCTGAAAGTTAGCTAAAGTGCTGAAATAAAAGGGTTCCAACCGTTCCGACTTAAAAAGTACTAGTTCGGCTATTTTTAAAGCCTGAAATTAGGTGAATATCAATATTTCGGACTGAACAGGTGCTATTCATTAGGGGTAAAATACCCTTTCTTCGACCCCCTATCAGCAGTATAGTCCCCATTCACTTTTATTTTTGTACTAGCGGATATGCCCGGCCTTGCACGGGTTGAGTGTATATAAATTAATTTTTTAAGTTTTCTGATAATATATTTCTAATTTTGTATATCGGCAATTACCACAATCATCCCGGTATCCAAGGCGCCTTTTTCATACTCTTTTGCTCCCGGTGATTTTTCCTATCCCGATGTTCATGGTAGTTTCTCTCTCTCCCAGTGTTCCCGATATTTTCCCATTTTTCCAGTGTTCCCGGTAATTGTCCTCTATCCCGGTGTTCCTGGTAATTGTCCTCTATCCCGGTGTTCCCGGTAATTTTTCTCTATCCCGATGATCCCGATATTTTTCCACTGTCCCGGTGTTCCCGGTAATTTTCCTCTTTTCCCGTGTTCCCGGTAATTTTTCTCTATCCCGGAGATCCCGGTAATTTCTCTAAGTGTAGTGAAGCGTATTTCATAAAAAAATGCCTTATTTTCCACTCTGTTTCTATGAAAAGAATTTACATGTTTTCATGAATATTTTATTTTAGAGAAAAATACTTACAGTAAAGAAAAATATTTTTTTTAAAATTAATTATTTGAACTTATTTTGGTGTTTTCAGAACTGTAGAAACTTTTAAATGGACAATTATTGAGTTTTTTTCTAATAAACATGTTGAATTTTGAGATTTTCCTCTGATTTACAATACTGAGCCAAGCAGATTTACTCTAGTAGACAAATTGAAAAGAAAATAAAACATCTAGTAAATTGAAAAGTCTAGTGAACCGCTTCATTTAAAACAATGTTTTATTTTCAAGTCGTTTTCCATGTAAAAAATTTTAAACTTTCACATAATTATTTAAATTTTAAAGAAAAAAATATTGAAATAAAGGAAAATAAGGTTTCAAAATTAATTATTTGAATTTATTTTGATGTTTTTACTACTGATATAGTTTTTAAATGGACAATTATCGAGTTTTTCCTGTTAAAATATTTAATATTTGAAGGTTTCCATCTCGTGAACAATAGTGAGTCGAGCAGATCCACTCTAGTAGAGAAATGGAGAAATAAGCGTTTTCGGCTATAAATTCGCTAATTACTCGTAATTATTCGATTTTCGAGCTTATAAAACTTGACAGTGATTGTCCTCGCCTCGAGATACGTCTATATACCGAATTTTGTCCACGCCTACGGCGTGGTTTGAGAGGAGATGCGTTACATACATACCCACACACATAGCCACAAACGTTTTTAGTTATATATAGATTATTTCTTTATAAATTATGTATAAAAACATATTATTATCAAAATCGTAAACATTCTAATTAGTTTTTTCGACTTTTCATTGGTCAGAGTTTGGACCCCACTATGGACGGTTGGCAAGAAAAGTTGCCAGTTAAAAAATCATAAAAATTATTTTTTGAAAAATCTGAAAATGGGCATTTCTTACTATATTCGGTCCAAATGAACAAAATATGGAAGAAAAAGTTACTTATTTTCATTATTTTAAAGTCGTCCTTAATGGGTTAAGAAATGTAATATTATATTATTGCTAATTAAATTTTATAATACTAGGGGGCTCTGCCCCCTGCTCGCTATCGCTCACCAACCCCCGGAACTGCTTCGCAGTTCTATGAAGATCGCTTCGCGATCTTAGCGAGCAGAGCTCGCTTGTTTCATCTCAACAGTCCAGGCTCGTCGGCTTAGTTAATGCTCCTTTGATACCGAAGCTACTCATCTCTCTAGTTTATCAATGATTTAATTTGAATCATTCATTCCCTCAAAGATATCAAAATAAAACTGTTTCTAAAATATTCATCTCTTAACTTCAATTCTTCTTTCTTCAATTATTGAATAGAAATGTTTTTAAAAAAATATCAAGCAAGTCTACCAATTATCATCAACCAACTTAGAGTAAAAACAAGCCTTTAAGAAACTTTAAATTTTTAATATGCACGTAAACATCTAGTGAATCGTCGGAAATTAAAGAAATAAAACTCATAAAAATAAGCTGTTTCCCTAGTGAAAGACCGGAAAGAGAAGAAAAAATTGAAACCTTGAATCTTAATAATTCTAAAACTAATTCGAATTTTTAAAAAAGCGAAACGCCAATCTTTCAATAAAAATTAATTGCATGCGTGTTTAAAATATCATAGTTCTACTGTTATTAGTTTTTCTTTTATAACGAAAAAACTGAAAAGGGGTGAAAAATTTCGAAACTTTAGAATTTAATTACTCCAAAAATAATTCGAAATTCGAAAAAAGGGCGACGAGGTGCACAACTTCATACCTAAGAGTATGTGTCTGCAAAAAACCATGCTTCTGCTGTAAATAGATTTGGCTGGGGGCGAACTCGCAGCAGAAAAAAATAATTTTCTACTTTGACAATAAATAACTCCAGAACTAATTATCATATTAATTAGGTTTTGGAACCAAAATGACCCTCATACATTTGTCTACCAATGGTCAAAATTTCATAATATTCCTTCAAATAGTTTCTGCGTAGTGATAGTTCAAAGTGTTCAAAAATAACATTTTCTGAAACAGCGGCGGCGGCGGCGGCGGCGACTGTTACTTTTTTTTAATATAGAGAGATATTCTGGTGAATAAATGGAAGGTAGGTCATTATGATTCCTTACCAATAAAGCACAGTATTTCAACTAGGTATAAAATTATTGGTGTTTATTCACATAAATTTATTTTATACAGCACAAGTCAATGCAAGTAGTTTTGAAATATTTCATAGGGGAAATTATCAGACAATTAAAGGTTATCAAGAAGCTATGAAAATCTAAAATCTCAAATTGAGAATATATTTTTTTTTGAAATTCGCCCTTATCCAGCCTTTGTAACCTTGAAATTGACATTATGACAGAGTAAGTAGTTTATTGGAATAGGGTCGGCGAAAACTCAAACAAGCAGCAATTTTGAATGTTGCCATGTAAGATCAAGTTGCATTTTATTCCATGAATATAAGTAATTTATGGTAAAACCAATCTAAAAAATTATCAAAAATTAACCCAATTCACAGCTGGGATGGTTAAGCAAAACCGTAAAAGGTAAAGTGATTCCGTAACCACAACGGTTGTTTATCTTGTCCATCTACTTATTCATAAAAAAACGGTGTGGTTGCGAATTTACTTTGTAATTTTTACGATTTTGCACTTACAACCCAGCTGCCAGTTTAAAACTGTAAATTTTACGGGATTTTTTTACAGTGAAGTTGATATTTGGTATAGTCCCAAATGGTCCCATAGGGCTTTGGTCCACGCATTTGAAAAAAAAAATATTAGGCAAGTAAGGTCTTGCGTAAAAAAATAAAACATCTCAAAGCAGCTATTATGGCTACGGGTTGCGACACGATCCAATGCCTGTGATAGCTTCTCGAATGAGCTGCTTTGAATTCTTTATAGTTCGTGTTACTTTGAATTATTGGTGTTATTTTAAACATTTACAGTTAATAAACAATTAATACACCAGCCAACGTATCTTATCTTCACATCACGGTCAGTTAAATTAATTCCAATTTTTATTTTTTGCGTGCGAAAACAGTTTTCTTGAGCTATTTACAGAACAGCTGTTTGCGCACGCAAAAAAAATAAGGTTCAAAATAAGGTTTTGGTAGAGTTTTCACATTTTTTATGTGTTTTTTTATACTTTTTTTCATAATAAAACAAATTTTAAAGTGAATACTTTTGAGATAATTTTAAAGATCATAGTAAGCCATAATTTTTGAGACCATAATTAAGCTTTTACAAATAGTAGTTCTTCTACAAATTGAATTTTTCAATTATTTTTAGGTGTCACTCCACTTTTAACTCCCTGGGATTTGGTCTGGGACCCCCAAATCCTATGTGATTCGGACTCGTCTAGGTGTCTACTATCATCCCTGAAAGTTTGTTGCACCATTTGAGATACAACCTGTATAAAATTTTCTGTTCAATGTACATTGGAGATTTAGTTTATAATCAAATTAGTTCACGAGGACGCGTTCACTACAGACTTATAATTCTGAAGAACTACATTCTTAAGTATATGGTGTGTACTCCCTTTGATTGATATCTCTTCCTTAACAGTTTATAGTTAACGCATGTTAATGAACCCCCCCCCATTGTGTCACACTATAATAAATCAGGAATAATAATAAATCTTCACACAAAGCTCCGCAACTTAACTTATGAGACTTTCATGGTTCTAAAACCATCAGCTCTGAAAAGGTCGATCTAGTCGAGTTTGCATGCCCGAGCCCGTAACTAAAGAACCGGAAATGAAGCTCCAATAAGATCCCCATGCTTTTACCTTCTGACTCAAGAGAAGTCTTGAAGGTCCTCACAGAGACTATCATTGACTTATCGCCTTCGGAAGAGGCGATAAAAGGATAGGTAAACTCGATTTCCGTTTGGTCGACTGACTTGAAAGGAATCGGAGTCGAGTCGAACTCCGATTTCCTAGCGCTTGAATGCTGGAGGTTCGCTTTGGAAATAGTTGGAGGGTTCAAAAAGGAAACTTTGCATTCGGAATGGGAGCGTTGATAGTGCTCGATTGCCTTGAAACTCGATACGGAGTTGTTTGCTCGCCGCTTTTGGTGGTAAAAACTGGGAATGGGGCGTTTGAAGTGCTTAATTTTTTAAAAAGTTTATTCGAGATATACAGAGTACGGAATCAATTGGTATTTTTATGGTTGCATTTAAATTTAAATACGTGAATGATAATACTAATGGACTTCTAATTATACACTCACTTCAAAAAGTTAAGCACGGAACTGTTTTTTCAACCTAACTCCAAGTAGAATTATTTTTCATACATGAAAATCCTACCACAAGTTGTTCTACTTGTGGGAATACAGGGCCCGCGAACAAATTTTCCCTACCAATAATTTAGGGGGGTTAATGGGCCCTCCATTGATAATGGAGTTCCATTACACATTTGGAGCAGTGACAGAAACGTCTATGTGAGAGGTATTTAACAGAAAATTTTATGTTTTTTCTAAAGAATATTGTTATTCCTAAACTCAACGCATGTTTTCAAACGTGTGTGCTAACTTTAAATGACTTTTTTAAGGTTTTATTGGGAGATATTGGTCTAATCATCATTTTTGGCACATTCTAGCATCTCGGTCATTTTTGGCAAGTGGTATCAAACCGTCAACTATGTTATTTAGTAGCTCTTACATGTGCTTCAAGGTGTTTAGGTCAGAGGACCCAGAAAGTACTCTTATTCTTTCAATATCGTTACTTATAAAAATCTTTAAGGTAGCCAAATTTTGATTTTTTGCAACTTTTTCACTCTTAAACATAAATCCTCGACCCGATATGTGTTCTAAAAACAGCAAATGGGACGTGAGAACTCATGTAAACAATTTCAGACATCAGTGAAAAGCTCTGCGGCAGATAGGGGTTGTTGAAATGGCAATAGTTTCAGAGAAGAAATTCGATCTCTTAAAAACTCATTTAAAAAAATAATCGAGATATTTTTAGATATTTCTTTCTTTTCAGACATGTATACGTCCATAAACACTAAAAATTGATCCTTTTTTTTAACGTTAATAACAGATGCCATCCCTGTAAAACTATAAAATTTTTTGTGCCGTTTCAACACCCCCATATGCTACTGAGCTTTTCACTAATGTCTACAATTGTATACATGTTCTCATGTCCCATTTACTCCTTTTAGAAGACATTTTGGGTCAAGGATTTATCTTTAAGAGTGAAAAAGCTGCAAAAAATCACAATTTGGCTACCTTAAAAATTTTTATAAGTAACGATATTGAAAGAATAAGGGTACTTTCTGGGTCCCCAGACCTAAACACCTTCAAGCACATGTAAGAACTACTAAATAATATAGTTGACGGTCTGATACCACTTGCCAAAAATGACCCAGAGGCTAAAACGTGCCAAAAATGATGATTAGACCAATATCTCCCAATAAAACCTTAAAAAAGCCATTTAAAGTTAGCACAAACGTTTGAAAATATGCTTTGAGTTTAGGAATAACAATATTCTTTAGAAAAAAACATCAAATTTTCCGTTAAATACCTCTCACATAGACGTTTCTGTTACTGCTCCAAATGTGTAATGGAACTCCATTATCAATGGAGGGCCCATTAACTCCCTTAAATTATTGGTAGGGAAAATTTGTTTGTGTACCCTATATTCCCACTAGTAGAACAACTTGTGGTATGATTTTCATGTATGAAAAATAATTATACTTGGAGTTAGGTTGAAAAAACAGCTTTGTGCTTAACTTTTGGAAGTGAGTGTAATAGAAACAATGAAATATATATTATTTAGCATTTTAAAGTATTTTTTATGTTTACCGACTTCAAAAAGGAGGAAGTTATTATAGATTCTGAATAATATTTTTTTATCATTTTTAGTTCTTTTGAAATCTTTTGGAGCTTCATGGAAAAATGCAAGGTTTTTATAAATGCATAAAACTTTTCAGAGATGTATAGCATTGTTTTTTTTGTATGTACTTAAGTTTTTTAACATTTGTTTACTTTAACGTACCCGAAAATGAATAATTCACTGAAAATGTTATTCATTATCATTTTGAATGGTCGAAGTTTTTATACTTATTTTGTAGTTGCGTTTACTTAATCTATTGTTTGCAAAGTTTCGCAGTTTTGTCACCATAAGGAAAACATTAGAAATATAGATAAAAAGGACACTTTTGGGTGCATAAATTTTTCTCTAACATTTAATTTTAAATTTTTTACTTTTACATTATTTTTTAATTTTGTTGAGAGTGTTTTTTGATTATGTTGTTCTTTACTGATTACTGTTTTATATGAGCTTGTAACTTACTTATGCAAGCTACATGTTATACTTTGAGGAGCATGGGGAGATTTTAATTTTTTTTAATAAAAAATCTTTTAATTAGACTTAACTCAGAAGTGCCCTAAACCATTGTACTACTAAAGAAGACATTAATCCTCTCAAGTTATACTCTATTCATATTAAATTAGCGCCTGAAAATATTTATTTCCCCCACCACACACCGAATCGTTAACCATAGCAATTATCGCAGTCAAAGTGACGAAGAAGGCTTACTATTGGCTGCCCGACAAGACTAACTATGGTTACGGTTCTAGCGAGGGGGAAATCACTATTTATCAGGCGCCTATCCAATACTCTATTCATTTAGAATTGGCGCTTGAGAAATAGTGCTTTCCCCCACGCTAGAAGACGCTCTTCGAGCAGCCAATAGTAAGCCTTCTTCGTCACTTTGACGAGGATAGTTGCTATGGTTACCGATCGGTGGAGGGGGAAGTAAATATTTTCAAGCGCCAGTTCAAAATGAACAGAGTATAAATGAATAGATTATAGAGCTTGTAGTTTACTACACACACTTAATACTTTTATGGGAAGTCAAACAAATATGTTCAATCCATTATCCTATTTGGACTATTCCCTGTTTCCAATTCAGAAACTTTTATATGATGATTGAATACGCATGGTTGATCTGAACAGCAATTCTTTCAATTAAAAAAACAAGAAGCGATGCTCAGTTGAGGATCCATGATTACATCATCCCATCCACATATATAAATCAAAATGGGATCCTCTCGAATTAAACGTTATTTAGGGACCCAACCCAAACTCTCGGAAACGTATCCAAAAGTTGAATACGTTAGGCAGAGCCTGGGTTCAGTGGAAGCGTGAGATTTAAATGCAACACGGTATATGTACGGAGGTATATCGAAATGAACTCCGCTTGCTAACTCTCACAAAAGAGAGTTCGAGTGAAATCATTCGCCTGTGAAGTTGAGATACAGGGGATCTGACTTCGTTAAAATTTATTATGCAGAAAGAAAGATAAATGCGGTAGAGGAAAGGAGTAGTAAAATTTATTCCTGAGAATGCTATAAATTCCTGAGAATTCGATACCGTGTTTTCCGGAGCTGATAACGAAGCGAGGTTTTTTGAACAGTTTTACCTTGAGTGTTCTTAAAGGGTGTTTTAGTAGAGTATTAAACACATCGCGGTTAAGGTGAGTATAAAATTTAACGTAATGAACAGAGAGTGTTAATTTTCTATTTTACTCCTAATTAATTTTAAGACTCCTTTTATACGTAGAAGTTAGTTGCGATTTCAAACAACAAAAGTTAAGATAAATACAAAGCATAAATTCAAAACGACATTATTCTTAGTTTATTCTATTAAAGCGAACAGTTTAAAAATGTGAAGGTAAAATTTAATTATCTTTAATATTTAATGCACGATATTTAATTAAATTAAAGATTTCATTTCTTACGTAAACAACAAACCAGGAGTTATAAAATTTAAACGCGTTCTTGGAACGTGTCTATGTTTGCTGAATTGGTAATCTAGCAATTTATCTTTTTAAGACTTTGCACTTTTTGTTTGATACCATAAATATTAATTTATGTTGTATGCATAATCAATAAAATAAACGTTTAGTTATGCATCAAAGCAGGTGGTAATTATATTTTTTAAAAAGTTGCACATTTTAATTGTCAAACTCATTAAAAATAAATTTACCATTAGATGTCTGAAAATATTTGTCGAATATAATGAAAAGGGCTGCTGATTAAGTTTTACGTGTTAAAAAATTATATTTAGAGAAAATATTAAGTAAATCTTACTATAAAACTCTTATTCTGGATTTGTTTTGAAACTAAATTGATCTTCAACAAGTGAAACAAATTTCTAAAATCAAAAACAGAAATTTTTAAGTAGCCTTCCACTGGTTATAATTTTTACATTTTCTAATTTATAAACAGAAAAATAAATTTTTGAAAAGTATTCAAATACTCTGTAAAGTGTGAATTATACAATCAGATTCTAATATAGCATTATTGTTCCATATTTTAATTTATTCTGAACAATGAATGAGAAAGGATATCGATGTTTCACAAAACTTTTAAATTATTTTTACTTTAATTTAACTGTTAAACTTCTGATTCTCAGCCTTGGAGAGTTGGCTATTTTTCTTAACTATACTCGATTGCAACATAAGTTGAGCCTGACATCATGGCCGCGCGGAAGAAAATCTGAGTAAACAGAAAGCTTTCAGGGCTTTGTGAGCTCTTATTGGCTGGCGAGTTTTATGGTTTTATTCGAACAAACTACGCGCTGCGCCACTTGAAAAAATTATAATACTCAACATTCTGCAAATCGGAATGAAAATACGCTTAATATACGTATTTTTAAAAAATTAATAATATTTAAAAATTAATCATTATTAATCATATTCATTAATTTAAAATTGAATTTCTTAATTTCACTCAAAATTCCGACACCGCACGGGGAACTACTTTTTTTGGTTGCTCTCAGCATATTTCTACAATCTCAAGTTAAGTTGCAACTGAGTTTTTACGTTCTCAATTTCATAAAAGGAATATGACACGTTCACCCGCATCATAAATTCTCAATTTCATCTAACCATTATTAAGCGACAAACAATCACATAATACTCTCGGCAATTTTCACACTTTCACTCCATTAAAAAGAAATAATTAACTTCCTTTTGAAATGATAATTACAAACCTCCCTCAAGATAAACGCGACAAAGTTTCTTCTCGAGATTTACAAACTCGGAATCCACCAATGCAATTACACGCAAGGGGAACGCGCCGTATAATTACCCATTAATTATTCTTCCTCAGTAAAAACGCATCTTATCCACCATATCATCACAAGCCCATACATCACTAAATCCACCGCCTTTTAAAACGGCTAATTATAAATCAACCAAAAATAATAATCCTAAGCTCAAAAAAGAAACAGCTCAGATAAAAACCAGGCAAGACAGTTCAGTTCTTTTGAAAAATTCGGTGTGGGCAAAAAGCAATTAAAGATGACTCTGACTCTTGCCATGCCCAGACTCTCCACACATCTTGGCGAGAATTTTTCCTTGCACAAACAACAAACTAATGACTCCTTTGGCAAAGGGCCCAGACAACACACGCGCGGTTCTCAGTTAACGATGTTAGGAACACGCTTATCTTACGACGTTTGTACTATCGATTCTTGTGTCTTTATAAATCCCTTGCCTCGCAACTATGAAAGGGGAGATTAAAAGAACCTGCTTTCCTGCTGTTCTTTTTAAATCCCTTTTTGGAGTCCCCTCAAGGGGGTTGAACCTTTCAAATGTCAGTTTATTGATTCAAGCTAGGGGAACAATTATTATGCACAGCCTTAAGCTGTTCAATGCGAGAAAAAAAATCTCCAGTTTCCCGAGTTGAGATTCTCACATCGATGTTAAGATTTCTTGAATTGGCTGGATTAAGATACGAGGCTTAGGTGGGAAATAGCATAGAATTTAGCAATAGAGAACAAAATATTGTTGTTTAGTTTTCAAGACGTATGTTGTCGAACCGTCTGAGAAAAGACGGAATTGACCGCGCCGTGGCCCGGTTCGGCATCGGCCTAAAAAAATGTATTATTCTAATTTTTAGAAGGATTATGAAAGAGATCTATTTACTTTCATTTTATTTCTCGCGCCGAATAGTATCAGTCCGGAGAAAAGATTACAAAATAGTAAATATGCGTTTAAGTTTCTGACATTTCTGGGGTATGAGTTAATTTGAGGCGTTTCCTATCAAAACCAGCTCATTCCATTTTTGGAAATTTTACAGGAGAGACAAAAAACTTCTTAAGTCCACAGTTCTATTCTAAACCTAAATATTTTTTAAAATTTTTAATTGTAGGTATAACCGCCTAGAATTTGATTAGTTTTTCATTTTCATTCCAGGTGATTGGAATGAAAATGAAATGAATGGCGCCTAGGTGACCTTGAGCGTAATTACACTAATTAGGTTGGAATGAGCTGATTTTGATGCAAAAACACGATTTTTCATGTTTTTTTCAGTTTTTTTGTTCAATTGAGTTGTGTGAAAATGTTTTTTTGCAGTTTGCCAGTTAATATTTGTGTCTTGGCAAGTTTTAAATAAATGACATCCACTTAACTTTTTCAAATGATCTGAAATTTCACAGTTGAGATCACAGTTTTCAACTTTTCATCTAATTTTGGGTTGGAATGAGCTGGATTTGAGCTTTATCCCTACGTCAGGTTATGAAGGACCCCCTAAACTTTCAAAATATGCAAAAAAGTGGATTTCAGAAAAATATGGAATGAGCTGGTTTTGATAGTTAACGCCTCATTTATAAAGTTACATGTAATTGTTGGATTACACTACCCTGGTTGAAATATAAATTCACTTTTAATCTAATGTCTATAAAAAACTTTGAATATCTGTTACTCAAGTGTGAATAAGAAAAAAATACATAATTTTAATTAAGTGTTAGGGAAAGCAACAATTTAGAAATCCTCTTTTTGGAATCAGCTCCTGGATGCAGAACGTTTTAAATGTATGTTTATTGATTCAAGCTTTGGGAAATATCATGCACAGCCTTAAGCTAAAAATTCTGGTTTCCGAGTTGAGATCATCATGTTGATGTTAAGATTTCTTGAACTGGGTGGAATAAAAGATGAGTTTTAAGTGGAAAATAGCAGGAAAGTATATCTTTTGGTATTATTCTCAAGACGTTTGCTGTACATCCGTCTGTATGTGTCTGGGAATGGAATGATTGAAGAATGGTGTCTGAGAAGATAATAAGATAGTAAACAATGCGTTTAAATTTCTGAAATGAGTTTTCGGTATGTGGATTCATTTATGAAGTTAAATGTACAGTAAATTGAATTTTACTCTAACCAGGTTAAAATATGAAATATCCTTTTAATGTAATAAGAATATAGTAAATCTTTAAATACTTGTCACCCAAATGTGGATAAGATTAAAATGTCTCATGGGGAAGATAAAGAATAAATGTTGGGAAATCAACTTACACAATTTCTTTTTTGTTTCTATTATGTTCAATTGTGTGATGTCTTGATATTTGTAGAGTGTATTTAATATTTTTGTTATGATTCTGTAGTTTATTGGAAGTATAATTTTAGTTATTCAAACATAGTTTTTGTTTTTTTATTGGAAATATGGTGACATTTTTTGGAAACGAAATTTGACAGAGGTACCCCGTTTTAAATGAAATATATGCTATAATTCTGAAAAGTACACTTAAAAATTTTCTTAGTTCAAATTTAATAATATTAACTAAAAATATCGAACTTTTATTTTAAGCACAAAGTAAATTAACAGTATGGATTTGCAATAACTATCTTTTGATAATTTTGATAAGCATTATCAGTTAATGACAGTTATAGTTACTCTATAAAAATGATATAAATATCATTATATCAGTACACATAAATATAAGTTATATACGAATGGTTATAAAAAGTGCATTCATAATATAGGAATCATGATTTTTTTGGGATATCAATAAAAAAACACAAAGCAAGTTATATCACTTAAAAAGCAACTGCCTATGTTCATGGAGTTAGGAAATGGGTATTAAAAATGGAAATTTTCATTGATCTGTCAACTTGAATCATTTCTAACATGCTGAATGATCATGCTATCATATCCAGATTTTTAAAAATATAAAATGAAAAATGTACGTATAATTCATTTTAAATCTGATACCATCTTTCTAAACTGTTATTAACTTACTAACTACATTCATTTGAATCTATCTCATTAACTCTCTCGAAATTTTTACACATTCGATGTTCATAAAAGCCAACACTCCAACAAGAAATAAGGGTGGTGGTGGTGGAATTCCCACGGTGTCAAATACTTTACCAAGAATTCCAATCAAGGGAGAAGCTTACATATTTCAAAAGCAATTAGAGGGAATTTCCAAGGAGTGAAAATATTCAGAGTTGTAATGTGTTCACCCTGGAGAAAGTCGGTCCGTTGAAATATAAGAAAAGTGAGAAAGGAGATTAGCATGAAGGTCAATGAATTAAATGGTGGAGGCCCGAACTGCTCAGATGTGAGGATTTTCTCTGGATTAATTATACAACAGCAGAGAAGAATGAAATGTTTAAGAAGAGCTGAATTATATGGAGACAAAGTAATTTTGTTTTTAGATGATATAGTAAGTTTCTCGGGGGTTTAGTGAACTGTGAATGGATGTTGTCCCTAAAAGTATGAAGTGATTTTATTAGGGAAGCAAATGCGCAATGCAATGAAGCAAATTGTCTCCTAAATTTTTATAAATGCTATTTTTGCTATTTTTTTTGTGATGGACTACTAAGTTCAACTGATTTCATGAATTACAACATTTTCAATCAAAGTAGTGTTTACACTTACAGCGTAAATTAAGAGTGTTCCACCAATGAATCGTCAGTTTGAAAAACGGAATAAGTCCAAAATCCAAGTTTTGAGAAAATCGGAGAAAAATGTATAAGTATTGGAATTTTCATTGTATAGCTACCAAATGTTTACTGAAAATTCAGGACCTTATTGAAAAACAGAGCAATCATTTAAAAAATATGAGTACATTAAAACATATTTTACGGTTGAAAAAAGCTGATGAACTTATTCCCTTTTTAAACCTTATGAAATATGAACGGAAGAAAAATCTTAAGAAACAACTAAAATTGACATTTAAGTTATATTCTTCCTTAGTTCACAGCACAAATGTAAGAAACATAAAGACTAAGACGAATGAAATTTAAAAATATAATATTATGATTTACCAAATTTCATACTTGAATCACCACCCCATTTAGTTATACATCCGTTGAACAATTATTTCCCTTTTAATTTATCTAGCAATGTTAGAAAGTTTACTCACTTTGCGATACGTAGAAGTTGTTAAAGATGTTTCTATAGACTCATGTGGTGGAGTTTCTGGCCATCTTCTACTGGAAATAGCACTTCCTGATGGCGAGCTTTCTTTGGGATCTTCTGTAATGTAGAAACAAACGAAAAATAAAATAAACAATCTACTAACGTAACGAGGGAAAGCTGTGCAAATATGTAGAAATTCAAAGACAACATTAATTTTGCACATTTAATTTAAAAGATTTAAAAAGCTAAATAACAGACATGTTTCGAGGATAATGGAAGCTATAACATTATAAATTTCTCAAATTATCTTGTAAATGATCTGTCAAATGCCCCTTTTTTCTCTTAAAATTTGGATGTGTTGATTCACCCATACATGTTTTCAGTTTCCCCATGTGTTTTACGTTTCCTGTAAATTTGTTTCTTGCTGTATCCTATATTTATGTACCGATAGCCATGCTTAATTCGTCATACTCATTTTGAGCTGTCTAGATTTTACCTATGACGACTTTCTACTTAAGCCTTTTTATTTTTGGACTTTCTGGAAGTCTTGGAACTCATGGAGTTGGTCAACACTGTAAAAAATAATCCAGTAAAGAAACAGAAAATTTCTGGCAGCAAAAATTGCCAGAAAATTTTTGTAGGCTGAAAAATCCTATAAACAGAAAAAAGCTGTAACCTACAGGTAAATGCTGTAAAAAGAAACTTTCTGTCAAGTGAGCCACATATTTTTTCTGTTGCCTCACAGTAATTTTCTGCTTGTGCACATGCGTGTCGACTTATTTTAGCTGTTTTTTTGAAATTTTAATAAATCAATAACCGGGGATAGAACCCACGACCTACCGCATGCTAAGCACACACGCTACCACTGCTCCAACGAGGATTCAGTAAAAGTAGAAATTATCCGAAGATGTTCTTTCTTTCTCCACGAACTGAAACTTTCTGTTTTAGTACAGATAAGCTAAAAAACTAGAAAAAGCTGTTTTTTTTACATAAAATAAATAGAAGTGCGGTGGGAATGCTACATGACAGAATATCCCTGTAAACAGGAAGTCATTTTTATTGAAACTTTCTGTTTTTCTACAGTTTTTTACAGTGTAGCTTTCGCTTGACCAACTGGAAATTAGAAAAAACAACAACAACACTTCGTCATACTTACATCGTTACACTGATGAATAAGATACAGGTATCCTCGAAAACATATCTGTGTTATAGATTTTTAAATCTTTTAAATTAAATGTGCAAAATAAACGTTGTCTTTTTATTTATACACAATCTACTCTTAATGTCTCCTTTTGTAGGGGAGAGTGGGGCACATTCGAACAGACGGCATTTCCCCTAGTAATTATTAATTTAAAAATCTGAAAAAATACCAGTAGATGGAAGCATGACTACCACCTCCTGCATGAATTTTCAAAGCCCAGAGCTATTTTGTTGTACGTACTAGAAATTTGCTAGCGTTAGAAGCAGCAAAGTAAATTTTCTTGTCATTTTGTTGGAGTAAAATATCAATCAAAAATAACTTTCAAGTGGACATTCAGCATTTTATTAAGTAGAGGCACTACTAAAGTAAGTTTCTAGAAAGGTTTTATTTCCCTGCTTTAAGGGGGTCCGGGACACGAAAATCGTCAGATTTAAAAAAAAATTTGCTTTTAAAATGTAAACTAGTTTTTTCCTGTTTAAAATGATGCTTTTATTATGTTTCTATCATAAATAGAACCGGAGATACAATCCTTTGTTGCCGGCTGCTTTGGTAGTCTAGCATTATAATGTTCTGCATTCAAATCAGTTTTTCTCTATGATGCGTTTTTTCACTGTTTCTCATCTTTAAATTGATATAAGTCAAGAACAGTTCAAGATAGAGAGTTGAAATGTGAAACACATTCTATTCATACATTTTACTTTAATTATGGTTCAGCAAGTTAAAAAAATTTGTTTAGTCTTTAAAATATGAATTTTTTAAAAAAAGGTAACTTAAAATTTTCAAGAATTTTTTACATAATTGTTTATATTTTTCCAAATTATCAATATTTCTTAAAATGCTGAATCTTAAATAAAGATAATATGTTTCCGTTTGATTTATTGAAAAAATTTTGAAAATTGATTAATAATATTTTGAGTTATATCAATTTTAAGCTACCCCTCTTTTTTTAGACAAAAATGGAATTTAAAATTTTTCAAAATTTTTCTTAAAGGTTTGAGGAGTGAATTTTACAATGAAACCCATGTTTTATCTTCACAAAAAATTTCAAAATTTTAAACTTATAAATAAAAAAATTTTTCTGATGTGTCCCGGACCCCCTTAATTATAAATATCTTGTTGAGACGTGGTAAGCTTGAGCTGGTACATGGGGCACATTCGTACACCAAAAGATGGGGCAGATTCGGACAGTTCGAAAATGCCTCATGTTTCCAATTTTTGATTATGAATTTATATGTTATTTTGATTTGAATTTATATGTTTATAAGTGCAGTATATTTAATATCTTGAAGTTTAGTTGTTTTTTATTGTAATTGTTTCAAAATTTGGTGATAATTGAAAATAACATCTTAAAGAAAGCTTTAGGGAATTTAGACCCAGATTTAAACATTGAAGAAATAAATGTCCCTGATAATTGTTTAATACTAACTGACTTGGACTTAAGTGATTTTATTCTAGTAGAATTTGCTACTAAAAAGAAAATTTTGTTATGTTAGTCAAATAGAAAATTTGGAATTGAATGATGCTTATTTAAAATTAATGATGAAAAACTTTAAAAACTTTAAAATTAATGACGACACTTTTATTTTCCCAGTAAGTAATGATTCAACATTAGGGTGTCCCGAAAAAACCGAAATTTCTCTGATCGCTTAGCGGTAGTGCGGAAAAGTTGTGAACTACCATCACTAAGAAGGGCCTGCAATATTAAAACTGTAGGTCAATATCTTCTGTTTCCCCAAAAGGCCTAAAGTTCTGAAAATTGGGCTAAAAATGACCAAACTTCAAAAATTCATAAAAAATTTCGAATTTCAGTCATGATTGTGGGGGTAGGCTTAAAAGTTACTATTTAATATACAAATACATCTGCAAAAAGTTTTAAACTTATAGATTAATATATTTCCCTCCTTATTAGCTTTAAAATTTCTAAAATATACAAAACTTCAAAACAAAATATACAAAACACATACCTTATTTGGATGATAGAAAAAATTTATTTTTCTGGGAAACAGAGAAATAACATCAACATTATTGCTTGTAATGATTTTTGGTATTAAATTTTGACATTTGCCTTCTTGATTCTAGTATCGCTCTAACAAAGGAATCCCTGTTTTGCGGGCCAACCGTTTTTCCGGAGGCTGCAGTGACTAATTTCACAATACGCTCAACAGCTTGTGTATGCGAAGGGAATTTAATAAATTCCCAGCATTCTGTAGGCATACCATCCTCAATCATCTTCATAAGTTCTTGAGAACTAACCTCTCTGAGAGCTGGAGGGGATGTCACATAACAAGATGCCCAGTCAATGAGATCTACATAGTCTTTGGCTTCAAGTTAAGTACAGGAACGACAAATGTGCGAACACCTTCTCCATCTCTGGTACATTCTCTAGCCTTGATAATTCGCCGAGCTGCAAGGGTCCTAATGTGACATCTATCATCAGTTAACATGGCCAAAAGCATGTTTTCTGGAGCAGCAAAGTAAGGGTTTCGAGAAATAACTGATCGATTACGTCACGATACTTTTTAGGCAAGTACCGAGATGAATTAATGAAGTGCCACAGATGCCTAGAACCGTCTTTTATGGAATGATGAATCTTTATACGTGGATATCTGTATATGTAAAATTTACATATCTGCCTCAGAACCATCACACAAGCTGCTTACTTTAGTTATATTTATTCTGCGAGTCTACGCACCCTCATGGTTCCGTATAAAGATTCATCATTCCATAAAAGACGGTTCTAGGCATCTGTGGCACTTCATTAATTCATCTCGGTACTTGCCTAAAAAGTATCGTGACGTAATCGATCAGTTATTTCTCGAAACCCTTACTTTGCTGCTCCAGAAAACATGCTTTTGGCCATGTTAACTGATGATAGATGTCACATTAGGACCCTTGCAGCTCGGCGAATTATCAAGGCTAGAGAATGTACCAGAGATGGAGAAGGTGTTCGCACATTTGTCGTTCCTGTACTTAACTTGAAGCCAAAGACTATGTAGATCTCATTGACTGGGCATCTTGTTATGTGACATCCCCTCCAGTTCTCAGAGAGGTTAGTTCTCAAGAACTTATGAAGATGATTGAGGATGGTATGCCTACAGAATGCTGGGAATTTATTAAATTCCCTTCGCATACACAAGCTGTTGAGCGTATTGTGAAATTAGTCACTGCAGCCTCCGGAAAAACGGTTGGCCCGCAAAACAGGGATTCCTTTGTTAGAGCGACACTAGAATCAAGAATGCAAATGTCAAAATTTAATACCAAAAATCATTACAAGCAATAATGTTGATGTTATTTCTCTGTTTCCCAGAAAAATAAATAAATTTTTTCTATCATCCAAATAAGGTATGTGTTTTGTATATTTTGTTTTGAAGTTTTGTATATTTTCCAAATTTTAAAGCTAATAAGGAGGGAAAGATATTAATCTATAAGTTTAAAACTTTTTGCAGATGCATTTGTATATTAAATAGTAGCTTTTAAGACTACCTCCAGAATCATAACTGAAATCTGGAATTTTCTATTAATTTTTGAAGTTTGGTCATTTTTAGTCCAATTTTCAGAACTTTAGGCCCCTTGAGGCAGCAGAAGATATTAACCTATGAGTTTAAAACTTTTTGTAGATGTATTTGTATATTAAATAGTAACTTTTAAGCCTACCCCCACAATCATGACTGAAATTCGAAATTTTTATGAATTTTTGAAGTTTGGTCATTTTTAGCCCAATTTTCAGAACTTTAGGCCTTTTGGGGAAACAGAAGATATTGACCCACAGTTTTAATATTGCAGGCCCTTTTTAGTGATGGTAGTTCACAACTTTTCCGCACTACCGCTAAGCGATCAGAGAAATTTCGGTTTTTTCGGGACACCCTATTCAACATTCATACAAAAAGATAATATCGTATTAAAAGTTCCCAAACCGTCAGTTTCAGGTGTTAATAAGCGAGCTGTTGGTTCACTATCCTTTGGTATAAAACCTGACAGTTAAAATATTGGTTGAACTTTTTCTAACTATATATGTTACAGTTAAAGTCCGGAAATCAGTTAATTTACAGATAACCTAGGTAATTTGCAGATTAACGAGGGTGATCCGTTAAAGAGCGAAATTTTTTTCAATTTCTAAGATTACCTAGGTAATCTTGAAATTACCTAGGTATTCTGCACCCTACCGACTAGACACTCGTTAATCTGCATACTACCTGTGATCAGTTATTTTACATAATAACGAGGGTGATCCGTTAAAGTACAAAAATTTATATTATTTTTATAAAAATTTTAAGGTGGTTGGGGGGGCTGCCGCCCCCCCAAACCCCCCCCGCCCTAACTATAACCAAACTCGTTTGGGGGGTAAACAGTAACAGTGGCGAATCAAAAAAGGGGGCTCGGTACTTTTTGATATTACACAAATCACACAAAAGAGTATTGAAATAGCAATTTTAATACGAATAGAATATTAAAGTACCAACTTAGATTTTGTATCAATTGTGGTTTTTCGATCTCGATTTGACAGAGTATTTCAATGAGCACTTAAACTAGCAAATCTTTATGAAAGTGCGGTGTAATCGGCTGCCAGCCTACCCTTAACTATTGCTAGTATTCGCGATCGATTACATTTCTTAAACCCTTGCCCATGTTCCAGCGATTATTGAATTAACGTTTAAAGATATTTCAACAGCTGGGACAGTTGCTTTCGTTAAAAGAAATCTCCGTCACTCTGAAGTCGGAGCTTCAACACAATTGTTTTAAAATACCCGTTTTAGTAGTAATTAAATTAAATTAAATTAAATTAATTTTAAAAAAATTCACAAATTCACCTGAAGATCAGACAATCCGTATAGGTGAATCCATCACATACACACAAGAACAGTCACACTAACATCCATGCCAAACGGGGATTCGAACCCCAGACGTACGGCTTCGCTTTCAGGTGCTCTAACCACTAGGCCAGTACGTCGGTTTACTGAACTTAAGCTTGTAAATTTACTGTACTTACTTGCTTGTATTAGTTTGTTTACTTTCAACGTGACAACTACCAGTGCTACGCACCATATTTGAAATCAAAACACCAAATATGACAACTAACTACGTATTGAAACCCGACTGCGCAGGGGTAAGCGCATGGCGCAGTGAAAACCTCAACATTTTAACAGAAAGGATTGAGCGAAACAAACTATTTTGAACTTTAACAATCAAGAGGCCGTTATAGTGTAGATTCCCTAGGTAAAATGCGAAAAACTCTAATATCCGCACAATAACGACAGAAATCAGTTAATCTAAAGTTTACCTAGGTATTCTTTAGAATAACTAATTTTCAACTTTAGCGGTAACATATATATTATAAAGTATGTCAATTTGCAATATACTCTTCATTACTACAATTATTTTCCTCATAAAAACTTAGATGTTTAATATTTCTAAAGCTGTTTCCTTTTTGTAAAAAAATCATCAATTTAGAGGGAAAATTTGTAAAAGTGCCAAATATTTCGTTTAATTTTCCTTACTTTAAAGTGCAATAAACTTTTTAGTTTGTAAAAATAATTGTTGCATATATTTTTTGCATGTGTACGAATGTGACCCACACGTGTGCGAAACTGCCCCACCCATGGGGCATATTCACACGAAATTTCTCGTTTTTTAGATTGATTATATAGGTTAGAGATTCTAGATGAATGCGACCAATTATCGTTCTAAAATATTGGGAAAGGTCTTAACTTTCATTTGAATCCGAGTTTGTTTCAATATTTCATCTAGATCCAGAGAAATATGCCGAAATGCACTTTTTGTGCGAATGTGCCCTACTCTCCCTTATATTAAAAAACTACAAATACTTACTATACGTATTATAGAATATTGACCTTTTAAACGCCGTATTTAAATTTTAAAGTTATGATACTTGCTTTACATGTAGTGTGCAAAGTGGAGTTTCCAAATGTACGTCAGAAGTACTTAAATGTGTATACTGCCCAATGCTTTGGATGATTCGAAAGTATTACAGTACTACAATTCAGATACCAAACCACTGTCTAACCATATTATAAAAACATCGTCACTGGGTGATGCATACCATTTGCATTAATAATTTGCATATTTTTAGGTAGTAGATTACTTAGAAGCATTAAAAATTACTCCAGAATTTTGAAAAAGAATCTCATTTATTTATTATTTGTTTGAGTAATCTGAGGACGAAATTGTTTGATCAAATATCAGTTTTAGCTGTTATAAAAGTAAATTTTTAAAGCATGTTTTTAAACATTTTTTTGAAACAATTTTCTTTAAAAAAAACTGAATTCCGTTTTCGTTATTTTAAAAAAAAACATAACATTAACATAAATTCGAGAAATAAAAACTGTAGATGAACATAAAAACACGATATACATACATATTTATTTTACTGCTCGGTTAAATATTCAAATTATTATAAAAACGTGTTTCCATTATCGTTTTTTAATAAAAGTAAAAAAATATTTCTTGACAAAAAATTAAATATTTTTTTGAATAATTTTTTATACTAGTTATTTTGATTGATATTTTATGAAAAAAAAAACCTTTTATTTACGACAGTTAAATCTTTACAAGAAAAAAATAAGCAAATGAAACAACACTTCTCAGAATAAATAATTCTATATAAGAGAGCTAAATTACTTATACTTAGAGGATATAAATATAAAAAAGTACTTTTTTTAGATCTTTTCAAAAACACATTATATTTTTCTCTAAGAAAAGATTACCAACTCCTAAAATGTTACATAAAAGAGGCTACTTTCAATTTCAGTTAAAATCTGTGGAAGTAAAACCCTTTACATGTTTTGCACACAGATATAAGTGCAATGATAAATTTATCATCCCGCCATATTTAAAGATTCTTTAGAAATTGCTCGTTCTCTCCAAGCGCATCGTTCATCATTTATGTTTTGGATGAGAGATAAGATTATATTGGTACCAGAAACTCCTCAGGGTGTGAAATAGAGTGCCAGAACGAACGAAAATTAATGAATCGCTGTTTCTCTAGCTCAGAGCAGCGATGAACACTCTTTGTATCGTTTAAAATGACATCCGATCCAAATAAACGGCTAGAAAATTGCAATCTGGATGCAACGATTGTCAAGAAAATGCTCGAAATAAAGAAGAAAAAAATTTAAATCAGGATTGGGTTTTTCTCTTAACTTTTTGCAACACGATGTTTCCAAACAGAACAATTTTTTATTTTTTTTCTCGTATATCATTGAACTTCTGATAAATATTTAAAGAAGTATTCATGAAATTTTAAGGAGAAATAAAACCATGATTTTTGTTTCGTTGTATCGAATACAAAATTCCCATAATTTATTAATAGTATATAAACGCATATATAATTTGGGGAAAAAATCTTTATTAGTTATTTTTGTGTAGAAATTGGATCAGTCAACGCCTACACGAGATTTTTCCCTTGATGGCAATTTTTATCTTGTTTTATTGCTTTTCCCTAACAGGGTTACGCATGCACACGATTTTTTCTTTGGCGACAACTATAATATCTCATACTGTTTTAGTATATATCTCATCTGTATACACTATAATATCTCATCTGTCCTACACAGATTATATGTATATCGTGGTTGATAGGGCAAAATTACGGTTAATGATGTTGTAGTTTATTATACCAAAATCTTACTCAAAACGAACGTTTTCTTTTAACAAGAAGTTTAACATCTTGGGTCATTCAATTCAGAGATGTAGAAGAGGATAGTAAAATTTAACAAATTAATTTACTTACCGGAATAATAAGCTCGATTAATAATATTTGCCGGAATGATATCTGGCCCTTTTTCTTCTCCATCCATGATGTCGTCTGTGTCCTTTTTTAAAGGTGTATGGGATCTGAAAATTATATTTAAGTTTAATCTCAATATAGCAAACTTAAAATATAAAAAATATATATTTAAATAACATATAATTTTATTTATCTCCGACTTAAAAAATAAATAAAAACTTTCAGTTATTTTTTAAGACGCTTATATGAATTAAAAAGAATTTCTCACACTTAAAATTATTTGAAAAAATTGTTTGAAACCATGATACATAAAAATATTTTATTTTCTACTTTCATACAGCTACCAGAAAAAAAATATTTCTAAAAACACTAAGTGTATAAATTATAAACTGTTATCAAAATTATTTAACTTGCATATTTTAAATTCACATTACTTCCAAACTTCAAAGAACTTTATTTTTTATAATAATAATTTATTGACAATTGACAGTGAATGAAATAATAATTTAAAAAGAAGAACATATTTCCCGGAGGAGATTACCCTATACAGGTATAATACTACCATGAACTAATAAATATACAATGAAAATAAATACTAGTGAATATACAATAAAATAAATACTAGTGAATATACAATAAAATAAATACTAGTGAAAATACAATAAGAATAAATACCAGTGAGAATGTACTCTGAAAATAACTACCTGCGATATACAAAAAAATAAAGAAATAATGAACGAAATAATACAAATGAATTGAAGTAGGGGAAAAAAGAAAAAGTGGTATTTAAGTGGTATTTAAAAAAGTGATTTATTTTTATTCAAAAAGGGATTGAAATTAATATTAATGAACAACATGTCAATGAAATTATAAAACAAAAAGCAGAATTGCAAAAGGAAGAAATTTGCACATTCTCTAACTGTTCTTCGTCATCTTCTCTAGACTGTAAATCGCATTTAGTTCAAGCATTGAATCTCCATTACTGTTCAAAACTCACACTTAGCGTGAAAACGCTTTTTTAATACCCGATGCATCATGAAACAACGCCAAAATTTCAAACATTAAACGGCTCCAAAAATTAAAACAAAAAAACGTCACACGCATATCGATTATGTAAACTACTTCGACACCAACGCCCGACCTTAACAAAAGACCTGCTGCTGGTGTAGAAAATACTCCACTACTACTCGGAATAATTTCCCATCCGCACTCGGTAAATAAAAGGAGAAGGGAGGGGAGGGAGCTTAGCAGAGGGAAAAACACATAAAAAAGTAAAGAATGCATCAACAACAAAGACAAATATTTTTCCTGGCGGAATAATTTCAGCTGGGCGTACCCAGCCTTGCCTATAGAATTCGTTTTGTTTCTAAATCCAACTGCGCTAAGTAGTTAATTGCCTAGTAACGGTATGTTAAACTCAGCATATTTTTTGGTTGGGGTTCCGGGAAGGAAGATTTAAGAGCTCACTTGGTTGGAGAAGCTCTGTTCTTATACAGCTTATTGGGTTTCTTAAGGAAAGTAATCTGTTGAGATTATGTCAGCGGGATATCTGTTTTAGGCAAGCGCTTTTTTAAATGTGTGGGGAGTAGATTTAAATTGTTTTTGTTTTTTAGAAATAAAAATGAGTTTGGCTTTGAAGGCAATGAGAAGGGTTTGGAGAATATCGTAGTTCATTCTATTTTTCATAAGAAAAGCTTAACCAAACTTATGTTCGTATTGTTATTCTACTTTTAAGTCAAGTCTTTAGTCTAAGTCTTTTCGTCTATTTCGTTAAACCGTTCAACCTTACAACACAACAAAAGTCTTGTTAATTTGACGACAAAAAAAGTGTTAATATAAATGTGTTTGTAACTCGTTCATTTTTGGGTGAAGTCTTTGCGAGCGTAGGTTAAGAGAAATATCTTATATTTCATGGAGATTCTGATAAACTATTACCTTGTCAAGTGATATGTTAGTGAATCAGTGGCGGATCCAGGGGGTGGCACTGTGGAAAGTGCCCCCCCCTTGGAGACCCAAAAAGGTTCTCAAAATGAGTAAAAACCCAACTTTTACAGGTCTAATTTTAAAAAAATTTCTGGGGGAGGGCCCCCATAGTATCGAAATGGGGTATTCAGGGTTTATTTTTCTGAAATCCCCAAAATTTTGACATTTTGGGTCAAAAAGTAAAGGTAATAATGTTGAAAAGTGCCCCCCTTAGACTCAAAACGTTTCTAAAAATGAGTTAAAACCCTACTTTTCCCTCAGATTTCAATTTTTTTCTGGGGGAGGACCCCCATACCCCCAATGGTACCATAAAGGGATCTTGTCTGGAAAAGTGCCCCCCTTGGAGCCGTGCTGGGTCCGCTCCTGTAGTGAATAAATGTGGAGGGTTTGAATTCCCCCGCTCGTGTCTCTTCTTTCAACTTAGAGCAGTGCCTCTCTGCACGTGTTATTTTCTTCCGCAGACCCAAGGGAGAAGCTTGCGACAACTACTGTGTTGTGTGATTTTGAGATTGCGCACGACTGCGATCGGAGGGTTTGCTTTTGAGAAAGAAACCAATACTTGTAACCTCTACTTGATCATTAAAAACACCCCTTTGTATGTTAAACTGCCTAGTGTCATCCTTGCTGCTTAACCACATAAATGAAAACCTAATTTCTCTATCCACGTCCTTATACTATTGTAAAAACGGGCAAGACTACAGAGCGTGTTATTGCCCGAATTTTTCACCCACCATCCCTAAGAAACCTTGCTTTACGGCTCTTCCCCCCAAAAAAAATCCCTGTTCTTCGGAGAGCCCCCAAATCAATTCCCTAACAACGTTCCCGTTACGTTCAGCGGACCAGAGAATTGCGAGAGAGGCACGCTGTAAATGGGTTATAAACTGGCTCTCCCCAACGGCATCTACGATTACTTAGATCTCCATTGCTGCTGCGGTCAAAAGGTACACACGGCGGCGCAGCAGGAAAAAAAACAAGGAGTGATACTTAGATCAGCTTTCGCGTAAGCCGAGGCTAATGTTGCACCATAAATACACGGCCGCGTGAAGGGGAAAAATAGTAAGAAAAGTGAGTAAATACGGCTCGTGAAAAGCCCCTGTCCGTCGGGGAATAATTCCGTAGAGGAGATCCGAACCGAAGAAATAGGCTGGGGTAAGTGTGACTGGGCTATTAGATTTTTGAGAAAAAGCTGATGAGGAGGTGCAATGAGTTGGAATGGGGGAAATGTTTGGAAGCGAAGTTGACATGGAAGTCCGTTTTCTTTTCTAAAAATTTTGTACAGGTTTGAGCTTGTGGCAACACAGCTTCGTGACGCAATCACGCTAACGTCACGTACAAATGCTACTGATGCATTCGAAGGGGCCCCGTTTGCTTACCTTTTTCATATTTACACTTTTGCTTGTTCTAAATAAAAGTTGGTGTTAATTTTAAAACCCTAGTTTTCCCTTGTCTCTCGCCCTACCCAGGATCACCACAGAGCTCTTTTTTTCGTTATTATGTTTTTGTCATTTGATGTTTTTGTAACCTGTTGTTGTTGTGTTGTTGTTTCTTATGCCACTTGGAATATTCAAGCTCCATCCGCAGAGCGTACAGGATATAAGGCAAAGGGGGTGCGGCTCCTGAGAAAGTGAGGCCCATGAAAGGCAGGAGTCCAATTTGAGTCTCGGTTGATAGATGCCGCCACCATCTATCGCCACCTCCACAATTTTGCCATGCATCTGAAGGGGAGGGAAATAGTCTCCAGACACCTGGACCCAAGGTAAACTGCGCCATGACCGACCTCAGGACTTTCGGACCCACAGATTTAATGGGCACGTACTCGGCATATACTCGATGGGTCTTCAGCGGTGTCGGGAATCGAACCCGGGAACCTCCGATCCCAAGGCCGATGCCTTAACCACTAGGCTCCCCACGGCCCTTTTTGTAACCTGATAGGTGGGCAAACAATTTCATCTGATGTCAAAATTTTTATCAGTTTGTCCAAGCACACAACTATTTCGCATTTGACTGCCTTATATAGCAATCTAAAATATCGGTATTGCAATCGTCACACGAAAGGATCCCGCAAATGGTAATAGAGTGTTTATTTCCTAAGAATATAATTTTTAGTCTAAATATTCTTAAAAATCAAATGTTGTATCGCAACAACCGATGAAAAACAACACACTCTCTCCAAAACATAGTTTAACAACTAGGATTGTTGTTCTTTTTGTTGTTGAACAATATGAGGAGGAAATTAATTCAGAAAAGTTCGCTAATATATACCTGTAGATTCCAATTACTGTAGAATCTAATTTACCTGTAGAAAATCTTGCTTGTAATCGTTATAAAAAGCACAAAATACAATTTCGTCTTCCTGATAAAGAATTCCAATGGACAGTAGAACTGTCGAAAAGAATTAACCTTAATTAAAATTCTGATCACGTGATTACATCTAGCAGTACCAATAGCTATATTAAGCCTTAATTTTTGCTTAGTTTTCATGGCAGAAGTATATTTCATAATTGAAAAAATAGCACTTAATTCTTTCCCGAATGATTTTTTTACTTTCACAAATATTTCTTTCTTTGTTATAAATAAATATACGAATAAATAAAATAGCATGTTAAATAAAATAATTAAAATATAGGAGAGAGTGTTGTACCTATGGACAAAAATCACGTTTGGATTTTTCTAAGACAGGTAAATTCACATTTTGACCATTTAAAGCGCCCAACCTATAGTCCTAACCTTTGTGAGTAGAGATATTTTTTATTAGTCAAAATCTTGAAAATTGGGTTTTTAATCATTTATAATAACTTGGAAAAATTTGTGTCCAAAGGTACAACAACCTGTTGTACCTATGGACACCCTTAAAAAGGGAAGTTTTAGTTGAACATTTTCATTGATGAATTACCTTTTAATAACCTATTTCAAGCCTTTTTAAAATTGAAAATATATTTTTTAAAGTAATGTAGTTTAAGATCGTAAATGATCATTAAAACGAAGTTGAATGAAAAAATCTTGATTTTTTACCAAAAACACAAAAATCCCATGGTATTTTCAGATCAGAATTTAAGGTAATAGTTTCATCAATCATGCTTATTGATCTGACTTCACTGATCCATAAAAAACCCAATTCGATCGACACTTAGTTGTGCAAGCATTTGGTGGTAATAACAGTAAAAATTTGGTGGTAAATCTTCTTCAGTGGAAAGTTTAAGTTTTTTTAATCATCATACTTAAATGCGATAGGGTTCTTAGGGTTTTATACCATATTTTACATTAAATTCCAAGTAGAATCGTAAATTTAAAAAAGTAGTTTAGATCACAAAATATTTGATTTTTCATCTAAACTTCACTTGAAAATAATGGCTGACAAATAGATTACAATTTAGAATTAATTTAACATTTATTAAAATGTATTCAGTTAAATGAAACCTGATTCTAAAACGCTGATTAGCAACAGAAACCCACAAGAACGTGTCCGTAGGTACAACACTTATGGTGTCCGAAGGTACAGCATCAGGTGTTTTTGCATTCAAAGTTCTTTAAAAGATAAAAGAACTGAGATCTGACGATTTCTAATATCAAAACTAAAAAGTCAAAATCTCGGGGATTCCCCCATATATCCCATTTTATCATATCACAATCATAGAGGAAGAAAATATTTAATGTAGTGATGCACTGAAAAAAACTTTGAGCACCTAAAAACAGTATTTTTATTATAGAAAATTTAAATACTTTTTTAAACAGTTGATTTCACGTTAGCAACTAGATAGCATCTGTTTACATTCAAAATTGACCACAAATTCAAATTTTAATTTTTTCCCGAATTTTAAAATGAGGTGGCTGAAGGTACAACCGTCCGTAGGTACAACACTCTCCCCTATATACATATTGTTCACTAAGTGGCCAAGGGCTCTTCCAAGTGTGATTCAAAGTGATTGTTGGTTTTCACTTAAAGTAAGGCGGAAACAGATCTGACGTCATTAAATCCTAAACAAGGACAAAGTGAGTGTCGATATTTTTTTAAATATTGAATTAACTAATTTTCTTGAAACTTTTAATGCCGATTTGTGAATTTATATCTAATATCCTCTACCGGAAAAATGCATTTTTCCTGTTATCAAAAATATTGGTATTGCCCATTGAAAACGAGTGTATAGATGGATATTGTTTGATACAAACCTGTGACATGAATGATGATTTTGAATTCTGCACCTAACATACAATAGGGTTATTCATTCATCGATATAGCCAAATATCATATCCAGTTAAGCTCTCAACATCAAAATCACACAACCATCCATCACTCTGTATACACACCTTCACCGCTATATTATTTTAAACACCCCCACTCCGTCCGAAAGAATCCTTTACCCTGACCATCCTGGAAGAAATCCCTATCTATATTGTCCCTACCCTACCTTACCAGAGGCAATTGTGAAGCGATAGCTGATGCGACGGCACTTTACCATCAATATACATGAGACAGATATTGGATTGGTAAAACTGCCACCCGAGTATATATCCGAGGAACACCATTGTCTTATGCAGTTGGGTCGTATAAAGCGGTGGTCCTGCTTGATATAAGGGAAGCTGTGTGATCGGACTGAAGCTGGATAAGGGTAGGGAATCGATGAACTATTTATTGATGTTTATAGGTATCGATTAATTGGGTTTTGCGTCCGTAAGGAGCTTTTGTGTGAGTTACAGGGCAGTTATGTTTGTAGAGGAAACGTTTAGAAAAATGTGTTTCATGTAACAATAAGTTCATCTATTTTGTAAAACTACATACCATAGACTTTTAATGGTTTATTTTATAAAATTAATTGCAATCAAAATCATATAAAACAAGCTTTACATAATATAACTCTTCTAAAATATATGTTTTACTTTTACTTCAGTGAGAATTCAGTACTCAAAAACCGTGATATGTTATCTTTACTTGTTAAGGAGTTATTGATTAAGTGAAATATTAAGTTGTGATCTTAGAAAAGAATTTATGAATATATGTTGTAAAAGTAAAATAGCATTAAAAGTTACTTTCTTTTAAGATTGAAGAATCCTAAAAAAAATTGTTTGAATTGCTACTATTTCTGAAATACTTCATTTTAAAAGCTTAAAATTTATGAATACAAAAAATCAAAGCGTATTTTTAAACAAAATGAAATAAATTACTCTTCATGTCGTGGAAGTTTTCATCAATTTGTAAAATGAAATAACTTGCGACCCCCTATACTGGTCAGCCTGCTGAAAGCGGTTGCTTTAGAGTGGTCAGATCAGGTCAAAATAGCCAAAAATTGCATCGATTTGAACAGGAAAAACGTAGCCAATGGTTTTCTTCATTCGAAAGCTTACGACCCCCAATGACTATCCCAATCGTTAATCAAATAACGACTATCCCAATCGTTGTCTGAATACAAATATGCTGGTAAGCCAGCCAAAAGTCGTTGCTTTCAAGTGGTCAGATTGAGTCCAATTCGATCACTTGGCTTTCAATAGATTGGTTTTGGTTTTTGAATGATTCATATTTTATGTAGATTATGTAACTATGTGATGTAGTTATGTAAGAAAGATTATGTTAGAAAGGAGGGTTGACGGATTATTTATTAAATATTCGGGTTTTTTCATTTAATATAACTTAACCCGCGAGGACGCGCGCGGGGTCTGCGAGACCCCAACGCTTAAATAAATCTTCATAAAAACTAATTTTTAATAAAAATATATGAAACTCCGTGTAGCTGCCTAAAAGGTTTCCACCAATCACCTCATAAAGTTTAAATAAAGTAGGAATGTTATTTTCCGAGTTAGGTTGTTGTTTTTAAGGAAATGCTTCCAAAACTGAGAGGATTGGTGTGAGTTATAGCCAAAGAGGTTTCCAAAAGTAAGGTAGAGGTAACTACAATCCATAATTTTTCTTTCAAAAAAAGAAATTAGAAAATAAAGGATTTTAGAAAATAAACATCGGTTCAGTTTAGCCAAAGAAATTCGTTATCTCAGCTCACATTCCATTGCATTTCCTGCTTTCCCTTGGTATCTTTTCGAAGAATTCGGGGCTGTCCACCTTCCCCCCTCCCTCCCGTAGTAAAAAAAAATTGGTAGTCTGATTCCAGGAAAACGACTGTTGTCCCCATCACCACATGTCCAAACAAATGGTAAACTACAGGGGTCGGCCCCTCTTTGAAGATGAGGCAATCTTGGACACGTCGTCTTGAGTGCTGGGATGCTTTTCAAATTCTCTCAGTCAAAAACTTGTCGCATCATTACATCAGCGTGCTTCTCGAGGAATAATTCAATGCTATTTTGAGAGCAAAGTGAATGTTGCAAAATGCCTCGTTATTTGAGTTATAAATAAGTGAGTTGATAGATGAGTTGTTGATAGAGTGAGATGATAGATTGATGAGTGAGTTGATAGATTGAGATGAGAAAATAAATGAGTTGAGAAATAAGAAGATTGACTCAATTATTAGCCGACGTTTCTACATAAGTATTTTTATAGTTATATTAATTCAACTTGAAACCCATTATCCTTTATTTTAGTGAGTGGCCTGTTAATCTAAATTTAATTATGTGAGTATGAATATGATTTAAAATTTCATCTTATTAGGGGAGTACAAAGATATGATAAAAAATTATGTGAAATAAACTTACGTATTACATTGTTATTGTATTATAGTCAAGGATATCTATGTATTGTATTAAAGTTTAGTATTGCATTTTAGTCAAGATATTAAATAAAAATAAAATCTTTTTTTTGTGTTTAATTTCTCAGAATACTTTTTCATTACTATAAGATATATAACAAATGAAATGGTTTAATGAAATAGTCTTATATTATATCTTAATAAGAAGCAGTCAACTAATAATGCACATTGAACAAGTAAATTATATATTAAAACTTTACGTGATAAAAATTTTGCATGCACTGAACGTTTAGAACGGAAAACGGTTTGTGGGGTCTGAGAGACCCCACGCGCGTTCCCGTGTAACATAAAGTAGCGCGCGTCCTCCCGGGTTAAATTTTAAACCCTTTATTTGTAACTAACTTACGTCAATGCAATATTGTTTTCAACACATTCAACTTTAAATAAGTACACATAAATCTATTAATCTCTTTTGTGACCATAAGAGCGTCTTAAAAAATGTTTACCAAAATACATGTCTTATTGATTTTCAAAACTTATTAAGATATTGTTTTAATAATCAACAACAACAACGGTCTATATCAATTACTTAACTTAATGAAACAGTGTATAAATATCTCCATATATTTACGGAAATATTTAGGAATTTTGTGACTGGAAAAGGGTATCAGTTTGTATCAGATGAAACATTCCCTAAAAGCAGTTTCATATCAAGTTTGCAAATTGGATAGCTAATGTACCAAAGATCATATGAGACCGGTCGAATCATTCACAGCTGAAACTTTAATCATTTTAATCCCTCAATTGCATAATTGCTTACTGAGATTAACTTTGATTATGTCACTGACAGCATCTATGATTTATTGATAAAGTTTTGAATGTATTACGGTGAGTAAGTGCTTATAGTTGAATATATTCCTTTTTAGATTCAATTTAATAGGACTCCATATAATAAGAATACATTGGTCCTTATCTCTGGCTTAATCGAGATCATTGTAACTATTTAACGATGATGAGGTGCAACTTAAGTTTATTACGTGTATGTTTAGACTATTTCAGAACCAAAATTGAAAGTCATGTCAATAGTATACTTAAATGAGTTTGGAGTTCTTTAAATGTATGTTGTTTTAACTAATGACTCAAACTATCCATAAAAAAAATATTTTATCACATAAAACGAATTTTAACCAATAAGTTTAAAAAGTAAACACTTCCACAAAATTGAAGACACATGTAGTCTTAAAATACGTACATAATTATACATATTTTATACAAATACAAATTAAGTCGACCAACTACAGGCAAGCGTCCAACAAGGTTGGTCTGGTCCATTTAACTAAAACCACCCGATTCCCAGTATCTGTCAATTTTATTTTTGAATTCGTTTACCCCACTTGAGTTGATAATCGTTTCAGGTAACCCATTCCATCTGTCCTCTACCTTGTTAAAAATACTTCCTACAATCCCGATTAAAATTTGTATTGTTCAATTTAAATCCGTGACCCCACGTTCTATTACCCGTATTAAAATCCAGTCCCTCTGTGTCCCCTTGTTTTAACATTGCATTTTGAAAAGTTGAATAAAATCCCCTCTAACCCTTCTTTCCTCTAGAGTGAACATATTTAGCTTCTTTAATCTTCCCTCATAACTTAAACTGGATATACCCTTGACCATTTTGGTCGCCCTATGCGACCAAAATCCCTTTCAATCGAATCAATATCTTTTTTCAAGTATGGAGACCAAAATTGAACAGCATATTCTAGAATCTAGATGAGGCCTCACCAATCCCCTATACAGGGTGTTTCAAAATTGCGTTGCACGGCTTTTATTCGGAACCAGCGCCTCCTAGGGTCATGGAAGTAAGGTCTACCCCTAGGTAAGGGACCCTGGAGAATCCATTGAGAGGACTTACAGCGCCCCTAGTGGCGAAATTAAAAAGTTAAAAAAATTAATTTAAAAACTAAAGGAGATAGAGCAAAAACCCCAATGAGAGTATTATTGCCAACGTCAAGAAGAACTCACTGAAAAAAATTTCATGAAAATACCGTGAATACTCGCTGAGATATTAGCGTGTGAAAATAGCATTTTTTCAGGGGTCGAAAAGTAAAAAGTTCGCATATTTGCAAATTTTTTTGATTTTTTGATTAAATTTTGTGTTCTTTCAACTAAAAAAACACAAAACTACACAATAACACTGAAAAATTGGCAAATATGCGAACTTTTTACTTTTTGACCCCTGAAAAAGTGCGATTTTCACATGCTAATATCTCCGCGAATATTCAAGATATTTTGATCAAATTTTTTTCAGTGAGTTCTTGACGTTGGCAACAATACCCTCACTGGGGTTTTTGCTCTATCTCCTTTAGTTTTTAAATTAATTTTTTTCATTTTTTAATTTCGCCACTAGGGGCGCTGTAAGTCATCTCCAAGGATTCTCCAGGGTCACTTACCTAGGGGTAGACCTTACTTCCATGACCCTAGGAGGCGCTGGTTCCGAATAAAAGCCGTGCAACGCAATTTTGAAACACCCTGTATAATGTCAAAGTAATATTCCCGGACCTTAAAGAAACAGTTTTTTTAATGTACCCCACTATCCTATATTAGCCTTCTTACTTGCAGCTGAACACTGTTAGTCCATTTTAAAGTCGTCATTTACTATCACCCCTAGATCTTTTATCATATTACCCTCTTTTATTTTTCCCCTTGCAGATAAAATTCAGCCCTACCATTCCTACCACCCATATGCAATACCTGACATTTACCTATGTTAAAGGACATACCCCATTTTTCAGCCCATACTGATATTAAATCAAGATCCTTTTGTAAATTTTGCACCTGCTCCTGAGTATCAACCCTCCCTCACATTTTTAAGTCGTCAGCAAAGATGCTGATTTTTTGCTGATATCCTGACTCATATCATTAATGAAAATTATGAAGAGTATTGGCCCCAATACTGATCCCTGTGGCACCCCGCTTATGACCTATGCCCACTGAGAATAATTACCTTTGACTTGCACTCTTTGCTTCCTGCCTATCAACCAATTCCTAATCCACTGTAATGTTTTACCCTTGATACCCAATTTTTCTAATTTTAAGAGCAATGCCTCATGCGGAACTTTATCAAACGCTTTTTGAAAGTCTATGTAAAATATGCCTTCACTATTTTAATTTTCCAAATCCTTTGTTACTTCGCCATAGAACTTTAAGAGATTAGCTTGACAGGATCGACCCTTTCTAAATCCAAACTGATTACTTGAAAGTAGATTACCCTGCTCTAAGTACAACATAATGTGTTTTTAATATGGTTTCGAAAATCTTACAAATGACTGAAGTTAAGCTCACTGGTCTGTAATTGCCTGGATCCCATTTTGGTCCCTTCTTAAATATCGGGGTTACATTAGCTAATTTCCAATCTCTTGGTACCAAACCCGAATCGTATGAAGATTTAAATATTGTCCCCTAATATAAGAAATATGTCCCTTAATTCCTCTGCGCATTCCACAAGCACTTTTGGATAAATATCCTCCGGACCTGGAGCTTTAGCTGGCTTCATGCTTTTAAGAAGATATACTATTTCCTCCCTATTAGATATACAATCTGGAATTTCCCCACTTTCATTACCAACTGCTGTAGAGTCACACTCTAAGTTCTTATTAAAAGCCCCCATGAAAAAATCATTGAATAAATTTGCCATACCCACATCATCTTGAACCAATACGTCCTCTCCTGATCTTAGCGGCCCCAAGGTAATACTTAACTTATTCTCTCCCGCATAAGCGTAAAATTATTTTGGGTTTCGAATGATATCCCTAGCAAGTTTTTCTTCTAATGCCCTCTTCTGCCTCCTATTGATATTTTTGAAGTCTTTCCTAGCCTTTAAATACGTCCCCCTGTCACTGTCCTTACCAGTATGTTTGTATAATTTGAAAGTTTTTTGTTTCAACTTTAATGCCTTTCTCGTTTCCCGTGAAAACCACATGGGTGTCATTTTACGAGATATTCCCTTTTGCCTAAATTTAACATTATTGTTAATACCCTTGTTTAAAACTCTCTTAAATTCTTTCCATTGTTTGCTGGATTGTATTTCTTTTAAACCGCCACTAAAAGCATCCTTTAATTCATCCCTTACAATTTGAAAATTAGCCCTCTTGAAGTTTGGAATTATCATTGTATTACAAACTGCTGTATGCTGGAAATTTATACCAAACCTAATACTTCTATGATCGCTTTCCCATAAATGTTCTCCTATGGTTAAATCCCTGATCCTATATTCATCACTGGTGAAAACTAGATCTAAAATCTAGCCTTATTCCTTACAACAATGGCCTTATCCCTTACAACAATGGCCTTAACCCTTACAACAATGACCTTATTCCTTACAACAATGGCCTTATCCCTTACAACAATGGCCTTAACCCTTACAACAATGACCTTATCCCTTACAACAATGGCATTATCCCTTACAACAATGGCATTATCCCTTACAATAATGGCATTATATCTTATTTTAACAGTTAACAAAGAATAGTTCTACTGGACTTCCGAATTTTTTTATTACTAGGGGGCTACCGCCCCCTGCTCGCTATCGCTCGCCAACCCCCGTTAACTGCTGACGCAGTAACTTTTGGACCGCTTCACAATTCCCCACAAAACCCAGCTCACTGCACTTACTCACTTTATAAAACATTCTTAACACAGGGGTAGTACTTCTCCGTATATTCTTTCAAAAATGGCGAATATTTATTCAGTGGTGGAATTTTATCATTTACTTTATGGTAACATGAATTATTGGCGGATCGCTTTATAATTCCAAGAAAGGTTCATATATAGTTCCCGCTAAATATGAACCTTCCCTTAATGTTTCAGTGCTTCCCTTAATGTATCTGTGAAAAACACATTACCTTAGGGAAATGGGTAAAAAAATGTTTACATTGCTCTGTTGTTAATTTTCTTGGTGTTGAATTCCGTTATAGTTCCCGCTAAATATCACTAATCTCTTTTGGACACTATAAAGTATAAATATTGCTAAATTGTTTCAAATTCATAGATTAAAGTGTTTAATTAGATCTATAACTATTCAGTTTATCATTAAAAATTAGAAAAATTGGTTTACATTTGAATATTGAGCGTTCGAAAGAGATTGGCGATATTTAGCGGGAACTATAACGGAATTGAACCCCAAGAAAATTAACAACAAAGCAATGTAAACATTCTTTTACCCATTTCCCTAAGGTAATGTTTTTTCACAGATACATTAAGGGAAGCATTGAAATATCTCAGGAATAAATTTAATGATTTGTAATGATTGACTGTTAAAAATGTAGTAATTATCTTAAACATCGCGAAAATTTAGAATTTTATCTCCATGAGAAACAAACTTCGAAGTTGTGTCATTTTCATAGCAACGACACCGAATGTCAAGACTTCCAACATGTTCATCCTTATTTCTAAAATATTCACCCGTGTTATTTAGTTGTTTGCGTTTTTTCATTATGAAATAAAGAGTTACATTTTACTACCTTAAAAATTATACTTGCAAAAGGATATAAAAAATAAATGCAAAATTCAAAATTTCCGAAAGCGAGTGTATATTTTATTGTAAATATAGTAATGATTAGGTTGCCACAACCAGAAAGATAAATATAAAAATATTAATTTGTTATTTAAAAAATAAAAAATTAATTAATTATAAATAAGTTTAAAATATAATGAAAACCGTTTGAACAACAATTAAACCCTTTGAACAACAAAAATATAAATATTGTTAAAAATAACACAAAATATATTTTTTAAATTCGTGTTATAAATAGAAAGATGATTATTTAATCTATTTGAATATTAAAAAACCAGTGAAATATGTTTTCAATTGTTTTAAAATTCATAGTTTCTTGCTTTGTAACTGCGACCTTATCCGAAATCTAAAAAAATGGAAATATTTTAAAATTGAGATTTTTTTTAGAAATTCTAAAGGCACTTTGCACATCCTCAAAAGAATCCGGACAGTTTGATACCAAATATGTGTTATACGGATCAGTAATTAAAAAGCCTTTCTCTGGAAACCGTTCACCAAAAACTTTTTTTTAGAATAGAGAGATTAAAACTGAATGTAAAAATGTGTTTTAATAGTCGTTTATTTTTTATCGTTATAGTTTAATATTTACCTTTTAAAGTATGCAAGTTTCAATTCCAAATTTAAAACACGCTTATGGATAATTCAATAAATCTATTCTCCGAAGCATTTCTAAATGAATGAATATATTTTAAGCATATTTTAGTATATGCTCGGTCATAAAAACGTTATTTCACTCAATACTTTTCTAATCCAGCTATTGAAATATTTACAGAAGGCTAATTTGTAACACAATTAAAGGATACTTATTTTTACCTTTGTGTTTAGTAATTGTTTTAACTGTATAATATTAGAAACTTCATAAGAATTAGAAGAAAAATATGCCATCGTAAAAATACATTTTTTTCCCTTCAAAATTGAATGCAAGAACAAGAGAAATCCCAGAGAGAGCCAGACAGTCATTATACACCCCAGAAAATTTCAAAGGTGTTTAATGTTGTAAAAATAAAGTTCCCGCTTACCCGAAGTGAGGAAAACAAGGATTTTAATATCCAAGGGTGTTGTAACAAAGTTAGTTCAAAGTATGAAAGTATTTTTTTCTAAAAGAAAACTTAAAAGCTTTTTATCTGTGTGGCCTTGTTTTAAAAGTTTTATACGTGTATAGAACAAAAGGGGAGTTAAGCCGTTGTTAGGCTTCCCCGAAATTACACTCATGAATCAACATTATCAGGTATAATTAAAATGTATGGTAATAACTAAAGTGTACAATATGTTTGCCTATTTGTCAGTCTTGAAACAATAATTTGGGCTTGTGACTCTTCTATGGAGCGTAATCCTCTAAATTATGAATCATGTTTTATCATTTTCTTTTCTAGGGCATTGTCTAACTTTAAAAGCTTGCGTTTCTTTCAAAGCCTGAAGTAGGAAAATGTAGATACACTGAGAGAAATGACAGTTTCAAATTTGAGTATATCGATGTTTTCTCATCTTAGTATGAAACTTTTTGTTTCAAATATGACGTTGCAATTCTTACAATTTTGTAACACCAGACATACTCAGTTTCAAACTATTTAATGCGAGGTGTCAACCGGTCTCCAGTCACTGATTGAGGTCTAACTTCCGCTTTAAGCTAAAAACTCCGATTACAAGTTGGCCAGTTCATTTAAAATCTTAAATAAAAGTAAATAATATTTCGAAATATTAATTTGAATTTTCTGATAACTTTTATTATTTAATAATTATAAGTTTATGTTTTTTTGTCATGAATTTCGTTATAAATTTAAGATGAAATAAAATTTATCATTGAGGCAATACGTCACCTTAAGATGGAGAAATAAACCTTACAATTTATGCATTTCAACAATGCAATCGGAGTTTCCGGGCCGTAAGTTACTTCCGGTTGACACCTCTCATAGTCTCTACTCAAATTATACTTATTTTTCGTTTATCTTTGAAAATTGAAATCTGTTTAAAATATAGAAAGTACACATTAGGTTGGTGTGATAACGTGTAACACAGCGTTGTGACGTCACACTCAACTTACTGATCTACTTCCCACGTCATAGTAACGAGGAAATTGGTCATCATAACTGTAACACATTGCACTCTCTTTATAAGAATGCCACGGACGAATTAAAAAAAGTGAACATGATGTTTTTTGTTTGATTAAATTTGGATCGAAGCCTGTGTGAGTGCGTGACATACTCAGGTTTGAATAATTTTTACTCAGTTTAGAAACTCGTTTTAAGAGTGTATAAACCACTTTAACTTCTCTTTATACTACTAAGTATTTCTTTTTTGTTAGAAATAAATTACTAATCCAAACTCCAAACTATCTATCCTATTTTTTTTTCTGAAAAAAATTGTGTTTATTCTTTAATTTAAAAAGTACGAATCTTAAATATTGGTTTTTTTCGCTTATGTAAACTTGCAGTAAGTATTTACTTGCGTATTTACTGATAAGATACCAGTGATAAAAATGGGCATTTTTTTTCTATTTGTATGTTCAAGAATGTGTTTTTTCATGAAAACGGTCTCTTGGGGTATCATTTTTAATAATAAATACTTTTTCTTAAACCTTAATGTTTTTCTAAATTAACTTGGAAAAATTTTTTCTTAATTCCCCGAAAAAATCTCATATTTCATTAAAATTTAACTATTTGTCTTTTATAGAAGTCATTTCTTAAAACTCACTTTTGATTGATACGTAAAAAATCTTTAGATGTCATCAAAGAATAATAGCATACTATATAGTTTTTGAAAGTGATAATGTTTCATTGTTTTGGACATAATTTAATGAACTCGGGTTTTGTGCTTGAAAAAATTAATTTAACCTTCCTACCCTCTTGAAAAAATAGTCACATATTCCCCTCAAGGTCTATCTAGACCCAATGCGTAAAACTTGTCTTTTACGCATTTAAGAGGGTAATTATATCTTAAATTGCAAACATTATCATTATTTACCTCAAAAATCATGCTTCTGAATAATTTGTCAAGTTTTTATTGAATTTCTCTTAACTGAAACTTAAAAAAAATTAAATTACAGGAAATAACAAAGACAATTCAGTAATATACTTAAATTGTTTTATGATTATAGTGCTTAAGGGTAAACTACTTGATAACCACGGTTTTTCACGGGTATAATTTATTAGTTTATTTTTAAAATAATTTTTGATTATTTTGTTTATTTTTTATATGAAGTTGCAGGTATGTTTAGCAGCTATATAAATTTTTACAGTTATTTTATCACATTTTAAATACGGACTATCTCTTTAAAATTCAAATAACCAAGCGAAAAATGATCGGCTCTGAAATGTTTGGAAAGAGAGCTTCTCCACGTTATTTAAGACTGTCACGCAAAAAATTAGTCTTTTCTTTTAATATTTCTTCGAAATAACATTCTGAAATTCAATAAATACTCTTGAATCTTTGCAAACATTCTTATTTTTCCAAGAAAATCGAATGAAAATGCCATAAATTTATGTACTTTTTGTAACGAACCAATTCACAGGAAATAGTGGTGCCCAGTTGTCTAAAGGTTTTTTTTTGCTTCCCCTATCAGTTACTGGAAAAAAATTATAAAAATAGCCCATTTTCTTAGAATATGAAAGAAAAAATTAAGAAATAAGGCAAAATTCAATGCGCTTTCTCCAAATCTTTATACTCTAACAAAAATCAAAATATGAACACATTGTGACCCTCCATGAAATCTCTATACAACTAAAACGAAAGCAGGAACCTTGATTTATCAAGAATATGACAAAAATATGAAACATCTTCATTAATTGTTATTAATTTACCATATTCGTGCCTGGGGTCTGAGGAGACCCCAGAGGGGGAATATGTGTCTCTTTCTTCCATGCTGCTTCAAAATTGAATTATAACCCCCAGAATTTTTACCCATTGTAAAACTTCACGTATTTAAAGAATACTGGCATTGAAAACCTCCAAAACTAAAATCGACGGGGGATATCAAACGCCAAAGTGCCTTTGGGGTCGCCTCATACCCCATGTGGGGTAGGAAGGTTAAAGCATTTATATTTAAATTTTACAAACTAATATATTTACCTATAATTTTTACCCATATGATAATTTAGAAAAATCCCGAATATAATACGATTTGATTTTCATTGATTTTTTTTCACTTTTTTAGAAATGATGTAAATCAACTAATTATTTTAGCTGGCTGCTCAATAAATGCCATGAAACGTAACTATTTTTTTAGCTTATACTCGCTTTATATCTCTAATTATCTGGTTACTTTTATTTAGCAGAAAGCAAATTAGGTAAGTTTGTATGATGTGATGTAACAATTTATCAATGCTAAATAATGACAAAAAAGTAGGTTCCTTCGGTCAAAAAATATCTACTTTGGTGATATGACTTGTATATGAATAACAAGTAACGTTTGACAAAGGAAGACATACAGGGTGGGCCAAAAGTCAGTACACTTTTGAAAATTCCATAAAAACCGGAAAAAAAATCGGAAAAATAAACGGTCTTCACTCTCAGCATCCTGAGGTCGCGGGATTTTTTTAAGTAAATAAAAAAATTAGTTTGAAAAAAAGCTTATAGATGTCACCACTAGAAGCTATTTGGTATTTAGAACCTTCCGGAATCGAACATTTAACTACTAGCAATAAAGACATGATGGTCAAGTTAATGTAATGAAGTGTAAAACTTTTAGGAAACCAATTTTAACGATTTACAACAATGATTTCACTGTGGATTAGGAATACCTGTTCTTATTAACCTCCCATTTGCTTATTTCCACTAATGTCGCTTATATGCGCATGATCATGGTTGTACATTTTCCCAAAAGTTTTATACTTTACTACCTTAACTTGACTATCATGTCTTTCTTGTTAGTAGTTAAGTGTTCGAATCCGGAGGGATTCGAACACTTAACTACCAAATTGCTTCTAGTGGGGACATCTATTAGCATTTTTTCGAACGAGGATTTTTTTATTGGCTTAAAAAAAACCCGTGACCTCAGGATGCTGAGAGTGAAGACCGTTTATTTTTCCAATTTTTTCCCCGGTTTTTATGGAATTTTCAAAAGTGTACTGACTTTTGGCCCACCCTGTACTTCTCTAAAAGAACAGTCTTCTATAAATATCATTGGATACTGCATCTGTCGGCATCTCAAAAGATTCCTTCCTTGAAAAAGCGGCAAAAAAGCAAGATATGAATAAGGAAGACAAGACACAAAATATTTTGCTTGCAAAACCAAAATACAAAGCATCTGAGAAAAAGGGCAAAGGAATTTCTATTCATATTTCATTGGAAATGATCAATGCAATATGCAACTTTCTTGTATACATCTTGCTCGAAAAACAGAACATCAAGGGGTACATAGGATATACTAACTCACACGCCGCACCGCTATCAACGGATTTCTGAGAAAAAGAAGAAGAAAGAAAAACCAAGAATGAAATAAAACGCTATAACCCCTCTTTCCTTTACAAGATGGAGAAAAGGTCAGTGGAAATAAAAACGCGAAAATAAGCTTGCTTCTTTGGGCTCCCTCCTACAGCAGACAAGGAAATAAAGAAACAACGCTGAAACAGAAAATATGAGAGGTAGAAAAAATAAAAATAAACATGGGTTTCTCTCTAGATATCATTGGTATAGCTGATTTATTTCATCCCATTTTCTTACATGTGTGCTAGCCTTCCCCGAAATAAAGTATTAAAAAGGGAGCTTATACATTCTGAACCAAGTTCTTACAAGGGATGAAAGCTTGCTATTATCCTACATGTCTGCCGCCGTGATGTATCCCATGCTTTTGTTTGCTACCGCGTACTCATATCCTGGATATGAAGGATATGTTTTGTACTTTGCATCGCGTTTTGTTTGTAACTGTCTTTTATGCACCACACGAAATTTGAAAAATGATATCTATCACGTATTTTTGGATGTCTGACGAATATCTCGTTGTAATTCTTTTGTGAAAACCATAATAAAATAGTTTTTTTAACTACTTTAAAACATGAAGACTGTTCTAAAACTAAAAATCTTAATGGCCCTAAAACATAGAATGTTATTCGTTTTACATACTTTGTGTCTTATGTAAAAATAATTAAACTTAAGATAGATAATGCGAAATATTCTTCTATAGAACTACGGTGATTACGAAAAAATATAAGTAAATATTTTTTCATGTTCAAAATAGGAATATTTTAGGTAACCTTAAATTTCAATATTATTTCCACCACGATATTATCACCAAATATTACATTTCGTAAAAAATATATAGTAACACTTTCTTTTGTAACCAACCTTGCTGGGCTTACGCCTGTAGTTGGTCGACTTAATTTATATTTGTATTTGTTCATATTTTAGAAAAAAAATCACATATATGAATTAAATATTCTAAATCAGTTAATTATAAAAAACTATATATATTTGGATCTTATAGGAAATTTAGATAATATATAACATTGAGCTAAAATACAATATAATTAAATTTGGAACTAAAAACACCGGGGCTAAAAATTGATAACATGTTATATTTTAGTTTAAAGATAAAAACAATTATGTTTTAAAATTGTTAAACATATAACGAATTTTTAACATTCATAATTTACTACTTAGCGGTTAAACAGGTTTTTTTCTACCCTACATATCTAAGTGGGAAATAATCATTTTTAAGATGGGATTTATTTTTTTACCATCTAGGAATTTAATTATTTATAATGATTTATTCAAAGGAAATTAAAGAACAAAAACAAACTTTCCCACCTTAATCGTTTATTATAATTATAAAACAATTTTGATACGTTATTTAATCAAGTTATTTTATTGTATTTTTTTAAAATTTATTTGAAACTTAAACGATGCAAACTTTTTGAAGCGAAACGACTTTCAATTCCATTTAGAATGTCTTTTCAATTGATACTCTAATATGAAATACATTATTTGGAACGGCCTTGTATAATGCTCATCAAATTACCTTTTCCATTTACTAGCTACCTAAATTAAAGGACTAGGCTTGATCTTTCAATTTACTTTCAGAGGCAAAAAAATTCTCAAAGTAAGAGTTCCTCAAGTCTATTCAATTTGCCGCCTTTTTTTTTTCAAATCCCCTTCTTTAAAACTTCTTTAGAGTTTTGTTCTTTTGCCTTAACTCTCCTCCCTAGATAATAAAGTCGCCTGCTAATTATACGTTGGTAATTGGTAGGGTGTCTAAAAAACGCTTATTGTAATCGCTAAAACGTCTCGAGGAGGACTAACTAGGAAAGTAAAGAAATGAAAAGTGCCACCATATCTAACTATTGAATAGAAGAATTGGATCATTTGTAAGTGCCAAGTTAGAGGGAAGCCAGGTATCATTATTTAAATCCGGTTTGGCTAAGTAGTCCAGTAACTTTGTCGTTTTATACCATAGGGTAGCATGCGTCAAATCAGGTAGTTCTGATTTTTTGCAGACTTGTTTATGATGTTGGCCTGATGAATAATCCAAGTTTGTGACCTCGAGCTCCGAACGCAACTTTCTCAAAAATCGAAAAAAAAAACGAGAAAAAATTAAAGCAAACAAAATTTCCTACAAAATGCACTAATCAACTTTTATTTTCTGAAGAGTGGTTTTGCCGCTAGAGCGCGCTGAAAAACATCGATTTTTTCTCGGTTTTTCCGATTTTTGACTAAGGGCCATATTCAGATGTTCGCCATCAATGAATCCGCCGCGCGTATCCGCCGAAATGGTATTAAAATTAACTTTTTCGTGACTCACTTTGTCTGAAACGCCGAAGGCGGACTCACCGGCTCTCTCGCCGGCGGATACGAAACCGCCGACGACTTTCTCTTCTCTCATTGGCTGAAACCGCGCTGAAACCTTGGAAACAGTTTGTTTACATTCTTCATTCGGTTGTACTTCGTAACAAAAATTTGGCGTCCATCTTGCGTGAAATGTGCATGCTTTGATTAGTAGGATGTTGGTATGGATTAATATATTAAAATAATTGATAACTTTAACAAAAATGAGAGAGCACAGAAGAAAATGGAACAGCTGGGATAAGAGTCGCCATGTCAAACCAACACTCCTTGCCCTGCTTCGGATCACGCCCGATAGCAAAGAAAAATGTATTGAGGTATGTAAATTGTATTTTTATTTAATTTTCTCGTTTATGGAATATTTCAGAATTGGTAAATGTTTTAGTATTCAATATTTCGGATCAATTCGGTTAGATGTTCCGTTAAATATCACCAAGTTTGTTTTGGTATCAAATATTAGAAAAATCGCTTCAAAAATTACTAATCTTAATGTGATAAAAATGTTCATTTTGTATAAAATTGAATAATTTATAATATTTTTAATGTTACATTAATCGACGTGGCAAATTTCTTTTTGAATTGTTATATTTTAAGATTAAGAATTCTGAATAGACTAGAGGAAGTCCAATTCAAGATATGAATTAAGAACATGAATGGTGTTCAATACTTTTTTTTATTCAGTGGAAGTTATAAATGAAAGCTTTAAAATAAATATATTTTAATTTTTAAGGTATTATTTTTGCACAGAATATATAATTTGGTTATTACTTGTAATTCTTGATTGTTTTTATGCGCAGCTGACATAGCATTTGTTTGCGTTGGACTATCACATATTTAAAGAATTCTTATTCTCTCGCTTTCTATTAAATTAACTTCCTTCCGCAAAAAGTTTTTTTTTTAAATTTAGGATAGTATTAATTGAATTATGAAGTTTACAGTTTACACCACACACATACAACATAAAAATCATTGAATGTATATTGTATAAACATTTCAATATATAATTGAATAGTAATCAATTATACTGTTGAATAATTTTTTCTTGTATGTAATTAATATTTTGATTTTGTTTACATGCTAGTATAATTTTTTTCAGCTCAACTAAAATGCTGTTCTTTGTGAATCCAAGAAAGAATTATTGAAAAGGGCAAATTATGAAAGTTTAAAAGGATGACACTTCTATTTAAACTGAGAGTTATCTTTTAAAAAAATTAACCATTTGATAAATGGTAATGGAAATTAATCAATTATTCATTTAAATTGCTTTGAGGTAGTACAGTTATTGTATTTGATATAATTTATGAAACAAACTTGCTCCTATGAACTGTGACCATCAAACAGTGACAATCCATACTTAAATAAGTCAAACGGTATCTACTAATAAATGCCATTATTTAGAAAATAGTTGTAAAAATGTTTGAACAAATTGGTGTAGTGCTTACTTTTTTTGTTGATAATAAATAATCTTTTTTGTGATTAGAAGAGTTTTTATGTTTTTAGGATTTAGTTCATACAATATACTTTGAAATTTTTATAAGTTACACTTTTGTCTAACTGGAGTACTAAAAATTTGTTTCTAAAATCTGCCTCACTCTTTCCTACATGTTGTACTAATAAATTTCAATTCAATAAAGAGTAACTGCAATAGTTTACACATTTAACTGTTGAAACATACTTTTTGCTAATTGAGTGGAAAATTCTCCAACAAATTAAGTATGCAGTTAAAAATAGAATAAGTTGAAGAATATAGAATATTTATTTACAAAATTCCTAAACTTTATTGAATCTATTGTAAGAATAAAAAATGGAACTTCCAAATATTTTGAAGATATGAAAATAGTGTAAGTATTATTTATTTTGTTTTATATAAGCTTGCAAAGTTTCAGTTTTATAGATTTTAAAAATGCTGCTAATATTGGGAAATGGTAATTAAGGATTAGTTTACTGAACAATAAGGTGAGTAGTGAGTGAGAGTCTTTCAACCAGAATTAAGAAACATAGTTCCTACTTCCTAACATCTTGCATTAAATTGAATTTAATGAGTAATTCCTTTGATGAAAAGATATTTCCATGTAATCATACCTTACAAAATAACTAATTTTTTTCTATTGAATATTTTTTTTCTACCCTTTGCTATTATCTCCCTTTTTTATAACCATTTTTCCAAAATCATGTAAGAATGAATTTCCAAAACATACTTGGAATTAAATTTGGGAAATGAAGCATTATTGTTATGAGTTACAATAATTACTTGGTTATGATAAATGTGCAAAGCGTTTAGAAATAAAAAAGATAAAATATTTTCTTTTTCTTTTATTGTTTTTATTAACTCTTTAATAAGTTCGATTAGTTAAAAGCTTCAGCTTGGTTTCTAGTTCACTCAAACAACAAAAACAAGTGACTTGCAGTGCAGATTGAGTTTGTTTACATTTTTGGAAGCATGTGAATGCATCAGTGACATTTTCCCGCCTTTTAATAGACAGATTTTATTGGTCGTTGAGCGTTTCAACGTCACGCCACGTCAAAAACACAACTAACCAATGAGCTGACTCTCCGAGATCTTCGCCTCTTTCGGAAGGCGATCTGAATACGGTGAATGAGATTCACGCTGGGCGGAAATCCCGCCGGCGGATTCACTGATGGCGAAGATCAGAATATGGCCCTAAGTTGCGTTTGGCGCTCGAGGTCACAAACTTGGATTATTCATTTGGCCAACATCATAAACAAGTCTTCAAAAAATCAGAACTACCGGATTTGACGCTTACTGTAATGTTTAAAGTTACTGGACTAAAGTAAGGGTGTTGTGAAATAATCATCATATCTACAACGACTAACAATAATGGACTAAAAAATCCAAGAGTATTATAAACTTACAAATGAAAAGAAAAACAATCTAAAATCTATAGTACCCTTATTTGAGAAGAGATTCAGTGTACCTCAAAGGTTTTTTTTAATTAAAACCTTGCATTTTTAAGATTGTGCATTTCTCAATTTTTAAATTGGCATTGCTTTTACTAAATATAAAAACATATCATTTAGTAAATAACTAATCTACCATTATTTCACATTTAAATGTTATACACTGGTGGCTTAAAAAATTTATAGTTTCTGGTCCTCAGACCTAAACGCAATCAAGCACATGTGAGAACTACTACTTCTACTACATGGTGGTTGACGGTCAGATACTACTTCCAAAAATAATGACCAAGATGCTAAAACTTGCCAAAAATAATAATTAGAACGATATTTCTCAATAAACAAAAAAAAACATTTACAGGAAACACATACGTTTAAAAACATGCATTGAGTTCATGAATACCCGTGTTCCTTGCAAAAAACATTAAATTTTCGGTTAAATAACTCTCACATAGACGTTTCTGTTACTTCTCCAAATGTATAATGAGACTCCATTATCAATGTAAGACCCTTACCCCCTTTAAATATTGGTAGAAATTTGTTCTCTGTCCCTGTTTTCCCACCCATTTAAATCCTTTTGGTATGTATTTCATGGTGAAAAATAATTCTACTAGGTGTTATGTTGAAAAAACTCTTCGTGCTTAACTTATGGAAATCTGAGTATTATCGAACCTAAAAATATCCAAAATTACATAATGGATTGCTAAATGGGTATTGTTTTTTTTATCATCCAATACCATGTTGTAGTAGATATATTTGTTGGATTATATATAAAACTTCATTTTAAACCGTTTATTTATCTAATGTAAAAAAGTCATTTATTTTCATTTTTTAAATAAAATTAAAGTTCAGTGTTTCCCTTGAAAGTTTTTTTTTTAAATTTAAATATTTTTGAGAGCAACCAAAAAAGTTATTACCATGCGTATTTACGTATTGGAAAATTTATTAAAGGTTCTGTATTGTTAATAGGTTACTAATATATTTTATGAGTACACATATTTATAGAAAAATCCATTACATTCCAGGTAAAATATTTAGATTGTTACTTTAGCAAAATAGTAAAAATAAAGGAATATCACCTATATCATTAGACTCAAAAAAGGTAAAAGTATCGACAAGTCACTAGAAGTAAACTATAATTGGAAAAGCTACCTATATGTTCCAAGCAAAATTTCTAAAAAACGTATTTTCTCGTGACGAATATAGTCTTTCAACTTTAATATTTGTATTAAAACTCAATAAACTTCATAAACATGGGGTTTTCTTTTTTACATATGCATGCATAAACCAATTTTAAATTGGAATCTATTCATTATTCCACATCTATAATTCAAAATACATAAACGCAAACGAAAACTTCTCACAAAGAAACGCATCCCACAAAATGAAATTTGGTTTCTTTTTCTTGTTTGAATGTATAAAATATTTTGGCATTTCTAGACTAAAAAAGAAACACATATCCTTTGAGTATTTCCCGTAAACACAGTACATAAACGCTGCGAAAGATACCGGGAAATCATTTGTCTTAAACATAAATTTTAACTTAACGTCTGCAAGAGCGTTTACTTTAGGTTTGATTCTTCTTCCTACCCTCAACTTTTTTTTATAACTTGGATGTGTACGTTTTTTTACTCCCCCAAGCGTTTTTTTATCTCTATACTTTTGAGTTTTCTGTCTATTTCTTTTGATTTACGGCGGGCTTCACTTTTTTAGACGTTTTATATATTTTACATTTTCGGTGCAGTTGCAGGAAAAAAAAACTTGTTCAAATTTGAAAACGCTCGATTTATGAGGAATCGCGGGGGTGGGCCAGAGAGGATTGCTTTCGAATTTTTTTTTAGTTCATCCCAGGGAAAAAATATGACCGGCCGTTCGAAAGAAGTTGGAATCGAAAAAATAATAAAAAAATAAAACCACAAACTTTTTTTTAAAGTCGAGAAAATAGTTTATTCTTCGGAATAGTTTACCGGCTGTCCTTCATTTTTTGGAGTTGTGCCGTGAAATTTACTTATTTATTCAAACGTATGCATCCAACCTACTAAAAGAAACATTCACAGAGTGTCTGTTAAGAGAAAAAATGAAACTTTTCTGAAAGTGATCACAGAAATCTAAAAACAAATGCATAAACGATTGATTTTTGAGAATGGAGGAAGAGAATTGATTGAAAACCTTCTTATAGTAAGTTGAGCTTAGCAATTTTTCAAATCTCGCGATTGTGAGGGTAGAGGAAGGCGAGCTTTTATGAAGCTGATGGTAAGCAGTCGAAAAAATGTGTTTTATTGACGTTTGGGAAAGTATTTCGTAAAAAAATGTATTTGTAAAGCGTACTTACTTGTCAGAAACACCCGTTCCTCCAGGGCAAGCTGAAAAATAAAGAACACGCTTGATCAAAGAGGAATTTCGTAAACATCGAACATGCAACACAATTTATTTTACTTTCTGAAAATAATTTTAAACGCATGTAAATGTCATTTCTTAACCCTCTTAAAGAAATATGATTAGTGAGCAACATTTAATTAAGATATCTCACGCTCTATGCGCATGAAAATAATTTCAAAACAGTACCATGATATTTGATTTTTACACCTGGAAATTTCTGAGACTTAAATACCTATAAATGTAGTATAAGTAGTATAAAAGTAGTAGTTTTTTTAATTATGTTCATTGGAAAATATTGAATGTATCTTATGCCTGTTTAATTAATAAAAATAAAGAGTGATAATGTGTTTATTTAAATGTGCTTTCAATGACCACAAACAGAACCAATGCAGAAATATTTAAGAAAAATAAAACAACAGCTGTGTTTTATAAGTAATTGATGAAGAAATCATACACGAAAATAATCACACCTACGATTTAATATATATAGTAGTTTAATTAGAAGATACGGGTTAAAATGCACTGCTAAGGCAGACAAAAATTCTTTCCTAGCTTATTAGAGTTTCTTATAAAGGTAGAGGAAATTAAATGATACCCAAAGCAATTTAATGACAAACATAAACAATGAATTAAAAAGGACTATTTTGGAATATAAATCAACTCAAAAATACAAATATTTCTTGTAAAGACTTAAAGAACGTTTGTATTAAACTATACGGAAGTATAGTAATAAAGAACGTTTTATAACATATTTTTAAGTGCAAACACTTCTGTCATACAGTATCTTGAATTTATTCTTTTGTAAGGAATCTTATTTATAGTGCGTTCTCCAAAACTAATATAATTTTTTGAGGGTGGATAAATAATATTACCATTTGAAAAGAAATAAATAAAGGCTAGTACACACAACAATTCCATAAATTATTTTTTAGTTTAAATAAAGATAGGAGTTCTGAGAATTTTATATTGTTCAAATCTAAAACATAAAACTATGTACACATAAAATTCCATGCATAATCACGTTAAGTTTTAATACATCTAATCTTCTTTTTACAAAAAAAATGAATTTGAGAAGGACTTTCGCCAGAATAAAAAATATGAGTTTTCTTTATTTTCTTTCAAAACCACTTGAATTTATGTTTAGAGAAATGAAATATTTTTGGAGCATAAGCTTTAATTTAATTTAACAAAAATCTGGAATTTATATCCAATAATTTTCCACTCTAAGTGTCAACTGATTTAGCACGTGTAAGTGAAATTGATTTCCAAGCCAGAAAAATTTCTTTTAAATATATTGATTATTCAAATTGGCACAAGAACTTATTTGAGGATTTGACTTGTGACTATGTATTAGACTTTAATTTAAAGTTCTACATTCAGTCTGGCACCGAAGCAGCTCTAATTCGCTAGTTATATTCGACGTCAGTAATTATAATTATCAATTCCTGAATCGTAGCTGGCGGAAACCTGTTCAAAGCAGCCATTTCTAATTTCTCCCCGACTTAAATAATGCTTTGAATCAATCGAACGTCATTTGTCATTGTCCCGTTCTGCGCGGCGGCGAAACTGCAATAAGGAATGGTTATTCACTACTCCGGTGTATAGGCAAATCAGCCATGTGTTGTTGATACTGCATTTATGTTTAATTCAGTGGATCTATTTCGAACAGCATGACTGACTTAAGTATGCGTGACAAAGTTGGGAGAATGGATAGCGCCCAAGAGTTAATGTAAAATGTTGTTTTGGAAAGTAGGTAATGGTTTTTAAGGGTGCATTTGTTTTCAGAAAACCGTTAATTGTTTACCTGTATTGTTTCAATATAAAAACACGAAATATAGTGATTGTTTAGAACGGATTTTTATAAAAAATATCCTCGAACTTCTACAGAATATACTTTTATAAACAAGCATTCGCACTCACAAAAGTTCCAACATAAGAAAATAAACATTGCTTGTTCTGTCAAAAATATGTTTACAATTTTACAAGCTTATTGGATTTATCCTTTCATGAAAATATTTTGAAAATAGTTTATCATCAATAAATATGTTTATATTCCTAAATGTTTAAAGAGGTGTTTGAAGATAGGGGAGAGTGGGGCACATGGTGCCCCATGTGCGAAATAGCCCCACTCTCCCCTACCTGTTTACGATGCATAGATCCACTAACACCTCATACATGGTTGCTTATATGTTGTTGTTCTCTTCTTATTATTGTTTCTACATTATTGTACTACATTAAGCGTAAAAAGCTTATAGCTTGTTAAGAAAAATTATATAAAATTAATTGCTTCCCCTATCAGTATTAAGCCAGCAAATTATGCCCATCCTATATTTATATTCAACATTTTCGTTTCTAAAAATATAATTTAATACTTCCAATTCCATTTATTATAGTACTTCAAAATAAACACTTCAAATTTTTTGAAAATCAATGAAAATCATTCAAATTCAAAATTAGATTTGAAAATAATTCAGTGATAAAAATAACCTCTAGAGCTCCAATTGAATTTTATATTAAGACTGGAACATATCATTTAGTTATTATTTTTCTCCTCTCTCGCTGAAATTCACTGCGTGTTCCTGTGGTTTTGAAATTAATGTTGCCCTGATGGTGTGATATCAATCTTTTGCAAGTCTCCCCTCCTGCCACCGGCCATGACGGTCGCGTGTGCGGGGATCGTCCGTCAGTTTTCTTTTTTTTAAATTGTAAAAGTACTGTTCTGACTCCTATCCTAAATAAATAATGTTCGTTTCTACGTATTGCTGATTCAAGCTATTAGACTATAGAGGAGAGGAGGGTATTATGGAACACCCTTTATATATTTAAGAATAACTCTATTGGTTTTTAATAAAAATCCGCCGAATCATTTTAAGTACATACTATAACTAATGACAATGAAGGGCCAATGGTCAAATAAATCAGCATTTATTTTATTAATAAAAAATTTATTTTAAGAAAAAGTTAAAAATGGAGGGTAATATGGAACAGTCGGGTAATATGGAACAGTTGGATTTACAGCTAATGAAAACTAATTAAACCTTAGAGAACATAGTTAATCTTAACTATAAAATATATTTAGCAATTTACGTTCAAATAGTTCATGAGTCTATTTGCAATAGTGACAAACATAATCGTCTTTTTCTGCTCCAACAGTCAAGATAAACAGCTAATACATTGGATCCAAATTTCTCCTCGTTGATCTTCGGAAAATTTTTCATTACAAAAGATCTTGGTTTAAGATGCTTCAGCATATTTGTTTTCCTGTCCTTTAGTTGATAGCAGGAAGAAAATTTCATATGACCCTCCAGAATGGACCTTGTGTTCCATAATACCTGAAACACCAGCTTGTACTACGAACCCTTTTACTGACCGATAAAACATGGATACCTAAAAAACGACAGCAGTAAAAGAAACTACTGATCTTTTAGTGCATATTATGCTTAACAACAAAATCAAAGTCTCATAGTTACTGGTAGGTTAAAAGGTTTGAACATTTACCCTCAAAAACTTTCGAAAATCCTAAAACACACTTTGCTTTGCTGCGACTGATCAGACAACACCAAGAAGCTAAACTATTTGCGCACTGCATCTTGGGGGATTTCTTAAGACTTTCGTGGCACTGCCACGTGATAGCAGCACGAGGGGGAGCAGAAACTCAGGTGTTCCATATTACCCTCCTCTCCTCTATCTGATGTTGAAAGGAAAAAAACTCGTTATAATACCCAAAATTATGAAATATCAATACCAAGCAACTGCATTTGTGCATTATAAGTTTAGTTTCCCTTTTAATATTTAATTGCACAGAGATTCTTCCTATTTCTTAAACAATGATGTTGTTGAATACATCTTAACCACCTCCATCCACAGTTTTAGGGACGCTTTTCGAGGTTCCAAAACAAGGTCAAGATAAAATATTTTGAAAAAATAAAAACTAACTCCAACTCATTTAATATGTAAACAATAATGTACATAAAATTGATTTTTAAAAAAATTTAGTAAGATTTTTAAGCTTTTTCTTTTAAACATTTTCAAAAATCACTTTTTTTTTGAAAAATTATGTATTCTATATATCTCTAAAAAAAAGTAAAATCAATTTTTAATTCTGCTTTCATCCTGTGTTATTTATGTTAAATGAAGATGATGAATAAAAGTTGCAGTTGAATGAAGATGATGCATACACGCGAATTTTGATTCACAAGAACGATTTTTGTAGAAATAGAAGCATTTTAAAAAACGTCCCCTTTAAGGGACGCTAGGCAGATATGGGTTAAAATTCCCCCTCAATCAGCAATAAACAACCCATTACTCCCTTCCCCATCTATTACATCCCACCTCAGCACGTGGACACACAAGAGACCCAAGAGGGAGAACTTTTTCACTCGCGCAGCAATCCTCTAACAAGGGTTCCTTTTCCCTTATTCCATCATCAACAGCGGACCGAGTATTTGTCTTTCTTCGGTATATTCAACTGAGGAGATCTTTTCCAGGGTATTCTTTGTCGTCTCTTCCTTGCTCGAGCGTCTTTTGTCGCAGGGCATTCCCCGTGGGCCCTGCCCTAGGTCGGGGGATTGGCCGTCCCTAGAGGGTTTTCCCCCCGTTGGTCGTTTCGAATCGATGTGTTTGCAACCGACACTTTTGGATTTCGAGAGTGCTTGGATAAGAAGTGTTGTCTCACGGTTGCGCTTTCCCCTTTGAGGGGGATTTTTTTTTGTTTTTGTCTTTGCGTTCGTTTTTTTTAAATTTTTTGTGCATTTCGTTTGGCATGTCAGCGGATTCCTATGGTGGTTCTTCGTGTATCGGTGGCGAACAAGCATTTGAGGCCGTGGATAAGTTCAGTAGATAGAACATGTTTAAAAATATTCATGCGTAAAAATATCCATTTCCATTCGTAAAGGAGTTAAAATGTAATAAAAATGTTTTTTTTATCTGATCTACGGATGTTTTCTAAGAACTAAGAAACGTATTCTATCTACGAACTATTTCCAACATAATATAAAAGCACAATTCAGATTCAGTGATTTTTTTTAGTTTCACAGTGAATTAAAATGTAGTTAAAATACACCAAGGCAATTAAAGTTACAGTTCACAAAGCAGTTTATATACGTGTTGGGCGATAGAACTATAATATAGAGGGAGACATAGATAATTATGATTTTAGTTTATAATTAGGTTAATTGTATTTAAATTCAAATAAATATAATGCTAAATTATTTGTTAAAGTTCTACTCAAAATTAATATTATTCCTCATAATGATGCAGGCGTTTCATCGATTTTGATAACACAAAAGCTTAATAAGAGATAATGGTTTCAATTAAATACAATTAGCAAAAAATACAAAAATCTTTTTAAAATTAATAAGAAAATTTAAGCTCACATAAAATATATTATTAATGGGATCTAATATACCCCATATTTCCCTAATAATCGATTATATACTTCTTAAAATAAATATTAATGCGCCATAAAACTATAACCAAACTATACCTTAAAAACAAAACATTTTTTATATGCCTCTGCTTTAAAGTAGATAAAATTCAAAAAATATATCCTTCAGTTTTAAATGCTATGTCCTTATAATCGTACTTTTTAAATTACCCAACTAAATCCACATTATTTTTCTAGTTTTCTTGTTTCCAAAGCTTCTATTTGCAGTTAAACAACTTTGACTTCTTTTGTGCATTCTTTTATTATTGCTACTTCAAACACAAGTTCCAAAAAAAACTAAACCAAACCTCACTGCCAACCACCTAAATAAAACTTTAAAAGTGAAACTTTCTATATAAATAAAAAAAATCGATGGCTGACTGTCTATAGTCTACAAAGACGTCTTTCATAGATCCTGAGGCAGAAGCATCCTGCCTATTGAAAGCGGAAACCAAGTTTTTGAAGTAGGTTGAAGTCCCGAAGGCGCCGGTATTGTTCAATAAAATGGCGGATATAAGACTCTTCACCTTCAAATTCTTTATTATTTGATTATAATTTTTTGGAGAAAATTAATTTTTGGGACACCAATAATTTAGTTTCTTAGTAAAACGGAAACACCCTCACAAATTATAAAATAAGTATTTAGCTTAAAGTGAAAAAAGAAATTCGAACATAACGATAAGTCATGGAAATTTAGAAAAAAAAATATTTAATTTATAAATTACACATGCAGTTCTCAAATAAAAAAATAACAATATCGATCAAAGCTGTCGGATATCGTGATTCCGATGTCCGATATTCTACGATATTCGCGATATTGGCCAGTATTGGTACATCGTTGTCCAATGTCCGTGTGCTACCTGGGTCAGGGCCAATGTGGCAGTTGATAGCAAACACTAAATGATAACACAAAAATCTGCTACAAAACTTTTTTCAAGATACCAGTTTCCATAACAACTGACATAATACTGTACGACGACGTCGAAAGTTTTTTCGCGGCGGTCAAATTATAAGCAATGTCCGAACTTAAAAAATTCTCAGTGTTACTTTCTCACACTATAGTATATGAATAATTCCAATACATATGACCCAATCGTAATCCTTTATATGCTTCACGGTTCACAATCCTATCGGAAAATTTTTCTGGTGTTTCATAAACCAGTATCAAATTATATACTGGATCCAGTATAAATGATACTGGGACCAGTATACATGATACTCGATCCAGTATACATGATACTCGATCCAGTATACATGATACTCGATCCAGTATACATGATACTCGATCCAGTATAATTTGATACTGGTTTATGACACACCAGAAACAAATTTTTTCAATAGGGACATGACGCGAAACACTGAGAAAGTCTCACAGAAATGACTCCGCGGAGGTAAAATTTTACCACCCCGAATAAAATCCAACCAGCCACTCACCTTTCTGCTTTCTTCTTCTTTTCACTTTTATGGATACGATGATGATGATGGCAATGATCACCAAGGCAACTAGAACTCCGATGAGAAGGCCAAGGACCGGCCGAATGATGATAATGCCCTGCATTCCTGCAACGACAATAGCAGCAATTAATCTTGTGATATAGTGTCGCTTCGATTTCGAAGAGATGCGAATTCTTTTTCCCTTCGACGACATATTCCCCCCTTGGTGCTGCTGAGAGTCATGATGACTTCGACAGATGTCAGGTTTTTTTGTTTTTAAGTTTTATTTTGAAAGAAGAGAAATGCATCAAAGTTTTCGTGGGGTTGAGAAGTTTTTGAATTATTCGATGGATTGATCTTCATAAATCTGTTAAAGTGGTTTCCAGGCGTTTTGATAGGAACTTCCTTCAGGATTATTTTTAATCGAAACTTTTAAGCATTATTCCAAAATTAAATCTACTTGGAAGCTGAATAGAGATTATAATTGAATAGTCGGTTGGAAGAAGGGAATAAGTCCAAAAATCAAGTTTTGATAAAATAAAAAAAAACTGTATAAATGGAATTTTCATTGTATAACTACTAAATTTTTACTAGAAGTTCAGAACCCTATTTATAAAACAGAGCAATCATCAAAACAAATATAAGTATATTCAAAAATATTTTTACAGTCAAAATAAGTTGAAGGACTTATTCCCTTCTTCCACTTTATGAAGTTTTTCTGATGAAAAAATCTTTAAAAACCCTTAAATTCACATTTAAATTATTTTTCTCCTTAGTTTACACCACAAAAGCGTGAAATAAAAAGAATAAGACAAATAAAATTCAAAATTATAGTGAAACTGAGTTATTAAAGAATGATCAATGGAGTGAGTGAATGTGAATGGAGTCAAACATTCCCTACAAAAAAAAGTTTGAAAAATTTAAATTAAGAGAAATTTTATTTTAACTTAGTTTACAGCTCAAAGAATATGAAATGAAAGACAAATTAACATTAATTCCAAATTAACTTAAAAAATACAATGAATGGACATCGATTTCACAACTTCAAGGGGCGATATCTCCCTAAAGGGGTTTCCATTCTTTTCAACCATGTGTAAAGCTTGGAGATTGTTTTTAGCACAAAGAGTCAATTTGTCATTTCTTGGACTTATTCCCTTCTTCAAACTAACGATTCAATTTTAATGCGACACTAAACATTTTGACGGCTGCTTTTTAGTCAATTTAGGAAGGGCACTTTTGCTTGATAGATAGTTTTTGAGAAATCTGTGTCCTTTTTTAAGAAAAGTTTTAAAAATACACTCATCGCTTAGTTTCTTACTCTTTTCTAAGAAATTTTGACTTTTATTTACAGTCAATATAAAGAGACATTATGTTCTTAGTTTGATAAATTGCTAAAAAAATACTTTAATACACAATTGGACTTTTCGTTATGCTTTCAAAACTCACACACATTTACTAAGAAATACCCAGAAACTTTTGTATTTTCCAGAAAAACAACGTTATAAATAACGGGAACTATGAAAAGGGAGTGCTTCACCACTACCTCTGGTTAGAGGAATATGTGAGAAAACTCCAGCTCTCAAGCGTCGTCACCAACCGTGGACCGGTTTCGCCCTTGTTAGGGCTCATCAGCACGGTATAGGAAGGTAACGCAAGAGAGCGGAGGGAGAGCTTTTAGTCTAGCCGACTATAACGATTTATAGTCGGCTAGACTAAAAGCTCTCCCTCCGCTCTCTTACGTTACCTTTCTATACCGTGCTGATGAGCCCTAACAAGGGCGAAACCGGTCCACGGTTGGTGACGACGCTTGAGAGCTGGAGTTTTCTCACAAACGGGAACTATGTTTAGGATTTTAAGAGGCATACATATTAAACATTTAGGATAAAAAAATGAGCCGATTACGTTAAAATTTTTCAAACGATGGATAATTCCGCGAACTCTTGATGCGTTTTTTCGGATAGTACTATTGCATTCTCAAAGTATTTCTTATGTATGTCAAAGTATGTTCCGAAAATGCGGCTTTTTGGCGATACGAGTGATTTTTTTTTTGGATTTCCTACCAATCGAATGAAATTAGCCCGTTTTTCAACGTGCTCTCTCAGCGAAACTATGCGTCTGAGGGTGCATTCGTAAAATCGAACTCGTTTAACGAGTTTAACGAATTATGCGAGTTGAGCGTTCGTAAAGTCAACCGGTTATTTCCATGAGAATAACTCGCCGTTCCTAAATTCCCTGTAACCGAAAAAAGTTCGTAACTCACCTAACTCAGAAATTTCTCGGTTATTTCAGTTATGGTTTGTTGTGATGTGGTGATATGTAAACATTAGCGCGGTAACTTGATGAAATGGCTTCCAATTATCAACACACGTGTGCAAATTGCAAAATCGTGGTGGACCTCGATGAAATTGTTAAACACGAATGCCCCGCTTTGGCTAATCTTTCGTTTGACACGTATTAAAATAAATACCTCTTGCGTTGGCAAAAATTAATTTATATCTTCTCTTTTACTATATTTGAAGGATAATTTACCTATTTCCTTGTTCAAACATGATTGAGCTCCTTAATTTTTGAAAAATTTCTCTTTGAACTTCGTTTTTGGTTTAGTTAAAATAGATTAAAATAATTATTTAGTAGAAGGTTTGAATTATTTGGTTTGTTTAACATAATTTTAAAACATATTTTATAGTATCAGACTAATTCCGAAAACTCCGAAATCAGACTGTCCGAAAATCAAAACAAAAGCGCATGGATCGCAAAGCAACTTAACAGAAAAAAGTTATGGTCGTTCGTATAATCTCAGTTTAACGCATGAAACTGAGGTCACGTGACCGTAATTTTTTCCGGTTAGAACTTATTTTTCTGAGGATATACGAACGCGCCCTGAGAGAAAAGTTGCAACTGATTTTTTTTGTAGCTTGGTTAGTGTTCTTTATTTTTTGTACGGACTGTTTACCTCAGAAGCGCTAAGGTAATATTCTAGGAGCAGAAAACGAAAAAATGGGGCACATTTTTGTCATTTTTTCGAATTTTCACAATGTTCCGTCACGAAATTTTGTTCGGAAACCTCAGATTCGGATTCAGAACCCCAAAAACATACAGATAGCGAAAAATACCTTCTACCCCAAAATTTTCCCCAGATGACCTTATTTGAGCACAATTTGACTGGACTAAGGCTAAGCGCGTACTAGATACTTTTGTCACGGTGACAGAGACAAAATTATCACCCTGGCTATTGCAAGAAGCTAGAGCGAGCGCACAGGCGACGAGACTCTTGGCTGATTGCCAAGAATCTCTCCATAGAAATGCATTGCTCTCGGGTGACTAGTGTTTTAAGTTGCCGTGACAGAAGTCTCTAGTGCGCGCTTTGCCTAATAGTACGGGAGCTGGCGTTAAATTTCAAGAATTCATCTGCTCGTACACGATTTTAATTTTACAGGATAGTGTTAGTCGTGCTGATCATGGAATCGAGCGTCAGCTGGTCAGGTAGTGGTGGGTTGAGCGTGGGGCGGGGGGCAAAGGTACAAAAAAAGAAAAATATATTCATCTGCTCGTGTATGAAACTTGGTGGAGATGGTAGTTTAGACCTTCCTGATTACAAAAATGACCGTCAGCTGGCTGGGTGGCGGTGGAATGACCGTCAGCTGCCCCACTAAAAAAATTCTGCAGTTTTTCTTCAAAAAAAATCTGCAGACCATCTGCAGTTATTTGGCCCCCTTCATTCTGAAGAAAATCTTAAGATAACGTTCTTAAGAAAATCTTTAGATTATGGTTTCTAAAGAATTTTTTCAGAAAGAAGGGCCCAAATAACTGCAGATAGTCTGCAGATTTTATTCTGAAGAAAATCTTAAGACTACTAAATCTTAAGCCTAAGGCCTAAGCCTACTTCCCACATGCAACCTTCTAACAAATGCTTGCGTTTGCACTTTGCAGTAGTCTTGCATCTTTGAACAAATAAAATTTTCAACCACAATATAAATAAAGGACATTTGGTAAATTAAATCATACCATATTGTTAGGTAGCCCCATAATTATATCAGGAAAATTCATAATTCAAATCAGCATTCATTCAGGCACGCAACTAGTGTTGAAAACAAAACGTAAACATTGTTCTATCGATTCGATTCTGCAATCGATTCTCTAGGTTAGATTCGATTCGTTTGATCTCTGATGTCGATTCGGTTCCCGAAGATTTGATTACCTAATTCTCTCATATGAAGTCAGATTTAAATGAGAAAGTAGTTTTCTCGCTATGAAATATTAACATCACAAATGCAATCTTAAAATAATTAAAATTTTAAATTAACCGTACAATATTAAAACTTTGATCGAGTTCTAGGAATCGATTCTTTTAAGATTTAGTTTCTTTTGAAATCGATTACAAGCCATTCGATATCAGTTTTATTCATTCTGTACGTAAAATGATAAAATTTTGTAAAGTTTAATATATTTTGAAGACAATTTGAAGATTCTGTTCAATCTGAAAAATGTCTGAATAACCGTCTTTAAAATTTCTGAAGATACATCTTGTCTTTAAAACATCTGTAAATTGTCTGCAAAAATTCTGAAGACAATTTAAAGTTAATGCTATGTCTGCGAAATGTCTGTTAGTTGTCTTCAAAAATTCTGAAGATAGTTTAAAGACAAAGCAAAATCTGCAAAATATCTTACAATTTTTGTAGAATTTCTGTAGAAAGTGGCTTTCTCTGAAGAAAATCTTCAGATTATTTTTAGTGGGGTGGTTAAAGGAACTTGCAAACAAAATATTTATCTGACAAAGCAAGAAACTTGGTAGGAAGTCAATCTCTGTTACAGAAATAATAACGAGTTACTAGTACAACAGATATTAATTCATGAGTTGCTATTGTAAGTTGAAGACTAGTAACTCGTTATTACTTCATGTAACAGAGATTGAAAACCGTACCAAGTTCCATGCATTGTCAGATAAATTTTTTGTTTGCAAGTTCACGTGACCAGCTGACAGTCATTCCACCACCACCCACCCAGCTGACGGTCACTTTTGTAATAAGGAAGGCCTAAACTACCTTCTCCAACAAGTTTCATACACGAGCAGATTAATTTATTTTTCCCTTTTTTTGCAACTTTGACCCCCTCCCCACGCTCAACCCACCGCTACCTGACCAGCTGACGCTCGATTCCGTGATCAGCACCACTAACACTATCCTGTCTTATTAAAATCGTGTACGAGCAGATGATTTTTTCATTTTAACGCCAGCTCCCGTACTATAATAGTAAAACATCGTAATCAGTTTTACCATTTATTGTAATAATGTGCAATACCATAATTTTTTAAAAACAGAAAAAATGCATTTTTCCCTTCAGGAAAGGAAATATGTCCAAATCCAATAATCCACATGTATGGGTAAAAATTCATCTGTATCATCTACAAAATCATCATCTAAAATCAATCATCTAAAATTACAAGAAATTTGATGATGAAAATTATTGCTTGTAGAAAAAGGTTCGTTTTAAAGAAATTTTTATATTTTGGATAATTATATATCTATCAATGCTAATGGTTTCTAGATTTTATTTTTCATTATGAATTTCATTATTATTTAGTTCAATTATTCATATTATTTATACTAGACAGAAACTTAAGTAGAACGTCGCTAACAAACAAAGTAGTTCCCATCGCGGTGTCTAAATTTCGAGTGAAACAAAGAACGACAATTTTAAAATATGATTATTTCGTTCAACTTATGTATAAATAGTGTCTTTTTATCACGATTCGCGTACCGAAATTCCTCCTATCAAGCCCTTGAAATTGAGTACACATATATATTATAAGAGTAAAAAAAACTAATAATTTCAAACATAATACTTATATTTATTTATCCCGTGTTTTAGTGATGCCCACATGCAACTTAAAGGCTTCAAAAGTGCAGTATTAAGTATTACATGCATACACCTCTTTTTGTAACAAAGTGCCCTTTTTCAGAAAATGTATCAAATTCCAAGATTTTAAAAGTTTTCCAGGAGATTCAAATATTTAAGAGGGTAAAAAATGTACTCCATCAGAAAAATCCAGATTTACTTGTTTATAGTGGATTCAAACACACGCAATGCATGTTTACGTATCCGCTTCCTATAAAAGTAAAAGAGGCATTGACTTTAGCTCTTTGCTTAACTTACTCCCCTTTCAATGGCTTGAAAGTGCTTTTAAATCGGCTTTTATTAGTTCTCGTAAATCAAATAACGGGTTATATAAACGCAGCGAAAAGCCATCATTTCAGTTTTTCCCACATCGTCATCTTTTTTTTTGCTTGTAGCCATCGTGGAAATGAACACAGAAATTGTATCTGAGATTTCTGCAGCGATTTTCTCTATAAGCCATTACAAAGGATAAAACCCGCGTTTACTTCGTATTTTTCAAAATAGATGGCTGTATTTACTGTGGAGTATTTGTCGAAAACAATGAGATATATTTTAGCAAGAACAAAGCGAGATTTTATCTTAACTCTTGGCTAAACCTCAGTTTTTTTTATCGATGTATCTCGTTTCGTTGTAAAATGAGTGCGGTCTTGCTAAAAAAGAGTATTTCCATATGAATATTTATCAGATTTACAGATATAAAACATTTCCGACGGCACCAGAACTTACAAATCGTGTAGAAACTGCCTGGGGGAAGAATTCACCACGGAAAACATTCTCAACTAACTGTCCGGACATCATAAGAAGCTTACAGGCCATTGATGAATTTCCCTTTCAGGGAAATCTCTTTAATGACAAATTTGTGGACATTGCCGTGATTTTGGCACATGGAGAAATTTCACGTGACTTCAATTGGACACACCAACCAACCAACCAACCAACCAACCAACCAACCAACCAACCAACCAACCAACCAACCAAAAATTATAAAAGTAAAGAAAAAAATTAACAGGCCTTGAGAATAATTTTAAAAGTTTTATTTGTCCTTTTATTTTATTTTCTGATTTTCGGATTTGTGGATGGTTTTGCTACCGAGTAAAGAAAAACTGAAAATCCGGTCTAAACAAACCAGCGTTTAAAGAGTTTAAGTGTAATTTTGCTCTAATTTGAGGATCCTCTACAATTTTGTAACTGTTTACTGTCTCTTGTAGATCTATTAATTTTTGAGATGCACATGCAAACTTTTAAATTTGCAATAGGGATCGTTGACAGCAGTTGAATCAAATACTAAAAATCATTGTTTATAGTTTAACTGCACTATTTCACTATTCACTATTTAATTATTAGCTACACTATTTTTATGAGTATTTAACATATGCGTTCAAATTTTAAACACTCATCTTTGGAACCCCCTGTTCCTAAATATTAAAATCTAAGAAATGGCGACATCTGGAAAATGCCTCCTGCGCACGACTGGTACTCTATTAAGCACCCGAGTGGTGCCCTATCCTTTACAGGTCAGAGAGGCAGCCAGACTGCTTTCTCTAGGTTTGTCAGCGGACACTTGAGATGCCTCCAATTTGAACAGAGACAGAAGGTTTTTAAACTCTGCACGAAGTGTAGAGCTGCCCAGGCATCGCCTGAGCATATTTTAATCTGTACCGATTTTAAACTAGACGAGGGTCTTTCTTACAGATTTTTATTTCTAGACTTCTTGAAAGTTCTTGGACTCCTGGAATTATTCTAATTTTTATTAGACCAATTGTGATTAGTAACAACAACAACAACAACAACAACAAATATTAAAATAAATCTACAATTTGTTTTTTTCCACAAATTTTATTACTATTTATTATTAATTAACATTAAAATCATAACCTCAAAATTTGTAGTAAAAAAAGAAATATTTACTTTCGGAAGTTCATAAAAATGCCGAATTTTCTTGATGTTTTGACCCGTTTCATACTTTTGCTCACGTAACATAACATTCATATTGGAAAGTTTCTAAAGTAAGACATGAGAGAAAGAAACAAAACGATAATTCAAAGAAAAAAAAACATTTTAAGGATAAATTTATCCGTCATCTCCTTATTATTCAGTTTGCATCGGCACAGAGAAGGTTTATTGTTACAAACAACTTGACCCGAGTTAACAGTGTGCGATACACACACATATATTATTTTTTTTTATTTCTTATCCGTTTTATATTTTGGCATCTGGAAGAATTTTTCGCTCCCAAAGTGTTTTTCTTTGAAATTGACATTCACCTCTGTCATATCTCCCGGAGAATTCCTTTTTTTTCTTTTGTTGTTAGCCATCAGCATCCCTTAGATGTAAACATTGTACTTGCCGGAAAGCAAACTGAGAGAGGGCCTTTAAAACAATGAAAGAAAGACGTAAGCTCAAGAAAAAGCAGTAAACATGCTTTGTTGTTGCTTCAATTTCAGAAATTCTTTACGAATAAAAAAATTTCGTTTCTGAGCGTAAATTTCTCCTGACATTATTGAATTCTTCACACTTCAGGAGTAATTCTAACTCGTAAGTTTTGTATTTTATATTCTTCTGTTGACTGCTCTTACTTTAAATGCAAGAATGAAAGATGGATGGAAAAGAAATGCTCTCTTAAAATACCCTTTCTTGGAAAACAAGTGGTTTCTCAAAAAGTTATATTTAAAAGCAAGGATATATTGAAGTACCTATACACAGATCTCTTTTCTCACCAACTATTTTTGGCTACACGTGTATTTAATTTTAAGGATAAGTATTAAATTATCCGTAAAGAAACCATTTTGGTGGATTTTTTTGTAACAACGGGGATATTTATTATATTATATTGAGATATAAAACATTTCCCTATTAAATATTGTTACAAAAATATATCCACTATGCACTTATTTTATTGCAAAGAAATTTTGCCAACTGCACACCTCGCAAACAGTTAAGCTAGATAGCTAAAGTATGAAAATTTTTGTAAGACAGTTCCTAGTTTTTTCCTTTATTTTTAGTACGAGCTGGTTATGCCGGCCTGTTTAACTCAGAGACATCAAAGATGACTTAGAAATAAACAATAGAGAATCAACATTCATAAAAATAAACATTTCCTTTTATGGCTACGGGCTCCCTCCTCGAGTCTCTGCTCATGAGATAGGGTGGGTTGGGGTAAAGTTGGTCATGGGGTAAAATAGGTCAGTTTTAATTAACTCGATATGAATCAAATTTAAATTGAATTTTTTTCACTAATTTTTTAAAATTATATTCTATAATGTGCTGGCAACCTTTTTCAACTGTCAAAAATTAAGATTTATGAATTTGAGGACTGAAAAAATATTTAATTTGAACTGTAAATAATGTCATCGAAAAAACAGGGTGTAGTAACTTCCAAAATATCAATATATTGTATAAATTACAGCAGACTTTTGTATTATTTTTCCATAAAAGAAAGTCCGAGAGATATTTCAAGCCAATCAGCTTAGAAAAATATAAAATATTTTATCTTTTATAACGATATTTAGTACTTGGGGTAAAATGGGTCATAGTTTAGAGGCCCTGTAAAAACAATGTTTTTAACTCATTTCCTTCAAATATACATTGAACTGTCAAACAAGTTTATTTTTTCGCCAAATAAAGTATTTTAATTGCTACATTTGGAACAATGGTCATTAACTTCAAACGTTTACAATTTCCTTAAAGTACAACTTAAAACAAATTTTTTAAGATAAAAACGGCACAGATCCGATTGCCTTTTTTCTTTTTTTCATGTATATTTAGTAATAAATATATTTTTGACATATTTTTGCAATGAGACCCATTTTACCCCACATTGGGGTAAAATAGGTCATTACTTTTGATGCTAAGTTTAACCAACTTATAACTAAAAAATATTTGATAAAATTAGATGAAAATGTTCTGAAGGATTGTAATGTCAAGATCCAATTGAAAGAAATCCTTAAAAAGTAAGAGTTTTTAAGAAATAAAACTTAGAATGTGAAAGTACCTTAAAATTGACCCATTTTACCCCAACCCACGCTATTCTTCAAAATCCACAACAATATCTTGAAGGAATGGCTTTTTTATTTTTTGAAAAAGCCAGTCTGTATTTGTGTATGGGACTAAGAAACTCAGAGCAAAATATTGTTTATTTACATCTAGACTTCTAGATTTAGGCGTAACATTATATTTTAGTATGATGTTTACAACAAAGCTGACAAGTATTTAATGCAAAATGCCAATTATGTTGCAATACTATGATAATGGGCTTAACGGGTAGAAGTTGGAATATGTGATTGCAAATTTTCTCAGAAGACTTCAGACTGCATCTTTGATTAATATCAACAGGATTCCAATGAATATCTTCACTAATGATTAGCATCTAAAACTACCAATTAATCATCGAAGGGCTATACAATCAATTATCTCTGTTTATGAGGAAACAATGAGGGTATTTGGAGGGTAATTATTTAAAGCGTAATTGAAATTCTAAATCATATCTTTACGCAAGGTCTATAAATATTTAGAACTGGCAAATCCTAGATGCAGTTTGTATGTTTTCAGAAAAAAAAACGTATAACTGATAGGTACTTTTTCTATCCCCGTTTGCGTATTGGATATTCAATAATTATTATAAATATTTTGGAAATAAAATTGAAACACGACGTTTGATTTGCACATAATTTATTAAAATATATTAAAACCAGACATGTTTCGAGGGTATACTGAACCCTCTTCGTCAGTGAAATGAATCAGGTTTTAATATTCGTCAGGTTTTAATACCTTTTAATAAATTATGTGCAAATCAAACGTCATTTTTCAATTTTATCCTAATTTGCACAGTTTGCCATCAATATTTTATTTTGGAAATAGTTTGTAATTATAGCATGCCGTAAGAGGCGACTAAAATAGGTAGAAGTCCAACCCTCCGGGGCAATGGCAACCCCTTTCTATGACAGTGTTTGATTTGGACTCGTAGTGGACACGACATCATCATCAAATGGCTTGAAATTTCTTGAAAGAGTGATATTAAACAAATCAATTTCTCTCTCCAGGTCTCTAGAATACGTCACCCGACGATGGAATTAGGGAACCGAAACAAGGGTAGGTGACTATTGATATATTTAAGGTGTACGTACACACTAGACAACTTTTTTCTTATTTTTGGATTAAAAAATTTAACTTTTTCACTGTAGGATAGTGATTTGCTGTTAAAACCATTTTCCTGAAAAGAACTTACAAAATATTAATTATTAATTAGTTAATTAGGAAATTATGTCCTAATTAGCATCATTTTTAAACAGTTCTTAATCACATTCAAATTATCTTAGACACTCAATTCAGGTTGGAAACCGTTCCTTTAACTGTACTTAAGGGTCCGACCCTCGAAAAAAAGATCTGCGTGGAATAGTTTTTCTGTAACAATTCTGTTTTTGAAGATAGCCGAAAAAATCGCGATATTTTTCAGAGACTTAAATACTTAAAAATTTGTTTAAAATAAACTTCTAATAACCTTGATTATTTTGGAGGGTCAGACCCTTCGTATAACTCTAAAGATTGTAAAAACCCAAGTTTTATCAAGATAAACTAAATATTTCTGAAATTATCACTGTTTAAAATTGAAAAACCATGAAAAAAATTTAAATTTTAAAAGTTCCGTTAAAATATATTAAAAAATTATTTTCATAAAATTTGAATGCTTACAAATACAAATTAGATAGTTATTTACAAAATCATAAGTTATTCCGAATCTGCATATTTAAAATACACTTTAAAATAGAGGAAAAAGCATCCATTGTTGAGGTCTATTTTCGCGATTTCGTAGTGTGTACGTACACCTTAATTTATTTCGTGAAATAGTTAGATTAAAGCGGTTGTCGAATAGAAGATTAAGATTAAATATCCCTAAAATGAGAAAATTAACAGCAGACATGAAGGAGACCCATGTTAAAAAGTGTTTCTAGGAGGGTAGGTGGATAAAATAGAATATTAGGGGGTAATGTGCATTTTACTATTTTACTACAGTGATAATTTCTCGCAAAAAATGCGTTAAAACAATTCAACTTTCCCACTTTAGTCCGTTGAATATGTTACTTGTAGGATCAGTTTGTAATATGAGACAGGGGAAGGTTAGTTGGGCAAACCCCCCCTATAATATTTTAATTCTTTGAGGTATAATTAGATGTATTAAATTTTTTATAGTTACAGGGTTTTTTGTCCCACTCCCTTTTATCAAGTATGAATTTAAAATATGGTTGATTATACCACAGTAATGGATATATAATAGCGAAAAATAAAAGTGTTCACTCTAAGGATTTTATTTTAAAATAAAATATGTTTAAATTAAAGTTTTAAATTACCTGGCATTAAATAGTTAATATGTGAACGAGAGAAAACTGTATGTGTGTATAACCATTCACTGATATAAGTAAAAAACTGTTTTGGAAGAAAGTCTCTTAACGATTACATAATGTTGCATACAACAGATGGTTTTTTCAAACTCGCGTATTCCTTTAGAAGTTTTTTCTCTCGTTTTATATCGAATACCCTACTTAATTATGAGGAATTAATACGATAATACTTTGTTCTAAAGCAGAAATATTTCCAAACCTAGTTTTTTACTATACATCTGAGGAATTCAACTGTTTTGAGAATATCTTTACTCGTCATTAAGCAATTGCGGCTCCCAATAAAAGCTTTGTGGGATTTGATTTTTCTTTTTTTTCTCTCATAATTATTGAAAAGGGATTCTCTTTTAGAAAAAAAAATAGGTATGTTTGAGAGCTTTCTTTCGTTTTCAGGCAGTTAGAGGGATGCACGTTTTTAGCAACTAAACTCGATTGCCTCAAATATTATCGGAAACGTATTAAAATCGATTTTTCCACAGCTATGCTGGAAGAAAAATACTTTTTTCGGCATGACGGGTTTAAGGGCTATGAATAGATTAGTAAGATATTGCTTTAAATATAAAACTAAATATTCGTCATGTTAAAATTACTGATAACTCTCTATTTTTAACAATTATTGTTAAAACTAATTGGTTATGTAAGTCTTTATATTTTTATGTATCTTAATTGTTTCAGATAAGCTTAACTTTATCTTAAAATTTATTCTGGTTCAATTCGTTAGGATTTTTAAATGTAAATATCTTAATGCTGTTTCATAAATCAGGACCTGTAGCATCCCTGTGAATTAATATATTTTAATAATTAATAAAGAATACAAATAATATTCTATTTGGATTCAGTGATTATAAACCACTTTTTTCTAAAGTCATCAATGGAGAGTGCTAGCAATCCTAAATGGGTGAGTAGACATTTATTGACTACTAAATACGAAGATTAATATTAAGAGCAAAACAAATAGATCGGAAGATCCGATATAGTACTATTCCGGCTTTCAAACAAAGATTGAAATTTTCATTTCCAACTTATAAAAGCTAAATTTTTTTAACCAAATCTTATAATCTTCAACATAAAAGTATAATCCTGCGAAATAAATTGCCATATTTGGCTGGAACATAACTCACACATTATCTAATCTCCAACCGAAGGAAGAAAGCGAACTGGTTTCATAAAAATAAATATTATTTTTTTCTCCCATAAAGATAAAGAACCGAAGAGTTCATCCCCTTTTTCAGTGCTCTAATCCTTAATGGTATTGGCAGAGGGAGTCCTAATAGGCTTATTGAAATTCCAGAGGATCATCACAGTCAATACTGAAGAGATAAATCAGTTTAATTAGGCTCGCGGGTAAACATTTCGTCGCAGGTAGCGCTCAAGAGTAATTATAAATTTAATTATCTCTTCTTCAATAAAGTAACTTCGAGTTGATGGGGGCTGTGAGGTAGGGACAATGGAACCACTCGGGTAACATCGAATCTATACGAAAAATGATTAGTTGCTTGTGCATGCGGAATCATACTTTCTTGATTTTTTCTGTGGTTATATGAAAAAAACAGAAGAAATTGTGTGTTCTCTCGATAAAAAGTAAGTGATTGTTATTGTTTTTTTCAGATTAAAGTTTTTTTTTATTTGCTATAAGTGTATTTTAATGTTTATTTATGCGTGCATGCTGATTAGTTATAACGTTTCTTAAAAAAACGACGTAACACTCTTAACTTTTTAAATTTAAAATTTGTATTTATATTTAAATTGCGTTTAAATTTCTTTGAAGATTAAGTGTATTATTATCTTGATTTATTGTATTGTGAGATTACTGTGATGTTTCCCAAAACGGTGTCGTGCTATGAGCGTACATTGATAAAAAAATCAATATCGAAAATCGAGATTGAACCACTAGTTAGTTATTTTATGTGCTTTTTGCTATTTCAATACTGTTTTTGTGTGATTTGCGAGTTCGGTGTACCACCAAATATTACCGAACCCCCTTTTTCTAAATCTTCGCTAATTCTGATTACCCCCAAACTAGTTTGGTTGTAGTTAAGCATGGGGAATATGAGGGCGGCAGCACTCCCAACCACCTTAATTATTTTTTACATTTTTCTGATGTTGAAATTCAAAATTTTTTATTCTGTTTGAGGGCTTACTTCGATGTTAGGGTGTCTTTTTACCACTTAAAAGAGATTCTCCGAAAGTGACTGGTGACTTTATTCACTGTCACTTGACCATAACCAGCAGATAAAGAAACCATGTTAAGAAAGAAGAAGATAAGAAAGAAGCTTGAGAGAAGTTGTTAACCAGCAGATAAAGAAAAGAAATGGTCCTTTTGCTGACCCTGATAGGTGGAATCCTTCTTGGTTAACCGCTGGTCACGTAGCAGTAAATAAGGCAATTAGTGGCTTTCTCATGTAAACTCCCAGCGAAAAACAAGTCCAAAATTCCTTCAAAAATGCGTCAAAAGTGCAATTTCAAGTCTGTATTTGCTATGTAGCAATAGGACTTTAGCAAGTACACTGTAAAAAATAATCCTGCAAAAAAACAGAATATTTCTGGCAGCAAAAGTTGTCAGAAAATTTCTGTAGGCTGAAAAATCCTGTAAACAGAAAAAAGCTGTTACATACAGGTAAATTCTGTAAAAAGAAACTTTCTGTCAAGTGAGCTACATATTTTTCTGTTGCCTCTCAATAATTGTCATCTTGTGCGCATGCACTTATTTTAGTAGAGTTTTTTCTAATTTTAATTAATTAATATCCGGGGATAGAACCCACGACCAACCGCATGCTAAGCACGCACGCTACCACTGAACCAACGAAGATTCAGTATAATGTTGCCAAAAGCTGTATTCGTTTTCGATGCAGTAAGTTTCTGTTTAAGTACAGATAAGCTAAAAAACTAGATAAAAGCTGTTATTTTACATAAAATAAGTAGAAGTGCGGTGGGAATGTTACATGACAGAATATCTCTGTAAACATAAAGTCATTGTTTTTGAAAATTTCTGTTTTTCTACAGTTTTTTTACAGTGTAAGTCTGCAGTTTTTTTACAGCAGTTTTGAATACATTTTAAAGGCATTTTCTAGCGGTCTTATAAAAAACTGCAGAGTTTCTAAAGAAAACTGTCCAAATCCCCTCTTCACTTTTTTGAAGAAATTTTGCGGATTTTTCGCCGGGCTCACGATATAGTAGTATACTAAAAACTGTACTGAATATGTATGTGTGCTTGGTTTGGCTTTAAAATAAAGAAATATTCATTTACTCAGCACATTTTACATCTCGAATACTGCGAAAACAAGTGATATTGTAAAATCCACCCTCTAAAAGATATAATGAAAACACCTCAAACCTCAACAATCACATAAAACCCCACACATTATTCGAAAAACTTCACAACCACACCACATCCGGAAACCTAACTCCCGCGATCCCTTTTAATTCTCGGTAACCTTTTTCTCTGAGGGGCCCATCCAATCAGAATTTTTACTTAAGAAACCCATAATTGGGCTCCGAAACATCCAACAACGAGGCTCTTAGGAGACCGAGGAGATGTCTCATTACTTGTGCAATTCCCCCCTGTGTTAGGCCACTGTTCCTTTAATGAGAAGAAAGGAATCATCGATCCCGTACAACAACAACAACCGAACCCTCATCACGTACTTCAGCTTCTCGTCGTGTCTCGAGAAGCTCAATCATCCGCGTTTTCAATTGATTTCCCTCGACTTCGTCTCCTTCTAATGGATAACATGTGTTTTGTTAATTCGCGGTCGGCAATCAATAGGTTATCTGACGCTGTCCTGGGAGAGAAAGGGGGTAGTTGTTGGTTGGGGTGGTTGAAAGGGTTTTTTTTGGGGGGGTTGGTTTTCTTTAAACTGGACTTGTTCTCGTTGTTTAAAACAGAATAAACAGCTATACTTCCCAGCAACGTTTCCTGAACCCAGTACGTCACAGCGTGGAAGGAGAAAGTGAGTAAACACAAAGCGTGTTGGGTTGATAGGAGGAATTTCGATACGCGAATTGTGATGAAAAGACACTGGAAACAGTTCCTTTAACTGTTCCATACACATAATGTTTCCAGTTCCATTCTTCTATCGCTCTTTTTTCAGTATTTTTAAAAACAGCTCCGTGCTTAACTTTTGGAAGTGAGTGTAGCTAGAACTATACAACTTAAAAACCTGAAATCGGACCCATTTTGTTCGTAAATTTTTTGTCTTTGATTTGATGTGCATTAGGGTGGGTCATTTTCCTATGGCGAAAAAAATTTTGCAAATTCTATCGGGCACAGCAAGAAAAGGGTGCCAAATGGTCTCAAACTAACATGTGTAAAATATTATTCGATTATAATAACTCTTTTTGCCTCCGGATTGGCCTCAAATAAAACAAAAATATGTAATTTTTAATATTTTTAAAAAGTTTTATGTCGAAAACTTATTAAAGTTCACAAATAAGGGTATTTAAAAGCAATTTTAATATTATTAGTCACCTTCATGCATTATTAATACAAAAATAACTGCCAAAGTGGCAATATAATATGCTATATATTAACAATAAGAGCCGTAGAATATGAATCTCTTTTTATCGTGGATTTTCAGTGGTACAGATTTTAAATATTGGTTTTAGTTCATAGACATTCTCCCTCAAGTTTGGTCAGTATAAAACGGTATTTTTAATTTTTCAAAATAGAAACAGTTGTGTTTTTCATAAATATGCCGCGCTTTCGAAATTCAGCGGACAGTTATTTCACTGGCTGGTCTTGGGATCCAAATATGATCGTAAAAATATGTTGAAACAATTGTCAAATGTATAGTTCGTTCATAGGCAATATCAGTTATGATTTGCTCAGTCATGATTTACCTAATTTTTACTATAGCAATTGACTGAAACCCAGGCCCACGAAATTATACTTCTTTGGAGGATTGACTCAAAATAGCTTCTTAGCATTCCCTTATGCTTTCATAAAAGTTAAAATATAGAAAATTTAACTGTTAAGGATAATTACAAGTAAGTTTTGAAAAGTTATGTTGCTTATTTAAAAACTAAGGGATAATACTGAGCTTTATGCTGAAAACGGGGATCTACCGCTCTTCTTAAGAAAATATTTCAAAATTTGACTCTTAAAATGTGGTTTTAATTTATTTTTGGACATTAGGGAATCACATGGGGACACTTAGGATGGACTATTCCTAATATGCCAAAAAATTTCAAGGAAATCCCGACTTTTAAACTATTATCCAAATGTTTTCTATGGGGTTGAAACCTATAACCCAAAAAAGGTATCCACCTTCTGACATATCCATTTTTATTAAAAATTTAATATTTTTACCATCCTACTCAACCGGCAATAATGGTTTCGCACATTTTTATGATTCCAGCAAGAAATTTTTGATTGCCAGTTCTAACCATTGAGATATTTCAAAATATGTTGTATTACAAGTCAAGTATTTAAACTTTGGTTTCATTTATAATTATTTTATAGTCTTCAATGATGATTTTTATACCATTGTGCACATTTATATTCATGACGGATTTGTGCAATCGAGGTAAAAGCTGGATTTTCGTTCGTCCATTTTTGCATGAAATTACTATATTAATCGAAACTTTGAGGCCAATCCGGAGACAAAAAGAGTTTTTATAATCGAATAATATTTTACACATGTTATTTTGAGACCATTTGGCACCCTTTTGTCGCTTTGCCCCTGGGAAAATGTGAAAAAAATATTTTTGACCCACCCTAATGTGCATCATGACCATTATTTTCAATTTTTTTTTATTTAAAAAAGTGAAAAAAATTTAATAAACATTTTTGAAAAAATATTAAAAGGTTTTAACTCTTAAAATGAACATCACTATCAAATTTCAAGTTGAAAATAAAATTTAATAATGCATAAAAAAATTTACGCAAGTCTCTAAACTATTCCTAAAATTATACAGCAAGAGGGATTCACTGGAAAATTCCTAAACTCGCTTGAGGGTGTTCAGATGACTTAAAACATGCAAAAAGGCACATTAATTTCAGAAAGTAGTACAATTAACAGATTCGGTACAAAATCTTACAGTGCTAGTTCCCAACACAATGAGATATAAACATAACTCTAAGGAATTTTCAGGAGAAATGCATTCAAATTGAATTAACTTAAAGTTGGGAACTAGCACTGTAAAATTTTGTACCGAATCTGTAAGAGTTGTCGTATTTTCAGAAATTTATGTGTCATTTTTAAAGGTTTTAAGAAATATGAACGCCCTCAAGCGAGTTTTTGAATTTTCTATGACTGAATCGCTCATAAATCCTTATATTACTCTTATAAAACACACAAATGTTACATATGCATATACAGGGTGTCCCACCAGAAGTGGCCCAACCCCTTTAACTTTTGAACCCCTACAGATATAGTCATGAAAGTGGGGTCTAGGTATAGTAAAGTGACAATGCCCTATCCAATGAGATAACCTTCAACGCCCTCTAGCGGAAAATTTAGGAGTTATAATTTTTATTTTAAAAACTATTTGAGATATGTGAAAAAAGTCAATGACTAAGTTGTAGAGCAGCATCTATTCAGTAGGAAAAGACAACTTAATGAGAAAAATATCTTGAATAAAACCCCGAAAACGCACGCTCAATTAGGTTTAAATTACATAGATTTTACGTCTTAAAACGTTCCTCACGAGGCCAAAATGTGAATTTTTCAAATTAATGAACTAAGAATACTTTTAGTCATTTACTTAAGTATAAAAATATATTGTTTACATAAAATAATTAGAAGTGCGGTGGGAATGTTACATGACAGAATATCCCTGTAAACATGAAGTCATTTTTATTGAAACTTTCTGTTTTTCTACAGTTTTTTTACAGTGTTTAATAAATCTTTTTAGTTAGTTTGCTTGTAAATAATACTATATGAAAAGTATTTCCATTGAAAGAAAGCTGTTTTAAAAAACGTATTTCAGTATCGAAAAGCTTTTTAAGTCAGATATCTCTTCTTTTTTATTTTCTTACATAACGTGATCGTTTTCTTTGTTTAGTTTATTTTAAATTCACATACATGAGAAAACTGACTCTGAACTTACCTGTCAATTTTTCAGCCCTTTGAAGTGTTGTGGCAGTCAGTGTGTAAATGGGACCCCTACCCTTCCCATTGCTAGCATACACTATTAGCTGGAGAGCTGTACTGCTAGGAAGGCCTTGAATGACGAAATCTGCGTGACCGAGGGTGACATTGGACCTCAACTTGCCAACTTCCACATCGTACACTTCTATGGTGAACATTTGAGGCAGTCCTCCGTTGTAGCCTTCCAAGCATTCCACGTGGATAGAGTTCTCGGTATGGTTCACCAAGGAGCAGTTTATGAGTGCTTCAGGAGGGCCTGAAACAGAGAGAGCTATATTTAATACAATAACTTTATTTTTTCTCAATACAATTAAGGCTTATAAGGTGGCTGAGACATAATGTATTAGACGTAGTTACTAATGTAATTATCATAGAAAGATTTTACTTGTGCAATGAGAACGTAGCCTAAACAGAAGTAGTTAAATCGGTCACTGAAGTTGCGTGATGAGCGTTATTAGGCGTTTTTGATCCTGTTTCAGCCGCGTATTCTAAATGAACGGACTATAGTGTGGTAAACGCCTTAACCCTACAGTGCATACTGATGCCATTTGGCAACACGACATTTTTCCCCATTTCCTACTTGAACTTTCATTTCCAAACGGCAACAACATGCAATAAGTACAATAGATATAACATTTAATCGTATTAGCACTTTAGACTGCCATTAGATCACAGCAGGGGTACTATTTTGAGACATTTGTTAGTAGCTAGTGAGACGAAAGTCAAGACACAGAAAACGCCAAAATAAAAGGAACATATAAATTAAAATAAAAAAAAATTTCAGCTTGAAAAAAAAATGTTTTGAAAAGATAAGTTGTTTTTTTATATTTTTAGAGCATTTGGTTTTATTTCACTTCACAATTAATTTCACAAGAGACACAAATTAATTTCTCAAGGACAAAGTTTTTTGCCAATAAAAAGTGGAAAAAATTAAATTATTTTTTTAGTATTTTTTTACTAATTAACACCATAATAGAAGTCACATAAATGATTTTCAAGTGAATTTAAAAAATCATGCATTGTAGGGTTAAAGCTCTATGATTGGCCCGTAATACCCCGTTCGCACTGGCCTTTATTTTTGCCTCTACATTCGTTAGCACTTTGTTGCCATGGAAACACACTAATCAATTCACTAGTCAATTAATAATATTTTATGTATTTTTAATTGTATTTTTGGTGATTTTATTCATTAGTTTTAAGTTGTATATAGAAATTAAATTTTTAATTATTTTACAAATCATGCTGTTATTGTTCACACACAGTAAAGTGCTTATTTTCGCCCCTTGTCAGTGCAAACGCCGTTTTCAAAAGATGGAGCGATTTTGCCTGTTTCCATGACATCAAAGTGCTAACGAAAATAAAGGGTCTTTTTTCTGCCAGTGCGAACGGGGTATAACAACTGCCTAAAAAGTGCCGTCTTCATAGGAACAACTAGAGAGCCTGTAAACGAGAGAGAGGCGACAACTCGTTTAAAAGCGTCTCTGCGCATCCAATTCTGTTCAAACTGTATCATGCCGCTTGTCTCGCGTCCCATGCTAATCCTATGGAGGGAAACCTCTCTCCGCCTGTGGCGAACATAAAACCTGTTTACCGATCTGCGCTCTATACTGAGTTGTCGCCTCTCTATCGTATACATGATCTCTAGGAACAACATATGTCCTATTAGAGAAATCTTCCGATTACTCAAAACTACGTTGTTACTTAAAACTACGTTTACCACTTCCATTATAACCAGTTCAGTTGATAATGAATTTTTTTTAAAGAAGAGCTTATAAGCTAAAGTATTGAACCTAAAAAATGTCAAATCTTATATTGGATTAAATATATATTTTTTTGTTGTGAAAAATTTAACCATAGATTCGTATTTTATTCAAAAGAAAATAATAAAAAAAGAGAAACTAACCATATTATTAATATTTCCCAATAAAATAGATAATAGACGAATAAGTTATTTGACTGACAATATAGTTTGATTTGATGTATTACTTTTTCGAATTAAATAAACAAATGGCATCTATAAATTATCTGTCATAAATGTCGCAGTCTCTCATATCTTATTCCAAGCCCTAATTATTTTCAAAAACTGTTTTAGTTCCAAATACTACCAAATCTTCCATATGCATGACTATTATAAGTTCGTAAAATATATTAACAATTACAATTTTCCCCATTCTGACAAAATTTGTAAACATTACTACAAAGTGAATAATTTATTAAGTATACCTATAAGAAACATTGCTTGGAAATTCCCATCAGTTGAAACAATTTGGGAACATTGTTTGCAAACGTCAGCATTTACAACTATGTATTACGCTCCTTGAGAATAAGGCTATTCTGAATCCAGATAATTTCGTGGCGCAAATACTACTTAGTGATTAGACTCTGATTCTACCCTCAATCCATTTCATGGGTGTAGAACAATGCATCCGAAGCATAAGTTAGAAGCATATTACTCAGAGCAGCTTTGATGTTTGATGAGAATATCATCATTGAAACCAATGATAATGAAGGTAAAATTAGGTATTATTTAATTCACTTAATATATTTACTTGGTTATATGATCTTGAGTTATAAGGAAATTGAAAAATTTTAATATTGTGTATTATTCTTATTCATTTGTAGAAAAATATGTGCATGGTATTTGAGTTGGTTTCATAGAGTGATTTATTTCATATTTTTAAAGACGTAAGGAACATTATTTTATGTAATATCCCATATTTATGATTTTTCTTAACTTTTAATGTAGTTTTTAGTTAAAGAAAATAAATGCATTTAACACTTAAGTAAGATTATTACTTTCACAAATAATGTCCATATCGCATAGTTTATGACGAGTTCTCTCTCTTTTTCAAAACAGAAATTTTCAACTATTTTTCCTTTCATTTATGTTTAAAAAAACAACTCTGTATTTTGGAAAGTTTAACAAAAAAGCGTCAAATTTATTTTAAGCCCCATGAGAAAAAGGTAAACATTGTTTTTAACCGCATGGAATTCACTAATTGTTAATCCTGAAAAATAAAATCCTTTTAAAACTCACATTTGAGGTAGCTAATTCAAAAGTATAATTCTCTTTCTTAAAATGGCCTTCAGGTATTTTACATTTTCTACAAAACTTAATCATCCAAAAAGTGAACAAAATAATTTTGTTTTTGCATTTAATTCGTACTTTGTGGGGTGCTTTTTTCAAATCCCTAATTAGCCTAGGGTCTATAAAACAATTAATTTCGCTAGATCGCTCAAAATTTATAAAAAGCTCAAGAAATTAACAACCAGATTAACACCTCCCAAAAATAAGAGAGGCAGAATTAAAAACGCCTACAATGTTTATTTTCACGGAACCGGGATCATTTTCATGGTAAAATAATTACCGGTAGGAATTTCATTTAAGCCCAACGTTATTTTAACGGTCTCCGAGGTTGATAAAAAACTTGTTTTTCTAGAGCTCATTAACACTATAAAATAACTAATCGTGAAGGATCACTAAAAAAATCAAAAGTCAGTATTAACTCGTCAAAAGGTGGTGAAAAAGACCGCAAGAAAAACTTTCTAAAAATAAAAGGAAAACTTTTTTTCTTTTTTGAAAAGTATAGATCCCGAGCAAAGTGTCGTCGTGGGATTTCCAGAAACAACGCCCTTAACAAAGGGACCTCATTATACTAATGAAAGTTTTCTGGATAATAAAATGAATAGGAAAGAGAACTTTAACAAGTGAAAAGAATGCTTCAGGATTAATATTTCTAAAGCTTGAAGAAACACCTTATTATTCCTAAGGGAGGATGATTACTATTACCGTTATTATTGCCTGGGATTGCAAAATAGGACTTGGATTAATTAAAATAACAGGTTTTGAAACGTTTTTTTTTAGATCAAAAGATTTTTCATAAATGATGCGTTTCATCAGAAAGTTAATTTTTGAAATGAGTTTTAACGAAATGAGGGATCATGTTCAAAGTTCTGAAAACAGTCATTAATTCGTCATAAAAAATAATAAATACTGTAATAAATACTGTTTTGTCTTTTCTGACTGCATTCGTTCCATTGAAATTACATCTACGTTGGCAATGGTTAATGAGCTTACTAAAAAGAAATTCTTCACAGCATTATCATAAAAACGCCAAATTGGCCTCTGTAAATTTTCTGGTAATCATATATGTATACTTGATATTTTTTTATTACAGAATGAATTTCAGAAGGCGCATAAAAATATATTTAATCAAGTTATTTGTAAATTAAAATTATAGGTTTTTATAAAAAATATTCAGAAAGATGATCTGTTAATACCTCTCTGGAAAAAATATCTCGAGTGCCTTTTTATATTACTATTACTTACAATTTTTTTACTAAAAGAAAGGTAACTTAGAGGAGATAAAATATAATTCAGTCACCGTTGCATTAAGATGATTCCCCTATCTTTCAATGTAAAATAGTGCTTCTTCCACACTTTAAGTTTAAAAATAAATTTACACTTTTTGAAATCGTCGCTACTTATAAACATGGTTTGTTCCAAAAAATGCGTAAATTTTTGAGTTTATTTGATTTTTTAATGAAAAATAGCATCTTTAATGCTATTTTCACATACTAAAAATCACCACCCTTAACTTATGACGACTTAGATCATTATAATTGTCACTGAGATCCAGGCCGTTTACCCATAACAACCCATTCTACTTCTTCCTGACAATTTTTACGCCACTATAGTATTCACCTCTGCTACCATGACTATACTCTATTCATTTGAAATATAAGCCACTGAAAATATTTCCTTTTCCCACCACTGAATCAGTAACCATGGCAACTATCAACATCTAAGCGACAAATAGACCTGACTTCCATAAACGGGTAAAATAAAAATATCTCCCAAAGATGCACCTTCTAGCATGCTTCTAGCCACCCTCAACTGTAGTAGAAAAATACAACCAACGAATCCGTCTCTGCGGCTGCGTGAAGAGCGTAGCTATGGTTACGCTTTTGGTGCGGGGGAAACAGTATTTTTCAGGCGCCAATTCTAAATGAACAGAGTATACCTCTGGAACTAATCTCCTCAATGTGATTCCTAATTTTCTACCCTAGGGGAACTTCCCCCAGGTGCGGGGGAAACAGTATTTTTCAGGCGCCAATTCTAAATGAACAGAGTATACCTCTGGAACCAATCTCCTCAATGTGATTCCTAATTTTCTACCCTAGGGGAACTTCCCCCAGTAGGTGCAATTGAATGTTTTTCCAATAGGATTTTGGGACAATGATTTCCCAAAGGTGATATAAAGGTTTTTAACTCAACATTGACAGCGTTCAGGCTTATAAAATTAAAAACAACAAAAATTGAGATATTTTCGATTTTTCCCCTACACCTTACCATGGGAAAACTACTTTTGAAAGGTTTGGGGGTGAGAATTTGTCCCAGAGACCTGAAAATTTGCAGGTAATAACGTTTCAATATTTTTAACAACATGAGAGGGGGGCATCTGGGAAATAAAAAAAAATTGCATCGCCCTATTGTAGTATATATACAGAAACACCATTAGCTCACCTGCTGGCACAATTGAGAAGTAGCAGGGTTCGTGCTGCCATCCCACTTCATTCGTAGCCCAACACGACAACGTGCCGTATTCGTCGTCGTTGTGGGGGACGTACGTGGCGGTGCTCTCCCTCCCTGCGGATGTGAAGTCTTTGATGTCCAAGCTTCTGTCGGACACGTTGAACCGCCAGTGGAAGTCGAGGCCTGGGGGGTCGGCGTCTAGTTGGCACAGAACACGCACCGGTTCTCGCTTACCCACCCCATACATCCTGCGAAGGCCCGGGCTGCACACTGGAGCATCTGTGAAGAAGAAAATATTGTTAACAGTAGAAGAGCGCCAAAGCGGTCATTTTTTCGCACTATGGGCCTAGCTGAATTTTTACAACTGACAGAATAGACCTCCTTTGGGCAGTATGAGGGGACAAGATCTCACTTTTATCATCCCGATCTCTTTGTTCGGTTAGGGGGGGTTTCCCCTAGCATCCTAGGTTAAAATTTATGCTGATACAAGCAAAGAAAATATACTAGCTCTAGCTAGGTTTTGCTAGGTTTTTAGTATGAGAAGCTAGTATACTAGCTTATGCATCACTAGCATGTCATGCTATATACAAGCATCCTATGCTTTTTAGCTATTCAAGCTACTTTCATAGCTTGGAAAGCTAGGTACCTTGATCTGCTAGTTTATGCTATTTGTTTGCTAGCGGGGTCGATTCAAAGTTTAGGGGCGCAGGGGTGCATAAAACCCATTTGAGGGTCCCCAACATAGTCTTAATACACAGATTTGCCCTTTTAAGCCTAATAAATTAATAAATAATCTTCCATTCAAGTGGACTGGACAAGTGCACATTCTTCTAGGCTACACTGCAAAAAATAACGGAAAATTTAACAGCAAAAACTGCTGTTAATATTTTACGCATTTGCTGTAATCTCAAAAAACTGCCTTTTTAGCTGTAAATTCGAAATGCCACCTGCTCTAATTTACTGACAACTGCCGTGCTAGTGACCAGATACACATTGCAAAAAAAACGAAAAATTTTACAGCAAAAACTGCTGGTAATATTAAACACGTTTACTGGTACACAGTCAAAAAACTGCCTTTTTAGCTGTAAATTTGAAGCGCCACCTGCATTAGTTTAAGTTAAATATACATATTAATTTTCCTGGTAGTTTTCCTTGTAATATCTGTCATAAAAAAATTAAAAGAAAATGAAATTCTTGTTTATTGAATGCTTTTAAATGTGTCATTACCTTTACAGGATAATAGTACTATAATCTGTATAACATTAACCTATGTCTTAAGTTAATAATTTGGTAAGAATTTTGTATAATCACTATATAAAATTAATGAAATTAAAAGCACCTCTATAGCAACATTTGGATGAATTTTTACTTTATGGAACAAAAAGAAGGAGATTTAACAGGTAGTTTTTTTTAAAGGAATGTCAAACTAGCAACGAAAATGTTGCTTAGTACATGTAAACAAAATAGTTATAAAATAACAGCCCAAATTATGTATAGTTCCACATAAATTCCAGTAACATTCCTGCTTTTATGAGTTTTTACAGCAGTTTAACACTTTCCTGGAAATTCTGGTTTTCATTTCTGAAACGTTTCTGAATCCTACCGGACAGGAAACCAATGTTTGTTTTGTTTTCACGCTCACCACTAAAAGAGTCAAATTATTTAGATGAGGTGTAAGAACCGACTGATGATTCTAAAACGAGGAAGTATAACCTTCGTAGATCGGTACCTCCCGTGGTTCATAATATGCCACATTTTGAGTACTTGTAGAAACATGAAAGAACAAGACATATCTGAGGTGCACATAGCATTCTAGTTTTTCTGCGGAATAATTACAGTATCGCTGTAATGTTAACACAAAAATCTGGAAAATTACAAAATCGCTGTAAAAGTACAGAATTGCTGTTAATTTACAAAATTGCTGTTAAAGTCAAAAATTACAAAATTGCTGTAAAATCACTGCAAAAATGGCTTGCACCCATATTGCCAGCATTTTTTGCTGTAAAACTACTGTGGAATTTTTTGCAGTGTACCTATAGGATGTAGCAACACATGCTAGTGTTTCTTTGCTACCAAGTAAAAAAGTGGGTCAAAACACACCTTGAGTTGCTAGTGGTTTTGGTAGTACTAGCAAAAAGTTTTGCTAGTTTTTGCTTTTTTTTTTGCTGGTATCTAGCAGTACATGCTGGGCAAGCAAACAAATACTAGCATGAATTTTAACCTGGGATGCGTTTTAGAGGAGGGGAATTCTTTTGCTGTGCTTTCAAGGTAGAAAACGTTTTAAGTACTAAACCGTAGGAAAAAAAAACCTAAACCTTCCTACTGGAACAAAAAAGGAGCCATCTGTTTCTTGCGTCGGTTTTCATAACTAAGATTTTTAAATTTTTATGTAAAATTAAAATTTTGACCTGGATTTCTTTTACTCTTTTAGTTGTTTGTTTGAAGACAATTTTCTACGTTAAATATTGAAGTTATGAAAATGCAGACATTAACGAGTTAAATTACTTGTTGTTTTAAACCAGCTAGAAAGGCCAAAAAACGTCAAGTTTTCTCAGTGTAATACACCACAAAAGCATAAACAATTTCATACAAAAATTCTGAGAAATTTGCCTTTTTAATATATATTTTTAAGGATACGTTAGTGAGAACCTCCTACAAGTATTTTTACATAAAATGAGGAATACCAGATGAATTTTTAAACGAACAGAAAGTTTTACAACCCACGCTAAAAAAATTAATCCCTCGCCTCTCTTTCCAAAGTATAAATTAAGTTTGTCTCTTATGTTTTTAAAGTTAAGTTCTTTCAAGAGGAGTCCTGTTTTACGAGAAAACGGCAATTCCCAGAATTTTCCATTTTTCTGTAATTAAAATAAGGACATGTGGCCTCTACACTAGAAAAGTGATCTCCCGATCACTTATAAAAAGTTGTCAGCATAATAGACCACAACTCTTTCAGTTTTCAAGAACACTTTTTTCAGTTTTCCTCTTTCAAGATAAAAATCAACAAAGGTTCTATGATGATATCTCAGTGGGAAATGTGGATAGATTTAGGCTAAGCTCTCACTATAGAGACTTCCGTCACGGCGACTATAAACACTAGGTCACTCGAGAGCCATGCATTTCTATGGTAGATTTTTGGCAATCGGCCAAGAGTCTCGTAACATAATGCGCGCGCTCTAGCTTCTTGCAATAAATAGCAAGGGTGATAATTTTGTCTATGTTGCCGTGACGAAATTATCTAGAGCGCGCTTAGCCTTATCTGAATTTGGGCTTTCAGCTGCCCTTTCGATGCCTTTTTCTTTATGATTGTCCTTTTTGTTCCCACAAAAAAGCAGTTAAAGTCAACAGTAAAGTTATTATTTTTTAAGACTTAAAACTGAGATAAAGGCTGTCAGAATATTTTAGCATTCCGTGTGCGGAGAGTACTCAAAAGTATCAATTTAACTAACTGGATCTAGAGGATTAAATTTTCCTAAGATGATTATTTTATTTATGTATATCGTCGCTTAAAGCGCAAAATGACATAACTGACATTTTGGCCATTTTGAGTTATGCATCAATCTTTATGCAAATCCCGGCCCCGGATCACCTGGCACCAACGATTTTGCGAAAAAAATGACTCAAATTGCTGCAATCGTTAATTTTGTTATTTTAGCATAACTGCATTCGTAAGGCAAAATGACATAATTGCACGCCTTTCATTGATATTGTTAGGTCCACAGAGAAGCGTTTCATCTCAATCCCCGGTCAAAAAGGCCTAAAATGAAGGTTTAAAACTATAATAATATTATTTTCTTTAATTAATAGCCAAACTGTTTTTTCATCTCCTGCAAAATAGGGAAAATGCAGTTATGTCATTTTGCGCCTTAAGCGACGATATGTTACGGGCAATGTAATAAATCGGGCATTATATTAATACCCGAAGTGGAGGGGTGCAATGTGATAAATTCAAAGGCAATGAATTTTATCAATGAAATTTATCACTTTGCCCGCCTCCACTCTGGGCATTATTAATAATGCCCAATTAATCCCTTTGCCCGTAATATAATACCTTAGTTTTTAAATTTAGTGATTCAAAAAAAAATATTTGCAAGAAAAAAAATTGCATCGAATCATAATACCGTAGATAAAGGGTTAAACATGTCCCTTTCGATGATTCCTCCAAAATGAAGATCGGAAGTTAAAAGTCTAAAGCAGCATTTAGTGATTTAGTAAATCATTTTCTCTTCTTCTTTTCTGAATTTTTACAAAATTCAGTGTAGGTTTATTTCAGAACAATAAAACAAAAAGCAAATCAAGCACACACGAGGTTCACCTCACAAAATGAAAAATGAGAACTCCGCAAATTTCCTTCAGGGAACTAAAGGTTTACAAACAGGCATATTACACTCGGCTTTCCACACACACCCAGACAATTTCGGGAAGGTTTTCGCTCCTTAAACACAGCCTAGAATCCTTTACAAAACTACTTAACCATGTTTTATGTACACAAAGAAATCTCAAAGGAAAAACTACACAACAAAATATCCCTCCAACTATCATCCGTTTCCCTGTAGATAGTAGAGAAATCACTCTGAAGAGAGCAACTCCACGTACTTAAAGGGGACCCTGATATGAGTCCTGTCTTGTTCATTTCTCCCTAAGAAATCGTTCCAGTCGAGTTTTTTCCGCCACTTTTATTGCTTGATACTGTTGTATCCAATTTATCAGCATTCGTAGAGGGGTTTTTTGCGCTAGTAGTCTCTGGTGTATTTCTTAAAAGAAGTGACATACTTAGGGAGGGCATTCGCTTGTAATTTTAGACAGTGATCGATGGAAGAATGTGCTTTGAAGCCACCGAATGGGTCCGGATTTAGCAAATTGAGCTGCTTCCCCTATGCCGGGACACGGGGTTTGATAAATTCGCGCGCGACTCGAGGAAGACGATTTGTCAAAGTGTATATGTGGGTTTGGTCGAGTTTTGAGAGGTTTGAATAGCCGTTAGGATAATGGTGTCATTGTCTCGCGGTTTCTAGTCAAGTAATTTATTACTACTTTGATAGTAAAATTATTGCGAATACTATGTTGTCATCATGTGTATTTTGCTGCGTACTAGAATGAAATAGATAGATGGTTTTAAGGGCCTTACTTTCGAGTTGTGGTTTTTAGATTGTTGTTTCAAATTCCGCTTAGTGAGGTTTGAAAATGTTGTGTGCTTCCCTTTGTTTTTATGTGAAAAAGTAAATATATATGTATCCAAAGATTTATATTTTACAATCAGGATTTCGACTTTCAGGAATATTAATACATTATTAATGCTTATAAAAATAAAATAGATGGATGTGATTGAAAATCCTTATTTTTGGGTACAGTACTTCTAAACTTTTTTGTGTTACACGTCCACCATCTTAAGGTTTGACAATTTTATATTTCACTTCCTTTTTATTTAAAAAAAAGTAATATGAATATTTATCCAGTGCCTTAATTTTATCTGTTAGATAAGTTTATTTGACAGAAATATAATTATTTATTTTTCAATTAAATTACATTTCCAAACTAAAGTAATTAACTATAAAATAATAAATCTGCCTAAATTGGATGCAATTAAGACGTTGAATTGATCAAGATAGTTAGTATAAATGAATTCTTCCAGGAATTCTAAGTAAATTTCCTGGAACTTTTAACTCTAACTTTTTTCAATGCATAAGACGAAAAGATACTCCAATATATGTCAAAATTTATTTTCCATTTCTACCAAGTAAAAAATATAAGATTCCCATAATATAGTTTTATTTCCCAGAATACATTAAATCACCATGTGGAAGTAATTTCAATACGTAGACACTGTCTTTAATTTCCGTAAATAAGGCATCGTTTCAAAATATTTTTCCTTCGAATTATTTAAATATTAGCTTATAAATGATAAAAAATTGTTTTTAACAAGAATTTAATAATGTATTTAATTACTCTTGGCAATGTTGCTTTCGTGCCGGTGAAATAAAAAGGATGTAGAATGACAAAGTAAAAACACAAAATATAACGTTCTTTGCTGTCAATTAAAATTTTAAGTATAATATTAGTATTTCATTAAAATACGTTAGCTTTATATACTCTTTAGACAGAAATCATAAATTTTAACAAGAAAAGAAAAAAAATAACTAGTAAATTCTTGGGAAAATATATAATTATTAATATATATTAGAAAGTATATAATTATAAAAAATATTTCTTACAAGGTGAAGCCATTTAATTACTGTTAAAACCAACGCTTTACATAAGTCTACAAAAGATGCAAAATGATAAGAATCTCTCTATTCTAAAAAAAAGTTTTTGTAAATGGTTTCCAGAGAAAGGCTTTTTAATTACTGATCCGTATAACATGTTTTTGGTATCAAACTGTTCGGATTCTTTTGAGGATGTGCAAAGTGCCTTTAGAATTTCTAAAAAAATTCTCAATTCTAAGATATTTCCATTTTTCTGGATTACGGATAAGGTTGCAGTTAACAGCAAGAAACTGTCGTACAATTTATTATACCTTCAATCACAATGACCAACCGACGCTACTCATTAACGATGAAAATAATTCCTTTCACGCTTTGAAAATGCGCTTCAAAATATGTACTTTCTAAATAAAATATTTTTAAAAGACTGATAAGAGTTTTCCAGAAACTCACAGATCTACTATTCAAGTATAGAATTTCACACACCAAAATTAATTGTTTGTAAACATTGAGTGCAATGTAGATTTTGTCTCTTATCATTTTTAATAGCTTAAATAGTATTGTTTAAAAAGTCTGTTTTAAAACTAAAACTTGAATGATAAAACACTAGATATTTTGACGATTTACTAGGTACTATATTAAATTTAACAGATTCATTGCTGAACGTTTTTGTAAATATTGAATAACAATAGCACGAGCAGACTTGATGCATATTTTCAAGGAAAACGTGTTGATTAAATTATTGATAATTTAACCAATAAATATTCTAACTTTTAAGAGAGTGTGCTTCAAGAAAGTTGGTTGAAGTTTTTTCTACTAATTGTTATAACGAATGTTTTATAAATAAATAATTTTAGTGAGCAGGGTTTTGTGGGGATTGCGAAGCGATCCGAAAGGCCCTGCGTCAGCAGTTAACGGGGGTTGGCGAGCGATAGCGAGCAGGGGGCGGTAGCTCCCTAGTACATTTAAATAAAAGCTTTTAATTGGATCATTTGAAAAATAACAAATAATCATGAATTTTAATTGAATCACCAGTTTGAAGAAGGGAACAAGTACAAATGAAAAATAATTGACTTTTTTTTGTGCTCAAAACAATTTCCAAGCTTGTCTCTACACATGTTAAAAAAAGAGGGGTAAAATGACTATCCCCTATAGGGAGATATAGTCCCTTGAAGTTGCGAAATCGATGTACATTAATGTATTTTTAAGTTAATTTGGAGTTAAAGTTAATTTGTCTCTCTGTTATTATTCTCTGTGGCGTAAACTATGCCAAAATAAAATTTGAATATAATTTAAAAGTGTTTTTATAATTTTTTTTCATACGGGGATGTTTGACTCCGTTCATATTGCTTGATACTGCCTTGATACTATTATCTTTATTGATACTGCCTTGATACTATTTGCTTTATTGATACTGAGTTAATACTCAGATTCATTATTTTTATATGTCTTAGGCTCTCTATTTCTCACTTTTATGCTGTGAAATAAGCGAAAAAAATTTAATTTAAACGTCAATTTAAGTGGTTTTTAAGATTTGTCTTCTCTTGAAATTTCATTAGGTTGAAAAAGGGAATCAACTGCAAAATAATTTTGGATATACTACTTAAACTTGTTTCGATGATTACCTCTTTTCTTAATGGGTGATAAGAAAAGTGAAAATGCCAGTGAACATTTGGTGGTTATACAGGGTGTATCTGAAATGGTGCAACAAACTTTCAGGGATGATAGTACTCATCAAGACGATCAAGAATTGGTATAGAAAGGGGGGTAACAAATGAGTTCTAAGCGGTGAAACCCCGGGGTGAAAATCAGCAAAAAAACTTGCATATTTGTGCTGAAACAGATACAATTGTTCGATTCCGGGATTTACTACATTCAACCAATTCCAATACTTTGTATAAAAGTATTATGAAAATGTTAATTTCATTAAAAAACAGACCAATAAATGCAACAGGCATGCGTCGTAGGTAGATAGACTGCAAAAAAAAGTCACGACGAAAACATTTTAATACTAGAGTCTAGTTGGTTGGTTGGTTGTTTTTAGTTTTATAGCACAAGGAACGAGAGTCTGACCAAGGAATAATTTTAACTTTAATCTACCTATTACGCATGCATGTTGCATTTATTGGTCTGTTTTTAATGAAATTAACATTTTCATAATATTTTTATTACAAAGTATTGGAATTGGTTGAATGTAATAAATGCCGGAATCGAACAATTGTATCTGTTTCTGCACAAATATGCAAATTTTTTTTTGCTGACTTTCACCCCGGGGTTTCACTCCTTAAAATTCATATGCGACCCCCCTTTCTACACCAATTATTGTTCGTCTTGATGAGTTCTATCATCCCCGAAAGTTAAATAATAATAATGATAATGATAATGATAATAATAATAACTTTATTTGTGTTCAATGCGATACAAAGGAAAATTGGAGAAAAAACATATTAGTCAGACTGGGGCTATGCCCACTTAGCTGACGAAAAACATGATTATAAAAAAATAGTACCGATGAGAAATAAAATAAAAAAAGTATCTTAAACATAAATGATACAAATGACATATACAGTAGGGTGGAGCGAAAAACATTTTTTTGGAAATTTAAAACGCCTCAGGTGGGAATAGGTGCCATTTACGATAAAACTTAAAAATTCAAAATTTGAGTTCAATCAATTAATATCTTCAGGTTCAACATTCACGTTAAAGTTTCGAAGTTTCATCAAATTTTACGTAAAAATGGTTTAAATGATTCCCACACAATTTTAGCTCCATTTTCAAACCATAACTGGCTGAGTTTATATTCTTAGGATATCAAACAACATTTTAACACTTTCCATGGACCTTAAATGGAGGGAATTTTCAATTTTTCAAGCCCGAAAAAAGGGCGCATGCCATTAAAATAGAATAGCGACCAAAAAACAAATTTTTAATATCGGTGCCAAATAGAGCTCAAAAGTTGCGTTTTACCCTGCTTATTCATGGAAAAATAATGAAAAAAATCGTAAAAAAATTTTTAGGTGTGTTTTGGCCCTTAAATTTGAAACAATTGATATTTTGCATAGCGTATAATGGGAAAAGTCTTAATAAATCAAATTCAAGTTTTAAATGTAATATAAACTTGTAGTTGCCTTAATTTGGTGTTCTTATAATCAAAAACAGTATGTATAAGGGTATTTAACTGTGATTTTAGCTTACCAATTAAAGCATACAGATTAGAATCGCCAAATGAGAGAAAAATTCATTTTATACTTATTTATAATTATTTTTTCACATATGAGCATTAAAATTACTTATAATATACCCTAAAATTTCCCTAATTATATCTAACACAAAGAATAACCTTTTATTTTATAATTCTTCCCTTTAAATTTGAAAATTTGTTATAAAAAGTGTAATTCAGTTTATAGTTAGGAATAAAATGCCTATGGTGCAATATAAAATTTTTTTTCGTCTGTTTTCTGTAAAAATATCAACCTTAGTGTTTTAAACTTATTTTAAGTACACAAGAATGTGTATTACAGACTAAATAAAATATTTGAACTTAAAATTTATAAATTTTCAGGTTTTAAAGTTTTTTCATCCAAATTTGCAATTTTAGGCTGTTAACCTGATTTGTAAAAATATTAATAATGAATTCAAAAGTATTATTGGCTATTAAGATACAAAATTAAGGTAACTATAATGTTTTATAACATTTAAAACTTGAATTTGATTGATTAAGACTTTTCCCATTATACGCTAAACAATATATAAATTTTTTTCAAATTCTAGGGCCAAAACACACCTAAAATATTTTTTACGATTTTTTTTATTATTTTTTCATGAATAAGCAGGGTAAAACACAACTTTTGAGCTCTATTTGGCACCGATATTAAAAAATTTGTTTTTGGTCGCTAGCCTATTTTATAGGCATGAGCCCTTTTTTCGGGCTTGAAAAATTGAAAATTCCCTCCATTTAAGGTCCATGGAAAGTGTTAAAATGTTGTTTGACATACTAAGAATATAAACTCAGACAGTTATGGTTTGGAAATGAAGCTAAAATTGCGTGGGAATCATTTAAAACCATTTTACGTAAAATTTGATGAAACTTCGAAACTTTAACGTGAATGTGGAACCTGAAGATATTAATTGATCGAACTCAAGTTTTGAATTTTTAAATTTTATCGTAAATGGCACCTATTCCCACCTCAGGCGTTTTAAATTTCCAAAGTTGGTCATTTTAGACTAGTTTCGCTCCACCCTAATATACAGGGTGTCCCATAAACAATGGGTCACACTTCTAGGGGGGATAAAAGACACCAAGACGAGTCAGAATCACATAGGATTCGGGGGTCCCAGACCAAATCACAAGGAGTTAAAAATGGAGCGGCACCCCAAAAAAATTATTGAAAAATTCAATTTGTAGAAGAACTGCTATTGGTAAAAATTTAATTATGGTCTCAAAAATTGTGTTTTAAAATGATCCTTAAAATTATTTCAAAAGTCTTCACCTTAAAATTTTTTTTATTATGAAAAAAGTCAAAAAAAAAATTGAAAATTCTGCCCAAACCTCATTTTGTATTTCGAAATCCTTTCTTTTGATTTAATAATCTGAAAGATCATAGTCGAAAACCCTTAAGTCCAAAGTTTCACGTAAAAACCATCAATATTCAATGCTTGAAATCCTGTTGAAGCACGGTATAAGTCCGTTTTTTTCGTCCGCAGACTGTCTTTTCGGAAACGGCTATAGGAGACCACTTTTCGCACGCAAAAAACGAACTTTAACAGGATCTCAAGCGTTTAATATTGATGATTATTACGTGAAACTTTGGACTTAAGGGTTTATCACTATGATCTTTCAGATTATAAAATCAAAAGAGAAGATTTCGTAATACAAAATAAAGTTTGGCCAGAATTTTCACATTTTTTTGTGGTTTTTTAACTTTTTTAATAATAAAAAATTTTTTAAGGTGAAGACTTTTGAAATAATTTTAAAGATCATATTAAACCACAATTTTTGAGACCATAATTAAATTTCTACCAATAGCAGTCCTTCTACAAATTGAATTTTTCAATAATTTTTTTGGGGTGTCGCTCCATTTTTAACTCCCTGGGATTTGGTCTGGGACCCCCGAGTCCTATGTGATTCTGACTCGTCTAGGTGTCTTCTATTCCCCCTAGAAGTGTGACCCATTATTTATGGGACACCCTGTATATGTTTTTTGCACCATTTCTGATACACCCTGTATACAACGAAAATTTAATTATTTGTGGCAGGTTTTTTTTTCAATTTTCTCAAAACTTAATTTTTTGGCTTATTCCTTTTTTCTAACAGACGATTCAATTAACTCCGCCCTCTCTGCACCAAGCTTAAAAGTAACAGAACATCAAGAGTGAGTAAATCCAGAAACCTCAATAATTTTTATTTATTTTGTTTGGGTATCTCGTTCCCCCTTCCCTCATTATCCAATCAATTCAAATTAACGAGGTCTATTCAACCACCACTCGGCTTCATTCCCTGACACTTTACCCCAATTTGCCCTATCCCTCTAGCTAGTCAACCCTCTTCATCAACAGTAACAGCCTTCATTTACGATAACCTTTAGCCACGGGGGTAAAATAACAAGCCAAATTTGCCCTTAACACACATCGCGCCTCTCCAATGTCACGGCAAACATCCGGGCATTTCTATCGCATCCATGCAAATTATCAAATAATCAATCGCAAAATGGAGTCCATTACTGCGAATATCCTGCAAAACTGCCTTTCGCAAAGCATACACTTAAAGAGTACAATGGCCTTCCCTGGGGTTGTGTGCTGATATATTAATGGACGCTCAATAATACCCGGTAAGCTGACCTGTTTGCTTTCTGCGCTTTTCGTGTGTAATTAAGAGTTATATTGTAACAGGTAGTACGTTCGGTAAGGATTAGATGGGAGTGTCATAGTATAGTTACGGTGCTTTCTGTTGATGTTACTAATGGTTTGATAAGTTATTTTGTTTGTTACTATGTATGTAATGCATTCTTTAATATCTTGTTTTAAGCCTACTAGGAAAAATAAGAAATTGCTGTAGGGCAATTCCACGGGTAACTGACTGACATTTTTTGAGAAAAACGCTTAGTATTTTGTTATTTTCTTCCCAAAAATAAATTATAAAAAAATACTTTCCCCCCAGTTTATTGCTTTCTTGTTAGCTTAATATAATGGCGCGATTAAATTTTCAAAATATGTTTTTATTGATTTTTTAAAAATTTTAAACGACATGGTAACTGACTGACATTTGTGAAACATTTATGTCAGTCAGTTACCATGTTGTTTTAATTTTTTTAAAAATCAATAAAAACTTATTTTGAAAATTTAATCGCGACATTAGATTAAGCTAACAAGAAAGCAATAAACTAGGGGGAAAGTATTTTTATATCATTTATTTTTGGGAAGAAAATAACAAAATACTAAGCGTTTTTCTCAAAAAATGTCAGTCAGTTACCCGTGGAATTGCCCTGTAATTAATCAATTATCATGCAAACACGAATAAAGAGGCTAGCCCTGGTAGGAAAATTCTTCAATTCTCAATTCCCAATCATTTTAAGCCTAAAATGGAGTATTTGCAAAAAAAATAGAATCCATTAGTTTCAAATTAATGTTCCCCTTTTAATACTTTATAACTAAACACTTATATTATATTTAATGTTTTAGTGTAAGTAGTACCTAATAATTGAAACAGAAAGCTGCGCCTTTTTTACAGCATAATTTCCTAATATTAAATAGAGTGTGTTTAGGTGACGTCATGACCATTTATTGTCGTCCTTGCTGTAGGTCAAAATGTCTGTTGCTAAGGGCGCCGGTATCTGTTGTTGTCATGTGATTGCAAATGCTCCAATAGAATAATTCCATGACCAGTTATTTTCTTTTAACTCTTAACTGCTGTAGGTCAAACAATCTGTTGCTAAGGCCGTTGCTAGGTCCGAGTCATGTGATTGGAAATGCTCTATAGTTTTCTGTAAAATAAAATGTTCTGAATTGCAATTTCCACTCAGTTTGTTTCATCTAAGTATGTTCTCGAATGCCAATTATTTCAGCATAACCAACTTAGAAACAAGATAACAGCCTATTTGATTTAATATTAAAAACCTCCAATGCAGTGGAATCTCTATCTCTAATTATTTTAAAAAGTTCACTACCTTAAAAACAATACCTTTTCTCTTAGAAGAGGGCTTCTAAAACTAAACCATCGAAGCATCCAAAAATGAACTCACAAGCCGCTCTTCATTCTTTCCCAAAAAATTAAACCCAGAATCTTCCCAGAAAACCAACCTTCCTCTCTGGCCTTTCTAGCGTACCCTAACAGCGTTTCGCCTGTACCCACTTGCCGTTCCATAAAAGCACTTAAATGCGTTTGTTTAAAGCCCCCCAACCCAAAGCCTTCATCAGCACTGCACTGCTGAGCGCTGCCCGTTACTTTTAACTGGAATTTCGTCATGTTCTTCTCAGGAGAAACCTAATTCTGCGGAGGGGATTTTTTATATCTTGGTTCGTTACCCTTCTATTTTTCTTGAAAGACCCGTTATTAAGGTTGTGAAGGGGGAAACGCTGTTTTTTAAGAATGAAGGTTTTTAAAACAAAATTATCAATGTACTAATTAGGTATTACTTGAGACATAATTTTTTTTGTTTTGCTCTTCGGTACTCAGATAGTTGTTAAATTAGTTATGAAGACTTTTCGGTTTCGTTAATATTTGATTTTACAGCACATCTGGGTTTAAGACAACACCATATACTATGTGAAAGAGCTGTTGAATTTTTAAGGAGGAAGTAGGTAAGTGTGTTTTTAATGTTTGATCGAAGCTTCATTCCTGAACTAAAAACGATTAAGCATTCTTGAAATATCTAAGTTACTTTAAAGATACTGGCTTTGATTTAATATTTTAGGTTCTAAGATTAACTTTTTAAGTAATGTCTTTTGGTGGTAAACCAGTCTTAACAAAAATGTTTGCACTTTTTAAGATTAAATCATCTATAACGCAAAATAGAAAATATGTGACTAGTGATACGCAGTTTTTAGAGTTTATGAGGCATTAACTAAGAACTGTAAATAACACGCTGGTGTTCTACATTAAACTATGCGATGTTTCAAAAAGTTATTTAATTACATTTTCTTAGATAAAAAACTTATTTTAAAACACCATAAATACAGCATATTATTAAAAGGTGGAACAAATCTAATTGGGTGTTTACGTTGTTTTTAAATAAGGTTTTTATCTTATTTACTCCGCATAAGTTTTCATCTTTGACAGCATTTTGTATTGCTAAAATATAAAAAGCATATTAAACAAGTAAATTAAATAATCTTCAAAGTTGTTTTTATGGGATTTGAAATCTACATTTTAAAAGAACTAGGTGCGGATATGATAAGTTTTAAAATTATTAATAAAAAACAATTAAAATTTAGATTTCTCTTACCTTTTTTTTCTAACAAAAAAATAACTTGTTGGAAAAGAAAATAAACCATCAAAACACGAACTTACTTCAAGTTATTACGTCTCAAGTTTCTTTGCGGTAATAAGCCAAATAACTTTCATTTTTCAAAAGTTATCTAATATGAATTAGCCTTTAGAAACAGAATAAAAGAGGGATTAAGACAATCCCCAACTAAAAACTGTCAAAAGGAAATATATTTTCCTGACACTCCTTAACAAAGTTACACAACACTTCTTCCAAGGTGGTTGTCTACCTAAAAATGCCGTTTCGGACCAAAAATTCCAAAAAAATTTATTATCTTATTTCAAAAAACACTTATGAAGCTTTCCAAATCAGTTTAAATTTTGTCTTTATCTTTCCTAGAACCAAAGTTACAGAAATTTTACTTATAAAAAGCATTTTATTAAGGAAAAGATAAAGAAATTCGCGTTTTTCTCAAAATCACATTTTTGATATTTTCCTTCTCCGCAAAACTACATAACTCAAAATATTATAAGTGAATTTCTATAAAACTTGGGCACAATACTTGACATAATACGATTTAGGAGTTCTACTATCTTTTTGGCTATCTTTTTTTAATTTTTCAAGTTTAGTGCTATAACTTTTGATATTAAAATAATTTAGACATAAAAATAGTAGACCTCCTAAAATATGTGTTTACGAGGATAATAAAGTTTACAAAAAAATATCTTCATATAAATTTGAGTTAAGATGTTTTGCAGAAAGGCTGTTTATTGTGATTTTTATGCATGAATTCTTCAATAATATGAAAATTTAAATTAATATTTAATTATTTTTGGTATTATTCATAGTTCTTAGATGTATTTAATTGTACAAATCACAAATTAGGTCAACATTTATATTAAAAAAGCCTCCATAGGTAGGCAACCACCATAAGATAAGGTGGTTTTGATTTAAAATTATTCGGGAAATATAATATAATTCTCATAAAACAAACAGTGTACTATTAATAAGACTCTTGTAATCTATGAAAATGAATTATATTATTCGTATTTTTAACAAATCGTCGATGTGAAATCAAACCGCCATAATATCTGCAAAAATTGAGTTTTAGAGTTATTGGTGTCAAAAAATTTCGTTTTTCCCCTCTAGTTTTATATCAAACTGGCATATCGCTAAGTTGAATAAAACTCCGTCAGATTGCTTGGAACCGGTATTCATGTAATTGGGAATAGCCGTTTTGTTTATCAGAAGACATATCTATTGCGCAATACACCAGTTGTTTCAAAACCTTCAAGGTGGAAGGATGCCCACCGTCTAAGTAAAACTGAACTAGATCACAATATTGCATTTTTATTATTATTTTAAGTAACACATGGGAAAACTTAAAATCGCTCTAGTGAAAAATGTGCATTTTGCAGATAGATATGCCGGTTTGATTTCACAGCGACAACTAAAATTGTGATAAATATAAATATCATATTTAAGAAGTGGAGAGATATATTAGTTGAAAAAGTTATTATAATAGTTTTTGCCCAATAATTGGCAAGACCAGAATTCAATAAAGACCAAATCGGGCTACAAAAACATAAACAAAAATTTTCTAATCCTGTGGTGATGTTTCACACCACCCCATATTTGTGTGTGTTTAAACTCACCACCCCATATTTGTGTGTGTTTAAACTCGTATCTTTATTTCAAAATTCCCGCTATCAATTTTTAGGCTTAGTTCCTTCTTTCTTTGGAGTTGCCTTTTTCCCATCATGCGCATCTCATAAATTTCCCCAATCAAAATTATGCAGTTTTGCTCGACCGTTTGCCTATTAATGTGTAATCGTTCCCACGATCGCAGCCTTTCTTGTACTATTCGGTTCCTCCTCTCTGTATCCTGACTATTCATAATTTTTCCATCCAACGAACTCTTTTAATCGCCAATACTTTAAATTAATTCTGGAGATAAGAGCACCTTATTGAAACCCATTTAAAAATTCAGTAGATCATTCTTTACTTTATTGACAGTTTTTCTGGCGCTCGCCATTGGGGTTACTTTAGACATTCATATACTGCTCCCCACGTTTTTTCACACACACTCCCCGTCTCTTCAATAGCCAAACAAAAACAGTAATAGTCTTCATCACTTCGGACTTGATCTTCATAAATTCCTCAACAGCATAAACTTCTAGATACGTCCCTATCTTAGCATCCTCGCCTTTTTACTTGAGTCAACCGGGCGACTCAAATTGTTCTTCGCGGCATCTTCAAACATTGTCCTCCCACTTCGGATCAACCTGGCGATCCCCGAATCCAATCTCGGGACCTCTCCAACATCACCCCCAATGATACGACCTCCTAGTTCCTATTGAACTTTTGACTGCTCCATTTTCTCTTCGGACAACCAAGCCGGGTGGTTCGACCCCTTCCCTTCTTTCGGAACTGAACTATATTTCAAGTTCTAAACAAAAAGAAACCATGCAAGATCCATTCTCCCAATTCGGTATGTTTACTCCTCTTGCCTTTAATAACAAACAACAATTATCTGTCCATTTGCAATCAGATGAGGTGATCTGAACCTGGTTTTCTCCCTTCCTTTTTTTTGTAACTTAACTTTACACGGCCTCTACACCATAAATCCATAAAACACAGTCCTTCCAAAGCGCAATTGCAGACCCCATTGCCAAACTTTTTGAATAATTCCCATAATTTAATTGAAATAAATAGTGGCACAGTATTGACTTAAAAAAAGCAGTTGATTATCAAACTGAGTACTTAAACCCGTGATCCACTTCCCCTACAATCAATTCAAAATACCTCCCAAATGACATAAATACTAGGGTGGGTCATTTTCCTATGGCTAAAAATTTTTTTACAAATTCTACCGGGCACAGCAAGAAAAGGGTGCCAAATGGTCTCAAACTAACATGGGTAAAATATTCTTCCATTATAATAACTCTTTTTGCCTCCGGATTGGCCTCAAACAGAACAAAAATATGTAATTTTTAATATTTTTCTAAAATTTTATAAATTATTTTTTTTGTCTATAACTTTTTAAAGTTCACAAAAAGGGTCTTAAAAAGCAATTTTAATCACATTAGTCACCTTAATGCATTATTAATACAAAAACAACTGCCAAAGTGGCTATATAATATGCTATCATATTAACAAGAGCCGTAGAATATGATTATCTTTTTTTCTAACAAACAGTGGATTGTCAGTGGTACAGATTTTAAATATTGGTAGTTCATATACTCTCTCCCTCAAGTTTGGTTAGTATAAAACGGTATTTTTAATTTTTAAAAATGGAAATAGTTGTCTTTCATAAATATGCCGCGCTTTCGAAATTCAGTGGACAGTTATTTCACTGGCTGGTCTTGGGATCCAAATATGATCGCAAAAATATGTTGAAACAATTGTCAAATGGATAGTTCATTCATAGGCAATATCATTTATGATTCCCTCAGTCATGATTTACCTAATTTTTTGCTATAGCAATAGACTGAAACCAAGGCCCATGAAGTTATACTTCTTTGAGGATTGACTCAAAATAGCTTCTTAGCATTCCCTTATGCTTTCATAAAAGTTATAATATAGAAAATTTAACTGTTAAGGATAATTACAAGTAAGTTTTCAAAAGTAATGTAGCTTATTTAAAAACTTAAGGGATAATACTGAGCTTTATGCTGAAAACGGGGATCTACCGCTCTTCTTAAGAAAATGTTTCAAAAATTGACTCTTAAAATGTGGTTTTGATTTATTTTTGGACATTAGGGAATCACATGGGGACACTTGGGATGGACTATTCTTAATATGATAATGAAATTTCAAGGAAAACCCCAACTTTTTAACTATTATCCAATTGTTTTCTTTGGGGTTGAAAACTATAACCCAAAACAGGTACCCACCTTCTGACATATCCATTTTTATTAAAAATTTAATGTTTTAACCATCCTACTCAACCGACAATAAAGGTTTCGCCCATTTTTATGATTCCAGCAAGAAATTTTTGATTGCCAGTTCTAACCATTGAGATATTTCAAAATATGTTGTATTACAACTCAAGTATTTAAACTCTGGTTTTATTTAAAATTATTTTATAGTCTTCAATGATGATTTTTATACCATTGTGCACATTTATATTCATGGCGGATTTGTGCAATCGAGGTAAAAGTTTGATTTTCGTTTGTCCATTTTTACATGAAATTACTATATTAATCGAAATTTTGAGGTCAATCCGGAGGCAAAAAGAGTCATTATAATCGAATAATATTTTGCACATGTTAGTTTGAGGCCATTTGGCACCCTTTTATCGCTGTGCCCCTGGGAATATGTGAAAAAAATATTTTTGACCCACCCTAATAAATACCCCATTTCAAGGTCTTTCAACAGTCTTTTAATTGATAAAGTTACTTCATTCAGAAATCACTTAATATTTTCACACCTCTTCCCTTTCCATTATTCAAGTCTATCAACCCTCTCCTTCGATCCACGGACCGATGATAACGAATTCTTCTAATTAGCGAGGGGTCACACGAGATAAAATCATTCGAGCCTTCCGCGCTGAAGCACTCCAACCACTAAATCAGTGGATTCCAAGAAAAATAATGAATCATTTGTCGGTTTTCCCTCTTGTTGGAAAGGAATCTGATGAGATTGGAAGATGCGAGACACTCAATTACGCCTTTAAAGAATTCTCTCAATCTTCTCTTTTTTTTTCTATGGATTCCGCGGTTTCGTCTCGTTGGGAGGAATTACTGCGTTTCGCTGTTCGGATATTTTTTGAGTGAGTAGTGTGTGGTGGTATGTGGAAGAGAGGCTATTTGATTCAGATCGATTTTGGCATGAGTTAGTTGGGGAGGTTAGGCATTTGGGTAAGGGGTGGGATTTGGTACTCTGTTCTGACTCTCGGATGATAGTTGCCTATTGATTTTTATGAATCTTTGAATGATATTTTCATTGTTTTATCTTAAATTCCGTGCTCCCATGAAAATTCTCCGTATTTGGGGATGTATTCAAAATATTTTTGTCACAAATGTCAAAATAACTTAATTTTTAATTTTAGAAGGGACGATTTGATAATATGTTAATGAATGAACTGAGTAATAAGCCTTTAAAACATATCTCAGGCATTAAAAAGAATAATTTATCAAATTTGATAATCATTTTTAAAATTAAAATTAAACTATTTTTTTTAATTGAAGTATTTTACATTAGTTTTTTTAAATTTAAAATGTTTAAAAAGTATATTTCAAGTATAAATAAGTTTTCACCAAAGCATATTTATATTTTATGTTTTCAAACTTTTGTGCAAATTAAAAATGAGAAGCGCGTTGGCCCGCCCATATGCCAATACTTGAATTCCACAAACAAAAAGTTAAAAAAATGTTTATATATATGATGCGTTTTTATCTCAAAATAAAAACAAAAATTACATCAGTGCCTTCAAAATAAGTCAACAAACCTTTTTTACTTGAATCCCAACTTCTTGAATCTCAAATAAAAAAGTCAAAGCGTAAAGATGTTGACAAGAAAAGGGAAACATATAAGTACAGCAAATATATGTATACTATATTTTACAACTTATAAAAATTTACTAGAACGTAATAAGGATAACTATAACCCTATAACAACATTGGCAGATATAACTTTAAGGGATATTAAATTCAAATAATATTTTTTATAATAAACTATTAAAAAAGAAACTGAGGTACATCTTCAATACTTTCTAGTCACACAACTTTTCAATTTGGTCTGTGTACAAAGAAACACATTTCCAGAATTTATCCATTTGATTTGACTTAAAAGGGCAAATATTCAACTACATCTACACCAGAAAAAAACAACGGAAAATAAATGCAAATTGAAATTTTGAAACACATATTTTTTCCCCAAGAACGAAATAAACAACTACTGCGTATTAATATTTATTCATGCTCCACCTTCTAAAAACAATAACAGCAAGGACAGAAAGTAGATAAAATTAAAGCGCCACGGCTTCGCAATTCCGTAGATGAATCCGACACCCATGGGGACTTGGAAAACACCGTTATTCTCGCTAGTCAGATATACTAGCTCTACCTTCTTGTAGTCTCTGCAATTTATTTTGCGAGAAAAAGTAAAACCGACTTAAACGAGCTCTTCAAATTCTTCCGAGGAAGTGAAGATTCACTTTATTTGAAATCCCTCGAGGAATACCTGGTGAATGTCAATTTGGAGCCAACTGGAGGGAGTCGCATTTTGAGTTTGAGATTTGCTGCCATTTTGTGTGTGAAACTACATGAGAAGCTTAAGTTTTGAGTAGTGTGCATTATATTTGAGCTTTTTTTGTCTTCTAAGGATTGAAGTGAAGGCGGCAGATGATTGATGGTTTTGGAGTTGAAATATTATTTTGAATTATTATTATTATTTTTTGTCTACTGTATTTTTTTTTGTAATTTTTTTAAAAAATACGACATTAAACATGTAGAATATACCGAAAGTAGAAAGATTACGAAACGTTATCTAAACAGTTGATGGATGCAAAAATGATAAAAATACTGGTTTAGTTTAAAACCAAATTAATCTTAATGGTAATTGGTTGCATTGTTTCTTGACCCTATATGTCACTACGTGGAAGGAAAAACCGAGTAAACAGAACGTATATTGGATTGCTAGGGGGAGACTCGGTACGCAAATTGTGATAAAAAGACGTTATAATACATGGGTTTTACTAACCAACCATATTTCTAAATTGAAGTTCTTAATTTCACTCAAAATTCAAACTCCGCGCAGGGAACTACTTTCTTTGTTTGCTTTCAGTCAGGGTCAAGTAACTATACAAGAGACGGATCAGCCTGGTGGGTTTGCTCGCTGTCCACCACGCTCACTGAGCTATAAAACATATTCTAGTGACAACATCTGATAGGAATGTACGTGCCGTCGCGGAATGTTACAGGTTGCCCCGTTCGTGGACTAATTTCTCCGTAGACTAACATCGTGTGAGTTGAACTTTTTCTGGAAAACCAACTTTTCCAAAAATATGATGCTTAAATTTTAGAATGGGCGTTTAATGCTGGTGCATACAGCTGTGTCAACAGATGGGGATCCATCTAAAAGAAGATGGAAATCCTTTCCGCGCAGACACTCTTCGACAAGGTGTGATGCGGTTTCGGCACTCGCAGTCGTCACTCGAGTTTGTTTTATAGCCCAGTGACCACGCTATAGCAGTCTGCGCGTGCTTGAGATCAAGCACACATACCTGAAAATGGATCTCCAAAATCCAATCGAATTCTAATATACTACATGCCTGCATTAAAAACACAAACTCTCTCTCCCTCTCTCTGTCAGTAAAAAATTCTGTTTGTGTATGTCTTACTTGACGAACGTTTGTAAGCGTATCTTTTAGAACACACAGACCGGAAAATATATGTAACCAAAAATCCAATCAAATTTTTTAAGGCTTCAAAAAGAAGCACTAAGAAATCATTGTCAGTAATAGTTACCAACTGTAATACTCCCCTCTAATATCAACCAAATTGACATTTTTAAAGAATACATACCTACAACTCCGTCATAATATTTTAAATTCTAATTAAAAAATTAGAATTAAATGTTTAAACTCAATCAATTACTAAAAATTTCTTTATAAGTTCACTCGAAAAACAAAAATATCCTCTCGCAAGAATAAACCGTTTGAAAACAATTGAAATCAACAAGTAGCGAGTTCCCAACTTTTGAACACGGTCACATTCATCGCATCGTTTCCATTCGATTTCATTTAAAACTAAGAGCACGCGAATGCAAAATAGTTGGATTAAAGTGAAACAAAAACTATTTGTTTTCATGATTACTTCGCTCCTTTCAAACATCTTGTAAGAGACTTCAAGATAATCCCCTCTGGCATGCTTGACACAGAAATTTTAATCAGATTATATTAAGAACAATGCGGGTGAATTTTCAGCACCAAAAAGAGCATCGTCTCGTCAAATTAACAAGATTAGGTTTTGGAAAGGGAAGAATAATTAAGGGAATCGTGTGTTTTGAAATAACAATTAGTGGGATTTTTAAAAGAAGGTGAGTAGTTTTATCGCGAAGCTGGTCATTGACTTCTGAAGCGTTTGATCTAGCATATTAATTTCTTTTGTAAATAGAATCAAGTAAACCTTGTAAACTTCATACCGTAAAATTAATAATTTCTAATTAAAATAATAGGACTGATGCTCGTTTATTCAAGTAAAATAAAATAATAATGTGCAAAACTCTTCTGGAATAATAATGTGCAAAACTCTTCTCTACGCGACCATGAGAGTTGAAGCGAGATGTAAGGAGAAATAACTATTAGTTTATTACCATAACGAGATAAAATAGTTACGTAAATCATCATTGTTCAAAAAGTATTATCTTCCGGACAAACATTAACCCATTAACGCCCACATTATTATTTTTTTGGGCGATTTGAATAAAAATCATAAATCTGGTGTATTTTGCCTTTAATATGAATATTATGAACAAATTTTGTGAAAACAGTCATTAGTTTCGTTAAAAAATGCTGATCTAAAAATAGATCACTGGGAGTTCGGAGGATATTTTTTGTCACAGAGCTAAGTAATAGTAGAACCTCAAAAAATCATAAAAAATATAAAATAAGTAGACCTATTAGTATTTTTCTTTAAAAAATGCCTATTTATTTATAAATCTGAGAAAAAATAATTAAATAATTATAAAATTAAATAATTTATCCAAGATTTATTACATGAATAGCCTATGTTGAAAGTAATAATTGGTAAAAAAAAGTGGGAATTGAACCAAGAACTTTAAATTTATATGTATACTAGCTGATTTGCCCGGCCTTGCACGGGTGGAGAGTATAAGTATTTTTATTTTGTGTTTTCTTAAAATACATTTATTATTATGTAAATCAGCAATAACCAATCTTCCCGGTATCCCAGGCGCCTCTCTCCTATCCCAGTGTTCCCAGTAATTTTTCCTCTCCCGATGTTCCCGGTAATTTTTCCTCTCCCGATGTTCCCGGTATTTTTTCCTCTACCGATGTTCCTGGTAATTTTTTCCTTTCCTGGTGTTCCCAGTAATTTTTCTTCTCCCGATGTTCCCGGTAATTTTTCCTCTCCTGATGTTCCCGGTAATTTTTCCTCTCCCGATGTTCCCGGTACGTTTTCCTATCCCAGTGTTACCAGTAATTTTTAAATCACAGTGTTCCCGCTCTAGTAAATTAATAAATCTAGTGAACAAAGTAAAAAAATTGAAACTATATAAAGCGGATATGCCCGGCCTTGCACGGGTGGAGTGTATATATATTTTTTTTAAATTAAATTTTTTAAAAATATATTTATAATTTTTAAATCAGCAATTACCAATCATCCCGGTATCCCAGACGTCTTTTTCCTATCCCGGTGTTCCCGGTAATTTTCCTATCCCGCTGTTCCCGGTAATTTTCCTATCCCGATGTTCCCGGTACTTTTCCTATCCCGATGTTCCCGATAATTTTTCTATCCCGATGTTCCCGGTAATTTTCCTTTTCCCGGTGTTCTCGGCAGTGTTTCCTAGTAAATTAAAGAGTCTAATGAACAAAAATAACAAACTTGAAACAATAATTAAAGATCTAGTAAATTGAAAAGTCTAGTGAACCGCTTCATTTTAAACAATGTTTTAATTTTCAAGTCTTTTTCCATGTAAAAAATTTACACTTTTCCATTAATATTTCTATTTTTAAGGAAAATATCTTAAAATAGAGGAAAATAACGTTTCAAAATTAATTATTTGAATTTATTTTGGTGTTTTTACAACTGATATAGTTTTTAAATGGACAATTATCGAGTTTTTCCTGTTAAAATATTAAATGTTTGAAGGTTTTCATCCAGTTAACAATAGTGAGTCGAGCAGTCTACTCTAGTAGAGAAATGGAGAAATAAGCGTTTTCGGCTATAAATTCGCTAATTACTCGTAATTATTCGATTTTAAAGCTTTGAAAACTATCTTAAGTTACTCCCCGACTCGGAATACGTCTATACGTCGAGTTTGGTTTCGGTCCGTGGCCTATTTCAAGAGATTACCCCGGACATACCCACACACATACACACATACACACATCGCCCGTTAGCCTTTTATTTATACAGAGATTATAGAAATAATATTTCATAATATTGTGCATTTAGGTTAAATAAAATACATTAGGTGATTTTTTTGTAAATTTTATGGATTAGTTTTATCATAAAATAATGATATTCATGAAATAAAATGTAACTTATTCGGCAACATAAAAAATTGCAGCGTGTTGAAGCTTTTTTCCGGCCTATTCCAATTAACTATACTTATTCAATTAACTTACTATTCTGCCATAACGTCAATTTTAAGGTTGTAAAAGCTGTTTTAGGGCGAATTAAAAAAAAATTATTACAATTTTCAATTTAAGATTTTTACATCTCCTCAAAAACTTTTAATTGTCTATTACATTTACCTGTAATGTATTTCAAAACGAAATGCTTGCATGGACTTAAGTTGTATCAACAAATTAATGTGAATTAACTTGAGTACATAATACTATTTGCAATCCTTTGATTTACTAAATAATCAATCAAGATGGTCTACCTTTCATTCATCCAACAGAAGAAATTTTAAAATTTAATTAACAACTAGCTGGTATGCCCGGCCTTGCACGGGTGGAGTGTATAAGTTTATTTTTTTAAGTTTTCTTAAAATACATTTATAAATTTGTAAAGAAGCAATATATTACATATCAACCTGGTATCCCAGGCACCTCTTTCCTATCCCGGTGTTCCCAGTAGTTTTCAAATCCCGGTTTTCCCGGTAATTAATCCTATCCCGATGTTCCGGGTCATTTTTCCTATCCTGGGGTTCCCGGAAATCTTTTCTATCCCGGTGTTCCAGGTATTTTTACCCTTTCCCGGTGTTCCCGGTAATTTTTCTCTATCCCGGTGTTTCCGGTAATTTTTCTCTATCCCGATGATCCCGATATTTTTCCACTTCCCCAGTGTTCCCGGTAATTTTCCTTTTTCCCGGTTTTCCGGGTAATTTTCCTATCCCGATGTTCCCGATAATTTTCCTATCCCGATGTTGGAGGTTATTTTTATGTCCCGGTAATCCCGGTATTTTTTCCTATCCCGATGTTCCAGGTAATTTTTCTTTTCACGGTGTTCTCGGCAATGTTTCCTAGTAAATTAATGAGTCTAGTGAACTAAAATAAAAAATTTGAAACAATAATAAAAGATCTAGTAAATTGAAAAGTCTAGTGAACCGCTTCATTTGAAACAATGTTTTATTTTTAAGTCGTTTTCCATGAAAAAAAATTTACACTTTTCCATAAATATTTAAATTTTAAAGGAACATATCTTAAAATAGGGGAAACTAACGTTTCAAAATTAATTATTTGAATTTAATTTGGTGTTTTTACATCTGATATAGTTTTTAAATGGACAATTATCGAGTTTTTCCTGTTAAAATATTTAATTTTGAAGGTTTTCATCTCCTTAACAATAGTGAGTCAAGCAGATCTGCTCTGGTAGAGAAATGGAGAAATAAGCATTTTCGGCTATAAATTCGGTTAAAAGAGGGTCAAGGGGTCGTTCTAGAACTTTGAAACATAGCCTATGTTTTTTCTGGGTTTGTTTTACGTAGGTATACCAAGTTTGGTCCCGATCGGAAGAAAACTGTGGATTTGTATAGAAGACAAACATACCCATATACCCACACTTTACTTTATTATCTAACTAGCTGATATGCCCGGCCTTGCACGGGTGAAGAGTATAAATTTATTATTTGAGGCGTTTGCTATCAAAACCAGCTCATTCCATATTTTCTGAAATCAACTTTTTTGCATATTTTGAAAGTTTAGAGGGTCCTTCATAACCTGGGGAAGGGATATAGCTCAAATCCAGCTCATTCCAACCGAAAATTAGATTAAAGGGTGAAAACTGTGATCTCAACTGTGAAATTTCAGATCATTTGAAAAAGTTAAGTGAATGTCATTTATTTAAAACTCGTAAAGACACAAATATTAACTGGTAAACTGGAAAAAACCGATTTCACACAACTTAATTGAACAAAAAAACTGAAAAAAGCATGAAAAATCTTGTTTTTGCATCAAAATCAGCTCATTCCAACCTAATTAATGTAATTACGTCCAAGGTAATGCAACTGGAATGAAAATGAAAAACTAATCAAATTTGAGGTGGTTATACCTACAATTAAAAATTTAAAAAACAAATTTAGCTTCAGAACTGTGGACATGAGAAATTTTTTGTCTATCCTGTAAAATTTCCAAAAATGGAATAAGCTGGTTTTGATAGCAAACGCCTCATTTTTAAGTTTTCCCAAGTACATTTCTAATTTTGTATAATCAGCATTTACCAATCATCCCGGTATCCCAGGCGTCCTTTTCATAATCCGGTGTTCCCGGTAACTTTTCCTATCCCGGTGTTTCTAGTAATTTTTCTTATCCCGGTGTTCCCGGGTGGATTAAAATTCCTTCAGTTCTTAAGCAATATAATTTTTGAATGGTTTCCACATTTACAACATGGAAAAAATATTATAAAAATTATTAAAAATTGCTAAGATCCCTTGATTAATCATATCTTCAGGAGTTAACGTTTTCGGTGAAATTATTCAATAATTATAAAGCTTATTCCATTTTGCAATTTAAGAAAAAAAATCAATATTTTCTAGTTGAAAGGGAGTTTTAATAGTTTTTGGTTTGTTAACCAACTTTCTTAAAAGTTAAAAGATTATCACTTTTTGATTTTTCATCCGTTTCCATGGAGACTATTTTAACAACAATGATATATTCCATAAAGCTTTTAAAATTTAAAAATTAGATAAACTCTCAAATAAAAATATGTTGAACTATACTTAAACTTTTAAATTTCATGGAAATATATTTTTAAATTAGTAATATAATTTTTAAATAGACTTGTACCTAGTGTTTCTATTAAAAACTTGTTGTTTAGCATTAAGTTTTCTTTGTAACAATGGGTAAGCAGATCTCTTCTTGAGGAGAAATAAAGCTATTTCAGCAAAATGACCATAAAAAGGGTCGAAACAGGGTCAAGGGGTCATTAAAAGTTTTCGAAACATAGCCTATGTTTTTTTCTGAGTTTTTTTACGTAGGTATACCAAGTTTGGTGCAGATCGGAAGAAAACTGTGGATTTGTATAAAAGACAAACATATATATATACACACATTCAATTTTATTATCTAACTAGCGGATATGCCCGGCCTTGCACGGGTGGAGTGTATAATTTTTTTTAAATTAAATTTTCTCAAAATATATTTATAATTTTTAAATCAGCAATTACCAATCATTCCGGTATCCCAGACGCCTTTTTCCTATCCCGGTGTTCCCGGTAATTTTTCCTATCCTACTTTTTTGCATATTTTGAAAGTTTAGAAGGTCCTTCATAACCTGGCGAAGGGATGTAGCTCGAACCCTGCTCATTCCAACCCAAAATTAGATTAAAAGTGAAAACTGTGATCTCAACTGTGAAATTTCAGATCATTTGAAAAAGTTTAGTGAACGTCATTTATTTAAAACTCGTAAAGACACAAATATTAACTGGTAAACTGAAAAAAAAACAATTCCCAACTTAATTGAACAAAAAAAACTGAAAAAAGCATGAAAAATCGTGTTTTTGCATCAAAATCAGCTCATTCCAACCTAATTAGTGTAATTAAGCCCAAGGTAATGCAAATGAAATGCAAATGAAAAACTAATCGAATTCTAGATGGTTATACCTACAATGAGGAAGTTGCATGATTTTTTTTTATTTTTTTAATCGATTCCTCTTGCAAAAATAAGCAACTACCCAAAATTTGGGGCCGATCGAGAAATTTTTTGATTGCCAAAAAAATTAACAAAAATCCCCTTTTTAAAAGCGCGCGAAAACGCCAAGAGTTTGGATGTGACGTCATCTTATACTAAACATTGTTGTAAAGCAATGGAGTTGATGGTATTATTGTTGACGTCATCTTATAGTTTAAACAATAAACGTTTTAAGTCACGTGTTTTTTTTCTCGACTTTTAAATTAAAATATTTAATTACCTGTACATTTTTTCGAAAAACTGACTAGATATTTCATTTTCCCATACAAAAAACCATACGGAACACTTGTTTGTTTTTGAAAATCTGACACATGCAACTTCCTTATTAAAAATTTAAAAAACAAATTTAGCTTTAGAACTGTGGACGTGAGAAGTTTTTTGTCTCTCCTGTAAAATTTCCGAAAATGGAATAAGCTGGTTTTGATAGCAAACGCCTCAGTTTTAAGTTTTTCCAAATACATTTCTAATTTTGTCTAATCAGCATTTACCAATCATACCGGTATCCCAAGCGTCTTTTTCATATTCCGGTGTTCCCGGTAACTTTTCCTATCCCGGTGTTCCTTGTAATTTTTCTTATCCCGGTGTTCCCGGGTTGATTAAAATTCCTTCAGTTCTCAAGCAATATAATTTTTGAATGATTTCCAAATTTACATGGAAAAAGTATTCTAAAAATTATTTAAAATGCTTAGATCCCTTGATTAATCATATCTTTAGGAATTAACGTTTTCAATGAAATTATTCAATAATTAAAGCTTATTCCATTTTGCAATTTAAGAAAAAAATCAATCTTTTCTAGTTGAAAGGGAGTTTTAACAGTTTTTTTGTTTGTTAACCAACTTTCTTAAAAACTAAAATATTATCACCTTTTGATTTTACATCCTCGTTTCCATGGAGACTATTTTAACAACCTGATAATCCATAAAGCTTTTTAAAATATAAAAATTAGATAAACTCTCAAATAAAAATATGTTAAACTTATAGTTAAAACTTTTAAATTTATTTGAAATAGATTTATAAATTATTAATATAATTTTTAAATAGACATGTACCTAGTGTTTCTATTAAAAACTTGTTGTTAAGCATTAATTTTTCTTTGTAACAATGGAGTAAGCAGATCTCTTCTTGTGGAGAAATAAAGCTATTTCAGCAAAATGACCATAAAAAGGGTCAAAAGAGGGTCAAGGGGTCAATTAAAGTTTTCGAAACATAGCCTATGTTTTTTTCTGAGTTTTTTTACGTATGTATACCAAGTTTGGTGCAGATCGGAAGAAAAATGTGGATTTGTATAAAAGACAAACATATATATATATATATATACACACATTCAATTTTATTATATTAGATATAATAAAATTGAATGTGTGTATATATATATATATGTTTGTCTTTTATACAAATCCACAGTTTACTTCCGATCTGCACCAAACTTGGTATACCTACGTAAAAAAACTCAGAAAAAAACATAGGTTATGTTTCGAAAACTTTAAATGACCCCTTGACCCTCTTTTGACCCTTTTTATGGTCATTTTGCTGAAATAGCTTTATTTCTATTCAAAAAGAGATCTGCTTACTCCATTGTTACAAAGATAATTTAATGCTAAACAACAAGTTTTTAATAGAAACACTAGGTACAAGTCTATTTAAAAATTATATTACTAATTTAAAAATATATTTCCATGAAATTTAAAAGTTTAAGTATAGTTTACCATATTTTTATTTGAGAGTTTATCTAATTTTTATATTTTAAAAGCTTTATGGAATACCATTGTTGTTAAAATAGTCTCCATGGAAACGAGGATGTAAAATCAAAAGGTGATAATATTTTAGCTTTTAAGAAAGTTGGTTAACAAACAAAAAACTATTAAAACTCCCTTTCAACTAGAAAAGATTGATTTTTTTCTTAAATTTCAAAATGGAATAAGCTTTAATTATTGAATAATTTCACTGAAAACGTTAATTCCTGAAGATATGATTAATCAAGGGATCTAAGAAATTTTAATGTTACTTTTTCCATACATTTTCCATGTGGAAATCATTCAAAAATTATATTGCTTAAGAACTGAAGGAATTTTAATCAACCTGGGAACACCGGGATAAGAAAAATTACTAAGACCACCGGGATTGGAAAAGTTACCGGGAACACCGGAATATGAAAAAGACGCCCGGAATACCGGGATGATTGGTAAATGCTGATAATATAAAATTAGAAATGTATTCGGGAAAACTTAAAAATGAGGCGTTTGCTATCAAAACCAGCTTATTTCATTTTTGGAAATTTTACAGAAGAGACAAAAAACTTCTCACTTTCAGTTTTAAAGCTAAATTTGTGTTTTAAATGTTTAATTGTAGGTACAACCGCCTAGAATTTGATTACTTTTTCATTTTCATTCCAGTTTCATTACCTTGGGCGTAATTACACTAATTAGGTTGGAATGAGCTGATTTTGATGCAAAAACACGATTTTGCATGCTTTTTTTTCAGTTTTTTTGTTCAATTAAGTTGTGTGAAATTGTTTTTTTTTCAGTTTACCAGTTAATATTTGTGTCTTTACGAGTTTAAATAAATGACATTCACTTAACTTTTTCAAATGATCTGAAATTTCACAGTTGAGATGATCATAGTTTTCACCCTTTAATCTAATTTTGGGTTGGAATGAGCTGGATTTGAGCTATATCCCTTCGCCAGGTTATGAAGGACCCTCTAAACTTTCAAAATATGCAAAAAAGTGGATTTCAGAAAAATATGGAATGAGCTGGTTTTGATAGCACAAACGCCTCAAATAATAAATTTATACTCTTCACCCGTGCAAGGCCGGGCATATCAGCTAGTATTAGATATAATAAAATCAAGTGTGTGTATGTGTGTGTGTATGGTTGTCTTTTATACAAATCCACAGTTTACTTCCGATCTGCACGAAACTTGGTATACCTAAGTAAAAAAACCCAAGGAAAAACATAGGCTATGTTTCGAAAACTTTTAATGACCCCTTGACCCTCTTTCGACCCTTTTTATGGTCATTTTGCTGAAATAGCTTTATTTCTCCTCAAGAAGAGATCTGCTTACCCATTGTTACAAAGAAAACTTAATGCTAAACAACAAGTTTTTAATAGAAACACTAGGTACAAGTCTATTTAAAAATTATATTACTAATTTAAAAATCTATTTCCATGAAATTTAAAAGTTTAAGTATAGTTTAACATACTATTTTTATTTGAGAGTTTATCTAATTTTTAAATTTTAAAAGCTTTATGGAATATCATTGTTGTTAAAATGTCTCCATGGAAACGAGTAAGTAAAATCAAAAAGTGATAATATTTTAGCTTTTAAGAAAGTTGGTTAACAAACCAAAAACTATTAAAACTCCCTTTCAACTAGAAAAGATTGATTTATTTTCTTAAATTGCAAAATGGAATAAGCTTTAATTATTGAATAATTTAACCGAAAACATTTATTCTTAAAGAAATGATTAATTAAGGAATCTGAGAAATTTAAAATAATTTTTAGAATATTTTTCCATGTTGTAAATGTGGAAATCATTCAAAAGTTATATTGCTTGAGTACTGAAGGAATTTTAGTCCATCCGGGAACACCGGGATAAGAAAAATTACTAGGAACAAAGGGATAGGAAAAGTTACCGGGAACACCGGAATATGAAAAAGGCGCCTGGGATACCGGGATGATTGGTAAATGCTGATTATATAAAATTAGAAATGTATTTGGGAAAACTTAAAAATCAGGCGTTTGCTATCAAAACCGGCTTATTCCATTTTTGGAAATTTTACAAGAGACAAAAAACTTCTCACGTCCACAGTTCTAAAGCTAAATTTGTTTTTTAAACTTTTAATTGTAGGTAAAACCAAAACCACCTAGAATTTGATTAGTTTTTCACTTTCATTACAGTTGCATTACCTTGGGCGTAATTACACTAATTAGGTTGGAATGAGCTGATTTTTATGCAAAAACACGATTTTTCATGCTTTTTTTCAGTTTTTTTGTCCAATTAAGTGTTGTGAAATTGGTTTTTTCCAGTTTACCAGTTAATATTTGTGTATTTACGAGTTTAAATAAATGACATTCACTTAACTTTTTCAAATGATCTGAAATTTCACAGTTGAGATCATAGTTTTCACCCTTTAATCTAATTTTGGGTTGGAATACGCTGGATTTGAGCTAAATCCCTTCGCCAGGTCATTAAGGGACCCTCTTCCTCTAAATTTTTTGATAGCAAACGCCATAAATAATAAATTTATACTCTTCACCCGTGCAAGGCCGGGCATATCAGCTAGTACTAGATAATATAATGATCAATTTCTGAAAAAAATCTATATTTGTGTCCATCCTGAATATTACTGAGTATTCTCATATTCATTTTTTACAGTTTATAGTCGAAAAATCTGAATAATCATATTGTAAGCATCACATAAAAAATTAACATCCGAACGCCCAGTGATCTATTTTTAGATCAGCAATATTGGGTCGTAATTTTTCACTAAATAAATTAGTTTTTACAAAAATCTGCATTGTATCCTAATAGCTACATCTATAAAGATAAAATAAAATCTGAAAAGGATTCAATTTGTGGTATATTTATATAGATTTCTCGTAAAACATGAACAAAGATGAAAAAACTGCAAAATGAAACCTCAAGGCAAAGTTTTGCCCATCACTGTAACAAAATAAATGTCGCAAACGAAAAAAACACATGATATTATTCTTAAGGAAGGCCTTCTCTTGCCATATGAGCAGTTTTGTTTTTGTGGGGTGAATTTAAGGTAATTTAAAAGACCATTTCTGACACTATGTTTAGCGATCTAAAAATAGATCAATGGGCGTTAATGGGTTAAGTAATTTAGGGAAAGGCGTTGCTTCGTGGTTATTCAAGTTTTATTATATTTAAAATGTGTTGTAATCATTTTCAAACTAAATCTCCTTTCAAAGATGTCTTCAGTGATTTTGAGATTTTTATTCAAAGAATTATTACGGAATTTATAAACTCAGGCTATTGAAGTGAAATTTGGGAGGCGATTCCCTTTTGCACACTTTTCATCATATTATTTTTTTAATATTTGATGACATTATTCGTTAAAAACGACTTTTAAGATACTGAGGTAAAGCATTTCAAAATAAAAAAAATGTGTCGCAAACTATGTTTTTAGGATAGAATAAGCAATAACAAAATCTACCAATATTCCCCACGGTTCAATTCCGTTAACAGCCTTGTTGAATACAGGATGTTCGGAAACACCGTGGACAAACTTTGAGGGGTGGTAGAGGGGACCTAGACAAGCATATTTCGAATAGGAATTGGGGGTCGCAGATGCACCTTTAAAGAGCTAGAACCTTAATGTGGTGCAAGGGCGTTACAAAATGCGGTTTTCCTAAGGCCAGTTTCACGAAACAAGACATAATAGAATGAAAAAAATAAATGCATGAGGTACAGCAGTATCCATACTACTTCCACCATAAATTTGAACAAAATTGGACCACTTGTCCCGTGTGGTGTGTTATAGAACTTGCAATATTTGATCCCTTAGTGTAAAGGTATTTATATGAAAAGTTGGTTTCAAAAATACCATTACACAAAGGACTAAGGGAACAAATATTGCACGTTTTATAACTCACCCCATGGATTAACAAGTCTTCCAATTTCGTACAACGTTATGGAAAAGTAGTATGGATACTGCTGTACCTTATGAAAATTTTTTTCATTCTATTATGTTTTGTTTTGTTAAACGGGCCTTGGCAAAACGTCCTTTTGTAACGCTCTCGCACTACATTATGTCCAAGCTCTTTAACGGTGCATCTGCGACCCCCATTCCTATTCAAAATATGCTTGTCTAGATCCCCTCTACCAACCCTCAAAGTTTGTCCACGGTGTTTCCGAACACCCTGTATAGCAAGCTTTTTTAAATATTAAATATTCTAATAATGCCAAATTGCTTTGTTTATCATTGTGGTAGAAGGAAATTTTCCATGAGTCATCAGTAACAACACATGTAAATATAGCTTTAAAATAACATATCCCCCTCCATGTGTAACCCCACCTTTCCTCCTGTCACACAATAGTTACTTAAAGGCTCATTTACATTTTTTTAAATTTCCATGTTCCTCATAAGTGATCTTCTCCGATTTACCACTTATTTGTGAAGAAAACATGAGGAGTTAAGAGAATGAAACATCAATTTACACCATTTTAGATAACCATTCAATATGGACATGGATAGGGAAGAACTCAAATGAACATTTAGGATTTGCACAAAAATATTTTTACTATACTCGACAGCAACTTAAGTTGAACCTACTACGTCACTAGCAAACGAAGTAGTTCCCATAGCCGCGGTTTCTGCATTCAGAGTGAAACAAATAACTTCAATAATTTTAAAATATGATTATCTCGTTAAACTCGTGTATAAATAAGGGGACATCCATAAATTACGTGAGGTCAAAAAGGGGGGGAGGGGTTTTGAAAAATCTCACCAAATCTCACCAAGGGGGGAGGGGGGTCGATTAAAATCTCACGTCAACTTTTTAAGTTAGAAATTAAACGATTTTTTAAGTATGAGAAAGGAATAGTACCCACAGATAAGATTATGTGGTCATTTTTAGGCAGAATAATGTCCTTTTAACCCACATCAGTAATAATGGAAAAGTTTTAGGTGCTGTGAAGCACAAAATGCAAACGAATGGGATATAAAATTATTTTTAAAGGTTGTAGGTAAATCTCACTTGGGGGGGAGGGGGGGGGTCCAGCAAAATCTCACTAAATCTCACCAAGGGGGGAGGGGTGTCCAGATTTTGGAAAAAACACCTCACGTAATTTATGGATGTCCCCTAATGTCTTTTTATCACAATTCGCGTATTGAAATACCTCCTAGCAACCCAACAAGCTTTGTGTTTACTCACTTTCTCCTTCCGCGTAATGGAGTTATGGGTTCAGGAAACGTTGCTGTGAAGTATAACTTCCGTAAGAAGCATGTTTTAACTATAAACAAAAACCAACACTTACATTTGACGCGTAGGAAAACTTGATTGCTGGTCCCGACACCATCTGCATTCGCCGCAGAGCACCTATAGTTCCCGCGACTAGTCCTATTAACATTTTGTAACACCAAAGTCTGGTTGCTGATAATAATACCAGCCGATGTATTGGTCCTCAATTCATTTCCTTCGAAATACCAGGATATTTCTGTGACCCAGGGGTTGGCCCGGATGTTGCATTCGAAGAAGACGTCGTTTCCTTCTTTGACTTCTCCTTGCTTGAAGGTGCTTCCCAACTGTAACGTCACTTGCGGAGCATCTGAAATCAATGAAAACGGGTATTAAAATGTTGTAGTATAAAGTTGTTCCGTTAATTTAAGCATTCATTTTAAGAGAGTCGTGATGTTCTCCGAATTGAATCGGGATATTGTAGAGAGTAATTCTCCGATATCAGAATTGAAATGTGAGGGAGATAAGATACTTGTTTCAAGTTCATTTATTGAGACACATAGTGAGTACAACTGTTCTAATTCGTGTTTATAAAATGTAGTGCTTATCTTTTGTGTTTGATATAAAAACAAACAGTAAATATTCGAAAAGGTTGATACATTACCATCACTGTTGATTCATATTTGTGAGTATATACTATATCTCCCCCCTTCCACACAGATGAAAAAAACGAGTTATAATTATTCAAGTCTGAATAATAAAAAACAATTTCGGATGTATTTCCCTTCAAATACCTACTAATACTTTTATTACCATTAAAATTTAAACTATTTTCAGGAAGTTGAAAAAGAAAAATAATTGATTCTTTCAGTTAAGTTGTTTATTGATTAAGTTTAACATTTATTTATGTAAGTATCCAACAACTTAAAGTATAAATTGATGAAAACTTCCTTGACCAGTGTTATTTACTCCATTTATCGGGATAGATGGCTGTGTTGGTTATTTATAATATATTTGATTCTGATATCATGTTTCATAATGTATTATTTAAACAACATTCTGACACTCAAAAGTACAATATTATTATATAGTATATTATCAAAGAGAAGAGCTAAAATTGGAGTTTATCTTGCTTCAAATCTTTCGAAAATACGTAAATATGTAAAAATCTTCATGCGACGTATTGATTTCTATACGTAAGGTCTACCCAACGCAACCATTTTGAAAACTTTTCAGACTAGAATATTTCTAAAGGTATGAAAAATAGGTTCAATAACGTTTGTATTAATAAAAAATGAAACTAGGTTATACTTTAATAAAAATACCCTTCACTCCAAACGCTGTCGTTTTGCCAACAAACGAACCCGCCTTTCCCATAATAACAAGCCTTTCGTATTTTGCAAGAGACAGAGAAAATACCATCTCCGAACCCTATCCCAAGAGTTTTTTGTCAGATTGATGAGGTTTCAACATCCCGGATACAATACACGTTCGCCATTTTGAAATTGACTCGGGATAGGTATAAAGTCTCTAAAACGTGCTCATGTACGATATGAGAACCGCAAAACCACACGAGGAAAAGAAAAAAAAAATGTTTTTGTGTTCTTCACACTTTCTGTCTCTATCTTCTCTTTCTCCTGCTACTACTCGTCTCCAGCGGCTTTAATCTATGCTTTTCGATCGTCAAGTAGCTTAAGGACTTTGCGGAACCATTTATCATAGATCTCTAACGCAGTTCATTTTCTCTGTTGTGCCTTTTTTTATTTTACTTTTTTTTCTATCCCTTCAAGTCTGTCTTTTCTTTTTCTCGTCGGCAGCTCTTGTTACTTCTTGCACGGCTGGGTGTCTTCGATAATGTTGGGGTAGGAGAGAGAGAGAGAAAAAGTAAAGGTGCGATTCTCTCCTGGTCTGATTGATTCTTTACGAAGATTCACTCAGGATACCGAGACGTGGAGGATGAATGGAAGAGTGGGGAATAGTGATGGGTAACTCGGTGAGTTGAGGGAGGTACTCATTTTTCCATAGTGAGTTGTGAGGGTGAGCTACCTCACTTTGAGGTGTTGCTGAGTATTGAGGTATTGGTGAGGTGTTGGTGAGTAGTGAGGAATTACTCTATTTCCAAAATCATAACTGGACCTTTGTCCCCAAAGGTTCTCTGTTCCTGATATCTGATAATGGACAGTTTTCCCTTTACTACTTCTAATCGCAATCATTCATAGAATCACAGTTTCAGTCCTCACCCCTCACTCATAGGACTCACTTTTCCATATGATGTGAGTGAGTTGAGGAAACTGAGGGGGCTCACTTTTTTATGGTGAGGTGTCATGACAAAATGTTGAGGTGAGTCCCTCAATTGAGGTACCTCACACCTCATTTACCCATCACTAGTGGGGAACTCATATGTGCATGGAGAGTGAGTGATTTATATGGATTACTATGAGGAAGTATTATTTATTTCCTTCACCTCCTCAAGAGTGGGGAGCCTAGTGGTTAAGGCATCGGCTTCGAGATCGGAGGGTCCCGGGTTCGATTTCCGACACCGCTAAAGACCCACCGAGTATATGCGGAGTACGTGCTCGTTAAAATATATGGGTCCGAAAGTCATGTGGTCCGTCATGGCGCAGTTTACAACGGGTTCAGGTGTCTGGAGACTATTTTCCTACCCTTCAAAGACATGGCAAAATTGTGGAGGTGCCGATAGATAGTGGCAGCATCTATCATATCTCCTAAGGCAGGACTCCTGCCATTTATGGGCCTCACTTTCTCAAGAGCCGCGCACCCCCTTTGCCTTGAGTCCCTACGGAGCTACGGAGCTGGGGTATTCCAAGTGGCACGCGACAACAACAACAACCTCCTCAAGACAGGATTGTTTCATAGAATTTATGTGAAAACAAGTCTAAGCTGTCCGAAGGTACAGCACACTCCCCTACAATTATTTTTATAAAAAGACTAGCTGTTACAACCCGGCAAAGCCGGGTTTTACAGCTAGCCTTCTTTGGCGCTGATGCGAGATTCGCTCGTTACTACCTTTTCGTATTTATTTATACATTCCCTAACATTAAATATGCGGTTTTAATTCATTACCTTCGAAAGGCGTTTTATCTCCGATTTCACACATCCCAATCCACCTAACCGGGTCTGTACAAACTTGTTTTTAAATGAAATCGTACTACCCCTAATTGAACCGAGTTTATGTGGCATTTTCCCAAACCTTCCATTCTTAAATTATTATAAGAAATACTTCAACCAAATCTGAAGCAGTAAAATTTTTGAATTAAATGTGCCTAGTATCCCATTGGGATAAATCTAGTGAACCGTCAAATCTTTTAAGTTTAACTTCAAAGCATATTTACTTCACGCTCTTTAAAAGACGTTTTACCAGTGTTGGTAAAAATATTAACTTAAAACAATGGGGCAAATTGAAATAAATTTTTAATTTAAAAATGGAAGGTTTTGGAGGAACGTGTTACATTATTGGCTCATCTAGGGGTGGAAAGCTTTCGATCAAGACCGAGTTTGTCCAAATCGGTTCGGGGGTTCGGGCTGGCGGCCGGCCGAAAGGAACCTCTCCATAGAGTTAACATTAGATAAAAGTGAAAAGAACGCATAATTTTAAAATGGAAGGTTTTGGAGGAACATGTTATATTATTGACTCATCTGAAGGTGGAAAGCTTTCGATCAAGACCGGGTTTGTCCAAATCGGTTCAGGGGTTCGGCCTGGAGGCCGGCGGAAAGATCTCCCATTGAGTTAACATTAGAGCAAAACTAAAAGAACGCATAATTTAAAAATGGAAGGTTTTGGAGGAACGTGTTATATTATTGGCTCATCTAGGGGTGGAATGCTTTCGATCGAGACCGAGTTTGTCAAAATCGGTTCAGGGGTTCGGCCTGGCGGCCGGCTGAAAGGAACCTCTCCATAGAGTTAACATTACAGAAAAGTGAAAAGAACGCATAATTTAAAAATGGAAGATTTTGGAGGAACGTGTTATATTATTGGCTCATCTAGGGTTGGAAAGCTTTCGATCAAGACCGAGTTTGTCAAAATCGGTTCAGGAGTTCGGGCTGGTGGCCGGCTGAAAGGAACCTCTCCATAGAGTTAACATTACAGAAAAGTGAAAAGAACGCATAATTTAAAAATGGAAGATTTTGGAGGAACGTGTTATATTATTGGCTCATCTAGGGGTGGAATGCTTTCGATCGAGACCGAGTTTGTCAAAATCGGTTCAGGGGTTCGGCTTGGCGGCCGGCGGGAAGAAAAACCCAATTATTTTTATAAAAAGATTAACGTTTTTTTAAAGGCAAAAGAAAGTCTTGTGTACATAAAAGTATTTTGTAAGTAAAATCAAAATTGAAGAATAAAAGTTTGGAACTATTTACTTTGTGTTAACCCTCTCTTAACAGCATAAATAACTGCAAGTTTTAATTAGTTATCCCTAATATATTATTTGGAAGCTAGAATTGGTAAGTTAAAAGCACCTGTTTCATGATTCCACTTCCATGATAATGAACGTTCCCGTGGGTCATTATAATGTTTCATTAATACACGTTATCACCAAGTAGAATATTTACTATTCAATTCTCTTAGCCCCTGGCTGGATTCATTTCCAACTATTACTTAACTACATAAATAATTAAGAACATCATGAATAAAAGTGTAGCATTCATACTACCAGCATCCAATTCGTAAAAGATTAGGGTAAATTTAATTGTTTCCCTGTTAGAGCATACAAGCTTTGTTACAACTGAATGAAAGGCATTTTCGAAGCAAGAATGCCGTATTTCCCTACGCACGTTGGAAGTGTGTAATCTTTGATCCCTATCAATGTCATTTACTGCGATTCTTTATTCTTCTACTTTAATTAGATTTAGGTTCTCTGCCGTTCTGGGTTGTAATCGTAAATGTTATTTTCCTGATACGTAATAACATGGTGGGATGCAACATAGTTGGGGATAAATTGTTTCTTTGTTGTGAATACAATAAAATCCTGAGCGCTTAGTGAGATTTCCGTTTATCTTTGGTGAACAGATTTCAAGCAACTTTAGTTTACTATAAAAAGTTTAGTAACAGAGATAAAATACGAAACAACTAGAATACTTTTAACATTTGTTTAAAGATCGTGTTCTAAATATGTTTGAAAGGATTTGCTCTTCAAAATTTTTTTCTGAAATTGCGTTCTAAATTATGTTTAGAATCTAAAAGTGTACTTAAATTTATTTGGATTGTAACATTACGCATTTTCTATTTCTTCAATCTTATCAAAATTTTTTGGCACTCCCTTTAGAGCACATTTATGTATAGCAACACTTTTCAAACATAAAGGGTAGGCTGTGGTAAAAACCCGCACGGGTCTAAACCAGGCACAACGATTTTTAATCGTCAATTAATTGATTCAAAAGTTGATATCCAGGTGGCTGGTTTGTCTTGTTGTGACTCATTGTCACTCACTTAGATATAGTTTTTCTGATCTTGTACTTCAACATTGTATGAAATAGGGCTTGAGGACAAGAGCCAACAAATAACCCATGATATAGTAATAGCACTTAAACTTCAGTTTCATTTTGAAATAATTGCCTCCTCCACATGTCTCCAACAATAAAAGGGCTTGTTTTTCCGAATAAAGTGAAATGGAGCAAATCCCCACTGCTTCAAAAACTCAGGAATCCGTCCCAAAAGGAAAATGAAACCTTTTTTATCTTGGAAGAGGTAAATAAAGGTTTCCGAGAACCATCTTACCAAAAACCATCATTTCCCAATTTTTAAAGGTATAGGGGATAGGGTGGGCCGAAAAAAACTTTTTATTTTATTTTGAAACGCTATACCGCGGAAAACTTGCCTCTGGGGTAGAGAAGTAAAATGCAGCAAAAATTTTTAAAATCGGTTAAAAATTGCAATAGCGCATTGCACCTAAAGTTTGAAAAAATAGGCTATTTTGATTACTTTTCAAAAAATCAAATTAAATTAAATAACTTTTATAAAAAGTATCTAAAGATATATAATAGAATAAAAATGTGGAGAAAACATATTTCATTGAAAAAAGGTGGTATTTTACAATTAATTGGTAGTATAATAACATCTAAAAATACACGTTTTTACCAGAAATCCACATATTTCGTATGAAACAAAAAAAATTATGAAAAACAATTTTTCATTGCTATACTACCTTTCTAGCTATCACTCAGTAACCCCCTTAACATTTAAAACATTTTTTACAGTTCGCTTCGCGATCGAAGCTCGCTCGTTGCACAACAAACCGCATCACTATCTCTCGCCGAAATAAAAACTTATTTTATATTTTGAAACGCTATACCACGGAAAACTTGCCTCTTGAGTAGAGAAGTAAAATGCAAAAAAAAATTTTAAATCGGTTAAAAATTGCCTTTGTACATTGGTCCTAAAATTTGAAAAAATATGCTATTTTCATAACTCTTAAAATATCAAATAACTTCTATAATAAGTATCTAAAGGCATAAATTAGAAGAAAATGTTAAGAAAAAATATATTTAATGGAAAGAAAGATCTTATTTTACAATATAAGGTTGCACTATAAGGTTACACTTGGCATTTCGCCTTTTTTTCTTCAAAAATCGCATTTTTCGATTGAATTAAAAAGTTATTATTCCTGATGGTGCATAGTATGATTTGTAATAAAATGTAGTCCTTTACTGGTTATTAACTTCTTTTGGTATTTTGAAAGAAGACATGTTTGAAAAATTTGGCATTGAAGATCTTGAAAGATTAATAGTTCTTATAAACCCATCTCCTGGCATTCATACCGATGACTTTTCGTGTTGCCCTCTGTGTTAATAATTTTACACAACGTTGAACGTTCGACTGTTTGTGTGTGACATGGGAATCTGTCAAAGTTCCAGTCATTATCATAGACTATATCTCTTGATCGGTAAATCTTTGTAGTATAGGTGGGGAGAAAAAGATGCAGTATTCCAGCTAATCTATATATATAGTATACGTATGTTCTATATATGGTCAATATGGTCTGTAGCTTGGAAATAAGGTTTGGGGGGATGGAAACTCCAAACTGCTTTCTTTTAGAAGCTGAGTTTCTAGCCTTAATTTTTCTTCGAAACCAAACTCCCTCATATATGATCCCTTTTATCTATGATCATGCTCAAAAGCAAGTTTTCAGAATGAGCAAAAAAAGGCATTTCGTTTAATCATTGGATCAATGATTTCTAATAACTTTTCTTGCAAAAATCTAGATGTTTCTATCACTTTAAACACGTGTCCAGGTCAAATTTAGAACCATTTACTTTTCTAAGAATCATACAGACAAATTAATTTGATTTTAATATAAAAGCTAAAATCTTCTGTTCATCTGTTGGATTATCAGTACTAAAATACAGTTTATGTTATAGTACTAATAAATAGTCCAACAGAGGAACATAAGATTCTTTCAAACTACCAAAAGAAGTTAATAACCAGAAAAGGACTACATTTTGTTACAAATCAAACAATGCACCATCAGGAAAAATAAATTTTTAATTCAATCGAAAAATGCGATTTTGAAGAAAAAAAGGCGAAATGGCAAGTGTAACCTTATAATGCAACCTTATATTGTAAAATACTACCTTTCTTTCCATTAAATATATTTTTTCTTAAAATTTTTCTTCATTTAAACCTTTAGATACTTATTATAGAAGTTATTTGATTTTTTAAGAGTTATGAAAATAGCATATTTTTTCAAATTTTAGAACCAATGTACAAAAGCAATTTTTAACCAATTTAAAAAATTTTTGTTGCATTTTACTTCTCTACTCAAGAGACAAGTTTTCCGTGGTATAGCGTTTCAAAATATAAAATAAGTTTTTATTTCGGCGAGAGATAGTGATGCGGTTTGTTGTGCAACGAGCGAGCTTCGATCGCGAAGCGAACTGTAAAAAATGTTTTAAATGTTAAGGGGGTTACTGAGTGATAGCTAGAACGGTAGTATAGCAATGAAAAATTGTTTTTCATAATTTTTTTTGTTTCATACGAAATATGTGGATTTCTGGTAAAAACGTGTATTTTTAGATGTTATTATACTACCAATTAATTGTAAAATACCACCTTTTTTCAATGAAATATGTTTTCTCCACATTTTATTCTATTATATGCCTTTAGATACTTTTTATAAAAGTTATTTGATTTAATTTGATTTTTTTGAAATGTAATGAAAATAGCCTATTTTTTCAAACTTTAAGTGCAATGCGCTATTGCAATTTTTAACCGATTTTAAAAATTTTTGTTTCATTTTACTTCTCTACCCCAGAGGCAAGTTTTCCGCGGTATAGCGTTTCAAAATAAAATAAAAAGTGTTTTTCGGCCCACCCTAATAGGGGAGTTTGAAAGACATTCCAGCATTCCTGCATATACCATCAAATTTCAGATGCTATAATGATGGTGCTAGATGGGATGAGTTGAAAGGAATTGTGGAGACTGAGGCTATTGATATTATTGGAAATACTGATAAAGTTGGGCAAACAGTGAGGATTCATCAATTTTAAAGATAAATGGGTTTACAATTTTTAGGAATGATAGAATGGATAAGAAAAGGGGAACCGATAAGATATTAACCGATTTTGAAATTTTTTTTCCTTTTCTTTGTCTATATAATTCGCAACTTTTCCGCGCTATTAAAACTTCGAAAAAAAGGTTTTTTCGGCCCACCCTATTGATGATCTCTGATTTTCTTTTATTCACCTGACTTATATGTAAGTCATCTCCTTTTCGCCCTGGCTGCCTCCCATTTTGAGGAAATCAAAGTATTACAATTGCCCCGTCCCCGTGTGTTACTTTTGACCCCACTCTCTCCTATACTATGCTTCAAAGCAACGTTTCCTGAACCCAGTACGTCACTACGCGGAAGGAGAAAGTGAGTAAACACAAAGCCTGTTGGGTTTCTAGGAGGATTTTAGGTACTCGAATCGCGATAAAAAGACACTATTTATACATGGGTTTAACGAGATAATCGTATTTTAAAATTGACGTTTTTTGTTTCACTAGAAATTCAGACACCGCGATGGGAACTACTTTGTTTGTTAGTGACGTAGTAGGTTCAACTCAGGGGGGGCCCATCAGCTCTCATTTTGCGTTCAGTTTTGTGACGTCACTGGTTTAAAAGTTCTCCGCCTACCGAACTGAGTGGCCAATCAGGATTGTTAAGGAAAATCACGGAGATTTTTCTGAAGTAGAAAGGGAGAAAAGTAAAACTCAGGGAAAATATATACAAGTAGTTTTCTTCTTCTTATGGAAATAAATGCTGAAAGTAAAGCAATATTTGTTGTCGCTAGCAGCCTACGCGCTGTGTTGTCGTCGGTTCGATTCCGGCCTTACCCTTTCCCTGGACTGGGTGTATTTTCTCTCTCTCTCTCTGTATCAGAAAAAAAAATGTTTGTGCCTTGACGAAGGATTATAAGCGGATCCTTGGGATCAAGCACACAAACCGGAAAATATATGTAACACCAATCCATGTTATCGCTATGGATACATAGTTTTACTGTATTGTTTCTTATTAAATACTTGTAAAACTTATAATCTACATAATATGATGATTATTTTGTTTCCTTTTTGTTTGGATCAAAATATTTTAGATTAAATATTGTTATGGAACTAGTGTTTGAGACTTGTAATGAGATTACAAAGGTACTCTTGACGGTGATTTGGGATTATGTATAGAAACATTTAAGTATGAATTCATTGAATACTTCCTATTTATTACAGAGTATTGTGCAATTTAGTACTTTATAGTTAATACTTTATATAGTTAGTAAAAGTTTGATTTCATTGTAATATTTTTAGATCCCTAAAAATGTGTGCATGACCGGTTTTTGCGAAATAGCCTGCGGCGGTAAAACTTTCCTCTTAGCCAATCAGAAACGATCAGTGCGTTGTCGCTTCTCCGTATAGGACCGTAGCGAGAAGACCTCAGCATAGCTGAATTGAAAAACTCTTTATGTTCAGACCGTAACGCAATCCCTCAGCATAGCTGAATTGAAAAACTCTTTATGTTTGGACTGAACGCAATCCCCACCCTACAGCTGAATTGAGAAACCGTAATAGCCTGCGGCGGTAAAAATTACCTCTCGGCCAATCAGAAACTACTAGTGCGTTGTCGCCTCTCTTCCTACTCTAGGATCTCTAGTTTTAAGAATTAAAGATATAGTATTAGATTAGATTGGGGAGTTACATATATTTTCCGGATTGTTTGCTTGATCTCAAGGATCCGCTTATTCGTAAAGAAGACACAAGCATAACTTTTATTGACAGAGAGAGAGAGAGAGAAAATACACCCAGGGTAGGGCCGGAATCGAACCAACGACAGGTACAGAGCGCAGACTGCTAGTGTATGTATCGCATCATTAAAGAGAAAACTCCTAACATAGAAAAGTCGTACAACTAAACCTGTTGAACCGAAGATGAAATATCCCTCTCTGAAAAAAAAGTCCCTAAAACATAGTGCCTCTATTTCAGTCCCACCCAAGTGAATGAGATTGGTTAATAAGATGAAAACCACTGACGTCACTGGTTTAAATCTTACACGCCCCTTGAATTTTTCGTTTCTATGAGAAGAGCCAACCTAGTATTCTACTAACCTTGGGTTCAACTTAAGTTGCTGTCTAGTATACTAAAAAACCAACACCATCAAAAACACTTACAGAAGACTTCGAGGTTCCAGCCTTCCTCTTTGGCACTCCCAGGAATGACGGGGTTGTGGGCTCGACACGAGAAGTACTTTCCGTTGTCCTCCACGGAAGGCACGAACCTGAGGATGCTTGTGGTGAGGTCGAGGGTCTGGCTATCCGTGCGACCGCTCTTGAGCTCTTTGCTGCCCTTCCACCACGTGATGACCGCCGGGGGACGGGATCCGCTGGTCGAACACTTCAACTCGGCCTCTTTGTCAGCGGAAAGGGGGCGCTTGCGAGGTTCCACCCTGACCACCAGAGGCTTCACTGAAAGGAGAAAATGGTAATTAGGTGTTGTACGAGGAACTAGTGTTTAAAATACTTGCACACAGTAACTAGTGAACCGGAGCACGCGGATACTTTAATAGAAGAAATAAAATTGTTGTGTGTAATACTAGTGTTTTAAATTTACAATAGTTGTCTTATAACTTTTAATATTATCCAGTAGTCGCTGTAGATAGAATAAAGATGATGACGTTCTTTCTAAGATATTGAAGTTTTATTGTTTACTAATGCTATTGAGTGTTTTCAGATGACGTAACGACCATTTATTTTCTTCCTTGCTGTAATTAAAACAGTCAGTTGCTAAGACCGTTGCTAGGTACGGCGGTATCTTTTGCTGGTCAAGTAATTGCAAATGCTCCAATATTAGCATTCCATGACCAGTTATTTTCTTTTAACTGTTAACTGCTGTAGGTCCAAAAATCTGTTAATAAGGCCGTTGCTTAGGTCCGAGTCATGTGATTGAAAACGCTCTATTACTTTTAATCAACTCAACAATAGGTAGTTCTTAGTTACTACGCGTTATCATTTGTTTAGCTTTCATTGAAATTGTATTATGATCACTGGTTCTAAATGGGCCTATTAAGTAATTTTGGGATATTTTTTTCTATTTTTTTGGGGGGGTCATGCGGTTAAATGTAGAAATCATTCAAAAATTATAATGCTTGACAAATTAATGGATGTTAATACCTTTCATCCGGTAAAATAAGGAGTAATAAAATGTATTGAACATTTTTAAAAGAAATCTACAACTCCACCCGTTCAAGGCCGGGCATATCAGCTAGTTTAATATAAAATTTATTTTCTGCTTTCTATCAAATTTTGGAAAGACCAGTCAAACTGAAAGAATTCCTTTCAGAATGATCATCAATGCAGTCGGACTTAAACTTACTGAAAAAACAGGGTTAAACTAATTTTTTGCACTTACGGTGTCTAATGTTTGAATTTATGTTATACTCAAAAACACGTAATTTTTAAGAAGAATTATGAAAAACACCATATTGACCAGTGCTTTCTTACTCTAGATACACTCTAAATCGATAAAGATGTGATATTTCCTGTTACTTTTTAAGATAATTATCGTTCTTGAATTTGACGCCGTGAATATCAAATTATTTAACTATTCTTGTTCAAAAAGTATATAATCAAGATGTATTTATGATAATAAAAGCCTGGGATATCTAAGTCCCCAAACTATGTATTACTTTTAATATGTGATTGCATAAGTGAAGGAAATATTTATTAGCACGACACCTGTTTTATACGGACAAAAAAACCTGAGATGAAAAATAAATCTTGTGGGAAAAATAAACGTTGAAAAGAGTAAAAAGGAACTTCGATTCATATCAAATCTCCCCAAAAAAGTGTTGAAATTTCATAAATTCCGTAAAAGAAATAAATAACCGCCCACATTTGTAAGCAAAAATGACTCCACAATACAGAATGCTTTCAGCAAATAGTATTACAATAGAAACTCATGAAAAACTGAATAAAAACCAAACTCTCAAGAAACAAAGGAAATCAACAATGATTCGGGACAGAAACCAGTTGAGAATGATTTGACTTCTTCAAGAGTACAAAAAGCTGAAAGAGAAAGTTATGTATTCCTCGGAGTATATTGTCCGAGAAAATCTCTGGAACAAGGAGCAGCAAACAGAAAACGCATTTCCCACTTGTGAATGCTTCTTTCTTCTCCACCATTCTCAAGCTGACGGAATTGATGGGGAATGGCCTAAAAATGTTTTTACGACTGGGGACAAAAATGAATAAATCAGAAAATAGTGAAAGAAAAGGGTTTGCCTCGTTTAAACCACACTTTAGGATTCTGGCCGGCTGTCGTCCTGTTTTTCCTCCTCGTCGCTTTTCTTCTTGGCAGAGAAAAAATGGAAAGACCCGGAGACGAAAAAAAACCCTTTAAACAATCTAGGCAAAAGAGAATTTCACGAATCGCTAAAAGTGTTTCGACATGTCCCATCATTTTACTGGGAGATGAAAAATAGGCCTCGGAACGGAGGGTGTACCAAAACGCGCCATTGTGAATTCCATGTTCCGAATACGTTCGTGAAGGAGGAGATATTAAAATACTTTTGTTTATCTTAGGGAGTTTGTGCGCTGTGTAGGGAATTTGGTCTTGTAGTATTGAAAATTTTTGGGTAATATTTTAGGGCTTATTGACGTGGAAAAGTTGAATTGAACTCATATCCGACTATCTTGCTTCAGACGTAATCGACGAGCGTTTGTTATACATTTTGAACCACAAAGTCTTAAAAGTTCTTGTTTATATTTTTATTATGGAAAGGATGCTTGTTGTCAGAGAGTTTTTAGAAATGTAAAAGGCACTTAACCTTCAAAATGATCAGTTGAAATTCATATGATTTGCATTTATATTGAAAAATAGTTACATTAATTATTTACTAAAAGTATATTTATATTTGTCCATTTATTTACTAAAAGAACCAAAACTATTTCCCCTGCATTTTTGATTCCAATAAAAATGTTTTAAAAATAAAATAAATAAATATAAAAGGCAACACGAGTGTTAAACTTTTCAATCTTAAATTCTAGGGTAAAGTTTAAGGCATATCTGCATCAAGTTTAATTACTTCCTTATTTGAATATGTGGAGTAGATAATGCATATTTATTTAGAAAACATTTCAGTAATAGTGTCATAGCTGTAATAACAATGTATCCATGCATTATTATCTCCAATTTAGTACTGCTTAACCAACGGGTGAAATGGTCAAGTAAAATGGTCAGGTAAAAGACTCGGAGGGGAGAAAGGAAGAAGCTGAGGGGTAGTTGATCGAAAGAGGAAGATACATTTACTCCCTCAAACCTTAGTTAGACCCTCTTTATACATAAAAAATCAGTATCTAATATAATAAAGTAAAGTGTGGGTATATGGGTATGTTTGTCTTTTATACAAATCCACAGTTTACTTCCGATCTGCACCAAACTTGGTATACCTACGTAAAAAAACTCAGAAAAAAACATAGGCTATGTTTCGAAAACTTTAATTGACCCCTTGACCCTCTTTTGACCCTTTTTATGGTCATTTTGCTGAAATAGCTTTATTTCTCCTCCAGAAGAGATCTGCTTACTCCATTGTTACAAAGAAAATTTAATGCTAAACAACAAGTTTTTAATAGAAACACTAGGTACAAGTCTAATTAAAAATTATATTAATAATTTAAAAATCTATTTCAATGAAATTTAAAAATTTTAAGTACAGTTTAACATATTTTTATTTGAGAGTTTATCTAATTTTTATATTTTAAAAAACTTTATAGAATGTCATTGTTGTTAAGATAGTCTCCATGGAAACGAGGATGTAAAATCAAAAGGTGATAATATTTTAAGTTTTAAGAAAGTTGGTTAACAAACAAAAAACTGTTAAAACTACCTTTCAACAAGAAAAGATTGATTTTGAAAAGCTTTAATTATTGAATAATTTCACCGAAAACGTTAATTCCTGAAGATATGATTAATCAAGGGATCTAAGCAATTTTAAATAATTTTTAGAATACTTTTTCCATGTAAATGTGGAAACCATTCAAAAATTATATTGCTTAAGAACTGAAGGAATTTTAATCCACCCTGGAACACCGGGATAAGAAAAATTACTAGAAACATCGGGATAGGAAAAGTTACCGGGAACACCGGAATATGAAAAAAAACGCCTGGGATACCGGGATGATTGGTAAATGCTGATGATACAAAATTAGAAATGTATTTGGGAAAACTTAAAAATAATAAATTTATACTCTGCACCCGTGCAAGGCCGGGCATACCAGCTAGTATCTAATATAATAAAATCAAGTGTGGGTATATGGGTATGTATGTTTGTCTTTTATACAAATCCACAGTTTTCTTTTGATCTGCACGAAACTTGGTATACATACGTAAAAAAACTCCAGAAAAAACATAGGCTATGTTTCGAAAACTTTTAATGAACCCTTGATCCTCTTTCGACCCTTTTTATGGTCATTTTGCTGAAATAGCTTTATTTCTCCTCAAGAAGAGATCTGCTTACTCCATTGTTACAAAGAAAACTTAATGCTAAACAACAAGTTTTTAATAGAAACACTAGGTACAAGTCTATTCAAAAATCATAACTATAATCTAAAAGTATAATTAAATGAAATTTAAAATTTTAAAACTGGTAAGTATAGTACAAAATATTTTTATTTGAGAGTAATTTTTAAATAAAAAGTTTTGTGGAATAGCATTGTTGTTAAAATAATCTCCATGGAAACGAGGATGAAAAATCAAATGATGATCATATTGTAGCCTTTAAGAAAGTTGGTTAACAGACCAAAAACTAGAGTTAATATTCAAAACCCTTTTAAGTGAAAATATGGTATTTTTCCTTAAATTGCAGGAATATGTTTTATTTATTAAATTTTATACCAAAGATATAATAAAATCATGAAAATACGATTAATTAAGGGTTCTAATTGAGCATTTTAAGTTATTTTGGGAAGAATATTTTTCTAATATTTTGTTGTTTTTTATGGGAATCATGTGGTAAATGCAGAAATGGTTCAGAATTTAAAATGCTTGATTCGACACCTTTCACTCATCAAAATATAGGCACGGATCCAGCACGCCTCCAAGAGGGGGGCACTTTTCCAGACAAGATCCCCATTGGTACCATTGAGGGTATAGGGGTCCTCCCCCAGAAAAAAAATTTAATTTGACGTGTAAAAGTAGGGTTTAAACTTGCGTTTTTGGAAACGTTTTGAGTCTACTTTTCAACACTATAACGTTTACTTTTTCACCCAAAATGTCAAAATATTGGGGATTTCCTAAAAATTATCATTGAAGATCCCCTGGTGGTACTAATGGGAGGTATGGGGGTCCTCCTCCAGAAAAAAATTGGAAATTAGACCGGTAAAAGTAGGGTTTTACTCATTTTGACAACCTTTTTGTCCACAGAGTGCTAATTTTAAAGAAAAAAAAATCTCCATCTCCACCCGTGCAAGGCCGGGCAAATCAGCTAGTTTTAAATAAAATAAAAAAATACTAAAGCAAAAAATCACATGACTCATTTACTATCGTTGGCTAAGCAGTACTTTATGAATTTATATAGTTTGTAATTTTTATTTCGTAAAAATATTAATTTCGAGATAGTTTTTTATATCGACACATAAATTACCATTATATGTATCTCGGAATTATTCTAAAAAATTGCTAAATGAAACAAAGCGTCTGAAATACAAACACACTAAATATTTTTAAAATATGTACAATTTTGTTTAGTGTCTTTCAAAAAATCATATTTGTTTCATTGCAAAACAAATTCAATGTAAAAATACCTATTCTTACACATTTTTAGTTGTTTTTTCACACAATGAAAAAAAATTGCTAATATTTTTTTGGAAATCAGGTAAACAAAAAATAAGAAACGTCCATAATCTTGATCAATTTTTAAAGGATTTCTAAACACCGCATAACATGATAACTGAAGTATAATTTTTAACTTTGTTTTTATGCTTTTTTGCGCTAATTAAATTCACATGGAACTGCCTCATTTCTCAGTAAAGATAAAAACTATCTAGCGGGTTATTATCGGATAATTAAAAAAATACATTTAATATTACTTTGTTTTTTTATTAAAACTGGTAGTTAAAAATTCATTAGCAGTTAATTCGACAATTATGTAAATGGAATTCTAAATAAGTAATTTATGTTAACCAAATTAAATTTTATCAATAAGCTTTTTCAGTAATTCCATTCTGCTTTTCCACTTTTTAAACCCTTGGAATATTACCCAGGGTCGGTAACGAATGCAGAAAAAAGCCGAAAGTAAAAGGACATCCGAATGCACATCTGAGCTTCTTTTTATTTCTTCCGGAAGCCATAGACCGTGTCCGATTTGTTCAACCAAAGTGCATAAAACATGGGACGCACTCTGTGAAGAACTGCACAATAAAAAGGAATGATTTAAGACTGTAAAGGGGGATAAAACAAGGCAGATACCGAGCAAAAACCAGGGAAGAGCATGCTAAACTCAAATGCGCTGGAAATGGATGTTATTGTCACCTACGTTTGACAGAAAACTTCTAAGTGTAACTTTTCGCTTTTTCGAGTATGTTACACTTTTTCTTGCTTCCGAACGCTTTCTTTTATGATGCTGCGCTGTAGTCTATTCGCTTTTTATATTCATTTGCTTCTTTTTAAAAGCGTTTCGCGAAAATTATGGGTGACAATTTTTTGAAAGCACTTTAAGTAAGAAAGCACTTAAGCAAAGTCAGTCCTTTGGATAACTGATGGAAATACAATGTATTTCATTTTGAAATCTTTTAGATTGTTTATTGAATATACTATGTGAAGGGATTTTTCTTTTAGCAAAATATTCGAATGAATAAAATTTCTTTTCGAGTGAATATCAAACGTGAGAAACAAAATTAAGCTGAAACATTAATGTAATCAGTTGAAAACACAAATTTTACGTAATATATTATAATATTTTAACTTTATTTGAATTAAAATATTTCAGTATTTATTATACCAGTTAAAAATATAATACATCAACCAGAACATTATTTGAAATAAAAATTTTAGTACATTAATATTTTACCAAAGATTAAACGAAATATCCTCATAACTTTTTTTTCATACGTGTGTTTAGATTTGTTAGTTTAACTATAAATGGTAATGTAAATGTTTTATTCCTTAGTTTATGTAATACAATTTTTTAATCAAAAATTAAGTAATGAAAGAAAATAAATATGATAAAATTTTTTGTCTTACTTTTCTGTGTACTATTTTTGATCTTACTGGGAACTAAAAAAAACTTTTCAGAGTTAGATTCTTCACAGGGGTCGATCCAGGTGAAAATTGGGGCCGTTTTGCGGCCCTTTCACAAAAATTAGCTTCGATAAAACGGCCCCTTCACAAAAATAAACTTCGTAAAATCGGCCCTTTCACAAAATTTCTAGTGAAAAAATTACCACTTCCAAATTTCAAACGAAGTTCTTCAAATATTCTCCGAAACGAACGCGATTCTCGGTTGAGAAAGAACCATACAATCCATAGATCGACGAAAACGGCAGTTTGCATTTTCAATCTGGCAACCCTATGATCTGCAATGGATTACGGAAGTGGGCTCCGTGCTCGTAATTCGGTATGTAATGTTTTTTCTTACTCTCTACTACGTGCATTCCTGCCAACTTTAACGGATTTTCCGTAAAATTTGCGGATTTCAGCTAAGTTTTACAGATCAATTCTAAAATTTTACGGAAAACACGTTTTTTTTTCCATTTATCCTTCTCAGAAACGTAAACAAATCTAAAAAATCGTGATTTTTTGTGAAAGTTTACACTTTTTTTTCGCGCGGAACGTTCTGTTTTTTCCGCAACCCATTCCTTGTACAACCACAGGCGTCAAGAGATGTCGGCTTTTCTCGTGCCCGTATTGTAATGAAAGAAACCCAACGTTATCGTTAACATGGTCAAAAGCCAACATGTCCGATGTTCAGGATCTCGATCTTGAAGGATAAAAAGTTGCGATTCTTCGTGTAAGTCCCGTTTTTACCGCGACTGCTTCCATCGGGCGGCGGCGCATGATAGGCGATATAATTGGAACTAATCTCATGCGTTATCGCGATATTAGTCGGTATTTTAACTTATGAGGATTTTCTAGAGTAAAATACTATAGAGTACTAAAAATTTTTCTGGTAATATATCAAATCGATTAAAAGAATGTAAAAATAAAATAGCAAATAAACAATTCTAGGTTTTAAGTAAAAAATTTGTTTTTCACAAAAAAACTCAATTTTCACAAAAATAATTTCATTTTCACAAAAAATAATTTCATTTTCACAAAAATTAAAAAAACAGGCCACAAAAAATAAAACCAGGATCGACCCCTGCTTCAAGAAGTTGATAAGTGCGTAAATATAAATATACCTTTACATCAAAGATAAAATTTCATTAAGTAGAATCCAACTAACTCGCAAAGTATTTTTACAGCCTCCCCAAATGCATTTCAATTAAGAAATCGAAATAAATAAACATCTTGGTGATCCAAAATCGAAATTATCTCAACCACACTACGTACCATCAAATAGAATATAAATTTAAAATGTTGGGAAGATTAGCAGCTAAGGTGTCTTGTTTCCAACGTGTAGTTTTTTTATTCCCCTATTTCATGTGATCTTACTCCCTGCTAAAAAATCATGCAAAGCAAAATAAAAGTTAATAGATTTTTTATATCACGACAAGCAAAGTTTTTTTTCGATTGTTTTTTTGCTCTGTTTTTATCTATGAAGCCAATTATTGAGCTGGGTCCTTAAAACAGATTAAAATTAAAGGCATGATTTTGAGAGCTTTTTTCGCTTTTTTTTGTCGTTATAACAGCCTCTTAAAGCTCTCGAAGATGAAAGGAAACTCATAAGCGCTAATCGCATTGCATTACGAAGATAATGGGAATAAATAGTGGGGTTTTTTTCGACCTTTTCCCCCACCAGATTTTTTTCTGGACTAAAGATTGATAGCTTTTGATGATCAGTCTTATTGGGAATCATCAAGAAAATTGAGATTACAGTAAGATTTAAGATTACAGTAGATTTAAAATAAAATGTTTTTAATCTGTCAGTACAAATGTAGTAATATGGTGTAAATTTTGAAAAAGCATGTAAATTGTAGATAATTCACATTATTTAAAATAATGTAAAGTTTCGTACGGATGCATTTAAAATATATTATTTAATTAAAATTAATTTAAAAAAATATATTATTTAAAAACCCCATTGTAATTTTTAAATTTGAGATGCATAACTGTGGAAGTTTAAACCGACTATAAACTTAAAATACAGGGTGATGATAAATAATGTTTTAATTTTAAAATTCTGTAAAAAAGCGAGGCACCCGACATATTGTCTATTCTTGAAGCATAGGGGATTTATGGCCAAGAAAAAATAGTATCAAAATGGTGACCGATAGGTGACGTAGCTCCAGTCACAGCCCACCCAACCTCTTTAGACTGAACACAAAAATTAAAATGAATGAATTTTAACGAATACAGCACCTTCTGAAGGTCGCTTTTTGTATTATTTTTCAATCATGTCCTACCTGCTTAAAATATTCAGGAGAAATAACAAGTCATTTTGACCTATGGTTCTCTTTTTATAGTTTTTTTTTAATTGCAACTTTAATAATAATCACCCTGTACTATAATAAAAACACATTATAACTAGTAATATTTTGTAACTTAATTTTTTAAAAATGGATTTTATTATTTAAAAACATTATATTTTTAAGGTTGGTTGGTTGGAACTAAACAAAACCATGTGTATGCAATACACAGCTGGCTATCTCCCTGATGTAATCGTAGTATAGCCTCTTGAAGGGGGAGAATTTCCCGAGCATACATTTTTATGGTATTTAGAAGGATAAAACATAAAAAAGTTTAGTCTATAACAAAATGTTGTAGTTATGTACTCGTTTTGAGATTAAAAAAAGGCGATTTATACGATCCAGAATTCTCTAACAAATTTGAGGGGAATTATAAGACCCATGCACACTATATTCTTTACATATGAGCAATGTTTCATACAGAGAGATAAGACATGTTCAGTCAAGTAGTCATGACGAAGCAGGGAGAGCAATGAATAGAGAAAATACCTATGCGGAATAAGGAAGAAACACAGTAAGTGAATTTGTCGACTCTGCCTCCAGGGAAATAAGATTTCTCTTGCCATTTTAGTTGCAGTTTTATCTGTGCCTGACAGTGCAGGTTTATGTCTAACTGCACTGTAACCTCTGGGAGTGCAAACAATCGCTGTTCTTGTGAGTGTGTACATTTATGCAGCAATCTGTACTTTTTATGGACGTTCATATGGGTTTTCATTCTGTCTTTACATGTTTGCAATCCTAAATGTCTAATAAACGCTTTCATTTGTGTTTTTTATCAACTTGGTGAAATAGTTAACGATGTCAAAGAATGAGATATCATGTATGAAAAAAACTACCTCTTAGAGTAACTGATAAGTGTATTGAAGTTTTTTTTAAGAAATAACTTCCAAATGTGCATGAAGAAAAACATTCCTATGTTTCATAAACATTTTGGAACAACATAAGGTGTATACTATAGTGGAAAGTAAAAAGATAGCAATTAAGCTTCAGTTTCTCATACGATATATTAATGAAAGTTAAAAGGATATAATCCTTATTTTTGTGAAAATATATTAGATATATTAGAAAAAATGGGTGTTTCAGTAACATTCATTTATCTAGTAGTACATTGTTCTTAAAATTGTATAGGGATTTTCGGCATTGTTCTAATATAAGAAAATTTTTCTCAACCTATTTAAACAAAAGAACTTTAAAATTTGTTTAGTAATTCGCTTTAAGAAAAACCTTCTTTTGGTCGAAACTACTTCAGTTAATTTGATCATCCTCTGCCGAATAAAAATTAAATTAGAGAAAAGGAAAAATCTCCGGGAAGAACTACTTTTGGTGTTCTAAAATAAAATGTTAAATTTTTGCGGCTCTTTCTTTGCCAATCTGCAAACTTTTCTCATCAACTCCAACTTGCTATTAAAGAGAAATAAATCTAACCGCCAGAAAATTTTAAAAGAGGGACACAGCCTCGCTAATCTAATCACCGGACCCTTAAAAACAGCTGCTCTTGTATAAAATAGGCAGAGAAAAAGAAAAAAAGACAAAATAAAAAAACCCGTAGAAGCGGGAGTTTTAAAAGAAAGATTCGATTGAAATATAAAATAATCTTCTTCTCCCCCCCCCCTAGGTTGCAATGCCCCAACCTGACTGTAGATTATCGCTTGGTACTTTAAGCCCCGCGATACAACACAACCCCTGTAGGACCTGGTACTCGGAGGATCTTTGAAAAAAAATGAGGCCTGGCTTAATCGGTCAAAACAAAAAAACATTTATTGATTGAGCGATGGCAACACGGAAATGTACTTTATCCCATCCAGTAACTGATGGTAAAGGTAGTGTTAGAGAGGGGAGAATCCAATGGGAGTATACTCTAAAAAAAGAGGTGAATACGTGACTAAGCCATAAAACAAAAACAAAGTGCTAAAAGTAAAACAGGAAAAGTAGAAATATATATTGATAAGGAAAAAGAAAGGGCATTTGAAGCAACCGAGTTTTTCAGAAGAAAATCAAGATGTTCCTGAAATGTGCAGGATAATACCCTTATTTATAGCCCAAAGTGTCTGGGTACTTTTTGAGTTTCCGTGAAAGTTTACTCTGATGAGCTTCTGAATTCTGATATAGAGGAATGGGGTGGGATAAGACGGGAAAATTTACACGTGTTTTTTTTAAGAAATGTAATAAAGGAACTGTTTTATTTTTTTTTCAGGATTTCCTAATAGGGAATTTTAAAATCCGTTTCATGTTAGTTTACATAATGTTATATTTTATAATAGTTTTTTCAAGTTTTTCAATTAATTTTAACTACCAAACGTTACGTATGCATTTCAATTAAATATTACTTGGAAGATTTTCCAAGTTAGTGTAATTTTACTGTGTATAGATTATTTTACTTTCAAGCATTTAAAAATTATAAATGCATTTTATTCTTCCTCGTTAATTAACTATATAAAGTTTAATCTCACTAAACGTGTCTGATAGCCTACACAGTTCTTAGAAATACAAATATTCCATGTTTATCATACCTAAATATTTACTTAAAACCTTTGTAATTGAATTCTTGGAATTCAATTCATATATTAACTTAATTTTATGGCTCAATAAAATAAAATTTTCTTACTTAATTTTTAATTTGTTTATAAACTGTGTATCCACACAAGTCCACAAAACTTGTTATTATATTTTAAGCTTGTAAATCAATAATTATTTTAAACAAAATAATTTCGATGTAATTAAAAGTAAACAAATTTGTCAGTTTATGAAATAATTTTATTAGTTCGGAAAGCTTAACATAATTCATTTGAGCTGAAAAACATGATTTTATCATAGTTTGCTCTTATGATATTTAGATCCTAATCCAAGTCGTCATAATATTTAATTCTTTTCTTTAAAATTACACGTTTCCCTGGCCATATTCCAGTTTCTTTAGGAATGCATACTTTCATAATCGTGACAATTTTAGTTTCAGCAAGCAGTATGAGCTTTGTATTTTAATTAAGGAAACGGCTTTGTAAAAATGCGGTTTTAATTTATGTCACAAGTAGGCATTTTTCTGAGTTAAATGAAAAAGTTTGTGCATTGTTGTTGCAGAATTTTAATGGATTTTTGGTAGTTTATTTTATTTTTATATAAGCATTTTTCTGTAGTGCTGATATGTGATTTTTCTCTGCCTAAGTTATTTTCAGACATTTTGAGTTTTGGCTATTTACTTTTGAATTAAATTAATTTTTAACTATTTCATATACTTAGGAAATGTTGAAGATGACATGCCTTTTTTCTAGAGTAAAATATATAGACCGAGAGCAACCGAAAATATTAACATCATGTTTTATTCATCAGGAAACTCTATTGTTTCTCAGGATGTTGAAATAGAATTTCTTACGTCTGGGAATGGAATGAGAAAATGAGTCCAATGATGAGTGCAACCATCGAAATAAGTGCAAAAAATGATATAAATAATATCAAATATAACTTTTGAGATAATTTTCATCAAACTTTTTTCACCCTGAAACGTGTTTGCTAGTCATTTTTAAAGGCATAATTAATGTAGTTTAAGAAGAACTTGATAAAATATTTCAAAACGTTTAATGGCTAATTTAATTATTTTTACACACACACACAATGTTAGTTTATATGTTTTTATACATCTCCATACGGTGTCTCTCTCTCTTCAATAATAATTTTGAATAAAATAAATAAAAACCATAGAGTATAGAGCTTAACAGAGTGTTCATCTCCATAGAAGCTAATGGCAACTTTTTTAACAAGGCTTCTCCATAGACAAACGGCAGGCCAAACGGACGCGCCTCCTTTAATACCACTTCATTCCTGCTAATTCTGCCATTCACCCTCTAAAGCTGTCACTCAAATCCAAATCGGAAAAACAACACAGATGAAATTTAAATGCTGCTTGCCATATCCAATCAGGAATTACTTATGCATTTATCTTTTTCTGATTGGCTGCTAGTGAACTGAATTATTAACTGCGAGCTGAATTAAATTAATTACGGCTGTTTGGCATCTCTGTTAAGCTCTATAATCTATATATATATATATATATATATATATATATATATATATATATATATATATATATATATATATATATATATATATATATATATATATATATATATATATATATATATATATATATATATATATATATATATATATATATATATATATATATATATATATATATATATATATATATATATATATATATATATATATATATATATATATATATATATATATATATATATATATATATATATATATATATATATATATATATATATATATATATATATATATATATATATATATATATATAGATTATATATATATATATATATTATATATATATAGATTATATATATATATATAGATTTGTCTATATATATAACCCTGTGGTTTTGCCCCTAACTTCAGGGCAAAACCACATTGTTGTAAATATAAAAAGAGAAGTTGTAACATTAATTATTGTAGGCATATTATCGATTGTTGTGGATTGAAATCTATTGTTGTAGTTTAACATCCATTGTTGTAGCATAAACATAAAAATGGATCATCTATTTAACTATTTCCACATTTGGACTGGCGAAGCCCATCTTGAACACACCATAATTTTTTTTAAATGGACTGGCGAAGTCCATCTGCAATACACGAGAATAATTTTCTTTAAAAATGGACTGGCGAAGCCCATCTGTAACGCACCAGCTGATATTTATAAACAAACTGAAACCCTGGGGAAGCCCGGGTTTAGCGCGTCAGCGCTACTGCGCACGGGCAGAGCCGGGTCTAGCGCTTTAGCGCTAGTCTATATATATAAAAATCAATGTTTGTATGTATGTATGTATGTCTGTATGTCCTTTATAGTTTTAAACTTTTCGAACCTACATTAACATTTAAACTATACCACGTTGATCTACTCGCTCCAGGGAAGGTTTATGAATAAAAATAATTTAAAATCGAAGCGTCCTAATAACTTTTTTGGTCCATTTTATGCTGAAAAACCCATATTTCATGCCTAACTTCAGGGCAAAATCACATTGTTGTAAATATAACAAGAGAAGACGTAACTTTAATTGTTGTAGACATGAAATCGATTGTTGGAGTTTAAAATACATTGTTGTAGTTTAAATCCATTGTTGTAGCATAAAAATTTATCCTTTATTTAACTATTTCCACATTTGGACTGGCGAAGCCCATCTGTAATGCACCGAATATTTTTTTAAATGGACTGGCGAAGCCCATCTGTAACCCACCAGGTGATATTTATTAAAAACTGAAACCCGGGCGAAGCCCGTGTCTAGCGCGTCAGCGCTAGTCTGTGATAAAAACATCGCTCTGTCACATCACGCGACTCCATGGTTACGTGATTGTTACTAGGGGGCACTAGTCCGTCTTCAATACTAAAGACGGCTAATCCTACCTTTATGAAAAAAAACATTTTGTAAATCCAGTGATGGGGAAAACCTTTTTATAACAGGTTGTTAAAAATATAAAACCAAGCATACAAACAGACCTTACTCGGTAAAAAAATACTAGAAAGGATCGAATGCTTGTTTGATTGCAAGCTAAACTACCAAAAAATCGGTTCCTCAATACGGTAAGGAATATTTAGTTTATCTGTGTTTGATATTTCATTTTTAACAACCTGTATGAAGTCACATTTGGGTGGACTATTCCGTATAAGGTTACTCTGGCATTTTTATTGATGCTATTCTAGTTTATTGGTTATTCTTACAGAGGAAGGATAGTGGATTTTTGTGCGTGAGCAATTGTACCCTAAATAGTGACTAAGATAATCTCGAGAAGACCGCGAAATACTGCAAAACTTTTTTATAACCACAGTTTTAATAGATATTGTTTTCGCTGCCGAAATTTTATGCCATGCATGGCTACTATTTTTTTCAATGGATACCTTCTTTGAGTAACGTTTTGACGCCAAGCTTTAGCGCATGCCTGTAATAGTTTTGAAATTGCTAAGCATGGACGATAGCCAGGGGGGGGCACTCTGGAAAGTGCCCCCCCCTTGGAGACCCGAAAAGGTCCTCAAAATGAATAAAACCCCAACTTTTATAGGTCTAATTTCAAAACTTTTTTCTGGGCGAGAACCCCCATACCCCCATTTTAGTATCAAAATGGGATCTTCAGTGCTTAATTTTAGAAAATCCCCAAAATAATGACATTTTGGGTCAAAAAGTAAAGGTAATAGTGTTGAAAAGTGCCCCCTTAGACTCAAAACGTTTCTAAAATTGAGTTAAAACCCTACACCTACTTTTACAATTTCAATTTTTTTCAGGAGGAGGACCCCCATTCCCCCAATAGTACCACAAGGGGATCTTGTCTGGAAAAGTGCCCCCCCTTGGAGCCGTGCTGGATCCACGCCTGGCGATAGCATGTCAATTCATCTCACTAAGAAGTCCTACTAATAACGGGCACTATTTTTTTGGAGTAGATTCAATGGGGATGTTCAGTCCAAGGCTACGCTCGATCTCCATAATTGTTTGTATCATTAACAACCTTAAGGATAACGCTTAGTAATAGATTAGATGAGAAATAAATTAGACGCCGTAAAAACGAGGTGGAAATAAATACTCACGATTGACGTCTAAAGTGACGGAAGTTTGCGCCGGAACTGTGATGTTGTTATTTGAAGCTTGGCATTGTATAATGGCTAGTAAATCCCCTCTTCTCAATTCTTCTATTTCTAGTTCGTTTCTCACTGAATTGTCGCCAGTGACAAATGTGTAAGTGTCATCTAGAAGGGCAAAATCTCGCCACCATGTTACAGCTGGCCGAGGTTTTCCTGAAAAATAAAGTTTCAAACATTTTAAGCAGAAATAAGAGGTCAGTAAAAGGAAACAAGTAGCGAGTAAATAATGTTTTATTTTAAGGTACGTAAGTTTTTATTAAATTTTTTATTTACCTGTGGATATTTTCTTGATTTTTAAACCAACCACATTTATGTGGAAAATATTTTTCAATTAAAAATAAATTTGTTAACATCAATTTTAAACGCTAGGCATTTTATTTAAAAAAAGCAAGTATTTCCCTAATAAATTCTTTAGTACATTAATCCATGCTTTTAACTATTTAAAAAGCAATTTTCATTATATTAACCTTAAGAAAGTATAAATAGTATTAAAAAAAGAAATGTATGTTAAAGGATTATTTTTATCTACAGCTCTTAATTTTTTTTATTTCTATAAATTAAAGGATTTATCTAAATCATGTAAATAATTCTAAACCCATGCTTTAAATTTCAGGTAGAGTTGAAGAAAATAAAAACTTGTTTTTTTTTAAGATATTCCCATGTGATCCCGTAAAAAACTAGAATACAAGAAAACCTTCTCAAATATGTTTTACCAGTTTAAGTAAATTAAGACAAGATGGAATTACCTTTCGGGAAGATAAATATCAATACTAAAAAAATGTAGGTATTTAGTTTTTAATAGTTTGTTTTAATTTTTAATTGCTATTTTTAGGTTGAGGTGATTTGTGAAATTACAATCTCATATAATATATTTCTTCTAACTTTTTCGCAACACAAGTATTTCTTTATCTAACATTTTTTGTAAGATAAAGTCTGAGAAAAACACCTTATAATCCTCACAATAAAGAAAAACACCCTAACATACAAGGAAGAAAAATCATAACACATGAGATAATGAGATAAATTTTCTTATATAATAACATTTTAAATACTTCACCCTCTATCTATTGCTCTAAATATCAAGAAAATTCTTGTAAAATGTCAAAGGATATTCATGAAACGTTCTACTAAATACATCTTTTAAAACACTGTCATAGGTATTATTTTAACCAGCTAAGATCATTTTTATAAAGCAAATTTTATTCTAAGAAAACTAATTTGATTGTATCTGATGAGAAAAATAAATAAATTTAAAAAAAGCATAATAAAAAGAACAATGTATCTAAATAAAAAATGTATTTTTATTTTAATTTATATATAGTCCATAGTTGTCTTTTGTAAACATAGAAAAAACTTTTATTTCGTTTAATCCCTTTCGTAACTTTTCCCATAAAAAATAACTTATAACTTTTTCCAAAACAATGTCAAAGCCATTTAGAACATCTATTTAAGGCATAAACAGAGAAAATGTTTTATATCAATCCTTCGAAATAGACCAGGTACCTTACTCACGAAAATCTGTAATTCCGATTTTTTTTATCTATAGAAACTCCTTCCAGCGTAGAATTAATTACTTTGATACACGGAAAGGTTAAAAAAATGTATTGAATAGAGGCCCGACCTACTAAAAAATAATCAAGAGAGTACACAAGAACGCCAGCTACTATTCAATTTTTTTTAGATCTATCAATAATGATCAAAGTTACGAGCAAGGAATAAGAAAGCCTCTCAAGTGAGGGGATGAAGAAAAAAAATGTTCCTCCTTTTTTGAGAAAAGAAAGTTTTTTTAAAACAAATACATTTTAAGGCAATTTTTTTTTCGCTGGTACATTCTGTAGCCGCACTCCTGGGATAAAAAGCCCGGTAGGTTTGAAAAATTAAGAAAACTTTAAGGAATAATGTCGCTTTTGGAAACAACAACAGGAGATCTTTTGATTAAATTGTCCGTAAGGTATTATAATTTTAAGTCATTATGCTAATTATTTCGTAAAGACTTTTCATTTTGTCTTCATCCGTTTTTAAAAGACTGGGATGGATGGATGAAGACGTGAGGGCAATTTCGCTTTTTAAGGGAGATTGTGCAATGCATCAAGGAATGAGCTTTATTTTAAAATAATGAGGGAGTCTTTTTTTTAACGCTAGCGGCTTTTACTTTAGGCGATGTGTTGAACTATTGGATGTTTTTCAGGATAAGATAAATAATTTTCAGAGATAGTTTGTTTGAATGCTTGTAAGGAGGAAATATCATAGTAAGGATTTGGAATTTTAGCGAATATTTGAACAAAATTAACCCAATTATTAGGACTAAATGCTTTCAATGCAAAGTAATTTGTTCCAAATTTACTATCAATATCCCTTTGACATTTAATATGATATAAAAATGATATTATATTTTCTTGTGACTTTGATATGATATGATAATTAAAATTTAATATGCTATTTCAACGATATATTAATATGACTATTAAAAAGATTGTGAATATTTAAATACTTATAACCTGTTAATTTTGTACCCGTTTAATTTTTTAAAAAATTCAACAAACTAACTACTAAATCTGTATCAATATTTTGGCACCACGCATAAAATAAAAAAATAAACATCAATATTATCTTTGAGCCATTAAAGGCGAAACATCCAAGCTTAAGTCCTGAAACGTTCTTAATAGGGATAATACAACACTACAAATACTAGGGAATACAACAATACACACAACACAAATTCAAGATTTCACCTACATAAATCATTGATGGGGTTATAAAACGCATTATTTCAAATTTTTAGATTTTTTATCATCATTTATATTTTAAAATTAATTTTCAAAAATTACGCACGCTAGAATTGGAGGTGTTGTCTAGGTGACGTCACTTCTGTTTTTGCCCGAATCTTCAACCAATCAATATTTTCAAAGGTAAGGATTAACCACAGAGAAAAATCCTAACAGAGGGTCCAAAACGCTATATTCAAAAGTTGGATGGATATGAGGGCGCCACGAGGAACTATAAATGATATACAGAAAGATCAGCAGTACATTTTGGTGACCAAACCTGTGATTGGCTGTCATTCAATCTTCTATTTTCGAAGGAGAAGGAAAAAGTTTTTCTCAACCAATCAGGCTTTTTCTCCCCGCCTCTCGTGACGTAGATGCAATCGCAGCGCCAAAATAGCCCCACATCCATCCAACTTTTCGATTTCCATTAGCGCCTATGACGACGGACTCTCTGTTCTAGTGCTCTGTGGATTTAACCATAGCCGAATAAGCTTTCGTACAAGTGTGTCGTACCGAAAGCAGAAGTGAGGTCATGCACCAAACCCCGAACCCTTCTGCGTATTGTAGTTTTTTATTTTTTAAAATTAACTAATGATCAGATTTGGGAAAAAACCCTAAATATATTTTTTTAAAGAAACTCTATCGAAATAAATTAAATTTGAAAAATCGTTGTATTCCCTATTCTACTTCATTAAATGAATGATTCACTTAGTAATGGACTCATCGAGTTCCTAAGTCTTGAAGCGGTATTTTCTCTTACAAGAATGCACCTTTAGTAGTTAGCAACAAAATACACTAGCGGAAATAAAAATCCCAACACCAAGAAGGAAAGGAGATATCAAAGTCAAATTTATTTCCATGATTGCACATAGTATCAATGTGAATTGCTTAAAAAATCAGCCTTCCTGGATATTAGGGGGCCGAGAAAACCAGGGAGGAGTGTTGTCTCCATAGGTGTCCATTACCGCCGTCACACGTCATGTTATTGAGTGACAGGGGATCTAAATGACTTTTGAGGGATTAGAGGACCGTGTTGCTTCCTCAGGTAGTCCAAATTCATATAGTGCACCAGCGGACGTTGCATACCGGGCTAGGTGATTTCTCCTCATTGACCGGACTTGTTTTGTGAGCGTTGCTTCTAACGAACGGATAAGCCGGGGTAAAAATGCAACATAGGGGGTTAAGAAGAAAGCTTGGACATTGCATAAAACATGTGTCAGTGCATTTTTCTCTTGAAATTTGTCCCCAGGACAGGTCTGAAGGTAAGGATAGACAACCGGCTAAAAAACCTCAATGAAGCAGCTCTGGTTGGCCAAAGTACCGGTAGATCACACTGAGGACAAGTGGCAGTGGGATGGATGTCGTTTGCAGTACTGCGGATTGTCCGTTTTGTCCGCATAGCTTCTTACATCTTTGTCTATAAACAAGGGGCTGAAAATGGGCCTTTCTGTTGCCAATAGAGCACGAAATAAGGAAATGAAAATTCCAATTTCATGACATTGCGTTTATGAGAGAATCCTGCTTCGGTTTGGAGCACCACGACGGTTGGGTATGAGTTTGAGGACACAATGGAGAGAGCGCACTCAGCTGATGATTTTCTAATCGTTCCACGGAGTGGTGATGCAGGGTAACGGAGTGGGGATGCATTGGATTCCATTTCTGCAACTCCTGAGTATGATTCACCAGTACTTTTTCCAACTAGAGCTGCGTCATTGAGGTTTTGCAGCCGGTAGACCGCCCTTACCTTCAGATCTGTCCTGGGGACAAATTTCAAGAGAAACATGCACAACCACATGTTGTATGCAATGTCCAAGCTTTCTTCTTAACCCCCTATGTGGCATTTTTACCCTGGCTTATCCGTTCGTAAGAAGCAACGCTCACAAAACAAGTCCGGTCAATGAGGAGAAATCACCTAGCCCGGTATGCAACGTCCGCTGGTGCACCATATGAATTTGGACTACCCGAGGAAGCATCATGGTCCTCCAATCCCTCAAAAGTCATTTAGAGCTACTGTCACTCAATACCATGACGAGTGACGGCGGTAATGGACACCTATGGAGACAACACTCCTCCCCGGTTTTCTCGGCCCCCTAACATCCAGAAAGGCTGATTTTTTAATCAATTCACATTGATACTATGTGAAATCATGGAAAAAAATTTGACTTTAATATCTCCTTTCCTTCTTGGTGTTGGGATTTTTATTTCCGCTAGTGTATATTATTGGAAGTCAACAACCTTGCTATATTCCTACGATTAACTCTGTGCAGCGATTGAGAAACAGTTTATTACACATAAATTGAAATTTCATCAAAAATAATTTCATTTTAACTTTTTTCATATGAATTAAATCATAAAACATGTTACATTTTCGCCCAGATCAGCTTAGAGCAGTTGCATATGTTTAAACTAAACAGCGTATGTATCCCTATGAAAGTTTTAATTAAGAGAGCTGGTTCAATGTTTTATCAAGCATAAATACGGTCAACATTTTAAAATTGTCGGTTGGGTTAGTGGTTTCAAATCAGTCATTTAATTTACGCTTAATTAAGTATATTTGCATAATGCAATAATATCCAACAGCAGGCAGAGTGTATTGAGGTTCTCAAAATATAGTGTATGTTTGGCAATTCAAATGTAATTACTAATGAACTGAATGCACAAATCCAAGAGGAATATAAATGCTAACAATGTCAAATGTCAACAATTAAATAGTTTTCCATTGGCACCATGTTCAATTGTGGGAAAATTATACCTTGCATATCATAAGTAATGAATAACTCATGCGTTAATTTCAAAATCAAATTTATACATTTATGGTTTTGATAAATAGGATTAATTAGATCTTATGTGGATGTTCATATTTATTCCCACTTCAGTAGATTAATTTCAGCTCTCACACATTTGTAATTGTAATGTATCAGAACGTTAAAAATTAAACAAATATGCTATATTCAAATAATTTATAACGATATTTGTACTTAATCATCCTAATCCTATTATAATTGTGAATGTTTGTTACTCTTTCACGCAAAAACTACTGAATGGATTTTATTGAAATTTTACCATAATGTAGCTTATACATCAGAATAGGACATGGGCTATATTTTATAAAGAGAAAATCAGTCCTTCATTCTTTTTTTCCCATTTTTTCCGCTTTTTTCACTTATTTTTCTGTGTTTGAAAACCTGTTTTACCAGTCATGCAAGCCAAAAATAGGAAACTTTAGTAATACCAGTGTTGTATTTACTGGGCAATTTTATTAATCTCGATATAAATAAACACGTTTGTGGCTGTGTGTGTATGTATGTGTGTTCCGCATCTCCTTTTAGACCACACCGAAGGCGTGGACATTTCCTCCATTTCAAGATTTTTTCCCTTTGAAATAAATATATTTACTGAAAAATACAATTTTTTTTCATTGAAAAAGAGTTAAAAATAAAACATTGTTTCAAATGAGACAGATCACTAGACTTTTTCATTTACTAGACTTTTTATTATAGTTTCAAATTTGTTATTTTATAAAGACACCAAGATATTTAACATAATCAGGAACATCGGGATGGTAAAAAGTGACAAGAACACCGGGATTGGAAAATTAGCGGGAACACCGGGATAGGATATTCACCCTAAAGACACCGGGAATACCGGAATATAAAAATTACTGGAAACACCGAGATAGGAAAATTACCGGGAACACCGGGATTAGAAAATTACCGGGAACACCGGGATAGGAAAGAGGCGCCTGGGATACCGGGATGATTTGTAATATTGCTAATTTACAAAATTATAAATGTATTTAAACATTAAAAAATAAATTTATACACCCCACCCGTGCAAGGCCGGGTATAACAGCTAGTTGGTAATAATTTTAGTAGTTTTTATACCTGAACTTATGTATGATACAGGGTGTTTCAAAAGTCCGTTTCGCGGCTTTTATTTGGAACCAACGTGCCCTAGTGTCACGAATATAAGGTCTACCCCTGGGTAAGTGACACTGGATAATCCATTGAGATGACTTACAACGCCCTTAGTGACAAAATAAAAAAGTTAAAAAAATGAATTTAATAACTAAAGGAGATAGAGCAAAAACCTCATTGAGAGTATTGTTGCCAGCATCATGAAGAACTCACTGTAAAAAATTTCATGAAAATATCGTGAATATTCGCGGACATATTAGCGTGTGAAAATAGCACTCTTTGAGGCCTCAAAAAAGAAAAAGTTTGTAAATTTGCAAATTTTTGTTAATTTTTGATTAAATTTTGTCGTCACTCAACTAAAAAAATAAAACTACCCAATAAAATTTAAAAATTTGCAAATTTACGAACTTTTTCTTTTTTGAGGCATGAAAAAGGGCTATTTTCACATGCTAATATCTCCGCGAATATTCAAGATATTTTCCTACAATTTTTTTGTGAGTTCTTCATAACGTTTGCAACAATACTCTCACTGAGGTTTTTTCTCTATCTCCTTTAGTTTTAAATTATTTTTTTAACTTTTTTATTTCGCCGCTAGGGGCACTGTAAGTCATCTCAATGGATTTTCCAGGGTCACTTACCTAGGGAAAGACCTAACTTCCACGACCCTACCACACGTTGATTCCAAATAAAAGCTGCGAAATTTACTTTTGAAACATCCTGTACACTTTTTTTACACATTCTATAACGTAAGCAGAAAAAAACGTATTTTCTTATTTCAAAAATATATCTATCAATTTTTTTCAAAATTTTTTAATATTGTGAGGTTTGAGCTTACTTGAATTCTTTAAAAAAAATTCTTAGAAATTCAGTGAAATGAATTTTAGAGTAAAGAATCATTAAAAAATTTCATACACTTTTGAAATTTCACTTAAAAGGCACAAACTAAGTTCTTTACTCCAGAAAACCCCCACAGCTAATATTTTTGACATAATTAATGCACTAGAATTTGCATCTAAATTTTTCGCCCACACCAACTCCCAAACATAACCTCTAATGACCAAAGTCTAAAACCACAAAAAAAATTCCCCATTTCCTTCACCTGAAGCTAAACACAGTCCTCATTATAAACTCATCGTTTACAAGTTGTCACGAAAATCTTTGCTCGCACCCATGCTCCTCCTAAACTTCTTCCTTATTAGAGCCCACTTTTGGAAAAGAATTCTCGAATTTTGTGACTCAAAAGTTCCATGAAAAATCGATATCCTGCCAGTGAAGGGACATCCATACATCTGTCTGAACCATTGGTATAAGTACCGGTTGGAGCCGGTACTTATTCAGAAAGGAGAAGAAGTTTTAAGGTTGGAGAATTCTCAGAAGCCGGTATAAAAAAACCATTAGGACACCGTGTGGAGACGACTCAGACTTTAGCTGAGGGGGATGACAGGGAAGAAGTAGGGGACGTTTTTTTATGGTATTTTCTGTCCTTTCCAGTCTTTGTAGGATATTCCATCTGTTTTGAATAAGGATGTAAAATGGCGGACGGGGTTTATGTATTGAAGAGCCATGAAGGGGAAGGGAGGTTATACCACCATGCGATTTTTTTTGCAAATGTAGGTGGTATATAGGGTCTTTAAAATCTGGGAGTGGATGCGTTTTTGAGTAACAGTATTGATGACGTGTTTTGGGGGAGGGTTTTGCTTTAAGGGTTATATGTTATATTTGATTCTTAAAAGCATCGGGTGAGAGTTTTGATGTTATGTAGGTTTGAATAAATCGTGTGTTTTTGCTATTTTATCTTAAGATACGGTTAGTAGCTTTATGAATCTAAATTTTACTATAAAATTATGGATATTCATATTAGGGTGTAATGTAGATACTCTTTTTTATTTTAAAATATTAACTCTTTAGTATTTTTTTCTTAAGGTGGACATAAATTAGAGCCGAGTGGCGTAAGCGAACAGCCACGACTGAGTTCTCTTCAGTGTGCCCAGCTGAGTTCGCGAGCATTCGCGGCGATAGCGTTTGTCTTGAAATGTTACGGGGAGCAACAATTCCTCGCGCACCGCACCACAAGCACCAAAACTTGTTTACAACCATTCACGGTTGTTCGATTACGCCGCTCGGCTCTAATTTATGTCCACCTTTAAACTAATTAAATCCATTTACAAAACAATCAAAATGCATCAGTACTTAACTTAATTTTCTACTTAATTTCATTATATTCTATTAAGAAGATATTTTATGATAATATTTTTATAAGATTTGATTTATATTTGAATGTGGAGTATATTTTAAATGAAAAACCTAAATTGCATTAAACCTATCTCAGCCCAAATTGTTTTAACAAGATATTTTATCTATGCTAAAAAGGACGGAGTTATTTAACGCTATCGTTACAATTGCTAATAACAATTAAGTTCTACAAATATTCTTAATCCTGATATAATTATTTAAAGTGATTTTAAAATAACTCTCTTTGAACTCGCTTATTTACTAAGCTTTTCCAAATGAACCACATAATATGTACCATACTAATTATAATTTTAATAATGGTTACTTTAGACATCTGGTTAAAATGATTCCTCCAAAACTCCGCTTGGGATAAATAAGTTACTGCCTTTCCATATAAAGTAATAAATCTTCTCTAGACTTCTCTATAATTAACACAAAGCAGCATTCTCTGTTGTACCAAGATTTATAATGCCAAAAGAATGAAGAATCCGAACTACAGCACAAAACTTGTTCCAGCAGAACTAGAATTATCTCCACGCTGAAGTATGTATTCCATCCGCTATAGTGGAAAGAGAGGTTCCGTTTCTCTCTCAGAAGTGACCAACTTCCGAGAAGAACATTATTTACTTTCCCTACCTCCACAAAAAAAAGAACCACGAGCAGCAAGAACAAAGGTCGGAAGATAAAAAAAAGAAATCGCAGTAATTTATTCCGCTTCATAAACTTGAAGCAAGCTATGGCGGAACCAACGATGCCAAGAAAGGACTCTCGAAGTAATACTGGAGAGAAAGTGAAGCGGTATATGCACGTACGGGGGGCAAAGCGGAAACAAAAAGTTGGTGGAACATCTATGATTCCAGTCAATATACAGCGGGCTGGCCGCGGGTAAATTGTACCGTCGGGTATCGTTCCGGGTAGCCCCTAACTTTACTAGCTTTAAGTCTACTTTCGACGCGAGGCTTGCACGATAACCCTGAGTGATGAGGAGGGGAAGGGTTTGGAAAAATGGGGCTGGATTTGGTTTAAAGCTGGGTGGTGAGGAATAGGGGGAGGTGTAGGTGAGAGTTATCTGTGGAGTTTCGAAGCTTTAGGCGTTGAATGGAGGTGTGGTTTTTTGTGTTCTGGGGATGATAAAAAAACTGTGGTGAAAGTAGATCCTTAAGGTATTGCTGGAGGTAAAATGTATTTATGATATTTTTGTGTTTTTTTACTCAACGAGGATTAATTAGGAATGAATACCTCTTTTACATCTGTTATTTAGAAATTTTGTGGCTAGAAATTAGTATGAAATTTTATTTATTTAATGAATTATGTAACATACATGCTAAGTGTTGTTAAATAATGTGCGTGTTTACTTTTTTTGTTAACTTAGTATGTTTTCTTTTAAAATAATCCATTTTTTTATTTTAGTAAAGAGAAGACGAAGCAAACAATTTTTGTCAGCAAATGTATCAAGTCAATCTTCAACTCAACTTCATTTGAATTCTCACAATTTTATTTTAATGTATTCTCCATTTAAATTTCTTTCGGAATAACCAATTTACATAAAGCGTAAGTTATATTTCTAGTTTACTTACATTCAATGTAATTTATAAATAGTACATCGAAACCTTCTTGGCCGTTAGGAAACACCCGATATTGACACTTTCAACCAATGGAAAACTTGAAACGGGTAGGACTGAAATTGTTAAACATACTAGTCGCCCTTCTTAAATTCCTATAAATTTATTCATTACCGTTATATAGTCGGCTAGACTAAAAGCTCTCCATCCGCTCTCTCTTGCGTTGCCTTCCTATGCCGTGCTGATGAGTCCTAACAAGGACAAAACTGGTCCACGGCTGGAGGTGACACTTGATGGTTGGAGTTTACACTTATTCATTACCCTTTTTTAGAATGATCGACTAACCCCCTATAAAACGTCATCTATCTAATCTAAACCATAAACATCAATTTAAGACATTACTTATTAATTAAACCCATATCGTCCGAACCATTAAATAATAGTATACCTACCAACATAACCATTGACGTTAATGGACTGCTAACAACCTCCAGCTATCATACTCACACCACAAGCCACAGCATGTGCACCCATTCATCAATTATTTCAGAACCTCCATTGAAAATTCAGACACCCGCCCTTCACGCTACTGACACAGCCCCTCATATTAATCACCATCCGTCTCAATCCAGCAGCAAATACCTTTCACCTCAACTCCACTCCATCACCCAAAGATGGCCGCCGCCATAGCTCTCTCAAAACCAACTGAACACCGAGAAATTCCTCCGCCGTGCTGTGTTTTGAGAATCTTTCGTTTTGACTTACAGCCCGCATTAGAAGGCGAGATGGATGCCAGGGGTACCTTAACACCGCACGACAGGTGGTGTTATGGGTAGAGATTAAAGGTTAAGGTTCTCCGGCGCTTAGTCTTAGAGAAATCCTTCCGCGTTGAGTCGTAAAGATAGGGTTTTTGACAAAACGCTTCGGGTTCGGGATTTGTGGCATTCGCAGGAATTCTTTCGTGTCTCGACCGTCTACGGCTTCGAGAGACGATTTGTTACTGGCGAATGAGGGATAAACTGGGTGCTGAGATGTTGTTTCTGCTCTGTAACCTCGAGTTCACATAATTAGGGTTGTTGGAATTTACTGCCGTGTATAAGGAGGGGGGTTGTTTGTTACTCTGCGGATAATTAATCGTTGCTGGTAACTGAATTCGGATGATCGTAAAAGTAGAGTACTTTGAGTAGGTATTATGGTATTATAGTTTTGAAATATATTACTTGGTTAAAGTTGTAAAGAAATACACGATTAATCGTCTTTTGGACTTTCTTCTTCATCGTATGCCTTATTTTAGGTAGTTTTTTTATAAGGCAATATTTTATAGATTTATTTAGAGTGTAATATTTGTATCATTGTTCTCAAATTTAAATAATTTATCATTCATTACTACATAGTTATAAAAATAATATTATTCTGTGTTATGACTGCTTTTCCGACTGCTACATATGAGTCTCAGAAAATTCAAATATTAATTTCTTAAAGAAAAAAAAATAAATTTCAGGAATTCTTTAAAATTCGCACAGTAAACATTCGATTATTTACTTTTAGTTAATTCTCTAAAATTAGTAGAGTATTTCTTAAAATGTCAAAGTGTGCTGTATATGCTTGTCAAAACAAACCACACAAGACGGGGGGTTCAACTATTAATTTAAAACGATTTCAAACCACGTTTTTCAAATATTAGATACAAATACAAATACAAATCAAGTCGACCAACTACAGGCGTAAGCCCAGCAAGGTTGGTCCAGTCTTTTTAACCCTAACTACCGGAATCCCAGTATCTGTCAATTTTCCTCTTGAACTCGTTTACCCCACTTGAATTTGATCGTCGGAAATAAAAACAAATTTTCAAAGTGATGATTGTTTCGACAAAATGCTTAGCTCTAATGTTTTAATCTTTACTTTTGTTAAAGAGCTTCTTTTTAAATATAATTTGCTACCAAAATAGTAGAGAAGAGGATGTCAATTAAATCTACATCTCCCTGTTTACTTGATTTTCCCGCCATAAAACCTGACTGGCTTGTGGCACAAACAAAAAGAGACGGACCAATCAATAGGCGGGGCTTATCAAGAGAGCTCACGGGGCGCCTCCGACAAGTGGTCCCGGAATCGTGATCGATTCACTTCACTTAAGCCAGAAAGGTTTTTTTACTTTGATATAATGCTCGTGCGTCACAGAGCAATAACATCTATAATAACTAATTTTGCAAAGAACAATCCCCGACAAATTGGAAGCTTAAAAAATCATTTCGAAATATCTTGAACAAACAAAAGCTGAAAGTGTAGTAGGACATTTTGAACTTAATTGTATGATTGAAGAATTCAATGAAGACAGAACGTTTATTTTGATATACGTATAAAATGGTTAGTGTAATAAAACCTTATTGGTTTACATACCCAGATGCATAAAATCATGTGGTGATCAATATTTGGATTAGCATTCGTTAAGTCTTTAAGGTTAATGATTCAGAAGTAAAACTGCAAATAGTAAAATTTTAATCAACTTGAATAACGATACATATTTTCATAATGATTTATAATAATATATTACTTTCTAAAACCATACCTATATACTTTAGATCGGTAGTCATTGAGAAATCCTTATAAATAAACAGACTGTTAAATAATGTTGCAATAAATATTTAAAACTACTACAGATTTCGGATACTGAAAGGGAAACTCAATGGCAATTGTATTGAGTCACGCAGTTCATTAATATCTTGTCAACTTAAGCCTTATTCAACCACTGTCTATAGCTTCAAGAGTTTCAAGGAAAGGATTCATTTGATGACCGACAATTAAAAGTGCAGTTTAGATCGAAGTTTCATTACCTGTTCGAGTACATAAATTATGCAGGAGTCTTATTTGTAACGTTAAATTAGACCGCGTCTGTAGCAATAATTTCGTAATTCGTCTCATTCGAAGACATTTAAGCCTTTTGGAAGGATATTATGCTGTAAATTTTGAATAGAAATTGAAGTTGTTGGAAAGCTTAATCGTTGTGGTATAATGTATTCGATACCTTATAAAGTTGGAGATTAAGTGCTAAGTTTAGAATTGAGGGAAATGTATTTTAGATTCAAATAAATGATCAAAAATTTACGATACTGATGTCTCAAGCAGTCGAGATGTTCAAGATTTTTTTTCCATGTATGGCCGAATTTCGTTTACTTTTAAACTAGACTGCAACGTTAGTTGACCCCACAACGTCGCTAACAAAAAAGAAGTTCCCATCGCAGTGTCTGAGTTTCGAGTGAAACGAAGAACGTCAATTTTAAAATACGATTATTTTCTATGTTTATATATAGGGTAGGTGGGGGCAGATCCCCGCAATTTTCAGTATTTTTAACATTGCGGTCGAAAGGAGGTTTGGATTGGATTGGAATCTGCGGACTCGTGCCCTGTTACGTACCAGGCGCATTACAGTTTACAACACGTGCCGCGACAAACCCTCCGGTCGAGCAGGCGGCTGCGGATGCAGCCGCCCTAGACGAAACCTGAAAATCGGAGCCCCGAACAGAGACCCACAAGGGAAACGGCTCGGATCGGCTCAATGGTTTAATTTAGTCTACCCGTAGCTCGACGTGGCCATATAAGCGCCACCGAGTGTACTTCGAGACATGTGCGCGGTGCGTGCGAATGCGATGATCATGAAAGGGCTGAATCGTCCATCCACGACCCAAGGAACTCCGGTCCGTGCTGCCGGAGTCCTCGACCGCGGCCCCCTACGGGGAAAGCCTAGCAGCCTTCGGGAGCCGCAGCTCGCTATCCCTGTTTACAGCGGGATCCCGTTCGGCAAGATGCCTACCTGAGTTCCGTCAGGTGCGGTTTCATTCACCTGTTACCAGCGGTGAGTCCGGTGGCTTGGAGCCCATTCACCTGTTACCAGCGGTGAGTCCGGTGGCTTGGAGCCCGTACCATGCTGGAAGACGAGTCTTCCAGCACACAAGATGAAAGTAGTGGTACATTCCATCTTGGGACTTAAGGCAAACTACTCTCGTAGCGACCCCTAAGTCCAGATCTATGTCCTCAGACTCCCTTCCGGTTCGACTTCCCCAAAGAGTCCAAGGACCTTCAGAACCGTCACCGGGTGTGAGGTGCATGAAGTCCTCGAACATATCTCTCTTCCGGCCCAGTTCTGCACTTGCCGGGTGTGACCGTCAATTCCTTTGAGTTTGCATATCGCAAGCGATATCCTACCGGACTCGAGTCACCGCATTAGTGCTTGCGCAAAAATGCCACGAACCGGGTGTGGAAATCCTTTAAGTTTCAGTCTGTACCAAGTCCAAAGGACTAGGTTCGGGGTCTCCGACGGTTGGAGCTGCCATCGGCAGCTGGTCTCGCGCACGCATGCACGAGTTTTGCAACCCTCATGATCGCCTTCACCAAGTCCAATTTCCTTGGGTCCCAAAGGACACTAGCATTGCCCTCTGAAAAGCCCAGAGCTCGCCGTGCGGCCTCCGTCAAAGGACATTTGGTTAGATTCGAAAGGAGGTGGATTGGAGGTGTTAGATTGTGATATTTACTACAAGACTTTACAAAGCTTTACCGGCTTTACCGTCCCGTCGCCTGGAGGCAACACTCGGTGATAGGGAAACCAAGACGAAGCAACGGCAACCCTACCCAGCCCGATGAGGAGCCACAGCTCCCGATACAGCATAGGCGACGTCTCACAGCGATTAAAGCCATCGCGCCGCCCACTAGCGGCCGCCCTCATAGTGATATTCCACTAGAGCGCTCCGCTACGTGGCTCATTACTGTTAGTCCGCCGTTCGGCTCACACTCCACAAGGAGAGGAACGTCCGGATGGACCCCTGATATTTACTAAAAAACCAATCCAAGTTTAAACTCTTATAGATGGTATTTTAAGAGAAATTTACAATTAAGTAGGGAAAAAATCGCGTGTCTATGCCTCGCAAAATGGGGCAAAGAAGATTTATAACTTGTTGAAGCAACTCCGTTTAAAATTGCCCAATATCTTTCAAAATGGAGAAAGGATGGTTTCAGGTAGAGGGCTGACATCTCGGAAATCTGTATTCAGCTTTTTAGGGATCCCGTTAGCTCTAATTTCCTTTTGGGGCGAATTCCCAAAGTTTTGAAGCCGCGGGTATTTGCCCCAAAACACCTGCGGGTATTTGCCCCGTTTCACTTTATTTGGAAAAACAAGCCTGTTTATTTTTAGAGACAAGTAGAGGAAATTCTTTCAAAACGAACCTAAAGTTTAAGTGCTCTTATACATTGGATTATGTGTTGGTATTTCTCCTCAAGCCCTGTTTTTTGTAGTGTTAAAGTAAAAGACCAGAAAAATTACATCTAAATGATGAAAAACAAACTTACGGCATTTTTTAAACTCAAGAGTGACTTAGGGGTACCAACTTTCATTGAACAATGAGTCACAATGAGGCAAACCAACCATTTGGTAATCAACTTTTGAATAGATTATTAACAATTAAAAATCGTGGTTTTCCCTCGTGCGGGTCTTTACCCCCACCTACCCTAAGTGTATTTGTATCACAATTGGCGTACCGAAACTCATCCTAGCAACCCAATAGGCTTTGAGTTTACCCACTTTCTCCTTCCGCGTAGTTACTTATACTGGGTTCAGGAAACGTCGCTGTTGAGTATGATTGCAAATACATATACTTGACTATGAGCTCTGCTACTAGGGAAGTTTTAGGGTGTATTTTAGTTACGGTTTATTCATATAAACTTTATTCTACATACTAAATTGCTATCATTGTTCAATTTGCGATTTGATTTAGATTAATCTTAGAAATGGCTTTGTTTTAACCCTCTCGCCACCCTGGGCTTCATATGAGGCCCCTACTGACTTCTACATGGTTTCTGAATTCGTTCCTAAATGGCAGCAAGATGATTCATACCTCAATGTTTACATTTTAAGCTATGATGCTTGTGAAGAGAAAATGCTATACTCTGTTCATTTAGAATTGGCGCCTGAGACGTAATGTATTAGAAGCAGTTACTACCGTAATTATCATCGAAAAATTTTTCTTGTGCAATAACAAGGCAGCCGAAACAGAAGTAGTTAAAATTCTGTAAAAAAATAGATCCCTGAAGTTGTGTGATGAGCGTTATTAGGCGTTTTTGATCCTGCTTCAGGCGCCAGTTCTAAGTGAACAGACTATAGCTAGATACTAGCTTCTGTAGAAAAATGTTTATAGGTTGGTAGATATTTTCTTATTTCGTGACCTTCTAATATTATGGCCATATCTGTTAATAAGTTCTAAACCAAGTATATTCTGTTAAAATGGAAAAAAATATGGCCTCATATGAGGCTCATAAAAATATCTAGGAAGGAGTGCACACAAGGAAAAAAATTCCAGACAAATTATAGGGGCATTTTGGATGTATTGAGAGGAAGAAAAAAAATTGTTTTCACTTTTTGATGTTCTGGTGTCCAGAGGGTTAAATTGAAAGAAACCTTTACATGTAAAAAAATAAACTTTATTTAAAAATTACAACCTTAATATTTTCGAAGACTAATGAGAAATTCTCTTAACTATAGCTACTTTAAATATTTAAATGAGTCAATTTATTGATAATTTGGATACTATATTCAACCCTCTTATCCATTTCAATCAAAAAGTAAAGTAATTTGGCTTAGAATAATGATGATGTCTTTTATAAAATGTCGATGAAATATTTATCATGGTAAACTTGTTTGAGTTATAAATAATATTCAAAAGTAATATTGATTAAAATATTTTGTTTTAAAATACTTAGAGTAAAATATATTTTTTAACTATTTGTCCCCTGACTAAATCGGTGACGTTAAACCCATTTACTATTAATTCATTTTGTATATTTTCATAAACTATCTGAAAAATATACAATTGTACTATCAGTCGCACAGACCTAGAAGAAGGGTATGCGCTTAAAAATGTACAATAAAGCTTATTTCAACTACTCCTTAATTAGTAACATTTAATTAATATAAACACAAACGATTTTAAATTGTTCCTAATTTTCTCCTTTAAAAACAACCCTTGGATAAACTGTTAGATAAAGTGTTTTCTTTGAAATAAGAATAGAAACATAGTACGTTTTCAATGGATTGGATAGCTTTGAGAAATGGAGCATTTTATAGCCAGGATTTCGAGACGATTCGTGGAGGATTGATCACATCTCTCGCCATTTTGTTCCATTAAGAGAAGAACCTTGTCTCTACCAGAAGTTGTGGGATGTGTCAATTTTTGAAATGAAAAACGCCGTGTGCTGTGGCACTTAGTAGAAAATTTGAAGTTGTGAGGAGCTTAAAAATAGCGGTTTATCTTTTTTTTAACTAAGAAAATATATATTGTTTACTATTTGTTTGACTTTTTCGTTTGAGAAAAGTGTTTTATCTCAAATGGGGTGGATTTAATTCCCGTTCATTTCCTCTTTTAATAAAAGAAGGACAGTTATTTCAATTGTTCTTCTTATCGAAAACCAGTAATTATTCTTTTATTCATACGTATTTTTCAGCAATACATGTACTTTGAATCAAGATCTCAGATTTATGATTTTTCTATTAATAAATTGTATTTAATTAAATGTAAAAACTCTTTTTTAAATTTTTCTTTTTAAATTATGGATTATGTTTGATTGTGTTTAGTTCATTGCATCTCATCATATGTGGACACCCTAAATAAAATGTATTTTTTCACCCTCTTGTACACGTCATAGACCTTAAAAATGTATCACAACTATCCCTGGACGGTTGACTATCATTATTAAAATTAACGACCTTGTAATTATGTCCATATTGGGTACAAGTACCTTATAATAAAGGAAAATAAAAAATAATAATAATGATATGTAAAAAAGGGTTACGTGCTCTGAGTGGACACCTAAAAATTGGGATCTTAGCGGACATTGATAAAAAATCGAGATCAAATCGGTAAGTTAAGGATTATATATTGCTGTCCTTTAAAAAAAACCCACTTTTTCATATTTATTTCATTAAAAGCTTAAAAAATATGATAATTAAATCGAACAAAATTGTGTTGTAACGGCTCACCCTCCACTACATTTTAGTGCTTAGTATTTTTAATTCCAACGCTCCGTTACAAATTGGCAAACAATTAAGTAAGAATAAAAAAAAAACCAAATTTCCTAAAAAAAAAACCCATGTACCCTAAAAAAAACCACGCTTGAAAATACTCAACAAATTAAGGAAAATATGATTGAAAGGTTTATATTGATAGAAAAGATAATAATTAAGATAATTAAAACCAAATTTATTTCAATTTATTTCTAAAATTAAATTTGTGATAAGTTTTTCTACTTAAGGATTTTTTCCTTCAAAACACAACGACAATAGGGTTTTTGTTGTTGGATTTTAATAAAAACGACCTATTAAATACAAATAACTAATAAAATTTTGATAAAAAAGCTTAAAAACAGTAACTGGCACTAATATTTTGTTTTAAACCCCCAACTATAAACTTTCAAAACCAATTTTCGAGTAAAACTCGGAAAAATGCTATATTTTCATGGAAAATGGCTGTTTTTGGTATCATTGAGTTTTTATCAAAAATACTAAAAAAAACATCCAGAATTACTGAAACAACTATTCTATTTCAGTAATTAGTTGTATATCATGAATAATATTAAATACTTTGCATAACTTTTTATTTATTTTATCATTTATTACAAAAGGAAGAGTGGGTTTTTTTAGGCACCCTATGGTTTTTTTCACCCCTCATTTCAAAGACTGCTGTAAGGTCCCTAATTGTCGGACAGAGCTGAAATTTTAGCATTTTATTCTCATAATAACGGGATAAAACAAAATCACGTGAAAAATGCTTTAAAGTCTTTATAAGATATATTTTTACAGCATCAAAATCTGCATAACAAAATCATATTTTTAGCCCAAAATCGACATTTTCTATTTATTCAAAAAACTAAGTAAATAAACGGTTCTTTGACTTGCTTTTACGTTCCTGCCGCTCTTAATGACATACAATGACAGGGCACTTGACAATTTAAAATTATTTCAATTATTTATTTAAAATATTTTGATGGGGTTTTTTTAGGGTACAATTTGGAGTGGTTTTTTTAAAGGACAGCACTATACAGGGTGTTTCAAAATTGCGTTGCACGGCTTTTATTCTGAACCAACGCCTCCTAGGGTCATGGAAGTAAGGTCTACCCCTAGGTAAGTGACCCTGGAGAATCCATTGAGATGACTTACAGCACCCCTAGCGGCGAAATTAAAAAGTTAAAAAAATTAATTTAAAAACTTAAGGAGATAGAGCAAAAACCTCAGTGAGCATTGCATTATTTTTTGACCCTTGAAAAAGTGCTATTTTCACATGCTAATATCTCCGTGAATATTCAAGATATTTTGATCAAACTTTTTTCAGTGAGTTTTTCTTGACGTTGGCAACAATACTCTCACTGAGGTTTTTGCTCTATCTCCTTTAGTTTTTAAATTAATTTTTTTAACTTTTAAATTTCGCCGCTAGGGGTGCTGTAAGTCATCTCAATGGATTCTCAAGGGTCACTTACCTAGGGGTAAACCTTACTTCCATGGCCCTAGGAGGCGTTGGTTCAAAATAAAAGCCGTGCAACGCAATTTTGAAACACCCTGTATATGGTATTTGTATAACATTTGTATTAATATTAGCTATTTCAATTCTCTTTTGCAGTAAAACTCAATAAAATCAGCACTCAAATAGAAAATAAAATTTTGAATTCCAACATCAGAAGAACTGTAAAAAGTTCATGGTAGTTGGGACCCCCTGAAACCCCCCTACCCTAATTATAACCAAACTAGTTTAGGTGTAATCAGAAACAGTGACGATTCAGAAAAAAGGGGGCTCGGAACTCTTTAATGTTACACAAAACACCCAAATCACACAAAAAGAGCATTAAAATAGCCAATATAAATACAAATGGCATGACTTTACCGATTGGATCTCGATTTTTTTTATCAATGTCCACTTAGATCACGACACCAAATAAATTATAATAATAAAAAATAGCAATGCATAGAAATAAATAAAACAGCATTTTAAATTTATTTAAAAATATAATTTGAATGAAACTTTAAATATAATTTGCGGATATCATTTTTAAATCAATGTCAATTTTCTAAAAGAGCTCGATAACGCAAAATAAGGTTCTCACAAACGCCGCAATTCAAATTTCGAATTAAGAGTTCTGATTTTTGGCTTAAATGGCTTGTTTCATCATTACTAAAACCATTCTAGTCAATTTTTGTCGGAAAAAAAATCCTAAGTATGATTTTGAGGATGTTCCCAAATGGGAACATTGGCGTTTGGGGTGAAGTTTTCAGGGGGATTTCCAAAAGGCACATATTTTACAATTAATTCAAATAAAATTATTGAAATCAGTTTCTACTCAATAATTATGAACATTTTTATGATTGTGGACGGTTTTTTCGAATTTATTATCCATACTTGGACGATTGAGCAACATTTTATAGATTTTCATAAGAAAAAGTTAACATATTTATTACGTACGCAAAGCTTTTCCGTAAATTATTCTTGCACTATTAGTAATATTTTGGTGTAAAAAAACATAAGAGTGTTCCCATGCTCTTTAAAGCTAAAAATTTACGGTTCTGTGAGAAAAATTAGTTTTAATTACGGTTCTATTCGGATATCTAGCATAAAATCCACTAATTGCATTCAAATCTAATTAGCTTTCAAAATTGATAATCATAATTATCTCCTTTGATTTATTGACGCTGTGTTTCTCATGGAATATTCCGAACTGAACCACATATATCTTACATCCACCTTACTTTAGAAGAGTGTTTTTAGATGTAAGCACTTTTCCTTATTTTCAAAATTCTTCAATTTTATTCCTAAAATTTTTATGTAAAAAAGTACTTGAACAAAAATATGTATGCAAATCCTCAGAATCACTCCAAATATGCTCTTTTCATAACCCCTTTTGATAATTACTGAAAATTAATCGATCAGGGAGTTAGAAATATATACAATTGTAAGAATCTGCTATAAAGATTCGGAATTTATTTCTCCATAAATCAGGTGAAAAAATAAAAATTGCATATTTTTTTAATTTAAAACATCATTCTTAACCTGTTTAGATCCTTTGAGACAAAAAAGGTTCAAAAAATTAAAGAAAATAGGAAATAACTTGAATTTTTGCATGTTATAAAAATCCCCTCAAATACTATACCCCAAACGCCGATGTTCCCATTTGGGAACATATACGTTGTATTGGTAATTACTCTCCAAAATTAGAATATGAAGCTATTCTGTCAAGCCAAATTGGAAGATGTGTACTTAAGCTACCTAAACACAGCAAAATTATTTAAAACTAAATTTATTTAAAATTTTCACAAGTTGAAACTTATGGAACTTTTGGAAGAGCCAAAAATCTCTAGTTTTGATGTAAATTCTACAACAAAGGATTAAATTGCACATGAAAAACTTTTGCATGTAAAATAACTTCATATCTTTGAGTTGCTTTCTACCAAGTATCAAATTCCTGCATGAAAAATTAAGTGGTGAAAAAATTCCTTAAAATGATGTTCCCATTTGGGAACATCGGCAGGTAAAAGGTTAACGCAACCACAGCTACAGATTTGGGGATTTTAATTAATATTATAACATAACATTATAAGATATATTTATAAGACATATGATAAGATAAGATAATATTATTAGGTTAGGTTATAATATAAAAATTCAATGGTATTTAAAGTCACATCTGTAGCTTCAATGACTTTAATGCGGAAGTACCCAAAATAATATTAAAACGCCATATTCTCATTCCATGAGAAATCAACCGGCACTCAACCTGACCCTCTCAGATTTTAATGAAACTTTCAGGAATTGTTCCCTTCTATGATATAAATGAGAAAATGTTTTTATTATTTAACTTTATCAGTAATTTTTTTTGTTAAAAATTTTTGAAAAAGGGAAGACAATGCAATTTTTTGTTCTTTAATGTATTATAACTCCAGTTATATTTGTCCGAGAAAAATCTATCACCCTTCGTTTTAAATATAATTTTGTAAGCTTTAATTTGATGTAAAGTTTAACTATGTCCATGAAAAAAAATTTCCTTCATGATTTTTTAAATAAAAAAGCTTTTAAAAAACAATGTTGGTATCCTTTAATTTCATTGAAAATTATACATATATTTAGCAACGTTATAAAATGATGACACTGAAATTTACAGAGTGGGACCGCCACGGGATCAGGAGTTATAGAAAAAAGAGTTGTTTTTTTTAAGTTCTATTTCGGAGGTTAGAGTGACCAAACAAGGCGCAGAACCCAGTATTTGGCCACTTAAACATAAAAAGTGGTGAGTACAAGTGATTAAAAACAACTATTTTTAATCACTTATAACTCCTGATGCCGTGGCGGTCTCACTCTGAAAATTTCAAAATGTTTGTCTTATATGATTGTCAAAAACATATATTTTTTTCCAAAAATTTGAGGGATACCAACATCTTTTTTTTTCAGTTTTTCAAAACAAATATTTTTTATTCAATATAAAAAAACTTTTACAGAAAATTAAATCTCATAAAGTCTTCTTTAAAACAAGGGGTTATAGATTTTTGTGCGCTTAATAGAACGGGAGTTATTTAAAGTTAAAGAAACACATATTTTTTTTCAAAATTTCAAAAAAAAATTTTAAAAAATTACAGAGAAAATGATTAATCAAAACTGTCTATGAAAAAATTCAATTTTACACAGGGAGTGTTTTCGACAACTTGTAAAAATCTTAATTTTTCATAAAAGTCTGTCTATGATAATACTTCATTCCCTAGATAAATTTAATGTGTGGAGTTTGTAGTTATACTACTTTAAGTATTATATCTTTTTGATAAGAAGCTTTCAAAATATGATAAAATTATCTTAAAAATTTTCAAAAAATTTAATTTAAAAAAAGTCTGCATATATTCACCATTTTATCCCTTCTATCTAATTACTGCAAAATTAAAACAAAACTGTCCTAGTGTTTAAAAACTATATTTAAAAAAAGTACTTCGAACGTGTTCGGATACCTTAATCCTTATCAGCCATACATCAATAAATATTTTAAAGTTAATTTTTCACCATAAGCATTCACTATACCATCTAATCCAAAGCTTATTTCGGGGAAACTTAAAACTTACTACCTGGTTTGCGCTTGAAATCCGGATAATGCAGCTCGACATGCACTTCTTGAAATGAAAAATTTTAATAATTTCCAAAAGAACAAAGCGACAGTCAACGACGTCCCTTCAGGACGTCGTCGTAGTAATTTTACCACTCCCCCCACACACACCGATCTAGTTTGACTAGCGTTCGGGAGAAAATTCTCAAAATATCCTTTCTAATACTTCACCAGAACTCTATCCTATTCAGGCACTTTCTTCCAGAGTAACCCATTTTTTAAGACTCGTTGAAAAGCTTCATCTTCAAGGAGTTGATACCCTTCCTTGGTAAAGTAGGAAGATTGGACTAGACGTATTTCGGTTTTATTAAAACACCGATATTAAATTTTCGTCCTGTTTAGAAGAAGGAAATAGGGAGTATTAGGCTGGTTTACTGCTGACGTCACCAGATTCTCTCATCTCCGTTTCATGTTTCATCTTGCAATATTTAATATAGTGCGGATGTAATTCCAAGCGAGAATATTCTTTTGCATCTTGGTACCTCTAGAGTTATAATTTAGTTGCGATTTTAAAGGTACTGTGTGAAAAATGATATCCCGTTTCAATTATTTTTTGTCTTACAAAATAATGTCAAATGTATTATTTCATCATGCACTAATCTTTACAATACGTCAACAAACCTATGGGAATCCATGTAAGAAATAAAAGTTTTAAGGACAGACATATTATGTGTGTAATGAAGGTGGTACAGTGTGTACAAGTAAATATTTATTTTAAGAGACTTTCAAATTATTTTAAGGGAACCATGCAATATAATGTAGTTAAACTCTTATTTTATGTAAGAATTATAAACATGTTTAGCAAAATGGGATTACCTAACTAAACTGCTTTAACGATGCTTATAAATATATTTACCATGAGTAAAAAAAGGATATACTGTAACTCATAAAAAATAATTTATATACTTCACAGCAACGTTTCCTGAACCCAGTACGTCACAGTTTAGCAAAGTTTATCACAGTTTAGCAAAATGGGATTACCTAACTAAATTGCTTTAACGATGATTATAAATATGTTTACCATGAGTAAAAAAAGGATATACTGTAACTCATAAAAAATAATTTATATACTTCACAGCAACGTTTCCTGAACCCAGTACGTCACTACGTGGAAGGAGAAAGTAAGTAAACACGAAGCCTGTTGGGTTAATAGGAGGAAATTGGGTACCCGAATTGTGATAAAAATACACTATTTATACATGTGTTTAAGGAAACAATCATATTTTAAGATTTACGTTCTTTGTTTCACTCGAAATTCAGACACCGCGATGGGAACTACTTTGTTTGTTAGTGACGTAGTAGGTTCAACTTAAGTTTGTCTAGTATATCACCCCGAATCAAAAGTAAATAAAGCTTTAAGAAAGTTGAGTTTTTATTTGCGATATGTTTACTATAATTAAATTCTATATCATCGGTGTGGAACTGATGAACATTTAATCAATATTTTTACATTCCCATTTAATTCGCTATATTTTACGAGAGGTATCAATAATTTCAACACTATTTAATTATATGTATCATTTGAAGTTATTGTTTAATATAACAATATTAATTGAACATAAACGCTAAAGTGGGTATCATTCCTAAATACGGAAGAGGTTATGTTTCAACTCGTCTTTGCCTGGTAATGAATTGGAGGAATAATGTTATAACGAATCATTATATCCTCATAATTTTAAAACTCAAAACTCCTTTGACCACATTTTACTCATAAACATAAAGGAGATGGCGTGAAAATTAAGTTTATTAATTGAGTAGGCTTTAGAAAAAAAGAATAGAAACCGATATCCAAGAAAAGAGCTTCCAAGTTGAACAATTCCGAAAATCAATAAAACCGATAATTAACACCAAAAGCCTATAAACTAATTTCACGCTTGGGGAACATCACTGTCATTCGCATTTTAGCAATGATTGTCAACTACCAATTTGAACCATAGCTTTTCCACTTTAACGACACTTACTTTAGCTTATATGGTTATGGCATTATTTTAATGAATAGTTTATTACATATTAATGTTTGTGCTAAAAAGCGTATAATATCTGCATAATTTATATGGAATGTACTAAAATTGTTTTTTATGTTGATTTAAGAGGCAAACTATTAATTTTCTTAAAAGTATTTCTGTACGTATAAGTAAAATCAGTTGTAGTATTTTCTTCGTATTAACCAATTAAGGATTGTGGTTTTGTTTTTTAATTGTTTCGTTTTCGTGTGCAACATAATAAGGTTTTAACCCTATGCAGGGTGCATATTTACAATACCTGCAAGGTTTTTATACCTTAATGTAATGCACATGCGTCACAAAGAAATCTTATACTGATAAGATTTAAAGTTACTGAATTGCAATTGGGGCAGTGGTAGGATGTCTGTGTAGCATGCGGCAGTTCACGGGTTCTATATCAAAGTATATTTTTATCAAAAATTTCAAAAAAAAAAAGCAGCAAAAATCAAGTCCACACACATGCGCATTGTTATCAAAGTACAAAAATTTGCTGGTTTCAGGTATTGTGATTATGCCTATAGGATACCAAATATGCTACAATAAGTTTAGCTTCAATTTTAAATATGTTTTTAGGTTATTGCAGCAATCATTGCACCTCCAGGTGGTAAAATTTATAAGGTTTAGGTTCAGCCCCCGATTTCAAAATTTTGATTTTTTTGGAATTTTTAATATTTTATTTGGCTCCAAACTACATGAATAAGACAAAGCATTCTTTTCCATAGTTATATCTGCTATACTCCATTCATTTAGAATAGACGCCGGAGAAATAATGTATTCGAATCAGTTACTATTGTAATTATCATCGAAATTTTTTTCTTCTGCAAGACAAGGTAGCCTAAACAAAAGTAGATAAAATACCATAAAAAATCGGTCACTGAAGTTTTGTGATGATTGTTATTAAGCATTATTGATTGTTTTTGATCCTGTTTTAGGCGCCAATTCTAAATGAACAGACTATAGTAGGAATTGGAAGGTTAAATTAAAATGAAAAACTATTCCATAGTATTTTTTCTTTAACTCTATTTTATACAATTTCGAAATATACTTTAAGCAATTTATTGATGTTACAAAATAAAACAATTTTTCATTCATCGCTAGTATAAAGTCGTACATTGACAATGAAATCTCAAAGATTGTTCTTGAAACAATCCTTGAAATCACATGCCTTAACGTCTAGAAAAAATAATAAAGATGCCACCCCCCTTTTACTCCAACTTTCCACACTCTAAGAATTCCAGTAGAAATATACGAAAATTTCTAGAAGCAGGATGAAAAATCGACCAAAATCATTCGTTCGATAGCGGACCATTTCGTAAAGATCCAGTATTACCAGGTTCTCAACATAATCCACTTTGAGGGAAAGAGAGGAAAAAAGTGTGTCGTGAGAAGATTCTTCCGAGAAAAAAAAGCTTTGTTCTATTCTCGACCGCTTTGGCGCAGCCATTTCATCAAAGCACGCCGTTTCCAAATACTTGTAGATCTTCTATCTTTAAGTCCATAGAAAAGGGGCAGATTTGTGGAATAAACTGGGAGATAGAATGTTCTTGCATATTTTCATGGCCGGGTAAGAGCAAGGGAGTGGAAAAGTATGTGCCCTTGGGAGCCCAAGTGAACTTATCATGGTAAATAACTTCAATGTCTACGGCACAGAAGTGTGTATCATTTTTTTAAAGTAAATAACTGCAGTGGAATGGAAAATAGCCAAATCGTTTCCTGCAATAGTTGCAGGATATCTACTACTAGACCAATTTTAGTGTATAAAGCTGAAACTCTCCCTTATTATATCCGAGACGTAGTATTATTTTTTTTCATAGTACTAAACATAGTTGATAGTACTAAAATACGTAAACACACTTTGATATAAAATAGAAATTCAAACCTCAGCATTTTGTTCAGAGGATAGCCTTAACTATTTTTGTTGAATGATGCTGTAGGTAATTAAGTTACTAGTTGTGTTTTTACATCACTATTTGAATATCAAAGGGATTACTAAAATTTTTAAAATTTTGATTTGAGAACCACTGGTATCAATGACTTAAAATTTTACATGATGCGTGATGATTTTTTTTGTAAGAAGAACAATGAACACTATATTTGTCAAAACTATGTTAGACTAAACTTAGCACTTGAGCTACTATATATAATATTGAATATTGATCCATTTTTTCACAGTTTTTAGTCCGGTCTCAATGATGGATTAAAACGATTATAGCTACCTTTATTTCTCAGTTTCGGTACTATTATTTGTTTTACTACAAAAGGATCCCTCGCTTATTAATGACAGTTTTATTAAATTATATTTCGTGCAATATGACGCTAAATTTCTTAGTTTACTTCTAGAAAAAATATTTTTCACGATTATGAGGAATCAAATACTACTTATTGGGGTTTATCTATCTCATCATGGTATATGACTAGTTAACTTTTAAATTAAAAAGCCATGGAATATATTTTTAGTTTAAGGAAGTTAAGCTATGGAAGTTTATTTTTCACCAAATTAAATTACCAGTAATTCACTAATAATTCACCATAACTCACCAAATTAAATCACCAGTAAATTAGACGCAACTACTGATCTATGCGTTTAACTAAAGTACTTCTTTCCTAATAAAAATATAGTTTAGAAAATGCTTATATTAAGTTAGAGTTGAAAAAAGACATGTTAATGTACTATTAGTATATTTAACTATGATTAACTAACAAAATATATTTTTCTTTCTATTCTAAATTATTAATACGACGCTAAAGCATGAAATTTTGTAGTTTGCAACTAAGAAACTGATTCAAATAAGAAAATTAAATGCCTAATATGAGAGTTCTAAAAAATTTCATTTAATTTTTAAAACCTAGTTTAAATTTTGAAAAAACCCATTAAAATTTTGAAAATATCCTAAATTTAAAAAAAACACATTAAATTTTGAAGGAACTGCCAAAATCTTGATTTTTCTTGAAAAACCCAAAAATGGGTCCAAAATGTGGGTTTTTTCACATGGGTTTTTTTGAAAAAACCCATTGGGTCCAACCCAATTGGGTCCAATCCAGCCAACCCTGTTCTGTATACAATTTGTAGAATTCGGATAAATTACTTGGAAGTTAGAGTAAAATGGTTGAATTCTACTGAAATGTTGTTGAAAGTAAATAAATAAGTATCATATGATAATACTTAACACACATTCTGGGGAATATGTTTGAGAAATCCAAATCTCAATACTTAATCTCTATTTTTATGGAAGGGATTTTAAATTTCTAAGAAAAAGAATGGAAGAGAGACAAGTCCATGGGTTACAAGTCCATTCGAGTACAGTTCATGGGTTCTATCCCCGGTTTTTATTTCATTAAAAAACTTACATTTTTTAAGAGATAAACCCAAACAATCAGGGCTGACTCCGCTTAAACTGAAAATATGGGTATAGAATCATGTTTGTTTTTCAATTCTAAAAGTACAGGGTGTTTCAAAATTGCGTTGCACGGCTTTTATTTGGACCCAACGCCTCCTAGGGTCACGGACGTAAGGTCTACCCCTAGGTAAATGAGCCTGGAATATCCATTGAGAGGACTTACAGCGCCCCTAGCGGCGAAATTAAAAAAATAAAAAAATAATTTAAAAACTAAAGGAGATAGAGCAAAAACATCAAGGAGAGTATTGTTGCCAACGTCATGAAGAACTCACTGAGAAAAATTTGATCAAAATATCTTGAATATTCGCGGAGATATTAGCATGTGAAAATAGCACTTTTTCAGGGGTTAAAAAAGAAAAAGTTCGCATATTTGCAAATTTTTCAGTGTTATTTCGTAGTTTTGTGTTTTTTTAGTTTAAAGAACACCTAATTTAATCAAAAAAATTTGCAAATATGCGAACTTTTTCTTTTTTGACCACAGAAAAAGTGCTATTTTCACTTGCTAATATCTCGGCAATTATTCAAGATATTTTCATGAATTTTTTTTCAGTGAGTTCTTCATGACGTTGGCAACAATGCTCTCATGAGGTTTTGGTTCTATCTCTTTTAGCTTTTAAATTTATTTTTTTAACTTTTTAATTTTGCCGCTAGGGGCGCTGTAAGTAATATCAGTGCATTCTCCAGGCTCACTTACCTAGGAGTAGACCTTACTTCCATGACTCTAGGAGGCGTTGGTCCCGAATAAAAGCCGTGCAACACAATTTTGAAACACCCTTGTATATTTTTCTAACAAGAATCTATAGTGGAACATCTTCAGAGGCTTAGGAATGAAGCAAATAGTCTATTTATTTTTGCATTACTTGAATAAAATATACAGTAATTAAGCATTAAATAAATAAATTGTCCAATATTCAACTATCTGAACTAAAACTTTTATTTAATCATCAACAACTACCAAATATACAACTAGGCATTGCCTGTATTTCCTCTCGGGTCATTCCATGCCAAATCATCCAGCGAAAACCCATTTTGATACCCTAGGTTCTCAGACTTTCATGAAATTTTGTATGCTTAATGTATTCATAAAGATAAGATGAAATGTAAAATTTTATTCAATTCTATCAATTACTTTCGGAGTTTCGGCCGTTTAAAGTTAAGCCCATCTCGATTTCGAGCAAGCGATTTGGGCTCGTGTTATTTTGCGTTTAACGCTACCAAATTTTTATTTATGTAGGTAAAAGCTTCAAATTTCATTTATTTACAGCCAATAGTCTACAAAATAATATTTTGAAGTAAAATTTAAAATTGAATCACTTTATAGTGGTTAAAAAGCCGTCTAAACATGAAAAAGGTGTTTATCATAGTGCCTTACAAAAACGCATGAAGCACAAATCTCTATGAATACTTTCTTATGAACTATGCATTAATAGAAAGAAGAGGAAATTTGCTTTCAAACAGTGAAAATAATTAGTGGGGTTTGGGGTTTAAAAGGTATTTTTGGATCGTTGAAAATTAGAAAGTGGTTCTGATTAAAAACCACCTTAACTTAAGTGCCAATAAAAAAAAACTACTGGATATAGACGTTCTATTTTATAGGAATAACAAAAATACCTTATCAATACTTCTTCTGTCAAGTTTGATAATGTTTGGTCGAGTATTTTTTGTTTTATGGTCATTTTCGTAGAAGTCAATCTAATTTGTTTATCTAATAAGATCCAATACTAGTCTGTGAGAAATTTGATATCACATCGTGGTGCCATCTATTGAGGGAGACGAAAAGCTCGCGGCAAGTATGCTTATCTGTAACAGACTTACGCATGACTAAGTCCCCTTACCTCTTAGTTGTATGTTTTCAAACTAATTTTTTTTTCAAAAAACGTGAAATCCCAATCCTTCTTCAAACTATTATCAAGTTAAGTGATATTTGGACCAGCAGTATTTTCTTTATTGGCACCTAAGTTAAGGTGTATTTTTATCAGAACCACTTTCTAATTTTCAACTATCCAAAAAGACCCTTTAAACCCCAAACCCCATTAATTTTTTTCACTGTTTGAAAGAAAATTTCCTCTTCTTTCTATTAATGCATAGTTTATAAGAAAGTATTCATAGAGATTTGTGCTTCATGCGTTTTTGTAAGACACTATGAAAAACAGTTTTTTCGTGTTTAGACAACTTTTTAACCACTATAGAGTTATTCAATTTTAAATTTTAACCCACCATTTTATTTTGTAGACTATTGGCTAGAAGTAAATGAAATTTGAAGCTTTTACTAAAATAAATAAAAATTTGGTTGTGTTAAACGCAAAATAATACGAGCCCGAATCGCCCGCTCAAAATCAAGTTGGGCTTAACTTTAAACGGCCGAAACTCCGAAAGTAATTGATAGAATTGGATAAAATTGTGTATTTCATCTTATCTTTATGCATACATTGAACATACAAAATTTCATAAAAATCTGCGATAGGTGGGTGTACCACCCTGCATGGGCGTAGCCAGGGTTCAACTTAGGGGGGGGCAAGCAGGGTCGACTTTTTTTATGTTTGTAGAGATCAATTTTTAAAGCCCAGTGAGAGAGACCCGTCAATTTTCAACAGGGGGTCTGGGGGTCCTCCCCAGAAAATTTTTGGAAATATGCCCTAAGAACATGGTTTTAAATTGTTTTTTTGGTACACGTAAACCCAAATTTTGACATACATTTTAGGTAGAATTTTGATCTTAATGAACTTATTACAAAAAGTTTGAATAATAAAGGTTTAAATACTAAAGGGGGGCCTGGGGTCCCTCCCCCATAAAAATTTTGAAAATTTGACCCTCAAATACTGGTTTTTAACTAACAGTAAAGTATAAGTTCATTACTCGGGACTTAGGGGGGGGGGCAGCTGCCCCTCCCTGCCCCCCCCCCTTGGCTACGCCCATGCCACCCTGGATGATTTGGCGTGGAATGACCCTCTCGGATATCAATAAGAGTTTGGCATCGTGATAAACGAAAGGAGCTTTCAAGAACACAGCGTAACAAAATTTACGAACAAGCACTCTAGATTTCCAACGAAGATCTATCAAAAATCTCCAATAAGCCCCACCAATTTATTTGCAGAGCTTCAACTTCCATCTCAATTCGTATACAGCCCCCAACTTCTGACAATCCCAGCTTTTCATCGAATAACTGCGCCCAGTCATTACTTATTCCCAGCTTATGTAAGTATTTTTTTCTATTTTTCCTTCTCTGCAGCATTCCTCCCCTTGCTCTCTCATATATCCCCGACATCAAGTAGTTCGCCGAAATATCCCGGTGGCGTGCACGGGCATTTCCCACCGACTTTTTCCCTTTCCCAAATTAAACCTTTCGAATCCATTCCGGCTTTGTCGAGTTTCTTCATTCCCCTCCTTTTGTTTGTTTGCCTGCAACGCACCATTGCAGCTAGGAAAAAAACAACTACTGCGCGACCGCCACACGGTAGCACGCGAAAGCAAAAGGGGGATTTTGCGTGCTTGGGGTTTTGGGTGTTGTGTTGTGGAAGGATATTGTGGGTTATTAGTGGGTTAAGAGCTTTGTCATTAAGGGATGTAAGCTGGGGAGTCTGTTGATGTTTCAATTTCGAAGTAAAAATTTGCGTAGGATTTGTTTTAAATTTTTTAGTGATTTGTGTCTTATGCTTCAAATCAATTTTGATTTCCATTGAGAAAATAATATTATTCAATAAATATCGCATCATAATTTGAAAAAAATTATTTATTTTCATTGTTTACTTACTTAGGTTTCCATTTTTACAAAGTTATCAAAGGTTTTTTTTGCATTTTGTTTATAAACGAGTTCAACTGTGTGAGGTCACAAAGCAGCAGAATACTTCAAATTTCAAATTCAAATTATGATTTATCTTAATGTTTAGTGGGCCCTCACATATTCGCGGTTCCGTATTCGCGGTTGAGCAATGTTGCCCCCGCATATTCGCGAATTTTGATCTCAAAGTTTTTTAGCAATGAAACTTGCATATTTGGAAGAAAATATATAATTGTTTGATACCGGTATTTATATTATGTAAAACAATTTTGAAAAACATAACTTCTTCTACTAAGCAAGTTTTCTAACTAGTAACCCTTTTGGTATTTACTACAAATTATTTACAGATATTACAATTATTTAAAGTAATTTACAGTTAAAACTACTTTTTGCATGAACCAGTTTTATTAGTTTTATGTAGTAAATGACGGAATCGAACCATTTATAACTGATATATGCGCGTTTTAAAACTGGGTTCGTTATTCGCGGATTTCACGTATTCGCGGTACATTTTGGAACGAAACTACCGCGAATAACGAGGGAACACTGTACAACGGTCGGTAGTCAACTTCCGGTCAAAGTAAAATGGTGTTTCGGTTGAACTCCTCCATAAAATGGGATACGTAAATTTTCATATAAATTAACCTTTTACCTGCCGATGTTCCCAAATGGGAACATCATTTTAAGGAATTTTTTCAATACTTAATTTTTCATGCAGGAATTTGATACTTGGTAGAAAGCAACTCAAAGATATGAAGTTATTTTATATGCAAAATTTTTTCACATGCACTTTAATCCTTTTTGTAGAATTTCCATCAAAATTAGAGATTTTTGGCTCTTCCAAAAGTTGCACAAGTTTCAACTTGTGAAAATTTTAAATAAATTTAGTTTTAAATAATTTTGCTGTGTTTAGGTATCTTAAGTACACATCTTCCCATTTGGCTTGACAGAATAGCTTCAGATTCTAATTTTGGAGAGTAATTACCAATACAACGAATATGTTCCCAAATGGGAACATCGGCGTTTGGAGTATAATATTTGAGGGGATTTTTATAACATGCAAAAATTAAAGTTATTTCCTATTTTCTTTATTTGTTTGGACCTTTTTTGTCTCAAAGGATCTAAACAGGTTAAGAATAATGTTTTAAATTCAAAAATATGTAATTTTAATTTTTTCACCTAATTTATGGAGAGATAAATTCCAAATCTTTATAGCAGATTCTTACACTTGTATTTTTTTCTAACTCCCCAAACGATTAATTTTCAGTAATTATCAATAGGGGTTATGCAAAAAGCATATTTGGAGTGCTTCTGAGGATTTGTGCACATATTTTTGTTCAATTACTTTTTTTACATAAAAATTTCAGGAATAAAATTGAAGAATTTTGAAAATAATTAAAAGTGCGTACATCTAAAAACACTCTTCTAAATTAAGTTGGATGTAAGATATATGTGGTTCAGTTCGGAATCTTCCATGAGAAACACAGCTTTAATGAATCAATGGAGATAATTATGATGATCAATTTTGAAAGCTAATTAGATTTGAATGCAATCAGTGGATTTTATGCTAGATATCCGTATAGAACCGTAATTAAAACTAATTTTTCTCACAGAAACGTAACTGTTTAGCTTTGAAGAGCATAGGAACACTCTCATGTATTTTTTACACCAAAATATTACCCTTACTGCAAGAAAAATTTACGGAAAAGCTTCGCGTACGTAATAAACATGTCAATTTTTTCTTATGAAAATTTATAAAATGTTACTCAATCGTCCAAGTATGGATAATAAAAATGAAAAAACTGGCCACAATCATAAAAATGTTCATAATTATTGAGTAGAAACCGATTTCAATCATTTTATTTGAATTAATTGTAAAATATGTGCCTTTTGGAAATCCCCCTAAAAACTTCACCCCAAACGCCGATGTTCCCAAATGGGAACATCCTTAAAATCTTACTTAGGATTTTTTTTCCGCCAAAAAATGACTGGAATGGTTTTAGTAATGATGAAACAAGCCATTTAAGCCAAAAATTAGAACCTTTAATTCGAAATTTGAATTGCGGCGTTTAAAAGGTTAAATCTCATTATAAGGAAATAACTAACATTCTTACCAAAGTATTTGGCCTCTAGAAACCAGCAATGTAGACAATGGATGACACTGGTTATGCAATGTAAATTACTTTCATTTCAAATTGTGGAATATTGTACGGTTTAATTTACATGGGATTATATTTTTAAATAAATCAATCACACACACAGAAGATTATGGTTTAGAATAATAATGTAATAATGTAAATAGTCTATGTAATAATTCTATGTAATATTTTAAGTCATAAAAAATCTTCAAACATTTAAAACATATTCATTCATTCATTTCATATGTATTCATTTTCATTAATATCGATAATCCGGATCTTACGGCTGATACTATTCTCAATAACATAAAACCATAATACATATTTGAATTTGCTTGAGAGTTTTTAATTTCTTTTATCATTTCAATTTGTCCTTACTAGTTTAAAGTATAAATAAAATATATCACAATGCATTGCTATAATATAAATATGTTTTTAACTAAACTACAAAACTATTTTCAAATCGCAGTTTTCACCATCCATCCAGAAAAATCGATCGAAAGACTTTCATCTCCGTTAAACTAAAGTTCAACTACCTGTGCAAAAACAGATAAATTAAGTTCAAAATTTATAGTTTCGAAGCTCTGACAGCGTATATATCCCTTAATCCATAACGCGATAATTTGTTGGTTTTTCTCTTACATTCACAAGCTATTTACGCCACTACTTTTCTGTGTTGGAATCCATAGATAATGAAAAATCGATGCAGAAGCCGGAAAGATTCTAGATTTTTTTTCTCCCCCCATTGGTATCGAATTGTTGATCGAAAAAATCTTTGGCACGCGCCAAAAAAAACTTCAGGGTCTTGATTTAGGGTCGGAGCGTAGTAGAAAAAAAAAGAAACCATCTAACAGTGGAAATGGATTCTAAATTATAATAACAGAGCTGGTTTTCCCTGCTCCGAAAGTTCCATTCGTCTGAAGCATAATTCATGTTTGATCGTGCATGCATAAACTTCTGATAAAGGCGATGGTTTGTTTCCTTCGAGAAATGTGTGGAAGCAAGCGTATTGGTTTCTGAAGAATTGAAGCGTATGGTGAAGTGTATTTTTTTCTTCAGATTGTGGCCTTTGACATATATAACTAAAGATGTTTCTTTCCATGAATCCCAATGGCATTCTTTGTTGAACTCTTCTGTACAGGAGACATATTTTCCTTAGGAAGTTTGAAAGGACCGTTGTTGTGAGATACACTCAAACCTGTTTTTGTGCGAACCTTTTATGCGCGATTTTTTATTTGTGTGACTTTTTTTGTGCGATTTTTCCCTTCGATTTTTTTGTGTGGGGTATGAAAATTTCAAATTAGAACAAAAATCTTGTATATCTGGCCACAGAGACATACATGGGTCTCATGAAACAACAGTCGTTGCCGACTACATGGTAACTGAAAAAAAAGTCTTCGGTTGGTATAGAAACGGTTTCTCAATTCAGCTGTATAGGGTAGGGATTGCGTTACAGTACGAACATAAAGAGTTTTTCAATTCAGCTATGCTGAGGGATTTTCGCTACGGTCCTACGTGAGACTTTTTTTATGCGGTCCTTATTCACCGCATAAAAAATGATTTTTTAAATGTGCTGCTAAAACTATGTTTTATAGCTGCACGGGAAGTTTGGTGCGAATTTTTTTTATGCGATTTTTTTTGTGCGGTCCCTATTCCTCGCACAAAAACAGGTTTGACTGTATTGTGATTTGGATCTAAATAAAATCGGGAAAATTTCGGGAAATTTTAAAATCAATAAAAAAATAATGATTGAAATTTTAATATTTAATTTTTAAGTTTCGTTACCATCCCCATGAAAAATGGCCAAATTATTTTGTCCATCATCCATCGAAACAAAATTTCGCAAATTTTAATAATAATAATAATAATAATAATAATAATAATAATAATAATAATAATAATAATAATAATAATAATAATAATAATAATAATAATAATAATAATAATAATAATAATAATAATAATAATAATAATAATAATAATAATAATAATAATAATAATAATAATAATAATAATAATAATAATAATAATAATAATAATAATAATAATAATAATAATAATAATAATAATAATAATAATAATAATAATAATAATAATAATAATAATAATAATAATAATAATAATAATAATAATAATAATAATAATAATAATAATAATTTTTTATTTACACACAAAAAAAGTTACATATTAAATCGAAAAAAGAAAAAAAACCACAAAATTTAAGTTGGAATATGAGTCACCCAGGGGTCATAGGCCCATACGGGTAACCAAAAAGACATTAACAGATGGATTAATTGCCTTTAATTTTTTATTTGTCTGCCCAAAACAGTTTGATGATTTTTAACGGAACAATTCAATCGACTTTAATTGAATTTTCGTTGAGTTTAAGAGTGGATTTTTTTATCGAAATTTAAACTACTCGTCACACTTTTAAAAAAGATGATTTTTTATTGTGCTCAAAAAAACTTGAGCACAATAGGCACAAAAGTTTGAAATGGCATGCAAGACATCATAAAGAGAATTCAGACTCCTAATGGAAAGTCGAGTCGCAGTCGTTTTCTCAATAGAGTGAAGTTAAAATTTGTCAGGAGCAACGAAAGGGACGCTATTGTACAAAAGGCTACTGTCACTTTTCATTATTTAACGTTACTATAAACTACTCAAAACATTCATCCTTAATGGGCCATCTGTATATTGAATTCAAAAGATGTCTTGTTGAATAAAAAACAATTATTTCACAAACCGGTTTGAAAATATAGTATTCTCTATTCTTATTCGAAATGTAATATTATATTCTTACTATTATATTCTAAGACTTCATAATTTTCTATTATAAGGTTTATACGTTTTGTATCACAAATATGAAAAAATATAATTTAGTTTTTTATAAACATGGTACGGGAAGTAAATTTTGTGAAGTAATCCTGTGTTTATGTCGACTCATTGTACAATGATGTTCAACGAAAATATATTTAAAACATACAAAAAATTATTTTCGTACATGGAAATTCTTAAAATTTTTAACCATTCGGTATCTTTAAAAAGCTATAAAAAGAAGATGTAGGCAAAGAAAATAGATTAAAATGTATACAAAATACGTCAAAGGAACGCGTGTTAAGGTATTTTATAATTAAATACCTTTAGAGAGAAAATCTATTACCTCGGAGAAAACTATTTATTTAATTTTAAACTTGTGTGAGATAACACACGGGAATGCTTTTACCACAAAACCCCCCTTTCAGTAAAAAGAACAACAGAAAAATAGCTACACCTTTTTGAAAATAATTGAAAATTCCACTGAAAGTGGGGTGGTATTTAGCATTGAATAGGAGTATTAAATTGTAAAGTACCGATTCATTTGTCGGTTTTTGATACTTTTTTTATAATTCTATGTTCATGTAAGTTTGGAATTATTGTTCAAAATTAAGAAAGTCAGTTTAAGGTGTTTCAATCAGTAAGTGAAAGTGTTTTAAGGGTACACTAATTTTTATATTTTACCTCGACCGCTTCAGAATTTTGTATCATCTTTGATATTTTTATTACTATAATATTTATGAAGTCTAGGATATTGAGGAAAAAATAGTGTATTATCAATTCTGTAATTCAGATAAACGCGGTAAATTTAATATTTTTTCAATGATTTTTTTTATTTAAAAACAAACATAAATCTCCTCCTGTACCACACAGTATGCCACGAGGCTTACGAACGTAAGTAAAAGAAAATTGAATTAAAATCTAAAAATTTAAACTATGGACAAAATTAGAAAACAGAATAAAAGTCTCAAACTTCTCAACCAGACTGGAATAAACAGGCGGCCAGAACATGAAAATGCTATTTAAATCCCTTCTAAATACAGATATACAGTTTGTATGTAGATTGCAGTGCAAAAGGACATGCTCCACTGTTTCATCCCCACTGCCACAGGCACAACTGCCAGGCGGTAAAATTCCAAATCTACACAGGCAAGTCCTAAAATTTCCATGGCCAGTTAAAATCTGAGTCAATTTAAAATCTGTTGAAAAATATTTACACTTTAGACGATTATTAATACTCGGAAAGAACCTCTTTGTCCACTGGACATTTGACGAGACAAGATATTCTCGGTTCCAGTCTTCGATAGTTTTCTCTCTATCTCTTTCCATACGGGAACGGCAGCAACCGTACAGCAAATCCACTACCGTTCCTTACGGCCCTCTTCCGAAAACCTGTTCGTCAAACTCCTGCTCGGGCGGGCTCCTCTGCTTTCTCGACCCCCTTTCTCAAACCCTCCTTTTTTTATCAACGTTTTTGTCGCAGTGGTCACTATCTCAGTATGGGATCTTTTTTCCCCGTGGGGTCGGCCAGTTGGCTCTGTTTTGACTGTGGAGTGTTATTTATTCTTCTGTTTCTGTGGTGAGGTGGGATCGTTTATGAAGATTTTAATTTCATAAACTTAAGAAATTATGTTGTTGTTGTTTCTTATTCCACTTGGCCTAGTACAATCTAGACCAAGTCCAGTAGACCGTTCGCCCAGAGAAAGTCTCGAACCAGCGCAGGGTCTTTAAAAAGATCACTCTTCTCCAAACCCAAACAGGAGAGCAGATCAGAGAGAGATTAAGAAATTATAGTGTTCATATTTTACTGTAGGAGAAAGGTTTATTTCAAAATACAACAAAAAAATAAATAAATAAAAACGCTAAGAATAAAATCGAAGCAATCGTTTTAATCAGATTTTTAAATGGGTAATAATGAAACAAAAAAATTCAAAATGGATTAAAATTATTTCTATTTGTAAAAAGAGTGGATGATTTTTTATTAACTACAAACTACAATTTTTTTCACTTGGAATCAATACTTTAGAATGAAATTTTTTGGGCTTGAATTTTCGCAAATCAATAGAATTCATAATTGATTTTACTTCTTATAGGTGCAATAACTAGGTCTGAATTTTAAAGATATTAATCAAAATTAATCATTAACACGAGATTTGCGTAAAAATCATTATCGTGTTCAAACCATAATAGATCATGTTTCACAGGTGGATTAACTTAGAAAAGACTCATACGAACTCTTGCTACCAACTCTTTCTTACAAGTTACAAATATTTGAATTTATTTTTGTTCTTATGAGCTTATGACTGAGAAACGAGAAACTTGTGTTGCAATAAAATTTTACCAAAGAAGATAACCACCCCTGCCCATATAAGTAATTTTCAAAAGAAAATGTCTTAAGACTAAAAAAAGAAATGGTAGTTTTTTGAGATTTTTGTTAATTATTTGGCTAAAATACCAAACTTAAAAACTGACCTAATCTACTATTCAATTAGAGGGTTTTAGGTGTTCATCATGATTTCATAAAATTTCTTAATTCACGCTGGTTTGAAAACAAATTTCATCAGTCGATACGTCGTCGTTGTTACATCATTGTCATTTTTCTTTCCCACGGATATTTGCTCCACCCTATCCTCAACGGCGCGACACAGTGTCACCAGGGGTACACACATTAGGGGTTGGGGACAGGGTTTATCTTGTACTGTAGAAGCGGTACAAAAAAATCACTGCCCTCTTTGAAGATTCTGGAGACATTTTAATTAAGTTTTGGGCCAGGAAGAATTCAAAACTTCCTCTAGAATACTTCTATTTAATATTCCCCTTTTAAAATTTAAACGTACTTTTTATTACGTTTTTTGTATATTTATGAATGTTATGAGGCCGTAGAACATTGTTTCTCAACCTGAATTGGTTGTTCAAAGTCGACAAACAAGCTCCCATTTCACTCTTAAAACTATTTCTCCGTATTTGAATTTTATTCCTGTAAATGCTATAAATGCAAATTAATCCAGCATCAGACGCTCAGCTGTTCTTTCTATATCATCTAATAATTTGATGTCTTGCAAACTACATATAGGTTAATTTACGTATATTCATTTTATATTCGTCAATTGATAGCGGAGGAAAAAGATATAATAATTTCGTCTTAAATTTTTCTTTATGATTACTAATTATGCAGACATCTGGAAAGCAGTCATAATTTCCCTTTGATATTTATGGTTTTCACAGTAATATTTTTTATTGTGATTGTTTCCAAGGTGTTATAGAAGATCCCTGCCTTCAATTTAACTCTTCATAATATAACTCTCATAAATAAGCAAAGGATATTTTTACTAAAATACACAAATCCGCTTTCCTGTTTCTTAAAATCGAATTTCTTTAATCAAATTATTTGCAGTTTCAATATTTGTTGCCTATAAATTTTCTTTGGTTGTCGAGTGTCAGTGGCGTAGCCAGAAAAAAATTTCAGGGAGTGGTATTGGAATTTTAGGAGGGAACATGGGGTGAATTTATACCTTTTTCTGGTTAAAAAAGGTAAATTTCTAGATTTCGAGGGGTGATATTATATCCCCAAATCCCCCTATGACTACGCCCCTGTTATGTATATTTCTCTCTGTACCCTATCAAATTTTAAAATTGCATATATTAAAAGTTCAGTTATGGTGGGGTTGGGTTTTCTCTTGCAAAAGAACTCATTTTATTCATAAAGTTCATAACATTTTGAGAACTTAGTGTTGGTTTCCCTAAAAAAGGTTCATCTTTTTATTAAATTTGTTTAAAATAATTTTGAAATAAATTGGGTAAAAAAACATTCGGATACTTTATTTCCGGGGAAATAGGGGAAATAAATTATTATTTACAGGGAGCTGTCATCAATAAATTTTTCGTTTTTTTAACAGACATTTAAATAAAAATAACTCTTTTTTGAATGCGCAATTAATATAAACATAATTATTAATGCAACTCAAATAAATTAATAAAACTAAAACTTGCATTTTCCTTTTTTTTACGATATTCTTAAATATTTACATTTGCAGTCAAGATTTAATTTCCTGGCCTTCATTAATATTTACTGTGAGAAAAATATATACAAAAAAATTGTAAATGAGAGTCGCGACACGAAAACATGCGAGAAACCCAAACAACATCAAGCCCACTTCAGCCCACCCAGGCCGGAGGAGAAAAGATAAAAAAGTCATTATGGGCCATAAAACGAGAGGGGAGCTTCCGCACCGCTCCAAAGGGGGAGGAGCAGTCGGGCGGCTTGTCGCTGGTCAGGTCTCTGGCGACTGTTTTTCAAACCGTTGAAATGCCGTTTCTGTAGGAACCCCGAGAAGTGGGTTTTGGGGCTCCCGTATGGAAAGAGCTATAGACAGACTTCCAGTGGGACGCCGGAACACTCATCCCCAAATCAATATCAAGTCTTGTAGCCTGTTTAGCAAGCTGATCCGCTCTCTCATTTCCAAAGTTCCCACTATGCCCGCGAATGTAAGCAAAATGAATTTCGGCAACGTTTTCAAGTGCACAAATAACGGAGTGAATCCCCACAACAAGACCCTCCGTGGCAACTGGATTACTTAAAATATACAAGGAGGAAAGAGAGTCTGTACAAATGAGGTATTTCATAATTCCAGCTTGATGATGAAAATTTTGAACCCATTTTGTTGCCAGATTCAGCCAAAGAAGTTCCGCCTGGAAAACAGAGTATTCATCACGTATGCGATGTTGGATGTTGATTTTCAATGATCGGTATAATAAAATCAGCACCTCCAAGTCTCTCAATGATAAAGTTGATTTTCTATTTACAAAAGTATATGAATAAACCAATGATATTTTAAAATGTGTTGGGATATGAAGAAAACTTAAATATTATACCATATTTTGTGAAAATATTACAATAAGTATATTTTTATAAATGAGTGTACAAAATAATAATTATTTCAACTAAACTGAGAAGGATTTTTCTTTGAAAACTACCCCCAATTATCTAAAATACAAAGTTTTATCAAAAACGTTTTAACTGCATCGAACCCAACATTTCTGTTTTTTTATACATTTACTCAATTAGTCAATTTTATAGACACTGAATTCATATTCACATTAAAAAATATTCCCTCTCCATGTCCTACTATTTAACCTTGTTTATTTTAAAAACACATTACAATTTTGAATGTATCCGTCATAATAAATAGTTTTAAAATGATAAGTCCTCTACATAAAGCAAAATTAAGTATATATTATATATGTCATGACCTCAAAAATCTTCTTAAAATCTCATTAAAAATACATATTTATTTGATAATACTCCAAAAATCTTCCAAACATAAAGTTAGTTTCTTTAAATCGTATTCGTATTCGTAATAGTAAAAAATCAAAGTATTAAAACATAGTCAGAGTAATAATTATAAATTTTTGCAAAATCCTCAACTTCCCGTAGAGTTATGGCCACACGGAATTTCTTCCTAAACCAACTCTCTCCACAGAGTTACTTGTCTGAACCAACTCCCAACTTATATACACACACACACAAAAAATCGATAATAATATCAAACACACATTAAATTAAACAAAAAAGAAACAATTTCCTCAGCGAAAACCCCAGAATTTGACAGTATCCGTAAAATAGCCTCAGTTCATCTCCCTCCAATTATAGAAAGGGTCATGAAGAAGACGAAATTACTTCTGCCCGACGCGCCAAGAGTACCTCTGCATTCGTAATAACGCCCGAAGAAGAATAATTTCCTCTCGGAGCATCACAACCCTTTAAATCACTCGCTGCCTCCATTTCAATTTCATTTTCAATCCGGAGGATAAGAAGAAAGTGCCTTTAATATTTCAAGAGCTAATACCATGCGTCAGAGGCACGGTGGAAACGGAAACACATGTCTCTACCGCGGAGAGACACTTCACCGTTCTCCTCCACCAATGAACGGCCGTAATTATTCGTCCGCGTGTAAAAATATTCCCCCAGAAAAATAGATTACCAACACACAAAAAAATTGAGGGAATGAATTAAAAAGGACTGAGTAGTATCAAGAAGGAATAGAAAATCAATTACAGCAGCCTTCGGGTTGAAGGCAATAGCTTGAATTTGATTACAAATATCTTTATCTCACAGTCCAAGCTGGATTACGGGCAATACCAATTATACGTTTTTTTTATACGTGGGCGTATAATAATAATAATGTAAGGAATGCTAATGATAAATACGGCAAGATCGTGGTGATCGATTTGGACGTTATTCGAGAGGTTTTATTTTTGTTATTAATATTTTTTTACGGGTGTTATTATTTGCTTTTTTTCTTGGTCGTAAAAATAATCCTGGGAACTGCTTTTAGTGGCCTTGTTAGTAGCCTCGTTAATTGCGCTTTGTGTATCTGGGCACATGAGGCTCCGAGATGATAAGGATTAAGTTTAAAGGGATGAATGTTCTGTTAATATTGACTCTCCGACTTGGGATGGGACGCTGCTTTTAATCGCCTGTTTTGCTAGTAGCGTGTCGTGAATTTTTAAGTTTTTGATCCCCGGTTTCTTTTTTTAACGGCTCAATTCAAACGAATTGGTCTGTAATCGGATTAGGCGAGCTTTTTAATGAAGTGCTGGAGATTATGAAAATGTCAGAAATGTTTAGTGATAATAACTTCTTGGGCTTTAAAAAGAAGAGTTAAGTGAACGGGAACACATGCCGGCATAAACCGGACAATGTTTATTCAAGATAAAATTTGAGTTAAGTATAAGTGCTAAGAAAAGACTCCAAAGAATGAACGTACACTAAATCAGTGATTGTGAAATGGGTTTAATCCTTGTGAAATGGGTGGATGATTATGGGATATTTATGTTAAATAGTTATATAATTCAGATATCAAAAAGTTAATAATTGTCCGACATAGCAATGGATATGAAATTTCAGTCATAAATTACGCAATCGACAAATAGCAAAAGCACTAACGTTCAGGAAATTCCAATTGAAAAAAAAGGTTTGTGGTGAAGTTTTGGGCTTCCCCACATATCTCTCCCAACAACTGCCTTGTATTTCTAATTTTGGCAAACATTTTTTTCAAAAACCCTGTTTTTCCAGAGATATATGGGGAAGCCCAACTCTTCACCACATATTCTCCCGAAAAACAGGGTTTTTTTAAATTGCCAAAATTAGAAATACTAGGAAGTTGTTGCGAGAGTAATGTGGGGAAGCCCAAAACTTCGGTGAAGTTTTGGGCTTCCCCACAAGGTTTTAAAAATTTTATATTTTAATGATAAATTATTGTGCATTAACTTTATCTTTGTCATCAAATTAGTATGGTAAAAATATATCCCCACAAGGTTTTAAAAATTTTATATTTTAATGATAAATTATTGTGCATTAACTTTATCTTTGTCATCAAATTAGTATGGTAAAAATATATACAGGAGTAACGATGAAACCTACCATTATTTAACGTTATTGTTACAACTAAAAATTCGTTTAGGGAAATTAGTTATTTTAATCAATAATTCTGTTTATAATAACCTAAGAGTAAAACAAAAAATATTCCTTGAATTACACCACCTTATTTTAAACTAAGCCTGTTTAAAACTGAAATAATTACTGTCCTTATATTTTAAATTCTTGCACCATAAAACAACAACCGAACCGAACCGTATATTTTGATTTCATTTTGAAATAATGCTATAAACATATCTGATAATAAAGTTAATATCTTTTCTCCTCTGAATTCTAAAATGCCTAGATTAATTCTCGCTAAAACAGTTTCTAAATAAATAACTACATTTTTCTTTGATTCAACAGTTACTCCAGACACCACAAAAACCCTAAACTTAAAACTCGTTTTATTTCCGAATTTTTAAACATAGTACTCTTGTCACATTTTAAAGAGAGGAAGAGACCCAAAAGAGGAAAGAAAAAAACCCTCCCAAATTGAATTAATCTCTGTCACGTTAGACAAAGGACCAAAGGCTTCAAGCGTGGGTAGTTAAAGGAAGGAGAGGAATACTGTTCTCTTTAAAAAGACATCTCTGAGAAAAACAAAACGCCTCAATTAAATCTCAGAAAACCACTTTCCAATTACGGCCAATTGAATTGCGCCACGCTCGGCCAAGAGTTCACCGGGGCCAGAGAGATACCTCTTGGAAGAGGAAAAATCGAACCTCTCTTCTTTTATGACAGGATAACGAGTGAGAGGGTTACAATCTTAATTAAAAATTTAAATGAATTCTGCGGAAATTCTTTTGTATGGAAACCCAATTAGGAAAAGCAGGCATTGATTAAAAGAGATGTTGGGCTAGGGAAGAAGACTTTGGTGCTTCAAAATTAATACCTTTTAGGTCAGGGTAGTAAATGCATCCGTTTTAATTGTACTAATTATTGCTTTAGAGTTCACAAACTACACTTTTGTAGTTTACAAATTTTTTTAAGGAAAACTGTGAAGGAATATGGTTTAATGTGTGTAACTTTTGTCCTTACTTTTATTAATAAGTGAATACATTTTTAAATGTATTTCATGGATTTTCTAGAGATAACCTGCCAACATAACGCGATAAGAGAACTACATGGTCATTCCATTTTTATTATCAACAATATCAAGATAAGAAGTATTAAATTTAGTTCCCATAATTTTCTGAATATATTTACTACACTACTACTGAATATATTTACTTACAACATATTTACTATATTTATTTCAAAAGAAAACCCAGATAAATTAAAGAGTATAATTTTTAGAATATGATATTCGTAAAAAGTTTGGAATACGATATTTGTGTCAACTACCCCTAAACCATAAAGGGATAATCATTTTTCAAAGATGAAAAAAGAACAAAATTTAGAAAACTCTAGAAAATAATTTAAACTTTATTGTTAAAAATGTATATTATTTATTTAACTATAATTTAATGGTGTTTTTATTTCAGTAAGGGTAACAGTTAAAAAACATGTTTATAAGCTTAAAATAGAAGTTTTCATAGCTTTAATCCTTTTATAAATGCTAGGCATATGATTTACTTGGATTCATAATAATTTTATAGAGCACGGGACAATTTTATTTTCTTTTATATGACTTTCTCTCATTGGTATAAAATCTTTGTTTTGCCACATATACATATCATTAAGGTGTCCGAATACGTTGAAATCGTCAATTTTAACAAAAGTACGAAACTTTTTTTGCTAAAATGTGAAAATTTAGGTATTTAGCTATCTGAAACAGTTTTAGTTTTGACCGTGCGATAATTAGAAAAAAAAAGTTAGAGCGTTTTAAAATTAGTAAAGACCGTCAAAAACGACCGGAAGTTGGGGTTTCGAAACCAGAAGTAGCTTTGCGCCGAGCTATTTCTCGTTTGTTTATGAAATTTTTCTTATAAATTTTAATAATTATAATTTTTGAATAATCTATGGCTAAGCCACAATATTTAATTAGTGTACTTTCTGTATTGAAATCCCTCGAAACACAAACTGAGTGATATTTATTGAAACAGTAATAATGAGTTGAACAAAATACTCGTCGATTACTCTGACCGACGTTGTTTCTCCAGTACAAAAGTTGCCAGAAAAAATTTTGAAAATAGGAAAACATTTGATTTTTATAAATAAAATGGTGTTATTTATAATACTGAGGAATTTTGAGTGGTATAATGCGCTAAAATAGAAGTTATGTCCCTCTAAATACTTTAAATGTGTTTTTCTCAAAACTTTTTTTTTGGTAAAATTTTATCACCGCAAACATTTTATAAATAAAAGTAATTAGTGTTGTTTTGACTCGTATTTAAATTGAGAAAGTGGAAAAAAATCCAAAACATGATATTAGTGGTTTCGATTCGTTAGAACTTTTTATTCGAATTAGCAAACTGAAATATAATAGGTCATTCCCTAGTTAGATAGTCAAGAAGTAATTTGGAACAGAAAAATCTAAAATACACACATTTTTTAAAAAATTAGAGTGTTTGAAAAAATGTAAAAATTTCATGTTTTTATAAAATTTAAAAAAGATATGTTTCAATAATCAATTTAAACTGTTTTTTTGTTAGTTTGGCATTAATATAAATCTGAAAAACTAATAATATATTTATAATTAACTGTATTTGAAAAAACTTCTCCGAACGTAGTCGGATACCTTAAAGTATAGTAATAGTAAACATAAGTGTATACAAAGTATACGTATAGTATTAAAGTATACATATAGTATGCATAGCATCACCATATACAGTTTAATCTTCCTAATAAAAAAACAGCTAGTGAAAATCATCAAACCTCTTTTACGGAGCTTTAGCATGATAAGCAAATCCCACAAATTCTTTCTTTGATCTTTACCATGGTCAACATGGGGTACAATACATTAAAATAAAAACAACGATTTCTGAGGATTGCGAACCGTTAAAATACGTACGGCTAACCGAATCCTGGAAAGAAGCCAAAAGATTAAGTTGTCATCATGTTTGACAAGCTCTGTTTTACGATATTGATCTTGAAATGCATAAAAATATATTCTCTTTCGGACCTTGCTTGTAACACATGGTTGGTGAATATTCAGGTTTCCCCCCTAAAATTGTGTCCGTTCAACTTTTCTGTTTTCCATCATTTTTGTATTGGAACGGATTGGATTGTATTTGTTACATTTTTAAGGCTTAGTTATTTTTCGATCAAGAAAATATAAGATTTAATGGTTGTCCTTAAAAGAAAAATAAACGTTGTTCAACTGACACTGATTTCCTCATATTGGTATAAAAAGTACCTTTGATAATGAAGATATTTTAGAGATATTCCATGTCAAATATTTATTTTTACAGTATATTAATTGCAACACCAATTTTTAAGTACGCTTTTAATTGAAAATTTACTTTTTAATAAACACAAAGTGGAATCTTATTGCTATCTCTTTAATAATCTACTTCTTTGAAATATATTTTACAAAAGACTATTAATTTTCTACCTAATCATAGATTGAACAAAAAAGTGTGTTGAATATATAAATATTTCTCATTAATATTCATACGTTAAGCACTCTATTATCTTCATGAACTTACTATACTTAAAACACTAACTTTAATAACGATAGAAAAAAAATCTCAATACTTCTTTAGCTTAACCAATTAAGAAACTTTTTATAAGGTACCTGGTTTTTATGGAATAAGCATGTATAAATTTACTCCCATCGTTCATATTTCTGAAAAGCACATTTTATAAGGTTTTAGTTATAAAAAAGATAAGAGTTGTTACTATGAAAAATAATTTCACATAATGCGTGTCTCAAATCTCAATGAAGGTTTTTAAAAGCCTTGAAAAATAACATTTCACAAAAGAACTCGCATAACGCTATTAATAGTCCTCTAAAAACTTTCCAAAATGTTTTTTTAGGTAGGAGGGGAAAAAAGCGAAACACTCTAACATACTATTCAACTGAAAAATGTGACGCAAACTTTTCACTTTTTCTCTTCCTCTCGCAAACGAGATACAATAGAGACGCGCTATCAAGAACGCTTAGAGAAAAAATAACGCTACATTTTTTTATCTTTATGACATCCCCTACCATCAGCGTTGCATCGTTAAAACGCACGGCGCAGGTATAAAGAAAGTTTGATTCAAATTGCGATAGCATCAGCGCTGTGACCACCATCAGACGGACGCTACGGTGGCAACGAACTTCAGCATTTTCCGTTTTAACCTCTCTACGTGAAATAATTCCTCTTATCTTTATTAGATAATACTCCATTTCGAGAAATGGAGAAAATACATTAGACTAAAAGTCTTAATTGTTTCTCGAAACATCAAAACGCTCTGGATTGCGTTTTGTATGGACGATGTTGTTTCTTTCGAAAGCTAATATCCCCTCTCGCTTTTTGAGAAATAACCCAGAGGGCTTTCTTTAGGGCTGCGTTTTTTTTTCTCGATTGGATCTTTTAAAGAAATTCGTATTGGTTCTCGAGATGGGGGAGATAGGCAAAAAAAAGCTTGGCATTGTATCTTTTCAGATAAATGTCGTACATTGTGATCGTTAGTTTTCTCAAATATGAAAGCGTTTCATGAGTGGGGGGAATGGGTTGAAAGTCGTTTTAAAGGTGCGACAATTTTTTCCTTTTTTAAAGTAATGACGTAAAGTGTTTTGATGAATGCATTCTTAGAGAAAATATTTTTCCACTGTTTTTTTTAAAGAAAACTTGATAGCATTATAAAGCAAAAGCGTCTTTGTGAACTTGTTTAAAAAGAATGAATATAAGCGTAGCAGATAATAAATATGGATAGCTTTTGTTTAGTATAGTTTGGCACTTTGACACGAAGATATCTAAAACTTTTTTTTAAAGATGATTTTAGTTGTGATACATTTACGTTTAATAACTTAAATATAGTGAAAAAATATAATGTTTTCAGATGCTGAGTAAATAAAAAGGAATTTTAAACACAAAAATTCAAAATGGAAATTGAAAATGTTTTTCCTCTTTGTTTTTTATTAGAAACTAGCTGATATGCCCGGCCTTGCACGGGTGGAGAGTATAAATTATTATTTTTAAGTTTTCCCAGTCACATTTCTAATTTTGTATAATCAGCATTTACCAATTTTCCCGGTATCCCAGGCGTCTTTTTCATATTCCGGTGTTCCCGGTAACTTTTCCTATCCCGATGTTCCCGGTAACTTTTCCTATCCCGGTATTCCCGGATGGATTAAATTCCTTCAATTCTCAAGGAATATAATTTTTGAATTGTGCACATTCACAACATGGACAAAATATTCTAAAAATTATTTAAATTGCTCAGATCCCTTGATTAATCATATCTTCAGGAATTAACGTTTTTTGGTGAAATTATTCAATAATTAAATCTTATTCCATTTTCAAATTTAAGAAAAAATCAATATTTTCTAATTGAAAGGGAGTTACTAACAGAAGAACTATTTTTGGACTACAAATCAAACAACTACAAGAAACAAAAAGCTCTAGAAAAATTCCTGATTACGGTCGATTCCATTAAAACGTAAAAAAAACATAACATAGGAACAATAGTGTCGAAGCCGGGTTAATACCTGCAGCAAAGCACACATACCAACTCAACTCAACTCAACTGAAAGGGAGTTTTAATTATCTAATTAAAGGGAGTTTGGTTTGTTAACCAACTTTCTTAAAAGCTAAAATATTATCACCTTTGGATTTTACATCATCGTTTCCATGGAGACTATTTTAACAACAGTGGAATTTCATAAAGCTTTTAAAATATAAAAATTAGATAAACTCTCAAATAAAAACATGTTAAACTAACTTAAAACTTTTAATTTCATTGAAATAAATTTTTAAATTATTAATATAATTTTTAATTGGACTTGTGTACCTAGTGTTTCTATTAACCCATTAAGGACGGTAGGTAAGAAAAGTTGCCAAGGGACATTTCATTTTTTACTGACTCTAATAGAGGACATTAAAAGTTTAAATGCATGATAACAGCTTCTGAAGAATGTATTTATTCAGATAAAAATAGAAATTTATACCTTCCATGCCGTTTTGGTGGTAAAATTGCTGTTAGAATGAGAGCGTTTCACTACATTTTGGAGATAGCTGGGAGATCATTTGGAAAACGCCAAAATAATCTAATGTTTTGGTTATTTTTGTGACTTGTTTCTATTGAAGCATATTCTCAAGATCCCATTCTAAATATTATTACCAATTACAGTTGGAATGAGGGTATTTAAATTGCCAATAGCAAGGGTTTTCTTATACTGGCAACTTTTGTTGCCAACCGTCCGATGTGTGGTCAGAACTTTTCAGAGTTAACCATAAGTAGCTTTTGCAAATTAATTAATTTTAATGCTCTTTTGAGTTCTTATCATAAATGTAGATCTTATTGATACTTTAGAATGATGAAATGTTTCCCTTGGATCATAATTTTAGTATTTTTTTTTATATAAATTATAGATTTTTGCTGATTCCCAACACATTTGTTGCTTCAATCTCATACTAAATCATTTTTGGATACATTTATTTTTCTTGAAAGGGTTTTCTGGAAACTTACAGTAGTCTAAAAATAAAATATCACGGGAGGTATTTAGCCCATTTTGAATGGGCTAATACCTAGTTTTTATCGAGTTGATGAGTAATCTTCAACATTTTCTGTGGGAAATATGCGAAATATGGAGCCATAAAGATAAATATTGTAATTATAATGACTTTCTGATAGATAATTAATAACAAGAACGTAGAATTCCAATAAGAGAAAAAGCTTCGTAAGGCAAAAAAAATTATATATATATATAACCAAAAGTATCTAAAATAATTAAAATTGAGAATACATAAGACTCTGGCAGGTAAAAAAGTCTATATCCCAGACTGGGAGAAATAAATAAAATTATTTTAACCTAAAAGTTAGCTAAAGCACTGAAATCAAAGGGTTCCGACCGTTCCAACTTAAAAAGTACTAGTTCGGCTATTCTTAGAGCTTGAAATTAGGTGAATATCAATGTCTCGGACTGAACAGGCCCTATTCAGGAGGGGTGAAATACCCTTTCTTGGACCCCCTATCAACAGTATAGTCCCCATTCACTTTTATTTATGTATTATTTCTTTAAATTATGTATGAAAACATTTTATTATCAAAATCGTAAACATTCTAATTAGTTTTTTCGTCTTTTCTTTTGTCAGAGTTTGGACCCCACTAAGGACGGTTGGCAAGAAAAGTTGCCAGTTAAAAAATCATAAAAATTATTTTTTGAAAAATCTGAAAATGGGGATTTCTTACTATATTCTGAACAAAATATGAAAGAAAAAGTTACTTATTTTCATTATTTTAAAGTCGTCCTTAATGGGTTAAAAACTTGTTTAGCATTAAGTTTTCGTTTAAAGCTTAAACCTATAGAATAATTTTTATGCTAATAACTTATTGAATTTATAGTGTATTTCCCATAATTTTAATTTTAAAGACCAATAATTCTAAATTTAATAAGAAAGATTTCATATTATGAGTGATTGATTGGAATAGCCATCTATACAATGGCAGTATTTCTTGAAAATCATCAATATAATGTTCATAGTCGTCAACTAAACTAATATAGACGAAAAAAAATCAAATATGGTTTATGGAATTTTTAAAGCATAAAACTTATGTTTTTTTAATTCCTAATTTTAACACTCATTATGAGGAGAAAATTGGTAAAACTTTCAATTCCGTATCATATCAGCTTACCTCGTGGTATAAAAAGTTTGTTTATCACCTTTGGACTAGTGTGTACAAAATTTATTTCTAGAAATAAATTTGATAATAGAATTTTAAGAGCAAAACATAACCACTAATTGGTATAATGAGAGTAATATCAACTATTTAATAATTAATTTGTCAATTATCATTGCCTAAATTGTAATTTTACTTGTTGTTTTATATTATTTATTAGTTAAAAATGGTAAATTGATAAAAGTGAGATAAATTTATTATTTTGCCTTTGAAATCCCAAACTTATAAGAATATGTATGGTGCACAAAATGGTAGTGTAAGAGCCTAGCGGTACCATATGGTACCACCCTATTCTGACTAAAATAATTAATTTTTTTGAATAAATAGTTTGAGGATACTTCAAGACATGTCATAAGCACACAGCAAAGAGGGAAATTTAATTTGAGAAAAAAAATTTATTTAGTCTTTCCCAGGTTAAGAGACAACATATACCTACTCCAATTGCATTAACTCTGAAACAAATTACTCGTTTTTATAAGAGAATTTCTTACAATATATCATCAAACTTTTTAAAACTTTTTTGAGAAAATTAAACGTAAAATATTTATTGTGAACACATTAAGGCTGAGCGCGCACTAGAGACTTCTGTCACGGTGACTATAAACACTAGTTCACTCGAGATAATGCATTTCTATGGTGAGATTCGTGGCAATCGGCCAAAGAGTCTCGTCGCCTGTGCGCGCACTCTAGCTTCTTACAATAGCCAGGGAGACAATTTTGCCTTTGTCGCCGTGACAAAAGTCTCTAGTGCGCGCTTAGCCTAAGATAACAGTAGAATTGTGTATTTACACTATAAACTACGGTCGAATATTTTAGTTGGAGGTGAACAAACTTCTCTCAACCATAGAACAAAATTAGATTTGGGGTGATAAATAGTAAGGCCGTTAACGGGTTTTGCTCTATCACCCATCTTCAACTTCCGAAGCTTTACTACTTCAGAAAGCACTTTATGTACCAGTCTTGGACCTGATAAAACCTGCCCCAGCGTGTTTATAAGAGACGGTGATGATGATATAAGAGTGCTAAGAAAGATAAAAAGCAACGCTAACGTGGATGAATTAATCGAACATTACCATTTGTCTTTGGCACGGAATAGAGGCAGGAACTCCCTAAGAGATGGCTACTTATTTATTCTTTGTCAGGGTAAGGTCTGTGCCAAAAAGATTGCGATTTCGATAAAATAATAATTATTTGTTTCTGTTTTTCGTTAAACTCAACTCGTCTTAATGTTGTAGTCTAATAATTTGAAAGCCAAAATCGTGCAAATTTGTTTTATTCCAATTTAAGAATTCCATAAATTTTGGGTATAATATCTGGTTTTCATGAAAGCTTAAGTTCGCTTTTATAACCTCCATGATAAATGAGTATCTAAAAAAACTATATTTTTTTGCTAATTAGTCCTACCATTTTGTGTACACAATACCAGATTATTTCTAACATTTTATACATGGATTAATAAATTTATGCTATATTTGAAATGAACATTTAATTTTGATTTGCTATTAATTAAATTAAAACATTTATGAAAAATATAATACAACTTTGAAACTAAAAAGGAAAAATCACCCTTTAGTGCTCTACAGCTATTTTATTTAAATAGATTATACAATTACCTCATTTAAATGAATACAATGGCAAGCTTTTACTTTCTTTTAATGACTGCATAATTTTCAAAGGAGGTTTATAATTGATACCTATGGGAACATATGTATAAAAAATTCAAGTCCCAGCTCTCGATGATTACATTAATGTCAACTTATTATTTAAAATAAAGATCCGTAGTTTTCTTAGATTGAGTTGGGAATAAATGTAGTAATTATGAAACTTCGAACAGGAGTAAAAAAACCCAGCTGGTTTAGTACAATTCAAATGTCAAGTCGTATCCTAATGCCCTATGGGTTTTACTTTTCAATCTCCATAACAATTATCTGTTAAGTCACTGTTAAGTCAGGGTGTTTCAAAATTGCGTTGCACGGCTTTTATTCGGAACCAGCCCCTCCTAGGGTCATGGAAGTAAGGTCTACCCCTAGGTAAGTGACCCTGGAGAATCCATTGAGAGGACTTACAGCGCCCCTAGCGGCGGAATTAAAAAGTTAAAAAAATTAATTTAAAAACTAAAGGAGATAGAGCAAAAACTACAGTGAGAGTATTGTTGCCAACGTCAAGAAGAACTCATTGAAAAAAATTTGATCAAAATATCTTGAATATTCGCGGAGATATTAGCATGTGAAAATAGCACTTTTTTAGGGGTCAAAAAGTAAAAAATTCACATATTTACACATTTTTTTGATTTTTTGATTAAATTTTGTGTTCTTTCAACTAACAAAACACAAAACTACACAATTTCACTAAAAAATTTGCAAATATGCGAACTTTTTACTTTTTGACCCCTGAAAAAGTGCTATTTTCACACGCTAATATCTCCGAGAATATTCAAGATATTTTGATCAAATTTTTTAAAATGAGTTCTTCTTGACGTTTGCAACAATACTCTCACTGAGGTTTTTGCTCTATTTCCTTTAGTTTTGAAATTAATTTTTTTAACTTTTTAATTTCACCGCTAGGGGCGCTGTAAGTCCTCTCAATGGATTTTCCAGGGTCACTTACCTAGGGGTAGACCTTACTTCCATAACCCTAGGGGGCGCTGGTTTCGAATAAAAGCCGTGCAACGCAATTTTGAAACTCCCTGTATATAAAATCCAAATACCACTGACTGACTGACATACACTCATCACGAAATTTCCAAAACTGCCGGACCGATAGGCTTGAAATTTGACAGAGACCTTCCTCTCAGCCATTAGACGCGCACTAAGAAACGATTTTAAAATCGAACGACTCCTTCCCTGCTTTTCGGCGCTTTTTCGACTCCGTTTTACCCTTTGAAATAGCATTGTGCATTGTTCAAATGCATAAATTGCAGTGTTTACTTCTTTATCTTAAGGCAACGTCTTGCCTCACTTGAATAAATATAACTTCAAAACATTTTATAATTTACAACGACATTTAAGAAGAAAAACAGTGTGAATATCTGTATTTAAATATTATAACAGTTATCAGAAAACCGAAGTAAATTAAAATAATTAATTTACATTCTTTAGGATTTTAATTGCTCAAAAATAAATATATTTATGGAATAGACTAGGGGGCTCTGCCCCCTGCTCGCTATCGCTCACCAACCCCCGGAACTGCTTCGCAGTTCTTTGAAGATCGCTTTGCGATCTTAGCGAGCAGAGCTTGCTTGATTCATCTCAACTATCCAGTACAACCTGGAACTTGTCTGCTTATAGTCTGTTTATTTAGAATAGGCGCCTGAAACAGGATCAAAAACGCTCAACAATGCTTAATAACGCTCATCAGACAACTTCAATGACTGATTGTTTCTAAAGTATTTTAACTACTTCTGCTTAGGCTGACTTGTCATTGCAGAAGAAAATTTTTTCGACGATAATTAGAATAATATATGCTTCTAATACATTACGTCTCAGGCGCTAATTCTAAATGAGCAGAGTGTAGTTGATGATCATTTAATATCGAAACTTCTTATCTCTGAAACTTTTCTAAAACTTAATTCGGATCATTACCACGAAAATATCAAAATAAAACTATTACTGAAATATTCCTTTTTAAATTATCAATAATTTAATGGATAGGGGGCTACCGCCCCCTGCTCGCTTACGCTCACCAACCCCCGTAACTGCTATGCAGCTCTTTACAGATCGCGAAGCTATCTGTAATATCTGCAATCGATCTTTAGCAGAGTAAAGCACACTTCTCGAAAATCCTCTTCCTTTCTACGGCACAAATAACACTCAAAATATAGCTAAATTATTAATTTCTCTAGTACTATTTCAAAAAATATCGAAGTATCTTTAAAAGATTATTAAACAAGTCTATACTATATCGCTTGCAAACTTAGAGCAAAAATGTGCACCTCAAAACTTTAAATTGAAATATCCGTGCTCGCGACAATCTAGTGAACAGGCAAATATAAAATATAAAAAAATTAAACACGTCTGATAAAGACCTACTAAAACTATGAAAAAAATGAAACTTCGATGCTTAATAATTCCAAAACTAATTAGAATTTTTTAAGGAATTAAACGGCAATCTCTTTCTAAAAAATAAGAATATAAGTGTTTAAAAAATCATATTGATACCGTGATTAGTTTTCATTTTAGATAGAAAAAAACGAAAAAGTGTAAAAAATTCCGAAAATTAAAAAATTAATTACTCTAAACCAAATTCGAAATTCGAAAAAAGGGTGACGTAGTGCAAATCTTCATACTTCAGAGTATTAGGCTGCAAAAAATCATAGTTCTGCTGCTAATAGATTTTGCTGAACTGGATTACGCGGCGAAAAAAGAAAAACTTCAACTTTGACCTTAAAAATACCCCAGTTCTAATTATCACATCAGTTAGCTTTTTGTTCGAGAATGTGCCCCAAATATTCCTTTACAAACATTTCAAATTTCATAAATTTCTATCAAGTAGTTTTTGCGATATGAGAGTTCAAAGAGTTGAAAAATTAAATTTTCTGAAACAGCGGCGGCAGCGGTGACAGTAACTTTTTTTTAATATAGAGAGAAAGAACTTAAAAGTTTCCAAGGAAACAGCTAAAATTTCATTGTTTCATAGGGCATGGTTTACTAGACTATAATCACTAGATTTTTATTATAACTAGCAATCTGTTTTTACTCTTTCAGAGTAGCTTTTAAAGAAGTTGGTTTTATTAATAAGAAGACAGGCTTACTTGATAACTTTTTATCCAGGAATTTTTGAAATTGATTTTTTCCAGAATTTTAAAAGGATAGCGGGAATACTTCATGAAAATTCAGTTTAAGATTTTAAACACGAGATTTTTAAAAAAAAAGATGATTTCAATTGGATTGTTTTTATCACATGGAAAGGATAAATGTTTAATAGACAAAAAATCGGGATGGAATGAGATATTACTGTTGTAACTGGGATGGAGAAAAGTAACCGGGAATACCGGGATGAAAATTAGTGGAAACACCTGGATATGAAAGTTATCGGGAACCGGGCGGGGTATGTAAAGGTACCGGGAACACCGGAACATGAAAAGGTACAGAGAACTACGGGATATGAAAAGGTACCGGGGACACCGGGGTTATTGGTGATACGAAAAATCGGCCATATAACATGGGAGAATTTTAGAAAAGGAATTAATACACTCCACCCGTGCAAGGCCGGGCAAAACAGCTAGTGAAATTTATAAACTGAAATATCTGAGAAGCATAACAGTTCAAAACATTGGTTTTTAAAGAGAGCAACACAATAGTCAGAGCCCTCCCGCGAGTGTACAACTTTTTAATAAACCAAACAATTCATCCGCACCTCGACATCATAAACAAAGACCCTTCCCCAAAGCCCTCGTATCACTTTGCATTTTCAAATTAATATCCTCACATTCTAAAAAAAAACCTTCACATTGAATAAAAGCGACCGTATCCAAAACCGTCAATTTGGCCTACCTACAATAAATCAACCCAACAGCAAGTCTCTCCTCTAGTATATATTATGCATGCAATCTTCGCCTCCAAGGCGTTGTCATTTCTAATGATTTCCCAAAGTAGGACTGTCATCTTTTTCCCTTCCCGGAGCCACTATCACTTATGCTTCTTTTTGTTTCGAAACATTCCAGAAGACAAATGTCGAGAGGAATTAAGCGGCTGTCGAGAGTTTTGTCTCCTTCCGAGAGGGCTTTTTGCTCTACGGTTGACATGTGGCCGCGGATAGGGGGGTGGAAATTGATTTCTCCATTACGGGCTGGTAATGTATCACTTTCTAATTTATTTCGTCGGGGACGTTGCAGTGTCTGGGATTAGGTATTGCCTTCTTCCTCTGCGATTTCGCTACTGAGATGGCACTGTAAGATGCATGCGAAAATAGAAACTTGATATACATGCGAAAGCATTAAATAAATGCAGTGTTCAAACATTGTAAGATTTTGTGCGTATTTGATATCAGGTTACAATTTGTTTTTGCTACTTTGTGTTTTAATAATTTGTGCAAACACTAAATTTGTGAGAAAAATTTTGAGAAATCCCTGTTTGACGGGAAGTTTGCTTCTTTTACCTTTGGTGAGGGAAGACGCACGGGGTTTATTTTGAGGGTGGTTAACCTCCCGTTTTTTATTTAGAAGAATATTAGTAGGTATGACCCTATATATTATTTTCAGTTCCATTCCGTTAACGTTCCCGCTAAATATCCCCATGTTCTTTTGATCGCTATATATTCAAATATCGACAAATCTTTCTGATTTTTATTGATAAACTAAACAGTTATTAAAAGGGAGTACTTCACCACTACCTCTGGTTAAAGGAATATGTGAGAAAACTCCAGCTCTCAAGCGTCGCCTCCAACCGTTGACCGGTTTCGCCCTTGTTAGGGCTCATGAGCACGGTATAGGAAGGTAACGCAAAAGAGCGGAGGGAGAGCTTTTAGTCTAGCCGACTAAACCGGTTCACGGTTGGAGGCGACGCTTGGGAGCTGGAGTTTTCTCACATATTCATTCCTCTAACCAGAGGTAGTGGTAAAATACTCCCTTTTCATACTAAATTTGTGTTTGCTGTTTTAAAACTGAATTGACTTTTCATTTATATTTTAAATAAACTTTGAGATACAATTAAGTCTATGAGTCATGTTGACAAGTTAATAAAATTAAAAAACTTATTACTTATTGTTAGTATACAAAAATTCAAATTTTTCAGCTTATTGAAATTTGGAAGTTGTATCACATATTTCCCCTACTTATTTTTAAAGAAAATATACATTTTATCATGTTTTAACAGAAGGACAGAAGGTGAAAAACGAAACTAGATTGTTTTATTATTATTTACTTTTTTAAGATAAAAACATCAAGATTATTTTAGATATTTATCCTTCTTTCAAAAGAAAGGATTAAATATATAATGAAATATTGCAGTTCATTAAGTTTATTTAATCCAATACATACCACCAAACTTTAATTATTTTTGTCCAATGCTATCAGGTAATGTTTCGGATTAACTGTGTACCAGCGCTAAGTTTATGATAAATCACCAGAAATAATCAAACATAAAAAATTCATTAAAATATTCCAACTAGTAATACTGTCTTTAAGTTATGTTTCAATATCGTGAGTAATTTGTAGAATAGCTCCATTAAAGTCCAAATAGCAAGAATTACATCTAGTTTAACCCATTACTGCATGACGTCCCTTTTTAGGGACGTTTTTTTTAAATCCTCCTATTTCTACAAATATTGTTCCTTTGAATCAAAATTTGCACTGATGTATCTCTGATCTTCATAGAACATAAAGAACACAAGAAGAAAGCAGAATTTTAAATTTTTTTTACTTTTTTTAAAGTTGGAAGATTTTAAATTGGAAAGTTTTAAAAATTTTAAAAGAAAAAGCTTAAAAATCCTAGTTGTTATTTTTAAAAAATTTCAATTCCGATATATATTACTGTTTATACATTAAATCAGTTGGGGTGTGTTTTTATTTTTCCAAAATATTTTATCTTGACCTTATTTTGGACCCTCGAAAAGCGTCCCTAAAAAGGGACGTCAGGCACGAATGCCCCCGTGGTTTTCCCCGAATGCTAGTGTTTCCTTATTTTTTTCATAAAAACGCGTTTGATTCTTATGAAATGAATTAAATAACTGATATTTATAAAATTACTTTAATTTTAGCTAATAAATTTATTATTTTTGTTTATTTTTTTGGAAAATACTGTTATTTCTGCCAAATTAATGGAATAAAAAGTCTTAAATTATAAGGAATTAATTAATTTATATTAATTAAAGGAATAAATTAATTATTTTACTATATTTGTTCCTGATGCAAATATATTCCGGTTATATTTTAATTAAAAGTTTAATAATTATTAGTTATAATGACTTTTTGTCATTAAAATTGCCAAAAAAGTCGCTTTTGTGATAAATTTTCGGCTTTTTTTCTAATAAGATGTCGCTAATCATTGTGTTCTATACTGCAGATCAATCTATATCATCTGGCTTGCTAATGCACATCCCACTAATGCTTGGTTTTTCGGGAGAAATTCGTGTTCCGCACAATTCAATTAAATAAAATGAAAAAAGTATGGGCATTTGAAAGACTTAAACTTCACAAATTGAGATATTCTGATGGATTTGAGGTGTTTAAAAGTAATTAATACGTAATATTAGGTAACACATAAACAAAGAATGCCTTTTTCAATTAAAAACCTTAATTAATTTTCAATTAACATAGATTTGGGAGGAAAAAACATGTTTTAGAGCATAAAAAATGCTCAAATTATGTTAATTAGGGTTAATTTTACAGTTAATTGGATAAATAATTAATATTTTTTGTTCATATTCATGTTACAGTATGGTTCCGATCACTTTTGCTGCACTTAAAAAGGTAGAAGATGTTTTTGAGGCTTTAAAAAAGTTTTCTACCATGCGTTTACTATATGGAAAAACAACGGGGGCATTCGTGCCTGACGTCCCTTTTTAGGGACGTTTTTTAATTTTTGTGTAGAAATTAAAATTTTAACCTGGAATTTTTTTCACTATTTTTCCAGTTGTTTTTGGGCTATTTACTATGTTTTTACCAAATATTTAAGAAAAATAAAAAGTTGGGCATTAATGGGTTAATACTGCAGTGTTTTTTCTAAACAACATTCAAATTAAACTTTAAAATTAAAATTGAAGATATCACTTTGGTAAATCATTTACTTTTGAATAAAACTTCAAACTTAAATATTTGATTTATATATCCTTTTCAGAACTTTTTTTTAACTTCAAATGTGATGTTAAGAACAATATCAGCATAGGCGAAAAATAATTTAACTCCTCTTTTTTGTTAAAATATGGTAAAATAGTTATAAAAATATTTTTAAAGTTATTTTCATCACTTTTTAGATAATTAGAAAACAACTCCATTATATTCCTACTTTAATATTTAAGCTGGTAATATTCAGATAATTTATTTTACGGAATAAATTGTTGAAATAAATCTCGATTAGACAAAAATAAATCAAATCAAATCAATCAAAAAAGTAAACGCATCTTCAACTAAACCGAATTTTGAAAACACAACCATCAAAAGAGAAAACTAATTATTCTACAAAAAGCCCTTTAACAATAGATTTTTTACTTAAAAGAAAAAAACATGCCAGAAAACTTGATACAAATCGCAGTTACAGTCAAAATACAGTTACGAATTCATCGAAATAATTCCTCACGTGATTGAACACCCTAGTTTAATCCAAAATATTTAGAATACCCAAATTTACCTAATGCCCATTCCAATCATGAGACTCCCGTGCCAGCAGCATTGTATTCTCAACAGATTATCACAACTTAGCGTATAAATTGTGAGACACGTGTTTTAATGATCAGCAATTTGCATAAAACGTGCTGCTTTATGCGACGAACACTTTTATTGCATTAGCCCTTAGCGCCAGCTGTTGTCTGTTTCGAATATCGAATAATTTTTGCGAATAAATTACACGCATAAAAGGTATTAAGGTTATTTCTGCGATTTATTTATTTCGTTGTCAGAGTTAAATATTAAGTATCATTATGAATACAGTACCTGGATTTTTCAGTGGGGGTAGGGATATTTTGTCGATGTTTGTTTTTGATTCAGCTTCCCGGTGTTGATATTATGTGTTTGGTTATTCTATTTTTGTTTTGGGAATACTGAGAAAAATTAGATGAGTTGCCCTCCAAACCTGCTAAGGCACTCTTATATATTTTGAGGAGAGGGCAAATAAGGTTTTTAATGCGAACAATATAAATTTTTTAAGAGTTAAGAAATTCAATGGGGTTATTTGTGTATCTTGTGTGGGTAATCTAGAATCTCTCTATTCTAAAAAAGTTTTTGGTGAACCAGAGAAAGGCTTTTTAATTACTGAACCGAATGACACGTATATGGTATCAAAATGTCCGGATTCTTTCCGGATTTCCGAGTAGGCCATTCGATTTTTCAAAAAAAATTCTCAATTTTAAAATATTTCCATTTTTTTAGATTTCGGATAAGGTCGCAGTTACAAAGCAAGAAACTATGAATTTTAAAACAATTGAAAACATATTTCACTGGTTTTATAATATTCAAATAGATTAAATAATCATCTTTCTATTTATAACGAGTTTAAAAAAATATATTTTGGGTTATTTTTAACAATATTTATATTTTTGTTGTTCAAACGGTTTTTAATTATATTAAAACTTATGTATAATTAATTTATCTTTTATTTTTTAAATAACAAATTAATATTTTTATATTTATCTTTGTTTTTGTGGAAACCTAATCATTATTATATTTACAATAAAATATGAACTAGCTTTCGGAAATTTTGAACTTTTGCATTTATTTTTTACAATAATTATTTTTATATCCTTTTGCATGTATGTTTTTTAAGGTAGTGAAATGTAAAACTTTATTTCATAATACCAAAATGCAAACAACTAGATAACACGGGGGAAGGTTTTAGAAATAAAGATAAAAATCGAAAATGTTGGAAATCTAAATATTCGGCGTCATTGCTATGAAACTGACAGAACTTCGACGTTTGATCCCATGAAGATAAAATTCTAAATTTTTGCGATGTTTACGATAATCACTACATTTTTCACATCCAATCATTAGAATTTTTAAGAAAGTTAAATTTATTCCTGAGATGTTTCAGTGCTTCTTAATGGATCTGTGAAAAAAATTACCTTGGGGAAATGGGTAAAAGAAAGTTTACGTTGCTATGTTGTTAATTTTCTTGGAATTTTAAGGCGATCCGCCAATTCATGTTACCATAAAGGAACTTTTAAAATTACGTCACTGAATAAATATCCGCCATTTTTGAAAGAATACCCCGGAGAAGTATTACCCCTGTTTTAAGAATGTTTTATAAGTTAGTTTAAAGTTAGTAACTGCAGTGAGTTGGGTGTTGTGATGATTGCGAAACGGTCCAAAAGTGTCTGCGTCAGCAGTTAACGGGGGTTGGCGAGCGATAGCGAGCAGGGGGCGGTAGCTCCCTAGTGAATTAAAACTTGAAGAATATTTTTTGTCTGAAATTTTGACTGAACTGTTCCTGGTGAAATGCTTTTAGGAGGTTAACCGCTGTATTCACCATTAACTTAACCTAAGGTTGACTTGAAATCAAGCTTTTTCGATAACTCTGATTGGCTTAAAACTTGTTTCCCTTTCTCAACAACCAATTAAAAGCTTGATTCCAGGTTATCCTTCGGTTAAGTTATTGGTGAATACAGTTATAAGCAACCATTCAAATGGAGTAAAATTTTTATTTCGGAAAATAAGATTTGCAATTTTGTAAGATTTAATTGAGCAGAGACATTAACAGATATCCAAGTAGGCATTAAAACTAGTATTATAGTATAATTCTCGGCAGAGAAAATGTCCAGAGGATTTACATCCCAGCAGTAATAAATGAACAAAATCACACTTAAACTTATTTTCTACCGATCAGAAATGCGATTTTTCCTCTGATCTTACTCCAACTCTTTTGCGCCATAGCTTTTTTAATCATCTAAGAAAGGTATACTTATGCAGTGATAAATAATTGTTACTCTGAGGCTCGATATTATCTTTTAATCTGAAACCTAATGAAAAAGTATAGCTATACGTTTTATTCAATGCAGTTTAGTTCAAGATTTTGAACTTATTGTATTTCAGAGAAACACATGTGAAAATACATAATCACCTATAATTTCCTAAATGTTTTATAGTTTATTATTTCATTATAGTTTTTATTCGTTCTCATTTTCACTAAAGTTTCCATTTTTCACTTAGCAGAAGTACTTTTAATTTGCCTTTTTTCAGGACTAAGGTCAATAAATCAAATTAGGAAAGAAAACTTATTGATGAAATCACACCCATTTTATGAAATGAAAAATATGTTTTTACTCTTATTTTTATTCCTTGAATTCCCCTTAAAATATAAAACTGCACAGTATCTACCTATGAATAAAAGTACAGAAAACTGCGTTCCTTACCTCCATCTGACTCGCATAATAGTTTTAAGCTTTCTCCTTCATTATAAGGTCCTATTATACCTTTGACTTTTCTTCTTTCATCGTCATATATCACTGGCTCTGTAGGTGGAACTGAAAAAAAATTCCATGAATTGGTTTGATACGAATTATAACATGCATTATTTACTGAAGAGAAATAAGGTAGTGTGTGTTGAAAATGCAATGGAACTATATTTGTCTGACGTCACATTTCCCCAATCATGTGACCTACTGAGCTTGCATTTGGTTACCACAGAGATAGTTTTTAGTGAGATATGATGATAGTGTGATATGATTTGACAGTGATGTTTTCCCCGATCACATGATTGATATGGGCGTGGCCGAATATAGTTCATTAAATGATATGAAGTGTAAACTTATTTTGATACCAATTTATTCTTTATTCAACTACAAAACTTGAATTTATAGTTAATTTTAGTACAAAACTATCTGACATTAACTGACATTTTGATGTGAGAATACGTTTAAATTTCATTTCGTATTAATGTTATGAAGTATTACATCGGCATCAACTTTATTATCAGGTAAGACATGTTTTAATCTGATATTTTAATCTTAATCAAAAAGTAGGTTATAATAAAATGATTAAAAAAGAGGCAAACCTATTCAGATGGTATGCAAGAAAACTTTCTTTACACAGTAAGTAGCAAACAAGAGTTTTAGTATACATTTAAACAGAAATAAAAGCTAATAAACTTCCTTCCAACGATATACCTAAAGATAACGTTAAACTCAATGTTTATAGAGCTCTATAACCACAAAATACCCCTGGAAATCGGATAAAAGGAGGTTTCCGTGCCCAAAAAATTCAAAACAACCAAGTTTAAAGCACAACTTGAACATCCAAAACGCATGCACGCGCTTCGGATCCTCCATAAATGCATTCAAAATCACATAATTTCCAACACGCGTCTAGTTACCCATGATGATAAAAAAAGAGTGGAAGAAGAGAAACCGCCGAAAACAAAGAGGAAACTATTTCTTTTATTTTTGGAAGGAAGCAAGAGGAGGGTATTTTTTACGCTATTAAGACAGATTGTGCCTTCCGTTGCACATCAAAAACCTCAAATCGATCATCCTAAACACAGGAATAATGCTGCCTCTCCTTTTGTTCTTTCTGCTGCTTTCTACTTTTGTTGGCCAGATACTTTTTTTTCTTGCTCGCGTTTGCCTCAAAGCTTAGTAATACAGATTGAGCCCAGCTGCCCAAATCACTGAAACCATTAGAGAATGCTGCTGGATTTTCATCCTAATTTTTTCCCCTCTTTGTTTGTTGTTGTGTGTATTTATAAAAATTTAGTTTGTTTCCTCTCGATGTTTCTTTTTTTTTCTTCGTCCACAAGCACATATAATTAACTAATTATGTTTGTGTTCCTGTTGTGTTTCTTCCAACAGATGAAATGACAGATTATTAGCATAATGAAAAGTTTGGAAGAATTAATTGTAACCATTACTGCAGCTTAACTACGGGTAATTTAAATTGATATATGTGTCTATCGACGAGGAGAAACACTGGGATACTACTAATGTAATTGTTTCGAATTTCTCAAACAGTGTTTGGAGCAGTTTTAATTGTACTTAATAGTCTATTTTATGTCTTATTTTTTACAATTAAAAGCAGTGTTAAATTATAAAAATGTGTATTTACTTTGAATGAGGATTAAATGAATTTAATTTGAGTTCTTGTAATTGGTACATAATTAGCCATTCATTTGAGTAAGAAGTTGTACGATAAGCATAGTTTTAATTTTAAGGGGGCAATCCGTACTTTTCTGAATGTCATTAAAGAACTTAAATTCGGTCTTAAAATTCTATAAAATCGAATTTAAATAGAGTGAATGATTTAAATTATTAACTTATAGAAGAAATAAGTGATCCTTCAATACTTATTTGCAACATAATTATTGAATTATTTATTTTTAGTTCCAATGTAAATACTTAAAACAATAGCCATCTATTTTACACAGTACGCAAGCTCTAACTAATCGATTATATAAAATGTTACTGAAACTAGGTAATTAAATAAATTCGTATTTACTTATCTTAATTTGAGAGTTAAAAACAATCTATTTTAAATTAACATTTAACTCTAATTTAAGGTAAGTAAATACGAATTTATTTAATTACCTAGTTTCAGTAACATTTTATATAATTAAATTAACATTTTAAATTATTATTAAAAAAATAAAATTAATTAAATGATTGAATGAGAAATGAAATGATATTATATAGGGGATTCTCAAAATAGGATATAATTTTTGTCTTTCAGCATACAAAAAATTTTGGAAGGTTTTCTATTATTCCTTTTTGTTGAAATATGTCTTAATATTATTATTCATTTGCATTGAAAAATCATTTACTTTTTACTTCAAAACCCCTTAACCTTCCTACCCCGCATGGGGTCTATTTCGACCCCAAACGCACTTTGACGTTCGATATCTCCCATGTATTTTTGTTTTGACAATTTCCAATGCTAGTATTCCTTAATTACGCAAAGTTTTACAATGAGTAAAAATTTTGGAGTTGTTAATAAATTGTTAAGTGTCGTGGGAGAATTAGTCACATATTCCCCCTCTGGGGTCTTATTAGACCCCAGGCATGAATGACGGTAAAAAATATCAAATAAAGCTTAATATTTTATTTTTTCGTCATATTATTGATAAAACATGGTTTTTACGTTTGTTTAAGCCGTTTTGAGGTGTATTTGAAAGACGTTTTCTTAGAAATTGTCATTTTTTTTACAAAAACAAGATTGCGGCAAAGTACATTGAATTACTGGCTATTTCTTAAATTTGTTGTTCGTATTGTAAGAAAAACATGCTTGTAACGTATTGTAAGAAAAACAACCGTCGCCTTGGCTTCCTGTTGAACAAATTCTTCACAAAAACAATATATAAACTCACGGCTTGTAAATAGGTTTATATATTCAGTTTTCTTGGTAAAAAAGAATGCTTTCAAATATTTATTAGTATTTACTGAAATTCAGAATTTGATTTCGAAGAATTATTAAGAAAAAATAACCAATTTCGCTTTTAAACGTATATAAAACAAGCGAGACGCTGATTCACTATAGCAAGAACCGATCATTTTTTGTAATATTATTTCAATTTTTAAATAGAGAAACGACATTTCACTTGTTTTATAATACTAAATAAATTATTCTGGGATGACAGGTAGCTCATAATACAGAAAAGAAAAGATTTGCAGCTTCATAAATCGTTAAAAATAAACTGATAAATTCTACCCGTTCAAGGCCGGGTATATCAGCTAGTATACTTTATGCAATGTCATTATAAACATTTAAAGTAAAACAACTTCATTATGATTCATTTTTGTAATTTAATTCTTGTTTGAAGGTTAAGGTGTTATTAAAAATGTCTATCGAAAGAAACCAAATAACGCCGTAATAGGACAAAAAAAGATAAAAATACCCCCAAAATAATAAAGTTATTCTGAAGCATCTTTTTAGAAGTAAAAAATGATAATTATTTTCCATTTAAGATATTTTTACCCTTTATTCGAGTCATAGGCAGGTTTTACGCATGGGGTACTATTAGACCCCACAAAGGGGAATATGTGACTATTCTTTCAAGAGGGTAGGAAGGTTAAAATAATAATAAATGTTCACGGTGTCCTTAGCATGGATGCCCATGGATGTCCATGGATGTATTCTCCATATCAACCTTTTTTAAGTGCTAGTATAATGTTTATAAGAAAAAACTAATTTTATTCTTTCTTTAAATGAATCAATGAGATTATTTATCCAATAAAATTATTTTACAACGCTTTTATTAGGCCGCTTTCAATTTTGTATGTCTATCTTTGTTCGGGTGGAGTTTAGTAATCAATTTTAAACTGAATTCCCGATAAGCTAGAGACTTGAACATAGTTCATATCTGGATGTGAATGCGATATTATATCCTTAGTTCGGAAAAAATTGCTCTCCCTGAACCGCCAGGGGGACTTAAGATCCTATGGTAGAACTTTTTAACGTTATTGTTAAAAAAATTTTTGTTGTTCAGTTTGCCTCTCGTTATTAAGATGGATTTAGAAGTGTTTAAAACACTAGGGGGCTACTGCCCCCTGCTCGCTATCGCTCACCAACCCCCGTAAACTGCTGACGCAGGACCTTTTGGAATTGCTTCGCAATTCCCACAAATTCCAACTCGCTGAACTTAATACACTTTATAAAACAATTAAACAATTTACAGAAAAAACGTCAACCAACTTTCAAAAATATATATTAACTCGAACTTATCAAAAATTTAAACGAAATGTTTTTAAAAATATTCATCTTAATTATTTTTAATCTATGATTATAAAAATAACTAATTCTAATTGTTTATCAATATTAGGACCTAACAAAAACCGTTATTTTAAAGTAACTCGTTAGTATAATATGCCTAGTGCTTATCATTCATATTTTTTTAAACCTAGACTTGTTAAACAATACCGTTTAAGCAATTGAAAATAAAAAGAGACAAAACATCACTCTATGTTTACAATTAATTTCGATAAAACCAGACTAAAAATTTTAAATATTGGACAAAAAGTGTGAAATTTCAGTATAAAGTGGCGTACATGTAAGTTTTTAGAATATGTGTTTATCAGTCTTTGAGAGATATTTCATCAAAAAAGTACTTTTTTAAAAGGTGAAAAAACATGTTTCATCTTAAAATATATCGTCAATCGGTTGTTGTGATTGGATGCATAATAATTTGATTGACAGTACTTGCTTTGTAACTGCAACCTTATCCATTATCTAAAAAACTGGAAATATTTTAAAATTGAGAATTTTTTTGAAAAGTCGAATGGCCTACTCGGAAATCCGGAAAGAATCCGGACATTTTGATACCATATATGTGTCATTCGGTTCAGTAATTAAAAAGCCTTTCTCTGGAAACCGTTCACCAAAAACTTTTTTTTAGAATAGAGAGATTATCAAAATTTGTAACAATGAAAGTAATTCACAGTTACATTACTTTTAGTACAGTCAAAGTAGGGTTTGAGGTAGACATTTAGAAATACAAGCAGAAACCCCCTGGGATGTATTTAGGGGGGTCTGAGGATGCCTCACCTGAAAATCCCAAAAAATCCGGTGACGGGTTTTCCGCCATTTTGAAAAAGAAGTCGGCCATATTGGATTTTTCCATAGTTCATAAAAACAGCTATAACAGGCGAACTAATTGGTTTAAAATGGTCGTTCTTGTTTTAAAATGCGTAATTCAGTGCGTTTTTTAAGTTTCGCGCATCAATTATTGGTTCTAAACCATACATTTTTTTGAAATTAAGCTAAAATAGCAACTTTTTCGTATTTTTTTCGGTTGTAGTTCTTTCGTTTAATACTGTGTCGTAACTATTACAGATATCAAGACCAAAACAACTGGAACTTGTTTAGGATGGTCTTAGGCTATACCATACCAAAATTCTAAGAAATCCCGCCATTAGTTTTCCGCCATTTTGAAAAAAACTGCGGCTATACTGAATTTTCAATGTTTCTTAAAAACTGCTATAACAAGCGAACTTATTGGAATAAAATGCTCAATTTTTTTATAAAATACATGTCTAAGTGTACGTTTTTGAAATATCATGCAGTAAGTTAATATCCTTAAAGATTTAATTTTAAAAACTGGGAAAAATAGTAATTTTTCAGTCTTTTTCTGTTGTAGTTTTTTTATAGTCCAGGCAAATTAGACATTCAATATAACAGGCTGAAAATTGGTGGAAATGTAGAGAATAGTGTCCGTCTTGATATCCTGAAATTCCCAAAAAATCCCTCCAGGGGAAAATCCGCCATTTTGGAAAAACCAACGCCATCTTGGATTGAGTTTTCAAGCATAGCGACTGAACCAAGGGGCCGATTAAGTTCGTTTTTGTCCCAAATTGTTTAATATTGTGTATTTTAATAGAAAACATCAAAAAATTCAAAATGAAAAACTTAATTTAATAATAATTAATTTTTATTTAATTAATGATTTGTCGTGTGTAAATGTAGGTAAGCATTCAAGATAACAAGCTGAAAATTGGTGAAAATATAGAAGACAGTGTCCTAATTAATATCTCGAAATTGCCAAAAAATCCCTCCAGGGAAACCGCCATTTTGAAACAACCGCCGCCATCTTGGGTTGTATTTTTAAGCATAGCGATTGAACCAAGGGTTCGATTGAGTTTGTTTTCGTCCCAAATAGTTCAATATTACGTATTTTAAAGATAAAACCTGAAATAGTTCTAAATAAAAAATTTAATTTAAATAAAATTAAATTTACTTAATTAATGATTTGTCGTGTGTAAATGTAGATAAGAATTCAAAATAACAAGCTGAAAATTGGTGGAAATGTAGAAGATAGTGTCCTGATCGATATTCCGAAATTCCCAAAAAATCCCTCCAGGGGAAAATCCCCCACTTTGAAAAAACCACCGTCATCTTGGACTCTCAATTTAAGCATAGAGATAATGGAGTTTTCTCTTTCCACAACAATGAAATTTCCCCAAAAAGGCATTATTGAAGCTGAAAAAAACTGCAATTTTAAAGTCGAATATTTCAAAAACTATACGTGCGATTTAAGTAAATTTAGGCTTAAAATGTAGTTAATTTATTCAAGAAAAACATGCAGTTCCGTGCATGGTCAAAAATTTGACCGTTTGATTGCTATATCGTTTGAGCATAGTTTGTTTTCTTAAATTTGACCGTTTTGCCAATATTTTTTATTTAGTTTCAACTAAACGGTGATATTCTTGACCATGCACGGAACTGCATGTTTTTCTTGAATAAATTAACTACATTTTAAGCCTAAATTTACTTAAATCGCACGTATAGTTTTTGAAATATTCGACTTTAAAATTGCAGTTTTTTTCAGCTTCAATAATGCCTTTTTGGGGAAATTTCATTGTTGTGGAAAGAGAAAACTCCATTATCTCTATGCTTAAATTGAGAGTCCAAGATGACGGTGGTTTTTTCAAAGTGGGGGATTTTCCCCTGGAGGGATTTTTTGGGAATTTCGGAATATCGATCAGGACACTATCTTCTACATTTCCACCAATTTTCAGCTTGTTATTTTGAATTCTTATCTACATTTACACACGACAAATCATTAATTAAGTAAATTTAATTTTATTTAAATTAAATTTTTTATTTCGAACTATTTCAGGTTTTATCTTTAAAATACGTAATATTGAACTATTTGGGACGAAAACAAACTCAATCGAACCCTTGGTTCAATCGCTATGCATAAAAATACAACCCAAGATGGCGGCGGTTGTTTCAAAATGGCGGTTTCCCTGGAGGGATTTTTTGGGAATTTCGAGATATTAATTAGGACACTGTCTTCTATATTTTCACCAATTTTCAGCTTGTTATCTTGAATGCTTACCTACATTTACACACGACAAATCATTAATTAAATAAAAATTAATTATTATTAAATTAAGTTTTTCATTTTGAATTTTTTGATGTTTTCTATTAAAATACACAATATTAAACAATTTGGGACAAAAACGAACTTAATCGGCCCCTTGGTTCAGTCGCTATGCTTGAAAACTCAATCCAAGATGGCGTTGGTTTTTCCAAAATGGCGGATTTTCCCCTGGAGGGATTTTTTGGGAATTTCAGGATATCAAGACGGACACTATTCTCTACATTTCCACCAATTTTCAGCCTGTTATATTGAATGTCTAATTTGCCTGGACTATAAAAAAACTACAACAGAAAAAGACTGAAAAATTACTATTTTTCCCAGTTTTTAAAATTAAATCTTTAAGGATATTAACTTACTGCATGATATGTCAAAAACGTACACTTAGATATGTATTTTATAAAAAAATTGAGCATTTTATTCCAATAAGTTCACTTGTTATAGCAGTTTTTAAGAAACATTGAAAATTCAGTATAGCCGCAGTTTTTTTCAAAATGGCGGAAAACTAATGGCGGGATTTCTTAGAATTTCGGTATGGTATAGCCTAAGACCATCCTAAACAAGTTCCAGTTGTTTTGGTCTTGATATCTGTAATAGTTACGACACAGTATTAAACGAAAGAACTACAACCGAAAAAAATACGAAAAAATTGCTATTTTAGCTTAATTTCAAAAAAATGTATGGTTTAGAACCAATAATTGATGCTTGAAACTTAAAAAACGCACTGAATTACGCATTTTAAAACAAGAACGAACATTTTAAACCAATTAGTTCGCCTGTTATAGCCGTTTTTATGAACTATGGAAAAATCCAATATGGCCGACTTCTTTTTCAAAATGGCGGAAAACCCGTCACCGGATTTTTTGGGATTTTCAGGTGAGGCATCCTCAGACCCCCCTAAACACATCCCAGGGGGTTTCTGCTTGTATTTCTAAATGTCTACCTCCGGCCCTTTTTTCGCCTAATTTGACTGTACTATTTATACAAGTTTGTATTTGTTAAACATCTAAGATAGTTTATTTTATGAAATGTCAAGTTTGTCACCAATATATTTTAAGACCACATTTTTTCATATTAATAAAGTTTTAAGAAATTTCCAAAGCCATCTGGATAATTAGGGGTAAAAACTTTAAAATAATGATTTTAACAAAAATAATACAGCCATGTGCAATTAAACAGACCAGTCCACCTCACTCTCTGTACAAAATATATCAAGATAAAAGGTGATATTCTCCAGCAGGTAGCTGCAAAATTTCAATCAAACCCTTACAATCGTATTGTCATATGATGGGTATAAAAGTAAAATCCCAGTAAAGTCAGCAATTTTCGTAAAAAAATCATACAGTTTTGCAAAAGTATGCAACTGGGAGGTACTTACCGCCAGTTCATTTAGAATAGGCGCCTGAAATATGATAAAAACGTTCAATAATTCTTAATAATTCTTACGCAACCTTAGAGACCGATTCTTTTACAGTATTTTAACTACTTCTGTTTCGGCTGCTAAGAAAATTTTTTCGATGATAATTACAGTAGTAATTACTTCTAATACATTACGTCTCAGGTACCTATTCTAAATGAACAGAGTATAATTTATAAAAGAGCTAGAAATATGTAACCAAGGGAATAACAGAGAAGGCGATGCTTATTTCAAATGAAGAAATGAGGTTATGATATCCATACTGTATCTTGTTTATCCTAGAAGAGGAATACAAAAAGTGGACTATGCTGTGAACAAAAGGAACTAAACGACTTATGAGATGCTAATTAGTCTAAGTGACGTAGATTAAATGGGAATGAGAACCGAAATAAATATTATGTGAGGGAACCCATCTCATAAAATACGAGAAAGCATAATGGGAAATACGTTGGAAGCGATGGTTTTTTTTCCACCGAAGCCTTTGTCATGATCAAACTCTTACAATTAGTTGTGCTTGTTAAAAAGTCCACACAAGACAGGGAAACTTAGAGATCAACAAAAATACATTTAAAAAACTAAAGGTATCGGTATTGTTTATGAGTTATGTAGAGTTGCAAGTAAATCTTGAGGATAAGTTATAAACGTAAAGAGTGACATTTATTTATATAAAATAAACGACATGCACACTCATTTCCAAATCGACATACACAAATTTAAACAGTAGAAAATAAGAGGAGGAATATAAAAGCGGAAAATTTTTTGATTAAGCAACTCAAAGAGACATAACTTTTCGGGGGAAAATCTTATGTAGAAGAGTAATACACTTAGTGCGTTAGGGTACATAATTTCCGATAAAGATATATTCTACTTTTATTAATTTAGGAAAATACTATAGCTTTACTTTCCTTTTTATTATCATTTTCTAAACATTAGCTAACAAAAACGAGTTTTTTATTTTATTCAATTCAGCTTCATTACGCAAAATTTAAACTATTTTTTCAAATAAATCACGTGGGTACTTGTTCAATTATAAAATATAAATGTTAGAAATATATAATATTCTCATCATATAAGTTAATCGCACTGAGGTAATATCTATTAATGATCTTAAAAGTTAAATTTCGTAACAGATAATAAGAATGTATCAAAAGAGGCATACTATTCCAACCAAAAGATAGTGAAAGACATTCATAAATACAACCTGTCTATAAAATCCCTGACACACAATTCAAACAAATTACCTCTTTCAATTAATTGATTTGCAAAAAAAAACACTCTCAACAAAGTAAAAACAAATACTTTCTAAAGATCCCCAGTAAAGGAGACTTCTATTCCGAGCACTACAATGAGAATCGTGGCTTTAATTGTCTGTTTTACGATAAAATCAAAGAACTTTCTTTTCTGTCTGATCGATCGGACACTCCTGATCTTTGTCCCGCCATCAAAAAGTCGTTCGCGTCTTAAGATACTCGATTGGCCCTGATCATTTGAATGGGGAGTCGCCTTGATGACTTTTTGATGCATTATAATGATGATGACGACGCGAGGTTTTTATCTGGGGTGGTCCCTGCGACAGGGTGAAATAAAGTGGTGACAACTTCAATTTGCGAGGGGGAAGATGACGAAAATAATGGCAATAAGAGCACTTGAGGGGATGAAAATAGTCCTCTATGGGATGTTTCATTGACCTGAGTTCTTTGTAAAGTGTGTGTTTCATTTAATTTAGTTTTGAGTTGACACATTCATTACGAAAGCAAAGTTCCAATTTAATCAGAGAATCATTTATTTATACACTTACTTCAAATTTAATTACATCATAATTAAAGGAGAAGAAAAATATTAATGTAGTAACGCACTAAAAGTAACTTTGAGCATCTAAAACAAGTAAATTTATAATATTTACTAATAACATTTTAAAAGCTTATTTTACGTTAGCAACTAGATAACATCTGGTTACATTCAATATCGATCATAAATTCAAACTTTAATTTTTTCCCGAATTTTAAAAAGCGGTGTCCGAAAGGAAATTGCCCTTAGGTAAACAATTTCCCCTCTGCTTTAATCCAATTGATGTAAATTAAATTAATGCATTTAAAGTATAAGAAAATTATTTCATATGCAAAAAAATAAAGTAAAAATTTTAAACATAAACAAATATCTTAGTCTTAATTTTAAGAGACGTTATGGCTACATTTTCACTGAGTACATCATATTTCATGTAGACAGCCCACAGCCAAAGGAACCATTTCTGGTGGTTCAGGTTAATAAGATCAATATCCTTACACATCTGGTTGCCCCTCATAAAGGAGAAATCGGGGATAATTTAACTTTCAGGGATGGTAATTGCAGAAAACATTGTGCTACCCTAGTTAACCCATTAACGCCCAAATTATTATTTTTTTGGGTGATTTGAATAAAAATCATGAATCTGGTGTATTTTGCCTTTAATATGAATATTATGAACACATTTTGAGAAAACAGTCATTAGTTTCGTTAAAAAATGCTGATCTAAAAATAGATCACTGGGCGTTCGGAGGATTTTTTTGTCACTAAGCTAAGTCTAATAGTAGAACCTCAAAAAATCATAAAAAATATAAAATAAATATACCTATTAGTATTTTTCTTTAAAAAATGCATATTTATTTATAAATCTGAGAAAAAATCTCTCTATATTAAAAAAAAGTTACTGTCACCGCTGCCGCCGCTGCCGCTGCCGCCGCCGCCGCTGTTTCAGTAAATTTAATTTTTCAACTCTTTGAACTCTCATATCGCAAAAACTACTTGATAGAAATTTACGAAATTTGAAATGTTTGTAAAGGAATATTTGGGGCACATTCTCGAACAAAAATCTAACTGATGTGATAATTAGAACTGGGGTATTTTTAAGGTCAAAGTTGAAGTTTTTCTTTTTTCGCCGCGTAATCCAGTTCAGCAAAATCTATTAGCAGCAGAACTATGATTTTTTGCAGCCTAATACTCTGAAGTATGAAGATGTGCACTACGTCGCCCTTTTTTCGAATTTCGAATTTGGTTTACAGTAATTAATTTTTTAATTTTCGAAATTTTTTACACTTTTTCGTTTTTTTCTATCTAAAATGAAAACTAATCACGGTATCAATATGATTTTTTAAACACTTATATTCTTATTTTTTAGAAAGAGATTGCCGTTTAATTCCTTAAAAAATTCTAATTAGTTTTGGAATTATTAAGCATCAAAGTTTCATTTTTTTCATAGTTTTAGTAGGTCTTTATCAGACGTGTTTAATTTTTTTATATTTTATATTTGCCTGTTCACTAGATTGTCGCGAGCACGGATATTTCAATTTAAAGTTTTGAGGTGCACATTTTTGCTCTAAGTTTGCAAGCGATATAGTATAGACTTGTTTAATAATCTTTTAAAGATACTTCGATATTTTTTGAAATAGTACTAGAGAAATTAATAATTTAGCTATTTTGAGTGTTATTTGTGCCGATGAAAGGAAGAGGATTTTCGAGAAGTGTGCTTTACTCTGCTAAAGATCGATTGCAGATATTACAGATCGCTTCGCGATCTGTAAAGAGCTGCATAGAAGTTACGGGGGTTGGTGAGCGTAAGCGAGCAGGGGGCGGTAGCCCCCTATCCATTAAAATATTGATAATTTAAAAAGGAATACTTCAGTAATAGTTTTATTTTGATATTTTCGTGGTAATGATCCGAATTAAGTTTTAGAAAAGTTTGAGAGATAAGAAGTTTCGATATTAAATGATCATCAACTGCACTCTGCTCATTTAGAATTAGCGCCTGAGACGTATGTATTAGAAGCATATATTATTCTAATTATCGTCGAAAAAGTTTTCTTCCGCAATGACAAGTCAGCCTAAGCAGAAGTAGTTAAAATACTTTAGAAACAATCGGTCATTGAAGTTGTCTGATGAGCGTTATTAAGCATTGTTGAGCGTTTTTGATCCTGTTTCAGGCGCCTATTCTAAATAAACAGACTATAAGCAGACAAGTTCCAGGTTGTACTGGATAGTTGAGATGAATCAAGCGAGCTCTCCTCGCTAAGATCGCGAAGCGATCTTCAAAGAACTGCGAAGCAGTTCCGGGGGTTGGTGAGCGATAGCGAGCAGGGGGCAGAGCCCCCTAGTAATTATAAAATTAAATAATTTACCTAAGATTTATTATATGAATAGCCTATGTTGAAAGTAATAATTGGTGAAAAAGTGGGAATTGAACCAAGAAATTTAAATTTATATGTATATTATAGAAATAATATTTCATAATATTGTGTATTTAAGTTAAATAAAATGCATTAGGGGATTTTTTTGTAAATTTTATGGATTAGTTTTATTATAAAATAATGATATTCATGAAATAAAATGTAACTTATTCGGCAACATAAAAATTGCTGCGTGCTGAAGCTTTTTTTCCGGCCTATTCTAATTAACTATACTTTTCCAATTAACTTACTATTCTGCCATAACGTCAATTTTAAGGTTGTAAAAGCAGTTTTAGGGCGAATTAAAAAAATTATAACAATTTTCAATTTAAGATTTTTACATCTCCTCAAAAACTTTTAATTGTCTATTAATTTTACCTATAATGTATTTCAAAACAAAATGCTTACATGGACTTAAGTTGTATCAACAAATTAATGTGAATAAACTTGAGTACATAATACTATTTGATACCTTTTGATTTACTAAATAATCAATCAAGAAGGTCTACCTTTCATTCGTCCACCAGAAAAATTATAAAATTTAATTAACAATAATATAATGATCAATTTCTGAAGAAAATCTGTATTTGTGTCCAGCCTGAATATTACTGAGTATTCTCCTATTCATTTTTTACAGTTTATAGTCGAAAAATCTGAATAATCATATTGTAAGCATCACATAAAAAATTAATACCCGAACGCCCAGTGATCTATTTTTAGATCAGCAATATTGGGTCGTAATTTTTCACTAAATAAATTAGTTTTTACAAAAATCTGCATTGTATCCTAATAGCTACATCTATAAAGATAAAATAAAATCTGACAAGGATTCAATTTGTGGTATATTTTTATAGATTTCTCGTAAAACATGAACAAAGATGAAAAGATTGCAAAATGAAACCCCAAGGCAAAGTTTTGCCCATCACTGTAACAAAATAAATGTTGCAAACGAAAAAAACACATTAGATTATTCTTAAGGAAGGCTTTCTCTTGCCATATGAGCAGTTTTGTTATTGTGGGGTAAATTTAAGGTAGTTTAAAAGACCATTTCTGACACTATGTTTAGCGATCTAAAAATAGATCAATGGGCGTTAATGGGTTAAATATTTTCTTCAAGATGAAGAAATGGCTAGAACGGGATCGACCGGCACGTTCTCTCGACATGAATCCAATAGAACAAGTCTAGGACATGCTTGAGAAACAAATTGGTGTTCTTCCAATACCTCCCAAACAGTTCAGGTGCTGAAAAATGCTCTAAGAGGGGGAAATGGAGAAAATACCCCAGCCCCTCCTAAAAAACCAAACAAACCTGGTAGCAAACAGACCCAAAAGGTTGTTTTAAGTCAGGAGAAAGCATACCCCAAGCGAAATTGGTTTTCAATTTAGTATTGATTGACTTTTCACTTTTTTTGCTTAACTACACAAAATGTGCATTTTCCAATATTTATAAAAAAAGTAAAAATAAAATTTTTATTTTGATAACTGCATGGATTTAGCTTTAAAATGGCCCTAAGTTAATGAAAAATGCTTAAACCACTGCAAATATTTTATCTGCTTGCCAATATGTACCAAAACTACCAATATCCTTTAATTGTTGTGAGCAGTGTATATGGGTCATTCCCAAAAAAACCGTACAAACTGCGTCCGAGGAGTTAATATTTTTTAAAATTGATAAAAATATACTTTGGGAAAATTAGTTTTCATTGTTTCAGAATCTTCATTTTATTATGTCTAGTTGGGTATTTTTTAAAAACATAAAAATAAAATATTATTTCTTTAAAATGCTATTGTTCGTAACTGGAACACAGAAAACAGCGTGTCCCACTCTAAAATTTATCACATTTAAAATTGTTTTTAATGACCAGGTTGCAAGTTATGATAATAAGTTTTATAACAATTAATTAAATGCAACATTTCAAATAATTTTGACAAAACACATATTTTATTTTATTTTTAATTTCAGAGTTACATATTTTTTTCTTCGTGTCCCAGTTTTTTTGTCTTTTCATTTTTCCACTCTGTTACGTTGATATTTTAAAATAAAAATTAAATTTTACTGAATTTATCAACAGTATTTAACTCTAGTAACAGTAAAGGAATAAATAATCATTGCCCGAGAGCCATAATGGATTGGAATTTCGAAAAGAAGGTTGGATTTAATTTCTTTCTACGATTGCTTTAACCACTTCCACTCTGTTACACCTCCTTATCACCTTTTTATAAAAATCTATTAGGTACTTTTTTGAAACAAATTAGAGTTAGGATTAACATTACTAACAAATTTTAACTAATACTTTATTTTTTTCTTTCAGTTGAAATTAAAAGCCACAATTCTAATTTTAGGCTGAATTTTCCACTCTGTTACATAAACAATATAACAGAGTGGACAAAGAACAAGTGATGATATTTCTCTTAGAATTTATAACCTTGCGTCTACATATTTCTTAGCTTTGATTCTAATACATATTCGGATACATTTGGTAATTATAAAATTCAAATATGATATTTTTTTTTAAAGAAAATGAGGAAAGAAACTAACGCTTAGCGGCAGCGTCGTTATTGAGAACGTTGAAGATTAAATGTTAACATAGATGAAGCGATTAAGCAGAAAGTTTTTAAGTACAGCTAATCGCAGTTCAACCTACAAATATGTGTAGTTTTCAGGGGGTGTCAGAAAACATGGGGGTTGACAAAAAAGTAAAAGTAATGAGCTTAAAAAGTAATAAAGAAAAGTAATAAATTATTTAAAACTGATATAAAAAAGACATTTCTTATGTTCAAATAGATTCTAAAACAATTCTAAAATTATATCCCTCATCCAAAATTTGAGTTGAAGAGTGGCGCCAAACATTATTTATTTTCCAAAAATATTGACGTTATTCTGTAATCATAATTTTTGTTTCATATCTTCTGGTGTTACTAATAAAATGTAGATTGCAAGTAAAATGATTGAATTGATTTTTACTACAAAATCATGGTATTTTTCTCCCAAGAATGTAAGATTTTCCACTCTGTTACAAAAATTTCCACTCTGTTACATCACACTTTTTTTGCATTCCAGTGTAAAATAATTCTAAAAATTTTATTAAAAGCGTCCCCTACTATTTGGAACAACACTAGCTATAACAGAAATAATAATAATATTTTTTCAATAAAAAACAATAAACCATAGAATAAACTTTTATCCAGGTATATTTCACATTTAAAAAAAAAATTTGCACTAATCTTCCATAAAACAGTTTCAAAATTTAAAAAATAAAATAAAGCGCAAGAGTACTTACAAAGCACAGCATATTCAAAGATATTAAGGTAATTTCAATCTTTATTACTTTTATTAACATTAAAAAAACAAATTATAATCATGTAACAGAGTGGAAAAAACCTTTCTCTTCTCTGATCAAAACCTTCCAAAATAAATAAAATTATTATTTTAACCCACTTAAATTTTTTATCACTGAAAAGCTTAGAATCTTAGCTGATATTAAGGCAAAAATTTTTTCAAATGATTCAAAATTTATTTTTTAAAGTTTTAAACATCAAATGTACGTTTTTTTTGGGAATGACCCATATATATTATTACTTTTATGTTATGTTAAGTAGATTTGTGATGGATACAATACATTCACTCTTTATGAAAAAATAAAAAAATCCTTAAAAGTCAAGAAACCCTTGAAATAAAGTAATAAAAATATAAATATTCATATCCCGGTTTTCTTGTATGAAAACTTTCTTTAGAAAGTATTTAATGAAAGATGATTAGTTGATCGTTAAAAAAACTATCAGCTTTTTTGTAAAAGGTTACATCTACTTGTGAAACTAATAACGCATGTTATAACAACTTTTTCAAGCCATTGGGTGGATTTAAAAATATAAGAGATTTTTTTCTATATTCAGTTATGTGGTTACATTATTTCTTATGAGAGTGTATGTGAAAAAAGTTGGAGATACTTTGACTTTCTCTATTGTGTAAAAACCCTTCAATCTTCTAGAATGAATAAGTAATATTCCCCTATTTATAAATTGGCTCGAAAATATATATTTTTACAGGATTGAAAAAATAGTGTACCGTATTAAATATGCATATTACGAAATGTTTTTAATAAAAAAAATTAAAGTATAAAGCATCGACCAATTAACTCAACACGCGTATTATCTGCCAGTTAATGTTTTTATTATATGCATATTGAAAACATTCGCATGAGATGTTTTCTAATTACTATTCGCCAAATCCTTACTTAACAGTATGATTACTATTTTTTAAAATTTATATTAAAACATTTCATGGCTTAGTAAATAAAGAATAACGTGTACATAACTGCATAGCGTTTGCATAAGTTGCATCTTACTGCATCTTGTTTGAAGAGAACTAAGCCTAAATGATCAGATATGGGCATATTTTGTGTAGTGGTGTAGAATTACGTACACGATTGACTATAAGGTTTCAGTATATTGCCTTCCTTTATAACGCATTGAGTAATATATTTAATCCTTAGATATATCCTAAGCAGCACATATAATCAAGTTTCGTTTAATTTTGGTCATGTATGACCAAATTTCTTTTATTTCTTGTTGCAGTTGCGTAAACTCGACATAATAATAAGTTAAATTCTTTTTTTTTTTAGTTTAACCAAATTAACATTGGTACTTACAACAAAATACCGTATATGTAATAGTTAGTTGTATTATTCGTGTAAGCTTTCATTAAAATATTTAATATAGGGTCACTTGGGGTAAGTGGGACCCCTTTTTGGCCTAGTACATTTTTGGAGGTTCATAGAAAAAATTTGAAAGGGTTTATTTTGTACTTGTTGACAAATTTCGTTAAAGAGTCTATCGATAAACAAAAATTTATCAGTAGTTTCTAAATTAAAGCTTTATATTTTTCTTAACTGGTCTTTTTATCAAAAATGAGATGGGTGACCCACTTACCCCAAGAGATGGGGTAAGTGGGTCACCCCCTCTTTATTTATATTTAAAGCAAGCAAAACTTAAAAGGAAGTAAGTGGGTATTACTTAAAAAAGTACAGTAAATTTCAATATAAAATTTATTCTAACTGTGTCCATGAGTGAGAAATATACTCACATCAAAATCAATATGACAAGGCAAGAATAGAATGAAAAGCAAAATAAGTATTTTAAAGAATGTTTTGAAAGGCCAAAGGGATATGTTTTACTTTAGCATATAAAATAGTGTTTAAAGAACATAATAAGGTTGTTTAAGATTTATTTTGGCACTTTAATACACATTGTAAGATAAAAAAGAAATCATACACACTAAATGAGAATGAACACTATTGATGAGATATTTCACTTTACTCACCATAACTTAAATTAAAACCGAAATTTGATATAAAATGTCGATCAAACTATTTATAAATTTTAATGAATTTTGCAGTGGTGAGTAAAAGGTCTTCTACTTGCTACTATAAATCGAAATTTTCTGAAAATATTGGGGGGAAATTGTCCCTATAATCCCCCCAAAATCCGCCCATGTCTTCAGTTGTAGTTCCTTTATCATATGGGACCCTCTAAAACCACTTATATCATAATAAAGGGTCCCACTTACCCCACACTGAGGGGTCCCACTTACCCCAACCATGCTAAAACTATGGGGTAAGTGGGACCCCCCTGTTAAACACTTCAAAATTAAAAATTTTGAAAAATTTCAAAGTGCCGTATGTAATTTAGGTCAAACTCTGCAAAAGAGTTCAATAAACATTAAAATGTAATGAAAACTTACCTGGAAATACTTCTTTGAAAAATACGTCTTGAACTCTCCAAAAAATCCATTCTGGGAATGTATTTTAAATTAGTTCTATAATCTTAAAAATAAATTAAACAAATCTCAAATATATGCAATACTCATCGGTGTGACAAGCTGCAACATAATCAATGCGAGTAAGTGTGAAATTTCCTGTAATATTATAGTTTTAGGGGGGTGACCCACTTACCCCAGTGACCCACTTACCCCAAGTAACCCTAAATATGGTTCTTTTCTGCAGAAAAAAATAATAAAGTAAATATCGTAAAAAGTAAAAAATAGTAAATATAGAAAGAAATATAAGGAAAATAAATGGAAAATGTGTATATAATAACATATACTTCATTTATGCAAGAATAGAAACAATACAAACAGGGATCTAAAATTGAAGGGAAGGCATGAAATAAAGACAGCCGTCACATGAATTTCCTACAAAATTTATAAAACTGCAGTTTATAAAAGAATACATAAGCAAAAGAGCGAATCTTTATCATCTTCCTAACGCAAACCCTCCTATGAAACACAATAAATCTTTTAAATTCCAGCCTAAACTATTCCGAAATCTGACACGTTAGTTCTTTCGAACGCACCACGGGGATCATATACCCCACTAAGCATGGGCCGTGCATAAAGAAACATGACGATTAAAGAAATGTATGGTGCGTCGTAAGCAGCATCAGCCCTGGCTGTGAAAAGATTCGAATCTCAGTCGTCCATTGTTTTTGTTGTCATTTCCCCCCCCCCCTCCCCATGAGTTTATTCTGCATCCATACGCCAAGTTCGATTTTCCCCCGGACTTTTTTCAGTGTTATCATCATCCGTTCTTTCGATCGTAATTTGCTTTTGTATTGGACAAAGTAGCGCATGGCGGCGGGCTTGTTTTTTTTTGTGATCGGCATAAAGAACCAGAGAAAGGAACCGAAAGTGCAAATGAAGTCGGCAGTGGGACTTTTTCTGTTGTTAAATTCAGAAAATAAACGCGTCACTTATTTCATTTCCAGCCTTTATTTTTTCACACCAGTCTGACACTGATTACTATTTTTTTTCCTTGGCGTTAAAAAAATGCGAAGTTGTTTTTTTTTCACGTTGTGTGCTCCATTTCCTGTGGATCTATTCAGTCGCATTGCTTCGTATTTTTTTTGCAGGGTGGTATATTGTAATTTCTCGCCAAACGGAGCAAGATACAATGGTGAGTAATGACCTCTTCAGACCCGAGGTATAAAAAAATTCTTTCAACTCAAATTTTTTTCTTAAAATAGTATTAAAATGCTTCACAAAGTTCATAAAAATCTTCAATTCAAGAAAATGTTTTTTAGGGGGCTTACAATTTAAGGTCCACCCTGGTGGACCTCAGTTCTAAACGTAGTAAAACATGACACAATTCCTATGGTATAAAATTGTTACTTTCTATAATTATAATTTAAATAAATGAATTATTTATAATTTTTTTGTCATAGTAGGTTATTTGAAGGTTGTAACTTAATTTCCTTTTTAAAATAAATAATTTTTTAGAAAATTTAATTTTTTAAAAATTCAAAAATTTCATTTTTAGAGGCATAGAAAACTTTTTGTGCATGTTTTAAACATTTTTATGCAATAATCGAAGTAAATGTACATTTATACTGTAGAAAATAGTATTCATTTTGAGTTTTACAGAATTTATTTTAAAAATTTTTGAAAAATTTAAAAAATTTTGAAAAAAAAAATTTTTAAATTTGTTTTTTCTTTATGAAATTCAAATTTTTAAATGACAAATATAATTATTATCATTTAAATTATAAAATAAGTTTTTTAAATTCTCAAAATAGTTTATTTACCCGTTTTTTATTAATTTTTACTCCTACACAATTACCATCGTTAAGAACCAAGTTCCACCCTGGTGGACCTCTCTATATCTTGCTCTCCAAAACTCAAAATTTGTTGGATTTCTTTACAAACTGTTTTGTTCTACTTGAAAGGATACTAATTAATAATACTAGTCAAATTAAGTCTCATAAATAAATTAAATTAGGTTTAAATTAATTAATATTCCCAAGTTTTAGATACGACGCCATTTTTTCCAAAATCCTCTTTTTAAATATGTGCTGTGAGCAAAATTTTGTTTTAAAGCGCCATCTCTCGATTGAAATAGGAAGTAAAAACATCAAATAATACATATTTCAGCTTTTAGCTGATAATTTTTAATAAAAAGTTTGTTTTTGAGGGGGTAAGCGAAGGTCCACCACGGTGGAACTGGGGCGTGAAGAGGTTAAAGAATAAACACGCGCATTCGACGGTAAAAAATCCCGTTTCTCTTTTATTCATAACTTTCATTTCTAGAAAATGTAATTTTGAGTCGAGAATTTCTTTTACTCTATTAGTGGAAGAAACTGGTGGTTTAAGGGATTCGAGACATTTTTCTGTACTCACCTTATTTCTGACTATTCAAATGCAATTCATTTGTAAACCATATAACCGTGAAATGGAAATGTTTTTATTCAACTACATTTTTGTCTCTTTCATGGTATTTTAAATAAGCTTTGTCAAAAGGAATGGATGATACATTCAAAGAAAATAAATGGGAATAAAATGAAGTTTGCTTGGATAAAAAACGGATTCTCTGAATAATAATCCGCTAAATAAATATAAAAAGCTAAATGCATATGCAACGGTGTAATACAAATAACTAAAAAGAGCTTTCCCCATTATTTTAGCTAATCCATAAAGAAAAATGTGATTATCAAATTTATTCCCTTCATAATTGTAGAGAAAATAGTAACTACTAAATAATATTGGTTTTTATAACATTATCGAGGAAATCCTGTTTCTTAAGGATATTTATGACAGGTTTTTGAATTGAAATTTTATTTTGTTAACTGATTACTTATATCATGTTGATTTTTCCAAATAACATCATATTATCCTATACTGTTTAGAGTAGGGGTTCTCAAACTTTTAAGCAACGTGACCCACTTTTTATAAAAAAATCTAACTCAACCCACCTCATCTTCAGTTAAATTCTCCATACCCCTTCAATGCTACATTCCTTATAAGATTGAAGTTTCTTGAGTATGGGATTTGTTACAAAGATACAGGGTGTTTCAAAAGTCCGTTTTGCGGCTTTTATTTGGAACAAACGTGTCCTAGGGTCACAGAAGTAAGGTACACCCCTAGGTAAGTGACCCTGAAGAATCCATTGAACTCTACATTGAGATTGCTTACAGCGCCTCTAGCGGCAAAATAAAAAAGTTAAAAAAATTAATTTAAAAACTATAGGAGATAGAAAAAAACCTTAGTAAAAGTATTGTTGCCAAGGTTATGAAGAACTCACAGAAAAAAGTTTCATGAAAATAACTTGAATATTCGCAGAGATATTAGCATGTAAAAAATAGCCCTTTTTCAGACCTCAAAAAAGGAAAAGTTCGCAAATTTGTAATTTTTTCCAATTTTTGAGTAAATTGTGCCTTTATTCAACTAAAAAAAACACAAAATTACACAATGAAACTGAAAAAATTGCAAATTTGCGAATTTTTTTTTTAAGGTATGAAAAAGTGCTATTTTTTCACATGCTAATATCTCCTCAAATATTCAAGTTATATTCATGAAACTTTTTCTGTAAGTTTTTCATAACGTTGGCAACAATATTCTCACTGGGGTTTTTGCTCTATATCTTATAGTTTTTTAATTAATTTTTTAACATTAATATTTCGCCGCTAGAGGTGCTGTAAGTCATCTCAATGGATTCTCCAGGGTCACTTACCTAGGGGTAGACCTTACTTCTGTGACCCTAGGACACGTTGGTTCCAAATAAAAGCCGCGAAACGGACTTTTGAAACACCCTGTATATTACATTCATATATTAGAGAATATCTTAACTTCTTTATAAAATTAAAAAGACGGATTTGAACCTGAGCGTATAAAATTTTTTTACTGTTGGAGCTACACTGATCTCCACAATAAACACGTGGGTCTGGGGGGTCCTCCACCAGGGAGATTATTAAAATTGTTTCTCTACTTACTCCTGGGAAGGTTTCTGAATAAAAACAATTTAAAATCTAAGCATCCTAGCAACATTTTTGCTCCATTTTATGCTTGAAAATCCCATATTCCATTCCTAACATCACGGAAAAACCATCAATTGTAATATAACAAGAGAAATATTGTAAAGATATAACAAGAGAAGAATTGTAAATATAACAAGAGAAGTTGTAACATTAATTGTTTTAGGCATATTATCGATTGTTGTAGATGTAACATCAATTGTTGTAGTTTATAATCAATTGTTGTAGCATAAACATAAAAATCTATCCATTATTTTAATTATTTCTCTTTCTACCGGACATATTGTCCGAGTAACGCCGGCCTAGCACACAGTGCTTCACATTTGGACTGACGAAGCCCGTCTGCAACACACCAGATGATATTTATTAAAAAAACTGAAACCCGGGCCTTGCGGGTCAGCGCTAGGCTACATATATATGAATATTTGTTGTCTGTATGTATGTCCTTTATAGGTTTAATGTTTTCTCACCTTCAATAATTATTAAACTTAACGACGATGTTCTACTCACTCAGGAAGAAGATATAATTTAAAGATGCACATAAAGATATAAACTAATTGTGTTAAAACTAAATAGATCAATGTTGGTCACACAGACAACGGATTGGATGCTAAAACAGTAAACACTCAAAGATTTCTCTCACCATCAAAAAGAACAAAGTCTCCCTTTGAAGTGATTAAACTCGGTTGAAATTCAAATCGAAATGCAGGCTGCAAACAATCGCAATTACAGTTCTACAATCTGTGAGACTCTCTGAGTTTCCCGCGCAGTGGATCATCACTTACCACCTAAGAAAAGTGACCCTAATGGATTCTGCTGAGGTGAAAGCGCGTAACAAATTGGGTGGTAGTAGTAAGTGTAAAAGCCGGAAAAAATGAATGAGGCGGGAGCGAAAAAGTAGGTGAGAGATGAATGGATCTGCGTTCTACTTCTCCCCCATTGTAGTGCAACAGAAGAACACAATGGGAGGAATTGTTGGGGAAATAATGATAACCACTGGTTTGGCACCCTTCCGAGATGCTTACTATTAGTAAAAATAAAATTTTGTAGGCGAGATAGCGTTTATAAACTACCACAATGATGTATTGCACAATCAATTGCTTATGTAATCGAAAGAGTGATTTTGGTGGTTTGCAAATAAAGGTAATGATGTAATTAATTTTTGAAACTGTTTTGGTTTAGAATGTTATTGTGGGGTTTCACTGATTTGCTAATAATCTACCAAGAAAATTTACTGAACCAAGCAAAGGAGGGGGATAAAAGTGTGTAGAGAATTGGCTGAGAGGCAAGGTTTATTAAAATGCATCGTAAATAATGGTTTTTGTGAATGTTCATTTAAGTATTTCTAATTTTGATTTTGTAAAATTATAATGTAATTCGGGTATTAAATACTTAAAATTGTAAGGAGTTTTTAAAGTTTATTTACTTCTTTAATTGTGTTAAGTATAAGTCTGTGACCATGTATTTTTTCTAACTGAGAGGGCGCTGTAATATTTCTCGATTAATCTGTATATGAGGAGCAAACAATCAAACCATGCTTTCTCCTTCAAATACAAATTTTCAGGAAACACAAAAAACTAATAACTTAAAAAATAACTAATTTAAAAACCTAATTATCGTCTTAATTTAGTCATAATTTAGTCATTATTAGTCATAGTAAAAATATAGGTTCTTTTAACGAAAATAAATTTATTTAGATGAAGATAAAATTTAGGTTAACAGAATAAATATATCGGAGAGAGAGACACAACGCCTACACAAGGCGACATCCAAATTACAGTATGCCAATCTGACCTTCCAGTTCAAAACTACCTTCAAAGTAAACTAATTTTTAAAACTAAAGAAAATAGAAATAATACATCGTGCGAGATAACAATGCGTGCGAGCAACAGTTTGGCTTTTACCCGCAGTGCCCGGTTTACAAGTCACTTCTACTAGTAAATAATACAAAATTCTTACAGTCATAATTTACCTAAAAACTTAAAATTAATTATTAAAAAATGCATTTGAAATTTGGAGAAATAACTTTTTGATCGGACACATAGGAGGAAACATGGTTTGAATGTTTCCAACATGGACAAACCACTTTTTTAATGTAAAAAAATTAATCCTACTCTTCTCAAAAACTATTCTTTTTATTTCTGATTTACAATGTAAATTTTTAAAATAAATATTAGATGATTTCGTATCAAAAAGTCCCCACCAATATTTTTACATCACCAACTTTACGCTGTCAAATGGGTGCGTCACGTGACGAGTAAGAACAGCTATTATTGGCTGTGACTTGAGGAATCACTGTTTGACTGGAAACAGGCTCTGGAGGAAACACTTTTTGATAACATCAATTTTCTAAGTTGTTTTGAAATAGGTTAAAACTTGTTTTAGTTGAAGATAATAGCATTATTTTGTGCAGTTTAATGTGGAGATCATGAAAATAGCAGTAACTCATTTTTTTTATTTTTTTGGAGAAAACACGGTTTGATTGTTTGCTCCTCATATAGTAAAAATGTATATAAACCAGTATTTTGTAAATAAAGAAGATATTTTTCTACAGTCCATTGAGTTGTGTATGATGAGTAATAAATTGCATTTTAAATATAAAAAAAATTATGCCTTTTGTTCCCATTTTTAAAACAATTGCATATTTCCAAATAAATCCATAATACTATGATAGACTGTGTTTTTATTCAACAATAATTTTAATTAGAAAAATAAGATGCAATATTCACAAAATAATAGGGTTCCTTTATTCTAAGATAATCCCTTTAGAAAAAAAGCGTTTTTGGTGAACACTTTACAGAGAAAAAAATTTTAATTACTGAACCGTATAAATCTCATTTTTGGTTCAAATTGATTTCATTTCAAAATTGATTGTCCTGTTTTACTTCAGGAATTTAATTTTCATGTCCCCATATACAACTCACGTACTAAATTTGTATTTAAAGTTCCTCTATTTACGAAAAATTACTTGAAATATCAACCCATGGTAGAATTCATAAATTTTTTAAATACTTTACCAGAATGTGATTTATTTTTTCATAATTTCTCTTTTTTTAAATCCATTATTATTTCTAAATATCCTTAGTTCTATTTAAATGTTTGTCTTTTTATGTTGTATGTATTGTTGTAGGTATTGTATATATTGTCCTTTATACTGTAGTATATTGTCCTTTGTACTGTCATTTAATTGGATATTTTCTGTTTGACAGTTAAATAAATAAATTAATATAAACGCCCTATTACAATAATTATTTTTTATACTCTTTTGCAAGTATGTTTTTAAGGTAGATATCACCGGATGCATATTTTAGATATAAAGATAAAAATAGAAAATGTTTGAAGACTTTCGCGTCATTGCTATGAAACTACTACAACTTCGACAGATGTTTCAGTGCTTTTTAAAGGATCTGTGAAAAAACATTACTTTGTTGAATATTAAACTAATGTTTACATTGCTCTGCTGTTAATTTTCTTGGAATTAATGGTCGATCCGCCAATTCATGTTAACATAAAGGAGCTGTTTAAACTCCGCCACAGAATGAATATTCGCTATTTTTGAAAGAATACCTCAGAGAAGTAGTACCCGTTTTATGAATGTTTTATAAAATGTGAGTAATTACAGTGAGCTGGGTTTTGTGAGGACTGAAAAGCAATCCAAAAGTTTCTGCGTAAGCTGTTTACGGGGGTTGGTTAGCAAAAGTGGGCAGGGGCGGTAGCTCCCCAGTTTTTTTTATTTAATTTTTGAAATTTTTTTTAATTAAGTAGGAAATTATTATTTTAAATTTGACTAAAATTTAATATAAATATATTTGTAATTTTTTCCTACCACGCTTCGAACTTTTTTTATGCTTTATAAATAATACACCATCAAGGCGCATTAAAATACATAAGTTTCATTTTATTTTGAAAGATTCATGTAAGAAGATCTCACAATTATGAATGACGTGTCTAACGTAAAACTTTATAACGATGTCGAAAGCATGGTAGAAAGTTTTTCCTTAAACTAGCTTTTTTCATAAATATTCCTATGACTTTCAGATATAATATTCTATGCATATCTAACGAAATACGCAAGTTCTATAAGTTCAAATAAGTTTAAAGTTTTGGACTTGAATAAGTCAAGGAAAAAATTTTCTGGTTTAACGTTGCATAATTTTTATGGTTTTATACTTTCTGGACTATTCGTCTTTTGAAATGAAAATAATAGTATTTTTTGTTATCAGTGTCTCGGTTAGGGATCTAAAAAATCAATCGATTCGACTCCGGAATCGATTACTGAGGTTAGATTACAACCTAGAATCGATTCTTTAGGGCCAGAATCGAAAAATTAGAGTCGAACTTATCTATTTTAATTACAAATCAAAGATAATTTTAGTAATTATTATTAATTTAATTACCAACCAGTAAAATATTAATTAATTACCGACATACTAATTAATAAGTGAACAAAATTGTTAATTATCTGTATTATAAAATTAAATACGATTTCTAAGATTCGATTCCTGCTGCAAAATACTAATTAATTATCAAAATACTAATTAAGGAAAAAAGTTGTTGATGACTATCAGTATTAATTAGAAAATTACGTACGATTCCAAAAAATCGATTCCGATTGGAATCGATTCCAGAAAGAGTTTGATTCTTTGGTATCGATTCCAAGATATTCGATTCCAGAATCGATTCTTTCAGAAATATTTTGCACCCTAGTCTCGGTGCAAGTTCGTTCTTCCGTGGCCCATCCACCGAGTCATAGTGGAACATCTCTTCTAGTCGCGGTGTAACGTCACTCAATGATATGGTGTAAATTTCTTTCCACCACAATATTGTGTATATACATATTTTTTAAGAGGATACCATCCAAAAGAAACTGTAACAAAGGGCCGTATTCAGAAACTTTCGATGGGAACGAAAACGAGACGTAAACGAGGGATATTTCTACTCCACAGCTGTCGTCCGCCATATTGTTCTGAGATTCGAAGCGCATTCCGATTGCTTTTACACTTTTTGTGGCCCGTTTAATCGTTCCAAAAAATCTGAAACATCTCTTAATTACCAAAATAAGTCCTCAGACATTAATATATTACGAAAGTAATGGACATCTAGTGCTTGTAAAAATTTGTATTATCAGTGTATAATTACTTGTGACGTTTTTCGACAGATGGCAGCATGAACGCTCGAGTTCTCGAAACGGTCTCTTCCGAGTGGCCGTGGATTTTTCAACGTTTAACGTATCGTTCCCGTCTTGTTTCCATCTCGCGTTAAAGTTTCTGAATACGGCCCAAAAACTAATCAAGGTCACTCACCGATGACTTTGAGCGTGATGACGGTATTGACCGTCCTCGCCTTGTGGAAATCCACCCTGCACCTGTACTCCCCCGCGTCCTCCTCCTGCACAGGGTCTAGCTGCAGGAAGGCGGGGCGGTTGATCATGTTGAAATAGGCGCGGTGGTCGAGGGTGGACACTGCCGACTGTCGCGCCTGATCCAGAGTCCCCTGTCGCGCGTCCAGCGTGTAGATGGGGGAAGGAGCCTCGTCCTTGTACCACAGGATCAGCGCCACCCCGTCGTCCACCGACGGAGGGGAGATGTCGCACGGCAGGGCCACCTTGCCCTTGACGACTGCCGTGTAGAGGATGGACGCTGCAAAGGGAAAAGGAAGATGGTTATATTCAAAAGCACTCAATAACGCCGCTCATCACACAACTTCAGTGACAGATTCATTTACAGTATTTTAACTACTTCTGTTTCGGCTGCCTTGTCATTTCACAAGAAAAATGTTTCGATTATAATTACTGTAGTAACGGTCAAGCGCCTATTCTATATTCTATTCATTTAGAATTGGCGCTTGAGAAATAGTGCTTTCCCCCACGCTAGAAGCGTAACCATAGTTACGCTCTTCGCCAGCCAATAGTAAGCCTTCTTCGTCACTTTGACGAGGATAGTTGCTATGGCTACCGATCGGTGGTGGGGGAAGGAAATATTTTCAAGCGCCAGTTCAAAATGAACAGAGTATAAATGAGCAGGGTATAGGCAAGTATGGGGCCGTGGGTAGCCTAGTGGTTATGGCATCGGCCTTGGGATCGGATGATCCCGGGTTCGATTCCCGACACCGCTGAAGACCCATCGAGTATATGCGGAGTACGTGCTCGTTAAATCTGTGGGTCCGAAAGTCCTGGGGTCGGTCATGGCGCAGTTTACCTTGGGTGTCTGGAGACTATTTCCCTCCCCTTCAGACGCATGTCAAAATTGTGGAGGTGGCGATAGATGGTGGCGGCGTCTATCATCCGAGGCTTAAGTCGGACTCCTGCCTTTCATGGGCCTCACTTTCTCAGAAGCCTCACCCCCTTTGCCTTAAATCCTGTACGCTCTGCGGATGGAGCTTGGATATTCCAAGTGGCATAAGAAACAACAACAACATAGGCACGTATAATATAAAAGTTTATTGTGTAATATTTCAAGATGAGTCTTTCGGGCTGTAGGGTCGTGGTGTTTGTTATTGTCTTATGCCACTTGGAATATCCAAGTTCAACTGCAAAGCGTACAGATTGACAAATGGGGGTGCTGCTCCTGAGAAAGTGAGGCCCATGAATAGCAGGAGTCCGACTTCAGCCTCGGATGATAGATGCCGCCACCATCTATCTCCACCTCTACAATTTTGCCATGTCTCTGAAGGGGAGGGAAATAGTCTCCAGAGACCTGGACCCATGGTAAACTGCTGCAACCGACCACAGGAAGGGTCGTGATGTAATAAGGGGTAATAAAAGCCTGAACGTTTCAATCTCAGTAAAAATTTTAACAGAAAATAGATTGTACTTTTAACTTGAAAAGGTGATGTTGACGAAAAGAAAGATTCAGTATTTAAGGGGAAATAACCGTTTTTTAGTTTACACGACTACCTACTTTAAGTTTGATATTTTATTCTGTTGATGATGAACTCTGCTGAAGAGGTTGAGGCGTTCTGACTTTTATCAACTTCTAGATCAAGGCCCTACAGTAGGGTGTATCGAAAAAAACTTTTTTCGATTTTGATGACGTAATAGTGCGGAAAAGTTGTCTAAGGTGCCAGAGAGTATCTGTGAATTTTTTCAGAATTTTTGGATAATTTCTTAAGGTGCCACATTGGCCCTGAAGTTCCCCATGTTAATCCAATGGGGCGCGCCGCCAAAAAGGCCGAAAATTCGTTTTTCGCCCCTCATTTCTGCCCTAATCACACGAGGAATGTCTTCCCTCAAGTTATGGACCCTATATGATTTAGGCTATCCGACAAAACTTGAATAATAGCCTAAATATCTATATTATGTTCTTTTGAATGCTCAAATTTCGTCGAAAATCGCGTATTTCCACGTTCAAATCAGAGCCCACAATCAACATAATATAGAGATTTAAGTTATTATTCAAGTTTTGTCGGGTAGCATACATCATATAGAATAACTCGAGACGAGACATTCGTCGTGTGATTAGGGTAGAAATGAGGGGCGAAAAACCGATTTTCGGCCTTTTTGGCGGCACGCCCCATTGGATTAACATGGGGAACTTCAGGGCCAATGTGGCACCTTAAGAAATGATCCAAAAACTCTGAAAAAATTCACAGGTACTCTCTGGCACCTTAGACAACTTTTTCGCACTATTACGTCATCAAAATCGAAAAAAAGCTTTTTTCGATACTCCCTACCCTACAGCCTAGAAGACTCAGCTGGTGTTACAGACGCCGCCCATGTAAGCCATTATGTTTTTTATATGTAAGTTTAGTATGGAAGTTGGTACTAAACGGAAACGTTCTCAGGCTATACTCACAGAAATGGATGAAAATTTTACTGATTTAATTAGATGATATGAAACACTTATAATGAAAAAAATTAACTGAGGAATTTCATTACGAGAGGTGTAAATTAGTTTTGAAAATAATCATTTTCAACGCCAAGTGCAACCTTACTAGGCCAAAATTGCAGGCAAGGCGCCAAATGACATAAAGGAGCTGACCGCGTTTTCTCTAAAGCAACCAATCAAAAAAGGTTCATCAAATGTAAAGCATGAATAAAAATTAATTAAAAATATTAAAAAAGCACATGAAATGATATAAAATTGCTACGATAAATTACAATTAAACCAAAATTCACATTTAGGACCCCCAACCCTACGCCGTAACAGATTGTTAGAGAAATTACTGTGTCCGATAAGTTCATCGATTTACGATGTGTTCAATAATAAAGCAGATAGCACAATGGTTTTTGAATCAGGAGCTAAAGAAAGTGAATTTAAATATTATTTTCACGTTATAGTATGAGTTTTAGTGGTCTTCAAAACCGTCGTGTTTAATTTCTCAATCTAAATTTTTCTGTTGGGAATCGAGCTCGTAACATTTAATCTATTAGTTGAGCCACTTCTGTAGTAAAGGAATCAAATTTCTCATTCCATACAATTAGAAAGTCACCAAGTCGCTAAGTGGTGCTAACTGAAAGTGTTTGTCAACAAGTGTTCCACAGCTAATAGACGAGATTAGTGATGACGTTTTTTGTTTTGTTTGGAAACGTTGATTCGATCCGTGATTGGTTACATACGGATCCGTACTGTCCGTACAGTTCACGGAACCAATCACAGACTGAATTTACGTTTCCAAACAAAACAAAAAACGTCACACTAATCTCGTCTATTTTTTTTCACAGTATGTGTTTTGAGTCAAGTTCTTTTGCCTGTGAAATTTTAATACATTTCTGTGAGTGCAGCGTAAGAACGTTTCCTTGTAAGAATCAAGTGATCTTGTACAGAGAATAGCAGTAAGTCACTTCCGCCGTAACTACTCTGTACGAGATGGCACAGAATATGACGAGATTGGTAAGTGATGTTGTAAGTTATGTTATTTTAGTCATTAAAGTTCAACTTGAAGAGCTTTTGGGATTTGTCCAAGGCTTTACTCCTTCGTTATAGCCGTACAACTACTTTTAAAAGATTTCCCAAAAGTTGCTTAGTGGCTGTCTTCTGTAATCCGACGATTTAAAGTAAATCAGTGATCTTGAACCTGTGATCCGTGAAAAGAATACATGTTTCATCGATTTGAGAAAGTACCACAGTGATCCTTGGGAATAAGAATTTTGGGATCAGTAGAATATATTAGATTTCACTTCAGCATGTTGCCTGTTAGAGGATTCCAGGTTTCTTTGATTTGTGAGGTAAAGTGTAATGTGGTCCATGGGTATAAAAAGATTCAAAATTACTGATGTGAATGAAGATAGACGTTAGTTCCATTTGTGGGAGAAAATAAATTATGTTTTTTCAAATTATAAATTTTTTTCTAAAAAAAGATATAGGGTGAATAAGGGTTCAATTATCTGGTTCAAAAACATATTTTAACTTCTAAGGGAAACATATTTTTTAAAACATTAAAGCAGTTAATATTTTTTATGTGATGCTATCTCTCACTAACACCTAAAAAAACAAAATCCCTGAACTTAACTCACTTCATAAAACATTAGTCAAAGCAATGAGAAAGTTGCATTATTTTTTTAAATCGATTCTTCATGCAAAAATGAGCAGCTACCCAAAATTTGTGGCCGATCGAGAAATGTTTTGATTGCATAAAAATTAAAATCCCCTTTTTCAAAGCGCATGAAAACGCTAAGAGTTTGGGATGTGACGTCATCATACTGAGACCATTTTTGGAAAGCAGCGGAGTTGATGGTATGATTGTTGACGTCATCGTACGGTGTTTTTACTTAGCGTTTTCAGTCACGTGTTTTCTTCTCGACTTTTAAATTAAAATATTTAATTACTTGTACATTTTTTTGAAAAATTGACTAGATATTTCATTTCACCATACAAAAAACCATACGGAACACTTAAATCTGACACATGCAACTTCCTTATTAGCAGAAGAATCGTCAACCAACTTTCCAAAACTACATCACAGTTCATCTCCATGAATCACCCTCCTAAAAGTTTGCATATTTATTTACTCAACATTATCAATAATTTAATTAAAATGTTTTCCTCAAAAATTATCCAGCACGTCTATTAATAACTATTGTTAACTTCTAAAAAAAACGTACACCAATGAGTCTTTTAAATCCCATATTGAACCGCCTTATAACTCGTTAGCATGACAATCTGTGTAAATAAAATTGGCAGCTCAATACTAGTCATATCCCTATTCATATGCATTTCTATTGCGTCGTCATGGCGACGAGCCGCCAATTTTATTTACACGAACAGCGTTTTATCAATTATATTTATGTTTAAACCCATATTGTTGAACAATACCTTTTATGCCACTGGATATAATAGAAGCCAAAACCTACATGGCACTCAATGTTTACAATTAATTTCGATTATCAGAATTAAAATTTTAAATTTCAGACATAATGTTTGAAATTTTGGTATGAAATATCATATCTGTAAGTTTTTAGAGTACTTATAGACCAGTAAGCTTAGCATCAGTCATTTGTAAGATTTTCGAAACCATACTGAAAAAGCATATAATAGTATACTTGGAGGAGGGTAACTTACTTTCAGACAAAAGAAGGATTAGAGGGGATTTGATTCAACTTTTTAAAATGTTAAAGCAAGGGAACACAGAGGGACTAGATTTCAATATGGGTAATAGAACAAGGGGTCACAATTTCAAGTTGAATAAAGTAAAATTTAAGACGGATTGTAGAAAGCATTATTTTTTAATAGGGTAGTGGATAGATGGAATGCGTTGCCTGAAACAATTGTAAATTCAAGTGGTGTAAACGAGTTCAAGAGGAAAATTGACAGATACTGGGATTCCGGTAGTTTGAGTTAAAAAGACTGGACCAACCTTGCTGGGCTTACGCGTGTAGTTGGTCGGCTTAATTTGTATTTATATTTGTATTTGTATATTTTATCAGTCTTTGAATGATGTTTAATTTGAAAAGTACGGTTCAATTCCGAACGTTCCCGCTAAATATCACCAATCTCTTTTGAACGCTGAATATTCAAATATAATTTTTTAATTTTTAAAGATAAACTGAACAGTTATAGATCTAATTAAACATTTTAATCTATGAGTTTGAAACTATGAAACAATATTTATATTTTTTGGTGTCCAAAAGAGATTGGCGATATTTAGCGGGAACTTTAACGGAATTGAACCATAAGTACTCTGAAATACATTCATTTTTAAAACATGAAAAATTTGTATTATCATAAAAGATGGCTTCAATTAGTCGTTGTGATTGGATGCATAATAAGTTTTTTACAGTACTTGCTTTGTAACTGCAGTATTATGCGTAACCTAAAAAAATTAAATATTTGAAAATGGATAATTTTTTAGAAATTCTAATGGCTGATTCTAATGGCCTCAAAAGTATCCGAACAGATTGATTCCAAAAATGTGTTATACGGATCAGTAATTAAAAAGTTATCTGGAAACCGTTCAGCAAAAACTTTTTTTTGAATGGAGATACTTTCTTAAATTTAATTGTTACACATTTAATGTTTCTCCCGAAGTTTAAAATTTAACATATTATGCAAAAAAATAGAGTTAAAATGGATTGATCAGTAAATATGCAAGGAATTTTCATGACAAAAACGAGTAAATCATGTGTTGATCTTCTTTATAAGAAACAAATTTACATAAATTTGCACATCACTAAGTCGAGTTAAAATCTCACCATTTTTAGAAAAACTTTCATTACTTTAATCAAAAACACTTTCCCCCAATTGAAAACCCTGGCTCGAAACGAAAAATAAAACTACACACCACTTTGAATACAAAACCAAATCGAGATAGAAAATGACAGCAGGAATAAATTAATAATACCACCATCGAAAAAAAAGAAACTTTCAGCATTTTAAAAGGAACGGAACAATCAAACCAACCGAACGATTTCTTTTAATGGCAGTAATTAATAACGATTCCCGCCGACTTCGCACCGCATCCGGTGAGGGAAAATTTCATGGACAGCCCAGTGTTCATTTTCAACCAGCATCTGACAAGATTGTCACTTTTAATCTTCCCCTCGCTACCTCCTTTGACTACGAACTCCACAGAGAATCATCTCCTATGTAATTAGATAACGCAATCGATGATGCCTGTGTTTTCGCGCGCTGGGGGGTTGCAGTCACTTTTCGCACGTCGCCGCCGCCATTGCCTTTTCGGTAGAATGAATGGACTGAAAATTGAAACTCGAGAAGGGCGGTTTTCGCTGAGGCTGTGAAGATGTTTTTCTCGGAAGTTGGCGGATGTTAGGTTTGCCTGAGAGGCGTGTCAAACTCCCTCGGCGTTTCTAATTGGGAGGGGGTGTTAGAACGACGTTGTTTTGGCAATTAAGTGTCACGTTGAATGCGTGAAAACGAATATTTTTTGTTGTTGCTGTTGTAACGAGAAGGTTGCCTTGTTCTTTTGGTTTCTAAGTGATTAGAGAGACAGGTAAACAAATTGATAAAGGTTTGAGAAATGTTTTAGATTTGATAAAGGAATTGGATTTATCTCTTTGAGAATTTTTTTGATGTGTGTAAACTACATGAAATCTAAGTAAAACAAAATAAAAATGTACTCTCTTAAAAAAAGGACAGTCTCAAGTACTCAAATATGAAAACATGAATCTACTCATTTCTAAAAATGTGCATACTCAAAAAAGAAACATCAAGAGCTCATTTTTGAGTTCAAGCTCAAGATGTTTTATATTTGAGTTTGCACATTTTCAGAAATGAATATATTCATGTTTTCAAGTTTGAGTAAATTTGGATCGGAGCCAGTTTGAGTACTTTTTTGCTGAGTTTTGAGACTGTCTTTATAGGGCTATTCCATATGAACAGGGACATGATCAAGAAAAATGAAAAATAAAATAATAAATTTTCTAATTATTTTAGTAATTATTATGCAGTATTGATCTAATTGTGTTTTGCATTGCTTAAATTTTGTGTAAAATTATTTTTTATCGGAATGTCAGCATCTAAAGTCAATATTTAGAACTGCTTGTTTTAAAGGTTAATTTGTTAATGAAAAATATATGTTTTATTTAGAAAATTAAAAATAAATAAATTAGTTTTTACAACTTTTTTGTTAAATATACTCATAAACTTTATAGTAAAAACGAAATAAAGTGTTTATAATAACAATTTAATTATATTTATATTCATGAATAACTGAACGCTTATACACATGTAGTGTGAGTTACGAAGTACTGCAGCGTGAGTTACGAACAGCTTCCTATATTTTATTTTATTTCTAATTTTCTGCATTTCCAGTAAAACTGTTTGCTATTTTAGAATAAGGGAAGTATATTCAAACACCTGACAAGCATATAGAATTACCGAAACACTATTTAAGCAGAAAAACAAATTTGAATTTTATACTCATAAATTCATGTCTTTTTTCTTGTAGCGTGAGTTACCACTCTATTTTAATTAATATTTAAAAAACTAAAATTCCTAAAAGATTCGCAATACTTATTTTAAATTATTAGCATAAATTTTAATATGCATGATTTTTTAGAAAGAAAATAAAAGTTATTTCTATATTTAAAAATTATTTGAAATTGCAATTTTGAAAAAAAAATGTAGCGTGAGTTACGGTGGAATTGCCCTATAAGAGTGTAAATAAGGGTAACTAAAAATTATGCTACTCAAAATAATAAATCAATGTCCAAAATAATAAACAATGTAAAACCACTACAAGTATGCTTTTCCATTTCATTTATTATATACCTTTTACCTGCCGATGTTCCCAAATGGGAACATCATTTTAAGGAATTTTTTCACCACTTAATTTTTCATGCAGGAATTTGATACTTGGTAGAAAGCAACTCAAAGATATGAAGTTATTTTACATGCAAAAGTTTTTCATGTGCAATTTAATCGTTTTTGTAGAATTTACATCAAAATTAGAGATTTTTGGCTCTTCCATAAGTTTCACCATAAAAATAATCTATATTCTTAAAAGTGGGAATTTCCGTAAATCAACACAACGCAGAATCTTCTAAATAATCTCCTTTATTCTAACATTCCAAATATCAATCTAAAATCTAATCAATCTAAAATCTCCTTAATCTATCACATTCATCTTATTTATACACAAATTTAACAGTCAAAGATGCAGTTAGGAGTTAGGCCGCCGCAGCGCCACCCAACTTGGACCCATCGAACTAGGTACTGCAGCGCCACCCAACTAGGGTTATTTAACATTCCCCCATGCATCTTTTTAAGAATGCATAAACACAATAAATAACCTAAAGAAGTTCCATAAGTTTCAACTTGTGAAAATTTTAAATAAATTTAATTTTAAATAATTTTGCTATGTTTAGGTAGCTTAAGTACACATCTTCCGATTTGGCTTGACAGAATAGCTTCATATTCTAATTTTGGAGAGTAATTACCAATACAACGTATATGTTCCCAAATGGGAACATCGGCGTTTGGGGTATAGTATTTGAGGTGATTTTTATAACATGCAAAAATTCAAGTTATTTCCTATTTTCTTTAATTTTTTGAACCTTTTTTGTCTCAAAGGATCTAAACAGGTTAAGAATGATGTTTTAAATTCAAAAAATATGTAATTTTTATTTTTTCACCTGATTTATGGAGAAATAAACTCAAAATCTTTATAGCAGATTTTTACAATTGTATATATTTCTAACTCCCTGATCGATTAATTTTCAGTAATTATCAAAAGGGGTTATGAAAAGAGCATATTTGGAGTGATTCTGAGGATTTGCGTACATATTTTTGTTCCGGTACTTTTTTACATAAAAATTTTAGGAATAAAATTGAAGAATTTTGAAAATAAGGAAACGTGCTTACATCTAAAAACACTCTTCTAAAGTAAGATGGATGTAAGATATATGTGGTTCAGTTCGGAATATTCCATGAGAAACACAGCGTCAATAAATCAATGGAGATAATTATGATTATCAATTTTGAAAGCTGATTAGATTTGAATGCAATTAGTGGATTTTATGCTAGATATCCGAATAGAACCGTTATTAAAACTAATTTTTCTCACAGAACCGTAAATTTTTAGCTTTAAAGAGCATGGGAACACTCTTATGTATTTTTTACACCAAAATATTACTAATAGTGCAAGAATAATTTACGGAAAAGCTTCGCGTACGTAATAAACATGTTAATTTTTTCTTATAAAAATCTATAAAATGTTGCTCAATCGTCCAAGTATGGATAATAAATTCGAAAAAACCGTCCACAATCATAAAAATGTTCATAATTATTGAGTAGAAACTGATTTCAATAATTTTATTTGAATTAATTGTAAAATATGTGCCTTTTGGAAATCCCCCTGAAAACTTCACCCCAAACGCCAATGTTCCCATTTGGGAACATCCTCAAAATCATACCTAGGATTTTTTTTCCGACAAAAACTGACTAGAATGGTTTTAGTAATGATGAAACAAGCCATTTAAGTCAAAAATCAGAACCTTTAATTCGAAATTTGAATTGCGGCGTTTAAAAGGTTAACATCTAACACAAACGATTGTCCCTACAAACAAGTCGATGTCTGATTTACTTACAAGTTTTTAACTCAACTTAAATCCTTTAAGACATAGATGGACCGACTTTCCCATTGGATTCAATAGTAATCGCTGAGCGACGTAAGATTCAAAGGTTTAACATAAGTCTCAATGTTCATCTGCTCAATTTACAGCCAAGAATTGAATCATCTAATCTCATAACATGAAAAGTTCTCCCCATTTATTCTCTGATTCACGTTCCCATAAAATATGATCACTATCTTTTATTATATAAAAGTTGTATTTTTGCTGCATTGCTGAACTCAGAAAAATAAAATATACATACGTTTATAGGGATACGCAGTGTGAAACATGCACTGTATGTTTAGAGGAATTTTTGTATTAAATGAAATAAAGTGGTATTTTTTAGTTGCTTATAAGGCCTCTTTAAGGTTGAAATAATAATATCCGAAATAGACACAAGTTGTGTTTCAGGATAACAAAAGTGAGAAATCAGTTTTTTCTCATTGTTTAGCACTTGTATTTTATTATGAATCAAATTACATGATAAAATAATATATTTTTCCAGAAATTTGATTCTGTTTATTGCGGAAAAACAGGAAAATGTCTTATATGTTTTTAATTATCTCTAAATTGAGTAAAAGGACATTCTGACGCATGCTACTTATTTTACCATATTTTTTGCAGTATTATAACAAACAAAACATCTTAAACGTTTGGTGAATTACTGAGTTATTTTTATGCGATTCGTAAATTTTAATTAAAATAATGAGATGATGAGTAAAGATTTTTTAATTTATAATTTGAATTTACTGAGCTTTTTACATTTTCTTTGACTTTATAGCTAAAAAGTAAGGCGATATTTCACTTTTTCTGGCTTACAAATATTTTACTTTTTGGTTTAAAGCTAAATATAAAGCTTAATTTCCTTATAAAACGGTAAAAAAAGTAATTTTACAACTTTCTTTTTCCTAGATCAATGGGAAAAAAACATCAATTCTATATTGAATGAAATAAAGTTCCATTTATTTCTAGAAATATTCGACGCATCCATGAAATATATTTTTTTTTCATTCTCGGGGCTGTTTCCCTGGTTGCACTCATTTTATTCGAATTTATTTCGAGCAGTTCCCTTCTTTAAATATTCATTTCCGGTCCAACGCACTTCCTAAAATAGTCATTAGGTAAATAATTTAGTGTAAGAAGTCCCGAGAAAGGATTGAATAACCTTCGAAATCAATTTCGAAGGAAGCTCGTAACAGATTCCCTGCTGCTGAACTCAAGCTGCATTCATATCCTCAAGTTTATTAGTTTCTGCTTGATCGAATATGAAGTTATAGTTTCTTCCTAACTCTCGATTCTTGGTTACTTGAATTTTCATTATGAGAGTCTGGGTGATTTCTATATCGTGTTTTTCTGACATACCTTGAACTCAAAACTGACTTAGAGAAAATTTAAAAAGAATTTTTGGCTCAGTGAGAGTATGATTGCCAACGTTATAAAGAATTCACTGAAAAATATTTCCTGAATGTATCGTGATTATTCGCGGAGATATTAGCATGTGAAAATAGTACTTTTTCTGGCCTAAGAAAAGAAAAAGTTCGGAAATTTGCAAATATTTTTTGATTATATTTTGCCTTCATTCAACTAAAAAAACACAAAACAACATAATAACAGTGAAAAATTTGCAAATTTCCGAACTTGTTCATTTCGAGGCCTGAAAAATTGCTTTTTTCACATGCTAATATTTCCGATAATATTCACGATATTTTCATGAAATATTTTTCAGTGAGTTTTTCATAACGTTGGCAACCACACTCTCACTGAGGTTTTTGCTCTCATTCAGTTTTTAAATTATTTTTTTTTCACCGCTAGAGGCGTTGTAAGTCATCTCAATGGATTCTCCAGGGTCGTTTACCTAGGAGTAGACCTTACTTCCGCGACCCTAGGACACGTTGGTTCCAAATAAAAGCCGCGAAATTTAATTCTGAAACACACTGTGTAAGGGTGATTCTAAATTACGTGGACAAACTTCGCATGGGGGTAGAGGGGACCTAGACAAGCATATTTCGCATAGGAATGCGGGGGCGCAGCCTTACAGTTTAAGAGCTAGGACCTAATGTAGTGCGAGCGCGTTTCAAAAGGCCTTTTTTAGAAGGCCCGTGTGACTAAACAAAACATAATAAAATGAAAAACATTATTGCATAAGGTAAGGAAGTATCCCTACTACTTACACCATGAATTCGATAGAATTTGAACCACTTTCTAAACCGTGGAGAGAGTTTCAAAAGTGCAATATTAATCTTTTAGTCAAAGAATGGACTTCCCTTAATGGTATTTAGAAAAATGATGACCGGGGAAGGAATTTTCAATGATCGTAACATTGATAATTGAAACTGTTTGATCACTGAAAATTCCTTCCCCGATCATCATTTTTCTAAATACCATTAAGGGAACTCCATTGTTTGACTAAGAGATTAATATTGCACATTTTAAAACCCACCCCACGGTTTAGCAAGTGATCCAATTTCTATCACATTGAGGATTTAAGTTGTACGGATACTCCTGTACCTCATGCAATAATGTTTTTCATTTTATTATGTTTTGTTTCGTCACACGGGCTTTCTAAAAACGGCCTTTTGAAACGCGATCGCACAACATTAGGTCCTAGCTCTTAAACTGTAAGGCTGCGCCCCCTCATTCCTATGCGAAATATGCTTGTCTAGGTACCCTCTACCCCCATGCGAAGTTTGTCCACGTAATTTAGAATCACCCTGTATAATCATAATCCAATACAATTAAAACAAATTTTGATGTTACCAAATATCTGAACTAAACATCCGAACATATCACGACAGAGTATCACATAACTGATCCAATCAACAACCACACTCAATGGAATAGTCCCCACGGAAATAAGTTACTAATTTCTGCTCGACTGAATCCGCACACCCCAAGAACAACGGGACCCGAAATAAACTCGGTTAAGACCCGCGGATCTGTAACGGAAAGAAGTTAAGAGTGAACAAAAGGACCTCCGGAATGCTTCTCTTCTCTTTGATTATCTTGTTGATGGCAGAAGAGGGCTAGTCTTTTTGTTAGTGCTGTCGCCTTGGCCCAAAAAGTGTCCGGTAATTCGCCGACAGAGCGACTAAAGCGCCATTAGCCAGAGCCCAGAAGAATGATTCCGGAGAACTCTCAAGCAACTGGTAGCTCAGGGTGGTAGAGCTCAGGGTTTTGTTCCTCACAATGGGGAGGACGGGATTGTCTTTTTTTCTGGGTAGTTTTGGGAGGAATTTTATGGGGGCTTTTGTATTGAGGAATATATTTCTATTTAAGTTTTTCGGTGGAATTGATGGGGAGTGTGAAAGGAATTCTTGGGATGTCGAGGTGCTTTGCTTTGGTGATGAAAGAGATATTCAATCTGATGATGGTTTTAGATTTTTTTTGGTTCAGAAATAACGGGATGGCTTATAAAGATTTACCGAGTTATTGATTTAGTGGTGGATAATTATTTTTAGTTAGTTTTCACGTGTTGATGACATAAAGTAGATGAGAAAACACTAGAAAGTACTATGTAGCAAAAATAAATATGAGTTGCTCAAGAGTCAAAGACCCATATGGGTAACCTATGGGAATTTGCATACAGAAAAAATAAATAATAGATATCAGTAGCCTTTATCGTGTCGGTTGCAAGAAAAATAAGGTAGTTGTATTTGTAAGCAGAAAATACTTTAAATTCTATAATTCTTAGTAGACGTTATTTATGTTTATAAAATTATTTGCTTTATTTATTGATGTAAATATATATCATTTTACAAAATATATTTCTAAGACAAACCAGTTAGAAGGTACTTTATCAGAATCAATACAATCCACTGCTCTATAAAGTTATAAAATTTCCACCGCATTTTATTGTTTCATAATGTATAAATGTATTAAACATATCTAAATCAAATTGCATATATGTTTTTGTATTTTGTAAAAACCTGTAGTATTATATATAGTTCTCAACGTAGAGTGAAAAAAAAATTAAAAACTTTTTCATTCATGATCTTTCCTGAAATGATAAAGTTTACTCAGTTTTCCTCATACTTTATCCAAAATAAGAAATGACCTCTCTAGTTCAAAATGCTGTTGAAATTCATCCCCCCATAATTCAAATAATAGAAGAAAGATAGGGCTAAAGGGATGAAAAGGTAATCTCCTTAAACGCAGTTGTTTGACATAATATTTCAAAAGCACACGTTCTAAATCCCTCTAAACCTACCAAGCCGCTTTATTGCCTTCGTATTTTTACACAAGCTTCAACTCAGAAATATGCAAACCATATTCAACCGCTGAATCCCCCTCCGGCTATAAAAACAAATCCTGCGAAACCAAAGATGATTTTTTTATCCTTGCAAAACTCAAACATATAGATATACACAGACACAAACGTAATACATTACCTAGATGAATTTCGAAGCAGCACAAAGTCTATATCTTACATTTTTATGCGTCCCCCTTCTACATTCTTTTGGTATGTTTTTACTTTTAGGAACACTTTTTTATAACCCCGGAATCCTTTATTTCCCTTTCCTTCTGATGTATTTCGCTCGGGCCTCGTGCAAGTTGTTCTTTCCCCCTATTATTTCTCCCCCCCCTCTCCCCTACTTTTTCTCCCCACTCCGGGAGTGCAAATGGTGAAAAATTGCTTCTATTTCATTTGGTCGCTTTTCTTGCGAATTTATTGCCAGGGCTATTCACTTCCTCTTGTACCAAATGACTTTGTAATTTGTTTTCCAGTGTCGTTTTTCTCGAAGGTACGCATGCGAATACGCCACTCGCGTGCCCCTATAAGGTGTGTATTTTCATCTTTTATTTTATCCATACTATTATCCTCCCCGTGTTTTATCCTTCCCGCTCTTGTTTCTCGAGTGTGTAGCAGCCTATATGGAAATAGAAATCCTTCAGTCTTGCTCGATAGACGAAAAAGGGAAATTCTTCAGCCAACGGATTGCCGGATCTTGTTGATACCATTATCATATAGATGGAAACGCCATTTCCAAGTGTCAGGGTTTTATTCCTCTGAGGGATCAAATCTAGAAATTGTTCACTAACTTTTCTTGCCTGTTTCCGATAAGTGTCACACGCGGTTATTTTCCAAGGGTATAAATATGCATTTTCCGTGAATAAACTGTTATGGTTTTGACTGCATCATAAATCCTAGAGTAGATGGATATGTTAAGGGGAAAGGAATAAACCGGGCATTATTGATAATGCCCGAAGCGAGGCAGACAATGAGATAAATTCAATATCGTTTATAAACGAGTATTTATCACATTCCCCGAAATACAAGGGCATTATTAATAATCCTCGGGTATATCATATTGGTTGTATTATTTAAAAGGTATAGAACTCATATGTGCTTTAGAATAATTTCCTTCATTTTATTGTTTAAAAAAATATGCGATTTTTAAAAATAAACATTTATTAGTTTAATGAGGGGAGTATTTCACCATTATCGCTGGTTTGCGGACAATAAGTGTCAAACTCCAACTATCAAGCGTCACCTCCAGCCATGGACCGGTTTCGTTGGAGTTTTACACTTATTATTAGTTTACTTACAAAAAATTTTAAACAATACGTTTGAACTGTTACTGTTTGGAATTTTATTTTTATGTTCTTATCTATTTTATTATTTTTTTAAAGCCAACGAAATATAATCTACAGTTACGTACAAATGCATTCATGTACTTTAATACACTTTACACTAAAACTTTTAAATACACTTTAAAAGACGCCACTATTTGAATCGTTTTGATAAATTTACCTTTTTGGTTTTCTTTTGATAAAAATGTCTCCTACGCGCAAAAAGTTCATTTTACATAAGAACGAAACACATTCTTAAACATATTTATCATAAATTTATTTAATTTATTCCTTCACGGAAAAATGATCGAATTGGGGCATTTTTCAAACATCTCTTTTATCAGCAGCAATTCATCATTTAGCATACGGGAATCCCTTTGGACGCATTAGTGGAAACAGTATCTGTCTTCTGTCCTTGGGGAAAATGTGTCCTTTCTCTCCCCTAATCGAATAGTCCCCTTCCGTACACAGATAAATGCTAAGGATGCTATTCTCAAAGGGCACATTGATATTTCCATGTTGTTTCCAATGTCCTTAAGAATGTTTTTGAGTTGCAAGCGTAAAAAAGCGACTGTTTTGGTGACGAAAAAAAAGATGTTTTTTTAATGCTTGTATTGAATGGTTTTGAAATGTTTGAATGTTTCTTTTTCCAAAAGCTCCGTACTTGATTTTTTTGCCATGCTCTTATTTTTCTTAGCTGCATTTACTTTTTACGACTTGGTCTTCATAACTTTTTAAAAGCGTATTTTATTTGGATTATGTTTTATTAAAAATAAATTCGGTTGAAAAAGATTCAGCTTAGATGTTCAGTTTTTTGTTTAAAAATACCATTACTTGATTTCGATTTTCTTAATACACTATATACTTTTTCTTCTTCGTGGTTGTATTTTTTTTAACAAAATTTAATATTTTTTATGTGCTGTTCTATATTTAAGAACATAACCTTTCAAGAACCATTCCTATTAAATTTAAAAGCATGGATTCATGAAAGGAGAATTTCACCATTTATTGCTGGTTCGCTTAACCAGCAATAAATGGTGAAATTATCCTTTCATTTACCTTGCCTTTCAGGAATTAAATCTGTCCTAGGAATGCTATGTCATTCCAGCAGATGAGTGGAGGACTAATCAATGGTCACCACTTTTTCAGTTATAGTCGGCTAGACTAGTACTTGTCCTCTCTCTTGCGTTACCATCCTATACCGTGCTGATGAGTCCTAACAAGGACGAAACCGGTCCACGGTTGGAGGTGACGCTTGAGAGTTGAGAATTTACACCCATGGATTCATATTTTAATAAATGCATCTAATATTAATTTTTTTGTATCGTACCTATATCTAAAACAATCTAACTTGAAATATTGTATTTGGTATGAAACATTCCCAACATATCAAAATATAATTATTTGAACGAAGTTTGAAATGAAGTTTACAATATGTGTCAAAATGTGTTGTAACAAGAATATGGATATTATAATTATCAAAAATGGGGATAAATGCGGTTTTGTTTTAAGTTATAAATATTAGTTTTTATTTTTCTAAACGGAGTACTATAAGTCAATCCCGTTACTGATTTTCTATGAGTTTACGCAAAAGGAAATCAAAATAATTTTTGTTTATTTTTAAATTACTTAGTGTTTATTTTTGTACCTGTTGAAATGTGAATAGCAAAAAATATTTCAATTCTTAATACGAGTTGAACATACAATGTCTTTCGGTGTATATGATATTTTTTTGTTTTTAATACTTAAAGAAATAATGAGTTTCTTATTAAAACTTTTTATTATAAACAGAAATTTCATATTACGTAATATTCATTGAAGACTATGGTACACACCAAAAACTAAAACTAAATTTTTTTTGTAATTCTTAACCTACACTCTTAAAATTTTAAGAGTTTGTTTATAAGCATGATCAAACACCACTCAAAAATTTTCAAATAAAAAAATTGGTAAAATTTGTCTTTTAAATTTAAAGAAAAAATTAACTAAATTTCAAAATGTTCCATGCCGCTTAGTTTTTTAAATTTTTTCAAAATTTTACTTGATTTGATATAAATAGTTAATGGTTTATAAGTTCTTGTATAATTGGGGATGACATAAAATATATTTTAAAAAGTATGGCCATTTACGCACTTTTTTTGTTGAAAATATTGTAAGAATTGTAAAAATTTCATTTATTTTGACGGATATTTTTTCACACAACTGATTTTTACAAGAATCTAATTTTACACTAAAGAAGGATATCTTAGGGAAGTTTTGAATTTGTCAGGTTAAACTGAAGACGCATGGAACATTTTGAAATTTAGTTAATTTTTGTTTAAAATTTAAATTTAAAAAAAAACTAACCAAGTTTTTTATTTGAAAATTTGTGTGGGGTGTTAGATCATTCTTATAAACAAACACTGAAAATTTTAAGAATGTAGGTTAAGAATTACTAAAAAGTTTTAGTTTTAGTTTTTGGTGTGTACCATAGCCTTAATGCAAAATTCTGCACAGTTTTAGCCAATCTAAAGAGTAATTCATAGTTTGTATCTATATAATTAAATGTATTACTGGTAGCCAGTGATAATTTTAAAACTGCGGTCGGTAATATATCACTCATAAATTTACATGTGAATGCTGTATAATCATATACTTTTAATACTATTCTTAAAATTAATGATAGTATAGAACTTTATATAAAGTGATCAATCACAATAATGACGCCATAAGTTGAAGAATTTCGACACATAGATTTCTTTCAAAGGTTATAACATGCTTAAATTTTAACAATTATGATAAAACTGTTAGGCTTATACGGTCGGAGTTATAATTAATACTAAATTCTTCCGGGCCTGTGGGCCCGTAGTCTTGCTGATGTAAAAGAACTATTTTGTAGCTTATTTTACAACATTAATGTTACATTGTGTTAAATGCATTCAACTATTAATCACTTTTTTACTGCTGTCGTATTTTTATATGTTGAGACTGATGATATGATATAATATAATATACTAGTTGGTGAATAATAAGATCCTTAACTTTCAAAAGATAATTTATAATTTTAAATATTAAGCCAATCCACTGCTTTACTCTAACCAGTGTTATTCTTAGGACTTTTTGGAAGAGTAAAAATACCCCTTGACTTTTTTTATTAGGCGAGAAATTCATTTACAAGGAGTGAAATACGAAATTTTTTAAAAATTTTAAGGGGCAAAATGAAATAGAGAAAAATTAGGTTGCTATTTTGGTTTTTAAAATATAGCATCTGTTAAAAATTAGTAGAATATACTAAACATTATAAATAAAACAATTTATTATCCACAAAACATTCTAAATGAAATATTATTTTATAACAAATTTCAGTGGGGCGCCATGCATTTTTTTAAGGAAAGCTTTTGTTAAAAATTCCAAGCGTGAAAATACGCCTGGCTAGTTTTTAAAAGCGTATTTCCGATTTCCAATGCGTGAAATACGCTCTCAGAGGCGTTAAAAATACCTCTGACTGTAACCATAAATGCAAAACAATTTATAAAAAATAATTTAAATTTAAAATGTTTTTATTCTATTTTTTTGTGCACAAACGATCAAAACTAGTAAAATAACTGATAAAATTAATTCAAAAGAAAAGAGTTTTAAAAATGAAAAAAATAATACATGACCTTTTAAGGGATAAGAGCATTGTTTAAATTTTGCATTATACTTGGGATTTTATAAGTGATTTGATCAATTTCTCTTAGCATACCGTAAAAATTTCTCTTCAGATAAGTACTAGCAAATCCCAACAAATATCACTTACAAATAACTTGAAACAAAGTACAACCTTCACTGATCAGTGAAAAAGGAAAAAAAGTGAGGGCCTTTAGCTGTCAAAAGATAAATGCCTGCAAGCTCAATTTAAAACGAATTAAATTAGCTGATTATTACTGAAATACATTTTCGCGACTTTGAAACAAGAAAAAAATCCCGCATCTATTATATCTTCCTGACTGAGGGTGTAGAGCGTTGACTGGATTCCCTCCTCTTTTTATTTATCAAGTGATTAATGAAGACACGATAGAATGGTTTCATTTTTACAATAGCTACGTTAAATAATGATAATATAATGGCCTTTGCTTCCGGCTAGCAGAGGCTGGGAATAATTAATGGGCAAGCAGCTAATGCATTCGGATTACAAAAATAGCATGTTATTCCCAGATTCAATTAAAACGACTGCAATGTCTCATTGTGTAGTTATTATCATCATTCTATAAGAAAAATTCAAACAAAGGGAAATTATCCAACCTTTTTAAAAACGCTTTCAAGAAGGTTGCGTAAAGAGTTTATTGTTTCGATAGTGTAAAGTGGGACCTCTTATCTGTCGCAGATTTTTCTTAACTAATGATATTTGATCTGTTTTTATTAAAAGAAGGTATTTTTACAGCCCAAAATTAATGTGTTGCATGATTAAATCATCTTATTACATATCGCTACCACCACGCCAGAAACACGAATCTTTTTTGAAATGCAGGCGAAAGCCTAGAAGTTGGTTGGGTTGGCGCTGTTTGGCTACACTGCTTTCCCGCCAAAAAAATTTTACCTTTTGGTGTGTTTTCTTCTTGCCGGTGTTTCTGATGTATTTTCGACTAGTCCATGAATAGAGTTAATTTCTCGATTCCAACAATTCAAAGTCGTGGTCTTTAAAGTTAATACCACCTTACTCTTAAATTTTCGATCCATCACTTAATGCAAACAAAATACAAAGTTGAAAATTCATAGAAATATACTTGAAGCGCGATCATTCCCTAAAGCAAGGGTTCCCAATAAAATTTTGCCGAGGACCCCCTTTACAATTAATTTACTGACGAGGACCCCTTGAACTTAAAGGCTTAAATTTTCAATCGATTTCAGGCAACAATCGATTTCAAAACCGAAACTCGATGTATTCAAAACCGAAACTATCGTATTTTAGTCAATAAAAAAATTGCAAAAAACAAATCATGGATTATATTTGCTGGTAAACAGAGGCTGCGCCACCAACATTAATCTATTTGTACTACAGTGACAATTAACTAACAAAACTAACGAATGAACTGCTGAGTAGGATAATGGTTACTTCAAATTAAGGAAAATAAAAAAATACTTAATTTCTCGGTGACATTTCGCGGACCCCTTGGACACAGCCCGCGGACCCCCAGGGGTCCGCGGACCACCTATTGGGAATCCCTGCCCTAAAGGATTCGAAACCAAACCCTTCAAACCAAATATTAAACTCTTCTTGGAAAGCCGACGTGATTTTTTACACCAATCAAATTGAAGATGAGTAAATGAGACAATCTCTGGATTGAACCACCAGTATTTTATGATTTCGATTTTTTTTGATATCGTAAACGCGCAACTCTTATCATAAGCGCGGTGGCATCAAGATGTAATTGGCCGCCAACCATGTCAATTGGGTTGCCGATTGCTGCTCACTTTGGACTGATTACTGCTCACTTGGCGACTGGTAACTATCTCTAGGTTGGAGCCAATTTTCGAATGCAGATTCGTGTTTCTGGCGTGGTGGTAACGATATATTAACGGCCGTATTCTGAAGCCTCTGTCAACCTGTGATCAGGATCTCTTAGCACAAATCAGCTTGATTTGGTATTCCGAAGCACCATGAATCAGTTGACCACTGTGTGTTAAGTAATCTCCGCTCAGAGCAGGGATCTAGGTTGGATCACCAATCAGAATCGAGTCTGGCTTGAGCTACGATTACGAAACAAAAACATGGCGTCGCCCGTCATAAGCTATCTTGCTGAAATCCACTTCGCGTCAATATAATCGAAATTAGATTAGTATTTTAGAAATAAAATATTTTTGATTCACAATATTTTTAAGGTGTGCGTTGTCGAGTCCAATGTTTATTTAAATGATTATTTCTAGTAATTAAAAATATTTTTCTCTATTGTTTTGTACTTAAACTTTCTCCCGCGACTTTCGCTCCGGTAGCTTGATGGTAAAATACTCGGCTATCATACGAGTGGCCCGGGTTCGATTCCCGGCGGCCGATACAATTTTTGATTAATTTTATTAAGATTTCAATTTAATTTTATTCATATTGGCCATTTTTTTGAAGGTAGCTATTTATTATTACTAAATTCTGTATTATTTTACTAGATTAAATTATTTACCGATCTAAGTACAAAACTGATTCAATATTTCAAGTTCCCAATGATTGCTTAATTTATTTTTATCTTTTTACCTAATCTAAAGGTTAGTATATAGAACTCCAGAATTGTGTTAATTAAAATTAAAGATTTTTTTATTCTTTTCATTCAAATGCAAAAATAAAATATCATCAGCTAACTACGGTGCTTTATTTTTTATTTATATTCAAATCTAAATTGGATTCCATGAAGCAAATTTCGGAAATGCGAATATTCTGATTGCATGTGTTATGTTTATTTTGTTTCATTTGTATTACTCAAAACTTCAAGTTCCATATTCTTTCATTAATTTTTATTAAAAATCATTGACTTTTAAAGTACAATCCGAGTGCTTTTTTTGTCGTACTTTTACGCAAATTTCTTTCCTATCAAATTCATCAATATAAACGATCTCAACCAATCACGATTGAGCTTTTTTTATCGCCAGTGGTTTCGCTTGTTCGCCAGCTCTGGTGTTTCTGATTCACTTTAATCAGTTGATCAAGGTGCTCAGACTATCAAATATTACAGATCAGGGCTTGGCTGATATTTGTGAATCAGTTGATAGGTTGTTCAAGTGATTTAAATCCAATAGCACAGACTGCGGGCGTAAGAGAAATAAAGTTTTATTTTTTGAAAGATAACAAAGATAAATAAAAAAAAATCTTCACGGAACTCCAAGTATGTTTTCCACAGCTTATAAGTAATTGCTGGGATTTTTTTTGGAATGTGATGAGGGAAAAATAATTATATTTATCTACGTGACTGTTATAAAATAACCCTTATTAGAAGCAAATAAAATAATTAATTTTTATTAAATTTTTAAATTAGTATAATTTTATATCTTTTGCAAGACGCCCTACAAGATAGAACCTCAATATTGTTTATTTTTAAACCAGTTATTAGTATTTTGTTTTCTTAAAACTTGCTGACCCCAATTACACTAATTGGAGAGACAAAAGTTTGTTGGCGATAAAAATAAACCACCCCGAGTTTATCTTTAATAACACACACAGAGGGATCCAACAGAAACAGCAATAAAAGAACTAGCTGACTAAGCGCATCACCGCGAGAAAAAAAGTTTGATGTATACCGCCATTTTTCTCGCTACCGTGTTCTGGACCTAATCCGGCGTATGAGCGTCAGAAGTGCTGAAAATATCGAGGTCACATTGATGGATCAGGACCTGAAATTGATTTAGCACTAATGCTATTGATAGAGACAGCCTTTGCCACTAGTGTTCAAGTTTCGCGGCAAAAAAAAATAGCAAAAACAAGGGTGAGTGTTCCAGAGTGGATATGAAACTGTGCGATTACCTTCTGCTTAGTATCAAATCTTGTTTGAAGCGTCCTGAGTGAAACTCGGGGACTATAAATCTTACCTTGTATTAAAACACGTCGCAATACGGTATCACGGAAGGTAGTTTTTCTGGCTGCTATTTAAATCTCATTACATAATGGATTTATCGGAAAAAAGCTTTGCTGGTATTAGCCTCTCAGCTTATTTCGAAAATCTTTATTTTCTTCTTTTAATCTCTTACTATGTTGTGTAATATTTACGGGAGATAAAAGGAGAGGAGTATGAGAATAAAGTTGAAACCCCCTAGAAAGATAATTCCCAGTCTGGGGCCTGAGATTTTTACACGCGTTATATTTTCTTAGGTTTAAGAACTCAATAAAGCTTTGTTTTCCCCAAATAAGTATTTATTTTTTTACAAAAACATGAAAGAATACATTTATGTATTGAATTTTTATGAACGCAACCAATCTTTCTGCACAAGTAAAATAAATTTATCGAAGTGTTAAATTTTTTAGTATTCACATACAGTTAACATTAAAAATATAAGTTCTGATGATCTATGATATGTGTCTTTTAAGAACATTAATTCATTTAGCTTATTCAAAATACAAACTTAATCAAATACTTTTTTATCAAAACATCTATACTTCCCATCAACGTTTCCTGAACCCAGTACTTCCCTACGCGGAAAAAATTGAGTAAAACAAAGTCTGTTGGGTTGATAGGAGGAAATTCGATACGCGAATTGCGATAAAAAGACACTATTTATACTTGGGTTTAACGAAATAATAGAATTGATGTTCTTTGTTTCACTCGAAATTCAGACACTGCTATGGGAACTACTTTGTTTGTTAGTGACGTAGTACGTTCAACTTAAGTTTCTGTCTAGTATAGGAATAAATTTACATGTAGTTAAATGTTATTAAAAAAGCAAATATTTTTGCACAAGTAAAAGAAATGTATCAATTACTTTGTATCCGCATAATTATTTTAACTTTAAAAATATTAGTTTTTATATAAATATAACGTTTAAGAACGTTAAATCATTTAGCTCATTTAAAATGTATTTAATCTAGAGTTCCAGTATTAATTTCATCCATAAAAATATCCTAAAAACGATGCCTTCAGTTGTTTAATACAGAAAATCAATTTGTTACGATACTACTTACCTAAATAGAGGAATCTCATCTATCAAACAAATGATTAACTGCATTCATCCACCAAAACGTGCTTAGAAATCTATAGTTTGTAAATAAATAAAGTCTCCAATTACTATTGACATCGCGATTGGGATAGTTGATTTATGAGACATAAAAGATTGGCTTCCTCTCCAGAACAGCTTTTCCGTGTTACGCCAATCACATTCTCACTTAGCATCAGGAATCTGACTTCTAAGCACTAAATGCTGACTGACGAATTACGGTGGAAAGTGTCATTAGGTTAGTGTTTATTCCGTATTAATGGCATCACTCACACCTCCTCAACTGATGATTTATTATACTGATAGATATAATTACTACACTATCGTATGAATTAGTATGCATGCCATTCAATAAAAATGAAGGCATTATCATACGCTGTTGTTGGGTTTTATTATATGTGAATACCTCTTAAATAATTAACCCTTCTTTTGTGACTAAAATGATGAAGAACAAGAAATCTTAATGGTTTTAAAAAGAAAGTTGTGCATTGAAAAATAAATATACCAGAAAAAGATATTTGTTCAAATACGCATAAAAATAAGTGTTAGGATTACTTTCAGTGTTGAGGGATAGTAGGAAAAAATCTTTGAAAGTTCATTATATTTTTGGTCCAAATAAAGGTTTACTTATCAGAATATTTTTTTTGTAAATTTATTACGAAAATATTCGCATCTTAAAAACGTTAAACACATTTTGACCGAACATACTTCAAAGTCCATGTACTCGCAAATACCTATTAGAAATATATCTTTACACTTTTCAGATTAAATTACGTACTAAAAGGTTTTAAGGTGTATAACGCAACGTAAAGCTTTTTAATAGGGTTGTTTCCTTCAACTGAAATTGATCATTTTAACACCAAAAACACTAAGAGAAATGCAAAAGAATAATTTACCCACGCTCAAAAAATTTTTAGACCAAATAGTTAATTAGTTAAAAGCATTTAAAATTTGGAGCCGCAAAAAAAGAGGCGTGGCCAGCTGTGACGTCATTTGGTATGAACCGGCGAAAAGTACCGATCCTTTGCCTTGCCTCTTGCCTGCATTTGTGTTTTGTTTTCGAACTGAGTATTTACGCTTTGCTTATCATAAATATTTTAAACTAAGCTTTCGTTTATTGTTCTTTTACATCATTACTGTACACAAAACAGGATTAGTTTTCAAATTGAGCTTGGTTTTATTCGAGCAGATTCGAATAATTCGCCGAAAATTTCGGTTTTAACTTCGGTTGATTTCCTTAGAAACGATACACGGTTCAATAAACCAGAAATAGAGGAGTTAAACAAGCAAGATGAGTACTATTTCGCATTCTGTTTTTAAAGTTTTAAAAATCTATTATATTTATTAATAAAGAGCATTTTTAGTTCGAGTACACTCCAGCATTGTGGTAGGGTAGTTTTATTTTCAACTCCCGTTTTGATCCTGAAAAAAGTAGTAGGAATTTTGAAATAATTTTACTATTGGTAACTAGTTACATCTTTGAGAATCAGTTAACATGTTTTCTGGAAAAAATCAGACATTTTTTAACTATTAGATATCGAGTTTACAAGCGCGCACCTCGGTCTTATTTCCCACCAACCCATAGAGAAATCTTTTTCGACATATTCCCCTTTTTGATGGTTTAAAAAATAAAAAAAACTAATGAATATTTAAAAATAAGATAATTATCGAAGGTTACAAACATATTTAGTTACATTTCAACGTAATCACCTTGAAATGAACTATTTATTGCACCTTTTTCACAAGTTTTTCTATCCCTCATCTTGAAAAGTTAGATTTTTCGTTGATTCGCAGGCTGTAGCTCCATGAATCACCAATGCCTGGAACTTGGCTGATGCACAGCATATGGTTTTAAACCTGCACAATTGCATACTGCAAAAATCACCTGCCTGCCCATTGTTTTTTGTTAATGCGAAAAGAGTTTGAAAGAATAGAAATTACACAGGTTTGCAATGAAAAAGCTGTTTGAACAATTATTACGATTTCCTATGTATTTTGGTGTGCTGATAACGAAAAAAATATTGAAAAAATCCTGTACGTCAGGATTTTTCACAAATTGCAACATAATATTCTAATTTTCCCATTTTTTATAGTTTTTGAACATTTCTAGCTCCTCCCTTTTTAAAAATTAGGAGCTGTGAATGATGCACATAGTAAACTATCTCATCAGGATATTTAGAGATAATTATAGGGATTGAAATAAAATATTAAGCAAGACTTAATCGTGCAATAATGAAGGATTTTTGTTGTATAGTTCAAAGAAACGTTCTTGTTGATAATCACAAGGGTAAATTTACCAAGAAGAGCTTTATAAGGTGGAAAAATTGGCTGAAGAGTGTGTAAATGAGTTTATTTTAGTTATATAATGATTTTTATGAAGAATATGTAATAAAAAATATTTATTTTATAAGCATATTTTTATTAAAATTGAAATATTAACTTATTTTACAATCATACCTAAATTGTCGGGAAACATGCCATTCTAGGGCAAAACAGAGATCATTTTTGAGTTTAGGGATCCAAAAAACATTAAAACTAATCACCTCATTAATAAATTTGGATTAAAAAATCTACTTCTTAAGTGTATTTACATTTTTTTAAAGAAATGTTGCTATATTTGCTCAATTTGTTACAAAATGCGATGTTTTAAAAATAAAAAGAGGTCATATTTGGATTCAGCACACCAAAACACATGAAAATGATATTCAGATAAAGTTTGAGTCGAAAAATAATTTTTTTAAAAACATACTTTCATTTTCTTAAAAAAATTGGCATTTTTGTTAAATTGTGAAGAAAGGTGAAGTCTTATGATAAAATGGAGGGCAGTTTTAGATTCAGCACATCAAAAACCATAAAAGGTTTTATGGAAATATTTGAATAAAAAAAATAGTGTTAAGAGTCAATTTTTCAAAATTTTAAGGAATTTCCAAAAAAACCTAAAGACCTGAATTGTCAAAAAACGTGACGTCCCTGGGCAAAATGGAGGTCATTTTTGGATTCAGCGCACCAAAAATCATAAGGTTTAGGTGAAATAGTCCAAACAGCTCGGAATTTTTTTTTTTGCGGACCTGTGTTATATTGGCCGGGGGAAATAAGTTCGGGAAGCGCACTTGTAAACTCGATATGCTCGATTGCTGTATATTAATAATGTTTAAATTAATACGTTAAAGTTTTGAGATGATTCGATAAGTTTAAGATAGTAATTTTGGCTCTAAAACTGTACAAACTAGTAATTGTCTATAGTTCTTTAGTACTTCCCTCGTTCCGTTGAGCAGCTGGCATGAAATAAAATCAAGACAGATGTTTCTCTGAACATTGAGAGCTGAGAGTCTTTTCCATAATATCAATGTTTTATTTGTTTCCAATTTCGAACAATAAGTGTTGCATTTTTAGTTTATTCAAAAATATTCATTCGCGCTTTACCGTAATTTAACGAGTGCAATTCTCACAAGCTAAAATAATGCGTGCTTAAATATCGCACTGATTTCTGGATCTATAATTTAACTTAAGACATATTACTAAATAGCTGTGTCTATGTGTAAGCTTTCTTGTGTTGATTTTGATATAGTTTACAGAAAATTTTCTTCAAATGGCTAACAAATACCGAGAGAAGTTTTTCCCAATAGATGTTTTGTTTGAGATAAAAATTTCTCCTCTTAAACTTATTAAACTTATTATTATCATCTCAAAACTTTGACATCTTAATAACATTGAAAATATACAACTTAACTTTTAGTAGCCATTTTAATCATGCATTCCCAGATCTTAAAGCGGCCAAATAAATTTTACGAAAAGCGTCGTTTGCGGTCTTCTTTTGTAGCCGCAATTTTGAAAAGAAATAATACCCCTACCAAAACCATACATTGTATTCTTAAATATACGTTAACCACAATCCCTTTTGTTTGAAATCTCCACCTATTACCAGTTTTTCAAAAAAAATTCTAAACCAAAACTTAGTAAAAACTGTCAGAACTTTTCGGACAACTTAATATCTTTCGTGAGCAATTTGTGTTATCAAAAGAAGTATAAATTATGAAACAAATAAGAAGCACTACATGTTTACTACACTATGTTTTTTAATAGTGCCAAATGGATACTTTAAAAGGGTCTTCACAACAGTAGAGTTTGGAAGTAGCGGAGCCCATTTTATCCTTCATACAGGCTTTGAACCATTTCTTCCTCAATTTTTTGTTTCTTGGAACGATTAAGAACCTTTTACTATGTGTTTTTGCAGTCGATGAAGTGCATCCTGGCACAATGCAGTATTCATAAGCTTTTTTTACTTCGGAATCCATTCTTTTTTACTGATGCACGTGCTTTCTATTGGGAAAAATAAGAGCGCGCGATCGGCGAAACCTCGGATACTACCAAATGACGTATCTGCGCAGTGGCGCGTTTTTAAGCACTGTGACTGCGCATCCTCTTTAAAAATTAATAAAAAATTAAATTAAAGTCGTAGCGACCTCGGGATTTTTGATAACAACTTTTTTCACTATATTCTACCAGGAAAAAAATAAAACAGAAAATGGGAAACTACCCTATTCAAACTCTATAAATTAATACATACTTTTGATGTAAACGTTTCAAAATGTAAATCTTAAGTAGGACAGATATTCATGATGTTTCCTAAATAAACAAACAAACAACCAAACGGAATATCCGCTCTCCAATTACTAGTTGACACAGCTCATTTAAAATCTTAAATAAAAGTAAAATAATATTTCGAATTAGTAATTTGAATTTTCTGATAATTTTTATTATTTAATAACTATAAATTTATAATGTTTTTGGCTTAAATTTCGTTGTAAATTCAAAATGTTTTGAAATAAAATTTATCAGTGAGGCAAGACGTCACCTTAAGATGGAGAAATGAATGTGAGAGTTCGAAAATTGATTGGGCTTGTTTGTTTTTTTTATGAAAATCGTGAATAAAACAAGAACATTATTGAGAGAGTAAAAATTCTAAACCGAACGATCAAAAATAACAGTTCAATCTCTTAAATTCTTTTAACAGTAAAATCAAATTCACACAATTGCTATTTGAATTAAATAAAACAAAATATATCCATACTTAGCTTACTTTATAGAGCATTTTTATTTATTTATTTTAACCCAGGATTCATTTATTAATTAAAAGCACGGACCAAAGCTTAAAACCTAAAAATTTTAACCAATAATTATTATAATAATAATGTTTATTTTCAATTTAAGAAACAACAAAACAAAAATATAAAAATAATATTGGTTACTAAGGGGAATCAATCCACTTCACTACCGAGAAAGTAAATACATTGCGTAAGACATGTAATTAAAAAATATAATATATAACATTAATATATAGCATTAACATATAACATTATAAAAATTGAATTTAAATAACTCTCAATTTTTGATAAAAAGATGTGAAAACACCAAGAACCGTACTTAAAAACCGTATTAAGTATATCCTTTAAGCCTCAACTAATTCTCAATGTACCCGTAATTCCATTCTTCCAGCATTACCCGAACCGTCACGTTTTATTCGGTTTCTGGAAAGGGCAAGGGTGATTAAGACAATGAGGATTTGATGCTGCTGAGAGTTAATACTACACAGTGGGATGCGCACGGATAAGTCTCTTACGCCCCAGTTCACGCGGGAATATTACCGCAGATGGGAATTCTGAGGGAGCGTCTTACACTTGTTGAGTTCTGGACTTGTTATGATAAAGGAAGATACTAGTTATGTCGCTTATGTATTTTTTGTGCTGCATTAATTGCTATTCTATCGTCGCTTAAGACTTACCATGACCGTTCTCATTTTCTTAATTTTTTTAAGAGGCGGAATACTGGTCGACTTTCATGAGCAGTAAACTTTGTACATAAAATAGTATTCATTCTTTTGTACCGATAATATGTTATAATTATGGAAACGATTAATTCGCCAGTTAAATAATAGAGAATGCAACTAACTGCTTTTTCAGAAAAAAAAGAAAATTTTCTGCCTTAAATCGTTCTAGATATACACAGAGCATAAACTAGAATTGCAATAATTTAAGTACCCCCAAAAAAAACTCCGGGTAATATAATAAGTTCCAGAAAGAAAAAAAATATCAAAACGTTTTCTATAAAAACCACTTGGTTTCCTCTCTTTTTTCTACTTGCATGTGCCATTTTAATTTTTATTAGCACTGCAATCTTCTTGTTTTTTGTTCATCTTCTTTATGTTCCCTAAGGCATACCCTCACCACTTCAGTTTTTTGATACATTGAAAGAGTGTAGATGTAAAAAATAAGGGAAAAAAGCTCAAAAGTATGAAGCATATATAAGGAAAATGGATGGAAGTAGCAAAAAATGGCTATCTTGAAAACATTGAATTTCTCTAAATGACCGTTTCGTCAATTGATTTTTCATCTTCTGTTATTTGGGAACGGTTTGTAAACTTGGGGAAGTTTTTAAAAACGTATGAAGTGTTTTCAAAATCCTTAAGTTTTTTTTATGGTTTTATATCTTTCAGGATTATCTTTTTATCTTGATATATGAATCTATTCCGTTAGCCTTTACTTCTTAAGATTAATTGACTAGACTTTGTTCTAATATTACGAAAGTCCTTCAGAGAGAAAAGTGGATTAAAAGAACCCAGTGAAACTTTTTTAATTTCGTGTTATTGGGAAAAGTACTTCTTCGTTATCCACTCAAAGTTTGAATTGATCAATTTACTGGATTTCAAAAACCTACTCTCAGATAATGTTCGTAGTTTTTTATTATTAAAAAAACATTGAATCCGTTTTTGTCTGTAATTTAACAATAATACTTTGAACCACCGCATTTAAAAGGATTAAAAATGAAAATATTGAAGAGTTTGTCACCTGTATTTTAAAATAAAAAAATAGTTTTTAAACCATAATTTTAACACTTCTCAAGGTAATTGTTCAAAATTGCATTTTGTTCAAACATAAAGTTAAACTTTTTCACTTAACACGAAAAATATTCTTTAAAATATATAAAGTATCTTTTTTTAAATTATGACTGACTTTATATAAAATAAAAATAAAATTCAAATAAATTCAAAAGTATGGGAGTTAATTCATATTTTCATAATAAATATTGCTTAAAAAGTTAAGAATATTTTATTAATTTTCATTTTACGCGCTCGAATAATTTTAACGAGGTATAGTATTATGCGCAATCAAAAACACATATCTACAGTTTTATACCAGCGGCTTACGAGTAAAAGGCACCAAGTCACTTTTGGAGAATTTTTTGAAAGCGGTAAAAAAACGCGGAATTCCTAAATCTCGCAAAACTGAAAAGCGATCATTGTTCTGAAGAAATTGCATGGCGTAAAATAAGGAATCGGATATCGCCAAACTTGGCACAGCCTCTTACGGGGTAGTTGATCCATATAAGTGACAGTGCTTTTCTCTTGTAAGCCGACTCTATAAATGAAATGCATCCAAAACTCTTCGGCCCTTGCCAAAGTCTTGCTCAGATGCCAAACAAAATACCAAAGAAGCCTAAAGTAATTCGTGAGTCAGGAAAATTTCATATTTAGCTTTGAATAAAAACACCCAGAAGGGGTTGCGAATGCCTCCAACAAAACATCGCCGCTCCCAATGCAATTATGATCCCCATCCAACCGATAGAACCAATAACACCGGGTCATAAAATATTCCCCTGAGACGCTTCAGCTGACTTTGAATTGTCAGAAGTATAAAAAGCAGAAGAAGAAAAAAAGCCAACTTGTATTTTCAGGGTGAACCGTTTATGGTACATAACATCTCGTTAACGATCTGAAGCCTCGTACAATATCTGAAGCATTCCATCATGCCATATCAACGGCCTTTCACCTTCCAGCTATTTGCGAGATATATATAAGAGTAAAGCGACCGGAAATATATTTTTTACATGGTTCATTGAATGCTACGCCCGGTTTTTATTGGTCTTAAGTTCTTATACCTTCCCTCTCGCTGGAAGATGATCAATGTAGCGTTTACGAAACAATCTAAAAGAGGCTTTGTTTCGAGTCTTCGAGGGGTATGTAAAGGAGGAAGGGAGAGAATAGAGTCATTTTACTTTTCTTCTTTGCGTTCTATTACTTGTGGTATGTGGGGAATAATAGTGGCATAACGGAGGGTTTCGGTTACTTACTTTTAATGGCTATTTGAATCGCTATACTTTCGCCTTCATTTTTCCGGTTTCTGGAAGTTTTAAAAAGAAGGATTTTTCAGAGACACATAATGGTTTTTTGTGTAACACTCGGGCGGGTTTAACTTTCTATTTTCAAAATGATGGGTTTTTTATACTTCATTGTATTGAGTGTTTGTAAATCTTTAAATCCCCGAGTCTGTTCGCATTCTTTGAGGTTGAAAAAAATGCTAATCTATATTGAAAAATCACTTATCAACCATATGGGAAGGGTAAAAAATTACGACATTTTTCTTAGACGTGAATAAGGAACTTGCATGTGTCAGATTTTCATAAACTTTCAAGTGTTCCGTATAGTTTTTTGGAAAACAAAATGAAATATTTTGTCAATTTTTCAAAAAAGTGTACAAGTAATTAAATATTTTAATTTAAAAGTCGAGAAAAAAACACGTAACTGAAAACGCGAAGTGTGTTTGCATGCATAGTGACGTAGAATTCCATCGGGCAAAATTGCAATCAAAATTGAATTTCTATGTTTTAGTTGATGATTTCTTTTTTCTGAAGTGTCCGATATGAATGCTTTAATAAATATTTACCTTCTATACACTTTTGGTGACGGTCAGAAATCCAAAGCAAACATTTTAGGCAATGTCAATAAATTGAGACGTCACTATGCATGCAATTAAGCGTTTTCAGGTGCTTCGGAAAAGACGATTTTTGATATTTTTTTTTGCAATCAAAAAATTTCTCAATCGGCCTCAAATTTTGTGTAGTGGCTAATTTTTGCGTGAAGAATAGATTAAAAAAGTAAATAAAAATCATTCAAGTTCCTTATTTTAAATATATAACATAGTACGATTCAACAATTATTCCAATATTCCCTTTATTATTTATTAATATTCTTTTTAAATCAAAAATGTTATTCGATAACTCATGAATTCCATATTTACAGTGAAATAAAATATTTTTTATTTTTCATTCACTAACCACTTTTGAATCGTCGACACATATATAAGGTGCTTTTTTAATAAAACACAGGGGAAACACACACTAAGAAAACAATTTATGCATGATGTTTATTTTGATTCATCTTCTTGCCTGTATGGCAAGTTATAAAATATATCTTATAAAGTTCCTTAATTTTAACAAGTGTTTATAAGTTTTGAAACGGGATATTTGTTTGTACAATGTATCTATTTGATATAATTTTTAATGTTAAGGCAGTCAGGTTATTTTTTTTTAATTTTAAAAATAATCTAAGTAAGTTTTTTCAAGAATTTTTTAAATATTTTTCGAATAATTATTTTGTCTCTAACGAAACAGTATACAATTCAAATACCTTATTCTATGAATAATTTGGATAGGAAATACCTATAATAAAACGGAATAGTAATATCTTACTAAAAATCATCTCAATACAGCTTTCATATCCCTATTAGTCATTCCCACCCAAAATTTTCTATTGGATTTAAAAAAACCTCCATTGAAAATCATGCTAATTGGAGGAATACACTACACATACATATTTCTATATATTCAGAATAGAAGTATTTGTTATTTATATAATTTTATACTAGAGATTTCTTCAGGACAACATAAAAATTCCTCTTCAAAAAGTTGTAAATGCTATATTTTAAGTTAAATAAATTCTGGAAATTGTATTTGTAAGTATTACAAGACTAGTCGAGTATCATAGTTTAAAAATAAAGCGAATTCCCAAAATAATTAAATGCTAACAAAATATATTATCAAATCTTTAGAAGAAAAAAAACACGGGAACCTCAAATATTTTTTTCCCATAGCACTCTTTATTTGCACTTACGCCTTTTCCATTATTTCTTTCTGAAGTTTATTCTCCAATATCGACCAATGCATGCATAAAAGTTTTCGAAGCTCTAACTCAAGCAACGCTGTTTAAAAGATTAGGAATACGAAATCTGCTCTAGAGTGCGAGGTTGAAAGCAGGGCAAAGTGTATAGGAATTTAACAGCATGGATTATTGGCGCTCATCCATCATCAATAAAGATTTTAAAGTCTGCTTTTAAAGTTTTGCAGACTTTATCAACTTTAAAAAAGACTCAGATTTATAAATGTTATAGTTTATTACGAAAGACGTAAATTAATTTGAACGAAAGATGTAAAAATATGAAAGTAAATCGCATTTTAAAGCCAAATTATTTTTACCTCTTTAACTAATGATTTATTGCCGTTGATTTAACTAGTTATTTAGAATTGAATTAATTTTCAGAATTATATCAAGCAAGGATATAATAAATTATTGAAACAAATATGAAGAGCTGAAATTTATAAATATACTAGCTGATATGCCCGGCCTTGCACGGGTGGAGATGGATATTTTTTTTTCTTTAAAATATTTAATTCATTTTCTACCTTCCAGGCGTGGATCCAGGGGATAGCACTCTAAACAGCAACTCCCCTTGGGAACCCAAAAAGGTTGTGAAAATGAGTAAAACCCTACTTTTTACAGGTCTAATTTTCCAATTTTTTTCTGTTGGAAAACCCCCATACCTCCCATTTGTACCACCAGGGGATCTTCAGTGATAATTTTTAGGAAATCCCCAATATTTTGACATTTTGGGTAAAAAGTAGAGGTAATAGTGTTGAAAATGGCCCCCTTAGACTCAAAACGTTTCTAAAAATGAGTTTAAACCCTACTTTTACACGTCAAATTTCAAATTTTTTCTGGGGGAGGACCCCCATACCCCCAATGGTACCGATGGGGATCTTGTCTGGAAAAGTGCCCTCCCTCTGGAGCCGTGCTGTATCCGCGCCTATATTTTGATGAGGGAAAGGTGTCGAATGCAGCATTTTAAATTTTGAATGATTTCTGCATTTAACACATGATTCCCATAAAAAAACAACAAAATATTAGAAAAATATTCTTCCAAAAATCATTTAAAATGCTCAATTAGAGCCCTTAATTAATCGTATTTTCATGATTTTATTATATCTTTGGTATAAAATTTAATAAAACATATTCCTGCAATTTAAGAAAAAATACAATATTTCCACTTAAAAGGGCTTTGAATAAACTCTAGTTTTTTGGTCTGTTAACCAACTTTATTAAAAGCAACAATATGATCATGATTTGATTTTTCATCCTCGTTTCCATGGAGACTATTTTAACAACAATGCTATTCCATGAAATTTTTTATTTGAAAGTTAGATCAACTTTCAAATAAAAATATTTTAAAATATACTTAATTACATGTTTTAAAATTTTAAATTTCATTTAATTATGTTTTTAGATTATAGTTATAATTTTTAATTAGACTTATCTCTAGTGTTTCTTTTTAAAACTTGCTATTTTTCATTGAGTTATTTTTGTAACAATTGGGTAGGCAGATCCTTTTTTGAGCAGAAATAAAGCTATTTCAGCAAAATGACCATAAATAGGGTCAAAAGGGGTTCAAGGGGTCTTTCTAGAACTTTGAAACATAGCCTATGTTTTTTCTGGGATTCTTTTACGTAGGTATACCAAGTTTGGTGCCGATCGGAGGGAAACTGTGGATTTGTATAGAAGACAAACACACAAACACACCCACACTTAACTTTATTATATTAGATGTACTAGCGGATATGCCCGGCCTTGCACGGATGGAGTGTATAAGTTTATTTTTTTAAGTTTTCTTAAAATACATTTATAAATTTGTAAAGAAGCAATATATTACATATCAACCTGGTATCCCAGGCACCTCTTTCCTCTCCCGGTGTTCCCAGTAGTTTTCAAATCCCGGTTTTCCCGGTAATTAATCCTATCCCGATGTTCCCGGTCATTTTTCCTATCCTGGGGATCCCGGAAATCTTTTCTATCCCGGTGTTCCCGGTAATTTTTCTCTATCCCGGTGTTCCAGATATTTTTCCCCTTTCCCGGTGTTCCCGGTAATTTTTCTCTATCCCGGTGTTTCCGGTAATTTTTCTCTATCCCGGTGTTTCCGGTAATTTTTCTCTATCCCGGTGTTTCCGGTAATTTTTCCACTTTCCCAGTGTTCCCGGTAATTTTCCTTTTTCCCGGTTTTCCGGGTAATTTTCCTATCCCGATGTTCCCGATAATTTTCCTATCCCGATGTTGGAGGTTATTTTTATGTCCCGGTAATCCCGGTATTTTTTCCTATCCCGATGTTCCAGGTAATTTTTCTTTTCACGGTGTTCTCGGCAATGTTTCCTAGTAAATTAATGAGTCTAGTGAACTAAAATAACAAATTTGAAACAATAATAAAAGATCTAGTAAATTGAAAAGTCTAGTGAACCGCTTCATTTGAAACAATGTTTTATTTTTAAGTCGTTTTCCATGAAAAAAATTTACATTTTTCCATAAATATTTAAATTTTAAAGGAAAATATCTTAAAATAGGGGAAACTAACGTTTCAAAATTAATTATTTGAATTTAATTTGGTGTTTTTACATCTGATATAGTTTTTAAATGGACAATTATCGAGTTTTTCCTGTTAAAATAGTTAATTTTTGAAGGTTTTCTTCTCGTTAACAGTAGTGAGTCGAGCAGATCTGCTCTGGTAGAGAAATGGAGAAATAAGCGTTTTCGGCTATAAATTCGGTTAAAAGAGGGTCAAGGGGTCGTTCTAGAACTTTGAAACATAGCCTATGTTTTTTCTGGGTTTGTTTTACGTATGTATACCAAGTTTGGCCCCGATCGGAAGTAAACTGTGGATTTGTATAGAAGACAAACATACATACATACACACACTTTGTTTTATTATATTAGATAAGCGTCCGGGAGAGAAATAATTCCTTGTTATAGCGCTTGTATTCATATTTATGTAATCAGAAGCCTTCTTAATCCATACTTATACTAGCCAGCAATGTTAGTTGACCCTACGACGTACTTACAAACGAAGAAGTTCCCATCGCGGGGTCTGAATTTCGAGTGATATTTAATGTTCAAATACGATTATTTCGTGAAACCCATGTATATTTAGTGTCTTTTTATCACGATTTGCGTACCAAAATTCGTCCTAGCAACTAAACAGGCTTTGTGTTTATCCATGTTCTCCTTCCTCATAATCATAATGACGTACTGGGTTCAGAAAAAGTTGCTGTTGAGTATAGTGAAAATTATTTCACCCCCTTTATTAAGTCGATGTGTATAATAGTCCTCCTATAATTAGCGTTTACGTACTCTTAGAAAAAATCACTTAACATTAAACATTTACGAAACCTATTTTAAAAGGCGATAAATTAAACAAACTAATTACTACACTAAATTAGAATCGTTTTAACGCTTGAGTTAAGTATATTAATAAGGTCAGTCTAAAGTAAACCAAGTGTTTAGATTTAGGGATATGGATGAGCTGTTTCAATTGAAGCATTTGATTTGAGTTTTCCAAGACTAGGAAACTAATACGCATGTATTAGCCCAAACTTAACTATAATTACTATAAATATCCTTTAAATTAGTCTCTCTCTCTCTTCTGTCTACCATTAGACACATTTAGTAGAGTATAATTTTTAACTTTTTCAAATTAATTTATAGTTAAAAGTGAAAAGCTTTCAAGGCCAGATAAATGAAGATTAAAAGTTTACGAGCAATAAAACAGTGGAATCTTTATTCTATATACTTATTTGCAAACTGGCATTCGCATATATATGGATTTGTAAATAAATAAAGTTGGATCCAAATGCATATTTAAAAAAAACCTTTTTTATAGTTTCACTTAGTATTTTTGTTTCAAGATTTTCGAATAACCTTTCCCGATATTTTAGCACAGCATGTTTTTAATTGTAGAATTGGGACCAAAATTCAAGTTACCTTCCCAATGTAAATCGTTATGCAAATTAAAACTTTATATCCTAACAAAAAAAATCCAATACTAATAAATAAAACTAACTATTAAGTAAATTTAATAAAAACTTAATATTGCAGAGTGTTATTAACCAGGCCTTTTAAAAGTAGCTCTCGGAACCAATTAATTCTTCTTTCTACCATTAGCGAAATTTATGCTAATGCTCTTGAAAACCAGGTGAGAAAAAAAAGCACGGCAATTTAATTGCTCATAAACAATTTTCTTCCTTGTCTTTAATTAAGGGTAACAAGTGCTTGTTCAGTATTTAAAATGAAGGTATATTCCTCTCTTGCACCTTGATGAAGCAATGCTTCCATGCTTTCCATTTTTTACCCATCTAGTGTCATAAATTAAGTTTAACCTGATATCCGCGGTTTTAAAGCGTGGAGTATGGGCTTTCTTCACTTGGCAAAAAAGTATTGATGGAAATTTACGTTGAAAGTTGCTCCTGTAATTTATGTTGCGAGGGATTTTTTTGTATCTGCAATGGGGATCAAATTAGGATTTAGGAATTACCGCTTTTAGCTATCTCACTTGATTAATTTCTTGCTCTAGTTTTGATGGGAAAATAATGGTTAAGTTGAAATCGTGCGCTAGAACGAAATATTATATCAATTTGACTAATCTTCAAAGAGTTTTTGTACGAATTTCACAGAGCCTACGAGAATTAGAGAGTCCCTACGGATATTTAAATAGAATAGTTATGATTTTATAACTCAATTAAATTATTTTATTGATTGAATTTCGGTATTCAACAAAATACTTATTCCCCTCTAAAGAGTTAAGTTTCTAATCTGCTAAAAGATAAGTATTTGTGGTTCTCGATTCTTCAGAGTTAAGGGTAAGAAATGTTTTGGAATCGTAAAATATTTTTCGAATAAATAAATAATCCCAAAGATCACTAGCAACTCAAAATAAATAAAAAATCCATGTAAAGAAAAATTATAATTATTTTATTTTAATTAGAGCTTTTATATGTCCTTACTTGAGTACTATTTTCGAGTTGGGGATATTTTGCAAAAGCTGAAAATATTGAGTGGTTTGAACAGGAATGTGGTGCTTCAGTGGATTCCCAGCCACTGTGAGATCGATGGGAATGAGGTTGCCGACTCCTTGGCTAATAAGGCTTGTAATATGGGTCCTGTCCCGCTTCGCCGTTACACCTTGGGACAGTGTAGGAATGCGGTTAGGAGATCTTTAGACGAGTCCTGCCTACAGAGATGGAAGGACTGCACCGCTGGACGGGATTACTTCAGTATCCAAAGCTCCCCAAATGACCCAAAGATCTTTAAGGACATGCCCCGTTCTGTGGCATTGTTCGCAGCACGGGCGCGCATGGGTCATATAGTCACCAGAAAATATCTACATAGATTTTGTTTGGCGGCCAGCCCTCTTTGTGAGATATGCGGCATGGGGGAGGAGACTTTGGAGCACATACTCCTACTGTGCACTTCTCCCTTGCCCGCTAGAGCGTCCTTAGCGTCTAAACTGGCTGGCGAGTCCATAAAGGACATCCTTAGGGATAGTTGCTGGTGGCCATTGGCCGCCAGGGTTTATGAGGGACATCGAGCCATCGAGGCAAAAGTCTCGAACGCTTGAAGTAAGAAGTAAGTATGTCCTTACTTTATAAATTAAACTGCATTGTATCAAAATTTATATGTATACTAGCTGAAGCCGCAACCCGATGTGTTGCGCCGAGTAAAGATTTAATTACAGTTTTCAAGATGCATACTTTAATATTATATTTTTTAAGAAAAAAAAGATATGAAAAAGAAAAATTCAATAATTTTTTTACATAACAATCTGTCTTTCCAACATAAATAAAAACTCTGTTGTAACTCAATTTAATCTGCTGTCGCCACTTGTCCCACCTTTTCCACAGCCTTGAACGGGTGAAGTGTATATGTTTTTAAAAAGTTTTCTCAAAATACATTTCTTCTTTCATACCACTATGATCCCGGTATCCCAGGCGCATTTTTCATATTCCGGTGTTCCCAGTAAATTTTCCTCTCTCGGTTTTCCCCCTTCTTAATAAGTAATTAATTTGAAACGATAATGAAAGATATAGTAATAAGATATAGTAGAAAGATAAATTAGGGGGCTACCGCCCCCTGCTCGCTATCGCTCACCATCCCCCGGGAATTGCTGACGCAGTTTTCCTAAGATTACTTCGCAATCTTGCTCGCTTCGCTCGCTATAGCTGATTGGAAGGGGCTGGGGCTATTCATCTCCATTAATGAAAAATATATACACGGGACTGGAGAAGCTCTAATTAAATCGTCTTTTCTCCCCATCAGGACCCATTTTGTGGTACCTTAAATATTTCGTTGGTGTCACAGATTGGTAACATCCACTTATTGTAGCATAAGACGAATACAAACATTTATATGATTTTTTCCCATTAAATTGTTATATCCCGATGTTCCTGGCAATTTTTCTACTCCGGTATTTCCGGTAATTTTTCTTTCCCGGTGTTCCCAGTAATTTTCAAATCAAAGTTTATTTGCTAATTTTCAAATCCCGGTGTTTCCGGTACTTTTTCCAATCCCGGTGTTCCTGATGATGTTTAATATCTTGGTGCCTTTATAAAGTACCAAATTATAAACTGTAATAAAAAGTCTAGTAAATTAATGAGCCTAGTGAACAAAATGAAAAATTTGAAACTGTGATAAAATCTCTAGTAAACTGAAAAGTCTAGTGAATCGTCACATTTGAAACAATGTTTTACTTTTAAAACTCTCATTCCATGAAAAAAATTATATTTTTCCATAAATATTTTTATTTTAAAGGAATTATCTTAAAATGAACGTAAATAAAGCTTGAAAATAAATTATTTGAATTTATTTTATTTTTTACATAGCTAATGGAGTTTTTAAATGGACAATTATCGAGTTTTTCCTGTCAAAATATTTAATTTGGTTGTTTTCAACTAATTTACAATAGTGAGTCAAGCAGGTGTAATCTAGTGGAGAAATGGAGAAATAAGCGTAAAAGAGCAGAAAAACGCAAATAATTCGAAAAGTATTTCGAATTTCGGAATGAACAATGGCTACTCCTGGTCCCTGGGTCATTCTGCGTCTTTTGGTACCTCTGGCGCCCTTCTGCGTTCAGTGGTTTCGGAGGAGATAGATGGACATACACAGCCAGCCAGCCAGCCAGCCAGCCAGCCACATACGTTTGTTTACTCTCGGATTTTAATAGTGTAGATTTGAAAACAATAAATGACGTAACTTTTTCTGGAACTAAAACTTTATTCAAGGAAGAAAATAATAGTTTTCACAAAACAAATTGAATGGACTATATGCGACGATCTGGGTTCGAGACCATAAAATCAATTGTTGGGTAAAAACAAACTATCACTATCAAATCATATCTCACAATCCTCATATCTCACTACAAACTCTAGTGTAGTATCTGTGGTAACCAATTGCAAGTTCAGTAGGTCACATGATGGGTAAAATGTGACGTCAGACGGATATAGTCCATTGTACAAAAAAAGACCTAAATTTTTCACGTATCCCCTACTAACAATTACAGTTGATTTTCTTTAAATTTTAGTAAATTTAGTTGTTATTTACGTGATTAGTTCAGTTACCTATAATTTATTTGGCATTTAGAGTTTAAATACTGGTTTTAAAAATGTTATCTGAATGGGAATGTTTTTTTGTTTAAGGTTTATCCGTAACTGATGAAAGATAAAGTAACATATTGAAAGAGGAAGTTACAAGTAGTTCCAAAACTAAATGAATATGAATAATATTTCATATATTACTACTAATGCATGATTCATGTCCTTTATTTATTTATTTGAACATAAACAAAAATAAAATGACAATTGACATAGTCTCCTGGGACCTCTTGGTCCGTTTTGGTGACAATAACAATATATTAAAAATAAACTAGAGTGGCAAACGGGGTGTCATTAAAATAAAATACATTTTCAGTCGTACATCCAGATTTATACAAAAGACACAAAAAAACATAAGTACCATAAGGACAGTTAAGTAAAAAAAGAAAAACTACATTAAACATTTTTCTATATTTTCTATTGAAAATTTACAAAAATCCTTTACATTCCTTTTGAATAAGTATTTTGATGGACTGTTTTGGATTTCAAATGATAGCATATTATTATTAAGTATATTTATAATTACCATTCCCCTAAAATTTCATTAAAATGAAATCAATAGCACCACCTTATTAACAATGATATTCAAAGCAAACAGCAAAGGTTAAACATTATTTTATATTTCTTTTCAGCTACTCATTCAAAATCCCTTTTTCCCGATTCAAGGCACCTGCCATTGACAACCGACGCCTATACCTTTTACACAAAAAAGGTGGAGGGATTCATCTTAAAGTATAAGGTATATTCATCCCGAAAGAATTCCTTACCCGGGATAGCTTATCATCATCTATATACAATTCCTCTTGTCAATAAGACCGTTATTTTATTGAAATGAAGCCTGGGAAAAAGAAAATTCTTCTCTAGCGCATTTCCCTTAAAATTTTCTTCACCGAAATGCATTTGCCCCTAATTTCCCAAATCCGTATATCTTCTGCATATTTGAATAGGTTGCTTCTTTTGCATTTGGGCTTCTGCCAGAGATGTATCTTAACGGTTTTTTTACAAAGAATCCATTATTGCTGGAGAAGAAACTGTCGTTCTGGGTGTGACTGAGAGGTTTTTTTTAAAGGTTTACGAGAGTAATTGAAGCATTTCTTCTCTTAAGGTCTATGGTTTGTAACGCGGTAGATAAAATGAAACGGTGTTGTCACTCTTTTGGGTACAGCGCGTATAAATTTAAACAACGGCCTAAGTGGTATGGTAAGTGTTTTCCCTACTCAGAGGATTACTTACTCTTTTTGGAGCAGTGTTTTCCTTAGAATAATTTATTTAAAATTTTCATCGTAAATATTTTACGTAATGCATTTGTTTTCGAAATCCCCTTTTTGTAAAGAAGATATACAAATTCTAAGTATAAATAAGAATATCACATGATGAACGTATTTAGTGTTTTACGGTTCATTTATTTTACAAATAAAATAATGAATTCAATGAAAAATACGATACTATGGAAATACTTTTATACGCATTGAAACCATAAATAAATTATTTATTTAATCGATACATCATCATTCAATTCGTCTTTAAAAGCAAGAAGAATAGTATGACATGACAAACATTTTTTTATGCCAGCTCATATTCATATGTACGTATTATTCTAAAAAGTCAAACAGCAACTTCTTCTGAAACATTTTAATTAGATTTAGAAGAAAAAAACATTCTATGAATAAGTCTTAGGACTATTTCAAGAAACACAAACTTTAAGTTTTCCTTTTTTAATGCGTTACATTTTGGAGAAAAAATGAATAAAATAATAAAGCGTTTTCTAAAGTGAACTAATTAAACGGAACAAGATATATTTAGAGATGAAGCTTCCCCTTAAAATCTTGAACATAAACACAAAGAATGGAATCTAGAAATTAAAGATATCGTAAAACTTTCACATTGTTTTACATTAATCATATTCGAAAAGAAATTAAGCTTATCACATAGTTACCTTTCTAGTAACCAATACCACCTCTATGGGATACTTCCAGTGAGTATAAACTTTTAAAAATGCAGTAAAATAGTTGGATGTATTTATAAAACTTTATTACAGTTTTGACGGTCATAAAATAAAAAGCATTTGAAATATTCTTTCTTTTTGTTCCATTAAAATGATAAATTGCCATCTCGCAAATTCAAGACATTTCAATTTCCTTGGAAATATTCGTTGGTTCTGTGCAAATCGCTTTTAACATAACAATTTGTTTAAGAATAGAAAAGACGAATCAATGAGGGAAAACAGCATGCTAATGTTGAAGATCCCATTATAGATTCTATGAATTGAAGCATAAAATGAAATAAATAGTTCGATTTCTTCATAATGAAATTTATGTTGCCGATATAATTGTGTGTATAAGGGAAACAAGCCGTTCTAGATATTAATACATTGGAAGTATGTTAAAAAGTTTGTTTGAATTTAAAAATGAACATATGGTGTAAATTTTCATGAAATATTACCGACATTGTTTAAATAAAAAGTATTAAAAACCTTATTTTCTCACCATATAGAAGTTATGTTTTAACTTTTAAAATATAGTGAATTACTGCTTGTTGTTACGGTGGAAATAATCTTCTTGAATTTCAATAAGTGTTATGATCTCAAGAAAAAATTGAAAGAAGATATATTTTTAAAATAAAATTTTTTACGTTCAATTTTCTTTGTTATTTCCCAATAACTTGTTCAGAAAAATACCACATAAAATGTGAAATTTAATTTATTTCATATTTAAATTAATTTTAAATTAGTTTTGTTACCGATATATATATATGTATGTATGTATGTATGTATGTATGTATGTATGTATGTATGTATGTATGTATGTATGTATGTGTATATATGTATTATATTACTTATATATTTATTTACTCTTTATATATATATATATATATATATATATATATATATATATATATATATATATATATATATATATATATATATATATATATATATATATATATATATATATATATATATATATATATATATATATATATATATATATATATATATATATATATATATATATATATATATATATGTGTATATGCTCAATTTTTTTATTGTGATTTGTGTATATTAAACTTTTTCGATGATATTTATTTACTAAACGTCCAAATCCGACTCGCTCGAAAGTTGAATCCCAATACCAATGAATCAAAATCTATGAATTCGATTGTTAATTAAATTACTGTGATTATTCCAATAAATGTAATGAATTTGAATCGCGTATATGTGAATCAAATTGGTCAAATGAATCACTTGTAAGTGGATCAAATTTGTCAAATGAATCACTTGTAAGTGGATCAAATTTGTCAAATGAATCACTTGTAAGTGGATCAAATTTGTCAAATGAATCACTTGTAAGTGGATCAAATTTGTCAAATGATTCGCGTGTATGAGAATAATATTTGCAAATGATTAACTTGTATGAGAATTAAAAGATTACATGTGAATCCGTCATTCATATCTACACAGGGAGTTAATCCATCTTTCCTGCAGTGGTTGATGTTAACGTAGAGATTTGAGCATTCCTTACATAGAACCTCAACACCACAAAAAAAGATCTGATCAAATCGACATTAGGGCATAAGACCAATCATAACACATACACTCACAGGAAAATAAAACAGCAACACACCAACACCACCTAGAAACACATTTTTAATCCGGCAAACGGCTCCAAGAATATCGACGACTCCCGATCCCTCCTTTCTTCAAGACTCTCGAAGAAAAAAAATGAACTCGACACCCCGTCATTATTCCGTGTCAGCTGCTTCCAACCGAATTTATTTCCGACAACTGGAACGGAAGAGAGGGGGGCGATCTGGCCAACCGAGCGGAGACGATTGTGATCGAGAAGTCGGTGGCAGTTGCGACGCTTGTTGTGCCATTGTCTCCTTTCAATTATTTTCACTTTCGAGCCACTTCTTGTCCGAAATTACGTCGCGGAGACTTGTCACTGGACCTCTGAAGTGTCGAAAAGTGTTTAATTAGGCTTCGAATGTTTGGAGATAGAGAAATTTTGGGGGTGTTAGGGGAAATTTCTGTGAAAGCCGTTACTGAATGCATACATGCGATTGAATTTATTGTTTGGTTAAGAAATTTAAAATATGAATTTTTTTTTTCAATTTTTTGATACTTTTGCTTAACCCGTAGCAGGGGACGTGGGGTCTCCCAGACTCCTCAACGATAATTCGATAACATCGATAATTATAAGTCTATTGGAAAATTGTCTGTAAAAATGTTTATTTCATCATAAAGTTAAATAAAATATTTTTCTATCAAGAGATAAATGTTCAAATAACAATGTACTGAAATATCAGAATCATATCTTAATTAGACGATTTTTAAAAAATATAGAATGTTGCGGAGTCTCTGAGACCCCACGTTCTCTTATATATGTTCCAATTTTTCACCTCCCCTGTTACGGGTTAAAGATATTCATGACATTTCCGATTCCTGGGACCCTAGCTCCAAGTTCGGGAATGCTATTCACCACGAGTACTTCTCGCTAGTGACAACTCAAAAACAGAGACTAAATAGTCCAACCTTCAATTTGACCTCAGCACCAGCTAAAAAGTAACAATTTTCTCTCTGCGGCTATGGTTTCCACGGCGAAAAGGTTTGAACCAATCAGAGTTAAGATATTTTTCATGGGAAGAAATACAATGGTGTTCATTCTCATTGCGTTAAATGTTACTTTGAATTGAAATCAACTCAAGTAAAATAATAACGCTGATAAATAAGCGGGGATACTTCTCACCGGGAGAACTTTTCACCGGAGTTTTATTTTTTTTTTTAAAACTTGTGACGTCATGGAGGTGAGAAGTGGGAGTTTTCACTAGCGAGAACTAAACCACACTGGCTCGTGCTAATGTCCCTGATCGGTAGAAATAAACTGTTCTGCGAGTTAACTACTCAAAAAACTGCTTTTGACATTATTGCACAATGCCTGATGACGATTTAAATCGCATCCTCAAATGCTAAAAATTTAATTATTTTTGTAATATTTTATCAAGGGAATAAAATTGATAACATCATCATTAAAATTATCTTTAATAATCCATTACATTTTATACTTTGTTCCGTTTTTGTCTACTCTACCCGAAAATAGATAAATTCCACACAATTAAAACGTTTTTTTTCAAAATTCTCAATCCTAAACTAACTGTAATCCCTGAATTCCACTGAATTTTATTTTACAAGCCCTGAACTAACAAGTTGATAAAACATATAAACTTACTCGTTTAAGTAAAGGTTATTCCTTTTTAACGTATAAATAGTCGTTAACTTTTCAATGGATGAATCAGCAAATGAAAGTTTATAATACAAAATAAATAAAACACAAGCGTACTTTCACAGCGGAATAAAACTACTTGAAATGTTAAAAATGTCAATATTCTTCATCCGTCATAACAACAGCATCGCATAATGGAGAACAGATAAATTTATTTACATAAAAAGAAATCGTGTTGGCTCTAAACTACATCATTGGTACAAATTTTTGTTGAAGAGAACCCAATGCGTAGTAATAATTTGTAAGAGTAAAGAGGGAAAAATCAAATATCCTTTCGATGAAATAATTATACCAAATAGTTTTATTCAAAAGGGTTATTAAGTATTTAAATAAATGTTTGTTTGTAATATCTTCTTAAATAAAGTACAGTGTTAAAAAGATATTAAAGATGATTTTGTCTTTCTTTATTTTTCTATTTATATATTTCTCTCTTACTGTAGATATCTCTTTCTCTCTCCACCCGTTATATTTATCTTCCTAGGTATATTATATCTTTTTATAACGGTCTTTCTCTTCGTCGGTATATCTATTTCTGTATTTATTTCTTTTTCTCCCTTTATATATCTATTTTTGTACCTCTATCTTTCTATTTACCACTTACTAGCACTAGCTAAACCTCTAAAACCTCTCTATTTCTTGTCTGCCTAAAATCAGGTATTTGCATGAGTGAGAGATTTGCTTGATTTTATACTTTTTTGACACATTATGGTTTAAAAATCCAAAATTTCCGATTTTTAAGTTTAAAATTGCGTTTTGAATAATTTAAAATTCAATATAATTTTTGCCAAAACGCCAGAAAAGTCACGTTATCAGAAAACGGGCTTCTCTTGGATGTGACATCACAGCGCACGAAAACCATTGCGTTTACTGTTTTCACGTGATCAGAAAACGGGCTTCTATTGGATGTGACCTCACAGCGCACGATTTGTGATTCGAAAGTGTTTTCAGGCCCAAACAAAACACGAAATTTCAAAAATTTATATCTCAGAAACTAGGCTACGAAAATACTTGATGTAAACGTCATTCTTCATGGTTTTTTATCTACTTCTTTAATAAAATGTAATCTCAAAACGTGAGAATACCTCATTATGTTTCTCTTTCTCTCCCTTTATATAAGAATACTTTTTTACCCATTTAACTTTTACACTTAACATAGCCATTTGAAACAATGTTTTGTTTCTGATTTATATGGGACATTTAGCACAAGGAAACAGGTTAAACTCTAATTAGAACATGAACAATTTCACTCAAACGGCTTTTCTAAGTTTTCCACCACAAATGTTTTCACTCATTTCCAAAATTATCGCCCGCAAGAAAGAGACCTCAATTTAGCTGCATCCATTATTACACGCACAATGCGTCTAATGAGGCGAATAATTAAATGACTAAAGCATTCTGCTGAGGCAATCTACAAAGAGATCTGCCGTTTGCCCACGCACACTTTGCGGGTTTTATTCGCAGCAGCTCTTTCGCATTTTGCAGCTCATTTAAAGGGATGCGTGAGGCTGCAACCTCAAACCGAGGGATTTAGAGTTTTAAATTGTTTAGGAATTCCTAAGGAACTCTCTTTGAGTATTCGCCGCGTTTAAGGCGGATCCCTTCATGGGAAGTTAAAGAAGGTAACTTGCGTTAGGTTAGAGATGTGACAGGTTAAAATGGGGCTTTATTTGAAGGTCGGTCGCTTGAAGGTAGGTTAAGTTGTTCGAAATAAAAAAAGGGTTGGTTTTGAATGGCAGGTTAGAGAGAAGGGATTATTTTATCCGTGACTTTAACTAGATATGTTTAAAATTTGATTGAATTTCCCTTAAAGAATATGCTTGGATAAAGAGAGTAATTCACCATTAACGCTGGTTAGCGGACAATAAGTACAATTCTTCATATTTGCCTTTTTGGAATTAAATACGTTTTAGGACTTCCAAGTCATTTCAGCAGATGAGGAAAGTACTTATCAATTGTCACCACTTATTCTGTTATAGTCGCGGCTAGACTAGTTCCTGTTCTCCGCTCTCTTGCCTTACCTTCCTATGTCGTGCTGATGAGTCCTAACAAGGACGAAACCGGTCCGTGGCTTGAGGTGATGCTTGAGAGTTGGAGTATACACATAACATGCTTGGGTTAACGGTTATCCTTTAATGGGTTTGTTTGTTTTGTATGATAATTAATCCCTAAAAAGGACTTATACACAACAGTTTCGTCAAAATACTTACATTAGATTATATACATTAAATTGGTAACATTTGGCAATATATACAAGCCTGTTCAAAATTTATATACTTTCTGTGAAGAACATAGACTTTGTTTTGATTTCATCTATTAATGGTAGTATAAAAACATATTTATTCATAGTACACTGTGAAAAGAGATGTTCTCAGGCTATACTTATAGAAATGGAGGACCATTTGACAGGGGTTAGTAGATGATATAAAACACTTACTGTGAAAAAATAGCTGCTGAATTTCAATAGAAGAGGAGTATTTTAACTTTGAAAATCATCATTTTCAACGCCAAGTGCAACCTTACTAGGAAAAAATGCAGTCAAGGCGCCAAATGGCATAAAAGAACTGACCGCGTTTTCTCTAAAGCAACCAATCAAAAAAGGTTCATCAAATGTGCAGCATGAATAAAAATTAATTAAAAATATAAACAAGCACATAAACAATACGAAATACGCACATGAAACAACAAGCCAACAGTGACATTTAGGACCCCCAACCCTAGGCCGTAAGTGATTTGCGGAGAAATTACTGCGTCCAATAAGTCCCTCTATTCGCGGTGTGTTTTGAGTCATGTTCTTTTGCCTGTAAAATTTTCATACATTTCTCTGAGTTCAGCCTAAGAACGGTTAACTGAACAAAGATCCTTCTCTTGTTATTGTTTTTGTGTATGACAAAGTGTATTAAAATCATGATATGACTGGAACTAATATATTTATCTTCTCTGAATTGAATGAATAATATTTATTTTATTTTGGCTTTACTTTAATAATTACCGACTTAGATTTATAGAATAAATGATTTTTCCACAGCTGAAATTCTTAAAACATACAATCATATTTTGTCAAATTGTATCCTAAATTTAAATCAACTGTGATAATTGTATCCATTATTTTCATTTATTTTCTCATAAGATATAAAAAATCCTTTCAAAAATGCCGAAAAACCGCCTTTGTAAGGATTTTTTTTCAAAAGATTAGATTCTGATGAGTATTTAAAAATATTCAACAAAAATATTTTCTATTTTCTTTAGGTTTGAAAGAAAGCGTTTTTTATGTGTTTTCATTAATTCAATAGTAGGACAAAAAGGAATTTCTATGTCTGAGTGTTTCAAAAAGTATAGAAATGAAATTAAATCAGCATGCTAGAAACTTTCCACTATTTCTTAATTTGAAATTATACATTCAAAGCCCAAAAGATGAATGCATACAAAAATTCTTCGTTGAAATTCTGTTTTTAACAATTCATACCACTGGAGAATACACATAAAAGACAGGTTCCAGAAAAAAAGAAACTGTTTTTGTAAAAGAAACCTCCTTTTATAACAAAATACAAGCAAACAGAATATTCTCATTTTTTACGCCTTTGAAATACTTTAATTTTTAAGTAACTTTTTACCTGTAGTGAACACAGAGTATGATGGATAGAAGTTTTGGAGAACTTCCAAATTTCGCAGCGTAAAAATAGAATGGTTTCTGAAAAGGGGCTACGCACAAAGTTTAGATATATTGAACGGGGCAAGCAAAATACTAAGATCATACTGATTGATCTACATGTATAAATTGACTAAATGCATTTTTTAAAAGGTTATAATCGATGAAATTTCGTTATAGCAATTTTTAAAAAAGGATTTTAAAATGAATGCCGGAAATGTAGTTGTGTTTCGCATGATTTGACATCAAGGAGAATATAATTACGATTTGCTTTTACTCATAATATTTCTATAGTTATTTTAAAGAGTATTGATGGTGGTCTTTTAAATAGGTTATATTCTGTTTTATAATTCATTTCTTTTATTTATTACATCTGTGAGTTATTTTAAAGCTCTGGATAGCAAAGCTTCATAACGAATAAACATAAACAATACTTCATAACAATAAAAGTTACGTAGCTTCATCCAGTTCTACGTTAAGTTATTTGACTCCGTATAAGATATTGTCATTTAACTCTCCCAGTATGTGGTATCGTATATTTACTCACGGTATCGACTTTATAAAAGAAACCCAGGGAAAATTCCTTATGTTTGCAGCAATAAATAATTTTTTCATCAAACTTTTAAAACAAACATTTATTATTATATTTTTTCGGGAACCAGGTTAAGAAGCACGTTCCAAAATTTTACAAATTACCTCTTTTCAGTCCACCTTTTAGTGCGATAAACAGTTTAAACTTTTTAAAATAAAATCGTTTCTAATTAATACTCATCTAAAGTAAAATATACTACATTATTTCTCTTTACCTCAATAATGTTAGTCATTTCAAAGAAAATTTTACGAAAAAAGGCATCAAAATCAATAAAAAAGCTTAGGAAAGACCCAAGTATTCAAAATATGCAGTATATTAAATTATATCTGAACTTAAGTTCAGAAAATAGTGCGCACAATGCAAGCGAGCAACGTTTTAGCTTATCACAATTACACTCGCTGAACTTACGCTCAGCGAACAAAGCAATTTTCTTCGCTTCATACGAAAACATTACAATAAAAACAACTCCTTGATAATCCTAATAAATCAATTGAATGATATTATGAAAAGATACTTTCAATGCATTAATGGCATCAATTCAATGCATTAACAAGCATTATGGTTCAAAAAACCCCTGCCTTTAATTACTTCATACCAGCTGCTTAGAAAAACAATAGGCGTGCTTTAAAAAACACGTGAAATTGCCAATATATGAAGTTTTAAAGCCAAAATTTCCAACCTTAAACTTATCGAATCATCTTGAAACTATGACATCGTAATCTAAACATTTCAAATATACAGTAAAACTTTTTTTAGCCCTGAATTATGCGTTCTTCCTAGTTTTTTAAACAAAAGAAAAAAATTACGCGAAAATCGTAGTTTTTGGTCTTTTTTTCAAACCGCCATTTTGAAAAGAAATAATATCCCGAGAACTACAAAAATCACACATTATGTTCATAAATATACATATATTTAAATCCCTTTTGTTTGAAATCTCCACCTATTACCAGTTTTTCATAAAAAATTTTCAAAGACTAAACTTTTTAAAAAGTAACAGAACTTATGGGACAACCCAATAGATCGCTGGAAAAAGTAGTATAACATGAGTTTCAATTTATGAAATAAATAAGATCTTCCGTACAATCTTAATATGACTTAAAATGAAAATTGAATTCCTTTGAATTTTAATTTTGAAAGTTTTCGATTAATGGCAACTTGAAGTAAACAAAATCTTATTAATCGTAGAAACTAGGAAAGCTGGAAAAGTCAGCCAACAAAAAAAGAGCCAAAATTCGCCAAATTGGCTTCAGATAGAAGTAGAAGTACTTTACTGGTTTACCGTAATGGAAAAGTACCAAAAAATACACTGTACACAGATGCTCCCAAGAGCGACAAAACTTTCGGGATGACCTAATATTGTAAAAAATATACTTTTTTTTCAAATTCCCTCCCTGTCTCAACTCGCCGGTATATTAATGGACTATCAAAATTATGGAAATAGCTTTCGGCAATATTGTTTAAGGTACCTGACTACGTTGAAAAACCGATTTTCGACCAAAATTTCGAAAACTGTTTTATTAAATAACCGGAAAATATTGACTCTCTTCTTTTCAAAACAGTTTTTGGTTTGTCTCTAAACAAAGTAGAAGCCGAGATATTTCAATTTTAAAAACCATATCGCAAGCTTTTCAACCGGAGTGGCGGACTTCAAATGCGTTTTTCTCTTAATGTTATTTTTAACAAATTTGCTTTACGGTGAACATCATTACTACAAATATAATTGATATGTTTTTTTGAAATTTGGTATGATGGTTCGAAAATGCATATTCTATTTTGTGAAGCAGGATCTTATGTGTATTTATAAAAGAAAAAATTTTTGAACCACTTTTCTATTTTGTTGGAAAAAAAAATTTAGGTAAATCCTAACGTCATGATTTGTATCTTCTGATAGGAATGAAATTCAGCTTTTATCCTGGTTCACAAAATTGATTATATATTTAAGAGGGTTAATATGAAATTTTATGTTCATATCATGAGTAGTTTTTAAATAAGAGTGTTTTTCGTACATGCCGTTTTTAATGTAAAAAAAGACAATTTTTAGCATTTTTTCAGAAAAATAATTTTTTTCTCACAATTTTTTTGCTTACAATGTGTTTTCTATGTTCATTTAATCATTTTATGGGGGAAAATATTGTCATATCACTTGGGGGGAAACGGCCTCTCAACGTAGTAAGGTACCTTAAAAGGATGTGAAATTATGTGACTTGATTATGTTTGATTTTTATTTTGGGTGTTTAGGTTAGTTTTTAAATTATTAGTCTGTTTTGAAGTATTAGATATGAATTTGTTTATGTTGGTCAAGAGTGTGCTAGAGAAGATAACAGAAATGTCAGGAAGTTAGTATAAACATTATTTTAGATATATTTCGAAAGTTGCTTCTAAAATTAATAAATTCTGAATTAATGGATGAACTTTGATGTTTCTTCTCTGTTTGGCTAGATTCCTTCCACTCCGGGTGTAGTAGTAGAGTTAAGGAAATTAGACCTTCATGCCTGCCTACCTGAAAAATGCCGTTTTGGACCAAAAATTCAAGAAAAATTTTATTATCTTATTTCAAGAAACACATCTTTAGCTTTCCAAATCAGTTTAAATTTTGTCTTTATCTTTCCTAGAACCAAAGTTACAGAAATTTTACTTGAAACTTAAAAGGCATTTTATTAAGGAAAAGATAAAGAAATTCGCTTTTTTCTCAGAATCACTTTTTTGCTATTTTCCTTCTCTGCAAAACCACATAACTCAAAATATTATAAGTGAATTTCTATGAAACTTGGGCACAATACTTGACATAATATTGTTTAGGAGCCCTACTACTTTTTCGGCTGTGGGTGTAATATTTTTTATTTTATGAATAGTATAACTTCAAACTTTACTGAAATTTGGTGGGTCTTTTTTATTTTACAAGTTTAGTGCTATAACTTTTGATATTGAAATAATTTAGACATAAAGATAGTAGGCCTCCTAAAATATGTTTTTAAGAGGATAATAAAGTTTACAAAACAAAAATATCTTCATATAAATTTGAGTTAAATGATGTTTTGCGGAAAGGCTGTTTTTTGTGATTTTTTTGCATAAATTCTTCAATAATATGAAAATTTAAATTAAAATTTAAGTATTTTTTATATTATTCATAGTTTTTAGACGCATTTAATGGACGATTCCCGTATTTTTAAAAATTGGATAAAAAGCAATATTTCTAGTAAAACAAATGGTTTTGCTTTCAAAAATCAGCTTTAAAAATTTCAAAAAAATTTCTTTAATTAGATATTTGAAAATAAAAATAGCTAAATTTGAGTTGCCGTCGAAACAGGCGTGAGGTAACTGGGCACAAACTAAAATCAAGAATTGCCGAAAGGATATACCTGATTGGATGATCGTACTCTTATCCTTGCCCACTGACGTCACACAACTGTTTGTGATGAAGCAGCCGTTTTCGTACCTTTTTAAAAAGACAAACTTTGAAATTAAATAAAAAAATAACTAAACATGGGAATTAAAAAATTTTTGCGCCAAAATTCCTTTTTCATCGATCTCTTTCGAATAAAAAAATGCGGGAATTGTCCACTGTATAAATCACAAATTAGTTCAACATTTTAATTATTAAATAAGCCTCTATAAGTAGGCAGACACATTAAAGTAAAGTTATTTGGAAAACTCCCCCTTTCCACTGAACTTAAAAATAACCGTGACAAAGGTTTTTCAACTTAGCACGCAGAAAATTACGATGCAACCAAAAATATCCTTCTAGAAGGTAAGTTCAACCAACATACAATGCAACATACATGTCGGGACATGCCGCAACACGATCTAATAATCCCAATCACCGAAGAGGCCTCCTCGCCAATACATTACCCTGGCACCCCATTCAGCTCACACATACCTATTCCCCTGGAGAGAGGACCTCAGTGATTGCGCAGATTATCCATCAGTGGCCCACATGATTGCTCGCATCAGGAACGTCATACACGACCGAGCCATGATGGATGCTTCTGGAGGTTTTTACCGTCTGGAGATGATGGATATTGGTCAGTGAGCGCGCATACCCCCCATTGTTGCTTGACTCTCCAGAGAGACGGGTCGCGGCGGCATATAAATAATAATCGACCACTGCATGAAATCCCGCCGTTGATGGGTTTTGTTTCAAAGTGCGATCTGCAGCAGTTTCTGTTGGACTCTGGGCAATTTGAGTGGCTTATGCCGGTATTGGGAACCCATTGAGTTAGAGCGGTTTGGGAGATTTTGCTGATTTTTTTTTTGTTATTTGGGGATTACTCTCGAGGGAAGGAGCATTTTCTTTGTAAACTGATGGTGGTGAAAGATGTGTGCTTGGGATAGTTAGAATTGTTAGGATCTTAAAGTTTCGAGGAGTTAGAAAAGTTTGGATGACAAAAATACTGCAGATGTATCAATTCTTGAGTGTTTCATGAAGATCTAAATTTGTTTGGAATAATTCAAGAATTTATTTTTGGTATTCCATCATGTTAAAAAAATGAAATATTTTCTTTTTCATCGGGAAGCTTATGAAATTTTTAAAAAGGATGTTCTGATAAAAACTGAAGCATTTCATCCTTCAGTATTTTATAACAATAGTTGTTTGTCCTTACGTTTTTCTATTTGAGAGTTGTAATCGCTTGTACATTATGCATATTCATTTGCCAAATAGTTTTCTTAGTGTTATTGGCATTAATATCATTACTTCACTTGTGAATTATATTTATACTAAATCACAAATCATTTTTCAAATCATAATCATGTTCCATTAGCTAAATTATCGAGTTAGTTCCTGATCCCGTGTACGAACTATGTGATATTCTCTTTTTATTGATATTTGGTGTTATTTTTATATTCTTATATTTGTAACTAACCTTAAAAAAGGAAAAAAAATTGGACCTTTTGTATGTGTGTATAAAGTAATAATGTAAATGTGTAAACGGGCACACGCCCGTCAATAAAGTTGATTGATTGATTGATTAGCTAAATCAGAAATCACAAAATTATTCCTTCAATACAAATTGTGTATCACACGGATCCAAACTAAAAAAATATACTATTCAACACAAATTTAGAAGATTCAGTTAACCACTCTTTCAGTTAGGAAGGAACAAAGTCAAATTCAGTTTAAAATCCCCCATATGAATTTCCAAATGGCAATATCCCGCCATATAGAAGATACATCATAAGATAAGTATTCCACCTTACTATAAAAAAGCAGAGTCATGACTGTTGATATTAGATACTAAGTCAACCACAACACGGAACCACTTTACTGAATCTATCGAGTTGAAAGGATGTAATTACGTATATTTGTGCTTCATCCGGCTGCTCTAGGCAGGAAAACTACAGTGAAACTAACGACATTAGAACTTTGTAGCCAAAAAGCAACGCACTGAAAGTACTTCATTTTATCTTCTCGAGCCACGGGAGTAAGGAAGACCTTTTGTGTAATCGCAACTCCAAACTTTTTTCCCCTCTCCTCGCTTTCTTCTATCTGAAAGTAAATTTTATTTATTTTCTCCGGGATCCATTCTTGCCTCCTACCACGATTCCATTCAACGCTAGCCAGAAAAAAGGAATCGCTTCATACCTATTCACGAATTGCCCCGGCGGAAAATATTAGAGCTAGACGCCTCCGTAAGAAAAAAAAATTGAAGCATCGTGTATGAGTGTAATTTCCTAGATGATTTTCTTCTCTCGCCTTTCCACCACATTTCAGCGCTGAAAATTATACCGAAAGAAGTTCAGGAAGATAAAATATTGCCCAATAATAAGAGGAGGACTTGCTTTTTTTTCGTAGATGGTAAAACTTGAAAAATGATTTTTTTACTTACAACTATCCGAGGGGGGAAATAGTGAAGGGCATGGGAGTGGTATAACTGGATTTCCGTGGTTCTCCCCTTCTTGTTGATTCTGAATTTCCTGAAAACCAGTGTTGTAATTTTTGAGGGGGCGGAAGTTTTTGTAGTAATGCACCTCCAGCGGAAATGGAAACGCGGGGGAAATTGAAAACATGCGTTCGAAATGGAAACACGCAAGTGTTTGCTGAACACCTACATTAAATGCTACACATTTCCTAAACGGTTTGGTCCCTGCAGTCCCCATAGGCCTGGAAATTCAGTTATGCTCCCATAGGAAAGGACGAAGTTTGCGGCGATAGGACCCCGACAAACCAATTCCATTGCGCATCAAATAGGACAGGAACTGTCCTCTTGGAATGGTAGATAAGTACTATGTGATTTCCGTACTGAGGTCGAAATATAATTTTAGATACGAAATGAGGTATTCTCACGTTTTGAGATTAAATTTTATTAAAATAGTAGATAAAAACCATGAAGAATGACGTTTACATCAAGTATTTTCGTAACTTAGTTTCTGAGATATAAATTCTTGAAATTTCGTTTTTTGTTTGGGCGCGAAAACACTCTCGAATCACAAATCATGCGCTGTGACGTCACATCCAATAGAAGCCCGTTTTCTGATCACGTGAAAACAGTTAAGGTGCCTGCCTACCTATAGAGGCTTTTTTTATAATAATTAAAATTTTGACCTAATTTGTAGTTAATACAATTAAATGCATCTAAAAACTGTGAATAACATAAAAAAATTTAAATATTGATTAAAATTTTCATACTATTGAAGAATTTATGCATGAAAATCACAAAAAAACGTCTTTCCGCAAATCAACATAACTCAAATTCATATGAAGATATTTTTGTTTTGTAAACTTTGTTATCCTCGTGAACTTATATTTTAGAAGGCCTACGTCTTTTATGTCTAAATTTATTTAATATCAAAAGTTACAGAACCAAACGTGAAAAATGAAAAAACCCCCACCAAAATTCAGTAAAGTTTTAAGTTATACTACTCATAAAATAAAAAATATTACACCCACAACCAAAAAAATAGTAGGGCTCCTAAACCATATTATGTCAAGTATTTTCCCCAATTTTTATAGAAATTCATTCATAATATTTTGAGTTATGCAGTTTTGCGGAGAAGGGAAATAGTAAAAATGTGATTCTGAGAAAAACGCGAATTTCTTTATTTTTTCCTTAATAAAATGCCTATTTAGCTGTGAGTAAAATTTCTGTAACTTTCGTTCTAGGAAAGATAAAGACAAAATTTAAACTGATTTGGAAAGCTAAAGATGTGCTTTGTGAAATAAGATAATAAATTATTTTTGAATTTTGGTCCAAAACGGCGTTTATTAGGTAGGCAGGCACCTTAACACAATGGTTTTCATGATCTGTGATGTCACATCCAATAGAAGCCAGTTTTCTGATCACGTGACTTTTCTGACGTTTTGGCAAATATACAATTGAATTTTAAATTATTTAAAACACATTTTTCAACTTAAAAATCAGAAATTTGGGAGTTTTAGACCATAATGCATCGAAAAATTATAAAATCAAGCAAATCCCTCACTCATGCAAATACCTCATTCACTTCAACTTTCTAATATCTTGTAGCCCCTCTATTGCATGAGTGTGGCCATTTTTTTAGCTAATGGTGGATGCCTGATATCAGACCAAGTATTGGGATAACATTTAATTGATTATTCACTATCGGTTGATGACAAAGGACAATATTTGTTACTATGCGTATTAAATAAAATAGAGAGAAAAATACTGTAAAAGTTTCGAAGTGTCTAAATTCACGAAAGTTGACCCATGTTAAAGTATTAGCGAAATTCGTTAGAGTTGAGTTGTTACTTTCGTGGATTGCCTAAACGTTTGCCTAAAACATAACCTAAATGTTTATGCTAAAAATAATTTTTTATGAATCAAATGCCATTGTTTTTATCACCCCATAGTTTTGTTTAAATGGGGTAATAAGAAACAGGGCACTTTTAAAAATGATTCACAACCCAAAATTCAAGAACAAAAGTTGAATTATATAGCCCTTTAAACATCCTTAAGAGTTCACGTTAATATAATTTCCTAAGAATTTAATAACAAGATAAATTGAAATATTTGAAAAAGCATGACTTAATGTGGATGATTTTGCTGGCCGCATTATTTCAAACGGGAATTTTTCACGGAAATAATCATTCTAAGACGATAACATTTTTGTGGGATATAAGGTATGTCTTGAAGATATTCTGTGATTTTTTCAGATTTTTACGCACACACGCAAAGCCGCAAATTAAATGTTTCTTATTCCCCTAGTAAATTCACGTTTTTTAATTTTTTACACACACTCAATTGATCTGAAAAAAAAATTTAAAACTGACGTTTCATTTAACTCTTTGCAGGTCTTCTATTTTAATCAATTTCAGGTATATTTAGATTATTAAATTTATAAGGATGTTGATATTTGATATGAATTTTTAAAATTGCTTCAGAGAAAATAAAGTTTTTTAATTTTACGTGAACACACTTTATAATTAAAGGAGTAATAAATAGGTTTGTGGTTTTGGGAATGGAAATTCATTCAAATTGAAAATTTAAAACAATTGTAAAACAAAAATAAATTTAGTTTTATTTAAAAACTTTGATACCTACATTAATATTTTCTAATTAAACGGTTATGCACAGACATGTTATGGCAGTCTTACAGCCAGAAGATATTTCTCACAGGAAATATTCTCAATTTTGAGCCATAAATAATGTATTTTATACTCCTGATTAGTTTCAGAAGCTATTTCTTGGTGAAGAAAAACCTTTTCCTTTATATAAGAAAATTATTTTTTCGTATTATTCGGCTCAATTAATTATGTTTTAAGCACGTTTTTTAAATATATTTTAAAATACTTAAGGGGACTCAGTACCTCCAAATCGGTCAAAATAACAAATTAAGGATTTTGCTCTCAAATCGATATTTATACTCATAAATTGATTCTGAAAATTTCATAGTGATGCGCGAATTATAAGCTAACAAATTTGCAATTTTGATTGAGCACAGTTACCACACATTTTTTTAAATAAATATTTTTCAAAACTACTTTTTTAGCTTACTTTAACTTGAAATTCTGTATATATATTAGCCATAGTGTTTTCTATAAAGTAATGCATTCCAATTAGGGATTCAGAGTGTAATATAAGGTCTTAAAGTGAAACATGTGTTTATTTTCATGATATTTTTGAGGTGTTTGGAGAAAATTAGTTTTTATTAAAAACTATTACAAGTATCACAAATATGAATGCATAGTTCCATGGACAATAACATATATTACCTTGGGGTAAAAAATCCTACCAAAATTATCATAATTGAAAAAGAAGTAGCGTTTTAAAACTTAGTTGACATTTTTGAAAATTTCGAAATTTCTCAAAAACTGCTTTTTAAAAAATGGATTTTTTGCTTGGATTATAATTAAATGGTCATTACAAGTTTTTTGACGTTAAAGAACTTCAAAAAATTTGTAAATTAAAGAAAATAAAAATTTGGGTTCCGAGTCCCCTTAAAACCAAGTTTGTTAAAATAAACGGTTTTCATTGCAAAAAATTTAGAAGTAAACCCCGTAAAATCTAATTACCACTACTAAAAACAAGTCACCCTCTTCAAGTAAAGATAACTTCCTCAGGAGGAAAGCAACTTCTCTTCAACAGGAGGGGTCAAAAGTACCAGTAGATGCCAAATAAGAATCTCCTTCTTACTTCCTAAAGCGTTTCTGGAACGAGCCGGGCTTTTAATTGCGGAGCATCAACCCCCACTCCCTTCTCTCCCCCGCATTATGTATCAACAAAGCGAACTCAAAAGCAAGCTAGGTATGTAAATCAACTTCCTGTTCTGAGTGGATGTGCGCTTTATATTGCAAATACGATATGAAGGCTGGCGATTCGCCAGAAGACTTCATAGGAATAAACAAGCCTCCTAGGGAAGGAAGCTAGGTAATAAGGATGCTTGGGGCATAAAACTGCAAACGGGCGTTCCAGGCCGGATATTTGGAGGGGCATAAATGAAGAACTGTTGAGAAAAGAAGCGTGAATGGTTGATGAATCATTTTTTCTTATTTTTAGGTTAGGGTGTTGTTTGTTGTCCAGGTATTGATTGTCTCTGACCTTTTGAAGGCGTTGTTCATTTTGTACAGACTGGATTTACTTAAAAATAAGTTTTAAAATGAATTATAATTTGTGAGTTTATTATTTAAAAGGTTTTTTTTTAATGTGGATGGAGGAAGTGGGAAATATTGCTGAGAATTTCGTGTCGTGAAAGTATGAAAAATGCATTAACTCTATTTATTCATAATAATTTATGCTGAATTAAATTTTCAGCATTAAAAAAAAATCTTAGTCTGAATGAGAAAGTTTTAATTAGGTTTTAACTCAATTATCTAAAAATTTTATTCGGATTTCAAGTACATAAAAGTGATATAATTTATTCAAGTCAAACAGTTTCACTTCCAGTACACGTGTAATACTTATTTCTCTTTTGAATAAATGTTAATTCAAAAAAATTAAAAATTTTCAGGACAACGAGTCTGAAATAAAACTTAAGTACGCATTTCTTTTGGAACTTACAACGTTCTTCGTTTCACTCCAAGCAACTAGCTCAAAGGCTGACAACAGTTACACACCTTATCACTGCCACATACATCGTTTTCCACTTCATGCAATCCAGCGTATTTAACCAGTAACTTTTTTTACTCTTTTTATAATATTTCAAGGGTTGGACGTTCAAGAATTTTCTAGTTTTTTTTTTAATTTTATTTTAATTATATTTTTATTTATTTATTACATACATATAAAGTTACATAAAAACAGAAGAAAGACAAAGAAACAACACTTCTAGTCACCAGGGATCACAATAAAGCTTTTTATCACTTATTTTCTTATTTTTAAGAGTTTTGTTTTCTTTACCATTTTAACAATTTTAAATAACAGTCATTATTTGGATAAAATAAATATTTTCATTTCAGATATTTTTTCGATGTAATATTGCCAACGGAAATTCCAAAATTCTAATTATCATCGCATTGAGAATGAAAAAAAAAACAAATATTGCTAACCCTTTCTCGTTGTTAAGAAATACATTTGGACTAATACATTGTTTCCTAAAGATAAAGATGGCAGCAATTCCCCACTTAAGCAAAGCTAAATATCCATTTCAAGCTATTTACTCTTGAACATATATTTTCATTACTACTACTACCCTCAGCTAATCCAAGACTACGATTTGGTTCATTGCCAAAATATATCCATGTTTCAAAATAACCTGTCACAGGGAATTAAACTAACAACGCCACTTAACTAAAGAAATAATTGCTGAAATTTATCTCGTAGTTGCATAAATCAATATACACTTACTCTTCACAAAGAATTCCATTTTAGATGCTTGTTTCTAATTGAATAAGGGCTTTTATACCTTGTTTTAAGTACCTTACAACACTAAATTTACTTATTGTTATCTAATTATCTGCAGATAAGAGTAAAAATATAATAATCCAATTAGTTGTATATTTGAGGGATTTTTTATAGCAAATACTATTTTTCAACATTATCTTCTTTTTCTATAACCTCGCTATGTCCAATTTGTTTTGTTGAAAATTTTTACCTAATGTAACCATTATCTTGCGTAAGTTAAAAACTTACCCTTGTATTAGAGAAAATTGGAAAGCATTTTTAAAAATAATGATCAAATTCTTACTCGTTATTTAATCTAATTGGGTTTATTTTCTTATTACTTTCAAAATAAGTTATTTTTATATCCTTAAAAATCATCCATTAAAATTTAAAAAGTGTATTTCTCTTTATCCTAGTATTTAAGTTGAGCAATTCCTTGTAGAATTCAGTTGTTTTAAGCCATAAATTGAAATGAATAATTAACATTTTAACGATGTAACTATACTACTGCCCATTTGGAAATTCTACAAGTGTAATTTAATTTAAGACACAGGGTTTAATATTAAATAATCGGGAAGGGGGGAAATGCATAATGCATAGATAAGTGGAGTAGAAACGTTTTCTAAAACGTGTACTTCCATGGTTTGGAAACAGTTCTGGTTTTATGAAAGCTGGTTTATATGGGCAATGAGATAGAAACCCCTCATTTCATGGGTTCCTCTGACAAAAATGTTTGACAATCATCCTGTGAAGATTATATGTTATTGCGAAACGCATAATAACCTATAATTTTGACAACATGCTTGTCATTTACCCATTACTGCCTGACGTCCCTTTTTAGGGACGTTTTTAAAAAAGCCTCCTATTTTTACAAAAATTGTTCCTTTGAATCAAAATTTGCAAGGATGTATCTCTGATCTTCATAGAACATAAAGAACACAAGAAGAAAGCAGAATTTTAAAAAATTTTCACTTTTTTTAAAGTTGGAAGATAGAATTTTTCAGAAAATTGCTTTTTTTAAAATTTTAAAAGAAAAAGCTTAAAAATCCTAGTTGTTATTTAAAAAAATTTTCAATGCCGATATATATTACTGTTTATACATTAAATCAGTTGGGGTGTTTTTTTATTTTTCCAAAATATTTTATCTTGACCTTATTTTGGACCCTCGAAAAGCGTCCCTAAAAAGGGACGTCAGGCACGAATGCCCCCGTGGTTTTCCCCATAGAGAAATGCTAGTGTTTCCTTCAATTTCTCATAAAAACGGGTTCGATTCTTATGAAATGAATTAAATAACTGATATTTATAAAATTACTTTAATCTTAGCGAATAAATTTATTATTTTTGTTTATATTTTTGGAAAATACTGTTATTTCAGCTAAATTAATGGAATAAAAAGTCTTAAATTATAAGGAATTAATTAATTTGTATTAATTAAAAGGAATAAATTAATTATTTTACTATATTTATTACTTATGCAAATATATTCTGGTTATATTTTAATTAAAAGTTTAATAATTATTAGTTATAATGACCTTTTGTCATTAAAATTGCCAAAAAAGTCGCTTTTGTGATAAATTTTCGGCTTTTTTCTAATCAGATGTCGCTAATCATTGTGTTCTATACTGCAGATCAATCTATACCATCTGGCTTGCTAATGCACATCCCAATAATGCTTGATTTTTGGGGAGAAATTCGTGTTCCGCACAATTAAATTAAATAAAATGAAAAAAGTATGGGCATTTGAAAGACTTAAACTTCACAAATTGAGATATTCTGATGGATTTGAGGTGTTTAAAAGTAATTAATACTTAATATTAGGTAACATATAAACAAAGAATGCCTTTTTCAATTAAAAACCTTAATTAATTTGCAATTAACATAGATTTGGGAGGAAAAAACGTGTTTTAGAGCATAAAAAATGCTCAAATTACGTTAATTAGGGTTAATTTTACAGTTAATTGGATAAATAATTAATATTTTTTGTTCATATTCATGTTACAGTAAGGTTCCGATCACTTTTGCTGCACTTAAAAAGGTAGAAGATGTTTTTGAGGCTTTAAAAAAGTTTTCTACCATGCGTTTACTACAGGGAAAAACAACGGGAGGCATTCGTGCCTGACGTCCCTTTTTAGGGACGTTTTTTAATTTTGGTGTAGAAATTAAAATTTTAACCTGGAATTTTTTTCACTATTTTTCCAGTTGTTTTGGGGCTATTTACTATGTTTTTACCAAATACTTAAGAAAAATAAAAAGTTGGGCATTAATGGGTTAAATAAAAACAATACCATTGAATAAATTCTAAAATTTTTAAAGGTCGTCCTTCAATTCTAATACTAATAACTGGGATGCACAACTACCCTAGTAGCAAAGCTCATACTAAATATGTACCGTCTACGATGCTTCAACTAGAAGTAATCGAAATTCGGGCTTACATGACAAAAACTGGACGAATCTTGAGCGACTTGGAAAAACTATAGCCACAAAACAAACTCACCAACAACTCCCATAGTTAATTTCTTACCTCACAGAAAAGAAACCCCAGCATAATCCCTTTCCCATTAACAGCCCCTCACCCCTTAGCCACCCCTTATTAAACACTCCCCCTCTCTAATCGACCCAATCCCCCTGTGTAATGACCCCGTCCTGGCCTGCATCCATCACTTACCGTCCGGCCTAAACATCCGGGACAGTGGCGCCGAGTACCTGAATCCGGGGCAGGTGCACGGGCCTTATTAGAGTATTATGAAACTTAGTGAATGGGCGGTCGGTCCGCTTCAGATTGATTATTTGCGAGTGGAATCCCGCATTGTAAAGTGGTTTTGAAGGGGAGATATCCCGTGAATGGGGGAGGAGATGAAGGTGATGTGGGGGGAGGTGATTTCGTCTTTCTCATTGTTGCGGTGTTGGGATGGATGGGATGGGGGTGCATATTGTTCCTGGTATAATTATTATATGGTTTATCAAATTAGAGGTATTCTGTTTGGATAAGCGTTAAATAGGTCATGTTGTTTTTCAAAAACGTTTCTATTGTATGAAGCTCACTTATAACAATGGGTATTTCCAACAATTTTGAAAAAAAAAACTAAAAAAGCGTGTTTCAGTAATAATAATAATAATAACAATAGTTTATTTACACACAAAAAAAAAGTTACATATTAAATCGAAAAAAGAAAAAAAAAGAAAAAAAAACACAAAATTTAAGTTGGCATATGAGTTACCCAGGGGTCATAGGCCCATACGGGTAACCAAAAAGACATTAACAGATGGATTAATAAACACAGAATAAGTGAAAAAAAATATAATACATACATGAAGAAATTGTAAAAAATATGTGAAACCAATATAGTTAGTAGAAAATCTAGACCATTGTACGCTAGCTTCAGAATAAAATTGTAATTAAAATAAGTAAAGAGCAATTCTTGAAAATTCTCAAAAGAACACCTCAATATTTTCTATTGTTAAAATGTAGTTTTTTAAAGATTTTTTAAATTTGGAAGGAGATCTCTCAGATTTTAGATCCTCTGGTAAGCTGTTAAAAAATTTGGGAGATAAGTAATAATAATTTTTATGTAGAATTTCTTTTTTTGTTTTTGGAACTTAATATAATTGTTTGATCGCAGACTATAACAGATGCTTTGAAGATCAGGGCTATTTTCTTGTTTAGTAAAATGAAATATAACTTTAACGAAGAAAAGGTGATGAAGGGGTAAGACATTTAATTTTCTGTAAGATTCAAGTAAAGGAAATTGATAACTACTTAAGAATTTAATAATTTTGTTTTGAATTTTAATGACTGGATTTATATTTTCTAAGTAATCTCCTCCCCAGATTGTAATACCATAACTTATTATAGAACTCACCAAAGAGTGATACAGCTGAAACAAGAACTTTTTTTATTAATTATCTTTTTAATAAAATAAAATTTATGGAAAATATAGCGAAGTTTATTTGTTAAATATTTTACATGAGATTTCCATTTTAAATTATAATCTACGGTTAGTCCTAGATATTTTATTGAAGAAGCTTGTTGAAGAGGGGGGGCAATTACAGTTACTACAGTTATTATTACAATCGGGAAGATGATAACAGAGACAAAGATTTTCAGAAGGTCCGTAAATACTAAAATTTATAAATTTGGTTTTATTAATGTTTATCGATAACTTATTAGCAAGGAACCAGTCTTTAATTACCAAAAGGTCATTATTTATGATATTTTGTAATGTTTCATAGGTAGAACAAGAGTATAAGATCACTGTGTCGTCTGCATATGTTATAATTTTACCGTTCAGTTTTAATTTACAAAAGTCATCAATATATATTAAGAAAAGTAAAGGACCAAGGATTGAACCCTGTGGCACTCCAGACCTTATATTTAAAATGCTGCTTTCTAAATCACCCAATTTTACATACTGTTTACGGTTTTGTAGATAAGAAATAAACCAATTTAAAGTTACTCCACGAATTCCGATTGAAAATAACTTATCGATTAATATACTATGATTAACGCTGTCAAATGCTTTTGCTATGTCTAAAAAGACAGCCGCTGTTTTGTTATTTCTATCAACACTAGTATATGTAAATTTATTGAATTCTAATAATGCATGTTCGGTACTAAGACCAGGCAGAAATCCGAATTGATTTTCAGAAATTATATTGAAAACCTTTAGATAATTATTAAGTCTGGAATGTACTATTTTTTCAATGACTTTAGAAAATATGGGTAAGAGAGATATAGGTCTGTAATTTTCAAATTTATTAGTATCACCAGATTTGTGAAGGGGAACCACCAAAACCGTTTTTAGTGAATCAGGAAAAGCACCTTTTAAAAGGGATAAATTTATAATTTTCGTTATGACAGATATGTTAGTGTTAGCTATAGTTTTAAGGGCCTTAGGTGTTATTCTGTCATAACCAGGGGATTTTTTATCATCAAGTGAGAAAATAATTTTTTTAACTTCCACATAAATAAAAGGGTTTTTAATTTCCAAATTGTCACAGATTTATTTATTTTATTATTATTTATTTATTATTAGAAATTTATTTTATTTTATGTGTATTGTAGTGTTTTTAATGTAAAATTTTAGTTACTTACTCCTGTAAGCCGTCTGCTATACATTGTGGTGCACGGGGAGCTTTTGTTTGTTTGAATGAAAAAAAATTGTCACGGAGAGAAAGTTCAAAAAAGTAGTTTGTTCGATACTTTTAAAATAAATATAAACAATTGCTTTGAATCGTAAAACCAATTTTTTATTGAATGACGTCAAGTCTGCTTCCCCTCTTTTTTAAATTAATGTTTAGCTCCCTTTTTAAAAGACAAATTTTGAAATTAAGTTTAAAAATAAATAAGCATGGTAAATAAAAATTAAAATGTAGGAATCGAACATTAGTCTGTGTTAAAGGTTGTTCCCTTAATTATTCAATTAAAAAAGCACTATAAATGATGATCAGATGTTTCCAAGTCCTTACTCTATGAATTATTGTCAAAAGAAACATTTAAAAAAGGTTTTGGTGTATTACTTAAAGGAATTAAAAAAATCCCAATTGTGCCCATTGTAGCATTAATTCCTTTTTTTAGTTTCCATGATCATATTTTAGATTGTTTTCTATTGTACGTTTTTCAAATTAATTTTATAGATAACTTAATTTTAGTAATAAAAATTTTAGGCTAGGTTCTTCTGTGCATTTGATAAATCCATTTCATAGAGCGTCCAATTTCTATAACTAAATGTTAATCAAATGGAATCAAGAATATAAGAAAGATTGTATTAAAAAATTAGCGAAACTGAAAGTTTGATCTATCTTAAAATAATGGGAAAGTGACGTCCACGTATGTAGGAATGAATAGTTAAATTTTAAAGTATCATTAACGTTTGATGAATTATTAAGTAAAAGACAGATAAGAGGGATAATTTTAATCTTATTTTAAGAAATTTGATATCTTGATAGAGATAAAACTGTAAAATTTATTCATCTGGAATTTACAAAAATTTTGATGCTTTCAATAAAATATCTGTATTTAAACTATGCATTTAATCTTATTAATACTAGATTTGTCCTCATCTTAATTTCATTTTCTCCGAAAATTAAGTGTAAACATCTAACCTTAATTTTAATTTGTAAAATAAATATTTAAGCTTATAAAAACAAATACCTCTTTTCAAGAATCAGAAAAGGAGCCTAATCTGCTAATTTAAAATCCCCTACTCTTGCGACGAATTCATTTTATTCGAATCTTTCATTTTACATAAGCCCCCATTTAAAAAATATCTTCCTTTAGAGAGTTCCCGAGAGTTATCTTATTTATTTTACACACTACATCATTCCCCCAATCTATTAACATAAGTAACCAAATGTTTTAAATATCATAGTTCAACCATACCGCCGAACCATGCATGAACTAATGCTCCCTAAACATTTCATCAACCCGCTATTTGCACAAAGCTCTAAAAGTCTGCTATTTTGCTTATCGTCGTCGAAACGGCTATATGTTAACCCTTAGAGTCCTACACCGCCCTAGATTGACATCGAATCCCATGGAAGGTTTCGGGCCAGTGGCGTAGCCAGGATTTTCCTATGGGGGGGGTCCAGTGCGTAAAATTTACCACTGGATATCAAAAAGTTTCTACAATTAGTGAAATAAAGTTATAATTTCCGCATTACTTTTAATTTTTTTCTTTGTTAATTAATATAGTTAATCATTTATTAATAATTAGTGTAATAATTAAGATTAAGTATTACTACTTTGCGATTGAAAGTTATGATCCACATAATTTTTTATTAAGTACAGAGACCGTCAAAAAACAGATTAAGAGTATTCAGTAGCTCCATATTAAAGAGGGGGGTTTGGGGGTCCACCCCCAGAAATTTTTCGGAAATTCGACTTTTAAAAGGAGTTTTTTTACTTCATTTATGATTTAATAACCGAGGAACACCGCTCCTTGTAAGCTAGATAATTTTTAAAGGAAAAAATAGAAAATCGGACGTTTCTGAGGCAGTAGTTGATCCAGGGTTCGGTTTTGGGGGGCTAAGAATTTTGAAAATCAAATTGAATCTTCTCAACGAATGTAATATTAAAAAGGTTGAAAATAATCGTGTTCGAATTACCTTAGGGGGGTTTGGGGGACCTCCCCCAGAAAATTTTTGGAAATTTAAGTCTAAAAAGCAGGTTTTCAACTCGTTTTGGTACACCTAATCCGAATTTCGAACATTATATTTTCAGGAATTTATTATTTGTTAGGAGTTTTGTATTTTGACGAACTCATCATAAAAAAAAAGTTGTTTATAATAAAGTCCCAAGGGGGGTCAGGGGGTACTCCCCCAAAATATGTTTGGAAATTTGACCCTTAAAACAGGGTTTGGTTTACTCTTTTAGTATAGTATTACTCTTTTGTTATAGAGACACTGGGGGTTCCCCCGGAAAATTTTAGATTTTAACATGCAAAATAGGTGGTTTTTAGACACTTTTAAGGGACATAGACGCCCTCTTTTGAGTAGGCACTGGAATATTTAACGCCTAAAAAAGGGTTCAAAAATTTTAGGTGGGGCCCATGGGGGGGGTCCGGACCCGGGGACCCCCCCCTTCGCTACGCCCCTGTTTCGGGCGGTCGAGATTGAAAGGGTTTAAAGGTACCGCCGCCGTCGCATCCGTCTTCACCGTATTTCGTAGACGGAACGCGACCAGGAAAAATTCCGCCTCCTGATATTTTATTCCATGAAAAATGGAAAATTACAGAAAAGAAGTTTCTCCGGATGTTTATCTTTCTCTTGTCTCGACGTGATTCATGTTTCTCATTTTTCAACGGGTTTCTTGTTTTGAGGAATCCCTGTGAGTGATTCGGAGGAATATGTCTCCTACCCCTTTCTACACCACTTTTAGATTAGATAACTCGGTGGTAGATGTTGTGGCTTCCTTTTTTTGCTCTGCTTAACTAGTTTTAAACATTTTTTTGCCATGAATCATTTTCAACTTGAACAAGGCTGTTTATAACAAGATCAGTTCCGTGTTGAATACCTGAGTTATGCTATAAATGAATTTGAAACATTTGTTATCTAAATATTACAGCGCAAACTACTAACATTAATAATGTAATGTAAGTTTCTCTTAAAACACCGAAAATTCGTCTTGAAGCGTTGAAAAAATTATAAATTTATAGTTCCTTGCATGATGAAAATTATAAACATTTAATTATATGTTAAGATAAGTATCCCAGGTTTTAAGCCCTAGAGATCTTATCTACATGTCCACTTATATAAGCCTTGGTAAAATTAATAGATTTATACGAGTGCTTACACGAAAAATTGTGTTTGAAATGGAATCATCCTTACATGCTTTACAGAAATATCAAGTTCACAAATTTAACGGTCAACTTAACTCAAGTTTTAATCGTCAGACATTGTAGGATACCAGGTGATAAAATATTTATGGTATGGACGATAATGACTTTTTTGTTCAAGCAACTCCTCATTGAAAATCTATATATATATATATTTCTCTTACGTGACGCTCAAATTTGGCGGTATTTGTTTTCTCCTGTTGGCAACGGTCGGTTTGTTTTGTTTAAGTTTCGTAAATTTAAAAGCAATCTAAAGTTGGATTTAAGTAGAGCTAGAAATTATTATTCCAATCTGTGACGGTTGTAGCAGGAGTATTTACAATTGTGTTTACAAAGAAGTTTTAGAGGAGTGATTAAATAACAGGGTAAGTAAAAGCACATATATCAACTTTTAAGTATAAGGTATACATGTTAATAGTACTCATCTGATGTATTTGTTGGCTGATATATGGTGGCTTTTCTTGACTAATGCAACAGTACCCATGAATTTGATAAACACTGTATACATATTTTTCATACATATAATTAATGTTTCCCTGCTGCATATTACTATATATAAACTCTATTTTAACCAATAAATTTATATGGTAATGAAACACAGCTAGGCTGTACCAGCGTATCGCAAGCGAGCGTAGCGAGCACAGGATTGCGAAGCAATCCTAGGGGAACTGCGTCAGCAGTTCCCGGGGGTTGGCGAGCGAAAGCGAGCTAGTACTAGTACTATCTTATTATATTAAATAAATTTCTCCAAAATACTGAATAGCTCATCCAATTATAAAAACGCCAAATATTACTTTTAAAATATATATTTTTAATTACTTCCTTCACGAATTTCTAAGAATAAATTTTTCGGTACATTTGAATTATTGTCTAAGGAAATAACTTTCTCTATAATATTAGTTCCTCCAATTTGATGATTTCGAACTTCTTTTCTATGTGAAATAACTTTTCCCATTTTAAAGATAAAGAATGTTTTTGTTTCATAAAATTTTGCTAAGCCATGGAAATATTTTATTGTACCGTAATTAAAATATGAAAATAACTTTGTACAACGCAGGAAATTAAGAAATTCAAATCAGCTTTTTAATAAAAGACACAAAAATAGGAATTGCATAATATTTGAAAAATATTTTACGCAACTTATCCAATTACTAGAAAATGTTCCAATCTGAAACTAATTAGTCCTATCTTGCATCTATGAAGTATATTTTTTCTGAGAGAATATTAGTAATCAAGATTAAACCTTCGGGTTATTAAAGTTTTATCCTTCACATTGTGGTCTCGATAAAAAAACTGTTCAAAAAGTGATTTTAGATGTAATTAGTTAATATATAATTTTTGTTGCTACGAATATTAAGTATTTTTTGCTTGGTTTGACAAAGTTTATTCACTCTCTTGAAAAATAGTGTTTTGGTTTTATACATAAAATTTGTTTTCCGCTTTAGCATATAAAACTTAATGTATATTTTTATTAACATGAGTTTCCTTGTCTATTTTTTACCCAAATAAAAACAAATTCCGCAGCTCTTAATAATATAATGAAATGCAACCTGTAGGTATTATTAACCTCTATACACACAGGCAAAACTGCTAAGCATTCTATCCACAGTCCCGTTTCACCGTCAAACAAATCAAATTATCTCCAACACTTTCACCTCTCCTAACTCAATAACACTCTTTCTCAATGGCAAGGGCAAAAGGTGCTACACACCTCGTTCACCCCTACCTTGACGTTCCACTGCCTTGGGGGCTGAAACATTCGAAAACTTTCTTGACACCCTCTTTCAGCAACACATGCCTGGGCCGCACCCAGGCAAATAAAATGCAAGGCCTAGGAGAAATTCTCACAGACATTAACGGGAATTAATTACAGTACACTTGACACGGTTTGCAAGGCGATTTATCTATTGGTTTCCGAAGTGACGTATGGCTCGAGTCCGCTGCAGAACGCTTCCGTAAATAACAACCTTCTGTATCAGGTGTTAAGGATTTATGATGAAGCAGTTCCACATGCTTGCTTCGTTTTGTTGCGTTGGGACTGTTGCTTGTTTTGTGTTGTTTGAATTTGCGTTTTGAGGGAGATGTGAATAAGGTTGCTTTTGGATCGATTTTTAGGGAGGGGGGAGTTGTTGTTAGGACTCGTTTGTGATTGTTTAGGGAGGTGATTGTGAAATGGGATTGGTGCGTTTGACAGAGTGTTTTAGTGTGTATTTAAGGGTGGGTTGACTCTGTTATTTCTTTGGGGGTTGTTAGGGGTGAAGGATGGTGAATTTGGGAAGGTTGCAGTGAGTGGAAATGTTCAGTTCATTAACTTTTTTACTAGTTTGAGACATGCAAAGTGTTTAACCTATTAAGGTAACCTATTATGGGTTAAAATTGTCTTTTTCTTTGAAAAAAAAACTAATCTTATTGATAATTTATTTTATATTTGAGGTCTATGAAGGTACATCATATAAAAAGGAGGATATTAGTCTCTAGTTTTATCCTATGAAAACACTTTTATGAAATTTTTAAATTATAATATCTCTCTATATTAAAAAAAAGTTACTGTCACCGCAGCCGCCGCTGTCGCCGCTGCCGCCGCTGTTTCAGAAAATTTAATTTTTCGACTCTTTGAACTCTCATATCGCAAAAACTACTTGATAGAAATTTATGAAATTTGAAACATTTGTAGAGGAATATTTGGGGCACATTTTCGAACAAAAAGCTAACTGATGTGGTAATTAGTACTGGGGTATTTTAAGGTCAAAGTTGAAGTTTTTCTTTTTTTGCCGCGTAATCCAGTTCAGCAAAATCTATTAGTAGCAGAACTATGATTTTTTGCAGATTAATACTCTGAAGTATGACGATGTGCACTACGTCGCCCTTTTTTCGAATTTCGAATTTGGTTTAGAGTAATTAATTTTTTAATTTTCGAAATTTTTGACACTTTTTCGTTTTTTTCTATTTAAAATGAAAAGTAATAACGGTATCAATATGATTTTTTAAACACTTATATTCTTATTTTTTAGAAAGAGATTGGCGTTTAATTCTTTAAAAAATTCTAATTAGTTTTGGAATTATTAAGCATCAAAGTTTAATTTTTTTCATAGTTTTAGTAGGTCTTTATCAGACGTGTTTAATGTTTTTAAATTTTACATTTGCCTGTTCACTAGATTGTCACGAGCACGGATATTTAAATTTAAATGTTTTGAGGTGCACATTTTTGCTCTAAGTTTGCTAGCGATATTGTATAGACTTGGTTAATAATCTTTTAAAGATACTTCGATATTTTTTGAACTACTAGACAAATAAATAATTTAGCTTTTTTAGTGTTATTTGTGCCGATGAAAGGAAGAGGATTTTCGGGAAGTTTGTTTTACTCTGCTAAAGATCAATTGCAGATATTACAGATCGCGAAGCGATCTGTAATGAGCTGCATAGCAGTTATGGGTGTTGGTGAGCATAAGCAAGCTGGGGGCGGTAGCCCCCTATCCATGTAATTATTGATAATTTAAAAAGGAATATTTCATTAAGAGTTTTATTTTGATATTTTCGTGGTAATTATCCGAATTAAATTATTAAAAAGTATGAGAGATAAAAAGTTTCGATATTAAATGATCATTAACTATACTCTGTTCATTTAGAATTAGCGCCTGAGACGTAATGTATTAGAAGCAGCAGTTATTATTCTAATTATCGTCGAAAAAATTTAATTCTGCAATGACAAGGCAGCCTAAGAAGAAGTAGTAAAAATACTGTAAAAGCAGTCGGTCACTGAAGTTATCAGATGAGGGTTATTTAGCATTATTGAGCGTTTTTGATCCTGTTTCAGGCGCCTATTCTAAATGAACAGACTATAAGCAGACAAGTTCCAGGTTGTACTGGATAGTTGAGATGAAGCAAGCGAGCTCTGCTCGCTAAGATCGCGAAGCGATCTTCAAAGAACTGCGAAGCAGTTCCGGGGGTTGGTGAGCGATAGCGAGCAGGGGGCAGAGCCCCCTAGTTTAAAAAAAAATTGAAAAATTATTTTTTATATATTTTTGATCACGGCAAGAGTGATTTCTCTTAAAGTACTTAAAATATTTTAGGAAATTTTCTGAGTTGACTCCTTATAAAAATCTAAGAAACATTTTTGATTAAGGTATTTTATAAGGTATAGCATCTTTAGACTGTTAATCTAGGTTGGAGAACGGCAATACTGAAAATGTTTGTTCACTGTACTCTGAAAACGAACTTCATTTGTAGGATGTTTTGTAGATAAGTATCCACTAAGTCACCACTTAAAAATGAATTTTTAATGAATTTGTATTGTTTTTTAGTTCAAATCTGCTAAAGTAATAATATAAAGTTAATTATTTAAGCACCAACACAAAACTTGTGTTTCTGCACGTTGTTGAAAAAAGTAAAGATTCAACCCCCAAAGTCTGACAAAACGATCGAAGTTAGCTTTGTGATTCCGAGGGTTTAAAATGATAATTTATTGTGTGGAGACGGAGAAACAATTCAAAATTGAATCGAAATTTTTATTTGCCACTTTTAAAAATCAGTCAGCGTTTTTCATCTAACACAGCTCGGAATCGCTTGGCAATAAGAAAAGGAGAAACTGTCGTCGTAATCATTACTGGTGATAATTATTTAGATGATTACTTCAGTGAGCATTATTTCTTGAGATTTATTTTTCGTTATAGAAAATAAAAACCACTTCACATTTGTTGCGCTGAATATCGCCGACGATGGAGAGATCACTCGATAATTGAATCGCTTTATTCAGAAACATGTCAAGCGCCACTTTTTTTAATGGTGTCATGAGATTATGTAGGGTTAAACGCACATTTTAAAGTAAGAATTATAAAAATAACGTGATTTTAAAATTGTTTTACAGCATGTTAAATTTCAGCTTTACTGCAGAAACATGTCAAGCGACGTCGCTTGACTGGTTTCCGCACTTAAACTGCAGGGAGTTTTGCTCATGCCGCCTCATCTGCAGCTTGTTTGGGACTGCTGTTTTTATTAATTCGCATACAAACACTATATGCGATTGGAAAAATAACTCTTTAGAAGTTAGAGCTTAGTTTATAGTGTGTATACTAGTGATGGGCAGGTATCGATACCAAATACTTAATTACTCGATACCTATAGGTATCGAGTGTATTCGATACCCACAAAAGTATCGATACTTTATTGACATATTTCGTTTTAAATTTTTCAATGAAGTAATCTTTATAATACCTACTGTAGATCAAACGCAGCCTGTTTCCGTTTTCATTTTGCAACGCTCAAACCCAAGTCGTTATCATCCGCGAGAGAAATTTGACGCGGCTAGGTTTTTCCCCCGCCAAATCCTTCGCCTCTATCCACCTCCAGGCCCGTAGCTACGGGGCTTTTTGATGGATCGCTTTCAGTTTTTTGAATATTAGTCTGATTATGGATAGGCCCTAAAAAAATTTTCCCTTCAGGTTCATTTCCCGACATTGATAAAAAGTACTCGATACCTAAAAGTACTCGATACCTATAAGTATTCGATACCAAAGTATTCGATACCTATAAGTATTCGATACCTAAAATTATCGATTTTGCCCATCACTAGTGTATACTTGATTTGAATGGTTTTTTCATGAATTTCTACTTCTTTTGATTTCAGGTACCTGTATTTCCTTTCTATTTTAAAAATCTCAGATTTTTTTATAGTAACTCACATTAGAGGCTTAAAATCTTGCAAAAATTTTATTTGTACAAGAATATTTTCAGGAGTTGTTGGCAGAAGTTTATATTTTAGCCTTAGTTTTTTTAGTTTTTTTTTTTTTTTATTATTTATTAGAAGTTATAATACATTTTTGCAGATTTGAATTGTTTTGGAACATTAGTTCTCAGAAAACAGCAAATAATTAATTATCTAGTCCATATTTAAAAAAATACCCCCCTACCCAGTCAGTTACCCCAAAACTACTAATAGGAGTCCCTGTTTGAATCTTAATCAGAAGTAGATAGAAATATTGCAAAGATAAAAATCTTAATCACGGTTTAACTCTTTCAGACCTAGCCAACCCAAATTTCCCATTGGATTCGATAGTTATCTCTGACGGCCTAAGATTGAAAGGGTTAAAATACATTTCTTCAAACATTGCTAGGTTATTGCGTAAGGGGCCATTCATTAATTACGTAAGGGTCCCGAGGGGGAGGGGGGTTGGAAAAATCTCTACATACCCTTACTTGGGGGGTGGGAGGGGGTCAAACCAATTCTTACGTAAGATTTTCCTAGTTAACCCATTAATGCCCAACTTTTTATTTTTCTTAAATATTTGGTAAAAACATAGTAAATAACCCAAAAACAACTGGAAAAATAGTGAAAAAAATTCCAGGTTAAAATTTTAATTTCTACACAAAAATTAAAAAACGTCCCTAAAAAGGGACGTCAGGCACGAATGCCCCCGTTGTTTTTCCCTATAGTAAACGCATAGTAGAAAACTTTTTTAAAGCCTCAAAAACATCTTCTACCTATTTAAGTGCAGCAAAAGTGATCGGAACCATACTGTAACATGAATATGAACAAAAAATATTAATTACTTATCCAATTAACTGTAAAATTAACCCTAATTAACGTAATTTGATCATTTTTTATGCTCTAAAACACGTTTTTTCCTCCCAAATCTATGTTAATTGCAAATTAATTAAGGTTTTTAATTGAAAAAGGCATTCTTTGTTTATGTGTTACCTAATATTAAGTATTAATTACTTTTAAACACCTCAAATCCATAAGAATATCTCAATTTGTGAAGTTTAAGTCTTTCAAATACCCATACTTTTTTCATTTTATTTAATTTAATTGTGCGGAACACGAATTTCTCCCCAAAAATCAAGCATTAGTGGGATGTGCATTAGCAAGCCAGATGATATAGATTGATCTGCAGTATAGAACACAATGATTAGCGACATATAATTAGAAAAAAAGCCGAAAATTTATCACAAAAGCGACTTTTTTTGGCAATTTTAATGAAAAAAAGTCATTATAACTAATAATTATTAAACTTTTAATTAAAATATAACCGGAATATATTTGCATAAGTAATAAATATAGTAAAATAATTAATTTATTCCTTTTAATTAGTATAAATTAATTAATTCCTTATTATTTAAGACTTTTTGTTCCATTAATTTGGCAGAAATAACAGTATTTTCAAAAAAAAAATAAACAAAAATAATAAATTTACTAGCTAAAATTAAAGTAATTTTATAAATATCAGTTATTTAATTCATTTTATAAGAATCAAACGCGTTTTTATGAAAAAATAAAGGAAACACTAGCATTTCACTATGGGGAAAACCACGGGGGCATTCGTGCCTGACGTCCCTTTTTAGGGACACTTTTCGAGGGTTCAAAATAAGGTCAAGATAAAATATTTTGGAAAAATAAAAAAACACCCCAACTGATTTAATGTATAAACAGTAATATATATCGGAGTTGAAATTTTTTTAAAATAACAACTAGGATTTTTAAGCTTTTTCTTTTAAAATTTTTAAAAAAGCACTTTTCTGAAAAATTCTATCTTCCAACTTTAAAAAAAGTGAAAATTTTTTAAAATTCTGCTTTCTTCTTGTGTTCTTTATGTTCTATGAAGATCAGAAATACCTCAGTGCAAATTTTGATTCAAAGGAACAATTTTTGTTGAAATAGGAGGATTTTAAAAAAACGTCCCTAAAAAGGGACGTCAGGCAGTAATGGGTAAATATAAACAAATTCCAATTATTCTAATCAAGAGATAAATAATGTAATAGTAATATGTAGTTGACAGCAAGAATATTACTTATCTGTTGAAAAATAAAAATCTTTGATTTACGTCAAACTGAGAGTTTTCTAACATTTTATTATTTTGAAAAACATAATGGAATCTTACGTAAGAATAGGGGGGAGGGGTTTGAAAAATCTTACGTACCCTTACATGGGGGTAGGGGGGGTCAAAAATTGCCAAAATCATCCTTACGTAATTAATGAATGGCCCCTAACTTTTGTTAGAATTATAACGATAATTTATAATATTACTTTAAACATGGTAATATTCAAGCCAAGAACGACATATAATAACGCTGAGATTATTTAATGGTTATAATTTTATAGCTGCTATAAAAACAGGAATTGAGTCTCTTATGCAGGAAGTTTGGAACATAATGATGTATTTGAATCTGACCAGAGATGTGTAGAACTTATTTACAGTGAATGCTTATAGAAATATAGAACAAATACCCTAACAAGTCTCCATACTTCTAGGAATCAAAGTAAATGTGGAACAGTTGTTTGTTGATATCAGTGAACAAAATATCGATATTAAAATTCACAAAGCATTACAGATTCTTGAAAAAAAATTAGATTTTCCTTTTTTACAGACATTACCCAGATTTTTCTTTCCGAAATATGTTTAACACTTGTAACAAACCACATGAGATAAATTTCTTTTGAAACCGAATAAATGTTACGGACAAAGTGATTATAATAAGGCATTACACTGGGGAACAATTTTTAACATAATTTCTGTTGACTTCGATTTTTTGGCTGTTTTAGAGTTCAATGGGCACACTGATTAGAAAACTGTTGTTAGTTTTCTTCTATCACGTCAACATTTTTGGCAAACAGCCCCGCCCCCTTTTTACGTTTTTCAATGACTTAATGACTTTGAATTCGATTTTCAAGATCAAAAAGCATTACTTTAGTCTTTAAATTACACCCGAGAGGACAAGAATGGTTCAAGTTTCTAAAATATGAAAAATTTTAGCGAATGGATAGGTTTAAGGGGTTATTACCCCCCTAAAAACGCCAAAAAATCGTTAAAAATGATATTTATTTTACGCTATTTTTTACACTTATTTTTTACGCAATTCCTTTTCAAAAGGTTCTAACCCATCCCCAAAGACCCAAATTTAATGAAAATAAGCAGCAATGATTTTTACAAAAAGCGGTTGAGGCATTAGCGCCCCCGAAGCACCTGCGGAAGGGTTCGGAAGACTCTCTTTGGCTTCGGGGACGATAACACCTCAACCGCTTTTAGTAAAAATCATTGCTGCCTATTTTCATTAAATTTGGGTCCTTGGGGAAAGGTTAAGACCTTTTAAAGAAGAATTGCATAAAAAATAAGAGTAAGAAAAGCTTGAAATAACCTCTATCCTTTAAAACGTTTCTTTTTTGCATTTCAGGGTTTTTTCTATTTATTTTTTTACGCAATTCCTCTTTAAAAGGTCTTAAACCTTCCCCAAGGACCCAAATTTAATGAAAATAGGCAGCAATGATTTTTACTAAAAGCGGTTGAGGTGTTCACGTCCTCTAAGCGAAAGAGAGTATTCCGAACCCTTTCGCGGGTGCTTCGGGGGCACTAATGCCTCAACCGCTTTTTGTAAAAATCATTGCGGCCAATTTTCATTAAATTTGGGTCCTTGGTAATGGGTTAGGACCTTTTGAAAAGGAATTGCGTAAAAGATAAGTGTAAAAAATAGCGTAAAATAAACTCAATAATTTTTAACGATTTTTTTGCGTTTTTAGGGGGGTAATAACCCCTTAAACCTATCCATTGGCCATAAATTTTCATATTTTAGAAACTTTAACCATTCTTGTCCTCTCGGGTGTAGTTTAAAGACAAAAGTAATGATTTTTGACCCTGAAAATCGAATTCAAAGTCATTAAGTCATTGAAAAACGTAAAAAGGGGGCGGGGCTGTTTGCCAAAAAAGTGGACGTGACAGACAAAAACTACAGTTACTTTTGGATTCAGGGGCCAAAAGTGATTCAAAAACAGGTCACAGTTCTAAGACAACTAAATGGCTGTTCCCCAGTGTTATTAATAATACTCCGAGTGGAGGCGGGCAAAATGATAAATTTCATTGATAAATGCCATTCAATTTATCACATTGCCCTCCTCCACTTCGGGCATTATTAATAATTACCGATTTATCAAACTGCCGGTAACATACATATATACAAGAATTATTTAAGTAATAAACGAATTAAACTATAAATATTCTTAATCTCTTTACTTCAATTAAAATCACAATAAAAACCTTTATTTTAATATACCTCACTTATTCAGTGTTTCTTAAAAAGAAGTGTCATCCGGTGAAAGTGACATCTTGACAGTTTATGGGAAAGCCTGGAGCGTCTGTTAAATTCAAGCGCCAGAAGTTTCTGATTTGAGATCAAAAGTGTGTTCAGAAAGCTATTCAGGAGCGAACTAAGATTGCAAAACTAAGATTTATGATGAACATAGCCCCGAACCGTTGGAATGCATAGTTTTTGTTGTGTCGACAGACCATGAGTTTGATAAAATTTATTTCTCTCATTAACCTAATCCTTTCAAAAACTTCCAGTTTGAAATAACCAAAAAACAATATGTAAGTTGTACATCAAAACTTAAATTAAATTTTATTTAAAAGTATAATTTATATAATTGTGTGTGTTGAATAAACGGACATCTTAAACTTATTATTGTCTGGTGTTTATTGTTGTTGAAACATTCATTACATTAACTACTCATTCACAATTCTTAATGTTATGGTGAATTTAATTCGCTTATAATAATAATAATGAAGCTCATATTTTAATTTTATAATAACATGATTTCAATTAAAGCTTCTTTATAAATGAAATTTTCAGAATGTTAGATTTTAAATGAAACAAATGTGTAAGTTCAAAGGAATTCATCATCGGAAGTTATGATAACATTCTAGAAGTATAAAAAATTGAATACAATCTCTACACCCTGGGAGAAATAAAAATTACACACACTAGAAAATTTTAATGCATGTAATAAACATGTACCAACTTGTACATATTTATTATATACTAGTACATATACATATACATTTATTATATATACTAGTACATATACATATACATTTATTATATATACTAGTACATATACATATACATTTATTATATATACTAGTACATATACATATACATTTATTATATATACTAGTACATATACATATACATTTATAACATAATATGTTAAGCTCAAACCCCGAAATCGCTCACTGAGCGAAAAAAACGACCACTTCGCGGAGTGGCATTTGCAAAACGGCCACAGCCCGAAATTCGGGTTGTGGTATTTTCAAAAACGCTCACATCGCGGAGTGGGATTTGCAAATTGCCACTACCCGAAATTCGGGTTGTGGTATTTTAAAAAACGCTGACTCCGCGATGTGGTATTTTCCAATGTGGTATGTCATTATTAAATTTGTTTTTATAATTATTTAATTAATATTACTTCGATTTTTGACAATAATTGTTGACGTATTACCAGTTGACTCTTGTTTAAAAATTATTCCCTCAATTTTTATGCAAGCAATTAATCAATTATACTTTTTAATTTACTTTTAATCAATCAATCAATCAATTTATTAACAAAAACAAAAATTTACACAGAATTAAAAGAAAAAAAAACAATTGCAAATACATCCCAAAGAAGCCACAGCTCGGACTTATTTGTATAATAAATGAAAAAACGATGAAAACATGTCACAAAATTGAGCGTTTTATTGATTTTAAATTTTTAAAATAATGCAACAATAATAAAAAATTTAATTTAAATTTAATTAAATAGAAATTAAACCGAAAATTTCAAGGACAATTCCAAATTTAAAACTGAAAAAATTAAAAAAAAACCTTTAATAAATCTAAATTAAGTACAAAAGTCTTAAAAGAACAAATTGAATTAGACTATACATATAAATTAAATTTCGGCAAAACCTTTCGGAGAATGGTACGGCGTATTAAATGGGTCTGGTATCATAAAATCCTAAACCAGCCAAAGAAAGTCTGTGGAATGTTTCATTTGGCCAAACTTCCCACATTAGCGCCAACCATCTTTACAAAAGTCTATTTCGGGTTGTGGTTCTATTGAAAAACGGCCACATCGCGTTCTGGCATTTTGAAAATACCACATCGCGGAGTGAGCGTTTTTGAAAACACCACAACCCGAATTTCGGGTTGTGGCCGTTTTGCAAATGCCACTCCGCGAAGTGGTCGTTTTTTTCGCTCAGTGAGTGATTTCGGGGTTTGAGCCTAACATATATACTAGTATATACTTGTACATATTTATTTATATTTTATATGTATTTATAAAATGTAGGTAATAAATACTATATTCTTAATATATAATACGAGAATCTAATTTAACAGGTTTAAATTAGGTTGAGAATAAGTTAAATAAAATTCGTAACATGTTCCTTTTTTGAGATAAATATACATTAGAAACGGCTAAACATAATATGATATGTCTATTCAAAAACACTAAAATCGTAAAGGAATAAAAAAAATTAAAATATAAATTTCAAAAATTCCAAGAGCAAAATCATTTTTATAAATGAATTTCTTTATTAAAATTACAATATTTTGTATCCGAAGAAAATAGCATTTACACCCATTATTATTTATTCATTTTAAACCTTTTATACGAAGAATTATTGGAGAAATAAATCACATTTGTTTTAAAACATTTACTGCAATACTTACATACAAAAATTTATTTGCGATATAAAGTTTCTGAGACCACGAGCTTATTTAGAATAATCTGGAATTTTTTGGAAATAATCTTGTCTTTTGAATTTATAGTTGAGTACGATTAATGTTGATGAAAATAAAAAGGATTCAAATGATAATTCAGTCATATAATTCTCTAAAATATGTAAAAATGCATTCTAATCTTTAGTCTATTTAACGGAATATATTGCGGAGTAGTTAAGTTTATGGATTTAAACTTCAAAGGGTCACGCAGCACAAGAAAATATTATTTTATTAAAATTATGGGATGTTTATCGGAAAAATTTAAAAATGTTTTCTTGTGATTGTTTACTATTTAGTGGATATACTCAACAGCAATGTTTCCTGAACCCAGTGCTTCACTACGCGAAAGGATAAAGTGGGTAAACACAAAGCCTTTTGGGTTGATAGGAGAAGTTTCGGTACGCAAATCGTGATACAAAGACACTATATACAGGGTGTAAAGGAAAGTCCCTTTACCCTGTAATAAATTGCTAACGGAGAAAGCTAAAGTTAGGCAGTTAAGGTAACGGTATAGTAAAGTGACTATGCGCAATCGAATGCGGGCAACCTCAGCGCCCTCTAGCGGAAATTTTAGGATTTATAAATTTTATTTTAAAAACTATTAAGAATTCGGTAAAATAGTCATATACAAAGTTGTAGAACAGCATCGATTTAGTAGGAAAAGACACCTTAACCAAAAAAATATCTTGTATAGAACCCCTAAAACGCACGCTCAATTAGGTTGAATTTACGTAGATTTTACGTCTTAAAACGCCTCGCACGAAGCGAAAGTGAGAAATTTTCAATTTAATGACTTAAATAAATGAATAAAAGTATTCTTAACTCGTTCAATTGAAAGTTTCTCACTTTCGCTTCGTGAGAAGCGTTTTAAGACGTAAATTCAACCTAATTAAGCGTGCGTTTTAGGGGTTCTATTCAAGATTTTTTTTGCATTAGGTGTCTTTTCCTACTAAATAGATGCTGTTCTACAACTTTGTAATTGACTATTTTACCAAATTCCTAATAGTTTTTAAAATAAAATTAATAACTCCTAAAATTTCTGCTAGAGGGCGCTGCGGTCACTCTCATTCGGTTGCGCATAGTCACTTTACTGTACCGTTACCTTAACTGCATAGCTTTAGCTTGCTCCGTTAGCAATTAAACTTAAATTAAAATTAAATTAAAATTAAGGGACTTTCCTTTACACCTTGTATACATGGCTTTAACGACAAAATCGTATTTTAAAATTGACGTTATTACTAACGTTGCTGTCTACTATAGCATACGGGATAGATTACGGAATTGTAGTACAATTTACAGATAAAAACTTTAGATTCAAACGTATAAATAAATATAGAATTTGAATTCGAATATTAATAATTCACGAAAAGATAATGCGTATACCTTCAACTAACATTCAACTCCACTTCCCACTTTATAAACAGCGTCGAAATCTCGATATCAACGCCATCAAGTAACAAGAAAATCTCTTTATCCCTCCATACCCACCCATAAAGGACGCCCTAACACCCAACCCTGAGTCACATTCCTCAAAACTCCCACTCACAACACCGGCAACATCGAAACGGACCTTCGAAAATTCCACCATCTCGACCCCTTAACACCTCCACATAAATAACGCCCAGCGCAAAGGGGGGGGAGAGAGAGAGTCCGCACCCTCTTCAAAAATGCCTTCTCCCTGCAGATTGCTCCTGACCGCTCATGAAGATGAATGGACGGAGCAGGAAGAGCATGCGGCTCAATGGGATGTTAAGAGGGTGACGGGGAGAAAGATACCGAGATTGCTGGATGGAACAACGCTGGTAATTTTCCGGGGGCTTTCGGCGATCGCTTAACCGTGACCGTCTCTTCGGGGGGCAATTAACCCGCCCCGGACGGTTTATTTCGTGGGGATCCATGACAGACGTATCGCAGGGAGAAAGGAGGGAGGGTTTTTTAATAGAGGGGGTAGGGTCTCTGGGGTATGATTTTGGTGAAATGGGGGGGTTTATTGGAGTTTTAGTGGTTTTTGAATGGATATTGGTGGGCGGGTTGTTGGAAAGTGTTTTTATGTTCTTGTTGATCAGTTTAATTGTTTAATGTCGGATATTTCGCTACAGTTCAACTTGGATAACTTGAGCGTCTATAATCATTTCATCATCTATAATCATCGTCATTGGATCATTTGAAGTTTTGGGGTACTTGAAATTTGAATTAAATCAATATAAAAACCTAGTGCATAATTCGAAGCATAACATTTTTATTTTGAAGTTTTTTTTCATAAAATTTTGAAATTATATTCACATATTTATTTATTAATTTAGTGCTTCATTTGGAATGGCTTGGGCTCCTTAGTGAACAACATATGTATTTGTTTTTTTCTGTAAATAAATTTATTATTATTATTATTATTAGTATTAGTATTAGTATTAGTATTGCTATTATTACTATTAGTCTTAGTATTAGTATTAGTATTAGTATTAGTATTAGTATTAGTATTAGTATTAGTATTAGTAATAGTATTATTATTATTATTATTATTATTATTATTATTATTATTATTATTATTATTATTATTATTATTATTATTATTATTATTATTATTATTATTATTATTATTATTATTATTATTATTATTATTATTATTATTATTATTATTATTATTATTATTATTATTATTATTATTATTATTATTATTATTATTATTATTATTATTATTATTATTATTATTATTATTATTATTATTATTATTATTATTATTATTATTATTATTATTATTATTATTATTATTATTATTATTATTATTATTATTATTATTATTATTATTATTATTATTATTATTATTATTATTATTATTATTATTATTATTATTATTATTATTATTATTATTATTATGCCATTAATAATTATAAAATAATTTGCCATGCCCCAGAAGGAACGTCGTGACTATATCGAACCGATCAATGTACAAACTCGTCAGTAAATTCTGGTCAGTTAAAAGCAAATGTATAACCTAGTGAAAGCTATATTTTTTACCGGATTTTACTGGGCTAATTTTATGTTGACCGATATTTTCACGACACATTCCCGAGATAGTTTCAGAATGAGCATTTAGCATGACTTCGTGTAAATCTTGCGTTCAGAACAGAATTTAGAGCCCCGAGTAAGAAAAAAGTTCACTCTCATAATCATTCAGTGAATGTAGAATAATAGGTACAAGATGCAGAATTTCATTAGTGCAAGAACAAGGATGCAAAAACTTCTTACCAAATTAGTGAACGCTATATTAATGGACACAATAAAAACTCTAATCCACACTTCGTATCAAACCATATTTAAACGAACAACAATACTGACCAAATAATTATTGAACGGAGGGTAGAGCTAGAGTTACAAATACACAAATACAAATCAAGTCGACCAACTAAAGGCGTAAGCCCAGCAAGGTTGGTCCAGTCTTTTTAACCCAAACCACCGGAATCTTTTATCTTATTATTTCCTGAAATAAATTGTGTACATTCATTTGTTTTGATCATATATTGAATAAGAAACAAAATTTGTTTAGGGTTTCTTTATCTTATCTGCTATATAGTTGTCTTTTGGTATTGATAGGTTATAAAACTCAGTTTACAAACATTATGATAATATAATATTAAGAACATAAACGATAATACATTAAAACTCTACATAAATTTATTGGTTAGTGCGATGTGATATGTGTCTCTTTTGAAAAATACGTAAAAGCTTTCCGAAAATAAGTTCAAAATAAATTTTAACTGTAGGAAATGAAAAGATGCTTTTAGAGAAATATAGAAAAGTTTACAGAGAGATGAATCATGTCTGTAGGCTGTTTCTCATGGAAATAAAATGTTAAAAGTTTTCAGCAAATATATTATATATGCTTACTATTGTCATATTTTTGTTGTTGTTAAAATACATAATTTTGTTGTACAATTTCGGAAATAGGTCATACACAATTCACGTTCGTTTCAAATGGGTTTCTGCGTAGAGGAGATATTTCATAAATGAAAGGAGAATTCACCATTTATCGCTGGTTAAGCGGACCATAAGTGTAATCTCAAAACACTCAAGCTTCACCTCCAACCGTGGACCGGTTTCGTCCTTGTTAGGACTCATCAGCACGGTATAGGATGGTAACGCAAGAGAGCGGAGGGCAAGTACTAGTCTAGCCGACTATAACTGAGAAAAATGGTGACCATTGATTAGTCCTCCACTCATCTGCTGGAATGACAATGGTATTCCTAGGACAGATTTAATTCCAGAAAGGCAAGGTACATGAAAGGAGAATGATTATTCTCCTTTATTTATTATTCTATTATTCTTTATTTATTATTTATTATTCTCCTTTCATTTGCATTGCCTTTCTGGAATTAAATCTGTCCTAGGAATGCCATTGTCATTCCAGCAGATGAGTGGAGGACTAATCAATGGTCGCCACTTTTACAGATATAGTCGGTTAGACTAGTACTTGCCCTCCGCTCTTTTGAGTTACCATCCTATACCGTGCTGATGAGTCCTAACAAGGACGAAACCAGTCCGCGGTTGGAGGTGACGCTTAAGAGTTTTGAGATTACACGAGATATTTCATATTTATAAGACAAAAAACTAGCAAATAATAAGGAAGTTGCATGTGTCAGATTTTCAAAAACAAACAAGTGTTCCGTATGGTGGTTTTTTGTATGGTAAAATGAAATATCTAGTCAGTTTTTCAAAAAATGTACAGTTAATTAAATATTTTAATTTAAAAGTCGAGAAAAAAACACGTGACTGAAAACGTTTGTTGTTTAAACTGTAGGATGACGTCAACAATAACACCATCAACTCCATTGCTTTACAACAATGTTTAGTATAAGATGACGTCACATCCAAACTCTTGGCGTTTTCGCGCGCTTTTAAAAAGGGGGTTTTTGTTAATTTTTTTGACAGTCAAAAAATTTCTCGATCGGCCTCAAATTTTGGGTAGTTGCTTATTTTTGCAAGATGAATCGATTAAAAGAATTAAAAAAAATCATGCAACTTTCTCATTACACTTTTTCTCACTATTTCAAGGAGGAGATACGTTTAATATAATAACCGAATTTGAATAACACAAATAAATCTACACCGTTGTTGTTGTTGTCGTGTGCCACTTGTAATATCCAAGCTCCATAAGGATTCAAGGCGCAAAGAGGGTGCGACTCCTGAGGAAGTGAGGTCCATAAATGGAAGGAGTCCGACTTCTGCCTCATGAGATATGATAGATGCTGCCACTATATATTGCCACCTCCACAATTTTGACATGTATCTGAAGGGGAGGGAAATATCTACACCGTTAATTAATTAAATAGTAATTTGAATTCACGATTAAGTATGTAGCAGATGTAATTTAAACCCGAAACATTTCGATAAGATCGATCAACATTTTTCTAACTGAGCAATATCTTTTTAAAGGCGTAATAGTAAATGTAACGTTTGTTTTTTTCCTTTATAGCTGGAAGAAAACGTTACAGTTTAAATTTATGTAGGCATTTTATTCGAAAAAACCCTTTAAAATCTAACGACTAGTTTTCTTTAAAAAAAAACACGCCAAAATTCCCCATTCCCTTCAAAAAAAAATAACCTAGAAAAGTACAGAGAACTCAAGACCTACGGTAGGATCTCCAAGAATATATCGCCCTTATATCAGAGCGAACCCAAAATTGGATGCTCCGTTTCAAATTATTACGATGTAAAGACATGTCAAATAAAGCATCCCATCTTCAACGCTCTTCTCGGAACCTTCCCCTCCACCCCGAGTCACGTTTGGGGCGCTTTTATGTTATTTTTTATGGGGGCGAATGATACATTTTACAGACATTCAAGTCGTCTACTGAAAGGACATCTTTATTCGAAACAATCCAAGTTTTTATTCCTCGAGATGGGGGATATATACCTTTAAAGTGGATCCTTTTCGATTCACGATTTAGTAGGGAAAAGAAGAATGGCTCCGCACTAATTTCGAAAAAGTGAAAGCTGATTGAGCATTTGGCTGAGAAGGATAACAAAGGAATTGGATTTCGATGTAAGAGGAATTCTGGGTAAGTGCGCCTTTTTTGTGTATGTATGGGAATTTTTTTTTACTTGGGGAGGGAAGAACTTGTAAATAACCGAATTGAGGGCTTTGAAAATATGGATTGATGGCAAATTTGAAGTAAAAGTGGGTAGAATTGTTGTTTCTGTTTACTGTAAATGCCACTTCGTGGCAAAGCATATCTTCGGGTATTTACATTGTTCCATTTTATATCATTGATGGAATATTCTATAGAAATATCAATGGACAAGATATTTTGAACACAAGAGATTAGAATGTCAACAAAGTATTATTGTTGATATCAATTTGCTAAACACTTAACCGGTTAGTTTGATATTTTAATCTTTAATTGACTTTCGAAAGTAGGTTCTGTGTTTTTAGCGGGATAAATAACTGTGTTGTAATTTTATAGAAATCGATTTGTTTCCAATATTTTAAAATTTTCGTATAAAAACCCACATTTATTTAGTTTGAAAAAAATTTAATTATATTGCAAAATGAAACTTCAGTAAGATTTGTAATGCATTCTGATAATGCCAAATATAGTTTTTTGTGAATTATATTTTATCATTTTTTATCTTAAGTTTAAAATCCTTTATATAGAATTTAAATAAAGCATTGTTATTTTTAGGTTGATAAAATTTAAAATCCTAATAGATAAAAATAATTTTAACCATTGCAGTACTTTCAGTGAAGTCTTAAACTCTGTCTTCAATCTAGGTAAAAGAAATTCGAAGGAATACATGACGGGTAGTAAAAGAAAAATTTCAGGTTTTTCCGGTAATCTCTAAATATTTATGTTACGGACAAAGTGATTAATTAGGCATTATTAATGAGGCCTAGAGTGGAGGCGGGCAAAATGATAAATTCCATTGATAAATGTCATTGAATTTATCACATTGCCATCCTCCTCTTCAGGAATTATTAATAATGCCCAATTTATCACATTGCCTGTAACATATATATTTTCTTATTATTTTCATTAAAACAAGATTGTGTTTAAAAGTTCTTTTTTAATGTTAAAAATATTAATTTCGAAATTACAGCTATTAATTTGATTAATTTCACGTATGTTTAACAAAATCTTCCTCGTGTAACTTTGACCTTCATTTACCACATCACAATACCATAACATACATAACACCCAACTCATTACCCAATCATAAAACACTTTTTTTAATATTTATATTTTTTATAATAAAAAAAAACAAAGTAAAGAAAGTATCATATCACCTGGGATCGTGGAATATCATGGAATGATCCATGTAGGTGAACAAACAGTTAGTTACAATTGTTACACAAGAAGAAACACTTTAAGAAAATACACTTAACCCTCCATTGGTCGCAATATTAAACTGACATGTTAAGTCATGTGCCAAAACGCACAACCGAAAGAATCGCCATTTTCTACCTTTTAATTTCAATGATAGAGTCTCAAAAACAATAAAAGATATTCATGGCATTATTCAGACATTAAAATTTGATATTTGTTTTATATAGTTAAGAACTAAAATTAAAAATAGCGTAAAATTAAACTTACATCAGCGGGATAAATAATTAAAATATTAGTCAAAAAACAAACTTAACGATGTGAAACCTGAGGGATATTAATTCTAAATTATTGTTTTTGAACTCATGTCCAGAAAATAACCATTCTAAAACAAAAATTTTACAGGTAATACTTTCAGGTCATAGCCTGGGAAAATTGACCACTGACAGTCCCTGTAGCTACTGTAAAATAACTCCAAAATACGTTATTTTAGCTATAAACTGTGAACTTACCGGTAGTAAACATGGATTTGCATATTTCACAATATTGTTTTTATTGAGGTAAGTGTATAAGGTACGATTTTGTAGGTGTATTTTCAACCGCAATGAACCAAAAAATAATTAGAAAAATTACATACATATTATGGAAAATTTAACAAAAATGATGCCTAAGCACTCATAAAATTAATAAAAAAGCCTCAGAGATTACAAAAAATAATATTACGTACCTTAAAGACGAGTTACACGATGAAGCGCAATGTGTCGATTGTAAAATTATGATGAAAACCAAACTAAACAAAGCGCGCTAATTTAATGAATTGGTTGGCGCCATACATCCGGTAAATATAGGAGACTACCATAAATTTCAGACTTCTACCCGCCATAATAACTGACAGGGGAACGAAAATGTACGAGGTGTGCGAAAAAGTACAGTTGCGACCAACGGAGGGTTAAAAATTAAAGTTGAAAGTAAGAGGATTATATAAGCCCCATCAGAAGTTTTACGTAACATTTCTCTCAAGTGTTTCGTAAGACAGTTTGCATAAGAGACTTCAAACCCAATTTTGTTTCTCACTTTTCTAATTAATAATCATCTAATGGCATATCCTTTTACACTGATAAAACCAAAAACTACCACGTTCCAACCCCCACATCATATTGAATTTTTTTCAGCCACCCATCGAATAGGAAACCCGCCATATGTCGGAAAAGTATTTTCTGCTTCACAGAAATCGAATTTTTAGCGACCACTCTCCATTCTTCTTTCACTGTGAACCGCCCTCTAGAAATCCTCTTTAACTTCGGAAATTAACAATTACATTGCTCTGGCCCCGCAGATAGAAAAAAAAAGTTTCTCTTCCTATTGATTCAGTTTAATTCCAGCATCCATTGATTCCATTGAAGTCGCTACTAAATGGAATGCTAAAGCTATTTTAGGGATAATGCGTATAGAAGGCAGTACCCTTTACCAGGGGAAACACTGCCTTTGCAGAATTTGATCCCCGAGGCCAGGATCATGGGAGAGCGTATGGAAGCTAAGATAACATATTTTCCCGAGTTCGGAGAAATTTTTGAAGAGCATTCAGATTAATTCGAGCGACTTGAGATTCGTAGAATGAGCTTTCTAATTGTGTTGATTTTTTGGTTACTAAGGGTGAATATAGGAGGAAACTGAATCTATATAGATAATTCTCTTACGTAACGCCCGGATTTCGTTGTATTTCTTTTACTCGGTTGGCAACAAAAAATTTGTTTACAAAATGAGTGCATTGTTTTGGATTTGATTTTTTTCCGATTTCAGTCTCTAATGATATTATTAGCTGTTCAAATATGTTAAGAGGGATTAAATGTTACCATTTTATTAATTTACTGTTAAATTATTATTTTTATATGCATGTTAATAGTACTTATCTGATAAAAATTTACTGCTTATGGTGGTTTTTCTTGGCTAATGCAACTGTACCCATGAATTCTATAAACACTGTATACATATTTTTCATCTTCTGTATTTAATGTTTCCTTGCTGCATATTACTATTTATAAAACTCTATTTTCACCAATAAATTTAGTTGCGGTTCAATTCCGTTAGATTTCCCGCTAAATATCACCAATCTCTTTTGAAAGCTTAATATTCAAATATAAACATTTTTTAATTATAAACTGAAGAGTTATAGATCTAATTAAACGTTTTAAGGTTCAATTTAGTTAGAGTTCCCGCTAAATATCGCCTACGTCTTTTGAACAACAAAAAAGTATAAATATTGATGAATAATTTTAAATTCATGGATTAATATGTTTAATTAGATATATACCTAACTGTTCAGTTTATCATTAAAAATTTTTAAAAAAGTGTTTATATTTGAAAATTAAGCTTTCAAAAGAGATAGGTGATATTTAGCGGGGACTCTAACGGAATTGAACCCATTTTAATATATGAATTTGAAATTATTTAGTAATATTTATACTTTTTGGTGTTCAAAAGAGATTGGCGATATTAAGCGGGAACTCTAACGGAATTGAACGTTTAGGTGGTAGTGAATCTCAGCTAGGCTGTACCAGCGTATGGCGAGCGAGCGTAGCGAGCACAGGATTGCGAAGCAATCCTAGGGGAACTGCGTCAGCAGTTCCCGGGGGTTGGCGAGCGATAGCGAGCAGTGGGCGATAGCCCCCTAGTTTTTTGAAATTTGCGTTTTATTGAATTCGTGAAATTGTTTGAAAGGTAGTTGTAAATCGTGTAAGAGAAAACAGAGAAAAGCACAGAAAACTATGTAACGTGGTATCATTTTAATCTATTGAAATTCGGTTCTTTTAAATTTTATGCGGAGAACATTTTTGATGACAAATATAAACATAGTGTTATAATGTGAGAAAACTCCAGCTCTCAAGCTTCGCCTCCAACCGTGGACCGGTTTCACCCTTGTTAGGGCTCATCAGCACGGTATAGGAAGGTAACGCAAGAGAGCGGAGGAAGAGCTTTTAGTCTAGCCGACTATAACGGAAAAAGTGGTGACTATTGATTAGTCCTCCACTATCTGCCGGAATGAACTGCGCATTCCATAGAACAGATTTAATTTCCGAAAGGGCAGTTATAGTTTTTCCGTTATAGTCGGCTAGACTAAAAGCTCTTCCTCCGCTCTCTTGCGTTACCTTCCTATACCGTGCTGATGAGCCCTAACAAGGGTGAAACCGGTCCACGGTTGGAGGCGACGCTTGAGAGCTGGAGTTTTCTCACATATTCCTCGAACCAGAGGTAGTGGTGAAGCACTCCTTTTTCATAGTGTTATAATATTAATAAAAAATGATAATTATTAATAATATCCTTTTATTGAACCCTATTATGTAGACTTATGTAATTGAATGTAACTCAATTTTGTATTTTAAGTCTGCGGAATTATAAAGATTACATTAGTATCTAAAAATTGTGAAGCTATTTTTAAAAAAAGGAAGCAATAAGGGAGTTGCATGTGTCAGATTTTCAAAAACAAACAAGTGTTCCGTATGGTTTTTTGAATGCAAAAAATGAAATATCTAGTCAGTTTTTCAAAAAAAAATGTACAGGTAATTAAATATTTTAATTTAAAAGTTGAGAAAAAAAACACGTTACTAAAAACGTTTATTGTTTAAATCGTACGATGACATCAACAATCATACCATCAACTCCATTGCTTTACAACAATGTTTATCGTATGATTACGTCACATCCCAAACTCTTGTCGTTTTCACGCGCTTTTAAAAAGGGGATTTTGGTTAAATTTTTTGGCAATCAAAAAATTTCTTGATTGGCCTCAAATTTTGGGTATTTGCTTATTTTTGCAAGAAGGATCGATTAAAAAAATTTAAAAAATCATGCAGCTACCTCATTGTTAATTTTTAGAAAGGGCATTTGAATATCTAGGTAATATTGCTTTATTATGTTTTTAAGTTAACTCACAATTTACACTTTTAAAAAGAAAGATGTGAATAAGTTTCTGTCTTTAAATATCCATTAAATTTAAGAAAAATTATTTCTTTTATTGAAAAATGATCTAATTAAATTTCCTCAAGACCTAAAAACAACTTCCCTTAGCTTCAAAATTTTCGTAATAAAACAACCCTTCAAATTTTCTTCAATTGATTGGCTTTATTTTTTAAATTTTCTTAATGAAAAAAAATACTTCTTCCTAATCACCTCCTCCTGGAAATAAAGTGAATATTTCCCAATTATTTCAAAGAAAATTCAAGTAATAACTAAACATAAATCATGTTCCACCAGCAATAACAACCTGCATACATAATAATCCCAAAATAAATCCCTCTTCGTTATTAATAAACCCTGGAGTCTCAACAGAACATCGGCAAACTCAATATTACTATTTTTTATCTTTTACGAAACTCGGGCAGAAAGAACAACCAGAACCAATTTCTACACTCCAGGTAATAATCAAGACGTCGTTCCAGCATTTCTAACGACTATCCAGCGAGTCATTTGGGGGCACCTATTGTGCAGCTCTCTCCTTTACAAGCTAAACTAATTTAAATTTGGTGGGTAACAAAGAACGGCCCACCAAAAACACCGATTCAGTTACTTCCTCCCTTCCCCCCCCATCGAGATAATAAAGAAGCCCGCGCTATTTTCGCCTTTTATGATCAATTCGTCGCCAAGGCCGGGTTTATTTCGTTTCTGGGGGGAGATAAGAGGTCGTAACGTTGGTTTAGCGCTTAAAAATAACGATGATTCTTTACGTGTCTATTAAGCACTTTAATCGGCGTAATTTAATTTTCTGGCAGAGATCTTCTTGGGCGAGAATGGCGTCCGACTGGTACTCTTACGACCGGTGATAGAAAATCATGTTGTGATGTAGAGGGACATCTAAAAATTACGGAGAAGATATGGTTTAGTTCTAAGCTGGGTTGCTTTAACTTTAAAAATTAAGTTTGGGGGGACTCACGGAGTAAGTATATAATTTCCATTTTTAAAATTTTTACCTTGTTTTTTTTTTGTTGTTAGATGGTTTAACCGTAACAACTAGTCAGACCACTTACGAGTAACCAGTTAAGTTCGCGTAAGAACATTGTTTTCTCTAAAATTTTAATAAGCTGCGGTTTTATATCCGCATACACTCCTCCATTTATATCGACTATTTTCTTGGAGAAACTCGTAATTAAGTAATTCGCATCAATATATTAGATAATTCAATACACAGCTTTCATATATTTTATTCAACGTCTATTCCTGGCGTGAAATTGCCTGTCAAACATAAATGTTTGTAAACAATTAATATTTTGATATGGTAACAAATTGTAAAAGGGTAAACGTGTAAACACCATGTAATGTGATCCTGAAGTCTAATAAGCATCTAATGCAGTAAAATCACAAATTTACAATAACATTGAATTAAAATGAACATTTATAGTAGCGTCTGATGTCTGTTTCATGCCTATTGTTTATTCAAGGATAATTTGTTATAAAATATAGCCGATAATTTAAAATTAATTGATAACAATTCCATATTCGAAAAGCTTTAGTTTTGGGTTCAAAACATTAAATGGTATATTGATAAATAATATATTGCATATTACATCCTTTCCAAATAATATGTGGTGGGATAAAATTATTCATATTTTTTTAAACCTAAATTACCTAAATTTTTCTCTTGTCTGGTAAAATATATTTTACTAAGGAAGGTGAAAACGGAGGAGGGTACTTCTCTAGAAATCCGGCGCCAATCTCGCCAAGCAATCTCGCAAATCTCGCCGCATTAAAATAGCTTTATTTTTGCTCAAAAACAGATCTGCTTACCCCATTGTTACAAAAAAATAAGTAATAAGTTACATAGTGTAAATAACAAGTTATTAAAAGAAAAACTATAATATAGTTTTTCTAATTTATATTATTTATATATTTCTAATATATAATTATATAAGTCTGTTTAAAAATCATATTAATAATCTTAAAATATATTTCAACGAAATTTAAAATTTTAAAACTGGTAAGTATTGTTTAAAAAAAATTTTATTTGAGTGTTTAGTTTTTAAATAAAAAATTTCATGGAATGGCATTGTTGTTATTTTTTACAAGTAAAGGGTGATATTCCGTTTGGCGCTGGTTGCATCATTATTGGCGACTTTATCGCTTGCGCCGCGATTCTGGAGTAGTACCCGGAGGGAGTATTAGAAAATATAACGACCACATAAATATTAATTCACGTGGAGAAAAGAACAGATTTTTTTCAGTCTCATAAGGATTTGCTAAAACATGATTCAGAATTAACTTTACCAACTGAAATCTTTTGAATTTCATCCAAAGATCATAAAATTCCAAGGAAACTAATATCTCTATAATACTCGTAACCGATATTATAGATTTTCGATAATAATACTAAATACCGATTTTATATTAAATATTCAGATGGGAAAAGATTGGGAATTCCCCATATTCTGTTTATTATCTACCTAACCATGCATTTTGAATATATTATATTTGGTTCCTATCTTTCTTGATTTCCCGTTTACTATTGTTTCACCCTAAGTTGGGACTAAAGAAAAGGCTTCGGTGACCGAATTACAGCCAGAAAATCGGTTTCCAGCCAATCAGCAGGAATGGGTCGCCCGTTCAACGCCGTTCTACCCTGCTCTACCCTACGGACTATATTCATTCGCTTCGGTTCAAGACTTTTAACATATGATTCAATTGAGTTATATGATAAAAAATACAAAAAACTATAATGTATGTTACGTTTTTACAAATGCTTTTGAATATTCTTTATTTTAAATTACAATACAAGGTGGTACTATTTTTTGGGGCGGATTGGTACAACATCTGCCTTTCCCAACAGTGCCAACTTAGGGTGGAACAGAGTATAACTCACACACACACACTCGCTTAAGCAAGTACCAAAGTGATACTTCTGAGCTAGTAAATACATAATTGCTAACTAATAAATTTCGGTAAGAGTTTTAAACCTGAAGGGAAGTAATACTATAACCAAATTAATGTTGGCACATTATCTGTAGATTTCCCGAATCATATCTTCCAATTCTTGGCAGCTAACAATGATTGACAGCAATAGAAACATAGTTTAAAGTAAATATTTTATAACATGTGAGAAAGGTTTAAGATTTAAAATAAGGATCAAGTTGAATGGTTAGAAAATAACATCCGTTGATTAGGCAAACCATCCCATCCTCATATGCCGAATTTACAATAAAATAGTTTTTTCTTTAATACAAAATGTTGGCATTGAATACGGCATTTCGTAAGGCATGCACTTGAACATATGTTGGAATTTATATTTAGTCAAGTAAACGGTTCACTATTTCTAGTTATATTCAAGCAATTTCTTTATATTTTTTGACAAACAGAAAATCTAAATAAACATTAAGAGATTAGTTTCGAACACAAGGTTCATTCAATAGATTCCAGTAAATATATTAAAAATGTTTAACCATTTTAAACAAAAAAACTTCATTTTATAACATCATTTGAAATAATTAAAATAATTAATTATCTTGTACTCATTTCAGACGCATTTTAAAGTATTCAAACAATCAACAAAGTAGCATTACCAAGCAAAGTAGTTTAAACAATCCACCAATTCCTTATCAATATCAATATTTCTAATCGCAATCTACCCACAAATGATCTATTCTGGTTTGTTTACGCACCAAGTGGTATTTTTATGGTGTGTCATATAAGCCATAATTCGATTGTCCAAGGTAAACTTTAACCCCGTACCGTCATTTTTAATCGAATCACACACCCTTGCGTCATAAAAGCAACCCCAGAATCTGGCTTTGTTTAATATAAGACCGAAAACAGGAGGGTGCTTCCCACCAGAACAAAGACGTTCCAACCGAGCTTCATAAAACAGCAATTCTCGCAGCCCCTGTTCGGTTTTATCGCCTCTTTTCACACCTTTATAGTGTATATAAAACACAGCTTGCGAGGAAAAATTTCGCCAAAGTTACGTTTCAAACTTTCGAAGCAGAAGCATTAATAAGCGCTCCGCAGAGATAAAAGGCATGAATGGGGGAGACTCTCCCTCGATGTCATAGTTGAATGAAGGCACGCCTCGTAAAATGCAATACGTTTAAAAAAATTAAAAACTTTTGTTTTGGTTCTTTAACGGTGGGCGCCTTTTAGATTGAATCTATGGTCAGGTTGAGCCAGGCTTTTATTATCCCCGTATCGGCTTCTTTTTTGTGCTCGCCAGGAAACATTAAAGTAGTCATATTTGGCGATAAACGTTGGTCGTTCATCGCCACATAAAACCATCTAATAAAAAGCAGCTGGTCATTAGAGGACTGTCGCTGTGTAAATGCGAGGAGCATCTGGTGATCGCTTTGTACGTATCCGTTTTGGAAGAGTGTTTCTTTTTATCTGGTGTTGGTGTTGTTTCTTATGCCACTTGGGGATATCCAAGCTCCCTCCGCAAAGCGTACAGGATTTAATGCAAAAAGGGGCTTTTAAGAAATTAAGTCCCATGCAGTCCGACTTAAGCCTAGGATGAAAGATGTTGCCACTTTCTATCGCCACCTCCACAATTTTGCCATGTCTCTGAAGGGGAGGGAAATAGTCTCCGGAGACCTGGACCCATGGTAAACTGTGCCTTGACCGACCACAGGACTTCCGGACCCACATATTTTTTTAACGAGCACGTACACCGTATGTACTCGGTGGGTCTGCAGTGGCGTCGGGAATCAAACCCGAGACCCTGCGCAATCCCGAAGCCGATGTCTTAAATATTAGGCTCCCCACGGCCCTCCTTTTTATATTGCTTCAGGTAGAGTGAAACTTTAATATTTATGTTACGGGCAAAGTGATTAATTGGGCATTATTAATAATGTCCAGAGTGGAGGCGGGCAAAGTGATAAATTTCATTCATAAATGCCATCGAATTTATCACATTGCCCTCCTCCACTTCGCAATTGGTGGCCAGGACTTTCCCTGGCCATTGGTTTAACATGGGAGAGACCCGAATATATTCAGGCAGGGCGCCAAGAAGGTTAATAACGCCCGATTTATCACATTGCCCGTAACATATACAACACACTTTTGTATATCTGTTCATTGTGTAACTCTCTTACCACTCACCAACCGTAGATAATTTAATTTTAATTTGAGAGGATACCAATTTTATTTTACAGTAATATTTATAAAGTTCAGAGAGTAACTTGATATACTTATCCAATACTTAATGCAGGAAATTTAAGTTTGGAAAAATCATTGTAGCACAGCTTTGTTTTATTTAATCTAGTAAAATCCCTACCGCCCACCATGGAAACAGGAACGCCCACTATTAGTGGGTGGAAAGGATTAGGAAGACTAACACTAAACTTATTGTAAGGATTTATGTCTCTTATTTTCACTTTGAAGTGGAAGCAGTGTTATTCTTAGGATTTTTTGGAGGAGTAAAAATACTCCTTGACTTTTTTAGGAGGCGTGAAATTCATTTATGAGGAGTGAAATACAGAAGTAGCATAAACTATACATTAGGAGACACATTTCTTATAAAAACGCTTTTTTAATGGACAAACTGAAATAGAAAAAAATGAGAATGCTATTTTGGTTTTTAACAATTATAGAATCTGTTAACATAAGTAAAAAATTTTAAAAATTATAAATAAAATAATTTATTTTACATTAAACATTCTAAATGAAATATTTATTTAATATTACAAATTTGAGTTGAATTGTTTTTTTGATTTCGATGGGGTGCCCTGCATTTTTTAAGCCTGGCTAGTTTTTAAAAGCGTATTTCTTAATTTTCAATGCGTGAAATACGCTCTCAGAGGCGTTAAAATTATCACTGAGTGAAAGTGAAAAGAAATACTACCGTAAAACGGGGTGAATCGGATCAATTTTGAAGTTTGAACTGCTGCCAAAAGTTTAATAAAAATATTTTTAATGCTTCGGAAACAATGTTTCGAGCCCCAATTAATACTTTAAGAACCCGTTGAAAAAATTCAATTACCTTGAATGGTTCATTTTATATAAATTTTTAAGTGCCGCAATTTTTAAGTCATAAAGTGATACAGGATCCTTAAATTAGCCTTCAAATAGTCTAATCAGGTAAAATGAATACATTTTACTAAATAATGAACATTTTTAAAAATAAAATATAAGGTTTTCAGAAAAGTTATGATACTTTTTACCAAAGTTTCATGCTTGAAAATTTGTTTTGAAAAATTGGTAATAGGTGGAGATTTCAAACGAAGGTTATTTTGGTTTATGTATATCTAAGAGTATAATGTATGGTTTTGGAAGCTCTGGTGGTATTATTTCTTTTCAAAATGGTGGTTAGAAAAGAAGACCGCAAACGACGATTTTCGTAATTTTTTTTTTCGGCCGCTTTAAAAACTGTGAAGAATGCATTATTCATGGCTAAATAAAGTTTTGCTGTATATTTACAATGTTTAAATTAAGATGTCAAAGATTTGAGATGATATCATAAGTTAAAGATGGCAAATTTTGGCTGTAAAACTGCATATAACTGGTAATTTTCCATTGTTCTTAAACACTTCACTCGCTCCGTTGAGCAGCTGGTGTATGAAATAAAATCAAGACAGATGTTTTTAGAAATAAATTAATTATTAAAGCATTGAAAGTTTTCCATAACATTATTGTTTTATCTGTTTCCAGTTTCGAACAATAAGTGTTGCTTTTTTTAGTGTTTTCATTTTTAGAAAACACTAGTTAGAAAACACAGTTTTCTTGTTGATTTTGATGTCGTTTTAGTGAAAATTTCTTTCAAATGACCAACAAATACTGAGAGAGGTTTTTAACAATAGATTTTATGTTTGAGATCAAAATTTCCCATCTAAAACTTATCGGTTAACCTTAAACCTTTGACACATTAATGTAAACATACAGCAAAACTGTTATTAGCCATGAATCATGCATTCTTTCCAGTTTTTGAAGCGGCCAAAAAAATTTAACTAAAATCGTCATTTGATGTCTTCTTTTTTAAGCTCCATTTTGAAAAGAAATAATAGTACCACCACAACTACCAAAACCTACCTATATTCTTAAATACACATGAACCCAAATCCCTTTTGTTTGAAATCTCCAACTATCACCAGTTTTTCAAAAAAAATTTCCAAACACGCATTTTTATGACTGATCCGATTCACCCCGCATCAGTAGTCGGAATGGACTTGTTTTACTAAAAAATTCAGCAAAAATCGGGATTACAATTTATTTAAAATTTGACTGCAAAGAAACCTTTGGAAGATTTGGGACCACACGGGGGATACCAAAAATTGAGAAAAAAAAGTTATTTTTTTGGTTCAATAAGCAAAGTTTTGACAGCCACGTTTTTGTGACCTTTTTTGTATACAACGTCAAAGCCGTGGTAGACCTAAGATATTATCACAAAATAATTTTTGATGGCTGAAACAACTTCTTAACAATGCGTAAAATAAGTCAGAATTTATACTGATTTTCTAACTCTAACACAACCGGAGCTATGATGGTTTAAAAAACTTTTTTCAAAAGTGATCCGATTCACCCCGCTGATCCGATTCACCCCGTTTTACGGTATGTTTTTGTGATATCTACAGATAACATTAAGCAATTGGATTAAATGGTCATCTATCTTTGCTTTAACATTTAAAAAGAGGTTTGTGTCAAGAAAATTGAATGAATATAAAAAAAGGTACTTTTAAGTATTTCAGATTTCAATTTTCACACACAAAAAACACATCAATACACACACGAAAAGGACACTCAACAGAATCAAAGAATATATAAAGTACAAAGTAACTTACAATAATCTCTCTATTCTAAAAAAGTTATTGGTGAATGGTTTCCAGAGAAAAACTTTTTAATTACTGAACCGAATGACACATATCTGGTATCAAAATGTCCGGATTCTTTCCGGATTTCTGAGTAAGCAATTGGAATTTTCAAAAAAAATTCTCAATTTTAAAATATTTCCATTTTTTTAGATTTCGGATAAAGTCGCAGTTACAAAGCAAGAAACCTTGAATTTTAAAATAATTGAAAACATATTACACTGTTTTTTTAATATTCAAATACATTAATTTAAATAATCTTTCTATTTATAACAAAAATTTTACAAAATGTATTGGCTTATTTTTTAACAATATTTATATTTTTGTTGTTCAAACGATTTTAATTATAATTTTAACTAACGTATAATTAATTTATCAACTCAGCCATAGGTTGGAGGAGTTCGTCTCGTCCCTATGCCGGTCCCAAGCCCGGAGAAATGAGGATGGGTTGTGCGATGGGCTAAACACCCATCCACGTAAAAACAACCTGTTTACGGAAACCAAAGTCATGAAAATCCATCTTTCTCAAAAGGAGGATGGTGATTGTCACCCTGATATGTCTCCTCCAGTGGAAACTGAAGGATATCGGAGTGACATGGAGGGAGGCAAAACATCTTGCCACCAATAGAGTCAGGTGGAGACTCATGACGGAGGCCCTATGCTCCAGTAATGGAGTGGTAGAGGGATAAGTCAAGTCAAGTCAATTAATTTATCATTTATTTTTTTAAAGATAAATTGATATTTTTATATTTATCGTTGTTGTTGTGGCAACCTAATTACTATTAAATACAAAATCGCTTTCGGAAATATTTAACTTTTGCATTCATTTATTACAATATTTGTTAATTTTATATCCTTTTGCAAGTATGTTTTTCAGGTAGTAAAATTTAACTTTTTATTTCGTAATGCCAAAACGCAAAAAAACTAGATATCATGAGTTCCCTGTTTTAGAAATAAAGATAAAAATCGAAAATGTTTGAAGTCGACATTTGGTGTCATTGCTATGAAACTGACACAACTTCGAAGTTTGTTTGTTCTTGTGAATATAAAATTCTAAATTTTCGTGATGCTTACGATTAAATTTTTCACAGCCAATGGATTAAGATTAAATTTTATCAAAATATCCAATTTTAAGACAGCAAAATTTATTCCGGAGATGTTTGGATCTGTGAAAAAAACATTACCTTGAGGAAATGGTAAAAGACTGTTTACATTTCTATGCTGTTAATTTTCTTGGAATCAAAGGGCGATCCGCCAATTCATGTTGCTGTAAAGGAACTGTTAAAATTACGCCACTGAATGAATACTCGCGATTTTTGAATGAATATCCCGGAGAATAAAACCCCTGTTTTAAGAATGTTTTATAAAGTGAGTAAAAGCAGTGAACTGGGTTTTGTGACTTTTGTGACTATTGCAAAGCGATCCAAAAGTTTCTACTTAGGCAGTTTACGGGGGTTGGCAAACGATAGCGAGCAGGGGGCGGTATCTCCCTAGTTTAGTTTTAAAAAAAAGATAAATAAATAAATATAATAAGAAAAAAATTAATAAACCAAAAGAAAAATATCAGTATTTATGCGAAAAAAATTGTTTCTTTTAAGGGGACTCAGTACCTCCAAATCGGTCAAAATAACAAGTGAAGGATTTTGCTCTCAAATCGATGTTTATACTCATAAATTGATTCTGCAAATTTCATATTGATGCACGGATTCTAAGCACAAATAATTTCCAATTAATATTGAGCAGAGTTACCACATATTTGTTAAATAAATATTTCTCAAAACTACTTTTTTAGCATTTAAAACCCTAAGGCTTTTTTTAATGGACTATTTAACTTGAAACTCTGCATATATATTAACCATAGTGTTTTTAATAAAACTATGAATTCCAATTAGGGATTCAGAGTACACTATAAGGTCTTAAAATGAAAAATGTGTTTATTTCCATGATATTTTGGAGGTGATTGTAGAAAAAAATTTTTATAAAAAACTATTACAAGTATCAAAAATGTAAATTCATAGTTCTATGGACAATAACTTAGATTATGTTGGGGTAAAAAATCATACCAAAATTATCATAATTAAAGAAGGAGTAGTGTTTTAAAACTTGGTTAAAATTTTAGAAAAATTCAAAATTTCTTAGAAACTGCTTTGTAAAAAGTATAATTTTTGCTTGGATTATGTTTGAATCGTCATTACAAATGTTTTGACGTTAAAAAAATTTGTAAATTAAAGAAATAACAATTTGGATACTGAGAGTCCCCTTAAATAATTATTTTTTAAATATATCATAGTACCATGTGATAGTATTGAAAAATAATGCTTAAAATATAACACCGATTTTCGCGTTCGTTCTTTAAATGTACAACTTATTTTTTGTACTTCTTTGAAAACATTTTCCCTAACATGATTTTTTTTCTTAAATTATACTTCTATAAAAATTATAAATGATTACTCTTAAAAATTTATAAACTTCTATAAAGAATCTAGAGAAACTGTTTTTTTTCATATCATGCAATATTTGACGAGAAAATCATAACATATACTAATACTATTTGAAGAGAAGGGGAAGGCAGTATATGGACTGTTAATGCAAATTTAATGCTTTACTATACATGTTCTGACCATTATTTCTATAACCCTGCCAGACGTTGTTATTAATCCAGAAAGGAGACAGGATCTAGGAACTTCACTTATAAACAACATACAAAAAATTGTTGAAATCTGCTTGTTTCGAATAGAAAAAAATAGTTAAGCTTTCAAATCAATAACAGAAAGGAACAACTATATCATACAAAATAATCTTGTGCTTATAAAGTTTTCTACTCTATCTACTAAATAGTTCTCTTATATTTTCCAACATCCTTCTGTATAATGCATACAAAGCTTTAGAAACGTCCAATTCTAAAATGGATTGTAAAAGTATTTTTGAAAAATATACTTCCTTTGTAAGATGGTCCTTTGAGAACGACTGGTCTTCTGAACTAACCGATCTGTAAGTAAAACTATGTTGACATTATCCGATCTCTAGGTTTAAAAGTATGATTTTGTTGAAAATTTATGATCCGAAATTGTTCGGAAACTTATTCTTTTTTTACCCAATTGAAGAATAAATGTTTGTTTTTCAAATATAAAACACATAAAAATGCTTTTATAAAGCTATGAAAGAAGGTGTTTTGTAGATAGCATGTAATATGCTTTTTATTTCATACTTTACTTACAAAAATATAAAGGGTAATCAATATTCCAATTACTTTAATTGTAAAACTAGATATTACAAAATTGGATATTTTTACGCTTTAAGTTGTCTTCGATCATTACTTTATGGAATTCAAGTTAAAAACTGTAAAATATAAATTTCATATAACTTCTAATTTAATACATTGATTTTTTATGAACTAATTTTTTGTAAGAAATTCTTAATCATTTTGATCCAATAAACGTAAAAATATATTTTAATGATGTAGATGGTTTTATTTTTTAATTCCGTGTTTACTAACACACGATTTCAATAGAAAGAAGTTCTCGAATTAACTAAAATGCGATCTATGTTACTTATCATTTTCACACAATTGCATTTTTTTTATCTTTGTGAGTTTCATTTCTGAATTTAATCCACACCATGATTTTTCATAAGATATAAAATATATATTACTTAACCTTATTTGTTCAATAATCCTCTTTACCAAAGAATGAAATATTATCTTGAAAACAAATATTTTTGAGAGAGAATATTTCTTAAAATAATGCAAGCATATAATTACACGTAATTCCACACCAATTTTCACGAGACAACTACCGGGGGAAAATCCCCTTTTTATAATTCGTTTATTCATATGCATAAAAATGAATGTGTTAGGCTTATTCAAGATTAATCTGATAAAAAGAATCCGCTATCATTGAAACAACCTCTGTATTTGTTGAAATATAATTTCATTAAAGACAAGAAACGTAGAATTATTTCATTACCCTATCCAGCCTTCTGATGATTTTCTTAGAAAAAAAACACTTAATGTGATTCCAGTTCTGTGTTTGCTTTTTGTTTAGAGATATTCATGAGATAACACAAGAAAAATATTTCTATTCATAGTAAGCTTCCTTATTCTACATTATTTCAAGCTTTGATTACCTTTCGGAGTCAAACACAAAAGCTTTTCGCCTTATGATGAACATCTGAGTTTTTGCAGTGAATCCCAGCTTTCTAACTAACACAATGAAACGTTGCGAAAACAGAAAATAGTAAAAGAATGCAACGCCAAGTTTTTTTTTATGTGTTGCTTCTGGGAGTTATGAGGTATTTTCTCTTTTTTCATCGTTTTCGGTTATTTTCATTTCCCGTACTTTGTGTTTTCCCTTTTCCGATGAAGGTAATCAATTACTGGGAAATTTCTGTCAACCTTTGAGTTTTTTTCTTCTTCTCTTGCGTGGTAAGGATTTTTTTGCCGTTGTTTCTAGCGTTGATTCGATCTCTGTGGGCGAGGGCATTTGCATTTTCCATTACCAGAAGGGGTATTAGTGGAAACTGTCAAATTGGCTTTTAAAATAAATTAGTTTCACATCGCGGAGGTATTTAGGGGAAATGCATTTTTAAGAGATGAAGGAATTGAGAAAGGAATAAAAGTGTTTTTCTGCAAAGGTAAATTTTAGCGAGTCTTTAGAAGCATCTAAAAAAATATGCCTTAATACTGAGTTCAAAAGTTAAGAATAGTTAAAGTTTCATTACTTTTTTAAAGCGATTTCCATTCCATATAAAAGAAGAGTTTAATTTTTTTTACTCTTCTTGTGATCTGATAACAATTATTTTTCCTAAATGTTACTTAAATTAACTGTTTATAATACAGCTTTAAAAAGTTTTCCTGGTACCTTATGCTAGCAATAAAATATAATGGATCTGCTCTCACAGAACTAAACCATTTTGTATGTGCTGACAATGAGATAAATCCAAGCATTACTAATAATGACCGCGTACTTGGGGCAAAGTGATAACTTTTACTTCTTATTGATAACTTATACTTCTTACTGATAACTTGATATTCATAATTTTTTTCTTCTTATTGATAAATACCATTGGAGTTTTCACATCCACGTCTAACTTCGGGCTGTATTAATTACCCCCGGTATATCATATGTTTGTAAGATATACAGTAATAAATATAGCCAACACCAAGTTCACAAAATAACAATCAAGCTGTAAAATGGTTTTATTCAATTACCTTATCAATTTTAAATTTTCCATTATTATTTATTGTAACTAGTTGAGTATAAACTTTAACTAAACTGTTTGCTGATTAACGTCTAAAATCTTTCAGATAAATATATCCTTCTACCCAAATATTTTTATTTAGATTGCTTCACTAGATTCATGATCGGTTTGGATGTTTTTGGGTTTTTTATGGCCAAGGCCATTAATAGGACATAACTTAAACTTAATTAATTTAAAGCCTTTTATGATTTTAAAAACACCAAAGAGAAGATTTTTGTGTGTATTACGAGTAAAAGTTAAAATTCGCAATACACACGTAGTATATGAGTTACAAATGTTTATTATAACATCTACAATAATGGATATTTATTAAAAACTAAATTTACACAATCAAAATTTTCGAAGAAAAAATACTTTGACCAAGCATTCGTCAAACATTTCTTACTGTCTATGAAAGGATTGTAAGATCAAAGAAAATATGTGTCTTCTTTGGTCTCTTTCCTGGTCTAAAAATCTAGTTATCCCCTTCATCATTTTTTCCTCACTTTCTTTCCCTTTTTTAACGCTGATTCCTTTTTTTTTCTTTTGAAAGGATACAAACAGCATTGAAGGACGGGAAAATTCTCTTGCGCTTCATTTCACTTGTGATCCACCTTTTCTTTGCCTCGTCCCTCATTTTTACGCTCTCCCGCAGTTCCCGGAAAGTTTCATTTTTAGCTCCGAAGGGGACGTAACAAAATTTAGGGGATTTTCCTTCCTCTCTGTTTGACTCGACAGACCCCCCAAACCCCTCTTCAAAGCAAGAATAAGGAATTTATAGTTCACAAAGACAAAGAGTCGGGTTAAATGCACAGGGGTGAGTTTCTTGTGTTTCCTTTTGAAAGTTTAGAATAAGTTTTTTTAAAGTTGGATATTCCAAATAAGTTGTCTCCTGGTATAAGCAGGGTTGGGGTTTAATGGCGCTGGGTTTTCTTAGAGATTTGTATTAATAAATAAAACAATGCTCCTTATGGAGCTTGGGTACTCTAAGTGGCACACGACAACAACAACAACAATAAAACAATGCGTTTTTAATCTAATTCCTCTATTCTAGTAATGAAGTGAAATATTTTTTATTTATTTATTGTGAAATGACATATATTTCGGTACCAACAAACCACGCCCCAATCATATTTTACCAAGCGTAATTAAATACATGCATATGCTAACAAATCTTTTAAAAATATGTTTGAACTACACTATTACAGCATCAAGTTATTACGGGTTATTACTTATTTTAATACTCAGATAAAATTCAGTTAAATTCAAGCTGCTATATTTTAACCCTGCTGTTCTGCTCCTACTTACTTCACGCACGTAGTGTTCGGGTCAATATGACCCGATACAAAAAATATCACTTCTAGTAGTAAATGAATGATTGAATTTAAGAAATAGGTAAAACAATAGTAAAATAACTCAAAATAAATGTAATTATTATGAAATAATTGAGTTAAGTTATGAAATACGTATAAAATAATGAAACTAACTAAAAAATATTTGTAATTGAAATTTGTAATTTTTTACTATTTTGACAATTTACATATATGAAAATGAGTTTTAAACAAGTATGGCACAACAAAGTAGTACGTTTTTAATTTTTTTCGTCTGAGGAACCAATATAAATTTCAATTTTTTCTTTATTCTTTTACTTTTTTTAATTGTTTCCCCCCCTTCAGGATAGGTTTTAATCTGCTTTACTGTATGAAAATAAGAGTGATTTCCTCAAATCCTCAAAAATAATTTTCATTTAAACATTTATTTTCCTTCTATTTGTACTAAATCCCATTGAAAAGGCATTGCAGGATTTGCGAAATTACTCATTACTCCAATACCTCAAATTTTCTTTGGCGATGATTTCTTTTTCTTTTCCAGCAATATATTTCATGCTCCAGTTTTTAAGGAAGTTATACTACCACAAAAAGTCCACATTTACCCCAAATATAATGGTTAACTTGGTCAAAAGACAGTGACAATGAAAAACACCACTAATTTCTCATTTTGAGTAATATTTTCATTCGGATAGCACAAGTTTCGTTTCAATAGTTATTTTTAGTATTCTAACTGAAAGGAAATACTTCATAAAACAATAAAACAACAAGAAAAAATAAAATTTGGAAATATTTTTTTCATTTTACACAACTGAATCAACCTTTTGACCTTCCACTTGCTTTAGTCTCAAATGACAAAAAAACAAGAAAAAAGAAAACTAAAACACAAAAAACGATGTTATAATAGTTTTATTCTTTTTTGTTGAGTTATTCCGCAAAAAAATATGAAAAGGTTTGAGTAAAACGAAAAAATTTAGAATCGGGTCATATTGACCCGAACAGTACATTACGACTATGTTGAAAAATATCCCTTGCAAATTAAAATAAATAAAATTCCTTTTAGATGTAGATAGTTATATGACTTTCCAACAAAGTCACCAAGTTTCATTAAAATACCTCTAATCATTTTTTTTAACACGCGACTGAAATTTTTTTTGGGTCAAATAGACCCTAACAGAACAGCAGGGTTAATTTAACACATTGTATTTATTATTGATATAAAAATGCACTATTATTTACCAACCTAAAATATGTCGACCATCAAGCAAATTAAAAAATGAATAAAGAGTAGTTTAGTATACATCACATTTTTGGGGTTTAAATACAGGGTGTCCCAAAAAAGACTGACACATTTTAAAAATCAATAACTCGAAAACTAATGAAGATAAAAATATGCGGTCTTTTGCATCCTTCTTAAGGGGACGAAGAATTTTTGCTCCCAAAATTTCAAAATTTTAGTTCATAAATGCATTAGTAGATGGCAGCACGAGAACTTTTTCTGAAATTTAGGTATAAACTATCAGCGGAATCCATATTGCCTCGTGATAGGAAAATTGTGAAATTGAGAGATAGAATCGATTTCAGAATCGAATTAGATTGAAATGCTTTAGCTGGTTGGTTGTTTGATTGATCTTTTATGGCACAGAGGAGATATTGTAAGGAATTATTACTAAATAATCAGATCATCGGGAAATCGAACCTTTAGTGCCAAATGGAAATTATTTTTAAGAAATGTCATGAAAATGATTATATCGTAATCGTAGACATGATTTCTGGCCAAGGCTGCGCCGTTAATGTTTTAATTAAACTATGGGATTTTACACATTTTAAGTCAACGGAAACTTTTTATTGAAAATTTCTTTGTGAAACGGGGGTTTTTTGCTTTTTTGTCAGAGGATGTAAAAAAATATTTTAAAGTTTTTAAGGAAAAATCGAAATTTTAGAATCTCTCAGATAACATGCGATAGAGGGAATATTCAAACATTTCTTTAGCTTTTATTTTAGCTTTCAGCCTCAGCCTATAAAATTATTTCTCAGAGTTTTTAAAATACCTAAACGTTCAAAAAGTATTTTAATCAATAAGAAACAAACTTTTATTAAGAAATTAGGACATTTTTTACATAAGTAAAACCCTAAACAAAACACAATCTCTTTCAACAAACGTAACGTCCCCCCGGGTGTCGTTCCCGGGGGCGGACGCATCCCCCCGATAATTAGGAACATTGTTTAGAAAAACTTTATTTTTAACTTTTGAGGAAAGACATAAAGTTTTATGAATATGTTTTTCCAACATTCAATCATAAAGGATGGTGCCAATTAACCATGGCACCAAACATAAGAGGGACGCATATAAGAGGGGGACGGACTGCCCATGATTTAGGACACTTTTCTTTTAGAATTGGTTAAAGCCAGTGGTGAGTTTGGGGGACATTATCTCAATAAAAAAATTAAAGAAAAAAGTGCGTAATAATACGGCGAGCCCTTATCCCAGAAAAAATCCGGTTACAACACTGATTGAAGCATAGTAATTTGATTTTGAAATTATCTAATCATGAAGCACTAAAATGAGTTTGACCCTGTTTTAAAAGATCAAATTTCAAAAAAACTTCTTGGGCAGGACACCCCCCACAACCCCCTTTTTAGTTGAAAGTTAAAAGCAATTCCCAAAAACTTGAAGTGAAAGTTTATTAATTGATTCACAACGCCACCTTAAAATCACTGGGCATTATTAAATCTTTAAGCGAAATAAAAGATTTTTTAAGGGTAGATAATCATGATTTTGTAAAATCCCTCTGTTGAGGAATCCCAAATCTTTGAGTCCCCCCCATTTTCAGTAGCCGGCGACTCATCATCTTTCTTACAGCCCCGAGTCCCGACACCCCCTTATCTTCAGGTCCTAAAACACTTGAACACTCCTTAAATAAATGTATACGAGGAGTGATCACCGTGACTAAGAGTAAAAAAACTCGTCGTAAAAAAATTACCCTTGATATCGGTAAAATCCGATAAATTACAAGTGATACACAACGGATTCAGAATGGAGATGCACATAATCTAAATGATTTAAAGCACAGAATCTAAACTTTTTATTCCCGCAATAAAAACCAGTGATAAAAACGTTTTAAGGATAGATTTGGATTTCCACTTATTAGAAGAACTTAATCAATCAATATTAAACAAAATCAATTAGTTGTTTGGAGTTTTATGGCGCATGATCCACATCAGGATAAAACAAAATCAAATTCAGTAATTTGAAAAATATTCGCTGAAATGCGAGATCTATCTTAGGGGAGGATTTCCCAGTTAGGTTTAGTTGTCAAACTAATTCAAAGTGTAATCCAAATCTGGTTGCTTTCCTTCGATCAATTCTTAAATCTTCCCAGAATCGAACAACATTCGATTCAATGAATCGATCTTTTACCCTAACTTTGGTTTTCCTATCGCAAGTTAACTAACAGGGATTATTCCAATACTTTTTCCCTTTAGTCCCTCAAAAACTCTCGTGCTGCCATCTAGTGAAAAATTTAGAACTAAAATCAAAAATTCTGGGAAGAAAATTCTTTGGTCTGAGAAGAAGGGGGCAAGAAACCGCACATTTTTATCTTTTTTAGTTTTTGAGTTATTGATTTTTAAAATGTGTCAGTCTTTTTTGGGACACCCTGTAAATTATATACCCGGTGGATTGCTTTACATCATTATTGGTCTGAGGTTTCGGATATCAGTTTAAATCTGAGCGTTTACCACGTAATTACATTAGTTAAGCGAGTGTTTTACCCATCCCCAATTGTTAAACTATGTGCATTTATATATAATAATGTAGAACTTAAACTATTGTCAAATCATACGTATTTAGTTGTTCTATCTAATCGGGTATCGTGAATTTAATTGTAGTATTACTGTAATTACACTGTTCTGGTTGTAGTGATCAAATTCGATCATTGGAGCATATTTTGAATAATTTAATTCGAGTCATCTTTACGAATTCCTATTTCATTTGAACAATTCCTGATGTCAACAAATTCTTGGATGCGTCGGACTTTCTAAAGAGGACTTAATATCTGACCCTCTCATGGTTATGGACTTTTTGGCGGTCAACAACTTGATGGAGTTGATCTGACAAATGTCAGAAGTACTGAGGATAAGCAACAACAACAACAATTCCTGATTCGAGCAAGTATATACTTTCCACTCTGAATGAGAGTATAAAATAAAACTGTTGGACAAAAAATAACCATAATTATAACTCGTGGGCAACACACGAGCACGTGTGAAGCGTGGCGTTTTCTCTGCTCGTGCTTTGTTTACATATTTACACTAAAATCTTTGCTAAATATTATACTTATAATTGATTGCTAAACATATTTTATGAAGAGCACGTAACATATCTTGAATTTGGCTGAATTTGTGTTAAACTCTGAAAGACCTTAATCTACAACACGATGGCAGTATCCTGTGAAGCTTGCAAAGAAGAAATTGTTGAGCCCACCGATAAAATATCTTGCAGCGGAGTCTGTGGTTTGGATTTCCATTTCCAGTGTGCGGGTTTCACGAAATCTAGCTATAGAATTATATCGAAAGACAAAAAATCAAGCTGGTTATGCCCTCCATGTAAAAAATCGGTTCCAAAAGCTCCCGAGCAGCGGAAAATCAGTGAGATTGATCTGCATGACATAACAAAGCTGATTGAAGATCTGAAAAAGGAAAATGAAGTCCATAAAAAAGAAGTTTTGGACAAACTTAGTGAATTTAAATCAACATTGGAGTTTTCCTCTGATCAGATTGATAAGGCGATCAAAGATAATGAGAAGATGTTCAAAGAATTGAAATCTATAAAACAACAGAATGCTGCATTGTTAGAAGAAAATAAGAATTTAAAACTCACACTATCGGAGATGAAGTCTGAAATTATAGATCTACAACAATACAGCAGACGTCTGAATGTGGAAATAGCAGATCTACCAGAAACAGAGAACGAAAACATCAAATCTACTACAGAAAATATCCTCAAAGCATTGGATATGGATCCTTATACCCAAATCTCAATCGTCCATAGAGTTCCAACATTGAAGAAAAATAAAATAAAACCTATAATAATGCAGTTCACCACTATATCTGATAAAAATTACTTCATGGCTGCCGCTAAACAAAAGAAAATTACAGCGAATTTAATAAACCCCGATTTTGAAAAAGAACCTATTTACGTTAATGATCATCTGTGTCCAGAATTAAAAAAGTTACTATTCCAATGTAAAACTTATAAACGCGAAAAGGATTTTAAATACTGCTGGTGCAGAAATGGAAAAATCTTCTTAAGGAAATCGGATGGATCCAAAGTTTATAGAGTAAAGAACGAAAGTGACCTTAAAAATATTACTGATGGATAATGATCATGAGCAAAACCAAAATGTGGTCTATACGGTTTTCGATGACTTTGAGAAAAGTTTTTTTGTGCCAGATGATCAGAACCCCTCGTTTTGCGGTGAGTTAAACATTTTTCATGTAAACATCCGAAGTATGCGACAGAACTTTGATGAATTATTAGTTATGTTTGAAATGTTTTTGTCCAAGTTTGATGTAATAATATTAAGTGAGATATGGATCAATGAGATTGAAGCATCTTTTTACAATATAAATGGGTACAAATTATTCATAAATTGTAGAACAAATAATAGATCCGGTGGAATACTTATATACGTCAAGGAAAACTTAGATTTTATTTTAAATAATTGTGAAACAATAATTTCGGCTGAATATTTGTCCATTTTTAGTAAGGATTTAGACTTGTATATTCTAGCCTGTTATCGATCCCACTCATTTACACCTAATTACTTTATTTCTGAGTTAAAAGTTTTGCTTAAAAATTGCAATTCAAAAAATGTAGTTCTGATTGGGGATATGAATATTGATATCTTAAAAAATGATCCAGATTCTAATTCTTATGTAGATTTCCTATGCGAAAAGGGTTTCAAATCCTGTTTAAACATCCCAACTAGGGTAACTGTTAATACAGAGAGTTGTATTGATCACATTTTTCTGAGATCTAGAAGTTTCCGTGTTAAAACAGGTTGTTTAATAAGTAGTCTGACTGATCATTACCCAATTTTTTGTAAACTAAGTACTGTTAATTCTAAGTATAATAAAGAATTCAGTTCAGTAAATTCATTCATAAATATTGATTTTGTAAAGTTCGAATCACTTGTCAGCTGTCTGGATTTTAAGAATTGTTTGTGTAACATTAAAGATTACATGTCATTTGAAAATCTAGTGCTTGATATATATAGAAAATCAACAAAAACTTTGCTTTATCCTAATAGAAAGAAAAGGAAAAACGGATGGATAACAAATGAAATTATAAAATTGATAAATGAAAAAGAAAAATTATACCGTAAATTGAAAAAGAATAATTTTAATACCTCAATTAAAAATATGTATAAATGTGCTACTAGAGAATTGAAACACAAAATTAAAGTAGCGAAAACCCTTTATTATCAGAACGAATTTCTCAAATGCAATAAAAACAAACAAAAGGAGTGGAAACTTATAAATAATATTTTAGGTAAGGATGCCAAAAAACGCACATTTCCGAATTCTACAAATTCTGAGATCTTAGCAAATAACTTTAATGATTTCTTCATAGACGTTGTAAAACCTACACACATTAATATCCATACTTTACCAAGTACTGTTACAGATTCAAATGCAAACTCTTTTTATCTTTATGATTTAAACGTTCAAGAAATTAATAATGTATTGAATTCGATAAATGAAAAAAAAGCTGTTGGTCATGATAGAATACCAATTAAACTTTACAAAATAATTTTTAAGCATAACCCCTTGGAATTTTTAAAAATAGTTAACAATGTGTTAAAAGCAAGCTATTTTCCAGACAGTTTAAAAGTTGCAATTGTTACCCCTATATATAAATCTGGTGATAAAGAGTTGTTAACAAATTATAGACCAATATCAGTGCTTCCAATTTTTTCAAAAATTATCGAAAAGGCTATGAGGGATAAATTAACATGTTTCTTAAACTCCTCCGAGTTCATCTCTAAAAACCAGTTCGGTTTTAAAAAGGGATATAGCACTGAGCATGCTCTACATGAGTTTTCTACACTTATTTACAACAGCATTAATAATAATCTAAAAACTGTTTCGATTTTTATAGACATCTCAAAGGCTTTCGACTCAATAAACCATACTATTCTATTACATAAATTATCAAGGGCAGGTGTTAGAGGAACTCAGCTAGATTGGTTCAGGTCTTATTTATGCAATAGAAAACAATACGTAAAATTAGATGACAAATTAAGCAATTCCAAAATTTTAAAAAACGGTGTTCCACAAGGTTCTATTTTGGGCCCTTTATTATTCCTAATATTTATAAATGACTTGTGCAATCTTAAACTTCACGGTAAGATACTATCTTATGCAGACGATACCGTTTTGATATACTCTTCTCAAAACTTCAATACAATAGAAAATAACATAAATTCGGATTTACAAAAGTTAAGATATTGGTTTGATAATAATTGTCTGTCAATAAATAGCAATAAGACAAAATATATTAATTTTAGCTTAATCTATAATAACAGTTTAGATCTAAACATAAAATATCACGATTGCTTGAATTCCGCTACCTGTAATTGTCTTAAGCTTGAAAGAGTTCCAAATTTTAAATATTTGGGATTAAATCTCGACCAGAACCTAAAATATACTTCACATATCAATTATCTAAAATCTAAACTCCGATACTACCTATTAATTTTTTATCATTTAAAAAATCATGTAGACGGATCCTTTTTGAAAACCTTATACTTCTCCTGGATTCAATCTATTTTACAGTATGGCATAATTTTTTGGGGAGGGGATTACATATCAAACCTTATACCTTTAATAAATTTGCAAAAAAGAATTTTTAAGCATGTAAATAGTGATCTGTTATTAACTATAAAGAAACTTTATTATTTTAGGTTATCACTTTTTATTTATAATAACATTAGCTCATTTGGTAGTACCAATATTCATTATAATCTCAGACAACCACCTATATTAAATATCCCACAGCCATACAAAGAGATCTTGCGTAAAAGTTTTCTTTATCAGGGTCCGTTCTTTTATAACAAATTGCCAACTTCTCTAACCTCTAACTCAAATAAATTTTCTTTTAAAAAGGGTCTGTCTACATATTTATTGAATTTAAAAGACACAAATCTATAAAGGTCTTGTAATTGAAGATGAGCCTGATATTTGACTATATTTTGTTGCTCTGTGTTAGCCAAATTATTATTTTTTTTCTGGTGTGTACTTAGTGTGTATTATTTTGTATGTATATTTGTATTTTGTTCATGACTGTATGTGTATTTCGATTATTTGTTTTATTTTGTTCTTAGTATAAATATTTATTTATTAATTTAGTGCTTCACTTGGAAGGGCTTGTGCCCCTTAGTGAACAACATATATGTATTTGTTTTTTTTTTCCTTTCTGTAAATAAATTATTATTATTATTATTATTATTATAATTCAATAAAGCATCGATACTTAATTTAATGCATTAAGAAAATAAATCACTTAAAAGTTTTTGCAGTTTTCGTTGAAAAGACAAACTTACAGAAACGAAAACTTTGCTAAAATTTAACTAAAGAGATTAATTTCTTAAAAAGTAAGTTAAATTGGTTCTGCGGAAAATTATTTATTATTTACAATTTTCTTGTTATATTGCTTAAAAGACTTATACACGTCAAAAAACATTGAAATATCATGTTCTTAAAACTAAATTGGTTAAATCTAATTTTTATAGGATTAAAGTTTAATTGATGATTTTTGTTGTTTGTTGTACGTCACTTTTTTCTAGTCGAAATTGTTTTCATGGCAATTCATATTAATCTTACTCCATCCTACTTAATTAACCTGTGAGAAAAATAACGTATTAATTTTAAATGTGTTTTTAAAAATTATGCATTTCCAAAGAACAATTATGTTTATTTTACCCCCTTAAATTCCTGTATAAAAATACGACTTCCTTGTTATATTTAAATCGGTACTCCTCTCTAATGCGGACGCAAATCCCGCCGAGCAGATTTTTTGGCGACAACTGCTCACACATGACCTTCCAAAACAGAAACAAGGGTTACCAGTGGTTGCATAATAATTGGCGACTTAATCGCTTGCGCCGGGATTCTGGAGTAGTACCTTTAAATCTACTTAACTGGTTTCAGGAATATTTTCAAGATATGCGAATTTTAAATTCTCTCAAACAAACATGTCCATTACAATCCAAGACGGTATCAACTCAAGATAATATTCCTCCTTGTCTCTCATACGAAACACCCACAAAACGTATAAGCAGATGATTTTTACGCAGCACATTATATCATAAACCAAGTAAAACCCATTGAATTCAATAAAACACACCCAAAACTAAATACACGAGGCAGCACTTTCCTCATTCCATCTCATTAAGGTGGTTGCCTACCTATGGAGGCTTTTTGTTTAAATAATTAAAATATGAACCTAATTTGTGATTTTTACAATTAAATGCGTCAAAAAACTATGAGTAATATAAAAAATAATTAAATATTAACTTAAATTTTCATATTATTGAAGAATTTATGCATAAAAATCACAACAAACAGTCTTTCCGCAAAACATCATAACTCAAATTTATATGAAGATATTTTTGTTTTGTAAACTTTATTATCCTCGTAAACACATATTTTAGGAGGCCTACTATTTTTATGTCTAAATTATTTTAATATCAAAAGTTATATCAATAAACTTAAAAAATAAAAAACACATAAGTTCAGTAAAGTTTGAAAGTTATACTATTTAAAAAATAAAATATATTACACCCACAGCCAAAAAAATAGTAGGACTCCTAAATCATGTTATGTCAAGTTTTGTGCCCAAGTTTTATAGAAATTCACTAATAATATTGTGAGTTATGTAGTTTTGCGGAGAAGGAAAATAGGAAAAATTTGATTCTGAGAAAAACGCGAATTTCTTTATTTTTTCCTTAGTAAAATGTATTTTTAGTTTTAAGTAAAATTTCTGTAACTTCGGTTCTAGGAAAGATAAAGACAAAATATAAACTGATTTGGAAAGCTAAAGATGTGTTTTTGTAAATAAGATAATAAATTTTTTCGGAATTTTTGGACCGAAACGGCCTTTTTTGTAGGCAGGTACCTTATACCTTATAATCCCGGACGCCTCAAACTTTCTATAAAATTCAACAGCAATCTCGGCCGGTCTAGGACATGAAAGGTTAATCCCTGCTGAAATAACCACCCATTCAAAACTAAACCACATTACCAACCAACCAACCGACTAACTTTGTCTCCACACTCTACTAGATGATTTCCATAAGATCGACGGAAACAACAATAAACCAAACACGAGGCTCTGCGGCAACAGGTGAGAGAAATATGCCCGGTTGCCCGGCAACTACTACAAAATGCCCGACTGGAATGACACAGGGTTGTTGATGAGAGCAGTGTATGATGAGACCCAGTGGCTGCTTTTATATCTTGTTATCTCGTTCCCCTTGCTGCTAATAAGATTTCGCGCGGGAGGCTGCCTGTTTGAAGGCGAGCATAAATAAGGGAGGAGGCGACTCTAGTTAGTTAGAAGGGAAGTTATATTGTTGTTGTTGTTGTGTAACTTGTTTTGGCGGGGTGAATCGGATTTCAGCGTTAGTTAATTTTGGTTTTGATGGTGGGGTGAAGTTTTCTAACGTAGGTTATTTTAAAACTTTATTTGTGCAGTAGCTGTTAGAGTTTGAGTAAATATCATATTAATTTCACGTGGTTGCGTTGGGGTATTAGTAGGGGATATTTCATGATTATCCTAAGATTGTTAGAATTGTCTTTTCATATTTAACAATAAATTGTAAAATGACTAGCGCTGACGCGCTAGACCCGGGATTCACCCGGGTGTCAGTTTTTTAATAAATATCACCTGGTGTGTTACAGTGGGGCTTCGCCCGTCCAAATGTGTAGCACTGCGTGCTAGGCCAGGCGTTACCCGGACAACCCGGAAGATTGAGAGATAATCAAAAAATGGATCGATCTTTATGTTTATGTTACAAAAATTGATTTTAAACAACAACAATCGATTTTAATCTACAACAGTCGATACATCGTGCCTACAACAATTAATGTTACATCGTCTTCTTGTTATATTTGCAATAATATGGTTTTGTCGTGAAATTATGCATGAAATGTTGATTTTCAAGCATAAAATTCACCAAAAAAAGTTTAGGATGCTTCAATTTTAGGTAATTTTTATTCAGAAACCTTGATGATGTCGTGTCTATGATTGTGTAACTATATGGCTCCGTAGCTGTCGAAGACAGCTTTTGCAACCTTGACAGCCCTATTTGTATAGAGTAAGTCCACTGGATCCTCCAAGCCGATGTTAAAAAGTTTGGCCTGGATTTCAGAAACCTTCCCAGGAGCGAGTAAAGCAACGTGGTAAAGTTTACTAGTTAATGTAGGTGGGAAAACTTGAAAAATATAAAGGACATACATAGAAACAAACACACAAACACAATCATTTTCATTTTAATAAGATATGTATACATTTAGATGTCATCTATTCGATGTTTACCTTAAATAGAGAGAAATGGCAGTTTCTAAGTTGAGTAAATCGATGTTTTCATCTTGGTATGTAATCTTTTCTTTAAAATATGACGACCCGATGTTTTTAATTTCTAAACACCAGACATACCCAGTTTCAAACAATTCAATAGTGATAATTCAAAATATGCTTTTTTGAATGTATATTTGAAAATTGGAAATTTTGTTAAACCGTAGAAAATACTTCAATTTATGAATTGATAGCGTATAATACAACTGTGAAATATCACACCCAATTTACACATCAACTGCCACGTCATAGTGACACTCATTGCCCTCTTATTTTTGAGAATGTCATGCACAAATATTAAAATAAGCATATGATGTTTTTGTACATTTTTAGAAATGAGTATATGCATGTTTTTAAATTTGAGTAAATTTAAATATTAGCCAGTTTGAGTGGCATGCTCATATTTAATTAATGTTACTCGGTTCTGAAACTACCCTTTTAAGCGTCAATAAATGTTATTTTTTCTGTTTATAAAGGTGTTAAAAATTATGTTTTATGTCTTCCTTATGAAAATTAGCCCGAAGCAAGTCATGAGTAATTCATATACCCACTCTGAACGGAATCTGATTCGTTGTCTTCTTTTCCTTCTTGTTTGTATGTGATTACGTTGAAAACGTCAATTTCGACTAAAACTAGTAACTTTTTTTCTGACTCTATATTTTAGTTAATTTTTTGGTTAAATAAAGCTTATATAATTGGTTTCTAACATAAATAGACCAAAATATTTAAAAATATAAGTATATTTTCATTTCAAACGTATGCACGTGCCTTTGTATTATTGTATGGGGTAAGCGCATACACTTCAAATAGTGATTTTTATTCGAAGAGTGAAAGTGAGTAAGAAAGAAAGTACGAGGGTTGTTTTTTAATTAACTTCCGTTTTGCTCCTGTTAAAAAAGTAGTGAGAATTTCTAAACAGTTTTGATACTGGTAGATAGGTACATTCTTAAGGATCAATTTCCCGCTTTACTGGGAAAAATCGGACATTTTTTCTATTATTTATCGAATTTACAAGCGCGCTCCTCGAACTTATTTCCCGCCGGCCCATAGAGAATTTCTCTTCCTTTAAACTCTGTTCGCTTTAATAATAGACAATCGGCAGGCAGGTGATTTTTGCAGCATGCTATTGTGCATGTTTAAAACCATATGTTTTGAATCTGCCAAATTCCAGGCATTTGGGATTCTGGAGTTACAGCCATAATAAACAAGGCAACATCGATAGATTCGCAGGCAAAGTGTGCGCTGAGGGGGAAAACGTCTGTCCGAACCGATGCGAAGCTCAATGAAAAATCAAACTTTTCATGAAGCGGGATCGAAAAACTTGTGAAAAGGTACGGTAAATGGTCTATTTCAAGGTGATTACGTTGAAAAGTTATTAAAGATGTTTATAACCTTCCGTAATAACCTTATTTTTAAATATTCATTTGTTTTTTATATTTAAACTATCAAAAAGGGGGAAATTTTCAAAAAAGAGGATTTCTCTATGGGTTGGCGGGAAATAAGTTCGAGGAGCGTGCTTGTAAATTCGATAACTAATAGAAAAAATGTCCGATTTTTCCCAGTAAAGAGGGAAATTGATCCTCAAAAATGTAGCTATCTACCAGTAGCAAAATTATTTCGAAATTCCTACTACTTTTTTTTCAGGAGCAAAACGGAAGTTAATTAAAAAACAACCCTCGTATAAAGAAATTAAATTAACGGAGACCAATGTAGCAAGGATGGAACAATCAACAACCGTGACTGTCTGTGCTGCTACCAGCCGTCTGCGGTTTGAAAGCTGTTGTCTACATTTCTCAGTTCTCGTTTTGCTGGTCTAGACAGTTTTATTTAAATTGAAGATTTAAATAGAAAATATTCTTATTTTGTTCATTTTTAATAAAATGTGTTTTTTTATAAGTACTTAACCCTCACCCGCACATGATCCACAATTATGCAACAAAAAAAGTATCGCTGAAAGAACTATATATTTAAGATTGAAAGAAAATGTATTTATAACATAAAAAAGATGCATAAATATTGAATAGTCTTTCTTATTTAGAGTTTCAAAAACACTTTCAAAACATAAAAGCAAAAGATACATTCAAAAGATGTAAAAAATAGTCTCATAGAAAACTATTATACAGGGTGTTTCAAAATTGCGTTGCACGGCTTTTATTCGGAACCAGCGCCTCCTAGGGTCATGGAAGTAAGGTCTACCCCTAGGTAAGTGAGCCTGGAGAATCCATTGAGAGGACTTACAGCGCCCCTAGCGGTGAATTTAAAAAGTTAAAAAAATTAATTTAAAAACTAAAGGAGATAAGGCAAAAACCTCAGTGAGAGTATTGTTGCCAACGTCAAGAAGAACTGACTGAAAAAAAATTGATAAAAATATCTTGAATATTCACGGAGATATTACGGTCTACTACTATTCGGCGCGGCCGTTTGGGCGCGGCCGTTTCGGCGCTGGCCGTTTGGGCGCGGGGCCGTTTCGGCGCGGCCGTTTGGGCGCGGGCCGATTCGGCGCTGGCCGTTTTGGCGCCAGAAATAAAATGAAAGTAAATAGAACTCTTTCATAATCCTTCTAAAAATTTGAAGAAAAAAAATTTTGTCTCGCGCCGAAACGGGCCGGCGCCCAAACGGCCCGCGCCGAAACGGCCAGCGCCCAAACGGCCGCGCCAAATCGGCCGCGCCCAAACGGCCGCGCCGAATCGTCCCATTCCGGAGATATTAGCATGTGAAAATATCACTTTTTCAAGGGTCAAAAAGTAAAAAGTTCGCATATTTGCAAATTTTTCAGTGTTATTGGGTAGTTTTGGGTTTTTTTGATTGAAAGAACACAAAATTTAATCAAAAAATCAAAAACATTTGCAAATATGTGAACTTTTTACTTTTTGACCCTTGAAAAAGTGCTATTTTCACATGCTAATATCTCCGCGAATATTCAAGATATTTTTATAAATTTTTTTTCAGTCAGTTCTTCTTGACGTTGGCAACAATACTCTCACTGAAGTTTTTGCCCTATCTCCTTTAGTTTTTAAATTAATTTTTTTAACTTTTTAATTTCGACGCTAGGAGCGCTGTAAGTCCTCTCAATGGATTCTCCAGGGTCATTTACCTAGGGGTAGACCTTACTTCCATGACCCTAGGAGGCGCTGGTTCCGAATAAAAGCCGTGCAACGCAATTTTGAAACACCCTGTATATAGAATGCTGAATAAAATTTGCATTATTTTTAACACATTTCTAGGTTTTAAAGTCATGCAACACTTTAAGCTTTGAATAAAAGTAAATTTCCTCATTTTTGCATCTTTGTTTAGTAAAATATTTACGATGTCTAGGTTTTGTATTTTTACTATTTTAAAGTGAGATGCATTGATGAAATTCTATATTTCTATCAAAATGAATCTAAACCCCAGTTCATCTTCATAATGATTCAACAATAAATAATTTTAATCAATGAATTGGTGTATACTTCCACGACCTGATAAGTAATTATTTACTCGTCCATTTTCCGGGATGGATGGCCATTAGGGTGTATCGAAAAAAACTTTTTTTCGATTTTGATGACGTAATAGTGCGGAAAAGTTTTCTAAGCTGCCAGAGAGTACCTGTGAATTTTTTCAGAATTTTTGGATAATTTCTGAAGGTGCCACATTGGCCCTGAAGTTCCCCATGTTAATCCAATGGGGCGCGCCGCCAAAAAGGCCAAAAATCGGTTTTTCGCCCCTCATTTCTACCCTAATCACACGACGAATGTCTCGTCTCGAGTTATGGACTCTATATAATCTAGGCTATCCGACAAAACTTGAATAATAGCCCAAATATCTATAATACGTTTATTTGTATGCTCAAATTTCGTCGAAAATCGCGTATTTCCTCGTTCAAATCAGAGCCCACAATCAACATAATATAGAGATTTAAGTTATTATTCAAGTTTTTTCGGGTAGCATACATCATATAGAGTCCATAACTCGAGACGAGACATTCGTCGTGTGATTAGGGTAGAAATGAGGGGCGAAAAACCGATTTTCGGCCATTTTGGCGGCGCGCCCCATTGGATTAACATGGGGAACTTCAGGGCCAATGTGGCACCTTAAGAAATTATCCAAAAATTCTGAAAAAATTCACAGGTACTCTCTGGCACCTTAGACAACTTTTCCGCACTATTACGTCATCAAAATCGAAAAAAGGTTTTTTTTTTCGGTACACCCTAATGTCCATGTTGGTTGGAACAATAGTGCAATTAGTATCTGATCTCATATTCATACCACGTTTCTACTTGGAGAATTCATGCTGTAATTGTTAGTTATGTGTTATTTTTTTTCAAATTTCCGTAGTTGATCTTTTCGCCACTGAAGATGCTCTCCGAAGAAGAGGGTGAAACTTCTAGAGTTAAATTCCAACCAACACGGCCATTCATCCCGGAAAATGGAATAATTTTTATCAATGTGTAATGTAAAACAAACAGTACGGAGCAACTTTTCCACGTATCAAAATCCTCTTATGGATATTATTATTATATTATGGTATACATATAAACTATAAACGTTTCATTACCTTTCAACGTCATATAATTTTAATTTTAAATGCAATAATATCTTTTTTTTAGTTTTAAAGCATCAGGAAATTATTTTTGGCGGTATCGGAGTAGAAAATTATAGTATCATCGAAAGTTTTTTGTCTTAACAATCATTTTATTTTGATCATTATTATTTTGAAGTAAATATACTAGTTTATATAGGGTGTCTGAGAAAAGACTGACACATTTTTAAAATCAATAACAAACAACTCTAAAACTAAAAAAAATAAAAAGACGCGGTTTGTTGCATCTTACAACTCTCAGAAGTAGCATGCAATAAACCGCTTATTTTTATCTTTTTTTAGTTTTTGAGTTATTCGTTATTTATTTTTTTAAATGTGTCAGTCTTTTTGGGACACCTTGCACAAATTACTGTTGTGTAAAATATAATTCTTAAAATACACCTAAAAAGAAGTGATTCAGTATTTATTATTTTTTTAAATCTTTGTATTTTTTATCGTTTTAAAACTGAATAATTCCTTTTTATTTTTAAAGTTTAAGTCATGAAATCTAAGAAGCAATCCCTGATTTATTGCAGACATTCATTCCAGTTAAACTATCCACCTAACTATTCCCGATTAGTGTAAGTACTCGCGTAGGACAGACCAGACAATTAATTATCCGTAAAATTTCCACAAAACGCTCTGCATCTTTTACGCTTACTTATATACCGTTAGCTAAATAAATGAAGACGGATATAATAAAGAATGAGCTCTCTCCATATCATTCGCAGCATGAATCACTTTCTCTTGCAATATGGGTCAGTGAAAGTAAGAGGGAGACTGCAATTTGTCAGTGGATAATAGCCCTGCTGCACGGTCGACCATTGGACAAATTGGCGAACATTTATTACGTGCCACTTGATAGAGGACGTTTTCGGTCTATTGAAACATTTGAGTCAGCCTCAAAATGTAATGGTGGACCTGGAGTTTTCTCCGCATCGACAAGTGCAGAATACCGTTAGAGGTTCATTACTGTGTGGTACTGGACTATCGTCGGGGATTTTAAAATTAATCGAATTTAGTGTAAAGGTTGTCTGGATTTGTAGGATGTGGTTCTGTGGAAACCAGACTGTCGTGGTTATGGGGAATATAGTAAAGAATGTTGGTTCATTTAACTTAACCCTGAGAGCCGGCTGAAGCTGGTCTATTGGTGTCTATATTATCAGACTGTGAAGCCTTGTGTCTAGGGTTTGATAAATAAATGTGGCCCCTACACTGACAGAATTGACAGTTTCAAGTTTGAGTAAATCGATGTTCTCATTTTGGTATGAAACTTTTTGGTTCAAATATATGATGACCCAATGCTTTCAATTTTGAAACACCAGACATACTCAGTTTCAAACTATTTAGTAGTCATCACTCAATTCATGCTTATTTTTAGTTTATATTTGAAAATTTAAATATTTGCAATATATCGAAAGTAACATTAAGTTGTTGTGATAACGTGTAACAGCGTTGTGCCGTCGCACTCAACTTACTGGTCTACTTCCCACGTCATATTAACGAGGCTTGGTTATCAAAACTGTAACACACTGCACCCTCAATAAAATAATGTCATGGACGAATTAAAAAATGAGTACATGATGCTTTATTTTTGAGTATCTACACATTTTCAAAAATGAGTACATGCATGTTTTCAAATTTGAGTAATTTTGGAGACTGTTTGAGTGCGTGACCTACTCAGATTTGAGTAATTTTTACTCATTTTTGAGACTTTCGTTTTAAGAGTGTGGGCGGTCCGCCGTGTACCGTGTCTGCGTAGGGTGTCTCAAAAAAAACCTTTTTTCGAAAAACCCTGCTCCCCAGGGATTTTCCCATTCCTTTTGGTCCCAAAAGATAGTGTGTAAAATTTCAGCCCCCTAAGTTAACTCTAGGGTTTGCCTGTAGAGCCCCAAAGTTTGAAAAAAGTGGAAAAAATGACCAATTTTCAGAATTTTTAAAAATTATATTTTAAGATTGATACTGCGATAAAACTGGTTCAGATGTGTCATTTAGGACTTATTCAGATGGAATATATTTATTTATGAGTATTACCTGCACCCTATAGCCCCTATAATTAAGAATTAAACAGCACTACTTAGGGACGTTGCACTCGCCAAAGCTTATAATGCACTACCGGTGGACAAAATGAATTAAATTTGAATTTCTTCGAAGGAACTCTTTAAAATGGTGTCATATGGTGCTAAATTGATATTATAAATTATAAAAACCATTGAAATAACAATAATGAGGTTTTCTACTGAGCTTTTAATTTAAAAAGTGATTTTCTTCAAAATTTCTCCTTTCTAAATGATCAAACCCAAAATTTATATTAAAAAAGAAGGTTGTTGTACTTTTTTAGATACCAAACATTGAAACCTTTATAGGGGTTTCATTTTTAATAAGTAGAATGAAATTTTAAACCGCACAGATCGGAAATGACATGGATATTTCCTATACCAGATGTGAAAATTGATTTTCTTTTTTCAAAGTTAGGAAAATAGTTTAATGCTTGTGAATCTTGGTTGAAATGTTAAAGAAAGAAGTTTTTAATTAAAATTTCCCCCTAATACGTTAAAAGAAAGTAATTTTCCAAACTTAAAAAAAAAAAAGAAAATCGATTTTAACGTCTGGTATAGAAAATATCCATGTCATTTCCGATTTGTGCGGTTTAAAATTTAATTCTACTTATTAAAATGAAACCCCTATAAAGGTTTCAATGTTTGTAATCTAAAAATGTACAACAACCTTCTTTTTTATTATAAATTTTGGGTTTGATCAGCTAGAAAAGAGAAATTTTGAAGAAAAACACTTTTTACATTAAAAGCTCAGTGGAAGGGCCCAAAACTGTTATTTCACTGGTTTTTATAGTTTATAATATCATTTTAGCTCCAAATGGCATCATTTGAGGGAGTTCCTTCTAAGAAATTCAAATTTAATTCATTTCGTCCACCGGTAGTGCATTATAAGCTTTGGCGAGTGCAACGTCCCTAAGTAGTACGGTTTAATTCTTAATTATAGGGGCTATAGGGTGCAGTTAATACACATAAATAAATATATTCCATCTAAATAAGTCCTAAATGACACATCTGAACCAGTTTTATCGCAGTATCAATCTTAAAATATAATTTTTAAAAATTCTGAAAATAGGTCATTTTTTCCACTTTTTTCAAACTTTGGGGCTCTACAGGCAAACCCTAGAGTTAACTTAGGGCGCTGAAATTTTACACACTATCTTTTGGGACCAAAAGGAATGGGAAAAGCCCTGGGGAGCGAGGTTTTTCGAAAAAAAGTTTTTTTTGAGACACCCTAGTGTCTGCGGTCCGCGCGTGGCCACTGGGTAACTCAGAATAGGTGCTTCTTAGGGTTATTTCATGGGTGAAGGATTTTTAATCCAAAATACCACCCCACTAATTCAAAATAACACTACTAGTTCCAATTTTTACTTCAATATTCCTCGTGATGTGCACCACTAGTTCACATCACAATTATAAATCTGATGATAAAAATATATTGATGCTTCATAAATTATAATCTACCCTTAAAATACAATCATCATGAGTTACTAAGATAAAAATAATAAAATAGGCACTTAAATAATTCACCTACATCTTCATTAAAATAATGGAGTTCTTTGTTTTGTACAAAAATAGTATTGAAAGCTTTCCTCAAATTAATGTTCTTTGCAAAAAAAATATGCTACATTCAAAACACTTCATTGTGGCTTTTCTATGTTTTTCACAGATGACACAAAAGGGAATTTCCTATCAGGTGCATTCTTTTTTATCAGAGAGGCTTAACGATGCAAGTTCCATCACTCAATTTCATAATTTCAAATAAATTATGACAAACCCTAATATAATATTATGTATGACTAACCTGCGTGTTAGCTGAAAGAAAACTTTTAAGACTAATGCAGATATAAATCTGCGATCTTTAAACTCCTAATGGTGAACAAAATCCCGAGAACTGGTAATTAAGTGTAAATTAAATTATACGTGATGTGCAAGCACAAATTAATGCCAATGTTTGACACGCATTAATGTAAGTATAGCATAAATAGGATTTTTAGTTACTTGCATAATTATTATGCTAATTTTAATCATATTTTAAATCAGATCAACTGCTTGGGTATTTTGTATACCAATTGCTTATAATAAAAAAAGAAAAATGTTCAATTCCAAATTATTTATTATACCTAAAACCTGCCAAGAAATACTATACTTCTAGTACTTCGATTGATGAATTAATATTTATGAAAGAACATGCAATTAATGAAAAAAAATCTTTCTGATTAATATTTTGATTCATAAAAAGTTTTAAACTGGTAAATTTTATAAAATAGCGTTAGGGTGCCGATTATATTTAGTTAAAAGGGAGAACTTTTGAAAACTTAAGGGGACAAATTACCATTTTTTGTCAAAATTTGGTAATTTTTTTTTCTTTATAACTAATCTATATGCATTTTTTCTATCATCCTACGAATTTTAAAAACGTTTCATTGATAAATATCCAAGTTGTAGTTGATGTCATATGTGAAAATATTAAGGTCTCTATGGCTAATAGAAACTTCAAAGTCCTTTTACTCTGAATCTCTGTTTCATTGTTTAAAATGCTAAGGCTTTTTATCTATTGGACCAAATTTCTTGAAACATTTTCTGTCTATTGTTGGAAGTGAGTATAACAAAAATTGGCATTTTTTATCATTAAACATCGTAGATTTCAAAAAAAAATTACTGAATTGAGAATTTTAGCATTTTGGGGCTTTTTTAGCTATTGATTCAAGAAAAACCACTATGTTTAGAATTTCAAAGCACCATAAACTTTATATCGATATTAACTTTTGTTAAACATAGTTTGATGTATTTGAAAAACAAATTTCAAGAATTTATGTCGATTATTGTAGGAGGAGTAGCATTTCGAAAACACCTCTTAAAGTTCAAGTTTTTTACAATAAACTCATAAAATTTTAATTCAAAGATGTATTGAGTTTGGAATATGTTTTACATAAGACAAATACACATAATAACAGAAAGAAGTAGTAAATTTGCACTGATTTATCTCAGATCTTCATAGAACATAGAGAACCCAACAAAAAAGCAGAATTTAAAATTTGTTTAGCTTTTTTTAAAGTTGGAAGATAGAATTTTTCAGAAAAGTGCTTTTTTAAAAATTTTAAAAGAAAAAGATTAAAAATCCTAGTTATTATTTTAAAAAATGGTCAATGCCGATATATATATATATATATATATATATATATATATATATATATATATATATATATATATATATATATATATATATATATATATATATATATATATATATATATATATATATATATATATATATATATATATATATATATATATATATATATATATATATATATATATATATAGGAAAACAATTAATAATATTCAAAAACAGTTAGAATGGCATACGTGGTACATATGATCTTAAATTTCAAATGTATTTGTTTTATATATATATATATATATATATATATATATATATATATATATATATATATATATATATAATAGTAAAATGAAATAAGATAAGAATGGGAAACTCATCAGTGGCAGCCCCAAAGAAACAGAAAATACAGGGGTGTTTCGTTTTTGCAACGTGGCAAACGGCAGAAAGCCGAGAGCCATGTTGCAACTGCCAGACACCCAAAACAACTAATAAACTTTAGAAAATTAGAATACAATGAAAACTAACAAAACAAAAGAAACATACCAATCCGTATCCGAGAAACAGCCACAGGAAAAGTTCCAATCACGTCAAAGTATCCAAGAGCAGTTCTTGCTCTTGGATACTTTGGCAGAACTGCTCTTGGATACTTTGACGTGATTGGAACTTTTCCTGTGGCTGTTTCTCGGATACGGATTGGTATGTTTCTTTTGTTTTGTTAGTTTTCATTGTATTCTAATTTTCTAAAGTTTATTAGTTGTTTTGGGTGTCTGGCAGTTGCAACATGGCTCTCGGCTTTCTGCCGTTTGCCACGTTGCAAAAACGAAACACCCCTGTATTTTCTGTTTCTTTGGGGCTGCCACTGATGAGTTTCCCATTCTTATCTTATTTCATTTTACTATTATATAATACTAAGGCTTTCTTTATTATGCTGCTTATGCGCTGGGTAAGCCTAGTTCTTGTTTTTTATTGTCTTATTAAGATTGCTATCATATATATATATATATATATATATATATATATATATATATATATATATATATATATATATATATATATATATATATATATATATATATATATATATATATATATATATATATATATATATATATATATATATACTGTTTATATATATATATATATATATATGTTTTATATATATATATTACTGTTTATACATTAAATCAGTTGGGGTGTTTTTTTTGAAATATTTTATCTTGACCTTCCTTGTTTTGGACCCTCGAAAAGCGTCCCTAAAAAGGGACGTCAGGCATGAATGCCCCGTGTTTCCTTATTTTTTTCATCAAACGCGTTCGATTCTTATGAAATGAAGACTGATATTTATAAAATTACTTTAATTTTAGCTAATAAATTTATTATTATTTTTTCTTGAAAAATACTGTTATTTCTGCTAAATTTATGAATAAAAAGTCTTAAATTATAAGGAATTAGTTATTTTGTATTAATTAAAGGAATAAATTAATTATTTTACTATATTTATTATTTATGCACATATATTCCGGTTATATTTTAATTAAAAGTTTAATAATTATTAGTTATAATGAATTTTTGTCATTAAAATTGCCAAAAAAGTCGCTTTTGGGATACATTTTCAGCTTTTTTTCTAATTAGATGTCGCTAAACATTGTGTTCAATACTGCAGATCAATCTATATCATCTGGCTTGCTAATGCACATCCTACTAATGCTTTATTTTTGGGGAGAAATTTGTGTTCCACACAATAAAATTAAATAAAATGAAAAAAGTATGGGCATTTGAAAGAGAAACTTCAGAAATTGAGATATTCTGATGGATTTGTGGTGTGTAAAAGTATTTATTACTTAAAATTAGATAACATATAAACAAAGAATGCCTCTTTCAATAAAAAATCTTAATTAATTTGCAACTAACATAGAATTGGGTGGAAAAAAACGTGTTTTAGATCATAAAAAATGCTCAAATTACCTTATTTAAGGTTAATTTTACAGTTAATTATATAAATAATTAATATTTTTTGCTCATATTTATGTTACAGTATGGCTCCGATCACTTTTGCTGCACTTAAAAAGGTGATGTTTTTGAGGATTTAAAACAGTTTTCTACCATGCGTTTACCATAGAGAAAAACGCGGGGCATTCATGCCTGACGTCCCTTTTTAGGGACGTTTTTTAAATTTTGGTGTAGAAATTAAAATTTAAACCTGGAATTTTTTCAATATTTTTCCAGTTGTTTTGGGGCTTTTTACTATGTTTTTACCAAATATTTTAGAAAAATAAAAAGTTTGGCATTAATGGGTTAAATTTGTATAAATATATTACTATAGATAGAAAAAAACTTAATTAAATTAATAACATTGCATCTAAATATTGACCACAACAGCTTATATAATGGGAAGTATATCCCGCATCTATAATTAGTGCGCATCAGGGTCTACAATTACTACTAAATGAGCAGTATAGCCTACATAATGTGTAACTTGTAATTGACACGGTTCGCATAATTGCGGAAACAGTTATTCGTGAATGTGATAGTTAGCGGTACATTACTACTTGGATCAGGGGACATCGGATCTCAATGATTTAATATCTATGGAAATGATTCGAACAGATACGTGCTCACTGTGTAATAGTGATGTCACGGGTAATTTAGTTAAGGTGCGACTGCGTTGAAATCGTAATTTTCGCCAAAAATATCAAATTTCGTTTTATTCATTTATTTTATAGCATGTTTATTGTTTAATAAGCTTTCCAAACCTACCTTACTTTAAACTCTGAGTAATCTAGAACACAAGTTACAGCTGTTTTAGTACCGAGTAAATACCAGGATTAACATACAATTTTAAACTTTAAACCCATTTTCTGAAGAGTGACATTTTTGTATATTTTGGATCACGGTAAGAGTGATTACTCTTAAACTACTTAAAATATTCTGATGCTTTTTTTTATTTCACTCTTTATATTATAACGCATGTTATCTTCTACAATCTAAGAGAAAAATATTTGAATTATGGTATTTTTTAAAGTGTGTAAACTTGATTTAAATGTTTTTTTCATGAATTTTTACTTTTTCAATTTCAAATGCCTGTATTTCTTTTCTATTTTAAAAATCTCAGATTTTTTGTAGATAGTAACACAGATTAGTGTCTAACGGCCGTATTCACCGGTAACCTGACCGGCGGTCAGGTCAGGAAACCATGGTTACAGCCTCTGATTGGTGGAAAAATAATTCAATATTTTCCTTCCACCAATCAGAGGCTGTAACCATGGTTTCCTGACCTGACCGCCGGTCAGGTAATCGGTGAATACGACCGTTAGGCTCAAAATCCTGCAAAAATTTTATTTGTACCTATAAAAGAACATTCTCAGGAGTTGTTGGCGCAAGTTGAAATTTTAGCCTTATTTTCATTGAAATTTCTCAATATTTCAAAAAATAATTTTTTTTAATTCTTTTTTGAATGATTTTAATTGATTTAGAACATTAGCTCTCAGAAAATAGCAATTAAATAATTATTTATTTAATATTTAAAAAAAGGCCTCCAAACGCAGTCAGTTACCTTAAGAACAGTGGGGTACTACGTTGAGAATAAATAGCTTTAAGAATAAAATGAACCTATCAGAAATACCTTTGATAAAAAGTAAAGCCATTTAAAAAAGTTGGGAGACAATTTTTAAGCAACTAAAAAGCAATGAAGAACAATAGCAAATTTAAACTAAAAATATGTTGCATGAATATGCACAAACAGTGGAATATATTTTCATGAAAGCTGCAATTTTTTCAAATGCTAACATTTTCATTGTTTGAACACATATTATATTATACGAGTATTCTTTAGTTTACACAAGATAGTAAGAAATTTATAAATATTTTGCACAAAACTGTAAACAGCACTTAGAGTTTATTCTACTCGTTTTTACCATGTTTTTTACGAATATACTATTATAATAGTTTCTTTGCATCAATTTAAAAGATTTTATCGCTATAATGACAGCAAGCATTTGAGAAGAAAATTGTCATAAAATTGTTATCCTGCGAATTAAGCAAGATTTAATAGAATTGATAATATATAATCACTCTCGTTAATTTGCTATCCATTTAAAAGACTCCAATGAAAATGACATACAGAAGACAAATAAAAAATATGTTCCAACTGATATTTATTAAATCCTTCATTTATTACGTGGGTTTCCCTCACAGGAAACAAATGCACACAAATAACTAACTACGGTTTTAGTGCTTATTAGCAGTGGTAATGAGAACCTTTAATGAATCATTCCCGTTTTAACGCCATTCTAAGACTTGCTCATTAAAAGCGCATTTTTAAAAGAAATTCTGAGTAATTTCTTAGGTAATAAATACACAGAACCATTAAAACACCACGTCGCGCACTTAACATCTAATCCAGTTCTTTCTTGAAACTCCTTACACTGAAATTACTCAAAACCCCTTTATTGGATTAGTACTACGTCTTTTTAGCACATTACTTAAAAAAAATAAAACGCAAAACGATATTTTCATTAAGCACAGTTGACCGGGATTAGAACGCCATAATATATAACTTCATACTTAGTAATCGCTCAAGAGGTCTACCGCTTGCATTTAAAGAAGCGGCTTAAAAAGGTTTTATCTTAATTTAAAACACCAAAGAGAAATAATACAAAGAAAATAATAACGCAGATAAAAATAGAAAGTTGATTCTTTTCGTAGTAGATCTCAAACTGCATCAAGCTGAAGATAATTGAGGCAGATAGTATAATTAGATTAAAAAATCCCTCTTAAACCTTCAAGATCTTATTTAGCCTCCATTATTCCTAATCTTTCTCGAAAGTCGAGGGAATAAAACTTCAACGCAATTCTAAGCCTTGGGTCTTTCTTTAATTGCAGAGAATTACTGGAAGGCTAAAGTACTTTTCTATTACACGGTGAAGGGCAATTGTATGGAAAGAAAGAAAGGCCACGGTTGTGCAGGAAATTGAGTTCATTTAACTGGTAGGTAGGATTACCATTTGCTTGTTTTGGATTTGCCTTTGTTTCTATGAGCAAATTAATTTCGTTTGTGCACATAAGTGTTGCTCATTTGAATGTCCCTTTATCATCGACTGTTGCTGAAAGTTAAGCTCAAATAATCAGGTTTAAACAGTAAGGCTAAGCGCGCACTAAGAGACTTCTGTCTCGGCGACTTAAAACACTAGTCACTCGAGAGCAATGCATTTCTATGAGGAAATTCTTGGCCTAGTGATCTTGGTCTCGTCGCCATGTGCGCGCACTCTAGCTTCTTGCAATAGCCAGGGAAGCAATTTTGTCTTTGTCTCCGAGAGCAATTTTGTCTTTGTCTCCTAGTGCGCGCTTAGCCTAAGTGGTACTGATTCTAATGCCACATTTAACCTCAGAGAGTTCATAAATGATAATAAAGGTAAATATTGATATAAACTATTGTTATAAGATTATTTTTTAACATTTTTATTTATTTTTTTCTTTAAATAATCCAAAAATATTAAAAATATTTTTTCGAAATAACGAAGTTTTCGAGATAACGAATTTCGAAATATCGAGATTATACTCTAAATAGATATATTCTATTTTTAAGATAAAAACAGTCATTTACATACATAACATTCATATAATTTGTCGACAGGGTAAAATATTTTTCGAAATAACGAAATTTTCGAAATAACGAATTTCGAGATATCGAGAGTAAAATGTAGCTGGCTTGTTTTTTTATTTCTTTGGTTACATTTAATTAATATTTAAAGTAATTTATCAGAAATATAGCTTTAAATTTTTGATTTATAGCATTTTCTAACATGTCATGTACTGGTAATCAAGAGCACCTAAACTCCCAATGATGCCATTTGGACTCATGACTTTTCAATAAATTCTACAACCAAAACTTTTTTATGAATATTATTTTAAAATATTATCATAGTCTTAACAGTCATTTATTTACAAAATAAAACGGCATTCTTAAATTTTAATTAATTTAAATTGCTTCAAAATTAAAGTTATTTTACACAGATTTAGCAAAAATTTTTTTTTTCTAAAAGCTAAATTTTGATCGTTTATTGGGAAATGAAAATTTAATGGTAAGGAAAAAACAAAAATATTTCTTAAAAGATAGTTGGATGAAGATTCTAATAGTATCCATTTGGAATCTTTATAATTTCTAGGAAAGACGAAAAAAATTCCCAAATATCATGATTCCAATTGGACTCACTGGGAATGAAAGGGTTAAATGTGAGATACGTTATTGTTCCTTGTGTTTGTATGATTCCCCATATACAGGGTGAATAGGAAAGTCCCTTTACCCTGAATTAAATTGCAAACGGAGCAAGCTAAAGCTATGAAATTAAAGTAACGGTATAGTAAAGTGACCATGCCCTATCCAATGCAACAACTTTCAACGCCCTCTAGCGGAAATTTTAGGAGTTATTAATTTTATTTTAAAAACTATTAGAGATTTGCTAAAATAGTCAATTACTAAGTTGTAAAGCAGCATCGATTTAGTAGGAAAAGACACCTTAAGCAAAATTAGTAATAGACTATTACTAATTAGTAATTGACTATTTTAGCAAATCTCTAATAGTTTTTAAAATAAAATTTATAACTCGTAAAATTTCCGCTAGAGGGTGTTGAAAATTGTTGCATTGGATATGGATGGGGCATGGTCTTTTTACTATACCGTTACCATAGTTGCATAGCTTTAGCTTGCTCCGTTAGCAATGTATTTCAGGGTAAAGGGACTTTCCTATTCACCCTGTATATTTTTCATTATATCTCTAACATCCGAATGAATTCGTATCAATAATAAAAGGTAAGCTTCGGATAAATTTCCAAAATTGTACATATCAAAATGATTGTATTCCTTTAATTATTGTCTCAAACTGTCCCTTTGGGTAAAAAATAATCGTGCAGGATTCATTTGATGCAATAGTTTTTTTTATGTGCAGCCTTTATACTATGTAAAGAGCTGTTTAATTGTATTAGAAATAGTTCTTAAAAACATAATATAAAGCATGGAAGTTTTATATGTGAGTATTTAAATGTATAGAAAAAGAGGCATTAAATTACAATTGAATTCTCAAGAAATACACTCATCAACAATTCTGATAACTGCAACTAGAACTTCGCATAAATCTTTACAGAGTGATGAAATGTGACACAATTAAACTCTTCACAGTTATTAATAATCCTTTTGAATGAACTTTCAGGTTATAACCAATATCAGAGCAATAGATCACACAAGTAACATTACACTTGTAGATTTGCGACTAAATACAAACCCCTTCTATTTCATCGATGTGCACTCAACGTAATGATTGTTTACGGTAAGAGGCAGAAATGTCATATCACAGTTACGTGATAGTATAATCTTTAGCACAGCTCTCTAGTATATCTGATCCGATTAGTTCATTCCTTGGAACTTATAAATTATATGATAAATTGCTTATTACAGGTATTATAGGTTACGTAAGTATTTAGATATGTATTTATAATATTTTGAGTCAAAGACATTATGCTGCATTTTTGCAGACACATCTAAACTACAATATGTTCAAAAAATAACTAAAAGAAAAATAATCCCATACAAAAAATAAATAGCATTGAAGAAATGTGGCGAAGCAATTATAAAATCCAAACTGAACAATATGAAATTATAATTTTCAGTTATAGTATGGTGTACTTGAACCCTCGAACTATATTTATAATTTTGTAAATAATCAACCATATGACTGTTATACTTATTTATGTGGCAAAATCTGTAAACTATATTTAAGTCACTAACTTGTTTGTTCTTTTTCTCTTGCTCTGCTGCAGTGAGCATCAAGCCCTTTTGACTTTGTTTTCATATTTATATTTTTTAAAGATTTTAACTTAGAATGTTAGTTAAAGTTCTACTTTGAATTACTTATTAGCTCTGACGGAATTCACTAAAATATTTTACTAGTTTTATAAATTTAGTACATCTATAGTTTTATAAATTTAGTACATCTAGTTTTATAAATTTAGTACATCTAGTTTTATAAATTTAGTACAGTATCTAAAGTAGTTTACTAGTTTTATAAATTTGGAGAAAACATTTCTATAAAATCCCCCTTTTATTAATTTATATTTTGAGCTGGGATTGCAGTAGATGTCGATTATATGACGATACATCTTTTGAAGAAATTACTTCACCTAAAAGACAATCTACAGCCTTCCTAAACCTAATATTCATCTTTTATCCATATAAATATCTAATCTCGCTTGTCTTCGGTCAAACCAAGCATATCTGATGAAATTATACCCCCCAATAAACTTTGATGTCCCCAATGGAAGTTCTCGAAATAACAACCTAAATCGGATAAGCGTAAATTCAAAATTATACCCGAAAACTGATTAGGACGGTACTTACGATCTCAAAAGCGATATCTCGACGAATCTAAATCACAATTCCGAGGGACTTCTTGACTTTAAATGCCCCCGGAAAGCCCCGACGGTTCGACTCAAAAATGCATAAATTATCGCGTCTGAAAATTCTTCTCTGAAGAATAGCAGGGTCCTTAATGGAGAAATCAATACAATCCCCAGCGAAGGAAAGGAAATAGACTGAGTTTTCCTCGCGCTCTTTAATACTAAAAGGGAAAATTAGGAGATGGAGTGAAGAGAGGCGGTAATTTATTGAGGATTGCTGTTGAAAGCGAAGAGGTTCGTCCATATTTCGACTCCCTATCGCGTTTGGAAATTAATTAAGCTGCTCAAATTTTGATATTCTTTGACTAGTTATTTGCTGATTCCAGACGGAAGCTCGGGCTGCGGATATTGGATTAAAATATGGTGAAATGTACTCTCTCTACTTGCTCAGGGGTTATTAGAAATTACTTTGGTTTGATTAGTAATGGTGCGATCTTGCTTACATAAGCCATATTTATCTTCGGGTAAGTACTTGGTGGGGTATCTAGAGTTACTTTACCTCCCTAAGTGTATTTATTATAAGGAGTGGAATCATTTAAGTTTATCTTAAGAAAATTTTTATATTCATAACTATTCGATGCAATTTGTATTTTAAGGATGATGTTTATCTACTTACTTTAAAATTAATTGAGTATTTATTCGAATGCGACCATCGTATTTCACGGAATTCTATAAACATATTTTCTAAATATGATTAATGACGAGCTAAGGTATGTTTGATTGGGATACAATCATTCAAAATGTTTCTCAAACGTACTTCTAAATTTATTGTAATTCATTAGGGAGCCTCCAATCTATATAAATACAAAAGACATGTCTGTTTGTTTGTCTGTATGTAGCAGTTATTTTACTTCTTAAATTCTGATTGCATGTAACATTTGATTCAAATAGTATAATTTAGTTCTACTCGAAACTTTAAATTTCTAATTTGATTTTTAATCAATTTTCATGAAAATTAAGAAAAATATCCATCAATTCTATTATATGTAGTATTTCCAAATAAAAGTACACAAAATACAGCAAATTGATTTATAAAACTTCTAAACTTACAAGGCTGAAATAAATATATTTTCATATATTAATGATAAAAACTCTTGTACACATGTGTTGCTGTTTACCATTTCCAAAACTTTAATTACCCAGTTTAAGACACTCCAATAGTTGGATCTAATGCATTAAGTAGTACGTGTTTCCTTCCAAATTTGTGTTTCAAGAGAAAATTGTTTAATTAACATAATGGAAATTTAAATAGAACTTTGTATGATATTTGAGATTACTCGTTAAAATTTTCTAGGAATATAAGGTTAATGGAAAGTTTGTGTTTCATCCATTAAATTTCCCAACCCCTTAATTAAATATCAAAACTGTTTTTTTAGTGTAATTTATTTTTATATACAAGAACATTATCCCGTGAAACTTTATAAAGTTCAATTCATTCACTTATTATTTTCAAAATTTACATCTTTCATTTATTATATGATGATAGTGAATACTTCAATTTTAAAATTAATAATCGTATATGTTTTCTTAAAAGTTTATACTTAAAATAATCTTGCGTCATATTTAGTGCAGGAAATTGGTTTATTTTGGAAACAAAATTTTGAAAAAAATTTAACTAGACAATTCAATCTAGTCTTCAAAAGTGAATAATATCAACTTCTTACCGTGTTACCTCACACGCCTTACAGCGTCTTACAATTTACTATACATGTTTAAAATTTTTATGACATAGGTTGAATCAACTATTTAGTTAAACAGATTAAAATAAAATCCGTATTGTGCATTAAAAACTAACTATATTATTTGAAAGGAGAATTTAACCATTTATCGCTGGTTAAGCGGACAATAAGCGTAAACTCACAACTCTCAAGCGTCACCACCAACCGTGGACCTGTTTCATCCTTGTTATGACTCATCAGCACGGTATAGGATGGTAACGCAAGAGAGCGGAATGAGGTATTCTCACGTTTTGGGATTAAGGCTAAGCGCGCACTGGAGACTTCTGTCTCGGCGACTTAAAACACTAGTCACTCGAGAGCAATGCATTTCTATGAGGAAATTCTTGGCCTAGTGATCTTGGTCTCGTCGCCATGTGCGCGCACTCTAGCTTCTTGCAATAGCCAGGGAAGCAATTTTGTCTTTGTCTCCGAGACAAAAGTCTCTAGTGCGCGCTCAGCCTAAATTTTATTAAAATTGTAGGTAAAAAACCATGAAGAATGACGTTTACATCCTGTGTTTTCGTAGCCTAGTTTCTGAGATATAAATTTTTGGAATTTCGTTTTTTGTTTTGGCACGAAAACACTTTCGAATCACAAATCATGCGCTGTGAGGTCACATCCAATAGAAGCCCGTTTTCTGATCACGTGAAAACAGAAAACACAATGGTTTTCATGCACTGTGACGTCACATCCAATAGAAGCCCGTTTTCTGATAACGTGACTTTTCGGACGTTTTGGCAATTGAATTTTAAATTATTTAAAACACATTTTTGAACTTAAAAATCAGAAATTCGGGAGTTTTAGACCATAATGTATTGAAAAAGTATAAAATCAAGCAAATCCCTCACTCATGCAAATACCTCATTGCCTTTCTGGAATTAAATCTGTCCTAGGAATGCCATTGTCATTCCAGCAGATGAGTGGAGGACTAATCAATGGCCACGACTTTTTCAGTTATAGTTGGCTAGACTAGTACTACTTGCCCTCCGCTCTCTTGCGTTACCATCCTATACCGTGCTGATGAGTTTTAACAAGGACGAAACCGGTCCACGGTTGGTGGTGACGCTTGAGAATTGTGAGTTTAAACTATATTATTATTATTATTACCTGGAAAAGAATGAAAAACATCGGGATACATTGTCTCTTATCAGGGTGTCCTAAACCTCAGATACACCAAATACTTTTAGGCAGTAAAACTGTTACCGGATCCGAAGCTCCGTTAAATTTACAATAGATCAAAGAACGTCATAAAGTGACAGTGAACTCGCCAAAAAATCTTACAGTCATATTCACAGCCATCAGTGCTGGTATTGGGTGTCATACTTGGTAATGAAGGACTCCGCCAATCAAAATCAGAAAAATACCTCTTATTTTTTGTTTATTTAGCTGCTGGTTAACACCAACGATGATGGCTGTGAATATAGCTGTTAGGGCCATATCCATAGCCATCAGCGTTGGAGTTAAATTGAAGTCAAAGAAGGATTCAACCTATCCAGAATCAGCGAAAGGCTAATATTTTTTTCTTTAGGTGCTGTTAACACCAACTCTGATGGCTGTGAATAGTTAGACTTTCCACGAATCCATAAATCTTAATATAAGATGAAATCTGATTGTACAAAAAAATCGCGTTTTAAATAGAATCAATTTGAATTCCCTCCACTACAAATCAAATCCCTTTGACGGGCCCATTAACCCCCTCCCCAAGTCAACTCCCCCCGACAAATTGAAACTCCTTTATTCCATTAAAACCACGATACACATGTAGCTAACTCTCACTCCCCTTTCCCGATAAAATCCCTCCTTTGAGACCGGCGGTTCGATACCGCAAATAATGATAGATCTCAACAAGAGAAGGGAGGGAATCGGATGAGGGTCCACCTGCTGTATCGGCAGGGGCGATAAATAAGGGAAGTATCGGGGAATCCGTCGTTCCACTGATCGATTGGATTCAGATGCTATCGTTTGGCGATGGAGAGTGAGTCAGGTGAGGGCGGGAGTGGCTCGCGACTCGCGAGTGAGATGGATATAGAATGTGGGTGAGGAGAGCTTATCACGCTCTTTTTTGGGTGAAGTGTATTATGAGTAGGAAGGATGTAATATGGTGTGTGTCGTAGGTGTGGTGCGTTTGGGATTTGGCTGGAGATTTGAAATAGATTGGGGGGTTGGGGTTAGTGCTTTTGAGGGGTTTCTCTACTCTGTTCTACAATAAGTTGACACTGAAGAAAAGGCATCGGTGGCTGAATTACAGCCAGGAAACCCAGCCAGTCAGCAGGAATGGGCTGCCCGTTAGGGTGGGTCAAAAATATTTTTTTTACATTTTCCCAGGGGCACAGCGACAAAAAGGTGCCAAATGGTCTCAAACCAACATGTGTGAAATATTATTCCATTACGATAACTCTTTTTGCCTCCGGATTGACGTCAAAGTTTCGATTAATATAGTAATTTCATGTAAAAATGGACAAACGAAAATCGGGCTTTTACCTCGATTGGACGAATCTGTCATGAATGTAAACGTTCAAAACGGTATAAAAATCATCATTGAAGACTATAAAATAATTAAAAAGGAAACCAGAGTTGAAAAATATGTGAGTTGTAATACAACATATTTTGAAGCATCTCAATGATTAGAACTGGCAATCAAAGATTTCTTTCTGAAATCATAAAAATGTGCGAAGCCTTTATTCCCGGATGAGTAGGATGGTAAAAACATTAAATTTAATAAAAGTGGATAAGTCAGAAGGTGGGTACCTTTTGTGGGTTATAAGATATCAACCCCCGGAGGATATTTGGATAGTATTTAAAGGTTGAGGTTTTCATTGAAATTTCAGTGGCATATTAGGAATAGTCCATCCCAAGTGTCCCCATAAGAGTCCTTAATGTTAAAAAAATTAATTAAAAACATATTTTAAGAGTCAAATTTTGAAATATTTTCTTAAGAAGAGCGGTGGATCAGCGTTTTAAGTTCTAAGTTCAGTATTATCTTCAAAATTTTTAAATTAGCTACATTAATTTTTAGAACTTACTTGTGTTTATTTTAGACAGTTAAATTTGCTATATTTAAACTTTTATGAACGCTAAAGTGAATTCTAAAAAGCTGTTTTGAGTCAATCCTCCCTCTAAAGAAGTATAATTTATGGGCCTGGGTTTTAGTCCATTGCTATAGAAAAAAATTAGGTAAATCCTTACTGAGGCGAATCTTATCATGATATTGATATGGCCTATAAACAAACTATCCATTAGACACTTGATTCAACATATTTTATGTGATCACATTTGGTTCCCAAAACCAGCCAATGAAATAACTGTCACTGAATTTTGAAAGCGCGACATTTATGAAAAATACAACTATTTCTACTTTTAAAACTTAAAAATATCGTTATACACTGGCCATAATTGAGGGAGAATGTATCTGATCTAAAAATATTTAAAATCCACCACTGACAATCCACTGTTAGTGGGCAAAAAAGATCTTCCTATTCTACGCCTGTTTTATTAACATGGTAATACATTATATTGCCACTTTGGAAGTTGTTTTTTTGTATTAAAAATGCATAAATGTGACTAATATGATTAAAATTGCTTTTAAATACCCTTATTTGTGGGCTTTAAATAATTATCTACAAAAAAATAATTTATAAAATTTTTTAAAAATATAAAAAATAACATATTTTTGTTCCATTTTGTTTCATTTGAGGCCAATCCGGAGGCAAAAAGAGTTATTATAATGGAATAATATTTCACACATGTTAGTTTGAGACCATTTGGCACCTTTTTCTTGCTGTGCCCGATAGAATTTGTAAAATTTTTTTTTCGCCATAGGAAAATGACCCACCCTACTGCCCGTCCAACGCCCTTCTTCCCGGCTTTACCTTACGGACAATATTCATTCGTTTGGATTTGAAGACTTTTAACGCATGATTAAATTGAGTTATATGATAAAAATCCCGATAAACTATAATGTATGACACAATTTTACAAATGTGTCTGCATATTCTTTATTTTTTTTAATTGCAATACAAGCTAGTAACTATTTTTTCGGTCGGATTGGTAAAACCTCTGCCTTTCCCAACAGTGTCAACTTAGGATGGAACGAAGTGCAGATGAAAGACGGTATACGTAACATTTTAAAAACGAATGAATTTTGTATTAAAACAATTGCACAGCTCATACCAAATATGTGTTTTTACGTTACTAACTAGAATTGAACGAAATTTGGCCATGAATGACGAATTTGGACAAATCTTGAACGTTTGTTCTGCTTGGGTTGGATTGGAAACTTTAATTAATTTCACGCATACTTATTTTTGTAGAAAAAGGTGATTTTCAAAAAATTGCAGAAAAAAAACCACTATCAATATCAGTATATCAGTACAAAAATATCTATATAAGTAAAATATGTCTCATAAAACATAAATTTGGTGAAATAATTTATTTTCCAAAATTTGGGATGCTTAGAGGGGTGAGTTAAATCGATGTTCCACTAGTGGAACGTTGGCCTATAAAAAAGGTTAAGACTTCTACAAAGTGTTATAACAAGTCCACCCAAACTATTAATAGAAAGATTTATTTCGTTGAGGACATAAAATTTTCCCAAAGATCCATACTTCTGGGATGATTTTGATTTTTCAGAAAATATGACATCATTATTATAAAAAAATTATTGATTCAATCCAAACTGCAAGCATGCATGCATATAAGTCAAAATAACCATGTTTACTTTTTCCATGAAACATTTGTAACGTAATGTGACTTTATAGGTTTACGTGTTAAGATAGATTAAGCATATGTTTAAAAATAAAATTTATGTTAAAAAGTTTAGTTTGTAATCAAATTTTTCTAATATCTATCGTCTAACCTTATACGTTTTTATACGAAAAAAGAAACTTAACGTATTGCATTACTTACAAGTAATAAATATATTCAGCTTTTCTTGGTTACTTATACTAATCCGCTCTTACGTAGAAAAATGTTGAATTTTTCATAAACATGTTAAATCCACTCCATAATAAACTAGTATAGATAATGTTGTTCATTTTTTAGAATAATGGGTATACTTTCTTTAAACTTTATTTATAAAAATATCTTTACAGCGTAAAATACCATGCCCTGTTTTCTTATTTTCATTAAAATTGTTTTCAAAGCAGTTTGGAAACGTGAGTCATTCTTCACATTGCGTGATTTCAGTCTGGAGCTGAGAAACACACGGTAATTTTAAAATATATTCCCTGAACTAAGAATTTCAGTTTAATACTCTGTGCGTATTAATGCGTTAGAGCTCACAAAGTTTAACGAGATATGATATCAAGGATGCATTTGCATCAGTTTTACCAGACGCGGTGTCGTTAAACAACGGGATATTATATTCTGAATCTTTCTGAATAAACTTCAACTTCAAAAGTTTAGTTCAAATTGCGTGATGTTTTAGAAATGAAGTTTCACTGACATAAGATGTAATTTTATTACACATTTGTTCTTGAAATATTAATATAATTCCACGCAAATACGAAATAAACAGGGTTTTTTGTATTCGATATCTTTAAATGTAAGTTTTAGTTTAAGTATAAAATAATATACACTTTTGTTACAAAATGTCAACCAGGATAAAATTTATAAGCTAAATGCTTGAATATAAGTAATACGCAGAGTTTTTTACAAGAAAATATTGTCATATTGCAATCAACTTCGTGACAACCTAATGTTTTTAGCAAGTATATATTAAAAATTAAGGATTTTGTGTAAAATATAAAATAATCTTTCTAACTTTCAATTTGACTCTTATTTTAGTTTAAATTATAAACTAATTTACTTAAATTAAGATAGTAAAAATATTTTAAAAATTAGCGTTCATATTATAAACCAGTAGAAAATTATGTTTAAAATTTATATTAAGGATTTGTTCATAGTTTTATTGAGAATTTCAAATTTTAAAGGGATTTTACAGTAAAATATGAAGTATCAAAAACATCTTTAGCGGAATTGGCTATCTTGTAATTGCATCAATTTTAACTTTACTTAATTACATCCACTGACATTACATCACTACTTAATTTGTGCTTAATTCGTTTCCTTTAGGCTTTACAGAGTTAGGTATTATTATTATTATTATTTTTTTAATAATAATAATTTTTTATTTACACACAAAAAAAGTTACATATTAAATCGAAAAAAGAAAAAAAACACAAAATTTAAGTTGGCATATGAGTTACCCAGGGGTCATAGGCCCATACGGGTAACCAAAAAGACATTAACAGATGGATTAATATACACAGAATAAGTGGAAAAAAATATAATACATACATGAAAATATTGTAAAAAAAATATGTGAAACCAATATAGTTAGTAGAAAATCTAGACCATTGTACGCTAGCTTCAGAATAAAATTGTAATTAAAATAAGTAAAGAGCAATTCTAGAAATTTCTCAAAAGAACACCTCAATATTTTCTATTGTTAAAATGTAGTTTTTTAAAGATTTTTTAAATTTGGAAGGAGATCTCTCAGATTTCAGATCCTCTGGTAAGCTGTTAAAAAATTTGGGAGATAAATAATAATAATTTTTATGTAGAATTTCTTTTTTTGTTTTTGGAACTAAATATAAATTGTTTGATCGCAGACTATAACTGATGCTTCGAAGATCAGGGATATTTTCTTGTTTAGTAAAATGAAATATAACTTTAAAGAAGAAAAGGTGACGAAGGGGTAAGACATTTAATTTTCTGTAAGATTCAAGTAAAGGAAATTGATAACTACTTAAGAACTTAATAATTTTGTTTTGAATTTTAATGACTGGATTTATATTTTCTAAGTAATCTCCTCCCCAGACTGTAATACCATAACTTATTATAGAACTCACCCAAGAGTGATACAGCTGAAACAAGAACATTTTATTAATTATCTTTTTAATAAAATAAAATTTATGGCAAATATAGCGAAGTTTATTTGTTAAATATTTTACATGAGATTTCCATTTTAAATTATAATCTACGGTTAGTCCTAGATATTTTATAGAAGAGACTTGTTGAAGAGGGGGGCAATTACAGTTACTACAGTTATTATTACAATCGGGAAGATGATAATGGAGACAAAGATTTTCAGAAGGTCCGTAAATACTAAAATTTATAAATTTGGTTTTATTAATGTTTATCGATAACTTATTAGCAAGGAACCAGTCTTTAATTACCAAAAGGTCATTATTTATGATATTTTGTAATGTTTCATAGGTAGAACAAGAGTATAGGATCACTGTGTCGTCTGCATATGTTATAATTTTACCGTTCAGTTTTAATTTACAAAAGTCATTAATATATATTAAGAAAAGTAAAGGACCAAGGATTGAACCCTGAGGCATTTTACACATTTATTCATTTCACATTTATTCTAAAATATTTTATCACTTAATTAAAATAAAACGGTTGAAAAAATAAAGTAACGATAAAATTTTTATGACTCTTTTAAAGCAGTTATTTAAGTAATAAATAACTTTTTTATGTTAAAGTGCACAATGTTTTTCTTAGTAAATTATAACTCAAAAGCACTAATTTATCAGTTTTTTCTAATTATTGTTTCTTATTAATGAAATTAACGCAAACCTATTCAAAAATCTTTTATTTATGTTAATGAATCATTAACAATTTATTTACCCAAGGCCATATCCTTGGACATCAATTAAAAATCAGTAATTCTTCTAATTGTATTCTATTTTTAATTTGTTTAATAGCTCGAAACTATCCGCATTTATTTTAATTATTAGATACACAATGGGTTCACTCAGCTTCCTTCAAGGAATATTTTTTCCTTCCTTTAAATTTAATTGGAACTTATTGGAAAAGATTGCAAAGCTGTCTTAATAGGCACGCTGTACTTTCAGCAATTGGAGCAATGTAATTAATAAAGCAAATTATCCCTTGATTTTTTTATTTTCTACACAATAACATTTCAAGTAAGAACTGTTTCTGAAATTCTGAGTATTATTTAATTGGAATTCATCGCCTCTTTAGGGTTCAAATAAAAGAAATAATTACTTTCTTTTGGTTTGTCAATACATTTCGAGAATGTTTATTACAAATTGTATTGAGTAAGATGTAAGGCTTTTTATGTTTGACTCAGATACTAATGATTTATAATTTCTGAATCACTATTTTAACCTATCAAAGTGGATAATTAGATTTGAATATATTTTATTCATTTGTGTTTCTAGGAAAATATGAAAACTTAATCGTACATTTTTTTTCAATCGAAATCGTAAATTTCAAACATATGCACACATGTACTTAAACAATATGTGGTTAGACAAGTGTTGTTTTAGTTATAAATTCTTCAAAGGATTACCATTGGCTAAGATCTGTTCTCCCAAAACATGGTCATGTTTTTTATAAACGGCATTAAAATTATGCAGAAAATAATAATTAAAAAGAAATGAACACCACTGCTTACTAGATACTACTACAGGCTGACCGAGATGCGGAAATCCTTAAAATGTAGATGGCAATAGTTAACATCTAGCAAAGCAAATCCGCTGAGTTGAAGGCGGGGCTTAATGACTTTATGTCAGCAGTTTCGTCTCGAAAACACGCCTTTGTTTTTCCTTTTTGGTCAGTCTGTTTATCCTATTGGTTAGGACTTTATTTAACCGATTCGGGGTGATCCTAAAGGGAAAAGTTGTCAAAAGTTTTAAATAATTCAAAAATCAGTTAGCCTGTAGTAGTATCTAGCAAGCCGTGATTAAACATATCACATTTCTGCATATTCTTATTATTCATAATTATCTATACATTTCTTTAATAACTAATGTGGAATAATATTTTCGAAACGAAAATTTGCATGTAAACATGCATGTATGAATATGTTGTCATACTTGAACTTAGAGTTAAATAATGACTTTAGAATAAGCGGCTAAATTTTTCTAAGCTCTCAGGTGAGCAATTCATTTATTTTCCACACTTTTAAAGTTTCCTCCACACCTCTTTCCCTAAAAGTGTCCTTTTATATTCAAAATTTTATAGGGCGTACACTTGCATGTATAGAGATTTCACCAGTTTCCATTCTGAGGACCATAAATTCAAACTCCAGCATCAGTTTCCTTCATATAAGAAAACTCCTCAACGAAAAGATTGATAACTCTGCAAGGATCCATAGTTTCAACGCAGTTGGAGTGAGTATCGAAATTTCTATTTTTAGTGCCATTGATTTCAAAAGAGGAGATCCGTAAGATGCAAAATTTGACGGAGGTTTTACTCTAACGCGTAAAAAACATTATATATTAAGTTCCAGGAGTTCCCTTTCTTTGATTGATGGCTTGACACTGCCATTGACTGTTAGAGTAAAGCCGGAAATTCTTTGAGGGTAGAGTAAGATGGATCGGGCGTTATTTACGCCTAACATATATACCGTTGAGTACAATATTTCCGTACATGTCAAGTTAAACAATGAATGGTACCAAAGTTAAAGATAGTACTATAACCTTAGCTTTTTTTGATAGTTGCAGGCACATATGCGATACGCGATATGATGTATGATATATTTCCCGCGGGAAGATTTGGTGTTTCTCTTTAGGAATTTCCCTTTTATGATGAATGATTTGACATAATCATTCAAGTAGGGATTGCTGGGTGTATCTCTCTTTAAGTATCATGGATAAGACAGTTGATATATGATAGCAACCCAGCAAAAAAAATCAGCATAAAACCTTTAAAAAAACATGCAGGTTTTATGCCTGAAATTCGGACACCCTAACTGCAGGAAACCTGAAGGATTCCAGTGCAGTTTTTTTGCGGAATAAAATTATGCAGTTTTCTTGCAGTTCAGGTGTCCGAATTTCAGGCATAAAACCTGCACGGGTTTTTTGAAGTTTTTATGCTGTTTTTAATACAGTTTTACTGCAGTTAGGTTGTCCGAATTTCAGACAAAAAACCTGCATGTTTTTTTTAAAGTTTTTATGCTGATTTTTTACTCCACTTTTCTTATCTGAAACTTGTGTATAATTTGTACAGAAAAAAATAAGCATATTTGTCAACTTTTAAATATTAAATTGAATTAAACAGTTTCATAATGCTTTAGAAAGAAATGTCAGTAACATATATGATAATTTATACACAATTCTACTGTTATAAAACCTTTTTATACATTTAATCATTATCATTATACAGTTAATAAAACCTACTGGTAATTAAATCAATTAGATGATTTGAAGAAACTATATACAAAAGAAAATTAAACAATTTATAGTTAAATCTAATAAAATAAACAAAATGCCAAAAATTTAATCAATTCAAATTCAAATGAATTCAAGAATTTCTTCTATTGGAATGGGCACATTTGAGGGCACCATTCATCAAATCATCGTTTATTATATGTGTACTAACAGTTCAACCCTAATAATTCAACTTAACTTTTTTCATAGCGCAAGGCCCAAATAAGAGCATATAGCACCAAACAAATAATATGGTAAAAGATTAATTTCTAAAAATCAAAATGTTTCACACGTTGCTAATAGCATGAAAATTTGTACCCTTTTATGTGAAGAATGAGCAAGTAAAACACCCAAAACACCATGTCCATGAAAGTTTCATAAATTCTTATAACTGGATTAACCCGACCAACAGCTATTACACTTTAACATGCTTAAAAGTATACCATGTTACTTTTTACCCACTCCCCTCATGTTACCAATTTGTGCTTTGTCACTTATATGTACGATTTCTACTCTCCTAATGCAAGTATTCATTAATAATAGTCACAACATTTGTACAGCACTAAATTTGCGATTGACTATTCTGTGCAAAATTTCTTTTACCCAACAGAATCACAGAAAACTTTGTCTCGTAGAATAATAGTTTTGCAGCTACTTCAAAATTGACTCAAAAGACTCCCGTCACTTTGAAAATACCACTTACAACTGTGTGTATGGTTAAATAACTCTTGATTGTTTCTGCAAAATAATCGTGGGTGTACTCTATTTACCAAGTCATTCCAAATTGTTCTTCGCTACTGATGTGTATGGTTTTCTACCTTCAATATTTTAAGTTTTCCGTTTATAAAAGACTGCACTTTAGGAAGGAACGCTCATATTTTTAAGTGTCCTGTGTTATTGGAAGTATAGGCAATTTTAGGCCACAATTTTAGTGATACATGCTTGCAAATGGTGGTGAAATTTTTAATTCGGCTTAAACCTTTAATTCGGCTTATATAGTTGCGATAAATTTTTCATAGTACAATTGGCACATACATATTATACCGTCAACCGTTCAGTGCCCATCAAAATCAGTTCTCTTTTCACAAAGTTTTTTTAGCATAGAAAACTACTAAAATTACCTCATAGCTCCCTCGAATATACCAATATCCCATTCAGAAATTTTTTTCTGGCTACGCAACTGGAGGCACAGTTATTGGGATAATATGAAAGAACAAAAAATCATAACAGTTTTAACTATTGTAGCATTACTAAATAAAAAGAAATAAACATTTTTATTTTCCTTGATGTTCACAGGCAACTAAACATAAACAGTAATTTTAGATCCACACCTCGCTTAAGCTTGACGGGATAGTATGTAAGAGCATAAAATCATACCATTTTTAACTATCGTAGCATTACTAAATAAAAGAAATAAACGTTTTTGGTTTCCTTGATGTTCACAGGCAACTAAATATAAACAGTAATTTTAGATTCGCAACTCGCTTAAGCTTGCCTGCTAATTTCGCGATCGAAGTCAGTTTTTCATCCTAAATATGTCTAATTTTATCTAAAAACATTAAATTTTTAACATTTACCTTATTTCTTAACATTTTGAAACGGCAGATTCCATTGGCGAAATCAGGACAACAAATGCGTGTTGCCGACATACTTCGATCGCCATCGAAATTAACGTGCTATTTCAACGCCTAAAAATTTTTCATCCTGACAAATTTTTACAACTTTTTCTACTAAAAACATTAAAATGGAAATATTTTATAGTTCTTAACACTTAACAACAGCAAATACCGGTGAGCGACGGCAGCGATCAAAACCAAAACCCAAACAAACCCCGCGTTTTGTAAACAAACTGATCGTTGCCACCAGCGGAAAAGAAATGTACCCCATTTTCCGCCACACATTAGCGTTTTATATAATATACAGATAGATATAGATTGATTGAGCAGTGGTAGGATGCTTGCTTAGCATACGGTAGTTCGTGGGTTCAAACCTCGGTTATTATATTATTAAAAAAAACTTAAATTTTCCAGCGAGAAATTTCTCAACCAACCATTCAGAGCAGACTCGGCTAGAACTGAAATTCTGCCATTGGGATATTTTTGTCAAATATTGGAGATAATTCAGATATACCAGGTTTAATAGCATAAAATAATTAGCAACTAACTGAAACTACAAATATAATTTTAAAAATGACTTGTCTAATAATCTCTGGATACTGGAGAAATCAGGAACCAAACTCTGCAGGGGAGTATAAAAGAGGGGATGGGGCCCATCCCCCCGAAATTTGAACTCAGTGTATTAAAAAAAGTTAAAACCATTTCACCGCTAGGGGCGCTGTAAGTCATCAGTCATCTCAATGGATTCTTCATTGCAACTTACCTAGGAGTAGACCTTACTTCCAAGACCCCAGGAGACGTTGTGTCCAAATAAAAGTAGTAAAACGCACTTTTGAAACACCATGTATGTGTGGGTGTGTGAATGTAAAATATCAACCCATAATAAATTCATGATAAAAAAGCAATCCTGCAATGCAGTGTTTTAAAATTTTAAAAATATAAATTATTTCAGAATTTCTTGGGAACTGCAGTTTTTGTAAAGATAAAATAAAGTTCAAAATCTGCGTCATATAATTTATTTTACTGTCACTAAAATACAAGTTTTTATAAAGTTAAAATGAGGTTCAAAATCTGCATTGTGAAAACGTTATGAAAACAGCTAATTTTATGAAGGAAATTTGAAGGTATTGTTATGCAGCAAAATACCTCCAATACGCCTTTGAAAAGTCGGTCTTTTCTATGTAGAAAACATGCAGGTCTTCGTCTACCTTTATCAAATCTGCATAAACCTTCATAATACCTTCAAAATAGAGGGATTTTTGAAGGTAAGGTGCTGATTTTTTTTGCTGGGAAAGAGTGTAGTAGTTTTAAATATTTTAATTCATCGCGAAAATAACTTAGGTGATTGTTAGAAAATTTTAACTATTTATAGGAATTCGTAAAATACTTAATACTTAAAGGGGTGTATTAATTGCACTGTTTTAATTTTAAACAAATATAAGAATAGTAAATTTTTGTGCAGGAAAAACAAATAATTAATTTCTTAATACGTGTATGTGTGCATTTTTTTCTTTTCAAATTTGATTTTTTAGATATTTTCACACAGTTTATAAGTGTCTTGCTATTAACGAATTGCCTTAAAATAATAAATAGACTTGGCTATTAGCATTCTAAATAACGTCAAACTTTGGTTGTTTGCTATGTATTTAAAAAGGGTCGTGCGCCGAATATTGTTCCAAACCATTTTTATCGTGTTCATCAAAAAGTAATCCTCCAAAACACACAACAATAAAAATAATTGATCATTCGTTCGTTGAAACAAATTGTATTTAAAGTAATTTATTTGAAAAACTGAGAAGTGTCATGACCTAAGATATTTAATCTCAATTTATATTCAAAATTCAAAGGGATCATTTACTTAAAGAAGAACCATAATGCATTATATTATAATTTAATTTAATTCAATTTTTTTTAATTTAATTTATTCTGAAACATTTACAAAACACATAAGCATTAACAGGAAATAATCAAAAGACAAAAAAACAACATATTGCTCACAAAGGGGCCGAATTGGCCCTTCCAAGTGAAACAAAAATTTACTTTGAAACAACTAATTGATTAAATGATCAATTTTAAAATAAAAAAATTTACTTATTAATCTGTTAACCGAATTTAATATTTTTTAAGGATTGTAAACATACGAGTCCGTTAAATTAGGTAAAAAAAGAACTTTTAAGTACATTTTCCCTTTCTGTGATCATTACACTCACCCGGATCTTCCTCCCAAGAAAGTCCCTTCCCTTCTTATCCCCAAAAGTCCAGTAACCAGGTAGTAAAAAAGGGGCGTTTCAGGAAAAAAATACAGAAGTTTTTTTCTCAACGGTTTTATATGTTTTCGAGGGTGCTGAATCCGAATATCAACTTTGTTAACAAAATTTCGCATGGGAACATTGAAAAAAATCGAAAAAATCCTAAAATTTTACCCCTTTTTTTGGTTTTTTCCTTCTAGCACGTAAAGTATAGATTTCTCAGAGAAAAGGTCAATACAAAAGTTAAAGTACTCTAAACAATCTAAAAAAAAGTCAATTACAGCATTTCTGTCAGACTAATAGTTTGGCCGCTAGAGCGCGCTGAAAGTCAGACAATTTCCGTCCCCGCGGTGGAAAATCCAAAAATTTTCACTTGCAGCTCGAAAAACCCATATATTTTAGAATATAGTACTATAAAAGCATACTTTAAAATGTTTTACACGTGTCACCTTTCAAACTAACCTAATATTAATTGATTAAATGTTTTACTATGAAGGGTTTTCTCTGAAAGATCATATTCTGTAGCAACGTACAGTAATACAATCCATATTGTTAATCACAAAGAAAAAAATGCAAAAGTTAGTATCTCATCGGTTTTATACATTTTCGAAGATGCTGAATCCGAATATCAACTTTGTTAACAAAATTTCGCATGGAAACATTGAAAAAATCCTAAAATTTTACCTCTTTTTTTATTTTTCCTTCTATAGCACGTAAAGTATAGATTTCTCAGAGAAAAAGTCAATACAAAAGTTAAAGTACTCTAAACAAGCTAAAAAAGTCAATTACAGAATTTCTGTTAGACTAATAGTTTGACCTCTAGGGCGGGCTAAACTTAAGACTATTTATTGCCAAAGATGAAAAATCCAGATAGAATCAACTAGGGTCTTAAAACACCTTCATGTTTTAGGTTAGGGTACTATAAAAACATACTTCATAATTTTGTACATGAAATAAAACTAAATAAAATTTAAATAAATGCTTTATTATTGAATGATTTCTGTAGAAAGGGAATTGCTTAGATAAGAGAGTATGAGTGATCTAATTACCAAACATATTTTTTACTCAATTCAAAAACTGATAAAACGAAATAGAAAATGAATAAAAAACAATAAATTGTATGAAAAGTTCATGCATTTCTAAATGATAGTAGAAAATGATGTGTTTCATGATAATTAACAATGTACAATATTTTCTTCCCTTGAAAATTTGGCAGAGCGTTTTCACCTTCTCGAATTGGAATACCCTGAGATAATTGAAGAAAATTTCATCTAGAATTGTATTTAATTAAACCAAAGTCTGTTTACACATACATATTTTTAAATATAATGAATAATTTTAGGGATTAATTAATTCTATTCTACAACTGACTATATCGGACATAGGATGATTCTTTTTCCCACTAGAGGGCGAGAAGGGTAATTAAATGGGACCCCCGTGAGTTTATAGCCTTTGAGTTTGAAGACAGCGTTCCTTTGAAATGGGATCTTTAAATAGGATTGCGAAAACAAACCCACAAACGCCTTACAGACAAAGAGGAAGCCCATTGTCCTTTATCAGTGGTGACCAAACCCGAAAACGGACACTCCAAAAGACCCCCCGCAGAGATAATGACACCGCCTCCTCGCCTGAAGTGGTGGACATGAGGGGTTGTTTTTGTTTTTAGAGATTTATTTATGTCAGACATATTTTTCCCAAAAGAATAGGACCTCCCATTAACTTGGGATTTTGAATTGGGTTTTTAAGATTTATAATATTTACGAATAATACGCATATTTAAAATTATGCAAAAAACATGAAGCTTGTTAGACTCTGAAAAAACTTTTACTCTTTCTAACTATTCACAAAACAAATTTCTCCACTCTTGGTTTCAAGAAAATGTCCAGAATTTCTTAGTATAGCATTTAATTAAGTCGTATACAACAGTTAAGTACGTTTTTACCCTATTTTTCTCCGCCAGAGCGGAAATTGTCTGATTTTCAGCGTGCTCTAGCTGCCAAACTATAAGTCTGACAAAAATTCTGTAATTGACTTTTTTTAGCTTGTTTAGAGTACTTTAACTTTTGTATTGACTTTTTCTCTGAGAAATCTATACTTTACGTGCTAGAAGGAAAAAATAAAAAAAAGGGGTAAAATTTTAGGATTTTTTCGATTTTTTTCAATGTTCCCATGCGAAATTTTGTTAACAAAGTTGATATTCGGATTCAGCATCTTCGAAAATGTATAAAACCGATGAGATAATAACTTCTGCATTTTTTTCTTTGTGATTAACAATATGGATTGTATTGCTGTACGTTGATACAGAATATGATCTTTCAGAGAAAACCCCTAATAATAACACATTTAATCAATTAATATTAGGTTAGTTTGAAAGGTTTTTACGTGTAAAACATTTTAAAATATACTTTTATAGTACTATATTCTAAAATATATGGGTTTTTCGAGCTGCAAGTGAAAATTTTTGGATTTTCCACCGCGGGGACGGAAATTGTCTGACTTTCAGCGCGCTCTAGCGGCCAAACTATTAGTCTGACAGAAATGCTGTAATTGACTTTTTTTTAGATTGTTTAGAGTACTTTAACTTTTGTATTGACCTTTTCTCTGAGAAATCTATACTTTACGTGCTAGAAGGAAAAAACCAAAAAAAGAGGTAAAATTTTAGGATTTTTTCGATTTTTTTCAATGTTCCCATGCGAAATTTTGTTAACAAAGTTGATATTCGGATTCAGCACCCTCGAAAACATATAAAACCGTTGAGAAAAAAACTTCTGTATTTTTTTCCTGAAAAAACTACCTAGTTACTGGACTAAAAAGGACGTCCCCCATGTCCAACTCAAATACAATTATACGAATCAAATCTGCTTTAAGCTCCTTAAATGGATTCATTTACCGTTTCCCGAACAAGACGGCCGCCCATTCTCCCTTCAATAGAAGGGATTAGTCCCACCGCAAATAATCCCTATTCGATCGAAAGGGGGAAGCCCGACATCAAAAGTGATAACGGAATGGGATGCAAATGCGTAGAGGTGGATGCTAATAGTCTGGTAGGGGAGAGGGATGGGAACCTTTTATCTTGGTTTGGTTTTATTGGTTGTCCGTTGGGATGCAAATGACTTGGACTTCGGGTTAACTGGGAGATTTAGATTCGTTTTAGGGATATTAAGATTTAAAGGAAGTGCTTATCTCGTATAGAGCTGTGGGTTGTCTGGGATTGGGAGGGTTTATGATGATTAGGCAACTTGTTGGATGTTTTAATGAACTGGAAATCTGGGTTTATTTGTGAAGATGGAATAATAGAGGTGGTGCATCTTATTAGTTCAGTGGTATACAGTCAGTCCAGAAAGTATTCGTACACCTAACTAAGTTCCACTTCACTCTTAAAACGACAGTCTCAAAACTGAGTAAAAAAGTACTCAAACTGGCTCCGATCCAAATGTACTCAAATTTGAAAACATGAATATACTCATTTCTGAAAATGCACAGATACTCAAAAATGAAAATAAAACATCTTTTGAGCTTGAACTCAAAAATGAGCTCATGATGTTTCGTTTTTGAGTATGCACATTTACAGAAATGAGTATATTCATGTATTCAAATTTGAGTACTTATTGGATCGGAGCCTTTTCGAGTACTTTTTTACTCAGTTTTGAGACTGTCGTCTTAAGAGTGTAGTATACCTATTACGGCTAAACTGCACGTGCAACATCCAAACAAAAGTTATCGTAACATCTTTTGTTATCCTTTATTATAATCTACATAAAAAAAGTATCGGAACAGTAACAAAAAAATATTTTCAAAAATGAAGCGATTTTTAAAAAGACCTAAAAAGTATTCGTACTCTCATAGACTAACACGGGAAACGTAGAAAAACCATCAGCATAGACTTATTACGGGAAGGTAATTTTCGTTCTAAATCCTTATTTAACAGCACGCGAATGCCATTTTTTTCTTGCGGTCCATAATGACATCAAAAAGTTGTAGATTCCATAAAAAAGCGACACTCAAGTGCACCCATTCGATTATTCAACTTCGATTATTTGACTTCAAATCAAATTCTTGGGTTCAATCTTACCATTGAATTAAATGGTAATATTGAAATGTAGAAAATAGAATAAATAAAGAAGAAGGTGCACTAGAGCTTTTTCAATGGAATCTTCACCTTTATGATGTCATTATGCACCTCAAGAACATGATTATGATACATAATCATGTTCTTCTAAGGATCATGATACCCTCGGGTGTTTCATTGATTTGATAGATCTGAATTTTTAGAAAGTTTAATGCTTAAATGCTGTAAAAAGAAACTTTCTGTCAAGTGAACTACATATTTTTTCTGTTGCCTCACAGTAATTTTCTGGTTGAGCGCATGCGTGTCGACTTATTTTAGCTGTTTTTTTTTAATTTTAATAAATCAATAACCGGGGATAGAACCCTCGACCTACCGCATGCTAAGAACGCACGCTACCGCTGCTCCAACGAGGATTCAGTAAAAGTTGAAATTATCCAAAGATGTTCTTTCTTTCTCCACGAACTGAAACTTTCTGTTTAAGTACAGATAAGCTAAAAACTAGAAAAAAGCTGTTTTTTACATAAAATAAATAGAAGTGCGGTGGGAATGTTACATGACAGAATATCCCTGTAAACAGGAAGTCATTTTTATTGAAACTTTCTGTTTTTCTACAGTTTTTTTACAGTGTAGAAATCAGCGAGTCAAAACGGAATATCCCACTACATTTCCATTTATGTGAAACATCGATGGAATAGTAAATTTTTATTCGTGTTATGTAAAGAATCGATGCTATAGTAAAAATTTCAGTGTTAAAAATACACTTTCAAATTATGCTTCAACATTTATAGGCTTATGAAGTACTCAAATTTATTTTTATATTGGTGCTATTCAATATTTCCATATGTTCTATTGGATGTCTCCTTCTTACAGCTTTTGAATCTTTATTATTATAGATATGTTACTTTAGAGTTCCTCTGTTTCTTCAAGGTTTCATTTTTATAAATATCAATTTTACGGAATTTTCATGTTTATTTTTCTGCCTTCCTCTTCCACTATCACAATACGTTTCAAAAATTTTAGTTTATAGAAAATGATTTATCTTGCTATTCCATCCATGTAACTTTAACTATGTACAGCCCATTTCCTTCCAACGTACTAGAAAAATGAATTTAAATGGATTGTAAAATCAAAGTTATTACCCAATACGAAACGCTAAATGGAAGATACTATAATAAAGATACCATACGACTGCTACTCAATTCCAATAAATACCAAATCCGATGAGAAACAATCCCATTCGTTATCTAGTTACGATAACGTATCCAAAATCTCAATTATCCAACTAGACTTACATCAGACACTTCCATCTTTCTCTGCAAAACAATAGCAGAGCAACTCCAGACTCTCCTCAGAAATATTACACCGACTCCTCAAAATGTTACCCCTCTTTTTAAAGACGCCCCCTTTAATCACAAAGACCAAAAGGGTGTGTCTTTACAAAAGAGATTAGACCCGGGGATTATGCAGATAACGATTTACCCTCGCTCCTTGCCAGCAGGTGATAAAGGGAGCTCCTCCCTACGGCCACGCTAATCGACGCGATTAGAGAAGCGATGCGAACCCTCCACATAAATATAGAGGTGGAGAGACGTCATGTTTTCTGCGAAGTCAGAGATGATTGGTTATGGGTGTTTAAATTGAAGGGAAGTTTTTGGGTTTGGGTTGAAGTACACTATAAAAAAAGTGTAGAAAAACGGAAATTTTCAATAACAATGACTTTATGTTTACAGAGATATTCTTTCATGTAACATTCTCACCGCACTTCTATTTATTTTATGTAAAAAAACAGCTTTTTTTTTAGTTTTTTGGCTTATCAGTACTTAAACAGAAACTTACTGCATCGAAAACCAATACAGCTATTGGCAATATTATACTGAATCTTCTTTGGAGCAGTGGTAGCGTGCGCGCTTAGCATGCGGTAGGTCTTGGGTTCTATCCCCGAATATTAATTGATTAAAACTAAGAAAAACTCAACTAAAATAAGTCCACACGCATGCGCACAAGCAGAAAATTACTGTGAGGCAACAGAAAAATCTGTAGCTCACTTGACAGAAAGTTCCTTTTTATAGCATTTACCTGTAGGTTACAGCTTTTTTCTGTTTACAGGATTTTTCGACTTACAAATTTTTTCTGGCAACTTTTGCTATCAGAAATTTTCTGTTTTTTGCAGGATTATTTTTTACAGTGTAGGTTTATCATACACTGTAAAAAAAACTGTAGAAAAACAGAAAGTTTCAATAAAAATGACTTCATGTTTACAGGGATATTCTGTCATGTAACATTCAAACCACACTTCTATTTATTTAATGTAAAAAACAGCTTTTTTCTAGTTTTTTAGCTTATCTGTACTTAAACAGAAAGTTTCAGTTCGTGGAGAAAGAAAGAACATCTTCGGATAATTTCTACTTTTACTGAATCTTCGTTGGAGCAGCGGTAGCGTGCGTGCTTAGCATAAGGTAGGTTATTGATTTATAAAAATTTCAAAAAAAACAGCTAAAATAAGTCCACACGCATGCGCACAAGCAGAAAATTACTGTGAGGCAACAGAAAAAATATGTAGCTCATTTGACAGAAAGTTTCTTTTTACAGGATTACTTTTTACAGTGTATTTAGTGATCTCGTATATTAAGAATTAAAGTATTTGTATTAGTGGTAGGGGATTTTTATTTGTGGATTTCGTAGTAGAGATATTTTTATTGCATTTTGAATAGAGGGACATGGACATGTGGAGTAGGTAAAAAATAAAAACATTATAAGATAATACACGTTTGATAATACAAGTTTTTTTACACAACTCACAATTTAGTTTTTAAAATATGTAAAACATGTAAAAAGGCATAAAGAAAAAAATTATAAGTATAAAAGTAAATAAAAAGTAACAAAAAAAAGAAAGAAACCGAATGAAAAATAAAAACTATTGTCTTGAGTGATATCATAAAAGCAAAAGATCGTATCTGATATCAACAATGCAAATCGAGTCTTGATAAATTTTAAGAAAAGTTATGTTCGATTTCATTATATTTACCGCAAAATATGGCTAAAATATATTGGTCTCCATATATAAAATATAGCTGAAGTTTTATTTCCGTCACAGATAAAAAGATAAAAATGAATGTCCTATGTTATTCTGTTTGTTTGCAATTTTCGGAAAAAGGTTGTTTGCAAAACAGCTTAAATAAGCCTGGAAATATTTCTAATCTTAGGCATCTCTTTGTAAAATGGAACTGAACAAAAAATTGAATTATAATACTTTTGGGAATTTTGGGTGATATACAATTTCAGTATAAAATTATCTTGTTTAATGAAAATTCAAATAATTAACTATGATGCATATTATTATCTTTGATAAAAATTGTTTTTTCATCCCTAAAATTTTTCAGACAATGAAATATTTCTTCAATATATGATTTTAAACCCATTTCTCCCCACAGTAAACTACTAACTATCTGAGTAACAATTGAAAGTGAAAAACAGTGATTTATTGACTTAAACGCTTTATCATTCTCATATCAATACTTCCAATCACTTAGGAAACGTTTATAGTGAATCGCTGAGATGGATTAAATTTGAAGTAAATGTGAAAACCGAATATCAAACAATTATTTTAGAGGTCGTCTGGATAGTTGTATCCATCACTAACGAAAAACAGCTCGCCTGGAACGACTATCGACGGACTAAAATCCAATACTTTTTAGTTTAGATACTTGAGACGTCCCTCGAGAGGTACCGGAATTGTTTTCTGGGGAGAGTTTTTTCAACTTCAAATCCTTTGTTTTACTTAAAAAAATTCCGAGTGAATAAATAGTTGATTTGAAATGAAGTTGAAGAACAGGCTAAAAAAATCAGCAAACACTAAAAGTTAATGAAATATATAAAATTGAACATATTAAATGAAAATCTGTAAAAAAATAAGAGGGGATAAAATCAGTAGACTAGAAAATATATAAATGAGCAAAACTAATTCTTAGAGAATATACGCAAGTGATATAAAAATGTAAGGTGCCCAAAAGCACAATTAACCCTGCTGTTCTGCTCCGACTTACTCTACGCACGTAGTGTTCGGGTCAATATGACCCGATACAAAAAATATCACTTCTAGCGGTAAATGAATGATGGAATTTAAGAAATAGGTAAAACAATATTAAAATAACTCAAAATAAATGTAACTATTATGAAATAATTTAGTAAAGTTATGAAATGCGTGTAAAATAATGAAATTAACTAAAAAATATTTGTAATTGAAATTTTTAATTTTTTACTATTTTGACAATTTACATACATGAAAATGAGTTTTAAACAAGTATGGCACAACAAAGTAGTACGTTTTTAATTTTTTTCGTCTGAGGAACCGATATAAATTTCAATTTTTTCTTTATTCTTTTACTTTTTTTTAATTGATTCCCCCCTTCATGATAGGTTTTAATCTGCTTTACTGTGTGAAAATAAGAGTGATTTCCTCAAATCCTCAAAAATAATTTTCATTTAAACATTTATTTTCCTTCTATTTGTACCAAATCCCATTGAAAAGGCATTGCAGGATTTGCGAAATTACTCATTACTCCAATACCTCAAATTTTCTTTGGCGATGATTTCTTTTTCTTTTCCAGCAATAAATTTCATGTTTCAGTTCTTAGGAAGTTATAATACCCCCAAAAAGTCCACATTTACCCCAAATTTAATGGTTAACTTGGTCAAAAGACAGTGGCAATGAAAAACACTAATTTCTCATTTTGAGTAATATTTTCATTCGGATAGCAAAAGTTTCGTTTCAATAGTTATTTTTAGAATTCTAACTGAAAGGAAATACTTCATAAAACAAAAATACAACAAGAATAAATAAAATTTGGAAATATTTTTTCATTTTTCCCAACTGAATCAACCTTTTGACCTTCCACGTGCTTAGTCTCAAATGACAAAAAAAACAAGAAAAAAGAAACCAAAATACAAAGAAAGGATGTTATAATAGTTTTTATTCTTTCCTGTTGAGTTATTCCGCAAAAAAAATATGAAAAGGTTTGAGTAAAACGAAAAAATTTAGAATCGGGTCATATTGACCCGAACAGTACATTAAGACTATGTTGAAAAATATCCCCTGCAAATTAAAATAAATAAAATTCCTTTTGGATGTAGATAGTTATATGACTTTCCAACAAAGTCACGAAGTTTCATTAAAATACCTCTATTCAATTTTTTTTTAACACGCGACTGAAAATTTTTTTGGGTCAAATAGACCCTAACAGAACAGCAGGGTTAATAAAATGTTTTCAAATGCCTTCAACCGTTTATAACAAGAGTATGTGCCGCACTTAAAGCCTTATTTACCTGTAACTTTACTGGCGGTTAAACGACAGTCAAGCTCCTGATTCGCTGTTGAAGAAGGAAAACGGGTTTTACACCAATCAGAGATTTGACGATACCGTGGGGAGCCTAGCGGTTAAGGCATTGTCTTCGGGATCGGAGGGTCCCGGGTTCAATTTCCGACACCGCTAAAGACCACCGAGTATATGCGGAGTACGTGCTCATAAAATCTGTGGGTCCGAAAGTCCTGTGGTCCGTCATGGCGCAGTTTACCACGGGCCCAGGTATCTGGAGACTATTTCCCTCCCCTTCAGACGCATGGCAAAATTGTGGAGGTGGCAATAGATAGTGGCAGCAGCTATCATCTCATGAGGCAGAAGTCGGACTCCTGCCATTAATGGGCCTCACTTTCCTTGGAGCCACACCCCCTTTGCCTTGAATCCTCTTTGTTATGTCTCTCTGTTCTGTCTGATCCCCCGATCAGGTTTAAATAAACTAAACCAGACCCACGAGGCTATGCACTTCCAGAAATTCTAAAAACAACTGAGGGTCGGAAACCACCTCGTCGATGAGATTCTTCCCCAGTGGTCAATTTTACGACCTTGAATTCTTGTGGAGCTTGGGTATTCCAAGTGGCACACGACAACAACAACAGAAGTTTAACTCCCGGTAAACCACCGGTCAAGTTACTGGTGAATAGGGCTGTTAGGGGATAAATTTTTCCTGAGAAATAAAAATCTTACTTTAACAGACTGCAGCAGGATTATCCCATTTAGCATATAGATTAACATTAAAACATTGTTTGGATTAGAAATTTGGAGTGCTCGTATTTCTTATAATACTGACATGTCATAAAATAATGTCATAATAATGAAATTTTTTTCATTTTATCGAACTTCTCACCCAATCTTATAGTAAGTATACATTCGTTGTCTATAATACCGTAGGGAAATGGTTGTAAAAATTTCTTTTAGATTAAAACTATTTTATGAGTTTAAGAAATTGTGTTTTTATAAGGAGATAATTATTTATAATTGTTTCAAGGATATACATCTCCATGTCTGTAAACATCAGACTTTTCACATTTAATAACTCAATATTAATTTATCTACTCCACTATTATTTTTTTACTAAGTACATTCATAGTGATTGGATTGAATATTTTTTTCAAAGAAAAGAAAAAATACTTTAACATATAAATTAGATGTATCCTAAACGATAAAAAAATTAAATTGGAAATTTTCCATGGCGTGTGTTTTAGTTTCAGGTATGAATATTTTTCTGTTATAATTAATGTAGTAGTATATTTTGGAATATACAGTTAAATTTCTGTATGTAAAAAAATTTATAATCTTCTAGCATCCTCCATTTTATATCACAAATGATGCCACTAGTAATCCTAAGATAAAAACTTTTTATAATTACTCATGCTTACTGTAAAATCTTGTTTACGTTAATTTAATTGGAAATTTACATCAGAATGTTTTCCAAAAATATCTGGGTTTCTTCGGATCTCTGTCTATCTTATTAGTTTTTAATAATTGGAGATAATGATAGTTGAGATGATACTGAACCACAAATATCCCCATGAGTAAAGCAACAGCGTATAAACAGGTACAATATCAACAAAAATTGAAATTTTGAAGTTAAGTACTTCGTTTCTTGATTAGCTTTATCGAATTCTTAATAGAATTTAATAATGAAGCTTAATAACTTTCCCTTTCAATTTATTTGCATATTTGCAAATTAAACGTTGAATATTTTCTTCATAAAATTCATATTCATATTCACTATATTTTTACAGACCCCGCGTTCTTAAACCTATTTTTAATAACCTTTCATCGCTCACGCACAAGTAATTAATTCCCTACAAAGTTTGTACCCCGATTCTCCATAACAAAATATGTATTTATGTTAAAATTTGTTTGTTAAAATTAAAAACATTTTTTCACAAGTGAGTGTTTAATAAGAAGAATGCAATGGAATCAAGCGCGGTTCTATATTATCAATTTGTTCTCTGTCTTATTCCTTAAAGAGATAACTTCCGTGAAAACATAGTTATTTTTGGAGCTGCTTTAGATGGTGTATTGGGTGTTTTTCAAATAAAATATAATTTTCCAAATATAAAACACGTTTTTTATATCAGATTATTTCAAAAATATTGTAAACGTAAGTAATACATTAAAAGGGGAGATAGAGATTTTTGGGTTCTTTCAATTTCTCTTAAAGAGAGTGACAATGGTTAAGAAATGAACCTAATAAATCCTTATTTTTTGTAGTGGAAATATATCATGCAGTGCCATTTTCCTTATGAGGGGAATTTTTTAACCAATTTTTTCACCGAAAATAAAATCCTAAAACCTCTTCCGACCTGTAACCAAGTTATAGAACATTCGTTTAACTACTTTTCTTTTCATAGCCATCATACAAAGTAAAATTTTAACTGTGACCACCTATAAATGATTGGACCCTATAGTGGTTAACTAAGAGTTTGAAATTATTTAGCAATAGTTCTACTTTTTAGTGTCCAAAAGAGCATGCTGATATTAAGCGAGACCTTTAACGGAATTGAACCCTAGCACATAGAGATAGATAAATAACACCCAAAGAAACCACCTGATATTATTACTGCACTAAAGCCATTGTTAAACAATACAAAACCAAAAGATTATCCCCAATCATCATACCAAAAAATAACCATACACCCCTTACAATACGCTTCCCAGCAAGGAATTGTAACCACCCTGTATAATTACTACATCATAAAACCCTAGTTAAACAATAGAAAAGCAATCATTGTCCCCAATCATCATACCCAAAAATTACCTACAAAACCCATACAATACGCTTCCCAGCAAGGAATCGTAACCACCCAGTATACTTACTTCATCTTAAAACCCTAGTTAAACAACAGAAAAGCAATCATTGTCCCCAATCATCATACCCAAAAATTACCACCCAGTAATCACAGAGCATAATTACTACACTACAAAACCATAGTTAAACAATACAAAAGCAAACATTATCCCCAACCATCATACCCGAAAACCGCATACGAAACCCCTTACAATACGCTTCCCAGCAAGGAGTTTCTCCTCCCATCCATCTTAAGGGCGCGTGGGGGGAGGGTGTTCCCCAGCAATTCAGCCGCAGCTGCGGCGTCGTCTTCGCTAGTAACTGATTATCCGACCCCCTCTGAAGACGACGCGTTGGAGTGAGATTCAATCATCTAATTAGAGACGCTGGGTGCGCTGCGGGTTGAATTTTTCTAAGGGATTGAGGGGCTATTATGAGGGTTTTGGATGGTTTATTGAGAGGGAATTAGGATCTTGTGGATGGAGATTTTTGGGGTTGAGGTGTTATCACCTGTAGGATCATTATCGGAAAAAAATTTCTGGTGTTTCATAAACCAGTATCAAATTATACTGGATCCAGTATTAATGATACTGGAACCAGTATAAATGATACTGGATTTAGGATAATTTGATACTGGTTTATGAAACACCAGAAAATTTTTTCCGATAGGGATTGTTTTAATGGAGATTTTAAAATAATTAGGAAGAATAATAGCTTTTTAATAAAATAATTTTTTTTTAAAAAAGAAAACTGATTTGATTGAAAGGTTTTCGATACAGAAGAGATTGTTACAGGAATCTAGGAAAATCTAGAGACATTAAAGATGTTTTTGTGAAAATAAAAAAAATGTACAAGACATTTTACTTCAGAAATTACTATTGCGTTGAGAAAAATAATGTTTAATGTTTATTAAATCTTAGTGCCAAGTGTCTCGTTGCCTGTGCGCACTCTAGCTTCTTGCCAGGTGATAATTTTGTCTCTGTCGCCGTGACAAAAGTATCTAGTGCGCGCTTAGCCTTACTCTCAAGGGGATCGAGATAGAAGATTCTCCTTAACGAATAGAAATGGTCTATAACGAAGCAAGAGATGCGATTTACAATGTTATTAACCAAGAAATGGTCTGTCTCAAGTAACTTCGTAATAAGGAACTCGCATGATTTTTTTTTATTTTTTTTAATCTATTCTTCACGCAAAAATTAGCCACTACACAAAATTTGAGGCCGATTAAGAAATTTTTTGAATGCAAAAAAAATTATCAAAAATCGTCTTTTCCGAAGCACCTGAAAACGCTTAATTGCATGCACAGTGACATCACAATATATTGACTTTGCCTAAAATGTTTGCCTTGGATTTCTAACCGTCACCAGATGTGTCTAGAAGGTAAATATTTATTAAAACACTCATATCGGACACTTCAGAAAAAAGAAATCATCAACAAAAACATAGAAATTCAATTTTGATTGCAATTTTGCCCGACGGAATTCTACGTCACTGTGCATGCAAACACACTTCGCGTTTTCAGTCACGTGTTTTTTTCTCGACTTTTAAATTAAAATATTTAATTACTTGTACACTTTTTTGAAAAATTGACAAAATATTTCATTTTATTTTACAAAAAACCATACGGAACACTTGAAAGTTTATGAAAATCTGACACATGCAAGTTCCTTATTATTCCCTCTTACAATTGTACTTTGTCTAAAAATGAAATATTTCATCGCCACTGATTTTTCATTTACACTGATACGCATACACACCATTTACGTATATTGATTCAACACACACACAAAACAAATACAAAACCCATTATTAAAACTCCAATGCATCTCAAAGCAATAGCGCAATCAAGCCAAAGGTATCTCGGATTTAAATACCTCCACGTCCTCAAACTCAAAGTGATTGAACCCATCTCTCCGAACTCAAAACCGTTTCATATCCCCAATCTTCGTCCAGTTTAAAATGCTTACTCTGAAACTCCCCACACTGAAACTGGGAGGGGGAAGAAGAGGAGGCGTCTTTAATGTTGCTGGTTTAAAGCGTAATGGCGCAGAAAATACACTACCTGTTTCCCAAAATAACCATCAAGTGGTCGTAAAATTCGAATTTCTGATGACGCTGGTTTCGCATGTCTCCTTCTTCCCCGAATTCCGATCATTAGCAATTACTCCAGGATTGTGGAGGCTTGTGATGAAGTCAGTTTTTTATAAGGTTTGCCTTCATAGCCCTTGTTTAAAGAGTAAGGAAGCATTGATTAATTATTGCCCGTTTTGAGAAGATTAGATGGGATTTTAAGCAGATTTTTTTAATAACTTCGCGCTTTGAGGCTATCAAATATACACGGTTATTTTACACCAGGCATTATATTATCTGCTGATGATCCTGGCGTATGTAATTAAAACTTTTTATTCCTGTTTACTAATTTCTACTTCAGAAGCATTACATGATACAAATTGACTTTTCTATTTAGTTATTGATTCTGTTAGTCGTTGTCTAGAGAGCTTATTCTTTGCTGACTATGTTTGAAGATTTAAGAGGCTTTTAAGTTGGGTCTATATTAACTATAAAATATTAAAAAGACGACTTTAAAAGGACACAAATATGAATATTTCGTATTTTTGTCCTTTTAAAGTCGTCTTTTTTATATTTTATACTCTTGAGACAAAGGGAATTTTATTTCACTCTATATTTACTTTCCGACTTAGTTTGTAGGTATTTTTAAGTGCAGTTAGGTTTATAAGATGAATATTTAATTTATCTATGTTATTGTAATAAGTATATTAAATATTAATTTTTACTGATATTAGAGTTGCAAATATTGATACAAAATGTTTCTCTTGTAGTTTAGTATCTTATAACAGGTTAATTGACGCTACAAGTGTCGTTTTCAGTTTTACTCATGAATACTTTATAGAAAAGGGACAAATTAAATTTTGCTAATATAGTACACGATCTTTGTGCAAAATTCATAAAGATCACATTTACATTTTATTATCAAATGTCGCTTTTCCAAGAGTTGTCCCATAGCAACAGATTGTTTAAATTCTCCGGGTGGAAACAAAATAGGACCAGGGTTTGTAAAAATAATATTGTTTAATATTAAATTTAGGTAAACGTTACAAATTACTCTCACACATCATAAAATTTCCTTACTTTAAACATTAAACAATTTCATTTTTATAAACCCTGTCTAATTTTGCTTCTACCCGGGGAACTCAAACAATCTGTCGCTATGGGACATCTCTTGGAAAAGCGACATGGCATCCCTGCCGGGATAGGAGTAACATATTCATTAATTCATTTAAGATTTAAAACAACGCACTCATTTTGTAAACAAACTTGTTGCAACTCGACGGTCAACTAGTGAACTGTAAACATTTAAGGAATAACTTTTGGCAACTGTGGTTAAATTGATGTGAAATTGTGAAATGATTATTATTCCCTGACGGGATGTGTGAAGGATGACGTCGGAAGCCACCTTAAGAAAGCAGAGAGGTAGAGTTAGAAGTTTGATCCAGAGTCTAATAGAGTCATTAGAGTTGAAGTTAAAGGAACCTTTATTAGACCTGGATACATTGGAGAAATATTTAGAAGTTTTAGAAGTACAATCAGGATGTTTAAAGCAGATGGAGAAAGATTTACTGCCATTTTATACTGAGGACAATGTGGATGAAGAATTAGACGAAGCTGGCGAGTTGTACGAAAGAATTATTAGATGGAAATTTAGAGTAAAGAAAGCTATAGGAGTAGAAAATTCATCACGAAGATCAGACAAGAAGCTGTCTGACTTACGGTGTTTAGACACCATAGGAATCTCCTCTAAAGATAAGATGACTAAGAACAGGGGAGAGGAATCAAGTGTTCGGACCAAGAAAGATGACATCAAAATAACCTCGAAGGAGAGATTCCACAGGAATAAGGAAGAAGAGTCGGATATTCCCGACATTGGGGAAGTTAAAGAGAAGTTGGAGAACTTTGGCTCTACTGAAACAGCTGAGGGTGCTGCGGTGATCGTGATGGAGCTAGATCCCTCTGTTGAGGCGAAGAAGTTGGAGACCGTGGTCTCTGCAGATACAGCCGGAGGAGCAGAGATGATCGTGATGTAGCCAGATCCATCTGTTAAAGAGAAGACGTCGGAGAACTTGAGCTCTTCTGAAACAGCTGGCGAAGCTGAAGTGATGACGATGGTGCCACCTCCCTCTAACAGCATGAGGAACAGCAGTGCACCAGGAAAGAAGGATTTGGAAGGAATTGATGGAGCTTATTTCCACAAAGATAGACGCCAACGTAAAGGTAGAAGAAGGAATAGAAGAAGTAAAGAAATGAAAGAAAAAAGAAGTTACAGAAGGAATAGAAGAATCACACGAACTGACATGGGTTCAGAAAGTAAAGTACCTAGAGGACCAAGGACAGTCTCACATTCGATTGCTGTGCCAACAGTTACTGAACAAAGTTTTGAAAAGAAAATAGTTCCCAGATTCAGATCCCCATCTAGCTGGCCTCCTCGTCGAGTTGTTCTAGATTGAGCTCCATCGATGGGACCTCAATGGCGGGAGTGTGTTGCAACTCGACGGTCAACTAGTGAACTGTAAACATTTAAGGAATAACTTTTGGCAACTGTGGTTAAATTGATGTGACATTGTGAAATGATTATTATTGTCTTGAATTTTAGTAGCGTAGGTTAGTTTTAAATTTAATGAATTGATTTGATTTTAAGGAGTTTAGGTTAGTTTTGAAATTATTAGTCTGATTTGAATTGTTTGGCCAGTTAACTCTAAATTATTAAAGTATGAAAATGAAGTTTACCTCTCTGTTTGGTCTATCATCTTTCCACTCCGGGTGAGAAATAGAGTCAAGGAAAACAGACCTTACTCTACTGCTCTTATTAGTAAAGTAGCGCTATTCGCAAAAAAACTGATGGTTGTCAACCTAGGAAAATAAATGCAGCAAAATCTGGGTGACATGTAAGATAATTATATATATTAGATCATCTCTTACAAGTTCCATAATAACTAACCATTTTTTATTAAGAAGTTTAACAAGGAAGTTGCATGTGTCAGATTTTCATCAACATTCAAGTGTGTCGTATGGTTTTTTGTATAATGAAATGAAATATCTAGTCCATTTTTCAAAAACATGCGCAATTAAATATTTTAATTTAAAAGTCGCGAAAAAAACTTGCGACTGAAAACGCTTAAGTGAAAACACCGTACGATGACGTCAACAATCATACCATCAACTCCGCCGCTTTCCAACAATAGTCACCCTGCGTTGACGTCACATCCCAAACTCTTAGCGTTTTCGCGGACTTTGAAAAATGGTATTTTTGTTAATTTTTTTGCTATCAAAAAATTTCTCGATTGGCCTAAAATTTTGGGTAGTTGCTTATTTTTGCATGAAGAATCGATTAAAAAATAAAAAAATCATGCAATCCCTCATTGCAAAAGAACTCGTGTAATGATAATTAATGATCTTGTAGTTTTTTATCACGGCATCACTGATTTTGCGTTTGAATTTAGCTAAAAAAAACTTGGCATGCTAAACCTTTTGGTAACTTTCTTGTAGACATTTACGAAATAATGGATGTGATTTTATCTTATAATATTACTTAAAATTCATTGTAAAATTACCTTACAATTTTTATTTTATGCTTCTGACCATTTTTAGAAATTGTGAGAAGTTAAGTTTGAAATTCATAAACTACAGTTTCCTAGAAAGTTTAATACTTGTTTTTTGATTTATTTATTTTAAAAATTCTTCTAAATTATCTTTATGTGATCAATTTAAAAAGTATTTTCTAGATGTTATTTCTTAAAATTACTACTTCCCGTCGAATAGGAAGGGTAGCTTCCACCATGAAAGCATTCATTTTGTTAAAAATAAAGAGTTTATATACCTTCACAGAATAGCGATATACCCTTAATATTATCTTTTGCCTATAATCCCGCTCACTTTTTTTACTTCTTTGATAATAGCAAAACTATTTCAGAAAGCCAAACTTTTCACTAACTTTAAAGCGTTAAAAAAGGACGGCATAGGAAGCAACGCAAGAGAGCGGAGGGAGAGCTTTAGTCTAGCCGTCGAGTTGCGTTCCCTTCCTATGCAGTGCTAATGAGTCCTAACAAGGACGAAACAGGTCCATGGCTGGAGGCGACGCTTGCCAGTTCTCACATATTCTTCTCTAACCAGAGGTAGTGGTGAATGAGGTATTTGCATGAGTGAGGGATTTGCTTGATTTTATACTTTTTCGATACATTATGGTCTAAAACTCCCAAATAATTGATTTTTAAGTTCAAAAATGTGTTTTAAATAATTTAAAATTTAATTTTATTTATGCCAAAACGTCAGGAAAGTCACGTTATCAGAAAACGGGCTTCTATTGGATGTGACGTCACAGCGCATGAAAACCATTGTGTTTTCTGCTTTCTCGTGATCAGAAAACGAGCTTCTATTGGATGTGACGTCACAGCGCATGATTTGTGATTCGGAAGTGTTTTCGCGCCCTAACAAAAAACGAAATTTCAAAAATTTATATCTCAGAAACTAGGCTACGAAAATACTTGATGTAAACGTCATTCTTCATGGTTTTTTATCTACTATTTTAATAAAATTTAATCTCAAAACGTGAGAATACCTCATTACTCCCTTCTCTAAAATAGTTTACTTCGCCTTTAAACATATTATTGACTCTTACAACCTTCATTGCTACAAAGTATCAAACTATCTCCAGGTTCAAACTTATAACATATAAAGTGTTCTTAAATAAGCGGTAGCCAACATGAATGGGGTAAGATACATCATCATAAATAAAAAAATATATATAACTCTTTAAAGCTTAAAATACACACTAAATCATAATTTAACACCGCCGCAAAAACACTAGAGCAAAAAAGAAAAATACAATACAAAATCAAGAAGTGATAAACACAGCTTCCCACATAGACATAACCCTCCAAATTCCATTTTTCATTAAAACAGACTATATATAACAATTTCTATCCCTCCACCACAAATTAAGAAAATAGAAAACCTCTCCCCTAGATCCTCCTCCATTCTTCAAATCTGTTTTCAGAGCTTCACTGCAACCGGGAGCATTCATCTCAGTCCGGTTCGGAGCGGATAAGAGAATATTGACAAATCGTCCCATCCAGGATTGGTTGTCCGCACTGACATATACCCTCTCCAGGAGGTCTCCTGGGGACGGGGATCCGGAACTTTTTCCGGTTATTTTATCCCGTAGCTTCATCCGGGATTCTGCTTGTGTTTAATCTTTTGCCCTTTAATGTGTCTTTGGAGAAAGTGCCGGATAAGGTGGATCAAAAACGGTGTTCCTGAAAAAGGGGGTTCGTTAAAGGTTAAGCATTTTATTTAGCTCGTGAAAGGCCTTGTGTATTTTGGTAGGAGGGTGTAAAAAAACTTCAGTATGCGGTTCTTTTTTTTTTGAGTGGTTATCTTAGTATAAATAAAATTGTTACGGATGTCCGTATTTAAAGTTATTTTGAAGATGTGTAATTCTAAAGCATAATAACAGCTATTATTTTCTGTCTTGGAGCAAAATAATAAAGCCTCTATAATCTATAAAACTAATGACGTTATAAAAAGGTTAATCTCGTATAAACTAGTCAAAGCATTACAGTTTAACCAATAAACCAATAACTTTAATTATTTCTTTTGTCACGCAGTTAATGGTTATTAGCTTTTATTACTAAAATAAGATAAATAAATAAAGGGTAGTATTAGCAACACTAAGCTACCTTAGGATACGTTCATTAAAAGTGATGTTATAACTTGTCACACGTTAAAACTTAATTTGTTAGCAAACAAATGTAAGTCAATACATGAAATGTTCAAGAGTAGGATATACAGGGTGTCCCAGAAAAGTGGTCACTTCTTTAACTTTTAAACCCCTACAGATGTAGTCATGAAAGTAGGGTCTTGGTGCCCTATCATGCCCTATCAGATGAGACAACTTTCAACGCCTTCTAGCTTAAACTTTAGGAGCTATAATTTTTATTTTAAAAACTATTTGAAGTATGTGAAAAAAGTCAATGACTAAGTTGTAGAGCCCCATCAATTCAGTAGGAAAAGACACCTTAAGCAGAAATATATCTTTATTAAAACCCCTAAAATGCATGCTCAATTAGGTTGAAGTTACCTAGTTTTTGCGCCTTAAAAAGTTCCTCACGAGGCGAAAATGTTATATTTTCATTTTATGACTTAAGTAAATGACTAAAGGTATTCTTACCTCATTATATTGAAAATTTCTAATTTTCAATTTTCTCAAATAGTTTTAAAATAAAATTTACAACTCCCAAAGTTTCCACTAGAGGGCGTTGAAAGTTATCTAATCGGATAGGACATGGTCCATTTACTATACCTAGACCTTACTTTCATGACTATATCTGTAGGGGTTCAAAAGTTATAGGGTGTGGCCACTTTTCTTTGGACACCTTGTATAAATATTTCTTAACGAAATATTACTTTGTTGGTTAAAAAACATGATTAAAAAATTATTTATTTAAAACAGGGACACACTACATCGGAGAAAACTATGCATCAATATATCTCCAAAGCAAAACCTATTCACGTTTGCACAGCGCAACATCACGCCATTCACAAACGCGACTAACTCTTGATTACTAAACTCTCAGTTTATCCTATCCTTTCGGTCGGTCTTAAACATTAAGTTAGTCTCCTGAACAAACATCAAAGCAACAAAAAAAACCCGAAGCGTTTCCAAGAATCCAATTCGACTCGTATTAGAGTCGGTTCGAGAAAAATTCCAGCCTTTGAGTCTCGGAATGTTATGAGGGGGTTCATTTCCCGATTTAAGTTTCTGAGTTATACAAAGCGGCAAATTATTCCTTTACGTGAAGGGGATTTACTACAACGTTGGATCCCGGCACGCAATTCTGTCGTTAGAGTCTTTATTGACAAGGAGTTTTTTATTGACTCAGGGTGGACACGGTTCATTATTTGAAATATATCAGCTAAAGAGGGTTTAATTTATGCGTTGTGAAATGGAGACTACTTTCTTTTGGCTAGAAAATTCGCGAGTTGGTAAATATTTAGCGAGGGAAGAAAAATACTCTTGAATAAAATTTGTGTATTATAAATGCATCGAATAGAATATGAGACATAGAAGAATAAAGTGAACACTACCTGAAAGTGTATACTTTAATGGTTAAATGTAAATAATAATAATAATAATAATAATAATAATAATAATAATAATAATAATAATAATAATAATAATAATAATAATAATAATAATAATAATAATAATAATAATAATAATAATAATAATAATAATAATAATAATAATAATAATAATAATAATAATAATAATAATAATAATAATAATAATAATAATAATAATAATAATAATAATAATAATAATAATAATAATAATAATAATAATAATAATAATAATAATAATAATAATAATAATAATAATAATAATAATAATAATAATAATAATAATAATAATAATAATAATAATAATAATAATAATAATAATAATAATAATAATAATAATAATAATAATAATAATAATAATAATAATAATAATAATAATAATAATAATAATAATAATAATAATAATAATAATAATAATAATAATAATAATAATAATAATAATAATAATAATAATAATAATAATAATAATAATAATAATAATAATAATAATAATAATAATAATAATAATAATAATAATAATAATAATAATAATAATAAAGACTAATGCAGTTGCACTGAAAATCAAAGAACTTTCTTCCATGCACTTCAATTAATTTTGGCTGTAATGCTATATTATTCACCCAAGAGTCCATTTTATAAACCTGAAAATTTTTTAAATAATACTTTGCGATGTTTTTGCATGTTGTTACCATAAAAATATTCTTTTAAAATAGTTATGTTTAATGTTTAAAAAAATTAAAAATCATGTTTGGAACAGCAGTGCTTGAAAACGGTTAAAAAATCCGTATGTTATGTTTTTTGATACGTGCGTTTATGTATTAAAAAACTTACAAAATCCTTCAAAAGATTTGAGTGAAATTTTTAAGTTGATTTTATTTCAGTTATGTTTGTTTTTTATTATAATCAGAGTTGAAAGCTACAAATACAACCTATAATTTTTTTCGCTCGGAAAAAACCTGTGACAATTTCTTTTTTCCATTGAGATGAGATATTCGATAAAAATTCGATAAAATTTATTCGATGATTAATGGGTGTTTTTTGGGTGATTTTTTTTTTGGCTAAAAATACATTTTTACCGACGCTTTAGCAAATATTTTCCCATTACGGACTGAATTCCTTATTGAAAATAAATAAGGAAAATAAAAACAGCTATGCCATTTTTATTTTTTTAAATGTTTGTTTATTTTTCTACTACATGTTAAAAAATCCCAATTAAGTGTTTTAAACAATAACTGCCTATTTACAACTTATTTCCCCCCTTGTTTTTTTATTTTTTTATTTATGAAACAAGAAATAAATTAAATATGGAATGTAAATAATTAAATATTAGGATAACTGACTACATTGTTGCAGCATAATGATCAATATTTCGGGAATAAAAGTTTCATTAGAAGAATATGCTACATAGATTTTCTAGAACGAGTTTTTAAAAATTTTAGTTTATTTTGGAATAAGTAAAAGCTTTATAAAACACCGGGTACACTTCTTTAATCTTAAAGAAACTTACTTTAAACTCAATTTCTTACTGTTTTTTTTAATTCGAAATATGCAACTGAACTTGAACTAGAACAAAACCGGTGTGTTACTCCAATGAAGGAAAATTTTTCAGAGGAAAGTTTCATTATTGCAAGAAAAAAAAAGCTTTCTCCATAAAAGTATTTTCGGCATGATAACTTCCCTTTAACTGCACCAAAACAAAAGTTGTTTTTATCTTTCCGATCAAAAAGATAATCCTTTTGGTTAAAGGAAACGGTTAATAATGGCAATGCAACGGCAACGGCTTAAACATGAGCGGAATCTTGAGAAATCCAATTCCGGAAGTTTCCACACATCATCCTTGATTGCTCAAAGGAATACTAAGCACGACATTAATTACTTTTTATGTGTAATAACAAAGGTGAAAATTTCATTACTTCCATAATGTCGGGAGTTATTTTAATTTTAACATATAATGTAATTAAAAAAGGAAATGATGCGTTTAAAACTTAGTTATTATTATCAAAATCTGGTTTTTTGGTACATTTTTTTTGTTTAACCTTCCTACCCTCTTGAAAAATAGTCACATATTCCCCCTCGTGGGGTATAATAGTGCCCCATGCGTAAAACGTGCCTATAACTATAATAAAGGGTAAAAATACCTTAAATGGAAAAGAATGATCATTTTTTACTTCTGAAAACACGCTTCAGAATAATTTATCTAATTTTTTGTCCTATTACGACGTTATTCTTTTGATTCACGTTTTTTAATAACACCTGGACCTTCAAACCAGAATTAAATTACAGAAATGAACCAAAATGAAGTTGTTTTACTTAAAATATTTATAATCGCAATGCTTATAAAGTATACTAGTTGATATACCCGGACTTGCACGGGTAGAATTTAGTAGTTTATTTTAAACGATTTATGGGAAGTTGCATATCTTTCAACTCTGCATTGTCAGCTACCTGTCACCCCAGATTAATTTATTTAGTTTTATGAAACATTTGAAATGCGGGTTCTAATTTTTAAAATTGAAACAATACAAAAAATGATCGTTTCAGATTTGTTAGTGAAATGAGTATCTCGCTTGTTTTATGCAAGTTTTAACGAAAAAATTGGTTCTTTTCTTGATAATTTTTCGAAATCACATTCTGGCCTTCAGTAAATATAAATATTTGAAAGCATTCTTATTTTTTCAAGAAAACGGAATATAAAAACCTATTTACAAGCAGCCAGGAACTTACTATATTGTTTTAGTAAATAATTTGTTCAACAGGAAGTCATGGCGACAGTTGTCTGAGTTTTTTTTTGCTGCAGCTGTTAGATACTCAAAATATTTCTATAAATAGCATATTTTTCTTAGAATGTGAATGAAAAATTTAAGAGAAATATCCAGTGATTCAATGTATTTAACCGCTATCTTCTTTTTGTAAAAAAATGACAATTTCTACGAAAATGTCTATCTTATATTTTTCCAAACGTTCTAAGCAAACATAAAAACCTTTTTTATCTATAATATGACAAAAAATAAAATAATAAGCTTTATTTGATATTATTTTACCGCCATTCATGCCTGGGGTCTCAGGAGACCCAAGAGTGGGAATATGTGACTATTTCTCCCAAGACACTTAAAAATTGAATAATTACTCCAACATTTTTACCCGTTGTACAACTTTGGGTAATTAAGGAATACTAGTGAGAAAACTCCAGCTCTCAAGCGTCACCTCCAACTGTGGACCGGTTTCGCCCTTGTTAGGGCTCATCAGCACGGTATAGGAAGGCAACGCAAGAGAGCGGAGGGAGAGCTTTTTGTCTAGCCGACTATAACGGAAAAAGTGGTGACTATCGATCAGTCCTCCACTATCTGCCGGAATGAACTGCGCATTCCATAGAACAGATTTAATTCCAGAAAGGACAGATTTAATTCCCGTCCTTTCGGGAATTAAATCTGTTCTATGGAATGCGCAGTTCATTCCGGCAGATAGTGGAGGACTAATCAATAGTCACCACTTTTTCCGTTATAGTCGGCTAGACTAAAAGCTCTCCCTCCGCTCTCTTGCGTTGCCTTCCTATACCGTGCTGATGAGCCCTAACAAGGGCGAAACCGGTCCACGGTTGGAGGCGACGCTTGAGAGCTGGAGTTTTCTCACATATTCCTCTAACCAGAGGTAGTGGTAAAATACTCCTTTGCATAAGGAATACTAGCATTGGAAATTGTCAAAACAAAAATAAATGGGAGATATCAAGCGTCAAAGTGCGTCTGTGGTCTAAATAGACCCGATGCGGGGTGGAAAGGTTAAACTAGATAATGGGGAATTAAGTTCAAGGTAATAGTTTTTAAATTTTTGTCTGACACACTTATTTGCAATTCAGAATTACAATTTTCACAACAAAAATTTTTTTCAATTTATAAGTGCATTAAGTTCTTGATTAAATTGTGTTATTGTTGTTTCGCTAATATTTCGTAAAGCAGAACATATTTTATTGATCTGTTTATGAGAGATTATCTTTACAAAGTTTTCTCAAATTGTTAAACGAACACCTTTTAATGAGCGCCTCATAAATATACCACGTACAAAATATCAATTCACTAACATGTGAAAAACATTAATAAATTGGTAAACAAGTATCTTAAAACTTCTTGATTCTTTCAAATCCGGAAACGCTATTGTTAAGTTTCAAGTTTCAAAACCAAGTTAGGAAAAACGATTAGAAAGTTATAAGCATTATTTTATGGGTAATGTATGCAGAAGATTTCTTACTCTATCACCTCATTTATAAGTGCAATTTTTTGCCCGGTAAGATTTCGCAAATGCGTAGTGCCTTTACTATCATAAATTACATTTAACCCCCTTAAATCTAGATTAAATTTCAGACTTAACGGACTCGTGCCTTATAATTTATATCCTAAATTTGAGAGTTTTCTAATAAAAAAACTTCAATGATTGAGAGTGTACTATCGACCGTTATCTGATATAGATTATATCAAGATTTAATAGCTTTCATATTTTTAATATGGAAATGATGAAATTGGAGGGGTTATACTTTTATAAAGTTTATGCGTGTGTTTGTTTCAAAATTATCAAGTTATAGGATTAACCCTGCTGTTCTGCCTTGACTTACTCTACGCACGTAGTGTTCGGGTCAATATGACCCGATACAAAAAATATCACTTCTAGCGGTAAATGAATGATGGAATTTAAGAAATAGGGAAAACATTAGTAAAATAACTTAAAATAAATGTAATTATTATGAAATAATTGAGTAAAGTTATGAAATACGAATAAAATAATGAAATTAACTAAAAAATATTTGTAATTCAAATTTGTAATTTTTTACAATTTTGCCAATTTACATATTTGAAAATGAGTTTTAAACAAGTAGGGGAGGGTGGGGACGATTGTAACGCGGGGCAATTGTAACACTTTGATTTCCTCAAAATGAGAGGCTGCCTGGGCGAAAAGGAGATGACAGTACGTAAAAGGTAGGTGAATGAAAGAATATCAGAGATTGCCAAAGCTGAGATTTGAGTTGTGGCTGTTTAATTGAGAAAAGAGTGTTTTTCGAGCATCGAAGTAAATTTCAACTTTTGTGTAACTTTCCTTCTCCTGCACTGCAGGTATGAAGCACAACAACACTGATTTTATGTATTCTATGTACATAAATCCTAGTTTTATTCTGCTTAGTTTCAAGATGATACTATTGTTAGTTTCGCGGAAAACGAGGGTTGAACTGAAAATGGCAACGTGGGGTCGATTGTAACACTTCAGCCGGGGACGGTTGTAACATGTTACAACTGACCCCAATGTAGAAAATAGTATGTTTCAAAAGTATTTTCGATGTATTGATTTATAATTCATAATTACCCTTAATATTGGCATATAATTATGCATTTTTACGGTTTTAGGATGCCGAGATTACGTAAAAGGAAAACGGAAAGGGGGCTGATTGGTCCAGAAAAATGGAGGGAGAGGCTGTTGAGGTTTCTGTGTCTAAAAAGTCTATTAGAAGTGTTGCTCGTGAACACGATATTTTTTATGTGACATTATACAGATTCTGTCAGAAGAAAATAAAAACTGAAAATCCTAAAGTGGGTTATAATCAACACAATAAAGTTTTCGATCAAGGGCAGTAAGAGGAATCATTTTTCGTGCAAAAAATGGTCCCACGTTTGTTGTACTACAGGGGAATTAAGTTATGAATACCCAAATTGCCCTTGTGAATAATTATTTACTATTATTTACTCATCAACATTCATTATTATTTAAAACTCATTATTTGAGTGAAAAGTTCATTATTTCCATTCTAGTCTATATGTATTTAATTATTATTTAACAAGAAAATATAAATTGCTAATAAATTTGTATTATTTTCTATCTATTTTTTTGAATGTGTGTTGTGTTACAATTGACCCTTCAAGTGGGGACGATTGTAACGATTTTCGATTTTCGATGTTTTATTTACTAAATTGCAATGCATGTCCACCGGACGGTTTTCATAACAAAATTGTAATTGGGATATATCTACCTATTTTCATAACTCTAACATAAAAAATGGCTTAGTTTGAGATCAAATAACAAATTTTGTTACAATCGTCCCCACTCTCCCCTATGGCACAACAAAGTAGTACGTTTTTAATTTTTTTCGTCTGAGGAACCGATATAAATTTCATTTTTTTCTTTATTTTTTTACTTTTTTTTAATTGATTCCCCCCTTCATGATAGGTTTTAATCTGCTTTACTGTATCAAAATAAGAGTGATTTCCTCAAAATAATTTCAATAATTCAAATCCTCAAAAATAATTTTCATTTAAACATTTATTTTCCTTCTATTTGTACTAAATCCCATTGAAAAGGCATTGCAGGATTGGCGAAATTACTCATTACTCTAATACCTCAAATTTTCTTTGTCAATGATTTCTTTTTCTTTTCCAGCAATAAATTTCATGTTTCAGTTCTTAGGAAGTTATACTACCACAAAATGTCCACATTTACCCCATACCTAATGGTTAACTTGGTCAAAAGACAGTCGCAATGAAAAACACCACTAATTTCTCATTTTGAGTAACATTTTCATTCGGATAGCACAAGTTTCGTTTCAATAGTTATTTTTAGTATTCTAACTGAAAGGAAATACTTCATAAAACAAAAATACAACAAGAAAAAATAAAATTTGGAAATATTTTTTCATTTTTCCCAACTGAATCAACCTTTTGACCTTCCGAGTGCTTTAGTCTCAAATGACAAAAAAACAAGAAAAAAGAAAACTAAAATACAAAAAAGGAGGTTATAATAGTTTTTATTCTTTTCTGTTGAGTTATTCTGCAAAAAAATATGAAAAGGTTTGAGTGAAACGAAAAAATTTAGAATCGGGTCATATTGACCCGAACAGTACATTAAGACTATGTTGAAAAATATCCCTTGTAAATTAAAATAAATAAAATTTTAGATGTAGGTAGTTATTCGACTTTCCAACAAAGTCACGAAGTTTCATAAAAATACCTCTATTCAATTTTTTTAACACGCTACTGAAAAATTTTTTGGGTCAAATAGACCCTAACAGAACAGCAGGGTTAAATGAATTCATTTAGTCCACCAAACTAAAGAAAAATGTCCTTCCACCTGTCTCTCCTCCGAAATACTAGTTCGAGCGTTGTCAAAATCACGTGACCCTTTTACTATCGTTGGTTCATTAGTATATTTCTATTCATTTATTTTCCAATAAAAAAAATGATTGTGTTCTTAAAAACAATACCCCTTTGTGGACATAAACCACTTACCGATTTACTTTAAATCCATCCAATATTTCTATTCCAAGCGAACATCAATATTTAAGAACCTCACAAATAAAACATTAAGTGAAATACCAGAAGACTATACTTCACTATAAAACTAAATTCTGATAAGTTAAAATACAAGTCTAGCGATATATATACATCCCTCAGCCCACCTAAATCCATTGTGGCGGGCTCTACCGATATATACCCCCACAGGGGGAGTAGAAAGTGCAGGAATATGAAAAGGGCCGTTGAATTCTTCCAATTTTCTTTTTCCCCCATAAACCTGAAGCGGCGGGGATTTCAGAAACGTTATTTGTAAAGAAACCGAAACTCAGGTAAGGGAATATATTTGTAGAAGTGGGGAAATCGTTACACTGCAACAGCTATGTGAATCATGGAGCGAAACAGGATTATCAGAGGAACATCTGCCATCCCTAAGGCATCCGGAGCATCATGTTTTTAACTATATCCATATCCAATACACAGATATAAAAGTTTGCTCTGGAATAGTCATCTGGAGATTCTGGAGAGTTGACTCTTCGGGTTTTTATGGAAGATTATACATTTTCTCGTTTCTGGAGTAATGCGGCCATATTGAGAAGGAAAAGCTTTTGATTTGATGTTCCCCTATGATGTCGTGTTTTGATGTCTTGGGGTGAATTATGGTTATGGAAGTACGTGGGGAATTTCGGAAGATTTGTATGTTTTCTTTTTGTTACATCTGAAGTGTGAAATTTGATATAATGATGGCTCTCAATTGATCTTTTGAAATTTTGATGTATCCCCAAATTAGGTTTTCAAGCTTTTATAACGTTGTCACCTGGATCTTCGTGATTTGGAATGTATTTATTTGAATTTATAAGTACTTAGTGAGATGTTATGACTAATTGTTAAAATTACTATATTTTATAATTAATTTATATTTATATTTAAACCCCCTTCCCCTCCTCAGCATGTCTCTCTAACACGTGCTGAGCGTTTGATTTTTAGTTCACTCTCACGTGGTAGAAATGTGCTGCTGGTATTTAATAGTAATGTTCCTAAAATAAATACAGTAAAAATATATTTCTGAAGTAATCTAATATATATTTACACCCTTATTTTTATACAATTTCTCTAAATTTATTCGAGGGTTAAGGGGTTAAACAATTACATTAATTATTGCTGAAATCCTGAAAAAAAGTTAAATCAAAGTAAAATAAAATCGAAATGAAACATTCGTAACATTTTAATTTTACTGTATAGAAATAAATATTTTTTCAAAAATTATTTATGGATCTAATACTAGTGAGTTGACATAGTATCCCCATGAGAAGAATTTATAGAAAATTATCTAGTCTAGAATAAACAAACTCCATGGTTCTTTTTCATAGGCAATGTGACGTAAACGTTGACGAATCAGATATGGTCTTGAATGATTGACATTAGATTTGGATCTTCATTGTTTATCTGATTCGTCGGAACAAACGTCGTGTTACAGTGACGTTGTCAATGGAAATGAACCCTTTCTTTCAAGCATTTCAATTGTGTGAAGTTGATTGCAAAAAACGGGGAAAGCGTGATAAGAGACGTGCAATCCAATTCAGGATCTGCTTTGATCGCGGGTTATCTTTGAAATTGACCGATTGCAATTTAACACCAAACTGGTCTTTAGATAATTTTGGTTTTTAGAATAAATTTTACATTAAATTAGTGGCAAGTGTGCTTTAAAATGTAAACTGAGCGGTTGTGTAGAACTTTTTACCCGCGTTTAAAAAGAAAATTGCTCTTCCCATCGATACCGATGCTTGAATGTTCAAAGTAAATGCAACTATTTATTTATTTAAAGTCGCAGTACAGGGAAACTTACTAAAAGGTTGCCAAACGTAACTGAATATAATTTCGTTGTAACTTTTTTCGGGAGTCAAACCCATCTTTTCAAATAAATGGAAATTCTTTGACGCAAATTGCAGATAAAAGTATCCTCCTGCAAAATGATACATTGTCATGCAAATTAAGCACAATTGAAAGGTTTCAGTTGAATGTTCGGAAACGTTTTTTCTTCTTCCTTTTCTGTAAAGAAATCAGTGATAACATGCCATTACAAGAGAAAATAAGAGGTGTAGGACAGGAAAAATATTCTTTGATAATGGTCTAGTTCAGGGGTCGGCAACCTTTTGAAACGGAAGAGCCAAAAGTTACAATTTACAAAATTTCACAGTTTTTAAAGAGCCGCTAAATTGTTTTGCTTCAATGTTATAGTATATGCTTATTATATTTGATTTTAGTAGGGGAGCATTTTTTACACATTTTTCTGAAGTACCTCCTTTCGGGTTCGGGTCCTTGTTTACATCAAGTTTTAGATGACTTACATACACATTGTAAATTAATTTTAGTGAATTAATTTCAAAATTTTGTGAAGAAAGTTAATTCCTAGAAAAATTGGAGGATCTGTGGGTCCTCCCCCAGAAAATTTGGAAATTTCTTCAAGACAGCTTTGTAGCTCATTTTTATAGGCCTTTTTGGATTGCACCCAAAGAGCACCTCTCATTTTTTAAGTGGCAGAATCTTCAAGGAAAAATAGTGTAGTTAAAATAAACAGCAAACTTTAAAGAGGGGGTGGGGATACCACTTCAGAAAAATTTTGGCAATTTTCCCCTAAAAGTCGTTTTTTAATTCGTCTTTTAGAACTTCTATTATGACCAAATGAGGATCACTCCTTATAAATCATAGAATTTTCAAGGGAAAACCGCACATATTCCAAAATTTTGAGGAGTGTTAGGGAGTTCTCCCCCGAAATTTTGGAATTTTTACCCTTAAAAGTAGAGTTTTGACTCATCTTGAGAACTTTAGGTTACATTGCTCCTTGTAAGTATCATAGATTTGATTAGGTACTTAAAATTTATATTACTGATATTTTAAAGGTTTAAAAATAAATAATTTTTTCGTATGGAACTGGAGAGCCGCAACTTTACATCGAAAGAGCCGCATGCGGCTCGCGAGCCGCAGGTTGCCGACCCCTGGTCTAGTTGGTTGTAAGCTAAATGGTGAATTAGTTTTAAAATCGTCTTTTTTTTTTCTTTTGATGATATCTTACACGCTAATACCACGGTTGGAAATAATCCAAATTGGGAACGAGTAACAATAGGTAACTCCTTAATTTTTGAAAGTAGTTCTTAGTAAAGGCTTTTTTCTAATGGATGTCGTATTCGTGTATTTAGGAAAACTTTTATTAATCATTTTAAAATACTTTAATATGCATTATCTTAAATATTTTGTTCCATTATGGTTACTAATTATTTTCTTTTTTTGAATTAAGGTAGGTTAATTTATAATATATCTTGTGGGTTTTTAAAAAATTATAAATATAATTGAAATAAATTGAATATATTCCTTTTGTCCGTAAGTGTATAAAATATGCCTCCAAATTTCTGAATGAATACAGTTTAATTAAAAAAAATAGTTTAATTCGTTTAATTAAAGTACAATTTACTTTAAATTTTTTAAATATAGTATTACCGATACTCTACCAATAAAAAAAATTTTGTGCTCAATATAAATTTTGATTTTATCAAGCATAAAATAATGTATTTTGTACATGTCTTCATGAATAGTAAATGAAAATTTAATAACAGTTATAAATATCATGCAGTAAAATATAATTCTCAAGTAAAATTATAATTGTGTTTAAAACTAATTAACTTATATGGATAAGAAAAGTCTAAAAAAAAGAACTTAAATAATAAGCAAGCCTTTTACTTCTACAAAAATCCTCGTTATCTTTACTTATCAACAATTACATTTAAAACTTTAAAATGTTAAAAAACTAATTATAAATTTTGCTCAAAAGTTCATTAATTTACTCAGAGATTATTTCTAGATGATTAATTTACTCGAGAAAAATTTTACTCTCCTCTTACATCCTCAATTTTCAAGTCTAGTCAGGTCACGCAAAAGTGTAAGATTTTAATAATAACCAAAGTTGGCATTCTCTAAAGCAGCTTACACTACTTAACTAAATTTGTTTAGAAATAAACCAATAAACGTGTAATCCAATTATTCCCCAGACACTCGCTTTAAGTTTTTATACGATCGTACGCAAAGTTTGAGAAAATTACTCGACATCGATTTTTAAAAAGGGGCTAAAAAATTGTTTTTATTTCCTCCGGAACCTTCAAGTTTTTCACCGGCATCTCTAGAACATTTTTCACCGTCCATCCAGGTGAGAAATTCCGGCGTGGAACTTTTTTCGAGGGTCAAATGTTCTTCTTTTATGCTATGAAATTAGGTGGAATTTTGAGAATTTATAGTCTGTCTTGTTTCACAAGATGTGTATTAAATGCTCCGAAGCATTCAGGACATATTTGTGGTGGGGAGAAAAGTTGAGAGCATTATTTATTGTTGTTTTTTTGTGTCAGGATTTTCGAGTTGTGATTTTTTCGTGAGTAAATATGATGCCGTGTTGTTTTTAAGGTAGCATTTTTAGAACAATCTTGAGTGTTTTTGTTTAATGCGTGTAGTTCTTTTTACTTCCTGAGTTCTCCTTTGAGCGTGTTGTATATTTATTTTTAAATTTAACTTTTTTCTTTGAAATATATGTGTTTTTTACTGTACATTATTACTTTATATACTAATTTCAAAATATAATGAATAATATAGAATAAAATTTTTTTGAAATTTAATGCTTGAAAATAACTACGAATTTTAGAAATATACTGCATTCACATTAGAAATATGCCGTGGGGAGCCTAGTGGTTAAGACATCGGCTTCGGGATCGGAGTGTCCCGGGTTTGATTCCCGACATCGCTAAAGACCAACCGAGTATATGCGGAGTACGTGCTCGTTACATCTGTGGGTCCCAAAGTCCTGTGGTTCGTCATGGCACAGTTTACCACGGGTCCAGGTGTCTGGAGACTATTTCCCTCCCCTTCAGAAACATGGCAAAATTGTGGAGTTGGTGATAGATAGTGGCAGCATCTATCATATCTCATGAGGCAGAAGTCGGACTCCTGACCTTTATGGGCCCCACTGTCTCAGGAGCCGCACCCCCTTTGCCTTGAAACCTTATGGAGCTTGGGTATTCCAAGTGGCACCCGACAACAACAACAACATTAGAAATATACTCCATTCACACAGAATGCAATTTAAAAAATTAATATTCAGTTTAAAAGGAAATAATAATGTGTGTCTGAAAAATAAATATATGTTCAACTTGTGTGTGTAACTGAAGTTTAAGAAAGTAAATATGAAAGTAAGCTACTATATTTGCAAGTGTTTTTTTATTTGTAAAGAAAAATGTTTCCACCAAGAAACATAAATACTTCTTTTTAATTTAACTTATGAAAAAAAAAATTTTACTCACCACGAAAGACATTTCATTACACCATTTAACCCTTTTAAATCAAATCTTTGCTTTTTCAAAATAAGTTCAACTAGAATAGCCATCGCCGTATTTGAATATTTTATTGAAAGCATTTTCTTCTTATTCAGTATGATTTTTTTATAGGATTACATTTTCAAGATTTATAAACATTTTTTTCTTTGAATTCTTTATAAATAATTTGAGATTTAAATATTCGGTAATTTATTTTTTGGATGTCTGTTTTGTATGTAAATGGAAAGCGACCAAAGCAGGTAATAAATCTAACATGCTGTTGGATCTCAATGAATACTGAGCGACCGTGCATGCTATTGACAAATTGCCCAATTTATCTTTTACATTTCGTGATCTTTGCAATCTTCAATATATTTTCTTTGATAAAAACATTTCTAGAAAAAAGGGGATGATGTAAAGCTTTCGAAAGTTTTATGCGAATTTATGAATGTTTCAGTTTCATGATACATTTCGTCAGTACGTAAAAAATAATGGCGGCTGTTTAATAAAACTTGTATCAAAAAAGAATGTACAAGTATATTAGTTGTAGTTTTTACTGTACCTTCTTAAATGATTATTTCTACAAGATTATTTCCTAATATGCTACAAGTATCTAAAATTTCAAAAATTATGCTGTTATTTTTTATACAACTACACAAAAATACAATAAACAACAAATTTATATATAATAATTATACAATTGTTACATTCCTGAAAAGTAACACACTTTGATTACCACTTTACTATGTTCCGACAGTTTCAATACAATTTTCTTCTCCTAAATATGGGAAAAATGGTGTTTAAACCTTTGAATCCTAAGGAGCCCGAGATTATCAGTAGATCATTTGGAGATATTGCCACGATTGGGACTAAAACATTTAATCTAACTAAAAATCTGGGCATCACTAAATTTAGAATAGGTTAAAATACAAAACAACTAATTGTTAATTAATAATATTCCATCGTTGGAGAAAATCTTCAATAACACTCAAAACTACATTTAATGGACTTATAACACTCCATTTCTAATTAGCTTAACATCCAGAACGAGAAGTAAAAATAATCTCATTGACGGAAAAATACAGGGTGTTTCAGGTAAGTGTTTCATAACTTCTAGGGGGATAATAGATCGAAATGATGTAGATGAATAGATGAAATTAACATTTGTGGTTTTTTAACTTTTTTCATAATAAAACAAATTTGAAAGGGAAAACTTACCATAATTTTATAGATCATATTTTACCATAATATTCGAGACCATAATTAAAATTTTACAAATAGCAGTTCTTCTAAAAATTGAATTTTTTAATAATTTTTTTGGGGTGTTGCTTCACTTTTAACTGCCTGAGATTTTGACTGGGACCCCCAAATCCTATGTGATTCTGACTCGTCTAGGTGTCTACTATCCCCCCTAGAAGTTATGAAACACTTATATGAAACACCCTGTATATCGGATTATATCCATCGCAGGAATAACGTCACACTTAGTGCATTTTATTGAAGTAATGTAAAACAATAATTTGGCCCACCAGATTGCATTCGATAGATTTTTGCCCTGCGGCAATATCATAATTTCTACTGCAAGTTCTACTTAATTTCTACAGTTTTCTACTTATTTTCTAGTTTTCTACTTAATTTCTACAGTTTTCTACTTAATTTCTACAATTTTCTACTTAATTTCTACAGTTTTCTACTTAATTTCTACAGTTTTCTACTTAATTTCTACAGTTTTCTACTTAATTTCTACAGTTTTCTACTTAATTTCTTCAGTTTTTTTTACTTAATTTCTACAGTTTTCTACTTAATTTCTTCAGTTTTTTTTACTTAATTTCTACAGTTTTCTACTTAATTTCTACAGTTTTCTACTTAATTTCTACAGTTCTCTACTTAATTTCTACAGTTTTCTACACAATTTCCATCTGCTGAATCAAGACAGTAACCCTACCTTCCCCTCTCACACAAACACTTCCCCCACCAAAAACTTTCATTCCCCTCCTCCCTCAAAACTTCCAATCCTCCCCAATCACCGCAACCCACCTCATCCCCAATCCCTCCCACCTGGCACCCATCACCACCCCCTCAAAGGAGGCGTCTTCACCCCTTCCGCTCCCCCAGAAGAACGCCTTGAAACACAATGAGCCGAGCAACTGGAGAGATCTAATGCCTCTCCATTTATCTCCTCAGGATACCCTGAAGAACGCGGGATTAATGATGTCCGATGCCCCTCATCCATCTATCACTGCGGAATGAAGCGAAGAAAATCGCCTTTCTATTAACCCGCTACCTAATAGCGCGAGGGGGGAGAGATATATTCCTGTGGCATAAGTATGGCTGAATCTTTGAAGAGGCGATGATGATGCTGCTGCTGCTTCTGGAACCGATACTTGATCCGACAGATGAAGAGCTGGGTTGTTTGTTACCAGGATGTCCTTGAATTTCTGTGTCGATGGTTTGGTTAAGGTCGGTATTTATCGGGGAAATTCACGAAATTTCTTTCCGTTTTCTTACAACTCTGAAGAACTAACTGTATATGTTACGGGTAAATGTGATAAATCGGGCATTATTAATAATGCCCTAAGTGGAAGAGGGCAATGTGATGTGAATTTAATGGCATTTATCAATGAAATTTATCACTTTGCCCGCCTCCCCCTCTGGGCATTATTAATAATGTCCAATTAATAACTTTTCCCGTAACATATACAGGGTCTCCCACGAAGAGTGGTCACTTTACTATACCTAGACCCCACTTTCATGACTATATGTGTAGGGTAGGGTGGTCCTTATTTGTATGGTAAACATTTTTTTGGGGAATTCCGGTGGTGACGCCCCCTAGTTTTGTGTCACTATAAAAAATAATAATGTATGCAAAATATCAGCTCATTCGAATAATAAACACCCGTGCGCAGTTCCCTTGAAGTTTCAAAAAAATACTGATTTTTTCACAAAACATCCCAAAAACCATAGATTAAACCCTCCCATCTTCTTCTTGATTTTTTAATGAGAATCTAATATAGTTATAGTTATAATGTTCCAGATTCAATTCTTCTATCACCCCTCTTTCGGTAGTAAAAATTTTTTAAAGTTAAAATAACTCTTGTAAAGTTGTTTTTCCTGCATTTTAAAAAAGCTAATAACTCCAGAACCATACAACTTAAAAACCTGAAATTTGTGCCATTTTGTTTGTAATTTTATTACCTTTCATTTGATGTGCAACATAACTGCCTTTCTTAAAAAAATTTTCTTCAAAATAAAAAAAATGGAGAAAAAATTAAATAAAAAAAATTTTTGAAAAAAATTTTTATTAAATAAATTTTAAGTTTTTCCACTCCCAAAATGAACATTTCTGCCAAATTTCAAGTTGAAATTAAAATTTGATCATGTAGAAAAAAATAAAAATTTGCGAAATTTTGGCAGGTCCCTAAACGTTTCATGTAATTTAACAAAAAAAGGTGTTTCACTCATGGGGATTCCAAAAACTCCCTTGAGGGTGTTCATACGATTTTTAACATGCAAAAAAATTCACTTAAATATCAGAAAATACAACTACTAGCCGATTCGGTACAAAATCTTACAGAGCCCTGTCGGGTACCAAATGGTAGATTGCGTTGTGCGTAGTCATCGGAGATTAAGAACAAAAATAAATATTTTTATCTAGTCCTATAGTGATTAAAAATGAATACTAACGCTTGTATAGAACATTTTTTATGGTAAAAATTTTGAATTGTAAAAATTACTTTCAGTAAGTTAGAAAAAGTTAGCATTTTTTGGTATGGAAGGCGTGGAACTTCATCGATTCCACTCTTATCTATTCTAAGACGAAGGTTTCAATTTACTGAAGAACGTGTGGCCATAGATCAGAAAACCCCCGAATTAGTTGCAAAGCTACAAAACTATTTGATTGATTTAAAATAGAAAAGAAATTTTTAGAACTTGGATCCTATTGTATGGCAAAACAACGAGAACTACTTAAATGGACAAAGAATAGCAAATCAATTAAAGTAGTCAATGACTGTGCAGAAAGAGTGGTTAAACTGATTGAGGAATTTAACCACCAATTTAGCAAATATGAATCTCAAAAACAGTTCATCTTACAAACTGTTCAGGGTTATCGTAAAAATATCCGAAATCCAATCGAGAGACATTGAGAAACCCTTATGATAGGATGCTACTTATTACATGTTGTGATTATTACTTCGTCTGTATAATGTTATTTGCATAGAGTCCATTCTTTTAAGTGCAACCTGAGCACCAAGTGCAGATATTTGGTTTTTGTATTTGGCTTGTGTCGAACTGTTCATACTTTCATTAAACATCTTGTCACCATACTGCAAACTTCCTTATTGGAGTCAGAGTCAGTTCTTTAGCTAGCTGGGTTAGAAAAATCCGCGCGTTATAGAAAAAAAGGTGGGTGTACTTTTTATTATTTTTCAATGTAAAACTTTTAGATTATATAGAGTAAATAATTGGTTAATTTTAATGTGATCTTGTAAAAATATTTTTATAAACCTAGGAAAAAATACATCACATTAGAATTTATTGACAATTCATTTGTAATTTAAGTATAAGTTTTAATATTGAGTCAACCTATTATTAGTTAGAATTGTGATTTTATTTTATTCTTTTATCTTTAAACACTTTTAATTTCATTTGATTTGACATGTTGGAAGTGAAAAAATAACGTAAAAATTTAATTCTAAGGGAAATTCAGGTAAAATATAGGCACATTGAATTAGGTTGGAAACTAGCTCTGTAGGATTTTGTACCGAATCGGCTAATAGCTGTATTTTCTGATATTTAAGTAAATTTTTTGCATGGTACAAATCGTATGAACACCCTCAAGGGAGTTTTTGGAATCCCCATGAGTAAAACACCTTTTTTTGTTAAATTACATGGAATGTTTAGGGACTTGCCAAAATTTCGCAAATTTTTATTTTTTTCTACATGATAAAATTTTAATTTTAACTTGAAACTTAGCAGAAATGTTCATTTTGGGAGTGGAAAAACTTAAAATTTATTTAATAAAAATTTTTTTCAAAATTTTTTTTTATTTAATTTTTTCTCCATTTTTTTTATTTTGAAGAAAGTTTTTTTAAGAAAGGCAGTTATGTTGCACATCAAATGAAAGGTAATAAAATTACAAACAAAATGGCATAAATTTCAGGTTTTTAAGTTGTATGGTTCTGGAGTTATTAGCTTTTTTAAAATGCAGGAAAAACAACTTTACAAGAGTTATTTTAACTTTAAAAAATTTTTACTACCGAAAGAGGGGTGATAGAAGAATGGAATCTGGAACATTATAACTATAACTATATTTGATTCTCATTAAAAATCAAGAAGAAGATGGGAGGGTTTAATCTATGGTTTTTGGGATGTTTTGTGAAAAAACCAGTATTTTTTTGAAACTTCAAGGGAACTGCGCACGGGTGTTTATTATTCGAATGAGCTGATATTTTGCAAAAACTATTTATTTGTATGATGGAACAATTTAGGGTGGCGTCGCGTTAAGATTTCCAAACTTAAAAAATAAGGACCACCCTAGTGTAGGGGTTCAAAAGTTAAAGGGGGTTGTACCCCTTTTCGTGGGAAACCCTGTATATACGCATTGTAGCCAACATGAGAAACCAAACTGAAAGTTCTGGGGGCTTGAGGAAATATTTTTATCGTTATTTATGAGTTTGTAAATAAGCTCACCTTTTTTGTGTGTTTATTATTGTAAATCGTAAATTGAAAATATCCCTACTTGTGGAAAGGAATACCTACAAATTTTGGATATTTCAAAAGATGCTGAATTCATGTGAATATTAGTTTGAAGGATGGTATGCAAACTCATATTTGGGCCTTTTAACCTTTCTACCCCTTTGGGGTCTTTTAGTACCCCAAGCGCACTTTGACGTGTGATATCTCCAGTGGATTTCAGCTTTGGGAATTTTCGATGCTAGTATTCCTCAGTTGCGTGCATTTGTACAATGTGTTAAAATTTTGGAATTTTTATACAATTTTTAAGAGTTCTGGAACAAAAAGTCACATATTCCCCCTCTGGGGTCTCCTGCGACCCCAGGCATGAATGGCGGTAAAACAATATCAAATAAAGCTTTATATTTTATTTTTTTGTTATATTATTGATAAAACATGTTTTTTATGTTTGTTTAAGCCGTTTAGAGATGTATTAGAAAGATATTTTCTTAGAAATTGTCATTTTTTATAAAAAGAAGATTGAAGCAAAGTACATTGAATTACTTACTATTTCTTAAATTTTTCCTTCTTATACCAAGAAAAATATGCTATTTATAGAAATCTTTTGATTATCTAACAGTTGCAGCAAAAAAAAACTCAGACAACTGTCGCCATCACTTCCTGTTGAACGAATTCTTTACAAAAACATTATAAATTCATGGCTTGTAAATAGGTTTTTTTTATTTTCAGTTTTATTGGAAAAATAAGAATGCTTTCAAAGATTTATGAGTATTTACTGAAATTCAGAATGTGATTTCGAAGAATTAGAAAGAAAAATAACCAATTTCGCTTTGAAAACTTATATAAACAAGCGAGAAACCTGTTACACCAAATCTGAACCGATCATTTTTTATAATATTATTTCAATTTTAAAAAGGAGTAACCACATTTCACATGTTTCATTTTACTAAATAAACTATTCTGGGATGACAGGTAGCTCATAATACAGAAAAGAAAAGATTTTCAGCCTGATAAATCACTAAAATTTACTGATAAATTCTACCCGTTCAAGGCCGGGTGTATCAGTTAGTATACTTTAAGCAGCACTGATTATAAACACTTAAAGTAAAACAACTTCATTATAGTTTATTTCTGTAATTTAATTATTGTTTGAAGGTTCAGGTGTTATAAAAAAACGTGTATCGAAAGAAACCAAATAACGCCTTAATAGGACCAAAAAATGAGAAAAATACCAAAAAAATTAGAAAAATTACTCTGAAACATCTTTTTAAAAGTAAAAATTTTTAATTATTTTCGATTTAAGGCATTTTTACCCTTTATTTGAGTCATAGGCACATTTTACGCATGGGGTACTATTAGACCCCACGGGGGGAATATGTGACTATTTTTTCAAGAGGGTAGGAAGGTTAAAACTTACGATAAAATATATATTTAAATTTATTCACTGTGAAAATAACAGTAGGTGCCAAGAAAAATATCAAGTTACAATATTCAATAAACCTTTCACAATATCTACTTTTTTAGCTTTTTCTTTTTTAAACAATCTTACAGTTACAAAGGAGGCACATAATATTTGAAGATCCTATCAAATTTTCAGTTTCTGAGAAGTAGTACATTATATTTTAATCATCAAATATAAGTTTTTAACGCTTCATACATTTGTTATTATACAGGATTTAGGAAGAATCCTCGTTTTCCTGGAATAATGTCAGGCTGTTTGTGAAAAGAAGTATTTTCTCATAAGTGAGGAATTTAATCTACCTTGATATCCAAAGATGGTTCAAGATTATGTAGAAATTTTTTGAAACCTGTACATGAATTATAAGAACTTGAAGCAAGGTATAAAGCACACCACCAAGCTTTCACCAGTTTCATGTGCTTTTTAATAAATTTGTAAAACTGTTTACTACAATTAACTAATGTAAGTATAAAATACATTTTTAAAAGAGAAACAACTCCTAAAATTTTCTTTGACTTATTATTCAAGCCCAGTAATAAAGAAGAATTGATTAAACTAAAATGCTGATTGCTTTGATATAATAATTGTTTTAGGTCAAGATTTATAACATTCGTCAATATCAACAAAAAACTTGGATTAGTTATACTATAAATATAAACAATATAAAAACGTTTTATATCAAATATGTGTTCTGTCATTTAGCTTTGACCTTCTTTATAAAGTTTTTTTTATTTCAAATTTTTTATCGTGGCGGACAGAGAGACAATACTCTCATACCAAGGAGTTGATCATTTACCGTTTTTTTAATATTGATAAAAGCAATAATACTCAATACACAAAGCAATGCACTTCAAAATCTCCACAAACTCGCAACTAACACCAACACGGAAGATTAACCCGAATCAGAGAAAGCCCGACACACCCGTTAAAACAGTGTTTCTCTCACACAAGGGATCGTCACGTATGAATGCTACGTGGCGTTTCCAGTGACTTATTATCTGATGACTTATGGACGCAGATAAGGGGAAGGTCTGATGGAGACGCTTTCGTACCCTCTAGATGGTCAACGCACAGGGTATGTATAGATCGGGGCAATGATAAATGGTCAAGTGGTGGACAGTGGAGAGCTGTAATTTGATTCTGAGCTCCCTTGTCGCCTCTTGCACGTCAGACGAGGTGACCACTAAACTGATTTCTGCTGAGCACTTCGCCTAAGAGGGTTTCCGGATGTGTAGTTGTGGTGTAGGGTAAGTGTACGAAAGAAATATGGTGGTTGGAACTTATATGGATTTGTGTTCTTTTAGATGGTAATAAATATATTGGAATGGGAAAGAGTGTTTAAATTATCTTAGTTTCAACGTAAAAATGTTCAGTTACACAATAATGATAGTTAAAGTCCTTAAAATCAAAACTAACCAACAAGATAATTGTTAGATGAGCTTAGCCTCCCCCCAAAAAAAATCATACCCATAGTTTTTATGGCTTTATCGGATATTTCATAAATCTTTTAATTGCGTAAAAATTTGTCAGTTTACATATTTTTGAAAATAGTTTAATGTTAATGTTGGTTTGTATACTGCGCGTACAAAACCAAAAATATTTAAAAATTAACTCATAATCTTTATTTCATAGTGACCAGTAGAGAATAATATAGGTCTCGAATGAACAAAATAAACCGTAAAGTTTTTGAGTTATATTTTAAACTTTCTATTTTATAAAATATTTGTTTTCAAAATAGTAGGAAAATCACCATTAGTATTGCTGTGCTTTCTAAAACTCTAGTTATATTTTTAATAGCTAATTTTTAAGCATATCAGCTGTAATCGTTCAAAAAGTCCTAATGTTTTCGAAACGTTTTCTTTAAACATTCAAAATCGGTCACACAACACATTAAATTATTAATTCTAAATTTTTTCGATTCCTAAACTAAAACAAAATACCGAGATAATCAAAATCGTCAGCACAATTAATTAATAAACAGTGAAGAATAGTCGAAATGACGCCGAATTTTTATATCCGACAACGCAGCTTTGCGTTTAATCATCTGTTACATATCCTGATATATTTTATTCATGCGTTCCAATGGGCTAGGCGTGGTTAGTAACAAAAAGTTACGGAAGTGCTTCAGTGTAGACTTGGATGTCGCAATTATATGGTAATTTGCGATACTCCCGGTAACGATGACAGCATGATAACGCAGATTATTACATGAAGCTGATTTCCTCACTTAGTATGCATTTACTTCAACGGATATATAATTTCGCGTATAGTGGATACAACCACTCATGTTACATAAAATTACTTTAGATGGATAAGAATAATTTTATGAATGTGAGATTCTGAAGTATTGAAGAATACATAAAAGATAAAGTAGTCTTATAGCTGCAATACCTGTTTATTTAGAGGACTGTTGAATGTTAGTAGTGACTTTAATAATCTTTTAGAAAAATTCTTAAAAAAAAGAAATATTTACTTTTGAATATAAAACCTTTTTATAGTTAAAAAATTGCAGTAACCGTAGTTTTTTTGAGATTGGACAATCCGAAAGTTATACAATTTAAAAGTATACTTCGGATTATATTTGTTTTTATTGGCCTTTATACTGCATTTAAATTAGTTGAACTTAATAGTGGTGACTGTTGTCGCCAGAAAATTATCTTTTGCCATTTATAATATGATATAAATATCTTGAAAAATAGAATCCTTCCCGTAATATGTGACGAGTGTGTTTTATTTTTTAAATTGTGTTGTTACCACACAATTACCAATTTTACCAGGTTAAAGTACTGAAGGATTTTGTGAGTAAATTAATATGGTGAATTAAATAATGTTTAAATAACAAAAGTATAAAAATATAATGTATACAATTGTTTCTGTGATCCCCTTCATAGGTGTTGTTAAAAAGCAAATTTTTATTAGTTTTCATTGATGTTTTACTTTTTTCGAGATGTTTACCGTCTGGAATGGAATGAAATTTTTTAAATTAAAACACCATCATTGGGATGGGGACTTGAGCATTTAAACCTCACGGTCTTCCATCAGACCATCAGTAATATTTTTTCCATTATATTCACGTTTTAGTTAAACCGAGTCGTGTTTTTTTTTACTTTGGCAGCATGTAAATTCTTAAACATAATTTAGAATGCGTTTATAAAAAGGAATCAAGAAACCTTAATACGAACATAAACTTTTACTTTAGTCATTACCCAAACTAGGTTAAAGAACTTTCGTTTTACAAGAATTGAACACAAATAGAAAAACTCAAAGATTTATTAACGATATGTAAGACTAACACGAATTAAATATTTACTCTTGTTAGAAAAGTTTACTTTATTCCCTCTTAGTACGTTTAATAAAACTAACCACTTCTATGGTAGAAAAAGGTTTTATTTTCAAGTTAACTGAGAGTTTTTTACAAAAATTTAGGGATATTCCAGAATTACAGAAAGTTTTCTTAGGATTTTGGATTCATGAAAATATGTTACCAAAGTAATTAAAAAGTTAAACTTACATAAACATGAAAAATAACTTTCAAAGACGATTTTTCTCATTTCAGGAGTAGTTTAAGTTCTATTAAGTTTTTTAAATCTTATTTTCCTTAAAGTTAATCTGAAGTTACAGTTAAGTGAGATTCTTTTCTTTATAGTTTTTATTTCAAATAGTACTTACTACAAGAATATCTATTTGTTTTTTTTCTTATTTTCTATAGAAAAAACTGCAAAAAAACTTACTTGCTAATTAAAGTTTCTTTACAACATCCCTGTAAAACATTTAGTTCAATTATGATAAAGGTATAAAATATCGTCGTTATAAAATATGATAAAACTGTGGAAAGGTTTGTATTTTCTAAGGTTTCCCCATGAGCATTATGTATTCCATAATTTTAGAATGATTTATCCAGCATTTATATTTTTTTTTGTCTGAAACAGAAACGTACTATTTAAGTAAGCCAGATTTTTATTAAAATTGATGGAAAGACCAAATTACTCCAAATAACCAAACTTGATATTAAAGGATAATATATAATAATTGTCAGAATGTAGTTAAATTATATATTTTAATACTAATGGTACTTCTTCGCTGAGTTGGGAAATTAATTTTTAATTTTACACAAAGCCAGACTGGGGGGAAAATGAGGTGGCCCCAAAAAATTTTGGATCATAACAGTTCAAAAAAACCCTAGCTATCCCAGGTGTTAGATTCTTATGATATCAAATTATTATTAATTCCTTCAATATAACAGTATATTAAAATCGGGGCAAAATCCTTAACTTGATATTTTGACCGATTTGGAGGTACTGATAGTCCCCTTAAGAAGTATTAATACCGAAGACGTACAGAGAAGACGAAGTGACAAATTTTTGTCAGCAAATGTCTCAAATCAATCTTCAACTCAACTCAACTTAAAATCGGGTGGCCTACTTTATTTGGTAATTACAAAACATTTGGCGTATATTTATTTTATTTCTATTTATTTTTTTTGTTTCTTTGTTTGTTAATCAAATTATGAGTTATTTGTACTTTTTGTTTTCTTGTACTTTCTTTGAAAAAAAAAAATACAAGTAGAAAAAAATATCCAAAATTCCTTACGATGAATACGGTACGAACTACGACAGTACGGCATGAATTACTGAAGAAAACTTTTTTACAGTGTGAATAACTAAAGATATACTTTAATGATACGAATAACAGGAGAGTAACATGAGGATACTCGATGCAAAATAAATATTATGCATGACTTACAAACTAAAACATTTAACCCTTTATCCACTGCATTACGATTTTCTGCAATCTTTTCCGGTGGAAATATTTTTTTAAGTTGTTAAATTGAAAATTAAGGAATATTTGTAAATAAAATACTCATCTTTGGGACATTTAATCCTCTACAGCTAATTAATTAAATTGATATTTTTGAGTACCGTCAGTACACTGAGGACTACAATAATCTCACCATAAAAAATGGATTTTTATTGCAACTTTAAGTCTTAAAATTATTACACTTTCCTTTTGCCTTTAACCACTTTTGAGGGAACAAAAATGACAATGATGGGAATCCAATTTAAATGGTTCATGAAAGCGCAGCTTAAGATTTTAAGAGATTTTCCCCCTAAAATACTCATCACGGAACCCAATGCATTTTATTCTTGAAGAGTAAAACTTAGAGAGTGTTCCTGCAAAGTATCGTCTCTAAATTCGAAAGGATGATTATTCCATGTAATTTTAAAGTTGGGGAGTACCACACTGTTAAAACGATTGTATCGAAATTGAGTAAAAAGTACCCAAAAAGGCTCCGATCCAATAAGTACTCAAATTTAAATACATGAATATACTCATTTCTGAAAATGTGCGAACTCAAAAATGAAACATCTTAAGCTTGAACTGAAAAATGAGCTCACGATGTTTCATTTTTGAGTATGCACATTTTCAGAAATGAGTATATTCATGTATTCAAATTTGAGTACTTATTCGATCGGAGCCTTTTTGAGTACTTTTTACTCAGTTTTGATACAATCGTTTGAACACTGCATCAGTGGATAAAGGGTTAATAAAGAAATGCAATGTTTACAATTGATCCCTCTGAAATACGTTCATTAAGAGGGCATCGTATGGTTCCCAAACAATCGACCACCATGCTTTCATTTCAACAACCACCCCCATTGTCCAGCCACCGAACCCGGCACCCACTTAATTCCTTCCTTCCTCAGGAACGGCCAAGAGCGCATTGTCGCCAACCCCCCCCCCCTACCCCCAACAGAATCGCATCAGAAAGAGGGAGTCGGCCACCACCTGCGAATGACCACTAGAAGGGGGGTGGAACAAACCTAATGGAATGATCACCGCAGATTCGATCGCACGCAGCAAACGCCCCCGGCTCGTTACATCACGTAATTAGATTGTTAAGGCGCAGCGCTACGCTAACAAGGTTCAGCCACGGTGCAGCTTGGGAAGAAATTCATAAATCACCTGGAAATGGGCGTTTGACTTCTTTTTTATGCATTGGTAATAAAAAGAAGCGGAAGCGTCAAATTAATGCGAGCGTTCTTTTGGGTAATTGAGGGGGTGGTAATTGGATGCATGTGCCCCTTCCGATAGCTTAATGTAATATTACCCTCATGTATGTTTATAAGGTCGATGATGTGGAACATTGTTGAAGAGGGTGTTGGGAATGAATCAAAAGGTGGCTTTGTTTTTGGAGAAATCGAACAGTTTCCTGAAAAATTTGGGTGTTGATTATTGAGGGTGGAAGGAAATCCAATTTGGTTTCGAACAGTGGATCTGATAACATTCATTAAGAAGGTATTCAAAACACTTATTTTGTTTAACTTTTATGAGGAAAAGGGAAAAGAATATTCATTTTAATGAAAACAAGGATGAAATTCTATAATGTTTTGACAGTTCTTAAGACTTTGAAATAAGAATTATTTGGTTATTAACCCATTAGCGCCCAGTGATCTATTTTTAGATCGCTAAACATAGTGTCATAAATTCTCTCTTAAATCTCTTTAAATTCACCCAAGAGTAACGAAACTGCACGTATGGCAAGAGGAAACATCCCCCAATTCTAATACCATGAGGTTTTGGCATTTTCTTCATTTATTTTGTAAAAGTGATGGGCTAAAATTCGTCTCAGAGGCTCATTTTGCAGTTTTTTCATCTTCATTTGCGTTTTTCAAGAAAACAGTAAAGGAATACCACTAAATGAATCCTTTTCCAGTTTTATTTTATCTTTATAGATGTAGCTATTGGGATATAATGCAGAGTTTAGTCAAAATTAATTTTTTTTAGTGAAAACTCAAGTACAAATACTGCTGATCTAAAAATAGATCACTGGGCGTTCGGGCATTCATTTTTTCTGTGTTGCTTACAATACGAGGATTTTGTTTTTTCCACTCAAAACTGATAAAATGTGTCAGAGAAAACACATTAATGTTCAAAATTAAGTCAACTATTGATTTTCTTAAGACATTGAACATTGTATTATTGCTAATTAAATTTATAATTTATTCTGGTGGATAAATGGAGGGTAGGCCATTATGATTCATTTCTAATAAAGCACATCATTGCAACTACTGGTATAAAATTATTGGTGTTAATTCACATAAACTTATTTTATACAACACAAGTAGTTTTGAAATACTTCACAAGGGAAATTATAAGACAATTAAAGGTTATCAAGGAGTTATGAAAATCTCAAATTGGAGGATTATTAATATTTTTATTAAGTTATTATTATATTTTTTTTTAAATTCGCCCTTATCCAGCCTTTGAAACCTTAAAATTGACGTTATACCAGAGAAAGTAGTTTATTGAATAGGAATAGGTCGCCGAAAAGCTCAAACAAGCAGCAATATTGAATGTTGCCATGTTAGGCCAAGTTACATTTTATTTCATGAATATTATTAATTTATGGTAAAACAATCTACAAAATTTTCAAAAAATTAACCCAATGCCTTTTATTAACAATTTTATTTCATGTCATATGTTTTCTTTAATATACTTATATATAAATTTCAAGTTCTTGGTTCAATTTCCCCTTTTCCCCTTAAAATTACTTTCAACATAGGCTATTTGTGTACTTAATTTTGGGTAAATTATTCAATTTTATTACTATTTAATTATTTTCCCACATATTTATGAATAAATACGTGTTTTTTAAAGAGAAATACAAATATTTATACTTACTTTATAATTTTAAGTATATTTTCAAAGTTTAACTAGTACTTAGCTTAGTGACAAAAAATATCCTCCGAACGCCCAGTGATCTATTTTTAGATCAGCATTTTTTAGAAAAACTAATGACTGTTTTGACAAAATTTGTTCATAATATTCATATTCAAGGCAAAATACACCAGATTCATGATTTTTATTCAATTCGCCCCCTAAAAAGATAATTTGGGCGTTAATGGGTTAAGATATCTAAAACTTGTACACCTTCTTACATGAAAGGTTGTGCTGCGAGAGAAACTACCTTCAAAATATAAAACAGGAATAGGAATTTTTTTCCTAAAACACATCAATTGATATCAGTTACTATAATTATTGTAATGAGCTTTATGTTAAAGTTATTTTGTATTGAAAATGAATAAACTATTCCCTATATAGAACTTACCCATAACGAATGTAATTAATATTGCTTTATGCAAGTTATTATAAACTAAATTTATATTTAAACCTTTAAATATGATGGGAATTACACTGATGAATCAAATAAAATCATCTTTACATGCATTTAAATTAAGTTCTCAATAAGTCGTATTTCGTATTAAGGCATAATTTAACAACAACTAATATCTTACTGCATGTAAATTTAAGAAGTTCTTAATTTATATCTCTAACTATGTAAGGTTATTTAACGCATATTAAACTTTTAATTTTTAATTCAAGCATAAGGAAAACTCCATTACTAGTAACATAATGCATCTACTTAAACATTTTAGGCAAACAACTGAAGGGTTATGAACTTTCGAAAAGGAGGAATTCTGTAAATCAAAGGCACTTTGACTATCCTCTAACCCCCATATTCCCCAAGAAGTATCTTGAATTTACTTTTCCCCCACAGCAACTTTAAAGCTTCCAAGGGGGATAGCAATTCAATTCCTCTAAAATTTTACACCCACGTGACACAAAACATGCATCCAATTTGGCTAGGAGGGAAACGGTTTTAATATGCCAGCGTACACATATTTTATACTCCCCCACCTACGATTACGAATTCCGTGCTGAGTTGAAAAGTGTTTAACTGGTGGGGTGTAAATGATACATACCCCAGGCCTGATGATCAGCTTGGGTGGGAGATAAAGTAATTTTCACCACCGGAATTGGAGTCGAAGGATTTTCGTCCCTCTAGAACCCCGAATTTCAAAACATTTCATTTTCTCTAAGCTTTTTTGTGGTGATTTTTTTAGTTTTTTTTATGCTGGGATGCCTTTTTTGGGGTCCGTTTCGAGTCGTGAATTTTGATGAAGGTGATTGGAGAAGTTGGGGTTCAACGTTCTTGAATAATTGAATGAGCCTCAGTTTTTGAGAGTGCAGCTGCAGGTTTCCATGTAGTAAAGAATGGTTGTTTTAGGAAATATAGATGTAGCAAAAATTATGCTCAGGTTGAAAAGAATTTTGTCTCGGGTTGCGGTTTCAATGTCTGCTAAGTAAATCAAAGTTTTTTCTTTCTAATTTGTTCTTACAACAGTATAAATTTTTATAATTTCTGGTGTCGTGGAAGTTACAAGTACTTGAATGAATTTTAAAACTATAATGATATTTAATTATAAATTAATATAATCATAAAACAAAATAAAATTTTGAACTATTATTTATGCTTAAATTTTAAGTTTCCGAGGATCATCGATTTTACATAAAAGAGCAGTTGTACTATTCGCTTATATTTTAATACAAATGATATTCATGATATTTTATGGTTAGGAAAATTGTTTGTCTGAAATTCTGAAACAGAAACATTAGTACAATTATTTAGAAGAACGACGTTACTATTATATTATAAACCAACTTATGGAGCTTTATTATCTCTTTTAATGATTAGTCCAAAAGTATTAAATTACTACTGGTTTAGTAGTACGAAAATCTTAATTACATTACCTTCATCTCTGCTAACTATGAATTTTCAATGTAATTTAAATAAATTAGTTATTTCCTCTCACACATCTTGTGGTTACATACAAATATTTAATGAAGGACTTTATAATAAATATGTAATGTAAATTTTACGATAACACACAGTAGGTATATTAGTGCATAAAATTTATGCAGGACTGTTTGAAGATGATCCTTATTGGATATGGATGTGTTTGTAAGGTGTCAGATCAGAATTTTTGAAATACGATTGATTGGTCAAGTAATCAGGAATTTATATAGGTTACCAATTTAGGGATAATAATTAATTTGTATTTATATTATTTTATTTAAAATGGTATATCTCTGTGAAACGTTACATAATTTTTCAAAACCAGTACTCTTGTCAAAAGAGCATTTTTTTTTCAAGAAGAAGAACGCTATACACATATTACCTACCTTAATAATCCTTGTTATTTCTATTTGTTCTTTATAATTTAAAACAAATTACATTTGATAAATCTTATTACACATAACGCAGCATATAAGGGAATTAATTTTTCTAGATTCTTATTTTGTTGCATGGATATTTCACTATGAAATAAGTTTAAAGAAATCCATACTCGTTTTGGGATACCATTAACTGAACATTTTACTAAACTCCTAAACTGGTGTAAAAATGTGTATTTATTATTGGAGAGTAATAAACAAAGATTTAATTCTATACTATCTTGTGGCTTGGTATCTTGGACTTGGTGTAGGCTTTCCTACACCAGGGGTGTGAGAAAATACAACAATTCACAATGATTTTAACTGGTCGTAGTTTCATTCTTCAGTGTTTATAAGTATTTTCAGGTGTACAGTATGGAGGGCAATAAAAATGGGTTGTTTTTTACCAGCGTTTAATCATTTGTAGTAATGTGCAAAATTGCAACACTGGAAATAATAAGTGGTAAAAGAATTGAAAACTTTCAGTTTCCCGCAAAAAAGAACTTCTACAAAAGCAAAATACATTTCCGGGGAAAGTTAAAACAGATTTCACGTCCTATGAAAATCGAAAAGTACACTTTAGACTATTTTATAGCCAATAAATATTCGCGTCTCTGCAAAAACCCTTAAACGTCAAAAGCGTTCACGTATCCTTTGCTCCCGAGCTTTCACTGACATTGAAACACACGAGAGCATTGTTATAAATTGCGGACTTAATACAAAAGGATCTTTCTCTCTCTCTCTCTCCCACACACACACACAGGGCCCCCATTTAGAAAATATGGTACTCCCTTTCCACGCGCCCCAAGAAAAACTGCGGATTCAAAAACGAAAGATGTAAAGGCAATAACTCATTCGGCCCATAAAAGGAGTTCATATTTTATGCGATATTGAAACCAAAAGAAATCGTGCTCCCTTCTTTTCAATCATTGTTTTGCACTGTTCCAGAACTATCAATCTAACCCCCAAAAAGAGGTTTTGTTTACTGCACACTTTTGTATCTTCTTCTCTCTGACAAATGCTTTTCGGGCAGAGCCTTCTTTACAAATGATCCGTTCAGTGCTTTCCGTGTACCGTGTGTCTTCCCATAGATTGGTTTCCACAACACAATGAAAGTAATGCCATAGATATTATTTCCATTTTAAATATGTCCTCTGACGTGTCTTTATTCCTGTATTGAGGCAATGCTTCGTTTCCTTTCTTGTGTTGCATTTCGGGAACTAATTATTCTTGTTTTTTTTCACCGACGTTGATAAATGATATTCTTTCTTAACAACGTTCCATTGAACGTAATAGGCATCGATCGTATCCTTTATACAGGGTGTTTCAGATAAGTGTTTCATTACTTCTAGGGGAGGTAGGGTACATCAAGACAAACAATAATTGGTACAGGTTAGGGGGTCGCAAGTGGGGTTAAAGGTGTGAAAATCAGGGGTCAAAATTAGCAAAAAACCTCTTATATCTGGGTAAAAAAGAGATGCAATAAATCCGATTCCAGAATTTATTACAGTCAACTAATTCAAATCAATTCTGAAAGCTTCATTTGCAAATATATTTTTAAATATGATGTATTGCTTAATGCATTGATGTATTTTAAAGATAACAGTTTAAAAATTAATTCTCCGTATCATCCCATAGTATCAAGAGACAATATCCCGGTATAACTGTCATTCTTTTACAACATGTTTCTGAAGGTAGTTTTTGAAAATGAGATTTCCGAGCTTGTTTACCGTAATCTTGTAGATGAAACACTAAACGTTTCGACTCCGGAGTCATCTTCAGTAGGATAAATTCAGCAGTTTTATCCTATTGAAGATGACTCCCGTAGCAGGAGTCGAAACGTTAACGGCCATATTCACAGTCACCAGAATCAGAGTTAACACCTTGGCGACGAAGTGTCAAGTCAAAAAAACCCAAAAACCGTATTCATAGTACACGGTTCACACCGTAAAACTGTGTTAGAGTTGATACCCCAGAGGCCGAGGTGACAACTCTGAATCAAGAACCGGCGCATGCGCAGTCGCTACTTCTCCATAAAACAGGAGAGCTTTGAATTAAATGGCGGCCAACCAAGTATTTTGCAGCGCAAATTTCAGAATATGAAACCAGAATATTAAAGCCCGATGGAACAAATCTCCGACGAAAAACAATTTCTGTGATGGAATGAAGAACATAGAGGTAAGTTTTGTATAAATACCGCTCCTAAAAATGTCGATCTGGAAATTGCTCATTGCATACACTACTTGATACTACGATATAAACATGATGAGAGAACTTCTTAATAGATCGGCCTTAAAATAATGTCTCATTTACTCCTATATCTAGACAATATTTATTTTCTTCTTGTTTAACTTTTTATGTTTTGAATCAATCAATAACTTTTTGAGTTCTTATCTATTTACTATTTTGAAACGGTCAAATACTGCCCAGGCGAACATTTGTGATTTTAGTAAATACTCTAGTTTAAATTGAAAGTTTGTCACGTAATTGTAAATAAGTTGTTAAAATATTCATTCAACATAAATATAATCAGTTAAATTATTTTAATGCAATAGCACTGTACACGAGAATTGTTCCGATTGTATGTGTTTCATTCTGCATACGATAAAATAAGAAATTGAATTTCTGATGTTTGAAAACATTTGTTAGAACACTCATTCATAATTCTTTTTTCTAAGCAAAACATTTGTTTTAATCTGTTGTGTTTTCATGAAGATCAAAAAATTAATTAATAATCTTTTTTCAATCACTAATTATAATCTGAATATTTGAGGGCTTAGATTTTTCTTTTTATTACAGATTCCATATAACAGCTGCCTATATGTTTATCTTTCTTTAGCTCCAATCTGTATTTGTGCCATAAAATTATTAATTAGTAGTAGTTTCAGTTTTAAATTGTGAAATAAAATATTTTACCACAGTATCATAATTTCTTTGTGTTTCTTAATTGATGATGTCATAAATTATACACAATAAAGGTATGTTTTATTCATATTAGTTATGATTATTTTTGTAATAAGAGTAGTAGAAAATTATTAAAAGGTAAAGTATGACAATAGAAAATATTGTTTCAAAAACTCATGGCCTAAATGTTCATGGCCCTTATGTTCAAAAAGTTGCTCAAATTACTATTTCATGAATAAAAATGCATCTTATACTTTAATATTGCTTAAGAATATATATTTTTATGTTAGCTTACAGAGCTAATATTTTAAGAACTTAAATTATCTTTCTTCAAATCAGGTATCATTTTTAAATTCAATAAAATCAAAATTTTAATTATTTTTAAAAATGTCTTATTTATTGCATGGAAGTTAAATGAACTATCCAGACAGAATTGATTGCCTTTTTTAATATTGTGAGAACTAGCTTATTAAGTCCTTTTTTTCTTATTCTTTTCTTATTACATTTTAAAATTGGTTCCTCAAATAAAAAAATATAGTATTTTTACAGCTGTTTTTGTCCCTGAACTTTGTAAAAATATGAGCCTTTAAGAACTGAAAATCATTAAAAAAATAAAATTTATTACAATCAACATCTAAATGAAAAATATTTTTAACCCCTAGTTTTGTTTAATAGCTTTAAAATTTAATATTCTTATCAAGGAAAGTTTCAGGGAAGTTTTAAATTGATAGTTAATACTCTGATAGGTATATAATATCTTGTAGATTGATTCAAATAGATTTAATATTAACTATTTAATTGAGTTTCAACACATGTAGGTTTCCAAAACCGTTCTAGTCCAGACATAACGCATACCTTATGCTATGCTTTTAGGTTTTAAAATTTTAATTAATACTAATTAAAAGCTAATTTATAAAGGTCGGGTACCTATTATAAACGTAATATTCTAAAATTAGTTTTTTTCTCCTCGGAGCTCCCTTCATTATTTTTTATATTGATGGTTATATTTTTCGCTCCAAGAGAGCAGCTGATTTTGGTTGAAGTACCTTTTGCCGCCACCTGCCTTTCTCTTCACAGTTTGTTTCGATCCATTATTATGAGATAGGTTTTAAGTATTTTATAGCAAGTTAATCTAGTTTCTTTTGAATTATTTATAAATTAGATTGTTCGTGTTTTTAATTTGAGCGCAAATAAGTTCGGTAGAAAACTGATTAAAACTATGCCATCACGGGTATAATACCAATTTTATTCTCAGAAAGAATTCTCGCATTACGGCATGTCTGTTGGTTGATGAACTCTGTTATCCGTAACTGTTCAATTAACTGCCATTAGAAATAAAAAAAAAATTCTCAGAAAGACGTCTCGAAATAAATGTATTAAGGAAATATTTTGTAAAATAAATTGTTTGCTATAAACCATCAAAACGCTTTATAATTAATGTTTTTGCCTTTGAGTTTAAAGTACTAAAGATTAGATAAATATGTTGCTTTATATGCCAGTTTATATATATATCAGCAGGTTAAAAACTCAAAGTAATTAATTTAATTTGATCTATTATAGTTCTTCGATTGCATTAAACATTGCAGTAATTTTAACTAAGCCGCTCAGCCAGCGTAAAGCATTGCCACGTGTTTGTATTTACTAAACAAACAAGTTTCAAATGACGCGCTTCTCTTTATCCAATCAGAGAAGACCTTTAAGGCGTGAATCAACTTCGCCAAGCAATCGCCAAAGCCAGAACAATGTCAGCTAATCCGAGTACAATGAATACGGAATCGGATCAACTATGTGTGAACTTTTTTGCCCGTTCAAACTAGTGCTACCTGACGCCGGTGTCAACTCGAAAACTGTGAATATGGCCGTTAGTGTTTCATTTACAAGATTATGGCCAACAAGCCCGGAAAACCTCAGTTTTAATTATAACCCCGGCCGTAGAAGCTTTCGCAGTTTTATGAGTTTTTGAAGTTTCTTGAGTCATATAAAAAGAATCATGTTAATATTTAGTATATACCAAAAACTCAAATTCAAATATATTAAGAAAAGAAAATCATAACAAAATACAAATATGAAGACATCACACAAATGACAATAATAGAAGCAAAAAAGAAATTGTAAGGGATTTCCCAAAGGATCCAAAAAGCTCTCCCATGGGATCATTGATTATCATAGTTATAAATATCATTACGAGAGAAAAAAATGGATACGTGAGAGAGAGAGAGAAAATATTTTAAACAATTTCTTATAAACCGCTTATATTCGTATTATTAATCAAGGCTAATTGCATACCACATGTGGGTTTTCTCCTGTTAATATTTACATTTTCCCAAAAATATCTAACTCTTAATCAAATATACAATCAGATCATTGAAATTGTTCAACTCTCAAATAAAATAATACGAAGCCAAGCCATTTTTTTCCTTTTCTTATTTTTTGTTTTTGTATATGTTACCGCTAAAGTTGATAATTAGTTAATTTGAAGAATACCTAGGTAAACTTAAGATTAACTGATTTCTGTCGTTAATGTGCGGATTTTTGAGTTTTTCGCATTTTACCTAGGGAATCTACACTATAACGGCCTCTTGATCGTTAAAGTTCAAAATAGTTTGTTTCGTTCAATACTTTCTGTTAAAATGTTGAGGTGCTTACTGCGCCATGCGCTTACCCCTGCGCAGTTGGGTTTCAATACGTAGTTTGTTGTCATATTTGGTGTTTTGATTTCAAATTTAGAGCGTAGCACTGGTAGTTGTCATGTTGAATGTTAAAACAAAATAATACAAGCAAGTAAGTACTGTAAATTTACATGATTACGTATATTACTACTAAAACGGGTATTTTGAAACAATTGTGTTGAAGCTCCGACTTCAGAGTGACAGAGATTTCTTTTAACGAAAGCAAATGTCCCAGCTGTTGAAATATCTTTTCAACAAACGTTAATTCAACAATCGCTGGAACCTGGGCAAGGGTTTAACATATGTAATCGATCGCGAATCCTAGCAATAGTTCAGTGCAGGCTGCCAGCCGATTACACCGCGCTTTCATTAAGATTTGCTATTTTAAGTGCTCATTGAAATACACTGTCAAATCGAGATCGAAAACCACAATTGATACAAATCCCAGTTGGTACTTTAATATTCTATTATTATTGTTTTTATATTCTAGTTTTAAAATTGCTATTTCATTACTATTTTTGTGGGATTTGCGTGTTTTGTGTAATATGAAAAAAGTACCGATCCCCCTTTTTTGATTCGTCATTGTTACTATTTACCCCCAAAACGAGTTTGGTTATAGTTAGGGCAGGGGGGTTTGGGGGGGCGGCAGCCCCCCAACCTCCTTAAACTTTTTATAAAATAAAATAAAATTTTGTACTTTAACGGATCACCCTCGTTAATATGTAAAATAACTGATTACAGGTAGTATGCAGATTAACGAGTGTCTAGTCGGTAGGGTGCAGAATACCTAGGTAATTTCAAGATTACCTAGGTAATCTTAGAAATTGAAAAAAAATTCGCTCTTTAACGGATCACCCTCGTTAATCTGCAAATTACCTAGGTTATCTGTAAATTAACTGATTTCCGGACTTTAACTGTAACATATATACAAATATTTTTTAGTGTTAAAGCAAAACAACTTCTTCCACTATAAACCAAATCGATTTTTTTTATCTTACTTTTAACAAAGATATTCTGTGACCCCATGGACGATATGGGATATGCTTTGGGATATGCATGTACTGGATCACCTATGTTTGTATATTTTTCTGTTCTGTTCTTTTGTTTGTTCAATAAAATTTATTATTATTGTTATAATAAAATCAAATTTTAATAAACACACAAAGACACATAAATGCACACGCACAGAAAGGACATAAAGCGAAAACAAAGAAAGCAAAACAAGAAAAAAAGTACAAACAACTCATAATTTGATTTACAAAGAAAATAAACATTTTTGTGACATCATAAGAGCGAAAGCTCGTGTCATGATATTAAACAATGCAATTTCAATTAGTTTTCAATGTCTCGCTAATCTTAACATCTTAACCCTTAAAAATAATCTTTTCAATCATGTATCAACCTTTTCCTAGTTTATCTCCCATTACTTTTCCAACTAAAATACATCCTATCTCGCATTACCTAAAACTAAAAGTGCCTAATGAATAATTCAGGCTTTAGATATCAGCCTAGAGACTAATAAAAACCTCTTTCGACATCCGTTCCTTGATAAGCAAAGACGGAGTCCGGCGTAATTTATAGTGAAATGTCCGTACTCTGCCGGACGTCGAGTTAGGAGACATGTTTTGTGTCGCTCGTAAAGACGGACGTGACTCCGGGCATTGTGAGGGGACCGGTAAAACGTGAAGATTTTCCCAGATCGCCATTGAGAATGCTCTGGGAAGCGCTAATGAAAAATATATTGAAGAACGCCCTTCAGTGGAAAGGTACACAAGTGATATATTGCTCCTGTTTGACGGGAAGTTTGCTTCTTTTACCTTTGGTGAGGGAAGACGCATGGGGTTTATTTTGAGGGTGGTTAAACGATTCCCACACAATTTTAGCTCCATTTTCAAACCATAGCTGGTTTAGTTTATATTCTTAGGATGTCAAACAACATTTTAAGAACTTCCGTGGATTGAAATGGGTGGGAATTTTCAATTTTTCAAGCCCGAAATAAGGGCGCATGCCATTAAAATAGGCTAGCGGCCGAAAAAATTTTTTTTTAATATCGGTGCCAAATAGAGCTCAAAAGTTGCATTTTACCCTCCTTATTAATGGAAAAATATTTAAAAAATTTGTAAAAAGTAATTTAGGTGTGTTTTGGTCCAAGAATGTGAAAATAGGGATCTTTTGCATAGCGTATAATGGGAAAAGTCTTAATAAATTAAATTCAAGTTTTAAATGTTCTAAAAGCTTTTAGTTTCCGTACTTTTATGTCTGAATAGTTAATGATACTTTTGAGTTCATTATTAATTTTTTAAAAATCAAGTTAACAGCCTGAAAATGCAAATTTGAATGAAAAAACTTAAATCCCAAAATTTATAAACTTTTAAGTTCAAATATTTTATTTAGTTAGTAATACACATTCTTGTTTACATAAAATGCTTTTAAAACACTCAGGTTGATATTTTTGCAGAAAACAGACGAAAAAACGTTATATAGCACTATAGGCATTTTATTCCAAACTTTAACCTGGACTATCACTTTTTATAACAGCGACTTTTAAAACTCACTCACTTTTTAAAGCGACGAAATGTCAAATAAAAGGCTATGGATTGTGATAGATATAATAAGGGAAAATTTAGGATATATTATAAGTAATTTTAAAACTCTTATCTGGAAAAGTAAATATTAATAAGTATAAAAATGAATTTTTCTCTCATTTGGCGATTCTAAGCCGTATGCCTTAACTTCTTAGCTCAAATCACAGTGAAATACTCTTGTAAATATTTTTTTTGACGATTAAGACACCAAATTAAGGCAACTATAAGTTTCTATTACATTTAAAACTTGAATTTGATTTATTAAGACTTTTCCCATTATACGCTATGCAAAAGATCCATTTTTTCAAATTATAGGCCCAAAACACACCTAAATTATTTTTTATGAATTTTTTTATTATTTTTCCATGAATTAGCAGGGTAAAACGCAACTTTTGAGCTCTATTTTGCACATATAATCAAAATTTTGTTTTTCGGTCGCTAGCCTATTTTAATGGCATGCGCCCTTATTTCGAGCTTGAAAAATTGGAAATTCCCTCTATTTCAGGTCTTTAGAAGGTCTTAATATGTTGTTTGATAACCACAGAATATAAACTCAACCAGCTGTGGTTTGAAAATGGAGCTAAAATTGTGTGGGAATCATTTATAACCATTTTTACGTAAAATTTGATGAAACCTCGAAACTTTAACTTGAATGTGGAACCTGAAGATATTAATTGATCAAACTCAAGTTTTGAATTTTTAAGTTTTATCGTAAATGGAACCTATTCCCGCATCAGGCGTTTTAAATTTCCAAAAAAAGTTTTTTCGCTCCACCCTAGTGGTTAACCTCCCGTTTTTATTTAGAAGAATATTAGTAGTTATGGACCTATATATTATTTTCAGTTCTATTCCGTTAATGTTCCCGCTAAATATCACCATGCTCTTTTGATCACCATATATTCAAATATCGACAAATCTGTCTGATGTTTATTGACAAACTAAACAGTTATTAAAAGGGAGTACTTCACCAGTAACCTCTGGTTAGAGGAATGTGTGAGAAAACTCCAGCTCTCAAGCGTCGCCTCCAACCGTGGACCGGTTTGGCCCTTGTTATGGCTCATCAGCACGGTATAGGAAGGTAACGCAAGAGAGCGGAGGGAGAGCTTTTAGTCTAGCCGACTATAACGGAAAAAGTGGTGACCATTGATCAGTCCTCCTATTATCTGCCGGAATGAACTGCGCATTCCCTAGAACAGATTTAATTCCCGCAAGGCAAGGTATGAAAAGAAGAGTTCTTCACCAGTAACTTCTGGTTAGAGGAATGAGTGAGAAAACTCCAGCTCTCAAGCGTCGCCTCCAACCGTGGACCGGTTTCGCCCTTGTTAGGGCTCATCAGCACGGTATAGGAAGGTAACGCAAGAGAGCGAAGGGAGAGCTTTTAGTCTAGCCGACTATAACATAAAACGTGGTGACTATTGATTAGTCCTCCACTATCTGCCGGAATGAACTGCGCATTCCATAGAATAGATTTAATTTCCGAAAGGACACAGGTATGAAAAGGGAGTACTTCACCACTACCTCTGGTGGATCTCCCTCCGCTCTCTTACGTTACCTTCCTATACCGTGCTGATGAGCCCTAACAAGGGCGAAACCGGTCCACGGTTGGAGGCGATGCTTGAGAGCTGGAGTAAACAGTTATTGATCTAACTAAACATTTTAATCCATGAGTTTGAAATTATTTAGCCCTATTTCTACTTTTTGGAATCAAAATGAGCATAGTGATGTTTAGCGGGAAAGTTAACGGAATTGAACCTTATTTTTTTCTTGGTAAAAAATACAGTTTTAATATAAATAACAACACTTTGGCATTATACTTCACAGCAACGGTTCTTAAAATTGACGTTCTTTGATTCACTCTTATTCATTCGACTCTTATTCATTCATCGTAGTCTTCAATTACAATTCAGACACCGCGATGGGAACTACTTTTGTTTTAGAGTAGTAGATTCAACATAAAAGTTGCTGTGTATAGTATAATCATGAAATGTTATTAAGTCTCTCATGCAAGTTTTTACTAAAGGTAAAAAGGAGAGAAAACAGTTTCATTACTAATATAACCACTTCTTCACTTTAGGCAAATTGGAGTATTAAGAGATAACGACATGTATTATAGGAAGTACAAATGGGACACGAAGCAGTGGGAATATAGCAGAGAACTATTAAAATCATTTTTAAATTTTAATAACACTGAATTTAATTAAGTAATTGCTAAAATATATTGATTTGTATTATATGTTTTGTTTTATAGCCGTTACTTCAAAAGTGAAAAATGTGTACCCAAAAAATATAAAACTGTTATTACTTCAAAGCAAGTAAAATATTTTTATACATAACATTATTTACTAATAAAAAGATGATTAAAAATAATTCCGGAATAAATTTTTCCCTAGTTCCTTTCAACAGAACTATATTTTATTTTATTTAAAAGACTAGGGGGCTCTGCCCCCTGCTCGCTATCGCTCACCAACCCCCGGAACTGCTTCGCAGTTCTTTGAAGATCGCTTCGCGATCTTAGCGAGCAGAGCTCGCTTGTTTCATCTCAATTACCATGTAATTACCCAGTAAAACCTGGAACTACCTGCTTAGTTAATGATAATTTAATATCGAAACTTTTTATCTCTCTAACTTATCAATTACTTAATTTGGACCATTACTACAAAAATAAATATGTTACTAAAATATTCCTTTTTAGCTTACCAATAATTTAATCGAAAGGTTTTCAAAAAATATCCAGCAAGTCTACTAATTGTCATCAACCATCTTAGAGAAAAAAAACATGCCATTGATAAAGTGCACGTGTGCATCTAGTGAATCGTCGGGAATAAGAAATCAGACTCTTAAAAATAATCTCCTGTTTCTCTAGTGAACGACCAGAAAGGGAAGAAAAAATTGAAACTTGGTATCTTAATAATTCTAAAACTAATTCGAATTTTTTAAAAAAGGAAACGCCAATCTTTCTATAAAAAATAATTGTATGCGTGTTTAAAATATCATATTTCTACTGTGATTAGTTTTTGTATTAACCCATTAATGCCCAACTTTTTATTTTTCTTAAATATTTGGTAAAAACATAGTAAATAGCCCCAAAAAAACTGGAAAAATAGTGAAAAAAATTCCAGGTTAAAATTTTAATTTCTACACCAAAATTAAAAAACGTCCCTAAAAAGGGACGTCAGGCACGAATGCCCCCGTTGTTTTTCCCTATAGTAAACGCATGGTAGAAAACTTTTTTAAAGCCTCAAAAACATCTTCTACCTTTTTAAGTGCAGCAAAAGTGATCGGAACCATACTGTAACATGAATATGAACAAAAAATATTAATAACTTATCCAATTAACTGTAAAATTAACCCTAATTAACGTAATTTGAGCATTTTTATGCTCTAAAACACGTTTTTTCCTCCCAAATATATGTTAATTGCAAATTAATTAAGGTTTTTAATTGAAAAAGGCATTCTTTGTTCATGTGTTACCTAATAATAAGTATTAATTACTTTTAAACACCTCAAATCCATCAGAATATCTCAATTTGTGAAGTTTAAGTCTTTCAAATGCCCATACTTTTTTCATTTTATTTAATTTAATTGTGCGGAACACGATTTTCTCCCCAAAATCAAGCATTAGTGGGATGTGCATTAGCAAGCCAGATGATATAGATTGATCTGCAGTATAGCACACAATGATTAGCGACATCTAAATAGAAAAAAAGCCGAAAATTTATCTCAAAAGCGACTTTTTTGGCAATTTTAATGACAAAAAGTCATTATAACTAATAATTATTAAACTTTTAATTAAAATATAACCGGAATATATTTGCATAAGTAATAAATATTGTAAAATAATTAATTTATTCCTTTTAATTAATATAAATTAATTAATTCCTTATAATTTAAGACTTTTTATTCCATTAATTTTGCAGAAATAACAGTATTTTCCAAAAAAAATTAAACAAAAATAATAAATTTACTAGCTAAAATTAAAGTAATTTTATAAATATCAGTTATTTAATTCATTTCATAAGAATCAAACGCGCTTTTATGAAAAAATAAAGGAAACACTAGCATTTCACTATGGGGAAAACCACGGGGGCATTCGTGCCTGACGTCCCTTTTTAGGGACGCTTTTGGAGAGTCCAAAATTAGGTCAAGATAAAATATTTTGGAAAAACAAAAAAACACCCCAACTGATTTAATGTATAAACAGTAATATATATCGGAATTGAATTTTTTTTAAAATAACAACTAGGATTTTTTAGCTTTTTCTTTTGAAATTTTTAAAAAAGCACTTTTCTTAAAAATTCTATCTTCCAACTTTAAAAAAAGTGAAAAATTTTTAAAATTCCGCTTTCTTCTTGTGTTCTTTATGTTCTATGAAGATCAGAGATACATCAGTGCAAATTTTGATTCAAAGGAACAATTTTTGTAGAAATAGGAGGATTTTAAAAAAACGTCCCTAAAAAGGGACGTCAGGCAGTAATGGGTTAAAACGAAAAAACGGAAAAAGAGTAAAAAATTTCGAAACTTAAGAATTTAATTACTCCAAAAATAATTCGAAATTAAAAAAAAGGGCGACGAGGTGCAAAACTTCATACCTAAGAGTATGTGTCTGCAAAAAATCATGTTTCTGCTGTAAATAGATTTTTCTGGGGGCGAACTCGCAGCCGAAAAAAATAATTTTCGACTTTGACATTAAATAAATCCAGAACTAATTATCTATTTAATTAGGTCTGGAAACTGAAATGACCCTCATACATTTGTCTACCAATGGTCAAAATTTCATAATATTCCTTCAAATAGTTTTTGCGTAGTGATAGTTCAAAGTGTTAAAAAATAAAATTTTCAAAATCAGCGGTGACGGCGGCGGCGGCGACGGCGGTGACGGTCACTGTTACTTTTTTTTAATATAGAGGGAAACCGTATGACGACTATATCTTTATTAACTGAAGATATATATCCTTCCACCAGAATGATTCTATTGCGACACAGAATTGTGTGATTTGATATCTCCCTTATGCATCAAAATATATTTGTTCACATTTCATAAAATTTAACTTTAACGTGTAACACATTCTAGTTTACTACGCATCGTGTAGTAAAATAATAGGTGTTTCAAAATATGGGAACGTTTTTGAGAAATATACTGAGCTACAAATATTTTTTTTTAAATGCAGCTTAAAAAATGTATTTCTAAGCTGTAAAAGTGAAACTGATGTTAAGGAAATGATAGTTCTTTGAAATTATATAAAAATGTTGAAGAAAATTTCGCGATATGTTATTGAATTTTCTTCACCCCAAGTAAACTCTACTCACTGAAAAACCACCTTTACTGATAAAGAATTGGCTTTGCACGGGACTCATCAATTTTTATGAGATTGCTTCACTGCAAGAACACTCTTTTCACTGAAAAACAACTTTTACAGGCGTTCTCAGCGTATATTGACAGGCAGGGAAAACAACTTATGTACTTGTTATTATTATGTTAAGAATGGATGAAAATGTCGCAACTTAAAACGTTCATGACATAGGGGAAAAACTAGGATATTTTTAGACTATGGGTTGAATGGGTCGAGAAGAGTAACAAGCTTTTATTGCTGATGGAAATACCCGTCATGAGGTTGTCGGGATCTTTAAGTAAGACGAAACAAATTCTGTTCACGTCAGCTAAGACAAAAAAAACGTTTGAACCTTGGCATGTTTGCGAGTAGTGGCGTTATTTTATTTCTGTTGGTATCAGTATGTAATTACGTGTTTGCAATTTATTGCATATTTTTTGCTTCGAATATGCGTAACAAAACTCAACAGTGTTAGGTGTGTGGTTCTTAAATTTCAACACTGCATACATTTTACTGTAGTCGTCAAATTGTTACAAACATGGCCATACATAAATGGAGATTTTAATTGTAAGAGTGTAGTTCTCAGCTAAGTTAATACTAATCTAGTCTACTATTATACACGTGATTGAAGAACTCATGTTTTGTGGTTAAGGAGGGAAATTTTAATTTGTTTTTGTTTATTTTTAATAAGTCATAAATCGCATAAGTGATGATATTTTCATTCGTTTAAAAATTTTGTTTTTCATATGACTAAAAAATATTTCAAACATTTATAAAAACTACCTTTTTTCTCTCCATTTACTAAGCATTGGCTATAGATATATAATACTTTTTCACAAGTACTACTACATGGTTTTAAATAAAATGGGAACATGATTTGCCTTTTCATTTCCGCATTAATTTGCTTTTCATTTTACTTTCTAATTGCTCAAAACGGAGTTTATGCTACAAAATCACTAAATATTCAGAATGACTCCTTAAGTTTTGAAACAAAATTTAAGTACATTAATTTTTCAAAAACTTTTGTTTTGCTTTTTGTTTTTGTCTTTTTAATAATCTAAAGCGGTAACCCACCAATCCTTGTTTTCAACGTTTCCAATATTTAGAATGATGCTAACATGTACCAATACTGAAGTTAAATTAACTGAAATAAAATAAAGTTGATACAGTAGAACTCTAGTTATCCGAATCATTTGGGACTGGATCTATTATCTATTTAAAAAATTAAATCGAAATCCTAAATCCTACTAACAATACATTTGAATTTAAATTTTGAATTCATGATTTTATTAATGGAATAACTGATAATGAAGGAATATTCAAAATATTACAAAAGAGTCGGCCCAACTTTGTTGCCATATAATGATTTTTTTTCTACCAAGGACGAGATTTAATCTTTTGGTGCAACATAACTATTTTTCTGGGGGGTTTTTATGTGTGTTTGTTCTATGTGGGCTTGTTTTATTTGTGTGTTGTGTTAATAATAAAGGTTTGATTTGATTTGGATGCCATTGGGATGATAAAAGTTTGGATCATTGTGTTTGTTAAGTTTGGATCATTGTGTTTGTTAAGTTTGGATCATAGTTACTGTATGTATGTTAAAATGGAAGAAATAACTATTTTTAAGGAAAGAGATGTTTTAACTAATTTAATGAAAATGCATCATTCGAATAATCGGAGTTCGGATAATTGGGAAATAAACACTTATTGAAAATAGCGATTTTGAATATTGTATGTCATCACACAGACTCTAAATAACCAGTTTTTAATTTTTCAGATTTTTTAAAACACTAATTAGTTTGCAATCTTTATTTTAAAGTTCCAAAGGAGAAAAACCTGGCGTGACGTCACAGCTGCCGATGAGCTACTTGTAACAAAGGATTTGCCGATCGCTCGAACTTCTCAAACCAATCGACTGCTCGAATTTCCCCCTTCTGCTTCCGAACGATGACGTGTTCGGCACCACTGATGTAATGCGCTGAGCTACTGCGCATGTAGTTTTTATTTATTTAAAAACTAATTAACGATCGGATTTGAAAAATGTCTTCACCGATGATTTTCTTTTATTAGATTTTGTTAGGAAAAATTTATTTTTAAAAGGTGTTTACTACCCAATTGAAGTTCTACCATATTTATATGCTTTCATGAATATTTTAAAGACCGGGAACCATATTATATCCCTTTGAATGATTTTAGTTGTAATTAAGAAACAACCTCACTCCTTATAATCACATTCATTATCTCCTATTAAAGCTCAAGATCAAACAAATTATAGCCATCACCCAACAAAAACTTTCCAGATCAAAATTTCCTAGGCATTTCCCCCCTAAATTCGACCACATCTATTTAAAGGCGACTCTCCCATATTTGTCAGAACCCTCTGCGTAATTTATCGGCCTTTTAACCAGAGAGAGCAATGCGCGGGAATTTTGCGCTTTTCACGACGACACAATGAATTCAGCGAAACATCATCAGTCAATCAAAGATCGCTTTTGTGTCTTTTGTGTGGACAAATGTTTTCGACGCAGCAGCACGTTCAGCTTCCTGCCCACTTGCCTTCTGTATGCATGTGGTGTATAAATATATACGGCTGTGTGTATAAATATATATGCATCAACCTTTTTTTCTAAAAAAATAAGGAAGTTCCATTCACACAAGTTGTGAAAGAAGGGAAAAGGAGAAGAAAGGGGTAATGGTAAAAAGCTGGAATATCGTCCTTTTGTTAAGTGCTTTTTTCGTGTTTTTAGATGGGAAACGCTTTCATTCAAAGTCAAAGTGAATTTACGTTTTGAATATGCAAAGTTTAAAATGTTTCGATTCTTATCGCGGCGTGTTTGGGAATAGCGTAGATGGTTCTTTTTAGGACTAAGGTAATGGGGAAAATTTTTCTTGGTGTTTTTAAGTTTGATGTGTTAAAAGTGTTTTTCAAAAAGAGTACACCAGTAATAATACCTAAATCGCAATGTTTAGTTCGTATTGATTCATAAAAGCCTATCAGATAACATATTTCCAATGGTCGTTTGTTGTCAAGGAGTTTTTCAAAATGCTAAAACCACTTAAGTATAAAAACATACGTGTTAAAAACTCCCACAAAATATGCTTGAGTGTAAGTACATATTTAAGTTTTCTAGGTACAAGTCAATCACTTAATTTATGTACTTAATTGTGTTTTTTAGGTAGAACACTTCAAGAATGGGTTATAATATAGTATTCTGAATATGTTTGAAAAGTTTTTGAAATGAGTTTCATCCAGATATGTGTTCTAAAATTAGTTAATATGTTAAAAATCTGAAATTCGTAAATTTGTATCGAAACTCTGGAAGAACACATGTATTGTGTCCTTAATTTTACTTCATCATTTTATTTCACTCAACATCCTCGAATAATATGCAACCAAAACATTTTTCATTAGATTTACCTCAGCTTCACATAAGTGTTTCACGAACTTGCAGTGTTGTCTTTCCATCTGCTGACTTCCAAAGTGAATTATTACCCTTTAATATATTTCCTTAAAACAATCTATTTTAAGATCGTGTTTCGTAGAAAAGAAAACACCGATACAAAAAATATCTCTTATGACAGATAATAAAAAATAAAACTCAAAACCTGGCAAATTTTCAGAACTAAATTAATTACAGCTTGAAATTAACTTTGACAATCTCTGTTATTTAGTACAGATCGATTCTAATTTACACACCGAGCCGGGAAACTTGAGAAGTTAAAAATTACTAAAAACTTAACATGATTAGGAGCGTAGAACACGTAAAATCTTAACCTTGTTAGTCAGTTTCGACGTAAATCCTACTACTATTATAATTGTGAATGTTTGTCTGGATGTTTGTTACTCTTTCACGCAAAAACTACTGAATGGATTTTAATGAAATTATACCATAATGTAGCTGATACATCAGAATAGGACATGGGCTATAATTTATAAAGAGAAAATCAGTCCTTCATTCTTTTTTTCCCGTTTTTCCTGCTTTTTTTCACTTATTTTTCCGTGTTTGAAAACCTGTTTTACCAGTCATACAACGAGTTAAAAATAAAACATTGTTTCAAATGAGACAGATCACTAGACTTTTTCATTTACTAGATCTTTTAGTTTAGTTTTAAACACTGGTTTTAAATTTGTTAATTTGTTCACTAGACTTACTAATTTACTCGACTTTTTATTATGGTTACAAATTGGTTATTTTATAAAGGCACCAAGATATTAAACATTATCAGGAACATCGGGATTGTAAAAAGTGACAAGAACACCGGGATTGGAAAATTAGCGAGAACATCGGGATGGAAAAATTACCGGGTTATAAAAATTACCGAGAACAATGGGATAGGAAATTTACCATAAAGACACCCAGAATACCGGAATATAAAAATTACCGTAAACACTGAGATAGGAAAATTACCGGGAACGCCGGGATTAGAAAAATTACCGTGACCACCGGGATAAGATTACCGGGAACACACTGGGATAGGAAAGAGGCGCCTGGGATACCGGGATGATTTGTAATATTGCTAATTTACAAAATTATAAATGTATTTTAAGAAATATTTAAAAAATTAATTTATTCACCCCACCCGTGCAAGGCCGGGTATAACAGCTAGTATTGATATAATTTCGTTTTTGCCTTTTTATTTTTCAGTAAATTAAGTTTTCCTTAGTTTTATTCTTGTAATGGCAGTTGAGTTATTTATGTCGAGTTGTTTCCTGTTAAATATCAACAGAATATTGCGCGAGGGTGGAGGAAGTATTTTTCATAATTAAATATTGATTTGAGGGTTCGTTCAAATAAATAATTCATTACAATTATATTGTAAATAATAAATATGTATATTACACCATGATCTAGCATGGTGGAAAGTGGCTGTAATTTTTGTAGATGATTATACTTTGTTCATACAGAATAGGCGCCTAAGGCGTAAGGGGCCAATCATTAATTACGTAAGGGTCCTGAGGGGGAGGAGGGGTTGGATAAATCTATACTAACCCTTACTCGGGGTGGGGGATAACGTAATATTTTCAAAGTTAATCTAATCAAATTCAAATTATTCTAATCAAATTACTATTGAATAACCCCAGAAAAAATTAAACATTTTATGTTTAAGATTATTTAAAAACTCACTTTTAAATCTCTACTGATAAATGGTATTCTAAAGACTAGAGATAATGATATAATGGTAATATGTAGTTGACAGCATGAATATTACTTATCCTGTGAAAAATAAAAATCTTTGATTTCCTTCAAACTGAGAGTTTTAGTGTAACTGATCCTTTTCTAACGTTTTATTATTTTGAAAAACGAAATGGAATCTTACGTAAGAATAGGGGGGAGGGGTTTGTAAAATATTGCATACCCTTATATGGGGGTAGGGGGGGTCAAAAATTGCCAAAATCATCCTTACGTAATTAATGAATGACCCCTAATGTTTTAGAAGCAGTTACTATTGTAATTATCATTGACAACTTTTTATTGTGTGATGAAAAGGCAGCCTAAACAGAAGTAGTTAAAATACTGTTAAATAAAAGGTCACTTAAGTTGCGTGATGAGCGTTATTAAGGGTTTTGGAACGTTTTTAATCCTGCTTTAGGCGCCTATTCTAAATGAACAGAGTATAAAACACAGAGGGTGTCAATTTTTGAAGTAAAACCATAGCTGACTATTAAACCTTTCATTATAATGCATACTTCCAAATGACGAAAATTCTCAAAGTTTAAGTAAAAAAATTATTATTATTCTTTAGTCGAAAAAATTTTTACAAAAATATACGAAAATTATATTTTTAAATGACTCTCTAGTCTTATTCATTCCTATAAATATGTTATATGTCCATTCCTCTTTTATAATGTTCCGTTTTGTCTAAGAAGTGTTGTTGTTTTTTTTTCATTCCCGAGGTATTCTTCTTGATTTTATATCTCTAGATAAGAGCAAATTCTTTAAGTTTTTTTTTCAGATATCTTGATTAAAAATAAGCAATTTTCATGTTAGGTTCTTTTTAGTTCTTTCTGAAATGCATTCCCTTTCATTTTAAAATTTTCTACTTAGATAAAAATATAATTAGGAAATTAAAAAACGTAATTTGTAAAATAGTATAAACTTTATTCATATAATTGATTATAAATAGAATGAATTTTTCCTCACCGGAGTTTTAAAAGAGAATTAAATTGATGCTTTATTAATTAGGTTAGATAAATAAGTTTTGGAGAATAAATAAGCTTTTTTTATCTTTAAAAATAAACTCCTAAATTAGCTTTTTACAATTGTTTACAATAGAATCTCTAATCTATTTCTATTACGTAAATTCTACTTAAATGTTATATAGTCTTTATAATTTTATTTCTACCAAATTATACTACAACTTGTAAAATATAATTCACACTTAGTAATAAATTTTAAAAATCCATTATTCTTTGAGTATTTTTTATTGTTATGTTAACTTAAATATTCCTCAAGGTAACCCAAGTTCAATACAACTTTAATACTATTAAAAAGGTTATGTTCAGTTAAAAGTAATTATAATACTAGAAATAACTGAAACAGTGTATTATCTAAATTTACAAAGGATTAAATGTTATTCTACTTTGAAAATGTGTTTTTCTTTAATCTCTACGTAAAATGTATTATCTTATAGTTTTAAATATTAAAAAAATTCTTGGGATACCACCCACGGTGAATTGAAATAAGATGATGGTATTATTTTCGATGAAACATAAAGGAAAAGGGGATTTACAATAGTAAGTATCAAGTGTTTCTCCATTATTTTAATTGGTATGAAAAATATTTACTGTGTAATACTTTATAATTAAAGAGCATGCCTTTCCTGGTTTTTAATTTTCTTTTTTTTCTTTTCTCGGTCAAACTAGTTTTGATCTCTTAATATATGGAGATGAAAAGTTTTAACGAATTAAGTTATGAAAAAACTATAAGTTTTATGAATGAAATATGTTAATTAATAAAATACATTTAGTTTAAGAAAATTTATATAAACTCACTTTTTAAAAACATCTGTAAGGATTTCTAACGAGTTTATTCAATTAATTTTTTATGGTGGAATAACTTTCAAAAATTGTTCCGTTTAAAACATGAATGTAGGAATTTGAAGCTCAAAAATGTTATGAATATGACGTGCAATAATAGGTAGTGCATTTTTTAAATACAGTGTGTCCCATAAATAATGGGTCGCACTTCTAGGGGGGATAGTAGACACCTAGACGAGTCAGAATCACATAGGATTTGGGGGTCCCAGACCAAATCCCAGGGAGTTAAAAATGGACCCACACTCCAAAAAATTATTGAAAAATTCAATTTGTAGAAGAACTACTATTGGTAAAAATTTAACTATGGTCTCAAAAATTGTGGTTTAATATGATCTTTAAAACTATCTTAAAAATTTTCAGTTAAAAATTTTTTTAATACAAAAAAAGTTTAAAAATCACAAACAAATGTGAAAACTCTGCCAAAACTTTATTTTGTATTTCGAAATCCTTTCTTTTGATTTAATAATCTGAAAATTCATAGTTGAAAACCCTTAAGTCCAAAGTGTAACGTAAAAAACATCGATATTAAATGCTTGAGAAAGCATGGTTAAAGCATGGTTTAAGTCCGTTTTTTGCGTCCGCAAACTGCCGTTTCGGAAACGGCTATAGGATACCAGTTAGCGCACCCAAAAAACGAACTTTAACAGGATCTCAAGGGTTTAATATTGATGTTTTTTACGTGAAACTTTGGACTTAAACGTTTTCAACTATGATCTTTCAGATTATAAAATCAAAAGAAAGGATTTTGTAATACAAAATGAGATTTTGGCAGAATTTTCACATTTTTTTGTGGTTTTTTAACATTTTTCATAATGAAACAAATTTTAAAGTGAAGACTTTTGAGATAATTTTAAAGATAATATTAAACCACAATTTTTGAGACCATAGTTAAATTTTTACCAATAGTAGTTGTTCTACAAATTGAATTTTTCAATAATTTTTTTGGGGTGTCGCTCCATTTTTAACTTTCTGTAATTTGGTCTGGGACCCCCAAATCCTATGTGATTCTGACTCGTCTAGGTGTCTACTATCCCCCCTAAAAGTGTGACTCATTATTTATGGTACACCATGTATAATAACCACAATGAGATCTAAAAGGTTAATTGATAACAATAATAACATTAATAATATTTATGCCGTTTTCTATATTATCCAAAACTTAAAATTTTAAATAAAAAGTGTATAAAATTTGTATTTATTGTTTTAATACAAAACTGATATTTGCTCCAAAAAGTTTCACTAATTACTAATTTCTAATACGATATTTGTGTTTTTAATTAATATATTTACAATAGTTTTCATTCAAAGCTTCAAAACGAAAAAAAATACAATTAAGTATTATTAAAATTCGAGATAGTTTTATAGGTTTTAAGAAAAACTGAAGCAATTAACGTTCCATTTGTCAAAAATTACTTTCACTCAATAAAAGGTAATTTCTTTTGAAGTTGATTTATGATACTAAATACATTTGAAATATGTATTTGAACAGAGCGTTTATTTTATTTCGGTTGCTCGAAATTTTTTTTCACGATTTCTTTTTACAAAAAAAGTGAAAATGCATCTTTAACCGTGTTTTCTATGTAAAATTGCAAACTCTTAGTGTTAAAGTCATGGGAAAATATTTTAGTTTCAAAGGTAAGTTAACTCTAAAAAGCATAATTTTGAGTATTCGTATTTATTTCACTTGTTAAAAATGAACCTCAAAATTATTTACAAACATTGGGAGATCTAAATAACAGGTTTTCAACATCAATAGTATATTTTAGTGTATTTTTTAGTATCGTTAAAAGTCAGTGATTATAAAAATAAAGGTTATTTTTAACTTACCCCATGGCTGTTCATTAGTAGCTGGCGACTGAGCTCTTATTCCTAATACAGTAACCCAAATGCTTCCAAACAATTCACAGAAAAAAAGACTAGTAGCTACGGTCGTTATAAAAGCCATATCTCTGAGAATAATCTGTAAGTCTTGGTTGGTACTCCAAATTTTTATCATCCAATGAACAACACAAAACATAGAGTAGTTATATCACAAGCATTGCACAAGTGTTAATATCCAATTTGAATGATTGCCTTATTTTTGCGTTTGTTTTTAGGTCCGTGGAACAACTTATAGGAGACATTCCATCACGAATTGATGCAAAATATCCATATGAAGAAACTTTTTGACTCTCGCTTAGCATGTTAGTTGAAAGTATGGACTGGTAGTGAAATTAACAGCTAATAAAATTTCCAGTCAAAATTTTTGTTTACCTGTCTTAATGCGTATATGCTAAGCTCAAAAAGAAACATACATTATATATGAATTGAAAGGCTTATCCATTGATGTGCCATCTAATTTTAAGCATTTTAAAACCTATTGAATAATATTACAACAGTTGATATAACTATGAAATTCTTCGAACTCCTTCAGTATAGATATACTCCCTAAAGTTCAGGTGTACATTTTTATTTTCAAGTTATAAATCGAATAATAAAAAACGATTGCTTACTAATTCCGATAATTTCAAAATCAAGCAATATTAAATTTTCTTTCAATGGGTTTCAAACATTCAATTATCTCAAGTCAAATTTCTACACAAATCTCAAAATATACCTTTAAGAAAATATTTCAAACCATGTAGTAATAACTAATAAATATTTAGAACAAATATCGCACATTCATATCACATCATGTTTCACGACGGAGAAATTTTCGAACGCACTTTTGTTGAACATCCTTTCTGCACGTTAAAATATCTTCGAATTCCAATAACTTTCTTGCATATTCCATATATAATCACACGGACGTTATTATAAATCGACCCTTGAAGCTGGCAAAAAAAATTTTCTGCAGGCAACCGCTGACACACAACTAACTCCAAAGCCGGGAAAGCACCAGATTGGGGAAAACGGGGAGTCCAAATCGCCGCGCGGTACTACAGACACTGTCTGTCGCTGGGATAGCGGGATCACTCAGATTCCCCCTTCTCTGAATCGATTCTTCTCTAGTTTTGCTTTTTGACGCTCGGAGGCGCTGCGGAGCGGTAGGTAAAAAATACTTCACCTTATGTAAAGTTGGCCCTAGCTGGGGCGAAAGCAAAGAGTGAAAAAGAAGCTGTGTGTCGTCCCTTTTTCTTTATTCTATTTTGTTACTTAACCTGATTCTGAAAAGGGGTTGTTTTGAAAAGAATGGGAATGGAAATTTTCCACTAAATTGATCTGGCTTTCTTGGAGATACATCATATTATTTCTTGTCTTTCAGATATATTGCATACATCTATGTATGGTGGTTTTTTCTTAACTCTGACTGCATGGAGTGCTTCTGTTTTTTTTTAAAAAGAAGGTCTAATAAATATGTCACTTCTAGGATCTCGTGTTTTGTTACAGTGAATCTGATTTGTAACTTATTTTAGAAGCTTCTGCATAAGAGATTTTATATCAAATTTTGTTTATGCAGTTTTGGATTTTAGTTTGGGCATTTATTTAAAAAATTACTACACCAGAAGCCGTTATGTTTTTCGCTAACAATAATTTTTCTAAGTAAGTAATTTTTAGTTCATGTTGAATTGTTACATACAGTTTTACATAAAAACTGACAATAAAATACGTGGAAACTAGAAATACAGACAAGTTTTATATTTATGTTTATTTTCTTTACAATCAACTCAAAATTTGCTTTTTTTCTTCAATATTTGAACGTTTTAAAAATTTGTTAATTATGTTTTTCAAATTACAATGAAAGACTCAAATAAGGATTTTTTTCCGAATTTATTAACATCAATATTTGTATTTATTTTATCTAGCAAAAATGAAGTGGGATCTTTTCCACTAGTTTTTTCTGTCTTCGCCATAAAGCTCTATGATAATTATGAACTTATAATAATAACAATAATTATAATTTATTGAACAAACAAAAGAACAGGACAGAAAAAATACAAACATAGGTGATCCAGTACATGCATATCCCAAAGGAGCTACCGCTCGTCCATGGGGTCACAGAATATCTTTGTTAAAAGTTAGATCAAAAAAAGAAAAAATCGATTTGGTTTATAGTGGAAGAAGTTGTTTTGCTTTAACACTAGACACTTAAAAAAGAATTGTATATACAAAAACAAAAAATAAGAAAAGGAAAACAAAATGGCTTGGCTGGCAATTTCTAAGTTTATAGAGAAGAAAATATTAATAGAATTTCTTCATTTTCATATTAGATCAAAACAATATATGTGTTAAACATATTTTATAGGTTTCCAAATAAGTACATGTACAAATTACCTTGGTTAATTAACTTGTGGGTATAAGAAGAAATATATGTTGCAAAGTTGTAGCTTTATCAATATCTGACTTATTCCACATTCCTTCTTATCCTTTCAGCTCTTAAGGGGTAGGATTAGCTTCACTTTTTTACAAAATATTATGTTTTCTTGCGAGAAAAGTTTTTTGCCTCCTAAGCTTTTACCATCATTAGAAGCTTAGCGAAGATAAACTGCGTTTTTAGGCAAGAAACTTAGAACTATGAAGTAAAACTTCAAACTTAATCTCAAGCTCCATACATTTCTTTAAGGCAATAAAATATAACTCCTAAACCTTTTTATATTTCCATTACTAGAACACGTCCATTGTGCATTGTCCCGAAATAGAAAAAAATAGAAGAATTACTTATTGTTCTTAAAAATTTATTACCAAACAGAATATTATCTATTAGTACATTATTCAAAAAGAAATTATACATTTGAAAAATATTTTGTGGAATAAAAACGCAGTAAATAAACTAAAATATTAACAAAATCAAAGAAAACCAATGGAACGTACACAATACATAGCCGACTTCAGCAATCCAAATACTTTATGATAAAAATACGTCCAATTTTGTCTGGCAATGCCTAATGCTTATCTAAGAATATTTTTATATTTCCAACAGGTCAGCTTTATAAAGTACCACTGAAATGAACTGAAAAATGACAAAATCTTCCTGTATGTCAAAAAAACTCTTTTTTTTTAAAGAAAACTCTATGTACGCGTAAAGTAATGTTCCCAATTTTTCCTTTCGTTTAAAAATTATAATGTATTAATACACCAGAAGCTTATTTATTTATTCTAAAATGTTTTAAAAAGAGTATTTGGGTTCACAATTGTTGTTGTTTGGCATCCTCCTTTGCTTATATCAACTAAACAAAACCAAAGAGACCATGTCAAAACATTAAATTAAACCTCATCGGAGTGAATGAGTCCCCATCCCTCACGGAGGGAACAGTTTTGAACATCATTTTGAATTTTTTTTTTATTTTTACTCTTTTTTTCAAACTAGACATGCACTAGTATGTTGAATCCCTCCAAAATGTGTGAAAATAGTTCTTAGCTCAACTGATGGAATAGATATGGAATAGATGCGGCTAGAGTGCCGCCGTGCGGTTTCGCATAAACTGGCAAACATTTGCCATTGGTGATTGAAAGGTAAACAAAACGTGACGGTAGTTTTTTAAGAAGACATATCCAAAAAAAAGTATAATGCCAGCTTGAAAGCAACATAACTTTCTTTCGCAGATCCAAGGACTGACAGGGTAAATCTAAATTCAAACAAGATTCGGGCTCTACAGAAAGAAGTATATATAACAGGTGGATCGTTGTTGGTTTTTTTTTCTTGGAGCAAAATTTATTCATCCCCATATCAGTCACTATTTCTGAGATTATGCATACGATATTTCTTTTCAGGGTATTTACTTTTTCGTTGTTTAGGAGTAGACGTGTGTATATTTTACCATAAACTAATAATTTCTTAATAGAAACTTACTGTTTGGTGAAACACAATAGGATAATGGACATTCTGGTTATATTAATTATAGAAGAATAAAAAGGTACACTAAAAATATTTTTAGTTCTATTTAAGTTTGGCTTCTTAATTTTGTTCATCTAAAAATTAATGAAAAATTTTCCAAATTTACATTTATATTCTGAATCAAGTTTTCATTTTTTTAAATTATACCAGATGTAACATTGGAGCATTATCTTTTGCAAAGTTCCCGAAACTATGCTTAGTATTAGTAGTTCTTTTATATCTACACCATAAAAAATTCTAGCTCGGGAGAGTGTAAATGGACTTGTCGAAACACCCTGTTGATTTAAGGAACACTATTTTTTGTAAAAATTAAAAGTTAATTTTTTTTCTCATTACATAACATCTCTCATAAGTGAAACATTCCGGATATCATCTCGAAAAGAAGAGTCTATACAGGTCGAAATCCCGATCAAACATAAAGAAACACCATCCAAACTGAAACTAAATCCTTTGAAACATTGATTAATATGAAGGTACTTCCCCGTCATAAATATCAATGTGTTTAATAGCAGGGATTAGTCCCACCTTTGTGATAAAGTGCGAAACTGAGTAATCGGTGGAGCTCGCGAAAGAAGCTTTAGTATTTACACTTAAGTTGAATATTTTACGAGGCAATAAAGTTTTGTTACTCGTTTTTAATTTTAAGGCGAATGAATGCGTGATGATGGATATGTGCTCTAAATTGTGTTCGCCTTAGCTAGAATTCTACTAATGCAGTTTGTGTGTGTAGAGTTGTAATTGCGATGCTGATGATCACGTTGAGCTGGAGATGGAAAGGGATCAGGAGAAATGAAAATGTTTGTCTAGAGTGGGAAATGTTAAGCACTGTCAATTTTTGAAGAGTTTAGACTTTTATATGAGTGAATCAAATTGACTTTTCAATATTTAAATCAAGAAGAGAAAAGGGTTTTTCGTGTGAAAGGATTTTTCACGTTTTCTAACATAAGATAAGACAACATGTGATATTAAAATGAATAGTCATGAGAAAAGATATAATCTACACTGTAAAAAATAATCCAGTAAAGAAACAGAAAATTTCTGGCAGCAAAAATTGCCAGAAAATTTTTGTAGGCTGAAAAATCCTGTAAAAAGAAAAAAGCTGTAACCTACAGGTAAATGCTGTAAAAAGAAGCTTTCTGTCAAGTGAGCTACATATTTTTTCTGTTGTCTCACAGTAATTTTCTGCTTGTGCGCATGCGTGTCGACTTATTTTAGCTGTTTTTTTTTTGAAATTTTAATAAATCAATAACCGGGGATAGAACCCACGACCTACCGCATGCTAAGCACGCACGCTACCACTGCTCAAACGAGGATTCTGTAAAAGTAGAAATTATCCGAAGATGTTCTTTCTTTCTCCACGAACTGAAACTTTCTGTTTAAGTACAGATAAGCTAAAAAACTAGAAAAAAGCTGTTTTTTTACATAAAATAAATAGAAGTGCGGTGGGAATGTTACATGACGGAATATCCCTGTAAACAGGAAGTCATTTTTATTGAAACTTTCTGTTTTTCTACAGTTTTTTTTACAGTGTATATGCAAGGCTCGATTTCAGCCGGCGTTCCGGAACCTCTTTTTCGTAAAAATATTAATATTATTTTTTATCTTCGCATTTTTTGTACGTAGGCTTTTAGAATTTCCCTTTTGTTTTAAAATGTTTAATAGAATTACAATTGATACTATTTTGTCCCGAAAAAATACGTGGACTCTTGGCTAGATTCTGGTCATCATTCTGCCAGCCGTCAAAAGCAAGGAGAGATCGCGAAAGATGCAATACAATGAGGACCAAATGAAATTTTGTTCTATATCATAGATGGTGACAATGGTGTCTTTCAGATTAATTTGAAATTTAGATTAAGCTGAAAGTCACCATTGAAATGTCTTTTTATTTTTTTATTAGGAAAAGTGGTGTAACTTTAAAACACTTCACATTTTTTAAACGAGTTATTTAAATTGCATTTAAAATTTAAAAAATACTTTTCAATAACATACTTTACTACAGTGTATTTTTGTTAAGGTTTTACCATTTAAAGACTAACTATGTATTCTATTCCTTAAATTTACCATATATACAACACTAATGGTTCATTGATGATAAGCCTTCCCACCCCTACAAGGGGCACCCTTTTGGAAATAAATACAACCCACTATACAAAAAAGGTATTCTATAAAAAATTGTATAAAACGTTCATCTTCTTATACAATCATTAATATTGGTATAATTTATTATTAATAATTAGGTTCGAGCACGCAACACTCTTCCTAATCTAGTACAACACATTTGAATTTATTTTGTTAAGTTAAATTTGAAAACAAATGCTTAAGTTTTTGTATAAAAAGCATTTGCTTTTTTAGTTTTTAGGCCAATAATTTTACTGCTCTGGTACCTCTCTTTTTAGAAATCGAGCCCTGTCTACATGTATAATAATCTTACCTAGCTCCCGATTTTCGCTTTATTTCTTTTCCTCGGTTGGCTAATCAGTTTGTTTACAAAATGATTGCTTTGATTTTAATTTTTCCGATTTCCGTTTGTTAATGATGTTTGCCGTTCAAATATGATAAGATGAATTAAATTTTACTATTTTAAAGTATTTTGATGCTACAATTAAAGCGTGTTGAACTTTTTTTAAGCGTGAAAAAGTAGAGTTAATTTTTAAAAGCGATTGGCAAGGTTTGTTAACAATACATATTGCAGTTTTGATTTCGCCGATAAATTGACGAAATCGGCAGGCAAGTTTAAGCTAGGTTTGAACTTTAATGACTCTAAAGAGCCCCCTAGTATACAGTAAATAAGATATATTATTTCGTTTTTATGCTAAAATTTATATTTCATCTTAAAGAAACACCGATTTTTGTAGATTTATATTCTAAAGATATTTTGTACAAAATGCTACTTCATATTATAATTTAATTATTAAAACTATACATTTAGGTTAACCTACTCAAAATTTAAATATCTACTAATATATACTAATATTTTTAAGTATTTTTTAAGTGTACTCCACAAAACTATCTCTTCATAAATTAAAAATTTTACGGTGAGTTTTTTAAAATTAAGTTTAAAACTAATCATTATTTAAAAGCTTCTTTGAAAAAAAAGGAATACTATAAATACTCCCGTTTAAAAATTAGTTAGCATTTGCCCAATGTACCGGAATAAATTTATTAGACTCATTTTATACGATACCAGTCATCGTTAATTTTTTTTCTCAAGTTAATTCATTTATGTAGCTAGTAAACAATATTTTATACTTTCGTTTTTCTACTACAGACGAATTCAATTGCGTGACATTCCAAATTGGGTGGAAGACTTCCAGCTATGTATTTCAAACCCGAAATACGATTTATCTCCAATGTTACGGAAAGTACTACAGGCAAAGCAATGATCAACTAACTGCCAAAGTAAAATCTTGCTATGGTTGAGTTGAAGTCGTCCATTTTGAATTTAGTTAAAAATGACTATTAACTAGGTATAAGTCATTTACATGTATACAGTATAACTCTAATACCTTAAAAAACAAAGCGGTCCGAAAAAAATTTCGAGATATCACGGTTATCGAGATAAGGAAGAAAAAAAACGAAATAATTAATTTCAAGTTGAAAATATGTGTTCAAGATTTAAAGATTTTTGAGATATTAAAATTTGAGATAACGAGGTTATAATATTTTTTAATGGTGGGTACTGGGATTTTAATCCTTTGACCACTGAAATTCCCTTCCTACTCAGCGTTACACAGAGGGCAACTGTGGACCGAAGCCACGTAACACCAATCGCTTGCACAACCTTTTGTTACAGGGGGACCACATTTATAACACAAGGACAGAAACTAACATCCATGCTAATCGGGGGGATTCGAACCCCCAGACATGCGGCTTCGCTGTCAAATGCTCTTAGCACTATAGTAGACAGCAACTTAATTTGAACCTACTACGTCACTACCAAACAAAGTAGTTCCCGTCGCAGTGTCTGAATTTCTAGTGAAACAAAAAACGTCAATTTTAAAATACGATTATTTCGTTAAACCCATGCATAAATAGTGACTTTTTATCACAATTCGCGTATCGAAGTCCCCCTAGCAACCCAACAGGCTTTGTGTTTACTCCCTTTTTCCTTCTGCCTATGACGTACTGGGTTCAAGAAACGTTGCTGTACGTCACGGAAACGTTGCTGTAGAACGTTGCTGGTAAGAACGTTGCCGGAAACGTTGCTGTAGGCAATACGTCAGCAAATTATAATTATTACTTATTCTTAATGTCGTTTAACTAGGGAACTTAACTAGTCCTTCAGTCAGTATTTTTCAAAATGCAAAATTTACGGATAAAATTATGAGTTAATTTCAGCATTAGAAATTGGGAAAAAATCCGCTGGTCCTGAGGGTCAGTACTTCACCAATATTACTGGTCCGCAATAAAAATTACTGGTCCGACAAATTAAAAAGAACCAGTTTAAATATTATTACAAATGTGAGCACTGAATGTGAGTACCAAATAGGTAATGTTAAAAATTTATTCAATAATAAGTTACCAGCTGTAAATATAAATATAATACTCTTCTTGATTAAATAAAATTTTTCTAATAAGGAAGTTGCATGCGTCAGATTTTCAAAAACAAACAAGTGTTCCGTATGGTTTTTTGTATGGTAAAATGAAATACCTAGTCAAGTCAGTTTTTCAAAAAAATGTACAGGTAATTAAATATTTTAATTTAAAAGAAAAAAACACGTGACTGAAAACGTTTATTGTTTAAACTATAAGATGACGTCAACAATAATACCATCAACTCCATTGCTTTACAACAATGTTTAGGATGACGTCACATCCAAACTCTTGGCGTTTTCGCGCGCTTTTAAAAAGGGGATTTTTGTTAATTTTTTTGACAATCAAAAAATTTCTCGATCGGCCTCAAATTTTGGGTAGTTGCTTATTTTTGCAAGAGGAATCGATTAAAAAAATAAAAAAAATCATGCAACTTCCTCATTGACATGCCAATTGGATACAAATGCACTAATTGGCAAAAAATAAAAACTTTCCTTGAATAAATGATATTGCACACAAATTAATACATAACTTCAAACTAGTTTAACAATGTTAGTTGACAAAATGGTTGTAATCTGATTTATTTAACCCTGCTGTTCTGCTCCGACTTTCTCCACGCACGTACTGTTCGGGTCAATATGACCCGATACAAAAAATATCACTTCTAGCGGTAAATGAATGGCGTAATTTAAGAAATAGGTTAAATAGTAGTAAAATAACTGTTAATAAATGTAATTATTATGAAATAATTGAGTAAAGATATGAAAAACATATAAAATAATAAAATTAACTAAAAAATATTTGTAATTGAAATTCGTAATTTTTTACTGTTTTGACAATTTACATAAATGAAAATGGGTTTTAAACAAGTATGGCACAACAATGTAGTACTTTTTTAATTTTTTTCATCTGAGGGACCGATAGTAATTTCAATTTTTTCTTCATTCTTTTACTTTTTTTAATTGATTCCCTCCCCCCTTCATGACATTATTTTAATCTGCTTTACTGTATGAAAATAAGAGTGATTTCCTCAAATCTTCAAAAATAATCTACATTTGAACATTTATTTTCCTACTATTTGTACTAAATTCCATTGAAAACGCATTGCAGAATTTGCAAAATTACTCATTACTCCAAATACTTCATATTTTCTTTGGCGATGATTTTTGTTCTTTTCCTGTAATAAATTTTATGTTTCAGTTCTTAGGAAGTTATACTACCACAAAAAGTCCACATTTATCCCATACCTAATGGTTAACTTGGTCAAAAGATAGTGGCAATGAAAACAACACTAATTCCACATTTTGAGTAATATTTTCATTCGGATAGCACAAGTTTCGTTTCATTAGTTATTTTTAGCTTTCTAACTGAAAGTAAATAATTCATAAAACAAAAATACAACAAGAAAGAATAAAATTTGGAAATATTTTTGCTTTTTTCCCAACTGAATCAACCTTTTGACCTTCCACGTGCTTTAGTGTCGAATGACAAAAAATCCAAGAAAAAATAAAATCAAAATGCAGAAAAAGAATGTTATAATAGGTTTTATTCTTTTCCGTTGAGTTATTCCACAAAAAAATATGAAAAGGTTTGAGCAAAACGAAAAAATTTAGAATCGGGTCATACTGACCCGAACAGTACATTAAGACTATGTTGTAAAATATCCCTCGCAAATTAAAATAATTAAAATTCCTTTTAGATGTAGATATTTATATGACTTTCCAACAAAGTCATGAAGTTTCATTCAAATAACTCTATTCAATTTTTTTTGACACGCGACTGAAAAAAATTTTGGGTCAAATAGACCCTAACAGAACAGCAGGGTTAATGAAATTAATTTTTTTTTGCGTTTCTCCCGATTCCAACCAAAGAGAAATTGCAGGCTAGAACTGGAGGGTGGGGTATTTTTTCACCACTGGACCGGCGGACTAGTTTTCTGATTCCACTGGTCCCAGCAGTTTTTTAGTTGTCACGGACCAGCAATCCAGTACAATTTCAAACGCTGGTTAATTCCCTAAAATTCCCCCTATGCATTACACTCATCCCATACACACTCCGAGTAACACCTGCGTGAGAAAACCACACCCCTCTTCGTTCAACACAGTAACTAAATAAGCCCTACCCATCCTTGACTGCTGCAGATTTTCAATTTGCATTAGACAATCATTACCAACAGTAGCATTACATATTTATGCAAGCGCAGCAGTAGCCTGCAAGTGAAAGCGTTATATTCTTTTCTTTTCTTATCTTATCGAGACGAGAGGATAGGAGTATTTGATGGCGGGCGAAGGGAATATTTCTATCCACGTATTCTATGATTTCCTCGTTAAGACACCATCCTTCTATAGGAAGGAGGGCTGTTGTTACCGAAAGAAAGATGGAAGGGCCGGTGTAGGAATTGTCGAAATGGGTTTTTAGGTAGCTTTTTTTTATTTCTTCTTCTTGGTGGATAGTCTGTATGTTCGGGATGTATTTGAAATAGTTAAAATTACAACAGAGGAAGAACAGAATTTTTAAGCATAAAAAGGGAGTGCATATAGTACTTTAAAAATTAAGAAATGTAGTCAAAATGTCCAAATATTTTCTTTTATTAACTGAAGGTATTCCACGATTCTTTAGATTTAACATGACGATTTAGATTTAACATGGTATTAAGATCAAGAAAATGTTTGAAATACTTTTTACTTCATAAAAGTTTAAATATCGAACCCAAAGATTTAAAAGTGTTAAGCCTTTAAACTCAATTTCTAAAAAATTGGGTTTTTCTCTAGTTATGTTTTATTCAAACAATGACCCTACCATACGTTGGTATTTATTTTCTGATAATTTTTACCCTTATAGCATCTATAATATAGGGTATAGTTTGACTGTTATATTCTTTCATGAATAAAAGAAATATCAATATATTTTTAAATTTAACAAATCTCTGAATATTCATCCTTTTAAAATAAAAGATGACTTTAAGATTAATTTAAATTAAAATGGATAATTACGCCAAATGGACGTTTAGGTTATTAATGCGATGATATGAAAACATTTTGTTTTCAAAGATCTGATGTGTTGAAAACATTAAGAACACAACTTAAGTCTAGAGAAAAGTACATATCACTTCTTTATTTTCAAAGCATAGCTTTTCTATTGAAAAAAAAAACCTGATGCATGTTTTTACAAACGTTTAAAAATTAAATTAAATAAATTCCTATAAAGAGTGTAAAAAAAGAAGAAAAAATTTAACATGATTTTTTGTTCGACATATTAGAACTTACCTTCTATGGAAATACGATTTTATTCAATCGTATGTTCTCTCATAAAATACCCCATTTTCTAAGTAGGCCTGAATTTCTTCAGAAACGCAAGTATACGTTCATAGCAAAAACATCAAATGTATTCAAATGAATCAAAGACTTTCATAAATTTTCTTCAGATTTTTCCTCCACTTTCGTGAGAGATAAAAGATTAAAAGCAGAAATTCCTTCTGGAACAATATATATTATTTTTCCCTAAGAGGGGGAACATGTCAACATATTTCGAAAGTTTTCAGATTCAATTGGAAAACTTAAATGCTTTGAAACGAACTGTTCTAAACCAATTTCAGACTTTTGTGCTGTGAATTCAAATTGCATTCGTGTATGGTAAATTTTATGTAGAGGCCTCAATTTTTTCCTTTCATTTTGGACAATAGCATATTTTATAACATAAGATTATTTGTATTGCTTTAGTGAAGAAGTATTCATGTTTTCGATTTTTATGTGATGGCCGTTCATTAATGATATTTTTAAATTATATCAGCCAGTCCACCAGACAATAAAGCTGTTAAAACTATCTAGTTCTATCTGTTTCTTAGTTAATTAAGAACTACAATAATTTAAAGCAGTGGTGCCCAACCTACGGCCCGCGGGCCAAATGTGGCCAGCGGGGCTGATTCATGTGGCCCGCGGACTCGTTAAATCTTAAAAACAAAAACCACTTTCAGAAATCTTTCAAGAAAACCAAGACATCATGCGAGATATTATGGCATTTCCATCTAAAAAAAAATGATAAAAAAGGAATTCTCAACATTCGGTAGTATTTTTTTTACTTTTTTGTTTTGGTTTTTTCTAGGTATGGGGAATTTGTCATTAGATAAATGTTTTTCAGTATCAGTTAGCCATTTGAATTAAGTTTATAAACATCTTTTTAGAACTAAACTTCGAAAAAAGTCCGATCGTAAAAAGTTGAAGATTCACCCGAAATACCGAAACATTCAAGAAAAGTGGACAAATTCATAATTCTTCATTCAGCGAGAAAATAAACCATTGTGTCTTATATGTCAGGAGACTGTGGCAGTGTTTAAAGAACACAATATCAAGAGACACTACGAAACGAAACAGATAATTAAATCATCTTTATTCAGTTTTAAGGATGAGTGTTACAATTTGGAGCCGAATTTACAAGAACTAGTATCCTCCAAACAGGTGCAAAACTACTAATTGAAAACGGGTTTGTAACTTTTCTTCATGTTAAGAAAAATCCTTAAAAGTGTTTTTTATGTGGCCCGCGAGATAAATCTTCAAAAGCAAATTGGCCTTCCGGTAAAAAAGGGTTGGGCACCACTGATTTAAAGTGTGTTTTATTTGTTATGATTTATTTCTACTCACATATAAGTAATATAAAAGATGCACTTCAAATGAAAATGACTTTTTATCTGAAAGGATTTAAAATCCCATTACACTAGCTTCCATAAAGATTTAAAAGAGCATAAAATGTTAAAATAAACGAATCTTTTTACAGAGTTGGACCATAAAACACTCTTATCTCACATTACAAATAACTTTCATGTCTTCCACGATCAAATCAAACCCCCATTTGCAGTGATCCCTCAGTATCTTCCTAAGTGTACCACCACAATGCAAAAACACCATCCTTACCGGGACTCCGTAAATGAGTTGGCAGTCCGATACTGCTCCGAGTCATTATCATTAGCAACTAATCAATGAACTTAAAGTCTAAGCCAGAAGGGATTGGGAATCGATGAGAAAAAAAATGCTTTTGAAGAATTTACAAACAGTTGAAACAAAATAAATAGCATGTTAAGACATTGGATTTTCTTGTTATCACCCTTATCTGCAGAAGCCGAGAGTAATTTATTACCCAGAGGTTGTAAAGTCGACTCTTTTCATTATTTGACTTCCGGCGAGGATCAATCGGGGAATAATAAGACATTGTCTTTCCTTCCATGTAAGGTTGATGGCTGAGCTGGGGGACAGGAATTGTATTTGAGAAACCAAAGACTTAAATCTCCTTCTTGTAATAAATCTATCGTTCATTACGAGATGAATGATTTGGTTACCTTAGTCATATTTTGTCTTTGTAGATATCCCTAATAGGATGAATTTTAAGGTATACCTAGCCGTGAAACTAAGTGAAAGGTATGTTAATTATGCGATTGTTTCTATTGAGTTGATTAGCTTATTCACTTTCCGATTCCATTTACAGGAAGACAAATTCCACATTGTTTATCACGAAGTTTGAAAGATCTAGGTTTCAGCAACTGTTTCAGGTTTAGAGCACTTGAAAACAACCTAAATTTTTAGCCTGATCCACTTGATTTAGAAATTCTTTTTAAGAACTAATTAGGTTTGAAAAAAAAATATTTGACAAACAACAGAAAGCCACTAAGTCACTTTAAGCTCAACTAATCTGTAATAGGTTACGTCACATTTAACGATATCTGTCTGACGGCAAATTTTGCACCGTGGAACTTCACCAGCAAACTGATTGCTTTTCAGCTTGGCGGGATTTTGAGAATGTGCTGGTTTGTTGGCTTCGTTTAACTACTTTCAAAAGATTCGCCAAAAGGGATTCGTGGCTTTCCTCCTGTGAGCCGACGATATAACCATGAAAAATTCCCATTTATTTTGCAGACGACTTGAGGAGAACGAATTATGACAAAACCTCTTTTTTGGAGTGGAAAACTAAAAGCTTTGAAATGTTCTTCAAAAAATGCATCAATAACTAAACTTCCTGGTTTCTGAGTTGTTGCAAAAGAAATTTTTTTTTATTATTCTTAACTACACCAAATGATGAATAGGACTCAATTTCCTTATAAATCTTCCATTAATTGTGTCTTTGCCATTGTAACTGAGGTAACTTACAAATAAATGTATCTTTAATAATGGTTGGATGTAAGGTTGGTGAGGGAGGTTCTAAAACCTTATCAAGACGCCTTATGGAATAATGTAACTGTTTATACAAAAATGGTATACTGGTACTGGTTTATATTCTGTTCATTTTGAACTGGCGCTTGAAAATATGTCCTTCTCCCACCACCGATCGGTAACCATAGCAACTATCCTCGTCAAAGTGACGAAGAAGGCTTACTATTGGCTGCTCGAAGAGCGTAACTATGGTTACGCTTCTAGCGTGGGGGAAAGCACTATTTCTCAAGCGCCAATTCTAAATGAAAAGAGTTTATGAAAATTTCGCAACTGTCAGAAAGAACAATGAAATTCATTTATTTTCGGTCTGAATTTAAAATTCAGACTCACATTTTACTTATACAGGGTGTCTTACAAAGAGCTCCCTAGTTTTAAAATTAAATAAATTTGGGGAAAAAAATAGATAAAAATATAAAACCAAAGGTATCGTTCTAGTTGAAGCTTCGAAATTTTTTTATGTCAAAATTTTTAAAAAAATTGTTTCTATTTTTGTTTAAAGATAGCAGCACGATAAAAATGAAATTTTTTTCTATTTGTTTCTTTAATTTTAAATCAAAACAAAAAAAAGAAAAATTTAAATAAACATTTAAAGGAATGAAGAACTTGTTCCTAAAAACATTATTTCTTCATAAAGCTTAACCCTCCGTCGGTCGCAATATTAAACTGACGTGTTAGGTCGCAATGTGCCAAAACGCACAATCGAAAGAATCGCAAATTTCTACCTTTTAATTTCAATGATAAGGTCTTAAAAACAATAAAAGATGTTCATAGTAGTATTCAGACATAAAAAATTTGATATTTGTTGTAATTAATTAAGAACAAAAATTAAAAATACTATAAAATTAAGCTTACTTCAGCGGGATAAGTAATTCAATATCTTAGTCAAAAAATAAATTTAATGATGTGAAACCTGAGGGATATTAATTCTAAATTATTGTTTTTGAACTCATGTCCAGATAAAATAACCATTCACAAACACAACTTTAACAGGTGATACTAGGCTGTGCAAATTGACCACTGACAGTCCCTGTAGTTATTGTAAAATAACTCCAAAATACAATATTTTAGCTTTAAACTGTCAACTTACAGGTAGTAAACGTAGATTTGCATATTTCCCAACATTGTTTTTGGTGAGTTTATTGTACAAATACGATTTTGTAAGTTTATGTTTAACCGCAATAAACCAAAAATAATTAGAAAAATAACATACATATTGAGGAAAATTTAATAATATTGATGCGCAACCACTCATAAAATTTTTTAAAAAGCATCAGAGATTACAAAAAATAATATTACGTACCTTAAAGACCAGTTGCACGATGGAGCGCAATGTGTCAAATAGTAAAATTATGATGAAAACCAAACTAAAGAAAGCGCGCGAATTAAATGAATTGCTTGGGGCCATACATCCGGTATAGATAGGAGACTAGCAAAAATTTCAGACTTCTAACCCCCAAAATAACGTGAAGGCAAACGAAAATGTAAGAGGTGTGCGAAAAAGTACAGTTGCGACTGACGGAGGGTTAAAATAGTTACCCCATTTGATCTTAAACAAATGGAAATCGATTTACTGTGTTCAGTTCTAAAATCACTTCGAGGCATTTTTATCGTGCTGCCATCTGTTAACAAATATAGGAACTAAATTTTTTAAGTTTTACACCAAAAATTCCCCAAGCCTCAACTCGAACGATACCGTTGTTTTTATATTTTTATCTACTTTTGTTCCAAATATATTTAATTTTAAAACTAGGGAGTTCTTTATGGGACACCCTGTATATCCTCTTCCATAAAATTCTATGGATCATCCCATTCGAAGAAATACAAAAATTTCTCTCTTCAATTTACAGTTAAGAGCCGTGTTATTATTGGCATGCTGTTGTAACATCATGGCTCAGTAGATGCGTTATTCATCTTAACCTCTAGTTCAAGGTTGAATTCCACGTATTAAAATGAATTTGAGTAAATCCACTATGTTCTGCACTGCATGTGATAACGGTAAACAGAAATAAATTTTAACATAGTGCTCAGTTAACCCGTTCAATCCCAGACCACCCTCATTCGTATTTAAATCTTATGGAAAATGTGAGGCTATAGGGACTCTGATATGGTAAAAATAATGCCCAGTTTTGTTAATAACTCAATTGATACACTATTAGTTTTGTTTGAGCATCAATGCAATTCAAATTTATATTCATCTTCAAAAGACATATTTCAGTAGTTAATTTAGATTTTAAATAATCCTATATTTAGTCTGGATTATCCCATATTTAGGATTATCCTATATTTAGTCCTATGTTTGGTCTATGTTTGTGAGTTGTTGCCTTAGTGTATGTGAAACTCACAGTTGTCATGTTCACTGTCACAGTTAACAGTATCAAATCCAAATAATTAAGCTTTGCTTTCTTTTTCAGTTCAAAATATTAAAGTACACAGCTAAACTCGAATGCAACTTAAGTTGAGCCTGACGTCATGGCCACGCGGAAGAAAATCTGAGTAAACAGAAAGCCTGCTGAGTTGCTAGAAGCTCTTATTGGCTGGCGAGTTTGAGAGCGAGTTGTACTACTACCCGTTACGCCACTTTCAAAAATAATAATACTGACCATTTTATGCATATCGGGATGAAAAGATGCTTAATATACTTGGATTTAAAAAAACTAATCATTGAAACTCTAAATTTCACTCAAAATTTAGACACCTCGAGGGGAACTACTTTATTTGGTTGCTCTCAGCATATTTCTACAGGCTCAAGTTAAGTTCCAACTGAATATAGTTTGTTACCTGATGTTCTGTGCCAATGGATCAGTTAAAATGACTGGCATTACGTTTTAAGTTTTACATCAGGCTAAACCAATTTTAAACTTTCCCTAGGAATAACTATAGACAATACTTTTAACTTACAACCATTTTATTTATAATAAAAATTATATTAGCTTATATGTATCATTCCTCCCTAGGGGGATGCTTTGTGGCAACGCGGGTTCAACAACAACTCAACCCATCGATCGCTGAATGTTTCCATTCTTGCTTTGTATTAGCTTCAGAGGGCTGGTCGCTCGCATATTCATAAAATAAAATATTTATCTTTTAACTGTTTATTAACTAAGCAGCTTTGACACACCAAGGATGGATTAAGTTTAGATGGATTTATTTTCCGTCATTTTTGAAATATTAATTACTTTTACAATAAATTCCTGAGCTATTGTCATTTTCTTTAGTTATTAGTTAGCTTTTTCAAAAACATTTTTCAAGTATATAAATAACAACACAGCTTTTGTTTCTAGGATGGTTTTCAAGATACCAACAAATCCGAAGCAGGAAGACATCAGCTGCACGAGTTTTCTCAATTATCTTGCACTCGTGAACCATTGTGATCACAAGATGATACAACACAGTTTGCTGGACACTTTGTGCATATAAAACCTATACAGAACCTATAGAAACCGGATATGAAATAATTCATGCAAAAAAATACTTGAAAATTCAATAGTATGTAATTGAGAAAAATAAGATGGTTCCACTCATTGTGTTTAAATTAAAAAATAAACCCTTGATGTAGTTATAATCAATGAAATAATTGATATATTAATGTATTAATAAAGATGTTCGGTTTCAATCTGTTTTATGAATATTTATTCTATCGTACTCAGTTCAAACCCCACTAACTTAACTTCCTGTTTTAGTGCATTTATCATGTGAATTAAATTTTTAACACTGATATTTCCATTACACTCTATGACAGGTAGCTCTCTATAGAACGTCCTTGATGGCTCAGCTGGTAGAGTTGCTGCCCTGATGTACAAAAGGTACTTGGTTGAAACACCACTAACGTAATTTGGTATTTATTGCAATAATCATGTGAATTAAGTTTTTTTTCAATACGGATAATTCCATTTAACACTATGGCTAGTGCCTATCTCCAGAACACCCTTGATGGCTCAGTTTATAAAATCGCTGCCCTGGTGTAAAGAAGTTACTCGGTTCAAACACCACTACCATAATTTACTACTTTAGTGCATTTATCATGTAAATTAAATTCTTAACACGGACAATTCCACTAAACACTATGACTAGTAACTTTCTCCAGATCGTCATTGATGGCTCAGTAGGTAAAATCGCTGCCCTAATGTACAAAAGGTACTCGGTTCAAACACCACTACCGTAATTTCCTATTTGGGTGCATTTATCATGTAAATGTAATTTTTAACACGAATAATTCCACTAAACACTATGACTAGTACCTATCTACAAATCGTCCTTGATGGCTCAGTTGGTAGGTCGCTGCCCTGATGTACAAAAGGTACTCGGTTCAAACACCACTACCGTAATTTCCTATTTTAGTCCATTTTAAAGTAAAATTAAATTAAAAAAACTGACGCTTCCACTATCCACTATGGCCATTTGCTGGTTACAAAATGTCCTTAATGGCTTAGTTGGTAGAGTAACATTGCTGGTGTACTGTTGGTACTCGGTTCAACCCCCGCCAACTTTTAGCTTCCTGTTTACGTGCATTTTACAATAATATTAAAATTTTAAAACTAACAATTCCACTATGCACTTTGACCAGTAGCCGGTTACAAAATGTCCCTGATAGCTCAGTTGGTAGAGAAACAGTGCTGGTGTACTGTAGGTACTCGGTTCAACCCCCGCCAACTGAACTTCCTGTTTTAGTGCATTTTATAGTAATATTAAAATTTCAAAACGAACAATTCCACTATGCACTTTGACCAGTAGCCGGTCACAAAATGTCCTTGATAGCTCAGTTGGTAGAGAAACAGTGCTGGTGTACTGTAGGTACTCGGTTCAACCCCCGCCAACTGAACTTCCTGTTTTAGTGCATTTTATAGTAATATTAAAATTTTAAAACGAACAATTCCACTATGCCCTTTGACCAGTAGCCGGTCAAAAAATGTCCCTGATAGCTCAGTTGGTAGAGAAACAGTGCTGGTGTACTGTAGGTACTCGGTTCAACCCCCGCCAACTGAACTTCCTGTTTTAGTGCATTTTATAGTAATATTAAAATTTTAAAACGAACAATTCCACTATGCACTTTGACCAGTAGCCGGTCACAAAATGTCCCTGATAGCTCAGTTGGTAGAGAAACAGTGCTGGTGTACTGTAGGTAATCGGTTCAACACCCGCCAACTTAGCTTCCTGTTTACGTGCATTTTACAATAATATTAAAATTTTAAAACTAACAATTCCACTATGCACTTTGACCAGTAGCCGGTTACAAAATGTCCCTGATAGCTCAGTTGGTAGAGAAACAGTGCTGGTGTATTGTAGGTACTCGGTTCAACCCCCGCCAACTGAACTTCCTGTTTTAGTGCATTTTATAGTAATATTAAAATTTTAAAACGAACAATTCCACTATGCACTTTGACCAGTAGCCGGTCACAAAATGTCCTTGATAGCTCAGTTGGTAGAGTAACAGTGGTGGTGAACAGTAGGTACTCGGTTCAACACCCGCCATTTTAGCTTCCTGTTTTAGTGCATTTTACAGTAAAATTAAAATTATAAAACTAATAATTCCACTATGTACTTTGACCAGTAGCCGGTCACAAAGTGTCCTTGATAGCTCAGTTGGTAGAGTAACAGTGTTGGTGAACTGTAGGTACTCGGTTTAACACCCGCCAACTTAGCTTCTTGTTTTAGTGCATTTTACAGTAATATTAAAATTATAAAACTAATAATTCTCCTATGTACATTGACCAGTAGACGGTCACAAAATGTCCTTGATAGCTCAGTTGGTAGAGTAACAGTGCTGGTGTACTGTAGGTAATCGGTTCAACCCCCGATAACTAAGCTTCCTGTTTTAGTGCATTTTACAGTAAAATTTAAATTTTAAAACTAACGATTCCACTATACACTTTGACCAGTAGCTAGTAACGAAACGTCCTTACTGGCTCAGTTGGAAGAGTCGTGGTCCTGCTGTGCAAAAGGTTCTTGGTTCAAACTCTACTCTCCCCTCTCTGTCTCTATCTCTCTCTCCACCTGATGTCACAGCTGACCTGTTGATAAATTGGTGACCGAGTCGAGTCCGTTCACCCGTCGAAGATGTCGGGGCTCGGACGAGAGGAGGTTGTCCTGGTGGACCTGATCTGCTCCCCGGGGGGTCGCGGGCCTAGGGGGTTCTTCGGATAACCCCCGAAAGCCCCTTCGCCCTGGGGGCCAGCGGAGAAAGGTCTGCCAGGAAGCCAGTTTTGCTTAAATTTTTAATCTTAGGGAATAATCCGCAATTTGTGGACGGTCCCCTCACGAAGTACAATATGGAGACAACCCCCTTGAGTTATCATATTGCAAAATTTTGACTCCATTACCCGTCTTTGACCACTGCTGCATATCCAAAATTTTAATATAAGATACGGTTAACTGTGACCGTAACTGCAAAAGTTAACTGTGACCGTACCTGCAAAAGTTAACTGAGACCGTAACTGTGAGGTAAAATTTAAATATAAAAAATATGTTGTCAGAGACAGGGAATCGAACATGCAACCTTCGGGCCCACTCTTTGGTAGGTAGCAAACTCACCAAGCCATCCGTCCTTGCATCAAGGATAGTTATCTAATTAACTTAAAGTTGACACCTCCCTCCAACAGTTAAAATTAAATTATTTTCTTCCATCAGAGGCAGGGAATTGAACCTGCAACCTTAGGACCTGCTGCTTGGTTAGAAGCAACCCCACCAAGCCATCCGTCCCTGCATCAAGGATTGTTATCTAATTAATTTAAAGTTAACTCCTCCCTCCAACAGTTAAAATAAAATTATTTTCTTCCATCGGAGACAGGGAATTGAACCTGCAACCTTAGGACCTGCTGCTTGGTTAGTAGCAACCCCACCAAGCCATCCATCCCTGCATCAAGGATAGTTTCTAATTAATTTAAAGTTGACTCCTCCCTCCAACAGTTAAATTTAAATTATTTTCTTCCATCGGAGGCAGCGAATTGAACCTGCAACCTTAGGACCTGCTGCTTGGTTAGTAGCAACCCCCCCAAGCCATCCGTCCCTGCATCAAGGATTGTTATCTAATTAATTTAAAGTTGACTCCTCCCTCCAACAGTTAAAATTAAATTATTTTCTTCCATCGGAGGCAGGGAATTGAACCTGCAACCTTAGGACCTGCTGCTTGGTTAGTAGCAACCCCCCCAAGCCATCCGTCCCTGCATCAAGGATTGTTTCTAATTAATTTAAAGTTGACTCCTCCCTCCAACAGTTAAAATAAAATTATTTTCTTCCATCGGAGACAGGGAATTGAACCTGCAACCTTAGGACCTGCTGCTTGGTTAGTAGCAACCCCCCCAAGCCATCCGTCCCTGCATCAAGGATTGTTATCTAATTAATTTAAAGTTGACTCCTCCCTCCAACAGTTAAAATTAAATTATTTTCTTCCATCGGAGGCAGGGAATTGAACCTGCAACCTTAGGACCTGCTGCTTGGTTAGTAGCAACCCCCCCCAAGCCATCCGTCCCTGCATCAAGGATTGTTATCTAATTAATTTAAAGTTGACTCCTCCCTCCAACAGTTAAAATAAAATTATTTTCTTCCATCGGAGACAGGGAATTGAACCTGCAACCTTAGGACCTGCTGCTTGGTTAGTAGCAACCCCACCAAGCCATCCATCCCTGCATCAAGGATAGTTTCTAATTAATTTAAAGTTGACTCCTCCCTCCAACAGTTAAATTTAAATTATTTTCTTCCATCGGAGGCAGCGAATTGAACCTGCAACCTTAGGACCTGCTGCTTGGTTAGTAGCAACCCCCCCAAGCCATCCGTCCCTGCATCAAGGATTGTTATCTAATTAATTTAAAGTTGACTCCTCCCTCCAACAGTTAAAATTAAATTATTTTCTTCCATCGGAGGCAGGGAATTGAACCTGCAACCTTAGGACCTGCTGCTTGGTTAGTAGCAACCCCCCCAAGCCATCCGTCCCTGCATCAAGGATTGTTTCTAATTAATTTAAAGTTGACTCCTCCCTCCAACAGTTAAAATAAAATTATTTTCTTCCATCGGAGACAGGGAATTGAACCTGCAACCTTAGGACCTGCTGCTTGGTTAGTAGCAACCCCCCCAAGCCATCCGTCCCTGCATCAAGGATTGTTATCTAATTAATTTAAAGTTGACTCCTCCCTCCAACAGTTAAAATTAAATTATTTTCTTCCATCGGAGGCAGGGAATTGAACCTGCAACCTTAGGACCTGCTGCTTGGTTAGTAGCAACCCCCCCAAGCCATCCGTCCCTGCATCAAGGATTGTTATCTAATTAATTTAAAGTTGACTCCTCCCTCCAACAGTTAAAATAAAATTATTTTCTTCCATCGGAGGCAAGGAATTGAACCTGCAACCTTAGGACCTGCTGCTTGGTTAGTAGCAACCCCCCCAAGCCATCCGTCCCTGCATCAAGGATTGTTATCTAATTAATTTAAAGTTAACTCCTCCCTCCAACAGTTAAAATAAGATTATTTTCTTCCATCGGAGACAGGGAATTGAACCTGCAACCTTAGGACCTGCTGCTTGGTTAGTAGCAACCCCACCAAGCCATCCATCCCTGCATCAAGGATAGTTTCTAATTAATTTAAAGTTGACTCCTCCCTCCAACAGTTAAATTTAAATTATTTTCTTCCATCGGAGGCAGCGAATTGAACCTGCAACCTTAGGACCAGCTGCTTGGTTAGTAGCAACCCCCCCAAGCCATCCGTCCCTGCATCAAGGATTGTTATCTAATTAATTTAAAGTTGACTCCTCCCTCCAACAGTTAAAATTAAATTATTTTCTTCCATCGGAGGCAGGGAATTGAACCTGCAACCTTAGGACCTGCTGCTTGGTTAGTAGCAACCCCCCCAAGCCATCCGTCCCTGCATCAAGGATTGTTTCTAATTAATTTAAAGTTGACTCCTCCCTCCAACAGTTAAATTTAAATTATTTTCTTCCATCGGAGGCAGCGAATTGAACCTGCAACCTTAGGACCTGCTGCTTGGTTAGTAGCAACCCCCCCCCCAAGCCATCCGTCCCTGCATCAAGGATTGTTATCTAATTAATTTAAAGTTGACTCCTCCCTCCAACAGTTAAAATTAAATTATTTTCTTCCATCGGAGGCAGGGAATTGAACCTGCAACCTTAGGACCTGCTGCTTGGTTAGTAGCAACCCCACCAAGCCATCCGATCCTGTATCAAGGATAGTTATCTAATTAATTTAAAATTGACACCTCCCTCCAACAGTGAAAATTAAATTATTTTCTTCCATCGGAGGCAGGGAATTGAACCTGCAACCTTAGGACCTGCTGCTTGGTTAGTAGCAACCCCACCAAGCCATCCGATCCTGTATCAAGGATAGTTATCTAATTAATTTAAAATTGACACCTCCCTCCAACAGTGAAAATTAAATTATTTTCTTCCATCGGAGGCACGGAATTGAACCTGCAACCTTAGGACCTGCTGCTTGGTTAGTAGCAACCCCACCAAGCCATCCGATCCTGTATCAAGGATAGTTATCTAATTAATTTAAAGTTGATTTATCCCTCCAACAGTTAAAATTAAATTATTTTCTTCCATCGGAGGCAGAGAATTGAACCTGCAACCTTAGGACATGCTGCTTGGTTTATAGCAACCCCACCAAACCATCCGATCCTGTATCAAGGATAGTTATCTAATTAATTTAAAGTTGACTCATCCCTCCAACAGTTAAAATTAAATTACTTATTTCCATCGGAGGCAGGGAATTGAACCTGCATCCTTAGGACCTGCTGCTTGGTTAGTAGCAACCCCCCCAAGCCATCCGTCCCTGCATCAAGGATTGTTTCTAATTAATTTAAAGTTGACTCCTCCCTCCAACAGTTAAAATAAAATTATTTTCTTCCATCGGAGACAGGGAATTGAACCTGCAACCTTAGGACCTGCTGCTTGGTTAGTAGCAACCCCCCCAAGCCATCCGTCCCTGCATCAAGGATTGTTATCTAATTAATTTAAAGTTGACTCCTCCCTCCAACAGTTAAAATAAAATTATTTTCTTCCATCGGAGACAGGGAATTGAACCTGCAACCTTAGGACCTGCTGCTTGGTTAGTAGCAACCCCCCCAAGCCATCCGTCCCTGCATCAAGGATTGTTATCTAATTAATTTAAAGTTGACTCCTCCCTCCAACAGTTAAAATAAAATTATTTTCTTCCATCGGAGGCAGGGAATTGAACCTGCAACCTTAGGACCTGCTGCTTGGTTAGTAGCAACCCCCCCAAGCCATCCGTCCCTGCATCAAGGATTGTTATCTAATTAATTTAAAGTTAACTCCTCCCTCCAACAGTTAAAATAAGATTATTTTCTTCCATCGGAGACAGGGAATTGAACCTGCAACCTTAGGACCTGCTGCTTGGTTAGTAGCAACCCCACCAAGCCATCCATCCCTGCATCAAGGATAGTTTCTAATTAATTTAAAGTTGACTCCTCCCTCCAACAGTTAAATTTAAATTATTTTCTTCCATCGGAGGCAGCGAATTGAACCTGCAACCTTAGGACCAGCTGCTTGGTTAGTAGCAACCCCCCCAAGCCATCCGTCCCTGCATCAAGGATTGTTATCTAATTAATTTAAAGTTGACTCCTCCCTCCAACAGTTAAAATTAAATTATTTTCTTCCATCGGAGGCAGGGAATTGAACCTGCAACCTTAGGACCTGCTGCTTGGTTAGTAGCAACCCCCCCAAGCCATCCGTCCCTGCATCAAGGATTGTTTCTAATTAATTTAAAGTTGACTCCTCCCTCCAACAGTTAAATTTAAATTATTTTCTTCCATCGGAGGCAGCGAATTGAACCTGCAACCTTAGGACCTGCTGCTTGGTTAGTAGCAACCCCCCCCCAAGCCATCCGTCCCTGCATCAAGGATTGTTATCTAATTAATTTAAAGTTGACTCCTCCCTCCAACAGTTAAAATTAAATTATTTTCTTCCATCGGAGGCAGGGAATTGAACCTGCAACCTTAGGACCTGCTGCTTGGTTAGTAGCAACCCCACCAAGCCATCCGATCCTGTATCAAGGATAGTTATCTAATTAATTTAAAATTGACACCTCCCTCCAACAGTGAAAATTAAATTATTTTCTTCCATCGGAGGCAGGGAATTGAACCTGCAACCTTAGGACCTGCTGCTTGGTTAGTAGCAACCCCACCAAGCCATCCGATCCTGTATCAAGGATAGTTATCTAATTAATTTAAAATTGACACCTCCCTCCAACAGTGAAAATTAAATTATTTTCTTCCATCGGAGGCACGGAATTGAACCTGCAACCTTAGGACCTGCTGCTTGGTTAGTAGCAACCCCACCAAGCCATCCGATCCTGTATCAAGGATAGTTATCTAATTAATTTAAAGTTGATTTATCCCTCCAACAGTTAAAATTAAATTATTTTCTTCCATCGGAGGCAGAGAATTGAACCTGCAACCTTAGGACATGCTGCTTGGTTTATAGCAACCCCACCAAACCATCCGATCCTGTATCAAGGATAGTTATCTAATTAATTTAAAGTTGACTCATCCCTCCAACAGTTAAAATTAAATTACTTATTTCCATCGGAGGCAGGGAATTGAACCTGCATCCTTAGGACCTGCTGCTTGGTTAGTAGCAACCCCCCCAAGCCATCCGTCCCTGCATCAAGGATTGTTTCTAATTAATTTAAAGTTGACTCCTCCCTCCAACAGTTAAAATAAAATTATTTTCTTCCATCGGAGACAGGGAATTGAACCTGCAACCTTAGGACCTGCTGCTTGGTTAGTAGCAACCCCCCCAAGCCATCCGTCCCTGCATCAAGGATTGTTATCTAATTAATTTAAAGTTGACTCCTCCCTCCAACAGTTAAAATTAAATTATTTTCTTCCATCGGAGGCAGGGAATTGAACCTGCAACCTTAGGACCTGCTGCTTGGTTAGTAGCAACCCCCCCCAAGCCATCCGTCCCTGCATCAAGGATTGTTATCTAATTAATTTAAAGTTGACTCCTCCCTCCAACAGTTAAAATAAAATTATTTTCTTCCATCGGAGACAGGGAATTGAACCTGCAACCTTAGGACCTGCTGCTTGGTTAGTAGCAACCCCACCAAGCCATCCATCCCTGCATCAAGGATAGTTTCTAATTAATTTAAAGTTGACTCCTCCCTCCAACAGTTAAATTTAAATTATTTTCTTCCATCGGAGGCAGCGAATTGAACCTGCAACCTTAGGACCTGCTGCTTGGTTAGTAGCAACCCCCCCAAGCCATCCGTCCCTGCATCAAGGATTGTTATCTAATTAATTTAAAGTTGACTCCTCCCTCCAACAGTTAAAATTAAATTATTTTCTTCCATCGGAGGCAGGGAATTGAACCTGCAACCTTAGGACCTGCTGCTTGGTTAGTAGCAACCCCCCCAAGCCATCCGTCCCTGCATCAAGGATTGTTTCTAATTAATTTAAAGTTGACTCCTCCCTCCAACAGTTAAAATAAAATTATTTTCTTCCATCGGAGACAGGGAATTGAACCTGCAACCTTAGGACCTGCTGCTTGGTTAGTTGCAACCCCCCCAAGCCATCCGTCCCTGCATCAAGGATTGTTATCTAATTAATTTAAAGTTGACTCCTCCCTCCAACAGTTAAAATTAAATTATTTTCTTCCATCGGAGGCAGGGAATTGAACCTGCAACCTTAGGACCTGCTGCTTGGTTAGTAGCAACCCCCCCAAGCCATCCGTCCCTGCATCAAGGATTGTTATCTAATTAATTTAAAGTTGACTCCTCCCTCCAACAGTTAAAATAAAATTATTTTCTTCCATCGGAGGCAGGGAATTGAACCTGCAACCTTAGGACCTGCTGCTTGGTTAGTAGCAACCCCCCCAAGCCATCCGTCCCTGCATCAAGGATTGTTATCTAATTAATTTAAAGTTAACTCCTCCCTCCAACAGTTAAAATAAGATTATTTTCTTCCATCGGAGACAGGGAATTGAACCTGCAACCTTAGGACCTGCTGCTTGGTTAGTAGCAACCCCACCAAGCCATCCATCCCTGCATCAAGGATAGTTTCTAATTAATTTAAAGTTGACTCCTCCCTCCAACAGTTAAATTTAAATTATTTTCTTCCATCGGAGGCAGCGAATTGAACCTGCAACCTTAGGACCAGCTGCTTGGTTAGTAGCAACCCCCCCAAGCCATCCGTCCCTGCATCAAGGATTGTTATCTAATTAATTTAAAGTTGACTCCTCCCTCCAACAGTTAAAATTAAATTATTTTCTTCCATCGGAGGCAGGGAATTGAACCTGCAACCTTAGGACCTGCTGCTTGGTTAGTAGCAACCCCCCCAAGCCATCCGTCCCTGCATCAAGGATTGTTTCTAATTAATTTAAAGTTGACTCCTCCCTCCAACAGTTAAATTTAAATTATTTTCTTCCATCGGAGGCAGCGAATTGAACCTGCAACCTTAGGACCTGCTGCTTGGTTAGTAGCAACCCCCCCCAAGCCATCCGTCCCTGCATCAAGGATTGTTATCTAATTAATTTAAAGTTGACTCCTCCCTCCAACAGTTAAAATTAAATTATTTTCTTCCATCGGAGGCAGGGAATTGAACCTGCAACCTTAGGACCTGCTGCTTGGTTAGTAGCAACCCCACCAAGCCATCCGATCCTGTATCAAGGATAGTTATCTAATTAATTTAAAATTGACACCTCCCTCCAACAGTGAAAATTAAATTATTTTCTTCCATCGGAGGCAGGGAATTGAACCTGCAACCTTAGGACCTGCTGCTTGGTTAGTAGCAACCCCACCAAGCCATCCGATCCTGTATCAAGGATAGTTATCTAATTAATTTAAAATTGACACCTCCCTCCAACAGTGAAAATTAAATTATTTTCTTCCATCGGAGGCACGGAATTGAACCTGCAACCTTAGGACCTGCTGCTTGGTTAGTAGCAACCCCACCAAGCCATCCGATCCTGTATCAAGGATAGTTATCTAATTAATTTAAAGTTGATTTATCCCTCCAACAGTTAAAATTAAATTATTTTCTTCCATCGGAGGCAGAGAATTGAACCTGCAACCTTAGGACATGCTGCTTGGTTTATAGCAACCCCACCAAACCATCCGATCCTGTATCAAGGATAGTTATCTAATTAATTTAAAGTTGACTCATCCCTCCAACAGTTAAAATTAAATTACTTATTTCCATCGGAGGCAGGGAATTGAACCTGCATCCTTAGGACCTGCTGCTTGGTTAGTAGCAACCCCCCTCCTTCCGTCTCTCGATCAAGGATATTCTCTATTTAATTTAAAGTTGACACATTTTTCCTAAAATTAAAAAGGATTTTTCTCGAATGAAATTAAATTCGTAGTAAGTAACAGTAAGTTAATGGATTCGAACCGAGGACTGGTGTACCCAAGCCACTCGTGCATCCACTGAGCCATTGACTCACAAGTTATGGAAGCAGTTAATAACTCTGTAACCCAGCTAATAAAAAGCTTAATTTTTATGCTTATAATATATTCAGAAGTAATGTTGAGAACCTATACAGATTTAGGTTTAATCGTAAATGGCTCCTATTATAACACAAGCGTTTTAAATTTCCGAAACTAATTATTTTTTACTAATTCCTCCAATTCTCCACTATGTGATTGACATTTACTTATGAGTAATCAAATTATATAAGCTTTGGTTGCTTTTACTAACAGTCGAAAACACATGTGGTTATCTAAATTATTACAGAAATTTATATCTTGTAAACAAAGGAGCTTTTAGGAAGAGTTTGTTTTCTTGGATGCTTTTAAAGTTTTCAACGATGGAAGTTACAACTTGCGAGAAACATTCGTATTCTCCAAAAAAGTTTATTTACTCTTTCGTGTCTGCTTCACATGCAACGACGTTAACTGTTTTCTTTGAGATGAGACATTTTCTGCATTTCGAAATAAAAATCTGAGAAGAAGCAACTTAATGTACTGGAAAGTTGAACTATGTTAAAATAAACAAAGACCAAATAAAAATGTTTATTGTCAAAATTATAAAAAAAATCATGATACATAACAAAATATAATGAATATAACACAATATAATCAGAACAAAATATAATGATTTAAACAACTAAAAGAAACAAATATCTTTGAAACTTATATATAAAAAAGCATGCAATACCAATTTAATACATAAAAAGTTAAATATTTACAAAATGCAAAAGGTATCAAATGTTCAACAAAAAGAGAAATTCAATTACAAGAAAATGCATTATTTAAGCTTAAAATTCTCTGCATTTTTTATTTTTTAACATCATCGTATAATTTCAGAAGTTTATTGAAAAAAAAGCTTAAATGTATTGAGATCTTTTTTTATTTAAATCATGGTAACATTTTATGAAGTGAATTCAATGAAAAATAGTTTTATTTACAAAGCAATATAGAAAAATAAACAGTTGTAAAATGTGCTATGTTCCAGTAAAACTAGTACAGGTTTAAACTGTAAGTTTCCGGGGGAACATCATGTATGACAAACTCAAGGCCTTATATCCCTTTTCTAACCTAATACTACATTCACACATGAAAAGTTAATCTAGTTTAAGTGCTAATCTAACTTAAATATATCATTGTGACAATGCTATATTTAAGCTAGATTAGCACTTAAACTAGATTAACTTTTCATGTGTGAATGTAGTATAAGATTAACACATGGAATCAAAACATTTAATTGGTAGTCAAAGAACGAAAAAACGTTTTAACCCAATCAGAATTGGTCAAAAATATGGGTTCCAGGTTAATTTTTAGGACAGGTTAGTTGTGAATACAGCCATAAGTAGTCATGAGCATACGTTTTTTAGTTGATCAAGATTTTCTTATATTAATGATATTTTAAAAACCCCCTCTGAAGTTTTGATAGTAAATTGTTAAACATTAATAGGGCTTAATTTAGGTGTATTAATCAACATTAGTTTTAACCAGAATTTATTTCAAAACTAAATACGATTACATTTTTACTTAACTTTAAATTTCCATTACCTTGAGTTTTTTTAAATAGTCAAGATCAAATTTGGAAAAATTCAACATAGCATACCACTCGTGCATTCTTTTATAATTCTTCAACACACTTACCTAAAAAAGAAAAAGTATTTATTAATAGATTGTTGTATAAAAAGTATTCTAAGCATTAGTGTCCCAAAGTTGCTAAAAAATAACTAGTATGCATAATTTAATATGCAAAAAGATATTTTAGTGATCAAAGTAATTACCCACAAAACTTAAACATTTGTTTACCCTGTAGATTTGCAAACCGGATCTACAGGAATTTTATAGTTCATGTTGGGGATGGTCAAGCGAATCCCAGTGACACTCTTGCAGAATGTTTACATTAATCGGAAGCTGTTTGACAATACATGCCTAAGAGATAAATCTTGTTCCTAGTAAGTTTCAAATTTCTTGCAACAAAGAAATCCAATATAAAATTTTATCCTTTTCATGGGCACTCTTGTATGCGACACAGAACAAAAAAACCCCTCACCATCCCATTTATAACAAGTGTGTCAATTAAAATGCTTAAAAATTAAATAGACAGTAGCTAATATAAGGATGGTATATCTTAATATAAAAAATGTATTTTAAATCAGCTACGTTTTCTTTTTTAAGGCCTGGGTACATAAATTGAATTATTTAAATGTATTTTTAAGACGCTTTTTTTTCTTAATTATAAGTGTACGAAGATTAGTATTTTTGTTTGTTTAGATTCCATTTATATTTTAGTAGCGTATTCTGATATTTTTTTGATGTGTGAAACTTTAAAATGAATGAAATACTTTGATTGGATAATTGAATCTCTTATAAACCGACTTAGTTTTCTTGTTTTATTGCAACAGATGATTCAGTTTTGTTGCTTTTCACACAAAAATTTATTATTAATTACTTTCTTCGATAAAAAAATTGAATCTGTTTTAATAAAGTTAATGTTTAATTTATAAGCGATCTAATAAATAAGTAGTTAGTTGAGATTTTTACAACGATTTTTCAGCCTAAATTATAAAAATCCAATTAGTACGAAACATGTGAGGAATCATTCACGTCCTTTTTAAGAACATACTTTAAATTAAATAAATATTTACAAAGATATACCATTATAAGTAATTAGAGAATAAATATATCTACGACGGCTCTGGCAAAAAAGAAAGTAACAAAAAAGAATCACAACTTGTCGAAAAAACAGGATTAATTTTTAAACGCTTAAGCACTAAACTAACAGCAAGACCAGATGGATAAATATTAAAGAAACTAATGCTCGCTTCTTGAATTAAACATGAAAAATAGTTCTAACCCAAATTACACCATGGATGACCAGATGTACCTAATGACTATTGACCGTAAAAGATGAAACATTTTTGTCAGCTACCTCATTATTCATGCGGATCTAGGGCTAAAAGGGAGGGAGCTCAGGATATATTCCTAAGAGTGGTCTTGTAGCGAAGACTTTCTTGTCACCTGGGATCTTCCGTGCCGGGTTGTCGGCTTAATGGTCCAGGTCATTAGAGAACGTTTTAAGTAAACAGAGGATGAATTGCGTTAACTTTTGAATGCGGGGAAATGCTTATTTACTGGATAAAATTCCTTTTTTAAAGTTGGAGTATCTAAGAGGAGATCGATGGCAGGGTAAAGCGTTTATTATAAGTTTAGGATTTTATTTCGTTATAAATTATTTTGTTTGGAGAATCAAAACGCTTTTGTTCTTGTCAGGGTAATTAGTGAAGGTAATTCAAATACATTGAATCGCATTATCCAACGGTAAATATATTGTTATTTTATTAAAGATAAACTACTCAAATATTAGAAATATAAACATTTCAAAAATCAAACTAAAATTTCTGTAATGCTAGCACAATAAATTTACTGAGAAAGGAATAGTATGTGAAGTAGAATAATAGTTTGAGGCAAAAATTGAGATGTTTTTGATATTTAAATTGCGAAATTCACATTTGTCTTCAGTTTTTATAAATCTTAATACTTTTAATTCATCGTTTCTTAAGCACTCATTTCCTAAACTTAAGAAAGTAAGGATTTTGAGAAGTAGAAAAATTATAAAAAATTAAATAATATTGAGAATGAATCAATATTAATATCTAACATTTAATTAAAGCCAAACTGTAAACGCCTTTCATAAAATTTCAATGATTTAACAAGAAAGTTTTCAAACCATTAATTTTGGACAATACTTACATTCTCTTAAAACGACAGTCTCAAAACTGAGTAAAAATTACTCAAACTGGCTACGAATTAGATTTACTTAAATTTGAAAACATGAATGCACTCATTTCTGAAAATGTGCATACTCAAAAATGAAACATCATATTAGCTTATTTTTGAGACGCTTCACTCAAGACATTTCACTTTTGACTATGCACATTTTAAGGAAAGAGTGCATTCATGTTTTCAAATTAGAGTAAATTTGATTTCGAACCAGATTGAGTAATTTTTAATCAGTTTTGAGACTCGTTTTGAGAGTGAACCAATAAATATGAAGCATCATTAGAATTATACGTCACATTACCCTTCTTTACCTGTCCATTAGGGTGTATCGAAAAAAACTTTTTTTCTATTTTGATGACGCATTAGTGCGGAAAAGTTGTCTAAGGTGCCAGAGAGTAAATGTGAATTTTTTCAGAATTTTCGGATAATATCTTAAGATGCCCCATTGGCCCTGAAGGTTCTCGCGTAAATCCTATGGAGCGCGCAGCCAAAAAGGCCGAAAATTGGTTTTTTGCCCCTCGCTCCTATTCTAATCACACGACAAATGTCTTCCCTCCCTCGAGTTATGGGTTTTCTATGGTGTATGCTACCCGACAAAACTTGAAGAACAGCCTAAATATCTATATATATCTAAATTATATATATATAAATTATATATCTATATATCTATATTTGAGCCCACAAAAAAACGTAATATAACGCTTTAGGCTATAATTCAAGTTTTTTCGAGTAGCATACATCTTATAGAGGCCATAACTTGAGGGAAGACATTTGTCGTATGATTAGGGTAGAAATGAGGGGCGAAAAACTAATTTTTGACCTTTTTGGCTGCTTGCTTTATTGGATTAACATCATAACCTTCAGGGCCAATGTAACACCTTAAGATATTATCCGAAAATTCTGAAAAAATCACATTTACTCTCTGCCACCTTAAACAACTTTTCCGCACTAATGCGTCATCAAAATCGTAAAAAAGTTTTTTCGATACACCCTACTGTCCATGCTATATCAAATCACTTAATTCAATCACTACTATTAAATCAGCTGAAATTCATCCAATCTCTGATAGATAGCTCTAGCTATATCTTCTTTCAGAATATATCTTTCCACAGCTCCCTCAAAAAAAACCCTTCACAACGTGATTTTCCAACCCTTACACAAACAGAAAAGGAAAGCGCAACTGAAGAAAAGTTTTTGACTCCATCCCAATATCCTCCCGACCGTGAAATGACGACCAGTTCTCCAATGCGGGCCCCAAGGAGAAGAGAACTAATTCCATTTCTGGTCACACGAAACCGTCATCACTATTTCGCCAAAGTATTTTCTAAAGGGAAACTTTTTCTGCCTTAATTAAACTGTCATCAACATCTGGAAAAAACTATCTTCTCAATACCACCGCTTGTTGTTCATTATTAAACTACGGTTGGTTCCATACGCAGAGGGGTATGGGGCATTCGCGCGGGAGAAGTGTTCCTTTTTCAGTCCCGCGGGCTCTTATTAAACAAAATACGGCATTCATTGCGATATGCGAAGGCAAAACACGTGCGAGTAAAATTACCCTCCCTTTTGAATAGACGGTTGATGCTAGTAGCGCCGTGGGGCAATTTATACATGGGGGATTTGTTTAGTCATGCTCGATTATCTTATAGGAGAGATTGGGACTAGTGCTGTGCTGTGAGACGCCTTTTTTGGTTGAGAAATATGGATGGTAGGATTCAGAAGTTTTCTGTTCTGTTGTTTTCTTACCAGTTCCAGTCTGTTTTCATTTGAGATTAAGTTTTTGTTTTCAATGTAAGAGAAACCACGTTTGATTTGTTTTACTCTATTTATTATTTCGTTTCTATTTATGAAATTTTATGCACAGAATAAACTTGGTTCATAATTTTTGGCCAGAAGTGTTATTAAAATTCTTTTATTTATAAAGGAATTGTTATTTAGTCCAATTTTTTAAAATATTATCTTCGACGTTTTTTGTTCCTTCCCAAAACAACTGAAGTACTTGAAGAACAAATTGGGTTGAAATAACTTACTTAAAGTAGTTAAAACATTACTATAATTTTAAAATTGAATTTTCCAACTAAATGTAACTAATTTATTCTTTTCTTATTCTCCCAACAAAACCATATTTTCTCCGATCATATTGTAATTTTTAAACCTTTCAGAACACAGAAAAAAGTATTAAACTATTATTTACATTTTCGTATTTAATTAAAATATCCCATACGTATGTTTTGTCATTTTACAATAAGTATTATAAATATATCTATAATGAATACATCACATTTTTTGGGTTAAAAATCCATTATCTGTAAAAAACGTATTTTAATGCACAGCAGAGTTTAAGCATTTCGCGTAGCTAAACCGAACCAAGCTTGTTCTAAATCCTTCATTTTAAAAACCGTTAATCCAAAAGATTACAACTACATTACATTAGCATTTAACAAGCTATTTATATTTGAAAATACAGCCTTCATTATGGGAGATCAAAATCATGATCTACTCATTAACTAACCACAATTTGGAGCAAATTACTCCAAAATCTTTTGAAATGAGGAGATAATCAAGATGCAATTCTAACATATCTATAACATTTCTCTTTAGCTACTGCATTTAAAAGAGATCGTATTTAACCTCCTAATTGCGGCATTTTCCCTGAGATACGTAAACTAATCTTAAAAATCGTATGGTAATTAAAATTATTCTTTTAAAGTATGGCTATAGCTATAAATCTGTAAGATGATACAATCAAGTTTAGGAGAAATGAATCCTGTGTTGAATGTGAAGAAATTAAAAAAATTTATTTATTTGCTGCATTTATAAATTTTAAGCTAAATCAAAATGTTTTCATTTAGTCTAATATGTTTATCTTCTAAACAATGTATGTGATTTTAATAATAAAACATAATTTAATTATAGAATCCAAAACTTAAAGTTAGAGCTATTCCATTTTAAAATTAATTTAAGTATAACTTCCTTCAAATTATGCTTGCCTGCAACTTAATTGGTCTTAGACTTTTCTTTGAATTACGACTTGTTTTTAAATTTAATTTTATGCTAAAAATAAAATTGATTTGAATGAAAATTAATTTTAATTTACATTCAGATAATTGAGTAATTTATAAAATTATTAATTGCTTATGTATTGATTCATTCATTATTGATTCTTCTGTATTGATTCATTCTATTGGTCAATAATCTTCCCAACACCGATATATTTTTTGATAACTTCCTAAAAATAAAAAGTGATCTGGCTGAATTTTATGCCTAATTTTAGTCAGTGCTTCTATGCATTGCTAGATATTTGTATTTTATTTGTGTTTTTGTATGTAGTGTCATGTCTTTTCAATTTTGTATTTCACTTCACCATGTAAATGGATATACTTATCTGCATGGTTGAATAAATGTTTATTTTATTCTGAAGATATATCTTTTTGACGTATATATTTACTTGTTTCCGAGTCATGATAAAGGAAATATTCTTCGAATTCAATCCTGTCCATAATTATAATTTTCGTTTTCCTCAAATAGAGCTAAAATTGTATAAGTAGTATATTCCTTAAAAAATTAATAAACATTTGAATTAAAGTTCACATTGTAATTTATGAAAATTTTACATATTAAACATTCCTTGCATAAGGTGTGTGACCTATTTTAAATCTACATCGATGATAGAAAGGAAATAAATCTTGTAAAAATGAACAAATGTTAGTTTAAATAACACACATGTATTAAAATTTCTATGTTACTAAAATATTCATTGGATAAAGGAAGTAAAAAAAGGCTTACCCTAAATATTCAAAAATTAAGTTGCCAGATAAGGGAAGTCAAAGGAAAATTAAAAAATATGCGAAAAAAAAAAGCACCCATGAAATATTAATACTTTCCTGAGTGCAAAAAATAATACATCACGGAGATCACCGTGCATTTCTGAGGGTGTGAAAAGCTAACAAAAACGAATAATAAAAAAATTACACCCTCAGAATGCATAAAACTTTTCGCAGTTAGTGAGAAAAAGCTTCCAAGGCAAAAATGTCTTTTGTCGAAAAGGCACTTTAGACCATTCATCATTGCTTGCAGTAACAGACTGGAGTTAAAGTATTAAAATAAAAATGAGGATAGGCGATAAAATATATGCGCCAAGGCCCCCAAATGAATGTTCGGTGGTGAAAAGGAATAAAAAGTGTTCGCCTCACGTTTGAGCAAAAACCGGAGGTCGTATAACTGAAACCGTCAAATTTGCCGTGCTTTTGAATGAGATAAGCTCCACTCGAAGCAATTCTTTAAATTCAATTTCTAAAGAGTTTAAGAATTTAATTTCAACGATGGGATTAAAAATTAAGTTAGATCATCGCTAGATAAGTGGTAGAAAAATTTGTACCACTTAATTTAAATGGAGCTCAGTAGTGTTATTAAAAACGTTTTTAGCACCTGCACATTGAATAAAATGCAATTCAATTTAAACTCCTTCCTCAAAGGTTTTAAAACGTGGGGTTTTAATAAGTTGACGCTTTATCTATACTGATTTATGATTTTATGGCATTTTTTTCGTGCAAGTATTATTTTTAATCACTCAATTGGAAATTTTAAGCGATATGCATAAACAGTTAATCATCTTTGGGAAAATTTAATCCTCCAGACCTAGTTAATTAAATTAACACTTTTGAGTACAGTCAATACACTGATGGCTGAAATATTCTCATAATACAAAAAACCATAGGACTTTCTATCGCATTTTTAAGTCTTAAAAAATAATACAGTTTCATTTTGACTTTATCTTCTTTTTAGGGAACAAAAATGACTAACATGGGAATCTGATCGAAACGGTAGCTGAAAGCAGAACTTCAGTTTTAAACTATTTGCATTTTTCGCTAAAATACTTATCACAGAACCCGTGCTGAATTTTATCCTGGAAGAGAATAACTAAATGAGAGTTCCTGCAAAGTATCGTCAGTATATTCGAAAGGATTGTTATTCTATGTAATTTTAAAGTTGGTGAGACTGAAGTACTGTCAGTAGATAAAGGGTTAAACAGTTAAGAATTTGGAGATAATTAAGTAAAACAAAAAGTATCGGTATTTTCAACCATACTTATACAGGGTGTATCTGAAATGGTGCAACAAACTTTCAGGGATGATAGTACTCATCAAGACGAACAAGAATCGGTATAGAAAGGGGGTCCCAGACCAAATACCAGGGAGTTAAAAATGGAGCGACACCCCAAAAAATCATTGAAAAATTCAATTTGTAGAACAACTACTATTGGTAAAAACTTAATTATGGTCTCAAAAATTGTGGTTTAATATGATCTTTAAAATTACCTCAGAAGTCTTCACTTTAAAATTTATTTTATTATGAAAAAAGTTAAAAACACAAACAAATGTGAAAACTCTGCCAAAACCTCATTTTGTATTTCGAAATCCTTTCTTTTGAATTGATAATATGAAAGATCATAGTTGAAAACCCTTAAGTCCAAAGTTTTACGTAAATACAATCAATATTAAACGCTTGAGATCCTGTTAAATTTTGTTCTTTGGGTACACAAAGTGGTTTTCTAGAGCTTTTTCCAGAACAGCTGTTAGCGCACGCAAAAAACAAACTTTAACAGGGTCTCAAGCGTTTAATATTGATTGTATTTACGTGAAACTTTGGACTTAAGGGTTTTCAACTATGATCTTTCAGATTATTAAACCAAAAGAAAGGATTTCGAAATACAAAATAAGGTTTTGGCAGAGTTTTCACATTTTTTGTGTTTTTTAACTTTTTTCATAATAAAAAAAAATTTTAAAGTGAAAACTTTTAAGGTAATTTTAAAAATCATATTGAACCACAATTTTTGAGACCATAATTAAGTTTTTACCAAGAGTAGTTCTTCTACAAATTGACTTTTTCAATGATTTTTTTGGGATGTCGCTCCATTTTTAACTCCCTGGGATTTGGTCTGGGACCCCCCTTTCTATACCGAATCTTGTTCGTCTTGATGAGTACTATCATCCCTGAAAGTTTGTTGCACCATTTCAGATACACCCTGTATTTTAGTTTTTGTTGTATTTGTTCAGAAAAACTCCCAAATATTGTTGAAGGTACTAGCTTTTTCGTCCATAATATTGGTAATGTAATAATGTCATCAAATTATGTAATCGTTATTTATTTGATAAGGTTCAAAGCTGTCGTCTTAACAGTTATATTAGCTTTGCATGTCCCGTAAATCTTTTAAAAGATCACCATTGGAATACTGATTTTTCTGCTTTAAACAAAAAATTAACTCATTATGCCAAAAATTGTAAATTTTTAAATTTCAAATAACATCAAAACACAGAAAACGTTTCACAAAATTGAAATTGATATCTGTTACACCTCCTAAACATAACAAATTTCATCACATCCTTTTAAAACAATTCACGACTTGCCAACGAAACGCCTCCATCCCATCAATTCCAAAGCAATTTAAAACATGACAAAGTAGCCAAACGCCGGCATCAATCTATCTCTCTCTGAATAGTTAGACTCATACATTTTAGGCAAAAAAAATGAAAACCCGTTTCCTGCTGCTCCTTATTGATTTACAAATCCTACCATTTGCGCAACCCAACCATCAATCCAAACCAACTTAAAAATTGACCCTCCACTTCCAAGATGGCAGGCATTTATTTCCAGGAGCAGTCCCAGTAGCGGCAATTAAACAACCTCTCAAATTACCGGGAAAACCAACAACAAGAAAAAAAAACTATATCTAACCCAGAGTTCTTCCCAGTTAGTTTTTTTTTCAATTGCCTAGATATCTAATTTTTCAACGTCCGGGGGATAGACGTTTCCAGTTTATCTGCGGCGCATATCCAGGTAATTTGCACCGATCTGAAGTCCCGCAACTCATTAGTGGAGATTACTTTTGTTAATTAGCAAAAGTTATCCGGATGGCTGTCTTGATAGGGCGGCGCAGATTCTTTGATGTCGGCGCAGCGACTCTTTGTTATGCGGGGTCCGATGTCACCAGTGGAGCATCCCTGTGGGTCGGGGACGGATATGGGATTCGGCTTTATAATGGAATTTGTATTCCTCCTTTTCGATTGGGCTTTTGATGTCTGCAAGCCTTGAGAGTTCTTAAGAGAAAGTTTGGGATTTCATTGAAAGTAATTAAGTGTTGAGGGGATGATGTAAAAGTAAATACACGTATTACTAAATATTAAGCTAATCTATCATTTCCTTCATTAAGGATTTAGTTTTACAATGTGTTTACATTTTAGTTTTACATGACAAAATAGCCAGACGCTGGCATCAATCTATCTCACTCCGAATAGTTAAACTCATACATTTTAGACAAAAAGAGCAGCAAGGGCTGCTCCCCATTGATTTACAAATCCTTCCATTTGCACAACCAAACCATCAATCCAAACCAACTTAAAAATTGACCATCCAAATCCAAGATGGCAGGCATTTATTTGCAGCAGCAGTCCCAGTAGCGGCAATTAAACAACCTCTCAAATTACCGGGAAAACCAACAACAAGAAAAAAAACTTCAAGCAAATTTTAAACTGGTGAAAACTAGTAAACTCAACCGATGTTTTAACTTGTCCATTGAATGCAAATATATTGATCTTAATTTTAACATTGGAAGCAAACCTGAAAATTCTATATATATAAGTAGACAAATTAATAACTTTTATGTCCTGAAATAACAACATTTTAACCAAATGTAGTAATGTTAACCAAATGTAGTTATATTTTAGTTTTGTTGTTTAGGGGTCGTGGGGAGCCTGATGGTTAAGGCATCGGCTTTGGGATCGGAGGGTCCAAAGGATCGACACCATCAAAGACCCACCGTGTAAATGCGGAGTACGTGTTCGTTAAATATGTGGGTCCGAAAGTCCTGTGGTCCGTCATGGCGCAGTTTACCACGGGTCCAGGAGACTATTTCCCTTCCCCTTCAGACACATGGAAAAATTGTGGAGGGGGCTGTTTGATGAAGGAATTTTCTCCTTGTAAAAAGGGGTGTTTGAATGAATGTGTATGTGGCATGGGCAACAGTACTTCCCCACCGTGGCTTCGATCCACAGGTGCCCACTGGGAAACGTTAAGTAAGTACTGATTTCGGCATGTTAGGATATTGACCTCCGTCAGTGCATGTTGTGCTCTGTCATTAGAACAAAAAAAATGTTTGTTGTTGAAGAACACTTTAAAACTTCCTTGCCTTATAACAGAATAACCAATTTACATACAACAAAAAATCAAGTAAATAATCAATGCATTTTTTTGTGTGAATTTTCATCATATCATGTCCTGCTTTTGTTATACATTTGTAGCACATTTTACTCGATAAAAGTATTATAAAACAATTCTTAATTCTAATAATAAACCCTTCAAAACCATTCACTTTTTTTCACCGAACATCGCATGTTCTTCAATTGAAAAAATATCAAACACCACTGTACAGAAAACTATCTTTAGAATTGTATTTTCTTGTGAGTAAACCAACAAAGAATACGGAATTCACGTTCTCGAAGAATATAAAATACTACAGGGAACTAGAAACTTCGAAATTAGCCTTTTTTTTCAAGTGTGGAAGAAACCGCTACTTTTGTATTCAATGACCTAAATATTTCTTTCGCTCTCAATAGTAAGTTAGAATGAACTCTTTTGGGATTTTTATAAGAAACAAATTGGTAATACATCACGTAAAGAAAAAAATACTTCATAAACATTTGTTAAAATTTTACAGTGAGACTTTTATCTCTTTATTTCATACAATCGCAGATCTGTAAAGTTGGAAATCAACGTTCAGTTTAAAATAGAATAGCATTTTTGAATAAATTAAACGAATTAGTGTATTTTTACTGGTTTTCATAACAGTATTTCTTCTAATCTAATCTCTACAGCTTTCTAATATATATTTACATCAGAAATTTTGTATTTTTACTTTATACAAACCTATGCCCGTATTGTTCCTTTTATTAAATGTTAAATAAAAATTTCCTTTAAACAAAGAATTGATAATGAGATGCAAGTTAATACTTGCAGTGATGCAAGGTATGCAATGAATTTTAGATACACATTTCAGATACTGAAGCATATTATTCAAAATAAATTAAACGCATACCCAACTTAAAATACTGAAACAAGACAGTAAAAATCATTGGAGCAAATACGCTAAGAAATAATATTAAAGTTGGAAGATTTATTGTGTTTGTTTAGTTTCTTACAGATAAATTATTCAAAGTGTAAAGAATCAACCCTATATTTGTTGTAATTATCACGATCAATTTGGTATTAAAACAACTCTTCGATATTTGCTGAAGTACATTTTGGAATGTATTTCCATCTTTTGGTTTAGGCCAACAAATAGAAAGGTGTAGCATAATTTTTGAAAGATATTTAAATAAATATTTTACTCGATATGAACTTTCAAATAAAATAATTTATATCTTTGTCTTATCGTATCGTATAACAAGATCATAAACATTCACTTGTGATTTTAAAAAAATATTTAACATACCCATTCCTTAAATTACCCCTTTAATAATAATAATAAATTTTTTGTAATAAAAAATACATACAAACCTTATTGTATGTATTTTTTATGAGTTGTTTATTTCATTGTCGTTTTCTCTATCGAAAATGTAGATAAATTTTTTTTCAAAGGTCACCAATATGGATCAAGTGATCCCTGGTGGCTATAAGTGTTTTTTTTCTTTGTCTTTTTATGTTTCTATGTAACCTTATATGTGTGTAATAAAAAAATATATATTATGATTTCTCTGTATTTTTCTCTAAACTTAAAAAAAACATTTCTATGCATCACGAAAAAATAACATATTTTTTACTCTTTACCAGGTAGTATTTTCCACGTAAAACTTTCCGCGAACTTAAATTCCCCTCTGATACAGAGGTTATACATTGAAAGCAGCCTTCATAAAACAGCCAAGACTTTGTATGACCAGTACCTCATCTTGCGAAGAAAGGGCCACGAATTTAAATTCCAAAGCAAACAAAGATTGTTTATTTCCAGGTTTCCGCATAAAAGTTTATTCCACTAGGCGGCCTTAGGTAAACGTAATTTTCTTATGGGAAATTTATTCACTCACTAAACCGAGGGCAATAGTCTGAAGAAGATCAGCGAAACCCACGTGACCGGGCTGCCAAAAACACAGGCACGCCAAGGCTTCAGAGAAGAAAGCGTTTACGATTACTGTATACCTAAGCCATTACCATTGCAAATGGTTCCATTCGCTTTGGCGTATCTGGCTGTAGTAACTGTAACTGTAGGGAAGGTGTTAATCTAATTGGTAGCAGGGGAATAATTTTTTTTGAGCTGTCCAAGTGGAATTAAATTCTGGGTAGGGAATTTATTTTATTTTTTTAGTTTGGTTTTATAATAGGTTTTTTTCGGGTGTGTTAGTCGGGGAAGAAGATAAATTGTTTGAGAGTTTCTTAGCTTTTCCCAACTTCATGAGTTGTAATTAGTTAATGGTAATTGTGAGCCAGAAAGGATTCGTGTTTTTTTAAATGAAGATTTCAGATTTTGCGGTACTGGCGAGGATTTAAAATTAAATTGAAGGTGTCTGATGGTCTTTGGTAAATATTTGCACTTATACTTCTATGTACAGTACTGGAAAAAAAAAACTACTTATGCCCTATATCTCAGGAACGGCTTGTAATATAAAGACAAATAAGGTATAATTTTTCATGATTTAAAGTATTCTATACAGGGTGTATCTGAAATGGTGCAACAAATTTTCAGGGATGATAGTAGACACCTAGACGAGTCAGAATCACATAGGATTTGGGGGTCCCATACCAAATCCCAGGGAGTTAAAAATGAAGCGAAGAAATTGTGGTTTAATATGATCTTTAAAGTTATCTTAAAAGTCTTTACACTAAAATTTGTTTTATGAAAAAAGTTAAAAAACCACAAAAAATTTGAAAACTCTGCCAAAACCTTATTTTGTATTTCGAAATCCTTTCTTTTGATTTGATAACAATTTGATTGATTTTAAAAAACAAACAAGCAGTGGCGGCTCATGAGTTAATTAATAGGGTGTTCACACCAATCATAAAATAAAGTCCCTTTTTTTTCTTCTGTAACTTGGACAATGGTCATCATATGAGGTTTATTTCAACTTTTTTCCAGTGGCAATTGAGAAAAATATAGATGCTTTTATTCAAACACGGAAATTTTACTTAAAGCCATCATTTAAAAAACATCCTAATGAATAACAAAAGTATTAAAATATTTTGATGAAAATATTTAAATTGTATTTAAAGAGTGTTTTTACTCGTACTTTCCAATTAGCAGATAAAATCACTTTTATCAGACGTCAAAAAAGAAAGCTGTACCTCAAAAGTGAAAGCCTCGGCACACTAAATCTGTGCTAACGGAGACCTCCTGCGCGTTGCCGTAAGCTCAAATGATCTCCGGCGAGCGGTCGGGGTTTCCTCGGATTCTCATATTTTTTTCGCTCACACGTGCGAAAAGTCTTTTTTTATTTCTTTCGCGTTTCCGGTAGTAAATTTTTCTTATTGAGGAGAGAAGGGGGGAGAAACATAATTCTAAGCATAAAAAAGAAATTGAGAATAAATTTCCATTGATATTTATCTTTACATTCGATTTTTGTTCTACTTTTTCAGTGGGTGTTCACGTGCTCCTGTGCTTCTATGGACGAGCCGCCACTGCAAACAAGTGTTCCGTATGGATTTTTTGTATGGTTAAATGAAATACCTAGTCAATTTTTCAAAAACATGTACAGGTAATTAAATATTTTAATTTAAGAGTCGGGAAAAAACACGTGACTGAAAACGCTTATTGTTTAAAGATGTCAACAATCAAACCATCAACTCCATTGCTTTTTACAATGTTTATCGTATGATGACGTCAACATACGATGATCCCAAACTCTTGGCGTTTTCGCGCGCTTTTAAGAAGTGGATTTTAAGTTAATTTTTTTGGCAATCAAAAAATTTCTCGATCGGCCTCAAATTTTGGATAGTTGTTTATTTTTTCATGAAGAATCGATTAAAAAAATAAAAAAAAATCATGCAACTTCCTATATTCAGGTAATTTTGAGGTAATTTTGCTATGGTACTACGAGAGACTTTTTTTGATGTGGTCCCTATTCACTAAAAAATATTTTTAATTGTGTCGCGAAAACTGTTTTTATAGCTACTCGCGAAGTTTTGTGTGAATTTTTTATGCGATATCCTTTACGCTATCCCTATCCATAGCACAAAAACAACAGGCTTGAGTGTTCTACAAAGTATATTACAGTATTATATTCTTAGAGCGCCATGTGTATATTCGAGCTTTAAAACATCAAAAAACCTAAAAATCTCTTCCTTACACACACACTGGCTATCTGTTGAAAACTTTTCAAGCCTAAAGCAATGAACGGAAGAAGAAGATAATAACTCCCAAGAACTAAAGACATAAAGCAAATCCATTGAAACCCGAAATAGGTACTTCGGTTTCTGTACCAAGCACCAACCATTCAAAAGAAGCTTCTGATTTAAACTAATGACACAAACAACATGAACCTAGTCACTTTAATTTATGGATAATAGCCAGATAACCATTCCCGAATATGCAAATAAGGTGAAATTTATATGAGAGGGTAAATATGGGAGTCGTTAAACACCTGCACCTTCGGCATCATAAAGTGCGGTGATTGCATGTTATCACTTGTCAGTTAAAAATGACCGAGGGAAGAATGTGTCCAAGCAAGGTGCTTTGGGGACTTGAATCCTCCGCAATGTTTCAGGATTGGGAGAGTAGTTTATGGATTAGATGGGGGTGGGAGATAGTTTGTCAGTAGCAGCTGTTAAATGTTCTTGAAGATGTTGTAAAGTGAAGAAATGACAGAGCTGTTTTGTTTTTATGAGGGGTGTGAGGTCAGTGGTGGTAAAATGAGTGGAATTTTATCGGAGGAATTAAACCAATTTAGATTTAATGAAGAACCTAAATCAATAAACCGCAAGTAAGAAATGCACATAAATTGACTACGAAAATAACTTTGCTATATGAACTCCATTGGTTTAAGAACAATTAAACTATACAGGGTGTAAAGGAAAGTCCCTTTACCCTGTAATAAGTTGCTAACGGAGCAAGCTAAAGCTATGCAGTTAAGGTAACGGTATAGTAAAGTGACTATGCGCAATCGAATGCGACCAATCGCAGCGCCCTCTAGCGGAGATTTTAGGAGTTAAAAATTTTATTTTAAAAACTATTAGGAATTCGTTAAAATAGTCAATTACAAAGTTGTAGAGCAGCATTGATTTAGTAGGAAAAGACACCTTAAGCAAAAAAATATCTTGAATAGAACCCCTAAAACGCACGCTTAATTAGGTTGAATTTACGTTGATTTTACGTCTTAAAACGCTTCTCACGAGGCGAAAATGAGAAATTTTCAATTTAATGAGTTAAGAATACTTTTATTCACTTATTCAAGTCATTAAATTGAAAATTTCTCATTTTCCCCTCGTGAGAAGCGTTTTAAGACGTAAAATCGACGTAAATTCAACCTAATTAAGCGTGCGTTTTAGGGGTTCTATTCAAGATATTTTTGTGTTTAAGGTGTCTTTTCCTACTAAATCGATAGTGCTCTACAACTTTGTAATTGATTATTTTAGCATATCTCTAATAGTTTATAAAATAAAATTTTTAACTTCTAAAATTTCCGCTAGAGGGCGCTGCGGTTGCTCGCATTCGATTGCGCATAGTCACTTTACTATACCGTTACCTTAACTGCATAGCTTTAGCTTGCTCCGTTAGTAATTTATAACAGGGTAAAGGGACTTTCCTTTACACCCTGTATTTGTTTTGGTTTTGTGTATTTACTTAGATGGCGCTGTACTGAAGGGGAGAGTGGGACACATTCACACAAAAAGTGCATTTCGGTATATTTCTCTGGACCTAGATGATATACTGAAACAAACTCGGATTCAAATGAAAGTTAAGACCTTTTCCGATATTTTAGAACGATAATTGGTCGCATTCATCTAGAATTTCTAACCTGTATCATCAATCTAAAAAACGAGAAATTTCGTGCGAATGTGCCTAATGGGTGGGGCAGTTTCGCACACGTGCAAAAAATTATACAATAATTATTTTTACGAACTAGCACTTTAAAGTAAGGATAATTAAACGAAATATTTGGTACTTTTACATATTTTTCCTCTAAATTGAAGATTTTTTAAAAAAAGAAAACAGCTTCAGAAAATATTGAGCATCATAGTTTTTGATGCGGAAAAACAATTGTAGTAATGAAGAGTATATTGCACATTGACATACTTCACATAATATAATTAGTAAGAAAAAAGTTTAACCCTGCTGTTCTGCTCCGACTTACTCCACGCACGTAGTGTTCGGGTCAATATGACCCGATACAATAAATATCACTTCTTGCGGTAAATGAATGAGGGAATTTAAGAAATAGGTTGAACAACAGTAAAATAACTGTAAATAAATGTAATTATTATGAAATAATTGAGTAGAGTTATGAAATAATAAAGTTAACTAAAAAATATCTGTAATTTTTTTACTATTTTGACCATTTACATATATGAAAATTGGTTTTAAACAAGTATGGCACAATAAAGTAGTACTTATCTAATTTTTTCATCTGAGGTACCGACATAAATTTCAATTTTTTTGTTTATTCTTTTACTTTTTTTTAATTGGCCCCCTTCATGACAGGTTTTTATATGCTTTACTATATGAAAATAAGACTGATTTCCTGAAATCTTCAAAAATAATCTTCATTTGAACATCTATTTTCATTCTATTTGTACTAAATCCCATTGAAAAGGCATTTGCAGGTTTTGCGAAATTACTCATTACTCCGATCCCTCAAATTTTCTTTGGCGTTGATTCTTGTTCTTTTCCTGTTTTAAATTTCATGTTTCTGTTCCCAGGAATTTTTACTACCACAAAAAGTCCGCATTTACCTTATAAATAATTGTTAATTTGGTCAAAAGACAGTAGCAATTAAAAACACCACTAATTTCTAATTTTGAGTAACATTTTCATTTGGATATCACAAGTTTCGTTTCATTAGTTATTTTTAGCATTCTAACTGAAAGGAAATCTATATATATAAAATCCAAATACCACTGATTCATTCATTCATAACACTCATCACGAAATCTCCAAAACTGCCGGACCGATAGGCTTGAAATTTGACAGAGACCTTCCTTTTAGCCATTAGACGCGCACTAAGAAACGATTTTAAAATCGAACGACTCCTTCCCTGCTTTTCGGCGCTTTTTCGACTCCGTTTTACCCATTGAAATAACATTATACATTGTTGAAATGCATAAAATGCAGGGTTTACTTCTCTATCTTAAGGCGACGTCTTGCCTCACTTGATAAAATATAATTTGAAAACAATTTATAACTTACAATGAAATTTAAGAAGAAAAACAGTGTGAATATCTTTATTTAAATATTATAACCAGTAATCAGAACACCGAAATATATTAAAATAATTAATTACTTTCTTTAAGAATTTAATTTTAAATTTTCCATGAAAACAGAGCTAAAATTTCAGTGTAGTATTCAGTGTAGTACTAGACTATAATCATTAGATTTTTTTATAATAACTAGCAATCTGTTTTTACTTTTTAAGTAGCTTTTAAAGAAGTTGGTTATTTTAAGAAAAAGGCAGGATTTTAATAGTTTTTTTACTTGATTACTTTTTATCGAGGGATTTTTGAAATTTATTTTATTTTGAAATTAAATTTTTGAGGAATTTTGAAAGGGTAGCGGGAATACCGGGATGAACATTTTTGGGAACATCAGGATATGAAAATTATCTGGAAAACTGGGATATGAAAATAATCGGGACCACCGGGTTATGAAAAAGTACAGGGAACACCGGGTCATGGAAAAGTACCAAGAATACCGGAATATGGAAATTATCGGGAAAACCGGAATATAAAAATTATCGTGAAAACCGGGATGTCAACAAAAGGTACCAGAAACGCCAGGATATGAAAAAATACAGGGAACACTGGGATGTAAAAAAGTGCCGGGGACACCAGGATATGAAAAGGTGCCGGGAAAACAGGGATATGAATATTACCAGGAACACGGGGGATATGAAAAGAGTACAGGGGACACCGGGGTGATTGGTGATACGAAAAATCGGACATAAACTTGGGAGAACTTGAAAAAAAAGGAATAAATACACTCCACCCGTGCAACGCCGGGCAAATCAGCTTGTACTTCATAAAACAAATATACAACAAGAAAAAATCAAATTTGGAAATATTTTTGCTTTTTGCCAACTGAATCAACCTTTTGACCTTCCACGTGCTTTAGCGTCAAATTACAAAAAAAAACAAGAAAAAATAAAACCAAAACACAAAAAAAAAATATTTCAATAGTTTTTATTTATTTCGGTTGAGTTATTCCACTAAAAAATAGGGAACGGTTTGAGTAAAACGAAAAAATTTAGAATCGGGTCATATGGACCCGAACAGTAAATTAAGACTATGTTGAAAAATAACCCTTGCAAATTAAAATAATTAAAATTCCTTTTAGATGTAGATATTTATATGACTTTCCAACAAAGTCATGAAGTTTTAATGTAATATCTCTATTCAATAATTTTTAATAAACGACTGAAAAAAATTTGGGTCCAATAGACCCTAACAGAACAGCAGGGTAAACTAATATTTTATCTGTCAGGTTTTATTCGAAGAGAAAAGTGAACCAACAGCTCGCTTATTAACACCTTAAATTGACGGTTGGGGAACTTGTAATACGATATTATCTTTTTGTATGAATGTTGAATCATTACTTACTGGGAAAATAAAAGTTTCGTCATTAAAATTTTAAAGTTTTTAGAGTTTTTCATCATTAATTTTAAATAAGCGCCATTCAATTCAGAATTTTCTATTTGACCAACATAACAAAACTTTCTTTAACATATGTTATCGTTTAGGTAAACCTATCACATAAACCTAAAACTCAGGGTTCTTATCAGCTTTAACCTACTAATTTTTACTCCTAAATCATCTTGATTTTTCACTCATTAATGCTTTATAGCTTTGTTAAATTACCGCACAGGTTTTAATGACAAACTTATAAATATAAGAACTATTGTATAAAATTAAAAGTAAATTATTGTTAATGACGTTTTATCATTGTGATAATAAAAAAATCTAGATGTTTACCAAAACAACACTGTTTATGAAGTTATGGTTTATAATCTACTTTATAAAATTTTTGCCCAAAGTGAAAATTCGTCTCTATATAAAAAGAAATTCTTTGCAACAGTCTTTTTAAGTATCATTAAGTTCATTGACTCCCCTCCTTCACTATGTTGAAAATAATAATAATGTTCTTACATTACATAGGATTTAACTAGAACTAATGAGATGTTCAAGCAGTTTCTAGAATTTGAATCATACAAACAAAGGGAATAATTAACTTTTAAATATTTACTTCAAGAAGTCCAATGTTTAATACAGATAAAATTTCACTTAACGAACCATAATAAAGACTGTTGCATGCATCTTTGTTTTTGAAAACTAAAATGTTTTTAATGATTTTTCCTGTTTAGATACTTGTTTTAATAAAGCATAATATAATAGAAATATTTATTATATTGTTAAAAACATTTTAATGAGTTTTTTAATATTTCTAGCCTAATAGATTGCACAAAATAAATCAATTAATTTATCTAGTCGGGTATAGATTGGTTAAGTTTTTAATTTTCAATCCCCATTTCTTGGTCTAAAAAATAGTAAAATAAACATTTCAATAAGTGCATTTTATACCATTTTAGCAGCATTTTAATGATGCATATAGAAAGACGAAAATTTATTGAATGTGTTAGTAGATATAATGCCCTTTAATAATGACTTTTCCAAGTACCAAAAAACACAAGGTACACGAAATGTGCATACTTGAAAACATTATTAATATAAACGAATACCCCAAACGAAAAATATAAATAAGTTTTTAAATATAAAATTAGCCTCGTCCATTTTATAAAATTCTTTTAAAATTAAGAGTTCAAATGCTTTGATGTTTCTACTAAAATGTTTAATTCCATGCTAATAATAACTTGAAATTTTACAAGGCGAGATTTAAAAGAGATAGAGAGAATGACATAATAAAAAAATTCGTTTTAACACTACCAATAGTTTATAAACTATACACTTATAAACTTTTTTTCTTTGATTCGCCAATAATGTAGTAACAGCGGCCATCGGCCGCTCCAACTACAACTTATAAACTTAAACACTACCAATAGTTTATAAACCATACACATATAAACATAAACTCTACCAATAGTTTATAAACTTAACACTACCAATAATTTATACCATAAACTATACCGTTTATGAAGTAAATTGATTCAATGATAAACTAAAACGGAATTCTTAAAGTAATGAATGAATGACACTTTAAATCGTTCATAGTAATTAATTTCTTTTATCTTTGAGGCAAAACTTCAGTATTGAATCGAAATATGGGCGTCTCAGTACAAAATATTTGGACTTGGAGTCTTTTCATCCTAAAAGCTTAATTAATGGATTATTATACTTTAAAGAAACATCTCTCTATCTATTGATTATTTCTAGAACTAAATAGAACGCCATCTTTAAGAGCATTTAAACTATTTTTTTCTCCTTTATTCATTTGCCCTTTCCCTCAACTGTCTTTCTATGAAGTTTCAAGTTAATCTTAACATTGTTCTTGCTTTATATGCTTTTAAAATTTTCAGTTTAATTTATAATAATAATTACCCAGATGGTAATTATTTTGACTTTCACCATCCTTAACATTTATCATTAATTAAAAATATAAAATTAAATTTTAAAAAAAGTTTTAAATTCTAACCTGATTTTAAATCATTTGGTTAGGAGATAAACTAGTTATGATTCTGATTTTTGTATACTAGTTATTGTAGCTGCTATTCACGAAATTCCTAAATAAACAAACAACCAACGGAAGTGACGTCACCAGGTAACTCAATCTTCCGTTTTGTCTGATATTTACATTGAACAACATTACAATACGGCGCGTTTGGTTTTTTATAATTTTTCTTTTCTTATTTTAAAGCGTAATTTAAAGGAGAAACTCAAAATATGAGTTCTCCATACTTCCGATCATTATCTGAAAATTGTAAAAAGAGATATCTTGATAAGTTTTCTGTGAATGGGATTGATTTACCACACATTTCCTATTCCTATTCACAGCATGGGAAAATGCTTATTTTTGGTGATTTTTATTAAAATAAGAGCCAAAGAAACTTTTAAAACAGTTCATACTGGACACAATTACGAACATGTTTATAGGTTATCAAGTGTTTTGAATTAGAAAATAATTTTAACTAAATAATAACCGATCAAAAATATGAACCTTGAGGTCTACAACGATGTGCTTCAATCTCTCCTCTTACTGATTTTAATTATTAACTTGTTTAAATGTAATTAAAACAGCTGCTGATACAAAGAAAACAAAATTTTGAGCAAATATTCCATCATGAAAACTTTTCAGAACATTCTTGTTGTGATAAAATTAATATCGCTGTTCTGCTATGTCAAACTTGAATATACATTGTATCAAAGTAGTTTATTTATTTAGAAACTGAATTTTTATTGTCTTAAAAATATAAAGTGCATCAAAATATGGAAAACAACGGGCTAAAATCTAAGAACTAATTAATTTAATTTAATAATGGATTTATTCATAATTTTAGTGCATTTACCTTTAATGATCCTACTACATTCCAGTCAGCTTGTTTATTTTTATTTGAGATTCAGAAATAGTATTCTTAAAATCGTCTGTCACTTTAATTATCTTTTTAAATATTTTTATGCGTATTTTTTTAAATAAGTGGGTGATTGTATTCATAAGTTTTAAAACAAACTAAATAATGAATTTCAATAATATCGGACCCAATTAATCCTGATGTATCTACGATCTGTTGCAATGGCGTTGATTGTATTAGCTGAGATTTTCGTCCAATGGATCGGGTAAATCAATCGTCCCATTCACAGATAACTTATCAAGATATCTCTTTTTACAATTTTCAGATAATGATCGGAAGTATGGAGAACTCATATTTTGAGTTTCTCCTTTAAATTACGCTTTAAAATAAGAAAAGAAAAATTATAAAAAACCAAACGCGCCGTAGTGTAATGTTGTTCAATGTAAATATCAGACAAAACGGAAGATTGAGTTACCTGGTGACGTCACTTCCGTTGGTTGTTTGTTTATTTAGGAATTTCGTGAATAGACTTTTGTCAGCCTCAAGTTTAGCTCCGGTAGTGGGTAGAGAGCCTGTATACGAGACAGAGGCGCGCAGATCGATAAACAGGTTTTTTGTTCGCCACAGCCGGTTCCCTCCATAGGATAAGCATTGGACTCGAAACAAGAGGCGTGATACAGTTTGGAGAGAATTTTGGAGAGAACTGGATGCGCAAAGACGCTTTTAAGCGAGTTGTCGTCTCTCTCTCGTAGACAGGCTCTCTAATCGTGGGTAGTTAGTTCACAGGAGCGGTCGTAAGGTTTTTTTTATTTTGTTTTCATGATCTAAGAACACTTTTAGTCTATTACCTGAGTCATAAAATTCAAATTTAAGATTTTTCATGATGGTTATTCATGATCGCGATCATGAAATTTACGATTTATCATTCGAAACCATACCACCGGTCCTGTGTTAATTTATTCATCCAAATAACATAGCATAAACTATAGGGAAAAAACTAATTATGTGCGAAAACAAATTAAGATTACTTCACTCACGTCTGCGATCTATAATCGAGCATCGAACTCATTAATATCTCTAAAGCGACTATTGAGTTCGTTTGTTTACGTCGAGGAGGAGCGAAGTGAACGCTTTTTTCGCCTAAGTTTCCTAGAATCACCAGTTATCTTCCGCTCGCCAAGGCGGGCCCGACCTGCACTGTAAAAAATATCTGTAAATTTACAGATATTTTCTGTATTTTTTACAGGAAAAATCTGTTTTTAAGAAAAACAGTTTTTTTCTGTACTACATCTAGTTGGCTTTTGTCCCCAGAGATGGCGCGGCAAAACCTGAAGCAAAAAGCTTTGATTTTTTACAAATATCTTCCCTAATTAATCAAGAATTTGGTTTTAGAACATTACAGAGAGGTTCTAAATATGTCTGACTGTAACCGCCTTTATATTAGCGGTCAATTTCAGTTTGGGTTTTAGAATTAGAATTGGAGATAGAATTGGCTTAAAACGAAAGTAAGTTTTATCTAACTTCATCCCTTCTTGTATCTCCATCCTAGACTGAGAGAAATGACAGTTTCAAATTCGAGTAAATCGATGTTCTCATTTTGGTATGAAACGTATTGTCTAAAATATGACCACTCAATGCTTTCAATTTTGAAACACCACAGACATACTCAGTTTCAAACAATTTAATAGTCACCACTCAAATTATGCTTATTTTTAGTTTATATATAAAAATTGAATTATTGGAGTATATTAAAGCGAGTCTGAGTTGGTGTGATAACGTGTAACACATTGTTGTGACGTCACACTCAACTTACTGGTCTAGTTCCCGCGTCATCAAAAAAATGAAACACAATGCACCCCCTATGTTAATAAAAAAAAGTAGGAAAACTTAGTTAAAATAACAGAAATGCTCTTTAAAAAAACAGATGAAACCTGTATAATAACAAGGTGTTCTGTAAAAATCAACAGATGAAACCTGTATAATAAACAGGGGGTCTGTAAAAATTAACAGAAGAAACCTTTATAATAAACAGAAACAAACTGGCACAAAAATTGACAGTTTTTTTCTGTAAACGACCGGAGTTCAACTTGAGGCAGACAAACAATATATTACAATCACCTGTAAACCAAACATCATGAATTATCAAACCAACAGTTTTTAAGGTATAATATGCTCCCCTCACCCCCCCACCCATTACACCCAAACATTATCATACAGGACTATGTCCCTTCACGCACATGAGTGCTTAAATTCAAATAGCTGACATTGTGGAAAATAACGTTTCGGCCACAGCATCAGGTATACAGCACACAAGGAGGTTACTGAGGTTAAACCATAGAGACCGTCGCTACTGTTTGCATATGTCAAACGTCACGAACGTTCATTTACGGGAAATTTGGTGCCATGCCAAATTACTGGACGCAACAATGGCACAGCTGGTCTCATTATAATTATTATTATTATTATCATCATCAAAGCTTTGAAGCAAATATCATTATGAATTCCACCAGGGATACCAAAAGCGTTTACTATAGATTCGACTTACGGGAATTTCGAAATTCTAAAACGCGATTCGAAGACTGGCCTTTAATGATGGAATCATTCCGTTATTTGCTGAGGAATTTTCGATGTCGTCTATTTATAGAAATCGATACTAGTTTCTGGGAAGGAAGTACTTTGATTTAGGAGGTAATTTATAGAGTTATTCCAAAGAAGAATGGGCCGTATTATTGGATGGAAATCATTTAAACTTTGAACATATTTTTGTAATTAAATTTGAAGTATTGTAAAAATTTTAAAGTTGTTAGTTAGTTCGAATTCTGTATAGTAAAGCAGCCATAAATTATGTATCAAAACTAAATTTACATTACTTCTTTACTAAAGTCCTGTTAAATACTTACTAACTTGGAATATAGTTATTATGAAAAGCTAACAGTCTATGGTCTCATAAAGTTAAAAGTTATTCATTTTCAGTTAATGAATATTGTTAAAATATTTGCATACATGATTTATGACAGTTCTTAATATTTTCAGGAGTATAAAATAATATTTATCATCTCAACCGTATTCGATGTATCTGAATTCTCGTTGCTTTAAGATGTTTAATCCGGTTTTCTTATTACTTTATTTTACGCATTTACATCGCATTATTTAAAATTATTACTTTATGCACATACTATATCAATAAATTCATCGTACATAAATATAAATTTTGAAATGTTACTTCATACTTTTTTACTCGAGTCTGAATTTTCTAGTTTTTCCTCTTTCAGGTCCTTTTGTCATCAAACAGAAAAAACAATAACTTTAACAATAAATTTTTAAAACCTTAAGAAATTACATGCACGTATATTGAAACCGTAGGTGTGATTTATCCTAATTTTATTCATTTAAAAATTATTCAAAATCTAAACTAAAGATCTAACCATATTTTGCTTCAAAATTTAATTAGACCGCAAAAGAAAAAAAAATGGCTTCATTTTCTCCAAATCCTCATTATTTTCCCATTTTCTTTTTTTATTCAGGCTTACTTTCACCCCAAGACCTCTCTGAGATAAAGAATCAAAAGGCTCAGATCGAGGATTATATTTATTCCTTGAGAGAAAAGTCGAAGACAAAGCACAGAAAACAGATAAGGAGGGGGTTTCCTTAATTAAGTTTTGGGAGAAGCATCGGTGTCAGCTCCTTTGGGCTTCTTGAAAGAACGATGTTTGAGGTTCGTGATCAGCAGGTCAACTAGGAGATAAATATTTTAGTTTGAAATAGATTAACTGGGACCGATCTTCTTGTTTACCAACATGCTTCTATTCCAACCAAGAAATGCACTTTAAAAGGATAATAGCCATTGAAATTGGAGGAGATCTCGTATCACTTGTAAAGCAAGTTTGATAGCGTGAACTGGCACTTTTATGTGTGTTATGTTTAAACTGCAAGGAAACCGTTTAAAAGGATTGTTACTTAGCGTCTAACGTCTTTTATACGCGTTTGTGCCTCTAGGGTAGAAGCTTGATCTACTAAATACATGACTATCCGACAAATTTGTGTTTTAAAATATTATGTACTATGTATATTTGAGAATCTTAAGTTTTTTATGGCACTAATCTAAATCGAAATTCACCCGAGAAGTTATATTAACGTTTGAAAATATTCGTGGTTTGAATATATATTTTTTTGAAGTCGTTATAATTGATGATTTAAAACAAAGCGTATTTTTATTTTGATATGGATAGGAGGGGAAAGTAGTGTACCTCGGTCCTGAACGGTTTCTAGCTTAAAATTTTTTTTTCATTTTAAACATTATCTCACACTATTACATCAAACACAATAACCATATACAATATTTTTATTACTTTTTTCCTCGCTTTAATAAAAGGATCAAAAATGTAGTTATTGATAATTCTACCACCGTTCCGCATTGGGATGTGTTTATCCATGCTATACATCACAGTAACGTTTCCTGTAAACCCAGTACGTCACTACACGGAAGGAGAAAGTGAGTAAACACAAAGCCTGTTGGGTTGATAGAAGGAATTTCGATACTCAAATTGTGATAAAAAAGACACTATTTATACATGAGTTGAACGAAATAATAATATTTTAAAATTGATGTTCTTTGTTTCACTCGAAATTCAGACACCGCGATGGGAACAGCTTTGCTAGTAAAAATGCATAAGAAAGCTTGGAAATTGCGTTCATCACGTGGTTGTGCATTTTTCTGTTGGGACTTGTCCGCAGGCAAGAGTTGAAGGTAAGGGTAGACAACAGGTTTTCAAACCTCAATGCTGCAGCTCTGGCTGGTCAATGTGCCGGTAAATCATAATGAGGAAGTGTGGGAGGGGAATGCATGTCGTTTGCAGTGCAGGGGACTGCCCGTTTGGCAAGCATAGCTTTAAAAAATTCCAATCTTCAACAAATAATTTAGCGTTGGCAACAGTGCACTAAATAATGAAATGGACATCTCAATGTGCTGGCACAGAGTTTATGAGAGTACCCCAATGCGGTTTGGAGCACCAACCGCAATCATTGGAGATGACTTTACGACAGCGAGAAAAGAGAGCAATGGGCTGTTGATTTTGTAATCGTCAGATTTCTTCTTTACACAGAGTAAGAGTAAGTGAAGCATTGGATTCCACTCCCACACCTCCTCAGTATGATTTAACGGCACAATGACCTACCAGAGCTGCAGCATTGAGGTTTGACAACCGGTTTTCTACCCTTACCTTCAACCCTCGCCTGCGGACAAGTCTCAAGAGAAAAATGCACAACCACATGATGAACTCAATGTCCAAGCTTTCTTCTTATCCCCCTATGTTGCATTTTTACCTTAACCTACCCGTTCCTAAGACCTACCCGTTCCTAAGACCTACCCGTTCTACCCGCCACAAAACATGTCCGATGAAAGAGGATAAATCCCCTACCCCGGTATGCAACGTCCGCTGGTGCACCACACGAACTTTACTACCTGTGGATGCAACATGGTCCTCCAATCCCTCAAATCCCATTAAGATCCTCGTTCGCTCAATACCATGGCGAGGAGCGGTGGTAATGGTCACCAATGGAGACAACACTCCTCACTTATTTTCTCGGCCCCCTAACATCCAGGAAGGCTGAGTTTTTTATCAATTCACATTAATACTATGTGCAATCATAGAAATAAATTTGGGTTTGATATCTGTTTCCTTATTGGTGTACCATTTTCGATGGGCAGCAGTGAACTTGAATGGAGACTTTTACGTAGGAAATGTATTCAATGAACCCATTTTAACCATGCTAATTTTAGTAATTCAAAACTTCCAACACACATATCATACTTTTTATTTAACTCAAATTTCAATTCGTTTCAAATAACACAAGAATGTCTTGAATTGAATCCTTACTTACGAATCCCACAAAGGTTTTTCTACAAAACAATTCAACATTTGCCAAATTAACACACTTATTTGATGTTTCACTTTATAATGGACTTTGTTTGAATGTATTTCCCTTTCTCTTGTTTTCTCGAAAAGGAATTTACATCTTAGCAAATAAACTTTTATTAAAAAAATCTCTAGACAATGATGTACAAAAGAACTTTGCATTGATTAAGAAACTAAACAAATGTCTCGGAATGCCATGTTTCAAGAATATTCAAATTTCATCCTACCTGCAATTATTTTTCTCTCGAAGACACTATATTTTTAGTTTTTGAATCATTTCGCCCTCAAGGCAGATTCCAAACGTATACTCCTTTATAATTGATTCGCAAAGCATCAACATTAGAAGTTTTTTTTAGTTTTGTCATTTTGGCTTGGAACTTGTTTATTTGTTTGAGATGAGATAAAACTAAATGAAAGTTTTAGTAAGAAAAAATACAGAAATAATTAAATCTCAGGAATCCAAGCATTCTTCATCTTATGACAGCATTTTTTTTAAAGTGAAAGACAGACGAAACAATTTTGTTTCGGATAAAAATATAGGAATTGTGGAAATGCAAACAAAAAAATTACAAATAAACAAATGGTTTGAAAATTTAATTTTTATGCTTTACTTTTCGACTATAGAAATTTAGTTAAATTTAAATGCCTAAAGGATATATTTTCATATAGCTGAAAATGTCGTTTTTATAACAAGATAAATAAATTTAAATCACAAACCATCTTCTCAAATAGCAATAAATTTTTCATTGTACACTCTAAAACCACCATCTTAACTTGTTAAATACAAATTGAACTGTTCTTCATCAGTTAGTTATTATAGTCTATTCATTTAAAATAGGCACCTGAAACAGGATCAAAAACGCCTAATAACGCTCATCTCGCAACTTGAGTGACCGATTCGTGTACAGTATTTTAACTACTTCTGTTTAAGCTGCATCAAGAAAAATTTTTTGATTATAATTACAATAGTAACTGCTTCTAGTACATTATGCCTCAGGCGCCTATTCTATAAATGAACAGAGTATAGCGTAGGACTCTTTTGAAAGAAACGAAAAAAATTAAAAAAAGCTGATGCAATAAGGAAAGATAGCGTCGTACTCTCTGTTTTGAAAGTCTATAAATATAAATGTATCGGCATTATTCTTATGTAAGAAGAATATAAACCACCCGTAGGATTTAATTAATAACTCTGCAAATACTTCATACAAAAATAAGCGCATTAAGTACACATTAAAAACACATTTTTGTCCGCAAATTAACAACACTTTTTTTTGTTTAGTTACACTCTTAAAACGACAGTCTCAAAACTGAGTAAAAATAACTCAAACTGGCTCCGAATCAAATTTACTCAAATTTGAAAACTTGAATATACTCGTTTCTGAAAATTTGCAGTTACTCAGAAATGAAACTTCTTGAGTTAGTGCATGGCATTCTCATGTATCGGTGTTTAACGATAGTTACTATGACGTGAATAATAGGGAATATCCACTACTCACGTCACTACTACTAGTACTAAGTATGTCAGTGTACTGACGGTACTCAAAAAATTATCAATTTAATTATTTAGCTCTAGAGGATTAAATTTCCCAAGAGCTGATTTCCCATTAGCTCTACGGATTATTTTACCATTTAATAATTACTCAAATAAATTATCTCAATCAATTATCCAATTTCGATTAACATTAGTTGTTTACATTTCACTTTTACTTCTTATTTTAAAAATAAAATTTTCTTTCTCTTAAGAAATTTCTCTAGTTCATAAATTAATCCATGTAATTAAGATAATCATATATGGTTATTTCAACCATTTTAAATGATTATTTCAACCATTTATCCAAGATAAATTAACACCGATATTTATTCACTACAATAATATTAGATATTCAAATTGGAATATTTAAAAAAAAAAATAATTTTTAAAACAAATGAATTTAATTTTAATTAACTAATTAAATTAATTAATTGAAATATACAAATTCTTTATCAATTATAATCAACCCATGAAACAAATGTCTCATTTACAACTCAATTTCAAACATCACTGCTAAAATAACTTATTCTGAAAAAAAAATTCTAAAAAAACTTGGTTTAAACCAAAAAAACCCAGTTTTTTTGTTTAAAAAAACTGTTTTTTTAACCCTGCTATCAACCCAACAGGCTTTGTGTTTACTCACTTTCTCCTTCCTCGTAGTGACGTACTGGGTTCATGAAACGTTGCTGTTAAGTATAGAAAAGTCAAGTTTTTTCTTAAAAAGTGTTGCAAAAGGGTTTAAAACATTTATAGTTTAACCTTATATGGGGTTCCGTACGGAAAAACATTAAAGCATTTACTCGAAAACGATTAAAAACTTAAGAACAATCCCACTCCCTGGTTACAAAAGTACTTATAGATTTTATTGTATTTCCACCTCTAATACTAGAAGAGAAACTTATAACGTAACCTCCTACTTATCCTCTCAAACTTATCCACGACCCCAAAACGACACATATAATTACCCTCCACCAAAAGAAGAAAAGCGCAAAACCTCTCTTCGAGTCCCCTATCAATATGTAGCACCCAAAACTTTCCCAACTGAGCCCCGATCAAAAACAATGGAGAACCCCTCGCATTCAATCACCCTCAAAAATGATCCCTCTCTTTCCCCTCCTAAGGTCATTAAATGACACCTTCATTAAACGAGTCTTTTGTATCAGCGCGTCTTGGCCCCTCGACTTCCGAAGTGAGACTTTTTCCCATTAAAACGAAGATAGCAAATTCGCTAATTAACGCGGCCTAATCACTCTGCTGTTCCGCGAAAGCCTTCCCTTTTCCTCCCGTTATCGTTTGGGAAACTCCCTGCCGGATAATTTACCGGATCCTGCTGACTCCGGTGCAATTGGGACGGGATTCTGACTTTTTTCTTTCTTTTGGTCTTTCTCTCTGTCTTCGTTGGTGTTTGCTCGGCCCGGAGAAATGGGCAGCGACACTCAGCGGGGCATGAAGTTGGGTGTTTGGTTACTTGGGTAAATGGGGGACTATGGACGAGAAAATGGATTGTTGGGAAAGCTGAGATGGATCTGCCTTGGTGTTATATTTTTCGGATGATTGTTTTGCTGCCGTGGTGATATAGTTCTTTGATACGGATACATTTTATACTTTCAGCTTTTAATCACGCTTATTTTTACCCAAATCACGTTTGAAAGGTCCTAACCCTTCACGAAGGACCCAAATTTGATGACAATATGCAGCAATAATTTTTACTAAAAGCGGTTGAGGTGTTAGCGTCCCAGAAGCCTCCGCGGAAGAGTTCGGAAGACTCCCAAAATCACGAAGGCGTTCGCGAGCTCAGGAATTAATATTGATGATTTTGAAAAGATTACAAATGAAGTTTTTCTTATATTTTGGGTCTATCCTACGTAGAAACTCTTTAGTTCTTCAAATTTGGGTCCTTGGTGAAGGGTTAGGACCGTTCAAATGTGAATCGGGTAAAAATAAGCAAAATAAATAGGGTATAACAAATCCTACTATTTTTAACGATTTTGTGCACTTTTAGGGGGGTAATTACCCCTTAAACCTATCCATTTGTTATAAATTTATCATATTTTATTAATTTGAACCTTCCTTGTCCCCTTGGGGGTAATTTGAAGACTAAATCAATGCTTTTTGACCCTAAAATCGAGTTGAAAGTTATAAAGTCGTCGAAAACGTAAAAAGGGTTAGGGGCTGTTCCCTGAAAATCCTGAGTCAATTGAGAATTTTAATGGTGATTTTCATATTCAGTGACTGTTTTCATCAAGGATTTTTTTTTCATTGTTAAACAGTGCAATCCGTTTGAAGTTGGTTGTATCATTATTGGCGAATTTATCACCTGAGCCGGTGTAATGGAAAAGTACCCGAATTATTATCATAACCTGACGTAAAAATCGTGAGTTAAATTACCACTCACACTTCCCGTCTGATAACTTTCCTCATTGCAAACAAACGGAACCCAACCCACACTACTAAAACACCTCCTCAGATAGTACGATACGTAACGCAATTAAATACCCGAGAAACCATCCAGGAACAAGTCTCGCTTCAAAATAAATGAAACTTAATTTCCACGGCCGTGGACCATTCACATTCACACCTTTCATTTTCCAAAATCGCGCAACAAAGACGTGCCCAAAATAGGAAAGACTCTCAGCGCCATTTCGTGCACAATGCCCTGTCTATACTTCCGACTGACTCCGAGCGCAATTGCAGAAGGGGGGAAGTATTGAAAAGCATTAGGTGCAACACCTAAGGTCCCCGGACGCGGTCCCAACTACCCTCAGACTATTGTGAGAGAAGGGGAATTATCGGTTTCCTCTCTCTGGAGAGTTCCTCGGAAAAGTATCGGGTGAACTTTGAGGTCCAATTTGCCTGCTGCTGAGATTTCCCTTCAGCACGCCGTCGCAGTATCGGCGCGAGAGAAATATCTAATCATAATTCCGGCAGAAGCCTTTGAATCGATCTCCTTATTTTTGCATTCGAGTTGCCGAGCGAATCGATATCGAAAGGTGAAACAAGAAACTGGCGTTAACCAGCTCTTAGGAATTTTCTCGTATGTTACACGCTTGCCTTTGTTATTGATTGGAGTTGAAGAAACCCAATCATCGTTTAGAGGATTGCGCAATATGAATGGCGGAGCGGATTTCGCCGATTTATCGATGCGTAGAGGGAAATGTAATATTTTAATGGGCTCAGATGGGGATATTTTATTGGCTGAGGTTGTTTATTGTAGTTGAGCGAAGGGGATGCGTATTTGTTTATTTTGGTAGGATTGTAGTATCAACTATGCATAGTTTGTTTGTTGAAATCATAGACCTTGGAATACTGATAGATGGAGCAAGCATGCGTGGCCGGCGCACAGTGGAGTATTAGTGTGCCAAAAAGGCTTAACAAAAACTTTAACGAACATTAATAAAAATTACATTTCCTGAAAGCTGAATAAATTGTGCATTCATCGGTATACTTGTTTTGGCCATTGGTTTTTTAGTTTTGTTGCTAGCCTCAGTTAAAGTTGAGATTTCGTTGATATTAAAGGCAATTTTCATTGATTTTTGGCTTTTTAAGAGGTTTACGGAAGAATTTTTTGTGAATGGAAAAATAAACTAATTAAAACGGAATAAAAAGTGTCTGATTACGAATCGCATGAGCTTTCTTTACGTATTTTTTAAATTTTAAATAGTTATATTTTTCCCTTTGTAAAAAGCGATTAAAATCAAGAATCGGCCAATTTGTTGCCTTTACAACTGCATTTTTTATATTTAGAAAGGTTTTTGAAAGGGTTCCCCGTTTTGGCCCGCCCAAATCAAAGTTAATTTATTTTGTTCACACTATTAGAGAACACTTCCAGTTAAATTTAGGGTGCGCAAACCTGCGTTTTTTTTACAATTATTTTTTTAAAAACATACCTTGATCAAATGTTTGCATTTTTCTCTTTGTTATGATGAAAGATTGCACCTGGCTTCGCGAGTCTTTCTACTATACATTCGCTGGGAGTATGGTTTTTAATTAGTACTTTATTTATATCTACTACGCTTTTGTTTTTCTTTTTCTGCTCTTATTTTTATATTGCAAACGATATTTATCCATTTATACTTAATTAAAAACAATAGGACGGCAACATATTTAACATTTTATTTATTTATGTTCTTGAATTGGTTTTAACTTTTAGACAGATGGATTATGGTTTATCTTTATGGTATTTAAAATAAAGAAAAAGATACACAGTAAGGACAAATTTATTTTCTACTACATTTAATTGCCTTTTATTTCTGTTATTATTCTTGTACACTTTATGAAAATAATTTAGATCAGTAATTGAATATTTAAATTGGATTTTTAAGATAAGCATTTGTATTAAATGTATTTTCTTCAGAACACGATATGTATACTACCATCCGTTATAAATACATGGATTTACACTTTAATTTAATAAAAAGATGTTTAAATTCTAAAACATACTGATAAATCAGTGTATATACTCATGAAATAAATATTTTAAGTCAAATTTGAGGTTTTTATAATCACAAAATTCGAAAAATAATTTTGACACGGATTTTGGGTGAAATACTCCACTGTGCGGCGGCGGCGTTGAAACATGTTCCGCCGTTTTCCACATCCCATGTGACCTTGTAGGAATTGAGAATAGAGCATTTTCAATCCCGTGACCCCAATCACGTGATCAAGCACGAACCGACGACGGGTACAGCGCGCAGGCTGCTAGTGTGGTTGGCCATATCATAGCCTTCTAGAATGAAGAGGCCTGGTCAATTCCGCGTCTCCGGCGCAATGAGTCATTCAAGGCGTCGATAGATTCGCTGTGAGTGTACGCGCGAACCTGGAATAACCGCGCTTTTCTCGTGTTTCCCGGGCTCTTTTCACACCCACATTTTGACTATGCCTAAGCATTGCTGTGTGCCTGGATGTAAGAGTAATTACACAAAAGGTGCCAGCAGTGTGAGTGTTTTTTCCTTTCCGAAAGATGAAGAAAAAAAAAATTTACGGCTTCGGAAAATACCGAGAGCTCAATTCGCTTTATTAATACACATACTAGTAAGACAAATATGTTTTTGTAAAGAACAAGTTTTGGGGGTATTATCTTGCCTCCCAAAAAACAGTTTTTTAAAAGATATTAATAATTTAATTAAATGTTATGCTTATAACTTATTAGATCAGTTATTTGCGTTTTATATTTTTACCTTTTAAAAGTTTATAAATAAGTACATTTTATTGACTGAAAATGGAAATCACATTTATCCATTTCAAATATTAGATTATTCATATATAAAGGAAAAGGTTATAAACCCCAAGGGAGATATAGTATAGTACCAGGAAGAGAGAGAGCTGCTGATTTTGAATACTCACTTGATATTTAAATCCTATTTAAAGTTACAAGGCGGGGGTTAATATGGTTAATATTTATCTGTGTAAGGATTAAAAATATTAAGATAGGACATGATCTATTAGTTGTTAAAATAAAGACAGGATTTTTGTTATTATAAAACAGAAATCTTTTATTTAATACGCCGCCCGGTTCAGCAAGCTTCGAATCTCAACTTAACAGCAAATTTTCGAATGTTAATATTGGTTTGAATGACTCAAAAACGAATACAATCTAACCAAACATGTTCATTTTATAATACAAGAAGTAATTTAACTGAAATTATGGCGAATCTAATCAAATAAAGCTTGTGAAAGTCGATCGTTCTCTGAGTAAGGTTTTTTAAAATCCAATCTATCAAAATATTTCCGCGGTAATGTAAACATTTTCACTCAGAATCATTAGTATTCGTTTCCTACATCACACACAGGTCTTTCTTTTTCCGATCATTTGTTTATGATTTATAGCGATTCCAAAATCCTCCAAAATCGACGCGTCTATGGGAACGCAATGATAGCTATCGTCGGAAGGTATGACTCATCATTCTTCTGTCACGGCCTCCTCGCTCTAGATGGCTATGGCCATATGCAGCGGGTAAACGCGCCAGACCATCCCGTCCCCCGAGTCCACATTACAGGTGACTTTGTAGCGGGAGATGTTTCAACACAAGCACCGGCTCACCGCTATGGGAATACGCGCGCAAGCTCCGTCTGTATTCTAAGGTCGATGGTTGAAATATTAGTTGGTGGTTGAGAGTTAAAAAAAATTTTCTGAAAACCTTTCGAAATTAAAACATATAATAGTTTACTTTTTTATCGGAATTTTCTATTTCTTTAAACAAACACAAAATTTTTTTTGCAAGGTGTCTCAACAAGTCTGCCCAAATGCAGAACAGAAACAAACCTTGTGTGGAGTTTATATATTTTGCTGAATGAAAAATACCTCTTCAACGACTTTTTATTTTTCGAAACATTTAAGGAGATATCCGAAAAAAAACTAAATTATTTTCCATGGTGTGTACTTGTATTCTTAATGGATGTTTTTTACATATTAAGGCCATATTCACTGGTAACTAGACAGGCTGTATACCGGGAGTCCAACCTCTGATTGGAGGAAAACTAGTTTTCTTTCTTTAACAACCAATCTGAGGCTTCACTGCCGATTAACCGTCGGTTAAGTTACCGGTGAATACGGCCGTTAGTGCTCAAACATATCAAAAAATCCATGTCCACTTCTTCCACACACCCTTTTAGCGTAAAACAGATGTGATGCCTTACCTTTTTTTGTTGCGCCTTTCTCTAAAACTATGTGTAGTCTTTCGATATATGGGACAGAGTTCTTAAGAATTTTTTTATCTATTTACTCAATACAAAGAACCTGTCTATACATAGTTTGGGGGAATAACACAATGTACATGACTGAATTAAATATCTTTAAATTAAGGAAATTGCGTTATGTTAATCTCATAAAAATTTACATCACTTTATATATAAATTACTGAATGTTAAGTTCATAATATTTTATTGTAATGTATTGTAATAATAATGTTGTTGTTGTTGTTGTTGTTCCTAATCCTCTATAAAGGCTGAACGAGATGTCAGACCAGCTCCAAAAGGTTGTTTACAGTCGAAAAGTCCATCATCACAGTCAAAGGTCAGATGTTAGATCCTGCTTTTTAAGTCCAAGACACTGCAGGACATTCTCAGACGACGCCTGGACAGCATTACACTTTCTGCAGGTCAGGTAGGTTTTTGATCCGTCCGCAAAAGAAATATACTTTATATGTCTGATGGCAAATCTAGCCACTAGTTTGTTGAGCCAAAGTAGTTTTGTTGATTGTAATGATAATGAGCACTTATTGTTTTGTGTATCATTGCAATTTATTGTCTATGAAAAGGAAGGGTTTTATTTATTATGTAAAGCAGGAACTGCATTGTACAGTTGGGGAAATAAAAAACGACTCAGTTGCGATTTCTGGCGAACCACTTGAGTCATTAAGGCAAATAAGGTGTCATTTTTTATTGTTTAAAGTATTCTTTAACCAAAAAATTTTCGAGTCCTTAGGGGGTCGTCTTCATATTAAACGAAAAACTAACTTTTTTTAATGGGGACCCCCAATTATTATGAGATTTTCTGAAAGGCCATCCCTCAAAACCCTTAAATACCTAGTTTCATACAGATTGATTCACAATTAAAAAATTTAAAAAAAATTAATTTTTAAAATCGTGAAATATTTTTATGGTAATCGATTCAGGTAGTAATTTTATGAAGAAAGCCAAAATTTCAATCGATTTCACCGAATAGTTTTTGATAAAAACGAACGAGAAAGAACATTCGCGGTATGCATTCGGTAACGGTATACCGACCCTTAAGATTAAAGTTCGTTTTTATCAAAAACTATTCGGTGAAATCGATTGAAATTTTGGCAATCTTCATAAAATTACTACCTGAATCGATTACCGTAAATATATTTCACGATTTTAAAAATTAAATTTTTTTTATTTAAAAAAAATTAATTGTGAATCAATCTGGATGAAACTGTGTATTTAAGTGTTTTTAGGGATTGCCTTTCAGAAAATCTCATAATAATTGGGGGTCCCCATTGAAAAAAAAAGTTAGTGTTTCGTTTAATATGAAGACGACCCCCTAAGGACTCGAAAATTTTTTTGGTTAAAGAATACTTTAAACAATGAAAAATGACACCTCATTTGTCTTCTTAACCCAAGTGGTTCGCCAGAAATCACAACTGAGTCGTTTTTTATTTCCCCAACTGTACACTATATTCAAAGTATACGACTGGTTAAATTTTTGTTTAAATGCAGTTTTCTAATGATGACAATTCAAAAACTTACTCTATCTTTTTCGAATATTTTTTTTTCATTCAATATAAAAGCTGTAACTAGATTACTGTAGGTAATAATGAAAAATAATAATCCAGGGTTTTCTTTACCTGAGAATTATATCTGAAAAGCATGTTTTAAAACTTCCATCTAATTAAAAGAAAAAAATTCTACAGGTTCTATGTAGTAATTTAGTTTTGTTTAATAATAGTAAAAATTTTAAATACACAATTTATAATTTTCTCGTTAAATATCTAGATCTTAACTTTATTATATTTATTATTATCATTGAGGTTTTAGTAGATATGTTTTTAAAAGTATAAATACTAAATGGTAGGTGTTTATACTATACTTCAGAATTTTTAAAAACTAAAACTTAATCTCACAAGAATCAATTCAATTCTGTCAATTCTAAGAATCACAAGAGATAAAGATTTAATACTACTCGTAAATTGTTCAGTGTTATAACTTTTTCGTCCGTTTTATTTATCCAGTAAAAATTAATTTTTTAAGTTGAAGATGTATCTGAAACTAAAAACTTGACTTTATATATAAAACTTTATTTTTAGAGTTTATCTATTTACGTTGAAGGAAGCATAGTCATTTATTGTTTATAGAATATTGTATTATCAAATATCACGCTCAAAATAACCAGTTTAAGAAAAAAACTATGATAAATGTTTTGTCCGTTTAAGTTCCCCAATTTAGTTCTCAGGAAACAATCATTGAATTTCATTCCAATTACCTAAATCAAGATGAACCAATGATATAATAACAGCTAAAAATTCCTGGTAATAAATTGAAAATAGAAAGTTCACTTATAGAAATCTTAGTAAGAAAGCAAAAGGTTAGTTATTTTAAGCAAAGAAAATGGCTTAAAAGTATTTCCTATTTAATGAAATCATTGTTTTTCAAACCCAGATCCATCCAATCAATTTGATAGAAAATTTTCGAAACGATTACACTTGAAACAAAGGCAGATATAAACAAAGAAAATAAGATATAAACAATTAAAGGATTATACTTGAAAGCAGTATACAAATCCTATAGCAATTAAATTCGGCTAAAAAACGTTAAAACTAATTCGCAGCATTTTTGATATATTTGTTTTGTTATTAAAGCCCTCATAATAAAGAAGTCATTGTTCTAATTCAAATTTTCCTTTTTACCTTTTAAGACCATATTTGTTTCGTATATTTTACTTTAAAATGTTTCCATTTGTGAAATTTGACACTTTAAAAATATCTTAAGGTGGTTGCCCACCTATGGAGGCTTTTTTTTAAATAATTAAAATGTTGATCTAATTTGTGATTTATACAATTAAATGCGTCTAAAAACTATGAATAATATAAAAAATAATTAAATATTAATTTAAATTTTCATATTATTGAAGAATTTATGCATAAAAATCACAACAAACAGCCTTTCCGCAAAACATCATAAATAAAATTTTATGAAGGTATTTTTGTTTTGTAAACTTTATTATCCTCGTAATAACATACTTTAGGAGGCCTACTATTTTTATGTCTAAATTATTTTAATATCAAAAGTTATAGCACTAAACTTGAAAAAAAACCCACCAAAGTTCAGTAAAGTTTGAAGTTATACTATCTCTCTATATTAAAAAAAAGTAACAGTGACCGCCGCCGTCACCGCCGCCGCCGTCACTGATTTTGAAAATTTTATTTTTTAACACTTTGAACTATCACTACGCAAAAACTATTTGAAGGAATATTATGAAATTTTGACCATTGGTAGACAAATGTATGAGGGTCATTTCAGTTTCCAGACATAATTAATTAGATAATTAGTTCTGGAGTTATTTAATGTCAAAGTTGAAAATTATATTTTTCTGCTGCGAGTTCGCCCCCAGCAAAATCTATTTACAGCATAAACATGATTTTTTGCAGACACATACTCTTAGGTATGAAGTTTTGCACCTCGTCGCCCTTTTTTTGAATTTCGTATTATTTTTGGAGTAATTAAATTCTTAAGTTTCGAAATTTTTTACCCTTTTTCGGTTTTTTCGTTATAACAGAAAAACTAATCACAGTAGAACTATGATATTTTAAACACACATACAATTATTTTTTATAAAACGATTGGCATTTCGTTTTTTAAAAAATTCGAATTATTTTTAGAATTATTAAGATTCAAAGTTTCAATTTTTCATCTCTTTCTGGTCGTTCACTAGAGAAACAGCCGATTTTTATGCGAGTCTGATTTCTTTTACTTCCGACGATTCACTAGGTACACGTGCATCTTATAAATTTAAAAGATTTTAAGGGCATGCTTTTTTCTCTAAGATGGTTGATGATAATTAGTAGACTTGCTGGATATTTTTTAAAAAATATTTCGATTAAATTATTGACAAGTTAAAACAAGGATATTTTAGTTCCAGTTTTATTTTGATATTTTTGTAGTAATGGTCCGAATTAGGTTATTTATTAGAGAGATAAAAAGTTTTGATATTAAATGATCAGTAACTAAGGAGACAAGTTCCAAGTTTTACTGGATAGTTAAAATGAAACAAGCGAGCTCTGCTCGCTGAGATCGCGAAGCGATCTTCAAAGAACTGCGAAGCAGTTCCGGGGGTTGGTGAGCGATAGCGAGCAGGGGGCAGAGCCCCCTAGTTCATAAAATAAAAAAAATATTACACCCACAGCCAAAAAAATAGTAGGGCTTCTAAACCATATTATGTCAAGTATTGTGCCCAAGTTTTATATAAATTCACTTGAGTTATGTAGTTTTGCGGAGAAGGAAAATAACATAAATGTGATTCTGAGAAATACGCGAATTTCTTTACTTTTTCCTTAATAAAATGCCTTTTTAGTTTTAAGTAAAATTTCTGTAACTTTGGTTCTAGGAAAGATAAAGACAAAATTTAAACTGGTTTGGAAAGCTAAAGATGTGGTTTTAGAAATAAGATAATAATTATTTTTTTGGATTTTTGGTCCGAAACGGCATTTTTAGGAAGGCAGGCACCTTAAGTGTAAAAAAGTTTAAATACAATTTCAAAGAAAACTCTTAAAATTATAGGATTAAAATATTATTTTTATAGGAAGTTGTTGCATTACGAACTGTTTAAAATCTTTGAAATTGCCTCATCAACTTTTCAAACTGTTTCAAGAAGTGAAGCAATTAGTGTTAAAGCAAAGGTCTCTCTTTTACCATTAGGATATTAAAAAAGGTAACCTTTTAGTAATTTTAAGAAATAAAAGTAATAAATGAATCTTTTTATAAAGCAATATATTTTCTTATTTTTTTTTTCAAACATATTTTCCATTACTTTAATGAAAGTGAGAAAGAGAGAATATTGCTGAAATTTTTTACGTGCTGCCATCTAGTTAGTTGTGTGAAAACGTAAAGGAACCATTAAATAATGAATAATTTTTACAAGAAAAAAGAACGATTACAGTTATTTTTAAATATTTAGATATATTTTTATTGTATTGTATTTTTTGCATTTGTATTATATTTCATAAATTTTAAATTGATTATAAATGTATATCGATTGAGTCAAATCGATGGTTAAGTAGAAAAATATATGTGAAAAATACGATCTAATATAATAAAATTTTAAGTACGTGTGTTTGTCTTTAATAAAAATCCCCAGTTTTCTTCCGATAGGCACCAAAATTGGTATTCATAAGTAAAACAATCAAAGAAAAAACATTGGCTATGTTTTCGAAGTTCCAGAAGGACCGATAGACCCTTTTTTGAAAGTTATTAGGGTCATTTTGCTGAAATAGCTTTATTTCTGCTCAAAAAGAGATCTATTTATCCTATTGTTACAAAAAAGGCCTAATGCAAATCACTAAGTTTTTAAAAGAAAAACTAGATCTTAAGTCTTTTTAAAAATCATATTAATAACCTAAAAAAAAATTCAGCAAAGTTTTAAATTTAAAACTGGTAATAGCATAAATGATTTCTATTAGATAGTTTATTTTTATATAGAAAGCTTAGCGTTGTTTTGTAAATAGTCTCCATGGAAACGAAAATGCAAGATCAAATGATAATCATATTTTAGCTTTTAAGAAAGCTGATTAACAACCCAAAAACTATTCTTAATATTCAAAACCCTTTCAATCGGAAATATTGGATTTTTAATTTCAAAAAGTAGCAGGAATATGTTCTATTTATTAATTTTTACTAAAAATATTATAAAATCATGAACATATGATTAATTCACAGCTCTAATTAAGCATTTTTATTAAATTTTGGATGAATATTTTCTAATATTTTTTTAAGGGAATAATGTGGTAAGTGCAGAAATTGTTCCGAATTTAAAATGTTTGATTCGACACCTTTCACTCATCAAAATAATGAACATAGGAAATGTATTAAAACTTTTAAATGAAAAAATATCTATATCCACCAGTGGTATAAGGTACCAAATATTTTCAATAAATCCTCCAAATCATCAAAGTTCTTGTACAAAATTTTAAAATTTTTTATGAACAGAAAGATGCAATTTTTAAATGAACGAATGAATGTTTGCTTAATTTTAAGGGATCCTTTGAAGAAAAATTATTTTCACAATTACTCTCTTTAAGAATCTTAGAATAATTCTTTTTTTTCATCTGGAGGATTTTCTTTGTTGAAACGAATTTGTTTAATATGCCGCTTTGCAGCACGTTTAAAATTCCAGAGTTGTTTTTATTCAAATTGGAAATACACGTTTTAGAATTGATGATTTGAAACATCAATTAAGTATATCGCACAATCAAGTGCAATATTTGAAAAAGAAATTATTAGCAGAATAAAAGAAAATATACGCTTAAAATGGCACTTACTTAAAAATTATTTTTATCTCTCTATATTAAAAAAAAGTAACAGTGACCGTCACCGCCGTCGCCGTCGTCGCCGCCGCCGCTGATTTTGAAAATTTTATTTTTGAACACTTTGAACCATCACTACGCAAAAACTATTTGAAGGAATATAATGAAATTTTGACCATTGGTAGACAAATGTATGAGGGTCATTTCAGTTTCCAAACCTAATTAATTAGATAATTAGTTCTGGAGTTATTTAATGTCAAAGTCGAAAATTATTTTTTTCGGCTGCGAGTTCGCCCCCAGCAAAATCTATTTACAGCAGAAACATGATTTTTTGCAGACGCATACTCTTAGGTATGATGTTTTGCACCTCGTCGCCCTTTTTTCGAATTTCGAATTATTTTTGGAGTTATTAAATTCTAAAGTTTCGAAATTTTTTACCCGTTTTCGGTTTTTTCGTTATAATAGAAAAACTAATCACAGTAGAACTATGATATTTTAAACACGCATACAATTATTTTTTATAGAAAGATTGGCGTTTCGTTTTTCAAAAAAATCGAATTAGTTTTAGAATTATTAAGATACCAAGTTTCAATTTTTTCTTCTCTTTCTGGTCGTTCACTAGAGAAACAGGCGATTATTTTATGAATCTGATTTCTTATTCCCGATGATTCACTAGATACACACGTGCATTTTATAAATTTAAAAGTTTTTTGATGGCATTTTTTTTTCTCTAAGATGGTTGATGATAATTAGTAGACTTGCTGGATATTTTTGAAAACATTTCGGTTAAATTAATGGTAAACTAAAAAGGAATATTTTAGTAACAGTTTATTTTGGTATTTTGGTAGTAATGGTTCGCATTAAGTTATTGATAAGTTAAAAAGTTTCGATTTTAAATGATCATTTACTAAGCAGACAAGTTCAAGGTTTTACTGGATAGTTGAGATGAAACAAGCGAGCTCTGCTCGCTAAGATCGCGAAGCGATCTTCATAGAACTGCGAAGCAGTTCCGGGGGTTGGTGAGCGATAGCGAGCAGGGGGCAGAGCCCCCTAGTGTATATAAATTTCAACTTTTCCCGTATAATTAAACAGTGATTTTTATTTTAGGATGATAATTTTAATTAAAATAATAATAATCAATTCAAATATTGATTTTATTCATATATTTTTGAGGATTTGCTCTTATAATAGAGTTATTTAAAAATGCATGGATTCAATCTTTCTTCGAACATAAAAAACTTGCTTCCTTTTATCATATAAAAAATTTACATGAATCCATAAAAATTTCGACAATCAAGTTAAAAAAGTTAATTTCAAGTTAATAAACAAAAATAATCAGCTAATTTTATTCAATTGTCATTCCAAAAATGGAACCACACAGATTTTGAAATTTGGTCTTATATAGAATTCATAAAAAAATCATCATTTCTCATTTCAATTCTACATTTATCACTGGATTTTCCCAACGAGATAATAATGATCCAGTTAACTCCCCTCATACTTATAAAAATTTAACCAATAAAAAATATCCAATATCCCCACTAATATTCAACACACATCTCCACGCAAATTACCAATTCCTAATTTTTTTCATCACCACTTTTTTCCAGAAAAGCTCCTCTATCAACGGGGCTATCATAATGCCACCACTAAAAGAAACTTTCAACAAACGGTTCGATTAATCACGACGAGGCCATTAAACTAATTAGGGGGTGGGAGGTTGTAATAAGAGGAGGGGGTGTTTCTGACAAATTTGAATTCGATAGCGGGTCGTGTGATAAGGGATTTGCAGTGTCAGAAAGGGGATCGAAACTTTAGAAGATGTCTTGGAAAGGGATATTTAGCTTAGGTGACATGTGTTTAGGTGCTATAAGGGAGATTTTCCTTTTAATCCGTCATCAAATGAAAAGTTTAGTGAGGTGGAATGATTTATTGATTTATGGGTAATTATAAAATCAGTAAAATGAATTAATCTCTGTGTGTTTGTATAAGTAATCAACACACCTTATTTTTTCTTTTAAAAAAACATAGGTTCATTTTGAATGTATTTCTAAAACCTGTACACCTGTTTTGAAGATTTCCCATCGTTTTATTTTACTTTATTATTTTGAGTTTTTCATTAACAGAGAGATATGATAGGAATATATAACGTTTGATAATTTTTTGCACAATTTTCATTAGGTTTTGAATACAAAAGGGTTTTAAACATGCTTCAACTAATAAGTTATGCATTATTCTCATGCTAATTTTTGAGTTAAATTTTAACCCCTTCAGTCGGAATTATGAAATTTTTATGTGAAATTTTTTTCCTTTGGTACACAGTATAGTATGGTGATAAATATCTTAATTTAAAATTTTCAAGTTCCTAGCTTAATATTTAAAGAAATTACAGACCGTCTGGTGGTTTTCAAATTCATCGGCAAATGGGTTGTTGCCAACCGGGAAATACAAATTTACTGCTTCAGTGATAATAGTATGAATGTAGAGTATCAACTGAAAAAAATTTTCTGGATTTCGAGTGATTTTGAAGAAAATAACTAGGTTTAAAGTTGTTGCTCCAAAAACTTAAATGCTGTATAGATCATAACTTTCTAAGTTAAGTTTTAATTAATGTTAAATATGTTTTTTACAGTGCCAATAATTTTTTACTAATTTGAACACAAGAATTCTTAAAAAGAAAGCATATAAAAATTTCTCATCCAAGTATATTTCCATATCGAATGGTATATAAAGGAGAAATATTTCAACTTAAAATTTGTTATATATAAACATTTAACTTCATGTTTTTATGAATTCAAAGAGACACATTGCACGTATTTAAAAACTAAGTAATTTAAGCCAAGTCAGTAAGTCAGTTATTGTCTTTTGAATGTAAAACTTTTATATAGAATTTTAAACTAAGAAAAGAGAACTATGTGACAAAGTAATGGAAAAAACTAAGTAAAAAACGTATCAAACGACAAAATATGACGAACGAAAATTTGATTATATTCAAATAATGTAATTAAAATGTGAAATTATTTTCCATAAATGAAATTATGTGCAAAAAACTTTATAAGTATTTATTGCATCACTCTTAACCATAACCTAAGATTCGTCAAGATATCAAACATAATTTGTATTTTTTAAAGAAAACTTATAGACGTCAAATGTATTTATAAGTAATTTTTTTATAAAATATGATCGCATTCTTTTATGAATTTTAAAATATAATTTCTAAACAGATCTTTCTTAATGAGAAAACTTTTATTTGACAAAAGGTGTACTAAAGTCAAGTGATGATATTTTTTTGAAACGAGTCTCCATGATAATATTAGAATAACGTAAGAAGTTTCTGCTCTAAATTATACTGTACAATAGTTTACAGAATTAGCTTGGGTATTCTCCGAGATCAATTATTTTCAGAGTTAAATTTGTTCAATTGTGGTGCCATCTCTTGGATTCCGAGAAACTTATACTTCTCGTAAATTTTAACTATGAATAAAATCTTGATACGATGATAAATTTGAAACCAAGCTATAATTTAAAAAATTATGTTTTTAATAACCTTACAACTAGGGTTTAAAATCCCTCCCCTTCGCATCCAGAAAAAAAACACCAACATAAGTTCTTTATTATTAGAGATCATTTATGTTAAAATGATATGCATTAATATGGGTAACAAAAATCCAAAATTAAGTTTTAGAAGCTTGTAAGTAAATCGTATAAAAATTTAGAAAATTTTATAACGGTTTAATATTATTTTTGTTCATTAGCGGAAAGCTGGCAGTAAGAAATAAGCCAAGTAGCATTTTAATGCTTCACAGCAGAGCAAGGATTCTGTAAAACTAGTTTTTCTTTTAAAAGATCCCTCTTGCAAGAAAAACAACTTACGACGTAAGCAGTTGTTTTTGCCTGAAACTTTTTTTCTCCTAATTTTTCTTTTTACAATCATAACTGTTACACCTAAATAAAAGATTTTTTTTTTAATTTTGAAAAGATTAATAGAAAATATCAGATTTTTTAAGAAGTAAGTATAGTGAATTATTAACTGATAGAATGAAATGTTTATTCCCCTCGTTTTGTTTATTAAGCTAATGCAGGGGTCGGCAACCTTTTGAAACGGAAGAGACAAAAGTTACAACTTACAAAATTTCCCAGTTTTCAAAGAGCCAGAGATTTTTTTGTTTCAATTTTATTTAGTATATCTGCTAACATATTTGATTTTAGATCGGGAGGGAGATTTTAGTTGGAGAGATTGACCCAACATTTTTTCTGTGGTACCTCCTTTTGGGTACTTTTTTACATCAAAATTTAGATGACTTACGTACACATTGTAAATTAATTTTAGTAAAATTAATTTCCAAATTTTGTATGAACGATGTGAATTCCGGGAAAAATAAGAGGGTCTGGGGGCCTCCCCCAGAAAATTTTTTTGGAAATTTTCCCTTCAAAATCGCGTGTTGGCTCATTTTTGCCTTTTTCGGTTGCACCCTAAGATCACCTCTCATTATTTAAATGGAAGAATTTTCAAGGAAAAATAGTATTAGTTATACCTAATAAACAGCAAAATTTCGAGGGAGGTGATCCCACTTCAGAAAATTTTTGAAAATTTGCCCTGAAAATTTAATTAGTTGAATTAGTTTTTAGAACTTCTATAACCAAATAAGGATCACTCCTTATAAGTCACAGAATTTTCAAGGAAAATCAGCTCTTAGAGGACCTAAAAATATATTTTCTGATTTTTTAAAGTTTTGATTAGTAAATTATTAATTTTTTCTTATGGAACTGGAGAGCCACAACTTTATATCGAAAGAGCCGCATGCGGCTCGCGAGCCGAAGGTTTCCGACCCCTGAGCTAATGGAATGAATCGTATTTTAATAATCTTTAAGAAAGATTATGGATGAGTTTAAATTTTTTAGCTTAGTTAATAGTGTTTGAAATCTAATTCAAATTTTTTATATAATCCCCATTAAGAAGAACATACTTTTGATTTCAACTTTTTTATAATCATTCTCCATTTAAATAAAATTTAACATAAGCTTTTCATCCAAATTTTCTAATTTCGATTGATTACCTTCTTCGAATGAAAAATGCTTAAGGTGTACGTATACACACTTGAAAATTTGTTTCTCAATTTTTGTTTAACAAATTCAATTTTTTCAATGTAGGTCAATTATGTGCTGTTAAAACCATTTTCTCAAAAAAAAGTGAAAAAGTATTAATTATTAATTAGTTAATTCGTAATTAATGACCAAAATAGCATCATTTTTAAACAATGCTAAATTAAATTCAATTTTTTTTAGAAACTCAATTCTGGTTGGAAACCGTTCCTATAACTGTGCTTAATGTTACCAACCTCGGAAAAGTATCTGAGATTAATAGTTTTTCTGTAATAATTCTGTTTTCGAATGCAGACGAAAAAATCACGATATTTTTCTAATACAAACACTGAAAAATTTGTTAAAAATAAGCTAATCATACGTTCTTTTTGGAGGTTGATAACATTCCTATTACTCTACAGATTGTAAAAACACAAAACACAATTCTTATCAAGATAAACTAAATATTTCTCAAATTATCAATGTTGAAAATTGAAAAACAATAAAAAAATTTAAAATTTTTAAAAGTTTCTTAAAAAATATCAAAAATTTATTTCTATAAAAATTTAACTTTTAAAAGTACAAATTAGATACTTAACTACAAAATCCATAGTAATAAAAATAATCCATAGTAATTTAAATCAGAATCTGAAGATTTAAAATACACTTAGAGATAGAGGATAAAGAGTCCGATGTTTAGGTCTACTTCGGGATTTCGTAGTGTGTACATACACCTTAAAACAACTTTGGAAAATAAGAATTAAGACCTCCAGCTCATCATTTCTTTTAATCCATTACGTAATTTACCCATTTAAAATGTTTCACTTCGAGAAAACCGAGATATAACAAAATAAAGAACACATCGCATCCGACGAAACCAGAAACCATTAAGGAAGAACTTAACATTCTTTATCATATTGATATTTCGCTTAATGGATCGAAGTGGTTATAAAACGCGTTACACAGCAACTACATCTCATTCAGATAACAATTCGGTCGAAATACTAGTAAATGGGCCTTTAGGAGCGCGGCCCAAAAATAGTTCCCGTCTTAAATAATAATAATAAAGGAGCGCAAAAGGAACACAGGGGGGGGGGAGAAGGGAGCTTAATGGTTTCTGCATCTTTTAATTTATTCCACGCGCTCCTCTTTTTAAAAAGACGAGATTGAGAGAAATTTAAGTTTTGCAAACAAATTTCCTTATCTCCTTACATTTGTACGTTGAGGGCTTAAGTACCTAAATACTTTGTACACTCAAGAGCATCAGCCCTGAGGCTCCATTCAATGTAAAAGCTAAGGCATTGCTCATTTGCTTTAGTATAACGCTGGGGAGGACCTAAAACAACCTTCGTCTTTTGTTACGTCGCTACTATAATTTTTAATGCCTAAAAATCTCTTCGGCAACAGCTAGGATTTGCCTTCAAGAAATAATTCCATTTTGGTGTTGTTGTTGTTATTATTATTTTTTTCTTTTTCGTTATTCTTCTTGAGCTGCTTTTTTGATCCGTTAGATCATCAAGAGGGATGAACAGAAAAAGAGGGGATTTTTATACATTGAAGAGGACGTTCATGATAGTTGATCCGATAACGGCAGTTGAAGTTCTTGAAAATGGTAAATGTGAGCAGTAAAAAAGGATATTTTTTTTATCGACAAAGTTTTTTTTCGTGCTAATGAAATAAAATCATTTTCGGTTGAGGGAAAATAAATAAAATGTATTTTCTTAAGTGCTTTTTATAAGAACTCCATTTAATTTATTTTATTTTTTCTACCAATATCATGATTTGTTAGTGATAACTACAATTAGAAAAGTAATTGTATTTGTATAAAAAAATTATATTTGTTGGTTTTTTTAACAGAGTTAGTTTTTCTGTAACAATGATATCTGTAATTATAATGTTTTCTCTCAATAAAAATTTCATTTAATTTATAATCTCTCTATTCTAAAAAAAAGTTTTTGTAAATGGTTTCCAGAGAAAGGCTTTTTAATTACTGATCCGTATAACATGTTTTTGGTATCAAACTGTTCGGATTCTTTTGAGGATGTGCAAAGTGCCTTTAGAATTTCTAAAAAAATTCTCAATTCTAAGATATTTCCATTTTTCTGGATTACGAATAAGGTTGCAGTTAACAGCAAGAAACTGTCGTACAATTTATTATACCTCCAATTACAATGACCAACCGACGCTATTCATTAATGATGAAAATAATTCCTTTCACGCTTTAAAAAAGCGCTTCAAAATATGTACTTTCTAAATAAAATATTTTTAAAAGACTAATAAGAGTTTTCCAGAAACTCACAGATATACTATTTAAGTATAGAATTTCACACACCAAAATAAATTGTTTGTAAACATTGAGTGTAATGTAGGTTTTCTTTCTTAACATTTTTAATAGCTTAAATCGTATTGTTTAAAAAGTCTGTTTTAAAACTAAAACTTGAATGATAAAACACTAGATATTTTGACGAGTTACTAGGTACTATATTAAATTTAACAGATTCATTGCTGAACGTTTTTGTAAATATTGAATAACAATAGCACGAGCAGACTTGATGGATATTTTCAAGGAAAACGTATTGATTAAATTATTGATAATTTAACCAATAAATATTCTAACTTTTAAGAGAGTATGCTTCTGGAAAGTTTTATAAATAAATATAATTTTAGTGAGCAGGGTTTTGTGGGGATTGCGAAGCGATCCGAAAGGCCCTGCGTCAGCAGTTAACGGGGGTTGGCGAGCGATAGCGAGCAGGGGGCGGTAGCTCCCTAGTCTCTCTATTCTAAAAAAAAAATTTCTGGTGAACGGTTTCCAGAGAAAGGCTTTTTAATTACTGATCCGTATAACACATATTTGGTATCAAACTGTCCGGATTCTTTTGAGGATGTGCAAAGTGCCTTTAGAATTTCTAAAAAAAATCTCAATTTTAAAATATTTCCATTTTTTTAGATTTCGGATAAGGTCGCAGTTACAAAGCAAGAAACTATGAATTTTAAAACAATTGAAAACATATTTAACTGGTTTTTTAATATTCAAATAGATTAAATAATCCTCTTTCTATTTATAACACGAATTTAAAAAATATATGTTGTGTTATTTTTAACAATATTTATATTTTTGTTGTTCAAAGGGTTTAATTGTTGTTCAAACGGTTTTCATTATATTTTAAACTTATTTATAATTAATTTATTTTTTATTTTTTAAATAACAAATTAATATTTTTATATTTATCTTTGTAGTTGTGGCAACCTAATCATTACTATATCTAACCTCTCTATTCTAAAAAAAGTTTTTAGTGAACGGTTTCCAGAGAAAGGCTTTTTAATTACTGAACCGAAAGACACATATATGGTATCAAAATGTCCGAATTCTTTCCGGATTTCCGAGTAAGCCCTTTGATTTTTCAAAAAAATTCTCAATTTTAAAATATTTCCATTTTTTTAGATAACGGATAAGGTCGCAGTTATAAAGCAAGTACTGTCATTCAAATCATTATGCATCCAATCACTACGACCGATTGACGTTATATTTTAAGATGAAGCATGTTTTTTCACCTTTTAAAAAAGTACTTTCTTGATGAAATATCACTCAGACTGATAAAAACATTTTCTAAAAACTTACATGAACGCCATTTTATACTAAAATTTCACACTTTTTGTCCAATATTTACAATTTTTAGTCTGATTTTATCGAAATTAATTGTAAACATAGAGTGATGTTTTGTCTCTTTTTATGTTCAATTGCTTAAACGGTACTGTTTAAGAAGTTTATTTGAATGATAAACACTAGGCATATTATACTAACGAGTTACTTTAAGATAATGGCTTTTGTTTGGTCCGAATATTGATAAACAATTATAATTAGTTATCTTTATAACCATGGATCAAAAATAATTAAGATGGATATTTTTAAAAACATTTCGTTTATATTTTTGATAAGTTCGAGTTAATATAAATATATATATTCAAACTTTTAAGGGAGATTTATTCATGGAGGGGATTTGGTGAAGTATTTTTGGAAAGTTGGTTGACGTTTTTTCTGTAAATTGTTTAATTGTTTTATAAAGTGTATTACGTTTAGCGAGTTGGAATTTGTGGGAATTGCGAAGCGATTCCAAAAGGTCCTGCGTCAGCAGTTTACGGGGGTTGGCGAGCGATAGCGAGCAGGGGGCGGTAGCTCCCTAGTTGGTTAAAAATTTGTTTGATTCGTCTATTATTATTTGTTACAGACATTTTTACAAAGAATTCAATGAATGTGAGCGAAACATATTTTTAAAATAACGTCAACACAGGAAATGGTTGAAATTTTTGGAATATAATTAGTCCAGTAACTTGGTGTCAAAAAAGGGGTATTTCAGGAAAAAAATACAGTAGTTGTTTTTCAACGGTTTTATATATTTTCGAGGGTGCTGAATCCGAATCTGAACTTTGCATACAAAATTTCCTAGTGCGTTTTAAGAAAATTCGAAAAAACCCTGAAATTTCACCTCATTTTTTGATTTCTTGTTTGAAGAACGGAAAGTATGGGTCTCTCATGAAAATGTTATGTACAAAAAATAATGAAGATAAAACAAGCTACCAAATTGTCAATTACAACTTTTTTGTCAGACTAATAGTTTGGAAGCTAGAGCGCGCTGAAAATAGGGGATATTTCGCTCTGGCGGCGAAAAATCCAGAAAATCCTAAATAAAGTATTTTTTTTCCTGTTGTGAATACTAGTGAAACTTTGAACTGAACTAGTGTTTTAAGTTAATTTTAATAGAATTAATAGAAACTGAATTTTTTATTGCCTAAAAAACCCGCGTTTTGGGGGAGGAAATTCTTAAAGAACATTCATTTTATTAATAATTATTGGGATAAAAAGTAGGATTATATCATGTAAGACATTATTGAAGTAGTTTATCTTAGTTATCTAAATCGAAATCTGACTTTTTAAGGAAGATATGAGTCATTTTCTGGATTGCGAAATATGCTCTACATTCAGCGAGCTCTAGCTGCCAAACTATTAGTCTGATAAAAAAGTTATAATTGACAATTTTGTAGCTTGTTTTATTTTCTTTATTTTTTCTATTTAACATTTTCATGAGAGACCCATACTTTCCGTTCTACAAACAAGAAATAAAAAAATTAGGTGAAATTTCAGGGTTTTTTCGAATTTTCTTAAAACGCACTAGGAAATTTTGTATGCAAAGTTCAGATTCGGATTCAGCACCCTTGAAAACATATAAAACCGTTGAAAAAACAACTACTGTATTTTTTTCCTGAAAAAACTACCAAGTTACTGGACTAAATACCACGTTATGTTTTTAGTAGTTAATGAATAGGACGGTTCATTTATTTTCTGATTTATAAAATTTCCCAACCCACAAATGAAACAATATTTCTCTCTTCATATATTAGTTTTTTGAAACGAAATTCACGAATTTCCAAAACCAAGTTTAAATACCGTCGTTCAACATATATATATATATCTTTTAATTAAAACAAATCAAAGTTTAAAAAAAAATATTTAACCACTTCCGTTAAATCTGAAAAAAAAACAATATTCACATGAAATATTTGGGAAGAAATCTAACATTAAGCGCTTAGTATAAATTTACTTTCACACTCAAAGGAAGCTTTTCATAATAGCACTTATAAACGAGCAGGATTTTAAAAATCTACACTTATTTTTATAATACCAATCAAAGCATTCCAATAACAGAGAACCTAAAATCTCATTTCCTTTGAAACAGTCACTGCAAATAAAAAAATCAAACACGATTCATCGCTAAGGCTTTTTTAAGTCAACTAAAAATTCACTTTTTTTTCTTAAAGGGCAGGAGGGTGCCATATTTCTAACTAGTTTTGTGCACACACGGGGAAGTTATAATAACATTTTCCTTCGCATTACTCTCCGGTATGGCATTATTTCTGCCTACCATAATCTCCTTTCGGAACTCCTTTTGAACTGAGCATTAAGCTCATTTAAATAAATGCATATTCTTTTCATCAGCCCAAAGTGCTAGCATAACATTACCTTCAGATAGGGATTTTTCCCTTCTGCCGAAAGATATTCACTCTTTATAGAACTTTAAAAAAAATCGATACCCGTGTAACACGGTTTGATGAACAATTATCTAATCATCATAAAACGAGTTTTTTTGTTGTGGAATGTGTTGAAGCATATTTTGCTGATATTTGTTTTTAATGTATCGTGATAAAATTGTTTATTAGATTGAGCAAGCTTTAAAATCAAACTTGAAGTCTGAAATTTGGTTAGGAAATAGAAATTTGTTTTTCTCGCAACTTGTATCATCAGCTAAGATTGATAAAATAAAGTGGTAAAATCATTAGCCTTCTTTAATCTAGGGTGCAGTTTAAGTTTTCTCTTGTCTTTTGGGAAACCTTTCAAATATCTGAAAGAAAATATCATTTCAATGAAGGAATTAATTAAGATATTGCTATCGGGATTCCTTTTATACCAATAAACACACGTGCACATAATGATTACATTGTTAGTGTGCTTGCGCAGTTGTTTTTAGAACAAGATTAAGAATATATTTCGAAGCACTAAAACTGTTATACATTTCTTGTTCATCTGCTCAAAAGATAAAGCTGGCAGCAAGAAGCAAAATCTCAGTTTGAGCTTCACAGCAGATCATAGTTTCTGTAAAACTAGTTTTTCCTTTATAAAAGTATTCTCAAAAGGATGATAAAAGGATGCAAAAGGATGAGTATTAAAATACTCATCCTGGTAGCAAAACAACTGCACTCTTTTATGTGTTATGTGACTTATTTTTACGCAGGCATGTTTGGCAACATTTTACCAATTAGTTGTTTGTGGAAATTTTCTGAATAAATAGTTGAAAGGCAAAATGGAAGAGGGTAATAGCTTGTTATTACCTATTCATCTATCCCTTGTTATTGCCTATAGTTATTTAGAATATTGTATCGAAATAGCATGGATATCTTTTTTTATCTGATTAAAGAAATTAGTGTGATTAGTAATAAAGTTTTAGAATCAAATACTTCGAAAAAAAGGAAGTACTATTAATTATGGTGAATATAAAAAAGTAATAAAAATAAGTTTGAAATTCTTGTTACGCAGAATAAACAATTTAAAGTGAAAAATTCCTAAGAAAAATCATTAGTTTTTCAAAAATTTCTGTCTAATTAATCATTTAAATCCTCTTTTTCTCTCATTGAAGTATGTCAAAGCAGATATTTTACAATTTTAAGGAAGTCACTAAGTAATAAAAACTATAAAAAAATTGAAAGATGATATTACAATCTGTTAAGGTTCAAAACAGCTAGAATATAACTTCGAAAAAAGCTAAACATAACTGTTTATAACAAAACGTACCATAAATAAAAATACCAATCACTGATTAATTACTGATTTTTAAGACTGAACAATACTTGTTCCCCCGTCTTACGGTAACACATATTTTCTGTTATTTTAAAGGATATATTTTCTTTTCACAGAGCTCTATAAGATTCGTTAGAATTTCTCCTTTTGAGGGATGACCTTGTTTCAAAATGATAATAACGACAGAAAAAAAACACTCTAAAAAATAATTAAAAATAACGCATTGAAACCGAATCCGAGAAAGGGATTTAACGGACTTTTGTTTGAAATCACAATAAATAAGAGACGGAACCCAGTGAATTACTTTCTTATGCATCGCGAAACAAAGTCGTGGCTACTTATCGCATCTGTATGACGCCAAGCATAATTCACCCCCCATAGCGTCTTGGCGATGCTGGGCTCTCTGCCAGAAAAAGGATTACCGTCCTGAGAGGAGGGCAACCCTAATTGCATTTCGCGTACCCGTACCTGTACGGAGACTGGGGACTTGTTTAATCAGAGATGGGGACCAAATTTGCATAAATCCACCCGAAACGAAATGTATATTTCATAGGATAACGGGGTAAGGTTATCCCTCCAGGCACTGACACACCCGGGTATAAATTAAAAGTAAAACTACCCTGCAGGTAAAAAGGAGACCCTGAAGGGAAAAATAACCAACTGCCATATTATGGAGGAATTTTGTTGGACTGGTGAGTGAATGCCCGTCGTGTTTTATATCGAGAAATTTCCCCGGGTGAAGAAAAGTTTTTTGGGGTGTCGGAAAATTGGAGTGTCGTGAGATGGATTATGGAGTCAAGGCAAATAGCCTCTGAGTTGAGATGTTTTCTTGGAGAGAGAGATTCGAGAAAGAAATAGCAATGTTTGGGTTTAATAAAGTTGGAGATGCGGTTTGTGTATTTTCCAAAAACCCCGGGTATATTCCGTATTTCTTGAATGTATATAAATAGGGAGGACTGCGTTATCTTTCATTCATGCTGGTTATGCGTGAGTTCTGTTTTGTGAATGGTGTGACTGTTAAAATTTATTTTCATGTCGTGGGTATACTGTAATAATATATGATAAGATGGCTCCACAAATTGAAAAATTCTTACCATTGAATATATTTTATTATAATTTTTGGATATTTATATTTAAGCTCATAAGCTCAATCATCATTTAAAAAAATGAATGATGACATTTGATTTTTTAGGATATTATTAGACTTAAGTTTATCTACCAAAGAATATGGTGATTTCCTTAAAAACATGCAAAAAAACTTAAAATAGGTGTGTTAAGCAGCATTTACTTAAAAATTATTTCAAGTTCTTGGTTTCAAACATTGAATTGCGAGCACTAAATGATCTGTTGAAAGTTAAATTCCTATTTTTGAGATAAAACAAGCATTTATAACTCTGAGGTTAATAATAACCATAACTAAACATTACATTTTATATCACACATGCATAACTCTGCATAAAGTACATTTAGAAATTATTTCACATATGATATGCTCAGCCTGCACGATAAATTTTTATTGCTCAAGTTCCACATAGCAGTAAATCTGAGGGAAATTACAAGTAATGACCAATTAGCGTTCTAGACAGTACGTGACAGTTTTATTGACCATCAACCTACTACTCTAGTAACAACTTTATGGCGTCAAACTCAAGCGATAAACTGGCAATAAATTCCTGTCGGATAAAAATAAATCACTAACTCCTCCCAAAATTCCCAACCCGTCATGAAACAAAGCACAATAAACTAAAGTAAAAAAGAACTTTCCACGATATCCCCGGAAAAACTTTCATACTTATTTATAAACACTTACAGTTTTTTACCACAGTCAGCAAAGTGGCCGTTAGCTGCTTATCATTACAAATAAGCGAGAATTTCCGCTGCGGTCAGGCAGTAAAGAACAAAACCCGGTATTTTTCCATTCTTAAGTTGGCATCAGGTGGAGCGAAGCCACACCAGAGCCGCCTGTGGTAACCTTGAGAGAACGTTCCATAATTCATGGTTATCAAAACTTAGGTGGGGGGATGCTCACACGCGCTCCAGAAATGATGACGTGTCAGTTGCGCTAATTGCTGGATATTGTCGGGTGGCTCTACTAGTTCTTAGGGAACTGTATTATCATCACCCTAGCCGTTATAATGTATAGTGGTTAGTGTATATTGACTGCGTCGGAACAAAATAGAACGAAACAATTCGGTTGATTTGTTTAAAAATACACACATTTATTCTTGATTATGTATATATAATAATATATTCCATTAATTGAATAATTAGTTTTCTTAGTGGATATCAAATAGTACATATCATTCGCATGCATTAGCGTTCTAATTCGAGCCTTATTGGCTAAATTATTCAAATAAAATATGATCACACATCAAAACATATCAATGATTAAATAATATTATAAGTATATGTATACATACATAGGCACTTGGCACATACTTAACATGCACATATTCAACACATTATACAATTATTATCCCAGGCATTGTTCCCACTCATGGTTCGCAATATCATTTTTAATGAGGATTCTCTTATCATTACTTTCTAATTCTTCCTATTCATCCCTACGAAGTAACTTCCCAATCCTCCAATACACTAATTCCTATCCTTTACTTTTACCCTAAAGTTTAAGCTGGGATAAAACCCGCTGAATTAATGCTTACATTAGTTCACTTAATATGTAATACATTGCAAATTACTAATATCATTAGTAGACCGAGAAAGAATGCCTGAGAGCAATATCATGCGATAAACCATGCGCCTTATGGACGCATAAATTGAACACAAAATTTACAATACACATTTATGCAATAATATACTCATTATATTTAATGCTTGTGATAATCTGGACTGAGAGGAGAATTGGGGAAATTGCACCTACCCAAGAGAAGCAGCCTAGAGCTCCTCATTGTCCTCTGCTAAGTCAATCCGAGAGTGATATAGTGTTCACAATTGGGTTTCGCACCCGAGAATAGTTATTCTTGAACGATTAGTAATTCTTGATAATCACTTAAACAAAATGCACATTTTCTTACGAACTTAATCGCGCACTCGGGAAAAGATATCTTCTTGGATGCTAAGGGGTGTCCGATTATCTCGGGCCGTTGGCCAAAATCTTCGGGAGCCCAGCTCCGGAGGGGTAAGGAGTTTGTAATTCTTAATCACCGGAAGGTAAAGATTTTTTGAGAGGTTTTCCGTCGTTCCTGACTTTAAATACGGCGCCGCCCACCTTTGGGTGGTGCTACCTTTGACCACTCGTGAGGGACCACCTACGCCCCCTGGGACTGTCCTGGACTCCTCACCCAATCTCCACGTTCCTTATTGTGTTGACCCTAGCCTATGGCAGAGTTCTTAGTGTTCCCCAGTGTATTCTATGTGGCCTATGGCGAGGCACTCTTCCAGCTTTGTTAGCCTCGAATTTATGGGTGACCATTGCCCTGCTTGCCGCTTGCCCCAGGTGTGCATACCAAATTTCCCTTTATTTCATCTAGCTTTGCCCTTGTGCCTCCCAGACCCTTTGTAACCCCCTTCTTGTTCCGGCGGTCTACCTGTCTCGTAAATTCGTCATCGTGTTTTCGCGCAGCTCTCCTTTCTCTTTTATTCCCGCTGTGGTGCGCTTTTTTTGCCCCCTTTTCCACGGGGAACTTGTGTGGTCTTTCCGGAGGGAGGTGATGCAGGTGGCCGATGGAATGTGTTTTGATTCCAGCTGGCCAACAGAATCTACCCTACTCCCGCCAAAAAAAAAGGGTTATGCAAAGGCAGAAACCTTTTTTTTTCTTACGAGAAGGAAATGAATTTTAGAGAGGGTTACAAGTGCCTGAGGTTCACCCCCTCCTGCTCAGTCCAGTGGTTTGCACATAACATCCAGAAAATGCTAAATAATTGAACGGGTAGTGAATAGAGTAAATAAAAGCTTACTGGAAACCAACCAGAAAGAAAAATATAACATAGGGATAACATAAAGATAGTATAATAACATAGGAAAGACATATAAATGATCCTTACGTTTAATTACTCCTTGCTGCGATGCTAATTGCCAGGAAGTGAAGTTAGTGCGGTAACATCCGGGAGCAACTTATCATTTAAATGTGTATGCCCCATATGATGGCCACGCATACGTCAAGCGTCCTTGGCGATGCGTCCCCATCCATGGAAATGATGTTATTCCATCAGGAATAAGGAAGCATTGGATTGCTCCGAAATGTATGTGCACCCCAGAGTCAAGTGCTCGGGCACCCCACCTCCTGGAAAATAATGCATCTTGCATGGTTATATATTAGCCCGAATTAGCATGCAGGAAAGTAAAGAGAAATATGTAGAATATGCATATAAGAGAAAAAAAAACTAGATAAAAGAAGTTAATTAGTAAAATTCACTAAATAAAAGTGAGTTCATAATTGAGAGTTCACTAAATAAAAGTGAGTCCATAAGTGAGAGTTCACTAAATAAAAGTGAGTCCATAAGTGAGAGTTCACTAAATAAAAGTGAGTCCATAAGTGAGAGTTCACTAAATAAAAGTGAGTCCATAGGTGAGAGTTCACTAAATAAAAGTGAGTCCATAAGTGAGAGTTCACTAAATAAAAGTGAGTCCATAGGTGAGAGCTTATCTCTGTTTGCAGCAGCAGGTGATGAGGGTAGAGACGATCGTGATGGTAAGTCCAATGGCTAAAAGTGCTGCTCCGGCGAATTTTAGAATAAAGAATGCCGAGTTAAGGCTGGGAAAGTGGACCCACTCGAACAATGAGCCTTGGGTGCTGGTGGCTGTTTGTTCCATCGTTTTGCCCTGCATTTTTAACAGTTCAATGGAAGGCTCGTCCAGGCAAAATGATATTTGGCGACACTGAATGTTCGAGGACGATTGTAGGCAAATCTTGTCCTCGAAGCACTTTGTTTCAGCCAGGAGCTTCACTGTGATGGTGGAGGGCGCGACTGAGAGCTCGACTGCCTTAGTATGTACCTGGATGCTCTCGAAGGTGACGGAAACTAGTCCCGCCTTGCATGATGATTTAGCCGTGAGAGTGAGCTCGGCCAAAATCCCGCACTTGTAGCATCCGGATACCTCGTAATTTGAGCCCTCAATAACGGGGCAGACTGCGTCCCGCTGGACGGATATTTCCTAATTGGAGAAGTGCAGCTGAAGCTTGATGGCCGACGATGCGAGAAGTTTTGATCGCAACCGTCCCTGGTGCAGGTGCAGGCTGTGAAGTTCCCTGGTGATTGGAAGGCGGCCTTCCTGCGTTTCCACCATGGTGTTTACTGCCTGAGTGTTCTCTATGCATCGTAGCTGGTCCTCGAAGAAGGCACAGTCGGCGAGGTCCTTGGCGAAGAGGAAGGTCTTTGTGTAAGACGTATTGGCCTGCACCGCTCCGATGAGGTTCGCCACTGGATCGTTCTTTTCACTCCCCATCACCAGGTAGCCTTCGGAGGGGTTGTCGACGCTGGTGACCAATTTCTCTGGGATGAGCATTGTAGATTGGTCATACGCCCCCAGAAGCTTCACTTTTATTCCGTCGATCGCTATTGTTTTGTCTCTTAGGGTGGCCCGGGAGGTTGTTCCATTTCTGGAGTGCTCTAATGCCACTTTGTAGCCGCATTTGTAACCAGTTATTTTGGAGACCTCATAAGACTTTTCCAGCTGTGGCACGAAGTACACGCGCTTGAACGCGCAGGCCGGTGTGTGGCTTATTATGCAGCCGTTTCCGCGGTTGCTCGGCTCACACGTTGAGTATCCGCTGTACGATCTGGCCTCCATCGTCTCTGCCTCGAAGTTCAGTCCGTCGTATGAGTGAATAGCGCAATGTTCGCCCCAAGCGCAGTATTTGTTTTGGCTGCAGGTGATCTGTGATTGGGAACGGGTCTGTACTGGGAAGGTGTAATACAGTCTTTGTGTCGAGAAATGACACTCCACCGACTCCAGGGTGATTTTTAGTGAGAATAGAGGCTTACTATCTTTGGAGTGAAACCATAGACATGATGCGTGGCGAATGTTTTTGATGGTTACTTCCGCAGAAGTGGTGAGTTTGCAGGTTTCTTCCCATGCGTCATGGTGTTCACATAGTTTTAGTTCCGATTGAACTATGTTATAATCGGAGCAACTTGCGGTGGCACCATCGACGATTAAGCAGAGTGCCAGGACTGCAAGTGAGACCGCCTTTAGTCCTGTTCCGTATCTTCGGTCTCTGTGTTCTAATGCCTCGTAGATTCCCGCACCGAAGTGCCTGATGGCATGTCCCGTCGCCGCTCCCAAGAGAAGACAGAACCGTGCCGCCATCCGGATAAGTCGACATAGTAGCATGATTTGGTAGAAGAGGAGCATGATGGTCCACGTGATAGTTTTGATGATTATCTTAACCATGATGAGGCTTACCATGGTTAGACAGATGAGAGCACCCCACAGGAGATTCTGGAAGAATGGCTGCCAGCATCGGTAGGTTTGGAAATTTTCTTTACAAAAGATGCACCCCGTTAGGCGACAGAGCTTTTTGCCTTCGATGTGTATCTCCGCATCGACGGAGAGACCATTTTCCGCTATGAATATGGCGGTGAGCGTTGTCTTGTGTGCCAGTAGCTCGAACGGGACGGTGATGTGTCTGGTATCCTTCACCGTTAAGAGTGTCTCGTAGTCGTCGGTTCGCAAAATGAGTCGGCCATTGGTGTCTGGCAGGGTGAGAACAGGATCAGTGAACGTGAGGGTTAAATTGTTCTGTTTGAATGTGGCCCGTTCTGCTTCCAGTAACTTCCTGCTATAGGACTTCTTCTTCCGGAAGATACATGTTTGTATAGTAATTATCGTCGGATTGTCTATAGATCGGTCCTCTCCTACGTGCGTTATTAGCGCTTTGTCATGGGTAAGGTGGCACTCACACTGAGCAGATTGCGAGCAGTTGTATAACTGACAAAAATCGTTGGGGCCTTTGCAAGTGGCCGTGTTGCAGTTGCAGGAGGCTCCCTGCGGTGCCCGGCAGGTATAAAAGGTCGTGTTGAAGTTCAAGTGTTCGACGACCGGATGTTCGTTTTTGAGAATGAAAGTTGTTGGTGCAATCAGTTCAAAATTAGGCGTTAGTATATATGATTCATAGCCAGTGACGCAGTTGATACACTTTTGCAAGGCACACGCGTGGGAAGGTAGGTCAATTCGCTGCAGCAAGTGGCGTGGGAGTGCTTCTTTCTCACATCCCTCACCCTCCATTTTGCATATGGTGATATGGGGAGTGCCCATTATCACCGCTACTGCAGTCCATAGGTAGCCTGCAATGCAATATCACCAATTCACTGCCCAGTCCAGAATAGTGTTACTTAATTCTAAAGTACATGCTTAAAGTTTAGATTCTAATCCTAATATTTATATACATTTTAATGATTCATTATAAGAAAAGAAAAATAAATAAATATATACATCATTAATGCCATTTCAGAGATGGCACTCCGCTGTTCAAAAGGAAGATATATTTCAGCCTTTTGCTCGGGACTTGTCCCTTGAGCGCTTATTGAACGTCCTTTTGAATAAGCATTTCCCAATTACATGCATGCAAATTCTTGCAATTTGTCAAATCGCAAAATTTGGTAATTTTTTTTCTACTATTTACATGTGTAATATGTACATGTGTAATATCAGTGTGACTTATCCTGAGTACCGTTATCGGTGCTCTTACTAATGTCTTAATGACACCAGTTGGAATTACGTGTCTATTTGACCACGGGTTATTCCCACCGATGGGATATGTGCGGGCAGGCACTCTTTTCCTATTCTCTAATTATTTTTATTATCTCCTTGCAATTCCTCTTCCTTCAATCGCTATTGATCCCTCTGTTGTGATACTTGGGAAAGTATCACTCCCGAGAGCTCTATGCTTTTCTGGGGTCTTGGACTTCTAATTAGGTTTTTGTTTCGTGTAGGGTGGTCAGTTTCGGGTGCTGCCCTTTTCTTTCCCCATTTGCCATATTCCCCGTCTAATCCTGGATGCAGTTTCGCGTTTTCGTAGATGTCTTTTTTTTCCCATTCCTTATTTTGTGTGGAGTATTCACCTCTCTTTTAGCTCCTTTATGTGGCGCGAATTTGTATAAAATTCGACGCCGTAGGGTGTGCCCATATGCTACCCTCGAGCTCTCCACAGTTCTCACCGTTCCTAAATTTCCCTATTCGTTCTATGCGAGTGAATCGTCAGGTGTTGGATTAGGTAATTGGTATTGCAGTGATTGTCCATTTTCGTTTGTTACTTCGCCTCCCCGGCCTCGTCCTTTGTGAGCAGATTGCCGCTCTCTTTGCTTCCCCGAGTTTGTTTTGTGTCCCTCGCTTTCTCACCGGCCAAATTATGTCCCTCGGGGCTTATTGACCCAGGCTTATTTATGGACAGTTTGTGCCCTGGCCTTTTCTTACTTTGTGTGGGCCCTCTCGGTCTTACCGTATCTGCGTTTTCGCGGTCATTTTCCCCCTCTGGTAGGATTGGTTGATGGTTTTATTTCCCTTGTTGTTTGGACAATGTATTTTATTTCGATTTTTCCCGATTGATGCTTTCGTATCTGTGCTTTAGTCTACCCTTTGCAGTTTAGTCGATATGTACGAGACGTTGATGCTCTGGGAATTGCGGGCGGCTGGACGCGGGCGACGGGACTTTCCCCGGTCAACGGGGCCCATTCGGCAACCATTTAGCCGTCCCCGTTGTTTGGGCGGCCCGGGTGCGTTCAGGGTACCCGGGGAGCCCTGCGCGATCCCTCGCGAGCATGCGCTTGTATGTGTGTGCCTGGCTAAGTGCAGAATCCCGCATGTGCACTTGCTAGTGTGCACATGTATTTAATTTTGGTTGATTGGGTGTGTGAATGAGTAATTGGATGAATGAATGACGTTTGAATGTTGTGTTGTCCTTTGTATTTCTCTCCTTTCTTGTTTGTCTCTTTTACTGTTGTGCATTCGTGTTTTGGTGTTTCCCTTAATTTTCTTTTGTTATGTGTGTTTTACTTATTTTATTTCTTACTTGTTTAACCCGGCACGTTGTCCGCGTCCCCCAGTCCGCACGGTCCACAGTGAATTCCAGTCAAGTAGTAACCTACCATCAGGTTTTTTTCTTGTCACTTTTTTCCCCATGAATTTTGTTTTTAGCGTTTAGAATGAATCTAATTCTGCAATCTGATTTTTGTTCATGTAATTTATCTATGCCATGCAATTATCTTCTAATTTTGAATTTTGTTTTCGATTTACTTTTTCCTCTGGATTCGTAACCGCGTGTTTGTATTTATTTGAGCCTGTTGTGTTCTTATATTTGTTTCCATTTTTTAGAGTATATTATCATACGGTCTTACTAAGTTTCAAGTTTTTGGGAAGATATTTTTTTCAAGTTATGGAATTACATTTTGAAATATATTTTGCCCCGCGCAACTTTAACGCGGTCATCTAAGGATTCTACACAATTTGTAAGTAGCTGATATTTATTTATTGTATTCTATGTTGCAGTGTTACATTTTACACCCTATGTACCATGTTTTACACTATGTTTTCCTTGGTTTTTTTTCTTTTTTCCCACATTACATTATCTATTGTATTACTTATGTTACATATTTTTACATATTTCATGATTTATTTATTAATTTTTTTTTTCCACCGTACATTCTGCATTTTATTCATATTGCTTATATTAATACTTTGGGTTGGGTGGTGGTAGAGATAAACGCCAGCGCTTAATTTCCCACTTAAAATTGTCTCCGCGGAAGACAATTAAAATCCTCCCCAAGTATCTCAAAGCAACATATGAGGCTAGAGATAGTTTGAAATATTTTATTTTAATTCACCTTTGTTTTATTGTTTTGCAACATTTATGTTTATAGTTATTATATCACTTTATGGTTTTTGCCCGAAAATTTATGCCTCTATGTAGTTTTTTTTTTTGTTTAAATTGGGTTTTGGTTTTCCTATATTTTAGACGGGTTTTAAAATTATTTGCTCTTGAAATATTTCCCCTTACCGTTGATATTATTTTATGTTTGGAGTTAAGTTTTGATCTATCAGGGAGTATAAGTTTTCTTAATTACTGAATTACGCCATATAAATCATTAATTTTGATCCGTTTGGATATTTTGCTTTATTTGCTCTATATCTAAGATTGATTTTATTTGGCTGATTGTATTAGTTTGCTCATATGTTAAAACACCTACCAGTATTCCGAAAAAATATCATATCAATATCTGACCCTGTATGCATCGTCAAAATTTGTTTATTTTATATTTAGTTCATGTCATTTCCATCCATTTCGAGTTCCCTATCTTAATATCCCACCGTGTGTTGTGTTGTATTTGTGTTTCCGTGATTTATCCTATGCCTTTTTTATTTGTTTCCCTGCTATGCCCGGTTTTGTTTCCCTTTGTAATTTACATTGCTTGCTAACTAGCGGTACCTAATCATCTTTCAATCTCTCCGTCAATGTGTCTAGAAGGGTTAAAAGTTGAGACTGCGGTCCCTGATCTTCGTCCTCCGATGGACGAGTAATTTGCTCTGCCCAGTTCCATAGGCGGGTTCCTAAATTGTCCGTGGTAACCTGTGAGACCGATGTATTGGGTCGTGACCTGAGCGAGAAGTCCCGACGTGGCTGGTCCGCCCAATTTTTCCGCGAGTATTTTTTTCTTTTCTCTCCCGTTTGCTCCGAGTCATTATCTGTATCAGTTTCAGTCGGTTCTGTTGCCGTTTGAGTATTTTCTTCCGCGTCCCGCTGTTCGGTTATGTCCGTTCTTTGTTGTGCGCCTGACCTATCGTTTTCCGATGTTTCGTTCCCCGTCGGTTGTGCTCCTGGGCTAGTATTTGGGGAGTGGGGTAAGGCGTGTGCCTTAGGGATTCCCTCCCCGTTTGGATTGTCGGATTGCGTACCTTTGACGGGTTTTGCGGGGATTGATGCTTGTGAACGATACCTGTTCCGGGTGAGCGCGTAGTATGCAAGTGGGATGTCTTCGTCCCAATCGTCTTCGGGGGGAAGGGTTGGTTTTATGTTAGCTTCTATATTCCGGTCTATGTATTTGGGTGTGGTGTCTTGTGCCCCGTGTGCTAATTTAAGTGTGTTTTTCCTTTCTGTGAATGGCAGTAATCTTTCAACGTGTACTCGTTGAAGTTTTGCATTCGGGCGTTCAGCGTTCCGAATTGTGTAATTTACGTCCGTGTGTTTTTTTTCAATTATATACGGACCGTCGAAAAGGGGTTTTTTTATAGAGTCTTTATTCCTTTCCAGATTTGGAGTGTGTAAATATACCTTTTGGCCGATTTCAAAAGATCTGTGTTTCGCGCCCTTGCTTAATCTGTATTCCTGTTGTTTTTTTGCTGCCTGTTTGAAATTTTCCTCAACTGCCTTTTGCGCCTGTGCGTATATTTTTAGTCGATTTTCTACATATTCGGGTATGGAGTTATGTTCCTCGTCGGATAAATTTGGTTTAATGGTGTAAGGAACTTTTGGTTCAAGACCGAACATTAAGTAGTATGGGCTGTAGTTTGTTGTGCTATGTCGTTGCGCATTATACATTAATTGGTAGAACTCAATACCTTTTACCCAATTATGGTTATCCCTAGCAAAAATAGCTAGGGAAATTTTTAATTGTTTGTGAGATGCCTCGTTCATCCCATTTGTAGAGGGTCTGTAACTAGTGGTTTTGAGTTTATTTATGCCTAATTTTTCCGCTAGAGAGGTTAAGATGGTTCCTACAAAGTTTGATGCACAGTCCGATAGTAGATTCTCAAAAAGTCCAAAAATGGATATGAAATTAAGCAATTTGTCTGCAACTTCGGTTGCTTTTTGTGTCTTCAGAGGGTAAATTTGCATGTAACGGGTAAAGTAGTCATTTACACAGAGAATGTATTTGTGTCCACATGGACTTTCATTTAGGGGTCCTACTATATCAATACTTATATATTCAAGGGGCTTCTTAGCCAAGATATTACTTTGTAAAGGTGCAGGAGGATATCTATTGGGAGATTTGTAATGTGAGCAGTCTGTACATGACTGAACAAAATTTTCTGCATCGCTGTACATTCCAGGCCAATAAAAGTATCTAGTTAGATTATCGTAGGTTTTAACATGTCCCGCATGATTCGCGTGTGTGAGATGTAAAATGTTTGGTCGGTAGCATTTGGGGATTACCATTTGTTTGGTTTGTAGTTTACCGTGACCCGGTTTGCTGGTTATACGCAGCAATAAATCGTCCTCGATTGCGTAGAAGCGTTCTGACCGTGTTAGTGTTTGGGGGTTGCTTTTTATTTTGTTTATTATTTTATTAAGTTCGGGGTCTTTGTGTTGTTCTGTGCGAATTTGGTGAACTGATGGCATTTCTATTGTTACCGCGCTTATGTTATTTGTATTTATGTCGTTAATTGGGTATCTGCTGAGAATGTCCGGAACTATGTTTTCCTTAGATTTTATTAGTTTGAATTCGATGTCGTATTCTTGCAATTTAAGTATTTGTCTAGTTACCCGGTTTGCTGGGTTCTCAAGCGTTTTTATTTGTGACAGGGCTTTGTTGTCACATTCGACTATTATTTTTCTACCGTATACATAGTACTTGAAAGCACGCAAGTTCTCGGTTAAGGCATATAGTTCTAGCTCGTAAATTGGATATTTAATTTGATTGTCATTTAATTTTTTTGAGTAATAGGCTATTGGTCTTTTGACACCCGTTCTTTCGTCCAGTTGACTAAGGCAACCACCGATAGCTTTAGTGCTAGAATCGGTCGATAGGACGAACTGTTTCGTAAAATCCGGGTGTATTAAGATGGGAGCCTTATCCAGCGCGTCTTTTAATATTTCAAAGGCCTCTTGAGCCTCGGAATTCCATTTAAATTTCCCTTTTAATTTCAAGATATCCGTTAGAGGAACGGAAATTTTGGAGTAGTTTTTAATGTATCTGCGGTAATAACCCGTGAGTCCCAAAAATCCTCTGACTTGCTTTAAATTCCTTGGGGGTTTAAAGTTATTTATTTTTATTAGATTTTCATTTGATGGTTTAGAACCATATTGATCAATATTATGACCTAAAAAGGTTATATGTTGAGTGATAAAGGAACATTTTTTTGGGTTTATTGTGAGGTTATGTTTCCTCAATTGTTGGAAGAAACTTCCTAATGTTGAAAGCATTTCGTCGATAGTTTGGGCTCCAATTGCGAAGTCGTCTATAAAATTTGCAATTCTTAGCTGTCTTAAGGGGGCAAGTATTTTATCTGATAGTTTTTGAAGGGTAGCGCTGCTGAAGCTTGAACCCATGGGCATGGTTTTAAATTGAAATGCACCAAATGGGGATTGAAAGGCTGTGTATTGCTTTTGCTCGTTTTTTTAATTCAATTTGGAAAAAGGATTGATTTAGATCAATTGTGGTGAATAATTTGGAACCGCTTAATTTATCTATTTCCGCGTTCATTAAGGGTAAAGGGTGATTAGTGTAGGTTACTAGTTTATTGAGTGCTCGAAAGTCCACGCATGTTCTATAGGACTGTGGCGCTCCAGGGGTATTTTTTTTCTTTACCATTACTAAGGGGAAAGTTACATAGCTGTTGGAAGGTTCAATTATTCCCGCCTCTAGCATTTCTTCCAGGTGATCCCTTAGAATGTCTTTAAGGGCGTGCGGCACCGGGAAATATTTTGCTGTTTTAAGTTCGTCGCTTTTAACCGAGAACTCTGGCTGAACTAAATTTGTGCGCCCCAGCGTTCCCAATCGTTTGCTGAAAACATCCGCGTATTTCATGAGTAGTTTCAGCAACTTAGACTTCGTGGGATTATCTAAGTGTTCCAATTTAAAGTCCGATTCGTTTAGTTCTTCCCTACGGATTTTCCTAATGCTCTTTATGTCGGCGTCTTCTGTGTCAGTGTCTACTGTCGCGATTCTTGTGTTTTTGTTTAGGATTATGTTGTTAGCAGTTAAATTGGTGATTAATAGATGTGTAGTTCTGTTCTTACCGATAGATACTACTGCCGGGGTTACTTCAATATTTTTATTGTTTAGCGAGGGGTTTAAAATTACGTCTTGATTAAGATCGAAATTCGGTCCTATTTGTAAAGTAATCATGGCCGTTTCATGTGGGCTAAGATTACACTTATTTATTAATTTTGCATATGTATGGATGCGTAAGTTGTTTATATCTCCGCTATCTTTGCCCGATATTTCTAACTTTTGTTTGTTGTTTATTAACACATTACGGCCAAAATCTAAAGTAACATTATTTTTTTTTAAGAAGTCATAACCCAGTATCATAGAATAATGGGAGAACCGTTGGTTTACAATGTAGAAAGGGTGTTTAATTATCATGTCCGCAATATTTATGGTTATCTCATAACACCCGTGAATTTTAAGAGGCTCGTCATTTACTGACTTGATAGTTACCCATGAAGGGACCCGTTTTATGCTAACCTCATTTTTTATTTCTTCAAATTTCTCCCTAGTGAGCAATGAACATGCTGCTCCGCTGTCTAGTAGGGATAGAATGGGTGTTTTTCCGATATTGAGAGTTACTACCGGCAGTAGATTCTTTGTGGCGAATTCTGTGCCATGTTGTGTTGTGTTGATGAATGTGACCGATTTCTTATTCGCATTAGGTGTGTGTAGGTTTTGCGTACGGTGTGTGTTCGGAATATTTTGTGAGTGCTCCCCGTGTACGCGTGTATATTTCGTATGTGTGTGGGTAGTGTTTTTAGTTTCCATAGACTTGTCGTGGGATTTCTCATCCAAACGGGGGGGTTGTTGGAAATCCCTTTTTAGTTTAAAGGTCTGTTTGACCTTCCTCTTCCCCTGTCCCCTCTGGGAACGAAACCTTGGCTCTCGTTATTGTATGTGCCGTTCCTCCCTCCATTCCATGTCTGTCTCCTATCGTTTTGGTAGTAGGTGCCCCTTCTAATTTCCCCTCTACCTCTATCGTTACATCTCCACCTTTGCTCCGTGGAGCGCTCCCCCCTTTGCTCCCCGTAATAAGTCCTAGGGTAATAGCTTGAGTATTGGGGCGGTTCTCGATAGGAGGGGGGTGGTCTGGCGAATGCCGGACGGTATTGTTGCGGGGCGCGGGGGACCTGGGGATATCCCATTGGGGTCGTATGTCTTTGACAGTTGAAATTATGGCATTGGCTACATTTCCTCCCTCTTGGGAATTGGTTGTCCCCTGCCCTGCCTATGTTGTCTAGTTTCTGTTTGAATTGGTTATTCTCCAATCGTAAATTCGCGATTTCTTTAGCTAGGTCAGTGACGTCATCCCTTATTTTGGTGTCACCTTGAGGGGGGTTTTCTGGCTTCCCTGACTCTATCGCGTTTATTGACGGAGATTGTAAGATTAATTGATTTGCTTGAAGTAGCTGGATGAATTTGATGGCCTCATCAAAGGAGGAAACATCCTTCGTTAGTAATTGGGGTTTATATTGGGGCAATACGCCTTCTAGTAATCTGGCCAATCTCGATTTATCATAAATTAACTTCATGTCTGGGGAATCGAAGTCCACTGCCCCAAAAAAGTCTCTAGTAGCCCTCGTGAGTCGAGCTGCAAAGATTTTTATATCTTCCTCTGGCTTTTGCCGACATGAGGCTAGGTTTTGTTGGCGTAGTGCCAAGCTTTGGGTTTTCCCAAAAAAATCTAGGAATTTGGCCTTAAAGGCCTTTAAGTCCGTTTCGTGGACTAATTCCGAATTACTAATATAACTCGTAAGCGCATCTCCTTTGATTTTTGCTTTTATTATGTGGATCTTTTGCGCGTCCGGTATGTTTAGACCCTCTGTTAATTTATTTACAGTGTCTATGAAGTAGTCTGGGGTTATCGCGGAATTACCATCATATGTGGGGATCCAATTTTGAATTATAGCTAGACTTGGTAAGTCAGTGCTATGCCCGTTCATGCCCGAATTTTCTACAGTGTCGTTTTGTTCGGTATGAGACATTTTGGTATATATTTATGATTTACTTATTTAAAATTAAAAAAAGAAAAGGATCTTTCAATTCAAATTTCTTACTTATACCCTCAAAGCTTTGTGTGTGGAGTGTGATACTTCAATTATCTTATACTATGGTGTATGGTATACATATACTTTTCTGTTCCATTTCGTTTCTCTACAGTCAATCAATTAGTATTAACATAAATTTTGAAAATTGTGGTTCGTGAATGGTCACGGTACCACTTGTCGGGTGGCTCTACTAGTTCTTAGGGAACTGTATTATCATCACCCTAGCCGTTATAATGTATAGTGGTTAGTGTATATTGACTGCGTCGGAACAAAATAGAACGAAACAATTCGGTTGATTTGTTTAAAAATACACACATTTATTCTTGATTATGTATATATAATAATATATTCCATTAATTGAATAATTAGTTTTCTTAGTGGATATCAAATAGTACATATCATTCGCATGCATTAGCGTTCTAATTCGAGCCTTATTGGCTAAATTATTCAAATAAAATATGATCACACATCAAAACATATCAATGATTAAATAATATTATAAGTATATGTATACATACATAGGCACTTGGCACATACTTAACATGCACATATTCAACACATTATACAATTATTATCCCAGGCATTGTTCCCACTCATGGTTCGCAATATCATTTTTAATGAGGATTCTCTTATCATTACTTTCTAATTCTTCCTATTCATCCCTACGAAGTAACTTCCCAATCCTCCAATACACTAATTCCTATCCTTTACTTTTACCCTAAAGTTTAAGCTGGGATAAAACCCGCTGAATTAATGCTTACATTAGTTCACTTAATATGTAATACATTGCAAATTACTAATATCATTAGTAGACCGAGAAAGAATGCCTGAGAGCAATATCATGCGATAAACCATGCGCCTTATGGACGCATAAATTGAACACAAAATTTACAATACACATTTATGCAATAATATACTCATTATATTTAATGCTTGTGATAATCTGGACTGAGAGGAGAATTGGGGAAATTGCACCTACCCAAGAGAAGCAGCCTAGAGCTCCTCATTGTCCTCTGCTAAGTCAATCCGAGAGTGATATAGTGTTCACAATTGGGTTTCGCACCCGAGAATAGTTATTCTTGAACGATTAGTAATTCTTGATAATCACTTAAACAAAATGCACATTTTCTTACGAACTTAATCGCGCACTCGGGAAAAGATATCTTCTTGGATGCTAAGGGGTGTCCGATTATCTCGGGCCGTTGGCCAAAATCTTCGGGAGCCCAGCTCCGGAGGGGTAAGGAGTTTGTAATTCTTAATCACCGGAAGGTAAAGATTTTTTGAGAGGTTTTCCGTCGTTCCTGACTTTAAATACGGCGCCGCCCACCTTTGGGTGGTGCTACCTTTGACCACTCGTGAGGGACCACCTACGCCCCCTGGGACTGTCCTGGACTCCTCACCCAATCTCCACGTTCCTTATTGTGTTGACCCTAGCCTATGGCAGAGTTCTTAGTGTTCCCCAGTGTATTCTATGTGGCCTATGGCGAGGCACTCTTCCAGCTTTGTTAGCCTCGAATTTATGGGTGACCATTGCCCTGCTTGCCGCTTGCCCCAGGTGTGCATACCAAATTTCCCTTTATTTCATCTAGCTTTGCCCTTGTGCCTCCCAGACCCTTTGTAACCCCCTTCTTGTTCCGGCGGTCTACCTGTCTCGTAAATTCGTCATCGTGTTTTCGCGCAGCTCTCCTTTCTCTTTTATTCCCGCTGTGGTGCGCTTTTTTTGCCCCCTTTTCCACGGGGAACTTGTGTGGTCTTTCCGGAGGGAGGTGATGCAGGTGGCCGATGGAATGTGTTTTGATTCCAGCTGGCCAACAATATCCACTAGATGTCATGTAGCACGATAACGCTGCCGCCGAGTGTTTTGGCATCTTGTTTAAGGAAACACAGAGCCGGGATGAAGCATCTGCGGAAACTTCAGAACGACGTTTTGGAAGCATCCGGGGATTTGAGCTGCAATGTTTCGGAAATGTCGAGTCGTTTGAGGAGCAGGGTTGGTTGGAGAGGTTTTGGAAACCACTTGCAGTTGCTCCGATTGCGTCAGGGATTTGTCTTTTGTAGATGACTGTCCTTGAATGCTTTTCCTTAAATTTTGAAGTGAATGCGCTGCAAACGCGTGAAACATCTGTGCGACGTTAAGTAAACACAATTAGAAACACATATAACTAAAATCGTTTTTAAGTTTTAGTCCAGGCAATCTGTTACTAAGGGGGGAAATGTTACTCGCGTCCGTAGCAATACTAAAGCTACACGTGTTCCCCGGGTGGTGCTAAATCCGTAACAGCGCTGCAGCCTGAGATTCAATTGACAGTAGTGGTGCGGCAATGAATGCCGACCACCTTCCCTCCTGTTCAGCCCTACGATCCACAGGCCTGCTTTCCCGGTATTGGGAGGCGAGGGACTTATTGTGCCAACTTCTTTAGTGTATTTTCCTGTTCCTGTTCCTTTGGGTCTCTGTTATGGCAATATGATGTATGTCTATGTAAGCCTGCTGCATTGGAAATAAAAATATGTTACTAAACCGGTAAAAAATTGCAATATTTGGTTTTTCAACGGTTTTCACTTGGGAATGACCTCAATAATAACATACTAAATATCGGACAAAATCGGTTCGCAGGAAGTTTACCTGTTTTAATATTTTTAAAAATGGGCGAAAAAAAATTTCAAAAAATGAAATTATAGTAATCGAGACTTATGATACATGTTTATAGGCTAAATTTCAGTACGAATATACCATTTAAATTTTAAAAAATTCAAAATTTCAATTTTTAAAAATTAATTCGAAATTCGGAAAGTTGAAATAATTAAAACATCGCTCAAAACCACAAAATAATTGCAAAAGAAATATTTTAAACGGTTTGCAATTAGAAATGACTTAAATGATAACATACTAAGAATGGAAGAAAATCGGAAAATAAAATACAAATGCAAATTAAGTCGACCAAATACAGGCGTAAGCCCAGCAAGGTTGGTCCAGTCATTTTTAATTTAATGTTTAATTTATAAGTTTAAAGTTAAAAGTTTATTTTTTTTTTCAAATTTTCAATTTTTTTGGCTTCAAAAATTGACCTTTATAAAAATTATTTTTAAATACGTTTGAGGCATTTGCCAAGGTAATTTTTTCATGGATGTTGTAGGTATATATCTTTATAATCTAAAAAACCACAATCGGTGATTAAATCATTAGTTAATTAATTAATTTACAAAAATTAACATTGAAAATACAGGTAAAATCTTTCAATCAAGTAATACAGAAAATATTTAGACAATATTTGATAATAAATCAATTTAAAAAAAATTAAATTGAAAAAAGACAAAATATCTTTCAAAAAATTTAAATTTTAAATTAATTTAAAAATTTTAACTTTTTAAATTTTGTAGTATATGCATGGGATAAACATGTCTCTAGGCTATATTTTAGTACTGTTTACGAATATCACGCCAACGTTTCAATATAATTTAGAATAAGTGTGGAAAAATTGAAGCATTTTTCTCAATTGAAAAGTGGGCTTGATATTAGTAAACAGCACTAAAATATAGCCTAGAGACATGTATCACATGCATATACTACAAAATTAAAAATTTTTAAAAAAATTAAAAAACTTAAATTAATTTAAAATTTAAATTTTTTGAACGATATTTTTTTGTCAATTTAATTATTTTTAAAATGATTTATTATGCAATATTGTCAAAATATTTTCTGTATTACTTGATTGAAAGATTTTTCCTGTAATTTCAACGTTAATTTTAATAAATAAATTAATTAACTAATGATTTAATCATCAACTGTGGTTTTTTTTAGGTTATAGAGGAATATACCTACAACATCCATGGAAAAATGACCATGGCAAATGTCTCTAACGTATTTAACAAGAACTTTTAAAAAGGTCGATTTTTGCAGCTTAAAAAATTTTAAAACTTGAAAAAAATTAAATTTTTTATTGTCCGATATTTTAGTATGTTATTATTTAAGTAATTTCTAATTTAAAACCGTTTAAATTATTTCTTTTGCAATTATTTTGTGGTTTTGAGCGATGTTTCAATTATTTCTACTATAAATTGAATCGTCAGTTTGAAGAAGGGAATAAGTCCAAAAACCAAGTTTTGAGAAAATCGGAAAAAACTGTATAAGTAATGGAATTTTCATTGTATAACCACCAAATTTTTACTGGAAGTTCAGAACCCTATTTAGAAAACAGAGCAATCATTAAAACAAATATAAGTATATTCAAAAATATTTTACAGTCAAAATAAGTTGATGGACTTATTCCCTTCTTCCACCTTATAAAATTTTTCTGATGAAAAAATCTTTTAAAACCTTTAAAAACCACATTTAAATTATATTTCTCCTTAGTTTACACCACAAAAGGGTGAAATAAAAAGAATAAGACAAATAAAATTCAAAATTATAGTGAAACTGAGTTATTAAACCAGTATCAATGGAGTGAGTGAATATGAATGGAGTCCATTGTTCCCTGCATAAAAAGAGTCTGAAAAAAATTAAAAATTAAGAGAAAATTTTATTTTAACTTAGTTTACAGCTCAAAGAATATGAAAAGAAAGACAAATTAACTCTAATTCCAAATTAACAATCGATTTAACAACTTCAAGGGTTGATATCTCCCTATAGGGGTTAGTTATTTTCCCCCTCTTTTCACCCATTTGTAGAGCAAAGCTTGGAGATTGTTTTGAGCACAAAAAGTCAATTTGTCATTTTTTGGACTTATTCCCTTCTTCAAACTGACGATTCAATTTTTTTCGGCCATTTTTTAAAAATTAAAAAAAAATTAAACTTCCCGCGGACCTATTTTTATTACGTTATTATTGAGGTCATTCCGAAGTGAAAACCGTTGAAAAACTAAATGTTGCAATTATTTACCGGTTTGACCCTTTTTTCAGTAGATTTACTGGACTAGTTGTAAAAGTGTTATTATTTTTTTAGAGTAAGAAACCATATTCTTACAGTGTTTCCATTCAAATTTAAGAACATTTAGATTCTAAACACATTTTACAACACGTGTGGTTTTTATTGTTTTACTCTGCAACACAAAAATTTTGTGTAATAAACCTAAAAAGTTTCTCATGGAACTACAGAGTATAGAGCTTACATATATTCCAAACGGCAGTTTTCCTCTATAGATACTTAATTTAATTCCGGCTCCCAGACTATAATTTATTTCACTAGCAGCCAATCAGAAAAGGCAAAATGCGAAAGTGATTCCTAATTGGATATGGAACTTCTATCAAGCGGCCTTTAAATTTCATCGGTGTTGTTTTCCCCCTCCAGTTCCGATTTGGATTTGAGTAACAGCTTCAGTGGGGGAATGACAGAATTAGCAGGAATGAGTATTAAAAGGAGTATTAAAGGAGGCGGATCGTTTGGACCGAAGTTAGTCTATGGGAAAAGCCCTGTTAAAAAAGTTGCTGTTAGCGTCTATGGAGATGAATACTCTGTTAAGCTCTATACTATGTGGATGGAATGAGAAACTTTTGAAATTTAGAAGCTCAGAATTAATATTTTGGGTCTAAAATAAATTAATATCGCAAATGAAAACTTAAGATATAAAGTTACATCTTTAAAAGTTTTCACTTACTTAATCTTTTTAGCACAAATCCAGAAAATAAATATATTTTTTCAGCAAGAAGAATGTTTATTTTATCATTTATGTTTCTGAATTATCAGGAAAATATCTCTATTTCGCTATTTCTCTCACGCCGGAGTATACTTGTTTGGATTCTGATTTGTTTAACGAAATCTTTCATAGAAAGAAAATAAATATTTTCGTTTGATGTATTTTCTCCTATCGCAGTTCTTTGCATGTAACTCAGCTAATGAAATTAATCTGTCATAGAAAACTTAGTCTTGACACTTTCACTTAGAACATGAAATAAAAATATTGACGTTGAAAAATGTGTTAAAGCAAAATTTCAAGAAGAAATAACATGCAAATTTTTGACTTTCGATAGACAGGTTAACACGCAAACTTCATCATTTATCAAATATTTTACCAAAAGATTAAAACTTGGGAACGTATTTTATTCCTTAAGAGAATGAAGATAAGAGTATTTAATTAGCTTCCCTTGGAACACCCTTATTTTTTTTGTAATGAGGAAACTGTTAAGTATTGTTTTTAAGAAAATTGTGATGAAAATTTTTTTACAGCTGCAAATAACCTTTATTAAGAATGTATTTCGATTTTGTTGTTGATTTAATTTGATTTCTGTGAATACTAATTTGTAAAATATATGCATGTAATATGAATAAAAAAATAATATACTTATAATACATAATTCCTTTCTTACACTTTTAGTATTAATTCTAATCTTAAACCACTTATTCAATAAAAGTAGTAAACTTTAAGTTGTAAAGTTTCACAATTTTCATCAGATCTGGGGTTCGATTTCTGAGTTGCTGGGCAATGTTGACTCAACCTTTTATGGTTTCAGTGGGTCAATAAAATGAGAACCAAGTGGGCTTGGGAACTAAACACTGAGGGTCTCGCTTTAGGCTGATCACCTAATCGGGAAAACATATAGGGATCCACGTGTAAGCTAACGGAGATGGGCAACGTAGGCATTGGCCCAATAGGGATGTTGCACCCAATGAGTTAAGTTATTTGAAACTATTTTAGCTTTCACACTATTGAATATTCTGAAACACAACTAATTTACAAACAAATGAATTCTCACTTTTTTAATCATTTGGCTGGTTACTTTTTTAATATATAAAAAGCAAGCACTCTATAAAATCATTAACATCATAATTTTAACCTAAAAAGTGACAAAAAGTACTATAAATCTTCATCTCCCTTAATTATCGTAGATATTGATGCGTGAAACTGGTTCTAAGAGTCTACTCTTATGAAAGAACCCGAACAGATAAATAATCAAGCGTTTTTTAACAAATAAGATGAAAGAAAATTGATATAAAGAAACTATTTTTCCATTTTCATTGAAGAGTAAATGCATGACAGTAAACTCTTGTGACATTCTGACAAAAAGTTGGCTAGAGAAGATTTTACAAAAAGGTTTCGAAAACTGTCAACCTTTCGCCCCACGCTTGGGTTATATTTGAAGTAAAAAATGAAAGGACTAAATATGTTCAAAAATGTATTTTTCCATGTCGTTTATTTGATTTCTACCGTTCGTGATTCCTTTAAAAGCATTAAGTTTTTATCAAGTGTAGAATGCTTCTTCAGAAACAAGTGGTCTAGATGAAGGTAATAGATGTTTTACTATTCAGTTTTTATTATATTGAAACAATTGTCTTATTTATTACAATCATATTGTTGTTTTTAAATACATTTGGTTAAATCTAACATTAGAATTAGTAAAACTTATAAAATTCAATTAAAAACTTTTATTTCTCCTCTCCCCTTTAGTCTTAGAACTTAACTAAAAATGTCAAATATAATTATATATTATTTTAATTTATTTTCGTAAATGTATTAGTCGATGCATAATCATCTTTAGTGATATAATCAAAAAAGCTGCATAGAATAGAATTATAAACTTTTTAACTTTTTTTTGATGAAAAGAATGAAGAAGAAAAGTTAAAAACATTATAAATGTTATATAAAAAAATATAGAAATACATTTTTAAAACAAAAACCAGCAGAAAGTTTGATGAAAATACGAAGGAAGTATGAATTGTGAATTAAGTGTACTGTTAATGTGTGTGTATCTTTTGCCAGAGAGGTTTGGGAACGAGAGTGTGCTGATACAGATCTATATCAGAGAACTTATGAAACTGGTCACCTCTGACAAAAGTAAAGTTGATATGAGTTCTCTGTATGATCAACTGATGACCTATCTACGTTCTTTGAAATCCCTGGGACTCACTCAAGATAAGTTCGTGGACTTTTTATATCCGTTGATAGAGTCTGCTATCCCGCCAAGTTTGCTGCTAACTGTTAATGTGTGTGTATCTTTTGCCAGAGAGGTTTGGGAACGAGAGTGTGCTGATACAGATCTACATCAGAGAAATTTTGAAACTGGTCACCTCTGAAAATAAAGTAAAGTTGATATGAGTTCTCTGTATGATCAACTGATGACCTATCTACGTTCCTTGAAATCCCTGGGACTCACTCAAGATAAGTTCGTGGACTTTTTATATCCGTTGATAGAGTCTGCTATCCCGCCAAGTTTGCTGCTAATCTACGATAAACAAAAGTTTCAAATGAACATTGTTAGGTAAGTCCGGTATTTAAGGCTTCGGCAAATGTGACCGGCGCGGCTCCAGCACTGAATGATTGTATAAGAATAAGCTTACGGGTGAGACACAGACAATTAAGTAAGAGTCTGCCTGTGGATCATCGAGTTTTGATGTCATAAGCTATGATGTTAATTCCTAAATTATACTATATTCATTTAGAATTGGCGCTTGAGAAATAGTGCTTTCCCCCACGCTAGAAGCGTAACCATAGTTACGCTCTTCGAGCAGCCAATAGTAAGCCTTCTTTGTCACTTTGACGAGGATAGTTGCTATGGTTACCGATCCTTGGTGGGGGGAAGGAAATATTTTCAAGCGCCAGTTCAAAATGAACAGAGTATAGTACCTAGATTAGTCTGGTTGTAAAGTTAGTTAAGTCTAAGTTTTCATTTGTTTTGTCCATCACAGAACAGTTAGTTCACGTTGGATGGTGGGAGGACCTCAACTTGCTGAAATAATTTAAGAATGAGTTGCCCGATTCCAGAGAGAAACCTGTTGTCGGTAAGAATCTGAGGCAGAACTGTGCAGAAACTGTAAAGTTTTTATTCTTGCTTGATCACCTTGTATATTAGATAAGTTGTATGTATATTGAGACTGTAAGTCTAAGTTGAAGAATCGTAGTCCACACCCTGTTAATGTCCAGTGGTGGGAGAGTAGTGAAGCCAGAGACCTGTTCTAATTTGTGTTGTTATTGTAAGTTTTAAGTGTTGTTTACGGAGAGATAGTTTGGGATTCTGTTGTAGAGTGTAGGTTTAAGTTTAGTTTGAGTGTAATTAGGCCTTCCACTCCAAGGTGGGAGAATGTCGGGTTTTGGTAACGCGCTAGGTGGCTACGTAAAAGCTTACGTCACTAGCGCTATAAAGGCTACTCCACTCTGCATCAGATTCAGAGCTCGTCTTGCTCACTCTCTCTCTCCGCTGTTAATATGCGGATGTTGTTACAAGATTTTAACATTAACTGTTAATAAAGATATTTTTTTACAAAAGGAATCGGAGTTGATTTTTAATTCTACATAATGGCATCCCTGCGCACAGCGACAGAGACAATGTATTATTTATCCCGAAATTTTAGTAACTATCATTTTATTAAGTAAAAATTTACTATGAAAAGATGTATTGTAATTTTCTAGCAATTTTTAAATGAATTTTCATAGATTAACCAATAAAATTGCAAACTTTAGGTCAGAAAAAGTCTGACAGTTCTGACGTGTTATTGATTTTCAAAGTTTACATAAAATTTTACAGGTTGACAAAAATATTTTAAATACGTATTATTCTTTCTCGAGTAATGGAAAACACAAAATGAAAAACGAACTATAAGAAATTTTCAACACTCATAACCGCATAGGGAAAAATATATCAGAAATACTTATCAACTTCTTACTACATTGACTTATTAAAATGTGGGCATTTAAGGCATCAATAAAATAACTGAGTTACATCTAGTAATATTTGTGTAAATACCAGCGTTCAAAACAACTTTATGCAGTTCACCTAAATAACGTCAAAATGCCAGTTATCTCTTATATTACTTACATATACCTATTGTTAACTAACTAAACACGAAATCTATTTACCAAAGAAAAAAAAAGAATATTTAGGTCATTGTGTAGCACAGTTTATGCTGCACTTAAATTCAATAAAAGATCCTCCAAAATTGATGTATCCAAAGTATAGCAAATTGAGCTCCCCTAAGAACTCCTTCCTAGTTTTGTGAAGTCTCTGAGGAATTCAAGGATTGCAGTATTTCCTTCCAGCGATATTTTTTGCATTCCTTCCGTGCGTTATTTCCCTTTTCGGTTTCCTCGAGGAAATATTGGCTTTGGAAGGTTTTCTTTTGTGGGATTTTTTCTTGATTGAGGTAGATGCTGATAAGTGGCAAAATGCTCTTATTAAGTATAAGAAAAGTAAAAACTGAAAGGATTTCGAGACTGGATAAATTCGGGTTTAAATTAAATGTAGCGTAGTATTTTCAAGAAATGTATACACAATTTATTTTACTTGCGACATACTTATGAAATACATGGCTATGAATGAGAATTGATAAGTTAATAACATTGAATACATGATTGGAAGTTATTATAAGAATATGTGAGAAAACTCCAGCTCTCAAGCGTCGCCTCCAACCGTGGATGGGTTTCGCCCTTGTTAGGACTCAACAGCACGACATAGGATAGCAACTCAAGAGAGCGGAGGGAGAGCTTTTAGTCTAGCCGACTATAACGGAAAAAGTGGTGATCATTGATTAGTCCTCCACTGTCTGCCGGAATGAACTGCGCATTCCCTAGAACAGATTTAATTCCCGAAAGGACACAGGTATGAAAAGAGAGTACTTCACCACTACTTCTTGGAGGAGGCGACGCTTGAGAGCTGGAGTTTTCTCTCATATTCCTCTAACCAGAGGTAGTGGTGAAGTACTCTCTTTTCATATTATAAGAATAATTTTAATAAAATGATTGTGGAAAATTTAAAATTGTTTAGCAACTAAAAGGTAGGAAAAGTGTTATCGGCTTGTCTTGTTCCACCTAGAGAGCCTGTATGCAAAAGAGAGGCGACAACTCAGTATAGCGCGCGCAGATCGGTAAACAGGTTTTCTGTTCGCCACAGGTTTCCCTCCATAGGATTAGCGTGGGGCGGCATGATACAGTTTGGACAGAATTTGGACAGAATTGGATGCGCAGAGACGCTTTTAAGCGAGTTGTCGTCTCTCTCTCTCGTATATAGGCTCTCTTGTAGTTCCACCTAGCTTTTACAATGTTATTTTATTGGTTTTAAATAATGGTTGTTATTTCAAAGCGATTGTTGTAAATTCAAAACACTTGCTGATTTTTTCTTTAGTAAGGCAGAAACAGATCTGACTTCATTCAATGCTAAACAAGTGCAAAAGGATTGTCGATTTTTATTTTTAAATATTGAATTAACTGATTTTTTTTAAACTTTTCATGTCAATTTCTGAATTTAGATCTATCTCTTATTCAGGAAATTTTTTTTCTGTTTTCTAAAAATTATGGTAGTGTCTATTGTCTGGTAATAAAGTGTTTGTGATGAGTATTAAACAATTTATGCCAAATAATTAAGTATAAGAAAATTTCTTGATTGCATTATATGAAAGATTATAAAAAATATTCAAATTCAAATTTTCAAATTTATTCAACAACAACACACAAACGACAGTACACAACAGGAAAGAAAAATGATAAAGGAAAAAAACAACAACACTGAAATATTTTTTATATCCCAAAAAGGAGCCAGCAAGGCTCTTCCATGAACCGATTAATATAATCTTATAAATTAGTGGTCAAATGATACAGAATGATGTCTTTAATGTTGTTGCATAAAACGATCTCTTAACTTTTCAACCTAAAAGTTTCAACTTTTTATCACAAATTTATCTATTTTCACGATTGTTTGCTTTTAAAATATGTTGTGAAAGTTGTGCACACAATTCAGTTTTGGTCACTCCCAAAAATATGTTTCAGAGTTTAAAACTTTTTTTAAACAATGTTTTTTTTTAACTTTCCTAGATGATTCACTAAGGGAAAGGAATTTTAAGGAGTGCTAGTTGTGCTGGGTTGTAAGAAGGGGTTCATGTTTCAACTTCTCTTAAACAATGTGGTTTTGTCATGATGTTAGTCATGAAATGTTGATTTTGAAGCATGCAATGTGCCAAAAAAGGTATTGGGATGCTGCGATTTAAATTGTTTTTATTCAGAAACCTTCCCTGGAGCGAGTACAGCAACGTGGCAAAGTTTAATAGTAATGTAGGTGGGAAAACTTTAAAACTATAAAATATATACATACATAGCAGATATACATACATATATTTTTGACCAGAATAAACGTTACGCATTTCATCAAATTATACATCCATTGAATCGCAGTTCTTCGAAAAGTATTTTTCTAGCAAAAATAAAAAATTAAGGGCTTGAAATTGTCACGGAAAGTAACCTAGATAATTATTAATGATGCCACATTCTGAATTAAGCTCTCTCGTTAATTAATTTAACTGCACTACAAAAACGAACCAAAAATTTTCACAAAAAAATTTGAACATCCTTTCAAAAGAACCGGTATCAATACTTGTTTCAAATGAAAGATATGCCACTAAATACATTTTTCCGCGCATCCCTCCCTGTTATTTCTACCATTTTTCCCATCCACCGCCGAGCAAACTAAATGGAAAAATCAGTTCGGTATTTTTTCTCCACTCGCTCATCTTATTCCCAAAACTAACTTTCCTCCCTGAAATTGTGGAAGCGGGAGCTTCAACATACACACAAACCTACCGTTCTCTTTGTTTAAAAATTACCAACGTTCATCAGGTGCGGGAGTGGAAATTCAATTTTCTTAGAGGCGGAAATATATTTCATTGCATCCGAGCGGCAGTTTTTAAAAAGGAAGTGCAGTTGAGACGTTTTTTTATATTTTTTCATCATTCCGCCTTTTTTGCACGGTTTTGAGAATGCAATTTTAACGAAAAGAAATGCTCGAGAAGCTGGTATTATTCCCACCTGCCGGTTTTATGTAATAAGTAGGCATGTGAAGTACTGAAATGGATTTCAAACTTTAAAACATGATAAATTGGATTATTTTTGAGAAACTCTTGGATGCTTTCGAGAAATAAGTGGTGAAAGCATCTATATGAAATCTCTTTCGTTATCTTCTTTAAGCGTTACTATAATGCTGCTAAGATCTTCTACAAGATAACTAAATGTATCACTTCACGGACAACAGAGTTGCATTATTAGGATAGTAAATAAACATGTTTAGAGTATTTACTTCTTTAAATCTAGATAATTTGTCTGGAAAACTTTTATAGAAAATCTACTTAGGATTTGTTCGTGTATCTTTTGGTTTAAGAGAAACGTCATAAACGCATAATTTTGTTATACAGGATGTGAATCAAGTCTTCTAAAAATTTTCCTTAAAAAATACTCAGGTTTTAAATGTAATCCTGAAAACTTAAGGGATGATAGAACTTAAGAAACCATAAATAAAATTATAATAGAACATTGCATCGTAAATGGCGGATTGTACCGGACGTTTTCTGGATTTCTGCTGCAGCGGTGTCAAGACACTTGTTATCATTTCTTCTGATGCCTCATTTAATAAATAAAATATTTAATATGTTGCCAGTGTTTTAGGAGTGTTTTTATCTCATTTAAGTGGCATTTGCAAATCCCCTGTCCCATGAGAATTTAATGTTAGAATGACGATGGCGAGTCCTTATCATCATTTTACGTTTGTTGGATGACTTCAAATGCATCCCCTTATGTAAATTGGTTCCGTGGTAGCACAGCTCATTCCTTAAGACGTAAAATTTTCGTCACTTCTACTACAAAACGAAATGTGGCCATGCAAGACCAAAATAGGACGAATCTTGAACGTTTGTGCTGCTTGGGTACCTTTTAAGATCAAATCAACCAATATTGCCTGACATTGGGAGAGCATAATACCGATCAGATGAAATTGGATACTATTATATGGAAACATATTGGGAGAGCATAATACCGATCACATGAAATTGGATATTATTATATGGAAACATATGAAACAGTGACATATGAAACGGTTAGAAACATATGAAAATAATAAAACTATTTTAAAAATTAAGTAGCTCAAGCATACCTATGTCAGACATGAACATTTGACCAGATAAATCGGCATCCACTTCACACAAAACCTCCATAGGAAAATAAAACGATTGTCCAACCTTTTTCGTCAGCATTACGCCCCCATAAGCAGGCGAAAAAAAACCAGCAGCAACTTTAGCCAATAGGTAAACACGTTATTGATGAGGCCTTGTACCACGGATCACAGAATACAAAAACAAGAGTGAAAAAGAGAGAAAGCTTTCATAAAAAAAATAAGAGAGAGAATGGCTCAAGGAGAAATACCAGGCCGTCAGATTAAAACGCCATATCTTTCGGCTTCTTTTTCCAAGCGCGTGTCGCTGGCAGTGACAAATGGAAATCTTTTGAATGCGGCCGGATTTCTTTGAATGGTGCCCATGACTTGGGACAAATGAGAGAGGCGGCCATCTTTCGGCACTCTCTTACGTTGCTCTAATTTGCTTCGCTTTCCGGTTTATATCGAGTTATACACCCCCGGTTTGCTGTGAATAGCAAAGAATGCCTCGAGGTGTTAGGTTTCCAACGCTGAGAATTCCGAGAAGATTAGTTTTAGTGCAGGAATTTTTAGTTTTTAGTTTAGTTTAGTTTTAGCAGGCAGTTTTAGCAGTGGAATTACATCACGAGTTTATTGGAGTTGGATCGTATAACAATGAAGACGTGTATTTTACTATAAATTCGAAAATCGTTCTGAAACATGGTTTAATATTTCATTTGTTGGTAAAATTTGATCCCTAAACCAGAAGAAGCCAGAAAGTTGTACAAACCAGAAAACTAAATTTTTCTAAGAATTTCTGTGAAAACTTTTATCGTATATATTTCAACTCGTGAGTGATAAAACTGAGTTTCAGGGAAATTTTAATTTGAACTAATAATGTCTCATTCAACATTTTGGTACTTGGTAACTGAAGTGAAGACACTTTTTATATTTATTGAGTAATAATCGAATAACTTGAAAAGTTTAATTTGATAATCTGATTATATATAAGAGTCTATAAAAGCACGTGGGATTTATTTTAAGCTGTTGATATTTTATTATAACCTACTTAATTGGCCTTATTTCTTAAAACAACATTATTGGTAAAACTTTAAATTTTTCATTTAAAGTTTCAGAGTGATCAAATTCTATACCATCTTCTTTTAGAAAACTATATTTTTTTCTTCATGCAAAAAAGAATGTAATCTTTTAACATTTAATCACTCTTTATATAGTCGTTTTAAAATATAAACTGAATAATGATTTTTTGTTTTTAAATTTGTACGATAAAAACTAGATTTATATCATAAACTGATAAATATCTTTCAGAGATAAACCATTAAAATGTATAATTGAATGCATTGGTTTCTATGACCTACGGTAAGTTTGGAAACATTTCAACTCGTTCAGTTTCCATATCATCGGTATTCATGCAGAGAATGGTATAGTAACACAATCCATTATGCTAAATAAATTAATTTCAAGAATTCTCAGAATCCCGCATAAATCTTCCCTACCCAAACATCGGAGCTAGAAGAGTGGATTTGAAAAATACCCCCTTCAACGCAAATGAAACGCGAAATCTCCTTTAATAGGATAAAAATTTAACGAACTCGTCGATACCCCGCTAATTAAATAGACATTACTGTGACTTCTGGGAGAGGCTTGTATACACCACGATTCATAATGCACCAGCCCACCAAGAAAGCTGGGACTAATATCTTAATTAACAATGAATCAAAACTAACGAACCCCTTTCATTAAGACAAGATTGGCAGTACCAGTTTGGCAACACCGCTGTCTTCAAGTCCCTGACGTCCTAGTATTAGGATATCCCACTCATTTTAGCTGATACGAATAGTTAAATCTGCGCGTTTAATATTTATCATTCGTTGACACGAGAGCGTACAGCCGAATACTTCCGGGGCTCTGAAGAGGAATCTTGCATCAAGAATGGATGGGTTTGAGAGTTTGGAGATATTTATGGTAAGCTAGGGTAAGAACGGAATATGATTAAGTTAGTATGGAGAATGGTGTTGATTTGGTTCGTGTCAACAAATTATTGTTATGCGTATTGGCCACGCACTTTCAACGGATAGGGTTCGATAGAAATTATCTTGGTTTGTTGTATGCTTTAAATTCCAAGGAAATTTTCTTTAGTTTCTGATTTATATTTCACCAAGTTTGCGTAAAGTTATATTTTGATGTTTCCCTTCGGATAAATAATTTTTCTTCAACTTATCCACCAACATTATCGTTGTTAATACTACTCTCATTAAAAGGAATTATTCGACATTTGTTGATTATCATATATGGAAATGCGATACTTACAAGTAGAAACGGTAATAGTATCTATCTCATTGCATTATTAGGAAACAAGATATGAAATATTTAAGCTTGCATGGTGATCGTTAAGTTTTAAGTTAAATGTTATACATTAGCTATAAACATAAATATTTTTAATTTATCAATTCTATTCGTCTATTTAATTGGCAGAATAATAAGATTTAATAAGCAGAAACTTATATTCATTATTTTCTTATTCCATGCAAAGAACTGAGGAAATAAACATTTCAGTCTTAATAAATATATTTTACTAATTCAAGAAGAAAAGTTAGAACATCCCTTTTAATTATAGATTCTTAGATTGTTAAAGAATATTACGAAAGCTCGATTCTTTGAATAAACTTTCTCTTCGGCTAAGAAAGGGGGAATAATTAATCATATTTAACTATGCATGTATAAAAGAAGAACATTTCAAAATACGCGTATCGAGTTTCAGTAGGATCTGTCTAAGGTTCCATCGTTTGAAATTTATCTAACCTTTTTTGTTTCTTTATTCATATCGGTAAAATAATTTACTATATGTTTCAAAAATGTATTAAGCATAAGCATACTGATATCGATATTTGCTTTTCAGGAGTGTAATAAAAGTGTTGCCCCCAAAATTAAGTAATTGTAAAGTGGTTCGGATTATTTTTGACCGCATTTTTCATTCATTTTTATTTTATAGTGATCATGCTATAATTTTAACATAAATTTCTTACTAATTTTAAATTATATATATTACACTATCTCTCATTAAAAAGTGTCATATGAAGTTTTTTAATTCCTGAAAAAATCAACTCAGGGGGAAATCACTTGTTTTAAAAAATGATCGAATACAAATGTCATATTATGAAGTCTAGTATTTTATTAGTTATTATTATGAAATGTAGATTGGATAATATATTAATGGTACAGTAATAGAAACTAATTTTTAAAGTCTATTAATTACTACACAAATTTCCTACACCAATACTACAAAATACTACACCAATAACCATAATCTATAAGCAATCACAATTCAACAAAACTTCCAGCATACTTATTTGTATTTTTCTAACAACATAAAATATTTTCGTTCAATGTATGTACTTTCATCATTTCACAATATCTGTAAAAGGTCCCAAATAACAAAATATTAATATCTTACAAGCAGTATTTAATATTTTATACCACTGGTATATGAACTTCCAACTACAGCCAAAGCAAATTATACAAAAGAATAATAAACACACACAATAACATCTAAACAACAGCTAATCTTCCTATATTAAAAAGTGACTTAACTTCGAGGACTCCCTCAAATCACTTAATACCGGATATAAGATTTAATATTAACAATCCGAGTCCATTTTGCAAAGACCCGCTTGGCTAAGCAGAAACCACAGACGCTGCACATGCAAAATAAATGGATTAGCATCCCCTTCATTGCAAAGCGGAAACTGCTCGGGGGAGGTCCAAGTACCCCCGATCCCCCTTTTTGAGTCCAATCTCCCCCACTCGGTTCCAGAAATAGAAAAATTCATGCAGAAGGAAGACGGGATATTTTAATACATCGCATCCGGAGTCATTTCGTAAATGATTTGGGGAAATCCCGTGGCTTTTCCTGGGGAGAACCTCCATCAGAGCTGATCACGGCAAACTGAAATTACGGGAGAAACTTTTCTAGGGGGAGGGAGGAATGGGGGTTGGATTATGAGGGTTGGATGCGCTTTGTTGTGGGTGGGATTGGCATTTGATGGGGGAGTTTTTAAGTGTTTTGTGAGATCTTCTCCGGTCGTAAGCATAATTTTGAGATTTTTCTTGGAGGTAAATTGAATGATTTTGTTAGGGAATACTTTGAAACAAACGTAATAACTTTCTCCGGGGATAAATTCAGTTGTTTGTTGCGATACCCTTTTCCTACCCCCACACTAGGGTGAAAAGTTAATAAGTACCAAAGGGGATAATTCAGTTTAAATATTTATATTTTAATGAACTGAGAATATAATTTAGCAATGAGTAAGAGAATGGTTATAGTAATTTATTAGCTATATTAATAAGTATAAATGAAATAAAAGCTTCAGAGTGTTATGAAAAAGCTACTATTTTTTTTAAATAATTTATCTTAAGCTTTTGTGAATGTTTATTACATGCCTTATATCATGATCTATATGAACAATTGAACATGAAGGTGAAAATTTCACTCGATGTGACAATTATTATACACTAGCTGATATGCCCGGCCTTGCACGGTGGAGTTATAGCTTTTGGATTTATTTTTTAAAATTTTCAATACGTTTTAAACCTTATTTTACAGGGTGAAAGGTATTAAAATCCATCCGTTGTCCAGCATTATAATTTTTGAGCGATTTCTATATGTAACCGCTTGATCCCTCTAAAAAATTAGAAAAAAATCTCCCAAAATTACTTAAAATATACCCATTTAAAACCCTTGATTAATCAATCATACAGGATTATGAAAAAATCTATCTGTATCTCTCTATTCTAAAAAAAAGTTTTTGTAAATGGTTTCCAGAGAAAGGCTTTTTAATTACTGATCCGTATAACATGTTTTTGGTATCAAACTGTTCGGATTCTTTTGAGGATATGCAAAGTGCCTTTAGAATTTCTAAAAAAATTCTCAATTCTAAGATATTTCCATTTTTCTGGATTACGGATAAGGTTGCAGTTAACAGCAAGAAACTGTCGTACAATTTATTATACCTCCAATCACAATGACCAACCGACGCTATTCATTAATGATGAAAATAATTCCTTTCACGCTTTAAAAATGCGCTTCAAAATATGTACTTTCTAAATAAAATATTTTTAAAAGACTGATAAGAGTTTTCCAGAAACTCACAGATCTACTATTCAAGTATAGAATTTCACACACCAAAATTAATTGTTTGTAAACATTGAGTGCAATGTAGATTTTGTCTCTTAATATTTTTAATAGCTTAAATCGTATTGTTTAAAAAGTCTGTTTCAAAACTAAAACTTGAATGATAAAACACTAGATATTTTGACGAGTTACTAGGTACTATATTAAATTTAACAGATTCATTGCTGAACGTTTTTGTAAATATTGAATAACAATAGCACGAGCAGACTTGATGGATATTTTGAAGGAAAACGTGTTGATTAAATTATTGATAATTTAACCAATAAATATTCTAACTTTTAAGAGAGTGTGCTTCTGGAAAGTTGGTTGACGTTTTTTCTTTTTCGGCGCAAGTTTAGAACTGCTGATGCGCCAAGTTTTTAGCGATAAAAATCAATATATAGTAACCCCAACTAATGTTAAATGAATTAAGTGGCTTCTAAATATGGCGCCAAATAGCCAAAACTCGCCAACCATCAGCAGTTCTAAACTTGCGCCGTTTTTTCTACTAATTGTTATAACGAATGTTTTATAAATAAATAATTTTAGTGAGCAGGGTTTTGTGGGGATTGCGAAGCGATCCGAAAGGCCCTGCGTCAGCAGTTAACGGAGGTTGGCGAGCGATAGCGAGCAGGGGGCGGTAGCTCCCTAGTAGTTGAAATTTTCAATTGTTTTTGTTTTGTAAATCAACTTTCTTGAAGCTACAATCAATGATAGTTTTATTATTTACATTTACGTTTCCATGGAGACTATTTTAACAACAATGTCATTCCATGAAACTTTTTATTTAAAAGCTAGATGAACTTTCAAATAAAAATCTCTCTATATTAAAAAAAAGTTACTGTCACCGCTGCCGCCGCCGCTGCCGCCGCTGTTTCAGAAAATTTAATTTTTCAACTCTTTGAACTCTCATAACGCAAAAACTACTTGATAGAAATTTATGAAATTTGAAAGATTTGTAGAGGAATATTTGGGGAACATTCTCAAACAAAAAGCTAACTGGTGTGATAATTAGTTCTGGGGTATTTTTAAGGTCAAAGTTGAAGTTTTTGTTTTTTCGCCGCGTAATCCAGTTCAGCGAAATCTATTAGCAGCAGAACTATGATTTTTTGCAGCCTAATACTCTGAAGTATGAAGATGTGCACTACGTCACCCTTTTTTCGAATTTCGAATTTGGTTTAGTGTAATTAATTTTTAAATTTTCGAAATTTTGGACACTTTTTTGGTTATATCGATCTAAAATTAAAACTAATCACGGTATCTATATGATTTTTTAAACACTTATACTCTTATTTTTTTAAAAAATATTGGCGTTCAATTCTTTAAAAAATTCGAATTAGTTTTGGAATTATTAAGCATCTAAGTTTCATTTTTTCAATAGTCCTACTAGGTCTTTATCAGATGTGTTTGATGTTTATTGAATGTTTTAAATTTTATATTTGCCAGTTCACTAGATTCTCGCGAGAACGGATATTAAATTTAAAAGTTTTGAGGTGCACATTTATGCTCTAAGTTTGCTAGCGATATAGTATAGACATGGTTAATAATATTTTAAGGATACTTCGATATTTTTTGAACTACTAGAGAAATAAATAATTTAGCTTTTTTGAGTGCTATTTGTGCCGATGAAAGGTAGAGAATTTTCGGTGTAAATTGGTTTTACTCTGCTATAGATCGATTGCAGATATTACAGATTTCTTCGCAAGCTGCATAGCAGTTACGGTGGTTGGTGAGCGTAAGCGAGAAGGGGGCGGTAGCCCCCTGTCCATTAAATTATTGAAAATTTAAAAAGGAGTATTTCAGTAAGAGTTTTATTTTGATATTTTCGTGGTAATGATCCAAATTGAATTATTGATAAGTTTGAGAGATAAAAAGTTTTAATATTAAATGATCATTAACTATACTCTTTTCATTTAATTAGCGCCTGAGACGATATGTATTAGAACAAGTTCCAGGTTGTATTGGATAGTTCAGATGAAACAAGTAAGCTCTACTCGCTAAGATCGCGAAGCGATCCTCAAAGAACTGCGAAGCAGTTCCGGGGGTTGGTGAGCGATAGCGAGCAGGGGGCAGAGCCCCCTAGTGTTTTAAAATATACTTAATTACCAGTTTTAAAATTTTAAATTTCATTTAATTATATTTTATATCATCGTTATAATTTTTAAATAGACTAGTATCTAGTCTTTCTTTGAAAAAAGATGTTATTTTGCATTATTTATTTTTTTGTAACAATGGGGTGAGCAGATCTCTTCTTGAGGAGAAATAAAGCTATTTCAGCAAAATAACCATAAAAAAGGTCAAAAGGGGGTAAAGGGGTCATTAAAAGTTTTCGAAACATGGCCTATGTTTTTTCTTGGGTACTTTTACGTAGGTGTACCAAGTTTGGTGCAGATCAGAAGAAAACTGGGGATTTGTATAAAAGACAAATATACACACATTCACTTTTATTATATTAGATTTTTAGGTCTTTTTTTGTCATTAATTTTCCATAATGTCCTCTAGTTTATTCGCATAAAATGCTTTAGTAAAACCCAAAAAAGATATGAGCACCTGAGGTAATGTATTTAATTTCGTTACTTAAATGAAACATTCTTTTAGGTTATTTTCATAAGCACTAGACTCTTTTCAAACTGAAAATAAAACGTCTGTCAATTATTTTACATACAAGATGAATGAGCGTTATATGCAAATACTTTTTATTAGAATGCACAAAAAACTTAATTGAGGGTATTTTATTCTCTCTTTACTTTATAATATTTTTTCTTCTTGCATACTTTAAAAATTTATAGTCTTAGAAGAATTTATTTGGTTTCTAACAGATATTTATTCGTAAACAAACATTTTGATTACATTGTATTTTAAGGCTTAAAAAATTGATGAACTTTAATTAATAAACTTACGTGCTACAAAATTACGTTAATAATTCATTTTTGTTTCAAAGGTGTTTAGATGATAGATGATTAACAAAGGATAACTAAATATATTAAAGAAGAATGATAAAAAATAAGTTCACAGATTTTTATTAATTTGAAAAACAAATTATGTTAAGATAGATAAGGATTACCTACATTAAAAGTTTTCTAAATTTTGATAGTTTTACACAAAAATTCATACAAGAAAACAAGTATCATGTTTAACATCAACATTAAGTAGTATCATGTTTTAATTTTAAAAATTAAGCTTTACGACCTAAGATAAATTTTCTTGCTGAAAAACGTGTTTCGAAATTTTTCGAAAATAAAGTTATTATTTATACGAGGGATTAACAAAAAATGAAAAATCAATACCTTTATTCATTATTTCATACTTTATGTTGCATAAAAATATGTATTTAATAATTTTTAGAAGTTAAATTGTTTGAAAAAATAAAAATATTCACTATCCTTATCTATATCAGTATTATCTTGAACACTAACCTTTTTTTATTTTTTAAGAGAACATCCATTTTTAAGAATATAATCATTTATCAAACTTAAAAACGAAGTCAGTTCAGGCCCCATTTAAAAACCTTAAAGCGATTAATCTTATTGGTAAAAAAATCGATTAATCTAAGAGGTGTGCACGGCTGACAAGTCACACTAGACACCCCAGCATCAAACCCATAATTTTTTTCCTGTTTTCTTGTAGTGCAGTCGAGCCACCTCATATGAAAGAAATGATCCGAAAGAAAAGCTTGCCTCCCAAAAAGTTGGTTGCGAATTTCTTTGTCGCTGATCTACCGTGCATTGGGAAGAGAAATGATCTCCCGATCTCCAGCCAATCATCGCGCTCCATGAAGCAGAGCCACTTAATGGAAGTATCTTCGCCGCCACCATCCTGTGTGTGTGAGGAAACATACAAAGTCCTCTCCCCAAAAACAAAACTATCTCCTACAGAAAGAAAACTTGACGAATGATTTCTTGCGAAGAAAAAGAGGAAAGGAATCTGGTGTAGTTAAGTCCCGCCGACAAATTTAGCGTCCCATCTGCTGGTATTGGCGACCAACACCTGGCTGCTTGGCAATGGATGATTTCCTGTCTATCTCTACTATTTGCGTGGGTAAGATCGGGTAATTTGACCGGGTCCTTTGTTGGTTGGTTGGATGTAATTAGGAATCAACAATATCTTTAGAAATTCGAAGGGAGGATTTGGGAATAGAAATTATTTCTCAATTTTATTGTCATAATAAGTTACTGTTTTTTATCGGAAATTAGACGACAAATTTTACTTTCTAATTACTCGTTTTGATACGTTTTCCTTTTATTCAGTTATTTTTAAGTGCTAAGAATTAAATATAATTATGTGAGAAAACTCCAGCTCTCAAGCGTCGCCTCCAACCGTGGACCGGTTTCACCCTTGTTAGGGCTCATCAGCACGGTATAGGAAGGCAACGCAATAGATTGGAGGGAGAGTTTTTACTCTAGCAGACTATAACGGAAAAGTGGTGACCATTGATCAGTCCTCCACTATCTGCCTGAATGAACTGCGCATTCCCTAGAACAGATTTAATTCCCGAAAGGCAAGGTATGAAAAGAAGAGTTCTTCACCAGTAACCTCTGGTTAGAGGAATGTGTGAGAAAACTCCAGCTCTCAAGCGCAGTTCAAGGAATGCGCAGTTCATTCCGGCAGATAGTGGAGGACTGATCAATGGTCAACACTTTTTCCGTTATAGTTGGCTAGACTAAAAGCTCTCCCTCCGCTCTCTTGCCTTGCCTTCCTATACCGTGCTGATGAGCCCTAACAAGGGCGAAACCGGTCCACGGTTGGAGGCGACGCTTGAGAGCTGGAGTTTTCTCACACATTCCTCTAACCAGAGGTTACTGGTGAAGAACTCTTCTTTTCAAATATAATTATATTTATTTAAAAAAAAATCCATTCCCGAGTAGCACAGCTCATACCCAGGTGTAGGTAACTTCTACTAGAAGTAAACGAAATTTAACCCTAAATTACACAATTAGGGCAAATTTTGCACATTTTTGCTGCGTGGGTTGATGTTGAATTTAGCTATTCATTTTTAAATATTAAATAAAAAAATAAGAGGTATGAAGAAACGCACGTTAAATAATATTTTAAAAACACAAAATGTATTCGAAATTTTTCGACTAAATATCTTCCTCTTCTAATTTTACAGGGACTTGATTACACCGCAATATCTCTAACTTTCCATAATGAAGGTAAAAGACAAATATTTGTTCTGTATCAATTGAACAAAAAAAATTGCTTGAAATAGCGAAAAATTAAACACAATTTTATTTTGTTCATTACGGTTTAATATTCTCAAAATACCACATCATGTCTAAAAATCCATGAACTTCAAGTAAAAAACAGACAGACCAATACAAAACAATTTACGCCCTCCAACACATTCCAATCTCTACCAACACTTTCCCAAAACCACCTCCTATAACAAATCCATATTTGCAACTTTTCCTGCAAAAAAAACTTCACATCATCTCAAAAAAAGTACCACTAGGTCATATACATCAGGATCTATAACCAAAGAAATTCAAATCATTCCATGCATACGTAACGCACCCACACGTCACCTATCAACATCATTATATAGGACTCCACCCAACAAAATATGGGACGCCCAAGAAATAATATAAATATGGTAACGACTCAGGCAGGATCTGACAATCACACTCCTTATCTGCCCCTCTCTCGCTATCAGCTGAGAACGAACTGGTAGCAGTCATCCAACACCATTTTCTGTTCCATTATACCCCCTACCGACAATTGTTCTCGACAGGGACCCTTTACCGGACGTCACTCAGTTTGCCACTACGGGCTCATGGAGTCACTCTTATTGATTTCCTTTTTCAGCCATCTTTTTTTATTTGCGTCCCCTGTTCCTTCTTGAAGGAGATAAAATCCTTCAATTCGTTGGGGGCGAGTGTGTTGATGATGGCTTTATTATTATTCTTTTCTGGAGACGTTCGTCGGATTGGAGAGTCCCCTCTAGGGATGAGGGTATTGCGATTATACCTGGGAAAGTAGTTTTCGGCTGGGATGGGATCGGCATTTTCTGGGAATCAGAGAATTGGACACGTCGCTCTTTTAGGAAAGGGAATTACAGAAGTAGTTTTATGCATTTCTTATTTTCAGAGAAATTAATATAATATTCATTATTAATACTAAGCAAATCTCTGAATTGAAAGGGAAGGGGTAGTTTTAGAAAAGCAGTACAGTAAAATAATGTTTGCTTATAAGTATTGCCAAATGTAATAAAAAACAGAATATAATCATTTCTTTGAATGCAAATATATATTTCAATAGGTGGGTTTCAAATATTTGACACATTTTGGCAAAATAATCATTTTAAGCAATTTTTTACGAAACACATCGACAGAAAATTATTCAAGCAAATAAAATGCTCATACATTTCTTAGGTATTTCTTAGGAAGTCTAAGGAAGTCAGATGAAGTCATTTTGGGTTCTTGGAAAACAAAAGTGTTGCTCTCGAATTTAATAAATTATTTAGCTTCAGCAATTTAAATATACTACGAGGAACAATCTATTATGTTTAGGTATTTAACAACGATTTTTCAGCGTTTGTAATATTTTTAAGTAAGTGTAGTGTAACATACATAACCTGGCCAAAAGTATTATGAATAGAGCTAAAATTTAAAAAAAAACAGGTGATACCGTAATTTTAATTAATCATTAATCATTTAAGGTGGTTGCCTACCTATGGAGGCTTTTTTTAATAATTAAAGTATTGAGCTAATTTGTGATTTATATAATTAAATGCATCTAAAAACTATAAATAATAAAAAAATAATTAAATTTTAATTTAAATTTTCATATTATTGAAGAATTTATGCATATAAATCACAAAAACAGCCTTTCCGCAAAACATCATAACTCAAATTTATATGAATATATTTTTGTTTTGTAAACTTTATTATCCTTATAAAGACATGTTTTAGGAGGCCTGCTGTTTTTATGTCTGAATTATTTTAATATCAAAAGTTATAGCACTAAACTTGAAAAGTTTAAAAAACCCCACCAAAGTTCAGTAAAGTTTGAAGTTATACAATTCGTAAAATAAAAAAATATTACACCCACAGCCAAAAAAATAGTAAGACTTCTAAATCATATTATTTCAAATACTGTGCCCAAGTTTTATAGAAATCCACTCATAATATTTTGAGTTATGCAGTTTTGCAGAGAAGGAAAATAGCAAAAATGTGATTCTGAGAAAAACGCGAATTTCTTTATTTTTTCCTTAATAAAATGCCTATTTAGATTTAAGTAAAATTTCTGTAAATTTAGTTCTAGGAAAGATAAAGACAAAATTTAAGCTGATTTGGAAAGCTAAAGATGTGTGTTTTGAAATAAGATACTAAATCATTTTGGAATTTTTGGATAGGCAGGCACCTTAAAAGTTTGAAACTGATAACAATAAAAAACACTCATCATAATTTTTGGATCGAAGAATGACATACTGAGTTTCCAAATTGAAGACGGATTAAATATTCAATTTCATAGTAAATGCACCACGTTTACATTATAAGAATGCATTTTCTATTAAAAATAAATACTCAAATGTTTTCTGAAAAAGGTAAAAATACATTATCTATTTTGATGCAATGCATCATTTATTGAAATGATCAAGTACATGATATTGAATTAAAATTTGAATCGATTTTTAGGAGTCAAGTTTTTGAATTTCAGAATCAATTTTGAACCTTGCCATAACTTTAAGACATGCATACAGTGATGCAGTTTTATAGAGAAAAAACATTTAAATTAGGTAATACAATGTCTGTGATTTTGCTAATAAAATTTTGAAACTATTTAAAATCAAGTACAAAAGAAATATTAGGGATAAAAAAATTAAAGATTACTGACTAAACAAAAAATAATAATAATTTAACTTCACTACGGTACTAAACCAACCTAACTCTCATTGAACCGGACAATATAACTCAAGATATCCTCCTTCTATCATTAAAATAGCCTCGACGAAAATAAGTCAAAGATAATATGTACCCTACATCATCAAAATCGACAAAACCCCCTATATACGACTTCCAAAAAAATCTTTGACAGATTAATGACAACAATTCAAGCCTTCCAAAAACCAATTCTTAACGAGCACTTCCAACGCAGCTGGCCGTCAGTGATCCTTCACGGAAAAAATCCGGTCACCAATAATAACTCACACTGACCGGCAGGGACTAACAAGCCGTTGGTCTCTGTCCCCAGCGGTATATAGCATATAAGTGCTGCTGCACCGTCTTGAAGAAGAAGGAGAGAAAAATAACGGGAAGGAAAGAACCGTAGTACCGGAAGCTGTTTGTTTGGCTGTAATTTTTTTCCTTTGGGGTTCCTCGCCACGTTATAATCGGACTATGAGGAGAATTGGTCTCTGGAGAGATTAGTTATTGGAGGTTTTCCAGGAAGTTGGTGAAGGTTCTCTCTCGTACGTGGGTTTATGTTTTTAATTTTTGGTGTTTGTTTGCTTGGTTCTTTTTTTGGGATGGTATGTGTTGGTCGATGGTGTTAGGGATGTGCTGCTAATACCAAGAAGATCTTATATTAGTTAGTCGTTGATCTTTTACTTTTAGTTACAAAACCACTTCTTTTTTAGTTGCAAACCACTTTGGACATTGCATAAAAAGTCTGATAGAAATTACATTAAATATAATGTATGAAAAAGCCCTAAAAGTAGAATATATGTGTTATTTTTGTTAACATAAGCTAGCGGCTAATTAGCGAAAAAAACAAGGGACCTTCTCACATGGGGACAAGGAAATCCTCAGAGTTTGAGTTGTGACGTCATCGAACAGTGATCATTGTTGGAAAGCAGTGGAGTTGATGGTATGATTGTTGACGTCATCGTGCGGTGTTTAAGCGTTTTCAGTCACATGTTTTTTTCTCGACTTTTAAATTAAAATATTTAATTACTTCTACATTTTTTTGAAAAATTGACTAGATATTTCATTTTACCATACAAAAAACCATACGGAATACTTGAATGCCTATGAAAATCTTACACGTGCAACTTCCTTATTCACTCATATAATATATTCTGAGCTGTTACGCGGTAATCCTCTTAAATAAAAAAAATAATTGTATTTACAAGTTCCATAAATACGGCCTTAAACCTAATTCCGAAGAAAATTATTTCAGTAGACTGCAAATCCAACTATAAAAAGTTATTTTAAAGTAATTAAGGGCCAAGTTAAGTTCTTGTACAGTAGTACATCTTGACTGTAAAACTATCAACCAATGTAAGTACATTCTTACAGTTTATATTACACAATATTTCATACCTCACTACGTTACTCATTAGTTACAGCACATACTTAACCTTAAAGTTAAGGGGAGAGTTGAAATTAATAACAGACATTAATAATTGTAGAACTATATTATTCGGTAAACTAACTTAGGGAACTGGCAAACTTCGTAAACTCAAGTATCTGGATTGCTCTATGAAGTGCTCAGTGCTCATACATGGAAGAGTTCTTGTGTTTATTGTACTCAATGGGACCAGGAACCTTAAAAGTAGTAAAATAAGCAATAGAAGTTAATGACTATCCCATAATGCGAAGATAAACTTTCTCTCGTAGTCTCTCGTAAAATTAAAACTTAAATTTTTTATTTTAAAATGCTCCTTGCGCATTCCTTATTGGAATAATGTAACCAAAGATTTACAATATGTTTAATGTATTAAGTTTAAGATGATAACTAATGATTAAAACTTGTTTCTGACAACTTTAGGTTCTAAAACAGGATTAAAGTAACTTTTTAAGGAAAAAAATAATATACCATTTTTTTTGCTTAAAAGCTTTATAATTAAATAAATTACGTATGTATAAAGAATCTAATCTTTGATTTTGTTTCAAGTACTGTAGAAACAATCATAAAAGTTTTGAAGGAATTGAATGAAACTGAATGCGCAAGGAGCATTTTTAATTCAAAAATAATTTAATTTGATTTAAAAAATTAAACATATTTTTTTTCTTATGAAATTTGAGTTTATTTAGTGTTTTTTAGGTTCATTCATCAAACTTTGAGAGAAAATTTAACTTCGCCTTTTGTAAATGTCATTAACTTGTATTGCTTATTTTATTATTTTTAAGGTCCCTGGTCCCCTTAAGGCTTAAGGGTTTATTAGTGTTCAGAAGAAAGTTTAATTTTAGAATTAAGTTTTTTTACTAACCGAAACTTTTCCTATACCTCTTACTAAGTATTTTCCTTTAAAAGTTGTGTAATTGAAACTATTTTAATAGTTATTTCCAAAGACTGTTTTATATTATTTTAAGGGGAACTAACAATGAATATTTAAAATGCTGAGTAAGCTGTTCTGTGTTAAATTAATTTAATATTCTGAACTCATAGTAAATCCACTTTAAATCACACAAATTTACAATTAAAAGCATTTGAACTAAGGAATGTGTAGAACATTAGCAAGATTTGTTACCCAAAATTTATGTATTTAAATCATTAGTTATGTTCAACTGCAAAGTAAAAGCACATAGTTTTTAGTATTTCCCAGCTTTCTTTTGGTTCTTTAAGTTCTCCATACAACTTTAAAATGTAACTAACCTAATTATGCCAAAATAAAAACTAATATCAGCATTTTTTGAGTCCACAGAGAAATCATTTGACGTAAATTTAGATTGCCAAAATAAAGGATGATAAAATTCAATCAAAACGAAAAGTACTCATTAGGAATTTAAAAAAAAAAAACATCGCATATTAGGATAAAACTTGTTTGAACTTAAGAATGGATTTTGATGGCATTTTTAAAACACTAAAGGTAGTTAAATATTTTCGATAAAAATTATACATCCTCCCTAGAGTAACATTACTCCTCGTTGTGTAACACTCAGCATAAAAGCCAAAAATAACACGAGAAAATAAACCAAATTCCGATTATTTTCTTTAAAATTGTGAGCAAAATACTGGTTTTATCTTCCAACAATAAAACAACACATAATTGAGCCTTTAATGAACTGTGGAGATATTTACGACGTAGATAAGACTTAGAGCAACAATTTTTCTGTCATTGTTGGCTTTTAAAAAGCAAGATAAAAACTCCATGATGATATTAATGCTGTTCTAATGGAGATATACAACGATAGAGTTTTTTTGGAAGATTGGAAGGGAATTGAACCGTTAGATTGCGTTGAAGTTTTGCCTGTGTCGTTTTTATCTTTTTAAATGGTTATTTTATTTCATTTTTCTTATTAATTTAAGTGAGGTTTAAAGGAAGTGATTACAAAATTTTAATTAAAACTCTGATAGATAGGTTATGAACAAAATAAAAAGGGGCACATTCATAGAGATTAAGTTTTTTTGGAGAAATAAAGGATACAGAAAAATTGAATAAAATTAAAATAAAAATAGTTTTGTTCATGCTTTATAAATTAAAGGCTTTGATTAGTATTTTAGGAATCATGAAACAATGTAATTAGGAATCTCATTTTTTTTGTTAAGCCGCTTTGTTTAATTTGAAGATTTTTATGTAAGATTTGATGATATAGAAGTTAAGTACGGGTACAGTCATTTCTTCATAAATGCGACGTATTGAATAACACAATAGTTCCTTTTAATCCTTCATTAATGCAAAATATATCACTAGAAACTAAGAGACGCTTAAGCATATTTATTTTTTTTATAAAGTAATAAGTAATAATATAGACTGTCCCTCTATTTCACAAAAATTCAATTTAATTGTTCCACAATAAGAAATCAAACAACTTACTTTGAACCTTTTTTTGCTAAAAATTATTTTAAAGACCAACCATTAGTACAATTTATTAAAATAATCAATAATTTACCCCATAATGATATTTTTTACTGTCTTGTTAAGTTCAGAAGAGATATAATTAATAGTTAACTTTAATTTGTCATCAGCATTGTCATTTTGCATTAATATGTCTGTTTGGATATTAAATAAATAAGCCTCTATTTTCCAAGTTTCTGGAATTTAGACGTATAATTACTCAATTGAGGAACACAAAACACATTATATAATTTATCCAATTATGAAATATTTTAAAACATAAAAGAGCGAAAGTATTTACTCTGTTTCTCTATTTGATTTAACCTTTTTATAACACTAGGGAGCTACCGCCCCCTGCTCGCTATCGCTCACCAACCCCCGTTAACTGCTGACGCAGGGCCTTTCGGATCGCTTCGCAATCCCCACAAAACCGTGCTCACTAAAGTTATTTATTTATAAAACATTCGTTAAAACAATTAGTAGAACAAACGTCAACCAACTTTCCAAAAGCACACTCTCTTAAAAGCTAAAAACTAATTGAATCGTCAGTTTGAAGAAGGGAATAAGTCCAAAAATCAAGTTTTGAGAAAATCGAAAAAAAAGTAATGGAATTTTCATTGTAGGGGAGAGTGTTGTACCTACGGACGGTTGTACCTACAACCACCTCATTTTAAAATTCGGGAAAATGTGTAAAATTGAATTTGAGGTCAATTTTGAATGTAAATAGATGCTATCTAAATGCTAACGTGAAATCAGCTCTTTAAAATATTATTTAAATTTTATAAAACAAATTTACTGTTTTTAGATGCTCAAAGTTTTTTTTTAGTGCATCACTACATTAATTCTTTTCTTCCCCTATAATTATGATATGATAAAATGGGATATATGGAGTGAATCCCCAAGATTTTGACTTTTTAGTTTTGATATTAGAAATCGTCAGACCTCAATTCTTTTAATTATTTTATATTTTGTAGAATTTTGAATGCAAAGACACTTGATGCTGTACCTTCGGACACCATAAGTGTTGTACCTACGGACACATTTTTGTGGGTGTCTGCAGCTAATCGGCGTTTTAGAATCAGGTTTCATTTAAGTGAATACATTTTAATGCATGTTAAATTAATTCTAAATGGTTATCTATTTGTCGGCGATTATTTTCAAGTGATTTTTAGATGAAAAATAAAATATTTTGTGATCTAATCTACTTTTTAAAATTGATTCTAAAATATTGTAAAATCATAAAGACAATCTATAAGAATAATTGTAAAATCTAAAGCACCCTATCGCATTTAAGTATGATGATTAAAAAAACTTTAAATTTTCACTGAAGAAGATTTGCGGAAGTTATTGCCACCAAATGCTTGCACAACTACGTGTTGATCAAATTGTTTTTTATCAGTGAAGTTATCAGATCAATCAGCATGATTGATGAAACTATTACCTATAATTTTGATCTGAAAATCCCTTGTGATTTATTTATGTGTTTTTTGGTAAAAAAATCAAGACTTTTATCATTCAACTTCGTTTTAATGATCATTTACGATCTAAAACTACATTACATCAAAAAATATATTTCCAATTTTAAAAAGGCTTGAAATAGGTTATTAAAAGGTAATGCATCAATAAAAATGTTCATTTTTAGGTTTTTTCAGCTAAAACTTCTCTTTTTACGGGTTTCCACAGGTACAACTGGGTCTGTCCATAGTACGTTGTTGTACTTATGGACACAAATTTCGTCAAGTTATTAAAATTAATTAAATATCGAATTTTGAAGATTCTAGCTAATAAAAAATATCCCCCTTCTCACAAAGGTTTGGACTATAGGTTGAGGACTTTAAATGGTCCAAATGTGATTTTACCTGTCTTGGAAAAATCCAAACGTGATTTTTGTCCATAGGTACAACACTCTCCCCTATGGATATCGATTTCACAACTCCAAGGGGTTAGTTATCTCCCTATAGGGGTTATAGTCTGTTCCACCTCAAGTTGACACTGAAGGAAAGGCTGCGAGGACCGGATTACACCCGTCGAGGTTACAATAAACAAATGGGTGCCGTAAGTAACGGAAATCGCTGATTTTGGCGAGAATGAATTCGCTGATTTTGGCGATGCGTTCAAAAGTTTCTTTCTCCGTCTTGATTCTTTATGCTTACTCCTTTGAGCACGATTTGTAAAATGCTTTCGTGCCTGAATTATTTGACATCTTTTTAACCGTCAGTATTCTTATAAATTTAATAATGTAAATAATATTTATAATTACACCTTAAATATCGGTAATATTTGCGATCTTTTTGTGTAATGGAGCATAAAATAGTGATTTATTAGAAAACTTAATAATTTATGAAAATATCTAATCCTCGCGCGTTAGTTGAGATAAATATACCTTGAATTTTTAAACAAAAAATAATTTCATTGCTTGAAATATTCAAATTGACCATTTTTGTTAGCTAAAATTATAGCTCTTATGAGTATTACATATGATGTAATTAAATATGGATATATTATACTTCTTAAGTATAAACTTCAATAAAAAATTTATGATGTAACAATTAAAATAAATTTCTTGCCTTATAACAAAAATTGCCAAATTTTTACTTTTATTCACATTAAAGCTTTAACTTTTTATTCTGTAACTTAAGCAACTTTAAAATTTTTTTTCTCAATCAGTTTTTTATTTTTTTCACTTACCTTTGGGTAGGATTGCCTGCTAAAATGTGATTGAAGAGCAAGCACAAGCTTATTTCCAAATTTCATGAAATATATAGTATTTATAAAACATTTATAAACAGTGGAGAAAGATATAAAAATAATTGTTTCTAAATGGAGTTTTATAATTTTTTTCAGAAACTCTACCAATTAAATAATTCTTTTAACTACTGAAAAATATTCATAATTTATAGGTATCCCTATTTATTGATAATAGGCATTGATTTGCAACTAATTCAGTTTTTAAGTTAGTAAAAAGATAATTATATATTTCTTTCTGTATTAAAAAAGTTACTGTCATTGCCGCCACTGCTGTTTCAGAAAATTTAATTTTTCAACACATAACTCTCATAACACAAAAACTGCTTGAAAGGAATTTATGAAATTTGATAACAAAGAAACTATAAATGTATTAAGTTGAAAAAGGCATGCAAAAATGAATTCTAGAAATACTGTAAAATCTTAATAACATGTTTTTATTGCTTACAACATTTCAATGAAATGCAAAATACACAACAAATTTGATGCATAGGATTAAAGGAATATAAAATTATCTTCATGATGAAAATGCATGTAAAAAGAAATTTAAAAATATTACTTTCAAAATTTGGCTTACATTTAAATAGCATATTAGAGAATTTGTGAAGATAATATATGAAATTAATTTGAAAGTTTAATTAAGGATAATGTAATGTAATAAAAATTAAAAAAGATTAAGTATATTTAAAAATTACTTATTTTAATTAAACACTTATTTTTTAAAAAATTAGCTAGCAAAATAAATAGTCAACTATAAATTTTTTTGGGAAGTATAAGAACAACGGATCAGTAGATGCATATAGTTGAAGAACAAAATATGGCAAAATTAATTTTTTAAGAGATCTTAAAAATTTGGTTTTAAAAAAAATTTGCTTGTCATATATTAAGATAGTAAGTTTACAAACCATAAAACAAATTGAAAGTACTAAATATATATAAATACTAAATATATTAAAAATATAGAGGTTAAACAGTGTATTAAGATTTCAAGAAAATTTGCCATTTAAAATTATTTTTAAAAACTAGTTTATGAAAAATTAGCAAGCACAATTACACACTAAACAAAGAGAACTAACAAAACAATTGGAAGATTTCAAATGTTGTAAAAAATAATTTACATTAATATTTTCGTTTAATATACCACTTCAATCATCACTCAGTTCACTTTCAGATGAATCAGTGTCCCCAGTAAATGATATGATGAGGTCCTGTTTGTCCCACACTTGGTCCACAAGTCCATCCACCTCCCACAGTTCACTCTCTCTCTTTGTAACGTGCTCAATGCAGTTTTGCCAATTGTCCGCAGAAACATTCTGTATGGCTTTGTCCACCAAGCCCTTCACATCATTCAGTTTGAATGTTCTGTTCTCTCTCGCTACTTCCCCTTTGACTTGGCTCCAAATCATCTCGATGGGATTCAGTTCACAGTGATAAGGGGGAAGTCTTAAAATTTCGTGTCCATATTTTTGGGCAATTTCTTCAACCCTATATGCTTCAAACATATGTTTGACTTCCCCCACTTTTTGTAATAGTTCTAATTTTAGCATGTCACTGCTCCATCCCACGTTCTTTGCAGAGAGCCAGTCTTGGATGTCTTTTTTCTTCCAGGAAGTAGTAGGGATCTTTTCTTTCTTAACTGAATGATAAGGGGCATTGTCCATCACTATAACACTTTTTGGCTTTAATTTGGTCATGGTGGCCTCAAACCATTTCTCAAAATGGTTTCCGTCCATTTCCTCGTGATAGTCACCCGTCTTTTTTCCCACGAAGATGTCTGCAGCGTCTTTGACGAATCCTTCGTGGCTTCCTATGTGGGTGACTATCAGTCTCCTCCCTTTACCTTTGGGTGCCGTCAAGCCGACAGTCAAGTTGGACGAGGAGGCTTCATAACTGCTTTTTATGGTGGTATCGTGCCACACTCGGGTTTGGGTGTGGCCCTCGTTGACCCATGTCTCGTCCAAGTAATACACCGATACCTTCTTTTCTTTTAGCTCCCTGATTTTTCTGAGGTACTTTCTCCTCCACAAAATGATATCGTGTCTTTCAAGGAGCACTGCCTTCCTCGTCCGTTTCTGGAAACAAAATCCTATGTCCTTCAAAATCCTGTACAGGGTTGTCCGGGCAACGTTTTGAGGGAAAATTTCTGCGTCATCATTCACCTCGGACAGCACTTTATCCAATGTTGGTATTTCATTTCTTCGGAAGAAGTTGTGTACTTTCCTCCGAATACAGGATAAGGTGAAGTCATCATACTTCAAAAGCCTTAGCCGCTTCCCTACAGCACCAGGTCTTTTTTTGCCGGGAGTAGGAGGATCATAAGGGCTGGATAGCTTCTTTTCCTTTTTCATCCGGAAAACAGTCGATCTGGAGACCCCAGTCAGCTGAGCAGTTTTTTCAGCAATATCGGTCACTGTATCATCGGGGTTCTCTTCTCGAAGTCGAGCGTAAACATTCAAAATGTTTTTCCGGCCGGCACTTCGTATGGACTTTCCACGCTGTGATGGTGTAAACAGCGTTTTGGGTGACAATCCACTCTCTGCCATGTTCCAAATTCCAAGCAAAAACGGAAAAACCAAAGAACAAGAGAAAAACGAATTGCTCAAGTAAAATTAAATTAAATAACAAAAAAAAACAAATTAACTAGCACAAGAAAATACTAGTAAGAAAGAATAAAAATACCTAGTACAAGAAAACGATAGAATTAGCTATTAAAAACGATAAAAAAACAAGAAAATACAAATAAAAATAACGAAATAAAACCAAAAAAATGGTAGAAAAGACGATAAAAAATTGCACAAGAAAATTATTAAAAATATCCCAAGAGAATACTTGTAATAAAAATAACGAAATAAAACCAAAAAAGTAGTAGAAAAAACGATACAAATTGCACAAGAAAAATTATTAAAAATATCCCCAAGAGAATACTTGTAAAATAAAACTAAATAATAGAAAACGATAGAAAAATCGCACAAGAAAATTATTAAAAATATCCCCAAGAGAATACTCGTAAAATAAAACTAAATAATGGAAAACGATAGAAAAATTACACAAGAAAATTAATATTAATTTCCGAAGAGAATACTGGTAAAATAAAGCTTAATAATAGAAAAATCACCGAAAGAAAAATTATTAAAAATATCCCAAGAGAGAATACTAAATAAAACTAAATAAAGTACAAGAATATAGGAATAGGAAAATAAACGATTAAAATAGAAAAATTGATCAAATAGTACCAGAAATGAATGGAAAAGGTCAAGAAAAAGACGAATAAATTCAATGAAATAGCAGGAGTAAAATCAGCGAGCGACCAGCACAAAGCGAAGATGCACAAGCGAATGTCAAATGTCAGTCTATTGTATTGAATTGGCGGGAGAAAGGCGCGCCGGAATGCCACTTGGGAAACCGGTTCCGAGCCAAGCTGGAGTTGCATCAGGTCGCTCTTTCGAAAGCATGTATTACAGTATTCATTCGCTTCGTTTAGAAACATTATTTCATATGATTAAGTAGATGTTTAAACTAAAACCACAATTTATTTGATCCAGCATACTTTTTTGCGCATTCATTTGCTTATTTTTTATCTGAAATTCTGAAAGAAGAAAAGGACTATTTCTTAGTGCGGAATCTTACACTCTCTGCCTTTCCCTTCAGTGTCAACTTAGGGTGGAACAGAGTATAGTTATTTTCCCCCTCTTTTCACCCATGTGTAGGGCAAAGCTTGGAGATTGTTTTGAGCACAAAAAGTCAATTTGTCATTTTTTGGACGTATTCCCTTCTTCAAACTGACGATTCAATTATAAAAGACTAATTTCTAAATCTACATTTATATAATGCACACGCATCCAAGTCAATGTGACTTTCAATAGTTAAAAACTTAACTATTTTCATTCGGATAAAAGAGAAACATATTTTAGAAACCTCCACCCTCATATTTTTCTCCGCATTTTCCGAAAACGAAGACTTATGGAAATCCCAGAAGTATTTTCTTGTTTCTTGTCTGAAAACTTGGATCCCGTTTTTGAAAATTTGAATGGTCGAGCAAAAAAAATTCTCAAAAAAATGATTTGTGGATAGAGCATTAACCCGTCAAATAGAGTGGAAAACCTTATGTCTGGCCGATATCAATATTTTATCCCGCAAGACGGAATACTATGCATGGTTTTGAAGTAAAATCGTTTTTTTAATGTTTAAGAGGAATTCGTGTTTTTACCCTTTTATAATCAATCTTTACTTTGTTTTAATTTAATCTGAAATAGAGAACTGTTGTTGATTTATTAATGCATTCTACATTCAAAACCAGTGAGACAATTTAAAAAAAATGATGATGCTATAATGGTTTGGCTTATAGGAGTAACTGATTTTACTGATTTTGGAGTAGCATTGATAAGTATTTCATTTTGAGTAATTAATTTAAGTGAGACCTGGCATATTTTTCTACTTTTTCCTCCTTATACGTTTAAGAAAAGTATTGGGCTTTAGTTTATGACTCCCCCTCTCTCTCTCCTTTCTTCTCTCTACTTCCTACCTAGGTGGTTTTCACAAGAACACTTACATTTACGAATTAAAGTATTTCCTTGTTATAACAAAAATAAGAACTGATGTGATTAATTTTCAAATGTGTCTCTTACATGTGAGGGGGAAGACGCCAGCCATAGAGAACAACATTTGGTAAAATAAACAAGGTTTAATTAAACATAACAATAATTTACAAGAGCTGGCGCATTCCGCCTCGCTCCGCTACATTCTTCAAAGCCAAATCAGAACTGATACACAAAAGTTCTCCCGCCTTTCTCGCGGTTTCCGGCAGATGCGAAGTTGAGTAGTACCGTGCTTTCTTCGCACTGTTCGGTGGCGTTTTAAGAGCGACACGAGTGGAGGTATTCTCAACCTTCACATACATATTTATTTTTTTACTTAAAGAGGACATTATTTCATTTCTCCACATATCAGCTCAATTTTGTCAATTATCAACCCTTTTCAAACAACACACGAAAGTTCGGTCCCCCTATCTACTAAATTACAATGTTACTTGTCAGTGACAACTCAGATCGACGTTAGAACACCCCCCACTTTCTAGCAACACTAGGTAGAAATGAGACGTAAATGAGCATATAGACATGGTCTCTCCAGAGCTCTCGGGCCTAACCGCGATCGTATCGCCTGGTAGAGGATACCAGTCTAGGAGAACTCGTGACGTCACATAACGACAGTTAGGCAAATGGTCATACCGCGAAGCATTCGCTTAGTTAGAGAACTATCGCCTACTGCCGCTTCGCTTTCGCCTACGAAGGGATACATCGGGAGCTATCCCCAAGCTCTTGTCCGTAGTGTCCTTTACGTTATGTATTGTTTTTTTCGCTACTATTTTATTCCATTATGGCGTTATTTTTAAGTTTTTAACCTTATCATACTTTATAGTATACCTAAAAATCTTCTATTGTACTTTTTAAAGTATTTTGTGTGAGAACTATTATCTATGTATGCGCACGGTTTACTTTGGGTAGAGGAGTGATGCGGTGTAGTGTTTTGTTTACCTCAAGGCGTCTGGTCGATAATAGTTGGATAGTTAATGTGAAGTCTCTTTTTCATTAATCATTATGGCTGGAACCTACACGAAACGCAAACTATGAAATCTCATGAGCCGCTCAATCAATCGTTTCCACATAGATTCCTTTGTGCTGCCATTTGTTAAGAAACTTCAAAGTAATTACTAGTAACACAAGTAGTACAAGTAAGGCACTAGATGTCCTTTACTTTCGTAATATATTAATGTCTGAGGACTTATTTTGGTAATAAATAGCTGTTTTAGATTTTTTTAAACTATTAAAACGGGCCACAAAAAGTGTAAAAGCAATCGGATCGCGCGGATGACTACACTGTTTTCGAATAGGCTGCTCTCTTTTGATTGGCAAGCTCCCTTCTTCACACGAAAGCGAAGTGCGTCAGAAATTCCTTGTGGATAACCGGTTCGCGGTCGGGCCAAAAGCACGCATCGCCTAAGAAAAGAGATGGTTTTCGCCTACTCCATATCGCCTATTGTGGATAGCAACTATAGGCGACACGATCGCGGTTAGGCCCCTCGTCTCCACTAGGCCGTCTATCCAAAGACACTTACCAACCTAAAGGACCGTTCCATTTTATTCGCGGGTGGGGAAGGTAGATACATAGTATCTTAATTTGATCAGATGTCAGATGAGTCTCTTTCAGTGCGCGTGCCCTGGCAGATGCACTATTTTTTATGGTAGATTTTCTTGATGTATTTAAATGAAGTATTTGAATTAAAAAAATTTAATGGAAGTAATAACTTTTCTTTTTAAAATAAAATAAAATATCAAATCAAAAATTGTTATAAAACTTAAAAATTAAAATTATTTAGATTTTGTATAACAATTTAATAACTCTTTAATAAATAATCTTTTAGGGGCAACTCTGATCTTATAATGTATATACTATTCTATACTTTTGGAAATAAACTTAAAACAAGTTAAAGTTATTTTTCTAAGTTATATAATATAAGAACAATAGATAAAAAAAACAGCAGTTTTTTTAATTATAAATAATCCAACCAATTTTACATACGGCATACAACTAACTTATTAATTTCCATGAGTTTTATTTTTTTAATAATTTTGATATAAATTAATGATTTTATTCGTTATTAAAATCACAATTTAAATCAAAGTGATTTAAATCAAGCAACTCTGCATTTTTCAATGAACGCACAAACACGTACTCCCGAAAAAATGCCAAGTTCCTCATTCTATCCTTCCTCACCCGTGAATAAAATAGAACGGTCCTCTAGGTCGGTAAGTGCCTTCGGATAGACGGCCTAGTCTCGTCTCCTAAAAACTAGCACTCATGCTGCCATCTGTCGAAAAAAGTTAATTGTAATTATATACTGATAATACACATTTTTACAAACAGTAGATGTATATTACTTTCGTAATATATTAATGTCTGAGGACTTATTTCGGTAATTAATAGCTGTTTTAGATTTTTTGGAACTTTTAAACGGACCACAAAAAGTGTAAAAAGCAATCGTAATGCGCTTCGAATCTCAGAACAATATGGCGGACGACAGCTGCGGAGTAGAAATATCTCTCGTTTAAAGTCTCTCGTTTCCATCTCGTGCTAAAAAGCTTCTGAATACGGCCCTAAATGGTGAAAAAGATAGAGCGAGCGAGAATCATAGATGACTCACCAATCAGGTAGCTAGAAAAAGTGTGGCGTAATCTTACGTCGATCGGTGACGTCACTGACAGGAAACGTTGTAATCTATACTAGACAGACTTAAGTTGAACCTACTACGTCACTAATAAAGCAAAGTAGTTCCCATCGCGGTGTCTGAATTTCGAGTGAAACATAGAACGTCAATTTCAAAATATGATTATTTCGTGAAACCCATGTCTTTTTATTACAATTCGAAATTCCTCCCTATCAACCCAACAGGCTTTGTGTTTACTCACTTTCTCCTTCCGCGTAGTGACGTACTGGGTTCAGGAAACGTTGCTGTGAAGTTTAGTATAGAGCATGATGCGTGTATTATGCATCCAAAACAACTTCAAAGTCCAGTATAAACAACGTAACACACATAAGACTTAACTCAAACTGTTACGCTTCTGGTCACGAAAAAAAAACTTTTCCTTCCTTTTCGGACTCTCCATCCTTTTCCCATAGCCTTTTCCACTCGCTCCAGATACCTTTAATGAAAATCTAGAGTATAAATAAGGAATAGAAAACAGAGAAAAAAGAACCTTATCGAACAAAATGGCCCGGCACTTGTGACGATTTCGCTTTCATCTGAAATTCATGAAGAAAGGGGGGTGGAACAGATGTGGAGTATAGAACTTTTTGACTCCACAGTGGTATACGGCAGAGACAAAAGATATGGTAATGATAGGAATGATAAGATTGTTCAGCTCCATTGTTTTGCCACCCGGGAAAAGAAACAGGAAAAAAAATTGCGGGGTACCTAACTTCGAACTCGTTTTATTGTTACGATTGAAGAATGACTGAATTGGGGTTTTGTTTTGCGGCTACCTGTGTTTGACAAAGCTGTTGTAAGAGGATACGAAAAAAAAAGAAGACAACTTAATGGGATCGTCAAGAGAAAAGGTAAGAAAATGCTTTCCGAGTGCGTTTTGAATTGAGAGTGAAAGGAAAATTAAGGTGTTCCTTAGTTCTGAAGAATTAAATTCTATTCTTCAGAAACAAAAGATGTATGGAGAAGGTGGGTGTATATAATAAAGTGCTCTCATGGCTTCAAGAAGAATATTTTTACTCTTATATGAACATCAAAATTAATGATGTGGAATTAAATTGTTATTTGTTACGTTCCTTTTGTTTGTAAACAAGTATTAAAAGCAATTATGCTTTGTAATGATATAATACCAAGTTTCTTTTCAAAAACTAGGGGGCTCTGCCCCCTGCTCGCTATCGCTCACCAACCCCCGGAACTGCTTCGCAGTTCTTTGAAGATCGCTTCGCGATCTTAGCGAGCAGAGCTCGCTTGTTTCATCTCAACCATCCAGTACAACCTGGAACTTGTCTGCTTATAGTCTGTTCATTTAGAATAGGCGCCTGAAACAGGATCAAAAACTCTCAATAATGCTTAATAACGCTCATCAGACAACTCCAGTGACAGATTTTTTACAGTATTAAAACTACTTCTTCTTAGGCTGCCTTGTCATTGCAGATGAAAATTTTTTCGACGATAATTAGAATAATTTCTTCTTATACATTACGTCTCAGGTGCTAATTCTAAATGAACAGAGTATAGTTAATGATCATTTAATATCGAAACTTTTTATCTCTCAAACTTTTCAATAATTTCATTCGGATCATTACCTGGAAAATATCAAAATAAAACTATTACTGAAATATTCCTTTTTAAATTATCAATAATTTAATGGATAGGGGGCTACCGCCCCCAGCTCGCTTACGCTCACCAACCCCCGTAACTGCTATGAAGCTCTTTACAGATCGCTTCGCGATCTGTAATATCTGCAATCAGCAGAGTAAAACAAACTTCCCGAAAATCCTCTTCCTTCTATCGGCACAAATAACACTCAAAAAAGCTAAATTATTTATTTCTCTAGTAGTTCAAAAAATATCGTAGTATCTTTAAAAGATTATAATTATTAACCAAGTCTATACTATATCGCTAGCAAACTTAGAGCAAAAATGTGCACCTCAAAACATTTAAATTTAAATATCCGTGCTCGCGACAATCTAGTGAACAGGCAAATATAAAATTTAAAAACATTAAACACGTCTGATAAAGACCTACTAAAACTATGAAAAAAATGAAATTTTGATGCGTAATAATTCCAAAACTAATTAGAATTTTTTAAAGAATAAAACGCCAATCTCTTTCTAAAAAATAAGAATCTAAGTGTTTAAAAAATCATATTGATACCGTGATTAGTTTTCATTTTAGATAGAAAAAAACGAAAAAGTGTCAAAAATTTCAAAAATTAAAAAATTAATTACTCTAAACCTAATTCGAAATTCGAAAAAAGGGCGACGTAGTGCACATCTTCATACTTCAGAGTATTAGGCTGCAAAAAAACATAGTTCTGCTACTAATAGATTTCGCTGAACTGGATTACGCAGCTAAAAAAGAAAAACTTCAACTTTGACCTTAAAAATACCCCAGTACTAATTATCACATCAGTTAGCTTTTTGTTCGAGAATGTGCCCCAAATATTCCTCTACAAACATTTCAAATTTCATAAATTTCTATCAATTCGTTTTTGCGATATGAGAGGTCAAAGAGTTGAAAAATTAAATTTTCTGAAACAGCGGTGGCGGCGGCGGCGGTGACAGTAACTTTTTTTTTAATATAGAGAGACTTTACCTTCTTTGTTTAGCTTCAAAAGAAAAGTTATCTTTTGTGATTTATACTTTTTTGAACTTCTCGTGTTCTGGGCTAAAATAATATTTGTGTTGAATTAAAAAGAACTTCAAATATTAAAATTATAGTTTTTTTTTCTATAAAAACGTATTCAAAAAGGGGTGAAATTCTCCTGATGGCTATTTTTATCTATTTTGATACAGACAAAGATGTTTTCATAAATTGATGAAAACTTCCACGACCTGACCTGAAGAGTAATTTATTCCATTTTCTAGGATGAATGGCCGTGTTTGATGAAATTTATTTCCAAACGTTTCACTCTCTGCTTCGGAGAGCGTCCTCAGTGGCAAAAAATCAACTGATAAAAATTTAATTTTTCAATTTTTCAAATTTCATCAAACACGGCCATCCATCCCAGAAAATGGAATAAATTAAAGATGTTTTCAGTTCCATTAGTCAATCTAAGGGTACAATTTACATAAGAATAATAGTTTTTAAGACATCAAAAAAGAAATTATATGCGATTAAAATAAGATTCAAAAATGGATAATACATTTTAGTGAGAATTGTTAAGTTATAATAAAAGAAAATACTATGAGGATTTGAAGCGGGGGTAAAATATAACCAAGAGCTTATCAATAACCCCGGCTTGTTTTATAACAATTAATCAGAGCTTAATTAGAGTCGGAAAGCGATCGAAAAGCGTTCTGGTACCTCATTGCAAAAAAAATTACCCGAAATATTTATTTCACCCATTTGAATTTTAGAATTATTTTATTCTATGAAAAAATACTTAAAATTATTAAATTTAAAGTTATCTCAGCATTAATTGTTTGTCTAATTTACACAAGTTTAAGATTTAAGCAATTTATTTTAATAAACTTTAATAAATATTTTTAAAAATACTTTTAGTAATACTTGCACTTTTTTAATCAAATAAAAATTATTTTAAAATCTCATGAGCCATGAGAGGATAATTTTATCAAGATATGTCAAAATTTTGCGTGACAGTTATTTTACTTAAGGTATGTGTCTACCCTAAAATCTTACATTTGGTGAAAAAAATTTTATTGGCTTAAAGTGTAGCCTATTTATTTAAATTCCAAAAATTCCTTACTTTTAGGCGTTAACTCCAATTATCCTTACAACTTTAAGAATTTAAGTTGACTATAATATATTTTCCTATCAATTCAAATATTTAAATGCATTTTCTGAAAAACTAAATTTTTCGTTATTTTTCTTCAGTTTTCCTTAATTTCAAAAAAATTTTTCAAGGTATTGCAATGAAACTTTTTCACCACCATAATTATATATTTATCTATGTTAGGAACTAGGATCTAAGACCTTAGGATAGTGCTGTCCTAAAAAAAACCCATGTACCCTAAAATAAACCCACACTTGAAAATACTCAAAAAATTAAGAAAAAAATATGATTGAAAGGTTTATTTTGATAGAAAAGAGAATAGTTAAGATAATTAATACCAAGTTTATTACAAATTATTTTTAAAATTAAAACTGTGATAAGTTTTTCTACTGAAGAATTTTGCCTTCAAAACACTACGACAATAACGTTTCTATTGCTGTATTTTGATGAAAACGACCTATTTAATACAAATAATAAATATAACTTTTATAAAAAAGCTTAAAAACGGTAATTGGCACTGATATTTTATTTTAAACCCACAACTATTAACTCTCTAAACCCATTTACGTGTAAAACTCGGTAAAATGCTATATTTTCATGAAAAATGGCTGTTTTTGGTATCATTGAGTTTTTATCAAAAATACTGAAAAAAAAGTCGAGAATTACTGGAAAAACTATTCTGTTTGCATAATTCGTTGTATATCATGAATAATATTTAATATTTTGCATAATTTTTTATTTATTTTATCATTTTTTACAAAAGGAAAAGTGGGTTTTTTTAGGCACCCTATGGGTTTTTTCACCCCTCATTTCAAAGACTACCGTAATGTCCCTAATTGGCGGACTGAACTGAAATTTTAGTATTTTATTCTCATAATAACGGGATAACACAAAACCACGTGAAAAATGCTGCAAAGTCTTCATAACATATATTTTTACAGCATCGAAATCTGCATAACTAAATCATATTTTTAGCCCAAAATCGGCATTTTCTATTTATTCAAAAAACTAAGTAAATAAACGGTTCTTTGACTTGCTTTTACGTTCCTGTCACTCTTAATGGCATACAAAGACAGGGCACATGAAGATTTAAAATTATTTCAATTATTTATTTAAAATATCTCGATGGGTTTTTTAGGGTACAATTTGGAGTGTTTTTTTTTAAGGACAGCACTATAATTATGTATTTTTTAAGGCTGTTGTTTAGAAAAAAAGAGTAATTTTCTTAACGTAAATATCTTTGTTGGTATACGGTGGTTATATCTCTCTTTCTTTTGGGCATACAAAATATCTTCTAGTTTACAACACAGGTAATATATAAGCTAAATAATTCCCAAGTATTTTTCAAATATGTACATTGGATATGTTTGTTAAGATTTCCGTAAGTTCAATTTTTCATCAAAATTTTGCTAAAAATTGGCTTTATTTTCATAAATAAAAAACAATTCTTAAAAGGCACTAAAATTCATTGTTTTATATCTCGTTACAACATATAATACTTTTATTTCATTAAAAATTTGAATATTTAAAAAAAAGACCCCCAAAGGTAGACACATACCTGTATGAATATGTTTTTTATAAATTTTCTATAAAATATTCTTTTTAAAATACCTTTATTAATGCATTTCTTATTAAGAATCAAAACATCATTACTATGAAAAGTAAAAGGAATTCGACATCGACTGTTAGCTACATTTTAGATTAGTTTAATCATCAATTTGAGTGAAATTTAATTCGAATATACTTCCCCTTCAAAAAAACTTCGTATTTCTTACATTCAATTTCTTAATAATTTGTATTCTTCACTGGGTTTCTCCTTTTTTGTAAATGTGATGTAAGGAAGGATATTTGTATTGTTTTTTTTTATAAAATATTTAAAAAAAATCAACTGAAACAATAGAAATACGTTTCTAAAAAAGACTACATAGAAAATATGGGATCGGTGAAATTACAGGTATTTCAGCGGTTCAATATTCGAACACCGCCAATGCACGCTGGAGTATTGAGAGTCCACGACAATCATTTGATGATTTGATATTATTCTAAGAAACGTTCCATAAGTTCGTGGAACGATTTTGCATGGTGAAATTCCGATGGATTTGGCTTATTTTTAATCTATTACATGAAAACTATTAAGGCTTTTGTTCCCATACAAATAAAAACATTTTTAACTACTTTTCATGCAGTTTTCGTGGAACACTATTATATTCTAGAACAAATAAAGGATAAATACAGGGATCATACCCAAAGAATGAAATGCAGAAATTTTTCATAAAAATATTTTAAATACCCTCCTCCATACAATGTTACTGTTTAAACCTCTTTTTTAGAATTGATTATTAGTATTACTATAGTTAGATTTTATTATATAGTTATTATAGTTATTAGATTATAGTTATATTTTCACTTGAAAAACCTTTACACAAGTTTATATGTTCTGATAACCCTTTCAGACTTAGACAACTCGAGATTACGATATTTGATCATATGGAAAATTAGAGCGGCTAGATGTGAAAGCACTAATCGATATATTTGAGCATAAATAACGAAATCTAAAAATAAATGTTGAATAAATTTCACGGTTAAATAGGATATAGTTGAATTTTTATTTGGTCAGTGAGAGGAGAACGAAGTGTATATTTGGACGGCCAAAACGGCCAGTGGCGCATGCGCTGTAGGTCTCGTGATTACGTAGCAGTCTTGGCGCTTAGTGATGGAACCAATGGAACGCCGAGCCGTGGAAATTAGAGTAGAGTTTAGTTGAAAAAAGGCCGTCCAAATATTATACAGTGCCCAGTGAGAAACAAGCTCCGAGTTGTTCACCATGAATTGTTCCTCTAAAATGAAAATCAAAAGGCCTAAAAGACATGCAAGAATTACCCGTGAAATTTGTGTTTGTGAATGCTTATTATCTAGTAGACATTAGTTCGTAATTAAGAAATAATATCCCTCAGGTTTGGCATCATTAAATAAAATTTTTGACTGAGATATTGAATTACTTTTCCGGATGATGCAATTTTAATTGTATGCTATTTTTAAATTTTCTCTTAATTATTAAAAAGAAATTCAAGGTTTGTTTTATGTCTGAATAATAATTTGAGTATGTATTATCATTTTAAGACTATCATTTAAGTTTAAGGGTAGAAAATTGCGATTGTTCCAATTGTGGGTTTGGTCGCATTGTGCCCGAACGCGAAAGTCGAATATTCGGCCCGATTGAGGGTTAATAACCCTTTCATTCTTACAGCCATATCGACCATTGCGGGTTAAACCGGAAGTGGGAGTAAAACCAAGGATGCTAGAGTTAACGCATCGACCAGTCGAAAAATTCGTTAACTTCCGAGTAAAACCTAAGCTTCGTGACACCTCAACTCTCCCGAGTTAATTTAATTTAATTAATTAGGGAGGTTTTAATTAACCGAGTTAATTAAAATGATTTGTATTCGTGTACATTTGATTTAGTTTTAAAAATAAAGATAATTAAACAATAAGAACATAATAAAAAAATGCTCAAACTAATCCCGATCTATTCAAATTGAAAGACGGCAAATATATTTTTTTTAAAACCTCCGTATTAATTCGTAAATCCATTTAAATTACTTAAAAATTGTCTGAATTTTTAAATTAAAATTTTTTTTAGAATTTTTGAATTACCGTAAGTATTTTTAAAATGAGATTGAAATAACATTACAGAAAAAGTGGGAAGCCGAGGTTTGCTAGCGCGAACTGCCTTGTGTCTTCGCTGTCCAATCAGAAACGAACCACTATAGTATGCGAGGTTTTATTCACGCTTTGGGTTTAACTGATGGTGGTTGATACGGCCGTTAATCCTTGGGAAAATCTGGGGCGGTTAGGACTGTAAGGGTTAAAGAGCTGTCAGTCCTACATAATCCATCCCCAAAACAACCACCCATCAAAATTTACTTCCCCATCCACCCAACTCACAAAACACCCTAAAATTACTTCCACACACGAAACCCCCTCAATCCAACCCCTCGCACCTCGATTTCTCCCTCCCACTCCCAACACGTAGCTCAGATATGGCTAAATAAACCATTTGCAGCAAATTAGCGAATCTGTACCTCACTCTCCCATTCGGCGATTACCTTAATTTAACCCCTTCATTAAGATTAAACAGATCCAGCAGCCCCCCCTCCAAGTCCATAGTGGACCCTCCCCGAGTTGGATTGAATTACAACTAGCGCACGCGTGTTTCGTGGTTGAATCCTCGAAATGCCTAATGGAGTAAAGGATTCGCATCAGGAGTTAGGGCTGCTGTTCAGATCGAGGGTTATTTCGAGAGTTTCTTTAATCGTGGGTTTTGGTAATCACACTCGGGCTTTTCAAATAACCCCCTTAACTGCCTTTTCGTTGAGAGAGGATTGGAAAGCTCATCACAGCGTTAACTGACCTTCTCTGTAATTTGAATGAGTAGTGTATTTGAATGAGAGAGTCAGTGAGTTTTGAGTGGTAGGAAGTTTTTAAAAGATTGGACTGTGTTCAGATAAGTGTTTCATAACTTCTGGGTGTGATAGGGCACACCTGGATGACTCAAAATCCCATAGAAATTAGGGGTCGTAAACGCACCCCTAATGAACTAGAGGTTCTTATAAGCGAGCATGGTAAGTAGTATAATTATCTGTGGACATTGAAACGTAACCTTTTCAGAACGAACTAAAGCTATCGATTAAGGTATTCATTCCATAAAACCAATTAAAGAGCTGAAATTTAAGCTCCTAATTTGATTTTTATGTAACAAATGCCAGAATCGAAAGATTTTGCTGTTTTTAATTCAATCTTAAAACTTTACGTGTCGATTTCCACTGTGGATTAAACAACCTCCCATCAGCTTATGAAGAACCTTGGGTCGATAGGAGTGCATTTCCGAACCCCCCGTTCCTAGGTGATTCTGAGTCGTCTAGGTTAGCCTACCCATCCAAGAAGTTATGAAACTCTTATCTGAAACACCCTGTATATTGGGCGACTATATTCAACTAGGTATGATTCCAGGTTAGGATAGAGGTGAATAAGGCCTTAAAATAACCGTATGTATTTAACCTTTTACAGGCCAATGTTCCCAATTGGGAACATCATGCTTAAAAAATCATAACAAATCAACTACTATCAGTATACTGTTAAAAATTATCCATGTAATTTGAGAAAGATAACTTGCTTTTTTGAAATCTAAACGAAGTTGATATTTAAAAGGAAAAATTTGCAAAAACTCTTAAAATCGGCCATTTTTACACTTTTTTACAGAGGCACACAAAACAATTCGTGAAAAATCAAAATATATATTTCCAAAATTTGGTGAGGATATTGATAAAGACTTACCTTAAATAGATATCTTCGGTATTAATAATAAATATTAAAAACACGTTTGTAGTAACTTTCGAAACATGCATGTTCCCAATTGGGAACATTGGCATGTCGCCGCAATACTAGGAATCCGAGTTTCTTGTGGGGCGTTATATAATTGAAGCGATAGAACTGGTGTATTTCGGCAATTTCTTTTCAGAAAAGAATAACAAGGTTATCCCTGCTGTTCTGTTAGGGTCTATTTGACCCAAAAAATTTTTCAGTTGCGTGTTAAAAAAATTGAATAAAGTTATTTGAATGAAACTTCTGGACTTTTTCGGAAAGTCGTATAAAAATCTACATCTAAAAGGAATTTTAATTATTTTAATTTGCGAGGGATATTTTACAACATAGTCTTAATGTACTGTTTGGGTCAATATGACCCGATTTTCTAAATTTTTTCGTTTTACTCAAACCTTTTCATATTTTTTTGCGGAATGACTCAACGGCAAAAGAATAAAAACTATTATAACATCCTTTTTTGCATTTTGATATTCTTTTTTCTTAGATTTTTTTGTTATTCGACACTAAAGCACGTGGAAGGTCAAAAGGTTGATTCAGTTGGCAAAAAGCAAAAATATTTCCAAATTTCATTTTTTCTTGTTGTATTTTTGTTTTATGAAGTATTTACTTTGAAATATAAAGCTAAAAATAACTAATGAAAAGAAACTTGTGCTATCCGAATGAAAATATTTCTTAAAATGAGAAATTAGTGTTGTTTTTCAATGTAACTATCTTTTGACCAAGTTAACAATTAGGTATGAGATAAATGTGGACTTGTTGTGGTAGTATAACTTCCTAAGAACTGAAACATGAAATTTATTTTAAGAAAAGAACAAAAATCAACGCCAAAGAAAATTTGAGGTATTGGAGTAATGAGTAATCTTGCAAATTTTGCAATGCGTTTTCAATGGGGTTTACAAATGGAAAAAAATAATCTCTCTATTCTAAAAAAAAGTTTTTGGTGAACGGTTTCCAGAGAAAGGCTTTTTAATTACTGATCCGTATAACACATATTTGGTATCAAACTGTCCGGATTCTTTTGAGGATGTGCAAAGTGCCTTTAGAATTTCTAAAAAAAATCTCAATTTTAAAATATTTCCATTTTTTTATATTTCGGATAAGGTCGCAGTTACAAAGCAAGAAACTTTGAATTTTAAAACAATTGAAAACATATTTCACTGGTTTTTTAATATTCAAAAAAATTAAATAATCATCTTTCTATTTATAACACGAATTTAAAAAATAAATTTTGTTATTTTTAACAATATTTATAATTTTGTTGTTCAAACGGTTTTCATTATATTTTAAACTTATATATAATTAATTTATTTTTTATTTTTTAAATAACAAATTAATATTTTTATATTTATCTTTGTAGTTGTGGCAACCTAATCATTACTGTATTTACAATAAAATATACACTCGCTTTCGGAAATTTTGAATTTTGCATTTATTTTTTATATCCTTTTGCAAGTATGTTTTTTTAGGTAGTAAAATGTAACTCTTTATTTCATAATGACAAAACGCAAACAACTAAATAACACGGGTGAATGTTTTAGATATAAGGATGAAAATGTTGGTCTTGACATTCGGAGTCGTTGCTATGAAAATGACACAACTTCGAAGTTTGTTTCTCATGAAGATAAAATTCTAAATTTTCGCGATGTTTAAGATAATTACTACATTTTTAACAGTCAATCATTACAAATTTTAAGAAAGTTAAATTTATTCCTGAGATATTTCAATGCTTCCCTTAATGTATCTATGAAAAAACATTACCTTAGGGAAATGGGTAAAAGAATGTTTACATTGCTTTGTTGTTAATTTTCTTGGGGTTCAATTCCGTTATAGTTCCCGCTAAAAATATCGCCAATCTCTTTCGAACGCTCAATATTCAAATGTAAACCAATTTTTCTAATTTTTAATGATAAACGGAATAGTATAGATCTAATTAAACACTTTAATCTATGAATTTGAAACAATTTAACAATATTTATACTTTATAGTGTCCAAAAGAGATTAGTGATATTTAGCGGGAACTAATATAACGGAATTCAACCCCAAGAAAATTAACAACAGAGCATTGCAAACATTTTTTACCCATTTCCCTAAGGTAATGTGTTTTTCACAGATACATTAAGGGAAGCACTGAAACATTAAGGGAAGGTTCATATTTAGCGGGAACTATATATGAACCTTTCTTGGAATTATAAAGCGATCCGCCAATTCATGTTACCATAAAGGAAATGATAAAATTCCACCACTGAATAAATATTCGCCATTTTTGAAAGAATACCACGGAGAAGTACTACCCCTGTGTTGAGAATGTTTTATAAAGTGAGTATATAAGTGCAGTGAGCTGGGTTTTGTGGGGAATTGTGAAGCGGTCCAAAAGTTACTGCGTTAGCAGTTAACGGGGGTTGGCGAGCGATAGCGAGCAAATTGCGGTAGCCCCCTAGTTGTTCAAATGAAGATTATTTTTGAAGATTTGAGGAAATCACTCTTCTTTTCCTATAGTAAAGCAGATTAAAATATGTCATGAAGGGGGGATGGAATCAATTAAAAAAAGTAAAGGTATATTTTATTGTCTCATGTTTGTTTAAAACCCATTTTCATTTATGTAAATTGTCAAAATAGTAAAAAATTACAAATTTCTCTTGCAAATATTTTTGAGTAATTTTATTATTTTATACGTATTTTATAACTTTACTCAATTATTTCATAATAATTACATTTATTACGAGTTATTTTACCATAAAGTAACCTATTTCTTAAATTCCACCATTAATTTACCGCTAGAAGTTATATTTTTTGTATCGGGTCATATTGACCCAAACAGTACGTCCGTGGAGTAAGTCGGAGCAGAACAGCAGGGTTATATAATTGTTAAAGGGGAATCCCCTTTTAAAGAGGAAGTATCTGGTTTTGAATGTTTTTTAATGAGTAATTGTTTTTTATTTAAATCTAAGCTTTGAGAAATGATGGATGTAAATAAACTACGATCATAAGTTCAAAGTGATTTATTCTTGTACAAATAAAAATAGTTTATAGTAGATTCAGACATTTCACAAGCTCAGTATTATTTATTATACATAAGAAACAAATTTCGAAAATATTTATTCAGGATTTATATCTGGGTAATGAAAGTATAAAAGGTTTCAGATCTTTTAAAGTAATGTGAGTAAAATTTTCATTTAAGGGGATGGTGGACCTTCAAAACCATTTTTTTTAATTATTATCTTAGAGATATGAAATTTGGCATATAAATGTAATACAGTATAAACATATTATATATTTTTGAATTTTCAAAAAAAAATTATTTTTTTAAATTTTAATTTAAAAAATTCCTTTTTTTGGGCATTTTTTTAAAAAATTTTCCTTGCAGGATAACTTTTTGTATTTTGACTTCATTTTAGTACTAAATTGCTCTAAAACTCATACAAAACAAAAATAGGTATTCATTAGTGAATACGTTAAGTAGTTATTTTTTAATAATTTTTTTTCACTCCTAAACTGAAATTTCCTGAAAATTTCTGGTTTTTTGACACTAAAGTGAAGATTTTATAAACTTAATATAGAGATATCAATTAAAAAATTCCTAACTTTATTAAGCATAACATAAGGAAGCTTTGTTGCAAATTTGGTACAGTTTCTTTAATTATTATCCTGCATGGAACACTTTTAAGACAGAAAAATGTCAAAAATTTATATTGTGAGAAAAAGCTATTTAAAGTTTTTTTCAGGGACTTGACTTTATTTTGACTTTTTGTAACACACCAACTCTATTTATTTTAACAACACATGTATTGGTGGAATTATTTTTCAAGAATTTATAATTTTAACGAAATATTAACAGAACATAGATTTTGGTCAATTTTGAGCGATTTCAAGGTCCACCATCCCCTTAAATACATAAATGTTACATTCAAAAATCAATTATTTCATCCCTTACTCAAACTTTTAATAATTATTTTAGTACTTATTATTATAATATATTTTAAAATCCGATTCATAAATGCGTGATATCTTCAATGTTTTTGCCCGTGTATAATAAAAGAACTTGTTTTTTTTAATTATAAAAAATTAAAAATAATATTAATTATTCATATTTTAATTGTTTTTTGATATCCCTATTCTCCAGTAATATTTTTCAGGCTAGGGTATACAATTTAGAAGCATAATGATATAAAATTTGGGTATTTTTCTGATGTGTAAAGTGAAATTGTCATTAAATTTTTTTAAAATTATTAAATTTATACCAAATTACTGCTTAAACCAAAACATAAATTACATATAAGGTTAAATTTGTAAGTTATTCCATATAATTTGTGTTATTATTCGATAGATTTATCACTATAGTCTATTCGCACTTCCCCAGGAGAAGTATAGTCGGAAGTGGCCTATGTTCCCAGGAACATCGTGAAAATCGCATGCAAAAATTTTTTATCACTTTCATATTAATAAAATCTCTTAATTGAAGCATTAGAAGGTAAATTATGCTAAAAAATTACTTAAAATATACCTGGACCTGAATTCGGCCTGTAAAAGGTTAAACCCTTGATTTAGAAACTTTAGAAACTTTTAATAATAATTAATACCTTAAGAAAACTTAAAGTGTGTTCTTGTATAGTAAGGTGCTTTGGAATTTTATCAATCATGGGTACTAATCGGATGTTAATAGTAAAAGTACATGGTGTTTCGAAAGTCCGTTTCGCGGCCCCTATCCGAAACCGAAGTGTCCCAGGGTAAGTAAGGTCCACTCCTAGGTAAGTGACTCTGGAAAATCCATTAAAATAACTTACAGCGCCCCCAGCGGCGAAACAAAAAAGTGCTATTTCACTTTTCTTTTTTTGATGCCTGAAAAAGTACTATTTTCACTTATTCATATCTCCGTTAATATTCGCGATATTTTCATGAAATTTTTTTCAGTGAGATATTCATAACGGTGGCAACAATACTATTACTGAAGTTTTTGTTCTATCTCCTTAGCATTTTAATAGTTTTTAACTTTTTTATTTCGCCACTAGGGGAGCTAGCTGTAAGTCATATGAATAGACTTTCCAGGGATATTAGAGATTTAAAAATCTATTTAAGATAAACTATAAGAATTATGACAGAACCTACAATGCTGGCTGATCAAATTTAAATTTTCCTTAAATAAAACGGTTATGGACAATGTAAGAATTAATGTGTGTTTTCTTTTTATTCATTCTTGACTACAATAAAAATATGCTAACAAAACAGATATCTAAAGTGGAACATACTCAAATGTAATGTACACAAAACCCCCGAAAACTTATTCATTCTAATATAAACGTGAAAGCTTATTTTATACAGTTATATTGTTGTTAAAATGCACTCAAAAATAACGTTCGAAGATATTTAATTTTCTCGGTTTTATGAATGTTCGCTCTATCGGTTTTGTGTTTATAGTTTTTAAATGTTTCTAAAATAATCATATATATAGAACTTAAAAATAGTTTAATTATTTAATCAATTTCCCATATAATTCTATTGGTAAATTTCCAAGAATTATAGTGTTAAAGAAAAAAAATGTAGGAATTCATAATTAATTTTATCAGCGATTTAGTCATTAAATAGCAACAATTAAAATTAAAATGTTCACATTGTTTGTTTGAGAAAAATCAGTGCTTCAGAAAGCAAACAACCTTCTTTATTTCTTGACGACAGCGATTTCAAATAATACGAATGTAAAATAAATTAGATACATATCGGGTAATTCCACGCCCTAAAATTGATGTACCATCACCACATCCCTTACCGATATTCCCATTGCAGCAATTAATTCCCATTCACAACGAAATCAAGTCTAAACAACTCCAATTCACGTATGAATTGAAGTTTCAAATATGATTCATACGTCATGCGAATCCCACCGTCTCATAACTTGTTTTTTCACCGTCCTTTCTAATTAACTCGGGATATATCAAAAATTAATAAATAAATTATTTTCAATTATTGAAAACTGTGAAAAACCTTTCTTTGTTCAAATCCCTGTGGTAGTGATAAGACGAAGAGAAATATAAAACTCGCCGTATAATAATTAACTTATTTATGTACCTGGGCTTAGCCGTGGGACTCTAATTCAACGGAGATTAGAGGAGCTACGCCTCTGTGGATTAGAAACGTTATTAATTAAAATTACACTAGGATGAATCCCCTTAACGGGTTCCTTCAGGTAAGTTATACCACCCAAGTGACAAATAATTTTCTTTCCAGGGCCTGTTTTGAAGAGATTAGGAACATCTGCAGTATTTTTGCTACCGAATATTTTTATAAGGTTTAAAAGGAGCTGATCAAGAATTCAAAGAATCCATTCCCATATTAAAATATTAAAGTTATCGGCTCGTTGAACTGATGTTATATATATATAAATCCACCTATTATAATCCCTTAAAAATTAAGTTCTTAATATCTTCATTTTATTTTACGACTGACGTGAGCAAAATACGGAAGTAAAACGTGTTTTGTGATAAAATTTTCTGTTCATAAAATTATTAATTTTTATGCACATCTTTACAGACTAGAGAAGCTATGAGGATATTTGTGTTAAAGTTTTTAAACGGTGTGCCTTTGATAAATTTATTTTACTTATTCAAGGGTAAGTTGCCAATGCGTGATTAAAATATAAATAGGTAATGCATGTATTTTCGAAGTAAATTTTTAAATAGTATCTTACATTGTGTTTAAAACAACCATTATGTTATTGAAAAAATTTTAAACTATATTTCCTCATTATTTCTTTAAGTTTCCAAAGTGAGTCATTGAAGGCTGTTTTCACCACTATAGTCCATTTAAAATAGGCGCCTGAAACAAGATCAAAAACGCTAAAAACCACCTAATAACGCTCATCACGCAACTTCAGTGACCGATTATTTTACAGTATTTAACTACTTCTGTTTAGGCTGCCTTATCATTACACAAGAAAAAGTTTTCGATGATAATTTCAATAGTAACTGCTTCTAATACATTAAAACTGAGGCGCATATTCTAAACGAACAGAGTATAATTGAATCGTCAGTTTGAAGAAGGGAATAAGTCCAAAAACCAAGTTTTGAGAAAATCGAAAAAAACTGTATAAGTAATAGAATTTTCATTGTATAATCACCAAATTTTTACTGGAAGTTCACAACCCTATTTAGAAAACAGAGCAACCATCGAAACAAATATAAGTATATTCAAAAATATTTTACAGTCAAAATAAGTTGATGGACTTATTCCCTTCTTCAACCTTATGAAATTTTTCTGATGAAAAAATCTTAAAAAACCCTTAAATTCACATTTAAATTATATTTCTCCTTAGTTTACACCACAAAAGGGTGAAATAAAAGGAATAAGACAAATAAAATTCAAAATTATAGTGAAACTGAGTTATTAGAGCAGTATCAATGGAGTGAGTGAATATGAATGGAGTTAAACATTCCCTGCATAAAAAAAGTTTGAAAAAATTTGAAATTAAAAGAAAATTTTATTTTAACTTAGTTTATAGCTCAAAGAATAGGAAAAGAAAGACAAATTAACTTTCACTCCAAATTAACTTGAAAAATACAATGAATGGACATCGATTTCACAACTTCAAGGGGCGATATCTCCCTATAGGGGTTAGTTATTTCCCCCTCTTTTCACCCATGTGTAGAGCAAAGCTTGGAGATTGCTTTGAGCACAAAAAGTCAATTTGTCATTTTTTGGACTTATTCCCTTCTTCAAACTGACGATTCAATTATGCCTAAAGTTAATCACCCTTTTTCGACAACTCTGATTGGCTCAGAAAGCGTTTCCTCTTTTCATCTACCAGCTAAAAGTTTCGATTCTAGGTTAACCTTGGTATTGGTGAACACGACAGTACATTTGTGAGATTAACAAGTATCTGATTTTTTGTTATTATATGCATGGAAACGGAAAAACAATTCTGAACTTTGATTTCAGAGTTTGATTTTCCCTAAACATTCAATTATACTCAGTTGCAACTTAACTTGAGCTTGTAGAAATATGCTCAGAGCAACCAAAGAAAGTACTTCCCCGTGCGGTGTCAAAATTTTGAGTGAAGTTAAGAGACTCAATTTCAAAATATGATTAGTTTTTTTAATCCACGTATATTAAGCGTCTTTTCATACCGATTTGCAAAATGTTGAGTGTTATAATTTTTTCAAATGGCGCAGTGGGTAGTAGTACATTTGTTTGAATAAAACTCACCAGCCAATAAGATCTCACAAAGCCCAGCAAGCTTTCCTGCTTACTCATATTTTCTTCCAAGTGGTCTTGATGTCAGGCTCAACTTAAGTTGCACTCGAGTATAGTAGGAATATTTTATAGTTAACTATGACTAAACTATTGGTAACGGTAAAACCGCAGTAAAAGTTACCAGAGAATAATAAATGTTTCGGCGGAAGAAAACAATTGCTACGCATAGAATTCATACGCTCTCTTATAATATTTGGCCTCCCTTCAAGGCAGAAGAAAAAGCGTAACACCACTTACAAAAAAAACTTTCTTTGTATTTGTGTGGAAGTTGTTTCCAGGTTTGCGTATGTATTTTCTTCCCTAGCCTTCCTCCGCATTCAGCTTTCTTTTCCGAAAGCTTCTATCGAAAAATTTGGCAACTACAAACTTTTGGGGGAATTCGGGATGTATTTACATAAAACTGTATGGTTAAAGCCCAAAAGGCAGAAGTAGATGCTGTGGAAATTCAAAAGGAGCTCAAAAAACAAGCATAACCGACGTAGTAAATAACAAAAGAAACACTTCCATGCATGTATGGGTAAAAATGTGTATTACTGGGACTCCTGGGTAGATTTCTAAGAAAGTTTATGCTGAAAAAAAGTGGTTTTCTCTAAGGGGAGCTTGTCCCTTGTTGCGTTCTGACGTGCGTTTTCGTATTCAAGAATTTGGTTTCAAATTGGTGCATTACAATGGCTTTATTTAAGGAAGCACAAACTACACATTTAATAAAAAGGCCAAACCAAATTCATGACCTAAATAAGATGCAATTTATATGCATTTTGAGAGAGGTATTCGATTTCGTATCAGAAAAGTTTCGATATTTTATTTTTCAAAAAAGCATTTTTGTAAAAGGAGAGGTTGTTTCGAAGCATGATGTAATGAATAGAAGTAAAGTTTTAATGTTCGAGGTATCTTTTCTGGTAAAGTTGAGTACAAATATTTAAAAACAAACTTCCTATCATTTAAATTTCGTGATCTTTTATCAGTAAAATACATGCATCCATAATTGAAAATAGCATATTGATAGAGACATACGAAAAATTTTATAAATATTTATGAATGTAAATGAAGTTGGTAAAAACCGGTGTTTCATGATATGTTATTAGTAAAGTATACATACTATAGGTACTACATACCCAACAAATATCTTAATAAAATCTAAAATTTCTTCTTTTAACCAATAATTATGTTTCAAATTTTTTGCATTGGTGTAAAGCCAATTATTCCAAATTCATTATAAATCCAAGAGAACCTCGCATTTCTATTCAAATATACAGAGTGTGTTTCAAAAGTCCGTTTCGCGGCTTTTATTTGGAACCAACGTGCCCTAGGGTCACAGAAGTAAGGTCTACCCCTAGGTTAGTGACCCTGGAGAATTCTTTGAAAGGACTTACAGCAACTTACACCTTAAGGACTACAGCAGCAAATAAAAAAGTTAAAAAAATTAATTTAAAAACTATAGGGGATAGGGCAAAAACCTCAGTAAGAGTATTGTTGCCAGCGTTATGAAGAAGTCACAGAAAAAAGTTTCATGAAAATAACTTGAATATTCGTGGAGATATGGCATGTGAAAATAGCACTTTTTTCAGACCTCAAAAAAGAAAAAATATTTTGCGATTTTTCAGTTGTATTGTGTAGTTTTGTGTTTTTTAAGTTGAATAAAAGCCAAATTTCATCAAAAAATTAAAAAAACTTGCAAATTTGAGATTTTTTCTTTTTTGAGGTCTGAAAAAGGGCTATTTTCACATGCTCATATCTCCGCGAATATTCAAGTTATTTTCATGAAACTTTTTTCTGTGAGTTTGTCATAACGTTGGCAACAATACTCTTACTAAGGTTTTTGCTCTATCTCCTATAGTTTTTAAATTAATTTTTTTAACTTTTTAATTTCGCCGCTAGGGGTGATGTAAGTCATCTCAATGGATTCTCCAGGTTCACTTACCTAGGGGTAGACCTTACTTCTGTGACCCTAGGACTCGTTGGTTCCAAATAAAAGCCGCGAAACGGACTTTTGAAACACCCTGTATCTGACAAATAACGAGTTTTAAGGCACCTGTTCTATTTTCTTAGGAATTTAAAATAACCTAAAATTCAAAGTGATATTTTACTCCGTAATCCGTAATTTACTCCATTCCCATATATTGATGTCCTATTCCTGATTTCTCACATAATCCTTTTATAGTGTACTATTCTAAGCACCAACTATTGCTTAATATTATGATTTTAAAAGTTTACTAATTATAATTAACAACTAAGGATTTTAATACAATATTGTTTCTCTGTGATTTGTGCTACGAATTTACTTTTTTGATTGGCCATCATCTGAAACCCTATTACTTTGTTTATAATGGAAATATTTATATAAAAAGTATTAGATATAAAGATAAGAATAAAATATCTAAATAACAAATGGAACATTACCTGTAATTTTCCTTACGGATATCAGAATAATGATGAAAACACATTGAAGCAACCCCATCATTTGTAACTTTAGAAGATGTTGAAAGAGAGTTTCACAACAGGTAGTTATAAATTGGCTCTAGTCTCTGATTAGATACTTCTTGATACCCATACAAGGAATCAAAACACGAATGTTAAAAAAGTAAAGTTCCTATTTATGAATACTTCTAATCTTGTTGAGATGTTATTCTACTTGAGCGGTGGAATCATTGCCAATTTAGGGTGTTACGTCATGTCTCCATTACTTAGATGAGTGGTGGTGCAACTTGCTTTTACACATACACAGTTCTTTTAAGTATTTGAGTTGATCGCGTTGTTAGTGTGTATTATCTCCATTGGAAATGTCCATTTCACCATCTGTAAAAAAACTGAGAGTTAGTAAGGAGTTATTAAAATTATAAATTACAGTTTTCATAATTATAACGAAAATAAAAATGAAGGTACTTTTAAAAAACCTATAATATGTTAGACTGTAATGTTACTTGACTCAGGAGGAACCAGCCGATATCAAACAAATAAAATAGTTCCCAGCGTGATGTCTAAGTATATATAGCGTCTTTTTATCATGATTTGCGTACCGAAATTCATCCTAGAAACCCAACATGCTTTTGTTTACTCAGTTTTCCTTCCACGTAGTGACGCCATCCATAGGGTCAAGAAACATTGCAACCAAGCATAAAAGAAAATTTCTTGAAATATATAAATTGTTATTTCATAAATAAGCTCATTAATTTAAAAAAGATAATAAAAATGTTCTATGAAATTATTATGTGGAATATATTGTTATTTTCTTAAAATATAAAAGAAAACTGGTCATTTGGGCATTTGAATTCCATAAAACACGATACGCAAAGTAAATACTTTTAATAGTTACTACTCTGCAGAAAGTTTATTTTTTCAATGTAATTCCTAAACTATTCATGCAGGGGGTTTTAAATTCACGATACAAACTTCGACATTTGAGTACACTCTAAACAAAACTGTTGTTTCATCGGATTTTCAACAATAATTTTAACAGCACTCCATTCTTATGTAAAGCACAAATTTCAGCTGTAATCCAGCACCACCAAGAAAAAAAAACATGTCGATTTTACAGATATACAGTAACAACAACATTCCTATTGTAACTGTCTCCATTTTAAGTAAAATACAAAATGTCTCTTTAACTCAGCTGCACTCTTTTCGGCACAATATTTTGTTCTCTACATCAAAGCATCATTCGGATCTCTATTCGGTTTGTTTCTTATTTTAAAACTGCACATTATTGCTTCTATTCTATTTTTATTACCCTGTATTATCTTTCTTACTTTATATGCAGACTTTTTTACAGTATAAAACACAAGAATAACGCCGAGAACTCCCTCAAACCCGAAAAAAATTACCCTCAAAGATTTGCATACTGCTTTATATCAATTGGTTGTTTTATATGACGCCATTTACGTTATTATTTACCATTGGATGCAAAACTATTACCCTAAAAAATAAATAATTTTAGTTTTATTATTGTTATATGATTATAAGATAAACTTTTGCGACTTAATAATTTTTTTTAGTAAACAACCATTAATTATAAAAATTTATTTTACTGTAAAGTGAGATCAGGGTGTCGGGGGATTTCATCTGGTAATTGACCAGTAATATATTTGTGTCAGGCCTGTTGAAACAAAATGCCATATGTTATGTTATTTTATTTAAAAAAAACCCTTGTTTTTCTAACTCTGAGTGGTTTAAAAGTGCAAGTATTTACATGACTTTTCCTTATAAGATTTTCTTTTTTATGGATTTTACTGATCATTTTCCTTGTAGTTTTAACAAACTTGTTGGATCAACCATCATATGAAATGAAAAAAAAACTAAAAACTCACATAGCATTACATAATTAACTCATTTACAACACCACACACATTTTAGAACACTTAGTAAAATCTGTTTACTTAGGTGTTGTAAATTGTGTGTGGTGTTGAGAATGTGTTCTTAATTTGGGGACAAAGTGTTGTAATTTACAACACTATCTAAGAACACTTTTTTCATCGCAACACATTTTACAACACTATTTTAAGAACACATTTCTGACTGCAACACTATTTTAAACACATTTTCAACACACTAATTGTGTTGTGATATAAGTGTTCTTTCTGCAACACATTAAATGCGTTGTAAATTTGGGGACATTTTGGTGTTGTTAAATGTGTTTATTTTTGTGTAATTTTATTTGTCCATTTAATATCCCAATTTTTATCTTAAAAATACACGCTTTACATATATTTTTTAGAATATTTAAACACATAAGACACAGCTAATTTTATTTTTACCCTAGCCTCTACCACTCCTGACTCTGTTAATACTCCTGTACCTTAGAAGTATATTTACTAACTTTAACTTCTACGTGTGGTTACGAAACGTTTTTCGGTTAAAAAACCGTAAGATATATTAATAACCAATAACCATTGAATCTTACATTCCCAGTAAAATGCATCTGATTTTCTCTTACCGCTTCTTACTGCAAAAAAGTTGAAAATTCAAATGGAAGGAACTTATAGGTAAATCTGGAAGAAAGGACTTGGGTAAAACCAAGATTTAATTGTTAACTCCCTTCAAAGACAATGAAGAATATATGGCCAAGCGGGTAAAAATATAAAGCAACTTTATTCCGTCGAGTTGTCAAGTAATACAGAACATAAATACACAACACGAAGTAAATTATTAAAAAGGTTAAGGTTAAAGTTAGATCAAATATCTCCTGGTAAACAATATTAACTCCTCAATTCAGTTACGGGTTAGCATATATTTAACAGTCCCCCCTTCTTAAATTAATTCCCCTAAGAAAAACCAAATCGTTGTACTGGCTTCCTTTTCCTGGTGCTCCTCCTCGGTTGAACATCAACAGTCCTAGAACCCTGAGGTTGTATAGTGACAGTCTCTAAACCTCGGTTCTGAAGATCAGGGGTCTCAGCTGCCTCCGTACTTGGGTGATGTAGATCAGGGGTCTCGGCATCTTTTAGGTCTTGATCTGCTTTCCCAGGATCTTTCTTCTGTTCATCTTTAAAGTTTGGTTCTCTTCCCTCTGTGTTCGGTAGATCTGTCTTTCCTTCTTCTCGGTCTGGTTGTCTGCTGTACATAACTTTTCCTTCACTAGGGTTTTGAGCTTTCAAAGGTTCAATAAATTCAGATGGAAAATGTGCTCCCTCGGATTCTGTGATGTTTCCACACCTTTGAAGCTGATTAATATGTCTCTTCCACATTTGCCCCTCTACTGAGATCCAGTATACTAATCCCTCTCTTCTAACAACCTTCCCAGCTTTCAATTTCTGTGGACTTGAGTAGTTCCTTGCTAGTACTGGACTCCCCACTTCAAAATATCTCATCTGGGGGTTTCCTTTCTCGTCGGTTTCTTTCAATGAGGGTCTTACTAAATCCAGTCGGGTGCGTATGTCTCTTTTCAACATCATTTCTGCCGGGCTAACTCCAGTGGTAGCGTTTGGTGTCTTTCTGTACTGAAGCAAAAAATTCGCAAGTTTGGTACTCAGGCTTCCTTGTTTCTCCAATGTTTTCCGAAGTGCTTCTTTGACTGTTTGCACAAAACGCTCCACTTGACCATTCGACGCAGGATGATATGGCGGTGTGAGTTTATGGTTAATTCCATTCTCCCGCATGAAGGTCTTAAATTCTCGTGAAGTAAAACATGTACCATTGTCACTTACCAATCTCACTGGCAGACCAAATCTTGAAAAAATTTCTCTCAAAGCTTCGATGGTCTTCTGGCTTGTACTGGAGTTCAGGATGATGACTTCAGGCCATTTTGAATAAGCGTCTACGACGAGTAGAAACATTTTTCCGCAGAATGGTCCTGCATAGTCCACATGAACTCTCTGCCATGGTCCTTTCGGCACCTCCCAAGCGTGAACTTCAACCTTCGGTGGTTCTTTCCTTCTCAGACAACAAGCTTTGCAGTTTAAAGTTACCGATTCTATGTCGGAATCTATTTTCGGCCACCAAATGTAGGACCTCGCCAGAGCCTTCATTTTAACAGTACCTATATGACCACTATGGAGATCATTAAACAATCGTTTCCTTAGGCTTTCCGGAATGACGATTCTTGATCCTCTTGTGATACAGCCTTGCTCTAATGAAAACTCGTGGTCCTTCTTCGCAAATGCTGGTGTTTCCAGTGGTTCACCTATCCTCAATCGCTGAAATATGGTCTTGAACAAGGTATCTTTAGCTGTCTCTTTGGCAATCTGATCATGGGTAACTGGTAATTGTTCCACTATCTCTACCTGGAAACTTCGTGCCATCTCTTTGGTTCTTCCTACTGGACTTGTCCTGTTTAATGGCAGTCTAGATAACGCATCTGCATTTCCGTGATTTTCCGAACGTCTGTATTTGATTTCGTAATTAAATTCCTGGAGAAATTGCGCATAGTGCAGTAATCTTTGAGCTGAGAGTACAGGTAAATTCTTCTCAGGATGGAAAATTGACACAAGCGGTCTATGATCAGTTATAAGTGTAAATTTCCTTCCATACAGGTACATAAAAAATTTTTGCACTCCCCAGTAGATCGCCGTAGCTTCCTTATCAATCTGGCTATAGTTCTTTTCAGCAGATGATAGACGTCTTGAAGCATAGGCGCAAGGTCTCTCCGTTCCATCTGGTGTTACATGAGAAAGAATCGCGCTGATACCATATGGACTTGCATCCGTAGCCAACGTCAATGGTAGCTTGGGGTTGTATGCAATCAGCACTCTCTCCGAAACTGCTTCTTTCTTTATCTCGTCAAAAGCTTCTTGTTGCTTATTTCTCCATTCAAACTTCTTGCCTGCTTGTAACAATTCATACAGTGGGTGTAATTTACTTGAGAGATGTTCAAAGAATTTCCCATAGTAGTTGACCAAACCTAACCAACTTCTTAATTGGTTTACGTTTTCTGGTTTCGGTGCTTGGACAATTGCCTTTATCTTGTCTTGGGACTTGGAAATTCCATCAGCACTCAGGATGTGCCCCAAATACTGCAGTGACTTTTTGCAAAACTGACACTTCTTTTTATTCACTCTCAGATTTACTTCTTTTAATCTTTGAAGAACAGTAGCAAGACGTTCCAAATGTTCTGACATATCTTTACCCTGGACTAATATGTCATCGTAGAACACGCAAACTCCTAGTATATCGCCAAGTAGTTGTGCAATATACTTTTGCCACATAGCAGGAGCTGTTTTGATTCCAAACATCAGCCTGTTTACCTTGTAAACACCTTTAGGGGTGCTCACTGCTTGGATTAAAGCACTTTCTTCGGTCATTTCCATGTTTAAGTATGCTTGACGAATATCCAAAGTTGTGAAGATTTTCCCTTCCGATAGGCCAGCAAATAACTGTTCAACATGGGGAGTAGGGTACTTATCATCAGCAAGTTTAGGATTTACTGTGCATTTGTAGTCTGCGCACAGCCTAACTGAACCATCAGGTTTCATTACTGGTACTAGTGGTGTTCCCCAATCGCAGTGATTCACCTTTGTAAAAAACTCCCTTTTCTTCTAACCTATCGATTTCTTCAAAAACTTTGTCCTGGATCGCATATGGAATCTGTCTAGGTGGTCGGAAAACAGGAATCGCTCCTTCCTTCAACTGCAACTTTCCTTTAAAGTTAGGAATTTTTCCCAATCCATCTTCAAAAACCGGTTGAAACTTCTGTAAAACGCTTTGCAGGGTAGTCGTTTCACTTGGAACATTAATCTGTTTGATCTCGGACCAATCGATCTGCAAATTTTGAAGCCATTCCCTTCCAAGCACTGCATCCACTTTAGCTGCAATCACGTATAAATTTTCTTTTAGTTCCTGGTCCTTGTACTGGATTTTTACGGTGACGTAACCTAGAGGTGAAATTTCCTCTCCTGTGTAAGTGCGTAACCTGATGCATGTATCGTGCAATTCTTTCTTTGGGAAAAGTTTCTTAAACTGACTTTCTGACATCGACGTAAAAGTGGCTCCAGTGTCCAACTCGAACTCTACCTTCTTTCCATCCAGCTTGCAAGCAATCTTAATTTTAGCTGGTTTTATTCTGTTTTCTGGAAGTACCTCTTGCATCGAATTCATGAAGAAGTCTTTGCAGCTAGCATCACTGTCCTCCTTTTCTTCATGTGTAATTTGATTCTGCGTTCTTCTTTTGTTTTGATTCGGCGGTCTGTCATTATAACCTCTTCTAACCCGACTAAGGCATGCTCTAGCCAAATGACCAATCTTTCGGCATTTGTTGCATGTTGCATTACGCCAAACACACTGGTTGGCTAAGTGAGATCGATTACCGCATCGATAGCACCTTTGATCATCCTTTCTAGGCGCAATCTCAGTCTTACCTTGAAATCGATTCTTCATTTTATTTCCTTGAGTAGACATCTGAAAAGTTGTATGCTGCCCTTGGATTTCTTTGCTTTCCTTTTGAGCTGTTTCAACAGATAATGCCAAGCTTACGCAATCCTGGAACTTGTTGTCAGGTTCCCGGAGCTGTATAAGCCTCTCCAAAAGCCTTGTATCACGCACCCCCGCAATAAATTGCTGCCTCAAGTGAGCATCGACTGTAGATCGCGAACAATGAGGGCAACAAAAATCGCAGTCCTTGCTTAGCTTCTTGAGATCGGCCACAAAACTTGCAATGCATTCACCCTCTCCTTGGATTCGCTTTGAAAACCGATTCTGCTCCGCAATCGCACTTGGCCTCGGTGAAAGATGATCTTTTAAAACCTTGATCAGATCATCATAGGGCATTTCTTTGGGCTCCTTGGGACTTGTGAGGTTACATAGAAGCTGTAGAGTTTTTGTTCCCAAAGTATGCAACAGAAGCTCACGTTGCTTCTTCTTGCTATCTTCATTGATTTCGGTCAGACCCTGTAATCCAAAATAATTTTCAAGTCTCTTGACGTAAATACTAAATGACTCCGCTTCATCATTGAAGTTTTCAAATTGTAGAACTGGACCTGAGCTTCCACTCTGCAACGTTGCTTTAAGCATTTCGCATAACTCCTTCCTCATTTTCGCTTCGGCCATAATTCCCAAAATAAACCCGTCGCCAGTGAAGAATATATGGCCAAGCGGGTAAAAGACAATAAATGTAATAGATTTTTGAAAAAAAAAGAAATATTATTGAACAGTTAGTGTTAGTTTTCCCTATAAAGGACACACTTTTGGATTTTTCTATTCCATTTAGACCAGTGGTTCCCAACCTGGGGGCGATCGCCCCCCAGGTGGGCGATTTTTGTTATCAAGGGGGCGATAAATAAGGGAGGGGCGATTGGGGGGCGATGGGTATTTAAAGAGGGAAAATAAAATAGTACTGTATGACAGACTGTATTCAGACTTTTTGTACCAAAACAAGTTAAAACCCTGTTTCTTAGGGTCAAATTTCCAAAAATTTTCAGGGGGAGGACCCCCAAACCCCCCATTTGTACTTGGAACTTAATTTTTCAACTTTTTTATAATTACTAGTTCATCAAAATCAAAATCCTACCTAAAATATATGTCCGAAATTCGGAAGAGGTGTACCATAACTAGTTAAAAACCTGTTTTTTGGAGTCTTATTTCCAAAAATTTTCTGGGGGAGGACCCCCGGAACTAAAATTGCTTTTTTTATTTACACATTACTTCAAATAAAAATTAGACATACAATGCGAATTAAAAGGGGGCGATAGGTGTTAGTCAACCTCTAGAAATGGGGCGATGGGCTACAAAAGGTTGGGAACCACTGATTTAGACTCTAAGGAATGTTTGCATTTGCTTCGCTGGTTACTTATAATACGCCTGAAAATCAGATTTCTATAATAGTCCCTTTGGGAAATTGAAGTACTACTTCTTCATATTAAAAAAATAATCCATTTTGAAATGACTCCTTGGATCTGTCTAGAGGTTCATAGAGTAAAAGATTTTAAAACTAATTGCATGCATTAGAGTTTTTACATGAATTTAAAAGTCCAATTTAAGATTCATAATCGGTTTTATTTCAGTATGGAAAAATTCTCAGAAGCCAGTAAAAATATTAAAGAAACAAACGAGCAAATGACTTTTATTTTACTTTGGACATTTCCATAAATGCTAAAAGGGAATACAGGGGAAGAGGCTATGGGGCTAAAACCCCTCCCCCTAAAATTAAATATGCTTCCAATTTTAGTTCAAAACGTCTTCTGTTTTTAGAATATTTTCTTTATTTTTTCATAAAAAATAGGTAGAAATAGGGAAATTATTATATTTCTTAAAGTAAAACAATTTGAAATTTGAAAAATGAATTAAATCCCTTTTATAAAATGAGCAAGAAATGGAAAAATACACCGGTAATCACTTAAGAGATCCTTAAGACAAAATTTCTGTATTTGCTGGCAATGGCTGCAGTCCAATAGGACCTTTCAAATATTACGTAAGCACCTAAGGGGGGGAGAGGGTTTGCTGTTTGCTTATTTTCCTGACAAGGGGGGAGGAGGGATATGAGTGATTGATGCTTACGTAATTCTGCATTTTCGAAAATATCTTGTTTCTTGCATAAATTCAAAACTCAACCAAAAATAAATTTAACAAAAAATTGAATTAGGAAATCTGGCGTCAGCCCTTTTTTCTGAGGATGGACAGTTTCTTACGTTATTATGGTGGGGGGTTTGAGGCTTGCTTATATTTGCTGACAAGTGGAGAGGGGGTTAAAAATGACCAAAAAAGTGCTTACGTAATATTTGAACGGCCCCAATAGACGTGAAAACTGATGCAATCCAGAACCCATTCTATCATGTAAACTCCAACCAGCTTAAGTCACACACGTGCATAATTTATCCACTCCCAAAACGCACTCTGAGTGAGAGAGAGAGGCTTGGCTGCAAACTCGAAACGGGAAATTGCATTTCAAGATACCTGCTTTCCCTTACTTCCGTCCAAATCACATTAAGGATGGAACTTTCCCCGACCGAAGATCAACATCATAACTAGTCCGCCGAAATTTCAACTCATCTAACCACTTCCACTCACCACGGTAGAATAATGCTCGTCACAACAGGAAACAGTCAGTCAAGCTTGTTCTGCGAATTAAAGCAGTTTGCAAGCCTTCCAAGGACGCCTTTGGCAGCCGCTTATATTGATTCGTGCACGGGTCAGCAGAATTGCAGCTGATGGTTCTGCTGGAAAGGTATGGAGGCCCCGTGCATCAAAAGTCGACGGACGTAAATCACCGACGGCAATTACTGGAATATTCTCCCACCGGAAGCGGGAAGACCCAGACGTTTGATCGTTTTGGAAACGGTAATGGGACGTTTAAACGGATCCGCGCGAAATGTGCGAGATTTTCGTCTGAATTGTGAACGTTTTGGGTCGATGCCGATTTTGGGTGGAGGTTGGGTTGGTTGGTTTTACATTACGATCATTTTCCAGGTAAACAACAACAAACTAAATGTAATTTCATTGGCACGAGTATATGCACGCGAGTATATGTGGAGTACGTGCTCGTTAAATCTGTGGGTCCGAAAGTCCTGAGGTCGGTCATGGCGCAGTTTACCTTGGGTCCAGGTGTCTGGAGACTATTTATTCCCCTTCAGATGCATGGCAAAATTGTGCAGGTGGCGATAGATAGTGACAGCATCTAACCACTCAATGAGGCAGAAGTCGGACTCCTGCCATTTATGGGCCTCACTTTCTCAGGAGCCGCACCCCCTTTGCCTTGAATCCTTGTGGAGCTTGGGTATTCCAAGTGGCTCCCGACAACAACAACAATATTGGATTGGATTTTTGGTTACATATTATTTTCCGGTATGTGTGCTTGATCTCAAGGATCCGCTTATAAACCTTCGTGAAGTAAGACACACAAACATAATTTTTTACTGACACAGAGAAAGAGAGATAAAATACACCCAGGGAAAGGCCGGAATCGAACCGACGACGGGTACAGCGCGCAGGCTGCTAACCACCTGAGCTATAAAACAAACTGGAGTCACGAGTGAACGTGCCGAAACCGCCACCGCGGAAAGGATCTGTTCCGCAGAAAGGATCTGATTCATCTGTTAGCACGGCTGTATGCACAGAATGAAACGACCCTTTTAAATTTTGCTCGTAATATTTCAAAAAACAGGCATGGGCGGATTAAAGGGGGTCATGCGGGGAAATGATCTTTCAACTTGCCCCGATTGCTGCAAGCAATCGGGGCAATTTAACCTTCCTCGCCGGCACGTTTTGTCGCTTGTTATAGTATCGGAGGTTATCACTCCAGTTTGTTTTATAGCTCAGTGCTGCTAGCTTGGTGGGCAGCATGTAAACGCACCAAGCCATCCCCCCCAAGTAATATGATAATTCATTATTTTTTTTCGAAGAAAAGTATTCATGTGTTCCTGGAATAATGTTGAATTTAAGAAATCAACACATGTTGGTTTTTTTTTCTCTTTTTTCCCAAGAAAAGTTCAAGATTTTTACTTTACCGCTACTTGAAATTAGGTTATCGTTCGAGCCCTGGTTAAGTCCGATTCTAAGAAATCGTCTTTAGTTTTCTTTTTAATATAAACTGGGCGATGAATTTTGAACTAAACTAAAATCTCTTGAGATGAAGAAATACAAAATACATCAACTGAGAAATATTTAGTTGTGACACTTAACAATTCATATAATCTTCCATTTTTCCTATTTTACTACTATCTAACAAAGCTGCCAACCGTTCCGATTAAGGCTTCTGTCACACTAGCCTCTTAAAGACGCCTAAGTCATTCTCCCCTATCTTGATAAGGATCTTAATGACTTTGGATCAAAAAGCGCTTTATTTCCAATTCTATGAAAATATTTTTATTGATCAATTAATATTTTAAATTGGGTTCCAGGCATTATAAACACATTTGATTTTGATTATTATATTTTTAGGAAATTCTAGAACTCAATTCACAAATATTTATTTAACAGAATAATTTAACAAATATAATTCCCCATAGTTAACAGCATAAGTGTTTAATATTGTGAGGCATATTTATTGGTGTGCCTCAGAGATAATGGTTAAATTATTTCAATCCTAGACCGTTCAAAATTACAATTGAACTCTTTGTGAAAATTGTCGTGGGTTAATAGACTGAAAGGGTTAATACTCATGTGTAAGGTAGGGTTACCCAAGTTTCACATAAAATTACGTACATAAATAGAGCAAAAAGTAAGAACTATAATTAATTATGAACTGATATAAGACATTAAAAGCCGCGTGTATGTATTAGTAATCAAACCAGTCATTGAAAATTCTCAATTTCAATTCATGCAGGGTAGGTGGGGGTACAAACCCGCACAAGGCAAAACCACGCAACGCGATTTTTAATTGTTAATGATTGATTCAAAAGTTGAAAACCAGGTGGTTGATTTGTCCCATTGTGACTTACTGTTCTACGAAAGTTCGTACCCCTAAGTCACTCATGAGTTTAAAAAATGCTGTAAGTTTGTTTTTCATCATTTAGATGTAATTTTTTTAATCTTTTACTTAGACATTAAGTAAAATAGGGCTTGAGGAGAAATACAAACAAATAGCCCAATGATAAGATAGCAATTCAACTTCAGTTTCATTTTGAAAGAATTGCCTCAACATAACTCTGAAAATAATAAGGCTTGCTTTTCAAAACAAAGTAAAACGGGGCAAATCCACGCAGGTGTTTTGGGGCAAATCCACGCAGCTTAAAAAGCTCAGGAATTCGTCCCAAAAGGAAAATGGGACTACTTGGTATCTGAAGAGGTTAATTAAGGTGTCCGAGATGCCAACCCTCTACCTGAAACCATCCTTTCTCCCTTTTGAAAGATATCTGGGCAATCTAAAATGAATTGCTACAACAGGTTGACAATTTTCATTAAACTGATCATATTTATATTTAATACTGTTGGTTGGCTTAGAAATATTAAAACAACATTAAGGGGATTATTTCTAGTGTTTTTATAATGAAAAAATTATGTTGATCCATGATTATTTCACTCGGGCACCAAGATTTGCAAGTGCGGGTCTTTGCACCATTTTGCGAGGCAAAGCCCCGCAATTTTTTTTTCTACTAAATTGTAAATTTCTCCTAAAAAATACCATTGATAAGAGTTTAAACTTGGATTGGTTTTGTAAGTAGGATCTCAATCTAACACCTCCAATTGAAATTTCAGGATTATCTACCCCCTTTCAATGACAATGTTTAAAATACTGATAATTGCGTGGCTTTTCCCCCACCTACCCTATATTTAGTTCAAATGACACACACGCACACTAATAATTTACCCTAATTATACATAAAACTATTAAATAAAACTGTTTTGAAAAAGTTCACAATTAAAAACGGGATTAAAAATTTCCAAGCTTTTACTGAAGTTGCATTAAAACAGAGCATTTACGAATACTCTAATTTATTCAACAAAGGTCTGATTTGTATTTTACAGAAAAAAACCCCTTAATAATCATTCATACATCGAGTTCATGGCATGGGAGTTTTTCCTCCTATTTCCTCTATCTCCTTAGATAACGTCATTTACCAACTCCTCTCATACCAGACAATAAATACTACAAAAACGTTTCATGGGCCTCTTGATAGATTCTAACCAGTTTTAACCATTACATGAATGCCACTTCAATTTTCCGAGGATAGACCCAACATAAAATATGGAGCACTATTTTTATCCGCCCCTGATGAATTCAACCCTCGGAAAAATTCATTTATCCATCATCTACTCCCATACCATACCGGTCCCAGGATACAATTCCTTTTCTGAGGCTCCCCATTTATACGCATTTTTCGGCGGAACGGAGATCCCCTTTCAACATTCGGAGTATTTGTTTTTTTTATTACTGCACCCCGTTCTTAACACATCAGTTTTTGCCCCCCTTCGCGATAGGGATTGTTTTTAGGGCGTTGAGAAAATGTTGGATGAATAAGAATTTCCCTGTAAATATATCCATAAAAAAACCTGGGGAGTAACAAATAAAACGCTGGAAGGGAGGATGGAATTCTTTTTACGGAGATGAAGGAGAGCGAAAGTGCCATAAGCTCTGGCCTGACTTTGATTGATCAAGTGCGATCCGGAAGGTAGGGCATGCTGGGAAAAAATTGACTTTTATTCATCCTATGTATCAAGCCCCGCTTTTTACGTGTGCGCAAAATATTTACTTTGTCCTATAGGTTTGAATAACAGGTTTATCGTATCACGCTCAGGAATACGCAAAGGAATATCTCCGATCGTAGAAACATGCATTTTGTTTCACCTAAAAGTTATTGTAAAAATATTCCTTGTAGGAGGTGATTTTAAAGTAAGCATGCGATCTATGTAAGTGTTTTCGGGAAATTGACATGCGTTTAGCTCTTGACATATTTTGATCAAAGAGAGAGGGGCAAATTGTGACAACTAGTTTACACTGGTGTACAACGTTAAAGCTCTATAGAGCTTTATCAAATTATGATGAACACTTTTATAGACATAAGTATTTCTTAAAAGCAATATTATAACTTGGAAAAATCTTTATGAAGAAGAATTCCATCTTCATGCAGTTAATTTTTCAGCTGTAAAAGTTATAGAATATTTCTCCTTTAGAGATGGAAAATGTCTTGAAATATTCTTTGACTAGATTTCAATTATTAAACCAGCGGGGAAGTTTTCAAAAGCGGGCCGATATTTTATATTATACGTACAGATTATTAAATTATAATTAAGTTTAAATGCTTTCCATTAGTTAAATTCAAAGCAATGAATACACAATGAAAATTGTAAAATTCTTAATAATATGTTTACATGGGGTTAAAGCAAAAAGAAGAAAAAACTATAAAATCAAGTTTATTTCTAATACAAACTGATAATATTTGCGCATACTCAAAAATTTGGATCACTTATCATTTTAGATTAATTAATAAACATTATTGATTCTAAAGTTTGAAGAAAAATTTATTTACTCTTTTATATAAACTTTAAGGCTTTCTGAAAACATTTTTATCCCTACATTTTTACTCATTATATGACGAAATTATAATGAGTAAATATTTCAATAAACCCTTTAAAAAATTAATTCAACGTATACACGAACGATTAAGAGAAACACTTGCTAGACAAATTCTTCTCAAAGTCTGAAAATTAAAATTAACCCAAGTTAGAGTATATTTAAGTATCAGTCTACAGCCAGTGAAGAATAATAACTAATCCCTCTTTTAACTCCCAGAAGTTATTACAAACCATAGCAGCCCAGCTATATCAATACAATTGTCTCTACATCTTCCAAGATTAGCTAGCTGACTGTGTCCATCATTTCCGTAGGTCGTAAAGTGCCTCAGCTCTTCAGAAGTGAAATACCGCCAAGATTTCTCCAACTTAGGCGCAGAATAGCCTCGACCATTACAAACCTTCGGTAAGGTAAATGTGGGTATAGTGGACACTTTAAGGAAAATATTTGCTTAAATTCTTAATAAATACCAACATATTTGCTTGGAAACTGTTATCATCCTATTTTTAGATTAATTGGATCTTCTTCTTTCGATTTTACCATTAAAAATTTTAATTAGATTGGGTGAAGTATTTTTAATTAATTTTTAAAAAGTACTCCAAATTGCATCTATAGTGGCCACATAGATGTAGCTGTTGTATCTATGGTGGACACCTCTTGCATCTATAGTGGACACCTCTCTTTTTCTGCCTATATGAGGGGTTTATGCATAAAATTCAGGGGGTTTTTTGTATAGTCGTTTAGTTCTAATTAAATCTTCCTTCCCAACGAAATGTATTTTAGATCAAATCAAATTAGCTTTATTTAAAAAAATACTTGATAGTTTCCGGCCCAAAGCCTACGCTGTAGCGGATTTGAGAGGAGTTAATCATTTAATTCAATGTTTTAGAAACCTTGGTTCTCAAAGACAGAATGAAACCAAATTCATACAACGCTCATTTTAAAGCACAATCAACAGTTTATGAAGAAAAACTTATTCAAATTAAATATTGTTTTTGTTTCTTTTAGAAGCCATTGCAGTGGCCACTATTGGAAAATCTAAGATTATGTGTTGGTAAAGTGGCCACCCCCATAAATCCTCGTTAAGTCAATATTTTCAAATAAAGTTTAATCAGTATTATTTTATACACTCTATTTTATCTTGATATAAATTTAAAAGTCAATCAAGCGGTAATAAATACGAAAAAATCAGTTCCGAAATACCCGTTTCCTTACGCGATTCAATAAGCGAAATTAAATTTCAGTCACTCGACCGATGTTGTTATTTTCAAATATTTAAATATCCTTCCCATGCTGATCTGTGGTATCGGTTGTAATTTACCAGCTTACCTGATTGTACAATCTACTATGCCTATGAGTTTTGATGCTGCTTGATGCCTCTAACTCGTTTTATTTAAATTTAATCAGCTATGTGGCCACTATTGGTACTGTGTCCACTATACCCACATTTACCTTATAGCACCGTCCAGATATCTAGCGCATTCGGCTTGACAATATGAATCACTGAGTCTGTGCAGACAAGTGGCAATTGAGACGTCTTCAGATAGTAGGTTCTGCCACTGTGTAGATAATTTCGCAGTCGGTCTGCAGGGACGATTATGATTGGCCTGTCGTAAAATAGGCTAATAACGTCTGATGTGCTTATCGTGTATGTAATGTAACGTTTACTTTTGCCCTGGTAGATGATTATTTGTTTCCATATAGTTTTATTTAAATATTGTTTATAAAAGAGGAATATGTTAAAATAATGGGAAAATTAATTGATCCTTTGTTCTATAGAAGGGAAGTAGTATAGCTAATCAAAAAATTAATTCTCTTTTACTATTTCCGAATAGTTTATCCCATTCGTTTACAAGCAAGTAATAAGGGTTTTGTTTTCCCAAAGTTCACAATGAATTCAAAGCATGTCTATAAGCTTCTTTTATGAAAAATTAATGAGTTCAAATAGGTAGTGTTATAGTTAGTATAATGTTAGTGTTATAGTTAGTATAATGTTAGTGTTATAGTTAGTATAATGTTAGTGTTATAGTTAGTATAATGTTAGTGTTATAGTTAGTATAATGCAAGGAATTGAAGTAAAGATAAATAAGTAAGTTTTTTTGCGTCATTCGATTTAATAAAGTTTCGTTACTATTTTATTCAAAATTAAAGTAACATAAATTTATGTTCTAACTAGTTGGTAAATACCAGTTTGTCAATTTTTCAACTTTGTTCAGCTGATAGAGTGCTTTGAAAAAAATTCTTTATTAAAATCAAAATTTTTCCATTCCAAATTATACTTGGGTACATAGAATTGATAAGAAATATAAGTTGATATCCATTTTACGTCTTAATATGATCAGCAATTTTGATGCATTAAAGCTTAAATGAACTTCAAATAAAATAGAGAAGGATAAATTATTATGATCGTTTATAAATCCGTGTAATTTGATTCGAATGCTTTCATCCTTTTCAAGATAAACTCTCCGATATAATATCAGAAACAAAAAAGAAATAATGATTACATTTATGTACTTTTAAGTATAACGACTTTTGGATATTCTCAGGTAAAGTAGTTCAACAACACACAAATACTCTATAAAACTCGGAGCCGTAACTGTGCCTTGCAATAATTTAAGTCGAACAATAAACAAATGCAGGACCCTAGAAAGTCTGTAAGTACATGGAATGGGGTCATTTAATTAATGGCCGAAGCTTAAAGGATTTTTCTGAATTTGTACTGGGCCGTGCGCAAATTAAGCCCAGACAACAACTACAGACATCGTGGAATTCAGCATCAACCAAAACTATGGAGTCCATTTCGGTAATTGCCACCTTATTTTCTAAAGCCATGAAGCTTAGTTTTTTTTTTAAACAGTTGGGAGAGGGCACGCTAGGGATATTCTGTGTAATGGCAATTTGTTTTATTTCCCATTTTTGCTTTTATTGGTGAGGGAAATAAAATCGAGTTTTGGTTTGTGAAAACGAAGAGGAATTAAAATTCATTACGGATGTATGTTGTTCCTGTTCCGTGAAAACTTGTTTGGCTTTAATGGAATTGAGTTATTTGCCTCATAATTGGCGTTAATTCCGTTGAGTGTTTTAAAAGGGGGATGGATTAAAATTAAAGGTTTTTTGAAGAAATGTCTTCTAATTGGAGAATTATTTTCTTGCTTAAGCTCATTATTTCTTAATTTCAGTGGGATATGTCAGTCAAAATATTCAATGATGGCTTTTTTAGAAAAGTTAAATATATCCATAAAAATACCATCCATTTGCCATCAAACAAAGGACAAGGCAAAAAATAGGTTAAATTAAAGCGTTTTTTAATAAATAAAAATAATTTTACAAATAAAGAAAGTTAAATCTTTTAAATAAAATATTATGAGTATTTATAAAATTTTAATTTTTTTACAGTATGAGAAAGTAAAAATCATTTAATAAGTTTCTATGTGAAATAGTGGTTTAATTTTTGTAGGGTTACTTGGGGTAAGTGGGAGACTGTTGGATAAGTGGGACACCCCCCTAAAACTATAATATGTACAAGAAATCTCACACTTACTCGCATTGATTGTGTTACAGCTTGTTACACCGATGAGTTTTGCATATATTTGAGGTTGGTTTAATTTATTTTTAAGATTTTTTAAATAATTTAAAATAGATTCCCAGATTTTTTTTTTGGAGAGTTCAAGATGCATTTTTCAAGGAGGTATTTCCAGGTAAGTTTTCATTACATTTTAATGTTTATTGAACTTTTTTGCAGAGTTTGACCTAAAATACATACTGCAATTTGAAAATTTTCAAATGTTTTAATTTTGAAGTGTTTAAGAGGGGGGTCCCACTTACCTCATAGTTTTAGCATGATTGGGGTAAGTGGGACCCCTCTTTATCTAGTAATTCAGTCCCCTTATTATAATGTAAGTGGTTCGAGAGGGTCCCAAATGATAAAGAATCTATTACTGTAGACATGGGCGGATTTAAGGGGGGTTATAGGAACAATTTCCCCCAAATTTTCAGAAAATTTCGATTTATAGTAGCAAGACCTTTTACTCACCACTTCAAAATTCATTAAAATATATAAATAACTTGATCGACATTTAATATCAAAATTGCGTTTTAATTTAAGTTATGGTGAGTAAAGTGATATATCTCTCATAAATAGTGTTCATTCTTATTTAGTGCGTGCGATTTCTTTTTTATCTTACAATGTTTACTAGAGTGCCGAAATAAATCTTAATCAAACTTATTATATTTTTTAACGCTATTTTATATGTTAAAGTAAAACATATCGCTTTGTCCTTTCAAAACATTCTTTAAAATACTTATTTTGCTTTTAATTCTATTCTTACTTTATCATATTGATTTTAATGTCAGTAGATTTCTGTGAGTAGTTAGAATAAAATATTTTGTAGTGAAAATCTCTGTACGTTATCAAGTAAGACCAACTTCCTTCCTTTTAAGTTTTGCTCACTTCTCATAAAAATGAACAGGGGTGTCCCACTTCCCCATCACTTGGGGTAAGTGGGACACCCATATAAATTTTTAAATAAAGACCAATTAAGAAAAATTTAAAGTTTTATTTCAGAAACTATTAAATATATTTTTGTTAATGGATAGTGTCTTTAACGAAATTAGTCAATAAGTTCAAATTTAACCAGTTTAAAATTATTCTCTTTAGCTCCAAAAATGCACTAGGCCAAAGGGGGTCCCACTTACCCCAAGTGACCCTATATTTTAAAGAGGGTAAACATATTTGACGGTCTATATTTAGTTCATATTTGTATGTTGCATTAGGATAAGTAAAGGCTAAGTAAAAAACCGTTTTCTTGTAAGTAACGAAAATTTAAACAATTGTTTACATGCATATTTTTACAGTATAAATTTCATTATTTTTTACTTCCCCTGTACAGTGTTCCCTCGTTATTCGCGGTAGTTACGTTCCAAAATATACCGCGAATACGCGAATAACGAACCCAGTTTTAAAACGGGCATGTATGATGATATAACAGATATAATGTTTCGACTCATTTATTACATAAAACTAATAAAACTAGTTCGTGCAAAAAGTAGTTTTAACTGTAAATTACTGTAAATAATTGTAATAACTGTAAATAATTTGTAGCAAATACCAAAAGAGTTACTAGTTAGAAAACTTGCTTACAACCGTATCGACCATCTCGAGTCAATTCAAAGCTAACTCTAGAGTAGGATGCCTCTAGAGTTAAGCTAACTCTAGTATTAAATGTTTAGCTTATCGACCATCATCGAATTAAGATACTCTAGAGTTAAATGTAGGCTCGTTTCTGATTGGACAGGCACGAATGGACAAGACAATAGACGGCCACAAATACCTCACAAGTCATTTCAATAAAAACAAATTATATTAAAAAATTATTGATTCTAACTTATAAATAATTTAATCAAAAGGGTTTCCTTTAAAATATTGAACAAGTGTATTATTAACTATTATTAACCAACTTTCTATAAAAAAAGTACACAAATAAATTTTTTAAATTTAATATTTTACCTAGTAACTCGTCAATACATCTAGTGTTCTTATTATTTTTTCAACCCAGGTCAAACAATACCTATAAAACTAGTAAAAATTAAGAGGAAAAAAACCTACATGACACTCAATATTTACAAACAATTTCAGTTATCGAACTAAAATTTACAAATTTTACGCATAATTTGTGAAATTATAGTATTTAATAGTATTTTGTAAGTTTCTACAGCACTTTTCCACATTATCCTTAATGCTTTCTGCTAACCAGTGATGCTAACATATCGCCGACGGCCATTTTGTTTTGTTAACTCTAGAGTAACTCGGGAAAATTGGGGAGTCAACGGAAGTACTGTTTTTCACTCGAGAGTTAAGGTATTTTGGTCTGGTCGATAACGTTAACTCTTGAGTGCGAGGTTTTACACCTAACTCCAGAGTAACTCGAGTTGGTCAATACGGCTGTTAGTAGAAGAAGTTACATTTTTCTAAATGGTTTTACATAATAAATACCAGAATCGGAAAAATTATATCTTTTCTGCCAAATATGCAAGTTTCATTGCTAAAAAACTTAAAGATCGAAATCCGCGAATATGCGAGGACCCAATGTATAATCTAAAACTTCAAAAACATGAAATAAAAATGTAAACATCTGATGATATATTCAAAATAAATTACCTTATAGAAAATAAATCCCTGATAGAAAATAAACATTACATAATTATATTAAACCTTACAAAAAAGAAATACATTGAAACTTCAAAACACAATAGATTACATTAATGTCAAGTAGTACACAAAAGTATAAAGCACAAAAATGTATCTCACTCATAACATACTTTCAATTATCCACCGCACAGGCAAAAACAATTTTTTCAAACAACAGATTCAACACCTCACTATCTCAAAAACCTGCTACTATAAACACAACACCACCGAAAATGACACCCTACCAAAAACGAACAATACATTAAACATCGCTGCCACACCTGTTTTGCTAATTAACATATTTGAACTACAATAACAGCTGTAAGTGCACGACGGACCAACGTAACAAAAAAAACTCGCCTTGTTTACACTTTTTCCTCTCCGGTTATTTTCGAAAGACTTCAAAATGATTAACGACTTCCAGACCGAAGGAATTAGAGTTTTTTGAAAGAGTTTAATGAAAAAGCTGTCATAGAGAGTGAGTGGCGGTCCAATCCCTGGGTGTTCCCCCATCTCATCCCTTTTTTCCCCAATCTAATTTTTCACGCATCGCGGTACCCCGTTCGGTGTGGGTGATTTCTCGTCCCAAGAAATTGATGCTTATGGGAGGCTATTGATATTTAATTTGTAAAATGGGGGACTCGTGGAGACGGAGGAAGGTATTTTTAGATTTGTGCCTTATTTCCGATTTGGAGTTTCGGCGGGAGGTAAAAATAATTTTTTCCACCATCGATTAGGTTTATCAGGGAGAAGGGGGTCGTGCACTCATGCATAGTTTAGGAATCGGCAGGATTTTTTGGGTTTTGGTGGTGTTTAATATCCAGTCGGGATATGTTTGTTAGCGGGAAGATACAAATTGATTACTGCGATTATGGCAATTTCGCTGTTTGAGCCACCTGTTGTCGATACCAGTTGGAAGCGATCATTCAAGAGAAACATATTTTTATGAAGGTTTGATTGTATTCTAGTTTGCAAACCATGAATAGAGTTGATTAAGCTCCATTCAAAAATACTCGATATGATCCAAATTTATTTAAAGTGGATTTCTTCATTGGACATTGTGTCCTGTGTAATAGTGCATCTAATTAGAAATGTATAAGGATCTAAATCAGTAATAGTTGAAATCTTAACCTATGTAATTTCATTGAACATACAAATCTATCGATGTCTTGAAATTATTATATATTAGTTTACAGTAAGAAAGAATTGAAGATAACTTTGTAATGGTGAAATTCTTTTGTTGTTTAGAAGGAAGGTTTGCTTTTATAATTTATCACATAAAGAAATTCTTTAATAAAACATTTTGTTTGTTTTCGTTCATTGCTATTACATTTTACTACCCAAGGTAATTTCTATTTTAAAAGATAATTCAAATATTTAAGGTTATATATTGGTTTTAATGTCTAATAGAAATGCTGTTTCTAAAAAAACCTCAAACTTACATTTGAAATATGATTTTTTCTATTTCGCATGTTAAAACGTATAGAAGATCAAATACATATAAGACGGAAAATTTTATAGCAAACAGCTTTTATGAAATACATTTAGGCATGAAATGAAACTTTTTTCTTTCATTCTTTTGAACACATCTCTAAAAAAGGGCATACAAGACAAGCTTTTATTAGTTCCAATACTTAAAGAAGCCATTTTTATGAAATTCTATTTGAACTCTTAAGTAAAATTCAACAGTACTTATTTGAAGTAACATATTTCTTTCTGAAGCTTTCATTGATGAAAATATTTTTTACAGTAAAATAACAGTAATTTTTTAGCATTATGCCAAGTAACAAAGGCCGTTTAATTTATGGAAAATTTTTAAAAGTAAAAAATTAATCCTCAAAAATGTAAATATTAAATCCTTTCCATTTCATGAAAAGGTGTTGTTAAATACGCGTAAGATAAACACTTAAAAGTTTTAAGTTAGCTGTAAAACAAAAGGATATGTTTTCTCATATTCTGCTGATTTTATGTACTAAAATCAGGGGATATTTCTTGATTATTTTAGGAATATTTATGCTACACCGTTTTGGAGTAAATATTGATTACAATTTCCAGTTTCTTTTAAATTGCTATTTCCTTAAAGAAAATTTTGATTATATTCAAGCTTAAATACAATATTTAGACTAATTGCATCTGAAAATCTCCCTTATTATTCGTCCGCGCATTAGAATCAGCATCTAAATTAGGAGTTGCTGTTTGAAAGTTGAAAAAAGTTGATGTTCCTATAATCATTTGCTATTTATCGATTCACACAAAGAAAAAATCCCTCGCTAATCCCCAAATCAAGAGATCGAAAGCAGAAACTCCAAATCAGCGAATTAATTTTCCAATCTTCCTCCCATTTAGCACTTATCTCGGAAACTCGCATCTAAATTGGAAAGATTCCAAAAAATGCTCCAACAAGAAAAGGAGAAAGCGACATTCGAATACCTTCCTCAATTTGCGACCTCCCCCTGACTTATTTCACACGTCATTAAAACCGGAATCTAATTAGAGCGAAACCGTGACAAAGACAAAAAAAACCTCACACACCGGGAGACGTCTGAATATTTAATACGGGAGAGCTCTAATTGAAGAGTGCCCGAGCAGGGCACACAAAGAGGGAAAAAGGCAAACACAAGAAGAGCAAAGCGTGAAAAGACGTTACGGGAACATCACAGATAGGGAAATTAGGCAGGGAAGACGGAACAAGAGGGAATCTCAAAAGAAGCGGGAAAGAAAAGCGGGGGAAAAACCCAGCTAGTTGCAGTGGGAAGAAGTGAAGCGTATTGTCATTAGCCCATGGTTTCGGTACTTAATACTTCGGGAAGTACAAAAGAAATTCGGAACATGGGCAAAAAGTGGGCAAAGAGTGTGTGGGTCCAGGTTTTTTTTTTCTCCGGCTAAATGTGCGTAATCACGGTCCCGTTCTTTTGTGCTCTGTCTCCCGTCCTAAAGCAGATTTTTTTTTTAATTTCGTTATTCATTTAAACGTTGTTCCAATTTTTTTATTATTTATGCATGGAAAACTTGGAGAGGGATCCAAGTTTAGTTTTGTTCAGTTTTCGATGGATGAAAATTTCATTATGAAGGCATTTTGCTGAGAATATAAGGAGGATGATAATTTTTTTTCCTCTTAACTTTGTGATCGGATTATATGAGCGGCTTAGAGGAAAAGGAGTCTAAATGTATTTAAGGAAACTTTAGGCAAATTGATGTTTTTTTGCTTTATTACAAAACTTAAAACTAGCTACTCACTTATAGCATGAACTGAGTTTCTTGCATGCAGAACCGAACTCAAATACAGAGCGGAAGGAAAACTTTCCTCTTCATTAGAAACCTCTAGTTTTTAGTTAGACCTAAGAAAAGTCTAACTAAAAATCAGAGAGAATCAAAATGTATCACTTATTTTTTAAGCTAATTTACTTCATGAAAATAGAAGTAGTTCTGAAATATTTCCCATTTCAAAATAATTGATAGAATGTATTGAAATACTAAAAACATGTAATCAGTACTTAGGGTACTTAATTACTGCCTATACAGGGTGTCCCATAAATAATGGGTCACACTTCTAGGGGGGATAGAAGAGACCTAGACGGGTCAGAATCACATAGGATTCGGGGGTCCCAGACCAAATCCCAGGGAGTTAAAAATGGAGCGACACCCCAAAAAAATTATTGAAAAATTCAATTTGTAGAAGAACTGCTATTGATAGAAATTTAATTATGGTCTCAAAAATTGTGGATTAATATGATCCTTAAAATTATCTCAAAAGTCATCACCTTAAAATTTTTTTATTATGAAAAAAGTTAAAAAACCACAAAAAATGTGACAATTCTGCAGAAACCTCATTTTGTATTTCGAAATCCTCTCTTTTGATTTTATAATCTGAAAGATCATAGTTGTAAACCCTTAAGTCCAAAGTTTCACGTAAAAACCATCAATATTAAACGCTTGAGACCCTGTTAAAGTTCGTTTTTTGCGTGAGCAAAGTGGTTTCCTATAGCCGTTTCCAAAACGACTGTCTGCGGACGAAAAAAACGGACTTATACCGTGCTTTAACAGGATCTCAAGTATTGAATATTTATGGTTTTTACGTGACACTTTGGACTTAAGGGTTTACAACTATGATCTTTCAGATTATAAAATCACAAGAAAGGATTTCTAAAAACAAAATGAGGTTTGGGCAGAATTTTCACATGTTTTTGTGGTTTTTTAACTTTTTTCTTAATAAAAAATATTTTAAGGTGAAGACTTTTGAGATAATTTTAAAGATCATATTAAATCACAATTTTTGAGACCATAATTAAATTTTTACCAATAGCAGTTCTTCTACAAATTGAATATTTCAATAATTTTTTTGGGGTGTCGCTCCATTTTTAACTCCCTGGGATTTGTTCTGGGACCCCCGAATCCCATGTGATTCTGACTCGTCTAGGTGTCTACTATACCCCCTAGAAGTGTGACCCTCTATTTATGGGACACCCTGTATATTAATGTTACATAATAATACATTAATATTTATTTATTTATGAAGATTTTTGCTCATAATGATGTATGAAACATTACCTAGGAAAAAGTTTTGACGTAATATGTGCATTATTAAGAAATTTTATAAAATTACCCATTATAGACCCTCCATTTAACCCCATTTTAGAAATATATAATCATTTCGTTAACATAAACTCTTAACCTAACGTACTCTCAAAATGAATACCATTATTTTAACTAAAAACTTTGGGAGGGAATTTTTTTGTATGTAGTAAAAGATGTAATAAATTAGTAAGCTTTAATGTAAGCATTAAGAACGTCTAGAGGATTATATATTACCTTCTTTTTCATTTACCTGAATTTTTCCTACAGACAAGAGTGTATTAGCAGAAAACTATATTTGCAAAAAAAATTAAGTAAGTAAAAACTAGGGAAAGTAAAAAAAAAAGTGAAAGATAACTAAAACAATAAATGTGTCTTTGGTAAATGTAATTTCTTTCGCCTATTTTTTAATGGTTTTTTTTGCAAAACAAGTGAATTTTCGGCATTTTTTCCTCTGGTTTAATGATTTACCTTGCTCATAATCGTTATAAAAAGCACAAAATACAATTTCGTCTTCCTGATAAAGATTTTCAATGGACAGTAGAACCGTCGAAAAGATTTAATCTTAATTAAAATTCTGATCACATGATTACATCTAGCAGTACCAAGAGATATATTAAGCCTTAATTTTTGCTTAGTTTTCATGGCAGAAGTATATTTCATAATTGAAAAAATAGCACTAAATTCTTTCCCGAATATTTTTTTAATTTCATAAATATTTCTTACTTTGTTACTTTACTTATAATAAATATACGAATAAATAAAATAGCATGTGAAATAAAATAATTAAAATATATTTATTATTAAAAAACTAATTCCTTAACTATTACTGAAAGCATTATTTTTTCAGAGAACCTATTCAGATATTTCTAACTTATCTAAATGGTAAGAAATAAATAAAAACATTTATTTCTGTCTGAAATAATTTGTTTGATTTTGTATGGACATAAACAAACACAACATAAAAGTGACAGCTGAAATAAAAAGCAACGGAGGACTCTAGGTTCATAAAAATATTAAAATAAACAATTTGAATGAATCATAGGATTCATATAGGATTAACATTGGGAACTTCAGGGCTAATGTGGCACCTTAAGAAATTTTCCAAAAATTCTGTAAAAATTCACAGGTACTCTCTGGCACCTTAGCCAACTTTCCCGCCCTAATGCGTCAACAAAATCGAAAAAAGTTTTTTCGATACACCCTATTCCATATAAGTCGGTTAAATTCATGGATACAACAACCAACTAACATGTATATAAATTCAAATAGAGGTTTGAATATATTTTTTTAAAAACAGTTCCTCGAACCCTGAATGAAAATGTATTTGAAGAGTTATACCCATGTCCTTATAGGTTTTACAACAGAAAAATATGAGAGTAAAACTCAAAATTCTCCTACAATGCCCTTTTAACTGTTTAATATAAGAAACTCGAGATTCTCCAGCGAAATTCCAGCAGCCATAAAAATTTCTTAAACTGCTCCAACACAAAACTACACACGCAACCCACATGGACAGAAATTAGCAAATCAGAAAACCAGAAACATCAGTGATAGTAACGTGGCAATAAATTCCGACCATCACCCGACTCAAAGTGCACTTTAAGACGACAAGATGGCTGTCTGTCTTACCACCACAGTCGCAATTACGTAAAACGTCGAATGGATTTTTTTCGAATAAAAACCGGGGAAAAGAATGTCTCGCAACAAAAGTGGGAGATATCGACATAAGCGTTTACGAGTCTTTTCCTGCGGAACGCCAAGACCTCCTATCTTGGACCGTAAAAGTTATTATTCCAGGTTCCACTTCTAAAACCTAAGGGAAAATAACCAGCATACTAATGACCATCATTTGACTCCACTTCCCTCTTGTAGAGGTAGATATTGCTCAAAGTATTTTATAACTTTTGCTCTGCCGCTTTTACATTGGGATGGTACTCAGGGCAGAAGGCAGGGGAAAGTTTGGTGAGAAAGAACACTTTTTATGGCAAATCTGGGAAAAGTTATCCGGCAGTTTACCTGCATTACTACTTGGATGAGTAGGGCATCAAAAGTGTTGTTTTCTACATAATCTTCTAAGTAGAAAATATTTCATTTCTGCAAGCACTTACCTTAGCACAGAAATATTTAATGTAATTTAAATTTAAGTTTGTCCAAGTATAAAATATGATGGGAGTTCTAACACTTTAAGCTAATATTTAAAAGTACATGAATGTTAAACTTGTTCTGGAAATAAAAATTATTTGTCTGAGCTAAGTTGTTTAGAACTTTCCGCTTTTACTAGATTGTAATATTTTTGCATAAAGTGTAATCATTATATGTAAAGAACTATCATGTGTATTATGATTATATCAGGAGCAAGGTGAAAACCACTAATACATATTAGAAAACCTTTTTATAGCTTAAAAAATGCTCATTTTTGACATTTTACTTCCTATGTCCCTATTTTTGAGGTTCCCTTAGGTTTATTTGCAAAAAAAACACGCTATAAGTTCTTTTAAACACTACAGATAACACATACTACATGCCAGTTACACGAAACTTAAGGTATCCGTATACCTTTGACAACTTTTTTTAAAAATTTTGATAATAACCTAATTTTTTCTTTAAAATATCATTATTTACCCCAAAACTTAGTTATAAATCTAAAAAAAAATTTGAAAAAAAAATTTTTTCTACCAATTAAGGGTAAAAAATAGGGTCAAAAGGGTCAAAAAACAACCATCACGCATTTTGAAATTGCACAAAAAGTTATTCATATTTTTTACTTCTGTAAATTGTATTTCAAAGAGTGATATGTAGTCTTGGATGTAGACTAAAAGTTTTTAAAAATATAAAGTTTTAAAGTTATTAGAAGCTTTTGAAATTAAAATACCTTAAAAATAATAAAAACAATATAAACAATGCTATTATATAAGCTGTTAATTTTTTTCTACTCAACATATTACCATGAATATAGTCTAGATCCAACACTTATATATCTAAAATATGTATACCAAATTTCATGCAAATCCAACAATAACTTAAGGAGATATTTAAAAATGCGATAAAGCAAAAACTCAAAAAACCCATTTTGAGAAAACACAAAATTAAACTTTTAATTGTACCTAACTTACTACATATATGTAATGTTTAAAATTCTATAACTTCGGTTCTAAATGTCTTAGACAGAAAATTCAAAGTTTTTTTTGAAGCCAATGAATAGGGCTACAATTCTAAAGCATTATTAGAAAATCGAGGTTTTCATGCAAATTGACCTAAAAAAGGTGTACGGAAAAATATCGAAGAAGAAATACAATTCCTTAAATTCAGAAAACTTATGCTGTTACACTTCAGTCATATCAAACCATTTTTCATAAACATGATTATCAACTCTTAACAAAATCGAGACTGGAGTATTAAGGTTTTTACAAATTTACCTGACAGTATAAAATGCTTCTAAACATTACATCATATCAAACACCAGTATTGTATAATACGAAAAGCTTTCACTGAAAAAAAGGGCATGAATATAAAAAGAAAATACATAATAAAATGAACTAGGAAAGTCAGCATCAATGCCCTATCGACAATTGCAACGAGCCGCATCGATCTTATGAATAATTCAAAATAAACTATGGCTCCAAGAAAAATTCTTGGTAATGGAGTAAACACGAGTTTATAAGGAATATGAATTTAGAGAGCCTTGGAAACCAAAATATGTCGAGATTTTCAGAAACCCTGCGATTCTTAAATTCATATTATCATCCGAATTCCCCATACTCTTCAACAAATCGGTTTATCTTCCTCTTTAAATAAATATTTAACATATCTGAGCGTCCACTGTCATCGTTGCTACTCAGACTATGTTGTATTCTATTTTCTAGAAGAACGAGTTTACTGAGCTTGAGACCGTTTTAAAAATCAATAGATTTATTATGTTAATAACTTGAAATGCTTTGTCAGTCAAGAATACGAAGGGATTCGGTCCTTATTTGCCAAGTCTAGGTTAGTTTATTTACTTTTTTTAGCTACTATAGATTGTCATATTTTAAATTCGGTGATCTTTTTTTAGTTCATTTTTTAGTAAGCAATGACATTATAATTGTGCCCATATCGGTACAATCGGTAGTTTCATGTGTAACACTTTTCTATACATAAAATTGATTAATTTAATGAATGGGTTTTGAATAATTATTTTATTGGTATTCATTTCTATGAGCTTGGACAATATAATAGTGGTAACTTCCCCATTACATGGAAAAAATGAAGGTAAAAAATATATTATTCATCATTTCATTACTAGCATTTCCTCTGGTGAGTTACTACAGAAAAATAAAGACTGATATATGTAATAATGTCTTTACATGAATCATCTTAGTTTTATAACATATTTGGTATTTAAATCAATTTAATTTTGAAATTTATTGATTAAAAATGCAGACTTTCTAAAAACAATTTATTGAATGCTTCTCCAGATGAACATAAATTTATAGCTTATTTAATTATTTTTTAATTTGCTTTCATACAATGGGCAATATCACTATTTATTTTTTATTTTTTTATTCGATAGAGGTACCCTAAACGGGATGTACGCGCATAAATTTTTTAATTACGATGATTATTTATTTTTTTATGTAATTTCAAAGTTCGACTTTAAAAAAGGGCGTTAAATCGTCCAATTTCCCAATGTGACGTACTTTTACCCAAAAGAAAGACAAAGGGCTTGGCGATTTTAATTTTAAATATTTAATTAGATAAATTTTTTTGAAACTTTTCATGTGAATTTTCGGATTTAGATCTATTTCCTTTTCTGGAAAAATGCATTTTTTTTCTGTTTTCAAAAATGATGGTATTGCCCATTGGTTCTCTTTCATCAAATCTGAAAGCAGATTTCTTCAAGAATTGCTATAAATTTAATTCAAACAGCTTATAATCTTCCGTTTATGATTTTTCAACTTGTTATTCTCTACATCTAAAGTGTGGCGATTACTAATCTTTAGGTAGTTAGAAACACCAAAAACATCTTCAATAACAGTTTATATGCATCTACTTTCAGCTCAAATCATGATAACACTAATGAAATGGGTCGCGCCCAATAGACCGAAACCCATCAGACCGAAGCGCCTCTTCCCCGACCGCCTGCTCACCGAAAGACAACTTGCTCGAACTGAACGTTTGACCGAATGGGATGTTTGACCGACAGGACTTTTGACCGAACGGGGCATTTGACCGACAGGACTTTTGACCGAACGGGTCGTTTGACCGACAGGACTTTTGACCGACAAAACTTTTGACCAAACGGGACGTTTGATCGACATGACTTTTGACCGAACGGGGCGTTTGACCGACAGGACTTTTGAGCAAACGGGACGTTTGACCGACAGTACGTTTGACCGAACGGGGCGTTTGACCAAACGGGTCCTTTGACCGAATCGGACGTTTGACCGAACGGGATGTGGAATGATAGTAATTCACGGAATAATAGTTCAAAGTGGAATGATAGTAATTAGGCACGTCCTGTTCGGTCAAACATCCCGTTCGGTCAAACGTCCCATTTGGTCAAACGACATGTCGGTCAAACGTCCCGTTCGGTCCAAATTCCGTTCGGTCAAACGACCCGTTCGTTCAAAAGTCCATTTGGTCAAAAGTCCATTTGGTCAAACGACCGGTTCGGTCAAACGGCCCATTCGTTCAAAAGTCCTGTCGGTCAAACGTTCCGTTAGAGCAAGTTGTATTTCGGTGAGCAGGCGGTCGGGAAAGAGGCGCTTCGGTCTGATGGATTTCAGTCTATCGAGACACACCCTAATGAAAGTACGATCCGGAAAACACAAAGAGCGAACACAGCATCAAAACACACAGCACAAACCTCAATCCATCTATCATCCCACCGAAGGTTTTTTTTTATTTTCAATGTAAGCACAGGAATCGTTATCAGAGTACATACATATCGTCCCAGTTACAGAAAACACGCAGAAATCGCTGCCCAGAAGAATTCCGAGCCATCCACATCAATTTCCGGTCAATTTCATGAAGGGCTTTCTCACTGGTACCTTTAACCGTAACTGGCCTCTGTTTACTTTAGAAAGTGGTTTTCTTTTGAACGGCATGTAACCGGGAGAAAGAGCGACATAAAAGAGTCTTATTTTATAAAATGAAATCTCTCTTGCAGCCCTGCACAAAAATCCGGCAAGTTTTCATTTCCTTTTCGAATTCCACTCGCCAGAGGAGCTCATTTCCTGAAGTATTCCTCGATAATAACATGAAGACAAAACCTGTTGTCTCACCCCCTGGACGTTCTCAGGGAATCTGGTTTTATTTTAAATGGAGGGATTTGTATTTTAACGGGTTAGCTTGGAGATGATAAAAGAAGTGCTAAGCTTGCTTTGCACGAAAATGTTGTTTTAAGTGATCCGCTTGCAATGCATTTTTTTTATTTTATTCGCGTGTTTTTCTGTAGTTTGGACTGTAATTCCTACAATGTTTTACATCCATTGATATTTTGCTAAGAAGAGTAAACAAATAACTTTATTATGGTTATTTGTTGCTAAATCTGTTCTAAAACTCAATTTTTAGTAAAGTGTGAGATGGGACATAACCCCTAGGGGTTGTCCGATATGTAGTAGGACAAAGATTTGGAATAATATTTACTCAAAGAATATTTTAAAATAAAACTAGAAATGAAGCTTATAATAAAATGTTCAAACTTGTGTTGAAAAGTTAAAAAGAAGAAATGAAACCAACGCAGAGCAACACAATAAACAGAAATTAAAAGCTAAAAGCTAACAGCCGTTTCGGCGGTATGAAACAACCGCCTTCATCAGAGCTTAAAAAGGAAATCCTTTCCTATGTTTATAGTGTTGCTCTGCGTTGGTTTCATTTCTTCTTTTTAAATGAAGCTTAGTTTAGCAACATATCCGTTCGGGTTTTTTCCATTAATATTCTGAGCTTAAATTTAAGTTTAGCTAAGAAATGTTAATTTATTAAAGAAACAAAAAAGGGATTGGAAATTATAAGTAAACAAAAAATATTAAAAAATATTATTTAATCCAAAGTAAAGTACTTCGCGAATCTAAGTTTTTTAACAATTTAACTGGATTATTATTTAATTAATTCATTTTTCAATAAATACAATTCATTTTACCAGCACTAATCTCTCTATTCTAAAAAAAATTGGTGAACAGTTTCCAGAGAAAGGATTTTTAATTACTGATCTGTAAAACACATTTGTGGTATCAAACTGTTCGGGTCCCTAGTTTAGTAAATAATTCAAATATTGGATTATTTGGAAGCTGAGTACTACTGAACTGTTCTGAGTTCTCGATGTCATAAAATCACACAACATCCCAATAATTTATTCACTCTTTCATTCCAAATATCCACTCCTAAAACTTATTCTATGATATTGTTCGCATTTAACCACTATCATTGTACCACCCAGTCATTTCCTCTGGATTTCTTTTACACTCCAATGCCCATCCATCCTTTCTTGTCAAGGGCTGTCACGTGGTATTGTCATGAAATCTTTCCACCCTGCCTTGATTCCTCACTTCTTTTGTGAGTTCTTTGAAGATAAGAACTTTTGTCGTAACTTTGTTTATCGTGGGGAGGCATTTTTTTTAATTCAGAAAGTGTTTCACTGTTGATTGGCATCTTGATAACTACCAACTCGCTATTATAGTAGCGATCTTAATGAAGAGATGGCTGCAGTTTATTCTTTGAATTTGACCGAGACTACAGAAGAACTTAATAAAGGATTTCTAATACGATGTATCAATAATTTTGTAAGCGGATTCAAAATTTGCATTTAATTTTAAAATTTTGTCAAAGTTTCGGCTGCTTCTGGTGGTTTTCTTTTTTATATTTTCTCTGTTTTCCCGAATTTTAAATTTGATTACAGAATTCACCAGTTCGGTTAACGTTGGTGAATCGGGGTTCTACAACGTTCTAAAATAATGAGCTAAACTAAATAGATTATGAGAAAACTCAAATTTTTTACTTTATGCCGTTAAAATTGGCAAAGCAAGAATTTTCGTTTTAAAATTAAAATTTATACACCATAGGACTCCTTTTCATCTCTAACAATAATTTATTTTACTCATTATTTACTTAGAAATTATCAATAAACCATCCAAATACCTATGTGCAATTTTCAAATTTTGTTGCCTTAACTATTACTCTAAAAGATGTTCGAAGAACAACTTACTACTAAGCCCTTGAAATTAATTTTCACCAGAGCAAAGCAAGATAAGATCTGAAATCTTGGGTCTAAAAGAATCTCCAGTTTCCAATTCATCCTAGACAATACCCATACAAAGGTTTATAATTTAATTCCATGCTGGAGGATTGGATGTGTTCCAGGAAAATTTCTTAGGAAAGTTATTCAGAAATATAGAATTTTTGTCATAGCAACAAGACGCGTTAAAGCTGATATCAAAATTAATCGTCGAGCTAAATGGCAATAAATATACGTGAAACTGCTTGCGTGACTAAGTCGAGCACATTTCTTTATGCAAGCTCAAAGTTTATGCACATATCTGTCGTAAATTCTGAGATTACTTTAGTCACACACATGCATAGAGTTCTCGTAATTTAGAAAGTATGAAAAATGCGTCTTATTGAATTAATAACTGCAATCGAGAAACTTCATAACATTCATTGGAAATTTCCACACATTATAATTGATGAGAAAATTTATATTATATGCAGCGCAGAATATGTTCGATAGAAAGGGATTCTGTGAAATTAAAATACTTAAATTATGTTTTTTTTGTAGGGAAATACTTAACACATTAATGCCCAACTTTTTATTTTTCTTAAATATTTGGTAAAAACATAGTAAATAGCCCCAAAACAACTGGAAAAATAGTGAAAAAAATTCCAGGTTAAAATTTTAATTTCTACACCAAAATTAAAAAACGTCCCTAAAAAGGGACGTCAGGCACGAATGCCCCCGTTGTTTTTCCCTATTGTAAACGCATGGTAGAAAACTTTTTTAAAGCCTCAAAAACATCTTCTACCTTTTTAAGTGCAGCGAAAGTGATCGGAACCATACTGTAACATGAATATGAACAAAAAATATTAATTATTTATACAATTAACTGTAAAATTAACCCTAATTAACGTAATTTGAGCATTTTTTATGCTCCAAATCTATGTTAATTGCAAATTAATTAAGGTTTTTAATTAAAAAAGGCATTCTTTGTTTATATGTTACCTAATATTAAGTATTAATTACTTTTACACACCTCAAATCCATCAGAATATTTCAATTTGTGAAGTTTAAGTCATTCAAATGCCCATACTTTTTTCATTTTATTTAATTTAATTGTGTGGAACACGAATTTCTCCCCAAAAATCAAGCATTAGTGGGATGTGCATTAGCAAGCCAGATGATATAGATTAATCTGCAGTATAGAACACAATAATTAGTGGCATATAACTAGAAAAAAAGCCGAAAATGTATCACAAAAGCTACTTTTTTGGCAATTTTAATGACAAAAGGTCATTATAATTAATAATTATTAAACTTTTAATTAAAATATAACCGGAAAATATTTGCATAAGTAATAAATATAGTAAAATAATTAATTTATTCCTTTTAATTAATACAAATTAATTAATTCCTTATAATTCAAGACTTTTTATTCCATTAATTTAGCAGAAATAACAGTATTTTCAAAAAAAAAATAATAATAATAAATTTATTAGCTAAAATTAAATTAATCTTATAAATATCAGTTATTTAGTTCATTTCATGGGAATCGAATGCGTTTTTATGAAAAAATGAAGGAAACACTGGCATTTCACTATGGGGAAAACCACGGGGGCATTCGTGCCTGACGTCCCTTTTTAGGGACGCTTTTCGAGGGTCCAAAATAAGGTCAAGATAAAATATTTTGGAAAAATAAAAAAACACCCCAACTGATTTAATGTTTAAACAATAATATATATCGGCATTGAAATTTTTTAAAAATAACAACTAGGATTTTTAAGCTTTTTCTTTTAAAATTTTTAAAAAAGCACTTTTCTGAAAAATTCTATCTTCCAACTTTAAAAAAAGTGAAAATTTTTTAAAATTCTGCTTTCTTCTTGTGTTCTATATGTTCTATGAAGATCAGAGATACATACGTGCAAATTTTAATTGAAAGGAACAATTTTTTTAGAAATAGGAGGATTTTTAAAAAACGTCCCTAAAAAGGGACGTCAGGCAGTAATGGGTTAAAAAAACTAGCTCAGCTTTTCATTAGAGTTTTTTCGTTGTTGCTACAAGTGCCTGAATAATAATTTAATGTATTTATTAGATTTCCATATCCTAATATTACGCTTCCACGGGTAATAAAGAATATTTGAACTTTTCACAGCAATTCAGTTTTCAATTAATGATAAACATCCTTCATCCCTATAGTGAGAGAAAATATGGTAAATAGACTGTACGTGTTAACATTAAATTCTAAGATACACAACATTTTAAAGACTTCATTTTTTTGAAAAGTTATTCCTCTAGGTTCTAAGGAACAGCGACTTGATGTTTATTTTACACAGGAATAACTATGCAAAAATTACCAAAAACTAAAATTCATAAAATTATAAAATCAATTTCTGTATGTATTGATAAGATATGATCTCTTATCAACGTGTTTATAAAATATATCGTCATATATTTTGCATTTGAAACATTTTTACAGCACACACCATGCTTTACTATCAGTATTTATTGAGTAAAAACTGATCACCTACTTTTAATAAAACGAATTATATTCCTTAGCATTTAACTTTAATTCTCAGAATTACTGTCCTAATTATGATTGCTGAATTAATTCCCTTTAAAGGGCCTATGGGACGAGCTTGATTATGCTTTTGTGAACCTTCTCCTAAATTTCAGGACCATGTAATGTTCGTTAAATATTCATGTAAAACTTTCATTTTACAATCCCACTTGAGTAGCGGCGCCTTTGCGTAGGCTTAGTCGTGGATTCTCCAAGGATCAATTATTAGTCCACTAAACAGATTGCCACTGAATCATATGCAAATCTGCATGGGACTAGTGACCGTAATTGTTTAAGTGCCTATGCTCATGATTATGGATTTTCAAGAGTCCACAACCTGGATCATTCATGAATAAACATATGTGAAAAGGTCCACTGACACAGAAATTATATTAAATAGATTCTGTGGGTTATGGCTGTTTTAATTTCGAAGGTTTTCTCATTCAATGGTGAATCCATGATTAAATTTATTTATGAAACCATAACAGGTTTAGATTTGGTGAAAGGATTAAAGTTTACCCTTCCTATGACGTGGCTATTTAAACTTTCAAACTACTCATTACTTTAAGAATAGAAGACGGTCTTTTGAAATCTTATTTCATTGAAATATATTTCAATAACGCTCAAACTTAATAATTTTACTGCTTAGGTATTATTTTAAAGTCCAAAGATAATAATTTCACCATATTATTATAGGGTTTATTTGTTTGAAGTAACTTCATTGGAAATTAGTAATTTTTAAATATTGAAATACACTAGCGGAAATAAAAATCCCAACACCAAGAAGGAAAGGAGATATCAAAGTAAAATTTATTTCTATGATTGCACATAGTGTTAATGTGAATTGATTAAAAAATCAGCCTTTCTGGATGTTAGGGGGCCGAGAAAATCGGTGAGGAGTGTTGTCTCCATAGGTGTCCATTACCGCCGTCACACGTCATGATATTGAGTGACAGGGGATCTAAATGACTTTTGAGGGATTGGAGGACCGTGTTGCCTCCTCAGGTAGTCCAAATTCATATGGTGCACCAGTGGACGTTGCATACCGGGATAGGTGATTTCTCCTCATTGACCGGACTTGTTTTGTGGGTGTTGGTTCTAGAGAACGGGAAAGACGGGGTAAAAAGGCAAACTAGGGGGTTAAGAAGAAAGCTTGAACATTGCATACAACATGTGGTTGTGCATGTTTCTCTTGCAATTTGTCCCCAGGACAGGTCTGAAGGTAAGGACGGTCTACCGGTTGCAAAATCTCAATGACGCAGCTCTGGTTGGAAAAATTACTGGTGAATCATACTCAGGAGTTGCAGAAATTGAATCCAATGCATCCCCACTCCGTTACTCTTCATCAACACTCCGTGGAACGATTAGAAAATCATCAGCTGAGTGCGCTCTCTCCATTGTGTCTTCAAACTCATACCCAACCGTCGTGGTGCTCCAAACCGAATCAGGATTCTCTCATAAACACAATATCATGAAATTGGGATTTTCATTTCCTTATTTCGTGCACTATTGGAAACAGAAATGCCCATTTTCAGCCCCTTGTTTATAGACAAAGATGTAAGAAGCTATGCGGACCGAACGGACGATCTGCAGTACTGCAAACGACATCCATCCCACTGCCGCTTGTCCTCAGTATGATCTACCGGTATTTTGGCCAACCAAAGCTGCTCCATTGAGGTTTTTTAGCCGGTTGTCCGTCCTTACCTTCAGACCTGTCCTGGGGACAAATTTCAAGAGAAAAATGCACAAACACATGTTTCATGTACTGTCCAAGCTTTTTTCTTAACCCACTATGTTGCATTTTTACCCTGGCCTATCCGTTCTTAAGAACCAACACTCACAAAACATGTCCGGAGAAAGAGGAGAAATCACCTAGCCCGGTATGCAACGTCCGCTGGTGCACCATATGAATTTGGACTACCTGAGGTGGCAACATGGTCCTCCAATCCCTCAAAAGTCATTTAGAGCCCCTGTCACTCAATACCATGACGTGTGACGGCGGTAATGGACACCTATGGAGACAACACTTCTCACCGATTTTCTCTGCCCCCTAACATCCAGGAAGGCTGATTTTTCAACCAATTCACATTGATACTATGTGAAATTATAGAAATAAATTTGACTTTGATATCTCCTTTCCTTCTTGGTGTTGGGATTTTTATTTCCGCTAGTGTATTTACTTCGGAAAACAGGATTACCAAATAATACTATCAGTTTTTTTTCGAAATGAACCTGATCAGCCAAAAAAATTACAAACTCAAAACAAGTATTTCACAGGAAAACATCTTTAAAACTCAGTTCAAAAACATTCATTGATAATTTCCAACTACTTTTTATACAAGGTGTTTCAGATAAGTGTTTCATAACTTCTAGGAGGGGAAGGACACATCCAGACGACCCAGAATAAACTAGGAAGGGAGGGGTTGGAAATTCACCCCTAACGAGCTAGGGGTTTCTGTAAGCGGACATGGGAAACTGTAAAATTCCCTGTGGAAATCGACACGTAACCTTATAGTTCAAATAAAAACCATCGACTCTGGTATTTCTTCCATAAAACCAATTAAAGAGCTTAAACTTCAGCTCCTAAACTGGTTTTTATGTAACAAATACCGTAATTGAACGATTTTGCTGTTTTTAATCCAATCATAAAAGTTTACGTGAAATTTCCACTGTTAATTATCAAATCTCTCTTGACAGCTTATAAAAAACCCCAGATCTCTAGAGGGGCATTTCCGATCCCCCCACATTCCTAGGTGATTCTGAGTCATCCAGGTAGGTGTGCCCTACCCCTTCTAGAAGTTATGAAACACTTATCCGAAACACCCAGCATAAAGCACGCGAGCCGAAATATTTTCCTACAAATGAAAGGAGAATTTCACCATTTATTGCTGGTTAAGCGGACAATAGGTGTAAATTCACAACTCTCAAGCGTCACCTCCAACCGTGGACCGGTTTCGTCCTAGTTGGGACTCATCAGCACGGTATAGGATGGTAACGCAAGAGAGAGGAGGGCAAGTACTAGTCCAGCCGACTATAACTGAAAAAGTGGTGCCATTGTCATTCCAGCAGATGAGTGGGGGACTAATCAAAGGTCACCACTTTTTCAGTTATAGTCGGCTGGACTAGTACTTGCCCTCTTCTCTCTTGCGTTACCATCCTATACCGTGCTGATGAGTCCCAACAAGGACGAAACCGGTCCACGGTTGGAGGTGACGCTTGAGAGTTGTGAATTTACACCTATTTTCCTACAGTTTCAAAAAAGCAGTAATGATTTCTCCTCGCCATTTTTCCTCACACTATATATATATATATATATAAATAAATTGTGAAGTAAGAAAGCAAGAATTATTTTAGCGCAACATAATCAAGAAATTCTTCTCCCTTCATTAATTTCTTTCCGATCTTCTAGAAAAATTTTAAAAGCTCTAAGAATTATAAGATGGTTTTGATAAAGGAAAGAGCGTTATCCTGACATAAATGATAAAACACGCCTAGAATATTGAAATAGTAAATAAACGGAAAAAAAAATTACATTTAATAAGGACACAGAAATTGTGTATGGCATAAAGAAAAACGAGCAGTAATAAATTTCGAAAAGCATTTGAAACGAAATGAGAAAACGCATAAGAATAAGTAGGAATATGTTCGTGTGATTAAACCAAATCCCTAGAGCACGCGAAAAGTAATCTTCTGAATTTAACATCCTTACATCGTGAATTTCATAACGCTAAAATCTTTCGTTGATATAATATAGAAGTTTTTTTTTTGAAAAATTTAATTTTTAATCCCCGTCTTTTGATGAAAATATTTTAAAATTGTGATTGCTACGTGTGAAGTGGAATATGAAATAAAAAACACTTTGCTCCTATACGCTCAATTTTGAAGCTCATAAAATCCCCCTTTGATAATTATCAAAGCACATAAATGATTCCTTTATGATGATGACTGATGAATGATGATGACAACGGCGACTCATCATAATTTGTCGCCTTTAGTTATTTTTTGTTTCGTATTTCAATAAATTATTTTGGGATTATGTTTCGTTATTCATAGCGTATGTAGCGTTCTTTCACATTATTTTTGAAAATACAAAAATACGACAGGAGCTTTCGAATAACACCAGGTTATTAACTATTGTTGTGTTGTTGCTTATTGTTCCTTGAATGACAGCAACTATAGATCAGGTATGTTAACGTGGGTCCTTGTGGAGGAGTCTTCAGAGGAAGGCATTGGCCCACACCGGGCTGTCTGGCCTTTTATGATGATGATGATGTTAACCTGAAACGTTATACAGGGTGATTCTGAATTCATCATCAATATTTTCGGGGGAGGTAGAGGGGAATTAGTCAAGCATATTTTGAATAGGAATGGGGGTGGGCGCAGCCGCACCGTTAAAGAGCTAGGACCTAATGTAATACGAGATCGTTACAAAAGAACATTTTTCCAAGGCCCGTTTAACGAAACAAAACATAATAAAATGAAAAAAATTATTGCATGAGGTACAGAAGTATCCGTACTACTTACACAATGAATTTGATGGAAATTGGACCCCTTGCTAAACAGTGGGGTGAGTTTTAAAACGTGCAATAATTAATCTTTTAGACCAAGAATGGATTTCCCTTAGTGTAATGGTATTTAGAAAAATGATGATCGGGAAAGGAATTCTCAATGATAATACAGTTTAAAAAAAAATAAGGGATCTTGCATGATCATTGAAAAATCCTTCCCCGATCATCATTTTTCTAAATACCATTACACTAAGGGAAATCCATTCTTTGGCTAAAATATTAAGTATTTCTATCAAATTCATGGCGTCAGTAGTACGGATACTTCTGTACATCATGCAATACATTTTTAAATTTTATTATGTTTTGTTTCGTTAAACGAGCCTTGGCAAAATGTTCTTTTGTAACGCTCTCTCACTACATTAGGTTCTAGCTCTTTAACGGTGCGGATGCGCTCCCCTCCCATTCCTATTCGAAATATGCTTGTCTAATTCCCCTCTACCTCCCTCCAAAATACTTATGATGAATTCAGAAGAGCACAAAAAGTCAATTTTTCATTTTTTGGACTTATTCCCTTCTTCTATACTAGACAGCAACTTAAGTTGAACCTACTACGTCACTAACAAACAAAGTAGTTCCCATCGCGGTGTCTGAATTTCGAGTGAAACAAAGAACGTCAATTTTAAAGTATGATTATTTCGTTAAACCCATGTATAAATAGTATCTTTTTATTACAATTCGCGTATCGAAAGTCCTCCTATCAACCCAACAGGCTTTGTGTTTACTCACTTTCTCCTTCCGCGCAGTGACGTACTGGGTTCAGGAAACGTTGCTGTTAAGTTTAACTGGCGATCCAGTTTAATTCATTACGACTCCATTGAAAGGGATAAAGAGTGAAAAACTCTGCTAACTGAAACAAAATGGCGAGACCTACAAATTTTACGCCAACCCAAAACACCCCACGTTCTATTAAGAAACTCCACCCATGCACTGCCTGACAAAACTTTTAACGCTGTCTCGGGAACGGGCTTAATTATGAGCGCCCAGTAGCTTTACTACCCAAGAAAAAGAAAACAGTGAGTTTCATTAACGCTCAAAGTCAAACTAAACCAGGTCCCCGACAAGACCAGATCTCATCTAATTTAGGTCTCTTGAGCATATTGCGAAGCGTATTAGCAAGACGCCATGGGAAGGCTTTTAGAGGCTCGAACAGTGTTCATGGTCGTTTTATGGAGTTCGTTTGTTTTTAGCACTAAACGTTGATGAGGGGGTGACGTGAAGGTCAGGCCGGAGTTAATAGAACGTAAAAAGTTCGAAAAGGAGTAAATTAATTTGATATTGGAGGTAACTATAAAGTGTGTTGGGAGTTTTAAAATGTCGTGATTTTTCCCTTTTCCTGTAGGTCGTAAAAGTTCCGTTCAGAAAAAAATGGCTCCTAAAACGTGGAGTACATCGTTGTATGCGTTATAATAAAAGCGAACTCCCTTAATGTTCCTTGTTTGGAATTTTTTTTTTATTTTTATGAGTTATTGTAACACGCTGATACTCGGCAAAGGATCGAATGCAACGCCTATTTGTATTCCATTTTCAAACGCAAAAAAGCTGAATGAGGAAATTTAACTCATGTTATAATCGCGTTGCATTTAAAGGGTTTAGTCAAGGCTATGTTCCGTTTTAAGGCGTGATGTGAATTGGTATTAGCTCTGCTTATAATTATTTCTGAGGTTTCTGATGGTTAAAACGTAATAACTTTGGGTACGCACTGTACTACTGCAATGCATGGAATAATATACTATACTCTATTCATTTTGAATAGGGACCTGGATATATTTCCTTCCCCACCACTGATCGGTAACCATAGCAACTATCTTCACCAAAGTGTCGAAGAAGAAGGTTACTATTGGCTCCGCGAAGAGCGTAACTATGGTTGCGCTTCTAGCGAGGGGGAAAGCACTATTTCTCAGGCGTAATTCTAAATGAACAGAGTATAGTGTCACAGCTCATACGGAATATGTCAAGTTTACGTTACTGAAATTAGGAGAAAGTGAAATTTGGTCATACATGACATAAATTGGACAAATATCTATGCTGCTTGGGATACAACCAAAGAGATACTTCACTTGAAAAACAAAATGAACTTTCTATAGGTTATCCTTATGTCGATTCTACAAAAAAAAATTTTATAAAAAGATATTTCATCCAAATGTAATAGCACTTCAAAAAAAGCTTACCGTCTTAGAGCAGTAACATTTTCAAAACCTTATTTTAAATGTTCGTTGTTCTTGCTTGCTAAATATATGAGGTTAAGATCTGTACAGATTTTCTATACCTTATCTACTATTATTTTGGATAATATTAAGCAAAATTTTTAAAACTGTACAACAGAAAAATGTAAAAAACTGGTTATATTTCAATTTCTATTCATATCACAGAAAAAGAAAACGCAAAACAAATTAACTTTGATTTAGTACGCTATCTGTTACTTTATCTGGTCAAAAAATGTAAGTTGATTCTGTATTAATTCGTTAATCCATAAAGAGAACCTAATTTAAAGAATATGTATCTGATTTAAGGGAAATTTCTTATAAAAAATAGTTTACACCCTTCATTTTGAAATTCAAAAAAAACTTGTGATGTGATAAAAAAAATCAAGCACATTTCTAGATTTTAGAATTTTTCTTAAACAATATCATGCAAAATTCTTGACACCCAATATAAAGAACAGTGATTATATATATTTTATCCAAACATTCAAACAAAAGCATACGAAATAAATAAACTATCAAACTAATGCACAACAATACTAATAGTATGCAAAAAACATCCTCAAAACGAACAAGCTATGCTCTAATAAAGGTTTACAGTTGCTTCGTTAAGGCTTTTTAGATTCTCGCTCCTTCTGAATCTTTCTTGGAATCCTCCGTATAGCGTGTTACAATAAGATATGCTAATTGGGTTATTTTAGCACGCGCTGGTTCTCAGAATTATCATCTGTGCAGACGATGAATGCATAATTGCAACAATGGAACACTGCATTTCTCCACGGACTGTCAAAAAGAGTTTGAGATATTCGTAACCGATATTAATTGGGTGCGCTGGTTTTCTGCTGCTGGTTGTTTTCTTTTCTGCCTTGAGAGAATATGGACGATAATAGCAAAAAAAATAATAAAGCGTTAAAATGATTCCCTTTGGAACGTACGGTAATTTTTGGGAGGTATATTGAGATTCGTGTGTTTTAACGTCATTAGTTTGTTTCGCAGAAATATTGTTATGCTAATTAGCTATCTTACTTATTAGGCACGTGATTTATTCAAAGTGAAAAGAGCCGAAATAGCCAGTTTTCTCATTATTGTGGGTCGACACGAAAATTTTTAATTCATTCATGATTATTGAACTTTGATTGACAAAGTAAAACATAAATATTTAAAAGGTAAAGGGTGTTTGCAATTTTTAAACCAATTTTCTAGATATTTTATGTTTTTACTTCGTAGATTTAGAATCTAATGTACCAAATGTTCGGACACATATAATTTGGAGAGAAAAAATAATTTACTCTTAAAAAACAAGATTTTCCAGCTTTGTTCAAAATTTTATTACCTTTTATCTTAATGTAGTAACATTAAAAATTGTGTCGATGATTCCATTTTCATAAAATACATAGCTTAATTTAAAAGATAAAAACAGTTTGCCCATTTAGTTTTCGTACACGAAATAAATTTGCACATGTATGCTTAGAATGACAAATTCTGAATGAAAGATCCAGATCCAAACTAAAACTAAATCCTAACTTAGCTTGGAAAAGTAATTCTCTATTAATAGCCAACAATAAAGAGCAAAAAATATGAAATATGGTGGAAAAGATTTATTTAAAAAATATGAGACGATTTTTTTTTTGAAAACCAAAACAAGTTTTACAGTAATTAACATTGTATAGGATATTTAAGGAATACATATTTGGTCCCTTATCCTAGTTTGACAGCACCTGCTTGCAAATATTATATTGTGGTCCATGGTTGCCAATTCAGAGGCACTCACAGAAACTCCGAGTCACTACAGTTAGAATCAGATTTTTGGGTACAAGTTCAAAAAAAATTGTTTGCTACACCGCATTCTATATGCCAAAAATATAATATTTCCTTCAATTGGACCATCACGAAAATGTTCTTATTATATTCTTATGAAATTTCTTATTGTATAAATATTTTATTAGCTAACTGTATATTTTTAAATTTAGCTGTTTGATTTACATATTTTTCTTTAAGTGTTTTAAGGGGACGCGGTACCTTTCAGGTAAAAATCTTTAAATTCATTGTTATTTTATAATTTTTGTTGGTAAAATACGTAAATGCCCTAAATTAAACATAATATAAATTTGAAATTTATAAAAATTCAAATTTTATGGGTTTTTTAAAAGAAAATTTAAAATTTGAGAGGTGTTTTTAAAATGCTACTCCTCCTACAATTACTGACTTACACTCACAAAATTTGGTGTTCAAATACATTGAACTATGTACAATTAAAATTTGCATCGGTTTAGGGTTTGTACTGAAAATATTTATTTTCTTGAATCCTTTCTTAAAAAAGCTCTAAAAATGCTAAAACTCACAATTCAGTTATTTTTAAAAAAAACATCTACTAAAAACATCTAATCCAAAAACCCATGCAAATTTTCGTTATACACACTTCCAACAATAGTCAGAAAAAATTCAAGATATTTGGTCCAATAGATAAAAAGCCTTAGCATTTTAAACAATGAAAAAGTGCATTTATTTGATTTTCCGGGATAGATGGCCGTGTTTGAATGGAATTTCCAAACGTTTCGCTCTCAGCTTCGGAGAGCATCCTCAGTGGCAAAAAATCAACTAATAAAAATTGAAAATAAAAACAAATACCAAACAATTACAGCGTGAATGCTAACGTGGAATGAAAATGAGATCAGATACTAATACTATTGTTGTGCTGGCTTTATCCCGCATTTCTTAAGTGCCGGGTGCCAGACGCTCGGAATGGAAACACCCTCCTCTTTTCTATTGATAAAGACAGCACAACAATAGTATTAGTATCTGATCTCATTTTCATTCCACGTTAGCATTCACGCTGTAATTGTTTGGTATTTGTTTTTATTTTCAATTTTTATTAGTTGATTTTTTGCCACTGAGGATGCTCTCCGAAGCTGAGAGCGAAACGTTTGGAAATTCCATTCAAACACGGCCATCTATCCCGGAAAATCAAATAAATGTATCTTCAGGTCGTGGAAGTTTTCATCAATTTAAATGAAAAAGTGGTTCTGAGTAAAAGGACTTGGAAGTTTCCATAACCCATAGCAACTTTAATACTTTCACACATAAAATTAACTACAGCTTGGATATTTTTCAACTAAAAGTTTTGAAAATTTGTAGGATGATAGACAAATGCAAATAGATTAATTTGGATTAAAAAAATATTTTTCGTAATTTTGTCGAAACAGAGGTACCGCGTCCCTTTAAGTTTAATAACATTTGAACTCGTATTAAAATGTAATTTGGGTCTCTGAAAACTCCTTCTATTGTCAACAACGCATACGTAAACGCAAATATTTTGAATTTTTCAACCTCGTTTGAATAAATCATTCTACTTCATAAAATCAATTGACTAACAAAATCAGTTTCAGTGATCCTTTAACGCTAACAAAGCTAAACATAAGAACGAAATTATTTTTTACTTATTACACCCCTTTCTGCCATCAACTTCGAAAAAAAGTGAACACTAACAAAGTTATAGTTTAACCTTAAAAATTTTTAAACACAGTAATTTCTTCGCAACTCTTTACGCGAGACTTGGAAATCTAATTTATGAGACCGCCCTGCTTTGCAAACAGCGCATCGGACAAATTCAACAAGAACCTTTCACCTTGTGTGAGAGAGAAACAGGTATTCGGAAACGTGATAGTGGCCAACTCTTTAATGACGTGTTTTTTTAGGAACCGGGAGCCTAACTACCCATTCTGTCAACGCTTATTTTCTCAGTTTCTAATTAGATTTTCTCGAACTTCAAATTTCCGGCACGGTTCTCCAAAGGGAATGTGTTCTTTTTTTTCCTCAAAACCGTTCTCCCTTTTTTCATAGTGCGGGGGTTTAAAAGAGAATTTCGGAAGAGATTAAGAGTTTGCAGTTGAGTGTGCGGCTAAGAGTAAGAAAATAACAAGCAAACTCACTTAGTCCAATATTTGATACATTGTTGAACGTGAGCAGTTTTTGATCCTCTTAAAACCTTTGTGTGTTTAGGGTTTAGAGGATATTAATGGATCGGGGAGAGGGAAGGAATTATTTAGAAAGTTTGGGAGAAAAATGAAGTGCTTTATTTATTGTTTTGGGATCTCAGAGTTGTACAGATAAGAATTAATAAGTTATGTGTTGGTACTGAGCAAATGTAAACATTCAGTGGATGGGTTTAAAAAACGATTGATATCTGGTTATCCTTTGAGCTAAGTATTACTGTCTGTAAACCTCTTTTGAGTAATAATCTGTAACTTGTGTTTTGATGGTTCCATCATTAGGGATTATGTGGATTTTTATACGTATTCATTTTCAGACAGAGAGAAGACTAATAGAAGACAAGTACATAAGAAATTAACTTCGTTAATTTAATTTAATAAAACCCTTCTTTTCCAGAAATTTTGGGTACTTATACGCAGAGATATTTTATCGCCTCTGAGAGCGTATTTCACGCATTAAAAATCGAAAATGCGCTCTTAAAAACTAGCAAGGTGCATTTTTACGCTTTGAATTTTTAAAAAGGGTTTGTTAAAAAAATCCATGGTGCCCCACCGAAAACAAAAACTATTTGTTTCTACTCAAACTTGTAATATTGAATACATATTTCATTTAGAATGTTTAATGAAATTAAATTATTTTTTTATAATGTCTAATATTTTCGACTGATAATAAACAGATGCCATAATTGCTAAAAACCAAAATACCATTCCCGTTTTTTTCTCCATTTCATTTTGGTCCATTAAAAAAGATAGCGTTTTTATTTTTTTTAAATTGTCTCTGTAATGTCATTTATGGTATTTCCATATTCCACTCCTCATAAATGAATTTCACGCCTCCTAAAAAAGTCAAGGAGTATTTTTACTCCTACAAAAAATCCTTAGAATAACACTGTTTATACGTATTATCCCGTCGACCGTTCAGAAGCCGTCCAACAAACAGTCAACGGGATTTTATGTTTTGAGATTCAGCGGAACGGCCAACGGGATAATACGTGAGAATAAAATTTAGTTCTGAGTTAAATTTATATCATTCATTTAATTTTACAATTCCTTTAAATTTTCCTTTAAGAGAAACCTCAAGAAAATCTTCTTGTAGTAAGTATATCCATAGGAACAAAACAGGCACCGTAAAGAACACTTGGAATCACTCAAAATTAGGGTACTTAATATCCCAAAAAAGTTGTGAACAATATAGTTCATAGTTCTAAAGGGGGTCAGGGGGTCCTCCCCTATAAAATTTTTTGAAATTAGACTCTAATTAACAGGTTTTATCGCGTTTTGGTACACTCTCCGAATTTCGGGGGGGGACTTAACTTACCCTAAAATTTTAACTTTTGACTAAAAAAATGCTCACGGGGTGCCAAATTATTTCACACGGGCCTTTTTTAGCCATGCTAGAACTAGAATCATACTTTAAGGTAAGTGAGAAGAAAGTTGAATCGGTCAAATCCTCCCAAAATCCCAGTCTGTCATACGCTTATGCACTTATGGTATTATAATTCATCAAAGTGCTCTCTGAGATCAAATCGGAAACAATCTGGCAGATTAATGACATATGATTTTACCGACAAAGGTCAGTGATTACATTGGTAATTATCATTTTACAACTATATGGCAGGTATTGAAATCTAGCCGATTGATGTTAGATGTCTAAAATAGAGCCATTAAAATGATTGAAATGTTCATAGGAAGTCTATTCTCTTAATACTCATGTATGGTTTGGAAACCTTATCATTATTCCAGTGATTCTAGTGACTGATAACAAAATCAATATCACCCGCTAAATAAACATTAGTAGAGTAATAAACTTTTGATTAATAATGCTTAAATAGGTTCATTGTGGTGAGACAATGCGAAAACTTCGTGAATCTCTCTTTCTTTCTTTAGATAATCACCACAAAATATGGTTTGAATTTTCCATCAATGTTGCATTTTACTGAGGCTGCTTATTAAATATTCTGCTAAAATATCAACTTTTTAATTTTACTTTATATTATATTATATTTTAAAATCAAAGATGATTGTAATAAATAAAGCTTACACGGCTGGCGTCTGTAAATATAGATCGCCTCCTTCGACCTGTATGGTCGTTGTCTAGGTGTTGATAAAAGACGTTTAGACTTCTGCTTCGGAGATCATCATCAGAAGAATAAAATTTCTTGAGAAAGTAGCTTATAGTTTGAATTAATAAAGAACTACATCAAAAAGGTGTTTAAAAAGTTGCTAAAAGTTTAGATGAATATGCTGCTAAAAATGATACAAGACAAGAAAATTTATTGTAATGGGCACTGCCCATTTACAAAATGACAAATAAAACGTAGCAGTAGGAGACTATACGAAATAACAAAAACAAACATTTTTAAAAACAACAAATTTTGTTAAAACTGATTCAAAAAAACAATCACTGGCTAGCTAACAGAAAAGGGTTCACTTTGACATTGAACATTGAAAAACTGTTTCTTCAAGGTCCGAGGATATTATTTTGCCACTATACAGAGGCTTAGTGAGACCTCATCTAGAGTATGCTGTCCAGTTTTGGTCTCCATACTTAAAAAAAGATATTGATTCAATTCAAAGGGTTCAGCATAGGGCTACTAAAATGGTCAAGGGTATTTCCAGTTTAAGTTATGAGGGAAGATTAAAGAAGCTAAATATGTTCACTTTAGAGAAAAGAAGGATTAGAGGGGATTTGATTCAACTTTTTAAAATGGTAAAGTAAGGGGACACAGACGGACTATATTTCAATACGAGTAATAGAACAAGGGGTCACAAATTGAATAAAGTCAAATTTAAGACGGATTGTAGAAAGCATTATTTTTTTAATAGGGTAGTGGATAGATGGAATGCGTTGCCTGAAAAAATTGTAAATTCAAGTGGAGTAAACGAGTTCGAGAGAAAAATTGACAAATACTGGGATTCCGGTAGTTTGGGTTAAAAAGACTGGACCAACCTTGCTGGGCATACGCCTGTAGTTGGTCGACTTAATTTGTATTTGTATTTGAATGGGAATTTACTGGCTTAGCTTATAATCTTTATAAAACATTATCAAATCTTGTAAATGTTTTCATTTTGCAAATATATTTATTCGAAACCATTGTACTCAAAAACGTTAAGGATTTTTGTTGAATTCCAAACCGTGACATATAATTTATACATTACATCAATTACGATATGAAAGCCCGCAACGAAAAGTAGCATTAATGCAGAGAATTTCCATGGAAATATTACTGGATATTACTGGATATTAGTCAAAAGGATGATTAAATCAATAAATAAGGACTTTTTGGATAAAAAAAAGTATGACCAGTGGGTAAATAAATCGATCAAAGCAATATTTTTCTCTTCAGTTCAAAATTAATGTTTTCCCACGAATTAACTTTTACAGCCCACAACACAAAAAGCAAACAACTTTCACCATTTGCTTTTGACATCATCAAAAATTCAGATTGCCGTTTCGTCCGATGTTGACATCCAACAAGTCCTCAGATACAAACAAGCCAGCACTTACTGCATGCCAAGCTTGCGACTCCAACACTCTTAATCACACTAAGTGTCTCGCGTATTAGCTTCCAGCCCTCCCCCCGAACCAGTAAATATTTGCCTCTCCCGAAACAAACTAAATAAATTACTCCATACTCCAATATTCCAGTCCTGCTATCGATTTCTGCGAGGAATAAAAGTCAAACGAAGATATTTTTGTACTGACTTCGCAATTTAGGGGATATCCCATTGAAACGGCCGATACACGGGCAGATTTCTGGGGGCTCTCGGAGTCACATAATGGATTACGAGGGATGATTGGTTCCAGTGGAACGACACTTGGTCGATATGGAGAGCTTCGATTTCGAGAAGAGGATAATCGTTATTTGGGCAGGGATTCATCGCTTAAATGGGTCTTGTCTCTTTTCGACATTTTAGTTTAATCTATGATTCGGGATTAAATATTACGGTTTACTGAAGTTTCTCTCTTTTGCAGATATTCAATTTCAAGGGACAGTTTTCTGTCCCGTTCAGTGCTTTGGTTGGAGAGAAATATTTTCAGGGAGGGGGTCAGGGTAGATGTTTTGGTTAAAGTTGGCAGTCAGGGTTGTGTTTTCTGTATATAATGAGGATGGTTTTCAGGGGGCTAATAAGGGGGGTTAGGAATCGTTCACTCCCTCCCCGATATCCGGACTAAAAGTAAAAAAACGAGTTGAAACCTTGTTCTTTAGAGAGTCGGGTTGCCAAACATTTCCAGTTCCAAGGGCCCCCAGATCCCCTCTTTGGTATTTGGTAACCTATTGTTTTCATAATAAGTTTATCGAAATGCATATTCGTTCTTAAAAATATATGAAAAAGATAAATTTAACCTTTTAACTATACACAAATGGGGGTAAGAAAAAATTTGGAGTCATCTTCTCCGGTGCAAAAATCTAACTGGGGCCCGGATAAATATTAATTAAAAAAAACTATTTTTGCCCAACCCGAGAAATAAATTTCTATGTACGCCACTAAGGGTTTTCATCAACGTTCAAAACGTTACTTGAATTTATTTTAGCTCGCTTAATTAAGAAAATAAGAAATAGAACAGTGAACAAGGAACAGAGCAAGACTGAAGAAAAAGAGAATGAAAGGATATGTAAGAAGGAGATAATAAGGGTAATTTAAAAAGAAAGATAATAAGGGAGATTTTGGGAAGAGAATAATATATACAGGGTGTCCCACGAGAAATGACCCAACCCCTTTAACTTTTGAACCCCTACAGATATAGTCATGAAAGTGGGGTCTAGGTATAGTAAAGTGACCATGATCTATCCGATGAGACAACTTTCAATGCCATCTAGTGGAAACTTTAGGAGTTTTAATTTTTATTTTAAAAACTATTTGAGGTATGTGAAAAAAGTCCATGACTAAGTTGTAGAACAGCATCGATTCAATAGGAAAAGACACCTTAAGCAGAAAAATATCTTGAATAAAACCCCTAAAACGCAAGCTCAATTAGGTTGAATTCACGTAGTTTTAACGTCTTAAGATGCCCCTCACGAGGTAAAAATGAGAAATTTTTATTTTTATGATTTAAGTAAATGACTAAAAGCATTCTTAGTTCATTAAATTGAAAATTTCTCATTTTCGCCTCGTGAGGAGCGTTTTAAGACGTAAAAACTACGTGAATTCAACCTAATTGAGCTTGCGTTTTAGGGGTTTTATTCAAGATATTTTTCTGCTTAAGGTGTCTTTTCCTATTGAATCGATGCTGTTCTACAACTTAGTCATGGACTTTTTTCACATACCTCAAATAGTTTTTAAAATAAAAATTAAAACTCCTAAAGTTTCCACTAGAGGGCATTGAAAGTTGTCTCATCGGATAGAGCATGGTCACTTTACTATACCTAGACCCTACTTTCATGACTATATCTGTAGGGGTTCAAAAGTTAAAGGGGTTGGGCCACTTCTTGTGGGACACCCTGTATATAGAAGAACAAAGGATTTTTAAAAAGAGTACATGAGCAAAATTGAAGAAGAAAGAGATTGGGAATCGAGAAAGCGAATAAGAGATGTGAAAATAATGTGGAAATATACAAAGTGAGATTGAATGTCTAAACGAGACTGGGCAGATAACATGTAACCCAGGAAAACGGTGCTAAAAAGTGACGTTTTAAAAATTTTCATATAGAAGTTTTTTTTTTCGACGGTTTTATATGTTTTCGAGGGCGCTGATTACGAATATGAAGTTTGCTCCCACGTGGGGGGTCGGCTTCATATCGAAAATCGCAAAAAATCGATAATTTTTTGCTCTTTTTTCGATTCTTCGCTTATATTTCAAAAACTATAAATTTCTCGAAGATAATTTCAATTACAAAGTTGAAGTAAACAAAATTTCCTACAAAATTCACTACTCAACTTTGATTTTTTGAAGAGTGGTTTTTCCGCTAGAGCGCGCTGAAAAACATCGATTTTTTGCCTTTGCACAAAAATAAGGAAAACGCGCGTTTCTATCCTCTATAAAATGAAAACTACTCCCGTTATGAACAAAAATTTTATACCACGTGAAAGATCATTTAATTTTCTATAAATAACTGGCTTTCCATTATCATTTTTTGAGAAGGGGGGAGGGAGTGAAGCAAAGATCGATAATAAAACTGTTGCTGCTCTCGGACCAAACGGACTTTTGCGGTTGTTAATCTGCTCTCTGCGCTTTATTTCCGGTATATTACCAATAAAATAAGTTGTTTTGGATTAATTGATGACTAAGCATGCTTAATAAAATAAAATTTGAAATTTATTTATGAAATATTGGGTGTTTTAGGCGGAATTTTAATCAATTTTTAAAATTCACATATTAAATTATGGGAGTGTTTTAATGAACGAATTTATATGTTTATTGCATCGCTAAATCCGAATTTCAAGTTTATTTTAATTTTGAAAGTCATCTTCACATCAAAAATTGCAAAAAATATAAAACTTTTGCTCTTTTGTTCGGTTTTTCATCGATTTTTTAAAATAATATTCTTTTGAGGAAACATAGCATGACACCAAATTAATGTACGTAAAATTTTCTATAAGATGCTCGGGTTCATTTTTATTTTGCGAGAAACGATGTACGTTTTATAGCGTTTTGAAGAAAAGCAATTTTCATGTTTTTGTGTAAAGTCAGGAAACAGCTGTAATTCAGCCGCTCTAGCTTAAACACCTCTGATTATAAAATTAAAGTTAAATAGTGCATTTTGTAGGAAATTAAATGTCCTTTCATTTGGTATAAAGTATTTGTCGGTAACTTGAATTTATTTAGAGCTGTAGTGGGAGAAATCGAGCATTCATCACTTTTTTGTAGAAAAACATGAAAATTGCTTTTCTTCAAAACGCTATAAAACATACATCGTTCCTTGAAAAATAAAAATACACCAGTGCATCTTATAGGAAATTTTACGTACATTAATTTGGTGTCATGCTATTTTTCCTAAAAAGAATATTATTTTAGAAAATCGATGAAAAACCGAACAAAAGAGCAAAAGTTTTATATTTTTTGCAATTTTTGATGTGAAGATGACTTTCAAAATTAAAATGAACTTGAAATTCGGATTTAGAGATGCAAAAAACATATAAATTTGTTCATTAAAACACTCCCATAATTTAATATATGAATTTTAAAAATTTATTAAAATTCCGCCTAAAACACCCAATTTTTCATAAATAAATTTAAAATTTTATTTTATTAAGCATGCTTAGTCATCAATTAATCCAAAACAACTTATTTTATTGGTAATATACCGGAAATAAAGCGCAGAGAGAAGATTAACAACCGCAAAAGTCCGTTTGGTCCGAGAGCAGCAACAGTTTTATTATCGATCTTTGCTTCACTCCCTCCCCCCTTCTCAAAAAATGATAATGGAAAGCCAGTTATTTATAGAAAATTAAATGCTCTTTCACGTGGTATAAAATTTTTGTTCATAACGGGAGTAGTTTTCATTTTATAGAGGATAGAAACGCGCGTTTTCCTTATTTTTGTGCAAAGGCAAAAAATCGATGTTTTTCAGCGCGCTCTAGCGGAAAAACCACTCTTCAGAAAATCAAAGTTGACTAGTGAATTTTGTAGTAAATTTTGTTTACTTCAACTTTGTAACTGAAGTTATCTTCGAGAAGTTTATAGTGTTTGAAATATAAGCGAAGAATCGAAAAAAGAGCAAAAAAATATCGATTTTTTGCGATTTTCGATATGAAGCCGACCCCCCACGTGGGAGCAAACTTCATATTCGTAATCAGCGCCCTCGAAAACATATAAAACCGTCGAAAAAAAAACTTCTATATGAAAATTTTTTAAAGAACTATCGTTTTCCTGTACTAATGACCGAAAAACCATACTAGTGTGCTGAAAAATTAGGAAATTATTAAAGAGAAGAAAATAAATAAATAATGCAATGATATAAGTGTGATTTACAATTTTCAAGCGTCGCCTCCAGCCGTGGATCGGTGTCATCCTTTTTAGGACTCACCAGCACGGCATGGGAAGGCAACGCAAGAGAGCGGAGGGCAAGTACTAGTCTAGCCGACTATAACTGAAAAAGTGGTGACCATTGATTAGTCCTCCACTCATCTGCTGGAATGACTTGGCATTCCTAGAACAGATTTAATTCCAGAAAGGCAAGGTAAATGAAAGGATCATTTCACCATTATCGCTGGTTAGTGGACAATAAGTGTATTGTGTATAAACTCACAACTCTCAAGCTGATGAGCAACTCTTCGTGCTGATGAGTCCTAACAAGGGTGAAACCGGTCCACGGCTGGAGGCGACGCTTGACAGTTGTGAGTTTACACTTACTGTCCACTAACCAGCGATAATGGGGAAATACTCCTTTCAATGCAGTGATATAATAGGAGGAATTATAGGCCAAATAAGATATTGTATTAAAAAGAATATGACGAGATAAACCTAATATTCCACAAGACAAATTAAGGATTAACTACAAGATGACGCATTATAAACTTCAATAATCCATATTAAAAAATGAATGCTCCAGAATTATTTGTTTTGCATGAATAAATTCACATGGTTGTAATAGTAGTAATATTTTTTGGAAAACAAAGAGAAATTCAATAAAGGGCTTGATGACATTCGAAATGTTTTCCTAGTCATGAAAACACTAACCACTCTATTGAAATTATCTCTAGATAATCTTAAAATTGTTTTCTTTCGAAATTCATTAACTCCTGAGGTTATCCAACATAAAAGTATTCAAAGTTTTGCATTACCTTTTACATTTATCCAAAAAGATTTCACCGGACCCTTAATGAAACAAGTACAAAGCTCAAACATATTTTCTTTTTAAAGAAAACTCAAATACCCAAATCAACCACGTTAAACATCGCAGAAAGTTTTCCCTCAGAATGAGCATTACGCTACTCCAGTCCTTTGATTACATACCTTTAACTCAAATACTTACTTAAAATAACTTAATGTTCAATTTAACATGATAGACGCTCTAATGCACAATTTAATTGAGGCGACAGGAAACCATCAGGAGATATTTAAATGCGGAACCGTTAAAAATATTCGGGATCGTTACAATTTGTTTATTGAATCTAGCTCATTGATTTCTTAATGAGTACTACAAATTGGATAGCGAAAACACACAATTAAGTTTCATTATGGGCATTCATATCTAGAAGTACGAAGTTCCGTAATATCATCATTAGTTCAGAGGAAAATTTTCAATGGTAAGCAACGTAGCAGATAAGGCAGCAGCTAAGATAAGAAAACCGCATTAAATGGATCCCACAGCGAAACCGGGAATACAAGTAAATTAGCTGCTCGTCGTTGAAGCATGTTCATGAGAAAAGCCTTTTCAGAGTAAGCATCATGCGTCTTTTACATTACATTCAGCAGCGAAACGTAAAGTTTTGAAAACTGTCGTAGTTAAGACTCATTTAGAAGTTCAAGTTTATGGAATTAGCTTTCAGATTTCACCGTAACTTATTTATTCAAGATTTATCAGCTCTTATTGCTATATTGTAGCGTTTAACTGGAACATAAGAGTGTACTGAATTCTTTAAGTTTTTTTAGTTTTAAATCATTCGACTTAACTATCAAATTTATTCGAAAGCGATCGTGTTTTTTTTGCAGTTAAATTTTAAAACTAATGTTTTAAAAAATTATTATTAATTAATTTTATAAATCGTAAAAATCGTGTTTTGATTTTTAAATAACCTCTTTGAGAGCGTAATAGAAAATCCATAAAAATACGTGAATATATATTTCTTGCGTGCATTAATTTAGAGAGCCATTATGATTATAAAACGGCAAAAAAATATTTTCGTTAATCTCCTGTATTTTACACGAAATTTAAAAGGGATACATTTTTAAAAGAAAAAATATTAGTAAGTAATTCAGTCATTAATTTCTGGGAAAGAAATAAACAACTAACGAAAGTTTAACTCACAACTCTCAAGAGTCGCCCCAGCCGTGGACTAGTTTTGTCCTTAGGACTCATCAGCACGGCGTAGGAAGGTAACGCAAGAGAGCAGAGGGCAAGTACTAGTCTAGCCGACTATAACTGAAAAGATATGGAAAATATATTCTGGAAATATATGGAAAGATATGGATCTGGATTCTGGAAAGATATGGCATTCCTAGAACATATTTAATTCCAGAAAGGCAAGGAAAATGAAAAGATTATTTCACCATCAATGGTCACCACTTTTTCAGTTAGTCGGCTCGGCTAGACTAGTACTTGCCCTCCGCTCCCTTGCATTGCCTTCCAATGCCGTGCTGATGAGTCCTAACGAGGACGAAACTGGTCCACGGCTGGGGGCGACGCTTGAGAGTTGTGAGTTTACACTTATTGTCCGCTAATACCTCGTTCGCACTGCCGCTAAAGTACCCTTAAAACATATCGCACTTAAACTTAAAGTGTGTTTTCTTAACCCATTACTGCCTGACGTCCCTTTTTAGGGACGTTTTTTAAAAATCCTCCTATTTCTACAAAAATTGTTCCTTTCAATCAAAAATTGCACGGATGTATCTCTGATCTTCATAGAACATAAAGAACACAAGAAGAAAGCAGAATTTTAAAAAATTTTCACTCTTTTTAAAGTTTGAAGATAGAATTTTTCAGAAAAGTGCTTTTTAAAAAATTTTAAAAGAAAAAGCTTAAAAATCCTAGTTGTTATTTGAAAAAAATTTCAATGCCGATATATGTTACTGTTTATACATTAAATCAGTTGGGGTGTTTTTTTATTTTTCCAAAATATTTTATCTTGACCTTATTTTGGACCATCGAAAAGCGTCCCTAAAAAGGGACGTCAGGCACGAATGCCCCCGTGGTTTTCCACATAGTGAAATGCTAGTGTTTCCTTCATTTTTTCATAAAAACTCTTTCGATTATGAAATGAATTAAATAACTGATATTTATAAAATTAATTTTATTTTAGCTAATAAATTTATTATTTTTGTTTATTTTTTTTGGAAAATACTGAGTTATTTCTGCTAAATTAATGGAATAAAAAGTCTTAAATTATAAGGAATTAATTAATTTGTATTAATTAAAAGGAATAAATTAATTATTTTACTATATTTATTACTTATGCAAATATATTCCGGTTAAATTTTAATTAAAAGTTTAATAATTATTAGTTATAATGACCTTTTGTCATTAAAATTGCCAAAAAAGTCGCTTTTGTGATACATTTTCGGCTTTTTTTCTAATTAGATGTCGCTAATCATTGTGTTCTATACTGCAGATCAATCAATATCATCTGGCTTGCTAATGCACATCCCACTAATGCTTGATTTTTGGGGAGAAATTCGTGTTCCGCACAATTAAATTCAATAAAATGAAAAAAGTATGGGCATTTGAAAGACTTAAACTTCAAAAATTGAGATATTCTGATAGATTTGAAGTGTGTAAAAGTAATTAATACTTAATATTAGGTAACATATAAACAAAGAATGCCTTTTACAATTAAAAACCTTAATTAATTTGCAATTAACATAAATTTGGGAGGAAAAAACATGTTTTAGAGCATAAAAAATGCTCAAATTTCGTTAATTAGGGTTAATTTTACAGTTAATTGGATAAATAATTAATATTTTTTGTTTATCTTCATGTTACAGTATGGTTCCGATCACTTTTGCTGCACTTAAAAGGTAGAAGATGTTTTTGAGGCTTTAAAAGAGTTTTCTACCATGCGTTTACTATAGGGAAAAACAACGGGGGCATTCGTGCCTGAGGTCCCTTTTTAGGGACGTTTTTTAATTTTGGTGTAGAAATTAAAATTTTAACCTGTAATTTTTTTCACTATTTTTCCAGTTGTTTTGGGGCTATTTACTATGTTTTTACCAAATATTTAAGAAAAATAAAAAGTTGGGCATTAATGGGTTAAAACGGCGTTCGCACTGGCAAAGGGTGATTTAGCACTTAATTGTGGAAATCTAAGAAATATTTAATTTATACTTATATAACTTAAAACTAATAAATATAATCACCAACTTTTAAAAAAATGCAAGTAAAAATGTAAAAATACATAAATAATTATTAATTGACAGACGATTTAAGAAAACTATTTCTGAATTTCAAATAAAAACAAAAACAAGACAAGCTGACTGGATTGTAGTGGGATAAATTGGATCATATCAAGGTAAATAAACTAAATTTTTTTATTAAACTAAATTTAATCAGTTTTTGGTCCATTGTTTTCCATATTTTGATGTTCTTTTATTTTACCAACTGGGTCTTTTTGCCTTAAAAATCTAAAATATTTGGATACAATGGACATATTAGTTTGGCATAGCAGAACACCAAATAAATTTTATCATATTCATAACAAGAATGTTCTGAAAAGATTCTTGATTGAATTTTTGTTTAATATTTTGATTTCTTTTTATCAGCAGCTGTTTTTAATTACATTTATACTATTAAGTATTTAAAAGCAATGAGCGGATATATTGAAGTACAGCATTGTTTAGCTCACAGTTCAATTTTTGATGGGCTTTTTTGTGTTAAATTATTGTATGTACTAATTCAAAGAACTTAATAACCTATAAATATATTCGTAATTGTGTCCAGTTTAAACTGTTTTAAAAGTGTCCTTGGTCTTTATTTGAAGAAAAATCACCGAAAATAAGCTTTTCCCATCCTGGGAAACATTGTGCGCCGCCATCTTTGTTGATTAAGGGTGATTTTCAAACACCCTTAAAATATGGGGCGATTTTGTTATTCCTAAAGTGTGTTTCTATGGCAACTAAGTGCGAAATGAAAATAGAGGGTCTTTTTTCTGCCAGTGCGAACGGGGTATAACCAGCGATAATGGTGAAATACTCCTTTCATTAAGCGAAAGTTTGTATTTGTATAATAGTTAGTAAGTGGGTGTGATAGGTGGCGCCATAAGCTATTTGGTGTCACCTATTGCATATACTTGCAAATAATTTAATTATACATATAAACTTAGTAATACAAAATGCTAGTATGCCACGAACACTAAATATACAGTGTGTTTCAAAAGTCCGTTTCGCGGCTTTTATTTGTAACCAACGTGTCCTAGGGTCACGGAAGTAAGGTCTACCCCCAGGTAAGTTACCCTTGAGAATCCATTGATATGACTTACAGCGCCCCTATTGGCGAAATAAAAAAGTTAAAAAATTAATTTAAAAACTATAGGAGATAGAGCAAAAACCTCAGTGAAAGTGTTGTTTCCAAAGTTATGAAGGACTCACAGAACTAAAAAAACACAAAGCTACACAATAACACTAAAAAAATTGCAAATTTGCGAGTTTTTTTTTCTTTTTTGAGGTCTGAAAAAAAGCTATTTTCACATTCTAATATCTCAGCGAATATTCAAGTTATTTTCTTCAAGTTTATATTGCGAGTTCTTCATAACCTTGGCAACAATACTCTCACCAAGTTTTTTTTATTATCTCCTATAGTTTTTAAATTACTTTTTTACTTTTTTATTTCGCCGCTAGGGGCGCTATCAGTCATCTCAATGCATTCTCCTGGGTCATTTACCTGGTGGTATACCAGGTATACCTTACTTCCGTGACCCTAGGACACGTTGGTGTCAAATAAAAGCCGCGAAACGGACTTTTGAAACACCCTCCATATTACTTTCTAAGTAATTAAATACTTAATCTTGACTGAAGACTTCTTTGATAGTAAATAGATGCCTAGCAATTGTTGAACTATTTAACAGGACTACAAAAAGAGCAGTGATGAGATTGCGAATAGACGCGGAGAGACGCCGTTGCCCAAAATATTTTCCTCCAACTACAGCACTGAAAAATAGTGAAAGTAAACTGTCCCCAAGTGGTTCACTATCATGTGTTCATCTTTTTGTAGTGAAAAGAAGATCTCAGTACAGTCAGAAGGAAAGGATCCCATTCTGTGGCTACCCACTTGTCCTGTCACCTTCTACACTCTCAAAATTCTTCAGAGATTCTATGGGCGTATCCACTGGCGTTATCAATCAACTGTCATTTACCAGTCGGGACAACTATAGATTTTCCGGACAAATATAGAGGTGTGTAACTTCTTGTATGCAATGGGGAGGGGATGGGGTTCTATATAAAAGGAGTGGATTCGGAAAGTCTTGAATAAGAAAAAAAAGCGAGCTTTGGGGTAGGGTGAAATCAAAGAGAGTCATGTGTAAAAGGTAAACTAAACATTTCTAACATTTCTATAGGTTGAAGATATTTCAGAATCGAATACAAGCGGGAACTTTAAAAATCGATTCAAATGAGTCATACGCACCAATGTTTTCATTCCAGTCAGAATCGATTCGTAGTAACTATTTGAAAAAAAAATTTCATTTATGAAGTTGATTTGAGCCGCTTGGTTCAAAGCTGTGTTGAGCACTTCGGCTTGTTTTTAAATTAGTTCAAGAGGAGAAAATGATTAAAAATGAAAGGAAAAATATGATTATATAGATTATGCTTTCTTTCTAAAGGAGTTCAATTTGAATAGAGAATAGCGTATGCAGGGTGATCCCAAATTCGTGGTACAAACTGGGAAGGGTAAGTAGAGTACATCAAGACGAACAAGAATTAGTATGATTAAGGGGTCTCAAGTGGATTTTAAGGGGTGAAAATTTGCAAAAAATCTCGCTTATATCTGGCCAATAAGTGCAGCAAATGTTCGATTCCGGCATTTATTACATTCAACAAATTCAAACTCTCTGTTCTGATGGTACTCTGTGATTCTTACTACTGGTCAAATCATTATCATTAAATTTTGTCCTTTCAATTGAAATCATTTTCTGATTTACTGCTTATACCAAATAGCATAACAATAATTCATCTCCATTAGGTCTTCTCAAGCACCCGTAAAAATAATAAACGCGTAAACAAAATAAAAAAAACAAGTTTCTGGATGGAAGATTTATTGCCCTTCCCTTTATTCCCTTACAGAATTACAAAGGAATGCCTTCCGTCGGTCAACCATCTCGATTACAAAGGTCGAAGGAAAGGAATAGAAGGTTCGTTGGTCGTTGTTTGTTATTTCGCATCGAGAAAACCATACTACGCTATACCGCATTTCACAACAAGACCTTTGATGTCTTATTCATTTTAGTTCATATATATATTTTGGATGTTCGATATATATTTTTTTCTCTTTTTTACGTCTAGGGGTGGAGCTGACGGAAACAGGGAATGTCTGCGGGATGAAGAAATTCTTTTGAAAAAGTTTGGTGGAAAGAAGAACAAGAGTAAATCATGCTCCGACAAAATTACAGTCCGAATTTGAGCCTATTGAGTATAATGGAAGGGCATGTGTTTTCTTTCTTTATTCATTTGGAGGGGCATTATTTGAGGGTGCTGGTTTTTTTGAGGGACTCTTGGGAAGATCTGTATCGGGAAATTGGAAAGAATTGGTTTGATTAAGTTTCTTTGGAATCGCACAGCAACTGGGAAGTCCCAATTTAATTTGACTGAAAAACTCGGATAATAAACTAGTGTTTGGTTTCGTTCTTAACAGAAATTCAGTACAAAAAAAATTCCCTCAGACCTAGGGTATGCTATAGAATTTTACGAACGAAATTATTCATTTTACTTTGAGTTTATGTGATTTATTTATTTGTTCAAACAAGATTTTTTACTCATTCAATTACAAAATTACTAAACAATGGCATAATTATATATGTATTGGATTATTCTGAATATACACAATGATCCGGTTAAAACTGAAAGTTACTTAGATTCAATGGCTCATTACTTTCCGAAAAATATTTAACATGAAGACAGTCCTGTGGTCCTTCATGACGCAGTTTACCACGGGTCCATGTGTCTGAAGACTATTTCCCTCCCCTTCAGAGACATGGCAAAATTGTTGAGGTGGCGATAGATAGTAGCAACATCTATCATACATATATCATGAGGCCATTTATGGGCCTCTCCTGCCATTTATGGGCCTCACTTTCTCAGGAGCCGTACCCCCTTTGCCTTGAATCCCAATGGAGCTTGGGTATTCCAAGTGGCACACGACAACAACAACAACAATAGAGTTTTAATGTAAAATTACAAAATATTATTCAATAAAGCCTTCATTAAAGAGCATCGTTAATAATTTCATCATTTCTTAATACATAAGTTGTCCTACATACATTTCTACTGCTTTTAATTAATAATTATTGCACCCGTAAATAAAGGCATTCATTTCATTCACTCTTAACATTTATGTAAATCAAATGTGCTCCATAAAATTTACTGAAATTACACAAAATCTAAATATGATAGAATGCGACTTATAAATTACAACTTCTAAAGTAAAGCATATTGAAATACTCTTAAATAACAGTTAGAATACATTTTGTGTCAAAAATCAAGCAAAAATCATTAAGGCTCGGAACACACTACGGCAGAAAACAGTCGCGAGAACCATCAATTGCCATTAAAAAAGCATGGAGAAAGCCTAGTCCCCTATCTTGACAGAGGAGTCTCAGGCTCAACGCTATGCTTTTTCCCTATCTTGATTAATGGGACTAGCATCTATTTCACTCTAGTGTGTTTTGCACCTAAAGCTCAAAACACACTGCGCGGCTTATAGTCGCTACTGCAATCAACGAAAAAATTATGACACCAACGACTAGGCTCCTTCGGGCATTCGGGGGAGATTTTGAGCATTGATAATCGCCCCTTCTTTTTGTGTGGTTAGCTGAGGTCAATTAGCTAACAAAAGAGGCTCCTCTGAGGTATCATTATTTTTTCGCTGTTGACAATCGTCGGGGTAAAAAACTCTAGATGCACCCTAAGAAATGAAAACTTGCAACATGCTAATGGAGTTATCAGCCTAAGTATTAAATAACTTCCTTCTCTCCCCCAAAAAAACCCTTAATATCTATGCCTCAGGAAAAAAACTGGATAATACAAAGGTATATCAAATTACTCCAGATATCCCTCCCGGCATGTTTTGTACAAGAAACATCCACCTGCTCTGTATCAATGCACCACGTTCTAAGCAGAAAAAAAGCACACAAAAATACACATCTTACACTACCTGCAATATTGAAAAAAAAGTTGCAACACCTGAGATCCCGGAAGAAAATGCAAATGCTTTTAGTGGTGACGCTAAAAAGGATTTCTCCTAAATCTTATTAGGGGGAAGAGACAGAGAAAGAATGGGATGCAGGGAAATTTCTCTGACTTCTCTTCTTATTTTTAACTTTAGATTTTAATTTAATTATGCTACTCCCCCAAAGGAGCCCGATTGTTTTTGTTTTTGGAAAATATACCTCTTTCGATATTTGTTAAGTCACAGAATCCATGCAGCTCAGTTAAATATGCCAAGATTTCTTTATGTAGTAGGGACTTATTTATTTATACTCTGTTGTTGTTTTCTTATGCCACTTGGAATATCCAAGCTCCACAGACAAAGGGGGTGCGGCTCCTGAGAAAGTGAGGCCCATGAAAGGCAGGAGTCCGACTTAAGCCTCGGATGATGCAGGATGATCCACCACTCGGATGATCCACCTCCGCAATTTTGCCATGCATCTGAAGGGGAGGGTAATAGTCTCCAGACACCTGTTCCCAATGTAAACTGCACCATGACCGACCTCAGGACTTTCGGACCAACAGATTTAAAGAGCACGTACTCCGCTATACTCGATGGGTCTTCAGTGGTGTCGGGAATCGAACCCGGGACCCTCCGATCCCAAGGCCGATGCCTTAACCACTAAGCTCCCACGGCCTATTTATACTCTATTCATGTAGAATTGGCGACTGAAAATATTCCCTTCCCCCCCCACCGAATCGGTAACCATAGCAACTATCACCGTCAAAGTTACGAAGAAGGCTTACTATTGGCTGAGCGAAAAGCGTAACTATGGTTACACTTCCAGCGAGGGGGCAAGAACTAATTCTCAGGCGCCTATTCTAAATGAACAGAGTATAGGGCTATTCTTTTTCTATCTGAATGAATAGATGTTATACGAATACAGGAATACAGGTCTGGAGAGTGACTGGAATGGATGGCATCAAAAATACTTTGAAATTACTTTGTTTATTAAAATGTAAAATAAAGGAAAAAACATTTTGATGAAATTGTAACGGCGTTGATGGCTTGCCTATAAAATTTCTGATCTTAAAAAAGCCTTCTTAAAGGTGGACACAAATTGGAGCCGAGCGGCGAAGGCGAACAGCCACGAACACGCTCTGCACACGCGCAACTCGGAGGCTCTAAGAGTTGCGCTTGCGCAGAGCGTGTTCGTGGCTGTTCGCTACGCCGCTCGGCTCCAATTTGTGTCCACCTTAACAGCAATCTCTTATGACCCTGAGATATCATATCCTGGTGGAATCTCCTAATCTATTGCTGATGAAGAAGTTTATGCAATTGTACGTATTGATTCACCATCATTTTATTTTAATACCAAATTTAACGGAGCTGGAACAAGGAGTGTCATGAGCACCCCCAGAATGGTTTACGCTCAATTGATAAAATAATTTCAGTATAAAAAAGATTCTAATAAATCATATATTTGAAGCTTTCAAATGCATCAATGATGAATTCTATGGCTAAGAAAATCTACGATAATACTCGATTGAGTGAATATTAGGAAAAGGGAGTATTTCACCACTACCTCTGGTTAGAGGATAATATGTGAAAACCCCAGCTCTCAAGCGTTGCCTCCACCCATGGACCGGTTTCGCCCTTGTTAGGGCTCATCAGCACGGCATAGGAAGGCAACGCAAGAGAGCGGAGGGCAAGTACTAGTCTAGCCGACTATAACGGAAAAAGTGGTGACCATTGATTTATCCTCCACTATCTGCCGGAATGAACTGCGCATTCCCTAGAACAGATTTAATTATCGAAAGGCAAGGTATGAAAAGGCATTATTCTTAATTTAAAAACATTTAAGTCAATGAAAATTTAGGAAATAAGTAGAGGTAAGTTTAGGAAACACATTAGTTTTCCCTTTAATGTTTAAATAATTATGTACTTATGTATTTAATAATTAATGATCCTTGCATTTAATTTGCCCTTTTCTATAATTATAACTTCATAGACCCCACAGAGCTTCACTGACCCCCTATCGACCGATCGACCCCACATTGATTCCCCAAGGGGTCGGGATCGCCACGGACTTGGTAATCCTTGTCTAAGAAGACTACACGCATGTGCCGAGTTCCTTTCGGAACAGTACAATAAAATGGGTGGTTCCATCTCTGTGTATACTCCCCCATACAAATATAGAAAGGTTTGAGATATAAAGATAGATTAGTTTCAACAACTTCGGGGGCCATTCAAATATTACGTAAGCACCTAAGGGGAGAGAGGGTTATCTTTGCTTATTTCTCATGACTAGGGAGGATATGAGTGATGCTTACGTAAGATACCGCATTTTCTAAAATCTCTTGTTTCTAGCATAAATAATTTCAAAACTGCTTACGTAATATTTGAATGGTCCCTTGCCGCTGAATCCACAAAAATAATAAAACTTATAACATGGAATGGGGAGCCTCCATATAATATATCATTTTTTATATATTTTCGTGTTTCCATCACCATTATTCAAGTGCTAAACAGGAAATGCTTAAAGTGTCCTATGTTTTTTCTAAAAATAAATATAAAATGAGTTTAATAGTACTATTTGATTGATTTTAAATAAAATAATGTTTTTATTCGCACTTAATTATACATTTTATACACATAAAAAGAATGTGTTAATTTCAAGACTGGAAACTTAAAAAAATGTTCATTGATATGTGATTGATATTAAAATGTCATACATACTTTTAATTACTAGTATAGTTTATATTAGTACCCAATGTCTGTAAGTGGAAGTCTGTAAGTAGTCCCTCAAATTTTTCTTGATTTATCTACGGGGTTGTTCATGTTCATAAACGATCTCAAGCTTGGGATGGAAAAGGGTGTAAAATGAGATATTAAAAAATGGATAACGTTTGCGAATAACTTTTGAGATTTTTCTAATTATTTAAATAATGTTTTTTACGCCTTTTATTTAGACGCTTTTTACCTAAAAATTAATTTATATTATGTACCCATTAATACCATGGAATTCACACCCCCTAGTCATTATAAAGAGTTAATCATAATTAGTTTAATTTAAAAGATTTATTATTGAAAAACTCTGTCAACAGCCATAAAGGAATAATTCATAATTCGGTTTTGTTAAACTGTAAAAATCCCGTAAAATTTATGGTTTTTAAATAAACTGGCAGCTGGGTTGGATGCAAAACCGTAAAATTCAAAATAAGTAATCCGTAATCACAACTATTTTTTACCCCAATTTCATCCACTTTTTTTATAAAAACCGTTGTGTTTGAGTTTACGAATTTACTTCGTAATTTTTACGGTTTTGCCCAACCAACCCATTAAAACCGTAAGTTTTACGGGATTTTTTTACAGTGTAAGAAGATAAGTATTCAAGCGCAAATAATCTTCCTTGATGTAGAAATGTCCATTTTCCAATAGCATTCAACCAGGTTCAGTATGAAGTTTAAGGGAAGGAAAACCCAAGTGGGAGGATTCAAAGAGGATGAAGGAGGAGTCATGTATGATGCCAAGTAGAAAAGAAGCTGAGTTTATGCGTTCTTCCCTTCCTTCTTCCCACGAGAAAATCCAACTAAATTTTATTCTATAAACCGTGTCCTGTCACCTTATCTAATTAAAAGAACTCGATCCACCTAAAGTATCGATCTTTTTAACCATCTCAGGCACGCTGATAAGAACCATCAGCCCGCATTCCGAACTGCGACACTTGTGCAGTGATAGTTGTGGTGGACATTGAATATAATTAAGTTTGAACCACGAGGTAATAAAATCTGAAATTGTGTCAAATCTAATCTGCTTGTATATCAGCCCCTCTTTCAATTCAATTAAATTGCACTATCATGTATGCAAAAGCTAAGAAATTAAAATATGTCATACCCATAAGTGACGTACTTACGGATTTTATAAAGGAGGCCAAAAAGAGGTCTTTGGACATTTTCTTCCATAGAATTAAATCTTATTACAACTCCGTGCCTCACCGCTACCTTAACTTCTTTAATCATCTAGGAGGTATTCATCTCATTATGTTCGGTGACCTCTTGAGTGTTATGAGTATTAGCGAGAAAAAACAAAATTTCTCTAGTTTGGATGATCTACTCCTTCATATTCTAAGAAAGCACGCCAAAGATGAATTCAATACGAGCACATTGCCGTATTCAGAGCTGACCGACGAATTATTTCCCTACAATACTCCTCGCAATACATTGTATTTACTACTTAGGCCGATCTTTTCGGGATTACTTGGTACGATCAAGGCATTCGGAGATGAAAATTATTTGGATTGCGTAATGTGCATCGATTTGATGAGCAAATTCAAAGATGCATTAAAGTTGAGGACAACCGTTTTATTTAAAATGGTGACTCCGGATGACACTGAGTACATTCTCAGTTGTTTTTCGACGAAACGCTTTCACGGTTGGAAATTTCGACACAATTCGAGATTATTGATGGCTGATTTGAATTATGACACAGAAAAAAGTATAATTTTTATTAACTATGGATTGCCTTATGGATTTGATAACGACTATTTCAAAAGATGTTGTTCCAAGCTTCGATTTGATGGGTAAGTGATTTTAATTTTATCTTATTATCTTTTATCTATCAATACTTCTTTCCAACCATCAAAATAATTATTCATACACTGTATTTTTTATTCTTTAAATAAAATTTATCAGAATGAAATTTAAAATAAATATCCAAGTTAATATAGTTGAAAGTTGTATTTGCATATTTTACTAAGTAAATAAATTAAGCGGACGAAACTCCTGAACTACTTCCCTCTTAATATCACATCCTCCTAGTCAAATACCATTAAGTATCTGATTAAAACAAAAGATAATTTCCATCACAAATTAATTGTGGGTAAATTTTATTATATTTTTGATTTTTATTCATGCTCTATTTAAAAATAAAACATTTTCTGTTTTGCTTATTTCGTTTAAAAATACCGTATACTCAGTGTTATTATACAGCATGTTCTGTTACGCATATTCTCTATTTAAATGTAGCATGTTCTGTGTGTTATACGTATACTGATACTCACAATCAGTATTAAAATACAGCATGTTTTGTTTCATGTATTCAGTATTACAATACAGCATGTTCTATTTCGCATATTCTGTTTTTTTTTTAAAAAGGCTTTTAACTATGTTAAAAAGTTATTCCACGTAATTTCGGTTAATATTTGTGTTTTTGTGCATGCATTCTATTATTGCCATCTATTCATTTTGGAAAATCTGTTTTTATTTTATATGTATTCCAGTTAAAAAATCGTTCACTTCCTGTAATGGAACAAAAAGGTTTTTTTTCTTCTTTGAACTCGAAAAAACCCATCCTGGTGATTGGAGAACCCACTAAAATACAGTTTGTAATTGTTATTAACTGTGAAACTAATTTAGAGTCTAAGTATAAAGCTAAAAATAATTTTAATGTCCTTTCATCACCATTTAATATAGAAATGGTTAGTTTGAACTTAATGTTAGACTTATCGATGTTTGTTTTTTATAATGATTCGTTAATTAACTTCCTTAACTCCTTTTGTAAGAAGACCCCCATCGATATGTGCGTAGAATACGCAACGTGTGTGGGTCCTTACAGGTGGTCGAAGGGGAAGGATTATCTGTGAATATCTTGGGGACCATGTGTGCGTTGAGGAAGGACAAGGATTTTATAATACTAGGATTCTTCTAAGCTTGGATTCAATCGAATGGACAGCAACCCTCCTCCTTACTTAAGCTTAAACACCTGTTATCGCTTAACTTAACTATAGAGAAGGTGTTCTAAAATACTATTATAATTGAAAACAAGGAGAACAAAAGATATTGAAAAATTACCTATAGTGAAAAATTAAACTTCTCAATTTTATTTGCTTACAAACTTGATACATAACAAAACAGAAATATGCACTTTCCTTCAACAGCGTGAGTTATTTTAACATTATACTAACATTTCGTCCATTTCTAAAAGCATGTTTGTTTTTAGTTCTCTATCTCTTTCTCTCTCATTATCCGTCTCATCAAAATATTTTAGTACTTTTTTCGTCTATTGCAGTAAAACGGTTTGTCCTGTGTGAGGGAATACTAGAAGTATGGGGATATTAACCTTATAATTCTGAACCGCCAGAAACATTTCTTGACCGTGGCGTATATAAGGGAGGGGGACGAGGGGCCCCTTCCCTCCTTCAAATCCGGACTTGGTGTATCAAAACAAGCTACAACCCTGTTTTTTGGGGACAAATTTTCAAAATATTTCCGGGGGAGGCCCCCAAATCCCCCTTTCTGATTGGAATTTTATTATTCCAAACCTTTTTATAATAAATTCATCAAAATCCTAATCTTACTTAAAAATATATGTCCAAAATTAGGACAAGTTGTACCAAAACCGAGTAGAAATCCTGTTTTTATTGTCAAATTTCCAAAAATTTTCTGAAGGAGGACCCTCTGATCTCCTTCTCTACTTGGAATAACTTGTTTTTATATTGTTCATCCAAAAATATGAATCAAAAATTTGGACTAAAACTAGTTAAAAACCAGTTTTTGAGTCAAATTTCAAAAATTTTATGGGGGAGGACCACCAGACCTCCCTTTGTTACTTGTAACAAAATTACTCGCAACTTTTTTATATAATAAGTTCTTTTAGAAGTAAATATTAACAAAAAATATTAAAAAAAATTATATTGGACGTAATAAATTTGCTTGGGAGGGGATGAAAAATAATTTCGGTCCCCTCCCGAAATAAATTCCTATATACGCCACTGTTTCCTGAGGATGTGGGACGGAATGCATTATTTTGTGTTCCCTCCAGATAAAAATCAACTGTAATCAGGATGAATTGAGAAATGAGATCAGTCAGATTTGGAGGAGTTGGAGTGATGGTAAGAAAGCAACATCTCTATCAATGGAATAAAGAATAATTCCCTCACACAGGAGAAAACGGTGGTAATTTATCTTTAAGGGATGATAATTGCAAACAACATTCTGCTCTCTTAGTGAATCATTTCCTTCAAGATGAAGAAATTCCAAAAATGGATTAACCCGCACCTTCTCCGGCCATGAATCCGATAGAACATGTCTGGGACATGCTATGAAGATATGAATTGCTGTCCTTCCAATAACTCTCAAACTCTTAGTAAGTGATGGTAAATTCTCCAAAATGGGAGACTCCGCCCTCCCCCCTTTTTAATAACCTAATAAACTTGAAGGCAAACAGGTTCACATCGTTGTTATCAATCAATGGAGATCCCAATCAAAACGAATTTTTAATTAAGTATCGGATAGATTTTTCACTTTTTTTTTCTTAACCACCCAAAATGTGCATTTGCCAATATCTATCAAAAAAAGTAAAATTGTTTTTTTATAATTGCATTTATAGCTTTTAAATGACACTTTAGTTTATGAAAAATGCTTCAATCACTGAAAATGTTTCATTTTCTGACCAATAATTATCAAATCCACCAATATCATTTGATTAATTTGAGCAATGTATGTTAAACACTTCCAGCTGTTGAGAAAAATATCTCCTACTTTTTTTTAGTTCATGATAAACTGTTCTGTATTCATTTATTTCATGGCAAAAAAGTGTAAACATTATTAAAAAACTTTTATTGTGAGCTATAAAGCTAATTTAGAGCGTGCGTTTGCCTATCTCAAGCAGGAGCGGATCTAGCACGGCTCCAAGGGGGCTGGGTCACTTTTCCAGACAAGATCCCCTTGACAAGACCCCCATTGGAAGTATGGGGGCTCCCCCAGAAAAATGTTTTAATTTGACATGTAAAAGTAGGGTTTTGAGGAGGGCGCTTTTCAACATTTACTTTTTGATCCAAAATGTCAAAATATTGAGAATTTCCTAAAAATTATCAATGAAGATCCCTTTGTGGTACTAATGGGGGGTGTGGGGGTGCATCCCCTTAAAAATTTTGAAAGTAGACCTGTAAAAGTAGAGTTTTTACTCATTTTGAAAACCTTTTTGGGTTCCCAAGGAGGGGGCACTGTCCAGAGTACCACCCCCCGGATCCGTGCCTGATCTCAAGGTTAAATAGTGAATACTAAAGAGGCTGGGGTGTTAATATTCTCATTTAGTCTTCCAAAAGTTCGATTTTGATTGCCTTTTCTTTGTTGCCTTATCCATTCTTTTGAACTATGCTTGTCATCAGACTTCGGGTCTTGTGGGATTACTGATGTCTATTGCATTTTCCACGACAATCCTTAATAGAGAGGCGCCTCAAAGGGATGGCACATCCTTCATAAACTTCAGGTGGGTGTCGAATGTAATTTCCACACAGAGTATGTTATAAGTGGATGAAAAAGTGCTACTTTAACATTAATTTGGTTGAAACTGAGACACTAGTAAAACCGTAGGATGAGTTACAGAAATGCAATATTGAGTTTAGCCTAAGAATGGTGTTCCACTGAAACTCGTTCCGTAGATCTCCATTCGCTTAGGACGTGTTTGATCATCCAGATTTTTGTCTCGACCTTCGATCATCTTTCTCCCAGTGACTTCCATCAGTATATTTGTTATTCAATAAATACTTGCCTTGCCTGAGCATTGGAAGACCATCAGACATATGGAACTTCTATGAAAGAACTTATGACACAGCACTTTTCATAACTCATCCCGCGGTTTCACAAATGTTCAAAGTTAAGTGAACGTAGTATGCATACTGTTGTGCCCAATATATGAACTTAATATTTTCATTCAAATATGTATTTATTTTAAATTAATGAGCCTTGAGAAAATCGATTTTTCTTTCCCCATAATTTTTCACATTTAGTTCCGAAACACCCTGTATAATTGACGAATTTTGGATACAGATCTCGATTGACTTGGATAAAGTACCCAAAACTGGGAACTTGGTTTGGGAAAGATAGCCATGATTTGTCTAACATTTATTATTGGGGAAGTGGGAATTAGGCTCGGGAGAAACATGCAATATTTTACAGATTCAAATCCAGTGATGAAAATAAAGGTTCATATTTTAATTAAAGTTGCCTATGGAAAAAATATTCAAGATTTTTTAAGAGGGCTAAAATTTCAATTAACTTTTCACTACAGAAAACAGAAATATCGTGTTTTCACAACCAGTTAAACGTTTTCCTTAAAACTCATATTTTTTACAAATTAATTATCTAACTGATGATTATATTCTAATGACCTTGAGAAAAGCAAAATGTTTTAAATGAAAAATTTTCTTGATTTTAAATATTAGAACATTCTTTACTTCTTTTTTAGGATTCATCTGAACGGGAACGACTTATACTTTGAAATCAGCCGTCAAATCGCCGACAATGGCAACTTACGGTTGCAGATGACAGTCGAATTGCTAATAACTCTTTTCGATAAGGAAACATATAGTGATGAAGGGATGATAGCGGAGAAGAATCACGAAAAAGAAATTCTAAGCACACTGTGGAAGGCAGTACCTTATCCTTTTATTTCCAGCCATGAGATTTTCACTCTCCTGGATCCTTTCTTTAATGAAAAATATTTGAAACTTCAAGAGGTTTGCGATGAGTTAGTGTTACGCAACAGCATCTTTGATGTTCCCAAGCTCAATCAACCTCGATCTTTAAAGCATTTGTCGAGAGTTCGGGTACGGAAAAATTTAGTCGAGGCTAATAGCATCAGTAACAAAACAATTGATACTTTGGATATACCTCACACTCTTAAAAGTTACTTGAAGTTAGAAATTTAGCATTAAAGCTTAACCCTTTCAATCCTATACTCTGTTCATTTAGAACTGGCACCTGAGAAATAGTGCTTTCCCCCACGCTAGAAGCGTAACCATAGTTATGCTCTTCGCGCAGCCAATAGTAAGCCTTGTTCGTCACTTTGACGAGGATAGTTGCTATGGTTACCGATCGGTGGTGGGGGAAGGAAATATTTTCAGGCGCCAGTTCAAAATGAACAGAGTATAAGCGCCCGAGATTACCAGTGAATCCAATGTTCAATTCGGAGTGGCTAGGACTGAAAGTTAAGTTTAAAGTTAAGTGAATAGGGGCCGTTCAAATATTACGTAAGCACCTAAGGGGGGAGGAGGTTTGCACTTATGTTGTAATTTTTCCTGACAAGGGGCCAGGGGGATAGGAGTGATGCTCACGTAAGATACGGCATTTTCAAAAAAATCTTGTTTCTTGCATAAATAACTTCAAAACTCAACCAAAAAAAATTTTAACAAAAAAATTGAATTGGAAAACCTGACGTAAGCATTTTTTTTCTGGGGATGGACCCCCCAAACAATTTGAAATTTAAGTCCCGAAAAGTAGTATTTTTACTCATTTTTCAGGGTTACACCCGGAAAGGACAGCTTCCTGTATAAGTCACCTAATTTTCAAGGAGAAAAAAACAACAGTGCTTGATGTCAAAATTTCTTGGGAGGGGGGTCCGGCAGTTCTTACGTAATTATGGTGGGGGGTTGAGGTTTGCTTATCTTTGCTGACAAGGGGGAGGGAGGGGGTTAAAATGACCAAATTAGTGCTTACGTTATATTTGAACGGCCCCATAATAACCGGGTTTTTCTTATTAGCCACAGTGAGCAGGTCATGTATTTTGTTGCATACATCACTAGACAAGGAAAATATAATATTTTCATTCAATTTCAATTTGATTATTTTCATTTCAATTACCACGGTTTACTATTATCAGGATCCAAATAATTTCAAACCTTAAAATAAGGCTACCCAACATCCACAAATCTATGGGATGGACAGGGTTATAAACTACAACTGAAAACATTACATTAACTCTTTAACCGGGCCTGAGGATCAAATAAAATCCAATTTTTAAGTACTTTGATTCTGACATCTCCTATCAAATTTCTGTTCAATAGGAAACTTTAATACTATAAGTAAAGAAAGGGGTATATTATTCTCTTTATGGAATCTCACCGCGCAATAACATCTGATAAAGACTATATAGGAAAAACAATGCACACATACAAAGTAAAAAAATTAAAAATAGTAGAAATGAAAAAAAAAATTGAAAAACAGTAAAAATGAAAAAAGAAATCAAAAGAAAAGCTTTTATAAATAAGATGAATAATATTATTGTTAGAAATGTTATTTTACAATTGTCCAATTCATTTTACGTATAATGCATGTAATGTATATAATGTAGATTTAATGTATGTTGTATGTAATATAGAAGTATACCGTATGGTAATAATAATGCATCTTCAACTAGTCTAAAACTGTGATACTTTAACTCTATCTGAGATAAGTATATGCTACCAATAAAAAAATATTACTCCTCCAATATCTGAATGGTTCTGGCAGTAATGAAATTGTGATAATGGAATGTGATAATTGTAAAAAATGAATTAGTGTATTACATGCAATGTAATCAGTTACTTTAAATTCCTATGCTTGTAACTTTTATCTTTCTCTATAACACTCTCTAATTTATTTTTCGTTAACTTTTTTTCTGAGGGTTAGGGTCCCAGATGCAACTTTATGTATTTGTGTTAATATTTGTTAGTATTGTGATAAATAATGACAGTAATATTTTTAAAAAATTAACTTTTGTGATAACTTGTCTAGTCCTATTTTTTTTTATTTTGTAATATGCAGAATGACTTGCGTTTAAAGTTCTCGGTGATTTTTCAATAAAATATTTGTTAAAATTGTGTTTTTGTAAATTGTTTCTTTTTAACATCAGTGAAGTTTCAAGTTTGTAATTGTATTACTTTTTAAGTGCTCACAATATTTACAGGTACGTACAGATCATCGTTTAAAAAAAAGTGGACAAGGTTAAATCATTAACTAACTCAAAAAAAATTATCATTAAAAGCTATTAAAAGCAGAAATGAAAAGAAGTCGGTACAGCCACCATTATTTTTTCCGAAATTTCCTATACACTTTGAAATACTGATGTTATGACGAACTATTAGTAAATTTCTCTGAAACAATTGGCTAGCAAACACTTTTTCAACTTTAATTTTTCCTAACAGATTCTCATAAAAGAAGATCATCGGTGAAGAAATTTTTCAAATCCGTGATCGTTAGTTAGTTTTTAAATAAATAAAAACTATATGCGCAGTAGCTCAGCTCATTACGTCAGGGTTGCGGAACACCTACATCGTTCGGAAGCAGAGGGGGGAATTTGAGCAGTCGATTGGTTTGCGCAATTCGAGCGATCGGCGGCTCCTTGGTATACTAGTAGCTCATTCGCAACTGTGACGTTTTTCTCCTTTGGAACTTTTAAATAAGGGTTACAAATCAATTAGTGTTTTAAAAAATCTGAAAAAATTAAAGAACTGGTTATTTAGAGCCTGTAAGATGATAGTCAAAATTGTTAATTTAACCTTCCTACCCCGCATGGGGTATGAGGCGACCCCAAAGGTACTTTGGCGTTTGCTATCTCCCGTTGATTTTAGTTTTGGAAATTTTCAATGCTAGTATCCCTTAAATACGTGAAGTTTTACAATGGGTAAAAATTTTGGGGCTGTTATTTAATTTTGAAGCATCAAGAAAGAGACACATATTCCCCCTCTGGGGTCTCCTCAGACCCCAGGCACGAATATGGGTAATTAATAACAATTAATGGAGATGTTTCATTTTTTTTTCATATTCTAGATAAATCAAGGTTCCTGCTTTCGTATTAGTTGAATAGAGATTTCTTGGAAGGCCACAACTGTGTTGATATTTTGATTTTTGTTACAGTATAAAAATTGGGAGAAAGCGCATTGAATTTCGCCTTATTCCTTAATTTTTTCTTTCATATTCTTAGAAAATGGGTTATTTTTATAGACTTTTTTCAAGGAACTGATAGTGGAAGCAAAAAAAACCTCAGACAGCTGGGCACCATTATTTCATGTGAGTTTGTTCGTTAAAAAAATACATAAATGTATGGCATTTCATTTGGTTTTCTTGGAAAAATAAGAATGTTTGCAAAGATTCAAGAGTATTTATTGAAGTTCAGAATGTTATTTCGAAGAAATATTAAAAGAAAAAACCAATTTTTGCGTGGCAATCTTAAATAAGGTGGAGAAGCTCTCTTTCCAAACATTACTGAACCGATCATTTTTCATTTGGTTATTTGAATTTTAAAAAGGTAGTCCGTATTTCAAATATGATAAAATAATTATGCAAATTTATATAGAGCTGCTAAACATACCGGTAACTTCATAAAAAAAATAAACAAAATAATAAAAAATTATTTTAAAAATAAACTAATAAATTAGACCCATGCAAAACCGGGTTTATCAAGTAGCTTACCCTTTAAGCACTGTAATTATGAAACATTTTAAGTATATTACTGAATTGTAATTTTTCGTATCTGAAATTTAATTTTTTTTAAGTTTCACACGCTATAAAGAAACGTACATTATAAAGTTTGAAAAAGACAAAATCGCTAAAAAATGAAAGAAAAAATCGAGAAATTCAATAAAAATTAGACAAATTATTCAGAAAAAAGATTTTTGAAGTAAATAATGATAACATTTGCAATTTAAGATATAATTATCCTCTTAATAGAGTAAAAGACAAGTTTTACGCATGGGGTCTAGATAGACCCCACGAGGGGAAATATGTGACTATTTTTTCAAGAGGGTAGGAAGGTTAAATAGGTGTTTCCTTCCCAATTCTGTATAACCACTAGAAAAGCGCTATCCACTTCATAGATTGCAACCCTTAATTATGTAGAAAAATTAATGAGAACATTTTGATTAGAACGATGAAATCCATAATTATATTTATGGACCGGATTTCCTTCGATTTTTTTTGTTAGTGTGTATTATTTCCAGGCACCCATTTCAGCTTTCAGTTTTTGAAGTTGAAGTACAGCCCACCCTTTCTGTATAGGATTTTTACAAGCAGCGAAGCAGCTGCCCTAGGCTTAACCATTTTCACACTCACACATGCTCTTTGTAGCCCATAGGTAGGACAACGCCCAGAACTTCAGGGAGGCCCTAAGTTGACAATGCCCTACCCTAAATCTATATCTTTGCCTCTATGCAGACACCCTACACTAGTGATTCATCAGGATAGGAATGTGTCCACCCGTGTCACCTGGACAGCTTGTCCAGAAAAGCGTGGATCCAACCCAGCTCAAAGGGGAGCGCATTTCGAACGCTCTCCTACCTACTACTACATTCAGATACAAACAGAAAACATTTTTTATACATAAAGTATGAGTGAATTATTTCAAAATTTTATTATAAATGATAGGGGCACTTTGTAAGGGGGTGTAGGGGTCCCCTCAGAAAAATTTTGGGATCAATATTTTTTATCAAACAAAGCTCTTGATTTATATGTCTATTTTATGTGATTATGCAAAAACGAGAAACTTTGTAATTTACATTTATTTATTTATTTCAAGTTATAAAAACACAAAACGTAATTTGGGAGTTAGTGGAAACGTTGTGAATTTAGGAAAAGTGCTTCCTTAACTAAAAATTTAGGGAAAAGAAAGGAGAAAGAGGTAAAAATACAAATTGGAGGAAAACAGTTATAGGTTCATTTAGTTAAACGAAAAAAAAAATCTGTCAATCAAAACGTTTTTTATTCTCTATTAATTTATTTTCCCCTTTCTAAGCCCAAAAGGTGGGGACACAAAGATAAAAAAAAGTAAGTTTATTTGAGCCAAAACAGTGGATCATGATAGAGAGCTTAGATCAAGAAACGCGTCCATTCCATGCATCGGTTCTGGTTTTGCAATTGCATTTGGTTGGATCAGTGTTGTTACCAAAGCTAAATATGTATCGGTAATTGAATATTAATTTTCCTAATAATTTCTAGGGTTTGTATTTAAAAGGATAAAGTCGTATTCAATACATTGCCATTGTGCAAGAGATGGCTCGATGAAAATTATGAATAAAAAAAATTTGGATGTAAAGTTTTGAGTTTGAGAAGCATTACTTCAGCGTGAAAGTTTGACCCCATGACAACACAAGTCAACTTTCCATCTTATCAGTCTGCCCTAGAGACCACCCCACAAGGTCAAGGTTTACGCATTCCTCACGGGGATTTCCTGGAAGGGGGATTGCATGATAGGGGAGGATCTCCCCTGAAGCTGAAAAGTTCTATGGAGGAAAAGGCATGACCAGAATCGATTCGTATGTATCGGGTTCTTGCAAGTATCGAATGCGTATTGGTCCATTGTCCTGCGTTGACCCTGGAGTAGTTCACACTGTTTGGGTTGGGAGGGAGGGAGGGAGGGAGGGAGGGAGGGAGGGAGGGAGGGAGGGATGCGCTCCTGGTCAGGGTTGCTAGATTTGGCCATTTGCTCTTTTCTTGGCGTAGTTTTTGACATAAAAATATTCAGTGTAAACTTTCTTTTCTTACGAGGAAGTATAATCAAAATTTTTCAAGGGTTGCTAAGCAATAAAAGCTCTGTGTTGGTCATACTATTTTTTTAAGTAGGATTTGGCATGTGCTTTGTGCGTTAGAGCAGGGCGGCTACATTACCGCAAGTCGAAGAAATTCATATTTTACTTTCGCAAAAATAATTGGCCCCACAATCTTCATTTTTGAAGATAATCCAAGTTCGAGTAGGGGTGCTGGAAATCAGGGTAGCTGACTTGGCTACTTAATTAAGGTATGTGTCTACCCTAAAATCCTACATGTGGTGAAAATATTTTTATGGGCTTATAGTGTAGACTATAATTTTTTACCACCATAAATATATATTTATCTATGTTAGGAACTAGGATCTAAGCCCTTTTTATATAGATATGTATTTTTTAAGGCTGTTGTTTAAGAAAAATAGAGTAATTTTCTTAACGTAAATATCTTTGTTGTCATACGGTGGTATATCTCTCTCTTTCTGTTGGGCATACAAAATATCTTCTAGTTTATAACACAGGTAATAGCATAATCTAAATAATTCCCCAGTATTTTTCAAATATGTACATTGGAATTTTTTATTAAGATTTCCGTAAGTTCAATTTTCACCAAAACTTTACTAAAAATTGGCTTTATTTTCATATATAATTTTTTTTTCATAAAAGACACTAAAATTCGTGTTTTTATATCTAGTTACAAAATATAATACGTGTATTTCATTAAAAATTTAAATATTAAAAAAAAGCCTCTAAAGGTAGACACATACCTTAAGCTCCCCATTGGCGAAGAAGAGGGAAGGGAGGTAGAGTACGTCGAAAAATAACCAGTTTGGCTTCCTCCCTATACCTCCCCAACCCTAGGGATTGAATGGCCTCGCTCATGTGGGGGGTTGCAAGTGAGGAAGAATGCAACACTCGACTCGAGGCAGACAGGACAGAGAGCTTGGCTTGCTTGAGAAGTGTGAGGTCATGTGTTTAGACAGACTCGCAGCGCAGTATTTACCTAGCCTAGCGTTTTTCTATTAGAGCAGTTTGTTAGAACTCATTTTAAAAATGTCTTTAACTAATCTACGTGACCCTTGCCCCTTGATGATCAACAATTTCCCTCCGGGCGGGCTGAAAAGGTTTCGTGCTGTGAATCAATTTAGAGACTTACTCCAAGTTCATTTTCCAAGAGAGGAAGAGTGGTGGCTTGAGAAATATTATTCTCATTCGGATTTGTCTGTAATTAAACTTTTTGAGACTTTATTGGGTGACATTTACAGAAATCAACGGAAAATTCCGATCTCTGCGCTGACTGATATGTGTTTCGATATTCTCGAAAACCACTGCAGAGGAAAAGGAAACTATTGTGTCATGACAGAACTCCGCTGGACTTTTGCTTATATCGTTGGCCTTATTGCGGTGGAAGAATCACCGCCGTCATTGTGCGTGAACTTCTTTACCAGGTGCATAGATATCCTAAAAGCTGACTTTAAAACTATTTTTTATTCGCTGTTTTCTGAAAACTTCAAGTTCGTTCTGGAATGCTTTGCGAAAGAACGCTTCCACGGCTGGAACATAAAAGAGAGTAAAATTCTGAAACACATCTTTTGCTACCATAGAAAAGAAACTATAAAAACTCTTTTGAAACTCGGGGTTAAATACCCTTTTGAAGATTTTTTTAAAATGAGATGCTTGCTTTTACAAGCAGTACTGTAAGTATTTACATTTTAAAACTACTAATGTAATTTTTGACTAATGTTTTTTTACATTTTAAACTTAGTGACTAAATGTTTTTTAGCTATAAATAAGCTTAATTTTTCTTTTTATGACATTTCTATCCTGATCACATAAGATCAGACATACTTATGAATGATTGCTTCACTAATGTATGGTTTTTAGCGTTAAAATACAGGTAATTATATTCAATATCTGTATTTATTTTTATAAGGGGACTAATTATTTATAAACTGCAGTTTTATAAAATATAGTACATTAAAAAATCAAACATGAATACCACTTTAAATTATTATTTTGAGCTGTAATTTTCAATGCAGCACAAGTTTTATATGATTGTTAGATTTAATAACTCTTTTCGGGATCGGCCTCAAATGAAAAAAATGAAATTTTTATATTTAAAAAAGTTTTATAAATTAATTTAAAAACTTAAATAGATAGAGCAAAAACCTCATAAAGAGTATTGTTGTCAAAATTATTAAGAACTCTGAAAAAAATTTCATGAAAATATCGGGAATATTCATAGATGTTAGCATAGTAAATTATAATTTTTTTCTTTCAGAATAACACCTAAGTATCCAGATTTTCGCCTAAATTCTAGTATTGCTGTATTTGAGAAATTTAATCTACGTTTGCAGATAGCCATATCGCTTCTTCTTGTGATATTCGCCGAGGATATAGATGATAATGTACCCCCGGAAGCTATCATTAAAATTCATCAACATAAAGGAATCATGAGCCTGATATGGAGTTTATACCCCTACCCCTTCATTACTGCAGATGAACTTTTCCTTTTACTGAATGATTATGTCTACGGAAATTATGATGGACTTCGGCATTTTTGCATTCAATACGCACAACTCAATAAGGTCTTTGGAGTTCCTGATGTCCCCCAGCCCCGCTCTCTCAAGCACCTATCGAGAGTTCAGGTGCGGGACAATTTAAACAGAGCCAACAGTCTCTGTGATGAAGTTATCGGAGAGTTGGATATTCCTGCAACCCTTATAAGTTATCTGAGTCTTGAAGATTTGTGAAGTAAATGAAAATCAATTTGAAACATCTGCAATCATTTTGAAAGCAGCGACAATTTAATTCCATTTACGCATTGTATTTTGCAATCGTGTGTTATTTTAATTGGCAATAAATACCCTAGAATTTACGTTGCAGATCCTTATCATTTTTACTTATAACTCCATTCATTTAGAATTGGCGCTTGAGAAAAAGTGCTTTCCCCCACACTAGAAGCGTAGTTATGCTCTTTTACACAGCCAATAGTAAGCCTTCTTCGTCACTTTGACGAGGATAGTTGCTACGGTTACCGATCGTTGGTGGGGGAATGAAATATTTTCAAGCGCCAGTTCAAAATGAACAGACTATAGTTCCTGTCTCTTTCAAGGTCTGTTTTAGACAAGAGATCAGCGCCAAGGAAAATCTTTTTTTGCAGTCTGCATGGTTGGTTGAAATTTCTTTAAGAAAATGTTTTTTTTAATAAAATAATAATAACCAGGGATAGAACCCAGGAACTTCAGCATGCTAAGCAAGCATCCTACCACACTGTTCTAGTGTAGATTCAGTAGCTTTATAACAGGGGTTTCCAACTGGCGGGCCACATGCGGCCCGCCGGGTCATTTTGTGCGGCCCGCGAAGCTCTCTGAAAACCCTCAAAAAAGTAGCTTCAAAACACTTTTTAACACACTAAAATTCAAAATTTTTTCGGGGGAGAACCCCCGACCCCCCCATATACCTCTTAGATTATGGACTAGCTTCGATCGTTTTCTATGGAGCAAGAATTAAAAGTTTAAAGTTTCGAGAGGTCGTTTGTAAAACCTGAAATTCCTCCTGAGCGTAGCAAGGGGGTATGAAGGCTTTTATAACCTTTATCATGAGGAGGGACAAAATGGAGAATAAAAAAATTCGATAAAACAATCATCTAAGGAAAATTTACAAACATTTTCTTAATGAAGACCTTTTCATTTAAGTAATATTCAGAATATTAAATATATTCAGTATTCCTACGAGTTGTATAAGAGTAAAAAAATTCATATACCCACTGGAATTTTGGAAAATACAGTGTAGTGCTACATTCAAAATATGTAAACAACCGTCGTCCCTCTTTTGCCGGAAAAATTTCATATTGAAGACTCTCACCCCAAAAAAATTATTTTCGTTAAAAAGGAGCCAGATTACTTTGCGGCCCGCCACTTGACTTGTGATTTCGATTGCGGCCCGCGAGTACTTAGAAGTTGGAAACCCCTGCTTTATAACATCTCCCTCATTGGAATAACTTTGGACGCAGACCTTGTTGCGGATTGCAAAAAGTTCCCCCTTGGCACTAGCTTCTTTTCTGTTACATACATCAAAATTTATTTGCGTGCAAGTGTAAAAATATTACCTTTGCTTAAAAGAATTGCTTATTGTAGTTCTTACATAAGTTTTACAGTTTTACTATATTTTAGTACCAAAGTATGATAAAATATAATAAAACAATTGAATAGCGCAATAGTTGTAAAGTTAGATGAATTTAAAAAGGGTTTAGGGAAATAATAACCTCAAAGTGACAAAATACTAATCCGTTATATTGCTATCCATTATTAAGACAACCAGCCTTTATTAATCAGACTACATTGCTTAATTTTTAACAGTGAACAAAAGAAAGTACATCAAGACAGTATAAATTTCGATCTCATTTACAGCTTAGTGAATAAATTGAATCTTTTAAAACGTTTCACGAATTTAAGAATAACCTAAAAAGAATCCCTTGAATTGAAACTCAATTAAAACTTGGAAAAAAATCTGAATATTGTAAAAAAACAGCGTTTTTTTATTTTCTATGTGTTTTTCATCTCATCTGCCTAAGAAAATACGAATATCATTATTTCTAATTTACAGAAAATTATTAATCCAGTTGAATTTTGTCTTGCCAGAAACCCAATTTTGATTGTCTCTAGAGGGAGTCAAAAATTATATTTGATCAATGAAGTTTTGATTTTCATTGAAACGAATGGTTAAAAACTAAGGACAATCGTAGGTTGATAAGAAAGGTAAATACGGGACATGAATAGTTTTTATATATTCATCACAATATTTATTTACGACGTGCTTCATCTATATAGTGCTTCTATTAAAACTTAAACACCGTTGTAAATTTCACTGGAGGACAAAATCTGCTGCCTATTCGAGCTTCTGAAACTTTTATCTATTTGGCTGGATAAATCCAGCAATCTCAAAAGAGGTTCTATAAAAAAAACAAATTCTTTCAAACTTCCACCCAAGCCCCTCCAACGAGTCTTAAAAGTAAAATAGTATGGGGCACGCAACACTTCTCGTATTTTGTGCCCCTTCCCCCAGGACGAATAAGTTCTTGACACGAAAACAACGGTTCTGGAGATAAAACATGATTGATGTCCTTCGTAAAACACACGTGCTGAATAAAATGGAAGGAGATGGCTAGAGTGCCTGACACACTATAGCACCCTAGAGTATAGTCTTACCTTCGTTAGACCACTTGTTATGGCATCCTGGAAATTAGCCGGATACGTAAATTATTGCATTCTATGGCACTTATGAGTGGTATAATTAGCTGGCTATAAAATGACGGAAAGCAATTTTCCTAGAGATTCACTAATTTGCCCTAACCGTGAGGGTCCTTGTGTAATTCCATGTTTAATTTGAAACCTAGGTTTTACTATAATATGAAAGCTGGTTGAAGTATTAATTAATTAAAGAAGGGTATTTTAGTTGGAAAATATTGATTGATTGATGTATTTTTGATGGAAATAGTTTAGAAATAGAAAAAAAATCGCCATGCGTTCTGGATTTTAAAAAAAATTCCCAATTTAATCTTAGCCACCGCAAATTTTCTAATTAGATTTAAGGATAATATTGGGTGCTTTAGGGAGAAAAAGCAAAATTTAAAAATCTCCGTTTTAATATTAACCAACGCATAGTGATGTTAATGAATGATTTTGAAACGAAATCAAATATCGTCGGCTTACAGGGGAAAGGAACTTTTTGGAGACCTTTTTGATAGCGGTAGATCGTTCCCTTAAACGAGCGAATTTTCAAAATCTCGCCAAGCTGAAAAACAATCAGTGTAGAGGTGAAATTATCTATACTCTATTCATTTAGAATTGGCGCTTGAGAAATAGTGCTGTCCCCCACGCTAGAAGCGTAACCATAGTTACTATCTTCGAGCAGCCAATAGTAAGCCTTCTTCGTCACTGTTGGATAGTTGCTATGGTTACCGATCGGTGGTGGGGGAAGGAAATATTTTCAAGCGCCAGTTCAAAATGAACAGAGTGTAATGCAAAGGACAACGTTAGGAATTCGCCAAATTAGGCGTAACCACATATATTATTTGTCTACGGTCGCTTGGCGGAGAAAAACCGGTTTCTCAGCATTGTGGAAGGCAAAGAAAACCGGTTTTCCTCTGCCTTCCGACGGTAGACAAATAATAGAGTAGTTAAGCTTAAAGTGACTTAGTGCCTTTCTCCTGTAGGCTACAATAGTAAGGTACGTCGAACCGCACTTATTTCAGCGGACCAAATCGTAATAGTGCGGAAATCTTGCCTACCCATAACAGTAACTCGTGTGTGAAATTTTAGCCCTATTGTAACAGATATTTCATGTACTTATCAGTTTCCTCCTCTCTCGCCTGAGGGCACTGCGCGTCTTCCTGTTTAATGTACGTGTATATGTAATTTCTTCGTAGGTATTGAAGTGAAGTGATTTATTGAGTGTCGAGATCTCCCCGCCGGTTGGCGCGCGGGGCTTGTTCTTAGTTTACTCTTTCTTTGTAAATAATAGTTCGTCTTGTAAATAAATGGATTCGTCCAACGTCCGCTGTTTTGAAGATGCTACACTATCAAATAATATCTTCTGTTCTGAACCTCGGCCTAAAGTTTTGAATTTTTACCAAAAATTTGCAATTTTACAATACTTCTTACGGTTCTGGGGCCTTCTGAAGCACAGATTTTTTTCAGAAAGTGTGGTAGATGTCTAGGGGGATTATTCCGTGAACCCTATCCTCATTTCCACTTTTCCCCCTACGCCAGTGGGGGTTTTGTGGGCGAGCGCACTGCTGGTAATGTTGGCTTTTCCTCCAAACGCCAACGCTGCGCCCGCCTACGTAGCCCGTTTCGTGCATCTGAACCTCACATAAACCAATTATTTTTATGAAAGTGACCCAGAACCCACCATTGAGTTGTATTTTTCCATCAGGGTCCATATATTTATTATTATTTTTTAAATTTTTTATTTACTCTAATTCTTATTTTACAAACAAGTTTTTTTTACATTCTACTTTTTAACCAGCTGAAATTGCCAGTAGAATGTCAATGGGAATGCATTGCGTCTATATAAATTGTGTAGCAATACAATCAGATTTCATCTGAGGGAACCTCTTACCTTTCTTTATGAGATGATCTGACGAAGTCCTTAGGAACAAGAGCACCACTCGGTGGTACATCTATAAAAAATTCCGGAGAGTAATAATTATATTTCGGAGGGATTTTGAGCTAATTTCAGTGGTTTTTTTGTAAACAAGTAAATATATCCGCATATCCTCCTTGATTACGCCCATGGCACCACATACCTTACTGGAAGCTCCAGTAACTAACTGCCGTACCTTTTTCTTGGCTGAAACGGTGACTTCGAGATTTCCCACTCCCCACTGTCCTATGGTAGACCATCTATCAATTCCTAATAACTGGTGGAACCGTAATCTGAGTACTTTCCCGGTCCATCATTTCCACATAGCGTTTAGCTTTGAAATCCTAAAGCTGCGAAAGCTTCAACTTACAACCAATGACATGATTTCTGAACGACCCATTCCATAAAACTAATCAGACAAATTTTATATATAATTCATTATATTCTCTGTTTAGGGGTAGCATAGTGTCCCCCTTGTTTGCGTCGAAAATATAATGTATACGGAGGCACTGAGTGATATTTCGATCACTAAATGTGGATTGTCAGATGATGTGGTGAAGTTTCACAACACCACATAGTTTCGTGTTCTTTATTCGTATCTCTTAATTTGAAAAGAGATATTCAAATCATATAAACCCTTTCTCTGTTGCTATGCGAACAAACCTATTTCACTTGTATTGGAAATTTCCTCTTTTCGCATCACGAGTTCTTCTTGGAGTCTCTTTGACTAGCAATTAATATGCAGCCTTGTAGTATCTTTCAACACTCCCACGGTTCGCTTCGTATCGAACCACGTGAAAGTTCAATCATTATATTCTTTATTTGCCCCACCCTGTCGCCTTTCTGTTTTAATTAATCTGATGCAATGCTTTGCCTGTTTTCATCATATCGCCAAATTCTAACATTTTGGAAGTGATAATAGCATCCTCTTAGGAACCTATCTTAACTCTCCGTGTATTAGCCATTGGCTACTTGGCATTTTTTTATGGCGATTGCCATAAGGGTTAATCTTGAGGTATTTAACCTTCGACACAGCGTTTTTCGGACACGCAGAGCACTACTGATTTGCTGAACTGAATTGCGTCACTCCGTGACTTGATTTTTCAACAAACATCCCGGATCTTTTGGGCCTTCCGTCAAACTCCACTATCCTTCGCCGCAAACTCTTGATCCCCTCCGTGTTCCAGTGATTCCCTATGATGTTCTTGCGGGGTGCCTGTGCAGTAGGGTGGGCCGAAAACACACTTTATTTTTTAATTATGTTCTAATAGCGCGGAAAGGGTGCCACTTGGGTCCAATAAGGACGGTGCAAAATATTTTTTCGATTGGATAATATCTTAGGCTCCCGCATCGCACTTAAAGTTCGAAAAAATGGATGACTTTTTTACAAAACAACAAAAAACACAAAGATTAAACTCTCAAATATTGTTCATGATTTTTTTATGAGGAACTAATATAGTTATAGACATAATGTTATGGGTTCCATTATTTTATCACTCTTGCTTCGTTATATATAATTTTTTAATGTTCAAAGAAATCTTGTAAAGTTGTTTTTCTTGCATTTTTAAACAGCTAATAACTCTAGAACTATACAACTTAAAAATCTGAAATTAGTCCCATTCGGTTCGTAAATTTTTTGTCTTTGATTTGATGTGCATCATAACCATCATTTTAAAAAAAATTTTTGAAAATTCAAAAAAAGTGAAAAAAAATTTTATAAAAAAATTTTTTTGGAAATTTTTTTTGAAAAAAATTTAAAAGCCTTTTGACTCATAAAATGAACAATACTACCAAATTTCAAGTTGAACATAAAATATAATCATGTATAAAAAAAATAAAAATTTCGAAATTTAGGCAAATCCCTAAACAATCCCCAAAATTATAAAGCAAGAGCAATTCACTCATGGAAAATTCCTTAACTCGCTTGAGGGTGTTCATATGACTTATAACATGTAAAAAATGTCACATAAATTTTTAAAAATACGACAGTTAACAGATCCGGTACAAAACCTTACAGAGCTAATTTTCAACTTTAAGTTAATTCAATTTGCATGCATTACTCCTGAAAATTCCTAAGAATTATGTTTATATCTAATTGTTTTTACTTTTAAAAAGTCAAATCAAAGTTAATTAAAAGTTTGATAGCATAAAAAATTCGATATAAACACATTTCTTAGGAATATTCAGGTAAAATTCATGCAAATTGAATGAACTTAAAGTTAAAAATTAGCTCTGTAAGGTTTTGTACCGAATCTGTTAATTATAGTTTTTTCAGAAATTTATGTGACATTTTTTACATGTTATAAGTCATATGAACACCCTTAAGCGAGTTTATGAATTTTCCATGAGTGAATTGCTCTTGCTTTATAATTTTGGGGATTGTTTAGGGATTTGCCTAAATTTCGAAATTTTTATTTTTTTTATACATGATTATATTTTATTTTCAACTTGAAATTTGGTAGTATTGTTCATTTTATGAGTCAAAAGGCTTTTAAATTTTTTTCAAAAACATTTTCAAAAAAATTGTTTTTATAAAATTTTTTTTCACATTTTTTGAATTTTCAAAAATTTTTTTTGAAAATGATGGTTATGATGCACATCAAATCAAAGACAAAAAATTTACGAACCGAATGGGACTAATTTCAGGTTTTTAAGTTGTATAGTTCTAGAGTTATTAGCTGTTTAAAAATGCAGGAAAAACAACTTTACAAGATTTCTTTGAACATTAAAAAATTATATCTAACGAAGCAAGAGTGATAAAATAATGGAATCTGAAACATTATGTCTATAACTATATTAGTTCCTCATAAAAAAATCATGAACAATATTTGAGAGTTTAATCTTTGTGTTTTTTGTTGTTTTGTAAAAAAGTCATCCATTTTTTCGAACTTTAAGTGCGATGCGGGAGCCTAAGATATTATCCAATCGAAAAAATATTTTGCACCGTCCTTATTGGACCCAAGTGGCACCCTTTCCGCGCTATTAGAACATAATTAAAAAATAAAGTGTGTTTTCGGCCCACCCTACTGTGCAGTGTAGTCCGCAACATCGCTCCTTCTTTACTGATTGACCTGAATGCCTTCTGTGCCTGTGCGGTAAGACCGCGGCCTTAGCCTTCTCTTGAAATTCAACTGAGAATTCCTTTTCTTGTGATTCGCGAACTAATGTAGAAATGGGAAGACGTGTCGAAAGTACGAAAAAGTGATTAAGGTGGTTTTACTGATTCTGCCTGCCATATGACTTGATCAAAATAAAAGTGATTAGTTCGTGAACTTGAGTTTCTTCATTGCTGCGTCATCCCTTACTTTTTCCAGCTTCCCCATATAGCTCCCCTTCTTTGGTCAACCGCGGGCGGCCAACAAGACTACTGCTGAATGATTACGTACAACGTACAACCAAGTGTGTTTTCAAAGTGCGTTTTACATTAGCTATTCATCATATTCAAAGGATCAACTTGGCGATCCCAATTCTGTGAACTATTGGTTCTTCTCGTTTCACCATCAGCGCTCTTCATCATTTTTATAAATTAACCATCTAATGAAACTACCTACAGTTCTGGTATGTTAACAATTTCCATCTGTCCATTAATAATCAGTTGAGATTGATCTGAACCTTTGGGTGTATCTTTATAAACACAACGCAATGCTGAATCTTATATGGATTAATGTCTCTCACACACAACACCCTCACAACACCTCAACAACAACAATAGAACCCTCTCAGATACTTTTAGCCTAGGCCAGGGTGTTCCCCAGGGAACCGTTCTCAGCCCAACTCTCTTCGTTCTGTTTATGGCCGGAATTGAAGAAACAGTTTCCCCGACGACTCTTATTGGAATGTTTGCAGACGATATTGCTATCTGGAGCTCGGGAAGAGCAATCGATGAAATAGTATCAGAACTCAATAGTTCCTTGGACGCCATCTCAAAGTTCGCAGATGAACATAAAATGAACTTCAACCCAGTTAAATCAATAACCACTTTCTTTACCACCAATAAAAAACTTTATAATTATCAACCATCATTGATGCTCAAAAACCAGAAACTCACCTACGAGAAACACCCAAAATACCTGGGCTTCATCCTTGATCCAGAATTTTTATGTAATAAACATATTGATTTCATAGTCCAGAAAGCCAGGAAGCGCCTCAACATTTTGAAACACATTGCAGGTCGAGACTGGGGAGCGGACGCAAAAACTCTTAAGACTTCCTACCAAGCACTTATCAGGCCAATCTTGGAATATGGTTATCCCGTTTATTGTTGTGCATCTGAAACCAACTTGTACAAACTGGAAAAGGTCCAGTTGAGTGCTGCTCGCATTATCACTGGAATGAAACGTAGCTGTCCATCCGAGATCGTACTCTTTGAAGCAGATTTGCAGCCTCTTTCCATGAGACGCCAGGCCAGTTTGGTCAAATACTACAATAAACTTTCTAGTATAGATCAAGGAAACAAAACTGCTAGCTACCTAAACAGTTGGAGATGTAATCAAAGGCTAAAGAGAAACAGCCCCTTTTCCCTGATTAAATCACAACAGCTAATTGCACCAAATGTGGAACCTCAATATATTCATTGTAACTTAAATACTAGTACAGACCTTTCCAATGTTGAGTTTTGTGATGGTCTCCTTACCACCCTCAATAAGAAAGAATGTGTTCCTGAACTTCTTAGACAACTGGCCCTGGAAGTCATCAATAAAATCTCTCCAAATGATATTACAATATATTCAGATGGCAGCAAAATGAATATTCAGGCAGGTAGTGGAACTTACATTAAAACTCCTCAAGAGAAGTACTTCCTAAAGCAACGAAATCCAGATTATTGTTCCGTATTTCGAAGCGAATTAATTGCTATTGACATGGGACTGGAGAAAAAAATGTACGAAAACAACTTCGGAGATCTCTGGATACTTTCTGACAGTAAAAGTTCAATTCAACACCTCAGAAACTGGTCTCTCTTAGAAGATAAAACTGGCTTATCAATCCTACGTAAAATAAACCTCATAGCCCTTCAGCATAAAGTTAAAATAAACCTCATAGCCCTTCAGCATAAAGTCCACTTTCAATGGATCCCTTCCCATGTCGATATCTATGGTAACGAGCTGGCCGATACTCTTGCTAAAGAGGGTCTTGCCCATCCAACACCTTTCACCTCGAAGCTCACCTATCTGGAACTGTTCTCCAAGCAAAAAGTCAAAAATAAAGAAAAATGGTTAATACCTCCGTCCCACAATTGGTATAAAGGCAAAAGGCCTGGACAATCTCTTTCCCTTCCCTGTGACAGGCAGACTAACACCCTTCTGTCTCGCCTCGCCAGTGGACATCTGAAAGGTCTCACTTTTTCTGGAAGCACCAAGAGGTTCCCCATCTGCCCTAAATGCCAGAAAGATCAGGCATCACCTCAGCATATCTTGAGCTGTCTGGGATTGGACTGGAACGACATCTTTGACAGTCCACTGCTAACGTCAGACTTCATAAGGGTCAACGGTTTCATCGATTTGGTCTGACTCCGTCAGACCAAAGGGAGATTAAAAACAACAACAACAACACACAACACAATTAAAATTAAATATACTATCACTTCCACAATTACTTACTTTCACACACATAACTCTTAATCTCCAACTTCTAAAATTAGCACTACAGATTTACACATTTACAATTTACTACAAATTTATTTTCATTAAACTTATTTTCATCGATTACCATATTCAGAAATTCCAACTTATCTCATCTAGCTCCAAGGGGTACCTCAACAGCCGATGGGGGTCTGGGTTACTTTACACTGTGGTTAAATGTAACATATACTTTAAAAGTCCATTAAAGACGGCACGTGGCATCTCTTTGATTCAGTAATGGAAAAGTGCTAAGTATACTAGGAAAGTACTCAGATTACGATTCCACCAGTTCTTAGGAACTGATAGATGGGCTAACATTTGGGAAATCTTTAAGTCACCCTTTCAGCCAAGAAAAAGGTACGGCAGTTAGTTACTGGAGCTTCCAGTAAGGTATGTCATGCCATGGGCGTAATCAAGGAGGATATGGGGATATATTTACTTGTTTGAAAAAGAAAACACTGAAATTAACTCAAAATCCCTCTGAAATATAAATATTACTCTCCGAAATTTTTTATAGATATACCACCGAGTGGTGCTCTTGTTCCTAAGGACTTCGTCAGATCCTCTCATAAATAAAGTAAAGAGGTTCCCTCAGATGAAATCTGATTGTATTACTACACAATTTATATAGACGCAATGCATTCCCATTGACATTCTACAGTTTGTTAAAAAGTAGAATGTAAAAAAACTTGTTTGTAAAATAGGAATTAGAATAAATAAAAAATTTAAAAGATAATAATAAATATATGGAACCTGATGGAAAAATACAACTCAATGGTGGGTTCTGGGTCACTTTCATGAAAATAATTGGTTTATGTGAGGTTCAGATGCACAAAACAGGCTACGAAGGCGGGCGCAGCGTTGGCGTTTGGAGGAAAAGCCAACATTACCAGCAGTGCGCTAGCCCACAAAACCCCCGCTGGCGTAGGGGGAAAAGTGGAAATGAGGATGGGGTTCAAGGAATAAACCCCCTAGACATCTACCACACTTTCTGAAAAAAATATGTGCATCAGAAGACCCTAGAACCGTAAGACATATTGTAAAATTGCAAATTTTTGGTAAAAATTCAAAACTTTAGGACGAGGTTCAGAACAGAAGATATTATTTGATAGGGCTAAAATTTCACACAGGAGTTACTGTTATGGGTAGGCAAGTTTTCCGCACTATTACGATTTGGTCCGCTGCAATAAGTGCGGTTTGACGTACCTTACTACAATACCCCTTCGGACCTGGTGTGCGGTATACCGGACAACAACTTTAAACCTAGTTATTTTCTTCAAAATCACTCGAAATCCAGAAATTTTTTTTTCAGTTGATACTCTACATTCATATTATTATCTCTGAAGCAGTAAATTTGTATTTCCCGGTTGGCAACAACCCATTAGCCGATGTTTTGAAAACCACCGGACGGTCTGTAATTTCTTTAAATATTAAGCTAGGAACTTGAAAATTTTAAATTAAGATATTTATCACCATACTACACTGTGTACCAAAGTAAAAAATTTTCACATAAAAATTTCATAATTCCGACTGAAGGGGATAAAGTTGTAATGCATGACACAGGTTTAAGTCCTCAGATCTCAGTATTAATTAAAGGTTTTTTTCATGGGGATCTGGACTGTTTCTATGGCGTATTTATGTGTTTTGGTCAACTTTTAAAGGATAGGGTGGGTTGGGGTAATATGGGTCAATTTCAAGGTATCTTCACATTCTAAGTTTTATTTCATCAAAACTATTACTTTTTAATGATTTCTTTCAATTGGATCTTGACATTACAATCCTTCAGAACATTTTCATCTAATTTTATGAAATATTTTTTAGTTATAAGTTGGTTAAACTTAGCATCAAAAGCAACGACCTATTTTACCCCAATGTGGGGTAAAATAGGTCTCATAGCAAAAAGATGTCAAAAATATATTTATTACTAAATATACATGAAAATAAGAAAAAAGGCAATCGGCTAAGCCGTTTTCATCTGAAAAAATTTGTTTTAAGTTGCACTTTAATGAAATTGTAAAAATCCGGAGTTAATGAACATTGTTCAAATTTAGCATTTAAAATACTTCGTTTGGGTAAAAAAATAAACTTTTAAGACAGTTCAATGTATATTTGAAGGAAATAAGTTAAAAACATTGTTTTTACTTAATACAAAAGGCCTCTTTACTATGACCCATTTTACCCCAAGCCCAAAATATCGTTATAAAAGGTAAAATATTTTATATTTTTCTAAACTGATTGGCTTGAAATGTCTCTCGGACTTTCTTTTATGGAAAAATATTGCAAAAGTCTGCTGTAATTTATTACAATATATAGATATTTTGGAAGTTAGTAAACCCTGTTTTTTCGATGACATTATTTACGGTTCAAATTAATTATTTTTTCAGTCCTTAAAATCATAAATATTAATCTTTGACAGTCGAAAAATGTTGCCAACAGGTAAAAGATTATAATAGAAAAAAATGAGCGAAAATTATTCAATTTAAATTTGATTTATATCGAGTTAATTAAAACTGACCCATTTTTCCCCAAGACCCACTTTACCCCAACCCACCCTATTTATTATTTATTGAATTATTGACCTAAATTAATACTTCAAAATAATATATATGAAAACCCAAATCGGTGATTATCTCAAACCTCTGTGTTTTTTAAGAGCTAATACTAATTACGGCTTAAAATATTCACGAGAAAGCAAGAAAAGAGCTGTATATTATGGATATGTTTTACAAGATTGATCACGTCAAATGTTTTATGCCATTGGGAATATAAAAATTAATTAAATTTAAAATTGTGGAGTATTCTTAAACGTATTCAATAGTTAAATTTTCATAATTTATTAACTCAATCAAACCCAATTTGGCTCTGTCAAGAGAAACACATCCAATATTAACCTTCTTTTAAATAGATTTTTGTTTAAAACTGAGATTTTATGAGCTTTTAAATTGCACGGAATAGTAATTTATTACAATATATAGATATTTTGGAAGTTAGTAAACCCTGTTTTTTCGATGACATTATTTACGGTTCAAATTAATTATTTTTTCAGTCCTTAAAATCATAAATATTAATCTTTGACAGTCGAAAAATGTTGCCAACAGGTAAAAGATTATAATAGAAAAAAATGAGCGAAAATTATTCAATTTAAATTTGATTTATATCGAGTTAATTAAAACTGACCCATTTTTCCCCAAGACCCACTTTACCCCAACCCACCCTATTTATTATTTATTGAATTATTGACCTAAATTAATACTTCAAAATAATATATATGAAAACCCAAATCGGTGATTATCTCAAACCTCTGTGTTTTTTAAGAGCTAATACTAATTACGGCTTAAAATATTCACGAGAAAGCAAGAAAAGAGCTGTATATTATGGATATGTTTTACAAGATTGATCACGTCAAATGTTTTATGCCATTGGGAATATAAAAATTAATTAAATTTAAAATTGTGGAGTATTCTTAAACGTATTCAATAGTTAAATTTTCATAATTTATTAACTCAATCAAACCCAATTTGGCTCTGTCAAAAGAAACACATCTAATATTAACCTTCTTTTAAATATATTTTTGTTTAAAACTGAGATTTTATGAGCTTTTAAATTGCACGGAATAGCCCAGCAGCCCTGATTGAGGAATAAGAAAGTTATATTAAAAAGCTCTAACACTCAAAGTATTAATTCAAATATGTTAAACCTAAAAATATTTACCACTTCGGTCTTTTAGTGAATTAAATAGCATTGAAAATTACATAGATTCATTAACAAATGTGGGTATCCCAGAGGTAACGAAAATATTATCAGCATATTTTTGAAAATCCCAGTAATATACCATTATAAAATATTGGTAAATCCAAGAAAACAAATGTGTCAGAACTTTTATTATGAATATGTGTTATTAAAAAGTAAAAACAAATTGTACATAGAATTATCAAAGTTTAAAACAAATGTAAGTATAAAAGAGAAATAAAAAATCGGATTATAAATTTTATTCTTTTAATGCAACTTGAAAAATATTCAACTTAACACACGGATTTAATTTAGAGACGGTGATAATTATGTTGAGAATTATCCCAAAAAAACCAATAAAATCTTATTAAAAGTTCAATTATTCGATTATATTAAATTCATTTATGATAATTTCTTTTAAATTTTGACAAACTTATTTGAATCATGGATATAACCACTGTTGGATGTGTTAAATTACCATCCAAAAAATGTATATTCATAAGAGTAATATGCGCACATGGTTTTGCATATTTGTAGCACCTAATAATACGTAATATTTTCCCCAGATTCATATTAAAATAAGAAAGAGAGAAGAAAGAAATTTTTCAGTTTAAAAGAGTACTTACAACAAATAGATGCAAAACTAGATTTTTGAACTTCTGAAAGGTAGACTTGGTAGTTAGACTAAGCATTGATATTCTTAGTTAAAACACATTCTTTACCTCTATATAAGAAATAGTACTACGATTATACAAATTAAAAGTAACATAACTACATAGTAGATGTAGATTGATGTTAAGGTATAAATGTCAAAAAAAGCTGATAAAAGCTGAAAGCGCATAATCCAAGGAAGAAACTCCTAAGAGTACAACGGAACACGGTAAGTCTAAAATAACGAGCAACTAAAAAGGAGTATAACATCTACCTGTGTATCCATTACAAAGTATTAAGAACAGTAGATGTAGGGTGAGTTTGATCTTAAAAGGAAAGTTTAACGGTTTACTTCCATTTCCAAGGAATACTAAAAATTGCCGGACTCTGCCCCCACCTACCCTTGTCGATCGACGCCACGCTTTCTACAAGGTAGAAAAATGACCCAATCTTTTGATGTTTTAGAAAAATCCTTAAAACGCAAATGTTTGACGAAAGACCTTTCTTATTCTCCCATAAATCAATCATCCAAGCAGATTATAATATTCCGAATTTCGATTGATCCCCTCTTCTTATTGCCCATCTCATCAGCTACTAGCGATGGCGTTATAATCGATTTCTAAATTCCACCCGAACAGACAGACAACAAAGCGACCTAATAAAAACGTGATAAAAATAACATCCACACATAGATTTAATGGAACACGCTTAATCTGAAGTAATAAAAATCATGAATCTATGCATCATGCTATGATCATGTTAAAATAAAACTTCGAGTTTGAGTAGAAAAATTGTCTTTATAAAACAATGGACTTACCTTTAAATTGATAAGTAACCAGTTCAGAATCTGAAAAGATAAAGAAAAATATGTTAACTTTATTTTAGATTAATAATAAATTAACTTTAAATTAGTTTAAGGTACAAATAAGCTTTAAATTAATACATATATATGAAACCTAAAATGCTTAATATGATAAAAAAAATCCTTCAACTGACATGATTTAAAAAGAGATCTTACAGAATACTTTCAATTATAGAGGTCAATTATAGAAACAAAATTATAGAGGTCATAAGTTTAAAGACTGAGTTGATACTTCAGGAAATAATAAGCTTTATCTGATAATTCCCCATGATTTAAAATATTTTATGACCATTATTTATTTATTACATGCATACTTATTGTAATAAATACACTTATTTAAATACGAACACATTCATCAATATCATAATTGTTTTAGACCAAGGAGAAAGAATTTTAAGAAAAAAACATTACTAGGGCTTTTCTATAAGTTGTTTTATAAATTACTCTCATCTCCAAGGGAAGAAATCTGAATACTCTACTGATTGAACGAACAAATACCTACGGTGTTTTCATCAAGACATTACTTGCATCAATATCGAAGAAAGCAATTTAAAATTAATTTAAGTTTATAGCTCGATTTGTGATAAACTGTCAATCCATAAAGGAATTGTTCTTTGTAATTTACTGCCAGGACATAAAAACATTTCCAGTTCCTATTTCAATCTATAAATCATCCCTGGTTGTCTTAAAAGCAGTGACCTAATTTCGAAGCAAGCAAAAATTTGCCGTTCACTTTATATTGATCTTTTGATAAACTGCCCGATATTTTGAACCCCTTGAATAATGTATGCTGCACAAAATCAGTTAATGGTTTAAAACTTTCGAAATATTATTTATTGTCTGCGAGAAGCCATTTGAACAATCCCCTCACCGTAGTTTGTTTGGAACATTCCCGAAATTTTCTCTAAAAGCGGAACCATTTCATGTATATTCATGGCCCATTTGAACACCTCTGGATCTTTTGGATTCAAACGATGTGCCAACAGAAAGAGATTGTGCCAATTCGGAAAAACTCAAACCCAGTGAAATGTGTCGACTGAAAATATTTCAGCCTTAATGCCGTGTGGTTAATTCAGTCCGCAGTTTTAAAGATAACAGTCAAAATGGGTTCCGAAATCTATTTCAAATGAATGTTTATTAGTGGGATATTAACTATTTTTTATGAAAATTATTGTTTGTTTTTAATGAATATTATACTTATTTATTTTAAATTCATCCATTCATTCAATTTGTAAAATATATTTTACCTTTTCCCAATAAAAGTATAGTTTCATGAAAATGTTTGGGTTTTTAGTTGTTTGTTGTTTTACTTAAAGCCCTGGATAGCAAAGTAACGTAGCTTCATCCAGGGCTTTAGTTTTACTAATGTATGAAATAAAAAATATTTAACATCAATAAAATTATCTATATTGATCTAGTATTTATGTACTTTTATAATCAGAAATCTGTATGCAATTTAGAAAATTTCTGCTTTGATTATTTAGACAAAAAATATTAATTAATTGTGATTTAATTTTTTACGGTATAGTATGTTGTGTTGTAGTTTTACTGACATAAATTCATATTTCTAAAAGTAATATTTAAGGAAAATTATTATTATTATTTATTAGTCAGTTTATTTAATTTGTTTTGATCTTTTCATGTAGGGGAGAACGGGGCACATTCGCACAAAAAGTGCATTTCGGCATATTTCTCTGGATCTAGATGAGATATTGAAACAAACTCGGATTCAAATAAAAGTTAAGACCTTTCCCGGTATTTTAGAACTATAATTGGTCGCATTAATCTAGAATTTCTAACCTATATCATCAATCTAAAAAACGAGAAATTTCGTGCGAATGTGCCCCATGGGTGGGGCAGCTTCGCACACGGTGTGGGGCACATTCGTACACATGCAAAAATTATACAATAATTATTTTAACGAACTAAAAGGTTTATGGCACTTTGAAGTAAGGATAATTAAACGAAATATTTGGAACTTTTACATATTTCTCCTAAATTGAAGATTTTTTTACAAAAAGAAAACAGCTTCAGAAAATATTGAACATCCAAGTTTTTGTTGAGGAAAACAATGGCTATAATGAAGAGTATATTGCACATTGACATACTTCATATAATAAATTAGTTAGAAAAAGTTTAACCAATTTTTTAACCGTTAGTTTTAATTCGAAAAGAAAAGTGAACCAACAGCTCGCTTATTTACACCTGAAACTTACGGTTGGGGAACTTGTAATACGATATTATCTTTTTGTATGAATGTATCATTACTTTCTGGGAAAATAAAAGTTTCGTCATTACTTTTAAAGTTTTTCACCATTATTTTAAATAAGCACCATTCAATTCCAAATTTTTTATTTGACCAACATAACAAAATTTTCTTTTTAGTAGCAAATTCTACTAGAATAAAATCACCTAAGTTCAAGTCAATTGGTATTAAACAATTATCAGGGACATTTATTTCTTCAATGTTTAAATCTTCTACTAAATTTCTTAAAACTGAAGTTTTCTTTAAGATGTCATTTTCTACTATCACCAAATTTTGAAACAATTAAAATAAAAAACAATTAAACTTCAAGTTATTAAATATACTGCACTTAAAAACATATAAATCACTTTCATAATCAAAAATGGGAAAGATGAGGCACATTCGCACTGTCCGAATCTGCCCCATCTTTTGGTGTACGAATGTGCCCCATCTACCAGTTCAAGCTTACCACGTCCCAACAAGATATTTATAATTAAAGCAGGGAAATAAAACCTTTCTAGAAACTTACTTTAGAAGTGCTTCTACTGAATAAAATGCCGAATGTCCACTTGAGAGTTATTTTTGTTTGATATTTTACACCAACAAAATAACAAGAAAATTTACTTTGCTGCTTCTAACGCTTACAAATTTCTAGTACGTATACAACAAAATGGCTCAGAGCTTTGAAAATTCATGCATGAGGTTGTAGTCATGCTTCCATCTATTGGTATTTTTTTCAGATTTTTAAATTAATAATTACTAGGGGAAATGCCGTCTGTCCGAATGTGCCCCATGTGCGAAATAGCCCCACTCTCCCCTACTCTTAAAAATAATTTGTAGTTGAACTGAAACAAAATTAGAATCTCTAATTTACCCGTTTTTCATAATTAAATTTGAAACTTTACAAATATTTTACATTAATTAGAGAAAATAGTTGTCTATCAATGTGAAGTTATAAAGTTCGACACGAATTAAAAACTAATTTGAATGCATACAAATCAACCCCCATATGATTATAAAATTCAAATTGAAATACTAAAACACTTAAATAGTCATTACATACTTCCGTTAAAATATTTAATACGTTTTAATAACCACTATTTTCTTGAAAAAAAAACTTAAATTACTTTTTTATGTGTCAAAATCTAGGAAAAATGTATGAAGAAAACAGTCTGTTATATTCTATTGAGAGTATATTCTATACTAAGTAGATCATACATTCATTATAAATAAATACAACCCAATTTATGCCATAAATAGCACAGTGAAAGGTAACTGTTCAATTGCAATAAAATTCATTTCACTCTACTTGTTCACACATGAAATGTTAATCTAGCTTAAGTGCTAATTTATCTTAAGTCGAACATGTCTGAACAAACTATCTTAGATTTAATCTAGTTTAACGAAAATAAACTAGTTTAACTTAAAGCTAGTTTCCCGAACTATCTTAAGTCTTTAAACTACTTTAAGTTACCGTGGTGACATCTACTAAGAAGAAAATAAAACTACTACAAGCTACCAACTTTTTTATTTGATATTAAATTGGCACAATCGTTATATTAAATTAAATATATTTTCCAAATTAAATATATTTCGATAAACAAACTGGACAACACAAGAAGAAAAATTGGTATTCTGCAAGTATAAGTCCGAAGTAAAAAGTTTGGAGAGGAGTGTTTTAGGCTTAGAGACGAGCTCTTTGACGGCCGCCATTTTTTACTATTAGCACCATATGGTTTGAGAGAGTTATAGTGTGAACACTTAAAAATAAGACAGATTAAGTTAAGCAATCTTAACTTCCCTCTTAAGTTAAACTATATTAACTTTTCATGTGTGAACGTAGTATTAGGGTCACAAGTCAAGTCAAGTCACCCAGCAAAGGCAAGATCATTAACCTTCATTCAATTAACTCTTCTTACCCTCCATTCCAACAAAAACCTTCAATGCACAATCTCAAGCAACGCAAGACAAATCTTTCCCAGGCAAACATAATCCAAGAGCGGTAAAAGCCAACCATGAAAGTAGTTACTATCCCTGGATCCGGATTCAACCGCGTAAATCACGACCGAAGCGCTTCTTGCCCCGAGCGGAATCCCATTAAAAACAGGAGCATCTTCTCGGGAGACGTTAAAAAAAGGAAAAAGCACTCGCATACATCTCCCTGTGACTTGCTCAATTAGCCGTTTTATGGGATCGGGCAGAAAAAGCCGCTCACTGGCACCGTGACGGAAGATTTAGGGATGGTGACTGTGGGTGGGGCAGGGACTGAGTGCATATCTACGATATTTTTGGATTGATGGTGGTTTGAAATGTTGTACTAGCATCACTAAACTTCACAGCAACGTTTCCTGAACCCAGTACGTCACTACGCGAAAGGAGAAAGTTAGTATACACAAATCCTGTTGGGTTGATAGGAGGAATTTCGATTCGTGACTAAAAATTGACGATTCGTGAATTAAAAAGACACTATTTATTGATGGGTTTAACGAAATAATCATATTTTAAAATTGACGTTCTTTGTTTCACTCGAAATTCAGATGGAAACTACTTTGTTTGTTAGTGACGTAGTAGGTTCAACTTAAGCTGCTGTCTAGTATAATGGATCAATGGCGGCTAGGCATGCGCGGATCCAAGGGGGGAACTCTGGACAGTGCCCCCACTTTGGACCTAAAAAAGTTTTTAAAAATGAATAAAAACCCTACTTTATCAAAACTTTTTCTGGGGAGGGACCCCCAGACCCCCCAGCGGTACAACAAGGGGATTTCGCATTAAAATATTTCAAAAATTTCCACTTCCTGTGTGTTTTTCCTGTTTCCCTTAAAACTGCGTTAATTGTACCCATTCATAAATCTGGTGATACAAATGAATTTGCAAATTACAGACCAATATCTCTTTTACCAATCTTCTGAAAAGTTATTGAAAAAATTGTACACACTAGACTTTATGATTATTTAAAGACTTTTAACATCATATCTGATAACCAATTTGGGTTTTTGCCAGGTCTCAGTACTGAAGACGCGCTATTAACATTTACTAAATATACTTATAATAGCATTGATAAAAATAATAAATCTGTAGCTGTTTTTTTGGACATATCAAAAGCCTTTGATAGTGTCAATCATAGTATTTTACTTGACAAGTTATCTTCAATTGGGGTTCGAGGAGTGGGACTTAAATGGTTTACTTCCTATCCAAACAACCGGAAACAGTTTGTAAACATAAATGATTTTAAAAGTCATAATTTAAATATAAAGTCTGGTGTACCACAAGGCTCAATTCTTGGACCTTTACTATTCATAATATTATACATCAATGATTTCTGTAAACTAAAATTAAATGGCAAAATCATAACCTACGCAGACGATACAGTAATCCTGTACTCACATTCAAACTATGATATATTACAAAATAATATAAATAAAGATCTTCTGACCATCAAAAACGGTTCTATGCTAATAAATTATCTATTAATATAAATAAAACTAAATTTATCAACTTCAGCATCTACGGGGCTTATGAACCTCTTTACCTTTATTACCATTTAATAGATTGTAACAATACTAATTGTAATTGCCCACCCCTTCAACAAGTATCTTCAATTAAATACCTCGGATTACATGTAGATTTAATTTAAAATGGAAATCCCATGCAAAATACTTAACCATCAAACTACGCTTTATTCTCCACAAGTTTTATTTTATTAAAAAGATAATTAGTAGGAGCTTTTTGCTTCAATTATATAATTCCTGCATCAACTCAATAATGAGTTACGGAACTGTTGTTTGGGGAGGATATTACCTAGAAAATATAAATCCAATAGTTAAAATTCAGAACAAGATCATTAAATTTTTAAGCAGTCGTAGACAGTTCCCTTTATTTGATCTCTACAAAAAACTAAATATATTACCTCTTCGGCACCTTTTTTTTCTTCAAAGCAGTTATTTATTTTTTTAAACAAGATAATAGCTCTTATTTACGTAATTTAAATTTTAATTTACGTTCAAAAAATTTATATCTAGTACCTAAAGCAAAAAAAGAAATTTTCCATAAAAACTATGTATATTTATCACCTAAATTCTTTATCACTTTACCCGAAAATCTAAAATCCGAGAAGTCCCCTTCAAAGTTTAAAAAATTATTAAAGCTCTACATTTTTACAATGGAAAATATCGAAGACTTTTTTAAAAATGTAATCAAACGCTCATTTGGATCTTTATTTAATGGAAGTAAATCTGAAGCTTGCCCTGCGATCACTTTCAATTCTTTATTTTAATTTACATGTATGTTTTTTTTTATTTATTTTATTTGTAATCACATTATACTTTTCTATAGGCTGTCCATATGGGTCTCTGACTCCTGGGCAACTCATACATCAAATTTTCTGTATTTATTTATTGTCATTAATTTCTTGTTTTTTATGTGTCTAGTTTTGTATCAATTGTTGTTTTCCAAAAATAAATGTTCTTCTTCTTCCTATTTGGACATTTTGTGGTAAAGGTGAAGGTCTGGAAAAACGCCCCCTCACCCTTGGAGCCGCTCTGAATCCACGCCTGGGGCTAGGGAAGTTAGCCCCCCCCAAAAAAATGGAACGAAAACAAACAGTGAGAAATAGGGGATGTTGGAACTGAGATCGTATATAAGGGGGAATGCGACTAATGGCGTATTTACACCACTGCTGCAAAAGCGACATCAGCGATTTGCGACAAGAGCGGCAAAATTTTTTTTAAAAGTACCAAAAGGAGGCCTCGAAAACGATCGCTGGGAAAAAATCGCTCCGACATCAGCGACATAACTGCGATCACTGATCAGCCATTTTCTTGAGGCGGTACGGAAAGATTAAGTTTCGGGATGTCCGAATTTCTCAAGTAGAAATGTAAAAAGTATCTTCTTATAACAATTTCGAATTTCCTTGAAATTCCAGGGCTGTTACATACCCAGAGTGTTCCGATTAATTGAGTAAACTAAGTAATGAAATCCTCGATACTAGATGTCTGCCTTTTGACTTAGCATATAAGCTGCCATCAAGTTAAAATGATAAAATTCACTAGTACTTCAACAGCAAAAAAAAAACTTTTATCAGCCTCAGTTAATTATTTCGGCTACTTGTGAATATAGGTTTGATATTTTGTTTTCAAATTAAAATTTTAATATTTTGTCTGGCATGAAGTCACTTAGAAAGGGACTGTAGGATAAGCGAGCAACGAACATCAGCGAGATCCCAGAAAACCGAAAATGTCGCTGGACTGTAGCTGGCTATTGCTGCGCCATCTTTTGCCAGTCGGTAGTACTACCAAAATGTCGATTATGTCGTTTTTGCATCAGTGGTGTAAATACGCCATAAATCCGCCATAAGTGTACCAAAAGGAGTTAAAACCCTGTTTTTCAGGGTGAAATTTCAAATTTTCTTGAGGAGGACAACACAGACCTGTTTCGGTATTTCAAACTGAATTATTCACAACTTTTTTGTAATAAGTACGTCAAACGCAAAATCCTACCAAAAATTCTACATACTTGAAGACCTATGTCTGATATTCGGATTAGGTGTACCATCTTACGTTCGTTGAGAAGATTCAATTTGATTTGGAAAATTCTTAGCCCTCACCAAAACCAAATACTGGATCCGCCACTGACTGGTACATTGTTTACTAGGGTGGAGCGAAAAACACGAATTTCGGAAATTGAAAACGCCTATGGTGGGAATAGCTGTGGACAACCATGCCTATTAATAATCCAAAATATGAGCTCCATCAATTAATATCTTTAGATGCCCCTTTCACTTTGAAATTTCGAAATTTTGCCAATTTTTTCATATAAATGACAATAACGCATCCATAAAAAATTAATTCCCCCTATTACGAGACAGGGAGATGAAATGAACTTCCCTGAATGTATAAAAAAAGTTTCAGCCTTGAAATAAATTTTTGAGTTTAAAATTTGGCCTCTTTTTTAACCCTGCTGTTCTGCTCCGACTTACTCTACGCACGTAGTGTTCGGGTCAATATGACCCGTTACAAAAAATATCACTTCTAGCGGTAAATGAATAATGGAATTTAAGAAATAGATAAAACAGTAGTAAAATAACTCAAAATAAATGTAATTATTATGAAATAATTGAGTTACGTGTAAAATAATGAAATTAACTAAAAAATATTAGTAATTGAAATTTTTATATTTTTACTATTTTGACAATTTACATACATGAAAATGAGTTTAAACAAGTATGGCACAACAAAGAGTACGTTTTTAATTTTTTTCGTCTTAGGAACGGATATAAATTTCAATTTTTTTCTTTATTCTTTTACTTTTTTTTAATTGATTCCCCCTTCATGATAGATTTTAATTTGCTTTACTGTATGAAAATAAGAGTGACTTCCTCAAATCCTCAAAAATAATTTTCATTCAAACATTTATTTTCCTTCTATTTGTACTAAATCCCATTGAAAAGGCATTGCAGGATTTGCGAAATTACTCATTACTCCAATACCTCAAATTTTCTTTGGCGATGATTTCTTTTTCTTTTCCAGCAATAAATTTCATGTTTCAGTTCTTACGAAGTTATACTACCACAAAAAGTCCACATTTACCCCAAATTTAATGGTTAACTTGGTCAAAAGACAGTGGCAATGAAAAACACCACTAATTTTTCATTTTGAGTGATATTTTCATTCAGATAGCAAAAGTTTCGTTTCAATAGTTATTTTTAGAATTCTAACTGAAAGGAAATACTTCATAAAACAAAAATACAACAAGAAAAAATAAAATTTGGAAATATTTTTTCATTTTTCCCAACTGAATCAACCTTTTGACCTTCCACGTGCTTTAGTCTCAAATGACAAAAAAACAAGAAAAAAGAAAACCAAAATACAAACAAAGGATGTTATATTCTTTTCTGTTGAGTTATTCCGCAAAAAAACATGAAAAGATTTGAGTAAAACGAAAAAATTTAGAATCGGGTCATATTGACCCGAACAGTACATTAAGACTATGTTGAAAAATATCCCTTGCAAATTAAAATAAATAAAATTCCTTTTGGATGTAGATAGTTATATGACTTTCCAACAAAGTCACGAAGTTTCATTTAAATACCTCTATTCAATTTTTTTTAACACGCGACTGAAAAATTTTTTGGGTCAAATAGACCCTAACAGAACAGCAGGGTTAAAGCATCTAACGCGCGCGACCACGCTTCTGAACGGACCTCCCAATGTGTTCCTCGCAAGTGCGGGCGGTGGTACACGGGCACTCCCCTTTCATCTCGTTGTTTATAAGGGGGTAAACAACTCGTAATTCACAACTTAGAGGTGTCTGGATCTCTTTAGATGCAAGCCCCTTTTTTGGTAAATATCTAGTAATACACTGCTGTGCAAAAATTATGGACGGAACTGTTTTTTCAATATAACACCTAGTAGAATTATTGTTCATCCATGAAAATCATACCGAAAGATGTTCAATGGGTGGGGGTCAATGGGATACAGGGCCCGAGAACAAATTTTACCTATCAATATTTGAAGGGGGTAAATGGGCCCTCCATTGATAATGGAGTTCCATAACACATTTGGAGCAGTGACAGAAACGTCTGTGTAAGGGGTATTTAATCAAGAAATTTAAGTTTTTTTGCAATGAATATGATTATTCCTTAACTCAATGCATATTTTTAAACGTTTGTTCTGCGTTTAAATGGTATTTTATAGGTTTTATTGTAAAATATCGGTCTAATTATCATTTTTGGTAAGTTTTAGCTTCTGGGTCATTTTTGGTAAGTGGTATCTTACCATCAACCATGTTTTTAGTAGGTCTCATATGTGTCTGATTGTGTTTAGGTCCGGGGACCCGAAAAGTAACTTTATTCTTTCAATATTGTTTCTTATGAAGAACTTTGAGATAGCCAAATTGTGATTTTGTGCAGGTTTTTCACTAATAAAGAGAACTTATTGACCCAAAATGTCTTCTAAAAGAAGCAAATGGGCCATGAGAATACAGATATGCAATTGCAGACATCAGGGAAAATCTCTTTTGAGAATAGGAGGTGTTGAAATGTCCATAAGAATAGTACAGATTGAAAGAAAAAATCGATCTCTTTAAACTTCATTTTAAAGATAATGGAGATACTTTTACAGATATATCTTTCTTTTTAGACGTGTATAAGTCCATAAACACTAAAAATACTTCTTTTTTTAACCTAAATAATAGATGTCCTTTCTGTGAAACTAATGCATTTCTTTATGCCATTTCAGCACCCCTCAGACAGTACAGAAATTTTCACTGATATCTGCAATAGCGTACATGTATTCTCATGTCCCTTTTACTGCTTTTAGAAGACATCTCGGGTCAATGATTTCTCTTTATGAGTGAAAAAGCTGCACAAAATCACAATTTGACTATCTCAAAGTTGTTCATAAGTAACGATATTGAAAGAATAAAGTTACTTTCAGGTCCCCAGACCTAAACGCAATCAGACACATGTGAGACCTACTAAAAACATGGTTGACGGTAAGATACCACTTACTAAAAATGACCCAGAAGCTAAAACTTGCCAAAAATGATGATTAGACCGATATCTCTCAATAAAACCTAAAAACTACCATTTAAAGGCAGAACAAACGTTTAAAAATATGCATTGAGTTCAGGAATAATCATATTCATTGCAAAAAAACTTAAATTTCTTGATTAAATACCCCTTACACAGACGTTTCTGTCACTGCTCCAAATGTGTAATGGAACTCCATTATCAATGGAGGGCCCATTTACCCCCTTCAAATATTGATAGGGAAAATTTGTTCTCGGGCCCTGTATTCTCACCCATTGAACATCTTTTGGTATGATTTTCACTGATGAACAATAATTCTACTTGGTGTTATGATGAAAAAACAGTTCCGTCCTTAATTTTTGCACAGCAGTGTAGATTCATATCAATGCAAGCGCTTCATCGGAGTAGTCTGGCGTGATACTTTGTTCTAATCTAATCGATTCGCATTTGTTTTTGGTGCGTATTTTCTTACTTAGTTTTACATACTTTTGCTCTTTTTTGTAGAATTGTAATGTGAGTTAAGTGTTGGGTTTTGATTTTGTGTCGAAATGCCTCGGACGCGATCTGTAGATTCAAAGATTCTGAAAGCGAAAAATTAAAAATACAACCTTCTTTTACAATGGGAGCCAATATTTTAAGTTCTAATTTATCAGATGACACGACAAACAGTAGTAGTGATTTTGATTTACCATCTACATCCCAAATGAGAACTAAACTCCCTAGTGTAGCTCAGGCCTGCGACAGAACTGGTGTTTCAGACAGATCTGCGTCAATTTTGATTAATGCTGCACTAAAAGATATGGGAATGATTTCCACAGATGATATGTCAAATATAGTTGATAGGAGCAAAATTCGAAGAGAAAGAGTAAAAACACGTAGCTACCTAAAAAAGGAAATTGAAGAAATACCAGGGAAACAAGGGATATATTTTGATGGAAAAAAAGATAGAACATTAGTAATGATTAAAGAAGGGGAAAGGATTGCTAGGAAAACCATAACACAAGAAAAGAACATATTGTTATATAAAAAATAGTAACAGAACCAGGGTCAAAATATTTGGGACATGCAACACCTGCCACTGGCTCTTCTTAAAACATTAAAACAAGTATTTTAACATTTTTAGAAAAAAAATTCAATCTTTCCAAGTTAAAAGTTATAGGTTGTGATGCTACTGTAGTAAACACAGGTGTAAAAAATGGAATAATTCGACAAATTGAGGTCTTTTTAGAACGGCCTATGCATTGGTTTATTTGTCTATTACACATGAATGAGCTACATATACGCCATTTGTTACAACATTTGGACGGGAAAACCACCGGGCCAAAGGGATACAGGGGAGATATGGGAAAACTGTTGGAATCTTGTGAGAAATTAACAATAAAAGACTTTGAGAAAATTGAAACAACTTTACCAGTTATTGACCAACAGGATCTAAGCACAGATCAGAAATACCTTTATGAAATGTGCCAAGGGATTGCAAATAAATATATCCCATTAAGCTTATCCCAAAGAGATCCGTGAAAGCTAAATCACTCTAGATGGCTGACAACAGCGAACAGAATTTTAAGGTTATATGTTTCAATAGCACATCCAACTCATAATTTGAAAGTATTAACAGAATATGTTATGAAGTTATATGCCTCTATGTGGTTCAAAATTAAAAGTCAACCATCGTGTCAGTATGGAAGTGTTCATTTTTACAATATCGTAACCAAATCGAGATTTTTGCCGGAGGATTTTAAGAAGGTAATTGATCTAACTTTGCAAAGAAATGCTTACTATGCCCCATCCAGAAAATATTCTTTTGGCAATGTTGGCGGATGATATCGAAAACACGTAAGAGAATTGGGACTTAAACGAATTTTAAAATTGAGGCAAGAAAATGAAGCTCCAAATAATATTAGAGAGTTTAGAACACCCAAGTTAAACTTTGAGGCAGATGATTATTTAAATCTGATTGATTGGCAATCAGACTACATCACTGAACCACCACTTACTATGTCTCTTTCAAATGATGAGATTCAGTCTTTAATTCTAGACGTTCCAAGATATAGTGATCTTTTTAACTTTCCATGCCATTCTCAAGCTGTGGAAAGGTGTGTTAAGATAGTTACTGAAGCATAAGGTGCAGTCTGTGGAACAGAGGCACGGGATGGGTTTATACGAGTGAGAATTGCATCCAGAGTTTCTTTGCCAAGGTTTGAAACGAAAAGCCAATATAAACCTTTTAAACCAGTGACTTAAATTTTTGGAGGGGTAAACACAGTTAAATTTTATTTTTAGTGGGAGGGGGTAGGGGGTGGAACTCGATATGCAGCCACCTCCTCGTGGTGAGTTCTGGGTTGTTTTCATAATGAAAACAAGGGAAGAGCCGCAAGGGAAGTGCGTGCATTCCACGAGGTACGCTTTGGGAGGTCCGTCCGAAAGCGTGGAGGCGCGCGTTAGATGCTTTAAAAAAGAGGCCAAATTTTAAACTCAAAAATTTATTTCAAGGCTGAAACTTTTTTTATACATTCAGGGAAGTCCATTTCATCTCCCATGCCTCGTAATAGGGGGAATAAATTTTTTATGGATGCGTTATTGTCATTTATATGAAAAAATTGGCAAAATTTCGAAATTTCAAAGTGAAAGGGGCATCTAAAGATATTAATTGATTGAGCTCATATTTTGGATTATTAATAGGCATGGTTGTCCACAGCTATTCCCACCATAGGCGTTTTCAATTTCCGAAATTCGTGTTTTTCGCTCCACCCTACTGTTTACCCTTTCTGATGTTAGGACTTATTGTTACCCATAAAATTATAATTTTAAAAGTTTCAAGTTCTACTATTAATATTTTTTCTGAGAACTTCATTTAATGCATGCTTCTAATGTCAAAAAATACCTGGTAGTTGAAACTCTATCCTCATAAATCTAATACATAATAACGACATTTCAGGGAAGAATTTATAGAATATTAGAAGGGCTGTGAGGGCCATGGCATGGAGAAATAAAAAGGTTGAAAAACACTTTGAGATATGTGAGTTGACCGTCCAATTAAGTGGAAAGAAAATATTCTAAGGATATTTTTACTAAAGGTTTGATATAGACTTGTGAAATCTCATTTTGTGTTGAGTGGAGAAGAATTTTTATAGTGAAGTATGCATATAAGTATTTTGTTACAGCTAATATTTTAAAATTGTTTTTGGTTGTATTCAAATATAAATGCAATTTAAAAATAAGTCTGTAATGCAAAACTTCAACATCTTAACAATTGATTTATGTGAATTTATTGGTATGAAAATTGCCTTCACAATATTAGTCATGAAATTTATCAAAATCATTTTACAAAAAAGTTATAGCCGGTAAAAATAGCATTTATGAACTTGATTTATATTATTTCTTCGCTAAGGTGAGAAGTAACGCTTAAATAACACTGTTCAACAATGAAAAAATTTCCTTGATGAAAATAGTCATTTCTTATAGATTTTGGGTCGCTGAATACGAAAATCACCATTAAAATTCTCAATTGACTCAGGATTTTCGGGGAACAGTCCCTCCCCCTTTTTACGTTTTTCAATGACTTAATGACTTTGATTTCGATTTCTATCATATCTATAAATCAGAAAGCTAAATGAAATCCCTTCTGATTATTGGAACTCCAGCAGACTATTTTAAATACATTAATATAACCTTTAATTTTGTAAAAAAACTTTTTTACAATGAAGCTGAATTCCCATGGGATGCGGATTTTGTGAATTCGCGAGCGAAATCCGCCAGCGAAAACCGCTCGCTGTTTTTCAAGGATTTTTTTCCCTAGCTTTTTCGCCCTATCTGTTTCTCTAACCGCTCACTAGATGTCGCTGGCGTTTGTCGACTTTTGTATTCGCGCCAAAATTTACAGTATAACTTTAAACTTCTAACAACTTTATTAAGTTTTAAAAGTCTGTATTTTTCATTAAAATTAGTAGTATCCACCAAAATTAAATCAATGCTTAAATCATTACTTCTAATATTTTAAATTTTATTCATGATAAGAATGATGCAATGATTATGACGAGAAGCTCCAAGGTGAAAATGTTTCATATAATACAAAAGCTGTTGTATGAAACTGAAGTTATTTTAATTAACAACAAAAAATGAAACTAATTATCTCACTGAAAATATTTTAAAAAGAGCTCTATGAAGAACGCCAATAATTTCTGATTTCACAAAGCGATATTTATTTTATTCTGTCACATGTTCTGATGAAAATATTAGCTTTGGTATATAAATCCAAATCATGACGAAAATGTATTTGTATTCTTTTTTAAATACTACAGTAGATCTCAAAACATTCAAAGTAGTTGGGCCTTTTTCTGATTTGGATCATAATAAAAAAATGACAACTTAATAAAAATAAAAATAAAAAACAATGCAGAATAATACAGACGGCATGGGAAGAATCAGATTATTGTTCTATCAAAGGTCTATTAGTATTTTTCGTACATCTAGAGGAGTTTAATAATTCAGAAAATCATATGAGAAAAATTTTAATCTACAGTTCTTTTTACGAATTTTAATATATCCTTTTAAGACATCAACTCACCGTTTATCATCAGAATTCTCGCTTCCCATGCCGTTTGTCGTCTGCTTTAATTATTTAAATATTCCTTGTAATCTGGAAGCCGCACATCGTAACAAAGATGATGCTTTTTGTAATTTTATTAACTGCGAGTAGTTATCTCATCATAATTAGGATGTATCATTTAAATTCAGTAAAATAGCCGATCATGATCTGGTACGAAGCATCAAAATAAAAATTGATGCTGTTATTGCTTGATGGGGATTTCGTATTGGTCGAAGGGAATCACGTGACCAAAAAAAGTAAGCGAATTTGCCGACTTCTTGAATATGAACGAAGAAAAAAAGCGAGCGAATTTCGGACAAGCGGATTTAGGAGCGGTTTTCTTACTAGGCCTGTGATTGGCCTCTTCTCGTCATGTGCTCCTGTGAATCTATTTGTAAAAGGAAAGATCGATCTTCTTCAAAAAACGTAGGGAAAGTAGGGGAGCGTTTTTTGCTTGCGGATTTAAAACCGCATCTCATGGGAATTGGGCTTGAAAGAAAAAACTACTTTCAACTGTTGCTTTATTAAAGCGATATCTGCTTCGGAAGTCGAATTCGTCCATTACATCCAGATCCAGCATTCTAGATGAATGAACAAGCCGAGACCGCTGATCGACGTAATCTAATAATTGTAAAAGAAAAATATCATCAATGTCATCTTCGATGTCAAACATCGAACTCCTAAAACATCTGAAATCCATTTAATTTTAATTTTAGACTCCGATAAGTTTAAAGATATTTTCAATTCGATTGTAAGCAAGCGCCTCCATTGAAGTTTACGGCTTCAACCAATGAGCGTCATTCTCGCCAAATATCGTCTTTATCACGCATGCCCGAGAACATCGTAACTTACCGCCCGAATTTACGAGATAAGATTTACCACCATGATATGTGGTTTTATGGGAGGAGTAGAATACGAAAAAGTCCTAAAACCAGATGAAACCACATGATATTGAGTTACGACGTTTGTGTAGAATACGGCCGTTAGAGTTAAATTGCTGTACAAAAAAAAAGTCAAAATGCCACCGACTGAATTTCAGCTTATTCTTGTGTAAAATGACCTGCTGAATTCAAATATGACACCCATTTTCCTCCATCCCCCTCAGTTTTCAAGGGGACGCCCCCTAATTGTTATCCACAGCCGTGCATCTATTAACAGCTTGAAACATGGAAGCCTCACTCCCTAAAACCAGTCAGTTTTTAAAGAACTGGAGAATTTCTACTTAGGATAGACCCAAAATATCAGAAAAACGTCATTTGTAATCTTTTCAAAATCAATAATATTAATTCCTGAGCTCACGAGCGCCTTCGCGATTCTGGAAGTCTTCCGAACTCTTCCACGGGGGCTTCTTGGCGGCTAACACCTCAGCCGCTTTTAGTAAAAATCATTGCTGCATATTGCCATCAAATTTGGGTCCTTGCTGAAGGGTTTGGACCCTTCAAACGTGAATTGTGTAAAAAATAAGAGGAAAACAGCGTATAAAAACCTCTACAATTTTAAGCAATTTTTTTGCATTTTTAGGGGGTAATAACCCCTTAAACCTATACATTTACTACAAAATTTCATATTTTACAAATTTCAACCTTCCTTGTCCCTTTGGATGTAATTTAAAGACTAAAGTAATGCTTTTTGACCCTGAAAATCGAATTCAAAGTCATTAAGTCATTGAAAAACGTAAAAAGGGGGAGAGGCTGTTCCCCGAAAATCCTGATTCAATTGAGAATTTTAATGGTAATTTTCGTATTCAGTGACCCAAAATCAATAGGAAATGACTATTTTCATCAAGGAAAAAATTTTGAAGGTCAAATTTGTTGAACAGGGTGTTTCAAAAGTTTTTTCGCGTGTTTTATTTGGAACCAACTTGTCCTAGGGTCACGGAAGTAAGGTCTACCCTTAGGTAAGTGATCCAGAAGAATGCATTGAGATGACTAACAGCGCCCCTAGCGGCGAAATAAAAAGTTTGAAAAATTAATTTAAAAACTAAAGAAGATAGAGCAAAAACTTCAGTTAGCGTATTGTTGCCAACGTCATGAAGAACTCACTGAAAAAAAATATTCGCGGAGATATTAGCCTGTGAAAATAGCACTTTTTCAGACCTCAAAAAAGAAAAAAAATTAACTATTAATTTGCCAATTTTTCAGTGTCATTGTGTAGTTTTGGGTTTCTTTAGTTAAATGAAAGAAAAATTTAATTTAAAGATAAAAAAACTGTCAAATTTGCAAACTTTTTCTTTTTTGAGGCCTGAAAAAGTGCTATTTTCACAGGCTAATATCTCTGGGAATATTCACGAATATTTTAAGGAAATTTTTTTCAGTGAGTTCTTCATAACGTTGGCAAAATACTCTTATTGAGGTTTTTGCTCCATCTTCTTTAGTTTTTAAATTAATTTTTCTATTTTTTTATTTCACCACTAGGGGTGCTGTTAGTCATCTCAATGGATTCTCCAGGGTCATTTACCTAAGGGTAGACCTAACTTCCATGACCCTAGGACACTGTTTCCTAATAAAAGCCGCGAAATGGACTTTTGAAACACCCTGTAGAATCCAACTACATCCAACATTTTTAACTTTTCCTTCTTTGACACTTGATAAATGTATACCTATTAAGTATTAAGCATAAATAGTATAGTTTGAAAATTTCAAAGGACGTTTATTACTTTCTAAGCAACTACTTCATCACTGTCAGATGCTATAAAACTTCCTTTTTTGAGGATGTAAAATTAAAATACAAAGTGTGTAAAAGTTTGAACGAAAAATTCTAAACTGAGAAGTAGGTTTTACGTTAAGAACCATCATATTTATATAAACCTCATTACAACTTCTATTAACAAAATTTACACTTTTTCGAGGGAGTAATAAAGTAAAATTAAGAAAAAACTTATAAAAGTTAATTTTGTAAATTTAAAAATAATATTCAAAATAGGTTTTCACGAATATTTCCACCGTTCTGGGACGTAAATATTTCGTCAATTCTTCCTAAAAGTTTTTAATATAAAAATTATAACTGCTAACTTTTCTAGAGCGCTGAAAGTTGTCTCATGGGATAGGACATTTTGTTCACTTCGCAAACCTAGACCCCCCTTTGATGAATGCATCTGTACTTCAACAGTTTAAGGGGGTGCATAATTGCATAGTTATTTTGGTACACCCTTTATGTCACTATGTGAAACTTTAGACATATTTCTAAATATACAGGGTGTTTCAAAATTGCGTTACACGGCTTTTATTCGGAACTAGCCCCGCCTAGGGTCCTGGAATTAAGGTCTACCCCTAGGTAAGTGACCCTGGAGGATCTATTGAGATGACTTACAGCGCCCTTACCGGCGAAATTAAAAAGTTAAAAAAATTAATTTTAAAACTAAAAGAGATAGAGCAAAAACCTCAATGAGAGTATTGTTGCCAACGTCAAGAAAAACTCATTGAAAAAAATTTTATCAAAATATCTTGAATATTCGCGGAGATATTAGCATGTGAAAATAGCACTTTTTCCGGGGTCAAAAAGTAAAAAGTTTACATATTTGCAAATTTTTTTGATTTTTTGATTAAATTTTGTGTTCTTTCAACTAAAAAATCACAAAACTACACAATTTCACAGAAAAATTTGCAAATATGCGACATTTTTACTTTTTGACCCCTGAAAAAGTGCTATTTTCACATGCTAATATCTCCGCGAATATTCAAGATATTTTGATCAAATTTTTTTCAATGAGTTTTTCTTGACGTTGGCAACAATACTCTCATTGAGGTTTTTGCTCTATCTGTTTTAGTTTTAAAATTAATTTTTTAAACTTTTAAATTTCGCCGGTAGGGGCGCTGTAAGTCATCTCAATGGATTCTCCAGGGTCACTTACCTAGGGGTAGACCTTACTTCCAGGACCCTAGGAGGGGCTGGTTCCGAATAAAACCCGTGCAACGCAATTTTGAAGCACCCTGTATATCAATAAATTAAGATATCAATGGTCAAATATATTCCTCAAACAACCCTCTGTAATCTATCACCTATTTACCCTAACTAGTTTATTCTGTTGACCCAGCTCCATTTCTGAGCTTAAGCGCCTGGAATCCTCACTCATTTCCTGAATGGATTGCGAAACTAGTATAACCGTCACAGACAACACATTTCGCCATATAAACGCTCCGTGTGGGATATTTCAATCACCCCATCGGATATTATTGCCCCCTCAACAACGACACGTCTGTGGAGAACAGGTGATATCCCGTAATGTATTCCAGCACACAAAACAACAGGAAAAAGTCCTGTAGTGCGAGATATATCATTGCTTACTCCATTAGGCCCGGATTCATTCCTTTTTGCTGTTTAGCTTTTTTCCTTTTGTTGTATCTGCTGCTGCTGCTGCAGGACAAGACAGAAAAGTTGATCATAATATCTCGCAGACTCCGGGCGTTGTATTAATAGGCGGTACACTGGTACGAGCCGTCTGTAACTGTGACCGAGAGAGGCGTAAAGGCGATTTATCAAAAATAGTAGAAGTTCTTAATATGTGTTTGGAGGGATTTTTTTCCTTTGTTTCTCACAGCAGCGTCGTATCGGATCTTTCGTTATATCCGTGTTATTTCCCCCCTTGTGTCTTTAATGTTTTTCCCTTCTTGATGTTTTTGGGTCGCTGCTTTTTATCATCGGCTGTTACAGACGGATTCGCACTCTTGCCTGGCGGTTCGTTATTTTTAAGGGGTGCTTTCTTTACACCTCGGCGTCCTCTTTATGGTGTTAAACTTTAGTGTTATGGGGGACTGTGTGGAACGCCGACGAAACATGTTTTGGCTTGTTTCTCGCCGAGTTAAGTTCAGTGAAATTTTCCTCAAGAACAGTTAAATCTCAACAACAACCACCGGGGTATTAAATACTATATTCACCACAAATATTTAATGCTGCTACGGCCTTTATTATCCTCTGTTTAAAAATAATTCAAGTAAAGTTTGGTATTGCTCAAATAATATTATTTGAAGATGGTTAAATTTATCAACTTGTATTATTTTACATAACTTATCTTTTAATAAAGCAATATTCATGGAATCATAACTTTTAGGCCTTCATATATCTGTTCAAAATTATTTCTTTATGAAAACACTAGATAATTTTATTTATAGATAAGTGGGCATTGCAGTGATAAAAATGATACATATTTATCATGCATTGTATTTAAGAAAATCACCCGGCAGTTTTTGCTTTGAAAATTAATGATGTTATCATTAGTTGTTGTTGTCGTGTGCCTCTTGGAATACCCAAGCTCCACAAGGATTCAAGGCAAAGGGGGTGCGGCTCCTGAGAAAGTGATGCCCATAAATGGCAGGAGTCCGACTTCTGCCTCATGATAGATGCAACCACTATCTATCGCCACCACCACTATTTTGCCATGTATCTGAAGGTGAAGGGGAGGGAAATATTCTTCAGACACCTGGACACATGGTAAACTGCGCCATGAAGGACCACAGGACTTTCGGACACACAGATTTAACGAGCACGTACTCCGCATATACTCGGCGGGTCTTAAACGGTGTCGGGAATCGAACGCGGGACCCTCCGATCTCGAAGCCGATGCCTTAACCACTAGGCTCCCCACGGACACTATCATTAGTTAATCCCAATAATAATATATGCTATTTGTAAAAAAATTTGAAGTTAATTGTTTATGAGGACCATTAATATAACGTGAAAAATCAAAAAAACTAAATACATTTTTAATTACACAAAAATTATGAAAAATTAATTTTTAAAATTATATTATGATAGTGTAATTCCTTTTGTAAAAGAAAATTGGGTAAGGAAATTAAAAAAACCTAACAAAGCTAAGTAAGAATTTTTTTCCACAGAACACCCAAAAATTAATTATTATTTCGATCAGGCAGAAATCGATAAAAGCTTTTTATTTTGTAGGTTTAAAAAAAACTATTAATTTTTACTACAAACCTTCTAAATCGATACGCATAAAACTTCTAGGAGAATCAATGTACAATTTGTAGCGTGATATGTAATTTATAATTTACATTTAAATATCAAATTTGTAGAGTTACACTTCCAAACAGGAACAAAAACCATAGTAGATAACATAAATAATGTAACGTTTGAATAAGTTCTAACAGCAAAATCGCAAACGGATATTACTACAACTTAATTCACTTTTACTTGGATTGTATGAAATCCCAAATGGAACATTCGTAATATTTCAAGCGGTACACACTTAAAAAAGTTATTATAAATATCTCATTTCAATAAATAAATGCGATTTTTATCACATTACTAGTAGTACAGTCAAATTAGGGTTTGAGGTAGACATTTAGAAATACAAGCAGAAACCCCCTGGGATGTGTTTAGGGGGGTCTGAGGATGCCTCACCTGAAAATCCCAAAAAATCCGGTGACGGGTTTTCCGCCATTTTGAAAAAGAAGTCGGCCATATTGGATTTTTCCATAGTTCATAAAAACAGCTATAACAGGCGAACTAATTGGTTTAAAATGTTCGTTCTTGTTTTAAAATGCGTAATTCAGTGCGTTTTTTAAGTTTCATGCATCAATTATTGGTTCTAAACCATACATTTTTTTGAAATTAAGCTAAAATAGCAATTTTTTCGTATTTTTTTCGGTTGTAGTTCTTTCGTTTAATACTGTGTCGTAAATATTACAGATATCAAGACCAAAACAACTGGAACTTGTTTAGGATGGTCTTAGGCTATATCATACCAAAATTCTAAGAAATCCCGCCATTAGTTTTCCGCCATTTTGAAAAAAACTGCGGCTATACTGAATTTTCAATGTTTCTTAAAAACTGCTATAACAAGCGAACTTATTGGAATAAAATGCTCAATTTTTTTATAAAATACATGTCTAAGTGTACGTTTTTGAAATATCATGCAGTTAGTTAATATCCTTAAAGATTTAATTTTAAAAACTGGGAAAAATAGTAATTTTTCAGTCTTTTTCTGTTGTAGTTTTTTTATAGTCCAGGCAAATTAGACATTCAATATAACAGGCTGAAAATTGGTGGAAATGTAGAGAATAGTGTCCGTCTTGATATCCTGAAATTCCCAAAAAATCCCTCCAGGGGAAAATCCGCCATTTTGGAAAAACCAACGCCATCTTGGATTGAGTTTTCAAGCATAGCGACTGAACCAAGGGGCCGATTAAGTTCGTTTTTGTCCCAAATTGTTTAATATTGTGTATTTTAATAGAAAACATCAAAAAATTCAAAATGAAAAACTTAATTTAATAATAATTAATTTTTATTTAATTAATGATTTGTCGTGTGTAAATGTAGGTAAGCATTCAAGATAACAAGCTGAAAATTGGTGAAAATATAGAAGACAGTGTCCTAATTAATATCTCGAAATTCCCAAAAAATCCCTCCAGAGAAACCGCCATTTTGAAACAACCGCCGCCATCTTGGGTTGTATTTTTAAGCATAGCGATTGAACCAAGGGTTCGATTGAGTTTGTTTTCGTCCCAAATAGTTCAATATTACGTATTTTAAAGATAAAACCTGAAATAGTTCGAAATAAAAAATTTAATTTAAATAAAATTAAATTTACTTAATTAATGATTTGTCGTGTGTAAATGTAGATAAGAATTCAAAATAACAAGCTGAAAATTGGTGGAAATGTAGAAGATAGTGTCCTGATCGATATTCCGAAATTCCCAAAAAATCCCTCCAGGGGAAAATCCCCCACTTTGAAAAAACCACCGTCATCTTGGACTCTCAATTTAAGCATAGAGATAATGGAGTTTTCTCTTTCCACAACAATGAAATTTCCCCAAAAAGGCATTATTGAAGCTGAAAAAAAACTGCAATTTTAAAGTCGAATATTTCAAAAACTATACGTGCGATTTAAGTAAATTTAGGCTTAAAATGTAGTTAATTTATTCAAGAAAAACATGCAGTTCTGTGCATGGTCAAGAATATCACCGTTTAATTGAAACTAAATAAAAAATATTGGACAAAACGGTCAAATTTAAGAAAACAAACTATGCTCAAACGATATAGCAATCAAACGGTCAAATTTTTGACCATGCACGGAACTGCATGTTTTTCTTGAATAAATTAACTACATTTTAAGCCTAAATTTACTTAAATCGCACGTATAGTTTTTGAAATATTCGACTTTAAAATTGCAGTTTTTTTCAGCTTCAATAATGCCTTTTTGGGGAAATTTCATTGTTGTGGAAAGAGAAAACTCCATTATCTCTATGCTTAAATTGAGAGTCCAAGATGACGGTGGTTTTTTCAAAGTGGGGGATTTTCCCCTGGAGGGATTTTTTGGGAATTTCGGAATATCGATCAGGACACTATCTTCTACATTTCCACCAATTTTCAGCTTGTTATTTTGAATTCTTATCTACATTTACACACGACAAATCATTAATTAAGTAAATTTAATTTTATTTAAATTAAATTTTTTATTTCGAACTATTTCAGGTTTTATCTTTAAAATACGTAATATTGAACTATTTGGGACGAAAACAAACTCAATCGAACCCTTGGTTCAATCGCTATGCTTAAAAATACAACCCAAGATGGCGGCGGTTGTTTCAAAATGGCGGTTTCCCTGGAGGGATTTTTTGGGAATTTCGAGATATTAATTAGGACACTGTCTTCTATATTTTCACCAATTTTCAGCTTGTTATCTTGAATGCTTACCTACATTTTAATACAGCAAATCAGTAATTAAATAAAAATTAATTATTATTAAATTAAGTTTTTCATTTTGAATTTTTTGATGTTTTCTATTAAAATACACAATATTAAACAATATGGGACAAAAAAGAACTTAATCGGCCCCTTGGTTCAGTCGCTATGCTTGAAAACTCAATCCAAGATGGCGTTGGTTTTTCCAAAATGGCGGATTTTACCCTGGAGGGATTTTTTGGGAATTTCAGGATATCAAGACGGACACTATTCTCTACATTTCCACCAATTTTCAGCCTGTTATATTGAATGTCTAATTTGCCTGGACTATAAAAAAACTACAACAGAAAAAGACTGAAAAATTACTATTTTTCCCAGTTTTTAAAATTAAATCTTTAAGGATATTAACTTACTGCATGATATTTCAAAAACGTACACTTAGACATGTATTTTATAAAAAAATTGAGCATTTTATTCCAATAAGTTCGCTTGTTATAGCAGTTTTTAAGAAACATTGAAAATTCAGTATAGCCGCAGTTTTTTTCAAAATGGCGGAAAACTAATGGCGGGATTTCTTAGAATTTTGGTATGATATAGCCTAAGACCATCCTAAACAAGTTCCAGTTGTTTTGGTCTTGATATCTGTAATAGTTACGACACAGTGTTAAACGAAAGAACTACAACCGAAAAAAATACGAAAAAATTGCTATTTTAGCTTAATTTCAAAAAAATGTATGGTTTAGAACCAATAATTGATGCATGAAACTTAAAAAACGCACTGAATTACGCATTTTAAAACAAGAACGAACATTTTAAACCAATTAGTTCGCCTGTTATAGCTGTTTTTATGAACTATGGAAAAATCCAATATGGCCGACTTCTTTTTCAAAATGGCGGAAAACCCGTCACCGGATTTTTTGGGATTTTCAGGTGAGGCATCCTCAGACCCCCCTAAACACATCCCAGGGGGTTTCTGCTTGTATTTCTAAATGTCTACCTCCGGCCCTTTTTTCGTCTAATTTGACTGTACTATAGCCAACAACGTTAGAGTCAAAGCGATCTTTCATGCATGCACAAATAGCGATCGAATACTTAAACAACAGGAAATTATGGAAATTAACTGCAGATTATGCATGCAAATAACGGAAATGAGAAACGCTTCACTATTTGTGTTTGCTCCTCACATTAGTTTCGTCTTGTTCTTCGGACACCTTCATTGCGGAAATGGACCCCCTTTTTCATCAGGGCAAATTAAAAGGAGAACAAAGGAACTTGTGAAGTCACAGCTAATCCATTTAACTTATCACCAAAAATGAAAAGGACAGACAAAAGAACATCGAAACAGAAAAGAGATTACTCAGACATTCTCGTTTTTATTTATTGAAATATAAATTGGAGTTCGCGTAAAAATCATTGATTTTGTGAGCATGCGAGCGCTTTTCTTAATTGAATTATGCGTGAATACTTTTATTATTTGAGTAATTTGACAAGTGCTTTGTTGTAATTATTGAATTTACCACTTTTTCTCTCTTTTCATTTGTTGTATTTTTTTGTTCTGGCAGCCTAGTCTTACTTTGTAAAAAGAAAAAGAAATGAAATGTAACGAGATGTTGTAGCGAGGTTTTGCTCGGAGTTTTATTTGACACCAAAGTTACTCTAATTGCATCAGAAATTAAAAGAAGATGATATAAAACAATTGCTAACTTGATTCAAAAGTACGAAAGGGAATGAAGTTAAGAATGTTTTCAGTTTATTGAATATCTTTCAATGAGGAAGCATTGAATAAGTATCTTCTCAGATTTTTTCCATCCAAAAAATTTTAACTCATCATTTATGTCGAAAAGGAATTTTAAGTAAAGAAAATGTAATATACAAACATTAAATGATAAAATAACACATTTGATAATATTTTACAATCTAAAAACTGCTTTCCGTTTGTTATAATTGAATAAACACATTCTCGCAGATTTGATTTCAGAAATTTGTTTTCCTTAATTTAAACCTTTATTCGTAACTTATTATTATGGAGCATATTATTCTTAAATTTCATATATTTAGAAGACAGGATTTCCCCCTATGACTATTGTTAGTAGGTTATAATAATTTCACATTTTAAATGCCCCAAAAAGCAAAATATCTTCATTTTCTGAAAGACTTTACTTAGTACTTTAACAAATAATAATTTTGAAATAATTATAGAAAGTAGTAGAAAAAGCCTGACGTGTTTTAGCAACCAAGCAAAAAACAGAACTTATTTGGCATGCATTGTAAATAAAATGTTAAATCCTTCGATTTAAATTCTACAAGCTATGTTGGTACTCACGAGTGCCAATTTACTAAAATCACGAAAGGAATAATATTTTTTTCTTTCAAGCTTCAATGTTTTTATGATATTAAAAATACCAATTAAATTAATTGACAGAACAAGTATCAAACAACTTGTAACCAAACTCCATTTCACTTGTTCTTAATGTCAATTCATAGAAATAATAAACTGGAACCTTAACCCTCACTAAACCCTTTGTAAAAGTAAGGGACCAGTAATTTCTCAATGGCATTAATTACAAGATTTAACTTGGGAAACCTCTTCATGGAGCAATTTATTTTACAACCAATGCTCTAAGTGCAATTAAATCCGGTTAGGCACTAGACGAACATGGGAAGTTCTTCGTTTTATCTCCAGTTCTTTAAAGGGTCTTTGATTTAATTAGTCTTTTAAGCAATAGCCTGTGCGTTATTTCGTATTCTGCTAAAGGCGATTCATCGTTAAACGCAAAATAACATGTGTTCATTTTTCGAGCTAGGTATAAGTAATGGTGTTTAAAATGAATTAAGTTTTACGTAAACTGAGTCAAGTCGCAGAGGTTTTAGGAAATAGCAACAGTATAAGACGTCCTGGAATGCTATAGTAATTTATAATATGGTTATTCAAGGGATGTGAGTACTGTATTACTATTTAAATGTGACTCAAAGTTATTATTTAACTGTTGCAACTTTTATTCACGGTTGTATATTAGATAGGTATTTTTATTAAATATTTTTTGAATAGAAACTTATTAAAAGGTAATATGGCTTACAGTTAAAAGTATTTTATTAACATTAATTGAGTTTTTAATGTATCTTATTTTACAATTATAAAGAGAATAAACATTGAACCAACTGAGATAGGAACACTATTTTATGATTTTCCCCTACTCGTATAATATAGTTTTTCTGTATTCATGTTTATTTTTTCTATAATTATGTTAATAAAAATTATTATTATTATTTTTGAACTAATTGATTTTATCCTTAAAAATCTTCTGCCACAAGTAAAAATTTAGCAATTCATCATCGTAACTGTTTATTTAATATTGAGACAAACTATTTTAAATTTGAGGAAAAAAAACTAAGCATTTAAGCAACCACGCTTGAATTAAAAAAATAAAATAAAACAGTTCCAAAAAATCCATAATTCTTAAGTAAGTAAAATAAAAAACAAATGATTGGTCAAAATATCCCTTTACAAAATTATGACATATGGTTACCTTTATGTGCGATGTAGATGGTCAACTAACCGAATAACTACTCCTTTCATTGTGTAGATACAATTCTGCTAGCGATTCCACTCATCTCTCAGAACTACTTCTTCCAAATGTGCTTGGATGGCTTCCCTCGGTAACGGTTAGGGGTAATCATTCACAGAAATTTCCGAAATGAAATGTTGTAAGGAGCATCATTAATATCTCCGCTTTGACGGCAAGAAACTGCGAGGCGGTGCTCAAAATATATAATTCAGCGGCGATTTGTCACTATCTAAAACCGTAGTTCATATCATTTTCCAGGCTTCTTCTCGCAAGACAATGGGAAGTCATTTTTGCAGAAAAATAAAGCGATTTGCTTTACAGAGAAAAGCCGGATGCGTTGGAAAAAGAGACCATCATCATTTACCCCAACCAGAGAGAGAGAATCTTTTCTGGAGATGTGCGAGTTGGAGGAAAGTTTTTGAGTGGAGTATTTTTATGAAGTGTGTGCCGTTGGGGGAATATCATATTGCGTTTCTCTTTCGAAGGAAGTCCGTGGGTTCTATTATATGTCAATAGAGTCTTTGAAGCATGCTGAGCTAAAAGGGTTTCAATAGGTAGAATGGTATGTATACCCTCTTCCCGATGACAATATTTTGAATGGGAAAAATGTAGGGTATTTTATTATTTTACCTTTCAGATAAATATCTAAAATCTTACGCTACCTAAAAAAGGAATGTAATACATTTTTCTTTGAAGAGAAAGGCTATTCAGTTTTTAATTATATTGATATGTTCCCTCATTTACATTTTTGAAAATTGATTGAACTATAGCAAGGTAATACTTATAAGTAATATAATAGATGCATGTTGAATAATGAAAAAAAAAGATGTATGAAACATACTATCATGCGAATTTCAAATAATGTGGATAATTGATTAGTGTTTTCTCTTTATTTCGGAATCAATTTACTAAAAATGGTTAAGTTAGATTATCCTCAGGAAAAATAAGGTGATGGAAATGGATTTTCATCGAATTTTCGAACCAAAACATTTTCATTAAAATGCGTGAAAAACTACAAATACTTTTATGTTACTGAAGGATATTTTGGCATTTATACATGCCTTGTAATTTTTATGTGTCAATTGCATTGTGAAACTACTTAGTTTCCATGCTATTCTTTCCAACTTTTCTACTTTCATGATTATGATATTGTATTGATTCAAAATCTACAGAATAAAATATTTTTCTACAAGGTCCATTCCAGATGAAATAATACATTATTATAACAAATTTTTATGCAGGTAGCACAAAAATAACAGAAACGAAGACAAAATTGCAAAAAAAATAGTTTTTGTAAGTGTTCCTAAATTATAATTTACTACTGAAAAAATAATTTATAGCTTTTGTAAGAAAGAACTTGATAAATTTTAATAACTCTTTGCATACATATTTTTTACATTTACCTTCATTATAATAAAATATACACGTTAATTAAAAAGACCTTTATGGTTTGATGCTAAAAATTTACTTATATAATCTTTCTTACTTGTTTTAACCATTGAAGATAAAAATATTAAAAGAAAAAGGAAAACGTTTTCCATATAAATCAACACTGACTGAAATGAGTTGATAAAACTTCTTCCCTTCGAAAACAAAAACAGAAACAAAACATAAATGCTCTAAGGGGCAGCAGGAAATATGCGAAAAATAAGAATTCTTTCATTCTTTGGCAGTAAACACTTCATGAAAATCATGCAATTTTGCCGCTGTAGCCTCATGTATTTCTTTTTTTACGAGCAGTAAAAACAAAATACAATATGAAATGCAACTTGCTGACTTATAAAGAAGGTTTACGAAATATGCACGCTCTTAGAACAGAAGACCGTGGAAATTGACTTTTGAAATTTTCTCGGAGCCTTGAGGAATATTTCGAACTTTTGTTTTGGACTTTATTTTTTTGTGTCGTTCGCCCCTTCAGCATTAAAGTTCTTTATATTTTGCTTCGGGCATGAAAAAAAAATCCCCGAGTTTTCCAAATCAGTTTTCACTCATATTGCTTTCCCCCCACATCTTTCATTCTGAACTCACAAGTCCGGTAATCCTTTTAAATCAGAAAGCAAAACAAATATGTGGGGAGAATGAAGGTGCGAAAATACATTTGAATATTTCTTCAAGGTATGCTTTTGCTTTTTCTTCTCAGTTTGTCTTTACTTCAAATAGATGTACTATTGTACGTAATGCTTCTTGTGGTGATTGTATTCATGTAATGTGCTTTTTGTGAGGAGGTCTCTATGAATCAAATTCTAACAACAAACTCTAAACATTAAGTATTGTAATGCATGTTTTTCTTTGGATATACATGCTATTCAATTTTTGGTTACATTGGTAATTTGGTTATAGAATTGTATTGATATTCCCTCTTCTACATTTTTGAAAATTTATTCCCCACCAGCAAGGTAATACATCGTCAATTTAGAATCAAAAACTACTATATCTGAAAATTCACGCAGCTTAGTCGTTCCTTCTGCTCGTGTTGATGGCGGTTTGTGTTGACAGCGATTTCATGTTTTTTTGTTTGGGCGCGAAAACACTTTCAAATCACAAATCATTCTCTGTGATGTCACATCCAATAGAAGCCCATTTTCTGATAACGTGACTTTTCTGGAACTTTGGCAAAAATAAAATTGAATTTTAAATTATTTAAAACACATTTTTGAACTTAAAAATCAGAAATTTGGGAGTTTTAAACCATAATGTATCAAAAATCATAAAATCAAGCAAATTCCTCACTCATGCAAATTCCTCATTGCGAACACTAATCAAAAATATAATATAAAAATAATATTCAATCGAATTTTAAGTGACTTTTTATTCTGCCTAATAGTGACTATGGCTATAGAAGACAGATTCTCTATTATAGATTCCCTATTATAGATTCTCTGTTATAGATTCCCTATTATAGATTCTCTATATAGATGCTAGATTAATTTTACTTCTTGTATGAGTATTTTCAGAAAAAATGAAATTAAATAAGAAATAAGATGGAACTTAGATTGTAAGAAATATTGCTGAAAACATTTAATTATCATGAAAAAAAGTTAAAATTGGATTCGATTAAGAAAGATAAATATAAACAAGGAAACTGAAAAAAAAACATTAAAAAGTCGAGTACACAAAAATGTCCTAAGAGCTTTTATTTAAATAAATGCATCTAGAATGCATTTGTTTAAATAAAAATACTATGCACTCTATTAAAACTTTATTTTTTATTCCACGGTGCGCACATGCATGCACAGTGCCTATTTCTTAGTACCCAAATATTCCTTAAACACTTAGTATCCTTATAAATTTTGGACAGCATACACCAAAGGACGTCATATATTTTTCTGTGGAAATTCTCTCCAATATCAGGGTCTTAAAACTATGTTGTTTATACATTTTGTATGTAGCTATTCACGCGAGGAATCTGGCTGTGCAGAGTTTGAGCGGACAAGTTTAACAAATAATCTACTTATATTTTCTATGGCTAAAAGGCACAATTTCATAACAGTTGTATTTTGTTAATTGAATTCATAAAATCAAACTTATCCGGGATATAAGGCCGTGTTCTATTTTGTTCTAAAAGTAACTTTAAAAATAAACGTGACGTAGGATGTTTCCATGACAAGTAAATATAAAAGGCCTTAAGGGTCCTCTAAAGGTCATAAACAAGTAACCTTAACTATTACTAGGCTGATGTAATGTGGATTAAGTCCTATCAAATACTTTCTTGTTAAATTCTTCCTAACAAGTCCTTTAATGACTTGTTGGTACACTTTTGTACTCAAGCAGTAAATTTTAATCTTTAAGAGTTCGTCTCTCCTTAGGTTGGAGCCTAGAGTACAATAAATCGCATGAACTGGAACTCTTGTTTTCTGAGACTTATGTAACAAGGTTCCAAGAGTCCATATTTCTTTACTTCGAGATAAAGGTTAAATACTTCATTTTAAAGCTATACGTTGGTAACGTACGATATTTTGCTATTTTATTTATTAAAAGTTATGTAATGTTTTTTTGCCTAAAATTTTTATACTATGATTTTCTTCATTGAATTTGGTATACAGAGAAATCCCGTTACAACGAATACCGATACAACGAAAAATCCCGTTATTAAGAAAGTCCAGAAATTCCCCAACCGTTTTTATTTGAATTAGGAATGTACGGTTACAACGAAATTTCCGTTACAACGAAGAAATTTTAAGGTCCCGTGAAGTTCGTTATAACGGGATTTTACTGTATTTTATAGAAAATGTGTTTAGGTAGCGTGTAAAAGTTTCTCATTTGCATTTGGAACTTCATCTTAAAACATTCCCATTGGTTTAAAATTAAATTTAGTTTTTATTTCTGAATGTTTCAAAATTACAATGAAATTTTTTTAACATATATCTTCCAATCTGGTTACTCGGAGAAAACTAAAAATAATCGCAAAATTCATTAATTTTCCCACGAAGTATATTCTTTGAATATTTAACTTACAATCATTAATTATTTAATTTTTTCTAAGAAAATTTTGTCAAACAATATTGTTAATCCTTCTATTTAAAAGCTGCCACTCAAAATTAATTAAAAAGGCTGATGGGGAGATTAGCATTTTTTCGGTAAAAGTAATTAAAGTTATTAAGGTAGATATTCCTTTAATTTAAAAATACCGGGGTTTTTTTCCCAGTTTTGTAAATTCATGGTCTTTTTAATATACTAATCAAGTAAATAAAGCTTTCGATAACGAAAAAATTCCATAATCAGGGCCGATGACATAAAATAATGTTTAGTACTTATTTGTTGCGCAGTAAGTCACTTAAATCCGACTAGACAACTAGTAGACAGTTCGGAAATATTAAAGTAAATCTTGCAACAATCAATTATAAGCCGCGATGGCAAAGAAAGGCAAATAGAATGAAAGCTATGAAAAATTTCGGAAAAAAATCGGACGACATTTTACATGATTTTGCACATGCGTATACATATTTTTCCCCATATACATTCCTCAGCCGCCCGATATTACCATTGAATCCTATGAAAGATTTGGCAAGACTAGGACTAAAAGAGTTGATCATTAGGAGTCGCTTTTAGTTGAAGTGCATAATGCATGCGAAATGCATTTAATTGCAGTATTCGAGTTGCAATTTTTGCATAACTGCGATAAATCTTATAAATTTGGAATTTTAAGGGGAGCATATGCATTTAAATACACCATTTGAGCTATGACCCTGTTACTAATAGATCGTGTGTGTCAATGTTTTCCAGTCACTTATTATGATGCAAATCCTCTCTACCAAGTGAAAACAAAAAAAAGTTGGAGATGTTATTGAAATGGCTGCAAGAATTCTGGAATGAGATCATTTTGAATTTGAAAAAAAAGACAGTATGACAACGAAAATTAGCAAGTACATCAGCACAACAACCTTAACTAATACCAAATAATTTTTTTTGAATTTTTAATTGGAAATTTAAAAATGAATTCAAACTGGGGACTGAATCAAAACTTTATGAATTAAGTACCATAAGGTGCAATTATTGCTGCAATAACTCAAAACCTTGTTGAAAATTGCAGTTAAACTTATAGTAGCACACTTGCAACCCTGGGCAGTTGAGGGTTAAGGACCTATGACCTATTGAGGGTTATGGACCTATTAACTCCATCACCATAAAATTCGCTATCTTTTAAGACCTCCGTACTTTCACTCTACACCAGAAACAACAACTCAACTTAACTACTCCTAAACCCTGAGTGAATGTGTTCTTTCATGGGGTAAATTACTGCATATTCAAAAGTTTCAGTCAAATGTGCCATAAAAAGTATTATATAATGTAAGCATAATATTAATATGAAAAAAGGCTAAAAGTAAACGTCAAGCACAATGTAAATGCACGAGGAACGCATTATATACCATATAAGGCACAGGCCAACCAATATAAGGGGTACAATTATTCCAAAAATGCCGTATATCGTATAAGGCCCGACTTGTATGGCACGGATAATAAGAATCACAAATATTCCAAAAATGCCGTATACCGTATAAGGCACGACTTATATGACACACAAAATAAGAATCACATTTTTTCCAAAAGTGCCGGATAAACATATGTAGTGTGCCGGATATGATATCCGGCACTTTTGAACCGAAAATGCCGCATAGACATCCGGCACAGTTTTAAGAGTGATACTCCCCGTGGCCCCCACGCTGTACAAGCCCCCACTAATGGAAACCTTTCCAACGGGAAACAACCTTTCAACGCAGTCTCGAAATATAAGCACCGGGCAGTACTACAACTAAAAGGCCCTCATCGGGCCGAACTGATTGCGAACGCCCTCGCTTTACGCTTGATTAGGGAACAGTGAGTGTTTTCACGGATTGCAAGCGTAGTCACGTAAAGGCCTTCTCCCGTCCATATTCATCAAAGCCCCCCCCTACAAAGTTAATGGATTGCGGGGGCCTCTTCGATTCTTGTGGGCGGCTTCTTGATTTCCGAAGGGTGATTAAGCCTTCTGCAGTCGAGACGTCTTCGTCACTCATTTTGGCCGATTGGCCCTGATTAGATAAAGGGGGTATGTGACGGGGTTTTGATAAAGGAATTAAGGAGGTGAGGAGTTTTGGTGGTTGTGCTGGGTGATGGTTTGTTTAGAGGAATGAGTTAGTTTGGTTGAGGGGGATACTGGATTAATGTTGTTGTAGTGGTTATTATATACTCATCAGAAGTGTTTTTGTGATGAACCCCTACCATCTTCTGTTATTTGTAAGTTAACCCTACAATGCATGATTTTTTTTATTCACTCGAAAATCATTTATTTAACTTATAGTGGTGTCCTTTAAAAAAAACCCACTCCAAATTGTACCCTAAAAAAACCCATCCAGATATTTTAAATAAATAATTAAAATAATTTTAAATTCTCATTTCCCATGTCTTCCTAAGCCATTTAGAGTGGCAGGGAACTTTAAAGCATGTCAAAGAACCGTTTATTTACTTATTTATTTGAATAAATAGAAAATGTCGATTTTGGGCTAAAAATATGATTTAGTTATGCAGATTTTGATGCTGTAAAAATATATGTTATAAACATTTTAAAGCATTCTCCACGTGGTTTTGTGTTATCCCGTTATTATGAGAATAAAATACTGAAATTTCAGCTCAGTCGGCCAATTAGGGACCCTGCGGTAGTCTTTGAAATGAGGGGTGAAAAAAACCCATAGTGTGCCTAAAAAAAACCCACTTTTCATTTTGTAATAAATGATAAAATAAATAAAAAATTTTGCAAAATATTTAATATTATTCATGATATACAACTAATTATGCAAATAGAATAGTTGTTTGGGTAATTCTCAATTTTTTTTCAGTATTTTTGATAAAAACTCAATGTTACCAAAAACAGCCATTTTCCATGAAAATATAGCATTTTACCGAGTTTTACTCGAAAATGGGTTTTGAGAGTAAATAGTTACGGGTTTAAAATAAAATATCAGTGCCAATTACCGTTCTTAAGCTTTTTTATAGAAATTGTATTAAGCATTTGTATTTAATAGGTCGTTTTCATCAAAATACAACAATATAAACGCTATTGTCGTTGTGTTTTGAAGGCAAAATTCTTGAGTAGAAAAACTTATCACAGTTTTAATTTTAGAAATAATTTTTGATGAACTTGGTTTTAATTATCTTAACTATTCTCTTTTCTATCAAAATAAACCTTTCAATCATATTTTTTCTTAATATTTTGAGTATTTTCAAGTGTGGGTTTTTTTTAGGGTACATGGGTTTTTTTTAGGAAAATTGGGTTTTTTTTGGATTCTTACTTTTTTGTCTACCAATTTGTAACGGAGAGTCGGAATTAAAATTACTAAGCACTAAAATGTAGAGGAGGACGAGCCGTTACAACACAATTTTGTTCGATTAAATTATCATATTTTTTAAGCTTTTAATGACGGAAAACTGAAAAAGTGGGTTTTTTTTAAAGGACACCACTATATATTGTGGTGTAAATTAGTAAAAAAGTACTAAAAAAATTAATTTAATTTTTTCTACTTTTAATTGACAAGTGAAATTAATTCGTGTCTCTTGTGAAATTAATTGTGAAGTGAAATAAAACCAAATGATCTAAAAATATCAAAACACAACTTCTCTTTTCAAAACAATTTTTTTTAAAGCTGAAAAAGTTTTTTATTTTAAATTATATGGTCCTTTTATTTAGTTTATTTAAGCGTTTTCTGTGTCTTGACTTTCGTCTCACTAGCTACTAACAAATGTCTCAAAATAGTACCCCTGGTGTTAAGTGCTAATATAATGAAATGTTATATGTATTGTACTTATTGCATGATGTTGCCGTTTGGAAATGGAAGTTCGAGTAGTAAATGGGGAAAATGTCAGGTTGCCAAAAGGCAACAGTATGCACTGTAGCGTTAAAGAATGCTAATCACAGAGTTATTTAACGAGTTGCTGTCAGAGTCATAAAACCGTGTCTGGTGATGTTACTCAAGGAATAAAGAATGCCAGCTCCTTTTTAATTACCTGAAAGAAGAGTAGTGCCAAGAATATGGACAGAGTAGCCCTGCACCCCTCTTTTTTATATTCTAACAGGAAAATATTCTCTTCCATTTGATAGCTAAGGTAATAAAACTGAGCTGACACCGCCCATAGGCCAAGTTAGACTTTCACAACTAGCAAAGAACATGCCATTATACTCTATTCATTTAGAATTGGCGCTTGAGAAATAGTGATTTCCCCCACGCTAGAAGCGTAACCATAGTTACGCTCTTCGAGCAGCCAATAGTAAGGCTTCTTCGTCACTTTGACGAGGATAGTTGCTATGGTTACCGATCGGTGGTGGAGGAAGGAAATATTTTCAAGCGCCAGTTCAAAATGAACAGAGTATAATATAGAAGACGGATCCTCACAACACAAAGAAATCCTTATACTCTTACCTTTATGCTGACTGCTATCGTCTTTCCTGGCGCTTCCCTTATAATTACCCCAGAACTAATTAACACATCGGTTAGATTTTTGTTCGAGAATGTGCCCAAAATTTTCCTCTATACAAACATTTCAAATTTCATACATTTCTATTGAATTGTTTTTGCGTTACGAGAGTTCAAATAGTTGAATTTTTGAAACAGCGGTGGCGGCGGTGACAGTAATTTGTTTTAATATGGAGAGAAACTTGTGAAAGAGCTATTGCCCCACTCTAAGATTATTTTAAAACCTATCTCCACTTATCTTTAACAATTAAGAATAATGATAAAAAATAATATTATAATTTAAGATGTAAATACAGGGTGGTCCTAATTTCGTGGTATAAACTGTGTTGGGTAGGTAGAGGAGACCTAGACAAGCACATTTCAAATAGGAAGAGGGGGCGGATATACACCGTAAAAGAGCTAGGACCTAATGTAATGCGAGAGCCCTACAAAAGGATGTTTTGCTAAGGCCCGTTGAACGAAAAAAACCAATGAAATGAAAAAATTTATTGCATGAGGTACAGCAGTATCCTTACTACTTACATCATAAATTTGTTAGAAATTGGACCACTTGCTAAACCATGGGATAAGTTCTAAAACGCGCAGTATTAATCTTTTAGCCAAAGAATGGAGTTTCCTTAATGGTATTTATAAAAATGATGATCGGGGAAGGAACTTTCAATGATCATACATTTATCGTTGAAACTGTATGATCATTGAAAATTCCTTCCCCGATCATCATTTTTCTAAATACCATTACACTAATTTAAAGGAACTCCATTCTTTGGCTAAAAGATTAATATTGCATTTTTTAAAACTCACCCGACGGTTTAGCAGGTGGTACAATTTCTATCAAATTTGTGATGTAAGTAGTACAGTTGAGCTGGTCAGGATGAAAGTGGTCTAAGTCCACAAATTACAAAAGTTGAGTTAAGAGTGGATTTGGATAGAGTTTTAGGTCCTTTATTTAATGCAATGATTGGTTTAGCGATATGTTAATTTTTCGCCCCTTAAGAGCGATTTAAAAAATCACTCCTTATCGAAACAGCAGTTTTCGTCAGGATGAAAGTGGTCTTAGTCCATTCGCCTGCTTCGTTCGGTGAGCGTTTTGATAAGAGAAAACTCAAGTTCGTTCTCACAGCTGCAGCAGTGGAGGGACCCACACCTGTTTTACTAGAGAGAAAGGATTTTTTTTAAACTTTGTACATATATTTGGCTGACCCCTTTTTGTAAAAAAATATCCGAAAATAAATCCGCGCTTTATTAGATTAGGCGGGAAAGCTATAGTCTTTTAATCATCATGGCTAATACAGAGGATTTAAACACCGAATCTAACTGATTACAGACAACATCATGTAAGTTTTTTAGCATCCATTCTATATAAACTACAGTATGCTAGTAACTTTAGGTACTGATATTGGTTTTGGGATAAATGTATTATTTTTTATAACGTATAAATTTACGTTTATGGTACTAAATTTTCATTATAAAACTTGAGTGAAGTTACCTTTTTGATAACATAATGCAGAATTTCAGAAGGATTTTTTTGGGGTTCTGATAAATTCAAGTTGCTATTGACCAATACTTCTGTGAAATTAAAGATTTTTTTATTTTAAAAATATCTTTATAAGCAATGATGCTTACCGTGTTATAGTGTAGAATTTCGAGAAACAATTCAACTCCGGCACTACCTAAACCATCTGGTTTAAAGAAATTACCCATTGAAATATAAAATAATCTTCATAATGCTTTATGATTTTTCTCTGACTTTTCTATTCGGAAAACCTTTTATCACCTGATAATAATTAATACGAAACCAAATTTTTAATTGGTGTTTCAAGGAAAAAATTTTATAATGCCTATTGATCAGCATATTGTGCAGTTAAAGAGGGTCCCAGAAAAAAAGAGCTATAAGTTCAAGGACCTCCAAAAAAAACGAGACAGAAAGAAAAGGTCAGAAAAGCTATGTAGGGCTAGAAAAAGTAGATTGACCACTGGTCAAAATCTCTTGACCACTGGCCCAGACAAAATGTTTCGCGTCTCAAGGCGTTTGGTTTTAGCCCATAATGACCTTCTGCAGTGCCAAAGCATAGCAGTAGCAAAAAGTTAACCGGACTGACCAATGGTCAACCTGAACTAAAATGACTTGTTATAACAATAGGAAATACAAAATATTAATTAAAACCCCCCCTACATTAATTTATGATTTTTAGCCATATAGAGCAATCTTGACCAGTGGTCAAGCAACCCAAAATGTTCGTAACCTACCTACGCATCAAAATCACAACGATACAGAACAATAAAATCAAGTTTCGTACAAACCAGTCACCCGTGATGTCGTATTTACTACATCCCAATAGCAATCTTCCTACCGAAACCGGCCAATCTGTTAGGATGAAAGTGGTCTAAGTCCATTAAAGTCAATTTAAAGCACTTCCAGTTGAAATTCGATAGAAGTTGTTTCGCAGCAAAAATTGTATCCATGGCTAGATACAAATCCACCCCAGAAAGTAAAAATATAAGCAATCCTGATTTTTTTGGAGATGTTTTTAGAAAACCTTCAATTACACAAAACGAAGTTCAGTGGACTTAGACCACTTTCATCCTAACCAGCTCAGTTACTGCTGTACCTCATGCAATAATTTTTTTCATTTCATTGGTTTTTTTCGTTAAAACGAGCCTTGGCAAAACGTCCTTTTGTAACGCTCTGGCACTACAATAGGCTTTAACGGTGTAACTGCGACCCCCTATTCCTATTCGAAATATGCTTGTCTTGGTCTCTACCTACCCACGTACCACGAATTTAGGACCACCCTGTATATTCAAATCATTCTACTTTATTAGAAAAAATAATCTAAAATCACATTTAAAATTAAAATGGTAAATCGTAGTTTGTGTTAAAAAGTTTGAAAAATATCTATGTGAAGAGTTTTCTTCAAGTTATAAATAAAAAGGAAATTAAAAAAAATTGTATTTCCAGTTAAAACATATTTAAAAACACTGTACTTTTGAAATAAACTATCACGAAAGAATCCCATTGATAGAAAATATTCAAGAACCTTCAACTGAATACTATTTATATAAATACGCCGTAAAGAATTCTCTAACCAAACATAACGTGAAATAACCTACCTACACAAATAATAATAAGAAGAAACTGTATTTTTTCCAGTTGATCGAATCCCATAGGGTCATTTATCATGATGCTGGACTTATATGACATGTCCAGCGTACCAGACAGTCATTGAGTCAGAAAAACCTGTCTGTGTAAGATTTTATAGTTATGAATACAGGTTTGCATTTTTATGATAGTTATTCGTTTTTATATGGAGGTAAAAAACTTCGACGAAAGGATCGACACAAGCATTTATTCATATTTTTCAATGGAATAAATTTTCTACGACTGAAAAAACTTTTTTGTTTCGTAAGCATTATTTTTTTCTCCGTTTTAAAGTTTATATAACTAAAAGTACGAACCTAAGTCTAAAATTTACATATTGGATTCGTAATATTGTGGTTTGTATACCTACCATCTCAAAGCATATGCCCAATATTAATTTTTCGGTGTTTCATCTGGTAGAGTTAAATTTTGAGATTGTTGAAAGTTTTTTGCATGGTAAAATACACTGCTGTGCAAAAATTAAGGACGGAACCGTTTTTTCAACAAAACACCTAGCAAAATTATTGTTCATCCATGAAAATCATACCAAAAGATGCTTATTGGGTGAGAATACAGGGCCTCAGAACAAATTTTCCCTATCAATATTTTAAGGGGGTAAATGGGCCCTCCATTGATAATGGAGTTCCATTACATATTTAGAGCAGTGACAGAAACGTCTATGTAAGAGGTATTTAACCGAAAAATTTAAGTTTTTTGCAATGAATATGTTTATTCCTGAACTCAATGCATATTTTTAAGCGTTTGTGTTGCCTTTAAATGATATTTTTTAGGTTTTATTGAGAGATATCTGTCTAATCATCATTTTTGAAAAGTTTTAGCTTCTGGGTCATTTTTGGTAAGTGGTATCTTACCGTTAACCATGTTTTTAGTAGGTCTCACATATGCCTGATTGCGTTTTGGTTTGGGGACCTGAAAAGTAACTTTATTCTTTCAATATTGTTTCTTATGAAAAACTTTGAGATAGTCAAATTGTGATTTTCTGCAGCTTTTTCACTAATAAAGAGAAATCCTTGACACAAAATGTCTTCTAAAAGAAGCAGATGAACCATGAGAATAAAGGTATGCAATTGCAGACATTAGGGAAAATCTCTTTTGAGTATAGGGGTTGATGAAATGTCTGTAAGGATAGTACAGACTTAAAGGAGAAATTCGATGTCTTTAAACTTCATTTAAAGATAATAGAGATATTTTTTACAGATATATCTTTCTTTTCAGACGTGATTAAGTCCATAAACTCTAAAAATATTTCTTTTTTTGAACTTTAATAACAGATGTCATTTCTGTGAAACTAGGCAATTCTTTGTGCCGTTTCAGCACCCCTTAGACAGCACAGAATTTTTCACTGATATCTCCAATTGCGTACCTGTGTTCTCATGTTCCTTTTACATCTTTTAGAAGACCTCTCGGGTCAAATATTTCTCTTTATTAGTTAAAAAGCTGCTGAAAATCACAATTTCACTTTCACAAAGTTGTTCATAAGTTAACGATATTGAAAGAATAAAGCTACTTTTCAGGTCCCCAGACACAAACGCAATTAGGCACATGTGAGAGCTACTAAAAACATGGTTAACGTTAAGATACAACTTACCAAAAATGACCCTGAAGCTAAAACTTACCAAAAAGGATGATTAGACCAATATCTCTCAATAAAACCAAAAAAATACTATTTAAAGGCAGCACAAACGTTTAAAAATATGCATTGAGTTCAGGAATAATCATATTCATTGCAAAAAACTTAAATTTCTCGGTTAAATACCTCTTACATAGACGTTTCGGCCACTGCTACAAATTTGTAATGGAACTCCATTATCAATGGAGGGTCCATTTACCCCCTTAAAATATGGATAGAGAAAATTTGCTCTCGGGCCCTGTATTCTCACCCAATAAACATCTTTTGGTATGATTTTCATGAATGAAAAATAATTCTACTACGCGTTACGTTGAAAAAACAGTTCCGTCCTTAATTCTTGCACAGCAGTGTATAACAACAAAAACAATAGCAATAATAATAAATTTGAAGTAGTTCTGTTTCATTATTAGCCAGGGGTTTTGTGATTAAACGCGAGAGTAATACACAAAATAAAAAAATTCCTGCACTGAGAGAAGTGACAGTTTCCCATTTCAATAAATCCATGTTCTCATTTTGGTATGGAACGTTTTGATTCAAATATGAGACCCAATGCTTTCAATTTTGAAACACCAGACATACTCAGTTTCAAACAATTTAATAGTCACCACTCAAATTATGCTTATTTGTAGTTTATATTTAAAAATTGAAATAATTGCAATACATCGAAAGTAACATTAAGTTGGTGTGATAATGTGTAACACAACGTTAAAGTGTCGCACTCAACTTACTAGTCTGCTACGTCATAGTAACTGTAACACACCGCACCCTCTTTATAAGAATATCTTGGACGAATTAAAAAATGAGTATATGATGCTTTATTTTTGAGTATCTGCACATTTTCAAAAATGAGTAAGGTAAATGTGGGTATAGTGGACACTGCACTAATAGTGGGCACAGCTGATTAATTTTTGAATAGAATGAGTTAGAGGCATCAAACAGCGTCAAAATTCATAGGCAGAGTAGATTGTGCACTCAGGTAAGCTGGTAAATTACCACCGATACCACAGATCAGCATGGGAAGGATATTTTAAATATTTGCTGTTTACGAATATCACGCCAACTTTTCAAGAAAATTCAAATTAACTGTGGAAAAATTGAAGCACAAAAAACAAAATTATTAAGAAAAATGCTTCAATTTTTCCGCACTTTTACTAAATTTTATTGAAAAGTTGGCGTGATATTCGTAAGTAAACAGGACTAAAATATAGCCTAGAGACATGTATCACATGCATATACTACAAAATTTAAAATTTTAAATTTTTTAAATTAATATAAAATTTTAATTTTTTGAAATATATTTTGTATTTTTTTCAATTTAATTATTTAACCGCTTAAATTATTTCTTTTGCAATTATTTTATGTTTTTGAGCGATGTTTTAATTTTTTTGACTTTCCAAAATTTTAATTAATTTTTAAAAATTTAAATTTTAAATTTTTTAAATTTAAATGGTATATTCGTATTCAGCACTGAAAAATAGCCTATAAACTGTATCATAAGTCTCTATTTTAATAATTTCAGTTTTTGAAATTTTTTTCGCCTATTTTTAAAAATTTAAAAAAAATTAAATTTCCGCCAGTCCAATTTTGGCCGATTTTTAGTATGTTATTATTGAGGTCATTCCTAAGTGAAAACCGTTGAGAAACCTTTTATTGCAATTTGTTCGAGGTTCGGCCCTTTTTTTCGCAATTTTCAGTGGACTAACCCTGGAGAATATATTGAGAATTAAGATTACTTAAGGTGCCCCTAGAGGTAAAATAAAAAAGTTAATAAAATTAATTTGAAAACTAAAGAAGATAGTGAGTTTCTCATAACGTAGTCAACAATATTCTCATTGAGGTTTCTGCTCTATTATTTTTTAAATAAACTTTTTTAACTTTTTTATTTCGCCGCTAGGGGCGCTGTAAGTCATTTCAATGGATTTCCCAGGGTCACTCACCTAGGGGTAGACCTTACTTCCCTGACCCTAGGACACGTTGGTTCCAAATAAAAGCCGCGGAACGGACTTTTGAAACGCCCTGTGTATTGAAAATTAAAATATATAAAGAACTGAAACATGGATAAATTTGTTCTTAATTGATGTTGTCCCCCTTCATCATTAGACAATCACAAACGACAACAAAACATCTGCTTCCATAAAACTAACATCAGCAACCTAAACATATACAACCAATATCCACCATAAACAACACTTCACAGCACATCACAAGCGAGAGATCCTCCCTCCTCGAAAAAAGCAAAAAGCAAAGTGGCTCTTGTCAACCCAAAACAATGTCATTCCTCGCGAAATTCCACTCCGGTGTAAAACCCGGCGACATACCTCCCCCAACTCAGACATTCTTACTGGGTCGGGGAGGGAGGTTCACAATGGAACAAAAGGGGAGAGAGAGGTGAAATGGCACTCACAAAAGGAAGGGAAAATGGACAGCAATCACAAATAAAAAAATGTAACGGTAACGACCCTGAAATCAAAAGCAACATTGGGAGCATCCGAGCTTTTCAATCTGCAGGTGGATTGGGGAGGGTAAGGGGGGTTGGGAGTAGAGAGTGGATTAGGTGGATCTTTTGATGTATGGTGAGGAATGATGTCATTCAGGGATTTGTGTGAGTGTAATTTAAGAGATAAATTTCGAGGATGAGAGACGTTTCAGGTTAGTTTTCGAATCGATAACTATTGATTGTGAAATGTAAATATTCCAGTTTGTTTTGTTACATAACTCAAAATGTTTAAAATGTAATGGAGGAATATCGATTATTTTTTTGAGGATTATCGATAATCGGATCGGTTTTACTTGAGAGTGAAGATGGCAGCGAATTTTTGATTTGGTTATTCAATGTTCAATGATAATAAGTACGAGTATAGTAGCAATCAAGATATAGGGGTTTAAGCTTCCATTCTTTAATTTATGTGAAAAAAGTTGCTCTTAGGTTTTTTTGAGGTGTTAGGATTATACTTTTAAAAGGATATTTTAAAATGGATCTTCAATTTATGAGATAGTACTAATCATATTGGTTGTTGGTGGATATATCAAGGAAATTAAGAACTTCCAGTTCACAATTTAAGTAAACATAAAGAAAGATATAATAAATATATAATTTTTTTAAAGATAAGAGTATCAAAATGGGATTGGTTATAAATTTTACATAAATAATAAGAAATCATATAAATTCACATCAACAAATACTTATTTTCATAATATGCATTTTAAATTTGATAGTTAAAATAACTTAATTTTTCAATAATACAGTCGAGTCCGCTTAATGTGATCGCACTAATTGTCCGACACCAAACTGACAACATTATCCGATGGATATCAATAAGCGATCTCATATCTAAAGCAGAAAACTGTGTAACAAGATTGTTTGCTTTAAAATCAAAATAATGTAATCGTAATAAATGTATTCAAAACACTATTTTTAAACTAGGTAAAATTTTAAGGGGAAAATATAAGAGTAGTTCAATTCATAAAAGTAAAATAATAGCTTACTTTGTATTTTTATTTCTATAGAAAGGTATCTCTTTTTACCACTCCATTATATCCTTCCACACCAATAAACTACTTATTAAATACAGAATCTGTAAAAAATTGATAATAATTCAAATCAGACATCCGCAAAGCGTCGATCTTGGTGGTTTCTTTAACCAATCACATGCATGGATTAGGACCCCCTCCCCTAAACGTTTTCTTTCAATATATGCGGAATGTTTCCTTTTTCTTACTGATACTGAGTTTCAGAAAAAAAGAAGCACCAGATGCTCTTCAACATGTTTACGATTCAAAGAGGTTGGAAATCGCATGTATCGCATTCTACTCAGATCCCAAATATCAGAGATCAGAAGGCCAGAGGAAGTTGTCATTATTGATTCAGCGAAACGCAGAAAAAACTCCAAGAAGAGACTAAGTGTAATTATAAATTGATGAAAACTTCCACAACCTGATTTAAGTAATTATTTATTCCATTTTCCAGGTTGGAATTTAACTCCAGACGTTTCACCCTCTTCGTCAGAGAGCATCTTGAGTGGCCAAAAGATCAACTACTAAAATTTGAAAAATAAATAACAAACAATTACAGCGTGAATGCTCCAAGTAAAAACGTGGAATGAATATGAGATAAGAAACTAATTGCACTAATTGTTGTGATAGCTTTATCCGACAAATCAAAAGAGCCGGGTGCCAGACGCTCGTTATGCAAATACCATCCTCTTTCCTATTGAAATTATTTTGTGCTTGAAAATCAATTTTCAATATCAATTTCAATATCAATATCAATTTTTCATAAATGTTTTTTTTACCTAGCACCTAAATATTTTAATAGTTTACCCTCAGATATTCAACCAGCACCCAGGGTTACTATTTTTAAAAAAATGTTAAAGCATTTTTTATTTACTTCTGAAAATGTACCTGCTTTTTAATATTTCCTTGTGTTGTCTTGTACAAATATTCTTTTTTTATATATATTGTAGATGTTCTTATGACTTTCCAGGTATTTCTTTTTAGTTATTTTGGGTGTTTAATTATGTACAACTGACACCTTTGCCAATCTATAATTCTTATTTTATTTCTTGTATTATCCTAAATTTTGTTTTTCCTTTCCATATGTATAAACAAATATTGTTTTTCACTTTAATGGGATTTTTAAATCCCCAAAGTGTAAATAGCTTCATTTGTAAATAGTGTATGTGATCAAATAAAATTGAATTTAATTGAATTGAATTGAAATTTCTATTGCTTCTCTTACTATTTTAGTGGATTGATGGTTGGTGTTCACTTGGATTTCTGTGTTGTCAAACTGTACTATATGGTCCCCATTCGTTAATGCATGTTAAGCAACAGCCGACTTCTCTGGATGATATAGGCTACAATGTCTCTTGTGTGTTCTGTAATTATCGTCAAAAGAAGATGGTAAAACGTCTGGAGTTAAATTCCAACCAACATGGCCATCCTTCCCGGAAAATGGAATAAATAATAGTGTAATTGTCTAATATATTAGACATGGTGAATGATACGAGCCTATATGGGTCATGTTATTCACATGGTAAAAATAGAATAAAACTTTAAAATGTTTAGATTAAAATATGGAAAGGTATATTTACATAGTAAAATTAATTTTTCCCATAGTTATTTAATAACGTTTATGAGTTCAACCGACTGGTGTCGGAACATTACACCTGATATACAGGGTGTATCTGAAATGGTGCAACAAACTTTCAGGGATGATAGTACTCATCAAGACGAACACGAATCGGTTTAGAAAGGGGGTCCCAGACCAAATCCCAGGGAGTTAAAAATGGAGCGACACCCCAATAAAATCATTGAAAAATTCAGTTTGTAGAAGAACTACTATTGCTAAAAACTTAATTATGGTCTCAAAAATTGTGGTTTAATATGATCTTTAAAATTACCTCAAAAGTCTTCACTTTAAACACAAAAAATGTGAAAAATATGCCAACACCTTATTTTGTATTTCGAAATCATTTCTTTTGATTTGATAATCCTGAAAGATCATAGTTGAAAACCCTTAAGTCCAAAGTTTCACGTAAATACAATCAATATTAAACGCTTGAGATCCTGTTAATGCGTGCGCAAATGGCTGTTCTGGAAACAGCTCTAGAAAACTGCTTGCGCACCCAAAAAACAAACTTTAACAGGATTTTAAGCGTTTAATATTGATTGTATTTACGTGAAACTTTGGACTTAATGGTTTTCAACTATGATCTTTCAGATTATTAATCAAAAGAAATGATTTTGAAATACAAAATAAGGTTTTGGCAGATTTTTCACATTTTTTTGTGTTTTTTAACTTTTTTCATAATAAAACTAATTTTAAAGTGAAGACTTTTGAAGTAATTTTAAAGATCATATTAAACCACAATTTTTGAGCCCATAATTAAGTTTTCACCAATAGTAGTTCTTCTACAAATTGAATTTTTCAATGATTTTTTGAGGTATCGCTCCATTTTTAACTCCCTGGGATTTGGTCTGGGACCCACCTTTCTATACCAGCTCTTGTTCGTCTTGATGAGTACTATCATCCCTGAAACTTTGTTGCACCATTTCAGATACACCCTGTATTTCTTTGAAAATAGAAAAATAACTAACTATATCTAGCCAAAGTTATACGTGCAAAATAAGATGTTAAATGCATATCCTGCTTAAATAGAAAATTAAATTTTGGGCATAACATGGTAGTGGTTAAGGTAAAATTATAAATATAAATATTTCAGTTAAGCGACTAATGATAAACTAACGGCAAAAATAGGGATACGCTTTTTAGAAGGCCTATATTTTTAAATTTATCTGGTTACACTTTTTGGATAAGCTCAACTAATGAAGTGCTAGTCAGAAAAAACTTAGGGAGATATTGGAATTTCGGGGAGAGTGCATGTAATTTATTTTTTCCTCAGTACATAAAAAAAGTGAAAGTTATGAGGGATATCCCGAAATTTTTCTCCCTCTCGCTACATCCCTAGAGATAACACTTTCATATTGGTAAATTTAAATCGTAAGAGAAATATAAGCACTGCTGCACATGTGGTCAACCGTAAGATTAAAAATTGAATAAAATATTAAAATAGTTACCGAGATCGTTAAATGATATCGTTTTCTACAACATGAATGATTTTAAACAAATTCTGCATCAAAAGCAGATATTGCAACATAAAACTTTAAATTCGGGTCAGGAGGTCACATTCCAGCTGAGTCATTTCAAAACAACATTCCAGTTCACACAGCATACCCAACCGGCCGAAATTTCGGATTACGCAAAACATGGAAACAAATCCCTTACGACATTACATTTGAATATAAATCATTCAGGAAGCGAAAATAATTGCTTATAGCTCGCTCGAATACTTCCGACAATTCTGATCCCTCAGGAATGCCGGCTTGCTCTCCCCCCATGGGATAAAAACCGACCTTGGGTGCTAACTGCATATTTATGAAAAGTGAAAATGGGTGTTTTTTTCCTCTTGGAGTGTTTTTGGGAACTAAATGTATGTATTTATGGATAGGAGCAGAGAGTTGCTTTTTGAATTTTGCCAGAGTGCTTTTGGTGGCGAATTCCGGGAGGGAAAAGCCCGGGATGAAATCGCTTTATCGCGTTTTCTTTTTTCCTAAAAACAATGCTTAAAAATAGATTATGGGGTGAGTTTTCGGGAAAAGTCTGAGTTTTGTTGGGTATCCTTTTTTTTGTTGGAATGTGTGTTACGCCTTCTAAAGAGCGTGTAAGCTACAAAAAATGGGTTTGTGTTTGTTCTGTGATCTGTGTGATGATATTATTAAATGGTTTACGCGAACATTTTGTTTACCTCGGTACGTATTACTTTAGTTCTTGTTCTAAATTTTCCCCTACTTCTCTGCAATGTAGGAAAGCATAAGGAATTTGCACAGTTTCCTCTTTATATTATTTTTTTATACACGCTTATATTAAAATTACGATTGAACTCCAATGCACAGCCTTTGCATTTTTGTTTTGGAACTTTTAATTGTTGCAATAAGCTCCGTAATTTTAGATAAAAATTTAAGGTATAATTTTTTTAGAACACTCTTTTGTCCTTTCTGAATGTGAAAGCAACGCTTTTGATTTTTAGACATATCTTACGATTAAAGGTTATAGTAAACTATGTATTTGCTGGCGCACAAATTCATTGAATTCAAAGTAAACTGTATTTGAATACAGTGAAACCATATTAATACTACTTTATATTTTTAATCTCTCTATATTAAAAAAAAGTAACAGTGACCGTCACCACCGCCGTCGCCGCCGCCGCTGATTTTGAAAATTTTATTTTTTAACACTTTGAACTATCACTACGCAAAAACTATTTGAAGGAATATTATGAAATTTTGACCATTGGTAGACAAATGTATGAGGGTTATTTCAGTTTCCAGATCTAATTAATTAAATAATTAGTTCTGGAGTTATTTAAAGTCAAAGTTGAAAATTATTTTTTTCTGCTGCGAGTTCGCCCCCAGCAAAATCTATTTACACCATAAACATGATTTTTTGCAGACACATACTCTTAGGTATGAAGTTTTGCACCTCTTCGCCCTTTTTTCGAATTTCGAATTATTTTTGGAGTAATTAAATTCTTAAGTTTCGAAATTTTTTACCCTTTTTCGGTTTTTTCGTTATAACAGAAAAACTAATCACAGTAGAACTATGATATTTTAAACACACATACAATTATTTTTTATAAAACGATTGGCATTTCGTATTTTAAAAAATTCGAATTATTTTTAGAATTATTAAGATTCAAAGTTTACATTTTTTCATCTCTTTCTGGTCGTTCACTAGAGAAACAGCCGATTTTTATGCGAGTCTGATTTCTTTTATTTCCGACGATTCACTAGGTACACGTGCATTTTATAAATTTAAAAGATTTTAAGGGCATGCTTTTTTCTCTAAGATGGTTGATGATAATTAGTAGACTTTCTGGATATTTTTTAAAAAATATTTCGATTAAATTATTGACAAGTTAAAACAAGGATATTTTAGTTCCAGTTTTATTTTGATATTTTTGTAGTAATGGTCCGAATTAGGTTATTTATTAGAGAGATAAAAAGTTTTGCTATTAAATGATCAGTAACTAAGGAGACAAGTTCCAAGTTTTACTGGATAGTTAAAATGAAACAAGCGAGCTCTGCTCGCTAAGATCGCGAAGCGATCTTTAACTCAAAAAATTACTTTATAATAGATCCTTTAAAATACGTACTTGTTTAATTACATTCATTTTTAAACTTTGCAACTTATGGCATTAGCCCGTTCTTACAAGTAAATGTTCTTCTTCTTTACCAAATAAAATAAAAAAATGTAAGTAGAAATATTTTTTCTCTCGTGGGAGTGATCGAACATATATGTGTGGTAAAATCAACTGTTACAGGCTGTAAATTTTAATTTAAAATGAATTAGTTTTATTATGATACTAGCTGTTATACCCGGCCTTGCACGGGTGGGGTGTATAAATTTATTTTTTAAAATATTTCTTAAAATACATTTATAATTTTGTAAATTAGCAATATTACAAATCATCCCGGTATCCCAGGCGCCTCTTTCCTATCCCAGTGTTCCCGGTAATCTTATCCCGGTGCCCGGTGATCATGGTAATTTTTCTAATCCCGGCTGCGTTCCCGGTAATTTTCCTATCTCAGTGTTTACGGTAATTTTTATATTCCGGTATTCTGGGTGTCTTTATGGTGAATTTCCTATCCCAGTGTTCTCGGTATTTTTTCCTTCCCGATGTTCTCGCTAATTTTCCAATCCCGGTGTTCTCTTCACTTTTTACAATTCCGATGTTTCTGATAATGTTTAATAATATCTTGGTGCCTTTATAAAATAACAAATTTGAAAACGTTGTAAAAAGTCTAGTGAACAAATTAAGAAATTTAAAACCAGTGTTTAAAACTAAAAAAAAGATCTAGTAAACGAAAAAGTCTAGTGATCTGTGTCTCATTTGAAACAATGTTTTATTTTTAACTCGTTGTATGACTGGTAAAACAGGTTTTCAAACACGGAAAAATAAGTGAAAAAAAGCAGGAAAAACGGGAAAAAAAGAATGAAGGACTGATTTTCTCTTTATAAATTATAGCCTATGTCCTATTCTGATGTATAAGCTACATTATGGTAGAATTTCATTAAAATCCATTCAGTAGTTTTTGCGTGAAAGAGTAACAAACATCCGGACAAACATTCACAATTATAATAGTAGTAGGATACATCAAAGGGAAAACTCTTACTGCAAAAATTACTTACATTAATTACATTACTTAAAAATGATTACTTAAAAATTACCGGCAATTTCATCGTCCAGTACAGGAAAAAAAACCTCACTAAATCACAAGGTCACTACACCTGATGAAGAAGAACGGTCAGACAACTATTTTCAGCCAACATTAATTTCGCCCAGCATTTTTTTTTCATAATCCTGGCACCCATCCAGCACACACCAGCTCAAAACCCAGTTTTTGCCAACACAGTCGTAAATTCCACCATCTCATCCCACCACATCATCCACTTAAGTCGTCATTAACTGCAAACTAAACCATCATCACGTTACGTCATACATAAAATTTTATTGTTTCTTTCTCCACCAGGGCATCCAGTTTAATCTACACCAACCAAGTGATGAATGGAGGAAGATATATAATAATGTATCCAACCAAGTGAAGAGTAATCTTCATCGGATTTGGTGTAAAAAAGATGAAGCCCGTATTTCCATTACTTGATTTATATTCCTGTGTAATCTCTTTTTCCTCCACCGGATATCACGTGACACATTTTCATTTTTTTAACTAGGTGCGCGGCTAATGTTCTGAACCGCATTAATTTAATCCCGAGCAGCCAGAAAAAGGATTACCTTATCCAGAGCGTTTGTTTGTTTTGGAAGGAGGAAAGGATTTTTTTCATGGCTTTTTTAAAAAGAAAAAAATACTCATTTTGGAGCGAAAGGAAGTTTTGAGAAAAGTTGAAAAGCTCCTTAACTATTACCTTTGATGGATGATTGTTCTGACGGATAGTACGAAAAAATTTAAACTATTGTCCACTACTATGAAAGTATAAGTAGACAGTAAATCAAATTTTTCTTGAATTCCTAATACACATTTTCATGTCTTTCCTTTTTAAAAAATTTAATTATGTGTTAACAAAGAAATTGGGTAAAGCTATTTAATATGTATCATATATATTTGGTTATTTAAACTATAATTATGCAGAGAAATTATTTTCAAAATTTAATTTGTAAAGCATTTTTAATTAATTAAACGTGTTTGATAAAGAAAAAATACGTAATTATAAAATCTAAACTTTGCTACCCAAGCAGCACAAACGTTCAATAATTCGTCCAAATTTTGTCATAAATGGACAAATTACGTTTATTTCTAGTTGACGTTTACTTTTACTTGACAAATTTGGTATTACATAAGCTACTAGGGTACAGTTTCATAAAGAAGCATTAAAAACGATAAATTTTATAATTTTGAGTTTAAACTTTTTTAATGCACATGCAAATACGAAATACAACAAAGCAAACTTACGTATTCTTATTATAATGTAGAATTTATGAAGAACACTAAATGGGTAAACAATGTGTTTAAAAAAACCAATGAGTGTTTTTTTAATTACATCAGATATTCATCCAATAACAACACATTTAAAATATTCATTATTCTAATAATCATTATACACACATCAAATTTTACGTTTTCAAAGTCACTACAAATATTTACCTTAGTTTTAAAAGAACTCAATAATGCGACGTTTAGCGCAAACAAAGAAATTCTTTCACATACTTGAAAAGCAAAGTCTTCATTCTTCAAAACTTACAAATCAATAAAAGAGCCTTAATTAATTCCCCAAGAACGGATTTCAATTAAACAAGCATTTTTATTCTAACCTACCAAGACGTCAAGAGCCGAATGTAAACGAAAATTTTTTTTCAAAAAAAGGACCAACCTCTTTTAACAACCACAAATAACGAAACAATCGACGGAATTCCAATGCTCATAAAACTTATACGATGTAAACTTCCACAAACCCAACTTTTTTCTTGGTACCCTTTCGATTAATAATTTTCGAAAGCAAATTGTATAATGGATCCATCGCGTGGATGCCACCATTAAGTACTTAAATTATTAAACAAATATGGAGGGTGGAGAGAATCCATCTTACTTCCCCACTTTATTAATTATCGGATAAAAAAATTAAACACGGGAAGTAGGATTCTTCATAAGAGCGTAATTTAAAGCAAATTGCTTTATTATTTGCCGCTTCTTCAAACTACACACGAATCATACCAGCAAAATTGAACCTTTGGAATATATTGATTCCCGCCCTTCTCCCGGGGAAGTGATGAATTGCTTCTTTTATTTCTGCTAATGCTTCAAAATATGCCATGTGTCTTCTGTAGTTCCTTTTGTGTTTTGTTGCGTTGTTTCTGAATTATTTTTTGTCTCGCAATTTTGCAGATGAAATGTTAATTGTGTTTCTTTTTCTTATGTTATCTTGGTCTTTTGAGAAATGAAGAAGAGTTAGGATTAGACACTTTTGATTCAATTAGGAATTCAGTTTTTTTGTTCTTTGAGATACGACAAACGTGAAAATGATTTATTATTCATTATCTGCAGTTGCCTAATGTTTTTTTGACTGTGTAAGATGTTTTTCTTAAAGAGGTGAATAGTTTTTAAGAAACATGTCGTACCGAGATTTATTCCTAAATATCATATTTTTTCGCTAGAACATTTATCATTAAAACAGTCGCAAAAATTTTAAAAACAAGCATTGCTATGAGAAAGGTAGCTAAAAAAATTAAAGCGAATAATATTTTAAAAATCTTATTTTTAAACCTAATTTATTAAACATTTCTTTAAATATTTAATCTAAGAAATATTAAGAATTAACCATCTTTAAACTGAATTTAATTTCTTCTAAAACTAACATAAAGTTTAACAAAATATTTGTATTTTTAAATGTTTTATGTAAATTTATACGAATATCAAAGTTATATTAAAATTAATCAAATTTAATAAATTTAAGTAATTAATTTTATTGAATTTAATAAATGAAGTCTTAAAGATTATTATTGTTAAGAAATTCTCAATTTAAGTTTAAAAATACATTTGTATTTTGAAAGGAATATTAAAAATAAAAATATTTGGAAAAAACAAAAATACAATTATTATCATTCATAGAAAGGTATTTATTAAGATTTGAGAGAATGCATTAAATATTTTTAAAAAAATTGTGGAGTTTTATGCGCTTTTTACAACTATTGGATTTCCTTGAAAAATACATACCAAAATTATAAAAGAAATATATTTTTTATTTGCATGGGAATAAAGTGAAATGTTTCCATAGTCCACTATCCATTTTATTCGAAAATTCCTTGATCATAGTACTTCAAAAGCACTGCACGTTTTACAAAAGCCCTATTAAACAATATGCCTTTTTATATTCCAGTCTGCGTCTAAACAAAAACTTTAAATGCTCTGAAAAGGTGTTTATGCATAGTACGTGACATATAACCTGCCCATTCACAGAGAAAGCACATACCCTCACATTACTCAAAACACAAACTATTTGCCTCTCGATAAATCCTACTCGAGCTCGAAACTAACCTTTTTAAACCATAGGCATTCAACCGAGTTCCATCTTTCCGAAGAAGGTAAGATTTCCCCAAGGTCCCAGCAAACAAACACTTTATAAAAATGAAGCAAATGGGTGCACTGGGAGACAAGAAGAACGACTGCACGAGAAGAAAAAAAAGGACGGAAAAATAAAAAACTCGGCTTCAAATAGCAGAAACAAAAGCGATAAACAAGGTCCCTCTGATCATCAATCATCATTATCCGGTGCTTTGGAAGACTATGCTAATATTCCCTTGAGTTTTTGATAATAAGTTTCCCCTGATTTTTTCCCCTCGGTATTTTTGTATGCACATTTATTTTTGGGAAGCGCATTTGGAAGATGTGCGTGTATGCCAGTGAGTTCATGGGTCGGGGTGTTTTGAGTGGGACGAACTGAATCGGTTTCTAATGTCCGTGGAGACATGTTTCGGGTTTGATAAATGTGTAGAGGCCTGTCCAAAGCCAAAAATCAGAAGAGAAATATGATGTCCGGATAAGTTGCATGATTGAGAAGGATGGAGGGAAAAGGCAACAACACGGATACATAGCTTGTACAAGAGATTTTTCGGTTGATCTTTAAATTGATATAAAGTATTATAGGAAGTTCATTTATTAATAACATGTTTTACAGAAAGTTCTATAAATAAAAGGAAGATACTATTGAACAGGTATAAAAATTTCAGTAGTTTTGAATTTTAAAAAAGTAAATGTTAACTAATAGGTAGTAAAATATTCATTTTATTAATCATATCTATTTGTCAATTTTTTAGAGTATCTATCTACTCAGCTTCACTGCATTACTTTACTATAAAAGATAAGAATAATGAACTGGATGTTATTGTATTGTTTGCTTTCTGCAACTGAAGGTCACTAAAGGAAAAACAACTTTTACAGAAACTTTTCTTATATATAAATTACAAATCTTACGATTATTTCTTACAAGGGGGTTCTGTCCTTTTCTCGCTATCGCTCATCATTCATAAACCACCAGAACTGCTTCGCAGTTCTTCAGAGCTCGCTTGTTTCATCTCAACAGTCCAGCGCAATCCACGATTCGGCGGCTTAGTTAATGCTTTTTTAATACTGAAATACAAATATCTCCAGCTTATCAATAATTTAATTCCGATCATTACCCGATAATATCAAAATAAAATACCAGAAAGAGAAAAAAAATTAAACTTAGAATCTTAATAACTTTAAAACTAATTCGAATTAAAAAAACGAAACTCCAATATTCTTATAAAAATAAATGTATATGTATTTCAAATATCGTTTTTCATTTTCCTTTGTAACGAAAAAAAACCGAAAAAGTATTCCGATTATTTCATTGGCTGCTGTAACACGATATTTGATTTTTAGGTATAGTTATATATTTTAAATGCACTTGTACAGGTAATTTACTAGAAACTAGTACATCTGGAAATCTTATATATTAAAATAATTGGGTTTTTCTTTCGGCCGGCCGCCAGGCCGAACCCCCGAACCGATTCTGACAAACTCGGTCTCTATCGAAAGCTTTCCACCCCTAGATGAGCCAATAATATAACACGTTCCTCCCAAACCTTCCATTTTGAAATTATGCGTTCTTTTCGTTTTGCCCCCATGTTAAGTCAATGGAGAGGTTCTTTTCGGCCGGCCGCCAGGCCGAATCCCCGAACCGATTTGAACAAACTCGGTCTTGATCGAAAGCTTTCTACCTCTAGATGAGCTAATAATATAACACGTTCCTCCAAAACCTTCCATTTTAAAATTATGCGTTCTTTTCACTTTTCTCTAATGTTAACTCTATGGAGAGGTTCCGTTCCGCCGGCCTCCAGGCCGAACCCCTGAACCGATTTGGACAAACTTGGCCTTGATCGAAAGCTTTTCACCTCTAGATGAGCCATTAATATATCACGTTCCTCCTAAACATTCCATTTTTAAATTATGCGTTCTTTTAGTTCTGCTCTAATGTTAACTCAATGGGAGATCTTTCCGCCGGCCTCCAGGCCGAACCCCTGAACCGATTTGAACAAACCCGGTCTTGATCGAAAGCTTTCCACCCCTAGAGGAGCCAATAATATAACACGTTCCTCCAAAACCTTCCATTTTAAAATTATGCGTTCTTTTCGTTTTGCTCTAATGTTAACTCTATGGAGAGGTTCCGTTCCGCCGGCCGCCGGCCGCCAGCCCGAACCCCTGAACCGATTTGGACAAAATCGATCTTGATCGAAAGCTTTCCACCCCTAGATGAGCCAATAATATAACAGGATCCCCCCAAACATTCCATTTTAAAATTATGCGTTCTTTTCGTTTTGCTCTAATGTTAACTCTATGGAGAGGTTCCTTTCGGCCGGCCGCCAGCCCCAACTCCCGAACCGATATGGACAAACTATGTCTTGATCGAAAGCTTTCCACCCCTAGATGAGCCAATAATATAACACGTTCCTCCAAAGCCTTCCATTTTTTAATTAGAAATTTATTTCAATTTGTCCCATTGTTTTTAGTTAATATTTTTACCAACACAGGCAAAACGTCCTTGAAAGAGCGTGAAGAAAATCTACATTGAAATTAAATTTCAAAGATTTGACGGTTCACTAGATTTATCCCAATGGGATACTAGGCACATTTAATTCAAAAATTTTACTGCTACAGATTTGTTTGAAGTATTTCTTATAATAATTTAAGAATTGAAAGTTTTGGGAAAATGCCACATAAACTGGGTTAATTTAGGGGTAGTAAGACTTCATTTAAAAACAAGTTTGTACAGATCCGGTAAGGTGGATTGGGCTGACGACCTGTCGACTTGAAAATTATTTCATTGTAATAAATTTGTGATAACTCAATGTGAAATCGGAGATAAAACGCCTTTCGAAGATAATGAATTAAAACTGCATATTTAATGTTAGGGATTGTGCAAATAAATACGAACAGGTAAGTAACGAGGGAATCTCGCTTCAGCGCTAAAGAAGGCTAGCTGTAAAACCCGGCTTTGCCGGGTTGTAACAGCTAGTAATAATTTTAAAACTTATTAAAAAAAACTATTCATTTCGAAAGGATTTGGTTAAATTTGGGGAAAAGTTTAAATTCTATCGGACCATAGTTTTTTAAAGGGTAGAATTCTTATACATATTTAAAAAAATTAAGGAATTTACTCAAATAATCTAGAGTTGTTGTTAATTGACTTTATTAAACTCTAAAAATACACTGTAGGAATTTCTGTATGTGATAGTCTCAAACATTAGCACTTTAAATACACTATGGAAAAAGGTTTGGTTGTTACAAATTCAATAGTAAAAATACCATTTCAGTTACTATAAAATATTTTGATTTACTGCTTGAAATGGCGAATAGATCTCCAGAGGGCCGATGTTTAAAGAATTCCTTTCGAAGAACTGTCTTTGAACTCAAAAAAGTATTTGGATTCTTGAAAGTTATTTTATTTAAGGATAAAGACTAAAAATTTGGTTGTCAAAAAATGAGGTTTGTGTTCCTACATTTTTGAAACTTTCGATCACGAAGGGCAGCACTTTCGAAGTGGTTTGACTTTTATCATTCTTATTTACTTGAAAAAAGTCCTTAGCTGTTTTTTATACGGCAATGCATGAGATTTTCTATTTCAGTAAAGTTACTGCAACTGAAAGGTTCCATTTATTTTTGACGTAATACCTTAAGAAGATTACCAAAGGGATTATGGGACACCTTGATGTATTTGAACGCGCATTATTCCCAAGTAACAATGATTTAAAGCATACTGTATTCAAGTTTAAAGAATATTTGAAGTTTGAAAGAGGTATAGGGTATTAAATTTTTAAATCAAATTATAGTTTCCACATATATTCATAAAGAGGATTATAAAAGATAAAATAATACTTATAAACTCCTGCTATATAGATTTCATTCATATTAATCATCATTAGCTTAGTTTCCCCATATGTATTAGTAAAGATGTTTATAAAAGATTACATATCAAACAATACTTCTTAAAAACTTTTGCTATAAAGGTTTCATTCATATTATTCATCATTAGCCTACTCCCCCCTCTATTCTAGTCATCGTTCTATTTCATTTCACAAGCTTGAATTAAAATACTTAAATATTTAAGAGAGGGAAATCTAAATCCTTATCTTATACTTCACAATTAAAGGCAAATATAATGACATTTCATCTTTGATATTACTTATTGTACCTGATAAATTGATGTAACGATACGTGAATATTTAAATTCACTTAAAAAATTTTTAAGTTTTAAAAATGAATATTAAGCACAGAGTATACAGGGTGATTCAGAAATAATCATAAATAATTGGGAGTGGGTAGAGGGGCCCTAGACAAGCATATTTCGAATAGGAATGGTGGGGCGCAGCTTACCGTTAAAGAGCTAGGACCTAATGTAATGCGAGCGTGTTTCAAAAGGCCGCTTTTAGAAGGCCCGTGTGACGAAACAAAACATAATAAAATGAAAAAATCTGTTGCATAGGAAGTATCCCTACTACTTACACCATGAATTCGATAGAATTTGAACCACTTTCAATTTTCAGTGATCGTAACATTGATCATTGAAACTGTTTTATCATTGAAAATTCCTTCCCTGATCATCATTTTTCTAAATACCATTAAGGGAACTCCATTGTTTGACTAAGAGATTAATATTGCACGTTTTAAAACTCACCCCACTGTTTAGAAAGTGGTCCAATTTCTATCACATTGAGGATTTAAGTAGTACGGATACTCTTGTACCTCATGCAATAATGTTTTTCATTTTATTATGTTTTGTTTCGTCACACGGACCTTCTAAAAACGGCCTTTTGAAACGCGCTCGCACTACATTAGGTCCTAGCTGTTCAAGGGTAAGGCTGCGCCTCACCATCCCTATTCGAAAAATGCTTGTCTAGGACCCCTCTACCTCCCCCCAAATTATTGATGATTATTACTAAATCACCCTGTATAATGATATGCTATAGTATAAAGGGTAGCAATAAATTTTGCTCAAGAAAGTATTTTTACAATTTCAACAATGTGTAAGATGGAGAATTTGCTTATTAAACACATTGTTTACAAAGAACTAAAATATATAATAGAACAAATAATAAATAAATAAAAAAATAATGGACTTTACTTGAGTACCTAAATACAAACTTGTAGACTTAAATGTGATTTAAAATAAATTCTAAAAAGGGAATTTGGAATTTGTTTCATATTTCTCGACAATCAATAAATGAATTCACTTAAAAACATTTAGTTTTGAATATTTTGTTTAATATATATTTATAATACCATTCTTTATCACCAAGGATAAGTTTTTATCCACCTTTCATAGTTGAATCAATAAATCCATTAGTTTTTAGTGCTTCCAGAAGTTAAAATAAGTGCGTTGTCATTTATGATCTCATTAAGTCAACCAAAATGAATCAGGTTTGCATAAGAATCACTTATATTACCTCAATAAATTGCTATTAATGATGAGTACTTATCTTACGGTAAGTAATACTAGAGCTGGCGATTGTGTGGCTAATTAAATAACACGATGCATTGCATAAGTACTTAATTAGGTAATTACTCGGAATTTCATACTTTTTGGTAGCTTAAGCACTTACGTAATGATTTTAGGTTTAAATTCTGGATGTGACAATCTGCAAGTTACATTAATGATGTACTTAATACTCATTTCATACAGCAATTTCTTATTTTAAAGATCATGATACGCGAAATTAGGCTTTTAAACATAATGATTAAATTTGTGTTGGTGAAATTTTAATTTAGATCATTAATTAGGAATCCTTTTTTAATTCATTATTCATTCAATTAACTGATCTAAACAGAAAATAATACATATCTAGTGTGGTTGGTTTAAAGATTATTTCATTTTGCCAAAAACTGTTACGAACAAATACACGAGGTAATATTTTAAAATACCGTAATACCTAATACACATTTTCTCTCTCTCTCTCTCTCTCATACAGAATCAAATTCTGTACACATTTTATTTCATAGGAAGTAACCCCCTACGAATTGGGGAAAAATATTTTATTGTTTCAAAATATTAAAAAATAACCATTAAGTTAGAAAACTCCTATTGCATAGTTTTAAGAATTCAATATAAATATATAACTTAAAATTCATCTGGTTTCAATGAAATATATCTTAAGAAATATTAATCAATAAAAGAAACTAAAACATCATGTGACCTTAGTCACTTTTGCACACGGATTATATAGTATGGTAAATTTATTTTGAATTCTTATGTCCTCTTCTCCTCATGTTTCATCCCAGAAGGTCATTAACCTTTAGTGACCCCTCTTGGGGAGAATCAAACCCCCGAAGATCAAAGGAAAGGGTCCATGTGAGGCAAGGGCCAGAAAAGGGCGTGGAAGGAATGTGGTCACTCCTTGTTGGATCAGAGGATCTTGCTATCATTTTCTTGTTACTGTCGGGGAACTAGACCCCAATTAGAGACCTACAGAGGGGGTATTTTGTTGCTGATAGATTAAATAGATAATATCTAGTCCTAGATCTAATCCTAAGATCTAGACCTAGTTTTGTATAGGCATTAGTTTTATTACTTTTTATACTTTAAATAATTATCGTGTTTTGTGTTTAAGTTAGGATGAAAACGACGAGATACTAGCATAATAAATTTATAATTATTAAAAATAATACGTTAATGAGCTACAGAATGGCAGAATTGAATAACATTTAGATAATGAAATATTTATCTCTTTCTTTTTTGACTGTAAGGGAAGGTGACACTCATCTATTCATATTTAAATACATTCCAGCTAGAGATACACTTATTTTAATGAGAAAAAAAATACCAATATTAGGCTCTACTAACATAAGAGACAGTCATAAGCTGATGGAGTGAAGATATGGTTAATAATAGTGGTTAGTTATCTAAAAGTTTAATTCCGTAATTCTCATTAGCATTCGATATTCAATAACATTCTTTTGACACCTAGAACGAGTTGTAAACATAAATATATAAATTAAAAAACAATTTTTCAAACACCAATGTTTAGGAAACTAATTTAATAAATATAGTTTTCCCCATTGAAAATTTTCTAATTAATTACAAGTCAGAATAAAATTTTGGAAGACGAATAGAGGATTTTTTTAAATCTTCGTTGCTTTTATGCTTTGATAAAGAACCCATCTACGAATTTTTAAAACTAAATAATGCAATATTAGAGTATGCACTATGCCATATTAACCGATCCGAGGCCAAACAAATCAGATGTTGCCTCAAATTTCACCTGGGATTACAATGAACACACGGTACTGACACGGCCTGAATTATTAGCTCGATAAGCATGCTTGCTAAACATAAGCCCAGTTTGAACAAGACTTAGCAAACATTCATGCCAGTTCCTGATAGAGGAGATGATTCGTCCTTGGTGGGTAATATCCAAATGGGGAGCTCGGATAGGTTATGAAAAATATGATGAAAACGTTATACGTACTTTACTTACGTTAAATTTACGTTACGTTAACGTACTTTTATACAAAAGTAACTATAAAACCTCAGTTTGAAAAAAAAATTTTAACTATTAATGAAGTTATAGCTCATATGAAATAGAAATTTGTTTATAATTTATGTCTTAAAGTATAGCCTTAAAGATAAGTTTTCAAACTCATAAAAACATATAAAAGAGGCAAAATGCTTTAAGTCAATAATCTGTTGATCGTGATAATCAATGATAAGAAATAAGTTTATCATTTAATCAAAATACAATCAAATTAAAATTAATTGCATTTTTAATGTATTGAGAGAATGTAAGTGCTTTTAATTCATTTTTATGCTATTGTAGATAATGTCTAGAATTAACTGAAATAGTATTTGATAAACTTAAGCTAACATTTACAAATAAAAATCAATTATTTATTTTTTTTTATTTATTTATTTATTTATTTGAACATAAATACAAATACAAATATAATTAACATAGTCGCCTGGGACCTCTTGGTCCATGTAGGTGACCATATAAATGGGTGGAAAAAAATACAATAGTGGCAAACAGGGTGTCATTAAAATAAAATACATTTTCAGTCGTACATCAAATTTATACAAGACATAATAGAAAAACTAAAAGTGCAGAAGGACAGAAGTAAATCACTACATTAAAAAATTTTCTACATTTTCTATTGAAAACAAAAAATCCTTTAGTTTCTTTTTGAATAGGTATTTTGATGGACTATTTTGGATTTCTAATGGTAGCATATTATAAAGTTTGGGGGCTATATAGGAAAAATTTTTACAAAATATTGTTTTTTAGGGCTTAGGAATGTTATATATTACATTAGGTCTTCGAGGATTTATATTATTACGTTTTGTACATTCTAGTGGATTTAAAAAAAGGTACAGGCATATTTTGTAAAAGAAAAGATGACGAAGGGGAAGAATATTCAGTAATTTGAAGTGATTTATAGTAATAGAATCTGTGGTATTAAGCAATAACTTTACGAACCTTTCCTGTAGTTTACTGATTCTTTTTAAATTTACAAAATAATCCCCTCCCCATATAGTTAAGCCGTAAATTAATTGGGAATGTACCCACGAATAATACAAATTAATTAGAAGTTTATTACTTATTTTTTGTTTTAGGTGGTAAAAATTAAACATAACAAATCTTAATTTGTCAGAGATATATTGAGTATGTGATTTCCATTTTAAGTTCGAATCAATGTGGAGTCCAAGATATTTAATACTTGACACTTTATCGATATAATTGCAATTACAATTTCCATAGTTGATACAATTATTTTCATGGTATTTAAGAGAGAGTTGATAGGAATGGTTTTGGGTCAGGTTAAATGTCATATATTTTGTTTTGTTTACGTTTAACTTTAAGTTGTTTTGAAAAAACCAATCACGTATTTTTACAAGGTCATCATTTATCATAAAGTTTAGATCGTTGATTGAATCAACCGAATAAAGTAATACTGTATCGTCAGCGAAACTTATTAATTTGGCAAATAGTTTAAGATTACACAGGTCATTAATGAAGATAAGAAATAATAAAGGTCCTAGGGTTGAACCCTGGAAAACACCGCAGTTTATTGGAAGGCATCTACTGAGAGTATTATTAACTTTAACAATCTGAACACGATTTGACAAATATGACTGTATAAAATTGTAAAAGTGTCCTCTGATGCCGATAGTAAACAGTTTGTGTAACAAGATACAGTGTCTTACTGAATCAAAGGCTTTGGAAATGTCTAAGTACACAGCAGCAGTTTTTTTATTATCGTTCACACTATTATAAATAAAACCAGCAAACTCATTCAAAGCTTTCTCAGTATTTGAGTTCGGCAAAAAGCCATACTGGTTTATTGAGAAAAAACTTATGTGATTTAAGTATGAGAATAAGCGATTCTTAATTATTTGCTCAAATACTTTAGAAAGTAACGGTAGAACCGAGATGGGTCTGTAGTTAGAGTAATCATTTTTACTACCTTTCTTAAAAATAGGAGTAACAATTGAGAGTTTTAATGATTTAGGAAATACTCCTTCTTTTACGAGATTATTAAAAAGCTTAACCAGGGTACATAAATGTGAATCTGACAAACTTTTCAAAATTTTTGCGTCGATTCCATCAAACCCGGGGCATTTTTTGGAGTTAAGACCACTGATACATCTTAAGATCTCAGTATCATCTATTTCAAACCACATGAAAGAATTTACATAGGATACCAAATACTGTTTATAGCCATCATTTGAGTGAGTGATACCATTGTAAATTGAGGAAAAATATAAATTCAGATCATTAGCTAATTGACTATCGCTTGTGTGATCAGGTAGTGTAGTATTTGCTCTACTTTTGCCTAGAATGTCGTTAACCAGCTTCCATTGTTTACGACTAGAACCACATTCATTAAATTTTGTTTCGTAAAAAATATTTTTAGCTAGTCTGATTTTATTTTTTAAAACTTTAACTGTGGTTTTATAGGCCGTTTTGTAAAATCTATCACCAGGATAACGCAAAGTTTTTTTATAAAGTGCTTGTTTAGTTTTTATAATATTAAATATTTCCATGTTAAACCATCCATTCTTATTAAACCTTGGTTTATTTTTAGCATAAAAACTGAAGTTATTTTTTATCGTGCCCAACCTACCATGGAAATCAGAAAAGCAAGAAGATGCGTCAGTTCCGTTAAATTTAAAATCGTAATTCTTTAAATAGTCTTCAATTTTTTTGTGGTTTATTAATTTAGGTTTGATTTGATCAGCTAAAGAAACAGCATCAGGTATTCCACTGAAAACTAACTTACAAATAATAGGGAGATGATCGGAGAGGCTATTAATAAATCGTGCAGAATATATTTTGTTTAGGTATAATGGGTTTGTTCGAGCAAATATGTGGTCGATACAAGTACCAGAGGAAATGCGAGTTATGTTATTTATTAAAGATGAAAAACCATATATATTTAAGAGATCTAAGTAAGAGTTACTATAGTTGTTTAAATTAAGTATATCAATATTTATATCACCTATGAATATGACATTTTTACAAGATATATCAGCTAATACAGATTCTAATTCTGTTAGAAAAGTATCAACAGTAAAAGAGTGGGATCTATATAGTGATATAATACAAAGATTGAGGGATTTGCTTGTTATAACGACTATTTCGGCAGAACGCATATCATAATTCAATTCTTGAAAATCATAATTACTTTTATTATTGTTAAAGTTATTTATTAGAAAATTATTGTTTGAAGCATACATACTAAAATGCTACTCTCTTTAATTAAAACAATGTTTTAATAGCAAAATCAAAATGCTTTTCTCACATAAATATTTATTGTACGAGTTTATTCCCCTATTCAAAATAATAAGCGAAAGAATTCCATTTGAATACAAATAAGCTAAATGGAAAGCAAGGGAATTAAGTACACCGTTTTAATTCTTAATTGCATAAAATTCTTTAAAAAAAATCTTTGAAGGATTATTTTTACATTAGTATGAAAAGAAAAACTAAACCAGATGTTATGCTCGTTACACTTCTATACAGAACTAAAACACCACACAGGGAAAAATAATAAAAGCGAAGGGAGATAAAAAAAGATGGCAAACAGCAAAATGCTTTACCCAAAACTCCCAAATAGCCTCAAAGGATGAATTTACGAAACAACGAATTAGCAGAATGGCCGCTTACGCACCTCATTCTCCCTCAACTCTTCTCCCTAATCCTTTTTCATCTATTTTTTCACGACCGGGCTTAAATGAAAAGTTAAGTAACTCCCCGCTAATAAGATCTTCGCGCGATTCCCTCCGCGTAAGTGCATCTAGCCATAACATCTATCATATCTCAACACGAGAGAGTAGGCTACTGCAATAATAACGGAAAAAAGCGGTGGACGAAATTGGCATTATGGCCACTTCGCAAAAGCTTCGTTTCACCTCAACGGATTGGCGCTGAATAAATAAATAACGGAGGTTTTTTTAGGGGGGGGAGAGAGAAGCGAGACATTAATTTCGATTCACATAACTCCCCAATTCCCTTTGTTAAATAACGGGCTTGCAGGACTATCGCTGTGAAGCCGTTATTTGCTCGCCGAGATATTCCGATGATTGCCGAATCGGTGGAGAAAGTCGGTTCTTTTCGGAGATGGAGATTTATGGTGGGTGTGTCATTAATTTCGTTACTGGTTTGAGAAAGTTTTTATTGGCCCGTTGAGAGCGGCTATGCAAATATTTGGATCTCTCTGGTGCTGTTGGAAATAGCGTGGATATAATGTAAAGAAGAAAACGGTTGTCGTGATCATGGTTATGATTACGTAAGGACAGAAAAGGAAGGGTTGATTTTCATTTCTCCCAAGCTGAGAAATCGTGAAGAATTTTCGTTAGCATTTACTTATAAAATATGAATAATTACATTGATTCGATCTCATCCTTTCTTTTTTTTGGAGATAAAGGTATTGTACATTATAACTATTTTTTAAATAAAAATCTAAGGAATCTCGAAGGTTTTTTGTACAGTTGTTTTAGACATTTCAAATTATATTTTTATTGCATTGACCATGCCCGAAACTCTCTTAAGTCTTACGATTTGCATACGATTTGTCTGCAACTGTTGAAATCTGTAATTTTATAGAACGGATGTTTTATATTTTAGTCCAGTAACTTGGTGTCAAAAATAGGGTGTTTCAGGAAAAAAATACAGAAGTTTTTTTCTCGACGGTTTTATATGTTTTCGAGGGTGCTGAATCCGAATCTGAACTTTGCATACAAAATTTCGAATGGCATTTTGGTGAAAATTCGAAAAAACCCTGAAATTTCACCTCATTTTTTGGTTTTTTGTTTGTAGAACGGAAAGTATGGGTTTTTCATGAAAATGTTAAATACAAAAAATAAAGATGATAAAACAAGCTACAAAATTGTCAATTACAATGTTTTTCTCAGACTAATAGTTAGGCCGCTAGAGCGCGTTGAAAATAGGGCAAAATTTGCGCCTGCGAGTAAAAATCCAGAAAATCGAACTTTCATCTAAAAAATAAAGTATTTTTTTGAATAAGGTACTTTAAAAACTAGTTTTATAATGTTTCACATGAAATAAAACATCTATTTATTATATTAATTAGTATTTAAATGCATTTTCCTCAGCAATTTTCCTTAAGAACGCAGTTTCAATAGAAGACAATATTGTAATGATAAGTAAGTCGCTTGTTGAAGAAAACGTACAGAAGTTTTTTTCTCAACGGTTTTATATGTTTTCGAGGGTGCTGAATCTGAATCTGAACTTTGCATACAAAATTTCGAATGGCATTTTGGTGAAAATTCGAAAAAACCCTGAAATTTCACCTCATTTTTTGGTTTTTTGTTTGTAGAACGGAAAGTATGGGTTTTTCATGAAAATGTTAAATACAAAAAATAAAGATGATAAAACAAGCTACAAAATTGTCAATTACAATGTTTTTCTCAGACTAATAGTTAGGCCGCTAGAGCGCGTTGAAAATAGGGCAAAATTTGCGCCTGCGAGTAAAAATCCAGAAAATCGAACTTTCATCTAAAAAATAAAGTATTTTTTTGAATAAGGTACTTTAAAAACTAGTTTTATAATGTTTCACATGAAATAAAACATCTATTTATTATATTAATTAGTATTTAAAAGCATTTTCCTCAGCAATTTTCCTTAAGAACGCAGTTTCAATAGAAGACAATATTGTAATGATAAGTAAGTCGCTTGTTGAAGAAAACGTACAGAAGTTTTTTTCTCAACGGTTTTATATGTTTTCGAGGGTGCTGAATCCAAATCTGAACTTTGCATACAAAATTTCGAAAGGCATTTTGGTGAAAATTCGAAAAAATGCTAAAATTTCACCCCATTTTTTGGTTTTTTGCTTGTAGAATGGAAAGTATGGGTTTCTCGTGAAAATGTTAAGAGTAAAAAATAAAGATGATAAAATAAGCTATAAAATTGTCACATACAATTATTTTGTCAAACTAATAGTTTGACCACTAGAGCGAGTTGAAAAAAGGGCAAAATTCGACGTGGCGGTGGAAAAATCCAGAAAATGACCCTTATATTCCTAAAAAAGTCATATTTCGATTTAGATAACTAAGAAAAACTACATTTATAATTTCTTACATGATATAACTCCATTCCCGAATGGAGCAAACCATTATGTTCATCACTTTAAAGAATATACTAGGATAATTTTCTGTGACCATGTAATTTTATAATATAACCAAGTTATGCATCACCATTTCATCCCTAACAAATCAATTGGATTCACGTTACTGGGTGTAGAAACTGATAAATAAATATTATAATTGCACGAGTCAAGAAGTTATTGTGAATTTTGGTATCATTACTAATAATCATGCCAGGAGTTTTTATAATCTACAATAGAAAATTATGGTTTTCCAGGAAGAAAAATTATTCATAGATTTTCTAAGTTTGTGAGCAGGAGAGGATAATATAAAAAGCAATGACTGTAGTAGATAAAAAATTAACTTTTAATGCTTCACAAAAGTTTTCATTGGGAATCGGTGCCTAGGACAAAAAAGAAAATAACAACTGGATTTTTCTTTGCATAAAAAACCTGCGTTTTTGGGAGGGAATTCCTAAAGAACATTCATTGAATAAATAATATTTGGCATAAATAGTAGGATTATATCATGAAAGAAATTATAAATTTAGTTTTTCTTAGTTATCTAAATCGAAATATGACTTTTTTAGGAATATAAGGGTCATTTTCTGGATTTTTCCACCGCCATGGCGAATTTTGCCCTTTTTTCAACGCGCTCTAGTGGCCAAACTATTAGTCTGACAAAATAATTGTATGTGACAATTTTATAGCTTGTTTTATCATCTTTATTTTTTACTTTTAACATTTTCACGAGAAACCCATACTTTCCATTCTACAAGCAAAAAACCAAAAAATGGGGTGAAATTTTAGCATTTTTTCGAATTTTCACCAAAATGCCATTCGAAATTTTGTATGCAAAGTTCAGATTTGGATTCAACACCCTCGAAAACATATAAAACCGTTGAGAAAAAAACTTCTGTACGTTTTCTTCAACAAGCGACTTACTTATCATTACAATATTGTCTTCTATTGAAACTGCGTTCTTAAGGAAAATTGCTGAGGAAAATGCATTTAAATACTAATTAATATAATAAATAGATGTTTTATTTCATGTGAAACATTATAAAACTAGTTTTTAAAGTACCTTATTCAAAAAAATACTTTATTTTTTAGATGAAAGTTCGATTTTCTGGATTTTTACTCGCAGGCGCAAATTTTGCCCTATTTTCAACGCGCTCTAGCGGCCTAACTATTAGTCTGAGTAAAACGTTGTAATTGACAATTTTGTAGCTTGTTTTATCATCTTTATTTTTTGTATTTAACATTTTCATGAGAAACCCATACTTTCCGTTCTACAAACAAAAAACCAAAAAATGAGGTGAAATTTCATGGTTTTTTCGAATTTTCACCAAAATGCCATTCGAAATTTTGTATGCAAAGTTCAGATTCGGATTCAGCACCCTCGAAAACATATAAAACCGTTGAGAAAAAAACTTCTGTATTTTTTTCCTGAAAAAACTACCAAGTTACTGGACTATTTGTTAGGTATTTTTCATTTAATAGGTTAAATCTTAAATCTTGCAGTGTATGTGAGTCGTTGACATAATCTAAAGTGAAATATAAAATTGTAATATTTTTTAACCATTCTAGGTAAACTATGATTCCAAATAGATTTAATTAAATTACTTTATAAAATTAAGATATTCCTTGAATCTTTAATGATAAAAAATAAAACACACATTTAAAAGTATGCATTGTTTATTATATGGAAACTGTCTAGAACTCAAACATAAAAAAACTTATTTTATAATATCTAAATATTTACCTTAGTGTTTTCGTACAACTTTGATAAATATATTTTATTCGAAGCTTTATTGTATTGATAAGGCCGTGGGGAGCCTAGTGGTTAAGGCATCGGCCTTGGGATCGGAGGGTCCCGGGTTCGATCTTTCTTTAGAACAAGTTCTTTTCTTTAGAACAAAAACTTAACACAATTTTTATTAATAAGTTAAAGTATATTGCAATTGGCATAGGGATTTTATTACTAGAGTCTGTTCCTTTAGAATAGGCCACTAAAAAGAAGTGTTAGCGCTCAATAACGCCTAATAATGCTGTTTTCGCAAGCTTGGTAAGCGATTATTTTCAGCATTTCATCAACATCAGTTAAGACTGAGTAGTAATTGCACAAATATTTATAAGATAATTACAATAGCAACGGCCTATAATACATTACGTCTCACCGGACTATTCTAAATGCACAGACTAAATTAGGGGTCGGCAAGTAATTTTCCTTGGGGTCCGGATAAATTTTTAAATTTTTATAGAAAAAATAGATACTTTCCGTATCTATAGTAGTCCGTAGAAAAAATAGATACTTTTTACTACTCCTAGATCTTATCATCAGATATACATTTTTTACATGTTACATGTTTTACATTTTTTACATATTTTAGGTGTTTGCTATCAAAACCAGCTCATTCCATATTAAATCCACTTTTTTGCATATTTTGAAAGTTTAGAGGGTCCTTCATAACCTGACGAAGGGATATAGCTCAAATCCAGCTCATTCCAACCCAAAATTAGATGAAAAGGTGAAAACTGTGATCTCAACTGTGAAATTTCAGATCATTTGAAAAAGTTAAGTGGATGTCATTTATTTAAATCTCGTAAAGACACAAATATTAACTAGTAAACTGAAAAAAAAAACAATTTACATAACACAACTTGAACAATAAAAAACTGGAAAAAAGCATGAAAAACCGTGTTTTTGCATCAAAATCAGCTCATTCCAACCTAATCAATGTAACTACGCCCAAGGTAATGCACCTGGAATAAAAATGAAAAACTAATAAAATTCTAGGCGGTTATACCTACAATTAAAAATTTTAAAAAATTTAGCTTTAGAACTGTGGACGTGAAAAGTTTTTTGTCTCTCCTGTAAAATTTCCAAAAATTGAATGAGCTGGTTTTGATAGTAAACGTCCCAGTATCTGTCAACTTTATTCTTGAATTCGTTTACCCCACTTGAGTTGATAAAATCGTTTCAGGAAACCCATTCCATCTGTCCACTACACTGTTAAAAAATAATACTTCCTATAACCCCGATTAAAATTTGCCTTGTACATTTAAGCTATTATTAAGAGCTTTAAAATAAAAAGGGGTGTGGGGATTTCAAACCAGGAATTTTTTTACTTAAATTTGACCTTTAAAAAGTGAGTTGAATTAATTTTTGTTGTGTTAAGAATATTTCTTTATGATTTTCAAAATGTTTTGGCGGTCCAGGAAATAGCCTCACGCGGTCCGACCGAACATAACATACTATCACCCGTTTTATAGAACCTAAATATTTTTTTCTTAACTTACGTATTAAGAGTTTTCTAAGCTTAGTTATTATAATCGCTTGCCCCCTAGACCATACCACCAGCCGTTTGAATAACCCATTTTTCCTTATCATTTTTACCCATGAATTAAATATCCCCATGTGTAACACTTCCAGTAGAAAAATTCCCTTAAATTTACCCCACAACCAACAACTCAATAAATAAAACACTCAAGCAAGCAACCAACCAACCAACCCTCATTTATACCTGAAATATAGTTATCTTCCAACCATCCCGATGCCATTACTTCCAGTGAAACCACCCAATCTCAACTTTACTTTCGTCCTCCCCCTCCCATGCTAATAAAGACCGGGCGACCGCTGGCTAAAAATAACCCTCAGCGAAGGAGCCGCAGCACCAATTAAAATTTTACGGCGTTTTGAGCGCGTAGATTCGGCGCCTGCATAGCATTTACACGGAATCTTTCGGCCGAGCCCTGGCTTAATAAAGCGAAGGAGATGCATACATATCAGTCCTATCGCCTGTAATTTACTCACAGGTTACGCTGGGCGTATATTAAACACATTTGTGGGGGATGGATCACAAATTGAGGAAGGAATTTTTTCTCTCCTTGAAAGGTTTCCAGATGGTTATTTATGTGCTTGTTTTGAATGAAATGCTTCATGAAGTGTTAGTTCTAACTAGCATATACTGAAAAATTACCGAGAAGAGCGGCTGAAGTTTCACCGTCTTCTTGTTTGAAGATATTAATAATGATTGTATTATCCTACTACTATTATAATTGTGAAATGTTTGTCTGGATGTTTGTTACTCTTTCACGCAAAAACTACTGAATGGATTTTAATGAAATTTTACTATAATGTAGCTTATACATCAGAATAACACATAGGCTATAATTTATAAAGAGAAAATCGGTCCTTCATTCTTTTTTTCCAACTTTTCTTCTTTTTTCACTTATTTTTCCGTGTTTGAAAACCTGTTTTACCAGTCATACAATAACGAGTTAAAAATAAAACATTGTTTCAAATGAGACAGATCACTAGACTTTTTCATTTACTAGATCTTTTATTTTAGTTTTAAACACTGGTTTTAAATTTGTTAATTTGTTCACTAGACTTACTAATTTACTAGACTTTTTATTATGGTTTCAAATTTGTTATTTTATAAAGGCACCAAGATATTAAACATTATCAGGAACATCGGGATTGTAAAAAGTGACAAGAACAGCGGGATTGGAAAATTAGCGAGAACATCGGGATGGAAAAAATTACCGGGTTATAAAAATTACCGAGAAAACTGGGATAGGAAATTTACCATAAAGACACCGGGAATACCGGAATATAAAAATTACCGTAAACACTGAGATAGGAAAATTACCGGGACCGCCGGGATTAGAAAAATTACCGTGACCACCGGGATAAGATTACCGGGAACACTGGGATAGGAAAGAGGTGCCTGGGATACCGGGATGATTTGTAATATTGCTAATTTACAAAATTATAAATGTATTTTAAGAAATATTTAAAAAAATAAATTTATAAACTCCCCCCGTGCAAGGCCGGGTATAACAGCTAGTAATTGTAATATAAGAAACATTTCATTGAATTAAATTAATAAATGTTAATATAGATAATAACAGTATATTTTCCTGCCCAAATATCTTCAAAGGTAATCATTAAATGAGGTGAAAAACAGTGGCACATAAGTACGAAAATGAAAGTTTTAAAGAATAAACAGTAGGCATTACATAAATCCGTTATTTAATTATTTAAATATTTAATTTATAGACTTATAAGATGATTATTTCGAGCAGTTTCTTAGATGGAGTTTCTGTACCAACATAATCAAAAGAAGTTTTTTAAATGTGTATGGAATTTAACTTGTCTCTCTCCTTTAAGGTATGTTCTACTCGATTCTGTTCTCTATTTTCGATTGTTCTGTGGATTCACTTACTTAAATAGAAGGAAGAATATTAGAATGCTAGGATATAGAAGATAGATATGGAAGACTATTGGATATAGAAGATAGGTCTCATCAATTCACACATAGGTGGTTAACAGCAGAGTTAGCCTCCTTTGAGGTATGAAAAATGTTATTAACTAAGTAAAAGGTAATTCATGATATTTTGAGTTAAAAAATCTTGAAACCAAAGTTTGAAAGAAGTTAACTAAGAAGGAATTAGGTAATTTTATTGCTGAAATGTCAATACATTAAACTCATACAACTAAGCATTAAAAAACCTAGTTCAATACTTCGGTCAAAAATAACAAAATTCCTATAAAAAAACTTAAGTTTCTAATGATCGTATTCTGGGCTACCTTAACCTTACCAACGGTTCACCAGTTATCAAAGAAGGGATCACCGACTGTGATTGGTGAAATCCATCCTTGGCTGCTGGCTAACCGCTGGTCAAGTTCACCATCAATGAAAGCATAGAATAGGGCCTTCAATGTAAAAGGATTCATACATTTTTAATTGAATCAATGCCTTTTAACTCTCAAAATTTCTCAAAATTAAAGTACCATGTAAATATAAAAAGGAATATTCCCGATACTTAAAAATAAATCGAACAAATGATGCGGTCTCTCTTAGATATAATAACCAAAACCGATTTTTTCTACTTATCTAAGAAACACTTTATGACCAGGTCTCAATAAAATATTTTTTAAATCACTCCTCATCATTTCAAACTTCGCATTTCCATAAAATATATTTAAGGGATCAAGATGCAATTTAACTGCAAAGCATAAAAAAAGTACAATCCAATTCTCTTGTTTGACAAAAAGCGTAATAAGATTAGCCATTAAATTCCCTCTCTAAACAGTCACTCATAAGCTATTTCATTTCCAGGATATGCAAATGGTCCCTGGAAAAATAAGCAATTCCAATCTTGCACTCGGCAGCCACAGATATTTACGACGTTTTATTTGTCGAACTTCAGTTCAGCGTACTTCCACTAGATTACGTTTGAGGTGACGGAGGTATAACTCCTTATTACTGCTTCATTTCTTTTCTTGCTTATGGCGAAACTATTCCCCATAAAAATTAGTTGGAATGGCAAAAATATTTCCTTGAGTCGTTTGTGAAGCTACGTGTGAGTTATTTCATCAGTTGAGAGTCTCCAGAGGATTTAAGGACTTGTTTTCAGTATTCGTAAGTGTTTTTTAGTGCGATAAAAGAGATTGTTCTTTGCTTCTCTGCAGACTTGTAAGATTTTTAAATCTAAAAATTAGGGTTGAGTTTACACGTCTTGGGATATAAAAAAACTAAGTGAATTTTTCATAGAACTACGTGCAATTATTTACATAACATACGGAAGGAACTCTAGTTTATGTTTCTATAAGTACAACACATGAATAGAATATGAGAGAAAATAATATTCTAACAGGGAGTTTTTATAGGTTTTCTGAAACAAGACCGACATTAACCGTGTTATGAAGACTTACAATAGTTATGTATCACAGTTTTGAGGTATTACCGGTATAAAAATAAAGCTCCTTTTGAATTCGGAGTTGCAAACATTTTTTTCTTTTGATGAACTAAGCAACTTAATTCAAATATTTTCTGCGATTTAAGTAACTTCTGTGACGTAATAATTCACAGTGTTAAAACATACTCTATTTTAGCACCTGTGTTTGATGTAAAAGAGAGATCCTCGTTGACCCATGAATTGCCCTAAGAAGGACCTACTCAGCGTCACCCAGTGGGCACCTGTGAATCGGAGCCATGGAGGTGAGGTACTGTTTTCCGCGATTCATACGTGCAACCTCCACAAAATATTTTTACAGGGGAGCCAAATTCATTTATCACACAGAAGGACAAAATCTAATATCCATGACAAGTGGGGATTCGACCTCCAAACGTACGTGCTTTTTAGTCTGGTACTCTAACCACTAGGCCAGTACTTCGGCTAAATTTCTTTTTCAAGTTAAACGTCACGTTTTCCAAGAAACGATACGACACCAAAAATAAAAAATAGCCATTCAGTTATTTAAAATTATTATTATAGCAGGTTAATAGAGCATTTTCGATCACATGACTCGGACATAGCAACGGCCTTAGCAACATATTTTTTGACCTACAACAGTTAACAGTTAAAGAAATAACTGGTTATGGAATGCTTCTATTGGAGCATTTGCAATCACATGACAGCAACCGATACCGCCGCACCTAGCAACGGCCTTAGCAACAGACTGTTTGACCTACAGCAAGGAAGAAAATAAATGGTCGTGACGTCACCTGAAAACACTTTATTTTGTAAATACGATTACCCTTTTACGACCTACTAGCTAAAGCAAACGTTTTACGACTAAAACCATAAAAGGAAGACGTTTTAACTAGTATCTCTTTTAAAATTAGAATTTTAAAGGAAAGAGTAACATCGTATCGCTAAGACAAGGTCGCCCTCCGAAAGAAATCTCTAATTTATTGCCCGGATTTTATTGACCACCTTAAATCTAGCCTAATTCCTTGAGGTAACCAGTTAATAAATTGGAGTTAATGATGAGTACTTATCTTAATGTAGAAGCAACGGCTGATTAGATGCCCAGTTGGGTAAAACGAAACATTGTACGCACACTTAACTGGGCAATTAGTTAAGATTTTATACCTTCCTTCGGCCTAATTGCAGAGTTTAATGACCACCATTACTTTTTGAGAACCATAGATGTCTGCCGCAAAGAATGGTAAATTACTAATTAGTAGTGGACTCATTTAAACGTTGATAACGCTAGGGAACTATTGCTTTAAACTGGCCTTTTATGGAAACACCTCATGGGGAAATTGGGCACGTTCACGTTTAAATATTAGAATTCATTAATTTGTAATAATTATTTTTCCGATGGGTGAACTGCCTATAAATATAAAAAAGTATGATTAAGTTTTATTTTATCATCACATAAAAAGTAATTAGGCACTTACATTGATTTGTGTTTAAAAAGTATATAAAAGCTTAGGATTTGAGTAAAAAACAGTTTTTGGTGGAAATGTTAGGTTGTAAGAAAGAAAATAGGTCACAGCAATTGAATTTTCTTTTCTTTTTAGAATTTTGAAATTAGTTTAATTATTTACTTGGTTCTTATTCTCTCATTGTATGACAGTATCAGATGATATTAGTCTGTTGACTCAGCTAATTAATTATTGAAGTTTTTAAAGTAACTATTAAACATTGTTTTTTTTTCAAAGTCAAGTAATTTTAATGGAATATTAATGAGGAAAATATCCAAAATGTGTGGCCTATCTTTTGTTTATTTTTGTTACGATAAAAAAATGTTTTTTTTTCATATCTACAGAAACGTTTGAGTAAATTGCATAAGGTTTAGTTAGGGACTCAACTTAAAAACGAATTAAATTTATTTTCCATGCATAATATTTTATATTTTATAATTATTAATATTTATCTTTAATTTGTGTGTTTATATTATGTGTATTTTATATTTTACTGTATGTGTTTTATATTGACCTACCATGTTATATTGACCTACCATGACCTACCATGAAACGATATAGACTGCCCTCCTTTACTTACGTTACTTGACTTCCACATCCCTTCACGCAATACAAGAAATAAAATAGTATTCATGATACCTTTAATTGTCAAAAACTATCTTTCAAACCAATCTATTTATCAATTTTATAAAATAGTAAATAATCTGCCCACAACCATACCCCGTTCGCACTGGCAGAAAAAAGACCCTCTATTTTCATTTCGCACTTAGTTGCCATAGAAACACACTTTAGGAATAACAAAATCGCCCCATATTTTAAGGGTGTTTGAAAATCACCCTTAATCAACAAAGATGGCGGCGCACAATGTTTCCCATGATGGGAAAAGCTTATTTTCGGTGATTTTTCTTCAAATAAAGACCAAGGACACTTTTAAAACAGTTTAAACTGGACACAATTACGAATATATTTATAGGTTATTAAGTTCTTTGAATTAGTACAATAATTTAACACAAAAAAGCCCATCAAAAATTGAACCATGAGCTAAACAATGCTGTACTTCAATATCTCCGCTCATTGCTTTTAATTACTTAATAGTATAAATGTAATTAAAAACAGCTGCTGATAAAAATAAATCAAAATATTAAACAAAAATTCAATCAAGAAATCTTTTCAGAACATTCTTGTTATGAATACGATAAAATTTATTTCGTGTTCTGCTATGCCAAACTAATATATCCATTGTATCCAAATATTTTAGATTTTTAAGGCAAAAAGACCAGTTGGTAAAATAAAAGTACATCAAAATATGGAAAACAATGGACCAAAAACTGATTAAATTTAGTTTAATAAAAAAATTTAGTTTATTTACCTTGATATGATCCAATTTATCCCACTACAATCCAGTCAGCTTGTCTTGTTTTTGTTTTTATTTGAAATTCAGAAATAGTTTTCTTAAATCGTCTGTCAAATAATAATTATTTATGTATTTTTACATTTTTACTTGCATTTTTTTTTAAAAGTTGGTGATTATATTTATTAGTTTTAAGTTATATAAATATAAATTAAATATTTCTTAGATATCCACAATTAAGTGCTAAATCACCCTTTGCCAGTGCGAACGCCGTTTTAAGAAAACACACTTTAAGTTTAAGTGCGATATGTTTTAAGGGTACTTTAGCGGCAGTGCGAACGAGGTACCAGTGATCTGTTTTTGGATTCTTTCTCTAAATTAAAACTTGATTATTTACAAAGTGTATCACCATGATTTTTTTTTTCTTTTAATTGTGTTTAAGTGTTTCAAATATTTTGTAATTATTTCCTGTCCGTGTATGTCTGTTGTACTGTGTCTTTTTTCTTGCCAAGTAAATGGAATTTCTTTTCTGTTTGGCAATGTATTTTTAAAATAAAAATAAAAATAAAGGGATTTTTTAAAAATTTGTATGGTGGACGAGTAAATTAATAAATAATATCAAAACTCAGATAAAAGTGTTAGTAGTACTAATCTGAATTTTACTACATCCAATTTAGTTTCAAGAAAACTCATGAAAACCTAAAAGATTCCTTCAAAAATAAATCCTACCAAGCATCTCCTTTCAAAAAATAAAATCGTATAATCCAAATATGTGCTCACGAGCTTAATACCTCGATCCCCCTTTAAAACCTCCTTTTACAAATTGACAGATTTGTTAAAAATAAGGGGTTTTAAACCTATGACCATCACGAAGTAGTTTTAATGAAAATCTTGAAGACCCGAGCCCCCGACAGGGCATATATCAGCCAAGAAAATTACCCCTTTAACAAAACACACGATTATTAATCGCACTAACTTATCCTTCGAAGAGACTTTTATGTGACACTGTGAAGAAATTCCACGTACTTAATGAGGTAAGTAGAAAACCGTGTTTCAGCTTATGGCTCCCATTACGGAAACGTTAAAATCTTGATAAATTATTAGCGATTGTTGCATTTAACTTTTTTGGGTTAGACGTTTTTCTCTTTCTTGGGTTTAGTATTGGGATATCTGTGTTCTAACGTTTTGTTTTTGACAGATTTGTATTGGCGTATTTTTTTTTCGTGAATGGGGATTTCATTTGATTTTTGAGTGTGAGCATTATATTTCGTAGATATTTTTTTCAAGATATTTTCGAAGAAATTTTTTCTCCGCTCTCTTGCGTTACCTTCCTATACCGTGCTGATGAGTCCCAACAAGGACGAAACCGATCCACGGTTGGAGGTGACGCTTGAGAGTTGTGAGTTAACACTGTTTGTCCGCTTAACCAGCAATAATTGGTGAAATACTCCTTTCATTTTTTTCAATTAATTTTAAAATTTTAATATATGTTCATGTAGGACTTTTAATTATACACATTATTCCATATTACAGCGGTTCTCAAACTGTGGTCCGCGGACCCCTGGGGGTCCGCGGCGCCTTCCCAGGGGGTCCGCGAGTTACCTTGAGGAATTCCTAAAGTTACTTTTAGAATTCTCCAAAGTTTCAAAATTAGATAAAACACTAGTTTTAAGAGTCAAATTTCAAAAATTTTCTGGGGGAGAACCCCCAGCCCCCTCGATATTTTTACTTCAATGCATCATTTTTTCCTTGAAATTTCCAGACTCTCACCTTTAGAGACTTGAAGTAATTCAGGGGCATATAAAAAGTGGGTGAAGGGGTCCTGCCCTCTCCTGAAATTTGGAGTATCAACTTGAGTATCAACTTGGAAACTTGGAGTATCAAAACAAGTTAAAACCCTGTTTTTTGGACCAAATCTCCGAAAAATTTCTGGGGGAGGACCCCCGAACCCCCTTTAGACTTGGTATATTTTAATATTAAAAACTCTTTAAAAATAAGTTCATCAAAAGTCAAAACTGAAATCCTACCTGAGATTATAGTCCAAAATTTGGACGAAGTGTATCAAAACCAAGTTAAAATCCTGTGTGTTTTTAGGGACTAATTTATCTAAAAATTTTCTGAGGATGACCCCCAGATACCTTTTTGTTATTAAAATTCTATTATTATAAACTATTTTTACATTAAATTAATCAAAATGCAAATCTTACATAAACTATTTTTACATTAAACTAGGGAGCTACCGCCCCCTGCTCGCTATCGCTCGCCAACCCCCGTTAACTGCTGACGCAGGGCCTTTCGGATCGCTTCGCAATCCCCACAAAACCCTGCTCACTAAAATTATTTATTTATAAAACATTCGTTATAAAAATTAGTAGAAAAAACGGCGCAAGTTTAGAACTGCTGATGCTTGGCGAGTTTTGGCTATTTGGCGCCATATTTAGAAGCCACTTAATTCATTTAACATTAGTTGGGGTTACTATATATTGATTTTTATCGCTAAAAACTTGGCGCATCAGCAGTTCTAAACTTGCGCCGAAAAAGAAAAAACGTCAACCAACTTTCCAGAAGCACACTCTCTTAAAAGTCAGAATATTCAGCAATGAATCGTTCAGCAATGAATCTGTTAAATTTAATATAGTACCTAGTAACTCGTCAAAATATCTAGTGTTTTATCATTCAAGTTTTAGTTTTGAAACAGACTTTTTAAACAATACGATTTAAGCTATTAAAAATATTAAGAGACAAAATCTACATTGCACTCAATGTTTACAAACAATTAATTTTGGTGTGTGAAATTCTATACTTGAATAGTAGATCTGTGAGTTTCTGGAAAACTCTTATCAGTCTTTTAAAAATTTTTATTTTTATTTAGAAAGTACATATTTTGAAGCGCATTTTTAAAGCGTGAAAGGAATTATTTTCATCATTAATGAATATCGTCGGTTGGTCATTGTGATTGGAGGTATAATAAATTGTACGACAGTTTCTTGCTGTTAACTGCAACCTTATCCGTAATCCAGAAAAATGGAAATATCTTAGAATTGAGAATTTTTTTAGAAATTCTAAAGGCACTTTGCACATCCTCAAAAGAATCCGAACAGTTTGATACCAAAAACATGTTATACGGATCAGTAATTAAAAAGCCTTTCTCTGGAAACCATTTACAAAAACTTTTTTTTAGAATAGAGAGATTAATCAAAATGCAAATCTTACATAAACATTTATATTCAAAAAAAATTCTAGGGTATCAAAACTAATTAAAAACCTGTTTCCCTAGTTGAATTTCCAAAAATTTTCTGGGGGGGGACCCCCAGACCCCCCTTTGGTATAGGTAGAACTTAATTACTTATAACCTTTCCATATAAAGTTAATTCTACTTAAAAATGTACTAAGAAGCTACTTGGACCTATGAAATATACATGGGAGGCTGAGGGGTAATTTTTGTCCACTCCCGAAATAAATTTCTATATACGCCTCTGGAGTAAATGTGAAATTTATTATAATTCATATACTAATTTTATGTAATCTTGAACTTAAAACAAAAGTCTAGTAACGATTTTTGGTGTTTAAAATGTAGGGGGTCCGTGAAGTCTGGCTGCTACATAAAGGGGTCCGTGACGATAGAAAGTTAAAGTTTGAGAACCGCTGCCATATTACAATATTCACAATATTACATATTTGTAGGTACCATATTTTTTTGAGTTAGCATTACTAATTTGTCTAAATAGAAACCAATAACCTTGACATCTATAAGCAGCGAAAAGTAAATGTGATTAAAACAGAAAAAAAACTTCCCCAAAATAGTAGGCAATATTTATACTAATTTTCTAGCATTTATTTTAAATACCATACATCAATTTTAATCATATTTAATTCATAATTTGAATCAGTAATTTTGATATAACATGCTACTTTTATTTTAATTTAATTATAAACTTGAAATTTAGTTCTAGGAACTTATTTTCTTTGGAATTTCTTTAAAAACAACATCAACATATTTGTTTTTGTTTAAAAAAAATTAAGTATTTAAATTTCCCAAAATTCCTTTGTTGGGTTAGAGGTTTATAACGATTTAAAAGCATTTAAAATCTATTTTAAAATCTTTAAAATGAAATAGCACTTTCATTTAATATAAAATCAAAATTAGTCTTCTAAGAAAATTTTAAAGCATTTACGGAAATATTAGATTAAAGTTTCTAGTTTAAATCCTTTATCAACCGACGGTGCTTAAAAGTCCCACTATCTTAAAAATTATATAGAATATCCATCCTTGCGAATATGCTGACGATACTTTGCAGGAACACTCTTAGTTTTCCTCTCCCAAGATAAAAGTCATCACGGGTTCTGTGATGATTATTTTAGCGGAATATACTAATTGATTTACAACTGAAGTTGTGCTTTCAGCTGCCTTTTCGATCGGATTCCCATGATTTTCATTTTTATACCATCGAAAGTAGTTAGCAATACAAAGGCGTATGTTTTTTTGTATTGTAATAATATGTTTGCCTTCAGTGCTCAAAAGTATCAGTTTAATTAATTACCTCAAGCGGATTAAATTTTTCAAAGATGGTTATTTTATTTATGAATATCCCTTAATTTTCAATTTAGTGACTTAAAAAAAAATTTGCACGAAAACAATTGCAGAAAATCATAATGCAGTGGATAATAAACAATATTTTGTAACTATAACTAAATATAAAATAATAAACTTCAAGTAAATCTATCATTTGTAATGTACAAAAATAACTACCATTAAACTGATAATAAAAATACAATAAAACACTACAACTTGGAAACAAAGCCCTAACAAAACGATCACGGTCTTATTTGTACTGCACTTCGTAACTCAAGCACGAAAACCATTTACCACCGTAACTCGTACTAAACTAGTAACAACCTTTGTAAGTCAAGTAGTAGTAGTAACGTAAATAGTACTATTATCATTGTTTAAGAGGCTATAAATTTCACTTCTTTCATTTATTACATTCCGAAACCCCACACAATGTATTAAGTGGGTTTCACTGAATCCTAAAGGGAAACACATCCGTGTTTTTTAATGCTCTGAGCGATTGGAGGTTGATATTTGTTTAGATTGGAAAAGCCCCACTCGTGCTATGGAGGGATGCGGAAGCGGTTTCACAGAACATCGCAATTTATCTTGCGTGCAAATGGACTTTGAAGATAAGACAAGCGGGCATTCAGGATGATGTATTGGCTATAAAACAAGCCAAGGTTGCATTCAAAGCTAGCTAAGTGTTATTTCCTTGTAGCTTTCTCCGTGAGTTTCTTTTTTTACGTCAGGGGAAAGCGGCAAATGTAATTTTCTCTCTAGGTCTGGTCTGAAAAATGACGTTTCCAGGGAGTTGTGTCAAAAGAAAGGGTTAAAAAGTTCTGCCCCTCCCTAAAAAAAGAAAAAAAAAAAGAGATGAAACCCTGAAATGGAAACGAGACATAACGATACCATTTATCAACTATTTTTAGTTGGTCAGGTAATAGTTTGGGAAGCAATTCGTCATGGTAGGTTTGCAACATTGACACCATCAGGAGAAGATATAATAATCGCCTCACAGAATAGTCTAGTAGACTCTTTTAAGCGGCTTGAATTGTGGATCGGGTGTAATTCGGTCAAGCATTCCTTATAAAATGAATAGAGACTAAGTATAAAATTTTTATTTTTAAATTATTTATTGCAGTTGTGAAATTTAAAAAATTCGCAAATTTGTCTCTAAGTTTTGCATAACAATAGGAGAAACGTTTCAACAAAATTTCCTTTACCTTTTGAGAAATTTGAAAAATGTTAGGAAAAGTTTTAATTTTTTTATTTTGTAGTAGTTAAAGTGAAGACCAGGTCAAGCGAGACAGGGTGTTTACTGTGTCTTCAATGAAATGAATAGGTTTTTTATTGAAACAATCAAAAAGCTCCCCGTGCACTACAATGTATTACATGGGGCTTACAGAAGTAAGTAATTAACATATTACAAGAAAAACACTACAATACGAAAATAATAAAATAAAAACAAAAAATATAAAAAAAAATTAAATTTTGAGAAGGTTTAGGTTAGGTTATAGATGTCTCAAAGTAATGAGGTGTTCTCACGTTTTGAGATTAAATTTTATTAAAATAGTAGATAAAGAACCATGAAGAATGACGTTTACATCAAGTATTTTCGTATCCTAGTTTCTGAGATATAAATTTTTGAAATTTCGTTTTTTGTTTTGGCACGAGAACCCTTTCGAAACACAAATCATGCGCTGTGAGGTCACATCCAATAGGAGCCCGTTTTCTGATAACGTGAAAACAGAAAACACAATGGTTTTCATGCGCTGTGACGTCACATCCAATAGAAGCCCGTTTTCTGATAACGTGACTTTTCTGACGTTTTGGCACAAATCAAATTGAATTTTAAATTATTTAAAACACAATTTTGAACTTAAAAATCAGAAATTTGGGAGTTTTAAACCATAATGTATCAAAAAAGTATAAAATCAAGCAAATCCCTCACTCATGCAAATACCTCATTATTGCTGAACAAATGGATAGGTTGGATTGAACAATTTTTAAATTCGAGTTAATATTAGGATAAGAAAATATTGCTTTACTCTTCAGGTTCAAATCTCGAACCATAAACTAAGGGTGAAGGTAAGAAGTCGAATTATTATTTTACCGTTTCCTTATTTATTTCTGCTCTAACTGTCCCCTGAATTTTCCATAGGTTTCAATAGTTATCTCGAGTGGCTTATGATTAAAAGTGTCAAGCATTAAGCTGTAGGGATCTCCTATGCATATACCACGGCATTGTCGTCGTCGGCGCCTGAAAATAGGGTGGGATAACTGATTAATTTATGATGCAAAAATATCTTTATAAAAATAAAAATCAAACAGCCTCGAAAATAGTTTAACTTTAGGCAATTTTAACAATGAGGTATTCTCACGTTTTGAGATTAAATTTTATTAAAATAGTAGATAAAAAACCCATGAAAATGACTTTTACATAAAGTATTTTCGTAGCTTAGTTTTTGAGATATAAATTTTTGAAATTTCATTTTTTTGTTTGGGTGCGAAAACACTTTCGAATCACAAATCATGCTCTGTGAGGTCACATCCAATAGAAGCCCGTTTTATGATAAAGTGACTTTTCTGGCGTTTTGGCAAAAATAAAATTGAATTTTAAATTATTTAAAACACATTTTTGAACTTAACCCATTAAGGACGGTTGGTAAGAAAAATTGCCAAGGGACATTTTATTTTTTACTGACTCTAATAGAGGACATTAAAAGTTTAAATGCATGATAACAGCTTCTGAAGAATGTATTTATTCAGATAAAAATAGAAATTTATACCTTCCATGCCGTTTTGGTGGTAAAATCGCTGTTAGAATGAGAGCGTTTCACTACATTTTGGAGATAGCTGGGAGATCATTTGGAAAACTCCAAAAAAATCTAATGTTTTGGTTATTTTTGTGACTTGTTTCTATTGCAGCATATTCACAAGATCCCATTCTAAATATTATTACCAATTACAGTTGAAATGAGGGTATTTAAATTGCCAATAGCAAGGGTTTTCTTCTACCGGCAACTTTTGTTGCCAATCGTCCGATGTGTGGTCAAAACTTTTAAGAGTTACTTATAAGAAGCTTTTGTAAATTAATTACTTTATATGCTTTTTTGAGTTCTTATCATAAATGTAGATCTTATTGATACTTTGGCATGATGAAATGTTTCCCTTGGATCATAATTTTAGTGGGGTTTTTTATAGATTTTAGATTTTTACCCATTCCTAACACATTAATTGGTTCAATATCATACTAAATCATTTCTGGATACATTTATTTTCCTGGAAAGGTTTTTCTGGAAACTTACAAAAGTTAAAAATAAAATAAAATATCACTGGAGTTATTTAGCCCATTTTGAATAGGCCAATACCTAGTTTTTATCGAGTTGATGAATAATCTTCAACATTTTCTGTGAGGAATATGCGAAATCTGGAGCCATAAAGATGAATATTGTAATTAGGATGACTTTTTGATAGAGAATGACTAAAAAGAACGTGGAATTACAATAAGAGAAAAAGCTTCCGAAGGCAAAAAAATTATAGATATATAACCAAAGGTATCCAAAAAATGAAAGTTGAGAATATATAAGACTCTGGCTGGTAAAAAAGTCCCTATGTCCCAGACTGGGAGATATAAATAAAACTATTTTAACCTGGAAGTTAGCTAAAGTGAAATCAACAGGTTCTGACTAAGAAAGTACTAGTTCGGCTATTTTTAAAGCCTGAAATTAGGTGAATATCAATATTTCGGACTGAACAGGCCCTATTTAGGAGGGGTAAAATATTCTTTCTTGGACCCTCTATCAACAATATAGTCCCCATTCACTTTTATTTATGTATTATTTCTTTAAATTATGTACGAAAACATTTTATTATCAAAATCGTAAACATTCTAATTAGTTTTTTTGACTTTTCATTTGTCAGAGTTTGGACCCCACTAAGGACGGTTGGCAAGAAAAATTGCCAGTTAAAAAATCATAAAAATTATTTTTTGAAAAATCTGAAAATGGGCATTTCTTACTATATTCGGTCCAAATGAACAAAATATGAAAGAAAAAGGTAATTATTTTCATTATTTTAAAGTCGTCCTTAATGGGTTAAAAATCAGAAATTTGGGAGTTTTAAACCAAGATGTATCAAAAAAGTATAAAATCAAGCAAATCCCTCTCTCATGCAAATGCCGCATTAAGTCTATGGATAATCAAAATTAATAACTGAACGTATTAAATTTTATGCTACAAGACTAACACAACGCCAATGTTTAAATTATTATCCAAGCCCAAAAGCTCGAATATAATACCTATCCACCCCCATTCAAACAAACCCTTAAATCACACGCCCCATCCCTTTCTTTGAAGGCGCCCCTTTGGGCAGCATTCATCAGTAAGGGCCCAGCGGGAGACAGCAATTAACGGTCAATCCCGAAAAGTGGAAACCGGCGGCGGCTCATTCTAATTGCGGGCCTTCCCGTGGACTTTCTACGCCGACAATAGGTATGCGACGTGATAAATCGATACCTTCAGATGCCTGCTGGGGGATTAGGAACGGATGCATGGGTGGGAGGGTTTCGTATTAATATGTAGGTTTCTTATTATTTCGTCTTTATCATGAAATCATATGGGTTCAAGCTGAGTGAAGAATGTATTGATAAAAATGGAATCCATTGAAATGTTTCATTGTGTTCTTGGAAAATCATCTAAAAGCAAATCCTTATTATTAAATTTAATTGCTTTAAAAAGGAATAGCTTAGTTCAAAAAGTCTGTTGCTAGGGGATAAGGAACGGATGGGTATGTGTTAGGTGGAATTCTGAATTTCATCTTCACGCGGTTTTCTTCTGTCATCTTTATTACAAATCCGTATGAATTGGAGCGAGTGGGAAATGTATTAATAAAAGTATACAGGGTGTTTCAAAATTGCGTTGCACGGCTTTTATTTGAAACCAGCGCCTCCTAGGGTCATGGAAGTAAGGTCTACCCCTAGGTAAGTGACCCTGAAGAATCCATTGAGATGACTTACAGCGCCCCTAGCGGCGAAATTAAAAAGTTAAAAAAATTAGAGGAGTATATAAAGGGTGATTCAGAAATAATCATCAATAATTGGGGGGAGGTAGAGGGGCCTTAGACAAGCATATTTCGAATAGGGATGGTGGGTGCAGCCTTACCGTTTAAGAGCTAGGGCCTAATGTAGTGCGAGCGCGTTTCAAAAGGCCGGTTTTAGAAGGCCCGTGTGACGAAACAAAACATAATAAAATGAAAAATATATTGCATGAGGTAAGGAAGTATCCCTACTACTTACTCCATGAATTCGATAGAATTTGAACCACTTTCTAAACCGTGGAGTGAGTTTCAAAAGTGCAATATTAATCTTTTAGTCAAAGAATGGAGTTTCCTTAATGGTATATAGAAAAATGATGATCGGGGAAGGAATTTTCAATGATCGTAACATTGATCGTTGAAACTGTTTGATCATTGAAAATTCCTCCGCCGATTATCATTTTTCTAAATACCATTAAGGGAACTCCATTATTGGACTAAGAGATTAATATTGCACGTTTTAAAATTCACCCCACGGTTTAGCAAGTGGTCCAATTTCTATCACATTGAGGATTTAAGTAGTACGGATACTCCTGCACCTCGTGCAATAATGTTTTTCATTTTATTATGTTTTGTTTTGTCACACGGGCTTTCTAAAAACGGCCTTTTGAAACACGCTCGCACAACATTAGGTCCTAGCTGTTCAAGGGTAAGGCTGCGCCTCACCATCCCTATTCGAAATATGCTTGTCTAGGGCTCATCTACCTTCCCCCCAATTATTGATGATTATTTCTGAATCACCCTGTATACAGGGTGATTAAGAAATAATCCCCTATAATTCAGAATAATCCCTAGACCCCACTTTCATGACTATATATGTAGGGGTTCAAAAGTTAAAGGGGTTGGGCCACTTCTCGTGGGACACCCTGTATACGTATTTCTTAATCGAGGAAGTTTTAAGTGGCAAAACGTTCATTCATATTTACAGGAATAACTATACTTTGGAAGTTCTGATTATTCTCAGCATAGAAAAACTCATATGAAAGTACATCCTTATTATTATGATTCTTTGATTGAACTAAAAAGGAATGATGAGCACATTTTAAACAATCCAGATCAGTTAGATGAATTGAGAATGGGGATGAAGAAATATTGTCAGTGAAAGTTGAAATATGCCAAAAAACCTATAATTAAGGGTTTTTTGATATGCTGGCAATCGTGTCAAAAACGACGTTGATGAAATTTGTATATTTTTAAAATTTCTTTTCTTAAGATGCTACATGTATGTACAAAACTACAACTAGTAGGCTTTTATAGAGATTATGGTTTTTAACGTTCGATTGATTAATTGAATTAAAAATTTAATATTTTTTATTTTATAATGGGAGAATCAGATGGTAAAATCTTTCTATAAATGTTATATTGACGTTTTCGCTATTAAAAATTTGCCGCTGCTGGATGTGAACAAGCTTATAGATATGGGGAAATATTAATTAAGACAAGTTTGTCATTAGAGACAGTTATTGTTGCACATTTTTCTTAAATCAAATTAATTCCAGGCACAAAATCAAATATACCTAATTTAAATTTGTGTAACTAACTAACCACAATAGCAGTTCGATTGTCTTCCACTTTCATGTAGTTTATAAAGTCACATAAAGAATAATTGCTGAAAAAAATTATGAAATATCATTTGTTTTATGCCTATGGGTCAAAACATATAAAAACACAAATTCGCCTGCATATTAACTAAAACTTCTTTCGATTTAAAAAGTACTTCTTGTACTTCACTGATCCATAATCTCGCTACTTACAATTGAAAATTCTAAAAACATCATTTTTGAAAGAGGAATCATCCCGACAACAAAAACTAGGACCACATTTTTCAAACCAGTCTCCAACCATAAATCATATTCGCTCTCACCGATATTGAAAGGATGATTATAAATCAGGCAGACCATCAATAAGCCAATACGCCTTTAATCACCAACAAAACCAACGCTTTAGCCCAAGAATGAATTAATTATAGATAACGAGACACCGCGGTATCCTTTCTCCAGACCCATTATCGAAGTAATCTTACACAACCGTCTTTTAATTATCACATTATAATCAAAACCGCGAAATTTCTCTAGAGCGCACTTCACCGAAACGTATTTTCTAAGGTGTTGGTTGTTGCGGGAAAAATTAGGGAGCATATGAAGTCCTTCACTTTTCTGAAAGGCTTTTGGTCGTTAGAAGAGAGAGAGCGAATTTAATGATGTCTCGGACGTTCATGGGATGGTATAATTTTGGGAGCATCTGAGGTTTAATTTCAAGGAAATCACTTAGGCTATTCGATTAATTTTTGGTTTTAGGAGTTTTAGATTGAGTTTCGGAAATTGCATTTTCATATCGGTTTAATAGATGAAGGAATATGATAGTGGTTTGGGATATTTGTTGCTCATTATCCTCTTATAAATAGAAGTGGAATAATATATCAACAAAACAATGAAGAGTTGATAGGAATAATAAGTCTTTAAGCTGCCTCTGATATTTTTTTTCTTCAGAAGGATAATTTTCTTTTTAAAAAATCGGGGTAAGAAGCAGATATGCATATTAAACCTGTAAGAGCTAGGCTATTCCGTACTTTTTAAGAAGTTAGAAGAAAAAACAGGATCATTTTTTTTCAAGTTTTGTTTTTGCTTTGGATTAAAAGACTCTATTAAAACTAAACTGGAATACACCATAGTTATTTAAGCTAGGGCGATTCAGAAGATTCAAAAGAAATATTAAATGTAGTCTATTGAAAAGAGATGGATATGTAATGCTAATCGTACTTTTTGCAAACCAAATTAAATGTGAAAAGGGAGTATTTCACCACTTCCTCTAATTGGAGGAGAATAGATGTAAACTCCAACCCTGCAAAAGCGTTGCCTTCCTATGCCATGCGGATGAGTCCTAACAAGGACGAAACCGGTATATGGCTGGAGGCGACGCTTGAGAGTTGGAGTTTACGCAAATTAATTTGATCTATCCGTCCTTACTTCAAATTCATTCGAAAGATACCAAATTGTTAACACACATTTATGGAAAAAAAATTAACTCAGAGATATGTGTGACACAGTGGTGCACACATATCTGTTTGCAAATAAATTCCAGGCCACTCTTGGTGGGAATGAGAAATGGGAATTAAATGTAATAACAATATTGATAAATTAAGATAAGTTAATATTAATCTTATCAAACAAAAAAAATATTTGCATAAAAGTTATGAGGAAAGCCATACTTCATTTATAACTACTATTTATATTTTATGAAAAGGATGATTTCCACAGAAAGGTCTAAATTTTTCGCTCAAATAGAATCATATATGTGATTGAGTAGTGTAAAATGTTTTATCAAAAGAAGAAAAGTAAGTTCCACACAAAAAGCTATACTTGAACGAAAGACTCAAATAAGTAAAACATCTAGATATCCTAATAAGCGCAAACTATTCATGCCACACAATGGGTATAAAATGAATCATTGCTGTATTTCTCTTTTGCGTAATGCATTAAAATATTATCACTGTTGAAGGAGTTTAGCCTAAATGTGAGGACACTTCTGAAATGTGAAGAGAAACCTACTCCCGAAAAGAAAATGAAGACTTTAGAAAATTTGTCCATTTGTCGTTTTTATGAAAAAGAAATTTGAGCCTTTTGTGCCTTTTCAGCTCTGCTAAAACTGTTTGGATGAGACCCAAAAGTCTTTTGACTCCGTTTTGTCAATGAGGATAGTTGCTTAATAGGAAAGGAAATTTATTTTGTGTGGGACCAATATTATATTATTTCATTTCCAAAAAGCCAAGAGACATGACGGGATTTTTGGGGAGATATTTTCTAATACTCATAATTAGTGAATATTTCTAAATAAATTTTATTCATTGCTAAACTTATTCAGGCTTTTATTTATGACCTATTAAGAACGGATTAAGCTCAAAGTTATTCACAATTGAATCGTCAGTTGGAAGAAGAGAATAAGTCCAAAAACCAAGTTTTGCGAAAATTCGAAAAAACTGTATAAGTAATGGAATAAGTAATGGAATTTTCATTGTATAACTACCAAATTTTTACTGAAAGTTCAGGGTCCTATTCAGAAAACAGAGCAATCATCAAAACAAATAAAAGTATGTTCAAAAATATTTTACAGTCAATATAAGTTGATGGACTTATTCCCTTCTTCCACCTTATGAAATTTTTCTGATGAAAAAATCTTTTTAAACCTTAAATTCACATTTTAATAATATTTCTCCTTAGTTTACACCACAAAAGTGTGAAATAAAAAGAACAAGACAAATAAAATTCAAAATTATAGTGAAACTGACTTATTAAAGCAGCATCAATGGAGTGAGTGAATATGAATGGAGTCAAATATTCCCTGCATAAAAAAAGTTTGAACAAAATTTAAATTAAGAGAAAATTTTATTTTAACTTAGTTTACAGCACAAAGAATATGAAATGGAAGACATATTATTTTTAATTCCAAATTAACTTAAAATATACAATGAATGGACATCGATTTCACAACTTCAAGGGGCTATATATCCCTAAACGGGTTAGTTATTTCCCCCCTCTTATCACCCATGTGTAGAGCAAAGCTTGGAGATTGTTTTGAGCACAAAAAGTCAATTTGTCATGTTTTGGACTTATTCCCTTCTTCAAACTGACGATTCAATTATTATAGAACCCTGATCATTTCACAAAGTTTATCGGTCAAGAATGTTTTTAACCCTTTCAGTCTTAGCCGCCCAAAATTTTCCATAGGATTCAATGGTAATCTTGGGCGGCTTTGGGTAGAGAGGGTTAAGTAAGATAACATTTGGTGAATTGTATGATAAAACATATTATCTAGCACCAGTGTTATTCTTAGGATTTTTTGGGAGGAGTAAAAATACTCCTCGACTTTTTTAGGAGGTGTGAAATTCATTTATGAGGAGTGAAATACGGAAATAGCATAAACTATACAGGGTGTCCCATAAATAGTGGGTCACACTTCTAGAGGGGATAGTAGACACCTAGACGAGTCAGAATCACATAGGAATCGGGGGTCCCAGACCAAATCCCAGGGAGTTAAAAATGGAGCGACACCACAAAACAATTATTGAAAAATTCAATCTGTAGAAGAACTACTATTGGTAAACACTTAATCATGGTCTCAAATTTTGTGGTTTAACATGATCTTTAAAATCATTTTAAAAGTTTTCATTTTAAAAATTTTTTTACCACGAAATAAAGTCAAAAACCACAAAAATATGTGAAAAATCTGCCAAAACTTTATTTTGTATTTAGAAATCCTTTCTTTTGATTTGATAATCTGAAAGATCATAGTTGAAAACCCTTTAGTCCAAAGTTTCACGTAAATACCATCAATATTAAACGCTCGAGATCTAATTAAAGTTTGAATTTTGCTTGCGAAAACAGATCCAGAAAAGAAACGTTGAGGGAAAATCTACGAATTACGGATTGATGCTCGCTAAATTTCTCGCCATTATTTGCGATACGAGATTCCTCGCCAACTTTCGCCAACAACAGATCGCCCAAGCTGTCTTGGCGATCTGTAGGAGCTTGGTATGTTTCGCCAAACTGGGAGAGAAAAGAAAGTTAGCGATTATCTATCCGTAACTCGTAGATTCTCCCTGAACGTTCGTTTTCTGGAGCTGTTTTCGCACTCTAAAAACAAACTTTAACAGGATCTCAAGCGTTTAATATTGATGGTATTTACGTGAAACTTTGGACTTAATGGTTTTAAAATATGATCTTTCAGATTATCAAATCAAAAGAAAGGATTTCCAAATACAAAATAAAGTTTTGGCAGATTTTTCACATTTTTTGTGGTTTTTTGACTTTTATTCGTAGCGAAAAATTTTTAAGTGAAAACTTTCAGCATAATTTTAAAAATCATATTAAACCACAAAATTTGAGACCATGATTAAATTTTTACTAATAGTAGTTCTTCTGCATATTGAATTTTTCAATAACTGTTTTAGGGTGTCGCTGCATTTTTAACTCCTTGGGATTTGGTCTGGGACCCCCAAACCCTATGTGATTCTGACTCGTCTAGGTGTCTACTATCCACCCTAGAAGTGTGACCCATTATTTATGGGACACCCTGTATAGTAACCAGAGACACATTTTTTATAAAAACGCTTTTTTTAATGGACAAACTGAAATAGAAAAAATGAGGATACTATTTTGGTTTTTAACAATTATAGCATCTGTTAATATAAGTAGTAAATATTAAACATTATGATTTATTTCATTAATACATTATTATAATTTATTTTAAATGAAACATTCTAAACGACATATTTATTTAATTACAAATTTGAGTAGAAAAAAATATTTTTTTTATTTCGGTGGGGTGCCATGCAGTTTTTAAGCAAAACGTTTGTTAAAAATTCAAAGCGTGAAAATACGCCTTGCTAGTTTTAAAAGCGTACTTCCTATTTTCATTGCGTGAAATACGCTCTCAGAGGCGTTAAAATTATCATTGTGTAGCACATAAAGTATAATGATATTGGGATATTTTAATGTTTGGTGTCACAAACAGCTAGTGGTTTTCATCTGGATGAATAACGGAACCTTAAATATTTGGATTTTTCTAGATATAGCTAAAATATATCAACGTAATTCAATATAAAGGTTATTTCTACAGGGTTTTTCAGATAAGTGTTTCATAATTTCTAGGCGGATAGGGCATACCTAGACGACTCAAAACCACCTTAGATTGGGGGTCGGAAATGTACCCCTAGAGACCTAGGGGTTTTATAATCCAGCATGGGAGGTTGTATAATTAGAAATTGAAACTGAAGTGGAAACTGAAACGTAAGCTTTTAACATTGGCTTAAAACCAGCAAAATCGTTCGATTACGGCATTTATTACATGGAAATCAATTTAGAATTGGTTTTATGGAATAAATACCTGAATCTATGGTTTTAACCTATCTATGGTTACCTATTAGAAGTTATGAAACAATTATCTGTAACACCCTGTATATCCAAGTAACATATCATACAATGAAATTTGATTTTTTTATAAATGTTTGTTTTTAATTTTAATTTATTTCTTAAATTTCTATCTTTTTTTAAATTATGAATTTAAGCTATAATTAAAATTAGTTTTTACTAAGTTTAAACTCAAGACACGTAGCACATTTTAATTAAATATCTAAACCGAAAAGTTTCGTATATATCACATCCAACTCAAGAACATCTCTAAAATACCAGTCCCTTGTCCCAAAAAAACTCAATAAACCTTTCTTCAAGAAATTATTCCAAGATTTTTCTCTACGCCGCTCTAGACATTTTTCTTTCTTGACCTTTGGCCAAGTGACACTGAAAGGATAAAAAAAGGAGAAAATTCATCCAGAAAAAAATCTCCCGAAAAAAGAGCTCAACTTGACTCATGTGTCACTCATCAATTAAAAAGAAGAGAAGGGGGAGGATCTAGATTTTCTGCATCCGTAGTAAACGTGATTAGAAGCCATCGATCAAATCTCCAATCACAGCCGGGGATTTCGCCTTTCACGTTCAAAACACCCCTTTCTTTTGTCCTTTTACTGCTTCTAGGTATTTTAGGGGAGTATTTTTTAAGATTTAAGGCTAAGACTAAAAAGTCTTTTGAGTCTCATCTAAGCAGGGCGACATTGAAAGTTACGTCGAGACTTGTGAGAGCATTGGATAGTCCTTATTTTTTTCTCTTAAGCACAAGGTTACTGAAATAAGATTCCAGTTCAGTTATTTTTCATACATAAGAATTTTTATATTTGTGAAGCATTTCACGTATAGCAGACAGCGGATGATTTTTTTAAACTATATATGAAACTTAAAAATGTCATTTTCCAGGAAAGATGAAAGAACTGTTTTTTATAACAGAATCAAGAATGTACTATTTTGTTTAAGTTTCAATGAGGATCATACATAGAGACACGGAAAAATGTGTTGTATTATTAGTTTAATATAGTTTTAAATGTTTTTTAACATTTGAAAAAAAGCGAGAGTTACGAAAAACACAATTTTGATTGATGAACACAGCTTAAATTGTAAGATGAATACACACTAATTGTATTTTCCTTCGTTTTTTTGTGACGTTAAAAGGATTCTCAAATGATCCCCAATTCAGTAAAGTATTTTAATACGTGGGGTGTCATTCACTTATCATCACTAGAATCTCTTAATCACTGTTTTAAAATTGTAAATTTCTTTCTTGCATAAGATATATTGTGTCTATCAATTGCATCAATGCAGTGCAGTGATAGTGATTATTTTAGTTTTATTTAATTCACAGTAGAAAACATTCAATATGTGTGTTAAGAATTTCAATAATATCACCATCTTACTGTAAATTAGTACTCGTAGTAAGTAAAATTTTAATACGAATATATAGCATCTTTTTCCGAAATTAAGAATGATTACGACATCTTCGTTCTAGAAAATTCCAGCTCTCAAGCGTCGCCTCCAGCCATGGACCGGTTTCGCTATTGTTAGGGCTCATCAGCATGGCATAGGAAGGCAACTCAAGAGAGCGGAGGGAGAGCTTTTAGTCTAGCCCACTATATAACGGAAAAAGTGGTGACCATTGATTAGCCATCCACTAATAGGAGGAAGAGCTTATAGTCGGCTAGACTAAAAGCTCTCCCTCCGCTCTCTTGCGTTGCCTTCCCATGCCATGCTGATGAGCCCTAACAAGGCCAAAACCAGCCCATGGCTGGAGGCTACGCTTGAGAGCTGGAGTTTTCACATATTCTCCTCTAACCACAGGTAGTGGTGAAATACCCCCTTTTCATACTATCTTCGTTTCTTTAGCAACTTAAGCTTCAAAAAGGTGGTTCATGGGACACAAAATTTACTTGATTATGTAAGTAAAGAAATGACGTATCCTTTGCACAGATAAGCAAGACGCAATATATTTCAAACATTTTCATTTTTTCAAATGGCTTTCTACTGAATCGAAAATGACTCCTACAGCTCAAATACGCTACGTGAATTTATCCAAATCGTTACACGAGTAAATGGAGAACACTCATAATAAAACTATCGGAAACACGCCTCCACCCATTCGTTATATCGTTCATTTTATCCCATCGTAAGAACAGGAAAACAATTTAAAAAAAACTCAATTACATCCCCAGCAAACCAAACCACAGTGAACCCCTGAGAGGTGCAATTTATTTGAGTACACCCAGATCACTGTCAGCAAGTATAACAAGAAAAAAAACAGCAGAAAAAGTAGGTAAATTTGGCACCACTTTAAAATTGCGCCTTAACTCTGTGAAGCGTCTCCTTCGCTCGTGGTTCGAAACGCGTATAAGATTTATTCTGATGCCTTTGGTGGTATAAACAATGAGCAGGCTGTGTGTAAGAAAACAAGAAAAAAAAGTGTAAGAAGTGTCATATACACTGCACACCCAATTGCACACTGGGGGGTTGTAAGGGAGTAAACAGGAAAAAGAAAGTTGTTTTCAATTTACTTGGAAAAGTTGCCAAATATCTTCTTTTCTTCCGCTTGAGATGTACCTATCGAAAGGAGAATATATTTTTTCTATACCCTTTTCTATCTGGAAATTAGATGGAAAGGATAGTGAATACAGTGGTGTTTGAATAGAGAGATCCATTCTCTTTCTGGGAATTAATGGCTTATTTAAAAGAAGTTAACGAGTTTAACTGTGTGGAGCTGGGAAATGGTATAATTGCTCTGCTTTAATGTTAATGAATTCAATCAGTTTTCCCGATTTAAATGAAAAAGAATCAGTTCAAGCTTATAATGGGGGATATTTCTAGCATTAATTTCCAAGAAAATTCTCACATTCATGCTATTCCGTATAATTTTACGGATATATAAAACCGAAAATTACACATGAAGAATAGGTGATAATATTTCTTGCTGATAATCTCTCTATTCTAAAAAAAAGTTTTTAGTGAACGGTTTCCAGAGAAAGGCTTTTTAATTACTGAACCGAATGACACATATATGGTATCAAAATGTCCGGATTCTTTCCGGATTTCCGAGTAAGCCCTTCGATTTTTCAAAAAAATTCTCAATTTTAAAATATTTCCATTTTTTTAGATAACGGATAAGGTCGCAGTTATAAAGCAAGTACTGTCAATCAAATTATTATGCATCCAATCACAACGTCCGATTGACGCTTTATTTTAAGATGAAACATGTTTTTTCACCTTTTAAAAAAGTACTTTCTTGATGAAATATCACTCAAAGACTGATAAAAACATATTCTAAAAACTTACATGAACGCCATTTTATACTAAAATTTCACACTTTTTGTCCAATATTTATAATTTTTATTCTGATTTTATCGAAATTAATTGCAAACATAGTGATGTTTTGTCTCTTATTGTTTTCAATTGCTTAAACGGTATTGTTTAACAAGTCTGGGTTTAAAAAAAATATGAATGATAAACACTAGGCATATTATACTATCGAGTTACTTTAAAATAATATTTTTTGTTTGGTCCGAATATTGATAAACAATTAGAATTAGTTATTTTTATAATCATAGATTAAAAATAATTAAGATGAATATTTTTAAAAACATTTCGTTTAAATTTTTGATAAGTTCGAGTTAATATATACTCAAACTTTTAAGGGAGATTTATTCATGGAGGGGATTTGAAGTATTTTTAATAAGTTGGTTGACGTTTTTTCTGTAAATTGTTTAATTGTTTTATAAAGTGTGCTAAGTTCAACGAGTTGGAATTTGTGGGAATTGCGAAGCAATTCCAAAAGGTCCTGCGTCAGCAGTTTACGGGGGTTGGCGAGCGATAGCGAGCAGGGGGCGGTAAGCTCCCTAGTTGTATAAAATATACGATGATAACAGTTTTAGCAGAATAAATAGAAAATATTTCCTTCCTGCTATCTTTTTACCCGCTTTCTGTAGGTTTATATATAAATAGTTATCCTGAAATGAAAATTTGCTGTTCTTTTCGATCCATCTATGTCATGAGATGAGAAAAAGTTGTTAGCAGTAAAGTATTAGGGTTATATTACACACAAAAAAGCATTAATAAATAAAAACGAAAATTTTTGGTAACCTAAAACCTTTTCAAAACTTCTTTACAAATAAACAAAGAAATAAATAGAAAAATACATTTGAGTACTTAGCAAAGATATTAGTTTAAACTTGTAGAAACTTTTACTTCTTTAAATTAAAAAAAATATATCTGAGCAGTTTCTACTTCAAAAAGAACAAATTATAGAATGTTAAGAGATGATAATAAAGAAAACCTACAACCAATGTTTCCTTTTAGTTTTCCTAAATACACACGAGTTTTCAAGTGAAATGGCGAAATTCTGCAGATGAAACAAAAACGGTTTCTCCTATAGCAAGTTACTCAATGAAACGAGGTTTTAAAAATAACGACGAATCAAGATGTATAACGAATCAAGATGGGAGAGAAGCACTCTTAGATTACTACCCTTCCAATTTCTTCCAATTATAATATAAGTTTCGTTGAAATAATTTGTCAATGTATTTTTTTTATCTCAAAATAAATGTGCCTTACTTTTTTATAAATAAAAATAGCAATTTTCTTTTAAGCATAGCGTGACGTAGCGACATAGACTGCGTGATGTATACTTCCCAGCAACGTTTCCTGAACCCAGTACGTCACTACGCGGAAGGAGAACGAGAGTAAACACAAAGTCTGTTGGGTTGATAGGAGAAATTTCGATACGCGAATCGTGATAAAAAGACACTAGTTATACATGGGTTTAAAGAAATAATCATATTTTAAGATTGACGTTATTTGTTTCACTCGCAATTCAGACACCGCGATGGGAACTACTTTGTTGGTTCGTGACGTAGTAGATTCAACTTAAGTTGCCGTCTAGTATAGGAATTCCCGGGACTGTTATGAGAGAAAACAAATAAGATCACCGGCTGGTGGAGATCGAGCAGCCAGGGCGAAAGATTTAGCTCCAGTAGAGCTCGCTGAGCCGATGCTGTTTATCGGAGTGAAACCGGAGCTGAACGTCGGAATGAATTGCTAATTTAATTAATGTTTTGAAATGTTTTAATTCGATTTTTAACTTTTTAAAATTTCATTGTTAATAAGTTTATTTCAATTTTCAATCTTGTCTGCCGTCCTTTGGGGCGTCATCCCGTCGTCCCCAAAACGTTACAAAATATATTTTGAAATCATAAATTTGAGTAATTAGCTTTTGACTAAACTAATTATAAGTAATTTTTTAAACCAGAGTACCTCAATATTTCCAGTCGACCAACACACAACTAGGTGCTCTTATTTTAATTATCTACTTATCCACCATCTTTTCAGAGACTTCGATAAATATTTTGCTTTTGAGAGGGGTTGTTAAAAAAGAAAAGCACCGACTCATGTGGTACCGTTAGCATAAAGTATTCCTTGAATAGAAAAAGAAAGCGCAAGTTTTATATTTCCTTATTAAAGTGAAGTAGGCGTTATATACGATTCGAAAACACTTCACAACAGACATTATAACGATGGCTTAAGCTACACAAATAACTTCTTACACTCGGGTAAGGTTTTGCATGCACCGTTGAACGTTCGGAATTAGTGGAGTCAACTCCTCAATTTATGCTTCTACTTCTTAAGTACGAGGAGAAAAGTTGTAGAACTTCATCTGCAACAAAAATGCACGATGAGTCAAAAGAGGGGCGTGCTTTCCGGTTTAAAAATCGCAGAAGCGTGTTGAATCTGTTTTAAGATATTCTAGAAGTTAGGGAGGAGATTATTCTATCAAAACTCCAAACTTTTGCAAGAAGAGATTCCTCAGCAGAGGATAGAAAAATGGCCTTTCGTAATCTGCTAAGACTGTGTTAAACTGACTGAAGAGTTCTCGAAGATAATGTTACTGTTGCCAACAGTTTGGGCCGTAATCTCAGGGAAATAATTTTTATGTTGCTTTATTTCGTCTGGGCGCGGTTTTGAAAAATTGAAAACGTGACGCGGCTCGAAACATAATCATGAATGGGGGGATACACACTGAATGGGAGTTGTCAGGACCACATGTTTGCACGTCATGTGATAACTTTGAAAAGATTGGGTTTTAGAGGAAAGTTCTCTGGGGAGCATTTGATGGCGGGCTAAGTAATTTTAAATGTTTTTATTAAACTAGAAGTTTTATAGTTTATCTGGTCATATGCGCTGTTTCTGTTAAATATATATGGTAGACACAGGTTTAACTCAAAAATAATAATTTTAGATTAAAATGTGGGTAAAACATTTTAATTCGGTTAAATCGGGTATTTCTAACTGGTACCCTAACTTCCCTTTTGCGAAACACTTTTTTTGCAAGTGGTTCCCCTTTCAGACCTAGCCCCCCCCGATTTACCTTAGAATTCAATGGTAATATGCAAATGGTTTAAAAAGTGGCCCACACCATCTAGAATCCCCTCAAAAAAGTATTTTCAGAACACTTTTTGGCTTTTTGTCTTAATTTAAAAGATATTTCGGGAGAAGAATCCCCAAACCCCCTTTATGTGCAGCTTAGGTTATGGAGATATTTTTTAATGTTTTTTGGTGAACAAAAGAAAGTTCTAAGTTACAGGGGTTACACCTGTAAATTTCATTCTGCCTATCAAGAGTTAGCAAGTTAAAAAAACTATGCTTCAGTTATACTTTAAATGACCTCTTCTCGTCTGGTTATACCTAGACCCCTTTTTTGCGCATTATTCAGTATCAGTATTAAAAGAACTTGAGATGTATTTTCTGCTGACTTAAACCGTGGTAATTAAATCTAAATTAATTTAATTTTTCTCCATTCCAAGTCAAATTTTTAATACTTAAAATACATAATAGCTTTGTGATTATTCAATCATTTTCCATTAAAATTTTTATTATTATTATAGAGGTTTTTTCATAACTTGTAGATAATAAGTGAGTTAGCGTATTTCACTAAAAAAGATGATATTTCTGAAGGATGTTTTCATTCATCTTAAATTATTTTAAGTGAAACGAACTTTCAAAGTTTAGAATTCCTTTTATAATTGTCCTTACCTTATTTTCAACCCTCATGCTTCATAAAATATTTACAGTTTCAAACTCTACTCTTAATTTCTATTGTGCTTCAACAATACCCAGTATTAATTAAATCGAAGCTATTTTGCTGTTATATACGCTTTAAGCACTAATCTTCTTTCGAGGTACAATAAGTTAAAATTTCACGAAGCGTGTATCAACAAAGGTATTCTCTTGAGGACTTCAAGCTATCTTTATTTTAATGTGCTTAAAGGTCATTGAATAAAATACTGTCAAGTGAGCAGAATCTAGAAAATGCACAGTTTCAATTGATTCCATAAACATTTAGAAACTACAAATGAAAATGGTTAAACCACCCCACAATTTTCCTCTGAATGAAGATTACTTGAATAAATCTAAAATACCGTAAAACGGGGTGAATCGGATCACTTTTGAACTTCGAACTGCTGCCAAAAGTTTACTAATAAATATTTAGGAATGCTTCGAAAATAATATTTCGAGTCCCAATTAAATACTTTAAGAAACCTTTGAAAAAATTCAACTATCTTGAACTATTTATTTTGTACAAATTCTTAAGTGCCGTGATCCGATTCAATCAGTTTTTGTCAAATAAACGCAACTTTTATGTCTTTAAGTGATAGAGGATCCTGAAATTAGCCGTAAGTCTAGTAAGTATTAGTATTATTTGGATTACTCTAGTAAGATAAAAATGAATAAATTTTACTGAAATAATGAAAACTAGGGGGCTCTGCCCCCTGCTCGCTATCGCTCACCAACCCCCGGAACTGCTTCGCACTTCTTTTCAGATGGCTTCGCGATCTTAGCGAGCAGAGCTCGCTTGTTTCATCTCAACAATCCAGGCTCTTTGGCTTAGTTAATGCTCCTTTGATACCGAAACTACTTATCTCTCTAGTTTATCAATGATTTAATTCGAATCATTCCCCCGAAGATAACAGAATAAAGCTGTTTCTAATATATTCTTCTCTTAACTTCAATTCTTTCTTCAATTATCGAATAGAAGTGTTTTAAAAAACTATCAAGCAAGTCTACCAATTATCATCAACCAACTTATAGAAAAAAAGCCGTTAAGAAACATTAAATTTTATCTAGTGAATCGTCGGAAATTAAAAAAATCAGACTTATAAAAATAAGCTGTTTCCCTATTGAACGAACAGAAAGAGAAGAAAAAATTGAAACTTTGAATCTTAATAATTCTAAAAATAATTTGAATTTTTTTGAAAAACGAAATGCCAATATATTTATAAAAATATTTGTATATGTGTCTAAAATATTGTACCTCTATCATAATTAGTTTTTCTTAAAAACGAAAAAATCGAAAAATTGTCAAAAATTTCGAAACTTTAAAATTTAATCACTCAAAAAATAATTAGAAATTCAAAAAAGGACGATGAGGTACAAAACTTCATGCCTAAGAGTATGTGTCTTCAAAAAATCATGTTTCTGCTGTAAATAGATTTTGCTGGAGGCGAACTCAGAGAAGAAAAAAATAATTTTCTACTTTGACATTAAATAACTCCATAACTAATTATCTAATTAATTAGGTTTTGGAACGAAAATGATTATCATGCATTTGTCTACCAATGGTCAAAATTTCATAATATTCCTTTAAATAGTTTTTGCGTAGTGAGAGTTCAAAATGTTCAAAAATAAAACTTTCAGAATCAGCGGCGGCGGCGGTCACTGTTACTTTTTTAATATAGAGAGATAAATGTATCATAACAATGGCGTTTCTTCAATACAAAATACGAAATAAATTAGGGAAAGAAAATAATGAGGGGAATTATTCTCCCTCTTGACCACTATTGTATCGAATTATGACATTAGGGGTTGATAATAAATAATAGAAACCAGAAAAGGATTAAAGGTAGAAAACAGCATTTTTATGAATGATCTGATTAACCCCCATCAGTAGTCGGAATGGACTTATTTTAATAAAAAATTCAGCAAAAATCAAAATCGCCACTTATTCGAAATTTGATTGCAAAGAAATCTTTGGAAGAATCGGGAGCACACGAGGGATACCGAAAATTGAGAAAATAAATTTTTTTTGGTGTAATAAGTTTTGACAGCCAAGTTTTTGTGACCTTTATTGTATTCAAATTCAAAGCCGTGGTAGACCTAATAGTACGGGAGCTGGCGTTAAATTTCAAGAATTCATCTGCTCGTACACGATTTTAATTTTACAGGATAAAGTTAGTGGTGCTGATCATGGAATCGAGCGTCAGCTGGTCAGGTAGCGGTGGGTTGGGCGTGGGGAGGGGGTCAAAGGTAAAAAAAAAGAAAAATAAATTCATCTGCTCGTGTATGAAACTTGATGGAGATGGTAGTTTCAGCCTTCCTGATTACAGAAATGGCCGTCAGCTGTCTGGGTGGTGGTGGAATGACCGTCAGCTGGTCATGTGAACTTGCAAACAAAACATTTATCTGACAAAGCAAGAAACGTGGTAGGAAGTCAATCTTTGTTACAGAAATAATAACGAGTTACTAGTACTACAGATATTAATTCATGAGTTGCTAGTGTAAGTTGAAGACTAGTAACTCGTTATTACTTCATGTAACAGAGATTGACAACCCTACCAAGTTCCATGCATTGTCAGATAAATTTTTTGTTTACAATTTCACATGACCAGCTGACCGTCATTCCACCGCCACCCAGACAGCTGAAGGTCATTTTTGTAATCAAGAAGGCCGAAACTACCATCTCCACCAAGTTTCATACACGAGCAGATGAATTTATTTTTCACTTTTTTTACAACTTTGATCCCCTCCCCATGCTCAACCCACCGCTACCTGACCAGCTGACGCTCGATTCCATGATCAGCACCACTAACACTATCCTGTCATATTAAAATCGTGTACGAGCAGATGAATTTTTCATTTTAACGCTAGCTCCCGAACTATAAGATACTATAGTAAAATAATTTTTGATGACTGAAACAACTTTTAAACAATGTGTAGAATAAGTCAAAACTTTTCCAACCGGACAACCGGAGCTATGATGGTTTAAAAAACCTTTTTTTAAAATGATCCGATTCACCCCGTTTTACAGTATTGTATTTTTTACGGCTGTTTCCATTTAAATATTTAAGTCTGCACCATATATTAAAATTCCACAGATAACATATACCGTAATTCAATACAGGGATGACAGTACAAATATGATAAAATTATTTGCATAACTAGATGCCCTTTGATTTTATCATTCAAAATTTCAGATTATTCTGTGCACATAAATAAATGTCTATCTAGCATGAAAAGAAAAGTTTTTAAAATTAATTCTGTGGACTAGACTAAATATTGAGCATTTAAATGAATAAATGTTTGAGAATTTTGTAATACTTACAAGACGATCAACAATACAATGGGAATATAAGGATAATAGTTATTATTTAAAATATTTTTCCTTATACATAAATGAATTTAATATTTTGTCATTCGATAAATGGAAAATAATCTTATAAATGAAATATGAAGGATGAGTATATAGTTTTGTGAGATAAATGTATTAAAGTGTAAATACATTCATTATTATCTATCTTTAAAGCATTTAAATACACTGCGTGAAAGGAGCTTAAGATTAGTTATGTAAATTGAAAATTTATTCATAAATATACATTTTTTTAAATTCTGAGTATAACACGATTATTTTTTGAGTATTATTTAAAATACAAGAATACATTTTAAATAAATCAGCTCACCTTAGCAATACAAATTTTTATTTGTGGAATAAATAAATAAAAGGGTACAAGGTGTATTTTAAATACTTTAGAAAGTAAAATTTAAAGCTGTTAAATAAACTCATTATTATTTACCAACATTAATTTTAAACATCCAACTGCGAATATCCAAACCAATTCAATTCTTAATTTCATAGCACATTTACTGTAGTTTTCATTCCTAAAAAAAAACTGAAAACTACACCTTTTAATAATTAACGCATTTTATATTCACGCCACGAGTATTAAAGTAAAACATAAGTATCGCACATTCCTAATATCTTTAGTTATCATTAATATTTGCTTCAATTTCAAGCTCATCTTAGTAATCCAAATTAATATTCAAGTTGTGCGTTCATTTATGAGAGTATACATAATTATTAAGTGTAATATCACAACTCTCAAGCATCGCCTCCAACCGTGGACCGGTTTCGTCCTTGTTAGGACTCATCAGCACAGTATAGAAAGGCAAAGTAAGAGAGCGGAGGGCAAGTACTAGCCTAGGAGACTATAACTGAAAAAGTGGTGACCATTGATTAGTCCCCCACTCATCTGCTGGAATGTCATGGCATTCCTAGAACATATTTAATTCCAGAAAGGCAAGGTTAATGAAAGAAGAATTTCACCATTATCCCCGCTGGTTAGTAGACAATAAGTGTAATCTTGAGAGTTGTAAGATTACACTTATTGTCCGCTAACCAGCGATAATGGTGAAATTTTTCTTTCATATACGTAATTATTGTCTTAGATCAGTGGTACCCAACCTTTTTTTTCCGAAGGTAAATTTGCTTACGGAGATTTATCTCGAGGGCCACATAAAAACACTTTTAATGATTTTTCTAAACATAAAGAAAAATTATACACCCGTTTTCAATGAGAAGTTCGCATCTGTTTGGAGGATACTAGTTCTTGTAAATTCGGCTCCAAATTTGTAACACTTATTCATAAAACGGAATTAAGATGATTATCTATAAGTCGAGATCGAGCAATAGTTTTTGTTCTTTTCAGAACAGAGGATGTTTGTTCACAAACAATATGGTGCTCGCGAAAGTGAAGATAGTTTTAATCCCGTGCTTACTCTGATTCTTTTTACAGATACTTTTCCCTAAACATGTCCCTCATAAACTGAATTCAAATGGCTAACTGATACTGAAAAATATTTATCCAATGGCAAATTCCCCGTTTATGAAAAACTAAAGCAGATGTTAAAAAAATTATTACCGGATGTTGAAGAATTCCTTTTTTATCATCTTTTTTTAGATGGAAGTGCCATAATGTCTCGCACGATGTCGTGGTTTTCTTGGAAGATTTCTGAAAGTGGTTTTTGTTTTTGAGATTTAACGAGTCCGCGGGCCACATGGATCAGCCTCACGGGCCACATTTGACCCGCGGGCCGTAGGTTGGGGAGCACTGCCTTAGATAATGCAAAAGTTTCAACTAGAATGCAAAAAAAACCTATCCAGAATCTTTTTCATCCCATTCCACTTTTACGCCCAAGACATAAATGATAACCTCCTTCAAATTGCGGGAATACTGGAAGGAGGATTTTATGTTCTGTTTTCACGTGGCTGGTATAAATATCCCGAAGAATGATTGGTGTCCTCTGCTTTCCTCGCTACAGCTTATCCTCCAAAAAGAGGATCTTTTTTTTCCTGAACAGCAGAGGGAGCATATAAAATGGGGGAAATTTATCGTATTTCGAGACGGCCCGCAGAGGAATATCATAATTCCATCGTAATCGTTTCGGGATATCGTAAACGAGCAAGATACACGGGCTTTGCTGTAAAATTCCGTCTCGAATTCGCGTTGGAAACACTGTCTGAGTAAGGATATGTTTTGAGAAACGGTATTGTGCATGTTTACAGAGAAAATGCCGTAAAATGCAGGTTTTACTGTTGTGATCATATGGATATCGTGCTGTAAAACGGAGTAGTAAAAGATTTAGAGGTTGTTTTTTTAAATTTCAATGGATGAATGTAGTAGTAAGCATGCATTACGTTTCTCAGGTGTTTACAAATGGAGGGACGGAAAAATAAAGTATTTTAAAAGGAGAAAATTTTGTGAATATATAGATCTATGTTTTTTTTATTTAACCGGTCTGTAAGAAATTTATTATTTATAAAGTTATATGGTATAGGGACATTCATTTTTAAGTGTTTTTTTGTATTATTTTGAAAAGTTGTTAAAATGTTTTAATGGACGGTGTCAACCGGTCACTAGTCACACCTCGCCATTTAACTTCCACTTTAAGCTGAAAACTCCGATTTCCAGTTGACCAGATCATTTAAAATTTTAAATAAAAGTAAATAATATTTCGAATTAGTAATTTGAATTTTCTGATAACTTTTAATATTTAATCAATGTAAATTTATGTTTTTTTGTCTTAAATTTCGTTGTAAATTTTGTTTCGACGTCACCTTAAGATGGAGAAATAAAACCTACAATTTATGCATTTCAACAATGCAATCGGAGTTTCCATCGGTAAGTTACTTCCGGTTACCGTCCATACTTGAATAACTTTTTAAGCACAAATACCCGTTAAAATCCTTCTGAAAATATTTTAAATATCTAACAAATTCAAGAGTTCTATCAAATGAAACTGTATCAAAATCAAATTTTAAGACTGTCTAGACACGAGTAAATTCTTATTCCTCTACAGTCTCGGAAGTAATGGATACATACGTGGTTCAGAACATTATGGCGAGATTCCAAAATCTCATGACCTTTTTAAAGAGCTTGACTCTTTTTTGAATAATAGATACTATGTTATCTTTATCGTCCTAGTACCTGCCCAACCGGTGACATTGAGGTTTAAATCAGAATGATTAAGTATAAAGGGTCTAACTTATACTTGATTTGCTGCGTCTCTATTTATTTTATCATTTTGGAAGCTTTAACGTTGTATTTATAACTACCTATATCTCATACTTTAAAAAATATCTATTATGTAAGATTTTTAGCTTGATTTGTGTTACTTTTGACGCTTGGACCAATCAGTACTAAAATCCCGTGTTGTTGTTGTTGTCGTTTCTAAAAGAAATAGAAAACTAAATGGACCCAAAAACGTTTCAAAAGAGGGTCGCCAGGTCTGGAGCCCGGAGTCTCTAAAGGATGTCCTGTGGTGGCTCGCCAAGCTGAAAAAGAGAAGAAACAATGTCCTGACAGTCAAAAATATGGTCGGGTGTTAATTGGGTATAAGGACAATGCTTCACTATCAATGGAATAGGTGTGACATTGTCTTAAGAAAAAAGGGCTAACATCAAGTAAAAGTTATATTTGCATGCTATTTAATTGAAAAAAAAACAAGCAATTAGTTTCAATAATAAAAAAGGGGGATTTGTTGTATTGGAATTTCTTTTCAGTCTTGAATTTATATTTTTGACAACTGTCACCATTCTGAGCAGAATTTTGCAAATAACAATGTAAGTAAACTTTTACTGCAACTGTACAATTTCATTCAATTTTGAAATGACAAAAAGGGAAGATTTAAACTTACTCTTAAAAAATCAAATCCTTTTAAGGTCCTTTTTTACATAAAATCTCTCCATTTATATGCCTTTCTGTATATGAGTAAAATTAGGTGTTGAATAAGTAGAAATATTAATCAAAAATAAATGAAATATGTCCTTGGAAAAAAAAGAAAATATACGAAGTTTGTCGATGTAAAATTTAATCATAAATGAGGAAATATGTATTTAACAATGCTCTTACTTTCCACAACCATCAAATATTAAATTAAGGTTCATTGCGAGACATAAATACTGGAAACCTCGTGAAACGGAAAATAACGTTCATTACTCCAAGCCTCAATATTATCCTGTCAAAGTCTGTTCCTCTCCACGGGCAGTTGTCAAACTCAGCTGATACTCGAGCATTTGGTTAGACGATTTTATCCCCTTCGCCGGATCGTTGATTAAAATTCTACCTAAAAGACCGATAAACAACAAGAAAACAACAAAAAAGCTAAGCCTACTTCTTCCACTACTAATCCCAAAAGACATGTTCCAATCAAAAGACTTCTGGCCAAGAAAATTGATTTAATTCCTGAAATCCATCTACTGAACGAGCAACACAGTACACTTCAAAGAAATATCCGGACATCCAATAAACTGCCTCATGTTTAGGAGCGAGTAGGAAAAAGGAAGGAGAAAAAATAAATGGTTTGTTATGGTTCAATAAATACGTTTCCCGAATTCACTTGTGATAAAAAAAAATAAATATAATAAAAGACCATCTGGACAAAGATAGGAAAAGTCTATAAAACTGGTACGAAGTGAAAACGTCGTAGCAGAAAATTGAGTTTAAAGTCTAAGACTGACTTTTGTGAACTGACCGCGGTCAGAGGAGATATCCTAAAACCTCTCTTTTTTTTTAAATTGTGTGTATCGCCGTCTTTGGAAGAGAAACTCCTTCTACTTCACTACTTTTAAGGGAAGGGTATACGAAAACCTTTTATTTTAGTTCTTTGGGTCATATAGGATTGGATTGTTGGCGTTTACTCTGGGGGAATTTACACGTGCATTTTGGATAAACTGTCACTTTTCTCTCAAAAATATGTTCCTTTTGAAATTGATACTGAAGTTCACTACGAATTTTTAACATTATAGATATTTGTCTAAAACGTTTTAAAAATGAACATTCTATTGCAAAATCAACTTAATGAAGATAAGGCATTATAGTTTCATCAACTATCATAGCTTTCATCTGTCATCATACTTTAATCTACCATCATATATTTCCATTTTACCTGTTTCAACTGCAGTAAGAATTAAGGGGTTCGGGACACATCAGAAAAAATTTTTTATTTATAAGTTTAAAATTTTGAAATTTTTTGTGAAGATAAAACATAGGTTTCATTGTAAAAATCACTACTCAAAACTTTTAAAAGAAATTTTGAAAAATTTTAAATTCCATTTTTGTCAAAAAAAAAGAGGGATAGTTTAAGATTGATAAACTAAAAATATTATTAATCAATTTGCAAAATTGTTTCCTTAAGTAAAACAGAAACATATTATCTTTATTTAAGATTCAGCATTTTAAGAAATATTGAAAATTCGGAAAAATATAAGCAATTAAGTAAAAAATTCTTGAACATTTTACGTTACTATTTTAAAAAATTCATATTTTAAAAACTAAACAAAATTTTTTAATTTGCTGAATTACAATTAAGTTCAGTTCCCATGTGATGCGGTTTTAAATCCGCAAGCAAAAAACGCTCCCCTACTTTCCCTACGTTTTTTGAAGAAGATCGATCTTTCCTTTTACAAATAGATTCACAGGAGCACATGACGAGAAGAGGCCAATCACAGGCCTAATAAGAAAACCGCTCCTAAATCCGCTTGTCCGAAATTCGCTCGCTTTTTTTCTTCGTCCATGTTCAAGAAGTGAGGCAAATTCGCTTACTTTTTTTGGTCACGTGATTCCCTCCGACCAATACGAAAACCCCGTAAACAATAACAGCATCCATTTTATTTTGATGCTTCGTACCAGATATTGATCGGCTATTTTACCGAATTTAAACAATACAATTAATTAAGAGTAGATAACTACTAGCAAAGTTAATAAAATTACAAAAGTATCATCTTTGTTACGATGATCGGCTTCTAGATTACAAGGAATAATTAAATAAAGAAAGCAGATGGGCAAACGGCATGGGAAGCGAGAATTCTGGAGAAAACGGTGAGTTGATGTCTTAAAAGGATATAGGGTGGGTTGGGGTAAAATGGGTCAATTTTAAGGTACTTTCACATTCTAAGTTTTATTTCATCAAAACTATTACTTTTTAAGGATTTCTTTCAATTGGATCTTGACATTACAATCCTTCAGAACATTTTCATCTAGTTTTATCAAATATTTTTTAGTTATAAGTTGGTTAAACTTAGCATCAAAAGTAATGACCTATTTTACCCCAATGTGGGGTAAAATGGGTATCATTGCAAAAATATGTCAAAAATATATTTATTACTAAATATACATGAAAATAAGAAAAAAGGCAATTGGCTAAGCCGTTTTCATCTGAAAAAATTTATTTTAAGTTGTACTTTTAGGAAATTGTAAACGTCTGAAGTTAATGACCATTGTTCCAAATATAGCAATTAAAATACTTCATTTAGAGAAAAAATAAACTTGTTTGACAGTTCAATGTATATTTGAAGGAAATAAGTTAAAAACATTGTTTTTACTTAATACAAAAGGCCTCTTAACTATGACCCATTTTACCCCAAGTACAAAATATCGTTATAAAAGATAAAATATTTTATATTTTTCTAAGCTGATTGGCTTGAAATGTCTCTCGGACTTTCTTTTATGGAAAAATATTACAAAAGTCTGCTGTAATTTATTACAATATATAGATATTTTGGAAGTTAGTAAACCCTGTTTTTTCGATGACATCATTTACGGTTCAAATTAAATATTTTTTCAGTCCTCGAATTCATAAATCTTAATTTTTGACGGTCGAAAAAGGTTGCCAGCATATTAAAGAATATAATTAAAAAAAATTAGTGACAAAAAATTCAATTTAGATTTGATTCATATCGAGTTAATTAAAACTGACCTATTTTACCCCATGACCCACTTTACCCCAACCCACCCTATTTAAATTCGTAAAAAGAACTGTTGATTGAAATGACTTTTCTCATTTGATTTTTGAATTATTAAACTCCTCCAGATGTACAAAAAACACAAATAGACCTTTGATAGAACAATAATCTGATTCTTCCCATGCCGTCTGTATTCTGCATTTTTTTCTTTTTCTTTTTATTAAGTTGTCATTGTTTTATTGTGATCCAAATCAGAAAAAGGTCCAACTACTTTGAATGTTTTGAGATCTACTGCAGTATGTAAAATAGAATATAAATACATTTTTGTCATGATTTGAATTTATACCAAAGCTAATATTTTCATCAGAACATGAGACAGAATAAAAAAATATCGCTATCTGAAATTATTGATGTTCTTCATAGAGCTCTTTTTAAAATATTTTCAGTGATATAATTAGTTTCATTTTTTGTTCTTAATTAAAATAACTTCCATTTTATACAACAGGTTTTGTATTATATGAAACATTTTCTACTCGGAGCTTCTAGTCATAATCTTTGCGTCATTCTTATCATGAATAAACTTTAAAATATTAGATAATGATTTAAGCATTGATTTAATTTTAGTGGATACTACAAATTTGATGAAAAATGCAGGCTTTTAAAACTTAATAAAGTTGTTTGAAGTTATATACTGTAAATTTTGGCGCCAATGCAAAAGTCGGCAAAGCCAGCGACCTCTAGTGAGCGGTTTGAGAAACAGATCGGGCGAAAAAGCTAGGGAAAAAAATCCTTGAAAAACAGCGAGCGGTTTTCGCCGGCGGATTTCGCTGGCGAATTTACAAACATGGGAATTCAGCTTTAAAGTAAAATGTATAAATAGCATGTGTTTCAAATTTCAACTCTCTATCTTAAACGGTTCTTGACTTATATCAATTTAAAGATGAGAAACAGTGAAAAAACGCATCATAGAGAAAAACGGATTTGAATGCAGAACATAGAATGCTACCAAATAGAACATAGAATAGGCTACCAAAGCAGCCGGCAACAAAGGATTGTATCTCCAGTTCTATTTATGTTAGTTCTATTATTTTTAAACAGGGGAAAATTAGTTTACATTTTAAAAGCTAAATTTTTTTTGAAAATCTGACGATTTTTGTGTCCCGGACCCCCTTAAAAAACTTCAAATCTCATTGTTTAAAATATATTTTACTTAAATTTAAATTTACATTAGTACTTCATTTTAAATGATTTTCTACATATAGAAAAAGAAACTCAAAGGAAATGTTAATAATCACCAATAAAAATAAAATGCAAATAATCTACAGTGTAATTTATCAATCTAAAGCAAATCGTGTTTTTAAATAAGTTAACATTTTAATCATACATACTAAATATAAAGGATAGGATTGATGAATATATGTAGGATATAGTTAATATGAAATATTTTTTTAGATATAAAGGTTTTCTAGTTATAAAAGTTCGGGATAACGAGGATATAGATACTGTAATATATTAAAATCCTTCAAATAAGTAACTATGTGTGTTCTTATAAAGGATTCTTCTACACACCAAGCTTTGCTCTAATAAGAAGTTTATTCTCTTGCAGTCTTTGCAAATGTTTTTTTCTGACAATAGAAAACTACTTTGCCTTCCGTCTAATGGCATTCACAAGTTAATAAATATTTATGAAACACTTATTACGAAGTTGTAAAAACTTCGGAGATGATAAATTAAAAGGGTAGGGTAGAATGCCAGCTCCCATAATGATAAATTAATAGAGCTGAAAATATCGATAACTGGGTTGAAGATAAGTTTATCGCATCAACATCACTTCATTGAAGCATTATTTTTAATTTATTTCGCGGGTTTCTTGCTTTCACTCTCATTAATTTGGCTCTTCTTCAAAAATATCTGAAAAGTATTTTTTGGGAAAAATTTTTTTTCTTCGTTCTCTTTCGGAAGGTTCAAAATTCAAACTTAAAACATGGAGTTTTTCCATCGCGTTATACGGGAATTAAATGTTAAAATAATTTTTGAATATAAGTTTTTAGCTTCTTTGATTTGATACATGGGATTGAACTTAAAAAAGTTTGTACTTAAAAAATCTAAATTGACAATTAGTTGATCTTAATAAGAGAAGGAATATGTAAAAAAGTATAATTTTCTTAGTTCAAAAGCATGGGAGTTCTAATAAAATTGTTTATATTAGGACATTTTAAAATCTTCCACTTCTTGTAGAATATCTCAATAAAAATATTTATTTTTAGTCTAATTAACATTATATCTTAAATTTTTAGCCTTACTGTTACTTTGAATACAGTTCCTTTATAAATTTTGTATTTTTAATTAAAAATATTCCATCCACATATCCCCTATTCCATCGGGACATTCTTCGGGGAGTGGCGACCACCGTGGAGGAAATTCTTAAAAAATAAAAAAATTAAGGACCCTCGCCTGCCAAACATATCAGGGACACCGAGTCATCGGCTACAATTAGCCGGACGCTCGTAACAAGAAGTAAGTATAAATAAAAAAGCACGGAATGCAGTTAAATGCTTGTTTTAAATTATTTAAGTATCTACTTATTTAGATTTTTAAAAAAATGTTTGCCTTTAGCAGCACATAAAAATGTTGAAATTATTTACTCACACCTAAACAATTAACTCGTGTGAATTAACAAATAAGATAGAGTAACCTATTAAACAATAAAACCATTTTTCCAAGAGGAGCAATCCTTTCTCTTTTCAGAAAAAAAAGAGTCAATCCTCTGTGTATCACAGAATCGTGATTTGGTATCATTGTCACAATAAACTAGTTATAAGCTCTTCTGTCAGATCAATAGTGGATCCCCATTTTTCTAGAGAGCTTTTCTGTATCAAATGGATTTATTGGACCACAAGATAAGATAACTTGTACAATTAAAGCTCCCACTTAAATCATCTTTAAGATAAGAGCTTTATTGAAGCGGTAAACAGAAGTTGTAATTTTGAAGTGTTTAATTGATTATTAAAGTAAAATAATTAGCAAACATTAGTAAGCGTTTAGTTTTTATTTATCATAATTTTTTTCCATTTGGCATTTTTCGAAATTGAATGCTAAAATTTAATAATGATAAATTTTAAAATAGGCTGTAGTTTACACTTGAACCTGTTTTTGTGCGGTCCTTTTTTATGTGATTTTTTATTTGTGCGACAATTTTAGTGCAATTTTTCATTTGTGCTGTCTTTTTTACTCCGATTTTTATATACCGCACAAAAACAGGTTTGAGTTAAGTGTAAAATATTTATGTTCTTTAAAGAAAATAACAAATTGTTTAATGTTTGTGATATTTTGTATTATCTCCTTCGTATGTACATGAGATTCCCGTATACAAGCCACGTTTTTCAAAGATATTTTTTGGGAGAGGAGTTTTACGAATTTACATAAGGTTATCCATTTATCATATGGCCAAAAACAAAGATTATTTGCTTTTACACTTGGAAATTTATGTCGACAATACCCCGTTCGCACTGGAAGAAAAAATACCCTTTATTTTCTTTAGCACTTTGTTGTCATGGAAACAGGCAAAATCACCCCATCTTTTGAAAACGGCGTTTGCACTGCTAAGAGGCGAAAATAAGCACTTTACTGTATGTAAACAATAACAGGATGATTTGTAAAATAATTAAAAATTTAATCTCTGAATACAACTTAAAACTAATAAATAAATTTAGCAAAAATACAAGTAAAAATACGTAAAAGATAATTAATTGACTAGTGAATTGATTTGTGTGTTTCCATGACAACAAAGTGCCAAAGAAAATAGAGGCAAAAATAAAGGCCAGTGCGAACGGGGTATAATATAAATGTACTAATCTGGAAATGCATTTCTTAGGCAGCATAAACAAATGTATAGGAAAACAAATTAAAATGCTGAATGTACCTGTTTTGAAATACTTTTTTAACGCAATGGACAAAATATAAATAATATATAAATAGATTGTAGAGGTGAGGTTTATACAAAAACACCACGATGCCAAAATTAAAATAACGTTAAAATGCCCAGTTACACCCTTTTACCATTACCTATGAATATTTTCTATACGAGCCCCTTTTTACTGATAAAATAAATGACCTACTAATCCAAAGCCACAATCTCAATACCCTTTGATTCCTAACTCTTGAACCTCCAACCCCTTCAATTAATCAAAGACCTAGTAAAGAACCCACATCACGATTAGAACACCATTCTCTCAAACATAAATTTCCCTCGATCTCCCCTGAAACTAAAAAAAGACCCTCCCCACAAATCCCTAGACCCTAAACCCCCATTTCTCAAGCACCCACCATTTTCTCAAGCAAAGTCCACCAAATCCATACTTTTAAAACACCACAAAACTTCCCTCCGAAGAAGAAACATCCCCCAATTAAACACCGACTTCTCAGCTTAAAGCCTTCTGTGAAAGATACAGAGTCGGCACAGATAAGAGGAGAGAGCAATATTCTTCCTCTTCTTTTTATCCTTTTCCGTATTCTTTTCCGTGTATCTCCTTTTTTTGTTAAGCGAGTTTGAAAATTAGTCCTAATTAGCTTGCTGGGCCTCCTTAATGAACCCTATGGGCCGAAATTATCTGCGGGAGTATAAACGCTTCCTGCTGATGTTAATCAACGAGTCCATTCATCACCGAGGGGGGAGGGAGGGTGTTTTTGTTTTAAGTGACTGTTGTTGTTGTTGTGCGGGGGTTGTTGTAGTTTTAAAAGGAGGGACGGCGACTTTTGGATGCGGGGGTTTTTGGTTCCTGGGGAAAGAAGGATTGTTGTTTTGGGGGGTTAGTGTTTTATGTGTGTTTAGAGACGGTTTGTAGTGTTTAAATCTAATCTTGGTTAGGAAGATGAATATAAGATAAAAGGTTTTGGTCACTCAGCAAGAGAGTGAAACCTTTTTTGCAACTGAAATTTGCATTTTAAACGCAATAATGATAGCTTTCATATCTAAAAGCGTTTTAGTTGTATTGGGATTATGTTGCGAATGTTTTGCTGGAGTAAAGTGTAGTGTTGTAAAGTCTTGCTAAAAATTTCGGAGATTTAAAACGTTTTTTTTTTAGTGTTAAGGTCCAAATTCATAAGCGATTTTGGATTCTAAACATGTAGAACACTATTTGAAGAACGTATTTTTGGATTAAAGATATTTTTAACACTTTTCAAACATACTCAGAACACCATCCCAGCACAGTTATAAGTTGTAAAGTATTAGTGTTACCTAACAGCACAACTAAAATGTTATTTATTTAAGCAAAAAGAAGGTTTATAAATGCGTTTAAAAGTTTGTAACTGTTCTATACTAAACAGACCTGCACAACATACGATTTGTGTGGTTCTCTTATTGCTAACAACCTTCTGTTTGCGGAACAAGCAATCTTTAATGTTTCAAAACATTTAAAAGGCAATGGAAATAAATTAAAATATTATTTTCATTAATATTAAGGGTTTTCTAAAAAACACAAAAAAATGGTTAATTTTTTCTGTTTTTACTGATTCATACGAATGAAAACGCAATTTTAAGTACTTATTGAAATCAGGTAACAGTCTAAAGTACAAATTTCGTTAGAATTATAATGCTCTTACAAGAAATATGTTTGGATAATCAATGGATTATCCGAGTTCTCTTTTTATCTATCATTCCATTTTTTAACTCTATTTAACCTCATGTTAAAATAAGTTACATAAAAATAAGGAAACGATAGTGATGTTTGTGGGAGAACAATAGTGAAATAATCAACGAGAAAGTATATGTGAATTTTAGATCAATAGGTGAAATAAATTGAAAGATTGAATTGATTAGTTTGCAATCAATTGAAACTATTATTTTAAATCAGAGGGAATAATTATTCATAATTTAGTACACCACAGTAACTTTCGCAATTAAATTACTATCAATATTATTTAAAATGGAAGTGACATACCTAGACGATGATAAAACCATATTCAAGGAAGAAAATATCGTATGACGAAAAGAACATGTAATCCAAGTACTCACCTAAGAAAAAGAATTCAAGAATTAGTTTGAATACAAATACAAATACAAATAAATACAAATTAAGTCGACCAACTACAGGCGTAAGCCCAGCAAGGTTGGTCCAGTCTTTTTAACCCAAACTACAAGAATCCCAATATCTGTCAATTTTCCTCTTGAACTCGTTTACCCCACTTGAATTTACAATTGTTTCAGGCAACGCATTCCATCTATCCACTACCCTATTAAAACTAATGCCTTAATTTTCAACAAAAATAAGAAATAAACAATTTCATTTAAAAAAATTCTGTAAAATAACTTATTTGAGAATTTTATATAAAATATACAGGGTGTATCTAAAGTGGTGCAACAAACTTTCAGGGATGATAATACACACCTAGACGAGTCAGAATCACATAGGATTTGGGGTCCCAGACCGAATCCCAGGGAGTTAAAAGTGGAGTGACACCTAAAAAATCATTGAAAAATTCAATTTGTAGAAGAACTACTATTGGTAAAAATTTAATTTTGGTCTCAAAAATTGTGGTTTAGTATGATCTTTAAAATTATCTCAAAAGTCTTCACTTTAAAATTTGTTTTATTATGAAAAAAGTTAAAAAAAACACCAAAAAATGTGAAATCTTTGCCAAAACCTTATTTTGTATTTCGAAATCCTTTCTTTTGATTTGATAATCTGAAAGTTCACAGTTGAAATCCCTTAAGTCCAAATTTTCACGTAAATAAAATCAATATTAAACGCTTGAGATCCTGTTAAAGTTGGATTTTTGGGTGCGCAAACAGTTTTTCGTTTTTTCAAAGTTTTCACATTTTTTGTGTTTTTTTAACCTTTTTCATAATAAAACAAATTTTAAAATGAAGAATTTTGATATAATTTTAAAGATCATACTATACCACAATTTCAGAGACCATTATTGAATTTTTACCAATAGTAGGTCTTCTACGAATTGAATTTTTCAATGATTTTTTGGGTGTCGCACCAATTTTAACTCACTCCCTGGGTTTTGGTCTGGGACCCCCAGTCCTATTTGATTCTGACTCGTCTAGGTGTTTACTATCATCCCTAAAAGTTTGTTTCACCATTTCAGATACCCCCTGTATACAATACAGTAAACTTCCCTTCGAATCAGAGATTTCGGATTTCAATATAACAGATCAGAGTAGATTAGAAACGAGTTATTAATAAAGTGCTTTTGCCTTCAGATCACGTTTTATTTGTCAATTGACAAAGGTTACCATTCAAAAATTTAAGACAGTTCCATCCAAATTGAACTATTGGGTTGTCCCATAAGTTATGTTACTTTTTGCAAAGTTTCGTATTTGAAAATTTTTTATGAAAAACTGGTAACAGGTTGAGATTTCAAACAAAAGGGATTTTGATATATGTATATTTATGAACATAATGTGGGATTTTGGTAGTTCTCGTGATATTATTTCTTTTCAAAATGGCGGTTTGAAAAAAAGACCACAAACGACGATTTTCGCGTAACTTTTTTCTTTTGTTTAAAAAACTAGGAAGAACGCATAATTCAGGGCTAAAAAAAGTTTCACTATATATGTATTTGAAATGTTTAGTTTAAGATGTCATAGTTTCAAGGTAATTCGATAAGTTTAACATAGGAAATTTCGGTCCCAAACATAACATCTATTGCAAAAAACTTACCTCATTAATGTTAGTCATTTCAAAGAAACTTTTACGAAAAAAAGCATCAAAATCAATAAAAAAGCTTAGGAAAGACCCAAGTTTCAAAATATGCAGTATATTAAATTATATCTGAACTTAAGTTCAGAAAATAGTGCCCACAATGCAAGCGCGCAACGTTTTAGCTTATCACAATTACACTCGCTGAACTTACGCTCAGCGAACAAAGCAATTTTCTTCGCTTCATACGAAAACATTACAATAAAAACAACTCCTTGGAAATCTCTGTATAAATAAAAGGCTAACGGGCGATGTATGTATGTGGGTATGTGTGTATGTATGTCCGGGGTAATCTCTTGAAATAGGCCACGGACCGAAACCAAACTCGACGTATACACGTATTCCGAGTCGGGGAGTAACTTAAGATAGTTTTCAAAGTTCGAAAATCGAATAATTACGAGTAATTAGCGAATTTATAGCCGAAAACGCTTATTTCTCCATTTCTCTACTAGAGTAGACTGCTCGACTCACTATTGTTAACTAGATGAAAACTTTAAAAAATAAATATTTTAACAGGAAAAACTCTATAATTGTCCATTTAAAAAGGATATAAGTTGTGAAAACGCTAAAATAAATTCAAATAATTTATTTTGAAACGTTAGTTTCCCCTATTTTAAGATATTTTCCTTTAAAATTTAAATATTTATGGAAAAGTGTAAATTTTATTTTCATGGAAGAGGACTTTAAAACAAAACATTGTTTCAAATGAAGCGGTTCACTAGACTTTTCAATTTACTAGATCTTTTATTATTGTTTCAAATTTGTTATTTTTGTTCACTAGACTCATTAATTTACTAGGAAACATTGCCGAGAACACCGGGAAAAGGAAAATTACCGGGAACATCGGGATAGGAAAAAAAAGTACCGGGATTACCGGGACATAAAAATTACCTCGACCATAGGGATAGGAAAATTATCGGGAACATCGGGATAGGAAAAGTACCGGGAACATCGGGATATGAAAAGTACCGGGAACATCGGGATAAGGAAAATTACCGGGAACACCGGGATAGGAAAAAGACGTCTGGGATACTACTATCTCTTAATTCTCTCTCTCACTAGACTCTTTAATTTACTAGGAAACATTGCCGAGAATACCGGGAAAAGAAAAATTACCGAGAACATCGGGATAGGAAAAAAGTACCGGGATTACCGGGACATAAAAATTACCTCGATCATAGGGATAGGAAAATTATCGGGAACATCGGGATAAGGAAAATGATCGGGAACATCAGGATAAGGAAATTACCGGGAACATCGGGATTTGAAAAATTACCGGGAACACCGAGATAGGAAAAAGGCGTCTGGGATACCGGGGTGATTGGTAATTGCTGATTTAAAAATTATAAATATATTTTGAGAAAATTTAATTTAAAAAAATTATACACTCCACCCGTGCAAGGCCGGGCATATCCGCTAGTCTCTGTATAAATAAAAGGCTAACGGGCGATGTGTGTATGTATGTGTGTATGTGGGTATGTCCGGGGTAATCTCTTGAAATAGGCCACGGACCGAAACCAAACTCGACGTATAGACGTATTCCGAGTCGGGGAGTAACTTAAGATAGTTTTCAAAGCTTTAAAATCGAATAATTACGAGTAATTAGCGAATTTATAGCCGAAAACGCTTATTTCTCCATTTCTCTACTAGAGCAGATCTGCTCGACTCACTATTGTTTAACGAGATGAAAACCTTCAAATATCAAATATTTTAACAGGAAAAACTCGATAATTGTCCATTTAAAAACTATATCAGTTGTGAAAACATCAAAATAAATTCAAATAATTAATTTTGAAACGTTATTTTCCTTTATTTCAAGATATTTTCCTTTAAAACTTAAATATTTATGGAAAAGTGTAAATTTTCTTCATGGAAAACGACTTAAAAACAAAACATTGTTTCCAATGAAGCGGTTCACTAGACTTTTAAATTTACTAGATCTTTTATTATTGTTTCAAATTTGTTATTTTTGTTCACTAGACTCATTAATTTACTAGGAAACATTGCCGAGAACACCGGGAAAAGGAAAATTACCGGGAACATCGGGATAGGAAAAAAAAGTACCGGGATTACCGGGACATAAAAATTACCTCGATCAGCGGGATAGGAAAATTATCTGGAACATCGGGATAGGAAAAGTACCGGGAACATCGGGATAGGAAAATTATCGGGAACATCGGGATAAGGAAAAGGATCGGGATAAGGAAAATGATCGGGAACATCGGGATAAGGAAAATGATCGGGAACATCGGGATAAGGAAAATAACCGGGAATATCGGGATAGGAAAAATTACCGGGAACACCGGGATAAGAAAAATTACCGTTACTTTATTAAGATAAAAAAAGACACCGGGATAGGAAAAAATTACCGGGACCACTGGGATAAGAAAAATTACCGTTACTTTATTAAGATAAAAAAAGACACCGGGATAGGAAAAAATTACCGGGAACACTGGGTAAGAAAAATTACCGGGAATACCGGGAAATGAAAAATTATCGGGACCACCGGCATATGAAAGAGGCACCTGGGATAGTGGGATGATTGTTAATTGCTGATTTAAAAAATTATAAATGTATGTTGAGAAAATTTAATTTAAAAAAAATTATACACTCCACCCGTGCAAGGCCGGGCATATCAGCTAGTCTCTGTATAAATAAAAGGCTAACGGGCGATGTATGTGTGTGTGTGTGTATGTATGTATGTCCGGGGTAATCTCTTGAAATAGGCCACGGACCGAAACCAAACTCGACGTATAGACGTATTCCGAGTCGGGGAGTAACTTGGGATAGTTTTCAAAGCTATAAAATCGAATAATTACGAGTAATTAGCGAATTTATAGCCGAAAACGCTTATTTCTCCATTTCTCTACTAGATAGATCTGCTCGACTCACTATTGTTAAGGAGATTATAAAAACCTTGAAAAATAAATATTTTAACAGGAAAAACTCGATAATTGTCCATTTAAAAACTATATCAGTTGTAAAAACACCAAAATAAATTCAAATAATTAATTTTGAAACGTTAGTTTCCCCTCTTTTAAGATATTAACCTTTAAAATTTAAATATTTATGGAAAATTGTAAATTTTTTACATGGAAAAAGACTTAAAATTAAAACATTGTTTAAAATGAAGCGGTTCACTAGACTTTTCAATTTACTAGATCTTTTATTATTGTTTCAAATTTGTTATTTTTGTTCACTAGACTCATTAATTTACTAGGAAACATTGCCGAGAACACCGGGAAAAGGAAAATTACCGGGAACATCGGGATAGGAAAAAAAAGTGCCGGGATTACCGGGACATAAAAATTACCTCGATCATAGGGATAGGAAAATTATCGGGAACATCGGGATAGGAAAATTATCGGGAACATCGGGATAGGAAAATTATCGGGAACATCGGGATAGGAAAATTATCGGGAACATCGGGATAAGGAAAATGATCGGGAACATCGGGATAAGGAAAATAACCGGGAACATCGGGATATGAAAAATTACCGGGAACATCGGGATAGGAAAATTATCGGGAACATCGGGATAGGAAAATTATCGGGAACATCGGGATAAGGAAAATGATCGGGAACATCGGGATAAGGAAAATAACCGTGAACATCGGGATATGAAAAATTACCGGGAACACCGGGATAGGAAAAAGGCGTCTGGGATACTGGGATGATTGGTAATTGCTGATTTAAAAATTATAAATATATTTTGAGAAAATTTAATTTAAAAAATTTACACACTCCACCCGTGCAAGGCCGGGCATATCAGCTAGTTAGAAATAAATCAGTTGAATGATATTATGAAAAGATACTTTCAATGCATTAATGGCATCAATTCAATGCATTAACAAGCCATTATGGTTCAAAAAACACCTGCTTTTAATTACTTCATACCAGCTGCTTAGAAAAACAATAGGCGTGCTTTAAAAAACACGTGGAATTGCCAATATATGAAGTTTTAAAGCCAAAATTTCCAACCTTAAACTTATCGAATCATCTTGAAACTATGACATCGTAATCTAAACATTTCAAATATACTGTAAAACTTTTTTAGCTATGAATTATGCGTTCTACCAATTTTTTTTTAACAAAAGAAAAAAATACGCGAAAATCTTCGTTTTTGGTCTTTTTTTCAAACCTCCATTTTGAAAAAAATTAATATCACGAGAACTACCAAAATCACACATTATGTTCATAAATATACATATATCAAAATCCCTTTTGTTTGAAATCTCCACCTATTACCAGTTTTTCATAAAAAATTTTCAAAGACAAAACTTCGTATAAAATAACAGAACTTATGGGACAACCTAATACATTTAGATAAATCGATTTCGAAAATAGCTCAAAACATAAACCACTATCACCCATATTTTGCACAACTGACGCGATAAAACTCAATTACATGCTACTATATTTAGCGAGAGATCAATTTCCCCATTATAGAAAAAATTAGCAGAAAACAATTCTAATTTAATATTTCACAGCCTCAAAAGCCACATGTTTTTTTTTTGGCCCCCCACAACACTCGCGTGCTCTATACGCATAAAAAGAACTAGAACCTTCCCTACTCAGGGGCTCCACCCTTCCTGCTGAGTTTTCTGGGACACGCTTATTATACCCGTGAATAATGACTTCTGTCCGTCTTAATCGTCTTTAAATTGCGGTGGAAAGCAAATCAAAGGAAAGTGTTTCACGGGGACGCATGTTTCGGTTTAACTGTCAATTCAGGAACATGTCCCATTGTTGGGTGACAGTGGCTGCAATGTATCATGAGGAACCTCGGTCATATGGTCATCATTATTGAAAAGTCGATCGTCTTTTTACCCTGTTTATGTTTTCAACGAAGTTTTACGTTTGTTTGTGAGTATGGAGGTGTTGTTGCAAATGGTTTAATCGATAAGTCGAAGCTATGGAAATTACTGTGATTAGGATGAATAAATCAGTGTTGTCAGATGATTTTTTTTTCAAGGTTTTAAATTTTGAGGCTAATGATTTGGTTATTATGGAGTATAAATAACCTTATTATCTCGGACTTTGATAACTGTAAAATATATATTTATAACCAGAAGCAATATCCTTCCTAGAAATTAAGTTGTTCTCTATTTTCTTTTGTTATCTCTAGAACACGCCTTCTCGAAATCCAGATATTGAGGTTATAATGTACCTCAATTTAAATTATATGGTTCATATAAGGGTTTCATAACTTCTAGGGGAGGTGGGGTATATAAAAACGAACAAGAATTGGTATAGGTTAGGGGCTTAGGGGGTCGCAAGTGGGGTTTACAGGGTGAAAATCACGAGTGAACATTAACAAACAAACTCGCATAACTTTCCATAAAGAGATACAATTGTTCGAATCCGGCATTTATTACATTCAACCAATTCAAATTTTTCATGTAAAAATCAGATGCAAGTGTTTATTCTAATCAAAAACAGACCAATAAATGAAACAAGCATGCATTGTAGGTAGATTTAAGTTACAATATTGTCCCTTGATCAGACTCTATACTCTATTCATTTAGAATTGGCTCTTGAGAAATAGTGCTTTCCCCCAAGCTAGAAGCGTAACCATAGATACGCTCTTCGAGCAGCCAATAGTAAGCCTTCTTCGTCACTTTGACGTGGATAGTTGCTATGGTTACCGATCGGTGGTGGGGGAAGGAAATATTTTCAAGCGCCAGTTCAAAATGAACAGAGTATAGTTCCTTTCGTCATGTAACTCCAACAACCAACCAACCAACACGACTATAGTATTAAAATGTTTTCGTCGTGACACTTTCCATGCAGTTTATCTGCCCACAACGCATGCCTTTTTTATTTATTGGTCTATTTCTAGATAGAATAAATACTAGTATCTGATTTTTTACAGGAACAATTTGAATTGGTTGAATATAATAAATGTCGGAATCGAACAATTGTATCTCTTTATGGAAAGTTATGCGAGTTTGTTTTGCTAATTTTCACCCTTGATATCCTCCCCCTCCACTTGCGACCCCCTAATCTATATCAATTCTTGTTCATCTTGATGTACCCTACCTCCCCTAGAAGTTATGAAACACTTATCGAAAACACCCTGCATATAAGTAATTGCTTTTATAATTTAATATCGTTATCATAATATTATACTCTGTTCATTTAGAATTGGCGCCTGAGATGTAACGTATTAGAAGCAGTTACTACTGTAATTATCATCGAAAATTTTTTCTTGTGCAATAACAAGGCAGCCGAAACAGAAGTAGTTAAAATACTGTAAAAAAATAGGTCCCTGAAGTTGTGTGATGAGAATTATTAGGCGTTTTTGATCCTGCTTCAGGCGCCAGTTCTAAGTGAACAGACTATAGCAAATTATGTATGCATTTTACGCATTTGTGTTTCCTGATGTATAAAAACTAATAAATAAATAAATTTATAAAAGATTGGACGAAATTTAAAGGAAGTCGTTGTGTTACCCTGTATTGTTCTATTGTTCATAGAATAAAACATAATACAGTCATTTAAAAATTTTAAATCCCTATTTTCTGCTGCTGTGAGCAATTTCTCTCTTAAAGGATCCTAAAACATGGCATGTTAAAGTTGTATTCAATGCGATATCTTTCACTCTTTCATTCTTTATTCATTCACTGATTCTGTTTAGTCTGTTGTATAAAAATATTGTTTTTTTTCCTTTAGGGTATGGATTCAATTTATCGAAATTTTGTCAAAGGAAATGTGTAAAATCTAATTCTGCATAAAATTCCGAGAAATCTTTTCAGGGGGATGATTGGAAATTTTTTGAGATACGTCTTACATCATAGATCAAAGGGAGGTAAAACTTTTTCTCCGTTAAAGATCCCGCTAAATATCATCAAGCTTTTATGAACGCCATACATTCAAATATCGACAAATTTTTCAGATTTTATTGATAAACTGAACAGTTATTGTTCTAACTAAACATTTTAATCTATGAGTTTATAATTATTTAGCAACATTTCTACTTTTGGGTGACCAAAAAAGCATGGTGGTATTTAGTGGGACCATTAACGGATTTGAACCGCATCAGATGTAATTTTTAATTTTTGACAAAAATTGTTTCATTTTCTTAAATTACTACGCTCTAATCCATAGAGTAGAGAGCTTAACAGAGATACCAAACCGCCGTTTTAATCCTAAGATCTTTAATTTATTCAGCACGCATATTATAATTCAGTTCACTAGTAGCCAATCAGTGAACGCGAAATGTATTTGATTTGAATTTAACACTGATTATAGGCGATTTGGATTTGAGTGACAGCTTCAATGGGCGAATGACAGAATTAGCAGGAATAGCGTGGAGGCGGGACTTGAGGCCAGAGATTTTTCAATGGGAAAAGCCCTGTTAAAAAAGTTGCCATTAGCGTCTACGGAGATGAACACTCTGTTAAGCTCTATACTCTGTGCTCTAATCAAAACATTATTTTAATCTTTAGAACAGTTTGAAATAATAGTAGTTGTTTTCTTTATCAATAAGACTAGTTTATTTTAATATCTGACTAGTAGATAAATTCCTAACACTAGTACATTTTTTAATATGTAACACTAGGGTGGTCACAAGTTACATGGGGAAAAATTTTTTTCAACTTTTTTTAGGTCTTACCCCCCTAAAATGTGCCAATAGGCTAAAAAATGAGATTGGCCAAGTTTCAGCTCAATCCGATAATATTAACCCGTGCCTCATCGAGGTCAAAGTTCAGAAAAACAGCGATTTTTTACAAAAAATGGTAGTTTTGGCCCCATAGAACTGGAACCGTTTGTCCCAGAAATCTGTTTAGGGTGTCATTTGATAGGAAATTTCATACACTTTAACTCTGAAGTTACAGAATTTTATTTGCTAAAACAGATGGGGCGTTATTTAGCATTTTCATAGCAAAGGTCCGTGAAAAAGCGACTTCATTGCTAGAAACCTAGAACATTGCAATGTCACAAAAAACTTTATCCTCCAGGCTTTTCTATTACTTTTGTTCCCAATAGATAGTAAATGAGTTTTTAAACCCCCTAAGGGAATTCTAGGGTATAATTTCAAACCCCCTAGTGTTTGAAAAAAAGGAAAATATATATAATTTTCTTTAAATTTTTAAACACGCATTTTGGGACTGAGAATGTGATAAAGTTGGTCCAAATACATTACTAAGAGCTTAATTAGATAGAATACCAATGGTATAGGGCCTGAACCTTTCCCTATAACCCCTATAATCTAAGCGAAAGGAGCGCGACTGCGAGGTTTTGCCAAACAAAGGCTTTAATGCCCATTAAAGTTATAAACAGAGCCAAATTACAAAATTTTCACAAAAACATCTAGAGATATGTCATTTGGTGTCAGAAATGACGTTTGAGATTATATATATGGGTAAAAATATAATAATAGCGTCCTTCCGACTCTAAATGTTAAAAAAATCCTATTTCTACCTAAGTTACATGTTTTCAGCTAGAAGTGATCTTAGAAAAATGTATAAATTTATTTATTTTAATAAACCACAAAATTCCTTTGCCTATCATTCAAGGAAAATAACCTTTTTGAAAGGTATGCTATAGTAAATGATTTCGAAAATTTTCTTTCTGTGTACTACAACACATGGTGAGAAGGAAGAAAATTTTACCAAGTAATTTTTAAAAAATAGTTTTAAAAGTTTTTGGATAATTATAATGATTTTCTATAAATTGGGTTTATTTAACTTTAGGTTTAGGACAGTAACTTGGTTGCCCTTAAAAAAAATCCAGTGAAAACTACAGAGAATACACTGTTGGAGTGTCTTTAAGTATATTTTTCCAAAAAAACCTTGTTTAAGGTTTTTTTACAAAAAATAATTATGAGAATCATAAAACATTTACTGTGAAATCAAAAATATTTTTTAATATTTCATTAACTTACATGATATTTTGTCTCCTTTCACACAGGTGTAAACACAATTGACGAATAAAGAACAAAATATTAAGTAATTAGATTATAGATCAAACATATAATGAAACATTATTATACTTTTCAAGAAAATAGTTTTCCTTGAACGATAGGCAAATGAATTTCGAGGCACATTAAAATCAATTTATACATTTTTCTAAGATCACTTTTAGCTGAAAACATGTAACTTAGGATAGGATAGGTAGAAATAGGATTTTTTTAACATTTAGAGTCGGAAGGACGCTATTATTATAATTTTACCCACATATATAATCTCAAACATCATTTCTGACACCAAATGACATATCTCTAGAGGTTTTTGTGAAAATTTTGTAATTTAGCTTTGTTTATCACTTTAATGGGCATTAAAACCTTTGTTTAGCAAAACCTCGCAGTCGCGCTTCTTTCGCTTAGATTATAGGGGTTAAAGGGAAAGGTTCAGGCCCTATACCATTGGTATTCTATCTAATTAATCTCTTAATAATGTATTTGGACCAACTTTATCACATTCTCAGTCCCAAAATGCGTGTTTAAAAATTTAAAAAAAATTATATATATTTTCCTTTTTTCAAACACTAGGGGGTTTGAAATTATACCCTAGAATTCCCTTAGGGGGTTTAAAAACTCATTTACTATCTATTGGGACCAAACGGAATATAAAAATCCCGGAGGATAAAATTTTTTGTGACATTGCAATGTTCTAGTTTTCTAGCAATGAAGTCGCTTTTTCACGGACTTTTACTATGAAAATGCTAAATAGCTCCCCATCCGTTTTAGAAAATAAAATTCTGTAACTTCAGAGATAAAGTGTATAAAATTTCCTATCAAATGACACCCTAACCAGATTTCTGTGACAAACGGTTCCAGTTTTATGGGGCGAAAACTACGATTTTTTGTTAAAAATCGCTGTTTTTCTGAACTTTGACCTCGATGAGGCACGGGTTAATATTATCGGATTGAGCTGAAACTTGGCCAATCTCATTTTTTAGCCTATTGGCACATTTTAGGGGGGGTAAGACCTAAGAATTTCGAAAGTTGATTTTTTGTAACCACCCTAATGTAACACATGTGTTCAAATAGATCACACCAATAACTAATATTTTAACACAGCTGCATGGTGAATAAACATGTTTATGGTAATAATACCTGAAATGAATCATCGTAATTCACAAGAAGGTACCATGTTCAGAAATACATTAGGTTTTTCCTACTGTTAGCTTTAACCGAAACTTTATTTTTGTATGCATTTCCTTGACAGCTACCCTTGATTGATAGTATTTCGTACTTTTAGCCCGAGAAAAGATAAAGGACTTGTAGAATAATTCTTTGTTCCAAATACCCAGCGAGTCGGATGCCATAAATATTAGAAAAAACAAATTTGGCTTTGTAAGAACTCCTAGAGGCAGTAAAATATTTTATTTACGCTCTGCTCCCCTCAAAGCCCATGCTTTGAAGTGAAGTTTAGGGATAAAGTACTGGAAGTCTTATTAAAATTTGTTTTGTTAGAGCTAGGCACCTAAAATGTGAAATGTGTGTACTTTTCACGCATATAGACTGCTTGTAAAAGAATTGGGTTTAGAGAAGGGGGGATTTTTACCAGGCAGTAGAATTTATTTGGACTAAAATTACCAGATATAAAAATAATTTAAGTACTCAGGATTTATAAATGACATTAAATATAATAACCAAAGAGTAGCTCTCTCTTGAAAAATCAAAAGAAAATATTAAAAAATGCTTCATATTTTTCACGGTTTGAAAGTATTTTTATTATCCGTAATTAGTCTATTGGTTTATTGAACATTTACTGATTTTTATAACGGCCCCCCTTAAACTGGTACATTTAAAAAATCTTAAAATATGTTTTTAATCCGTCAGTCTGAGATACATATTTTAGGAAATTGATAAATTAATTTATACACGTAAAAATACCATTTAGGAATGGGTCAGAAGCTGAAGTTTCCAAGTGAAAATGCAAGATACCGTTAGTGTATTAGACGGATTATCAATCAATTATGAAAAAATTATATTCCTTACTATTGATTGATTGATTCTTGGCAATGATACCTTTTAGACGAAGTATCAAACCCCACACAAGTTTTTTTATTATCGATTACACGATATCACTTATTTTACTCACAACTTACCTCTGACAAGGAAACATTCTTAGGGTGAACTCACAGAAATGCACGAAAATTTTACAGGCATAAGAAGATGACTCAAAACACTTACTGTGAAAAAATTAGCTGCTGAATTTCAATAGGAGAGGAGTTATTTAAATTTGAAATTTGGGTTCTGAGTTGCCAAACACATTCATATAGCACCACTTGGCGACTTTCCAATCGGATGGAATGAGAAATTTGATTCGAAGTGTCTAAATCCACGAAAGTTGGTCCGTGCTAAAGTATTAGCGAAATTTGTTAGAGTTGAGTTGTTACTTTCGTGGATTTAGACAGTGCCATAAAATATATAGTTTCCAATGAATTTTTAAAAAATATGCGGCAAACAGATAACTCCTAAAAATTAAATGCTAAATAGATGTTGGATTCTTTTTAATTTGCATATAATTTTGTATTGCTTCATGCGTTATTTATTTTAATTTTCCTTCTTTAATTAATTTTTATTCCTGTTTTGCATTTGATGAACTTTTTTTTATTCGCTCATTTATAAGTGGCAACAGAGAAAACGCGGCCAGTTCATTCTACCATTTGGCGTTCTCTCTGCGTTTCTCGCCTTGTAGGGTTACATTTGGCGTTAAATATGACAATTTTCAATAATTTTTTACAGCTTTTCTACTGTAATTCAGCAGCTAATTTTTTACAGAAGGTGTTTTAAGTCATATACTAACCCCTGTAAAATTTTCGTCCAATTCTGAGAGTTCATCCTGAGAATGTTTCCTTGTGAGCATTTCTAGAAAGATGATAAATTCTTCAAATAAACAACTTTATTTAACAATTAGGTAAATTACTAAAATCACTCACAGGGGAAAATAAATAAAAGCATATTGGGGTAATGACTATGATAAACAATAGCAAACAGATATTGACAAGCAACTTGTCATCAACCACTTCAGTTCAGTTTGCCACTTTGCTTTTAGCATACGACAACTTAAGGCTTGACCCTCAACATCGTATCTCTCGACTTAGCCTTCCTCGGGCTTACGGATTTAAGTTTAAGGTGGAGAGTTCCCGCATTCATTTGAAATTTTAAATATGGATGCCATATATTAGGTCATCCCGAAAGTTTTGTAGCTTCCAGGACAGTCTGTATGTGTTATATTTTTTACTAATCTTCCATTATGATAGCCATTCCATTACAAATAGAAACTGTAACTTTATCTACAGTCAACATGGCATCTTGGCTTGATTGGAACTTATCGACATCTGGGCTTTCCTTAAATCTATGATAACTTGGTACTTCATTTCTTTTCTGCTCAAAATTTTGCATTTTTCCTAAATTTAAGATTTTCAAACACAAATTAACTGGCTACTTTCTTTAAACAATTAAAATTTTAAGTATTTTTTACAAGTGTGGAAAATTTAACTTATATTTAAATTTTTTCTGAGGCATCGGGATAGTTTGATCAAAACCATCCATATTAAACTGCTGGATTACTACCCCTAACCCTCAATTAGGCAAGATCCTGATGATCTTTTGCAGGAAAATTTGGAGACTGAAAGGACTAAGTGCATGATAAACGAAAAAAAAATTTATTATTCACAATACAAAGCATTTAATGAACTTTTTCATAGTAACACAGTTATTACGTGTTAAACATTATTAAGTGTTTAATTAAATTAATAAGAAATATACAGACAGTTTTAATTCAAATTATATTGTAAGAAATTAAGCCTTATATATCTAATCTAATCTTGCAAATAAAATTCATTCATTCAAATTAAAATTTATTAACAAGAACAACAGAATACAAAAAAAAGATATAATATACAAATAAAAATACATATCCCAGATTATTATTAGTTGACATTTCCCAAAGGGGCAGATATTTCGTGAAACCTAAAAAAAAAGGTCATATGTACCCAAAACACATTTTTGATTAGGATAAAGACTCAAAGAACTCATTTTATTCAAGTACTTAAACCGCATTTCTCAAAACGTTAAAAAACAGCACTGCATATATCTAAAACCTTCAGAAAGAATTTCATACCAGCACAACCCCCCTCAAACCCCTTTCCATCAATCAACCCCCAGAAAGGCGAACCAACGTTTCTGAAACAACCTCCTCCTCGATTTTCCTCTTCAATGCGAAAATCGGACAAAACGGGCAAAAACTCACTCCCATATTGATTATGACCAAACTCCATACCAACAACAACAACAACAACAAAAAATCCACCCACTTTTTCTCAACCCACGCATTTTCAATAACCCTTCAAGGCCAACTTCCACCAATGCATTCATGGCATGGAATATGAGCGGGCATTTTTTTATTACTTAACCATTCCGGGCATTTTTTTACCCGGCCATACATCACAGCGCTGTCAGATGCCGTTCCAGAGCTCAATCAATCGCATAGAGGCTATCGCTCCTACGTTTTTCGATAGAGCATTTGCTTCTCTCGGCTTTTCTTCGGGTTGAGGTGGATAGAGCCCGGGGATCGTTCGGTCGATCGGACGGAAGAAAGAGGGGGATTTTCGGGGGGATTAGGGTTGAGGGGGAATTAATTAGTTAGGCTTGAGCGATCGCTTCGACCACTGGGGGTGATTTGGTGCGGTTTTGTTCGGGAAGGAAGACTTACCTTTGGGGAATAGTGATTATTCGGATCTTGGTATTGTCTATAGTCTGTAGGGTTCTAAATATTTCTGAAGGAATCGATTCCAGAATCGAATGCCTTGGAATCGATACCTAGGAATCGAACACATGAAGGAATCGATTCTTGCAGGAATTGAATCTTAAGAATCAAACATAATTTTCAAATTAATACATATAACTGTCTAGCACACAATTCACTTAACACACAATTTCGTTCTCTAATTATTTAGTATATTCTGCAGCAGAAATCGTATCTTAGGAATGGTACTTAATTTTCTAATTAATACATATGATAACCATTTATTTTCGATAATTAATTAGCAATTTGAAAATTAATTAATATTTTGTTGGTTGTTAATTAAATTAATAATAATTGCTTATTGTTCTGATATAGATAAGTTCTGATATAGATTGAAATAGATAAGTTCGATTCTACTTTTTCGATACTTGTCATAAGGAATCGATTCCATTCCAGATAAGAATAGAACGTCAGGAATCGAAAGAATCGAATCAGAGGAATCGATACCGGAATCGAATCGAAATATTTTTTAGATCCCTTATGAAATCTGTTCATCTAGAATAGGTGAGAAAACAGGATTGATAACGCCTAATATTCGCCTTACAGTATTTTCACTACTTCTCTTTAGGCTGCCTCGTCATTGTACAAGAAAATGTTTTCGATGATAGTTACAATAGTAACTGCTTCTATACTACATTACGTCTCAGCCGCCTATTCTAAATGAACAGAGTATAGTGTATTTTAGGTTGGTCTCCTGGAACATTTAAACCGATTTTCGTAGAGAATTTTACATGTTTCTGAATTCCTTGAGCAAAAAGAGCAATGGGTGTCTAATGCTTCTTTCTCAGGGAAATTTAACTTTATCTATAGCTTTTTATTGGACTCTAGCAATACGAATTTTATCAATACACTTTGAATTATGAGATAATTGCGTTAAAATCCTGATATTTTACGTAATTAATATTTTAATGAATATTATTAAACAATATTACTTCAGCTGTCATCAGTGCATATTTAATTAGGTGATAATCGTAACAGAATCATGATATTAAATAACTGGTTCCGATATAAGAGATAATAAATGTATTTATTGAAAGAGAACATATCGGATGATAAGATTAAATCTATTTTGCAAACATATCAGAGCACCATATTGTTATTGTAATGCGTATTGAATGGTTTAAACAACATGTTTGTTACTTTAGTGTAAACCACAACTCTTATTTGAATTGTATTTTGGCGCAAGATCTCACCTGAAACAATAGAGAAATCCACAATGTAAGATGGTGATTAATAAAGGCTATGAAATACATAGAGATATTTTTATTTTAACACTTACAAAATTTAAGCGAAAACATAGTCTAAATTGCTTAAAAATATTCAGCGGTTATTTTTTATCTTAAAATTATTAATTATTATTAAACAATGTATATAATGCAATGAATCTATGCCTCTACGTAACTTGCATGAGTTTTATTTCTAACAGAACTTCCTTTTTTTTTCTTTACTATATCTTAACATTCATAAATCTATAAATTATGTAAAAAAGCGTGTTGAAAGAATCACAATTATATCGAAAAAAAAACTTCAAATACGTCATGTTCTCTATTGATCGCATCGGAAAATCAATCTAAACTGTCAAACCATCCTATTCATACCCCACTCCTTCTCAATAAAAGTGTAAAGGAAATTGAGAGCCATCACTACTTAACTTCAACACCTGCCCCAAACCCAATGAACGGTAAATCGAATACTCACTCGAGTCAGTTTGAGAGTGCAAGTAAATCATAAAGCACTTTAAGTTAAAGGAATTCCATCGATCTCCAACTGGAACAAAAAACGGGGTTCCTCAGATTAGGATTGACGGAAATTAATTAGATGGGCTTGAGTGATCGCTTCCGCTCATCAAACTACAGAGGGATGGGGGTGGTTGAGGGAACTTTTAGTTCGAGATTTCCGTTGGTGGTAATGCGATGGCAGGTTTTCAGCGGGTGCTGCATTGTTCGGCTTGATTGGGTTTTTATTGAAGTTTTAATTGTAATGATGTCGCATTTTTTTAATGGGGTTTTGTTCTTATTTAAGTTATTTATCGTGGTGCTAAACGTGTACTGAGAAATGAGCATTTAATGCACGAAAAATAAATATTGTGTTATAACTGTAACTGTATAAATTGTGTAACATGGTGTGTTTTCAGGTGGCGTCACGACCAGTTATTTTATTTTAACTGCTGTAAGTCAAACCGTCTGTTGCTAAGGGGGTTGCTAGGTGCAGCGGTATCTGTTTCTACAGCGGTTGCTAGGTCCGAGTCATGTGATTGCAAATGCTCCAATAGAAACATTCCATGACCAGTTATTTTCTTTTAACTGTTAACTGCTGTAGGTAAAAAAGTCTGTTTCTAAGGCCGTTGCTAGGTCCGAGTCATGTGATTGCAAATGCTCCAATAGAAACATTCCATGACCAGCTATTTTCTTTTAACTGTTAACTGCTGTAGGTCAAACCGTCTGTTGCAAAGGCCGTTGCTAGGTCCGAGTCATGTGATTGCAAATGCTCCAATAGAAACATTCCATGACCAGTTATTTTCTTTTAACTGTTAACTGCTGTAGGTAAAACAGTCTGTTTCTAAGGCCGTTGCTAGGTCCGAGTCATGTGATTGCAAATGCTCCAATAGAAACATTCCATGACCAGTTATTTTCTTTTAACTGTTAACTGCTGTAGGTCAAACCGTCTGTTGCAAAGGCCGTTGCTAGGTCCGAGTCATGTGATTGCAAATGCTCCAATAGAAACATTCCATGACCAGTTATTTTCTTTTAACTGTTAACTGCTGTAGGTCAAACCGTCTGTTGCAAAGGCCGTTGCTAGGTCCGAGTCATGTGATTGCAAATGCTCCAATAGAAACATTCCATGACCAGTTATTTTCTTTTAACTGTTAACTGCTGTAGGTCAAACCGTCTGTTGCAAAGGCCGTTGCTAGGTCCGAGTCATGTGATTGCAAATGCTCCAATAGAAACATTCCATGACCAGTTATTTTCTTTTAACTGTTAACTGCTGTAGGTCAAACCGTCTGTTGCAAAGGCCGTTGCTAGGTCCGAGTCATGTGATTGCAAATGCTCCAATAGAAACATTCCATGACCAGTTATTTTCTTTTAACTGTTAACTGCTGTAGGTCAAACCGTCTGTTGCAAAGGCCGTTGCTAGGTCCGAGTCATGTGATTGCAAATGCTCCAATAGAAACATTCCATGACCAGTTATTTTCTTTTAACTGTTAACTGCTGTAGGTCAAACCGTCTGTTGCAAAGGCCGTTGCTAGGTCCGAGTCATGTGATTGCAAATGCTCCAATAGAAACATTCCATGACCAGTTATTTTCTTTTAACTGTTAACTGCTGTAGGTCAAACCGTCTGTTGCAAAGGCCGTTGCTAGGTCCGAGTCATGTGGTCGCAAAAGCTCTATTGTTTTATGTACTAGGGAGCTACCGCCCCCTGCTCGCTATCGCTCGCCAACCCCCGTTAACTGCTGACGCAGACACGTTTGAACCGCTTCGCAATTCCTCACAAAACCCTGCTCACTGCACTTACTCACTTTATAAAACATTCTTAAAACAGGGTTAGTACTAATAATGGTGTAAATGGTGGATATACATTCAGTAGCGGAAATTTAACAGTTCCTTTATGGTAACATTAATTGGCGGGTCGCCTTATAATTCCAAGAAAATTAACAACAGAGCAATGTATCATTCCTTTACCATTTCCCCAAGGTAATGTTTTTTCACAGATCCATTAAGAAGCACTGAAACATCTCAGGAATAAATTTAACGTTCTTAAAATTTGTAACTATTTTCATCGATTGGCTGTGAAAAATGTAGTAATTACCGTAAACATCACGAAAATTTAGAATTTTATCTTCATGAGAACAAACAAACGTCGAAGTTGTGTCAGTTTCATAGCAATGACACGAATGTTTAGACTTCAAACATTTTCGATTTTTATCTTAATTTCTAAAACAGTCCCCTTGTTATCTAGTTGTTTGCGTTTTGGCATTATGAAATAAGGTGTCACATTTTACTACCTTAAAAACATACTTGCAAAAGAATATAAAAATAATAATAATTGTAAAAAATAAATGCAAAAGTTCAAAATTTCCGAAAGCGAGTTTATATTTTGTTGTAAATATGGTAATGATTAGGTTGCCACAACGACAAAGATAAATGTAAAAATATTAATTTGTTATTTAAAAAATAAAAGATAAATTATTTATAGTACAAAAGTTTTAAATATAATTAAAACCGTTCAAACAACAGAAATATAAATATTGTTAAAAGTAACCCAAAATATATTTCTTAAATTCGTGTTATAAATAGAAAGATGATTATTTAATTTATTTGAATATTAAAAACCAGTGAAATATGTTTTCAATTTTTTTGAAATTCATAGTTTCTTGCTTTATAACTGCAACCTTATCCGTAATCTAAAAAAATGGAAATATTTTAAAATTGAGATTTTTTAAGAAATTCTAAAGGCACTTTGCACATCCTCAAAAGAATCCGGACAGTTTGATACCAAATATGTGTTATACGGATCAGTAATTAAAAAGCCTTTCCCTGGAAACTGTTCACCAAAAACTTTTTTTTAGAATAGGGAGAAACTAGAGATACGCATAGTTATGAATGACTAAAAAAAGATTAAATAAAGGATTGAGAACTTTGTAAATAACTAATATTCCGCTGAAAACTAAACCGTTAAATATAATTGGTTTGTAAAATATAAGTCAAAATAAAAGTTTTCATATTGAAAAATGCAATATAAATTTCGTATTTATTTTCCATAATAAAATGTAAGCATATCAGTCACATGAATAACTTATTCCCTATATACTTTGTTTTTAAATATGCTTTGATCAATTAGATTATTTTTAGAAACAATTTTTTATAAAAAAATATGTACTTAACTCACGAAACAGTAGTTTTTGAAACCAATAGACTTTGAATCACGTTTATTTCTCTACAGCTTTTAACAAAATTGGAACTCTCAAGGTTAAACACGAATATTTTCTTGATCCGAACTTTGCCAATAAATGAGTTCTTAAATCTCAAAGAGAGCAATAAATGCATAGTTAAAAGTAAAGTAACTTTCCCTTATGAGTGTTAAACAATGAAATTACTCCAAGAAACACGTTTACACTCTTTCCCAAATGAACAATACAGCGGAATCGCTATTAAATTTTCGCTTCTTAAAAGGCGAACGAAAATTCAAATAAAATTACTCCATAATCTAATTTGTTGCACGAACGCCGGCCCATAAAGGCTTTTATCCGAATTTAATATCCGCTACAAAACTATAACTAAATCAAATTGAACAACAACAACAAAAAGACGAGGCATCTAACGCTAACCATCAGAATCATCCTCATATCATTAAAACGTAATTTTTATAATAATTCAAACCCCCTCCTTCGCGCTACTTTCAACTAACTCATTACCAAGCAAAGGAAATTTCCATCGAGGTACTACAACGGCGTAATATTTTACGATCTCCCCCCTCTGCATTTCCATTGAAATTAACTTCGTAGACTCTTCCTTAATGTCTTAGCTAAGGAAGGGGATCGAAATTTCGGAAAGTTATTAGACCGGTCCTGCTTTCGATCGGCAGGCATTATGTATATATGCGCCCGGAAGCTAATTGGACAGAGAACAGCTTTCGTCTTTGCGGCCGAAAGCATTCTTTAAAAGCATTAGGGATATTATTCAATTCGGAATTGCCGATTCGTAAGATGCAGTAACTTTCCGTATCTGAAGGCACTTGGCCGGGCAATTAAAAACTGTTAATGGAAACAGTCCCCCCCCCCGAAAAATGTTGAAAGGTAAAGTTGGAAGGGAGGAGGTAGCATTGCTCATGAATTGATTATTATGGATGAATCGTGAAGGATAAATTAAGTTTATTGAGGCTAGGCGTTTCTTCGTTTTGTGGCTCATTTCAGTTGAGAAAGTACATACTAATGCAATCGGTATTCCCCTCATTATTCTTAATACTTATATGAATGAAATGTGTATTAAAAAAAGAAACTTCTTGAAGTGTTCGTTTATTTAGGTTTCAGGTTTTAAGAAATAAGTATAATAAAAATATTGTAGTTTTAGTAAATTAAAATTTGTACACATTACATTAGAGTTCAATTTTGATTCTAATGTTCACAGATAGGTAGTTTTAGATCTAATTATTCGTATTATCATTGAAGATGAGTTATGCATATGGACTTGGCAATTTAACGACCCGTTTGTAGAAAATCCAGGATACTATAAAAAATTTGTTACATAGCATTAGTTTCAAGAAATTTGAAAAGGATATATTTTTCTCATTTTTAATTCAATCAGAATTGTCACACATATCAACACATTTTAAATAATGGACTTTTTTGTGCAATAGTAAACATACATATAAGAAACTCTTAATTTAATCATTAGTTTCCATATAAGCATATAGTACGGAACAAAAACACCTTCCGAAATTGGTGCATTTCCTTCAGTTTAACTAATACCACCTCAGTACAAGTTTGTTAAATGTATTCAAAATTTTATATTTGTTGAAGTAATTCCATTCTCAAACCTATAATTTTTTCATCTATTCTAAGAATTTAAGAAAACTCCAGCTCTCAAGCGTCGCCTCCAACCGTGGACCGGTTTCGCCCTTGTTAGGGCTCATCAGCACGGTATAGGAAGGTAACGCATGAGAGCGGAGGGAGAGCTTTTAGTCTAGCCGACTATAACGGAAAAAGTGGTGACTATTGACTAGTCCCCCACAAAGCTCTCCTTCCGCTCTCTTGCGTTACCTTCCTATACCGTGCTGATGAGCCCTAACAAGGGCGAAACTGGTCCACGGTTGGAGGCGACGCTTGAGAGCTGGAGTTTTCTTACATATTCCTCTAACCAGAGGTAGTGGTAAAATACTCCCTTTTCATATTCTAAGAATTGTTTAGACTAATTTGGGAATAGAAATTAAATAATTTGTAGCTAGATATAAAAATGACATAGATTGATTCAGAACTATGTAGAATATGATAACGCAAGAAAACCCTTTCCTTTCATAGGTGCTAAAGCAATATGATAGTATATTGTATAATGAAATTATGACACTAATTGGTACTACCGCTTAATTGAACCACCAACACAACATCTCTGTTTACCAACCGTATATAGCTAACTAATAGCCCTTAGTACCACATCAATTGAGAACGCCCTAAGGACCCCATTCCCCCTTCGATACAACAAACGCCTATGATGCAATTTGGAATTCCGTGATTATTAATGCCTGCCTATCATCTACTACAATGGCATAACGAATTGCATTAAAACGACAACCATTTGTAAAGCAAGCTATTCTGAGCCGTACTCCGTAATCTGTTTGTAAATCTGCGTTTAATTAAAATAGCTCCGAGTCACCCCTTGCACCACTGAAGTGAATTCCCATGCACTCCAATGCTAAGTAATATAGATTCCTTCATAATCGAAACCAGCTTCTGTTTGGATGTCCGACTGTGACACTTAATACCTTTCTGAAGCAGGTACGCCAATAGTTCTGGATACGAGTGTTAAAGTCATCAATTCTCTCTCAGAGCAGGTCTGAACATGCATTTGAATAGAATAGGTGAAAGCGACCAATCCATTGAATTTAACACTAGAACCGCCATGATTTTGTTTTACCTAAAGCCGAGATTTGAGATCATTTCGACCGTTGGGCTCAATCTTATCAATGAGGAAGTTGCATGATTTTTTTATTTTTTAATCGATTCGTCTTGCAAAAATAAGCAACTTCCCAAAATTTGAGGCCGATCGCGAAACTTTTTGACTGTCAAAAAAATAACAAAAATCCACTTTTTAAAAGCGCGCAAAAACGCCAAGAGTCTGGGATCATCGTATGTTGACGTCATCATACGATAAACATTGTTGGAAGCAATGGAGTTGATGGTATGATTGTTGACATCTTTAAACAATAAACGTTTTCAATCACGTGTTTTTTTTTTCGACTTTTAAATTAAAATATTTAATTACCTGTTCATCCTTTTGAAAAATTGACTAGATATTTTATTTTACCATACAAAAACCATACGGAACACTTGTTTGTATTTGAAAATCTGACACATGCAACTTCCTTAATATGAAGTATTTTCGTTAACAATTTATTTTTACACTGTACGACAATGACACAGAAAGTTTTATTCATTATATTATTTTTACATTGTACCTTTTGCCATGCAAAAATGTTTAATTTATCCATTATTTACCAAATTATTTATATGCAACCATTCCTAAAAGTATGAGAAACTTATCACAACTATTCTTTAAATATGTGTCACACAATACTTGACAGCTTAACTAACTTAACAACTAAAGCTAAAAGACGCAATTTTTTAAAACTTTTAATCAGCATGAGCTTCAAGAAATCTATATAAGCAGTTTTTGTGTTACATATTTAATGGAGGTAGAGTAAATTCTCTTGATCTCTTTGATGCTTAATGATTTGATTTGGAAATGTAAACAAAGAAAGTTTACATTTATTTGATTTTCCGGGATAGATGGCCGTGTTTGAATTGGCTAATGAATGGTGTTTGAATTCCATTCAAACACGGCCATCTATCCCGGAAAATCAAATAAATGTATCTTCAGGTCGTGGAAGTTTTCATCAAAAGAAAGTTTAGTCTGAAATTCAAATGAAAGTTAAATTTAATTGTCAAAATTAAGTGAAAATTTTCACTGTCTTAAATTCTATTAACTCTTAGTAAACATGCACAATATCCTAAACTCAAAGAAAGCAATTGAAAAACTCACCTAATATTTACATTAAGAACGGCTTATAAATTCTTCATCTGTGTGTTTATATAAACTCTAAAAATATTTTGAAACAAAGTTGTTTATACATTTTTCACTTCTCCAACAACATATTTTCACATTTGTATCTTATCGAAACATATACTACACTTTTAGTTATAAAATTATAAAAGGTTATTTACATTCCTCCATGATAAATGTCTACACCCATTTCAATAGAAAGAAGACAATTAACATAAGCAAACTTGATTTTTTTCCTCTATGAAATCCGCAGACCCTTAATGTGTTTTGAAGTAATCCTTTAAATCCTAACGGTTCTTCACTACTCAGAAACAATACCTAATGGTCTATTTTAAACAAGATTACATAACAAAAATTATTTCCAGAAAAAAGTTTGAAAATAAAATATATCTGGCAAGGGGAAGAAGCACTGTCCATTAGTAAAAGAAAACATAACCACAATAGAAAGAATCTCAATTAAGAACTACGGTACATTACCTTCATTGGAACTAACTACGGAACGGAAACAAATTGCATTAGGAAAGAACAAATACAACGACCTGAGGAGAAACCATTACGATAAATATATTAGTGAGGACCTTTCGAACTCAAATAGGTCCGAACTTGTTGCATTTTAAGAAAGAAAGGGACTAAGATGCCGATATTATAGGAAAAAATATTTCGTTTGGATGGAAAACAAGGATTTTTTTCATTTATTAGAGATGTTAAATGCATAAAATTAGAAAATACACCTATTAGAAGATTTTTTTTGTCAATAAAAGTTATTCTCCTTAATTTTTCTTCTGATTCTTTATAGTGATTTTTTAAAACTATAAGTTAGGTAATACATCTGCGTTCTAGCTCAATAAAAAGTATTAGAGTTTAAGGTTGTTTTGTATTTTTTCTGTTATACTTGAGTATTTATCTTTAAAAATTTCGAATTTAAGATTTTGCCATAAAAATGAAGATACCAACCTTAGAATTATAATGATATGAGGTTTTTAAGTATAAGATTTGTGAGGTTTGTTAATATAAGAATCGTTACCCAAAGATAGGCTTACTGAAACATAGCTTTCAACCTTTAAACGGGTTGTTCGTAAAACAAGGTTTTTATCGTTTAAAATCCAAAGGATTTTTTTTCTAATTGCCCAAATCACTTAAAACTTGGTAGTCATTATCAGTAATGTATGTTAAATACCTACACGTATGGATTTCAAAATATATTTATTACAAAATTTTTTACAAAGCAAGAAAGTAGAAACTTAGCATATTTTTTTTCAAAAAAAATGTCAAATTTCAGATTTTCTTTTATTTTTCCGAAACCCTTGTAGATATTTAAAAATTTCCATACGTAGAGCTAACAATATATAGTGGATTTATGTTGAGAAAAATATCAAGTGAAAAGAGTGTATATTAAAGGAGGAGTAGCATTTTGAAGTAGGGTAATTTTGCAACTTTTTTTAAATTTAAGAAATAAATCAATTTTTGAATTTGCTTTTTGTGCTAAATATGAATTAATATAAAGTAAATACATAATTTAACACCTAAAAAGATAAAATCCTGTTAATAGAGTAAAAAGTACTGAGTCCCCTTAAAGAGAAAAAAAAATTCGAATAGACTTCATCTCTTAATATCACAAAGAGAAGGAACACCCCTTTAACGATCACTTTGATATCCTCTAAAAACTATTGTTTTCCTGAGTTATGCTTCACTAAAATGATAAACTGCTATGGAGCTGCATCTTTTATAATACAATAACAGGTTTCGAAACAATGGTTTAAGATTTTACTTGTCAAATTTATCATATTTTAAAGGAGTTTTCTAAAAATAATAGTTACTTTGTATTAATAAAATAAAAGCTACTTATCAAATAATTTAATGTTGGTGAAGAAAATTATTTAGTAAAATTCGAGTTTAATCTCCAAACATATCTAGAATTGAAAAAACGCCAATTTTATATGTAAAGATTATGATTGTCGTTGTTGCCTACACCCAAGATCTAGCTGAGCTGTATGAAGTTCATTATGTTATACACTCAAGTAATGGTTAGATTATTTTTTTCTAATGGGCGGGTACTACCGGACATTATCCTTGACCACTGAACTGCCCTAAGAAGCATCTACTTAGCATAGCCCAGCCAGCACCTGTGGACCGGAGCCACGGAGGTGAGGTACTATTACCCGCGCCACACACACATTCACTCGCACTACCCCTTTTTACAGGAGGGCCACATTTATTTATCACACAGGGACAGAACCCAACATCCATGCCAAACGGGGATTCGAACCCCAGACTCGCAGTCAGATACTCTAACCATTAAGCCAGTAAGTATGCGATTAGATTATTTAAATAAATATACGTCAGACTGGTTAAAATACAGTTTTCTCAGAATAAAATTACAATAGTATCTTCATTTGCATTTCTGAGTATTACTAAGGGAATATAATTCAAAATTAACCAGTATCTCCACATAAATTGTTGTGGTAGCCCATAATAAAAACAACTCCAGTCTCAAAGCAACCACCCCTATACATTCAACGGACGCAATCTTATCGAACAAAGCATTTACCGCTATAGGCGTCAAGGGACTGCCCGAGAGCTTAACGGCGACGACGGATAAGCGACGATGGATCATCGTTAAGATTCATGCTACACAAGACAATTTTATGGCTATAAGCTCACTTTCAGCTCAGGACAGTTCACCAACCTCTTACAGAACGACACGGGACAGTAATCAGAGATCCCACTTAGTCGATACGTCAATAGTGCTATTAGGGTACAATCCTTTATACAGCTACCCTCAGGATTCCTGGGGAAGAAGAAGAAGAACAAAAGGAATATTTCATCACCTAATGGAGCTTGAGGGAGATTATGTCCCTGAAGAATACAGTGGATGCGAGAACGTGTGATGTAATCATCCTCATAAAGTTCGTCTAGGATGTTTCGCCTTAAGAATTCTCCAGGCTGTCCTTCAGATGGTTGGGGAATAAAGAGAGTAGGGGAGCTTGAAGGTATCTAATCGATTGGGGAAAAATTTCGAGATGGGAATCTTCATGCTTAAGTTGGTAGGTAGAGGACGGCTTTGAGGGTAGTGGTTTTTGGAAAATTAGGGAGAGCGGGGTAGTAAGATTCAAATGGGGTTATAAGAAGTGAGCAAAATTTCCACAGGATTTTTTTTAAAGTTTAGGAAGCTGATTTTTTTTCAGAATGTTTATATCATCACCAGCTTTCTTTTAAAAATAATGCACTTTCTAAGTTTAAGGGAAATGGGATTTTTACTTGTATCTTATTACCCTAAGCGACGGAATCGTGTTACCTCATGAGGGGTAATAAGAAACAAGCCAGTTATTTTACGAATTAAAACATTTAGAAATCGAATGAAGGTATTAGTATAATCTCTAAAGAGTGTTTTATAACCCCGGTAATTTTTAAAAATTTTCATCAAACATCTTTTGATGTGATTTGGCATTTTAATTGATTTTACTTTTATTTGAAAAGTTTTTACTATGTATTTTTACTTTTTTGATATCAAACATCTGTATTTCATTTCTATTTTGAAAATACCAGATATGTTTTTAGTTAACAACATATTTTAGTTTTTTAAGCTTGTAATCCAGCAAAAGAGTTTTTCAAATCAAATCAAATCAAAATTTATTTTTTACTAATATATATACATATTTAAGGTCAAAACAAAAAAATATAAGGGAAAATGACAAAAAAAACACGCATGAGACAAAACATCTAGTGTCATCATCATCATTTTTTAGCTCTAAAAAACAATTTTCAAAAGGTTGTTGGCCAAATTTTAAATTTCGGCCATATTTTTATTCAAATTTCCCAATATTAAAAAAAAATTTTTTTATAAATTCCTTTTTGCAGAATTTTTATAGTTTTGGAGTGTCAGCTAGTTTACTACTAGTTATTTAGTCTCTAAAAATCAATGTCTGTCTGTATGTTTGTATGTATGTCTGTCCTTTATAGTTTTAAACTTTTCGAACCTACATTAACTTTTAAACTATACCACGTTGATCTACTCGCTCCAGGGAAGGTTTCCGAATAAAAATAATTTAAAATAGAAGCATCCCAACAACTTTTTAGGTCAATTTTATCCTTAACCTTCCTACCCCTTTGGGGTCTTTTTCGACCCCAGACGCACTTTGACGCTTGATATCTCCCATGCATTTTTGTTTTGACAATTTCCGATGCTACTATTCCTTAATTACGCAAAGTTTTACAATGGGTAAAAATTTTGGAGTTATTATTCCATTTTTAAGTGTCTTGGGAGAAATAGTCACATATTCCCCCTCTGGGGTCTTCTGAGACCCCAGCCATGAATGGCGGTAAAACAGTATCAAATAAAGTTTAGTATTTTATTTTTTGTTGTATTATAGATAAAAAAAGGTTTGCATGTTTGTTTAGAACGTTTGGAGAAATATTAGAAAGATATTTTCGTAGAAATTGTCATTTTTTTACAAAAAGAAGATTGCGGCTAAATACATTGAATCACTCGCTATTTCTTAAATTTTTTATTCACATTCTAAGAAAAATATGCTATTTATAGAAATCTTTTGAGTATCTAACAGTTGCAGCAAAAAAAACTCAGACAACTGTCGCCATTACTTCCTGTTGAACACATTCTTTACAAAAACAATATAAATTCATGGTTGATTGTAAATAGGTTTTTATATTCAGTCTTCTTTGAAAAATAAGAATGCTTTCAAATATTTATGAGTGTTTACGGAAGTCCAGTATGTGATTTCGAAGAATTATCAAGAAAAAAAACAATTTTATGTTAAAACTTACATAAGCAAGCGAGATACTGATTTCACTAAGAAATCTGAACCGATCATTTTTTTTTGTATTACTTCAATTTTAAAAAGAAGAATCCAAACTTTACATGTTTCATAATACTAAATAAATTAATCTGGGGTGACAGGTAGCTGATAATGCAGAATAGAGAATATATGCAGCTTCATAAATCGTTTAAAATAAACTACTAAATTCTACCCGTGCAAGACCGGGAATATCAACTAGTATGCTTTAAACACTTTGATTATAAATATTTTAAGTAAAACAACTTCAATGTAGTTCATTTCTGTAATTTAATTCTTGTTTGAAGGTCCAGATGTTATAAAAAACATGTATCAAAAGAAACCCAATTAAGCCGTAATAAGACGAAAAAAATGAGAAAAATACCAAAAAAATTGGATAAATTATTCTGAAGCATCTTTCTAGAAATAAAAAATGACAATTCTTCTCCATTTAAGGAATTTTTAACCTTTATTAGAGTCATAGGCATGTTTTACGCATGGGGTCCTCAGAGACCCCACGAGGGGAATATGTGACTATTTTTTCAAGAGGGTAGGAAGGTTAAAAACCCATATTCCACGCCTAACTTCAGGGCAAAACCACATTGTTGTAAATATAACAAGAGAAGACATAACATTAATTGTTGTCGGCATAGCATCGATTGTTGTAGATTGAAATCGATTGTTGTAGTTTTAAATCCTCTGTTGTGGCATAAATATAAAAGTGGATCCTTTATTTAACAATTTCCCCATTAAGACTGGTGAAGCCCTTCTGTAACACACCAGATGATATTTATTAAAAAAACTGAAACCCGGGCGAAGCCCGAGTCTAGCGCGTTAGCACTAGTTTATTATAAAATGCATCAATACGTAATAAACGTAGACATTACAAACGTTCTCAATTTATTCAATGTCGTTGTATTTAATTCGGGATTCTATTGAATGAGTTTTGATAGAGAAGTTGTATTAAACGAGTGGAAAATGTATTTAACATCTCTGGATGTGGATGAATTGCATTTTCATAGTGACTATCAATATTTACATAATTTTGTATTTTGCTGTTATAACAAGGCCTTTTTAATTGATAATTGGTATTTGAAGAGAAATTTTTGGCATTCATAAAGCATAGGAACTAATTTGGATGACAAAAACATTTTAATAAGGAAATATAATTTTTTGAAGACAAAGGGAAAAGGTATGACAAATAAACTTTTATTCACGTATTTTTGAACAACACATTTATCCTTTTCTTAGATTAAATTTTAATGTTAACAAGGTATAATTTTCAAACATACATTTTTTCTACCTAATAATTCTTGTACTTACAAAAAGAACCGTTGGTATATACTGAACATAATACGAAACGTTTTTCTTCTTTTTATGGTAAATACATTTTATTCCGGTATTAACAGATGTGAATGAATAAATATTAAGTAATTCTATTACTTAGTATTTGAAAATTTATAGTATTGTAGAGTATTTAGAAATCCACATTTACTTTCTTTTATAATTCACCCATTTGTACCATCACCAAAGTGATATAATAGACGACTTTATTTGAATATAAAATGAAAATAAATGCTCCGAAAGAATAAAAAGTAAACGAGAGCTTAAACTAAAAATAAACCGTACTACGAAAGCCCTTCAAATAAAAGAAACTTACAATTTTTTAAATGTTAGGCATTATAAAGTATAAAATGCAATAATTTTGTATGGCGTATTTACTTTCCTCGAAACATCTTTGTAAAGATATGGTAATGACGAAATAAATAAAAAAGAAACCATCTCCGTTTACAAGAAAAGATTTACCTTATTATAAAAATCAATCGTTCAACGGATACATTTCTTTCAGAATTTCCCCTGAACATCATTTATCTGTTTTTTGCTGCAGAGGAAAACATTACTCTCGGCATTCTCCCAGTTTACAAAGCGGTCATGTTATGGTGAAAGAAATGCCCGTTTTGTGAAGGAGTATCTACCCTTTTTCCTAAACGAATGACAACTAACAAGGGGAAAATACACCGGGTACAAACAAAACGGGTAAAAGTGCGCTACACAAAACGGTTTCGTCTTTCATTCATTGCTTGTCTTGTTTCTTTTCAACAAGCCCGATAAGAAATAAAACCAACGCACTGAGCTTGTGTGCTTGCCCATAAAATGACCATTTCTCTTTCATTCAGCCATTGGGAGGCAGCTTGTTGGGAGAAGAATCCACTCCCCGATTTAATTCACTTGCGAAGACATTTTTACTTCTGATTTATTTGAGTTACCCTTAGCTCGTGCACCGATTTGTGCCGGATAAACAGACTTGGGGTTTTGATGTTGAAAATAACATGAAGTTTGCGATGCTCTGAAAAAGAAGGGATTGCTCGAAATCTGATCCACTTCGCTTATACGGTATAGTCAATGTATTTTTTGGTTGGGTTATAAAAGGATTGCGGAGTATCAGTTTGAAATGATGTCTGAAATGTTTTGAAAGTGAAATCAGAGGTACTTTATGTACTCCGAGAGTAAGCAGTAGTTTAGAAATTCATGTATGTTGAAGTATAAAAAATAGAAGTCTGAGTTTTCTCTCTATATTAAAAAAAAGTAACAGTGACCGTCACCGCCGTCGCCGCCGCCGTCACCGCCGCCGCCGCCGCTGATTTTGAAAATTTTATTTTTGAACATTGGTAGACAAATGTATGAGGGTCATTTCAGTTTCCAAACCTAATTAATTAGATAATTAGTTCTGGAGTTATTTAATGTCAAAGTCGAAAACTATTTTTTTCGGCTGCGAGTTCGCCCCCAGCAAAATCTATTTACAGCAGAAACATGATTTTTTGCAGACGCATACTCTTAGGTATGAAGTTTTGCACCTCGTCGCCCTTTTTTCGAATTTCGAATTATTTTTGGAGTTATTAAATTCTAAAGTTTCGAAATTTTTTACCCGTTTTCGGTTTTTTCGGTTTTTTCGGTTTAATCACAGTAGAACTATGATATTTTAAACACGCATACAATTATTTTTTATAGAAAGATTGGCGTTTCGTTTTTCAAAAAAATCGAATTAGTTTTAGAATTATTAAGATACCAAGTTTCAATTTTTTCTTCTCTTTCTGGTCGTTCACTAGAGAAACAGGCGATTATTTTATGAATCTGATTTCTTATTCCCGATGATTCACTAGATACACACGTGCATTTTATAAATTTAAAAGTTTTTTAGAGGCATTTTTTTTCTCTAAGATGGTTGATGATTATTAGTAGACTTGCTGGATATTTTTGAAAACATTTCGGTTAAATTAATGGTAAACTAAAAAGGAATATTTTAGTAAAAGTTTTATTTTGATATTTTGGTAGTAATGGTTCGCATTAAGTTATTGATAAGTTAGAGAGATAAAAAGTTTCAATTTTAAATGATCATTTACTAAATATACAAGTTCATGGTTTTACTGGATAGTTGAGATGAAACAAGCGAGCTCTGCTCGCTAAGATCCCGAAGCGATCTTCATAGAACTGCGAAGCAGTTCCGGGGGTTGGTGAGCGATAGCGAGCAGGGGGCAGAGCCCCCTAGTATCTGAAAATAACTCAAAACTTAAGAATTCATAATAACCCTATCGGAAATTTTTTTCTGGTGTTCCAAAAACCAGTATCAAATTATACTGGATCCAGTATAATTTGATACTGGAACACCAGAAAAAAATTTCCAATAGGGAAATCTAATAAGAAGGTAACTAGGCAGGTACAGTAGGTACACTATATAAGGGTTTGAATGCCAAGGTTTTAAAAAAGCATGACAGAAAAACCCTGAAAAAATCCTCTAAAAACCATCACCTCAGTTTCTAACGTTATTTTAAGGTTATTTTCCTTAGGTTACCGCTAACCGTATAGGAGACAACTAGTGTGCAGCTTGTTTTTACCTTGTCACAAGTTTATAGGTTGTCAGTGACAACCTTGCAAAATCCTTAAAGGGGTTGAGCCGTCTGTAAGGTTACAACAAGATTTATAAAGCCTTACTTTGTGCTACATGGAATGTGTGGGTTACTTGTTTGAATAGTTATCACATTCTTGTGTTAGCATATTTTACTTGAAGGGTAAAATAATATTCTTTCTTTCTTGAATTGCAAAATTTATCATTTCTAATTAATACATACCAATTAAAATTTACGTTACATGAAAAAAGCTTATTCTCATTATTTTTTATTGTAATAATATGTAATACCAATTTCTAAATTGGGTGAATAGATATTTTCTTAACCCCAAACCCAACAAATTAAAATCGAGCTGTATGAATTTTAATGAGAATGCTTCAGAAAGGCATGTATAATATTGACGAGTTCGTGATATTATGCATGCCTTTATGCACCTAATTGAGCGTGCGTTTTAGGGGTTTTATTCAAGATATTTTTCTGCTTAGGGTGTCTTTTCCTACTGAATCGCTGCTGCTCTACAACTTAGTCATTGACTTTTTTCACGTACCTCACATAGTTTTTAAAATAAAAATTATAACTCCTAAACTTTTCGCTAGAGGGCGTTGAAAGTTATCTCATCGGATAGGGCATGGTCTTTTTACTATATCTAGACCCCACTTTCATGACTATATCTGTAGGGGTTCAAAAGTTAAAGGGGTTGTGCCACTTCTCGTGGGACACCCTGTATATTTTCTTTACCCCAAACCCAACAAATTAAAATCGAGCTGTATGAATTTTAATAAGAATGCTTCAGAAAGGCATGCATAATATTGACGAGTTCGTGAAAAGGCTTAGAAACAATGTTCAAAAAGGAAAAAGTCATTAGAGAAAGATCATTTTGCTTTACAGTCAATACTCACGACTTTTCACAAAACGCCATTTAAACATCCCTCCCCAGAAAGCAATTCAAATATCGGGAGCACAGATTCATTCGAACAGGAAGATTCATAAATTCTTAATTGCCTTCAGCAACAAACGCGGAATCGAGAAACTTTCCAAAACTTTCCATACAAACAAATTAATGGCAATCTCACGTGACCAGCACTGCAAGTTGCGTCACTCCCCTATAGAATTCTCAAAACAACACAGCTCCGACAGTCATAAAAGCCATGCGTGCTCGCATGCACAACAAAAGGAATAGCACAAAAGACAGGGAGGCCCATGTTATTTCTCTTCGCCCATCGGTAAACAGCCTAATTATGGATATGACTCCTCTACTATCGGTTTGTCGAACCGCCGTTGCTACGTCGTTTGATTTCTGTAAATATTTAATGACTATTTAGATGCGTGTGTCTTTTTACGTGGGATATTCCCATTAGGTTCGTCGGTGAGGTTTACTTATTAAATTATATCGTGATTAAATAAGTAATTATCTTATTGAAACAAGTTGAGACTATTTCTATTTCAGTTTTCAATACTTTATGAGAAGATATTTGTTTCTTGATACAAATAGCTGTTTATATCTGCAGGGTGCTTCAAAAGTCCGTTTCGTGGCTTTTATTTGGAACCAACGTGATGGAAGTGTCGAGGAAGTAGAGGTGGGCAAAAAACGCGTAGCAGTTAAAAAATAGCTGCTACGAAAAGAAAATAAATTTGTGCGTTTACATCATACCAAAATTGAGCTCATTAGTAGGACCAGGGTAGCGAGAGGGTTAAGGATAATGTTTATATTTTACCGGGTTACGGATGTCAGGTGGGAAAAATAGTTAGTTCGTCACTTTATCGTTGACAACTGCCATGGTTACTGATTCGGTGGTGGTGGAAGAAAATATTTTCAAGCGCCTATTCAAAATGAATAGAGTAAAGAAGTATCTTGTACTCCAAGATCATATGCATCAACGTTATTATAATTAACCCAAAATCAATGTTATTATCGCCACTAAAATATTATATGTGTTAATGGTTAGATGAACAGTGTTTTCACTGCTTTTCATTTCAGGCTTAACCTTTTACAGGCCGAATTAAGATCCAGGTATATTTTAATAAATTTTTTTACATAAAATACCTTCTAATGGTTCAATTAAGAGACATTATTAATATGAAGGCGGTAAAAATTTTTAAGTGTGATTTTCACCATGTTCCCAATTGGGAACATTGGCCACTTCAGACTATACTTCGACCGGGGAAGCACGCATAGACTCAAATGATAAACAAATCAAATAAAACCCAAATTTTGTGGAATAACTAACAAAATCAACCTTAATTATAGTTTATCTTTGTGTTTAAGCTGTAATTTTATAGAAATTTCAGAAATTTGAAAACAATGTAATGGCAATTTAATGCAAAATACCAAAATTTTTTATCATTATGTAAGTAAATTTTATACACTAGCCTGAAAAATACAATGTAAAATTTCAGATATCTAAAACAACTAAAATATATATGAGGGATTAACTAATTTTAATTTTCCTATTATCAAAAGCCAAATTATTTTATTGCACACAAGAAAAATATTGAAATTATTGTACATTTATAAATAGGATTTAAAATGGATTATCATAATTTGTACGAAAATAATGATTAAAAATTTGAGTAATGAATGAAATAATTGGTTTTTGAATGCAGCATTAATACATTTATAAGAAAATTTCACAGTAATTACTATATAAATCTAAAACATTGTATCTTTATTTTCTTATACAAAACGCATTTTAGATACCATAATTTCAAAATTAATTTCTTATGTATAATAAATAACAATATACCACACGTGTGAATCTACTAACCTTTCTTTTTTACTACCATAAATTCTCTGCGATAAGTTATTTGGAAGCCGACTTATTCAATGTTTATACACATTCATCATTTCTCTGAACCAAATCGGAGTTTCAAATGAAAAAAAAATATACAATCAAAACCAAAAACAAACCAGCTATTTCCTTTCTGAAAGGGGAATCCCTTTTAAGCAATTATAAAACCATTTTATTCTTTACGAAAAAGAAATACTCCCATTCTACTGAGTTCTATGACACAACGCCATACTACAAACTGGGTTTCCCGTGAATAGCGGCGACAGGCCAATGTTCCCAATTGGGAACATGCATGATTCGCAACTTACTACAAGCGTGTTTTTAAGAGTTGTTATTAATACTAAAGATATCTATTTAAGGTAAGTCTTTGCCAATATCCTTACCAAATTTTGGAAACTTAGGACAATATTTCGATTTTTCATGAATTATTTTGTGGACCTCTATCAAAAATCGTAAAAATGGCCTATTTTAAAATTTTTCGTATTTTTTTCCTATAAAGATAGCAACTTCGTTTGAATTTTAAAAAATCAAGTCATCTTTCAACTTTACATGGTAAAATTTTCAACTGTATTATGATAGTAGTTATTTTTTTATGAATTTTCAAACACGATGTTCCCAATTGGGAACATTGGCCTGTAAAAGGTTAACACTGTTTTCTCAAGCAGCTTCAGAAAACACCAGACACATTGGATCAGCAAAAACCCACTCCAATAAACAAAATAGAACTCCCTGTTTTCCAAACCTTCAATATCTCCTATCATAAAATAACATCACTCATCCGCCCTCTAAAACCACCTCACAACCAGCAGCATTTCGATTTTAATACGGCCGATATCGGTAAAAGAAGATCCTCAACCACTGCGACTGGCTTCACAACAACAACAACAACAAAAAAAACTCCGCATACATATCGTAAAAATTTTACGCGGCGTTTTTATTAGCATTATTTACGATAGCGGGATACAGCACACCTTTTTATACACCCCATTTTTGACTTTCACCTCCGACATTCCTCTTTATCAGGAGGGTTACACGCTTTTCGGCATAAAACCCCGGCGATTTGTAGCTACAAGATGCGATTGTTAGCTGAAAGTGTTCATTCCAGATGCGCGGGGAGGCCCGGCGTAAAACTTATGAATGGAGCGAAGAATCTTTTCCAGGGGATGACAAATAGGAGTGTTCGCGGTTAAATTTCGAAGGGGGAGGAGTAGGATGAGGGTATTGTGTAATGTTTGGAAAGAAGGGCGTTTCGGTGATATGCATGTGGGTGGGGTTTTTGAATTTGTTCTATGGTGTGGTTAGTGTGAGGATTCGGAAAATATGGTTTTAAAAATTTTTAAATTATATTATTGTTTAGTTAGCTTAACCCTTTATTTACTGTATCATGATTTTTTGCAATTCTTTTCATGTAAATATTTTTTTAAATCACTAAATTGAAAATTAAGGGATATACATAAATAAAACAATAATGAAGTTAATGATTTTTTTTTTATTTTTTAATCGATTCTTCGTGCAAAAATAAGCAACTACTCAAAATTTGAGGAAGATCGTGAATTTTTTTTGATTGCAAAAAAATTAACAAAAATCTCCTTTTTCAAAGCGTGCAAAAACGCTAATAGTTTGGGATGTGACGTCATCGTACGGTGAATATTGTTGGAAAGCAGCGGAGTTGATGGTATGATTGTTGACGTCATCGTACGGTGTTTTCACTTAGCGTTTCCAGTCACGTGTTTTTTTCTCGACTTTTAAATTAGAATATTTAATTACTTGTACATTTTTTTTGAAAAATTGAATAGATATTTCATTTTAAAATACAAAAAACCATAAAAACCATTTGCTAAAGCTTATTAAATAAATTGATACTTTTGAGTACCGTGAGTACACTGAGGGCTAAATTACTCTAACAATACAAAAAAATATATTGCTTTTTTATGGCAGTTTTAAGTCTTAAAAAATAATACACTTTCCTTTTGACTTTAGCTACTTTTTTGAGGGAAGAAAAATTACAATCATGAGAATCCGATCAAAATGGCAGCTGAAAGCACAACTTCAGTTAAATCTATTCTCATTTCCCGCTAAAATAATCTTTATAGAACCCGTGATGCTTCTTATACTGGAATAGTAAACCTAAACGAGTGTTCCTGCAAAGAATCGTCAGCGTATTTGTAAGGATGATTATTCTATGAAATTTAAAGTTGGTGAGATTTGTAAGTAACGTCAGTAGATAAAGGCTTAATATCAATAACTAAATTCTTATTGCTCTAATTGCATACTATTACATAGTTTAGTGTCTTCTAAATGGGCATTTGCCTGTTTTACTAAATTTATTAATGATACGTATAAACCTTTTTAACATTTTAAACATTTGTCAACTTTTAAATCTTTAGTTATCTTTTAGTTTTACTATGTACGAGGGTTGTTTTTTAATTAACTTCCGTTTTGCTCCTGTAAAAAACGTTGTAAGAATTTCAAAACAATTTTGGTACGTTAGGATAGGTACATCCTTGAAGATCAATTTCCAACTTTATTGGAAAAAATCGGACATTTTTTCTATTATTTATCGAATTTACAAGCGCGTTCCTCGAACTTATTTCCCGCCGGCCCATAGAGAATTTCTCTTCCTTTAAACTCTGTTCGCATTAACAATAGACAATCGGCAGGCAGGTGATTTTTCCAGCATGCTATTGTGAATGTTTAAAACCATATGTTTTACATCTGCCAAGTTCCAGGCATTGGGGATTCTGGAGTTACAGCCATAATAAACAAGGCTACATCGATAGATGTGCAGGCAAAGTGTGCGCTGAGGGGGAAAACGGCTTTCCGAACCGATGCGAAGCTCAACGAAAAATCAAACTTTTCATGAAGCGGGATCGAAAAACTTAGGAAAAGGTACGGTAAATGGTCTATTTAAAGGTGATTACGTTGAAAAGTAATTCAAGATGTTTGTAACCTTCCGTAATAACCTTATTTTTAAATATTCATTTGTTTTTTTATTTTTAAACTATCAAAAAGGGGAAAATTTCGAAAAAGAGGATTTCTCTATGGGTTGGCGGGAAATAAGTTCGTGGAGTACGCTTGTAAATTCGATAAATAATAGAAAAAATATCCGATTTTTTCCAGTAAAGAGGGAAATTGATCCTCAACGGTGTACCTATCTACCAGTAGCAAAATTATTTCGAAATTCTTACTATTTTTTTTCAGTAGCAAAACGGAAGTTAATTAAAAAACAACCCTCGTATTTTTACTTACCTCTGTAAGCCCCGTATAATACTTAGTGGTAAACGGGGAACTTTTTGTATATTTAATAAAAAAATTACAGCTTCCTAGGAAAAAACCAAGGTTTCAATTTAAAAAATCATCAAAACTTAATGAAATTTTCGTTTCTTACATCAATGAAGAAATTATGATTTTCAAAGTGAATAAAGAGGTTAAAGCAAAGTTCAAAACATAAAAATAAACAGAATTATTGCCTTAAGCTTCTATATCATTAAAATTTACCAATGATGTTTACTTAGTTCGACCAAAGTATTAAACTTCTAAATAATACATATATTTCAAGAATTATTAATATTACTGAGTAATTCCGACCTCTATTTGCATAATCCATCAGCAATCATTTACGCTCATTTTCTCACATTGATAACTTACTTGAATTATATAGATTTTTCGCAGCATATTTCACTATTCTAACCTAAGCCCTAGGGTTACCTTCCATAAATCCGTGAAAAGAATGGATTCAACTTATTTCATTAAGGGTAAGTAATTAGCCTTAAAAAGGAATGAAATTAGCTTTTCCTCACAGCTATGATTGCTCATTAGGCAACCCAATTCAAATAAACTTTGTGTGAACACTTAAATTATTTACTCACTTTGGTCTTTATGAAGATGATTAGGGGTTTTAAGTATGAGCAAACTTTTATTATATTATTTCAAGGAATCTGGAGAAAAAATATTAAAACCCGTAACAGGGGAGGTGAAAAAAATGGAATTTCCAAAAAATGGAATAGAAGTGAATTTTCCATACAATCGCACTTGTCAACATGCTGATAATTAAGGGGTCAGGGCCAAGGTCACGAAAAGTGAAGCTAACGGAAGAATCCATTCAATCCAAGCGTGTGGAGGGGAGGAAAGAAAAATGATGCGGAGTCTGGGAGACCCACGTCCCCTGCTAAGGGTTAAATACCTACTAATTGTAAAGAAAGAAAGTACGATTTTGAAATTGTGTAAATTTTTCTAAAAATGAAAATTTATTGCCTTTATTATAATATTTATTTAGTCTATATTTATCTTTTCTCTGTGTATGTTTTAATTAAAGCAAACAAAAGCTTCCCGTGTACCACATTGTATCACAGGAGGAGGCTTTAAGAAGTAACTAAATTTTGGAAATGAGAAATAAGTTATATTTTTAGGCACGCTTATGTTAGTGACATCTTCTGAGTGCTAGATTATTGGTAAACATAAGGAAACAATAACAATCAAATTATCTTTTATCAGTTGACTGAAATTTGGAGGACATTTCGTATTTAACTGTTGCAGCTCCCAGTTTGAAAGCAGTTCTCACGGGGGTATATTTCGCACAATGTAAAAGGACAATGTCGATGTCTTGATTTCTACCTACGTTTCAGTTACATACATTCACGTATGTCAACATTTTAACACGATTTTAAAAAGAAATGTTTTGGGTGGGATTTAGAACCAAATTTATCTAGGACATTCCTTTCTGGATGCTCTCTTGTTATCAAATATTTTAATGCAACTTTCTAAAATATTTTAAACGAAATTAAGTAAAAATGCATTTAAAAATTTACGATTATCTGTAGAGATACTTCATAAAAACAGAGAGTATATTTTAGACTAATCTACCTACAATTACCTAATCTATATTTTTTTTAGTGGGCGTGATAAAGTTCAAAGTCTATTGTTACACCAGCAATAATGACTATTCTTCATTTTTTCATGGAAATTCAATCTAAATATCCGACTAAATAGGCCTTATTTGCATAATATAAACACCGCCATGAAACAAAAATTTAAGAAATACTGAATATATGAAACAAATGAGAAAATAATCCTCCCTTTGAAATATAAAAATCCATATCCAACAACCACAGATGCGATGGGGAATTGTTAAATTTATTTAGTATAGTTACGCTTAGAAAATTCATACCTTCATAAATTCGATGCGAGGGAAGAAAATAATTAATTAGCATAGGAATTCTGAGCGTTGAGTTTGTAAAATAAATCCAAACAAATAAAAAAAATGAAGCTTAGTTTTTATTCCACTGTTTCGGAAAAAAGTGCGTGAATCTCGATTCAATGGTATTATTCTCCCCTCGAGGATTTTGAAATTTATTAAGAAACATTCTTTGCTAATTGGATAGATTATTTTACAGCCTTAATTACGATGCAGTGAAATTTCAAAAAGTACATATTGTTTTGTAAAGTTCATACAGGGTGATTCAGAAATAATCATCAATAATTGGGGGGAGGTAGAGGGGCCCTAGACAAGCATATTTCGAATAGGGATGTTGGGGCGCAGCCTTACCGTTAAAGAGCTAGGACCTAATGTAGTGCGAGTGCGTTTCATAAGGCCGTTTTTAGAAGGCCCGTGTGACGAAACAATACATAATGAAATGAAAAACATTATTGCATGAGGTACAGGAGTATCCGTACTACTTAAATCCTCAATGTGATAGAAATTGGAACACTTGCTAAACCGTGGGGAGAGTTTTAAAACGTGCAATATTAATCTCTTAGTCAAATAATGGAGTTCCCTTAATGGTATTTAGAAAAAGGATGATAGGGGAAGGAATTTTCAATGATCAAGCAGTTTCAATGATCAATGTTACGATCATTGAAAATTCCTTCCCCGATCATCATTTTTCTAAATACCATTAAGGGAACTCCATTCTTTGACTAAAAGATTAACATTGCACTTTTGAAACTCACTCCACGGTTTAGAAAGTGGTTCAAATTCTATCGAATTCATGGTGTAAGTAGTAGGGATACTTCCTTACCTCATGCAATATCTTTTTTCATTTTATTATGTTTTGTTTCGTCACACGGGCCTTCTAAAAACGGCCTTTTGAAACGCGCTCGCACTACATTAGGCCCTAGCTCTTTAACGGTAAGACTGCTCCCAACCATCCCTATTGGAAATATGCACGTCTAGGGCCCCTCTACCTCCCCCCCCCAATTTTTGAAGATTACTTCTGAATCACCCTGTATATTTTTGTGAAATTAAAGAAGTTTACATTGAACGTAGTTTTTTTTCGAAAACTTTACCAAATATATATTCTTTGAAGAAATTAGCTTTTTATTTTCATAAAGCAATACGAATTTTTTTTATTAAACTTACAATTACCTACCAAATGCACTAAAACTCAAAAAGAAATGTGTTGCGAATTCTGCTGATTATGTTTCTTTTATACAGATAAAGTTAGAAAAATCATGCGTAACAATGCAAAACAACTTTAGTCATTGCAAAAAATATCTGATTAATTCATGTACACATTTAAATTTACCCTAATGATTACCAAATTAATATAAAGATTATTTTACTTATTTTAATTGAGTGATTGAATCTACTGTTTTTAATTTTGATTAGTGATGGGCAAAATCGATAATTTTAGGTATCGAATACTTTGGTATCGAATACATATAGGTATCGAATACTTATAGGTATCGAGTACTTTTAGGTATCGAGTACTTTTTTTCAATGTCGGGAAATGAACCTGAAGGGACAATTTTTTTAGGGCCTATCCATAATCAGACTAATATTCAAAAAACTGAAAGCGATCCATCAAAAAGCCCCGTAGCTACGGGCCTGGAGGTGGATAGAGGCGAAGGATTTGGCGGGGGAAAAACCTAGCAGCGTCAAATTTCTCTCGCGGATGATTAACGACTTGGGTTTGAGCGTTGCAAAATGAAAACGGAAACAGGCTGCGTTTGATCTACAGTAGGTATTATAAAGATTACTTCATTGAAAAATTTAAAATGAAATATGTCAATAAAGTATCGATACTTTTGTGGGTATCGAATACACTCGATACCTATAGGTATCGAGTACTTAAGTATTTGGTATCGATACCTGCCCATCACTAATTTTGATGATAAAATATCATTTGTTTTAATGTACTATATCCGTTTTGGCGTCACATTTTACCCATCATGTGATCTTGTGAGCTTGCAATTGGTTACCACAGAGATAGTTAGCAGTGAGATATGATTTGATAGTGAGTTTGTTTTCCCGATCACGTAAGTAATATGGGCTTGGCCGAATATAGTCCATTGTAAAACATTTTTATGATAATTGCTTAAATATCATAAAATTTTTTCTTGGATATTTCTATTGCAATTTTGAAAGTGTCCTAATAAAAACAACCCAGTTTTAGAAACACTTAAAATACTTTTCATAATATTACCAAATAATATTAGCTTATAGTTTTCATAAAGTGATGCAAAGTTTTATTTATTGAACTTATTTCAAATACATTAAAAAAACTAAAAATGAATGTGTTGCAAATTATTTTAATTTATCTTGTTAAATGGATAAAGTTGGAAACAATCATCCATAACAAATCCAAACAAATTTTATCACTGCACAAAATATCTTATTAATTCAAGTACACACTTCGATTTAAAATCGGGCTTTTCAATATTATACTCTATTCATTTAGAATTGGCGCTTGAGAAATAGTGCTTCCCCCACGCTAGGAGCGTAACCATAGTTACGTTCTTCGAGCAGCCAATAGTAAGCCTTCTTCCTCACTTTGACGAGGATAGTTGCTATGGTTACCGCTCGGTGGTGGGGGAAGGAAATATTTTCAAGTGCCAGTTCAAAATGAACAGAGTATAAATAGAGAAATTTATATTTATCGTAACTTACTGATTAAATACTGTTATTAACCCATTACTGCCTGACGTCCCTTTTTAGCGACGTTTTTTTAATAATCCTCCTATTTCTCTAAAAATTGTTCCTTTGAATCAAAATTTGCACTGATGAATCCCTGATATTCATAGAACATAAAGAATACAAGAAGAAAGCAGAATTTAAAAATTATTTTACTTTTTTTAAGTTGGAAGTTTTTCAGAAGAGTGCTTTTTTAAAAATTTTAAAAGAAAAAGCCTAAAAATCCTAGTTGTTATTTTAAAAAAATTTCAATGCATATATATTACTGCTTATACATTAAATCAGTTGGGATATTTTTTATTTTTCCAAAATATTTTATCTTGACCTTGTTTTGGACCCTCGAAAAGCGTCCCTAAAAAGGGATGCAAGGCACGAATGCCCCCGTGTTTTTCCCCGTAGTGAAATGCTAGTGTTTCCTTATTTTTTGCATAAAAACGAATTCGATTCTTATGAAATAAATTAAATAACTGATATTGATAAAATTATAATTTTAGCTAATAATTTTTTTAAAAAATACTGTTATATCTGCTAAATTAATGGAATAAAAAGACTTAAATTATAAGGAGTTAATTAATTTGTATTAATAAAAAGGAACAAATTAATTATTTTACTATATTTATTACTTATGCAAATATATTCCGGTTATATTATAATTAATCCAGATACCTTGCAATTTTGTAACTGCCTAAATATGTGGATTCATTTCCTAATAAAGCCATATGAAAACAACAAAAGTTTAATAATTATTAGTTTTAATGACTTTTTGTCGTTAAAATTGTCAAAAAAGTCACTTTTATGATAAATGTTCGGCTTTTTTTCTAATTAGATGTCGCTAATCATTGTGTTCCATATTGCATATCAATCTATATCATCTGGCTTGCTAATTCACATCCCGCTAATGCTTGATTTTTGGGGAGAAATTTGTGTTCTGCACAATAAAATTAAATAAAATGAAAAAAGTATGGGCATTTGAAAGACTTAAACTTCACAAATTGAGATACTCTGATGGATTTGGATTTGAGAATGCCTTTTTCAATTTAAAATCTTAATTTATTTGCAATTAACATAGATTTGGGAGGCAAAAGCCTGGTTTAGAGCATAAAAATGCTCAAATTATGCTCAATGCTTAATTAAGGTTACTTTTACAGTTAATTAGACAAATAATTAATAATTTTTGTTCATATTCATGTTAGAGTATGGTTCTGATCACGTTTGCTGTACTTAAATAGGTAGAAGATGTTTTTGAGGCTTTAAAACAGTTTTCTACCATGCGTTTACTATAGGGAAAAAACACGGGGGCATTCGTGCCTGACGTCCCTTTTTAGGGACGTTTTTTAATTTTGGTGTAGAAGTTCAAAATTTAACCTGGAATTTTTTTTAGTATTTTTCCAGTTGTTTTGGGGCTATTTACTATTATATGTTTTTACCAAATATTTAAGAAAAATAAAAAGTTGGGCATGAATGGGTGAATTTTGATAACAAAGTAATAAGTAATAATTAAGTAATAAAGTAAAAGTAATTTTAAAAACAGGAGGTTTAATTACAATGAATATTTTTGTGATAGTAACTAAAACATAATTTTTTCTATGATACTTCTATAGGAATTTTAAAAAATTAAACAAACCAGAAAACATAGGTAGTATACATGGAATATCAAAGAATACTTCTATACACATTTTAATATAATAAATATGTAACTGTTTTTTTTTAAATATTATACATTTGATATGGAATCCTTTCTAATCATCATGCTGAACTTTTATAAACTACTTTTAAATTCCGAACCCCTTTTAATATTTTTTGTGAACTCAAGATAAACTTTTGTCAGCGATATGCGAAAACAAAAAACACCAAACCCAACGCAACAAGGGATCCATTTACTTACAGAAGGCGAGTAATCAATATATAAGATTGCGATACCGAAGACAAATACATCTGAGATAGAGGACAAAAAAAAGGAAGGGACATATTTCAGCTGGCATTAACCCTAAGGAGTCGAGCAACACACTTAATGACTAGTATAATGGATGTCTATAGAGACAGAGGAGTTCCTCTCTTTCTAAGGGAGGAATAGACTTTGTCAAAGGGAAAATGATACCTCGAGGTCTTTTGACCTTACAGTTGCAGATTAATTGTAACTCTTCAAGTTTCCCTGAGAGTGGTCTGGACGAAGAATGGAGTAAAAATTATAGCAAACTATTTTGCAACGGAAACTATTTTTCTATATTTTGTAAATATTTTGGAGGGGAATTTGTTTGAAGCTTTTATTAATTTGGTTATAGTACTTTCATTTTATCATCGTCAAACTTGCAGATATCTAAATGCATTATGCATGCTTATCTTGAAAGTTTTACCGTTTTTTAAGTATCAAACAAATTGTTTATATTTCGGGAACCTAAGAGAAACAATAATTCAATTTTTAGTTTTATAATTGTTTTTATTCAAAGAAAATTAAAATGTAAAAATTCCAAAGATGTCACATAAAATTACGTCTTAAATGTTCTTTTATACATCGATAAAGTATTAAGCAGGATGTTCCAATTAAATTTCAACACAGTATAACATTTTATAAATATTAAAATAATCTATACTTTATTGGTTATCATAATGATAAACTGAGTTAGGGCGTAGAGTAATATCAGCTAAATATTTTAAAATACCCCTTGTAATAAAAATATTAGAAAAAAAAATTGCTTGTTCATTGTAAGGAATGTTACAAACTGTTAAAAAAACTCATCCATGTAGCACGGATTAAAAAAGTAATTTTAATTACATGCAACCAAAGTTGAGATAAATGAATTGATTCCTTCAACATTCCTCTAGTTTGTTGAAAACAATAAATCTTAGATTGAAATTTATAAAAATATACTTTCACTCCGAAATTGACATAGTTGTTTAAAGGGCAATCATACCTCGATGGTGCCTGTAGGACTTATCTGATCAGTGAACTCTTCTAAAGACCAAAACACCATAACGCATATTACTGCCCTTATCGATTTAACAAGCTGACAAATGTTTAATCGATATAACTATTCTCCATCATGTTCTTTACGATCGTTTTTATCTTGTGATTATACGCCAACTAAGACCTATTAAATTCTTGGCATTGTGTTCGTGGGAAAATAAAACAAAAAAGTAACGGACTTTTATTTCTGTCCTTTTTTTGCTCCGTGGAGATAAGAATACTTGTTCTTTTTCTACCCGGAAATTACATTGCTTTCATTCTAACAGAGCTTCTGACTTCTTAAGGAACTTATTTTTACGGGACTATCAGATGCAGGGAATTTCTTTTTTCTTCCTGGAAAACCTAATCGAACAAGGGGAAGGAGCTTTTCCATATTCCACCCTCCTAAATGTGGTTTGAGGGCTTGGGGGATAATAAGAACGATTCTGGGATCTACCTACATGGAACAGATATAGGTAGGAAGAGTTCTGATATTTAAGACTAATTTTATCGAAGGATTCTTACTCTAATCCTAAAAGTTCTTTGATGAAGATGGTCTTAATGAATCTAGGTTTAATTTTAGAGATCCGACTTATTTTTCAATTATGTGGATCACAAAAGTGTTTAGGCTTAATCTTCATTTACTTCTAGCTCATTTTATTGAGGAAATATTCCTGGTATGCATTTACTTTTCCAAACGTAGAAAACCTACAATGGAGGAATTTTACATTAGGTCTTAAAATTGATAAATTAATATAACTCAAAACAATTTCGCGATACATTTATTCTGTCAGTAATATGTACTATTCAAATAATATTCCTCTGAAATACATGATATGCTATTAAATAACCCAATTTAGCCCGAGGCAAGCGATTTAGCATTTTTTTAAGTAAAGCTCAAGTGAGTCTATATAAAGGTTCTTTAAAATTCTAAAAAAAGGAAACATGGTTTGTTTAGTACAAAGGGAAAACATCATCAAACTATTCCCTCAAAAATAATGAAAATAGAAACCAGTTAATTATCTTTTGTAAAAAATACTACCTCAAATATATGAATAACCCCCCCGGTTCTATATTTTATACAGTATTTTCACTTAAATTTTTTCTATAGCATTATTTCACAAAAAGCTTACTTTTACCAAATATTATATGTGTGTGTTACTTTATATCCCATTGTAGCAGTCCTCTCTCCAAACCCCTCTTTAGAGGACGGCCGAAGTAGCTAGGGGCGAGCCTCATGTTTTGCCTCTGGCTAACGGTACCTTTAACGGGGAAAAAGGACGCCACAACAACACCGAAAATAGAGCTCGACGGAGTCTCGTTCCCCCCTCTCTCTGTTTGTAAATATATTTTTGTCTTTTTAAAACTTGTAACCAAGATTTCGGCTGAATAAAGCTGGATTTCTCTAACTTTTGCCTTTTCCTTTTGGTGGTTAAAGTAGATGAGTTAAATTGGCGCCCTAAACGTGGAACCGATCGAGACTCCGTTACGGTAAGCTGTCAGCTTCCATCCTTTGGTTGGTAAGCTTCTTGTTTTTCTTTCTTTTGTGCAATCATGCACTGTTTTATTAATATTATGTGCAATCCTGCACTGTTTTACTAATTTTGTGCATCCCGCACTATTTATCTTTTGTGGTCGTGCAATCCTGCACTGTTTTTATGGATTTTATGTGCAATCCTGCACTGTTTAGTTGATTTTTTTTGTGCATCCTACACAGTTAATTTTTTTCTGTGCAATCCTGCACTGATTTATTCTGTTTTCTGTGCAATCCTACACTGATTTATTCTGTTTTCTGTGCAATCCTACACTGATTTATTCTGTTTTCTGTGCAATCCTACACTGATTTATTCTGTTTTCTGTGCAATCCTACACTGATTTATTCTGTTTTCTGTGCAATCCTACACTGATTTATTCTGTTTTCTGTGCACTCCAACACTGATTTATTTTGTTTTCGGTGCGATCCCTTTTTATGCAATCCTGCACTGTGTATGAAATTTTTATTCATACCTTGATTTTAGAGTGTATTTTGGGTTTTTATACACAAACAAAAGACACACTACCTATTTGTTGTATAACTTATACCTTGATTTTTTTTGGATTTTTTTGCTTTGCTTTTGTACTCAAAACACTTAATTCTGAGGGTATAGGTTCAGAAATAGCTTTCCATCTTACATAATGGATTTCTTTGGAAAAGCCAGGAAACCTGACTTACTCAGGTTGGGTCAGGAGCTAAATGTAAATATTAATGAGGAAATGCCAATTTGCTCCATCATGGATGCGATTACTAGTGCTACCCAGTACAATGAGGGTTTTACTAGGGACCTCCTTGAAACTATCATTGAGGAACGTAAAGAAGTCACTAGGCAACTTAAGCAGGAATCTGTCCAAACCAATTTAGAGAAGGAAAGGCAGTTTGAATTGGAAAAATTAAGGCTCAGTCTGGCGTCTCAGGGAAACACGAGTGAGGCTTCATCCGTGGCTTCAACTGAAAACGAGGTCCACAGATTTGAGTTAAAAAATCTTCTTCCATTATATAATCCTAAAGAAGATGATATGGGGATATATTTGAATCTCTTTGAAAGGCAGATGCGGTTTCTCAAGGTATCCCAAGATCACTGGGTGTCTTACCTCATCGGGATACTCCCTACGGACATAGCCAAAATAATTGCCCGAGAACCAGAAGAAGAGGCCAAACAATACATGTACATAAAAGACCTTCTCCTTAAAAGGTTCAAACTGGGAGCCTAACAATTCCGTCAGTTATTTTCTCTACACAGGAAGAACCTTGAGGGTACGTGGAGAGATTTCTTCTTCGAGCTCACCACGTATTTTGAAGGCTGACTCTCGGAGTTGGGCATTGACACCTTTCAACAACTGAAGTCCCTCATCATTTCCGATCAGATGAAGAAGAGGGCTGGCCCGGAATACAGGGAGCACTTCCTGGATGACTGGGGAAACTTAAACATTCCCGACATTAAACAGATGGCGGACAAGCTTGATGCTTACGACAGTATGAGATCCCAACACAAAACCAAGGCTGATGGTAAAAAGAAGACCGACCCTAGGTCTGAAAATCTCAGACGTGCTCCCCTCCCGCAGAGGCAAGATGCAAGAGGAGAACGACTACCAGTGTACTGCTATGGATGTGGAGCGCCTGGTGTAGTCAAAACGAAATGCAGCACCTGTAATCCTGCAGTAAAATCCGCTGCAAGATTTGGTTCTCTGATGCTCCACTCTTGTAAAGCATCCACCCACGTTGCCACCTTAAGTGTGAAGATAAATGGAGTCGAGGGCACAGCCTGTGCTGATACCGGAGCAACCCATTCCATTGCTGGAGAAACCCTATATAAGATTTTGCTGGACCAGAAGGCCATCTTTAAGAAGTCTTCCCTCACCATGAGACCAGCTGATGGATACACCTCAGACGTGGAGGTACTTACCACCACTGTGAACCTACAGCTGGAAGGAAGGAGCTGCAAAATTCCACTGATGGCCTTACCTACTGCCAGAGAGAACAGAACCTTGTTGGGTGCTGATTTCCTGAGAGAAAGTGGGGTAGTTTTGGACCTGAAAGACCAGAAATGGTTCTTTGGAGATTCCCCGCACCAGATCTATATTTTTGTCCAAGAGGCGTTCCTTCAAGCATGCATAACTAGTCAACCTGACCATGATGCTGAGCACCCTTTTATGCTACGAGCTGAAGAGGGTAAAGATCTTGCTCCACATCAAAGAAAAGAGTTAAATGACTTGCTGAGGAAACATGAAACCGTCTTCACTCAAGAGGGAGAGACCACTCCTTTTGTGGAGCATAGGATCAACACTGGAGGCCATCCCCCTGTTGCAGTACCTCCTTACCGAATGCCGCCTGCAAAGAAGGAGGTTTTAAAGAAAGAGTTAGACAAGTTGTTAGAGGCTGGTGTGATCGAGGAATGTGAATCGCCTTATGCAGCCCCAGTCGTGTTGGTTCCCAAGCCAAATGGGAAAGTGAGATTATGCATCGACTATCGAGGACTAAATGCAATAACCATTGCTGACTCTTATCCGCTCCCTCGGATGGATGATCTTCTTCATGAGGCTAAGTCCACGCCTTTCATGACCACCATAGATCTGCATTCTGGCTACCACCAAGTGGCTGTATGCAAGGAAGACAGGGACAAAACTGCTTTTGTTTGTCCTTTTGGGACATTTCGCTGTAATCGAATGCCTTTTGGATTGAAGACTGCTCCAGCCACCTTCCAGAGGCTGATTGATAGATTTCGAGGTGGTTTAAAGGATATCTTGATACTTTCATATCTCGATGATCTTATAATCTTATCAAGGACCTTTGACGAGCACATCCAGGACCTGGAGAAGGTGCTAGATCGATTGAAGATATTCAAGTTGAACGCTAATCGAGAGAAATGTACCTTTGCCTGTAACAAGGTTAAGTACCTCGGTCACTATATAACCAAGTCAGGCGTGGAAGTAGACCCTGAGAAGACTGCTGCCATCCAGCAGATACCACCACCCAGGAATGTAAAGCAAGTCCAGTCCTTCCTGCAAACTTGTTCCTGGTTCAGAAGATTTATTCCCAAATTCTCAGAGGTTGCAAGGCCCCTTAGTAACCTGACGAAGAAGAATTCAAGTTGGAAGTGGGAAAAGGAGGAGGAAACAGCCTTCCAAACACTTATGCAGCTTCTAGTCAAACCCCCTGTATTAAAACAGTGTGATCCTACCAAACCTTACATTTTGAGAACTGATGCTAGCAACCATGCCCTTGGAGCAGTCCTACTACAAGGAAACAGTCTTGAAGAGGAACATCCCATTGAATACGCCAGCCGTCTTCTATCATCTGCTGAGAGGAATTATTCCACCAGAGAGAGGGAGGCCTTAGCTGTAGTTTGGGCACTTGAGAAATTCAGAGGCTACATAGATGGGAAAGAAGTCACTGTGGCTTCGGACCACCAACCTTTGAAGTGGATAATGGGGTTAAAATCCCCCTCTGGAAGACTTGCCCGGTGGGCCCTCCAGATCCAAGCCTACAATTTAAAGATGGAGTATGTACCTGGGAAGGTTAATGTGGTGGCAGACCTACTGTCTCGACCTGCATGCCACCATGGTGAAGATACTTGTAACCTTTGTACAGTGGAAATAGCGCTACCTGCAACCAATCCCTCGGACCTACGAGAAGAACAACTGAAAGATCCAGATCTTAAGAAAATTATTGATGTCTTTGAAACTGATGATCCCAATGAAAACCTGTCGAATTGGACGCGAAGAGGTTATTTGATGAACCAGGGAGTCCTCTACCGGTATAGCCCAGACTCGGAGTCAGAAGATGCCCAGTTAGTAGTACCGGTCCACGAAAGAGATCGAGTGATGAAGGAGTACCATGATGCACCCACGGCAGGGCATTACGGAGTAGAAGGAACCTATCACAGGATTGCTCAGAGGTATTACTTTACAGGAATGAAAAGGTATATCTCGGAGTACATCAAGAACTGTGATGATTGTAGCCGGTACAAGGCTTCTAACCAGAAACCATCGGGGTTACTTCAAACCCCCATCCAGAGTCAGAGATTTGAAACCCTGGCCGTAGACCTCTTTGGGCCTTTACCAAAGAGCACCCAAGGAAACAAATGGGTTCTGGTCGTGGAAGACTACGCAACACGATGGGTCGAGCTCTTTGCCCTTAAAGAAGCGACAGCCAGAGAGTGCTATTGTTTTGCTTGAGGAGGTCTTCTTAAGATATGGAATTCCACGAAAGTTTATAAGCGACAATGGCCCTCAATTTGTTAGTGGAGTAATGCAGCAAGTATGTTCCCTGCTTGAAATTAAGCAATCCCTAACACCTGTCTATCATCCTCAGGCCAACCCTGTGGAAAGGAAGAATCGGGACTTAAAGCCCCGACTGGCCATATTAGTGGGTGACGCCCATGATAATTGGGATGAGAAATTGCCATCCATAAGATTTGCCATGAACACTCATCGATGTGAGACGACAGGCCAGACAGCTGCGTTCCTTCACTTTGGACGTGAATTAAGAACCACCGATGATGTCAGGCAGGACCTAAGAAGTGTGATTGCCAATGATAACTTTGTGGCAGAAAAAACTCCATATCTCCGGAGGTTCACAAAGATAATCCATGAGGTCAGGGACCTAGCCGAGAAGAAACAAGACAGGAGGAAGGAGAAAGCGGACGTAGGTCGTGATGCTGCCCCAAGGTTTCATCAAGGGGACCTGGTGTGGGTAACCACCCATCCAGTCAGCAAGGTTTGTAAAGAAAGAACTAAAAAGTTCATGCCTCTTAGGGATGGACCTTACATAGTAATATACCAGCGATCTCCCACTACCTACGAGGTTGGAAATACCAGCTTGCCTGAGGTCCCTATTGGAGTCTATCATTCCTCCGCCTTAAGATATTATAGAAAAAAAGATGGTGACTCATCAAGACCTATGGCACCCTTAACCCATTAACGCCCAAACTATTATTTTTTTGGGTGATTTGAATAAAAATCATGAATCTGGTGTAGTTTGCCTTTAATATGAATATTATGAACAAATTTTGTGAAAACAGTCATTAGTTTCGTTAAAATATGCTGATCTAAAAATAGATCACTGGGCGTTCGGAGGATATTTTTTGTCACAGAGCTAAGTAATAGTAGAACCTCAAAAAATCATAAAAAATATAAAATAAATACTAGCTGTTACAACCCGGCAAAGCCGGGTTTTACAGCTAGCCTTCTTTAGCGCTGAAGCGAGATTCGTTCGTTACTACCTGTTCGTATTTATTCATTCCCTATCATTAAATATGCAGTTTTAATTCATTATCTTCGAAAGGGGTTTTGTCTCCGATTTCACATGGCATTGTCACAAATTTATTACTTTGAAATAATTGTCATTTTATTTTAACCGGTCGTCAGCCCAACCCACCGAACCGGATCTGTACAAACTTGTTCTTAAATGAAATCTTACTACCCCGATATAAACCCATTTTAAGTGGCATCCTCCCAAAACCTTCCACTTTAAATTATTATTTGATTTTTATTTGTCTCATTGTTTGAAGTAAAATGTTTATCCCCTTATGTGTAAAGGGAAAGAAGAAATACTTTAATCAAACAATCATGTACCATAATTTTTTATAAATTCAATACGGCTCTAGTATCCCGTTGGGATAAATCTAGTGAACCGTCAAAACTTTGAAATTTAATTTCAATGTAGATTTTCTTCACGCTCCTTAAGGAAGTTTTGCCTGTGTTGATAAAATTATTGACTAAAAACAAAGGGGAAAATTGAAATCAATTTTTAATTAAAAAATGGAATGCTTTGGAGGAATGACACCTAAAACTGGCTCATCTAGGGGTGGAAAGCTTTCTTTCAAGACCGAGTTTGTCCAAATTGGTTCGGGGGTTCGGGCTGGCGGCCGGCGGAACGGAACGTCTCCATAGAGTTAACATTATAGAAAAACGAAAAGAACGCATAATTTTAAAATGGAAGGTTTTGGAGGAACGCGACCTAAAACTGGCTCATCTAGGAGTGGAAAGCTTTCGTTGAAGGCCGAGTTTGTCTAAATCGGTTCAGGGGTTCGGGCTGGCGGCCGGCGGAACGGAACCTCCCCATTGACTTAACATTACAGCAAAACGAAAGGAACGCATAATTTTAAAATGGAAGATTTTGGAGGAATTACACCTAAATACGGCTCATCTAGGGGCGGAAAGCTTTCGTTTAAAACCGAGTTTGTCTAAATCGGTTCTGTGGTTCGGGCTGGGGGCCGGCGGAAAGCTCCCTCATAGAGTTAACATTAGAGAAAAGTGAAAAGAACAAATAATTTTAAAATGGAAGATTTTGGAGACATGCGACCTAAAATGGGCTCATCTAGGGGTGTAAAGCTTTCGATCAAGATCGAGTTTGTCCAAATCGGTTCAGGGGTTCGGCCTGGCGGCCGGCGGAACGGAACCTCTCCATAGAGTTAACATTATAGAAAAGTGAAAAGAACGCATAATTTTAAAATTAAGGGTTTGGGAGGAATGCGACCTAAAATGGGCTCATCTAGGGGTGGAAAGCTTTCGATAGAGACCGAGTTTGTCGAAATCGGTCCGGGGGTTCGGCCTGGCGGCCGGCGGAACGGAACCTCTCCATAGACTTAACATGGAGTCAAAACGAAAAGAACGCATAATTTTAAGATGGAAGGTTTTGGAGGAACGCGACCTAAAATGGGCTCATCTAGAGGTGGAAAGCTTTCGATAGAGACCGTGTTTGTCCAAATCGGTTGGGGGGTTCGGCCTGGCGGCCGGCGGAAAGAAAAACCCAATTATTTTAATATATAAGATACCTATTAGTATTTCTCTCTATATTAAAAAAAGTTACTGTCACCGCTGCCGCCGCTGTTTCAGAAAATTTAATTTTCCAACTCTTTGAACTCTCATATCGCAAAAACTACTTGATAGAAATTTATGAAATTTGAAATGCTTGTAAAGGAATATTTGGGGCACATTCTCGAACAAAAAGCTAACTCATGTGATAATTAGAACTGGGGTATTTTTAAGGTCAAAGTTGAAGTTTTTCTTTTTTCGCCGCGTAATCCAGTTCAGCAAAATCTATTAGCAGCAGAACTATGATTTTTTGCAGCCTAATACTCTGAAGTATGAAGATGTGCACTACGTCGCCCTTTTTTCGAATTTCGAATTTGGTTTAGAGTAATTAATTTTTTAATTTTCGATATTTTTTACACTTTTTCGTTTTTTTCTATCTAAAATGAAAACTAATCACGGTATCAATATGATTTTTCAAACACTTATATTCTTATTTTTTAGAAAGAGATTGCCGTTTAATTCCTTAAAAAATTCTAATTAGTTTTGGAATTATTAAGCATCAAAGTTTCATTTTTTTCATAGTTTTAGTAGGTCTTTATCAGACGTGTTTAATTTTTTATTATTTTATATTTGCCTGTTCACTAGATTGTCGCGAGCACGGATATTTCAATTTAAAGTTTTGAGGTGCACATTTTTGCTCTAAGTTTGCAAGCGATATAGTATAGACTTGTTTAATAATCTTTAAAGATACTTCGATATTTTTTGAAATAGTACTAGAGAAATTAATAATTTAGCTATTTTGAGTGTTATTTGTGCCGATGAAAGGAAGAGGATTTTCGAGAAGTGTGCTTTACTCTGCTAAAGATCGATTGCAGATATAACAGATCGCGAAGTGATCTGTAAAGAGCTGCATAGCAGTTACGGGGGTTGGTGAGCGTAAGCGAGCAGGGGGCGGTAGCCCCCTATCCATTAAATTATTGATAATTTAAAAAGGAATATTTCAGTAATAGTTTTATTTTGATATTTTCGTGGTAATGATCCGAATTAAGTTTTAGAAAAGTTTCAGAGATAAGAAGTTTCGATATTAAATGATCATCAACTACACTCTGCTCATTTAGAATTAGCGCCTGAGACGTAATGTATTAGAAGCATATATTATTCTAATTATCGTATAAAAAATTTTCTTCTGCAATGACAAGTCAGCCTAAGCAGAAGTAGTTAAAATACTTTAGAAACAATCGGTCATTGAAGTTGTCTGATGAGCGTTATTAAGCATTGTTGAGCGTTTTTGATCCTGTTTCAGGCGCCTATTCTAAATAAACAGACTATAAGCAGACAAGTTCCAGGTTGTACTGGATAGTTGAGATGAATCAAGCGAGCTCTGCTCGCTAAGATCGCGAAGCGATCTTCAATGAACTGCGAAGCAGTTCCGGGGGTTGGTGAGCGATAGCGAGCAGGGGGCAGATCCCCCTAGTTTCTTTAAAAAATGCATATTTATTTATAAATCTGAGAAAAGATAATTAAATAATTATAAAATTAAATAATTTACCCAAGATTTATTATATGAATAGCCTATGTTGAAAGTAATAATTGGTGAAAAAGTGGGAATTGAACCAAGAACTTTAAATTTATATGTATATTATAGAAATAATATTTCATAATATTGTGTATTTAAGTTAAATAAAATGCATTAGGTGATTTTTTTGTAAATTTTATGGATTAGTTTTATTATAAAATAATGATATTCATGAAATAAAATGTAACTTATTCGGCAACATAAAAATTGCTGCGTGTTGAAGTTTTTTTCCGGCCTATTCTAATTAACTATACTTTTCCAATTAACTTACTATTCTGCCATAACGTCAATTTTAAGGTTGTGAAAGCTGTTTTAGGGCGAATTAAAAAAAAATATTATAATTTTCAATTTAAGATTTTAACTTCTCCTCAAAAACTTTTAATTGTCTATTAATTTTACCTATAATGTATTTCAAAACAAAATGCTTGCATGGACTTAAGTTGTATCAACAAATTAATGTGAATAAACTTGAGTAAATAATACTATTTGCAATCTTTTGATTTACTAAATAATCAATCAAGAAGGTCTACCTTTCATTCGTCCACCAGAAAAATTATAAAATTTAATTAACAATAATATAATGATCAATTTCTGAAGAAAATCTGTATTTGTGGCCATCCTGAATATTACTGAGTATTCTCCTGTTCATTTTTTACAGTTTATAGTCGAAAAATCTGAATAATCATATTGTAAGCATCACATAAAAAATTAACACCCGAACGCCCAGTGATCTATTTTTAGATCAGCAATATTGGGTCGTAATTTTTCACTAAATAAATTAGTTTTTACAAAAATCTGCATTGTATCCTCATAGCTATATCTATAAAGATAAAATAAAATCTGAAAAGGATTCAATTTGTGGTATATTTTTATAGATTTCTCGTAAAACATGAACAAAGATGAAAAAATTGCAAAATGAAACTCCAAGGCAAAGTTTTGCCCATCACTGTAACAAAATAAATGTTGCAAACGAAAAAAAACACCTTAGATTATTCTTAAGGAATGCTTTCTCTTGCCATATGAGCAGTTTTGTTTTTGTGGGGTAAATTTAAGGTAATTTAAAAGACCATTACTGACACTATGTTTAGCGATCTAAAAATAGATCAATGGGCGTTAATGGGTTAAGAAAAAGGGGACGCCCCAAGAAAGTGCTGGTCCCTCAATCATAGCATTTCAGGACCAGAGGGGGAGGATGTAGCAGTCCTCTCTCCGAACCCCTCTTTAGAGGACGGCCGAAGTAGCTGGGAAGAGCCTCATGTTTTGCCTCTGGCTAACGGTACCTTTAACGGGGAAAAAGGACGCCACAACAACACCGAAAATGGAGCTCGACGGCGTCTCGTTCCCCCCTCTCTCTGTTTGTAAATATATTTTTGTCTTTTTAAAACTTGTAACCAAGATTTCGGCTCAATAAAGCTGGATTTCTCTAACTTTTGCCTTTTCCTTTTGGTGGTTAAAGTAGATGAGTTAAACCATGTAATTCTACACTGTAAAAAATAATCCTGCAAAAAAAAACAGAAAATTTCTGGCAGCAAAAGTTGCCAGAAAAAATTTGTAAGTCAAAAAATCCTGTAAACAGAAAAAAGCTGTAACCTACAGGTAAATGCTGTAAAAAGGAACTTTTTGTCAAGTGAGCTACAGATTTTTCTGTTGCCTCTCAGTAATTTTCTGCTTGTGCGCATGACTTATTTTAGTTGAGTTTTTTTATAATTTTAATCAATTAATATCCGGGGATAGAACCCAAGACCTACCGCATGCTAAGCGCGCACGCTACCACTGCTCCAAAGAAGATTCAGTATATTGTTGCCAATAGCTGTATTGGTTTTCGATGCAGTAAGTTTCTGTTTAAGTACAGATAAGCTAAAAAACTAAAAAAAGCTGTTTTTTACATAAAATAAATAGAAGTGCGGTGGGAATGTTACCATGACAGTGACAGAATTCATTGTTATTGAAAATTTCTGTTTTTCTACAGTGTAGGAATACATTAAGCTAATATGTATCTTTATTTTTAGAACACACATTATAACGCATATTTTTTATCCCAAACATTAATACAAGTTCTAGGAATTATGTAAATGTAACGATGGTTTGAAACTCATTCATACATTCATTCATTCATTGAAGGTTTTCTGCGCAATCTAAACAAAAAGAGGACACAAGATAAGTAATGCATATAGTCACCCCATTCATTTGAGCTAGATTAAACGAAAACGATCGAAAAACTTTTCAACTTCTCCAACCTCATTAATTCCGAACGTGATTGCGTTTTGGAATATATATTGAAATCTTAACTATTTTTCTATCTCAAACCAAGAGAAAGCAAGGCCGCCCAGCACGCCACAACTTACATTCAATACTCGATAGTAAACATTCACAAACCAGAGAAGCACCGAAGAATATTACCGTATCTTCCCAATGAATAAATTTGAATAATTTGCCCGAAATAAACCTTATCAACTTATCGCATTTCAGGAAGAAAAAAAAATGAGCGAACGTTAGTCGAATTCTTCCGGAGCATATGCAACTTCTCGCGTGTCACGTGACCTTTTTGTCTCGGGACGAGTATGGGTTTGTTGCCACCCCGCTCAACTGAAAAACGCAAGCGGAACGATTTTCACGCTTACTTGTCACTTTCGAGGACAGCGTTTTTGATTGGTGCTCGCGCGGAAATCGAAGCAGTGTGTGGCGTCTCCAGTTCCTGGATCCCCGCTCTATTGCGTAAAAACCCGGAGTCGGAACCGGTTTTTTTATTCCCGTTCCGTCTTTTTGCCTCTTCGTGATTGTTTTTCCCAGTTCCGTTTTATTTTCCCCATCACTGGTAATGCAGTTTTATTCCCACATACGAGCAGGCTTGATTCGCTGTTGTTTGGGGCGCGTTTTTGTCCCGTCGCGTTCTTTATTTCCTTGGCGTTCTACCCCCTCCTCTTGATGTTATGCATTCAAAATCGGAATAATAGTGAATCGTGGAATTGGGTTTCCGTGGAGAGGAGTGAGAAATTTAGTTTGTTTGTCTGGAAGTGAACGGACATTGCATGTGACAGTATGAAAATGAAAGGATTTTTTCCGAAGATAACATTTTTGTTTCAACTGCTATAGAATGGTGATTACATTCGGAATTCATTGACTCAAACATTCGTTTTTTTAGCGGGGCCATGTAACTTGTATGTACTAGCACAACTTCAACTGTGATTTGGATAAAATTATTAAAAATTTCTCACCCTGGGACAAAAAGTGATAAGGCTTGTCTTATTAAAGGGCCGAAATATATTATCAAAATTTACTATTGTGTGGTCACGACAGTAGTATTCAGTATAAATACTAAATAAATAATAAAAGTACATGATTAAATAGTTTTGGCGTTAAGGGTTTTCAACCGGTGGCCGGAGAGTCTCGCTGAAACCTCCCTAAAAAGTAGCTTTTAGGGAAATAAAAAAAATCAAAAATATTTAGGGGAAGGATCTCCGACCCCCCTGTTTACCTATTGCATTCTAACTAATTATTTGACTGGGATAAAAAGCAACAAGATTTTTTGTATTGTGATAATATTTTAGTCCTCAGTGTACTGACGGTACTCAAAAATATTCATTTAATTAATTAGTTCTAGAGGATTAAATTTCTCAAATATGTGTATTTTATTTACGTATACTATCCCTTAATTTTCAATTTAGTGACTAAAAACAATAGATAAGGGTTAATAGACAATAAAATAAGATAGACAATAGATAAGGGTTAAAAAAACTTGTGAGTTTAGGTAACGGCAATTTTTTATTTTTGCATATTTTTCAGCTAAAAACCATCGTTTTATGACCTAAAAACATTAAGAAAGTAGAATGTTCACCAGAGCAACAAAAAAAGCATTCCCTATTATTACAAAATTTTCAATTTAAGACAAAGCCAATTTTTTCCACCTAACGAATAACCATTGAAAATATTTTCTTTCATCTTTTGACATTATTTGTTTGCGTTATTTTCCTCCAAGCGATTACTTTCATGATCACACTAATAAGCAGAATCTCTTAGGGCTTCATTAAATCACAAGCCGTAAACGGGCAACATACCCGTAATCATACTTTCTTTCCCCTAAAAAAACTATTTACAGAAACATACGAATCTGTTTTATTTTACATTAGCCTAGTTTATCCCAAAAGCATGTCTCTCTCTCTCTCTCTCAATCGTACGAAAAAAAATACAAAATTGAATTTCCACCGCTAAGAGATTTAATTAGTTTTGAATATCTCGGAATTAATTTTTTTCCCAACTATTTGCTTTGCCATCTCCTTAGCCGAAGCTAATTTTTAAGTTCCGACTACCACAAATTCGCTTAGGGAAAGTTTTTTCACCCCATCTTCCTTTTGCGGTGTTTCTTTCGACCCAGCTAATGCGAAGGGTATTTCTTTTCATTAAAATGTTTGGTAATTAAAGGACGACGCACGATATTTTCGTTGAGACTAATAAAACAGTAGGATCGATTCTGCTAAAAAGGTTAGAATCTCGTTGGGTATCTTTTTTAAATCTTTTCTTTCGTAATGTTTACATGGAGAAGCCCCCCTTGCTTGGCTTTTATTAGTTAATTCTACTATGTGAAGTACTTTTTTCGAGAGAATCTATTTTAGGACATCATTATTAGAGAAATGTTACACAGTAAAATAAAGGAGCAAAGGAATACGCGTTGTAAATCTAGGTTAAGTCCCACTTCTAGGGAGGGCATTAAATATTTTCGGAGAGTCAGTTTTACAACTTATTTATTTATAATACCTTTACTTGTGTGTGGTAGGAGAATATTAAATTCTAATAGATTGAAAAAGGAATGGGCAAAAAATGGAAAAATAACATTGAATATTTTATCCTTTCTTGGACAAAAAAGTATCTATTTTAAGACTTTAACATTTTAACTGATTATTTTAGATGAATTACGTCGTTATGAATTTATTAATTGAATCGAGGATCTATTGTATAGTATTTTTTAGTAAGTATAAGAAATTTTAAACTTTGAAATTACTTTAAAGTGTATTAAGGCTATGGTACACACCAAAAACTAAAACTAAAACTTTTTTATAACTCTTAACCTACATTCTTAAAATTTTCAGTGTTTGTTTATAAGCATGATCAAACACCCCACACAAATTTTCAAATAAAAAACTTGGTTAGTTTTTTTTTTTAATTTAAATTTTAAACAAAAATTAACTAAATTTCAAAATGTTCCATGCGTCTTCAGTTTAACCTGACAATTTCAAAACTTCCCTGAAATATCCTTCTTTAGTGTAAAATTAGATTCTTGTAAAAATCAGCTGTGTGAAAAAAATATCCATCAAAATAAATGAAATTTTTACGATTCTTACAATATTTTCAACAAAAAAAGTGCGTAAATGGCCATACTTTTTAAAATATATTTTATGTTATTCCCAATTTTACAAGAACTTATAAACATTTAACTATTTATATCAAATCAAGTAAAATTTTTAAAAACTAAGCCGCATGGAACATTTTGAAATTTAGTTAATTTTTTCTTTAAATTTAAAAAAAAACTAACCAATTTTTTTTATTTGAAAATTTGTGAGTGGTGTTTGATCATGTTTATAAACAAACTCTGAAAATTTTAAGAGTGTAGGTTAAGAATTACAAAAAAAATTAGTTTTAGTTTTTGGTGTGTACCATAGCCTTAATTACTCTGATAAATTGTCTAACGTGGCAGAGAGTATACCTGTGAATTTTTTTCACAATTTTCGGATAGTGTCTTTGGGTGCCACATTGGCGCTGAAGGTTCCCCCATGTTATCCTTGGAGCGCGCAAGCCAAAAAGGCTTAAAATTGGTTTTTCGCGCCTCATTCCTACTCTAATTGCACGACGAATGTCTTCACTCGAGTTATGGACCCTATATGGTGTATGCTACCCAACAAACTTGAATAACAGTCTAAATATCTGTATTACGTTTTTTTGTTGGCTCAAATTTTGCCGAAAATCGCGTCTTTCCTCGTTCAAATTTGAACCCACAATCAACATAATTTATTAAGGTCAATTCAAGTCAAGAAAGTATAGAAAAGTTTTCTTGTTAAAAGATACAAAACAAATTAATATAATGTGTTTTCCCCTAAAAAATTTTATATGCTACAGACTAGCGGGAATGGATGGATTTTCTCAAATCATATCTATTTAAGTTAATGACATTCTACTAAAAGTATTAAAGTCAAAGAAAAAAGCAGTAAATTCCTGAGCTTTGAAACAAAGGATAAAAAAGGACCCAGTTAGAAAAAAAATTGCTTCAAAATTAGTCGAGCTCCACTGGTGTACATTTTCTAAACTCTAACATGGCTGAACAGACGCTTTTCCAAGAACTGTTCGCCAGGAAGGTACGCCTGGAAAAGTCCCAATTGATAACTACTACAGGTGACGAAGCATCTCAAGTCCAAACCTTCCCATTCCGTTCTTCACTTCATTTCTCATTTCCTTTTCATTCTTCCCTCCCTTTTCTTTCAGACACTGCGCCTTCTGTTAATCCACGGTCCGGAATGAGATAATTGATTTTCGCTTACCGGTTTCACACTCAGCTAACTGTGGTGTAAAATCACGCAAAATGAAATGATTTTCTTTTTCTCTGCCGTTTTATTTTATTTTTTCTTGCTTCGCGTGTTGCAGATAAGACGATTGTGCTGGTTTCTTACTTTTTAATTTTCTGACGATTTTTCGTAGAGGCTCGCCATTTTTTTATCATTAAGCTCGATGTTCTTTGCTAAGGCGACGTATTTTAACGTGATAAAAACCAAGAGAAGGTTCTTTTCTAACTGTTAGTCTTCACACTCGCTGTATTTTTATAATTAAATGGTAAACGTCCAGTATCGAAACTGAAGTGAATTAATTAAATCTAAGAGACGGAGAAAAATGGTTAGGTTTTTTGATGAACCGGGGTGGGTAGCTTCATCATATGATCGAGTTGTAAAAACTAAAAACAGTTTAGTTTAGAGACAAAAAAGTTTTTCTTGAATTAATTACAGGATTATAAAGAAAGATCAGGCCAGAACTGCTCTTATTAAATAAAGTTCACGTTATTGTAAAGTCACAAAATAAATTATTTAGTTTTTGATAATGAATGGTTAGGTCTTAAATAAATTTTACTAAATAGAAATAAATTTTAAGTTCATTCAGTGGTAAAAAACGCGTTTTATACCTCTTCGAAAATTAATATCTGATAATTTAATATCACGTTATTTGATAAACCATACACAGTGTAATTTACTTATTGTTTTAGATTTTTTAATAATAAGGGTGGTTAAATAATCCTGTTTTAAAATTATTCAATGGTAATTTGCATTTAACTTTGAATTTGTGTAGTGAATCTCGATTATCTGTGAATCTTCGAGAAATTGGTCACTTTTATTTTTATCATATATTTTAAACCTATTACACTGGCTAAAAACCTTCTGTTGTTAGTGATGAATTTCTATCAGTTCGTTTAAAGGAAATGAACACTTGTACCAAGCCAATATGTTAGAAGTGTTTAACTTCCACCAATGTTCACCAATCGATGAGTCTAGACTCTAGACGATTGCGATGAGCAGGCTGTCTTCTGTGCAGCATCAATGTTTACTTACTATTACTCGGTAAAAAAACAGAGAAATGCCCTATCACAATACTTTTTCTATTTAATATACCGTATCGCTGTGATAGCAAATATACTGACTGAGTATACCTATAACTGTTTCTTATAGGGCATATAGTTAGAGAATCAGTTCAGTTAGTTCTTAGTTTAAAGAAAATACACAGGGTGTTTCAAAAGTCGCTTCACAACTTTTATTAGGAACCAACGAGTCCTAGGGTCACGGAAGTAAGGTATACCCCTAGGTAAGTGAACCTAGATAATATATTGAGATGGCTTACAGCACCTCTAGACGCGAAATAAAAAAGTTAAAGAAATTAATTCAAAAACTAAAGGATATAGAGCAAAAACATCAGTGATAGTATTGTTGCCAACGATATGAAGAATTTAGTGAAAAGAATTTCATGAAAACATCGTGAATATTCGCGGAGATATTAGCATGCGAAAACAGCACTTTTTCAGACCTCAAAAAAGAAAAAGTTTGTAAATTTGCAAATTTTTCAGTGTTATTGTGAAGTTTGTGTTTGTTTAGTTGAAAAAAGATAAAATTTAGTAAAAATATCAAAAAACAAACTTTACAAACTTTTTCGAGGCCTGAAAAAGTGCTATTTTCTCATGCTAAATATTTACGATATTTTCATGAAATTGTTTTCTGTGAGTTCTTCATAACGTTGGCAACAATACTCTCTGCGCCCTGCATGGCCATGCAGACAGCCCGGGAAATCTCTCAACAGCTGTATGTGTCTTCACGGCCTACTGTTGCTCAGGATGGGTCCGGCTGGCCATGCTGTAGACGACCTTGACCGGCGATCTTTTTTATATGATATTTTAATTTATACCCTGTCTCTTAATGTTTTTTTTTTCTTTTTAAAATGTTCTTAGGCTTTTTAATCTTTTAATCCAGTTTTTTTAATCCGTTATCTTAACGATTTTTTAAAAATTGCTTTAATATATGACATGAGTAATTAATTCTTTTTTTTACAGTTTTTTAATACATCTGAATTTTTTTGTCTCCTCTCCTTTCTAATCATTATTCGACTCTTCCTTAGGGTGAGATGTTGCTCTCACCAGGTTTGGGCGCCCAAACCTCCCGGGTCCTCCCTATGACCCCATAAACAGCAAGGTTGGGGGGGGTTGGCTCGGGTGCCCAATACTCTCACTGATGTTTTTGCTCTATCTGTTTTAGTTTTTTATTTTGTTTAACTTTTTTATTTGCCCGCTAGGGGAATCACACATATATAAAAGAAGAATCCAAAATTAACTTAAATGTTTTAAAATCTTACAATCGGACTTAATAACATGAATGTACGGTAAATATTTTAAAACCTTCCAGGTAAACAAAACAACATTACTAAAAGTTTCTACTTATTTTTATTTAAGGGGACGCGGTACCTCAGTTTCGACAAAATCACGAAAAAAATTTTTTTATTTCAAACTAATCTATTTGCATTCATCTATCATCCTACACATTTTCAAAACTTTTCATTGAAAAATATCTAAGCTGTGGTTAATTTTATGTATGAAAGTATAAAGGTTTCTAAGGGTTATGAAAACTTCAAAGTCCTTTTACTCAGAACCACTTTTTCATTGTTTAAAATGCTAAGGCTTTTTATCTATTGCACCAAATCCCTTGAAATTTTTTATGGCTAATGTTGGCAGTGCAGTTAACAAAGTGTGGTATGGGTTTTTGGATATTCATGGTAGATTTTTTAAAAAATATTACTGAATTTTGATTTTAAGCATTTTTAGGGGTTTTGTTGCTAGTGACAAGAGAAAAAAAATTTTACTACTTAAACCAGTATAAATCCTTAACCGATACCAACTTTTGTTGTATATAGATTAAGGTATTTAAATAAAAAAAATTATGAGTGTAAGTCAATTATTGTAGGAGGAGTAGCATTTTAAAAACACACCTAAAAATTTGAAGTTTTTTTTAAAAAAAAAAAACCTAAAATTTTTAATTTTTTGGTATTTTCAATTTGGAATATCCTTAATACAAGCCAAATACATATATTACCACCAAAAAGTATCAAATAAAGATGAATTTAAAGATTTTGGCCAAAAAGGTACCGCGTCCCCTTAATGTTTTGAAAATAACAAGAAGGTTACGATATAACTTAAAATAAAGCATTCACAAGGAATACTTAGAACTGGTATTTTCGAGAAACGCTTTAATGTTTCTACCCCGAAACGTTCCTGTGATTTTCTAGGAACATTATGTGGAAATAAATGAGAAAGAAAAAAAAATCCATGGAACACTCCAAGGTTTATTCTATAGTGAATAGAGGGAATATCTTCAACAATTAAATAAGCTATTCATACCTTTGAAAAGAAACTGCGAGCTTGCAATTCATCCTAATTCAAGCGTATTCTCGAGTTTTAATTATAACTGATTATAACTAGCCGTATCCCAGGAAAGGACTACATTAATTCACGCTATGCTCGCCACTATAAGCCCTTCAAGAACCCGCAAGATCACGACGCAAACGCACACAAAATCCCTCTAGTTAATCTCCCTCCTTTTCAGTAACAATTATTTGGCCGTTTAACCACGGGAAGTTCGTCCGACGCTCGCCTAATAATGGACCACCCGGACGATCCGGGAGTCCTTTGTGTTTGGCGCCGGATCCCTTACCTCCGAAAGATCTCAGCAAGATAGTTTGGTAAATGAAAGAACTGCAACTTTACCCGCTTCATCACTGTCAAGCGCAGATTCCCTTTCAACAAAGACTTATCCCTGCGAATCAATGCTCGGGCGAGGGGAAAAGGGAAAAAGAATTGAAAATGCATTAACTGCCTCCTAATGCTTTGAAGGCTCAATGACGCCACGGTTTTGCATTCGTTTGCCTTTTGTCGGTGATCTCTTTCCCTTTTGTTTCTGATTTTCCTCCTCTTTTTTTTTTTATCTCGGGGGAGGTACTACCTTCTCCATGGCCTTTTTCTGCTTGGGGTGGTTTTTCTTTCGTGGGGAGATGTCTTTTTAAGAGGAGTTGTATTTTGTTTGGGCGTCTCTTTGTTCGATTGGGGGAGTTGTTTGGTAGGTTAGTCTCTTAATGCAATTATGGTCGAGAATTGTTGGTGTAGAGCAGATTAAATTTTTCCCATGGATCTAGTTTTAATTGAAAAGTACGTATCTTTCGTACAATACACAATGATGGATTAAAATTAATGTTAAAAGAATGCTATACACTCAAACCTGTTTTTGTGCGAACCTTTTATGTGCTATTTTTTATTTGTGTGACTTTTTTGTGCGATTTTTTTCCTTCGATTTTTTTAAAATTTCAAATTAAAACAACAATATTGCATATCTGGCTACCGAGACAAACATGGGTCTCATGAAACAACAGTCGTTGCCGACTACATGGTAACTGATAAAAAATCTACGGTAGGTATAAAAACGGTTCCTCAATTCAGCTGTATAGGGTGGGGATTGCGTTACGGTCCTACGAGAGACTTTTTTATGCGGTCCCTATTCACCGCATAAAAAATAATTTTGTAAATGTTCTGTGAAAACCATTTTTTATAGCTACTCGCGAAGTTAAGTGCGAATTTTTTATGCGATTTTTTTGGCGGTCCCTATTTCTCGCACAAAAACAGGTTTGACTGTATACAGGGTAAATGAAAGGAGAATTTCACCATTTATTGCTGATTAAGCGGATAATAGGTGTAAACTCACAACTGTGACCTCCAACCGTGGACCGGTTTCGTCCTTGTTAGGACTCATCAGCACGGTATAGGATGGTAACGCAAGAGAGAGGAGGGAAAGTACTAGTATATTCGACTATAACTGAAAAAGTGGTGATCATTGATTTGCGTTACCATCCTATACCGTGCTGATGAGTCCTAACAAGGACGAAACCGGTCCATGGTTGGAGGTGACGCTTGAGAGTTGTGAGTTCACACCTGTGAACAGGGTGTTTTAAAAAATGTCTGGCACTTGTTAAAAATCAATAACAATAATAAAAGTGCGTGGTTTGTTGCAACCTACACCTTAGACTCCCAGGAGTAAGATGCAACAAACTAAGTATTTTTTGATTTTTTTTAGTTTTTGAGTTATTAGTTAATGATTTTTAAAGTGTGTCGGTCTTTTTTGGGACACCCTGTATATATAGGTATGATAGGTATGATTGAAAATTTAATTTTTTAAATGATTCACCTGTTTAAAATATCCAGTGATATGTATATTTTTAAATATAATTTCATCTCTAAACTAAGATCACATGTTGATAATTGAAGACTTCAAAACCAAGTTTCTCTATTTCTTTACGCTTTTGGAAATTTAAATTCATAGTATGTATTGCTAATTTAAATTTATACTTAAAGATCTAACTTAAAGAAAATTAAGGTTAAATTAGATTACAAAGTTGTTTTAAGTTTTTTTTTGTAATTTTTTTCAGTGAAACCAATTATTTTAAGAACCAAGTAAGGAACTCAAAATGTCAGAAGCATGTTTTGTAAAGAGCTGAATACATTATTTTTGTTCAATCATTCCTTGGATTATTTATATTATTGAAATGGCAGGGTAAAACTAAAAAAAAGATTTTTGTACATTTTAAAAAATTGAGGATAGAACATGATTCTAAACTTATTTCTCTACCGCATTTATGAACCAAAGTAAAATTTATTCCATTTCTTAACTCATTACTAACAAAATCATTTCAATATTTTAACGAGAAGCTTCCATGTTATGGATATAAACTGAATATTTGCAATATCTTCACGATGATAAATTAAGCATAGGAAAACCTTATTTGAAGGTATTTAAGTAAACTGCTTAAAAATATTTCTAAAAACGTAGTAGGTAGTTTCATGAATAAAATTTCTTCAACGACATGGTATTAAGGTTTGATTTTTTTCCTTACAGACATAGAAAACTTGAGTTTTTAATCTTGTTACAGGTTGTAAAAATTATAAATTTAGAACAAGTATATTACTTATGCGATTTTTGTTTCGAATGATGTATTTATCCCGAAATGGGAAAACCGTAATGGACATTGCATTAATAGAATACATTTCATATAATTTGGAATACGTTGTGGTTGTGCTGACTTCCCACGCACATATTCATTAAGTACATCACGCAAAACGTCCACCCACATATCCTAGTATTGGGAATAAATAACTCATATTTTAATGAGGAAACTTACAGGAATTATTTTATGTTTGGTTTGTTAGGGTTTATGACACGAAAATCATATTTTAATGTATTTTTGGTAGAAGTAATTTTTCCTTTCGAATACAAATAAGTCTCGATTCACCATTTGCATTTTCATGATGTAGAAAATACTGGGACTATAATATAATAAATAATTTAGATTTTTCCCTCACAAAATCATGCCACGCTTATTTATTGAAAATCTTTTGAATTTAATATGATAAATCAATACTTCAATAGAACTTTTTTGATGTTTATACTTAAATGTAGTAAATTTATAAAACATTTTGCGTTTGATTAAATTGCTAAAATAATTCAACGGAAATTTAGGAGATTTATCACTATAAATAAGAAACGCATTTTTATTTCTTTAATAGTGAAGGACTATTAATAATTTATATCTATCTAGACTTCAATTTCATTTATATCTAGACTAGGAAACTATCTAGACTTAAATTATTTTTACAATATATCATAAGAAATATTCCATTCTTATGAGATAATCTTAAGTAGCAGAACTGAAGAAAATGAATGAAAGAAACATTGCTTAAAGGTGAACATTTTTTACGTTAAAACTCACCATGTTCCAGTCACAATTATTCTAATTAGCATTCAGCATATCTTATTAATAAAGTATTCATTTTTTACGCGTCGGTTTTTTGTGGTTTCTCATTACGAACGTTTTTCAAGCTTAATTAGATAAAACTTTTTGGCACACGTGGTACGCTTCCCCCCTTAAACAGTGTAGTTTTAAAAGGATTGTATGTTAAAAAATGCAGAATGGGCCGAAGCATGTTAAATTAATTTATAAAAGACCTAAAAGCAAGTATGCTTATTTATTATGAAGGGAACTATAAATAAACTCCAGGTGTTGTTATGCCTATTTTGATGGAGAGTATAAGTGCTTCCAAAAAGTTTAAACTAAGATACTATTTACTATACATTGCAATCCTTTTAAAATATACAAGTCAAATAATGGATTAAAATTAAAATCCAAGCAGAATACTAAAAATATTAAATTTGTTGAAATATTGTATGCATTTATGATCAACCACGTGGATTTTTAGAGTAGGTATATGTTTATTAAACCACATGAGTAGTACAGTTCTGTTATGAAGAGATTAAAATTACAAATATTTGATATATTCCACATTGTAACAGAGCATAACGCTGATTTATACCAAAATATAATTTAATCAAGTACAATCATGTAAATAAGTAAATAAATTTGAATGCATTTCTCAGGGAAACTGCACACCTGACGAAGTTGTCCAGTGGTCGCATGCATTGTGGGGGAGGGTTGATACGCAGGAGCAGGTGCCAAATTTACAAAAGGATATTGATTTAATATCAGTATGGGCTGAAAAATGGGGTATGTTTTTTAACATAGGTAAATGCCTGGAATTGCATATGAGTGGTAGGAATGGTAGGGCTGAATTTTATCTGCAAGGGGACAAAATAAAAGAGGGTAATATGATAAAAGATAAAATGACAGTAAATGAAGACTTTAAAATGGACCAACAGTGTTCAGCTGTTAGTTAGAAGGACAATAGGATATTGGGGTACATTAAAAAAACTGTTACTTCAAGGTCCGGGAATATTATTATACAGGGTGTATCTGAAATGGTGCAACAAACTTTCAGGGATGATAGTACTCATCAAGACGAACAAGAATCGGTATAGAAAGGGGGATCCCAGACCAAATCCCAGGGAGTTAAAAATGGAGCGACACCCAAAAAAAATCATTGAAAAATTCAATTTGTAGAAGAACTACTATTGGTAAAAACTTAATTATGGTCTCAAAAATTGTGGTTTAATATGATCTTTAAAATTACCTCAAAAGTCTTCACTTTAAAAATTTTTTTATTATGAAAAAAGTTAAAAAACACAAAAAAATGTGAAAACTCTGCCAAAACCTTATTTTGTATTTCGAAATCCTTTCTTTTGATTTGATAATCTGAAAGATCATAGTTGAAAACCCTTAATTCCAAAGTTTCACGTAAATACAATCAATATTAAACGCTTGAGATCCTTTTGAAGTTTGTTTTTTGGGTGCGCAAGCAGTTTTTTAGAGCTGTTTCCAGAACAGCTGTTAGCGCACGCAAAAAACAACCTTTAACAGGATCTTAAGCGTTTAATATTGATTGTATTTACGTGAAACTTTGGACTTAAGGGTTTTCAACTATGATCTTCTAGATTATCAAATCAAAAGAAAGGATTTCGAAATACAAAATAAGGTTTTGGCAGTTTTCACATTTTTTTGTGTTTTTTAACTTTTTTCATAATAAAAAAATTTTAAAGTGAAGACTTTTGAGGTAATTTTAAAGATCATATTAAACCACAATTTTTGAGACCATAATTAAGTTTTTACCAATAGTAGTTCTTCTACAAATTGAATTTTTCAATGATTTTTTTGGAGTGTCGCTCCATTTTTAACTCCCTGGGATTTGGTCTGGGACCCCCTTTCTATACCGATTCTTGTTCGTCTTGATCAGTACTATCATCCCTGAAAGTTTGTTGCACCATTTCAGATACACCCTGTATAGGGGATTGGTGAGACCTCATTTAGAATATGCTGTTCAATTTCGGTCTCCATACTTGAAAAAAGATATTGATTCAATTGAAAGGGTTCAGAATAGGGTGACCAAAATGGTCAAGGGTATATCCAGTTAAAGTCATGAGGAACGATTAAGTAAGTTAAATATGTTCACTCTAGAGGAAAGAAGGATTAGAGGGGTTTTAATTCAACCTTTCAAAATAATAAAACAAGGGGACACGGAGGGACTAGATTTCAATACGGGTAATAGAACGAGGAGTCACAGATTTAAATTGAACAAGGCAAATTTTAATCGGGATTGTGGGAAGTATTATTTTTTAACAGGGTAGTGGACGGATGGAATGGGTTACCTGAAACGATTATCAACTCAAGTGGGGTAAACGAATTCAAGAATAAAATTGACAGATACTGGGAATCGGGTGGTTTGTGTTAAATGGACCGGACCAACCTTGTTGGGCGCTTTCCTGTAGGTAGTCGACTTAATTTGTATTTGTATTTTTATTCAAATTTATTTACTTATTAAAATGTTTGCACAGTTCTGTTACCTATCCAGTTGAAATTGTCAAGATGTTTTTAACACAAATGATCATAAAGCTACAAATTTATAATGTTACATTTGTTACAATTATATATTTTAATATATTACTTTTTTTATTTAAACAAACAAAAAGCTCCCCGTGCATCACAATGCACGGGGCTTACAGGAGTAAGTAATTAAAATTTTACCAGAAAAACACTACAATACACTAAAAATAATAAAACAAAATAAAAACAAAAACTAAGCATTACTGGAAAAAACGACTCAGACCCTATATCTCCAGAACGGCTTGTGTTTTAAGACAAATAAGGTAGAATTTTTCATGGGGGGATTAAAAGTATTCTATGTAAAGAATTATTTTCAAGTTCTTAGGGGGTCGTCTTCATATTAAACGAAACACCCACTTTCGTTTTTCCTAAGGGCGACATCAAAGATTATTCCCGATTCTGAATGAGCACCCCTCAAAACCCCCCAAAACCAATTTCTGTTATGTTTGGTCCCCAAATAAAGCCCGAGGTGGGGGTTGAAGTTCGTCGAATTTACGTTGAAATCTCGTTCTTTGCGTTGAATTCTCGATTTTGATCCCTACAACCATCAACCCCGCAGGATCAAAATCGAGAATTCAACGTAAAGAACGAGATTTCAACGTAAATTCAACGAATTTCACCCCCAACCTCAGGCTTTATGTGGGGACCAATTGGCATGAAAATTGGTTTTGTGGGGGTTTAGGGGCTGCTCTTTCAGAATCGGGAATAATCTTTGATGTCGCCCATAGGAAAAACGAAAGTTGGTGCTTCGTTTAATATGAAGACGACCCCCTAAGAACTTGAAAATATTTCTTTACATAGAATACTTTTAATCCCCCCCATGAAAAATTCTACCTTATTTGTCTTTATATCACAAGCCGTTCCGGAGATATAGGGTCTGAGTCGTTTTTTTACCACTATTGTACCTTCTGGTCACAAATAGTTTGGTTCGCAGTACGGTAAATCTAAGAAAACGTTAAAAAGGAGTCCATGCTATATTTTTCAATTTGTCACGCAATGTCTACCGATATGAAGTTTCTCGACGTTCACAGCTTACAAGAAACCGAGTTCCATTTCAGTTTTGTACTACTCTGGAAGTTTCATTTGATGGATATAAATTCGAAAGAGTATATAGAGGAAACGCTTTGATATTAGTTACACGCAATATAAAAAATTTGAAAGCAAATATGACCGCTTATTGGAAATGTATTTGAAAATAAGGGGCTTCTGGGTCAATAAAAGAAAGGGAATAAAGGTAGCTTAGCTATCAGTGAAATAATATGTGGTAGAAATGGTAGTTAATTTTGAGCTCTTTGAATTATAGTGAGGGGGAATAGCCTCAGAATATAGCAAATGCTAAAAAGAAAATTTATTTGTCACTTTTGACAAGATATAGGGGTAAGGAGGATAAGAGTGAGCAGTCACGTAAGAGTTCGCTGTGGTTTTTTCTCAGATGGCAACAGTGTAAGGGGATGTTTTTTATAATATCATCATTGATTTAGATATTATAATGAAAAATTATCAACTACAGTAGAACCCCGATAATCCGCGAGCGGATGGTCCGCGGGGCGGATTATCCGCGAGGGCCAAGAAAAAAGTTTTTAATGATGAGAGCAAATTTTAGATGAGATTAGAGAGATTTTAGATGTAGAGCAAAGGTTTCTGCTGTACTGTACATATTTGAAAAGTTTTACATATCATGTTTTTTGTACAATAAAACATAGTTTTTATGCTGAAGTATTTTTTTCGTGTTTTCACCTCATTTTTAGTCTTTTTTCGGGTTATCCGCGATTTTCACTATCCGCGGTACCCTTGCCACCCGATTCCGCGTATAATCGGGGCTCTACTGTAATACCAAATATTTTAATTAGTTGACGATAAAAACTAAAATTGAAAATAAGTTTAATCATCAATACATTATTTAATGAAAACATGATTTTAAAAACGATTAATATCAAGGTGTAAAGATTCAACATAACACTAAGGTAATAAAGAAATTAACACTAAGGCTAAGCGCGCACTAGATACTTTTGTCACGGTGACAGAGATAAAATTATCACCCTGGCTATTGCAAGAAGCTAGAGGGCGCGCATAGGCGACGATACACTTGGCCGATTGCCAAGAATCTCACCATAGAAATGCATTGCTCTCGAGTGACCTAGTGTTAATATTCGCCGTGACAAAAATGTCTAGTGCGCGCTTAGCCTAAGGTAAAATTTTCTTCATACTTTTGCACGGAGTATTTTATTCTTATTCTTACTAAGGCAATATTTCAATTTCTTAAACTCCTCTAGAAGTAGCCCACTCCAGTATTTTTTCTCCTTGGATTCTTTCCCCACAGCGGGTTCAAACGTTCCAACTCTAACCCGAAACCTTCGATTCCAAACAATTTGATCCAGCCTAGATCTCATCTTCGTGAAATCTTAATGATTCCTCCCTCCTCTGCTAAGAGCTCAGGGACATCGATGGATAGCTTCTTAAGAAATTTACGGGCTCAAAACGAATGGATGGTGTTTATTCTTCAGGGTACTAAATATCATCCAAGTCCTCCTCTATTGTGTTTTTCCCTGTGTAATTCTTACAAGGGACCAGCCTCCATTTCTGTTCATAAAAGAGCTGCAGCATATCATGCAGGAAAAATATATATCCTGAAACCATTCGGGGATGCAAGGAGGAAGCATGGCTTGAAGTAGCATAACGGCCCTCGTAAATTTCAGTGGAGCGTCTATGAAACGAGATCTAACTTGTGTTTCGGCGCTATGCCCGGCTTTGGTGAATGCCGTCTGTAACGAAATGTCGCAGTTTGTGGGCGTTGAAAGAAAATACTTTTTGAGGTGGCGAAAGCATTTATCCGCCTATTTGTTTTATTCATAACGTATTAGAAATGGGAATAACTCTTAATTAGTGTTTATTCTTGCAAAAATTTAGTAGATATAAAATATCAAGCGGTTTTGAAGAGTTTCTAAAAATAAGAAAAATAATATAGCTAATAATATTTAAAATATTTGGTATTTGTTTAAAATTAACCCTAAAAGGATTGGTCGTCTAGGTATTGTTCTTTGATGTTGAATCTACACGGTTTTTTACTTCATCATGGATGTAATATTAATCAAATTTTTAACCACCCAGTACCCCTTACTATATTTTCAAAAGGATATAATAGGGTTCCCAATAACGTCCCAAGGTTAATGAATTTCAAATATTAAAAGTTTAAAATATTAAGTTCATATCAAAATGTATCAAAAATAAGAAAAGATGCAATTAGAATAAATTAAAATTAAAATAAATGTTGAGTTTTTACTGGGACACAAAGCTGTATAATAAAATTATTGAAAAAAGACTCACCTATCATCTAAATATTTCAATTATAATTTGAGATACTTTCATTTTTAAACATTCAGATTTTATAAAGAAAAACTTTTCGACTTCAACTTAGGTCAAAATTCTTTTGGAAAATATACAAAAAGTAAATAACTTTATATTTTTATGCAAAGAATAAATTTTTATAACATACAGTACTTCATATTTAAATCAGAGCAACATAAAAGAAAACCCATTTTACATCTCCAAACATCATGACTGTAGAAAAGATTATTTAAGACGATTTTCTTTAAAATCCGCCATCAAAAGCATAACCAGTTTAGCATCAAGAGCTTTTAAGATGAAACCATATATCCGACACTTAAAATATAACTACATCAGGGAGGAAGCTTACAATCTAAGGCAACATCAAAAGAAGCGGACTTCAACACGAAAAATGCAGCAGAAAAACTACCACCTCTTCTTTCAACTCTCCACCATTTTTAGTCCCAAATTGCAGCACTTAGTTGTGCCCGGCTTTTAAATCACTCGGCGGAGAGAATACAGCTCTGTTCCCGTAGAGACTTCATCCTTTCTATGCAATGAAACATCACGGAGGTTGTAAAGGAATGGCTTCAAATTCGGTTCCTTGTAACTCACAGAGATGAGTTTCCCTTGAAGCATGGCCTTTTTTCGTCCTTTTAGAACACATTGCCGTATATCCCCGGCGTTAAGATTTTTCGGTCGTTTCTTACACCCGTGGCTTATAGAGGGTGTTCCATTGTTGCCTCAACGTCGGCTCATCGTTTTAAACTTTTCTTAACTTTGCACATTACGCTTAATAACGCCGAGGTCTTCGTAAGGGTAATGATATTTTTGGTTCAAGCTCCTCACTTAGGTTTGGGGTTTTAGACTTTTTTTTAACTATCCAAGGAAAAAGAACTATAACGGTTGAAGTAACAAGGGAAAAGTTAAGTTTTAAAAAGAGTGCTTTTAATATTTTGGGTAATACTTAATTGCATTGAGTTTATCAAAACAGTAAGGGAATTTCTAATAGAAGCATTAACATTTGAAATATCTACTTATAAAGGAATTAAAAATTAAAAAAAACTAAACAATCAAAGGGAAACTATTTGAAAGAGCGAGAAAGCTCTTAACAAACATAAAACATTTTAATTCATATTTTAGTAATATAAATATGGACACCATATCTTGTTTACCAAATTAGCAGTAACATTTTTTCAAATTGTAAGACAAAACAATAATGGTATTTCATTTGTTTTCTTTAGCCTATATAGAACTTTATTTGGGTCTTTCAACCTTAATTTAAGACTCCTGCTTGTTTTGAAAATCTAGAATCAAAAGTTAAATATAGTGGAATGATTCTATGCCCAGTTTAAGTCAAAATACATCAAGAGCAGACAAGTTGTTTTTATAAAACAATATTGGACAACAATGATTGCCGACAAATTATGTATGAAAGTGCATTTATTTAACTTGCATATTGAAAATAAAATTACTTAATCTCTTTACAAAAAAAGACAGTTTTATCATAGTTCTTTTAAACAAATTTAAGATTGGAAAATAATTAATCTTCCACCTTTAAAATTTTCCCAGATGAGAGAAGCATTACATTTCAACAATAAAATTAATTAGCTTGAATTGTATACAGTAATTAAAAACAAAATAATTTGTTTTTCTTACGAAAATTTAACGGCATTCTAAGGATACAACTTTAATTAGTTTATGCGTAGAATAAGTATAAAAAAAATGAACTCTTCATTTTTTTATGATATCAGTGATTAATTCTTTATCCAAACAATAAATATGATTCTAAAATAACGTAAATAATTCCATTACGCACTTATGTAAATTAAATTAACGTTAAGAGGTACATTAGCACACAACTTTAAAAATAAGTACTTTTTCTAATTAATTAGATATCTTGTTAGTAATACAATAATTCCAAGACTTGAGCAATCTTATACCTTTGTTGCTATCTTTAATGAGAACAATTTTCATTTTGATGTGTCTTTTTTTCTTTCACTTACATCGAAGCATTTTCCAATTATCTAGGCCATCTCAATCAACTAAATTATCCCAACATTCTCCATCTCTTTACCAATGGAAAGCGTTGAAGAAATTAATGACGGAAAAGAAGAAGTGCAGAACGGTGTATTTGATGCCTTATTTATTACGCTGATAAAAGTCAGTAGGATGTGTAGCGAAGTTGATTACCAAAAAGTATCTAGTTTAGTAAATTTAAGAGTCATTGACAAACTTATAAAAAACTTTCTCCATTTAATTGCGCGGTGCAAGGGAAAATTCTGGATAAGGAGACCATTAAACTAAATGATGCAATTCATGCTAAAGCAATTCAAAAAGGGTTTTTTATGATAAAAATGTTTTGCCCGATAATCACTTCTACACATGATGAACTCTCTCTTTATGAGATTGCCTCTTTTCTCAGTATCATTCTACTAGTTACTCCTATGGGATAACTAGACTAATGGGGTTTCAAAATAGGGTTGATTTTTTTAAAAACATATTTATTATAGCATTAATGTAGCATTCGGTTATAAGTTTTTGGTTAACAAGGGATTATCTATGGGAAATTTTATAAAGAAAAATGCCTTGGAAATATATTTACATGACAATACGATTATATTTTCTTCCAAGGCTCATTTTTTCCAAAAATATACTAAGTCTTTCTTACAAAGATATTTAATTAGTTCTCAGAAATCTTCAGAGATAGAGTTTATTTGTGGTGGTCATAAAAATCTGTATAATTTGATTATTCCCTTTCCATAAAAGGGTTTTATATCAAGTAAGTGTGTCGGTTTACAGGGAAAAGCCACTTAGCCACTTTTGGCGAAATTTTTGAAAGCGGTAGAACAGCGCTAACGGAGAAAAAAGCCTAGGAGAAAGCCTAAAATCTCGCCAAAATAAACGGCATTATTTGGCGCAAAAGAAAGGTATCTGGTATCACCAAATTTGTCACAATCTCTTAAAGAATAGTTGAGTCTGAAGTGACTTAGTTCTTTTCTTCTGTAAGCCGACATCATAGTGTCTCGAAAACTTACTGTCCTTTCATGTTTTTTTCCTGTAGCTATGATAGGTAGGTTATCAGCAATTTACTAAATTTAATTTAAAAATTTTACTTTTTAAAATCTTTCAAAAAAGGGAAAATCAATACATATTATTTGGTTAAGTTAATTTATTTCACATATATAAAACAATTCATGGTTATTTTCACGATTAAAAAGGCAATAATTCAAATTTTAGAACATAACTGTTCTCAAACAATTTCAAGGCAGTCTATATACATTTTTCATACAGTGTGTATCTGAAATGGTGCAACAAACTTTCAGGGATGATAGTACTCATCAAGACGAACAAGAATCGGTATAGAAAGGGGGTCCCAGACGAAATCCCAGGGAGTTAAAAATGGAGCGACACCCCAAAAAATCATTGAAAAATTCAATTTGTAGAAGAACTACTATTGGTAAAAACTTAATTATTAAAACTTAATTTGATAATCTGAAAGATCATAGTTGAAAACCCTTAAGTCCAAAGTTTCACGTAAATACAATCAATATTAAACGCTTGACATTCTGTTAAAGTGTGTTTTTTGGGTGCGCAAGCTGTTTTCTAGAGCTGTTTCCAAAACAGCTGTTAGCGCACGCAAAAAACGAACTTTAACAGGATCTTAAGCGTTTAATATTGATTGTATTTACGTGAAACTTTGGACTTAAGGGTTTTCAACTATGATCTTTCAGATTATCAAATCAAAAGAAAGGATTTCGAAATACAAAATAAGGTTTTGGCAGATTTTTCACATATTTTTGTGTTTTTTAACTTTTTTCATAATAAAACAAATTTTAAAGCGAAGACTTTTGAAAAATTTTAAAGATCACATTAAACCACAATTTTTGAGACCAAAATTAAGTTTTTACCAATAGTAGTTCTTCTACAAATTGAATTTTTCAATTATTTTTTTGGAGTGTCGCTCCATTTTTAACTCCCTGGGATTTGGTCTGGGACCCCCCTTTCTATACCAATTCTTGTTCGTCTTGATGAGTACTTTCATCCCTGAAAGTTTGTTGCACCATTTCAGATACACCCTGTATAGTGTATTTCGATATTAAAAATTTATTTCCAGTTAATATTTTCCGTTTAGAAAATTGTAGTTTTATTACTTACTATTTTAACACAAAACAAAATATTAATGATAGAATAACTTTCATTTCACTGAATGTAGGTTATTTTTCTTTTCAATCATTGGATTATCGCTTCCAAAAAAAGAATACTCACACGAACTACCACATCTAATTTATTCAAAAACCACCGCCAGCAGACAACAACGAATCAATGATCAATACGTTATTTCTCAGTTAGAAACTATCTTCTCCAACCGAAATCCGCCTGAACCGGCATGAATAACCTCTAAAATTCAAACGGCATTTTGAAAGAGTCTGTTGTTGCTTGTTCACTTATTTATCTTTTCGATTTATCGAAGATCTTATCAACGTCAATCCTGCGAACACTCACGGAATTCAAATGCATCACAAAGAAAGACGACGCGAAACAAAGGCAGAAGCATACGATCATTTCGTCTCTATGTATTCACGGAGAGGTACTGGGTATAAAAATTGGTTTCCATCTGCCGATAATAAATACGGAAATCAATGACACACATTTGAGACAACACGCTTGCCCCATATACGTAGAGGTAGAAGAATAATAGAGGTGGCGTAGACGGAAACCCTATGTTCCCCTCATCAATGCCAGGCAAATAGGAATTTATGGTATTTACGTGTTATGCCGACGACCGTTCAGTGACGGTTAAATTCAGCGGCACAGCAATAGAAAAGTCAATGGTGTTTAATAGACGAAAATCCAGTCAACGGTTTAGTCCACAATAATAATTAAGAAATGCATACAGTTATTTCGGGGATCATATTGTATGCATTTCTTAACCCTACAATGCATAATTTTTTAAATTCACTTGAAAATCATTTATGTGACTTCTATTATGGTGTACATTAGTAAAAAAATACTAAAAAAAAATAATTTAATTTTTTTCTACTTTTTATCGGCAAAAAACTTTGTCCTTGTGAAATTAATTTGTGTCTCTTGTGAAATTAATTGTGAAGTGAAATAAAACCAAATGATCTAAAAAATAAAAAAACAACTTATCTTTTCAAAACATTTTTTGTTCAAGCTGAAAATTTTTTTTATTTTAATTTATATGGTCCTTTTATTTTGGCGTTTTCTGTGTCTTGACTTTCGTTTCACTAGCTACTAACAAATGTCTCAAAATAGTACCCCTGCTGTGATCTACTGGCGATCTAAAGTGCTAATACAATGAAATGTTATATCTATTGTACTTATTGCATGGCGTTGCCGTTTGGAAATGAAAGTTCGAGTAGGAAATGGGGGAAAATGTCGTGTTGCCAAATGGCATCAGTATGCACTGTAGGGTATTATTGTGGATCAAAACCGTTGACTTGATTTTCGTCTATTTACCTTTACCACAAGGACTTTTATATTTCAATGGGCTTTGATAGCGTTTTCGTATTAAGCGGCTCGGTCCACGCAATAATACCTAAGTACCGATTTTTTTTTAGCATTGGCGCTTCCATAGACGCATCGATTTCGATAGCGAAAAATCGCTATAAATATCGGACAAATGATCATGAAACAGGAAAAGAAAACACTTGTTCATTATATAGGAGGTCTAGGGGTCACTTACCTAGGGGTAGATCTTACTTCCGTGACCCTAGGACACGCGTTGGCTCCAAATAAAAGCCGCGAAACGGACTTTTGAAACACCCTGTATACCAGTTTGTCTTGACAACCGCTGATTCCGTTCAAATCGAAACCGATACGCACTCTATGACCCTTCTACCTACCTCTCTGGCCCCGTATCTGATATTTGTTTTGATATTACATCCGTCGGAACCGTTTCTTTTTACGGCGTGCTAGCAGTCAATTGTACTTCGCGTCGGATCCGTACGTTTCGCTTTGAAATTTCGTCGAGTGGGAGAAAAGTACTTATGTTTTTATTATCCGCTCTGTTGGATATCCGATTTATGGTTCTTCGATGCAGGGATGCTGGATTATGTGATGGCAACGCGTTCCTTTGCCTTTGAAAGCTGGGTTATGAACCTTGGGTAAAGTTGTGAATTCCCTTCGTGTGCTTCCCGTTGTATCAATTAAACAAGGGGATTAAGCCATTTTGAATGGGTAGAGTTAAATTGAGTTTGTGAATTCTATTAAAAAATGCATTTCGGCTTTAGTTCCAGGTTTAGGGCCGTATTCATAAACTTTAACACGAGATGGAAACGAGATGAGAACGAGATGGAAACGTTGTAAAATCTCACGTAACGATCACAAAACGATAAATTGGAAATGGTCGTTCAAGAGCACCCGTCTCTTCAAAAGCGAGAAATTTAGCTGACTCTGATTGGCTGAAAAAAAAATCTCGTCTTGGTCTGCTTGGTGACGTAGGAGATTTTATCCAATGAGGGAAAGGATCGGAAACTCCCGTTAGTGTTTCGGGAAAATATCGTTTCAAATTCATCGTTTCCATAACGTTCTCGTTTCCATCTCGTTCTCATCTCGTTTCCATCTCGTGTTAAAGTTTCTGAATACGGCACTTAGCCCTTTCAATCCTAAGTAGCCCAAGATCACCTTAAATCCTATGGAGAATGTTGGCCGTAAAGGTCTGAAATGGTTTAGCTTTGATTTGTTAATATTGAATTTTTGTTTGTTTCACATATGAGCAAGTTAATTATTAACAAAATCTCATAATATACCGATAATAACTGAAGAACACACTGCTAGATTCAAAAATTGTGCCATTTATGGAAGCAGCTATATTATAAAGAATTTACAATATATTAGATTTTTTGTTGTATGATTTGCTTCTTAGTTTCTATTGGAAAGTGAGTTATTTCTGTAAATTATAAAGATAATGATCCCTTTGAAAAGTGTTTCTAATTTTCGAAGAATTAATCAAAATAACATCTTATTTATCAAGAACATTTTTAAGTAATTCCACTAGTAGGACAAAACACTTTATATTTTTGGAATTTCAAGAAACGTATTGTGGTCACTTATTATTCATTCGGTGCAAAGTATTTAATATTTTTTTTTTCAAAATTTTCATCTCAAGGCTTTTTTTTGGTTATGTGGCAAAATATTTGTGTCGAAAATATCGTCATTTTTGTAGGCATATTATACCTTCTTAAGAAATTTTGTAAAACCACACCAATGAGACCCTTTAACCCCACCTACCCTACATTAAATTTAGAAAAATTTTAAGTTCCTGCTAACTACCCAACTACAAAGTGAATAACAAAAAAGCTCAATTGAAAAAATAATAGTTACCTTTTTTCCACGTTTCATAGGCATCCAAAACAGTATTTTATAACCTACCCCCTTTTAGATACATGATACTGAATATCCGATTTTTACAAGCACATTCTTTAAGAGAAAGTCAAGTTTAGCAACTAAACGACACAAATTATGACTACGAAATTCATCTCGTGGAAATTATTTACTCTTTCATACATTTTGATAAACGTTTCCTAAAAGTCAACCAATCGCTCGAGAACTTTGAAAACTCGTAGAGAAAACGTCAAATTGAAAACCCATCAAATCGCAATATATGCATCATAACTATCCCAGCCGAAGATGGACTCTTGACTAAAGTTGGCTGCACGGCAATTATTTTGTGAATGCAGCTCACGAAAATACACTTTTGTGAAGAAACTACTCACAACGGTCGAAAGCACTCCAATTAGAAGGGAAGGTCTCGGGATTTTTGATGAGCCTTTAGTTTCTACTCAAACCGACTTCAGTTATTAGAATTCCTGAAACAGATGTAATTATGGAGATCAATACTTAAAAGTTGGCAGCAGTTTCCAATAAAGGCTGCCAAGGAACGTGAAGGCTCATAAGAGGTTCTTAATACCAGGAGATACGAATGTACGTTTGGGTCTTAAATGTATTCGATTTCTATTTAAGATGCTGCGAGATTAAAAAGGAAAAAAAAGCGAATTGTTGACGGAAGAAAGAATGCGGATTGCGTTCATTTCAGACTTGTACTGTATTGACTTGTTTTGGGTTTTCAATGGATTGGGGTTTATTTCTTTTTTATTTATAGGGTTTATATAAAATAAAATGAAATCGTATTTTTCATTAATTACTAAGCATATGATTTCGGGATTAAGATTTTTCTTTATGTCATCTGTAACGAATTATATTTTTTTACTGAATTGGAGTTTTAGGATATAAATTGTCGATGAAAATTATTATCACTAAATAAAATTATAATTTTTTTAAGGAAGTTAAATTTTAAAAAAGAATATATTAGTGAGATATACATAAGTAAAAATTTTATTTTGTACTTTAAACTGAGATAACTTATTCTAGAAAAAAAACTGCAAAGCTTTTCGCTATTGTTGTTCTCTGTCAGTTTATATATTTTCAAAGAACATTCTCGTTTTAAAATTTCGTATATCATTTTTATTAATGACTAAAAATATTGCAGATCTTGGCATTTTACGAAAAACTTTAAACCTTGGAGTATAACTATTTAATTATGTACTAAAAAAACGAACATGTTCATTTCAATGAAAATTTGGATGTTTGAAAATAATATTTGAAATGTTTAGCGTATGGTTAAGGTTATCCATACATTTAATTCACAATAAATGAGTCTAATCAACTAATTTCTTGAAGTTAGTTATAATCCAGTTCACCAAATTATATTCTAGATTAACTATATGTTCCTATAATATCCATGCAAAACAGAAGACAATAGAATTTGCAATCAGAATACCAAATTTGCCATGTGCAAACACGGCCAACCAGGAGTCATTAAATGAATGATGACATTTCCATACTATGTCAGGGGTTATAACATCAGAGGGGTTGATGTCGGAATAAATCACTGTTATGAAAATGACCGGAATTCGTCACTTACGTTATCAGGGGGATATCAGATTTCGTGATGATACAGCTCTCTGTACAGACCCTATCAGATTTTGTGTTCGATATTGTGATTGGATTTAAAATGATGATGTTTGTTACGAGTTTTACTCTAAATGATATCTTAATTTAAAAGGGAACTAACTTGAGTGGATTTAATTAAGGGTACATGGTTTTCACAAATTTATTATAATAGGTTACATTTTTTATTTAATGTCCGATAATAAAACAATTGAAAATGTATAAAAAAAGTTCATTGGCAGTTGTGTAATTCTAAATAAAGTGTGTGTAAGGGCGTTTATGATTTTATTCAATACAAAATTAATCAAGATTTCCGTAATTAAAAATTATGTGTAGTTATTTTGGGTTTGTTACAAAGTAATAAGAAAGGGTAGGTGACTGATCGTGTTATAAGAATTCAATGAGAAATTTATACAGTAATGCGAAATATATTTATAACAAAGTTAAAAAAAAACACTATAAGATCCAGAAAATATACCATCTGGTTTTAGAGATAAGTATTAAATACCTTACCAAGTAGACACGTATAAGAGTATTTATACATCGTTAAAACAACTTAAAGATGGCTTTATAAAGTTTGATTTCAAAACTATGCTTTGTTGAAAACTATTTTTTATTCCAATGTAACAGAATGATTAATTTCTTTTTTCATAAATTTTGTCATATGTTGGACTTCCATACTATTATTGTGCATTTTTTTTAAGTTGGGGAACGTACCTTAGTTTACTAAATGCATATTTTTAAGATTTCATTAAATATGTAATAAGACTATAATCCTGTTCATAAAAAATGCAACACCATAAAGGACTTGTTAGATTTTGATAAAATTTACATAGCAAGTGATCTTTGTGGATACAAATAAATGATATAATTTTCAGAACAAAGGAATAAAATTTAATATCGAAAATCGGTGTTTAATGTCTTCCATACGCGCTGCAATGAGAGCCTATATACGATAGGTCATAGAATCAAACAGATTGAAATTTTGACTGAGGAGGTGATTTTCATATAAGATTCATCCCAAACCCAAAGTTTGCCAATATTGGCAACATAACAAGCATTTTAAGCATGAGGACAAACCAACGAAATTTTAATAGAGCTCCATAGGTGAAATTTTGGATGAAGAAATTTGTCGAGAAAGAAACTGTCTTTATTGGATGTAAAGTAAGTTTGGAGCATTCCAAAAAACATGTGTACGGGATTTGTTCTGATGAATTACAGCTTCAGGATCGCTTCAAAGGTAGGGTATAACTTGTGGCACCAAAATTTTTAGAATTTTTTTTAAGAAATGAGATTGCACTCATTTTTTATCTAATGAGGTTGCCCATGGTACCCAATAGTGCACCAAGGTCAAAGCACTTCTCTTCTTCACCACAGACTCAAGATAAAACACTCCAAAAATTGAGATTTTTGGCATAGGGTACAAACCCAATTTAGTTGCCCTGTTAACCAAAACTGAAGGGGGATTTCTTTAAAAGGACCATTTGTTATCAGTAATCATGCGATGGTAGCTTTATGCACCGATGGAATTCCATAGATGGAGCGCTGTAAAAAAACTATAATTGGTGAATTTTGGTGCAATGACGACCAAATAACTTATGGAGCAGACAATGATAGACCTGTAGCAGTATTCTAACAATTTGAAACATGTCGAAAAGTCACTCAATGATCCGGCACTGCCATGCGAATGAAGCCTCTTTCATCCCGTGCTGACGTGACTATAAGGAGTCCAGACCCCAATTTTCAACTCGCCTTACCCTATTTGGACCTCTGCTTTCAAACCCATATCAATATTGTCCGGTTTCCCTTCATCTGACCAGCGGTAAAACAGTGTGAAAAACACCCCTCCGGGAGGCCTAACATTAATCCTCTTTAAAACTCTGTTAAATGTTCGTATGACGTCCGTTAAGGTCTAAGGGGTATAATAACATCTAATGACAAGATAATCAACGGTAGACAACCTTCTTACAAGCTCTTAACGTCCCGTTACAGCCCCCCAAATATACGAATAAATCAGTGGTTGAGAAGACACTGTTCAGCTGGCGCATGCGCTATAGCTCTGAATTTGATATCATTTAATAATCAAACCATAATTAACATACCCTGAAAATTGCAAATTGATCGGACAATTCCTTCTTGGTGTTGCATTTTTTATGAACAGGAGTATATGTAGTAAATATCTTTAAAACTTTTATTTCTTTGATACGTAAAGTTAAAAAAAGTAGTGAAATTTTTCTTTCAAGAAGATGTTGGGAAAAGTAGTTACATTGATTTGAAAGAGCCGTTTTCTTCTTACTCCATTACCCTTTAAATTGACCTTACGACACCCACATATAACCTTCTTAAGCTGCTTTTATCGTACGAGCTCCGGATTGGTCGCTTTGTAAAACACTTTTTACAGACTTCTATTCTTAAGTTGCCTAAAAGATGCGAAGGATTTGCTAATGAAATACATAAACCCATTTCATAAGTTTGAATATTTCAGACATAAAAAGTTTTTTTAAAGAAAGCTTTTAAATGAAAATAAGTTAAGTTATATAAACTTGATTAAAAAGCTGCTATTTCAATACGTGTTTTTTTTAAATTTTATTACAAACTGTTTAACTTAAAATCCCGCCTTTATCAATCACATTTCTTATTTGTGTTTCATTTAATTAAGTAACCAGTTCCAAAAAATAATATCATTAATCATTCTTTATAATTCCTTGTTATATAAGTAATTACTGTGTTGCTAAAATAATGTGGACTCATGTAAATTTATAACTCAGAACATTTTTTTTATAAAAATATAATACAGCATGTTTATGTACAGAAAATACAAAACGAAAAATACAACAAAAAAGTAGTTAATTAAGAATGACTACATAATGCACTTATTCTTTCAGCTCATTAAAGTTAGAATTTCAAGTGAAAACTAAAATTTTGTAACTGAGGTTTGCAACCCCAACATGATGTTATTTATCATAATTAACCAATAATGAGGTTGCAAGGAGTTCACTCAATTAGTTGGTTATCTCTAATTATTCAAATAAATATTGATTCAATTTTCATATCTAGTTAAGATAAATAAATTGCAAAAATATTTAAATATATTAAAATACACCCCCGCACCAACTGCATCCCTAAAAATTGCATTAAATTTCTTAAAATTTCAAACTATGAAAATCCGTCCCCATACTTTGGTTAACATTTACACCTATGTACTTTGTAGCACAGGAATATAATCAGTAATAAGTTTGAAGTAAATGTACCTGAAAAATGAACACGATACCTACGATACTTTTGTCAAAATTGTGATACAATCAATGTTGGAGAAAAGATATTGGCCAAGAAAAAATAAAACTGGATAATGTCGTCGAAATTTCAAAGGGATTTTTCTGAAAAAAAAAACAGGAATAATGATGGATCGGAGTGTTCTTTTAATACATCTTTGCTACATTGAGATTTTTATAATATTATAAATATATCAATACTTATTATTATGTATGCTTATTTTTCAATATTAAAGTATCACATTTTAGAACTGCACAAATAATATACACCTAGGGGGATACCATCCCCTGCTTGTATCGCTCACCAAAACCCGGGAACTGCTGACGCAGTTCCCCTAAGATTGCTTGGCAATCTTTCTCGCTTCGCTCGTTATAAGCGGTTGCTAGCTTCGTTAGTCTATCAAGCGTCGATTTCATCTGCAAAATCAAATCAGCAATGTGCGTAAACAGGGGCCAGGGAGATAGCATGGTTCATCACAGGACACGGGCCTTTCCCCCAGTACATCTTCTGTTTTAAAAGACTACACCAGGATCTTTGCCTTTGTGGCGGGATCGGAGACGCCGATCACTATGTTTTTGATTGTAGTCTCACCTCCACATTTCATCTTCAGCGCCCATCGCAGGATTCAAAGACAGGATGGTTTAAGTCAGTAATGAAAGACCCTCAAAAGATTTTGAAGATAAGAATGTCTGTTCTAAAAGCAAAGGAGGTGGTGGACCAACTGAGGTGCCCGTCCGCACTGAAGATCGGGACCCCAGCTTTTAAGACTTGTAATTTTAAAATGGTTTAAACTTTTAATTTAAAATTTTTCTTTTGAAATTTTGATAGTTTTAGCTTTTAATATAACTTATGTTACAAATTTTATAAAGCTTAAAATATTACACGAATTTTCTGTACCCTATTTTAACTGTATTTTTACCAAATTTTATTGTACAATCGCCTGTAAATCTTTTATGTTTCAATAAAGCTCTGACCCTAATCCTGATCCCCTTATTACCCCACAAACCGAGAGGTTGGGGGGGGCGGATTGGGTTAATTAATTAATGTGTGTAAACAAACTTTCCCAATCGGTTTTAAAAATTAACGCTCCATTTTCTCTCATAAAAAAATTCAATACTTTCTAATTTTACCATCAAAATATCTTAAAAAAGTAACATTTATTCCTTCTTAACTCATTTGAAAAGCAAGTATCATTAGCGACGGAAATCTGTAAAAATTCAAATCCAAACAATGCAATTATTTTTGTAAACAAACCGGTTGTTGCCAACCGAGTAAAAGAAATAAAGCGAAAATCGGAAGCTACGTAAGAGTACTATACATATAGATGTGATCTTCTAGAATCTAGTTTATCTCACAAAGCCAAATTAAATAGACAGAAGGTAACCTCATAAATGAATGAATGAATTCATCCCTGTGATTTTATCAGGAACATGTCAATCTTTTCATTCACCCAAGAAAGTAACCGATGTTCTTATTTCGGCCAGAAAAAAACTACGAACTCTGCCCTCCTGCAGCCTACCTACCCATCATTCCTCACTCCCCTCTCATTTTATTCATTCAACGACCCTTCTCCTTTAACCCATCCCGGATTTCTCCCCTTATTTTTTAACACTCCTCCTTTTCTCCTCCCCCTAAACTCCTTTTCTATTTCTTCCACCTCCCTCTGCATTAGGTCTTTTCAGCATCTTCATCAGTTCTTCTTCTCTAATCCCTTGAGCCCGAGAGATGAGGCAAGCATTTTATGCTCGGCGGGAGAGGAGGGGACGGAAAAAGATGATTCGATTAAATATGAATGATTGAGGAACGGGTGTTTGAAAGGGAAGGAAGGAAGGGAGAAAAAAATTCAACCAACGCGTACGTGGAATGAAAGATGAACTGTAGCACTGGTTGTGGTTTTTATCACTTTTATTTCATTACGTTCTCGCTTTTTTTCACCTTTATTCTCTATTATTATCATCTAATGCTGGGGATGAGGTGGGGGGGATTCACGTGGGAGGTACGTCTTTTGGCTGTCCGAACGGCAAATTAGGTGTATCTGTGAAGAGGCTGTTGCAGTCCCTCTTCGCTTCCATTATTCCTTTTCCTCTTTCTATTTCTTTTTCCTCTTTGCTATTGGATTAGGAAGGAGGGTAATTATTTTTGTGGGAGACTTTTTTTCTGGTTGATAACAATGTCTATTCGTAGAACCGTTTGCTTTAGTATAGGGGCGCTGTACTTTTCAGATTCATATAAATAACACTGTACTTTTGTGTGAAGTTTAATTTTTTAAAAGTACTTTTTAACAAGAGAAGGAGTGATAGTTAGCGCGAAATCTGCTGTATTGCATAAGGGTACTGTTTTGTATGTTGATACCTTAACCTAAAATAACAATATTTAACTAATTGCCTTGAATAATTTTACTTTATTGTTTTGTTGGATTTCTATTTAGTTTAATAAAAATGGATTTAGACTTAGAGTTTGAAAAATAAAGGCTTTAGAATTCTGTATTTTGATTCTTGTACGCTTGCCAAAATTAAGCGTTCTTTAATTTCACTCTGGAAAAATAACTCTGAGTTTTCATGAAATTTAAAGATTTATCTTAATCATCAAAATCGTATTTTTTTAATTAGTATAACTAGTAATGAGTACTTTCCGAGAGTAAGGTTTAACATCTTTTAAAAGGCATCTCCTATATTTAGAAAATTTCTCACTATATTTGTTATAAAAATACCTTTCTAACAAAACAATAAACACCATAGAAAAGATTTTTCTTGTTAGCCTAAAAAACACACTTGAAAAATGCAGTACTCTACTTTAGTAGAAATTAAAAAAAGAACTTGTTTTAGAAGTATGTTAAAAAGATTAGTGTATTTCCGAAGGTAATGAAAGTTGTGCAAACAAGTTTAAAATCTGTTAATTCAAGTGTCAAATGTTTTCTTTTCAATAGATACAAAAAAAGGAATTTAAGAGAAAAGCTTTTATTTTCTGTTATTAAATTTCGTGTTTAATTTGTCAGAAGGGTTTCCACTTAAGCTTCAGTTATGAAAGAAGGATCTCTTAAGGTTTATAACCTTTTTTAATTCACTTTAAAGGGCGTAAAAATTGTGCACTATCTAAGTATGTCAAAAGATATCACTTGTTTTTAACCTTTTAAACGCCGCAATTCAAATTTCGAATTAAAGGTTCTGATTTTTGGTTTAAACGGCTTGTTTTATCATTACTAAAACCATTCTAGTCTTTTTTTGTCGGAAAAAAAATCCTAAGTATGATTTTGAGGATGTTCCCATTTGGGAACATCGGCGTTTGGGGTGAAGTTTTTAGGGGGATTTCCAAAAGGCACATATTTTACAATTAATTCAAAAAAAATTCTGGAAATAGGTTTCTCCTCAATAATTATGAACATTTTTATGATTGTGGACGGTTTTTTCATTTTATTATCCATACTTGGACGATTAAGTAACATTTTTATAGATTTTCATAAGAAAAAATTGACATGTTTAATACGTTCGCGAAGCTTTTCCGTAAATTTTTCTTGCACTATGGGTAATATTTTGGTGTAAAAAATACATAAGGGTGTTCCCATGCTCTTCAAAGCTAAACAGTTACGTTTCTGTGAGAAAAATTAGTTTTAAATACGGTTCTATAGGGATATCTAGCATGGAATTCACTAATTGCATTCAAATCTAATTAGCTTTCAAAAGTGATAATCATAATTATCTCCATTGATTCATTAAACCCGTGTTTCTCATGGAAGATTCCAAACTGAACCATATATATCTTACATCCAACTTACGTTAGAAGAGTGTTTTTAGATATACGCAATTTTCCTTATTTTCAAAATTCTTCGATTTTATTCCTAAAATTTTTATATAAAAAAAGTACTTGCACAAAAATATATACGCAAATCCTCAGAAGCACTCAAAATATACTCTTTGCATAACCCCTATTGATAATTACTGAAAATTAATCGATTGGGGAGTTAGAAAAATATATAAGTGTATGAATCTGCTATGAAGATTTGGAATTTTTTTCTCCATAAATCAGTAGAAAAATAAAAATCATATATTTTTTGAAATTGAAACATCATTCTTAACCTGTTTTAATCCTTTGAGACAAAAAAAGTTCAAAAAATTAAAGAAAATAGTAAATAACTTGAATTTTTGCATGCTATGAAAATCCCCTCAAATACTATACCCCAAACGCCGATGTTCCCATTTGGGAACATATACGTTGTTTTGGTAATTACTCCCCAAAATTAGAATATAAAGCTATTCTGTCAAGCCAAATGGGAAGATGTGTACTTAAGCTACCAAAACACAGCAAAATTATTTAAAACTAAATTTATTTAAAATTTTCACAAGTTGAAACTTGTGCAACTTTTGGAAGAGCCAAAAATCTCTAATTTTGATGTAAATTCTACAAAAAGGATTAAATTCCACGTGAAAAACTTTGACATGTAAAATAACTTCATATCTTTGAGTTGCTTTCTACTAAGTATCAAATTCCTGCATGAAAAATTAAGTGGTGAAAAAATTCCTTAAAATTATGTTCCCATTCGGGAACATCGGCAGGTAAAAGGTTAATTATTAGGTAATCAAAAATAAATTATAATAGAATGCATTTATTTCCCGGATAATAAGATATATTTTCCCTTACACATAATTTTAGTGAAAAAAAAGATTAGACAAATTTTTGACATAAATTAGGCAATATATTTCAATATTCATTTACAACCTTTATTGAACAATTGATTATTACATCAATAAACTATTTAATAAAGCTTGGTCTATTTGTTGAAAAATTTTATTAACTGTAATTAAATTAGTCTTTGTGACTCGAGTAAAGTAAAAAAAGCAGAACAGACTGATTATTCAAAAGAACTTTTAATGTATTTTTACTTTAAATAGTAGTAAAATAGAAGTTTGATATAAATCTTAGAAAGGGGAATATGTTTAAAATTGTTGTTATTAAATAATGCCTAATTTTAAATCGAATCCATACGAACACTCTTAATTAAAAAATACTCAAGTTTTCTCAATGGATGTTCATTAATTTTATTAATTCATAAAAAAAATATATTTCTGTAACAGGGTTTAAAAGATGTCTAACTCTAAAACACACGGTTAACATTATATTCAAATTAATGGATAATTGCACACATAGTATAAAAATGAAAAATCCTTTACATGTTTCTGAAAAAAGTATCCACTTATTCAACTATAGTGCAAAACATTATGTCCAGTGTGTTAAATTACCTTCTAATAGTTAAACTTTTGACTGAAAAAATATTAAGATATTTCTCAATGTGATAGTTATTAAAATATTTCAATTACCTTATAACTGGTTGGATCCTAATGTTACAAAATAAATATTTATTCACAAACGCAATATTTATCCAGGAATTTATATATTAAAGAATTTCATATCAGACCGCTAAAATTTGAAGTACATATTTAATCTAGCAGCTTATGAGGAAATTTTAAAATGTCTAGAACACAATGTAAACAACGTGAAATGAAATGTAAAAGACTTATACATTACATAATGGTAATATCTTTGTAAGGATATACTTAGTATATCCTTACAAAGAGATTACCATGATGTAAGATATAACTTTATGATAAAATTTCTACCGTTTAGTTTAAATATTTGAAATATTAGGAGTTACATGTTGAAAATGCTAAACTATTGTTGTTAAAATGTTGTTGTTGGAGTTAGTTACATGTTGACAATGCGGAATATTCTTCAAAATACCCATCACGTCAGTTCACCTCTAAACACAAGAGAAGTTATATTTAAAATTTCCTCCTCAAGACAAAACGAGGACAAAATACTTAATTATTCTGTCGATACCATATTCAAATCCAACCGACAGCTGCAGGCAGACTCCCCACCTGGAAGACTCTCCAGCCCTTTGCATGGTTAATTTTACCATTAAGTAAATTAGGGAAACCCCCTTGATCTCAATTGACAGAGCGCTCCAAACCATTATAACTCGGTCATTAAGCTCGGGGGACCTAAGGAAACACCCGAGTCACCCAGCGGAACGCGTGGAGGCCGATGCGCCGTTTTGCTAATTGAAGGCCTCAATCCTAAGCCGTAATGATTTCATTAAGCTAGGCGAGCGTTTAAAGGCTGGGCGGAACTCAATATTGGAGGGGTATAGAGTAAGATCGCGTTTCGTTCCCTCGGTGGATTTATAGTGGAGGATTGCAGCCAGGCAGTGATTGAGCAGTTTTGGAAAGATGTGGGGGGGCTCCGATGTATTATAGTAGAATCGAATGGAATGGGCGTAATTGGTTGGGGATGATAATAGTGAAATTTAGTTTAATTTGTTATCATACGAGTTTTGTGCGTTATGCGTTTGGAGAATCTGATGTGCGATTTCATTAGAATTGGAAAGTATTTGATTGCTAGTATTTCATGGTGGGAAATCGATACCTGATTGTTTAGATTCTTCCTTTGAATATATTAGTCATTGAAGCGTATGCGATATATCGAGATAGTAAACATTTTTCTTTGAGTATTAGGTAAACCACTATATTTTCATTTGGATTATGCGGAGTTATTTAACACGTTCACTCCGGGGCCGATTTTCATGTTTTTCCCTGGGAGGCGGCGCTCGACTTCATGCTGCGCTTCATCTGGCGGCGCAACTCGATAAGGCGTTCTGGTGCGGGCCACCGGTGGACCGCGCCGCCCGATGAAGCAGCCTAGTGCGGGCCACCGGTGGACCGCTCCGGCGTGAACGTGTTAATTGAAATTTTGGGGAAATTTAGTTTGATTTGTTATTTAATTAATAAGTTAACGCATTTTATGTTTAGGGAATTCGAAGTGAGATTTCGTTAGAATTTTGGAAAGTATTTGATTGTTAGTATTTCATAGTGGAGCTTTATATCTGAATTTTTAGATTGTTTCTTTGCATATATGTGGTAGAGGTAGATTGACAATCTGGGGCAAGTAACAGGTCACTCTTCTAAATAACAAATCTTTATTAAAAGTTGAACGCAGCTCAAAAGTTAAAACCAAGCGATCAATAAGATAAAACGACGATCTATACTCTGTTCATTTTGAACTGGCGCTTGAAAATATTTCTTTCCCCACCACCGATCGGTAACCATAGCAACTATCCTCGTCAAAATGACAAAGAAGGCTTACTATTGGCTGCTTGAAGAGCGTAACTATGGTTACGCTTCTAGCGTGGGGGAAAGCACTATTTCTCAAGCGCCAATTCTAAATGAATAGAGTATTGTAAAAACTATTGATGGCTAAAAACTCTGATTCCACAATCTGACTATCCCGATCAAGCTGACGATCACCAAAGCAGCCACAACGATACTTCCCTCAGCAAGGCCCTCTGCCGGATACCTCTCGAATGGCCGTCTGCCGAATTCCTCTGAAGCGTCTATTCACTCGACACCTCTCACGCCGCGCTTTATAGCCAGCCCCACTGACGTATAGCTTATGACGTGCCATTCGTGCAGTTACCACCAGTTCCTCACTTACCACATATATTAGTTACTTTAACGTATGTGTTATATGGAGATAGCAAGTATGTTATTGTTTGAGTATTAGGCAGATGATTTTTTTATTGTTTTTTACCGTATTTTCATTTGGAATGTGCTGGTAACTTCTATCCTTAGTGAGTTCAAAAATGCATTGGATATAGTGTGTTTGAATAAAAAAAATAAAGAGGTAAAGTTGAAAGTTCATTCTTTTAAACAATAGATATATCTCGACCATAAAATATAGTTTTCAATAAACTATAAAACTGAAAAAAATATGATATATTTAGAAAGGAATTCTGAGTTTTAATTCGATGTCAATTTTCAGAGTAAATCAAAACATTCAAGAATAATGAAAAAACATTAAAATTAGACAAATATTTTCTTAGATATATCTCTAAAAAAGCTAAAACGATCCCAATAAACAGTTAGTACAATACGTGAAAACTTGTTATAGAACAACAGCTTTCAGCTATCACAGAATGTAGCCTTATGGCAAAAAGTACTTTGATTCCATTTAACAAATTAAATGAAAACATTCTTAAAACATTGTTCATGATATTTAAGTTTGTGAAAATTAGTTAATTTTACCATAAACTTAATACTTTAATAAAAAAAAAATTCGTAACTTCATTTCACTTAAGATTGATTAGATATTTGCGTGCCTATTTCAATCAGATTTTATACCTCGTTTAGTTTTCATACAAATCGATACTAAGAGCAAATCCGATTTAAATGTAATAATATGAACAATTCCCTTTCATAATCCCTCCTAACAACCGAACTGGTACATTAGGGTTACATGGTTCAAGTGTCACACGTAGGATATTACAGACTTTACGTGACTAGACAGAGAGGCAATACATGTCAAAACTTTACTCATCTAAGAGATTCATGAGGGTTAAACACGTAATCTGGCTTTTTCAGTTTTTTTATTCTAGCAAATATTCTAATATCCGAGGTGAGCAAAGTAAGAAAAAAGAGGAATCGCGTAAAATAAATGAGAATTTGATTATGAGTGGAAATTTAATTTGTTTGTAAAAAAAGAGTTGTATGAAGCTCTCTTTATTTTGATTATGATTTAGAAGTGCTTTGCCATCTTTTAATTTTAAAAAACACGTTAAAGATTTTTTACTATGTATGCCGTTTTAGTATTGAATATGATCGTATACGTTTATAAAATTGTTTTTATGATGTGTTCAGACATTTGAAAAATAAAAATGGCCGCCTTTATTTTTATTTCTTATTTTTGTCCATATACAATTCATTAATTTATAATTTTTAATAACGTAAAAATAATCGGGAAAATATTATTTTCTCATTAGTAAAGTGCTTGTAATTAATGAATCTTCAATGCAGTTTTTTGAAAAATTTTCGATTTATTTCAGTTTTAAATAGAATTTACCAAAATTACATTTTTGAAACCTCTTCAGTGTTTGCCTTTTGAAATAAAATATTTGCATGAAATTTACTGAACTTTTTATCATTAGACATAAAAAATTAGTTTATAGGAATCTTTTACGAGATATCATCATTTTAGATTGTAGAGTTAGAATTAGTGCATTCATTTTGAATACATCGGAGAACAAAATATACCGTTTCTGGCAAGTATCTAGTTAAAGTAACTTTATTTTTTCTTTCTATGTATCAATTAAATGTAATTAATCGTTCACTGCATCCTGAAAAGTTATTTCACGAATTACTATAACATGAACATTAGGGTGTATTGATAAAACTTTTTTTGAGTTTGATGATGCATTAGTGCGGAATAGTTTCTACGGTGGCCAGGGTTGGCAAAAACCTGGGTTTTTTAAAAAAACCAAGTGGGTTGGGTTTTTTCAATAAAACCCTGAAAAAAAACATATAAAGCTGGGTTTTTTTGGAAAAAAGTGTGTTTTTTTTTCAAAAATCAAGTGGTTTTCTCTTATAAAGTGGGTTTATTCAAATTTTCGTGAGTTCTTTCTATGTAAAATGTGTTCTGTCAAAATATTGTCAGTTTCTCCACAGTTAAGTGGGTTATTTCAATGTTTTTATACTTTGAAAAAACTCACTGAAATTGTAAAAACACCCCTTATTTACTGAAACCTGGTTTAAATTTTGAAAAAAACCCTACTGACCTACTGAATAATGAAAGAACCTATTTAACTTTAAAAAAACTCTCTGGAATTGAAAAACACCATTTAACTTTTGAAACCTAGTTTAAATTTAAAAAAAAATATTAAAATTTTTAAAATATCCTAAACTTTGAAAAAAACACATTAAATTTTGGAAGAACTGCCAAAATCTTGATTTTTCTTGAAAAAACCCAAAAGTGGGTCCAAAATGTGGGTTTTTTCACATGGGTTTTTTGAAAAACTCATGTGAAACCATTGGGTCCAACCCAATTTGGTCCAATCCAGCCAACCCTGACGGTGACAGAGAGTACCTGTGAATTTTTCAGAATTTTCGTATAATATCTTAAGGTGCTACAAAGGCCCTGAAGGTTCCCCATGTTAATCCTATGGAGCGTGCAAGCCAAAACGGCCGAAAATTGGTTTTTCCGCTCCTCATTCCTACCCTAATCACACGACGAATGTCTTCCCTCGAGTTATGGACCTTATATGATCTAGGCTATCGGTCAAAACTTGAATAATAGCATAAATATCTATATTACGTTTTTTTGTATGCTCAAATTTCGCCAAAAATTGCGTATTTATTCGTTCAAATCAGAGCCCACAATCAACATAATATAGAGATGTATGCTATTATTCAAGTTTTATCGGATATCCTAGATCATATAGGGTCCATAACTTTAGAGAAGACATTCGTTGTAGGATTAGGGTAGAAATGAGGAGAGAAAAGCCAATTTTCGGCCTTTTTGGCTTGCACGCTCCATAGGATTAACATGGGGAACCTTCAGGGCCTTTGCGGCACCTCAAGATATTACCCGAAAATTTTGAAAAAATTCACAGGTACTCTCTGCCACCTTAGACAACTTTTCCGCACTAATGCATCATCAAAATAAAAATAAAAGTTTTTTTCGATACACCCTAAGAACATGCCATCAATAAGATGAAAAACGTAATACGGTGATGACCACGGTAAAATAACGTATATTTAAATTACGACTGTTATAATAGGCCTCCTAAATTAAATAATGAAAGATAAATACGTAAATTAGACTATTGTCAGAAATCAGAACATAAATTCAATAGTTACACTTGAAGCTGCAAACTCATAGAAAATATGGAATAAATATAATTAAGACCAAAGAAAACAAAGAAATACAACACTCCGCTCAGGCCTCTTCGTCAGGGGGACAGAACCTGAGGGGGAGGGGGTATTTTTGAATGAAGAGAACTAAAGGTTCTTAACTACATCGGTCCCCAACACCCAACAAGCGAAAAAAACAGAAATACAAAATGAATAAACATGAAGCAATCATTATACAGGGTGTACCAAGAAAAGTGGTCCAACCCCTCTAACTTTTGAACCCCTACAGATGTAGTCATGAAAGTGGGGTCTAGGTATATTAAAATGACTATGCCCTATCCGATGAGACAACTTTCAACGCCATCTAGCGGAAACTTTAGGAGTTATAATTTTTATTTTAAACTATTTGAGGTATGTGAAAAAAGTGAATGACTAAGTTGTAGAGCAGCATCGATTTAGAAGGAAAATACACCTTAAGCAGAAAAATATCTTGATTAAAACCCCTAAAATACACGCTCAATTAGGTTGAATTTACGTAGATTTTACGTCTGAAAAAGCTCCTTATGGGGAAAATGAGAAATTTTCATTTTTATGACTTAAGTAAATGACTAAAAGTATTCTTAGTTCATTAAATTGAAAAATTTCTCATTTTCGCCTCGTGAGGAGCTTCTTGAGATGCAAAATCTACATAAATTCAACCTAATTGAGCGTGAATTTTAGGTGTTTTATTCAAGATATTTTTCTGCTTAAGGTGTCTTTTTCTCCTAAATCGATGCTGCACCACAACTTAGTCATTGACTTTTTTCACATACATCAAATAGTTTTTAAAATACAAATTATAACTCCTGAAGTTTCCACTAGATGGCGTTTAAAGTTGTCTCATCGGATAGGGCATTGTCATTTTACTATACCTAGACGCCACTTTCATGACTATATCTGTAGGGGTTCAAAAGTTAGAGGGATTGGACCACTTTTCGTGGGACACCCTGTATAAGTTTGTTATTGGTCTTAATTCGCATATACTTTCCAAAATAAAACGCGAGATAAATTTATGTAGTTTCTATACAGTCCCTCTTTACCTGCCCTCAAATTTTCCTCATGCTTGAATCAAGGCGTGAAATAGAGGATAAACCCTCGTAATAACACCGACTTTAAAACATCAAAATCGGAAAAGAAAACAAACGAGAACAAGCGGTATATACCTAACGTGACCAGACGTCCCGTTTTGAACGGGACTGTCCCTTTTTAGAGTTAAGAGTCCCGGTGTCCCCGAAAAGAACTCTGGGACGCAAAATTGTCCCGTTTTCTGAAAATTCCCGTTTAATTGTAAAGGAATATATTGACTTAATAAAGATGCAGAAGTTTTTGACGAATTTTCGTTAATCTGTAACTGCATTACATCGCAGAAAGTAACCCGAATGGAATAATCTGAGAAGACCCAGTTACAAATTTCAGTTCTAAAGGCGATGTTGATAATTAAGGCGAATATCAGGGTTCCCACTCAATTTTAGAAATAAAATTCCCTGACTTTTCCCTGATCAATTTTTTTAGATTATTCGGGTAAAAAAACTAGCAATTCACGGCCTTTTTCGGATACTTCTTGTATTTTTGAACACATAATTTTAAAAAAATCGACTATTTTTCACTAACCAGAGCCAAAATTGAAACGCAAACATAAAACATTTTCTTTTTCCAGGTATTTTTCATGATTTTCCAAAATAATCACCAGCTAGCAAATTTGTTCCTCTGATAAATATATATATATAACTATACGTTTCGGGTATTATATTTTTTAATTCGTAACTTTTAAGCCAACTGCCTTTTTCTGAATAAATAACTTTTAAAAAGTGTTTTTTTATTGACTACCTGTTAATTAAACTAAATAAACCAATGTCCCGTTTTGAGTCAGAAAATAAATGGTCACATTATATATACCCCACTAAAAAACCCTCAAAAATACCAAAAAATTCCCCAGCTTTGTGGCACAGAAGAGGGGGACGGTTCGCAAAAAATAAAATAACAAGAAACTACAGAGAATCAACAAGAGGAAAGATAGGGTTACGAGATGCAGATTGAAAACGCCCATGCTACTACATACACCGGGAGATTCAAATCCCTGTGCAATCCGCCCGGCTCCGCGGAGAAAGATGAAGTGAGAAAAATAAGACAGGGTAGGAAGAGAGAGAGTTGAGCTCTGGTTGAGAGAATGAAGCGATGCACCCTCTTGTATTATTCACTCCCGTATGCTTGGGGCTCAGTGTGATTGAAGGAGTGGAAACAGAAGGGAGATATAGCGTGTCTACAGTCTTTTAACTTCGTTACGGGTGGATGCATGCTTTGGGGGAGATTCCTATGGAAGGCTGGATGGTGAAGTGTTTTGGATTCTTTCTGTTTGAAGGCACAAAGTTCAAGAGAAAGTTTAGAATTTACAGCAATACTAGACCCGGGCTTCACCCGTGTTTCAATTTTATAATGAATACCATCCTGTGTAAATGAAAGGAGAATTCCACCATTGTCGCTGATTAAGCGGACAATAAGTGTAAACTCACAACTCTAAAGTGTCGCCTCCAACCGTAGACCGGTTTCGTCATTGTTAGGACTCATCAGCACGGTATAGGAAGGTAACGCAAGAGAGTGAAGGGCAAGTACTAGTCTAGCCAACTATAACTGAAAACCACTTGGTAACATTGTCAACACTTTTTCAGTTATAGTTGGCTAGACCAGTATTTGCCCTCCACTCTCTTGCGTTACCTTCCTATACCGTGCTGATGAGTCCTAACAAGGACGAAACCGGTCTACGGTTGGAGGTGACGCTTTAGAGTTGTGAGAATACGATTACCATCCTGTGTGTTACAGACGGGCTTCACCAGTCCAAATGTGTAGCACTGTGTGCTAGGACAAGCGTTACCCGGACAACATGCCCAGTAGAATGAGAAATACAGTGAAATCAAGTTACAACGAATACCGATAAAACGAAATATCCCTTTATTACGAAAGTCCAGAAAATCTCCAACCGTTTTTATTTGACTTATCGAAATACCGTTACAACGAAATTGCCGTTCTGTGTACAAAGTGCGAAACAACACAGGCTACTCCTGTGTATATTTTGATGTGTATTGGACAAGGACAAGTTGTACTCCAGCCCAGGTGCAGTTTTTAAACTGTTGACAAATTTCGGCTTCATGGACTTGGTATGATGTTTACTGTCGACCAAGTGGGAAAAGTCACACACGAAATTTCCGTTACTACGAAGAGATTTTATGGAATTTATGGTCCAACAATTCATTTTAAACAATCGATAATACGCATACAACAATTATTCTCTTTTGTTATATTTACATTTTTAAACGTAAAATGTGCCAAAAAAATATTAGGGTGCTTCGATTTTAAATTATTGTTCTTCAGAAACCTTCCCGGGATTGAGTAAAGCAACGTGGTAAAATTTAATGTAATTTAGTTAATCAAAATCGATATAAGCATCTAGAAAGATTGTTAAACTCATTTAAAACAACTAGTGTTCGTAAAGAATTTTTTTTAAAAAGAAAAGGTACTCTTAAATGATACTTTATACGCCCATAAAGTTATGAATTATAATTATCATCTCTAATTTCCCTTCAAAAAAAAGTATTGTTTTAAAAATTTAAATGAGGCAAGAGCTGAAGCTTTCTTTTCGCTTTACTTCCATTTAATTTACTTCCCTAGACGCACGTTTCTTTTCGTGAAATTTTCAAACCCCTTGAGGTATTGCTCTTTAAATCATTCTTTTGCAGTGTCAGTATTCTAATTAGAAAAGTTGTTTAATCTAAAATCTGCAAAGAAAGTAAAATGACTAAAAAATTCTAGCTTTTTTTTGTTCTCTCATATTATATGAGTGGTCTCTCGCTGGAACATTTTGCTTGAGGCGAAGGCAATCCTAAGAGAACGTCATAAGAGAATAATTATCTAAAAGCCCTCCCTTAAAAAAATTAAATGTATTGTTTTTGGAGTTATAATGAAATATCTACTACTTTTTTTAGAGTAAATTGTAGTTTATTCGTTCAGATATACGAAATAAATAACGTCCCTAATTAAAACTTTGTAGACTCATCTCTTTAGATGTATATTTTTATGAATAGTTTACAAATCTTGGATACGATACAGATTCAGAAATGTATCATTTGTTTAGTATTTATTATACATTCTTTTAGAAATGCACTAATACTTTTTTCACACGCAGAAATTTTATTCATATTTATATATTTAATAACAAAATTGTAAAAAATATGGGTTCAATTTGTGATGAGAAACATTAGTTTATTGTGAAAGGATGTAATATCATTCGATCATTTGAGAATTCAAAGTTACTTATCTAATTTTAAAACATAAATCCTGATCAAATAATAAAAGTAAAGATCATTTAGCATTCCAGAAATTTAAAGGAATCAGTGTTTCATTTAATTCCACCGTCTTCCCAATAATATTACAATTAATGAAAAATTTTATAAAATGCTTTTAAAATGTTACATAATACCTCTAATACCTGATAATTTGAAATGCAGTAAATAACTGTTACGTTATATTAATAATTTATCAAGGTATGTAATTAAATCTATTTTATTTATAACTAGCGGATATGCCCGGCCTTGCACGGGTGGAGTGTATAAGTATTTTTATTTTGAGTTTTCTTAAAATACATTTATTATTATGTAAATCAGCAATAACCAATCTTCCCGGTATCCCAGGCGCCTCTCTCCTATCCCAGTGTTCCCGGTAATTTTAAAATCCCGATGTTCACGGTAATTTTTTCCTGTCCCGGTGTTCCCGGTAAATTTTCTTATCCCGATGTTCCCGATAATTTTCCTATCCCGGTGTTCCCGGTAAATTTTCTTATCTCGATGATGTTCCCGGTAATTTTTCCTCTCCCGATGTTCCCAGTAATTTTTCCTCTCCCGATGTTCCCGGTACTTTTCCCATCCCGATGTTCCCGATAATTTTCATATCCCGCTGATCGAGGTAATTTTTATGTCCCGGTAATCCCGGTACTTTTTTTTTTCCTATCCCGATGTTCCCGGTAATTTTTCTTTTCCCGGTATTCTCGGCAATGTTTCCTAGTAAATTAATGAGTCTAGTGAACAAAAATAACAAATTTGAAACAATAATAAAAAATCTAGTAAATTGAAAAGTCTAGTGAACCGCTTCATTTGAAACAATGTTTTATTTTCAAGTCGTTTCCATGAAAAAAAATTACACTTTTCCATAAATATTTAAATTTTAAAGGAAAAAATCTTAAAATAGGGGAAACTAACGTTTCAAAATTAATTATTTGAATTTATTTTGATGTTTTTACAACTGATATAGTTTTTAAATGGACAATTATCGAGGTTTTCCTGTTAAAATATTTAATGTTTGAAGGTTTTCATCTAGTTAACAATAGTGAGTCGAGCAGTCTACTCTGGTAGAGAAATGGAGAAATAAGCGTTTCGGGCTATAAATTCGTTAATTCCTCGTAATTATTCGATTTTCGAGCTTTGAAAACTATCCCAAGTTACTCCCCGACTCGGAATACGTCTATATGTCGAGTTTGGTTTCGGTCCGTGGCCTATTTCAAGAGATTACCCCGGACATACCCACACACACACACACACACATACATACATCGCCCGTTAGCCTTTTATTTATACAGAGATTCTCTTCGTAGCGCCCAAATTTCGTTGCATTTCTTTTCCTCAGTTGGCAACAGTCAGTTTGTTTACAAAAATTTTTTTGATTTGACTTTTTCCGATTTCAGTCTCTAATGATATTAGCTGTTCGAATATGTTAACAGGGATTAGATTTTACTATTTTAAAACATTTTAATGGTAAGATTAGTGCGTATTAAACTTTTTTAGGCTTGAAAATTGAATACATTAATTTTTGAAAGCAATTTGTAATGTTTGATAACAACACATATTGCTGTTTTGATATATTGGTGCAGCAGGCAAGCTTAAGCGAGGACTGAATCTTAATGACTTTAAAGAGTACATATGTTACCGTTAAAGTATGAAATCCGTTATTTCATAGAATACCTAGTTATTCCATGGAATAACTGATCGTGTCCGTTAAAGTGTAAAACTATCTTGTATTTCATGGTTTAACTAGTTATTTCATAGAATAACGATCTGAAGTCCGTTAAAGTGTAAAATAATCTATATCATATATCTCGCACGACAAATACACTTACCTTCCATTTTTTTTCAAATTTTAGTGAGTTCTTTCTATGTGCTTATCGAGCGAAGCTAGCAAGATTGCAAAGCAATCTTAGAGGTGGGGTTTGGTGAGCGATAGCAAGCAGGGAGCGGTAGCCCCCTAGTATTTCTTTAATCTGCTAAAATGACAATGAAACTTCAATTCAATCTAATGAGACTGTATTCTTAATAAATACTGGTTAAGTATCTACTTTAAATGGAGAGGAATACCTACTGCGTATTATCTACTGAGTAATTCCTACTGTGTTACCCTTATGCAATATATAACATTCCTAAGCCCAAAAAAAGAATATTTTGTAAAAATGTTTCTATATAGCCCCCAAACTTTATAATATGCTACCATTAGAAATCCAAAATAGTCCATCAAAATACTCATTCAATAAGAAACTAAAGGATTTTTTGTTTTCAATAGAAAATGTAGAAAATTTTTTAATGTAGTGATTTACTTCTGTCCTTCTGCAACTTGATGTTTTTATTATGTCTTGTATAAATTTGATGTACGACTGAAAATTGTATTTTATATTAAAGACCTGTTTGCCACTCTAGTGTATTTTTTGCCACTCTAGTGTATGTGTATTGTCACCTACATGGACCAAGAGGTCCCAGGCGACTATGTTAATTCTATTTGTATGTGTGTTTATGTTCAAAACCTTTTCAATAATAATATTAAATCAATCTTTGATAGTATAAAATCAAGCAGTAACAATAGATACACTATAAATCACTCTATTTACAATGAAACAGTAGTAATTAGTTAAAAACAATTACATTTCCCTCCACTGTATCACCAAACTATATTATTAATTTTCTTGGAACATCATTCAAACCTATAGAAAAAAAACTTTCGAAGTCGTTACTCGGATAATCTCCCAAATCCCCCATTCATTTCCTAGCAAAACAATCCCGACCGAAATATCAAAGCAATAGAGTATCAGAGGAACCAAAGCGAATGAAAAAGAAATGATACAAAAATTTTATCTCTTAAACTTTCTAAAAATTATTCCGAGACTTTCGACACCGCATCCTCATTGTTTATGCTTTTACCTCCGACTGAGAAACATCTCGATTGCATCATTTACAAAACGAGATGCAGCTCCCAGGCCATCAGTCCGGAATAAAAAAGTGTTCCAAATCAACCCCCTGCCGAAAATTCGAATATCTAATGGCAACTTTCCCCCTTTTCTATTCTTAGGAAATGCCCCCTCTGCAATGTATTCCACTGATCTAGAAAATAAAGTTGCATTCTTCCCCCTTCCAGAAAGAAAAATAGGTAGCAGTAAGTAAAAGGCCTGTTCGTGTCCTATTATGTAAGAACCTATTCTTCTGTGACTCTTTTGGTCTTCCTTGATTTTTCGATTTAGTTTCTATAGCTTTCGCGGATGCATTTTTACCTCTTGGAGCGTTTTCAAATATATTAGTGTAACGGTTTCCAAAATCATCGTTTTTTGTGATGTTTTTCCGATTTGGGTATAGGTTTATCTGACGTAAATATTTTGTTCATTTGAATACGAATAAAAACTACTGACTGAAGTGGAACGTTTGGGAATATTAATATCGCTTATGATTGCTCGGTCTGAAGAAGTTGCCTGAAGCTAGTTTTGGAACTCCACTGATGGAGAGATGGATTTAGAAAAACTTTCCCCTTTTAATATTAAACGTATAGAAGATATATTCAATAAGATATATATTCCTTCCCTAGGATTTGACTTTGAGTATTTTTTTTTCGTCTGGTCGAAAAAACAGAAAAATATGTATTTTACTTACTATTTGTCTTCCTCCTGGCTATTTTAGAGAACATTTTATTGAAAAATGGGAAATTCGAAACAAGCATGGTAAAATAGAATTTTCATGCATATTGACGTCAGATCAGTAAATATTCCACACTAAATAAAAAGTTACAACCACAGTAAGAGAATGTGTTTTGGGGCTAGAAGAATGGATTTTTGTTGTATTTCCTTGTCGTATTAAACTACAAAACTATACATCGTTTGAATTAGTTCAATGAATATATTTTTAAAATTAAAACCTTTCATAGATAAGAAATATGTATACAAATGAAATTCAATCAGGTCTAAAAATCTAAAAATAAAACTAAATATTTTTAAGAGATAGATTATTTTTTAACATGAAATGTTAAGTTAATAATTTATGAGGTGCAAATAAGCAATTTACATCTTCAAAAATCCTTAGAATCAGAATGAAGTTTGGATATAGGACAAGTGTTTCACAACTATTTTATTATTATCTCCTATATATTATTCTGAATTATTATATTTGAGTTATTTGAATTTTTTAATGTATTTAATTAAAGCATATTTTAAAAAATATCATACTTATTTTGTTCATCCTGAAACACTTCCAAAACATACACTAAATACTAAAATAATTCACTCCTTTAATATACCATACCTGCTAAACCAAAAGATCATCACACTTTTTTACCCACTACGTTATTAAGAAACCAATATCGCACAGGAGAGAGCAGCCTTAATCCAGATATTCTCCCTCCATGTCACTCTTCGCTCCCTCATCTTTTTCATTGGTAGGTGGCCACGAGACAATTACTACATGGGAAAGAAACTTTTGCCGCGGCCAGTCTTTTCGGCACAGACCTACCTCCAAAAACCTACCCAGGACGCCAGACATTATTAGTTCAAGACATGTTTCCCGCTACGCGAAGAGGTTTGCCTATACCAGCCGAGGTACATAAAGAATAAGCCCAGGTTTGGACCAATCTCCTTGCGTAAAGCCGGAGAAATATGGGGAAAAAACGACCCCGAGCATGGATTTATCTTTCTATCGTATACTATATATTCCTTTTCTTTTACTTGTGGGAAAGTATACGCAAACTCACTTGAGATGTTGCACCGAGACCTTATTTTTCCTTCTTGTGTTGTTTTATTTTACACGCTTGGACAAACTATGTAAACAGATTCTAGTAAACCTGAATGACAGACTGTCCGATTGTTTGGACCAAAAAACAATGCATATTGTTTTGTGAAGAGATGTTTTGTCAATTTATGTAGCTCTGATATTCTTCTAATAAAGTTCTAAATAAAATTAGCTTTGACATAATTAGTGTAAATCAAGGAAAATAGTTACTTTGTACAGTTACAAAAAACTATGTCTTAACTGTACTAGACAGCAACTTAGGGTGAACCTACTATGTCACAAACAAACAAAGTAGTTCCCATCGTGGTGTCTGAATTTAGAGTGAAACGAAGAACTTTAATTTTAAAATATGATTATTTCGTTAAATCCTTGTACAAATAGTATCTTTTTATCAAAATTCGCGTATCGAAATTCCTCCTATCAACCAAACAGGATTTGTGTTTACTCACTTTCTCCTTCTGCGTAGTGACGTACTGGGTTCAGGAAACGTTGCTGTGAAGTATAATATCCTTATCGGTAAATATTTTACTAAGTTATTCCCACTAATATTTTGGATGATTATTGGGTTACGTGCGATGAGCGGTCATCTAAAAATCGTGCGTCGAGTGGACAACATTGATAAAAAATCGAGATTGAACATCGAAATAGATATCGAATGGGTAAGTTAGTGATTTTAAAGGTAATTTGTATAATATTGGTATTAATTTAAACTTTAATATAATGTTCTTGTGCGAAAAAATAAAAATATAAAAAAGTGTTTAAATTGTTTAAGTTTTGTAACAAAGATGAAATAAATAAAAACAAAAATTTCGTCTGAATTTCCTTTCAGCAACTTAAAAAAAAACCAAGAAAACTCAATGAAACAAGATCTCAAATGAAAACAAAATTTTGAATTCCAACATCAGAGAAACTAAAAAGTTAGGGTGGTTGAGAGGGGGGACTGCTACTCCCCTCAAATCCCCCTTGCCCTAACTATAACCAAACCCGTTTGGGGTGTAATCGGTAACTGTGAAGATTCAGAAGAAGGGGGCTCGGTACTATTTGATGATACAAAAAACACGCAAATCTCACAAAAAGAGCATTGAAATAGTCAATATTAATACAAATAGCATAAACTTACCATTCGATCTTAATTTTTAATCTCGATTTTTTATCAATCTGCGCTCATCGCACGACACCGATTATTGTGGCGAAAAATATCTTCCTTCTTTTACACATTTGTGTTATTTCAGTAAAAAAATAAATCAATTATAAACTACGTTATCATTAAAAAATAAAATTAAAGTAAATAAAACAAATTTTAAAGTTTGTTTAATTTTCCAATTAATATTTAAAATAATTTTGTCTCAAAAAATATTAAATAGTTCACGAGGATTATAACATCAGCGAACTAATTATAGAAACTTTATAAAATTTGATTAATTTAACTCTTTGTAAGTTCTGACTACCCCAAATTTTCAACAGGATTCATTGGCAGTCAGTCCCTTCTGAAAGGTTTAAAACCTATTTATCTTCTTTTCAAAATACAATTGTTTCAAAATAAAATTTTTGACCAAATATTTAGCTACATAACCCAGGAGTGTTTTTAAGAGAGTAAAAAAATAGAATAGGGAAAATAGAGAAATTTTTATAAAAGAGACTTCTATATATTTAAAAAAAAGGCAAGAGATATACTCTAACTTAATAGCTATTAGAAACATAGTCATAATAAAAATCCTATCTTTACATCCATCGTTCCAAGATTATTCATTTCATTCAACGACGGCTTATTATTTTTTTGGCAATATAAAAAAAATAAACCTACAAATTTCGTACAACGAAAAAAAAAGAATTTTCATTTCTTTCAGAAATCACATTTCTCATCAATCAAATAACTCTGACGACTGCAGAGAGGACTTATAGCGGAAATTATTTCACGATAAATTTCATTTCAGCTCTCCCAACGCTAATGCAAAACGTCCATTAACTTAATGAAAAAAAAAATCTTGGAGCAAAACAAGCCCAAAACTCCCTTTATTAACATGGCCGGATGGATGTGACTTGAACGGTGATTTATAATTTAATTTAAATTTAGTTCTTTCCCTTCAGCGAATTAAAGATAGATGATCAGGTAAAATGGTGGTTTGAAAAGCCTTCACTCTAAAATATTCATTTTTAACACAAATTGGCAAAGATGCCCCACTTAAGAGAAGAGCATTTTTGATATTAATAAAGTGTTGACAGCGGAGATTTTTTTAATAGCCAAGCATATACCTTAAAAGCTTAGAAATATCTACATGCTTTATATATTTATTTTACATTTTTTAGCAGGTTAGGCTATCTACGAAAACCAGTAAATAGTATTTGAAAGATAGAATTTTATTTCTTTCAGGAAAGTAAAATATTTAAAACACTTACATCAAATCCTATCCCATTACCCATTAAAAATAACTGTAGTTATTTTAAACTTTACAAAAAGTGTATTGAATTCCCTCTCTGAAAACAAATTGCAACGAAAGAACCAATAAAAAGAGTAGATATTATATCATTACACATGTTGTGAAATTATAATTTTTTTACAGGAAAAAGGAAAACAAATAAGATGGGATTAGGACATGTCTTACAAAGTTCTGAAAATTCCACTTTTTCTTCTTGCTCATTTTTATTTAATTATTAAGAGTAAACATCTATTCATTCATCTAATAAGGAGAAATAATATGAATAGATAAAGTTAAAAACATTTTAGAAATAAAAGTTGTAAGAGCATTGTGCAAGATACCTTTAATGTTGCTATATTTTATATATTTTTTTCACATGCTAATGTAAACTTAAAACTGGTATTAGCAAGTAAGTGCACAACTACAAATTCATACATATTACCTTGTAGATTACAACTCCCCGAACGGTGAATAGAAAGGACCTTGAGAATGGTAACTAATTTTTAATCTTATTTCACATTAAAAACCAATTCATTTTTATCAAAGATAGAAAAACTAGTATAGAATCTAACGTTTTCCTTCGAAGGCTACAAAGCGTTTGAATCGATTCCGACACACATTCAAAGAAAATCAAGGATGTTTGATCCGTAATCCTTTTCATCCAACCTTTTAGAACTAAGTGCTTCTAATATGATTGTTAGTTGGTAGGAACCATTTGCACGCCCCATTAAAGTTATTCCTCGGTCTTCTGTAAAATGACGAAAAAGCATTTTAAGGGTGATGACACACACCAGAGATAGAGGAAACAAAGGGAACAGATTGTGTTCGAGTTCGAGCTGGAAGGGTGAAACAAGGGGACGATTTATATTTTGAGTCGTTTGATGTTATAGGATAGAATGGTTTTGTCGCAAATTGAAGAAAGGATTTGGGCTATGATTGAACACAGTGTGGGAAAATTTAACAAAATTAGGGGAGAGCAGGGTAGTAAGATTCCAAATGGGGTAATAATAAACATTCCAAAATTCCACAGGATTTATCTTTAGGTTTATGAAGCTCCTTTTTTACAGAATGTTTATATCATTATCAGCTTTCTTTGATAAAATAATGTGCTTGCTAAGTGAAGGGGTAAGGGGGTTTTCACTTGTTTCTTATTACCCCAAAGCGTCTGGATCTCCCACGAGGGGTAATAAGAAACATGCTGGTTATTATACTAATTAAATCAATTAAGTATCAAATGAAGGTATAAATGCAATCTTTAAAGAGAGTTTTATAACTCTAGTAATTTAGAAAAAAAAATCCTTGAAAATCTTTTCATAGGGTGAACGGCCCAGTGAATGAACACTTAGCATTTGGATTTGCGGCTTTGTCACTTTAAAAAACATTTTCAGGGCTTTTTCTAGGCCAATTTTAAAAAATAAGGTATGTTTCCATACAGGCTTTTTCTCAGCTATTTGATCAAAGTATTTCCAGATCTCAGAAATTAATAGTTTTGAATGAATCCTGATTTTAGTGAAAAAAGTGCGATGTGCCCAGTAAATGAACAAAGTGTGTCCTAAATATGAACACCGTCCTCCCAGTAAATGAACACTGAATAGAATCATAAGTTTTAATATTTTGGAAAAGTTTGTAATGTATAAATACATATCAAGCGCTCCAGAGATGGTCGCTTGATCATTTTTATCCATCTATACCTATACAGGGTGTATCTGAAATGGTGCAACAAACTTTCAGGGATGATAGTACTCATCAAGACGAACCAGAATCGATATAGAAAGGGGGGTCCCAGACCAAATCCCAGGGAGTTAAAAATGGAACGACACCCCAAAAAAATCATTGAAAAATTCAATTTGTAGAAGAACTACTATTGGTAAAAACTTAATTATGGTCTCATAAATTGTGGTTTAATATGATCTTTAAAATTACCCCAAAACTCTTCACTTTAAAATTTGTTTTATTATGAAAAAAGTTAAAAAACGCAAAAAAATGTGAAAACTCAGCAAAAACCTTATTTTGTATTTCGAAATCATTTCTTTTGAATTGATAATCTGAAAGATCATAGTTGAAAACCCTTAAGTCCAAAGATTCACGTAAATACAATCAATATTATACGCTTGAAATCCTGTTCAAGTTTGTTTTTTGCGTGCGCTAACAGCTGTTCTGGAAACAGCTCTAAAAAACTGCTTGCGCACCCAAAAACAAACTTTAACCTTTCTACCCCTTTGGGGTCTTTTAGTACCCCAAGAGCACTTTGACGTGTGATATCTCCAGTGGATCTTAGCTTTGGAGATTTTCGATGCTAGTATTCCTCAGTTGCGTGCATTTGTACAATGTGTTAAAATTTTGGAATTTTATACAATTTTTAAGAGTTCTGGAACAAAAAGTCACATATTCCCCCTCTGGGGTGTCCTGCGACCCCAGGCATGAATGGCGGTAAAATAATATCAAATAAAGCTTTATATTTTATTTTTTTGTTATATTATTGATAAAACATGTTTTCTATGTTTGTTTAAGCCGTTTAGAGATGTATTAGAAAGATATTTTCTTAGAAATTGTCATTTTTTTTATAAAAAGAAGATTGAAGCAAAGTACATTGAATTACTCACTATTTCTTAAATTTTTCCTTCATATTCCAAGAAAAATATGCTATTTATAGAAATCTTTTGATTATCTAACAGTTGCAACAAAAAAAACTCAGACAACTGTCGCCATCACTTCCTGTTGAACGAATTCTTTACAAAAACATTATAAATTCATGGCTTGTAAATAGGTTTTTTTATTTTCAGTTTTATTGGAAAAATAAGATGCTTTCAATGATTTATGAGTATTTACTGAAATTCAGAATGTGATTTCGAAGAATTAGAAAGAAAAATAACCAATTTTGCTTTGAAAACTTATATAAACAAGTGATAATCCTGTTACACCAAATCTGAACCGATCATTTTTTATAATATTATTTCAATTTTAAAAAGGAGTAACCACATTGCACATGTTTCATTTTACTAAATAAACTATTCTGGGATGACAGGTAGCTCATAATGCAGAAAAGAAAAGATTTTCAGCCTGATAAATCACTAAAATTAACTGATAAATTCTATCCGTTCAAGGCCGGGTGTATCAGCTAGTATACTTTAAGCAGCACTGATTATAAACACTTAAAGTAAAACAACTTCATTATATTTTATTTCTGTAATTTAATTATTGTTTGAAGGTTCAGGTGTTATAAAAAACGTGTATCGCAAGAAACCAAATAACGTCTTAATAGGACCAAAAAATGACAAAAATACCAAACAAATTAGAAAAATTACTCTGAAACATCTTTTTAAAAGTAAAAAAATGTTAATTATTTTCGATTTAAGGCATTTTTACCCTTTATTTGAGTCATAGGCACATTTTACGCATGGGGTACTATTAGACCCCAAGGGGGGAATATGTGACTATTTTTTCAAGAGGGTAGGAAGGTTAAAAGGATCTCAAGCGTTTAATATTGATTGTATTTACGTAAAACTTTGGACTTCAGGGTTTTCAACTATGATCTTTCAGATTATCAAATCAAAAGAAAGGATTTCGAAATACAAAATAAGGTTTTGGCTGAGTTTTCACATTTTTTGTGTTTTTAACTTTTTTCATAATAAAACAAATTTAAAAGTGAAGACTTTTGAGGTTATTTTAAAGATCATATTAAAACACAATTTTTGAGACCATAATTAAGTTTTTACCAATAGTAGTTGTTCTACAAATTGAATTTTTCAATGATTTTTTGGGGTGTCGCTCCATTTTTAACTCCCTGGTATTTGGTCTGGGACCCCCCTTTCTATACCGATTCTTGCTCGTCTTGATGAGTACTATCATCCCTGAAAGTTTGTTGCACCATTTCAGATACACCCTGTATAGTAGGGTGGGTCATTTTCCTATGGCGAAAAAAAATTTCAAAAATTCTATCGGGCACAGCTAGAAAAGGGTGTTAAATGGTCTCAAACTAACATGTGTAAAATATTATTCCATTATAATAACTCTTTCTGCCTCCGGATTGGCTTCAAATTGAACAAAAATATGTAATTTTTCATATTTTTAAAAAATTATGTAACTTAAATTTTTTTTGTCTATAACTGCTTAAAGCTCACGAATAAGGGTGTTTAAAAGCAATTTTAATCACATTAGTCACCTTTATGCATTATCAGTACAAAAACAAGTGCCAAAGTGGCAATGTAATATGCTATCATATTAACAATAGCCGTAGAATAGAAGGATCTTTTTTGCCAACAAACAGTGGATTGTCAGTGGTACATATTTTAAATATTGGTAGTTCAGATACATTTTCCCTCAAGTTTGGTCGGTACAAAGTGGTATTTTTAATTTTTAAAAGAAGAAATTGTTGTATTTTTCATAAATATGCCGTGCTTTCAAGATTCAGCGGACAGTTATTTCACTGGCTGGTCTTGGGATCCAAATATGTTGAAACAATTGTCGAATAGATAGTTCGTTCATTAGGCAATATATCAGTTATGATTCACCTCAGTCATGATTTACCTGTTTTTCTGCCATAACAATAGACTGAAACCCAGGCCCATGAAATTATACTTCTTTGGAGGGAGGATTGACTCAAAATGGATCCTTGGCATTCCCTTATGCGTTCATAAAAGTTAAAATATAGCAAATTTAACAGTTTAAGATGATAAAAAGTAAGTTTTGAAAAGTAATGTAGCTTATTTAAAAACCTAGGGGATAATACTGAGCTTTATGCTTAAAACGGGGATCTACCGCTCTTCTTAAGAAAATGTTTCAAAATTTGACTCTAAAAATGTGGTTTTAATTATTTTTGACACCAGTGACTCATATGGGGTCACTTGGGATTGAAAACTCCTAATATGCCAAAGAAATTTCAAGGAAACCCCCAAGTTTTAATCTATTACTCAAATGTTTTCCTTGGGGTTGAAATATATAACCCAAAACAGGTACCCACCTTCTGACAGATCTATTTTTATTAAAATTTAATGTTTTTAACATCCTACGTAACCGGCAATAAGAGTTTCGCACATTTTTATGATTCCAGCAATAAATTTTTGATTTCCTGTTCAAACCATTGAGATATTTAAAAATATGTTGTATTACAACTCAAGTATTTCAACTCTGGTTTCATTTATAATTATTTTATAGTCTTCAATGATAATTTTTATACCATTGTGCACATTTACATTCATGACGGATTCGTGAAATCGAGGTAAAAGCTTGATTTTCATTTGTCCATTTTTACATGAAATTAATATATTAATTGAAACTTTGAGGCCAATCCGGAGGCAAAAAGAGTTATTATACTCGAATAATATTTTACACACGTCGGTTTGAGACCATTTGGCACCCTTTTGTAGCTGTGCCCCTGGGGAAATGCGACAAAAAAAATTTTTTTGCGAAAAAAAACTGTATAGTTCAGTATCTTTAAGTTTTATTTTTATCCGTATTTTTATTTATTTATTTATTTATTCTACAGTCAAATAGATAAAAATCCAATTACATGACTAGTAATACAAAGTAAAAGACACACAAAAACCCTATAAAAGACACATATTAAACAACAAGAACAAACAATGAATAAGAAAAATTTAAAAGTCGAATTTCATAACCTAATTACCCTGACAAGATCACTGCAAGAATTAAAGAAAATATCAGAATCAATTGGCAAGTTGTTTACCAATTTGCAGAATTGAAATATTGACTGGTTTAATAAATAATTTTTGTTACAGGAGGGAATTTCAAAAACAGTTATATTTCTTGTCATATATTGCGGAACGTGAAAATTTAAGAGATTAAGTAGGTCAGAACAATCAATCTCATTATTTAGAAGCCTAAAGAAAAACTTAAAAACACAAGTATTAAATAGTATTATTTTTATAAGTATTATTTTATCGAATTAAAGACATGATTTGGGCTATTATTCAACACAGTGTAGGAACATTTAACTGAATTAATAGGAAATATACTTATAAGAGTCGAGGGGAAAAATAACAGGTCTACTACGATATATTTTTACAATTTAAAATCTTAGCCAATAAAATAAATTAACAAGAAATTAAAATTTAAAACTACCAAATTTAATTATGTTTGGAAAGAAATTAGCATTTAAAACTAAATCATTTGTTAATATCTGCTATAAATCTTTGTTGTGAAGTCGATGGTTGTATTCTTCGTATTTGCTACGATCCAAACTATCTTTTGCTTGATTATATGGAGGTATTGCAGAAAAATTTGCTTCTGATTTTCAAGATATTAGTTTTAATGAATAACACGTGGGGGTAAAACCTTTCCAACATTTTTTTTAGATAACATTCAACTGTAATATCTAACCCACATGCATATGTTTGGGCTTAGAGTCTTATACACAGCACATTTTTAGGATATTTGTAAATATTTATTGGATGTCTGTTCTTTCTCATACGGATGCATGTAACTTCTAACATGTATTATAAAAACCGATATTTTCTAGATTTCTAGAACAAGTAGAGTGATATGACGAATTTTCTGTTTTGAATCCTCTTTTTATATCTCGAATTTATATGGAAATAAGTCTAGGATGGAATCTATATGTTACTGAGTATACCAACAAAAATAACTGCAAGAAACACTACATAAAAAGAACTGCATTTCAAAAGAATGCATCTTCGAAATTGAAAAAGTAAAACGAAGAACTACAATCCCGGATGTCATTATAACTCACTAAGGCAAAATAAATTTCCTCCACAAAAAGTACGTTCCTTTAATCCCTTTCTTAAAAGTCCTTTACAAAGCCAAAAAAAGAAAATAACGTCTAAACAACGCCTATCCGAGGACTCCCCATTACAAAAGAACCTATTTATTACTACACAGCCCTGAAAACGCCTCAGCGAATCCTAAGAATATAAAATATTAAACCCCAAACCTCCTGACGCGGTTAAACTTCTCTCTCAAGTAACGATTCCCCAGGATTATCCCCCGGCCAAAAGTGGCTGCTCCTCAAAAGCTGCAGGACAAATATATCTGGTCTTAACATCTGATCCCACTACAAAATCGATGGCAACATCCTCCTTGTCAGCCCGATACGGTTTCCCCTGGAAAACAACCAATCGGAAACAACAAGAAACTTTTAATGTTTGTCAGAGAAAGGTAAATTAAAAGGGGTTGCCGTCTTTTTTTATAACATCGGTGGGTGGGATGAATACCGCATCAACCTGCCATTTTGTCTCTCGCTCTTCAACCGTTTAATCACGGGATTTTTTCGCGGGCAATTGGGATGGTTAGAATGGAAGTGGTGTAAGTTCACTGAACGTAGTTTCTGCAGTAGCACAGCTCATACAAAATATGTCTATTTCGCGTAACTTCTTCTAGAAATAAACGAAATTCGGCCGTAAATTACAAAAAATGGACGAATGTTGAACATTTGTGCTACTTGGGTTTGATTATTTGAAGGTTTTCCCAAACGTCGACAGTGTTGTTCTTTTTTATATAGTGTTATTCATCTTTAGATGGAGAAGGCACTTTTAAGGGTCGTTTACAGAATTTTTGACTTAAGGATCCTCAGAATAATCACTTTTGTTGTTCATATTTTAAAAGGATCCTCCGAAACACACTTAACCCCATTCCTTTTCTATGAAAACAAGCGATTCACAGTTGAGAATAATTCAGGATAAACATTGAAAGTTAAACAACGCGAAATGATCTTTATGGCTGTGTTCACCGGTAACTTGACCGGCGGTTAAATATCAGTCTAACTTCTGTTTGACAGTTATAGTTTCCCACTAATCATAGGTTCAACTCCTCGTTAACGGCCGGTCAAGTAACCGGTGAATATGGTCCACTACTACAATCTGTTCATTTAGAATAGGCGTCTGCAACAGCATCAGAAACGCCTAATAACTCTCATCACGCAACTTCAGTAACCGATTCTATTACAGTATTTTAACTACTTCTTGTTAAGGCACAAGACAAATTTTTCGATGATACTTACATTACTGCTTTCAATACATTACGTCTCTCAGCCACCTATTCTAAATAAACAGAAGTTTACCTATAGTCTTTTCATTTAGAATAGGCGAATGAAACAGGATAAAAACGCTCAATAACGCCTAATAACGCTCATCACGCAACTTCAGTGACCGATGATTATTTTACAGTATTTAAACTACTTCTGCTTAGGCTGCCTTTCACTGCACACAATTTTTTTCCATGATAATTACAATAGCAACTGCTTACAAAATCAACAATTTCTTTCACGCAGTACAAGAAATAAAATGGTATTCATGATACCTCTAATTGTCAAAAACTATCTTTCAAGCCAATCTATATATCAATTTTATAAAATAGTCAATAATCTGCCCACACACAGTGATCTGTTTTTGGATTCTTTCTCTAAATTGAAACTTGATTATTTGCAAAGTGTATCACCATGATTATTTTTTTAAATATGTATTTAAGTGTTTCAAATATTTTGTAGTTTTTTTCTGTCCTTGTATATTTAGTCTGTTGTACTGTTTGTCTTTCTTGCCAAGTAAATGGAATTTTTTTCTGTTTGGCAATGTATTTTAAAAATAAAAATAAATAAAATAAAATACATTTCGCTCAGGCGCCTATTCTAAATGAACAGACTATAACTAGACAAAGGACGTTAAAACGAATCTAAATCAGCATTTGTCTCAAATTTTGTATTTTTAGGTCTTACACCATTTTCATCCTGAGCAACTCAATTAATGGTTGGAAATGTCCCACTCCTGTACGGAGGGATTGCTTAATAAAAGGTAAACGACCGAGGCGGGAGTTATTTTTGAGGAGGGATTAATTCGTCGTGTACATTTTTTACCCTGTGTATGTGAGCTTAATTAAGCCAGCATGTCTGTTAACCATTCCGATCACGCTATGACTGGTGTTTTTTTTCTCCTTATCCCGGTGTCTGCAGTGTGTTTCGGATTGAATGATCCTGAACGATGAATTAGTAATCTGTAATGAAGTTAAAATGCACGCGGGGGTCTCAATTTGGGTGAGAGTAGGGTTTGGAAAAATGCTCGTTTTGGGGGTGGGATGAATTATTAATGGTGTTCTTGACGGTTGGTTGTAATGGATAGTAGTGAGTTGATGAATATGGAATCAGTGTAAGGGTGTTGAACATGAGTTTTTTCATGTGATTGTACTTTTTTTGTTCATTTATAACCGCTTTAAGCTTTCTTTATACGCAATTATAAGCTTTGATTTGTTTTTCGATTTACAAATTTGCTCCATGGTGGCATATTGATCCTCGCTGATGTTTTGCTGTTTTTACATTAAAATAGCAGATAAAGTTATTAATGATTTATTATGCTTAAAATATTAATGATAGTATTAATCATATAGGATTGATTAAAAATTTTTTTACAAAAATATAAAAGCATATGTAAATTTTTAAGAAAACTTTACGTTTATCTACAAAATTATAATTAAATTTTTTAGCTTAAAGACTAAAAATTGATGTTCTGTAACTATACCAAACAGGCTAAAAATACGGTTAACATTATAACATGTGTACATTTTACATGTAAAATAAATAGGAAATATAACGTTTATGCTTTCACAAAACTTTTAAAAAATACTTATACCTGATTATGTAACAAAAATGTAATTAGGAAAAAAATAAAATTAAATAACAAAATACATAAAATGTTATTATTAGCATAACTTTAATTATTGAAAATTCGCCTTTAATATTGAGGAAATCAGCATGAACTATCCAATAATTTTAACCGCTATTTGTTTCTGAACAACATATGAATTAAAATGTATATTTGGACCATGAAGTGTAAACCATGTATTGAAATACATGTAAAAAAGTTTGCTTTATTAATTATATTACAAGAGTAAAATAATTTTCCACTTGTATTTCAAATATTTAATCTCTACAAAAACAGTTTCCAATCCCTATGCCCAAAGGATTGAAGTTCTTTTTTGACCTTTCGAGGCATAAAGAATTTCCTTTAAAAGGAAAAAAAGTAATTTCCTAATACATACCTCGCTTACCTGTTTCAGAAAATATTATCCTTATAGCATCAAACTAAGATCTTAAGGTTTTCGGGGGGGAAAGTATTAAAAGGATTGAGGTTGACCTTCTTGATTGGTGATCCCAAGAGACTTTATCCGTCGACTTATAAACAGTTTAACTCAACTATCTTTCTGGAAGTAAAGTAACGTCATTTTAGGAAGTCTCCTCTAATGTAGAATAATTTAATTTTATTTGACATTTCCTCTGCTGGAATTTATCTGGAAGTCCCTGCAAGCTATTCTCAACTGGTGCTTCTGAGTGTTTATATTTTATAGCCAAATAAATACTCTACTTATTTAAACAGTAGCCTATACAAAAGCCGATCTAATCATTTGATTATTAAAGGCGTTAAGTTCACATCTTTAATTTTTTTCTTATTTTTGTTTATTGAAAAGTATGAATGAGCTTTAGCCTTATTTTAAAAATTTATAGCAATGGCTGAGTAATTATAAGCATATAAACTGATAGTGTGTTTCAATTTTCAATTCAATAAACTGTAGATTAGAAATTCAAATACAGTCGAATCCGCTTAATGTGATCACGGTTAATGTTATCAATCGGATAATGTTATCGAAATCGACAGGTCCCGATCATTCCTATTTTATTTAATGTAAAATACACCGTTTAATGTGATCAACTATGAATCATCACTCCGCTTAATATTATCAAAATTTGTCCATATTCCCTTTAAAACGACCGCTTTTGAGTTCGAGTTTCATTTTGAAGGTCAGTTTTTACAAGTAAACATGTGCTCCATGAGAACATCTGGTGCTTATTTTTCTGAAACTCAGTATGAGTAAGAAAAATAAAACCTTCCCCATATTATATTGAAAGAAAACGGTTATGGGGGGGGGTCTGAATCCATACTTGTGATTCGTTAAAGAAACACCAAGGTCCACGGCTTTGCAGATGTTTCTAATAAGAGATTTTGATTTTCCCTTGGTTACTGGAATTCAGATTATGTTATAAATAAACGGTTTATTGGAGTGGAAGGCTATAATGGAGCGGAAAAAAGAGAGACCTTTCTATAAAAATACAAAGTAAGCGATTATTTTAATTTTATTAACTGAACTACTCTTATATTTTCCCCTTAAAATTTTACCTAGTGTAAAATAGAGTTTTGAATACATTTATTACGATTACATTATTTTGATTTTAAAGCAAACAATCTAGTTACACTGTTTGCTGTTTTTTATATGAGATCGCTTATTGTTATCGATCGGATAATGTTATCAGTTTAGTCTCGGACAATTGCGATCACATTAAGCGGACTCGACTGTAGTAGAATAATTTCTTCCTATTCAAATTGAAAATAATCATAATAACAAGTTTAAGGCTAAGTGCTCACTAGAGACTTCTTTCGCTGCGTCTATAACACTAGGTCAGGGGTCGGCAACCTTTTGAAACGGAAGATCCAAAAGTTACAATTTAAAAAATTCCCAGTTTTTAAAGAGCCATTAAATTGTTTTGCTTCAATGTTATAGTATATGCTTATTATATTTGATTTTAGTAGGGGAGCATTTTTTTACACATTTTTTCTGAGGTACCTCTTTTCGGGTTCGGGTACTTTTTTACATCAAGTTTTAGATGACTTACATACACATTGTAAATTAATTTTGGTGAATTAATTTCAAAATTTTGTAAACAAAGTAAATTCCTAGAAAAATTGGAGGATATGGGGGTCCTCCCCCAGAAAAATTTTAGGTAATTTCTTCTTCAAAATAGCTTTGTAGCTCTTTTTTATGCCTTTTTGGATTGCACCCAAAGAGCACCTATCATTTTTGAGTGGCAGAAATTTCAAGGAAAAATAGTATAGTTAAAATAAACAGCAAACTTTAGAGAAGGGGTGGGGATCATTTTGGAAATTTTCTCCTAAAAGTAGTTTTTAATTCATTTTTTAGAACTTCTATTATGACCAAATGAGGATCACTCCTTATAAATCACAGAATTTTCAAGTGAAATCAGCACATATTCCAAAATTTTGAGGAGTGTTTGGGAGTTCTCTCCCAAAATTTTAGAATTTTTACCCTTAAAAGTAGAGTTTCGATTCATCTTGAGAACTTTGGGTTTCACCGCTCCTTTTGAGTATCATTGATTTGATTAGGTACTTAAAATATATATTACTGATATTTTAAGGGTTTGATAATAAATTATATTTTTTCGTATGGAACTGGAGAGCCGCAACTTTACATCGAAAGGGCCGCATGCGGCTCGCGAGCCGCAGGTTGCCGACCCCTGCACTAGGTCACTCGAGAGCAATGCATTTCTATGATAGATTATTGGCAATCGGCCAAGAGTCTCGTCGCTTAATGCTCGGGCTCTAGCTTCTTGCAATAGCCAGGGTGATAATTTTGTCTCAGTTGCCGTGACGAAAGTATCTAGTGCGCGCTTATCCTAATACTTTATTAGGTAAAAGGTAAGAAATTGAATTTGACAAACAATTAAATTTGTTAAGATTATTTTTAAGAATATGTTGTTTGACTATGGGGAAAAAATCAAACACTCATTAGAAAAATACAACGAACCCATTTAGTTGGTTTTTTAATTGAACTTTAACAAACTTCAGAGTGCTAGACTGTTAAACACTTCTATACAATGATTGAAAGTGATTACCAAGTAGACCAGTAGTGTAACCTCATTCATTACATCCTATGAATTTCGTTCCAACCTTTCAGTCTCACGTATAAAGTTCTAAATATATGTTTCAGAATCTACTCTTTGATTGGCAGATCAGTGAAGAAACAAATCTCCATAAACATTTTAGACCTAACCGTAACGAGATTGATGCTAAAGGAGACAGCTCTGGCGTAAACAAAAATGATTGGAGAACGGTTTTTTGGTGTCAGAACGTGAGTGGAATATTTACTAGGATAAATACTGTTTCTTCAAAGATGAGTTCATCTACTTGTATATTTCTTAAAGATTTACAAAAATATAGTCTACAGTTAAAAATATGTTAAGGATAATATTTTAAGACTGTCTGTATTTTTATTTAAATTTGCAATATTTTTATGTGCTAAAAGGTTTCCTTAAAAATTTCGTTTTAAATATTCTTAGAATAAAGTCTTACTTTTGCATTATTAAAACGTTAAAAAGTATTCTTATTCGTAAAAAACTCCCATGTAACACTTGGTATCAATAATACCTCCGTTAATAAAAACAATCCATTTAAAGCAAATGGTTATTCCTAGTATTTCAACAGCAAAGGCAAAAATGCTACGACTTATGAAACTACGGCAATTTTTCTGGTATGGATAAGGAAAAAGTTCCGTAAAAATTAATATTTTTGTTTTTTGTACATGAAAAGAAAAATTACATGGAGTCCTCTAGATTAAAAAAAAGAATCAAACCATAAATTTATTCTGATCATTGAAGATACGAGGAAACTTATTTATTAATTAAAAGCATTATCATTTTTGAAGAATACATCAATAAGATCAAAATTTCGTATTAATATCTTGTATCTTGTAAGTAAGTCATTATTTAATAAAAAATCTTAAAAGTTAATATCTCTTTATAAATATTTGCCAAAAAATCTAATTTATAAATGTGAAAGTAAAATTTTAATTATCTTAATTCAAGCTATTATCATATTAGCTTGTCTTTAATAACACATTTGGAAATAAACGTAAAAGTATTTTAAGAGTTGAAATTTAATACATGTTTATAAAAAACATGAAACCACAATCACCTCATAATTCACCAGATTATATTCAATTATACATTTTAATGAGAAAAATGTGACTATTATTTTAAGAAAATAACTTATTTTACTAAAGTGATTTTTTTAGAAAGAAGCAAGCTTTTAATACTATCTTTCGATAATTAAAAGCTCCATTATCAAAGCTTTTGCATTTTTCCTTACTTTGAAATTTGTCCCATACATAAAACATTAATACATATTGCTTTCCATTTTAAAAACAATATAAGTCACTGATTATATTAATTAAAATCCTGCAATCACAAGTATTATACACAGGCTTTATTAAAATGTTTACTTAATTTTTCTTTTTATTAATTTTAGATGTTTACGAAGGGAAATGAATAATATCTATGGAAATTCTTTTTAATAAATGAATTATGTAAAAAATTAAATTTTTTTGAATGAATCCTTATAGCAATTGCTTAATAATACTAAGAAATTTAGAAAACTTACAATTATTGTAAGTTTTCTCAAAACATTACTTTAGCAGACATTTTTTTTGGTTTATATGCTAAAATTACTGTTTATACAGAATACGGCCGTGAATGGGTTCCGAGTAGACCCCAGTTTACAAATATATATTTTTCCTAAAACTATGTAACATCTTATACACTTAGTAAATAAAATTATTGTTATTATATGTTTTTATTCTTTAAAAAGAATACTCAATTTAGTCAAAATGTCCAGAAGGAAAAATTGTTCAGAATGAGTTTCGTTCTTGGTTTGATTTTTATGTGCGTAAATCGAATAATTACCAGAAATTAACGAATTTATAGCCGAAAACGCTTATTTCTCCATTTCTCTACCAGAGCAGATCTGCTCGACTCACTATTGTTAACGAGATGAAAACCTTTAAATATCAAATATTTTAACAGGAAAAACTCGATAATTGTCCATTTAAAAAGGATATAAGTTGTGAAAACGCTAAAATAAATTCAAATAATTTATTTTCAAACGTTACTTTCCTTTATTTCAAGATTTTTTTCCTTTAAAATTTAAATATTTATGGAAAAGTGAAAATTTTTTACATGGAAAAAGACTTAAAATTAAAACATTGTTTAAAATGAAGCGGTTCACTAGACTTTTAAATCTACTAGATCTTTTATTATTGTTTCAAATTTGTTATTTTTGTTCACTAGACTCATTGATTTACTAGGAAACATTGCCGAGAACACCGGGAAAAGAAAAATTACCGAGAACATCGGGATAGGAAAAATGTACCAGGATTACCGGGATATAAAAATTACCTCGATCATCGGGATAGGAAAATTATCGGGAACATCGGGATAAGAAAATTATCGGGAACATCGGGATAGGAAAATTACCGGGAACATCGGGATAGAAAAATTACCGGGAACAGCGGGATATGAAAAATTACCGGGAACACCGCGATAGGAAAATTACCGGGAACATCGGGATATGAAAAATTATCTGTAACATCGGGATAAGAAAATTATCGGTAACATCGGGATAGGAAAATTACCGGGAACATCCGGATATGAAAAATTACCGGGAACACCGGGATATGGAAATTTACCGGGAACACCGAGATAGGAAAAAGGCGTCTGGGGTACCGGGATGATTGGTAATTGCTGATTTAAAAATTATAAATATATTTTGAGAAAATTTAATTTAAAAAAAAATTATACACTCCACCCGTGCAAGGCCGGGCATATCCGCTAGTCTAATATAATAAAGTTAAGTGTGGCTATATATATGTGTGTGTTTGTCTTTTATACAAATCCACAGTTTTCTTCCGATCTGCACCAAACTTGGTATACCTACGTAAAAAAACTCAGAAAAAAACATAGGCTATGTTTCGAAAACTTTAATTGACCCCTTGACCCTCTTTTGACCCTTTTTATGGTCATTTTGCTGAAATAGCTTCATTTCCCCTCAAGAAGAGATCTGCTTACTCCATTGTTACAAAGAAAATTTAATGCTAAACAACAAGTTTTTAATAAAAACACTAGGTACAATTCTATTTAAAAATTATATTACTAATTTAAAAATCTATTTCCACGAAATTTAAAAGTTAAATATAGTTAACCATATTTTTATTTGAGATTTTATCTAATTTTTATATTTTAAAAGCTTTATGGAATACCATTGTTGTTAAATTAGTTTCCATGGAAACGAGGATGTAAAATTACAAGGTGATAATATTTTAGCTTTTAAGAAAGTTGGTTAACAAGCAAAAAACTGTTAAAACTACCTTTCAACAAGAAAAGATTGATTTTGAAAAGCTTTAATTATTGAATAATTTCACCGAAAACGTTAATTCTTGAAGATATGATTAATCAAGGGATCTAAGCAATTTTAAATAATTTTTAGAATACTTTTTCCATGTAAATGTGGAAACCTTTCAAAAATTATATTGCTTAAGAACTGGAGGAATTTTAATCCACCCGGGAACACCGGGATAAGAAAAATTACTAGAAACACCGGGATAGGAAAAGTTACCGGGAACACCGGAATATGAAAAAAAAACGCCTGGGATACCGGGATGATTGGTAAATGCTGATTATACAAAATTAGAAATGTATTTGGGAAAACTTAAAAATAATAAATTTATACTCTGCACCCGTGCAAGGCCGGGCATACCAGCTAGTTTCTTATAAAACTGCGTTTCAATTCAAAATTTATAAAATTTTTATATAATAACAATAATACAAAATTGTTTCATTATTCAAATTATATTAATTTAGCTGCTGATCCATTTAATGCAAAAATTCTTCATTTATACAGCGCGCAATATCGGTTAAACATAGTTTTTCACTGTCTTAAATGAAGGGTTTTAATAAAAAATAGTGTAATAAATTGTAGATTTGATATTCATTGTTCAAAACAATGTATATTCAGATGTGGCGTTTAGAAGGTGCAATATAGTACTCAATATTTGAAAAATAAAATATATATATTTAGGATGAACAATAAAGGTCTGGTTGGTTTCATTTTTGTACTAAATGTTTTAACATTTTAAAATTTATTTATTATAAATTTAATTTTTAGGTAATTTTTCCAATAGAAAAACCTCAAATTTATTGTATTGACGTAAATATGCATTAGAAGCATATAATAAACCTAATAATCAAAGAGGTTTTCAATAATACGTCTTTTCATTTATACGTCGTTTTACGTCGCTACCTAAAAGACGTATTAACGGTGCTTTACTCTGCAACACTTTTACAAACTACACTCGAACCCACACACAACACTTTTGAACTCATTTCCCACTGCGACAATGCCACAATCGACCCCCAGAGCAAACGAACATTAATCGTCCATCGCGCTGATCTCGCATGCAAGACCTGTCTCAAGACAAGCCCGCTGATAAATTCCGAAAGTTGCTCAGAGCGGAAAGATGATAACAGTTATGGAGCCGGATCCGAAACGTCTGAGTTTGTAACCATGGAAACGTCAGGTACGCAGAGGGATGTGTGTCCAGAGGTGGAATTGATAATGTCCTTTGGTCAGCTGGAAGAATTGATGAAGCGGGAGAACATGCGGTGGACATGTTTTCAAATGACTGGGGATTTGTCGTTTTGATTGCTGAAAGATGTTGTCGAATTTCGCGATTTCTTTTGGGGTCGGTTTTAAAAGTATCTGTGATATGTAGGGATGTAAGTGAAATTTAGTTTTTGAATTTTTTTTGTGTGAGAAGCAGATTTTAAATTTAAATATTGTGATGATAACCTACTTTTGTTAAACTAAAAGATTCCCAAACAAGCGGAGCCCGGTGTTGTAGTGGTTTCTCACGCTACCGATCTGGAGTTCAATTCCCAAGCTGGGAAAGATTTACTCAGAATTTTTAAATCCGGGTTTTTATAAAAGAGCATCAAGTTCACTTGATAAATCAAACTATAGTGTTAGGCTAGCCACTCAACTGTCTGGGTTTTCCAGTCACACTTTCTGATGTAGTATACATATAGCCTCCCCTAGAAGTAGAGTTGGAAGGTCTGACGATCTACGTACTTCGTCAAGTATCTCTTTGATTTTTTCGTAAACAGGATGAAAACTACAAAAAATTATGGGCAAATTGTATATATCTAACATTTGTAACTATAAAAGTATCCTGATCACTGCAACGTTTTTTTGAACCCTATTTTCATGAATTTTTCGCTCTATTCCTCTATGTTTCTATAATCTATTTACAAAAAATGGAGTATATTTTTAACAATATTTCCTTATGAGTAACGAAGAGAAGTTTTCACAGCCGGTTTCCATAACATTTAATAAAATCTTTTGAGATTTTAAGCTGTTGTCAAACGTTAAAAAATTTATAGTAAATATTTAATTAAAACTCTAAACGTTTCGTCTGAAAACTTCGCCGGACATCTTCAGTAGGAAAGGCATTTAAAAATAAATAAATAAAATCCTTATTCAATTTTCAAGCCCACCAGGAAATTGTCGACATTTATGCGCTCCCCTAAAGATCCCCGGGACCCCTTATCCAACCCAGGAGTTTATCGGATCCCGTGCTCCTGCGGATCTGTGTACATTGGAACTACTCTAAGAACATTAACACCAGATTAAAAGAACATAAGAGAACTTGCAGATTGGGGGAAGTGGAAAAATCGGCCGTAGACGAACACGCATTTCTGACTGGCCATAACATCTTGCTCGAGAATACGACGGTTCTGGATACCAACAAGCACTTTTACACCCGCCTCTGTCGTGAAGCCATCAAGATTTATAAACATGAAAATAATTTCAATCGTAAAGAAGAAACAACAAGAATAGATAATGCGTGGGTTGGAATATTACGTACATGCCATAGAGGTAGATGCAAGATGGACGAGACGCCTTCATCCCATCCAGCTGTTTCATCGTGAAGGATTTTATTTATTTATTTTTAAACGCCTTTCATTCTGAAGATGTCCGGTGAAGTTTTCGGACGAAACGTTTAGTTTTAATTAAATATTTACTACAATTTTTTAACGTTTGACCACAGCTTAAAAGCTCGAAAGATTTTATTAAATATTTCCATACTTTAATTTTTTCTTGATCACTTGAATATATGACACTCGATTACCACATCTTTATCATTTTTATACGGTTCGTCAAATTTATACCATTAAAATAATACCTTTAAACGCATTCAACACAATCTAAACATCAGTTTTACATCATACATAACTCGTACTATACATAAAGCTCAGTGTAATATCAAAATTCCCTTATAACTACTACACTGTAAAAAAAACTGTAGAAAAACAGAAATTTCAATAACAGTGACTTTATGTTTACAGAGATATTCTGTCATGTAACATTCCCACCGCACTTCTATTTATTTATGTAAAATAACAGCTTTTACCTAGTTTTTTAGCTTATCTGTACTTAAACAGAAACTTACTGCATTGAAAACCAATACAGCTATTGGCAACGTTATACTGAATCTTCTTTGGTTCAGTGGTAGCGTGCGTGCTTAGCATGCGGTAGGTCGCGGGTTCTATCCCCGGATATCAATTAATTAAAATTTAAAAAACTCTACTAAAATAAGTGCATGCGCACAAGCAGAAAATTACTGAGAGGCAACAGAAAAATATGTAGCCCACTTGACAGAAAGTTCCTTTTTACAGCATTTACCTGTAGGTTACAGCTTTTTCTGTTTACAGGATTTTTCAACCTACAGATTTTTTCTGGCAACTTTTGCTGCCAGAAATTTTCTGTTTTTTTTGCAGGATTATTTTTTACAGTGTATATTGGAGCTATCCACTGAGCCCATTTTCCCTAAAGGTCGCATATCTTTTTATCAAAATAAACACCTACGGAAGCGAAGCCAGTTTAATATCTCCCATGACATGAGGATACATACACGACTACTCGCTTTTCATGGTAGTAATTCTTTGATCTATTCTAGGAGGAGAATTTCGGAGATTGAAGATTCATGTTTGCATATTTCCCCTAGCTGGGACATTCCATAACTACGTTTAGACTGTGTTGCTGGATTTAAATTTTACTATTCAGGAACGTTCGGTGGTCTACAAATTCGAGAACTTTTCTGTAAAGATTATTTCGTAAAGCACATTACGCTGAGACATTCGGTAGCGTTTGTATAGGAAATAATGGGATCAGTGAATATTTAGTAAATATTTGCTGGCAGCACTAAATATTTGATTCGTCCGATAATATTTTAAATATTTATTAACTGATTTAAAAATTAGACTCTTTAATATTTAAAGGGAAGATTCAAATTGGTGGATTGGAAATAAATTTATAAAAATAAAAAGGTGTTTATTTCAAAGTAAACTTTCATAAGATAAATCTTTATAGTTTGATATGTCAATTCAATTTAACTGTTGAATTTTTACGAATAAATGCAGACTCATTCTATATGGAATATTGATTTGAAACTAATCTTCAAAAGTTTTCTCCAACAATAGTCTAAAATAGCTCTGTTGTTTGCTTGGATCATTCGCTCATAAAACACTTTTTAGTTTCTATGAGAAAAAGCTGAATGCCTAGTATATATTTACCAGGGATAAAAGTTTTTAAGGCATATCGGCAGGAAGATTGCTTTGTTGCATGCTAATGTAAATTGTTATAGAACACATAATTTAATATGTTCTTTTATTAAATATAAGTGGAGCAAAAAAATATAGCTACTTGTTTAATACGCATATTAAACACTATTAAAACTATCGGAAAATGTGTTACAGCTAATGCGATTATTGTAACTTTTTGAATACGCGTTTTCAATGCTATTAAAAACTGTCAAATACTTATTTCAGATGAGATAATTGTAATTACCGGCAAATTCAAAACATAAATCGAAATAAATATAAATTCAGAATAGAAATAGTATAAAAAATTAAATTATAATAACCATGACATGAGGCATCGAAAGCATTAATGTGCGAATGCTGGCTCCACCAAAGTGCAACGAAGATATTACAATATTTTTCTTTGAATATGATGCAATTAATCCAATAGAAACTTTAGGCTAAGCGCGCACTAGAGACTTCTGTCTCGGCAACTTTAAACACTAGTCACTCGAGAGCAATGCATTTCTATGAGGAAATTCTTGACCTAGTGATCTTGGTCTCGTCGCCATGTGCACGCACTCTAGCTTCTTGCAATAGCCAGGGAAGCAATTTTGTCTTTGTCGCCGAGACAAAAGTCTGTATTGCGCGCTTAGCCTTAATGCTTTGTTATCAGCTTATCTAAGTAAATACAAGTATCTGATAACTATAAGATAAAATGAAAGAGACATTTAATAAACAAATATCCTAATCAAGAATACATAGTTTAACCTTTCCCTGTCTCATGATATGGCGTAGTAAGCCCAATAACGTATATGTTTATCCTTCGGTAATAGTATAACGCAATACGATTTATAAACCAGTTACTTTCATCCTCAATAAAAAATAAGCTCCCCACATCACTTTGCTACAATTATTTTTCATATCACAAACACATTACTAGTTCGGTCCTCCTACACTGAATCAACCTCAAAGCATCGCAAAATGCTTGACATTATATCCTTTCCTAGATTATTTTAACTGAAAACATTTTTAAAAGGGACGACACAAGACACAAAGCTAGTAAGTATTTACTGGCTGAAATAAAACAAACGAAGCAGCAACGCGTTTAACAGATCGTAGTAAGAGATATTTTTCGACGACTTCTCTTCGTGTAACCTCTTGGGAACCGCTCGGGAAGGATTTGTTGTTTTCCCCTGGAATTTATTTATCAGGGAATTAATCCTCATAAGTGTGCCAAGTATTTTATCACTTAAGTGCAAGGACCATCCGACATTGCGAAGAGTGTCTTTTATTCCCTCGCTGGAAGATCCGGCGTTCATTTGCAATTGTGAAAGGCATTTACAGGTCTTTTTTTTCTTTTTATGTCTATTTTTCACCTCTTTTCTTCTTTTCAAGAAGACGAATGTGATGTTTTATAGAAGGTCCTAAGAGGGTTTAAGATGTAGTGTGAGATCCATATGGTATTTAGATCTGGAAATCTACTTTTTTTGTTTTTGTGAAGGGGATTAAGATTTACAAATTGTTATATTTTAGAGAATAAATATTCACATTACTCATATGTTTGTAGTATCTTAAAATAAAAATTATACATCAAAACACTAATAAAAATTTCATATAACCAATAACGTTTTTAAATTTTTGTATAATTATTAAATCGAGATAAAAACGTTTTGTTAAAAGTTATTTTGAAATTAAAGAACATGAAATTTTAAGTAAATTTGGAAGATAATATTTATAAAATATTTGAGTAGTTGACAATATCAACACCAATGACAATGACAATATCATACAAAATTAAACAAAGATCAAAAACACACTATATTCAATTTATAGGTATACCTTTCAGTAAAAGAACTTTTAGCCTATTATCGACCATTTTAAAAGGTCCAAAATAAAAATTTTCAAAAAGTAATTTTGTGACTCATTAAATTTATGAAAAAATTCATCTTTATATTCGCATAAATTAAATTTCTGTTTTCGACTTAAGACATTACAATAAACTAGCACTGACGTGCTAGATCCGGGCTACCCGGATAATATGCCGGGCAGAATGAGAAATAATTAAATAATAAACCAATTTTTATGCTTATGCTACAACAATCGATGTTATATCTACAACAACCGATATTACACCTACCCCAAATAATGTTAAATCTTAGCTTTTGTAATAGTTACAACAATGTATGGTTTTTCTGTTATTTTCAACATGGAGCGTTTTTCTCGCTCAGTGAGCTATTTCTGGGTTTGAGCCTAACATAAAGAAAGAAAAGTATGATATTGAAATATCCAAACTACTACATTGGAGCTATCTATTAAGCACATTTCCTCTAAAGAACCAATATATTTTCATCAATATGAACGTAAAATCCTTCAACGATGTTTTCTAAGCTTAAAAATGTTTTTCCCGTTCGAAAAACATTCCTTATCATCCAACGAACTTCCATTTCAAAACATCAAAATTAGAATCTAAATTATAATGCCATTTTAAAAGGCAGAATTTGGAAACGAGATGGTATTTGGACACTTCTGAATTTAGAAACAGGAAAATTTGAGAAACGGAATAACATTTTATTATTTGAGAGATAGGTTTTAAAGTTCCATCTAAATTACTAATTCAATGTGAGACATAGTGTAAGTTAATCTAGAAAAATTTCGAGAACGTATTCTTCTAATACCCCTTTGATGTGTAAAGCTATGAGTTTTTTTGTTTTTTGAACGGTTTTCGTCTGAACGGTTTTTGTTTTGAACGGTTTTTTCGCGACACCACCCCTTACCTGAAGTGAGATAAATATAAAAGTTTCCGCTAAATCTACCATAGAAAATCACAGAAAATAATATAATGCTGATGTATTTTACGGTATTTTTGATCTAAAAAAATCCCAAAAAGTTTTCTTTAAAATCCTAAAAAAAACACGTTGCAAAGAACGTATAATAAATACAACGCCTATCGTAGTTATTTATTCCATGATAAAGTCATCCACGTTCATAATTAAAACCCCTTAAGAAAGTATTTTAAATACCGGTGCCAACCTCTTCATTCCTAGCTGTCTACTCCACATGTGAAAGGGAAGCCCAATGACATTGATTTATGCTATGCGTTCTGAAACATCTGTACCAGTTGGGGCTATTCACACCCATTTAAGGCTGCATGCTGTCGCAGAGTGGTGATTTTTTCTTCCGAGTGTTGAAGAGGAAATGCCTCGCTGGGTGGTATGAGGAACTGGTCGGGCTTTCTGCGCCTCGCGCCCATCATTTGTCAGTTTAGAGATCATGGAAGTGTTCACCGGGGTTAGAAAACTGAAGGATGTCTCTTTTGCTTGGTTTATAAGTTTATCAGTTCTTTTATACGGTATTTGACTGATGGCATTGTGCAAATTAGAGATTGTTCTTACTGTTCAATTTGGGAATTGAAATTAATAATACATGCCCGAGAATCATCGGGTGTATTAACAGATCTTTAACCCTTTCAATACGGCAAAGGAATCAGAAAAGTGCAATTATTACACTTGTTTGATATCCTGGGGGGAAACTGTGATGAGATATCCATTAGATCAGGGGTTCCCAACCGGTGGTGAGATATCCATTATAGATCATGATGTGTTTGAAGGTACAAAGGAGCATTTTATTCTGTTCCTTGAAGTTTTTCAGCAACTGTTGCCTCAGTCGTAATTTCAAAATTTTTTCCACCGTGGGACAGCATATGTCCCAGCCGCCTGGTGCGAAAGGGTTAAGGGAAATACTAATGTTCGGCACTAGTTAACTAAAAGTAGTTGAAAAGTAGTTAACTAGTAGTTCAACTACTTTTGGGTTAGAGTAGTTGAACTAGTAGTTTAACTATTTTTTTCCACCGACTACTAGTTCCAACTACTTTCAAAAAGTTCAACAACATCAAACAATATTGAAAGATCAAAATTTAAAAAAAAATATGTTACATCTACTAACAATGCCATTTTTTTCGATGCATTTTCATATTTGGCAACCTTGAAATGTATTTAGCCATGATATTTTTGCCATAGGTAAGAAAAAGTAATCGAAAATTTGGGGAAAAATATCTTTATGAAATAATCAACTACTAGTTACAACTACTTCCAAGAAAAAGTAGTTAACTAGTAGTTACAACTACTTTTGCCCAGACTAGTTGGAAGGTGGTAGTTAACTACTTTTTGACCAGTAGTTGCCGAACACAAGGATATACATAAAAAATTAAAAACCCTGTCATACAAAGTCCGACCTGCACAAAAAAAAAACTTTTGACGTTGTAAGATATTGATGTGATTGTTATTGAAACGGGCTATTCCACTCAATTAGGGGTGATGGTGGTTCATTATACACTCAAAAAAACATTTCGTTCCAAATCAGTGTGGATTTGAACTCCATTTCTAAGTTTAGTTTTTCTGTTAAAGATTTTCTCGTTCGGTTGGGCAATAGGAATACATATCCTTGAGTAAATTAATAATACAAAATTAATGGAAAAAATCATAAAATAAAGTCATAATTCTATATGAAGCACCAGTACTATGAATAAAATTTTGTGTTCATACTTAAAACTTGAAGTTGTCCATTTAATACACTTTTCAGATTAATTTACTCGTAGAGTTCGCTTCAGAAATTAGTTTATCAGTATTAAAGTAAAAATTTCGTTTGTTAAGAACTGAAATATAATAAATTTCAATCAAAGTAAATAAATTTGATCCTTCTCTATTCGTGTTTCTCTTTTCCAAACAAATAATTCAATTGTGATACTTTATGTTGTAAAATGTTCATTAAAAGGAGATTATAAGCAAGCTATCTTACGTAACAACCAAATAAATCGCATCATACGCACAGTTTTAGTATTTTAGGCGTTTCAAATAAATATTCTATTCGACGGTATATTTCCTAATTATAAGATATTTATTTTTGTTTTCATTTATTTATCGGCTTTGATTACAATTTATATCAAGCAGGAGGCACTTAATTAATCGTTGAAAATAGCTAAGAATGTTATGTTGGATGCTTAAAGCTTCCGAATTTTACGACAGTATGTAAATAAATAAATATTTTATTAAATTATTTAATAAACGTTAAAATTTTTTTATTTGAAATTACTTAAATTAAATAAATTCCCGAGTCATAATTAAATTAAATTTAAATTGAAAAGTAATTTACGGATTTAATACGGATGCATGACCAATTTCAAATCTGAACAATTTGATTTTTCGAATTTCCATTCAGGTATTTTAGCTAAAATGTGAGGAAAATTTCTTGGCTTATTTCTCTTTATATTATTCACATCAATTTATCTCATCTCAGACATTTCCTTCTGAATAAAATATTCAAGTAAACACTACGTTTGAATAAGAAAGGATTTCAACGTAAGGTGTGATGTCAAGGGCCGTTGGAAAAATCAATGTTGTTCTTATTCTTGAACAATATTTGCTTTTAATTTTTTTTTTATAAAAATACGCTTAAATGGGAGTTAGAGAGTTAATATGTCATGTATTTGACCAAATAATAATAGTATGATTTCATAAGTTAGGAAATTTGTGAATAGCATTTAAGGAATTGAAATTTTCAGAGGTTAGATTTACAAAAATTTAAAATTTTTGTTCTAGTGCACGGGTTTATTTTTTTATTCCCTCGTTATTTCTTTTACTAAATTGTATTCCCTAACTATTCCATGTTTACGTTCAATTAATCAAATCAAATCAAATTTATTGGACAAAAGACAAAACATGTATAAGACATGGAACACACAGACAAGGACTGTACAAAAAACACAGAGGGAAATATATACATATATTGACATTTAGTTTAAACATAGAAAAAACAAAAAAAGTTGATTATGTGGATCCCAAAGAGCCAAAGGCTCGCCCAGGGAACCTAAATTTAAAAAAAAGATTTTATCATGTGGCAAGAGCTGCGCTTATTATTTAGGAGTTTTGAACAAAGCTTCAATATCTGAGTGTCCTGAGATAAAAAGATGAATACCGGATTTAAATTTGTTAATATTGTTGGTTAGTTTAAGAGTTTATTCCAGTTTATTAAATATGTATGGTCCCAAAAAGGCATGAGATTTATGAAATATTTCTTTTTTAGATTTAGGGATATACAAGTTACCTTTAGCGTTTCTAAGATAAGAAGTTATATTTTTGGTTTCATATAAATGTTTATTTTTATACATAAAAAGTAATAAACGAAAAATATACAGTTCTCTGATTGTTAAGATATTATTAGGCAGGGAATTATATTTTAAGTGAGATAAAATCCTTTTTTGTAACTGAATGAGCGGTTTCATATTATTGTAATAATCAGATGCAAAGCACGTTATTCCATAATTAATTGTTGATTGCACCCAAGCAAAATATACTGTTGTTAGAAATTTATGGTCAATTATACCTTTTAATTTAAACAGCTTCATATTGATAAAACGCAATTTGTTTAACAAGAATGCTTCTTCTTCCTAGCGAAATTTATTCAAAATCGCTAGGAGGAAAAACCCCATACTTACTTTGGTTTGGACGTGAACCTAATGTAGGGTATTTCAAAACTTTTGGATGTGACGCTTACGTGTGGAATAACTTCAAACCTAGGAAAAAGTTTGACCCTAGAGGTTTAAAAGGAATCTTTGTAGGATACCATGATGAATCAAAAGCGTTTAGAATATTTTTGGAGGATAAAAATATTGTGGAAGTTACCCGAAGTGTAAAGTTTATCGAAAAGAAAATCACCGTAGAAAAGCAGGAGTACCCAGAACTTGACCCCTATTGTGATGATACTTTGAAACGCGACGCAATCACTCAAACTTTTATCATCCCCTTTCCTGATAATGAAAAAATCCCGTCTAATGATGCATCAAGTGAATCCGAGGCCGATGTATCTGATGAACCTGGTGAACCAAAAAGAGCACCAGGTCGTCCTAAACTTGTTAAGACTGGTAAGAGGGGCAGACCCAAAAAGGTATACAAAACTGTACCAAAAGGGCAAAGTAACTCTAATGACGTTGTTGACAAATCTCTTGAATATAACTCTAATAATATGTATAGTGTTGATACTTGTGAATCTGATTCAAATTTTGATGTATTTGAATGTATGCTCGGAAATGACTCAATATCACTGGAGCAAGCCCTTCAATCAAAAGATTCATCTCTTTGGATTAAGGCTATAGCTTCGGAATGTAGAAGCGTAATCAAAAACGATACTTTTGACATTATGGATGCTCCAGAGGATGTTGAATCACTTTCTAATATTGTTGGAAGTAGATTTATTTTAAGGAATAAGAATGACTCGAGTGGTAACGAAATCAAAAAGGCTAGATTAATAGCTCAGGGATTCAGTCAAACTCCTAATGTTAATTATTTTCAAAATCAAACTTACTCTCCTGTATCCAGATTAAGTTCTATACGTTTATTAACTGCTTTAGCATCTAAACTTAAACTCAAAATTCATCAGTTTGACGTTACGACGGCTTATTTGAATGGTATTTTAGAAGAAAAGGTACTGATGAGGCTACCAAAACATTTTGATTTGGGTTTAGAGTACTTGATTGAAAATGAACCCGATCAGATGTTGTGTGATAAAGCTAAGCTAATTTTAGATAGTATAGTAAAAGGTAACAAAGTTTGTTTACTAAAAAAATCTTTGTATGGACTGAAACAAAGCGGGAGATGCTGGTACGTTAAATTAAAACAATTATTGTTGGACTTTGGATTTGAAAATACTTGTACTGATCCTTGTATCTTTTTTCTGAAACAGGATAATCTAATGTCTGTCTTGTCTATTTATGTGGATGATCTATTACTCATTAGTGAAGACTCTGAACTGGTTAGTAAACTTTTGGAGCATCTTTCAACTTCTTTAGAGGTGAAGTACTCTGGTGAAGCAAACTTCTGTTTGGGTATAGAATTTCAGAATGATAATAATGGTCTAATAACCTTGTCCCAACAAAAGTACATTAAGGAGTTGCTGGAAAGGTTTAACATGACCGATTGCAATACAGTGAAAACTCCGATGGAAGTAAAATTAAATCTTGTAAAAGCTGAAAGCCTTGACAAATCTTTTCCTTATAAGGAATTAATTGGAAGTCTTAACTATCTTTCTGTATGTACCAGACCTGATATTTCCTTTTGCGTTAGTAAGCTCAGTCAATTTTTGACGTGTTATGATAAAACCCATTGGACTGCCGCAAAAAGGGTTTTAAGATATCTTAAGGAAACAATTAATTTTAAATTAGTTTACAGGTGTGATGAATCAAACACTGTTGGATTCACAGATTCAGATTGGGGGAATAGTACCACTGATAGGAGATCGTATTCAGGTTATATCTTTAAAATTTGTAACGGAGCAATTTCCTGGGAATCTAAAAAGCAGAGGACTGTAGCTTTAAGCAGCACAGAAGCTGAATATATGAGTTTATCTCATGGTATTAAGGAAGCTTTATATCTGCAAAAGCTAGTGAGGGAATTAGAACTGAACGAGTTAGCAAAAATTAAAATTTTTGTTGATAATAACGGTGCAATTAAATTGGCCGAAAGTAATCTCCATCACAGTAGAACTAAACACATAGACATTCAACATCATTTTATTAAAGATGTACTAAATGATAATGAATTTTTGAAATTGGAAAAAATTTCAACTCTTGAAATGTGTGCTGATATTTTTACGAAACCTCTTCCTGCAACAAAACACTTTAAATGTATGGAAATGATCAATTTGGAAGAATTTTCTTGAATGGTGTTATCTTTGTATTTATGTACTAATATTTATTTTTCCCCAGAGGTCTTTTGTTGAGGGGGAGTGTTGGAATGTTTCTACTCTGTGCATGTTTCAACAGAACTTTCTGAAACGAACTGAAGTAGCAAGCAGCTACGTGATTGTTACGTCACTATTACGTTTATGTCAAGCTGACTATATATATCTTGTGTTTTAATAAATTTTAATGGATTTTGCTTTACCTTACTGCGTCTCTCTGCCTTATTTAATCTACCTCGGCCCTAGATTATACATTAATATACAGTTTATATAATTTAATCAGAATTTCTTTTTAACTCTCTGTAACTTATAAAATACGTAGTTGGGGGTAGAAAAAGGGTTTTTTTAAATACAAAAGCGTGATGTTTTATAAAATAAATTGATTTCCACACATTCAAAGAAGTTATATCACATGTTAAATTATTGAACATTTATTTAAATATCGGAACACCTAGATTATACGAGTATTCAGTTCGTATTAAAGTGGTATTATTAAGAATGTCATGATATTTTCAAAGCTCAGAAACTTATTAGAGGAATTCTTTCCATTGGAAAAGACTGATTTCATGAAACGGTACAAGGAATAGCGTAAACAAAAAAGAATTTTCATTTTGGTTTTGTATAAAATTACAAACTTGAAAAATTTCTTATTTTTTTATAGATGTTTATATCTTCTATAAGATTATACAATATTCAACGATTCATTTGTTTGATACATAACTTTGAAAATTTGATACAGAACTTTTTATTTTGTTTTAGTGAACAAATTATTTTGACAGGTCAAATAAATCAAAATAATAAGTAATTTTTTACGCGAGTAAGGATCTAAAAATTATAAATATAACACATCGCGGTAGTTTAGATTAAAAAACGATATTATGATAATATTATACATCACGATTTTTAATCAGATAAAGAGTTTTGTTGGTTTAAAAAATTCAGTTCAATAGAAAGAGACCTTATATTAAGTGTGATGTTTTAAAAAGTTTCATAGTATTATCAATGAAGTTTATAATTCAGTAAATTTTATCTTTAATTAAGTTAACACATGAATATCGGAGAAATTCCTTTTACCTAAGATCATACCAGATGGATGCAGTTTTTAACGCATGAATATCTTCCACAGTTAAAACCCAAATTATATCGAATTTAAGTAACATCACTTTTCACTTTTATAACCCAAATTTAAATAGTCAACCAAATAGAAGCTCTTAAAACAGCCGACATAGGAATCAATACAATCTTGAACACAGAAATACCCATGCATGAACCATTGACTTATTGGATAATTGATTTTTAAAACGTGTTTTCTGGTAATTTCATTCAAGGCAAGCGTACCTGTCCAATAATTGACGTTGGGCAAACAAAACGCTCTTTATCGAATTATAGGCTCGTAAACATTTTTCCGATTTCTACCAAACGCGTTGCGTCAAACATAATGATGTCCATTTTGCTGAGGTTAAAGTGAAGCGGGTTTTTAAAACGTGATGAAAAGTTCAAACGAAATATTTTTGTTAAAATATATATGGGCGTTTTTTTTCATTAAGCACAATTTAAAATATTACATATTAAACTATTATTAAAAATTAAGGACGGGGTTATATTTTGTTTTTTACAAAACTTATGACTATATATTATTTATAATGTACTTATGTATGTATGAAAATTTCAGAGCGTATAATGTATTTTAATAAATACATTTAATTAAACTTAAAATGATAATTGTTGTATGATAATATTGAAAACAATTTCAGCTTATAATTATGAAACACTTTACGTTTTAAAGTTAGATAATATGTTTCAAAATTGCTTTAGTATATTATAATGAATGATAATTAAGAATATATTTTAAACAAAAATGTATTTAATACACCTTTGCATGGTTTTATATTATACTGAATGACAATTAAGGGGATATTTTAAACAGAAATGTATTTAATACATATTTGCTTGGTTTTGTTGAGAAATTTTTACACGATAATTTATCCCACGCTTTAAAATTTCAAAGGAAATATTTTAATATTGCTGTGATATATTTAGTCCTACTATTATGTTTGGAAACAGTTTACAACTTAGAATTTGAAAGAAAGGTATATGAGGGGATTTAAATTATTAATTGACCAACTTTAACTTTTAAATACATAGTTTTTTTAAGCGACTACAACATCAAAAGAACATAAAACAATATTTAAGCAGTCAAATTTCACGTAGAAATATAACATTGAATACTTTTTACAGCAAACACAGCTCCCACTAAATTATTTTAATATCAAAAATATAACTCACCGAAAGGTTCCAAGTTCAACAGAAGCTTCCACCGCACCTTTCAAATCACAAAAATACACACACCAAAAAAAAAATTCACACCTCAGACGAACCGAAAAATTCACCCGGCAGCAATCAAATAGCAATCCGAAACCGTTTAAAATCCGGCACGCTCAGGCTCAGTCAAAACTTGCACTCCCGCAATTTTTTTTCAAGACCACAAAATCCACTGAAGAAGAAAGCAAATATATATCCAACGCTACTTCATGAGCAAGAACACACCGCTGTAGTAAAAGCATGCACGACCACAGTTTCTCCGATACTCGTCCCCTCGACTGCTGTTATCCGCTAGTATACCAGAGACCAGAATGTTGGAACGCCTTGTTGGAGTCTTTGCCTGCCTTTTCCACCGATATTGATCGCTTCAGGTTTGACCGGTAGATGGCGCTGGGCATCGGAATCCAAGTTGGGCGGTCAGTAGAGATCGAGGGATACGGTGCGGAAGTGCTGTTTTGTGTCATGAATGAAGTGGGAATGATATAATGGTAGTGGATTTTGATATGAAAGATTTTAACTTTCTATGGATCGTATAAGGTTTACCTTACATATCTATAATCATGCTTTACTCTTAAATAAAAGAAGTATCTCTAACCCCCAAAAAATATTAAATAGAAAATTAGATATTTGAATTGCAGATCATGCGTGTTTTAAATGAGAGAGGAAAATTAACATTCATAAAATAATTCCCCATTCATTTAATCGTATTCACCATAACCCTTTGTCTAGTTGCATTCATTTTACATAAACCCTTTTCCGATTTCTATTCAATTTGATATTTTATTGGGAAATTCATCAATATTTTCATATCGGTATTAAATTTTAAAACTTATCAAATCTAAATTAAATAAGTTCACGACTTAAATTTCTTTGCATTTATGAATGAACAATTTATTTTTCTCTTAATTTTCTTCAGACACTCAAAACTTAACCCATTAATGCCCAACTTTTTATTTTTCTTAAATATTTGGTAAAAACATAGTAAATAGCCCCAAAACAACTGGAAAAATAGTGAAAAAATTCCAGGTTAAAATTTTAATTTCTACACCAAAATTAAAAAACGTCCCTAAAAAGGAACGTCAGGCACGAATGCCCCCGTTGTTTTTCCCTGTAATAAACGCATGGTAGAAAACTTTTTTAAAGCCTCAAAAACATCTTCTACCTTTTTAAGAGCAGCAAAATTGATCGGAACCATACTGCAACATGAATATGAACAAAAAATATTAATTATTTATCCAATTAACTGTAAAATTAACCCTAATTAACGTAATTTGAGCATTTTTTATGCTCTAAAATACGTTTTTTCCTCCCAAATCTATGTAAATTGCAAATTAATTAAGGTTTTTAATTGAAAAGGGCTTTCTTTGTTTATGTGTTACCTAATATTTAGTATTAATTACTTTTACACACCTCAAATCCATCAGAATATCTCAATTTGTGAAGTTTAAGTCTTTCAAATGCCCATACTTTTTTCATTTTATTTACTTTAATTGTGCGGAACACGAATTTCTCCCCAAAATAAAGCATTAGTGGGATGTGTATAAGAATTCCAGATGATATAGATTGATCTGCAGTATAGAACACAATGATTAGTGACATCTAATTGGAAAAAAAGCCGAAAATTTATCACAAAAGTGACTTTTTGGCAATTTAAATGACAAAAAGTCATTATAACTAATAATTATTTAACTTTTAATTAAAATATAACCGGAATATATTTGCATAAGTAATAAATATAGTAAAATAATTAATTTATTCCTTTTAATTAATATAAATTAATTAATTCCTTATAATTAAAGACTTTTTATTCCATTAATTTTACAGAAATAACAGTATTTTCCAAAAAAAATAAACTAAAATAATAAATTTATTAGTTAAAATTAAAGTAATTTTATAAATATCAGTTATTTAATTCATTTCATTAGAATAAAACGCGTTTTTATGAAAAAATAAAGGAAACACTAGCATTTTACTATGGGGAAAACCACGGGGGCATTCGTGCCTGACGTCCCTTTTTAGGGACGCTTTTCGAGGGTCTAAAATAAGGTCAAGATAAAATATTTTGGAAAAATAAAAACACACCCCAACTGATTTAATGTATAAACAGTAATATATATCAGCATTGAATTTTTTTAAATAATAACTAGGATTTTTAAGCTTTTTCTTTTAAAATTTTTAAAAAAGCACTTTTCTGAAAAATTCTATCTTCCAACTTTAAAAAAAGTAAAAAATTTTAAAAATTCTACTTTCTTCTTGTGTTCTTTATGTTCCATGAAGATCAGAGATACATCAGTGCAAATTTTGATTCAAAGGAAAAATTTTTGTAGAAATAGGAGGATTTTTAAAAAACGTCCCTAAAAAGGGACGTCAGGCAGTAATGGAACTTTCGTTAATAAATCATTAATATCAGGAAGGACATCAGAAAATAATAATAAAAAAACCAGTAAGTTTCATTAACTAATTTCGTTCTTTAACCATATCCATAATAAACCGCCATATGGGGTTGCTAGTTCTGAAAGTTTTCAGAAAGGGAGGTTCCTAAGAACAAAAAAGATAAAAGCTTATAATCCCTATTTTTTTTAGACACCTTCCCCAAATTGATGGAAAAAACAATCCAGGATGCTCTCGGTGTTCCTCTGAATGTTATTATGAATTTTGATCACCTGACAAGTTGCGCTTTTCTGGCCAACATAATTTTTAAATTTTTACCCCTTGACAACAACATTTCTAGGGCTATACTTGACAGCAACGTTTCCTGAACCCAGTACGTCAATACGCTATGGAGAAAGTGAGCAAGCAAAAAAGCCTGTGGGGTTGATAGGAGGAATTTCGATACACGAATTGTGATAAAAAAAAACACTATTTATACATGGGTTTAACGAAATAATCATATTTTAAAATTGACGTTCTTCGTTTCACTCGAAATTCAGACACCGAGATGGGAACTACTTTGCTTGTTAGTGACGTAGTAGGTTCAACTCAAGTTGCTGTCTAGTATAGATCTTACTGGGCTGCAAGGATGGAAATGGTCTATGCGACCCATTCCTCGACATAATTTAAAAATAATAATAATAACTGTTTTCAAACATTACATTTTGAATAAGGTACAAAGTTCAGTTGGTAACTTTTACGGAATGAAATAAAAAATACACCTGAGTAATGGGCGTGTCAAACAGTTCATTGTTTTTCATGAACCCTAAAATAGCCAGTCATCCTCCAGAGAAACTTAAAACCTTTCAATTTCCTCCCAGACTTCCCCTGAGGAGATAAAAGTTTAGAAATCCTTTCCTTTGGGTAAATTTTAAATAATTGTATGGAAGCTTTTGGATACTAAAGTAAGTTGGCACACTGCCTGTAAATTTCATTGTTATGGTATGTTCGTGTCGTATTTAATACCGAAGGTTTAGCTTGTTTTCGAGTCTAATCGTGTGATTTTGTTGAAGTTGGTGTGAGATATTTAGGTTTTGTTTGTTACATTTTCCAAATCTGGAAAAAAGCGAACGTTGGCATTAGTGTTTGACCTCTAAAGAAGTGGTGTAAAAATGCAGCAACGTTCGTTTATCATATGTATTTCAAGTTAAGATATTACATCTAAAGATGTTAATGAAGCTCTGATAACATTCATTTTTAAATTTTTAAGCTATAATTTCTGGTTAAAATATACAACAAAAGCAAAATTTTTACACAAGCACTGCGAATGTTTTCGAACCTGACGCTTTTTATCAAAATTTTGTTTTAGTAAAATTGCGCCAAAATCTAGATCTCTGTATAAATAAAAGGCTAACGGGCGATGTGTGTATGTGTGTGGGTATGTATGTATGTATGTCCGGGGTAATCTCTTGAAATAGGCCACGGACCGAAACCAAACTCGACGTATAGACGTATTCCGAGTCGGGGAGTAACTTGGGATAGTTTTCCAAGCTCGAAAATCGAATAATTACGAGTAATTAGCAAATTTATAGCCGAAAACGCTTATTTCTCCATTTCTCTACTAGAGTAGACTGCTCGACTCACTATTGTTAACTAGATTAAAACCTTCAAACATTTAATATTTTAACAGGAAAAACTCGATAATTGTCCATTTAAAAACTATATCAATTGTAAAAACACCAAAATAAATTCAAATAATTAATTTTGAAACGTTAGTTTCCCCTATCTCTGTATAAATAAAAGGCTAACGGGCGATGTGTGTGTGTATGTATGTATATATGTATGTATGTATGTCCGGGGTAATCTCTTGAAATAGGCCACGGACCGAAACAAAACTCGACGTATAGACGTATTCCGAGTCGGGGAGTAACTTAAGATAGTTTTCAAAGCTCTAAAATCGAATAATTACGAGTAATTAGCCAATTTATAGCCGAAAACGCTTATTTCTCCATTTCTCTACTAGAGTAGATCTGATTGACTCACTATTGTTAAGGAGATTATAAAAACCTTGAAAAATAAATATTTTAACAGGAAAAACTCGATAATTGTCCATTTAAAAACTATAACAGTTGTAAAAACACCAAAATAAATTCAAATAATTAATTTTGAAACGTTAGTTTCCTTTATTTCAAGATGTTTTCCTTTAAAATTTAAATATTTATGGAAAAGTGTAAATTTTCTTCATGGAAAACGAATTAAAAAATAAAACATTGTTTCAAATGAAGCGGTTCACTAGACTTTTCAATTTACTAGATATTTTATTATTGTTTCAAATTTGTTATTTTTGTTCACTAGACTCATTAATTTACTAGGAAACATTGCCGAGAACACCGGGAAAAGGAAAATTACCGGAAACATCGGGATAGGAAAAAAAGTACCGGGATTACCGGGACATAAAAATTACCTCGATCAGCGGGATAGGAAAAGTACCGGGAACATCGGGATAGGAAAAAGACGTCTGGGATACCGGGATGATTGGTAATTGCTGATTTAAAAATTATAAATATATTTTTAAAAAATCTAATTTAAAAAAATATATATACACTCCACCCGTGCAAGGCCGGGCATATCCGCTAGTCTCTGTATAAATAAAAGGCTAACGGGCGATGTATGTGTGTATATATGTGTGTGTGTATGTGGGTATGTCCGGGGTAATCTCTTGAAATAGGCCACGGACCGAAACCAAACTCGACGTATAGACGTATTCCGAGTCGGGGAGTAACTTGGGATAGTTTTCAAAGCTCGAAAATCGAATAATTACGAGTAATTAGCAAATTTATAGCCGAAAACGCTTATTTCTCCATTTCTCTACTAGAGTAGACTGCTCGACTCACTATTGTTAACGAGATGAAAACCTCCAAAAATCAAATATTTTAACAAGAAAAACTCGATAATTGTCCATTTAAAAACTATATCAGTTGTAAAAACACAAGAATAAATTCAAATAATTAATTTTGAAACGTTATTTTCCTCTATTTTAAGATATTTTCTTTAAAAATAGAAATATTAATGGAAAAGTGTAAATTTTTTACATGGAAAAAGACTTAAAATTAAAACATTGTTTTAAATGAAGCGGTTCACTAGACTTTACAATTTACTAGATCTTTTATTATTGTTTCAAATTTGTTATTTTTGTTCACTAGACTCATTAATTTACTAGGAAACATTGCCGAGAACACCGGGAAAAGGAAAATTACCGGGAATATCGGGATAGGAAAAAAAAGTACCGGGATTACCGGGACATAAAAATTACCTCGATCATAGCGATAGGAAAATTATCGGGAACGTCGGGATAAGGAAAATGATCGGGAACATCGGGATAAGGAAAATAACCGGGAACATCGGGATATGAAAAATTACCGGGAACACCGGGATAGGAAAAAGGCGTCTGGGATACCGGGATGATTGGTAGTTGCTGATTTAAAAATTATAAATATATTTTGAGAAAATTTAATTTAAAAAAATTACACACTCCACCCGTGCAAGGCCGGGCATATCCGCTAGTTTTAAGATATTTTCCTTTAAAACTTAAATATTTATGGAAAAGTGTAAATTTTCTTCATGGAAAACGACAATAAAACATTGTTTCAAATGAAGCGGTTCACTAGACTTTTCAATTTACTAGATCTTTTATTATTGTTTCAAATTTGTTATTTTTGTTCACTAGACTCATTAATTTACTAGGAAACATTGCCGAGAACACCGGGAAAAGGAAAATTACCGGGAACATCGGGATAGGAAAAAAAGTACCGGGATTACCGGGACATAAAAATTACCTCGATCAGCAAGATAGGAAAATTATCGGGAACATCGGGATAGGAAAATTATCGGGAACATCGGGATAGGAAAATTATCGGGAACATCGGGATAGGAAAATTATCGGGAACATTGGGATAGGAAAATTATCGGGAACATCGGGATAAGGAAAATGATCGGGAACATCGGGATAAGGAAAATAACCGGGAACATCGGGATATGAAAAATTACCGGGAACATCGGGATAGGAAAATTATCGGGAGCATCGGGATAGGAAAATTATCGGGAACATCGGGATAGGAAAATTATCGGGAACATCGGGATAAGGAAAATGATCGGGAACATCGGGATAAGGAAAATAACCGGGAACATCGGGATATGAAAAATTACCGGGAACACAGGGATAGGAAAAAGGCGTATGGGATACCGGGATGATTGGTAATTGCTGATTTAAAAATTATAAATATATTTTGAGAAAATTTAATTTAAAAAAATTATACACTCCACCCGTGCAAGGCCGGGCATATCCGCTAGTTTATTAATAAAAACTGAAATTGAATTTTGCTTTGATGACTGAACTTGTTATCTTTGAGGTCTCACACGTGATTAACGATAAACAGGTAAATTAACTTATTTGAGTACTTTGAGAAATTCGTAATACAAATAAAATAAAAAATAATAAATTTAAAAACTGATAATTAATGCTTTATAATGCAGTTTTAAACCTATAAAAAATTAAGTTCTAATAAAGTTTTAAACGTTTTATTTCAAAATTAATGCAAACTGTTCGATAAAACCAAAAAGTTTGTTTCAAAAACTTAATATACAAAAATAGTGTGAAAATTTTTTCCAGTTATGCAATCAAAATAATGATTCTCACTTCTAATTAAAACGTAATTTTGATTGCATTGTTATTACCTATGTTTAGATTATGTTAAGAAAATAAAATTAAAGGTGCTGTAAAAGCGTTTTTGAAAAATTACAAACCAGAAAAATTTTTCTTTTAGTGTATCGATCCAATTTTATGAAAACTTTTAAATTCTAAACATATTTTGAAACGCTACAGTTAGATGATTTTCCTGGATTGAACACATTTCTGAAACTTGTCAAACATATTCAGAGCACTATTCCAACAAAATCAGGTTGTCATTTAATTAGCCTCATAACGCAAATAAAGTATTGTTATTCTGGGGACTAAAAAAAGATAGTTCTTAAATGTTTTACACAAGCATTTTCAGTGAATATTGAAATCGCAATTAATCTAGTTTTGTTTTACTACTGTATTAATTATATTATAATTATTAATAAACCCTTTGATTATAAAGTATTTAATTGAAAAATATGAAATTAAATAAGTAAAATGCGTAAAATTAAACATTTTTATGGTGTATAAACATTATCTTACAAAATTCAGCTCTAGATTCCTTGTGTTTGATTACTCATTCCCTTATAACTTAACTAGCAACTCAGTTAGCTTGAGAATAACCCCATTGGATGCTATTTCAGTAAGGCTTGAATAGTGTCGTCAAGTTACTGTGAAACTTTAAGAGACATATACTCATTCCCTTAAGTACATAATTTGCATGACATGAAAGCAGGTGCATTATTGGAAGGAGATGCTTGGGAGTGAAAATAGAGTTCCCTTTCGTGCCTCGTTTACAAAACAGGATCTTCCCTTTTGGATGAAAATGGGGCAGGATAGAGGTACTACTTAAAGCAATATGATTCCCAAATGTTAGTGAGAAGATTTATAAGATACTAGCGCTGGTTAAGGCATAGGCTTCGGGATCGGAGAGTCCCGGGTTCGATTCCCGACACCGCTAAAGACCCATCGAGTATATGCGGAGTACGTGCTCGTTAAATCTGTGGGTCCGAAAGTCCTGTGGTCCGTCATGGCGCAGTTTACCACGGGTACAGGTGTCTGGAGACTATTTCCCTCCCCTTCAGATGCATGGCAAAATTGTGGAGGTGGCGATGTGGCACGCATTTTCGCCGATCCCAACCGTTTCGTCCAACGAAGACTCAGGCGCATGCGTCGAAGTCTGAGGTTGTTCTAGTTGTTACATTTTGCTTGGCGGTTAAATTGGGCCTGTTCTGATTGGCGATAAAATTACTTGGATATATTCTGTGTTTTTTTTTTCGTTTACAAATTTATACATTTTTAGCGGAATTGGGTGATGGGATATTTTAGATCTCAGCCAATTTTTGTAAAGCCATAGTACTTATCTTACTTGTTAAAGAAGAATATCATTTAAAAGTTTTAAATAACAATTAAAAAGTTTTAATCTACCTTTGTTCGTAATTGACAGTTAGGTACATATTAAATTTTTTGATCTGGTCCACTTATCTAACCTTATTTGGTATGTAATAAAAATCTATTCTAATGAGACTATATTAAATATGCAGTAATAAAGTAATTTTACTTGAAAATGTGTGAAATTTATAAATAAGGATATTTTCTAATATTATTGATACATTAATAAATATTATGTCACATGTAAGCATTTTTACTAATATAATGTAATTATGTTTTAATTATGCTAATGTAATATAATGTTTTAAAAGTATGTTAATCCATAGTTTAAAAGAATTATAACTGAAGGGTTTTTTGTGAACAGAAATTTAATTTTTACAGAAATGAATTCTGTGAATAAATGAATTCTCTGAAATCAGACTTACTCACCACATGTGTGTAAGTTTTATTATGAAACGAAATCAGAGTATATAGACCAAAAATTTATAAGGGTTAAGTAAATATATCATAGACCTTAAATATATACTGGTGTTTCAAAAGTCAGTTTCACTGCTTTTATTTGGAACCAACGCCTCCTAGGCTCATGGAAATATGGTCTACCCCTATGTAAGTGACCCTAAAAAATCCACTGAGAAGACTTACACTTACAGTGCCTCTAAAGGCAAAATAAAAAAGTTAAAAAAAATAACTAAAAATGGAGGAGATAGACCCAAAACCATAATGAGAGTATTTTTGTCATTGGAATTCAAAACGCACTGAAAAAATTCATGAAAATGTCGTGATTATTCGTGGAGATAAATATGTGGCAATAAAAACAGCACTTTTCAGTTTTTTTAAATGTTTGATTAAATTGTGTCTTTATGTAACTAAAAAAACACAAAACTATGTATTGACACACATAATCCATATTTTGCAAATCTAAATAAAAATAAACTGATTGTTGCAAACCAGGATACAAAATACAGCCAAATTTGAGCGACATGTAAACTTTGCCAAACTGTGAAAAAAATGCTTACGTTAGATATAATTCATGAAAGTAAAAATTGTAAAACAGAACATTCAGAACTCTTTAATATTCCTAAACATATTCTCAAAACTCTCCAAAAACGCGAATTATGCCAAAATTTGGCAACCCCATTCAAGACCACGGAGTATTGTGGAAATAATTTAAGTCCAAACGCATGCGCCTGAGTCTTCATTGGACGAAACGGTTGGGATCGGCGAAAATGCATGTGGCACACGACAACAACAACAACAACATTTTTATGTTTATGGTACAACAATGGATTTTAAACTACAACAATCGATTTCAATCTACAACAATCGATATCATGCCCGCAATAATTATTGTTACATATTATCTTAAAATTATTACAACAATGTTGTTTTGCTACGAAGTTAGGCACGGAATATGGGTTTTTGAGCATAAAATTGACAAATAAAGTTATTAGGATGCATCGATTTTAATTTATTTTTATTCAGAAACCTTCCCGGGAGCGAGTAGAGCAAAGTGTTATAGTTTAAAAGTTAATGTAGGTTCGAAAAGTTTAAAACTATAAAGGACATACATACAGACGTTCATTTTTATATATATAAATTGTTTTTATGTACCGTTTTTAGCAGGTTCGTTCATATTGCTTCATTGCAAAAACATGTGTGAGTTTAGTTTCCAGTATTTTATTATTTTGAGATTATAAAGATTAAATTTATCGTTAAGAAGATATGTTTTTAAAAAACACAAACGGAATGAAATTCAAAATAATAAAGATGATGCATTAAAACTATTTATGATACAAAAGTATGCTGTTTTTGTTTTAGACTGAGAGGTGTAAAATATCAATAAGTTATAGTAGCTGGTAATTATATAAATCAAATGAAAAACTTCCTAATCTTATAAACATAGACTTAAGAAATATAAAAGTTTTCATAAACTATCCATAAATTTAGTAACTAAATCATCTATATATATAAAAATGAATGTCTGTCTGTTTGTTTGCATGTTTGTATGTATGTATGTATGTCCTTTATAGTTTTAAACTTTTCGAACCTACATTAACTATTAAACTATACCACGTTGATCTACTCGCTCCAAGGAAGGTTTCTGAATAAAAATAATTTGAAATCGAAGCGTTCCAACACCTTTTTTGGTCAATTTTATGCTCAAAACCCATATTTCGTGCCTAACTTCAGGGCAAAACCACATTGTTGTAAATATAAAAAGAGAAGATGTAACTTTAATTGTTGTAGGCATATTCTCGATTGTTGCAGTTTAAAATCCATTGTTGTAACATAAACATAAAAGTGGCTCCTTTATTTAACTATTTCCACATTTGGACTGGCGAAGCCCATCTCTAACACACCAGAAGAATTTTTTAAATGGACTGGCGAAGCCCATCTGTAACACACCAGAATAATCTTCTTTGAAAATGGACTGGCGAAGCCCATCTGTAACGCACCAGATGATATTTATAAAAATAAATAAAACCAGGGCAAAGCCGGGTCTAGCGCTTTAGCGCTAGTTATATTTAAAAAAATTATTTACGCATGCAAAGATAAACATTTAAAAAAATATTCTTCAATGAAGGAAGAAAATCTTTGGAAATTATATAAACATCTTAAAGTAAATTTTAAAAGATATCATATCGATACCTGAAGAAGGATACAAGAAATCATTTTAATCTGAAGCTTGATTAATAGATTTATACTCTATCACATCCTTCACGAAGTAGAGATCATTTCCTATCGACGTAAATCATTAATATTCTTTTTTCACACGTTATGGAGACTCTAGGTCTTGTTCCCGAAGAGTCATTTGTTTCACTTCATGTCCAGGAGCAAGGACGTTCCTTTCGATGTTTTCCTAATACTATCTATGAAGTTTGGATTTACTTTTATAAAAACAAAAAGGTTATGGAACTCTGCACTCGTTTCCAAGGTCCATGGATTATAAGTAAAATCAGGTGCCAGTATGGCGTATCTAAATCTAGCTGAATTTACCATATTATCGTTGTTTTATTAAGAAAATATGTTAAAATCGTTTTTTTTTAATTTATGAACAATTTTTGTTAAATTATTAGTAAAATAAGTGTTGGAAATTCAGTATACCACTCACGAAGATTTTTCTCACAAACAGTTTTCAATTGAAATACCAAACAAAAAAAATCTATGGATTTTGTCATTCTTCAGTTATATTCCTTATTGTGTATGTTTCTTTGAATTTTTATAACTATTTCTGTTAATTTTTTCTCTTTTATGGTATAAATAATAATTTTTTTCACGTTTCTCTTGGAATATCTAGGGCCCCTTAGTGGACAACATTTGTATTTGTATTTTTTTGTTTGGTAAATAAATTATTATTGTTTTTATTATTAAATGAAAATTTAGAAATAGAATTCAAACAACTGGCACTACTTCTTTGGGTCTCCTACTAAAAATAATTTAATAATTTAATACTATTGGTAGAAATTTGTGGAATGATTTCGTTTAAAAGAATTTCAATGAAATGGGAATTTTTTCACCTTTTCCAAGAAAATTAAGTTTTAGTAAGAGAGTTTTCTTGAAAAATACTACAGTTTGAGTAAAAAAAAGTCTTGGTAACAAAAAAATTAATGAACCCCATCCTATTTAAAGTTACCTTTCCGTCATATAGCTATCTAAAAATCACGATATGTTAACAACTATTGATTGTAGCTAGAGACGTGGGTTTTCCAGAAAATTTTTCAGAAAGTTTTTCGGAGAATTTTCCAAGCCACTAAGTTATAATGAAGTATTGTTAAATTAAACTTCCGATCACTGGATGCTACAAATGGAGTATTTTCATCAATTCTGGATAATGTTCCTTTGAGATTCATCCGCAAATAAAAACCAATAAAAAACAAATTAATAAAGCATTTAACCCATGATTTAAAATTTTTAAATCATATTTAATGTTATAATATAATAAATATTGAAATAACTATATATAATGTACATAAAATGTCTCGATACTCAATTAAAAAATGACCCACAATAAGAAATTATTTACTGAATTCTATTTCTATGAATAACTGAAATGAAAAAAAAAACTATGATTCAAAAATTACTGGCAGGGGCATATTTCTCACAAAAAAAAGAAATTGATTTTTAATTACTATTTCCTTTTTTTGTTTTTATCATTGAAATTAAACCAGAATAATTACAAGGTAACTAATTTTACTAATGATAGTCAACAGTCCAGGGATAGTGGTCATACATTTTTGGAGTCCTATGACGTGTACAAGGGGGTAAAAAAATACATTTTCCTTAGGGTGTCCATATTAGGCACAGGTACCTTAGTATTATATTTTTATCTATCTAATTTTACATCTTTTAAAGAAAAGCGAATTGGATACAAAATGGAACTAATGAAACAAAGCAAAAAATTGCGAAACATTTCCGGAAAATCATAGTGGAAAATTTTTCGACCCACATCACTAATTGTAGCAAATAAATCTTCTAAGAAACACTCTTCTAACTAACAAACTTCTTTTTAAGGTTTTTGATTATAAATGTCTATATATAACCTTTTATGAAGGAATCTGTATCATATTCCTTAGTAAAGGAGTAAGTTATAGAAAGAGAAAAGTGAAGTAGGAAGAAAAAAATGAATGAAAGAATAAAAAAATATTGATATATAAGGAGAGAGCGAGAGAGAGAGAGAGATCCCAATATGGAAACACTCATTAGGGAAATATAGAAAAATAATATCAAAATAATATATTATATAAATAATCAGAATTACGTATGAATAGGAGTCGAAAATGCATTCCTAGGGGTTTTTATAAGTAGGCATGGGCGGTTGCATAATCCTCAGTATAAATAGACACATAATCTTTAAAGATTTTATTAAAACTAGCAAAATCGTTTGATTACAGCATTTATTACGTAACAATAAATTTCAGAGCTGTAATTCCAGTAAATGCTTAACTATTTCTCAATTTTAAATGCTTCCAGTAAGCCATGACTTATTTTAAGGGGACACAAGACATCTCGACAGCCAAAATACGTGAAATTTAGCTTTACCAATTTCTTTCAGAAATATTAATAAAAATGCATTCCCATCTTTAAAATTTTTACAGAAAGCAGTCAAGATACTGTAGTTTATATGTAACACAAGAAAAATAAAAAAAATTATATTTTAATATTGAAATTTATAGTTAAAATGGACTTAGTTTCTACGATACATATTGACTAAAAGTGTTGTTAAGGTACATTTAAAAAAAAAAACTACTGCACATTTTACTTTAAAATTTGGACCAGCTATAGATTATAAGTTGATAGATAATAATAAGCATCCTTTTTGTTTTATCTACGCAACAGTTAATTTAAAAAAATTTTAAATTTAGGTTTCAAAAATCCATCAAATTTAAGACATAAAAAAACCTTTTTTCTATTGAAATATAACTCTGATTGAATATTCAGAGGATATTATTTTAGAAATCAGTAAGGTTTATATGTGGGGAAAACTTGGAATCTCTAACTATAATAGATTTTTTAATAGTGCACCAAAACATCAAAAAAATTGAAACTGAGAAAAATGGAATAAAATTTTAAAGGCTCATAAAAAATGCTACAAAAGTAAACGCGTTTTTTTGACAGCTTTTCATATTTCAAAACTACACGTATTATATATTTTTGGAAAGGTCTGACTACATACTTTTTTTAAAAGCAAAATTGGAAAATCGAAAATTTGATGCATTTAATGTATGTGTCCCCTTAAGTCAAAGAACTGAGAAACTACACTACTGTTCATAAATTAAGGACGGAACTGTTTTTTCAACATAACACCTAGTGAAATTATTTTTCATCAATGAAAATTATACCAAGAGATGTTCAATGGGTGGGAATACAGGGCCCGAAAGCAAATTTTCTCTACCAATATTTTAAGGGGGTAAATGGACCCTCCATTGATAATGGAGTCCCATTACAATTTGGAGCTGTGGCAGAAACGTCTGTGTAAGAGGTATTTTACCGAAAACTTTATGGTTATTGTAATGAATATGATTACTCCTGAACTCAGTGCATATTTTTAAAAGCCCGTGTTACCTTTAAATGGTATTTTTTATGTTTTATTGATAGAAATCGGTCTAATCATCATTTTTGGCAAGTTTTAGCTTCTGGGTCATTTTTGGTAATTGGTATTTTACCGTCAACCATGTTTTTAGTAGTTCTTACATGTGATAGATTATGTTTAGGTCTGGAGACCCTGAAAGTAAATTATTTCTTTCAATATCGTGACTTTCAAGAAACTTTGAGATAGCCAAATTGTGATTTTGTGCAACTTTTTCTCTCATAAAGAGAAATTCTTGATCTGAAATTTCTTCTAAAAGAAGCGAATGGGACATGAGAACCCAGGCACATGATCGCAGACATCAGGGAAAATTTTTTTCGTGTATAGGGAGTGTTGAAATGTCTACAGGGTGATTCTGAAATGGACCGCCAAACTTTGAGGGGTGATAGTACTCATCAAGACGAACAAGAATTGATACGGAAAGGGGGGTCGCAGTTACACCGTTAAAGAGCTAGGTCCTAATGTAGTGCGAGAGCGTTACAAAAGGACGTTTTGCCAAGGCCCGTTTAACGAAAAAAAACATAATGAAATGAAAAAATTTATTGCATGAGGTACAGCAGTATCCGTACTACTTACATCATACATTTGATAGAAATTGAACCACTTTCTAAACCACGGAGTTAGTTTCAAAAGAGCAATATTAATCTTTTAGTCAAAGAATCACATTCCTTAATAGTATTTAGAAAAATGATGATCGGGGAAGGAATTTTCAATGACCGTAACATGGATCATTGAAACTGTTTGACCATTGAAAATTCCTTCCCCGATCATCATTTTTCTAAATACCATTAATGGAACTCCATTGTTTGACTAAGAGCACGTTTTAAAACTCACCCCACGGTTTAGAAAGTGGTCCAATTTCTATCAAATTTATGATGTAAGTTATACGGATACTGCTGTACCTCATGCAATATTTTTTTCATTTCATTATGTTTTTTTTTCGTTAAACGGGCCTTGGCAAAACTTCCTTTTGTAACGCTCTCGCACTACATTAGGACCTAGCTCTTTAACGGTGTAACTGCGACCCCCCTTTCTATACCAATTCTTGTTCGTCTTGATGAGTACTATCACCCCTCAAAGTTTGGCGGTCCATTTCAGAATCACCCTGTATAACAGTAATAGAGTATCAATGGAGAAATTATATGTCTTAAAAACTCATTTCAAAGGTAATGGAGATATTTTTACAACTATATGTTTCTTTTTAGGTATGTCTACGTCCATAAACACTAAAAAATACTTTTTTTTCAAACATTAATAACAGATGTCTTTTCTGTGAAACTATACAATTATGTTGTGCCGTTTGAGCACCTCGTATACACCGCAGATATTTTCACTGATGTTTGCTATTGGGTACCTGTGTTCTCATGTTCCATTTGATTCTCTTAGAAGAAATTTCAGGTCAGGAATTTCTCTTTATGAGAGAAAAAGTTGCACAAAATCACAATTTGGCTATCTCAAAGTTTCTTGAAAGTCACGATATTGAAAGAAATAATTTACTTTCAGGGTCTCTAGACCTAAACATAATCTAGCACATGTAAGAACTACTAAAAACATGGTTGACGGTAAGATACCAATTACCAAAAATGACCCAGAAGCTAAAACTTGCCAAAAATGATGATTAGACCGATTTCTATCAATAAAACATAAAATATACCATTTAAAGGTAACACAGGCTTTTAAAAATATGCACTGAGTTCAGGAGTAATCATATTCATTACAATAACCATAAAGTGTTCGTCAAAATACCTCTTACACAGACGTTTCTGCCACAGCTCCAAATTGTAATGGGACTCCATTATCAATGGAGGGTCCATTTACCCCCTTAAAATATTGGTAGAGAAAATTTGCTTTCGGGCCCTGTATTCCCACCCATTGAACATCTCTTGGTATAATTTTCATTGATGAAAAATAATTTCACTAGGTGTTATGTTGAAAAAACAGTTCCGTCCTTAATTTATGAACAGTAGTGTACGATTGAAATTTTAGTCCTTAAATTGGTTTTCATGCAATAAATTCTTGAATCAAACAGTTTTGCTGGTTTTGATACTTAAAAGGTTACGCGTCAATTTCCAGTGCGGAATTTACATGCAAACCTCCGTTGCCTGGCTAAAAAAATTCCTAGATCTTTTAGGGGTGTACTTCTGACCCCCCATCCCCTAATTATTCTGAGTATTTTAGGTGTACCTATCCAGAAATTTCTGAAACATTTATCTAAATCACTCTGCATACTTCTTATTAAATAAAAAAAAGTACTGCGTAAATTTCTTAAACAGTAGTACATGCTTATATTAAATGCAAAAATATACATTTTCCGTCCACAAACTGTATTTTATGTGTGAATATTGATTCAATACTGTTTCATACATACTATTATCATTTCAAAAAATTTAAAGCATATTTCAATGCACAGATAATGTGAGAAAAGGACACTTTTCTCCCAAAAGCTGTTACTCAAAAGCTATTTCATACAAAGAGTATTTTTTTAGAGACAAGTACAATCCAAACCCAGTTTCCAGAAGAGACAGAATCTCCTTAGCTTTTTCGTGAAAAGGGATTTAATCTCAAACCTTCTCTGAAAATATCATACCGTGAAATCCTTTGCGGGTCTTCACATTATGCACATCACAGGAAAGTGAAGGAAAAGAAGCTACGGGTAGTGGACTATTCATGCAAGGAAAATCTTGAGCGCATTAAATTTTATACGTCAGGTTAAACTTTAGAAAAGCGTATATTCTTGTTTAGCACTATACCGAGATTTGACATTTGCTTTCTGGGGGAAATCGAGCTTTTATCAACAAGTTTTATATGGAATTCATACATATTTTAATAGTACACATTTTGTTTACATTCCTTGTATAAAAATAGTAGGGTTTCTTAGTAATATGTTAAATATTAAAAAAGATCAATGATTTAATTAATTGGAGTTAAAAAATAATTTGTTTTAGTTTTTCATGGATATCTGTTTTACTAAATATTTTAGGAAAATGGAATATGTAATTTAGAAATCACATTGCGGGTATAGATTTAAATTCATTCAAGAAAATCAGTAGTATTCACACAAGTAAAATTCAACACAATACTTAAGGTTTTTGAGTGTTAGATTAAAAATCTTGCCTATAACTAATATCCTATATTGCCTAATTGTACTAAAAATCTTTAAAGTGTTTATGCATGGATGGTTATGAAATAATAAAAATTATTTATATTCATAATGGATGGTTATGAAATAATAAAAATTATTTAATATACAAGACATTACCTATTCAAGCTCATAAAAACCTTTTTTACTTTTATTAATTCATAGTAACTCACCATTTGTTTACTTTTTAAAAAAACCAGTAAATAATGAATTATTTTAAAAGTAATTAGTTTAGATTTTTTCGTACATTTTGTTTTAAAAATAAATCAAGCAAAATTCTTAAAATATACAGTAGAGTACATAATAACCACAAAAAATATAGTGTAATATTCTATTAATTTAAATGTAACTACCCAATGTTATCAGAACTTTTATTAAACATTCTCAAACATCGTTCATCCACCCCCTTTTTTAATTTTGAAGGTAAAAAAGTAACCTCCAAAAAAAAAACTTAAGCAACATAAAAAAATGTAGTATAAATGGTAATGCTAAGAACTTTCTTGAACAAACTTGTTACAATTTCTTACGACGAAACTTAAGACACATCCAACGGAGCGCTTTTAATCAGACTAACGCAGGTTTCCTTGTCTCCCTAAAACCGAACACGACATAAAAGGGGAGAAAAATACAATAAAACAAACCGGTGGCGGAAAAGGGAAATAAGAGTTGGAACTCGAAGACGATTCGAGTTTTTGAAAGAAATCGATATCTTCCCCTGCTAGTTTAGAACGCTCAACAGTCCCACTGAAAATGAGACGAGTGATTTCTCTTCCCGTTAAAAGTTGTGCGATTTGTCTTTGAAAGAAATGTATAAAAAGTCCGATTTTCTTAAATAAAAAGTCCGGTACGTGACTCCCTTGATAAAGTGTTAGCCCAATCCGATTCTAGTTCAGCTACTTTTTAAAAAGTTTAACAAGGCCGTTTTATCGTGTAATAGGTTCTTTTATGTCTGAAGATACATGGGGACAAGAAGGATGCGTACTGGAAGATTAATTACCGGTTTATAGTTTAATTTATCGTGTAAATATTTTCCTGCGCTGCTATTAAGTATCTAAATTGAGTTTAAAAAGATGATTATGCCATAAAGTTCTTTAGTTATTAGATGCCCAGTAATGTTATGTTTAATACATTATTTAGGTTATAACTACTTATTGAGCAATCATTTTCGGTTCTAAATGATATATTTAAGATAGATAGATAAATATAGAAAAGTTTTTGCAGGACTTGTCCAAATGTTTTTGTGAATTAAAAATTAAGTGTTTTCTAATATAAAATGTGTTGAATAACTTTAAAATTAAAAGACTCTTCTTACCAGAAAAATTCATTCTTAAATTTCAATAAATAAGCTTATTTATACGGAATGAAACAAATATTAATCCAACTTCATATTAAGGCATTTTGCATAAATTTAATAATATATGTCATTTATGAAAAATCAACAATAAAAATCAGAGAAAGTCGCCTACTGTGTGTAAAAAATAATTTTATAGTTTTTTGCTATTAAAATTGGGAGAATGGAACAAATAATTATTTTAGTATGTTCTTTGATACCGCAAAATAGTTATTTGGAAGTTGATTGATAAAAAAGTATAAAGGTAATCATTTAGCGTCAAAAAATAACACACTATTACGTATGCAATAAAATGGAAATATATTTATTAATAGGGCCACCTTTTATAACGTATTATTTCCATATTATTAAAAGGAAATGTGTAATTATTATATTCATAGAGAATCTATTAAATTATAACAAAAACACAAGATGGTAACGATTTATTTGCAAATACGACAATGTGTGAAAAGTATTCACCGAAGATATATGTAAGCACGATGAAAAATGAATTTACCATAAATATTCAAAGTTAATACTTGAAATACAATGTCGTAACTCTTGTGGAAAAATACTACGATCCTTTACTGAGCTACCCCCACAAGTAAATGACTTTCACCATATTTGTTTATAATAAATATCAATGATCGAAAATAGTAATTAATTGGTTACTTCAGAATACATTACTAATACACAATCATTTGCATTGATTGAGAAAGCAAATAACGGATGAGAGAGAAAAACATAGTACTCATTGGAATGAAAAACTTTCGCAGGTTCATTTCATCGGAAAGCATTTCGCTCAATGTTCCCTTTTATTATCATCACGTCATGAGCACATATGTGGTGGAATCGATATATCGAAACTGAGTTAAAGATAATCGCAATCGATAAGAGCGTTCGTGCTCCTTGGAATATCAAACAAGCGATAAGTTATCGATGTTCCAAAGGCGGAAAAGAATTACGAAGGATATGTGGAGAAATTATTATCCCTTTAAACATCCTTAAACTTGAAATATGACCAAATAATAGGCCGTCTCTCGCAATTTTTGAGACGCATGGGTTGATGATGGATGGTCATAGGAGGCGTCCGGCTTAGTCGCCTAAGCTGGATGGAAACTACTCATAGATTTAACTACTCATAATGTATGTCAGACGAGAATTAACGAAACCTAACACATTTTCTTACTTATCCTGAATAGTTTTATTTAAATTTTAAATTTTTGGTGAGTTATAACCTAGTTCCAATTTCAAAAATTAATAATTATAAAAATGATCGAAACATTTATGTTTGGTGGACACGGAACTACGAATTTCTTCAATTTATAATATGCAGCCTACCATCATTATACGTGATCTAAAATTAGGGGATTATTTTTTTACAATAAGAATGAATATTTAAATTGTTTTAATCTTTCTCATAGACTTAAGGTAGAAAAAACTTATTCTAAAAATAAAATTTTTTATTTTGATACCCTGAAAAATTCAATGTACCACGTATATGTTAATTTTGGGGTAATTTACTTTGACTAACTCAAACTAGAATTTTTTTCAGATTCAGTGGACGATATAAAAATTTTAGATATAAAATTACCATGGTTAAACTATTTTCCCAACGATTTCTTTTAAAAGCATTTTTCACGTGAGATATCCTGTTGTCATATAAGTAACTTATAAGCTACCTAAAAACTGTAAGTTATTTTTAAACGACTGTATATTTTTCACTTGAAAATTTTAATCTTGATTAAAATCAAATAAACCGTTTTGAAAAACGTGCAAAAATTAATTACAATACTAAATTGCAAAATCTCTGTTGCATGAATGTTGCGTGTGCTTAACTTCACACTATAACTTTTCTCAAATAAATCTTCTTAAATATTCGTAAATTAAATTTTAGGTTTCTAGTTCCGTTCTTTATAATTCTTTAATACATTAATCTCTCCCGAATACTCCATATAATAATTGGAAAATTATGATATAACCGTTACCCTAAAATTGAGGCCTTTAATATTGAGCTACATAAGTCGCTTTTTGAAATAAATTATATAGGAAACAATTAAAATTACTTTATTACTCAAGACATAAAAGGGAATAATAATAATTCCAAAAAGAAAGCAGCTTTTAAATTAAATTCATTCAGAACTAAAGATTAACTCCTATTGGATGATTAACCATCAGGAAGAAGTGGTAAGTATATTGGAAACAAATTCCAAGATAATCGCAGAGTGAAATGTTTTTGAACCGAATTTAAATATGAAAGAAACTAGGAAAAGTCAATTATCAAGGCGTTCCTAGGAAGTAACTTATCACAGGCCTTCTAAAACATTCTTCAAGCGTATTAGACAGAGAATATTACCTATGTTGAAGACCTTGAACATTTTGCTATTAATCAAGAGTTTTAATTAAGAATGTTTAGAAACTTATGCTAGAATAGTTAAAAATGATTCACTTCAATGACTTTCGAGTAAAGGTTTCTCATAACATGTACTGTCAAAACTTATAGCCAGCATCTAGTTTCAGCTTCGTAAAAGATTGGATTAAAATGTATCCGCTAAATACTTAGTACCTATATTCAAGTTTTAAAGTTAGTTGGTACACTGATTCAGTTTCAGCCACAACTCTTACGCCCTTAATTTATATAATATTCGAAATAATAACGCTAAATAATAGCTACACCAAGAATTAGAAATAGGGAAATTGCGAAGTAAAATGCACCAAAAGAGTTGAGATGAATTCATAAATGTGAATACAAATATTTATTTAAATTGTTTCACAAAATCTAAAAGAATACCGCAATAACAATTTTTAGTATTTTGTCCTGCCAAATCTTCTTCGTACTTATTCTACTTAAACTAATGAAAAACAACCTTAAAACCGATACTTCTTTTACTTAAACGTGCAGTCTTAAAAAGCTTCTTAAATGGAAGACATAATAAAATAAATAAATGTAATTTTTTTATTTAAAAAAAGCTTTGAATCCTTTACAGAAGTGTAATTTTGAGGAGAATTTTATGAAACAAAATATTGGCAGAAAAAAAACAATTTCTTTGATTACTTCAAGTTTGGAGAAATTATATTTAATTTCTTTCAAAACATTTATGGGGAATAACAATAAATTTTAAAGTTATAAATTTACTGTTTTCAAAAATATATTGAAGGAAATTATCTTTTGCCAAACTGATTTATTATTATCATAATATTATTGTCATTTTTTGAAATTGACCTTTATCGATATCTTATCCATAAGAAGCAAATGATAATAATAGAGAGCGGTTTACTGGGAAGAGAAGAGTCTATTTAAGACAATTATTTAGTCTAGTAATATAATTCTCAGAAAATGACTGCAGAAAATGTATTTTAAAACTACACTAAATATGTAAGCCTTTCGTATTTAAACCATAGCCTGTCATAAAAGGGATTATAGAAATTAATCTTCCTTTTTAAAAGCCAGATTAACGACTACGGTGTAACTCATCCCTTTAAGTTGTTGTTGTTGTTGTTGTTGTCGTGTGCCACTTGGAATACCCAAGCTCCACAAGGATTCAAGGCAAAGGGAGTGCGGCTCCTGAGAAAGTGAGGCCCATAAATGGCAGGAGTCCGACTTCTTCCTCATGAGATGATAGATGCTGCCACTATCTATCGCCACCTCCACAATTTTGCCATGCATCTGAAGGGGAGGGAAATAGTCTCCAGACACCTGGACCCAAGGTAAACTGCGCCATGACCGACCTCAGGACTTTCGGACCCACAGATTTAACGAGCACGTACTCCGCATATACTCGATGGGTCTTCAGCGGTATCGGGAATCGAACCCGGGACCCTCCGATCCCTAGGCCGATGCCTTAACCACTAGGCTCCCCACGGCCTTTTTAATCCACTTGGAATACCCAAGCTCCACAAGGATTCAAGGCAAAGGGAGTGCGGCTCCTGAGAAAGTGAGGCCCATAAATGGCAGGAGTCCGACTTCTTCCTCATGAGATGATAGATGCTGCCACTATCTATCGCCACCTCCACAATTTTGCCATGCATCTGAAGGGGAGGGAAATAGTCTCCAGACACCTGGACCCAAGGTAAACTGCGCCATGACCGACCTCAGGACTTTCGGACCCACAGATTTAACGAGCACGTACTCCGCATATACTCGATGGGTCTTCAGCGGTATCGGGAATCGAACCCGGGACCCTCCAATCCCAAGGCCGATGCCTTAACCACTAGGCTCCCCACGGCCTTTTTAATCCACTTGGAATACCCAAGCTCCACAAGGATTCAAGGCAAAGGGGGTGCGGCTTCTGAGAAAGTGAGGCCCATAAATGGCAGGAGTCCGACTTCTGCCTCATGAGATGATAGATGCTGCCACTATCTATCGCCACCTCCACAATTTTGCCATGCATCTGAAGGGGAGGGAAATAGTCTCCAGACACCTGGACCCAAGGTAAACTGCGCCATGACTGACCTCAGGACTTTCGGACCCACAGATTTAACGAGCACGTACTCCGCATATACTCGATGGGTCTTCAGCGGTATCGGGAATCGAACCCGGGACCCTCCGATCCCTAGGCCGATGCCTTAACCACTAGGCTCCCCACAGCCTACCCTTTAAGTGATTTTTCCTTTTAGCACATAAACTTCCAAAACGTAACTAATAAAGAGTGATTAATAAAATAGTAATAATAATTACCTTTCAAAAAACTTAGAAACACTTATTTATCCTCAAAAATAATACACTGTAATTCTTTAATGGCACATTCGAAAACTCAGGAACTTAAACTAATGAAATTTCAATTGTAAATCCTTTTCAATCCGTTTCTCCTAAAGCCATAACTGTAACGACCCATTTTGCCACTTTTTGAAAGGCGATTCATCAAACTTCCTAGAAGGAATGGATTGTTTCGTAGTGCAAAATTCCCTCTCTGAGGAGCCCACCACCTTAATGAGTTTTATACGCATTTTAATCCACTAAACCCTTGAAGCACCAATGCAATCAGAAATATCTCATAGGATTGAATTTGATGATGATTAATGTTTATTACCAATGATTGAGCATCTTACACACGGGTAAGCTAATACGAATCCTCATTTCACCTAGAAAATCCTTTGTATGATTTGGAAAGGAAAACCGTTGAGAATCTCTTTAAATAATCATTATAATAAATCAAATTTCAATCGGATTTCCAAACTCATCACATTTTGTAATCGTCATATTCAAGTCGATACTTAATTAAGGAAAAGAAAAAAAATTAATTATGGAATTTAAATTAATGATATACTTAAAATGACGAGATTTGAATAATTATTTAAACATTCGTATTTTTAGCACTACATATTTTAATTTTGTTTAAAGCAACTCAAAAATCTAATCAATATTATGCTAAATTTCTGCGTGAAATCACCTTTTCTAGATGTTCAAATTCTGCCACTGATACAGTGAATCAGAAAATACACTTGTTTGCAAGTCCGTACATAACGTTTACTTTCGGAAGTAGCGAAAATATATACACTGGTGTTCAAAATTAAGAGAATTTTCACAATTTTTCGATTTCTCCAGATCTACTGGATAGATTTCGATGAAATTTGGTATGAACATAGGTCATAGGTTGATATAATACCAAATAAATTATCATTTAAAAATTGTAATACACACGCATGCGCAGAAGTAAAAACCGCCAGAGTTGAATGGTATGAAAAAGCGGTTCTAGAATAGAGCAAAATAGTAGGTTTATAGGGGGTATGACACCCTCCCGCTATCATGCATGCCTCCTTGAAAGATTTTATAGGGTGAAGAAGGCAGATTATAAAATTTCCTGTTCATTAAGCCTACTTTCTCAGAAACGCCGTTTTGGGGGTCTGGAGGGTAAGTGCAGGGGGTAGCAAGATGCAATTGCCTTATATAGAGTCCCTCATACCTCCTCTAACGGGGCGAAATCTTTGAATCTGGCTACCTATTTCATATGGCGAATATCTTCCGTTTTAATGAAAATTGATAACATGAGGAGCTCCATTAAGTGAAGGATTTCTATCGATTGAAAAGAAATTAAGACCGATAGAAGCCCCTAAAAGGTGAATAAAGGTCTCCAAGATATCAACACAATACCTTCAACCATGATTTTCTCCTTTTGAAAGATGTAGGGAGTTTGGCATAGACTTAACAACATTCCTACAAAGAGCACTAAATCTCCGATTCCAAAATGATCGGTTTCTCCTACATTAAAAGACTGACAGAGCTTTCTGGTTCTTTCCACATGAGATTGCATCGAGAATCAACTGTTTAATTGATTTGGGACCTTACAGAGAGGAAAATATTCACCCATTGAATATTACCTTATTAAAACCCCTTAACTGCCACGGAAATCTGCAGCAAGTGGCTCCCCAGTGCCAGCGTTTTTCTCCCGCGCGCGCGTACTTACACTTTTGCAGAGCGCGCGTTTCTTTTTCAACTCGTTAACTACTCAAAAGACTGTTTATTTCGTTCATATAAAGAAATTGCACCCTCTCAATGTATGGAGTACCAGAATCATGACCTAATAAAGAAAAATAGTAGAAAATAAGAAGTAAATCAAATCGATCCGTTATAAGCATTTTTCTTATTTCCTTGCAGACAAACAAATTTAAAAAAATAAAAATATATTTCTATGCAAAGGGAACTAAAACGGAAGTGTTAGACACAAAATATAGCATAAAAAAGAATAAAAAACTCAAAAAGAAACACACGCCCTAACTTAACAGCTTTTATTTTTATCGCTAAAGAAAAAACACAATTCCAATTCATCCCCCTACTTCAGAGAAATAAGAAATTCCTTTGGAAACACTGTCAAGGTTATTCCTGGTATTATTTTTGGTAAAAACACAATGCAACTCATTGTACTTTTACAAAGCGTAAATATACGCCATTGGCACTTAACACTCGGGATTTCCAAACCGTACATTTACGTCGACGGCAGTTAAGGGGTTAAAGACAATTTTTTGCATATTTTTGACAAGTTGCAGATCCCTCCCTGCCTTTGAAAGAGGAACCCTGACAGTTTCAGGTAATGTGTTGATATCTTGGAGATCTTTGTTCACCTTTTGGGGGTTCTGTCGGTCGTAATTTCTCTTATCAATTGATAGAAATCCTTCACTTAATGGAGCTCATCAGGTTAGAAATTTTCATTAAAATGGAAGATATTCGCCGTATGGAATGGGCAGCCAGATTCGAAGACTTCGTCCCTTTAGGGGAGGTATGAGGGACTCTATATAAGGCAAATGCATCTCGCTACCCCCCTCCACATACCTTTCAGAGTCCCAAAACGGGGTTTCTGAGAAAGTAGGCTTAGTGACCAGGAAATTTTATTATCTGCCTTATTCACGCTATAAAATCACTCAACAAGGCATGCATGATAGTGAAAGGGCGTCATACCCCTTATAAACCCACTATTTTGCTCTATTCTGGAACCGCTATTTCATACCTTTCAACTCTGGCTGTTATTACTTCTGCGCATGAGTATGTATTACAATTTTTGAATGACTATTTATTTGGTATTATATCAACCTATGTTCATACCAAATTTCATCAAAATCTATCCAATAGATCTTGAATAATCGAAAAAATGTGCAAATTCTCTTAATTTTGAACCTCAGTGTACATAACGTATACTTTCATTTATTCATTCACATCTTCCTATTAGATAATACGAATAAAGAAAAAAAATGCTTAGAGTTGTGTCATCAACAGTTTTTATGGTAATAAGAATGTAATAACTATGTGAGTGTAAAGTTACAACAGCAATCCTATTCGACAGACGAATTTTAGTACTAAAAATTTCTTTTAAATCATCATGTTACAGAGAAAACTTTAATTTTTTTATTTTTCTATTTTTTATATACTTCACAGAAACGTTTCCTGAACCCAGTACGTCGCTACGCGGAAGGAGAAAGTGAGTAAACACAAAGCCTGTTTGGTTGATAGGAGGAATTTCGATACGCGAATTGTGATAAAAAAGACACTATTTATACATGGGTTTAACGAAATAATCATGTTTTAAAATTGAAGTTCTTTGTTTCACTCGAAATTCAGGTATCGCGATGGGAACTACTTTGTTTGTTAGTGACGTAGTAGGTTCAACTTAAGATGGTGTCTAGTATAGTTGCTTCATTATGCACAAAAGAAAAAATTTTAAAGTTTTGGACATTTGAATTTTATTTATTTTAGCTTTTTCTTAATGCTGAACTATCTGTATTAAGTATACAGAGATAAACTGTTCCTATTTTTTTTACGTGACACATTTAAAAGGATACCGGAAGATTACATGTTAATCCTTCCAACAACCAATTAACAAACTAATTCAGCAGTAAATTATATGACAAAGTGTACCGAGTAACTTTTTCGTCATTTGTATAAAATTAAAAATAAGAAATCCCTGTAAAAAATAACATTAATCCAGGATACATTTGTATTAAAATACACAAATGCATCACGGATTAATCAAAAGGCATTAATGAAATTAATAATTCAATAACCAAATCAGATTTGAGAAATATCTAATCAAACACTACTTCAGAATCTACTAAAACGTTTCATTGACTAAGATTTCATCAGCTACTTACTTGCAAAGAAAAGAGCGATAAGATACGCAGTCTAATTTTATTAATAGGAATCCCCCGCCATGAAGAATGAAAGGATATTAATACCCGCAATATATGCGACTTTCTCAAAGTTTTGATAGCATCCATTCTTTACATCAGATTCTTATTCTTTATTCATAGCCATTTTCTTCGTGTCTATCTACACCAGGGATATGACATACCTTTTTTTCCTCATCTAGGTCTATAATGCCTGACGCGTAATTTACTGCCCAGTGAGACTGCTCGTAAATCAACTCCGATCATCTCGGGATTTATGAGATGAAAAAGGGGAAAAAGCAAGCTTAAAGTACTATTTATCTGATGGGTATTGTTTTTAGTGAGGGGATTTGACAGCCTTTCTTTTCTTTGGGACCCCTTTGACTGCTACTGTGAGCTATGGTATCCAGTTCTGTTAAGTTTTTTTTTTCTGTACTGAAAACTGGATTTTAATATTTATTTCACTTTTTCAGAACAATTCAAACATATATATTAAAAAGCACTGAAAGAATCGTTGCGAATCTAAGCACTTTTAGACTCTAATGTTAAATGGATCTGATTTTATAAAAATTTTCATTTTTTTTGTGTTTGATGATTTTAAAAATGATGAACGATGATAGAAAAGGGAAACACGGGAATATATTTTTATTGGCGTTTAAACTTTTAATGCATTCCGCAACAATTTTATGTAATGATCTACTCAGTTCCAACTTAACTTGAGTCTGTAGAAACGTAGAAATATGCTCAGAGCAACCAAAGAAAGTTCCACACGAGGTGTCTGAGTTTTGAGTGACATTTAGAGCTTCAATTTTGAATAATTATTATTTTTTAAAAACCACGTATATTTAGAATATTTTCATCCCGATATGCATAAAATGTTCAGTATTATTATTTTTTAAATTGGAGTAACGCGTTGTAGTACAACTCGCTCTCAAACTCGCCAGCCAATAAGAGCTTCTAGCAATCCAGCAGGCTTTCTGTTTACTCAGATTTTTTTTGAGGCCATAACGTCAGGCTCAACTTAAATTGCAGTCGAGTATAGTTGCCACCGTACATCTGATTTAATATTTTTCTATGCACGGGCGTCGTTTTATTTAAAAGGAAAATTATATGAGTTACGTTTTATGCAAATAAATCGTTTTAAATTAAAATTTTTAAGTACTTAAAAATAAACGATATATTTCAAATTGAAAGGGATTATATTGCCAACCGTGATTTTTAAAACAAATAAATTTCTTGCATTGAGTTGAAAGCAATATAAAATATTTCTTACTTCCTCACTTACTATACTTTCTTTTGTAAAAAATATGTTCAAATTAACATTATACTATCAAACAAAATAAAATATACTTCATGACTAATTCAAATCTTTAAAAATACAATAAAAACGAATTATGTGACAACAAATGTATGGATTTAACTTGAGAAAAAAAGATCCACTCAATTTAGCGCTCATTACTCTCCAAAATCAAAGCTAAATTCTCCCCCCAAAAAAACTCTTAATATACCTACTTGAATGCAAACAATTACTCCCATTTCTTTATCAACGATCATTACAAAACACCCTCAAGCTGGGAATACTAAACACACATATCAAACAAAAACTCCCTTTTAGTGGGAAATGACTCTTACTCTCCTTTTCACACAACTCCGAAAAGAAATGCATACTTAATAAGACTCTTCAAATGCTAATGGCCTTGCCGGTTTATCTAAACAGTGCAAGTCCCCCATTACTTTGAGTTACGATACACCAAAGAACTTTAAAATGTTACCCTCTCCGAAGCCGTGACCACCAACACCGAGGGGAAGTTGCAACACAAGTGGATAGAATCAGAATAAAGAAAGCACTTTAAGGTCTTTTTTTACACACACTTAGAGGGTGGATATATATCTATAGAGCAGTTTACAATGCGCGACGGCCATCTTGAGAGGAGAAATATAGATTTTCGCTTTAGCAGGGTGGAAGGGAAATCGTGCAGTACATATGTAAGGAGTTTCGATATACCTCACGGGAAAAAATGCTCGGCGTGAGGCTTTTGAGAGGGATGGTGAGGTTTATTTTTTCTGGCAGTAGATAAGGCGATGCGTTTTGAAATGAGAGCAAGTTTGTGAGAACTTAGTTATTCTAGTTATTATCTTAGCAGGTTTCAAAGACCTCGTCATAATGAAACAATAAACCTCTTAGTCTAATTTTATAGGGTAAAAATCTAAAAGTGGGTTCGGGTTTGCGCCTCTTGGTGAATTTTTAGTCGTCAACTTCACTATGATACGTAGGCGCACTTTTGCGCTACTACTTCGCTTGGCGTTAAAACCCACTTCTAGATTTAAGCCATTTTATTGTTTTATTCAGCCCCATCCGAATGTAGAGCATAGTAACTTAAAAGAGTAATATGTAATTTTATCTTTAGTTATTTTAAGATTTGGAACAAATAATTTTACTTCACAATCGTACTTGTAACATTTTATTTTATTTTATATATGGTATTTATTCCAGCAAGAAAAGTCACCGCAATTGAAATTAAGTAAATATTCTTAATGCAAAACTCAGTCTTTAATATCAGTCAATGGATATTTACACTTTTTTTCAGGATATATAAATCCGATTATTATTGTTGAAAGAAACCTAAAAAAACACTGAGTAAAGAGCTAACAGAGATTCCAAACGGCAGTTTTCTTCTTTAGCTACTTAATTTAATTCATGGTCGCAGATTATAATTAATTTCACTAGCAGCCAATCAGAGAAGGAGAAATGCGAAATTGACTCCGGATGGGATATGGAACATCTAGCAAGCGACATTTCTATTTTATCGGTGATGCTCTTTTCCCTCCACTTCCGATTTGGACTTGAGTGACAGCTTCAGTGGGCGAATGACAGGACGTAGGAGGAATGACGTGGAACGATAGGAGGTGGTCCTATCTACTTGAAGTTGTCTATGGGAAATCCCATGTTAAAAAAGTTGCCATTAGCGTCTATGGAGACTCTGTTTGTGTTAAGGTAATGAGAAATTAAAATTATTTAATATTGTTCCATATAAAGAAATTATATCTTTAAATAACAGTCATTAAATATTCATAGATCGTTCACGATTAAATATAATTATTATTGTTTAAAGGATCACATATTAATACTTTCTTTAACTCTAATTTATTTACATCATATAAAGTTCTAGCTTGCACAAGACAAAATTACTTTTAGAAGATTTAAGGTGATATTATTTAAATAAATCAAGAAATACCGTCTCTTCTATGAAGTAATTTACATATTCTAAGTCTAGAAAACATCAGACATTTATAAATAAGTAATCCTCAGAGGCCCAAATTTTACGTCTCCACCCTTACAACAATTAACAAGGAAATCGTTTCCAAAGAGTCCTTAGTTTACGTTCGAAATCATAATAATTAAGGCAACTTAATGGGGTTAAAAGGTCTTGTTTATGAGTTGTTCGGTCGTAGTAGCGACAAGTTAATGATTACAAGAAGCAAGTGCGGGGAATATGATTAGTCCATCCCTTAACGACGAAACCTGTATTTACTTCAAGACTGAAACGGGTGCTCTCGAGTAATGACATTTTCAATCTGATGGGGGTAGTACTTACTCTTTCGTGCTGGTAAAGGCATTTAAAATAGTAGGTAATAAGTACAGATGGATTTTATAAGGTAATCAGTTGGGGTTTTACAGACGCTTTAAGAGGGTAATACTTACATAATACATAAATATAGATGGATTTTATTCGATAATTATTTAGGGATTTTGGAGTTTTACAAACGCTTCAAGCAGGTAATACTTAGCTAACTAATACTTAAAGATTCTGTTTGAAGTTTGTTTCATGTGTATTTTAGATCACGGGTTTTGGAATTTCATAATTGATTCATGAAATTGAACGTTAAAGCTCGTGTGTAATGAATTATAAGTTTTCCATAAGAAATTAATTTAATTTATTCATAGACATATCGTGCGTCTGGAACAAGTCACTCCATAAATTATATTTCATGCTAAAGGAATTGAATCCTTTTTGAATTTTAGAAAATTGTTATAGTGATCGACAAATTATGGCTCAAATACCGGTTCTTTAACATTGCATCAACTACTCTTTATCGATTTTCAAAAAAGTGAATAAAGAAATTATGTAGTAACTTTTTCTCAATGATGAAAATTTAATGCAATTTTGCTAAAAATCTAAATTAGTCTTCTTTAAAATAAACCAATTAGGAAGAGAAATAATATCTCTAAGTGTTTATTACTATGATTTCAAACTGATATTTATATCCAAAACAATTTTTTATCTTGGAAATAGTAGTAAGAAAAGTAGTAAAATTTGTCAAACACTTCCTAACTACAAATATAGAGTTGCCGGATACTTTCATTTTCCATATGTAGCAAACGTTTACTGCTACTCCCAAAATGGGACTTTCGGAACTTCTGTAATTCCTGTTTCATGACAACTTGGAGTTACCTAGCCTTTTACCTCTTAGCTACTTGGTAAAGGAGAACTTTAGTATTCAGACATGTTTCCGAATCTAAAATGAATTTAAACTCGAATCCTACAAAATTTGGGCGAGTTCCAGTAAACTGGGAAACATACAAAAATGAATAAAATATCGTTTTAAAGAACACACTTTGGCCTTTTCTAACGTTTTTCAGCATAAGAGTACTATAGGAAAGAACAAAAAGAAAGTGTTTTCAAAGAAAGTTGTTAAGCTGTTTAAAAACTTTTAAAAGGTTTCATTTGAATTTCTATTTTTATTTTTCATCAGACAAAAATTTGTCTAAACATCCCTTTCCATAACTTCAAATATATATTACCTAAACCAGGATAAATAAAATTTATTGCATAGGTTCTATTTGTTTAAATTCAAAATGATAATAATTTTAACTGGAGTGCAATTTTTTTAAAATTAAACCACCTTTAAATTATTACTGTTATAAAGTTTTCCAAAACTGTTGACGACTGTTTGAAAATTAATTTCTTCCAAGATGTAGTTTTGGTCTGACTCCGTCAGACCAAAGGGAGATTAAAAACAACAACAACAACAACAAGATGTAGTTATATTGATCTATTTAACATACGTATATTCGCGGGGTTTTTTTACAAAAACCAAATTTGATATATCTTTTTTTTAAAAGAATCTTCTGCTAACGGCCGTATTCACCGGTAACTTGACCGGCGGTTATCCGAGAGTCAAACCTGATTGGTGGAAAACTAATTTTCCTTCTTCAACTGCCAATCAGAAGCTTTACTCTTAAAACGACAGTCTCAAAAAGGAGTAAAAATTACTCGAATCTGAGTGTGTCACGCACTCAAACATTCTCCGATCTAAATTTACTCAAATTTGAAAACATGCATGTACTCATTTTTGAGAATGTGCAGATACTCAAATATAAAGCATCATGTACTCATTTTTTTATTCGTCCATGACATTCTTTTAAAGAGGGTGCTATGTGTTACAGTTATGATGGCCATATAGCCACGTTACTATGATATGGGAAGTAGACCAGTAAGTTTAGCCCGACGTCACAGCCTTGTGTTACACGTTATCACACCAACTGAATGTTACTTTCGATATGTTGCAAATATTTCAATTTTCAAATATAAACTAAAAATAAGCATAATTTGAGTGGTGACTATAAAATTGTTTGAAATTGAGTATGTTTTGTATTTCTAAATTGAAAGCATTGGGTCGTCATATTTGAACCAAAAAGTTTCATACCAATATGAGAATATTGTCATTTCTCTCAGTGTTGACTGCCCTTTTACCGCCGGCCAAGTTACCGGTGAATACGGTCGTAAGTATCGCTTCCTACCCTCGAATCTTTATAATTTGTGTCCGGTCCCCTCAGTAATATATTCACGCCCGAAGGCGAAAAGAGAAATTTTTCAGTGATAAGTAAACTTATTCCGCAGAAATGGACCGGGGATATTGTTTTTTGAAATGTGGGGTGACATCCCGAATCAGTATTTGTGTCAACTCGGTGAAATACAAACAGAAGGGAATGTGGAAATATCGTTTGCCGAAAACCGCAGGGGCGATTCCTCCCCTCCCCCCCGCATGATTGCATTCCATCCGTGAGAAATCTGGAGGCTAGTGTGCAGTGGAATAGGCGAGATTGTCGCTCTTGTCAATTGTCACCACCGTTCTGAAAGTGAATGTAGTCTGGAGAGATAAACTATATACTGAGATTTGTCAGGATGAAATATTGTGATTGTTGGACTCCGAGTTTTGGATTTAGAGAGGTGAAACAGATGGAGTGAATATATAGGGCTTTGCATTATTCAATCCGACATGGGGCTACGATTGGGGGAATACATTTTCAATAAATGGAGAAGCATGTGCGGGTTTATTACTGTAAACTTTCAAACAAAAACAGTATTTTATGACCACAGAGTATAGAGCAACGATGGGCAACCTACGGCCCGCGGGCCGGATCCGGCCCGCCTCGTCATTTGGTCCGGATCGCGGAACATTTTAAAAATTATACCAAAAAATCACTCTGGTTTTCGTCAACAAGAGCGAAAGAAGGAATACAGAACTTTCCCCCGAAAATAACTTAATTTTAGCAGTTAAAACGTGCTGTACAACTATATTTCGTTCTTGGGAGGCGTCTATAAGCGTGGGAGAGTTGTTACTTCACGACGGACGATCGCCTCCCCTGTTACCGGCTCTACCCATACGGACTATATTCATTCTCTGCCTTTCCCAATGCTGCTAAAGTTAATTTGTCCTCCTGAACATTAATTCCTCATCCATTAATTCTCCTGTATCATGTAATGAAAATTGTTAAAAGTCTGTCCTGAAATATTTTTTCATTACTATGAGCTCGGAATATTATTTTAGCTCATGTTAATGTAACTTAAACATTATAACTATTGTATGTAATCAAGATATTATTTTAGTTCAGATTAATGTAACTAACTTTATAATTATTGTATATTTCGGAGGGGGATGTTGATATTTCGGGAGGGGATATGGGGTATTTTAAGTGGTTTTCTATGGTCAAAAAGGAAATTTTCTGAGTTTCGGGGGGGATTATATTCCCAAATCCTCCCCCTCTAGCTACGCCCCTGATGTAATCAATATATTGTGTAAGTCCAGATTAAATTTTAACTTTAGTATTAAACTTCGTAAATATATATAATAAAACTACTCATTTTTTACTTAAAAAATATTACCTATTACCTACTCTATGGCCCTCCACGTCATTACAATCATTGAATCCGGCCCGCGGATTTGAAAAGGTTGCCCATACCTGGTATAGAGCTTAACAGAGATGCCAAACGACCGTTTTCCTCTTTAGGTAATTAATATAATTCAGCTCGCAGATTATAATTCAGTTTGTGAGAAAACTCCAGCTCTCAAGCGTCGCCTCTAACCGTGGACCGGTTTCGCCCTTGTTAGGGCTCATCAGCACGGTATAGGAAGGTAACGCAAGAGAGCGGAGGGAGAGCTTTTAGTCTAGCCGACTATAACGGAAAAAGTGGTGACCATTGACCAGTCCTCCACTATCTGCCGGAATGAACTGCGCATTCCCTAGAACAGATTTAATTCCCGAAAGGCAAGGTATGAAAAGAAGAGTTCTTCACCAGTAACCTCTGGTTAGAGGAATGTGTGAGAAAACTCCAGCTCTCAAGCGTCGCCTCCAACCGTGGACCGGTTTCGCCCCCGGTCTTCGCCCCTTTCGCCCTTTCTTTTCATATAATTCAGTTCACTAGCAGCAACCCGAAATGTATTGGATTTGATTTTTACTCTGATTATTGGCGATTTGGATTTGAGTGACAGCTTCAGTGGGCGAATGACAGAATTAGCAGGAATGATATGGTTTTAAAGGAGGCGGAGATCGTTTGGCTCGAGGTTTGTCTATGGGAAAAGCCCTGTTAAAAAGTTGCCATTAGCGTCTATGAAGATGAACACTCTGTTAATAGTCTAAGAGCCAGTAAACAGCTGACGACACATATTTTAGGAAAGCCTTAAATTTTCTCAGTGAGTCAGGTGTACCTACCGTACATGAGATGGGGGTTAGTTAAGCCCAGTCGCGGTAGGTTCAGCTTTGCGCAGGTGTGTCACGTGTGTTAATTTGGTGAACAAAAAAAGTATTTTAGGACGTCTGCCGTTTTGACATGTCAAAATATATTATTATATGTACTCAAAAACAATATGGCAGACGATTCCCATGGTTATTAGTTCCTCAAAAGTTCCTCAAAGTTTCTCAAAAGTCGAAATAGTGGTAAAACAGTCATCACATACGGCATTTAAAGCACCATTTACACTAGTGTTGGAAAGACTAGTGCAAGGAAAGTCTCTCTTCAAACTCCACTGCACTAGTCTTTCCAACACTAGTGTAAATGGTGCTTTAAATGCCGTATGTCATGACTGTTCTACCACTATTTCGACTTTTGAGAAACTTTGAGGAACTTTTGAGGAACTAATAACCATGGGAATCGTCTGCCATATTGTTTTTGAGTACATATAATAATATATTTTGACATGTCAAAACGGCAGACGTCCTAAATTACTTTTTATTTTACCAAATTCACACGTGACACACCTGCGCAAAGCTGAACCTACCGCGACTGGGCTTAACTAACCCCCATCTCATGTACGGTAGGTACACATAACTCACTGAGAAAATTTAAGGCTTTCCTAAAATATGTGTTGTCAGCTGTTTACTGGCTCTTAGACTATAAGCTCTATACTCTATGTTCATGACGTGATATACAAACCGTGAAAAAAACTTTTTCAAAATTATTTATGGACGGTGTCAACCGGTCACTAGTCACACCTCGCCGTTTAACTTCCGCTTTAAGCTGGAAACTCCGATTACTAGTTGACCAGATCATTTAAAATTTTAAATAAAAGTACATAATATTTTGAAATAGTAATTTTAATTTTCTGATAACTTTTATTATTTAATAAATATAAATTATGGGTTTTTTGTCTTAAATTTCGTTGTAAATTTAAGATGTTTTGAAATAAAATTTATCAGTGAGGCAAGACGGCACCTTAAGATGGAGAAATAAACCCTACAATTTATGCATTTCAACAATGCAATTGGAGTTTCCATCGGTAAGTTACTTCCGGTTGACACAGTCCATACTATTTAAAACAGAATTTGGAAACAAATAGAAATAGAATGTACGAAGAAATAAGAAACCAGCAATCATTTAAATAATAAATGACAAGGGTAAATAAGATAACGAAAAAAATACGTTTTCAGAATTGAATATACATTAATTGCTTGTAAATTTTCATGGCTTTTAAGCTGTAGATTTACAAGCAATAAGTATAGGCTAAAATAGAATTTTGAATGGTTAAATATACGGCCTTACACTCCAAAATTAGTTCTTCCCTATAGCAAAATCATCAAAATTTACATTATATTTTTTTTTCATTGCATGAACTTTTTTACGTAAATTTTTAAAAAGTGTCTTTTTATGTAAATTACTACATTCATTGCATATTTGGAGAAAAAAGTTTTAATAAAAGAGTAACACTATTTAAAAATTTCATTCCATGTATAAAAATTATAAAAAATAATCTAAGGAATAACGTAACTGAAATTACATACAACTTAAACCTATTTAACTCTTACTTTATGTCACATACTAAATACGCTTATTAATTGCTAAATAAGATGTTATAAGCATTTGAAAAACGAAATATAATTGAAAACAATTTTATTTTAAAAGTTAACTCAAAAATACCTTCTTTATTTTTAAGTAATAGAATGGTTGAACATTTAGGCTAAGCGCGCACTAGAGAGACTTTTGTCACGGCGACAAGGATAACTAGTAACAAAACTGTCACTCGAGAGCAATGCATCGCTATGGCGAGATTCTTGGCAACCGTATTATTATTGTGTATTTATTTAACTTAAAAAGTTGAAGTTGTAATCCATATTTTCAGATTAATTGTGTTGAAGTGGAGGATATACAATATCTTCACCAAAAAAATTTTAGAGGCTGAATAATTATTTAATTACAATTATATCGAATGCTTGTTAAATTCTTTGATACTTTCTTTTTTAGGCTAAAAACTCTAAAAAATAATACGCACTATTTTGTACAGTATATATTGTACTTGATTGAGGTATTTTGAAATAATATTTATAAAAATACGGTAGTGTCTCAGTTAAGCAATTAACATCAAAATTGATTTTAAACGATTATTAAGTATGTAAAAACTGAAGTGAACTTTAAGTGAAGTGAGATTTAAGGAAAAATGACGAAACAAAATGTATAAAACTAAATAAATAAGAAAAAACTTATAAACGTCCCTTAATTTTTTTTTCAAATAAAAACTACGCTACACAACGTCCAAACGAAGAGTTTTCCTTATTTCATGCATGTATGTACACATTTTTCAAGTTTAACGCTTTATAAAAAATCATCATATAAAAAAGAAACATCAGACATCTTCGTCAATCCATGGGTTACATTTTAAACAAACTGTATTTTACCACTAATAAATTAATAGCATTTCAATAATAATTAAGAAGGATAATAATAAGTTTCATAAGCGCTAATATTCAACCATGTTATCCATGCGGTCTTACCACTAAATAATTCTTAGTATGCGTGCTTAGAGACTGCTGTCTGGCTATTTTCCAGAAAAGGTGAAATGTTCCCTAAACACGAGAGTGTTGAGAGTACTTGTTATCTAATTGGTTAACTCCAGTGCAGCTATTTCAATAATGGCCAATTTCGGGATACAGACCGATATTTTGTTGATAAATAATAAATGTGTTTGGGAAAGCTTTTGCTGAAAGTAAGCTTGAATCAAAGATAGTACTAAAGAGTAGTCTCCTCGATTATATTTCTTATATTTAATGCACATGATAAGGATAATTATACACTTATTAAATATTTATTTCGTAGTTTTTCGATGAAAATTTTTTAGCTGTCAAGGGACGCTATATATTTTTGTCAGAAATAATAAAATATTTTATGACAGGATTGATATTTCATAATGTGTAAAAGGAAAATTTTGAATTCGTATATATCCCATTGATGTAAGAAAATAATTTTTATTCTTCTGAAGAATATATTTAAACTAAGTAATTTAATAAACTAAACAATATACGCATGTTTTTTTAATTCAGAAATTATATGAAACAAAACATTTTATTAATTTTATAATTATCACCTCTAAAATATTTAACTACTTCTCATTATTTTTAAAATTCATTTACCAATGATTTGTTGATATTTAAGAGTAATAGAGAAAAATTAAATTCTAATTAATTTCTTACCCCTAATTATATTTTTGATAACATCTTTCGCCATAGTGTCTGGAATACTTTTGCCTTTTATATTTAGCAAAGTTCAATGAAGATGTTTTAGAACTAATTGCTTATATATAGATGATGTTTATATAATAGTAGTTCTTCCCATAATTATATATCTATATTCGATTTTCAGATCTTTTCTATATGTATCTTACCTATTAATTTTTCCCTTGTGTCTAAAAAGGAATTTCTTTACAGAAATTTAATCTATATGCACATTTGAGTTAAATAAACAACGTAACCAAATTGGCGCTATTAAAATACGCTTAAGTGATACAGTAAAAAACTGTAATGTATGATATTTTAAGAAAATTTATTGATTTATAAAATTTAATTTAATTTTGTATAAATTAAAAATTCATGTTTCCCAAGTAATAGATATTGCATACCTGCGAATGTTTTTAAGAACTGTTATAATTACTTTGAAACCTTGTACTTATAGTTTCAATGGAAGGAAAGTATGTATTCGTTATGCAAAATGATTGGGAAGGTTTAAAATCTCCTTCCTCTATCAAATTTACTTAAAAAAGGTCATACATTTTCATATCTCTAGCTACATAAATAATTACAAATAGATAGTCTGACGATATTAAACTTTTTTGAACGGGAAAATAACTGAACCGAAAATTTTTTCATTACCGCGTTCATTTATTTAACGACGCTTTATCATTACCAGATACAATCCTGACCCACACAAGAAAACCCACTATTTTCTGTATTACAAGTAAATTCCAAACTGAGCCATTCTTCGGTGGAAATATGATTATTAACTCAAAATCCCAATCCACATTCCTAAAAATCCTACAACACCAAAGCAACACAAACCCTCGAACCTTCCACATAATCCTTCATGCACCCCAATGAAACACAAGCATCACATCTAGTCATCACACAACCCGGAAGAGGACCCGTACGTCTGCTCTCAAAGCGCTGTCAACTCTAGGAGGAGCTTCTGGAATCTCGCGCTTATTGAAAATCTGTTGCGTACCATCTGGCAGAGCCATGCCGTGTTCAGAGGGGCCGTATGCTAGGCGACGCGGCTTACTTATTGATTCATCGCAAGCAGCGTCTTTTCTGTGTGAGGAGGGATCCCTCCACTTCGATCCCTCGTGTCTTTTGGAACAGCTTGTTAAGTCGATGAAGAGGGAGGATGTTATCGGGGTGATTTCACTTGAATTAAATTGCTGAGACAATGAAGAGGGAGTCGGTTCTCTATTTATTGCTAGGGAGGTGAAGTTTGTGAGCTGGTGCTTAGTTTCTGTGAGTCTTATGTCTTGCGTATTCACGTTTGTGATAATTATTTATTTACAGTTACATGGGGTGTAAATGTAGTTGTATTGCAAGTGAGGTAATGAGGCAAATAATTAATATTTTATGGTTAGTTTAATGCCAACACAGTGCAATGACTTATTTTGGTTCAATTCCGTTAAAGGTCCCGTTAACCTTTTACCTGCCGATGTTCCCAAATGGGAACATCATTTTAAGGAATTTTTTCACCACTTAATTTTTCATGCAGGAATTTGATACTTGGTAGAAAGCAACTCAGAGATATGAAGTTATTTTACATGCAAAAGTTTTTCAGGTGCAATTTAATCCTTTTTGTAGAATTTACATCAAAATTAGAGATTTTTGGCTCTTCCAAAAGTTCCACAAGTTTCAACTTGTGAAAATTTTAAATAAATTTAGTTTTAAATAATTTTGCTTTGTTTAGGTAGCTTAAGTACACATCTTCCGATTTGGCTTGACAGAATAGCTTCATATTCTAATTTTGGAGAGTAATTACCAATACAACGTATATGTTCCCAAATGGGAACATCGGCGTTTGGGGTATAGTATTTGAGGGGATTTTTATAACATGCAAAAATTCAAGTTATTTCCTGTTTTCTTTAATTTTTTGAACCTTTTATGTCTCAAAGGATCTAAACAGGTTAAGAATGATGTTTTAAATTCAAAAATATGTAATTTATATTTTTTTACCTGATTTATGGAGAAATAAATTCCAAATCTTTATAGCTCATTCTTACACTTATATATATTTCTAACTCCCCTATCGATTAATTTTCAGTATTTATCAATAGGGGTTATGTAAAGAGCATATTTGGAGTGATTCTGAGTATTTGCGTATATATTTTTGTTCAAGTACTTTTTTTACATAAAAATTTTAGGAATAAAATTGAAGAATTTTGAAAATAAGGAAAAGTGTGTACTTCTAAAAACACTCTTCTAAAGTAAGATGGATGTAAGATATATGTGGTTCAATTCGGAATCTTCCATGAGAAACACAGCTTTAATAAATCAATGGAGATAATTATGATTATCAATTTTGAAAGCTAATTAGATTTGAATGCAATTAGTGGATTTTATGCTAGATATCCGTATAGAAAAGTTATTAACACTAATTTTTCTCACAGAACCGTAACTTTTTAGCTGTAAAGATCATGGGAACACTCTTATGTATTTTTTACACCAAAATATTACTCATAGTGCAAGAAAAATTTACGGAAAAGCTTCGCGTACGTAATAAACATGTCAATTTTTTCTTATGAAAATCTATAAAATGTTGCTCAATCGTCCAAGTACGGATAATAAAAATAAAAAAAAACCATCCAGAATCATAAAAATGTTCATAAATATTGAGTAGAAACTGATTTCAATCATTTTATTTGAATTAATTGTAAAATATGTGCCTTTTGGGAAATCCCCCTAAAAACTTCACCCCAAACGCCGATGTTCCCATTTGGGAACATCCTCAAAATCATACTTAGGATTTTTTTTCCGCCAAAAAATGACTAGAATGGTTTTAATTATGATGAAACAAGTCATTTAAGCCAAAAATCAGAACCTTTAATTCGAAATTTGAATTGCGGCGTTTAAAAGGTTAATATCACCAAGTTTTTATGAGCGCTATATATTCAAATATTGAAAAATTTTTTCGATTTTTATTGATAAACTAAACAGTTATTGATCTAACTAAGTATTTTTATCTATTAGTTTGAAATTATTTAGCAATATTTCTACTTTTGGGTGACCAAAAGAGCATGGCGGTATTTAGCGGGGCCTTTAATCGAATTGTACCCTTATTTTCAAATTGTTTGGGCTTAAATAAATTTTTCTTTATCAAACTCCGTCCATTTTTCAACAATTGATTTTGGATTAATTTTCATTTTATTTTAAAGGAATGGGGACTATTCGGCGCAACCGTTTTATTGCGGGTCGATTCAATGCCAAATAATACTTTTTCTAGTTTATAGTAGAATGATGAATTAATTTTATTTACTTTAATTTTATTTCTCGCTCTGAATAGTCCCGCGCCAAAAGGGCCGAAGAATACTTTCACAACAATGTAACAGACAACGCAACAAACATCAAACTTACGCATTGTGGTATTTTACTATTGTTTAACTAAAACCCACTGTTGAGCAAAAAAACTTGTCAATTTAACATCAATCTTGCTAAAAACAACATATTGTCAGTAGTGTTTTAGTGCTCTCATCTTGCTATTTGCAAACGTCTAATTTCCAAAGCAAATTTTTGCTCTTTGAGATTTTTTTCTGCTTTTTGAGAAAGCTGCGTCATGCTGGTCGCTCAGAAAATGTCCCGAGAGACCAGCTTCACAGACGAGCGCAGGCACCTCCTTATGGAGACCCTGCAGGCATTAGCCCAGCGCAAAAGGATTCGCGGGCTCTGCAGCATATACCACGGGAAAAATGTGGATGTATATACGGTGAGAAACTAATATTTTTCGGTTCAATTCCGTTATAGTTCCGGCTAAATATCACCAATCTCTTTTATAAACTATAAAGTATAAATATTGCTAAATAATTTCACATTCATAGATTTGAATGTTTAATTAGATCTATAACTGTTCAGTTTATCATTAAAAAATTAGAAAAATTTGTTTATATTCGAATATTGAGCGTTCGAAAGAGATTGGCGATATTTATCGAGAACTATAACGGATTTGAACCTATTTTTCTAACCGTTGCAAAACCGTGCATTTCCGCGTTTTTATTACAATAAAAACAAATTAAGCGCAGAAATTTCAATCGTAAAATTGGTTTAGGTGCAAAAAATGCTAGAAACAAACTCTCCCTATAGGAAGAAATTTTTTGCTGGTATTTCATAAACCAGTATAAAATTTACTGGATCCAGTATAAATGATACTGGATCCAGTATAATTTAATACTGGTTTATGAAACATTTTTCCAATAGGGCTGTTTTGTATTTTTGCTGGTTTTAATCCAATTTTCCCCCCATCCAGGCTCACGATCCCAAGCGCAACAAGCCCACCGCGGTCAAAATCACCACCGGCGGCGATGTCAACGGAAACGCCCTGTGGCCGACCCTCAACCACGAAAACCTTCTACGGGTGCTGGACACCTTCAACTTGACCGTCCTGGATACCCCGATCACCGTCTACGTGAGCCCTTACAAGGAGCTGAGCCTTGAGGCGGTCATCGAGAGCAACTCTTTCGGGCTGCGCGGAAACGACCACCGACGCATGAGGGGGTGGTTGGGGCAGGTGATCCGGGGGCTCGAGTACCTTCATGCAAAAGGGTTGTGTCACCTCAACCTAACCACCGGGAGCGTCGTCCTCACCCATTCCAGACAGAGGGCGCTGTTGTGCGATTTCGATCATCTAAGGAAATCCAGTGAGCCTCTACAGAGGTAAGTCAATTTACAAATATAACAAGAAAACTAAGAACCCATTCAAAATTAAGAATATAATTAATTCAGTTCTGAGCTAGCGCATAAAGCTGCTTCGCTTCAAAACCAAAATTTAATAAAACCTAAAAAGGTTGAAAAGGTAAAATTTAACATAATATATGCAACCGTTGGATAATTTCTTCAGGGGTGTTTTAAAGAGCTGCCCCAAACGGAAAGATTGCCATGCATGCAACCGTTAGATACAGCACCCCTGAAGAATTAATCCAATGGTTGCCAAAACTTACTCAATTTTTTTAGGTTTTCCAATATTAGGTTTACTTTTTTGTTACTTTGGGATAAGTCGGGGGGTGCAAAAGTTGTGAGATCACATAATTTGATAAGAGAAGCAACCAAATATCTAAACAAAGAAATTCTAACAGTGGAAGTGGGCTTGTTTATTATATCCAGGTTTTCTGGAAACCAACAATGGGGACTATTTTGCCTTCACAGACATTGCGGAATTACAAATATATTAAGGTAGATAAAACTTTTTAACTGTTCACTTCAATCCTAATCCTCACTTTGATTCTTCAGGTCACATGTCGGTCTGCCATGGTCGTTCCAGCCACCAGAAGCAGAGCTCAACGGCACAACCACCGACCTGTGGAGCTACGGGGTGCTCGTGGTGGAATGCTACACCAAGCAGGCCATCGCCTACGCAGGCTTAGAAGCCATAAGGATCACCTGGGAGGCCGAAATGCTCCCCATCATGCGCCACATCCTCCAAGAACAGGAGTTCACCAAGCTGTTTCGGAGCGCTTACCCTGCGTGCGTCAACCCTGAAAGGAAGGTCAGGAAGATCCTGGATTTGGCCCACCGCTTCCTGAAGGCCGATCCACGGGAGAGAATGTCTAAAAAGGACTATCCCGGATTCGGACTGAGGACAAGGACGGAAGCTAGAGATCCAATCTGGAACCCGGTGACCCAAGTGTCACCCTTTGAACCAGCACCGACTCCGGAAGTCCCAGTGGAACCAACACAGAGTCAACTGATTCCGGATGTTCCAATAGAACTAGTGCCGACTCCAGAAGTCCCAGTGGAACCAATACAGGGTCAACAGACACCGGATGTCCCAGATGAACCAGCAAATAACTCACCAGCTCAGAATGTCCCACAACAGACTCCGGAAGTCACAGGCATACCAGCACATACTCCAGAAGTCACAGTTGAACCATCACAGACTCCGGATGTCTCCGTTGAACCAGCTCACGTCACCAACTACCAAAAAGTCCAGCTGCTCTTGTACGTGAACCGACTGGTCATAAAAGCAAAGCATGAGTTCCGGGACCGGTATTTGGGGTCGTCAGAGTCTGCAGAACCCAGTCAAGAAGACCAGCCGGACGCTTTTCCAGAACCGGATCCAGTTCCAAAACCAGAGGTTGTGAAAGCGGCATTCAAGACCAAGGGGCAAGAAGTCCGAGGCACGGCTGAATTTGAAGAGCCCAGTTACTTCAATCTCAAGTCACTGGAACTGAGCTCCAGATTCACGAGTTCGTCTGATCCCAAGCCAGTGGTAGAAAAGAGGTTCCCTGGACTCCAAAGGGCATTTTCAAGAGCAGCCCGTTTCTTCGGTTTGAAAAGAAAAACCACACCCTGAATTGTGTCACTTCCAAAGGAACAAGAACTTTCGATTCCACATCAAGTGTTCTGAAAACCTTTGCTCAACTACCAAGTCAAGTTAGGGCTTAGCGGATACAAACACAGTACCACGGACTTGGTGAAGTTGCGTGTGTTATCTGCTATGCACCGACTTGAAGCGCCTTTGCTTGTGTGCACAAACTATTGTGAAGCAACAAGTTTCTGTGCCAAGCACCAACCCCAATGAAATGTGCGAGTTTCTGTGCTCTGCACGGACTCTATTGAAACCGTACATTTATCTGTGTCATCTACTGCAAACACTCGTTTCCGTGGTGCATCATCCTACGCGTTTCTGTGCTTTTAAGCACGGACTATGCTGAAACCGTACATGTGTGCACGAACTATGATGAAACCAAGTGTATGTGTGCTTGTTTCTGTGCTAAGCACGGACTACGTTGAAACAGCACACTTCTGTGTTAAGCACGAACTTATGTGATACGCCGTATTCCAGTGTCATGCGCGAACTTTTGTATAATTGTGCATTTCTGTGCCTTGCACGAACTCTATTGAAATGCCAATTTTCTGTGCATACACGAACTTTATGAATATTGGTTTTTATGTGGTATCACAGCATCTCTGTGCTTTGCATAAACTATATTGAAATGACGACCGTCTATGCAAATCTTGATTATTTGTGTTTCCTAAAAACGTCATTTTCATTATTGCATTTCCTATTAAAACTTTTCGGACCCCCCATTGGTGTGATAATTAGTATTCTTCGTTTTAAACACTCTAAAAACCATTAGGCTTTTAGGTTCAATTACGTTAGAGTTCCGGCTATAAATATTGCTAAATAATTTCAAACTCATGGATTAAAATGTTTAATTAGTTCTATAACTGTTCAGTTTATTATTAAAAATTAAAAAAAAATTGTTTATATTTGAATATTAAACGTTCAAAAGAGATAGGGGATATTTAGCGGGAACTCTACCGGAATTGAACCGGCTTTTATTTAAATTCATAGTACAATTCCGTTGTCTGTCCAGTTGAAAATCTTCAAAATATTGGCAGTGTGGAATATTTAAACGATTTAGTCATGGACCACTCGAGATTGCCATTGAGTTCTATGAATAGTTAGGGGAGGCTTGAACTGAAAGGGTTTAACATTTAATTTATTATTTTCATCACCAAAGCCGTATATTTTTAGCATAGGTTTTTGATGCTATTTTCGGCAACTTTTATTTGAGAGTGAAAAAGCCTGGATATTTTTAAGGAGTCAAGTAACGGAATTATACCAAGTCTATTTCTACATCAGGGAATAAAAAAAGCATTTTGAGAATTAAATAAATATTGAATGGTGATTTCAAACTAAAACATGTATCGTAAAATAGGGTAACTTTGGCCCAATTTCACATTCAAAATAATCGCGTTTCATTATTTTAGGTTCCAAAAAAGTCTACCTTCTTATGAACAGAAATGTCTGTAGTAAACGATTTGATGATACTTAATACATCTCGCTTTATCAATATCTTAAGTTATTGATAATTTTATTATTTTTTTACAGATATATACATACTGATTTTGCTTATTATGAAAATTATATTTGTTCCAAATCAATGTTTACCAACTTCGATACCTAATTAACACAAAGATGAAATTATTTTCCAATTTACTTTATATTTTTCACGGTAAATTGAAGGACCCAGCATTCATTCAAACCATACAAAGTACAGATTTCTCAGTTATAATAGTATTAATACTAACTATCTACAGCATTTTAGTCTTAATAACAACGGTTCGATACATCACAAAGTAAATCTGAACAAACGTTTTACATTGTACCTCACATGATACAAATTTTAAGGTTAAAATAACACGAATTACATTTTCCGTTATCGTGTCACAGTAATAAACCCGAAATAAAATTCCACCTAAGATAACACGCTACCCACATTTATCACACCAACTGAATTCCATCTCAGTCACTCGCCTTCATTCCTCTACTAAACACATTCGCTTCAATTATTATTAGAATAGACTCTCACACAATAATAATAATAATGAGAGAATGACATTTATTATGAATGTCTCATCAAGATACGAGGTTGAGGAGCTTTTGTGTCCTATAAGGGCAACTGAAGTAGGGCACTGGTGTGATGCCTAGATAATCGATTTTGTCTTGGGGAGGAGGCATGAAAAATGGAGTGGAGGAGTCTCGGGCGCTATATATCTACTCGGTTTAGCAGTTTCATCATAGAGAGAAAATTGGGGTTCTCTTGTGACGATGTCAAGCGTCCACTTTCTTTAGAGGATAATGTACGAAAGGAATGGGGTGTTGGGTTAAGTAGTTAAAGTATTTAGATTAATGTGGGTTATTTACAGTAAGGTTTAGAAGGGAGTTAGTTGAGATTGGATTCTTAAGTGAAAGTTTTGTGAATGATTAATCAGTAATGTGATTTTTGAAAAATTGCACTAAATGTTTTTGTGTTTTTTAAACTTAATTGTTTATTATAAGAAGAAATAGAGCTGAAGCGCTAGACCCGGGACTCATTCTTCAGTTTCTTTTTAAAAAATTAATTATTGCTTATTAATATTCGTTGACAAAAAATTGCAATTATTTTTGTATATTCTTCAACAATCGATTTATATTGTGTTATCCAAGAAAATTTATGAAGCACTTACAACAATGGATATTAAAACAATAGGTGTTATTCGAGTGTGTATTATCTACAATGTATTGTATCGTCTTTCATGATGGATGACGTGCAATGTGGATTTTAAGCAGAAAATAGACCAAAGTTATTAGGGTACTTCGATTTTAAATTATTTTTCTTCAGAAACCTTCACGGGAGAGAGTAGATCAACGTAGTACAGATTACCTAATATAGATTTTAAAATATTCAAATCTTCAACTGAGTCTATATGCAAACATTTAATAATTTTTTAAAAATTAAGTTTGGCTTTTTGAACTTCTTGGAAATTTTATGTTGGTAAAATCAAATTAGAAACACAATTTCATAAAAAGATGATATTTTTACAAGGTTTTATACATTTATACCAAAATAAAAATAATTTCCAACATAGGAGAACGAAAAAGCTTCAGAAAACTGTGTAATTTACGTTTTATTTCTTAACTATAATTATTCACAGAAACAGTTTATCTTAGTCGGTAAAGTTGTATTTTAACAATGGAAAAACTTGTTACTCTAAATGTCTAGACATCTGACCTAAGTGGTTAACAACATTAAAGAAAATGCATCATTTTAAATATTACGTAACATACCATAGCTTTAGTCGTTAGAGGAAAGAATGTCTTGTTATTTTACAAAATAATTTTAAGTTTATCTCTAAAAAGCTTTACAAGACGTTGAATGCAATTAATGGTAATGGTTAAACATACATTTGGAGCTTTTTTTTCAAACTTTAAAATATTTCTAGAATTTTCACGTGTAAGTAAAATAATATGTGTATAGAGGTGTAGAAAATATAAGTTATATGGTATGTTTTTAAACTTTAATAATATACTGATTTAAATTCTTTTTTAAATGATTATTTTAAAATGTGTGTAACATAATTAGCTTTTAAATAGAATATCATCATTTTTAAAAAAAACGGCAAAATATATCTATTCTCAGTTTTGTTTAGTATTTATAACAACGGACCAACAACGGTTTTCAAATGGTCTACTACTATTCGGCGCGGCCGTTTGGCCGCGGGCCAATTCGGCGGCAGAAATAAAATGAAAGTACATAGAACTCTTTCTAATCCTTCTAAAAATTAGAAGAAAAAAATTGGTTTCGCACCGAAACTGTCGAGACGGGCCGCGCCGAATCGTCCCATTCCTTCCAAACAGCCATCAAATAACACATCCCTTTAATGTATTTATTTCATCTTATCATGTGCTTCATATATGGTTTAAAAAGAGAATAGAATAATTAAAAATATTAGAATAATTTTAAACATTCCATTTAATAAGTTTTATAAACCTAAAGTTAATACTATCTATTGGTAACACAATTTTTGTATTGAAATTTTATGGGGAAAATAAAATTTTTGTATAGTTTTTTTCTATGCTCAGCATTTTAAAAGTATTTACTTCTATTCAGAATTATAAATTTAAGTATTCATTATAAACTCAACTTAATTAAATCAACTCAATTTTTAAGGTATGTTAACAAAAAACGCCCATTTTTATAAATGGCCAGAACAAATTAATACCTAAAGGTTCCATTAAATATTCTTACGCATAAATTCCTTTTTAAGATCCATTTTTAAAACAAGTATTCGTTTCCATTTAAATTTTCTCTAAGAAAATATGTGATAATATAAGTTAATTATCAACCTGGGAAACAATTAAGTTTTTTAAACATTTATCAATATTTCATTACACTTAATTTAATGTCCTGCTTCCTAGTTAATGGGTCTACGGTAAAATAAAACACCTTGTTTAATTTTTATGTGGGGCCTATAAATTTTTAACACTTTTCTCTTATGCCAAATGATTTTTTTATCATTGCTTCATGAAAAAATAATCATGTATTGGATAAATAGAAATTAATTTTTTTTATTCGTCGGACTAGTTTAATGTGTATCTGTATTTTCTAAATGTGCCACATTTTTTTCTCGTGTATACAGTTTACCCCATGCACTTAAATCTGAAGCATAAAAAATTTTAATGTAGATTTTTCCAAATGAAAAGCATGACGAAAAGAAAGGTTTTAATTTAAGAGCATGAATGCCTTTTTTTTAATAATTAATAATCTAAAGCTATTATATTTTCCTCTCAATAATAAATAAATAAATTCATGTAATTAAGTTGTTTTATATTTATTTAAATGGATAAAAGGGAAATGAGGGTAGGAAAAAGTACTCCGGTTTTTTTCCTTGTTGGCAATAGTTTTAAGGGGGGAGAAAATAATAATAACCTTTATAAATATTTAATGATGGCTTTCATAATTTTAAAAAACACTTAAAAGCAATATTAGTTTAATTTTGTATAACTGAGAGGAGAATAATAATTGAAAATCCATTTTAAGCTAGTTATTTTATTACACTCAAGGATCATCATTATTTAATTTTTTTTTTCAAATCGAAGGAGTAAACTTAATTCTAAAAACACTTAAAAATGAAGTATAGCAATCCTCTTAAAATATACTCATATTTAGTGAATGAATGGAGTTCGACAGATTGAAACTGGGAAGTAAGTTTAAAAAATTTTAAATATATAACGCAAAAATACATTATTCAAATATGATACTTGGTATTTGGCAAGTGAAATGTCATGTCTGGGAAAGGAAATATAACATCGCTTTTAGGGTTAAAATTAAGGGTTAGAAATCATTTTCATTTGTATAAAATTATTGGTATATGTTTTGTATGTAAAACCTGGTACCATCTTGAGTTTAACTAAATAATGTTAACATTCAGATTGCAAAAATGTTCAAGTATCGTGTAATTTATAGCATAACATTTTATATTTTGGTACTTGGTTAAAGTTTATGTCTGTATTTCTTAAGTAAGTTTTGCGTAAGTGTTTGTATTACTTGATATTTTCTTAAAACTCCTTGCAATCCACAAATTTGAACCAAAATACAGCAGTTCAAACACTTAAGTTTTCAAGATATGTGTTTATAAAATTGTACATATCTATTGTCTATATCTTGTCTATCTTGTCTATATTGTGTATATCTGTTGTCTATATAAGGTACGTTTTGGGGGAAGTACTACAAAAATATTTTTAATTTTATTGATAGCATAAATAAGCCTATTGTATAGTCTCCTTTTCTCCAGTTTTATTTTTTACTTGTTTTAGACGCTTTATACAGTCTTTGATTTATTAAAAGTGTGTATTTTTTGTAAGTAAGTTATGTTCGATAACTGGTACGTGAATACCATTCCTTAACACATTTAATCTGATGCTAGAATATTTACTTAGTTATACACAGTGGGCGCCTGTGGACTGATGACACGGAATTGAGGTACTGTTACGTAACCCCCCTGGCAACGCAGCCCCTTTTTACAGGGAGCTCGCATTCATACTTAAACACAGAACCAAAACAAACAGGTATGATTCAGCGTGTGTTTGTTGTTTATGACAAATTTAGGCTTTTCTATCAGGCATCCCTACTAAAGTCTTATACCATCTTCTTATCACTTTTGGTGAATTTTTTGAAAGCGATAGAACAGTGCCAACGAACGAGAAGATCACAAACCCGAAGCCAAAGTGCATATAGTAATTTCGTGAGATTGCTTGGCATACAATGGGTGATCGGTTATCGCCAAATTTGGCATAAACTCGTTCAGATCAGTTGAGGCAGATGATAATACTTAATGCCTTTTTTCTGAAAACAGACGATACAGTAAACAAGATCAAGCAGATTTTTTTAATCATAAAATGTTCGAATGAACCAAGCAATTAGTTCGAGAACCTCTGTTATAAACACTCATATATAGCACTCTTATACAGGGTGATTCAGAAATAATCATCAATAAATGGGAGGGAGGTAGAGAGGCCTAAGACAAGCATATTTCGAATAGGGATGGTGGGGCGCAGTCTTACCGTTAAAGAGCTAGGACCTAATGTAGTGCAAGTGCGTTTTAAAAGGCCGTTTTTAGAAGGCCGGTGTGACGAAACAAAACATAATAAAATGAAAAACATTATTGCATGAGGTACAGGAGTATCCGTACTACTTAAATCCTTTATGTGATAGAAATTGGACCACTTGCTTAACCGTGGGGTGAGTATTAAAACGTGCAATATTAATATCTTAGTCAAAAAATGGAGTTCCCTTAATGGTATTTAGAAAAATGATGATCGGGGAAGGAATTTTTCATGATAAAACAGTTTCAATGATCAATGTTACGATCATTGAAAATTCGTTCCCCGATCATTATTTTTCCAAATATTATTAAGGGAACTCCATTCTTTGACTAAAAGATTAATATTGCACTTTTGAAGCTCACCCCACGATTTAGAAAGTGGTTCAAATTCTTTCGAATTCATGGTGTAAGTAGTAGGAATACTTCTTTACCTCATGCAATTGATTTTTTCATTTTATTATGTTTTGTTTCGTCACACGGGCCTTCTAAAAACGGCCTTTTGAAACACTCTCGCACTACATTATGTCCTAGCTCTTTAACGGTAAGACTGCGCCCCACCATCCCTATTTGAAATATGCTTGTCTAGGGCCCCTCTACCTCCCCCCCAATTATTGATGATTATTTCTGAATCACCCTGTATAAACACTCATATATAAGTCACCGTATAGTTTTCCAAATAATATATATGGATCAAAATAATTAAATGTTTCTTATAAACATACATTTCAAACCCAGAAAGATATGAAAAAATGAACTATAAGTTTTGTAGTTTGCATTCATAAAATTAAAAAGTTTACTACATAATTGCATAATATCAACATTGTGACTTAATTCAAACATTTTTTAATTTAATCATTATATTTTTGTGTACACTTGTTTATGGATTATAATTAATTAATTAAATATTTAGCTGATAATATTTTTGGACTACCTTCACATCCAGCTCAGGCATTTTCTTCACCTAATCCCATCCACTTTAACTAAATTGCACGCACAATCTTAAAAATGAAGGAATAAACTTTTCTTTACAACTATAACTCTCCCAATCTTCATTGTCCGAAGTACAAACAATCGAAAATTCCTCAAACGAACAGAATAAATCACCCCAATTGTCAATAATACATATCCCTCCCATCTCTGATTCCGCATCCGCCATGCATTACCCATCCAATTTGAGTAATTCCATTCCGTAAAAGAAACACGTCCTTTTCAGAAAGCGATAGAGGTTCAAAAATTACACCGCGAACGTCGATATTCATTCAATGCGGCCGAAAACTCGTCGTGTAAACGTTCGCATAATCACGAACGCTTTTTACACATTCGTGATCGAAGGGTTAAGCAGTTCTTTTCGACTCGTAACCCGATCACGGAGTCCGGGGATGGTACACGAGGTTCTTGATTTTGTTTTCCAGGGTATCCGTTAATGGAGGTTTAATGGGGACTGGGGAGATGGGTTTTTTTTTTCTGTGTGTGTATGTTGTGGTGGGATAAGCGATCGTTTTTTGGGGTTTCGTGAGTTTCTGTGTTTGGGAGGGGAAGTGTAAGAGTAAGGGGTGAGTGGTTTGGTGTTGGGTGTGGAGTGGGTGTTATTCTTTTTTTGAGGTGTGGATTGTGTTTTTTTTGTGTTTTTAATAAGCTGGAAGGTGCTTTGTTTCAAAATCATTGTGATTTTTGCATTCCAAGATGGCCATGGATGGGATGGACGATGGGAGATTTGGCTGTGGAACTGTTTTTCACTCTAAACATACGAAAGAGAGGGGGATGAAGGAGACGAAAAGGAATGAGAGAAAGGGAAAATAACGAAGATATATATATATATATATATATATATATATATATATATATATATATATATATATATATATATATATATATATATATATATATATATATATATATATATATATATATATATATATATATACAAAAAAGGATTAAAGAGGAAGAAAGGGAAGTAAAGAAAGTAAGAAATTGAAATAGAGAAATAAAAAGGGAAGTAGAGAAAGTAAGAAATTTAAATAACGAAGGAAAGAGAAATGAAAAGGGAAAAAAAGAAAGTAAGAAATAGAAATAAAGAAAGAAAGATAAATAAAAAGGGAAGTAAAGAAAGTAATAGAAATAAAGAAAGAAATGTAAATAAAAAATGAAATAAAGAAAGTAAGAAATAGAAATAAAGAAAGAAAGAGAAACAAAAAGGGAAGTAACGAAAGTATGAAATAGAAAGAAAGAAAGAGAAACAAAAAGGGAAGTAACGAAAGTATGAAATAGAAAGAAAGAAAGAGAAAGAAAATAATTAATAAAAATAAATAGAAAAGGAGAAAAGATAAACTAAATGATAAAGAGAAAGAAAGAAGAAAGTGAGAGAAATAAATGATAAGTAAGAGAAAAAGAGAGAGGATAATACAGATTTTTTGTAAAGTTGCATTACGTATTTTAGAAAATAGATTGCTATGTAACTACAACTGTCATTTATCTGAATTATTGCTTCAATGCACTATATACGTTTTATCAAATTTCAAATAACATGACAGGAGCATACTATGCATGACATCACTTTACATCAGCCTGTATTATGTCACATATTAAAACACGTATTAAAACACGTATTACTCTTTCCAAACATTTTAAAAAGTAAATTACTGAATTTCAAATATTTTTTTATCATCCATAGGTTTACGGGATTTCATATTGCCTATAAAGAGTAAAACCACCCTTTCTATTTACAGTTTTGAGATATTAAGTGTATTAAATATAACTATTTCACAAAAAAAGAAGGAACGCTTCTTGAAAAACACGAAGTTTGACTGCTGCTTCTATTTCCTGCAGCTGAGTTTCTTCTGATCTAGAAAAAGGGTGCGACGCGTGGGAAAAACGAAGAATCCAGACACGCGGGTGTTCCACTTCGCGAAGCATTCGGAGTGCCACTTTCTTTCTCGGGAGCTTTAGAATGCGGATCTGAAAAGCATTTTTGAAAAGGTGCGTTTTATAGGGATTTCTATGGATCTTACGACTGAAAAGAAGAATATAGATCGCTTCACTCCCTCTTTACTTTACTCACGCCGGTTTTTCGGGGTTAGTTTATGAAGAGAATATTTCGATTTTAATTAATTGTTTGTTTTGTTTTGTGGAGAGCTGTTTGTAAAACGTGTCTCGTATGAAGATATATTGTTCTTTTTCAGAATCTATGAAATATTGGAATCGATTTTTTGAAGAGAGTAGTGAAGCTAACTAGTGTTGGGCAAAATACACTCTTAAAACGATTGTATCAAAATTGAGTAAAAAGTACTCAAAAAGGCTCCTATCCAATAAGTACTCAAATTTGAATACATGAATATACTCATTCTGAAATGTGCATACTCAAAAATGAAACATCGTGAGCTCATTTTTGAGTTCATGTTCAAGATGTTTCATTTTTGAGTATGCACATTTCAGAATGAGTATATTCATGTATTCAAATTTGAGTACTTATTGGATAGGAGCCTTTTTGAGTACTTTTTACTCAATTTTGATACAATCGTTTTAAGAGTGTAGGTACTGAAAAAGGGAGTACTTCACCACTATTTCTAATTAGATGAATATGTGTGAAAACTCCAGCTCTCAAGCGTCGCCTCCAACCGTGGCCCGGTTTCGTTCCTGTTAGGACTCATCAGCACGGTATAGGAAGGCAACGCAAGAGAGCGGAGGGAGAACTTTTAGTCTAGCCGACTATAACGGAAAAAGTGATGATCATTTGAGTTTTCTCAGATATTCCTTTAACCAGAGGTAGTGGTGAAGTACTCCATTTTTCATACCTTGCCTTTCGGGAATTAAATCTTTTCTAGGAATGCGCAGTTCATTTCGGCAGATAGTGGAGGACTGATCAGTGGTCACCAATTTTTCCCGTTATATATATAGTCGGCTGGACTAAAAGCTCTCCTTCCGCTCTCTTGCGTTGCCTTCCTATACCGTGCTGATGAGTCCTAACAAGGACGAAACCGGTACACGGTTGGAGGCGCGACGCTTGAGAGATGGAGTTTTCTAAAAATATATACTATTAGGTATCGGATACCTAAGTACCGATACTTTTAGGTATCGAGTATTTTCAGGTTTCGAATACTTTTTAGCATTCTTTTGAAATTAAGTACAAGTATGGTTAAAAATAAACACTTTTACTTGCTAACCAAAAGTACCTACAATTACCAAAAAAAGTATACAGATATAATTAAGATAATTTCATTGAAAAATTTTAAAGGATTTTTCAATAAAATATCGATACTTTTAGTTTAAATTAATTAAAGTACTTGGTATCGATACCTGCCCATAATTACTGTTAACGCGTTGTAAACAGGTTTTCCATGCACTGAGTTTGTAAATTGTTGATGCAGACTCTTGCCACATGATATTTTTTTTCAGTTTAGGTTCTCTAGGCGAGCCTTTGGCTCTTTGGGATCCACAAACCGTAATTTCGCACGTATAGTCCGCACCGTCGTATAGTCCGCAGACACGATTTTATGTAATTTTTTTTCAAAAATCGTCAAATTGTCCGCACCACCAGATAGTCCACGGGCTATACGTCCGAAGTTACGTTATTTTATAATACCGCAAAAAAGTACTTACTAATATACCTTCAGAAATAAAACGCCAAATACAAATAAAACAGTGCTTACTAATTAATCATATTTTAATTAATCACACATTCTGCTACATTAACGAAAACCTTCAAAGTCCGATTTATCGGTATCAGAATTAAACAGTTCTAATATATTTTCGGGAAGAGTGTCCGAAAGTTCATTTTCAGCAAAATTTCAACGATTTTAACCGTGAAAAACCAGCGTATAATCCGCACTGGTGGATAGTCCGCAGCATCAAAAATTCGCATTTTAAACATAGATAGTCCGCGGACTATACGCGCGAGATTACGGTAAATAACTTTTTTCTTTTTCTGATTTATATACAATTTATGTTTCTCTATGTACTTTTCTCTTTGTACACTAGCGGAAATAAAAATCCCAACACCAAGAAGGAAAGGAGATATCAAAGTCAAATTTATTTCTATAATTGCACATAGTATCAATGTTAATCCCTTAAAAAACCAGCCTTCCTGGATATTAGGGGGCCGAGAAAAGCAGGGAGGAGTGTTGTCTTCATAGGTGTCCATTACAGCCGTCACACGTCATGGTATTGAGTGACAGGGGCTCTAAATGACTTTTGAGGGATTGGAGGACCATGTGCCTCCTCAGGTAGTCCAAATTAATATGGTGCACCAGCGGACGTTGCATACCGGGGTAGGTGATTTCTTCTCTTTCTCCGGACATGTTTTGTGAGCGTTGGTTCTTACGAACGGATAGGCCAAGGTAAAAGTGCAACATAGGGGGTTAAGAAGAAAGCTTGGACATTGCATGAAACATGTGTTTGTGTATTTTTTTCTTGAAATTCGTCCCCAGGACAGGTATGAAGGTAAGGACGGACATCCGGCTAAAAAACCTCAATGAAGCAGCTCTGGTTGGCCAAAGTACCGGTAGATCATACTGAGGACAAGTGGCAGTAGGATGGATGTCGTTTGCAGTACTGCGGATTGTTCGTTTTGTCCGCATAGCTTCTTACATCTTTGCCTATAAACAAGAGGCTGAAAATGGGCCTTTTTGTTTGCAATAGTGCACGAAATAAGGAAATGAAAATCCCAATTTCATGACATTGTGTTTATGAGATAATCCTGCTTCGGTTTGGAGCACCACGACGGTTGGGTATGAGTTTGAAGAGACAATGGAGAGAGCGCACTCAGCTGATGATTTTATAATCGTTCCACGAAGTGGTGATGCAGGGTAACGAAGTGGGGATGCATTGGATTCAATTTTTGCAACTCCTGGGTATGATTCACCAGTACTTTTTCCAACCAGAGCTGCATAATTGAGGTTTTGCAGCCGGTAGACCGTCCTTACCTTCAGACCGGTAATGGGGAAAAATTTCAAGAGAAACATGCACAACCACATGTTGTATGCAATGTCCAAACTTTCTTCTTAACCCCCTATGTTGCATTTTTACCTTGGCCTATCCGTTCGTAAGAACCAACGCTCACAAAACATGTCCGGAGAAAGAGGAGAAATCACCTAGCCCGGTATGCAACGTCCGCTGGTGCACCATATGAATATGGACTACCTGAGGAGGCAACATGGTCCTCCAATACCTCAAAAGTCATTTAGAGCCCCTGTCACTCAATACCATGACGTGTGACAGCGGTAATGGACACCTATGGAGACAACACTCCTCCCTAGTTTTCTCGGCCTCAACATCCAGGAAGGCTGATTTTTTAATCAATTCACATTGATACTATGACCAATCATAGACATAAATTTCACTTTGATATCTTCTTTCCTTCTTGGTGTTGGGATTTTTATTTCCGCTAGTGTATTTTATTTGCTGTCTTTTGTCTCCGTTCTCCTTGTCATTGTCCAAAAATAAAATTCTTATCGTGTGCTATCTAAAACATCGCAAAGTAAAAATATATGAAAAATCATATTGTAGAACAAAGTTCTACTGTGTCCGTTTGTAGAACATTGATCACTTTTTTACGAAATCTTGCACAATGGACATTTAAAGAAACTGGTATTAAATGAAAGGAGTATTTCACCAATTATTGCTGGTTAAGCGGACAATAAGTGTAAACTCACAACTCTCAAGCGTCACCTCCAACCGTGGACCTGTTTCGTCCTTGTTAGGACTCATCAGCACGGTATCAGCAGGTAACGAAAGAGAGCGGAGGGCAAGTACTAGTCTAGCCGACCGTCCTAGGACGAAACCGGTCCACGGTTGGAGGTGACGCTTGAGAGTTGTGAGTTTACACTTATTGTCCGCTTAACCAGCAATAATTGGTGAAATACTCCTTTCATTTACCTTACCTTACTGGAATTAAATATGTTCTAGGAATGCCATGTCATTTCAGCAGATGAGTGGAGGACTAATCAATGGCACCACTTTTTCAGTTATAGTCGGCTAGACTAGTACTTGCCCTCCGCTCTCTTGCGTTACCTTCCTATACCGTGCTGATGAGTCCTAACAAGGACGAAACCGGTCCACGGTTGGAGGTGACGCTTGAGAGTTGTGAGTTTACACAAACTGGTATTAGTTATTTTACAATGCCATTTTTAATTCGTGGGTAGTATTTTCAAATTCTCAACTTCCATTAATCTTCACACTTTATTCTTCCAAAATAATTACAGGATTTGAAAATTAAATATGTAGTCAACATTACCTTTATGTAATTTCTAACTCAATGATTGAATTCATTACAACCTGAAATGTGCATTTGACTATAGACATATAAGATCATACTTTGGATATACATCCTATATTTGATCGAAGTTGTCTAATAATGTATTTTCATGCATATTTACTTTACATGAAACTAAATCGAAACGTATTGAGTTTAGATCCCATATTCCTTAGAATACTAACTTTACAGACAGAGACTATCTTATTTCAAAATAATGACTTTTAAGCGGTACCAGTTCCACTGGGTTTCTCTAAAATATTACTATATAAACTAGTTAGTCTAGGAGTTTGTGAACATTCATATGATTCCTTAGGTGTGTAGTTTGTATAAATATTCTTGTAAAAATGATCTCAGATCTTAGAAGGATGATAAATAACCATTGAAATCATTACAACATTTGAATACTGAAGTGTATAAGAATTTTTGTTAGTATATAAAACCTTTTATAATATAAAATCGCATAAAATTATGAATTGCTGCATCATAAAATAAAAAGCATAAAACCTCATCATTTCTTTAAATACTTTTTTTACAACTTATCTTCCTATTAGCTCATGAGGAAAATAAATTTTTCTTACCAGTTTATTACCAGTAGTTTTTAAAAACTTTAATCCTACTACTGTTATAATTGTGAAATGTTTGTCTGGATGTTTGTTACTCTTTCACGCAAAAACTACTGAATGGATTTTAATGCAATTTTACTATAATGTAGCTTATACATCAGAATAACACATAGGCTATAATTTATAAAGAGAAAATCGGTCCTTCATTCTTTTTTTCCAATTTTTCTTCTTTTTTCACTTATTTTTCCGTGTTTGAAAACCTGTTTTACCAGTCATACAACGAGTTAAAAATAAAACATTGTTTCAAATGAGACAGATCACTAGACTTTTTCATTTACTAGATCTTTTATTTTAGTTTTAAACACTGGTTTTAAATTTGTTAATTTGTTCACTAGACTTACTAATTTACTAGACTTTTTATTATGGTTTCAAATTTTTTATTTTATAAAGGCACCAAGATATTAAACATTATCAGGAACATCCGGATTGTAAAAAGTGACAAGAACACCGGGATTGGAAAATTAGCGAGAACATCGGGATGGAAAAAATTACCGGGTTATAAAAATTACCGAGAACACTGGGATAGGAAATTTACCATAAAGACACCGGGAATACCGGAATATAAAAATTACCGTAAACACTGAGACAGGAAAATTACCGGGACCGCCGGGATTAGAAAAATTACCGTGACCACCGGGATAAGATTACCGGGAACACTGGGATAGGAAAGAGGTGCCTGGGATACCGGGATGATTTGTAATATTGCTAATTTACAAAATTATAAATGTATTTTAAGAAATATTTAAAAAAATAAATTTATAAACTCCCCCCCGTGCAAGGCCGGGTATAACAGCTAGTATAAATATAAATTTATGGCTTTGTTGTTTTTAGTACACAATAGTTCAACATTTCCCTGTGTTAATAGGTATTAAGGGAACCAAGACGTTTTCGTCAACGAAAAATGCTGTTATTTTCCTTATTGAAAAAACCCTGCCTTTTAAGTTTAAGAAATCGCATGTTGAAAAAAATTTTTTGACATAATCTGTACACTATTTCAACCAGGTTTATAAAAAAATACTTAAAAAATCTGATAAATGTTTTAGAAATAGAATATCGAAAAAGTACTTATTCTATGCAGCCTTTTAACATAAGAGTGATGAAAAGGTACGCTAGCAGAAAAAGTTTCTGAAAAAGTTCACTAAACATGTTTAGGTATTCTAACAAATATTGAACATTTCTTTCAAATATTGAACTACAAATATTAAACATTGAACATTAACAAATATTGAACATTGCAATGAAATAGGTTTTGTTCTAAACTATTGATTATATTTTTTTTAAATTATAAAAGTTGAAAATTGAAAATGCGTAAAAAAGGACGTTTTTTACACATTTTGGACCCTAAAAACAAATATAAGGTCCAACACCCATAAATGTATTTTTAATGTATGCATATTATTGTGTTTTATCATTATACCAAGTTTCATCTTATTTTGAATGAGTAGAATTTGATACGAATGTACCCAAAGATGAGAAAAACACATTTTGAGAAAATCAAGAAAAACCGTTATAAGTGTCCTTTAACTCGTAATTTCTCTTGGAATCATGTTTCAAACCTACACATGTTATACATTTTTGGAATCAGAGTAAAATGTAGTTTTTAAAGGTACATTTGAAAAATCGATTTTTGAAGGCCTGTAACGTCTTGGTTCCCTTAAAAGAAAGCCTAGCACAATTACTAAAAACTTGTACAAAACTGAAAATAATAAACCAATTTATTCAAACATTTCCATAACAGCAAAATGTACTATCATACTGTAATCGTAGAGCTCATTACATTTAAACTCAAACGGAAGAACCCATTTCTAATAAAAAAATTATCTATAGAATGCTTAATAACTAATTATATGATAGTAAATCAGGGGAAAATCATGTGCTATTAATCCAGCATTTAAGTAAAATAATTTTTTTATATTTTTTAAAATGGATTGCTTCATTTTTTAAAATATTTAACTTAAAATTTCATGTTTTTATCTCTTCATTGAAAATCATTGCTGTACAGCTCCCGCAAAAAAAACGTTACAGTGGGTTTTATGGACGAACCACTTGGGTTAGGAAGACAAAAGAGGGGTCGTTTTTCATTAATTAAAGTATTCTTTTACCAAAAAAATTTTCGAGTCCTTAGGGGGTCGTCTTCATATTAAACGAAACACTAACTTTTTTCCCAATGAGGACCCCCAATAGTTATTAGTTTTTCTGAAAGGCCATCCCCTCAAACCCTTTTATACCCAGTTTCATCCAGATTGAATAAAAAAATTATTTTTTCGAAATAAACTTATATTTTTTTAAAATCCTGAAATATTTTTATGGTAATCGATTCTGGAAGTAATTATATGAAGTAAAACAAAATTTCAATCGATTTATTCTATTAGTTTTTGATAAAACGAACGAGAAAGAGCATTTACGGTATGCATTCGGCAACGGTATACGGCCCCTTAAGATATTAATTCGTTTTTATCAAAAACTATTGGATAAAATTTATTGAAATTTTGGTTTCCTACATAAATTTACTTCCAGAATCGATTACCATAAAAATATTTCACGATTTAAAAAATATTTTTAAAGTTTATTTTTAAAAAATAATATTTTTAGTCAATCTGGATGAAACTGGGTGTTTAAGGGTTTTGGGGGATGGCCTTTCAGAAAAACTTATAAAAATTGGGGGTCCCATTGGAAAAAACTTAGTGTTTCGTTTAATATGAGGAAGACCCCCTAAGGACTCGAAATTTTTTTGGGAAATACTTTAATTAATGATAAACGACCCCTCTTTTGTCTTCCTAACCCAAGTGGTTTGCCCGCAAAACCCACTGTAACGTTTTTTTTACGGGAGCTGTACAAATCACAATGGTTTTCTTAATGAAAAAAGACGAAAATGGCATATAGACTTTGTTAAACACTTCAAAAATATCTGTGGTTTATGAATAAATTGGTTCTTAAAATAAACGTAATTTATTCAATTAAAATATGTAAACGCAAGTGTGGTAAAAATCTTTGCATAGTGTATAATTAAGGATTTATCAAGAAAAGTACTTCTGATTTTTAATTAAATCATTAGTTAACGCAACTGCTGCTCTGCACTAGCTAACCAGAAAAGTTTTATTTCTCAAGAAGAAAAGTAATTTTTGTAAGTAGAAGTCTTTCCCTTTTAATTCATGAATAGCTCTTGGACTAATACGTTGCAAAAATATAATAGTTGGAAAATGTCTGGTGTTTCAGATGATATCATTTACACACAGAACGCCTATTGAAAGGTCGTTAAATTTTTATAATTAATCATTCATATTTAAATAATTTTGAACAGTCAAATTTTGTTTCATATTGTATTCACGAAATTCCTAAAAAAACATTTCAAATGGTCAATCAACTTTCGGAATGTCTGCTTGTACCATTCATTTCTCCATCTTGAGGTGACGTCTTGCCTCACTCATAAATTTTTCTTCAAAAAATCTTAAACTTTCAAAGAAATTTAAGATAAAACATTACAAATTTATATTTATTAAATAATAAAAAGTTATCGGAAAATTCAAATTACTAATTCGAAATATTATTTACTTTTAAGATTTTAAATGAGCTGTGTCAACTAGTAATCGGAGAGCAGAGATTCCGGAAGTTGATTTAGACCAGGGTGCCTACTTAGAGGCTAGAAATTAATTCCCCTTCCGGAAAAACTCCTAGACCACGTGACTTTCCGGAGTCACATGACACAAAACTCAAAAAGTGCTACTTAGATGCAAAAAAATACCTCTGCCTTCCGGAATTCAAGCGGGAATTTTTTCACCCGGAAAAAACTGCGTGAAATTAATTTCACTGTGGGAAAAAGTAATGGCCGACAGTGTAAACAAATCCCAATCGGACCTTTATTTCTAATTAAAATCAATAACTATATTTTTTTAACGGAAGAGGCTGCACGAGGAATTATTTTTTAAAAATAAGATTAATCAACAAGAATTTGGACTAAAGAAATACTATGAATAACTTGAAAGAACAGACAACAACAGGAACAGCATATTCTGTGGTGAAAGGGAAAAAAAGGTAAGCTTTTTTCTATAATAATTAACTTGTTATAAGTTACTATAATTGTTATTAATTAAGACTTAATATATCCGATTACTTATTCAATAATCGGGGATTAATTGGTATAACTATTTTGCCTCGATCAATCTAATCATAATTTATTGAAACGTAACTTTGAGATTGTCCTAATTTCGTTTTTGGTAGATGTCTTGACAATTCTTCCACCTAAATATTATCAAAATAAATGTAGTACTCAATAAAATAAGTTGCTGAAAATTTTTTTGAATTACTTCCAGAAAACTGTAAGAATATCTAACTCTAAATTTTAATTATTATTTGTAAAACATACAATGCTCTTAAAGAGTGCTTTGGCTTATAAATATTCAATTATATCAGTTTAAAAGTAATTTTCTACTTGACAACACAGTAGAACTCTTCCTTATTATTTGAAATTATAGAATTAATTGATTTATGAAATGAACTACTACAATGTTTTCAAAAATTCTAGTGGTAGTAAATTCCTGTTTTCCATTCTAGGTTCTATTTATAGTTGTTACCATAGCCTTTCTTTATGGACTTCAGACCCCTAATAAAACTGCTGCAAAAGTAAACACACATGGTTTCTTTAAAGAAGGTAAAATAACATATTATTGTTATGTGAGTGAATAAGTAGAATGCTTTTATTGGTTGTGTACTTTGCAGGAAAATATTTAATTAGTTTATAGTTTTGCTGATAAATATTATGATGATTAAACTTTATTTATGTTACCTATCATGCTTTAGATAAGATTGCTTTGTTGGTTTCATTTACATTCTTTATCTAGTCATATGTTTTTGTCAAAAAGAAAGTTTAAAACATTAAAAATATTAAAATTATAAAATCCAAATTTTAATCAAGGATTAAACTGATTAGGTGTGTAAAATTTTAAGGCACTCGCGTGATAAGTAATTGACCAATTTGCCAACATTAACACTGTTTCTAAAAAAAGTTTAATGCTCTACTCATCTATATAATCATTTTCTGTTTTTGGAGAGTTTTAATTTATAACATTGATAAATTAAAAAGTTGACAGCTTAGTATTAAATTTGAGACCACCTACAAACAACATAAAGGACATTGTAATAAATGAAATTATTACTGTGATAAACCTATCAGCATTTCTATCAGTGTCGTATCATAAGGGCCATTGTAAAGAAGTTCTATTGTAAATATAAATACAAGTTACTACTGATTATAATACATCTCTTTTCCTTTTCCATGACTTGGTTTCCCCTTTCTGAACATTTTCCTAAGCTTCAACAAACTAATGTTTTTCATTTTGATGCCTGCTTGCCTTTTGTACTTAAAACTATTTAAGAATATTTAGGGCAATTCCATGAAACATGGGACACAGAGTTGAAATCCCTTTTCCAAGGAAAAAACCTCATTTTAACCCTATATATTTTAAAATATGGTTACATTTAATTGAAAAAGGTTTGGGAATATTGTTACACACAGTTCTGCAACAGTCAAAAAATATTTTTTGTTCTATGAGAAAAAATTTTCCAAAATGCATGATTTTTCTAATTTTTTCAGCATATTTAACAACTTGGGGTATTTAAAGCCTAAAGACTTTTTACTATGTTGTATTTAGGCACTATAACCTAATCTAAACCTATATAATCTGATTTAAATTTTAAATACCAGGTATAAATTTAAATGGCTCAATAATCCTATTTTATCGCCGAAATTCAATTCTGCGACAAATCATTACACCGAAAGACTACTTTCCCAGCAAAACATTTCTCAACATTGGCCATTACACTGACAGAATGTTTTAAAAATTCTAAAATTCTCAATATTATAGTACACACACAAGAAGTTTTACTGAATTCCAAAACACTGTCAGATCATTTCACCGAATTGATTGTTTCGCCTGTCCTTTTGGCCAATGGTCAAGTCCTGTTAGTGTTATGGAATCACAAGGGAAATATCTTGTGGGTGAAAGTTATTTTCAGTGTATACTGGAGGAAATGTCTGTCGGTGTAATAAGACTATTCAATAAAACAGGAATTTTTTTTGAGGTAACTGTCTTTCGGTGTGGCTTTTGGCAGATAGGCATGTGATTGTCATAGTAAAATAATGTTAATTTTTTAATATATAAGCTTATGAACAGCCTCAATGTGGAGTTTGAAGTAATGTTTAACTGCATTAAAGTTTTGGTCAATACTTACCTTTGCTCCCTGAAACGGCAAAAAAATTAAAGTGAAGAGTATTTTAAAATTAAGTAAAATCTTAACCATTTCCTAAAGGGGGAAATGTAAACAAAAAGGGCATGGGGAGTGTATTAAGTTATTCTGAACAACTATTATAATATTATTTTTTTATGCAGGCGGCAACATCTATCCGAACCATGACTGGATAACGCCAGTTACAACAATAAAGGAATCAGTTTATAATTCATCTTTTAAATGCATGGAACTTCAAATCAAGAACTTTTAAAAATTGAAAGGACTTATTTACTGACTCTCTCATGTCTTGCTAATTAAGTAAATGCTATTAAATGAAAAATGAAATGAACGAGGAAAGTAATGCTATTGTGTGGTATTGGTTTAACATGTAAGATTAATAAAGTTTTGCAATTTTTGATTCAGAAATGACTGATAGTTTTTAAATAAATTGTTTCAATAAAGATTTGTTGTTTTGAAAAATATTTCACCATCTTGTTTATTTCTTTTACCTAAGAGAAAACAGTACTCTAGGGTTAGCCAGGTTCCCAAATATTAACTTATAGTGGCAACATTTTATTTATGAATATGAAAAAAAATTAAAGGCAGCAGTGAAAGTATCTAGGATTTTAATAAACTGGGGACTATAATTTGCAAATATTACAATAAACCTAAATATTATAACTATACTCAGGTTCTTAGAATTGGTGCCTGAGACAATATATTAGTAGCAATTACTACTGTAATAATCATCGAAAATTTTTTCCTGTACAGGCAGTGTAAACAGAAGTAGTTAAAATACAGTAAAAAAAATTGGTCCCTGAAGTTGTGTGATGAGCGTTATTAGAGGTTTTTGATCCTGTTTCAGGCGCCAATTCTAAATGAACAGAATATAGCAGTGTGGTTTAATATTTGTAAATTTTGTTCAGTTGATTAAAATTCTTAACGCTTTCCCCACTAGGCTTATCCTAGAGTACCGAGAGTTTATGATGGTATTGAATAACATAAGGTGGCATCATGTGAGCTTAAATTTTCCACTACTAAAGATCATTGGTGTCGGTGACTCCTGAACATTGGGGGGGGAAGCCTCAAGGATTCGGGATTCCTCCACAAAATTTCTTTTAAAACTACTGGTTAACTACCCCAAAAGAATAGGTTTCGCCCTCGTTTAACAATTTTAAGATGGTTTTGAATCAACTTATTAACATTTGTCCCAATGTTTTCCAAACTGTTTGTAACTTCGTACTAAGGGGGTCTGGAGGTCCTCCCCCAGGCAAATTTTAGAAATTTGACCTTTTCAATACAGGTTTAAACTCATTTTAAGTGTTATATTATTACAGTTTCAAAATAAAATTTGTTTAGTATTAACTAGGACTGTAGGGGTTTCATTAAATTATTAGAATTTTTAGCTAGGAATAGAATTTTTTGTTGGGATTAGGCTTTTCCCATTCTCTCACTTGCTTCAACCTACTCGTAAATGAAATCGTGTTCTAAAAATGGGGTATCCGTCCCCCTCTTGTATACGAGTATACGCCTCTTAAATTAGGTGCCATTGGTATATCCCCATCCTTTATTATCTAAAGTCGGAGAAACACATTTTCAGTGAATTTTCGGTCTCCCTCAAAAGTTACAAAGAGTTTTTTTAAACTATGTTCCCAATTATTGGGGGGGACGCTTCCTCCCGGCGGCACAATATGGCTCTAAACGAGTTGAGTTATAACAAATAACTTTTAATTTTAGTCATGTTGACTCAATCCTTTAAATGCAAAGATAACTGTCCATGTGCCTCCAATGGAAAATGGAGTGTGAAAGGAGTTTTATTTGTTTCACGTGGACACAAAAGGTGAAACTTGAATGCAGCTTACATGGCAGCGTGTTAATATCAAGGTTTTGTGGTTAGATTAGAAGTCGTCATTTTTGATTTGGGTTGAGTGTTAGAAGAAATTTGGTTTAACCAATGGTAAAGTATGAGTTACAAACAGGGAAAGCACTATGAAAACACAATACAAATTTAAAGGAATTAAGATTAGAATTTACAAAATTATACTACCAACTACTAATATCATGAGAAATTACCAAATTTAGAATAAAGCTTTAAAAAAAGTAATATTATACAATCAATCTCTAATATTGCAAGATCACAATAGACTTCCAGTGCTTCCCCTCTAAGCAATTCATGCTTCGCCACTGGGTTGAACTCACTATTTATCTTACAAACTATTTTAATAATGAACATTTAACAAGGATCTTACTATTTGGGGTGTCGGTGTGTTTATAAATTGAAATGTATAATCACATACCCTACGACAATCAGCAACTTCCTTCAAAGACTCGCACTAACCTATCTGCGTAATTTTATACGAAGTGAAACTACTCCATATATGATTGACAGCAAACTAAACAAAAACCAGAAGGCAGGCTGACCTTCAAAAGAGCCTCTCCCTCGGAGGGGATGAGCATAATGGCTGATTGATAGCACAGAAACTCTTACAATACATTTCGCCAAATCTAGAAACACTTGACCTGACGGCCAATTATAGGTAATGAAATCATGTCAATAGAACAGTGGATTCAGGGAAATAGCCTTTCCAGTATACTAAAATTTTATAAAATATATATACAAGACAAAAAAGGTAAAAATTTTGAGACCAGTGAAACTCTTGCCAATGCGATAACATGAAAGTACGGCAAACCCGCCGGCGAAGCTAGAGGATGGCTCTTTCCCGTTATAACCGTAAAGTCTTTTTCGCCTTGGCGAGTTTGGTGAGTCTTTTTTGCATTAGCAAGAGAGGCATCAGTCTCGAAATATTTACTAAAGTGAAAAGCTCTTTAAGAATTAGAATGCTGCAGTGCCATTTCACAGATTTTGTTTTTTATACTAAGAAACAAATTATGATGGAATTCATCCTCTTTAGTGTAATCATGGGTAGAAAAATAGGAAGAAAACAATTCTATCATCTTCCAATTTTAAGAAATCTAGGATATAAAAATGATGCAGAGCTATGAAATTTCTTTAAAGGAGGTGACCAGTGAAGTAAATCTGAATAAAATCAAACTTAGCTCAATATGATAATCTTAGTTTACAATCAAACACAGACAATAAATTTAATGCTTTTTAATTTCCCCCCATAGATATAAATGCCTTCATGGCTACAAATTAAAAGAAACTTGAATACATTTATGCCAACATGCCTCTTTAAAGGAAGAAATAAAACCAACGCAGAGCAACACAATAAAACAGAAATTGAAAGCTAAAAGCTTACAGCCGTTTCGGCGGTATAAAACGACCGCCTTCATCAGAGCTAAAAAGCTCTATGAAGCTCTTTTTAGCTCTGATGAAGCTCTTTTTAGCTCTATGAAAGCTCTTTTTAGCTCTGATGAAGGCGGTTGTTTTATACCGCCGAAACGGCTGTAAGCTTTTAGCTTTCAATTTCTGTTTTATTGTGTTGCTCTGCGTTGGTTTTATTTCTTCTTTTAACCTTTCGACACAAGTTTGAACATTTTATTATATATATGCCTCTTTAAGATTGATATCTAGTAAAAACAATAAGAACAGGTATCTCATAGAAATAGAAATAAACCCAGGTATTTCAAAATTCTGGTGATCTTTCAGCAATGTATTTGACAATTAAAATATTAAAAATTTGCTGCTTATAAAGTTATAACACGGTAACAGCTTTTGTTTACCTCTAAAAAATGCGTAAGAAATGACAACAAAACCTGTGATTGGTCGCAGCGAAATCCGGATGGGAAATTTAAGTAGTCTCGAACCCAAAATGCCTTCTATAATTCCTACACTGATTTCCTAGTGCCATCTAAGTGGCACCTTCTTGTAGTTCCGGAATCTTGGTCTTGGAATTTCATAATTCCGGAAGTGGGAATTTTTCCCCGGGGAAAAATTCCGGAGGCCATCTAAGTATGCACCCAGGTGAAGGTTTTTTTTAGGAATTTCATGTGAAAATTTAAGAACAAAATAAAGAAAAATCCCAAATGAAATTTTCAAATAAAATAAATCGCAGTATGGATGTATTTTACTCACGTCATTATTAAAGATCCTTTCAAATTTACCCTCAAAACTCCTGCCAGCACCTAGCACAACTCCATTTAAAAATAACCATATTTTTATCCGTTTTAAACTGCCGATTCTGGTGTTTAAGCCTAGCGACGATCAATTCAAAATCTCTCTCTTAAGAAGCCTCTTCCAAAGGAATTGATTTTGCTTTCTCGTACGCAACTTTGACAAAGTGTATTTCCCCAGTGCATTTTCTTTTAAAACTGTTTGCCGCAGTTCGCATTCCCGATTCGAGATATCTGTTTAATTTTCTAATGCACTCCCTAGCCAGTATTGATTACTGAGCAAGCCGTCTGTGCTAATAGGAAGACTTGAGACGAAGAAGAAAAAATTAAAGAAAATGAGGTTTCTCGATGACGGAAGATAATGTACTTTTCACGACAGAGATTAAAAACTGTTATCGAAAAGATTGTTAAACAAACTCTTGAAGGTTATTAATTATGCAGAGTTTAATATGGAAGGGCGGAATTCTAACGCGGATAAAAATTTAAAATGACTAATTTATGGGTGAAAGCGAAATTTATGATAGCGTCAGGTTTTGACAGTTCTAATAATATCCGGAAGAGGTAAGAAAACCGAAAAAAGAAATAAATTTTAAGTGATTGAGATATCAAGGTATGTATCGTGGTAAAAAAATCTTGGATGCTACATTATTTTTGCCATTCAGAAATTATTGTTGCAAACTTTTATTTAAATGTGTCAAACATAAAACTTATTAAGTTATATTAATAAAATAGTTTATGGTTTTGAAGTAATATGTTCTTTAAAATTACTTTTTTTCTATTATTTAAAACACTTAAATTTTACCAAATAAAATGAAAATAACTTTGTTAAAATACTTGCAAATACTAATGGATGTTTTATTAAAACACCGCGATACGTTATTACATTAAAAAATCAGCAGAGATAATTATAATTTTAGTACTTAATTTATACTCTGTTCATTTAGAATAGGCATCAGAAACAGGATCAAAATCGCCTAATAACGCTTATCACGAAACTTCATTGACCGATTCTTTTACAGTATTTTAACTACTACTGTTTAGACTGCCTTGTCATTGCACAAGACAATTTTTTCCATGATAATTAAAATATTAATTGCTTCTAATATATTTACGCCTCAGGAGCCTATTCTAAACGAACAGAGTATAGTATGGAAATCAGAGTAAGTTTTATAACGGAAAAGAAGGGGTTCTCAAAGTTAGTTACGTGGAGCATTTGAAGCTTTCACTAATATAATACCTTGTTCTGCACGTGCTGCTTAAAGACCTTTGCTTCTCTTAATTTTCCCCCTATAAAATAAGTACTCTCCCGAGACAGAGTATTTCTTAGGAAAAGAGCTTATAAGCTCACAAATTTCGGAAACAGCTGACAGAATACACAGAACACAATATTCCAGTAGAAAACATAAGCTTAGTGCGTGTATCTAGAATAAGGAAGTTGCATGTGTCAGATTTTCATAAACAATCAAGTGTTCCGTATGGTTTTTTATATGGTTATATGAAATATCTAGTCAATTTTCTATCTAGTCAATATCTAGTCAAAAAATTTACTATTAAATATTTTAATTTTAAAGTCGAGGATTAAACAATAAACGCTTAAGTGAAAACACCGTACGATGACGTCAACAATCATACCATCAACTCAGTTGCTTTCCAACAATGGTCACCGTACGATGACGTCACATCCCAAACTATTAACGTTTTCATGCGCTTTGAAAAAGGGTATTTTCGTTAATTTTTTATACTATCAAAACATTTCTGGATCAGCCTCAAATTTTGGGAAGCTGCTTATTTTTGGATGATGATTGGATTAAAAATTTTTAAAAAAGCATGCAGTAATTATTCTATGAACTACTTTAATTTTAAAATTTTTTCTTTAAAGTATTAATTTATTTTACTTAAATTTTCTTAGATTATTTAATTAAAATAAATGTACCCCAAATTTTAAAAGTTTAGCAGAACGTATTTTGAACCTGCTCTATACATATATAGTGCTGTCCTTTAAAAAAACCCACTCCAAATTGTACCCTAAAAAAACCCATCGAGATATTTCAAATAAATAATTGAAATAATTTTAAATTCTCATGTGCCCTGTCTTTGTATGCCATTAAGAGTGGCAGGAACGTAAAAGCAAGTCAAAGAACGGTTTATTTACTTAGTTTTTTGAATAAATAGAAAATGTCGATTTTGGGCTAAAAATATGATTTAGTTATGCAGATTTTGATGCTGTAAAAATATATGTTATGAAGACTTTACAGCATTTTTCACGTGGTTTTGTGTTATCCCGTTATTATGAGAATAAAATACTAAAATTTCAGTTCAGTCCGCCAATTAGGGACATCACGGTAGTCTTTGAAATGAGGGGTGAAAAAAACCCATAGGGTGCCTAAAAAAACCCACTTTTCCTTTTGTAATAAATGATAAAATAAATAAAAAATTATGCAAAATATTTAATATTATTCATGATATACAACTAATTATGCAAACAGAATAGTTATTTCAGTAATTCTCGACTTTGTTTCATTATTTTTGATAAAAACTCAATGATACCAAAAACAGCCATTTTTCATGAAAATATAGCATTTTACAGAGTTTTACTCGAAAATGGGTTTAGAGACTTAATAGTTGTGGGTTTAAAATAAAATATCAGTACCAATTACCGTTTTTTAAGCTTTTTTATAAAAGTTATATTTCTTATTTGTATTAAATAGGTCGTTTTCATCAAAATACAACAATAAAAACGTTATTGTCGTAGTGTTTTCAAAGCAAAATTCTTGAATAGAAAAACTTATCACAATTTAATTTTAAAATTAATTTGTAATAAACTTGGTTTTAATTATCTTAACTATTATCTTTTCTATCAAAATAAACCTTTCAATTATATTTTTCTTAATTTTTTGAGTATTTTCAAGAGTGGCTTTTTTTAGGGTACTTGGTTTTTTTTAGGAAAATTGTTTCTTTTTTTTTTGGATTCTTACTTAATTGTTTGCCAATTTGTAACGGAGAGTTGGAATTAAAAATACTAAGCACTAAAATGTAGTGGAGGGTGAGCCGTTACAACACAATTTTGTTCGATTTAATTATCATATTTTTTAAGCTTTTAATGAATGAAATATGAAAAAGTGGGTGTTTCTAAAGGACAGCACTATATATAACTTTTTATAAAAAGCTGTTTCTTTTTAAGTCTAGTTAACTGCGTTTCAAATTTTATCTACTCGTGAAATATTTATCCTGTTGTAAGTATATAACTATTTACCAAAGATACCTTATAACTATTTATCACTACCCTGATACAATCCATTAAGATTAAATTTCAATATTTTATAAAAACCTGAGATGAATCCAAGTAAAATTTGGGAAATTTCTATTTAAATATCTATAGGGCATGTTTGAATAATGAAAAACGTTTTGAATACGTGGGCAACATAATAACATATTCTAGAGATATTAATTTGATTTACTGACAGAGATGGAATGATTTTTTTCATTTTTGTAGCACTAGAATTTCAAATTTTAATGTATTTTTTAACTGAAGCAATTTTAGAAGTAAACAGTGACGACGATGTAAAAGTCTGATAAAAATACGTGAATATGATCAGAAAATATTAGAGTTAAGAAGATTAACATGTATAAGGTATTTCAACAAGTCTGCCCAAACTCTGCAGAGTTGCATTGAGTACATAAAATAACATTAAAATAACATTTTATTAAAATAAGTAAAAATGCAACGTTTATACTATGCACATATTTATTTGAGTTTAAAAACACATAACGCAAAATAACAAGTCTTTAAAAGAAAGACTAGATACAAAAGTCTCATTAAAAATTATAACCATAATATAATCAAATAAATATGTGCATAGTATAGTCGTTGCCTTTTTACTTATTTTAACCTTTTTGCACAGTAAATTTTTAATCAACATTTTATTAGTTCAATATTTTTAAATCATTTGTAAAACTTTATAAATTCCTAATTGTGTAATTTATTAATACAAAAATATTCAGTTTTAATGACTGCAATTAATTAGCAAATAAAGCACACACTGTAAAGAACTACGCAATCATCAAGTTTTAAAATGAATCTTTGGCCAACTTTATATGTTCTCTCTGTTTTTTCCTTGGAACAGCTTTATATCTCTTTGAGGGATTACAAAACAGTTTGATCTTTAATAGGATATCAGATATATCAATCCAATCTATCATTTTATGCCACGTCAACATTAAATAAATCAGTAAGTATCGGACTCCCTCAAAATACTAGTCCATGCTATTCGCCAATATAACTCTAAATCGCCAAAAAGTAAGCTTTTCTTCCAAAGATAATTTCAACCCGTTTTATATGGTGAAAGGAGACCCTTCCGAAAGAAATAATTCCCCTTTGCTCTCGACAAATAAAATAGCCATAAAAGGCAGCCGAATTCCATATCATTGCCTCGACACCCGAATGCCCTATTACAGTAAAAGCCATCCGAAACTGCTGACGAATAAAGTTTGAAGAAGAAGAAGAAAAAAAATCAGAATATAATAACGCGTATCACCCAAAATAAATCTAATCGAAATTTTACAGCACATGAGATGACGAATCTCTCCTGGAGCAATGGAGTTGCAGATCAAGCCCGCAATAAAAGCCAGAGCGTGAAATAAGAATTCCGTATGATGCACACTCATATCGATCTTCTCATATCACAGAGAAAGTAATCTAGTTTTTGAAACACAATCTGGCACAGATCGTGAGAGTGAAGTTTGCATGTTTATAATCACAGACCTTCGGGTACTTCACGTCGAGTCCAGGAATGCTGTTTGGGTAAATCTGATTTTTCGTTTTCATGTAGGTAGCTTTTGTGGTTGATTTTATTTGGTTTTTTAGGGAAAATAGAATCCTTGCAGTATTTTTGTTAGCTGTGTATGTTCCTGTGGTTATACGGTAGGTTAAAGTATTTCTAGACCTGCCTATATGGCTTTTAAGAAGCTGAAAGTTCTGACGAGTGTAGCTTTTGAGGTTATATAAGACAATGTTGCACAAGCTTTAAAGGTTAAATTAAAAATTTAAAATAATACCCTTTATATGCCCTGGGGAATAGCAGCATTAAACAGAAAAATATGTGTTACTAAAAGCAACATACCCATCCAGGTAACAAAGATTTATAACCCTTTAAATACAGATGTAATAATGAATATTTATTTATATTAAGAATACTAACATCAATAAATGAACACTTATTTGTTAGTTATATGTTTATGTACTTAAGATCTTTATAAGTGGAATTATGGCGCTTGCTTTTACGAGAAAAATTTAAAGGGTCATTATTCTAGTTGCTTAAAATTTATGTTTATGTTATTTTTCTTTATGTTTGAATATGGAATTAAATTTCTAAATTTTTTTTACAGTTTTATACAATTACAGTACATTCAAGGATGCCAAGCTGTTTTAAATTTGAAAATGACGTTTTTTCCAGATTAACATTATCTTTACCCAATACGAAATTCAAAGCAGAATAACTATAACTAACAAAACAATGGAAATTCAGTGAATAAGTATAATGATATTTTAGAGCTTTAAAATAACAAGTTGGTGTTTTCAATATACTAAATTACATTCAAATTTAACAATATTATGTTTTCGAAAAGATTAGAAAATTTACGTTTAAGAAAAGTTTTCCTCTATAAATATTTGAAATAGTTTATTCGTATAAAATTGAACAATGAAGAATTTTTCCATTGTAAATATATCGGAAAGCAGTACAGGAAATGATAAAAATATATTTCAGATAAACATATTTATTTCCTTTTTAGTGTTTAAGATCATATTAAAATTTAAAACACTTTTCCATTACCTACGCAAAGTAAAAAATCTTACACTATATTTATAGAAAACGATCTAATATGGAGATCATGTTTACACAGCATCTGAAACTAAAAGCAATAGATTTCCCCCAAAGGATTGTATTTTTTTCATCTATGAAAGAACTCGTATATATTCATCCAGGTGGAAAGGTATGTGCTGCCGCGGTATAAATTGGCGTAAAGCCCAAAATGCAAAAAACTCTCGCAACGAAAACCTGAATAATAGCTTAAACTATACCATGAAAAATAATTTATTACTCCACAAAACTCTACTCTACAGTATCGTGGAAATATTCTAAAGAGTTCTGGCATGAAGATTTTTTGAAACCCCGAAAACACATGTAAGGAAAATTAATGTTCATTTAGCGCGATAGCAGGTTTTCTTCATGATTTCTAAATGTTGCCAGAGATTAAAAGTTTTGGGCGCTTAAATTAGTTTGACGGAGAAGAAAACCAGTTATAAAAGGTCTAACAAAATTCATTAAGCACACGAAAAAAATATGAAATCATGTAAAACTTATATAACAAATTGTGGAAGTTTTAAATGTTTGTAGTTAAAATATCGAAAAAGAAATAAAATGCTTCAATAAGATTTTAAGGTTAGGATTTTGTTCTTTAAATTAAATTTCAGAGAAATTTATTTCAAACAACCTGGAAAAATACACATGTTCTCCAAATATCTAAATGCTCTTTCATCTCTAAATTCTAATGATCACATCATGAAAAATAGTATCATACCTTATTGGGATAATAGGGATATATACACTGCTCACAACAATTAAAGGATATTGGTAGTTTTGGTACATATTGGCAAGCAAATAAAATATTTGCAGTGGTTCAAGCATTTTTCATTAACTTAGGGCCATTTAAAAGCTAAATCCATGCAGTTATTAAAAAAATAATTTATTTTTACTTTTTTTTTATCAAAATTGGAAAATGCACATTTTGTGTAGTTAAGCAAGAAAAGTGAAAAGTCAATCAATACTTGATTGAAAACCAATTTCGCTTGGGGTATGCTTTCTCCTGACTTAAAACAACGTTATGGGTCTGTTTGCCACCAGGTTTGTTTGGTTTTTATGAGGGGCTGGGGTATTTTCCCCATTTTCCCCTTTTAAAGCATTTTCAGCACCTGAACTGTTTGGGAGGTATTGGAAGGGCAGCAATTCGTTTCTCAAGCATGTCCTAGACTTGTTCTATTGGATTCATGTCGAGAGAATGTGCCGGTCGATCCCTTTCAAGCGATTTCTTCATCTTGAAGAAAATCTTTAACTAGGGTAGCACAATGTTTTCTGCAATTACCATCCCTGAAAGTTAAATTATCCCCGATTTCTCCTGCATGAGGGGCAACCAAATGTATAAGGATATTGACCTTATTAACCTGAACCACCAGAAATGGTTCCTTTGGCTGTGGGGGGTCTTTATTCCATAGATAGAGATGGTGCTCTATATCATCACTCCACATCTTCAAATCTGACTTCCTCATGCACAAAAAATGGGTTATTTTGTGATCTTTGTACCTTCCAGGCAAAAGTAAGAAGTTATCAGGATGAACTGATAGTCAGATTTAAATATATGGAGTAATGATATAGAGCACCATCTCTTTCTATGGAAAAAAGACCCCCCATAGCCAAAGGAACCATTTCTGGTGGTTCAGGTTAATAAGGTCAATATCCTTACACATCTGGTTGCCCCTCATGCAGGAGAAATCGGGGTTAATTTAACTTTCAGGTATGGTAATTGCAGAAAACATTGTGCTACCCTAGTTATAAATTTTCTTCAAGATGAAGAAATCGCTAGAAACGGATCGACCGGCACGTTCTCTCGACATTAATCCAATAGAACAAGTCTAGGACATGCTTGAGAAACGAATTGCTGCCCTTCCAATACCTCCCAAACAGGTCAGGTGCTGAAAAATGCTCTAAAAGGGGAAAATTGAGAAAATACCCCAGCCCCTCATAAAAAACCAAACAAACCTGGTGGCAAACAGACCCACAATGTTGTTTTAAGTCAAGAGAAAGCATACCCGAAGCGAAATTGGTTTTCAATTAGGTATTGATTGACTTTTCACTTTTTTTGCTTAACTACACAAAATGTGCATTTTCCAATTTTGATAAAAAAAAGTAAAAATAAAATTTTTATTTTGATAACTGCATGGATTTAGCTTTTAAATGGCCCTAAGTTAATGAAAAATGCTTGAACCACTGCACATATTTTATTTGCTTGCCAATATGTACCAAAACTACCAATATCCTTTAATTGTTGTGAGCAGTGTAGTACGTTCTATAAGATGATGTCGTGTCCATGATTGTGCAACTATATGGCTCCGAAGCTGTCGAAGACAGCTTTCAGTACGTTTTATATGATGTCTATTATGCATGTTCAATACTGCACTATATACCGGGTGTATCTGAAATGGTGCAAAAAACTTTCAGGGATGATAGTACTCATCAAGACGAACAAGAATCGGTATAGAAAGGGGGGTCCCATACCAAATCCCAGGGAGTTAAAAATGAAGCGACACCCAAAAAATCATTGAAAAATTCACTTTGTAGAAGAACAACTATTGGTAAAAACTAACTTAATTATGGTCTCAAAAATTGTGGTTTAATATGATCTTTAAAGTTACCTCAAAATTCTTCACTTTAAAATTTGTTTTATTATGAAAAAAGTTAAAAAACACAAAAAAATTTGAAAACTCTGCCAAAATCTTATTTTGGATTTCGAAATCCTTTCTTTTGATTTGATAATCTGAAAGATCATAGTTGAAAACGCCTAAGTCCAAAGTTTTACGTAAATACAATCAATATTAAACGCTTGAGATCCTGTTAAAGTTTGTTTTTTGTGTGCGCAAACAGCTGTTCTGGAATAGCTGCTCTAGAAAACTGCTTGGGCACCCAAAAAACAAACTTTAACAGGATCTCAAGTGTTTAATATTGATAGTATTTACGTGAAACTTTGGACTTAAGGGTTTTCAACTATGATCTTTCAGATTATCAAATCAAAAGAAATGATTTCGAAAAACAAAATAAGGTTTTGGCAGAGTTTTCACATTTTTTTTGTGTTTCTTAACTTTTTTCATAATAAAACAAATTTTAAAGTGAAGACTTTTGAGGTAATTTTAAAGATCCTATTAAACCACAATTTTTGAGACCATAATTAATTTTTTACCAATAGTAGTTCTTCTACAAATTGAATTTTTCAATGATTTTTTTGGGGTGTCGCTCCATTTTTAACTCCCTTGGATTTGGTATGGGACCCCAATTTCTATACCGATTCTTGTTCGTCTTGATGAGTACTATCATCCCTGAAAGTTTGTTGCACCATTTCAGATACACCTTGTATAAAGAAATCTAACTAATTTTAATTTGTATGAAAAATATTACTCCTCGTTCGTGTTTTATATGTATTTTTTATGATTTGTTTTTGTAAAGGATGAAGCAATAACTCTGGTTTTACTTAAAAGGAAAATTTTTCTATTCGATCTCTACCTCGAATCTAATTTTATTAATTTAGCTAGCTGATATAATTTGGAGTTTAGTAATACATTGTGTGTCAAACAGAATGGATTTATCTGTAGAAAGCAAACAGTACAACATTTTGATAAAATATATTTTTGGTAACCTACGAAACTGTAACCTTTTAGAAATTTGTTTAGTGTGATTGCAAGTAAAACTTATGTAACTTTTTTGTTCACTTGATTATAAGCACTAACTGGTGATTAAAAAATATTGTTAATATTAATGTTATATATATAAGATAAATTACTCGTGTGCATTGCATATCCTTCTTTGGATTTAAAATAAGATTATTTTACTGTTGCGAAAAACCTAGCTTATAAACTTTAGAAAAAACACCCACCTATTTTTAAACGAAAAAAAAACACAAGAAAAACTCAATTAACTAAGAGAAAACAGCAAACACAGATCGCCATGATATCTAATTAAAATTATTTTGCCAAGTTCTTTCGGTAGAATCCCAAGAATTTCTATTGAGTTAATTAAACGACATCGCTTTTCCAAAGTACATGAAATATGATGTAACTTTTCTTTAATTAATTACCCTCTAGTTCGGAATTTAAACAGTATATTTTTTTTCTCGGCATTTTTGAATGCTCCGAGAAAACCAGTCATTTTTCTTTATGGTCAGAAAGCAAGGTCTGATGGAAATCGTGAAAAATCGCGTTGAAGGGGTTACGGTATTCTTTCCCTGAATCCCAGCTTAGCATTTCTGAAACCGACAAAAAAATGGCGTGTAAAGCTGTGACTAATAGTATGATCCATCAGCGAGGGATGACAGGAAAACCAAGAAAAAAGTTACTCTTCATTATTTTCTGATTTAAATCCAGAGAATGAGACGCTTTTTGTAGCAGCTTTACGTAGATTGGACTCGGTTCTTAATGAAATTAGCTCTTCTTAAAAAAGAAAATTAGCTTTGAAAAATATGAGTGATGGGGAACATCTGAGAAGCTAATCGTCTTTTAGATTGATAATAACCCGCTTCATTACTGTCAAGATACAGCAATCAATTAAACGGTTGGTTAATTGGCTAATAGAATTCTAAACTTCTTCGGTGGAAACATCGGGGAATATATCAGTATGTTAAACCGAAGGTATTAGAGGATTTTTTTTCACGAGTTGGTTCTTTTGGAAATTTGTCTTAATCTTTTTTCTGAGATTTAGTTTCATTGTAGATGAATTAAATCGGAAAGTATTTCATTTACCTCGAAATTTAACGTGATGGAAGTATTTAAAAATGGACAATTAATTTAATTTTTCTCCTTATATTTTAAGATTATTTGAAATGAAGATTATTATTAAAACTTTAAGATTTGGTAGTAAAACAGTTAAAACGGAAATCTATGGGTAGGGAACCACATTCATTCACATTTAAAACATCATGCACGATTTTTCTTTTTTTGGTAATCCACTAAAGTACTGCTTAAATTTATACAAATACAAATTAAGTCGACCAACTACAGGCGTAAGCCCAGCAAGGCTGGTCCAGTCTTTTTACGCATATTTAGAAGCAAATATGCGTTTTTATGAATGGTAATAATAGTAGTTAGAATTTGAATAGTTACGAGCCTTAAATAGGAACATCGACTTTTTTGATCATAACTTATTAAATCAGTACACATATTATTTGCATTTTTAGAACTCATACAATGCACGTAACTTAAATTATGAATATACCTACCGTTAATAAAATATTTATGTCAATTGTATTTACCCCACAAAAAATTATTTTTTTTTGTGCTAAATGGAAAAGGAAGGAGTTAATGAACCTATGGATCTTAGAATACTTTTAAGTAATGTTACAACTCTCTTAAGTATAATCAACTATACTCTGTTCATTTAGAATTGTAGCTTGAGGAATAGTGCTTTCCCCCACGCTAGAAGCGTAACCATAGTTACGCTCTTCGAGCAGCCAATAGTAAGCCTTCTTCATCACTTTGACGATGATAGTTGCTATGGTTACCGATCGGTGGTGGGGGAAGGAAATATTTTCAAGCGCCAGTTCAAAATGAACAGAGTATAGAAAGATACCGTTTATTTTATATTTTATCTATTTTTGTTCCAAAGATATTTAATTTTAAAACTAGGGAGCTCTTTGTGTGACACCCTGTATATCCTCAGTTTAAAATTTTTACGTATATCTTACATATTTTCATTATTAACTCTTTCAGTGTAACTTTATAATAATAGCCCAGTAAATTTAGGGTTTTTTAGCGCACTAATTTATAACTAGCTGAAAATTTCAGAATAAGTTCTCTATGACATCTTTAACCAAACCTAAAAAGTCCCCTAAGTTCCCCTGCCGGCTTCATTTGAAAATGGTGATCAAAGATGGCCGCCAAGCAATGCAGTCTTTCATTCATGTGGGAGTGCAGGAGGTATTGATTAGAGGAATTAAGTAAAAAATAATAGTTAATAAGACAAAAATTTTAGCTATTACATCAAAATCCAATCTCTCTTCAATAATAATAATTTTGAATAAAATAAAATAAATAAAACATCGTTCTGTCAGATCACGAGCATCATTGAGACTCCATTCACTAGTCCGTCTCCTGTATTAAAGATGGCTAATCCTACTTTCATAACCAAGGAAAAAATCAATATTTTGTAATGCTGTAAAGGATTATATACTCGGAAAAAGACCTTTGAGTTTCAATAAATTTTCTTCCATAAAAGAACTTGTAAATTTGGAATACAGAGAGTTAAATGACAGCAATGTGAAAATTTGCTTGTTTTTTCAAATGTTTTTCTTTATAACTGTAACCGTATAAAAATACCTTAATCTAATTTGAGTGTTTTTAAAAGTACTATAAACCAGGATTATTTTGTAAAAAAATTTTTGAAAATCCGTTGAAAATTGACCGAGATATTCCATTTTAAATGGAGGTATATTTAGTAATGATGAGTGTATAAAATATTATAACTAACGTTAATAGCGTCCTTGGTCTCTTTTGACAGATTTCTTTTTGATAGACTCAAGCTTTTGAGAAAACAACTAAAATTGAGGTATTCTATTTCACTTTAAGAAGATTATTTAAGAAGCTTTAAGAAAAGGATGTTCTGGAAAAAATATATTAAATTAGTACATAACAAAAAAGATTTATCCGAAATTGTACTTATTTATTACTAAAAATGTATTTAGATATAAAAATTCTATAAAATAAGAAACTTTAATAGTTTTCCTCATTATTTTAATCAAATTCAGTAGATGTAGGACCTGAATTTTCACAGATTTCTCTTAAACAAGATCTCCTAAGAAACTATATTTGAAACATTGGAACCCTGTGTTGAACCTCCAGATATATGCTCATTTACAGTATACGGAGGATACCTTTTGCATGCATTAATTTGGAATGAGGGTGACACTTACAGAGATAAATGTCTTAAATACGTTCGTTTTGTTCAAAAACGTTTCTCTCCATGCGATGCTATTGTTTTTGATGGTTACAGTTCCGTTCTATCAACCAAAAGTGTGGAGAGGGAAAGAAAAGTGTGGAGAGGACCAAAATGTCTGCCACAACAGCTTTTGATGAAAACTTGGTTACTACGGCCAAATAATCTAACTTTTTGTCAAACTCTACAAACAAAGCCAGATTTCAGAATGGAAGAAGCCAAAGAAGAATGATTATAAGTTGCTTTCAAGCTGAGGCCTTGCAAACGTAGGATGACGCCGATACTCTTATCTGTTCTACTGCAATTAAAGATAGTGAAAATACGAACAAGTTACAGTAGTTGGGAGTGAGATAGAATTACTAATTAATCCAACAGCGCGATGTTCTCCAAGAAAATCGCTGTTTTTTTGCGACCCCTAACAACCTAAAGAGGACTAAAGTGTTTCGACATAGCTAAAACTCAAGAAACTCTGGGCCCAATGAAAAATACAATTATTTTTATGCATGCAGATACTGGATGTGACACGACCTCGGCAATTTTCAGGAAGGATAAATCATCTGCTTTCAAGATAATGAGGAAGAATCCTCATCTTCATTCTCTAGTTTCACAGTTTAATATTCCTTCACTTGATCCCCAAAAAGTTGTTGAAATTGGTGAGATATTTATAAAATACCTTTTCGGAGGAGAAACGAATAATTATCTTAATGAGTTATTCTATACTTACTACCTTAGGGAAATGAGAAAAATTTCCAATTTTAATCTAGCAGTTTTTCCCCCAACTAGTGCAACAGCTTCTCAAGATTCATTTCACGTTTACCTACAGGTCCAGCAGTGTAATTAGGAAACAACCTAAACCCAACTGATTGGGGTTGGTTCTTAAAAGATGGCAAGTTAAACCCGGTTCCCTCAACTCTTCCTGCAGCTCCTGATGCACTTTTACTGCTAGTTTCATGTGACTGTAAAGTTAGTACTAATAAATACTGTGATAGGAAATGTCCATAAAAAGCTGACCTTCAATGTACTAAATTTTGTAGCTCTTGCTTCGGAGAAGTCTCTGAAAATTCAGGTCCTACATCTACTGAATTTGATTAAAATGATGAGGAAAACGATTAAAATTTCTTACTTTATATAATTTTTATATCTAAATACATTTTTAGCAATAAATAAATACAATTTCGGATAAATCTTTTTGGTTATGTACTAATTTAAGGGGACTACCACCAAATCGGTCAAAATATCAAGTTAAGGATTTTGCTCTCAAATCCATGTTTATACTCATAAATTGATTTAGCAAATTTCATAGTTATGCGCAAATTCTAACCATAACAAATTTTCAATGTTTATTAAGCATAGTTACCACATATTTTTTTAATAAATATTTATCAAAACTACTTTTTTAGTACTTAAAACTTAGGCTTTTTTTATACTGAACCAAATGTTATGAAACTTGGTATTTATATTCAATAGAAAAGTTTTATAAAATTAATGTTCCAAAATTTAATGATTTTGGTCCAGAATTTTTTTATCGTGCAAAATAGGGTAAAAATCATAGAATTTTCACGTTTTTAAATGAGAATCATCGAAAAGTTTTTTTTTCTCGAAAACTACTATGATTATCCAAAATCCCCCACATTAAATTATACTACAGAGCATATTTAACATAAAAATGAAAAAAGCTAGTAAGAAAAGGGAAAATGAAGGAGGAGTAGAGTTTCAAAATTTAGTGAATTTTTTTTAATATTAAAAATAATAAAACATTTTCAAACCTTTTGTGTTTAATATTCCATCACATGATGGTAAAAGATAATTTGGCACCAAAAACTAATAAAAAACTCCAAAATAAAAAATTAATTTTTTTTTGGTACCGACTCCCCTTAATATATTTATTCCAGGACATCCTTTTCTTAAAAGGCATCTTAAATAATCTTCTTAAAGTAAAATAGAATACCTCAATTTTAGTTGTTTTTGCGAAAGCTTAAGCCTATCAAAAAGAAATCTGTCAAAAGAGACCAAGGACACTATTAACGTTAGTTGAAATAATATTTTATACTCATACTCATAATTACTAAATATGCCTCCATTTAAAATAGAATATCTCGATCAATTTTCAACGGATTTTCAAAAAAATTTTTACAAAATAATCCTGGTTTATAGTACTTTTAAAAACATTCTAATTCGATTAAAGGATTTTTATATGGTTACAGTTATAAGGAAAAACATGTGAAAACACACACAAATTTTCACATTGATGTCATTTAACTATCTGTATTCTAGATTTACAAGTTTTTTAATGGAAGAAAATTTATTGAAACTCATAGAGGGTCTTTTTCCGAGTATATAACCTTTTACAGCATTAAAAAATATAGATTTTTTTCCTTAGTTATGAATGAAAGACTGCATTGCTTGGCGGCCATCTTTGATCGCCATTTTCGAATGAAGCCGGCAGGGGAACTTAGGGGACGTTTGAGGTTTGATTAAAGACGTCATAGAGAACTTATTCTGAAATTTTCAGCGAGTTATGAATTAGTGCGCTAAACACCCATTTTTATGCATTAATTTACTGGGCTATAATAGGTTTCTAAGCCGTGAGCAAGTGTCGTTTTGCCCAAAATTAAATAATCTACTTCATACAATATAAATACCATATGTTCATCTTAAATGTATAAACACAATGCGTTTAGTTATGCTATAATAAATTATATGCGATATATTATAAAGCACATTAATACCAGTTCACATGCAACACAATTAGTTAGGTAACTCAATTAACTTAACTATTTTAGATAGAGGGGTCGCAGGAAAAAAAAAGTTAAATCACGACAAAAATATGCGGCCTAATCCCTTTCAGCTCTAGAACTTCCAGAACCATTTCCAGTGACTGCATTCCCAGCGGCACAATGCTTTTAAAACTATTACCAGAAAAACGGAGGTAGAAAATCGCACGAAAACGCGGATAAACCCTGAAGTATGCAATTAAAATAAATCCCTCTTTCCGAAGTCAGTAGTAGCGACGCGGCATTTTTTTACCCGAATTAAGAAGGGAATCCTAGAGAAGAGAGGCGGGGGTATTGCGTTTCAATAGGAAATTGAGTTTTTGCCAAAGGAAATAGGTTGCTCTGCAGATGCTTTCCACTATTTAAAGTACCCAGTTACACATTGTTAAACAAAGACGGGCCTTTGATATTTGAAATCCGACGGAAGGCGTCTTCTCACAAAACATTATATTTGTTCCTTTTTATTTTTAAGAAAAAGATTCCTGTGACTACTTAAGGTCTTCCAAACCACGGATGATTTTGAGAATTTTGGGCGTTTTGAGGAGAAAAAATAGACACCGATCTCTGTAATCAATTCTGCGGATTTCTATACAATTTTTTTTCTGGCTATATTTAGGTATAAATGTAGAATAATGTCTGAATTACGAAACGAAATTGCTTGTTCTTATTTATATCTCAAGTCTGGATCAGACCAGATCCATAAGATAGTTCTTTTTTAGACTCTCCAATTCTCTTTTAAGTAATTCTTTTCGTTTCTGGTATTAGAATCGTAAAGAAGAAAGACGATAACATCAAAGGTAAATCAAAAGACACTGTGAATAAAAACATCTCTGTGATTAAATATGTATTTTTAAATTTCTATAGGTTAAAAAATACTATTATGATATGCAGATATTTATAAACAAAGTAAATGTAATTTAATATCTGTTTTGTACAGATTCTTTGATTTCCTATTTACTTAGAATGGTGTGTGTTTGGAGTTATTATTTGTGTCAACAAAACAATTCAAATGTATTACTATTAGGATGATTATTATTGATCCATTATAATACTTCAAATTTTGATCCCGAAATCTTGTAGTTATTCTTTTTTGATAAAAAAATAAGAGTGATATTTTATTTAAACTAGCGATATCGTTATTTTTATTTAAAACGGGGTTAAATTAAAAAAAAATATGCGTTTTAAAATATCTTATAATGAAAGAACACCGGTGAGCCTTAATATTGCAATGTTCGATGTATTAAATTCCGAAACAGGAGCCTCGAAATATTTACTACATACTGATATTTTAGACATACAGTTCATGCTTTTAATAAATATTGATTAACGAGTTAAAATATCTCTCTTTTCCATAGTTTGTAATTTTTTAGGGCTTGTATGTTTACAATATATCATATTTCGATTTACACATATGAAAACATATTCAATAACCAACACATAAATTTTTAAGTAGGGATCTTAATTAAATATTGAAGGAAAGTATGTATTTCTCAAAAATGCCTACACTCTTAAATATACTGTCTCCAAACTGAGTAGAAATTACTGAAACTGTGGCTCTGAAATGTGCATTTTTGAAAATGTGCATGCTAAAAAATTAAACATCATGAGCTTATTCTTGAGTTTGTGTATGACATTTTTATTAGTTAAGCTCAAGATATTTAATTTTTGAGTATGCCCTTTTTTAGAAATGAGTATATTCATGTTTTCAAATTTGAGTCGGAACCATTTTGAGTAATTTTAACCCAGTTTTGAGACTGTCGTCTTAAGAGTGTACCATGTATAACGTTTGAAAATTTTAACTTAAATATTTTTAAATTTAATCTACAAAACCTAAACACCAATTACATACGCCGCGACATGGAAACTCCGAAGAAACATATAAATAAAAAAAACATCCCCAAAAAATAAAAAAAAACATAAAACCTCACTATTTTCTTTCCAAAAAAGAGTATCTTCCATTAGAAGGCTTTGTTTTGACGAGAACAAGCCTACACAAACCGCAGAGTCCGAGTTCAAGCGTCATTTATCGCAATCCCGGCACTCTGTAGATTACTGGTGAAAAAACTCGTTGCTAAAAAAGACACCAGCATTACTACGGACCACCGACTCCATACCAAAGAGGAAGGTTTCTTAAAGATAATTTCTGCCTTATAGAAGAAGAAATAAAACGAATTAAACGGGAAGAGAAAAGAAGAGGGCAAGAAACAAGCCGGCTCCGTGTCTGGAAAGGTCACAATGAGTTTGAGAGCGAGAAGAAACGAATTTCTTAATTTGGTTGGACGCGGTCAATGGAGGAAACGGTCTGGAAGAGATTTTTTTAGGGTGGAAAATGAATTAATGATATTGTGAGAAGTTTTGTGGTTTTGTGTGGAAAAGGATGAGGCTGGTCGCTTTGTGGGGTCTATTGGGAAGGTTGGACATGGGTCATTTTTTTATTCAAGTCTGTTAGACGTGAAAGTTACGAAACTGAATGAAATAGATTGAATGGAGACAATCAGAGTTCAGAAAAGTTGAACAAGTTAATCGTTAATAATGCCCTAGTGTGAACAGTGTTCAGATGTTTTGAACGATGTTCTTCTTTTATGATATAGAAGATTTGGGGAACATACCATCAACTCCATTGCTTTCCAACAATGTTTATCGTATGATGACGTTAACATACGATGATCCCAAACTCTTGGCGTTTTTACGAGCTTTTAAAAAGTGGATTTTGTTAATATTTTTGGCAATCAAAAAATTTCTCGATCGGCCTCATATTTTGGGATATTTGCTTATTTTTGCAAGAAGAATCGATTAAAAAATATAAAAAATCGTTCAACTTCTTCATTGGCAAAAATTATGAAAATACATCCCTAAACTACAGAATACGGCCATTCAGAAATAACAACCCACCCTTTTCAGTGGGTTCTTTACCCTTCCTCTTTCTATACCTTGTTGAAAGATGTAAAATTTCAAATACCCCCCTCTTTTTCTGATGACCCTTTGAAATTTTAATTTAAACCTAAATTTAATATATTTTTAATTTTACTTCACTACAATTGTATAGAAACTCGTCCCTTTTATAAAACAACACCTTATTAACGTAGCACAAGTATTTAAAGTCGTAATTAAAACCCTTAACAAGGAGATAAAGCTAATCTGTAGAACAGCGTTTCTCAACCTTTTTACTCTCACGGAACCCTTTTGATAATGATCAAGCTCCGGGGAACCCTAGCGTCCATACAACAGTGGAGTATATAGAAATTTATTTCGGGATGGGCCCAAAGTTATAACTCAACACCTCAAAAGTATATTTAAAATAGGTTTAACGTAGCTCTTTAATGTATTTTATGTGAAATATGCATCCACGAGAACTTAATGCATACCGCCCCAACGCCATCTGAAGGATTTTTATTCAACTATACGATATGCCAGTCTGACATAAAAATAGACGGGAAAATTTGTTTGGCACCAACAACACACAACTTTGCCCGTATGCCGGTTTGATTTAACAGCGACGATATAGTCCCATCCCCCATCTCCCATGTTATTTGTTGATCATAAAGAATACTATTTCACATTGTGACAGATAATTTGGTTTGAACCCATATTAATTTTTAAATCTAGAATTATAATTTAATACAATCTGCATTGAAATAATCTTAACTGTTCAATAAAGGAAACAGTAAAACGTTCTTTGCCGTCCCGTCCAAAACGCCAGCACTGTAAATCGCTTTCCTGCTACAAGGGTGCTCTAAAGGAGAAACAACTTTTACAGGTGATGAGTACTGAGGGAAAAACAAGATATATAGGAGTTCAGGAATCTCAATTGCTGTCTATTAGGATTTGGATAAATCACATTTTCTGCAATTTTAAGGTTTTTTTACTTAATTTTTTTACATTTAAATTAATTTATTTAATTAAGGAAAACTAAAATTTAAATGAATTTAAAACATTTTAAAAGGTTAGAAAATGGGAAATTATGGGTGCTGATAAACTTAAAAAACATAATCAAAATAAAGTTTTTGTACCACTACTTCAGGGTTGCATAGCATATAGCAGCTATATGCTATGGTGACATAAGCTATATATAGTTTGGTGACATAAGGTTGTACACAGTTGAAAAGTTTTACACATAATATAATTTTTCAAAGAAATTTTGATTCTGTTTTGAAAGTGTATGAAGCAAAGAACTTTTTATCATTTGCTAGAAACTTGTTCATTGTTACTTGCCTAATTATAAGTGTGCCCTTTAGAATATCCATAAACAGAAGGGGTGTATACTTATGCCTAACTCAGGTATAACCTAAAAATTTGCTAAGACTTATAGTGAAACTTTCAAATGTGTTATTTGTTTAAAAATATCACATTTTTATTTTTCTCAAGACCAACATCCTTTTAAGAAATAGGATGAACAAGAAAATAAGTACAACCAAAAATATCCAGTTATTTTCAATGACAAGTTTTTCCCCCAAACATAAAAAAATGCGACTACCCATCTATAATTCAAAATAACCTTTCTCAACTCTTAACAAAGAAGACATCAAAACCACATCTAATACTTAACACAACTCAAGACACCTGGCAACAACAAAAATACCACCACAAAAAAAAATTCATCAAGCCCTAAATAATACATTTTCCTTCTCTCTCACACACATACACAAAAAAAAATCAACTCCAAATTGTGACCAGCTGGCCAGATTCCCCACTGCAAAATGGAACTCCGGCTTTATATGGCCCTCGAGAGGAAAAGACACAACCTAGCGGAGCTTCCTCAATAATTTACAGGTAAGCTCGAGCCACACACACCGACGTCCCATCTATCCACACTGCGCTCCAAAGTATGAAATATAGATTGTCTCCACCGAAATTGCCGGTTTTGTTTTTGGGACGAATGGAGTCTTCCATTCCGCTGGACTTTCTTTGTTTTCTCTGTGTGTTTTGAGGGGTGTTCCGTCCCTTTGGGTCGGGTTTATGGTCGGGTTCTGTGCCGCATCGTGTGTATCGGAAGGATGTGAATGTCAGTCACCCTTGTAAGTGGCCCGCTTTTGGAGTTAAATCAAGATGGCGTCTTTTTTTTTGGGGGGGTTGATTTAGGGGTGGTGTAAAAGCTGGGAGATTGAGTCGTGAATGCTTAAGGGAGATTGGGCTTTTCTGATGTGGGATAAAAGGGGATTATGTTGTTGTATGGTATGTGTTTAGAATGTTGGATGGTCTTTTGCAGTCACAGGGATACTACATCCCAAGGGGGTTTTGCGTGCGAGCGTTTTGAAAATTAAGAGTGTAGAAAGGGAACTGTGGATAAGAAGAAAAATGGGGGAAAAGTAGAAAATAAAACGTACAATTTCTAACTTAAGTTTTAAAAATGTAATTTTTAAAATATACTTTTTACTTAATCTAAATAGTTTTTTTTATTTCTAAAAATAAAGTTTAATTGTGTTATTTATTCAACTTACTAGTTTCCATCTAACAATTATTTATTAACAGTCATTGGAGTGGAGTGTAAGAGATCAGATTTCAAAATACCTAAAACAGCAATTAATATTTAAAGATAAACATCTCAAACTTAGGAACTTAGTAAAATACAAACTTAGGAATTAATAATAAAATAATTTGAGGGGGTGTAAACTTAGTAAACAAGCAAACTTAGGAATTAATGAAAAATTCATTTAACCCTACAATGCATGATTTTTTTAAATTCACTTGAAAATCATTTATGTGTCTTCTATTATGGTGTAAATTAGTAAAAAAATTCAAAAATTAAAATTAGTTAAATTTTTTTCTACTTTTAATTGACAAAAAACTTTGTCCTTGTGAAATTAATTTGTGTCCCTTGTGAAATTAATTGTGAAGTGAAATAAAACCAAATGCTCTAAAAATATAAAAAAACAACTTGTCTTTTCAAAACAATTTCTTTTCAAGCTGGAAATTTTTTTCATTTTAATTCATATGGTCCTTTTATTTTGGCGTTTTCTGTGTCTTGATTTTCGTCTCACTGGCTACAAACAAATGTCTCAAAATAGTACCCCTGTTGCCATTTACTGGCAATCTAAAGTGCTATAACAATGAAATGTTATATTTATTGTACTTATTGAATGGTGTTGTCGTTTGGAAATGGAAGTTCGAGTAGAAAATGGGGGGAAATGTCGTGTTGTCAAATGGCAACAGTATGCACTGTAGGGTTAAGAGGGGTGTAAAGCCAATAGATAAAAGGGACGATGTGTGATTAGTTTATTATGAGAGGTGGAAAAAATTGTCAAAAACATTGATCTAACTTTTGGTTTTTCATATTCTACATTATTGTGTCATCAACTGGGGTTTGAAGTCCAAGGAAAAAGGGAAATTTATTTTCAAGAACAGACATTCGCTTACTCATATATACTCTATTCATTTGGAATTGGCACTTGAGAAATATTGCTTTCCCCCACGCTAGAAGCGTAACCATAGCTACGATCTTCAAGCAGCCAATAGTAAGCCTTCTTCGTCACTTTGACGTGGATAGTTGCTATGGTAACCGATCGGTGCTGGTGAAGGAAATATTTTCAAGCGTCAGTTCAAAATGAACAGAGTATAATAGTATAAGATATATTTGCTAACTCATATATTGCATCGTCACTTTGTTTTACAACACTAAATTCTTCTTTCTTCCAAATTCATCTCAATGTTTTGTCCGCAATATAAATAGACAACACAGGATTCTTTTCTGAAAGATACATTCTTAGATACCCCCTCCTCCACATAAATTCCAAATCCAGCTAATTCCATCCCTCATCCACAAAAAAAATCCTCCCTCCACCTCCCCCGACTTAATTTAATTTAACGAAATGAGGCACCTCTAAAACCAACTCCCAAACGGCCTGAATTGTTTCGAAGAACTGATTTCAACAGCAGAGCGCATTTCTACAGCCACGGAAATTAAACAGTGATCGCTCCTCTCCAGAAAAGGAATGAATAATAACACCGAGCGCGTAATTTTAGGGCAACCGCTTTTTCTAACCATGCAAAAAGCCTTCTCACATAAATCCATCTCTTCACCCAATTTCGAAATGCTGGGGGCCTCGCTCCCTCTGGTGGCATATTTCATTCCCGGTTATATGGGGGGTTAACGCGAAATTGAACCAATCCCGGGGCTGTTGACGGGAATTTGGATAATTGGATAGAAAGGGAAGTTGACAGGGGTTTTATTATTTTGCCCCTCGGTCTGAGGGAGTTTTTTTTCGTCACGAATATTGTCCATACCCTTATGCTTCCGATTCTGTAATCCTTTCCTGCTTCAAAGTTCTGTAATGGGATTGAGGACTTGAATTAGTCATGCATTGTGATCTAAGTAGTAATATGTTTTCGGGCTGGTGAAAAGTTATCGGTTTAGTTGTTAACTATTCACGTTTATACCTGGAGGGTTGTTGGTTTTTGTCAAGGTATTAAGAGGATGAGGGACAGTATAGTTCCCTGGTAAAAATACCATAGACGTAATTTAATTATTTATGCATTAAATAAGTAACTTGCCTATAACTTTACCGAGATGGAAATAATCTTTTATGAATCAATTATACTTATCTAATAAAAAATGCTGATCTATATTTATAGTTACTATCAAAAATTTATGGAATATTTATCTGAAATAAAGATGTGGAGATAGTTCACCTTTTATCAATAACATTATTATGCCATTGATACTGGATGAGAAAAGTTTTCTTTTATAATAATTTTTAAAAAGTATGGTACATTTCTAAGAATATTTCTGAAATAAGTAAATGTATTTTTCATTTAAATAAATTTATGAAGGAACTATCAGCAATTTGTTTCTTCATTAATTTAAGTATGGATAAATAACAATTAAAGGATGGAAATTTGGAAACAGGAAACAAAAAGTTCATGAAAAATCCAAATCGCTTATGGGTTCTTGCGATGTATGATCAAAAGCTTAATATGTGACACTACTCAAGATCTATGGTAGAATGAATGAAGTTCCGATTAATTGTTTTTAAAATAGAGTTGAAACTATCTCCGGCTTAAAAGTAGTTAATTTTCAGAACAAACAACTTATTTCGCATATTTTCAATTTAACAGGGATCACAAACTTCAGCGTAAGAAATTGGTGCAGAAACCCCACTGGTTTTACGAACCTCTCTTTCTTCATTGCGATTAAGATTAAGACTCTTTTAAAGATAAGAATCTTACTGGTCCTCGACAAAAAGGACTGGTCTACCTAATTAAAAAAATTACAGGTTTTGATTTTTTGCGTAACAATTGAACTTAAGGGGCGTACAAATAATTAATTTTATAAGAGAGGTATATATTTCTCCAATGGTATATTTTTTAAAGGTATATTTTTCTTAAGGTCCGTCGGACCAATGATTTTCTGACAATAATGGTTGAAGATGGTCTCGGACCACGGCCAATTTTGAACACTGCCTAAACTTGCTAACAATTATCCGATTTCCTCAACAAATCTCCACCCTTACGGGAAAATCCCTTCCCTTCTTCATTCCCATTCCCCATAGCACCCCCGAACCTAAGGCACCACCACCCCTTCCCCTCCCACCAACAAACTGCAATCCAGGTTTCAAACGCACACAGCTTGCATCCCCCCTGACTCTGTTTTCTATTGAACATCGCCTACTGATTGAATCAACTAAATGCAGTTTTAAGGCCACGGATCCAAGTAGGGAGAAAGAGAAAATTTCTGCTTCCACCGACACGTGACCAGTTTCTCGAACAAAGGAATAACATTCGCCATCTGGTTCTGTCGGTAGTAAGAACGTGCCGCGGTAGTAAGAGGCTATTGGTGTGTTTCGAAATTGACGCATTTCATAAGCAATTTCCTACAGACTGCTGCTGGGTTTGAGTTCTTTTCGTTTGTTCCCTCCCTTAACTAGTACTAGTTTGATTAGGGGTTGGGGTAAATGTTCTACTCTCGGGAAATGAGTTTGGTGTTGTTTTGAAGGGTGGGAGTTGAATGGGATAAGTAGTTTGAACTATCGTATGAGGGGTAGTAAAAGGCTGGAATGTTTTTTATGTTCATAATATTTATTTTAAAGGTAATTCTGGATGAATTAAAAAACTTATATTGTCAAAGTTCAGATTTTAAAATCAAAATATTTGAAAATGTAATATAAAAAAATTAAGTCTTGATGTTTTATATGTTTTTGAAAAAGGTTTTTAATTACTTCTAAGTTACACTTCACTAACTATAATAAAATATGTTTCAGTGGAAGTTATCTAGTTACAATGTAGAAACAAAGGATATGCAAAAGAAAATATAAACTATGGTTTGGATTTAATTGTTGTGTACTTTTTATGTGATTATCTTTATTTACAATAGACAAACAAAGCAAAAAAAATATAGATTACCAGGGATTGTGTAAAGATTCATGTAGATGTAGCTGAATGAAAAAGCATCAAAAGGAATTACTAATTTAGTTACAACTAAGAGTTACAAGAAAAATTTAATTTAAGCTCGAATATTCTAAATATGAGGGAACTATACATGAAAACAATAAAAGAACGATATAAATCGGGGAAATTTTCAATGTATTGATGGCCCAACTACGCATTAAAATTAATTAAATAACATTAAAGATGTAGTTAACCAACTCTCTCGCAAAATTGAAGAGTTTCACGACCGGTTTGTAACCAAGATCACAATGAATTTTCAGGTAGGTGGGTCGAGTTTAAGAGAATGTTTTTGCAAACGGTTTATCGCTCTCTGAGGGCGACATCATCATTGTTTCTTAGAGCAAATTAGTAATGTAATTAGCTCTATGACTTGTGCTATATCTTTCAGTTTTTTCAAAAATAAACAAATAATATTTAACTTTCTTGAAATTTCAAATAATATTGGTATTAATATGAAAAATTATTCTATTCAAAGATAAATACTAACGTAGTATATTGGATATTACGACGGTTATTGCTTGAAAAATAAAATAATTGCATTCATTAGAAAAAGTCAAGAATTTAAATTCGCTGCTAAGCTTAGCAGATACAATGATTAAATTAATAATTAACAAAATAGGTTTCATTATATTTAAACATAGTTTATAAATTAGTTGCATCTCTTATTAACCTAACCAACAATCTTTCTCACAAAAGTTTTAGTTCAGATATCATGTATTCTCGTAGATGTATCTAAAAGAATTTCATAGAACAGACAAAGCACTCTACAATCCTGTGTTTCAACACGTGAGAACTCATGCATCAGTATAACTTATTATAGTTCTGTCACACTGGAGTCAGCTCAATGACAAATGATGCGTCTAGGAAAGTCAGAAAAGATATGATGACAAATCATATCTTACAACCACTCATTTATTTTGTTTCCAGCAATGTATTCTACGGCAATAACAAAAACACAAAGGCTTGAGCGCAAGAGTTAAAAAATTCTCATGTTTATTTCCTATTTCAGATAGATTAGTCATAAGTAAAACAATTAATTATTTCAAATTGTATTAAATATTTTATGTATTCGAATTTTCAAAATATCTAGTACTAGCTGATAATGCCCGGCTTTGCACGGGTGAAGATGAAGATTTTTTTAAAATTTTTAATACATTTCCTACCTTTATTTGATGAGTGAAAGGTGTCGAATCAAGCATTTTAAATTCTAAACAATTTCTGCATTTACCACATGATTCCCATAAAAAACAACAAAATATTAGAAAAAAAACCAAAGTTTTTTAGCAATGAAACTTGCATATTTAGCAGAAAAGACAAAATTGTTCGATTCCGGTGTTTATTATGCAAAACCATTTTTAAAAATGTATTTTCTTTTACTAAGCAAGTTTTCTAACTAGTTACCCTTTTGGGGTATTTACTACAAATTATTTACAGTTATTACAATTATTTACAGTAAATTACAGTTAAAACTACTTTTTGCATGAACCAGTTTTATTAGTTTTATGTAATAAATGACGTAATCGAACTATTTATATATGATATATTATCATGTATGCGCGTTTTAGAACTGGGTTCATTATTCGCGGATTTCCGCGGTATATTTTGGAACGTAACTACCACGAATAACGGGTGAACACTGTATTTCCAAAATTTTAGACCCTGTGTTTATTTAATATTATTCCAATTATAAAGATATAATTTATAATACAAAGTACCTCTCATGGTATATATTTTATTAGAAGAAAAAGTTTCTATTCCAAAAACATTATTTTTTAATCTGCTTATTTAAAATGGCAAATATCGTTAGAAAGTATTTGTCTTATAAAACTATTTTATATGTTCTTTTTTCATGTGTAGAAATAAATTCATTTTTTCCTATTGTTTCTTTTCTCTTTTTTAGTCTAAAAATATATTGTTTTATAATTCAGAAAAAATTCAATGCTCTAAACTAAGTACGAATTATTCATTATTTCATATTGGATATGTTACGGGCAATGTAATAAATCTGGGCATTATTAATTATGCCCACCTCACTTCGGACACATAACAATGTCCTTTTCACGTAACCTACAAGTGTAGGCATGTTTTCTCAATAGAAACAAAAAATGTAGAATACTATATGGAACTGAAAGTTATCATTATTTAACCCTCCGTCGGTCGCAACTATACTTTTTCGAACACCTCATACATTTTCGTTCGCCTTTCCGTTATTATGGGGGTAGAAGTCTGAAATTTTTGCTAGTCTCCTATCTTTACCGGATGTATGGCGCCAACCAATTTATTAAATTCGCGCGCTTTGTTTAGTTTGGTTTTCATCATAATTTTACTATATTTGACACAATGCGCTCCATAGTGTTTAACGTCTTTAAGGTACGTAATATTATTTTTTGTAATCTCTGATGCTTTTTTATTAATATACGAGTGCTTACATATCAATATTATTTAATTTTCCTTAATATATATGTAATTTTTCTAATTATTTTTGGTTTAATGCGGTTGAACATACACCTACAAAATAGTACCTTATACACTTACCTCGCCAAAAACAATGTTGTGCAATATGCAAATCTACGTTTACTACCTGTAATTTGGCAGTTTAAAGCTAAAATAATGTATTTTGGAGTTATTTTAAAATAGCTACAGGGACTGTAAGCGGTCAATTTGCCCAACCTAGTGTTACCTGTTAAAGTTTTGTTTCTGAATGGTTATTATCTGGACATGAGATCAAAAACAATAATTTAGAATTAATATCCCTCAGGTTTCACATCATTAAGTATATTTTTTGACTAAGATATTGAATTATTTATCCCGCTGAAGTAAGCTTAATTTTATGCTATTTTTAATTTTTATTCTTAATTACTTACAACAAGAATCAAATTTTTTATGTCTGAATATCTTTTATTGTTTTTAAGACCTTATCATTGAAATTAAAACGAAGAAAATTGCGATTCTTTTGATTGTGCGTTTTGGCACATTGCGACCGAACACGTCAGTTTAATATTGCGACCGACGGAGGGTTAAGTGATAGTTCCAATACATCACAGCAACATTTCCTGAACCCAGTACTTCACTACGCGAGAAGAGAAATTGAGTAAACACAAAGCCTGTTGGGTTTCTAAGAGGAATTTCGATACGCTAATTGTGATAAAAATACACTATTTATACATGGGTTTAACGAAATAATATGTGCACGCATATATGCAATTTTAAATTGGATGTTCTTTGTTTCACTCGAAATTCAGACACCGCAATCGGAACTACTTTGTTAGTGACGTAGTAGGTTCAAATAAAGTTGTTGTCTGGTATAATATAATGTTTGCTCTCTTAATGTTTACAAACACATACCGTTATCGTTTATGTAAATGTCATAAAGTAACTCAATCGCATCGTAGAATTTATAACACTTGTTAAAACTGACTGTTATAACATCGTGTATGTAATTAATCCACGAGATTTACAACAGACAACAGTAAATTCCACGCCTTTGAAATCACACGCAATAAACTGCAATCCCAAATACCCAACCAAGTCCCGTATTGCATCCACTCACCCTATTGGAATGAATCACTAAATGTTTCACATCGCAGAAGTATCGCAATACTTTTCATACCCCAGCGCACCCGCGAATCGAAATCACATCCCTTTACGGCCAGACACGCCAAATGAATTCATTCGCAACTCCGCATAATGCATTAAGTGTATTGTCTGCGTTTAATTAATACATACAAGGTAAGGCGGAACAGTAGTTGCAGCAACAATCAACGCCAAATCCATGCTTCAATCCCGTAGTGATTTAGCATTGCCGCGGGAGTGTGATAGTTCGTTTCTCGGCTTTCTAAATTTCGGCTTCCCGGAGACTTGTCACAGATCCTAGGCACGTATTTTGGAGCTCGGGTGGTCCTAGAGACGATCTTCATTCACTTAGTGGAAGGGAATAACCCCGGGATGTGCGGGAGTGTTTTGCATTGATGGTAGGAAAGGAGATATTGTTTTGTATGCGAGGAGTGCGATGTGCAATTACGATGAAGGACTGAGAATTATTTTGAATCGATTGTTTGAAAGCTCTAAAGATGATTTTCTTATGTTAGGGGAAGATTGGGTATTACTAAGTAGTTGTATGAGTCACGTAGAGTTTCAAGATTTAACTGTTGTTAGAATTACTTGCCTCTATATTGAAATTTATAGTAACATTCAGCATGTTTACAAGTGATAGTAAATCATTAGTGGGAGGGGTGTAAAAATGTTAAATAACTTCGTGTTGAATTTAAAGAACTTAGTTACTTATGATAAATAAACTTCTTTTCTTCCTTTCTTTCTTTTCTTTTTCTTGAAAACCCATTGATGTATAATTTTCGGTCACCTGTAAGAGTCAATTTGACTCCTTGGTGTCTCATACGTGTATTTTGTCATTTTCTCTTATATTTTTGTTTCTGTTTTGACCTTAAATATGTATATATATATATATTAGTAAAAAATAAATTTGGTTTGATTTGATTTGAAATAGGAGCAATTTCTTAGGGTATAATCCATGTAGTTTTGAACGGTCATTTTTAATAATAGCAATTAGGTTTTCCTAATGACTTCGTACACTCAAAACTCACTACAGAAGAGTTTAACATTAGAGGTTTATAAAATAATTCGTAATGTAACTTCCTAAACTTTCACTAATCGAGCATAACCTTTCAAAATTACAACGTAATTAAAATTTACTTCAAGTTATTAAAACAAAATTTCATACATCAACTTAAAACCTTTCAAATTGTTGTATTAAAAGACTAAGGAAAATATAAGTAACAAAACCGCATATTATTAAATATGAGAATGAAATTACGTTTATAATATTCGCAGTTTAAATACATATATTTTTTATCAAAATCTAGAGTTCTAATTTAAACCAACAGAAAAATTAAATCCTGCTTTTTTATATACATAAAATTTTAGAAAATAACGGCGTAACATTGTGTAGCAAACATTGTAGGAAGTAGCTAAAACCAAAACATTAAAAAATAATAATACGCGACAAATTTTTTATACAAAAATAAACAAACCAAAACGCGTAACCATAAACTTACACGTGTTTATTTTACAATACACACGCACCACTCTAAAAAAGCAACAATGAAATCTAATAAAACCGAGTTTGAGTTTTTTTTTCCTTCGGTTAGAACAAAAGTATGTAGAGCGTGATTAAATAATATACCCCTTTAAAGCTTCTTTTTTCTGTTTTATTAAGTATCGCATTTTCTATTTAGATTGTTTCCCCTTGCCTTTAAGGCCGAGTACTTTTCAATTCATCGCCACTAAATATTTATTCAAAATTCTCCATTCCGTATTTTTTCCCGCCGATTCCAATATGAATTTCTCGTGAACTAAATTATCGAAAACAATCTTCTCGCGCTTACCCAGCGGGGGGTAGTTCCCCCCAGAAAAAAAATTAATTACTTTGATACCGATACGACCGGGTATAAAGATGACTTTTACAATTTTTACTGTCTCGGCACATCTGCGAAATTATCAATAAACCGAGGCGTGTGCATTGAATAAAAAAGGTTTTTATTTGAGGAAAGCAGCGCTCCGCAGGTAAAAATCCACTTTAAAAGGGCAGAGTCGGAAGAGTTCATTTTTTTTATTGCGCAAAGCTCGACTTCCGCTGAGCAAACAGTTTATAAAATTTACTCGATTTGCATTTGGTTATGTGATGATGAAAAAAAATCCTCTTATTTTTCGGATTTGTTGCTAGTTACAACGATCGTCGTGTTTTAATTTCTTCGCAGTTATTCGAGCCCATGTATTCGCAATTACATATGAACGAAAGTATGCTAGAGTGGATTTCAAACGAAATTTATTTTGTATTGTCCTTTACTTTTTTGTGAATAAAGACGAAAACCGTTTTTATGGCTGTTTTCATGGCGTTAATGTTTCTCCGATCGTTGAATAGGTTTCGCCTTCATTAAGGTCATTAAGTCACAGAGAAATATAATATAGTCAAAATCTATGTTTAGGCCTTTAACCAGTTTACCCTAACCTTCTTCTACAGCCTAGATGGGTCAAGAACATTTCCCATTCGATCTCTGTTTGGCGACCTTTTTCCAATTTGTTATTTTCAGTACCCTAAAGGAGGACTTACCCCGTGTGGTGACCGGGGTACCCCGACGATGACCAAGTGATAACCAAGGGGTAAGAATATCCCCAATGTGCCCATGCATGTCGTAAGAGGCGTACTAAAATGGGTTGGGTGTGGGGCCAACAACCCCACTCCGTAAAAACTCCCACCGTTTTACCCTAACCATTGGAATCAATATTTTAAGACTAAATGCACAAAACTAGTTAAAAACTTATCCATTTCCTTAGCAATGGAATTTTTTGCGTGCAATACCAATTTTATGGTACTTACACAGAGCACTTAAACGAAATGGCATAATGGAATAAAAGCTAAAATTTATTCCAAATTAGGTATTTCAATGTCGTTTATTAGGAACTATGGACAGCTTGTAACCAACTTTGTACTAGAACACTCTTCTATTTCCATATTTTAACAATCTAGAACAACCACTTATCGAAACCTGTGTCCTCACAAGGGAATAATAATGAGTTTCTGAAACTTCTGTATCCCTAATCACAAGGAGATGGTGCACATTATAAGGGATTGAAAAATCTTAATCAAAAACAATCTTTAGAAAATTGATATAAGAACCCTCCTTGATATTAGCTTCTTCTTTAAAGTCTTACATTTTTTGTTTCAAAAGGTAATTAAAATTAATGTTAAACGTTAAACGGATATAAAAGAAATCGCTAAAGTCTTAGCAATTTAGTGTTAGTTGTAGCAATAGTTTTTTGTATGTATTCATGGTATTTACCCAGTTTAATTAAGACATTGTAGTATTTAGCAATTGGAGAACCCTATCCAAGAAGAGAACAGAATGGAGGAGGATTCTTAAGAAGGCCTTGGCCCACAAGGGGATGTGGAGCCAATGAAGAAGAAGAAGTATTTAAGTAAATTTTATAATACAGATCTTTAATAAAAAGCAAATTAGTAAACTAAGCCGAAACTGAATAACTTAATAGGGAAAAAACTAATGAATTGATTTAAAATTATATAATTTTGATGAGTAAAATAATTTCAAAAAACGGTACTGGAAATCAGGGTAGAAGTGTGCAGTTTTATAAAAGTACGCCCGCTACATTTATCTCCCTTGTTGGGAACAGTGCAAGTGGGTACGAGTGGGATCATATTATCGCATGCTATTATTTATATCCCTTATGTATTTTAGTTGTTAGACATTTTGTTACCTTCTTATTTATTTTATTACCTTTTTTCTGTTAAAGAATCATACTATTTTTGTAAAAAAGAACTAATTATTACTTGCTGGGTAAATATAAAATGTAAGATATATTTTTCTTTTGAACAACGTGACATCGTTAGATTTTAACTCCTATGAATTTTAGGGTAGTAAACTTAAGTTCCTTAATTTTTTTGAGTCTCTGGCTTTTATTTTCTCAACTTTATAGTTCAAAATCATTTTTGCCTGAATTTGTATACCCATCGTTCCTTTACTGGACCCTTTATTTTTGCTAATATAGTGCATCACATAATTATAGGTCCACCTAAAAATTTCTTTAAAATTGAACAAAAACAATTTCTTTTTATATTCTGAGTGTTAAAAGGATTTTTTAACAATCATTAGAGAAAAACCAAAGCATTTTTATAATATTTGTATTTATTTAATTTAACAAATTTCATTAAATTGAGAAAAATCACTTATTAAACTGACACATAATTATAGGACCACTGACATTAATAATTTATTTGACGGCCATTTCTGCGAATAAAATCGAAAATTCTGTTTTCCATGCTTTGAGAAAGGTTTTTTAGTGTAAATTTATTTAAATTTTTCCAGGTTTTTATAATTGCTTTTTTTAATTCATCCACAGTAGAGAAATTTAAGTTATTTTCATAAATTTCACGAACTAAGAGTCCCCAAACATTCTCCATTGGATTCAGGTCTTGGGAGCAAGCTGGTCAGTCCGAAACATCAATTTTGTTAGCAGTATACCATTGTTTGGTGCTAATACTGCTATGTACAACGGCACTGTCCTGTTGGAAAATTCGTTTACAACGACAAAATCTTCTCATGTATGACAGAAGGTTGCTCTTAAGTACAGTTGGATATGCTACACTATCCATTTTACATGACAAAAATGCCAGGGAGACAGTTTTATAACCACAAAATGCCCCCACACCATGCAACTGCCCCCTCCAAAATTTCTTTTAGAGAAGTATTTTTTTATCTTTCCTTAAGCCATGCCAATAAGAATTATACCCGTCAGGACCATCCGATTTGAATTTTTTTTTATCACTGAACACTATCTGCAACCAAAAAAACTACTGTAGTACAGAGAAGTACATGAAAAAGCATAATTACATACTAAAAACAAAATTCTTACTTTACTCCAGTCAGTTTGCATGTTTTTCCGGGTAAATTGTAGTTTTGCACACAAATGGGAAGGCTTTAAATATGGGGAGGGTTCTTATTTTGCTCTCATAATGTGAGGACTTGATTTAATTACTCTTCTGATGGTTTCTCTGCTCACTTTTAGGCCATTTTTCCTCCTAATCTAGTTCAGAGTTATAGAAGAATTGGATGCTGCTCTAATAATTCGCCCCTTATCTTGGGAAGATGGCTTGGACAGGCGTCCAGGATGTTTTTTTGTTCCAAAACTGGTCTTATTTCGTAGAAAATTTCCAAGTACATTATGAGACCGGCCTATTTTACGGGCGATTTCTCGTACTCCATATCCACGGTCACCGTATCCCTCAATTAATCCCTTTTCACGTTCAGAAAGCCTTAAACCACGGTCCATAGCTGCTTCTAACTATTTAAATGCACCAAATTCGTTTGCATGCCTTTATAACAAGAAAATTAAGCATGGACCTATAATAATGAGACGCATAAATTAGCTCTAAATTCATAATTACTACTGCGCATGCGCCGCACCAGGTTAATTTGCATATTTTTAATTTGAAAATACAAGTCTTTTTCATATATGCAAATTTCAAACAATAACTTTTACTTCAACTTCAAAAATTCCGAGAATTTACGGTGGACCTATAATTATGTGTCGTATTGAGAAAATAAATTTGAAATCACCCATGAGTAACAATAAACTGAAGTCAAAAGGATTCAAGAATTAATGAAAATAATAATAAATAAATATAGGTAAAAATAACTTTTTCAATGTGTTTAATTAAATATTCTGGTATATCCTTTGAAGCTTCCAGTTTTTCCTTTGCTCTAGGGAATCATTAATGATTTTCCTTTTGTATGGATTATTGTGTTGAGTCATAAAAGACTACAATAAAACTAAATATTTAATTTAACTATTAAAAGAAAACACGTTTTTAAGAGCAAAAAACCTTAAATCATCATTATAATAGTTAAAGAATAGTAGTGAAGACGAGATAAAGGTATTAATATAAAGCTGCAGAATAGTACGATTTAAAGTTTGAGTTAATTTTATTTTTGGTTTTTGGTCAATAAAGTAGAAAAATAAAAGAAATATCAAAATGTATACGTTAGAAATATCAAAATAAAATTCTTTCAGCACATATTTTAAGGTCATATATAAGGATTTATTTGCTTTCCTTTAAACTCTTAAAACATAAATTTCGAACAAATAAAATGTGTATTGAATTTAAATTTTTCAAAAATCTTGAGAAGGGTAAGGGATATTACACTTTCTTTATAATTATAAGTGATTTTACTTTACAAAAACAGCTGGGAAAAAGCGATTTTTATCTCTAACTAAATAAAAGTTTAAAAGAAATAATTGTTAATAAAATACCTTTCTTCTTTCTCATTTCTCTTTTTTAAATATTAAATCATATTAACCATAGAGTTAGTACTAATATAGAGACAGCTTAAACATCTTCTACGCTGTTCAAAGTGTGACCGGTTTTTCGGTTTCGTTCTGCCACTCACACTTGACCCACCTACGAGAGCTCCCATGTTAAAATTGACTTCCGCCACTCACACAGGTCCGACTTTTTCGACATGCAAGTAGGGATTGTTTCCCGGGATCCCGGGAAACCGGGATCCCGGGATCCCGTAGAATTTTTAGGCCGGGACAAGTCCCGGGATTTTTCAGTCCGTCCCGGGATTCCCTCAAAGTTTTAAATTTCTTTAACGCTGCTACAAACGCTTAAAAATCGTTCCTCATGGCATGAAAAAATATTTCCTTTCCTTGGGAAATACATATAAATTAGTGGAAGTGGTTTAAGTCTGCTGAATTCATCTGCTGAATTAAATTATCTCCCAGTCCAAGAACTTTAAAGCTAAAAACCAATAAGCAAGGACAGGGCCGGACTGGGAAGAAATTTCGGCCCGGGCATTTTAAGTCTGAATCGGCCCACAGCATAATTTTCATGGAAAATATAACTTCATAGAATTAAAAATTTCGGGGGGGGGTCATTGTACCTCCCCAAGAAATTCTTTTGAAAATTGACCCCCTAAGAATAGTCTAAAATCCACCTTGAAAGTCCGTAATTGGATACGTGATAAACTCAATATAGACTTTTAATTCTTTGTTGGTAAATTCAGTGGGTAAATTTAATGGCGCAAGTTCAGAGTTGCGTATTCTTGGCGATTTTTGGCTCTTTAGGGGCACATTTAGAAGCCAAATGACTCTTTTAACATGAGTTAGGGTTACCATATTAGTCATCTTTAACGCTAAAAACTTGGCGCATACGCAAGTCTGAACTTAAGCCGATAGAATTTCCATCTTGACGAACTTAATATTAAAAGAAATTGTGAACAATGTATAGAAAGGGGGGTCAGGGGGTCCTCCCCCAGAAAATTTTACTCTTATAAGTACTGTTTTAACTCATTTGGGACCCTTTTTGGGTGACATCCGAAAAGGTTCGCTCCTTTTATGCTGTGGAATTTTTGAAGATGAAACCAGGAAAATTTGTTAATAAAAATATTTTAAATAATATAATGTGTTTTTGAATTCAGTAATTTATGCCATCATTAATGAATTTAATTGCTGGTAAATTAATGGTTTGGTGGCCGCACAAAAATAATTCGTGGGCAGCAAGTTGGAAATTCCTTCGGAGTGCGGATTCATTTTACAGGATCTTTTTCATTCATACCACTGTAAAATATTTTGGTTGTAGGCGGCCCACAAACGGCCCTCGATGAGTAGTGACCCACCGGGCATTTGCCCAAATGCCCGCATGGCCAGTCCGAGCCTGAGCAAGGAACTTGCCGATTTGTATAATACATACAATGCTCGCATGTTGACATGAATGGGGAAACTTAGCTACTCATCTCATCAACGATTTTTATTCTTTAGTTATGTTAGTGATAACAGATACAAATCCTAATAACTCCCAGCACGAGGTCATTTTCAACCACAAAGCAATATCGCAATTCTAACCAGAGATATCAGAAACTCATAACCTTCGTTATGCGATGAAAATAATTATTTATGAGATAGTTTGAAACTTATTTCCGAATGAATACAGTACTAGTGATCTCACAGCTTTTAAAGAGATAACACGTTTTGAAAATCAGGCAGAGAATATTCTGATTTTACTATTGTGACTGAAAAAGATTGTACATTTTTCATGGGAGCACTTCATAATAAGACCGAACTCTGAAGCAAAATGCAAAAATTTTTCTTTGATAATTAAGTGGAAAGGAGGCTCCACGAGTGGTTTGCTCCAACATTTAAAAAACAAACATTCCATTGAGAAGCCAAGCCTTGCAATACATATCTATAAGGGAATTCAAAAGCATTTTTAGGGTAAGTACGCTTTTAACTTGGGTATTTTTAAAAAATATTTAAAATAAGTTTGTGTAATTTCATAAGGTTTTATGGGATATTGTATGTGTGTACTATTATAATGAGTGAATATAAAATTGCCAAAAATATTTTAATATCATTTAAAAAATTTTAAAGCCTTGAACAGAAAAAATTTACCATTAAAAATTAATAATTTCTCCCCATAATTTTTTTCTAACTTCATCTTTATGCAAGTTTTGATTTTACAGCCAAAAAAATTTTTTTTCTTGAAATTCTGGCATTAATTAATTTTCGGGATTTCCCGGGATCCCGGGAAGATGTCGAATTTTATCCCGAAATCCCGGGATGACCGAAATGCAATTACCGACAATCCCTACATGCAAGGTTGCCTGACCGAGAAGAGTAAGCTGTCTCTATATTTGTACTAACTCTATGATATTAACCCATTAATGCCCAACTTTTTATTTTTCTTAAATATTTGGTAAAAACATAGTAAATAGCCCCAAAACAACAGGAAAAATAGTAAAAAAAATCCCAGGTTAAAATTTTAATTTCTACACTAAAATTAAAAAACGTCCCTAAAAAGGGACGTCAGGCACGAATGCCCCCGTTGTTTTTCCTTATAGTAAACGCATGGTAGAAAACTGTTTTAAAGCCTCAAAAACATCTTCTACCTTTTTAAGTGCAGCAAAAGTGATCGGAACCATACTGTAACATGGATATGAACAAAAAATATTAATTATTTATCCAATTAACTGTAAAATTAACCCTAATTAACGTAATTTGAACATTTTTTATACTCTAAAACACGTTTTTTCCTCCCAAATCTATGTTAATTGCAAATTAATTAAGGTTTTTAATTGAAAAAGGCATTCTTTGTTTATATGTTACCTAATTTTAAGTATTAATTACTTTTACACACCTCAAATCCATCAGAATATCTCAATTTGTGAAGTTTAAGTCTTTCAAATGCCCATACTTTTTTCATTTTATTTAATTTAATTGTGCGGAACACGAATTTCTCCCCAAAAATCAAGCATTAGTGGGATGTGCATTTGCAAGCCAGATGATATAGATTGATCTGCAGTAGAGAACACAATTATTAGCGACATCTAATTAGAAAAAGAGCCGAAAATTTATCACAAAAGCGACTTTTTTGACAATTTTAATGACAAAAAGTCATTATAACTAATATTAATTAAACTTTTAATTAAAATATAACCGGAATATATTTGCATAAGTCATAAATATAGTAAAATAATTAATTTATTCCTTTTAATTAATATAAATGAATTAATTCCTTATAATTTAAGACTTTTTATTCCATTAATTTGGCAGAAATAACAGTATTTTCCAAAAAAATAAACAAAAATAAAAAATTTATTAGCTAATATTAAAGTAATTTTATAAATATCAGTTATTTAATTCATTTCATAAGAATCAAACGCGTTTTTATGAAAAAATAAAGGAAACACTAGCATTTCACTATGGGGAAAACCACGGGGGCATTCGTGCCTGACGTCCCTTTTTAGGGACGCTTTTCGAGGGTCCAAAATAAGGTCAAGATAAAATATTTTGGAAAAATAAAAAAACACCCCAACTGATTTAATGTATAAACAGTAATATATATCGGCATTGAATTTTTTTTAAAATAACTCCGATTTTTAAGCTTTTTCTTTTAAAATTTTTAAAAAAGCACTTTTCTGAAAAATTCTATCTTCCAACTTTAAAAAAAGTGAATTTTTTTTGAAATTCTGCTTTCTTCTTGTGTTCTTTATGTTCTATGAAGATCAGAGATACATCAGTGCAAATTTTGATTCAAAGGAACAATTTTTGTAGAAATAGGAGGATTTTTAAAAAACGTCCCTAAAAAGGGACGTCAGGCAGTAATGGGTTAAATTAATTATCCTGAAAAGTTTAAAATGTAAATAACTACCTAGATCGAAAAAAAAGAACAATTAAATCTTCAAAAACTGCATTTTGCACAAAATTCATTTTTATAATTTCAAAAGCGCACATCTCCTTTCGTTTGAAACAAGTAAAGTGGTGTTTAAGTGCACACATCTGGTTTTTTTCTTCTTTTCCACCAGGACAACTAATTTAAAAAATCCAAGGTAAGGCCTTCTATCGAGGCTTCTAAGCTCTTTAAATATGCACGGGTACAGAACAGTACGAGGAATCTCCCGGGGGAAAAAGGATAATATTTTACTTTTTCAGCTCCTCAGATAGCTCGTATTCCTTACCAATAACTCTCTACCTTCCATTAGTAAAACCGGAACATATTTTCTGCATTTGCCGCTAACTCCGAGTAGAAAAATGGGGAAAAAGGGTAAAAAACCGGTTCCAGGCATTTTATCGGCAAAATTCTATTTTCGGAAACATTTACTCTTATTTACCTCTCCGTTCTAGAAGTCGCTCCATTCTATCCCAGTTTCCTCTGCGCTAGAGAAGAAGAAAAAAAAACGTTTTTGGGGTTAGCTAAAAACTGCACTAAAACAGACTCAACTCCAGGTTTAGTGATCCAGGGTTTAGTGGGTGAGCATAGGTGGAAATGGATGGATTATTTTACTATGGTTCTAGGAAGCTTGCGATGATTGGTTTACTCACAGGTAGGATAAGAAACCTGTTTCAGATATTTGTTAGCGACGTGAAATGTATGAGTCTGTTTTAAATCGTGCAAAACAATAGTAATAAAGATTTTGCATCTGAATTTTATGTTTCCGTAAAACTTCCAATTAGAATATTTTACACACTAAACAGTTGAAAAGGGTATGATAAAGGGGTAGACAAAAATTATTCCATAATGCCTGTAACATTTTACTAACCTAAAGTATAATTACTTAAACATCTCAATAAAGAACAATTTAATGTGAAAACGAAAGAGAAATTATATCCTATCCGATTAAAATAACACATTGAGAGTGCATGTAAAATAATTATAGCTTATAAAAACGTATGACATGTAAGCTTACATATATTTATTAAATCTAATGTAGTCTTATGTACTGTATGTACTACCTTAAATGTTAAAGAAATGGTGTTCTTTCTCTGTCTAACTGTTACATGTATAAGTTCCCTGAAGGATACCCATATTCATACAAAATTGGTTTACTAAAGATTTTAAAACATCACTTTCCTCAAACAGGAAACACATATATACTTCATATGTCCTTTAAAGTTGATTTAATCAGTTTATATCAATTAAGATTGTATTTTTATCTTATAATCTAACGAAATTTCAAATTACAAAATAATTGCTAATACACTTTGAAATAACTCGAAAGTCTCCGATGAATCAAAAAAAGCTATGTTTGAGTTTAAATATTCCGATGATTTATACAAAAAGAATTTAAACCCTTAAAAAATAAAAGAACCGCGCAATTATAAATTTCACTAACAGCGAAAAATAAACAAAGGTAGTATATTCAAACATAAAAAATACTCTTCCAGCTCTCATACTGATTTCCCCAAACACGTAAATAAACGCATTTTGTCAGCGAGTAAAGAAACTTTAAATAAAAACTGACGTTAAATATTCTCTCTTTCCCTCTGAAAAGTGCCTGCTCTGTTGGACCACCCAGGCTTTTAGTCAAGCCGAGTCGCATGCAGAAAAGTCCTCCGATCCCATGGGACTAGGGGTGATGAGAGGGTAGATTCTGGAAGGGGTGTTGCAGAGGAACAGTTTTACCCGGGTAAAACTGATTGAGTAATGGAAGGGTGGTTTGCGGGTGACGTGTGTTGAAGCGTCAAAATTACGCGTTTCATTTGAAGGATGTGGGTGCGGGGTAAGAGTGTGTAAATGACATATGTCGAGAGGAGCTATTTATTTTTCTTCTTTATTAGTGTTTTAAAAGTTGGTTTGATACTTCTACTTTCTATTTTTATTGTTTAACCCTTTATTTACCAAATTATATTCGGCTCGAGTTTAGAACTGCTGATGCGCCACGTTTTTAGCGATAAAAATCACTATATAGTTACCCCAACTAATGTTAAGTGAACTATGTGGCTTCTAAATATGGCGCCAAATAGCCAAAACTCGCCAAACATCAGCAGTTCTAAATTTGCGCTAGTGGTACTTACAAGTGATGAAGTTATGAAGGATTAACATATTTTTAAAACATAATATACATTAAAGTAAAATTATAACATATAACCCATTAATCGAAAATCAAGCATAATGTATTTTATGTACTTCTGAATTCAAGCAAATAAATAAACCGATTCCAATATTAGGCCTGCAGTAAATTTTCTCACGCCTTCCCGTAACCTAAATACATAAAATTAGTCTAAATTGGTCGATTTTCAAATATTTTACTTTTTTTATAATCTATAATTTTACAGAAGGGGGTGACTAATGATGGAATAACATGGCGTGATGAAAGAATAAAACTACACTACCCTTATTTTCGGCTTTAGAAAGTGATAAATAATTTATGCCATGAAAAGTGTCCGGTATCGTTTTCTCATAAAAGCGTTAACACTTTAAGTGTAGCTAAATTAGTTCCCACTTTGGAAAACACCTTCTGAATAAAGTGAGTAACTAATGAGTAGTTATTTCCGAGGTTCTCAAATTACCTTAATATTACCAGATTCTCAGAACGTCAAATTGAGGGGGTGGAAATAAACTAGTTTCATCTACGGTAATTATTTATAGAAATTTGTCGAGATTTTAGGAAATGATTAAAAAGTGTAAAAGGATGTATGTAATCTTAATCAATCTAAAACCTCAAGTTAAATTAGAGGAAGTACTAAATTGTATAACTTCATCGATTTTGTAAGTAAACATAACGGACAAATTTTTTTTCGATGGCTTTTATTTAACTCGGGCACTTAATGATACATAAAAATCTCACCATTTGCAGTTTAATAACGTTTTGAACAAGTTCAAATACTCATGAGTATCACGAAATGCAAGAACAGCAAACACGAGCTATACGATATATATAATAGAAAATGACAAGGAATAGAATCTAGATAAAATACTCCAGACTCCGAAAAAATATATATTTGTGCGACTACAGATGATTTCTTTCGATAGCAATTCGATTGATGTCAGTGGTAGAATTTTGTATTTGCTTTTCCTTCTCAAACATTGATTGTGGTTTTTTTTTCGAAATATACCGATTGAACAAAGCGACAGTGAAACTCCCGAGTATAAAAAGAAAGGGATCTCCAAATTAAGAAGGAAATAATTGAACGCAGAAGTAAAAGTATTCACCTGGGATCCAGTGAAAGGGGTTGGGTAGTAGATAAAAACTTTCGCTATCCGAAAAGCATTTTTTTCTTTCACTAAGGTCTCAATTTAGTTCCTAGATAGTTTATCTCGGAATAATCTTAAGAAAAAGTGCGGAGTGTAATTTTATTTAATGTTGGCTAAAATGAAAGGGAAGAAACCTTTACTTAACAATGCTATTTTATTTCGTGTCATATATATTTATATTCAGTTAGATAGAAATATTTCGTTTTTATTTTTCAATTCTTAGTTTTTTCAATAATACTTAAGAATAAATAAAATGTTGTTTTTCCCATAAAAACTGTGTGTTTTTAATAAAAACCTGTATGTGTTTTTAATAAAATATTGACAGATATTTCCCCCATTAATATTTTTTTAATTTTTATTTTGTCTTTATTAACATTTTAAGCTTTTTTTCTTATAAATTCAGTTTTATCTAGTAACTCAAAAAAAATAAAAAGATAATAAAATAACGTTGTTTTATTTTCTTACCATCAAAACATCTGGCATATGACCACAAAAAATATATATAACAACAAAAATATGACACATTACATTCCCATATTATAATAGTTAATCTTTCGGATTTTATACGAGTACTAATTTAAACTTACATATTATTTTAAATTTGCATTTAAATATAATTAAGAAATTTTTGTATTGCTTCATACTTTTACATTCATACTATACATTCATACTTTTTACATAATTCGATAAGTTTTAATTTGGTATCAAATTTTCCAAATATATATGTTACGGGCAATGTATAAATCTGGCATTATTATTACTAATGCCCGAAGTGGAGGAGGGAAATGTGATATATTCAGTGGCATTTATCAATGAAATTTATCCCTTTGCCCGCCTCCCACTCTGGGCATTATTAATAACCAATTAATCACTTTGCCCATAACATTATGAAATATATTAAAGTTAGAGGAAAGTTTTATTCCCTAAAAATCACTTACGAGGTACAAAGGACAACTCTATTGCAATGCATAATCTGAGAAACATAAATTAGATATGGGGCAGTAAAACTTTCTATAAAGCATCACAGAAAGAAAAACACGTAATTAAATTCAAAAGATCCGAGACCTCACCTTTTCTTCATACACCTACCCCAGTGATTAAGTAGCGAAATAGCGTACAATGAAACGCACGATTCATTTTAAAATTTCAAAAGCACCTCGCTTGCACAAAAAAAGCATTATCAATGCCTCTTCGCATGTCTGTGTTCTCGGCACTCAAAACTGACTTTAAGCATGCATTTTTCTTTCAAAGTCTTTCCATTAGCATGGTGCAGCGCGCCAAGATTGGGAAAGTTTTTGAAGGATTCTGTTTTAATGTATTTTTCAGAAGAGAAATGCATTAGTACGGGAATAAAAATCATTCAGTTTTAGAGCGTTACATTCAAGTTTCCTCCTTAGAGCAAAGTTTCAGCACTACTAAAGGTTTAAAAGCATTAGAAGGGAAAATGCACAGATCACAACTATACATTCAGTCACAGTAATGCAGCACTTAATATAGAGTTTTGGAACATTATAAAGCCTATATAGATTACTGGAGGAAATGAGCAACAACTCAATGAAATTTAATTAAATGACTTAAACGAAATAATTAAACATTTGAAAGTTTAAAAACAATTCTAAGGCGAAATAGTTTGATCATGAATTAAGCAGTCAAACATTCAATTAAATAGAAACTTTTTCAATAAAGGTAGTTGTAATTAAGCTTATAGAATATTTGTAACTGCGAATATATAAAAATCAGAAAATACCTTTTAATTATATTCAAATCTTATCTTATAATAAACTTATAAATCAATCTTAATATTTAAATTTTAATTATCTTAATGAAGTATCATTAAAAGGCACCACTTCATCTGATCTCCGAAGACACGACAATAACATTTTAAGTCGTACGTCAATGAATTTGCCGTTCACTAATGAATTAAATTTCTACTAAGTATTATTTTGTTAACATAGCAAATATTTTCGATCCTTAACGAACTTGTTAAGTATCCGAACACTGTTCAGAAGAAAAATCGTTACACAGCTCATTCCAGGAGTAATATTTTGATTCTTCGCACTTTTTTTAGAAGTATTTCCATTTCTTCTCGTAAGACATGAAAATCTAATGAGGAGATCAGTTTGAGCTACTTATATGATTTTGTAAATATCTGATTACAAAATTAAATTATAATGAAATCAAACTCAAAACACAGTTAAATTGAAGTATTTAATAATTTGTTTTATTCATTTATAATAGATAGAAATATCAATTTAATATTTTAATACTATTCTAAATTAAAACATCAAACCATTATTTTTAAGAAAACGTGTAAATTTAAAATAATAAATTTGATTATCAATATTAAAATAAGATTATTTTTGAATTGACGAAATTAAATAAAATGACGATCAAAACGTTTTTATACAGTTGGATTCATTTCTATTAGGCTCTGTAGAATTCCTTTAAAGTGTATAAAGCTCTACTTAATTCATTTCAACAAACAGAAAAATATTTTGTTCAAACGTTCGTGCACTTCGTTCATAGAAACAACTTAATAGTGCTTCTTAATCATTCCGTTTGATGTGGAAAACACTTCTTACCAAGTAAAACTTCAAAGTTTAATAAGTTGTTACCAAGTTAATCATTACCCTGGCATTTATGCACTAAAACGTACGCGCCACAAAACTTTCCCTTTGTAAGCGTTTCCACAATGCCCATAAAGCTCACGTTTCCCTATCATTAATCAGTGGCATAACACCAAGGAATTTAAAGGACAATTTCTCTTCTAATCTATAAAGTATTCACCAAACGCCACCTCCATAATAACTTTATCCCTTTTAACGATGCAACTTCAATGGTGCATTTTATCCAGTTTTTTTAACAAACAGCCTTTCAGAGGAAAATAGCTTAAAATAGCCGTTTGCCAGCTGGCTGTTAACAATCCAGTCACGGCGTTTATGTCGTGAGAGAACTTTTTTTTAGGCCGTTCAGATTACTTAGTTATTTTATACTCATTTGCAACGTGGCAGCTGAAAATAATAGCAGCTTTCGTTTGGGTCTTAGGGAGAATGTTTTACGTAAGTTGTGGAGGTTGATAACGGAGAAAGCTTTGCTTTTTTTTGGTGTTGTTACGTAATAGATGAGAATTTTCGGTTTTACATTGTTTTTTCACTTTATTTGGGGGGTTGAGTATGTGAAAGTTTCGGTCGGAAAGTTTTTAACGTGTAATAACTCTAGATATTTGGTTTCTAAATATATTATGTTCACTCTTTCAGTTACCTTTTTTTTAAAAGCATTGCTTTAAAATGAAATGGGATTGATTCAAAAAGAAAAACACAATCGCAATTTTTAACCTTGGATACATAAAAAAACTTGTCTCTTAGATTTATAATTTTTATTGTATAGATTTCTATTAAAAGATTAAAATCTAATTTAAAAAAAAAGTTAAATTGTAAGGTGGATTTTTCAAGTTTTAAGAAAACTAACACTTTAGTTATGTTCTTAATCCATAATTTTTTTCAAATAATTTGTTACGTTTTAAATTAGATTCGTGAAATTTATTTAGTTTTTAATTGTCAACGAATCACTAATGCTAGTTATTCTTCATCGATTATTTTATTTGTCCAAGAGATCTAAGAGTCACCAATGAGGTATTTGCATGAGTGAGGGATTTGCTTGATTTTATACTTTTTCGATACATTATGGTCTAAAACTCCCGAATTTCTGATTTTTCAGTTCAAAAATGTGTTTTAAATAATTTAAAATTAAATTTTATTTTTGCCAAAACGTCAGAAAAATCACGTTATCAGAAAACGGGCTTCTATTGGATGTGACGTCACAGCGCATGAAAACCATTGTGTTTACTGTTTTCACGTGATCAGAAAATGGGCTTCTATTGGATGTGTCCTTACAGGGCATGATTTGTGATTCGAGAGTGTTTTCGTACCAAAAAACGAATTTTCAAAAATTTATATATATCTCAGAAACTATGCTACGAAAATACTTGATTTAAACATCATTCTTCATGGTTTTTTATCTACTATTTTAATAAAATTTAATCTCAAAACGTGAGAATACCTCATTTCGCATGTACACGATCACATGCGTTTAAAACTATAAAATGAGTAACGCCGTGCTAGAATAAATACTTTTTTATCAGCCCCTCAAATGAAAGTAATTTTAACCACTTATCCATTGTTCAATAATCAATTTTTTTTATGACAGCTTATATTTAATTTTCCAACTATAAGATAAATATGTGCTGTGTTAATTTAAAAAAAATCAATACATCAAAAATAGAGACCACAATCTTACTAGAAAACTATAAAGCTCTTTAAAAGAAATAAAAAAACTATTTTCAAGTGGAAAAGTACTTTACGCTAAGATGTATAAGTAGTCCTTTATTTTCCCCATTTATCCACGGAATTCAATCAAATTTCTTAGATCTCTGTATCAAGACATGAGAGGAAACACAGAAAGGATCAGGTGCAACTTGAAATCTTGGAATTTAAACGAACTCCCCCTTTGCTAAAAAACAACCTAAGCTTTGAACATTTTTGCCACTTCACTTATTCGTGTTTTCATAACCCCTAATATATTTCCCATTATTTTTAGACAAGTTTTCCCCTGGTTTTGTTACATTATCCTATTTCAGGAAGATTTTGCATCCTAAAAGCTGTCGTGGTATCCGAACAGTTTCTTTTTTACTTACAAAATTTGAATAGGAAAGTAATTTTTTTTGGAAACTCCTTCTCCCATAGCAGCAGTGTGAACATTGATCAAGGTAAGGCACCATGCTTTGAATATTTTTATTTTGAGTTTTTTTTTAGACTAGAGAAAACTCACCTTTTTTTGGTGTGAAAAACTGAATGGATCTGGGAAGTTTTGATTTTGTCATTTTTCTTACTAAACTCAGGGGTGAGTTCCCGAGAAAAAAAAGTTACTTCAATTTTCAGTCTTTAGATGGACATTTCCTTCTCCGAAAGTTAGATATCAGATAAAGTTTCGGTAGGTAGTTTCTTCTGAAACTGCTCAACTTAAGTGTTGGGAAAGATTTATATGTTTGAGGGGGAAATATTCCAACAGAAAAGTCTACATTTTATCTTCTCGTGACAACTCGCATATGTTTTACAAATGGAAAAATAAATGGTCGGGGTTGCAAGTTTGGATATTAAGAATGCTTGACCCTATCAAGGAGGGAAAAGTGATGAAGCCCAGGAGATGTCAATATTTTTTAGAATGTTAAATATATTTTGATTGAGAACAGTTGTTTGTCACAAATATAATGATAAATTTTTAAAATCTCAAATTTTAATTTGGAGAAATAATCAAATTACATTATGAAATAGTTGTCTAAAATAAGGCCTGATTATAATTTTATCAATAGGATGGACTTTTAAAGTTTTCAATTTAATGTATCTCAAAAATAACATTTTATAACTGTTTGTTTTTTCCATTACTTATAATTTTTTTTGTTCTCTAAAACGCTTTTATAGCTTCTAGTAACTAGGGCTTCTAACCACTGGCCATGTTATTACTTCTGGTAGTAAAATAATTATTCTTTCCCTTTTAGTTACATTAAAAAAACTTATAATTTAAATAAGATACATTCTTTGTATTTATAGACATTATGTGTTTATTTTAAGCCTATATTCATGAGAAAATTACTTAAAGCTTAGAAGATAAATATGCTTTTTTCAAAATAATTTTTATTTTTCCCGAATATAAATTAGAATAGTATTCAAAATATTTGAGTCTGAACTTAAATTTGTATGCAATTTTATTTCATGTAAATATTTTAGGCGTTCTATTTGGGTAAAAAAGGGTTTAAATTCAAACAGAAAACCTAAAAATAGGATATTGATGCATGGAAGGTTTTTAGCAATTAAAAAAAATTTAAATACATTATGTTTTGTAGCATCACTGAATAACAAAAGAATTCAGAATGATTTTTTTGTGGTGATATTTTAATAAATGGATCTTCCGATAACCGGAAGTTTGAATTTACTCTGAAAAACTTGTTATTTTTAAAATAAATTCAGAATATGAATCATAAATAAATATTACTCTTAAAAATTCAAAATCTATTTTTCAATCAAACTTTGAAAAGCACGAGTTTCACATGAATTTGTTTAAAAACGTGTATTAAAATTAGAAAGGCTTTTCTTCCGCTTCTTGTTTTAAATTTGCTTAAAATAGATACTTTTTGTAAACGTGAAAAATTAGCATGGATAATTATAATTAAATTACTCGGAATTTTTTGTAAGGTCAAAAATAAATTGTTTTGATTTAATCTAATCTAAAGAAAAAGCTGATATATTTCCTTAGGAAGAGGTAATTACCTTCTTAAATTAAATAACCTTACACCACAATTCACAAAAAGTTTTAATGCTTGCTTAACATATTTTTTTGTTTTATTTATTAAAACGTTTTCTAAATATTTGACTTTCTTCTACCAAATATTTGATTTAAATTTTTATGATACGATAATCTTTGAAAACTTTTTTTTTAAAAAGTAGTTTTCACAACACTTTTCAGATATTAGGTCATCCCGAAAGTTTTGTCGCTTCAGGGACATTCTGTATACAATGTATGTTTTGGTACTTTTCCATTACGGTAAACCGATAAAGTACTTCTACTTCTATCTGAAGCCAATTTGGCGAATTCGGCTCTTTTTTTGTTGGCTCACTTTTCGAGCTTTCCCAGTTTCTACGATTAATAAGATTTTGTTTACTTCAAGTTGCCACTAATTGAAAACTTTCAAATTAAAATTCAAAGGAATTTAACTTTAATTTTCAGTCATATTAAGTCCCAGTTGTCGATAAGTCTCCAAAACCAAGCCAAGATACCAAGTGGACTGTAGATAAAGTTACAGTTTATATTGGTATCACAGAATGGAAAAGTATCAAATATATCTTATACAGGGTGATTCTAAATTACGTGGACAAACTTCGCATGGGGGTAGAGGGGACCTAGACAAGCATATTTCGCACAGGAATGGGGGGGCGCATCCTTACCGTTTAAGAGCTAGGACCTAATGTAGTGCGAGCGCGTTTCAAGAGGCCGTTTTTAGGAGGCCCGTGTGACTAAACAAAACATAATAAAATGAAAAACATTATTGCATAAGGTAAGGAAGTATTCCTACTACTTACACCATGAATTCGATACAATTTGAACCACTTTCTAAACCGTGGAGTGAGTTTCAAAAGTACAATATTAATATTTTAGTCAAAGAATGGACATCACTTAATGGTATTTAGAAAAATGACGTTTGGGGAAGGAATTTTCAATGATCGTAACATTGATCATTGAAACTGGTTGATCATTGAAAATTCCTTCCCCGATCATCATTTTTCTAAATACCATTAGGGAACTCCATTGTTTGACTGAGAGATTAATATTGCACGTTTTAATACTAACCCCACGGTTTAGCAAGTGGTCCAATTTCTATCACATTGAGGATTTAAGTTGTAAGGATACTCCTGTACCTCATGCAATAATGTTTTTTATTTTATTATGTTTTGTTTCGTCACACGGGCCTTCTAAAAACGGCCTCTTGAAACGCGCTCGCACTACATTAGGTCCTAGCTCTTAAACGGTAAGGATGCGCCCCCACATTCCTATGCAAAATATGCTTGTCTAGGTCCCCTCTACCCCCATGCGAAGTTTGTCCACGTAATTTAGAATCACCCTGTATACAGATGCTCCAAAGAGCGAAAAAAATTTCGGGATAACCTAATAGATTAAATCATCATTAGCATTTTCTTTTGTTCCGTCTAATGACACATAAACCACACTTTAATTATTTATCTAATAGTTAACCACAAACACTCACCGATTTGTGAGCTCCCTATTATTCAAAAAAACACTCAACCTCAAAATCATCAGCCTAGAAAGCACATCTCAATCAGAACATAGGCAGTATGCCAGTTCCTCCCCAAATCTCTTCGGAAATCACCTTCGGAACATGCAAAGGGTGGGAATCTGGGATAAATAGGGATCGATTAAAAGGCGAAGGGTGTAAAGGGGGATTTCTGGGGTACTGATGAATTATAACAGGCGTTTAGCCGCATATTTGGGTCCCAATGCGGAAGTCGTTACGGTTGCAGGGACAAATTCGCTTAATCTACTTGGTTAAATCTTAATCTGGACCACTAATTCGCTTCAGTTCGCCTAGTTTTGAATGGAGTTTAAGGGATGGTGGTTTGTGGGGCTTTGTTAGAGACTTGGGGAATTTTTGGGACTTGTAGTAGTTTAGGGGTTTGATTGGGAAGTTAATTAAATGGATTGAGGGACAGGGAACTCAAGATTGGTCAACTAGTTATTAGTTCATGGGGATTCTTGAGATAATTTGAATTTAAATTTGAAGATAATACAACTGATTTTAGAGTAGTTTTTAGTAAAGAAAATATTTATTTTTACTTTTTCCTTCATTAAATTATTTAGTTTTGAAAACTTTTGGAATTTTTTTAAAGATTATTTTAGCACTTAATGAATAAAAGGAATTAAAAAAGTTTGTGTTCAATTATAGTTTAAATCGAATTCTTTAGTGGATTTAAAATTGGTAAGTGGTACTACAAAATTATAAATAATAAAACACACTATAATTTTTCCGATTTGAGATTTTATTGCAAAGAAATAAAATTTGTAATAATTTCAAAAAAATATTATTTAGTAGAAATTTTCTAAATATTTATTTTTGGTTGATTTTTAGTAAAAGCTACATTATTTCCTATGCCAAAGTATAAAAACGTTTTTAGGTATTTTTCGTAATGTTAAACTCATAGATTTCCTGACAAACTAAAAATTATTTAAAATTATTTTATTTTACTTTAGTACTATTTATTATTTTTATTCAAGCATCAAAATGTTTTTTTAACAAATTGCTGAATAATTATTACCCATTTCCAATGATAATAATAATAAATATGGAAATACCGAGAATTAAATAAAAAAACAGAGCTAACATTCATTTACTTTCAACACACATTCATTCTACTGCATACATTTTAAATTTTAACGAATCTTTCATCGAATTTTTAATGCTCCACGAACAAAATTTATTCATGAAAGGAAACGCATTTAAAAATGCATCAGTAATAACTACAGGAGCATCTAGTTAATTCGACTCAATTTCACATAAACCACGTTCCATTCCCAGAATTCAATGCTCGGAAGGAACCTTCTTCCCCAACCACTTGAAATTACTTGATAGGGGCTCAATTCACCCCCACCAAAAAACGCCGAAAGGGGATGTTGTTCATTTCCATTAACCGATCTGAAATTACGAACCAAAACGCTTTAATAACTAACAGCATCTCTCGGTCACGTGATCCGGCAGTTACGAAAAGATGATAGGAATGCTGCAGTAATGAGGTTCCTCCTCCTCCTATAATGGAAAAATATTTCGGCGTGACATCGCTCTCAAACTATTCACGCTGTATAGATTAATATTTAACTACATGTAAATTACGATATGGACTCTTGCTTGTAATTGATTTCGTGGGGGGTGTTTCTTGTTCTTCTTCTGGTATTAATAACTCTGCAAATGAGAGAAATGTGTGTGCGAGTGATTCTTCTGAGATTATTTAGTTGGGTTTGTTGTGTTAGGGGGATGGAATGAATTCGTTTTTGTTGCTTGGAGATGTTATGTGATATTTTCTAAAGAAGGTGGTTAAATGGTTTGATGGGTTGTAGGATTATAATTGTTATGTCTAGTAATTGAGATTGTACCGTATGAGATTGACCGGGAAAATTTCTGGTGCTTTCTACCCATTAATATCAGTTCTGTAATAAGGAGATTTGTATGACAGGTAAGAGAAAAGGTATTGTATGTGTTGTGGAAATAAAAAAAACCTTAATATGTCTGGATTGATGTAAAAGGTAACGTGGGGTGAACAGATTGAACAGTTAATGGAAGATTATTAATAATTAATTCTAAACGTTAGAAGATTATTATAACGGATAATTGCAGTCAAATTTTGTTAATCTTAATATATTCAGAATGGCTTAAAACCTCCAAAAAAATTTTAATTTACAAATACAAAATACAACTGAAATTACAAATTAAGTCGACCAACTACAGGCAAGCGCCCAACAAGGTTGGTTCGGTCCATTTAACTCCAACCACCCGATTCCCAGTATTTGTTAATTTTATTCTTGAATTCTTTTACCCCACTTCAGTTAATAATATTTTCAGGTAACCCATTCCATCTGTCCACTACCCTGTTAAAAAATACTTCCTACAATCCCGATTAAACCGTTACCATTCAAAGCCCTAAATTTTAAGTTATTTTCAATTAAAAATAGCTACTTTTCTGTCTGAGCTGAAACAGCTTGTGACGTCAAACGTGCCTTGTTTACTATCATTCCGCTTTGAAATACTGAGCTCTAGTTTTTTATAGCCTGTTGTTTCGATGAAAACAGTGTTAAACAGTGAAAATAACTTGAATATTCTCTGAGGTATTAGCATGTGATAATAGCACTTTTTCAGACCTCAAAAAAGTAAAAGTTCGCAAATTTGCAATTTTTTCAATTTTTTTATTAAATTTTGCCTTTATTATACTAAAAAACACAAAACTACACAATACATCTGAAAAATTTGAAAAATTTGCAAACTTTTTCTTTTTTGAGGTCTAAAAAGGGCTATTTTCACATGCTAATATCTCCCCGAATATTCAAGTTATTTTCATGAAACATTTTTCTGTGAGTTCTTCATACATTTGGCAACAATATTATCACTGAGGTTTTTGCTCTATCTCCTTTAGTTTTTAAATTAATTTTTTAAACTTTTTTATTTCTCCGCTAGGGGCGCTGTAAGTCATCTCAATGAATTCTCCAGGGTCACTTACACATGGGTAGACCTTACTTCCGAGACCCTAGGACACGTTGGTTCCAAATAAAAGCCGGGAAACGGACTTTTGAAACACCCTGTATAATATCAAAACGTCTTTGCTAAAATTTAAAAAAAACTTAAAGTTGAGTTGAAAATAATTTAAATGAATAGTAAGGCATAATATAAGGGGAATCTCTCTGAACGACATTTTCATACCTATCATACAGGATCGAATTTAAATCGATCTTTTCATCGCAGAGTGATAATTGCTTTCATATTGGGAAATTTAAAAACTAATAGATACATACATTAATAACTTTTTAGTAAGGTAGACATTTTTTATTGAACTTAAGAACACAATTTGAGTCGAGTTCCGTTCGAAGTGAGTTTTTAGCTGTTTGGACGGATATTGACGATATTTTTATACCTCTTTAAATAAAATCACTTTTTTTAGCTAGTTAATGCTATTTTTATAAATTATTTAGAAAAGCACTACTAAATTTAAAGTTAAAACAAATGGTTTAGGAATTTATTTTAAAATTTATTCATTTTTATGTAAATTAAAATGGATAATTGCAGTCAATTTTTTTTAATCTTAATGTATTCAGAATGGCTTTAAACCTCCAAAAAATATTTTAATTTACCTTTCAAAGCCCTAAATTTTAAGTTATTTTCAATGAAAAATAGCTTCTTTTCTGTCTGAGCCAAAACAGCTTGTGACAAATATGCCTTGTTTACCATCATTCCGCTTTGAAATACAGATCTCTAGGTTTTTTTATAGCCTGGTGTTTCGATGAAAACAGTGTTTCCCACATTTCCAAGAGGCACATGTGACGTCACACTGTTAGGAGCTTTCTGTAATAAAATATCTCATAATTAACTGAAAAAAAAATGTGGGAAAACACAAGCATATTTTTAGAATCGGGATATAATTTTTAATAATTTAAAATTGAATACTCAGAAGTTTAAGAGGTGCTGCAATTCTCCATTGCCAGTTAAATATTTGAAACAAATTTCTAACTGAACTAAAATTATCAAAATTTTGCATGAATTTCATGCACAGTCACGAAGTTAGAATAATAGTTTATAACATTCTATCAATTATAAAAAGTATTGCCTAGTAAAAGACAGTTTTAATTCCCTTAAGCACAATCACACACTATAAGAAGAATAAAAAATCTATAAACTCTGATAGTTAAAACCTAAACCCCATTTAATGTCCAAACACATTAGCCCAATATTTATTCCTTTCTCTCTCACTCCATCCACACCTCCTCTTCTAAGAAGGCGAGGACTTCCAGACGAAAGTTTTAAGCAGTTCGTCTCCCAAAAATAATAATAATCATTCAATCTCAGACTTCACAAGAAGCAGTTTATCTCCTGGGAGTCATTAAGGCGTATATCGCAAGCAGCTAATATAACCATTCCTGAGCAGATAGTGAAGTTTGCTTAAAGAACTCCTCGGATGCTCTCTGATGCGATTTACTTACGACGGTGGCTGAGCTAATCACCGCCTAATATTACGGTCTGGTAACTGAAACATATTTGGGATGCAATGTAGTAAGGAACAAGAGCGGTAATAACCAATTTTCACTTAGTTCACTGACGAGAAATGATGTTTTTATTTAATGAATGCCACTGATTTTGTCCTTTTTTTTGAAAATTTGTTAAAATACAGGAATACTAAATTCAAAGCATAAAAATATTAATTCCATAACGAACTCTTATAGCATTCTGGTTAACCTTTTAAACGCCGCAATTCAAATTTTGAATTATAGGTTCTAATTTTGGATTGTTTCATCATTACTAAAACCATTCCAGTCATTTTTTGGTGGAAAAAAAATCCTAAGTATGATTTTGAGGATGTTCCCATTTGGGAACATCGGCGTTTGGGGTGAAGTTTTTAGGGGGATTTCCAAAAGGCACATATTTTACAATTAATTCAAATAAAATGATTGAAATTGGTTTCTACTCAATAATTATGAACATTTTTATGATTGTGGATGGTTTTTTCATTTATATTATCCATACTTGGACGATTGAGTAACATTTTATAAATTTTCATAAGAAAAAATTGACATGGTTATTACGTACGCGAAGCTTTTCCGTAAATTTTTCTTGCACTAAGGGTAATATTTTGGTGTAAAAAATACATAAGAGTGTTCCTATGCTCTTCAAAGCTAAACAGTTACGTTTCTGTGAGAAAAATTAGTTTTAATTACGGTTCTATACGGATATCTAGCATAAAATCCACTAATTGCATTCAAATCTAATTAGCTTTCAAAATTGATAATCATAATTATCTCCATTGATTTATTTAAAGCTGTGTTTCTCATGGAAGATTTCAAACTGAACCACATAAATCTTTTATCCAACTTAATTTAGAAGAGTGTTTTTAGATGTACGCACTTTTCCCTATTTTCAAAATTCTTCAATTTTATTCCTGAAATTTTTATGTAAAAAAGTAATTGAACAAAAATATGTGCACAAATCCTCAGAAGCACTCCAAATATGCTTTTTGCATAAGCCCTATTGATAATTACTGAAAATTAATCGATCGGGGAGTTAGAAAAAAATACAAGTGTAAGAATCTGCTTTAAAGATTTGGAATTTATTTCTCCATAAATCAGGTGAAAAAATAAAAATTACATATTTTTGAATTTAAAACATCATTTTTAACCTGTTTAGATCCTTTGAGACAAAAAAGGTCCAAACAAATAAAGAATACAGGAAATAACTTGAATTTTTGCATGTTATAAAAATCCCCTCAAATAGTATACCCCAAACGCCGATGTTCCCATTTGGGAACATATTCGTTGTATTGGTAATTACTCTCCAAAATTAGAATCTGAAGCTATTCTGTCAAGCCAAATGGGAAGATGTGTACTTAAGCTACCTAAACACAGCAAAATTATTTAAAACTAAATTTATTTAAAATTTTCACAAGTTGAAACTTGTGCAACTTTTGGAAGAGCCAAAAATCTCTAATTTTGATGGAAATTCTACAAAAAGGATTAAATTGCATGTAAAAAAATTTTGCATGTAAAATAACTTCATATCTTTGTGTTGCTTTCTACCAAGTATCAAATTCCTGCATGAAAAATTAAGTGGTGAAAAAATTCCTTAAAATGATGTTCCCATTTGGGAACATCGGCAGGTAAAAGGTTAAGTTCATAAGTGGTGTCTGGAAATATGAGTGTGTCTGGCGGCTCTTTACAAACTTTCTGAGAGTAATAGTTAATTAATAATAGTTGCTAAGTAAGTTCATATTATTCGAGGAGAGGAGGACATTTTGGAACACCCTTTACATATTTAAGAATAACTCTTGGTTTTTAATAAAAATCCGCCGAATCATTTTAAGTACATTAGGGTGTCTCAAAAAAAACCTTTTTTCGAAAAACCTTGCTCCCCAGGGATTTTCCCATTCCTTTTGGTCCCAAAAGATAGTGTGTAAAGTTTCAGCCCCCTAAGTTAACTGTAGGGTTTGCCTGTAGAGCCTTAAAGTTTGAAAAAAGTGGAAAAAATTACCAATTTTTAGAATTTTTAAAAATTATATTATAAGATTGATACTGCGATGAAACCGGTTCAAATGTGTCATTTAGGACTAATTTAGATGGAATATATTTATTTATGTGTATTAACTGCATCCTATAGCCCCTATAATTAAGAATTAAACCGTACTACTTAGGGACGTTGCACTAGCCAAAGCTTATAATGCACTACCCGTGGACGAAATGAATTAAATTCGAATTTCTTCGAAGGAACTCCCTCAAAGGATGTCATTTGGTGCTAAATTGATATTATAAGTTATAAAAACCATTGAAATAACAATAATGAGGTTTTCCACTGAGCTTTTAATTTAAAAATTGATTTTCTTCAAAATTTCTCTTTTCTAGCTGATCAAACCCAAAATTTATATTAAAAAAGATTTTGTTGTACTTTTTTCGATACCAAACATTGAAACCTTTATAGGGGATTCGTTTTTAATAAGTAGAATTAAATTTTAAACCGCACAGATCGGAAATGAATTGGATATTTCCTATACCAGATGTAAAAATTTATTTTCTTTTTTCAAAGTTAGGAAAATAGTTTAATGCTTGTGAATCATATTTGAAATGTTAAATAAAGAAGTTTTTAATTAAAATTTTCCCCTAATACGTTAAAAGGAAGTAATTTTCAAAACTTAAAAAAAGAAAATCGATTTTAACGTCTGGTATAGGAAATATCTATGTCATTTCTGATCTGTACGGTTTAAAATTTAATTCTACTTATTAAAATGAAACTCTTATAAAGGTGTCAATGTTTGGTATCTAAAAAAGTACAACAACCCTCTTTTTTAATATAAATTATGGGTTTGATCTGCTGGAAAAGAGAAATTTTGAAAAAAATCACTTTTTACATTAAAAGCTCAGTGTAAGACCTCATTATTGTTATTTCAATGGTTTTTATAATTTATAATATCAATTTAGCACCAAATGGCATCATTTGAGGGAGTTCCTTCGAAGAAATTCGAATTTAATTCATTTCGTCCACCGGTAGTGCATTATAACCTGCGGCGAGTGCAACATCCCTAAGTAGTACGTTCTAATCTTATATTATAGGGGCTATATGATGCAGTTAATACACATAAATAAATATATTCCATCTAAATAAGTCCTAAATGACACATATGAACCAGTTTTATCGCAGTATCAATCTTAAAATATAATTTTTAAAAATTCTGAAAATTGGTCATTTTTTCCACTTTTTTCAAACTTTGGGTCTCTACAGGCAAACCCTAGAGTTAACTTAGGGGGCTGAAACTTTACACACTATCTTTTGGGACCAAAAGGAATGGGAAAAGCCCTGGGGAGCTAAATAAGTACATACCTAACCTAAAGTACACAATAACCTAATATACACATAACTAATAAAGTACATAACCTAAAGTACATACTAATGACAATGGAGGGCCAATGGTAAAATAAATCAGCATTTATTTTTTTAATCAAAAAAGGGTACTTTAGTAAAAAGTTACAAATGGAGGGTATGGAACAGTCAGGTAATATGGAATAGTTGGATATACAGCTATTGAAAACTAATTAGACCTTAGAGAACATAGTTAATCTTAACCCATTACTACATTTTTAAAAATCCTCCTATTTCTACAAAAATTGTTCCTTTCAATCAAAATTTGCACTGATGTATCTCTGATCTTCATAGAACATAAAGAACACAAGAAGAAAGCAGAATTTTAAAAAAATTTCACTTTTTTAAAGTTGGAAGATAGAATTTTTCAGAAAAGTGCTTTTTTAAAAATTTTAAAAGAAAAAGCTTAAAAATCCTAGTTGTTATTTAAAAAAAATTCAATTCCGATATATATTACTGTTTATACATTAAATCAGTTGGGATGTTTTTTTATTTTTCCAAAATATTTTATCTTGACCTTATTTTGGACCCTCGAAAAGCGTCCCTAAAAAGGGATGTCAGGCACGAATGCCCCCGTGGTTTTCCCCATTGTGAAATGCTAGTTTCCGTCATTTTTTCATAAAAACACGTTCGATTTTTATGAAATGAATTAAATAACTGATATTTATAAAACTAATTTAATTTTAGCTATTAAATTTATTAATTTTTGTTTATTTTTTTTGAAAAATACTGTTATTTCTGCTAAATTAATGGAATAAAAAGTATTAAATTATAAGGAATTAATTAATTTGTATTAATTAAAGGGCATAAATTAACTATTTTACTATATTTATTACTTATGCAAATATATTCTGGTTATATTTTAATTAAAAGTTCAATAATTATTTGTTATAATGACCTTTTGTCTTTAAAGTTGAAAAAAAAAGTCACTTTTGTGATAAATTTTCGGCTTTTTTTCTAATTAATTGTCGCTAATCATTGTGTTCTATACTGCAGATCAATCTATATCATCTGGCTTGCTAATGCACATCTCACTAATGCTTGATTTTTGGGAAGAAATTCGTGCTCCGCACAATTAAATTAAATAAAATGAAAAAAGTATGGCCATTTGAAAGACTTAAACCTCATAAATTTGATATTCTGATGGATTTGAGGTGTGTAAACGTAATTAATACTTAATATTAGGTAACATATAAACAAAGAATGCCTTTTTCAATTAAAAACCTTAATTAATTTGCAATTAACATAGATTTGGGAGGAAAAAACGTGTTTTGGAGCATAAAAATGCTCAAATTACGTTAATTAGGGTTAATTTTACAGTTAATTGGATAAATAATTAATATTTTTTGTTTATATTCATGTTACAGTATGGTTCCGATCACCTTTGCTGCACTTAAAAAGGTAGAAGATGATTTTGAGGCTTTAAAAAGTTTTCTACCAAGCGTTTACTATAGGGAAAAACAACGGGGGCATTCGTGCCTGACGTCCCTTTTTAGGGACGTTTTTTAATTTTGGTGAAGAAATTAAAATTTTAACCTGGAATTTTTTTCACTATTTTTCCAGTTGTTTTGTGGCTATTTACGATGTTTCTACCAAATATTTAAGAAAAATTAAAAGTTGGGCATTAATGGGTTAACTATAAAAAGTATATTTAACAGTTTACGTTCAAATAGTTTTGTTCATGAGTCTATTTGCATCAGTCCCAAACATAATCGTCTTTTTCTGCTCCAGTGAGCCCATAGAAAACAGCTCATACACTGGATCAAAATTTCTCCTTGTTGATTATCGGAAATTTTTTCATTACAAAAGCATCAGCATCCTTGTTTTCCGGTTCTTTAAATGGGAACTTGATGTCAATTTCAGATGATCCATCAGAATGGACCTGGTGTTCCATAATACCCGACATACCATCTTGTACTATGAACCCTTTTACTTACCGATAAAACATGGATAGCTAAAAAACGACTGCAGTATAAGAAACTACTGATCTTTTAGTGTACATTATGCTTAGCAACAAAATCAAAGTCTCATAGTTACTGGTAGGTTAAAAGGTTTGAACATTTACCGTCAAAAATTTTCGAAAATCCTAAAACACACTTTGCTTTGCAGCGACTGATCAGAAAACAACAAGAAGCTAAACTCTTTGTGCTCTGCATCATGGGGGATTTCTTAAGACTTTCGTGGCATTGCCACGTGATAGCAGCACGAGGGGGAGCAGAAACTCAGGTGTCCCATATTAACCGACTATTCCATAATACCCTCCTCTCCTCTACTTCACAGAAACGTTTCCTTAACCCAGTACGTCATTACGCGGAAGGAGAAAGTGAGTAAACACAAAGCCTGTTGGGTTGATAGGAGGAAATTCGATACGCGAATCGTGATAAAAAAGACACTATTTATACATGGGTTTCACTAAATAATCCTATTTTAAATTCAAATCGAAATTCAAACACCATGATGGGAACTACTTTGTTAGTGAAGTAGTTGGTTCAACTTAAATTGCCGTCTGGTATAGTCAGTGATCAGTGTTTTACCAAGTCGATTGTATAAAGATTTCACACTGAAGATGGTAAAATGTAGATGCTTTATGATCATGTAAGGAATTCTCGAACGATGTTTTACCTTAATAGGTTTATAATTGAACTCACTTCTTAATTAATATATTTTGATAAATTTCTACACCAGTATTTGACAACCCATTCGTGTAAAAATGATTTTACATAGAAAGTTTCAAAATTCATCATTATATTTATTTTTCATAATTGTTTTCCAACTGTGTCTATGTTATAACGGGTCACTAATATAAATCATCCGTAACTGTAAACCGCGAGCCGCGGGTTGACAATCTCTGATATAAAATAACATTTCAACCTTATTTAATTTTGAAAACGTATCTGTAGTAGAACATTAATCTATAGTAGAGGGGTCGTTTTAACTAGTTAATTTTGTAACTTACAAATACCGGTTCAATTCCGTTACTGTTCCAGCTAATACCCCGATGCTCTTTTGGATACCAAAAAAATAGAAAGTCTACTAAATATTTTCAAAGTCATAGATTAAAATGTTTAATTTGATCAATAACTGTTCAGTTTATCATTAAAAAATCATAAAAAATGTTGATATTTGAAAATATATGGTGTTCAAAAGATATTGGCAATAAACCGCGAGAACGTCACAGGAATTGAATCCAAATACCATATTAACAAATTTACGTTACAATATTAATGCTATTAATTTCCTTTGAAATATAAATCAAAAGAAGTCATTTTAATTCAATTATTCTAAATATTTACCGGAAAACCGGGCATCAGAATAATCACCTGCGCTACTGATACAAAACCTGCGTTTGTTACGAAATTCACTGCTTCCCTCATACAAAACACACACAAACAGTAAATGAAAAACAAATCTACAACTTCCACCTCAATGTAAGAGACGCAATGGCAATTCTCTTACGTAAACCCCCTCTGTAATTATCTCATGAATTATTAATGAAACTTTATTAGCATGATCGGCGTATGATATTATTTGGAAAAGGGGGATCGTTTCAAAATTCTGCTAAAGCCAGCTTTCGGGGGTCGTGACTTGAAATCAAAGCAGGGCTTAAGAAACACAAAAAAACTAAGCTATTTGGAATTTTTCCGTAGTTTTTGCTCTTAGAAACATTTTTATTTAGTGCCCGCTTGGATATGGTATCCTTATTTCGTAAAAATAAAGAATTATGTTTCGAAACTAAACGTTGGCATCATACAAGGAGATTTCTTCGGTTTATACATGAATGTTAAGTAACTTTTCTTGGAATTAATAGGTAATAAGGAAATGCAAGAAATTTTGGTTTATGCTAATGTGGCTATGGATGTAACGTTCATTGTTAAAGAATCAATCGATAATAGGTAAATGAGGTGTAGATCTCGTTTCATCATTTTTGTAACCTACATTACAAACTCGTGTTCAATAATTAAGTGCATTTATATTTTCTAGGAATAGTAACGCAAATCGGTACTTACGGATTAACGCCACCGCAGCTACATATTTGGCCTTAAAAATACCTTATAATATAACCTAATAATTTAATAAAAATAATAAAACCTTATAATCTTATCTTATAATCTATCTCATAAATATGTCTTATAATGCTATCTTATAATCTTAATAAGAACCGCCAAATCTGTAGCTACGGGGGGTTAATATGTTAAGTACCCGAAAATACTTCCTCTCATGTAGTTTACGGTAAACTTAAATAGTTAAGAGTGCTTCAAAAACTGTAGTTACCATCCGCCACTAAAGGATTCAAGAGCTAAAATCCGCCGAAAATGAAGATTAAAGAAGCGTTTCTTAAAATCGCCTAAAAATTATACTTTAAGGCATGAAGACACTTAAAATAATGCGTGGTTTTCAGGAATATCCAATCCTTTACGAATTATAGGAAATTTTCATAAAATAACTCTCACACGAATGTTCCTGTTACTAAATGAAAGAAGAATTCCACCAATTATTTCGCTGCTTAGGCGAACAATAAGTGTAAACTCAGAACTCTCAAGCGTCACCTCCAATTGTGGACCGGTTGCCATTGTCATTCCAGCAGATGAGTGGAGGACTAATCAATGGTCACCACTTTTTCAGTTATAGTCGGCTAGACTAGTACATGCCCTCCGCTCTCTTGCGTTACCCTTCCTATACCGTGCTGATGAGTCCTAACAAGGACGAAACCGGTCCACGGTTGGAGGTGACGCTTGAGAGTTGTGAGTTTACACTTATTGTTCCTGTTACTGTTCTGAATGTGTATGGGACACTATTATCAATGAGCGGTATCTGTAGTTTGTGTGTACCCCTTAATATATCGCATTAGTAATTTGATACCTGACCATGACCACATATTTTCTAAGACATGGATTTATAATTAACTAATATTTGTAATACAAGGAAGCCACCGCCCACTTCTAGATATCGCCTACAAACCCCCGTAGGCTGCCTACGCAGGCCCTTTTGAATTGCTTCGCAATACCCCTAAACTTAACACTTACTTTGTAAAACATTATTAAAACAATTATCAGAAGAAACGCCAACCAACTTTTCAAAAAATACGTCACAGGAACAAATAATCTCCATGAATAACACTCCATTAAAAGTTTGCATATATATTAACTCTAACTTATATCAATAATTTAATCAAAGTGTTTTTCTTAAAAATATCCGTCATGTCTATTAATAACTATTGTTAATCAACATTCTGAAAATGTAAACCAATGAACCTATGTCCAACATTGAACTTAGTAACTCCCGTTTAGTGTTTTGACATTCATATTTTTGTTTCCACCCCCCAGACTTGCTAAACAATACCAATTAAGGCCTTTGAAAATAATAGAAGACAAAAGCTACATGACACTCAATGCTTACTATTAATTTCGATTATCAGACTAAAAATAATAAACTTTTAGACAAAATGTGTTAAATTTTAGCATGAAATATCATACCTGTAAGTTTTTGAATTAAATCCCTTTATCAATCTTTGAATGATATTTAATTTGGAATGTACCCAAAATTATATTATTAAAACGTGAAAAAAAAATTTTTTCACCATAAAATATGGCGTTAATTGGTCATTGTGAATGGGTGCATAATAAGTTGTTTGACAGTAATGCTTTTGTAACTGGGACCTTATCCGTAATCCATAAAAATGGAAGTATTTTAAAATTAAGAATTTTTTTAGAAACTTTAATCGCGTTTTGCACATTCTCAAAATTATCCAAACAGCTTGATACCAAAAATGTGTTATACCAGATCAATAATTAAAAATACTTCCTCTTTAAACCGTTCACCAAAAACGTATTTTTAGAATAGAGAGATAATCCCCCGAAAACTAAAATTATCCTTAATTTTTGGACACGGCTGTAGATTGAAGCAACTTATAAAGATGCAATATAAAAGCTATTGTGGCACTACCGATACAGCAGTCGCAAGAGCATAGGAAATGTGTGCGCGCGTATATGAAAAGCGAGATCTCGGCTGGCATAATAATCATCTGTTAAAATAATTTCAATTTGAATAGATAACAATTTTAATCTGTTTTGGTAATAAATGTTTGTTCAATTATTAAATGATGGATTTACTTAAACTTAAATTTAAACATAATTCATAAGTTTTAGACATCCATACTATCATCAAAATGAAAACTTTATTCACAAGTATCATTCTGAAAACAATCTAGATGTACCCATTCACATTTCCCTTGTTTTGAAATTACGCATGTAGTTTCCAATTTAAAAATAAAATGCAATATGAAAGAGTAATTCTAGACCGATGAAAAATGATTCATCCTAAGTTATGGTTTTGTGTCGAAAAGCTAATCTCAAATATTCGCTGGAGTCATTAAACCGCTTTCAAAGTACAAGTCATTAGAAACGAAATACGTTCCCCAGCCCAAAATCTAGAATTTTACGCTTCGATTGTGGATGAGTTCCTCCTGATACTCAATTTTACTTCAGTGCCTTCTCGCAGCGATATTCAAAACACGCGAAGCCCATTTCCAATTCCAAAACAGTGATAGTCATTCCGAAATACGAGTATTTTTCCAATTTTGGGCTTTTAATTGCAGTTCTCTGCTCGGGTATCTGAAAATGGAAAAGGACGAGGGGATCTCGGAGAGCGGGGAAATGAGTCAAGTCGAATCTGTTCTAATCTTTGTGTTCCTGGAGAAGTAACAGTTAATCACACTTTCTGCTTCTTAAGAACAGTATTTGTCTCACTAACTATTCAAATTCGTTTTTTGTGTGGATGAGTGGATAATTGCAGTCAATTTTTTTTAAATCTTAATGTGTTCAGAATGGCTTAAAACCTCCAAAAATCATTTTAATTTACCTTTCAAAGATCTAAATTTAAAGTTATTTTCAATTACAAATAGCTTATTTTCTGTCTAAGCTGAAAGAGCTGAAACAGCTTTTGACGTTAAATGTGTCTTGCTCCCCCGCTTGATATCATCCCTCTTTGAAAGACTGACCTCTAGTTTTTTACAGCCTAGTGTTTCGATGAGAACGGTGTTTCCCACATTTACAAGAGCACATGAGACGTCAAATTGTTAGGAGCTCTCTGTATTAAAATATGTCATAATTACCTTAAAAAAGTTTGTGGTAAAAAAGACAAGCGTATTTTTGGAATCAGGGAAGAATTTTTATTAAATTATAATTGAATATTTAGAATTTAAAAAGATGCTGCAATTCTTCATTGTATTGACTGTTTTATTGAGTAGACTAGTCCAAGTTTTATTGTGCGCTCACTCAATCTTTTCAGCCCTTGACAGATCGATACGTTCGTTTAAATCAAAAGAGATTGCTTTTCTGTGACTGATTTTACAGCACTGATTTTAATCACCGAGTTATAATTGCAAAAGGCGTTTTCAGCTACGAAAACTGAAAGGAAAAGGTTATATATTGTTGGTGAGCTATAAATATAACGTTTTCAGTAATTACAAAAGAGGACAAAAAAGAAAATAAACAGTATGAATACATAATTTCGAGAGGCTGCCACCGACGTATTGTTGGGTTTATGCGAGAAATGGGGAAAACATTTAAATGGTTCCAGATGAGCAAAGGCAGCTTCCAAAGTAATTTAGCCGTTAATATGAAAGCTGTCTCTTCGGTTATAAGGATATAATTACACGTTCGCCAATGAATGCAACCTTGCCCTAGAGAGATGAGTCTTCTCCGTGAAATGAAACTTCTTTAATTGAAGTTTTTAAATCGTTTTCCTTAGCAGCAGTTTCTGAGATATTCTGGCTTTTTGAAATTCTTTTAGGTACTCTGAAGATGTGAATCTAGGGATTTCGAAAAATGAATTCTGGAATAATAATGAAGATGGTGGAAGAGAGATAGTTTAGGTTGCGTGTGTTCATTTATGGCTGGAATGTGGAATTAAAATTTAATGCAATTTGTGGTAGAAATTTGAGTGTTTCAGTCTCTTGTTGCTTCAATGTTTGTACATTATTTAGATTATTTACATGTTAAAATTATTTAACAAGTCATCCTTCTAAAAATATTTAACTGTATTTATGTAAAATGTGTTTCCTTATGAAAAGAAATAAATTCTTATGCTTTGAAACATCCGTATAAAATATATGGCATCCAACATTGAACATTAAGGTTTTACCTTACTTAAAAATATTATTATTGAAAGAGCGTCAGTCTTCATCAATGCGTGAAACATTCTAGCAATTGCTATAAATAACTTGTTTCATTTCAGAAACTTCAATCCGATACAAATTATTCATTTTAAACAATTTTTTTGCTAATAAATACCATTCTTAAATTATAAAATGCAATTTCAAAATATTTTATCATATAAATATTTTTTAACAAAACTGTGAAAAAATAAAATGAATACAGATGAATATGTGATACGCCATTAGTTTCATGGAATTTTCATTGGATTTCCACTGAATTTGCACTGGAAATCCAGGATTTTACTTTGAAAACAGATCAATCATCGAAACAAATATAAGTATTTAAAAATATTTTACAGTTGAAAAAGTTGGACTTATTCCCTTTTTGAACCTTATGAAATTTTAATTGAAGAAAAGAAGTCTTCAAGAACACCTAAATTAATATTTAAATGATATTTACACTTAGTTCAAAGCAAAAAAGGGAAAAATAAAAAGACAAAGAAAACTAAAACTCAAAATTATTATAAAAATGTCTCATTTAGGCAATATGAATGGAGTAAGCTAATAAGAATGGAGTCTAATATTCCCATGATGAAAAAAGCTGGGAAACACTTTTAAATTGTAAGCAAATTTTAATTTTAAAAAATTAGACAAGAATGAAAATAACTAATTCCAAATTGAATTTAAAAATACAAAGAATGGGCATCAATTTCACAAAATAAAGGGACTATATCTGCCGATCGAGCACAAAAAGTCAATTTGCCATTTTTTGTGCAGATTACCTTTTTCAAACTGGCGATTCACTTACATAAATTCCAATCAGAACTACACTCATATGCAAAAAAAAATCCAACCTCGATTCAGTCTAGCTTACTAAATTGTATTGACAGAAAATTTTAAAATAGACGGATACAGTTCTTGTATTTCGATTCCCAAACCATTTTCTGTGCTATAGGTATAGAAAACTCATCGAGAATTCCATGAAAGAATAGGCAGGAAAATGACATTAAGATTTCCTATGGGTCCCGAGTTGTTTCCTAAATCCAAAACTTCCGCTGCATATTTTAATGCCCTTTCCCTTAATGAGATAGTAATTAGTTTACTGCAAGCGTTTCCGATACTTTCAGGAGCGTTTCCGTCCAATATCGGGATCTGAGGATTCCCACATCTGGCTTATTAGCTTTTCTTGTGTTTGCCACCACACAACTTCAAGCTAGCCGACTGAGAAATGAGAATGCATGGGAAGTGCTATTCTTATAAGCGGTGGTAAAGAATGACCATGTGCACATATAAATATTGTTTCAAAGTACTTTATTCGGTAATTTAATAAACTCTTGAGAATTATGTGCAAGGAAAACATATGTGGTATGAAAGTTTGAAGAAAATAATCCACGAATGGAATTATTGAAAATGTTAACTGAATCATAGTAGCATCACAGAAGAACCAACACCATTTGCACCAAATGTATGCATGATATGAATAAATTATTGTGAATATAGGGGAGAGTGTTGTACCTATGGACAAAAATCACGTTTGGATTTTTCTAAGACAGGTAAAATCACATTTTGACCATTTAAAGTGCCCAAAACCTATAGATCTAACCTTTGTGAGTAGAGAGATATTTTTTATTAGTCAAAATCTTGAAAATTGGATTTTTAATAATTTATAATAACTTGGAAAAATTTGTGTCCAAAGGTACAACAACCTGTTGTACCTATGGACAGACCCAGTTGTACCTCTGGACACCCTTAAAAAGGGAAGTTTTAATTGAAAAAAGCTAAGAATGAACATTTTTATTGATGAATTACCTTTTAATAACCTATTTCAAGCCTTTTTAAAATTGAAAATAGATTTTTTAAAGTAATGTAGGTTTAGATCGTAAATGATCATTAAAACGAAGTTGAATGATAAAAGTCTTGATTTTTTACCAAAAACACAAAAATCAAATGGTATTTTCAGATCAGAATTTAAGGTAATAGTTTCATCAATCATGCTGATTGATCTGACAACTTCACTGATCCAAAAAAAACAATTCGATCGACACATAGTTGTGCAAGCATTTTCTGGTAAAAACAGTAATAATTTGGTGGTAAATCTTCTTCAGTGGAAAGTTTAAGTTTTTTTAATCATCATACTTAAATGTGATAGGGTGCTTAGGGTTTTACACCATATTTTACATTCAATTCCAAGTAGAATCACAAATTTAAAAAAGTAGTTTAGATCACAAAAAATTTGATTTTTCATCTAAAATTCACTTGAAAATAATCGCTGACAAATAGATTACCATTTAGAATTAATTTAACATTTATTAAAATGTATTCAGTTAAATGAAACCTGATTCTAAAACGCTGATTAACTACAGACACCCACAAGAACGTGTCCGTAGGTACAACACTTATGGTGTCCGAAGGTACAGCATCAGGTGTTTTTGCATTCAAAGTTCTATAAAAGATAAAAGAATTGAGATCTGACGATTTCTAATATCAAAACTAAAAAGTCAAAATCTCGGGGATTCCCCCATATATCCCATTTTATCATATCATAATCATAGAGGAAAAAAATAATTAATGTAGTGATGCACTAAAAAAACTTTGAGCACCTAAAAACAGTATTTTTATTATATAAAATTTAAATAATATTTTAAAGAGCTGATTTCACGTAAGCAACTAGATAGCAACTGTTTACATTCAAAATCGACCACAAATTCAAATTTACATTTTTTCCCGAATTTTAAAATGAGGTGGCTGAAGGTACAACCGTCCGTAGGTACAACACTCTCCCCTATTGTTAAATTTTAACGAGCAAAGTATGTGCTCTTCATATTACTCATGTATACTCTTCCATTACACACCTAGAATAGTTTTAACACTTAAAGTGTAGTACTTTCATCATACCATTAATTATATAAAGTAAAACTAATTTTAAAAAAGATTACTTTTGTGATTTAAAACGGCATATTTATTAAAGTTTTAGTTTAATTAGAATTTAGCTGCTTTTATAATAATACATCATTTTTAAAAACAAATTCAGATTTTTTTACATATTATACCAATCAAAGCGGAATGAAATATTCGTGCATAGCAAATATTTAAACTAAAATATCAATAAACCAATCACTATAAATATCTCCCCAAATTATGAATATTTTTATATTCATTTATTCAATTTACATTCATTTGCATTACCTTATTATAAATTGGACACAACCAAAATACATGCAGATAATCAATTGAGTTTGTTAATCTGTTTTGAAAATGTCAATTCTCAACCTTGCAACATGTTTGCACATTATTTTTTTAAAAGATCAAAACCTTTTCATGGTCCATAAAAGACATTAAAAACATAATAACGAAAGCTTTTGGGTTTAAAAAGCCTAAAAACTCTACACATCTCATTAAACATGTCATAAATAACCTGGGTTAACTCTGAAAAAACTCACCGAGACGATATTTCTTTTTTTTCTCTTTCATATTGCCTAATGTCGTAGAAGATGAAGAAAAAAACCTATAAATCAAAACGCAAACGAATTTTAAAAATCGAAGGATGTTCAAAAATAATGTCAAGCTCATTCTATTTCTGCTATTTTTCTTCCCCCCCTTTCCTTTTTAGGGGGAGTTATTTTTTTATCAAACGACTTATAAGTACTTGATAACTTCCCTGAATGTCAAAAATTTAAAGATAAAGAAAATCGAAAGTGCTTAAATGTTGCGAAACATCTCTGAAAAAATCTATTTTTACCGTTACTGGATGTTTTTTCATAGCAAATATTTACTTGTTTTTAAAAGCTTGTTAAGAAATAAAGCTTCTGTTCACTGAGTGAAAAAAAACTTGCAAGGGGTTGTGAATTCTATCAATGCGCTTTGCCAAGGAAAAGAAAGCGTTTCATTTTAGATATTCCATTAAAAAACTTTCTTCGTTAATTGGTTGGGATAAGGCAGTTCCCCCAGAAAAAAAATCCTCAGAGATTGGAATGCCATTTTCCGGTACTTTTCGGATTGCAATTAATGTGTTTGAGTTTAGAGCCCTCAAATACGTCCCTGCTGTGTTTAGCGGGAGGAATTCTGAGCGTTTTGTTATGGGATGATTTCTTTTTCTTCTAAGGTAAACCGGTTGTTTTTCATAAGCTAGTCCATTATCAGCGGAATTACGGATGTTTACACGCATGTTTTACGCTATCGATACAGCATAACTTGGCTGAATGGGATTCTTCCCCTTTCTCTCCAAGAGCTATTTGTAATAACGAGGGAATGGAAGAAAACTAATAACGTTTATGGCGGTTCTATGAATGTTGCATACTTATTTTTTCTGCAGAAATGAGTTTGCTTAAGCTCTGTTTTGTTTAACTGTTAGGCTAAGCGCGCACTAGAGACTTCCGTCGTGGCAACTAGAACATAACTGTCCCTCTAGACTAGAGCATATCTATGGCAAGATTGTTGGCAATCAGCCAAGAGTCGTCTCGCCTAATGCGTGCGCTCTAGCTTCTTGCCAGGGTAATAACTTTGTCTCAGTCGCCGTGGCGAAAGTCTCTAGCGCGCGCTTAGTCTTAGACAGATAGACGGGGAAATAATTATATTTATTTGTAAATTAGATTTGGTGATTCAATGTAATAAAATTGTCTAGAAGTAACTCGTCATTTTTTAGTATTAAAAAGTGTTTAAAATTAAGTGGGTGTTGATTTTCGTTATTGGAGAAGCTTAATAGCTTTTGAATTTTTTAGCTTTTGATAAGTTAAAAACAACGAATACACTTTTATATAAACTACCAATAGTCGGGATTTATGAATTTTTGTACAATACACCAAATTTACTGTAATACATAAAAGCAAGTATTCTAATTGTAAAAACTATTTCCATGAAATAAGTTATACGTAACAAAGCTTGAAAACCAACGCACAATTAAATGAAAGAGATTATTGTAAGCTGATTACATACAGATTATATTTGTTTCTAAGAAGTCCATCGAGTGAATCCCATATTTTCACAATAAAGATAGAAGTGCAAGAAAGCTTAAATAATAGGATTTTCAGACTTTGGAATTAAAAAAACCCGAAAATGTGAGACAGAGTGTGAACATAAATGTTATTTTTTAATATTAAGAAACAATACGCTGTTGGTGTGTTAAGAGGTTTTAATTACATTGATGCAGTGTTTCTTCTTTTTAAAGCTTATAAAGGTGTGTCAAATTAAGTGAGCTAGGAAGTTTTATGTAATTGACTTCGTATGTTAGGATTATGATTGAAATAACCGTCTTAAGAATTTTCAGCCAAGAATAAATATAACTGTACGTAATAACTAAAACAAATATTTAACTCTACATTGAACAAATGACTCAATCTTTCTGTTCTAAATATACCAATTGACCGATCATTTCTAGGGAACAATTTTTTAATTAGTTTTTATTCAGAATAGGATCTTATAATTGCATTTAAAATATGAAGAAATTCGATTTTTAAGGTAAAAAAGAGACTATAAAAATATACACGGTGTCCCACGAGAAGTGGCCCAACCCCTTTAACTTTTGAACCCCTACAGATATAGTCATGAAAGTGGAGTCTAGGTAAAGTAAAGTGACCATGCCCTATCCGATGATATAACTTTCAACGCCCTCTAGCGGAAAATTTAGGAGTTACAATTTTTATTTTAAAAACTATGTGAGATATGTGAAAAAAGTTTATGACTAAGTTATAGAGCAGCATCGATTATTATAAATCGACACCTCTACCATAAAAATGAATACAATTAAACTCATTAAACGCCCGTTTATTTAATTGCGATTTGGAACACTCAACCTCACGAAACGCTTAAAACGCTTTCTTGTTTATTTGAAGTCTCTAACACTTAACCTCATGAAAATGAACTGTTTACATTTACCGTTGATGCTCTATGTTCTTCCCATCTGCGACAATGCACATTTGGACTCTAGATTGAATATCCAGCTGCACATTTTGCAGCATGGTAGTTGGTATGAGTGCACATACATCAGCAATCTTTTGTTTAAGGTCTGGTAGCGAATTTGGAGGGGTTGCATACACCTTATCTTTGACGTATCCCCATAGAAAAAGTCCATTGGGGTGAGGTCTGGTGACCGGGGGGCCATTCAACAGAACCTCCGTTACCGATTATTTGCTCTCCAAAGGTCTCAACCAGGTACCGAAGTACGCTTTTGGGGCGATGTGGAGGAGCACCGTCAAGTTGAAACCAAAAGTTCCTCAGTTCAGACAATGGCAAGTTTTCCAAAAGGTCTGGCAAATTTTCTTCCAACATCTCCAGGTATCGGGAACCTGTTAATGAGCCATCGAAGAAAAAAGGCCCAATCACATGGTTGTTGAAAATTCCACACCAGACGTTTGTAGACCAGCGCACCTGATGACGAACTTGTACACCTTGGCCAGGATTTCTTAGCGCCCAGTTGTGATGGTTTTTCCTATTAAATATGTAGTTACTGCTAAAGCATGCTTCATCCGTCCAAAGAATGCTAGCGAGGAACGTTGGTTGGATTTGTAATTTGTTCATAACAAAGTTACCCCAATCGTAATGTCGCTTGAAATCTACGGGAAGATATCCTTGCAATGGAGTTGGATGATAAGGACGGGCACTACGGAATGGGACGATTCGGCGCTGGCCGTTTGGGCGTGGGCCGTTTCGGGGCGAAACAAAATTTTTTCTTCTAAATTTTAGTAGGATTATGAAATTGTTCTATATACTTTATTTTTATTTTTGGCGCCGAAACGGCCGCACCGAATTGTAGTAGACCGTGGGCACCATATTACCGTAAGATTCGTCCAATGCGGCTTTTATAAAGACCACACATTAGACTAACTTCTCTTATCGAAGTGCGAGGATTATTAAGGACGTAGGCTTTGACATCCACTGGATCAACTGTAGACGTTTCAGCCGCCGGTGGTCTGTTCATTTGAGACCATCTTCTCACGTTACCCGACTGTCTTATCCGTTCTACAGTTCTTTGTATAACTTTCCGCGTTGGATGAGGTCCCGCTGGAAAACGTGCACGATATAGGCGTTCTGCTTTCCTTGAATTTCTTTTACACTCACCGTAAATAAGCACCATTTCACAGAATTCATAATTTGAAAATGTCGTCATAATCGTTAAGTGGTCAATGCAGCTTTGTAACTTTCTTCTCAATGTCATTAAAATGCAAAAACTAATTTTTTCACAAGAAAAATTTACCTCAGTATGTATTTTCAACAGTAAAAATATGAAAAAAGTGTTTTGGGTGTTGAAAAATAATTTCTTTCAACATTCAATAAGTGGTCTATGTATCTTTTTGACTGTTATTAACCCATTACTGCCTGACGTCCCTTTTTAGGGACGTTTTTTAAAAGTCCTCCTATTTCTACAAAAATTGTTCCTTTGAATCAAAATTTGCACTGATGTATCTCTGATCTTTATAGAACATAAAGAACACAAGAAAAAAGCAGAATTTTAAAAAAATTTCACTTTTTTTAAAGTTGGAAGATAGAATTTTTCAGAAAAGTGCTTTTTTAAAAATTTTAAAAGAAAAAGCTTAAAAATCCTAGTTGTTATTTTTAAAAAATTTCAATGCCGATATATATTACTGTTTATACATTAAATCAGTTGGGGTGTTTTTTTATTTTTCCAAAATATTTTTTCTTGACCTTATTTTAGACCCTCGAAAAGCGTCCCTAAAAAGGGACGTCAGGCACGAATGCCCCCGTGGTTTTCCCCATAGTGAAATGCTGGTGTTTCCTTATTTTTTTCATAAAAACGCGTTCGATTCTTATGAAATGAATAAAATAACTGATATTTATAAAATTACTTTAATTTTAGCTATTAAATTTATTATTTTTGTTTATTTTTTTTGAAAATACTGTTATTTCTGCTAAATAAATGGAATAAAAAGTCTTAAATTATAAGGAATTAACTAATTTGTATTAATTAAATGGAATATATTAATTATTTTACTATATTTATTACTTATGCAAATATATTCCGGTTATATTTTAATTAAAAGTTTAATAATTATCAGTTATAATGACTTTTTGTCATTAAAATTGCCAAAAAAGTCGCTTTTGTGATAAATTTTCGGCTTTTTTTTCTAATTAGATGTTGCTAATCATCATGTTCTATACTGCAGATCAATCTATATAATCTGGCTTGCTAATGCGCATCCCACTAATGCTTGATTTTTGGGGAGAAATTTGTGTTCCGCACAAAGAAATTAAATAAAATGAAAAAAGTATGGGCATTTGAGACTTAAACTTCACAAATTAAGATATTGTGATGGATTTAAGGTGTGTAAAAGTAATTATTACTTAATATTAGGTAACATATAAACAAAGAATGCCTTTTTCAATTAAAAACCTTAATTAATTTGCAATTAACATAGATTTGGGTGGAAATAACGTGTTTTAGAGCATAAAAAATGCTTAAATTACGTTAATTAAGGTTAATTTTACAGTTAATTGGATAAATAATTAATATTTTTTGTTCATATTCATGTTACAGTATGGTTACGATCACTTCTGCTGCACTTAAAAAGGTAAAAGATGTTTTTGAGGCTTTAAAAAAGTTTTCTACAATGCGTTTACTATAGTGAAAAACAACGGGGGCATTCGTACCTGACGTCCCTTTTTAGGGACGTTTTTTAATTTTGGTGTAGAAATTAAAATTTTAACCTGGAATTTTTTTCACTATTTTTCCAGTTGTTTTGGGGCTATTTACTATGTTTTTACCAAATATTTAAGAAAAATAAAAAGTTGGGCATTAATGGGTTAAAAGACCATTATAATGTGAAACTTATATATTTAAAACACAAGAGTAAGTCGCCTTAATTCAGTTTTTATTTTGAGTAGCAAAAAAAGGGAAGTTTTAGATGTTGAAAAATAAAAGAATTTGAAGTTTCTACTAAAAAATATCCTTTACTAAATTAACTTTTTTTTTATTAATAACTTTTAAAATACGTATTTAGCCCTTCAAACTTAGCCTTGAGGATTTATATGTGTTTGGATGGAAATATTTTTAGCTATAAAGATGGAGAAAGTTAACTCGGACGTTGTACCAAAAGTACATATTTAAAAAGTATTAAAATTATATATAAAAGTACATAATTATTTACCAATAACAGACCTGCCAACTCCCCAGCTTTTGAACTGAGTTTTCTGCCTGTAATTCAAATCTCCGTCTTCATTTTTTTGATCGGGTGTCTGATAATACTCCGAAACGAAAAACATCCTAATAAAACTCCCAATCAAAATAGAGACTTGCAATTCAAAGTAAAAGCCAGAAAATCCGCCCAAAAGCCGGAGAGTTGGCAGGTCTGCAATAATATGAAGTTTATTAAATACGTATTTATCATTTATATATGAGTACTAAAGTTTAAGTTTGGTATTACTAGGGAGCTACCGCCCCCTGCTCGCTATCGCTCGCCAACCCCGGTAAACTGCTAACGCAGGACCTTTTGGAATTGCTTCGCAATTCCCACAAATTCCAACTCGCTGAACTTAATACACTTTATAAAACAATTAAAGAATTTAAAGAAAAAACGTCAACCAACTTTCCAAAAATACTTCACCAAATCCCCTCCATGAATAAATCTCCCTTAAAAGTTTGAATAAATATTAACTCCAACTTATCAAAAATTTTAACGAAATGTTTTTAAAAATATTCATCTTAATTATTTTTAATCTATGATTATAAAAATACCTAATTCTAATTGTTTATCAATATTCGGACCAAACAAAAACCATTATTTTAAAGTAACTAGTAGTAAGCAGGGCGCTATGTGAGACAAACTGACCCGCCCGAACCGGCCGTAGGTTAACATGGGATTTCGGGCGGCTTAGGGCGGAAGGGGTTGATTCGTGACGTCATATCACGTGACCGGTTTGGGGCGTGGTTTATGACGTCATGGGCGTGGCTTATGACGTCATAGCCAATGGCGTTGAAGGGGGCGTGCCGGAGGTTGAGTTGAGTTGTTTACCTCCTGCTGCTGGTTTTCCGGAGTTGAGTTGTTTACCTCCTGCTGCTAGTTTTAGTTTCGTTTTAACGGAGTTGAGTTGTTTTTAAAGTTTAGTTTTTCGGGTATGGCAACAGTATTTTCGCGTGCAACTTTGACCGACATTTTTTAAAAATTTTTTTGAAGTTAAAGTTGTTTTTTTCGGTAGAGGGCGCTACTGTATATTTTAAATATTAGTATTTTCGGATTGGCAACGTGTTGTTCGCGGAGGAATACATTGTGATCGACCAATAGGATTGCAGGAAAATGGCGTCACCTTGTTTCAACCAATGAGAGTCACCTAGATAACGTTATCAAACCCTATGCGTGATAAGATTCGGAGTTATAAAGCCGGGTGCAATCAGTTCGGTAGTCATTCTTCTGCAGTTACTGTTAGTAAAAAATGAGCCTGAAACGTCAGCTGAGTGAGGAGGAGTTGCCTTATACCTTTAGTAACAAAATGTACATGCCAAGACGCCGATTCGCCAACGATCCTTCCGGACCAAAGGGGCCTCAGCCCTTTCAGACTCCCGGAACCAGAGGACCCCCAGCTAAAGACCCTCGATTTGAAACTTTAAAAAAGTGGAAAATCACCGAAGATCTGTGTGTGACTGTTGTGGTTCGCGGGGAGGAGGAGGAATTCAAGATTCACCTTCGACGCTTCGACGGTAACATCGCTACCAATAGGGGAGTTACCATGACTTACAGGACCTGGCCGGAATTCACCCAAAAGTTTTCCCAGCTGGACGTTTCCAAAACGGAGAGCGGGTTTGTGGCCAACAACGAAGTGCTGGCCTGTGTTAATTCGCAGGAGCAGGTGTTTCTCCAGAACCTCTACTGCTTCAAAACGGGTGATTATGGCCTTAAATGCGTTTCTCTTGTGCTAACTGCGGCGGAAATTGATTCTATCTGCCAAAATTTTGACTTTTTACACGAGCAACTGTCGGAAACCACCGAAAATTTGCTAACTTGTAAATATATGGATTTGTACAAACAAAAATTTTGAAAATATAAATAAAAGGTTGTTTTACTTTAACTTGGTTTTCTTATTTGTGTTTTCTATTTCAGTGATATCTTTTTTGCAGAGTTTCTTTTCAGGGATAACTTTAATATAAATAGGTTTTCTCTTTGACTTTTTATCATTCTAGCATTTGACCATCATGGAAGAAACTTATAAAGATCCAGCTCTGCCAGGTAGTTTTGGAGGCATTAATAGTTTACAGAGAGTTTTGAAAGGACGTGTTAAGACAAGAGAGATAAGGAAATGGTTGCAATCTAAGGAATCTTATACTTTGCATAAGCCCCTAAGGCACAAATTTAAAAGAAATAGGGTGATAGTAGGAGGTCTGAATGAACAATTCCAAGCAGACTTGGTAGACATGCAGGCACTTTCAGCTGAAAATGAGGGGTTTAAATATTTACTTACTTGTATTGACATCTTATCCAAGTATGCATGGGCCATTCCCCTAAAAGATAAGAAATCTGAAACTATTGTTACTGCCTTTAGTAAAATATTTTCTGAGCGTGTTCCCCAATCTCTGCAAACAGATGCTGGAAAAGAATTTACAAACAAACAGGTTCAGGCGCTCTTGAAAAAGAAAAATGTTCATTTCTTTACTACGCATAATGAAACAAAGGCTTCGGTAGTTGAGCGTTTTAATCGCACTCTTAAAACTAAAATGTGGAAGTACTTTACTGAAATGAATACTAAGAAATACATAGATGTAATAGATAAATTAATGCATAGCTATAATCATACGTGGCATCGTAGTATAAAGACAGAGCCAGTATCAGTGACTGAGGAAAATGAAAAGAACATTTGGCATACACTTTACGATAGCACTCCTAATGTTAAATTGAATAGTTCAGATTTAAATATAGGGGATACAGTTCGCATTAGTAGAGATAAGATGATATTCGAAAAGGGGTATGAACAAAACTGGACTCGAGAAATATTTACAATCAGTAAAGTTATAAATAGAGTTCCTATCGTTTACAAATTAAAAGATTTATCTGGAGAAGAGATTAAGGGCAGTTTTTACAAAGAGGAACTGCAGAAGGTAACGGATTCCGGATATTACCCTGTTGAAAAAGTTTTAAAGAAAAGGAAGCGTAAGGGGAAACTCGAGTACTTTGTTAAATTCCTGGGTTACCCCGAAAAATTTAATGATTGGGTTGAGGATGTTAGGATGATATAAATATCGCGTTCATTGCAATTTCCTTTCATTCGGTGAACAATGTCGTTCTACATCACGTTAATCAGTGATAGCTCTATGGGATTTTTCCCTAGCAACAAAATTTCTCAATTCACTACCCAGCTACCTAGTTCTATAAATTTAAAGGGAGAATGGGAAATGGCACTTGTAGATTTCATTTACCCGCATACCTGGTACAATGTTCAAAGGGGGAGTAACCTGTTTGGATTTGATTTGGGGGACGGAAAACTTGAAGGTAGAAGAGTTCCACCCGGATGTTATGAGTCAATACCGGATCTTATCAAAGGAATGTTACTGGAATCGCATAGAAACAAGATAGAGCTGTATTATCACGCTGTTACCAAAAAGGTTGAAATCAGAACGGCTGAAAATTGTAAATTGATTCTACACGAAGGCCTGGCTGAATTACTAGGCTTTGAACCAGGAGAATATTCGGGTACTCATCAAAGTCCTTTCGTAGCCGATCCAAAGTCATCATTTCCTGTTATCTATGTGTATTGCGATCTTGTTGAGCCTCAAATTGTGGGAGACGTGCAAGCTCCTTTGCTAAAAATTGTAAAGGTGGAGGGGGAAGACGGGGAAATTATAAATGCTCATTATCCTAGACCTTTTTATGTACCAGTTATTAGGCACCATTTTCAAACTATACAAATTGATATCAGATTGCATTCTGGGAATTTAGTTCCTTTTGAAAGAGGCAAAGTGTTTTTAACGCTGCATTTTCGGCTCCAGCAAATACTATAAAAGAGCCCTACATTCAAGGGTTTACTTCATTTCTTAATTTTTGCTTAAAGAAAGAACAATGTTGGTTCCTTACGCGTGCTGTACAAAAAAGTTTGAAGATTACTATGCTAATCAAAATGGAGAGGGAATGCCTTATTATAAGGGGGTAGGTTATCAAAAAGGATATGGGATAGGGGGATTTTTCGCCAAGCTCTTTCGCAGAGCTTTACCCTTTTTAGTGAGGGGTGCAAAATCTGTGGGAAAAGAGGCCTTAAGGACTGGAACTATGGTGGCTAACGATGTATTGGCGGGAGAGAATTTGGAATCGGCAATAAAAACAAGAGCAAAAGAAGGTGGCAAAAATTTGGCTAGAAAAGCAGTTCGGAAAGCGGACGAGATGATTGGTCGAGGAAAGCTTAAAAGGAAGCGCAAACACTCTAACCGAGTCATTTCATCAAAAACCAGGAAGGTTGTAGTACGTGATATTTTCGGCTCCTGATACCATGGCATTTTTACTCAAAGATTCCCCCGAATGTGCTAAATCCGAATTAGAAATATTTACCCTTCCTCCCACTCAAACTGTTATAGAAAGAGGACAATGGATAGAATTTCACCCCCTTGCCAATGTTTCTGACGGAAGCCCTGTTGAATTTAACGTATCCGGAAGTGGAGACGAATATCTTGATCTCTCCCAAACGCAACTTTATGTAAAAGTGAAAATACTAAAAAACGATGGCAAACCCATTACGGCTGAGAGCAAAGTAGGCCCTGTGAATCTCTTTTTGCACTCCATGTTCTCCCAAGTAGATATCAGTTTAAATGAGCGACTTGTTTCGTCAAGTAACAACACGTACCCCTACCGAGCCATGATAGAAAAATTACTAAATCACGGTTTCGATGTAAAAACCTCCCAACTCTCCTCAGAACTCTTTTTTAAAGATACAGCTGGCCGAATGAATGTTTTCGCTCCTACAAAACCCGATGAGGCCAATGAGGGGTTTACCCAAAGAGCAAATTTGTTTAAACTTGGTGATTCCGTTGACATGATTGGCCGGTTACATTTGGACATGTTTCACCAAGAAAGATTACTTTTAAACATGGTGGATGTGAAAATTAAGCTCATACGCAGCAAGCCGGAATTTTGTTTACTAGGAGAAGGAGATTGTAAGGTATCCCTAGAACATGCTTCCCTGTTTGTTCGAAAAGTTAGAGTTAGCCCTGGAGTTGCATTAGGACACGCCAAGTGTTTGGAAAAAAATTCAGCCAAATATCCAATTAATAGAGTGCTGTGTAAAGCTTACTCCATACCTACTGGCAATATGAGTTTTGTGCAAGATAACATTTTTACAGGGCAGATGCCGAATCGCATTGTAATAGCCTGTGTTGATAACGATGCATTCAACGGAGAGTATAAAAAGTCGCCTTTTGAATTCAAACATTACAATATGAATTTTATTGGTGTGTATGTGGATGGGCAGCCTGTTCCTCATAACCCTCTACAGCCCAATTTTCAGAAAAATCACTTTATCAGAGCTTATCAAAACTTATTTACGAGTTCGGAAAATAAAGGCTTGTATCTTTCACGGTCAGAATTTTCTGAAGGTTATTCTTTGTTTTGCTTTGATTTAACCCCTGATTTGTGTGACGGCTCACATTTAAATCTCATTCGACACAGCAATTTGAGATTGGAAATTAAATTTGCAACTAGTTTGCAACAAACGGTGTCCTTATTAGTGTATGCTGAATTCGAAAACCTGATAGAAATCAACAAGGCGCGCAACATTATCTACGATTTTGGAAACTAAGATGAATTCCTCAGAAATAGATAAGATTTTATCTCGAGATCCTGCAACGGCAAGATATTATAGAGGAGTTTTTCCATCTGATAAAATACCATCCATTGGAAGATACCCCTCAGCATTAGTGCTGAATACTGATAAGCATTATGAAAAAGGAACGCATTGGTTAGCGGTATTCCTTCAAGATAAGAACTCGATTGATTTCTTCGATTCCTACGGATTACCACCTGAAGCTTTTGGACAAGATATTTATAGATTTATCCGGATGTATGATCGAGTAACGTGGAACAAGACTCCATTTCAAAGTTTTACCTCTAATGTATGCGGACACTATTGTATTTATTTTATTGTAAAACGATGTCAAGGATTGTGTATGATATCTATCATTTATCGACTTCAAGAACAGAAGAAGAACGATTTTCGAATATTTCAATTTGTGAAAAAGAGATACGGTGTAACCATGGTTTTTAAAAAATAAAAATGAATTAAAATTATATCTGTGTATTTATTTTTGTCCCTATAAAAGAAGATGCTTAATAAAAAATACTTCATTTGCAAACATGGAGCTTCCGAGGTTAGTGCACCCTTCCACCTGTCTCCTTAGTGGCCCTACTGGATCTGGCAAAACAGTTTTTGTTAAAAAAATTATTGATTATAAAATGTTTAATCCCATGCCTTCAAGTATAATTTACTGTTATGGAAGTTACCAGCCTATTTTTAAATCTATGACAAATGTTCATTTTGAAGAAGGATTACCCTCAAACTTAAATTCTATTCGAAATGCATTAATTATTATTGATGATTTAATGGTAGAATTAGCCAGTGATACCCGACTAAGCAATTTATTTACTAAAGGCAGCCACCACCGAAACCTTTCCATTATTTTTATTACCCAAAATTTATTTCACCAAGGCAAAGAAATGAGAAGCGTTCATTTAAATTCTCACTATGTTATTTTATACAAAAGTCCCAGAGATAAGAGTCAGGTGGCTAATTTAGCGCGCCAAATGTATCCAAGAAAAGTTAAGGCATTTCAAGAAATTTTCGATGATGCAACTTCTACTCCCTTCAGTTATCTGCTAATCGATTTGAGACCAGAAACCAGTGAAAAGTTACGGTTACGAACAGGAATATTTCCGGGGGATACCCATTATGTGTATGAGCCTCGATGAGTCATTTCTCTCCCAGACAGATAACATGGAGGTTGTTTTAGATTTTGAGGGGTTTCAAATGAAATCTGACTGTTTCGTTATCAAAGAATTGGCGATCTACTCTATCAACGAAGGTTATCACGCTTGTTGGTCATTTCAGCCCCCCATACCTTGGGAATCATTATCTTGTTTCTATAAAACGAGTTTTGCTTGGGTGATAAGAAACAAACATCGGCTAGACTGGAGCAGTGGAGAATTACCCTACAGTGCATTGCGTAATATTTTGCAATACATTTCGTCATCTTATTCTACTATCTACGTTAAAGGACCAGAAAAGATAGAATTTTTAGAAAATTTAATGGGGAGAATTCAAAGATTAGATTGCCCAAAGGTTCAACACTTACCCAAATCTTCACTTCATTGTTGTCATCATCCAATAGGATTTGAGCACTGTTCGTTGGTCAAAGCGAGTGCTTACGCTGCCTATATAAAACAAAGTGCACAGGAAAAAGAAATCATTTCAATGCAGAATGCCTTCAGAGAAGGATGTAGAATATTTAAAGCTGCTAAAGAAAAGTAGAAAAAAATCTAAAATTTTGAAAAATTGCTCAAATTGTATGATTAAATCTATTTGCGAATGCGTGTTAAATTTACTTAAGGGAAATCTTCCTATCAGTAAACGGTCTAAAAATAAATTATCCCCATTTAAGAAAACATTGAGAACTCTTGCTCAGAAACGAATTCCTCTGTACACGAAAAGGCGGCTATTAGTTCAAAAAGGAGACGGGTTTTTATCTTTTCTCATTCCCACTGCCCTGACTGTTTTATCTAATCTCATCCATGGAGCATAGCAAAAAGTATGCCCTGGTCCCATTAGACCGCATGCATGAGTTTGAGGATGACCACATAACGGAACTCGATACAAAAATAAAAGACATTTTAAAGAAGAAAGTGAGTGATGATGAAAAAGTAAAACTATATAACCAAGTTTTACAAAAATATGTTACCTTTCCAAATGTGAATGATGTCAAGCCTAAGATGGACCTGGAAAACCTGGAACCGGAAGAAGAAGAAACTGCAAAGCTGGAAATAGATATTCAGAGTACCGTTCCTGTGAAATTTAAAAAGATAGCAAAGAAAATAACTGAATTTCTTCAGCAACGCAACATCACTTGGAATCCGGATAAGGAGCTTGTTATCAATGAACAAGTCATTCCAGGATCTGATATCGTACAGCTGATAAACTTTTTACTGAGGAATAGAACAAGAAGACCGGAAGCTTTTGAAAAGTTTAAAGATGTTTTAAAGGAAAATAATTTTCCTGAAGAATTTGTGAAAAACACTTATTTAAAAAATATGAAAACTTATCCTAAAAGAGAAAAGAAACAAGAATCTGTGAAAAACATGTATGCTAAACCTAAAAGAATTGTTGGAAAGAAAGCCATAAATTGGTTAAAAATGTAACTTTTTTCAGATAATAAAAAATTTTGTTTAACTATATTTGAGTCATGTCTTATTTATAAATTAAACATGCAATAAAATAATTTAAACATGCATTAAAATGAATTTAAACATGCAATAAAATGAATTTAACATGCAATAAAAATGAATTTAAACATGCAATAAAAATGAAGTTATCATGCAATAAAATGAATTTAAACATGCAATAAAAATGAAGTTAACATGCAATAAAATGAATTTAATATAAGAAAAATGAGCTAGTTTCCACGCTACTCAGGGAGTACAGCTCTCAGCGCGCTATCCCCCTTATTTTACAACGGTGGGGGATTCCCCAGCTGTCAATCTTACCACAAGAATGTAGTAGTCAGACAGCCAGGCACTATTTTGTCCGTTGGTTCTCACCAGTCTAGTTGATGCCCTAATACCCATACGGCAGGGTCGTCTGATCCTCCTGGATCACTCTCTTGTCGTATATCATACGATACATTTTCTTTTCTGGCTTGTTTTCCACTCTCCTTCTTTTAGCATCCCGGGTGATCTTGGCCGGGTTCACGATGGCAATGGGTTGCTGCTGATCCATGTTTTGTACCATGGCCTTTATGCTATCAAAATTAATCAGCAAGGAGTTTTTCCAGTTAAGGGTAAATCCCCTCACTTTGCTGCATTCTTTTCCTTCTTCGGTTTTAAAGGCATAATTCTTGGGGCCACCTGGAAAATAATAACTTTTTTAAATAAATGATTCTTAATAAGATAGGACATGTAATTTTACATAAAAAATATTACTTACCAGACACAAATGTAGATATCGTGTCTCCATCTAGTTCGTCTGTGAACTCGCCCAGGAAGTTTCCAAGGGGTGGATCATTATTACCGGTGGTGGAGTAGATGATTGAGTCAGTGTCGTGATATAACACGGCACTGCCCAACTTGTCCATTTCTCCATAGAGTTTCATGCGGGCCCATGCAGTGGTAAAGGAGGCTAAAAAGATGTTGGTTGTGGCGTCCTGGGGCAAAAACTCATTGACATCCTCCCAGCAGATGGCTGCCACTTCTGGCGTGGGGAAGTACACATCCTTGATCTACAAAAAAAAATTTAAAATTAATAAAAAAAATAAAAATTAAAAAAAAATAGGATAGTTGATTTAATATATACACTTACGTTTTTTGTTGAGTCACTCAGCATTTTGTTAAACTCTGGGACTGTATTGACGAAGGACAGTTTTGACTTGTTCAAATTCATTCCCCAACTGAAAATAAACACTTTTTATCAGAAAACAATTCACTTATTTTTTAAAATTAAAAAATAAAAAGATGTACTTACCGCCCCCAAAAGCTATTCAAAGCAAGTTTGGCAACCTGCCGTCGACCAGGGTTCTTAGTAATGGAGGCATCGTCCAAGAGAACCCCCTCTTTCTCGTGGTAATTTTTGATGTAGTGATCCATGGCTTCCTGTGTTGTACATTCAGTAGGCCAGCCACTGCTCTCCTGTTTAATCTTTAGGAATGTGTCGATGTAAGATTGAAATAGGGAATTCGACTTTTTGTTGAAGTGATATACTTCATAAATCTGAAAAAATAGAGAATAATTCAATATTTTTGTGATAACGAGGACACTATTGTGTGATAACAAAATGATAAAAAAAAAGTGTAATGAACTTACTTTTTCAATCTTGTATCCTTTTTTAAGGGCCAATTTTATTTCTTCGGTTACCCACGTTCCAGTTATCGATCTTTCCTCGGATGTGTGGGCGCAGCGGGTTTGTTGAAGGGTTTCCACACAGGTGCGACACAAGGGGAACATGAGTTTCCCTTGGCACCTGTATGGAAGCACGGGTAAGTACAGCTCACTAGGTGGCAACACCTTACATTGCACAAGGCCGAAATACTGTTCAATATCATTAAAGTCTTTTGTAATGATCTTAGGGTGACCAACAGGGTATTCGCAATACTTGTTGACCTGCAAGAAAAAAAAAGCTATTTAATTTCAAAGAAACTTTTTAAGAGAAATAAAAGTTTAAAAAAAATAATCTTACCCATGGATACAAAGACGTAAAGTCAATGTATTTGGCTGGTCCTTCATGTAATAATTTAACGGCATTTGTACGCCCACCGAAAAACGAATCCCTCGGTTTTAGCCTATCCACAAGGCTGTGGGTAGCCAGGAAGGTTCGAAGTTCTGAGTCATCCTTTTTCTCCTGAACAAATTCATGTTCCCATTTTTCAACGAGATTGTATCCCAAAGCTCTAATCTTGGCCGACCACTCCTCCGTCTTTCGTTTGAGGGTATTCATGGTAACTTGTTTGAGAGGGTGTATGACATCCCCCTCAAAACATTTGGCGCACCCGTGCCAAAAACAGCCCTGAAATAAAGGAAAAAAAATTATTCATTCGTAAAAACAAAAATTCAGTCCTTTTCTAAAAGGGGGAAAAATACTTACATGATACTGATAGACGGTGTTCGTCTCTGTGCAAAACCCGTCCACTGAGACGCCTCGGATCTTATACTCTCCAGTGGACTTCTTGGCATGCTGGATATCTATTTCCTCCTTCTGGGCGACAAAGTCTAGCCATCTGATGCTGTCGGAGCTGTGTGCTGCATTGTTCACATAGCCTCGGACAGGCACCATAGCTATGGTACCGTTTTTTATGTGTTGATACCTGTACGCAGCCATGCATGCTGCAGCAATTGTGACATACCTGTAAGAAATTGTGTTAGAAACAAAAAAGTTAACTTAAAATTAGTTTAGATAGGGAAAATTATACTTACTGAAAGGGATCTACATCAGCAACATTTAAAAATTGCGTCCTAAATTCCATGCAGCATCTTCTAAGAATGTCAACGTCCGATCTATAATAAAGTAAAAAATTTTTTTATTTGCATGAAGTTTTTTAAAGGAAGGTATTTATCAGGAAAAAAAAATTACTTCAACTTACTTGCAATACGCATACATTTCCGTCTGAAAATCAAATTCACTCTCCTTAATGGTGTCGTACCATTCCATAAAGGACTTGCGTGCTGACGTTGCCATAGAATCGGGGGAATAAAAGTGGGTGTCCGGTTGTGGTCCTACGTAGCTCTGATTCTCCCGAGTATTGAAGAGGTGTGGAAAATACCCCTTCTTTAACTCGGCGAGACCAAAGCAGGCTGGGAGTTTTGCGAGGGCCATTGGTAGGAAATTGAGAGAATCTATAACTCTCACACCAAGTGCCTTGTGGAAAATGCTCATTAGCAAGGATCCATTGGGGATCACTTCCGGAGCAACGCCTTGCCTCAACAGCCAGCCCATTATAAACTGTCCATCAAAGCTGCAAAAGAAAAAAAGTATTAATATTCATTCGAGAAATAGAACAAATAAATTAACTGAAATTAAAACTACTTACCCTTTCATGTTATGGGCAATGGCCGTATACCCCTTGTGTTTGGGGGAAAACAGCCATTCACAAAAGGCATCACATGCTCCATATCCTTTGAAAACCATTTCCCTTCCATCTGCGTCTTGTGCTACAGCGAAGTTGACTAAGTGCACTCCAGACGACTGATCAGTCTCGAAGTCAAAAAAAATCAACTTCTTACTGGGTTTCTTTGGTTTCACCTTTCTCAAAAAGCATCTGTGCTCTTCAGCAATGACAAATTTGTCGCATGATCTGCATTTAATGGTTCCACACTGGTGACTTTCTTGGGGGCAATCCCTGCGTCTAATGACTCTGCTGCATTTTTGGCATTGGTAAATCTGTAAAAAAGAAAAATTTTGTTAGGAAATCTTTTCAATCTTGCTAAAAAATGTTAGAAAATTCAAACAAAAAGAAATACTCACACGATCACAAATTCCAGTGCTTTTATGCGATCCAAAACAGTCTTCGGATTTACACTCCCTACTACAATCTGGGCATCGCTTGGGTTGTCCTGTGGGGCACTCTTTACGGAAGCAAACATAGCAGGAGTCAGGGCATCTGTGGTCTTCCATATTTTGGAAGGGTTTTTCGCATGAAGTGCAATAGTAACCTTTACTGTAAAATCCCTTCAGAGACTTAATAACGTCAAAGTGACCATCGTGCAACCAAAGGTTGATTCGCTGCGGTCTATCATCCCCTTTGTAATCAATCTAAAAAAACAAGACTTAAATCACAAAACAGATACAACTGGTGATAAGGGTTAAATATATATATAAAGGAAAAAATATATCACATGTTAGAAAACTAATTAGTAAAATAACTTGCCTTGTTTAAATTAGTAGAGGAGAAAACAGCAATCTGCACATTAAGATGCCGTTCAAACTGGGCAACTTCCTTGTAAGTACATGGGCCAAGGGGGACTCCTGCGGCTTTATGAAGAGCACGAGCCCTTTTCATAAGGGCTGGACGTCTTTTTTGCCTCACTGCACTAATAGAGGTCTTGTCTTTGTTCAATTGCGCTAAGGCATAAACAATGGCTTTCGCGCAACACAAACCTTGATTATCTGGAGGTACTGCCCAAATACTTTTTTTCTTCAATCTATCTAATTTAATATTTGTCAGATGTGTGTGAGCTCCTCCTCTGGGCCTATGAATGGTCATAACGTCCACATTGAATCCAGCATCCAATTCAATATTATCTTTCGACTGCAGCACTTTCATCACCGCTGTCATCACCTTCTCTACCGTTAATTCAGAAACGGCCATAAGAGTAGTAGAAATAGGCTTGTCTAACCCCTCAGCTTGTATGCAAAGCCGGATCAAATCCGTTGGCATCAAACTTCCCGTCACTCGGCTTATTAAAGTTCTAAACAGGGAACGCACCATATCAACGATAGTTGACAATGATACTCCTTGGACATTTTGGGGTAATAAACCAGGATCTATTCGAACCCGAAGGGTAATTTCCTGAGCCTGATACTTCTTGTTGTTTCTCCGTGACCGCTCCTCAATAATGATGGCATTTCCAAGCTGAAAAAAAATAAATAAGTAAATTCAAAACAAACTTAAAAAACCAAGGACAATAATTATTTTTAAAAAAAACCTACATCAGAGGGTCCTTCCACAACTCTTCCAAATCCTTCTACAGCGTTTGAGGGACCAGCACAACTCTGAAAAATAACTTATATTTAGGCGTTGAAAAGTAAAAATTATACACTTATCACTTATCAAAATAAAAACACACCTCGAATCCAGAGGAGATCTGATCGTAGAGAGACAAATTCCGGGGGAGAGCATTAGAGGGACCAGGGAGATTCTGAAATAACAGATATATTCACTAATAAATAAATCATACTAAACTAAATGGAAAAATATGTAAGGAAAAAAATTAGAAAAGTTAAAAAACATTACCGGGTCATTTACCATATGTCTTGGCGACATGTTTTTCTCAGGGGACTCTATCTCTCCCATCCACTAAAAACAAAAGCAAAAATAAAAAACAATGCCCAGAGAAAAAAACAAGCAAATAAAAATCATTAAGGTATTTTTACCTGGTAATCATCGTCTTCACCCATCGAACTATCATCATCGCCATTCATTGGGATAATCGGTCTTTCATGAACAGACTAAGGTAAATAAAAATACATTTAACAAATATAACTAAATGCATTATTAAACTATTGTAAGGAGAAAAATAATCACACATGTGTGCAAGTTAAAAAACATTACCTCATTAACATCATTTTCCAAATGTCTTTGCGACAGGTCTCTCATTAACTAAAAAAAGCCACAGCAATGTTAAAAACAGGACACAGAGAAAAAAAAAGCAAATAAAAACTAATCATAAAAACTATTTACCTGTTCTTCGTCTTCATTCATCATCATCGAACTATCATCATCATTGTCTTCCAGCACCACCTAATGTTAATTAAAAATACGTTTATCAATATGTTCTTACACATAGTATAACATTTTGAACAACAAAAATTGTGCAATTCAATAGAAAAATATTCACCCCCTCCTTATTTTAAATGAAAATAACTTCAGAGCACACGTTGAAACAAATATTTAACACTAAAAATGAACTAAATATTATTCAATAATTATTTTAAAATGTTATGAAAAAAATAATAATAATAAATGGTCAGTAAATGTATTTCATCGCGTAAACCATGTTAAAATATCAAATTTATAAAAATAATTTAAAGTTATTCAACTAAAATAACAATAATTCACAACTAAAACAAAATGTTTCAACACACAAATTAAAATAAAACCCAAAAGTTATAATAAATTATTTACAGTAACGTTTTTCAATACGCGAATTGTAAAATATATTTAACAACTAAAATGTTTTTATCAACTCGTAAGTTAGCTAATTCAACACAGCATTTAAAAACGCTTAAGTTAATAAAAATAAATGCGTCTAAACATGCTAACTATTTGATAAACCCTTAATATTAATAATTTACAGCAATACTATAGTTTTAAATGTACTCTAAAAATAAATTCAAATAACAAAATACTTGTACTTACATGATCGTTAGTAGATTCCATTTTACACCAGGTAATCCAAAAGGCACTGAATATCGACGCAAACGAATAAAAACTAAGCGGAATCCAAAGGTCGCGTTTTAAGAGCACAAGAATGCAAAAACTGAATGCAACAAGGTGGGTCTTGCGGTTTTATACAACATAACATCCTCCTGATTGGTCAAGAACCAACCAAAGAGATAAAGATTGACCCCTGATTGGTTAAAGTCAACATGGGTTTCCCTCCCCCTTGATTAACAGCATCCAACAAGTAGTGACGGGGTGATAAGGGACCTATGACTCATTAGCATTGCAATGTGGTAACAAATCCGGGTAGTTCTAATCACATTCGTTCAAGCATGTTTTGGTACACTGATGATTCACTTCTTATCGTCCATACACGGTGGTCTCGAACCCCTTTGACTCACTCGTTATCTGAAGTCTGAAGCAGGATATTACATACTGATTGCATTCGTACTTTTATTGAATTTACACATTTTATCACCAGGTCCTTAATTGCAGCTCGGTAAGATCCTGTTACTAAGGAACTCCGTTTATTTGAATAGCAAAATGAAACGTCAATTAAGTTCTGAAGAAGGATATCCTGAACTGAATGTTATCAAGTATTCAAAGGATTCCTTATCGTATGAATATCGGAAAATGTTCTCGGATCGTAAAGCTTGGGAATATTTTCGTCTTTTGGAAAAGGAATTAACTTATTTGAAAAAAGAAGAGGCAATGATAGAAATATATGGTAAGAAGTATTTTGTTCCTCGTCAAGTAGTAGCCTACGGTGACCACGGAATAACGTACAAGTTTAGTGGAACAACCATGTTTGCGAAGCCTTGGATACCATTATTGAAAGAAATTAAACAAATGGTAGAGCTTAAATGCAAAGCTCATTTTAATTACGTGTTGGTAAATCGATACAAAGACGGCACAAACTGTATAGGTGCTCATAGGGACGACGAGAAGGACCTGGACAGGAATGCACCTATTGCATGCGTTTCTTTTGGGCATAAAAGAAAATTTACGTTTTCGAGAAAAAAGTTTGAGTCTAAAAATTTGTTTCTTGAAAATGGAAGCCTTTTAATTATGCGCCCTCCAACAAATTCGTTTTGGAACCATTCCATTCCAAGAGAAAAAAATGTAAACTGTCCAAGAATAAGTTTAACTTTTAGAAAAATTGTTAAATAATTTTAATAGAAAAGAAGAATTGAGGCGGTAAGTTAATCTTGCCGGGTGGTTGGTGGGCTCAATTCTAAAAAAAAAATAATTTCATTAATAATAATTTAATAATATAAAATATAATTTATTTAATAATATAAAATATAATTTATTTAATAATATAAATCTTATTTCTTAAATAATATAAAATATAATTTCTTTAATAACATAAATATTACAAAATAATTTTATTTTTTAAAATAATAATTTTACAGATATCTTACTGGGATTTGAACCTGCGACCTAGCAAAAGAGAGACGAAGCTCAGTAATAAATCTGATACCTACCCTACTGAGCTACGTCCCTCTTACTACTTGAGTAAAACTTTAATTTCAAAAGGCAAACTAACCAATAAATTCAAAAGTTTTTCTTGAGAACTTATTTTACGCCTTAACGAATCGGGTACTGATGGCCTAACGGGGAGTGCATAGCGTCGGAGATCCGGTAGGTCAAGTACCTTTTTGCGGGTTCGAATCCAAAAATATATTATTTTATTCACTTTAAATAATTAAATTTAACAAGTACTTTAAATTCGCCAGATAGATGGCAGCACGGGTACTCAAAACCTTTAAATATTTAATTTAAATTTTTACAAATAACTCTTACTTTCTCCGCTAGATGGCTGTAAAAACCAAAAATTTCTGGTCAAACACGTAAAAAAAATACCGTTGCCATACCCGAAAAACTAAACTTTTAATAAACAACTCAACTCCGCTAAAACGAAACTAGCAGCAGGAGGTAAACAACTCAACTCGGCTAAACCAGCAGCAGGAGGTAAACAACTCAACTCCAGGCACGCCCCCTTCAACGCCATTGGCTATGACGTCAAAAACCACGCCCCCAACCGGTCACGTGATATGACGTCACAAATCAACCCCTTCCGCCCTAAGCCGCCCGAAATCCCATGTTAACCTACGGCCGGTTCGGGCGGGTCAGTTTGTCTCACATAGCGCCCTGCTTACTACTGTAACTCGTTAGTATAATATGCCTAGTGTTTATCATTCATATATTTTTTAAACCCAGACTTGTTAAACAATACCGTTTAAGCAATTGAAAATAATAAGAGACAAAACATCACTCTATGTTTACAATTAATTTCGATATAATCAGACTAAAAATTATAAATATTGGACAAAAAGTGTGAAATTTTAGTATAAAATGGCGTTCATGTAAGTTTTTAAAATATGTTTTTATCAGTCTTTGAGTGATATTTCATCAAGAAAGTACTTTTTTTAAAGGTGAAAAAACATGTTTCATCTTAAAATATAGCGTTAATCGGTCGTTGTGATTGGATGCATAATAATTTGAAAGACAGTACTTGCTTTGTAACTGCGACCTTATCCGTTATCTAAAAAAATGGAAATATTTTAAAATTGAGAATTTTTTTGAAAAATCGAAGAGCTTACTCGGAAATCCGAAAAGAATCCGGACATTTTGATACCATATATGTGTCATTCGGTTCAGTAATTAAAAAGCCTTTCTCTGGAAACCGTTCACTAAAAACTTTTTTTTAGAATAGAGAGATAAGGAAATTCCGTAGACTTTTTCAAAGCTGCATTGACCACTTAAAGATTTTTAGAAAAAAAATTATCGGTTGAATTCACGTCAGGCTATTCCACCCGACAAATCACAACAACGAAATTCCCCTAACCCCAACTCTAGCTCACAACTATTCCTTCTGGTTAGTTTACACCTTATAAGCTCTCCTTCTCATCCCCTTCAGCTACAATGTCTAATTAGGTGATTAAACCGGGCCAAGAACCCACCCAATGACGGCGCAGTGACAATTCCATAATTTAAATCAACCTGTCCTAAGATCCACCCTTCTGAGAGTAAGCTTAAGAACCGACCATCCCAAAAGTACCACATTTTCCCACGCAAATCCTCTTTCTCCATAACTACCCAAAGACTTTTTAATTAAAACTGACTCTGAGTTTACGTCCAACTTACTTGACAGTGTGGAGGCCCCCATGCAGGGATCGGAAGAAAATTACCCCGCAGGTGCTCCCCCCGAATATAATATCTATATCATAAATTTCTAAAGAGAATAGATTTAATGCCTTTTATAAAAGCATTATAGTCGAGATAGGACGTAATTGCGAAATTCTTTTCTCTCCCGTGGTGTTTTGGGAACCCAAATCCCTTCGTCCGCTAGCAAGGAATTTCGCGTCACCAACTCATTTGTGAAGTATTTAATAATTAACGCGTTTTGTTGTTGGGAAATTGAGTTCAGATAATTAGGAGAGAAAACAGAGACTGTAATTAAAACTCTTATCCTTTGAACTTGCCATTACGTCGGATGAGGGTTCTTTCTCGATGAAATGTGTGTGTTTTAAACTGGGGGGAAATGGAGGGAGTGGGGGGGGGCAATTTTTAATTTTATCGTGTTCGTCTCGGTAGAGTGACCACTTGGTATGGTGTTGTTGATGGTTTTTCTTACGTTTTTAAGTTCATTTGCATTCAACCTCTGGTATTAATTTTAGAATTTGTTTTTCTAATTTGTAGGAAGTATTTCATGCTTCATGAACTAGACAATATTACAGTTGATGATAAAAATTGTCATAAATTCGATGGATGATAAGGAAATAATTATAAATGTTTCCGTCGTGATGCATTATTACATCCAGTGAAATTCAGCATCAGTGTTACCTATACATTCAGTTCACCTGTAAAATATTAATTGGAACTGTTACTAATTATATGCAGGTCAGTTTGCTATTAGTTAAGATTCTTACGGCCGTATTCACCGGTAACCTGACCGGCGGTCAGGTCAGGAAACCATGGTTACAGCCTCTGATTGGTGGAAAAATAATTCAATATTTTCCTTCCACCAATCAGAGGCTGTAACCATGGTTTCCTGACCTGACCGCCGGTCAGGTTACCGGTGAATACGGCCGTTAGTTTCCGTACTTTGTTGTTATTTAATATTAACATCCATATTCACTGCCATCAGTATTGCAGTAACCAACAGCTAAAGGAAGAAAAATTAGCTTTTCGCTGATTCTGATCCTTCCCGTGATCTTCTGATGGAATCCATCTTTGAACAAGGACTTAGCACCGACGCTTAAGGCGGTGAATATGGTTGCAAATGATTGTTGGCACAACTCTTTATAAAAAACTCCCTCATAGACACAATTTTCTTCAATTTCTCCAACTGATTTTATTTGAGAAGGAAAATTGGAGATACCCTTTGCTATACTTCACAGCAACGTTTCCTGAACCCAGTACGTCACTACGCGGAAGGAGAAAGTGAGTGAACACAAAGCCTGTTGGGTTGATAAGAGGAACTTCGGTACCCGAATTGTGATAAAAAGACACTATTTATATTTGGGTTTAACGAAATAATCGTATATTTTAAAATTGACGTTCTTTGTTTCACTCGAAATTCAGACACCGCGTTGGGAACTACTTTGTCTGTTAGTGACGTAGTAGGTTCAACTTAAGTTGCTGTCTAGTATAGTATACTTTTGTTTGCTTCCTTTTTGTGTCCTTTGCATGCCACGCACATGATAGAATTACCTACACCTCTGCAAATTCAACACCAAAATCAACTTCCAACTGGTATATTACAAACAGATTAAACAAACTATTTTCATCCAAGATTGCACGGCATTTTTATTCGGAAAGTCTGACGCACTCGAACTGTTGCTACAGCTCACAATCTGTTCTTCCATCGATTCCAGACAAAGTATCAGTATTCATGAGTGCAAACAACAATACCCTCCAATCACACCCCCATCCTTCTGCCATTTTTCGCAACTTTTCGTCACATAACGAGGCAGGGCAATTCGATATATTCGGCGCCCCCAACAAATAATTTAATCAAAACCAGCAAGCGAATGTCACGATTTATTGGTTTTTCCATTCCTCCACAATTTTTTTTTATTAGTATTACTACATCCGAAGATCAGAAGCTGGGCCGAAATGAAAACGGCAGGGCTTGTTTGCATCTCTGATTTGTTTCTGATTTGCGGAAATTTGCATTGAGCAATGTGCATCCGAGCGGTGGTAAGTCCGCCCGTGGGGGGATGGTTTTTTTTTCAGACGATCCTCTCCAGACATCACAGATAAATAAATACCGGGGTAGTGCACTGCTCTCGAGAGTAAATATTTTAAAGTAAAAAGCCCTTTTCGCTGGAAAGAGCATCGTCGTAAAAAATGGCTGCTGTTGATCTGTTTAATTTCAAAGCAAAGCGGTAATCACAAAGCGGTATTTTATGAGCATCATCTGGTAAACAAATGCTGTGTTTGGGGAGTGTTTAAAAGAGGGTGGTGTCATTGCAAAAACATGTATAAAGTGTGGCAGATTTTTCTTATGTGGGTGGTCTATTTGAACTAAAAACAACTTTTACTAAAAATATTAATAAGTCTTCAATATGTCATAATATTTGACACAAGTTACAATGTAAATTATTCGGATGTACTTTCGAATATTTTCAGATTATTAATGATATTAAAGGATTATGGAGTTAAAAATATTTTCTTTGAAAATTTAGATAGGTTAATCAGATGGAACTACTATATGTAGACCTTATTTCTAAACAAATTTCCAGACACCTGTGAGTAAGTTAACTCATTTCTCTAGAGGATAGCTCAAGTCATTAACGTTCATTAAGATCTTAATATAATTGGGGTTTAATTTAAAGAACCCATTATAGTGTTATACAACATAACCTTTTATTAAACTTTAATAGGGAGCATTCAAAGTCTACTTATATTTCAAGAAATGTTTAAACCTTAAACATATTTTGAATAAATTATGGGAATAATATTTGAAGGTAATATTGTCAAGTTTTAAAAACATTATTACATAAGATACTAGCATGAGTATTATTACATAAGTTTTCTGAACACAATAAAAGTAGAGACTTCATTGTGTATAGTCTTTTAATACAGTACTATGAAACCCTATAGTGCATACTGTAGCCATTTGGCTACACGACATTTTTCCCCATTTCCTACTCGTACTTCCATTTTCAAACGGCAACACCATGCAATAAGTACAATAAATATAACATTTTATTGTATTAGTACTTTAGACTGCCAGTAGATGAATGCAGGGGTACTATTTTGAGACATTTGTTACAAAATAGACATTAGCTAGTAGACAAATAAACATTAGCTAGTGAGACGAAAGTCAAGACACAGAATACGCCATAATAAAAGGACAATAAAAATAAAAACATTTTTCAGCTTGAAAAAAATTGTTTTGAAAAGATAAGATGTTTTTTATATTTTTAAAGCATTTGGTTTTATTTCACTTCACAATTAATTTCACAAGGGACACAAATTAATTTCATAAGGACAAAGTTTTTTTTTCAATTAAAAGTATAAAAAAATTAAATTAATTTTTTTTAGCATTTTTTACTAATTTACACCATAATAGAAGTCAAATAAAAGATTTTCAAGTGAATTTAAAAATCATGCATTGTAGGGTTAAAAATACCCCAATTTTATGTACATAAAAATAATCTTAAAACACGAAAGCCTAGTACAATTACGGCTGTATTCACCACTAACCTAACCTAAGGTTAATCTGGAAATAAGCTTTTAATTGGTTGTTGAAAAAGGGAAACAGTTTTTAAGCCAATCGGAGTTGTCAAAAGATCTTGATTCCAGGTTAACCTTAGTTTAAGTTAGTGGTGGATATGGCCGTTAATTCCCTTCTAGAGATTTTAAAAACTTAAATAAAATGTAACTTTATGAACAATTAAGCATACTTTTTTCATGATTTAAGAATAATTTCTGAGCTTTCTCAAATAAATAATAGTTGACGGATTCAAATGGATAGGTAAGTGAAATAATGAAAACTACCCTACAAATCTAAAGCAAACACTCTCATTAGGCATAGCGAATAAATTCATATTTCTATCTTGTGTGTGTGTTAAAGTGATGATTAAAATGGAAGGTAATTATAAATAAGTCATTAATTAAAAGAATAATTAATTATGGATTAATCTAAGCAGCTGTTTCAAATCAAACATGTTGGCAAGATCCCAGAAGAACTTATAATAGACTTACATAGTTCAGTTGATACAAAGGAGGTTTCAAAATTGCGTTGCACGGCTTTTATTCGGAACCAACGCCTCCTAGGGTCATGGAAGTAAGGTCTACCCCTAGGTAAGTGAGCCTGGAGGACGCACTGAAAAGACTTACAGCGCCCCTATTGGCGAGATTAACCTTTTACCTGCCGATGTTCCCAAATGGGAACATCACTTTTGGGAATTGTTTCACCACTCAATTTTTCATGCAGGAATTTGATACTTGGTATTAAGCAACTCAAAGATATGAAGTTATTTTACATGCAAAAGTTTTTCATGTACAATTTAATCCTTTTTGTAGAATTTATATCAAAATTACAGATTTTTTGCTCTTCAAAAAGTTGCACAAGTTTTTATTTATGAAAATTTTAAATAAATTTAGTTTCAAATAATTTTGCTGTGTTTAGATAGCTTAAGTACATATCTTCTCCTTTGGCTTGACAGAATATCTTCATATTCCAATTTTGGAGAGTAATAACCAATTCTATGTATATGTTCCCAAATGGGAACATCGGCGTTTGGGGTATAGTATTTGAGGGGATTTTTATAACACAAAAAAATTCAAGTTATTTCCTATTTTCTTTAATTTTTTGAACCTTTTTGTCTCAAAGGATCTAAACAGGTTAAGAATGATGTTTTAAATTTAAAAATAAGTAATTTTTATTTTTTCTCTTAATTTATGGATAAATAAATGCCAAATCTTTATAGCAGATTCTCACACTTGCATATTTTTCTAACTCCCCGATCGATTAATTTTCAGTAATTATCATTAGGGGGTACGCAAAGAGCATATTTGAAGTGTTTCTGAGGACTTGCATACATATTTTGTTCAAGTACTTATTTTACATAACAATTTTAGGAATAAAATTGAAGAATTTTGAAAATATGGAAAAGTGTGTACATCTTAAAACCCTCTTCTAACGTAAGTTTGATGTAAGAGATATGTGGTTCAGTTCGGAATCTTCCATGAGAAACACAGCTTTAATGAATCAATGGAGATAATTATGATTATCACTTTTAAAAGCTAATTAGATTTGAATGTAATTAGTGGATATTATGCTAAATAACCGTATAGAACCGTAATTAAAACTATTTTTTCACGCAGAAACGTAACTGTTTAGCTTTGAAGCGCATCGGAACACTCTTATGTATTTTTTATACCAAAATATTACCCATAGTGCAAGAAAATGTACGGAAAAGCTTCACGTACATAATAAACATGTCAATTTTTTCTTATGAAAATCTATAAAATTTTACCCAATCGTCCAAGTATGGGTATAAAAATGAAAAAACCGTCCACTATCATAAATATGTTCCTAATTATTGAGTAGAAACCTATTTCAATCATTTTATTTGAATTGATTGAAAAATATGAGTATTTTGGAAATCCCCCTAAAAACTTCACCCCAAACGCCGATGTTCCCAAATGGGAACATCCTAAAAATTGTACTTAGGATTTTTTTTCCGCCAAAAAATGACCAGAATGGTTTTAGTAATGATGAAACAAGCCATTTAAGCCAAAAATCAGAACCTTTAATTTGAAATTTGAATTGCGGCGTTTAAAAGGTTAAAAAGTTAAAAAAAATTAATTTAAAAACTAAAAGAGATAGAGCAAAAACCTCAGCTAGAGTATTGTTGCCAACGTCATGAAGAACTCACTGAAGAAAATTTGTTTAAAATATCTCGAATATTTGCGGAGATATTAGCAATTGAAAATAGCACTTTTTCAGGGGTCAAAAAATAAAAAGTTCGCATATTTGCAAATTTCTTTAATTTTTCGATTAAATTTTGTGTTCTTTAAACTAAAAAAACACAAAACTACAGAATAACACTGAAAAACTTTTTCTTTTTTGAAACTTGAAAAAGTACTATTTTCACAGACTAATATCTCCGCAAATATTCGAGATATTTAAAAAAAATAATTTTTCAGTGAGTTTTTCTTGACGTTGGCAACAATACTCTCACTGAGCTTTTTGCTCTATCTCTTTTAGTTTTTAAACTAATTTTTTTAACTTTTTAATTTTGCCACTAGGGGCGCTGTAGGTCATTTCAGTACATTCTCCAGGCTCACTTACCGAAGGTTAGACCTTACTTCCATGACCCTAGGAGGCGTTGTTTCCGTATGAAAGCCGTGCTACGCAATTTTGAAACACCCTGTATATACAGGGTGTCCCACGAAAAGTGCTCCAACCCCTTTAACTTTTAAACCCCTAGAGATATAGTCATGAAAGGAGGTCTAGGTATAGTAAAGTGAACATGCCCTATCCGAGGAGACAACTTTCAACGCCATCTAGAGGAAACTTTAGGAGTTATAATTTTATTTTTAAAACTATTTGAGGTATGTGAAAAAAGTCAGTGACTATAAGTTGCAGAGCAGCATCGATTTAGTACCGTTTTCCGAAGCGAACTTATTGCCATTGATGAAGGACTGGATGCAATACTCTCTTTCTCTCAAATGAATGAAATTTGGATTCTTTCTGACAGTAAAAGTGCAATTCAACATCTGGCGACTTTAACAATGTAAGAGATCATACCGGCACAAACATTCTAAAAAAACTGAAGCGCCTTTCCCTCTCTCATCAAATACACTTGCAATGGATACCTTCCCACGTCAACATCACTGGCAATGAGATAGCAGATAGCCTTGCCAAGGAAGGTGCATCAGGCGAAGACTTGGCGCTTGCTACTCCTCTAACATTCTCAGAGCTGTTTTCCATTGCCAAACATAAAATAAAAGCCGACTGGCTTGTACCACCAGTTCACAACTGGTACCAAAGCCGAAAACCTGGAGGATGTCTTTTACTCAGCTGCAGTCGGGAAGATCAAACGGCTATAACGCGACTCCGCAGTGGTCACCTGAAAACACTTAAGTACTCTGGTGGAATTAAAATTTTTCAACCCTGCACCAATTGTTCCAGTGCGCAGGCTTCCCCGGAACACATTCTGAATTGCCTGGGCCTCTCTAACCAGGAACTATTTAACGGACCCTTTGTACCGGTCCTTGACTTGTTGAGGGTAAATGGATTCATGGACTTTATCTAGCTCTGCTAGAAATGGGGATTGGTAAGAAGAAGAAGGACACTTTAAGCAGAAAAATATCTTGAATAAAACCCCTTAAACACACGCTCAATTAGTTTGAATTAACGTAGATTTTACGTCTCAAAACGCTCCTCACGATGCAAAAATGAGAATTTTTCAATTTAACGAATTAAGAATAGGTACTATTAGTTATTTACTGAAGTCACAAAAATAAAAATTACTCATTTTTGCCTTGTGAGAAGCGTTTTGAGACGTAAAATCTACGTAAATTCAACCTAATTGAGCTTGGGTTTTAGGGGTTTTATTCAAGATATTTTCTGTGTATTCTACTAAATCCATGCTGCTCTACAACTTAGTCATTCATTTTTTTCACATACCTTAAATAGCTTTTAAAATAAAAATTATAACTCCTAAAGTTTCCACTAGATGGCTTTGAAAGTTGTCTCATCTGATAGGGCGTAGTCATTTTACTATACCAAGACACCACTTTCATGACTATATCTATAGTACCCCGTTCGCACTGGCCTTTATTTTTGCCTCTATTTTCGTTAGCACTTTGTTGTCATGGAAACAAAGGCAAAATCGCCCCATCTTTTGAAAACGGCGTTTGCATTGACAAGGGGCGAAAATAAGCACTTTACTGAGTGTAAACAATCCGTAATTGTAATGCATGAATTGTAAAATAATTAAAAATTTAATTTCTCAATACAACTTAAAACTAATGAATAAAATCACCAAAAATACAAGTAAAAATACATAAAAGATTATTAATTGACTAGTGAATTGATTAGTGTGTTTCCATGAAAACAAAGTGCTAACGAAAATAAAGGGTCTTTTTTCTGCCAGTGCGAATGGGGTATAGGGGTTCAAAAGTTAAAGGGGTTGGACCACTTTTCGTGGAACATCCTGTATAAATGTATTTAATTTACAACCTGTGAATTTATTAAAGCTTTCAATACTTTTCGATATCTTAACATTTTCCCCTTTCGAAAATTGTGTTTTACTTATTACATGTTATTGAGGAATTTTAATGGATGTATCGTTTCCTTATTGAATTGTAGACAAGAATTAATTTAGCTTTTGAAAAGCGATGAATTAAAGAATTTTAAATTACAATTCTCGGTATATATTAATATTCTCGGTATGCGATGTTTAATTATGAATTTCAGTAACATAAATTTATAGGTTGTAAGAAATACATGCTTGCAAAACTGTTAAATTTTCATTTATAAAGTAGATTTATTTAAACGATTTATAAAGGAAATTTACGTTTCTGAAACAAGACTAAAAAGTCTAATGTAGCAACCCCTTAAGAAAAGAAAGTTTTTCGAAACGGGCATGGAAAGTTGTATAACTTACAGTGAAAATCGACACGTAACCTTTTAAAATTGGATTAAACCAGCAAAACCATTAGATTCCAGCTTTTATTACTGAAAATCCAATGCAGGGGATGAAATTTCAGTTTTTTAATTGGTTTTATGGAATAAATGCCTGAAACGATGGTTTTAATTCTATCTTTAAAGGTTACTTGTCATTTTCCACAGCGAATTTTACAACTTCCCATGCCCGATTATGAAACCTCCATTTCGTTCGAAGTTTATTTTCGACCCTCACCCATTCCTGATTCTGAGTCGTCAAGGTGTGCTCTATCGCTACCTTCGAGAAGAAACAAAGCCTGAGCACGAAGTGTATGAGTCATCGGTAAGAGACCGATCGAGCCAATAAGCATTGAAATTCAGAATAATAGTGGTTTAATGTAGTTGAAGCTATCCAATGAGAATCCATTCCTCGGTCTCATAGCAGTGACGATTTAGCTCCGTGTATTGGCTTTATCCTATCTCGAAGGTAGTGGCTCTATCCCTCCTAAAAGTTGTGAAACATATATCTGAAACACTCTGTGTAATTAAGAATCTTAACAATAGTAGTTAAAATATGAAATACCAGCAATACCTTTTCTTGTTGGTTTACTTATTGCTATTTGGGCATGACCAGGAACACGTCTTTCTAACGAATGCGTTCCTTTCAAATCTTGGTCATCCGAGTTTTCCATCAAATCCTATGGAAAAATGAGGGCGAGGCTAGATCTGCGAGGACTACATGTAAGGATCGATTTGAACATCCTGTATTATGTGAGTCATATACAGGGCCGGATTAACCATGTCGGGGCCCCTAGGCACTGTAAGTCTCGGGGCCCTTTTTTACCTTTTCCCTCCTAAAATGTGTTTTCCCACTGTACCACAATTTTATTCATAATTGCACTTTTACTCAGGCACGGATAAGTGCAACTTTTAAGGAGGGGAGCGACCCTGCTCAAAAAAATATCCATGATAATTTTTTCCATACTGTTATGGTCATAGTTTTTTTTAAGTATGGGAGACCCATTTGGCCTCAATGCAAGGGTTCTTGACTCCAAAATGTTCTAAGAATTAATTTTGAAATTTAACCCTTAAAGGGGGCAGTGTTTTAATTCATTTAGAGGTCCATTGGAATACACCCGAAGAGGATCTTTCTTTCAGAATTTTCAAGAATAAAACAGGATTTAGAAAAATCCCAAAATTTTGAAGGAGGGGGTTGAGGGAACTACCCCAGAAAGTTTTTTGAAATTTCACCCGTAAAAGAAGTATTTTAACTCATTTTTAGAGGTTCTTCTCTGAACTATTTAGATCCCTTCATGGATCCCTGTCCCTTTTTAGAACCGGACCCACTTAAAAATCTTCAGATTCAATTTTAACTCATTACGTTTCAAAAAAAACTATCTAGGCTCGGGGCCCCTAGCTGATAATGGGGCCCCTAGGCAGTTGCCTACATTGCCTATTTGTTAATCCGGCCTATTTGTTAATACAGGATCTTATTGGTGGAAATAACTAAGAACGTATATGACTCATATACGTTCTTAGTTATTTCCTCCAATAAGATTCTGTAGCTATTCTCATCCCAAGAAAAAGGCCACGACCTATATGAAAATGCGAATTCCTTCAGTCACCTGCAGCAGTTCCAACGAACATTAAACCATAAAAAGAGGATTCATCCCAATCTTACCTGCAGAAATCCATCGGAGGAACCCTTAAAAAGGCTTTCTCCGAAATTGCCGCAATCCATGTTACCGGTCACAACAGTCCCGGGACATGTCAGTTTCCCGCAATTTGGTAATGGAACGGAAAACGGCATAATGTCCCCTCTAAAACCGGATTTATATGACGCGTGATTCTGGAAAAGGGGTCGGGGACGTCTTCGTGGTACGTCATTCGGAACACGGCGGAATCGTTCGAGGGGGGGGGGTTCGAAGATGTTCCTGCAAACGATCCTCATATCTCAGTGCTCGCGCGAGACCTGAGGATCGGCATTCCGGTGAGTGCTTATGGCGATTAGGGCGTTTTTCCGGAGGTTGGCTGTTGTATATGTAGGTGTTGTGCGTATTTGCGTGCCCAAAAGCTGCTTCGGCTGTGATTTCATATTGGGTTTTTTGGTGAGGGAATTTATCTTTGTTGGGCTTGGATAGTCTCGGACGAAGTGGGTGAGATGAAGGGATATATCGTATTGAGATTTGGATACAGAGCAAGTGTTGAAGTGTCGTTCCTTTCAAATACTATATTATGACTACCATTTGATTCCATATTTTAGTGTTAACCACAGAGAACAATCCTAACAGAGGGTCCAAAACGATATATTCAAAAGTTGGATGGATATGAGGGCGCCACGAGGAACTATAAATAATTGACAGAGAGATCGGAAGTACATTTTGGTGACCAAACCCCTGTGATTGGATGTCACTTAATCTTCTATTTTACAAATAGAAGGAAAAAGTTATCTCAACCAATCGGGCTTTTTCCCCCCGCCTCTCGTGACGTAGATGCGATCGCAGCGCCAAAATAGCCCCATATCCATCCAACTTTTCTATTTCCATTAGCGCCTATGGTGACGGACTCTCTGTTCTAGTACTCTGTGGTGTTAGCATTCATCTTTTCAGTAAACAAAACGAATCAAGATATTCCCTGATTTCAGTTGATACTTATGCGATTTTGGTTTGTTGTTTGGTACTGTAAATCTAAATTTAAAAAATTTTGTAATTGTGTTTAAATCCCAAAGTATTTGTGTTTACTGTATGTTAAGTTAAAGTATGCTAAATTATTACTTTTATTCTTTTTATGTACTGTTTTCTACTAGTGTGCAAACGGGCACTCGCCCATTACAATAAAATTTTGTTCTCTCCATATTTACAAAGTTGAGGTCAAATAAAAAATTAATGGAAAACGACAAAAATATACATACGAGACACTCAGGAGTCAAATTGACTCTTACACGTGACCGGATATTATACATGAATGGGTTTTCAAGAAAAAGAAAAGATAGAAGGAAATAGAAAGTAAGAAAATAATTTTTGATGATAAATAAATATAAAATACGGGTAATCTCAAAATATAAATCTTATAGCGATTATAAATGATGTCGTGGTGCTGTAGGGTGAGCTTCAGATTATCATGATATTTTTAATGCATTTGTTTAAAAGTATTTTTCAATGTCAACTATTTATTTAAAAAAATTTTAAAGCTTTTTTAATTTTAAATGAGATTTTTCTGGTTCCACTGTTGTTTCTTTCCACTGTTTTGATCTGCATTAATATACTCTTAGGCTGAATTGAACAAATTATTAGTTGTAACATTAATAATAATAAAACAGTGGTTAGTTGTGTCATGTATTTACGCTATATGGTATGGTAGGGTGTCTCAAAAAAAACTTTTTTTCGAAAAACCTCGCTCCCCAGGACTTTTCCCATTCCTTTTGGTCCCAAAAGATAGTGTGTTAAGTTTCAGCCCCCTAAGTTAACTCTAGGGTTTGCCTGTAGAGCCCCAAAGTTTGAAAAAAGTGGAAAAAATTACCAATTTTCAGAATTTTTAAAAATTATATTTTAAGATTGATACTGCGATAAAACTGGTTCAGATGTGTCATTTAGGACTTATTTAGATGGAATATATCCCGGGAGGACGCGCGCTACTTTCTGTTACACGGGAACGCGCGCGGGGTCTCTCAGACCCCACAAACCGTTTTCCGTTCTAAACGTTCAGTGCATGCAAAATTTTTATCACGGATAGTTTAAATATATAATTTAATTGTTTAATGTGCATTATTAGTTGACTGCTTCTTATTAAGATATAATATAAGACTAGGAAAACAGGAAATGCAATGGAATGTGAGCGGAGCTAACGAATTTCTTTGGCTAAACTGAACCGGTGTTTATTTTCTAAAATCCTTTATTTTCTAATTTCTTTTTTTGCAAGAAAAATTATGGATTATAGTTACCTCTTCCTTACTTTTGGAAACCTCTTTGGCTATTTAACTCGCACCAATCCTCACAGTTTTGGAAGCATTTTCCTTAAAAATAACAACCTAACTCGGAAAATAACATACCTACTTTATTTAAACTTCATGAGGTGATAGGTGGAAACCTTTTAGGCAGCTACACGGAGTTTCATATATTTTCATTAAAAATTAGAGTTTTTGTGAAGGTTTATTTAAGCGTTGGGGTCTCGCAGACCCCGCGCGCGTCCTCGCGGGATATTTATTTATGTGTATTAACTGCACCATATAGCCCCTATAATTTAAGATTGAAACGTACTACTTAGGGACGTTGCACTTGCCAAAGCTTATAATGCACTACCGGTGGACGAAATGAATTAAATTTGAATTTCTTCGAAGGAACTCCCTCAAATGATGTCATTTGGTGCTAAATTGATATTATAAATTATAAAAACCATTGAAATAACCATAATGAGGTCTTCCACTGAGCTTTTAATGTAAAAAGTGATTTTCTTCAAAATTTCTCTTTTCCAGCTGATCAAACCCAAAATTTATATTAAAAAAGAGGGTTGTTGTACTTTTTTAGATACCAAACACTGAAACCCTTATAAGGGTTTCATTTTTAATAAGTAGAATTAAATTTTAAACCCCACAGATCAGAATTGACATGGATATTTCCTATACCAGACGTTAAAATCTATTTTCTTTTTTCAAAGTTAGGAAAATAGATTAATGCTTGTGAATCTCGGTTGAAATGTTAAAGAAAGAAGTTTTGAATTAAAATTTTCCCCTAATACGTTAAAAGGAAGTAATTTTCCAAACATGAAACAAGAAAATCGATTTTAACGTCTGGTATAGGAAATATCCATGTCATTTCTGATCTGTAGGGTTTAAAATTTAATTCTAATTATTAAAAATGAAACCCTTATAAGGGTTTCAGTGTTTGGTATCTAAAAAAGTACAACAACCCTCTTTTTTAATATAAATTTTGGGTTTAAACAGCTGGAAAAGAGAAATTTTGAAGAAAATCACTTTTTACATTAAAAGCTCAGTGGAAGACCTCATTATGGTTGTTTCAATGGTTTTTATAATTTATAATATCAATTTAGCACCAAATGACATCATTTGAGGGAGTTCCTTCGAAGAAATTCAAATTTAATTCATTTCGTCCACCGGTAGTGCATTATAAGCTTTGGCAAGTGCAACGTCCCTAAGTAGTACGTTTCAATCTTAAATTATAGGGGCTATATGGTACAGTTAATACAGATAAATAAATATATTCCATCTAAATAAGTCCTAAATGACACATCTGAACCAGTTTTATCGCAGTATCAATCTTAAAATATAATTTTTAAAAATTCTGAAAATTGGTAATTTTTTCCACTTTTTTCAAACTTTGGAGCTCTACAGGCAAACCCTAGAGTTAACTTAGGGGGCTGAAACTTAACACACTATCTTTTGGGACCAAAAGGAATGGGAAAATCCCTGGGGAGCAGGGTTTTTCGAAAAAAGGCTTTTTTTGAGACACCCTAATGGTATGGTAACACCCACACTGCCTCGGTAGTTCACTATAGTACACTTCATTTTTATTCTAAAATTTTTAACACCATATATTCTTAATATATCTTCCTCTTATATCAATATTCTTTTATATCATAAGCAAAAGATGGAATACAATTTTTCAAATCCACATTCCGTGATATTTAAAGAACACATTAAAACTTCTCTAGTTAGTTATTTAGGTCCAAATTAAGTTTATATACTTATTTCAAGATTTGATTACTCCATATTTCTTAGAATAACCAGTTTTACATTCAAAACATTTTATTTTTTACATGATTCTTTCAAAAATGCTATTAAACCCGGTTTTGCTGAGCTATGATGATGAAAATGTTTTTATAAATTTGTACAGGATATAGTTAGTTTTATAAAATGTTTACCCAGTTGGTGTTTATCTTTTGCGCAACTAATAAAATTGAAATTATTTTAAACATAGTTATAATATGCATATTTTTAAGATAAAACTTTAAATTGAACGAGAGTTAAAATGTTTATAAGAAAATGTTTATTAAAAAAGCTGATTTAGCACTTAAAGATTTTATGTTAAAAGTTTATGTTTATTGTTATAGCAAGATTTTATGTTAAAAGCTTTTAGCACCAAGACACACACCGAGCGACACTAGTCGCGAGAACGATCAATCTCCATAAAAAAAGCATGGAGAAAGCCTAGTCCTCTATCTTGCCAGGAATCAAGATTCCTGTCAAGATAGCGGGAATCTCAGGCTCAACTCTATGCTTTTTCTCCTATCTTGATTAATGGGTCGCGCGGTTATAAGCCGCGCAGTGTATCGCAGGCCTTATCAGAAGTTTGGGTTCAACTGAATAAGGATCAAACAAAATAAGACAATAAAACGTAGGTGTTCTTAACTTAAGTAGGTAGTAAACTTAATATTTTTACCCAAGTAAACCTATCAAATACTCCTATGTAACTCTGCCAGTACAGATATATATAATAGACCTTTAAGACTTTAACCTTCCTACCCTCTTGAAAAAATAGTCACATATTCCCCTCGTGGGGTCTCTGAGGACCCCATGCGTAAAACATGCCTATGACTCTAATAAAGGTTAAAAATTCCTTAAATGGAGAAGAATTGTCATTTTTTATTTCTAGAAAGATGCTTCAGAATAATTTATCCAATTTTTTTGGTATTTTTCTCATTTTTTTCGTCTTATTACGGCTTAATTGGGTTTCTTTTGATACACGTTTTTTATAACATCTGGACCTTCAAACAAGAATTAAATTACAGAAATGAACTACATTGAAGTTGTTTTACTTAAAATATTTATAATCACACTGTTTAAAGCATACTAGTTGATATACCCGGTCTTGCACGGGTAGAATTAGTAGTTTATTTTAAACGATTTATGAAGCTGCATAGATTCTCTATTCTGCATTATCAGCTACCTGTCACCCCAGATTAATTTATTTAGTATTATGAAACATGTAAAGTTTGGATTCTTCTTTTTAAAATTGAAATAATACAAAAAAAAATGATCGGTTCAGATTTCTTAGTGAAATCAGTATCTCGCTTGCTTATTATGTAAGTTTGAACATAAAATTGGTTTTTTTCTTGATAATTCTTCGAAATCACATTCTGGACTTCCGTAAACACTCAGAAATATTTGAAAGCATTCTTATTTTTCAAAGAAGACTGAATATAAAAACCTATTTACAATCAACCATGAATTTATATTGTTTTTGTAAAGAATGTGTTCAACAGGAAGTAATGGCGACAGTTGTCTGAGTTTTTTTTGCTGCAACTGTTAGATACTCAAAAGATTTCTATAAATAGCATATTTTTCTTAGAATGTGAATAAAAAATTTAAGAAATAGCGAGTGATTCAATGTATTTAGCCGCAATCTTCTTTTTGTAAAAAAAATGACAATTTCTACGAAAATATCTTTCTAATATTTCTCCAAACGTTCTAAACAAACATGCAAACCTTTTTTTTATCTATAATACAACAAAAAATAAAATACTAAACTTTATTTGATACTGTTTTACCGCCATTCATGGCTGGGGTCTCAGAAGACCCCAGAGGGGGAATATGTGACTATTTCTCCCAAGACACTTAAAAATGGAATAATAACTCCAAAATTTTTACCCATTGTAAAACTTTGCGTAATTAAGGAATAGTAGCATCGGAAATTGTCAAAACAAAAATGCATGGGAGATATCAAGCGTCAAAGTGCGTCTGGGGTCGAAAAAGACCCCAAAGGGGTAGGAAGGTTAAGAATGAAAATAGTAAATCCACAAAGTGTACCACAACAGTATCAAGTAAAATTGATTTTTATTGCGGATACGAAATCCAAAGTGATATGACCGCTATCAAGTAAAGTGATTTCAAACAACCTTTGAGGTAGGAAAACGAATTGCTTTTAAGTTTCACTGCGAAGTTTTAAGTGGAAACAAGGTTTGGAACTTAACAGCGGCAAAAGTCTTTAAGCTCTTTGATGCAAAAGACATTACTTGTTCTTTGAACCAGTTTCAAAGTAAAAAAGTACAATCACTTTAAGTTAAAAGATATATTGAAACCTGTCTTAAAAGGCAAAAGCTTTTACATAAAAACATGGTAATATCTTTAAATATACTGTAATTAATTAATATGTAAATGTATAATATGGAAACTTTTTACTTGGATTAAAAGGTTGAAATAGTTTTCTAACTCCCCCTAAAACACCAACTTATATAAAATGCTTTTATTTATCAGTGTGTTAATTTAGGCTTAGTTTTAAAATTTTACTGCATATCAGATCAAAGTATATTTTATAGATCAACTGTAAAAGTTGAACTATCATATCGAAGTTTATTAAAATTCCTGTAAAATATCTTTTTTTAAAAAGCAATACTTGGAACTGGTATTTTATGTTGACATTCTTATTTATACTACATGACAACTTACCCGGTCAGTGACGTCACCGATTGACGTAAGATCACACCACACTTCATCAGGAAACGTTGTTGATGTGTGCGGTATCGAAATGAACGAAATTTTGCCAAACATAACAAAAAAAATGAAGGCATCATGAACATTTGAGCAACTTGGGGCCCCAAACTAACATCAATCCTTCTACATAACATCGATACCCTACCGAAATCCAACTCCCAAACCCCTTCGAAATAATCCAAGTCGGGCACCACTCATCCTGGACTGCTTGTTTACCAGGCAGGCTGACAGTCGTCGGCTTTTGACAAACTCTCCCTTCATCGTCCGGCAAGCAATTATTAGGACGCTCCTAATTTCTCGCTGCCATTAATATAGCCGGGGCTATTGGCACGGGCGATGATCTACGCGAAAGAGGGAGTTAATTGCGGGCTAACTCTGTCAAAATCGCCTCGCCTTAACTCGATTCCCCCTCCCCTTGCTGGACGGGATCGCGATAATCTGGTCTGCGGTTATGATGGTGGTTGGGTTTATTTGGGGGCGTGGGTGTTTTGTGGGTGGAGGTGGGCGATGGGGCTGAAGTCACTGTGTTAGAGTTGAATCCAGGAATGCATTTATAGGTTTATGGAAACAGCTTTATAGTCTGTTCATTTAGAATTGGCGCCTGACACAGGAATAAAAACGCTCAATAACGCCTCATAACCCTCATTCCGCAACTTCAGTGACCGATTCTTTTACAGTATTTTATCTTCTGTTTAGGCTACCATATCATAGCACAAGAAAAAAATTTCGATGATAATTACCATAGTAATTGCTCATAATGCATTTCGTCTCAGGCGCCTATTCTGAATGAACAGACTATAGAAAGAGTCCTCCAGTTGCCAAGTATAACCACATCAACATGATTAAGTCTTGTCAGTAAAGAGATCTACTAGTAAGTACTATTATATTACTCTATTAATATTACTTAATTACTTATATTAAGATCAAATAATAATATGGAACAGCTTTATAAAGGGTCCGCCAGCTACCATGTTTACCCAGAGGTCTATTGATGACTGACAACTAGATATCTAATTATTAATATTATTATAAGATCCTATAAAGTAGTGATATTAAATATTACTAGAGATCTAAATAGCACTATTAGATTAGCAAATTAATATTGTTTTGCTGCGAGAGCACATGGCGACTGGATGACTCTTTCTAAAGCTTTTCCGCTTACAGAAATGTGATTTTAAGTGTTTCCAGCTGAAAGATCTAATAGCACTACTAGATCCCTAATAAAAATCTGCTAATAATTATTATTTTAGGATCTAATAATTATAATATTAATAATTAGATATCTATGGTCATCATTTGATCTGTGGGTATACAGGGCGGCTAGTGGACTCTTTCTAAAGCAGTACCGGTTTATGATATATGGGGTGGGTTAGATTGATTGTGAGATCTTTAATTGTTCAATGAATTTTGGTGAAATCATCTTGAATAGATGTCAGCGCATCACACAAAACAGACCAACTGCTAGGAAAAATCGGAAAGATCCTACCTTTTCTGGTGACTCTAACTAGCTGGCGGTCGTGTCGAACACCGTGAAAAAAATCTGTACTTGATAAAATAGACAGAAATATGTTATTTACAAAACAGCACAAACATGGATCGACGAAAACACATCACATCAAATAATTCAAAACAGGAAAACGAAACGAAACATTCTACAATAATTGTTCTAATTCCTTGCCAGATTTCAAAGTTCTAATTCCCGCTTCAGTTCGGTTTTGGCTTTGGGATCGCATAAACTCACGCTTTCCTTGCCACGTCACGAGAGGTGGAGAAATAGAACCCCAATCGTCGAATCATCTAATACCATTTCGAGAGTGGACGATATTCGTGCCACGCCCATTTAATCACGTGATGGGGAAAAACAAACTCACTATCAAATCATATCTCACTATCATCATATCTCATTACAAGCTATATCTGTGGTAACCAATTTCAAGCTCAGTAGGTCACATGATGAGGAAAATGTGACGTCAGACGGATATGGTCCGTTACAGATTGAATGAACATGTCACAGCCAATCATAGCTGTGATCTCCAAAGTGTACTGCCTACGCTTCTGCCAATCATAGACATTTGCAGTGCTGCCCTCTATCATATGAAAGCATTTGAAAATGACGGCGTTCTGGACCCTCTGTAGGCCTTTTCTCTTGGGTAATGCTACACAGGAAAAGTTGAACGGACAGTTCAGAAAGCAGTTTTCAAATTCTACCTTATATATCCTCTATTCATATTGAATTAGGCGCCTGAAAATATTTTCTTCCCCCACCACCGATCGGTAACCATAGCAACTATCTTCATCAAAATGACGAAGAATGCTTACTATTGGCTGCGCGAAAAGCGTATCTATGGTTATGCTTCTACCGAGGAGGAGAGCACTTTTTTTCAGGCACCAATTCTAAATGAACGAACATACAGGGTGTCCCACGAGAAGTGGCCCAACCCCTTTAACTTTTGAACCCCTACAGATATAATCATGAAATGGGGGTCTAGGTATAGTAAAGTGACCATGCCCTATCCGATGAGACAACTTTCAACGCCCTCTAGTGGAAACTTTAGGAGTTATAATTTTTATTTTAAAAACTATTTGAGGTATGTGAAAAAAGTCAATGAGTAAGTTGTAGAGCATCATCGATTTAGTAGGAATTGACACCTTAAGCAAAAAAATATCTTGAATAAAATCCCTAAAACGCACGCTCAAATAGGTTGAATTTACGTAGATTTTACGTCTTAAAACGCTCCTCACGAGGCAAAAATGAGAAATTTTCAATTTAATGAACAAAGAATACTTTTAGTCATTTACATAAATCATAAAAATAAAAATTTCTCATTTTCACCTCGTGAGGAGCGTCTAAAGATGTAAAAACTACGTAAATTCAACCTAATTTAGGTGTGTTTTTAGGGGTTTTATTCAAGATATTTTCCTGCTTAAGGTGTCTTTTCCTACTGAATCGATACTGCTCTACAACTTAGTCATTAACTTTTTTCACATACCTCAAATATTTTTTTAAATAAAAATTATAATTCCTTAAGTTTCCGCTAGAGGGCGTTGAAAGTTATCTCATCGGATAGAGCATGGTCATTTTACTATACCTAGACCCCACTTTCATGACTATATCTGTAGGGGTTGAAAAGTTAAAGGGGTTGGGCCACTTCTCGTGGGACACCCTGTATAATAGTAGAGAGTAGAATTGCATATGCCAATCACAGCTATGATTCATAGATTGGTAATACAGTCGAGTCCGCTTAATGCGATCACGGTTAATGTTATCAATCGGATAATGTTCAAAATTCATGTTTGAGATTTGTTAACGAAATTTCGGCACCTTTTAGATGTTTTTGTGATAAGATATTTTGATTTACTGGAATTCAGATTAATTTAAGTGGTGTATTGGAGTGGAAGGATATAATGCAGTGCAAAAAGATAGACCTTTCTTCTTAAATTAAAATACAAAGATTTATAAAACTAATATTATATAATATACTTCAGAAAAGATTTATAAAACTAATATTAAACTACCAGCATACAGTTCACCTACCTCATTTTCAGTCATTAAATATCACAGAGTAAAGATTATTCAGAGAGTCCAAAACGCGATTTTACTAAAATAGTTCTACAGTTATCGCATAGTGGCGTTTCGACCCTCCAGCTGTCAATCATTGGTGTGGGCGGGGACTAAAGGAAACGAGTGATTCTCATTGGACTTAGAACTTTGTATGGAGGCTGTATTTGAATTTCTCAATCTCTGCTATTTTCCCCTGATCAATGAAACTTTTCCCTTATGGTTACAAACTTTCCCTGACAGTAACTAAACTTTCCCTATTATAAACATTGATATCGTTTGTTCTGTCGTTTAATATCTCGTTATAGTGATTGGGGTCGCAGAAATTATCATTAAATGTGAAGTTATTTGTTTAAATTGTATTAAATGTGGACTTGGAGTTGTGAGTTCGATTATAGAGTAGCTCCCGATCCATCGCCACTTTAAAGAAGATGCGAGATAGTGACGTCACGGGCAGATCAAGTATATATATAAGCCAGCGAGAGATCTCAGCTGGCCAGAACATTGGGTGAGTCCCTGGAGATCGTGACATCAGAGAGACTTGTAATGTCTAAGAAATTATCCCCAGCGCATGCTCGAAAGAAAGATACACGCAACTGTTTTAATAACCGTGAAAAAAATATTTTTTCCCCCTCTTTAGCGATTTGAAAGTGGGCGGGGTTAATTGAGAGAGTGTATGCGGCTGTAGCTCGATTGTAGAGAGTCAACAACGTTACGTCATCTTCTCTGGTTAGTTCCACCGTTATCACATAGAAACGCCACCGTCTATGGGAAAACCCATGTTAAAAAAGTTGCCATTAGCGTCTATGGAAATGGACTCTCTGAATAATCTTTACTCTGTGTTAAATATTCTTCCTATTCGCCATCTTTTCTTTTATAAAATATGTCTTAATTTATACTGCAATCCAAATCTATGTAAAAAACGTCACAACATCAACCCAAGAAGAATTAACGAAATTTATAACATCCCAATGCCAAAAAAATCTATTTTCTATAGAAGTTTTTCATTTTTAGCACCCAAATTTTATAATTCCTTGCCATATGAACTTATAAACTGTCAGTCTAAATACATATTTAAAAAGAAACTTAAAGAATATTTATTTTCAATAGATACAGTGGAACAGTTTTTTTTAGCAGTAAAATCTCTACAGCATCTTATAACCATATTGTTTATCATTCATTTATGTATATATATTTGATGTACTGAAATTGTTACATATTTTAAAAGGCACCCTGTTTGCCACACCTTATTGTATGTATTTTTTATGAGTTGTTTATTTCATTGTCGTTTTCTCTATCGAAAATGTAGATAATTTTTTTTTCAAAGGTCACCAATATGGATCAAGTGATCCCTGGTGGCTATAAGTGTTTTTTTCTTTGTCTTTTTATGTTTCTATGTAACCTTATATGTGTGTAATAAAAAAAAGTAAGCGATTATTTAATTTTTAATTTAACTACTCACGCATCCCTAAAATCCCTAAAATTTTAAGTTGCTAACTACATAGTGAAAATCGGTTTAAATACATTAATTACGATTACATAATTTTGATTTTAAAGCAAACAATCTAGTTACTCTGTTTGCTGCTTGTTGATATGAAATCACTTATTATTATCAATCGGATAATGTTATCAGTTTAATCTCGGCCAATTGCGATCACATTAAGCGGACTCGACTGTAGTAGCATAGTTCATACCAAATATGTGAGTCCTTATGTGGGCCACATACGCTATAAAAATCAATTAACCAACCTACCAAATAAATCAAGTTTACGTACTACTACTAGAAGTAAACGAAATTTGGTAATACATGAAAAAATTGGACGAATCTTAAACGTTTGTGTTATTTGAGAAACTGTGATTGGATGTGACTGTGGTTGAGAAAATGGCGGGTTGTAATTTTTTCGTCCTTCTACCTCTTATGACGGGTCTGAAACCAGAAATTTCGAGGAACTGTACAAATATAATGAAAGACGACGTCCCATTCGAATTTCAGCACTGAATATCACCAAGTTTGACAATCTGTCGTATACCAAACTTACGCACGATGCCTCTTGTGTTTTGAAATAGTACTACTTAATGTTATCTCTTACTCTTTCATAAGAAGTGGAACTATATTTTATGAACATTTCTTCAACTCAGAAAAATATAGAAAAGTGACTGGGATAAAGTTGCATTCCAAAATTGGAAGCTTCACTTTGGACATAAAATTTTTTCATTACGTTCAGATTCATTCAAATGTCCATATTTATTATTTTTGTTAGGTTTTAGTAGTTTGTTGCAATACATGGAGAAAATATATTTATAGTAGAAATCACATCATAACTTGACATTTATTTTACTTTAAATTTAAAGAAGATCCTTTGAATGCTTTGGAAATTAAGAAATTGGTTCGGGGTTTATAAATATATTTATAGAAATATACAGTTATGCAATGACCATCCTTACACATGCATAATGAACTTCTACCTGATTTGGAAAACTTTACATATCTTTCATCCCTTCAAATATTTCCTTTAAAATGTACCTCCGGTAACGCAGTTGGATGTCCCAAACCACTCACATGTCATAATATTGTACAGTATAATCCGATTATAGAATGTAAATGCAGTTAAATGTATTTCATTGGGACTAATACAAGATTGCGTTCATCTATTACTCAAACAGTCTGTGTCAACTTTATTAAAAGCAATCGCACTATGCCGTGCGGAATTAGCTTTACCAAGTTTGCGCTAAAGTCTCTAATTAGTTAACTGCACCGGCGAGATTGTGTGAGTTTTTGATACAGATAGTGATTTGGCAAGGAAAAAATATATGGGAAATCATATTCCTCATATTGTATTGCAGAATAACCTTAGAATATTATTTCCCATTTCATTGTGAATGTTTTATCATTTCCCTTATATATTGTGTTCAGAAATTTCCTTAGGATTGGTAATCTGGATATGGTTCACATAACATGAGGTTTATAAAGCATAAAATCTACCTGATAGTAGCTTACTGATCTACCTGATAATGCTTAGTGCGTCTTTTAATGTCATGTTTCATCCTACTTAAACCGCTTCATACATTTTCCTATTTATTTTCTTTAAACGATTAAGATAAAGAAAAAATATATATTTAATTAGAGAGAAAGAGAAATAAGGAGAGAAAATTTTTAGCGAGAAAAATCAGAAAGACGGAGATTAACAAGCAATGAGTGAGAAGCAGTGAGCGAACAAAATATTAACCATAACAGATTATGTTGCTTATTGATTTAAGTAATAGATAAAGAAAATTTTTTGAAGAGTATGACGAATATAAAAATATAGAGTTGCATATTATTATTTTTTAGTAAAATGCACGTATAATGGATAAATTTAATGGAATCAATGATTTTAGCATCTGTGTTTTTGTAAATAAAATCAGTTTTAGTGTATCAGTTAAGGTAACTGACTGGGTTGGGAGGCCTTTTTTTTAAATATTAACTAAATAATTATTTAATTGCTATTTTCTGAGAGCTAATGTTCTAAAACAATGAAAATCATTCAAAAAAGAATTTAAAAAAATTATTTTTTAAAATATTGAGAAATTTCAATGAAAATAAGGCTAAAATTTCAACTTGCGCCAACAACTCCTGAGAATGTTCTTTTATAGGTACAAATAAAATTTTTGCAGAATTTTGAGCCTAAGACACTAATCTGTGTCACTATCTACAAAAAATCTGAAATTTTTTAAATAGAAAAGAAATACAGGAACTTGAAATCGAAGAAAGTAAAAATTCATGAAAAAAACCGTTTAAACCAGGTTTACACACTTTAAAAAATACCTTAATTCAAATATTTTTCTTAGATTGTAGAAGATAACATGCGTTATATTATAAAGAGTGAAATAAAACAAAAAGCATCAGAATATTTTAAGTAGTTTAAGAGTAATCACTGTTACCGTGATCCAAAGTATACAAAAATGTCATTCTTCAGAAAAAGGCTTTAAAGTTTAAAATTGCATGTTAATCCTCGTATTATCCGGTACTAAAACAGCTGTAACTTATGTTCTAGATTACTCAGAGTTTAAAGTAAGGTAGTTTTGGAAAGCTTATTAAACAGGCTATAAAATAAAACAATAAAACGAAATTTGATATTTTGGGCGAAAATGAAGATTTCAACCCAGTCAGTTACCTTAAGAAATTTCTAGGTTTATTTAGGAACGGAATACCTACACAATTTTAAATATAGTATTTTACTGGAAGGGGTTTAACTCTTTCTTAACTTGCAATATAAACTTTCAGATTCAAGAATTAAATTTGATCATGTCTTCCAACTACACGGAATAGAACGTGGACGAGTTCTTTGAATATTCTGTTACAAATTTAATTATTTAATTGGAAAAATAAAGCACAACTTAAGGTATCGAAACGTAAGTTTCAGAATGTAGCAATTACCTCCATTCCAATGATCAAACAGTTTTAAAATATTCTTAATGAAAAATCAAATGTTTAAATACATTTGCTAATGAACTCAAAATTATTCGGCGAAAAGCAGAAACTGAATTATTTCAAACGATAAATTCGAACTAGTGACACCAACACATGGCTGAAATTAAAACATGCTTCCCTGGAATAATATTTTACCGAGAATACAGACGCAAACCCAGAATCATCCGCAGAATAAATATTTTTTCATCCCAAGTCAAGGGATCGGTTCATCTTATTTAAGCTCGATTTCCTTTCCCCCGAATGTCCGAGTTAGAAGCATCACGAGCTGTTAAGTACAGCTTTGGGGCTTTTAATCTGAAGCAAGGAACCGCTCCAACCCCCTTAAGGCACAAAAGTAAGTTTTCATTAATTCAGGCCGTTACCTTGCCCTTCTTTAATTGCAGTCAAACTTCACTTTGCTTTCGAAACCTCGAAAAAAACGCTTTTGTCGATTAAGATTAAACGTGCATGCCATATTTTAAATTACTCCTCTACAGGAGTTCTTAGGTGGTACATTGATTCAAGAATTAAACTGTAGTTCCACAATAGAAAAGGTATAGCAAGAGGTGTACCTCCCGAGTTAAAATATATATAAAAAACCAACCAACCAAAATAACAATTAAAATGTACTGTTCAATATTCAAACATTGGTGTCAAATACGTATTAGAATATTGTTGTTTAAAATAATTCAAATTTAGTTCGTAAAATAGAAAGGGCTTCATGAGAAGCAAGAAGCGCACTACCCGGGTTAAAATACCTACAGGGCAATAAAGTACGAATATTGTGCCATAAAAACAAAACCAACCAAACATACGGTTAAAGTATTCTGTTCAATACTCTACTCAAACATTGGAGTCTAATACCTATTTAGATGTTTATGAGAAGAACCTAGAGTTAAAACATTTATTACTAGCGTTATTTTTAAATATTGATTAATATAGATTCATTAAAACATCTGAGCAAAGTTATATAATTTATCCTGAATTACTTCAACAATGGGATTACAATACTTTTTTACACTAAGAAAGTATGATCGTATGCAAAGCGATTAATATTAATATACTACGTTCAAGTTTCTAATAATATTCATTATACTTCAATGTTAATTAACAAGGGTGTGTCACATATTAACAAATGTTATTTAAAAGCAAAATTTTATACAGTCAACATTTTATAAAGTTGAGCTCAATTAATCTTGGGTATCGTATGTTACTTAATCTCAATCAAGTGCATAATCGTCTGATGGAGTTTTAAATTTATTTTATCTGCTATATTATTTGGGATAAGAACAAATCTATCCACTTGAAATAGGTGCAATTACATTTAAATGCCTTTTAGATGTTAAGTACTGCAATAGGAGGATTAAGATTATTTAGAATAGGTTATATTACCCAATTTACTAGGTTATTAAGATAAGAATATTACGGTGTTTATTTTATCGTTATCTAAAGTACCGAGAAGATGGCATCTGGTTTTAGTATATATAGTCTGGTTCTATCTCAGTATACGTACACTGGAGCTGAAATTATTCAATTTAATGAGTTTGAGATCCTAAAAATGGTTCTTCAAAGTTATTCGATCATCGTAAATTATATTATTTTCTATATTTCCATATTAGTTGTTTCAATCCAGTTAAACCTTGATTATTGACTCCGTGAGATAAATGAACCAGGCTTAAGATCGAACATAACTGTATGTAAATTATTGATAATTTGCGAATTTTACATTTCATTTTTACTTTTAAGATGGATGAAATTTTATATCTATTGATAGCCCTAACTAATAATGAAAAAATATTAAAACTTAAAAATGCATATGAATGTTACTAAATGATAATACATCTCCTTCTCTCCTTCTTTCTCTTTTTCTTTTCTCTATTTTCTCTCTATCTCTGAGTTTCTCACATTCAAAGCTCATTAAGAGGACGAGTATGTATATAAGGCTCCGAACTCAAGACACCCTCCAAAGTATCCAATGCTTGCTTTTTAGGAGTACTACTACTATTTATATATCAGGAACTACTAATTAAATATCAGAAGTATCCAAAATATTATTTTCCCTATTTTGAGATAATTATAAAATCTCATATGCCTCCATTCCAAATGGAGACTTGTGCAATTTATGCCATATAAACCCGAATTAAATAACTGGAATGGCATATTTTCTCCAGGTCTTCAAGAATTGAGCCACTTTTACACTCAACGAATTTAACAAAACCCATAAAATGCAAATGCATGAGTGCCTTAATAAGAAACGAATGCAATACACTCAGTTGAACTACAAGCAATGAATGCAAATATAACGAATTTATCCCTTTGTCAAGCGAATTCAACTTCCAGAAACATTAGGTCTTCATCTGCATAAACGCAATATTTAAGATCATCAGTTGGGTAAATAAGAGGTAGAAGAGATGGGATAATAGCTATGTATGACCTGGGATGCAGAATTCGGATGTATTGGATGAGCTAATGTGTTTGAATGGATGATGTATTGCACTCTGGCGCATTGGAAGAGCAAGAGACGTTTGGATAAGTTTTTGAATAAATGAGACATTAAACTGTTTCATGATTTAAGACTATCCTTAGAAATAAATATCTTCCGTTTTTTAATAAATGTTCGCATAAATCATACTTAAAATGAATTCCATGAAAATATTGCTGCTAGATTCTTAAGCCGTGGCAATGTTAAAATGAATTGACTAGATTTAAGGCAATAAAATTCATGTCATTGTTGACAGTAATACCACGAGATTATTTTCTTTTAATAAGAGAAGATGTGCAAGAAATTTTACCTTTTTCCTGTGGAAGAGTTTATTTCCAAATTTAAAGATAATATGGATTTCGTAGATCTTAACAAGTTCTTTACTTACATAGCGTTTCAATTAAATTGAGAGAAGTGTGGAGTAGAATTACAGTTGGGTATTTTGATGTTTTAAAATGAGGTTTGGGCATGATTAAAATCAAAGAAATCTGATCAAGAATTTAACCAAAATCCATTAAAGTAAAATTTCGTAATGTAAAACTTTTAAATACACTTGGACTTTTTATGTTTATCGTTTTCCTTGTCTCTCTTTATCTTACTTCCATTGTAAGAAAAATGGATTATCAGCTTTTGAAGAGAGTCAATGTAATTTTAAATTGTTTTTACTGACTGCGAAAAACTAAAATTGATTATTTTGCTCAATAGAGTCTTTTGAAGTTATAAAATTAGTAAATCGTGGCCATAATGGATGCCAACTTAAAAAAAGAGTAATTGTTAAAAAGAAAGGGTGAACCCATTCAATATTAAACCCTCATGTCTACTTTTTTACTATATAAGGAAAAAACTCCTTTTACTTATCGAACGAGAATCGTTCACGGTTAGGTACTAACCTTAGTCAGAAAAATTGGGTTTCAGAGTATTTTTATCTAAGTATCAAAATATATTGAAACTGATACCATACACATATTTGGTTATGCTATTCACTGAAGATCATATTTATGCAATATATCGCCAACCCCTCAGTACCTAAAACCATTTGTAGGTTTGAATAACAGTGTTCTACGTCCATAAAAGTTCCTTTAAACAAACTTAAGATTAGACAAAAAATTTTCTGCTGAAAATATCGAGGCAATCCTTGAATACCTATTTAGATGTACTTTACTTAAACAAAAAATGTAAATAATCTTGATTTATTTTTTAAATGTTTGAGTAAAACTTTCCATTACTAATAACTAAGTTCGATGCATTTTGCACAACGTGTTATCTGTTTGTAAATTAAACTCTTTATTATGAACTAGCTGTTATACCCGGCATTGCACGGGTGGGGTGTATAAATTTATTTTTTAAAAGTTTTCTTAAAATACATTTATATAATTTTGTAAATTAGCAATATTACAAATCATCCCGGTATCCCAGGCGCCTCTTTCCTATCCCGTTGTTCCCGATAATTTTCTAATCCCGGTGTTCTCGGTAATTTTTCCTACCCCAGTGGTCCCGGTATTTTTTCTAATCCCGGCGTTCCCGGTAATTTTCCTATCTTGGTGTTTCCGGTAATTTTTATATTCCGGTATTCCCGGTGTCTTTATGGTAATTTTTCTATCCCAATGTTCCCGCTAATTTTCCAATCCCGGTGTTCTTGTCACTTTTTACAATCCTAATAATACCTAATAATGTTTAATATCTTGGTGTCTTTATAAAATAAAAAATTTGAAACTATAATAAAAAGTCTAGTAAATTAAAAAGTCTAGTGAACAAATTAACGAATTTAAAACTAAAATAAAAGATTTACAGCCGTATTCACCATAAACTCTAACCCAAACTTGAGTTAATAACCGAAGAAAAAGTCGTTTTACTCTGAAATTCCTATTCACCAGCGAAAAGTAACCACAGATTTCATTTTACTAACTCAAGTCAATAACCGAGCCCAAAGTTGTGTTATCTTCAGTTAGAGTTAACCGCGCATGCTCAGAACGCGTTTTTTGTTTGCAAGCAATGATTTCTCGACGCCATGTTTTTCCTTCATATTGCTTATACTGTTAGAAGATTTTATATCTTTAGTAGTAGAATACGGATTTTAGACAATTAATTTCCCAATGAATCATTTTTATTATTTATTTGATTGAAAAAGAAGATACAGGATTCCGATTGTATGAAAGAATCATAGAGTTGAAAGAATTCTGGTTTTCTGCTTGGGACTTCGGAATTGAAAAGGTAAATACACTCAATATTAATTTAAAGATTCAATGAAAGCTTTCTTTCTGAAATAATATTTATTTGAATTGTTTTGTTTTCTTTTATATTAATCTTTAATAATTGTTCTTTTTTAAAGTACTATTGCCTTAATTTCTATTGAGTATAAGGGATATTAATTTTTGCACAGATGTTTAATTTTGGTTTTTTATGTTATAGGTAGTTCTTAATTTTAACGAGATCAAAGATTTTAGTATTTTTTTACTTGTTCTGATACAAATATGTTTTTACTTGTTCATGTTATGAGGTAAAATAAATATTTAAATTCTTATTCTCCTCTCGGTGATTTCTGTAAATAAATCATTGTGCATGTATTTTTTTATTTTATATAGAATGCTGTTCCTTGTGATAACATAAAAGAAATTTTGAAGATTAATTGATTAATTGAATTATGGAGACACAACTTCAGTGCCGACATGATGTTTACAAAATTGAAGCATAATATTTTGCAGTGTGTCCATCATTTTAACTTTACTTCCACTAAAATTATCAAGTTGTTTTCTTCTATTAGTGAAAAAAACCATTCTGGTGGAAAAATGATGAATGATTTGTATGTTTTGAGTTGAACTTGATTTGTGTACTTAGTTTTAATGAAAAAAATCTTAATAGTGATTGTATATACTAACAACTATTAATGTATAGAAGTTAAAAGGTTTTGTATGTTAACATATTGAACAGATGTGGTAATATTTTATAGAGTTATTTGAAAAAGAAGTTACTCTTTTGCAATGAAAATACACTTTATTGTTAAGAATTTTGTTGATTCATTTAAAATTTCAATTTATATTTTCTTTTATTCTTTAACTATTTATTGAATATATACTTTTGAATTCTTACAAGGGCAAATACACTCCAGTCTAAATTAGTGAAATAAAAAGTAATGTCTTTGTAAAATATGTCCTACTCAATGTTGTAGTAATTTTTGGTTATTATCAATTGTCTTTGAGTGAAATTTTTATAAATTTCTTTAAAAAGATTGTCAATTTAGAATATAAATTTACTGTCTAGATTAATCAAGTGTTTCATAAGGGACAATGATATAAATAGTCAAATAAAAATATACACGAATTTTTTATGTATCCTGTGAAAACTATAAAAAAATTACAAATTGTTTTTAAAAACTTATTGGTTGAATTTAAATTTTTTTGTGCAATTTTAAAAGGTATGATTTTTGTGGATCAACTTAAGAGCCAGATTTTTGTTTTGTTTGGTGAAATGTTTTTGGAAAATGTGTTTTCCACAAATTTTAAAAATTATGTTTTTGCGCAATGTTTGTAAATTGAAGTAAGAATGTGATTATATTTGATTTTCTTGTTTCCAATTTGCTCTCTACATATGATAAAACGTAAATAAAAAATTGTTTCATATCCAACCACGTGTGTTTTCTTACAGAAATACTTACACCAGCTATTTTATTAGTAGTAATTAGGTAATTGAAAATTTACTTCCTTTCTCCTGAATATCTTTATTTAAGTGTTGATAGCTTTGCAAACATTGCAAATCATTCCGTTTGTAATCAACGATGGAAAAACTCCGCAAAATTTCATATGTTGGGCGTCTTGAACTCATTGATATATTGAATGAAAGAAAATAAAAAAAATTAAAGAGAGAAAAGACTGTTTTATTGAATATTCTGACCTAGAATTCCAGAAAAGATTTCGACTAACTCAAGAGAGTGTAGTGGAGCTTACACTTCTGCTACACTATAAATTAGTTTTCCCATAAGACAAGGACAATTGTGATGTCTATTTAAAAATAAATTTCAAGTTAATAAAATATTCTTATAAACTCCAATCCTGGATGTAATTACAACCTATACACACCTTATTATACATTAAAAATATTGATTTATTAAATATTTGTACTATTTCAGATAATTATCTTTTGTTATTTATAAAGTTTTATGCAAGTAAGAATTTTTTTGCGGGAATTTCGCCTTTCCCGCCTGTGTGACGAAAGCAATTGAGGTCACAAGGTGTTAGTTTCGACCAATCAGGATCGATCAGCAATCTGTGGTCAAGAAACTTAAGTTAGAAGTTATGTTAAGTAACCGGAGATGAAAAAATGTTGGTGAATAGGAAATTGAACTGTAGTTACTAACTCAAGTCATATAACTCAAGTTCCAGTTACATAACCTAAGTTATTAACTCAAGTTTGTTTTTATGGTGAATATGGCCGTTAGTAAATGAAAAAGTCTAGTGATATGTCTCATTTGAAACCACTGAGCTAGAAAACAAACTGGAGTGACTAGTTAGCGTGCCGAAACCGCCTCACACAACGGAAAGGATTTCCATCTTCTTTTAATTTTCCCCATCTGTTAAACCAGTTGTATACACAGAATGAAACGACCATTCTAAATTTTGTTCATAATATTTTGAAAAACAGGCATGGGCGGATTAAAAGATGGTCATGCGGGGATTGCGCCGATTGTTTGTAGCCCCAAATGCCCCGATTGCTGCGAGCAATCGTGGCAATTTAACCTTCCACGTCGGCACAATCGGTCGCTTGTTATAGTATCGGAGGTCGTCACTCCAGTTTGTTTTATAGCTCAGTGTTTGAAACCACTGAGCTATAAAACAAAGTTTAAATGAGTTTGCTTTATAGCTCAGTGTTTTAAACAATGTTTTATTTTTAACTCGTTTTCCATGAAAAAAAAATTTTTTTCAGTAAAGGTATTTATTTCAAAGGAAAAAAATCTTGAAATGGAGGAAATGTCCACGCCTTCGGCGTGGTTTAAAAGGAGTTGCGGAACACACATACATACACACACAACCACAAACGCTTTTATTTATATAGAGATTAATAAAATTTCCTAGTAACTACACCACTGGTACTAAAGTTTCCTATTATTGGCTTGCATGACCGGTAAACCATGTATTCAAAAACGGAAAAATAAGTGACAAAAGCAGGAAAATGGGAAAAAAAGAATGAAGGATTCATTTTCTCTTTATAAATTATAGCCTATGTCTTATTCTGATGCATAAGCTACATTATTGTAAAATTTTATTAAAATCCATTCAGTAATTTTTGCATGAAGGAGTAACAAACACACTCACACACATAGTCACAAACTTTCACAATTATAATTGAATCGTCAGTTTGAAGAAGGGAATAAGTTCTAAAAATGACAAATTGACTTTTTGTGCTCAAAACAATTTCCAAGCTTTGCTCTACACATGGGTGAAAAGAGGGGGGAAATAACTAACCCCTACAGGGAGATATTGTGAAATTGATGTCCATTCATTGTATTTTTCAAGTTAATTTGGAGTTAAAGTTAATTTGTCTTTCTTTTCCTATTCTTTGAGCTGTAAACTAAGTTAAAATGAAATTTTCTTTTAATTTGAAGTTTTTTCAAACTTTTTTATGCAGGGAATGTTTCATTCCATTCATATTCACTCACTCGATTGATACTGCTCTAATAACTCAGTTTCACTATAATTTTGAATTTCATTTGTCTTATTCCTTTTATTTCACCCTTTTGTGGTGTAAACTAAGGAAAAATATAATTTAAATGTGAATTTAAGGGTTTTTTAAGATTTTTTCATCAGAAAAATTTCATAAGGTTGAAGAAGGGAATAAGTCCATCAACTTATTTTGACCGTAAAATATTTTTGAATATACTTATATTTGTTTTGATGGTTGCTCTGTTTTCTAAATAGGGTTGTGAACTTCCAGTAAAAATTTGGTGATTATACAATGAAAATTCTATTACGTATACAGTTTTTTTTCGATTTTCTCAAAACTTGGTTTTTGGACATATTCCCTTCTTCCAACTTACGATTCAATTGTAGTAGGATTAAAACATGGAACTTGTCAACATTTTACAAATGGTTTTATACAGGGGATTCAGAAATAATCATCAATAATTGGGGGAGGTAGAATGGCTCTAGACAAGCATATTTCGATTAGGGATGGTGGGGCGCAGCCTTACCGTTAAAGAGGTAGGACCGAATGTAGTGCGAGCGCGTTTCAAAAGACCGTTTTTAAAAGGCCCGTGTGACGAAACAAAACATAACAAAATGAAAAATATATTGCATGAGGTAAGAAAGTATCCCTTCTACTTACACTATGAATTCGATAGAATTTGAACCACTTTCTAAACCGTGGAGTTTGTTTCAAAAGTGCAATATTAATCTTTTAATCAAAGAATAAAGTTCTCTAATGATATTTAGAAAAATGATGATCTGGGAAGGAATTTTCAATGATCGTAACATTGATCATTGAAACTGTTTGATCATTGAAAATTACTTCCCCGATCATCATTTTTCTAAATACCATTTAGGGAACTCCATTGTTTGAATAAGAGATTAATATTGCACATTTTAAATCTCACCCCTTGGTTTAGCAAGTGGTCCAATTTCTATCACATTGAGGATTTAAGTAGTACGGATACTCTTGTACCTCATGCAATAATGTTTTTCATTTGATTATGTTTTGTTTCGTCACACGGCCTTCTAAAAATGGCCTTTTGAAACGCCATCGCACTACATTAGGTCATAGCTCTTTAACGGTAAGGTTGCGCCCCACCATCCATATTCAAAATATGCTTGTCTAGGGCTCCTCTACCTCCCCCCAATTATTGATGATTATTTCTGAATCACCCTGTTTACATATTAACATTTAAATTATTTGTAGAAAACATGGAGATTCAAGAATTTTAAATAGTAATGGCGAACATAACGAATACAGTGGCGGATCCAGGGGGTGGCACTCTGGAAAGTGCCCCCCCTTGGAGACCCAAAAAGGTTCTCGAAATGAGTAAAAACCCAACTTTTACAGGTCTAATTTCAAAAAATTTTTCTGGAGGAGGACCCCCATACCACCTTAGTATCAAAATGGGGTATTCAGTGTTTATTTTTAATAAATCCCCAAAATTTTGACATTTTTGATAACAAAATAAAGGTAATAGTGTTGAAAAGGACTTACTTCCCCCCTTTTTTCTAAAAATGAGTTAAAATCCTACTTTTTCACTTAAAATTTCAATTTTTTTCTGGGGGAGGACCCCCATACCCCCAATGGTACCACAAGGGGATCTTGTCTGGAAAAGTGCCTCCCCCTTGGAGCCGTGCTGGATCCGCGCCTGAACGAATATGATACCTAAATTATGGATATTTTCCCTAACTAACACTGCTTTCTCAACAGAAATCAACCTTATGTTATCCTTGGTATAATCAGCATTCTATACTTAATAGATGATAGAGGAGCCGCAGCCCTTTGAATTGAATCTTATGGGGCTTGGGAATTTCAAGTGACACGCGGCAGCAACAACAACAACAAAAACAATAGAGGATACATTTCCACTGTAAAAATGACAGCTATAATGGTGTTACATACAATTTTAGAAATTAAATGCATTTTAGAGACATTATACTTTACTTCTATATTTGTACAACTCAGTTTAATTGGTACTAAATTCAGCGGCATATGCTTTCCGCATAAAAAAACTACATTCCCAATAAAAAAATATACAGACTGCACCGGGAACACCATCCATGATTTTCAACCCTGAGGGATCAATTTTGACTCGGAACCACTCTTCCCTTACCCACACATCACTCTAACGGCAAAGAGAGAATTCCTCCCTGGAGACCCTCAAATCCAGATTGGAAAATCCCCGACAACCACGCTTTCTCCCCTACTTTTCACCGCCGCGGATTAGCCAACGAAATAATTCGACACCGAAATTTATTAAGGCAATTCCTGGCGGAAGGAAAATCAAATTACTACGCGAGCAAGGAGGAGGCATTCCAAAACCAGAGTCATCAGACTCTCCCCTCCCAGCAGAAAACCTGTTAGCTGCGAGAAAATAATTTGCCGCGTGATAGATTGACACAACCGCCGGCAGATCAAGACTACAATATTGTGATTTGTCCCTCCCCCAGTAGAGAAGAAGATCCCCATTTCCCCCATTAAAGAGCCGCTTCATTTATCATCCCGTCTGTCTGATATTGCCCCCCTTTGGGATGGAGGAGGGGTCAAGAGTGGTTTCGGATGGGATGGGAGGTATTGAAATAGACGTTAAGGGATTGCGAGCTGCTGCGTGACTTTTATTGACTATGCGAAAACCCTAAGTGACGTTTATTGCATCAGAGTACCTCCGATCGAGCTCGTAAAATGTGGCTCGATGTGGTGGAGCGGTAAATTGCTTATGAAAATGCTTTTGTCTGGATTCGGTGTGTAATTGTGTGAGTAGTCGGTTTCATCTAATAATGCCAGGGAAGTAAAACCGACCTATAATTTAATTATGTTTCTTTGAGAGGTTTCTTTTATGTAGTTGTTTGGTATCGGTTGTGTGGATGTAGGATTTAATTAGAACTAGATGATTTGCCCGGCCTTGCACGGGTTGAGTGTATTGATTCCTTTTTTAAATTCTCCCAAGTTTAAACTTTTAAAAACCATAGTGCACTTGTCTAATGGTTACCGAAAGGGCTGCTTTCGAGGCGACAAGTAGTCATTCGTTCAGCGAGAACAGGGGCACCAACGTGTAGGCGACTGACATCGCCCCCCCCCTATAAGCTGTCTATTTTAATCGTTCTTTGCTGTACTGGGCTGCTCGTCGACTAATGACCGAAAGGTCGGAGACGGGCATAGGATAAAAAAAATTCTCCCAAGTTATATGTCCGATTTTTTGTATCACCAATCACCCCGGTGTTCCCGGTACGATAATTTTCATAACCCGGTTTTCCCGGAAACTTTTCATATCCGGGGTTCCCGGAACCTTTTCATATCCCGGTGTTCCAGGTACCTTTTCATATCCTGATGTTCCCGGTACCTTTTCGTATCCCGGTTTTCCCGACAATTTTCATATCCAAGTATTCCCAATAATTTTTATCCGGGTATTCCCGGTTCCTTTTTCCCATCCCAGTTCCAACTGTGATATCTCATTCCATCCCGATTTTTTGTCTATTAAACATTTATTCTTTCCATGTGATAAAAACAATCCAATTGAAATCATCTCTGTGTTTTGATATCCAGTGTTTAAAATCTTAAAGTGAATTGTCATCAAGTATTCCCTCTATCATTTTAAAATTCCCCAAAAATTCATTTTAAAATGAAATAAATTTCAAAAATCCCGGGATAAAAAGTTATGAAGTAAAAAACTAGAGCCTGTCTTCTTATAAAAAAACAACTTCTTTAAAAGCTACTTTAAAAAGGAAAAACAGATTGCTATGAAAATCTAGTGATTATGGTCTAGTAAACCATGACCTATGAAACAATGAAATTATAGCTCTGTTTCCATGGAAACTTTTAAATTCTTGCTATTCCATAAATATATTTGATTTATTTTTGAGAAAATTAAAATCTTAAAGTATATTAATTGATTAATTTACTTCGGTTTTCTTATAACTGTTATAGTATGTTCATAAAGATATTCACACTGTTTTCCTTCTTAAATTTTTGTTATAAATTATAAAATTTTTTGAAGTTATATTTTATCAAGTGAGGCAAGACGTCACCTTAAGACAGAGAAGTAAGCACTGTAATTTATGCCTTTCAACAATGCACAATGCTATTTCAAAGGGTAAAATGGAGTCGAAAAAGCGCCGAAAAACAGGGAAGGAGTATTTCGATTTTAAAATCCTTTCTTAGTAATCGTCTAATGGCTGAGAGGAACGTCCCTGTCAAATTTCAAGTTTCTAGGTACAGTAGTTTTGGAGATTTCGTGATGAGTGTTAGTCAGTGAGTGTGTCAGTGAGTCAGTCAATCAGTATTATTTGGACTTTATAGTTATAGATTTAAATTAAATTAATTTCTTATAGATAGAATGGCCTTACGGTTTCTCCATACCATGTGTATCTTTTCTACATAGTAAAAAACATTATAATGCCCGTACTAATAATATGATAAAAGACATGCAGTTGAATCTAATATTAAATGCAAATAAATCCATTTATAAATCCATCCACGTAAATAAGGCCCCTATTCAAATTGTTTGTTCACTGTGGTTTTATGTTCCTGTTTTGAATGGACAAAAACATCTCAATGAATTGATTGAATTAAACTCTGAAGTAACTTTAGAATCATGAATTTAACAAACTTGATTTGTCAATTAAACAAAAATAAAATATAATTTGTTTTGAAAATTGAGAATGTTTGTCTCTAAAAAAGTTTGTTTTCCCAATAATTGAGTTTTTAAATAAAAAAATTGTGTTGAAGTAATCATTTGGATTCATTTCCTTGAACGCACAAAACATGACCACTGTAAGAAAATAAATTTATCAAAAACTAAACTATACTTATACCAATTATTAAAGTGATTAAGAAAACTAAAATAGAAATCAATGGTTAAAAATATGAAACTTTAAGAAGTTGTTTCATTGAAACTATTTCAAACATCTCTTTTTATAACTCTTATCATGTTTTCATACAGTTTAGATTTATCAGTAACATTTCCTAATTTATTATGCTTACTTTAATTTTACAAGCTATTAATCTGGAAATATAACAGATTTTTTACCCAGTTTTTGTGTCATAATATAATATGCACGTTTAATGACATTACTTTCATTCGGTTATTCATTACTGTTTCAAAACATTGAATACTTTCTCGTAATTGAAATGTAGTACAAAATGAGTTCATATTTGTATTATTATAATGGGTAAAAGCAAACTGTACAAGCCAAAACTCTCACAAATAAGCATATCCATACCGCCAGAGATCAAAACATCTTTTTAATCAAAGAAAGAAACACATCCAAGACTACCTAATAGCAAAATGACTCACATACCCACCCTTAAACAATACCCCCAGCCCCCAAATCGACTGACACTCTCCCCTAACTCCTCATTCTCTTGGAATGGGGGTTTACACCCCCTAATTCCCTGGTCTACCTCCCGCCGAGACAGCAACATGATCCTAGCCGCAGTGGCTTCGATGGCCAGTGGGACTTGGGCCTAATATCCGACAGCTTGCCAAACATAATAATTGATGACACGGGAGTTAGTGAAGGTTTACGCAGACAAGGGTTTTTGCGTATTAGCCTTGCAGATGGATTATGAAAGGAAGCTATTTGTGGGGAAGTGGTGATCTTCGTTTTCTTGAGGGTATTTTATGCAGTGGTTGTATTACAATAATGTGGAGAGTACCATAATAGTTGTAGAGAAAAAGTGTTGAATAGTACACAAGTGTTGGCACAATATATTTCGTTTTGGGTTTTATTATTGCCTTATGGTGAAAGAATCTGTCATGATATGGTTGTATATCATAAATATAAATGATTATAGAAATAAAAAGGTTTTTTTTTCAAACTCCGTTTTGCTTACGAAAGAAACGCATATGGAAATTCAAAATTATTTTGCTGCTAGTAATTAGGTAACCTAACAATCAATATGCATCATTACTAAGAAAAATCGTAAAACTTTTCAAATAGTTTCACTTCTAAAAATTTGAAATTTTTTCTCTTCCCCCATTGAAACATTCTTTCAAATCTAGTTGAAAGCTTCTTTGAGATTATTATATTTTTCTATTCTTTTTTAACTTTAGAATATCAACAAATCAAATGCAAAAGAAATAAAGAATAATTAACAATACCAAACCAGAACTGCCAGCTTGATAAAAACTCTCCAATTTGACTTGAACGAGATCTTGCGTTACCAAATCATTCTACGGTCAAAAATTTCACTTTTTTCACTGACTCAAAATTGATTTACAAAGTCTTCAAGACAGTTTTTTTGTATAAGATAATACAAGTTTCTATTAGAGAATATTTTATTTCTAACCAGCATTTGTCGATATATCGCACAACAATAAGCACTACAAAAGCCCATAAGCTAAAAACGTACATTGCAACCGAAAATTTTCCAAATCCCACCCTCTACCCAAGGCTCAAAAACATCTCTGATAACCCACACCTCCCGCCCTTTTGTGTTTTGAAGGTGGTACAATACGAATCCATCTTCCCTCTCTTCCACCGACCCAGTGTCGCAGCACCTTCGAAATAGCCTGGGTGACTTACACAAACACATGACGAAGGCACAACAAACTGCGAGGTAGCCTCGAATTGATTTTCTTTTCATTGATTCCTGCAGGACTTCTCGAGAGAGAGCGGGAATGCCTATTTCTCGGGTCGAAAACGAAAACACGTATTCTGCTGATACACAAAGGAGGGCCCCGTTCTTGACGCCGGGAATTCGATGCGTTCTGCCCTTCACATCCAATTTCGAACTAGTGTGGATTTCTGTTTCCTTTCAAATGATCTTGTAATACATTAACAACCAAGCGATGTTCCTTGAACAATTTAAAAGACAATCAAAACGAAAATCTAAAGTGGTTAATTATACTATTTGGATTTTTTGGAAGTACTGGTTGCTAATAATATGAATTACATGAATAATGTAAATGTTAAAGGCAATGTGATAAATCGGGCATTATTAATAATGCCCGAAGTGGAGGAGGACATGTGATAAAATCAATGGCTTTTATCAATGAAATTTATCACTTTGCCCGCCTCCACTTTAGGCATTATTAATAATGCCCAATTAATCCATTTGTCCGTAACATATAAATACCGCTTTTACATAGATAAAAATAAATTCCCGTGCTTGTTGGAAGTGAATTTTGTTTTTGGCAAAATTTAACTTAGTTGCGTAAATACTAAATACCAAGACAGGTATTAAAAGTAATAAAAAATTATATGTTACGCGTATCATCAACTTCTGCTTATCATCAATAAAAATGCCATAAATTACTTCTCATAGTTCATGCAAGTTATTACATCAACCTCAGAAGATAATAAGTTTTTACTATCTCTTTTTCGACAAACTGTTACAAAATGACATCTAATGGGTTTAAGTTTATATTATTTTATGAATCAAAAGAAATATTCAAAGTAATTAGGTGGTTTAAGTTTGTGAATTAAAAAATTTTTAAATGATAATAAATTGTTATCACTGTCAAAAAATACATGAATGAATACAAAAATACGTGTTAGTTGCCAAGTGGTGAGTACCGTTCAGGCAGGTGAAAGTTAAAATAGTAATATACTATACAGGGTGTACCTGAAATGGTGCAACACACTTACAGGGATGATGGCAGACACCTAGACGAGTCAGAATCAAAGTTTCACGTAAATACAATCAATATTAAACGCTTGATATCCTGTTTAAGTTTGTTTTTTTGCGTGCGCAAACAGTTTTCTAGAGCTGTTTCCAGAACAGCTGTTTGCGCACCCAAAAAACAAACTTTAACAGGATATCAAGCGTTTAATATTGATTGTATTTACGTGAAACTTCGGACTTAGGGGTTTTCGACTATGATCTTTCAGATTATCAAATCAAAAGGAAGAGTTTCGAAATACGAAATATGGTTTTGGCAGAGTTTTCAAAAATTTTTGTGGTTTTTCAACTTTTTTTCATAATAAAACAAATTTTAAAGTGAAGACTTTGGAGATAATTTTAAAGATCATATTACCAATATTAAACCACAGTTTTTGAGACCATAATTAAATTTTTACCAATTCCTATGTGATTCTGACTCGTCTAGGTTTCTACTATCATCCCTGAAAGTTTGTTGCAATATTAAAAATAAACACTTAAAACCAAGCATATAAGCACACAAAGCAATCTGTGTTAAAATAAAATAAGAAAAGTATGATATCACACTTAAAAAATATTTCCAAATATTTTACTAAACAAAATAAGTAAGTTTATTACTTATAAATAAAGAGACCAGGATATACTTATGAATGAAAAATTATGAATGTCCCAATATTTTTATAAAAGATTTTAGAAATCTTCTCTAGGTATTTTTCACCCTAAAATCATTGAAAAAAAGTTCGTATCAGTCATTTTTTATAGTTTAATAGAATTTTCTTGTTGAATCCTGCAAACCGGTATTGGCAAAAAAATTCTCTCACTGAATGAATCCAACCAGAAGTGTTCAATAGACTTATATAATTGAATTTCGGATTTCTCTCTTTGGTCGTACGTGTGTCAAAATTGGGTATATAGCTGCACCACGAAATGGCACATACCCCAACTGAATTCGAAGGAAAGATTGAACCACTAACGAATTCTCTGTGTTATGTTTCAAAACTAATCATAACTTACTCTAGATTTCATTAGATTTGTGATTGTGCTAATATTTTTCATTTTAACATAAAGATTTCATCTTTAATATGATGAACCAATATCACAGAATTAAGCTCAAGATATACATTTTATAGATTACGTATAATAGTTAACATTATGCTGGTTTAACTATCAAAATTGTTCCCTTTTTGATTAGGTTATCCTCAAGTAGAAGGCTTGGCTAATTGCATTATTTTTAAACATTACGTAAGTATTAACCCCAGGTGCAATGTGAAATTGATTAAAAGTTCATATATGTGAGGGCAATTACCTCTCCCCTAATGAGCAAAATGTTTTGTGGCAAATTATGATGTATTTTTACTACATCAAACAGAAATAGGAAAATCCCAAATTAGAATAAACGCATAAAATAATTGTAAAAAGTACAAATAATTGAATTGAATAAATACTGTTTATTTGGTAAAGAAATTCCACTCGTTATAATACATTTTTAGATAAATATTTCTAACAAAAGATGTTTTGCCTCACCTAGAGGGAGCAATAACCGTTATTAATTTAACATGGAAGCTACGCATAAGAATTTAGAAAAGATCCAAAAAGACTGCTTAGAGTGCTCTGATTTCAAAAATTGTAAAAATTGTGAATTGTTTTTCGATATTCCATTCATTTCGATTCCCATGTCATTCATTCGAATTAATAATGTAGGTGCTAGAATGCAAAAAAACTAAAAACGGGAGTAAATATTCGAAAAATCCAGAAATCAGAATTATATTATTGGCTCATCTAGGGGTGGAAAGCTTTCTATCAAGACCGAGTTTGTCCAAATCGGTTCGGGGGTTCGGCATGGCGGCCGGCCGAAAGGAACCTCTCCATAGAGTTAACATTACAGAAAAGTGAAAAGAACGCATAATTTAAAAATGGAAGATTTTGGAGGAACGAGTTATATTATTGGCTCATCTAGGGGTGGAAAGCTTTCGATCAAGACCGAGTTTGTCCAAATCGGTTCAGGGGCCGAAAGCTCTCCCATTGAGTTAACATTAGAGCAAAACGAAAAGAACGCATAATTTTAAAATGGAAGGTTTTAGAAGAACGTGTTATATTATTGGCTCATCTAGGGGTGGAATGCTTTCGGTCAAGACCAAGTTTGTTCAAATCGGTTCAGGGGTTCGGCCTGGCGGCCGGCCGAAAGGAACGTCTCCATAGAGTTAACATTGCAGAAAAGTGAAAAGAAAGAATAATTTAAAAATGGAAGATTTTGGAGGAACGTGTTATATTATTGGCTCATCTAGGGGTGGAAAGCTTTCGATAGAGACCTAGTTTGTCGGAATCGGTTGAGGGGTTCGGCCTGGCGGCCGGCCGAAAGAAAAACCCAATTATTTTAATATATAAGATAATTAATCTAATATAATAAAATCAAGTGTGTGTATATGGGTATGTGTGTTTGTCTTTTATACAAATCCACAGTTTTCTTTTGATCTGCACCAAACTTGGTATACATACGTAAAAAAACTCGAGAAAAAACATAGGCTATGTTTCGAAAACTGTAATTGACCCCTTGACCCCCTTTTGACCCTTTTTATGGTCATTTTGCTGAAATAGCTTTATTTCTGCTCAAGAAGAGATCTGCTTACTCCATTGTAACAAAGAAAATTTAATGCTAAACAACAAGTTTTTATTTGAAACACTAGGTACAAGTATATTTAAAAATTATATTAATAATTTAAAAATCTATTTCAGTTAAGTTTTAAAGTTTTAAGTATAGTTTATCATACTTTTATTTGAGAGTTTATCTAATTTTTATATTTTAAAAAGATTTATGGATTATCATGTTGTTAGAATAGTCTCCATGGAAACGAGGATGTAAAATCAAAAGGTGATAATATTTTAGCTTTTAAGAAAGTTGGTTAACAAACAAAAACTATTAAAACTCCCTTTCAACTAAATGGAATAAGCTTTATAATTATTGAATAATTTCACCGAACACGTTAATTCCTGAAGATATGATTAATCAAGGGATCTAAGCAATTTTAAATAATTTTTATAATATTTTTTCCATGTTGTAAATGTGGAAATCATTCAAAAATTATATTGCTTGAGAACTAAAGTAATTTTAATCCACCCGGGGACACCATGAAGAAAAATTACTAGGAACACCGGGATAGGAAAAGTTACCGGGAACAACGGAATATGAAAAAGACGCCTGGGATACCGGAATAATTGATAAATGCTGATTATACAAAATTAGAAATGTAATAGGGAAAACTTAAAAATAATAAATTTATACTCTCCACCCGTGCAGGGCCGGGCATATCAGCTAGTTCATAAATAAAAACCATGATTTAAAAACTGCTGCATTTTATATTTAACTTCTATAAAGTATCCGTATCTTTAAATTTCCATAAAGTCATCCTTCTCCTTTTTACGAACTCTTGATAAATGCATTACACCATGTTATAACGAAGAAGCTAAACACTTATCGATAAACTCTTATTTTTTTCTGAGATTATTATAAACGCGTAAAAAAGGGAAAAAAATCTCAAGGTTGTAGAGCCAAGGACCTATCCTAATATGTTTCACAGGAAATTAGGCAAATTACCCCTACGCGTTAAGAAGCGATACACCAGGAATAATAAAATAAATTTCCTTAATGTGCACGTGGTAGAGGATATAGAATACAAAAAAACCTCTAAAAAATCCAGCGAAAGAAATGAACAATCGTGTAGCTGTTAGATCTTCTAGTTAATTAACGGAAATTCCTTTTTTCGGCGTTTTCCATAATTTCTTTCCCAGGCAAAGATGACTTAAAAAAATACCCAACTCTGTCGGTTTCGAATTATTTACTTTAATGAAAGAGTAAATACGCACTAGCTAAACTTATCGCAATTGCTGAGTTATTCCCTGACTTTTTTCTATATTTTTTTATGAAAGTCCGCATACGGTTCGAAAGGTTTTTTGTACTCCTTTTCGTTTTTTAGTCGCTTTTCACAGGAAGGATTTTCGCTTTCCTCAATTCATTAATCTAGGATCTCTGCTGTGGATACCTTTGTTTTTGTAAAAGTATACGAGACTGAAGGGATACAAAAAATTTTTAATCAAACTTAATAAAAAAACTAAAAATAAATAGTGATTCATTGATGCTTGCAGAATGATCTTTTATACTTGGGTGTAGCTTGCAGGTAGAGATGCATTTTTTATACTTTCCCCAAACTGCATTTTTTAAAAAGAGGTTTTTAAGTCGTGATTAGAGCTAAAAACATCAATATTTTCACAGACTCTTTTGAACTTGATCCTACTACTATTATAATTGTGAATGTTTGTCTGGATGTTTGTTACTCTTTCACGCAAAAACTACTGAATGGATTTTAATGAAATTTTACCATAATGTAGCTTATACATCAGAATAGGACATGGGCTATAATTTATAAAGAGAAAATCAGTCCTTCATTCTTTTTTTCCCGTTTTTCCTGCTTTTTTTCACTTATTTTTCCGTGCTTGAAAACCTGTTTTACCAGTCATACAACGAGTTAAAAATAAAACATTGTTTCAAATGAGACACAGATCACTAGACTTTTTCATTTACTAGATCTTTTATTTTAGTTTTAAACACTGGTTTTAACACTGTTGTTATATAGCTCAGTGGGTTTTAAATTTCTTAATTTGTTCACTAAACATACTAATTTACTAGACTTTTTACTATGGTTTCAAATTTTTTATTTTATAAAGGCACCAAGATATTAAACATTATCAGGAACATCGGGATGGAAAAATTACCGGGTTATGAAAATTACCGAGAACTCGGACAGGAAATTTACCATAAAGACACCCAGAATACCGGAATATAAAAATTACCGTAAACACTGAGGTAGGAAAATTACCGGGAACGCCGGGATTAGAAAAATTACCGTGACCACCGGGATAAGATTACCGGGAACACTGGGATAGGAAAGAGGCGCCTGGGATACCGGGAACACTGGGATAGGAAAGAGGCGCCTGGGATACCGGGATGATTTGTAATATTGCTAATTTACAAAATTATTAATGTATTTTAAGAAATATTTAAAAAAAAAAATTTATACACCCCACCCGTGCAAGGCCGGGTATAACAGCTAGTATAAAATAAAGGCGATATCCCGAATTAGTTACTCAATTTAATGAAAGTTTCATTTGCAGTTAACTTCACCTAAATAAAACCTTACTTGTTTAAGTTTTTCTTTATAATGAATCTAAAATTTCCTTATCCTAAACTGCTATATCAAAGTAGTTTTAATCGATTACTAAGCTCAGCTTTAAAAGAAAATATTGATTTTTAACTAATTTCACTATTTTTATGTTACGGGCAAAATGATTAATTGGACTTTTTAATAATACCCGGAGTGGAGGCGGGCAAAGTGATACATTTTATTGATAAATGACATTGAATTTGTCACATTTCCCTCCTCCACTTCAGGCATTATTAATAATGCCCGATTTATCCCATTGTCCGTAACATATATACTAAAAAGAATTGCTATCTTTCTTGACTTTTTGACTTGATTTTCTTGACTTGTTTGATTATCCTTGACTTGTTTTCAAAATGGTTTTGGTCGAGGACTTTTTTTAATGATTAGCGGTTGTATAATGAAATGTTTTATTACAAAGATATTTAAAAAATAACTATCTACAATGGATAACTGCAGTCAAATTTTTTTAAATCTTAATGTGCTAAGAATTGCCTAAAACCTCCAAAAAATTTTTCATTTGCTTTTCAAAGCCCTAAATTTTAAGTTATTTTCAATTAAAAACAGCCTCTTTTGTGTCTGAGCTGAAACAGCTTGTGACGTGAAATGTGCTTTGTTCCCGCTTGTTGCTATAATTCCGCTTTGAAACAATGAGCACTAGTTTTTTTACAGACTAGTGTATCGATGAAAACGGTGTTTCCCACATTTCCACTGGCACATGTGACGTCACATTGTTAGGAGCTTTCTGTATTAAAATATGTCGTAATTACCTTAAAAAAATTGTGGGGAAAGACAAGCGTATTTTTGGAATCAGGAGATAATTTTTAATAAATTAAAATTGAATATTTAGAATTTTAAGATTTGCTGCAATTCTCCATTACATAATATATTTGCATGCATGCGCGTTCTGTGTATTAAAGTTATTAAAGTTGTTATTGGATGTTCCATAATTTTTTTAATAGATGAATATTGGTACACTGACACAGGTGTACGTAGGAACACTTTGTATGAATTATCTACTTCTACTAAATCAGACCAACATTATTACATTTTTATTATAAATGGAACTGTATTTGTTCTACCGTAGGCATATAACAGAATATCAGAAAACTTATAAACAACTTGCTAGAATAACACAACTAATAGCAATGTCAGTTTATATATCCCATCCCTAATTAATAGTTAGTTTTTTACGTACAGTACTGGAATAAAATCTACTCAGACCTTATATCTCCAGAACGGCTTATGATATAAAGACAAATGAGGTATCATTTTTCATGATATGAAGTATTCTACATACAGAAAAATTTTCAAGTTCTTAGGGGGTCGTCTTCATATGAAACGAAGCACCAACTTTCGTTTTTCCTATAGGTGACATCAAAGATTATTCCGGATTCTGAAAGAGCATCCCCTAACACCCCTTAACACCAATTTTCATATCATTTGGTTCCCAAATGAAGCCAGGAGTTGGGGTTGAAGTACGTCAACCATCAACCCCGCTGGATAAAAATCGAGAATTCAACATAAAAAACGAGATTTAAACGTAAATTCGACGAACTTCAACCCCCACTCCTGGCTTTATTTGGGGACCAAATTACATGAAAATTGGTTTTGGGGGGTTTTAGGGGGTGCTCTTTCAGAATCAGGAATAATCTTTGATGTCGCCCATAGGAAAAACCAAAGTTGGTGCTTCGTTTAATATGAAGACGACCCCCTAAGAACTTGGAAATTTTTCTGTATATAGAATACTTCAAATCATGAAAAATGATACCTCATTTGTCTTTATATCACAAGCCGTTCCGGAGATATAATAGGAGTCGATTTTTTTCCAGTACTGTACTTCATTTTGCACAGAATATTCAACAGCGTTTTTCAATCGACGGAATTCAAACGTAGATAGAAAAAACGAAAACAAACCGTTCCAGACGAACTATTAGTTTTGAATACACACAGCGCCGACCTATAACGCAAAGTGTCAACTTATCCCCCCTCACGCCTGCCTCTCCGGTCATTAACTCCTCCGGTTGCCTTTGTTGTCGCTGCAGTCTTCCTGAATGGGACCCATAAAAACTGATTAACGGACATTCATTAAATTCGCAGCTGCATCTGAAGACTCCTGATCAACTTCCCGTTGACTTCAATTAGTTCTGGGTGCATTTGAATTTCAATTATTCCTCGGCGGCCATGTTAAGAGAGGATAGCAACTTTCTTTTCTGTCCCCTTTCTTTCTCTCTTCGCTTCTGTTTCGTTCTTTCTGGAAACAGAGTCTCTAATTACTTGCTCAGCTTAATTACTACTAGTGATTGAACCTCCTTTGATTAACACTTGCGCTTCCATTATCGTATTTTGGAGCATTTACATTACGTGTTTGCTTTGCTTGGTAATGAAAGCAAAATAACAGCGAAATTTGGTGTTGTTTCTTTTTTTTCACGGTTATTTATTTTCATTTAGGAAAGGATTGTCGGTCTGAAGTAATAAATGTTTTTTACATCATGGGTGGGTTGATACTAAAAACTTTGTACATTTATTTTACGTGGAAAGTTACAATTTATAAAAATTCCATTAGGATAATAATGCTTAAAATATTACTTATGTTGTACGTATTTTTCATTATATTTAAGTATAATGTTGTGCAAAATGGTTAAATGATTTGTCCGTTTAAGATTGTTTTTAATGAATAAAAAGCAAAAATATTGAGAAAAGAAAACACATGTTTAAAAGAGAAGATATTATAGAATAAAACCAGACATCTACAATTAAAATACTTTTATTATGGCCACTTTGTTAAATATTTGAAACTTTGGGAAACTTTTGAAGAGCTCAAAATGAAGTAAATAAAATATTTGAAGGTTAATTGTGCTTTTTTCGTTGTAAGTATAAGGTTGTATAAGGTAAATTAAAATATTTAATTACCTATAAATTTTTTTTGAAAAATTTACTAAATATTTCATTTTACAATACAAAAAACCATACGGAACACTTGAATGTTTCTGAAAATCTGACACATGCAACTTTCTTATTGTAGTGTGTTAGTTACTATCAGTGTTAGTTAAAGAATAATAACAGCTCAAAAATTTATCTAAACAATTAACTTTTTAGAAATGATGTATTAACTTCTATTCTACTAACCTTATCAAGCTAAATATTTCAAAACCACAAAACTACACTCAAGATTTGTAGATAATTCGACACATGAACCATATGCTGTGGTTTAATAATATTTCCCAAACTTTTCAATACCTCTCTTCATTAACTTCAAACCACATTAACTGTGAGACGCAATTCACAAGCTACTGTGAACGAACGCAATGCTTCCTTTGAGGCCCTTTAGAGTCGCAGATAAAAGATATAATATCTCAATAGGGAATCCTTTTAGAAAGATTCCTACTGTTAAGCTTAAAGTATGAGGTTCAAACTATAAATCATTTTAAGATGAATTGGCCTCCTGAATCCGTGTGACTGAATCTTTTCGGATAAATGAAGATCCCAAATAGAGATCTATTTCCTTAAAACTTGCTGTCATTCAAATATGGATGGTTCAAAGTACCTGAAAAATGGCTTCATGAGAGAGGACTTTGAGAAAGGGGATCCGGTAATGTATGTAATTATTTCCATTCACTTTATCTTTAACTTATAAAAATATCTCTTTTGACGGTTATTTGATGTTACCTTTATAATCAGAGTGAGATTGGGTATGCTTTTGATATTTTATAATGATTTATTTTACTTGCTGATATGCCCGGCTGTGCACGGTTCATGAGATATCATGGCATGCCCACTTACAAATTTTAAATGTTTGTGTTTAATGTTTAAATCTGTGAAACTTTCGTGGGAACTGATTTCTATCGTTTCCTCTATTTATATTTTTTCATCTGTTTCACTCTTTTTTCGTTTTTTCTCTCTTTTTCCATTTCTCTCTCTTTTCGTTTCTTTATACTTCTCCAGTTCTCTACTTCTCTCTTTTTCTATTTCTCTTTTGTATTTTTCTCCATTTCCATTTTTTCCATTGTTTGTCTCTTTTATGTTCTTTTTTCTCTATTTCTTCCCCTCTGAGAGAGAAAAGAAGAAAAAAAGAAGAACCGGGTGAAAAAACCGAAAAAAGAGAAACACTAAAAAAGGGAGAAGGAGATAAAAAATATATGGAGAGGAAAAGAGGAAAACACAAGAAAACGAAAGAAAGAGGAAGGCAGAAAAAGAGAGAATTAGAAAAAGACAAGAAAAGAAAGGAAAGACGCAGAGAAAGAGACTTCCGGAAAAGTTAATTTAAAATTATAAAAAATGTCTATTTTTAATATTTAAAGTATGGGACACTTAAATGACATTCTGGACTTTCTTAAGGTCCACTGAGAAAGTTTCCAAGTCGTAATAAACGACCAGGAAATAGAAAAAAAACTCAGAAAAATCCTTAGACCTGTCTGTAGATTGTGCTTACTATAGAAACTACTTTCACTTAAAGTCGGATACATAGCTCATTAAAGATATTAAAGTGCTACGAAGGAACATTTTTAATTTGCGCGACTGTTTTTTTTAATTTTATCAAGTAATAGAAACTAATTACTATAATATAATGAAGAATCCAGCCACAAATTGCATTAAGAACGACTTATCCTGAAATTTAGGTTGCCTTAAGAACTTCATGATGGTAGATCGGGAGTAAATAGCATAGATAATGAAATGAAAATATTCTTACGACAAATTGCTTCATCAATTATTCCCTTTAAAAACTTTCATTAAGAAAACCAGACTCTTTACCCAGTCATAAAATAGACAAATACGTTTGGACTCCTACCAAATTCCCCTCCGTTCAAAAAAAAGATGTGTTCTGTAAAGCAAGTAGTCATTGAATTTAAGATCAATTGTAAGCGATAATGGAAATTGCCTCTTTAAGCTAATCACTTTGTTTTTGAATGGTACTGTTATACTACAATGGAGATGATACAAAATAATAACAGAATGGAATTAATTTTTGTTTTTGTGTAGTGGTGGCACACATAAAAACAACGGTATTTAAATTAAAATAGCATTTAGTAAATTTATCTTCATGACCATTTTAAGAGTGAATTATTGTTTGATTTCAGGACACGGGATTGCGTCAAAATTAGTTCTTAAAACTTATGTATTACGTATATGTACTGCACTTTTTTCAATGTAAAAAAATTGAAATTTAATTTTAAAAGTTTTTACTTTTTACTTTTAATATTTCAGAATGATAGACACGGTATAGCTAAGTTAATAGGGATAATTATAAAATGCATTTCTTTATTATATATGTGTGGTTCTGGAAATAAATATATAACATCCAATAATTTTATTATATTTTTATTATACTAAACTTTAAAATCATTTTGCTGTAATTAGTTTTTCCTCATTATATTTGATAATCTAGCTCAGGGGTTCTCAAACTTTTTATGACGCGGAGCCCTTTTCAAGAGACAAATTCTTCGCGGAGCCCTTATCCGAAATAAATTTTTCAAGGTATAAAATGCAAATTACATAAAACCTATTGCTTCTAGAAATAAAATCATGAATGCAGTAGTGTATATAGAATTTTATTTCCGGAGGGGTCCAAAATTATTCCTCAGCCCCTCCCATGCATATTTAACAGTTTAACGTAGCTTTTAAAAACATTTTTAGGCATAATTTGCATCTAAAATAATTTATTTGTGAGAAAAAAACCTTCCTCCCCAGAAGGTTTTGTGAAATGTGATCCTTAAAAACAGTTTTTTTAACTCATTTTAGGTACATCATTGTCCAAATTTTGGACATTCATTTTTAGGTAAGATTTTAATTTTAACGAACTTATTATAAAAATTGACAATAATAGTGGTTTTGGGGGTCCTCCCCAGAAGAATTTCGGAAATTTGACCCTAAATAATATGGTTTTAACTTGTTTAGTTATAGGTAGTCGGAATTTCCGGGGGGGAGGCAGGGCTCCCTCGCCCCTCCTATATACACCCCGGGATATATGGAATATTTTTAACAAATTATATTTTACCATTGGATACAATGTAAATCTTTGTTTTAAATTTCTGAATATTAAAGCTATCACTTTTTAATCATTATGCCCGAGATGCATGAACAAAGGATTCATACAGAAATCTGTACAGCTGTAAATTTTGTTTTCCTAAAAGTTACTTCTTTTGAAAAAGAGAGCTGTTTTTGGGGGCTGCTAGACCATACGTCAGAGGTACATATAGAAATTTATTTACACCTAGGAGCCCAAAATCATTCCTTATCCCCTCCCATGACATAGGTAGCTTTTTATAAATTTTTTGGTAGAATTTGCATCTTAAAAAGCTTAATATAAGAAACGCTTTGAGTAATTAAGTTCCAAATGCTATAAAGGGGGGTTGGAAATTTGACTAACAGGTTTTCACTGTAACAATCTAAACTTCACAGGTTAACAATTCTAAAAACAGGTTTTCACTTTGTTTTGGTACATCTACTCCGAATTTTTGACATGCATTTTTAAGTAGGATTATGATTTTGCTGAACTTAATAAAAAAAGGTGCTGAGTATAAATTTTTGAAGTGGGGGATCGGGGTTCCTCGATGTGCTAATACTATTCGGCGCGGGGCCATTTGGGCGCGGTCGTTTCAGCGGCAGAAATAAAATGAAAGTAAATAGAACTTTCATAATTCTTTTAAAAATTAGAAGAAGAAAATGAGAGAGAAATTAGAAAGAAATTTGGTGCCGAAACGGACCGGCGTCCCAATCGTCCCCATCCCGGGGGTTCCTCCCCCAGAAAAGTTTTGGAAACTTGACCCTAAAAACAGGGTTTTAACTTGTTTTGATAATTCAAAAAAGACCTGAAAAAGACAAAAACCAGAAAAAACTATAATCAACAGAGCTCACTTCATTGGAGGCTCCACACCAAATCCACTTTAATTTAAGGATGATTTTACAGCTCTAAAAACTTGGTTAGGAAGGAGCAAAAGTAAGTTCTTAACAAGAAACACCTAACAGAAAGTTATTTATAAAACATTTCAGAGCAACGCAAATTAGAAATTATCAGCATATTTATTTCAAATTTCTTCGCGGAGCCCCTCGAAATGCTTGGCGGTGCCCTAAGGGCTCCGCGGAGCACAGTTTGAGAACCGCTGATCTAGCTAATAATCTTTATTATTCAGATGAGTCGATTTCTCATTAAATTTTATAAATATAATTTTAAAATTTAAAAAAAAAATCCATGGAAATACAAAAAGTGAAACTTAACAATGAAAAACGCAACAAAACTGTAGGTAAAAAAATGAATGATTCTATTTTAAAAGAGTTATAAATTCCATATAACAATCATGGCATAAGAAAATTACGTAATTCTAAAAAAGCCAATTGAAACAAAGGGCTATATAATAGATATGAAATGATTTAAACATTTACAAAAAAACTATCTATAGACTACATCCAAAGATAAATATAAAGTCCAGACCATCTTTATACAGACTACAATAAAAACTATCCATCCTCAAAATGATCCAAAAATACACTCAGCAAATACCTTAAAAAAACTCCAAATCTACTTGACCATTAAAAAACCTCATGCCCCACAATACCAATCCCTATCTACTGGCGACTAAAAATAGATCCAGGGTTATTATAGAGGAGTATTTTCTCCCTCCTTATTTGGTTTACGAGTGGCTGCTTCTCAATCCCACTAACTCGACCCTTGTTTGAGCTCTAAGAAAGGGGTAGGTCGAAGAAAATGGAAGCTTTTTCGATATCGCTGTGGCTTTCTGATTTGTATGGGAGTCGGAAGCGTCCGAGAGATCGATACGTGATGAACGCTTTGTCCAGATGACCTGTCAATCCTATTAGGGCCAATTCGGGTCAAGAAGAGCTTTTTCCGTGGGCTAATACTTCCTTTAATGAAAAACTAGTGAGAAAAGGTGTCTGGTTATCATTATCTGATGTTATTGTTTTAATTGTTCGCTAAAATAGGCCAATTGGTTGAAAAGGTCAATTTTGAAAATACTTATTACTTATAACCACATTCTGTGGTTTAATCGCGGGTAGATATTGTTTTTAACATATACACTCGAGTTCAAAAGAAAGGGATAATTTTATAATTACGCAAATCTCAATCTTATCAATGAAACTGATGTCTTAGGATCTTCTAAGAGTGGAAATATGTGGCCAGGGATCAAATTACTTTATCAATAGTTTAATGGGAGATGCAAAGGCTTTCCATGGTGTGGCGTTGCACTCTGTGACTACGTTTCATGTAACTGTAACTGCAAGCGCGAACCACTGTATAAAGGCGAACTTGCTGTTTGTTATTCACACCTCTGTTTATTATGCAGTAGAGCCGCGGCACTCAAATTGTAATGTTTTTCTGTTATTCATTTTCACGTTTTTAAATGTTGCTGTTTGTTGTCATGTTAATAAATTTTGTTAGTTGTTAACCAGCTTAGTATTTATTTGAGGTGTCCCACAATGGAGTTCCCCACACACCCGGAATGATAACAGAAACGTTAATATACGAGTCAATAAACTTCTCTATTTATAAAGAGCAGATATTCATGAACTGACCTGATTTTAAGGGTGTTGAGTATTTTAAAATATGACTTATAGGTGTTATCAAATGACCTGCTTAATCTTCCTTTAAGCTGGATTTTAGTTCTTGGATCGCTTATTTTTGGGGGATAACCTTTTTTTGTATTTACGTATTATCCCCTCGACTGTTTCGTGGCCGTCAAATTCAGCGGAACAGCCATAGAAAAGTCAATGGGTTGTTTACCGTTTTCGGAATCAGTGGTACGGTTGACGGGATAATACGTAAGAGCCCTTTTTTTCTATGCGCTCATATTTTTTTTTCAACTTATGCCTGCGGACATAGAAAATTTAATTACATTACTGGAACTACACAGTACAAGAGCAGAGAGTCCGTGGCCTTAGGCGCTAATGGAAATCGAAAAGTTGGATGAATGTGGGTCTTTTTTGGCACTGGGATTACATCTACATCACGGGAGGCGGGGTAAAACACCTGATTGGGCGAGAAAAACATTATTCCTTCTCCTTCCAAAAGAGCAGATACGTCACAGCCAATTACAGGTTTGGTCACCAAAACCTCTCTGTCAATCATTTATAGTTCCTCGTGGTGCCCTCTCATCCATCCAGAATAAGAAAATATCATTTTGGACTCTCTGATAGGATTTTCTCTGTGACTGGAACTAATATTTGCATTATTATTCCCACAGAGTGAAATTGTCCTCAATTTTTGGGCACGAGAGAAGTTACAGATTGTTATTGCAATCAATGGACATTTTGTGATCCAAAGCTGAACCATTTTCCATTTAAGTATTTCATTAATTAAATAAATATAAGCCACTTGTATTTGAATAACATTTTGAGAATAATCATTTTAATATAGAATTTAATCTATTATTATAATTTCAAGGGTGGTTTGCTGTGACTAAATTTAATAAAGATGGCCATAATTCCTAATTTGCACATTAATTAAAATGAATCATCTGACCGTAAATATAAACACTATAGACAGAAAATATTTCTGATAGCGGTTCAATTATAGGAATTTACTTATGTTATAAACATATAGAAATTGATTAAATTAAAAACGAAAGCATGCATTCATAGATTTGCAGTGGGATAATTAAAAATAACCATAAGGATTTAAAATATTTCCCTACTCATAACAATAGTTTGATTATTGCATAAGCTCTCTTAGATCTAAACCTCTTTTAACTTCCTTTCAAATTAACTGAAATTGGCTACAACTCTGGAAAATGTTTAATCGTTTTCATTTTCAATTGATTTTTCATTCAGTTTTTTTAGACTTAACCGGTCTAAGCCGTTTGAAAACTAAGCAGTATTTCAAAGAACTTATCTTCACTAGCATATAGTACACACAACCGCATTAATACACCAGTTTCAAAACTTCACTCCTCTTAACCTCACAAAATTAATCGAAACACTCTCGATTCATTTCACCCAATTCATTATGCATCTTCAAAACAAAAACTAAAAAAACCGAAAGAGGCCACAGCTGCAGCTATCAGTAGGTCAAAAGTCAGAAAAACCCCCGAAACTCCACACAGAAAAAAATGTTAATTGAGCAATACCCTCCCAAAATTTTTTTTCATCAAAACGGCAACAGCAGCAGCCCCTCTTTTTATTAATCTCCCTCAGGTAGCTTTTTCAACCCCTTTTGTATCCGACGGAAACTTGCGATGGGCGATAAGGCCCTTAATTATCTTATCTCCCACTCCTCATTAGCACTTTTAATTAACAGTATAGTGTCCGGGCAGCCACTAAAGTGCCCTTCTAATCAATTATGCGATTCGTGTCCATCGTGAGAGGGGAAGTTTCCTTCTCCTCTCAAAGTGCCCGGGCATGCCCGTAGTGTGTAATGGGGGAGGGTAATTTGCGGTGATCCGGGAGAGTTTATTGGGAATTTTTGCTGGAGTGGGGGTTGAGATTATGTGGGGAAGATGGGGTTAATTGAGGTATTTTGCATTTTGTGGGGTAAAATACTTAGTATTGGCATTTGATCTAACTCTCGTGATTCGTATCTTTTATATATGTTGTGTGAGGTGATGTATTCGCTCAAATACGGTCATTTTAGTTTATTAACATCCATATCGACCAACACGAGTTACTCCGGAATTGGGAGTAACACCTCGCGTTCTCGAGTTAACGCTATCGACCAGTCCAAAATACCTTTACTCACGAGTGAAAAACAGTACTACCGTTGACTCCCCAACTTTCCCGAGTTACTCTCGAGTTAACACAACAAAATGGCCGTCGGCGATATGTTAGCATCACTTATTAGCAGAAAGGATTCAGGATAATGTGCAAAAGTGCTGTAGAAACGTACAAAATACTATTAAATGCTATAATTTCTTACATTTTGCTTAAAATTTGTAAATTTTAGTCCGATAACTGAAATTGTTTGTAAATATTGAGTGTCATGTAGTTTTTTTCTTCTTAATTTTTATTAGTTTTATAGGTTTTGTTTGACCTGGGTTGAAAAAATAATATTAATTATAAAACACTAGATGTATTGACGAGTTACTATACTCAAACGCAATGTTTCTTGTCCATGGAGAAATATGCTGGGAGCAAAGAGAGGAAGTAGTTCCCAGCGCGGTGCCTGAATTTCGAGTTTAAAACGGATTTTCTCTCTATATTAAAAAAAAGTTACTGTCACCGCCGCCGCTGCCGCTGTTTCAGAAAATTTAATTTTTAAACTCTTTGAACTCTCATATCGCAAAAACTACTTGATAGAAATTTATGAAATTTGAAAAGTTTATAGAGGAATATTTGGGGCACATTCTCGAACAAAAAGCTAACTGATGTGATAATTAATACTGGGGTATTTTTAAGGTCAAAGTTGAAGTTTTTCTTTTTTCGCCGCGTAATCCAGTTCAGCGAAATCTATTAGCAGCAGAACTATGATTTTTTGTAGCCTAATAATCTGAAGTATGAAGATGTGCACTACGTCGCCCTTTTTTCGAATTTCGAATTTGGTTTAGAGTAATTAATTTTTTAATTTTCGAAATTTTTGACACTTTTTCGGTTTTTTCTATCTAAAATGAAAACTAATCACGGTATCAATATGATTTTTTAAACACTTATATTCTTATTTTTAAGAAAGAGATTGGCGTTTAATTCTTTAAAAAATTCTAATTAGTTTTGGAATTATTAAGCATCAAAGTTTCATTTTTTCATAGTTTTAGTAGGTCTTTATCAGACGTGTTTAATGTTTTTAAATTTTATATTTGCCTGTTCACTAGATTGTCGCGAGCACGGATATTTAAATTTAAAAGTTTTGAGGAGCACATTTTTGCTCTAAGTTTGCTAGAGATATAGTATAGACTTGGTTAATAATCTTTTATGTACTTCGATATTTTTTGAACTACTAGAGAAATATATAATTAAGCTTTTTTGAGTGCTATTTATGCCGATGAAAGGTAGAGGATTTTCGATAAATTGGTTTTACTCTGCTAAAGATCGATTTCAGATATTACAGATCGCGAAGCGATCTGTAAAGAGCTGCATAGCAGTTACGGGGGTTGGTGAGCGTAAGCGAGCAGGGGGCGGTAGCCCCCTATCCATTAAATTATTGATAATTTAAAAAGGAATATGTCAGTAAGAGTTTTATTTTGATATTTTTGTTGTAATGATCCGAATTTAATTATTGAAAAGTTTGAGATAAAAAGTTTCGATATTAAATGATCATTAACTATACTCTGTTCATTTAGAATTAGCGCCTGAGACGTAATGTATTAGAAGCAGCTATTATTCTTATTATCGTCGAAAAAATTTTCTTCTGCAATGACAAGGCAGCCTAAGCAGAAGTAGTTAAAATACTGTAAAAAAATCGGTCACTGAAGTTGTCTGATGAGCGTTATTAAGCATTATTGAGCGTTTTTGATCCTGTTTCAGGCGCTTATTCTAAATGAACAGACTATAAGCAGAAAAGTTCCAGGTTGTACTGGATAGTTGAGATGAAACAAGCGAGCTCTGCTCGCTAAGATCGCGAAGCGATCTTCAAAGAACTGCGAAGCAGTTCCGGGGGTTGGTGAGCGATAGCGAGCAGGGGGCAGAGCCCCCTAGTTATTAAAGAAATACTAAAGGTTACTTTGTTCCATTCATTTACAACGATTATTTGTCGTAATTTTCGAATAACGTTGTTAATATTAAATTTTACGAATGCATAGCGCGGAGTATTCTTCCGCGCCTCGTGACGTAGTATGGACAAGAAAGACTGCTGTGAAGTATAGGTAAAATATTAAATTTAAAAATTTATTTTTGTACTTTTTTATAGAAAGTTGGTTAATAATATTTATTAATAGAATTGTTTGATATTTTAAAGGAAACCATTTTGATTAAATTATTTATAAGTTAGAATCAATAAATTTTTAAATATAGTTTTTTTTTACTGAAATGACCGGTGAGGTATTTGCGGCCGTCATTTGCCTTATCCATCGTGCCTGTCCAATCAGAAACGTGCCTATATTTCACTCGAGAGTAACAAACCGATGTTGGTCGATAAGCTCAACTTTTAATACTAGAGTTACCTTAACTCTAGATACTTCTTACTCTAGAGTTAGCTTTGAAGTTACTCGCGATGGTCGATACGGGTGTTAGTAATCAAGAAAAATAAGTCACGCTTTCAATTTATTACTGGGTCATAAATTGTGACTAGTGTTCTGATGAAGTGGGATGAGTGTGAGCTGTGTTTTTGTCAGCTAAAATTTCTAAGAGTTAAATTGAGGGATTGATCTTAATGGAGTATTACACATAACAAATTAGTAAGCTTGTGGTGTTGTATTTCGATTAAGTGTTTTGTTAGCAAAAGTTTCATTTTAATCTTTAGCCTTTTCAAAATATTGAAGCATTTTCAAACATATGAAGTCGGGAAAAGACATAGAAAATTCTTATTCGAAAAGGCTTGCGGACATGAGGAGTAAGATTGAGACCTTTCAAAATTCAGAGCTATATTTTAAATATTGTATCTTCCAAAACAAAAAATGTTCTTTTTTTAATTTAAAAAAATCATTTATCCATAAGTGTAAATTCACAACTCTCAAGCGTCGCCTCCAGCCATGGACCGGTTTCGTCCTTGTTAGGACTTATTAGCACGGCATAGGAAGGCAACGCAAGAGATTACTAGTCTATACTCTGTTCATTAAGAATAGGCGTCTGAGACGTAATGTATTAGAAGCAGTTACCATTGTAATTATCATCGAAAAATATTTCTTCTGCAATGACAAGGTAGCCTAAACAAAAGTAGTTAAAATACCGTAAAAAATTGGTCACTGAAGTTGTGTGATGAGCGTTATTAAGCATTATTGAGCGTTTTTGGTCTTGTTTCAGGCGTCAATTCTAAATGAACCGACTATAGCCGACTATAACTGAAAAAGTGGTGACCATTGATTAGTCCTCCATTCATCTGCTGGAATGACTTTGGCATTCCTAGAACAGATTTAAAGGCAAGGTAAATGAAATGAGCATTTCACCATTATCGCTGGTTAGCGGACAATAACAACTCACAAGAAACTCACTTTTGTGAGTTTACACTTATTGTCAGTTAACCAGCGATGATGGTGAAATACTTCTTTCATTTATCCTTTTTCCATGTTTTAATCCTTATTTCTGGTGATGGTTATATTATTTGTTCATGGACTGTCCCAAAATTAAGTAATTTAAGTTTGGAATATTCACCAGATAACCATTATTGAATTTACAGTACACTGATAAAAATAAATGCCAATCTTAACCTAAAATCGTTTCAACAAAAGCTGCAACCAAAATGTAGCGAAAATTTGAACCATATTTTGTTTTGGTGCTTTTATCAAGTGTTCAGTTCATGAAACCACCAAAAATATGGCTCAAATTTTCTCAAAATTTCGTTTGCAGCTAAATTTGAACCACGTTTGAGTTGTAACATCCCAAACTTTCACCTCAAAACTGGTGAAAGGTTGAACTGTTTATTTTGACAGTGTAATAAGTGTTGAACGTTTAAAAATAAAATCAAACTATCCTATTCATGTTTTTCACACTGTGCAAAATTCTAAAAGATAGTGTAACATAAGAAATAAAAAAATTGAAGCAGAATTGCAATCTACTGAACTAATTCAACTATGGGCTTATTATATTTAGTTACAAAACAAAATACACTTAAGAATTCACTTAAACAAACAATTACTTAACGCAACTGAAAAACGAGCCACTTACATTAACATGTTTTCAATACTTAAGAATGCTAATTTGCATTTTTCAAAAACAAGCATTCATTCGAAACAAACAGAAAATTCACACTCCTCAACAAAAGAATCACGAAAACACCAGATTGAACAATAACTTTACCCTTCACAATTACTCGTTTATCCTGGATTGAGGAGCAATATTTAATCGTATATTTAAGAAACCTTCCTAAATAAAGAAAAAAAACTGCAAAAGATGAAACGTTAATGCATCATTGCGCACACATCCCTCTTGAAACCTGTTTTCGTCCCATCCACTTCTCCGCAGGATTCCTGAACTCAGAAAATCCTCCTCTCTAATTGAGCGTTAAGTACAACGAAAACTTTTTTTTATCGAGGGTGGGTGTTCTTTTTCTCCAAGCCCCTTCTTGTCCAAAAAATGGCCAAGAAACAGATCTCCGACACTGCATAAAGGCAGCAAGCGAAAATAATGGCGAGAAGAAAAGGGGAAGGCGAAAAGGAAATGAGGGTACATCATGCAAAAAAGGAACTCTCGAATTAAAGTGTTCCTCCTCTTCTTCTTCTCCTACCGGAAAAAAGAAATATGCCGGCATAATAATTAAAACCAGTTAGAAAAATGGTCCCCACTTTGCTGCTACAACCGAATAATGGGCAGGAAAGAAAAGCATAAAGGGCATGTTCAAGCATAAATGCAGCCCCACATTCTTAAGATCTGGCCACCAGACTTTTTGCCACTTCTCATTTGGATATAAACGTGTATAAAAAGGACGGCAAATGCCTTCATTAAAATGAAGTTGTCCAAATGAACGAGAAAATGAGGGGCACAAAAAGGGGACGTCGTCGAGGACGTTTTAATACGGTTTCTTCTATTCGGGAATAAGAACAACAACTTGAAGAGTTCTCGGCAATTGATGATTTTCTTTTTTTGTTTTGTTTCGGTAGGATTCTTTGTTCTTTTGAGAAAAGTTTTCTCGAGATCATATTGCGGTTTGAGATGCAAGTAAGTTTTGAGCTAGTTGAAATATTTTAAAATTGTGTTTAGTTATTGTTTTGTAATTCAAAAGGTTGTTCTTTTTTATTTGGAGTCGAAAGTTAAAAAGTCTGTAGTTAATTAAAAGAGAAGGCAAGAGCATTCTTATAAACTGTGTTTAAGCCCCCATCCCCCTAAGTTTTTTTTTATTTTTTCAAAGAATTTTTTTTCACTGCTACATTAGTATGGTCACGTATCATTTAAAATGAGAAAAAGTACTGTTTAATTCTAAATATCTATCCTATATTCGAAAATTGTAAAAATTAATACAGCAATATGTTTTGTTAATACTTGTTTCCAATCCTTCAAATAGAGTGTGTTATTATGCCGACGTTTAAACCCATTAATGAAACTAAGCATTAAATATTTAAAAATGTTAACGAAATCTTGGATGTATTGCAAATTAATAATTGATCAAAATGAGCCACTAATTTAAATATATGTAAAACTTAACATAAATAGGAAAGAGAGGGGGATATAAATTTAAATTTGGTTTCAATTTGGTGTCCGACTGAGTACTCACTATGTTTCAAAGATTTTTTGAGGTGAGTAAATTTCTTTTCCACACATACATTATCGTTAGAATAAGTAGCTCAAAAATTGTCTGACATTGATCCTTTTTTAATTGCATATGTTACGTATAGATTATTAAAACTACCATATCGGCTACATTCGTTTGTTAATTTGGAAACTCAAGTACACTGGTATTCAAAATTAAGAGAATTTGCTCATTTTTTCAATTTCTCTAGATCTACTGGATAGATTTTGATGAAATTTGGTATCAACATAGGTTGATATAATAGCAAAAAATAATACTTCAAAAATTGTAATACACACGCATGCGCAGAAGTAATAACCACCAGAGTTAAAAGGTATGAAATAGTGGTTCCAGAATAGAGCAAAATAGTGGGTTTTTAAGGGGTATGACACCCTCTCACTATCATGCATGCCTCCTTGAGTGATTTTATAGCGTGAATAAGGCAGATAATAAAATTCACTGGTCACTAAACCTACTTTCTCAGAAACCCCGTTTTGGGGTTCTGAAGGGTATGTGGAGGGGGGTAGCGAGATGCAATTGCCTTATATAGAGTCCCTCATTCCTCCCCTAAAAGGGCGAAGTCTTTGAATCTGGCTGTCCATTCCATATGGCGAATATCTTCGGTTTTAATGAAAATTTCTAACCATATGAGCTCCATTAAGTGAAGGATTTCTATCGATTGAAAAGAAACTACGACCGACAGAACCCCCAAAAGGTGAACAAAGGTCTTCAAGATATCAACAAATTACCTGAAACTGTCAGGGTTCCTCTTTCAAAGGCAGGGAGGGATCTGCAACTTGTCAAAAATATTCAAAAAATGTCTTCAATAAGGTAATATTCAAATAGTGAATATTTTCTTCTCTGTTAGGTCTCAAATCGATTGAACCATTGATTCTCGATGCAATCTCATGTGGAAAGAACCAGAATGCTCTATCAGTCCTTTAATGTAAGAGAAATTGACCATTATGGAGTCTGAGATTTGATGCTCTTTGTAGGAATGTTGTTAAGTCTATGCCCTACCCCCTACACCTTTCAAAAGGAGAAAATCCCGGTTGAAGGTAGTGTGTTGATATCTTGGAGACATTTATTCACCTTTTGGGGGGTTCTGTCTGCCTTAATTTATTTTCAATCGATAGAAATCCTTCACTTAATGGAACTCATCAGGTTAGCAATTTTCATTAAAACGGAAGATATTCGTCATATGGAATGGGCAGCCAGATTCAAAGACTTTGCCCCTTTAGAGGAGGTATGAGGGACTCTATATAAGGCAATTGCATCTCGCTGCCCCCTCCATATACCGTTCAGATCCCCAAAACGGGGTTTCTGAGAAAGTAGGCCTAATGAACAGGAAATTTTATAATCTGCCTTATTCGTGCTTTAAAATCACTCAACGAGGCATGCATGATAGTGAAAGGGCGTCATACCCCTTATAAACCACTATTTTGCTCTATTCTGGAACCACTTTTTCATACCTTTAAACTCTGGCGGTTATTACTTCTGCGCATGCGTGTGTATTACAATTTTTGAAGGTTTATTTATTTGGTATTATATCAACCTATATTCATACCAAATTTCATCAAAATCTATCCAGTAGATCTGGAGAAATCGGAAAAATGTGCAAATTCTCTTAATTTTGAACACCAGTGTATATATTTGAATATTTACAGATTATCATTACGAAAGGCAGGGTCATGCCATAAAAATCATTTTATCATAACCGAATCTCTTAAAATATTTCGTATGTAAATTTAATTTGACCAGCTACTATGATTGTATATGAGAACATACATTACGGAAGAAACCACGGTTCTTACGTATTATACCGTCGACCGTGCCGTTGAATCCGAAAAGTTATCAAATCTTATTGACTGACTATTATAGAGCTGTACCACTGAATTTAACCGCTGCTGAACGGTCGACGGTATAATACGTAAGTACCGGAACCACCTTTTGTACTTAAAATTTTTAATACTAAACTTTTCCAAAACCATAACGCTTATATTCCTTCCCTTCACAAATACCATAGAAGCATGGGGATCGGCTAGTCGGAACCTTCCCCATGGTCCCTCTTGAGTATTGCAGAATTATTGAATCTAAGCCCAAGAGTTACATAATAAACTATACATAGGGAAAGGTATTGGAAAGGGAGGGTATGCATCATTAGTGCCCACTGGTTTCTGCACTCCCTTCATATGTATCATTAAACGTGTGATTTCAGCACACATGAAAGTGACGTGACCGACAACAATTAGGTCCCTGCCCTTTCTCGGTATTCTGACAGGTCGGGGATCTTGGGACATTTCACGATGTTGCTTCACATGTAATCTGCTGGGAACGCCGCTATTGTCATTAGGTTTAACATTGTCCACAGGTTTTGTCAAATTAGTATCGATCACGTGTTTGGTAGTGAATCAACGTACACTCAAATCTGTTTGCAATTTTTTGTGCGGTATATAAAAATAGCAGTAAAAAAACTCACAAATTAAAAATCGCACAAAAAAGGACCGCACAAGAACAGGTTAGAGTGTACTTAAGGAAAATATAGTTGAGGTGTTCACTTTCATTAGTCCCCCTCTTTATAAATTATCCAAAAACTTAAAATATGTTTCCAAGCCTTCTCTATAGGAAATTGGGTTATTTCCAGCAAGAATAGGTTTTTTTAAATTTTATTGTTTGATCATTAATGATTACTCAAATTTTTCTTCAAATTTTGTATATTTGGAAGGAATTTGCAAGTTGGGAAATAATATTTTTTTCAATAAGTATATAGAGCATTTTCAATCACATGACTCGGCCCTAGCAACGGCCTTAGCAACAGAGTGTTTGACATACAGCAGTTAACAGTTAAAAGAAAATAACTGGTCATGGAATGCTTCTATTGGAGCATTTGCAATCACATGACAGCTTCAGATACCGCCGCACTTAGCAACGGCCTTAGCAACAGACTGTTTGACTTACAGCAAGGAAGAAAATGGTCGTGACGTCACTTGAAAACACTTTATTAGTGTGGTGCTTTGTGTTGTATGAAACGTGCTTTTAATTTAGAAACAATCTGTTTTATTTTCTGATTAAAATAATCAAATAATTACACTAAAGATATTTAAATGATTATAACGGAATGAATCTTACCAAAAATTAATTTAATAATAAAAAAACAGCCTTAAAATATAATTCTATTATATTTTTCTTGTTTTTCTAACTGAATCTTTTGTTCTGTGTCTGCTAATAACGCTGATATTCGTCACAAAAGATTCAGCAATCGATCCCATTCACTATATAGAGAAATCTCCTTATCATGACTCTCAAATCTAAAACTGAAAAATTGACTTTGAAATACTCAATGCATTTTTAAAAATTGTTAAAAGTATCAAAATTTAAGAAATTTCTATTCTAAAATTGGTTAATTTTTCTCACAATTTCGCCATTATATGAAAATATCTACATTACTTCTTTTCCTAAGCCTGTCTTTCTCCATCTTAACGCACCGAATGCTCTATTCGCTTTAACGACTTTTCTCACTACATCTTCTTCTTCAATCGGACAAAAGGTAAATAAGAACATCTGTTGCAGAGGTGACCGATCATCCACAAGCGTCCACTCCTCTGACCCCCCGTCCCAGTACGCCACAGAATACGGTTGCGTTTTTCTATACAAGAACAGCCTTTCCGTCACCACAGCCAAACCCGCGTTAGTAACGTCACTATCGAACGGTGCCTCAGGATAGAGCTCCCACTCGTCCCTGTTGGGATAGTACACTTCGACAATTCGCGAGTTGTTCTGGTCATCGATGTCTAGATATCCACCAATAAGAAAAATCTTCCCTTGGTACACGACCGATCCCATGAAACTACGCCGCATGTTAGGTGGCGCCACCATCTTCCATCTACGAACGTATCGTAGGGAAGGGTTGTAGACCTGCATCGTGTTATCAGTGCCCAAGACATAAATTAGACCGTTCAAGCTCAACACTGCTCTGAGAGTCACTAGACGAGGCATCGGTTCGAGAGTGATCCACTCATTAGTTTCTTCGACATACTGCTGAAATATTATTGGAGTATGATAAGTTCGCTGCATAAGGTATATGTGGCCAGAGGCTTCCACTATAAAGATATTTCTCGGAAAATGTTCATTGTGAGACATTATAGCCATGGGTCGGATCTTGTTCTTTAGTATGTCGTAAACACATGCCTTACTGATGTCTCTTCTCCAATACCTGTTTTTTGCCTCGAACATGTAGACTCGGTGGTTCACCCTCAAAAGAGTGTGCACTATGAAAGTCCTGGACCTTAACCTTCTCCATACGTCCAGATGGTGGTCGTAAGTGATGAACATTTCGACGTTTTCGTTCTGTAATGAACACTTGGCAACAAAATACACGGATTTAGGCAGCCGATTTCCAGTGAAGAGTGGGAGGTCGCTTCGATAGCTTATGATTTCCGACACCTTTTGTTTGTCACTGAGGTGAGGAAGAGTCACTTGAGGATCCCCTAAATCCTTATACAGCTCGTTTTCTAGAATAATTGGAGATGTTATAATAAACGACGCTAATTTATCATCGATTTCATTTAAGCACAAGTGTCTCAAAAGTGCAGGAACTTCCGACAGCCTTTCAGTTGTATCCTTTTTTACCCAATCTTCAATATACATCCATATGACCCTTTCTCCAGACACATTGATTGATCTGTTGCTTAATAAATATTCCAAAGTGTTGAGGGGCAAATTATAAGCTTCGTTCTTACAGAACTTTACGGCTTCTTCGAAGCAAAGTAGGAGAAATCTTTGGCACTCGTCTAGCATGTCCAATTCTTTGATTTGATAGACTGTCAAAAAAATGCTCATGCAGTTTCTCGGGTTAATATGCTTTAATACGAAACTCCGGCATTTAGTTAGTAAAGATTCTATCAACAAGTAATCTGAAGCAATCAACAAATTCAACATGTTCTTGGTACTTAAATGTATGTATCCTGTGTACAAATAAATCAGTACTCTTTCCAATATATCAGCCTGAATTCCATGAATGACAACACTTTGTCCAAGTTCTTCATCGATGGAAAAGAGTACTTTTAAAAACTCACTTTTATCTGATAACAGTTCACTGTAGACCTTGAATTCTGTGCCGTCATCCGTCTTTATATGCGTGTCACACGGTTTTCCAAACGCTGGGAAAGTGGGATTATTATAAACTGCATGGAGAGATGTAGGTTTATCCGTTGTATTTTCCATACAAGGGAAATATCAGGAGAGATATTCAGAAGGCAGATTCAACAAGATCAACAAAGATATTTACAAGCTACTGAAAGAAAAACAAATGTTTTAGTGTGAAAGTGCTTATTTCTCTATTACGTTACTTTCGTTGTTGATTGTATTGTCCAAAACAGCACAGTTTTTAAATTACATACATGGTGTTTCGGATAAATGTTCAAAACTTAAATTTCAGTCTTCATTTGTCAGTTTTAGGCTAAGCGCGCACTAGGAGACAAAGACAAAATTGCTCTCGGAGACAAAGACAAAATTGCTTCCCTGGTTATTGCAAGAAGCTAGAGTGCGCGCACATGGCGACGAGACCAAGATAACTAGGCCAAGAATTTCCTCATAGAAATGCATTGCTCTCGAGTGACTAGTGTTTTAAGTCGCCGAGACAGAAGTCTCTTAGTGCGCGCTTAGCCTTAAGGCTTAAAATACGCCATCACTTATAAAAAGTTTTTTTTTAGGCTAAGCGCACTAGAGACTTCTGTCACGGCGACTATAAACACAAGGTCACTTGAGAGCAATGCATTTCTATGGTAGATTTTTGGCAATCGGCCAAGAGTCTCGTCGCCTAGTGTGCGCGCTCTAGCTTCTTGCAATAGCCAGGGTGATAATTTTGCCTCTGTTGCCGTGACAAAAGTATCTAGTGCGCGTTTAGCCTTAAGATTAATAAATATCGATAGATCTGGTCGAAAATATTTACGGAAATTTCAGATTTTCAATTGATTTTTACGTAATAACTTTCGGAATCGAACGATTTTGCTGATTTTATTGCAATTTTAAAGGGATAACTATATATTTCCACTGGGTATTATACAACCTGTCATGCCCTCATAAGCAAAAATTGACTTAATCCCTAATTTTTAAATAAAAGCTTATGATAGCAAGACAAATAAGGTGTTACTAACCTATTTAACTAATTCTTAAGAAGATACTTACCTTGATAATTCGTCATATCAGTAGAGTAGTTTCAGAAAATGTCATCTGTTTTCGACATCTGATCCGTACAAAGTCAGAAAATGCTGGCAGAATTCGATTTTATAGATTAGATTAAATTCTTTAAATTAAATATTAAAGTTGTATCGATACATCGTTCTCGTTTAATTATAAAACTACTTTAGAGATCTTTTGCTATCAAGAACACAAAATGTAGTTCAGTGTTCCCTCATTATTCGCGGTAGTTAAGTTCCAATGCATACCGCGAATACGCGAAATCCGCGAATAACGAACCCAGTTTTAAAAGGAGGATATTGGTTCGTTTCCGTCATTTATTACATAAAACTAATACAACTGGTTCGTGAAAACAGTAGTTTTAACTGTAAATTACTGTAATTAATTGCAATAACTGTAAATAATCTGTAGTAAAAACCCCATAAAGGGTTACTAGTTAGAGAACTTACTAAGTAGAAGAAGTTACATTTTTCAAAATGGTTTTATATAATAAACTGGCTGATATGCCCAGCCTTGCACGGGTGGAGATGGAGATTTTTTTCTTTAAATTTTAATTCATTTTCTACCTTCCAGGCCCGGATCCAGGGGGTAGCACTCTGGACAGCGACCCCCTTGGGAACCCAAAAAGGTTGTCAAAATGAGTAAAACCCTACTTTTACCGGTCTAATTTCCAATTTTTTTCTGGGGGAGGACCCCCATACCTTCCATTGTACCACCAAGGAATCTTCAGTGATAATTTTTAGGAAATCCCTAATATTTTGACATTTTGGGTGAAAAAGTAAAGCTAATAGTGTTGAAAAGTGCCCCCCTTAGACTCGAAACGTTTCTAAAAAGTGAGTTTAAACCCTACTTTTGCAAGTCAAATTTCAAATTTTTCTGGGGGAGGACCCCCATACCCCCAATGGGGATCTTGCCTGGAAAAGTGCCCCCCTTGGAGCCGTGCTGGATCCGCGCCTATATTTTGATTAGTGAAAGGTGTCGAATCAAGCATTTTAAATTTTGAACGATTTCTGCTTTACCACAAGATTCCCATAAAAAAACAAAATATTAGAAAAATATTATTCTAAAAATCACTTAAAATGCTCAATTAGAGCCCTTAATTAATCGTATTTTCATGATTTTATTATATCTTTGGTTTAAAATTTAATAAATAAAACATATTCCTGCAATTTAAGAAAAAATACAATATTTCCACTTAAAAGGGTTTTGAATATTAACTCTAGTTTTTGGTCTGTTAACCAACTTTCTTAAATGCTACAATATAATCATCATTTGATTTTTTATCCTCGTTTCCATGGAGACTATTTTAACAACAATGATATTCCATGAAATTTCTTATTTAAAAGTTACTCTCAAATAAAAATATTTTGTACTATACTTCCAGTTTTAAAACTTTAAATTTCATTTAATTATATTTTTAGATTAGTGTTGTAATTTTTAATTAGACTTATTTCTAGTTTTTCTTTTAAAAACTTGTTATTTTGCATTTAGTTTTTTTGTAACAATGGGGTGAACAGATCTCTTCTTGAGGAGAAATAAAGCTATTGTAGCAAATGACCATAAAAAGAACAAAAAGGGGTCAAGGGGTCAATTAAAGTTTTCGAAACATAGCCTATGTTTTTTCTTGAGTTTTTTTACTTAGGTATACCAAGTTTGTTGCAGATCGGAAGTAAACTGTGGATTTGTTTAGAAGACACACACATACACATCCAATTTTATTATATTAAATACAGGAATCGAACAATTATATCTTTTCTACCGAATATGCAAGTCTTATTGCTAAAAAAAACTTTGAGATCCAAATCCGCAATTATGCGAGGGTAACATTACTCAACTTCGAATACTGAGCCACGAATATTAGGGTGGAACGAAAAAACGAATTTTGTCGAATCGTTTAGTGATAGGGCGCAAAACTTGCCTTAAGCTATCAGTATCAATAGTTAAAAGTTTTAAAATGATCAAAAAATATCTTGAGGTGCCTCAAAGCCCTTAAAGTTTCGAAAAAATGCTGTTTTTTTTACAAAACAACAAAAAATCCAATGATAAAATCATTACAATTTGTTCATTATTTTTTTATGAGGAACTACTATTATTCCTAATATAATATTCCAGGTTTCATTTTTTTATCACCCTTTTTTTTGGTAGTAATATTTTTTTAACGTCAAATAAATTTCGTGAAGTTGTTTTTCCTGCATTATTGAAACATCAATAACTCTAGAAGTACCAAACCTAAAAACGTGAAATTGGATTCCTTTTGTCCGATATTTTTTTGTCTTTACAGTGGTATGCATCATTGACAATCCCTTCCCAAAAAATTTTTTTTATTTAAAATAAAATGTGAAATTTTTTTTTAATTTTTTAATTTTTATTATTTTTATAGTTTTTTATTTTTAATTATCTATGATAAACATTTCTACCAAGTTTCAAGTTAAAAATCTAATTTAAGTGTGCAGAAAAAATATAATTAATCGAAATTTTAGTAGGTTTTTAACACCCATTATCAAAACACAGAAAAAAAAACGATTAGTACACTGTTCAACAATGAAAACATTTCCTTGATGAAAACAGTCATTTCTCATAGATTTGTGGTCGCTGAATACGAAAATCACCATTAAAATTCTCGATTTTCGGGGAACAGCCCCTCCCCCTTTTTACGTTTTTCGACGACTTTATAACTTTAAACTCGATTTTCAGGGTCAAAAAGCATTGCTTTATTCTTCAAATTGTCCCCCAGGGAACAAGAAAGGTTCAAATTAATAAAATATGATAATTTTATAACAAATGGATAGGTTTAAGGGGTAATTACCCCACTAAAAATGCAAAAAATAGCTAAAAATTATAGAGGTTTTTTATACGCAATTTTTCCCTCTTATTTTTTACGCAATTCACCTTTGAAGGGTCCTAACCTTTCCCCAAGGACCCAAATTTAATGGCAATATGCAGCAATGATTTTTACTAAAAGCGGTTGAGGTGAGAGCGCCCCTAAAGCACCCACGGAATGGTTCAATGCTGCACTTAGAGTTAAACTGTGCTGTACAAAAAAAATTTGAAGTCACTAACTCAATTTCAGCTGATTCTTGTGTAAAATGATCTGCTGAATTCAAATATGACACCCATTTTCTTTCATCACCCTCAGTTTTTAAGGGGTTGCCCCCCAATTTTTATCCACAGCCGTGCATCTATTAACGTCTTGAAACATGGAAACCTCACTCCCTATAATTCAATTAAAATGTTATGTATTAATTAAAATCATGATGTGTTTTTATCTCTAATCTAGGTAAACTTAAATGTAAAATAGAATAAATCACTAGATATTTTTCAAGAATAGTTTTCGTTGTCTTAGTTCTTGATTGTTTTCCAAAACTGATATAATTTCTTATCATTGTGTAATCAGAAGTCATAAATAACAATCATTATATTTCAATAAATAATAATCAATTATATTTCCTTTTAATATTTAATTGAATATATGCTTTTTATTTCTAATCTGTGTCAACTTATTGTAGCAGAACCATAACTACTTATAAAATTCCTAAAGTATAATAAGATAAAAACAGTAAAAGCTTTACCGTAATTGTTAAGAATTCATATTTAGTATATAGTTTGCAGACCCCTGAGAATCACTTAACTAAAACTATAATCTATAAGTAATTTTGATCAGTATATTTAGTGAAAGTTTTTAATGCTTTTAAAAGAAAACTTTTAACTGAAAATGTTCATTAATGAAGCACTTATAGCTGAAATTAACTAGAATTATACAATTTTTTAGTAATTTGTGATAATCTCAAAGCATTTCTTGATTGGTATTAAATTTTTATAGGTTAATAACTTTTTTCGGTTAAAATTTTTTTAGATATTTTTTTTTGAAATTGTGAAAAAAATTGAAGATAGTTAACAAGAAGAAAGGAAACAAAGAGAATAAAATTATGAACAAAATGAGCTCCATTTCTTGTTTTTAAACTGAATAGTTCCAGAGTTATGTCTTCTAGTAATGCGCAAGAAAAACAACTTTACAATATTTGCGTAACTCTAAAAAAATATTTCTCCCAAATGAAGGGCGATAAAAAAACGAAACTTGTGCCATTATATCTCTGATAGTAGTAGTTTCACATAAAAAAATCATGAAAAAAATTTTAGTGTTTAATCTTTGGTTTTTTTGTTTTTTTGTAGAAAAAGTGAAAAATTTTTGAAACTTCAAGGCTCTTGAGGCACCTCAAGATATTTTTTGATCAATTTCAGATTTTCAAATATTGACACTGATGTATTAAGGCAACTTTTCCGCACTATCACTAATTGAATATTCGAAAAAAGTTTTTTTTGGCCCTTTTTCGTTCCACCCTAACGAATATGCGAGGGCCCACCGTACATCCAGAAACTTCTAAATAACATGCTTTGGAAGTAACTTATACTGATGGGAAAAGTACCGAATATTAACCCTACAAAGAAGAATAGAAAAGTGTCTAATACATAAACACTTTTGAAACACTTTGTATTACTCAATTTTATTCATCAACCACAAGAAAATTACCTTCATTGCCAAGGAAATAGTTTTCTATGACCAACTATTTTATTTCTTAGCTAAGCAATTTATTTTATCCTACACGTTTATATGCGTTGGTATCCAATGAAAATCGCATCAATAACGAACAGTGTTTACCAAGTGGAACAAATATTGACTCGGCTCTACCGACAATTGGGAAACAGGTGTTCTCCTGGCATTTTCTGGAACTTGGTGTTAAGAACAGTCCCTCAGCCCCTTGAAATAAGAAACACCTAAAAGAATGAAGAGAAGTAACTTAGATGTCTCGTTTTTGTTTACTCCACGAAGAATTTCTTTTGTCTTTGGAAATAAGGTTTTTTTTTCATGGACCTTTTTTTACTAAAGGCTGTGAAAAACTCCAACTTAGTTACGATTCTAGGCTTAGAGTAAGACGATTGAATTACTTAGGATATTGAACCTATTGAAATGCAGGAGTTTTATTCCGGATTCACTGCTAAACCTATTTGAACAACTTTTGCTACACTTCCTCTTGTTTCCTTTTGTCTCAGTTTTCTAAAAAAAATGTTATTTGAACTCTAAGTTCTTCAAGCGTAGTAAAAATAGTTATACATATCAGGGTGGGAAAATGGATCAAATAAACGCATTTTCGATGTTTCCATTTTACATTTGATATATTAAGTATTTCAGTTTTATTTAATTTAAAATTTACTTCTTTTTACTTTTTATCAAACGTTTTGAGTTATCTTAGAAGTGATTTTAATACGCATTTGAAGTTAATATCAAAAGTTTAGGTAAAAATAGCAATAATTTCAGCAAATTTTAGGATATAATATGTTTACACAAAATTCAAACAAATTATATTTCATCTATTCATTAAACAAAACTAGGTACAGATATCTTCATATTGCTACTTACTATACACAGACAACAATTCAAGTTCTCTTAATTCTATGTTAAGAATTACCATCATACACCAGATAATTAGTCTCTCCTAAAGATATAACAATCTTATCTTGCCTCCATCAATTTATGTCATATCCTTGCCTTCGAGTTCTATGACGTAAATTCAGATTTTATTAAATTATCAATGCCTAAATGCCAACTAACAAGACAAGGACACTTTATCATTCATCAGCAAACTCCTTTCAAGATAAATGTATAACTTTCCCTCTTGAAAGCCAGTCTATTAATTGTCTTCTACCTATATTTGAACTTCTCCTCAAATAACCTGCAAGTGAATGGGGGGCTATCCATCCAATAACAGATTAGGCAAAGCTCTATGCACTTCAATGCCTAATTCGTTCCGAATTATATCTGAATGAAGTCTCCGGTATACACCCAATTAGTATGACATGGTAGGGTATCCCATCTTAGAACAATCCGGCTAAGCTATTCAGCTTCATTAACTAAAAGAAGGCTCTACAACATTCTATGCTGACTATAAGTGGATCTTGATTATTTGAACGCTGTCCGTACAACATTAATCAATTTCGAAATCTTGTAAATGCGTAAGAAATGTTTGTGGTACGAAATTAAGATGTGTTCAAGGATTTTGAGTAAAATACCTATTTATCCATAAGTTTTAACTTCCTTGTAGTTAGTAAGAGTATTAAAGTTTATATGTAGATTTGATACTATGCCAAAATCGTCACCTGTATATTTTTATTACATTAAAGTTTTAATTTATAATGTATATTTTAATTCAGCAAAGAATACCATATAACCAAAATACTGAAGAAATACGAAAAACACATGCAAATATCCCCTACAACCTGGAAAAAAATCATCTGCCAACAAGAAACACTCAGAAGAAATCTGAGTTTCAGTAATTTTCAGTATTATAAGGATTCATTCCTAACTCTTCCAGAACACCTAAATTTTTTGTAACAGCTGACGGCGTCAGAAATAAAGGGTTTCCGTTTCACCGATTGATTCGAATATTCCCTCAATTGTTCAATGGTCATCACTTTTTCAGTTATAGTCGACTAGACTAGTACTTGCCCTCCGCTCTCTTGCGTTACCATCCTATACCGTGCTGATGAGTCCTAGCAAGGACGAAACCGGTCCACGATTGGAGGCGACGCTTGAGAGTTGTGAGATTACACTTATTGTCCGCTTAACCAGCAATAAATGGCGAAATTATCCTTTCATAATGCTATTATATGCTATGTAATGCTATATATTATACAGGGTGTATCTGAAATGGTGCAACAAACTTTCAGGGATGATAGTACTCATCAAGACGAACAAGAATTGGTATAGAAAGGGGGTCGCAAATGAGTTTTAAGGGGTGAAACCCCGGGGTGAAAATCAGCAAAAAAACTTGCATATTTGTGCAGGAAGAGACACAATTGTTCGATTCCGTAATTTTTTACACCGAAAAAATAGAACCCGTACTTGCAAAAAGAAATTTTAACTCTAACTTTTCAGGAAGTTATCTTTTAGTAGCGAAAGATTTATTCGATCAGTCTCTTTTTTAATGCATGTTCAACCAAATTTGGCAACTTATTAGCCATTTGGCGCAATTTTTTCATTTCCTATTTTATCTTTAAAACGGTAGCTCAACTTGGTAGAGTAATGAGCCGGAATCTTTTAACTCAAAATCGTAAGATTGTGGATTCTGTCATGTCAATAATTTTTGGGTAATACACGGAAAGAGTACTATTAAAGGATGTGGGTTGGGGTCTTATGGCTTGAGGTTCAAAAATCGGACAAAATTAAAGGATGTGTAACAGTATTTTGAGAATTTTTATTGATTTTTCTAAATTGTAGTGTTTTTCTTTACGGTAATTTTTTCAGGTAATTACAATGCTTTAAATCGCATTTTGTCTCAAAGCAAAACTTTGACAGGTGTTTAAAATTTTTTACACGAATTTTTTAAAATTGATAGTTCAAAAAAATTTGGCAACACAAAATTTTGTGAAATGAAGGAAAAGCAATCCTTGAAATCCCTGTTTTTAAATCAACGATCAATTAATTTGATTACAAAGTATTTTATTCTCATTTTATTCGGAAATCGTTTCTTCCGTAAATTTTATTTCCCTACAATGTATGATAAGGATTTCGAGGACTGCTTTTCCTTCGTTTCACAAAATCTTGTTCTTCCATGTATTAATTTTTTTAATCTACCGATTTAAAATAAATTGTGTTAAAAATTTCTTTAGTCTAAAAAAAGACATTTCAGATCACGGGGTATTTTTATCTTGTTTTGTCTATTTGTTATTAGTTTTTAAACTAGGGAGCTCTTTGTGAAACACCCTTTATGAACATGTAATGATGACTCAAATTTTGTATGAAACATATGTGTTAATAGAAAAAAAAAGAGTTTAAAAACCTAAGCATTTTATACAGTTTTATACTTAAATTCTCTTATTCTAGATGTGACTACATAATTATAACTGTTATTTTCATGACGAGACAAAACTAAAAAAATTACAAGTTCGAGCAATACACGGTCGAGATGGGTTGCGAGCTCGGCCATTTTAGTATTTCTTTGTGCTGAAGGAGGGGAGGGTAGTTTATGAAGCTTAGGGTTTCGTCTCGTAGTCAATTTCCTCTTGTCAATACGACAAAATTAAGCCAAATTAATTATTAGGATTAGACAAATTAAGCCGAATTAATTTTTAAAATTTTCTGTTTGCAAAAAATATAATTGAAAACCGTATTTATGAATTACTACGTGAAAACTAGAAGGGGATGGGAGGTTCTTGGCATGTACTGTACTACGGGTGGACACCAAAATGAGGTAGGGAGTCAAAAATAGAAAATAAATGGGTAACGTAGTACGGGCACTTTCCCTAAGGGGTTTACGTTATTCGCCTTCGAGGACAGACAAATTGTTTTAACCTATGAGCCTCAAACGCACCGACACCCTAGGAGCGGATTGTACAGCCCATCCTCAGTACACAGACAAAGTCATTTAAAATTAATTAACAGAGTGGTGACTTAATTAAAACTAGTTTCTAGTAAAATTAATACTATTTTAGTGATGTTTCACCCCCTTCTCCAATTTTTGTGTTTAAATTTATTTTTCCTTTAAAACTTCAGCTATCAGTTTTTGGCATAAATCCTTCTTCCTCCTACCTAACAAATCATGGCTTTTCCAATCACTCCATCATTTCCTAAATTATTCAATCAAAATTATTCGATTTCACTTGGCCGTCAGTCTGTTAATATTTCCCCACTTCTCCAAATCTCTTGTAGAAATCAATTTCTTTATTCAATTCTTATTTAGACTGTAGGCATTATCTTCAAAATGCTAAATTTCTTCACGTTAAAAAACGAGCCAGCTGGATGGCTCAGCGGCAATCTACCACTTTTAAAATAATTTTATCTTGTTTATTATCGCTATGAATCCTTACGGTGTCACAGCAGCTAGCTCGATAGCAGTACTCATGCATTGCTTATTGGAGTTAGCTACCAATCCCCTAGGGTTTGTGCGAGTGCTACGCTTGTTCTATCCAGGGATTTAACTGACCCCTGGGTGCAAAACTGCGGGCAATTGCACAGCTGAGAAGGGAGTGCTGCTTTCACAGACTGGGTGGTGTAAAGCCTCCATGGACGTGTTTGTCTTTAAAAGCAGTGCATTGTCCTGAATTGCATAAATAGTACTAATAATGAATTAAAAATGCAGGGATCTCTAATTCTACATTTTGTGTTAGTATTTTACTTCTAAAGGTACGATATTAATTAATCAATATGTTTCTATTTAAAAAAACATTTATTTAGTATAGCTAAAATAATTTATTTAAAAGGGAGCAAATGAAATCTTAATACTTTAAAACATGCTGCAATGTCTTTCAAACTAGAGCTTTCAAAAAAATTATATGAATTTAAAAACGAACAACTTCATACAGTAGGACAGAACTCGCAATCTTACGATTGCAAGACTGTTACGCTACCAACTAAGCTATAATTTAATCATTAATGGTACTACTACATAGAAATTTGAGTTTCCGTAAGAATCACAAAAAAAGTATTTGGCGATCACGGATTGGCGAAGTTTTTTTTCCTGTCGACTTCTGTTTTGTTTGCAGTTGTCTGTCTGTTTTGCAGTCGAAAATCGACTGCAAAAGTGTTACTGGTGGGAAAACTAGCTTAGTAATATTTGAAGTTGTTTTACAAAATAACTACCGGAATCAAACCATTGTGTCTCTTCCTACACAAATATGCAAGTTTTTTAGCAGATTTTCACCCCGGGGTTTCACCCCTTAAAACTCATTTGCGACCCCCTTTCTATACCAATTCTTGTTCGTCTTGATGAGTACTATCATCCCTGAAAGTTTGTTGCACCATTTCAGATACACCCTGTATAATGCTATATATATTGCTTGCTTAAAGTAATAAACATTAAGAAACATTCCCCAGAAAAGATTTAATTTGGTACATTAATTCATGCCCTTTTAAAAATCTTTATAAAACGCTTACTCAATAAAATAATGTTTTTCGCTTATAGCAAGAAAGATCATTATCTATAAATAAATCATGACATTAAAATATTTACTTATAAAAAATGTATATATAGATTTTATTAAATACTTTTATTACCATGAATGCTATTTTTGATTTTCTTCTGAATTTCCAAATAAGGAATATAACCGTTAAGCATCCAGTGTTATAGCTTCTGTCGGTATTTTTTAAATTTGATTTAACAAGAAATTAATGTTGAAAAGACGCTTCTAATTGTTCTTAGAATGGAGCCTGCTTTCAATTTAAATTTAAGGACAAGTTTTATTTTATGCACTCAATAAATCTAAAACGAACTCTGACTTTTGCTTTAAAATTAATCCCCTATTTATAAAATTTTAAAATCCTATTATTAAATAAGAAAATGTGTTGTTTTATCCCCATATATAATGATAGTCATTTAAGAAAGAAGAATGATTTTAAAAATAAAAAACTTATTACGGTGTATTTAAAAAAAATTGGTATCCAGTTATTCATGTTCATATGTTTAAAGTGTCTACCCAAATGAACCTGATAATAACCTTAATAATATTTCATACCAAAAAAGAAATTATCTCACAACACATCCTTGTATGTATTTTAAGATTTATGAATACTAAAATAGAGGAGCTGAAAAAAAATAAACTATTTATTACATTACTTTTTTATTTAAGTAATAAAAAATAAAATCCTTCTATTGGTAAAAACAATCGGTATTAAACCATAAATTTTGACACACTTCAACTTTACACAGACTCAATTCTAGTCTTTTAATCGTATTTCAAAATAAAGAATGCCCAAACAACTACGAAATAGTAGGTACAGAACTGCGCCAGAATTCTCTTCATCAGAAGAGATCATGTATAAACTATTTTGCACTTCCCAAATCCCAATTACAAACACAAAGGGTACAACTATTATTTTTATAACGCTATTACGAGCAATATATAATTGAATAGTCAGTTTGAAGAAGGGAATAAGTCCTAAAAATGACAAATTAACTTATTGTGCTCAAAATAATTAATCTCTATAGGGAGATATCGCCCCTTGAAGTTGTGAAATCGATGTCCATTCATTGTATTTTTCAAGTTAATTTGGAGTTAAAGTTAATTTGTCTTTCTTTTCCTTTTCTTTGAGATGTGAACGAAGTTAAAATGAAATTTTCTTTTAATTTAAAATTTTTTCAAACTTTTTTTATGCAGGGAATGTTTAACTCCATTCATATTCACTCACTCCATTGATACTGCTCTAATAACTCAGTTTCACTATAATTTTGAATTTTATTTGTCTTATTCCTTTTATTTCACCCTTTTGTGGTGTAAACTAAGGAGAAATATAATTTAAATGTGAATTTAAGGGTTTTTTAAGATTTTTTCATCAGAAAAATTTCATAAGGTTGAAGAAGGGAATAAGTCCATCAAACTTATTTTGACTGTAAAATATTTTTGAATATACTTATATTTGTTTTGATGATTGCTCTGTTTTTTAAATAGGGTTGTAAACTTCCAGTAAAAATTTGGTGATTATACAATGAAAATTCTATTACTTATACAGTTTTTTTCGATTTTCTCAAAACTTGGTTTTTGGACTTATTCCCTTCTTCAAACTGAAGATTCAATTGTTTCCCTTTCAATCCTAAGCCCCCCGAGATTACCATTGAATCAAATGGGAAATTTGGGGCGGTTAGGTCTGAAAGAAAACAGAATCTTCTCTTTAGATGTGAAGGGTACATAATAAAGAATATTTATTTGCTCATTATTATTTTTTAAATCATTGTTAGAGGTAAAAAAATAACGAAAAATTACTGAACATTTCTCCCTTTAATTCGTTTTTCTTTTGTCGGATTTTATTCCAAAATCCACGTACGGTTTTTGAATTCCATGCGTAATTTATCATTGTTTTTTTAATTACTTAAATCTCATCTTAAGTTATTGAAACTTAATTTTCTTAATTAAAAAATATCATATTTAGGATAACACTCCGTTTACTTTCTTCTTAGCTCTAGTAAATATAATGTGTGGGACATGCTCTTCTTCCAATAAATTTGAAATTCTCAGTTTGGATATTTTTTTTCGAATGCATCAGACATATTTAGATCTTACTAATTTGATAATAGTATGATCCTTTTTTTTATGCGGCAGTAAAAATATTGGTCACGCTAAAGTGACCATCTGTTTATTTACTTATGCAAATTTTATGTTTCCTCTAAATGCCGCCAGGGCGGAACCCTATAAATTTAACTGTTGATTGTTACCTACTGCTACTATTCTGATACAAGCTGTATCTTATGCAAAATAAAGATCTGTTACCCTGGAAGTTCCCTCATCATTTCCCCTCACCTGGTTCACAGGAGTGCTTCGAGGTGAGCAAATATTATATTTGGTGTTCCAATACACTACAAAATTTCCACTAAATGTTAAAAACGGGAAAATTAATCTAATGCATTTGAAAACAAAATACGAAGTACCATATTCAAAATTTAAAGAACTAATGCATATTGGTTACTAATATTTCTAAGACTTATTCAGTTGAGTAGAGCCACATCAATGCTTCAGCTGTTGTCCATAAGGCTTGAGTATTTCCCCCTGGCAACATACAGCTGGGAACTATCCGACGAGAACATAGTCTATCTGCGATTCTCTCACGATTAAGATTCAGATGTGTAATAGGTAATCGATATGGATACGGATTCACTGTATCTGCTTCTAGATTACTACTCTGGATTAAATTATCAGAATGCAATTATATACAGACCTAGGATTGTTAGAGTCATACAAGTAAAGATAGTTTTATCGCTTATGAATCTTTGATAGCATTTGTAAATAAAAATAAAATTTATGAAACAAATTTTTTATTGAAATGAAAAATAATATTTTTGTTGAATGAAAATGAAGTTGTTTAGCCAATTTAAATAATGTCACAGTGATGAATAGTTTTAAGCAGTAAGCATTATAAGCCGCTTTAAAATTTCAGTAGTGGTACTTCGTAAATTTTCAGCGTGACTCTGAGAAGTAGTTCTGGTATAATGTTAAAGAATAATGTGTTAATTTTGATAATACTAATACATCAACAATACTAATAAAGAATGCCTATTAAAAATAATTATTATATACCTTACTTAATGTGTTTAAGAAAATTATCTACAGCCAAACTTCAGACTCATTTGTTGTTAATACAGACATTAAAAGCCTACATCAACTCATTACCTATTCTAGATGGTTTTATTCTATTCCTGTGAATAATGATAAATCATAAACTATTTATATAATGGCATTATAAATCGTCGTAATCATGAACCCCAGTGCATTAGATAACATCAATAATTAACAAACCTCACCATTATCAAACGAACACACGCTCCCAACCTTTATAACGCATTCACAACTAAAAATCAAACCATCGAGATACTATAACTAATATCATAATGGCTCTCTGTAATAAACACGAGCAGAAAAACTCAACCATACATTTAATTAACACAACAAACCAATCCATTCATAAGGCAAATCACGGATCCCCATTCATTAATAATGAATCCATACCTCACTTTCCCTACAAAACAGAACATCTCCCAGATTTCAATAATTAGAACCGACGCTTGTGATTCAATTTGGAACACTCAAAATTCCTCTCCATGCCCCTTAAAAATACTTTAATAACAATTATCTCTCGCGATTTTTAATCTTTATCCTTCGTCGACGACGTCTCAATTCGCAGCTAAGGTAAGAGAACTAGACGATTCCTCCCTTAGCAATCAGCATCTCGCCAGCTTTCTTAACACTTTCAGTCCTAGCTTCCGCGAATTTACCGTAGGATTTAAAGGCAATCCCGGGCGGTCTAGATTCGAAAAGATTAATTGACGCTAGCGTGAAGATGAGAAATTAAATTTAAAAGTCGGCGGTGATAATACCATGCTCGGCTGCCGGCGTTTCTATGGCCTGATGTGTTTTATTGCGAAACCTATTTCCATCACTGCTGGGTTGAGATATCTCTTCCTGGTTTTGGGTTTTAATCAAGCAATCTGGGATGTTATTCTGGATGGGGCAATCTGGCTTTATGCCCTTCTGTGGATTAAGGTGAGCTTTGAAAGATGTGAGGGTGCTTTCGACCATGTCCGAGATTGCATCGGGCGTTTAGAGAACTTAAAGAGGCAGTTTTAATGCGCTGTAACATTCAGATTACTGAGGGTAAGATATTCGTATTTAAGTCGTTTATGTCTTCTGTGATAATTTCCATTCCTATCAAGTGTTAGAATTCGGGATGAAATGTTTATTGAGTTTCAGGAACGTTTCGTGCAATTTTTAAAAGAAATAATGTAATATGAAATATTTATTTTATATTCTTATCGGTTTTTAAAATATTATTTTATCATCATCTGACTTTGTGCAACTCTATTCTGAAATGTGATTTCGACAATAGAACATAAAAATAAATATTGCATAAAAAGCATCTTCGAAAGTATCGAAAACCTAATAATAAATATTTCCCGGTGGGAAATGAAGTTATTTTCGTTAAAAATAAAAGAAATGTTGAATGTCATTAAATGATATGTACTGTTGAGGTTTGGAGGAGACGCTCACCAGATGGCGACACGAACGCCGCTGGGGAGCGGGCTCCTCTCGGCTTATCTTCCCACAGGGGGCGACGGGGGGTCGCCTTGGAGAGAGATTCTGCCCGGGCAAGTTGAGACAGTGTCCGTTTTTGTCTTGTGGGAGAGTGTTTTGTGTTGAGGGCTACACGGAATTAGGCCTAGGGGAGCAGCGGATTCTGTGCTCGGCCTAATTGTAGCGATAATTAGTTGATGTAGAGTAGAAATTGTAAAGATCCTAGTATTTAACCCCGAATAAAATGATTTAAACTCAAAGGAACGTCTACGTCTTATTGATGTACTTTTGCAGCCGTCGCCGGAGGATTACTCAGTGTTGGAGGTAAGTGGCCAGCATTTGGTAATTTCAACTGTTCTGTCTCCATTTGTGAACTCCTCTTTTGGTTTCCGCCGCGGTACCCCTAACTATCTCTTTTTTATTGTGTTTTTTAACATAATTGGCGAGCCAGCCAGGATTACGATCCCTGGAATTTATTTTTTCGATAGTTAGGGCTAACGATACACGTGCCGTGGCGATGGAGACTGAACAGCGTAGGCGCAGAAGTGAGCGAAGAAGATTTGGGATAGTTTATGAGGGTTTATTAAAGGAATTGGGTAGAGAAAGTCTAGTTAGGTGGAATTTAAATGCTGGGATAAGGAAATTAGAAGACTGTTTTGAACGAATGAGGGAGGCAGATAGAAAATTATTTGATCACATGTTGAAGGAGAATGTAGGGGATGATATGTTAGATAAGGAATGTGACGAGAGAGATGTGTATATAGGACAGTTTTTTGAGATGAGAGAGATGGTGAAGGATAGGGTAGGGGAAATGGTATGGAGTAGTGGTAACAATAGTCAAATGAGTGAGGATGGGGTCGCTAGGGACAGTAGATTGGGAAAAATAGGTAGTGGCTTTTTCGAGGAAATACAAACGGGCGGGGTGGAAAAGAGCGGAGTGAAGGGTGTTGGAGCAGCTTTGGGTGGGAAGGAATGTGGAAATATTGAGGGGGGTGACGTTAGGGACACTTCTGCGTCTGCGATGTTGGCCGCTTGTCTTCTCCCTGTGGGGCTTCCCGTGGCGGATGTGGAGAGTCTTGAGACGCGAGGCGTTCAGGAAACTGGTGGAACGGATATGGAAGAGGAGGCCAGGAAAAACTTCTTCAAGACCGTGGAGAAACCCCCTGAGGGTCGTTCTGGCACAGGGCTGCCCTGGCCGGGAGAGCGACCGGAGGTACCGTTCATGGACTGGCTTGAGGAAGGAGTGGTGGAAAAGGTTTCTCCTCAGAACCCTTTGATAAGGGGAACACATCTGCCGCACCACCCCGTGGAAAAACGTGACCGTTTAACGATGAAGGTCGGGCCAGTGTTCGACACGTTGGGTTGGCTTCCGAAGTTCCCTTCCCTCAACGACGGTCTGGTGAAGGAGCGCCGCATCGGGATAACGTCAGTGGAGCGGCTGTGGTTTCGAGAGAACCATATGGCAGTCTCGTCGGACTCCACACAGGCCTTCCTGAAAATGGCTGTGAAGGAGGGTAAGCACTCTCCCCACTTTCGGTGGTGGGAGGAAGGAAAGCCTGGGAAGGAACGGAGCGGCAGGGCAATGGTGCCGCCCTTCTCGATGCGCAACGCGGTTGTGTATGTTCTGCAAGTACACAGTGATGCTAGCCAAGGCGCTCCCACGACTGTGAGCTCCCAACACAGTGAGGAGGTGTTCGTTCCATTGGTGGGAGCGAAGTCCAGATGGGCCTCAGTGAAGCAGAGGACAATACCTCGTTTTGAGCTCATGGTGTACCAAAGAGCAGTGCGATTAAGAAAGTTCTTGGTACAGCCACTAGAGCTTAGTCCGGTAAAGACTTTCTTGCGGACAGGTTCGTCAACAGCGGTGGCTTAGATCCGGAGGATGAACTGGCCGGTGGAACTACATTTGGAACTTCTCGTGTAGTGTATTTGTGCGTGTGTGATAGTTTTGCTGTTTTGGAATTGTATTTTGACCTGGTAGATAAGATAGTAACTCAAGTCTATTACATATCTAAATTTTGTGTTTCTAAGTTGTAATGTGGGAGGGAAATTAGTGTTTTACATTTGGCTGTTATGGAAATTAAGGTCATTTATGTGTGATTATTGATAGTGTGAATGTGATTCAATATGTCTCATTTGATATTACCGTGTTTGCATGTCAGGTCAATTTTTGAGCATTGTAATTTTGTGGTTTTGCCAGTTAAGAGGGATTGTATTTGATAGTAAGGTGATCCAGGGAGATGATTAATTTGGAATAGTTGTATTTTGTCATTTTTGTGGAGAATGGTGAATTTGTGGCTTTAGATTCTAATATATGTTCATTTTTAATGGTGGGGCAATTTTGTGCTGTTACTTGTTTTTGTGCCCTTGTATGTGGTTTATTGAGTAGGGTTTAGGGTTTAATTTGTCTTTTGGCCCCAAATTAAAGGTGGGAGGATGTTGAGGTTTGGAGGAGACGCTCACCAGATGGCGACACGAACGCCGCTGGGGAGCGGGCTCCTCTCGGCTTATCTTCCCACAGGGGGCGACGGGGGGTCGCCTTGGAGAGAGATTCTGCCCGGGCAAGTTGAGACAGTGTCCGTTTTTGTCTTGTGGGAGAGTGTTTTGTGTTGAGGGCTACACGGAATTAGGCCTAGGGGAGCAGCGGATTCTGTGCTCGGCCTAATTGTAGCGATAATTAGTTGATGTAGAGTAGAAATTGTAAAGATCCTAGTATTTAACCCCGAATAAAATGATTTAAACTCAAAGGAACGTCTACGTCTTATTGATGTACTTTTGCAGCCGTCGCCGGAGGATTACTCAGTGTTGGAGGTAAGTGGCCAGCATTTGGTAATTTTCAACTGTTCTGTCTCCATTTGTGAACTCCTCTTTTGGTTTCCGCCGCGGTACCCCTAACTATCTCTTTTTTATTGTGTTTTTTAACATGTACACTGCTGGCCATCCAAAATGGTACACCAAGAAGGAAAAGAGATATCAAAGCGAAATTTATTTCTATGATTGCACATAGTATTAATGTGAATTGATTAAAAATTCAGCCCTATTGGATGTAACGGGGTCGAGAAAACAAGGGAGGAGTGTTGTCTCCATAGGTATTCATTACCGCCTCCACAGACCATGGTATTGAGTGAAAGGGGTGCTAAAATGGGTTTTAAGGGATTGGAAGACCATGTAGCCTCCCCAGGTAGTCGAAGTTCATATGGTGCACCAGCGGAAGTTACCTACCAGGCTAGGAGACTTCTCTTCTTTCACCGGACATGTTTTGGGGGCGTTGGTTCTTAAGAACGGATAGGTCAGGGTAAAAATGCATCATAGGGGGATAAGAAGAAAGCTTGGACATTGCGTTCATCATGTGGTTGTGCATTTTTCTCTTGAGACTTGTCCGCAGGGGAGGACTGAAGGTAAGGATAGAAAACAGGTTGCCAAACCTCAATGATGCAGCTCTGGTTGGTCAATGTGCCGGTAAATCATACTGAGGAAGTGTGAGAGAGGAATGCATGTCATTTACATTGCAGGGGACTGCCCATTTGTCACGCATAGCTTCAGAAAAATTTCTCTCTTCAACACAGGATTTGTCATTGGCAATAGAGCCCTAAATAATGAAATGAGCATCTCAATGTCATCGTACTGAGTTTATGAGAGAATTCCAATTATGTCTGAAGCACAGCAATAATTAAAGATGTTTTTAAGGCAGCGCGAAAAGAGAGCACTCAGCTGTTGATTTTGTAATCGTTAGATTTTTTCTGTAAGCAGGATGAAGCAGAAATGAAGAATTGGATTCCACTCCCAAACTTCCACAGTATGATTTACCAGCACATTGACCAACCAGAGGTGCATCATTGAAGTTTGGCAACCTGTTTTCTATCCTAACTTTCAGTCCTCCCCTGCGGACAAGTCTCAAGAGAAAAATGCACAAACACGTGATGAACGCAATGTCCAAGCTTTCTTCTTATCCCCCTATGATGCATTTTTACCCTGACCTATCCGTTCTTAAGAACCAACACCCACAAACATGTCCGGTGAAAGAGGAGAAATCACCTAGCCCGGTAGGCAACTTCCGCTGGTGCACCATATGAACTTCGACTACCTGGGGAGGCAACATGGTCCTCTAATCCCTCAAAACCCATTTAGAGTCCCTTTCACTCAATACCATGGCCTGCGGAGGCGGTAATGGACACCTATGGAGACAACACTCCTCCCTGGTTTTCTCGGCCCAATAACATCCAGGAGGACTGAATTTGTAATCAATTCACATTCATACTATGTGCAATCATAGATATAAATTTCGATTTGATATCTCTTTTCCTTCTTGGTGTACCAATTTGGATGGCCAGCAGTGTATTTGTTCTATACTTTTTTAATTATTCAAAATATATAATCAATACCATTAAAATTAACCCCGGCTAGTTACTTTTACTTTTTACTTATTTTAGATTCAACTTTACTTCATAATAGTTAGTGGGCTAGTCTAAAAATTTATTACTCTTTTTTAAAAATCAAATGGACATCCCACGCTAGTTTTCTTTAGACAGAAAACAGTTTGCTATTTCCTCAGTAAATATCTCAACCTACCAACCAATTCAAAGAATGTTGCATGAGTAAACAAATACTCTTAACGCTTTTTAAAAGGAAGTGTTACTTTTTTTTGACAAAACATTGTTGTTGTTCATTTAAACCAGACAATGTCGCTTTAAGACCCCCTCTTCATTGTGAAATGATGTCTTGGTAAAACTCTTGTTAAAATGCATCTCCAATAAAATGCATCCTTCCAGGTTATAAAGTTAACAATGGACGCTATAAATTTCCTTTCATTGAAACAAGTTTCGCGCTTAACTCTTCTCACAAACGTATACTCTTTACTAACAAGCTATTAATGTAAGGAAACTTCACCTTCAAAAGTATCGACTGATCAGTAGCATCATCCTTTACGCCTGCTTCACAGCATTTCCTCCTAAAACAGAAACGACATTTCACCTAAAAAACAAACCATAACTCTCCCGCGTTATCCAAACCCCTACCGTCATCCTAAACGAGTATGGAAGTATTTTTGATTATTTTTTAAACCCCTTAAAAGTGAATAATCTCTTCCATAAGCGCGCTGGATGTTTTTGGATGACTCCCATTTTTTTTTTCATAAAAATCGCAAGCAAGTAAGGCAACCGGGCACTCCCTCTTATATAAGAGAGGGTAAAAACTCCATAAAATAAACGAGGGTTGCGCGAACTGACAAGAGACTATCCCCTAGGGCTACATCAACTTCAGCCGAAAACTAATTATCTCTCTGCCTTGGCGCAGTTTCTTGATTCGCCAAGTATCTGTGATAGCGTAATTTGAAAGTGTGAGTGAGCTGGGAACCTGATAGGGGGCGTTGCTGTCATTCTGAAACAAAGTAAAGTCGACCTTTGAGGCTTAGCGCGCACTAGAGACATCCGTCGCGGCGACTTGAATCACTAGTCACTCGAGAGCAATGCATTTCTATGAGGAGATTCTTGGCAATCGGCCAAGAGTCTCGTCGCCTATGCGCGCGCTCTAGCTTCTTGCAATAGCCAAGGTGATAATTTTGTCTCTGTCGCCGTGACAAAAGTCTCTAGTGCGCGCTTAGCCTTACAATTTACGTTGGCCTGAAGGAATAGGTGTATAAAGTGCTGGTAAAGGCTATGAAAGAACGGTTCATTTGTCCATAGGTGTTTTTTAAAGAAGAAAAGGTTTTAGAGATTAACCCTTTATCTTTTGCATTATGATTTTCTGCAATTTTTTTCGTGCAAATATTTTATTTAGTTACTAAATTGAAAATTAAAGGATTTACATAAATAATAATCATCTAAGTAAAATTTAAACAGCTCGGGGTCGGGGGAATGGTAGGGCAGAATTTTATCTGCAAGGGGACAAAGTTAAAGAAGGTAATATGATCAAAGATTTAGGGGTGATAGTAAATGAGGACTTTAAATGGGTTCATCAGTGTTCATCTGCTAGTAAAAAGGCTAATAGGATATTGGGATACATTAAAAAAACTGTTTCTTCAAGGTCCGAGGATATTATTTTGCCACTATACAGAGGCTTGGTGAGACCTCATCTAGAGTATGCTGTTCAGTTTTGGTCTCCATACTTAAAAAAAGATATTGATGCAATAGAAAGGGTTCAGCATAGGGCTACTAAAATGGTCAAGGGTATATCCAGTTTAAGTTATGAGGGAAGATTAAAGAAGCTAAATATGTTCACTCTAGAGCAGTGTTTCCCAACCTTTTTCGGTCCATGCCCCACCAAAGCCTTTATAAATTGTCCATGCCCCCCCGGTCTCAGGGGCATATATAGAAATATATTTTGAGAGGAAGCCAAAATTAATTCTTAGACCCCCTCCTACGTATATTTAATAAGTCTAATGAAGCTTTTCAGAACATTTTTAGGCAGAATTTGCATGCTAAAGAACTAAATCAAGTTATGATTAATTAAGTTCTAAGTACCAAGGGGGGTCTGGGAAATTTTTGGAAATTTGACTATAGGAAGCAAGTTTAAACTATTTTGGTACCCCTTGTTGGGAAATTTTGATATAAATTTTTAGGTAAGATTTGCATTTTGATGAACCTAATGTAAAAAAGTTTAAAATATAAGCGTTCTAAAAACAAAGATATTTTGGGTCATCCCCCAGAAAAGGTTTGGAAATTAGACTCTAAAAAACAGGGTTTCAACTTGGTTTTGATGCATACTGGTCCAGATTTCAGACATACATTCTCATATAGGATAATAGGATCAGATTTTGATAAACTTCTTTTTGAAAGGATTTTTTTTATTTCCCCCCTGGATTGGCCCCACCTAGGGGGCAATTTGGTTGAAAATTTTCAAATTGCCCCCCTAGAAAATGATATTGCCCCCCTGTGGGGCGTGCGCCCCACGTTGGGAAACACTGCTCTAGAGAGAAGAAGGATTAGAGGTGATTTGATTCAACTATTTAAAATGGTAAAGCAAGGGGACACAGAGGGACTAGATTTCAATATGGGTAATAGAACAAGGGGTCACAATTTCAAATTGAATAAAGTAAAATTTAAGACGGATTGTAGAAAGCATTATTTCTTTAATAGGGTAGTGGATAGATGGAATGCGTTGCCTGAAACAATCGTAAATTCAAGTGGGGTAAACGAGTTCAAGGGGAAAATTGACAGATACTGGGATTCTGGTAGTTTGGGTTAAAAAGACTGGACCAACCTTGCTGGGCTTACGCCTGTAGTTGGTCGACTTAATTTGTATTTGTATTTGTATTTGTATTAGAGCTAATTAATTAAATTGTTTATTGTCAGTACACAGAATAATATACTTTCCTTTTGACTGAAAAACTACTTTTGAGGGTACAAAAAGGACAATACTGGGAATCCGAACAAAATGGCAGCTGGAAGCACAACTTCAATTCAATCTATACGCATTTCCCGCTAATATAGGGGAGATCCGGCTAATACGACATAACACTTTTTCAAAGAAACCGTGAGAGAAGATTTGATGAGATTTCCTCTAGTTTTCAAAGCCAGTGAAATGTTTATTTAATGCTCTAACACCCCCTAATTGAGTAATATAATATCATAATCTTTCTTTTTTCTTTTCCAAAAACTTACTTTACGAAAGAAGTAGGAAATATGTCATTTTACCCGATATAAGGATAAAATGACATAGTAAACTTTAAGAAGAGAAAAAGTTATTTCTTCAGCAAATACAATTTTATTTGATTCCAAACAATAACTATATTAGTAGTTAAGCACTTTGTCATAATCTATAATTAATTTTTGTGTGAAAGATAATCAGCAAATTTAAAAAAAACTGTAATGTGCTTATAAATAAAAAGTTTGTTTTTATTAGAAAAAAACAAGAAATGTTATGTTATTTCAACTCCAGTTACATTTTTAGAAAGTTAAACGAGCCACAATAGACATAGGGATAGATATAGTTAAATGACATATGTGTGTCCATAAGGTAACATACTATGTCATTTTATACCAATGATTTGTATGTCATTTTACCCTGAAAGGTGTATTTTTATTTACTTTCAATTTCTTGTAAAACAAAAAGATAAATCAACTTCCTACCGCATGAAATATAGTATTAATTGGATATAAATCCACACAAAAATCATAGTTAGGGTAAATTAATGGCTATGAATAAAAGAGAGCTCATTATAAAAACGCTTGACAAAAACTTTGACACTTACATTTTCGATTTTCGTTCACCACGAAGTAAGAAATGCTTTTCAAATAATGGTGTCTGTTTGTATCATTTTGGATGCAATAAAAGAAGAAAAAAAGCTACAGACACGTGCTGCCCTTCTGCTAAAATTCAAGAAAATCGAAAAAATCATTTTACCTGAGTATGCCGTTATAGCCTGATTTCCCCTACCCTGGAAGAGTAAAACTGAAAGAGTTTTCCTGCAAAGTATCGTCAATATGTTCGTAAGGATGGTTATTCTATTTAGTTTTACAGTTGCTGGGACTTGTAAGTACCATCAGCCAGATAAAGATTTAACAAATGCATTTATGAACTTTTTTAGTTTTTTCTTTGTTGTTCACATTGTTTACGTATGGTAACTTTGAGATAAAAACTTCATTGGAAGGTCAAAACTATGGAAAGAGTACAATACTGGCAAAAAAAATCGACTCAGACCCTATATCTCCGGAACGGCTTGTGATATTAAAGACAAATAAGGTATCATTTTTCAATTTTTCATGATTTGAAGTATTCGATATACAGAAAATTTTTCAAGTTCTTAGGGGGTCGTCTTCATATTAAACGAAGCACCAACTTTCGTTTTTCCTATGGAAACCATCAAAGATTATTCCAGATTCTGAAAGAGCACCCTCTAAAACCCCCTAAAACCAGTTTTCATGCCATTTGGTCCCCAAATGAAGCCAGGAGTGGGGGTTGAAGTTCGTCGAATTTACGTTGAAATCTCGTTTTTTACGTTGAATTCTCGATTTTGATCCTGCGGGGTTGATGGTTGAAAGGATCAAAATTACTTACCCACCGTTCCAGTAAAGACCGGATATCTTAATTTATTCGAAACATACGGATAAACTTTTTTCGAGTACCTTCTAAAAGCTATCGAATTCTGCATACATATAAAGATAAAGAGTAAGAAAAAGTCATTATTACATATAACTTACGTACTACAAAGCCACCACACAAGAAGAGGTAAGTCTTTCAGTATCTTCGTCTTTTCTGTTCTGATCACAATGCATACCTCACAATGTATGTAATTGGGGTCTGCACCAAGAAGTATCGTGTGTCCCCTAGTATTCGATTTTCGCTTTCTACCTGGGGATGAGTAACTGCTGAGCTATTGGAAGAATACAGACTTTTATCGGAGTCGAAGAAGGACTTTTGTTAGTTAAACACAAGATAAATATCCTCTTGTAATATAGTTACAATGCATCTCAATTAGTGTTGAGGTACTGGAGTTAGAGTTAATTCATACTAATAGAGCAGGAGTTCTATATAATAAACATTTTCATAAAAAAATTTTTACTCATATTGTTTTTCAAAATGTGCTTCTGTCTTCTGAAAGAACTTATTTGCTATTTCCAGAAAAAAAATGAATTTACTCATCGCCGTTTTTGTTTTCAATAATATGAGATAGCTTTTAGCGAAAATTCTGCTTTAAAAAGGATATGCATTTTATGTTTTGATCCCTTTTAAAAGCAAAGTATTTGATTAGGGTTATAATGATTGTTATTCATCCAATTCTATTCGGAAAATAACGATAAAAGCTCCCTTAAGGGGTTTGATCTCACCAGAAAAATAGGCTATTTATAAACAAAAAGGAATATAAACAACAGCGTCACTGAGTGCTTTTAAGTTCTAAGAAGTCCATTGAATTTTCTACCAAAATTTTACCTTAAAGGAAAATTAATTAATTAATGATAATTACATATTTTTAGAAATGTACAAAATTACTAATATTTTTCAAAGTTTTCATAGTATTGAAAGGCTTCATATTTATAGCACGTCCAGGAAATGCGTTTATTAATCTCTCTATTCTAAAAAAAAGTTTTTAGTGAACGGTTTCCAGAGAAAGGCTTTTTAATTACTGAACCGAATGACACATATATGGTATCAAAATGTCCGGATTCCTTCCGGATTTCCGAGTAAGCCCTTCGATTTTTCAAAAAAATTCTCAATTTTAAAATATTTCCATTTTTTAAGATAACGGATAAGGTCGCAGTTACAAAGCAAGTACTGTCATTCAAATTATTATGCATCCAATCACAACGACCGATTGACGCTATATTTTAAGATGAAACATGTTTTTCACCTTTTAAAAAAAGTACTTTCTTGATGAAATATCACTCAAAGACTGATAAAAACATATTCTAAAAACTTACATGAACGCCATTTCATACTAAAATTTCACAGTTTTTGTCCAATATTTGTAATTTTTAGTCTGATTTTATCGAAATTAATTGTAAACATAGAGTGATGTTTTGTCTCTTTTTATTTTCGATTGCTTAAACGGTATTGTCTGGGTTAACAAGTCTGGGTTTAAAAAAATATGAATGATAAACACTAGGGTGGGTCATTTTCCTATGGCGAAAAAAAAATTTTGCAAATTCCATCGGGCACAGCAAGAAAAGGGTGCCAAATGGTCTCAAACTAACATGTGTAAAATATTATTCCAATATTATAACTCTTTTTGCCTCCGGATTGGCCTCAAATAGAACAAAAATATGTAATTTTTCATATTTTTTTAACCCGCGGGGACGCGCGCGGGGTCTGCGAGACCCCAACGCTTAAATAAACCTTCATAAAAACTCTAATTTTTAATGAAAATATATGAAACTCCGTGTAGCTGCCTAAAAGGTTTCCACCTATCACCTCATGTAGTTTAAATAAAGTAGGTATGTTATTTTCCGAGTTAGGTTGTTGTTTTTAAGGAAATGCTTCCAAAACTGTGAGGATTGGTGCGTGTTATAGTCAAAGAGGTTTCCAAAAGTAAGGTAGAGGTAACTACAATCCATAATTTTTCTTGCAAAAAAAGAAATTGGAAAATAAAGGATTTTAGAAAATAAACATCGGTTCACACAAGAAAAGAAATTCGTTTCATCGGCCAAAGAAATTCGTCATCTCCGCTCACATTCCATTGCATTTCCTGCTTTCGCTTGGTATCTTTTCGATGAATTCGGGGCTGTCCGCTTTCCCCCCTCCCCTCCCGTGGGAAAGAAAGTTTGTAATCTGATTCCAGGAAATTGGCTGGTGTCCCCATCACCACATGTCTAACAAATGGTCAATTACAGGGGTCGGCCCTTCTTTGAAGATGAGGCAATCTTGGACACGTCTTCTTGAGTGCTGGTGCTTTTCAAATTGTCTCTCAGTCAAAAGCTTCTCGCATCATTGCATCAGCGTGCTTCTCGAGAAATAGTTCAATCCTATTTTGAGAGCAAGCAAAGTGAATGTTGCAAAATGCCTCGTTATTTGAGTTATGAAGATGAAATGAGAAGATTGCGTCAATTATTAGGCGATGTTTCTACATAAATATTTTTATAATTAAATTAATTCAACTTAAAAACCATTATCCTTTATTATAGTGAGTGGCCTGTTAATCTAAATTTAATTATGTGAGTAAAAATATGATTTAAATGTCATCTTATTAGGGGAGTAAAAAGATATTGTCAAAAATATATGTGAAATTAACTTGCGTATTACATTGTTATTTTCAAGGATATAATAATGATAATAATAATAATAATAATAATAATAATAATAATAATAATAATAATAATAATAATAATAATAATAATAATAATAATAATAATAATAATAATAATAATAATAATAATAATAATAATAATAATAATAATAATAATAATAATAATAATAATAATAATAATAATAATAATAATAATAATAATAATAATAATAATAATAATAATAATAATAATAATAATGATAATAATAATAAATTTATTTACAGAAAAGAAAAAAAAACAAATACATATGTTGTTCACTAAGGGGCACAAGCCCTTCCAAGTGAAGCACTAAATTAATGAATAATTATTTATAATAAGAACAATGAATATCTATGTATTGATTGCATTAAATTGGTATTGCATTTTAGTCAAGATATGATTAAATGAAAATAAAACTTTTTTGTGTGTTGAATTTCACAAAATACTTTTTCATTACTATAAGATGTATAACATATGAAATTGTTTAATGAAATAGTCTTTATTATATCTTAATAAGAGACAGTCAACTTATAATGCACATTGAATAATTAAATTATATATTTAAACTTTCCGTGATATAAGTTTTGCATGCACTGAACGTTTAGAACGGAAAACGGTTTGCGGGGTCTGAGAGACCCCGCGCGCGTTCCCGTGTAACACTAAGTAGCGCGCGTCCTCCCGGGTTAAAATGATATAAATAAATTTTTTTTGTCGATAACTTCTTAAAGCTCACAAATAAGGGTCTTTAAAAGCAATTTTAATCTCATTTGTCACTTTTATGCATTAAGAATACAAAAACAACTGCCAAAGCGGCAATGTAATATGCTATCATATTAACAATAGCCGTATAATAGGAGGATCTTTTTTGCCAACAAACAGTGGATTGTCAGTGGTACATATTTTAAATATTGGTAGTTCAGATATATTTTCCCTCAAGTTTGGTCAGTACAAAGCGGTATTTTTAACTTTTAAAAGTAGAAATAGTTAAATTTTTTATAAATATGGCGCGCTTTCAAAATTCAGAGGACAGTTATTTCACTGGCTGGTCTTGGGATCCAAATATGATCTCAAAAATTTGTTGAAACAATTGTCGAATGGATAGTTCGTTCATTAGGCAATATATCAGTTATGAATCGCCTCAGTCATGATTTACCTATTTTATTTTCTATAACAATAGACTAAACTCATGCCCATGAAATTATACTTCTTTGGAGGGAGGATTGACTCAAAATGGCTCCTTAGCATTCCCTTATGCGTTCATAAAAGTTAAAATACAGCAAATTTAACTGTTTAAGATAATTACAAGTAAGTTTTGAAAAGTAATGTAGCTTATTTAAAAACTTGGGGATAATACTGAGCTTAATGCTGAAAACGGGGATCTACCGCTCTTCTTAAGCAAATATTTCAAAATTTGACTCTTAAAATGTGGTTTTAATTTATTTTTGGACATTAGTGTCTCATATGGGGTCACTTGGGATGGAATATTCCTAATATGCCAAAGAAATTTCAAGGAAAACCCCAACTTCTAAACTATTATCCAAATGTTTTCCTTTGGGGTTGAAATCTATAACCCAAAAAATGTACCCACCTTCTGACATCCATTTTTATTAAAAATTTAATGTATTCAACATCCTACTCAACTGGCAATATGAGTTTCGTACATATTTTGATTCCAGCCAGAAATTTTTGATTGCCAGTTCTAACCATTGAGATATTTCAAAATATGTTTTATTACAACTCCAGTATTTCAACTCTGGTTTCATTTATAATTATTTTATTGTCTTCAATGACGATTTTTATGCCATTGTGCACATTTACATTCATGACGGATTCGTGAAATCGAGATAAAAGCTTCATTTTCGTTTGTCCATTTTTACATGAAATTACTACATTAATCGAAACTTTGAGGCCAATCCGGAGGCAAAAAGAGTTATTATTATCGAATAATATTTTACACACGTCAGTTTGAGACCATTTGGCACCCTTTTGTCGCTGTGCCCCTGGGAAAATGTGAAAAAAATTTTTTTGACCCACCCTAATAAACACTAGGCTTATTATACTAACGAGTTATTTTAAAGTAAAGGGTTTTAGTTTGGTTCGAATATTGATAAACAATTAGAAATAGTTATTTTTATATAATCATAGATTAAAAATAATTAAGATGAATATTTTTAAAAACATTTCGTTTAAATTTTTGATAAGTTCGAGTTAATATATATATTGAAACTTTTAAGGGAGCTTTATTCATGGAGGGGATTTGGGGAAGTATATTCGGAAAGTTGGTTGACGTTTTTTTTGTAAATTGTTTAATTGTTTTGTAAAGTGTATTACGTTCGGCGAGTTAGAATTTGTGGGAATTGCGAAGCAATTCCAAAAGGTCCTGCGTCAGCAGTTTACGGGGGTTGGCGAGCGATAGCGAGCAGGGGGCTGTAGCTCCCTAGTAAATAAAAACAAAAAACTCTATGAATTACATAAAAAGAAAAGCAAATAATAAAATATAATGAATATTACCAATGACACTTCAAATAAAGATCAGTATTTAAGTTTTGTTTAACTGTGTGTAACTCTTTTTCTAGGTGTAACTATTGATTTCCTGTTTATGACGATTCTTGGAGCTGAATAAAAAACTAATCTAATATTTGCACTATTGACTTCTTTGTCCAATAAAAAGTATTCTTCATTAACATTATGTTTCTTAATATTGTTTTTAAAACTTACTCAAATCATCAGTTTTTAAGTTATTTACTTGCTTTCATTATAATTTTCAATTTACTACGCTTTTATGGTGGGGGGACTGTCTATCGGGCCTCAAAGGCCCCGCCGCGCGTTCCCTTGTAGCAAGAAGGTGCGTGCTATTACGAGATAATTAAAACTACGATTTAAAAATATACATAAAACGATAAGACCACAACTTAAAAAGTTTATCTATTTTTTAGGGAAAACTTGGCAAAAACCCAGGCACTTGTGTTGATGATACATTGACGATATAAGAATTTAAACATTGGGACAATATTACTCCAATTGAAGGAGTGTATAAAAAAGCATTCCTTATATAAATAACTGATTTTAGTGATGTCTATTCTATTCATATCAAGTGTGCATTCAATCGCTCATCTCAATTATCACTCCTCAAAAATAGGTCATATCACCTTTCTCAGAAACAATATTTGGTTACAAAAATAGCACTTAACCCATTAATGCCCAACTTGTTATTTTTCTTAAATATTTGGTACAAACATAGCAAATAGCCCCAAAACAACTGTAAAAATAGTGAATAAAATCCCAGGCTAAAATTTTAATTTTTACACCAAAGTTAAAAAACGTCCCTAAAAAGGGACGCCAGACAGTAATGGGTTAACCTAAAACAAGGATGTTACTAATTAACGAGATCAAAATGTTTTTACAAAATCCGACTCAAGAAAACCAAACTCCGCAAAAAAAACTCTAGCAATATCTTTCTCGCTTCCTCACTCAAGTACCTCCAATCTCGAGTAACCCGACCCTCATTTTATCCTCCCCCTACTGAAAAGACCCCGGATCTCTTCTCGCTTTGAACTTTCCTAAAAAAAAGAAAGAGAGAGATCTCTAATAAGCCAACTCTCCCTCTTCACATCCTTCCCGACAAAGATGGAGAAAGATGCGAAAAGGGGATAAAAAGGATCGTTAGAGGCTGAACGAGTCCATTCCCCGCCCAACCGCGCACGCCAAGGACGGTGTAGGGGGTGCGGGTAGTTGGAAGCGTTTATTTTTTTTCATGGCCCATCTTTTCTAATGGTCTAATTAATAGACCGTTTGGTATTAGATTGAAGGAGTTCGGGAAAAATAGATACTCCGCTGTCGGACGTGATCTGGAAAGGAAGTGAGATGATAGGTGTTTTGACACGTTATGGGGGTGGAGGGCCGTCGTTAAGCTTTTCTGTTTTGTAGGCGGGAGAAGTTACGGAGAGGCCATTATGTAACTCGTGATAGAAAAGTATGGTGTGATCGCTGGGGAGTTTTTATGGAGTTAAACGCGGAAATAGAAAAAGGAAATTAGGTTTTCGGTTAACTTAAAAGGCGGGGATTTTTTTAAAAATTGTGTAAGGCGTAATTTTCGTTCCAAAGCACAGAAGAGTTAATAGGAAAAAATTAAATTTTAGCAGGAACCATTTTTGATTACTTTTGTTTCAGGTAAGGGAGTAAGTAAAAATTCAGTTAACTTGCACTTTATTTTTATGTTTTATGTAATGCCTTTTCGAAAATTAAGGCTAGTAGTGTCTAGAGAGCCTGTATACGAGAAAGAGAGACGACAACTCGATTAAAAGCGTCTCTGCGCATCTTTGCGCGCAGTTAAAACTGTCCAAACATCCAATTCTGTCCAAACTGTATCATGCCGCTGATCTCGCTCCCATGCTAATCCAATGGAGGGAAACCTGCGGTGAACAGAAAACGCTGTTGACCAATCAGCGAGCTATACCGGGTTGTCACCTCTCTCATTATACAGGCTCTCTAGTAGTGTCTGGCATCCTTTACAGGGATAAGGTTATTGGAGAAATCTAACAAATGCCTCGATCCAGATTTCCTCAAAATTTTGACAAAAAGTTTCATTATAAGAACGATTCATTTTAACAATTTTGGACCTTTCTCTAATGTTATGTTATTGTTATTCGCTAAAGGTTAGAGGTTAGTCTACTCTTATGAAGATAAAAATATGATTACTTCTACTCGCCTTTTTCAAGATACGTTGTAATTAAAAATGAGAAATTAAATAACTTAAGTTTTATCTTGGATGAAATTCTATTATACGATGAGTAACAGCGAGATGAGTAATGGAAAACGTTTATGAGTTATGGAAAATTATTTATGGAAATGAGTTATGGAAAATTATTAAACACGTTGATAAATTATTATTGAATGATTTACATTGTCAAAAAATCGGAACTGGTTATTTACTGTTATCAATACTTTTATACGTGAACTTTGTAAATTCCAAAAGGACCATTTCTGTAGAGCGACCCTTTATAAAGCCAAATTGATTACTTCCAAAGAAATTGGTGAAACTTAAAAATTGTATCATTCGTTTAGTTTTATATGTTCAATGACTTTTGTAAACGATTTTGATAGGGGTGAACTCGCAGCAGAAAAAATAATTTTCAACTTTAACATTAAATAACACCATAACTAATTATCTCATTCATTAGGTTTTGAAACCACAATGACCCTCATACATTCCTCTACAATATTTCAAAATTTCATTCTATTCCATTGAATAGGTTTTGTGTAATGAGAGTTTAAATCTCCCAAAGTGAAAATTTTCTGAACCAGCGGCGGTGGCTGCGGCGTCGACTGTTACTTTTTTATAGAGAGGGATAAATTTAAACGAAGAAAAAATAAACTTTGCTAATTGGTTGGAAGAATTCCTGTTAAGTTCGAACAGAAAAGTGTTTTGGTTCATTTTATAGTAGTTAAATAAAGAACTAAATTTTTTAACTTTAATATTTTTCTACAGATTAAAGTAATTCGTGTTTAAAATTTATTGCAAATATAATATATGTTTTTAAAAGCAGTGTTAAGGTTTCTGTCATAGCTAGATTTAATTTGTTTAAAGCCCTCTAGATAACTATAATCAACAAGATAAATATTTAGTACCTTTTTGAATATAATTTCGAATAAATAATTAAATTACCGCTACATTTTTGATGCCATAATAAGAGTTAGGAGGGAGCACCCAGTTTTCCTTAATGTCTTTTATATTTAAAATGGCAGCATTACATTTGCTTGTTAAACTTAAAAGTCTTTGAGGATTTCCGTTATTTTAAATTTTTGAGAAGAAATGACATATTCATAATAATTAGTTATATATATTCCAATTCAATTATGTCAATTTGAACAGACAAAAAGTAAGTTTTTTTAAGTCTTTGGTGAATATGATTAAAAATTGCAGTAGTTGTACAGGTTTATCAACATCCGTTACATTTTTTTAAAATTAATTTTAATTTAAAATACCCTCGCATCAAAAACGCTTCGACAGACTAGATATTTCAAATACTCTTAATACCTAACTTACCTCTTAATACCTACTAATTAATACCTTACTTAATTAATGCGTATTCTCATACCAATATTTACTGTAGATGTTAAAGAAATGTCTGTTTACGCATTCAATGACACGATTTAAACATTTTCAAAAACTCAACATGTTAAAATTACTTCACAAATATTTAAGTGCGGAACGCAACCAACCTAAGCAACAGTATCTAATTAGAATTTTTACGGACAGTTTCCTGAATCCAAATACCTCGATCAATTTGCATAAAAATACCACAAGCTCGCAGCATCTCTCTGAACAAGCTATCAAAGCGAGAAGTGTGAACTCACAAGTTAATGCACCCACTAAATATACATCGAAGCCATCCCAAATAAAGTAATTTCTATCCTTTGACATGACATCTGTTCACAATCTACCCAACATTCCCCTTTCCTTAACATGTTCCAGAACATCAGATATAAACTCGCCATTGATTCGGAGACAAGATTTTACCAATAACAAGTCTGGCACGGCGAAGGAGGATTTAATTTGACCGGGACATACCTCGAATATCATTGATTGGAAAATCTCATTATTTTAGAATTCCCGCATGTTCAGAAGAGGGGGTCGATTATCAGGCGGGGGTGCATTGGCGGTATTTTATTCGGAATCATCGTCATGATGTCCAATCTGGGGACAATTCCGATTGGATTTGAGTGTCGTCTTTGCAAATTAAAGGTCGGAAAGGAGGGTATTTCGTTCAGATTGTGAGAAAGTCTCTCATTTTGTGCGCGGTGGTTTCAAAGGTGACCCGAACTTATATTTCCCATGTCGGCGGGTTCTTTTGATGTATATTCAGGTCGAATGCGGAGTGCCTTTGAATGCGGAGACGAGCAGTGGTAATCAATAGTTAACTTTGAAAAGAGGTATCCGTATGTATTGAATAAAATTCTGTCGTAGTTCGAAGTATGGAATCCCATTTTAAAATTAATTTTGAAAAATGTACACAGTATAAGGTGGAAGCGAGATAATTTTCTATTAACCCCTATTCAGTCGGAATTATGAAATTTTTATGTGAAAATTTTTTCCTTTGGTACACAGTATAGTATGGTGATAAATATCTTAATTTAAAATTTTCAAGTTCCTAGCTTAATATTTAAAGAAATTACAGACCGTCCGGTGGTTTTCAAATTCATCGGCTAATGGGCTGTTGCCAACCGGGAAATACAAATTTACTGCTTCAGAGATAATAATATGAATGTAGAGTATCAACTGAAAAAAATTTTCTTGATTTCGAGTGATTTTGAAGAAAATAACTAGGTTTAAAGTTGATGTCCGGTATACCGCACACCAGGTCCGAATGCAAATGTTCAGGAAAAATTTGAAGTTAGACAAAGAAAACTACTTAAATAGGTTATACACTATTATTAACTATATTATTACATCATTTTTGCTGTCTTTTAAATTGCATTTAAGTTTTCTCTCTCTCTCTCACCATTGAATTTCATCAATTTACCTATTCTTTCAATAGAAAGATTATTTATTCCTTCAAAAATTTAAATATCCATACGTCACTTATTTATTTAATTTTTTTTCTAAAAATTACTTGTTTTCAATAGGGAAAATGAACCTAGCATGCCAAAAAAATTACTTTTGCCATACTTTTATGTATAGTTTACGATTACTCCTTATTTTTTATGCATATATTTATTTCGTAGTTTTAACTGCAGTTTATTTGAATTATAAATTTTATTTCATACGAAATTTAGTGTGTTTCGAACACATACGAGTAAATAAAAAATAACCTAAACAATAATCTCTAAACATTTTTCTTATAGCCGACATTTTTGCAATTTCTTTTATGCATGAAAATTTTCAAATTACTTTAATCATGAAATTTTCGTCATCATGAATTTTAATAGCTACGAAACTTATTGAATCATTTTTATGCCATCATTTGGAACGTTTTCTATATCGAAATTATTGAAATAATTATCAATGGAATTAAAATAAACCATCAGATACGGTTTCTTGTTAAATTCAATAAATTTATATTCAATATATTTCATATTCCTATGTTATTTAACTATCGCATACCTATATTATTATTTTCATGCTTGAATCAAATATTTTATTATTAAACTAAAAGACATTCATTAGTTTAGTAATGACAAATTTCTTACTTCTATGTATTTCTTACCTGTTTTTAGATTGTATCTCTCCAATGCCTTGTCATTTTTAGATTATCCATTCATTATCTTGTCGCTCTTTTAGAGCTAGCTGATTGAAAAATGATTGTTTGTTTAAGAGTTTTAATAAAGGTAAAGTAAAGTTTTTAAAAAATCTAGTTTTAATTAAAAATGTCGAGAAAATGTTTATTTTTGTAAAGTAACCTTTTTTAGCCGAATGAGCTATGGGGTAAGTTTTAATTTGAAAACTTGAATTTTGAAGTAACATTTTATTAGCTTGCTTTTGAAATCTTAATAATTTTAAAATAGTTTTTTTTAAATGATAAAAACATATTTTGAAGGAAAGTCCACTGAGAGAACTATCAATATTAATTTAGATTTGGTATCGTGCTATTTTTATGCTATTAACTTAACATATCTCATGATAATATTATTCGATAAAATAGTTACTATCACATTTTACAAAATGTGCATAAAATAATGACCAGAAACTGGTAATTTTCAGTAAAGTTACTCTAAAAAAACAGCACTTACTAAAAATTTACTTTCTTTTTAAAAGTTACATGCATTAAAATGTTAAGAAACACATTATTTATATTAAATTATATGTAAAATATTTATGAACAATAAAATTGGCTGTAACTTTTTGCTTAACTGATACATTATTTTTTCAAGTAAACGGATTTCGAACTCATCCAGAACTTATTACTAAGTTACCTAAATTCTTCGCGGTAAAACCATAAAATAACACTATGAAACAATCTATTACAAACCCCTATATTTTTTTCTTCACTAATAGTAGTTTTTTTAATCCCATGATACAAGGAACACTTACTCTCCAAACATTTCATTCCTATCGAAAGAAAGATCGAGAACGTTAAAAGCTACGTTTGTTTGCATTCACTCTACTATAAGCAAAACTTTTAGAATGAATGAAAATATTTCCTCTGCGCCTAATATACGGCCCATTAATAATTAATTACCCGTACATACATTTAATTAGTAAGGCAATTTCGTGTTTAACAAAAGCGGAGAAGGATTAGAGGCGACACCTAATTTTGTTCTGGCTCATTTTCATTAGAAAAGGATAAGCGAGGAGAAGATAGGCAGACCTCGTCGTAATCCTTGCATGTGATCACTCTATGTGCCAGTAATCCAGGCTGAACCCTTCTTGTTTGTCTTTTCGCTTAGTCGTATTATTGAGTCTTGGTTGGCTGTATTTTTTTCCGCTTGGGTATGAGAGGTTACTGTTACGAGAGAAAGGGGATGTCGGAGAGTACGAGATGCATAAAATGTTTTCTTTTTGTAACAGTGAAGGTTTTTTTTTGTAAAAGAGGAAGGAATTAGTCCAATATGTTTCATATTGAAGACAGTTGATTAAAGCAAAGGGAATTGTATCAAGTTTGGAGAAAGAGCCGAGCTGGACTGAATTATATGTTTTTAAGTATAGTAGTATTAATTAGAATAAAATGTTTATACCTTAATAACATGATATTTTTTCCTATACTTTAATACAACGTATTAATGTTTATTCTCCTTTTTATTTTGCTTTTAATTTGCCATATATTTATCTAATTATGAATGACTAGCTGTTATACCCGGCCTTGCACGGGTGGCGTGTATAAATTTATTTTTTTAAATATTTCTTAAAATACATTTACAATTTTGTAAATTAGCAATATTACAAATCATCCCGGTATCCCAGGCACCTCTTTCCTATCCCAGTGTTCCCGGTAATCTTATCCCGGTGGTCACGGTAATTTTTCTAATCCCGGTGGTCCCGGTAATTTTTCTATCTCAGTGTTTACGGTAGTTTTTATACTCCGGTATTCCCGGTATCTTTATTGTAAATTTCCTATCCCTGTGTTCTCGGTAATTTTTATAACCTGGTAATTTTTTCCATCCCGATGTTCTCGCTAATTTTCCAATCCCGGTGTTCTTGTCACATTTTACAATCCCGATGTTCCTGATAATGTTTAATATCTTGGTGTGTTTATAAAATAACAAATTTGAAACCATAATAAAAAGTCTAGTAAATTAGTAAATCTAGTGAACAAATTAACAAATTTAAAACCAGTGTTTAAAACTAAAATAAAAGATCTAGTAAATGAAAAAGTCTAGTGATCTGTCTCATTTGAAACAATGTTTTATTTTTAACTCGTTGTTTGACTGGTAAAACAGGTTTTCAAACACGGAAAAATAAGTGAAAAAAAGCAGGAAAAATGGGAAAAAAAGAATGAAGGACCGATTTTCTCTTTATAAATTATAGCCCATGTCCTATTCTGATGTATAAGCTACATTACTGTAAAATTTCATTAAAATCCATTTAGTAGTTTTTGCGTGAAAGAGTAACAAACATCCAGACAAACATTCACAATTATAATAGTAGTAGGATTTTGTAGTATGTAGGGTAGAGTCGGAAAAAATCGGGTAGGTGGACAAAACGGGGATTTAGACTTTATTCATTGATTTGGAGTGATATCTAGTGAATACTGCAAGAACTTTTCCCAGCCATGAACCCTGACAACTTCCAGTAAACAGAAGTTAAATAAAACAACCCATTTTGCAGAGGGAATGATTTTTAAGTTCCATGATAAAATCTCACAATTTTTAGCATCTGCAATCTTACGCCACCAATCTTAAATATTAACTCTCAGTAAGTACAGCGTATGATACCTGATTATTTATTTGTTACTTTAAAAGTTTAACTCTTAATTTTATGTTCGTTGATAACATTAATTTTGATTTTCAAAATTCTTACCCCCCAAAAAAATTAAATCCTGGATCCACACACTGTTTTAAATTAAAATTAGACAAACAAAGAGGGTGATAGGTGCTAATAGTGTTGTGTTGTTGTTTCTTATGCCACTTGGAACATCCAAGCTCCATCCGCAGAGCGTACATGATTTTTTAATACAAAGGGGATGCGGCTCCTGAGAAAGTGAGGCCCAATGAATGGCAGGAGTACGACTTAAGCCTCGGTTGATAGATGCTGCCACCATCTATCGCCACCTCCACAATTTTGACATGTCTCTGAAGGGGAGGGAAATTGTTTCCAGACACCTGTACCCACGGTAACCTGCACCATGACCGACCCCAGGACTTTCGGACCCACAGATTTAACGAGCACGTACTCCGCATATACTCGGTGGGTTTTTGGTGGTGTCGGGAATCGAACCCGGGACCCTCCGATCCCGAAGCCGATGCCTTAACCACTAGGCTCCCCACGGCCTTGCTAATAGTCAACCTCCGGAAAGGGGCGATGGTCCACAAAAGGTTAGGAACCACTGATCTAGAAGAATAAACAAGAAGTACCAGAACAAACGGTTCACGGCCATAGACGATAGTGGAAAGCGAAGAACCATGAAAAGCCCCTCGCTATAAGGTGGATCTTGGATCACTTTCTCTACTCGTGAACCTCACACCTGCTTTGTCACATCACGAGGTGTGAAAAAAAATCTGAATCATCTTGAATCTCTCCCAAGGTAAACGATTGAATGAACATGTCATATACAGCCAATCACATCCACCAAATTTTACAGTCTACCCCTCTCTCAATCCCAGCTAATGACTGATATTTGCTGACAGCTACTATTTTTTAAAGCTTCAGGATTTGGCATGTCGGATTATTTTTAAATATCTTACAGCTTTTAAATTTTAACCTACAGAAGATTTCGCACTGGGGAGAAACGCATGTAAAAAAAGTTCGACCCCCCTATATACAGTAACTTAACCTTGCCCCTTATTAATCCCTTAACAGTGTCGCCCGAACTGAGATAGGGCAACTAGTACTACGTGCAGAATTTGTTATGCCCGAACTGAGATCGGGTTGAAGAAAAATTAACGTTTCCGTTTTGCGGAGCCCAAACTGAGTTCGTTTCGATAATGATAGTGATTTTTCTTCGTTTAGAGATTGGGAGACATTATGTTTGGATAATATTCCTCCTAATGGAATAATATGCGTGTGTAATCCAAAAATTTTTTATGAGTATGTTAAAATAATTAATATACTTGTAACTTCATTTAAATTTGGATTTTTGTTTTAAAAAACTATTTTCTAACACTAATAATATTATAAAGAACGACATTAAACAGTAAAAAAAATTAAATTTTTGGTCCATTTTTCTGAAATAAAAGTCACTGTTAAGGCGTTAATTCCAAATTAAAACATAAAATCCCTCAACGCGTTACTTCATAAAAAACCAACCAGAAAACACCCAGTCAAATTATACAAAAATACTCCATCATCCATCCACACCACAACGACTTTACAGGCGACTTCTCAAAGGTCGAGGGATCATTGATTAAATACATCACCGCCAAACCAAGGAAGAACAAGAAAAGCAGCAAGAAAGAGGGTCCCGTAATCCGATCTGGAAACCCAGTCTCCATGTCAGGTAATTCTTGTCCCATATTAACGTACCTCTGCTCAGGAGAAGGAGTTCGCCAATTTATCTGCTGCCAATTCATTACTCGGAATAATATGATTATGTTTCTCATTATCTGTTCTGGATTTGAATTTTTTTTTCTTTCTCCTATAGGATGTCGTCTTCGTTACCGTTTTGAAGAGGATGGTCTCATCAAAGATTGCTGGACGCCATAATTACATTTCCTATTAAATTACGTTGATGATCGGGATAAATGTTGGTTATTGAAATAATAACTCTGCATTTTCGATGAAGGAAAGTGAAGCCGTGTGGGAATTGGTTTCTAGTTTGTGGGAAGTGGTGTATTTCCGCGTTGTTTTCTTAAGGCATCCGCCTACCTTTGAGACCATTTTTTTGAAATACTTGATTTACAAAAATTATTTTTTAATTTTTAGTTTAAATGTACATCAAAACATTGATCAAAAAAACAAAATTATATTATTTTCTAAAATTTGGGGTAATTGGTGTTAAATTTAAGTGAATGTTTATAAAACCCCTCTCACTCTTGCCCAAAAACTATTACCCCTATATAAATTTCCTTCGGACACAAGTATTGTATAACACTTATCTTCAGAATGGACTATTTTCTAAGACATATTTTGAAAAGTAATTGTTTTACAGCATAAAATGTAAAGGTAAGTGAAAATTTCAAAATTTCTACAACCATTTAACAAAAAAACGTCAATAAAAATAAAAAATATAAACTTACATAATAAATCTGTAGTCCATCTGGTTAATAACAACATGATTAATATAATGTTAAAAATTTGGAGTAAATATCTTGGATAGTTTTTGAGTAATCATGTAAATTGTAGACAGTTTTTATGCAAAATTTAGTTCTGAGAAAATAAGCTTTAAAGTTTATAATTTCTATACGATCGGACAATACTATCTGTTTTGGGAAAATGCTGTAATTTCTTTTCTAATTTACCTTCAAGTAAAATTAAAACAGTTTTAGAAAGATAAAAGTCTAAACTACTTGAAAATGTAAGAACCAAATTTTGAACAAAAAAGTCGAAAATCGTCATTTTAGGAGTAGGCGGATACCTTAACCATCCAGCGGGAACGCCCTCTATACTAACAATAAAGGGCGCGCGTATCTTCTAGATACACAATTGTAAAATGCAAATTTTTTAACAAGTTAATTAAAAACAAAATTGTAGTAAGTATTAAGTTAATGATTATATTTTATTTTATAGTGTTGTGGGCCGCCCATTGACCGGTCTGTCTCTTATTGTCTATGGGAGGAAAATAGCAGAGATTGAAAAATTAAAATGCAGCCTCCATACAAAGTTATATGTCCAATGAGAATCACTCGTTTCCTTTAGTTCCCGCCCACCCTGTTGCATTCAACCTACATTCCACCACAGACAATATGAGACTGACCGGTCAATGGGCGGCCCACGACACGAACGCCCTCAACGAGTGGTACCTGCACTAAAACTGTGGTTACAGTTAAGCTTTTAGGTCTGGTAACCATGTAGACGTTTTGCTTTTTGCGAGGACGTGATCCATCGACAACGTGATCACCAGGATCGCGATCCTTGGCTTTCACATAAGCTTATTAAACGCTTCTTAAAATTAAAAAAATTCTTTTCTTTCAACATATTTTTTTTAAATTTGCTATTATGATAGAAAATTCAAATTAAATCATTAAGGTTTGTTCATTAACAAAATTCCATAATCACATATGATGAAAAACTCAATTGTTGAAGTACAAGCTTAAATATAAAGTAATCAAGAATCGCACAAGTAAATAATGAATTTAAATGGTTTTATTAAATCTCTTATTATCTTTCAATAAAAGGAAATATTAGTTATAATCCCTTGGTCCTTTAAGACAAACATGATGTATAAATGAAGCTGCAATCCCTGCGAATCTAAACGAATACATCTTTTGCAAATACTAATCCCAGATCTCAGGCACATTCGAAATGAATTCTTTACAATGAAAATATATAATACTCGTATTTATTGTTATCTGAATAAAATATATACGCTTATAATTAACGTGAATAATACCGAATCATGCTTAGAAATCAAGTCCAGGAATGCAACACAAAATCCATATTTACTTTCGAAATCAAATATTGCAAGTTTCGTCAAAAAAATTTTTTTTAAGATTTCGATTACAAAAATATTAAATAATCGATTAATTCAGGACCGCTTGTCGGAGGCGTCACTTGAGCTCTCTGGATAAGCCCCGCCTATTGACCGGTCTGTCTCTTATTGTCTGTGCGTTCCCCTACATACATCCAATTCCAATACTTTGTATAAAAGTAATATGAAAATGTTAATTTAATTAAGAAACAGACCAATAAATGCAACAGGCATGCGTTATAGGTAGATTATAGTTAAAATTTTTCCCTGGTCAGACTCTTGTTCCTTGTGCCATATAACTAAAAACAACCAACCAACCAACTAGACTCTAGTGTTAAAATGTTTTCGTCGTGACATTTATACTTTTATACGAAGTATTGGAATTGGTTGAATGTAATAAATGCCGGAATCGAACAATTGAATCTGTTTCTGCACAAATATGCAAGTTTTTTTTGCTGATTTTCACCACGGGGTTTCACCCCTTAGAACTCATCTGCAACCCCCCTTTCTCTACTAGTTCTTGTTCGTCTTGATGAGTACTATCATCTCTGAAAGTTTGTTGCACCATTTCAGATACTACCTGTATACAACCAAATTCATCTTGAGTGTATTTCTCATATATGCGCGCCCCCTATAAGGTTAATTATTAAAAGCTATATTATTTACGTTTATAACTAATATTGCTTACATATTGTTTCGGGGACGGATTAGCCAGGTTGGTTTACTCGCGGCCCACCACGCTAATAGCAGCCTGCACGCTGTACCGTCGTCGGTTCGATTCCGGCCTAGCCCTGGGTGTATTTTCTCTCTCTATCTTTGTGTTCGTCAGTAAATATTCTATTTGTGTCTGTCTAACTTGACGAAGTTTTATAAGCGGATCCCAGAGATCAAGCACACAGACCTGAAAATGTATGTCTCCAAACAAACAAACAAACAAACAAAAGTTACATATTGTTTGAGTATGGGTGAATCAAATGTGCTTACTTAATTAGGTAATTCAAAATCTTAAAGAGTGTAAATTAAAATAGCTTTGTAGTATCAAGATTAGTTTTCCTTTTATAAGTTATACGCATAAAATGTGTTTTGTAGATGACTTGTATCACTCTATTCACAGGTATTTCTCTCATTATACAGAATTACGTTTTTCTGTCTGGAAATAAAATAACATAAACAAGAAGTGTCCTTGGATTCAAAATGAAACGCGCAATTTTTCTTCTGAAAGAGGTAAATACTTAATTTTCCTTGTTAAATTAAAATGTGAGATAATATAGGAAAAGATAGCTGTGTTTCTTCGGCTGCTTGTTCAAAATCTTTATTTTTTGTATTTGTGTGCTTGTACGTAATCCATGTGCTGATTTATCCTATGTTTCTGAAATAACTGTCACGGTATTATTTCAAAAATATAGCTATCCCAAGTTTCCCTTTGTGCAACTTTTAAGAGGATTACAATATATCGCTTTTTTAGATCAGTAGGAAACATTCACCATTTTTCAAGGGGAAATTGTTCCTTGTAAATCACACTCTACAATGAAATTGTATTCTTCACAAAACCTTTGATAAACAATGCGATCTCCTAACTTATGACCTTTCAGTAGTTTCTCTTTATTCGACACTTTCTTTCTATTAAGAGAAACTCCCGTGAAACTGACATTGTTTCCTAGTTGGAAAAATTCCACTTTTGCGGCGGTGAAATCAAATAAATCTTAGGAACAAAACCCAAATGATGGATTACTTCAAAAGAAACAATAGTTCCCGAAATGAGTAATTGTTTATCATTATGTGTTTGTAAGAAAGATAAAATGTAGGCTTTACTTTTATTTCTTGTGCAGTCATTAAATACTTATTTTCATCAAAAGAAGTGTTCATTTATTGTTTATCATACATAATGGATTCTAATTTTTTTTCTTTTTTTTACGTAAAAGTCAGGAATTGGTTTTTTTGGAGGAAGCTTTTGGATGAAGTAAAAAGAGTTGCAGGAAAATATTTTTAAAAATCTAGCTCTAGCTATTTATTATGTAGATGTAAACATTCATTTATTTTTTTACGCTTTTGGGTCATGATTTATGTAAGGTATCAATGACTCTTACTGTATCTCATTTTTAATTATTCGGTGAATTATATTAAAAAGGAAATTCGTATATGTGTGTACCTATAATTTTTAAATTAAAGGCAGAGAAAAACATTATATTTAATGTTCGAATGAAAAACATCAATATTATTTCAAATTAATTAAATTATGTACTAATTTAAGGCATTCAGGTTAAATACAAGTTATTAACTCTAGAAATTAACCAAACAATCCTTTTAAACGCAGAAATATTATCCTGTCTCTGTTCAAGTTAACGTAATTGAATAAAGACTGTCCAAATTAAAATATGAGGTAGGGATCCAAAGCCTTTTAAATAAAAAGAACTGTATGGAAATGCAAATTTTTATTTTATTTGATCCCATTATTATACGCATCTAAACCCTCCATTGTGAAAATTCTTTCAAAAGCAAATAATAAAAGAAACGCAACTTGTATTAGAAGTTAATTCATAATTAGCTACTTTTTTTATCAAATATAAAAGATATCCAGACTTCTTTGGGAATCAAGATCAACACATGTATTGTTTGAACTTTTTAAGGTTATTTTTTTCTTCCATTAGATCCTTAATACCTCCATTTATCTACTAAAAGAACACTAAAAATATCATTAAAATTAACACATTGAGATAGCAGCGGTCTTTCCAACAGCAACAGTGTGCTTATAAGATTATTTCTCCTTTCTTTCCTTTCTTCTTTTTTTTTAAATAGAGATCACGTTTTGCAGCTTGATAGTGATTAAAAAAATGCACTTTTACCATAACAATTTCTTTTATAAGTCCCTCTCCGAACGCTGAAGAAGAAAAAAAAACGTTCACCTCGGAGGTGATCGACCATGGATTTTTAATATATCACGGTTAATCTCCTGCAAACAATAACTTAGAAAAACTACTGAACTTTCCTCATCTTTTTTTTAACCTCGCGACAGCACGAGACAAAAAAAAACCTCCAGGAAGTCTCGAAGTTCCGACGAAAGAAAAGAAAGAAGTTGGCAAAAATAACAACCTTAAAAGATAACCAAAATTAATCTTGAGGTAGTGAGGCATACCCGGGGAGCAAAAAGGCTCGATATTATTGGAGTTTGGTGGGAGAGTGATTAAGGCTGGAAATGTTAATGAAGCATTGCTAATGACCGGTGATAAAAGGCGACTTAAGTCACCTTTTGGAGTACCACGCTAATGAAATTAAATATGCTTCTCCCTGCACTCTGTAGACGTAAGGAGTTGATGAAGTGTTTAAATAATCGGTTGCGGATTTCAGCTCCTAAATTCATTGTTGACTTGAACGGATATTTCAAGGATATTTGTATTTTTCATATGAAAAAGACAAGTGTTTATTAATCTTGTTATAACTTCCAACTTATCTTAGGACGACGGTGTCAACCTGATTAACTTACCAATGGAAATTACGATTGCATTGTTGAAATGCATAAATTGTAGGGTTTATTTCTCCATCTTAAGGTGACGTCTTGCCTCAATGATCAATTTTGTTTCAAAACATCTTAAATTTACAACGAAATTTAAGACAAAAAACATAAATTTATGTTCATTAAATAATAAAAGTTATCAGACAATTTTCAAATTACTAATTCGAAATATTATTTACTTTTATTTAAAATTTTTAATGATCTGGTCAACTGGTAATCGGAGTTTTTAGCTTAAACTTAAAGCGAACGTTAAACGGCGAGGTGTGACTAGTGACCGGTTGACATTGCCATACAGACTCTGTGTGGATTAAATGTCTTACTTGGTAGAATACTACTGTTGCTATAGTTCAATATTTGTGTAAATTTTGGATGGTAAACAGTAAATTTGTTTTCACCATTATTGATGGGAATGAACTCCGCAACTGAATGTCGAAGAGTATTCCGTTATACTAGTTGGAAAAAATGAAACAGGCAATAATATTAGATGGTATTTCGCTGCCTTGAATAAAAAACATCAACAATCAAGAAAATTTTGATTTTTTCCCTTTTTGCGACAATTTAAACTAAAAGATGGTGTTTTATAGTTTTGAAAATGTGATTAGCAAATCATAGTTAATTTTATAAATAATTGGTAAAATAAATTGCGTTTTTGTTTATTTTCATCTTACAAAATATTATCCGTTACATTTGCCGCACTCTTTAAAGGTAGATTTTTGACTAATTTTATTCCCCCTGTTCATGCCCAACATCCAAATTTAGGGTCGTTTTGAATTTGGTGTACAAATTTAAGTTTAAACGGGGGATTTTGTTATTTTTATTTTTTACCATGTTTGTATACCAAAGAATGATTCCGACGTTGATAGGTTAATGTAAAGTACAACAACAACAGAAGTTTCACCACTGGAATTTAATTCATAATATTAAGAATCCTGATCCCAAAACTAGATATCTTTTCAATTTCAAAGAGAGAAGTTCAGCCGAAATAATCAGTTCCACATATGCATATCAGATTATTCAGTACAAAGCTTTCCCTAATGACGATCTTTTGAGTAGGTGATAAGAGATGGAGTTCCTATCTTTCCTCTGGTTCTGGCTGAGATATAGAATGTTTGAATTTTGAACACCCTAGCCTTAAAGTATTGAAAGATAAAAAAAATCTAAAAATTATTTTTATTGATTTTTTCACTCAGGCGTTTTCGCTTCTTCGGAGTCAATCATTGATCGATTTCAGATTGAATGACATTCTGAGCTGTATACGTTTAAAAATGTATTTATAAATTAGTTAGGTAGTACAGATTTAGAGGAAAGATAGCAGTGTAGTGAGCAATGATAACCTTAAAGAGTGCCTAAGATAATTAATTTGCAGTCATGCACACATAAAAACCACATGATAGCTGTCACATGACGGTAGCTTTACTGGACTTTGCTTTCATTGCCGAATTTTTCTGCCGTGTAGTTTGCTAATGCGTGCATTCTTGGCGTCTTTTCCAAGCCTTTGCGCATGTCCGTAATAGTTTTGAAATTGCTAAGCAAGCGATAACGCGCTAACTCATTGACAGAAGTCCTGCTAATGACGGCACTTTTTTCCCGGAGTGGATTCCATGGGACATGGGAATACTTATCATAATTATCTTTCTCCTCAATGGTCAAATTTTACTCTTTCAAAAGACGAGGCAATTGATTTTTAAAAGAGCATCCACTGTATAAAAAGTTTCGTTTTCAGTTTTCGTTAGCACTGAATCTTAAACTGAAAATGTAAAACTCGAACTACCGTTATACTACGCTCACACATGAAAAGTTAATCTAGTTCAAGTGCTAATCTATCTTAGGTCGAACATGTCTGAAAGAACAGTCTATGATTTAATCTAGTTTAGCAAAAAGAAACTATTTTAACTTTAAGCTAGTTTCCCGCACTCTCTTAAGGCTTCAAACAAGTTTAAGTTACCGTGGTGCCATCTACTAAGAAGAAAAAAAAGCTACTACAAACTACCAACCTTTTTTTATTTGATATTAAATTAAATATATTTTCGAAATTAAATATATTTCGATAAACAAACTGGAACCGGTTGAAGAAAAATTGGTATTCTACAAGTATAAGTCTAAAGTAAAGAAGTTTGGAGTGGAGTGTTTTAGGCTTAGAGACGAGCTCTTTGACGGCCGCCATTTTTTACTTGTAGCACCACACGTTTGAGGTAGTTGTTTTGTGAACACTTAAAAATGAGAGATTAAGTAGACATAGACATAGAAAAAGTTTATTGTTTTGGGCGTTTGCCCGTTAACAAATAACACAAACCATTTTAGAGAACATGACATGATCTTAGAATTCAGATTAAAAAAAATTAACATATTTTAAAAAGAGAATATTAAGATAATTATTTGGTACTTTCGTATTAGCCCGTCCATCGTTTTCGCCAACTTCGCCAAATTTCGCCATAACGCGCCAAAATACGGGATTTCATCAGAATCGCCGAAAAACACATTTTTTAACATCAGAAACATCTTTATAACATCAGAAAATAAAAAATAAAAGTTTCATGTGGTTGGGGGGGGGGGCTGCCGCCCCCCCCCAACCCCCCCTGCCCTAACTATAACCAAACTCGTTGTGGGGGAATCGAAAACAGTAAGGATTCAGAAAAAGGGGAATCACTATTTTTGGATGTACCAAAACTACGGATATCACTCGGAAAGAGCATAAAAATAATTTTTCGTGCACTAACTTACTTGCAAAATGGTCGATCCTACCACCGGCGATCCTCTGTCGATCCTTCCACCGGCGATCCTGTGTCGATCCTACCACCGGCGTGCATACGCAAAACATTGAAATACTCTGGGGCTCGGCAAAATGGCGCACCGTGGAACAACACGAAAGCATTTAGACTCCTACCTTTCAGATGCAGTCTTCGTTCTTACCTTGTAAACACTGTTGAATTTACGTTCAAAACAACCTGCGCGGTGCGCACACATTTCACCCATGGGCGAAGCGATTTAAATTGAGCGCGCTTGCGCCAGCGATCGGAACTAGCGCGATTTCGCTACGTTTTCCAGGGTTACCAGAATCAACGGTAGTGTTGCGGGGTTTACCTGTCACCCCTGTTGGCGAATGGACGGGCTAATACGAATGTACCTATTATTTTAAAAGGGAATAAAAAGAGAATACAAGATTATGTTAAGCTATCTTAACTTCTCTCTTAAGTTAAACTAGATTTACTTTTCATGTGTGAGCGTAGTATGAGGGAAGTGTATCCAAAGGTGTGAGGCAAACAGCAAAAAAATTCTACTGTAAAACCGCATAACTCCCCCTCGAACCTCACAACAAAACAATGCCCCACTTGTTCTCTATCGACTTGACGCAATCAAGCATCTCTCCTTCCATTCCAAAGTGTCGTAAGAGTGGAAAAACCATAGAGTTGGAAAAACAGATGACAGAATGTCTATCGATCACGAATTCTAAAATCTTGAGCGAGTCACAAAAGGCGTTTTGCCACGCAGCACTGAAAACCAATGGGATTATGACAGTGGAGGCGGAGAAGTGTCCCCTTTTTTCGAGTTGTGACACGTCTTGACATGTTTCAGAGTGTTCACGTATGAATGCTTTGGGATTTTGTGTGATTTATTTGGGGTGATTGACGTGTTTTCAAGGTAAGTCAGTTGGTTTGGGTTTTTTTTTGGTTTGCTGTTATTTTATTGCGTATGAATTCTCAGGTGATTTTACTTCTATAATTTTTTATGTTAACGTTAATCCAGTTTTGTATTAATTTTAAAAAAATACGTTTTTAGAACCGTACGTGCTCTTTAAATCTGTGGGTCCGAAAGTCTTAAAGTCGGTCATGGCGCAGTTTACCATGGGTCCAGGTCTCTGGAGACTATTTCCCTCCCCTTCAGAGACATGGCAAAATTGTGGAGGTTGCGATAGATGGTGGTGACATCTATGATCCGAGGCTTAAGTCGGACTCCTACCATTCATGGGCTTCACTTTCTCAGGTGGATCTCGGATATTCCGTGTGGCTTCAGAAACAACAACAGTGGCAGATAACATACACTAAGTAATGGAAACCTGCCAACTAGATACCTACTACTTACTAAACAGGATAAATAAAGTTCCAACCTGTATTAATATTCTCAATTCATTCCGCAAACAAATTAATATTGGATTATTTTCCCCATTTTCTTCCACCATACTTAAAATGTTTGCGATACCTATTTTACATTATGTCAAAAAGTCAATGTTTAGGAGAAGACCGGTTGAGAATTTCTTTATTTGAGGATTAAAAAGTTTTGGAAAACTGTTTATTATAACGGTTTTTAAGTTAGTACGAGCATTAACCTACATTCTCCGAAACTAAACATCAATTTTACCCCTCTCCAATTAAATACTATTTAAATCCTAACTGATTTACCCACCTCATCCAAACAATACCTCTAAAAAAGAATATCTACTCACCAACCACCACAAAAGTTTCGTCTCCTCATCGATACAAGAGCCGGAAGATAATGCCATAAACGGAAACAAAAAAATGAAATCCTTGTTACCCTTCGGGCTTAGGACCCGAGAGCAGCAGCATCTGAAGAAGATGATCAGATTGCTGGGGACACATCCCAGCATCACATGATAAGGGACAAACTTGCAGTTCAATCGCTGAGGTTTAAAACCCGATAAAATCGGATCTCTTCAAAGGGCCTGCTGAAGTGGACAAAAGCCTTTTGGGGGGGGATAAAGCTGAGAAAAAAAACTGAGAGGCTCTCTTGTGGCGATGTGTGTGAAGGGAGTGAGGCCAGTCAAGAGAAGATTGAGGTCGCTCTGAATATTGTATTGGAGGAAGGTTGGTCATTTATTTCGTGGCTTTCCTGAGAATGGGTGTTTTGTATGCATTCTTTCCTCTTTTTTTCTTTCTCTGCGTCGAGTGTAGTAGAGTTTTTGAGGTTGTTTGAGTATGGGTTTGCGGATGGGGATTTTCCGATATTCTGAGTGTTGCAATGTGCCGTTTCGTTTTGAGATGATGGTTTTAAAAGTGTGAAATGTAGGAAATAATTTTTGCCCTTAAATAAAAAAAAAGTCACACCCTGCAATATACGACTCTCATTCGGAAAGTAAGCTGAAATTTCTTGTGAAACAATTAAAGAGTTAAAAAAGTTATTTTTTAAAGCAGTTAATAAAATACATTTCCTTATTCTATTATAATGATAATTTTAATAATTACGAACGTACAGGCCTAGTGGTTAGAGTGTCTGACTGCAAAGCCGTTCGTCTGGGGTTCAAATCCCCGTTTGGCATGGATGTTAGTTTATGTTCTTGTGTTATTAATGAATGTCCCCCAGTAAAAAGGGGTTGTGTGAGCAAATTTGTGTGTGGCGTGGGTAACAGAACTTCACCTCCGTGGCTCCGGTTCACAGGTGCTCGCTGGGTAACGCTAAGTAGATACTTCTTAGGGCAGTTCAGTGGTCAAGGATAATGTCCAGTAGTACCCTCCCATTGGAAATAAAAAACTCTATTATAATGCATCATGTAGATACAATAAAAACCATACGGGCTAAACGATACTGTGAAGAATAGTGTGCATTGCTGGTAATTTTACTATGAAAATAAAGACATTAACTAAGCCAGAAAAATATGAAAAAATGTATGAATCTACTTTATTACACCGGAAAAACACAAATCATCCTATCCCATATTTCTCGATAAATTGCGCTCTAGTAAGAAGTCGCAGCGTTGGTCCGTAAGTCTTCCCACTTCGCGTAACATACGGCTCACGTATAGAGCTGAACCCGGGTTTAAAGGGCAAATTATTTTTCCTCCAGCATCTTCCACAGTAGCCCAGATTGTCACCGAACTCAGGCAGGCTTCTGCAAAAGGAAACAGGCTTTAATTGTCATAATAATCATGCGGACAACGTCAATCCAATTCAATTTTTGATTCAACTCTTGAATGAAATTCATATTTGAGAGAATGGAATGGTCTTCGGGGCTATGTAAATCGTTTTATAAATATTCATGGGGAGAATTAAGTGTTTTGAGTAGGATTGGGATTCGGCTTGTGCTTTGGATGAATGAATATTCATGTATTTAGAGTAATTAAAAACTGACATCATTGCGTTTGCTGTAAGGATTAAAGTACAACAGATTGCTGTCATCGATGTTAATGTTAAAATAGGCTGTGCGTTTAGTTAACGTACAGTATTTATAAAGGAATAAAAATAAAATTTATAAAATAACTAATTTTCTAAAGATTTAAACCATTTTCTTCTAATGGAAAATTTAAAATAATGTTAACAAAAATGATTTATGCATTTAAACCTCAAAAATAAATAAAAAACACAAAAGTTTAATAACAAAATGATTATTTTAGAATTAGTGTTTGGCATAAAATTCCCATAGAGCAACCACAGGTAAGAGTTTAGGTAAATTTAACTCACCATTTTTTAGGGTCCTAAAGATTTAAATACATTTATTATTAAAAAATAATACTAATTAAATAATACAATACAACATGTCCCTACGATTCAAAATGCTTCATTATTTCAACATTTTAAGCTATCGTAAAGCTTATTGAATGTATTGAAAACTTCTTAAAATATAGAATTTTTTCTAGAGGTAATATGGAATTCTGGATACTTCTTCGAGTCCCTAGCTCGATACTTAATTGTAAATTTGAAGCACAGTAAACATTTACTCCTGCTTATTTTTCTCTATTATGGAAATTTTGTAAAATGTTTTGCCATTTGATGTCGAACAGAGCTTTTACATAATTACAGACTGTTTTTACTATATTAATTACCTTTCACTGAAAGTAAGACAACTAACTAGCTACCGTCACATGCACACAAATACCTTACAAGTTCATCTTAAAACTTAAAAATGTAAAACTAATTTTCTCTTCCAAGGACATCACCAAAACAAACACAACTTGTTAATGATATCTCAGTTACGGTAATCGATAATACCAATTACTCATTTAAGCAAAGTTTTTTTTCTACATTCCGGCAACCCCCTCCTTGAAACACCCCCTAAAAATCAATCCCCTTAACGAACCTCCATACCTCAGAATTAATTGAGAGCCCTCTTCAATATACTCAAGCATATACCCTCACTCAAGTAGTCAGAGCCACATCAATGGCAAAACGAGCAACAAAGATCATTAGCGGTTGCAAATTCAAATTACCGAGTTTACCTTTTGTTCTGTTGGGAAGAATACCGACGAAGATTAGAATAAATCTGTTTTCCGACCCTTCATTCGTCTAGGCAAGGACATGTCACAAGCAATTGATTTCCTTTACTGGCTTATACGTACTGTGCAATACCCCGAGCAGCGGGGGTTTCCCTCACGTCTGTGTTGGGGTTATTCCAGTGCCGTGGGCTATTATCAAGATCTCCGATAAGGCTGCGGATCTTCTCCTACATTGACTTGAAGGAGGGACTCAAGTTGAGTGGTGTTACCCCTCCTTCAGATGTTTGGATAGTAAGCGGAAAATGAAAGGTTATCTGGGGTTCTTTTTATATTGGGGAGGGGGGTTTTGGAGAGCTCTGAGGTAAATATTGCGGTTTGTATTATTGAGGGAATTTCTAAGGTTTTGAGGTGTGGAAGATAATCTGTTTTTCATTAATCCAGTGATGTTTTAATAAAATGGAAGTGAAGTCTTGATCCGTTTATGTAAATATTTGTTTTCGGAAGTTAAAGTGATTTCATATTACAGTGAAAGTAGTGATAATAAATCGTTTCGTATGATTATAATTGAAGGGCTTGGTGTATGAAGGGGCTATGTAACAATGCCTGTCCCGAAAGTAACGAGACTGAATTCCCTAATTCTGAATGGATTTCAGTCTCGTTACTTTCGGGACAGGCCTTGTAACATAGCCCCTTCATTCACCAAGCCCCTCAATTATGAGAAATATACAGTATTGGTTTCGCTTTATTTATTAATAAAAGTAGTAGAGCTAGATCACACTAATTATTCTTACTTTAAATTCCCATGAAAATAATTGTATTCTACATTGGGAAGAAAAAGTAGGTCATAGGTCATAATGTTTAACTTTTGAAATCATAAGTGTAATTTAATGTTTCTTTAAAAATGATACTTCTGAAAAATTTTTGAAATTTTTCATGATTGAACCTCACTATTAACCCTTTGAATATTAATATATTCGAAAAATTTTTGCGTATCTTATTATATTCACCCTGTCAGTCCTAAGCCACCTGAGATTACCATTGAATCCAATGAGAAATTTGGGGTGGCTAGGTCTGAAGGGTTAATATAGTTTTTCAATCTAAAATATTTTGAATACGTAAAATTTTAATAAATATTATCTTAAAACTTTTTATGATCAAAACCAGTAAATTTTTAAGCTAAGGATTCCCTGTGTTACGTGTTTTATTTAAAGTTATGAAATGTAAGTATTTTGCATATCACACTCTATTTTGAATGAACTTAATAATTACTTTAACTGTGTGCTTTTGAACACTGGAACAGTAAAAGGGAGATCACGAAATATTAAAAACATTGATATTCGAATATTTGGTTCATCTAATTATCAAATCAAATGAAACTTAATAAAAACAAAAAGGAGACTCAAAGAAGGCCACAGCTCGGTCATGGGTTAACAGATTTTTAACGGTAATAGGGGATTAAAAATGTATAAAAATATTTATAATTACAGAGTAAAAATGAAAAATGGAGGACTAGGCTGGCAACGGATAGTAATACCTAAATATCTATAAATATATATTTATTTGCTAAATTAATTATGAAGAAATATTACCATTATTCCAACTAATGTTGCAACAAACAGCTGCTAAATACGTCATTATTTGTATGAAAGAACAAATTACCTGAAGCCTCTAAGTCCAATTCCCGATGTCTGACTAGAACTTGTAGAGAGGTTGCCACTTGATAAGCCTTCAGCACCTTGATTCATCTTTGAGAAAATATAAAGAACTATTAATTAAGTCTTTTACGAAATTGCAAAAGTACATTAGCCAATTTTATGTTATGATTTTAAAATATTTATAGATAATAAAAGTTTATTTTCAATGTACTAGGGGGCTCTGCCCCCTGCTCGCTATCGCTCACCAACCCCCGGAACTGCTTCGCAGTTTTTTGAAAATCGCTTCGCGATCTTAGCGTCGCTTGTTTCATCTCAACTATTCTATAACGTGGAACTTTTCTGCTTATATAGTATGTTTATTTAGAATAGGTGCCTGAAACAGGTACAAAAACGCTCAATAATGCTTAATAACGCTCATCAGACAACTTCAGTGACCGATTTTTTTACAGTATTTTAACTACTTCTGCTTAGGCAGCCTTGTCAAATTTCAAGAAGAAAATTTTTTCGACGATAATTAGAATAATAACTCTTCTAATACATTACGTCTAGGCGCTAATTGTAAATGAACAGAGTATAGTTAGTTCACAGAGTATAGAGCTTAACAGAGTGTTCATCTCCGTAGACGCTAATGGCAACTTTTTTAACAGGGCTTTTCCCATTGAAAAATCTCTGGCCTCAAGTCCCGCCTCCACGCTATTCCTGCTAATTCTGTCATTCGCCCATTGAAGCTGTCACTCAAATCCAAATCGCCTATAATCAGTGTTAAATTCAAATCAAATACATTTCGCGTTCACTGATTGGCTACTAGTGAACTGAATTATAATATGCGTGCTGAATAAATTAAAGATCTTAGGAGTAAAACGGCGGTTTGGTATCTCTGTTAAGCTCTCTACTCTGTGAGTTAGTTAATGACCATTTAATATCGAAACTTTTTATCCCTCAAACTTTTGAATTGAAAAATTGAATTCGGATCATTACCACGAAAATATCAAAATAAAACTCTTGCTGAAATATTCCTTTTTAAATTATCAATAATTTAACGGATAGGGGGCTACCGCCCCCTGCTCGCTTACGCTCACCAACCCCCGTAACTGCTATACAGCTCTTTACAGATCGCGAATAATAATAACTGCTATCGATCTTAAGCAGAGTAAAACAAACTTCCCGAAAATTCTCTTCCTTTCATCGGCACAAATAACACTCAAAAAAGCTAAATTATTTATTTCTCTAGTAGTTAAAAAATATTGAAATATCTTTAAAAAGATTGTTAACCAAGTCTGTACTACTATCGGTAGCAAACTTAGAGAAAAAACGTGCACATACAAAACTTTTAAATTTAAATATCTGTGCTCGTGACAATCTAGTGAACAGGCAAATATAAAATTTAAAAACATCAAACACGTCTGATAAAGACCTACTAAAACAACGAAAAAAATGAAACTTTGATGCTTAATAATTCCAAAACTACTTAGAATTTTTCAAAGAATGAAGCGCCAATCTCTTTCTTAAAAATAAGAGTATAAGTGGTTAAAAAATCATATTGATAGCGTGGTTAGTTTTCACTTTAGATCGAAAAAACCGAAAAAGTGTCAAAAATTTCGAAAATAAAAAAATTAATAACTCTAAACCAAATTCGAAATTCGAAAAAAGGGCGACGTAGTGCACATCTTCATACTTCAGAGTATTAGGCTGCAAAAAATCATAGTTCTGCTGCAAATAGATTTCGCTGAACTGGATTACGCGGCTAAAAAACAAAAACTTCAACTTTGACCTTAAAAATACCCCAGAACTAATTATCACATCAGTTAGTTTTTTGTTCGAGAATGTGCCCCAAATATTCCTCTTCAAACCTTTCAAATTTCATAAATTTCTATCAAGTAGTTTTTTCGTTATGAGAGTTCAAAGAGTTGAAAAATTTAATTTTCTGAAACAGCGGCGGCGGCAGCGGTGACAGTAACTTTTTTTTAATATAGAGAGATTCTTTGATACATTGAAATAATCATTAGTTATTAAATTTTTGTGTGTACTCTTAGACACACCGATATATTGATGATTTAAGTATCCTTGAATCAATCCTAAAATTATATCTGCAGTTAAACTTTGACGATGCCAAATTGAGATTCAGAGAAATGTACCTCTTAATTTTGGTATTCACTTTGAAAGCAATCATTAGTTCTTCATTTACGAAATATTTAAGATTTCATCGAAGCAAAATTAGATGCTATTGCTAAGAAAACATATTTTAACGGATAAATAAAACACTAAAATTATAAGAAAATTACAATGACAGTCATTATGATAGCTCTTATAATGCACGTGTCCGTGGGATACTTGCTCTCCTTTATATTGTTGCCAATATTATCTTGTAATTAATAATTCCTTTAAAGCGTGTAATTGGGAAGTGTTTAATTGGTAAGTGCCTGCATTTGGTATTAGTGTTTAGAAAATATATAATGATCATTCAATAAGTCTATTCTAATTTTCGAAAAAAAATCATTACTCACGGAAAACTCTAGAGCAGATTTGCTTTCAGTCGATCCATAGAAAAGGGATTTCACCCCCCTTAGCATGCCAGCTATTCCACTGGTAATGAAACTGGGCACGCTGGGTATGTAGAGAAATCCGACTGTAGTGGCTGTGGCTATTGGATAGTAGTTGCATGAGAAGAAGTGTATTAGAAACAGCAGAGATGGCCAGAGAATGCATACTGAAGGCCCAAGGGAGCAAAGCTGGACAAATAGAAAAGCATGTTAGGACTAAAGAGAAATAGAGTTTATACAACTTTTTTCGTGTTCAAAATATTTTGATAAAACTATCACATTTTCTTGGGATGTGTTATCATCGGGACTATAGTGACTGGAGATAATCTTTTATAGTCATCCAGTAGACTTCTAAGCTAGGCATTTTAGATAAATTTAGCCTTTGTCTTTAGTTTAAATTTTATGTTACATACAGTCATGATAAGTTTACCAAATCCACATTTACTTGGGATGGGAGCTATCATCGGGACTACAATGACTGATGAAAATATTTTATAGTTATAGTCATTCAGTAGACTTCTAAGTTAGGCATTTTAGATACATTTATCCTTTGTCTTTAGTTAAAAGTTAATGTTACTACAGTCATGATAAGTTTACAAAATTAACATTTTCTTGGGATGGGGGCTTTCATCGGGACTACAATGACTTAAGATAATGTTTTATAGCCATTTAGTAGACTTCTAATCCAGGCACTTTAGAGCCATTTAACTTTCTTCTTTAGTTTAAAATTTATGCTACAAACATTCATGATACGTGATAGGTATCCCAAAGCGTAAGATTCATTCTTGGCCTTCCAGTCTTGTGGAGGGAGAAACAAGCTTTTTGTGGATCCACCTCCTAGGAACTACAGCATTCTCTCATCTTTCTATAGAACTACTATTTATGACGCCCAATATAATATCACACAGTTTATCGATTAAAGTGAAAAGGCTCATTGGAATTTCAAACAAAAGACCAATTTCCCTTACAATCGTCCTTAGTTGACAAATTTTAAAACTCTCAAAGATTGCAAGACTTAAACGGATACCATGATTAAGATTAAAACTAGATTTAGATCATCTGGTTGGTACACTGATAGTGATAATGTATGTACATAAACAACTAGGTGTATCGGAGAAGGCTAGTTCTTCTTAACTGTTTTAATTAGTTCAGAATTTAAAGGATTTTTAATTGAAAAACAATGAATGTCTTACCGAAACAAGGACCTTAATCTCCCTTCGGAGAGTTTTTATCGCATTCCTCTCTAGCGTGGTGACTACTTTTCTCATGAACCAAAATATGAAACTTAAGAAAACAAGTAAAAAGGTCATAACGTTTAATAGCACACACAAGTCATCATTTCTAGGTAAACTAATAAATTTCCATGCTTCAGGTAACCATAACCAAGGACGAAGAAAGGAAAGCAAGACATTTGATAATTCAAATAGAATTTCTATTAGGAATGAGTAGGATCCGTTGTAATCCATTTCTTCTTAGAATTGAATTTTGAAGTCAGTAATAAATTTTGAAAGATAGCCGAAAATTAAACCATTTTTGTGTAGCTGAAATTTTGAAATGAATTTAGAAAGGAAGTTCTGTTTACTGTTGTGTTTGAACAATAAGTAATCTTACATTGTTTGGATTAAAATTACATTGTTATGGAATGTTGTGTTAATGCACCTTTGGGGCACTGAAATCTTCTTCCATTCTCTCATACCTCAAGCCTGGTGGTCATCTAACACTGAGAGAAATGACAGTTTCAAATTTGAGCAAATCGATGTTTTTTCATTTTGGTATGAGACTTTTTGGTTCATATACGACGACCTAATGCTTTCAATTTTGAAACAATTTTGAATTTAACTGTCACCACTCAAATTACGCTTATTTTTAGTTCATATTTGAAAATTGAAATGTTTGTAATGTATCGAAAGTAACATTAAGTTGGTGTGATAACGTGTAACACAGCGTTGTGACGTCACACTCAACTTACTGGTCTACTTCCCTCGTCATAGTAGCGTGGCTATATAGTCACCATAACTGTAACACATAGCACCACATAGCACTCTCTTTATACAAATGTTAAGGGCGAATTAAAAAATGAGTACATGATGTTTTATTTTTGAGTATCTGCTTATTTTCAAAAATGAGTACATGCATGTTTTCAAATTTGAGCAAATTTTGATCGGAGCCTGTTTGAGTGCGTAACATACTCAGATTTGAGCAATTTTTACTCATTCTTGAGTAATTTTTACTCACTGTCGTTTTAAGAGAGTACTCGAGAAATTTATGCGAATATTTTTATGCGTTCTCTATTCACCTCACGAAAACAGGTTTGAGAGTAGTTATTTGAGAGAAGTTAGTTCAAAAAAGAGTAAATTCAATTCAAATTTATTAACAAAAGAAAGTCATAACAAAAATAAAAAATACATATATAGAAGCATCACACAATTGAACATCATAAAACAAAAAATAAATGGAGAATGTAAGTGATTTTCCAAAGGAGCCAAAAAGCTCTTCCCTGGGATCATAGATTATCATAGTTATAATTATCATTACAAAAGAAAAAGGGGGGAATGGATAACTAAAACAGAAAAAAGGGAGGGGCTGGGCTGGCAATGATGATATTTATTTTTTTAACATTGAAGTATACAGTATCTATGTTACCTGACAGATTGAAATACCTCTCTAGAATTAATAATGAAAGAAAGACAGAGCTTTTGAATAGACGGATATTTGATTTTGTTTGAATTTCACTAGGTAATTTATTAAAAAAAACGACAAAGATATTGGAAATGCTTTTTATATATTTCTTTATGTGGGGTAGGTACTAGATAGTAGTTTTGCCTGCGTAGATCATGTGAGTTCATAGAATTAACTATGGCTCCCATAGGAAATTTCTGTAAAAATACTAGACAATTTAAAATAAATAGCTTATTGACATTTAAAAGGATAACATATCTGGAAAAAATCGTAGAAATTTATTTTGTAAGTTAACTAATGGTTTAATGTTAATGTTATAATCACCACCCCATACTAAAATTCCGTATTCAATTCGTGATTTTACCCATGCAAAATATAATTTCAGAAGTAGGTCGATGTTTATATATTTCTTTAAATGGTAGAATTTAGGATAAATCTGAGTTTCTTCACAATCGAATTTACATGGTCTTTAAATTTCCAATTATGATTAAAAATATTGACTAGAAAACAGTAAATGTCTTACCGAAACTAGAACCTTATCTTCAATTGTGGCAGTTTTGGGCACATTCCTCTCGAACGCCCTGACCGATTTTTTCATGAACCAGAATAGGAAGCTGATGTAGACGAATAAATAGGAGGCACTGTTTAAGAGTGAGCACAGGTCTTGGTTTGTAGGAATATTTACGAGGTTCCATGATTCGGGTAACCAGGTCCGGAGTAAGGCATGCACGAAAGCGGAGATTTCGATTAGGTCTTTTATGATGTTGGAGAATGATTCGGTACCCATATCTTCTAAAAACTATTTTGAATTTTGAAGAAAAAAAAAGAATTTTGAAAGAACCGAAAAAAGTTACGCCATTTTTGAGGATCTAGAATTTTGAAATGGGGATGAAAATAAAATACTGTTAACTGTTGTGATCTAAACAATGCATATTTTTACATTGTTAACATGATTACAATCGCTTTACATTGTTTTGGATGTTACAGTCTATTGCATCAAAGCATCTGTGTGGAATTAAAACACAAGAAACTCCCGTCAATGCGTCATACGTCTTTTTTTTTCGTCGCCTATGTCATCCATAGAAGGCGGCCGTTGCTGAACATGCATAAACGAATGGGGATAATATAGTACAGTTTGACAACACCGAAATCCTGTTGTTGTTGTTGTTTCTTATGCCACTTGGAATATCCAAGCTCCATCCGCAGAGCGTGCAGGATTTAAGGCAAAGGGGGTGCGGCTCCTGAGAAAGTGAGGCCCATGAAAGGCAGGAGTCCGACTTGCCTCGGATGATAAATGCCGCCACCATCTATCGCCACCTCCAAAATTTTGCCATGCATCTGAAGTAGAGGGAAATAGTCTCCAGACACCTGGACCCAAGGTAAACTGCGCCATGACTGACCTCTGGACTTTCGGACCCACAGATTTAACGAGCACGTACTCCGCATATACTCGAGCACCGAAATCCTAGCGACCACCAACCATCAAACTACTAGAGTAGTAAGAGAAGCAATAGAAATTTTCAAGCACAAAAAAATAATTTCAATAGGAAAGAGGAGGGTGTTTTCATACCATGCGTCTGGTACCCGGCTCTTAAGAAATGCCGGATAACGCCATCACAACTAAAGTGCTATTAGTATCTGATCTGATATCCATACCACGTTTTTACTCATAGCATTCATGTGATGTAATTGTTTATTTATTTTTAGTTTTCAATTTTTAGTAGTTAATATTTTCACCACTGATGGTGCTGAACGCGGCCATCCATCCCGGAAAATGGAATAAATTAACTCTTCAGTTTTGTGGAATTTCAATTTCGTGAAAGTTTTCATCAATGTATTAATCATACGTCTGTTAATTATTATAATTATTTGTTATATAGGGAGATTTAGCTCCCCTTCAGAGACTTGAAAAATTGTGCAGGTGGCGATAAATTGTGGTGGCATCTATCATCCTAGGAAAAAACAACTTTGAAAGTTGCATCGAATTTCAAAGTAAACCTGGAAGAAGACCTAAAGCAAAATTCTGTTGAAACTCTCCAAACAACCAACTACGGAGAATTATCCATTTAGCAAATCCAAGCTAAAAAAATGAAAACTAAACTACATGAAAAAATACATTTTTTATTTTTTAGTTAACTGATAATTTAATTTTCTCTGCAAGGGCTATTTTGATCTGAAACGTAAGAACTTGCTGATAACTAAATCTTATGCCAAAATATGCATAAATTCAATTATTACTACGGAGTAGCTGATACTAGAAGAGCTACTTTCAAAATGAAAAATACAAAATCTTACTAGGCAAAACGATTTAACTGCCAAGGTTGAAAAATGTTTCTTCTCAGATGTTTCTTCTCCCTGAAAAAAAAATTTTTGCTCTCAAAAATCTTAGTTGGAATGCCGGTTATGAAAGTATTATCTCGAAAAGCCATACTCAGAAATGTTTGAAATTTTAATTGAAAAAAAACAAATGATTAAAGGATTATATTCAGTCTTATTCTATCCATTTAGCAGTTACGGAAAATTCTTCCCTTAATTAAAAGCATCTTCCCTGCTTCTCGAAAACCATTTCAAACGTCTTTGATTAAAGGTTTTATTATTCATGAAAAGAAAGTTAATAAATATCCTTATAATATCTCTCTTTCTAAGCCAGCGTGTGTTTCAATATCCCATTCGAAGTATTAAGTGATTTATTAGCCTTTTGATATGGAGTTATTTTGGCTTCCAAAGTTCTCAACCTTTTTACACCACCGAGATGGTTTTGATGAATGAATACCTTCTCCAATCTTACTCGAGTCAGGTAAATGCTTATCTTCTTGAGTATTCTGTTTAAAGTCTTGACTAATAAATATGTTCCTTTTTAGTGTAAAAATTGAGGACGCTATTTAGCTTTTAAGGACGCGATTTGATAAATATGTTCAGTTTATTCTAAAATTTTCTGCCTACCATGTATTTTTTAATAATTAATCATTTACGATTTTCCCCCCAATTCAAGGCATGCATTTATAAATGTCTAAATAGCAGTTTCTCCCGCAGTTTTTCTTTAAATTCTTAAAAAACTATTAGTTCTTGGTGAAATAAAAGAAAATATTTATAAGGTAAAAGTTAAATGTTTAAATTTCCAATCAAGATTTGTTTTTAATGAATAGACAGTTAAATTATGGATGGATGAATTTCAAGATGTCATAGTGTCTACTATTGTTTTCAGAAGTTATGGAAGGAAGTAACTATGTTGGAAACCAGATATCTCCTCTATAAAACAAATACCACACTTTTAATTATTTTTAGTACTACTACTTTCACAAAAAACTAAATAGTCAAATTTTATGTAAAATAATTAGATAAGTAAACTTAAATTTTAATTACTGTTTCTTAAAACATGTTTAGTTTTTAAAACGCGTTATTATATTAAAGTAGCCAAGCAGCTCTTTAAACGACAGTTGCATACATAAATTTTAAAATAAAAACTTCTTTTCACACAAAAAACTACTGTTACTTTCAACTATAAGGGAGTTACTTTAAATCTCTTTGAAAACAAAAGCTGTCTAAAGAAAACTGCATTCTCAAATGTCAGCTTCATGACATTCCTTTTCTGAATAAGAAATCATGAAATTAAATCTTTCTCGCTTAATCTCGGATTTCTTCTGCCTTCATATGTACGCTTTTTACGAATGTTTTACAGCTTGTTTTTTTACTGACCGTTCACGCGGTGACATCTCTCCTTTTTAAACCGTGCTTCCTTTTCAGTTTTTTGGCAACAACTTTTTAACAGTGGCGTCTCCCGGGAATTCAAAATGAGATGGGGTCTCGCCGTTATTAAGAGAGTGCTTGAGTACGGTTTTTAATAACCGAGTTTCATTAAGTGGAGAAGAAATTTAGCTTTTATAATAATAGTCGGATAGTTTTTTCATCTAATCTATTTGTTAAGAAAGCTAATTTGTCTATCAAAGGTCTCTCTTTGGATTTTAATTCTTAATTGAGAAGATTTTTTTCAAGCATTGAAAGTGAGCAGTTCTTTACTTATTTTACAATTCTAATGTTAACAATCAAAATCCTATTAAGCTAATTTCAGATAAGTCAAAAAGTATTTTTTACAATTAAATAGATATTGTTCCCGTTGATTTCGTTCAGCTTAAGGGAACCAGGACGTTCTCAGCCATGCAAAATACGCTAATTTTACAATATTTCGAGACCCGAAATTATGTAGTAAAAGTTATTCAAATACAATGAAAATTGGTTGTGTTAACCAACAGTCTTTTGTCATCCTAAAATGACAAAAATTAATTATATATTATCATATTATTTTTTAAAATAGGAAGTCGAAAAAGTATATTATCATACGAGTCTTCCTATGGATGGGGTTAGAAAGGTTAGCATATAGAAAATTCTATGTTGTTTTTTAGCAAAATAAATAGGTTTCCATGTAGAGAAATGTATATTCAATTTAGTGAACTAATTTTTAAAACAATTTAATTAATACTTTTTTTTAAAAAAAATGCTGAACTTAAAATTTTAAAACGCAGCAAAAAACAGCAGATTTTTCTCGTATTTTTGCTTAATTAAAAAAATTATTGCAACATAAACTGTATAAAATGATATTCACTGAATGCACTTATATAAAACGAATATTTGTACCAAGTTTCATGTAATTTCATTGATTAGAATTTTGTAAGAGCTAACCTAAAGTTCAAAAAAACAGGTTTTGAGATAAATGCAAAAGAACTTAAAATGGAACATTAGTGGTGGTGATTGTTTACATCTTGTACCCCCATTTTCTGGGGGATCTCGGTCCTAAAGGTATATGTATTATACATTTTTGGAATCGTCATGAAACCTACTATTTTATCAAATAAAAATTAAAAAATCGAATTTTTGAAGGTTTTGGACGTCCTGGTTCCCTTAAAGTTAATTGAATGTTCTTTGAATACTAATATTTTGACAACGTAATATGAATTCGACGTATACTCCGCAACTGCAAAATGTTTTACGATTAAAAACTTTGATTTTAAAGAAATCTTTATAAAAATAGATTGGAATGAAGCATTCAAATAGGTCACCATTTTTATTCGAAAATCTGGGATAAATATTTAGAAATTTATACAGTTATTAATTTACAAAAATGTAAGGATTAAAAATTAATTAAAATTTATACGAAAAAGACAAAAAGCAACAAATTTCTTTTACAGTTAATAAGTAACCATTTAAATACCATGCATCTTGTTATTATATGAAAAAAAATTTGCAAGGGGGTTATTTTAAGACTTAACTAAAATATTACTTTACAAAGATTAGTTATTACTTACTAAGTAATAACTAATCTTTGGTATGTAAAAGGGAAATTTTTAAATTATCAAGATATTGATTTATTCTTTCACTAATCTGTGTTTCCCTATATTTATGAAAATATAAATGAAAATTCTGAGTGTGAAACAATTATATAGGAATAAATTATAATTTATCTAGGAAATAATAAATTATCCAGGAATTTTGCATTGTTAAAGCCTTGTTTTCTGTACCGTTTTCATAACATATTGAAGGGACATTTTCCAAAATAGATAAATACAAAAAAAGTTTCAGCAGCGATGTAGTACAACTGCTCTAAATAACATATAACGAACCTGAACCCTCAACCAGAAAGTTTACTTTATTCAACTGAGCTTAAACTTTTCCCATATTTTATCTATTTTGCCTTTTTTTATTTATTTACTTTCCCTTAGCTTTCAAAGGTTCTTTTTTACCTGGGAAAACAGTACAAAGACAGAAAATTTCGAACTTATCTACGATACTTCAAATGTTTAACTTCGTTTCGCGTTATTTTACCTAGCACTGGTTTTAAGGTTCTTTTTTTTGACAAAAAGACATCGATTTCCCTTTTGAAGTATCCCTTTATACACTGTAAAAAAACTGTAGAAAAACAGAAAGTTTCAATAAAAATGATCTCATGTTTACAGGGATATTCTGTCATGTAACATTCCCACCGCACTTCTATTTATTTTTGTAAAAAAACAGCTTTTTTCTAGTTTTTTTAGCTTATCTGTACTTAAACAGAAAGTTTCAGTTCGTGGAGAAAGAAAGAACATGTTCGGATAATTTCTACTTTTACTGAATCCTCGTTGGAGCAGCGGTAGCGTGCGTACTTAGCATGCGGTTGGTCGTGGGTTCTATCCCCGATAATTGATTTATGAAATTTCAAAAAAAAAACAGCTAAAATAAGTCCACATGCATGCGCACAAGCAGAAAATTACTGTGAGGCAACAGAAAAAATAAGTGACTTTTGACAGAAAGTTTCGTTTTATAGCATGTTACAGCTTTTTTCTGTTTACAGGATTTTTCTGCTTACAAAACTTTTCTGGCAACTTTTGCTGCCAGAATTTTTTTTTTTTACAGGATTATTTTTTACAGTGTATGGCCGGGAGTGGTTTGTAATATCATAAGTTTTTTGCAATTTTCTTGTTGATATTTTGAGCCTTTCAACTAGCTGGTTACATCTAAGAATTACGCAAGATGTGGTTCTACCACTAAAAGAAAGTTACAACTATTACTTAGCAATGTTTTTTAGTTGGCTATGGTATAATAGTATCAAATGAAGGAATTCTCTGTGATCTTTAACTTTTGAAAAGGATATTAAAGGTAGACAAGAAAATAAGCAAAAATATCATATTATAACTGTATTGGGTATCCCCCTTCTGAAAACCTTTTACTATTAGCTTAACTATATAAAAGATAAATTAATTCCGGTCTGTGTAAAAATTCTGTAATAGTAATTCCCTTAATATTTTCCAAAATAAGTTGTCTGGTCTAACTTTATATTCAATTAATTTTGAGGTTATAAGGGGCCATTCACAAATTACAAGTCACATTTAGGGAGAGTGAAAGTTTTGTACACGTGACATATTATAGCAAGGGAAAGACCAAGTTCGAAATTTGTGACAGCACACTTCTAATTTTTTTTACAGCACATTAATTTAACTTAATTCTTAATCCAACATATAATTTATGTGTATATGTGTTACTGGAAAAGTGATAAACCTGGCATTTTTAATAATGCCCGAAGTGAGGCGGGCAATGCGATAAGTTCAATGACATTTATCAAAGAGTATTTATCACTTTGCCCGAAATACGCGGACGCTATTAATAATGTCTAGATTCATCACATCACCCGTAAAATACATATAAATTGGAAATATAACTACATAAACTCTCGTTTCTTTTGAATAAAAAACATTTCGTACTACAGCATTCTGACAGATACTTACACGATGGCACATTTTGATATCTATATTTTCTTCTGATAAAAATAAGTATTGGTATAAATACTCCCTATATATCAAATCAATCAAAGTCTGCCCGGGCCTAGTGGCCCATCAGGCGGTGCCCATCTCCGTTTCTGTAGCCTTTGGGCCTGGGGTGCTAATTACTATAGCGTGTGTCCAGGCCGAGTGGCTCCCTATATAGTTTGTTAGATATTATGCAGCTGAATTTTCTCTTAAAAATTTAAAATCATTCTTACAAGTATTGATATACTCTGCGTGATATCCAGACACCAGGCATCACTCCTTTGTGCAACATAAATAACTATTTAATTTCAAACCATGGTATCTCACAAAAACCACACATAGAGGATAAATAAACCGATTTAAAACTCCATCATTTTAGAAAAAGCTCTGAAGAAAGATTTACTGCCCAGACAAGAAGTGTGGAGGGAGGAATTGTTCCTAAATCCCTCTTCAATACCAATATGTCCGATCTGGTCAGTTCCTTTAAAAGCATAAGTAAGCTACTTAGACAGGCCTTCTAGGAAACATCTCTTGAAAAGAAAAGACCCAGGGAATTTCCCCTCAGATGTATAATTCTCCTTTTCCGATAGCGGGAAAGTTCTTAGAAATGCCCCTAGATGTAGTAGCTTAAAGAAGACAAAAGGACTTCTGAATAAGCAAATGTTAAACTTGCTGCCATACCATGCCAACGTTGTTGACAAGCTACGTTTAAACGCTGGAGTTTTTTTGTCCAAAGAAAAGTACTGTTCCGTACAAGTTTGGGAAAGAATTTCCCATTTCATAACGGAAAAAAATTCGCATAAAAACGCACTTGACTTTTCCGCCACTAAAAGCCCGTATTAATGCTCTGCCCTTTTTCTCTACCGATTGTCTCTGCCGTATATATGCGTTCCATTTTTGTTTGCGTCTTTTTTTGCATTGATTTGGATTTTTTTCGTCTTTTGCATTCCACAGTTTTGTCTCGCGGTTCTTTAAAAAGGAGGAACAGAGCCCGGTGAACATGGAAAGGAGGATGGAACACCTGAAATTGTTCGAAGAAGAAAACAATTTTTGCAGAATTTCTCTCAAAACTTTGCGGGCAACTTGCTCTTTCCACCCTTATAAAACTTTTTGAAAGGGAATAAACGCAAACAATGCAGAAAAAAAGGAATGGATGGCTCAAGCAAAAAATCAAACTCGATGGTAAAAATTTTACAGAGAACTAACTATCTACCCATTTATAATCTAAGTTGATTTACTTAAAATTTTATCAGATATCTTTTTTCTTTTTTTAAAATCCTCTGATATTGTGAATGTCGAATTCCTCGATAGAAACTGGGATGACGTTGATTAATTTGTAGTAGCAGTAGTGAGTTGTGACTCTCGGTGATGTCGAATTAAATTATGAAAACAAATTTGAATAACTCACTTCTAAAATAAATATTAGAAGTGACAGTAAAACTTTTCTTTTAGTATTATCATCTTGGGTCATTAGTAATATACGTAATTCACTGTGTTTCTCACTACAATGACAAATTTATGATTTTTGCAAAAACTTCGCTAACTTTGCTATTTGAAAATTCACTCAGTTTTATACTTTCTTTCATCAGAATCCTAAAAAATGAAATAAATTTATAATTATTCTGAGTCTAAATTATACATTTTTTTCTATAGAAAAATTCAAGGTTCAAAAAGAATAAAAAAAATCTTAAAAATTCAAAAAGAATTTTTAAGAAATTATGTGTTAACTAGTTTATTTACTCGGCCTTGAACGGGAAAAATTTATTAATATAGTTATATTTTTAAAGTTTTATCAAGTAGTATTTATTTACTCTAAGTTAATAGAAGTTACCCATCATTCCACTCCATCGTCGTTTCACTTCATATCAATTTCCATTGTGTAAATATCCTCAAACCCATATAACATCGGAGTTGTATTTTTAAGAGTATGGAAATTACAAAATTATCTCTTCTTAGTAGAAAAAAACATGATTTTTTAAATATAATTTTTGACGCATTCCTGGTGCAGTTTTTAAATTGTCGATATGTATTAAAAAATTATGCAATTTAAAACTTATCAAGTGGAAATTTTATTTAAGTTTTTAATACATTTTACCTGAGATTTTTGAATCTATCACAGTTACCATCTGGGTAGTATAGTAAGAAACAAATGTTAGCAAGTTATCTATAAGTAAAAATTAAATACATAATATATTTATTACAAAATATATTGCATATGATTCTAAACACAATTTTTATCTAAGTCAATATTTAAAACCTTTTCAAAGTATTACCTGCAGTAAAAGGTTTGCAATTTTTAAGGCCAAAGTAAAGTATGACAACAAATCGTCACCTTAGAATCAAAAACTACTATCTCCATTCGGCAAACTTCGGGAATCCCGATTCTTGGCGTTTAGATCGTTATAGAAAATAATTTGATTGGTTTTGATCTTTTCTACTCGATCATGTCAGCTCTTACAAACCAAAAAACGAGCTTCTCCCCCGATCTGATCGCCAAGGATCGGGATTCCCGAAGGTTGCCGAATGGAGATAGTAGTTTTTGATTATAAGGTGACGAAATGGTTACTCTTAGAATCCTACTTCATCTTAATGTAATTTATTAAATAAAACTTCATTATTTGTTTATAAGAAATTTTAATATGGCACAATATTTGCCACATAGTTCTTTTAATGAGGCACTTTTAATATAGCATAGTCTAATATAATAAAATTGAATGTGTGTATGTATGGCTGTCTTTTATACAAATCCACAGTTCTCTTCCGATCTGCACCAAATTTGGTATACATACGTAAAAAACCCAAGGAAAAACATAGGCTATGTTTCGAAAAGTTTTAATGGCCCCTTGACCCTCTTTTGACCCTTTTTATGGTCATTTTGCTGAAATAGCTTTATTTCTCCTCAACAAGAGATCTGCTTACTCCATTGTTACAAAGAAAATTTAATGCTAAACAACAAGTTTTTAATAGAAACACTAGGTACAAGTCTATTTAAAAATTATATTAATAATTTAAAAATCTATTTCAATGAAATTTCAAAATTTTAAGTACAGTTTAACATATTTTTATTTGAGAGTTTATCTAATTTTTATATTTAAAAAAAAACTTTATGGAATGTCATTGTTGTTACGATAGTCTCCATGGAAACGAGGATGTAAAATCAAAAGGCGATAATATTTCAGCCAATTTCAGCTTTTAAGAAAGTTGGTTAACAAACCAAAAACTATTAAAACTCCCTTTCAACTAGAAAAGTCTGATTTTTTCCCTTAAATTTCAAAATAGAATAAGCTTTAATTATTGAATAATTTCACGGAAAACGTTAATTCCGTCCTGAAGATATGATTAATCAAGGGATCTAAGCAATTTTAAATAGTTTTTAGAATATTTTTTCAAAGTCTTAAATGTGAAAATCATTCAAAAATTATATTGCTTGAGAACTGAAGGAACTTAAGTCCATCCGGGAACACCGGGATAAGAAAATTACTAGGAACATCGGGATATGAAAAATTACTAGGAACATCGGGATAAGAAAAGTTACCGGGAACACCGGAATATGAAAAAGACGCCTGGGATACCAGGATGATTGGTAAATGCTGATTTTTATACAAAGTTAGAAATGTATTTGGGAAAATTTAAAAATAATAAACTTATGCTCTACACCCGTGCAAGGCCGGGCATATCAGCTAGTATCTAATATAATAAAATTGAATGTGTGTATGTGGGTTTGTTTGTCTTTTATACAAATCCACAGTTTTCTTTCGATCTGCACCAAACTTGGTATACATACATAAAAAAACTCAGGAAAAAACATAGGCTATGTTTCGAAAACTTTTAATGACCCCTTGACCCTATTTCAACCCTTTTTATGGTCATTTTGCTGAAATAGCTTTATTTCTCCTCAAGAAGAGATCTGCTTACTCCATTGTTGCAAAGAAAACTCAATGCTAAACAACAAGTTTTTAATAGAAACACTAGGTACAAGTCTATTTAAAAATTATATTACTAATTTAAAAATCTATTTCCATGAAATTTAAAAGTTTAAGTATAGTTAACTATATTTTTATTTGAGATTTTATCTAATTTTTATATTTTAAAAGCTTTATGGAATACCATTGTTGTTAAAATAGTCTCCATGGAAACGAGGATGTAAAATTAAAAGGTGATAATATTTTAGCTTTTAAGAAAGTTGGTTAACAAACAAAAAACTATTAAAACTCCCTTTCAACTAGAAAATATTTATTTTGAAAAGCTTTAATTATTGAATAATTTCTCCGAAAACGTTATTTCCTGAAGATATGATTAATCAAGGGATCTAAGCAATTTTAAATAATTTTAAGAATACTTTTTCCATGTAAATGTGGAAATCATTTAAAAATTATATTGCTTGAGAACTGAAAGAATTTTAATCCACCCGGGAACACCGGGATAAGAAAAATTACCGGGAACACCGAAATATGAAAAAGACGCCTGGGATACCGAAATGATTGGTAAATGCTGATCATACACAAAATTAGAAATGTATTAGGAAAATCTTAAAAATTATAAATTTATACTCTGCACCCGTGCAAGGCCGGGCATATCAGCTAGTTTTAAAATAAAGCTGAATTATTTAATATGTTGTATTGAATGTGTGGTATTGAAAATTTTTATTTCCTTTTGAACTTTGCCTACATTAGCAGGAATATTTTAGATTTATTAAAAGGAGTTCAATCTCTAAAATAGTAAAGTGAAAAAACTTACTGTTAGTTTCAGTTGTGATAATATTAGCAAAATTGAAAAATTATCAGTAGAAGCCTTGGATTTTTTATTAAATTACTCACTGAACTTATTCAGTTTTCTAATGTGTTTATTTTTGATATTTTAATGGTATATCTAATTTAAAAACTTTAAGTTTCTACTCTAAAGTTTACTAAAAAGTACATTTTTGTTCTAAATATTCTTCTAAAAAGTTTTTTGAGAAATAACTTTTTAAACTAAGTGCCTACATATTCCGATATTCTTTGCTTAAACATTCTCTATCACAAATAGCTGAAAGCTTGAGTGGTAATGGCTAAGAATCTATGAAAATACCTTATGAAAAATGCATGCAACAACTTTTTAAAAAGACCTTATTTTACAGTTTATGGAACTCTAAAGAAAAAACACTTTTAATACTATATGTTGTTCAAACAAAAAAGGCAAAGTTTCCAATTTACTCTAGTACCCACTACATTATCGAAACACAAAGAAGGTGAACTATGTATGAGCAGCATGAAAAGTGCGACACGCAGTATCTGCTAACTTATCGTTTTATTAAGAGTTACAAGAAAATTCACATTAAACTTTCAATAGTACAAAAAGTTGCATATCTCATGAATACGAAATGTTTTTGAAAACTCACGCCAACCATTTGAAAGAGCTCAGATTTATGATAAAAACCAACCTGCTATCTCTCAGAAATCCTCCCTATTACAACTCTTCTTCAACCAGTATCGGTAATATGAAATGGTTTTTGCACACAAGACATGTTTTGAAATGATGAAAAGAGGACGATAGTTGTAGCTCCTTTTTTTTCGCATTAAGTCTTCTACCTAAAACTTGGCTGTTCAATGAAATGCAATTTTTATTATTTTAATATTGATGGTTCTGGGCACATTTTGTTTCTTAAAAAATTGATATACAGGGTGATTGTAATTTGTTATTAAAGTTTCGATTGCTGTTGAAAATAACTACTGGTCAAATGACCTGATATTAAAATCTGAGTATTACTGAGTATCCTTAAGTGAGGGTTAAGTTTAAAAATAAAATAAAAAAAATTATGTCAATACCCCTCAAACCAAACTAGCAAAATAGATATTAAACAAACTGTTTAAAGCGTCATCTATCAGTTATTTTTGGTATAATATTTTTCATTTCAAATAGAAAATTTATTTAATTACAATTTTTTTATTTTACACGTCCGTATTTTTTATATAACTGTGATTATCTAATATAATAAAATCGAATGTGAGCATATGTTACGGTGAAAGACCGAAATTTGGTGATTGTCGACATTCACCGGTGAATGTCGACAATCACATGTTCGCTTATCTCTGAATGTTGACAATCACCACCGGTATATGTCGACAATCACCGGTGAATGTCGACATTCTCCAATTTCGGACATTCACCGTAACATATGTATATGTGTTTGTTTGTCTTCTATACAAATCCACAGTTTACTTCCGATCTGCACCAAACTTAGTATACCTACGTAAAAAATTAAAGAAAAAATATAGGCTATGTTTCGAAAACATTATTTGACACCCTGACCCTCTTTTGACCCTTTTTATGGTCATTTTGCTGAAATAGCTTTATTTCTCCTCCACAAGAGATCTGCTTGCCCCATTGTTACAAAAACATAATGCAAAATAACAAGTTTTTAAAAGAATAACTAGATATAAGTCTATTTAAAAATTATAACAATAATCTTAAAATATAATTAAATGAAATTTTAAATTTTAAATCTGGTAATTAACTATCTCTCTATTCTAAAAAAAAGTTTTTTGTGAACGGTTTCCAGAGAAAGGCTTTTTAATTACTGATCCGTATAACAAATATTTGGTATTAAACTGTCCGGATTCTTTTGAGGATGTGCAATAAGTGTTTATAATTTCTGAAAAAAATCTCAGTTTCAAAATATTTCCATTTTTTTAGATTACGGATATGGTTGCAGTTACAAAGCAAGGAAACTATTGATTTTAAGGTACGTGCCTACGTTGAAAACGTCAATTTCGACCAAAACTAGTAATTTTTGTTTTTGATTTTATAATTTAGTACAGCTTTTAAGCTTTCCAAAACTATTTCACTTTTGATTCTATAGCAACTAGAAAAAAAGTTATAGCTAGTTAAAGAAAGCAAGATGCAAAATGTCATTTCAAATGCGTTTTTCTCCGAACAGTTTTTCTAATAAATTTAGTCACGGTAAAAATGATTTCTCAAAATCTATTGCTTGTATTGTTATGAAGTTTGGCATGAATGTTTTTGATAGTATTATCTAGGGAATGACCTATGGAAATCTTGTTAAGTTGATTCTAAGTGAGTGTAGGAGCTTGTTTATATAGGAAAGAAAGGAAAAAAAACTGAAAATTTAATGTATTCCTAATTAAAAGGCTGTAACTTCTATAAAAATTTTTATATCTAGCACTTCTTAGGTCATTCCCTAGATAATTGTCCTAAAATTATGTTACAGGTTTAAAAATCACTTTAAGTTAGCTAGATTTTTAATTATGATTTTTATCGTAAACTTAAAAAATGATCAAATTTAAGCTATTTTTATTAAATTTTATGAATTAGATTAATATTTTTTAAACTTTTATATTTAAATAACTGTTTTCTAATATAAATGCATCTAAAAAACTAGAAATATCAGTATATTTTACATTTTTAAAGAAAAAGTTCTCCAACGTAGGCACGTACCTTAAAACAATTGAAAACATATTTCACTGGTTTTTTAATATTAAAATATATGAAATAATCATCTTTCTTTTTATAACACGAATTTAAAATATATATTTTGAGTTATTTTTAACAATATTTATATTTTTGTTGTTCAAACGGTTTTAATTACACTCCTTGCCATAAAAAATAGCGCAACAAGAAGAAAAAGAGATATCGAAGCCAAATTTATTTCCATGATTACCCATAGTATGAAGGTTGATTGATAAAAAATTCAGACTCCCTTGAAGTTGGGGGACCGAGAAAATCAGTAAAAAGTGTTGACTCCATAGGTGTCCATAACCGCCGCTACACGCCATGGTATTGAGTGAAAGGGGCTCTAAATGGGCTGTTGGGGATTGAAGGACCATGCTGCCTCCCCACGTACTCAAATTTTATATGGTGCACCAGCGGACGTTGCATACCGGACAAGATGTTTTTTCTCATTGACCGGACTTGTTTTGTGGGCGTTGGTTCCGGAGAACGGGAAGGACGAGGTAAAAATGCAACCTAGGGGGCAAGAAGAAAGCTTGGACATTGCGTGCAACATGTCGTTGTGCATTTTTCTCCTGAAACTTGTCCGCAGGACAGGTCTGAAGGTAAGACCGGACAACCGGCTGCAAAACATTAACGACACAGCTCTCGTTGGTCAATGTAACGGTATATCATACTGAGGACATGCGGGAAGGGGATGGATATCGTTTGCAGTGCTGTAAAGTGTCCATTTGGTCCGCATAGCTTCTTACATCTTTGTCTATAAACAAGGAGAAGAAAATAAGCTTTTCTGTTTTCAATAGTGGAACAAATAAAGAAATGAAAATCCAAAGGGCATGACATTGTGTTTATGAGTGAATCCCGCTTCGGTTTGCAGCACCACGACGGTTGGATATGAGTTTGAAGACACAATGGAAAGAGCGCAGTAAGCTGTTGGTTTTCTAATAGACCCACGGAGTAGTGGTCCTGAGTAACGGAGTGGTGATGCATTGGATTCCATTTCCGCAACTCCTGAGAATGATTTACCAGTACTTTTACCAACCTGAGCTGCGTCATTCGGGTTTTGCAGCCGGTTGTCCTTCCTTACCTTCAGACCTGTCCTGCGGACAAGTTTCAGGAGAAAAATGCACAACCCCATGTTGCACGCAGTCCAAGCTTTCTTCTTACCCCCCTAGGTTGCATTTTTACCCCATCTTTCCCGTTCTCTAGAACCAACGCTCACAAAACAAGTCCAGTCAATGAGAAAAAAGCCTCTTGTCCGGTATGCAACGTCCGCAGGTGCACCAGATAAAATTTGAGTACGTGGGGAGGCAACATGGTCCTTCAATCCCCAACAGCCCATTTAGAGCCCCTTTCACTCAATACCATGGCGTGTAGTGGCGGTTATGGACACCTATGGAGTCAACACTTTTTACTGATTTTCTCGGTCCCCCAACTTTAAGGGAGTCTGAATTTTTTATCAATCAACCTTCATACTATGGGTAATCATGGAAATAAATTTGGCTTTGATATCTCTTTTTCTTCTTGGTGCGCTATTTTTTATGGCAATGAGTGTATATTTAAAACTAATGTATAATTAATCAATATTTTATTTTTAAATAATAAATTGATATTTTTATATTTATCTGTGTTGTTGTGGCAACCTAGTCTTTACTTTATTTACAGTAAAATAAAATCACTTTCGGAAATTTTGAACTTTTGCATTTATTTTTTACAATAATTATTTTATATCCTTTTGCAAGTATGTTTTTAAGGTAGTAAAATGTAACTTTTTATTTCATAATGCTAAAACGCAAAAAACTAGATAACACGGATGAATGTTTTAGAAATAAAGATAAAAATCGAAAATATTTGAAGTCTAGAAATTCGTGTCATTGCTATGAAACTGACACAACCTCGACGTTTGTTTGTTCTCATGAAGATAAATTCTAAATTTTCGAGATGTTTATGATAATTACTACATTTTTCACAGCCAATTGATAAAAATCATTACAAATTTTAAGAAAAATAAATTTATTTCTGAGATGTCTCAGTGCTTCTTAAGGGATCTGTGAAAAAATATTACCTTGGGGAAATGGTAAAAGAATGTTTACATTGCTCTGCTGTTAACTTTATTGGAATTATAGAGTGATCCGACAATTCATGTTACCATAAACCACTGAAAAACTGTTAAGAAACTGTTAAAATTCTGCCACTGAATAGATATCAGTCATTTTTGAAAGAATACCCCGTATAAGTACTACCCCTGTTTTAAGAATGTTTTATAAAGTGAGTAAGTGCCGTGAGTTGGGTTTTGTGAGGATTGCGAAGCGGTCCAAAAGTTTTTGTGCAAGCAGTTAACGGGGGTTGGCGAGCGATAGCGAGCAGGGGGCGGTAGCTCCCTAGTATTTAAAAATATTTTTATTTCAAAGTTCATCTAGCTTTTAAATAAAAAAGTTTCATGGAATAGCATTGTTGTTAAAATAGTCTCCATGGAAACGAAAATGTAAATAAAAAACGATCGCTTCAAGAAAGTTGATTTACAAAACAAAAACAATTGAAAATGTGAAAGCTCTTTCAACTAGAAAGATATATTTTTTCATAAATTGCAAAATGGATTACGGTTTAGTTATTGAATAATTTCACAGAAAAAGTTAATTGAAATCCTGTATGATTAATCAAGGATTCTAAATGGGCATATTTTAAGTATTTTTGGGGGATTTAAACTGATTTTCTATGGGGATCATGAGGTTAAATGTACAAATTGTTCAAATATTAAAATGCTTGACAACTGGATGGATTAATACCTTTCACCTGGTAAAATAAGGTTAAAAAATATTGAAAATTAAAAAAAAGAAAAATCCTAAAGCTATAACTTCACCCGTGCAAGGCAGGGCATATCAGCTAGTAACTCATAATTTACTTAACGTAAAAAACATTTTAGATACCTACGAGAAATTATTTCAATTTGTGTTCTAAATTCGCAATGGGGATGGGTGTGCGTCCTTCGTCTGTTATATTTCAAGGTCTATAACATAAAACATTTTTGTAATTTTGTTATTCATTCATCATTTTGTTAATGTTTCTGTCTGTGTGTATAATAGTAAATTTGAATTGATTTTATTTTAAATTTGAAATCACTCTTCGTATAAGATTCGATACCTGATAATACTCGATGCCCAAATTCCAAAACCTAGAAGCTTCAATTTTGCTTATCACCGCAGAAATTCAATTTATTTTGCGACGTGTGTACAACATATCCACAAACCTGGATGTGAAGACTGGATATACAACAGCCCCAAGGATGTATGGAAGGAGGATGGTTCGAGAAGGCGGATATGCCTAAGCTATAGTAATTGAATAGGTGGGCATGCCTGATATAACGTGGCTCTAATGAAGAGCTGTTGTGATAACTAACTCAAGGATATTATGAGGTGTGTGGCTGGCTGAACGTTGTATCGTTTTCATAAGGAATGTGTCAAACCTCATCTTATTACGTTGGTGTCATCTGGTATAGTTGTTGTCAGTGTCAGCTAATAATATCAAGGGTTTGCTAATTTTCTATGTTTGAAATTTGTATTGTCACTGCATTGGTTAATATTTTACGTACTTTCATTATTTTTTAAGTGTATGTACACGCTATTATAATGTAGCTAAAGTTTGAAAAATCAAGATCACTAAGAACATAATTAAGTCTCAAGATTGTTTTATTTTTCGGGTTTAATTTTTTTGAATGAGGTTTAAAAATAAGTGTAAAATTAATTCATAATATTAAAGGCTAAAATCTATCAACATCTCTTTAATTAAAAACATTCAACAGAAAACGTATAAAATGACTGATTTATGTATCTAATATAATAAAGTAAAGTGTGGGTATGTTTGTCAACAATGAGTTTTCTATTTGTGTGAAACCACAAAACTTCCGTCAAGAAAATGTTTATGGCTGATATTTTGTAAGTCTGGCATTCAATAACTGTTATTATTTGTAAAATGATTGCTCGAGTGTTACATTTATAGTATATATTTTTGTAACTTTGAGCTTCAATACATGCTTTTAAGAATACTATGCAGTGCTGGAGACAAAATTCGTTTATAACAAACTGAAGACCGTATTCTTTATGTTTGACCTTTTAAAAACTCTACTTTTCTAACAACGCACTTTTTAAACTTTACTATCAGATAAAATTTAAAGTAAGTATAATCAAAAACTGCAAAATAAACAAATATCAAAGATAAAAAGTCTAAAATTGTTTGTTTACTTGTCAAAAGCGTGGTGAATATCTCGATTATTAATACATCCATTGGCTTTTTATTCGTTAAAAACAACGAGACGCACTTCTGAATATTGTCCCGTGATTACATCATTACCATTCCTCAATTACAATTTGATAAGTTTGGAACCGATTCTCTCCCACAACTTTACGTTTCCGTCAAGAAATTAGGGGTCCCAAAGTCTCAGAGACCAGGCCAAAGTCATTAATCTTTCAAATGAGGCCCTTGCTTCCAGGAAAAGAAGCCCCAATTAGACAATTCTGTTGAAACTGCATCTCATTAAAGCTGAGGGAAACCTTGAATAGTTTGTGATTGAACAGCTTCTGACTACCCTTTAGCTGACCAGGCTCTTAATTATCGCACGGTAACTTGTCCATGCAAATGTAGTACCTCCTCCTGTCAAAGGAAAAAGTCTTCTAATTGTTTACCTGGCTTCGGAAAAATAAGTTTTTGTTTTCAGTTAGGTTTAATCTCCTGTAATTGCTTCATTTTTCTCGTATGTATGCGGCGGCGAAAGGTATTAGCATTTAAATTGAGTGTGAAATCCGGCAAATGTGGTTTTTTGACATTGCTTTTTGTGTAATCTTGCGAAATAAGTTTTTTGAATCACCGTATTGTGTTTTTGAATAGAAATATTCGACGACATTTGGAGTAGAGCTTACAAACACGTTTGTTTTCGTACATATATGCATTTGAATGAACTCATATTATATTTCCCAGAAATGTTTGGATTATGCATTAAGAATTTTCTCACTGGGAATTCAATTTGACTCACAAAGAAAGATTCCATATGAATATGTAAATTATCTTTTGTCTTTAAAGGTCTGTCTGACTTTCTGGCTGGGTTAAATAAAAGGTCGAGTTAAAATTCTTTTGTTCCCTTGAATTCTTCTTTGGGGTATATCCATTGATTTATATCTGAATGCTTCTCAATTAATTTAATCTATTTCGGGTAAAAAATAACAAAGAACTACAAGGAATTCTAAATACTTATAATTGATGATGGGGTCTAAAAATATATCAAAATTGATTAGATTGTTTTTCGAAACTTTAACCTTCGAATTTTCGACACGAGATTCTGCTTGTTCTCTGGACTTTTTCCTTTAAAGAAAACTTGTCAGCTGGGTATTCAAGATCTATTTTTAGAGTAAAAAATGCGTCCTTAAAAAGTTCTACGTATAACATAAGACATATTATGAGCAAGGAAAGTTACATAAAGAATCAACTTGAGGCATGATCACTAAAAGTCGTGCAATGGCTATTTTTATCAGTATTTGTCTGATTTAAAATTATATGCCTTTTTCGTATTGTACCTTTTACTATACAGTTTATTTCATTTAAAATTATTTTTTTACTATTAATAATTTTCTTAATTTTTTTTCCTTAAACCTGTAAATACTAGAGAGACTATATACGAGAGAGACGACAACTCGCTTAAAAGCGTCTCTGCGCATCCAATTCTGTCCAAATTCTGTCCAAAATGTATCACGCCGCCCCACGCTAATCCTATGGAGGGAAACCTGTGGCGAGATTCGTTTCCTGCTGCAAAATACTAATTAATTAGTTAATTGTTAATAATTATCTGTATTAATCAGAAAACAAAGTAAGATTCCTAAGATTCGATTCCTGCAATATTATACTAATTAATTATCAAAAAACTAATTACTAATTAAATTGTTTATAATTATCTGTATCAATTGGAAAATAAGGTACGATTCCTATTTGATTCGATTCCTGCTGGAATCGATTCCTTCAAGGGTTCGATTCCTTGGTATCGATTTCAAGGCATTCGATTCCATTTCGATTCCGGAATCGATTCTTTCAGAAATATTTAGAACCCTAGCCACACCTGCCGTCATACACACGGGAGATCCCACAGAGGGGCCTGGCTTTTCTTTAAGGGTGGGGGAGATACCACCGATCAATTGTTTGAGTATCCCCCAGACCGTTCAATTCGGGGATTAGCCCTCTCTCCCCTTTGTTTAACATTCACCCACTTTAGGAACTGAGCAACTGTAGGCAAACAGGCTCGTTCTTCTTTTTCCCCGTGTAGGCGAATCATTTATCGAAAAATAAGTTCTTTGGGGTTCTTTTGTGGGGAGGTTGGGGGTTGTATGAGGGTGTCGTGTTGATTGAATTTTTATTCCCGAGTTTGAAAAAGTATTGAAAATGTAGGATGGAGTAACCTGTTTAAATTAGTTTCGTACAAAATTTGAAAAGTGTTGATCCTTTATGTAAAATATTGGAAATGAAAGTAATTATTTCCTTTAATATTTTTGAATTATTTTTAATAATTTTTCTTTACATTTTTAATTAAGACACATAAAAACAAACTTAATACAAAGATTCAATCCTGATACAGATTATCAGCAATTCATTGCGAAATATTAAATTGCCCGTTAAAAAAGGCTGGCATTTCCTAAAGTGCAATATAAATCCAATTCCTTGATTTTGAGCCGAAATTGTATCAAATATCTAAATTTTTTAAGTCCTTTATATGTTCTAAAGTTATTATACTTTTTTTTAATAATAAAGCACGATACTTTTGAAGAATAAATATTGAAGTACTAATTAAATTCCAAGTTATATGTTTCATGGATTTTTATAAGTACGATTCTAAAAAGATTTTAACACACGACAAATAGATCCGAAGCAAATGTTGAACACGATGAACAACTAAATCTTTTCATTGCATATCTCTATCTCGTAACACAAAAATGTATTATTAAAGAACTACTCAGATAAAACAATGATAAATGAAATCTATTATATTTCATGCCTCGTTAACTGCTTGTAAAGAGCATGTTCGCCTAGTTCCTTGTCTAGAACAATGTTTTAATGATACCTGCGTGAAGTTAAATAATTAATAACCAAATACAAAATATTTTGTCTGCTAATTTGACACTAAGTGAGTATTTTTTCAATGAATCATTGAAAAGATTTCATGCAAGTGTAGAATGATACCCAGTAAATTTGGAAAAAAAAATTCGAAAAGATTTAAAAATAAATCCTACAAAAATTTTTGATACTTGGTGTCCGTCCATTGTTAATTGTTGAATTTTAGTTAAATGTTTGAAATGAAGATATTTATTAGCTGTAACCTGCGTGGCCTTTGATAGGCCTAAAAATTTTTTAAAATCGTAACATTTTGTATACATTTTTTAAATTAATTGCTTAGTAACAAACAAACAACTACCCTTAACTCTTACAAGTGCAATTAGACGAGTAAACATTATAATTAAACACGCATGGAATGGAATGAGGAAGTTGCATGATTTTTTTTTATTTTTTTAATCGATTCTTCTTGCAAAAATAAGCAACTACCCAAAATTTGAGGCCGATCGAGAAAATTTTGATTAGTTATATAAGGGTACAAATGAAGATACGCTCTTAAAACGACAGTCCTAAAACTGAGTAAAAATTACTCAAAGTGCATCCGAATTAAATTTATTCAAATTTGAAAACATGAATAATGAATATATACTCAATGAGGAAGTTGCATTATTTTTTTATTTTTTAATCGATTCTTCTTGCAAAAATAAGCAACTACCCAAAGTTTGAGGCCGATCAAGAAATTTTTTGATTGCCAAAAAAATTAACAAAAATTACCTTTTTAAAAGCGCGCGAAAACGCCAAGAGTTTGGATGTGACGTCATCTTATACTAGGCATTGTTGTAAAGCAATGGAGTTGATGGTATTATTGTTGACGTCATCTTATAGTTTAAACAATAAACGTTTTCAGTCACGTGTTTTTTTCTCGACTTTTAAATTAAAATATTTAATTACCTGTTCATTTTTTTTGAAAAACTGACTAGATATTTCATTTTACCATACAAAAAACCATACGGAACACTTGTTTGTTTTTGAAAATCTGACACATGCAACTTCCTTATGGTCACTGTTGAACACAAAAATTGATAAAAAAAACTTTTTACTAAAATTAAAAAACAAACGAGATAAAAATGTAGTTTATAATAAATATGTCGTGTGAAGAAGCCAAACGTAGTTAAAATCAGTACAACTTTATTAGAAGCATTTAAAAACATCTAAAAAGCACATCAAAGTCAATTTCTCAAAGAGTCAAATCTCTCTATACATCACGGTAGTCAGCAGTCTCAGATATAGTAGAGAGCCTGTATACGAGAGAGGTGACAACTCAGTATAGCGCGCGCATATTGGTAAACAGGTTTTCTGTTCTTCACAGCCGGTTCCCTTCATAGGATTAGCATTGGACTCGAAACAAGCGTCATGATACAGTTTGGACAGAATTTTGGACGAAACTGGATGCGCAGAGACGCTTTTAAGCGAGTTGTCGTCTCTCTCTCGTATACAGGCTCTCTAAGATATAGCAGTTACAGATGCAGCTCACGCGCTGGCCACCCCACTAAAATATACAGGGTGTCATATAAATGTTGGGTCACACTTCTAGGGTGGATAGTAGACACCTAGACGAGTGAGAATCACATAGGATTTGGGGGTTCCAGGCCAAATCCCAGGGAGTTAAAAATGGAGCGACACCCCAAGAAAATTATTGAAAAATTCAATTTGTAGAAGAACTACTATTGGTAAAAATTTAATTATGGTCTCAAAAATTGTGGTTTAATATGATCTTTAAAACTATCTTAAAAGTTTTCAGTTTAAAATTTTTTTATAACAAAAAAAGTTTAAAAACCACAAATAATGTGAAAACTCTGCCAAAACTTTATTTTTTATTTTGAAATCATTTCTTTTGATTTAATAATCTGAAAGATCATAGTTGAAAACCCTTAAGTCCAAAGTTTCACGTAAAAACCATCAATATTAAATGCTTGAGATCCTATTAAAGCATGGTTTAAGTCCGTTTTTTGCGTCCGCAAACTGCTGTTTTAGAAACGGCTATAGGAAACCAGTTTGCGCACGCAAAAAACGAACTTTAACAGGATCTCAAGCGTTTAATATTGATGGTTTTTACCACAGAGTACTAGAACAGAGAGTCCGTCGCCATAGGCGCTATTGGAAATCGAAAAGTTGGATGAGTGTGGGGCTATTTTGGCGCTGCGATCGCATCAACGTCACGAGAGGCGGGACGGAAAAGCCTGATTGGTTGAGAAAAACTTTTTCCTTCTCCTTCGAAAATAGAAGATTGAGTGACAGCCAATCACAGGTTTGATCTCTCTGTCAATCATTTAGTTCATCGTGGCGCCCTCCAAACCATCCAACATTTGAATATATCGTTTTGGACCCTCTGTTAGGATTTTTCTCTGTGGTTTTTACATGAAACTTTGGACTTAAGGGTTTACAACTATGATCTCTCAGATTATAAAATTAAAAGAAAGGATTTCACTATACAAAATGAGGATTTGGCAGAATTTTCACATTTTTTGTGTTTTTTTTTAACTTTTTTCATAACGAAACAAATTTTAAAGTGAAGACTTTTGAGATAATTTTAAAGATCATATTAAACCACAATTTTTAAGACCATAATTAAGTTTTTACCAATAGTAGTTCTTCTACAAATTGAATTTTTCGATAATTTTGTTGGGGTGTCGCTCCATTTTTAACTCCCTGGGATTTGGTCTGGGACCCCAAATCCTATGTGATTCTGACTCGTCTAGGTGTCTACTAGGGTGGAGTGAAAAACACGAATTTCGGAAATTGAAAACGCCTATGGTGGGAATAGCTGTGGACAACCATGCCTATTAATATGAGCCATATAATATTATGAGCTCAATCAATTAATATCTTCAGATGCCCCTTTCACTTTGAAATTTCGAAATTTTGCCAATTTTTTCATATAAATAACAATAACTCATCCATAAAAAATTAATTTAATAATTATTAATAAATTAATTTAATTAATATTAATAACAATAACTCATCCATAAAAATTAAAACCACGGCTTGCATATAGACTCTCAAACTTTATATTTACAAACAAATCAAGAAACGAATGGTGGTTTGAAATCCCGCTTTGTAATTCAAAAGCAATAAACCATAAGTCGAGCAACAAAATTGGTGAGTTTTCTTTAGACTCAGTTCTTTACTTCTTCTAGGGCATATCTCGCATATTCTATTCATTCTGGTGCATATTCTATTCAATTCGTAAAACCCCACTTTAAACTCTTCAACCCCTGTATGCTGAATTTTTTTTTATGATGGGGTTCATTTAATTTATCAACTTGAAAATAAATAAATAAACTAAGTGAGTTAATTTAAAATTTTACTATTCTCAATCTCGCTCGTATGATAACACTCGTCATCCTTTAATTTCCTCATGTTCCACAATTTTTCTCGTACCAAATAAAAATTTCTATTAAAATCCTAATCACCTAATTCAGGTCACACCTGAGAAACAAAACTGTCTCATTTCCACCACAATTTTAATACAATGAATAATAATCCCTGACTAACATCCCTTAATAACGACCCTTCACGCATATAACTATAAGGCAGTTTTAAAACACATAATTGAGACACACTATTTCACCTAATGATATGTACGTTTAAGTGAGCTTTAAACACAAGGTTGAGCCATCTTCGAAAAATCTTCAACGTCTCTAATTACACGGCTTTGCGTTTTGTATTACGGGGCGAAAAGTGTGACATTTATGCCGTTGGAAAAGCTAATTATAAAAGCACTTTTACTTGCTCAGGAGATTCCGGATTACTTAAATACGCCTTGTTTAATTAGAATTACCCGAACATCCATGCTCGCGATTATTTGCATGCGGGTGACAATTGCAACTCATTAAGAATTTTACTGCGTGTCTTTCCGGTTTAGTGCAGCAAGGAAAAAGGCTTGACGAGCCTGTTGGACGACGGGAGTTTTCGGTCTGGTGCAAATTGAGTTTTAACTCTGTAGTAAACGCGCTTGGAAGTGGTGAGCGCTTGACCTAGGGAACAGGAGATTGCTCATGCTGTTCTTCTGGCTCTTTTAAAATACTTTCGAATTATTCAGAGGCATCCTCTTTTAGTCAGTAAATAAAGTTAAGCTCCTCCTAAGGAGAGTGTTTGCTTATTTAAATATATTCTTTAATGACTCCTTAACGTACCTCCTCCAAACGACACAATTGTCTTGGAAGTTGCTTTTGAAACAACGCTTAGTTGAAGCATTAATTCGCTATCAATTGATCCCAGATGTCGTTCGTTGAATTGGATTATTGTTTTTCGTATGCAAATCGAGTTAATCAGGCAAAATGCAATGATCTTCTACCTTAATGTTTTACGTCTGTGAAGTTGTTCGGTTCATTTTGTTTTTCTTTATTTTCGTGCTTGTATCCAGATTACCTATGTAATGAAAAACTGTTTCTTTCATTTCTGTCGAACTAAGCCCCCCCCAATACCTTAACTAATACTAAAAAGAGTTGTTTCTAAACTACTCGCAGGATGATGATTCTAAAAATCTAAATAAGAATACTTTAAATATAAATACAATACTATGAGTTACTATAAATTTTATCTGGCAATTTTATCCTACATAATAAATAATTAATTATGCTAAAAGGTAAGACAATCTATCTTTAAAAAATATTAAAATTTCATGTTCGCATATTAGAAAAGATTGTTAAATTCCGTTAGCGTATGGATAAAAATGTTTAGTTTGATCAACAAAAATCAGAAAAATTTTATCGATATTTGAATTTATCGCACTTAAAAGAGCTTTGCGATATTTATCTGGAACTGTAACGGAATTGAACCGAAAAAATATTTTATTTAAAAAAATACTAGTTTAAAATTTTGTTAGGGGTCAAACCCTTTTATTTCAGAATGAAAAATAAAGATTCAAAAAATGCTATCATAACTAAGATTCCTAACTAATTTATAACTAAGATATTAAGATTCCAAAATAAAATGTTTTAACTCAATTAACGAAATTAAAAAAACATCATATAGACTTATAAAAAAACTTAATAACAAGCGTGTCAAAGTTCCTCATTTCAAAACAGTGAATGAACAAGTCAATGCAAGCTTAGCCGATACAACTTTGACATTTTTCCCCGATTTCCTCCTTTGAAATATCAACTCGATTGTCAAAACAAAATTCTCTCTGCTAAAAAGAGCGGAACAACCAAATCCAAGAAGGTAATAACTTAGCAGACTTCTAGTAATTGAGAAAAATACTCGAAATATCTCTTATTCGCATCGGGGTATGTGTCTCCTATCTCCATTGCTAGAGGAAAATATTTTCGTTGCGAAACAAATCAGACAGAGAACGGGAATTTTCCCATCTTCTGATTGGAAATGTAATAAAATAATAACAAATAGAGACGTCTCTTTTTTCTTCCTCTTATCGGTGCAAATCAAGTGGGCAAAGAAGACATTTCAGAGATTATGCTAAGAATAGAATGTCAATGAAAGAGTTTTTTGATAAGCGAGTTTGCCGTTTTCAGCAAAAGTCATACTTTTTTACTATTTGTTCTAAATTAGATTAACTATACCGTGGGAGTTATATCAAAACATTTTTGTAAATATGCTAAGAAATATCACAATTATTTAAATCGAAATCCTCCTAATGCAGTCCGTAATATAAAATCTTTAGGTACGGTTTTATTTAACCTTCCTACCCCGCATGGGGTCTAATTCGATCCCAAACGCACTTTGACGCTTGATATCTCCCATGTATTTTTGTTTTGGCAATTTCCAATGCTAGTATTCCTTAAGTACGCAAAGTTTTACAATGGGTAAAAATTTTGGAGTTATTATTTAATTTTTAAGTGTCATGGGGAAAATAGTCACCTATTCCCCCTCTGGGGTCTGCTGAGACCCCAGGCATGAATGGCGGTAAAACAATATCAAATAAGGATTAATATTTTATTTGTTGTCATATTATTGATAAAACATGGTTTTTATGTTTGTTTGAGACGTTAAGATATTTATTTGAAAGACATTTTCGTAGAAATCGTCATTTTTTTACAAAGAGAAGATTGGGGCAAAGTACATTGAATTACTCGCTATTTCTTAATTTTTTCATTCATATTCTAAGAAAAATATACTATTTATAGAAATGTTTTTATTATCTAACAGTTTCAGCAAAAAAACTTTCACTTGACAGCTTTCGCCATGACTTCCTGTTGAACAAATTCACAATATAAATTCATGGCTTGTAAATATGTTTTTTAATTCAGTTTTTTACGAAAGAATAAGAATTTTTTAAAAGATTTATGAGTATTTACTGAATTCAGAATGTGATTTCTTAGAATTATTCTTTGAAAACTTATATAAAAAAGGCGAAACACTGTTTCACCAAATCTGAACCGATAATTTTTTGTAATATTATTTCAATTTTGAAAAGGAAAAAAGACATTTCACATGAGTTTCATAATACTAAATAAATTATTATGGGATTAAAGGTCGCTCATAGTACAGAAAGTAAAGGAATTGAAACTTCATAAATCGTTAAAAATAAACTGATAAATTCTATCCGTTCAAGGCCGGGTATATCAGCTATTATACTTTAAGCAGTGTGATTCTAAACATTTTAAGTAAAACAAATTTATTATGGTTAATTTCTGAAATTTAATTCTTGTTTGAAGGTTCAGGTGTTATAAAAAACGTGTATCAAAAGAAACCAAATAGCGCCGTAATAGGACAAAAAATTAGAAAATACCAAAAGAATTAGAAAAATAATTCTGTAGCATCTTTTTAGAAGAAAAGAATGATAATTTATTACATTTAAAGTTTTTTTTTCCCTTAACTATAGGCACGCATGGGATACTATTAGAACCCATGAGGGGGAATATGTGGCAATTTTTTCAGGAGGGTAGGAAGGTTAATTTATTTATTTTCATATAATGTTATCTTAATTTCCTAAGTTCAATACAGAGAGCTAATTTGATAAAATAAAACCTTCAAAGGAAATGAAATAAGAAACGTCAACATTGGAAAAAAACTCCTCGTTTCTGTTAGAAAAATAGTTTTAAGTAGTATTATAATTTATCTTTTGTTGAGTCTCTACAGAAATAAGAAAAACATTTTAAATATAAATGAAAAACATTTTTGATTTGGGATTTCATAATCTTCAAAGAAATTGAAAGTCGAATGAATTAAGTTTTGATTTGTTTAACATATTGAAAATAATATTTTTTTTTGCATATGAAACAAAAAAATTTTAATAACCTCTGCATATGATATCTAAAGAAGAACTTCATACTTTGCTGCTTTAATAAACCAATAATATCTCCCTTTCTTTTTACAAAAGCCTAAACTAAACATTTTTATCAACTTATAATCATCTAAAAAACCCTGTACGTTAATCATATCGTTATGGTATACGTATTTTTTTTCAAAATGGGACAATTTAATCTTTCGTTAACCTTTCTTTTCCTTAGTATTACGCTAATGGACTTAGGTGTAGCTTTTTTACGATTTCTCACTGCCTCCAGTTTCCATTTTAAATCGTGTTTTTGGGCGTTTTCTTCCATTAACTATATTGTTTTCACTTATTCCCAGAAGTTTCTCGTATCTCCCATGAGATGAAAATACCCCAAACTTCGGTGTAGTTGTGTCGGAATTAAAAAGCCAAAAATTTGAAGGTTGACTTTCACTTCTCCCAACATGGACATATTAATTTATATGCACGGGCAATTTGTTTCCTCGCATGACACACGTTTCTACTACAGAATTTGCTTCAATTAATCACCCTCGGCATCATTAATTGTACCTCATCAAAGGAATTAACCGAAACTAGGATCACAAAATGCCTTTTGTTCCACTAACTCCGATACTTATACAAGCTTTTACAAACGAATTTCTTTGGAAGAGAATGGGATCTTTTCAGGAACACATAGATCGTGATCTATGAACTCGATATCTTTATTTGCCATCGTGAATAAATCTAGTTTGTATTGTAAGTTCACTCAAAGTGAAAGATTGGTTGTAGTGCACAACAAAGTAAGGTTAAAAGGAAATGCGGAAAACGTAGGGAAAGACCCAAAATTGGATATTGTTTGTACGTTAGGGAAACTTTAAATAATCGGACTCTGTTCTGTTATTTGTCAGTGATAGTTAAGCTTTTATGTTTCTATCATCTCCAAGCTAAGGAAAAGTAAGATCTGTATTTTACAACGTTTTTATTAGGTCGCTTTCAATCTTGTCTGTCCGTCCGTCTATCTGTCTGTTCGGGAGGAATTTAGTAATCAATTTTAAACATACTTCCCCATGAGCTAGAGACTTGAAATTTTGAACATAGTTCAGATCTGGATGACAATACGATATTATCTCGTTACTTCGGTTCAATTTGGTGTCCCCGAACCCCCAGGGGGACTTAAAATTTAGAAGTTCAACTATAGGACCTTATTTTTAAAAAATCATTGTTGTGCAGTTGGCCTCCTCTCGTTATCAAGATGGCTTTAGAAGTGTTGTATAAAATATTAGTAAAATGAAAATTTGTAAGAATAAAAGTAATACACAGTACATGCAGTACTTCATGCAACTTTTGTATTTGTAATACATCTAAGGGACTGACTTTATTAATTAGTTACTGACAAGTTTCTCACCAATATATTTTTAAAACACTTTTTTATATTACTAGTGTTTCAAAAATTTCCAACATCATCTGAATAATAGCTAGAGGCAAAAACTGTGCAATGATTTTAACAAAACAGGGTAAAGCCATGTGTTATAGTTAAAGTTCAGAAAAAAAAACACTTTTTATTTTAAATAAAGAGAAAATAATCAAATTCTTGGAAGGCGTTCAGGTCGCGAATTCTAAACTTTACACAACAAAACTAAAAACCAGAAAATAATTAATGAAAAAAAACCTTTTTAAAGAACAACGTTTTTAAAATGCACTAAAAAGTATAAAATAATTTTTTGCAACTCCTTGTAAAACGAAAAACGTGGGGATCATGAATTAGGTATTTAATCCAACTTAATTTCATCATTATTTTAATAATTTTTAACTGTGGATATAATGGTAAATAGAGTGGCAAGAGTAGTGGCTGTAAATATTATTGCATGATCCCCACGTTTTTCGTTTTATAAGGAGTTGCAAAAAATTATTTTATACTTTTTAGTGCATTTTAAAAACGTTGTTCTTTAAAAAGGTTTTTTTTTCATTAATTATTTCTTTTATTTGTTACTAAAGGGCTAGGATTGTGTTAGTTTGGAAACAACTAATTATTTATTGTTGAACTTTTAGGAATATTTTTGCTAATTAATATGATCTTGATATTATAAGACATATAAATATAAGCCATTTCACCAAAAGAAAATGAATTTAAGGTAGAAGATATTCCAGATTTTTAGAGAATTGGAAAAATTAGTAGGTACCTGAGTTTTAAGAAGAAGAATTATTGTAATAAATATAATTGGGGATAGAAACAACTGGAATTTTTGAAATTAAACTTATAAGTGTACAAATAAATCCCTTTTAAATAAAAATATATTAGAATTTAAAGTTAAATATGAAACCAGTTTGTTACAAAGGAATATACACCTTTAAAATGAAAGCTTTTAAGCTTTTTGTGAGACATTTCTTTAACCCATTACTGCCTGACGTCCCTTTTTAGGGACGTTTTTTAAAAGTCCTCCCATTTCTACAAAAATTGTTCCTTTGAATCAAAATTTGTAATGATGTATCTCTGATCATCATAGAACATAAAGAACACAAGAAGAAAGCAGAATTTTAAAAAAATTTCACTTTTTTTAATGTTGGAAGATAGAATTTTTCAGAAAAGTGCTTTTTTAAAAATTTTTAAAGAAAAAGCTTAAAAATCCTAGTTGTTATTTTAAAAAAATGTCAATGCCGATATATATTACTGTTTGTACATTAAATCAGTTTGGGTGTTTTTTTATTTATCCAAAATATTTTATCTTGACCTTATTTTGGACCCTCGAAAAGCGTCCCTAAAAAGGGACGTCAGGCACGAATGCCCCCGTGGTTTTCCCCATAGCGAAATGCTAGTGTTTCCTTTATTTTTTCATAAAAACGCGTTCGATTCTTATGAAATGAATTAAATAACTGATATTTATAAAATTACTTTAATTTTAGCTAATAAATTTATTATTTTTGTTTATTTTTTTTGGAAAATACTGTTATTTCTGCTAAATTAATGGAATAAAAAGTCTTAAATTATAAGGAATTAATTAATTTGTATTAATTAAAAGGAATAAATTAATTATTTTACTATATTTATTACTCATACAAATATATTCCGGTTATATTTTAATTAAAAGTTTAATAATTATTAGTTATAATGACTTTTTGTCATTAAAATTGCCAAAAAAGTCGCTTTTGTGATAAGGTTTCGGCTTTTTTTCTAACTGGATGTCGCTAATCATTGTGTTCTATACTGCAGATCAATCTATATCATCTGGCTTGCTAATGCACACCCCACTAATGCTTGATTTTTGGGGAGAAATTCGTGTTCCGCACAATTAAATTAAATAAAATGAAGAAAGTATGGGCATTTGAAAGACTTAAACTTCACAAATTGAGATATTCTGATGGATTTGAGGTGTGTAAAAGTAATTAATACTTAATATTAGGTAATATATAAACAAAGAATGACTTTTTCAATTAAAAACCTTAATTAATTTGCAATTAACATAGATTTGGGAAAAAAACGTGTTGTAGAGCATAAAAAATGCTCAAATTACGTTAATTAGGGTTAATTATACAGTTAATTGGATGAATAATTAATATTTTTTCTTCATATTCATGTTACAGTATGGTTCCGATCACTTTTGCTGCACTTAAAAAGGTAGAATATGTTTTTGAGTCTTTAAAAAGTTTTCTACCATGCGTTTACTATAGGGAAAAACAACGGGGGCATTCGTGCCTGACGTCCCTTTTTAGCGACGTTTTTTAATTTTGGTGTAGAAATTAAAATTTTAACCTGGAATTTTTTTCACTATTTTTCCAGTTGTTTTGGGGCTATTTACTATGTTTTTACCAAATATTTAAGAAAAATAAAAAGTTGGGCATTAATGGGTTAAACGGAATAAATTTAAGAGGTAAAGATTTAAAATCCAATTTAATTTCAAACATGTTTTTTAGTGTAACTGTATACTATAGTAATTTACACTCATATAAGTTATTCTAATAACATTTGCATCCTTAAAATGACAAAAACAAAATTTAAAGTCAGAGTGGAAACTTTCAAAAAGTATTTTTTCTGCTCAATTATGAATGCAAACATTCGGTCTGAAATTGCCAAATATTTTTCAAAATCCTCTTCAAACTCTTATTTGAATTAATTTTATCGTTTTATAAGTGTTTATACAAAGCTTTAATTAGATTTATAAATAAAGGGTGTTTTTCTTTCAAAAGTCTGTTTCTCGGTTTTACATTTTGGACAATATCCCTCTATGCGAGATTATATTAATAAATTAAGTTGTTCATAAAAAATTTCAAATATAAGTCACATAACTGATTGAGCGCTTATAATATTTTCTTAGTTCTAAAGCTCTTTCTGGATAAAACCTTAACTTACTTCGTGATAGTCATATTATCAATAGGAATATTTTTCTGTCTACATTTTACTGAAATTTAGAGTGAAATACATGTTATAAAAATAAATGATTGATTGTTTTAGTTTAGATTGTCCATACATTGAAATAAATATATGCTAAAAGATAACGTTTAAAGAAGAATTAAGTCATTATCTACTAAACTTTTACACAATTATTTTAGTAATACTGAGAGAGAGAATGACTCTAAATAACAAATTGCATACTTTAATAAACCAATAAAAAAGGATAAATAAAATACGAAATAATTAAAGAGGTGTAAGCGAATATTATATTTTTCCTTACACTTGTTATAAAAAACTTAAATCGTTTGAAGTAGGTTGCAATCTTTGAAAAACACACACTTTGATACTAACGTGTTTTTTAAAACATATACTAAAGAATAGATGCGGTTTAGCTCTTTCCCTCAAAACAATGGGTTCTTATGGATTTTTTAAAAAGATACTTTTGCAAAAATGGGTATTTTCAAGAGAATAGATACCCACTTAGCTTTTATATGTGGATGTTTTTGGAAAAAAGAGGAATGAACGTGGAAAGCTTTTCATTTATAACTGTTAGTTTAAAAAGCAAAAAAAAACATAAAATTGAATGTTTCACAAAGTTAAACTAAAAAAAGGGAGAATTGTACAGTTAGGAAAATGTTTAGAGTAAATAATAATAGTGATTTGTAATTCAAAGGACATTTAATAATGTAATACTGGAATTGCTTTTTATAATTTTTCAATTTATAAGAAAATGTGAATCAAAATGTAAGAGCATTGCTGATACAGGTAGTTAAATTGACTCCAAGAACATAATAAAATAATGAATGGTATACGTTCTATCTATAAGAATAACATTGAAACAAATAAAAACGGAGGGTTACCATATAGTTAAAAACTTCTGCATGGTGGTTCATAGTTTTCCCACAAAGAACGAAGAGTTTATGTCGAAAAGTTTTGCACTAAACTTTCCCTGTTATCTCCTCTTTTATCCGCAATCATTTTGACAATCTATTAATCTTAGTATCTATTCAGAAGAAAATAGACATTTCAATATAAGTATTTTTAAATAACATTTAAAAACCTATTTCAGATTATCCCCTATTTCCAATTAGTTGTGCTGAAATAATTGATTTATATTAAACTCTCTTTAAGCTAAAAAACGGTTTTCAAAAGCTCTTAAATACAAGATTGGCAAGTAAAATTATTTATAAGAGAGCAAAGGTAATTAATTCATACCATTTAAAAAAGTTACTTTGTCTATTGAAACATGACGCGGAAAAATACAATCCTACTCGACTATAGTGTAAATAAGAAAGAAACTGAAACATAAGCAGTAGTTCCAAAATATAATCCTATTTCTGTTATTCTACAAAACATATTTATCCAAACATTATTTTAATATCAAAAAGGTGTCATTACATAATGGTCGAAAATCTCACTGTTCGGTTGGCCTTTCATGAAACATCTAGAAAATCAAAATATTTGAATTTTAATTTAGACCGTTAATTGAGTTGATATGAAAGTAAGTGGTAAAATTTCACAAATTTAGTTTCATGTAATTGAAGGTTTCCTCTACCAATGCCTGCGTTGTCCTAATGTTGTGAAATTTTAAAAATTATGGCATTGCATAAACAATCCTCAAACCGATTTCCAACCACCACAACACCACACAAAAAACACCTCCAACCACCTTAATAAACATATCAGAGGGCGTCACAAAAGCCATCATTCCATAAGCCCCTCTCAGAAGTGGCTCCGAAGCAGGGCACTTTGCGCCCTTCCCGGCCCCCCCCTCGTAATATCCACGCGCACGGTATATCACAGTGGACACCAGAATGCGCAGATATATTATCGCGGGTCCCTGGAATGCGAGAACTATGGGGGTGTCAAGAGGGGTGTGACATGACGTATGGGGCTGACCTTTTGTTCTGCTAGAGCCCTATTCTAAATGGGTTGGGGGGGCAGCCCCCCTTTTTATTCATCTGCGAGTGGAGTGAATCTCAACAAGTGAATGAGGGTGATTAAAATTTATGGCTTTGTGTATGTTGTTTGGTGAGAGGTGCCAAGTGGTTTATTTGTTTCCGTGGGATTGATAATGGTGGTGATGAGTTGGTTGGGGATATGTTCGGGACTAATTACTTCGTTTAGGTTGGGAATTTTATGTGAATTCTGAAATACTGATGGAAGGAGGGTTGTTGGTTCATTTTCAGGTGGAGTCTGTAGCAGGCATGGATCCAGCACGACTCCAAGGGGGGGGCACTTTTCCAGACAAGATCCCCTTGTGGTATACCATTGGGGGTATGTAGGTCCACCCACAGAAAAAAATTGAAATTTTACGAGTAAAAGTAGGGTTTTAACTCATTTTTAGAAACGTTTTGAGCCTAAGGGGGGCACTTTTCAATACTATTACCTTAATTTTTGACCCAAAATGTCAAAATTATGGGGAATTCCTATAAATGAACCCTGAATACCCCATTTTGATACTAATGGGGGTATGGGAGTCCTCCCCCAGAAAAAAAAATTTTGAAATTAGACCTGTAAACTCATTGCTACTCATTTTGAGAACCTTTTCGGGTCCCCTAGGGGGCACTTTCCAGAGTGGATCCGCTACTGATCTGTAGTGAGATTTTTTTAAAGTATTTTCAAGCCTAGAATTCTATAAAAAGAATCATACTTAATTACTCCCAAATCTCACTCATTAGAATCAATCTCACCGTGACAGTAATATCATGGGGGGAGGGGCATTAAAACTTTTTATCCCCAAATATTCCAAAATTTTCAAATTTATTAAACAAGATCAATAGAACACACAAAACAGATAGAATATACAAATACTTATAAGACCTACATATCCCAAATTATTATCAGAGGACATATCCCAAAGGACCAAACACCCGTCCAATTTATTCTCTTAAACTTTTGATGAACTCTATACTAGAGTTTTCGTATTTTTTAAATACATAAAAAAGTGGTAAAGAAAATTAACTTATATTTTTCTATCATATAATTTTTTTCTTGGGGGATGGGAAACAATAAGACAATATTTTATGAAAATCTTAAACAACGGATTCATTCCAATAACTCATGATGCACTCTTAAAACGGCAGTCTCAAAAACTGAGTGAAAATTACTCAAACTGGCTCTGAATCAAATTTACTCAAATTTAAAAACATGAACATACTCATTTTTGAAAATGTGCATACTCAAAAATGAAACATCATAAGCTTATTTTTGAGTTAGAGCATGGCATTCTCATAAATCAAGCTCAAGATGTTTCCTTTTTGACTATGCAAATTTTTAGAAATGAGTACATTCATGTTTTCAAATTTGAGTAAATTTAATTCGGAGCCAGTTTGAGTAATTCTTGCTCAGTTTTGAGACTGTCGTTATAAGAGTGTACATTTCTTCAGTAGTATTGAATTCTTGCATGCTTTTTAGCAATAGACCGTAAGTCCCATTTGTTTTAATTGTATTATTATTTTTTTACTTCCTTAGAATACTTAGGTATTAAAACTTCGTGACAAAGATGACAATATGCGTATGGCAACACAGTTGAAAGCCAAACTCACTATATAGGAAATGAAAAATACTTAATAAAAGAAATATTTTTTTAAATACTGCATGTTTTTATAAAAAGAGGTAACGGAACACCGTTTATCGTTGAACCGAAACCTGATTATTAAACATTTATGCGTGTATTAGTTGGACACTGTTAAATGCTCTATTATCTTACAGGTTTTTAAAATCCGACCGGAAACTTTCGATTTAAAGAAAGTAAAAGGAAAATTAATTTATATTTAATATATGAGGAAAATTAAGGAATGGGGATACATATATTTATGCTAAAAACTATATTGTTCCTTCAAACTCTTTAAAGTCATGATTATAAAATACATACACACTTTATACTTTTATAAAATTCAAAGAAAAGATAATTCTTCCAATATTCAACGTATTTTATGAGTCATAAAAATTTAATATTTTTTTTATAAAAGTAATCTAGATAATAGAACTGAGTGGAGGACATTTTAAAACATAATTTACGATTCTCTCAAGTCCGGCAGAGAATATTTCATAAAACTTTTGAAAAGAATGTTATCTTTACAACCTTAAATCTTACGTCCTAATATTTAAGACCCTTTAATCGTCCATTTAATTCGAAGGTCACATCTTTACTGTCGCTAAGGGGACCGTTTTGACACGCATTGCTGGAATTTAAAACCGAAAATACGCTTTCATAACTTTCAGGAAAAGCCTGGTCAATATTTCATATCCAGGCAGTCACGCCATTATACACTGATTTTATATCAAGGCGCCACAAATTCTTCAGCTTGTTTTCCTTCCTCACTTTACGCTAGCTTTAATATATATTTCTCTTCTGTATGTACTATAAATCCCTCTTTTTTTTTTTTAGAAAAAACGCCAAGTAATAAAATTTTACCGCCACAGTTAATGATACGTGAAAGATACGAATTCGCCATCCTGGCGCCATCTGCTGGCGAGGTATGAAACCAAACGGTATTTTTTTTAAATGGCCACGATAGCTGAGGAAAGCTGTTGGGAAAATTTATGGCTTGAGTTTCACTTTGAATGGATCCAGCTTTCTCGGTCTTAGGAAAAGAAGTGAAGTTGCTAGCCCGATAAGTCCGTCCAGAGTGTGCATTTTGTATTAGAAGGCAGATTTATTTCCCCTGGTTTTTTCAGTAAACAGAAGGCATTGTAGACGAGGGAGAAAAGTTTTTCAACCGCGCTCTCTCTCTCTTTCCAATTTTCTTGTTCAGTTTCCTGAAATACATTTCGATTGTTTCTTAAAGCGTTGTTTTATATTTTTTTCTGTGTTTCTTTTTGAAGAATTTTAATTACGTCATTTTTATATGCTAGAGAACGAATATTGTGACAAAGTAATAAATTTCAAACATTGCACAACCTAATGTATGCAATTTCTATAACTATTTTGACCATAATTGAGAGCATTAAAAACAGGATTTCTGTCTGGAGGTTCACATTAAAAAATTAAGCTTACTTTTTTAACGAAAAAAACTAACCCAAATCGTTTTTCTTAAAAAAAACCTAATTGAACCTTCTATTATAGTAAATTTTATTTTCTCAGAAAAAAGCTGGTTTTCAGGATGTTTCTGCTTCTTTATAAAAAACTAAACTAACTAAAATTTATTAAAATATTAAATTAAATTAATACGTTTATATAAATCAAAGATCTCACAAAACAACACTACAACATTGGGAGTTTTGAAACTGTGAATGAACACTGTTAAAAATTCCATTGAAGAAGGTTTGCATCTTTACTCAAATTACTGGAGAACCATTGATTCACAGCATCAAATAGACCTCTGTCAGAAAAATGGCAGCTTTTATTATAGCTATTATTATACCATTATATTATTTATCATTATATATATGTTACCGTTAAATTATATCATGCAGTTATTTCATAGAATACCTAGTTATTCCATGGAATAACTGATCGTGTCCGTTAAAGTGTGTAATATGTTAATAATTTGACACTTTAACTAGTTATTCTATGAAATAACTAGGTATTCTATAAATTAACTAATGAGAGACAGTTAAATTGTAAAATAAACAATTTATCTAAAATGAAATTAAAATAATGATAGAAAATTAAAATGAAAAAGAAGCAATTTATCTAATTTATGCAGAGTATAAATGGTATTTATGGAAACGTACCATAAAATCATTTGTTACAAAAAGGATTGATAAAATGACACTTGGAAATATATAGAAAGAACATTATTTCTAAAACAAAAACGTAAAATAAACAATTTATCTAAAATGAAATTAAACTAATGATAGACAATTAAAATGAAAAAAGAAGCAATTTATTAAATAATATCTAATATATATAATATTGAATATAATAATATTTATAGGATATAGATTATTTTACACTTTAACGGAAAAGATCAGTTATTCCATGGAATAACTAGGTATTCCATGAAATAACGGATTTCATAATTTAACGGTAACATATGTTATATATATTATATTATATTATATTATATTATTATAGCTTTTATCATACCATTCGCATTCTTTTTCACCAAACTTAATGACAAGAACTAGAAAAAGTACTAATATCAAATTAAGTGTAATTTAATTCACATCAAACGAATAAGGATATATTTAAACCAACTTGTTAGCACCTACTTTTAAATTGAGTGTTAAAATTCCGTTGGTTAAAGTTCATAAAATAATGTCATATTATAAGATAAGGCCACATAATTGCAACTTGAAAATTGCCCCATTACTTTATTTCTATGTAAAAACAAATAAATGCAATCGCATTAAGCAATTTATTTTTCCATTTGAAAAGAGCTAATGTCTCCAAAAAACCATAAACATCTTTACAAAGTAATGAAGTATAAAATGGCTAGTTTTCCTTTTATCCTTCTTTTTTTATACCTTATAAAAATGGGCAAAAGATTCCTTGAATGGTTTAAGGCGAATAATGTAAGCTTTCAGAAGTGAATAAATACTAAAGGGTCTTGCCTTTGCTTTTGGTTCAATTGTTTAGATCAAAGATAAATCCAAAGGTTTTGTTTTACACAAGTACCCTTTTACGTTTAAATCTAGGTTTTGTTGAAAGAAATTCACTTACTTCATTTTATAAAATACTTTGAAAGTGAATACTTTCATGAATGCAAAGCCGATATAACTAGAATCGATAGAATAATTAGTGTTCTTTAATTTATAAAGGCATAAAACCAGTGAAAAATATCCAAATAGGTTTTAGCTGTAAATCTTATTGAAATTTCAAGATAGTTATAATTATGATTTAAGGTGCCCTGAATTGTGTAGCTCTAAAAAAGTATAAACTTAATGCGAGAAAAACTATTTTTATAAAACGAACGATTTTGATAATTTAAATATGTTTACGTACGTTTATCATTTTCCAAACATTCAATTCTATTTCTTTAAAGTAATGAAACATTTTTACCCTCTTTTCAATGCATTAGTGATAGTTGAAACTTAACTTTCTTAACTTTAGGCTATTTCTTTAGTTTTGCTTCCTGTTTAACAGCACAGCTTTCCTTAGGCTATTTTCTTCATAATTGATAAAAAAAACATTGGCGAAAAATCTATAAGAAAAACAGACATTCTGCAAGAAACATCTTTAGGTCTGATGCAATTTTTCAAACGTTAATTAGCTGAGCACCTTCACTAATGCCTAACGACTGGATCACTTTTAAAGAAGTTAAAGTCATTTCAAACAAGCTGGAAAACCACAGATGAATTATTAAAGCTTTTTCTTTGGATGCTCACTAAACAATTGTTTTCGCTCCTCCATCTCCCAATACGTGTAACAACAGGGGTGTTTACTCTGTCTATGTCAAGTTTATTCAGTTCTAGTTTTCAAAAATTTATAGCCATTGAAACAGTGAATACGTGATAAATTAAACACGCTTCATTTCAGAGCGTTTCAACTATACACTTATGAAGTTTTTCTTGTGCGTTTTGGCTTTAGAACGCGTTATACAACAATCATCGTTATTCAATATTTGTTTGGAAGAATTTTCATGAATTCTAATTCGTAAGGGAGCGTTGTAAAATTAAATTTAGAGTTCGCAATTACAACCGGGAAATGATTAGGTTGTATTTTATTTATTTATTTTTTGTTCTCCTTTTTTTTTGTTCGAAAATTGTAGTGGATTGTAATGATGCCCCGGTGTTAGGTTCTCTCGGTGTATATTTTTTATAGAGACCAGAATATATATTAAAATAATAATAGTGTTAGCACGAAGGTAAAATTTTTTTAAGGTGAACATTTCTGACGAAGAGGGCAGTTAAGGTTATTAAAATTGAATGTATTTGTACCAGGGTTGGCAAAAACCCGGGTTTTTTTGAAAAAAACCAAGTGGGTTGGGTTTTTTCGGGGTTTTTTCAATAAAACCCTGAAAAAAACCATATAAAACTGGGTTTTTTCGGAAAAAGTGTGGGTTTTTTACAAAATTAAGTGGTTTTCTCCATTAAAGTAAGTGGGTTTTTTTCAAATTTTGGTGAGGTTTTTCCATGAAAAATGTGTTCTGTCAAAATTATGTCAGTTTTTCCACAGTTAAGTGGGTTTTTTCAAAGTTTCATACTTTGAAAAAACCCACTGAAATTGTAAAAACGCCCCTTATTTCCTGAAACCTGGTTTAAATTTTGAAAAAACCCACTAAAATTTAAAAAATATCCTAAACTTTGAAAAAACCCATTCAATATTGAAAGAAATCTATTAAACTTAGAAAAAACCCACTGAAATTTAAAAAAATCTTCTTTATTTTTTTATATCTAGTTTAAACTTAAAACGTCCTAAATTTTGAAAAAACCCTATTCAATAATGAAAAAACCCACTGAATAATGAAAGAACCTATTTTAACTTTTTAAAAAACTCCCTGAAATTGAAAAAACACATTTAATTTTTAAAACCTAGTTTAAATTTTGAAAAAACCCATTAAAATTTTAAAAATATCCTAAACTTAAAAAAACACATTTAATTTTGAAAGAACTGCCAAAATCTTGATTTTTCTTGAAAAAACCCAAAAATGGGTCCAAAATGTGGGTTTTTTCACATGGTTTTTTTTGAAAAACCCATTGGGTCCAATCCAGCCAACCCTGATTTGTACCTTGTAAAACATGGTTAGTTACTTCCCTTTTAATAAAGAATTTTTTTATCTAATTACCTGCTGCTAAGTTAATATAATTAAATTATGATCGATCACTACTTTTATTCCAAGAAAAACCCACAACGAAGAATAAAAATAGTTGACCATACTCGTAAATCATACTTAAATATTAATTCTCAACCATAGAGGAACATTTTTTAAACAGCAGCCAAACGTAATCCTTAAAAGTCAACCTAGCTTATTCATTCATCCAGTCAATTTTTTATCCAACAAAACTCGATACCTTTTATCCGTTTTCAAACAAATAGACAAAACCACTCACTTAAATTCAAAGTTCTGAAACGTTTCATGTTCTTCTCCGCCCCCTCTCGAGAGAAAACAGCACCCCACATCCCTCCCCAAAAAAAAGAACAAAAACACCCACCGACTTCACCTAAAAGGACAGACGCAGCATCCGCCTACGGCCAACTGACTATTGTTTTGTCCAGCAGACTTTTTCGGTGTCCCAAACCCGCTCATCCTATGGGGGGATCACGCGGCATCTTTCTTGCTGATCCGTCTCAAGCGCCTACTCCGTAGTTTCGTTTTATTTTACCTCCTTTATATAGAGTGAGGAAATCATCACTCCCGGTGATATTCCTTGAGCAGTTTAATATCTCTTCCTCTCCTGTGCGGAAACCGTTGTTTTGTCGGATTGAAGTTTTGGAAATGAAATATTTCTTTTTTATGAAAGAGTTTTGTTTAATTTCGCGATGGAGAGTTATAGTACGGGAGCTGGCGTTAAAATGAAAAATTCATCTGCTCGTAACACGATTTTAATATGACAGGATAGTGTTAGTGGTGCTGATCACGGAATTGAGAGTCAGTTTTGGTCGAGTAGAGGTGGGTTGAGCGTGGGGAGGGGGTCAAAGTTGCAAAAAAAGGAAAAATAAATTCAACTGCTCGTGTATGAAACTTGGTGGAGATGGTAGTTTATGCCTTCTTGATTACAAAAGTGACCGTCAGCTGGCTGGGTGGCGGTGGAATGACCGTCAGCTAGTCACGTGAACACACGCAATAAAAAATTTATCTGACAATGCCTGGAACTTGGTAGGGTTGTCAATCTCTGTTACATGAAGTAATGACGAGTTACTAGTCTTCAACTTACACTAGCAACTCATGAATTAGTTGGAATTAATATCTGTTGTACTAGTAACTCGTTATTATTTCTGTAACAGAGATTAACTTCCTGCTAAGTTTCTTGCTTTGTCAGAAAAATTTTTTGTTTGCAAGTTCACGTGACCAGCTGACGGTCATTCCACCGCCACCCAGCCAGCTGACAGTCATTTTTGTAATCAGGAAGGTCTAAACTACCATCTCCATCAAGCTTCATCCACTGGCAGATGAGTTTATTTTCTTTTTTGTAACTTTGACCCCCTCCCCACGCTCAACCCACTGCTACCTGACCAGCTGACGCTCGATTCCATGATCAGCACAACTAACACTATCCTGTAAAATTAAAATCGTGTACGAGCAGATGAATTCTTGAAATTCAACGCCATCTCCCGTACTATTAGTTCTGGTGGTGTTTTTATCTCAGTTGTTGTTGACTATGGAAAAGAGCAAATAAATTTCGCTCGTTAGATGACTATTTTTTTGTTTCAATTAATGGTGTGAATCCTTAATGACCTTATTTTGTTGGGAGTTTCCGATTTTTATTTCGCTTGCTTTTCTTGTTCTTGGCTTTCTTTCAATTTCCCTCTATAAGCCAAATTGCAGTAAGCCCACTTAGCTAATTTTTCAGGCAAAATCAGTAAAGGATTATCTTAGGCAATCTTGCTGTAAGATAAAAACCGAATTTTGTATTCGAAGTAGTTATTTTACAATTAATCCTTTTTCTACAAACCAACAGTTTTATTTCTTTATTCAGTTAAATAAGGAATTACAGAGTTTAATTTATCCCTAACACTCTTACTGAAGCTTTTTTTATAATTTCCGTATTACATGCCTAATTCTTACTGTAAAAATTAAAAAATAGATACAATTGATATTTTTGAACAGGTTTTTCCAAGGGGATTACATGGATCAAAATATTATAATTTGATTAGTAAAATTTCATATTAATTGTACCTATTTTAAGAATACGTAAACTAATTCATTTCATCCTTTAATAATAAAAAGTACCTTAATATTTAAAACTGTTAAAACTAAAATAGTTATAAGAAATATCATTATAAACTTACTTTAAATTTCTTTCAATTATATTTTGAATCATATTTTACTTTCAAAACAAACGTGGGTGTTATGATAAAAGATTAACATCTCTTATGTATCTACCTACGTTTTATTAAAGACCATAAGAAGAGTAATAGTTATTACTTACAATATTTATTAAGTTATGCTTCAACTAATAATTGTTTGCTGGATTTCTTTCAGTATTCATTTATTGTTACTTACTGATATATTTATACGAACAGGTGTCAAAGAAGTAATGTATTTCTATATAAGTAAGCAACATTGTGAAAGAGAAAAAGTAACAAACTAATCTCTAACGAATTGTTGTTATTTTTTTAGTGTTGATTTTTTTTGGGGGGGGGGTACGTTTATCCTCATCCTAAGTTTATCTTAATATTTCATTATAAATTGGACGAATGTATGTAAAATAATCTTATATTTCGCGTAAAAAGTGTTTTTTTTGAGAAAGCTGATAATGAATTTTACTTCCCTTAGCAAAAAGAGTTATGCAATCATTTTGTTTTTTGTCATTCATTATATAACCATCAAAACAGAGTGTGAATTCTATCGGTTGCGTTTTTTTCACATAGTATACTTTAATTTGTAACGTAATATTTGATAAAAGTAATAAAATATAGTTTTTACTGAATTCATATAACGATACTTAAAAGTGCTTTACAACATTTAAAAATAAGAGAAAAGATACTTGTTCAGCATTAGTCCCAAGGAAAATTCTTAAAAGATTATTTATGTTAGATTTCTACCTGTGCAACTAAATCACATCTAATATATATTTTGATAAAACGTTTGACACTAAAAGCACTTACAGTATGGAGTTTTAACTGAAACTGAAAATCTAAAATATCATAATCCATTTTTTATCATCACATTCCCCTTTAAATTCAATTCACTTTAACAACTTACGCTTTTCTCCTTTTGCATCAAATTTCTTAATATATTTTTCAGCAAATTTTAATGTTAATCAAGTGAACAGTGACATTTGTGTTTTGATGTAATATCTTCCTTTCGAATCTTTTAATTTAATCATAAAGGGGATATAAAATGTAAAACAGAGTTAAACGGAAAATAATATTCAAAAGGAAAGCTGTAGAAAGCGACGACACTCATTCTCTACACTAGGACCGAGAACCATAAAAATTTTTGCGCGTTTATTGAGATCAACAATTCCCGTAGAAACGGCTGAGAACGAAGGTAAAAATCAATATTTGGATGTTATTTTTTATTACTGTAAAATCCTTCTGTTTCTTTTAAAAGGTAATAGATGGCAGCATGAAAAACATCAAGGAGAAAAAAGATTATTAGAGATTAAAGAGGATCTCCGTACCCAGGAGAAAACAACATTTGTTCTCTCTTTAGGGTTGATGAAATATGTTTCCGATCAAATGAAGCAGGGATTTTAACTGTGACAGTCATTAACCTTCATCGCAAAAAGGAAAACTTGTCACACTTTATGACTTTTTTTTCAAAGTAATAAATATATAGAAACTGGATGTTGTTATTAAATTTAGAAAAAGTAAAAGTTAGGAATGAAACAAGGGATTGCCGGAAATGTCACTAAAATTTTTTCAAAATATGAGAAAATATGTTCTAATACTCTGTATTAAATAAGAATTTTTTTTGGTTGAGTTAAATGTTTCCAAATTTTGTTTATTTTCCGTTATTTGACCTTATTAAAACGAATCCAGTAACATATAGTAATCGTCGAAAATTTGTTTTTTTACATTTTCAAGTAGTAGTAAGCATTTTAAAACAGATAGTCAACACATCACTAGACATAGACATAGACATAGAAAAAGTTTATTGTTTTGGGCATTTGTCCGTTAACAAATAACACAAAAAATTTTAAAGAACTTGACATGATCTTTGAATTCAGATTTTTAAAAAAACATATTTTAAAAAGAGTATATACAAATCACTGTAATACAAGTTAAGACAGTACAAACCGGGTGCAGGAGCAAAATACGAACTAAAATAAATCAACTAGAATCCTCTCTTATGTCCCGGCGAAGCCTAAAAACGAAAAAAAAAACATCACTACACACAAATATAAACTTCGCAGCTAATTTTCTCAGAACTAAATTTTGCATAAAAACCATCCACTATTTACACGATTACTCAAAAACTATATCCAAGATATTCACTCCAAATTTTAACATTATATTAATCATACTGTTATTAATCATATGGACTACAGATTTATATGTAAGTTAATATTTTTTTATTTTTATTGATGTTTTTTATTAAATATTTGTAGAAACTTTGAAATTTTTCATTTACCTTAACGTTTTATGCTGTAAAACAATTACATTTCAAAATATGTCTTAGAAAATAGTCCATTCTGGAGATAAGTGTTATAGGATACTTGTGTCCAAAGGAAATTTATAAAGGGGTAGTAGTTTTTGGGCAAGAGTGAGAGGGGTTTTATAAAAATTCACTTAAATTTCACACTCATTTCCCCATATTTTAGAAAATAATATAATTAATTTTGTTGTTCTAGCATTAATCAATGTTTTGATGTACATTTAAACTAAAAAGAAAAAAAAATTGTAAATCAAGTATTTCAAAAAATGGTCTCAATAGTAGGCGGATACCTTAAAAAAATAATTTTTATTCGCAATTTTTTTTTAAGAAAAGTTATTAAAGTAATTCAAGGTACACGAAAAAAGTATTTAACATGAAGTACTGAAGTGTCATAACTGTACAAAGATTAGATATTTTAATTAAGTTTTGAAATATTCCCCTTTATAATAAGTATACTTTTTAGCATAGAGTGTAGCAAACTGAAAAGCAGGGAATCAATTTTAATTATAAATCCCAAATGGTAAATAAATATATTATAAAGTTTTGAATAATGTTTGAAAACGGGAAATCTTATAACGATAAAATACAAAGGAAACAGATTTTCCATTCCTAACATAGAGTATGTTTAATTTAATTTTTATTTGCGCAATGATATTTGAAATCGAGTAACCTAATCTTTTAGAATAATTTAATTTTATCGATGCAAAAGCAGTAACTTATTTTAAGGTATATAAATAGGGAGTTATTTTAGTGAAAACAAATTTCCCTTGAAGTAATTTTTGACTTTAACTTACATTATAAATATTCTCCCCCCGTAAATAATTTAATATCAACTGAACTTGTTTAGCCAAAGAACTCTGATTTAATAATATTTATTAACAAAATGGGAAAAACACTTAAAATGAATACACATAAATAAACATATGATACGCCAAGGGGAAACAATTTAGAATTGAATTATTTGATGTATTTTAATAAAGTTCTTTAAATCTTCGAATTCAGATGATAAAATTAAATCAAGGGAATTAGATCGTCAGTTTTGATAAAGATCAAAAGGACTAATTTATTTTAAAGGATCTAAAGTGGAAACAAAAAATAGTTCTCCTTTTGGCATATATAGCTCATTGAACTCTAGATAATACTTTATCAAAAAATTAGGTATTGAATGTAAAAACTAACTTAATTTGTATTGATCTTTAAATAAGATATAATTATTTCTACTTTTCCCACATTTTTAAAATACTAAAATAAGATTCAATTCTTAATTTTCATTCAATGTGCATGAGGTAATTTACTGACATTTATTTAACTAACTTATGAATGTTTCAATTCATCTTCTAATTTAGTTTTTCATAACTTTTCTTTCGGAAGTATGGTTTGATCTTCAATTTAAAAGATATTCTTAATATTAAACCATGCATTATAAAAATGATTTTAAAAAACTTGTGGTAAAATGATAAATATTTTTCTTTTTATACAGGTAAATAAATCTTTGTAAGTATTTATTCCCTCCCCTAAACTGATCGCATCAAGTTTTGATAGGGTTACAATAAACTAGTAAAGAGGATTCTACATAACCTTCTTTGAAATGTTAATGATCGCAATCGCGAACATCGAAAGTCACTGATAATCCACCAATGCATTTTTACTTCTATCAACAAATAAAATACCACAAACATATCACCTCTTTGCATCGAGACAACAGCATTTTTCACACTCAGACTAACGCTTTACTCCAAAACCTAATACACCCATTATGATTCTTGACCCAACCCTACACAAATAAATACCCTGAGCGCGAAATCTGTTATACCTCATTGTGCAACTCGCCAATAAACATGTCATTTTCACCTCTCAACGACTCAATCAACAAAGTCACCCAATATGTTATAGTCCCATTTCTCAACACATTCTCAACCTGAAAAATGGTATTATCCAATCCCAAAACACTAGCACAAGCTCCCCCGGGCAGTGCAACCCTTTATTTACACTTATACTGCCCGTCCCACACACTCAAGAGTGAACACTCCGTTCCGGAACATGAGACCCATTATTATAATACGAGTCAGTATCGATCTCTCCAATTAACCCGGGAGGACGCGCGCTACTTTCTGTTACACGGGAACGCGCGCGGGGTCTCTCAGACCCCACAAACCGTTTTCCGTTCTAAACGTTCAGTGCATGCAAAATTTTTATCACGGATAGTTTAAATATATAATTTAATTGTTTAATGTGCATTATGAGTTGACTGCTTCTTATTAAGATATAATACAAGACTAGGAAAACAGGAAATGCAATGGAATGTGAGCGGAGCTAACGAATTTCTTTGGCTAAACTGTGAACCGATGTTTATTTTCTAAAATCCTTTATTTTCTAATTTCTTTTTTTGCAAGAAAAATTATGGATTATAGTTACCTCTTCCTTACTTTTGGAAACCTCTTTGGCTATTTAACTCGCACCAATCCTCACAGTTTTGGAAGCATTTTCCTTAAAAACAACAACCTAACTCGGAAAATAACATACCTACTTTATTTAAACTTCATGAGGTGATAGGTGGAAACCTTTTAGGCAGCTACACGGAGTTTCATATATTTTCATTAAAAATTAGAGTTTTTATGAAGGTTTATTTAAGCGTTGGGGTCTCGCAGACCCCGCGCGCGTCCTCGCGGGTTAAGATATCCATCATCGTTATTTTTTGTTTCGGTGCGTCCAGCGTGTCCCTCCTTTTTTTTATATCGTCGTGTCCATCAGATTGCGTCAGTATGTGACGCGAAGCGTTATAAGTAAGTAAACGCAACAAGGGATACTTATTGCATTTTCAAGGTTAGGTATTGTTCAAGGACGCTATGGCTTCGATGTATTGATGAAAGGAAGAAATTTTTCATAGTGCGTGAGATCATTTTCACTCTTGTTACTTTGGTCAGGTGCAACTGCTAACAGGGTGTAAACAAGGGTTCTGAGTATGAAAAGGGAGTGCTTCACCACTACCTCTGGTTAGAGGAATATGTGAGAAAACTCCAGCTCTCTTCTGTGAGAAAACTCCAGCTCTTGAGAGCTGGAGTTTTCTCACAAGGTGTCTGAGGTTTTACTCGTAAACAACAAAGAAAAACAACATCTTAAGAAAATGTATCTTTTCTATAAAGACGATATCTCGAATGACTGTATACATGTTATTGGAAATGGAAAACGAACACATGTAAGTCAACATGTTTTCGTGGTGATGTTTACAAAAAGGGGAAAATAAAGCTATTTAAAAAATTCTAATTGAATTTCTTTGTTTAATTTTCAAATTCTAAATAGCGAGAGTTATATTAGGACTTTTAAATCAAATGTAATTTTTTCAAAAAAGGAGTAATTTAATATGAACTCAAGTGGAAATTTACAAATAAGTTTTCCACTTCAAATTAAACGCGAAGCGATAAATTTATTGAGATCTAATACGCTGCTTGTTTTTATACTAAATATAAAATAAGCATAAAACCATTATGTTAAATTTTAAAAAGCTATGTGCGTCATTTATTGAAAATATCGCTTTTTAAATTATAATAGTTACTTGAAATTCGAATTACATTTAATTTATAAATGGATGAATATAATATTAAACCGGTTTTGTTTCTCACAGAATAAGGTTTTAATTAGTTTATAAATCTATATATAATATAGTTTAATATTTTATTGTGCCCTAAACACCTACTATAATATGTAAAATTAAAATTGAACAGTTCACTGATATATTTCTGAACTGAACATAATTTAAAAATTGAAACCTACCTTATGCTTTTCTAACAACAATCGAAAAATGCAATACGTAACAAATAAATAATAATACACGACAAAAGGCATACAACCACGAAACAGAAACTTGAAAATCATCTCGAGAGAATCGCATTCATTAAGAACTACAAACTTGTCAAAGCCAGTTCAAAAACTATCGTCAACCACATCGTCTCCCCCGAGAACATATTCCACCAAAACTTATGGAGCAGTAAAATAATGGCAAAACCAATTTACCCTGAAATCCTAGACGCGCCCAAATTGTTCTCGAAAACTTAAATCCAATAAATCCGAAGATTCACTTGATACGGGCTCATCCTTAATCCAACTACAGAACGCAGAAGAACGTGACAATACTGTTTCCTTTCTACTTTACCCGAGTTCTCTTAAGCTTTGAAACAAGATTGTTGCCATTACTTAGGTGTATGAACTACTAAACACTTTCAATTTAAAACAACGTTTATTTTTACACAATTTATGAAATTTTTTTTAAAACTGTAGACAATTGTTTCGGGGATCAATGGATCCCCTTCTTCAGTACAAAAAGACGAAAATAAACATCAAATCAATAATTTAAACATAACATGAAGGCAAAAAGTTACAGTTTAAGTGAAAATACAATAGAGGGAAAACAATTTGAGTTAAAAATACAAAAGCATCAACTTTTTAACTCAAATTGTTTTCCCTCTATTGTATTTTCACTTAAACTGTAACTTTTTGCCTTCATGTTATGTTTAAATTATTGATTTGATGTTTATTTTCGTCTTTTTGTACTGAAGAAGGGGATCCATTGATCCCCGAAACAATTGTCTACAGTTTTAAAAAAAAAATTTCATAAATTGTGTAAAAATAAACGTTGTTTTAAATTGATATTAACATTTGCACAAGATTCTTTTCGCTACTAAACACTTTATCAACTAAGATAACTCGTAAAATTCTCGCGACTGTTTATCATTTTGTCACTCTTTAGAGGTTATTTTCTGCTGAGCAACACTTTAAAAACTCCGTTTCTTTAATGGTAGGGTGGATCCATCAGCGATGAAGTGTCATGATATGAATAGCAAATAAGTAGTGATGGTTTTGAGCAGATTCGAGGAAATACTACTTATAGATGTTTATTATGATATACATTTGCATTGAAAAAACGACCCTTAATAATATGTACCATGAAGGGAAATTTTGAAAATAGAGTGTGAATGGTTAATATATTTTACTTTAACTTCTTCTCTTCCATAACTTATAAATTGATCATCATATATATGTTACGGGAAATGTGATTAATTGGGCATTACTAATAATGCCCAGAGTGGAGAAAGTGATAAATTTCATTCATAAATGCCATTGAATTTATCACATTGCCCTCCTCCGCTTCGGACATTATTTATAATACCCGATTTATCACATTGCCCGTAACATTACGGCACGTGATTTTGTTTTAATTTTAAACTTTTCTCTGTTGTATTTTTATTCTTATAGTTTAACATAGCTATACAATGCTATAAGTAACTAACAAAATAATTCATACTTTCACACATTCTTAGAGTAAATTATATTATTTCATATAATTTTATCTAACCTATTATCCGCCAAACTTCAAACAAAATGACTTCCAGACTAAGGCATATCTTATTAATAGATAGCTTCTAATAATATAATGATAACTTCAAATATTTTCCTACGTTTACATATACTACTAGAAGTGGTATATATTCCCAAATGAAATACTAATGAAAAACTGAATTGGTGACCAACCCCAGAACACTAAATTTATACATGCAGATCAAATGTTGCCATTTTGTTTACCTTCTTTGGACCATTGGGAGTGTTTGCAGATCATTCTGCAAATACGAGAAACATTTTTGCAACTCTAATTAGACACAAAGAAAAGAATACTTCTCATCCAAAGCATTTTGATTGTATTGCAATGTACTTGACGTCAGCAATCACATGATAGCTACATTCCTAGCTTTGTTTACTAGTGAATGCATTATTATACTTCACAGCAACGTTGCCTGAACCCAGTACGTCACTACGCGGAAGTAGTAAGTGAGTAAACATAAACCCTGTTGGATTGATAGGAGGAATTCCAATACGCAAAATGTGATAAAAAGACACTATTTATACATGGGGTTAACGAAATAATCGTATTTTAAAATTGACGTTCTTCGTTTCATTCGAAATTCAGATACCGCGATGGGAACTCTGTTCACTTTGAACTGGGGCTTGAAAATATTTCCTTCCCCCACCACCAATCGGTAACCACAGCAACCTTCCTCGTCAAAGTGACGAAGAAGGCTTACTATTGGCTGCTCGAAGAGCGTAACTATGGTTACGCTTCTGGCATGGGGGAAAGCACTATTTCTCAAGCGCCAATTCTAAATGAATAGAGTATAGTGACGTAGTAGGTTCAACTTAATTTGCTGTCTAATAGTATAGCAGCATAGTACACTGTAAAAAATAATCCTGCAAAAAAACAGAAAATTTCTGGCAGCAAAAGTTGCCAGAAAAAATTTGTAAGTCGAAAAATCCTGTAAATAGAAAAAGCTGTAACCTACAGGTAAATGCTGTAAAAAGAAACTTTCTGTCAAGTGAGCTATAGATTTTTCTGTTGCCTCTCAGTAATTTTCCGCTTGTGCGCATGCGTGTGGACTTATTTTAGTTGAGTTAAAATCTATAGCTCTAAATTACCTGTGAATTTAGTACTGTTTTTACCTAAGTATACCTGTGAATTTAGCTTAAATCTCTATATTATGTTGATTGTGGGCTCTGATTTGAACGAGGAAATACGCGATTTTCGACGAAATTTGAGCATACAAAAAAAACGTAATATAGATATTTAGGCTATTATTCAAGTTTTGTCGGATAGCCTAGATCATATTGAGTCCATAACTCGAGACGAGACATTCGTCGTGTGATTAGGGTAGAAATAAGGGGCGAAAAACCGATTTTCGGCCTTTTTGGCGGCGCGCCCCATTGGATTAACATGGGGAACTTCAGGGCCAATGTAATTATTAATTGGCCTTAAGAAATTATCCAAAAATTCTGAAAAAATTCACAGGTACTCTCTGGCACCTTAGACAACTTTTCCGCACTATTACGTCATCAAAATCGAAAAAAAGTTTTTTTTCGATACACCCTACTGCAGCGTTTCTCAACCTTTTTACTCTCACGGAACCCTTTTGATCATGATCAAGCTCCGGGGAACCCTAGCGTCCATACAACAGTGACGTATACAGAAATTTATTTCGGGAGGGGCCCAAAATTATTACTCAACACCTCAAAAGTATAATTAAAATAGGTTTAACGTAGCTTTTTAATGCATTTTTATGTGAAATTTGCATCCATGAGAACTTAATGTAATAAAAACTGTGATTAATAAAGTTCCGAGTAGGAAGGGGGGTTAGGGGGTACTCCCCCAGAAAATTTTTAGAAATCCCACCCTAAAAACTAGGTTTTAACTCGTTTTTGGTACATTTAGTCCAAATTTTGGATTTACATTTCTAGGTAGGATTTCAATTTTCATGAAAGTATTACGTATAAGAAATTGAAAAAATACAATTTAATGTATTAAAGGGGGGTTTGGGGGCCCTCCCCCAGAAAAATTTTAAAAAATTGACCCTAAATAACAGGGTTTTAACGTATTTTGGTATGCCTAGTCCGAATTTCGGGGGAGGGCATACGGCCCCCTCGGCTACCCTTATATACGCCACTGTCATGCAACAATATTTTTTCTTTCTATTTTGTCCTCCCTCAGAATTTATTTTTTAAAATTACCCTTTAAACAAGTGTTTTATCTCCTTTTTCGAACTTTTTGTCGAACCTCCAAGGAGAAAAGCTTCTTGAGACAGCAGAATGCTCAAGAGGAAAACGCTGTATAACAGACGTCAAAATTTTAGATAGAAGTTTTTCGAAATTTGCCACTTAAAGTAGAGTTTCAGTGTATTTTAAGAACCTTTGGGTTACATCTGAAAAGAACAGTTCCTTGTAAAGCACAGAATTTTCAAGGGGAAAAATATAATTAGCGCCAAAATTTCAAGGGGGACAGGGGTCCATCCTCAGAAATTAATTTTGAAATTCCCCTTCAAACTAGTGTTAATCTTCTTTTCAAACTCTTCGTAGAACACCCAAGGGCTACAGAAGAAAATGTTCAACGGAAAACACTTGCTCACATTTGGCTGGCTGATGCCTAATTTATTTAGAGGGTTATTCTAAAATGTAAACCAGAACAACAATAAAAATATTTTTGGATCCCTCGCGGAACCCTTGAGGAAGCCTCACGGAACCCCAGGGTTCCGTGGAACCCCGGTTGAGAAACGCTGCCCTACTGTATTGGTTTTCGATGCAGTAAGTTTCTGTTTAAGTACAGATAAGCTAAAAAACTAAAAAAAAACTGTTTTTTACATAAAATAAATAGAAGTGCGGTGGGAATGTTACATGACAGAATATCTCTGTAAACATAAAGTCATTGTTATTGAAAATTTCTGTTTTTCTACAGTTTTTTACAGTGTATCAGTTGCATTGTTTTGTGTAACTATCACGTGAAAATCAATAATAACGTCCTCTGGGCGATGATTTGACCCCATTGAGTGTGAGAAAAAGAATGTTGCTTAAAACTAACACTTACACCATTCACCCTATAAAAAATCATATCACCCAACACAACCCTCTTCTAAACAAAAGTCCCTAGCAAGCATCATGCGTCATCATAATCATCATTACCCGTTACAGAGAGAGATCATCCATAAATCCCTGCATCATCACTTTGTAGCCTTGCACTGCGATATGCGGGTGTTTTCCATAACATCCGCCCGCAGAAGCCCGTTGTTGTAAATAAACGTCGTTTCACGCCGTAAAAATGAAACTGCCGTAATACGTCGACGCACCTCTTCCAACAATTCTGCAGGTACTCATTGGGCCTGTTGTAATTGATTGAGAAGAAGTATGGTATGGGGAGCACCCTTGCTCGTAAATGTCCGATTGGATTTAGTTGTGTGTGCTTTAGAATATGCGTGAAATTTAAGTGGCCTGTTGTAATTTGTTATTAGGTTCGTTATGATTCAACTGAGTGGTCAGTGTTGGCTGGGTTTGGTTCACCGGAGATTGATCAGTATGCGAGTAGTAAAGTAGGTCCTTGAAAGCTTTGAATTCTGATGATATGTTTTATGGATGATGTTTTATCTTCGGTATATCATCCTAAAACAAAGTCCTTAGTTATAGTAACTATAACCGCATATTAATATTCACAAAATATTTATACAACTAGCTGTTATACCCGGCCTTGCACGGGTGGGGTGAATAAATTTATTTTTTAAAATATTTCTTAAAATACATTTATAATTTTGTAAATTAGCAATATTACAAATCATCCCGGTATCCCAGGCACCTCTTTCCTATCCCAGTGTTCCCGGTAATCTTATCCCGGTGGTCACGGTATTTTTCTAATCCCGGCGGTCCCGGTAATTTTCCTATCTCAGTGTTTACGGTAATTTTTATATTCCGGTATTCTGGGTGTCTTTATGGTAAATTTCCTATCCCAGTGTTCTCGGTAATTTTTATAACCCGGTAATTTTTCCATCCAGATGTTCTCGCTAATTTTCCAATCCCGTTGTTCTTGTCACTTTTTACAATCCCGATGTTCCTGATAATGTTTAATATCTTGGTGCCTTTATAAAATAACCAATTTGTAACCATAGTAAAAAGTCTGGTAAATTAGTAAGTCTAGTGAACAAATTAACAAATTTAAAACCAGTGTTTAAAACTAAACTAAAAGATCTAGTAAATGAAAAGGTCTAGTGATCTGTCTCATTTGAAACAATGTTTTATTTTTAACTCGTTGTATGACTGGTAAAACAGGTTTTCAAACACGGAAAAATAAGTAAAAAAAAGCAGGAAAAACGGGAAAAAAAGAATGAAGGACTGATTTTCTCTTTATAAATTATAGCCCATGTCCTATTCTGATGTATCAGCTACATTATGGTAGAATTTCATTAAAATCCATTCAGTAGTTTTTGCGTGAAAGAGTAACAAACATCCAGACAAACATTCACAATTATAATAGTAGTAGGATAATGAGGCACACAGTGTTATTGTGTAGTTTTGTGTTTAGTTGAATAAAGACGAAATGTAATCAAATAATTAAAAAACCCTTGCAAATTTGCGGACTTTTCTTTTTTGAGGCCTGAAAAAGTGCTACTTTCACATGCTAATATCTCCGCGAATATTAGTATATATTCGTGGAGATATTAGCATGAGCACTAGTGTTTACAACAATAAATACTAATAAATAAATAATGCCAATGTATTTCAATACTTCATCCTTTACGTGTTTTTAAATCTCAGACACAGAGTACTAAAACAGAGAGTAAACGGTCATATGCCGTAGTGAAAATATCTAATCTCCATAGACGATTTTTATTGGTTCGGCTTGTGGAAATCGGCAGATATATTATATTCGTGATTCTTGCATTATTTCCTTCAAAATAAAATAAAATTCAACCGCGCTCGAGAATGTACAGACGACGTTTTTTTTTGCAACTTTGTAACCCTCCCACTCCCTTGCGTCACGCTCAAATCGTCAGATTTTAGAAAATGTACACTTTTTAACTGGTAACTAACCTGCCTTATCTTTATTTGAAGCGCTCGAGTAAATCCAGGGATCGATTTTTTTACAAATCTGACGGGCCGTTCTAGACAAACCCCCCTACATAGAGGGCTTATAATTTGTGGAGTTACTCAAAAGTATGCTAGGTATCCCCCCTATGTTTATCTGACGCTCTCGAGTGAATCCCCAAAAACACTCTCGGCTCCCCTACTAATATAACCTAATGAAGGTGACTTATGAAACAAAAATATACAGATCTAAACATTAAAAAGGTTTAATGGTTTAAAATAATTCGATCAGGATGAAAGTGGACTTATTTCAAAATGATTACTTTCTATCGTACAAAAAAATTATCTAAGAGTATCATATTTTAAACGATTTTCGAAGCTAAGCAAACACAGGGAAGTCAATACTACAATAAAATCAAAGAAATTGTTTCAAACCTTAATAAAACCCGAACCAATATTGGCACTAAATCATTTTGAATTTATGAACTTATGCATGGAATATAAGACAAAAAAGAGCCATTGTCTGCTTAGTGACTTGAAATCCATCTTCCGGAACCCGTGCTAATCCCTCAACATGAATCCATTACCTTTAGGCCTACCCTGAATTATGGGGTCTATTCACTGAACACTCACACTCGCGAGTCCAGGTAAGTCAATAAAAACCGAGAGATAAGAAAGGTGATAAAACCCACAAAACCAGCCTCAGAAACAAGAAGACAGACAATCGATTCCATCACAAAGAGAGAACAAATTAGTGGGTTCGTCAATAAAAAAAACGGCAGGAAAATAATTCCTCCCCGTGTGTGCCATACGAATAATACCGCGCATCAGCTAATGCGCAGAGATAATGGGGGTCCTCAAAAGACACCGTCAAAGCTTTACAACAGACACTAAAAAGAAGCCAAGCATTCTATCCCCCTAATCAGCAGTTCGAAGGCACTTCGACAAACCACCACACCTAGAATAATAAAACAAAGAACGATCTGGAACAAAACAGGCTTGTCACCCCATCGCCATCTTGCCGCGGCCTTCGATCACATAAGGACCCTCCCTCCTCGGATCACCCAACATCCATATGCAGCAATTCCATCCTCTAATCATGCATTTATGCATGATACCTCGAAGTAAGGCACCGAATTTAATGTTTACCTTAGGTACCATACCCCGTACCTTATAATTGTCGTTGCGGCAGATGGCCGGGCTCTAATGGAATCTTAAGGATAAATCACCGGGCCTTTGTTTCGTTTAGCTTTTTTATTTCCCTTTTTTTTCTTCTTTTTGGACATCGGGTTTTTTATGAGTAGCCCCCGAGGATGGAGTGTCGCCAGGTTTTCTTGTTGAGTCGTGTAATTATGACAATCACGACGACGAGGGACGGTATAGGAACACTGGCTCCAGAACTGGGTCATTGCGAAAGTCGGGAAGACGCCGCCGTGCGGGACCTTTTGATTTCGGTACTGTCATGGTAAATTGGTATCGATTGGACAGTATTGGAATGTATTATTGGAATCTAATGCAGGATAACGGATGGGTGGAGGTCGCATTAGCTTATTCCTGTGGTATTTTTAAACAAAAAGTTTTAGAGAAAGACTGATGACAGAATATGAAGAATATGGTATGGAAGAATCTATGTAGAATATGGTAGGTATTATAGAATTTAAAGACTGTTGCTGAGGTCAGTACTACTGCATGACCTTTTCTAAGTTTACACATGGCTTATAAATGAAGAATATCGTCACTTAAGGAGCAATATTATGCAACTAAGTATGGTTTAATTAGCTCATAAATATCGCCAAATATGTTTTAGTCCCCAATGATTTAATAAAATATGTACCAATTTTTTATACAGCAGATTTAAACATAGAGTATTCTCTATGGAAACAAAAATGTTTAGAGGTTGTAACAAGTTGGGGAGATATTTAAAGAGATAGTTAATGAATCGAATCCAAAATTTGATGGCTTTTTAGGAAACGAAAAAACCTTGATATCAACCTACACTTCTATGCATATGAAGGTTAAAAAAATGGTAGTTTTAGTAATTCAAGAGTATTTATCGATAAACTGTTTATTTAATAGATGCGGCAAAATATTTTAATGAAGTTAGATGGCCAGACATGAAAATCGTAACTTCCAAAGTTCAAGATGTTAAGACGCCGCCGTGAAGGACTTTGATTTCGGTACTATCACAGTAAATTCGTACAGTCGCAGAAAAAAGTGAGAGTTCGCATTGTGAGCGAACTACTGGAGTTAGGATGATAATTGAATCGTCAGTTTGAAGAAGGGAATAAGTCCAAAAATCAAGTTTTGAGAAAATCGAAAAAAAAGTAATGGAATTTCCATTGTATGGACATCGATTTCACAACTTCAAGGGGCAATACCCTTTTGGGGTTAGTTATTTTCCCCCTCTTTTCACCCATGTGTAGGGCAAAGCTTGGAGATTGTTTTGGGCACAAAAAGTCAATTTGTCATTTTTTTGGACTTATTCCCTTCTTCAAATTGACAATTCAATTTTTGTGTCATTTTTCATGATTTAACTTCTTGAAAATAAAATAAAGTTTATGTCCTTAGGGGGCCGTCTACGTATTAAACGAAGCACCAACTTTTGTTTTTCCTATAGGCGACATCATAGATTATTCCAGATTCTGAAAGAGCACCCCCTTAAACCCCCAAAACCAATTTTCATGTCATTTGTTCCCCAAGTAAAGCCAGAAGTTGGGGTTGAAGTTTGTCGAATTTACGTTGAAATCTCGTTTTTTACGTTGAATTCTCGATTTTGATCCTAACAACCATCAACCCCGCACGAGAATTCAACGTGAAAAACGAGATTTCAACGTAAATTCGACGAACTTCAACCCCAACTCCTGTCTTTATTTGGGGAGGTTTAGGGGTTCTCTTCAGAATCTGAAGAGATTTCAGAATCTGGGGAGGTTTTAGGGGGTGCTCTTTCAGAATCTGGAATAATCTTTGATGTCGCCCATAGGAAAAACAAAAGTTGGTGCTTCGTTTAATATGTAGACTGCCGCCTAAGCACATAAACTATATTTTATTTTCAAGAAGAAGTTAAATCATGAAAAATGACACAAAAATTATCATCCTAACCCCAGTAATTCGCTCACAATGCGAACTGTCTCACTTTTTTTTCTGCGACTGTACCTATCGATTGGAAGGGATGATATCTGTTGTGGGATAACGGACAGGTGATGTATGTGACATTTATCTTATTCTTGTGGCGATGCTTTTAAGGAAAAACTAATGGTATGTAAGATTTGATTCTGTTCCTCTGAGGTTTGTACTGTGTGACTTTTTTCAGTTGAAATACTCATCTTTGAAATGTAACTTAGCGTCACTCAATGAAGATTATGATATTGTATAATAAAGTTTATCCAAATTTTCAGGAGACGACAAAAGCCTTGATGCCATCCAAGATCCTAAACTTGCGTTTTGTAGTAATTCTATTTACTTAATCTATAAAATGTTTATTTAAGCGATTTGGGAATATGGTTTTAATAAAGTTTGAGGGTCTGACATGAAATTATTAATTTAAATCCCGAAATTTTTTAAGAAGGATTTCTTATGATTATATCTTGTTGCATGAAAAATTCTTTCAATGGGTACAAAAAGTTTAACTTTTCACAGTTGTGTTTTGAATTAAAGTTACAATTGAAATTATCAAATTTTATTACTTATAATTAAGAACATAAACTCTTAATCTTTTCACAGTTTTAATTTGTATTTCAGTCTCAGGAATATGTGGATCTCGTATCTCTAAGATATTTGAAAAAGTGAAAAACAAAAGTTACAAGCTCAAACATAAGTTACAATATGGGAAACATTTCGAGCACAATGAAACAAAATTTCATACCTTCTATGGATAATATTACCGGACCAAAAAAAAGATCATTCATAAGGTTTGATTTGGCGGCTACTGATTTTATTGTTCGACCCTTTTATGAAACTTTTACAGCATTGTCACTTGAACCTTTTGGCTTCTCACCCACCGATATATCGAAATTTTTTCGCAAGTTAACGTCCCAAAATAAAAGGATGTATGAACTTACTGAAAAAGTGAACATCATTTTTATTACACTCAAGCACGATTTTTGATTCCTAAAATGGCCGTATGTATTATAGAGAGTACTTTTGTTATACATGAATTGATGAAATCTCAAAATCTCTAAAAGGGATATAAAAGGGGAATATCTTCCTTCCTGAGGAGCAGGCGAAATATTTCAATCTATTATGTACTATTGATTTTAACTCTAAAAAATCCTTTCGTACCTTCAAAAATATACCCATACTCAATTGTTTCCTTTCTGAAAGAATAAAACTCTCACTGCGCATGTAATAAAATTTATTGAAAACCGTTTTCCAATACCAATGATGGTTTCGAAATTCACTTTTTATTCCCGTTTGATGATATTTTTCAAAGGTAGATATTTAGAATTGATTTCATTTCTTTAAAGGTTTCAAACTTGTAAATGGTATATAGTCTGTACTAAAAGCGATTTACATATATTTTTATTTTATTGAGAAAGATCATTCGGAATTCATTGGAAAATATTTCCTTCAATTGCTAAGATCCTAAAAAAAGACTACATAATAATTTTTTTGTTTATGTTATTGGAAGAAGGGGTTTGCATCTTAAATTAGTATTACATGGTAAAATTAAATTTTTGTCTTAAATTATATCATTAAATATTTAAGTCATTATTATTTTTATTGGACAGCAAAATATACTCCTGTTCATAAAAAATGCAACACCAAGAAGGAATTGTCCGATCAACTTGAAATTTTCAGGGTATGTTCATTATGGTTTGATTATCAAATGATACCAAATTCAGAGCTATAGCGCATGCGCGAGCTGAGCAGTGTCTTCACAACCACTGATTTATTCGTATATTTGGGGGGCTGTAACGGGAAGTTAAGGGCTTGTAAGAAGGTTGTTTACCGTTGATTATCTTGTCATTAGATGTTATTATACCCCTTAGACCTTAACGGATGTCATATGAAAATTTAACAGAGTTTAAAAGACGATTAATGTTAGGCCTCCCGGAGGGGTGTTTTTCACTCTGTTTTACCGCTGGTCAGATGAAGGAAAACCGGACAATATTGATATGGGTTTGAAAGCAGAGGTCCAAAAAGGGTGAGGCGAGTTGAAAATTGGGGTCTGGACCCCTTATAGTCACGTCAGCACGGGATGAAAGAGGCTTCATTCGAATGGCAGTGCCAGATCATTGAGTGACTTTTCGACATGTTTCAAATTGTTAGAATACTGTTACAGGTCTATCATTGTCTGCTCCATCAGTTAATCGGTCGCCATTGCACCAAAATTCACCAAGTATCGTTTTTTTACAGCGCTCCATCGATGCAATTCCATCGGTGCATAAAGCTACCATGGGATCCACAAAAAAATATTTTCGCTAGATTACTGATAAAAAATGGCCCTTTTCAAGAAATCCCCCATCAATTTTGGTTAACAAGACGCCTAAATTGGGTTTGGACGCTATGCCGAAAATCGCCATTTTTGGAGTGTTTTATCTTGAGTCTGTGGTGAAGAAGAGAAGTGTTTTGACCTGGAGCACTATTGGGTACCATGGGCAACCTCATTAGATAATAAATGAGGGCAATCTCATTTCTTAAAAAAATTCTAAAAATTTTTGGAGCCAAAAGTTATACCCTACATTTGAAGCGATCCTGAAGCTGTAATTCATCAGAACAAATCTCGTACTCATGTTTTTTGGAATGTTCCAAACTTACTTTACATCCAATAAAGACAGTTTCTTTCTTGACAAATTTCTTCATCCAAAATTTCACCTATGGAGCTCGACTAAAATTTCGTTGGTTTGTCCTCATGCTTAAAATGCTTGTTATGTTGCCAATATTGGCAAACTTTGGGTTTGGGATGAATCTTACATGAAAATCACCTCCTCAGTCAAAATTTCAATCAGTTTGATTCGATGACCTGTCTTATAAAGGATCTCATTGCAGCGCATATAAAAGACATTAAACACCAATTTTCCATATTAAATTTTGTTCCTTTGTTCCGAAAATTATATCATTTATTTGTATCCACAAAGATCACTTGCTGTGTAAATTTCATTAAAATCTAACAAGTCCTTCATGGTGTTGCATTTTTTATGAACAGGAGTATATATTTGTTCCTGACTTGAAACAACATCTTCTTTCATACCAATTTCTAATCTCTGTTTCGATGTTGGGTTTTAACAAGAATTGAAAGAAAATACAACTTTTTATGAGCTATGTAGGAGAAAGTTCAATAAAAATAGAGAAGGGAAGAACCTAGAAAAAGTAGATAAAACTAAAATGTATCCATAAACATTCCCGTAATATAATTTGAAACTAAACATAACTTATTATACATTTATTCAACTACTAGCTGATATGCCCGGCCTTGCACGGGTGGAGATTTTTTTTCTTTAAAATTTATAGTTTCTTTTCTTCCTCCAGGACCGGATCCAGAGGTAGCACTCTGGACAGCGCCTCCCCTTGGAAACCCAAAAAGGTTGTCAAAACGAGTAAAACCCTACTTTTACCAGTCTAACTTCCAATTTTTTTTCTGGTGGAGGGCCCCCATACCTCCCATTAGTACTTATACTTACCAGTTTTAAAATTTTAAATTTTGTTGAAATATATTTTTAGATTAAAAAATTTAATTTGATATTATAATTTTTAATTAGACTTATATCTAGTTTTTCTTTTTAAAACGTGTTATTTTGCATTATAGTTTTTTTTGTAACAATGGGGTAAGCGGATCTCTTTTTAAGCAGAAATAAAGCTATTTTAGCAAAATGACCAGAAAAAAGGGTCAAAAGAGAGCCAAGGGGTCGGTCTAGAACTTTGAAACATAGTCTATGTTTTTTCTGGGATTCTTTTACGTAGGTAATACCAAGTTTGGTGCAGATCGGAAGTAAACTGTGGATTTGTATAGAAGACACACAAACAAACACACACATTCAATTTTATTATATTAGATTTAACTCAGCAAAAACATCTGAAACAAATATTCTGCAATATTCACTTTCTATCGTTCGTTCTACCTCTATCGCCTCTAAATAATGTATTACCAATGAAACTTTCCCTTTGAAGCAAACAAGTAATTACCGATATCAACTCATCTGAAAACAATTAAAAATAATTTCCGATTCATTGTTTATAGTAAATATATCTCAAGAGTAGAAATGCTTTAGTTTTTGTTCTACCTCTTCGAGCGATGGAAGCTATTTCTCCTGCGAGCTTTTAAATCTCTTTCAGAGCGCAACTCTTTCCTTTCTCCCCTTCAGGCGTTTCGGTAGTTTTCTGTTCCTTAATTAATTACCCGAACTTACAATTAATTAATATCGAGCAAATAATGGAGTAAAATATTTAGATACAAATCTGACACACCCATACTTTCTCTCCTGTTCTAGGGGGAATGCGTTTCTTTTAAAAACGTCAATGCCTTATTCTGAGAACACAAGCATTTTTGTTTATCTTTTAATAGATTTATTAAGCACACGCTTAACGATTAGTTAGTTGAAATTAGTATTGGATTGCCGTTTTGCATTTTTTTTATCCTAGAAATACACCTATGCAGATGTTAACAACGAATATATAATGTAATGAATAAATGTATGATTTAATCTCGCAACTATATATAAACCTAAATTATTATTAAACCCAAACTTAAAGATTATTAACTCTATTCATTTTGTTCATAAGCATGATAGGATTTGTATAGTCAATTTCAATTTTTACAAAGTATTTGTTTATTTTTATTTAAATATTCATTTTAAAACTTATTAAAATAAAAATAAATCCTAATTTTCCTAAACTTTCCTTTAAGTTTTTTTTTGCTGGGTATACGAAGGGATGAACGATGGATGAAAGAAAAAGATAGCGATTCAACTTCCATGCGTATAATGGTTTCTTTTTCACAATCTTCTGAAAAAAGTCAAGGATAAATGACATCACTCTGCCTATAACTAGTGATTTTCCATTATAGAGCAAAGCAGCATATCGAATACGATGAAACTCTGCTCTCTTCGGAGTTTCAATATTAAAAATATGAGGAAAAACATATTTAGGAATCAGAGCATTACTAATATTATAATTAGTACAATATAATTTTTCTTTTAAAAAAACTTCTTAAACAATGGACTTCAAATACGCAGCACTGTAACGTCTTTAAAATCCTTAGAGTTTACACTAATATCTCATTAACTCAACATTAATTTATCATTTTAGTATTAATTATGCTCTCTGTTAGCTAAAATACAAATTATTTTCAAAATTTTTACAATCCAAAATGTTTTTACTACTTTTATTCGGCAATTTCAATATCACGGGTTAAGAAATCTTTACAAATAAAAGCACGTTTTAAGAATTTTGTGATTGAAATTTCTTTTTCTAAATATTATTGAATCGCTTTTAGATATCATAAAATTTCTCTTGACTTAAAATATCGTACGTAAATAATAAAACTAGTTCATACAAACGGATCTTTGAGATCCGTAGCCCTGTGAAACCTTGACCGAAATCCCCTCTGAATTCAGTAATCGAAAATATTCGGGAAATTCTTCACATTCATCGAAGCAAGCAGCAAAAGAATTTCTATCAAAAACCGATCTTTTCTTCAAAAAAGACATTTTTTTGTTGTATTTCCGAAATGAGATCTCAAAAACTTCGACCTTCTCCATACAGGTTCACCTGATTCCATATTTTGAACAGAGGCCACAGTTTTCCCCCTTTTCTCCACAAACGCCGAAATAAATAGAAAAGTCGAGAGATCAAGAAAAAGCTAGTTCGGCTTCACTGTGTAGAAAGCCCCCGTACAAATCATCCGGTGACATGGAATGATTTTTCGAAACCTGCCCTTGTATCGCCTGCAGCAGCGGAAGTTGCCAGGTTCAGAGGAATACTTTTATATTCGCAACCCGAACACGCAATCCAGCCTCGTATAAAAACGATCCTTTTCTCCGAGCCGTGATCGTCCATTCCCTGGACATCTGCTTTCTTCATAAAGGCACCATTAGTTATTTTTCAAACTACCGTCCACCGCTGCCGATTTTATATTTCCTCTCTTGTTACGTTTTTTGAACGCAGCCCACTCTCCTTTGATTTTTATGTAGCAACTTGTTACGGCCCGAGTTTTTTATTGTTTTTCTGCAGTATCGGGGGAACAATACATCGGATTATTGAGGCTCTTTTTTTTAATCTAAGGATCAATGGTGAGTGAGGTTATGCATCTTTAAGATCAGATTACTCCAGGAACATTAGCTACGATATCCTTTGTTTCGTCCTTGAATTTTGTAAGCTAATGAAGTAATAATAATCTGGAGTATTTTCGCCTCAGGGGCGATTTGTGTGAGGAAGGTTTGAGAGTGCCTCAGTTAATTATGCGTTCCCGGCTGCCTGTGGTGCCACTCTGGAGTGTTATTGTTTTCGTTCATCTTCTGGATAGTATTTCTAATTATTTATTTTTTTTGAATGATCTGCTTACGTACGAGAAGGAGATTCTGGAAAAAACATACCGTCATGGTTATGACAGGGATGACAGCATTTGAATGTTTAATTCATGTTTAGTCATTTTGTGAAGATGCTTACATGTAAAGTTTTTTTTAAGGAATTTTTGGTGTGTTTTTGTAAATTGTTTTTTATAAACAACAGGGGAATAAAAATAAGTTAATTTATCACGTTTCATTAATTTTGTACATGGATGGTTTTTTGCTTTGAAATGACGGATTAATAGCAGGGTTTTATTGTTATGAAGATAGAACTTTTTTAGGTAATAATTACACTAGAAAACACCTAGTTTTGATTGTAGACTTACAAGGGGAGGATCCCAACGTGTCATCACCGATTCGGTTCATTTTTGGTGTGCAAGTAGTGCATGACTAGGACATCAATTTGTGAAAATATTAAGAAGCAACTCTCAAAAGTTTAGGAGAAAATCGCGATTAAAAATTTTAACATTTAGTTATATATCTGAAAAGATTCGTATCGTGCAAGCAGATCGTGGCAAAGAGGTAAGAGCTGCGACTCCCAATCCAAAGGTCCCGGGTTTGGTCCTCGGTGTGTGCCATAATTTTTATTTTTATTTTCCATACAATTAAGAGTACAGATACGAAATAAAAGTAGAATAATATTTAATTACTAATTTTAAAATTGTTTTCTTGTTTATGAATAATTTTTTGGTAAATATATAATATTTACAATACGATCATAAATAATTGGATTTAATTATTATTTTTTGGGGAAACAAGGAATGAAAATATTAAAAAAAATAGTTTTCATTTTTATAGATGAAGTTTAACCTTAATTTATCCCTAACTATTCAAAAGAAAGTACACAATTTTGTTATGCTAAAAGGGTTTGTTATGTGTCTGATTTGATTGTTAAAATAAACATTTAGCTTCTTGAATTCTGTTGATTGCTGTGAAATCCAAGGGAAAAATAAGGCAAATGAATTTTTTGCGTGTAAATAAAATAAATTAATTGTAAATAAAATTATTTAAAAATATGAATATGTGGATTTTTTGGTGTTTACCCTTTTCGTTCCATACCTTCGTTATAAATATAATTACATATTTATAAATAAGATTCCATATTATCCAGTTATAAAAATAGTATAAATAGCAAAATATTTTATTTTTTCCCAGAAAAAATATTTTAAAAATGTTTTAAAATTGATAATTATAAATATAAATATGTATGTACTACTTAACTTCGTATCTGTGCTCTTAATTGTGTGGATAATTGAAATAAAAATTACGGTACCCCCCGAGGCTCGAAACCGGGACCTTTGAATCGGGAGTCGCAGCTCTTACCTCTTTGCCACGATCTGCTTGCAAGACACGAATTTTCTCAGATATATAACTACGTGTTAAAATTTTTAATCGCGATTTTCTCCTTAACTTTTGAGAGTTGCTTCTTAATATTTTCACAAATTGATGTCCTAGTCATGCACTACTTACACACCAAAAATGAACCGAATCGGTGATGACACGTTGGGATCCTCCCCTTGTTAGTTATTTTCACAGCCTTCTCCATCTATATTCAATCTTTTTTTATGGCTAGAAGAGAAACTGAAGCAATTAAAACTTAAAGGTATCTCAACAAATTAAAGAACCTCTGAATTCCTTCAAAGGTTTTAACAACCGAAATTTTATTCTTCAATACGACTAATAACCAAAGAAAAACATTACAGTAGACTCTGGTTAGGATCTTAAATTCTATCAATCAGTTGGTGCAAAAATGTGTTTAAATGAAAATGGAATCATATTTTAAAACATGCATTCACGTGTCTCATCAGTGGATAAATTAGCTACATTTATTTTAATCTCCCTCATAGTTTTTGAGGCATGTAAATTTAAGTCCTGGATTTTTTTTCTAAGAATCTGTGGTGATCTTAGTAACCACGTCAGATTATTCAAATGGGATGTATGTTACGGGCAAAGTGATTAATTGGGCATTTTTAATAATGCCCAGAGTGGAAGCGGGCAAAGTGATAAATTTCATTCATAAATTTCGTTGAATTTATCACATTGTTTTCCCCCTCTCATCTTCTCATTCCTCTCATAGTCATTTCATCCTTTTAATCACCTGATCCTTTCTTACTTTTGTTCACCTTTATCCCTCTCATATTCTGTATATATGTCATCATGCTCATTCCTCCATACTATATGCCTTATCCCTTTCATCTTCTTTATGATTCATCATGTTCATTCATTCCCTTTAAAATCCGATTTATTATTCTCATCATCTCCATCCATCAATGAATTTTATCCTTCTCATATGTTTCTCTTTTTTTCTCATCATCTTCATTCCTCTTATATTCTTTACCTTCCCAAACTTATCCCTAAATTTCCTATTCTTTAACTCTCTCTCCATTCCTTCATCCTTCAATTCCTCTTTGCTCCTATATTTCTCCTCATTCTTTTTATCCTCGGTGTTTTCCTTCTTTTTTCTCCCACTTATCTTCTCTCCTCCTTCTATCCTCATGTCCAATGTCCCTCTTCATCTCTATTATCCATTTTCTCATCTTGCATATCTCTCATATTCGTCATCTCTCATCATATCCTTTATATACTTTACCTCCTTAGTTCTCTTCAACCCCCATGTGTCTCTTCACCCATTAATGCCTCATCCTCCCTTCTATCCCCCACACAATCCTTCTTATCCTCTCCAACTTTCTCATTCCTTCCATCCCTCTCACCCTGTACATCCCTCTCTCCTCCCTCACTTAATGTGCGTGCTCCTCCCTCTTATCATCACCTTTTTTATCCTCCTTTTTATCTATCCTATTTTAACCTAACCATATCATCCTCCTCATTCCTATCCATTCCTTTCATATCTTCTTTTAAAAAACTACGTAAAATATCTTTCTCATTATTGTTTATTTTAATATGAATATTTTATTAAGGAACACTTAAATTTCATTTCTCCTTTTCTACCTTTTCTCTCTTATATATTCCACATATCATTATTTTCTCTCTTATTCACACCCTTTTCTCAAACTCTCTTGTTCTATAATATCTTTCTTTATTCAAAACTTCCTTTAGTCCATTTTAATGAACAAAAACACCAATTATCAAGTTTTTACAGCAGAGAAAGTTAAAAGAAACTCCTAAATCAAAGTGTTATATCAGGTAAATAATTTCCTTCTCAACTACTACTTCCAACCCCATTTTTCAATAAACTCTATAAATTCTCCTCTATCTGACTTACTCTCTATCTTAATCTTTATCTCCTTCTTATTGCTTATTAATACTTTTTCCCAATATTTTTCCTCGCGAAAAACTTGAACACCTATAGGTACTCCAGCTGTCCAATGCAGATAGAATATTTTAAGATATACCAAACTTAAATGTAAATATCTTCCTCCTGTAACATATTCAACTTGAACTGAATTTCAAAATATTTATTCGTCATTTCCTTCCCACAATAAATAAAAAAAATTCCTTTGGAACTCTGCCTAATACAGGCAAACAATCTCTAAAGAAACTTCTAAATCAAACGGGGGCATCAGGTTAAAATTTCCCTTCTACTCCTTAAAAAAACTACCTCGGACTCATCAAACCTTCCACCGCACTACACGAACCCACACTCAACGGCGGAAAAGCGACAAACAAATTTGACACGGCTGGGTCTGAAAGGGTTAAGGATGTATCCAAATGAAATATTTGTCAAGTAGGGTACTTATTTGTCCGTTTTGAATACATTCTAAAGGCATTTCAGCGATCTTATAAAAAAAACTGCAGAGTTGCAGACAACGCGTCCCAATTCCCTTTAATTTTTTGAAGAAATTTTGCTGATTTGTTTTGTTTGCTGGGAAATATTCCTCCTTCTAAATCATAATCAACTTAACTTAATTCCTCTTAATTATTACTCTCTCACTCTATTATATCTCTTTTATATTAGTTTCTTTCATCGTAATTCATCATTCCCCCTCTCAATTAAACAACAACAGAAGCACTAATTCTCTTTGAACTCCCAAGCAAAAAAAAATCAGCAAAATTTCTTCGAAAAAGTGAAGGGAATTAGGACACTTTGTCTGCAGTTTTCTTTAGAAACCCTGCAACTTTTATAAGACGAATGAAGAATGACCTCTTTAGAATGTATTCAAAACTGCCGTAAAAAACTGCAGACTTACGTGCTGAAGTCCTATTGCTACAAAATAACTACAGACTTCGGGGTCTTTAATATTTAACCATTGCAAGCAGAAAATCACTAAAAAAAATCTAAACGTTAGGTCGGGTGCCTACAAAACCCTAACTTGGGACACAGCCTTTTAGAGGGCTGTAATTCCTCTAGATTCTAGAAGGCTAAGCTCCCCAAACCTTCCACCGCACCGCGCGAAACCACACTCAACCGGCGAAAAAGCGGACTACGCCGCCGAAACCGAAAAAAAAGCCGAACTCCGCGAAAGGTCCCGCCGCGTCTCGGACAGCCAACGAGGTAATCCCGCCACGCCTCGAGAGACCCCGTCCGCCGGTCGCTAGCGCCCCCTGGTGGAGCGGAATCGCCGGCACCTGTTGAACAAGGTGTTGCTACAGGCTGCCAGGTAGAGGAGGGGAGGGGCGAAGGGGTAGGGAGGATGGAAAGAATGAAGAGAGAGAAACAGTTTTGGGGATGTGCCCACGAGAATCGGAGCACTCTTCAGTAAGAAGTTTAATGAAGGATAGGTGAGCACGTGTTCTTGGGGTGCTCTGTGTTGATAGTGGATTCTTTTGCCTCCCCCAGTGAGAACTGTCTTCCTTTTTATCCTTCCTTTGGGGAGTAGAGTACTTTTGAGCTTGCCGGTGTGGAGTAAACTGTGAAGAGAGTCATTGTTTTGGAAATTAGAGAAACTTTTTTTAAAAAAGAAATGATTGTCATGATGAGTTCCTGTTCTTGATGTTTGGTGCTTTTGCTGTTTAAAATGGATGAAGAACTGTGGAAAATCAAAGTATAATCAAAATTTTTTATACCAATATCCCATGTGCCAACTTTAGATACAAACAAGAGAGCTTTTTCTACTTGGAGGAACAATTGTTTGATGAACTTTATTTTTAGAAAATTTTACTTAATTTGTGACATTTGAAAGTTTAAGATATTGACAACCGAAGGGACCAGTCTTTTCTGATTAGTGAGAAAATTCCATCCGTTTCTACATATTCCATCAACATAACAATCTCTCATAAACTTCATCCACCGCATTCCTATTGGAACTTATGTTAGAGTTAGTGACTTTATAATACGGGTTAATATTGAACTGTTACGAAAAATAGTCAACCATGGAAACGTGTGTGTTGATTCCTCAGGAGTTGAGCCTTGTGTTGACCACTTCTCCCTCATCCAAGAAAACTTACACCGGAGCATCTGTGTGGAGCAACCAGAGGATCTCCCGAGGTTCGAGATTTTTGCCTTTCCAAGGAACTGTGAGGCTGGACAAACTGGAGATATACTCCAACCTTGATGACAATGATGTAAGTATATTTTTTAATATGTTAGCGAACGTTTTTTGTTATAAGATACAGTTTGGTTTCATAGAGAAAGTTAGTTGTTTATGACTTTTAAAAAGTTGCATCAACTTCTCTGAAGTGATGAAAATAATGCATTTTTTTCATCTTTTCTTGTTTGCATTCTTCTGCATGTACTTCTTGCACGCATTTCTAGTTCAAAAATCATTTGATTTCAAATCTATGCTTTAAATTTACTTAAGATGTAAAGAATTTATAGTTTTTTCTACTTAGGAAGTGATATCTTTGTTTTAAATTAAGGAAAATTTGAAAACTTTCCTTAACCTTAAGATTAATAATATATCCCATAGCAGACATAATTCAATACAATTTTGTACAAAAATGTTGCTTGTATTAAAAGTTTGACCATCCTTTTCACAAAATGAAGAGTGACTATTTTGCGTTTTAGTATAAAAACATAAAATTTAAAGTATAATTAGTTTTATAATGTTTGAATTTCATATTTTTTGAAGATTCTGTTTTAAATACAATTTTTAGGAAATTAAAATAGTTTTAAAATTATAACCATTTTTTGATTTTTTTTAAAACTATATTTTATAATCAAGGTTCTAATTAAAAATAATATCATTTTCATATTTTTCAAATATGTTTTGAGTTATTCGCTACACAAAAACAACTTAAATATTATGTTGCTTCTAACTAAAAAAATTATTACCAGGTGTTTACCAAATTTAAAAATATCCTATTTGAAACCCTACCATTTACACTCGTTTATAAGTAATACTTTTTCACAGAATAATATTAAGAGCTATCAGTTTCATTTAACATGTTTTAGTTCATTCATTACATCATTATTAACATCTTATGAGAAATTAAGTCCAGTGAGAAACTCTTCATTCTTAATCATCCTCATACCCATGCAATCAAAATAGCGGATATATTTACCGATTTATAATATAACGGTTATAAACTGTTGAAGGGGGTAAATGCATAAGCTAATAATTTCATTGTGATACTCATGTTAAACTGCTCTAACTTTTTGCGTTAACGAGTCCTAAACTCACACTTCCTAATACATTGTTCCATATCTAATAAACATCGATTAGAACTTCAATATGCACCGCACGTTTGAACAAACTCTTGTGTACTCTAACACATACACGCCTCATACGAACAACTAACGCCTATTCAAATGATTACTGAACCTGTAAACGCTGGGATAATTGTAAGCAGGTTTCAAACTGCAAAATAAAACTGATCAGCCTTACGACTGTTTAAATTTGAAACTCGCCTGTGGGGATCTGAAGCAGGACTTTAGATCAGATTTGCCTGGAGACAAGGAACAAAGATTAAGAAGCACTAAAACTTTTATAAAAAGTTGAAGTTACAAATAAATGATTATATGCAAGACTAGTATCCCCGCCTGTAGGTAAATTAATGATATAAATAGACTGAATACTGTAAACGGGATAGGGTCTACTTGTTCAGTAATCTAACGATGTATTTGGGACGTACGGATGCTTCTTTATTTGCCAAAGTGTTGGCAAAAAGTCGTGATAAAGTAGGTAGGATAAGTAGTGATAAAGTATTCAGAGAAAGATATACTCTATTGCTTCCATTTTAACTTAAATTATGCAATAAACTTTAATTAGTAACTAAATCACCACTTAAATAAGTTTTAAATTTATCAAAAGTTAAAAAATATTATCGATTTTTATGAGATTGGATTTTCTATATTAATTTAACTATTCATTTTTGTATATACAGTCGAATAATTTTAAGTTAAAATATTGCTATTGCTATTTTCTTCAAATTAATAAAATTAGTAAAGAATAAATTTAATATTTTTTCCTTTTGATTGACAGTACATTCTCTATTTATTTTTCTGTTGTAAATGGAAATCCATCCTTACAGATAGTTTTTTTTTCTTTTTATTATTTTATTAATATTTTCTTACTATTTGATTAATTCACATTTATTTTGAGTTTTGGATGTATTAAGTACTGAACATAAAGTTATTTTATATCACTAACAATAAAAAAACAATAATTTAAATCATATTATGGCTTTAACTTACAAAGCAAAATAATTGGTTTCCAAACTTTATAAACATCATCCAATTACTAATTATATTTCTCAGGTAAAAAAAAATGTTAAATTTTAAATATCTGACACTTTTTTCTTTCAAAGTTAGCTTTTAAACTTACTGTTAATAAACTTTTACAGCATTGGAACTGTAAGAATTTTAATAACTAAGATAATTTCATTTTTTTACTGCGTGGTACTTTTTTATGTTTCTCAATTACTAAAAACCTAAAAGTGTAATTTCGATTTACTTCAATATTTCCAAATACTAATACCCCATAAAAATATCACAGTCTAATACAGGAAATTTTAATTCCAAACATCGATATTTAAATACGAGTCATGCATTCACAATAAAGAATCAAAAATTTCTCAACCTTATAATTATATTCCTAAGAGCACCGAATAAAGTTACGTCAAACCAACACGCATAAGGAAACAGAACGATGTTTTACACATCCTATTACAAATGCCTGATAACTTACCACACCCAACAATTTTAAATTTAATAAAATTCATTCACCTAATGAAATTTCGTCAACAAAAATCTTGTTTCAGCCTTTCTCAGTAACTCACCTACGAGAGTAAATCACCTGTTCAGTTGTTTTTATGAACGGATATACTTCCACAATTTTTATAGTAAAACCAGTTAAGCAGCCTCTAACTATCAGCTATGATTTCCTTTTAATTAAGCAGCCTTGACAGTGACATGTAAATAAATCAAAATAAAATTTTGACTGATTTATGCAAGTGACTGCAGCATTCATCGTCCTACATGTAGCAGTTTTAAAACGCAACGAATTCTTAAATAACCATACAACATGCACTTGGAGTGTGCTTACCGTTTTCCGTGTCATTTATAACAATTATTGAGAAATTTTAACGATATTAATTTACTTAAATGGCTAATAATCACAAGGTGTTTTCAAGGAAGGTGTTAGATATGTTAAATAGCTATTTATTGATACTTATTGTTTTCGAACTCTGCGTGTTGCCTATGAATATTTGAAGTAGAAATATTAAGCGTTCTATGAGTGCCAATATTAATCAAAGATTTTTACTTGAAACATGTTTTTGATAATTAATGACTTTATAGTTCCCATTTGAATAGGTTTTAAATACTTAAAATGTTTAGGATTTAAGAAACAGATGCTAAGGTACAGTAAGAAACATATATGACAATAGTTCTCCTTTGTTCAATAATTTATATCTGAGTAAGAACTTTTAATAAAATGAAGCTTGGCCAACTAGACTCAAAAGGTCATAAAAGTTCAAAATTGTGACGTATGATAGAAATTCTAACATCTATCTTGACTGCTCTTTTACAACTCACTCTGAATTAAATTTTTGAAATTCTATCTAATGAAACTTTTAAGACATTTTAAATAATATTTGTATAGAGTGAGTTTTTCATTTAATTTTTTACCAAGTAACCAAAAGCTATCTTACAAGAGCTAAAGTACATATTATTTTAATTAAAAATCACTGCTATTAATATTTACAATGCCTTAAAAGATTTATCAAAATTGATTTTAATAATTTAACTTTATTCAGATTGAAGTTGGGTGTTTGTCAAAAGGCGACCAAAAGTAATGTCAGAACTATTATCACACGTCACATATTTTTACCTGCTCTGGCCTTATATTATTATGAGCCTAGTATTTTTTGTCTTGAATCACAAAAGTCACTTTTTCTTACTTTATATACTTCAAAGTCATGAAATCAGTACCAATCTAACTTAAAAACCAAGTAGATTATAATAATCAAAAAGCTTTCATCAATTCAAACACCCGTATCACAATAGCTGCTAAGACAAGTTTTTAACAATCTTCCCCTGTCCTCACAACCCTCCTAAAACAGAGGTTAATGCATGGCTGAGATATATCGTAAACTCTTTACGATTTTAATTCTAAGAAACACCATTTTTTGTGACACTCAACATCCCGTGCCCATGCATACAAATCCTGATTCCGTACAACAATTTACCTATTGCCATACTCAGTCCCTCAAATGAAGTGAGGGTTTGCAGGTGTGGGCTGCAAAAAATCCTTGGATAAAGACTGTTAAAACCAGTTGCACGCATGCAATTATTTCTATGCTAATGTCCCCACGATATCATAGGCCACCTGCCATACCCTGTCTTATAATACCTTCTTCATCAATTTATAACCCGGACGTGGGGTTGCAGATTCTAATTCATACGAGTAAAGCCGGGATAATGAAAAGATATCTCATGCAGGGCTACTGTTTGAAAATTAACTAGCGATCATTGTTGAGATGGGTATTTTAATTGAAACTGATATCATGTTGGTACTTATGAACCGTTCTCTTGGTTTTTGATGTAATATCAATGGTATTAAGACTTAGGAATTAGTTTGGTTCAAACAGGATTTCTTTTAGTCGTGATGATTAAGTGAAATAGAAAATGTATAAATTAATTCTCATGTTTGCAAAAGGTTAATGTTAAAGTGTAATACCAAATAAAATATGGTTATTGGTCATCCTTTAAGAAATTGTTATTCAATGAAAACTAAAACCGAATTAAAATCTTTAGAAAGTTAAACACCTTAGATATAAAAGTGTATTTTTGAAACTCCAGATACAATAAAAATCTAGTTCGGTCCTTTTAAATAATTTAACTGCAAATGTATTAAAATAGTAAGTCAAAATTAGTTTACATTTTACATTGTTTTTAATGTAATTAGTTGATGTAAACTAATTTTAAATTAAATGCAAATTAGTTATACCACTTCATCGCAAGATTATTTTCTTGAGTTTTACATAAAGGATAATTGGTTTTATGATTAAGTACTTCACAGCTTTAAATTTAGAGAATCATACTGTTTGACATTGTAGTCGTTTCTATAAAAGCGATCAGGTCATCGAAATTACTCAAATGAATAAAACTTGTCTCTCTAATGAATCCAAATTTGACACTACTCTTATATATGACAACATATCGATCTATTAATAAGGTTGCACTCATTAAGCTTCCTATCAATTATGTTATCACTTTTTGATTGAGCGTTGACTTATTTAAACACAATCCAAATCGGTCAAAAATTAGTTCATTATATAGCTCATTTTCCCATACCCAATCTATCAAAATTATTGATTTGCTTACTAATATATCTAAATATGATGCATAAAATAAATATCATTTCAATATGTAAATAATATAATTTTTTCTTTTGTTCGGTGTTAATAGGTCTTTGGAGGCTGTTGGCCTCAGTTAAGATTTATAAAATCTTTTTAGCTAGAAAAATTGTTTTGTTATAGTATTAATAAATTGAGGGGAGGGATTTTCCTAAAAACTTAAATTTTCATAAATACATACGTTAGCCATTGTTTTTTAATTATGTTGAAAATATTTGTTTTTTTTTAAATATCCGGTTTTCAAAAAAGCTAATGTATGAAAACCTTAGAGTTACTTCTATCCAAATTTCAGATTATTGGAATACAGGAAATACATAGGTACACATCCCAAACATTACGCGTCCAAATACATTGCTTTGTATATCAAATCTTTATATCATTGTATATGTGTATAAACTTTTCAATTTATTACATTCTTTTTTCTTTTGAAAAAAAAAATACTTCATAAAGACGGAAAACGACGTATAACCGATATTGTGCGTCGTATAAACGAAGAATTTTTGCTTTAAATTGAAAAATTGAATAGGAAAGAATTGGGGCTTGGCCAAAACGACGTATAATTAGAAGAGTCTTATAAACGAGATAAGTATAAACGGTGCTTTATTGTATATGATTAACGGCCATATTCACCGGTAACCTGACCGGCGGTCTGGTCAGGAAACCATGGTTACAGCCTCTGATTGGTGGAAAAATAATTCAATATTTTCCTTCCACCAATCAGAGGCTGTAACCATGGTTTCCTGACCAGACCGCCGGTCAGGTTACCGGTGAATACGGCCGTAAGTGTAATTATAAATAGTCGTTGGATCAAAATTCACAGTATTTAAAATAAAAAATTACCCTAATTTCTACAACTAATCAAAACCCAATTTCCACCCTACTTTTTTCCCACGCAACAGTATTTGATAACAATTTTCCCTCCTCAAAATAACACTTTGTTAATCACGTAATGTAATAAAAATACGAAACTATCTCTCACTCACACATAATCCAACTGAATTCCCATCATAACTTATTAAAAGCTCGCTGTCGAGACGCCAAACGCGCGTTACGACCCGAAGCACACATCACATCTCGTCCAAGACCGTAATTAAAAGCCGATTCTGTGGAGGGGTGGACTCGGAATTAATTCCGCGCGCCAACGAATTCATATTTCACTCTTAACCTTATTTTCTTTGGGATCACCCTCCTCCTCTTTTGGGAGTGCAATGAAAATATCATGGGATGACGTGATCGGAAAAATAATATTGCTGACCTTTTCGGAAGTGCTAAACGGTTCCTCTATATAGCGATGCTCTAGTGTTGTTTTCGGTCGGTGGATGGATGGAAACATCGCCTTCATCAGTAATCACCCCACGGTTTCTCATTAAATGTTGAAATTGACACTTACTTAGAGTATCTCGCTTAATGGGTTGATTGGTGAGATATTTCTATGCGGAAGAAGCGATAATAGTTGTTGGGTTAATTTCATATAAAGCTAATTAATGTTTATGAGCTTTGTTTTCTATCGACACCCTCTTTGAATGAGTTGCCTCGAAATTCTTCATCATCACAATGATTTTGAAATAAAAATCATCATAATTATTTTGATCCCAGGAAAATAAAAATTCAAGGAAAAACTTTGAATTACTAGAATTGTCCAGTTAAGGGGTTAATGTTTGTTTTAAAGATTTAAAAATCATTCTCTCTTCTTAAAATATGTCAAAAATTATTGCACAGTCGGTCTTTAAATGTAATTATTTATTTCGGTGGTTACTGGAAACCGGCTGGTTTGAGTTAAATGGACCGGACCAACCTTGTTGGGTAATTGCCTGTAGTTGGTCGACTTAATTTGTATGTGTATTTGTATAATTTTAAAGCTTTTTCCTTGAAATTTTCAACAAACTGTATTTTTCTTTAAAATATTATCTTTTCTTCAATATAACTTAATGACATAAGCCCGCGAAAGAGAGACCATCTCAAAAAGATTATATGAATATAAACTCATAGAATGTATAGAATACACAAATAGTTGCATAAGGGAATTTAATTTGAAATATGTTACTTTTAAGTCATATTTATACAATTAATTAAAATTTAGCCTTTATGTTAAACAAAGTATATCAAAATTTGTATTTATTTCAGTTGATTCTTTCCTAGAAGTCAATCCTTTTTATAAGTAGAAACTCTCGAATGCCATATTTTTTTAAAAATAAAATATCTATTAATTATAATATTTATTATGTGCATAACACAGAGAAATATTTATAAAAATTTTCAAAACTAATTCATAATAATGGAATTATTAATCAAAAGAAAAACGTTTTTGGTTTTAATAGCTCAATTAGACTATTTGAAAAGTAGTTCTAGTTGTACAGTAGGGTGTATCGAAAAAAACTTTTTTTCGATTTTGATGACGTAATAGTGCGGAAAAGTTGTCTAAGGTGCCAGAGAGTACCTGTGAATTTTTTCAGAATTTTTGGATAATTTCTTAATGTGCCACATTGGCCCTGAAGTTCCCCATGTTAATCCAATGGGGCGCGCCGCCAAAAAGGCCGAAAATCGGTTTTTCGCCCCTCATTTCTACCCTAATCACACGACGAATGTCTCGTCTCGAGTTATGGACTCTATATGATGTATGCTATCCGATAAAACTTGAATAATAGCCTAAATATCTATATTACGTTTTTTTGTATGCTCAAATTTCGTCGAAAATTGCGTATTTCCTCGTTCAAATCAGAGCCCACAATCAACATAATATAGAGATTTAAGTTATTATTCAAGTTTTTTCGGGTAGCATACATCATATAGAGTCCATAACTTGAGACGAGACATTCGTCGTGTGATTAGGGTAGAAATGAGGGGCGAAAAACCGATTTTCGGCCTTTTTGGCGGCGCGCCCCATTGGATTAACATGGGGAACTTCAGGGCCAATGTGGCACATTAAGAAATTATCCAAAAATTCTGAAAAAATTCACAGGTACTCTCTGGCACCTTAGACAACTTTTCCGCACTATTACGTCATCAAAATAAAAAAAAAGTTTTTTTCGATACACCCTATTGTACAGTTTGGACATAAAAAAATTTTATTCCTAATATTTCCATGATTACTTTTGATAAAAATAAAGAAACCCGCGTCAGATTTGTGTTAATTTGAAAACACAAAGTCTCTGAATAAACACATTAAAATTTTCATTCTACCCGCTACATTTCTATTTTACATAAAGCATAATTTTCAAATATCCCCAACAGCAAACAACCAGTAATTGCTTTAAACTCCTTTCCCTCATTACATTTTAATTTATTTCAAAATGAAGTTATCGTTAATAACCTCTGATTTCCCTAACGCATCCACTGTTATTACAATCACTCTAATAACTCCCCTTCCCTTTCAATCCCATCATGTTATCACAACGACATAAATAACAAACCCGAATCTCCCAAAACTGATTTAATCCCATGTCTCAACACTAACTACCGATTTGTTTTGACAGCATTAATTGAAATGTCGCCTTTCCAAATGAAAAATTAAGACATCAAATTCTCACATTTCCCTCCAAGCTCTAAAAGAACTCAAATGCATAATTGCTCGGTTCCACAGCAACAAAGCATCAGGAAAAAGGACCACCAACGCCAAACCCAGGAGTGTATGATCGGAATAACAAAAGATAAAACTCTAACCCTTCCGATAAATAACAATTATAATGGGTGTGACGCTCAGTTCTCAACACAATCATCAGAGTCAATAAGGAATATTACTTTCTTAAAACTTGTTAAATATTGCAATGACCTAGGTGAGCGGCTATCGATATGCTGAACGGCTATTGTTATCCAGTGGGTTGCAATTCATCACGTCTTCGTCTCGAAGGTTATTAATTAAGGGTTAAACGACACCTGGGATTTTAATCAGTGCCTAGTGAGTAGGATTATCTGTTGGATCGTGTTGGTTATTGTTTTCCTGCCGAGCGCATTTTTTTTCGTGAATTAATGTGCTTGGTGTTGAATATCGGCGTTCATATAATACACTAAAATGTGGAAGGAATTATTATCTTTAATTGACTTTTTTTTAGTTACGGATATGATTCCCTCAACAAAATGTATATGTTACTTCTCTTGAGGAGGAAAGGAAATGACGGTAACGATGGAAGATGGCGATTTAATGTGACTTGGTGAGCTAGTTTTACACTGCAACCTTCTTCTAAATACGAATCTCGAACGAGTTTTACGAACTTTGCGCATCTTATACCTATTAAAAAAGTAAAATATGGGTGATGGCAAACAACATAAGATTTCCAAAATTTCATATACTTAAATTTGTAATGCTAAAAAGATTCAGAAGTTTGCACAATATTTTATGAAATTCACTCAAGGAGCTTAATTTTAGGATAAATAAAGGATAAAATTAGGATAAAAAAGTTTTTCATATTAGATGTATATTGAAAACGTGAAAAATAACTATTTTAGTGGGATTTAAAATTGCTTAGTTTTTTATGCTTGGAAAATCAGCACTTCCAATATGAAATCTTAAATTATAAACTATAATTCGTACTTTACATCGTTTCATACAGATAAGTTACCAAACAAGGGTACTACTAAGATAACTGATAAAATAGAATTATAACAATCAATCCTAAACAACAACCGCTCCTCATAAGTTGATGCCCTTTTAATCAAATTGCAACAAATTAGTGTTAGTTACTCCATTTCATATGAAAATTCATTTTCATAGATTTGTGTTGTTGTTGTTGTCGTGTGTCACTTGAAATACCCAAGCTTCATAAGGATTCAAGGCAAAGGGGTGCGGCTCCTGAGGAAGTGAGGCTCATAAATGGCAGGAGTCCGACTTCTGCATCGTGAGATATGATATGCCACTATCTATCGCCACCTCCATAATTTTGCCATGTATCTGAAGGGGAGGGAAACTAACTCCAGACACCTGGACCCGAGGTAAACTGCCCCATGACCAACCACAGGACTTTTGGACCCAAATATTTTACGATCACGTACTCCGCATATACTCGGTGGGTCTTCAGCGTTGTCGGGAATTGAACCCGGGACCCTCCGATCCCAAAGCTCATGCCTTAACCCATAGGATCCTTACGGTCTCTTTATAGTATAGATTTAAATCATCACTAAACCCCAATATCATACTTTCCAGAATCAATCTCAAGCCATTTCCATTTCCCAACAAAAGAACCGACACATCTGACCAAGACCGATCCCTCACCATAAAGAGAATCCTAAATCTCCTGATTTAATAAGGTCCTCGCCCATTCCGAAAGATATCAGCCGCTGCTGCTGAAAATATTATTACTACCACCTGCTTGGAACGCTCTTATTCGTCTTCGTAAGCCCTGGAACAGACAAATGGTGAAAGGCGGAACGAAAGCAGGAGTCTCTGCTGCTTCTATACCTCCAGTGTCGTTATGAGGGTCAGAGTGGAAACAAAGGACACCACTTGCATCTGCCACCGAGAAATAATTTCCGTGGTGTGGAGTCGCCGCTGTACCAAAACACCCGGCAGGGAATCGCTTATTAAAGTCTCTTGAAGGCAGGTGTGAGTTCGTAACACGCCAAGCCCTTATTTTCATTGATGGAGGGTTACTGGTGTTTTTCAGGAGGATTCTGATGGTGTTGTGAAGAAAAGTAAGGGATTCATATGTTATGAATATTAAAATAAACGACGGCTGTGATTTAATTTAACAAAATTAGTTGTGAGGGATTGGAAGTATCCTGTAAAGGCGCATGAGTTTTCTAAAGAAGATGGCAGTCACTTGTGACTGCTTTTACAAGCCAGTTCCCAAGCCACAAATACACCAAAAAGAAAAACTGATATAATATATTCTTATCTTCGATTTTGGAATCATAAGTTCTTGATAGTCATGTTAGTACACTAACAGAGATGTTAGTAAAAGAGCTCTGGGAGTCATTTTTTCATATAAACTTTATTCTTCCGTCAATATAAAACCTATTAAATTTAACTAACTTCACCATATATCTTAACATTACCTAATTAAAATAATTTCGAAGGATTTATTGGAGACGTAGAGAATACCATATTTTTTAGGGAAGGGAAGGCTATGATTATAAGACTTTTACACGACGTTTCTTAACCTTATTGTGCATGGGTACACAAATATTAGTAAACTGTTACCTCAAGTTATTTTATATGCATCAAAAACCTAATTAAACTAAAAATATTCTATTAATATAATTTCAATGGACAACTTTGCCTTTATCTTGGCAAATAAATATTATCAAATAAATACTTCTTAGTCTCTAAATATTTTTAAAAAGATTCAGCACTTTTAAGTTATAATCTATCTCCCATTAACTAACTACTCCTTAAGAAAGTGTATCGTTCAATGTAAAAAAAGTTTTTTTGCAAAAATATATTTCTTGTATGTCTCAAAATTCAAGCAATCTTTACAGAAAAGACTTGGCTTCACTTTTTCGTTTTTAAAATTCTTGCCTGGCCATCAACGACTAGCTATGTATCGGTTAAGGTTAAGGTATGGAAATTCTATTGGATATATTTTATAAATACTGTTAAAGCAAAGCTGTATATTAAAATTAAATGGACGTTTTGTGGAGAAGCGAATTAGTAAAACTGTTGTAAATTCATTCGACTTTGTTAGATTAAAACTTCTTCCGTGATGAATCTTTGATTACTAATTAAACAATTACTGATCAAATATTTTCGCCTAGCTTGCATGATTAAAAATTTAGGCTTGATGCCTTTATTATTGGACGCTACCTTAATTTCAGCATAATCCCAAGGAGGTTTTACTAATAAATACTTGCACACTTATACACTAAATTATTTATTTCAAAGACGATGTGTATATTGTAGTGTATAGACATTTATGGTTTACTCGTTTCCAATAAAATCAGCTGCTTGATTAATATACCTAAGATCCTATTAGGTATCCTTCGTGAGGTTCCTAAGATCCTTAGTACCTAAGATCCTTAAAACCTTTATTCGCGTTACATTCCCTTTCAGAATGCTCAAGTTTTATACTGATCAGTAGGGTGGAGCGAAAAACTTTTTTTTGGAAATTTAAAACGCCTGAGGTGGGAATAGGTGCCATTTACGATAAAACTTAAAAATTCAAAACTTGAGTGCGATCAATTAATATCTTCAGGTTCCACATTCACGTTAAAGTTTCGAAATTTCATCAAATTTTACGTAAAAATGGTTATAAATGATTCCCACACAATTTTAGCTCCTTTTACAAACCATAACTGGTTGAGTTTATATTCTTAGGATGTCAAACAACATTTTAAGACCTTCTATGGACCTGGAATGGGGGGCATTTCCGATTTTTCAAGCCCGAAACAAGGGCGCATGCCATTAAAATAGTCTAGCGACCGAAAAACAAATTTTTGAATATCGGTACCAAATAGAGCTCAAAAGTTGCGTTTTACCCTCCTTATTCATGGAAAAATAATAAAAAAATTTGTAAAAATTAATTTAGGTGTGTTTTGGCCCTAGAATTTGAAATAAAGAATCTTTTGCATAGCGTAAAATGGAAAAAGTCTTAATCAATCAAATTAAAGTTTTAAATGTAATAGAAACTTATAGTTGCCTTAATTCGGTGTTTAATCTTAATTTTTAATCGTCAAAAAAAGTATGTACAAGGGTATTGCATTATGATTTGAGCTAAGTAAATGAGGCATACATCTTAGAATCGCCAAATGAGAGAAAAATTCATTTTTATACTTATTTATATTTATTTTTTCAGACCAGGGCATTAAAATTACTTATAATATATCCTAAATTTTCCCTTATAATATATAACACAAATCATAACCTTTTATTTGATATTTCGTCCCTTTAAATTTGAAGACTTGTTACGAAAAGTGGTAGTTCAGGTTAAAGTTTGGAATAAAATGCCTGTAGTGCAATATAACGCTTTTTTCGTCTGTTTTCTGTAAAAATATCAACCATAATGTTTTAAAATCATTTTATGTAAACAAGAATGTGTGTATTACAGACTTCATAAAATATTTGAACTTAAAGTTTATAAATTTTGGGATTTTTAAGTTTTTTCATCCAAATTTGGCAATTTTAGGCTGTTAACGTGATTTAAAAAGTTTAATAATGAACTCAAAAGTATTAATGACTATTAAGACACTAAACTAAGGTAATTATAAGCTTTTACAACATTTAAAACTTTAATTTGATTAATAAAGACTTTTCCCATTATACGTTATGCAAAATATCCATTTTTTCAAATTCTAGGGCCAAAACACACCTAAATTGTTTTTTACGAATTTTTTTATTATTTTTCCATGAATAAGGAGGGTAAAACGCAACTTTTGAGCTCTATTTGGTATTGATATTCAAAAATTTGTTTTTCGGTCGCTAGACTATTTCAATGGCATGCGCCCTTGTTTCGGGCTTGAAAAATCGGAAATTCCCCCCATTCCAGGTCCATAGAAAGTCTTAAAATGTTGTTTGACATCCTAAGAATATAAACTCAACCAGTTATGGTTTGAAAAAGGAGCTAAAATTGTGTGTGAATAATTTATAACCATTTTTACGTAAAATTTGATGAAATTTCGAAACTTTAACGTGAATGTGGAACCTGAAGATATTAATTGATCGAACTCAAGTTTTGAATTTTTATGTTTTATCGTAAATGGCACCTATTCCCACCTCAGGCGTTTTCAATTTCCAAAGTTGGTCTTTTTCGGCTAGTTTCACTCCACCCTACTGATCAGGCATAAAAGTAGTTCTAGAAATACATTTTTAAATTTAAACTGCTTCCCACTTCATAGGTGTCAAATCATCCTTGATTTGAACTTACACGGGCAAGTTTAAGTAATCTTTTTTTTTAATTTGAAGTTCGTGATTATTTTTTAAATTTGAGTTGTTCAATGAAACTATTCAAAGCCGTTTTTGGTGTGAGCTCCGACTGGTACCAGAGTAATTATTTCTTCTTCCAATCTGTTCAATCGAAAAAAAATAAGAGGTGCTGCAATTTTTATAATTATTTTCACCTCAACTTAATATGAATACCAATAAGCCGGCGATCAGATACTAAAGGTGTCATTGAAGCAATTAAAAAAAATAAGATCATCTTTCAATAGTTCTATCACACTCTTTCATGACATCGCGGTTTAACCGATTCATTCATTCCCCTCACAGAAACACCAAACCAATTTATCCTAATTGAGACACAACTATTAATTAATAAACACGTTTTTTGTTTCAAGTTTAACCCTTTCACATCTCACCGCCCTAAATTTGGTATAGAATTCAAAGACAATCTTGGGCGGTTTAGGGCTGAATGGGTTAATTGTCAACAACGGCTTCAACTGTAATCATATATATTTTCTTTTAACCATTTAACTAAACAGTTAATCACCCAGTCAGCAATGTAAGGTTTTTTTAAGGTTTTTTCAACCCTGAAGTGCAACCCAAAAAAGATGTTTTTAAGGTTTTACTAGAAAACCTTGCAACCCAAGGATTATCTCAACAAAACCTTTGGCGGAGGTGGGCTAGTTGACGCTTGCAACCTTTTGCGTAACCTTGCGGAAAAACCTCAAATTAAGGTTACAGGCATAGGTTTTCGTGACGTTGGTCACATTGAGGTTGTTTTGAGGTTTATTATAAACCTTTTTACAATATTAGAGGGAAAGATTTTTGTAACGTTGCTTACATGGAGGTTGATTTTAGGTTGCTAATAAACCGTAAAGCAATGGGTTTTTTTAGGTTTTTGTTGGGTTTACAAAATTTTTTTCCAAGTTCTAGGTTTAGAATCGTTTTATATATTTTTTTCGAAAGTTCTTAGTTGAACTATACGACGTCGAAAAATTATTCCTGAAATTATGCGCTACACTTAGTACATATTTTCAGGAATATTTTTACATCATATAATTCAACAAAGAAACTATAAAAAATAAAAAGTGCTATGCTTAACTACTCTGACAAAAATAAAACTAATTTATTCCAAGTTTTTATAGTTAGGTCATTAAACCCAATCTTTTACAAAAATTAACTAGAATTTATTCACAGTTTAATTACAGAACAGTGTCTATATAAAATTAAGATTTATACAGTATTAAAATTTTAATTTAAATAAATTTAAATTGTTTAAAATATTTTTTTTAAAATTTCTACAATAACTTTAATTTAGGCTCTTGAAGCTCTGATAAAAAAAACTTACCTTTTAAATTTTTGATCTAGAAGGCAGAGGAACAGGCAAATTTTCATTCCAAAAAATTATTTCAATACTTTGAATGCAAGAAAAATCCTTTAGTTCATTGAAACATTTTTTTTTTCAAATTCTACAATAACTTGGCTTAATTTAGGCTCCTAAAGCACTGATAAAAAAAACTTACCTTTTTAATTCTTAAATCTAGAAAGGAGGAACAGGCAAATTTTCATTCCAAAAAATTATTCCAAGACATTGAATGCAAGAAAAATCCTTCAGTTTATTGTACTGATTTATTTACAAACAAGGATAATTTTACAAACAGCCTTCAAGCACTACAGGACTCAAGGTAAAAGTGAGTCATACAAAAAAAATATAGATAAAATATAAATTTAATCAATTCCCTAAATTCATCAAAAATGAAGGGAAATATACTATGAAACTTATTAAAATTACAAATATGATACCTAAACATTATATATATATTTATGGAAAATTAGTCTACAAAAAGTGCTTCAAAGAACAATCTTACAAGGGACATCGTAACCAGACTTGACAGCTCCTGCAAAAAATACAAACAATTTATTTAACTATTTAAAAAAGTAATTATGCAATAACCTGTTAAACGTGCCACTTCATAGTAAAACATCTCAAGAGATAAGAAAATACTTGAAAGTGCCAACAACAAATGTTTAAATTAACAGTAGGGTAGAGTGGGGCACCTTGGGACACACCACTTTTCAGACTCAATTTTATAATTATGAACTTGTGCTAAAATCTATTCATCAACGTGTTTTGGTTTATTTAGTGTGTCTAGATAATTATTTCACGTTATCTGGTTTTGTGCAATACAAAGTAACAATCACATTTAGTTTTTAAAACATTTTTTAAAATATATGTAGTGTATTTATGTTATTACAATTAAAATGAAATTAAAATATGTGTATTCACTAATATTTTAGAAAATAAAGAGAAAGTTTTTGTTCAGGGTGGCTACAGAAACTTAGAAAACAAATTCCCTGACTTTTCCCTGATTTACAGGAACTAATTCTATTAATTTTCTGGCTTTCTCTGTACTTAGAACCATTACATGCATACAAGATAATTAAAAAATCACTACTTTTTACTTAAAATGAAAAAAATTACACATAAAGTATTAAAACTTAATTTGGAATTTGAGTTATGCTTGAGTCCATGCAAGTATAAGATGCAGAATATTTTTCTCAATGAGCTAATGAAAGCAAAAAATAATCATCACAAGGTATCAAAGCAAGAAAAATCTCATCCGGAAATTTCCCTGATTTTAACTTATTTTTAAGAATTTCCCTGACTTATCCCTGATTTTTCCAGATTAATAAAATTCCCTGACTTTTCCTTGAAATCCCTGATTTCCAAGTTCTGTAGCCACCCTGTTGTTAAATATAAAAGAGTAATTAAGCTTAACATTCAAAGTGGGGCACCAAGGGACAGTCAGGTGTGGGGCACCGTGGGATATAATGTTAAAAGACACCTAACTCATGTGAGCAAAAAATGTTTTTATAAAGAATTTAAGAAAGTAGATATTTGTAATTTGATGCAAAAAATCACTTGAAGTAAACAGAAAAACTGATTTATGTCAAGACAAAAATGAGGATATCCTTGAATAATTTTGATTTTAAAATATGTTGGATGTCTAATTTACTTAACATAGCTTTATCATTATTTATGTTACTTTTGTATTTTTCAAAATAAACTAATATTTTTGTAGTATTACTGAAAGAGTCCAAAGGTGGGACACTACTGAGGCACCTTTGGACATTAAGAGATGTTTTTTAAATTTGTTATTATAAATTCCCAAAAAGATATAGGAAGCACCCAATAGCTTAAATAAGCAAATTTACCACATTATTAAGAAAAAAATATAGTAAAATCAAATTATTCAGCTATTGTAATATCCTATGGGACATCCATAAATTACATGAGGTGTTTTTTCCAAAGTCTTCTTCCCTTGGCAAGATTTTGCTGGACCCCCCGTGAGATTTACCTACAACCTTTAAAAATAATTTTCTATCCTATTCGTTTGCATTTTGTGCTTCATAGCACCTAAAACTTTTACATTATTAACGATGTGGGGGAAAAGGACATTATGTTATCATCAGGTTTTCTTTATTATAAAAATCACACAAAACTATTTAAAATTTTACAATAACCCACAGACATTCATTTACACCAGAAAAACTGCCAATGAAGTAAAGAAATTATCTACTAAATTTTAAATGGGTTACAACAAGGTATTCTTATCTCCACAATTAATTTAAAATATTGATGATTAAAAGATGTTGGACAGAAAAGTTACGACTAGTCAGGCGACAGAGAGGAGGAATCGAATAGTTCAAGAAAGGCTGGGAGCGTTGAAAAGAGGAACAGACAAACGGCCGCGCAAAACAGCATAATTTTGATTGAGAAAATTTATGACATGTAAAAAGAGATGGAAAAAGCCAACAGTTCGCTCAAACTGAGAAAGAAAGAATTCCACCTAAAGATCACCACAGTATCTTGTCTGTGTGTATTCCTTTCTCATACTTAAAAAATAAGAAAATCATAATTTCTAACACAAAAAGTTGACGCGAGATTTTAATCGACCCCCCCCTCTCCCTTGGGTAGATTTTTCCAAACCCTTCCCCCCATTTTGACCTCATGTAATTTATAGATGTCCCCTAACAAAATAACACAAAACAGTAATCACATTGCATTATATATACTGGCATGCATTGGCGTTGCCGGCTACTGAAAATGGGGGGACCCAAATATTTGGGATTCCACAGATTGTGTACCACGGCACCCTGGGGTGCCACGCCAATAATCAAGAAAAATTGTAAAACATAGCGAAATTTTTAAGTATGGAACAAAAAACACTTTTCTACAGAACAGTATTACCATTCACAGTTCTAAATATGATCTGATGACACAATAGGCTTTTGAATATGAATCTTCAAAACTTCATTGAGTATTAAATTAAAAATTAAACTACTCACTGGGACTCTGGATTGCTGTTCTTTTTCTTGAACGCGCCAAAGGTTTCCAAATTATTAAAAATTTCCGCTTCTTTTTCGAAAGGGGCTTTAGCTGGACTTTTGCAGGGGTTTGAGAACCAGCCAAACGGAACCAAGGAATCTTCTTTATGGCGTTATCCTTAGATTCATGCTCATCTACAGTTTTCTTCGATACAGACTTTATTTCCTTATTTGGTGAGAAGACCTAAAATTTATTATTTTCATAAATTATTCTAAATAAAAACTAAGGAGGAAGAAACAATGCAAATTTTGCAAACTCAATTTTATGGTGAAGAATGGATTGCTTTTGCCAAGAATTAAAACTAATTAACATTCACAGTTCTAAATATGATCTGATGACACAAGAGGGTGCACCTAGAATTTTATGATAGCCAGTTTTATGATCCCGCTTACTTGGGGTTTCAATTAGTGAACAAAAGAATTCCCCCCTCTGAAGGGGCTGCTAGGGGAAACTCCCTAACCACACAAAGAGACGGGGGAGATAAAAGTGAGATCTTATCCCCCCAAACCGCCCGAAGGAGGGCTGTCGTGCAGATTCTAAGCGTGCATGTGTAGTTTTATACCAACGATGATGATCCTTCGGCTTTCTGTGGTGATTAGTGACATTGATAGTCTCCCCCATCTCTATGTGTGGTTAGGTAAAATTTTTAAGTATGGAAAGAAAAATACCTTTCACAGAAGAGATAAATATATGCCAAATAAGTGGTGGAAAAAAGGGGGGATGAGCGGCCCTGCCCCCCGAAATTCGGGACTGCAGTACCAAAAGAGGTTAAAATCCTAAAAACAGAAACTTACAACGGAATTGGATGGAAGGGCGAGCAGATTCAGAGGTGGTCTCAGCATTGATGATTACTGACATTTCTGGAACTGCGGCAGCTCTTGCTGCTGAAAAAAAAAGATGAGTTAAAGCACGATGCTAATCTGTTCCCAGACACACTTTTTCTTCATAAATCAGCAACAAAAATATTTAATTAGAGCATCTAAATATTGGGTTCAATTCCTTTAACATTCATACTAAATACCGCAAATCTGTTTTGTATGCCATACATTCTAATATCAACAACAATTTTTTTATATTTTTAATGATAAACTGAACATTTATTGATCTAATCTAAATAAACATTTAAATAGTGAGTTTGAAGTATTTTAGAAATATTTCTACTTATTGGTGTCCATAACAGCATGGCGATATTTAATGGGAACATTAACTGAATTGAAATGCACAAATTGCTTTAAAATATTGGTTCAATTCCATTAAAGTTCCTACTAAATACTGCCATGATCTCAGGAACACCGAACAGTGGAAATATTTCAAAATAATTTCAAACTCATAAATTAAAAGATCAATAACTGTTCAGTTTATTAATAAAAATCAGAAAAATTTGTCATTTTAATACACATGGTGTTCAAAAGAGCTTGGCATTATTTAGCGGGAACATTAACAGAATTGAACTAAAATATTAAACAAACTTTGTGCTATGTAAGTTGTTGAAAACTCTAATAATTATATCATTTGAGTGACAAACTGGAATAGATTTCGCTGTTAATAGGGAGATGGCCAAAAGATGTACAGCAGTCATCACGTAGACCTGTTTCAAATCCATTCCAACAAACTTTCTTAGTACGATTTACAAAATAAGTAAACAGTAAATGGCAAGTGAAATGACTCGCTATTCTTTTTTTTTTGCTAGGCAGTTAGAAACAGGGAAATCATAGTTCGAGTAGGGATGCGGGAAATCAAGGTAGCGAGCTAGGCTACTGAAGCGCAATCTTTTTTGAAGAGGGAAAGGGGTTAGTGGTGAAAAGTAACCGATTTTACCCTCCATCTCTACCTCTACAACCTTAGGAAGAGAATGGCCTTGACTTGTTTCGGATTACACTAACCCATGGCAAGAAAAGGCTAAATGATATTTGTTGACTGATTAGGTCCAATTCCGTTAATGTTTCCCGCTCAATATTGCAAAGTTTTAAACGCCATACATTCAAATATCGACAAATTTTCTTGATTTTAATTGATAAACTGAGCAGCTATTGTGTGTGATCTGACTAAACATTTTTATCCATGAGTTTGAAATTATTTAGTAATATTTTTACTTTTTGGTGTCCAAAAGAGCATGTCAATATTCAGCGGGAGCATTAACCGAATTGAACCACTGATTAAACTTCAGTCGAAGGGATGCTAATACTTATTCAAGACTGAATTGAGAAACGATTAAACATGTCATTAGAACACTAGTCCATGAAGAGCAAGGCCAACAAAACTCACTCATCGGGGATCTGTGTCCAGGACAAATTAACTACTGTTTTTCGGTAGCTTCAAAAATTCGCTGATCGTTAAAACGGTAGCTTCACAAATTCAAAATTTCTAATTTTCATAATTTATTGCTAAATTTTCACAATTTATAGCTGAATTTTGACAAATTATTACTTAACTAATAATATTTGAAAACTTTAACTCCCCTTAAAATGTAAATGTAAAGTGATTTTTACATTTGTCAATTAGTTTTAATACGCGTATTTTATTTTCACAAATTAAAAATATTTTTCAGAAATTACTGTTATATTTTTACTTAATAGGTAGTTGGCAAAAAATCCTAGACAGATCCCTGCTAATTTCCGTGACCAAGGTATGTAAGGTACGGCTTAAATCTAGAAGTGGGTTCAAACGCCAAGCCAAGAAGTAGCGACAAAGTATCAAAGTGAAGTTAGCGATTAAAAATGCACCAAGAGGCGCCAACCCAAACCCACTTCAAGATTTTTACCGTAAGGTACGATGTCCAAAATGAATGATCAAATACAAGCCCCAGTATTAATTCCCTCCCAATCCTGCCCTGTGACTCTGAAGAAAATTCTGTCGCTAAACAACCAACCAGGCAACAAAAAATTAAATCAAAGCTTAAAATTATTGAAGGATATAACACAGCATACATGTAACATCTATAAAAATCAGATAAACATATAGGACAATAACATAACTGTAGAATACACGGTGAACCTAATGTTATTTAAAAGTACGAATAGCATTAAACATACCTTACAATTAACTTACATTTTCACCATAGGGATAACAGCCACTTTCAGAACTGAAGCTGAAAGAGAAAGAAACCTTAGATCAATAAAATAAACGAATTTTGCGAACAAAGTATCGGTTGAAACACTTGCTGAAAAGGAATTTTTACAACCGAGGACATAGCGTAAACAAAGCAATACATCTAACCCTAAACACATAGTAAAACGTAAACATGAATCGGAATAATCGAAATCCAAAGAAAGAACATCTGATCATCATACTAAACTTATCAAATCAGTATCATGTCTTCTAGAGCTGAAAAAAAGAAACTTTAAAATAAAAGAGAAAGATTAGGCGGGATTATACGTCTAAATCGGTACTTATGGTAACAATGAATTAAGCCTACTTACCGATCCGAAGCCAGCGAGCGTCGAGCGTACCCCTACGGAAACTCCTCTGTACCGGCAAGGCTGAACTGGATCCCTCCGCGCTGGTTCCGGGTGCGAAAAATATTGCTAATACGCATGCGCAAGTAGGCGACAGTCACGTGCGCATTCTCTTCTTTCCGGAAAAGGGTGAAGGTGGGTTGTGTTGATATTGAGTCGAGAGAGGTTTTAAAAGACCGCCGTTTTCTAATGTTAAAGAAAGGGTTTTTGCTAACCTTTTTTTTGGCAACCCAATGACAATAGAAAAAAAAGGTTAACCGCAAGGTTGCTTGCTAGCTGGGCAAATACAATACCCGCAGCGTTTCTATGATTTCTTAATTATCGAGCAATAAAGGCGATAAAAGGACACGAGATTTTACGTTAATTAAAAGGTTAAGAAAAAGCGGTAATTATGAACAAACCAGATGCATTCGTACCCGTTGACTTCGTGTAAAAACATACGTGGTAGAAAAAAAAGAGAAGAACCTAAGTAGATACCGCTTCTCAGTTGCACTTTTCAGCGCGTTTTCTGCATACTGATGCCAATAAAAAGGCGTAAAAAGTGTTAGAAAACCGGGTGATCTCCATAATAATGCCGCTTTCACTTTGCTAGACATCTCCTCTCATGACACGCTTTTCGTTTGTACTATTTTTGGCAGTTTTATCTACCAATTTTCTTGAAAAGAAAATCGATTTATAAATGCCAAAAAATGTTTTAAAAAATTGTAAATGCTTTTTGACAAAAAATGGAATAAGAAGAAAAAGTATATTTTTTAGTTTTGCATCAAATATTCTTTACAAAAATTGATGAAATAATAGTCGTCGGTATTTACACCGTTATAATATAAACTGTATTAATTTATGTCGGTCTTGTTGTAAGTTGATATTGTCAGAACCTCCTACTTAATATCGATTATTTATTAAAATGATTTGATAGTCTCCACTCAAAATTTATAAAGAACTTTAAAATTTACTAACTTAAATATAAGTTTAGAAGATTATAATATGAATATTGAAACAGTTTAGGATTCTCCAGTCTTTCTTTTTAGTCCAGAAAGACCGATAGTAATTTTTGTATTGACTTGAATTCCTAACATATTCAATCAACTCTTTTTCAACTTTTTATTCAAACAAATTCAATCAATTTGTTTAGTTTAATATAATCATTTAAGTACACTAAATACAAACTACTGATATTAGAATAATCTTGGATCGTTAAAATGGTATAATTCCTCATTCAACATTTGAGAGGTTTGTTTCTCAGTATATACCACTTAGTCTTTCGATAGAGCTACCCTCTACGATTGAATAAAAACTTGTAAAATATCGAAATGATGAAGAAAAATCATCAGAAGTTAGAGATGAATGAAATATAAGTACAGTCAAACCTGGATAGGGGGGACCTAGGTAAGGGCAAATCCCTGGATGGGAGGAATGAAGTTCTGCCGGTGTCTACTGAAACACCTGGATAAGTTGAATGAAAATTAAATCCCGAAAATTCCACTTACTCAACTTTGTCTGTATTATGTAATACGATGTTGTGCATCAGTAATTTTTTTGGGCTGGTAAAAAGTTTAGGATTCTATGGGGACATCATCTACTAGCTTGCTGACTTGGACATACAATAATCTAAATATCTGCTTCAATTTTCCACTTACAAATTTACGGCGAGCGCCCATAAACCTCCGTGTGCACCCATCCCTATACAACAAACACCCAAACAGACGCCAACACCATTACTAGCTAATCACGCATACAGCCCAACACCTCCATTAGTATCCAGTGTTTATCAATTTCCTTCAGAGAAAGGATCCACACTATTATCAACAAAAGGAGCCATTCACGGTTCACAAAGGGATCGCGCTCTGCCAACTATGAAATGGACCCTTTTTGTCCGCCGTCCAAGCATGTCCGTGACAATGGCCGCAACGCCGGGCACGCGACAGGTACCACACCGATTGACCAATGGCAGGTGCACAGTTCAAGCATCCGTGACGGCACTTGCATTGATCCAGATTGGATCTCGACACGTATCGGCCATTTGTTGAAGACGCGAGGCTGTCGTTTAGCATCTTATGTTATTGCTGCATCCGGTGCTGATTGGATTATAGGGGTGGTTTCCGGTCCTTTTGCCCAATCAAGTGGACGAGAGAGTTCCTTTTGCTTTCTTGCAAGACGCTCTCTGCTGAATGCAGAATGAGATGACCATCTTAATTGGCTGGTTCATCAAATGAGATTGAAGATCGTCTTTCGTGCGGGTCGAGTCGTTTGCACGCTTATTGGGGTGGAGAGATGTCCTTCGTTGACTTTAGACAATTCGCCGTTCAAATCTTAAAATTGAGGTGTTTGCACAACAGTTGTTTTACATTGGAGTTTGCTTATTGTTGCTGCAAGCCCCTCAATTATTTCAGTTAAAGTCAGGTTATGAATAAAGCTTTTTTAAGTCTCAGTAAAGAAACGCTTTGTGATTAGTTTATTGCTAATTATAGTTTTAAATCTGCTTGATTATTTCTTCCCTTCTTCAGCAAGAAGAGGATGCGACTATTGCATATTTAATCAAAGTGGTTATCTTTACTTGAGTGAAATCCTAATTTCTATTTGCGTCTACCCATTCTTTAGTATGAATAGAAAATGTAATGCTGTAATGCTTCACAAGAAGAAAAATATTCATGAACATCACAAAAAACTCATTTTATTAGCTTAACGATATAAGGCTTATATGTCGTACATTGGTCCCTCACTTAAGAATCTTATTCAACACTAAAACAGAAAAAATAATAAGTTTTAACTAAAATTCTTTTACCTGTCTTTATTCCATATATCCATCATATTTTTTCAATTTATTTAAAATTACATATAGTCCTTCTACAGACTGGGGTCTCATTTTTCCCAACTTCGGAAAATTCAGATGAGTTATGTCCCTTAACCCATTAACGCCCAAATTATTTTCGATCAAAGTAGAAAATTCGAACTTTAGCCCATCCCTATTACAAAATAAATAAACGCAAAAAACTCAGGGTTTTAGGATTGAGGGATTTTTCATCTTGCCATCTGTGCAGTTTCGTTACTGTTGGGTGAATTTAAGGTAATTTAAGATAGTATTTATGACTCTGTATTTAGCGATCTAGAAATAGATCACTGGGGGGGGCGCTAATGGGTTAATACTTGTGCAGAAAAAGCTCCCTATAAAGTTACATAAGATTGATGCATAACAGAAAAGTTCAGTCAACAGAGAAATCCCGTGTAAAGGCAACTTTTGTTGTCAGAGCTTTTCAGCTTTTGGTCGATTATTTTTAGCAGTGTAGGTTTCAATCACATCAAACATTGAATAACTCACATACCTTGCTCTTCTTTCGCAATATCTAACTGCATTTTAGCTCTTCTTATCTCCTTTTGTACAGACTCTTGTAAAATTACTAGGTCAACAAGACCAAAATAGAGGTAATTCCTAGACTCTGAAATCAACACTCGTCCAAATATATGTGATAAGTACCACAGTGATTAATGTCCTGATAAAAGCTACCGAGACATACCGTTCTTAAGAAATGTTCTCTCCAAGGCAATGAAAATAAAAAAACTATCTTGCACATCCATTAATAAAAAATGCAAGTTCCTTCGCTTACGGCCACCCTCGGTTAAGGTGACAAATTCTGACTGAGTTCCTAATAGAACGATTAATGATTGGGAATAAAATAATTGCAGATATCAAACGTCCAGCTCGGTTAGTTAAAGAGAGCCAACTGCAATCAATTCTACATCTGTCATCAACTAAGTGAGAGCAGACTCTCGGAATTGTTGTCGCCGTCTTTTCATACATAGAGAGGGTTTCGAAAACCGATCCAACTTTGTTTTTCAACACTTGCCCTCGAGAAATCGATATGCGGAGATGGTAATGTGGCACACGATCAAGTGCGAAAATATGGTAATCCAAATCAAGTTCCGATTGAGAAATATTGCATTGGATCGCTCTTAAAAGGTTACAATTGTTGTAGAGAGAATTGGTTCAAATCGTGTTGATCGGCTAATGATTCCTATTAAACGCATGGGAGTACCACACGGTTAATCAACAGTTTTTTTCCTTAGTAAGTGATAAAGGATATAATCTTACAGTTATCTCTTACCCGAAACAGACAATAGTCATTTTCGACTAATAAATTTCTGGAGTCAATGAGTGATGCTGCACATTATGGCTAACAATTGTATTACTAATCATTGAGTGTCAGTCTTACATGCATGTTGTCAAAAAGAACAATTTTAACGTATTTAAAATACACCATAAATCCATAACACCATTGATACTATGTAAAGTGATTTTCTCGTGTATAAAAATTTTCACTACTCTGTGTTAAAGAAAAGTACTGAGAAAAAGTAATTGAGACAGTGGTTAAAAGCGGCAACTAAGCTCAAGAAAAATTTAATGTTTTGATACTTATAATTAGTGCATCACTATGAAATTTTGCAGAGTCAATTTTAGAAAAGAAACGTCATTTTAAGTACAAAATCTCAAAAAAGTTCTCATAGTTCTATAAAGTTAAAATAAAATGAAATCTTTGCTTTACCAAAAGTGCTTTTGATTCTAAATTTTGTTTGCGTGTTTTAAAGATGAATGTCCTTAAATCCCTCTTATTAAATAAAAGTTACGACAATCTTTCTGATAACTAAAAAATATAATGATAAAGTTTTAAAAGGATAACGGAAACAAGTTATTTGCAATGCTTTGTCATTTTCTTTCTGTTTTTTTTGCCGTTTACACTAAACGCTTATTCAATATTTATTCACATAGCCCTGAAAAAATAATTTCGACCGTTAATGAGTTAAATACAACGGCTTGCAAAATGCTTTGTGTACCAACGTACTTCCAAAAATACCACATCATAAACATAAAACGTACTTTTATAACGGCTTGACACTAAAAAAAGGGGCTACGTGACAAAATTCAGCCATCAAAGCCCCAGGTTCGGTGGGAAACCTGCCTCAACATGTCCTCAAAACCAAAAATCAGTTGGGAAAGCTCAACCCTTTGTTGCTAATATGTAGGTAATTAATTCACAATTATACGTTAAAAGGTATGTAAATACGTTAAAGGTGCAACCAATCAACCGGCCATGGGAAAAAGATGCGACGTGTGCAAACGCGGTTTACCTTCGCATAACTTAACGCCAGCTAATCGTGTGAATCTTCTGTTTAAGATAATCATCGATAACGGAATATTTAGTTGTTATTTAGATGCCGAAATTCAATGAGTTAATGGGTTGTAATGTAATATCAGAGTCATTCATGCGGATTAATTATTCTGGAAAACGTTGAGTTTCGGGACTTTGATTTTTTTCTCAGTTATTTTCGTAGGGGCGGTGGCAACAAAAATGCCAATGACTTTTGTTTAGTTAAAACGTTGTATTCCTACTGTAACGGAATTTTTTTCCAGGTGTGAGAAACTGTGATGGGGAAAGGTTTCTATGGGAAACAATTATTCTGCAATTGAATAAAGATGCTCTCAACTCAAATCACACGACTTGTAGTATATATAAAAAATATAGAATTTCAATTTTTAAATTTTTATTTTATTCATCAATATCATTCCAATGATGCATAACCAATATTTTCTGTTTCTTTAGTTTTTCCATTACTGATAGTACATTTCCATTCATTGATGCTTTATGAAATCAAATTTATTATTAGATTTTTTCTTTCCTTGTGTCTTAGAAGTTGTAAGAAAGGATAAAAATTTACCTTTTTTTGATACTATCCCATACTCATTGGTTTTGCTAGAAGATACTTTCCTCTCACAAAATTATTTCGAATTACCTTTACACCAGTTACCTTTACATTTCCTAATGTAATTTGATACCTTTATTGATCTTTCCGTTCTCATTCATTTTCTTTATTTTAGTTTATTTTTCCCATTTCTTCTACATCTCTTTACCTTTCTTCTCTCCGTCTTTTCCTCTTTCTTTCTTTCATTCCTCGTTCATTTTCTTTTATCTACCTTCTCTGTTCTCCTTCCTTTTCCATCTCTTTATCTTTCTTTCTCCTCCCTTTTACTCCTATCTTCCGCCTCTTTCCTTTCTTTCAATAAGGATCACTACATTGTATAATAAATCAAGTCACCTAAACTCCACAATTGAAATCATAGCTCACTTGAGGACTTAAGATGATGAATTTTCAAATAGCGACATAACTGCATCACAGAATCAGTGGTAGTATATTTCTAAGGAAAATAACTCTCAGTCAGAACACAATGAAGACAGCACACCTAATTATGGAGATATTTCCACCTCAAAACAACCATGCGTGCTCCCACTTTCATTCAATACAAAAAAGGCGCCTTCAGGGTCTCTCCTCGCAATCGATTACAACATCATGCGTGTCTGTTAAGGGGATGTGGTCAAAGTAGGGGGCCACATCACCACACCAGAGGGGGACTTGAATTATTTCTTAACCCCCAACTCAGTCAAGCATGTCGGGTCGTCCAGACCCAAAAGAATCTCCATTTACAGAACAATAACAAGGGCCCAGCGGAGAAGCCCCACACGTTATCACGCCATAAAAATCTCCCTGACCTCGGCTCCAACGGAAGCGAATACTTCACTGTTGTCGAGAAAACGACATACCTTACCGCCACTCGCATACTACCCTCTGCCTAATTAAGAAGATGCCTTTAAAATAACCCTGGATCATCTCCTCCGCGCACGAGATCTCCTGATGAAAAAAAAACCAACTCAACTCGTCCCTCAAATCGCGTCACGCCAGACGAGATACAAAGACACAAAACGCTTAATGCGTTAATGGACGAGCACTCGGAGTTTCGCTATCGTTTTAATTTCTGATCATCGGTGCGGCAAAAAGGGGTATAAAAGGGGGTAGGCAGAAGAGGAAGTGGAACGGGGGGGATGTCGTGTGCGTGTCGAACGTCCGATCTGTCATTTGGATTCCCTCCGTGTTGCATCTCATCTTGTTTTTTTGTTTGTGGATTTTTTTTATTATCGCAGCACACCCCTGTGGCGATGGTCGCGTATTTATTAGGGAGTGGACTTATTGTGACCGGAATAGATGACTTATCCGATTTTTCGAGACTTTTGTTGTTGTCTTGTTCGTTTCCGACGCTTTTTTTCTGGTTTCGTGAATGGAAAATCGAGTTTTGTTCTTTTAGAAGAATAGTACCGAGTTTCATCATTTTTTTGTGTCACTTTGCCTGTGGCTCTTTCTCTGTTCTTTTGTTACCAAAGAGTATGTTGATACTCATCAAGGAGATGGATTTTTTTTTGCGTGTGCATTCACACCAGAAACTTGCCAGAATATGAGACTCCTTAGATTTCTTTTATATCAAATGAAGATACATAAGCTCCTAATGTAAATGTGCAGAGGTCATACATCTTAATAAACATAATTTAAAGCTTTATTGACCCTTCATCGACCATGAAAGGTAGTTTTATGACATTTTTGGACATCATCAGTCCATTTCCCTTAACCTTTTCTGTTTATTTATTTATGTAACATATTTCTCTCCCCTTAATCGTTATTATGTGGACACTGCATTTTTTATAATGAAATCTCTCAAATAATAAATATCAAATGCCAATAACTTAATATTTATTATTTGAGTTAGCTTCAATTAGCTTCAATCTTCTAGATTAAAAGTATAATATTTTCGAATTGGGATAAAATATGACTACCTAGAACTAATTAAACTTTACCTCCAGATATCAGGTGTTCTTCTGAATAAAACTTTCCTCAACACATAGATATTTCCTTTAAACATGGTCAACCACGTTTACCTCCAAGAAAATTTTTTGCACCTTTAAATTAGATACTAAGTCCTTTAGGCAATCTCTTAACAAGATGCAATCTTAACTTTTAAGTTTTCTGCATTTATTTTACCACCACAATCACGTACCAGTCCTGCCACGTACAATAAACAATACCCATTATCATCAACCAATTAACTTTCTTACATGTCCAACCAAATCACTTAAAGAAACCATCAAAAGACAACAACAAAGATACACCTATACGACCCCCGTCACTCCAGGTACCCGCACGCGACATTCACCAGCCTGGAACCTTTTTTCCGGTTCAGGTGGTGCAATAGACCCCAAAGAAGAGTCAATATCTCCGAAGGTAATCTTCGCCACCACCACACACTCCGATAAAGATTGCACTCTGCTAGCTCCGAACAAAAGGTATGCCCGGGACTAATGACTGCCATTAAACTGGACCCTTTCCACCCTCTTTAATTCCCCGTTCTTTGTTCCGGCTACCCCCTTCGTCCCTCCCCCTGGAGGATCGTTCTTTTGTCTTGTGACCAGGGATTCCCGTTAAAAAAAGAAAACGATTCTTTTTCTCGGTTGACAGCACGGTGGTTATTTTGGACGGTGCTTATCGGGTGGGATCTGAGGCATAGGTAATGAAACATTGAGGGGTTGGTGTGTGGAATTTAGGGAGAAGACTCTTTTGGAATTAAAGTGTCCATTTGTTGAGGAAGCGTAATGGTTTCTTTAAGATGTCGGAATGTCTGTGTTCTTTTTTCTTTTTCGTTAGGTGGTGATCGTTACGGTTTGGCAGTTTCATTAGTTTTTCTTTCGTAGAGTGATGTTTGAGTGTTTATTTTTCTTTTTTTTGTGAATGTTAAAGAAAGTTGTGCAGTGGATTATTAGTTTTTAAAGGAAGACGAGTTTGAGTTAGTAAGGGAGAGTTTCAGTGATCATAGAGATAGGGTGAAGTAAATTTGTTCATTTTAGTTAAAACGTCTGAAGAGTTTGGAAAACAAACTATTCGTTAAATTTTTATCAAAGATATCAATCATACTAATAAAGCTTACTCATAAAGTCATATAATTTCGTAGAGAGTAGCAGCTTGAGCAACCAAGTTTGTAGATTATCTCCAAACAATAGATTAAAATTCACAATTACTCAAAAGATTGCAAAATATGTAATCGGAAGAAAAATTTTCTGATGTATCCCATAAAAACTTCATCAAACAATACATTTCAATACAAAAATATAATTTAAATCTTTTTGAGTAAAAAACAAAAGTATTTCAACAAATAATTATATTTATCTTATGTCTTCTAAAATAAAATTTCCTATTCCGTTCTTCTATATTCACAAATTCTACCCCTTTCATTTTCTCCAAGACTTCAGCTGAAACTTCGTGGTAAAACGTGAATTTAGTTTATGAGGTAGTCTTACTTCATTCATTTATGAAATGCCTAATTCCAATAAATTCGTTAAATTACACATATACTTTCAATGTAAGAATAACATAACTCTTATTCAAGTTTCTTATCCAAGTAAGTCCCATACTTCCATTTCGAACAACAGTTTTGAAATCCATCGCTAATTACGATATTTACCATCTACATCCGTTGCATAACCCTTTTAATGATATATTTCTGCCCAAAGAAACATCTATCAATCTCTAACCGTGATCTGAACCTCCAATTTCTTATCACACAAACCCAATGTCACTCTCGTTTCTTCCATAAAATATCAAAAGTAAAAAAACATTGCACACCATATACATCAGCAAGTACATCATGATTTCCGAGTAATTTTCCTCACCGGTCTTACGAAGCCAAATTCCAACACAGAAGCCACTTAAAAAAGAAACGTAGGTTTTAATAATTGCAGCCGTCGTAGAGAACCAGCATCAGATAAAATCTCAATCGATATGGCGCCCGAAGCCACATCAATCCTTTCATTTAAAAAGATCCAACTCTCGGCATCGGAAAGTGATTTCATCGTGCATCGTGATAGAGCACGGCCGATGATTTTCCTCCCAACCCCCGAGGTCCCATTCGTATTTTATTACGAGCAAAAGAAGCATCGCAATAAGACCTAAAAAAGAAACCGGCGAAATCAGCCCACTGTCTAGGTCGTGAGTCCGCAACTGTTTCAGGAAGTGGCACAAAATGTTCCCTACCACCTTTTTCCACCGTGTATTTATCCTTTCACTCCGTCGAGTGGCAACAGTTGCGATGTTGAAACGAGAGGTTTATGTGCTTGAGAGAGGAGAAGGTATAGGATTTTCCCTGACGTTGTTGAAAGGTACACGAAAGTTGTGGACACAAAAATCGTTTTTATTAATGCTCGTGGGTCGTTTTTCTTTTGTTGAAGAAGGAGTTGAGGGGGAAATGTGTCAGAAGGATATGCCTTGGCTGTCTTCATATTTTTCTGATAAAGATTTCTTGGGTGGTTTTTTACGGTGATTCTCTGTGTTCTACTTATGGGGAATGTGGGATCCCGCTTCCTTGGATATGAAATAAAAACTCTTCTCTTTTGTCTAACGAAAGTATAATCTTGTAACTGTCTAACGGTAACCCAATTTTGAGCAAATTATAGGTTTTAAGTTGATTGAATTTTAAAAGAGGTGACTGTAATATAACGGAAAGTTAAAGTGTTATTACATTTAATATATACTTTTCATTAAATCTCTATATCCTTTCCTTCTATACCTCAAAGCGTTCAATTGAATTTAGGACACGGAGAGGAAGAAGTAATATTAGCTTAAAACATTTATAATAAATTTAAATATTTTATCTTTCATTTCAAATATTTAATTTTAGACTTTAAACTCTTCTTCACTGTTTTATAAAAGGTAGATGACTTGACTTCGAGGCCGAGAGCCAGTGGTTCATCGTTTTCTGTAAAACCAGGGAATAAATGCGAAGTTCATTTAGAGAAGTTTTTTTAAAAGAACAATTATTTCTGAAATTCAATTTCTGTTTCTTTCAATTCTATTTCAATTTCTGTTTTACTTCCTGCCTTATCAATATTATTTTTAATGCCGTTTAATATTTTACACTAATTTTAATATTTTATGAAGTATCTGGATACTTTTGCAAATAAAAAAATAGAAGTTTTAGAAACTAGTAACGCTTTATCTAATGATTCATTAGGCATCGGGAGGTTTTTACAAAGATAAATTTTTCAAATTTCCTTCATCGATTAAATATGGATATCTTCAACCCTTTTCATCAGGATGTCTAGGACATTTTTCACTAATGAACTATCGATACTTGCTCTCATCGAATATTTTATATCCTTTTTTAGCATATTAGCGTTAAATTTTACATTTTCAACGATCAACTAACGGTTGGAATTTGACTAACTCCAATAAGAATAATGTCCTCCAAAAACAAAAGATTTAATAAGTCAGTCCGTCTTCCTGAAATAGAGAATAACTAAGGCTTAGCGCGCACTAGAGACTTCTGTCGCCGGTGACTGTAACACTAGTCACTCGAGAGCAATGCATTTCTATGGAGAGATTCTTGGCAATGGACCAAGTGTCTCGTCGCCTGTGCACGCGCTCTAGCTTCTTGCAATAGCCAGGGTAACATTGTCTCTGTCGCCGAGACAAAAGTCACCGGTAACTTGACCGACGGTTAACGATAGTCAAGCTTCTGATTGACAGTTAAAGATGGAATTTCACCAATCAGAGGTTTGACTTCCGGTCAACCGCCGGTCAAGTTACCGGTGAATACGGCCGTTAGTCGAACAGTCAGTAGTTATCTGTATAATTAACTGAATTTTAACCAGTTCATCTTTTCTTCCATGCAGATCCGCCACCGGTTCGGCTGCTACGACGAAGTCCAGAAGGTGGACTGCCGCAACGTCCGCCACTGCAACTGGATCCGATTCCTGAAGCACTCGCCAACGCTCACCAACGACGTGAACCTCTTCGGCACCCTGGTGAAAGGGGAGCCGGTCTTCGAGACGATCCGCACCGTCCCCTCCAACACGGAACTTGTGGTGTACCTGGAGGGGGCGGACGACCCCCTAAGCCCACAGATGTCCCTGATGGCGTGCAGGACCCTCACGGCGGCACACTACAGGCACGCGATGGGCATGATACTGGAAGGTGAGTGCTGGAAGAACTGTTTCGTTTCTGGAATCGGTTATTATTGGGAGCGAGATGACATTAGAGGGAACTGGTTGACTGGGACATTGGATCTGGTTTTGTTTGGGATCATATTGAGAAATGGAAGTGATAGTTAACAAAAGTGATAGGTTCCTTTTGATTTCGATTCAAAGAGTCAGTTCACGATGGGCATGATTCTGGAAGATTAGAAGAACTGTCTCGTTGAGCGGAATCGGTTATTGTTGGGAGATGCTATTAGATGGAACTGGATGTTTAGGAGAGTGAATCTGGTTTTTGTTTGGGGTCACTGAATGAGGGAAGGAATTGTTTGTTACCATATGCAAAACGTTCCTTTCGGTTTTAACACCATAATGCTTTCAGTGCTTCATTCGTTCTATGTCTGAAAGACACGCGTGCCCTAGCATTATAAAAGCAAAATAAGTAGCCTTATGTGTTTGCCCTTTCCACTACTCAGTTGAACTAAAGTGGTCATGGTAGCATTCATTGGCGAAGATTCAGGGGATTAACACAGAAGCACTGTTACAATTACTAATACTTAAAGTTTTACAAGATGCTGTGGAATGTAGATCAAAAGTTATTAATTAGTACTCAATCATACAATACTTGGACTATTTCGATTATACTTTAAGCTTTAAGCGATTATAAAAATAAACTTTATTTGTATTTTTAAGGAATACTAGAATATTAAAGCAAGTTTCAGACTCGTGCATTTCTTAGAAATGATGTACTTATAAACTTTTCCACTGGAACAGATAATTTACCAATTTTAAGTTATTCCACACTTAACTGATACAACACATTACACACTTTACTGATACACTTTTAAACATATTTTCCATAACCTCGGTTCTCGTTAGAATTCAAAACCTGCATACTAATAAAAAAAGATATATTTGAATAACTGAATAAATTTTAATTTAGAACTTTGATTTTATTTATGAAGTTTAAAAATCCATATTTTACAAAATTCTTGTTTATAGCACAATATTATTATATCAGTGTAGCTGCCTAAATTGTACTTACAGCGAAGAGCAATCGTTGCTGTTGAACATAAATATGTTCTTCACAGCAACGTTTCCTGAACCCCGTATGTCACTACGCGGAAGGAGATAGTGAGTAAACATAAAGCATGTTGAGTTGATAGGAGGAATTTCAATACGCGAATAAAATTCACTATTTATACATGGGTTTAACGAAATAATCATATTTTAAAATTGACGTTCTTTGTTTCACTCGAAATTCAAACACCGCGATGGGAACTACTTTGTTTGTTAGTGACGTCGCAGGTTTAACTTAAGTTTCTGTTGTGAAGAGTGACATTTATGGGAAAATGGAAACGCTATATATATCCCCAAAAACAACGCCTTTCCCAAAACAAACCCGGTAACAATATTCCCCTCGAAGGCTATTATACGAAACTCAATAACCTCACGAAGGATAAAACCAAACGCGGCAATCCAACACCACCACACAGCTAACATCCAGGCAGGCTCACGTCAAATATCATTTAAAGCGCTCTACAAATTGAAGGGGATTCTGTGACTCGCCTTAATTTTCGCATCAAGTCAAGGCGTTCTTCTTCCTCTATGATTACTCTGCGGCTTTGACGGGAGAATATTATATACGTGTATCATAGGATATTCCAATGGTGCGGTAGTAGTAATAAGAAGAATAAAAATGAAGACATTCCTTGATTATGTGTGTGTGTGTGTGTGTGTGTGTGTGTGTGTGTGTGTGTGTGTGTGTGTGTGTGTGTGTGTGTGTGTGTGTGTGTGTGTGTGTGTGTGTGTGTGTGTGTGTGTGTGTGTGTGTGTGTGTGTGTGTGTGTGTGTGTGTGTGTGTGTGTGTGTGTGTGTGTGTGTGTGTGTGTGTGTGTGTGTGTGTGTGTGTGTGTGTGTGTGTGTGTGTGTGTGTGTGTGTGTGTGTGTGTGTGTGTGTGTGTGTGTGTGTGTGTGTGTGTGTGTGTGTGTGTGTGTGTGTGTGTGTGTGTGTGTGTGTGTGTGTGTGTGTGTGTGTGTGTGTGTGTGTGTGTGTGTGTGTGTGTGTGTGTGTGTGTGTGTGTGTGTGTGTGTGTGTGTGTGTGTGTGTGTGTGTGTGTGTGTGTGTGTGTGTGTGTGTGTGTGTGTGTGTGTGTGTGTGTGTGTGTGTGTGTGTGTGTGTGTGTGTGTGTGTGTGTGTGTGTGTGTGTGTGTGTGTGTGTGTGTGTGTAAATGCACTTACTGGCTTTGGATTCTTCAGTGTGGGGGAGATGGGAGGGGGAGATTAATGGGAAATGCCGCCCAGAGTTATGGGGAAATGTCGAGTTTGCACTTTCGATCAAGCTCTTGATTAAATTGTAGATCTTGAGATGAAAATATAATATTATTCGCACGATTATTCATATTTGGTTCTAAATTGTTATGGAAAGTTCACTGAATTCATATTTAGAAGAACCTAACTCTAAATTATGCTAGGAATCGAGACAAGAATTTCTTTTGTAATGATTATTTCTATATAGACTCATAGATGGTTATAGCAGAAGATACTATTATTATTGGAATGCTGAGGTTTTTTTGTTGTTGCTCATCCCCCAAATCTACATCAGGAATAAATCAAGTTTATAAACATATACCCCCTGATGAAGTTTAAGAACAATAATAGACTAAAGAAACCACCTTTCGTTATTGAGCCCACGGTACTCCAAAATGTGAGATGTGAAACGCACATTTTAATGATTGCTCTTTTAGTATTAGAATTTGCTGTGCATTTAAATTTAAAAATATTTTAATCTCTTTAAACGAACATATTAAAGACTGTATAAGTTACAAGTTATGAAACACTTCATGATTTTTTAAGTAGCAAAAAGTAATAACATGTCAAAAGAAGTTCCCAAATGCATTTTTATATCATTATATTTTACTTGTTTGAAAATAATATAAAACGGCTGTTTTGCTCCACATTTCCCGACAACTTAATACATACGAACTGTATTTTTTCCCTTTCTAAGCAATCAAAATTGTAAAAGAAATTGATTAAAAGAGGGTAGCTAATTGAAAAACGATTTCAATAAGACGAGTTTGGATACTAGATATCAAAATAATTTACAAAATAGATGGAACACAATACCATGCTATGCCATCGGCTAAAAAACACTATAATAAGAAGTTACTAGTCTTTGGCATCGTGTTATATAGTATATCAGCACATGGTACAATTGAATGCTAGATTTTCAACAAAAAATAAGTACAGAATTTACATAAAATGTTGTATTATCTCCCCCCATAGAATCTAACAAGTAAACATAGATTCTTCCCGTTTTCAGAGAAAATTTAAAAATATTCCAAAAATAAATACAAAACTATAAAGTATAAAGTAAACGCAAATTAGTTTCAAACAGTATACCGATAAATCCCCCCTACTTTCCATAAAGCACATATTTATCTTCTCTCTAACAGCATTCCTTCTCACAATACTCCTCATATTAAAGACCTACAAGGTCTCGACGGAGTCTGAAACCCAGGCATCCGAAACAAAAACTGCCCAATGAAGAGCTGTCAGAGCGGCGAAGCAAGAAAAGCGGTCTTTACCGTTGCGAGGTGTCTAATTATGAAATCTCTTAGGCGATCGCCACTTGATGGACAGTCTAGAAATGCATGGGAGTGCAAAAAGTGCCTTCCAGATTGCTTTTTCATGTGGTAGTTCCCGTGAAGTGAGCAGTGGGGTGTTTGACAGAAAAGATATTTTGGTTGTGTGGTTCGTTTTTCTGGGGACTTGGCCTGTCGAGGAATAGTTGGCGGCGTTTTTTTTTGGTGGAGTGTCGAAGAATTGCTTTTCGTTGAGGTTTATTATATTTGAGGACAGTGGTATTTATTTAAATTGGGGATGAATTGTTACTCTTGTGTATTTTGCCGGTACAAATTTTAATTGATCAAAAAGTAAACCAGGTGAAATAATAAGGATTAAGTATACACATTTAAAATAATTTTGTGTTTGGAAAAATTATGTTACAAACTTACCCCTGTCCTTGTTATATAACAAACTTTGTTTCTTGCACTTTCTTATTTACAATCGAGACGCTTTTACATTTAATTGACAAAAACTTTGTCCTTGTGAAATTAATTTGTGTCCCTTGTGAAATTAATTGTGAAGTGAGAGAAAACCAAATGATCTAAAAATATAAAAGAACAAATTATCTTTTCAAAACATTTTTTTCAAGCTGAAAATTTTTGTATTTTAATTTATAATATATGGTCCTTTTATTTTGGCATTTTCTGTGTCTTGACTTTCTTCTCACTACTAGCTAGTAACAAATGTCTTAAAATAGTACCCCTACTGCGATCTACTGGCAATCTAAAGTGCTAAAACCATGAAATGTTATATTTATTGTGCTTATTGCATGGAGTTGCCGTTTGGAAATGGAAGTTCGAGTAGGAAATTAGGAAAAATGTCGTGTTGCCAAATGGCAACAGTATGCACTGTAGGGTTAAGAAAATTTTATCGGGAAACTGGTTATGAATTAGATTGTCGGATTAAAAGTGATCTAAGAAATACATATAAGGTTCTAGGTGTACGCAATAAATTTAAAAAGCTAGGCGGTAATTCAATTATAGAAAACTTATTTTTTCCATAGCCAGCATATAATCCAGAAGAATATTACGAACAAAAAATGTCAGTGTCTCATTTCTCGGGAAATCTTTAAGAGTAATAACTGTCTTCATTAATGGCTGAATATGAAGGAAAATTTTTCCCACCAAGAAATTAATATTGTCAAGCGCTTCAATGGAATATTCCCACCTGTAGTACATCACACCGCGCGATGCCATTTAGGCATGTCGTTACAGACTTGGGTGTGATCATCCCGACTGCCAAACCAGGCTAATTAGTAGGCAGAAATGAGGATTCTTCTCCAAAAATTAGGTGAAATTTGCCTTCTTCCATTGTGTTACCCAACAAAAGCGCTACCAAAAATCATCTCACCGAGGCTTCTGATGATGCAACACCCTCTGCACCAGAAACACACATGGAGGAGGTCCCAGAAAAAAACTGTCGTTGTCTGCTCTGAAAAGGTGTCATCTTCTCGGAAAACGAAGTCTAGACAAACACAGACTCTTTCATTATTATTACTATTATGCGTGCTGTTATTATTAACATCGCTTTGAGTCAACTTCCCAGAAATAACAACTCAGGGGAAGAGATGGAAGAAGAAAAAAAAGAGTCGTTTCACATTTGAATCACAATGCTAATCGATGCTCTGCTCTCTGCGTTACTTAAGCTAATTGAAAGTTTAAGTGGTGGTTAAAGCTATGAGGGAGAGAGCGGCGAGAGCGCAGAGAAAAGTTCACACCCAGGAAGGCACGCGGCTGGGTATATAATGAGAGACCGCTAATTGCCGTCAATTTGCATAAATGAATACTTAATGGTGTGGGGGAGGATTTGAAGACTACCTTAGGGATGACTCCTGACTTGGTTGCCAGAAAAAAATCTCTTTTGACCCTTATTTCGGCTGCTACCTGAAGCCGTAATTATAAGTTGTCTGAGCTACTGTGTGGATAAATAGATTTTCTCGGGGAATTTTTTTTTTATAAAGGTGTGTTTTGAATGAGGTTGGTTCAGTCGAGGTGTCGAGGAATTTTGTTTGTTTTTTTGATCGAAGGGAGTTTAAATATAGTTTGGTGAATTTGGGAGAGGATTTTTTATTCAGTTTTAAGGTTGAGTTTTATTTTTTGAAGCATTATGCCCGTGTTTAAATAAGTCTTCTAAAATTGCCAAGGGGGATGCAAAGATTTTCAAGTTAGATTAGGAAACTCTCTAAATAAAATGTCTTAAGTTTTCCAATATTTCTTGTTTTGGAGTTTGTTAGAGCATATAATACCCAGGATTAAATGCTTATACTTCAGAATTATGTAGCATATCACAAACCGTGTACAAAAATAGTTTTAACAAAATTTCTTAAGATTACTTCTATTTTTTAACGTTGTAAATACTAATAAAATTTATTATATGACTCGATTTGAATTTGTCTATCAAATATTAAAGAATAAACCCCATCGGAAAACTTTTTCTCGTGTTTCATAAACCAGTATCAAATTATACTGGATTCAGTATAAATGATACTGGAACCAGTATAAATGATACTGGAACCAGCATAAATGATACTGGATCCAGTATAATTTGATACTGGTTTATGAAGCACCATAAAAACTTTTCCAATAGGGATTAAAGATGAAGTAAAACGAGAATACGTTTCACACAGCGTGTTATAAATTTAATGTCAATTAAGGCTAATCCAATTAATAAAAATAATCTTCCATTTGCTATGTTTATTCAGTAAGTAATCACATTTAAATATAACCCATTTCTTTCCTTTTCTTGCTTCGATTTCTTCTTTCCAAACCTAACCAAACCAGACTAAGCGATCCTTAACTACTATATCAGTTGTTTGCGAATCCGCTCCATAGCAAAAAAAAGACATTGAATTGTGAGGAATTGAGATTGATAAACCCTATACGGGGCAATAGCTAACCACTATTTTCAACCAGACCCTTATTAAAAATTCCCCTTTGGCAGCCAATCGCTTATCATCCTCAACAATTTAACGCGATGCATCTTTTGTGTCCCCGAATTCCTAATCCTCATCATAGCATTAACTCACCGAGATCCAGAAACCATCCCATCGGGATTTGCATTCTTGACCGCTCAATCTGGTGGTTAAAAATTCAGGCATGAAATTGTCGCCGATCTAGATTCCCGACCGGACTCTGTTATTCAGGCACTGTCCATGCCCATTCAGTCGCTCAATCACCGATGATCCGAACTGTCAAGCTGATTCGAACCTACGACTATACCTCTTTCATACTAAACCAAAACTTTTCTTATTCTTATCTTCTTTTGCCTTGAAGGCATCGGTCTTGCTTTCTAAATTAAACCGCCTCTGAATGAAAAGACGAGGCATACGAAAAAAAAAAGAAAGCTTGCCCCGGTCCTCTTTTCTAGATTTGCTATTGCCGAACTGTTTATCTATGCAAATAATCGGTTGCCGACTACAAAGGTGACGAGTCCGAAAAGCTGTCGTATGCAAGTCACATTACTGGAGTTGATTTTTCTTCTACAAGCGGAATTAATATTTATTAACAATTATGCACTGCGGATGGCGGTACTATAGAGAAAATTGCTCATTGGGACTGCATTTATGGTGGGTTAAGTCTTTCAGTAAAAGTGACTTGATTGAAAAAAAAAGATTTACTTTTTTTGTCTGTCAATAATAAATAGAGCGCTGTGTCAAAGATACTTTTTCGTAATAGATTATTATACTTCCTCGTTCTTCCGGCAGAAAGTTAAATGCATACCTCTCAGTGAAAAATGAATTGGAAATGAACTATGTTTCATTTCACTACGAACAACGAGAACGTGAGTGTATTTATAAACAACTCGTATACCTACTTGTTTTTGTGAATAGTTAAGTGCGGTAACCAAAGGAACATGTTTTGAAAGTACGCATTTTTCTATCTCGATTTGAAAATTAATAGAGCGATTAAATAAAGTCTTTAATGGGCTTTAAGTAATAGTTAAATTCCAAGTTATTACATTAATCAGCACTGTAAAAAATATGGAATGTTACACAATAAAGAGGTGGAAAGAAATTGCCACCCTGTCACAGTGGGACCTTCTTTCGAGTCTAGGTGTAATGTTTCTTAATGACATAGTGACAATTTATTTCCACCACTTTATAGTGTAATGTGCCCTATATTTTACAGTGAGACTGTTAACAAAAGTTTAGTTCAAATTTTAACCTAAAAAACAATGTTGAAGTAAAAAAACCTTAAAGTGTAACTAAACCTTTTATTTTTAGGGTTTTATTTTTTGAATCACCATTTCTCTCTCAAATGCAAAAATCTAAAAATGAAAAGAAACAATAAAACTCAATATTAAATCAGGCTTTAAGTCTTAAAAAACTATTTTCAATAATAATGCAGTTTTCTCTATAAAATTACAAACATGACAATAATGTACTTAGTTTTGACCATCACTTTTCTTTCTCCAGACACGCCGTTGGACCTGTCCAGATCCTTGCTGTCCTCTCGAGTTCCGGTGATGACACTGGACGTCCCTCAACCCAATAGGACCCTCATGACCCCTCCTTCAGAACCAGAAGAGAGGCGGTCAGTCTCTAGTGATGGTCTATCCCCGAGTGACGAGGTCAGTTATTTTCACAACAATTGAATCGTCAGTTTGAAGAAGGGAATAAGTCCAAAAATCACGTTTTGAGAAAATCGAAAAAAAGAAATGGAATTTTCATTGTATGGATATCGATTTCACAACTTCAAGGGGCGATATCTCCCTATAGGGGTTAGTTATTTTCCCCCTCTTTTCACCCATGTGTAGGGCGAAGTTTGGAGATTGTTTTGAGCACAAAAAGTCAATTTGTCATTTTTTGGACTCATTCCCTTCTTCAAACTGACGATTCAATTATATTCAGACAAATGTATCTTGTGTTCATAGCAGATTTAAACAAATGTTCATGAAATTCTATTATGTTCATGATTATTATATTCTGGAAAAAACTTCTATAGAGGTCATTTATATGAACCAAGATATTTATTTTTGATTAATACTAGTTAAACTGTTAAAATTTAAGTTATTGCTGATAAAAATTTATCAACTAATTTTCTTTACTTCCAAAATCCTAGAATGGTTGGATTGGAATTGGAGTTGGTCACATGTTCTCCGACCTCAACCATAACTATATTAAGTATTGCTAATAACCTAAAGCGAATTTTAAAAACAAACCGACCGCTACATTTATTATTTTTCAAAGAAGAAACATCTTATAAGTAATAGAGATGTAATTATTTCTAATTGCCCTGTGTAACATCCTAAAAACCCCACCCTTCACGTCACTCCACCCCTTGACACTCCGAACCCCCTAAGCCCATGACACAACTCACACACATGAAGCCTTATTTGAATTGTAAATTCCCATCGAAAATTATTTCCCTTCCTCTTGCAGTCATTAACCAGTGAAATCAGACCCACAGTTGTCAAAAAAGGTCGGGAGAGGACACTCCTTCCCTGCGAAGTGTGTGGGAAAGCCTTCGACAGACCCTCGCTTTTGAGAAGACACATGAGAACGCACACAGGTAATTATATACTCCTTTCACACATATTCATGTTGCCTGTCATATTCATCGCTGCGTGGCCAGACAATGTCTGTCATGAGCAGACTTTGCTGGAGCTTGGCATCATGTGAGGGAACTCTGGAGTTCCAGATAGAAGGATTTGTCCTTCAGTTTTATTAAGCAGAGGTGCAGAAAGTGTTTCAGGGCCAAAAAATTCCCTAGAACAAAATAGTGCTCGACAAAATTTCCCTCAAAATGAGATTTCACTAAACGAATTAGTTTTTTTAATTATTATAAACTTTCGTTTTCGGATTCAATAACTTTCGCATAATCCATAAATTTAAATTTTAATTATCTTTATTATCTCTTTTTAGTCTTTCTCACACTTATAAACTTACCTCGGAAATGCCTCTTTTCTTAAAATATGAAAAATTGCCTATTTTTCTCAAATTTAAGCTACCTGTAAATTTCTTCTATTTTAACTTAACTTTTTAGTGACGAACATGAATGTGAGAAAACAAGAACGCTATTTATAGTAGAAATTACTCATCCCACCACGAATACGTTGTTTTTCCATTATACCACACTAAAAGCAAGGGAAAGACAACTTTCAGGTATTCACCCAGAAAACTAGGATTTTATATGGATGCATATTTTTTCTCTAAAATCATTTTAGTTATTTTGAAGTGTATTTAGTAGAGGGTGATTTTATGAGAAAAAATCTACATCACTTTTAATGCTTTATAGTGCAATGCGATTGTTTTCTAATGATAGATAAAAAAAGCTGAAATTGTGTTTAAATTTATAAAAACTATCTTCATATTGTAAGTGTAAAGAAATTGATGAATGTGTATTGTGTAATTCATAACAACCTTATCAAACATGTAATAAGATGCAAAATATAATACGATACTACATTTTTAAAAGCAATTTGTTTCATATCACAAATATAAATCATACTCAAAACTATCTTCAGTAATTTTTTTCCTTCCTCTTTTGATGCTTATTCCTGAAGCAAAAGAGATATTTTCCTGCACCAAGTGCCTGTCACTTGATAAAACCAAGTTAAATTACCGCCCGCAGAAGCAGTAGCTGATAAAAAAGTGATAAATTTGCATAGGACTTCTTCAGTAGAATCCCGAACGTTCAGAATTCGTTAACCAGATTTTATCGTAATAAATCACACAGTCTCGTAATTATTTAAATAAAGTCATTAGTGCTCCCTTGTCAAATCGGAACCCGTCTTCTTTATCAGGAAGCTTTTCAGATGTCAAATATATGATAATAATGTATGTCAACTAGAGAAAGCCTTTCGATTAACAAGATTATGCTGATTTCATTAGAACTATGGCTGATGTGTGCAGACCGAAGTCTGTGCAGTTAAAATACTGAATTAGGGAAATATTTAGCGAGTGGAGAGTTTTTCTCTGTTCACCTAATTTTAGAATACCTTTTAATATCGTAAGTGTCGTTTTCAACTACTTCGTTTTTTAAATCTGTTGGGCTTAATATTTGGAGGGCTCAGAATTAAAATGGACCAAGTCCACTTTTTGTCATTTTTGAGTTAGCAACGTTATAACATGCACCAAATATGTAAAATTTCAGTACAATAGTGAACCAAGTCCTAGTTCTGATAATATCCGCTTGGCAGCAGCAAGTTCTGTTGCGTTAACATGTAATTTTGCTATGAAGCTTTAACTTTAAACGTCTGTAGCTCAAAAGAAGCTAAAGTGGACTTGGTTCATTTCTATTCTGAAACCTCCATTTGACTTATTGCTTCATATAAAATTTTATTTTGTTCTTAACTCCCTATTATTTTTACCGAGCTATCATAATTCGAGCTTTAGAAAGAGAAATATGTACACTTAATTAGAGGAATCTCGTTAAAACAAAATTCCTCACTTACTCGAAAATTTCATGTTACTTTTTTAATACGGAAGATGATAAATTAAAAGGCTAGAGGTTTGAAATATTTTATCTGCTATTAAAATTTATTTAGTTTCATGTTTTAACTTTTATCGAAACCAAGTTTGAAAAACCTCAAATTGTGTGTATCCAAAATTTAATCTCTACAATAATTTTGAGGATTTGCGTCATAAAAAATAGCTCTTGGGAATCAATAGTTCGTTTATGCTCTCTAGAAAGCTGTTGGTTGATATTGTAGTTGATTATGAGGTAAAACTATCTGTAATATGGAACGTAAGACGTAATTATTAGTGTTACTTTTAATACTAATAAATACTTTGAGTTATTGAAAATGCATTCATGTATAAATTGTAATATAAACTTTCACTTTAATATGTTTTGCTCAACGATAGTATAGACTCCTAAATTCTACTTCACGTTGTATTACTTTGTGTATGGTCCATTTTTATTGCAAAAGCTTAAAAATACGCAAAGGAAATTTCGTTGGTGTTATAAGAGTGGACTTGTTATTTTCCAGGGGAGAAACCCCACGTGTGCGATGTGTGTGGGAAAGGGTTTAGCACCTCCAGCTCCCTTAACACCCACCGGAGGATACACTCCGGAGAAAAGCCTCATCAGTGCCATGTCTGTGGGAAGCGTTTCACCGCAAGCTCCAACCTATACTACCACAGAATGACGCATAGCAAGGTAGGGATGATACTTCCATTTGATACCACCTCTTTTTTGTTTCTAAGATATTTTCTAAAAACATTAGGTGAGAACTGGGAAAATACACTCAACAACAATACTGTTCTTAAAAATTATTTCTTACTATTCTATCTACAGTCTACACCCATCTGCAGCTATTTTGCCATCAGTCGAAAACCAGCACGATAAAATATAGAAAGAAAGTAAAAAAGTGAGGGTTAAAATTAGCTTCAATTTATATGGATTTACCATGCATGCATTACATGATCCGATGATGGAGTATAGTTGGAAAAATATCTGCCAACCAAATCCCTTATCACCATGCAAAAAAAACAGTCATTTTTTCAGTTAATTTTGGTACATATGTTCTGTTTCCAACTTTATCAATAAAACAATAAATTAAGGAAAAGAAAAATAGGGGAAAAGAAACTGGGAAGAAACAAGAAACTGGGGGGAAGCGCACACCTATACTTCTGACACATCCCTTTAGAAGTCTTCGTTAAAAGAGTTCATAAAGCAAATTTAAAATGGTCTTCCTGTACTGCTCAACCAACGATAGTAAAAGGGTCACGTGATTTTGACAGACTTGGAGGGGAGAAAGGAAGAAGCTGAGGGGCAGTTGATCGAAAGAGGAAGAGACATTTACTCCCTCTAACATTAGTTAGACCCTCTATATACATAAAAAATCAATATATTTTAAATAAAATAAAAAATACTTAAGCTAAAAATCACGTGACCCTTTTACTATCGTTTGCTAATCAGTACAATACTATTATTTAAAAAATCCCCTTTTTATCTCAACATTCTTATAATCCCTACAATATCCCCCGAGGAAAAACAGTCCACTGCATTCCTCGCTCATCCCGATAGCTCCAAAAGGTCAACAGAGCGAGGACTCAACATCCAACTCCAGAAGGCATTCCTCCTAATAATAACCCAGCTCTTATCAAATCAAAAATGAACACTGACACTTCCCGGAGAACATCGAAACAGCATTAACAAAAGGCCTCTCGGAAATCATCTTATTCACACCACAACTATTCATTTCACAACCTGTTGATTGCGCTTTCCAATCTTCTTGAGGCGAGGTGAACTATTGATAAATGCTCTTTCTTCTTTAAGTCAACCCTCCCGCGGCATCACATTGACCGACCCGTATGCTAATCTGGCCTTTTCCCGATAGATACACTCCGGATCATAAGTCACTCCTCTGGTTGTTCAAGAGTGCCATCCATCAGGAGTGGTGTCTCTTAAGTAGGATGGAACAGAAAGAAGAGACGAGTTTGTTATTGACTCGACTCGTCCGATCGGATTTTTCTGGTGCCATTACCGGAGATCCAGTCTTTGCAATGGAACAATGGGATGATCGGGTTTTTTGATGCGATTGGGATATGCATCTACGTTTTCGGACCTTTTTTTTGTTCGTGGCACTAACGGGTTAGGGGAATTAAATGCACACATAAGTTTCTGTATAAATAGTTCGATGGTTTTGTTGATATAGAAACAGCATTCCTGGCTTGCATACCATGGAAGTTGAGACTGGGTATCTTTGCACCAGATCTTTTTAACCTTTATTGTTGTCCTGACCGATCTAAATTTTTTCATATAGGTTTAAATGGCAATATATTGGGTGGTATAGAACGGAAAGGGTTTAGATAAATGAAAGGAGTATTTCACCATTAAATCGCTGGTTAGCAGACGATAAGTGTAAACTCACAACTCTCAAGCGCAGCCTCCAGCCGTAGACCTGTTTCGTCTTTTTTAGGACTCATCAAACCTTGCCTTTCTAATCATTAGCTTCCTCCCCTGTTACCTTGCCTCCCTATCCCAAGTCCTTCCAGCAGATGAGTGAAGGACTAATCAATGGGCATCACTTTTTCAGTTATAGTTGGCTAGACTAGTACTTGCCCTCCGCTCTCTTGCGTTACCATCCTATGCCATGCTGATGAGACCTAACAAGGACGAAACCGGTCCACGGCTGGAGGCGGCACTTGATAGTTGTGATTTTAAACAGGGTTTAGATAGATAGTACTTTTTGCCTTTCTTATAGTGAAGAATGTATTATGCGAGATTCACATATGGTTTGAAACAATTAATATCGGCAAATTCCAAGATTATTTTTAATTTATAAATGCAAGTTGTGAAGCATATCGATTCTAGCTTAATTGTTATAAAGTTGAATAAATCTACGGATTATTAAGTTTTCTTATTCTTATAAGAGGTTCACCAGACCCTTTATTCTCATCAGCCAAAATATCTTAAAATAACCATACTTGAGCTGTATTTTTCAAACGAACCTCCCTTCTATTTTCACAGTCGATAGTTTATCAAATTAAATACCTTATAAAATTAGCCAGAAGTTATTTATCATGCTAATTTAAAAGTTTGACACCTATTTTCTGAGAAGCAACAGTACTGACAAATACACATTCTTTAAACACCGTGAACTAAATTTAACATGAAATAACCGGCTGAAGGCCAAATTTAAATAACAATGTTGTCCCGAAGTAGCATCATGATAGTAGTAAGTAATCAAAGGTGAGAGAAGCCCAAAAAAGAAAAGGTGTTAAGGCTTTAACTTTGTGAATACGCAAGCCTATACTCCAATCAATATTCAAGCAGCCTCTCATTAGTCAAAGCTGAGGTGCTGAAGGCATTTTGGGGACGCATTGAACTATCGGGTAATGCAAATTGATATTTAATAAAACCTAACTGGTCCGTAATGGCTTCGTAACGGGAAAGATTAATAGTTTTCCCAATAGACTCATCTCGGCGCGGTTTGTCTTGAACTGAACTGTGTCTTATGTGCATGTGAATGAAGTCAGAACTTTCCAATATGCATCGGGATACTAATGATGTTGGCTGATTTCTTATGTAAATATTAAAAAAGGAACGGCGGTAACAGGTTGAGGAGCTAAAAATAAATTTTAAACTGTTCTGTGCATCGACTTGGATGTTGATACTAAGTTGTATCGCGTTATGGAGAAATGACATTAATCAGATACTTTTTAAAGTAAATTCTAATTAGATACTCAAGAAATTAATCAAATAATTTTTTTAAGTATTTTAATGTACGATATCTGCTAGAGTTAAATAAACTGAGATGTGCGGAACACGTTCACTGGTTTAGGAGATTTTTTTCATGAAATATTTTTCAACTCAAGATAGATAGTTAGTTGATAGTTGAGATAGTTATTCCTTTTAGTTACATATTTTTTAAGCTTAAAGAGGTGAAAACGAATAATTTTACAGGTCTCAACTTTATTCTTATAGGAAAAAAAACAATTTTCAATTTAAAAATGAAAATATTTCCAGTTTTAAATAGTGACAGTGAAACAAGTGAAATAAAAGTCAAAATACTTTACTTTTATATCATTTTAGTTTATCAAACCGAATAAAAAACCCCAAAGAAAGCTAAAGTTGGAAATTTCAGTAAAAAAGCTCACAAAAATACAAAACCTTCATTTTTCGAATTAACGCTTTAAAGAATCTTTCAAGTTTAATGTTACAGTTCACTTTAACCCTTTATTTACCGCATTATGATTCGCTGCAATTTTTTTCGTGCAAATACTCTTTTTTGAGTCACTAAATTGAAAATTAAGGGATATATATAAATAAAATAATCATCTTTGGAAAATTGAATCCGCTAGAGCCAATTACTTAAATTGATACTTTTGGGTGCTGTCAGTACACGGAAAGTGCTAAAATATTCTCGCAATACAAGAAAAACATAGCTTTTTTTATCGCAGTAATAAGTCTTAAAAAATAATACACTTAACGTTTGACTTTAACTACTTTTTTGCGGGAACAAAAATGACAATCATGTGAATCCGATCGAAATGGCAGCTAAACTTACAACTTGAGTTAAATCTATTCGCATTTCCCGCTAAAATACTCATCATAGAACCTTCGCTGCTTTTTATCCTGGAAGAAGATAACTGAAAGAGTGTTCCTGCAAATTATCGTCAATATATTCGCAAGGATGGTTATTCTATGTAATTTTAAAGTTGGCGGTACTTGTAAGTACCGTCGGTAAATAAAGGGTTAACCTTATTAATATTCTCATGTAAACAACAGTACGACGCACCATTTGGCCAGAAACTTAATTTCCCATCCTTTTGATTGAGACTGATTTTTGCTTTCCATATCCACCAGTAATCCGATTGGTGATGTATCAAACTCGGAATAAAACAAATTACATAAGAATAATCCCAGTTTCCCCCACCGCTTACTCCATCCATTCACATACTAGCTTAACCTTTCCGTAGACAAGACAGATACGAACAAGGTTAAGGCCCACCAAATCATTTTCCTTTATTTCCCTGTTACAAATGAGGAAAACTTCCACTACCGGCATTAACATGCATCAAAGAAAGCACCAACATCCAGACTTTGCTGTTATTCTTGGTTGGAGTATTTGTTAAGGGGTATTGAAGCGGCTTTAATTTATAGGCAGTCCTGATCACCCAGACAGGGAAGAACTCGATATTCATTCTCCTCTATGTTAACTTTATTCAAAAAGCCGCGTGGGATCCTGTCGGGTTAATACTTGATATTCGGTACGAGTCGGATACTCGAGTAGAGATGATATTTTATGCACCCGTTGAAGAATTGAAACGTGCCTAAAGTGTAACTTTGGGATTATTTACTGCTAGGCTGAACTCTGATATAGTTCTTGCGAATGATAAAGGTCTCTTAGTTGGGCTATTTCTCAAGCTTTTAATGGCTGTTTTGATAATGTATTCCGCCATCAACTTCTGGAATATTTTATAAAGTACTCCAGTTTTATGCGCACTTTATGAGCTATGTTCAAAGAAAGAACAGTTTTGGCTGAAAACTTTTCCCTGCCAGATGCCGAAAATTGAAAGTTATTGTTTTTGTGATTTGTTTTTGTCGTTTTAACAAAGCGTGTCCTGTTTTGTGAATCAGTTTTATAATTACTTGGCTAAATTCATGTAATTAAATTTATATTTTTATTTAAATATTGTACAACATAAAACATAATTTATAATTAATTTTCAATAAAAAAACGATTGAAACTCTCAGAATTATCCAAACTAAACAATTTCCTCTGATAAAAATATCTTCGCCCTTTTTTCTTTTATTAAAAAGATGGTCTTAACATCAGAAAAAAAAATTTAATCCAAATTTAACAAATTTCAGTAAAAATGATGTCGAAGTCTTTTTCTCATCTTTAAAACAAATTTAATCATAAGTTCTATAACAACACCATTTGTTTGACTAAATTTAAAAATCGCACCTCTTGAGGAAAAAGTAGTAGGTCCAACCAGAATTTTTACGGTGTGTTTCATGATCAATAAAGAATGTACCGTACTTAGGATTCGAGGAATTAAAAGATTAGACACGCTAGATCTAAAACAGAGATAAAACTAATTAAAAAATCCATCAACCGACAATAAAAATAAAAAGGTGAAAATTCCCATCACGATATTGAACCTGAAACAATCACCTCAAATCGCCAAAAAAAACTTCTTCCCACGACACCACATCACTATTTCTCAACACCTAAAAACCGAAACCGAAAACCATTCTCACCCAACACAAATCCAGCACCCTACCAAAAAAAAAGAGCATCTCCACACCATCCCCATCAGTGTCGCAAGCAGCGTACCTCATGACCCACCTGTTGACCTCATTAAGGCGCAATTAGCGACTGATTCCCGATGCCGCAGTGGTTTTTGGAGGATCTCTTCCTCCCTCCAGTTTCCGGCACTTAATGGTTAGTGTCTTCTTCTCTGCACGGAAAAGGGTTGGAAACTCCTCCGCCTCAAAGCTGTGCCGCTTCATGATGCGACGTCGGATGTTTAGGGAGTAAAGTGTGAGTGGGTGAAGTTCCTGTCACGCTGAAGTACGGTCCGTGAAAACTCTTGGTACAGTCGTTTTGCTTTTGGTTTGGTGGTAAAATGTGCCCTTGATACCCAAGGAGGTCTTTTGTTTAGTGATATAGTCGTTATTTTGGCAGTACTAATAGTAGAGTGTATGTAGTACTTTGTAGTACTTTATGGAGTGAAGGGTAGGTGGGTTAAGTTCTTGTCGTTGTCACGCTGAAGTATATTCCGTGAAAACTCTTGGTACAGTCGTTCTGCTTTTGGTTTGGTGGTAAAATGTGCCCTTGATACCCAAAGAGGTCTTATATTTAGTGATAGTCGTTATTTTGGCAGTACTATACTCTATTCATTTAGAATTGGCGCTTGAGAAATAGTGCTTTCCCCCACGCTAGAAGCGTAACCATAGTTACGTTCTTCGAGCAGCCAATAGTAAGCCTTCTTCGTCACTTTGACGAAGATAGTTGCTATGGTTACCGATCGTTGGTGGGGGAAGGAAATATTTTCAAGCACCAGTTCAAAATGAACAGACTATAATAGTAGAATGCATGTAGTACTTTAGGGAGTGAAAGGTAGGTGGGTTAAGTTCTTGTCGTTGTCACGCTGAAGTGTGGTCCGTGAAAACTCTTGATATAGTCGTTCATCCTTTGGTTTGGAGGTAAAATCTGCCCTTGATACCCAAAGAGGTCTTATATTTAGTGATAGTCGTTATTTTGGCAGTACAAATAGTAGAGTACATAGAGTACTTTAGGGATTAAGGGTATGGTCATGGCAAGCACTGGACCAGGCTTAATTGCTGAGGCGATGACTTCTCCGTCCATCACACAAAAGGGAAATTCGGAGAAACCCCCTGGTTTGCGGATGCCCTATTGTGTGATGGGCGAAGAAGTCATCGCCTCAGCAATTACGCCTGGTCCTGCGCCCAGGGTGACCGTTGCCTTAAGGGTGGGTTGAAGTTCTTGTGGTTGTCACGCTGAAGTACTTTCAGGGAAAACGCTTAATATTATAGTCGTTTTGCTTGTGGGTTGGAGGTATTAATACCCAAAGATTGCTTTTATTCAGTGATAGCCATTATTAGTGATAGTTAAGGAAAATGTATTGAATGAAAGCATTTTCTCAGTAGCATAGCACACACAGTATCGTTCGTTTTATGAAATAATTGTCTCATGGCACCTTGTGACAGAGCATAAGTAGAGCACAAAGTTATACAAAGGTTATTAGTACTAACTAAATACATTTCCTGAAACAAGAATCCCATCATTAATATTATATATTTTCGCACACAAACTTTTGTGTCTCTAAACATATTTAATCGTAATCACTGTACACACAGAGTTGTAAATACATACAACTATCAAAATATCTGTTCTTAAATGAACTTTTTAATTCACTATGAGCAACAAATATCAGTGCACTGAAGTTCATTTGTTTTTAAAAATTCCGTTAAATCGTTGCACTTGTTTGTCTCGCTAATGAATCAGCTGTTTAGTCATTGCACTGGATAAAATATGGAGCATGAAAAGAAAAAATGAGGAAAATGCCAGAGGAAGCGTTTCTGTCTATATTTGTTACTAGGTTCTGCAGGCAACTTTATCTCAAATCAGATTAGACCCAGAACCTCCAAAATTAAACTTTAAAGAAACATTCAAATACCGGTCTTTTAACCACGTTTAAAGAATTGCTGATTAAGTTCCATGGGTATCTTTTCTCTGTTTCTAATCAAAAGCAATATAATTAATGCTTAAAATATAGTCCATGCTCATTGAAATTTAATGCTTAACGCTCGTATAGTGTTTCCTTCAGCATATCCACTCACGCATTAAATGGAAATGCAGTGAAATAACCCAAGACTTTATGGTGCAATTTACACTGTTTGACTATCAATAAGGTTAAGGTACTCATCCCCCAAGTGTTGTTAAGTAATAAGTTGTTATCTTTAGAGTTGAAATCGTTTGTAACTACCCTTGTAATTTCATACGATACGCCTACATAGGAAACGAAAGACATCAGAACGGAGGTGCAGTGTGGAAGAATTTGCATAAAAAGAAGTGCATCCATGATCTCTATTGTGCTCTCTGAAATTACAACAAAAACAGAAGTCGATAGATCCTTTATACGCTCCTTCAGAGCTTGTAAAATCTGTCATTAATCACAACGTGATAATTTAATCCGTTCCGCCATAACCTCTAGTTTGCATACATTAAAAACAGCATTAGTATGATGTGCATTGAAGTACGCACTTTGTTTTTCTGAAGCTGATGTTAAGTCATTGCACTTGTGTTGATGTGTTGTTTAGACTTAAGATGATGAGAAAGATGAAAGAAGAAGCAGTGATTGCCGGATTTATAACAAATGTGTGAGGAAGTTGTATAAACTCCAGATGGTCATAGCACATCGACAGTTATCGCCTCACCAGTGGGCGAAATGGTGGCAAGAAAGATTGTGAGCAGGTATAAATGTGTTGGGAAACATAAAGCGAATTACGTGACAGCCCTTCAAAAGATGTCATTTCTTGTTTTAACTGTCATTCATGTTGGGGATTAGTAGGTGACTTCTTAGGTTTGTTTTATACAAAGGAAATGTTTGATATACAAATCGGTGACAAGGCATAGTGTATTTTAAATTATGTCGTTTGTGTTCCTCTAAAAGATGTCTTTCTTAAATCTATGAATAGATATAAATTTATTTTTAAAATAAATTCACGCATTTAAGAATTCAGGTTTTGATTCATAATGTGTTTAAAAATTCCCTCTGAATATTAATTATGTTATCAAGTTTTCCTATATACTTTTAAATGTTTCTTTTCCATATCCTTCTAATAACTTAAAAATACTACCTTTTTTTACATTGCACTTTAAACATTTCTGAAGCGTTTCTTCATATCGTTTTAATTGAAGGTAAATCTTAATTGATTCCATATGTTTAAATATATAATAGGTACTTGGTTTTTCTATTAATAGTTAAGTACTGCCCATTATTAATTTAACAAACAACTACAGCAGTAATGCCATTGATTGGTAATAATATAATTGTACCAAATTTATTCTAAAGTGTTGCAAAATGTTTTTAAAAATTGTCTATTTACTTCTTTTCCAAAATCGAGTATTTTTCCCCCTTACCTATTACTTCAAAGTCCATGAATATGATGTGCTATGACCATCAGGATACCCTGAAACAAACCTTCTAACTTCATTAGTACAAATTTTAAATTGCCTATTTACAGGCTAATAACCTTGTTCTTAACCTTGAAAAAGGTAAATATTATGGTCAATAACATCACACAGGAAACAAACTTCAGACAAAGAAAGTGCTTCCGGTCCCACACCATTGACTTAACAAACCTGAAGAAAAACCTTATGACGACAATTAAAAGACACTTTCACCCAGCATCAAACGTGATGAGGAGTCCTCTGCCCCGAAATCTCCCCAAAATCTCTTCCACAAGGACGATTTTCCCACACACCGATTTCCACCACTATTACTTTTTCATAATTGGCAACAAAAAGAATGCCCTTCGCCTGCAAATTCAGACTTCCTTCCGCCGATGGTCGAGGGCTATCAGTGCACTTGCTAGGCGCGAGGTGTCCACAGCCGGAAATGTTTGCGCAACCCTCGGAAATAGTAAAAAAAGAAGCGGTAGGGCCCCCGTGAGGCCGAAAATAGTGGATTTCTACGTGACGAGAAGTCGATGTCTCTCTAGATGTCCCGATTCAACCATAGAGGGTCGACCTCTTCGTGATGTGTAGGACATCTTTCGTCTTCTGTGTGTTGGACATTTTTTGGGGTTTTTTGGTTGAATTCCTCTAATTGGGCAACAGTTCACATGAAACTGGTTCGTTGATGTAACTTTTTTAAGGTCTTGTTAGATAACATGGGAAGTATGGAAGAGGTTGAGGTGAAAGACCTTTACAACTAAAAACCTTATAAGTTATGAAACAGCGAGATCATTCTATGACTAGATGCGTACTTTTAATCGCTTTTGCTTAGTTTGTACTCACTATCTTTCATTAGTTTTGTTGTGTGTAAAAATAACTTTAGTTAATTGATTGCATTTATTAAAACCACACGAAACAGAGAAATAAGGTTAGTCTTATTTACCTTTGAATTTAAGTCTAGAAATTTTCAAAGTTGGGAAAATTTTATCCTATTTTTGGAAAATAGTAGAAGATATTATTATTCAATATTTTCCTTATAACTTTATTTAACCCTTTGTTGCATACAAATAATCTGGAGAAGTAAAAAGAATATACATGCGTTTTCTCTATTTAAAATAGTCTTAAAAATAATTAAAAAAATTAATTTGATTCAGATTTGGTTTTAATTAAGAATTACAGTTTGTCCACTACAGTGGACAGTATGCGTATAAGCATTATGAATAAACATTAACACGAATTCTATTTTTTTAGAATTTTAATGATGGAATTTATAAAAACAGTCAGATTTTGCATCAATACATAGATATATTTTACATTTGGTGCATGAATATGTGGATTTTCTGGATCAATTTCAAATTTTCAAAATTTTCCGTTTTGGATTTCTCCTGAAATATAAATAAAAATAAGATATAACTTTAATTTGGTTATAAGATAAATACCATGCTTAATTCAAATTAATTATTTAAAATAAAGTGCAGCAAATATGTGGATAAGACCCTCCCTCTGATATTTGGAACTTATTTTGTGAAAGTTTCCATCCCATAATGTCATAAAAACATCAGATGACGTTCATGACGTCCACTACAGTGGACAGAAAACATTAGCTTGTGTTCATGGCGTCCACTACAGTAGACAAACGAAAAACTACTAATTATCTCAACAGAATTAGCTTCTAAACAACATTTTTTTACTTATACTCAAAATAAATTGTCTAAAATCAATAAATATGAATAAAATATAACATTAGAATGAATTGCTAGCACTTTTTAATAACATTTAAAATAAGCAATCGTACAAACCTGCATGTAGAGGTAGAAGCCATTTTCAAAATGATGTGGCTTCAATCTGTGGAGTGGTGCTGCGATCTATGATTTACCATTGAAAGCTCAAATGATGTAGAAGGTAAAACAACTGAAATGAAATCTGTAAAGGCATTTACGGAATAGCAAAAAATTTTTAACTTTTGTCCACTAGAGTGGACATCATGCAACAAAGGGATAAAAATAAATATAGTAAATACTTAGATGTATAGCCAGTATAGTAGATGTTTCTTCTAAAATATATTCACTGCTTAAAAAAACGCAATAAGTCGATGCAATTCTAAAGCGTTAAACATCTACTTTCAACGTTCACACACATAACAACAGCCATTACAAATTTCCCAGCACCTTTAAATCAACATTCATTAAACAGCCTCACCCACTCAGTTTAGCGTGTTATTTACAACCAAAAACACAAAACGAAAGTAACCAATTCACTAAAACACCACATTTAACAACTACGACCGCTTCCGGGTATCGGCTTGAACTCTAACACCGCGTCCAACAACATTCAAAACATTACGATTACAGAAGATCATTCGATACTTCCCTTCACGTCAATAAAACAACGATTTTACTACCGTCTCGTGGCGGTAACTTATTAGAACTCCTATATATCCATTTGCATTGGAGGTACTACCACATTGTAATTCTAACGGATCCGCGAGCACCAATTTGCGAAAAGAGGCTGGGCGCCGTGTTTAAAATACAACCCAGCCCCTGGTCATCATGTGCCAGTGTGTATCAAATAAATTATCTCCAAAACCAACATTAACGTCCATTTGAGGGAGAGTAGTGGCGGTAAAGTTCTGGGAGAGATACCGTAAGTGTGGGCGAGACTCTCAGAGAAGATGATGTAGAAATTGCGGTCATTGGCAATAGTGGTCTAAGAAAATTTTAAAATTCCCACCATTGACGTTGCTTAGTAGAGAGATCTGTGTGAATCCACTAAACTCAATTGTCAACCAGCCCCCAATTGTCATCATATCTTGCCGACAGACTTAAAGAGATTCGTGGAAAATGATGATGGCGGTATACTGATGTGGTCTAACAGCGTTTTACACGCAGCAGAGCTTGAAAAATGTTTTACTATCGTTTTAATTTTCCATGCGTTGCAAGATCATTAGAGGTTAACTCGGGTTATATCGTTTTCATGAATGAAATGTTCGATGCATTTGGAATTAGGCTGTTCTTTGCTTTTTATCGCAATGAATAGCTGAGATTCGTTATGCGTTTCTATAAACGTTTTCGTTAAAATGTGTGCCACTCTTCTTAAATGCCATTATGACTTTACATCAACTTTAAAATATTCTAAAATCAATAAGTTTTCTTTATTTTAAAATATATATTTCGTTGTGACTTATTTCTTAGAATTACATAATTATTGAAAGTATTACAAAACTTTAGATCTTTCGTATATCCTCATAGAGAGAAGTTTTTAGCATTATATTTCTCAGGTAGCTTTGAGTTTAATCGGTTAAGAAAATGAGTTCAGTAAAAAATCAATGTTTAAAATATAATGGTTTACGTAAATTTCTCACAACTTATTCGTTGAAATTGCATTTTAAGGGTGATAATGTTTGATTAATAAAAAAAGAAAATGAAACTTATTCATGTAGGCTAAAAGGAGAAGACTTGTTAGTTTTCACAAATCAACTTTTCTACAAAATCTATGGGAAAGTAACTTTTCTCACGCAGTTATGGGAACGCATCAGATTTCCTGCATTTACTCTATATAAAAAAACTATGTCCAAACGAGGTCTAAACATTATGAAGCAGCCTGAAATAATGACTGGAAGTCTATGATGAAAATCAATCAGTCTTGCAGAGCTTTCCATTGTACAACCCATGGAAATAAAAGATAAGGGAAGGGAAAAAATAGAGAACCTATCTAACAGCACGGACCATCTGCCTACTAGACCAATTTAAGGTTTGTTTTCTGCCAACTTTCCTCCCGATCAATGGAAGTTCCAAATGACCAGCCCTGGCAGGTGAATCCGACTACCGGTGTTGCACCCCCTTAGAAGAAGAACCACCCCACCCTCCCTCAAGAACTTTTTTTTACTGCAGCACACGTATCATGGAAACTGGTAGTTAAAATGGTAAAAGGCACCTACGTATACTGTAATTTCCGCGCACAAGAGTGTATAGAAAAAAAAACTTCAGCTGCTCTTCTTTGCCCACAGTAGCCGCAGGGTCAATCTATCCTGCTGCAGGTGGCTATACTGTTGCTGATGCATAATGGGAGAAATCCGTTGATGCTGCGCAAAATAAAGTCACGTGCGTATCGGGAGATAAAGGTTGAGAAGGATGATGATGATGATGATAATAAAAAAAGGTTTAACGACCTTTTCTTTTAAGGGATGGATAGTTTCCGATGCAACCACCTGCCCTTAACGTTAATCATTAATCAATCAGATTGGTTCGATTGTAGTCATACTATTGTGTGGCTGATGGAACTTGTTGGATTAAGTGGAACATTGTCATCGATCTCTTTGCCTTAAACGAATCATACCGAAGGGATAGTCAAGGTCGTTATTGCGGCCGATTCGTTTCGAATGCATCTTAATCAAATTTTTCGATTTAAAGTCAACCTTGAAATCAGATGCTAATTCGATAAAGAGATAGCTACTTTGAATCTCGTTTTAAGTTCAATGATTGTTACTTTGCGTTCTTATGAGAAGGTTCTAATTAAAGGTGATGCATATTTTTTTTATTTAATCTTTTAGAGCGAGGGAAGTAGTGGCGACTCTCATTTGAATAAAGAATCTAATTTACTTGAATACTGCGATGGTAGTTAATCCTTGGGATAATTTGAAGCTTCAATTTTATCCAATTTAAATAATTAGCTTGAGAGAAATTCACACTGGCGTTATCGTGGACTATTTTAGTTCACACTTAAAATGATTGAAAATCCTTCTTTTGACAGGGTCATTCGACTGTTTGACATTCTTGGAGACATTTTGATTTTTTAATTGAAACGTCAAGTAAAAAAGAATGAACACTCGTTAAAATTTGTTGAAAAAAATTGCGGTCTTTAATTTATTTTGATGTTCTCACGCATTATATATAAATTCAAATATCAATCACATGAATTTCAATAAAAAGTATCATCAAATATTCTGAACTCTTTATACTTATTTTTTAAATAATGTAACTTAAACTTTGAAACTTCTTAGTTTTTCTTAAATAGTTTTATGGAATGTGATTATTTATTCTTTAAACTCTACTAATGATTTATTTCTCTACACAAAAAACCTTATTGCATTTACTACTTTCACCTAAAGAAATTCCCCATGCTATAAATTTTTTATAACATCACTCACCCAAATAATTCCCTGCTTTTTTGCATCTGATCTTTTCTCTTGAAGGGATAAACTTTAAAAAGCACATATAAAGACATACAGACATAAACGAAATATGTGCAATTTATTATCACCCTAAGAATTTTAATGTATTTTTCCCGATCCTCCCCAAAACTATCCTCTGCATTACCAATTATAGTCTTGTCCGTTGGAAGCACTCATTAAACCACAACAAATCAAAAAAATATTCTAAAAATAACCAAATTCCTCACAAAAGAAAAACCCTTCCCTCCACATGCAAATCAACCCCAACCTCTTCCGGTGACGCAACACCCCATCGCATACCGCGCTCTAAAAAAAAAGAACCATCAAGAACTCCTCAGTGGGCAAACGCACACCGTCGCAACCATTCCACCTCACTAATTAGCCCGTACAGAGTTCCTCCGCCGACACAAAAATGTCTTCTTCACAATAAAGTCCGCACCTGCATCAACATAAAACCCATCAGAAACAAAACCCTCTCGGTAATCATACACGACTCCGCCCGCCCGGCTACTTCTGTTCGCCCGCCGCGACTATTGTAAGACAGAGACGTCAAGAGACACAAAGGGAACATTGCAGAAGATGATGTTTTGATTTGGTTGGTTGGTTGGTTGTTTAATTTTTTTTATGAGGATAATGTTTTGATAATGGGAAGATGCTCCTGAATTCCTTCCTGGGGAACTTCTGATGGTTTCGGGGTATATATATAATGTGTGAAGGATAATATTTTTGGAATGTATCGAGAGGTGGGATGATGGGTTGAGATGTTTTTGCAGCTGCTTTTTGAGTGCCGCTGGATGGAGTTGGATGTAGTATTAAAATATTTAGATGCCGGTCGTTGGAAGATACGTGCGGTTGATTGAAATCGCTCGATAATATTTATTTGTAGTGATAGAAAATATCCCATTAAAAGAAAATATAGAAAAATTTCATTCGTATTCCTTCAAACATATTTTATAAAATTTTATAATCGTATGCTATGGCCTTCGAACTGAATAACTTCTTAATAACTGAATAATGCGATCAACTATATTGTATCAGAATTACCAAAATCTGTTTTTTGTTAAAATTAAATAATATATAAATTAATGTTTTTATAAATTAAATGTTCTGAGTAATTAAACAGTTTTCTATAAAACTAGCGTTCTATTAGTTTGCAGGAAAGTATTTCTTCAAAGAAATAAGTATCATGCCAAGTGCCAACGCTAAAAAAATTCTTAGAAAATTCATGAACTGCTAAATAGACACTTATCCCATGTGGTTTACTAAACTAACAGTATAAAATGTAATGTGTGTGTGATACCAAATAAAAGGTGGTATATTACTCAAGTAATGTTTTAATTAAAATTTCGGTCCTTTAGAAAAATGTTTTTGTATCATTTTTTTAAAAGCCTTCAGTTTTTTCTTAATATAATTCTGATGCAGAATTCCGAAACCTAAACGTTCAAAAGATTGAAGCATCGCCTTTTATCCGTTCTTGTAAATTTTCTTGAAACACTTTTAAATGTATTACTATAAGTAATAAAAGTTATCTTGAAGATCAGATATCGAGGATAATGATGTGGTAGAATGATCTTGAAAACGAATCTCAGTCCCTAATCACCAACTTTCATTGTTCTTGATCAAGAAATTCGAGAATGTAAATACTATAAAACAAAACTAGTATTTTCCCATAACCCTCCCTGTTAAATTCAAGAACACCGTCGAAGCAGAATACAGAACCGAAAACTACCAAAAGAGGCACACTCACTCCCTCTTTATCAGTTTACCTGAAGACGATAACTCATAAAATTATTATACTTAGAACAGAAAATTGCTCCGCAGCAATTTGGCCCATGCAGGAGAACAGGTCGGAGAAAAAAGAACAAAAAATTCCATCGTGTTAGAAATTCGGTAGCCATCCAGCGATTTCACACAGAGATTTCTTTCTTTCCCGTCACGATTTGTCAATTTCGTTGCCAGTGAAAGAAAACAAATGTCATCATGGCTCGAGATTAATCAGAGAATCTTCCTTCCCCCTTCCGAATAAAAACAGTAGTTGCAGTGGTAATAATTAGCTTGTCAAAAACTACAAAGTAGAAGTTCACGATTCCTTGGCTACTAGTCCTACAACTGCGTGATCTACCTTTTTGTGGAACAGATCTTTAGTGTTTTGCTGTTGTTACTTCTACAGAGAAGAGTTGAGTTGCGCAGGTGCTATATCACGATCGGGTCTTAGACGTTGCACCGCCATGGATGCTCATTAATTTCGGCTCCATACGGTTCGCTTTTAATGACTATAGGAGATTATGTGATACCATCTCATTGTGGATGATAGTGAAGCAAGTTCTTTTTCGTGATGTTGGGATTCTCCGCCTTCTCCATTTGATGTTGCCTGTTTTTATTTTGACTATCCAATCACGATAGTTAATTTATTTTTTAATTATTTAATAATGTAAATTGGTAAAAAATAGTAGTTAATGTATGTTAACTTGTTTAAGTTACGTTCCAAAAGTACATGATTGCGTACAGAAATCTTTATGAATAATTCCTTTTGGACTTCTTACCATAGTTATTTAAGTTTTTTATAATCCTTCATGGGTAATTTTACAATCTATTTTATGCTCCATTACTAACCAAGAAACCAAGAAAAGTTTTAAAATATTTCTCGGTAAATGTTAATAAAATAAAGGATCTTAATAAATCGTAAAAAATATAATTTAATATCTTTGTCGGTTAAATTTTTCTCTAATATCACAAAATGCATTATTATTTCTTGATTTGATTATGAATATTGGAAGTTTATATAAACAGAAATAAATTCAAGATATTCTTGTGCTTTCAGAAACATTCCATGCTTTTAAAAGATTAAGGAAATGCCATGGACAAAAAAATTCATTCAAATTTGCGATGATTTAAAACTTTGTGGATTCCATACGTTTTAAAGCATTAACCTAGTCTTTTATTTTTGCAAAACCTTGCAGGGAAGCACCAGTATGCTCTGAAGTTCCAAAAGAGCACATTACTCATTCCATTTCCCTTTCATTGCTTATTCCAAGCACATTCTCGCTCCATCTGTTGCTAATCTTCAGACCCAAAAATGTCTGAACCCATTCCTCCCTGTAAGCCTAATTTGAAGGAACAAAAAGACATCAGAGAAGACTTCGTGGGCAATGCTCGAGATCTAATCGCGATAGTACCGTCGCCACTGTTCCCAATCCCTTGGCTTTGTGTTGCTTTGGAGATCATTATAGGCTCTTCAACGCCATCTTCATTTATTCTTCTGTCTGATTACCTTCGATTATGGATTGCTGTGCAATAGATAAGATGTTCGTCAACTACTGGTAAAAAACTTTTAACTACCGATAGTCTAGAAAAATCTATAGTTGCAACTTAATTGTTAACTTTTTTTCTGGGTCCAAATTGTGACTATAGTTTTTTAGTCTACTTAATTTCGTAACTTTTTCCCCAAATTTTAATGAATCTTTTTTCTTCTTATTTTTTGCGCAATCAGTGTGTTTACAAATAGTGTTAGAGAGCGTTTCCACCTTTGAGTTTTGTTTCCTAACGTTAATACGGTGAAACTAATTAAAGAATCACAGAGACAAAAATGCCATAAATAGCGTAATTTTCACCTCATTCGTTGTTTTCAAGTTAGGATTACGAACATTGTAACGAATTTGTTGACATTTAATTTTTTTTGGGAAGTAGTTGAGGAAATGTAAAAGTAGTTTGAACTAGTAGTTCTAAAAAAAGTAGTTTTAACCAACAGTTAAACAAGTATAAACCAAAATTAGTAGAAATATTAGTTAATTACTACTTGATTGGTAGCTAACTACTAGTTGCAACTAGTTCTATAAGTTAACTAGTGCCAAACACTAGATACATTCCATGGTCATCCGGAGCAGAATGTAAATGGAAGATCTTTTATTTGCTCTCCTGACATCTGCTTGTGTAATTAGAAAACAATTACTTGAAAAACAGAGGTTCTGTGTGGTGATTCCAATAAGCGTTTTTCTCTTTTCTTCCCTTTCCGCTTTTATTCGTTTCTTCGTCACTTTTTCGTTGCTTTCTCGCTGTGATTGTTGATTTTCTCTTCGGGTTGATAAATCGGTCGACTGTGGACAAATCGAATTTCCAATAAGGTGTAAAGCTGTCTTTTCCGCTTTTATGGTATGGGGTAGAAACAAAAACATTTTCGAAGCCTAATGCTTTTCTTTTCTGATGCTTCGCTACCTTTCTCTATAGGGTGTTTATTTTTTTTATTTCTAAAGGTGTTGCTCTTACGGAATGTCTAACATTTGCTTTATTATTTTTCTTAATTCGCATTTAAAGATAAAATAAAAATATTTTCGTCGCATATGTATCGCATATGTTTTAAATGTATTGAAGATGTTGTGTTTATCCTTGAGTTTTAGGATATTGATAGCAATAACCTTGCGAGCCAGAAAGGAAACATTTTTAACACAGATAACCTTGTTAAAACAGTTGTATAAAGGCAGGTGAAATGAGGGTACATGGTGCATATAGAGAAAAAAGTGTAGAAGATATACTGAATTTTTATGTCCAACGAATGGAGATACTTTACAGAGAAACAGTATGCTGAATTTTATTCATAATGAGTTCATTTGAGTGGTAATGTTAAATAAAAAGAGTTGATACACAAAGCTTCACTATTCATGGCTGTTAGTGAATGAATGCATCAAAAGTTCACTCAGGTTTTTAGGTGTAAATCACCGCAAAACACAGGTTTACGATGCCCATTTGCGTTTGTTATGCAAAACTGTAGCAACAATCCCCAGCCATTTGGGCTGTCAGGTTTCTCTCAACCGCATTCTTCAAACTCTAATCCCTTCTTTTCATAGCCTCGAAAAAAAAGACACCCAATCCTCCAAAAGATCCATGTTTTCATTACCAGCTAAACACCTATTTACGAGGTTAACAGCGCTAAACGAGTTTTTTACGCGCCAAACATAAGCAGCTTTACCCCTAATACTACACCATAAGCATCTCCCTCGTAGTAACACAAGAGACAGGGTAGCATTATTATTATTACGAAAAAGCCAAAACAAAAAGAAACATCTTTTTCATTCAATGAGGGGGACTTTTAAACACATCGCCGAGGCTCGGCAGACGAATCTTAATAATCCAAAAATGGGAGAGGATACCTGGGTGTGGGACCAGGGTTCAGCAAACCCTCCCATTTCGGAACATTACCGGGGGTCAGGTAATCCAAATACGAGGGTATTACGGCTCCTTAATTCGAGGTGTGGTACTTGTGAAATGGGAACTACCTTAACACGTGAGCATTTTGTACAATACCGAAAGGAACTCGGCTGGGTGCGGGGAGTAATATATATTCATCCTCCATGTATAAAGTGCGCGATGTTTCATCAAGATCAGGGCGAGAGATAAGAGGTAGGATTCTTCGTTGATGGCCGAGGGCTGGTTAGATTGAGATTGAGCGTCCCACTGTTGAAACTGTTGCGATGCACTGTTTAAAATGTTGCTCGTTGGGTTTTTTTGGTGGGATATACATAAAAGTTGTAGGAAGCTTGCTTTAGTCGAGGGTAATGGATCGGAGACATGATTTTTATTCATGGGTTAATCTGTGCATGTTTAAGCATGTTCCAAAATGTACAGTTGATTAAGCATTTTCCATTCCGAAGAATGTGAAGATAATTTTAAAGATAATGGTGACTTTATGTTGTTTTCTAATAGTAATTTAATTTGTATACTCCTTTCAAAATTGTATTCTGATTTTTGAAACAAAATGTAAAACTTCATTGGGCATACGAAATTTTAAACCACCATATTAATTTCCTTGCATGATGTCTGTGATTGTAGATAGAAGGAGGTTCTCCTTTATGTTCTTAGACTTTTCTTCTACCATTAGTTGAAAGTTTTTCACGTCTTTTAAAGAAATTTAGTATAATAAAAATTTATCTCTAAATTTTACATCAGATATGTGTAAAATAATTCCTAATGTAATCTTCCTTATCCATTCCACCCTTATTATACTTGTACATACACTTATATTACTACTTTTTGAACTTAAAACGTGTCAAGGAGATTTTCACTTACATTTTGCAGAATAATTGCATTTTCTAATTCAACGATTTTGCTTCATTTTAAAGAAGAACTGGGTGATTGAACGTATTGCAATATTAAGCGTATGCTCTACATGTTAAATATAAAGAGAGATCACAATACTAATGAAACAACTTTATTTACAGGAAAAGCCACACAAATGCAATCTATGTTCCAAATCATTCCCCACTCCCGGAGATCTTAAGAGTCACATGTATGTTCACAATGGTTCCTGGCCGTACAAATGCCACATATGCAACAGAGGTTTCAGCAAGCAGACGAATCTCAGAAACCACCTATTCTTACACACCGGTAAGTAATTTCTTCTCACATTATAATTACACCACTTTTGTTACATCGAGATTTCAATCAAAGCAACTGGGATATATTCAAACTATATACCAACTTTAAACCAATTGGAGCATGGAATAAATTATAGATTATCTGAGGCACTCCAACCAGAAAACCCGACGTCATAACGAAACACTGTCATTTACCACTCCCGTCTCGCTTGGGCAAATACGACCCCTATCAGACATGTGCCGCGTTGACAAACAACGCTACTCATCTGCGTGCCATCCCTTCCACCATTATTTTTTTTATCCGTGGATTTATTCCGTGGAAGGACTTTCATTCTTTTTATTACCGCGAAAGAAACCACGGCAAAGCAGCTGCCATCGGTAGCCTCCAAAACCTGAACAAAAGAATTATCTGCTGCTGCGGACGATTCCAACTCCAACCACCGCCGGCCATCTGAATTTTCCACAAGGTCCCCACACCACGCAAGACGGGGTGGCACCGCATCCGGTGACCAGGTGACAGGATTCAGGAAAAGGATGACGAAGGTGTGACTTCTGCCTGACGTGACCAGACGGCTCTATGGCCCTAATATCCTCCCGATGATGGCGAGGAGTGGGACTGTATGATAGTTCTTAAGTGTAACACCGGAGCAGGTGGAAAGATGAAGGTGGCGAGTTTTTTATTGAGGACATTTGGATGTGAAGTATGGGATTCTTGGAACAAAGGAATGAGTGTGGTTTGGGATATTTATGCTGCTGTAAGTTAGGTTCCCAGGACTCTGCTAAGGATGCGTTAAATTAAAGGGGATGTTAGTGTTCTTCATAATATGAGGTATGTTCGGGTCGTTTTATTAAGAGTTTATTTCGAAATTTCCTAAGCATTGGTCATCTGCTTAACTTTTGGGTCACCATGTTTCTTATAACTTTTTCCAATGGAGTTAAAAACATGGTTTTATAGGATAAACCCCAAATTTAGCTCAGTTTTCACCTTCACAATTGGGAAATCCATGGGTGAGTTATTTTCAATGGCGTTTCCGTATTTTATTGGTCTTGAAAGTTTACAAGTGCTTAAAGATGACGTCACGTAAAATAACCTATTTTTTTCATTCATTATTATTTAAATGTAGAAAAATATTATTTTCTGAAAGTTAGATTGATTAATAAACCATTCCTTCTTAGGATGCGATGCACTGCGAGTTAGACACAAAATAAGATTACGGAATATTGGGTAATTAAATAATGCGAAATTTGGAGAGTCTAAGACCAGAATAAACCTGAATACCTGAATAGTTCATACATTAGAGTTCACCTCATTAATCAATCAATTAACTTCAACCTATTGATTCATTCGCCCCACAATACCTCAATCTAAATTAAAGAATAATTTTTTTCCTAAATCTTAATCCCATGAATCTTCATTTATCATTTAATGAACTTCCAGTAATTAAGTCGTAAATAAGCTTTGATCGATGAGGAACCAACCGAACCTTTTTTACAAATACTCCAAACCACCTCAACAAACAAGTGGTCTATTTACCCTCCCTCCTTCAATCACTCACACACTTGTCCCAGTGAAGCCTTCCCTCAATATGCAACCGGCCCCGAGGGAGACGTTTTCACGCCGTAATGCACCTCCATTCTACAGGTGTCTGCTAATAGTAGTAGGCGGACTCCGTTGACCATATGCCGGCAGGGAACGCGGAACAAGGCCGCCAGCGAATCCTCCCCCGTCCACCCCGGCTAATTAATTCCGCGCCATCGTCCAAAAGGATGGTCAAACGATGTAATTGAGCGGCTCTGCTTTTCTTTGGGTCTCCCCACACTGGAGCGACTGTTGTCGCGCAGGATTTTTATCAAACTGTGAGGAGATAGAAGAGGAATAAGGGATGATGCAGGATGCATTAGATGCGGTGGAAAGAATGACACCTGTGTTCCTCCACTACAGGAGTGCAGTGGTTCCTAAAATGGGCAGTACCGCCCCTTTTGTGCTTAATGTCTTTTTTATGGGTGAAAAATATTAAAAAATCCAGGTAAAAGTTATTTAAAATCATTTTTTTAATATTTTAAAATTAAAAAAATTTATTGGGGGAGGACCCCTAGACCCCCTTTTATTTATGGATTCAGATATAAATATTTTTCATAACTTTTAACCCTTTATGTCCCGACGGGACTTGTAAGTCTCACTTCCCGATGTTCCAAATTCGTCCAATTTTCGTCAAGTAAGGCCGAATTTAGTTTACTTACAGTTGCAGTTACGTAAACTTGACATGTTTTGGATGAGGATGAGGAAAATAATTTGGGGCATAAAGGGTTAAGAATAAGATGACTACAGAACATTTTCAATAGATTATATTACGAAATTTTCTTTGGAAGTGGTCTAAGATTTCAGTTCATTCGTAATTAGGTAAATAATTTTTTTTTAAATCGATCGATGCTTTTAAAAAGGTTGAGTCTTATATAAGATGTATAATAATCGCCTAATCATTTCAAATTTAATTTTATGGTGCATGGAAAACCTAACTTTTTAATACTGCCCATATACAAGCTTTAAAATTTTTTATATTTTGTTTGGTTATAAATTAAAATCCTTTTATGTTACAAAATGCTATACAAAATATAAGCAAATTAGAGGTAAAAATTTGTTAAGGGGGCGGTCATCCCCTAAAATTTGGGGACCTATGGTCTATATCCATCGCTTCTCAACCTCCCTTTTTCCCCCTATGATAAGGATCTCAATGGGTCGGGCGACAATAATCGCCCCAGTGTGTTTCTTAGCGGCAACAGATGCCGTAATCTGTTTTTATAACGGGCGCGGGCGGCCCGAGGCGATTTTTATATCCATTTATAATACAGCCGCCGCGTATATCTCCTTATTTTTAACTTATTAAGCGGGTAATATGTTTCCGTAGATTGGTCTTGTTGTTTTTTCCTGTGCGGGGACGTTAGTATGCATCAATATCGCCCTCGGTGATAGCGTTTGCTTATTAGGGTGTGTAGTATGTTCGCCCTGGCTTAATAGGAAATGGTTGGATTAGGTTGGGGTGATGTTGTGTGTATCAACAGGTTCGGGAAACTAATTTAGTTTGAGGGGGATTAATATCCGAGATGATGAGGAATGTATTATGGAGGGTGTCAGGGGTGGGGGTATCGTTTTGCTTTGTTTTATGGGGAGTTAATTTGGTTCTGATACGTAATTAGGTGATTAGTATTCTCAGGGCTCGATTTCAGCCGGAACGGTCCGGAACGGCGTTCCGGAACCTCTTTTTAGGAAAAAAAAATTATATTCTATTTTAGGGGTCTCCTAACTACGGCCCGTGAGACCCATTCATCAGGCCAGCGGATACCTTTCTATGTACGAAAAAAAAAGTCCTAAAATGAATTAAAACCCTGTTTTTACAGTCAACTTTCCAAAATTTTTCTGGGGGAGAACCCCCAGGCCCCCTTTTTTGTACTTAGAGCTCAACTTACCACATTTATTTTCAGATTAAGTTCATAATAGTAAGAATCCTACCAAAAATATGTAAAAATGGAATATTTCAAATTAAAAAAAACATTTTTAATGCAATTTTATCTTTTTTGCAAATAACAATATTTTTGATTTAATTGTAAGGTTGTTACTTAATTGATCTTTTAAAACATGATTGTGAACCCCCATTTAAACTACCCACAATCCGCTCCTGGTGTTGATTCTTTTTTATTTGAACCAGATTTGCCAGATCGCTGGGCGAATTTGCAAAGAAAATTTGCGACATCTTAAATTCTACCATTTAAGGACTTTAACTACGCATTATATCCCTTAATACCAGTAATTTTACCGTTCCGGTACCTCTTTTTTTAGAAATCGAGCCCTGAGTATTCTTATATTGGCTGCCTATAAGTTTTTTTAATCCTTATTGATGAAAGAAAGTTGTATGGTAACTAGATTTTTATATCTATGATGAGGAGATATGGTAACCAGTCGTGCAAAAAAATATAAAGAAGAAGATGTATGTTAGGGGAACACGGAAGAAAAATATGTTAAAAAATAAAACGCAATCTTTAATAAGACAGTATTTGTCGATGAAGATAGTATGATTGAATGGAGAAAAGGACTTAAAGACGACGGTGGTTATTCATCGTACAAGAAAGTGGATAAAGAAACGAAATAATTAGGAGAGGCCTACTTAATAAAAGTAAAAAGCATCCTTTTGTAATAATAAGTAAGACCTACAGAATAAAACAGCATTCTAGTAACAGCTAAAAGGCTAGTCTACATTTTTAAAATATGGTATTTTTAAGTCTTCTTAAAAGCCAGAGAACTTTATAATTCAATCTATGTATCCATCTATCATGAAATATGATAGTATTATTTTACTAGTATCAAGGGATGGCTGTAAAAAGAAGAGTACAAAAATGTATCTCAGATGTTTTGAAGGTTTGAAGTTTCAGGAAGGTTGAATATAGAGCCGTCAATCACTAACGCATTGTAACTGAATAGTTAATTTCTCGTTCCATTTAGTAGCTATTACAAATCCTTTATACTCAGCACATAACCGTCCACTAAACCAGATACTCCCTTCTATAACCAGCATGACAGCACGAGTTTAAAAGGTTTAACAAGCCATCGCGAGGCTCCATGAATCTTAATACATCTAAAGACAAAGCAAAATAACTTTTAAAAAACCTATTTTTATTGATACCTCTCTTAGAATTCAACCTTATGTCCACTCAATGCAACAACCCAGTTTGAAATTCAGTTGTCGATCAAGGAAAAAATAACTGCGCCCGCCGTCACACGCGGGGGATACACTTTCGCATAATTAAAAAACGATTTATATGCATGAGAATGTTTCAAGGAACACGGGAATTATAAAAGAAGCTGGTTTTTTATTCGCTTTTTTCTTCTCCTGTATGTAAAGCCTGCTGCTTGGCCTAATTTTTTAAGTTTTTTTTTTAAATCCACGTACTTGACACTCTCTCTCCTTGATGCAACTACGCGATCGCACTTGCAACAAGCGGCTTGTACACTTTTAGATTAATGGGTTCCGGACCACATTAGCATGCCGTTTGGAATCTTTCTCAACAATCGTTTCCTTTTGATTCGATATGCTTCCAATGCGCGTTTGACAGGTCAAGTCGGAAAGTTAAAGCCCTTTGAAAGGTTCGAGATCCCCTTTTATGCCTTATGCTCTTTTTTCCGTGGGTTTTTTTACGCTTTTCCTAGTGCCTGACATCTCAGATTTGAACTTAATTTCGTGACTTTAAATATTTTTTTGTAATTTTTCCATGGTTTTCTTGATGTTTGATAGTAACTTAATTTCACGATTTTTGAAGTTAATTTCACAAAAGTAGGTTATTTGTTCTCAGTGAATTTTCTTTATTCCAACACTGCACTTTTTTTTATGAAACCAAAGAATGAAAAATTATTCGGAAATCAGCTGAGAAATTAGGTTTGGTTTTCAACGGTTTTTTGTTTACTCACTACATATGTATAAGGAATAGGAACAATTAAATTTCACTAACTTTTAAAAAGTTAACTTAACCCAAAGTTCTTTGGAAATCAACATCTCCCTCATCCCTCAATCCCTATTAATTCACTAATATTAATATGCGTATCATCCATGCGTCTTGCCTAGCAACATGAAAGTTTTTGCAACATATATTCTGGTATAAATTCACATATCCTTTCTTAAATTATCGAAGTTTATCTTTTGAGTGCGACAAACAAAAATAATAATTCAAGTTTTAATTTCCTTAATAGTATCGAGATAGTTAAAACATATGAGAATCTGTCCCGAATTGCTTTCCAGTTAGGGGTCATCCATAAATTACGTGAGGTGTTTTTATCAAAATCTGGACCCCCCCTCCCCCCTTGGTGAGATTTAGTGAGATTTTTCTTGACCCCCCCTCCCCCCATGTGAGATTTACCTACAACTTTTAAAAATTATTTTATCCTATTCGTTTGCATTTTGTGCTTCATAGCACCTAATTAAGTAATAATTCAGTTAAAAAAGTTGACGTGAGATTTTAATCGACCCCCCTCCCCCCTTGGTGAGATTTGGTGAGATTTTTCCAAACCCCTCCCCCCCCACTTTTTGACCTCACGTAATTTATGGATGACCCCTTATCTTTCTCCTCTTTGTGATAAAGAGCTTTACGAAAAGGGTAGTGATACGAAGTGGGAGACCACTGATTCAGGATGAAAAAATATAATCTCTATAGACTTTAAATTATAATACGGTACACACAACAATGATATTATATATAAACTCAAAACCCATTACACACTTATTTCAGACACTTTTAGAACTAAATTAAGCTTCCTTATACTATATCAAATTCAATCTAATGATTGAATGTGCCCCTCACAGTATAAACCCATAGGGTGCATCTAGAGATTTTTACCCCGACGATTGTGTGAAAAATTTATGAGGAGGGGAGCATCTTTTGTTCACTAATTGACCTCAGCTAACCACACAAAACGACGAGGCTCCTTCAGACATTCGGGGGAGATTAGGAGCATTGTGCCCTTCCTTTTGTGTGGTTAGCTGAGATCAATTAGCGAACAAAAGATTTTCCCCTCCTCATAAATTTTTCGCTGTTGACAATCGTCGGGGTAAAAATCTCTAGATGCACCCATAGGGTCTGGATAAACTGTTATGGTGGCCTCGACAAGGCTTATCGGGAAGTAGATATCTTCCCCATCTCTATGTGTGGTTAGGGGGTTGGAGGGAAACTCTTTTGTTCCCTTATTGACTTCACCTAACCACACAAAGAGATCGGGGAGATATCCACTGCCCGAAGAGGCATTGTCGAGCTGGTCATAAATGTATATCCAAGCCCATACACATAGCATCACCCAAATAAACATAAAAAACCACCTCAAAAACGTCATCCCACACCTCCACACCACAAGAAACTTTCTCAGAGTAAAGATGTCACAGGGGTCGAACATCTCCATCACTCTCTCGGCAGCATCAGAAGAAGAACAAAAGGGATTCAGCAGCACCGTTCGAAGGTCAGGGTTCACGACCTCCGCCCGTCGACGCCCCAAAATGCGGGGGCAGCCCTCCCGTAGCATTCCTCAGGGCGTAGGGGCGCAATCCCCCTGCTGATGGGCGGTTAGGAGAGAACGCCCTGTTGGGTAATCGTCCGCAGCCCTGTTGTTGTCGCGGCGAAACTCCCTTTCTTTTTCTTTCTTTCTTTTTGGCTGCTTGGTGACGATTTTTTTTTCGTCTCGGTGGTTGTGAAGTACACCTATGTGTGGCTTTTGTGTCTAGGAGATGTCGCGTGTGTGTGTGGGATGGTGGGGTATTCAAATGAGTGGAGAGGAGATGGGAGACATGAGGTGGGAGATTTACCGTTGATTTTTTTAGCTGAAGTATTCTTCTTCCCTACATCCCTTGATGGGCCTTGGCCTGCTGTACTATTTTTTTCCAGGCAACTCTATTACACGCTTTTTTCCCCAGTTGTGGTTATTTTCACTGTTCTAAGGTTTTAAAGAACATCGTCCAACCATCTCATTTTGGGTCTCCCTTTAGGTCTATTGTCCATTGGCTTCCAATTTAATGTCCTTTTAACTCTATTTCTGTCATCAGCTCATCAGGTCTTTCAATGTGACCCAACCAAACCAGTCTTTGTCCCTTAATGAAACTGCTCATAGTTTCATCTTTTACCAGAATCTCCAATTCTCTGTCTGTTCTGATTCGGAATCCATTATCATTCATAATCGGGCCATAGATTTTTCTGATAATTTTCCTTTCAAAAATTTCCAAATCATTAATATCTTTTTGAGATAAGGTCCAAGTTTCACAACCATAATTTACAAGTATTGCCTTATACACATTAAGCTTAATTTCTATAGGTATTAACTTATTTCTAAAAAGATGCTGATAAGTGAGTAACATCTGTTTCCCTTTTGTATTCGAAACCAGTACATCAGAAGAAAGTTAAATACAAAAGTACATCTTTATTTGCTTAAACTATCAAAACATTTCATTACATTGAGTATATATGCTTATAAATTTTTACATGTTAATTTTTGTTCTGCTTTCATTCTTCAAGAGTGGAAGAACATTTATAACAACACTTAAAAGTAAAAAAAACTTCGCATATCTTTCTCTCTTCAAAAGAAAACCTGATTATCCAGTGTTAGAATTATGCAAAAACCCTGTCAGCAAGATACTCAGCCCTGGTGATATATTCCCCAAGATAAAACCCTCTAACTTTTCTCTCTCCATTAGAAGACACACAAGAGATACTTCCGCAGTCCCAACCACCTGCTTAAAAGCATCAGCAATATCCGCCGACAACTTTACACCTACGCACATGCAAATCACCCAGCTCCTAGAAAGCACTCAACAACATACTATATGAACCTATCCTTCTATAATACTCCCGAGAAATTAAACGCACATAAACGCTACCCCGAGATTCAATCCTCGGCAATCCAAAAACAATTGTTTTTTCTCCTTGATTAATAGCGGAGATCTCCCACTTGCGGCCGCATCACTATGCAAAACACGCGGTCAGCTGTAATACGGGGCTGGGCCGGTCAGCCTTCACTTAAAAAAACCTCATTATTTTTAAGGCTTTTTTCCTTCACTCTTGTTGTTTTTCTGTGGACCGCTTTGTTTGTGGTTGTAAGACAGAAAAAAGGCGCCAGAAACGCAAATAATTAGATATACGCTTTTCAAATTGTGAAGGGATACCTGACGTCTGCGGTGAGATGCTTAGATTTAAATGTTATTAAAAACTAATAAATATTTTTTTCCTCTTGATGACGGTTTCTCCTCTCGCCATGAGGCCTAACCTGTTTTCTCTATATTCGGGATGGGTTTTCTCGGAAGAAAATCTTCATTTATGTCTTGACAAGGTAAATGGTCAGGCATATTAGATGGAATATGATTACTTTGTTCAGAAACCCTCAGCTTTTCCCATTTTGCTTCAGGGTGGATTTACATACAGCAGCCCTAGCGATGACGTCATGAGGGGAACGGCGGAAAATTTCCTATAGTTTTTTATCGATTTATAATGGTCCTTATTGCTATAACGTAGTATAGGTACGTCATCATTCGCTTCAGGGTGGGCTTACATGCAGAGATTTTAGAGATTCAACCTGGACGTCATGGAGAAAACGGTAAAGAAATTTCCTATCGCTTGGTTGGTTGGTTGGTTGGTTGGTTGGTTGGTTGGTTGGTTGGTTGGTTGGTTGGTTGGTTGGTTGGTTGGTTGGTTGGTTGGTTGGTTGGTATCGTGGTCGTAATCTGCGCCATGACCGACCTCAGGACTTTCGGACCCACAGATTTAACGAGCATGTACTCCGCATATACTCGATGGGTCTTCAGCGGTGTCGGGAATCGAACCCGGGACCCTCCGATCCCAAGCCCGATGCCTTAACCACCAGGCTCCCCACGGCCCTAGTGCTATGACGTAGTAGCTACGTCATCATTTCTCGGGAATTCATAAGGAAGCTTCGATAGTAGCGACAGTTGCCCGATTCGCTGTATGTAAAACCCGGCCTCAGACTTTTTTTAGGTTCGAGTTAGTTATGCTGACTGAACTTTGCTATAAGGTCAAAACTTCTCAACTTGAGACGATTTTACTCCATTTTTGCGCAATGGAGTTTGCTTAAGACAGACAGACGCCTTCATTACAGTCAGACAAAAGTAATTTATGGAGCCTTCATAATGTGTCGGGCAATTAACGCTTCGTTCTTAATAATGCTTACTGAGGAATGTCTCATCAGACGGAATCCTATACAAAATGATTAGCGATTTTCGGGTCGAAAATATATTTTTCTGACTGAAATATTTCTCTAATTGTTTTGTTTCGTAATTTGAAACTGGTATTGCGATATGCATATCATCATTAGTCGGAATCATGACTGTTTTTGATAGATGTTGCCTATAGAATGTTTCAAAAAAACTCGTTAAACTTGTTAAGTTTTCTCAGAAGTTATGATAGTTTAAGTTACTCTTTCATCCTATTTAAATTTATAAATTGCCTCATTCTAATTATCTGGATACTTTGATGAATGAAATCTAAGCTTAAATATAGTAATCTCTCTATTCTAAAAAAAGTTTTTGGTGAACGGTTTCCAGAGAAAGGCTTTTTAATTACTGAACGAAATGACACATATATAGTATCAAAATGTCCGGATTCTTTCCGGATTTCCGAGTAAGCCCTTCGATTTTTCGAAAAAATTCTTAATTTTAAAATATTTCCATTTTTCTAGATACCGGATAAGGTCGCAGTTACAAAGCAAGTACTGTCAATCAAATTATTATGCATCCAATCACAACGACCGATTGACGCCATATTTTAAGATGAAACATGTTTTTTTCACCTTTTAAAAAACTACTTTCTTGATGAAATATCACTCAAAGACTGATAAAAACATAAGTTAAAAACTTACATGTACGCCATTTTATACTAAAATTTCACACTTTTTATCCAATATTTATAATTTTTAGTCTGATTTTTTTGGAAATTAATTGCAAACATAGAGTGATGTTTTGTCTCATATTATTTTCAATTGCTTAAACGGTATTGTTTAACAAGTCTGGGTTTAAAAAAATAAGAATGATATAAACACTAGGCATATTATAGTTACGAGTTACTTTAAAATAATGGTTTTTGTTTGGTCCGAATATTGATAAACAATTAGAATTCGTTATTTTTATAATCATAGATTAAACATAATTAAGATGAATATTTTTAAAAACATTTCGTTAAAATTTTTGATAAGTTGTGGTTAATTATTCAAACTTTTAAGGGATATTTATTCATTGAGGGGATTTGGTGACGTATTTTTGCAAAGTTGGTTGACGTTTTTTCTGTAATTGCTTTATGTAAATTTCTTAAATTACATTGTTAATTAAATTGTTAATTAATTATTTGTTAATTAAATTACATAAATTACTGTAAATTGTTTTATAAAGTGTATTAAGTTCAGCGAGTTGGAATTTGTGGGAATTGCGAAGCAATTCCAAAAGGTCCTGCGTCAGCAGTTTACGGGGGTTGGTGAGCGATAGCGAACAGGGGGCGGTAGCTCCCTAGAGAAATAAAATTAATTGTCAAAATAGCTAATATGTAATTACGAAAATGAATATTAATTACATTGAATGTTTTTTCATGATTTTAATGTTTTGCTAAATGTAAAAAAACGGGGGGGGGACAAATGAATTGAAATAATTTAATTCAATTCGTATTTATTATCAATCGAATATTACAAATTATCATTATATTTCTCATGATTAATAATACTTTCGTTTAAGCTGTTTTCACACAGTGAAAAAATATATGTATCCTGTCTTTGAAATTTAACAACTATCAATTCAAAATAAAGAAGATTGCTAAAAAATAAATCCCTAAACCACTTGAATTTTAATAAAAAAAAATTTTATCCATATCCTGTTATAAAAATTTAATAAAACACTAGACTATTTTAATGAGGTATTTGCATGAGTGAGGGATTTGCTTGATTTTATACTTTTTCGATACATTATGGTCTAAAACTCCCGAATTTCTGATTTTTAGTTCAAAAATGTGTTTTAAATAATTTAAAATTCAATTTTATTTTTGCCAAAACGTCAGAAAAGTCACGTTATCAGAAAACGGGCTTCTATAGGATGTGACGTCACACCGCATGATTTGTGATTCGAAAGTGTTTTCGCGCTCAAACAAAAAACGAAATTTCAAAAATTTATATCTCAGAAACTAGGCTGCGGAAATACTTGATGTAAACGTCATTCTTCATGGTTTTTTATCTACTATTTTAATAAAATTTAATCTCAAAGCGTGAGAATACCTCATTAAAAATTTTATTTCTAATCCATCTTCACTCCAGTTCCCTACTAAACTTTTCTTTTTTCTGTTAAGTTGAAATAATGAACCATTTTATGCCATACAAAAAAAATATTATCTTGAAATATTAATGAATATGTCTTTAAGAGGTATAAAGTTTTCACTATTAACTATTAAAGTTTTTCACTATTAACTAAACATATTCCAGTTTAAAGCAGTTCTTAAAAGGTATTTGTCTAAATATTTCGTAAAAGATGAACATCAACTGAGTAGATGAACTTCATATCTATGTTATGCTAAGTTACAAAACAAAAAAATATCCATAAATATAGTTTTTAATAAAAAAAATATCCGACATAAAAGGAGACTTCTTCCTTAACGGTTGAGCATCTTCATCACCAACAAAAGAATTCAGTGAAAGCAACGCACAAAATAAAAACGTCTCTCACAGTAAGAAAAGGTCGTTGAGTAAAACTGGTGACGTTATTAGTCAGGTCTTGCCTCACTCGTTAGACGACTCGCAATTCTCATCTATCACCGCAAGAGACATTCTGCGGAAGCGCGTGCCACCCTTCCTTGGGTGTCGTCGTGCCTTGCCGAACACAAAAGAGAGGGTGGCTGCAGCATCGCCTTACTTTTCAAGGTGATGATATTGTTATTAATATTTTTTGGCGAGTGACATTTTTGCAATAGCAGCGTGTTCCTAATTTGCCTACTCTACTACTACTAGTGTGAGCTGGATGTTCATTACTGTGTCGTAATAATAAGACGGGTTTGTTGTTATTTTAATGGGTCCGCTCCAGATTGTTGGAAAGTGCGCGGGAGTTGGGTGAGGAATTCTCTCTCTGTTAGAGTCATCTCTAAAAGTGCAGTTTTGTTTTTCTTTGAGAAGTTGCTGATGGTTTTGTTTTTAGTCCGATTGGCTAGAAGGCAATGTTGTGAAGAAAGCTGGAATGGATGAGTTACGGGTTTACAGTTGGATGCATAAGAGAGTAGAAATTATTTATTTTAAGTACTGCCCATAGAAGGTTCTTGTACAATCCAATTAGCTGGATTTTATATCATTGTTCTTAAGAGCTTGTCAAAATTAAATATGATTAATTAATCAGGAAAGGAATTACTGTTCATTCCCCCATTAGCAATATCAGGAGATCTAATGGTTCCAACCCAAGCCGAGGAGTTGCCACATACAAGGATCTTCATGGGATATGCTATGGATGGGAATAGGACTGAATGCTGCACCCCTGATGAAGTCGTTCAGTGGTTGCATACTTTAATTACTTTAACTAATTAAATTTTATATGTTTTTGTACTTGAATGATTTCTATTTTAGTATTTAGTAGCTTTAAAGCGCTACTAAAGTGGTGGAATTTCTTAATTTTCAAATTTAATTGACAGTATTTGCAAAAATGATATCTATTCTTGTATGGGAATAGGAGGGTTTATAGTTGTTTTCCATAATCATAGAACATAGAAGAGAACTTGAGAGGTTTGGGGAGATATATCAAAGTATCCTCTTTGGCTTCACCTCTGAAACTGAGAATCACTCCAAGGTACCTGAATGTAGATAATGGGTGCCACATCTTTTCATTTGAAAACTAAAGACCAGCATATTATACCGGATGAAAGGTGATATAATTAATGTATTTCATGGTAGTCTTGAAGGAAATGTAAAAGTGACTTGGAAAACGAACTATATTCAGTTGGGTATCAGGAACTGCTATGAAGAATCAGAAGTATGTTCTGACGTTAGGGGAATTGGATTAATTACCATTCCTCTACCGAAACATAAACCCTAAGAGTAATATATTAAGATCTTTTAAGAATCCAAGTGGTCTACAGCAGTGCTCCCCAACCTTTTTACCACCACGGACCGGTCAACGTTTATAATTTTACCGCAGCCCGCTGGGGGGGCGTTGATTTTTACATTCTAGATTATTTTGATTTATTAACTTTAATTTAATTGTATTTAAACATGCTTTCAAAATAAAATAGTAACACCAAAAAATAAACATTAAGTGATTAAAAAGTGATAAATTAAAGCTAATTTGGAGTATAAACCTAGGAATTTAAATTCATTTTCAATAAAATGGTCGGCCCGCGGCCCGGTACCATTTGATCCACGGACCGGCACCGGTCCGCGGACCGGGGGTTGGGGACCACTGGTCTACAGTGTTGTGGTGAATATTGAAGAATGATATAGGATTCTAGAGGAGTCCAAAATAGTAGGCCACAGAGCCATGATATTAGATATACCGAACAAAACTGGTAAGGCTAGACTCCTTTGCTTTTCTAAGGGATACAAAACCCGCACAGCTACCTTTCACATATAAAAAAACACAATCACCCACAGAACCTATCACCACCACTGAAATACCCCCTCCCCACCCAAAACCAATCACAAAAACACCACACAACTCTACAACAAACAAGAAGAAGCCGAGGGAGAGGAACATCCACATAGAAACAGCAGCAGGTAAAGAAGAGATACTACAACCGCGCTCCACAGTAGGCAGTGGGTGAAAGGTATATTATAAGAACAGGGAGGAATACACCTTCGTGAATGGAAAAAAACGAGAAGATTCCGAAGAGAACTCATACGGTTCCCAGCACGATTCAGCGTGCGTAATGAGAAGGAAGGGGGGCTCCGCGTGATGCGTGATTTATCACGAAGCGTCGTGACAGTTGCTGCCGCTCCCGGTTGATTAAGAACGGGCTACCGCCTCTGTTAATGAAGCCTACCCCCAGCGGTGTTTTTTGGAGAGCTGCTGCTGCTGCCCCCTTTTCCTGCCACCCGGGGATTTTTTTTATTTAGGAGTTGTTTTTTTATTGTTTGGATATTGCTAGTTTGTTTTCTGGTGGAAGGTGGAGCTGAAACGGTAGCTGGGTAATTGGTGGGAATGTGGTCCGGTTTCTCGGAGAGGTTTGTGGAGGTATTGGTGTATAGAGTTTGAATGGGGTTATCTGGTCTTTTGTGTATCCTGTTTGAAATTCGGTAGTTTTACAGATTTAGGTATAAAGTTAGAAAGTGAAGTTACCATTAAGTTTGTCGGAATTTCTTGCACAATCACTGAGCAGTATATGAAATTTAATCATCTTTTTTAGTTTTATTTCACTTGTGAAAGATCCGTGGAGTTTTCAATTATTTAAAAAAAACATAAATGACAATATCTAAAACTGATGTCAAACTATCTTGGTTTTAATACTTTGATTCTTTAATCAATCTGATCATTTTTTTCAATCTGTTTTTAAATGCCAGCATTACTCTGTAGAATATTCTACTATAGGTAACACTACTTAGTACAAAAAAACTCTGACTGAATTTCATATCAGCCATTTAGTAAAACATTCATAGTAAAACGATATACAATAAGAAATATCACCTATCTAATGCATTCTTTAAAATATGAATGTTCTCCTCCAATTTTTATTCAATAACACACACAACTTCCATTGTCTTCCACCAAACTAACCACCACTTCATCTAAACTTTCAAATTCAAAATTCAAATTTATTCAACAACAACAACACATAACACGACAGTACACAACAGGAAAGAAAATAATAATGAAAAAAAAACACTGAAATATCTCTTTAAATATCCCAAAGGAGTCGGAAAGGCTCTTCCATGGTGTTACAGATTTCCTAATGTTATGGAACATAGAAAAAAAAATTTAATGAACATAAAAAATACAATAAGATATACAATAACTTCCCACAAAAAATCAATTTGCCTCCAACCCCTCCACCCTCAACTCCCCTTCAAAACGCCCCTACAACATCATCTAACTCCCCGAAACTTTTAACGACTGCGATAAAAACCTCTTAACATTTTAAACTCTCGTTATTAACCCAAGACGCCGCCGCTAATTCCACGCATAGGGGCCCCTCGGACCGGATTGAAAAATTACTCCATCCACAGCCACCCTAAAGCGTATGGTGAATGAAACTAATCTTTCTTACGCTCTCCCATTCATAAAATTGGAAAGTCGAGAGCGGTCGGAATTAATTAAACAGGTTTTGGGGAAGGTTCGAGAGCAAAACCCTTAATCGTAGTGGAGTAATTTCGGCGCAGCGTGGGGTACATCTTCGGGGGTGAGGCTATAGTTTATGTTGCTTTTTTTCTGGGGTGTTGTTTTTGTGGGGGAAATTGTTAAGAGAGAAAAGAGAATGCTCCAGGAAGTAAGAAGCTATTAAGTGTGGGAAAATTACTATAGGAAGAATTCGTTTGTATGGTTGGAAATTGGGTTTCAGGCCTTGTGAAGCATGTTTACACAGGGGTTTAAAAGAAATGTTGTGTCTTATGCAATAAAAGTTTCTTTCAGTCTCTAAGTGGGGGTTATTTTTTTAAATACATATCTGCCAGAGGTATTGAAGCATAAGATGGACAGAAAGTATTAATTAAATATGTATGCATTAAATGTTAAAATAAGCAACAAAAATTACTTCAGTGATTTATAAAAAAATGTAGTAATTATTCTTCTTCAAATAAAATAATCTGCCCAACAGGGACTTACTTATTATTTTGGAATATCAAAGATGCATGCATTTACACGTTTTCCTTTACTGAAAATCATTTTTGAGTTCGGCAATGAAAAAATGCACATAAAAATCTCAGTAGAAAACAAAGCTAATTTTAGACTTAAGCCAAGCTTAGTTTATCAGTTTTGTAACAAAAACTTTTTGGAATCAAATTCAATTTTTAAAGCGAAAATATAGTTTAAAGTAAAATGTACTCAAATAAAGATGTTTTTTACTTCGTAATGAAATTAAAATTATTGTAAAATATGTATAATGTTTGAAGAAGTTTTGATTGGAACAAAAAAAATAATTTTATTAATGTGATATCTTAAAGAGTATACAATTTCTGCATTGAAAGTACATTTGGAATGTAACAGTTGACAGAATATTTTTGATAAGTAAAACATCATCAAACACAAGCGACCCGAAGGAATGACTCTGAAGTAGTAATATATGTTTCCATATTTTACGCTGTCAAATGATCGAAATCGGAAAGAAAAAAATCACTGACAATAAATACTCGCATCCAAAAATATAATGATAGAATTCCTCCATTGGAATGCACCACAACCAACCAACAATCCAAATCCAACACTCAAATGATGTAACACATCTCCAATGACCCACCAAATGATCTCACTGCCTCCCCAAATCCCATCCCACAACAAAAAAAAACTCACCAGAAAACATAAATAACCTCTCAATCATACTTTTCCCTTCAAAAAAGGCATCCCCATGATACCTCCCCCAAAAAATGAAGCGACCCCTCAAAATACACACATCCACTTGCATCAGGGACATGCGACACGCACAAAAGCGGTCACGAGACAAGTGGAATGCCTTTCACACCCCCAGAAGATCTATGCGACGGTCGTGTCAAGTGTGATATACCCCCAGATCCAACCTGTAATACCCGCTTCCCAATAAAAAGTCCCCTTAAAAAGCCATTGTGCATATGTCCGCTAACATTCCTACTGCAACAATGGTGAAGATGGTGATAAACTGTATATACCTATGAGGTGGAATCCCTGGCTTTTTTTAACGGGGATTCTTAAAAGGATTTGCGAAGGGCGGTATGTTGATTTGTATCTGCGGTTGTTGGTTGCTTGTACCGGACAATATGGGGATAACTTTTTTTTGCTGTGTTTAGTTGATAGCCATCTAGAGGGAGTTTATATCATGGGATTAGTGGAGGGATTTCTGTAAGGCGGCTAATTTGGAGAGGTTGGCATAAATAACGTTTTTTTTTCATGCCAGCGGTGGATGTCTTGAGGATGTTTTACTCTTGCAGGACTTAGACGGAATGCTTAAACCTGGGTGAAACTAGTTTTTAGGGAGGTATAAATAGTCTTGATAGTGATAAAGATAGGCTTTTTTATCCATCTATTTTAAGAGTGGATATCCTACAAGCAGAAACTTTTTGGTGTATTTGTTATAAAATACTTGAATCTTGATATATTAGCACAATATATTTTAAATTCATAGTTTATAATATCATTACTAAGAAGAATAGCACCCCTAGAGACTGGTCGAGGATTCAGATAAGGAGCATGAATAATATTAAGAGATAAATATAGTTTCTAAAAATATACCTTTCTTAAATAACATTAAGAAATGAATTTACGCAGAAGATATACCCACTTTTTACATGGCTCCGGTAGTAATATCTCAGCTTCTAGTTAAAAATATCCACCTAATCGTAAAATTGTAATTACAATAGCTTACATGATTAAGACAACTTTATGTGTAAGCCTACGTTAACTATTTTAGGTGAATAATATGGATATTAGTTTTAATTAAAGTCATCACTCATGAATTTAGCATTATTTCCAAATAAAAACTTTAGTTGTATTTTGTCACCGCGTACTGTAACTTTATTTCCTGGAAATTTCTATATTTTCCAACAAAAATAAACGCTTAAATTGAAATATTTCAATGACAGGAAATAACACATGACGATTGATCCGCAAAAATCATTTCAATAATTGAATTTTCAAAAACGAACGAATTAAAACGAGATTATGGGATGATTCGTTAACTCCAGATTTATGTTCATGCCAAAGTCGTTTATTTCACACACACCCCGAAAGCTACATTTTCAACAGCGCATTTCCGGATATAAATATTTACGACAACCGGGGTGGTCTACTCGTCGAAATCGACTTTAGAAAACCGTATCGAATCAAACCCTTCTCCCACTTGAAAAGTCCTTTATAACGAATATAACGAAGGACTCAACATGGAAGCCCGTAAATAATTCACCAGATAGCTGCCGCACATCTATGGCCGAATGTCACAAACTCCATTCCCTTGGCTTCATCGTCTTCCACGTTGCGAAACATCGGGCGTGGAGCCCATATTTTACCGAGACGCAGTAAATTGTTATTTTATTTATATAAAGGAAGAAAAGGCGTCGGATGTCCAGCAGTGGAGGATATAGAGAACAACGGATCGTTTACGATAACTCGGCCATAAGGGATTTAGAAATCGGCTGATTTTTTTGCGCGTGGATGTGATGTCGTAATGGGAAAATATGGATGGAGCGAACGGTAGCTTGTTTGCTCGCTAATAGGAGAATGATTACCTTCGGCGTTAAATTTTAATGCTGCAGATGCTGTTGTTTTCTGAATTATTGCGTCGGAATGGGAGCGCCGGTTATTTAATAACATTTTTTTGTGTTATTTTTTCCATGTCGGCTGTAGTATCTGTTATTTTGACACCGTTTCTGTTATTTATGTGGACCACACACCAAATTATTTTTCCATGTAGAACTTTTTTTTGTTCGTTTGGAGTATCCTTCACACACTTTCCCTTTATGGTGAAACTAATGGAAAAAAATTTCGAGGTATAACTCATCGTGTTTTTTTCTCTTATAAAAGATCCCGTTCGTTTGGGGAATGCGCCATTAATTTTAAAAAGTAGACCAACAGGTGTGAAAGAAAATGTTCGATCATAACTTTTTTAACTTATTGAAATAATGAACTATTTTATTTCAAAGGTATTAATTATTTTAAAATCGCTTATGTTAAACATATGTGCCTGAGCATACACCTTATAACCATTCACCATCCATATAAATTAATAATAAACTACACTTAATATTCAAAATTTTCATGATTACATAAATTTACCACTTTTTTTTTGTTTCAGGTGATAAGCCTCATTCTTGTAAACACTGCCATAAAAGATTTGCCCTTGCATGCAACCTCAGAGCTCATCTAAAGACACATGAAGGTAAGTCCATTTGCTTCTTTCCTATTTGAATGAAATATGTTGTTGTTGTTGTCGTGTGCCACTTGGAATACCCAAGCTCCATAAGGGATCAAGGGAAAGGGGGGTGCGGCTCCTGAGAAAGTGAGGCCCATAAATGGCAGGAGTCCGACTTCTGCCTCATGAGATGCTGCCACTATCTATCGCCACCTCCACAATTTTGTCATGTATCTGAAGGGGAGGGAAATAGTCTCCAGACACCTGGACCCGTGGTAAACTGCGCCATGACGGACCACAGGACTTTCGGACCCACAGATTTAACGAGCACGTACTCCGCATATACTCGGTGGGTCTTCAGCGGTGTCGGGAATCGAACCCGGGACCCTTTCGATCCCGAAGCCGATTCCTTAACCACTAGGCTCCCCACGAATGAAATATGTATTGCTTTTAAATGATATACCGGAAAAAATAACTTATAAATTTGTAATACCTGTGGATTACGTTATAAGATTATCTAGAAATAAATACATTAGTTAATTAATATTCATGAATAACAAAATACAATCACAAAAAATTAATCAATAAAAAATCGAACAAAAAACTAAAATAAGATGTCAAACATACTTCCTTTAAAATTTATGTAGGTGCTACTTTCATACACCCTTTGAAATAACTGTACCTACATTATATATTCAAAGTACTGATAACACTAATACTAGCTGAATCATTAATCGAAGACTAATCATCATAAGACGAATGTATTTAAAAACATAGCGGGAGGAGGACGACTGAGAGCTAATTTAGACTCTATATTCATGTCAACATACCAGAAAAACAAAACGCTAATCTTCAAAACTCCAGATTAATCTTTCTAACGATGGCACGGTAGTCCAAAAACCTTTTATGCAATTAAAGATTTTTGGGATCACTTCTATTAGGGAGCTTAATAACCAACACTGTTCCACCCCTAACGGATTTGCAATCATTGACTGATAATTATATTTACGCATTTTTAAGTCACGACAACAACTACTGAAAGAGGAAGTGAGGGAATTAACTGCCCCTGAAGCCTGTTTTTATTTTGGGAGTGAGGCTCACTTTTATTGATGGTTTTTGAATTTAAATAAAAGTTATATATTGATAGGTCATGACTAAGTGTTTCGAAAAGTATCCTGATTTTGATTTATTGCTTGCGAAATAGATTGAACTTGGTTATCAAACATTTTTTTTAATGTGCTGGGGTTTCGTCAGTGAACTGATTGTAGGGATTTTTTACTAGGGAACTTTCTTTTTACGATGTATGTGTAGTTCCTTCAAATTTCATCTTTGAACTTCACGTAAAAGATAAAAATAAAATGATTTTAAGGAAAATCAATCAAAACTATTCGCTTTGTGTTTTGAAAAAAATTAAATCAAATGATGTGGCGTTATAAAATACACATTTATCAAAACTTTTTGGACACATTTATTGCATTTTTTATTGATGCTTTGTTAACAATCAATACGTGTTTTTTTAAATAGGTCTCCGACATATATAATGGAGATGGTAACATAAATTTAAAATTATGTCATACTATCTCTACTAAGTTATTAAAATCCTTCCTACTTCTTAATAGATTTATGTGTTTTGTAAATTTAACTTTATCAAAATGTTTTAAATTTCGGTGTTTTGTTGTCAAACCCTTTTCTTTTAGTAAAAGTGTCCATAAATTTAAATAATGACTTAATCCTATATTTCTTTAAACATAAAGCCACCTTATTTTTTTAAATCAATCAATTTTTTTCGAATTTTTATGCATTTTAGGAAATCAAAATGTCTAGATTGTTCTTTTTCTACTCAAATTTCTTATATTAGGTAAAAAAACGCTCAATGTTGATTATTATACCAAAACAATTAGAGTTAAAATATTGAACATAAGTTTTATATATTCTTTTACAGTTAATAATTACTTTAACTGCGTATACGTGTCCTGCTAACACCCTTTGTTTAATTTTAATTACTAAAAATATACTTTCCTAACAAACCCTGCTTTTTACCATGCATTTGCCTATGCCTTTTCAAAAGTAAACCGATACTTTTGATCATTTTTGCCTTCCACAGCACAGTCATTATTAATGATTCTATTATTCTTTTTGCAATAACAAATAAATATCTCTCTCCAGTCCATGAAAGCAATTTACAACCAGTAACTCCATACTTTGGGCCAAGTATAATGCACCAAACCCACACACAAAAGACAAAACGCGATATACGTTCACAGCAATCCAAAAGCAATTGCCGATTCCAATCCATCTATCGACCTTGCCCATTCCCGCAGCACTACTTCCATCCATAGGGCTACACTTCAGAATGGGCGTACCATCAGGCAGAGTTAAGATGGTGATGTCCACACAACAAAAGATCGGGGCCGAATAATGAATTAACGCAACTCGGGGACCCCTGAGGCTCCCGAAGGCTTCGATTGAGTTCCTGACAGGGCACTCAGTAAATTTATTCCCAGATCGGTAATGGAAATAGAGCTTGTGCCTCCCTCCGTAGCGATGTGCACTTGCTTCGGGATTGGGGCGATCAGTCGCGAGGCTTGATTGAATGCTCGTCCAACCTTTAGCCCATTAATATCTGCGTCTGTCCACCGCATACTTCTGTGGGCAAACGCCCGCTTGATCGTGTTAGGGAAATTAATTAGCAAAAAAGGATTAGATGGTTATATATGTGCAGCATTTGTGCCCATCTTTGAGAGGTGCTTCCAACGAAGAGTTGCATGGGATGATGGCAGGGGTGTGGTCGTTGATTACTTCAGTTCATTTCCATCTTCTTCTTTTTTTTTTTCTTTTTTTTGCCATTATAATGTTATGAGTTGTCTCTTTATACGGAGACTCATTACTGTGTCTTTGAGAGAACCGATTATGTGAATCATCGTTTCTTTTATTTTGTCGGTGGTTTTCGAGGGCCTTAATTGGAGAAATTTAATTAGCGGACGAATTGGAAGTCAAGGAGATGGGTTCGGGAAAAAATGGATGGACGGTACGATTTATTGAAATTCGAAGAGAATTTATGGTAGTCATAAATCCACATTCCCGTGGACGATGAATATATTCGAAGGATGTTTAATGACAGTTTTGATAAAAAAGGGCCTTTCAAGTGGTTGAAGTATTTTGGTTTTTATACTGACTAATTTAGAATCACTTACGTGAAATATTGCATAATGGTAATATTTGTCCTAATCGCACCGGGGGACTTTATAAAAGTTTTGGTTGTATCCCCCAGGGACTTACCGAGTTGGTGTGTTGTCTATTTTTTAAAGCGTGGATGGTTTAATTAACTCCCCGTAGATTAGAGAGATTCCCCTTGAGGTAGAATAAATGACCTTTATTAATTGCCAGCCTCAGAAACCGAAATGAAATTTACCGTTTGGCATTTCTGTGCTTGTTAATCACCAGAGCCGAGTTGAAACTATTCTCAATGGGGAAAATATCTGAAATAAATGGACTCCCAGTGACATGGTTTGTTCGAAAATAGAGTACAGTATTGAAGCTCTGCATATTCATGAAATAGACGGTGATAACTTTTAACTTTTGGCATTATCTTTCAACGTTTAGATAATTTCGGGCATAAATCACAATATCGTGTGCGTTCGGGCTCACATCAAAACACGCTTTTTGATAAGTTTTTCTATAATGACATGACATGCCCTAATTAAGTAATTAATATTTCCGTGTTTTGATTTATTGGAGATCATGCGATAAGTTGTGATAGCTTTGAAAGCTGAACCGGTATGGGTAAAAAGCCTTTTCTATAAAATCCAATGACACGTATTAGACTCGGTCTAGAGATTGTCCCTATACATGTTAATTTGTTTCCTCTTAACTTTCGATTTTAGAAGTTGAATGTATGTTAAAACAATATCAGACAATAGGTTATCCGAAACTATTTGCATTCTAATAGGTCTGTGCAAGGGTGAATACTTAACTCTTGTTGATTATAAGTAAACCAATATTCAAAAGGACTATTTGAAATGTCAACGACAGTGACTATCACGTTTTATGTATAGATAAAATAGTTTTATTATTTGAACATGTTGGATTAAAAATAATAAAACTGAAGGATGGAATATTCAAAGAAATGAATGCAAGTTGCATTTAGGTTTTTTGAAGTAAAAGCCTGAAGTTTCTTTTGTCTAACACTTGTATAGAAAGACTGTTTTATCAAATATGACTTGGTAAAGGTTTTCTATTTTCAAGGAGCTATTAAAATGATTATTCCTTTCATTTTTAATCATTTCAAAATTTGAAAAAGATGTTCTAATTGTAAAAAAATCATCAATAGAGGAGAACCTAAAGACGAGGCATTAAGCTAAGTTCTAAGAATATTGTCTGAAGTTACATTACCCTGGTTAAATTAAATCGGCAATCAGTATTAGAAAAACAATTTAGTTCTTTGTGCATTTAATGAGAATTTGAATTTTTATCTGCATTTGCAGCGTTTTCCAATAGTTAAAAATAATGATTATTCTTCCAAATGAGAAAAAAAATCTTAATTATTTCCTTTCATTATCAAAAGCTTATTTTTATTCCTTTAAGAATACACATTCTTTCTAATAACAGGATATCGTTTAAAAAAAACACGACGGAAAAACCATTCGAACCAAAAGAATGGAATCTATCTGCGAAAGCACACCGTACATCCTTGTCAAACAACAAGTGCCAACAAAAATCCACCTGATTCAATTCACCTTAACTAGCAGTCAACCAATCCATTAACCTCTTCGACAAACATCGACTAACGCAAACAGAACTTGAACTTCACCTTGGTCATCTGGTACTAAAGGGAACGAAGCCCATTTAAATGTCAATTCCAGCACCGGGATCAAACACATAATAATAATAATAATGCAGAAATCAAAACAAACCGACTCATTACCGACTTGAATGAAGTGAGGTAGCGTTACTTGTTGGCGAGATATCCAACTCTTGATCGGGTACCAGTCGGTACTCGTTCTCGACTCATTAGGCGGGCACGATTTGTTGAGAGAAATCCATATAACACCACGACCTCTAACCGTTATTTACATAATAACCGGTTTCTGGTTTGATCGTGGTAGACAAATGCAGTGCTGAAGTAATAGAGTGTTTACTTTGCCAAGTTGAGGGTTTTCTATTCTCTTTTGCCTTTTTTACTTTTGTTAGTATTGTTTTTTTTTCTGTATTCTTGTGAGGACACAAGAATATAGGTTTGAGGACTAGACAAGGCTTGTGTATTTTAGTTAGAGAGTTAAACGTAAAAGTGGTATGGACGCTTTTCTTGTGAATGAAGATAATTCTCAAATAAGAATTTTTAAAACTTTTTTCTTGAAGTTAAATAAAAAACCACCTTTTAAAATCCTTGAAAAGTATCATCTTTTTTTAGTTTTCAAAAGTGTAGAAAAATAAATTGAGATAATTTATCAATTGTTCGAAAAAAAATATTAGAAAGGAAATAAAATAGAAAGAAAGAAAACCTTAAATTTTGATGACGAAAATAAATAGCTGTGGCTTTAATATTTTTTAATATTGTAAAGTCTTAACGAAAACATTTACAAAAATACGTCTATTTATTCAAAACATCTTTTCACTCTAAAATAAAGAAAATGGTACATTCTTTTATCTTTTTCAGAACAAGTTAAAGTCATTTCTTTTCATCTACTAGTCTAGTTCATTTTCCTTTCATTGTTTAGTTTTTATTGTGTTACTAGTACTTCTTTACAATATGTATGTTGATCATCATATAATTGAATAATTATCAAGCATATATTCAGTTAGATACACCATTCGCAACAAGATAAACTTCTACACTCAACTCTTCTATACGTAATTTCCTGGTTTTTTTATTTTCAAGTATTACTATTTTTATTGAGAAAAAAGTTTTGATTCATGCAGATTTTACTGACGAAAACCTTGTAAAATAAAAAGTGTTGTTAACATTGCGTATAAAAATCACCATTTTGCTCCTCAAGTCTAGCCGTTATACCCCGTTCGCACTGGCAGAAAAAAGACCCTTTATTTTCGTTAGCACTCTGTTGTCATGGAAACAGGCAGAATCGCCCCACCTTTTGAAAACGGCGTTTGCACTGACAAGGGGCGAAAATAAGCACTTTACTGTGTGTAAACAATTACAGCATGATTTGTAAAGTAATTACAAATTTAATTTCTCAATACAACTTAAAACTAATAAATAAAATCACCAAAATTACAAGTAAAAATACATAAAAGATTATTAATTGACTAGTGAATTGATTAGTGTGTTTCCATGACAACAAAGTGCTAACGAAAATAGAGGCAAAAATAAAGGCCAGTGCGAACGGGGTATTACTTGTTATCTTTAACATTACTTATCTTTAACACATTTCCTTAGCCATTCCCTTAATAGAAATAAATAACATTGTGGCAGAAAATCAACCGTCAGCCGATAACCAAACCAATTAACGGAACAATTCAATTACGCCGCAGAATCCAAAGATGCTGCTCGTTACAAAGATAAAGCAAGCTCCAAACTGTTTTATTACTTGTCCGAAATGAAACATTGACCTATTTACACGCCGATCGAAAATCACTCCATTTTTTACAACAATGCCACACATTAAAAAAGACTCCATCATTTCTTCCTCCACAGTCCTCACATTGCAGTTCACGTATCATTCGATACAGCTTTTATCGTGGAAGCTATAATTGTGAGAAACTGACTCCTTACAGAAAAAAAACTGCTCGAAACAGTAATTAGACGTAATTGCTAGCCCTGAGTCCGAAATTCTGATGCTTTTCCCTGAGATGTGCTTTCGAAACTAGGAGATGGGGTGTTAAAAGAAAAGCAATTGTGCATATCCTCGGAATGATCTTGAAAGGGAAAAAGAAATCGGATCAATTATAGAAATGAATTCTGTTGAATAAAACATGAAGCTACTTTCAAAGGTGTGCGTTCGTTATTGGAAAAGGTTTAGCCTTGGCATTTTAGTTATCGTGATATCTATCAGCAATGCATTTTCCATACAATACATTGCCACTGGGGTACATGTAGCTGATAAATTCGTCGGTCCACCCCTTACTGATAAACATGTCACCCTATATTAATATTTCAATGCTATCAATTTTTATGATTTATTTTTTGATACTTCTCATATAATGTGAAAATGCAAATTTTTCGTTCCTTTTTGCTTATTTATACCTAGTTTGATTCTGAGATCACTAAACACCGGCTAAACAGCAGTTGCAAAAACATACAAAATTAAATTCGTCTTAATTTAAGCACAACCAAATATTTTTTTACAAAGGTTATAGATAAATACTACAATTTAAATGGCTAATTATTCAAAAAGAATATACAATAGGAATTTTAATCTTCAAATCATTTTGAAAAAAAAAACTTTAGACACATATTTACTTTTTAAAACTTGTAAACGATATTTTTTGCGGAACGATAAATTTTTAATTGATTTGAGTAATGGCTTTAAATTTATTTCATTAAACTTTTAAGCAGAATATTTCATAATTAAATATTAAAGGAAATTGAAAATATTAGCTGATTAATATTCTGTTGAAGTCTAAACAGGAATAATTTTAAAAAAATCAACGTAATAGTTTTTTGAATGGTAAATCTGTTCAATTGTAAATCGTTGTTACAGAAAAGTATTAATAATGAGAAAACCAATGAACACATCTTTTTTGTATTCCTATATAAAATTAATATTTACCTTGCGAATATAATTTTTCATTGTTTTCTAACAATCTCCACTACATCAATGGAAGTCAAAACTAACTAGAGTTCATTTCTGTTATGTTGTTTAAATCCGATTAAACAGTCATCCATCACAATAATTAACACTAACCAGACTTTATTACATTCTATTAAGCTGTAACAAGACCCATCCTGCCAAGTCTTCTGTATAGAGTAATACTAAAACTAGTTAGTAGGTCACATAAGATATGGTAATAGGGAAAATAATTACAACCCCGAAAGACTCAGCCTGATGCTCTTTCAGCTCAAAATCGAACGATAAGATTTATTGCATAATTACTAGGAAATTGAATTCATAATGGTACTTTAATATGAATATCAAGCTATAATTAATTCTTTTACCAGAGTACCTACATATCAGTAGGTGTTTTACAGACAAGCGGTATTGATATATATTTGTTTGCGTGGTATATCACGCTTGGGAGCACTTAACTGTCCTACGTAAATTGCATTAGCTACCGGCTTCTGACGAAATATTGCGTTCAATACATGAAGGAAATTTTATCTAAGCAATGGTTAAGGACATTTAGGGGATGATGTACTCACATTATTTAACTTGTAATGTAATATTGATAAAAAGTAAAGTTATAACGCTACAATATTTACTCATATAAATAGTATAGTATATTTTATTTAGTAAGCTGGCTAGGTTTTTTACAAAAAAAATGTTTTATTTAAATGAGTGATTAATTAATATAAATAAGTACAAAGTTATGTGTATAATGTGTTATTATAAGTATAGACGTTATTGTGAAAATATTTGACTGAAATTTAATGTTTATACAAAATATTGTTTTATTTTAGATTTAGTATTTAGTTAATTATAAAAAGTCGATGGTTGCATTGCCTTATCAATTAACTCAGTTAAACTTTCTTCTAACTCAAATCCTGAAACAGTGTGGTCGGAAATGAATTGTCAGTTGGAAGAAGGAAATAAGTCCAAAAACCAAGTTTTGAGAAAATCGAAAAAAAAAAACTGCTTAAACTTCACTTAAAAACTTGAATTTCACAACTTCAAAGGGCGATTTCTTCCTATAGGGGTAATTTATTTTCACCCTCTTTTCACCCATGCGTAGAGCAAAGCTTGGAGATTGTTTTGAGCATAAAAAGACAAATTGTAATTTTTTGAACTTATTCCCTTCTTCAAACTGACTATTAAAATCTTGTTCTCACTTTTCTCTTACACAAGTTTCATGCTCGATCAGCAAACTCCAAACCCTATAATTCAGTTTCCAACTTCCTAAGATTCTAAAACTCATATCTCCATTTTCTCCACTTCACCACCAATTCGATCATTAAAAAACTGTCAATCCAACATCATCCAGAGGAATCCCATTGCTTGTTCTCGATCACCTCTATCCGCAATTAAATCGTCTGTAGCTAGAAAGCATTCCACCGCGTTCCCCTCCCTCGGTCTCAATTCGTATTCCCATCGCATTTTTTTCTCTCGTTTGCGAAAGGCGTGTTCCATGACGAGTCAATGTCACATCATCCGGAATGCATCTTGTAGGCGCTCCTTTTAGTAGTAGTAGACCCTTTGCATATGCGGAAGGAAATAAAAAAATAAGAGAAATCCATCCCAAACTGGCACAGATAGCCATAACCAACCTTGATCCACATTTGCCAAAAACACAGACGTTAAGGATTTATTTTATACGCGATTTTTTCTTCGATTTTTTATTGAGATGAGGTGCCGGCTCGGACTTTGGGACGTCGATTGCTGTGAAATGATTGATGCCGTGATTTTTGGAGGTGATTTTAATGAGTTGTTCGGGACAGATTTGAATAATGGGGTGGTTATTTTTTACGGCTATTTTTCTCTGTGGGCACCTTGATGTGTTGTTTTCGATGGTTTTGGTATTCAAATGTGTTAGCGCTCAAAACCAGAAGCCAACGGACGTCGTATTGAACTAGTTTCGTTTTAATGTGAAATTGGCAGGCGTTTTTTTTTTTGCTTTTTTGTGTTCAAGGAATTTTTTATCTAAAATTTTATGCAAATTAGAATCAATGCAAAATTAAATGACGTGTTTGAAGTGAAATCGGCATCTCAATGCTTTATTTCTTTATGAAATAAAAAGGAGAGTTATATCTTTGCTGTTTTTAAGATATCCATACCCAATATTTCTTTCAGATAACTTCCTTTTCTACAAGTAAATACCAAAAGACGTACCAATAAATCTATATAAAACCTCATAAATGACTGTCCAAAAAGTTAGCAACATAACCATGCATAAATATATGTTTAACAGAATGTTTTTATAACTATGATAAATACCGTAAAAGTTTTACTTAATATATTAATTTTTTTAGTACTTATTTTTATGAAATGAAAGGAAACTTTAACTAAACCCAATATTATCAGTCATCGTACTTTGTCTTTCACACAAACTCTTTTACCAAATGCCTTACAATTATACACACCAAATTTAAAACTTTATATTTATATCTTAATTCAATTTAAATATTTCCTTAGGCTCAAAATATTAACTAATAAGTTAATGGCTTTGTATAGAACTCAAGCGTAACGCCTCCGAAAAATCATTAAGCGTATTTGTTCTTTAAATGTCTAATATAATTTATCTGTACTTACTTCGTTAAAACTATGGTGTTATTTGAATTATGGAAATAGTTTTTACTTCGTGCGAGTGTAAGAAATTTTATATTTTATTTTAACTTGTAATTGGTAGCCTCCAGAAAGTATTCGACGAGGCGTCAGGTTTTATTAAGTAAAAGGGAATCGCTTTATCTATAGCAGAAGAAAACTTTTCAAACGAAGATAATTGTTTGAATGAATAATAATCTTGTTATCGTGAGATAAAATCAATTTAAAGATTGAGAGTTCTATTTGGATTAAGTAAATTTTCAGCCGAAAATAAAAAAATCTACTGTTTTAGTCATAATTTGAAAAATATCCTATGGAAAATATATTAGTGCCATGGCTATGTTGTCTGGCACATAAGTACGTACTGTGAAATTATAAAAACATATAGGTGGCTTTATGTCTATCGATACTATTACCATGCGTGGGAGTAACATAACTTTACAACCACCTTACCTATCTTCATTTTGCGTTGTAAGAAAGACTTTTGTGCTTCCACCGAAAAATGACGATAAAAAAGGCGTCTTTTATACGAGTTAAGGAGTCAGCTTTTATATGAGTTATGTTCTTAATTTAGTTAATTCATTAAACATTAACAACAAATTATGCGTTACACCCATTAACGCGTACGTTGACAAAATCCCCAAAAGACAAAAGCAACGGACCTCATTAAGTAATAGACCTCACTCAAGATGAACTTTTTATTATTTTGCAGGTGAACACCAAGAAAAGTGCACCCAATGCGGCAAAACCTTCCCCACATCAGCCAAGAAACTGACCCACGGCTACTGCCAACCCTGCTACCAGAGCAGCAACGGCATCGCTCTCACCAAGAAGTACCCTAGTCCCTCCCACCACGAGGACAGCGACCAAGACGACATCCCCTCCCCCATCAAGGAAGGGTCCCTCATCAAGAGGGAGGGCACTCCCCCCTCCACTGACCACCCCGGCAGCGACTCGTCTCCCCCACCAGCTCCCCCGATGCTGCTGGGCATGCTGGACGAGGTGGTCATGAGGTACAGAGAGTCCGGAGCCTTGCTGCCTCCATCGATGCCTGCATGGAGGTTTCTGGAGGGGAACATGGCTGTGCTGTCCCAAAGAAACTGATGATGATGTTGCACCTCATGTTTGAGGTCATTGAGAAACTTTTGTCGGCGGTTGCTAAGCAACGAGAACTTGGTGGCCTTATCCTTAGAGGACTATAAAGTTTAGTGATATATTATGCAAATGATTGGTTCATCCATCGACTGATACGACACAAACCGAGCTTTATGATTGAAGACGCGACGCAGCCTGTCCTGGTGATCTTTCCTTTTTGAGACAATTATGTATGTTTCTCGTGAGTTTTGTGCGGTGATGTGGATTTGTGAAATCCTACGGTTCAGAAATGGGGTATTCTTAAGACTAAGTTTTGTAAGAATTTCTTGTAATCGTCAGGCGTTTTTTTCAGGGGGGGACTGAGGACCACTGTTAAAACATCTGTAGTCAGATTCATAACAAATTAGTTTTAGATTTTAAAAATGCGTATAAGATGGATTAAAGTACTCATAATCATATCATTCATAACCCGAGTTTTATACCTGATCCATACCATTTAAATTTTTAAATGTTGGGTAAAAACAAGTTTTATTAACATTTTTAACAAAAATAATCGCAAAAGTTTTCAAGAGAAATGCCTGCAGAAAATAAGCTTCCTTCAGAAAATATGAGTACAGCAAACGCACTAGCAAACTAGTACTGTGTAGGTTTAAGCAGTTGAAGCCTTGATACAACTTTTATACTCGCTTGTCATTCACCAGATATTTTCAATACTATAAACGCAATTACATGAGCTAAAATCAAAGTAAATCTTCTTCAATATAAACTTGCTCAAGAGAAAAGGGTTGGATACTTACTCTCAGGTAATATTTTGCTTAAATCAAAATGTGTAAATGAACAGTAATTCGAATCTGATTACACACAGGTACTATCTATTTTGTGTGTTCTCATTTCGGACAAGTTAGATAGTAATTGAAAGTAGATAGAGGATTTTTCCCATGCAGAGATTGAACTCAAAATTACTAACTGCTATCCCTGAGGATGGTTGTGAGATTATCTTGTGTGATTCCAATGTTTCGACAATCAAAATCTTTTATTTTTAAAAATGTCCAGACCAAATGAGATTATATTGATGAGATATATTGACTTATGTGGTATTTTTGAAAAAAAGATACAAATTTTCCTGTATGTATATATTTATTTTTTGTAGATACTTTCGCTTAAATTTGAAGTGCTTAGTTAGTTGTAGTTGAACATTTGTACCATTATGTTTAAATGTTATTTGGTCGCATCGATCATTTACCATGAGATAGTGTATTTTATCAAGTAATGTAAGCATTTTTTGCATTATATACGATTTTTTACTTAGTACTTAACACTTAAATAACCTTGGTTTATTGCACATTCAATTTAAAGCACAATTTTCATGTTTTTTTCTACTGCCAAACTTATATTGGCAGTACAGACTTATTAAAATATATAGTACTGATTTTCTTCTACATAAATTAATAAATCGGTGATATGTTTTATTGTTAAGGCTTAGTTTTATTGACGATACTAATTAAATGACTGACAATGCATCGAGCTTAGAATTGTTTTAAAGAAAGTAGCTTTAACTAGGCATGATCTGTACAAAATCTGTGCCATCTATTTTTATACATGTTTATGGTTTTTTTAACCACTTGCCTTCTACTTAATCAAAAGTGTTCCATTAAGCATGGACACCTCTTCTTGTATAATGTTCGTGAGCAAATGATTATAATCAAAAATGAATTTTTAATTTTTGAATCAAATTTACATGACTTTTAAATGAATTTATTGCTCTCATTTTACTCTCTGATGTGTTCTTAATTTGGTGAATGCATTCTTGATTCACGGTGTAAAATATTATTTTTCCATTGTTTGTAAATAGTTTGATTTGGGATTCGTCTAGTTCGGTGATAAGCCATTGTTTTCATGTTTTAAAAATCAAACTCCCAAAAATGACGTTTCTTTCATTATTTTATATTATGTCCTTTTATAGTAGTAATATATCATTCCATGTCTAGTCAGTATCACTTTATTTTTTTGATTGTGACACTTTTTTCTCTTGGTTCACTGTATTTAAATGAAAAATAAAATATTATTGAGTTTAAACGTGTATATTTTATTTTTAAGAAATACATATTGAACAGACAAAAATCTTATCACACTACCTACGTTCTTCTTTTTTCATTCCAATAAGTTTAATGTTTCTTCAAATAAGAAGGTATTTGAAATTTATAAATGATGTATGTTTTATGCACCTGTGTCTATTAAGTAAAATTGTTGAAATAATTAATGGATATCCAATTTTGATTTTAGTTGTTTTTAATTTTAGTTTATGTCTGTGAGCAATGAAAAAAAATTTCATGAATGCATTATCGCCCTGATTTAGGCACTTTCCCCATTTTAAACCTTTAAAATGTAACTTTTTACAATCTTTTTTTAATCAATTGTTAATGCATAATATAATAAATTTTTTAATAAAATTTTATAAGGATTATGTTTTTTCAAATAGAGGTCCAACTTTAGGTCTAGTAGCTCTAACAGTTTCATTTCAAATAGGATTGTGTGTACATTTTTCTTTTCTCAAAATATATCTTCCTAGGATGGAAAAGGCATTGGTCACAAATTTCAAATATGTAATTTAAATATAGATTGGAATACTTAAGTATTGCTTCTGTTTATTGCAAGAAGTTCCTTAGCCAACAGAATAATAATAATTGACTAGAAACTGTCCTTAAAATCCACATACTCGTGTCTTCTGACTACTTTTTAAACAGATGTAGAAGTGCTTAGTGCGTGCCTTAAAGAACTGTTAACTCTTTCAAGGGGATTTACGAAGCTCCAAATTCTAGAGCATGCAAATTAATCACTTCCATAGCAATTGAAAAAGGCCAGGGGACGAAAATGGTCCCAAAAGAGCACATGCGCTAAAAATCTTTAAATTTCTCAAAACTAAGTTCAGATTACTTACATCACTCTCATTCTAGATCACAAGATCCTAAGTCACAGAAAGTTCAATTAAACGTTTGTCAAAAAAACACTTTTCCTTCCAGGTCCTGATAACATGCAGTGAAAAAAAAAGAAAAGCATGCAACACCTTGGGTGCTCACTGAAAATCGATAAATTCGCGTATAACTAACTACATTTGTATCTCTACGCAGTTCCAAAGAAATCAATCACATCCACCCAAAGACACATCAATACCGACGCTAACTTACCTTAACCTTACCGCGGGAAAAAATCGCAAAAAACGCTCACGTAATCCATAGAGCCAGATGCGAACGAGGCTATACCCGAAAGCCCTTGATCAAATTCTAATCAGATCCATCCACTCCGGCTAATGATAAACGCCGCTATCAATTTCATCAGGAGGAAGTGATACCGCATTTTTTCCCGACCCACTCCTCCCTCCATGCCATCAGAAGCATCTCCTTAAAAAACCCCGAGAGAAAACTGACCTTAACACTTCCCCCTTACATCTGCGCCAAGGTTCCCTCGGTGACCACTCCCAACCAAGGCCGGGAGACCTGTTTACAAGTGTCCGGCCGGGCAGAACAAGGCCAGAAAAAATGTTTCCTTCCTCGGTGTCTGATGGGCACTGGGAAAGGTGTGGTTAGGGATCTAAAAAAATCGTTCCATTCGATTCTTGGATTCGATTTTTGAGGTTCGATTCCAACCTGGTATCGATCCCTTAGAGCCAGTATCAAAAGTGTAGAATCGGAAAAAAAATTTCCCAATGGGAACTGTAATTTATACTCTATTCATTTAGAATTGGCGCTTGAGAAATAGTGATTTCCCCCATGTTAGAAGAGAGAGAGAGAGAGAGAGCGTAACCATAGTTACGCTCTTCTATCAGCCAATAGTAAGTATTCTTCGTCACTTTGACGTGGATAGTTGCTATGGTTACCGATCGGTGGTGGGGGAAGGAAATATTTTCAAACGCCAGTTCAAAATGAACAGAGAGTATAGCGTCTGTCCTTAAAGTCGATTCCAAAAGTATCCCACTCTCCTCTCCACTCCTAATTTATGGGTTTTTTAACCTCACGGAAAGGAAGGGGTCATCCGGGGTTATTAGAAATTTAAATCACTAATCGGAGATGCTGATTAATTACTATTTATTTATTTATCAAATAATAATTAAATATCAAAATATCAATTAATTATACTCTGTTCATTTTGAACTGCCACCGGAAAATATTTCCTTCCCCCACCACCGATCGGTAACCATAGCAACTATCCTCTTCAAAGTGACAAAAGAAGGATTAATATTGGCTGCGCGAAGAGCGTTACTATGGTAACGCTTCTAGCGTGGGGGAAAGCACTATTTCTCAGGCGCCAATTATAAATGAACAGAGTATAGTGAAGAAAATTTTTAACAACCATTTGTATTGATTAGAAAGTAGTAGATTTAGTTGATGTTCTATTCCTGCTGGGATCGATTCCATCGGGAGTTCGATTCTTTGGTATCGATTCCAATGCATTCGATTCCGGAATCGATTCTTTCAGAAATATTTAGAAGACTAGGTGTGGTCGATCCATCTCTCTCTCACGGGTATTGTGTGATATCGTTTAATATTGTTTGGTATCGCCTTTCTCGGGGGTGGAGGTGGAATCGGGTTGCTCTTGATGATGACCACCACCGGGAAATGAATGGATTAATTTCAATGGGGAGGAACAATGAGTGGTCAAGAGGGATTGGAAATTGATTATATGTGCTGTTTGAGTTGCGCATACTTTAGATGGGATTTCGCAAACATCTATTGTTTGAGGAAATTATCTGGGAATTTTTAAACACTTAAAATGTTCAAAGATTTGGTTATTATAAATATCGTTTAAAATGATTCCGTATTGATCGCATAAGATATCGTCTTTGGAGGGATTAGATTAAAGAATTATTGAAAAATATATTTTTTGAGAAACTGAAAAAGCACCTAGACCAGGTTTAGATTTAAGGTGTTTTCTTCTTGAGCAAAAGGTTTTCGGTTCGAACCTGTGTGTAAAAAAATCTGCTTTACATTTAAAGTTTACGAAATTTGTTAGACTTTAACATTGGAAATCATCAATCTTGATCAGCATGTCTGATGGATTGCTTGAGGAACTTAATGTATTAATATTTTGGAAATGAGTGTTGATCATATCTCGGTTATTTCAATAATAATATGGATATTAAATATTTTTTGAAAAAAAAACGTATGCAGATTTTTAAACTATCCATTTATATAATTCTCTTACATGACGCTGAAATTTGGCGGTATTTGTTTTCTTCCGTTGGCAACGTTTGGTTTGTTTTGTTTACGTTTCGTAAATTCAAAATCAATCTAAAGATGGATTAAAGTAGAGCTAGAAAGTATTATTCTAATATGTGAAGATTGTAGTTCCAAGAAAGAGTATTTAAAATTGTGTTTACAAAGAAGTTTAAGAGAAGTAATGAAATAACAGGGTAAGTAAAAGCACCTATATCAACTTTTAAGTATGACATATACATGTTAATAGTACTTATCTGATATATTTTTTATTGCAAAAGCACTTGACTTTACATCATTGGCTCCCATGCATCAAGGATGCATGAGATTGGAGCATATCTGATATATTATACTGCTTATGGTGGTTTTTCTCGGGTAATGCAACAGTACCCATGAATTCTATAAACACTGTATACATATTTTTTATAAACTGTATTTAATGTTTCCCTGCTGCATATTACTATTCATAAAACTCTATTTTCACCAATTAGTTTAGTTGGTAATGCATTTCAGCTACGTTGTACCAGCGTATGGCGAGTCAGCGTAGGGAGCACAGGATTGCGAAGCAATCCTAGGGGAATTGTTCCCGGGGGTTGGCGAGTGATAGCGATCAGGGGAAAGTTTGAGTAGATTGTTTTAAGATAAGAGGGAATTAGCTAAAAGACTTATGTTTCCGTCTACGTTACTTGAATGAAAAAGTTTTATATCTAAAAAATGTTAATGAAAACAGAGTACTTAACAGTAATAATCAAATTAAAATATGTAACCAAGATCATAGAAAATCATAAAATGAACAAATAAAAAACTAAAATAAATCAGTTAAATTACATTTTTATCCTCAGGGAAAAAACAACTATAAAAATTTTAAACTACCAAAATTTAATCATATTTAAAATCATAAGAAAAGGGCTTAAACAAGGGAACGTTCACCTCTACTGTGAATCAATATGAAATCATTCTATTTATAAAACATAAAATTTTTTATGAAAAAGTCTTATAAAAATTTTTTTTGAAACATATTCAATCTTTATATGAGTTTAAACCTTGTGAAATTCTCTTTAACCCTTTATGTCCCGACAGGACTTGTAAGTCCCACTTCCCAATGTTCTAAATTCACCTATGTTTCCAATGTTCTATGTAAGGCCAAATTTAGTTTACTTATAGTTGCAGTTACGTAAACTCGACATATTTTGGATGAGGATGAGGAGAGAGAAAATAATTTGGGGCATAAAGGGTTAAAACGAGGATATAGGCTGAAATTTTATTTATAAAACCTATTATATCAACTTTTTATGAAACATCACGGAAATTTTTTCTCATAGATATTGTCAATCTTTATATGAATTTAAAACGTATCATAAAATTCTCTTCAAAACTAGGGGTGATACCATTAAAAAATTTAAATATCCTTATTAAATAAAAATAAGCATAGAACATGAACCTCATATATCTAAACTAATGTAAAAATGTCACTAAAAACTTTTCTATCCCGTACGTACTGAATGAGTAAAACAAAAATTTAAAAACAAAGCATAAGTATTCTAAAATTAAACATTATTTGAATTCTGCTTTTGAAATTACTCAAACTGCACATACTAAAGAAAACTAACATTATCCCCTCTCGCACAGGTATTTATTTAAGTAAAAAAGTGTAGAAAAAAATAAGCAGCAAAAGCACAAAAAAACGTACATCACTGGTTCGAAAATGGAAACTTCAATAATGAAAATTTCGGTCATGTCCGCAAATGATGGTTGGGAGAAACTAATTTGCTTACTAAGTGGTTGTCAGGAAAGTATCCCAAAGCAAATGAGTCATTTTCTGGTGCGTTTTCAACAATGCAGAAAATGAACAGGAAGGAGGGTCAAAGAGGGGTAATAGTTGGTAATTACACCTGAACAGGGAGAAAGTGTCTCAGGAACAAAGCTGAACTCGGGACCTTTGATCTTGTGGTGAACCTGTGACGTTCTTCGGCGTAACTATACTTTCGTACTTGTTTTTAACGTTTTCTCGTAAACAGGAATTAAAGCATTTGCGTTTGTGGAGGTTTTTGTCATTGAGGGAATTTCTTATTTTAATTCAGAGAAAAGTATATAGAAAAAATGCTAGCTGAGATCTAAATTATCTAGTTGATTGTTAAGAGAAAGTATTCATAGTCTGAAATATACCATAATAAATTTGAATTAAAAAAGAGCTGATTCTGTTGTCATAATTTAAGAAATTTAATGAAAGTTAAGTTAGTTTTAGTTGTACAAGCAAATGTAAGAAATACTTTTATTAGTTCAAATTGTACATTGATGATTCATAGCCCAGCTATATTTTATAAAGATAAGAATCAAGTTAAATAATTTTAAATGAATGGTTATGTACCCTATTAATTTTATTTAGTGAGAGGGAAAATACTTCAAAAAACAATTACAGTGATGTTTAGTTGTTTTCAATGATCTCATCGTTGACTTAAGCCAAGACAAAACCCCTTTTCGGTTACTGAAGACTTAAAAGTTCAAAAAACAGGAGAGGGAAAAACTCTGATTTTAACTTTTTAAGCGGCGACAAAAAAATCCATCCTATCTGCTAAGTTCTCTTGTTTTCAGAAACCTTGTCATTGACTTTTGCCAAAGATGAGAACCTTCCGAGTAAAGATAGATGACACACACGAGACCGAAACATGGACGAAAATATCTTGAAACTGTAAAATAAGTGGAAACTTTGGAATAACTCAAAAAATTATTTACTTCATATCTTGTAGATTGTAATGATCTGGTCGTCTTGACTAATAATCTGTAATACAGGTTTTTTTTAAAAAAACAAATAGCTAACCTAAACACGTTACAGTTGGAACAAAAATAAACACTGAGATTTTGATGAAATGATAAGTTTTTTGAGGGATAAAATGGCATAAGTTTCCTTTTATTTACCTAATTTGCTCAATCAATTCCAAAATGAACAATCAATTCCAAAATGGCAATAAACTTCCTAATGGATTTTGGGAGATGTATTTACATTCAGGCTACTTAAGAAAACGAAACTTTTCCTGCACAGTCACTACTTCTTCCTTTTCTCCCTTCATTTAAAAAGAGATTCCATTCTTCAATGCCCCATTAACACCATTTACAGCTAAATTATTTTCAAGATTCCACTTACTATCAATGCCACACACATTTCAGATTTCTGACTTAAAACCCATCATCTGCTTAACAACAACATCCAAATCCAAACTTAATCACTACTCCGATGTGGAAAACTCCATTTCCTCTAAACGATTACACTATTCACGATGAACAGAAACTTTAAAAAAAGGAGTCGAATTCCCTGGAATTCCACAATTTACATTTCCGAAGCACAACGGTTTTTGTCGTGATTGAATCCTCCTGATTTCCCACGCGTCAGAAACAGAGAATGTTTCCTCGAATCCTCTCTAAAAGAAAGGCGTGGTCTTCCCCTGTTTGGTTCAAATCGTACACGACAATTCGTCACGACAGTCCATGACCCTAATTATTGAAGTGCTGAAGCAGTAATTGGGTGGTGAGAGTATGGTTTTTTGAAAGCAGATAGTTTAACCCCGGTCTTGAACTCTAGTCGTGGGCAGCTGTGAAACCTTTGGATTTAAGAAATATATTTCCAGAATTTTAGTAATGTATGATGATGATATCTCTATTACAGTAATTGCTTCTACTCATAAATTAGTAAGGCATAAAAATTCAATAAATGAACATTTTTAGAAATTATGTACAAGGGTGTGTTATAAATGAAATTTTAAATAAAATCTATAATTAATTTTTTTATCGAGTACTTGAATTTAAATTATATTTAGTTCTATTCTAATGAATCATTTTCTATATTAAGCGAATTAATGTAGTTTGAAACAAAATAAATATCCTAGGATCCTTTACATTTGATTAATTAATAAAATCCAGTTATTTCCTTATGAGTTTATTTTATCGAGGGATACTTATTCACGTTTCACTTTATTTAACTGTTATTTTGAAAGGTTTTCTTGAAATGGACACGGTAAAATATATTACTTATTTCACGCCGTATTTTCTATTTAACCACACATCTTTATTTTTACTTTTTATGTGACTGTTTTTTTTTTAATTATCCATATTTAGAACAAAAAACTTCTGGGTAATATAATAATATAATCTTTATAAATGGGCTTTAAAATTAAAAGTAAATAGAATGTACTATACTTTTTTTAATTACATTTGAAATTCTACTGCAAAAAAAGATGCGAAAAGTATTAAAGGCAGCATAATTAAAAGTTCAAAAATAAATATTAACTAAGCTTTGTTTACGCATATTTTACTTTAATGGCAGGAAAATCTATTTAAGATATACATTAGCATTAGTTCTATAAGTCGTTTGATAATAATCAGAAAAAAATTATTACTGTCTTAAAAATGTGCCCTTATTTGATTGAATAATTATCACAGTAATTTAATTACTCGAGCAATTAAATATATATTTCAACTTTTCTGCTAATCCAATGGAGCTAAAAACACAAAACTGTACAAATTTACCTACTGTTTATATCATTTATATTTTTCTCCACTATTTACGTCCTTCTCGTTTGAATTATTAGCATAAGGGTTTATTTTTTTTATTTTAAATAATTCAGTGATCATAACTATTATTTCTTTAATGCCATATCCTTTTAATGTACATCCAGGAATAGTGTATTAGTCATTAGCAGAATTAATTCCTGTGAGAAGTTAAATTTAATTAAATCAAGTTGAGAGTAAATACTTAGTTATTCTTTTAAGGTTTGAAATATTGTCGATTGTTTTTTCTCAAACTAAGCATAATTTAAGCTACACTGTGTATACTTTTAATCAAATATTTTCATTCTACATTTAAGAGGAGTGAACCACCAAATTATTCAAATAATAACACAAGTCACTGCTTTTTATTATTCAAAAGAGTTTACATTTTGAGTATTTAAAATTGTACATATTTATTTTGTAATATGTATTCTCAGTTCAAAATTTATGAAACAAAGAAAGTGTTTAAAGATCATTAAAACAAATCTATATTTTGAGAAAACATGAAAAATTAAATTTCTAGTATTTTTTTTGAAGTGAAAGTTATAATCAAAATGTTTCTTCAAAAATAACGCCTCACTTTCACAAAAAAAATCCTCTTCCTTTTCAATGAAAATTCAACTCCTAACTCCTCAATTTTTAACAAAGAATTAAAGGTTCTTACGTATTAACGCCACCGCAGCTACATATTTGGCGGTTTTAATTAAGATTATAAGATAACATTATAAGATATATTAGGTTATAGATTATAAGGTATTTTTAAGACCAAATGAAGCTGCGGTGGCGTTAACCGAATTAAAATTATTATTTTAAATTAAAAAATGATAAAACGGTCTCCAACAAACTTTTTATACCTTTCATCTCTTTGATTTAAAATTATCATAAAAATGGTTTTTTTTAGCTATACAACAGAATCTTAAAATTATCTGTAATGCAGAAAAAATATCAATCCTATCCAAATAGATCATGAAACTGTCCACGCTCATGTTTTATAATAAAGTACTCACGGCATTCATCAAATCGATCGTGCTAATTTGCAAAAAAGAGCCCGAAACACAATGCCCCCATAATCCTAATTATTTCTCCATCAAAACCACTTCGCACATAAGATTCCCAAACCTGAGAACTCCAAAAGTTTTGGAAAAAAACTATAATTTACACTGTTTAAGACATCATAACCGCTATTTAGAGCAATGAATCAAGCGAAATTGGTACTTTTGGGACCAACAAACGAGAAGAAACAATGAACACCGTCTTAATGTTCATAACCCTGAATATCCTTCCCTTTATAAATCAATATTTTGCTACGAATCTTACGTTATAATGTATGGTTACCTCCACGATTTCTTGTTAAATACTTCACGATGTCGTCTCTTTGCCCTCTATTCTTTGTCGGTATCGTGTCCAATTATGAATAAGGCGTTATAAAGGAATCCTTAGCGTTGAGGGGTAATGAAGCGTTGCTAAACTCATGAGGGTATGATTAGAAGGAACCAACCTCTGCTTAGGCGAGCACGTTGGGCAGTAATTACAAAAATTGAGCTTCTTGAACTTGTTTCAGTGGTGAAGTGTGGAAATGTTCATTATTTAAGAGACGACTAATTTGATTGAGAAAACTATCAGGGGTGTGGAGAAAAGGAAAACGAGACTTAACTTATTAATTTGGGTGTAAATTTTATTTATATTTAACCCTTTATGCTTCAAATTATTTTCCTCATCCTCGCCCAAAATATGTCAAGTTTACGTAACTATAAGTAAACTAAATGTGGCCTTAGGGTAGGTGGGGGTAAAAACCCGCACGGGGCAAAACCACGCACCGCGATTTTTAATTGTTAATAATCTATTTAAAAGTTGAAAACCAGGTGGTTGGTTTGTCTTACTGTGACCTATCGTTCTACGAAAGTTCGTACCCCTAAGTCACTCACGAGTTGAAAAAATGCTGTTAGTTTGTTTTTCATCATTTTGATGTAATTTTTCTGATATTTTACTTAAACATAACATAAAATAGGGCTTCAGAAGAATTACAAACAAATAAGCCAATGATAAGATAGCATTTGAACTTCACTTTCGTCTTGAAAGAATTTCCTTAACATGTCTCTAAAAAGACTTAAAGGGTTAAGATCTGAGAAACGAGATTGATGTTGTAACTAAGAACTACATAAAAAATTTCCTTCCTAAATTATGTTTAACAATTTTCATTTCATGATGTGTCACCTGCGAAGCTTAAAAAATTAGGATTATGCTTGTTTTAGTTATAATTACTAATAAATGAAATTGTGCAAAACATCATACGTATAATACAGCTATAAAGTATAAAAAGTTGTGAAATTTGGAATATTTTAAACAAAGATTTGTTAGTAGAACTCAACAAAAATTATTAAAAGTTGAAAAAACGTGCTAAAAATGTTTAAAATTCTAATGAACGAAAGTTGACAAGATAAAGTTTATAATTCGATAAAATTAAAAATTTTGTTTGGGAATCAGGAACAATTTTCACACTAAGAATAAAAAATGTCTATAGATAATTTGTCCTCTCATTTCATCCATGTAAAACTTATTTGCTTTGTATCCATTGGAAAGCCTTGTATTATGTGATTAACCTTTTACCATTCTTAGTAAAGCAAGGTTTGAAAGTGGAAATATTTTAAAAAGAGAAACCTATTTCCTCTACACAAAAATATTCTAGCGTCCATACCCATTATCCATTTTATTATATCACAATAATATGTCAATTCCGTCACAACATACGATCCAGCCTTCAAAATAAAAGACATACAATTGCTTTTCAGATCAAAACATTCGACACGTTTAAATCAATCACAACACATTAGCTACTCAAACCCCGAGTTAATCTACAAAGAAACGAAACAATTTCCATCTTCCACTAAGAGTAATTACTGTCAAAAAGAATTTCCAGGTGATCCAAATTAAACCAATGTATTTTGAACCCCCACTTTGTTATACAATATCCCATGTTAACTCCTTGAACCCTAACCACCCATTATAGTCGCACACGCATCGGCATGCCGGCAATTACAGTTAGCATTGCATTTCGCCCTTCGTCTTTTCACAGTAGTGGCCTTCGAAGTGGAGAGAGTTGTGCCACACAGTAACCTTTTCGTTTAAAAGTCATTTAACCCTGCTTGAACCTACCTACCTGAAAGTAGGGCAGAATCTTAAGGATATAGTTTTAGCTCGGCAGTATGTATTGAAATCGCAAATATATTGGGTTTCCCGACGACGCGGGTCGGCTTTGCCTAGTATCTGGTGTTAATTGCGAATTTGGAGGATTGGGTTTCTGTGTAGTTGCTTTGAGGGGGTAGTTTTAAATGGGTTGTGTGCATATCAATAAAAGGATGATCTAACTGTTGCTTTGAAATTTGGATAATTTTGGACGCCCTAAAATTACCATGTTGTTGTTGTTGTTGTTGTTGTTGTTGTCGTATGCCACTTGGAATATCCAAGCTCCACCGCAAAGCGTACAGGATTTAAGGCAAATGGGGTGCGGCTCCTGAGAAAGTGAGGCCCATGAAAGGCAGGAGTCCGACTTAAGCCTCGGATGATAGATGCTGCCACCATCTCTCGTCACCTCCACAAGTTTGCCATGCATCTGAAGGGGAGGGAAATAGTCTCCAGACACCTGGACCCAAGGTAAACTGCGCCATGACCGACCTCAGGACTTTCGGACCCACAGATTTAACGAGCACGTACTCCGCATATACTCGATGGGTCTTCAGCGGTGTCGGGAATCGACCATATTGTTATTGAATGGTAATTTTGGGTAAATTTGGTAAATTTACCTGATAAATTTGGTAATTTACCCTGGTAAATTTGGGGAATCTTGGACTAAAAGGGTTATCTTAACCCTTTCAATACACCAAGCAAATCAGTTAAGTGCAATATTTTCGCTTGAGATATCTATTGGATCATGATGCGTTTGGCAGCACCACTTGGCGTTGCATCCTGTTTCTAGATGTTTTTCAGTAACTGGAACATATTGAGGCCTCAGCCGTGATTTCAAAATTTTTCTCGCCTGGGACATCATATGTCCAGTCCGGTGTGAAGAGGTTTTAAGATGTGACATTTTAATTTATCTCTTAAATGTTCAATAAATTTGAATTCAGTTATAAAGACTGACTGAAAAAGTATAGGATTACAAAGTATACTTTTTAATCATATAATTTTCGAATCATTGTCGAATTAAAACCTTACCAGATATCACTTACAATTACTCCATGACTTTCCAAATTTTGGATTGGCTGATCTCATAAAGCTGTGACAGAAGAATAGTCTAACAAAATGTAAATAGAAAACACAGTTTTGTTCTTTGAAATATTTCAACGAACATCATCGACGTTCATGATACCAACTATTTTACAAACTGCCTTTAGTGCATAAAACATAAGTCATGGTGTGATAAACAAATTATATAAGAAAACAATTTGGCCATAAATTTCAAATAAATGTTAAGATGTCTATAAAATTTAAAAATTTCACTTGTAACACATTTTTAAAATTTATTATCAAATCAAACTCCTTTCATTTCCTGTAATGCCTATTCGAAAAAGGGGTGGGTAGAACCATCAAAGGAATATCGCAAATGATTTGAAGTGAAGACAAAACAGTAAAAGTAGGAAGACGTATTCTCTTTAAGTGCTTTAAAACTACACGTAAGATTTCCTTTCCTATAAAAAAAACTTCTAGGTTAGAAAAACAGAGAATTTCTCAACGATGACATGGATTTAAGGCTTTGTGCATATTTCTCATTTCAATTGAATTTTTTCTCAAATGCATACCGCAACCAAAGGTTTTTCACGCGTGGGAAACGTGAGAAAAGAAATCTTTTAAAAAATTATTTTTGTTCTGGTAATGTAAATATTGGAATAAGAGGAAAAAAACTTTTTAAATTGATTTGGGTGATTAAACAGGGTATGAATTATTTGATTTGTTTTATGAAAATAAGTCATAAAAAAGTAGTGTAAAAGGGTAGGAGTATAGAAATTTAATATGTGCTATTAAATGTAATGCAATTAGATTTTACATTACTTTAAAAATTGATTTATATTTTAAGCTGTAAGTAATGAGAATATACAAAATTATGTTTTAAAAAATCCGGAAAATCACAGATTTTTCATTTCAGAAATAATTCAATAGTGAAGGACTTAATAGAAAAAACCGATCTTGTTTCAGGGTACAATAAAACAAATATCTCATGCTTAAATTTCAACAGAATGTTAAACATCCAGTTGAAATCCGAGATTTCTATCTTTCTATACGATGAATGGAGTAAAGAAAACTGAAAGTATTAAAGCAGCATTTTATCAAGGGCTTTTCCATCTCTGACATTTGGAGGTCGGGTGTATTGTGTACCAATGTGCCACGTCTTATCGCTTTCCATATCCAAGCTTCTCTTTTCAACCTAGAAAACAATGGAGAATTAAGAGGTGCTTTCCTTCATGAAGGAACGGAATGCTTAGTTTTTCTCTTTAGGATGTATTCCATGCCTTTTGACCTTAACAAGGATTTAAAATGAGTGCATTATATAAGATACTACATGAAAGAATGTCTGGCTGTAAGAGTTGAATCCTAAATCTCGAGAATCAAATAGAAGGTTGTTTACCATAAACACTAAGTGGGTTTATATAAATTTAAAAAAAATGTATCCTTTAATCACTATATTTATAGAATACTGCACTTATTTACTGCTACCCTTATACTGGTTACTGCTTACACTTACTAACTTGAATACTTGAGGCGTTTGCTATTAAAACCAGCTCTATCCATTTTTGAAAAATTTACAGGAGACACAAAACGCTTCTAACGTCCACAGTTCTAAAGCTAAATCTTTTTTAAATTTTTAATTGTAGGTATAACCGCCTAGAATATTATTAGTTTTTCATTTTCATTCCAGGTGCATTACCTTGGGCGTAATTACACTAATTAGGTTGGAATGAGCTGGTTTTGATACAAAAACACGATTTTTCATGCTTTTTTCCAGTTTTTTTTGTTCAATTAAGTTGTGTGAAATTGGTTTTTTCCAGTTTACCAGTTAATATTTGTGTCTTTACGAGTTTTACATGAATGACATCCACTTAACTTTTTAAAATGATCTGAAATTTCATAGTTGAGATCACAGTTTTCACCTTTTCATCTTATTTTGGGTTGGAATAAGCTGGATTTGAGCTATATCCCTTCGTCAGGTTATGAAGGACCCTCTAATCTTTCAAAATATGCAAAAAAAGTGGATTTCAGAAAAATATGGAATGAGCTGGTTTTGACAGCAAACCCCTCACTTCTACACTTTATTACTGCTAGAATAAAGCAAATCACTTGACTTTACCTACGTTGTATTTATGTTCTTTCATATAACTCAGCACCGAGTTTCTTATCGCTTTGTCAAAAGGAAAGCACCTACAATCTTCTTTCAGAAACTCCACCCTTTTCAATAATCATTTTAAAGTTGTATTAGGGCTTCAATAATTAGGTACTTTTTGCAATAGTAAGGATTGAATTGTAGGCTTTCAACGATATTTTTATAACTTAGCTGTTTCCAAAACTTTCTGGTAAAATTTAAATGCTGCAACAATTTTTTTGATACAGACTGCATGTGAGCAATTTACGAAGGATAAATATTCGAGAATAATTTATACTCCCCTCAATTTGAAATATAGTTTCTGAACATTTTCTTTTAAAAATTGCTTTGTTTTATATTTAAATCGGTTTTAAAATTTGATTGCTTCAAAGAGTGAAAATTTTAATGAATGTCTCAAACCTTTAAAATATATTTTAAATAAATATTGATAACAACAACAACAACAAAAACAACAAATTTATTGAACTAGAAATAAAAAAAAAGAAAATTTACAAGTTCACATAGTCACCTGGGATCTCATGGTCCATGTAGGTGACCGTAATTATGTATAACAAAAATTTAAAATGCAAACTAGGAGAAAAAAACACAGGAAATACATACATGAGATGGATATGGTGGCAAATAGGGCGCCAATAAATTATGTTTTTGCCATAATGATGAGTTAAAGTGCTTAAAATAATTTTAAATCATACATTAAACATAACAAAAGAAATCATCAATATCCTCAATAGTAAACAGATATTCCTTTAATTGCTTTTTGAATAAATGTTTTGAAGGGCTATTTTGAATATGAATAGGTAACTTATTAACGGCCGTATTAACCATCGTGGTTTAACCATGGATTGAAGGATTATCCGCTGATCCGAAGTAAAACGCTATCAACCAGCCCCAACTAACGAATAATCATCGGTTTTTTCACCCAAAATCTGACCACCCAACTTTGGTGGGTTGAAACCATTGATCGGTGGTTTATTTTTGTGAAAATGGACATTTAAGAAGAATTTGATCACAAATTATATTTATATTTGAGTATATTTGCTTTAATCATCAAAATAATGGTTGCTTAAAGTGTAATAATAAAGAAAAGCTTCTCATGAAACGGGTTTTAAAAGTCATAAACCAGAAGGTTTAGAGTTCGCTCTCGTTTTGATAGATGGCGCTCTTAAAATACTTGAGGTATTAAATATTTAGCACGGCTCTTACTTAAGTTTCAAAATTTTCCCCTTTTAACTATTAATTCCTTTAAATTCTTTCAAAAATAGTCTATTTTTAGAGAGGTGAATCAATATTTTCAGATACGTGTGAGTATTTTAAAAATATTATTGAAATAATCTCATACAGGGATTGCATCAGATAACCAGTTTTGTGAAAACAATTTCGAATGTTAAGCAGAAAATATAGAACACCAGTTCAAGTCATTTTCTGTAATTGGTTGTATAGTTATTATTAGTTGCGATAGAAATGTTTTAAAGCAGGTAGATAATTTTACAGGAAATAATTTACACTGAACTATGAACTTTCAGCCAACAGCGCGGACAGCCGGGCTCGATGCCTGGCGTCATCGCGGTCCAATCAGAAGTGGCGTTACATACAAAACTGTGGTTTGAAGAAACCATGATCGTTGGATGTTGGTTGATAAGGTCCAAATCTCGTCATCGGAAAAACTTCGACCATGGTTTGTACGATCAGTGAATGATCTGTGGATCGGCTCGCGTTGGTTAATACGGCTGTCAAACACTTGGAATGGATAATGGAAACGATATTTTTTATAGGCTTCTATTTTTATGTTTTAAGGTAAGATGGATTTATCAAATATTATAATATCGGTATTTGGTTTTAAATGTCGTTAAAAATCTACATGTCTTATTTTATAAGATATATAATGCAGATAAAAACAAAAGGTATCAGGAAGGTAAAATATAAAGAAAGTTGGATAGGAAGTGTTTCTTAATATTGGGATCAAAAATTGACACTGTCATAATTTAATTTCAGAGAAATGTCTTCTCAGTTAAAAAAAATTTAATAAATGTATCAAAAAAATATGCTAATTATGATGATTTATTATTCCTACTGGGAACATTCTGAAAAACGACCATCTGCGACAGATTTAAACGCTTCTCATTAAAAGTCAACACAGCTTTTTTACCTCACACTGCGACTGTCTTTCATTTTGATATACTATAGCACAAATGTGTCATTCTTTGCAGCTAGTAGCACTCTATCCTGCAATTACAGTTTGACACACACAATTAACACAGAGAGGCATCTGTAAAAATAATGAATACCGAGAGTCCAGGGAACCCGACAATCTCGATTACTCGCTCTACAAACATCAAAAATCTCTCTGCAATTACCGTCACTGGCGAACCTACAGAAAACTAACCATGTGTTAATGCAGGGGTATAGAAGGACGCTCACCCATGCAAGAAGCGAATCCTCGACTTATTCAATCCTAAAGCGCCCGATATTGCCTTTGAATCCTATGGAGACTTTGGGGCGGCTGGAATTTAAAGGGTTAAAGAAGGATTGATATCCGAGCAAAAACACCAAGAAACCAATACTTCGGAGAAAAAAAAGACGAAACAGTGTGTTACGAATTTGACATGAAAGAAACCCCATACCGGGATAATGAAAAGACAGCATCCAATAAAAAATGATAACCCAGGGATGGGAGGATTTTGTCAGGTAATAAAATACCTACCGTTGAGTTATAGGTGACCCTGAAATCCCATTCCTCATTCCTATTAACCAGCCTATAGCCCATGAAACTTCATCAGGAGGTGCATCCGAGTTGAACCTAAAAGTAGTTCAATATGCAAATAGCGTTATCGTCAGGTTAAATACTTTAGAGTCGTGGCTGTCGGGTTTGAAATTGATGGAATGAAGCAGTGGGGCTCTCTACCCTTTGCGTCAATCCCTTAAGTGATACTTCAGAGAGGAATATCTTGTGCGTAGGTGAAGAGACTCTCTCTGATGATAAGATACAACAATGTAACTGATCGGGTTGGGACAGTGACATGTCAGATCAATCCATTAGCATTAAGCTTTCTGATGCTATAGTTGGGACTTGGAAGTGAAAAGATTCGAGTGGATGTATATGTCCTTGACATACGGTACTTATCTGGAGAGACATCAATGTAATTAAAGTTGGGATTGTTGGAAGCTGTCAAAAGACGCGTCCCACGTGAATTCAAGAACTTGAAGTTTAATGTGGGAACTTTAATGCAGATGAGAAATACTAGTATTACCTTGGTAGCTTTTCATCGCATTGTAGATGGTATCTATCATTTGAAATGCCTATTATTGCTATTCGAGTGCTGAGTAGTCATATAAAATATGCAATTGGCTTGCAATACGCAGAAAAGAGTGGAACTTGGATGATTGTTGCTGTAGATCAGTTGTTCCCAACTTTTGTAGCCCATCGCCCTCTTTCTAGAGGATGACTAACACCTATCGCCCCCTTTTCACTCTCATTGTATGTCTAATTTTAATTTGAAGTAAAGGACATATATTTTATATATGTCCATATAGGAGTTTTGGACATATATTTTAGGTAGGATTTTGATTTTGATGAACTATAGTAATTATAAAAAAGATTTGAAAAATTAAGTTCCAAGTACAAATAGGGGCGTTGGGGGCCCTCCCCCAGAAAATTTTTGGAAATTTGACCCTAAGAAACAGGGTTTTAACTTGTTTTGGTACATTAAATCTGAATACAGTCTATCATACCTTACTATTTTATTTTCCCTCTTTAAATACCCATCGCCCCCCAATCACCCCTCCCTTATTTATCGCCCCCTTGATAACACTAATCGCCCACCTGGGGGCAATCGCCCCCAGGTTGGGAACCACTGCTGTAGATGATCTGATGAAGTTGCTGTGTATAAAAGTTGGATGATTCGAAGCTGTAGGAATTATTGAAAAAGTTGTATTTATCCGAAAATTTAATTTAAGAAACTGACTGGGCTAAAATCCTCGTTTTTGTCAAAAAAAATGTGAAAAACATTTTATGATCTATTATTATTGAAACCAGTTTAATAAGGTTTCCAAAATGTCTTACTTTTTATTCTAGCTAAATTATAAAAAGAGTTACACTAATTTTTAGTATCCAAAAAGCTATCTCATACTGTGGCCGGAAATATCTTTACACGCGTTTTGTGAGAAATGTCTCAATATTTTGAAAAAAAAATTTAAATTTTGCTTTTTAGTTTTTTTGTAGTTTTGAAACATATCCTATTACAAAATAACCTTTAAAAATTTATTTAAGGAATATTTTTTAAATGTCTCCTAAACCAGTCGGATACTTTAAATGTTGCATTGATTTTTTGGAAAGTTTAATTGACAACCAATTTCAACTATAAATCAGTCAATTTACTTAATGTAAGCTGGTTAAAATTTAAAATATTAAAGTTGATTGGATTAAAGATACGTTTGTTTCTTCCATCTAATATTAAATGTAAAATTTAGAGAGCTTGTTTCCCAATAATATTAATGAATAATAATCAATTTCATAATCAATCTCTGGATTTCCCTAACATAATACCTTTTTAATACTTTATATTACTTATTTCCATTTTCCATTGTTGCAGAAGGATTGATCTTCGATTCGTGTCACAAGTAGCTTCATCAATACATTTTGGAAATAGACATAAATTTATGTTCCGAGATTCAAACTAGAAAATTTAAGAATTTTAGTTCACATGGAAAATAATACTTTTTCTAGAAATCGATTTTACATTACAAATAATTTTTACAAAATCTGTGAGTGTTAAATTACATAATATATAAGAAATCAGCCAATATTAGCATGACATACACTTCATATGGTAAATCAATTTTTATCTAATTAAAAACTAATTCAGACAAATAAAAAATAAATTATAAATATAGAATTAATTTATTCTTTTTCTCATTATTTTTTTATCCTTTTACTTTATGAATAGTCTTCTTGAAAGTAACGAACCATTTATTTTAAAATGCACTTCTTTATTTCAACAATGTAATAATCGAGGAATTTGTAAGCAATTTTTCAAAAACTATCAGCTACATAAGAGTTTTCGGATAAACATAAGACATTATACTTCACAGCAACGTTTCCTGAACCCATTACGTCACTACGCGGAAGGAGAAAGTGAGTAAACACAAAGCCTGTTGGGTTGATAGGAGGAATTTCGATACACGAATTGTGATAAAATGACCCTATTTATACGTGGGTTTAACGAAATAATCCTATTTTAAAATTGACGTTCTTCGTTTCACTCGAAATTCAGACACCGCGATGGGAACTACTTTGTTTGTTAGGGACGTAGTAGGTTCAACTTAAGTTGCTGTCTAGTATAGTCTGAATTTAAAAACCAACCACATCAAACTTGACATTCTTCCACAAAAAGTTTTTTTGAAAGAAATAGCCTCAAAACCAACAAACCCACAATAAAACAAAAACCACACACCCCACCAACACACGACTTAACCATTCCCCAACCAATAAAAAACCAAAACGATGATTGCTTCCGAAACCAAAAGTGAAATATAAATTTTGCAAATGCCTTATTCACAGAGAAACCCCTATCGCACAGAAGCCTCAGTAAAACCCTATACAAAAGGAATGTTTATTATTCCTAAAAAAAGCAGCGCACCTCTTCGTCGAACCCATTGTCCCTACTTCTAATGAGCATTTTCAAATCTCATTACCTGATGTCTGGACGAGCATCATCTATTGCCAGCAAGGTCGTAAACCCTTCGCCAACTAATAACTAATCAGAGCGATTGGATTGGTTTACGCCTCGAACGGACGTTTGCCATGCAGCATATTTTCTTGTTTTTTATCTTTACCTGTGGAACAATAAGGGTTCGATGGGGAATCTGTTATTTATGTATTCCTTGTGAAAGGGGGAGCGAATGCTCTTGTAAATGCTTGGTTTTATGGCGTTTCTGGGAAAGAAGACTGTGGACATGCTTAGGGGGTATTTAAAGGATTCATAGACAATTGGCCTATAAGTGACGTAATGCTGGGGACTTTTTAGAGATGGAACTTCTTTTTGAGGATCTTGGGAAAATTATTTACACTCTTAAAACGACAGTCTCAAAACTGAGTAAAAATTACTCAAACTGGCTCCGAATCAAATTTACTCAAATTTGAAAACATGAATATTCTCATTTCTGAAAATGTGCATACTCAAAAATGAAACATCTTAAGCTTGATTAATGAGATGAGAACGCCATACACTAACTCAAAAATAAAATCATGTTTCATTTTTGAGTATGCACATTTTCAGAAATGAGAATATTCATGTTTTCAAATTTGAGTAAATTTGATTCGGAGCCAGTTTGAGTAATTTTTACTCAGTTTTGAGACTGTCATTTTAAGAGTGTATTTAGTTTGGAAAAATTGTATAAATCATCTAAGTTTAATCGACATGAACTATAGATAACTTCCGAAGTTTTGCAGTTGAACAGTTTTTCAGTAATTCAAATTTGGGGTATTTAATTTCGAATAAACATTTAGATTCATATAGAATATTCTATAAAGAAATTTATGCGCATTTATGAAAATAAATTAAATCAATAAATATGTTTAATATAGTTCTCAGAAAAAGTAATATCAAATAGATGACTAGTCAATAGCCCTTATAAATAACTTCCAATAAAAATTTATTGTTTTACCAATACCAATGTATGTTAGATAATTTAAATCAGGAGTACAACAAAGACATATAGTACACTGAGTATAATAAGCTGCAATATTTTTTCTACTACTGATTTTTCCCCTAAGACTAAGATAATCTAAGATAATAGATATATTTAAGATTACCTAAAATTTATTTTTAACATCTATTCTAAACATTTATTTTAAAGTTTCAAAAAGTCTTAGGTTAGCATAATTGTATGCTTGAATTTATAAGGCCAGAAAAAGTTTTAGCAAATAAAATTCAACAAATTTCCGTACTTATTTAAATGCTTAGCACTAACTTATTTTAAAGTTTAAATTAATATATTTTTCACTTGTCCAGAAACTGTAGGGTAAAGTACCGTGTATTCGGAAACTTAGTCATTATTTGCACTTAAATCATAAATAACACCTCATCTTATCGTTTGAGAATTGCAGAATAAAATAGATAGTTAGAGTAACATAGAATATTCCATACCTAAGTAAACTACCAAAAGATTATTTAACTTTTACACTATAACCAAACCATGCCATCTCTTAATTATTAAACTACAATTGTTATTTAAAGCATAATTGTTTATTGTTATTTATTATTAAAAACAGAAACAGTTTCTATCAATTATTGTGTATACTGCCGTCCTAAGCGATTGTGTACACAAACGCAATTTCTCACAGATTTACTTTGAGAAAAGTCTCGCCAAAAGAGTATTTGGCGGATTTTTAATTCTATGCGGTAGACCCTCCTTTTAAGATCAAATATTAGCTAAGCCCAAAAAACCTCTGTTATCAGTTGCAGAGTTGGGTTGCGTTAGGATCCGGAATGCGTATATATTTATGGCAAGCAGGGTTCAATTACACAATTACAAATTATTAGCATTTCAGCTGCAAATTCGAGCGAGTCGCATATTCCAGATGTAATAAGAACATTGATATTATTATATGTTCTTAAAACAATAAAACAATGTGTTTAAAAATATTCCATTTTAGTTTAAATATTATAATTATTTTCAATATGAATTTATGTTAATTTCAATCTTACAAAAGTATCAGTTTGCTTTCAATTCTGATATTTAAGGAGTTTTTTTCATGATCTTGCCAACCATTCTAGTGGCTTGGAAGTAGCGAGATACATTCTCGCCAATTTAAAAACGAGCCAAGGGAGAAAGAAAGAAACTTTAAGAAAACTCGTTTACGTACATTTCGCTTAGGACGGCAGTATAGTGGACCCCAGTTCTAGGATATAAAAAATCTCTATTTATTTGTTTTGAAGGTAGTTACTTTAACTACTAACTACTACACTGACTAAATAAACTAATTAAACAAACCCTAACTTAACGTCTCGATACTTTGATGAATAATTCATCTCCACCTTTAAAAAAAACACCAAGATCCCAAAAGAACAATCGAACAATTTCACTCATCCTCCCTATGCGCATGAAAGTATCCCTATCAAGGGCATGATCAAGCAAAGAGATCAGTCCGAAATAACTGAAGCAGAAAATTGCAACATTCATTTATTATGAAACAATAACCTACCTTAGTTCTTGAACCCTTCCCTCCCCGTTTTTCGTTTCCTTTCTTCGACTCTTAAAAAAACCAGAGAAAAGTCACTTCCGTTGGGTTTAGCATCTAGTCCCATTAATGAGAGAAGCAGCAACACGAAGCATCTACTAGATGCCGCACCGCGATAAATGCAGTTAAAAGCCAGCTACTTGGAGGGACGCATCAACCTTTTAACAGCAAGAAGATAAGGGTTGGAAAAAGTATGTATATACTACTGGCATTTGAAACCTCATTAGTGGGAAGGTTGAAAATGGTTGCTCTGCCATTCTATTGTGCTATGGGGACTGCCACCCTATTTCGTTTCGTTTTGCTTTCGTTTTGAATGGGAGGTTCGGAACAATTGCTTAAGCGGAGCTACTCATGATTATATTACCCGTTGATTAAATAAATATTTTCCCTTTTTATATAACTTTCTAAAATAAACATAGATGGAGAGGTTTTTATGACAGAACTTGGCCAACCAGTTCACAAAGCATCTTAAAATCTTATCCCTTTAAATGGTTTGCCTTATCAGTTTTAGTCTTGGAGAGTTCAAATCGATTAATTTATTGTTTCATATCAAATAAGACATTTCGAACTTTTAGAATTCTTATTATTTATTAAACATAAAATTAGAAATAATGATTTTAAATCATCTCCTTTTTTAACTATTTACGAAGTGCTTAATTTAGATTAACAAGGTATACTTTTTTGGTTTTCAAACTTGTCAATAAACTTGGAAAGGATGTCTACTGAAACGGACAGTTAAACATTTGATGATTGACTTATATACCTTTTTACTCACAAAATTTTTATTATAAATGTTTGACTACTTTTAATCTTACTTAATTTATGCTTTTATACTTTTAAAGTAACGTACTATTGAGATTTTTTAGGATTCTCTACAAAGATTTTTACCACGTTGAATAAATGTATATGCGCATACCGCATAGTTTTTCACACTTTCTAATATAATAATAGTCAATGTGTGTATATGTGTTTGTCTTCAATACAAATCCACAGTTTACTTCCGATCTGCACCAAACTTGGTATACCTACGTAAAAAACTCAAGAAAAAACAAAGGCTATGGTTCGAAAACTTTAATTGACCCTTTGACCCTTTTTTGACCATTTTATGGTCATTTTGCAGAAATAGTTTTATTTCACCTCTAGAAGAGATAGGTTTACCCATTGTTACAAAAAAAAACATAATGCAAAATATCAAGTTTTTAAAAGAAAAACTAGATATAAGTCTAATTAAAAATTATAACACTAATCTAAAAATATAATTAAATGGAATTTAAAATTTTAAAACATGTAATTAACTATATTTTAAAATATTTTTATTTGAAAGTTCATCTAGCTTTTAAATAAAAAGTTTCATGGAATAGCATTGTTGTTAAAATAGTCTCCATGGAAACGAAAATGTAAATAAAAAAACGATCAATGTAGCTTCAAGAAAGTTGATTTACAAAACAAAAATAAATTAAAATGTGAAAGCCCTTTCAACTAGAGATAGATTTTTTTCATAAATTGCAGAATGGAATACGCTTTAGTTATTGAATAATTTCACGGATAAAGTTAATTAAAATCCTGTATGATTAATCAAGTGTTCTAAATGGGCATATTTTAAGTAATTTTGGGAGATTTGTTTCTGATTTTTATGGGGATCATGAGGTTAAATGTAGAAATTGTTCAAATATTAAAATGCTTGACAACTGGATGGATTTTAATACCTTTCAAATTTAAAAAAAGGAATCCTAAAGCTATAACTCCACCCGTGCAAGGCCGGAAATATCAGCTAGTAGTTACCATAAATTTTATTTTGACAAAATGCATCGAATTTCTAGGACATTTTTTTAATAATGGGTCGTTTATGGTCGTTTAATAATGGGACATTTTTTAATAATGGTTAATAATGGGTCGATATTTTTATAGCCTTTACTTATAAACACGCTGTCTTTATTTTAATTAAAACCCTCACCTACATTTTATAAATTGAGACGAAATCTTAATAAATATAATCAAGAGGCAGAATTCTTTCCTCTTGAGAAGAAAAAGTGATACTTAAGAATGCATGTACATAAAGATATCATTTGAGATTATATTTATGAACCCTCACTTCCTTATTAATCTTCTCAACTATTTTCCTTTCAAAAATTTTAAAAGCAAACTCTCAAGTTTAATTACCTAAAGGGTGTCACTTGGCAAATTATGCTCATCAGATTAAGTTATAATCGGCGACAAAGCTATAAATTACGCCTTGCCAGTTTCGTGTCTTTCGCAAGACGTGACATACTTCGTTAATGTCATTCTGTCTTCCGCATAGCACCACCTGTTAAACATACTTTAAAAGTTAGACCTTGAAATTTTACATCTTCAATTAAAAGATTGCCCGTGCATGTCCTATCGATCGAAGAAATTAAAAATTTTACACTAGAAAAAAAATTTAACGTAATAACAATCTCGTGAAGCATATCACGTCGTTTTCGAATTCATTTCATTAAATGATTTATTAAAATTAATATCGGTTTGTGAAGAATACAAATCTTGTATTTTCTAACATTTTCTGATGTGATGAAGAATTGAACCCGTCGTTTTAAAATGTCGTCGTTGAAGAAGATTACATGGGGGTGTTTGAAACCATGGGTGCCCATGGTTTTCAATACCAGGGCCAATCAGTACCGGGGTCAATCTGTATACTGATTGGCCCTGTATTGTTAATTTTGAAAATGCTAATCGTTGTAAATAAGAAAATTAATAATGGATATAACTTTTCCAATGTATTCAACCATCTACTGCCCATGGTAGCAAGTATGTTACCATAGGTTTTGCTTCAATTTTCATCATGAAGCAGCAATTGTTTAACTTATTGCAGCAATAATTTCATCTTCAGCTGCTATTATTTAAAAAGTTTAGGTTCAGTCCTCTATTTGGAAAAAATAATTGGAAACATAAAAGCAGACATCTTTTCTTTTGCATTTTTATCTTACTTGGCCCCAAACAAGACGAATAAGACAAAAAAAATTCCATATTACTTCTTGTAGTGCACATTAGTGGGTTAAAGCTTGTTACAATGCTATAATGCTTTTGGGGGTTGCTTTCCATTTAAATATCCAATCTTACTTGCTCTAAATATCCAAGATGCATCTAAGTAAGATCTATCTCTAAGATTTTAAGCAGTTTTTCAATAACCATCAAACTTTTTTTCAATTAAACGACATGTAATTGATTTATATGCACAATTATCCCCACAAGCATGGATGTTTTTTAATACATAAAATATTCATGAGGTCAATCCGACCCAAGCAGAAGAAAAGCTTAATTGTCACACGGCGACACTTGTCGTTGTAAATGAATGTAATAGTCTAATTGTTTTAATCTAGATTATTTTTTCGTAACATTAATTAGACACCAGTTGGCCATTCTCTAAATCTGTCATGAGAGAATCGGCAATTTTTTCGCTCTTGGGAATACAGATCATTCAACATGGGCTCACGGGCTGTGTCATCGGTGTCCGGGACAATTGCTGAGTACCAAGATTGATAGATGTCTGGCCTGCATTTTTGTGGTTTACAGGACATCTGATGGAATCGTTAATTGAAATTAATAGTCTTCGCTCTGTTGTTCTGATTTGTGATACTAGTTTCTACACTTGTGACAAAACGCGGGTGGAATATTTAATATTTCTTTTTGTTTTCGTAAGTTATCACTTTGTCAGGTTTTTAATCACTTTTTAGTGATCAGTCAAGTGTGTTCATCGAAACTGTCATTACGTGTTATGAATGAATCCCAATTTCATCAGATTCTCATGAATAAGTAGCTCGCATAAAAGGTACTTTTTTTACTTGAATGTAAAAGATAATTCTCCTGTCCTTATACTATGAAGGGTGGATGTAAAGTTGAGAAAAAACAATAAATAATAATAATATTGCTATTCAATAATAATAATCACAAAATTATAATACAAATTAGTATTTTCATTTCCTACAAGGTTCTCGTACGAAACAAAGAAATTTTCAAGCTGATACCCTGCAATTAACACTGTGGAGCACACGAGGAGTGCGAATATTTTTAAGTTTAAAAAAGTTAAAAAAGTTTTTAAAAAAAACTTGTGAATTTTTAAGTACATACAGTATCAAAAATTTCTTCTATTCAATTGTTTCTTCAATCTTTTTCTAATGATTGTTTCCTCAATCTTTTTCTAATGATTGTTTCCTCAATCTTTTTCTAATGATTGTTTCCTTACAGATTTGTTTAAATTCAATATGAAAATGGGATTTACAGTATCTGACTCTCTAACTAATTTTTTATTTTGGTATAACATCTTTACAACGACCCCATGTTATACCAATACATTACAAATACCGGTAAGAAAAGTAAGGATTGTTTTACATTTTTAATCACTTTTAACTAACTTCATATAGTCCAGTAATTTTAGGGTTCGGTAGCGGAATAATTTATAATTAGCTGAAAATTTCAGGATCAGCTCTCTATGATGTGTACAACCCACCCTGAAAAGTCTCTAAAGATCTTCCGTCGGCGTCATTCCAAAATGGCGGATCAAAGATGGCCGCCTACCATTTTTGCCTTTTCCCATGTTTTCGCTCATATCTAAGTCAAAAATTAATATTTTTTAGTTCTGTAAAAGGATTTGTACTCAGGATAGATGCCGTTTTCAAATAAAATTTACAGTTTTGCGATAAAAATATAATAAATGGGGTGAAAAGGGATTTTATTCATGCCAAACTGCAAAATTTTCATTGTTGTTTGCATACTTTGCCATATAACTTTACTAATAGAAAAATCGATCGAAAAAAAATATGATTGTTTTTAGTAGTACCATTATTCAGGATTATTTTGGAAAAAATGTTTTTGAAATCCGCTGAAAATTAACCGAGATATTTAATTTTTAGTAAAGTCTGTCATGGCGCGGATGGTATTGGGTAGTATACGTTAGGAGTGAGTTTCGCACTTGATTAATAATTTTTTTTGGCCATTATCTATAACAGCTTAGTTTATACTGTAGTAACGTAAAGAAATCAATATGGTGCATTAAAATTTTCTTATACAAACATTAAATTATCAAAACGTTCATTAAATTTATTTAGTCTTTTGGACCGATTCTATATTTCGGCCCCTTTAGCTTCCTTTTAAAATGACTGGGATATTCTAGTTTTATGTACAGAGATATTTCAAAGGATTTCGAAGTGATATAAAGTAACTTAAATAAACGTTTTAGCTTATACAGGTGGAACTCCGTTATTGTAAACCATCAGATACAAATTTCAATATCACAAGAGGTTTACTATTGTTGATTCGTTATTTTTTTACACTTAGCGGAGCTCGCCTGTATCTTCATGGCAGTAAATAAGTATAATTTTAAATAAATGTTATCAAATACTATAGATATTTATAATCGTTAAGGTATCGTAAAATAAATTATATCAAATAAGCCACTTACTCCAATTTTATTCCTTGTCATCGTCATTGTTTTCGAATTCAGTAGTAATTGAAGCTGAATTTTTACATGACTCGCCAAAGCATGGTGTGCAAAATCTGGAACATTTGGAGTCCTGCTTTTCTGCACTGGCATCTAGTGTCAAAATCCCTTGAAGAATTTATTTTGCAGTTGCAAGAGATGAGCTGGCAGGAGTTCTTCAGAAGCTGCTTGAAGTGTTGAAGTAACTGGATTCAATTTTCCATCCTTTTTGAACCAGCCATTGTTGGACTTGCAGGTAAACCCGATATGAATGCTGAGAAGCTGCTGCGCTTGTTGAAGGAACTGCTAGATTAAAATTTGAAGACAGAGTTTTCGACAAATCCCTATTGTAGTGAATGTAACGCAATTCATCGACAGAATCAACATAAAATACCTCACCGATTTCACTAACGTTTGAGGAGTCAAATGAAGGACTATTAAATTGTGAAACCATGGAGTGTAAATTTGGGATGTTCTTTATCAATTTGAAAGCTGAAGATTTTCCTTTTCTAAAAATTGCTGAGATGGAAACGCATCCAGAAGCTGCATGTAGGAAGAGAATTGAATCTTTTATTGGGCTAAGAGTGTTTTGAATTTTAGAGATGTCGTAGCACTTGGGATCGCTAATAGTTGTTTCAGGACGCAAAAAAAACAGTGACTCTCCAGGTGTACTACGCGCAGTTGGAATAATTAATAGATCTGTATCTGTCCCTACTACTGTGACTTGTTTGTTGAAACTTTGACTAGCGTCAATTGCAGAAGAACAGATGTAAGTCCAACAATGGCTGGGAAACAACCTGAATACAACGGATTGGGGATGGTTCAAAATGGATGGAAAATTTAATCCAGTTACTTCAACACTTCCAGCAGCTTCTGAAGAACCTCTGCAGCTCATCTCTTGCAACTACAAAATAAATTCTTCAAGGGATTTTGACACTAGATGCCAGTGCAGAAAAGCAGGACTCCAAATGTTCCAGATTTTGCACATCTTGATATGGCGAGTCATGTAAAAATTCAGCTTCTATTGCTACAGAATTCGATGACAATGAATAAAATTTTGAGTAAGTGGCTTATTTGATATAATTTATTTTACGATACTTTACGATTAAAAATATCTATAGCATTTGATAAAATTTATTTAAAATTATACTTATTTACTGCCACGAAGATACAGTCGAGCTCCGCTAAGTGTAAAAAAAATAATAAATCAACAATAGTAAACATCTTGTGATATTGAAATTTGTATCTGATGGTTTACAATAACGGAGTTCCATTGTATAAGCTAAAACGTTTATTTAACCTTCCAGCGGGCGCGCGTATGTGAGAAATACTTAGGTTGGATTTGATCATCTAATATTTCAATGAAACGTACTCATTTTAACCATAAACGGATCACAGCTGTTTTAAAACGTGTTATGGTTAAAAATATACATTTCCGATTGTTTATATAGGAGTTACAAGCGTCCTTTTATTTCTGTATAAAAAGCGCGCCTGCTGGAATGTTAAGTTACTTTATACCACTTCGAAATCCTTTGAAATATCTCGGTACATAAAACTAGAATATCCAAGTCATTTTAAAAGGAAGCTAAAGGGGCCGAAATATAGAATCGGTCCAAAAGACTAAATAAATTTAATAAACGTTTTGATAATTTAATGTTTGTATCAGAAAATTTTAATGCACCATATTGATTTCTTTACGTTACTACGATATATAAGCTGTTATAGATAATGTCCAAAAAACAATTATTAATCAAGTGCGAAACCCACTCCTAACGTATACTACCCAATACCATTCGCGCCATGACAGACTTTACTAAAAATTAAATATCTCGGTTAATTTTCAGCGGATTTCAAAAAATTTTTTACAAAATAATCCTGAATAATGGTACTACTAAAAACAATCATATTTTTTCGATCGATTTTTCTATTAGTAAAGTTATAAGGCAAAGTATGCAAACAACAATGAAAATTTTGCAGTTTGGCATGAATAAAATCCCTTTTCACCCCATTTATTATATTTTTATCGCAAAACTATCAATTTTATTTGAAAAAGGCATCTATCCTAAGTACAAATCCCTTTACAGAACTAAAAAATATTAATTTTTGACTTAGATATGAGCGAAAATATGGGAAAAGGCAAAAATGGTAGGCGGCCATCTTTGATCTGCCATTTTGGAATGACACCGACGGAAGATCTTTAGAGACTTTTCAGGGTGGGTTGTACACATCATAGAGAGCTTATCCTGAAATTTTTAGCTAATTATAAATTATTCCGCTATCGACCCCTTTTTTCGCCTAAAATTACTGGGCTAATATTCAATGCAACGTGGACTCTTTAAAACAACCATAATTTGTTTGTCCCATAAGGGGTTGCTCTAATAAGGTTCTAATAATAGAAAAGGTTAAGATATACTAATTCATGATTTAAAGTAGCAACGAGATTAGCTTACTTAACGTTGGAAAACCCAACGGATGGATTAAATTGAGATCAATTTGTTGCAATAAAAACATTTACATACGATTTAATATGTTTATCCATGCTCACAACGAAAAAAGATTGATGTTCATTAACAGGAATTTTTTTCCATTCATCATTGTTAAAACCAATTGGGAATATTTTAATGCACTGTAACTCAATATAAGAACAATGAATTAATTCCATCTTCATTAATCTTTCCTCACACCAAAACCTTGGTAGTGTAAATAGCCAAACCTCCATAGCGTCCATCCAGCTACCACAAATACTGAAGTCCCAAACCACCCTCATGATGGACGATTCTGAACCAACGAACCAAAAAAAATCAAGCGCATAAAAATTGCAAATTAAGACAACGCAAATGAATGCTTTCAGAAGAACAATAACACCGAAACTTCCCCTGAAGCAAGTGGGTCAAAACCAACAAAACCAACCGGCGTCAAACAATCATAGCCTTTTAACGCAATTTTTTTAATATAGGCCAAGATCCTTATATGCTAAACTGTTCCTATGATAAATCGCTCATTTCCCACTTCGGTGGGTGGTGCCATGTAATTCGATAGAGTCAACAGGACTTTTACATCGATGGATGAATTCAATGCCGGTGGACCAGAAGCCGAGGTATTACCTTGTTGAAGAAACAGCGTTGTATAAAAGCCTTGATGCGGCAGTAATATGCGTCCAAGATATTCGGTAATTTTGATGGATAGCTCCAGACAATGGTTGATCGCTTTAAAACCATTGTTGCAAAAAAAGTATTAAATGAGCGACTTTCGAGGGGGTCGCGGTCCTTAAACGTGTCCCAGCTGGTGATTCTGTGCTGTAGTACTTTTGACAGTTTAATGACCGTTTGATGGATCAGGGGTTGGAATTGGGGAGTTTTCGCCCTCTCGGTCTGTCAAATGTTGCAAAGCACAATGAGCGGATTTGAATAAAGTATGCAAATTCGCGGTTTCCCGGTGATAGCAATCTGGGATAAAGCACGATCGAGGAAAAAAATGTAGGTCTGTATTTGAATAAAAATTTTTATCATGCAAGGTTAAAATGTAACTACTCTTAATTACACAAATTCGGACGTTTAAGTAAAATGTATGTAATTCTTGTTTCTGAATCAACATCTCTATCATTTGAGTAGATCTACAAAAATGAGATTTAGATGTAGATAAAAATATATTTCATATTTCTAAAACACAGTTCTTATTCCATTCCTTCCCAAATTTTATTTTAAACTAAATTATCCATTTTGCTCATCCTAAGAGGTAGTTAAATCAATCTTTTTTTTAAAAAAATACCTATTATTAAACCATATCAATAACCGCAAGTGTTCAAAGTATCATGTTTCCAGAAATTCGTATTATTTTGCCCATCACTCATAAAAGAACATTCATTGCTATGTGTCCAGCTACATCAAGTAAGTAGTGATGTTCGTAGTGATGTTTGAAATTGAATAAAGTCAAATTTAAGACGGATTGTAGAAAGCATTATTTTTAATAGGGTAGTGGATGGATGGAATACGTTGCCTAAAACAATTGTAAATTCAAGTGGGGTAAATGAGTTCAAGAGGAAAATTGACAGATACTGGGATTCCGGTAGTTTGGATTAAAAAGACTGGACCAACCTTGCTGGGCTTACACCTGTAGTTGGTCGACTTAATTTGTATTTGTATTTGTATAAAGTGAAGACTTTTGAAATAATTTTAAAGATCATATTAAACCACAATTTTTGAGACCATAATTAAATTTTTACCAATAGTAGTTCTTCTACAGATTGAATTTTTCAATAATTTTTTGGGGGTGTAGCTCCATTTTTAACTCCCTTGGATTTGGTCTGGGACCCCCAAATCCTATGTGATTCTGATTCTTTGAGGTGTCTACTATCCCCCTAGAAGTGTGACCCATTATTTATGGGACACCCTGTAGACGAAAATTTATAAACATTATTCCATTACAAAATTTATGGGAAATAAAATATCAAGTTTTTAAATTAAATGAACTTAAAATTTTCTCCCTGTGTGCTTTCAATAACTATGAAATGAATCATAATAAAAAAAATGTCCACCCTTTTAATGCTCTACCCTGTTGACATGATTTTGCTGATCAAACTCAACACCTCCTTGTTAATACATCAATCGGGCTGAAATATTCACAAAATATGAATTTTTTCCCCTCCTATTGAGAAAAAAACCGGGATAATTTAATCATTACGATGGATCACTTTCAACACTTTGGTGACTTTTCTGCAGCAACAGGCGGTGCCTTAGGCCACAGTTGGAGAGCAGTAATCCCTACCCAGTTATTACACCGAAATAAATTTTTCTATTGAATATGCGGCACAACTAAGATGTGATGATAATAACTAGACTTATACAGAGCCAGGTTTAATCCTATTTCATTTTGACTTTTTTCATCATCCCTTGATTCAATTTTTCAAAAGATCAAAAACTGCGTGTAATAATCATCACTTAGATAATACAATTTATTTTTTTTTAATCTCTCTTATAGTTGAATGAATCCAAAGGGAAAAGGGATATCAGGACATTCTCCAAATGTTGTAAAATATATCCTAATTTATATATTTTTGGTTCGTGAAAGTTTTGAATTTTTGAATTAATTTTAATATTACCTACGCATATTCTTTTAATTAACTTTATAATGTTCGAAAAATTCCTACATAGCTCTTAATTCTTCTAACATAAAAAGTTTAAATAACATTGCTAGGTAATATCTATGGCTATATTTTTTAGTAAAACGTCGAAATGTAGATATAATAATAACATTTAATTATGCTTAGTCCCAGGATGAATTTTTATCACGTATCCCAAATTCTTGAAAAACGTTTTCGAATAATATCTGCAATCAAAATCTCTGCCAAGAGGGAGTAAAGATAATTAATCTCACGATGTATTTTGAAAATAGTTCATGGATTTTTTTATGCTACGTGTAGAAGATTGTAATAATCCTAGATAGAAACAAATGATACCTTTATATAATGAGGAAGTTGCATGATTTTTTTTATTTTTTTAATCGATTCCTCTTGCAAAAATAAGCAACTACCCAAAATTTGAGGCCGATCGAGGAATTTTTTGATTGCCAAAAAAATTAACATAAATCCCCTTTTTAAAAGCGCGCGAAAACGCCAAGAGTTTGGATGTGACGTCATCTTATACTAAACATTGTTGTAAAGCAATGGAGTTGATGGTATTATTGTTGACGTCATCTTATAGTTTAAACAATAAACGTTTTCAGTCACGTGTTTTTTTCTCGACTTTTAAATTAAAATATTTAATTACCTGTACATTTTTTTGAAAAACTGACTAGATATTTCATTTTACCATACAAAAAACCATACGGAACACTTGTTTGTTTTTGAAAATCTGACACATGCAACTTCCTTATTGATTGTTTCAGATTAGTTGTGTCAAATATCCACAGAGTTGACCTAAGCAATATGCAGATGATAAATTAATGCTAACTTTATGACATCCTATGTATTGCACACAGGAAATCTTCACTTACACAGCAGGAATTTGGTGAAAGTTTTCCAAAATGTATTATTCTTTTGTATATATGATGAGTGATGTTCTTTGCTTTACTTCACATTGTATAGATGTGATGATAATTTAAGTACTAAATTGACTCATCTAGTCCTTTATGATGTCACGGTTTTATAATAAATAATGAAAACCCTTTATGAAAGTTTCAATCTTGATAACGATTCAAAACATGAATGACAACATTATCTCTATTTCATCCCGACTTCAAAATAGCAACAAATAGATCAAAAAGAAATCGATCTGAACAAAACAAAGATAACTCCGTTCAATTATTATCAGTCCTAGACTCTATAGAGGATGGGAAATAATCAAGAAACTCCATCAAAAATCGATTAATATCATCGGATTAACGTTGGACATTATTCATGTGTATAGGCAAAGCAATTACGAACGGATGCACCCTTAAGCGTAAATTTTTCATCTTAATTAATAAACGTAGCTTCTTCAGATAACTCCCTGATCTAATTAAACCAAGATTAGAAACGTGATACGCTATTTTTCACGTACTACACTGGAACCGGCTCATGCACTTGGCAGCCTTGGAGATAACAATGACTTGAAGACGGCTTCCCGTCTCAGCATAGGGTTATAATGGGGATTTAGGGAGGGTAGATGGGGTAGATGAACTATGGAGACGCTCATAACTTGGACCAGATTGAATCGCTAATAGGTTTGCATAGAAAGTGATTGAAATTTATATACATATCTAGCCACTCCTAATCCCCCCGTTATTTTACGACAGTATAGCTTAATCATTTTAATCCATATATTATTAGGTTGTATACGATGCAGAAATTAAATATTTAAACAATATGTTTATCATTTTTTAAATTTTTATCATGTAGTGTGGTAATTATTAGTGAGAAGAATATTCAAACTAATGATTTTTAATTATTAATGGTATAATTTTTATAAACTTAATTTCTACATTTTAACACAGTTTCCGTCATATCAAATTTATCTTTTAATAAATACTTATCCAAGCACTAAGGACTAATAAATTATTCCCCTTAGGTTTGGAAAAATTTTAACTATATATAAAAACTCTTCAAACCATAAATTTTTAAATATTTCAATCATGTCTGTTATTAAAAAGAACTTAACTCTGTGTGTGTGTGTAGTTGTGTATTTCTGTGTTCAGTGGTAACAAGGTATGAATAACGTAATGGCATTTATCTGTATATAAGTCGTCGTGAATGGAAACAAAGCTTATAATAGCATAATTAGAATCCATTCGTCTGATTAATTCTTCAAAAAGCAATAAATTTATTTTTTTAATTTTTATCTTAAGTAAAAGACACCAATTCTGAAAGTGGAAGGTATAACAAGCAGGTAAATGAAGACGAAATCACATTGGCATGTCTTTTTATTCATTCTTCACTCGGTAACATCATTCTTATAATATTTTTAGCAAACTTTCTTACTTTGAAAACCGATTAACAAGTCGGTTCGATTGCTTCATTGGTAAACACGGATATAATCTACCTATCGAACCACCACGAAGAAAAAAACACAACTTCATTCAAGCCACACTCAACAATATCACACTCACCAACCAGGGTGATCGCATTTCATTACAAATCCTCCACCAAAAACTCCGGACCGAAGGGTATATGCAAGTACAAGTTCAGTGGGCAGAGTCTGACCTCATATGTCACTCAGCAAGCCGCATCATTTTAATTCCTTTTTCTCTTCGCGTCCGCATATCATAATGAAACAGATTCTCCTCTTTAATCACTGGTTGTCCAACACAGAGATTCAGTGCTGGGCGCATGTGTCAGATGCATCGAAGGAAAACATCCTGAAGGTTTCAAGTTCAACCTAGTTCCATTAGGTGGGAGGACCCTTTGTCACGAGTCTTCATAGGTGTCCTGTCCATGGCCCGTTCATTAGATTAGACGAAAAGCATAGACCGCGGAACGGACGATTAATGTATCAATTTTTTCCCTGAGGGAGTATAATATGAAGGATCTTGGGAGCATTTTGGGAGCAAAAAAGGTGTGGTACTGTAAAGAAATGCGGGATTGTTGGGTTAAAATGAAGGATATGAAGAAATTATCATACTCAACTCGTTTTTCTTTGCTATACTTAAAAAATTCACATACCTCATTAGTGTGGGGGGGGTTTTTTTCTTGAAATTTCTTCAAAAAATCAGATCATCTTTGAGGGATGCGAAGTTTTTAAGGGGAATTCTAATTACCATTATTTTATCTTTAGATTAATGATATGTTGATGAATCTGGAGCTTTTGACACTTAGGCATGAAATAGTTTTTTCGAGTCGAAAAGTTAACGTCCAAGATCTATTTCCCTTTTTTTTTCAAATTCAAATGTGTTTTTAATGTCCACGAGCAATTTCATTGAAGTTAATGAATCCTTACACCAGTCATATTTGACAGTCCTTTTCTAGAGGCTTTGCAATTATTTTACAGTTATTTTACCTCTAATTTATTCATTCCTTTCCTTGTATTTCCACACGAGTGCTAAGAGTTCAAAGAAAACTAATCTAAACGTTTCTAGAAACAAAATTGTAACATCCTCTATTAAGAACACACTTTATTATTCTCTTCCCGTATGAAAAAGCCGAGGCAAATAAAATTTACAATGAAGAAGTGATTGTTAATGAGAATTAAGACTGAAACAGTGACGTATTCTCTGCCAAAAACCATTCCTACTCACTCACCTCTTGGCAGCTGACCATTTAAGTTAAATTAAAATTGAATCACCTTTCAGTGTAAAAACAATTACGCTAATAATTAATTTAAAAAAACGTTCCCTCACCTACTAACCACAACTATTCAGGACAAGGGAAGTGAAAAATCCCCATGCAAACATCCCTCAACCCTCTCATCCCTAAGCCGCCCGAGATTACTATTGAATCCTATGGAGAACTCTGGGCGGGTAGGGTCGAAATAGTTAGTCCGAAGCTCTCATTGAGATTAATCGCGGGCAATCAATGCCCAAATGAGGCGAAATTTACATTCAACACGTGGCTTCTGCAATAATTGACGCTCCCTCGCATTATTATTATTAAAGAAGTCATTACAACGATGAGCATTTCAAAATACGAGTTAATTCGTTCCTTTGTCTCAACCAAAACGGGAGATTAATTATTTAAAACCGGACCCCATCACTCATTTTTTAAAAACCTTTTCTCCCCAGAAGAAGAATGTAGGGCACGGTGTACCTCAGCTCTCTCTCCCGAGAATCATAGGAAGAAGCCTGGAGGGGGAATCCCTTCCCTTTAATCTACATCCATAGCATTGACCCCGTCCTATCACCTACACACCGCTGTGGCATCACCTACAGTTCAATCATCTTCATTCTGATTCTCTATTTCGACGACGATTCTGCGGAGAACAAAGCTCAGAGAATGAACCGCGTAGAGAGGGAGTTACCAGAGGGAGCATCTGCTGAAACCCCTGCGTAGCCAAATTTTTTTTCTAATGGCCGGTAATTGAACAGTTACAGATTTAACAGAGTTCATTAACCAACAGACATACCATAATTATACTCTGCTCATTTAGAATTGGTGCCTGAGACGTAATGTATTAGAAGCAATTACTACTGTAATTATCATCGAAAAATTTTTCTTGTGCGATAACAAGGCAGCGGAAACAGAAGTAGTTAAATACAGTAAAAAAATTGGTCCCTGAAGTTGTGTGATGAGGGTTATTAGGCATTTTTGAGCGTTTTTTATCCTGATTCAGGCGCCAATTCTAAATGAACAGACTATAGTACTTTCTTCGGGTTACCCAGTGGGAGAAGTACTGTTGCCCACGCCACACACACATTCGCAGGCCCAATCCCTTTTTACAAGGGACCACATTCATTCATCACACACAAGGACATAAATTAACATCCATGCGAAACGGGGATTTGAACCCCAGACGTACAGCTTCGCAGCCAGATGCTCTAACCACTAGGCCAGTACGTCGGCAGCATGGCCAACTTAGAGAGTGGGAAAAAATCTGTACGTAAGGATTGAGGTCGGAAAAAAACTTTCTTTTTCGAAAAGCTGATGGAATTGTCGGAAAAGCCGATGAATGACTTTTTGCACGATGAGGAATTTCAATTAAGTAATTTTAACTCAATACAGGATTTTTTTTAATTTGATGTTAAAAACAAAGCTAATTCAAAAGGAACAAACTTTAAAAGTTCTTTTGGTTTGGTGACATGCTTTACTCATAAATGTCTGAAATAAATCGTTTTATACATTTTTTGAACAATTTATTATGGTTTGTTCAAGTCATTGATTTTAGAAACATAATAGTCAATTCGTTGGGTTTCATTAGTGTGTTTTACTACTATTCAATGAATTGCTCTTCTCATTACAATCTAACTAGTTCTCAGTTAACTAAGAATTATATTTTATGGTATGAATTTCACTGCCTGAAAAATTATTTTTTAAAGTAAGAAGTAGAAAAGGAACTTCCTTATCATTTAAAATTCTGCTCTTAAGAAATACACACTTTGATTTATAGGTTATGTCATTACCATGAATCCTACAATATAGTTTATGCGCTGAATGAATTGTGCTAATTGGACACTAACTCTAGTGACTATAGTCTGTGTAATTTGAATCTGCTGCTTGCTACTAGTCATTTCCCACTGCATTTCTATTGCGTGGCCATGGTGACGAGCTGCCTATTCTATTTACACGAAGTATAACTAAAATCCTTACGGCCTTATTCGGTGCTCCTTGACCAGCAATTAACCAACAATTATATAAATAAAAGGAGATTTTTTCTGACTCTGGTGGAATCCTTATTTGGCCGCTTGTTGACCACTGGTCAAAGGAATAAGTGAATAATCCCCTTAAAATTTAAAAAAAAATTTGAGTTGTCAAATCTTCAATTACAAAGCGGTGCTTTAGTTCTTAATAACAAAATATTTTGTCGAAATCTATCAATAAATTTTAAATTGATTCCAGGATTTAAAGCAATTATATATGAAGAGACGCACGTATAAACGAACGACTTTATCCTCTTTTACCATTATATTTATTATCCTATTATCAAGTTCTCACAAAATGGAGCCTTAGTTAGTAGGCCGCTGTTAGGATGTTACGTTGTTACGGTTGTTGCAATTGGTAAAAAAAGGCTGCATGCTCAAGCTATTTCTTCAAACTCTACGGACAGAACCATCACGTAGGACCACACCTTCCTTCCCATTACATCACAAGCCGAGCTGTTGCCACCGGGGCTTGGGTAATAATGCCTGCAATTAATATTTCGTCACTTGGGGTTTGTAGGGGATGCAGCGTCCTCGAAAGAACACAATGGGGGGATGATCGACTAATAATTTTCCATCGGGTGAGTTAGGAGGTAATCAAGCGATTATATCTATCTAGAAGGGTTGAAGTAGATGAAGTGGAACAAAGATTGTGCAAGATAAGATGGAATTGGCTGAAAAGAAGGAAGTAGTTGAAATTCTGGAAAAATAATATAAATTTGTTAGTGTTGTAACTTCTCTTAAAGTTAACAATTATAGAGAAATAGGAAAAAAATCGCAATATGATTGTTCAAAGTAATTTATTCATGGTTTTCTTACGTATCAAATAACTCCCTGCTTTTGTTATACTTTTAAATGATCTTTAAATGAAATCACTAGGATTTGTATTTGATTTTTCTGTATAAGTTTCAATTGAAATTCGTTGATATAGCAACATTTTAAAACCTGGTTTAAATCTAAATTTATAAAATTAAAAAGAATTAACAATCTTTGTACTCAATATTGCATATTTGCAAAGTTGCCTATCATATTAGAGGGGATTTGATTCAACTTTTTAAAATGGTAAAGCAAGGGGACACAGAGGGACTAGATTTCAATACGGGTAATAGAACAAGGGGTCACAATTTCAAATTGAATAAAGTGAAATTTAAGACGGATTGTAGAAAGCATTATTTTTTTAATAGGGTAGTGGATAGATGGAATGCGTTGCCTGAAACAATGAGGAAGTTTCATATTTTTATTTTATTTTTTAAATCGATCCTACCTTAAGAGAAAACCCTAAAACCGAGATATTTTTTTAATTCTGATCAATATTTATTTTTTTACTGCGGCTTAAAGTTTGTGCTCTGGAAAAGGCGGGAAAAACAGCGATTTCAGATTCGTGATGTCACTCGGCATGTCAAAACGACTACAACTCGCATCTCCTCCTAAACTATGCAGCCGGTGTTGACAAAATTCGGTACATAGACGTATCTCGAGGCAAGGACGATCACTACCAAGTTTTCCAAGTTCGAAAATCGAATATTTACAAGTAATAAACGATTTTATGGCTAAAAACGCTTATTTCTCCATTTCTCTACTAGAGTGGATCTGCTTGACTCACTATTTTAAATATGAAAACCTCAGGATTAAATATTTTTAATAAGAAAAGCTCTATAATTGACAATTTAAAAGTTAAATCAGCTATGAAAACACCAAAATAAAATCAAATAATTAATTTTAATACATTACATTCTTATATTTTAAGATTTTCTCCTTAAAATTCAAATATTTATGGAAAATGTATTTTTAAATATTTTTTATTAAGTGGGACTAATCCTTATCTGGTCTAATTAAACTAGACCAGATCCATGAGGTCATAAAGACCTTTTATTTTAATGATGAATAAACATCAACAATGCCTTTTGTTTGGTGTCGAGTGACGTCAAATTTGATTTTTGAGCGTTTGCGATTGCATCATTTGTTTACGACTTTTTTCAACTTTTATTTCTTCTATATCTCAGTAAATAAATTTTTGAGGAAAATTTGGATTGCAGATTTGGATTTTTCACATCTTATATTGTATTAATATTCCCCAAAATCGAAAATTTAAAAAATATGAAACTTCCTCATTGTAAATTCAAGTGGGGTAAACGAGTTCAAGAGGAAAATCGACAGTTACTGGGATTCCGGTAGTTTGGGTTAAAAAGACAGGACCAACCTTCCTGGGCTTACGCCTGTAGTTGGTCGACTTAATTTGTATTTGTATATAAAATATGAAACCAAAAATTTATTCGAAAGTTTGATAGAAATTTTAAATAAATTCAATTCCTGATAGAAAAAATCCTATAGTAACATTTCATAACATTAAAAGATATATTTATTTATTTAACTTCTATATTCATAGAAGTAAGTATATTCTTAATGTTATAAAACTATTGTAAACTGAAAATAAGAATCAAACAAACCCTTGAAATTAAATTAAGTTTCTTAACTTTTATGCTGGAACCAGTACAGTACAAAAATAGATATGAACCAGCGTTAAATTAGTTGAAATAAAAAATTGTATTTATTTAACTACCTCGTAATATGTCTAAATTAATGGAAAAATCATTAAAAAATCAGAATATTTATAAAAAGTGTCCATACACTTTATATTTTCAATGAAATATAAACTGTCAATAATATCACAACATTTTTAATAATTTCTCAAAGAATGTATTGACATTTTCACCCTTTTATTTCTATAATTGTAATCAAAATATAAATGAATGGATAGTTTTGCCCACGATAAAGACTTTTAACACTTGAATATGATATGACAGCACTTTTCCCTATGCAGAAGCAGTGAAAGCTTTTTCACGTCATTCTTTTTGAAGTATAAATAGAAAAGGTGTGTTGATACCTTGACCTTCAGTTTGAGTGGCCTTTTCTTTCATAGTGGGCACATGTTTATCCCGGTTTATCAAATTCACAAAGGAAGAGTTGGCGTTATGTGGAAAACACCTTATTCCATGCTTCTATAGAGCATGAAAGAATGCCAACTTTGGATTTTATCCGCCGCTTATTAAGACAGAAACTATGTGTTGAAGGACGAGTGATTTTTGAAATGCCAACTTTCTTATTTATTTTAGGATAAATATTTTTTAATTTAGGTATGGGTTACTGGTTACAAGAAAGGAAATGTTAAAGCAAAAGTTCTTGACTTTTTTTATTTCATAAATTTCAATTGTTTTACATTTTTAAAAGATATACTACATTTTTTAAATGGAAGGGTATATAAAACTTAATTTTAAATTATTTTATTTAACCCCTCATGTTAATTTATACTATACCAAGACTTGATGCCCCGGTAAAAACTAAAAGATAATTTTCTCCCTCACTGAATTTCCCAATCTCCATTGTGAAAACATTCTATTATCTTTTCCTACAATATAGCTTAAAAGTAAATCATTTTGACAAATAAAAAGAAATTTATTTTATTTATTTCGAAACTCGCAAAAAGAGTCAAATACACATTTAAGAACTTAACATTAAAAAATAGGGATTTTTATTTCATAAACTCTCCACAAACATAAACATTTAAAGCATATTTAGTTTCATGACCTAAAATAAATATATAAATCAGATGAGCTGGAAGAAATTACTGAAAACCTGTGTCCCCTACTTGATAATAAAACCCTTAGATTAACTCTAGAGAAAAAATCATACTAAAAATCCCTTGGTTCCTTTCTTATTCATCAGCAGCTAAAATAATTTTAACAGTCAAATTCCATGTTGAAGAAGAAAGTTATTTTCACCATACGCTGTATTAAATGATGAATCGCATTTCAAGTCAAATAAAGTGTAAAACTATAATAGGCTCTTTGGAATGCTAAAATCATCTTAATCAAATCCAATATCATCTTAAGAATGTACACAGCAGACCTCCTCATTCTAAAAACAAAACTATGCAAACCTTACTTTACTTTTCTTCGTCGTCTGCGCTATTTCCTGCACGAAACATAACCCATGCCTTTAATCCCCAACCTCCCCAGCATTGCGTTTCATTTCCAACCCCACTCTTCCCAACAAAAAAGATCCCAGAAAACACCCATCTTAATGGAAGCATCAGCAAAACAATCAAGGAAGTTCCAATCAGTGATTCCCCTGCATATCAATGGAGGTATTGGCTGGAGCATAATGGCAGGACCCGTGATAGCTATGTCATCTCAGTTGTCACCTTGCCAGTCCGGCCTTGGTGCAAGGACAGCCACTTCCAGATGTTCTGGCAGATCCATAAGAGAAGCTCTATAACAGTAGTACAGCCAAGGTCTTAGATATCCATACTGAGCGCCCTAGGCTCTGTTTATTGAAGTCGCCGATACCAAATGGTAAATGCAGATGGGCTGGGATGATTTCCAGTTTTTGGTTTTCCCTTTTCTAGCCGTTCCGGTTTTGGATAAGGATTGTTGCGAATTTTATACACAAAAAAGCGGTATTGGCATGCGACAGATCGAACCATGACCTATTTTTAATTCATCTGGCCCTTTTTTAATGACTCGGCGTGTTTAATATGCATGATTAAGGCATTTTTTACGAGATGATTAGATATCGTTTAATTTTTAAATCGTGATAGATCTACTATTTAATGTTTTCCTTTGGAAGGATTAGGTTATCGGAATTTTGCTCTTTTATGTTTGAGAAAAAAAACCTTGAAAATTTTTTACTAAATAGCACCTAGTGGGGATAATTAGAAGAAAAAATGTTGATGCTAGGAATTATTTATATGAACTATTATTTTTGTTATTTTCTATTAAACTACTTTAATCTGCTACAATCTAAGGTTTAACTGTAACTTTTTTTAACGAATTTTTTATTAGAGAAAAATTTAATAAGGAAATATAATTCTGAATATCTCAATGTGAAAGTTTTTTTACATTTTATTATAGTAAATTTTGTCTTTATTTAACTAAAAAGACACAAAACTACATAACAAAACTTAAAACTTGAAAATCTCTTCTCTATTTTGAGCCCAGCTAGTGCTTTTTTCACATGGCTAATATCTCCGCTTAGTATTCACAATATTTTCATGAAATTTTTTCATTGAGTTGTTCATTACATTGCCAACAAATTTCTTTTGGTGATTTTTCTCTATCTTCTCAAGTTTTTTAAATTATTGTTATTTCTAATTTCTCCCCAGTGTAAGTCATCTCAATGAATTCTTTAAGGACACTAACCTAGGGGTAGACCTTACTTCCAAGACCCTGGGAAAAGTTGATTCCGAATAGAAGCTGTGAAAAGAATTGTAAAACACCCCAAAAAAATATTATATAATAGGTTTTATGAACACAATTTTAGTGCCTCTCTCTGTCTCTTTCTCTCAATAAAAAATTTCTTGAAATTCTTAAATTTTTATAAAATATGTAGGTTAAGGGTTATACGTTTGTTAAGGGTTATATGTTGGTTATACGTTTTTAAAGAGAATTTCCCAAGGTTTATTCTGGGTTAAATTTCAACTGTTTTCGTTATGTTTTCGTGTGTACTTTTTATAATTTGAAAATTATTTGTTAAAAATTATTCCATTAGCCCCTACTCTTCCTTATATTCTATTTTTCTTTCTACTGCATCAGGCTTTAAGCAAATAAACATCTCCAAATATTTTTAACTATATAGTAAAACTATTAATGAAAATGACCTAAAATATTCCTAGTAAAATTAATTCATAATTCAGATGATTGAAATAATAAATGGAAAACGTAGAAAAAAAAACCCGAACATTTCGTAACTTGAAAATCTATGAAGAAAAGAAAAAAAACAAATAAGTTTCAAATTACTACTTATCGGAGCATTAAAATTTTATTTCTATATGTTATTCAGAAACAAAGAAAGTAATTATAAATAAATATGTTTAAATTTGTTTAAAAATAGTTTGAAAATTATGTCTTACTCTACTACTTTCATTCTATCCAGTATATACAGGGTGTCCCAAAAATGTTGGGTCAAACTTCTAGGGGGGATAGTAGACACCTAGATGAGTCAGAATCACCCAGGGAGTTAAAAATGGAGCGACACCCCTAAAAAATTATTGAAAAATTCAATTTTTAGAAGAACTACTATTGGAAAAATTTATTTATGGTCTCAAAAATTGTGGTTTATTATGATCTTTAAAATTATCTTAAAAGTTTTCAGTTTAAAATTTTTTTATTACAAAAAAGTTTAAAAAACACAAAAAAATGTGAAAACTATGCCAAAACTTTATTTGTATTTCCAAATCCTTTCTTTTGATTTAATAATCTAAAAGATCATAGTTGAAAACCTTTAAGTCCAAAGTGTCACGTAAAAACCATCAATATTAAATGCTTGAGATCCTATTAAAGCATGGTTTAAGTCTTACGTTTTTTGCGTCCACAAACTGCCGTTTTGGAAACGGCTATAGGAAACCAGCTTGCGCACGCAAAAAACGAACTTTAACAGGATCTCAAGCGTTAAATATTGATGTCTTTACGTGAAACTTGAGGGTTTACAACTATGATCTTTCAAATTATAAAATCAAAAGAAAGGATTTCGAAATACAAAATGGGGTTTTGGCAGAATTTTCACATTGTTTTGTGGTTTTTTAACTTTTTTCATAATAAAACAAATTTTAAAGTGAAGACTTTTGAGATAATTTTAAAGATCATATTAAACCACAATTTTTGAGACCATAATTAAATTTTTACCAATAGTAGTGCTTCTACAAATTGAATTTTTCAATAATTTTTTTGGGGTGTCGCTCCATTTTTAACTCCCTGGGATTTGGTCTTGGACCCCAAAGCCTATGTGTCTAGGTGTCTACTATCCCCCCTAGAAGTGTGACCCATTATTTATGGGACACCCTGTATGTTCTTCGCTGGTCTTTGTAAATCATGGGCATCTCAATTTGCCGATAGGTAAACAATGTAAACCTTAAATACAAACACATCATTTTCTCCAATTTCACAAAAGGATAATTGTACGACAAGATTTTATTTAGATAAAACTCAACTTCCAACTCAATGATTTTGCAATCGAAATATGCTAATTTATATTCTTTCTGAAGTTCACAGATAAATAGCAATGTGTGAACATCTCTGAAAAAAGTTAAAATTATCAAATAAAATTTCGTTCTCTACGAAACCGAAATTCACCACTTCCCCAATTTTACAAAAACTACCAATCATTACAACGATCCATTACTGTTTTCCGATAAAAATCTAGTGATTAGCATCAAAATGCAATACGATCCAAACTTCCGCCATACATAGATCGCAGCATGATCAGAAACATTTAAACGCTCATTTGGTATTCACATCCATTGCCGTATCCTTAAGTTGAAGAAAGTGCGCATGATTCACTGGTCAAGAAAAAACACTTTAATTCCGGCCCATCTTAACTCTTAATTATAGAAAATGATAATAAATGCTCCTCTTCCCTTCCTTTAAGTAAGTTATAAATAGAAAGGATATACACAAAGGGGGAGCGTATAAATGGCGCCTTGTATCACATGATTAAAGCTATCAAGGTTTGAGACAGATTAATTTCAGGCGTAGAAAGTTCTTTTCTCTTAGATGCATTTGAAAATATTTTTCAGAAGATCATCTAATTAAATATTAATAAGGTATAGATCATAGGTGCATGATGAATATTTCAAAATTGTTTTCTTGTGTTGTGAGATACGAATAGTTTATACTCATTAAGGTAACTTAATGTTATATTAAAGTTATCATATATTTATTCATTTAAAAAAATTAAATTATTTTTTAAATAACTCTAGTTCTATATGTGTACGAAGGGCTTTCAGAAACACGCAATGAACAGATGCAAAAATTTGAAATCTAATATAATAAAAGTCAATGTGTGTATATACAGGGTGTCCCATAAATGTTGGGTCACACTTCTAAGGGGTATAGTAGACACCTAGACGAGTCAGAATTACATAGGATTTGGGGGTCCCAGACCAAATCCCAGGGAGTTAAAATGGAGCGACACCCCAAAAAAATTATTGAAAAATTCAATTTGTAGAAGAACTGCTATTGGTAAAAATTGAATTGTTCTCAAAAATTGTGGTTTAATATGATCTTTAAAATTATCTTAAAAGTTTTCAGTTTAAAATTTTTTTTATTACAAAAAAGTTTAAAAACCACAAAAAAATGTGAAAACTCTGCCAAAACTTTATTTTGTATTTTGAAATCCTTTCTTTTGATTTAATAATCTGAAAGATCATAGTTGAAAACCCTAAAGTTCAAAGTGTAACGTAAAAAACAATTAATATTAAATGCTTGAGATCCTGTTAAAGCATGGTTTAAGTCCATTTTTTGCGTCCGCATCCTGTCGTTTTGGAAACGGCTATAGGAAACCAGTTTGCGCACGCAAAAATGAACTTTAACAGGATGATCATTCAAAAATTATATTGCTTGAGAACTGAACGAATTTTAATCCACCCAGGAACACAGGGATAAGAAAAATTACTAGGAACACCGGGATAGGAAAAGTTACCGGGAAAACTGGAATTGGGAAAAGACGTCTGGGATACCAGAATGATTGGTAAATGCTGATTATACAAAATTAGAAACGTATTTTTAAAAACTAAAAAATAATGAATTTATACTCCGTACCCGTGCAAGGCCGGGCATATCAGCTTGTAGTAACTATTTAATTTTTGATTATTAGAAGTATTTGCTTGCTCAACTAGCAGCTACTTCACTCTCTTCCTCTAAGTTTAACTGTTTTATAGTTCATGTGTTATTCCCGAATCTTTCTAGTAAATTTCTCGTTATTTTTAATGATGATTACAAATATGTTTATAAGACGCTTTGACCTTACGGAACACTTGTTTGTTTTTGAAAATCTGACACTGCAATTTCCTTATTCTGAAAAGTGCAGATACTCAAAAATGAAACTTTTTGTATAAGTGCATGGTATTCTCTTGAATCAGAGTGCGGCGATTGTCATTTATGACGTGCTAAGTAGTTTTATAATAATAGTGACTACCGTCGCACTCCGATTCATGATAATTCCATGCACTAACTCAAGAATAAGCTCATGATGTTTCATTTATGAGTATCTGCACATCTTCAGAAATGAGTACATTCATGTTTTCAAATTTGAGTAAATTTGATTCGGAGCCAGTTTAAGTAAATTTTACTCAGTTTTGAAACTGTCGTTTTAAGAGTGTACGCGATAATATTTACTAGTGTGTTGGAGAAAATTGTAAATACTGAAAATTTTATAGCTCAGTGAACTTTCTGTTGTTTAAAATTTAAATTTAAACTTTCTATTGCTACTTAACTGCCTTTGGAAGCAAATAGTGAAAGTAATAAGTCAAAATTTTATTTAGAATACACGTGATAAAGAAACACTCGGCAACTTGGCACTTTGTCAATCCCATTATATGTAGTAATTATCTCACATCTCACACTGCTACTTGCATTCTTTGGCTTCTAACACACACTCATGTAAAATTGAATAATCTGTAGACATTAAAAATTCTTTATGTAACTCAATTATACATAAACATAATAAAAGCGATAAATTATTCATTTTACAATTATATGTACAATTTCAAAAATTACATTGTAAATTGATTTAACCCCTTACTATGTAAACCTATTTCATGAAGTTAACTAATAACAAAAATCGTACGAAATATGTAAGGCATCGTTTTCTAAGTACTTACACCTACTGTAAAAAGTACTAATAATTCCAACTAATTATAGTTTAAAAAGAATGGGATTACACTAACTATCAAAATTCTAGTTATGTCTAGCTTACAGAATCTGATTAATCATTTTAACGAATGAAAGAGTAAATTGGGCGCTTATAAGTAATGGAGTATCTGACGGAAATTAAAACAATATACCCTGGAATAAGCCTGGAGGAACGCTTTCTTGAATACCTTTAGTTTTGATTAATAGCCTACAGTGACACTAGGAGGAAATATGAAATTTCAATCCCACCATACATGAAAACACCAAAGACTATCACTTCAGGAAACTTTTTTTGATAAAGTACGATACAACGTGACTTAACAAGGGCCAAAATAAGTCGGGAAGAGCGCAGCCATTTCATAATTATTTCAATCACTTTGTCAGATCTTTGACTTGAAAAATAATTTTTTTTCTTCATATGTCGCACAGCTTTTGCCGTCCGAAAAGAGCATCTAGACGTATTTTTTGACATGGTATATTAATTTCATTAAAAGAAGATGAAGTAATTCAAGATTGTGAATGATTAGTGGTTAAAATGTTCATTAGGTAATGAGGATCTACTTTACCACTAATCATCTTAAACCGTTAATTAATTTTGCATCACCTGCGGAGCTTAACGTGTTGTCCACTTATCATATATTCAGATCTGGAGTGGCCAAAAGTGACACAAAGTTCAGTGTCACACAGCTTGGGTAATATCTTTTTATCAACGATGCCTATCTCTTCGGGATCAGCCCTTTTAATTATTTTTTCTTAAACGCCAAGGTATAACTCTTTGTATTTCCACAAGTTGAATGAATTCATCTGACTTTAGTTGAGTTCCTTTTATACAGGGTGTCCCACGAGAAGTGGCCCAACCCCTTTAACTTTTGAACCCCTACAGATATAGTCATGAAAGTGGGGTCTAGGTATAGTAAAGTGACCATGCTCTATCTGATGAAATAATTTTCAACGCCCTCTAGCTGAAAATTTAGGAGTTATAATATTTATTTTAAAAACTATGTGAGGTATGTGAAAAATGTCAATTACTAAGTTGTAGAGCAGCATCGATTTAATAGGAAAAGACACTTTAGGCAGAAAAATATCTTGAATAAAACCCCTTAAACGTACGCTCAATTAGGTTGAAATTACGTAGATTTTACTACTTAAAACGCTCCTTACAAGGCAAAAATGAGAAATTTTTATTTTTATGACTTAAGTAAATGACTAAAAGTATTATTAGTTCATTTAATTCAAAATTTCTCATTTTTGCCTCGTGAGGAGCGTTTTAAAACGTAAAATCTACGTAAATTCAAGCTAATTGAGCGTGCTTTTTAGGGGTTTTATTCAAGATATTTTTCTCCTTAAGGTGTCTTTACCTACTGAATCGATGCTGCTCTACAACTTAGTCATAGACTTTTTTCACATACCTCACATAGTTATCAAAATAAAAATTATAACTCGTAAAGTTTCCGCTAGAGGGCGTTGAAACTTATATCATCGGATGGAGCATAGTCACTTTACTATACCTAGACCCCACTTTCATGACTATATCTGTAGGGGATCAAAAGTTAAAGGGGTTGGGCCACTTCTCGTGGGACACCCTGTATAATGGTTGATGGTTAGAAATATCTCTCATTTTATTCTTTCCCGTCGATAAATGAATGCATACTTGAAACGTTGGCTCCTAAATATTCTCTTAAAACTGCGCCTTCATAAGTTAACCTCTGGATAGTTCATGCCTTTTTTTTTAACATATTTCCCTTTTAATTTATAAAACTTTGAAACAAAAAATAAAAAAGCGTGTAGATACATTTTAAAATAGAAAAACTTAAGTTACTTGTTTAACAAATATTTATTGAGGTACAAAAAACATCAATGTGGTGGTGCTTTCTCAATTTTTAACAATTGAAGCTCAAATGGTATTAAAATTACTTACACATCTAATCAGTGAGGAGAACTCATTTCGTAAAAAGTAAAATTTTTTAACTTTTTTCTCTTTGGTATTCCAGGACGTGCACTAGAGCTTAAAAATCGCAGGCCTAAAAATTTCCTGGAGTTTCCCTTTTTTGTGTTGTAGATAAAAATAATTTTTTTAACTACACTTAAATACTTAAGTTTAAAGAGGAAAAATTTACAACAAAAACAGAGTTTATTTCCTTAAAACATGAAATTGGTATTTTCTATCACATTAACAATCATTTTATTCACTATTCATGGTTTTTATAGTAGAGGAGAGGAGGGTATTATGGAACACCTGAGTTTCTGCTCCCCCTCGTGATGCTATCACGTGGCAATGCCACAAAAGTCTTAAGAAATCCCCCATGATGCAGTGCGCAAAGAGTTAAGCTTCTTGTTGTCTGATCAGTCGCAGCAAAGCAAAGTGTGTTTTAGGATTTTCGAAAGTTTTTGACGGTAAATGTTCAAACCTTTTAACCTACCAGTAACTATGAGACTTTGATTTTGTTGTTAACCATAATTACACTAAAAGATCAGCAGTTTCTTATACTGCAGTCGTTTTTTAGCAATCCATGTTTTATCGGTCAGTAAAAGGGTTCATAGTACAAGATGGCCTATCGGGTGTTATGGAACATTCCATAAGCAAAGGGTCAGAAAAAGACGATTATGTTTGTGACTATTGTAAATAGACTCATGAACAAAACTATTTGAACGTAAATTGTTAAATATATTTTCATGGTTAAGATTTACTGTTCTCTAAGGTCTAATTAGTTTTCAATAGCTGTAAATCCAACTGTTCCATATTACCCTCCATTTGTAACTTCTCTTAAAGTACATTTTTTTATTAAAAAAATAAATGCTGATTTATTGGACCATTGGCCCTTCATTGTCATTAGTTATAGTATGTACTTAAAATTATTCGGCGGATATTTATTAAAAACCAATAGAGTTAATCTTAAATATATAAAGGGTGTTCCATAATACCCTCCTCTCCTCTATTACATTAACTATTACTGTAAAAATTTATTGTTATTAAACTCTTTGAAGCATTTATTCAAATGTTCTTAAAATAGTCCTCGACTATCCGCACTGTAATAAAACGTGTGGAAGTATTTTTTAATAACGAAAAGCACTAGTTAATTATTATTCCATCTTTATGTCATAATTTATGAGATAGGTGTCATGAGGGAAATCCTTTACTCTATACGTATAATAATAAGGCGAAAAAAGGACTGCTTTACTGTCTGCATTTATACTCGCTAAAGTTGCATATTAATTCTCTCACTTAATGTAAAAAGTGTCATTTAAAGTAGAAATCTATAATTTGGAAATCGATAACGATAATAAATATTTTACTAATTTTATCCAAGTAAAAATGAACATCAAGAAATTTGCTTAGTTATTTTTATGAAAAACTTCACTGAAAGTTTTTCTAATAAACTTTCATTCTAAATAAATTAATTTTACAAAAAGTATTCTAGTTTAAGAAATTTTTGGTCTTTTTTGTATTAACCCAGCTGTAACTTTCAAAGTAGACAATATTTTTTATTAACCGATTTTGAATAAATTTTTCAAAAATTAATTTAAATATTTTTACGCATAAGGTAAATGTGGGTATAGTGGACACTTTAAGGAAAATTTTTGCTTTAATTCTTAATAAATACCAATCTATTTGCTTCGAAACGGTTATCATCCTATTTTTAGGTTAATTGGGTCTTCTTTCGATTTTACCATTAAAAACTTTAGTTAGATTGTGCAAAGTATTTTTAATTAATTTTTTAAAAGTACTCCTAATTGCATCTATATTGGCCACATAGATGAAGCTGTTGCTTCTATGGTGGACACCTCTTGCATCAATAGTGGACACCTCTTGCATCAATAGTGGACAACTGTCTTTTTCTGCCTATTTGAGAGGTTTATGCATGAAACTGAGGGGTTTTTCTTGGTATAGTCGTCTAGTTCTAATTAAATCTTCCTTCCCAACTAAATGTATTTTAGATTCAATCAAATTAGCTTTATTTTAAAAAAATTTAAAGTTTTCGGCCCAAAGTCTACGCTGTAGCTGATTTGAGAGGAATTTAGCATGTAATTCAATGCTTTAGAAACATTGGTTCCCGAAGCCAGAATGAAACCAAAACACTCATTTTAAAGCACACTCAAAAGTTTATGAAGAAAAACTGATTCGAATTAAGTATTATTTATGTTTCTATTAGAAGCCATTGCGGTGGCCACTATTGGAAAATCTAAGATTTTGTGTTGGTAAAGTGGACACCCCCATAAATCCTTGTAAAGTCAACATTTTCAAATAAATTTTATTCAGTATTATTTTATACACTCTTTTTTATCTTGATTTTAATTTAAAAGTCAATAAAGCGGTAATAAATACGAAAAAATCAGTTCCGACTTACCCGTTTCCTTACGCGATTCAATAAGCAAAATCAAATTTCAGTCACTCGGCCGATGTTGTTATTTTCAAATATTTAAATATCCTTCGCATGCTGATCCGTGGTATCGGTGGTAATTTATCAGCTTACCTGATTGCACAATCTACTATGCCTATGAATTTTGATGCTGTTCGATGCCTCTAACATTGGTACATTGTCCACTATACCCACATTTACCTTAATACTTTTTATATACATCCCGCGAAGTTATTGATCTAATTTGTGGTAGGCGGAGAATACTACGATGGTTTGTGTTTTTGGTGATTACACCTTGGTGATTTGGTGATACCTTACATCGTACTATTATTATTCATAAAATAAGAAAGATTTCTTCGGAAAGACATAATACAATTCGTGATGGTAAGATTAGTTACCAGTGCAACATAATGCATAGTTTTCTACAAAGCCAATTTTTATAACCTTGCGTGCATGTACTCAACCTCTGCGAAGTTATGGGGAGACAGCAAATTTTCGATATCTCTTAACGATCATACACAAAGCTTTGAGTTCTTCTCCCCTAATAATAATTGTGGAGAGGGACTTTTAGGAAAAGATCACCAGATAATTGTCGAAACAGTAATAGGGAGTTATATGACCAGTTGATTGTTCATAAAAACAAGCGATGCTTTGCCGGTATTATCCTTTTAGAGTTCTCATTCATGTGTCTCTCTAGTTAAAAAAACATTCTCACAAAGAACATAGCGGATGCACTTTGATTCATTTCTTGGAAATACAGGAAAATAATCGATGAAAAGCGTGACTTGTAAAAAGCGTAATAACGTTATGAAGAGACTATTTTACGAGTGGAGAACAGAGTCCAAAGAAGGGCTTTGATTAGTTTATTAAAGAGGAGGTAAACTTTCGAGTTATCTCTGAATAGGAAAAATAGAATGAATGGGAAAGTAAGGAGGAGAAGTTGAAAAAGTTTTTTTCCTTCTGAATGGGTATCGCTTGTAATTGCAATCGGCACGCATGCTATGGAACCATAAAGTTGTTAAATTACCTTTTTTTAAGATGTTAGTGTTAAGTAGTATTAGAGGCTGGCAATAGTCTTGGTTCATTTTCAAAGTTACTTTGTATCAACGTTAAAAGTTTATCCCCACATTGAATTTTTTTTCTGCCTTTCCGATTAATCTTAGATTTCAAAAGGAAATGATACTAAATTATATGAAATTTAGTATGAAACTGTAAGAATTAATTGTGGAAAATGAAGAACCTATAGGATATAAACATAAAAACAAATTGTAAAATTTCCCAAATAGTGTTGGCCGCAGGAATTCCTTTATAAGTTATGCTGAAAAGAAAGCAAATTTTTATTGAATGTTTTATCAATACACATATTAGGTTTAAATATTTATTTTTCAAAATATTTGGTGATAGTAGGTATTAATGTAATCAAGTTGAACCACTGAAAATAATACCAGATAAAAAGAAAAATGTTTTTTATGTAAATATTCTGATGGAGAAAAACTACATTTAAGTAAATACGTTTTGTTAATGATTTCGTTGTGCCTGGAGAAAAAACAAATTTTAATAGTATATTAAGTAAATTAAAACTTTTTCACAATGATTTTCAGCTTTAAAATTTAATGTATAATAAGTTAATAATTTATTTCTGTAATATACTATTCAAATTTGAACCTTCAAAATTGTCTAACTTTTCAAAACAAGAATGTACCCATAGATGATTATTTAAAACATTTCAAGATCTTATACTAAATTCTTGAAGTAATTATACTTTATTTTCAAAAAAAAAGAATTCACAAATACCATATTCTTATAAAACTCCTTTATTTCTATGTTTTTCAACAATTACAGACTTTCGTATTTTATATTTCTCCACTGAAAGGTAGTACAAATCGGCATCTTTTTAAAATTAGCATATTTTTATTATTTAGAACATGTAATATTCATTTCAATATCGTAGATTCTGTTGGTATTTAGGCCGGTTGGTGCCTCCCTAGTTCCAAAAATAACAGCATTTCAAGGATATCCAAAGAGAAGATGCTTACTTCCTCTTGAATAAATCTTGCAAAGTGTTGATAATATTTCTTTTATTGCTGCCATGACCACAAAGATGTATATTCATGAAGTCATTCGTCACTTACGAGAGTCTGAAAATGCACATAAATGTCACATGTTAGGAGGAATAATAACTGGGTTCGCTTAGGTATTGATGCATCACATGTGTTTGAAGAGCAATAAGTAAACAGAAGAAAATTTGGAACATCTTTAATACCGAATAATAAATTAACACCCTAGTAAATGTTTTTAATTAAGCTAAACAATATGTGGCCGCGGTGGTGCAGTGGTTAGCGTGTCTGGCTACGAGCATTACCGACCCAGGTTCGATGCCTCGCGGCTCCTGCTTGGGTAGCTGGTCATGGGTCAACTCAGCCCTTCATCCTTCCGGGGTCGATAAATGAGAACCAAGCTTGCTTGGGGAATCAACTGGGGGTCCTGCGTCGGGCTAGCCACTCGGCTTGGACACACGCTAATAATTAGCACCCCAGGCCCAAAAGGCTACAGAAACGGTGATGGGCACCACCTGATGGGCCACTAGGCCCGGGCAGACTTTGATTGATTGATTTATTGAGTAAAACAATAAGATCAGATAGAGTTGAACGTGAAATTAATTTGGACTAGTCACTTATTAGTATCTGCTTACAGAGCATATGTAAAGATTTAAAGAATTCTTCAATAAATTATTAGCAGTTGCATGAGAGACAGTACTTGCATCTTAAATAAATATTATGAAAAACAAATTATTTTCACCCAAAAGGATGTTATAATTTTAATATAAAAAATAATTAAAAATTAAGAAAGAGTAACAAAATCATCAAGATTACATTTTCTCTGAACCCAATAACATTTTATTTCTCGCTAGTCTTGCATAAGGGGACTTAATATTACTTTTATATATTACTTAATATATCAGTTTTTATGATGACCTTTTACGAACTCTTTTGTAATACTTTTATAGTTTAAAAATTTTGCACATTACTTTTTCATCAGTGCCTCATATAAATTGTGCTCATAACTATACTTCTAAAATTTAGGAAAATACATATTTTTTAGAACCCAAATTTTCACACTTCGAAAATAACAAAAGTTGTCTAAACTAGGGAAGAGTGGGGTAATAAGATTCAAATGGGGTAATAAGAAACATTAAAAATTCCACAAGATTCTCCTTTAAGTTAATGAAGCTGAATTTTTACGGAATGTTTGCATCATTAATAACTTTCTTTGAAAAAATAATGAACTTCTTAAGTAAAATTAAGAAGAAGGGAAGTTTTTGCTTGTTTCTTATTACCCCGTTTGGGGTAATAGGAAACAAGCCAGTTATTTTGCTAACTAAAACAATTAAAAATCAAATGAAGATATTAATATAATTTCTAAAGAGTATTTTATAACCCCACCAATTTTCAAAATTTTTTATTAAAAACCTTTCGATATATGCCTAGTTAAAAATTAGTCTTAATTAAAGTACAAGTTGAAAGTTATAAGCAACGCTATATTTTTATACAAAATGTTTGAAAATCATGACAAAATTAATCAAATGGTGTTTCTCTTACTTCATTTTGTGGTAATAATTGGTTATTCTCCCCCAAAATCAACTCAATTTTTTTTGCAAGCTCAGTTTTTTAAGGTCGATTCGCATTTCTCTGTATAAACTCAGGGCTGCCCCATTTTTTCGTGTTTGAATGGTTCAGGAAGTTCATGAAGACATCCCTTGCGCTTCAGTATTGTTTTTAATTAATTTCACGGAAAATTAACTATAAAAAACCGACTTAATTTAATATACTCACCATAACTTAAATTTAAACGTAAAATTTAATAACTGTCAATCGAATCGCTTATAAATTTTTCAACAAAGATTAAAGTGGTGAGTAAAATTGGTCTTTCAACCCACCTTTTTCAGGAAAATTAAGTAGAGATAAAATTAATTGAATTGAAAGTTTTAAATTGATAAATGAAATAAGAACAATAAAATTTTAACATAATAAAGAGAAAAATTCGATAAATTTATTTTCATGCATAAAATGCTAGTCTTTCTTATTTGCCCCACAATTTTGATTAAATGGGGTAATAAGAAACATGGCACTTTTAAGAATGAACCACAACCCTTAATTGAAGAACAAAATACGAATTATTTAGCCCGTTTAACCTCCTTAAAAGTTCACTAATAAAATTCCATAAGAACTTAATAGCAAAAACTTGATAAATTGAAATAGTTGAAAAAGCATGACTGTAAGTGGATGATTTTGCTGACCTGATTCTATTTTTCACTGAAATAATCATTCTAAAACGATAAACTTCTTATGGGATATAGAGTATGTCTTGAAGATATTCTGTGATTTTTCAGATATTTATGCCCACACACAAAGCTACAAATTAAATGTTTCTTATTCTCCCAATTTCTGAAGGCACCACTCTCCCCTATGAGATAATATATATGTCATAAAAAACTCAGTAATTCAATGAAAATTCTTTCTCAATCCATTATTATGTATTTATTAATTAGTTAGAGTATAAGAATTTTTCGGGTAATTCTTTTATTAATGAGTAGGTGTCATTATTTTTTGAATAATTTTGAATTTCTATTAAAATATGAAAATGTATAATAAACAGATTGTTTTACGCATTTCAGATTATTAAGAAAAATCCTTTGACTTTAAAAATTATTCATTTTGGACTTTAGCTTATTTTCAACTTATTACACACACTACACACAACTGAAGGTTTAATGTACGGCATATTTCCGCGTGTAAGCCGAGAATATATGAAATTTTTCGATTCAAAAGTGTGGGGTCAAAAGTGTTTCCAGAAAGTAATCTTTGATTGCATATTTAGCCCTAGACAAGCATATTTCGAACAGGGATGGTGGGGCGCAGCCTTACGGTTAAAGAGCTAGGACCTAATGTAGTGCGAGCGCGTTTCGAAAGGCCGTTTTTAGAAGGCCCGTGTGACAAAACAAAACATTATAAAATGAAAAAATCTCTTGCATGAGGTAAGGAAGTATCCTTACTACTTACACCATGAATTCAATAGGAACAGAATTTGAACCACTTTCTAAACCGTGGAGTGAGTTTCAAAAGTGCAATATTAATCTTTTAGTCAAAGGATGGAGTTCCCTTAATGGTATTTAGAAAAATGATGATCGGGGAAGGAATTTTCAATAATCGTAACATTGATCATTGAAACTGTTTGATCATTGAAAATTCCTTCCCCGATCACCATTTTTCTAAATACCATTAAGGGAACTCCATTGTTTGACTAAGAGATTAATATTGCACGCTTTAAAACTCACCCCACGGTTTAGCAAGTGGTCCGATTTCTATCACATAGAGGATTTAAGTAGTACGGATACTCCTGTACCTCATGCAATAATTTTTTTCATTTTATTATGTTTTGTTTCGTCACACGGGCCTTCTAAAAACGGCCTTTTGAAACGCGCTCGCACTACATTAGGTCCTAGCTCTTTAACGGTAAGGCTGCGCCCCACCATCCCTATTCGAAATATGCCTGTCTAGGGCCCCTCTACCTCCTCCCCAATTATTGATGATTATTTCTGAATCACCCTGTATACACGGGTTTTGAAGTTTTGGTCAATTTTTTTAATAAAAAAAACCTTAACAAACAGATCACGGTCTAAGAACCCGGAAGATATTTTAATTAATTCTGACTCCGACCGTGTAAACCTACACAATTTTTTAAAAAATCACTCTGGGTTCATACGCGGATCACCTTATACGTAGAAATATACATTAATTAAGTCAACCGATAAGAACATCTGCATGTTCCCAGAAAAGCCATCGGCCTCATCAACTTCTCACACCATTCATATTCCTTTGCGATGAAGGTTATCACTTCCCAAGCGACTCCAAATCGGCAGTTATTTATTTAGGAGGCCTTCCGAGGCTATTTTTCAAACACCTCCACATACCCAACGAGAAACTTATCAATTCTTCAAATTCCCAAGTGGCAACAGCCAGAAAAAATCCTAGCAAACTTCAATGGCCGCCGCTCCTCGACTGAGTAATGCCACAGATAACTGCCCGGACAGTTACTCTATCCAAAGCACAGTAGCTGGCTATTTCCATTTAACTTCTTGGAGGGTTTTTTACGCTCCCCTCCTAGCTACACGGTAGCCCGATAAAAGTTCCAGATAAGCTCCCGAATTGGAGTGAAGTTATCAAAGCTGCAGCGAAAACAAAGATGCAAGAGGGAAAAATGAGAGAATCGTAAAGCCTTATCTGACGTCAGGATTACGTTATTATTATTATTTTCTTGAGGGAGCTTGTTAAGCCGTGGATAGCAGCAAATACCGCAAACTAGTTTGTTTCGCTGCTGTCTAAGTCTAACGTATTCCAGATAGATAAGTGCTTTAGCGTGTGCAAACAAGCAATGGCATTCCGCGGTATAGATGCGTGCTTATGGTATCTCTTCTTCGAGCTGTGGGAATCGTCTCAGGTATTGTCGATAAGGCTGAGGTGTACTGGGTGGAGCTTGATAGGTAATGACTGTAGTTTTGGTTCCGCATTATTTATAGTCTAAGATACTTATTCTTCTTCGTCTAACAACTGGACTATGCTTATTAACTCGAGAACAAATTTTTCCGTGGTCATTGAAAAATCAATGCTTTGTTTTCAAGTTAACTATATTGCCCTTAGTTTTATCTTCCCGATGCCTTTGTGTGGTTAGGGGTTTTCCCTTAGCACACACACCCTTCAGAGGAGAAGCATTCTTTTGTTCGCTAATTGACCCCACAAAGAAAGCGGGGCCATAAAACTGGCCGTTGTAAAACTCTAGCACCAGCCATAACCACGGGTGGTTTTGCTATTTTTTATGATCTTCAAAATCTATACCCATACCCTGCACTGTAAAAAAAAACTGTAGAAAAACAGAAAGTTTCAATAAAAATGACTTCCTGTTTACAGGGATATTCTGTCATGTAACATTCCCACCGCACTTCTATTTATTTTATGTAAAAAAAACAGCTTTTTCTAGTTTTTTTAGCTTATCTGTACTTAAACAGAAAGTTTCAGTTCGTGCAGAAAGAAAGAACATCTTCGGATAATTTCTACTTTTACTGAATCCTCGTTTGAGCAGTGGTAGCGTGCGTGCTTAGCATGCGGTAGGTCGTGGGTTCTATCCCCGATTATTGATTTATTAAAATTTGCTAAAATAAGTCGACACGCATGCGCACAAGCAGAAAATTACTGTGAGGCAACAGAAAAAGTATGTAGCTCACTTGACAGAAAGCTTCTTTTTACAGCATTTACCTGTAGGTTACAGCTTTTTTCTTTTTACAGGATTTTTCAGCCTACAAAAATTTTCTGGCAATTTTTGCTGCCAGAAATTTTCTGTTTTTTTACTGGATTATTTTTTACAGTGTGGTATATATATATATATATATATATATATATATATATATATATATATATATATATATATATATATATATATATATATATATATATATATATATATATATATATATATATATATATATATATATATATATATATATATATATATATATATATATATATATATATATATATATATATATATATATATATATATATATATATATATATATATATATATATATATATATATATATATATATATATATATATATATATATATATATATATATATATATATATAGAAGATATATATATAGGGGAGAGTGTTGTACCTCTGGACAAAAATCACGTTTGGATTTTTCTAAGACAGGTAAAATCACATTTTGACCATTTAAAGTGCCCAATCTATAGTCCTAACCTTTGTGAGTAGAGAGATATTTTTTATTAGCCAAAATCTTGAAAACTGGATTTTTAATCATTTATTATAACTTGGAAAATTTTGTGTCCAAAGGTACAACAACCTGTTGTACCTATGGACAGACCCAGTTGTACCTGTGGACACCCTTAAAAAGGGAAGTGTTAGTTGAAAAAAGCTAAGAATGAACATTTTTATTGATGCATTACCTTTTAATAACCTATTTCAAGCCTTTTTAAAATTGAAAATATATTTTTTAAAGTAATGTAGTTTTAGATCGTAAATGGTCATTAAAACGAAGTTGAATGATAAAAACTTGATTTTTTACCAAAAACACAAAAATCACATGGTATTTTCAGATCAGAATTTAAGGTAATAGTTGCATCAATCATGCTGATTGATCTGACAACTTCACTGATAAAAAAACCCAATTCGATCGACACTTAGTTGTGCAAGCATTTGGTGGTAATAACAATAATAATTCGGTGGTAAACTTTTTCAGTGGAAATTTTAAGTTTTTTTTAATCATCATACTTAAATGTGATAGGGTGCTTAGGATTTTACAATATATTTTACATTAAATTCCAAGAATCATAAATTTAAAAAAGTAGTTTAGATCACAAAATATTTGAATTTTCATCTAAAATTCACTTGAAAATAATTGCTGACAAATAGATTACCATTTAGAATTAATTTAACATTTATTAAAATGTATTCAGTTAAATGAAACCTGTTTCTAAAACGCCGATTAGCTACAGACACCCACATGAACGTGTCCGTAGGTACAACACTTATGGTGTCCGAAGGTACAACACCAGGTGTTTTTGCATTCAAAGTTCTATAAAAGATAAAAGAATTGAGATCTGACGATTTCTAATATCAAAACTAAAAAGTCAAAATCTCGGGGATTCCCCCATGTATTATATATATATATATATATATATTTATGTATACTCATACCCGGGTATGTGGCCCACTAGGGCTGTTGCGTCACTGTTTAGTTTTATTTACGTAGTAGTTGTTAGTTAGTTATATTTGTTTAATTTGATTTTTAGTAGTTAATGATGTTTTCGCCACTGAGGATGCCCTCCAAAGAAGAGGATGAAACGTTTTGAGGAAAATTCCAATCGATACATCTCGGAAAATGGAATAAATAGTTACTTTTCAGGTTGTGGAAGTTTTCCTTACTTTATCACAACCATCTACACTTTTAAAACGAGAGTCTCAAAACTGAGTCAAAATTACTCAAACTGACTCCGAATCAAATTCACTCAAATTTGAAAACATGAATGTATTCATTTTTCAAAATATGCAGATACTCAAAAATGAAACATCCGGAGCTTGATTCATGAGAATGCCATGCACTAACTCAAAAATAAACTAGCTAATGATATTTAGTTTTTGAGTATGCACGTTTTCAGAAATGAGTATATCCATGTTTTCAAATTTGAGTTAATTTGATTGGGAGCCAGTTTGAGTAAATTTTACTCAGTTTTGAGACTGTCGTTTTAAGAGTTATTAACGGTATCCTATACATTGTTTACGTAAATGGATCTTAATCAATAAAATTGTCACATACTAACAAGAAATCAATCTGGTAAGCAACGTGTTAATTGCATAAACGACGTTACCCCGCTATGGGGCCTTAGCGACACAAATCAATTCATTTTTCATCCTCACAGGGCGCTTTTGTGCCCATAACCTCCGGTGACTTTTTGAGCAACAGATTGTTACCGAGTCCGGACGAGTCTGATAGCCATTAACAAATTAAATGGCGTTGATTAAGTCACTCTGTAATTAAGGAAAGCTTGCAAGGGGATTGAAGTGGAAATGACAAGGCAATTAATTAAGTGGTCTCAAAAATGATCGATGGAGGAATTAAGATAAAAGAGGTATAAAAATGTGTGTCGGCATTTTTTGTCTTCCACAAAAGATTTTTGAAAGTAACTTTATGTGAAGAACTCCTTTGAAGAAAAGTATTCCCTTCACCATAACTTAACCCTGCTGTTCTGTTAGGGTCTATTTGACCCAAATTTTTTTTCAGTCGCGTGTTAAAAAAAATTGAATAGGGTTATTTGATTGAAACTTCATGACTTTGTTGGGAAGTCATATAAATATCTACATCTAAAAGGAATTTTAATTATTTTAATTTGCGAGGGATATTTTACAACATAGTCTTAATGTACTGTTCGGGTCAATATGACCCGATTCTAAATTTTTTCGTTTTACTCAAACCTTTTCATATTTTTTTGTGGAATAACTCAACGGAAAGGAATAAAAACTATTATAACATTCTTTTTTTTGCATTTTGATTTCCTTTTTCTTGTTTTTTTTGTCATTTGACACTAAAGCACGTGGAAGGTCAAAAGGTTGATTCTGTTGGAAAAAAAGCAAAAATATTTCCAAATTTCATATTTTCTTGTTGTATTTTGGTTTTATGAAGTATTTACTTTCAGTTAGAGAGCTAAAAATAACTATTGAAACGAAACTTGTGCTATCCGAATGAAAATATTACTCAAAATGAGAAATTAGTGTTGTTTTTCATTGCCACTATCTTTTGACCAAGTTAACCATTAAGTATGGGGTAAATGTGGACTTTTTGTGGTAGTATAACTTCCTAAGAAATGAAACATAAAATTTATTACAGGAAAAGAACAAAAATCATCGCCAAAGAAAATTTGAGGTATCGGAGTAATGAGTAATTTTGCAAATTCTGCAATGCGTTTTCAATGGGATTTAGTACAAATAAAAAGAAAATAAATGTTCTAATGAAGATTATTTTTAAAGATTTGAGGAAATCACTCTTAATTTCATACAGTAAAGCAGATTAAAATATGTCATGAAGGAGGAGGGAATCAATTAAAAAAGTAAAATAATGAAGAAAAAATTTAAATTTATGCCGGTCCCTCAGATGAAAAAAATTAAAAAAATACTACTTTGTTGTTCCACACTTGTTTAAAACCCATTTTCATTTATGTAAATTGTCAAAATAGTAAAAAATTACAAATTTCAATTACAAATATTTTTTAGTTAATTTTATTATTTTATACGTATTTCATAACTTTACTCAATTATTTCATAATAATGACATTTATTAAGAGTTGTTTTATTATTATTTAACCTATTTCTTAAATTCCACCATTCCTTTACCGCTAAAAGTGATATTTTTTGTATCGGGTCATATTGACCCGAACAGTACGTGCGTGGAGTCTTTTCTTAGGATAAAATTTTGTTGTTTTAGTAGTTTAGCAGCATACATCACATAGATATTTCAGAATAAAAAAGTAATGTGATAAAATGAAAGAGGAAATATTCTGTAATTACCCAAAACGTTAAAAAAAACTGTTTGAAAAATAAAAGCAATACATTATAGGGAAGATCTGGAAATTTTTAAACTGTTAAAGGAAGCAAGAATATTTATTGATTGGAAGAAATTGGTTTTTAATAAATTTGTTTTTAATTAACAATAGAACTCCTTATTGTCAAAAAAGAGTTAACTAACCGCACTCATAATCAGAACTATTTAATATACTTAATTTTTATTTATTTAATTTTTGTTAACATTTATAAATTGATTAAGTTACCATTATTATCTGTATGTGCATTGAGCGGCATGTTTTTTTTAATTTTCTTTCAGTTCACAGTTTTTAAACAAAATAATTCATAATATAATCATTAAAATTATAAAAATAAACCTATGAAAAGTCAAATGCTGGAATCTGAAGGCACATCATTGCAGCTTTCAGATTCTTCTATATTTTTATACTTTAATTGGAAGTTTTACTCAACTTCAGACTTAATTATAAATAATTATCTTCCTTTCCACATTTCTATAAAGTAATCTTTAAGTAAATTCTATTTAATTTCTCTCTCTCCCAATCTTTTCTAAAATAAAAATGTATTTGAAGATAGAATATATTTGTAAACAAAAATAACAAGGATGCATCCACAATTTTTGTAAAAAATAACCCTTGAACATCCTGTTTTCGAACAATGGTAAATAATGCTTGCGATTCAAAGATATTGATTATTTGAGAATACCATTCAAAGTTAGGAGACTTTTCAGTTTTTCCATCCGCAATTAGTGTCCGGTTTTTACATGAATTCCAATTAAAACCCTTACTTTTACGAGAATTCAACGCAAACACTCAACGGTAGCCATCATTAGTCCCGCATAAATAATACACCCCAAATCACCAGAAATAAAAAGTCTACCCATCATCCATACAACAATCAAGCAACTCGCATATTGGAGAAAAAAAGAGAGTGTCTCGTATAAAAGATCGAAGGTGAGCAACAACAACAAAAAGAATCTGCAGCGAAGCGAATGATCTACCGGTAAATAGATCAGCGGGGGAAGAAAAGAGAAGAAGAAGAAAACAGACAAAATTAAAAGAAAGGCGTTGTTGTGAATTTGGGGAAACAGTAGCCACGACTTCTTCGTCAGACCTTTTCCGTGACCTCTTCTCTCAGATGCCAGGGTTCGGAGGTTACCACGAAGCGCACCTGAATGCCAAAGAGCGCTGAGGGAGAACGGTAGCGGAGTGTTTGGAGGACCTCGTGGGAGAAACGCCTCGGGAGAAACCGCGAGGAAGTTATTATTTTATTGTGGTGTCGGGGTTTCAGTACATAGGGTGAAATTTCTAGTGGTTCCTTCAATATATCTTAAGGCTAGTAGAAAACTTTTCGTTCGTAGTAATGGCTCTCTCTCTCTCTCACGTTAAAGTTTAATTGATTAGGTATTGCAAAAAGAATAAAATATAAATATTTTTAGCTTAATTTTCGTTAAATAAACTTTTTAAACCCCATTTTGAAGTGATGTTTTAATTATTTATTCATTAGTTATCCCATATTTCTAAAGCTTTCTAAGTAAATGTCACAGTCAAAACCCGAACACCGGCTAGATCTTGAATTGAGTTGTCATAAAAACTTCGCAAGCTTTGATGAACGGTTCTAAGAACATACAGTACAAATTACTTCTGAACTTAGATTCATAAGTGACAACTCATAAGTCAATTTTCTATTAAGAGGGTATATTTTTGGTATTTACTGGTATAATGTCAATTTTCATGATGTTATTCCATCTTTATGTGTAACAGTTATTAACAGAAGTTTAGCATAATGCAGTTGCTGAGACTACTTATGCAAATAGGATTAAGCTTCCAGTAAGTTCTGGCTAAGCTAAGGGAAACATAATTTACCTACTTTGGCTATAAAGCTTAAAGGTGATTATGAAGAGGTGATTTATTGAGACCATTAATCTTTGCCAAGAATACTATCCTCCTTTAAGGAAGGGGCATTAACTATATTAGTCTGGTGGAGTTCATATGATAGTTTTGAAATTTACCTATAACTAGCTCCCTGTTTACAATACTTTTAGGAATTAAAATCGATTACTGTTATCTCTTACAGGGCAAATTTACGAAGGACTCTTATTCAAGACTAGCGCTGACACGCTAGACTCGGGCTTCCCCCGGGTTTCAGTTTTTAATAAATATCCCCTGGTGAGTTACAGAGGAGCTTCACTATTCCAAATGTGTAGCACTGTGTGCTAGGCCAGGCGTTACCCAGACAATAATATGCCCGGCAGAGTGAGAAATTCTGAAATAATGGATAAATTTTTATTTTCATGCTACAACAATGGGTTTTAAACTACAATAATCGATTTTAATCTACAATAATCGATGTTCTGCCTACAACAATTAATGTTACATCTTCTCTTGTTATATTTACAATCATGTGGTTTTTCCATGAAGTTAGGCAAGAAATATGGGTTTTTAAGAATAAAATTGACCAAAAAAGTTGTTAGAATGCTTCGATTTTAAATTATTTTTCTTCAGAAACCTTCCCGGGAGCGAGTATAGCAACGTGGTCAAGTTCAATAGTTAATGTAGGTGGGGAAACTTTAAAATTATAAAGGACAACAGACAAACATACAAAAATTCATTTTTATGTATATAATACGTTATGGAAAAGCATTTTGTCTCAAAATAAAAGTTATACGTATATTAACCACAAAACACAACAATCACTACATGAAAACATTTGCTTTCAAATGTAATTTTTAAGCTTTTAAAAGAAATTGATTATTTTCTAATATCCGTGCATAAACACTTACATTTATACATGTCCTTCTTACAAATTATAACTGGAGCATTCCTATTTTTAAAAAAAATTTCAAACAGCAAATAGTGAACAATTTTGCTTTAATAAAATTCATTTGTTTTCTTAATTGACATAATTTGATTCAACGTGTTATTGCATCACTGAGAGAAATGACAGTTTCAAATTTGAGTAAATCGATGTTCTCATTTTGGTATGAAACGTTTTGTCTCGAATATGACCATCCAAAATGCTTTCAATTTTGAAACACCAGACATACTCAGTTTCAAACACCATAACAGTCACCACTCAAATTATGCTTATTTTTAGTTTATATTTGAAAATTTAAATATTTGAAGTATATCGAAAGCAATACTAAGTTGGTGTGATGACGTGTTACACAACGTTGTGACGTCGCACTCTACTTACTACGCAACTTACTCATCAAACTACTTCCAACGTCATAGTAACGCGGCTGTATTTATTAACCTCATAACTGTAACACATTGCACCCTCTTTATAAAAATGTCATGGACGAGTTAAAAAATGAGCACATATGCTGTTTATTTTTGAGTATCTGCACATTTTCAAAAATGAGTACATGCATGTATTCAAATTTGAGTAATTTTATATCGAATACTTAGATTTGAATAATTTTATTTTATTCATTTTTGAGACTGTCGTTTTAAGAGTGATCATAGCCAAGTGTATTCTAATCAAATCCCTTAAAAAGTAAAAGAGGAATAACAGCAATAAGCCGTTTGCTTTCCTGGTTTATTAGCCACCAACTAAATTTTACCTTTTCCCGGAGTATATTCTAGAAATAATGGCAACCCGCTTGTGTGACTCCCTCCATCAGTCTTTTCAATCACGTATTTCTCTGGTCCATCACCATTACCAGTACATCGGAAAAGAAAAAAGGTCCTTAAAATCGTATATCTCCCTTTCCAATTTTTTTCTCTTCTCACGGAAGTTTATTTATTTATTTACTACCCATACATTCCCCCGCTCCAAACACCCCACTCCATCTCCACCTTGATCTCGGTAGTATAACAAGAGTGGATTACGAGGATTTAATTCAGGAATAGCTTCAGGTTTATGCCAGGCGAAGAGAGGGTGATAAAAATTTATGGTCGCATTAGATCTCTGTTTTGCAAGAGGATCGACAATACCTGAGCGGATTTTGGTAGCGGTGTGACAGGGGAAGGGATCAATCAAGACGTATGGGTGGTTTGTGAGAAGATGCCTTAAAACGAGGTTTTTTCAATAAACTTTAACTAATACCTCCGTGCCGTGTCGGGAAAGGGCGCCATAAATTCACTTTTACATCTTTTTTTACTTCGTCTTTATGCCTTTGGAGCTTTTTTGAAGAGCCTTATCGAACAAATTTTTGTGGGGTTTTTCTTTTGTAATGAACTTGGGATCAGGTTGAGGTGAAGTCGTTTTTCTTTTCTGTTGGGGATTGGATGGGGTATCGGATTTAACGTATATGGAGAGTGTTAGTTTTTCGGTTTCATGAAAAGGATGGTATGAAATTGGTTAAATGAGAATTATCGTGTCTTTTATAATGGTTTATTAAATGAATATTTCAAGTAAATCTGATTAAACCAAGTCTTTAGTTTTAGTTTTACCCCATAGCAAAAATACGATAGAGCAGATAGTCATGAAATAACTAAAGATTTAAAATACTTCCTTTTTATTGGTTAACTTACTTATTTAATTAACTAATGAGATATAACTATGGTATTCAGTTTTATGTTTGAAAACAAGCGGTCTTTTACACCCTGACAATTACGGACAATTACGGAAAGCATCAAAAAGTTTTAAGTCAATCCAAACACAAGTTCTAGTTCATCGAAATTGCGTATCCTAACCCCTGTATACAAGTTTCATTCTGACATTTTGAAAATATTCATAGCTGTAATCATGCTCAACTTGGGAGTTGAAAATTATAACTTTTAAATTTTAAAATGTTTTACAAAATGTTTTGTCAAAATAACCAATCATCTGAGTATGGTTTAAAATAGTTATTAACAACTAGTAAATTATTCTTATCATGCCGATTTTTAACTTATTTGAAGCCTCAAAATATTTTTAAAAGTAAAATAAACGTAATTGTTAAAGGTATAGCTCTTGTATAATCTTTTTCTCAAAAGGTTTAAATTCTGTTACGATTGAAGACAATTTTAAATTCATCATATTAAAACGATCATTTAATTAGCTATTTACATCAGAGTTCTTAGTAAAATGAATGAACATTTCGGTGAATAACTCACTACTAAGAAAATATTACTTTCAGCTTAATTCTATAGGTCATTAAAATACATACTTAAACAAAGAAAAAATATGTTTGTGTTACTTAAATTTTAGTGTAAAAGAAAATGAAATTCATGATTGGTTAAACCGTATGAATTTCTTTCAATGGATTATAAAATAAGTTTAAGATGTAGTAAATATGTCTTTGAAATGTATAGGTACTTTTAATTTATTTGAAATATGTACCAAATATTCGAAATATGTATCAAGAACACAACTCCAAAGATATCAACTTTGAAAAAATATTAAGAGAATGTATGTCTCACCCTCAATAAACTATAAAAAACACTCCCTAAAAAAGGAGGACTATAATACCCCACCCATGATCTCCCTCTCCATCAACCCAATCTAAACCACCCCTCTTCCCTTCAGTTCCATTTTATGACCCCATAAAATGACCCATAAAACTATTTCCCGCTTCACTTCTCCAGCAACGAACTTCCTGGCGTAATTAAGTCACCAACCTTTAAAAAAAACGCAAATCGCAATGACCATAACATTAAAAGGTGAGAAATGCATCGTCCAAACTACCCACAGAATCATGTCCGAGAAAATTTATACTACTAACCCTCCTCCAAAAGCCGCTATCTTCCGACCAGATTAATTCGCGCTGCAAATGCGTTGGTTCGATTAGGACTTCCTTTTATTCCTGGGTAACTCCGGGCGACAATTATTATGCTCGTATTTGGGTGACATCTAATGGCCCAGGGCCTCCCTGAGGTCTTTACTGGGCAAGTGCAGATTAAAAGCAAAACCGTGTAATTACCGAGATCTGCATTAAAATGTCAATTTCCCCCCCAAATCGGTTGGTCACGTGTTTAATGGGGAGCTTAATCTCTCGGGTCCCCCGAAATGTGAGGTCAGATCCTTTTGTTTGTCTGCGTGGAGAATATACAGGGCACAGAGAAAAATCCTAACTGAGGGTCCAAAACGATATATTCAAAAGTTGGATGTTTGGAGGGCGCCACGATGAACTAAATGATTGACAGAGAGATCAAACCTGTGATTGGCTATCACTCAATCTTCTATTTTCGAAGGAGAAGGGAAAAGTTTTTCTCAACCAATCAGGCTTTTCCGTCCCGCCTCTCGTGACGTTGATGCGATCGCAGCGCCAAAATAGCCCCACACTCATCCAACTTTTCGATTTCCAATAGCGCCTATGGCGACGGACTCTCTGTTCTAGTACTCTGTGATACAGGGTGTTTCAGATAAGTGTTTCATAACTTCTAAGGAGGGGTAGGACACATCTAGACGACTCAGAATCACATAGGAAGGGGGGTTCGGAAATGGACCCCTAACGAGCTAGGGGTTTTTATAAGCGGGCATGGAAAGTTGTGAAATTCCCTGTGGAAATTGACACGTAATCTTTTAGGATTGAACTATAACCATCGATTCCGATATTTATTCCATAAAACCAATTTAAGAGTAGAAATTTGAGCTCCTAAAATGGTTTTTATGTAATTGTGGTGAACTTAGTGACCAGTACAATAGTCAAATAATTAAAATGGGCTATAAATACCGACTGAAGCGATTATTACTCCGAAGTATACTTTTGAGTCGTATGACCTTCGGATCGGTATCGCCCCGTGGCTCGCATACGCCACATTGGTGACCCGGTATACGAACATGCACCTTCCACCAACCATCTTCTCTACCATCTCAAAAACCATCCCCTTCGGTGTGGTTGGGCTTCTATAAGCTGTGCCGTGGCTCTCGGATCACAATCACTCCACGACATGTGGAAGAGCCTAACGCTGGCCACAACTCACTCAACAATTCACCGAGAGCCAGGTTGACGGACGAATCCAGCCATGCTGCCTTCTGGAGGGGGAGTACTGTGGTGAACTTAGTCACCAGTACAATAGTCAAATAATTCAAATGGGCTATAAATACCGACTAAAGCTATTAAAACTCCGAAGTATACTTTTGAGTCGTATGACCTTCGGATCGGTATCGCCCCGTGGCTCGCATACGCCACATAATAAATGCCAGAATCGAAACAATTGTATCTCTTTTTTTTGCTGATTCTCACCCCTTAAACCCCACTGGCGACCCTCTAACCCATACCAATTCACGTTCGTCTTGATGTACCCAACCTCCCCTAGAAGTTATGAAACACTTATCTGAAACACCCTGTATATAAATGAGTTTTATTAGTTTTGAATTATTTTTAGTTGGTAATGAGTAAGTTTTTGTTGAGATGGTTCAGTGTTTATAAACGGAAATTCTCGGATTAGCCTGATCATTGGTTTGGTTTAGTTAAAGACATGCTGTTACACTTTCAATGTTCAGCATGAGGGATCCTTTCCTTATGTATATTAGGGTGGGTCAAAAATATTTTTTTACATTTTCCCAGGGGCACAGCGACAAAAAGGTGCCAAATGGTCTCAAACTAACATGTGTGAAATATTATTCCATTACAATTACTCTTTTTGCCTCCGGATTGACGTCAAAGTTTCGATTAAAACAGTAATTTCATGTAAAAATGGACAAACGAAAATCGGGCTTTTACCTCAATTGCACGCATCTGTCATGAATGTAAATGTGTACAATGGTATAAAAATCATCATCAAAGACTATGAAATTATTAAAAATGAAACCAGAGTTGAAATACTTAAGTTGTATTACAACATACTTTAAAATATCTCAATGGTAATCAAAGATTTCTTGCTGGAATCGTAAAAATGTGCAAAACCTTTATTCCCGGTTGAGTAGGATGGTAAAAACGATAAATTTAATAAACATGGATATGTCAGAAGCTGGGCACCTTTTGTGGGTTATAAGGTTTTCAACCCCCGTAGGACATTTTGATAATATTTAAAGACTGGGATTTTCTTTTAAAATTCCAGTTGCATATTACAGATAGTCCATCCCAAGTATCCCCATACGGATCCCTAATGTCCAAAAATAAATTAAAAACATATTTTAAGAGTCAAATTTTGAAATATTTCTTAAGAAGAGCGGTAGATCAGCGGTTTCAGCTCAAAGCTCAGTATTGTCCTCAATTTTTTTAATTAGCTACATTAATTTTTAAAACTTACTTGCGTTTATTTTAAACCGTTAAATTTGCTATATTTAAACTTTTATGAACTCATAAGTGAATGGCTAAGAAGCTATTTTGAGTCAATCCTCCCTCTAAAGAATTATAATTTATGAGCCTGGGTTTCAGTCTAATGCTACAGAAAAAATTAGGTAAATCATTACTGAAGTGAATCTCATCATGATATTGCTATTGCCTATGAACAAACTATCCATTTAATACTTGTTTCAACGTATTTTATCACATTTGGATCCCGAGACCTTCAAATTAAATAACTTTCAGCTGAATTTTGAATTGTAGCATTAATTAAAAATACAACTATATGTCTACTTATAAAATTTAAAAATATCTATTTATACTGACCAGAATTGAGGGAGAATGTATCTGATCTACCAATATTTAAAATATACTACTGACAATCCACTGTTTGTTTGCTAAAAAGACACCTATTCTACGCCTGTTTTGTTACATGATAATGTATTATATTGCCACTTTGAAAGTTGTGTTTTTGTATTAATAATGCATAAATGCGACTAATATGATTGAAATTGCTTTCAAAGACCCTTATTTGCAAACTTTAAAAAATTACCGACAAAAAATTTAATTTATAAAATAAATTATAAAATTTGTAAAAAAATTTTTTCGCCATAGAAAAATGACCCACCCTAATGTATATGTTACAGGCAAAGTAATTTATTGGGCATTATTAATAATGTCCGGGCAATGTGATAAATTCAACGAAATTTATGAATGAAATTTATCACTTTGCCCGCTTCCACTCTGGACATTATCAATAATGCCCAATTAATCACTTGCCCGTAGCATATATACCTACAATTCAAACTCTTCAATTTGGATAATTCATCGAAAATAAACATATAAAAATAATCTAAATGAGCTTTATGGTTTTATGGGGCAAGAATCAAGTTAAATCATATTAAGACAAGAAAGACGATCAGCAGAAAAATATACACAGCTGTAAAAGTAAGTCATTGTAGAATTATTAGCAATACGAGTAATTAAGTAATAGAACTAATTAATTCACAGTCATTAAAACCGCCAAAAAAATTTTAACTCCTAATAGTAAGAAAAAAGGAAAAAATAAAATTATTTCATTACACTGTGTAACTTCTAATTAATTTTGTCGAATATATCAACAAAAATATTTGTACTTCCTTGTATACAGATTTTTTTAAAGATACAAATTATGGAGTAAAACTATAGATTTAGTTTATCTCTAAAATACACTAAGTTCAATAAAGAAATTAATCTTCGGTTATGGTAACAAATATGCTAAAATATTTTTTTTCAATCTTTTAAAAGGTATAAAATTGCAATTGTATCCTTTTCAATCTAAGGAAAAAACAGCAATTAAATGTGTGTTTCTCACTTGTTCACCTTTCTTAGAATGTTTTTTTCAATCAATCAAAACTGAAAATTGTTGGAATTAATTCTGTGTCTTTCATGATGCGGGATACAATTACAACAATCTAATAAAACTATGCTTCTGTTTCCTTAAAAATATAGAATTTCCTTTAAGTGGGATGTTATATTATGTAATGCTCATTCACTACATATTTTCATTTACGAGTTTATGGTATTTTTATTTTAATAGTTCTTCTCGTTAATTTTGGTCTTATTTCGTTTTTTACTACTCATTAATATTTGAATTAACATTAAGATCATTATATTTTTATTGATATATTTTTAAAAGAAAAAATAGTTTTAGATAAAAGGATCTCCGAGATTTAACTTTACAATTGCGGACAAATCTGTGAAATTCCATCGTTTCATAAAAATATTTTCATGTGAAATGTTTTTCTCCAACAGCAGAAGAAGTTATTTTAACATTCCATTATCACGATTTTTTTTTTAATTTTTGGAAGCAAAACAACGTGATTTTGAAAGATTTTTCATTGATACTAGATAAATAGAAGAATTGTATTCCAATAATACTTGCGATCCTTTTTATGACAGAGATTATAAGCTTACAAACTTTAATATAGTACCTGAAAATGATATTTCTAATACATTTTTACTACTGTGAAATCCATTAGGATTTATTCTGTTGGTTTTAGGGATTTACATTCGTAAAAAGATCAACAGAAGCTTTAGATCCTTATTATCGAAATGGTAGATGAAACTTTTTTTGCATTATGCAGGATTATGGAAATAAATTTTTTTCCACCTTTCCCTTTGTATCAGTGTATAGGTAACAAGAACTTCTGAAGCACATTCTAAGAGTTTCATCTAGATTTAAGTTTTCTTTTTCTTAGTGATCGTATTTGATTAATTTTACTGGAGGAATAAGTATTTTGGAATTGAAAACTTAGGGATAAATTGCCATGCATTCTACATAAATAAATGTCCCTTTCAAAAATATTACGGCCGTGAGGGCCCGACTAACAAGTTTGGGGGCCCGGGGCAAAAGTCCTATTTGGGGGCCATCGCAAGTCAGTCCGAAAATAAAACTTAATTTTATTTTACATAAGATAACAAAGTCAATCTTCTTTAACAACCAAAATGAAATACACTGCGTTAAAATTAACTTGAAAGCTTAAAAATCTTAGATGTTGGTTTTAAATTCTTTATAAGTATTTTTCGGGACCCCTTCAAAATAGGGTCTCAGAAATCAGGCTCTGATGGCGGTAGGAAAAAATACAATTCCTAGTTACAAATCATTGTAGAAATGGGACTTTAATTATTTGTATTCCTCTGATCAAAATAATACTTTATTCATCCTATAGAGGGCGCTCTCCTTATCAAGTTTCCTTTTGATTTCCATTAAGGATATAAATCTTCACAATTCTTTCAACCAAAAGAGAGTAAAGATAGTCCCGTTTTAAAATTTTGTCATAATACTTTTGATTTATTAAAAAGTTAAAATAACACATGTTAACTTTTTAAAAATACACAAGTGAAGGTTTTTACAAAGTAATTTGTTTTGCCTTTAATATTTTACTGCCAGTTTTATACACGTTTTTAAGGAGTTAATTATAGTACAATAGCTTAGCAGAAGGGGGCAAGAATGTCAATAATAATAATAAGTAAAAAAATTAAATTCTTGAAATGGGTAAACACGAAAGAGTATTTTCTCTGTTTAAACTGATAACATATTTCTAAGGGGGTTATTTATATTTTTCTGTTTCCTCTACAAATCACACCCACATGCGTCCCGGCATTTCTTATAGACACGAGCATTTTTTTTAAATTTAAAATACTATCAGAGTTGTAACACATTAAAAATAACAGTTATTTTAATTCAAAATAATGAATTACAAAATTTCTTTGATAGTTTACACTATTCATTGTATCAGATAAATTTTTTAAGTTATTCATTTAATTACTTAATCACCTATTAAGGTGGATAGATAAGAAGTTAAAGAAATCAAGCATTAAATTACTTTCTTCCCATATAGGTGAAACTTACCCACACAAAAAAAATCAAATTTAAATAAAAATTCTATGTAAATAGAAAATCATATAGGATTATGTGTTTTAAATTGTAACTTTTTCTTCGCTCTCTTTTTCTCAAATCATAAATTTAAATAAATTGCTAAACTAAAAATGTAAAAATATATTTTAAATATAAAGTTATCGAGTTTTATAAAGTATTATACTATATCATCAAAATTGCTTTACATGATTTTGAATTAGGATTTTTAATAGATGTAACGAATAATATACAGGGTGTTTCAAAAAACCTGTAACGATAGGCTATTTCCTAAAATATTTCCCCTAGACCCATACTTCCAATGGAAGATTTTCTTCAAATGAGGTGAAGAATTATATGACACCAGTTTCAACTCAATGGGGGGTCTATTTTAGAAGATGCAGAAAATAAATTTTTATACGGCCCCCGTAGATTGAAACCCCCAATAAGAAAACTTTTCTCCATTCATTTCTTAATCAGATACAAAAAATTTCATCTCGATATCTTCAAAATTCACCAAGATATTAAAAGCTAAAATTCATGACTTACACCACTTTATCATACCTATGAGTGACACAATTTTACTGCAAAATAGGGGCCATCCACAAACTACAGTTGAACATTTTAGAAACCAAACTACCGTAAAACTTTGATTTTTTGAGGTAACAAGGACTACATGAAAAACTCCTCTCTGCCATGGTGTTGAGCTCGCTCAACTACGCTAATCCAGATACCTATTGCTACTCATATCAGCGATGCCCAGAGGGGGCCCATCAGCTCTCATTTTGCGTTCAGATTTGTGACGTCATTGGTTTGAAAGTAACCCTCCTACCAATCAATACTTATACCTAAATCAATACTTATTTATAAACTACCTTGAGTTATCGAAAAGATTATAAAAAATATTTCTTGGAGCCCCGAAATCAGGTTCTCCTTCATACCTATTAGCTACGTAAAAAATAATCGTAGAACGAGTGTGTGACTCCCAGAAACACTTGATACTCAGGGATCAATACCTATAAGTTCCGATTTAGGCAAACACTGCTTTAATGTTTAATAGAATGACGCGCTTTTTAACTTGCGGACGGTCCCTTAAAAATATAAACCCGCATATCTCAGTGAATTTTGAAGATATCGAGACAGAACTTTTTCTATCTTATTGAGAAGTGAATGGAGAAAATTTTTTCCACTGGAAGTTTCAGTCTACAGGGGCCGTATAAAAAGTTATTTTCTGCATCTTCTAAAATAGACCCCCCATGGAGTTGAAACTGGTCTCATATAATTCTTCACTTCATTTGAAGAAAATTCGCCATTGGAAGTATGGGTCTAGGGGACATATGTTAGGAAATAGCCTATCGTTACAGGTTTTTTGAAACGCCCTGTACATTGAAAAATTTTAAGGCATAAAATCCTTTTTATTTCTTGAGTAGATAAAAACTTACTTCAAAACATTGGAGTCGTTTAACGGATATCTGTCTGCTTTTTTTAATTGAGTGAAATATATAAAATTAAGATTAAAAAATTAGTAATTTTTTTATAAATTAAATTAATTAACTCGTAACTTTTGTTATCTTAAGAACTTTTTATTCCAGATAGATTAATTATACCGTTACAATATGCAATCTTTTATATTTATGTACTTTATCTGAATGTGTGGATCAATATTCATTTAAAATAACCTAAAAAATATAGAACAATGTATTTATTAAACTTATTGGATTTGTTTTGAAATTAGTCTTTATTCACTCAAGAAATAAAAAGGATTTTATTCTTTGATATTTTTCAATGTATATTCTTCGTTACACTTGATTAAAAACCCTAATTCAAAATCAAGTAAAACAATTTTGATAATATAGTATTTCAAATGCTTTATAAAACTCGATAACTTTATGTTCTAAATACGAGAAATCATTATACTAATTCTTCTATCGAGTTTACAAAAGAAGATAAGGCTAAGATTTTTTCTTTTTCTTTCCTTTTAAATAACAGTTATCATTAAGTTATATTAACCTTTTACAGGCCGAATTAAGATCCAGGTATATTTTAATTAATTTTTTTACACAAATTACCTTCTAATGGTTCAATTAAGATAAATTATTAATATGAAGGCGGTAAAAAATTTGTAAGTGTGATTTTCACCATGTTCCCGATTGGGAACATTGGCCACTTCCGACTATACTTCGACCGGGGAAACAAGCGTAGACTTAAATGATAAACAAATCAAATAAAACCCAAATTTTGGGGAATAACTAACAAAATCAACCTTAATTATAGTTTATCTTTGTGTTTAAGCTGTAATTTTATAGAAATTTCAGAAGTTTGAAAACAATTTAATGGCATTTTTATGTGACGCATAAGCAAAATACCAAAATTTTTTACCTTATGTAAGTAAATTTTATACACTAGCCTTAAAAATACAATGTTAAATTTTGGATATCTAAAACAAATAAAATATGTATGAGAAATTGATTAATTTTAATTTTCCTATCATAGAAAGCCAAGTTTTTATTTTGTTACACACAATAAAAATTTTGAAATAATTGTACTTTTATAAATAGGATTTAAAATGTATCAAAATAATTTGTACAAAAATATGATCAAATATTTGAGTAATGAATGAAATAATTGGTTTTTGAATGTAGCATTAATATATTTATAAGAAAATTTCAATGTCATTACCATCAGGGTTGGCAAAAACCCGGGTTTTTTTTGAAAAAACCCAAGTGGGTTGGGTTTTTGTCGGGTTTTTTCAATAAAACCCTGAAAAAACCCATATAAAACTGGGTTTTTTCGGAAAAAGTGTGGGTTTTTTCAAAATTAAGTGGTTTTCTCCGTTAAAGTAAGTGGGTTTTTTCAAATTTTGGTGAGTTCTTTCCATGTAAAATGTGTTCTGTCAAAATAATGTCAGTTTTTCCACAGTTAAGTGGGTTTTTTCAAAGTTTTTATACTTTGAAAAAACCCACTGAAATTGTAAAAACGCCCATTATTTACTGAAACCTGGTTTAAATTTTGAAAAAACCCTCTAAAATTTAAAAAATATCCTAAACTTTGAAAAAACACATTCAATATTGAAAGCAATCTATTAAACTTTGAAAAAACCCACTGAAATTTTTAAAAAATCTTCTTTATTTTTTATATCTAGTTTGAACTTAAAACGTCCTAAATTTTGAAAAAACCCTATTCAATAATAAAACCCACTGAATAATGAAAGAACCTATTTAACTTTTAAAAAAACTCCCTGAAATTGAAAAAACACCATTTAATTTTTAAAACCTAGTTTAAATTTTGAAAAAACCCATTAAAATTTTAAAAATATCCTAAACTTTAAAAAAAACACATTAAATTTTGAAAGAACTGCCAAAATTTTGATTTTTCTTGAAAAAACCCAAAAATGGGTCCAAAATGTGGGTTTTTTCACATGGATTTTTTTGAAAAAACCCATTGGGTCCAACCCAATTGGGTCCAATCCAGCCAACCCTGATTACCATAGTCATTACTAAATAAAGTCTGAAGCATAGTATCCTTATTATCTTATACAAAACGCAATATGGATTCCATATTTTCGAAATTTATTTCTTATGGATAATAAATAACACAATTTCAGACGTGTGAAGCTACTAACCTTTCTTTTTTACTAGCATAAATTCTCTGCGATAAGTTATTAACTTTTGAAGCCGACTTATTCAATGTTTATGCACATTCATCATTTCTCTGAACAAAATCGTAGATTCAAACGAAAAAAAAATATACAATCAAATCCAAAAACAAACCAGCTACTTCCTTTCTGTTAGGGGATTCCCCTTTAAGCAATTATATAACCTTTTTATTCTTTACGAAAAAGAAATACCCCCGTTTTACTGAGTTCTTTAATACAACGCCATACTACAAACTCGGGTTTCCCGTGTATAGCGGCGACAGGCCAATGTTCCCAATTGGGAACATGCATGTTTCGCAAGCTACTACAAGCGGGTTTTTAATAGTTATTAATCATACTGAGGATATCTATTTAAGGTAAGTCTTTTCCAATATCCTTACCAAATTTTGGAAACTTGGGACAATATTTCGATTTTTCATGAATTATTTTGTGTACCTCTGTCAAAAAGCGTAAAAATGGCCTATTTTAAGATTTTTTGTATTTTTTTCTTATAAAGATAGCAACTTGTTCTTAATTTTAAAAAATCAATTCATCTTTCAACTTTACATGGTAAAATTTTCAACCGTATACCAATAGTAGTTATTTTTTTATGAATTTTCAAACACGATGTTCCCAATTGGGAACATTGGCCTGTAAAAGGTTAAATAGCTAAAAAGCGCTAGCAATAATTCTGAGATATTCTAAAGCACCTTAAACAGAATCTCCACAGCTAAATCTCCACCAGACTGAAACAGTAGCAAGTCTCCTCCACCAATCACCTCTCTTTCCTCCAAGACATCGATGAATAGTCTTCATCACAGATGAACAGGAAACCATGGCGAAGCGAAAAAAAACGGTAAGCGATCCACATTTTTTGAAACTTTAAAAAGAGACGATGCAATAAAAAAAGCAAAGAATCCACCAAGCCAGGGTGGAGCCATCCCGAAATCCGCCTGCCCAACTGCATATACGCTATTCCAATCCGAACCGTCATCCACGGAACTCACCAATACATCATCATAATAGCACGCCATCATAATCATAAAGCCACTTACCGAAAATGGTCCGCAGCCGCGTTTTTTCTATCTACCCTCAGTTATTGATGAGGCGAAATTTTTTTTTTCAATCGATTTTACTTTCCGAAGAATGGCTACCTGAGGACGACCTTGGAGGCTAATTGTTAATTGTGGTACTCCTAATCCCCCACCTCTGTTCGAAATTTTTTGCGGGGACGGGTGCTCGTAATTAAAAAAAGAACGAAAGTAATTACGATGAAAGCGGGTGCCGAATGTGCCGAACGTGGTGTTGGAGTGCACACCTGAATGGTTCTTCAAGGATCGTTGAGCAAACATGCCTTTCTAGTGATCCAATCGCTATACTTATGAATCGTATTGGGGAGGATATGGATGTAAGCACGCCAATCGCATGCGATCTAAATATGGATCCATTGTACTTGATTGGACAGAGTAGTGATCGGTATAGCGTCTACTTTTAATTGTTTTTAACATTGTATAAGGAAAGTAAATATTCGGGGAGGCACCTATGAAGAGCGACCGATATGGAGATTCATCCATACCATATCAGATGGAATATGACATAGATGTAAGCATGACAATAGCATGCAATGGAGAATTGCACGTCTTTTCCCGCAATTTTTTTTCAGTTAATTACGAGATACTTTATTACAGAAAGCACCTAACAGTGTGACGTCACATGTGCCTTAGGGTGGGTCAAAAATATTTTTTTCACATTTTCCCAGGGGCACAGCGATAAAAGGGTGCCAAATGGTCTCAAACTAACATGTGTAAAATATTATTCGATTATAATAACTCTTTTTGCCTCCGGATTGGCCTCAAAGTTTCGATTAATATAGTAATTTCATGTAAAAATGGACGAACGAAAATCAAGCTTTTACCTCGATTCCACAAATCCGTCATGAATATAAATGTGCACAATGGTATAAAAATCATCATTGAAGACTATAAAATAATTATAAATGAAACCAGAGTTGAAATACTTGAGTTGTAATACAACATATTTAGAAATACCTCAATGGTAGAACTGCCAATCAAAAATTTCCTCCTGGAATCATTAAAATGTGCGAAACCTTTATTGTTGGTTGAGTAGGATGGTAAAAACATTAAATTTTTAATAAAAATGGATTTGTCAGAAGGTGGGTACCTTTTTTGGGCTATAGGTTTCAACCCCAAGAAAAACATTTGGATAATAGTTTGAAAGTTGGGATTTCCTTGAAATTTCTTGGCATATTAAGAATAGTCAGTCCCAAGTGTCCCCATTGATTCCCTAATGTCCAAAAATAAATTAAAACCACATTTTAAGAGTCAAATTTTGAAATATTTTCTTAAGAAGAGCGGTAGATCCCAGTTTCAGCTTAAAGCTCAGTATTATCCCCTAAGTTTTTAAATAAGTTACATTACTTTTCAAAGCTTACTTGTTATTATTCTTAACAGTTAAATTTGCGATATTTAAATTTTTATGAACGCATAAGGGAATGCTAAGAAGCTATTTTGAGTCAATCCTCAAAGAAGTAGAATTTCATAGGCCTGGGTTTCAGTCAATTGCTATAGCAAAAAATTAGGTAAATCATGACTGAGCGAATCATAACTGATAATGCCTATGAACGAACTATCCATTCGACAATTGTTTCAACATATTTTTGTGATCATATTTGGATCCCAAGACCAGCCAGCGAAAACTGTCCGCTGAATTTCAAAAGCGAGGCATAATTATGAAAAATACAACTGTTTCTATTTTGAAAAACTAAAAATACCGTTTTATACTGACCAAACTTGAGGGAGAATGTATATGAACTAAAAATATTTAAAATCTGTACCACTGACAATCCACTGTTTGTTGGCAAAAAGAGATTCATATTCTACGGCTCTTGTTAATATGATAGCATATTATATTGCCACTTTGGAAGTTGATTTTGTATTAATAATGTATGAAGGTGACTAATGTGATTAAAATTGATTTTAAATACCCTTATTTGTGAACTTTAAAGAGTTATCAACAAAAAAAATTAATTTATAAAATTTTTAAAAAATATGAAAAATTACATATTTTTGTTCTATTTGAGGCCAATCCGGAGGCAAAAAGAGTTATTATTATGGAATAATATTTTACATATGTTAGTTTGAGACCATTTGGCACCCTTTTCTTGCTGTGCCCGATAGAATTTGTAAAATTTTTTTTTCGCCATAGGAAAATGACCCACCCTAATGTGCCTCTTGGAAATGTGGGAAACCCCGTTTTCATTGAAACACTAGGCTATAAAGATATTAGAACTCAGTACTTCAAAGCAGAATGATAGTAAAATCAAGGCACATTTGAAGTCACAAGCTGTTTCAGCTCAGAAAGAAAAGTAGCTATTTTAATTAAAAATAACTTAAAATTTAGGGATTTTAAAGGTAAATTAAAATGCTTTTTGGAGGTTTTAAGCCATTCTGAATACATTAAGATTAAAAAAATTGACTGTGATAAATATGAATCAATTGTAAGTTATTCAATTTGGCGTATGGAAAACGCATTATATTTTTCAGAGGCTTAAGAAACAAGAATTCAACACACTTATAGTAAATCCAATACATTTAAACATTTGCTTTAATTGTTCGGCTGTAACCCAGTCTATACAATTTTTGTAGGTCGTGGCTAATTCACAGGAGCGGTAGTATGGTTTCGAATGATATAAATCATAAATTTCATGAACCGCGATCATGAAAAATCTAAAATTTGTGTTTTTATAACTTAGGTAAATGACTAAAAGTGTTCTTAGATCATAAAAAAACAAAAATTTCTCATTTTGGCCTTATCTCCTCTTCTTATCTTGGTTCTCCTATGAACTAGCCACGACCATTTTGGTCTATGTTCAGTTAAACCCTATTAAAAATAGGCCTTTCAAAGCATGCCTTTTTTCTCCATCAGGCAGAAACAAAATGAATCCAAGAAAATATTTAGATTTAATCAGAGGAAATAAAAGAACCTCTAAGTTGTCTTTTCATTTTCAACATTATATTAATTTCAATAGAAAAAGGCTAAATAGTATAAAAAATTACCAGGAGTGAAAAATGTATTAGATTTTTGAAGTTTTGCGCACAATGAATATTTTTCATAAAAAATTAAAAATGTGTATTTTAAGCTCTTGTTAAGATAACATTTGTTTTCAAAAAAATCTAGAAAATTTTCATAAGCTTTCTTTAGAAACAGTTTTTCTTAAGTGTTTAATAACGAGTGTCAAGAGTATACTTATTAATTAATGATTGTCTTAATTTATGCAAAAAAATGTTTTACTCAATACTCTGAATCCCTTAAGTAATTTACGAAATACTTAAATGCTTTCATGAAGATCTAATTACGTCCTACATTAATTATATAGCCTATTTTAACAAAAAGAAAGCTAAGCGAATTCTTCCAAGCAATATTTTTATTTTTATATGAAAAAAATTGAGGAATTTTTCCTCTTTCTAATGTCTTTGAATTTATTTCTCAATAATCTTGCTTGCTAGTTAAAAATTTTCGTTTAATGGATGTAAAAAGGGATTTATATAACAATTTAGAAATTGTAGAATACATATATGGTTGGTAAAATGTATGCGCCCGTTAAAGATTTAACTAACTCTTAAACTATGTTCATAAAGGAAAATATTTTATCTTCTTATATAACCTTTATTCATTTTCCGCTTTCTTGAGGCTATTAATATCAGTAATTTGTAGCTAAAAGCATAAATCTTTAAAAATAACTAATTTTTTTTAGGCCTTCGAGTGTAAAAATTCAATTAAAGCCTGTTGGATTGCTACTATAAATCTAAAACAAACTATAATAGTATTTACAGTAGGTAGAAAACTTAGTTTAGTCGTAAATCCATACGGCAGTAGATGGAATCAGTTATGAGGGTCTAAGATAGAATACATAAAGGAGATTTATGTGTGCTGCCTCTTCCACTCATACCATAGTAGCTGTAAATAGATTCCATGATATATTAACAACCCTGTGAAGATAATATATTCTGATTTTGACAGTTATTGAGACAAGTTTTCTAGGTGTTATAGTTAGAAGAGTATGAAATTAGCTTATGTACCGTCGAATATTCTGCTAAATCGTGATACCTGAACTGATTTGTAGTTGTACGTGATTATTTTTCGAGTGGTAATTTTTCCTTGCTTTGTTCGGCTATTGTTGAATGTGTAATTATTTAAAATAGTGGGTTTTAGTATAATCTCTCAAGTTAAAACCAAGTGTAAATATATTAACAAGATGTGTGTTAACTCTTTTAAATCAAATAATATCTTTCTTTATAATAAGGAACGTGTTCAGCGTTCAATAAAATATTAAACGCTTATTCAAATTATATAATTTTGTTAGTGCTTTTAATCTTTACGTAATGGTGATTAAAATGGTGGTTAGCTGATTGGGGTTTAATTTACTTTGCTACTATAGTACGTAAATTAAATCCCAAAATTATCCCAATTTTAGGAACTCATTCTGAATAAACAGAAATTATAAAAATTCTTCAATGAAAAACATTCAAAATTATGAAAAATAGTTTTGGTGTTACAAAAATAATGATCTTTATTCATAGAAGTTTGTTCGTGTAAAAAGAATACAGAACAATTTTAATAGGCCCTAAAAATGGTTGGCATCATCAATTATTATATAATATCATATCAATTATATATATCATGGCCGAATATATCAATATGAATTACATTTTAGAGATAAACACTTTAAAATAAAAAGTTATAAACACGGTAAAAATAGAATCCATGTAAAGAATTAAACAGATGATACTAGTTGAAACAAAAAAAATAAATCTCAAAATTATCTCAATTTAAGGAACTCATTCTGAAAAAACAGAAATTATAAAAACTCTTCAATGAAAAAAGATTCAAAATTAAAGTTAGTTTTGGTGTTACAAAAATAATGATCTTGATTGATAAAAGTTTGTTCTTGTAAAAAAAAATTAAGAAAAATTTTTAATAGGCACTAAGAATGGTTGGCATCATCAATTATATAAATAAAAAGTGGCTGAATATATCAATATTAATTACATTTTAGAGATTAACACTTCCAAATAAAAAGTTATAAACACGGCAAAAGTAGAATCCATGTAAAGAATTAAACAGATTATACTTGTTGAAACAAAAAACTAAATCCCAATTTAGAGGAACTCATTCTGAATAAACATAAATTATAAAGTACGTAATTCTTCAATAAAAAAATATGCAGAATTATGAAAGTTAGTTTTGGTGTAACAAAAATAATAATCTTGATTGGTAAAAGTTTCTTTCAAACATTAATCCCCTCTGCATTTCATTTTATCCAGCAAACAAGAACCCGATTAAACTTCGCAGTTCACCTTCCTTCATTTCTTAACCAAGTAAAAAGTCTCTCGAATTACCAGAAAATCACCGCAAAACCTTAAAAAGGAAAAACACATAAATCACAAAAGCCTTCACGTCCCATCCCCAAATTGATTGGGATTAGGGGACCCGCAAAAACCACAACTATGCTAAAAGAGATTCATTCGGAAGACAAAAGCACCACAAAATTCCTCAGCTCCCTTCATCCCCATAATTCCAAATCCCGGGGTTCGCCCGAACGAAATTGCCGTCTCCAGCAGAGACACGCAAAGTGAAAGAAGCACTAATGACACGGATTTGACGAAAATCGTTAGGGCAAACATTCCGTCCAGAATGTCGTCGGGTCCCCCTTCTTATTAAAAAGGGGCGACTCTTCATCGCTTGAGCAAACCTCTTGCTTTTGTGCGAGTCTTGTAATGGCGTGTAAACCGCAAATACTTTCCCCTCCTCACTTATGGTCTTGAGCACGCTAAATTCATCGAACGGAAGGTATTGCACGTACAACACGTGCCAGGGAATCGCGGTTACGGTTGCGGTGTTATAAAAAGAATGACCATTGTTTCCTCAATCATTTTAGATTCATCTTCAGATAGATCGTCATTTTGACCTTATATTTATTTTTCTTCAATCGCGTGAAAATTAAATTGTTATAGATATCAATTACAGATAAACGTTTTACCAACGAAAATCGATTATGATATTATTGATATTATGGAATGTTCGAAATATTCTGAAATGCGAAAATGAAATTTATTTTTTATTCTATAGAGCAGTGGTGTCCAACCTTTTTTTTTGCCGAGGGCCAATTTACTTTCGAAGAATTTTCTCGTGGGCCACACACTTTTAAAGATTTTTCTAAACAAGAAGAAAAATTACAAACCCCGTTTTCAATGAGAAGTTTGCATCTGTTTGGAGGACACTAGTTCCTGTAAATTCGGCTCCAAATTTGTAACACTTATCCTTAAAACTGAATTAAAATGATCATCTGTTTCGTTTCGTAATGTCTCTTGATATTGTGTTCTTTAAACACTGCCACAGTCTCCTTACATACGGTTTATTTTCTCGCTGAATGAAGAAATATGAATTTGTGTCCACTTTTCTTGAAAGTTTTGGCATTTGTAGTGAATCTTCAACTTTTTACGGTCGGACATCTTTTCGTGAAAAATATTTATCCAATGGCAAATTCCCCGTGTATAGAAAAAACTAAAACGGAGAAGTAAAAAAAATATTACGGGATGTGGAAGAATTCCTTTTTTATCATCTTTTTTTTAGATGGAAGTGCCATAATATCTCGCACGATGTCGTGGTTTTCTTGGAAGATTTCTGAAAGTGGTTTTTGTTTTTAATATTTAACGAGTCCGCGGGCCCACGGGCCGTAGATTGGGCACCACTTCTATTGGAGCATTTGCGATCACACGACTCGGACCTAGCAACGGCCTTAGCAACAGATTGTTTTACCTACAGCAGTTAACAGTTAAAAGAAAATAACTGGTCATGGAATGCTTCTATTAGAGCATTTGAAATCACATGACTCGGACCTACCAACTTCCACTGCCGCACCTAGCAACCGCCCTAGCAACAGACGGTTTGACCTACAGCAGTTAAAAGAAAATAACTGGTGTCACCTGAAAACACTCTATGGGTTTGGAGATTCTACTGCATAAATATTTAGTTATGCAATCTAAAGAACTTGGAAAAAAACCTTTTTGCTACTTTATTCAGCCAAAAAACCTTATAAATGACCATAAAACACCATTCACCATACCATCAATAAAGATAAAAGTTGAGAGAACAAAAAATTTCAATCATTTTAATTATAAACATCCTTTATAATTTTTCAAAGTAAATTATTACTGATAATAAGTAATCCCTAATCCAAATATGGAGTGCATGCAATAAAAGTTTATTCATCTCTCATTATGGGGTCCTGACTCTCTCTCTCTCTCTCTCTCTCTCTCTCTCTCTCTCTCTCTCTCTCTCTCTCTCTCTCTCTCTCTCTCTCTCTCTCTCTCTCTCTCTCTCTCTCTCTCTCTCTCTCTCTCTCTCTCTCTCTCTCTCTCGTGGAAGCTTATTTATAAAAGGCACTTATTCTTTCAAAAAATCTCAGAGATAAAAAGCTTATTAAATGAGAAGCCCTGTGTGTGATCCATCTTCAGGATGATTTTCACTAATTTCAGCAATGCATCTTCATTTTTAATATGGGAGGGTATAATTTTTAAAGGTGGTTGGTTAGTTAATATTTAATACAGCAAGGGCCCTTTTTGAATCCAGATGGGAAATCCGTGTAAATTTCCTACTTCACATTAAGATACACTCAACGGATAAACTTTAATTTTGAAACTTCTAAATATAAATAATTAGTTGCATTCCATCAGTTTTTTAACGCTTTAATAAAACAACTTTATTTATTTTCGTTTCATTTGGTTTTTGAAATGTCAAAATGATTACCCACGCTTTACAAGTTAATAATCTCTAGTTAAAAAATCATACATTCATTAAATTGTCATATCAATGAGTGACTTTTCAAAAAACAAAAACCTAGCAAAACTTTTCACCATTTTAGAAAGCCATTTGAGGAATATTTTTAAATGCACATGTGAAAAAAATACATATTTCACACATTTAAAGGTTTAACAGTTTCAATCTTAAGACTCCCAATATTACCATTGAATCCATTGTGAAACTCATTTGAGAATTAAAAGTTGTTTTAGAAAAAATGTAAAAGATGGCTACATAATCGATTTCACACCTTGCCAGTTCTTTTTTTTAATTTAAAATCTATATTTTTTTTATTCTGGAATTTCTTGTAAAAGGTAACATTAAAGGGCAGCTTCAAAGTAACACACACATTAAAGTTCAGTTAAAGTGCTTCAACTTTAGGTCCGTTGCTGTTTTTGATATTTATAAATGATTTATGTAACCTTAATTTACACGGTAAAATCATAAGTTTTACCAATGATACAGTTCTTTAATATTCCGTCGATTCCACTGAAGATTTGAACCAAAAGATTTAGTTAAAATTAGTATATCGTTTCTTGATAACTGTCTGAGATTAAACGTCGATAAAACAAAATACATGATTTTTAGCTTAAGACAAAATAATCCAATTCAGCTTTCCGTTAAATATCATGTTTATCACTGTAACAATTATAATGATTGTAATTGTAAATCAATTGATAAAGTGTCTACAATTAAATATCTTGGACTTCATACTGACTGCAACTTAAAGTGGAAATCCCATACCAAGTATATTGCTGATAAATTAAGACTAATAATGCTAAATTTTTATCATTTAAGGCCAAAAGTAAGCAGCAAATTCCTAATAACTCTTTGCACTCTTGGGTTCAATCTCGAATTAACTACGGTTTAATAATATGGGGTGAAGATTATAAGATATATTTAAAAAGGATATGTAAACAGGGAAGATTTATAAGATTGTTATCATCTCAAGCACATTCCATTAATATTGATAAGTTCAAACTATTGAATATTTTACCTATTCACTACATCTTCTACTTTAAATCAAGTCTCTAAATCTCTACTTAAATTCCGATGTCTGCAGAAAGCTAAACATAATAAATCCCCAAAGACCTAATGTTGTATATACTGTACCTAAACCTGAAAAAACTATTTTTTGCAAAATTTCTTTTATCTAGCCCCTAAGTTCTCTACCTTACTACCTTTAGGAATTCAAAATAGTCTAACCAAACATGCATTTAAAAAGAAATTAAAAGACATTTTGTTTTCCATTGGGGACATTGAAACTGTTTTGTTTGATATTGCATTATTAGTGTAATTATAATCCATTCTTATTTTTTGCACTATTACTTACCTTACGACAGATAGTAAACCCATAATTTACGACACCTTGTTTGCCACTTCTTATATCCTGATTGATATTGTACTTATAATTTTTTTTCGTCTTGTTTTCATGTAATGTTCACTTTTATTTATAACCATGCTTAAATTTTTATTGTAATTCCTTGTGTAACAATTGTAATCAACTGTTTTTTCACCTGAATGGATCGTTCTACGATCCCAGCTGATATGATATTTTCTTTACTTTGTTTGTTGATTATAAAATATAAATAAATAAATAAATTTGGCAGTATTTATACAACATCCTGCCTTTCTAAATAATTATTAAAAATAATGATATTTTTTTAGGAACTTAAATGAAAATTCCAATCAACTTGTTCAAAAAAAACTTAAAAATAAGACTTTTTTAAAGTCACAATTGCAAATTTTATTAAGTTCTATATTTTTTATGTTTATTGAAAAGAACAATTTTTTTATTGTAGGGGACAATGGGGCACCTTGTGACACTCCCCTTTTCAGACGTAATTGTATAGTTACAAACTCGTGATTGAAGATTCTTATGAATAAACCTAAAATATCTCTACTCTTAAACGTGTTTTGGAATCTATGGTTCGTCCGGATAATTACTTACATCAGTCTTTTTGTTTTGCGTGGTGCAAATTTACAATCACTTGTAGTTACAAAAGCATTCTTTTTAATAAAAGAAGAGTATTTATGTTATTAAAATTATGTTGAGATAGATTAAAATACGTGTATCCACTAATGTTTAAGAAAATCCATTATTCTTTTTTGGCAAATCCAAAAGAGTAATTAAACATAACATCAAGAGTGTCAACTGGGGCACCTTGGGGCATGTTAAAAGATACCTGAAAACTTTAATGAGTAAAAAAGGGTGTTTTTATATTAAAAAATCATTATTAATTCAAGAATAAAGAAGGTTGTAATTGATGCAAAACCTTTTCTGATAGTTTACCAAATTGTAAGTGATTTTTGTGCCATGACAAAAATGAGGAAATCGGAGAAAGATTCGGATATAAAAATATATTGGATAACTAATTACTATTAAACATTGCTTTTTCATTATTTTTGTTATTTTTGTATATTTTTTCAAATAAGAATTACAATTTGTGCACTATTATTGAAAGTGTAACAAGGAGGGCCACTATGAGGCACCTTGGGATATTAAAATAGTTTTTTATGATCTCCCTAAAACACATATTTGGATGGGAGCTGTGTTTTTAGATGCCCAAAGGACCATATTTAACGCATTTTAGGGAACGTACCCATACTACGTGACCCATTTTTTACTATTTTCGACCCCCCCCTCCCCCCCTTGGTGACCGTCCGTAATATATGCCAAGTCCCCCCTCCCCCTCTAGTTTTTACGTAGTTATTCATCAATACAGTTTTCCATAATTTTTTGCAAACAAAAAGTTTAAAAAAAATAATTTGGCTTGATTTGTGTAATTTTAATAATTAATTTGTCTTAATTTGGCAAATTTCAATTATTTATTTGGCTTAATTTTGTCGTATTTACCAGAGGAAATTGACTACGTGACGAAATCTTTTAATACGTAATCTTTTATTACGGAATTCCATTACGAAGTTACGACTTTTCTTCTCTTTAACTGTATTCCTACAAACCTGTAGCCTGCTGTTTTTTCAGTGTTCTTCCTTTTTTACACCAACATAGCCGTATCCGTTCCTTTTTGAGGGGACAAAAGCCTCTCGAAATTTCCTCTTAACCGTTATACCAACATGAACCTATGCCTCCTAAATGTTATAAGCTGTAATTTATATATGACAAGTATGCAAAATTCATAAATATGACCCTCATTTTTTAATTCAATAAATATAGAACAAAAAATTAATTAAATTGAAAATAATTAATAATTAAGAAATAGGTAATTAATAAATTTTATAAGGTAAAAATGGAATACTTCAAACAAATAAATACTGTTTTCAATATTGGTATAATAATTTATATCACTTTTCTTCTCTTTTACTGTACTCTCAAACCTCTAGGTCCCCTTTCTGGGAAAATCCCATTTTCCCATATTTTGTTTTCTTTTCAGATAGCGTAAGAACTATTGATCTCTCGCAGACTTGGTTCAGGGCTTAAATTAAAGCTAAATAATTGTTTTAGAAGGTTTTAGCCCTTACTTCACTCTTAGAAGTGTTATATAGCCAATAAATTGCTTTAAATACGAATTTTACTCAATTTTTCGAACTTTTTTAACAAATTTTCAATTTTTGAAGAGATGTAACTCGGGATCTATTGAACCTATAAGCCTGGAAATGGTCTTAAATTGTTGGTAATTTTATCTACTTTAAAAAAGATACTTGAAACTTTTTCGTGGGGATGCATTTACTACGAGTAATAAGCCAAAAACTGAAAAATGAGACTTTTAAACGCCCCCCCCCCCTACATTAAGCTCAGGGGCTAGGGTCGGGGACTTTTGATATGTTTACCTCCAAACTAGTCAAAACAAAGTTCTAAAGTCAAAAATTGTGTACCAAGAACTTCCCTCTATTACCCTTCGTTGCCTGGACTATAACTGCGTTTGAATAAATAACAATGTATAAAAATTAAAAATGTTAATTAGCAGTGTCCCAAGGCGCCCCACCCTCCCCTACACAATTTTTATCGACATTAACACTCTCCACCAGATTCAACTCTACCTGAACAACAGATTCATAATAATTGCGATCTCCGATACCTCAACCATTATCAGAGCGGTCAAGTGTCATAACGCGTTTGTATCAACACAGCCTTTCTCATCCGATGAATCCCTAAGGGAGGCACATATTTGCTTGGATGGAACTGGATCACTAGTTTCCCAGGATTGTTTGCCGACATTCGATTCCGACGATATAATTGCCAAACGATTGATTTCTCGAGATGGCCCTTCCCTCGAGGAATTCCTATTGTCTTTTTTATTTTTTCGAGCAGTCAAGGTGATTTACCATGTTGTGCTAATGGGGGGGAAGAAAAGCGCTACTGAAGGCATTTCTTCTGGTGGCTTTCCATCTGTTGAAGATTTCTTTTATTACGGAAAATAATGGAGTCATGAACATAACGATAATTCGTAATGATGGTATTCTGCGAGTGTTTAATGATGGGTTTTTTATGTGAGGAGACATTAATTGTTATTAATTGGTGGTTCTTGGCTTTTTTGATAAACGACCCAAATCGGTAATGTCGTATTCTTCGTCCACAGTTAGGTGTCCTTTGACACCTGCATGCTATTAGAGTTTTGATCCTGCTTTCGTGTAATTCTTAAAAAGTTTGGTTGATTGTTCGATAAAATGTTAAAGATACATATTAATATGATTGGGGAGTGCGTTAAATATAATCATACAGATTTTATTGGCAAATCACAAGTTACTTTTTGTCTTAATACATCGTGGCAACAATGTTGCAGTTTTCTTTCCCGTAAAAATGAATCTACCTTTTGGGGTTAGTTGAATAATATACATTATGAGAAACTGTAGTATTATTTGAACTTTTTAATCCTAGACTGTTCGGGATTGCGTTTGATGAAACCCCAGCGGCTAGGAAAGGAATGGGTTAAGAAGAAAGGAATAGCTCTCCACCTAAGCTTTTCAGGTGGGATCACATATTTTCTTTTCAGAGATCTCTTATAGTGTGTATCTTAATAATACATTTCTCTATTTTCTTAATAGATGATATCATTACTCCCTTCATTCTAACTACCCTCAAGCAGACTTACACATTAATTATAACAAATAAGTTGATGATATTCTGAATCACAAAGATTTGATTACACTATCTCATAAGAAATATTTGAAATTTTGTTAACAACTTATTTAGTTTACTACGATGTTCATAAACATTTGAAAACTTTTTTCATAATTTGCATGATTGAAAAAAATGTTTTATATTTAATTTTTAGTGTTTTCTTTTGCTCATATAATGCATCTATATATATTTAGTTATTAGTTTATAACTTCATGAACCAAATCTATTTTACAGCGGATTTCTTCCTCTCTTTAAACTGCAAGCACCATTCCTTTTTTCTACTTAAGATCCTTTTGATAAAATTAGAATAATAATCCCCAACATAAGTCCTAATTTTTGAAAATATATAATAAAAAAATCAATCATTGTATTATGGATTTTCTTTTAATTCAAAAACTTCATTTGATTCCAAAAATAAAATCTCAACATAATTATTTAATTTTAAATATTAAGGTAAATGTGGGTATACTGGATACTTTAAGGAAAATTTGTGCTTAAATTATCGATAAATACCAAAATATTTGCTTGGAAACGGTTATTATCCTATTTTTAGGTTAATTTTATCTTCTTCTTTCGATTTTACCATTAAAAATTTTAATTAGATTGGGTAAAGTATTTTTAATTAATTTTTAAAAAGTACTCCAAATTGCATCTATAGTGGCCACATAGTTTGTTGCTTCTACAGTGGACACCTCTCTTTTTCTGCCTAAATGAGGGGTTTACGCATGAAATTGAGTAGGTAAAGACGTTTAATTCTAATTAAATATTCCTTCCCAACGAAATATATTTTAGATAAAATCAAATTAGCTTTATTTATAAATTAGAATAACAGACTTGATAGTTTCCGGCCCAAAGCCTACGCTGTAGCTGATTTGAGAGAAATTTAGCATGTAATTCAATGTTTTAGAAACCTTGGTTCTCGAAGCCAGAATGAAATCAAATTCATACAACACTCATTTTAAAGCACAATCAACAGTTTATGAAGAAAAACTGATTCCAATTAAATATATTTATGTTTCTTTTAGAAGCAGGTGCAGCTATTAGAAAATCTAAGATTATGTGTTGGTAAAGTGGCCACCCCCATAAATCCTCGTAAAGTCAAAATTTTCAAATAAATTTTATTCAGTATCATTTTATACACTCTTCTTTATCTAATTATAAATTTAAAAGTCAATCAAACCGTAATAAATACAAAAAAATCAGTTTCGAAATACCCGTTTCCTTACGCGATTCAATACGCCAAATCAAATTTCAGTCACTCGGCCGATGTTGTTATTTTCAAATATTTAAATATCCTTCCCATGCTGATCTGTGGTATCGGTGGTAATTTACCAGCTTACCTGATAGCACAATCTACTATGCCTATGAATTTTGAAGCTGTTTGATGCCTCTAACTCGTTCTATTTAAATTAATCAGCTAGGTGGCCACTATTGGTACAGTGTCCACTATACCCACATTTACCTTAGTCCTCATTCAACGCATCTTTTTATTTCGAGGCTTCTAATTTCATAACCAGATTCCTTTTTAACATCACTAAACTCTTCTTTTTAAACCGTTTTTATCGTTAATCAATGGCTCAGTGGATGCGCGCATGGTAATGGGGCATCGGTCATGGGTTCGAATCCAGTGTTTTTCTTTTTAAATGTATTAACCCATTAAGGACGACTTTAAAATAATGAAAATTCCTTACTTTTCTTTCATATTTTGTTCATTTGGACCGAATATAGTAAGAAATACCCATTTTCAGATTTTTCAAAAAATAATTTTTATGATTTTTTAACTTGCAACTTTTCTTGCCAACCGTCCTTACTGGGGTCCAAACTCTGACAAATGAAAAGTCGAAAAAAATAATTAGAATGTTTACGATTTTGATAATAAAATGTTCTCATACATAATTTAAAGAAATAATACATAAATAAAAGTGAATGGGACCTATACTGTTGATAGGGGGTCTAAGAAAGGGTATTTCACCCCTCCTGACTAGGGCCTGCTCTGTCCGAAATATTGATATTCACCTAATTTCAGGCTTTAAGAGTAGCCGAACTAGTACCCTTTAAACCGAAACGATCGGAACCCATTGATTTCAGTACTTTAGCTAGCTTTCAGGTTAAAATAGTTTTATTTATGTCCCCAGTCTGGGACATAGGGCCTTTTTTACCTACCAGAGTCATATATATTCTCAACTTTCTGTTTTTTATACCTTTGGTTAATTTTTTTGCCAAGGGAAACTTTTTCTCTTATTGAAATTATAAGTTCTTGTTAATCATTCTCTATCAAAAAGTCATCATAATTACTATATTCATCTTTATGGCTCCAGATTTCGCATATTCCCCACAGAAAATGTTGAAGATTACTCATCAACTCGATAAAAACTAAGTATTGGCCCATTCAAAATGGGCTAAATAACTCCAGTGATATTTTTTTTTTATTTTTTTGACTACTGTAAGTTTCCAGAAAACCCTTTCAAGGAATATATGTATATATGTATCCAGAAATGATTTAATATGATATTGAACCAATAAATATGTTAGGAATCGGTAAAAATCTAAAATCTATAAAAAATACCCACTAAAATTATGATCCAAGGGAAGCATTTCATCATGCTGAAGTATAAATAAGATCAACATTTATGATAAGAACTCAAAAAAGCATTAAAAATTATAATTTGCAAAAGCTACTTATGAGTAACTCTTAAAAGTTTTGATCACACATCGGACGATTGGCAAGAAAAGTTGCCAGTAGAAAAAAACCCTTGCTATTGTCAATTTAAATACCCTCATTCCAACTATAATTGGTTATAATATTTAGAATAGTATCTTGTGAATATGCTGCAATAGAAACAAATGATAAAAATAACCAAAACATTAGATTATTTTGGCGTTTTCCAAATGATCTCCCAGCTATCTCCAAAATTTAGTGAAACGCTCTGATTTTAACAGCAATTTTACTGCTAAAACGGCATAGAAGGTATAAATTTATATTTTTATCTGATAAATACATTCTTTAGAAACTGTTATCATGCATATAAACTTGTAATGTCCTCTATTAGAGTCAGTAAAAAATTAAATGTCCCTTGGCAACTTTTCTTACCAACCGTCCCTAATGAGTTAAATTAAAATACAGAGTTATTATTTCATTCTGTAGATGTGTGAGTCAATGGCTCAGTGAGTGCGCGCGTGTTTGGAGTGCGCTGGACACGGGTTCGAATCCGCTGTTTTTTCGTTTTAAATGTATTAAATTAAAATACAGAGTTATTATTTCATTCTGTAGATGTGTGAGTCAATGGCTCAGTGGATGCGCACGTGGTTGGAGTGCGGTGGACCATAGCCTTCTAGAATGAAGAGGCCTGGTCAATTCCGCGTCTCCGGCGCAATGAGTCATTCAAGGCGTCGCGTCGATAGATTCGCTGTGAGCGTACGCGCGAACCAGGAATAACCGCGCTTTTCTCGTGTTTCCCGGGCTCTTTTCACACCCATATTTTGACTATGTCTAAGCATTGCTGTGTGCCTGGATGTAAGAGTAATTACACAAAAGGTGCCAGCAGTGTGAGTGTTTTTTCCTTTCCGAAAGATGAAGAAAGAAAAAAGTTATGGCTTCGGAAAATACCGAGAGCTCAATTCGCTTTATTAATACACATTGTAAGACAAATATGTTTTTGTAAAGTAAAAGTTTTGGGGGTATTATCTTGCCTCCCAAAAAAACAGTTTTTTAATAGATATTAATCATAGAGTTAGTACTAATATAGAGACAGCTTAAACATCTTCTACGCTGTTCAAAGTGTGACCGGTTTTTCGGTTTCGTTCTGCCACTCACACTTGACCCGCCTACGAGAGCTCCCATGTTAAAATTGACTTCCGCCACTCACACAGGTCCGACTTTTTCGACATGCAAGGTTGCCTGACCGAGAAGAGTAAGCTGTCTCTATATTTGTACTAACTCTATGATATTAATAATTTAATTAAATGTTATGCTTATAACTTATTAGATAAGTTATTTGCGTTTTATGTTTTTACCTTTTAAAAGTTTATAAATAAGTACATTTTATTGACTGAAAATGGAAATCACATTTATCCATTTCAAATATTAGATTATTCATATATAAAGGAAAAGGTTGTAAACCCCAAGGGAGATATAGTATATTACCTGAAAGAGAGAGAGAGCGGCTGATTTTGAATACTCACTTGATATTTAAATCCTATTTAAAGTTACAAGGGGGGTTAATATGGTTAATATTTATCTGTGTAAGGATTAAAAATATTAAGATAGGACATGATCTATTAGTTGTTAAAATAAAGACAGGATTTTTGTTATTATAAAATAGAAATATTTTATTTAATACGCCGCCCGGTTCAGCTAGCTTCGAATCTCAACTAAGCAAATTTTCGAATGTTAATATTGGTTTGAATGACTCAAAAACGAATACAATCTAACCAAACATGTTCATTTTATAATACAAGAAGTAATTTAACTGAAATTATGGCGAATCTAATCGAATAAAGCTCGTGAAAGTCGATCGTTCTCTGAGCAAGGTTTTTTTAAAATCCCATCTATCAAAATATTTCCGCGGTATTGTAAACATTTTCACTCAGAATCATTAGTATTCGTTTCATACATCACACACATGTCTTTTTTTCTTTTTCCGATCATTTGTTTATGATTTATAGCAATTTTTCCCCTCCAAAATCGACGCGTCTATGGGAACGCAATGATAGCTTTCGTCGGAAGGTATGACTCATCATTCTTCTGTCACGGCCTCCTCGCTCTAGATGGCTATGGGTGGACACGGGTTCGAATCCGGTGTTTTTTCGTTTTAAATGTATTAAATTAAAATACAGAGTTATTATTTGATTCCATAGTTGTGGGAGTCAATGGCTCAGTGGATGCGCACGTGGTTAAAGTGCGGTGGACACGGCTTCGAATCCGGTGTTTTTTCGTTTTAAATGTATTAAATTAAAATACAGAGTTATTATTTGATTCCATAGCTGTGTTAGTCAATGGCTCAGTGGATGCGCACGTGGTTGGAGTGCGGTGAGACGGGTTCGAATCCGGTGTTTTTTCGTTTTAAATGTATTAAATTAAAATACAGAGTTATTATTTGATTCCATAGTTGTGTGAGTCAATGGCTCGGTGGATGCGCACGTGGTTGGAGTGCGGTGGACACGGGTTCGAATCCGGTGTTCTTTCGTTTTAAATGTATTAAATTAAAATACAGAGTTATTATTTGATTCCATAGCTGTGTTAGTCATTGGCTCAGTGGATGCGCACGTGGTTGGAGTGCGGTGGACACGGGTTCGAATCCGGTGTTTTTTCGTTTTAAATGTATTAAATTAAAATACAGAGTTATTATTTGATTCCATAGCTGTGTTAGTCAATGGCTCAGTGGATGCGCACGTGGTTGGAGTGCGGTGGACACGGGTTCGAATCCGGTGTTTTTTCGTTTTAAATGTATTAAATTAAAATACAGAGTTATTATTTGATTCCATAGCTGTGTTAGTCAATGGCTCAGTGGATGCGCACGTGGTTGGAGTGCGGTGGACACGGGTTCGAATCCGGTGTTTTTTCGTTTTAAATGTATTAAATTAAAATACAGAGTTATTATTTGATTCCATAATTGTGTGAGTCAATGGCTCAGTGGATGCGCACGTGGTTGGAGTGCGGTGGACACGGGTTCGAATCCGGTGTTTTTTCGTTTTAAATGTATTAAATTAAAATACAGAGTTATTATTTGATTCCATAGCTGTGTTAGTCAATGGCTCAGTGGATGCGCACGTGGTTGGAGTGCGGTGGACACGGGTTCGAATCCGGTGTTTTTTCGTTTTAAATGTATTAAATTAAAATACAGAGTTATTATTTGATTCCATAGTTGTGTGAGTCAATGGCTCAGTGGATGCGCACGTGGTTAAAGTGCGGTGGACACGTGTTCGAATCCGGTGTTTTTTCGTTTTAAATGTATTAAATTAAAATACAGAGTTATTATTTGATTCCATAGTTGTGTGAGTCAATGGCTCAGTGGATGCGCACGTGGTTGGAGTGCGGTGGACACGGCTTCGAATCCGGTGTTTTTTCGTTTTAAATGTATTAAATTAAAATACAGAGTTATTATTTGATTCCATAGCTGTGTTAGTCAATGGCTTAGTGGCTGCGCACGTGGTTGGAGTGCGGTGGACACGGGTTCGAATCCGGTGTTTTTTCGTTTTAAATGTATTAAATTAAAATACAGAGTTATTATTTGATTCCGTAGTTGTGTGAGTCAATGGCTCAGTGGATGGACACGTGATTGGAGCTCAACATCCCTGGGTTCAAAACTAGGAGTCGGTTGGACGGTTAAGTTATTTTTAGAAATAATTGCTCACAGTTACGGTTACAGTTAAAACAAACAGCTACGGTCGCAGTTAACAGTTCAGCTTAGCTTAATTGTTGTTCCTCAAGGCCTTAAAAAGGGTTAGGCTTAGTGAAAAAACGCAACTTAATAAAACTGACCGTTACGGTCACAGTTAACATATTTTTTGCTCAAAACTGCAAAACCGGTGTTTCGACGGACCCTTCTCTGCTATGCCCCTGGAACCCTTGGCGACATGGGGGCGTCCATCCTAAACCCCCAGGCCACCAATTCGTCCAGGGGGAGCAGATAAGGTCCGTCGGACACCAGTTTCGACTTCCGACCCCTGTGACATTGTGCATCGGAATACTCAGGAAAGATAAATAAATTAAATTAATCATCACACATGTTACACATTAATCACACACATTTACATGTTAGGTTACGGTTTTAAGTTACATACACCCATATTACAATTTATATTAGTGTTAGAATAGTTTGTTAGGTTAGTGGGTTTGATCTGAGTACCTTCAGCACACAAGGCCACGACTCTACCAACTGAGCCATCAGGGTACAAACACAGATGATACCTTTTTTACTTTAAGGTTACATTGGATAACTTCATTTTTAATATTTTTATACCTTTGAGCAAAAGTGATTAACACTAGAACCGCCGGAGCAGTCATTTTGACTGTTTTGCGTTTTTGATTCTAAATATTTTCAAAGATATTTGAATTGCACACTTGTGATTTCGTGACTTTTCCTAATTTATGCTTCTATATACGTCATCCGAATTTCATTTATTTTTGAAAAGCCGTTCCGGAGATATTTATTGGTCTACCTAGAACCGCCAAAACAGTCATTTTGACTGGTGGATGTTTAGCGCGTCTATTTCTTGCATTACCACTTAAATTCTTACAGATAATGCTTTCTAAAAAATATATAGAAGCTCTTCAAACAAATTTATTATATTTTATAGTTTTGACAGCTGCAAATGGTCAATATATCATTATACATCCCAGAAATTCATGTGTATAACACTTGTTAGAAATTTTTGATTTCCCACGCCTTTATATAATTTTCTATGAAAGATTTATTATTTCCTTTATGAGAAAAGAAACCAAGTTTATTTTACTGTACTGTTCTTACTTTTTACGTTGAAAAAAAGGGTTTTTATGCAATCATTCAGGCAAAATACTCCTTTACATAGTAATGCAAACAGTTGATTTTTTGAAACGTGCTAAAACGGAGTTATGACTTCATTATTTAGTTTTTAGTGTTGTGAGAAAGGGTTTTAGAGAAATATATAATTATTCAAGAAGTATTTTGTTCGTAATTTTTATTTTTGGCTAGAACGTTGTAAAGTAAAAATAACCTAATTCTTATTAGTAACAACGAAATTTAAGATGCAAAACTAAATAAATGTGTTTGTTTTAAATTGAATTAGTGTTATTTATCTTTTCTTCAAGTATTAGAAGCATTTTCGAGCTCAAAAGATTATTTTTACCTGTAGAAAAGCTTAGCAGTCAAAATGACTGTATCCGGCGGTTCTAGGTATGCGGTACTTGCCGGCGGTTCTAGTGTTAAGCTGGAACCGAACCTTGAAACACTGCCGCAGCAGCTACTAATATTATCTATAAGCCTCAGACTCTACCAACTGAGCCATCAGGGTACAGACTCAGAGGATATCTTTGTTACTTTAAGGTTACATTGGGTAATTTTATTTAATATATTTATACTTTTGAACAAAAACGATTATGCTGGAACCGAACCTTGAATCACTGCCACGCCAACTACTTATATTATCTATTAGCCTCAGACTCTACCAACCGAGCCATCCGAACACATTACCATGTTAATTGTTTTTCCAACTGGTGGCTACAGAATATACTACAGAAATAAGAAATCAATTTCAGTTTTTAGAAAAATTGGACCTCAAAAGTGGGAATTGAACTCAAGTCTATTGGCAGTCCAACCAGAAAACTGTCACACGGAAGCAGACCTTACCAAATGAGCCATAAGGGTACAGACAATGAGGATATCTTTTTTACTTTAAGGTTACATTGGATAACTTCATTTTTAATATTTTTATACCTTTGAGCAAAAGTGATTAAGCTGGAACCGAACCTTGAAACACTGCCGCAGCAGCTACTAATATTATCTATTAGCCTCAGACTCTACCAACTGAGCCATCAGGGTACAGACACCGAGGATATCTTTGTTACTTTAAGGTTACATTGGATAAATTTATTTAACATTTTTATACTTTTGAACAAAAACGATTATGCTGGAACCGAACCTTGAATCATTGCCACGCCAACTACTTATATTATCTATTAGCCTCAGACTCTACCAACCGAGCCATCCGAACAGTTTTCCAGGTTAATTGTTTTTCCAATTGGTGGCTACAGAATATACTACAGAAATAAGAAATCAATTTCGGTTTTTAGCAAAATTGAATCTCAAAAGCGGGAATTGAACTCAAGTCATTGACAGTCCAACCAGAAAACTGTCACACGGAAGCAGACCTTACCAACTAAGCTATCTGCACATCAGCTGACGGTTTTTTTTTTAATTTGGTAGTTACATATTTTGAAATTTTTAACATAAATCTGGATGCTACAATAGACAATATGCACTATGTCACGAAACATCCTAAAACTTACCCAATATACTAATTCGATCATGAAAAACCCAAAAATCAACTTTAAAAATCACAAAAAGTTTTAATTTAAGCGCAAAAAGTGTTTAAAAAAAGCCCTTAAGTCACCTGACTCAAAACGGGGCGTAACCTTGTGTGACGTCATACTTCAAGAGATTTGTTTCAGGCAATACTGTTTTGAGCACATGGAGCATAAAAACTTACTTTTTTGAATTCTCCCGTTATGCATCTGTTTAAGACTGGATAACACTGTTCTTGAAACTCAAAAATGTTCTTTTTAGAATTAAAATTTTATTCCTTTTGTACAGATTTCTTGTATTTTCATTCAGTTTCTTAGCATTTGGACTAACTTTGGAAATTTTGTAAATAAATAATGAATGTCTCGTAGGTTTTTTCTCACAATATTAAGTTTAATTATAGTCCGTATAAAATATTTAAAATATCACTAGTAAAATAAAAATGTAAAACACATTTAAAAACCAAAAAATCTTTGAATTTTTGAACTGTTGCAACAGTAAATAATTTATTTGACTTCATTAAATTCTTTCGTTTATTAATTTCAACTGATGATAATCAAGCATTCCATTTATAGCAATGTCAATGTACTAGTATCACAAAAATTCTAGTTTTCTTTTGCTATGAATTATTACATTTTATGCAGCTGGCATCACGTTTTTGTTTGTTTCTTTGTGTCTCTAAGCATAAAGTTACACTATTTATGACGAATTCTTTCATTTTTTGGTACTGAGAAAAACAATTCATCCGGTGTTCTAACACTTCTATTTTTGCACATAGGTACTAAACATCCTTTATAGTACTTTTTTACTTGTTTAGGGCCGTCCATAGCTGCCGAAATAAGAAACTACAGGCTACCAAAAAACCCCAACATAAATGCAAACACCATTGCTTTTCAATGGATGCCTTTCGCGCGTAATTTGAACTTGAAGTATGACGTCACAAGTCAGAATCGTCAAGCACTGAAGTTTTTGTTGATAGTGACGTCAGAGCAACTTTAAATGCGTTTTAAATCGAATTTATTTGATCGAATTGCAGTTTAATTAGCATTTTTCAACGTAATTTTTCATGCTCTTTCTTTTTAAAATGAATTTGAAAATCATGCATATTGTCTATTATAAGGTAAACTTTGAAGCTCATATATAGTTTTAATTTACTTTATTACTTGTTTAGAGGCTAGATATGTTAGATTCAAACTAATTGTAATTTTGCCTCCAAGTTGATCCAAAAGCTGTTTTAATAGGATGAATAGAGTTTATTTAGTTAGCATAGGATTCTTTCTGGTTCTTACGTATTATGCTGTCGACCGTTCGGCTGAATCCGAAAGATTATCAAATCCTATTGACTATTCTATAGCTGTACCACTGAATTTAACGACTGCTGAACGGTTGACGGTATAATACGTAAATACCTTCTTCCTTACTTAGAGTAAATAACTTTTTAATAAAATAGGCATTATTTTCTTTTTTATAAGAATTCAGATGATATTTGAACTTAAGCTTTCTAGACCCTCTTGCCTAGGCTAAATCTTAACTTCACCGAAACTACTTCATACTTCTCCTCTGGTATGCAGTTATAACATACACTCTAAATTACCGAAAAGTCCTAAAAATAAAAAAAATACTCCAGATGGCAAGAAAATCATCAAATCTTTATTGTGTCACCAAAAATATTTAAAAAAAAGCAGCTAAGGGTAGATATAATTTGAGGTGAAGAAAAAAGTATGTGACTGGCCAGACCATCAATCTTCCACCTGCACACAGTTAGTGTCAACTTCTGAAAAAAAGGAAAAAAACCTTCAATCCACATTAGTAACTAAAATTTTACTAACTAGACCTAACAACTTCCAACTCTTTCTTCATCTCTTTAACTAAGCAAAGCACCTTGAGGTACGATTAAAGCCATATAACCATATTTGGAATAAAAATCATCTGATAAACCAATCAGAGCTCTTATTCATTTCTTACGAAGTCGAAAGGGGATATCAGCATTTAACCCTTTCGCACCGGACTGGACATATGCTGTCATAGGCTGAAAAAATTTTGAAATTACGGCTGGGACAACATATAATGTCCCAGTTACTGAAAAACATCTAGGAACAGAAAATAACCCCAAGTTGCGCCACCAAATGTATCATGATTCTTTAGCCTATGATTTTCTCATCTCAGTCAGTTGTTCTCCAAATTATCAAACAAGCGAAAACCGTCAATATTGCTCAGTTGTTGAAATTTATTTATTCTGTTGCGGACCACATTCATAACCACTTTAAAAATTGAGTGCAAACTTTTGTCAGTTCATTCCAAATTACAACTCCTAAGGTAAATGTGGTTATAGTGGACACTTTAAGGAAATTTTTGCTTAAATTCAATAAATACCAACCTATTTGCTTGGAAATTGTTATCATCCTATTTTAGGTTAATTGGATCTTCTTTCGATTTTACCATTAAAAATTTTAATTAGATTGGTTAAAGTATTTTTAATTAATTTTAAAAAAAGTACTACAAAATGCATCTGTAGTGGCCACATAGATGTAGCTGTTGTATCTATGGTGGACACATCTTGCATCTATAGTGGACACCTCTCTTTTTCTGCCTATATGAGGGGTTTATGCATGAAATTGAGGGTTTTTTTTGGTAGAGTCGTTTAGTTCTAATTAAATCTTCCTTCCCAACGAAATGTATTTTATATCAAATCAAATTAGCTTTATTTAAAAAATACTTGATAGTTTCGGGCCCAAAGCCTACGCTTTAGCTGATTTGAAAGGAGTTAAGCATGTAATTCAATGTTTTGGAAACCTTGGTTCCCAAAGCCAGAATGAAACCAAATTCATACAACACTCATTTCAAAGCACAATCAACAGTTTATGAAGAAAAACTGATCCAAACTCAATTTTATCTACGTTTCTATTAGAAGCCATTGCGGTGGCGACTATTGGAAAATCTAGGATTTTGTGTTGGTAAAGAGATCACCCCCATAAATCCTAGTAAAGTCAAAATTTTCAAATAAATTTCATTCATTATCATTTTATACACTCTTCTTTATCTTAATATAAATATAAAAGTCAATCAACTCTTAACAGTAAACACCAGTTCCTTTATTTCTCATAAACATCCTTTCGATAACCCCCAGCATTAGAATCCAATTCTCTTAAAATATCATCAATAAACATAGTGCCGTTTATCATTGTTCTTCATTTAATAAATATTCTTAATTTGCTTCCACACCTAAAAACCTTCAATAAAAAGCTTAACTACTTAATTTTAAGTAATATCCCCCATGCAACGTATCTCTTTATTTCGAGGCTTACAATTTCATAACCTGATTCCTCTTAACATCACTGAACTCTTCTTTTTAAACCGGTTTATTAACTTAAATCTTTTTCTCACGAATTCCCTTTATTAAACTGAAAATAATAACACCCCACAACGTGAGAAGACCTAATCCCGCAAATAGGTCGCCAACAACAAACTACATTCATCACTGAATTCTCTAACTCAAACCTAAAGAAATGTACCCAATCCAGATATTCTCCTACCCCCAAAAAAACGCAAATCCTCATCTTCCACGCGCTCTCCCTGAGGGGTTGTAATCTGCAAATTAGATTCCCCGGCAGCAGCAGCATCCCAACCGCAAAACCTAAACACTACCATCATCACCCAACCAGGACCCACCTGCAAGCAAAGCGACATCACCCCTTGGGGCGATGTTTGCGCCATCCTCTCCATTCTTTCCTACTAATAAATATTTTTTCGCCCAGAAATATTTATCCCGTAGCGTGTAATAACGGTGATCTACTCCATTCTACCCTAAGGCCGGGTAGTTTTTTTTTGTATCCTCTTTTTTTTTCTCTTGAGGAGGAAGAAGAGTCCTCAAGGATTTTGAAGAACCTCTTTTGCCTGCGGCCGGGGTAAGTCTGTCGTCGTGGTAGGATGGACCCGCGGGACGTAATGACAGTCTGTCTCTGGATTGTTTCCGTGTGTCCAGAGTGTTGGTTATGGATTGGATGGGAACATAAATAAGATGTGCAGGATTGGAATCGTTGGAGCATAGGTAATAAATATTCTGGAGGTAAGAAATAGAGTGCTGAAACCTAATAAAGTTATCGAGATGAATAATTTATTGTTATAGTTGTGTTTTGATGATAGCATTTTTTGGATAAGGATAGTAAATTTGCTCTCACAATGAAAGAATGGTTATAATTCGTCGCCTTAGAATCAAAAACTACTATCTCCGTTCGGCAAACTTCGGGGACCCCGATCCTTGGTGACTTATAATCAGACGCCAATTCAAACCACTCCTAATAAAAAATCCACCAATTAAATACCACTAAATCAAAAAATAATAATTACTTCAGATCGTTGCAGGCGCTCATTTGATTGGTTTGGCACTTTGCCAGCTCGATGATGTCACGCTTACGAACCAATGAAATGAGCTTTCTCGCTTGCAATTCCGAATATTTCCGAATCAGACCAGAAGGCAGTATTATTTGATTTTAAGATGAAGAAAATATTGCCCCTGATATGGCAACCTGCTTACGATATCAGACCGCCAAGATCAACATTGAATCTAGCTCGTTTCGCAGCAGCCAATGAAATAATTGGAACTCTTTTTTCGTTATAAAAGAAAAACTAATAATGGTAGAAGTACAATATTTTAAACACATATACAATTATTTTTTACAAAAATATTGTCGTTTCGTTTTTTAAAAAAATCGAATTAGTTTTAGAATTATTAAGATTCAAAGTTTCAATATTTTCTCTTTCTAGGACTGAAGTGAATTAACAATGGATATCAGCAACCCTTTAACAACGCCAAAACCGCCAACAAAACGAGTAGAATGAACAACTACTGTGAATGAAGCTGTGTGAATTTTCAGAGATAGTAGTTTTTGATTCTAAGGCGACGAATTTAACTACGATTAGGGAGAGAGAAAGCATTCACCCAATGGAGGTATTCTAAGTAAAGCAGTGTTTAAACCTTCGCATTAAAACACTTCAAATGAATTTCATTTTTGTGATTTGGTTCGTCTAAAAGATGGGTTAATTGATGGATGGTTTGTGGCAAAAGGCCCTAGGAGGGCCCATTGCTCTAAGTAAGAAAATTTACCAAAAGGTAGCCATAATTAAACTTTAAGTATTTTTCTAAATTTTGTGATTGTTTTTGACTGATTTTTTTATGAACTCACAATCTAACAGAAAAAACTGTTCTCTAAATCAAAATTATCATTTTTCAAAGCAATATTAAAATATAAGCTGCTAGAAAGCATCATTTGAGTTAACTATTTCATATTTAGCATGCTATATTCCCATGGTATTTCAATGCTAATTTTCCAGGCATCAAGTTCCAGAAATTACAGAAAATATATTACTCATTCACTATTCAAACTTCTGCAATAAAATAATATCTTCTAAAAAGTTAAGAGTTCTCTTAAACGAACTAACTCTCGCTTGACCTTGATTTTTTCGAAGGTTATTTAATCAATAAATATGCATCTGTCTTAGTTAATGACCTAACCAGTACACCCTTTCTTTCTCCGATTTGGAGCGAATAATTGTTTTTGATGTTGCATTTTGGTGATTTTCTTGTATTTTTGTCATTGGATCTTTTGTATACATTTTTCTCCTTTGCATTTTGGCAACGCTTGTTTTGTTGCGGGGTATAAAAGCTGATTTTTCTTGTATTGTCAACTACCACTGACGAAGGGGATCCAAAGAATCCCCGAAACGCCGTATGGCTTTTAATAAATTTATGTGCAATTTTTTTCGTTGTTTTATTTAAATAACTCTCTTTCCATCAAAAAGATCCAGTTCGTTAGTCTTAAGTACTCGTATGGGATAATTTTTCATTCAAAAAGTTACTATTAATAGTTCTAATCTATTCAATGCCATTCCCTCATAAATGAGATCAACTCAGATCCTCTATCTCTCCAAAACCAACTGCCGTTTCACTTCACTTAATTTAACTGTAACCCATAGCCCATTTTTCAAACCAAACTTAGCATTCCATTACCCTCGCACTCAAACTGGCAGCATCCCACTTCACCCGGAGGACACAGTAGCTCGACAATCCGCCTCTCTCAAGACTGGCACCATGTCACCCCACCCCGACACAAGAAGCGCCGTCTCATTAACTGGGACCGTGTCTGGGTTCGATGACGATTCATCATCGTCCAGATTTCGAGAGGACTCTGGGGCGCCGCCATCTTCGATTGCAAGAAGTTAAATGGGTTCGAATAAATGGAACCGTTGTTGATGAGGGAGAGAATAAGTAATGAATTTTCTTAATGGTGACGGACGCTATCGATGAGATCTCACCATCGATATCGTGCCACTCCATCGATTAAAAATGACATCTTGATTAAGCACATTTCATCAGGCTTTGAACCGCACGGCGGGGTCAGAGGTCGAGTTTTATGCAATTGTCTATTATGTTTTTCAGCCGGTTGAACACAATCTTGAAGGTGAGATTTCAAACTGAAATACGACGAATAATGGCGTAGATTTCTAGTTGGATGCTCTGAAGTTAAAGTTCAACTTCTTTTGAAAGAAGACTCTGGAATGTTCCACAAGTGCACCAATTTGTTTATTTGTGATTATTTCTTAAATAAATGTATTAGCCTCAATCCTAAATCATTCATGGGAACCAAAATCCTTTAATGAAATATTAAAAGCGAAAAAAATCAAGTGCATATTATGTTATGAATGTGGTGGTTTTCAGAAATGTTATCATATTTACTTTCAATTTAATTTATTTTAACGTTTATTTTATATACAGTGGGTATTTACATAGTTCTCGCACAGGAATTAAGAAAGGTGCAACCACCTTACACCTTATAGGACATCAAATTAGCTTCTGTTTTTTGTATTACTTGTATTTCCTTTTTATTCAGGATACTATGACTGCTGACTTCTTGTGAATATCGGAATAAATTTGAACTATCAATATTTTATAAATATGTATGTGTATGTATTAAAAGCACAATAAAATATTTAAAATAAGAAAATAATGTAAATTATAAATTAATTGATACTAAATATTCTATAAAATATTATGTAAAATAATGAAACCCAACAAAATTAGGTGTAATGTAATGTGATTTATCTGTTTACACAGAAAGGTAGAGTACAAGATTTTAAAAAAGGGTAATAGTTGTTTTAAATTTCATTGAATTTAAATAATAGAATTAAATTCCTTTAAATATTACTATTTTACTTCGGTATTTTTTCCAATGCATTATGAGAAAGTTAACTACAAATTATCATAAATTAATTTAATATACAAGAGACCATTAATCGAAATTTAAATTAGGAGATAATATAGAATCTTTAAAAGTGTGGAAATTCATTCGAGTTTGTTTCAATACTTTTTTACACACGTAGGTAAAATATGATAACGTAAGTTGAAAATGATGTTTAGGTGTGCTAACATTATACGCACTCAACTCTTCATATTTTTTTTACACAATGTTCTAAAAAAACTTAATCCAAACATGTACAAAACAAATGCTCCCAGAATACTTTTGAGATCAGATTCAGAGACAAACTACATAAACTAGTTTCAAAGTAATGAGCTTTCAAAAATCGATTAACTATTGGAAAATGCATACGGATATACACATATACAATGTCTAGGGAACTTTATCGAATTTTATCCACGACATTCAGTATTCTCGTGTCACATATACATTGTTACAAAAGTTTCAAAGTCTGTAAAATTAATGTTTGAAATTTATGTAAATAGATTCAAATCAGTTGTTTATGTTTTACGTTTTAAATTTTCAAGATCTTACTCGTCAATTAGAAAAATTATAATAAATTATCTAATTTTTAATAAAAAATTAAAAAATCTTTAAATCTTGATTCATTACATGTAGCATAAACAATTTCTTTCGAAGTAGTTAAATATTATTTCATTTTTAATTTCATACAGTATATCAAAGATATATATTTGTAAAAAAGCTTCCACTTTTTTCAAATATAGATTTTATTCCTAATATAGTAAATTATAGAAGTTTAATAGTTTATAAATCGGGAATATAGCGTTTAATTTTACCTAAAATCGTAGATTTTGTATTTTAAACAAAGCTTTAATTTAATTAATTTAGTTTGCAAAAGTATTTTTTTACAATTTGAAACACAGGCATTAAAGTTACAAAAAACCCTTTAACATATCTACGCCTAACGCCCTTGAAAAGCATTTATTTACCTCTTCAAAAATGTATAATATAATCTACCGTGTTTATATACCATATAATCTGAATTTCTAAAGAAAATTAATCGCAAACAAATATAAGTAAATATTAATATAGGCAACCTTATATTTCAATTTTTAAGTTCTCAAACATGCTGGAAAGCTTCTAGGAATCTTACTCTGAGACATACTTTTAGGCATGCAAAGGGAATTACTTAAAAATATTCCCACTGATCTCAACAGCAACCCTTTAGGGCAGGAAATTCCTAAGAGATAGAAAAGCTCAAATATTAAAACGATTGTTTGGGAAGAGTAATTTTAAAATTCAGCATCTGATGCACGCTACCGGAGTTAGAAAAATTATAAGAACCGTAAACAATGTTTGATGTATAAGCCGACAACACCCATTATATTTCATGAATTTCAAACACAAATACGACAACGTTAAATCACTGAAATTTACTCTTAGCTTCGCTGTTTGAAATTTTAATAATGTTGCTTAGATAGCGCGAGAACATAAAGGTATTTCTGAAGCGGGCATGCACACAAAAGGAGAAAAGGAAAGATTAAGTTCAACAGAGTTATGTGTGCTACGGCAGCGACGATAAATTTAAAAATAAATCAAGTAATCAAATGCCTTTGCCGGCTGTTTGTTGATTCAACTCGTTACAATAGAATACAATTCGTTTATTTTTGAATTAGGGAACCTCTAAAATAATATCCAGACGCTTCCGCATTGTTAAGCTTGTTTTCGTGAAATTTTGTGTCATCGCAATTTTGTTGTTATTTGTTTGGGACCTATGCACTCGAATTTATTATTTTTTTTTTCGAATAAAAAACAACACGAGTCAACACGAGCTTTGAATTTAAAATTTTATAATATGGGAAAAATATTTTAACTTGTGAATCTTTTTTTTTCAATTTTTTGCACGTTTAAAGGAGTATAAGGAAAGAAACAGATAAAAAATTTATACAATGAAGCATCTTCACCTCCCTAAAAACTTATTTGCATGTCGTTATAATAACATTTTATTAACTCCTACTATTAGTGCCTTCAGAATACTTCTTTTACAATAGTAATTGAAATTTCGTGTTATCTTCTGGTATATTTTTATTAATTTACTCATTAAAATGTATGATTTTATCAAAAAAATTATTTAGCTAAATAGTTTTTATTGGAAAAATATAGTCCTACTTCATAAATTCAATTAATTGGTGCAACATTTTAATGAACAAAATAATCTAACCACGTTTTTAATGCTCCCTTTATAGCTTTTAAACAATTGTTTTATTTATTTTAATTAAATGTTCAATTAGTTTACAATCACGGTTTATGAATATTCCAGCTCCAGACTCATTGTTTAATCATGCTTTGAATAACGCCAGTTACTCCATTGAATTTTAATCAAACTGAAAACTCTATCCCAGAAACTAACACAAGATTATATTTTTACACCACGCTTCCATCGCATCCTTTCCTCCGAAGAAAACATTCCTTCTTTGCTTTTGTTATGAATGAACAAAATTACCCATCAAGCTCAGCAAAATTACTCTCCTTTCTTCAATGAACAGTAGCCATCATCCAAAACCACCTGTTCCCATATATATCATGCCCTTCAGGACCAATTTCAATCACCTCCGAACATAATAACGCGAAGAACATCTCAAATTAATGGAACCACCCGAACGTGCAACTCGGCTACCCGTCTTCCCCATACTGAGAGAGAGAAAAAAAAACTCAATCCTGAAAGGCATAGTATCCCCCTTCAATTATCTCACTCCATTCAAGACTTCGTCTCGGGATCGAAGATAAGAAAAAACAGGGATTGGAGATCAAATGTTATTGCTACTTGGATGCTACCGGTAAAGGCCGGCATCGTTTATCAACTGACTAGCAGCGTCACGTGACCAATAATTACCCTCGCACCCGGGCCTGAAATGGCTTTTAATTATACACGCCCCAGGCAAGTCGTGACTGGTCCGTTGTCTTGGGGAAATGTCCGTCGTGAAATTACAGGCTCCGTGGGCCCCGCTGCTATTATTCGGCCCCTGGTCGTACAAATAGGTAATAATAGTACGCTCACCACACACACTAAAAAAAGTAATAATAATATCGATGAAAAAGATCTAGTACGTATGTAGGTAAAGAGATCCAGTAGTAATAAGACGGGGTATGACCGGGAGTATCATTATCATTACTGGTGGAGATGTTCCGTACGTGCGCTAGATCGGGATTGAACTGGATTTTTCTCTCGATCATCGATAAAAGCAGAAGAAATGGAAATTACTGCAGAGCGATATCGAGGGCTTGTTGTCTTTTTTTTCTCGTGATGGAAGCGTTGTTTGATAAACAGAATAACCCCCCTAAATTGCGAGCTGAAGTAATTGCTGACCGCGCGAAATGTTGGAAGTGACGGAAATTATAAGCTTTAAGCCTTGGGTTTAAGTGAGGCTGCATCGCGTGTACGAATTTTTGACAGGCGTCTCCTCACTAGTTGCGTGGTTTAAACTTGAAGATCCATGTTTAATTCAATGACAACTGAGGTTCCTGTAGTCTCGTGATGGGTATAATTAGAAACATTATACACGGGGAGTGTAAAATCATTCGATGCTTTTAAAATTCAGAAGGTTCGATCGATTGAATAGGATGTTAATAACGTTTCAAAGAGAATTGAATTATACTCCGTGACTCTTTAAGCGTCGAATTTTCAATGTAAACTGGATTATTTTAAGATATAAATCTCTATTCAAATTTCGAATGTTCTATATCTATAATTTTGAAAACAATTAACAATACAAATAAAGTAAACACAATATTTGAGAGCTATTAAAATCGATAATGCTAAAAAATAAATTGAATGATTTAAAAATAATAATAATTTCAGCAAAACAGTTTTAAATTAACTCAATGCAGGGATCAAAACCTATGCCTATGAACGTATATATCTAATATTCGATTATCCTAATTTTTAAATTAATTTATATTCCTTTAAACTATTATTGAATTTCAACTATAGTTCAAATAAATATAAAGATAATTTTCTTTCTGTGATTTGTCCAAAAGGTCTCGCTGGATTGTTTTAAATCAAGGCGGTAAATAGCTGGAAAAGTTCCTTAAGGGACTATCGCTCAAAAGTTAAATTACACTTAAAATTTCTTCAAATTATTATAATGGAACAAAATGTTAAAATTCATTATTTATCCAAAGATCTGTCAATTCTTATCTAGAGTGAACTGATTGATTTAAAGTTTTGGCATAGAAGACTATAAAGGATCCTTTCCCATTAGACTATCGGCATAACGGTAATACAGAAAAACAGGTAATAACGAATTACACAATCGTTATTACTATTATTACGTTATTACACTATTGTTATTACTATTACAATTAGTGTTATTCCAAGGATTTTTTTTGGAAGAGTGAAAATACGGAAATAACATAAACTACAAATACGTAGAGACAATTTTTTTATAAAAACGCTTACTTTTTTAATCGACAAAAATGAAATAGAAAAAAATGAGTATGCTATTTGTTTTTTAACAATTAAAGAATATGTTAAGTATTTGTAGAAAATGTTAAACAAACTAGAAAAAATTGAAACAAATTAAAAAAACAAAACAATCCAAACAAACAAATTAGTAGAAAATATAAAAGCTTGTGTTTTGAGTAGACAATAAATATTAGTTGTTTTCGATAGGGCTCCATGCATCTTTTAAGCTAAACCTTAGTTGAAAATTCAAAGCGTGAAAATACTCCAGGCAAGTATTTTAAAGCGTATTTCCCATTTTCAATACGTGATATACGCTCTTAAAGGCGTTAAAATTATGTATGAATTCGATGATACAGAAAAATGGTAATAACGAATCACACATTCATAGGAAGATAAAAAAAAATTACGTCATTTCATGCTGTCTCCTTGTGATTTGTCCAAAGAGTCTCACCGGACTGCTATAATGCGATATGGAAGATAAATGGAAAGCTCCTTAAGGGACTACACCTCACCGTTTTTTAGGGACATTATCTTATTAGAACCCAATTTTATTTAATCATTAGTAATTCATATGCTAAAAAATCAGTACTAAACAGTAAACAATCAAAGCATAAACATCCTTTTATAGTTTTTTAAATCCTTTGAGAATATATCTATTCTAAAACAAGAATTTTAGTGGATTAAAAAACACAACAATTATTTCCAACAAAATCCACTCCTTATACAATAAATTGAATATTAAATCAAATTTCTATAAGGTAATATTTTAAATATAAAAATATCTTAATACAGTTTTGAAAAAAGACATAAAAATCCTCCTAGTTCCAGAAATTCTTCAAATATTTTCAAAACCTTTAGTAAAATTAAGAAAAAACTGAGTTTCCATTTTCTGAATATGATTGCTTTTTCTTTACTAGCCCCTTATTTCTAGGTACATCACTTCATTTTCTGAATGAACAAGTCTCTACCTTTACATCTTTACAATTTATTAAGTGTTTTCTCTCATCCCATGAAGTTTTTTTAGGCATCCAAGAACCCCTCTTTATTCCAGGAAGATCTCGATGAATCGAGATATTTCGATTCGAAGGGAGGTAGAGCGTGATTTGTGTGCTTTTGATTCTTATCAAAATTATGGTTTAAACGTGACAATGGAATTGCCTGTTGAAGAATTCCGAAGATACTCGGAAACTCGTTGAGCAATCTTTAAATAATAATTGGAATGAGCTGTTTCGCGATTAATGTTCCTAGAATTTCAAAATGCTTTTCAATTATGGAATATGGCTGAGACGTTCTTTTTAGTATATTACCTTGGCTCAATGGTCATCTCGGAGATTTATTAGGAATTCGAAGGACTATTTTTTATTCAATTCCAGCTACTCAATCATTAGTTTTTTTTTACTAATTTTCCTGAAATCCCTAACTAGAGAGTTAGTATGCATGGGCACCGGGAGGGGTTGCAAGGGGGTGCACTTGCACCCCCCTGGAAAAAATTGGACTAAGTGTACCCAAACCACATAGAAAGGGTTTAAACTTGGTTTTTTGGGTTAAATTTCCAAAATATTTCTTCCCCCAGATCCCCTTTTGTACTTGGAATTCTATTTTTTTATATAAAGTTCCACTAGCAGATCCAGGGGGACTAGGGGGCTTAAGCTCCCCAAAAATGAAAAGTTTTACAATATATAATAGGGCATTTTATGCACCAAATGAGTTAAAACCCTGTTATTTTAAGGTCAAATTTTCAAAAAATTTCTGAGGGAGGACCCCCAGACCCCCTTGGTACTTGTAACTATTATTACAACTCTATTTTATATTAAGTTATCAAAACGTAAAAATTCTACCATAATAAAATATATCTAAATAAATCATAAATAAATCTATATCCGAAATTCGGATCAGTACCAAAACAAATAAAAGAAATGGGTATTTTTTTACCCCCCTTTTAGTAGTTCGAGCAGGATAATTCACTACCTTTTACATATTAAGATCATCAAGAACATTAAATAGGATTATACAAATTCTTAGCCTCCCGAAAAAAACAAATACTGAATCCGCCCCCATTAAGTTCTTCAAATGCAAATCTTACCTAAAAATAATGTAAATCGAAAGTTCGTACTAGGTGAACCAAAACTAGTTGAAACCTGTTTTTTAGAGTGGTTTCCAAACATTTTCTGGGGGAGGACCCCCAGACTCCCCTTTAGTTGTTGGAACTTTATTATATTCGCGAAACTTCTCCAGTGATAAGTTCCTTAAGACACAAATTCTACCTAAAAATTTATTAAAAGCTACATTGGGTCCATTATACACGCATGAAAAGGAGGAAAAAATTTGGGCCCTTCCCCAAACAACTTTCTATATTAAAGGAAAAGAAATACGCAGACTTATAAATCCTGTTTTACAAATTAGTAGAATAATATGTAAACACAGATGGATGCACCCCCCTAAAAGAAATCCTGGCGGCGCCCATGTTAGTATGCAAACATTTTTAATATTCATATAAATTTCAACAAATGTTTAATGCAACACACATTTTTATGATTGTAACAAAAAAATCTTAGAAATTCCAGTTTAAATCATTAATACTCTCGTGATAAAATACATTTTTTGGTATCAGTATTTATTAGAAACGCAATTACTTTATGGTCAATGTGAATTGTTAAACCCCTCTCTATTTTTAACTGCAGGGGATTTAAAAAAAATTATTTTCAGGTTTTAGCCAAATACGAAATTAAAAATTATCTGCAATTTATTCATCACTTTACTTTGAAAGTTTTCTGACAATTATACTGTTTACTACCCACTTTACATCAAATCTTCTCGGGTTCTTTTTCAACATTACTTTCCCTTTTTACTCTAAATATAACACTTTGAACGTCTTATAAACATTTAATAACTTAAATTGTTTACAATATCTCATTTACAATTCCTCTTTTGATCAAGTGACAAAATAATATTTTGAAAAAATAAAAGAGAGTAACACACAGAACAGAGAAAAACGTAACATATGAAATATTTGGAATAATATTACCAGTGACACACAATGTATTTGCTGTCTTTAATAAATTTTAAACTTTGGTTTATTTCAATTTTAAAATTTAATATTTTACAAAAATTTTGTACAATGTTATGTTTAATAATAATTTAAATTTCAAAGGTGTGTTTTAAATTTTTTGTACTTTTTTAAAAATAATTTTTTGTAAACAAAAGAAGAATAAAATTCAATTGATTTTTGAATATTATTGGATAGTGGCGTAATGTGCTAAATAATAAAATTAAATTTATTTTGGTTATTATAATAGTTTATACAACTCCGTATTAAAGGTAAAATCTATGGTACCTCAAGCGACAGGTTGGATTTAGTCACAATTCACCGTCAGTTACAAGAAACAACAAGTCCCACCCATCAACATTTTCTACTTACTGCAGACATTCGAACATTTGCTCATTCATATATAATAATGATTGTAATGAACGGTTGCCACAATATAATCATCCCCATTACTATTAAACAGACTTTAAGCTATTCAAAAAACAAAGTAAGCTTACATGCTTACTACCCAGACAAATAATAAAAGAAAGTCAGTCCTCTAGCCGAAACAAAAGAAATAGTACTACTTCGAAAACCTTTTATGGGAGTTTCGAACCGGAAAAAGCTCTTCACGAAACCCCCAGATCACCTTCAAATAAGCCGCTGACAGCATAACATCCTAATTAATATCACAAACCTCCGATCCCTTCTTGCAATAGAGGAGGGAAAAACCATTTTTTTCCACCAGGGAATCAATGAGGATCATCCACGAGTTATGATCCTCTCTGCGGCCGTAACATCTCCCGAAAATTACCGCAAGACGGAGCAGGAAAAGGGAAATAAAACGGAGCCATAACTCTCTGCTAAAAGGCATATAAGCCGCACTGGGCGTATGGGACAAAACTCAAAAGTAGTTAACAGGTGGCCCTTTATTGTGAGTCGTAAAAATGGGGTATTCAGAGGAGAAGGGGAATTATCGGGATTACGGGCAAAATTAAAATGGTAAGGAAGAAATCGGTGGAGATAAAAAGTGAATTTGCACCACGCACGTTCGTTTTTTAAGGGCAATGAAAGGGACCCAGACTGAGATGAAAGTAATCCTTTCAAGAAGATACTTTTTGTGAGGTTTGGGGTATCGGTTTGTTTTCGTGTGTTTACAGCTTTCTTGCTTTTGTATCCGGGGTCATCGTAAAGAAGGGTGATCGATTTATGACTGAAAATATTCTGGGCTATTAAAGGGATTATTGAAGGCTTTATTGCGCGATCTTGTTAAAAAGTAGAAGGCTTTGAGGGTCTAAAGCGCATTTCGACTAAAGGTTAGTTTATTGTTTCACCATTAAATTAGTTTTCAACGCTGTTATATCTGTCTTTGAATCATTTTAAATAATTATAACGGCTCATAGAGAGAGTTTGCTCTAAAATTTCTCTTTATCCAATATTCAGTAACCATGATACACAAAATATTTGTTTCATATTTTGATTTCTGAGGCATTTTTATCAATAATGCCTACAAGAAATATATGTATATTAGTTTATAACAAATTTTATTATTTTCATTTTAGCACTATCATTGTATAACTATAAAAATGCTGATTTTTTATGAACAAAAATTAGTTTGGTTTAACTCGAAATTAATAGGTGCTAATTAAATTTATTATTTTATAAATGGATTTAAAAGAAAACTCTTTTGACAATGATAACTCAATTTGAAATGCTGATTTTTTTAATTTTGTGTAGTATTTTTTCACTATAAGGGGCCATTCATTAATTACTTAAGGATAATTTTGGCAATTTTTGACCCCCTTGCCCCCACGTAAGGGTTAATAAGATTTTTCAAACCCCTCCCCCTATTCTTACGTAAGATTCCATTTCGTTTTTCGTTAATACAGATTTCTCTCTCTTTTTGCTTTTGTTTAGTTTCGACTTTTGACAACTGGAAGATGGACTCGACAGTTTTATTTTTTATCTTAACTTAATGCTACTCCAAAAAAAGATATATCCGATATACCTTCATTTTTTATTAAATTAAAGCTTCGATAATATACCGAGATCGCCAGCATTTTTAAGTATTTTTGGGGTTATTCAATAGTAATTTGATTAGAATAATTGGAATTTGTTTACATTAACTTAGATCTTACGTAAGAATGGGTTTGACCCCCCCACCCCATAAGTAAGGGTATGTAGAGATTTTTCCAACCCCCCTCCCCCTCGGGACCCTTACTTAATTTATGAATGGCCCCTAACAAATGATAAAAAACCTTCAGATCCTGCTAGAAATTACATTTGAAAATTGTGTTTCTGGAAAACTTACTTAATTGAGCTGACTGCACTTCATACAAATACCTCGCAACTGTTTCAAATACAGTACAAAGTGGATAACTCTAGGGGGAATCCTGGTTTGATTACTGGGGGGGCACTAGGATTTTTAAAACATCTCCAACACCTTAAACTGTGATGTTTATGAAAATATTTGAGGATAATACTTATACTTTTTCAATCACAAATCTATGCATTAAAACATTCAAAAGCTTCAAAATTATGGGAAGGGTTAGGAATTCTATTCAGATGTCATTTTACCCAAAGAACTTTTACCCTTCTGGGAGGCATGCGCGTCTTTAATTCAAAATCATGGATAATTCGAAGCTTTCGTTTGGTTACTTGAACTTCTTTTAAAGTAATGTTTAAAAAAAATCGTGGATTATTCTTAGTCTAACTTCTTTAGTTTGAAGTTTTTCTTCGAAACTTTCGATTAAGTTTTGAAACTATAAAGTTTCCTTATTCATCTTTATACAATTAAGACCGGAATAACATGAGGAACGTTGTGATTTTTTTCCAAGATAGTTTTAGAATGAATATTAATATTCGCCATGTAATCTTGTAAACTATACGCATTCAGATCAGAATTTGTTTTAAATAGAAAAGGTTGCTGGTAAGTCAAAAAATATCATAACATTTTCAATCAATTAGTGAATTGTGCAGTAGAGTTATTAAAGTATCCTTATAAGCTTCTACTCATACCAAGTTGTACTGTTATAATTTTGAATTTTACATATATTCGTAATTAGTTCCTTCATAGTTGTAACATAAATTATAATACAAAATAATAACATTTTTTCTACAACTCTAAAAGTTCTTACGGAATTATTATTATTATTACGTTTTAAAAAGAGGTACGAAGACTTTTGAATATAAGATTATGATAACAAGTAATTCATTGTGATTGGATTTTACGAGAAGGAATATAAAATAAGCTTTGAAAATAAAGATTTTCCATATAAAATTGCGAATACTTATTTCTTTAAAATCCTTTTTACATCTTTAAATCACATTAACAAGCTTGGAAACCTGAGAAACAAAGTAATAGTTAAAACTATATTACACTTCTTCTTAACACGTAGATATTTTAGCAAACTTTTAAACCAACGCATAAATAATAAAACACAAATTCGGAAAATTCGTTAAAAGAAAAGCATTCTGAACAGTATATGCCATTATAAAAATCTTAAGCACTTTATTTAACTTATTCAACTCATTTCCCAGTTAAGAGAATTCCATATACCAACAGTAGAGGAATACTTTTTTTAAACATTATCTTGAATTATAAAATTCAGTATATATTAATATTTTACGACAGGCTGAAATGCAAAGATTTATAAATCCCTCACAGAACTTATTATTATTACATTGCTGCACCCTGAAGATTAATAATATTTCCTAATATAAAGTAAATGTTTAATGATGCAGATGGGCTGCATATGTAGGTGGAATAAAAATGTAAATTATGAACGTGAAAAAGCGTGACTATACACATTCCAGTTAGTAATTCATCGTGTTTCCCTAAGCCATTTGTTTATCATGAAATTCTAATGATCCTTAAAATAGAAGTGTTGGAAATAAACACAAACAGGAGTTCTCTTTAGATTTTAAAATAAGTTTATCACAAGTAAAAAATGAAAGAATATTTAAAAATAAGGAGAAGTTTTACTTCATCCCATACGAGTACTTTGATCTAAGACTAATTTTTAAAAAGAGAATGCAATACTGATAATTTACAAATGCGGATTTTTTTTCTTATTGAAGTAAAGTTATACTCTTCTTACACAGCATGTTTCAAAATTGTGTGATACTTGTACACTCCAATGCTTTCTATATATTTTACATCTTATAATTATAGGAAATAGGACAAACTGGTGAAAGGTTGAACTTTTCTTTAACAGTGTATTATAAACTTCATTTAATTAAAATTCGTAGAATTTAGGAAAAATAAAAGGAATTATTGAAAATTTCACTACATTTGTTATAAGAAAGAATTCATTACTTTTTCTTCCTTATTCTAACTTAAATTAGATTTATATAAGCAAATGAATAACATCAGAAATAAAAATAACCATCCTATTATTTTTTGGATTTTTTTTAAAATCCAGATTGTGATGTTGTTACATTTTTACATTAATAAGAAACACGATAATGTAAAAATAAACTACAAAGACAATTTAAACATTATACCACTTTGGAATTTAACGGTACATAAGTATTATACCGTCGACGGTTAAGATGCCGTTTAATTCAGCGGCACATCAATAGAAAAGTCAATGGGTTTTGATGACGTTTTTGATCAAGCGGTACGGTTGACGGGATAATACGTAAGAACCTTTAACTCTTTCCCATACCAATACCTTTTCTTGCATAATTTAAATAAAAATAACAATAAACCCTCTTAAGTAACAAAGTAACCCCCAGAAATACTCTTCTTTCAGGCATATAACAAAGGCGTTTCCATTAGCATGTGAGCTCCCACTCAAGAACAAGCAAAACAATCGCCAGACTTCAAAAGAACCCGCCACGACGAGAAAATAACGAAACACAAGAATGCACACACGAAACCCTCCAACGAAAAAGATGAAGAAAAAAAATCCCCTGAAATAATAAGGACAACGAAATCGGAATCCATCTTTCCAAATGAGAATCGGTCCAAAAAAAAACCGAAAAAGTGAAAGTTAACACTGACATCAGATAGCAAACTGTCATTTCCCCATACCTAATTAAAACAAAGCCTGGGGGTGCTTTGACAACAATCGAACGTCTCAACAAAGCAGTCGATTCTCCGTATTCTCCGTCGCTCTCGGAATTTTTCCGGGGCCCTCCCTCTTGCACTTGTCATTTTTTCCGCATTCTTAAATGTCGCGGCTATCTCGAATTTCTCTCGGTATCGATGGAAGCATTCAACGTCAGGGTGGATATCGGTTTGAGCTGAGTTTTTTTTCCACGTGGACGGTATCTTTCTGTTTTTGGGATTTTTCGCTTGGCTTGCTTTATTTACCGTCTCGGCCCCGGTTGTTTACGCTGAATGGGAGGGATACCGTCTCCATATACGGCTATATAGCACAGGGTGGTTATAAATAGCATACCTTCTTTAAAATTCCATACAGACGAAACTACTGGTCAAAAAATTCTGAAATTTTAAAGGGGGAATTTTGAAGCGATGGTTTATTTTTAAACAAAAAATATAAGATTTAATAAATTAATTAATGTAATTAAATTTTTGCCATAGATTTCGGACCGTCACCAGAAGTTTAGAAGGTAAATGTTTATTAAAACTATCATATACGGGTTGTTTTAGATAAAAAAAATTTTCATAACTCCTAGAAGAGATAAGACACTCCTAGACGACTCAGAATCACACAGGAAGGGGGCGGAACTGAGCAAGGGGTTTTTATAAGCAGGCAAGGGAAGTTGTAAAATTTCCTGTGAAAATTGAAACGTACCTTCTAAGATCGAATTTTTTTTAAATTTTTTTAATAATTAAATTTTTAATTTTTAAAAATTAGTACAAATTCACCTGAAGGTTAGACCCGTATAGGTAAAATCAACACACACACACAAGGACAGTAACACTAACATCCATGCCGAACGGGGATTCGAACCCAAGACGTACGGCCTTGCAGTCAGATGCTCTAACTACTAGGCCAGTACGTCGGCTAGTTAAAATCATCTATTCAGGTATTTATTCCATAATACCTGATAAGAGCTGAAATTTCAGCTCCTAAATTGGTTCTTATGTAATCTCATGCACTCAAGGTGGTTTTAATCCAATCATAAAAGGTTATGTGTTAATTTCCACTCTTGATTATACAACCTCCCATGCCAGCTTATAAAAACCCCTAGGTCGCTAGGGGTGCATTCCCAACCCCCCGATCCCTGAGTCGTCTAGGTGTGCCCTAATACCCCTCTTAGAAGTTATGAAATACTTAGCTGAATCACCCTGTATATACCTCTTATACCCCTTTGCTGAACAAAATTGAGTTATTTTTTAGGGACAGTTAAAAAAACATTTCTTAAGTGTTTGATTTGATAGCTTGAATAAACATTTACCTTTTAGACTTCTGGTGACGATCCGAAAACTAAGGCAAAAATTTAGATAAAGCACATTTTATAAAGGGGGAAATTAACTAGTTTTTTTTTGTTTAAAAAAATTACTATCCCTTCTAAATGTCCCCTTCGAAAATTTCAGATTTTTTTACCAGTTGTTTCGTCTCTAGATAATATTAAAGTAGTTATGTTATTTTATGTTATTAAAGTAGTTATGCTACTAACATTGTGGTAGGGGAAAGGAGGGTAACAGTACGCACAAAAATGATTTTGGCTATAAAATCGAGAATTTAGAATCCAGGTCCTTAAACATTTACTGAAAGTAAGAGTATTGAATTGCAAATCAACTTCCAAAAAATGAGTCTTGGCTTTGACTTAAGTTTATGTTAAATGTCGCAAAAAGAAAAAAAATTGAATGCGAACTTTTACCTGACACATTTCAATATGGTCCGGTTTTAGAGATGTTTTAAACTAACGATTAATGGTTTAAATTAGTAACAAACGAACAATGGATTAAATTATAAATTACGACGTAAAAATACTTTACAACAAAAACAGAATAACACAGACGCTCTGTAATGTTCAAAATTTCAGAAAGAGCACCTAAATTAACCTGTATAAAAGTTTAGTCTCCGTAAGAAAATTGCACTTTTTCCTCACACATAAATATTTAATAACCATCTAAGTATTTCAAATGTCTTTAAGATAAACTTTATTTTCAATTCCATCCTTACAATTAATTTTTTAGTGCTAGGAATAGAATAAATTATTAGATAGAATAAAAATTTACTTCCTTGTTAAAAATTTTTAGTGCAGACCTACAATCCTATAAATAAAACTGAAATATTTTTTCAATACTATCAGTAAAATATATGAATTCTTTGACGATTCCGATTGTTTGAATTTATTTAGATCATTACTAAAATAATATATCTAAGGAATTTCTAGAGGACGAAAACTTAGGGGCTAAAAAGTTTTTAAAATCAAGATCCAAATCCAACGTTTGAATATTTTTGAATTTTTAAATTTATGTACGCTTGTAATTAATGTTTAAAAATAGTTTTTTTAACAAAATATGCCGCCAGATGGTCTATTCCAATAATGAGCTAGACCAGCGTTTCTCAACCTTTTTACTCTCACGGAACCCTTTTGATAATGATCAAGCTCCGAGGAACCCTAGCGTCCATACAACAGTGGCGTATATAGAAATTTATTTTGGGAGGGGCCCAAAGTTATTACTCAACACCTCAAAAGTATATTTAAAATAGGTTTAACGTAGCTTTTTAATGCATTATTATGTGAAATTTGCATTCATGAGAACTTAATATAATAAACATTGTGATTAATAAAGTTCCGAGTAGGAAGGGGGGTTTGGGGGTACTCCCCCAGAAAATTTTTAGAAATCCTACCCTAAAAACTAGGTTTTAACTCGTTTTTGGTACATTTAGTCCAAATTTTGGATTTGCATTTTTAGGTAGGATTACAATTTTCTTGAAAGTATTATAAGAAATTGAAAATAATACAATTTCATGAACTAAAGGGGGGTTTGCCTGCCCTCCCCCAGAAATTTTTAAAAAAATTGACCCTAAATAACAGGGTTTTAACGTATTTTGATATGCCTAGTCCGAATTTCGGGGGAGGGCAAGGCCCCCTCGGCCACCCTTATATACGCCACTGCCATGCAACAATATTTTTTCTTGCTATTTTGTCCTCTCTCAGAATTTATTTTTAAAATTACCCTTTAAACTAGTGTTTTATCTCCTTTATAAAACTTTTTGTGGAGAAAAGATTCTTGAGACAGCAGAATGCTCAAGAGGAAAAAGCTGTATAACAGACGTCAAAATTTTAGATAGAAGTTTGGGAGTTCTGCCTAGAAATTTAAAAGAGAGTTAAGAAATTAAAGTAGAGTTTCAGTGTATTTTAAGAACCTTTGGGTTACATCTGAAAAGAACTGTTCCTTGCAAACACAGAATTTTCAAGGGGTAAAAATATATTTAGCTCCAAAATTTCAAGGGGAGCAGGGGTCCTTCCCCAGAAATTAATTTTGAAATTACCCTTCAAACTACTGTTAATCTTCTTTTCAAACTCCTCGTAGAACACCCAAGGGCTACAGAAGAAAATGTTCAACGAAAAAACACTTGCTCACATTTGGCTGGCTGATGCCTAATTTATTTAGAGCAGTGTTTCCCAACCTTTTTCGGCCCGTGCCCCACCAAAGCCTTTCTAAATTTTCCATGCCCCCCGGTCTCAGTGGCATATATAGCAATATATTTTGAGAGGGAGCCAAAATTATTTCTTAGCTCCTCCCTCCTATGTACATTTAATAAGTTTAATGGAGCTTTTCAGTACATTTTTAGGTAGAATTTGTATTCTAAAGAACTAAATGATTATTAAGTTATGAGTAATTAAGTTCTAAGTACCAAGGGGGGGTCTGGGGGTCCTCCCCCAGCAAATTTTCGGAAATATGACTCTAGGAAGTAGGTTTTTAACTAGTTTGGTACCCCTAGTTGGGAAATTTTGTATAAAAATTTTTAGGTATAAGATTTGCATTTTGATGAACCTAAAAAAGTTTCAAATATAAGCGCTCTAAAAACCAAGAGATCTTGGGTCATCCCCCAGAAATGGTTTGAAAATTAGACTCTAAAAACAAGGTTTCAACTTGGTTTTGATACATACTGGTCCAGATTTCAGACATACTTTCGCAGATAGGATAATAGGATCAGATTTTGATAAACTTCTTTTTAAAAAGTTTTTTTTTTAATTTTCCCCCTGGATTGGCCCCACCTGGGGGGCAATTTGGTTGAAAATTTTCAAATTGCCCCCCTAGAAAATGATATTGCCCCCCGGTGGGGCGTGCGCCCCACGTTGGGAAACACTGATTTAGAGGGTTATTCTAAAATGTAAACCAGAAAAACAAAAAAAATAAAGATTTTCGGATCCCTCGCGGAACCCTTGAGGAACCCTCGCGGAACCCCAGGGTTCCGCGGAACCCCGGTTGAGAAACGCTGAGCTAGACCACTGAAAATAGAGTTGAACCTCAAACAAATTGCAATAGAAGGTTTCTCAACGGTTTTCACTTAGAAATGACCTCAATAATAACATACTAAACATCGGCCAAAATCGGCCGGGGGGAAGTTTAATTTTTTTTAAATTTTTAAAAAATGGCCGAAAAAAAATTTAAAAAAAAACAAAACAATAATATAGACATGTGACACATGTTTATAGGTTATTTTTGAGTTTTAAAACCGAATATTGCCTTTAGTTTTGAAAAAAAATTGAAATTTTAATTTTTTAAATTAATTTGAAAAATGAACTATATGAAAAAATTAAAAAACCCCTAAAAACCTAACAAAAACATCCAAAGAGATAAATCCAACGGTTTTCATTTAGAAATGACCTAAATATTAACCTACTAAAATTTAAAATTTTTACGAGTTAAAGAAGTTAAATTTTTTTTCAAATTTCCATATTTTTTTGGGAAAAATGCATTTTTTTTTCAAATTTGTGCAAAAAACTTTAGAGGCTTTTGAAAAGGTCATTTTTCGGTGGATATTGTCCACAGATAGTTATATAATAGAAAACCGGTGGAATTGACCCTCAATGAATTAGTTAATTATTTTATTTAAAATTTTGAAATTGGTAAAATGTAGTACAAATTTCGAAAGAAGTGAAAAAGGTAATTCTTTGGCATATTAACATCAGAATTTATGTAATTAACAATAAATTATATTAAGAACACATAATTAACAAATTAATTATTTTTTTTAAATTTAAAATTTTAAAAATTTAAAATTTTAAAAATTTAAAATTTTAAAAATTTAAAATTTTAATAAATTTAAATACCATAATATAGGCTTGCAATACGTGTTTATAGGTTGATTTTTAATCCTTTTACATAAAAAAATATTATCATTGCAATAAAAACTGAAATAGACTTAAAAATTTTAAAATTAAAAAAAATTCTTAATTACATCAAACTAGTCTCAACAACTGGAACAAATTGCAATAAACGTTTTTTAAACAGTTTTCATTCAGAAATAACCTAACTAACAACATACTAGAAATCGGACAAAATCGGACAGTGGGAAATTTAATTTTTAATTAAAAAAACTGGCATTCTGGAACAAAAATATTAAATTTTTTCTAGAGGCTTGTAATACATGTTTTTAGGTTAGTTTTTTATTCTGATGCTGAAAAATTTAATATTTTTGGAATAAAATTTGAAAAGAGTTAAAAAAATGTTTAACTATTCCCTAAAATGTAAAACTATTCCCTACACCTATGCATATATTTTTTAAATTCACAGATTACAATAGGAGTAACTTTTTACAAATTAAATAAAGAGAACTGCATAAATTAATAGACAATTTCAGGTTCGTTACATTTTGAAATTTTTTTCCAAGTTATTCAATCTTTGCTGTTAATCCTTAGCAGTTAAAAAGTTAAAAAAAATTAAAAATTAAATTTCCCATTGTCCGATTTTGTCTGATTTCTAGTATGTTGTTAGTTAGGTCATTTCTGAATGAAAACCGTTTAAAAAGCGTTTATTGCAATTTGTTCCAGGTGTTGAGACTAGTTTGACATAATTAAGAATTTATTTTTCAATTTTAAAATTTTGATGTCGATCTCAATTTTTACTGCAAAAATATTCAATTTTTCAGCATCAGAATCAAAAATTAACCTAAAAACATGTATTACATGCCTCTAGAAAAAATTTAATATTTTTGTTCCAGAATGCCAGTTTTTTTAATTAAAAATTAAATTTCCCACTGTCCGATTTTGTCCGATTTCTAGTATGTTGTTAGTTAGGCCATTTCTGAATGAAAACTGTTTAAAAAACGTTTATTGCAATTTGTTCCAGTTATTGAGACTAGTTTGATGTAATTAAGAATTTTTTTTTATTTTAAAATTTTTAAGTCTATTTCAGTTTTTATTGCAATGATAATATTTTTTTATGTAAAAGGATTAAAAATCAACCTATAAACACGTATTGCAAGCCTATATTATGGTATTTAAATTTATTAAAATTTTAAATTTTTAAAATTTTAAATTTTTAAAATTTTAAATTTAAAAAAAATAATTAATTTGTTAATTATGTGTTCTTAATATAATTTATTGTTAATTACATAAATTCTGATGTTAATATGCCAAAGAATTACCTTTTTCACTTCTTTCGAAATTTGTACTACATTTTACCAATTTCAAAATTTTAAATAAAATAATTAACTAATTCATTGAGGGTCAATTCCACCGGTTTTCTATTATATAACTATCTGTGGACAATATCCACCGAAAAATGACCTTTTCAAAAGCCTCTCTAAAGTTTTTTGCACAAATTTGAAAAAAAAATGCATTTTTCGCAAAAAAAAAATGGAAATTTGAAAAAAAATTTAACTTCTTTAACTCGTAAAAATTTTAAATTTTAGTAGGTTAATATTTAGGTCATTTCTAAATGAAAACCGTTGGATTTATCTCTTTGGATGTTTTTGTTAGGTTTTTAGGGGTTTTTTAATTTTTTCATATAGTTCATTTTTCAAATTAATTTAAAAAATTAAAATTTCAATTTTTTTTCAAAACTAAAGGCAATATTCGTTTTTAAAACTCAAAAATAACCTATAAACATGTATCACATGCCTATATTATTGTTTTGGGTTTTTTTTAAATTTTTTTCGGCCATTTTTTAAAAATTTAAAAAAAATTAAACTTCCCCCCGGCCGATTTTGGCCGATTTTTAGTATGTTATTATTGAGGTCATTTCTAAGGGAAAACCGTTGAGAAACCTTCTATTGCAATTTGTTTGAGGTTCGGCCCTATTTTTCGCTATTTTCAGTGGACTAAGCTCAAGATTGGACGTCAAAAAAAGTGTAGCACCACTTAGTTCAATACGGACTTGCTGCTATATTCTACAAGATATGGTGAAGAACAGGGTAATACATTATTTTAAGAGAGAAAATAACTTTGGAAAAGTTTTATCCAAAACTTATATTAGTTTCAATAGAATTAATTCAATTTTCTAAATTTAGAAAGTTAATATATGATATTCATGGTTTCATTTTATTTTATTGAATAGAAACATTTATGGAATTAAAAATTGAATACTGTCTCCATGAAAGCGTAGCTGAAATTATTTTTTTGTGTTCCATAGTAGCAGTTTTAAGAAGTCTCCAAATCAACTGTTGTGTTCGAAGGGTATTCATTATCGATTGTTAAATTTAAGAATACTTTATGGTATCAATATTTTATGAGAAGGTATTATTAGTTTGCGTATATTTTATATGGAACTGGGTTTTTTTTGTTATATTGATCACATGCATGATGAGAAATTGTTAAAGTAGTTTCGAATACTTTTGATGACTTTTCACCCTTTTATTTATTATTTTTACCAAAGATAATAACTATTCCCTAGCCTAGACAATCATGGGGAAGGATTTTGGAAAGCACGAATTCAAATTTTAGAAAAGACCAGGTTTTTGATTAATTTTAAAGATAGGTGGCATTTTAATCTATTAGTTGTTCAAAACCGATGCAAAGTTTGAAAAGGAATCCTTAAGTGGTTTATAAAAATCCTGTTAAAGATTTTGTACATAGGGTTTCAATATTTTTATATTTTAATTAAATGTTTTGTTTCACTTGAAATGGTTAATTTGATAATTTAGTTGAATGTAAAATAGTAGTTAAATGTATATGTCGTAGACAGATCGTGAAATTAGACATTTCGTGAACTGTCTAGACATTTCCTGAACTGCAGCCAGATCGTGTAATGGTCGATCAGTTACACAAAGTGGCTAAAATTTTTAGACAGTTCATGAAATGCAATGGAGCCTTAGACAGATCGTGTAATGTTACAAAATTACATGAAATGTCTAAATTTTTTAGGCAGTTCATGAAATGTCTAATAGCTGTTTTGCCGATCGTGTAATACACAGAACAAAATCCTAACAGGTTTTTCTCGCCCAATCAGGCTTTTCTTCGCCTCTCGTGATGTAGATGCGATCCCAGCGCCAAAAGAGCGCCCAATATTGATTTGCGTGTGACATAATGCAATAGACACAACGAGACATAAGCTGATTGAAACTGTACTGTGATTTTCTTACTAACTAAATAAATATTTAGTATTCAACGTAATGGACAGTGAGTGCAGTACTTCAAGTTATAACCACAGTGATCATTTTTATGCCAGTCTAGACAGTTACTATGCTAGATATCCTAGATTTTACACGATCGGCAAAACAGCTATTAGACATTTCATGAACTGTCTAAAGGCACATTTCACGATCTGTCTAAGGCTCAATTGCATTTCATGAACTGTCTAAAAATTTAAGCCACTTCGTGTAACTGATCGACCATTACACGATCTGGCTGCAGTTCATGAAATGTCTAGACAGTTCACGAAATGTCTAATTTCACGATCTGTCTACGTCTACGACATATATAATAACATAGGGTTGGGTATAAAATATGTTTGAATAGCAGGTGTTAAAAAACCTTTTGAAGAATATATTAATTTCAAGTTACCTTTATCTGTGCATGGCATCCGTGCAGTTATACTTTGACAATACCACTTATCTTTATACGCAACCTTAAAATAGTGTGAATTTAGCAATTTACTTCTGTTATGAAATTAAATATCGATAAAATATTTCATTAGAAAATCTAGCAGTTTTAAAAATAATAAATATGGTTTAAATAGCTTTAGATGACTTAATATTTGGGATTATAATGAAAAACACAGTTAAATAAAGATTATAGAATAAAGAAAAAAGCAATTAATTTGATTTTTAAATTTTGAAAATGAAAAATATTATGATAAGTATAAATATTTAAAAGTATGTATTGAACTCTTAGAATAATAGTTTAAAATTCTTATTTATGAATAGACCAAATTTAGTATTGTAGACAGGACTTCGTATTGGTTGACATGCTAATCGAGTTAGCAAAAGAATAACTCAAAAATGTTTAATACTTTTTCCAAAAAGAAATGTAAATAAATTTTCCCGACACTTTATACTTTTTCAAAAGTTTACAGTTTAATTATATATTTTCACAAAAATTGTGTTTACTTGATCATATAACCTGAAGTATTGGATTTTGAAAGGATATATGGGATAATTTTTTTTAAAAAGCAACAGTTAACTCTTTTAGCAGGTTTTCTTATGGCATGAAAATAAGTTGGGAAATCACTAAAAATGTGTGCTATCATAATATAAAATATCAATGCTTAAAATAGTCATTATGTTTTACTCGTAATACCCCAACTTCCTTTAAAATTAATAAGATTTAATTTATGGCTTATACAAATATAATTATTTGAATTGATAGTAATGTTGTGAATTCGGGGAGTGTTCACTAAATTACACTCATTAGTTGTACTTAGATGGTACAGAAAACATTTAAAGTCTTTTAAAAGTCATTTAAAGAGTTTCAGAGTTTCAGTGATTTTTAATCTGTATCATTTCTATCTAGAGTACATTGGATTTGCTTCTTTTCAATTAGTTAGACTAGTGAATTAAACGTAGCTCTTTCGCAAGATAAACCCATTATAAATTATTTTTACGTGAACCATTAAAACTGTTCAGAGTATCGACGTAATTAGTGTTTATTTTAGTCAATTTATTTGCAACTTTTAACTGTAAAATTTCTTTACTACAGTGACTGTAAATTCTATTTTTATCCCTTTAGCTTTTAAAATTATTTTACACAGTAAAAGGAACGACAAAACGTTAATATACCTCAGATACTCTAAGAATAAATTTATACTATTACAATTTCCAGTGTATTTGGATAAGTTCTTGAAATGACAAAAGAAATCCTTGTAATAGATTCAGCAGGTGCAAGAAATAGGAATGTTGAAGTAAAAATAAAATGCGTTATTGTTTTCAGAATATGAAAAGAAACAATGCATTAATGTTTGTCTTATAAAACGCTGAAAAATGAAATCCAATAGAAAACAAACAATCGCTAGAGGGAAAACAAACTAGAGGAACAAACAAACAATCATTGATGCCTATTCCAAAAATTTGAGCTCAAAGTAAAAAAGCAAAACAAGTAGATTTTTTCTAGCCGGCAATTGTGTTTTAAAACATTTTAATAAACAGAACAATACCCGAAGATTAAGAGAAAAAATAAGTGACAAACTTTTTCCACGAGATAGAAACGGTATTTCTAAAAAAAATTGCGCTTAACAAGAGGAGTTATTCAAACAACTGCTGTTCTAGAGGCGAGTGGTAAGTGGTAGTAGCAAGTAATAATGAAAGTATGTAAAACCTTTCACGAAATTATCTGTACATTCACGACATTAATATCGGTTGAAATTTGAACTATCCGTGGTCTCGAGGATCATGAAGATATTTATAAATATATCTTCCCCTGTTAAAATGCAGTTAAGTTAGTGTTTTTAATGTTGGAATTTAAAATTGTCGTCATAACTAAAGGCATAAACCTCATAACAACGAAGACGGTCGTGAATTTAAAGGCCTCTATTTCTTCATACGCAGTAATTTTTCTTTTTTTTTGTTATGTCACTTTAGAAATTTTTATGATTTAAGTGCTTAGTTCTGCTCAATTATTTAAAGTTATTAGTTCTGCTCAATGAATTAACTCCTTTATTTATAACTACACTGTTAACGCTTCACACAAACGAGAACACTTTTTTTGTCCTCGAATTAAGAGTACTTTAGTTGTGTTTTAAAGTAGAACACTCAAACAACTTATTGTTGCGATATTCTTCTGAATATGTTTGAAACGTGTTCCAAAAACGGTGTAGTAAAATAGTTTAGAATCGGAAAGTGTTCTCAAATTCGGATTCAAAAATTATAAAAACACATTCTGTTTTTCACACAACACAATCGCTATACAATCAACCCTTTTGATTAGAAGTGGTCATTATTGTGTTTTCTTAGCGTTGTATAAGTGTTTCGCAGAATAGAAGAGCTGTAAGCTGTCTCACTATGGTATTAAATTTTAACGATGTTTTTTCAACATGGTTATATTATATGAATTCTTAATATCGTTTCAAATGTTAAGAAATGAAACTAATTTCAGATCATCCTTATAAAATTCGTAACATTGCTAACAAACGCATAATTCTTAACGCATAATTCTTAATTGATAACGCATTAATTCTTTTAAAACCGTACTTTAGGATGATTATGTTAATACTAGAGATGTGGGTTTTCCGGAAAATTTTGAAACGAAAAATTTTCTAGAAAATTTTCCGGTTAATTTTCCAAGCCTCTAAATTACAATAAATTACTGTTAAATCAAACTTCCCATCACTGGATGCAACAAATTAACAAAACTGGAGTATTTTCATCAATTCTGGATGATGCTCCTTTGAGATTCGTCCAAAAATAAAACAATCAAAAACTAATTAATAAAGCATTGAAATCATGATCTAAAATTTTAAAATCATATTTAATGTTATGATATAACAGATATTGAAATAACTATATATATATAATGTATATAAAATGCATCGATATTCAATTAAAAGATGCCACATAAGGACAAATTATTTCTTTTTTCATTTACTGAATCGACCTATGAATAACTGAAATGAAAACAAAATACTAGTATTCTAAAATTACTGGCAGGGGCATATTTCTCACCAAAAAAAATTAAATTGATTTTTTATTACTATTTCCGAGTTCCGATGTACCACAAAGAAAGTCACTAAATACAATGATCTTAATGCAAAAAAATAACAATAACATTAAATTGATATCAAACTAATTTCACTTCTTTGAATTAATTTTACTTCTTGTTTTTGCGGAAAATTTTCCGGAAAAACATAGTGGAAAATTTTCTGCAGAAAATTTCCCGACCCACATCACTAGTTAATACAAAAGCTGAAGGAATCTGATTTTCCAAGTCTATCACGGCCGTATTTCGTGCTACTTGATCAGCGGTTAACCGCCAATCAAAGAAGGAATCGCTGGCTCTGATTGGTGGAATCCTTCTTTGATTACTGTTTAACCGCCTGCTGGTCAGAAAGCACAGAGTATCTCCTACACAGTCCCCGTCTCTTGATTTCCGAATTTGATATACTACCTTTCACGGTAAGAGGGAATGAAAGGTAGATAGAGGGAGGTCATCTGCAACTGTCACCGAAAATCTTGACATTCATATTACGCATGAAGGAGGTTCGGACATGTGGGTAAACCACCTATCTTCTATCTAACCAGAGTTGGATTTCTCAGACCCTATTTTCGGGTTCGTTACTTCGATGTGCATTGGAAGGAGGAGTTTTTTGAATACTCATCATCCCCAAATATAGTATTATGCGCCTATCTTTTTTTTTCCCCAAGATGTTTTTAAAACTTTATAAGTACTAAACATAAAAAGGAAATATATATTAATAAACCATTTTATTATAGAGATTCAAATTCAATTTAGATTTGACATTAGAAAAACAAAAATGAAATAGTTTAAAAGAAGTTTAGTTTAAAAATAAAACCATCTCCTGCAAGTGGGATTTCGAAATTTTTTTTACAATTATTCTTCAATGATTCATATTTTTTAATTAACATTCGATTAATATTTTATTAAATGATTACTCAGGTCGACACAAAAAGTTATAGGTTTCTGTTCTAATGTTTAAATTCTGGTTCTAGGCATCAAAACGTTAAAATATTAAATTTTAGATTTTAAAGTTTGCTTTTTTCTTTTCTACTTCCATAAGTAAGTTTATCTTAATTGATTTAAAATTAAAGAAAAAAATCTTAAAAAATCGTCCTTTTGAAAATGTTTAAAAAAATATTTAATATTGATTAAGACTTGCAATGAAAGCAAATTTATAATGATACAAGTCTTTAATATCATCATGTATTAAAGTTTTATTAAAATATGCAAAGTAATTTTGGTAAAAGCAACATATTTATGTTGCCCTATTTTTAGGAAGATGGAAGGAAACGGGTCAATAATAAAAATACAAATCACGAAATAAATCACTATACTCAAATAATTTTGAATTAATGTATTGAAGATAATTGTTTAGTATATAAAAAGGTATGTTTTGATGAAGATAGCTTTGACTCTCTTTTGTTACATATACTCTGGTCAACCTAGGACAAGGAAACTTGAAATTGTGTTACGCACGGTAGGCAAGATTCCAGACTGAAGTTGAATTGTCGGGTAACAGTTATCGTGAAGTCAAACTGTCTATCGTTCGTACGTCATTACTTTTGACGTCGTCAGCTATAGTAGGTAGAGGGTATAAGAAACAGACAGACAAGATATTTTAGGTTCTGTCTACGGAAATTAACTGATTAATTTTTTCTAAGATCTAAATCTTTGATCCCAGAAATGCCAAGAATAATACTATCACTTTGCGTCCCCTATTGGAAAAAAATTTTCTGGTATTCCATAAACCAGTATGAATTATACTGGCTCCAGTATCATTTATACTGGATCCAGTATAATTCATACTGGTTTATGGAATACCAGAAAACGTTTTTCCAATAGGGTCTACTTGGGTAAGGTGTCTAATTGTGTTACAAAAATAAAACCTGTATTCTTAAAACCATGAGGGTGAGTTACTCAACAAGACAGAAAATATTTATGCCTAAATGGGGATATGCAAACCCCTGAACCTCAATCTTCGTAGATTCTTTAACCACCATATGCAGACTTTTCCCAAACATAAAAATATTGAGTTTCACAAGATCAAAGGCACAATTATTATAAAAATCCATCCTAAGGAAAGAAAGACCAAATCATTTATAGACGGCCATTCAAAAATCATCGCCGTAATACCGAGAATACCCGTCTTGATTTCCTTTTATTTCATTTCTACGACCTCACCCTCCATGCTCGGGTACTTAATGGTCCAAATTGGTCCGTTTTGCCAGCGTAATTAATGCTCCGAAGCTTTCGATAATAACCGAGAGAATACCTCCCTTTTTTTACAAACGTCCGCAAAAAAAATCTCATTTTCTTTTCAGTCACGACGAGCTCCGGGCAAGCGCATCCAGATAATAAAACATGGACATTCAATCACTGGCACCAATTTCTTTCGCTCTGATGGAAATAATAACGTAAGGCAGCGCTAAATAAAAACTGCAATAATAACAAGCGTCCATTCAGAGGCTTCATACAACACCCTTTCCAGGCTGTACCGCATGGCAATCCATCATAGTACGAATTCTCCGGTTTTCTCTCGGATGACACCAGTAGCTAGACAAGGGGGGTTGAAGTTCGTTCCAAAAGGTAGATTTCCCTCCCCTTCATCACCGATGAAGCTTGGCCGACGAATGCGGTTTTCAGTTTTGCTGTTGATGAGGGTAGGTATATAGGAGCATAATCTACAGGTGGAGAGGTTAGGGAGGTAGAAAGAAAAAGATAAAAGAAAAGGAACATGAAAAACGCAATTAGGGATCTTTTGACCCTTACCGGTGCTACCGAATGGGGGAAAGCGGCAGGTGAAAGAGGGGGGGTATTGAAACAAAAAGATCCCCCCCCTTCGGGGAACGTCTTCCCTAAATGGGAGGTTTCCGAAAAGGCGATAAGACGGACCTCGAAAAAAAAAGGAAAGGCCCTTCCATCTCTGTCACCCCCCTTCGGAAAAAAAATTAAAGTGAAGTGAGCGGAATAAAAATGGGCGGCCCGTCAAGCCGAGATTGGACAATGGATACCGGCGCCGGCGACCAATCAAAATCGCGATCGGGGCAGTTTAATGTTACATAATTATCGGACATCTCTGGCGGCTGTCTCGTCTGATTGGCTGAGCAAGGAGGGAGTAGTTCGAGGGGGGGAGGTAGATTAAAGATTCTGCTACAAGGGGGGGGGGTCTGAGTGATGTTGGCCGAGACGTGCCAAATACAGTAGCGGTCTGATCATTACCACCGAAGCTCCACCATGTCATAAATCTACGGTCAAGGTCACATGCCGTCTGACCCAAAGCGTGCTGAGCCGCGGGCTGAGAGCTTTTTTTTCTTATTATTTGCTTCTCTCCTTCTCGTCATTATTGTTATTTCTTTCTTTTTGGGAGAAGAAGAAAGCCATCGAAGGTGAATCTGCTTGCTTTTTTTTTCTTCTGGGGTGTGCGCAAGGTCATGTCAGAGATGGGATGGAGGGGGCTTGAGGGGGGTCGGCAAACGCACGCACGGGCTACTGTTGGCTACCTGTTTGTTGGGGTTGCACAACCCCGGTGGTGGTGGTGGGAGCGATCGGTGATTTCGGATAAAGCTCTGGGGCAGTGTAACGCGCGCGTGTGCTATACTCCTGAAGAAAATTAACCCAAATTTGTAATGAGTGAAAGTATCTTCTCAAACGGGAGATGAGGAAAAATGAATGAAAATCCTTTTGTGTTAAATTAAATAGGGGATCTTATACACTTTAATTACACCGATTTTGTGGCAGATCCAGGATTGACTGTAAAAAGCACTGGGATTTTTATAGATAATGAAGAATAATATACTTTTTTAGCTCTAAAGCTACACATTAAAGCATTTAAAGCTTCAAAATTACGCTTTTTTTTTAGAAATTATTTTTAGATGTCATTTTATCCCATAAACTTTTCTCTTTTTCTTCTGGGAGCGCGTTCCCCCGTGGTACCCCCCGTATCCGCTACTGCATCGATGCAGTTATAGGTTTCAAAAGTGTTACTTAACCTGATTTGAAAATATTAACATTTGCATTAATTTACAACATAAATTCCCAATTTTTATAAGGTTTACGCGATTTTTAGCAATCCTTTAAAGTTGTTTTAAAAAGATGTTCTCTTAGCGGGATATTTTTGTTTCATAATCCCAGAACCCCCTTTCATCTGCAACTTTCCACCGTTCGGTAGCACGGTTAAAGGTAAAAAAAAACCTTATGGACTGTGCGTTTCCAGTGGAAAAACAAGTTCATTTGCTCAATTTTTTTCAAACCCCATCGTTTTGAATTTTCCTTTTAAATATAGAAATAGGATATTCTCTTTCAAAATATTAAAACCTTAATAAATAAAATTTTCATTAAGTCTTATATACTCTTTGTAATTACATTGATATTAATTTTTTCATGCTTATTAGTATGTTCTAATATTGGTGCATTTGGCCAATAGAATTATTGCCAAAAAAACGTTTTTATTTAATTATAAATTTGAAATAACTAATAGGAACAAAAATGTTGTAAAACAACCTGAAAACTAATAAAACCGCATTATTTTACCGCATTAAGGTGAATGTTCACAAGAATATTTGATTCGGGTACTTAAAACATCAAATTGTATCAAATAAATTTACGCAGGAATCCCCTCAGAAAGATTCTGTACATCTGTTTCACTGCCGTAAAACCCTTGTAGCAGGAAAAACACGCGAATTCGGCTCTGTACACAACCTTTCACTGCCACCATATAATTGTTGCGGGAAAAACAAAAATTCTTTTTCGGACATTTATCGAGTTCGCAATTTATGATTATTTAATCCGAAAATAAAAAAATACACATACGGAATACAATGAAATCATTCTATTTCTATTCACTCAAACATTAACGATTGTTTCAAATCAATGTATCCCTCTTTCGTGTTATTGAATAAAATCTTCCCGATTTTATCTCGGGCTGTGTGGTGTAGGGTTCGACGTATCGTAACTTATATGGCACGCACCGGGGTAGTGGTAATTCGACTAGAGAAAGTCGAACTCGTGATCACCGGGTCGTGGGATCGGTACTCAGTCAATGTCGAACGGCGCCAAGTCGGTGGGGGAAAGTTGGTTGTCATCAGAATGCGAATTATAAAACTCGATATCGAGTCGATGATATGAAGTATAAATGACATTGACATTGGGAGGATATATGATGGAGTTGACATTGACATTGAGTCCAATAACATTGGGAGGATATATGGATTGGATATCCTTGGCATTGGTGTGGTATGCTTGTTGGGGTGTTAATTATATTAATATTAATTTTTATTATGTTAATTATATTAATATTAATTTATATAACTAGGGAGCTACCGCCCCCTGCTCGCTATCGCTCGCCAACCCCCGTTAACTGCTGACGCAGACACGTTTGAACCGCTTCGCAATTCTTTACAAAACCCTGCTCACTGCACTTACTCACTTTATAAAACATTCTTAAAACAGGGTTAGTACTTCTCCGGGGTATTCTTTCGAAAATGGTGGATATACATTCAGTAGCGGAAATTTAACAGTTCCTTTATGGTAACATTAATTGGCGGGTCGCCTTATAATTCCAAGAAAATTAACAACAATGCGTCTTGGCATTATGAAATAAGGTGTCACATTTTACTACCTTAAAAAACATACTTGCAAAAGAATATAAAAATAATAATAATTGTAAAAAATAAATGCAAAAGTTCAAAATTTCCGAAAGCTAGTTTATATTTTGTTGTAAATATGGTAATGATTAGGTTGCCACAACGACAAAGATAAATGTAAAAATATTAATTTGTTATTTAAAAAATAAAAGATAAATTATTTATACATAAGTTTTAAATATAATTAAAACCGTTTAAACAACAGAAATATAAATATTGTTAAAAATAACCCAAAATATATTTTTTAAATTCGTGTTATAAATAGAAAGATGATTATTTAATTTATTTGAATATTAAAAACCAGTGAAATATGTTTTCAATTTTTTTTAAATACATAGTTTCTTGCTTTATAACTGCAACCTTATCCGTAATCTAAAAAATGGAAATATTTTAAATTTGAGATTTTTTTTAGAAATTCTAAAGGCACTTTGCACATCCTCAAAAGAATCCGGACAGTTTTGATACCAAATATGTGTTATACGGATCAGTAGTTAAAAAGCCTTTCCCTGGAAACCGTTCACCAAAAACTTTTTTTTAGAATAGAGAGATTATAATTTATTATAATTTATTTATAATGTTAATTATATTAATATTAATTTTAACGTGCTTATGAGTATTATGTTCTAATATTGGTGCATATGGCCAATAGAATTATTGCCAAAAAAATATATTAATTTAATAATAAATTTGAAATAACTGAAAGGAACAAAAATGCTGTAAAACAACCTGAGGTAAGATGATTATTACCTGATGAATATCTTGATGCGGTTTTATTACCTGAGATTGTCAGGTAATAAACCGCATTATTTTACATCAGTAAATAAATAACTAATGTAAATAAAGAATATCTCTGAAAATAGCAAATAGGTATATATTATGTTACAAAAGCACAACGTTCTGTTGAAAACAATGCATCGTGTGAAATTGTAAACTTAAAGGGGAATGTCACAATAATATTTAATTTGAGTACTTAAAACATCATCATCTGTAAAACTGTTTCACTGCGATAACATCCTTGTGACAGGAAAAACACGAACGCCACTCCTGTGCAAAACCTTTCACTGCCAGAATATAACTGTTGCGAGAAAAACAAAAACCCTTTTCGGACATCAATCGAGATTTCACACAACAATGAAATGGCGTGTGCAGTGTTATTCCTACGATTTTTTTGGGGGAGTAAAAATACTCCTTGTCTTTTTTTGGAGGAGTGAAATACGGAAATAATATAAACTACAAATACACAGATACAAATCTAATATAATAAAATCAAGTGTGGCTATATGTGTTTGTCTTTTATACAAATCCACAGTTTACTTCCGATCTGCACCAAACTTGGTATACCTACGTAAAAAAACTCGGGAAAAAACATAGGCTATGTTTCGAAAACTTTTATTGACCCCTTGACCCTTTTTTTGTTCTTTTTATGGTCATTTTGCTGAAATAGCTTTATTTCTCCTCCAAAAGAGATCTGTTCACCCCATTGTTACAAAGAAAATTTAATGCTAAACAACAATTTTTTAATAGAAACACTAGGTACAAATCTATTTAAAAATTATATTAATATTTTAAAAATCTATTTCAATGAAATTTAAAAGTTATGTATAGTTAAACATATTTTTATTTGACAGATTATCTAATTTTTATATTTTAAAAGCTTTATGGAATATCATTGTTGTTAAAATAGTGTCCATGGAAACGAGGATGTAAAATCAAAAAGTGATAATATTTTAACTTTTAAGAAAGTTGGTTAACAAACCAAAAACCATTAAAACTCCCTTTCAACTAGAAAATATTGATTTTTTTCTTAAATTTCAAAATGGAATAAGCTTTAGTTATTGAATTATTTTACCGAAAACTTTAATTCCTGAAGATATGATTAATCAAGGGATCTAAGCAATTTTAAATACTTTTTAGATTAATTTTTCCAATGTAAATGTGGAAATCATTCAAAAATTATATTGCTTGAGAACTGAAGGAATTTTAATCCATCTGGGAACACTGGGATAAGAAAAATTACTAAGAACACCGGGATAGGATAAGTTACCGGGAAGACTGGAGTATAAAAAAGACACCTAGGATACCGGGATGATTGGTAAATGCTGATTATCTAAAATTAGTGTATTTGGAAAAACTAAAAAATGAGGCGTTTGCTATCAAAACCAGCTTATTCCATTTTTGGAAATTTTACAGGAGAGACAAAAAAACTTCTTACGTCCACAGTTCTAAAGCTAAATATGTTTTTTAAATTTTTAACTGTAGGTAGAATTCGATTAGTTTTTCATTTTCCTTTCAGTTGCATTACCTTGGGCGTAATTACGCTAATTAGGTTAGAATGAGCTGACTTTGATGCAAAAACACGATTTTTCATACTTTTTTCAGTTTTTTTTGTTCAATTAAGTGGTGAAGTAGTTTTTTCCAGTTTATTGGGTTGGAATGAGCTGGGTTTGAGCTATATCCCTTCGCCTGGTTATGAAGGATCCTCTAAACTTTCAAAATATGCAAAAAAGTGGATTTCAGAAAAATATGGAATGAACTGGTTTTGATAGCAAACTCCTCAAATAATAAATTTATACTCTTCACCCGTGCAAGGCCGGGCATATCATCTAGTTTCTCTATAAAAATGCTTACTTTTTTAAGAGGCAAAAAATGAAATAGAAAAAAATGTGAGTATGCTATTAAGTTTTTAGCAATTAAAGAATATGTTAAGTATTTGTAGAAAATGTTAAACAAATTAGAAAAAATTAAAACAAATAAAAAACAAAACAATCCAAACAAACAATTACTAGATCATATAAAAGTTGGTGTTTTGAATAGACAAAAAATATTCGTTGTTTTCGGTAGGGCTCCATGCATTTTTTAAGGTATCCGTACACCTTTTTTAGGTCAATTTTCACGAAAACCTCGATTTTCCAAAATTGATTTAGAATAGTAGCCCTATTTATTAGCTTCAAAAAACACTTTAAATTTTGTGTCTAGGACATTTAGAACCGAAGTTATAGAATTTTAAAAATTACATATCTATAGTAAGCTAGGTACAATTAAAAGTTTAATTTCGTGTTTTCTCAAAATGGGTTTTTCGTGTTTTTGCTTTATCGCATTTTTAAATATCTCCTGAAGTTATTGTTGGATTTGCATGAAATTTGGTATGCATATACTAGATATATAGGTGTTGGATCTAGACTACAATCATGGTGATATATTGAGTAGAAAAAAATTAACAGCTTATGTAATATCATTGTTTATATTTTTTTTATGAGTTTTAAGGTATTTCAATTTCAAAAGCTTCTAAAAACTTTAAAACTTTATATTTTTCAAACCTTTTAGTCTAGATCCAAGAGTACACATCACTCTTTGAAATCCAATTTACAAAAGTAAAAAACATTAATAACTTTTTGTGTAAGTTCAAAATGCGTAATGGTTGTTTTTTGACCTTTTTGACCCTATTTTTTACCCTAAATTGGTGAAAAAAAAATTGTTTTTCAATTTGTTTTTTGGTTTATAACTAAGTTTTGAGGTAACTAATGATATTTTAAAGAAAAAATTAGGTTATTATCAAAATTTTAAAAAAAAGTTGTCAAAGGTGTACGGATACCTTAAGCTAAACCTTTGTTTAAAATTCAAAGCGTGAAAATACTCCTGGAAAGTTTTTTAAAGTGTATTTCCGATTTTCAATGCGTGAATAACTCTCTTAAAGGCGTAAAAATTATCTCTGGGCGTGTGTGATCACTCACTACATATTTTTTTGCACAAGCTTTTTTGGCCCTTACAACTAATCATATAAATAAGGGCACTTTCTTTCAAAATTATCTTATTGCTAATTATTTTCCTATTTATGCTGTTTACTGGCACTATTTTGACTTAGGTTATTACTATTTAGATTTAGACTATTTATCTATTGCATCTTGTGGGTAACTCACTACAACTACTGGTAAACCAACTATAGTAAAAGGTTTACGTGATTTTAACAACGCTGGAAATAGTATTTCGGAGGGGAGACAAGTGGAAGTTGAGGGGTAGTTTATCGAAAGAGGAAGAGACATTTGCTTGTTTACAGAAGCAAGACCCCAACTATCACCATAGTTCAGGCACGGATCCAGCACTGCTCCAAGGGGAGTTGTCACTTTTCCAGACAAGATCCCCTTGTGGTACCATTGGGGGTATGGGGGTCCTCCCCAGAAAAAAATTGAAATTTGGCGAGTAAAAGTAGGGTTTTAACTCATTTTTAGAAACGTTTTGAGTCTAAGGGGGGCACTTTTCAACATTATTACCTTTACTTTTTGACCCAAAATGTCGAAATTTTGGGGATTTCCTAAAAATAAACACTAAATACCCCATTTTGATACTAATAGGGGGTATGGGGGTCCTCCCCCATAAAAAATTTTGAAATTAGACCAGTAAAAGTTGGATTTTTACTCATTTTGAGAACCTTTTTGGGTCTCCAAGGGGGGCACTTTCCAGAGTGCCACCCCCCTGGATCCGCCACTGCACCAGTTACCCAACTATCGGCTGTGCAAAGTCTGTAAAAATCACGTGACCCTTTTACTATCGTTGGGCGAACAGCACATATCGATATCGAACAATACGCAAATCCCTAATATAAAAATGATCCACCTCCTCGGCGAAAAGTCCGCCAAATCCGAACTCCCTCCGCAGGTGATCCAGAAATCAACCAATCACGCGGCTCCGATAAGAGTCCATTTCTCCACCGAACCTATTAGTATGAGGATCCGTGGGAGCCGCTTTGACCTTCAACCCCCCCCCGAGAGACAAAGTGAAAGGATTTCTAATAAAGGCCTTTCCGTGGGCAACAGTAATTACTATTGGAGCATATTCTCCGATATGACGACGACGCCCTACCCTGGAGGCGCAAGAGGAGGGATGATTGGAGGGGACACAGTGGTCGGGGTGTCGCCTGGACGTCCGGTCACAGGGTTCGGTTGTGTGATGGGAGGGAATATGGTGTTATTTTTATGTTTACTTGTGGGGAGGGGAGAGTGTAGGTTATGCATAGGAGTAGATATGTTGGTTTTCCGGAAAATTTTCAAACGAAAATTTTCCAAGCCACCAAATCAGGTATGGGCAACCTTTTTGAATCTGCGGGCCGAACTCGAAGATTATAATGACGTGGAGGGCCGTAGAGTTAATAAAAGGCAATTGTGAAAAATGAGTCGATTTATTATCTACTTTTTATAAAATTCAATTATTATTTCATTCAAAAGGACCCTCCCTAATTCTGAATATAAAGAACACCTTTTTAGTGTTACCAGGGCTTTGCTGCGTTTAAGGAAATTTAGCCCCTTCCAGAAAATTTCCTATTTTCTACTTAAAAATCACTTCACTTATTTATTCTTCCATCCATAGATAAAAGGGGATGGTCTGGGGGTCCTCCGACGTGAATTTTTTTGAGTTTTAGCTTGTTAAAAATTGATTATACGCTACTTTTTTTATGGGAGTTCAGAACATTTTTTATGAGAAAAAAGAAGAGAACTAGAAATCTTCAACGCCGCCTGAAGGGCGGTACCACCCACTTTGGGAACCACTGCTGTAAATCCAACGATTCTTCGAAATGATGTTCGAAAACGATTCTTCTTTGCATGTTCGAACAGTGAAGTTTCATATAGCTTTAAGAAGAACAGAGGAGGTAACTCAGGGCCTTATCAAAGAAAATTTTCGAAATTTTCATCTTGAAAATTTTGAGCGTAAAATAAGCGATTCCCTTTGAGTGTTACCTGAGGTATTTCAAATGTAAAGAAACATTCAAAAAACTGCTTTTTAGAGTAAAAGTTTTAAAAGCAAAATGGGGGAGGACCCACAGTTTCTCTTCTTTGATAGGGGGTCTGTGTTATCCTCAAAACTTTTATATTAAGTGTACGAAAGTTTACATTGAAACTTGTAATAAACTTTTCGGAGTATTAACTTATTTAATTGGATATATTTTTTCAAGTATTTTTTAATAATTAAACCTGAAATTTTCAGTATAGAAAGAAATATTCAATGTACAATGGTAAAAATTATATAGTGCTGTCCTTTAAAAAAACCACTCCAAATTGTACCCTAAAAAACCCATCGAGATATTTTAAATAAATAATTGAAATAATTTTAAATTCTCATGTGCCCTGTCTTTGTATGCCATTAAGAGTGGCGGGAACGTAAAAGCAAGTCAAAGAACCGTTTATTTACTTAGTTTTTTGAATAAATAGAAAATATCGATTTTGGGCTAAAAATATGATTTAGTTATGCAGATTTTGATGCTGTAAAAATATATGTTATGAAGACTTTACAGCATTTTTCACGTGATTTTGTATTATCCCGTTATTATGAGAATAAAATACTAAAATTTCAGCTCAGTCCGACAATTAGGGACCTTACAGCTGTCTTTGAAATGAGGGGTGAAAAAACCCATAGGGTGCCTAAAAAAACCCACTTATCCTTTTGTAATATATGATCAAATAAATAAAACATTATGCAAAATATTTAATATTATTCATGATAAACAACTAATTACTGAAATAGAATAGTTGTTTCAGTAAATCTCGATGTTTTTTTTAGTATTTTTGATAAAAACTCAATGATACCAAAAACAGCCCTTTTCCATGAAAATATAGCATTTTTCCGAGTTTTACTCGAAAATTGGTTTTGAAAGTTAATAGTTGGGGGTTTAAAACAAAATATTAGTGCCAATTACTGTTTTTATAAAAATTTTATTAATTATTTGTATTTAATAGGTCGTTTTTATTAAAATCCAACAATAAAAACGCTATTGTCGTTGTGTTTTGATGGAAAAATTCTTGAGTAGAAAAACTTATCACAAATTTAATTTTAGAAATACATTGTAATAAATTTGGTTTTAATTATCTTAACTATTCTCTTTTCTATCAAAATAAACCTTTCAATCATATTTTTCTTAATTTGTCGAGTATTTTCAAGCGTGGGTTTTTTTTTAGTGTACATGGTTTTTTTTAGGAAAATTGGTTTTTTTTTTGGATTCTTACTTAATTGTTTGCCAATTTGTAACGGAGCGTTGGAATTAAAAATACTAAGCACTAAAATGTAGTGGAGGGTGAGCCGTTACAACACAATTTTGTTCGATTTAATTATCATATTTTTTAAGCTTTTAATGAAAGAAATATGAAAAAGTGGGGTTTTTTTAAAGGACAGCACTTACTAACTGCATTTTATTCCCTTTCCCAAAACATTATCTTAATCTATTCGTAATGATAGGCAACGCTAGTTCATCATAATTGTTTTCACCTAAAAAATGCATCTTTATAAGTTATTCCTTATTATTCGAACAACAGTCTCTGCTTTGTAATTTTATACAGAACAATGATACAGTGAATGACTAGCTAAAAGATTTTGAATATACAATATAAATCTTTATCTACAGCTATTTTCTAAAGCATAAATTTAAAACTGAAATTGAAAAATAAAGTATATAACCTTTAACCCATAAAATGTTATATAAATATTACTTCTCAAGTTTTTTGCATCATTTTCTTTTCCTCGTGCAAGTTTTACAGACACGTAAAATAAGGGCATACAAATTCTTTTTATGTCCATCCCTTGGACCAATGATAACTGTTTTTTGGATAATGGATGACTTGGGGGGAAACCAAAAAGGTGCCTAGTATTATAGAACTCGGGCCTAATACTTAACTTTGTTTGGGGTCGTTCCATAACATGGTCTGTCCAGCTAAGAATAGTGGTTGTGGCAAATGAGAATTTAATAAAATCGTTGCTAGAATTGGTGTATTCTATTCTAAAGACAAGGATGTCATAATGATGTAACCTAATATGAAACGTTAGATGGAAAAATGCCTTATCATGCACTGCTTCATATTCCTACAGTAATAATCAAGGTTTGAACAGGAAACTCCAGGTGTTTGATATGTTTGTTTTAAATGACCCTATTTTGAAGTTAATACATCGGAATATATTTGTGTATGCTTGTATTTCAATTTAGAATCTCATGTAGAATCCGTGTAGGTGATACTTATATGTAAATACTGTTTTAGTTCCATTCAAAGTGCAAATTGTCGGAATTGATTTATTACTAATTGAACCTTTACTTGAATACTTTAAAGTAGTAAGTTAATGAAAAGAGGGAAGTGAAATAGATTGAAATTTTAAAGTAACACTTATAAAAGCCAAGTTAATACGTTGTTTTTAAATTTTATCTTCTCGTCCTCGATAGCGTAATGAAACCCTCCTCTATTTATTTTCAGCTAAAATATGCCACACAAGATACAACATCTTTTCAATTAACGTTATTAAGAAAAATATCCAAATAACACTAAGAATTTAAAAGGCAAATAAATTTATAGACTTCAATTACCTAAAATAAACATAAATTTTAACTAAATAAACGCTTGTACTTACTTATCTTCAAACAATTGTGTTCTTTAGAAAATTTAACCTCTATAAAAATGCAACTTCATTACATACTTAAAACTACTTTAGAAAGTTAATTACATCCATCTATAACACAAAGTGTTAATTCTCTCATTTTTAACTCCATATTGTTTATCTCCAAAAGAAAACACGCAATTCCATCTCTAAATCTCAAACATTTCATGATATATACGCCACCATACAAAAACAAATCTCAACGGCTGACAAGCATAAGAATCCTTTATAAGGCATCCTCCACAAACAGAAATTAAAAAAAAACTTCCAAAGCAATAGCGAATGACACGAACATTATCACTTCAATCTCTAACATCCCATAACTCTTCCTCGGCGGAATCCCAAACGAACGAAACGAAAGAAAAAAAAAGACAATCTTCAGTAGCGTCCGATTCTTCGTCACTTACCTGTTCTGTCACATCGACAATTTCCCGTCGTTAATCTATATCACTCGAGCGACCCTCAATTAATTCCAAGAGTACCCTTAGAGAAATTAGAACTTCCGCGGGGGGGAGGGCAGAAGAAGAAATTCCGCGGCCAACGCTAGAGAGAGAAAGATAAAGGGAATAAAAAAAATGAAAAGGGAAGGAGGGGGGGGATGAATGTCATCTACCTGTTGCGCACCGCGAGCGGTCCTAATATATTGGGTGTTCACAACGACGGTTTTCGATAACAGTCGGCCCACACGAGGTAACTTCCACTTTATTTATGATCCAAAAAATGAATTGAAGAGGCTGGAAGTGTAAGAGATGTTGGACTTTTTTTTATTTATTAAAGATTCTTGATTTGGTGAGTGTGAGATGGTTTTGCCCTTGGGTGGGGGGGAAGTGATTGTCTGTTATGCGCTGATTAATTAGGAGAATTAAGAGGTTGTGGATTTGATGAGATGTTCAGAGTTATTTTTAGTTGTTTGAATTTCAATTAGGAGAATTAAGAAGTTGCAGAGCTTTAAAGACAAAGAAGTACTTTGTACGAAAATAAATGTAATGGAGAACCAACGCACTTGTGTAATTTATGCGTTTGTTCTTATATATTAAGTTGTATTATAAGTTCTTATATTAAATTTATTTTAAGTGGTAGCTTTGATAAGATATTCAGATGTATTTTCAGTTGTTAGAATCTTAATTCCCTCATGGATATTTTAAGTATTTAATGAACTTTCAAAGGGATTTAATTGTTAAAAGTGTAACTCTTTACTATGAACTGTACGATTACCTTGCTTACAATATTTCAAATTTACCCAATATACACCTGCACAAGTTTGAAGATATCCTTTAGAAAATAACAGATTACGGATTATCCTATACTTACTTTTTACTCTTAGTTTAGAAATTTGAAGTACCTATCTATACCTTTATTAGTAGTGGCCTTTTATAGGAAGTGTTGTGTGTCAGAAATACTAAAACAAATGCAAATATACAGAAATAAACACTAAAAATATGATTTTAGGAGAAAACCACCTAACACTAATGACTTTTCATCATTATTCAAAGTTATTTTTCTTCTCTAATTCAATCTTTTAAATTCCATCTTTAAAGTTTTTGATTTAACACTTATTTTCCATTACATACGCTTTTGTTCAAATAAAAATTACTAGCATAATGGGTATTGATGGGCAATGGATATTTTTTTACAAAAAAGCAATAAATCCAATATGTCTTAAAACTTTAAAAAGTGTGATGATTGAAATATTCATCTGAATTTAGTAAACCCAGAATCCCCCAAAAAAAATTGACAGTCCAGTAAGATTCTCCGAAACGTAATCTTTCTTCAGTTTTTCAAACAAATGCCATCTCTCCGAAATATTTCCCTGAACAAACCTCCTTTCAAAACTCATAATAATACAACTCCGGGAATCTCTCAGTAAAATATTAAACTTTAATATTAACAAGAACGAATGGAATTCCTTTCCAAACACTTCTTCCACGGGCCTTCATTAAATTAGACGACGAGCCCAACTTACACTTCTCTCCCGAACCCCAAATACATTAATTTCAACTGCCTCCGCATCTAAGAGAAAAAAGCGAGTTGAGAGAACTCCGGCAAAAAAAAGTACCCCTTGGAAAGCTAGCCATATCGTCAAATCTCAGCTAGTGAAATAACATGCCTCGTCTCGATGCCATTCGCCTTTAGTTAAAAAAAACCTCAACACCGAGGAATTACATCCAGAATTACCCTCCACATTTCAAGCACGTACTCTCTGGAAAAACTAAAGAACCAAGAAAACTAAACTGGCAATAACTGCTCTGTTTTGCTCCAGCAGTAAGTAGATAACGCCTTTCCAATGGAAGATTCGTCTCTTGACACGTATTTATTAATATTTGAATACCATTCATTCCCTGGATCTGACAAGAAAAAGGCGATTATTTTTTACTTCACTCTCGGCGGCTCCACCTTTCGCAGTAGAGGGGGGAGGGAGCCCTTTCCGAAAAGGGAAAATAAAACATCAAGAAGCGGCTAATGCGTAACGCAGTAGCTGTGATGGGTACTACTCCATCTTGTCTGGGTACCCTTTCTCTTGAAGCAATGAGGAACGGCACATAAAGTGCGTTTTGCTCATTTTTAGATACGGATGATATGGTCGTGGGGTAAGGTATCGGCTTTAGGATCAGAGGGTCCCTGGTTCGATTCCTGACACTACCAAAGACCCACCGAGTATTAGCAGAGTACGTGCTCGTTAAATCTGTGGATCCAAAAGTCCTGTGATCATTCATGGCGCAGTTTACCACGGGTCCAGGTATCTGGAGACTCCCTCCCCTTCAGAGACATGGCAAAATTGAGAAGGGGGCAGTGTGATGAATGAATGTTCCCCCCTGTAAAAAGGGATGTGCGAGTGAATGTGTGTGGAGTGGGCAACAGTACTCCACCTCCGTGGCTTCGGTCCACATACTTTGGTTAGGATAATGACCTAGGTCAGTGTGTGTTGTGCTCTGCCGTTAGAACAAAGAAAAAAAACGAATGATTAGGAAGAGTGCATAACATGGCTAACAAGGAAACATTCTTAGGGTGAACTCACAGAAATGCACGAAAATTTTACAGGCATAAGAAGATGACTCAAAAAACTTACTGTGAAAAAATTAGCTGCTGAATTTCAATAGGAGAGGAGTTATTTAAATTTGAAATTTGGGTTCTGAGTTGCCAAACACATTCATTTAGCACCACTTGGCGACTTTACAATCGGATGGAATGAGAAATTTGATTCGAAGTGTCTAAATCCACGAAAGTTGGCCCGTGCTAAAGTATTAAGCGAAATTTGTTAGAGTTGAGTTGTTACTTTCGTGGATTTAGACAGTGCCATAAAATATATATTTTCCAATGCATTTTTAAAAAATATGCGGCAAACAGATAACTCCTAAAAATTAAATGCTAAATAGATGTTGGATTCTTTTTAATTTGCAAATAATTTTGTATTGCTTCATGCGTTATTTACTTTAATTTTCCTTCTTTAATTAATTTTTATTCCTGTTTTGCTGAACTTTTTTAATTCGCTCATTTAAGTGGCATCAGAGAAAACGCGGCCAGTTCATTCTAGCATTTGGTGTTCTCTCTGCGTTTCTCGCCTTGTAGGGTTACATTTGGCGTTAAATATGATAATTTTCAATAATTTTTTACAGCTTTTCTACTGTAATTCAGCAGCTAATTTTTTTACAGAAGGTGTTTTGAGTCATATACTAACCCCTGTAAAATTTTCGTCCAATTCTGTGAGTTCATCCTGAGAATGTTTCCTTGTAAGATGAAACTGAATAATTTTTGAAAGGGAACTTTCTGAAATCAGGGGGTATAGTTGAAACACTATTTCTCACTTAAATTCCTTAAATATTTTCTGAGCAAAAAATTAGGTATTTTCACATAAAATTTTAAAAAAAATTTCAAAAATCCTTTACCAAAGTGTCCCCACAGTTATTTTTATTTAAGAATTTGCATTTTTTGGATACTTGATGTGAACATTTGAACATTTGGTGTAGGGGCCAGTGGCCTTTTTTTGCCAATAAAAACTATTATTATTTCGTCCCCAACAAATTTGCAATTCATTCAGCTTTGTTTTACTTTTTTAGTTTTGAGTTCCAAAATCTTAAGTACTAAAATGTTGAAATATTTTAATTTGGTATTATTAGGTGTAATAATTATTACACTGTTACAAATGTTCCTTGAGGGTGAAAAGGTTAGGAAACGCTGTTCTAGAATAATTAGATGGGGTTAAAATAATAATTTCAACTTAAGATATTACAATGTATTTCACGGTAAAGGATTATTGTTTATATTCCCGTTTTGAAGATGCCTTTTTTTTAGATTTTAAAATCCATTATATAACTGTTTGCAGGTAAGCTTATCAGTGAAACTATCGCAAGAATTTAGAATGGAAATAGGTATAATACAGAAGTTTAAAAATTGAGGGAACTGATAAAATAACTGGAACTGAATTTCCGTAGAAATAATTATTTTTCAAAGATTTTAATTAAAGGTAGAAATCCATATTTCAATATAATGAATTAAAGTTAATAATTCAAGCAGAAAAATAACAATGTATAAAACTTTTTATACGAAATTTAATACTATTGTATTATCTCTAGAAGGGAAATAGAGTTTCTACACTTACTAAATATCAGCTACGAATTAGTCATGAATAATATATTTAGTTATGAAAAATGTATAAGACAGATAAAGTAGGTACCCTTTGAGTTATTTAAAATATTTTTAAAAACTAGGGAGCTACCGCCCCTGCTCGCTATCGCTCGCCAACCCCCGTTAACTGCTGACGCAGAAACTTTTGGATCGCTTTGCCATCCTCACAAAACACAGCTCACAGCACTTACTCACTTTATAAAACATTCTTAAAACAGGGGAACTACTTCTCTGGGATATTCTTTCAAAAATGGCGGATATTCATTCAGCGGCGAAATTTTAACAGTTCCTTTATGGCAATATGAATTGGCGGATCGCCATATAATTCCAAGAAAATTAGCAACAGAGCAGTGTAAACTTTCTTTTACCATTTTCTCAAGGTAATGTTTTTCTCACACAAATCCATTCAGAAGCACTGAAACATCTCCGGAATAAATTTTACTTTCTCAAAATTTGTAATGATTTTCATCGATTGTCTGTGAAAAATGTAGTAATTATCGTAAACATTACGAAAATTTAGAATTTTGTCTTCATGAGAACAAATAAGCATCGAAATTGTGTCAGTTTCATAGATATGACACGAATTGTCCGACTTCAAATATTTTCGATTTTTATCTTTATTTCTAAAACATTCACCCGCTATATCTCGTTTTGGGTTTTGGCATTATAAAAAAGTTACATTTTACTACCTTAAATAACATAACTTGCAAAAGGATATAAAATAATTATTATTGTAATAAATAAATGCTAAAGTTCAAAATTTCTGAAAGTGAGTTTATATTTTATTGTAAATATAGTAATGATTAGGTTGCCACAACGACAAAGATAAATATTTAATTATTTAAAAATAAAAGATAAATTAATTATCCATTAGTTTTAAATCGTTTTAAATATAATTAAAATCGTTTGAACAGCAAAAATATAAATATTGTTAAAAATAATCCAATATATTTTTTTTAAATTAGTGTGATTAATACAAAGATGATTATTTAATGTATTTGAATGTTGAAAAACCAGTGAAATATATTTTCAATTGTTTTAAAATTCATAGTTTCTTGCTTTGTAACTGCGACCTTATCCGAAATCCAAAAAATTGGAAATATTTTAAAATTGAGAACTTTTTTGAAAAATCGAAGGGCCTACTCGGAAATCCGGAAAGAATCCGGACATTTTGATACCATATATGTGTCATTTGGTTCAGTAATTAAAAAGCCTTTCTCTGGAAACCGTTCACCAAAAACTTTTTTTTAGAATAGAGATATTATACTTTGATTGTTTAATAATTGTAATGGATGTATATATAGTGGTGGTGTCCTTTAAAAAAAACCACTTTTTCAGTTTTCGGTCATTAAAAGCTTAAAAAATATAATAATTTAATCAAACAAAATTGTGTTGTAACGGCTCGTCCTCCTCTACATTTTAGTGCTTAGTAATTTTAATTCCGACTCTCCGTTACAAATTGGCAGACAAAAAAGTAAGAATCCAAAAAAAAACCCAATTTTCCTAAAAAAAACCCATGTACCCTAAAAAAAAACCACACTTGAAAATACTCAAAATATTAAGAAAAAATATGATTGAAAGGTTTATTTTGATAGAAAAGAGAATAGTTAAGATAATTAAAACCAAGTTCATCACAAATTATTTCTAAAATTAAAACTGTGATAAGTTTTTCTACTCAAGAATTTTGCCTTCAAAACACAACGACAATAGCGTTTTTATTGTTGTATTTTGATGAAAACGACCTATTAAATACAAATGCTTAATACAATTTCTATAAAAAAGCTTAAGAACGGTAATTGGCACTGATATTTTATTTTAAACCCGTAACTATTTACTCTCAAACCCCATTTTCGAGTAAAACTCGGTAAAATGCTATATTTTCATGGAAAATGGCTGTTTTTGGTAACATTGAGTTTTTACCAAAAATACTGAAAAAAAATTGAGAATTACCCAAACAACTATTCTATTTGCATAATTAGTTGTATATCATGAATAATATTAAATATTTTGCAAAAATTTTTATTTATTTTATCATTTATTACAAAATGAAAAGTGGGTTTTTTTAGGCACACTATGGGTTTTTTTCACCCCTCATTTCAAAGACTACCGTAGAGTCCCTAATTGGCCGACTGAGCTGAAATTTCAGTATTTTATTCTCATAATAACGGGATAACACAAAACCACGTGAAGAATGCTTTAAAATGTTTATAACATATATTTTTACAGCATCAAAATCTGCATAACTAAATCATATTTTTAGCCCAAAATCGACATTTTCTATTTATTCAAATAAATAAGTAAATAAACGGTTCTTTGACATGCTTTCAAGTTCCCTGCCACTCTAAATGGCTTAGGAAAACATGGGAAATGAGAATTTAAAATTATTTTAATTATTTATTTAAAATATCTCGATGGGTTTTTTTAGGGTACAATTTGGAGTGGGTTTTTTTTAAAGGACACCACTATACTAGATTGCATTAGAAATTTATTTGTTTATTATTCAAAATTTTAAATTGAGACAACACGAGTTTTTCGAATAAAAAATAAGAAGTATTACACTATTGGTAAAAGAAAAATGAATAAATTTTTTATAAAATGTGTTCGTAGAATTGGAATGACGATAAAATTCCAAATAAAAGATTTATTATAATTAAAAAAACAGTTTAGAAATTAAAAAGAATAACTTAGTAAAACTTTTAAAAACTAACGAACATCCTAATATTTAATAACAGGAAAATCCTTCTGCCAAGAAGAAAGAATACGCCGTTAATTACCCGAGTTCCCAACTCCTCAGAACCAATGAGATTGTTGTAATTTACAAGAGATCAGGAATTGTGACTTCTCATTGGATCTTAGAAACTGGGAATTAGGGTATTTAGGCATTGTGGGAAGACACACAGCAACTATAAATAACACATTCTCAAAGCCCGCAAGGTTTTTATTTTTGCTGTTTTTTTGTAAATTTTAATAAAACATTACCTGGGGATAGAACCCCCGCAAACTGAACCGCACGCTACGCATACATCCTACCACTGCTACAATAACTTTAAAACAAACAAAACTTTTAGTTATTAGATGTATATCTTTGTGACGCAGCATGCGCATTATATGAAAGTATAAAAACCTTGCTGGCTTTGTGAATAAGCATAAATAACCAAAGATACATGGAGACAGAATGATGCCAACACCGCGTAGCCAACTTCTCAGCATAATCTCCCGAGCGGCAGACGCCGAACCCCACCTGAGTGGGACTCGAACACCATGGCAATATTTAAAAATATTATTTATACTCTATTTTTTCTTTATATTTATACTCTACCTTTTTTTACTCTATATTTTAAACAAAACATTTAAACTCTTGAACATTTTTTCTACAAATTAAATTTTCTCAGATTTTTTTTTAACAACTCAGTAAAATTGGAAATCTGTGAACTCATGGACGAGCTGTGGCTCCTTTGGGATGTATTTGCAATTTTCTTTTTTTTTTCTTTTAATTCTGTGTAAACTTTTGTGAATCTATGTTTCAAGTTTTGTAAATTATTGTTTTTTTGTTAATAAATTGATTGATTGATTGATTGATATTTCCATATTTTAGACTTAGAGTATCTATTAATCTATAGATGTTAAATCAGTTTCCAGATACAGGTAGTTATTCAAATAATTAATAACCCTTGATAAAAAGTTATATTCTTAAAGGAAGCATAAATAAATTTAATTTATTAACTAATTTATTTAGCGTAATGTCATTATTTAGATTAAAATTTTGAACCGTAAAAACCTTAATAAAACTACCAACTAACCAATATATACTTGTCATACTTATCGCAGTCAACAGAAAAACCTTTTTTTACTACTCACATGAGTAACTTTGTTTGTGTCTGTTATTGTCTCCCTCCCCCTGCAAATATTTTTATCGTAGCATGACAGGTGGGTAGTGTGCAATGCATCTGTCAAGCTGTGATGCATCAGGTCAGGTGTCACTAGTGGACCGTATCTTCTCAAGGTTACCTGTGGATGTGACAAGTTGGGGTGGGGTTTTTTTTGTATTACATATGTCTATTTGTGAGTTTAGAATATCAATTAAGTAAAAGTTAGTGTAAATATTCTAGGCATATTGCTCTCTTTATTTAGACATCATGCATACATCTAAGAAACCAAAAGGTAGGTATAACGAAATCAGTTTTCACCCAAAACAACACAAAATATCACTTGTTACAAATACGAAATTACATAGCTTATTATCTTTTGTTGTGTTTTTATATTTATATTTTTAAAAACCTTAGATTTTTTTAACTATGTTGATTGATTATACTATGTTGATTGATTATACTATGTTGATTGATTATACTATGTTGATTGATTATACTATGTTGATTGATTTAACTATGTATGATTTTTTTAACTATATTGAATTTGCATTCAATTTGAATTCTGGAGGATAATTCAGAAAATAAAAAATTGGTTTGCTGTTTTATTATGGCTATTTCTAAAAAAATATTTTTTTGGTAATATCCTAATCACAACTCTTGATTTTTTTAATAACTCCTCTTCATGTTAATTTACATTTCACAGCATAATGCTTAATGGGGTATTCTCACGTTTGGAGATTAAATTTTTTGAAATAGTAGATAAAAAACACGAAGAATGACGTTTACATCAAGTATTTCCGTAGACTAGTTTCTGAGATACAAATTTTTGAAATTTCGTTTTTGTTTGGGCGCGAAAACACTTTCGAATCACAAATCATGCGCTGTGATGTCACATCCAATAGAAGCCCGTTTTCTGATCACTTGAAAACGGTAAACACACAATGGTTTTCATGTGCTGTGATGTCACATCCAATAGAAGCCCGTTTTCGGATAACGTGACTTTTCCGACTTTTTGGCAAAAATAAAATTGAATTTTAAATTATTTAAAGCACATTTTTGAATTTAAAAATCAGAAATTTGGGAGTTTTAAACCGTAATGTATCAAAAAAAGTATAAAAACAAGCAAATCCCTCACTCATACAAATACCTCATTATTAAGTCTATTTGAATTCTTAGTTTAAAAATCAAATTCCGAAGTCAACCAGCCCTTTCTAAATCCTATAACTGTGAAAATTACTCACCTAAACTCTCAAATCAAGTAACGAATAACTTTCAACATTAGAATCAGCTAAAGAGGCACAATTCCAAACTAATTAGTAATAAACTGAGCGGAGGGATCCGGGATCTCAAGCAAACAGCATCCAAATATAAGAAAACTTTTATAAAAGACACAGAACCCCATTCCGAAACTCCATTCCAACTTAACTTAATTTGCATCTCCTCCCCAAAAAGAGAACTTCAAAACACAAATCTTCTCCTTGACCCCTCCTCTCTCTCTCTCTCGAAGAAGAAGAAGAGCGGGGCTTTTTGATTTGTCACGAATTTCCACTCTTCAATCGATGGTCTCATCGTTCCCCTGATTGCGATCTGGGGAATGTTAATTGACAAAAGAAGTCGTCGGAAGCGATCTCACCTGGCGGCTCGTAGTAATCACCTGTCTCGGGATAATGGCCGTGGCTACTGGATCTACGCCCGAGAAGAGAATCAAGAAGAAAATGGAGAAAGCAGGGAAGAAAGGGCCTGTCCACAACCGGGCGAATCGAGTCGCGAAAGCCTTTAAAGGTGCATCTAGATATCTTTACCCCGACGATTGTCAATAGCGAAAATTTATGAGGAGGGGAACATCTTTTGTTCGCTAATTGATATCAGCTAACCACACAAAACGACGAGGCTCCTTCGGGCATTGGGGGGAGGTTAGGAGCATTGATAATATCCCATTCCTTTTGTGTGGCTAGCTGAGATTAATAAGCGAACAAAAGATGTTCCCCTCCTCATAAATTTTTCGATGTTGACAATCGTCGGGGTAAAATCTCTAGATGCACCCAAAGGCTAACGTCACGGCAAGCGCAGAACGGGCTTATCTGGTCGAGCGCATCTTATCGGCTGTAGTTTATCTACCCCACTCAATTAGTGGACAAAGGGGTCCCCCAAAAGGGGGACTCGCTCTCCGCAGGGGCCCCCTTTAGGGGGACCCCTTTGTCCACTAATTGAGTGCGGTAGATAACTGCAGCCGATAAGATGCGCTCGACCAGATACGCCCGTCCATGATTCCAGGCAGACGTTACCCAAACGGTGTGTGGGGGAGAAGGGGGTGTTCAGGGGCGATGCACTAGACCAGTGGTTCCCAAAGTGGGTGGTGTCGCCCCTTAGTGGGGCGTTGGAAGAATGCTAGGGGGCAGTGATGAGTTGAAAGGAAATTGGGGGCGTTATTAGAGTAAAAGGGACGTTGACTACTTTTAAATTATTGCTTAATGTCATTTTTATGAGTAAAAAATTTAAAAATCTAGGTAAAGTAGATTAAAATCACTTTGACTATGTTATAATTCAAAAACTTTCCTAAGGGAGGGCCCCCAGAAATCTATCTATGGATTGAGAAAACAATAATTTGGGGATATTTTTTGGATAAATTTTAAGATGAACACAGGAAATTTTCATTAGGATATACCAAATTCCCTTGAAACGTAGACAAAGATTTCCGCTCATTCAAAATTAGGTAAAGAATTAATTTTATCAAAGCTTTTTTTTTAAAAAAAAAAAGGTAGATCCTTATAAAAGGTAGAGCTATGACCTGATTATTTCAAATTAAATTTTAAGATACATAGAAAACTAAACTTTTGAATATTATCCATATACTACTAGGTTTTAATTTTTTTATTTTGTTGGGGTATAAATTAAAGTATTTTCATTACAAAATGCTTGTATAAAGTTCTATAAAATATGAGCAAATTAGAGAGGCAAAAATTTCTAAAAGGGCGGTGATAAACTTTCTTCTTGAAAAGGGGGCGGTAGTCCCAAAAATTTTGGGAACCTATGCACTAGACTACTCTTGTAGCGGAGGAAAACGGGTGTCATCCTTTTCACTCCCAAACGAATCTATTCACGATTTTCCTAAAAAAAGCCCAATCAACTTCCGAATGTCTGCTTCTCCCATTCATTTTTCCATCTTAAAGGTGAAGTCTTGCCTCACTGATAAATTATTTTTCAAAACATCTTAAATTAACAAAGAAATTCGAGTCATTATAAATTTATATTTATTAGATAATAAAAGTTATCAGAAAATTCAAATTACTCTAATTCGAAACATTATTTACTTTTATTTTTAAGATTTTAAATGAGCTGTGTCAACTAGTAATCGGATAGAAGATATTCTGGAAGTTGATTTTAAACAGGATGAAATGGTTTGTTTGTTTATTTAGGAAAATCGTGAATAGTCCGTGTAAATAAAATTGACGGCTCGTCCCCATGGTAACACAAATAAATTCATTGGGAATTGACTAGTAGATAGCCGCTAATTTTATTTACACAGACTATAGTGCATTTCCCTTCATCTGTCTCCCTTCCATTTCATAAGGATGACTTGCGCGACATGAATCACCGTAGTGTGGCCAAGCACAAAGAAGACCGCTCTTGTGCTTTTGAGGATTGTCCTGTTGTTAGAGAAAGAATGGGCGATGATGACACACACGATGGTTGTCGGGGTCGATTGAGCGGTCGTTGGGTCTGATCGTATTAATTAGGGAATGGTTGTTTCATTTCGATTTTTGGGTTAGGTTTGTTGAAGTTGGTTGAGAGCGGCTTGTTAGGGTGAAAAAAGTAATGTGGAGGGGACATGGTGTTTATTGATTTGTCTCGACGCTTTGTCGGGTTGGATTTTTAGTGAATTGGTTATAAGGAGGGGTTGTTTTAGTGGGATTAGTTTTGTAATGGACATTGATTTCCTTTTCTTTTGAACATGATGAGGTCATTCTTGTTTTGGAGATGTTTAATATAGTTGAGAGAAGAGTACATTATTCGGTTCGATTGGAAATTTTCACTTCATTATTCGTTTTTTATGTCTTCTGATTGACAGTGATTTAAAATCATCGAAATCTATCACAAAATTCTAATTTATTCTCATTGAGTACTTTATAAAATAATACATTTGTTGACTCTATTTTATTTGCTTTACTTAAACCTATCCCCGTTTTTGTAAAAAATAAATTTGGGGACATTGAAAACTTTTTTGTTTGATCTTTTTTTTTTTTTTTTTTTTTTTTTTTTTTTTTTATTATTATTATTATTATTACAAACAAAGAGGAAGATATATCACCTGGGATTGTATAACAATCCATGTAGGTGAACAAATATTAACAAAAATTACATTTGTTACACAATAAATTACAAAAGAAAAAAAAATATAAACACAAATATTATAAGCAAAAATGAACACTACATGAAAACAAAACGAAAAGAGTATAAATACGATACAATATCAAACAGGAAATTAGTAGCGGCAAACAGGGTGTCATAAATTATGGCTTATTATCTGTCGTAAAGTAAGTAGTAGTGCAAAAAAATATGAATGGAATATAATTACACTAATAACTCAAGATCAAACAAAAAAGTGTTCAATGTCCCCAATAGAAAACAAAAAGTCTTTTAATTTCTTTTTAAATGCATGTTTGGTTAGACTATTTTGAATTTCTAAAGGTAGTAAATTAAAGAACTTAGGGGCTAGATAAAAGAAATTTTTACAAAATATAGTTTTTTCAGGTTTAGGTATAGTATATACAGCATTAGGTCGTCGGGGATTTATTATGTTTCGCTTTCTGCAGATATCGGAATTTAAGTAGAGATAGAGACTTGTTTTAAAGTAGAATAGGTAGCGAATAGGTAAAATATTCAATAATTTGAACTTATCAATATTTATGGAATGCACTTGAGATGATAACAATTTTATAAATCTTTCCTGGAGTTTACATATTCTTTTTAAATTTATCTGATAGTCTCCACCCCATATTATTAGACCGTAGTTAATTCTAGATTGAACCCAAGAGTGATAAAGAGTTATAAGGAATTTGCTGCTTACTTTTGGCCTTAAATGATAAAAATTTAGCAATATATGTCTTAATTTATCAGCAATATACTTGGTATGGGATTTCCACTTTAAGTTGCAGTCAATATGAAGTCCAAGATATTTTATTGTTGACACTTTATCAATTGATTTACAATTACAGTCATCATAATTATTACAGTGATTAACATGATATTTAACGGAAAGCTGAATTGGATTATTTTGTCTTAAGTTAAAAATCATGTATTTTGTTTTATCGACGTTTAATCTCAGACAGTTATCAGAAAACCATTTACTAATTTTAACTAAGTCTAAATTCATCTTTTGGTTCAAATCTTCAGTAGAATCGACAGAATATAAAAGAACTGTATCATCGGCAAAACTTATGATTTTACCGTGTAAATTAAGGTTACATAAATCATTTATAAATATTAAAAACAGCAACGGACCTAAAGTTGAACCTTGGAAAACTCCATAATTGATTGGAAGGCATTTACTTAAGGAGTTGTTAATTTTAACAATTTGTATACGGTTTGATAAGTAGGATTTTAAAAAATTGTAGAAGTGACCTCTGATTCCCGTTGATGACAGTTTATGTAATAAAATACCATGATTCACCGAGTCAAACGCCTTAGATATATCTAAGTAAAGAGCAGCAGTTATTTTACTAGAATTTATACTATTATGAATAAAATCTGTAAACTCCAGTAGAGCTTTTTCAGTATTTGATTTAGGTAGAAAGCCGTATTGATTTTTTGAGAAAAAATTTGAATTTTCCAAGAACGAAATTAATCTATCCTTAATTAATTGTTCAAATATTTTAGAAATCAGAGGCAGGACAGAGATAGGTCTATAGTTTGAGAAATCATTTCTGTTTCCCTTTTTAAAAATGGGTGTTATTATTGAGGTCTTTAATGACTTTGGGAAAATACTTTCATTTACTAAGCTGTTAAATAGACTAGTGAGAATATTTATATGAGAAAATGATAGAATTTTGAGAATTTTCGCATCTATTCCGTCTGATCCTGGGCTTTTCTGGGGATTTAGATTACGAATGCAATTTAAGACTTCTGCATCATCTATCTCTAGCCACACAAATGAATTTAGATTTGTCTTTAAATGTTCTTTAAAATTTTCATTGGAGTTTGGGATATTGTTGATTGAAGAAAAGTATGAGTTCAAATCATTTGCTAAATGAAGTTCGTCTGTATGATCAGGCAGGGTTTGATTTTTAATGCTATTACCTAGAATGTTATTGATTAGTTTCCACTGCTTACGGGATGAGTCACAATCATTAAATTTACTTTCATAAAATAATTTTTTGGCAGATCTGATTTTTTGTTTTAGTACTTTAACTGTTGTTTTATAGGCTATTTTGAAAAAATTATCACCTGGGTAACGTAAGGTTTTTTTATATAGTGCTTGTTTAGACCTGATTATGCTATATATTTCTAAGTTAAACCATTTGTTTTTGTCAAATCTGGAATTACTTTTAGGAACAAAGCTGAAGCTATGCTTAATTGCACACAGTTTAGTATGAAAATCTGAGAAAGATGATGCAGCATTAGATCCAGAAATTCTAAAATCATAGGTTTTTAAAAAGTCCTCCAACTTATTATAGTTCACTAATTTAGGTCTTATTTTATCATTCGTATCAAGGTTTGTAGTATTTTGTGGGGAGCTCAAAACTAATCTACAAAGAATAGGGAGATGATCAGATAGACTATTGATTAGTCTTGCAGAGTGAATTTCTTTTATATTTGACAAGCTGTAACGTGATAGGAGGTGGTCTATACAAGTACCTGAAGAAATACGAGTTATATCACTTATAAGTGAAGAAAATCCATGAGCACTAATCAAATCCAAATAGTTTGCACTATGATTATTTAAATTCAATAGGTCAATATTTATGTCTCCTACTATTATAATGTTTCTATAAGAAATTTTAGATAATACATTATTGCATTATTAGCAATAATTATTAGCAATAATAACTTGCATTATTAGTGTAATTATAATCCATTCTTATTTCTTTTGCACTACTACTTACCTTACGACACATAGTAAACCCATATTTTACGACACCCTGTTGGACACTACTAATTTCCTGATTGATATTGAATTTATATTTTTTTTTTTCGTTTTGTTTTCATGTAATGTTCACTTTTATTCATAATATTCATGTTTTAATTTTTATTGTAATTCCTTGTGTAACAATTGTAACTAACTGTTTGTTCACCTACATGGATCGTTTTACGCGCCGACGTATTGGCGTAGTGGTTAGATCAACTGACTGCGAAGCCATACGTCTAGGGTTCGAATCCCCGTTTGGCATGGATGTTAGTTTCTGTCCTTGTGTGTGATGAATGAATGTGGCCCCCCTGTAAAAAGGGGTTGTGCGAGCGAATGCGTGTATGTGTGTCGTGGGCAACAGTACTTCACCTCCGTGGCTTCGGTCCACAGGTGCCCACTGGGTAACGCGAAGAAAGTACTAATTACGGCATGTCTGTTGGTTGATGAACTCTGTTATCCGTAACTGTTCAATTACCTGCCATTGGAAATAAAAAAAATGGATCGTTCTACGATCCCAGGTGATATGATATTTTCTTTACTTTGTTTGTTGATTATAAAATATAATTAAATAAATATTTTAAAAGAATTGTATCTGTATTTTTTATGGTTGGTTTACATATACTTACATATACAAAATACTAAATTTAGCAAATTTAGCCATTAATAAAATCTCATACTGCTCTTGGATTAAATATTTAATTGTGAAACTAAAATTCACGTATTTATTTTACCCTTTTTGTTTACATTATTCTTCGAAGATTGAAATAAAATATTTCAAAAAATAATTATCCTGTTTTTTAAATCATACACAAAAGCTAACAAACAATTAAAATTTATAAGAATAAGCAGTTACGCATTGTCAGAAGCTACTACTCTTTTGAGGAAGTAAAAGAAAATACCCATATCTTACTTCACTACATTATTTTAAAGATAAAGATTTTTTTAAACTACAACTATAATAATAATATGAATATTTTTTTATGAGTTCTGAAACTACACCTACGAAAATAAATGAATTTTCATGCATTTTAATTATAACACAAAACAATATAAATTAATTCTATTAATAGTTAAAAGTTAAAGCTATAAGGTTAAAGGCAATACTATAAAACCGCTAATAATATAATTCTAAAGTTTGTGCAAAAAAAAAGATGCTAATTATTCTAAGCGAGGTTGATAGAGACTCCTCTACAGCCGAGATTACTTTTATTCACGGAACTTAACATTTATTCTCCCACTCTCAGGAGAAAAGGGAAGTAAATGGAAAACACGAAGTTCTCCTCGCCGGGAAAAAAACCCAACTCCACCTGAGCCTCCCAATTAACAGGAGCTCCCTACAATCAAAACAACACTCACATCCTATCCCTCACAAACGGAAACAGCAGATCTCCATTCAAAAAAGCCAAGGTCTCACCACAGAAAGCAAGAAAAATTAAACAATATTTCCGGATGAAGGCCTAAATAATATAATAGAGGCCATCTTAATAAGTATTTCACGGCGACATATGGCGATGTAGTGTGTCCCGAGAATTTTTCTGTGAGGAACCATCTGCCAGTTTTTGGGCGGACCAGATATATCCGTCTTTCTCCTTCTGTTTATTCGAATGTTTTTTTTATTATTCTCGCCTTCTTTAATCCGGACGAGATGGCAAAAGTAAGTAAATAAGTAATAAAAGACGGAGATGTATATTCTCTATTTCAATTTCACTCTCCACTGAATACACGCCGCCCCATATGGACTGCGTCGCGAATAAAATAAAAAGAAGCGCGGCTGTGACGTCATGGTGACGTCACTGAACGACGACGGGCGAGCAAAAAAAAAAAACGTTCCGCAGTATTGGTTCTTTTGTCCCAGAGACATTACATGGAAGTGAAATCGAAGATGAAAAGATTCTTTTCTTCCTAATTGCTGCTTAATTGATTATTCTCTTGTGAAGATATACCGAAAAAAAAAAGAAAATTAATACTTTTTTTTCGGAAAGCCTGTATTGGATTTGAATTCTTTCAGGGGAATTTTCCACGTTATTAGACTTTCGAGTATGGAACTGAATGGTGAGATCAAAGAATGGTGTAAAAGTTTTTTCTAGCGTGAAAAACTTTTTAGGGATTTCCCGATAATTATTCATGGATGTATGAAAAGTTATCGACAAGTAAATCTCTGGAGTATCTATTCGCGAAAAAAAGAAACTTACTAACTATTTCTTAATATTAAATTTTATGCTGATGATAAACATATAGCTTTTTATGTTAATTTTTTGTGTAATGGTAAAAAGTTTAATGTATTTTCTGAAAATACATTCTACATAAATAGTATTTTGCAACTGAAGGAATAAAAAAACCTTCTGAGAAACAATATTATAAAAACTAATAAAACTCCTATACCGTGCTGATGAGTCCTAACAAGGACGAAACCAGTCCACGGTTGGAGTTGACGCTTGAGAGTTGTGAGATTACACCTATTGTCCGCTTAACCAGCAATAAATGGTGAAATTCTCCTTTCATTAAAAAAAACATGTTTAAAAGGTTTTTTTTATAAAATGAGTTACAACGAGACCTAAAAAAATACCCAATAAATAATATTTCCCTTTTTCTTTATCCCATCACTAAATCATCAACTTTGTACTCACTACCTTAAAACAAACCCAAATGATTCTCCTCTATTATTTAAAGTATACATATTAAAGTATTCTCTAGTACACATTGTATATTAGATAATACATTAATATTCTGTTATTCTGTATATTTAGGTAAAATAGTAGATTTCAGCAAAAAGTAACAACCAACCTAACTTCCAATTAAAGAATCCACTTCAGTTTTGGTCTTATGTTAGAAACATTAAACAGAGTTAATATTTTTCGTAATGCAAAATCCAAAGTAGTAGAAATAGACCTTTAGTAAGATGAAAATTTAGTATTAGTAATTAAGTTATCAAAAAGTAGCGCTTTTAGAACCCTCTATTGTATCCGAATGTTAATTAACAGTAGTAGTTAAAAGATTAATAAGTGTCATTTAGGGATATAACTTGTGCTGTGACGTTTTTTGGAAAGTTGGTTGACATTTCTTCTGCTATGGTTTTAGCTGTTTAGTCGAAGGAGTTTAGTCTATAATTTTTTTACAATACGTTTAGTATTGCATCAGTCAGATTGTATTTCCGCTGACAATTAATAAAGCTCAAGGCTCTACTTATGAGAAACAACGAATTATGGTAGATCAAAATTATCTTATCGTTGAACTTGGGTAACTAAATAAGGTATCTGTACCTAATATGGACACCCTAAGGAAAATGTATTTTTTCACCCCCTTGCACAAGTCATAAGACTCCAAAAATGTATGACCACTATCCCTGGACTGTTGACTGTCATTATTAAAATTAGCGACCTTGTAATTATTCTGGTTTAATTTCAATGATAAAAACCAAAAATGTTTGCAAGTGACCATATTAGGAACCTCATTTCCCTATTATGGACAGGTGGCTACTTATTGACCTTCTACAGAGGGTGTATGGAAGAACCACACTTCCAAGGGATTTCAGAAGAGAGGGGATAAAAAAAATATTTCTTAATGTATTGCGGGGGAGGGGGGCACAGTAAATATCTTCAGAACATGCACTTCGTAATGTTATGTACGGATACTATAATTAAGATTAAAAATACATATAAACATTAATTTATTATGAATTGGCTAAATAAAATAACATAAAACAAATAATTATTTTACAAATTTCTGAATCTGAAGATTCACTTGCTGTACTTCCAATGTGGACATAAGGTGTCCATATTGGGAACAGGGCGTAGTTTTACTTAATATTGTAATAAATAAACAAAGAAAATATTTTTAAGCAATATACGCAATAGCAAACGAAAATATATTTTATCAGCTTTCTAAAACACTCCACTTTTTAATATTTAAAGTAATTTTACCATATATAATAAGAATTTAAACTTATCCTGCAATTACGATCAGCACACCATGAAAACACAAATTTCCTTCAAAATGGCGAACAGCGCGCTTTTTTGCACTACCAGACTAAATTATCTTTTAAACTGCTTTTCTTTAAGAACATGTAGTGCCAACTCTCGATCAAGTTTCTTACTTTTTAATATATTAGGGGTGTCCATATTGGGTAAAAGTACCTTATAAGTCCCTCTTAAGCAAGATGTCTTAAGATTGTTTTAAAATTCAAAATCGCCTAAGCCAAAAATGAGGAAAAACGTTCTATTAGAAAAATTGTTTTTACGAATACTACGAATACGAAGGCGATCTTAAAGGTTATACGTAAGCAGTTAGTTAACTGGGGTAGCTTTCAAGTGGAATAAAAGTTTAAAAGTAACTTTTGTATTTACTGTCCATTACTGCATCTCTCTAATAGACTACCAGGGGTTAAACCGTCTCATAAACTCTATCTATACCGAAACCAATCGCAGATAACTGCCCCCCATCACAAAGAACTCTCCCACGGCCGAGGACTGCCCATGATAAGTATCTTCTGATCAATGATAAATTGAGTTGGATATAAACTCCGGGCCACCCACTTGTCACATTGTACCCGGCTCCAGTCTGGGAGAAGATAAAGGGAAGATTGTATCATCTCCCCCTTCAGGTAGCTGTTCAACAGAGTTTAATGGGAGTGACAGTATGAGGATCACAACATGTCTTCTCCCTCCCCTCTAGTGCAATGTGAGGAAAACAACTTTTAGGGATTCCTAAGGTTGAGAAGATGAAGGGAGGTGATATACTGGTGGGAAATATCTTAGGAGTTAGGGTTATTTTAGGGGAAGAATTGTGTTTTTTTATCATTTATGCCATTCGATTTATAGGGTGGTACGTTTGCTCAGAATGGGATAATTTTATTCTAAAATTAGAATACATCAAAACATTATAATAGAGACATCAACATAGTTATAACATAAATTGATAGTTTTACTGAAACAACTATTAGAAAATTTATTTTATTGTTATTTTTTAGAGGATTAAGTTGATCAGACAAACAGGGCAAAATTAAAACAAAAAAAGTAAAGGACACTATGAAAAATGAAAACATAGTAAAGATATAGACTATTAAGGAGAAGAAAAGAAGATATCGAAGTAAAAATACAGTGAAATTCCTTTGAAGTACGGACTTTGAAAAATATAGAGCGTAATTTTTTTACAGTATCTGTTTAAAAATTATAGAAAGGTGTAAAAATTTCTGGTGTTATTTCTCCTTTCTTCTTAAACTATTTTTAAGAAGAAAATATCTTTAAATTAATGCAATTTAACTAAGGATTTTAAACGTAGTTTGAAAGCTATCGTGAATGAAATTTGATGGAAACAGTCAATAAAAAAGCAGTTTCCAAATATATATATAGTTATAGCTCAATATTTGAATCATATTCTCACTTTCATAAAAACAATCTTATTTTTTTTATTTTAACACTTTCTGTTTAATTTTATTTTTATTATTTCATATATTTTTTATTCAGTTGATTATGAATAAAAAAGTTAAGTGTTACTCTCTGAAAGGCTTTCAAGTGAATCCTTAAGATACATTAAAAACACATAAATGAACTTTCTCTATTGCTCTTTTTAAATCAACTTGAAAATAATTCAATACTTTAAAAATTTATAATACCAGTAAATTAATGCTCAAATTAAAAGCAAAACTATACATTACACCGTTACTCTTTCTGCGTACATTCCCTTAAGGCGACACAGTACCCAAAAAATCATCAAAATATCAAAAAAACATTTTATTGGCTTAATCCATACCATTAATCTTTCTGAATGTGTCTTCAAAATTTCAGAGCTCTATCTTAATAATTTATGAAGTTATTCACATTTTTCAGATGCGATGATGATGGTTTTCTATGAAGAAACGAAATTTTAAGTTGAATTTTCTCCACGTTGTATTTTTGTGTATTTACAATATTTTGAAACCCTAAGGCTTTTTATGTAGTTGATATATAAGTCTGAAAATTGGTATATATATTCTGACATATATGTATTATAGAACTGTGCATGGGTTTAGCTCTAACAAAGTTAGATTTTTTTTAAAAATATTAAAGTCAAAAATGATGAATTTTTCAAGTTTTTTTTGGGGTGTCTACAGGAAAAATTTTCTAGAAAATAAAGTAACAATGAAAGAAAGAAACCCATGCACAGTTTTGTGTAGTATGATATAACGAATTCAGAAATGAAAAAAAATATTCAAAAATATCCATAATTAAAAAAGCCTTAGGGATTTAAAAAATTGTCAACATTTTTAAAAAATTTATATTTTAAAAATTCTGATTTTTAAAATCCAACTTTTTTTAGGGGAAAGGGTATTTTATATTAGCCCACTAAATATGCAATTAAAATCAAAATTATAATATTAAAAACAAAAAAAATTTTTGTCAGGGTACTGTGTCGCCTTAATTGAAATATCCTCATTTGTGTCAAATTTCAATGAAGCAAGCATCTCCGATACAGTCATCAACAAAGGATTTCACCGCAGGCTTTGCATCAAGCACGACACGTTATTCCGATTAATCTATTCCCCTACAACACATAATCTCCTCAGACACCACATCCAGACGAAATCTTTGTCATAACAATTTCTTTCATTCGCTGCTTAACGCTAAAAAGTGGCAGCTTTATAAATTGCAACTGCTCACGAACTACTACGTGGCCTGCTGATGATGTATTCATAACAATAATCGCACACTATAATAGACCTCGAAAGTAGCTTCTTAATATGATATATACCTCGGCGGTATTAGTAGGCGGCATCCCTCTCCAGTGAGGGATGGTCTCTCTTTCTGTTTGTTGGTGTTTTTTGAGCCGACTTTCGGTAGCACCCGATGATGAATACGGGATTGGACTCTAATCCTGCACTCACTTTCCTCTCAGGCCCATTGAAAGAGTACGTCGGAGAAAAACGTTGCAAAAACGTCCCGAAGACGGGTGCGAAAGCTGAATATCGAGGTTAATCACAGCTGAGGCTCAAGGGGATGTGTTCGTGGGATTAGAATAAGGGAAAAAAAGTCTGGAGAAATCGGAAGAATAAATCAAGACGAATCGGTTTCGACTTTTTCGTCAGGGTGGATCAGAGGCTTTTCAATGCGTTCTGCTGCATCTGCAAACGGAATTTTTCCGAGGGTTTGCGGGATTTTTCGAATGCGCTGTTGAAGAGGAATGTGATAGATTCGGGATATATATCATGTTTCGGATGCGAGTGAAATGTGGTCGCGTGTGAAATTTTTTGTGTTGAATGGAGATGGGGAAATTCTTTGGAAAGTACGACATAGGGAAATATTTTAGAAAGGTCCTGGCCAACACGTGTGGGTGATGTATAAACTTCATGTTTTGAGTTGTTTGATGACACATATGAATAGGGAACTGCAGGTTGAAGAGAAGAAACTTAGAATCACTAAATTTTCCTTTAACAATATAAATTTTAATAATACAGTAGAACCTCCTTATCGCAAACTTTGACATCTCGAAAAAATACTTTTCATTAAATTATTTTTATTCTGACTTATCTGTTTTTCCTGACTATCTCGATAAATCGCTTTCGCGGATTTTTTTGGGTTCCTACGATTTTGAGACATTGATGTTATATTGTTATACCGTAGTTAAATTACGATTATTCTTAATAATAATAATAATAATAATAATAATAATAATAATAATAATAATAATAATAATAATAATAATAATAATAATAATAATAATAATAATAATAATAATAATAATAATAATAATAATAATAATAATAATAATAATAATAATAATAATAATAATAATAATAATAATAATAATAATAATAATAATAATAATAATAATAATAATAATAATAATAATAATAATAATAATAATAATAATAATAATAATAATAATAATAATAATAATAATAATAATAATAATAATAATAATAATAATAATAATAATAATAATAATAATAATAATAATAATAATAATAATAATAATAATAATAATAATAATAATAATAATAATAATCTTTATTCACATGGACAGAAAACAAATACAGAAATTAAGAACATATTAGTAGCCAAGGGGATAAATTCAGAAATCCCGTTCAGGCTACCTAAAAATAAAATCTTACATGAATTGATTAGAAAAGAAAACAACTTACTTACAGAAACTTACAGTACGTAAAAGGTTGAATGAGAGAAATGGATAAAATTTTATCCAAAAATTGTCCTTGAATCAAATCAGGTATTAAATTAAAGTGAACTGGGATAATACATTGTTTATGTGAACCATTACAATCCTTATTTTTAACTTATTTCGCTCACTCCTTTCAACAACGTCATATCTCAAAAATCAACTATTTTTAGTTATGACTGTTTTTAGAAAGCCCTAAAAAAGTAGTACAACCCTGCAAAGTTGTCATATCTTTAGGCTGTATAGTAAAAAATTTAATGTGTTGTTTAATATTTATTTTCAATGCATTTCAATTTAATTTTAACATTCTCCTGAAAAATTAGGTTTTTTGAGATATGACGTTCTTGAAAGGAGTGAGTGATTTGTTAAAGGCCTTTAAAAAGCGGTTTAAGGTTATTAAAAATATGAAGTAAGAGTTCAGTTTAATACTTTCCTGTTTTCTCGATCGTTTTCTTTAAATATTTTTCACAAACAATGCTCTTTAACTATGTTTTCTTTTAAGTATTGCATAAGTTTGGGATCTTTACAAGTTTTTTGGGTGTATCTTTTCATAAAAAAATTAAATTAGGGTAGTAGTACCAATAACTGTCACATTAAGAGCAATAAAATTAATTAATTAGCTAATGCTTCGGAATAAAACTATCCTGGAAAAAATTTCTTGTTTGGAAAAATTAAATGAAGTTTCAACATTAATTTAGAGTACAATTTGTTTGATTAAGTAGTTATTTTCTATTTTTAAAATATTTTTTTAAGTTGGCATGGTGGCTGCACAAGTAACTGACACACCGGGAAAATTTTGGAACCAGTAACTGGCATGTCCTGCACCAATAACTGACACATTGAAATGCCTTTAATAAATAAGCTGTTTTTATAGGATGCTACCTTTTTTTAGCCAACATAAAAAAATAAAAGCAAATACTGGTACCACTACTCTATAAGGGGGCAAATTACTTAATTGAATTTCTTAATAACCGAGAACAATTTCATCTAACTCACCTTAATAAAATAGTTTACTTTCCCAAATAAAAATTCTTCAAGGATAATTTGTTGCACAAAAAAACGCAACTACGTTTCTCAATTATTCCCGTACACCCTACTAACACCTCGACAAGAATAATTATCGCAACGAGAAAACACGTCTTCCTAAAAAAAAACCGCCAAATTACATCTCTCGCAAAGCGAAACCAAAAAATGTCCCAAACTGGCCATTCCTAATACCTGAAAACCCCGATTAACGGCACATGTCTTTTTACAACGCGGAAAATTACTGTTTGCGCGGCGTCCTATTCTTCAACAAAGAATTACCGGGCAACAAAAAAAAGACGCCGAGTAAACGACACACAACGACGAGGACAAAAATAATAATAATAACTCCCCGAAAAATTATTCGAGAAAAATGCTCCAGAAAGGGACTTCTGGAAGAGGGGTAGCCGAGTTTACTAATCGAAAAATGACTACCTTCTGCTCGGAAGGCAATTTGCGGTCGAAAAGAGGTCCCGTCTAGGTCGATTTGGCTAGAAATGAGTCTGGACTATGTAATCAGGAACAATAGGGAACAAGGGGAAATGACTATTGTTAACTAACTGTCTCTTCAGCAGATCATAGTCTTCGAGATGGACCGGAGAACGGAGGGCAGTGTGTAGTAAATGGTGCTGTGCTTGGAGTTGGGGAAATGACATGTTCTTTTTTCGGTGTCTCTCCCGGTTTTTTATTGATTTGTGTGTGACCGTGGGAAAGATGTCACTGGAGTTTTTTTTTTCAAGGGATGTTTTGTAAACAGTCGGTAGCTACTAAGTCGCCGGTTGAAACAATCGGTTGTTAAAATGCGGAGTCGTTGAGTGCGCTGCTGTGGAGTTATGTCAAAGGGCTAATGGTCTTTGGTGGTTTTTGGAAGTGGTTAAGGTGACATTTTTTGTCGGTAGTGGTGGTTCGGTTTAGATAATGAATTAATAATGAAATTGCTTGAGATTGTTTGCGGTTTCACTTTCTCAACATTGAAGTAGTTGCAGTTTTTTTGTTTATAATTTCTTTGACATTTAGATTTGTTAATGTGTGGGTCACACCTCCATAAATAAAAAGCTTTAATCTTAGGAAAATTAAATCACTTCTTTATTCATACTTAATTTTTTTAACTAATATCAAAGCATAATAAGTTAACTTTCAAGTTACCTATCTAAGCAAAATTAAAGCGATAATAGGGGCCGTTCAAATATTACGTAAGCACCTAAGGGGGAGAGGGGGTTTGCTCTTTGCTTACTGTTTCTGACAAGGGGGGAGAGGAGATATGAGTGATGCTTACGTAAGATACTGCATTTTCGAAAATATCTTGTTTCTTGCAAAAATAATTACAAAACTCAACCAAAAATAAATTTAACAAAAAATTTAATTAGGAAATCTGACGTAAGCACTTTTTTCTAGGGATGGACCCCCAAACATTTTGAAAATTTAACCCCGAAAAGTAGTGTTTTGACTCATCTATGAACCCTTAGGGTTACACCCAAAAAGAACAACTTTTCTTGTATAAGTCACCTAATTTACAAGGAGAAAAAAACAGTACTTACTAAAAGGGATGTTAAAAATGAAGGGGGGGTAAAAATGACCAAAACAGTGCTTACGTAATATTTGAACGTCCCCTAGGTAACAAGTTACACAATATTTTTAAGGCTTCTGGGCTGTCGCTGAGGCATTTAAGAATTTATTGTCTCTAACTGATGTTTATTCAGTTTCAAAAAGGGTTATAATTAATTACATTTTTAGATTTTCAACACTCATAGATGTTCCTTTTGTAATCTATACGAAAACGAAACATGGAATCACATATTTAACTCCTGTCCCCTCTACAATTTCAACAGAAAGAAATATTTAGTGAACCTGAAACCTTTTCCTCTTATTTTAAATGAAAGAAATTTGCACATGTAGTTCCTGATCCCGTGTACCAACTATGTGATATTCTCTTTTTATTGATATTTGGTGTTATTTTTATATTTTTATATTTGTAACTAAACTTAAAAAAGAAAATATTTGGACCTTTTGTGTATGTGTATAAAGTAACAATGTAAATGTGTAAACGGGCACACGCCCATTACAATAAAGTTTATTGATTGATTGAAATTGATTGATAATTACATTTTTATCATAATGAATGTTGAATAAGGTTTAAAATGGTCAAAAAAGAGAACATAAGTGAGTATGCACATAATTAAAATTTATTTAATATACATATGCCGTTTCGGGGATGCCTGGATCCCCTTCGTCAGTGTGAATCAGTGTTTGACACTGGCGAAGGGGATCCAGACATCCCCGAAACAGCATATGTCTTTTAAATAAATTTCAATTATGTGCTTACTCACTTACGTTCTCTTTTTTGGCCAATAATTTTTGCACATGGGGGATCTTAATCTTTAATACTTCAAGGTTTAAAACAGGGTTGGCAAAAACCCGGGGTTTTTTTTGAAAAAAACTAAGTGGGTTGGGTTTTTTCGGGTTTTTTCAATAAAACCCTGAAAAAACCCATATAAAACTGGGTTTTTTCGGAAAGAGTGTGGGTTTTTTCAAAATGAAGTTGTTTTCTCCTAGAAAGTAAGTGGGTTTTTTCAAATTTTAGTGAGTTCTTTCTATGTTAAATGTGTTCTGTCAAAATAATGTCAGTTTTTCCTCAGTACAGTGGGTTTTTTCAAAGTTTTTATACTTTGAAAAAACCACTAAAATTTAAAAAATATCTTAAATTTTGAAAAAACCCATTCAATATTGAAAGAAATCTATTCAACTTTGAAAAAACCCACTGAAATTTAAAAAATCTTCTTCATTTTTTATACCTAGTTTGAACTTTAAACGTCCTAAATTTTGAAACAAAACCCCATTCAATAATGAAAAAAACCCACTGAATAAGGAAAAAACCTATATAACTTTTTTTAAAAACTCCCTGAAATTGAAAAAACACCATTTAGTTTCCTAGTTTAAATTTTGAAAAACCCATTAAAATTTTATAAATATCCTAAACTTTGAAAAAAAAAACACATTAAATTTTGAAGGAACTGCCAAAATCTTGATTTTTCTTGAAAAAACCCAAAAATGGGTCCAAAATGTGGGTTTTTCACATGGGTTTTTTTGAAAAAACCCATTGGGTCCAAACCAATTGGGTCCAATCCAGCCAACCCTGGTTTAAAATAGCATAAGTAAGCTTAAGAATTATAAAGTAATATCTTTACAGAGTCAAAATATATTAGTTTATGGCCAATGTAACTTTTAATAGATTCTCTGTGCGTGGACTGTTGGTTATCCTGTGCTGGCTAAGATCCAGTTTCAGATTTTCATCGAAAACATTATAACTATTATTAATCCTACCGTTTCGAAAGATCGACATTGAAAGAAAAGAAAAGCTCGTGCATTGGACTCATTTATAAAACAGCTGGATCGAATTCCCCAAATAATGCTCGCACCAAAAACACGAAGCATCCCTAAAACACTTCCAAAAGACCGAAATCCATCATCTTTTCATTCCTCATTCTTCCAGTTCTCAACAACAAGTCTAATTCCGCTGTTTACAAGCTACTTCACCGCATCGTCTGCATATTAAACAGGACCGACAGCTCTTCGTTATTCAGACTACAAAGCCACATGAAACGTTTTTCATCCGAGAAACTCAAACATACTCCAGAGATAGACAACTAAACCCTGTTGGTCCGTCGTCTCAAACGACCCCAGACATGGATGTTTATCAAAAGGACGTGCTCTGATTTCCATCTGGTCCTCGACCCCCCATAGAATCGATCATCTTCGATCCAGCAATGAATAAAAGTCGCTGGGAATTACTTATGCATGGATGTGGGATGCCCTATCAATCAGGGTAAGCTTCGGAGATTATTAATAACCAGAGAAGTTTGATGCCTGGTAAGCTACAGTGTCGCATTGGACTTGGAGGATGGATAGGGCGATGTAGGGATTTTAATGTGTGCAGTTTATTTTTTTTAGGGAGGTGAAGGCTTTTGTGATCCATCAAGGGAATGTGATACATGGTTTTGAGCTGAGGTAAAGTTTTGGCTGCCGCTTGTTATGTAGTTTATTTATTTGTTTTAGTCTTTTTAGGCATTTAAGAGATGCTGTAAATAATTTTAATATCATAAGTCTAAGTCTTTCTAAATGTATGAAACAATTTCAAAGTTTTTTTTAATATTCTTAAGCAACCACCTACGCTTTCATACCCTTTTGCACTTCTTCAAGGATGTCATTATATTTAAAAAGGAAATAATTTTAAGCAAACACAAAATTTAATCAATATTGTACATCCAAATATATTAACTAATATAATTATTTTCTAAATTTAATACTTCTTAAGTGAAAGAATTGAATACCAAATGAAAAATTAACCCAGTGTGATAAAAAGATAAATATAATGTACCATAAGCAAAATAAAGCTAAAAGTAGATATAATTTCATCGAATAATCGTGCAGTTGTGATTCTTATATTCAAATTTACCTCATTTGCAGTGGGAACTCAAGCGTGGAATTAGTATGATGTATGACATCATCATTATGATGACTCAGACATCAGTATTTCTAAAAGTTTACGTGATAATTGCTTTTTTTAGCACGAAAATTATCGTCTTTTGCCTGAATGAACATACCAAAACACCCCAAAACAAGCTGTCAAACACAGACGAAAAACATTCGTATCAATCAACGCAAGAATCGGCGACCACAATCAAATCATCTCAACCCAACTCCTCTCACCTATTCATTCAATCCAACCACCGGATACGTTTAATTAATCCCGAAAGGCTCGCTTACACCGACGCGACATCTGCGCCGCTCGCGAAAGCATCTGGAGCCCCTGATTCGCGGAAGGAAATCAAGGCGCGCGAAAAGGCTCACTTGGCTTTTTGTCTCGTCCCGTATTGTTTCTCGCACGCGCCCGTCTGATCAACAAGTTGTTATCGGTCACGCACTGGGACCGAAAGTCACCTGCTGCTTGCTTGCTGCTCTTGGTGGTTTTTTTTGTGGGTTTTGTTTGGATGGGATTGGCTTCTGTTTAACCCTGTTGTTTTCTGTTCGGGTCTATTTGACCCAGGCGTGGATTCAGGGGGGTGGCACTCAGGACTGTACCCCCTTGGACCCAAAAATGATCTCAAAATGTGAGTTAAAACCCTACTTTCACACGTCAAATTTCAAAACTTTTTCTGGGGGAGGACTCCCATACCCCCTAGCGGTACCGCAAGGGGATCTTGCATGATACTTTTTAAAAAATTTCCAGCATTTTGTGTCGAAAGGTAAAGGTGATGCTCTGAAAAAGGGGAAAGTGCCCCCCCTTGGAGCCATGCTGTATCCGCTCCTGATTCGACCCAAAATTTTTTTCATTCGCTCATTAAAAAATATTGAATAGAGGTCTTTTAATGAAACTTCATGACTTTGTTAGTAAGTCATATAAATATGTACTACTACAAGGGATTTTAATTATTTTATTTTAGAAGGGATATTTTTCAACATAGTCTAAATGTACTGTTCAGGTCAATATGACTCGATTGTAAGTTATTTCCTTTCACTCAATTCCTTTCATAATTTTGTGAACTCAACAGAAAAGAATAAACTCTTTTAACAACCTGTTTTGTATTTGTCTTTGTTTAACGGAGATTATTTTGAGGAATGAGTATGGAGAAGGGAGAATGTGTGTAAAAAGAACCAGGTTGTGCAAATTTCTTTTCACGAGGAGGCAGCTTGGTTAAAAGCTCATACAGACTTATTTTTTTTTTCGTTTTGGAGGAAAATCCAAAGTGAAGAGTGTAAACTGGCGTTTTAATCTTTATTCCTTCACTTTACTATGCAATCTAGCTATTTATACTCGAATGCAACTTAAGTTGAGCCTGACGTCATGGCCACGCGGAAGAAAATCTGAGTAAACAGAAAGCCTGCTGGGTTGCTAGAAGCTCTTATTGGCTGATGGCGAGTTTGAGAGCGAGTTGTACTACTTCCCGTTACGCCACTTTAAAAAATAATAATACTGAACATTTTGCATATCGGGATGAAAAGATGCTTAATATACGTGGATTTAAAAAACTAATCATTATTCAAAATTGAAGCTCTAAATTTCACTCAAAATTCAAACACCTCGCGGGGAACTACTTTCTTTGGTTGCTCTCAGCATATTTCTACAGGCTCAAGTTAAGTTGCAACTGAGTACAGAAGAGGGAATCCCCAGTCACTTCTGATCTTCATTTAGGAATAGGCTCATTCACAATCGCTTTTAATGGGTATATTTTTTATGTTTTCAGGATTATAACACTTAAAAGTCAATGCAGAACTTCTACAAAATGAAGAAAGCTACATAAAACCTACCACACATGTTTTTATATATCCATACAATGAAATACACCAGGACACATCAGCGAGAAAAAAATTAGCACTAAACATCGATGGATATAGATTTCGTCTCGGCACTGACATGAAAATCCCTCTCATTTTGCATCTGACGGGTGCTAATTTCAAAATCATCAGCACTCGAACGACGATCAAAAGAACGAATGCCACAAAAAAACCAACGGCAGATGAACACAAGTATAACCGAAAAAAAATTGTCTCGTCTCTACAATTACTGCTTTCGCCAATATTTTTATTACGGCTCAAACGGAGCGCAAAATAAAGCTTAGAACCCCCTTATTACGCAATTTGATGGATCGGCAGAACAACCTCACAGAGATCTCCAGATTTTTTCTCTACACCGGATCAAACCTCTATTATCAGTCTTGACTTTGGTGTAATTACAGTGCGATACAAAAATCTGTTTTTAATCGCACGGGCCACGAATTAAAAGCAAAGCCAACATCTTTTGGATCACTTTCAATAACAAATTTAACCTAAATACATAGGGATAAAAAAATGAGGGTCTCATAAACGCGACAAGTTCTTTCTTAAGATATTCATAAAGTGAAAATAACAGTGAAATAAATGTCGATGATGAAAGTATTCATTACCAAATTGATTAGCTCCCTTTTTACGGAGCCAGTTGGACCTCAATTAGTGAAGCTTCCTCTCAAAATTGATTTATGCACTTCCAATATTTTTTTATCATTTCCGATAAAAAATATAAAGAAACAGTTTATCTTGCAAAAACTAATTTAGGTCATAATAATTACAGGAATCCTACTCTACCGACATACCAAGTATTGTTTGCTTTTTTTTCTCTTTTTTAAAACTTTAATAAAATATTTATGTCAGTTTTAAAAGTTAGCAGCTATCTTTGAAAAGAAGTTAATAATTTACCATTACAGGTGCAGTGTAGCGAAAATTTCATGACGGGAATCCTGATTTTTTTTTCAATTAGTACTTTTTCCCCTACAAGAATACAATATTAGCTTGATTATGTTTAAAATTGTTTGAATAACTATGTTTGTATTTAAAGGTGGGTGTTATTCTCAGCCTAATGCAATTACAGTTGTTTAAATCCCACTCCACTTAATAAATTTTATTCAACATTTTCGGCAGCAACGCATGCTTTTTTATGACTAACGGTTTCTAACAGATAAATTTAAAATACATTTTTATTTAAAAAAAATAAATGCTACTTATGTATTTTCAATTGGAAGCAACAATTACAAGATTTTTCTTTTTAACACTTTTCTATGTATGGGGTGTATGTTTCAATGTATAAACTTTTAAAAGGTTTTTCTATGCATGCACTTGGGAACATAAAAGGTGTTAAGTTTATCGTAAAATTGTTTCTGCAATTAAACTAATAACATTTTATACTTGATTCTATTCAAAAAAGAGCACTGCTCTGATTGGGAGTTGGGATCCCCTTTTTATCTGTAAAAAATTAATTTATTCCTGTCGTAGACCTGCATATTTATATAAAACAAACTTACTTTTATATTTAAAAAATTTTTGAGGGGTTTATTTAATGAAACTTTGTATCATATGTATCGTATCATTGTATCTTCCCATGTAAATTAAATATTTGTTTTCCTAATGGTATTAGAAACATCTATGTAGGATGTAGCATACCATGTATTCAATCATTTCCTACCCTCATATGACCTGATAACTTATCAACATCCTCCCACCAGCATTGTATTACTTTTGTATCACATCGTCGAAAGGATGCATTATGTCTTCACGGTTCATTATGTATTCGATTTTAATTTCATGGCGCATTATTCAAGAAGATTATGCAAAATTAATCAGCAGACATCCTGGTATCTTTAATTAAAGTCATTCCAATTCTCACTTCCCAAAATCTTCCAGGGCATTTCGAGCCAATTTGAAACAGAGTTAAATTTTTCAAAATCATTAAAAATTAGGTTTCCTTTTCAACAAAATGCAAATTGCTATTAAAACTGTAGTTTTTTGTTTCAAGAGTTAGTTCCGAAAATTTAAACTCATAACTTGTGCGTCAAAATCTTCAGGGGGTTGTTTCAGGAGACGCAAGTATTGTTTGATTGCATCTTTTGTTTGTTATGTTACTTTATCTGTGAAATTTTCTGTTATTTGTTTACTTGTCGAACAGTTTTAAAGATGGTATACTCATAGTCCGAGAGCTGGCTACATGAGAGTTTAACCGGAAAAACATATTTCTGAAAATTTTATAATAGATTGGGCACTTCTTAATAAACAAAATTCGCTCGGTCAGCCTGCGCAAAGCGGTTGCTTTCGAGGGATCAGCTAGGGTCAAAATAGCCAAAAATTGCATCGAGTTTAACCGGAAGAACGTATACATGATTTTTACGTCATTCGAAAGGCTTCGACCCCCTGAACACAAATATACTGGTCAGCCGGCCGAAAGCGGTTGCTTTCGAGGGGTCAGCTCGGTTTAAAGTTGCAAAAACCCTATTCAAACCTATGTAATCCTGTTTATTGTTTTTTATAAAAGAAATACTTGCAGCGACCAACTTTCTAAAAATATCTTAGTTTTCAAATCGTTAGTATGGGTTTTCCCATTGGGATGTCTGAAATGGAGATAGTCTACAAGAATTTTTAAGATGATGTAATTCTTTAGCAAATGTTTCTTTCAATGAGATTTTTGGAGAAATTATTTCGAAAATACTTTTTTATTCAAAACATATCCAACAAAACATTTTTTAAAAGTAATTTGTGTTTGAAAAATCGCTTTAAGTACTTGGTAGTTTTTAGGCCATTTTTTTACTGCGCGCAGCTTTTTAAGAAAAGTAAATTATATTTTTCCGCTGTTTCTTTTTCTGAACATTCAAAAGACACTTATCTTTAAATTAACGAAGAACGAAAAACTTATTTAAATTATTTCACCAATATTAAAATTTTCAAAGTTAAATTTTCAAATTTTGAGAAAAAAAAACCTGATTTTAATTGTTTGCAAATTGGAATGCATTGATAAATATTTCAAACCCGTACATTAATTTGAAGATACATATGCAAGGAAGATACTGTAAAAGTTTTGGACAATTTGATTGAATAGTTATAGAGATATTGTGCGCGCAGTGCAAAAAGATGATACTTTTCACCACGCCACATTTAAACAATCCACTTAGTCCATATTGACCCGGATATTCAATATAACAGGCTGAAAATTGGTGGAAATGTAGAGAATAATGTCCTTATTGATGTCCTGAAATTTCCAAAAATTCTGTGTAGGAGAAAATCCGCCATTTTGGAAAAACCACCGCCATCTTGGATTGAGTTTTCAAGCATAACGACTGAACCAAGAACCCGATTGAGTTCGTTTTTGTCCTGAATTGCTTAATAATGTGAATTTTTAGCGACAACGTGAAAAAGTTCGAAATGAAAAACTTAATTTAATTATTAATATTTATTGAATAAATTATTTGCTGGGTTGAAATGTTGGTAGAAACTAAAAATAACAAGCTGAAAATTGGTGGAAACGTAGAAGATAGTGTCCTGATCGATATTCCAAAATTGCTAAAAAAATCCCTTCAGGGGAAAATCCACCACTTTCAAAACACCACCGTCATCTTGGACTCTCAATTTAAGCATAATGATAGTGCTTTACACAACAATGAAATTTCCGCAAAAATGATTACATACGTTTGAATAGGGTTTTTGCAACTTTAAACCGAGCTGACCCCTCGAAAGCAACCGCTTTTGGCCGGCTGACCAGTATATTTGTGTTCAGGGGGTCGTAAGCTTTCGAATGACGTAAAAATCATGTATACGTTTTTCCGGTTAAATTCGATGCAATTTTTGGCTATTTTGACCCGAGCTGACCCCTCGAAAGCAACCGCTTTCGGCCGGCTGACCAGCATATTTGTGTTCAGGGGGTCGAAGCCTTTCGAATGACGTAAAAATCATGTATACGTTCTTCCGGTTAAACTCGATGCAATTTTTGGCTATTTTGACCCGAGCTGATCCCTCGAAAGCAACCGCTTTGCGCAGGCTGACCGAGCGAATTTTGTTTATTAAGAAGTGCCCAATCTATTATAAAATTTTCAGAAACATGTTTTTCCGGTTAAACTCTCATGTAGCCAGCTCTCGGACTATCAGGGCCATATGCAACTCCGTTTTACGACGATTTGGTTGACGGTTGAAGCTGGTCGAATCCTACTTCCAAACAACTCAACTATCGTTTTCTTGAGTCATTTGCCCAGCTTGCCGCTGATTGGTTGGAATAAATAAATGGAGCTACGTCATCGGGCATTTCAACCAATCAGAGGAAAACGGCAGCGGATGAAACGGCCGACGCCTGCTCCTGACCTGACGTTACCGTTGTACGGTGGATGACGGTGAAATACGGTTCCTTAGAACGTAACGAAACGGAGTTGCATCCGGCCCTCAAGCCAAACAACAAAAAAATTAACAAAATTCTTGAAACATCAAAATCGGATGAAATTCTGTTGGGAATGACTTATACCATTTCAAATTTAAAACAAATTAGCTTATGATATTATTAAATAAGTTTGTCTTTAAATATGTATTTCGTCACCTTTAATATTAAATTTGGACAGACCCCTAGTTTTGAGAAATTTTGTACTTTCTTAAAATAATCATTTCTACCCACTGTTGCACTGTTCTATACTTCCCAGCAACATTTCCTCAACCCAGTACGTCACTACGCGGAAGGAGAAAGGGAGTAAACGCAAAGCCTGTTGGGTTGATAGGAGGAACTTCGATACGCGAATTGTGATAAAACTATTAATACATGGGTTTAACGAAGTAATCATATTTTTAAAATGACGTTGTTTGTTTCTCTCGAAATTCAGACACCGCTATGGGAACTATACTTTGTTTGTTAGTGACGTAAGTAGGTTCAACTTAAGTTCCTGTCTAGTATAGTAGGCAAGGATCCTAACTGGAATCCGACTAGAAAAAGTTGAAAGGGACACTGGAACTGGAATTTGGGGGATGTAAAGTAAGACTTTTAATGCTCTAAGGGCATTTTGTGATATTTTAATATTTTTAGGTAAACGTAAGCATTTAATTACGTAATTAACAAGTAACATTTATTTTCTGTCCATTAGTTTATTTATAAAGTATTATAGAGACGAAAACTACATGATAGAAACTCTACAAAATGTCACTCATATAGTGAAATTCCCTTGATTCCCACTACTACAATACCCTGGGTTTCCTCCTCTATACCACCTGACTTTTGTCACCATCTTTTGGGGGTTCCAGAGTCACTCATGCCCCAAACACCATGAAAGAAAATAATCCTTCTAAAATAGTCTTTGTATAGGATCTCCCTATCCAAAATAAAGGGAAGGAAACACAAGGTTGAAGAGCACAAAGCCATTTATCAATTCCAAACTTAAAAATCTCAAGGAAGTCTTAACCAGGCGCGGATCCAAGAAGGGAAGGCACTCTGGACAGTGCCCCCCAAAAGTGTTCTCAAAATGTGTTGAAATTGAAACCCTATACATTAAAAGTTCAATATTATGACGTTCTGTGTCAAAAGGTAGGTAAAGGTGATAGGCAGGATAATTTGGAAGAGTTCCCCCCCATGGAGCCGTGCTGGACCACCGCCTGGTCTCAACAAGCAGTAAAATACTTCTTTTTAAATAGGTTAAAAATAGCGCTGCTACTTTAAAAATGTAATATTTTGGAAAAACTATGCAAATTCATAAAAGTCTTCCACAATATTAAGATACAAGGCGGGAATCGAACCCTTCATTTTTGACACCCCAGTTATAAATCCTTCTGCTCATCCCATAGACTACCCCCTCAATCCCCCCACTGCATTTAGTACACCGCCCCTCCAAGAGAAAAAAAGATGCGGCTGCGGATCCATCAGACGGAAGCCTAGCAGCTGCCATCAGAGAAGTGGATCCCGCGCGTCACGCAACGGGTGCCACGCACGTCACGCGACGCTCACGTGACCGCCAGCTTTTTAGCTGTCGGAGTGTGTGCGGTGCGCCTCTTTAATTGCTGCCGACGACTCTGGGTCAGTTCCCACTGGAGAGACAAGAGTTGCGGAAACTATTTAATAACCGTTTCATAATGGGTTGCGCGACAATTGTTGCATCAGTGTCAGCAGACACATATCTCTCGCAATGTTTGTCTTCATCGGGCGACAACAATGGGAGGATGACGAGGGAAATTGCTTGTTTCAACCCTTTGGTGCTCCGCCGGGAATACTGGTACTCTTTTTTTTTTTGTTGTTGTCGTGTTTCGCCAGGCGTGTACCCTCCACTCGTTTTGTGCTCCGTGGAGTGTGTGGATGAACAGCCAATCGGATGAGGTGGAAATTTTGGAGGAGGGATGAATTTTTAAAGCGAAGGTGGGTTAAGGAGAGTATCAATAGTTTTTTTTGAGTGGGGGAGGGAGTGCGAAGTGAACCTGTGTGATGAAAGTTTTCACAGTTGAACAGTTTTGAGTCTATTCATGCTTTAATTTTAATTCCACAGGGATTTTTTAAACAGATGAATGAATGATATGCCTAGAATTCCACCTAATTCGTTGTGATTGTTCCTATCATAAGAGTTATTCCGGTTACTTGCTGATGAGAGAAAAATGCTTGTATTTCTAAGCGTTAATTTTCGAAAACTTGTTTAGTTTCTTATACTTAATGTGTACAAAAAATGTTTTAGAAAATGCCATTTTAATAAATTAAATGCCATGTAAAATAAAACAGGACAGTTTAATGTAACAAAATAATAGGACCATATTATTCATTGTAAACCCTATTGGTAATATCAAATAAAAATGAAGACTGGACATCAAAAACAAGCTAAGCACCAAAAATAAAAGATATGAGTTAAACCCGAAACTTCAATCTTAAGTGTATAATCGCCAACAACCTGTAAAGTCGGCTTAGCTCCACAGCAACTATTAGTTAATCAAAATTAGCCCGAAAATGACTTATTATTGGAGTCATGGAGAGTCAAGTTTAAAATGATCAAATACGGGAAATTTAATTTTTGTCACTTAGATCGTTTTTGAAGTCCAGTCTTCAAGTACAAGTAAAAAAATACTCACTTTTCAAGATATACTATTCTATTTGGGGGAAATCTATGGTTAAAGGAGCTGCCACCAGTCACACACAAGTGTGTGTTTGATCTATTCATACCTAAATGAAGTTGGCAGTAACCATTATTTTCTTATTCTCTCTAACAAAATAAATTTCCATATTTTGAAACGGGAGTTACTTTTGTCAGAAGCCCTGATATATTTTCTGCAAAGAGAAATATGTTTTATGCTGTAAGTGTTTCATAACTTCTAGGAGGGGTAGGTCACACCTGCTAGATGACTCAAAATCACGGATGGGAGTCGGAAATGCGCCCCTCTAACGAATTTTTTTTTCATATAAGCGGGCCATGGAAGGTTAAATAATTCCAAGCGGAAATAGTTTGTTTGTTTGGAGACATACATTTTCAGGTCTGTGGGCCGGATGCAGCTACGTTCTGCGGCGATTTTGGGACCGGTCGAATCCTACTTCCAAACAACTCAACTAACGTTGTCCTGAGTCATTTTTCCAGCATGCCGCTGATTGGTTTTCAAAAACGTCACGAACTACGTCAATGAACCACGTGCATTTGATTGTACCCTGCCTTTCCCGCGCTCTGCGCGTTCAACCAATCAGGAGGAAAACGATCCCCGATCCGCCCCGATCGCCGTAGAACGCCACCTCTGGAGCAGGCGTTCTTGGGCGATCATTATTAGGTGAAATACGGATCTTTAGCACGTCGCAGAACGTTGCTGCATTCTGCCCTGTGTGCTTGATCTCAAGGATCCGCTTATAAACCATCGTCAAGTAAGACAAACACAAATAGAATTTACTGACACACAGAGAGAGAAAATACACCCAGGGCTAGGCCGACGGTACAGTACGACGACGGTACAGCGCGCATCAGGCTGCTAGCGTGGTGGGCAGCGAGTAAACCAACCAGGCTAATCCGTCCCCCAAGCGGAAATAGACACGTAACCTTTTAAAATTGGATTAAGACCATCGATTGAGGCATTTTTATTCCTTAAAACCAATTAATGATCTGAGATTTCAGCTCCTAAATTGATTTTTACGTAACAAAAACCGGAATCGAACGATTTTGCTGGTTTTAATCCAATCTTAAAAGGTGACGTGTCAATTTTCACTGGGAATTACACAACTTCTCATTCCCGCTTATAAAAACCTCTAGGTCTCTTGGGGTACATTTCCAACTCCCCCCTTTCCTTTATGATTTTGATTCGTCTAGAGCAGGGGCGTCATTTAGGGGGGGGCAGGGGGGGGGCAACCGCCCCCCCCCAAGGTTTCCACTGTAATGTGAAAAATAGCTACAAGTCCCTGGAAAATTCTGTAACTTCCACAAGGAGCTTTGGGTGTAACTCAAAATGTCTCAAAAGGAGTTAAAACACTACTTTTGAGGGTCCAATTTCAAAAATTTTCTGGGGGAGGACCCCCAGCCCCCCTCAAAAATTTTCACGTCCCTTATTTAGTGTTTCCCCCCTTGAAAACTATTCCTCTTACAAGAAGCTTTTCCCTTTAGAAACTCCCAAAAAAGTTTGAAAAAGAGATAAAACACTAGTTTAAAGGGGAATTAAAGTTCCTGGGGGAGGACCCCTAGCCCCCCTTAAAACTTTGACGTTTATTTACAACTCTTTTCCCTAGAAAATTATGTGGTTTACAAGAAACTGTTCTCTTTGGATGCAGCCCAAAGGGTCTCAAAACAAGCTAAAACACTACTTTAAGAGCCAAATTTTCAAAATTTTCCTGGGGGTGAACCCCCAGACCCCCCATTTTTCCTTGGAGTTCACGTTGTCATATTTTGACATGATATTACCTTAAATGAAGTTGAGGCAACCCCCGCCAAAAAAAACCTAGTTACAGCAAGGTCCAGACCCATTTAAAAAAATTCCTTGCCCCCCCAACCAAAAACTGAAATGACGCCCCTGGTCTAGAGGTGTACCCTCTTAGAAGTTATGAAACACTTATCTGGAAAACCCTGTACTTAATTATACTATGTTCATTTAGAATTGGCGCTTGAAAATATTTCCTTCCCCCACCACCGATCGGTAACCATAGCAACTATCCTCGTCAAAGTGGCGAAGAAGGCTTACTATTGGCTGCGCGAAGAGCGTAACTATGGTTACAATTCTAGTGTGGGGGAAGGAAAGCACTATTTCTCAAGCGCCAATTTTAAATGAATAGAGTATAGGCTTCATAAAAATAACTTCCTTTAAGAAAAGACTTTTTTAGAGTGTGTGGTCGTTTCTTTATTTGAAAACTTTTATTTTAAATGGGTGTACCTTTTGAATTCAACATAATAAGTATCAAAAATTATGTATGAAAACTGCTATACCCACCCATAGCTCTTTTAAGTTAACTCTCGTCATTCCCTTTTATCAATTTGATTTATTTTATTGCTTAAAATAAGAAGTAAATCGATCCCCTGCACATCTTACATATTTTATTGATGATCGCTGACACTGAAAGTAAAAATTGCAAATAATGATAAGTGGAACAAACCTCTGATGAAGACGTATTAAAGAAAGAAATGCTTAACTGTATTTTTATTACAAAAAATAAAGCTATTTAAAAAAAGTGCTTAAAACATAGTCACACAAATTTTTTTGTAAAAAAACTTATGACAGGCCATGTAAAAATCAGTCAAAATATGAAAAAACTATCCGATACAAAAATATAAACCAATTGAACTGCAAATAAAAAAAAATTTTTTAGAATATATAAATATCTAAACCATAGTAATATTAATAAAAAACTATAATAAGGAAGTTGCATGTGTCAGATTTTCAAAAGCAAACAAGTGTTCCGTATGGTTTTTTGTATGGTAAAATGAAATATCTAATCAGTTTTTCAAAAAAATGTACAGGTAATTAAATATTTGAATTTAAAAGTTGAGAAAAAAACACGTGACTGAAAACGTTTATTGTTTAAACTATAAGATGACGTCAACAATAATACCATCAACTCCATTGCTTTACAACAATGTTTAGTATAAGATGACGTCACATCCAAACTCTTGGCGTTTTCGCGCGCTTTTAAAAAGGGGATTTTTGTTAATTTTTTTGGCAATCAAAAAATTTCTCGATCGGCCTCAAATTTTGGGTAGTTGCTTATTTTTGCAAGAGAAATCGATTAAAAAAATAAAAAAAAATCATGCAACTTCCTCATTGAAAGTAACTCCATCAGTTTATTGAATTTCGGAGTTCCGGAATATTTTCATTAAAAAGCAATTGTCATCATCTCATTATTAGATGATGATTAGCATTCTCTATTTTGCTACACAAAATTAAAGAATGGTTTCACAAAGAAAGAAAGAGATATAAGAGAGAGAGAGCATTTCCAATATTTTTAGTTAAACTTTTCCAAAAATTGTTCAGGACTCTCTTTTAGAAATTTAAGTATACGAAGAAATGTGAAATTTAATTTGAAACTTTTTTGTAAAAGCTCCCATGCCATTTACGGATCTCTATTCCCTTAATAGTTCTGAAAATAAATACATTTATCAATAAATAAATACTTAATTTTTCTTTTCAATGTATTGGTGAGAACCTTTATATTCCATCAAATCCTGAAACAAGAAATTATCCAGAACGTCCTTCAAAGCTTCCCATACCACCAGCACATCTCTCCAACCCCAGGGGGGAGTAATAGGGGGTGTACAAACCACTCATAATCATTTCCCTTCTTACGAGAGAGAAGATTATATGAGTTTAGAAGTAAAACCAGGGAGACGTTCTACTTTTGTTTTTTGTTCTTCCCTCGCCCGCTACCTGAACGGGGGCAGGTGCGATAGCCGCTTTCCCTAGGGGGGCGTACGTGCTCAGGGGGTCCCCCGGCGGGCCTCGGGAGGGGGCATTTCACCTGCCCCATAGCTCCCGATTGTCCATGCGTGACCAGCCTGCGTGGGAATCTGCAAGGTCTCCTAAATCTCGCAAAAATCCAAGAAGTTCGAATTTAACGTCTCAATCGCCCTCGCAGTAAATCACGTGATAAGTGATTAAGTTCTGCGGGGCCAGCGATAGTGCAATCAGCGGGCCCCGTGTGTTTAAATGAGTGGAACGGGCCCCGTAACTCACGCGGGGCCCTTGTCGTGCGATGCCGCCGCCCCGGCCCCCCTTCGTCGAGCGAGTTTGTCAGAATCAGTGTCAGACGGAATGGGCTAAGGAAGGATGGGGCAATCAGCACTGGGTGGAAAAAAGGACCAAGTTGAGATTGCCGACAAAGCACAGAACTCATGTAGACCTCTCTCTAATAGACTGGACTCAGATTTTTTGATGAGATCGTGAGCACCGAGGTTATCAGTAAAAAATCATATCGATGTTCACCCACTGATTTGTTGTTCACCAATTTTATCGCCAGCCACTTTCGAATCACAAATCATGCGCTGTGACGTCACATCCAATAGAAGCCCGTTTTCTGATAACGTGACTTTTCTGACGTTTTGGCAAAAATAAAATTGAATTTTATATTATTTAAAACACATTTTTGAACTTAAAAGTCAGAAATTTGGGAGTTTTAAACTATAATGTATCAGAAATGTATAAAATCAAGCAAATACCTCATTCGAGGAAATAATACGAGGTTGAGTGAATCCACATATTAACTCCTCACACGGAACGTTCTCCTTTGGAGCATACTCAAAACCCTTACTCCACTCACTTATGTATAAAATCCACCCTAACTAAACTATAGAATAAATACGTAATCTCTTATCTAAACCTTATGAAACTATAGACCAGTAGTTCCCAACCTGGGTGCAATCGTCCCCAAGTGGGCGATAGTCGGAGTTGTGAGGGGAGGGGGTACATGATAATCTCCTGGACTCCCAGAAGTCAAAATTATAATTTTTATAAAAACTGACATGGAATCAAGATTTGAAGATTTGACTAAGTTTACAAATTCCGGATTAGATTCCAGATCCATTCTCGTTTGAAGCTGTGGATATGCTTGATAACTCTTTGCAGATGGAGTTTCAGGCGCATAAAGAATATAGGAATATAGAATTCCCCTCGCTAGAAGCTGTATCTGTAGAAGTATTATCTGTAGTCCAGCTCCTCACAAAACAAAGAAATAAATTGGACATTTATTTCAAGAAAAAATAAAATAAAACAATAACAAAATTTTCAAACTTTCATTTATTATTTCAAATTTTAGCTTGTTTTTCAAATGTACGTCAATGATCATAGTTAATTATTTCACTTCTTTAAAAAAATCAGTTAATAATGTATATTTTAATTTTTTTTCTATTTTATTTAAGAGTAACCGGATAAAACTGCTTTATTGTTTACACACAACTTCAAATTAAAATTAGACACAGGTACAATGCGAATGAAAAGGGGGCGATAGGAGGTGTTAGTCAACTTCCAGAAAGGGGCAATGGGACACAAAAGGCTGGGAACCACTGAACTAGACCATTTGTTTATGTGAAAATCGTATTGAATAGGTAACGCATTTTACAGTGTATTGCACAATGTATTATCTATCTTTTTAAAAGAGGGAAAGATAAAAACAAAACTATGAAAAGGCATAATAGAAAACCTAAATATCTTACTGGTATCAAATGTAAACAATCCGATACTAGACGATGATTGTATTTCAATAAAAATAGCCCAACTGCAAACGCCAATTTTAAACGCCCCCAACTTCCCAATACAGCACTATGCCGCTAATGGATTGGGGCTATCAATTTTTATTTATTTTTTACGCATCAATTTCACCATACGAATTTGACTGCCAAAAATAATAAAAACGGAAAGGAATCTAGGCTTGAATCTTTTTCATGGATGCTCAGACTTAACATATTCTCAAAATAAATTTATTGTTAAGTTTAATACCAGAGAGAGGAATTATGATATTTTTTATGTCTAGACGACTCAGATTAAAGTACGAAGAACTGGTATCGCTTGTATCTGAAACCACCCACATAAACACAGATCTATATTTAATGGACAAAATGTACCTTTTATTGGATAAACCACTATGAAACTTAGTACATGCGCTTAGAAGATTATAGATTAAAGAAAACGTTTATAATTATATTGCATATTACTTTAGTTTTAACACCATCTAGAACACATGACAGCACACAGTTTAGAACTTTCACATACTTAATTTGTAATTTTCTAAACTAATTTCAGTTGCAGCACTACAGAAATAGTGGCTTACTTAATCACGGTCTTGTTATTAATTCGTTTTCAAAAGTCATCAGTTAATGAAAGTTTATACAGTTCCAACACAAATACATTACCCTTTTAAAAATCAGAATCTAATCTTTCGATTGTCTGCTTAGGAAATTCAAATTCTTGTTCAGAAGGAATTTTTGCTTACAAGGAATTTTACTTGTTCCATAGGATCTAAAGGAGAGGGAAAATAAATTATATTTCAGCCACACCTTGGGGCCTAGTAAGTGTTTTATACCTTTTTTCCCCTATACCATGCTGGCTCTTACAAATAAGAATCCACGAAACATCTTTATACAGCATTAAATACTTTTCTTTAATATTATTGTTACCAGTACATTATGCGAAATTTGGATAAAACCGAAAATCTGAGTCACAAGCGCCAAGCGGAACGACACAGAAGTTGCCAACTCTTGTGACTAAATTAATGTCTACGAGTTCGGAAAAATTTCAAGAAGACAGTCTTATTTTTCAATGTCGCCTTTAGAACTTTTGGTAATACAATACATAGGGTCGACATACAGTTCCAACTTGACCCAGATTCCAGAATGAGTGACGTAGGAACGGCAGATTACCTCAAATGTCGAAATCATTAACACCCTTTTTATGAATTTAAATACTTCTGAATGCGATGAAGATGGTCATTAAGTTATTCAAGTAGTGTAAGCAGTTAAGCACTTATTGATTTGAAACTGCTATGGTGTTTCTTCCATTCAATAAATATTTAAGTATGGGGAGATAAATTACTCTATCACCCTTTTTGCATTCATAATTTAATGCTTGTCTGATAGAATGAATGTTGAGCAACTATTAGGCACATTAAATAAAGGGCATCTCATAGAATTATTCCGATTATGATCAAATGAAAAATTTAAATTGATTTAAGATAATTATAGGGCGTTTACGCTCATTCAAGGTATCTGATATAATGCTCTTATAACTAAGGTGTGAACATGAAAGTTACAGCCTACGATCAAATATCATCGCCTTAAAATATTTTTTATTTAACCATATTTTGTCGAAACAACAAAGTGGTATATTAGTCTTCTTTTTAGGCTATTTTTGAAGGAATTTAAGTAACGAACAAAATTGGGCAAATATAATAATTGTGACTTGGCAGTAAAGTTGTCCATTAAGGTGAACAAAAATATTCCGATATTTCTTCTCCAGGTGGTTCAAAAGATTTAAGGGATGAATATTGAATCCATCAGGTACCCCCCAAAGAGATTTTATCCCCCCATTTTAAATCTTTTTATTTAAAGGACGAGGAAATTTTTAAAGAAATTTATAATATGTTAAAGAAATATTCTTTACACCAATTTTTTACACCAATGAAAAGAAAACAGACGAAACGTCATTGCAGCTAGGGTTCTAAATATTTCTATAAGAATCGATTCCGGAACCGAATTGGAATCGAATGCCTTGGAATCGATTCCAGCAGGAATCGAGTCTTAGGAATCGTACTTGATTTTCCAATTAATACAGATAATTATTTACAATTTTGTTCACTAATTAGTGATAAGTATTTTGATAATTAATTAGTATTATACAGCCGGAATCGATTCTTAGGAATCGTACTAATTTTTCCAATTAGTACTTATAATTATTAACAATTATGTTCACTACTAATTAAATAGTAGTATTTTGATTATTAATTAATGTTTTGCTGGTTATTAATTAAATTAATAATAATTTCTAATTATCTATGATTTGTGATTGAAACAGATAAGTTCGATACTACTTTTTCGATACTGGATCTAAGGAATCGATTCTTGGTTGGAATCGAACCTCAGGAATCGAATTCAAGAATCGAAAGAATCGAACCTCAGGAATCGATTCCGAAATCGAATCGAAAGACTTTTTAGATCCCTATTTGCAACTCCAAAATTGCCTTTACCCGACCTTAGTGTTACAGAACACTAGTTAGATTAAATTATAACTAGTGATGGGCAGGTATCGATACCAAATACTTAAGTACTCGATACCTATAGGCAGGGCTCGATTTCAGCCGGAACGGTCCGGAACGCTGTTCCGGAACCTCTTTTTTGGAACAAAAAATTATAGGGTGGGTTGGGGTAAAATGGGTCACTTTTTATAGGTACTTTCACATTCTTAGTTTTATTTCATCAAAACTATTATTTTTTAATGATTTCTTTCAATTGGATCTTGACATTACAATCTTTCAGAATATTTTGATCTAACTTTATCAAATATTTTTTAGTTATAAGTTGGTTAAACTTAGCATCAAAGTAATGACCTATTTTACCCCAACTTGGGGTAAAATGGGTCTCATTGCAAAAAGAAGTCAAAAATATATTTATTACTAAATATACATGAAAATAAGAAAAAAGGCAATCGGCTAAGCCGTTTTTATCTGAAGAAATTTGTTTTAAGTTGTACTTTAATGAAATTGTAAACGTCTGAAGTTAATGAACATTGTTCAAATTTAGCAATTAAAATAATTCATTTGGAGAAAAAATAAACTTGTTTGAGTTCAATGTATATTTGAAGGAAATAAGTTAAAAAAATTGTTTTTACTTAATACAGAAGGCCTCCTAACTATGACCTATTTTACCCCAAGTACAAAATATTGTTTTAAAAGATAAAATATTTTATATTTTTCTAAGCTGATTGGCTTGAAATGTCTCTCAGACTTTCATTTATGGAAAAATACCACAAAAGTCTGCTGCAATTTATTACAATACATAGATATTTTGGAAGTTGGTAAACCCTGTTTTTTCGACAACACCATTTACCGTTCAAATTAAATATTTTTTCAGTTCTCAAATTCATAAGTCTAAATTTTTGACAATCGAAAAATGTTGCCAACAGATAAAAGATTATAACACAAAAAAATGAGTGAAAATAATTCCATTTAAATTTGATTTATATCGAGTTAATTAAAACTGACCCATTTTACCCCAACCCACCCTATTCTACTTCAGGGGTCTCCTAACTACGACCCGCGAGGCCCGTTCATCAGGCCAGCGGATACCTTTCTATGTACAAAAAATAACCCCTAAAATGAATTAAAACCCTGTTTTTATTGTCAAATTCCAAAATGTTTCCAGTTTTAATACCAATAATTTTACCGTTCCGGTACCTCTTATTTTAGAAATCGAGCCCTGCCTATAGGTATCGAGTGTATTCGATACCCACAAAAGTATCGATACTTAATTGACATATTTCGTTTTTAATTTTTCAATGAAGTAATCTTTATAATACCTACTGTAGATCAAACGCAGCCTGTTTCCGTTTTCATTTTGCAACGCTCAAACCCAAGTCGTTATCATCCGCGAGAGAAATTTGACGCGGCTAGGTTTTTCCCCCGCCAAATCCTTCGCCTCTATCCACCTCCAGGCCCGTAGCTACGGGGCTTTTTGATGGATCGCTTTCAGTTTTTTGAATATTAGTCTGATTATGGATAGGCCCTAAAAAAATTGTCCCTTCAGGTTTATTTCCCGACATTGAAAAAAAGTACTCGATACCTAAAAGTACTCGATACCTATAAGTATTCGATACCAAAGTATTCGATACCTATAAGTATTCGATACCAAAGTATTCGATACCTAAAATTATTGATTTTGCCCATCACTAATTATAACACAGGTAAAATTTGAACCTTGGTGCACATTGGTGTAAAATTTTGCGTATTCGGGAGTCTCCGAGTAAAATGGTTTTAAACTCATTTTGAGACTGTTTGTGCGATATTCCTAGAGAGGAAGCGCTTCATGCAGCATGAAAAATTTCACGTCAAAAGTTTTCCAAAACTCCTCTTCTCCCCTGTCCCCTTGAACTCCACCCTGGGAATTAGCTGTGCGTGCTCTACATCAAACCACCCTCCTCTATTCGATCATCTGTTTCTGTACCTCTTGCATAGATGCAAGAGGAAAAGAAAATGAAAAGAGTGATGGAAATATGAGGAAAGTTATGAATGAATGGTAACAATTAGAAGTAGTGCTGCCATCTCTTTATCAAAATTGAAGTTATAAGGATAGTTCAGGTTCTATGTTTTCTAAAAAATTGGTTTGCAGTATTATGGCTCAATATTATTCGTATTAATAAAATCATTCTAGTTAAAAAGGATTTTAAATAAAGTTTTATATAGAATTTTTTCCCTCCATTATAATCATTGCATGCCGATAAGGTAAGGTATAAGCTTTATTCGTGCATAGAAAATTTATTTTGCTATTTCACGGTAAAAGGAAAGTTGAAATTTCTAAAATGTGAAATTTTTTAGCAAATAGATAGGTTTAAGGGGTTATTATCCCCTAAAAATGCCAAAAATTAGCTTGAAAATATAGAGGTTTTTATACGTTGTTTTGTCCTCTTATTTTTTACGCAATTCACTTTTGAAGAGGGTCCTAACTCTTCAGCAAAGACCCAAATTTGAGGGCAATATGCAGCAATGATTTTTACTAAAAGCTGTTGAGGCGTTAATGTCCCCAAAGCACCCCCGGAAGGGTTCCAGTGCTGCCCTTAGAGTTAAACTGCTGTACAAAAAAGTCAAAATTCCACCGACTGAATGAGGTATTCTCACGTTTTGAGATTTAGTCCACTGAAAATAGAGTTGAACCTCGGACAAATTGCAAGAAAAGGTTTCTCAACGGTTTTCACTTAGGAATGACCTCAATAATAACATACTAAAAATCGGCCAAAGTCGGCCGGGGGGAAGTTAAATTTTTTTTTAATTTTTAAAAAATGGCCGAAAAAAAATTAAAAAAAAACCCAAAACAATAATATAGACATGTGATACATGTTTATAGGTTATTTTTGAGTTTTAAAACCGAATATTGCCTTTAGTTTTGAAAAAAAATTGAAATTTCAATTTTTAAAATTAATTTGAAAAATGAACTATATGAAAAAATTAAAACCCCCCTAAAAACCTAACCAAATTATCAAAAGAGATAAATCAAACGGTTTTTATTTAGAAATGACCTAAATATTAACATACTAAAATTTAAAAATTTTACGAGTTAAAGAAGTTAAATTTTTTTTCAAATTTCCATTTTTTTTTTGCGAAAAATGCTTTTTTTTTTCAAATTCGTGCCAAGAACTTTAGAGGCTTTTGAAAAGGTCATTTTTCGGTGGATATTGTCCACAGATAGTTATATATTGGAAAACCGGTGGAATTGACCCTCAATGAATTAGTTAATTATTTTAAATTCTGATGTAAATATGCCAAGTATTACCTTTTTTCACTTTTTACTACATTTTACCAATTTAAAAATTTTAAATAAAATAATAAACTAATTCATTGAGGGTCAATTCCACCGGTTTTCCATAATATAACTATCTGTGGACAATATCCACCGAAAAATGACCTTTTCAAAAGCCTCAAAAGTTTGGGGCACGAATTTGAAAAAAAATGCATTTTTCGCAAAAAAAAGTTGAAATTTAAAAAAAAATTGAACTTCTTTAACTCGTAAATTTTTTTACTTTTAGTATGTTAATATTTAGATCATTTCTAAATGAAAACCGTTTGATTTGTCTCTTTTGATGATTTGGTAAGGTTTTTAGGGGGGTTTTAATTTTTTCATATAGTTCATTTTTCAAATTAATTTTAAAAATTTAAATTTTACTTTTTTTCAAAACTAAAGGCAATATTCGGTTTTAAAACTCAAAAATAACCTATAAACATGTATCACATGTCAATATTATTGTTTTGGGTTTTTTTTTAATTTTCTTTCGGTCATTTTTTAAAAATTTGAAAAAAATTAAACTTCCCCCCACCCGATTTTGGCCGATTTTTAGTATGTTATTATTGAGGTCATTCCTAAGTGAAAACCGTTGAGAAACCTTTTATTGCAATTTGTCCGAGGTTCGGCCCTTTTTTTCGCTATTTTCAGTGGACTAATTAAATTTTATTAAAATAGTAGATAAAAAAACATGACGAATGACGTTTACATCAAGTATTTTCGTAGCCTAGTTTCTGAGATATAAATTTTTGAATTTTCGTTTTTTGTTTGGGCGCGAAAACACTTTCGAATCACAAATCATGCGCTGTGAGGTCACATCCTATAGAAGCCCGTTTTCTGATAACGTGACTTATCTGACGTTTTGGCAAAAATAAAATTGAATTTTAAATTATTTAAAACACATTTCTGAACTTAAAAATCAGAAATTTGGGAGTTTTAGACCATAATGAATCGAAAAAGTATAAAATCAAGCAAATCCCTCACTCATGCAAGTACCTCATTTCGGCTGATACTTGAGTAAAATCACCTGCTGAATTCAAATATGACACCCATTTCCCTCCATCATCCTCAGTTTTTAAGGGGACGCCCCCCAGTGGCGTAGCCAGAAAAAAATTTCGGAGGGGGATGTTGATATTTCGGGGGGGGATGTTGATATTTCGGGAGGGGATATGGGATATTTTTAGTGGTTTTCTATGGTCGAAAAGGAAATTTTCTGAGTTTCGGGGGGGGATATATCCCCAAATCCCCCCCTCTGGCTACGCCCCTGACGCCCCCTAATTTTTATCCACAGTCGTGCATCACCATTAACATCTTGAAACATGGAATCCTCACTCCCTAAAACCGGTCAGTTTCTAAAGAACTAAAGAGTTTCTACTTAGTATAGACCCAAAATATAAGAAAAACATCATTTGTAATATTTTCAAATCATCAATATTCTGCGCGATTCAGGAAGTCTTCTGAACTCTTCCACGGGGGCTTCTGGGACGCTAACACCTAAACCGCTTTTAGTAAAAATCATTGCGGCATATTGTCATCAAATTTGGGTCTTTGCTGAAGGGTTAGGACCCTTCAAACGTGAATTGCGTAAAAAATAAGAGGGAAAAAATAGCGTATAAAAACATCTAAAATATTTAACTATTTTTTTGGCATTTTTAGGGGGGTAATAACCCCTTATATCATTTGCTACAAAATTTCATATTTTAGAAATTTAAACTTTCCTTGTGCTTTTGGATGTAATGACTAAAGTAATGCTTTTTGACCCTGAAAATCGAATTCAAAGTCATTAAAAAACGTAAAAAGGGGGACTGTTCCCTGAAAATCCTGAATCAATTAAGAGATTTAATGGTGATTTTCGTGTTTAGCGACCCAAAATCTATAAGAAATGACTATTTTCATCAAGGAAATTTTTTCATTGTTGAACAGTGTTATCCAAATAATTATATTCTCAATCAGAACTCAGTTACATCCGTTTCAACTATACCATTCTTAATTCAATTATCGAGTAACTCCCCTCCAATCTCCCCTCGGAGATCTCCCACAAAGAACTCAACCCCCGCACGATTACCTTAATTACCCCATCCCAATTACTCCTACCTTCTTTCCAGAAAGTCTCGAGACACAAATGAAACAAAGTTCCAATTCCAACATCCCCCCCTTTGCCTTTCTCCCACGACCCGGACTTCAAAAAGCAAACACCAACTCCTTCCTGGATCCCGAGCAAACACCCAAAAGGAAAGTGCCGGAAACATGCCGGCAGGATACACGTCAAGCACCCTCCTCAAACCCCTTCTTTACCAAGCAAACAAAGACACCATCAGATTAGGCGCCGGCCACAATCACTGAAAATCGTCGTGCGGCCCTTTAAGATCCTTATCAGAAGGAGGGAAGAAAGGCTGCAGCTAGAGATCGTTTTGGCTGCAGCTAGAGATCGTCTCCTCGTTGATTGTCAAAACGAAAGATTTATGAGCAGGGGAACATCTTTGGTCCGCTAATTGACCTAAGCTAACCACACAAAAGGACCAAGCTCCTTCGGGCATTCGGGGGGAGATTCGGAGTATTGATAATATCACCTTCCTAATTCACCTTGTGTGGTTAGCTGAGGTCTATTAGCGGGCCTCCTGCACATAAATCTTTCGTTTTGACAATCAGCGAGAAAACGATCTCTAGCTGCAGCCTTTCCCGCTGATTGTCAAAACGAAAGATTTATGAGCAGGAGGCCCGCTAATATAGACCTCAGCTAACCACACAAAAGGAAGGTGATATTATCAATGCTCCGAATCTCCCCCGAATGCCCAAAGGAGCCTGGTCCTTTTGTGTGGTTAGCTTAGGTCAATTAGCGAACCAAAGATGTTCCCCTGCTCATAAATCTTTCGTTTTGACAATCAACGGGAAAACGATCTCTAGCTGCAGCCGAAAGAAGGGGACTCGAGATGTAGTAGATCAGATGTTCTCTAACTGTGTGCCGCCAGGGGTGCCGTGACAATAACCAAGAAAAGTTGCAAAAAATTACGAAGTTTTAAATATGGAACAAATTTTCCTAACTGTTTCCAAATCCTACCTTAAAATACATACCCGAAATTCGGAGTAGGTGTACACCAAAACCAAGGTAAGCCCTGTTTTTAGGAATAAATTTCCAAAAGTTTTTGGGGATGACCTTCACAACCCGTTTTTTACTTGCAAAAATGTAAATCTAAATTTTGGAGAATAGGTGTGCTAAAACTACTTAAAAAGCTGTCTTTTATAAGTCAACTTTCTGGGGGAGGACCCCCAGACCCCCCCCCTTGATACTTCGAGCTTTAAACAACCTTTCCTTTATAAAAATTCTTTTAAAACACAAATTATACCTAAAAAAAGACAGAAAGAAACTACATTGGACCTATTAAATAAACATGGAAGGGTTGAGGGCTAATTTTGGGCCTTCCTGAAATAAATTTCATAATACACTGCTGGCGACTTCTTATGTCGACATCTTTTTCCACAAAAATTGTTAACCTTTTTTTGGGGGGGACCCGAATTTTTTTTAGCCGCGGCTAAGGGGTGCCACGGCTGAAAAAGTTTGAGAACCCTGGTAGTAACCAATCAATTGTATGTCCACCTCCTGTAGCAGAGCGGTCAAAGTACTCCTCACTGACAAGCCTGACAGTCATGGGCGTAGCCAGGGGGGCAGGCAGGGGCAGCTGCCCCCCTAAGTCCCAAATAATTAACTTTGCTTTCGGTTAAGTTAAACCCATTTTTTTAGGGTCGAATTTTCAAAACTTTTCTGGGGGAGGCCCCCAGGCCTCCTTTCTTATTTAAAACTCTATTATTCGCACTTTTTTTATAAGTTCATTAACCCTACAGTGCATACTGATGCCATTTGGCAACACGACATTTTTCTCCATTTCCTACTCGAACTTTCATTTCCAAACGGCAACAACATGCAATAAGTACAATAGATATAACATTTCATCGTATTAGCACTTTAGACTGCCAGTAGATCACAGCAGGGGCACTATTTTGAGACATTTGTTAGTGGCTAGTGAGACGAAAGTCAAGACACAGAAAACGCCAAAACAAAAGGACCACATAAATTAAAATAAAAAAAATTTTCAGCTTGAAAAAAAAATGTTTTGAAAAGATAAGTTGTTTTTTTATATTTTTAGAGCATTTGGTTTTATTTCACTTCACAATTAATTTCACAAGAGACACAAATTAATTTCTCAAGGACAAAGTTTTTTGCAAATAAAAAGTAGAAAAAAAATTAAATTAATTTTTTTAGTATTTTTCTACTAATTTACACCATAATAGAAGTCACAAAATCATGCATTAAAATGCAGTAATCATGCAGTAAAAAATCATGCATTGTAGGGTTAAAATCAAAATTCTATCTAAAATTGTGTGTCCAAATTTGGGTTTATGTGTACCAAAAACAGTTGAAAACCATGTTCTTAGGTTCAAATTTCCAAAAATTTTCTGGGGGGGACCACCAAACCCCCCTTTGAAACTTGAATCTTTATATTATTCCTAAAACTTACTTTTTCTTGGACCCAAATTCTACCTAGTTGACCCCAATTCCAATTTTTAATTACGTCAAAAAACTACTTTTTAGTGTCAGATTACAAAAACCTCAAAAACAAAAATCCTCATTGTTTCCACGCAACCCACAAAACTTTTAACTTAATATCATTAAAGGTCGATCACTATCGAAATAATACTGTGACTACGGCCCTCTCATGGGGCTTTAAAATTGTTCTCCACATCCACAAACATAAAAAATTCGACCCTGCTTGCCCCCCTAAGTGGAACCCTGGCTACGCCCATGCTGGAAGTGACCGGTGGCTGTCATCTCACCAAAAGTAGTCTACTACATACTACATCGCACCTCGAGTCCTTCTTCCCTAAATAGGTCACGCGGCGATTTTAGCTATATCTGTGATTCGGGCTTAAGAGATGGATGCATCTCGGGTTCTTTAACCCAGCCAACAATGAATGGCTGCCTTTAGATCCTTTGAAACCCCCTCAGGGCAGTGTGATTTACAATTACCAAAGAGAGCAGTCTTCGAACTTAAGCACACACTAAAGATGTCACCCACACGAATCTGGAGTGCTGCTTCCTTTAAGATTTTCATCCGATAGCTAATACGGATCGGATCATGTCCTGAAATACGAGGCGTTTCTTTTTTTTATAGTCCATTCTTCAATCTTACCTTCCCGATTTCTCCAATATGTGGGGCTAACGAGCCGCGCATGGGTCTGGGTGGTCAATGGGGATTTAACGGCTGATTTGTGGGATTCTTCCTGTGTGTTTGTTGCGCAAAAGGCGGTGAGGACATGTCTTTTGGGTCGTCCGGAGCGTGACTCGGGTGACAAATATGGGGACATTACCTGTTGGAGAGGAGTAGAATGACCTTTCTAAAAAGCGAGTATATTAGGGCCTGTAAAACGGTCGTTGGGCTATTCATTCAGAGGACCCAATTTGTTCTGGTGGAATAACTAAATTGGTACTAAATAAAAATAAGGATCAACGTAAATGTTGTACTTTTAACAGAGATAGGTACTATAGTAAATAATGAATAACAACTCAAAACGTTGCTCAAACGTTTTTTTGAATGAACATAAAATTAAAATAAAATTAAAATTCTACTCCAATCCCTTAAATATTCTAGCAGGTGCAGGAGGGATATGATCGCATGTAACCATAAACTATACAGAAGAGTTAACAAATTTATGCCTATTTTCCTCTAGAAATAAAAGGCTAATTTTGGAAGTTTCATTATAAAATTGTACAATTTTTTATACAACCATAGCCTGGAAAATACGAGCCATTTTTCATGTGAATTCAAGATATTTTGTTTGCAGAAAAATATACAAAAATTTAGTCTCTTCATAAACATTAAAATACATATAAACGCAAAAATGCTATACACGTGAACAAACTTATTAACAAAAAGCACAGATTTTTTTTATTATAATATGTCCACGAGTTATTAAATAGACTTACTTCAAAAGTAAAAGATACTTCAAGACGCCACTGAAGCCATCAAAAAACTGAACTGCCATCTCTCAAATTCAACAAACGACAGCTTCGGTAAAAGCACTCTTTAAAATGTTGCCAACTCTAACTACAATCAACGCTACAGAATGACATTAAAAGCCCCTATTATCTCAACCGCTCTTAATTCATCACAAGCGATTAAATAAAACTATCAAAACGAAAAACTAAAACGACAGAAATCCCCCTTCCACGGTCACAGTGACCACCGCCATTAATATTTGCCAAAAACCCGACTACAAACGGACCCATCCATTACCGAGGTAAATTCCCCTTAATGAAGGTGTTTTCAGAGTCAACTCTCCAAAGATTAACAAGACTTCTTCAGCACAAAAGAAAGGAACAGACCGGCAAAAAGAGCTGACTCGGTCGGACAACAAACCTCTCCGACAAGAAAGAACACAAACTCGACTTTCGGTAGCAGGAATTTTCACTTAATCCCATTGGTTCGGGTCAGGTCTAATGCCCCAGCGTCTGCACAAAAGAAGGAAATTCGACAAGTGTAATATATGGGGCTTTGGAAAGTTCTCCAGAAGATGGAGTTTTTTGAGACGTGATTAAGACGATTCGGCGGTGCTTAATAATTGTCAATCGGAGGACGGCCCGTTTGTTGGAAAGTGTCACTTGGAGGCACGCAATGTTGGAGCCGAGATGGATCGGTGTTACTTGTTGAGTCTGCGAATTCTATTCGAAAGTTTTTAGAGGGAGGTCGGTGTCGGATGACATTTTCTACGAGAATAGATTTGGGGATAAAAGCGGAGAGAATTTGAATTTTTCTACTGCTGGAATGACGTAATGTGCAATAAATTAATCGGCAGTCCAAGACCATAGTTTCTGATGGGTGTGTATCTCCTGGGTATTTTTGAGAGTTCGTATTTGTTACTAAGGGATAAACGAAGAAAATTTTTCTCACAGGAGGTTTTTAATCTACAGGGCTCGTATAAAAAGTTATTTTCTGCATCTTCTAAAAGAGACCCCCATGGAGTTGAAAGTAGTCTCAAATAATTTTCCACCCCATTTAAATAAAATTTGCAATTGGAATTATGGGTCAAGGGGAAATATTTTAGGAAATAGCCTATATCGTTACACTCTTTTTGAAACACCCTGTATCTTACTATACTTAAAAATCAAATGCCGTGTCGCAGGAGCCAATGAAATCGCCGGAAAAAGGAGGCGTGTCGCAGCAGCCAATGAAATCGTCGGAAATAATTGTTTGAGGAGGAGATAAGTAGGCAGGCTACAACTCAACACAGCTCTCTCCGGAAATTTGTTTTGTCAACAAACCGATCGCTTTGATGAACCGATTTCTAAATAAAAAGCGATATTTTGATAAAAAATAAAGAAGCAGCCTTTTTAAATCATTGTTCTAAAAATCATTGTTCTCGCCGTAGAACTCGCAAGCTACTGTCGCGAGGCAATATGCGGACTATCAACCAGCGACTGGATCTGACAAGAGAGAACGCGATCGTTTGTTCCGAAAACAACGCCGAATTACAACCAACAAGCAGAAAACCAGCGTCGAGAAAATAATCGCGACCAAGAAAGCGCTCGCGAAAGGAATCGCTATTTGAAAGAGTCATTTAGCAATGAAACTTCGGCTCTCAATAGGCTTTATGTCCATCGAATGCCTAATTGTTCTGCTCTTTTCTTTTCAAAGGAACATGGCAGATGGGGAAGTTAAATTGCGTCTTGCGTTCTTGCGTCAAATCCTATTGACTATCCAATAGCTGTGCCACTGAATTTAACGGTTGCTGAACGGTCGACTGTATAATACGCAAGTGCCTAAGGGCCGTATTCTGACATTCGAGTTTTGGAAACTCCCTAGTGAGTTCGAATGGTGAGATGAAATTTCGTATTCTGACTGTCAAAAACTCCCCACCGAAAGGCGAACTCGAACGCTCGAACCCTCACCAGCCGAGGAGCCGGTGAGTATTCGAGAGAATTCATTCGAGTGAGTCTCTGATTGGCTAGGCGCCTTTCGTGACGTCAATCTGAGCCAGAGCAAAGCTGTTTTGTTTACAATTACAAATTTCCGACGATGCAGCAAGGACCAAATGGAATAAACATGGAACTTCAGGTAAGAAATATTCTTTTTATATAACGTGCTTCCCCTTTATAGTAAAAATAATGTAATGGTTACCACCTACTCTATCCTATTTTAACCCCAGTTAAAGTTTTCAGCTGAAGGTTTTTCTCTTATCGGACTTATCGTTTATATTGTAAACTAAACTATTTCATACTTATTGTAAATGTTGTAAAGATAGTACAAATAGCAACCAGTCTACTCTCCGGCCTTTGGCCGGAGTTTCTGGCTTTTATTTTGAATCGTCATTCTCTATTTTGATTGGGAGTTTTATTAGCTGTTTTTAGATTATTATCAGGCACCCGATCAAAAAAAAATGAAGCCATAGATTTGAATTACAGGCAGAAAACTCAGTTCAAAAGCAGGAGAGTTGGCAGGCCTGAAAATAGTTGAAGACCTCTCAATTTGAGTTTTTAATGAAACCAGTTCTTTTTTTCATTAACTTTTGCTCTCGTTGAGCAAGTTGGTGTTATTCTTTTAGTATATTAATGTATATTTATTGCAGGTGCTGTTGACTAAGGTTGCTGGGTACAGGCTCATCCAGTCCATGATTGGGGATGACCAATTCCTCCGGCTTCGGTTATCCCAGCCAATAATTTCAAGAATCCTCTCCCGAGTCTGATCAGATTGGAAAATTCTCCATTAATGTTTAGCAGGTAAGTAACCTTAAAAATTTTAAAATATATATGTTACGGGGAAAGTGATTAATTGGGCATTATTAATAATTCCCAGGGTGGAGGCGGGCAAAGTAATAAATTTCATTGATAAATTCCATTGAATTTATCACATTGCCCATAACATATACATCACTTATCCAATAGTTATAGTATATGGTTAGGGGACATCCATAAATTATGTGAGGTCAAAAAGGGGGAGGGGTTTGGAAAAATCTCACCAACGGGGGAGGGGGGTCGATTAAAATCTCACGTCAACTTTTTAAGTTCAAAATTAAACAATTTCTTTTAAGTATGAGAAAGGAATAATACCCACAGATAGTATATTGGTAGTACTGTGGTTATTTTTAAACGGAATAATGACCTTTTCCCCCACATCATTAATAAAGGAAAAGTTTTAGGTGTTGTGAAGCACAAAATGCAAACGAATAAGATAGAAAATTATTTTTTAATATTGTACGTAAATCTCACGTGGGAGGGAGGGGGGTCCAGCAAAATCTCACCAAGGGGAGAGGGGGGTCCAGATTTTGGAAAAAACACCTCACCTAATTTATGGATGTCCCCTTACCACCACGCTAAAAACTTGAATATTTTATTAATTACGAGATCTAGTCTAGAAGGGGGTTCAGTCACCAAGCAAAGTAGTAGCGCCAATGTGCGCCCAAGTGTCAAATTGAAGTTGGCGACAAAAAATTCGCCAAGAGGTGCCAACCCAAACTCTTCTAGGATCTTACCTAATCACGAATGCAGATTCGATCATGTTTGCCTGGTGGTAGCAATGATACATAAAGTGTATTTTGTAAGTAATAAATTTTTTAAAAGTTTGACCATTCCTGACTCCTAGCTATCAAATTTGACTTTTTTATCTTTACTTTACATTCCATTATAATTTGATTAGTTTACATCGGCATACATTTGCTTTTAACTGGAGCAATAAATTCAATTTGTGGATCTTGACATCAAGAAAAGGATTAACTATAAAGTTGTTAATTCCCAGACAGACTATTAAAAATATTGAGAGGAATTCAACTGGTCTTTAATAATTTGTTTTCGACGAAATACAAATTGACTTACATTTTTTTTGTCTATCTATCCATTTTTATTTACAGGGAGAATAGTTATATGAACACTTATAGGAAGTTTCTTTTTTTATTAATATGACTAAAGGCTGTTATTAAAATATATGCTCTTCTTTAATAGGTTTGTGATGCTGATTACAGAATTTTGAGTGCCTTTTGCTGCTGGCCTGGAGCACCCATGACTCCATCTGGCGGCTTGTTTGATTTCGTCTAGATTTTGAAATCCCTTCGAAGACAATAACTGGCTCTGTTACCATCGCATTGGCTCTGACGGGAGTCAGAGTTCAGCATGCCTGATCTCTAGAACATTTTTTAAGAAGATCTAGAATATTTCATGTCGTCCAAACTCGGCCTTATTTGTTTTCAGCTGTTGGCAACAATTAGCTGGTTTACAAAACACGTGGTTTGTTTCGTTTCATTTTTGTCCTTCAAAGTTCAGTTGCAAGTGTAAGTTTCAAAAATCATCAGTACCTACATGAACTTTTAGTGTTATCAGAATTATCAGTACCTACAAGACCTCTATTTTTTAACTAAATTTTTTCCTGCTGCTATTTTTAACACCATTTATGTATATAATCATAAAATGAAATCAAAACGGCATATCTGCAATTTTCCCTAGAGTGCCTAAAAGTTTTTGCATGTAATACTTAAAATAATAATAAAAATGTAATATTGTGAGATAGTTGAAAAAAGGAATTTATTGACACTAATAACTCAAAAACTCAATTTTTGCAGAAATGCCGGTATGATTTCAAAGTAACGATATAAATAAGTACTGTTGCATAACCCGGGTGCAAATTTCACATCTTAAAATTACAGAAAACAATTAAAAGCAAGTTATTTGAAGGGTTTTAAAGTGTAAATATTTTCTTATTTAAAGTTTTTAATGGATATTTTACACTGCCCTTGGCAGTTTGGCCCTGCTAATGCAACAGTACCCATGAATTTTATGAAAACCATACATATATTTTTTACTAAATATTTTCCTGCTGTATATACCTACTATTTCTAAAACACAAAATGATTTATATAATATCACCCTATACCAGTGGTTCCCAAAGTGGGTTTCGTGGAATTCTGGGGTTTCAAGAAAAATTTAAGGGGTTCTGCGTGACGAATTGTATTTCATAAAAAAAATAGAATGTTTAAGATATTTTTGTTTCCCTCGGACCACCAAAATAAATTAAAAATTTTTATAATCATTATATAAAAATTTTTAAAGTTAGGATACACAATTAGAAGCCAAATTTAGCGAAACAGGCTATTCAAATTTTATTGCCGTTTGCAACCACTTATTTGTGTAAAGCTGAGTTTTCGAAATATTTTGCGACAAAACCAAATATATTGACAAACTTGATGCTGCACCACATATGTAAGAGTTCAGTTATCAAACATAATGCCCAATTTTAAGAGAATCATGGAATCAAAGAAGCAGGTGCATTCTTCCCATTAAAGTTTTTTCATTTATTTTAGTTTGTTTTGTATTTTTATTAATTATTTCTATGATAAACTGTTTTTTAGTTTTGTTTAATTCAAAAAAATCTTAATTACCACAATAACAATAGTTTCTTTTAATATCAGATATTAAATTTTTAAAAATATTCAGGATTCTGCGATCATTGGCAATAAATTTGGGGGTTCCACGACCAAAATAGTTTGGAAACCACTGCCCTGTATACTAATTGCTAACACTAAAAATCTTATCTTTGTGTTGTATAGCTTCATAGTTGATGAAGTCTTCTGATTTAAGTTCCTGAATTTAGTAATATTGACATAGTTATTGTAACAAAAAACCAGTGCTCAATTGGTTTACAATGTAAATTACTACAGACAATAAATTGAAAATTATTGGAATTGTAATATTTATTTTTATTTATTTATTTGGGATACTGTAGCCTATAATATTAATAAATATTTAATAATTTCACATGTTTAGCATTTTAAAAATCAACATACTGCACATTATAAAAATTTACCCAATACATATTCTATGTTATACGAGAGTGGGGTTAGCAGAAAGGTTTAATTAAAGTTGCCTTATTTGGCAAGGAATGCTTCTTTTTTTGGAGAATGATGGATATTTTCGTTTAGTTACTATCTGATATGCCTCGGTTTTGTTAGCTCATATCAACTAACTGAAATTAATTTGTTTTACAACTCATGGCGTTTTCACAGAAATGGTTGCACAAACCCATTGTAATAAAACAAAAATAGTAAACAAACAGTAAGTATGGATTAAGTTTAAGTATTCAATTCATAGCTGCTAATTCAGACAGTTAAAAAAACATCAAACTTTTTTAATTAATTCAATTTAATTTGATACCCATCATTATTTACAAATATTGCTTAGCCTTCTTGCTTAATTTTTTAAATCACTTCCTCCCAAAAAAATAACCCAAATGGGTTATTGCATTGGATCAGAGCTTGCACTCTCTTAAAACAAATTGATTTTGTTTATTGACATACAAAAAATAATTAGGATAAACAAATATTATACTCTATTCATTTTGAATAGGTGCCTGAAAATATTTCCTTCCCCTATTAATTATAAGGCTTATTAATGGTAGGCTTATTAAGACCTACCATTAAAATCCTTCTTTCTAACAAAATTGATACATCAATAAAAAATTCCTATAAGTTTTCAAGGAAGTTATTTTATTTTTTATATTTGTATTGTAGATGATATAGACTAATTTTTAATTTATTTTTTCATATTTTGCAACACAAATCAAATCTTAAAATGTATGTGTTTGCTTTACAGTTACCTAATTAGTTTGTGTAATGAGGGTTATAAAATTTAACACAAGTAAAGGAATTATAAAGAAAACTAAAATTTTTTCAAACTATTTTGTTGACATAAATAAAATCACTACTGTAACAGATGAAAATACTGCTTTACAACTAAACCCTTTTTCTCGTAATATTTTACTCACGCGCTCGTGAACTTTTAAAATGATTGAAAATGAAAATGATATTGCTGTATTAGTTTTGTTGCTGCGTGATTGTTGATGATCTGGCTTATGTAAACAATGCTCAAAATTTGAATTAAATTATAAATCTTTTAATGTTTATTAAACTGGCGCCCAACGTGGGGCCGAAACACGATCCGGGGCAGATTCCGTAGTCGGGCCTGGTTGGCGAGATTCGGATAAGTCGCCAAATCTGGCGGTTGTTTCAATTGATTGCTATTTACAGCAACCAGTTGAAACAACCGCCATATTATTGTATTTTTTACATACTCGTTACTTAGTCTACTAAATATTGAAAAATATTATTTAAATTTTGAATTTTGAGGTGGGTCTTAAACTTTATTTTTATCTAATGACATTTTTTAAGGAAAAGGTTAAATTTTTTATACTTTTAAGAGGTTATCAATATTAGTTTCTAGTGTTTCAAGTTGCAAATCTGATGAAAGCAAGTTTATGTATTAATATAAAATAATAAAATGCGCATCGCATATAACATCGCATAAAATGCGTTTTTTAAATAAATAAATTTATGAAGTTTTGTGGTTGTACTTTTTTTTTCAAAATGCATCCATTTTTAAAAACTTTTTGTGTGTATACCTGGATGCTAATTTTGGATAGTGAAGAAAAAGCCGTTGCCTTTTGCCAGGAGATAGGACTTATACCATCTGAAACATGTAAGTTTGTCTGTCCAAAATGCCATCACTCTTTAAAATCCCGAAAGGATTCAAGTAGGAAACTTGGCTGGCGATATGTTTGTTCCCAAAAAAATACCAAAATTAAGTGCACAGGCTCTCTGAATCCACTGACCGGTACCTTTTTCGAAAACATGAAAATTCCCATACGTGATTGCCTAGCCATAATATTTGCATTTGTTCTAAATCTTCCCATCAATACAATATTTCAACACATCAACATTTGGAGACAACATCGAGGAGATCCAAGTTTTTCTTCAGAGACTCGAACGGACATGCTACATTTTTGTCGGGAGATCTGTGAAGTTGTTTCCTCACATAATAGTCGCAAATTGGGAGGACCAGGATAAACTATCAGTCTGGACGAGACATTCTTGACCAAGCGGAAATATCAAAGAGGGCGAATATCCGGAAGTATGACTACAGCCGTGTTTGGAATTTACTGTCGAGATGACAAAGAAGGCCTTTTCTTCCAAGTAAACGGAAAGAAGAAGGTAGATTTATGGCCATATGTGAAAAAATCTGTACATGAAGACACGAGTATTATATGCACTGATAGTGCTAAGCAATATCACGGCATAGAAAAGCTTTTCAATAACGCAATCCACAAGAAAACTAATCATAAAATAGGAGAATTCGTCAGTAAAACCGATAGATCAAATACTATAAACGACTTGGAAAATCAGAATAAGCAGCTAAAAAAATCATTAAAAAATAGGTTCCCTAACAAAGGACTTAGATCCATGATGGCTGTCTACTTTTACAGAAGGGCAATATTAAGCAAATTTCAAACTCCAGGAGAAAAAATTAATCAATTTATTTCAGATATCATTTCTATTTATCCGGGTTATGGGAAAACACCTCTAAAATTACTCTGTTTCGACGATCCTACTCCTGAATCTGAAGATATTACTGCTTTGATGCCGGATATACGGAAGAAAACTTGCCACAATAAGGAGGATTCTGGATCCGATTTAGAAATGTTTGAAAGTGATTCTGATACCGACTGGGATTAAAGAAATGCGCTTTATATTCAATTTGATTTTCAAAATTCTCGAAATCCTACATCTGTACCTGTTTTATTGTTATTTTACATCTTTTGGTTTGAAAAAAATTAAAAAATTTTAACAGATTTCCCTTAAAAATTATTCTACATTCATTTAATTTTTGATGTTAAATAATTTATAAGGTTTTCGCTCCTTTTTAAAAATAAATTTAGCTAGAGAAACCTTGTTTTATCCTCATTAATAATAAATAATAGTATTTCTAGCGCGTATAACGTAATTTAAAGTAGCAATTGTTTATTTATTTCAAAATGCAATTGGTAAGTTTTCTCCTTTAATTATTTCATTTTCAATAATAAAATTACTTATTTTTCGTATTTTGTAATTATCAAACTAGGGTTTTTTGAGAACCCTGAATTTAAAGCTTTTTATTGATGAAATTATTAGCTTACTCTGTTACTTGCAAATAGCTACATCAGCTATCACACACTATCAACTTGGCGAAACTTTTGTCGCCAATCTCGCCAACCAGGCCCGACTACGGAATCTGCCCCCACGATCCCATAATCTGGATGAAGTTGTTGCTGTGCCAATGGAATCCGATGTGGAAGTTTCCTATGTCCGATGTGGAAGTCTGTATAACAGATGAAAATGAGTTACTTAGCTAAAGGAAAAACCAAATAAGGGATGAAAAGTTCTCCCGACGATTAAGAATGAACGTTGAATATCAATTCATCATCTTTCGTCATCTCATCTCTCGACAGTGAATATGAATTCTACCTGTATAAGAGACGATGAAGGGAAACACCTCAATAAAACCCAAAGACCTGGATCCAATTCTTTATTAGAAGATTTCTCCGGTATGTTCCGTTAAGGGGAAGAATCAAACCCCAAAATTAAACATTTCATTAATTAAATACTAAAGGTAATCTACCAGTTCCAGTACCTCCTTCTAAGAAGATACCAAACTTGTTCCAATGCTTTACCATCTCCTGTGGCAATGAGTAAAGATTCTACATACAATATTGGTTCTCTCAAGCCATTAGTCACTATAAAGTGATCTAAGTCTTAAGCAGTCATGTGACCTAAGCCTTAAGCATTCATCATGTGACCTAAGTCTTAAGCAGTCACTATCAAGTGATTCTAGTCACTCAAGTGATCCAAGTCTTAAGCATTCATGGGATCTAAGTCTTAAGCAGTCACTATCAAGTGATCCTAGATAAAGTGATATTCAGTCACTATCAAGTGAGCTTCGTCACAGAAGGTTGTAAATCAAGAGTCTTTATCTTGTCCTAAAGGGAGCAAAAATCTGTATAAAATGTCTCGTCTCATGTGAATAACTGATCTCTTCGTTTTATCCAGTCTCCAAGACGTCCAACCTGCTTTCCGAGGACGTTTGGACCGCAGGTTGAGGGGAAGTGTGTAACAGATGAAAATACTGCTTTACAACTAAACCCTTTTTCTCGTAATATTTTACTCACGCGCTCGTGAACTTTTAAAATGATTGAAAATGAAAATGATATTGCTGTATTAGTTTTGTTGCTGCGTGATTGTTGATGATCTGGCTTATGTAAACAATGCTCAAAATTTGAATTAAATTATAAATCTTTTAATGTTTATTAAACTACTATTAATATAGAGCAAGACTGTTTTTAATCTGATACAGGGCAGTATGAATTTTAGGAATAAAAATTAACATTTAAAATAATACTGACAGAAAATTCACATTTTATTTATCTATAGAAAAAGTTATGGGCTTAACATTGGTAGATCTGTATCATACGTGGAGCATGGCATGTTATACCCTAATAACCTGGTCTTCCAAGGGGGTCAGTGAGTCTTGTTCCCTCACCTTTTCCAGTTTTGTTGCGGTTCTCGTTTATTTGGGCCGCCTTTTTCTTTACAATAACTTCAAACCACTGCTTTACCTCTTTCACTGTACATACGTTTGTATTTACCGAAACCGAGAGCGTTCAATTGAAGGGTAACTGTCTCCCATCCCTTTTGTTGAGCAGCTTTATCCACAAAAGTACACCCAACCCAACGCCGACCTTTCCGCTGACATTTTTAGCACTAATGCACACGAGATGTTTACAAATATTGCAGCTGAAAAGCACGTGGAGGGATCTTTCTTAACTTGTAACGGGTCTCCTAATTGGCCACGGACTTCGGCGCCAGGATCTCCCGCGCGAAAAAAATAAACCAATGAGCGAACGAGTGAGGTCTCCGCCCTTCTCACTACGTGTGACTTTTGGAGTCTGAATACCATTTTCAACTCGAATGGTGAGGTCGAACATTCGATGTGAGTTCGAATATTCGAGATTCCAGAATACGGCCCTAACTCTGCTTTAGCTAAGGGCCGTATTCTGACATTCGAGTTTTGGAAACTCCCAAGTGAGTTCGAACGGTGAGATGAAATTTCGTATTCTGACTGCCAAATTCTCCCCACCGAAAGGCGAACTCGAACGCTCGAACCTCACCAGCCGAGGAGCTGGTGAGTGTTCGAGAGAATTCATTCGAGTGAGTCTCTGATTGGCTAGGCGCCTTCCGTGACGTCAATTCTGAGCCATAACCGACGGTTTAGCTTACGGGAGGAACTATTTGCGCAAACAAAAAATGAGGGAAAAGTTCCTAACAGTTACCCAGAGTGGAACATATTATTTGCCTTAACGCTAAAATTGTAAACTTTACTGAGAATATACTAAAAAAATCTAGTTACGTATTACGTTCTATGGGATAGATGTATCGTTGTCACAGTTGTTTGTTTGTAAGGCCGGCGGGAGATGGCACCACCACTGTCCAAAAATCTCGTTTAAAGCAAGATTTTTTAATTTTTAAATTTGAGTTGTTGACGATAGAGACATGCGTTCTTTTACATTTATAATTTATTTATTATTTTTTGCAACACATATCAAATCTCAAAACGACATTTTAGCACTATTGGACGCGAGATGTATACCATATTTCAGCTGAAAAACACGTGGAGGAATCATTCCCAACTTGTCACGCGTTTCCTAATTGGCCACGAACTTTGGCGCCAATCAACCAATAAGCGAAGTCTCCTCCCATAAGTGAGGTCTCCTCCCATCTCACCGGTGTGATTTTTGGAGTCAGAATAGCATTTTAAACTCGAACGGTGAGGTCGAACATTCGAGGTGAGTTCGAATATTCGAGATTCCAGAATACGGCCCTAAGGCTGCATTTTGTGCATCTTGGATGAAATTGCCTTCAAGGGTATTAGCTGTATTGCTCTTTGTCGTACTTGCGTATTAATTCCACCGCAGCTACAGATTTGTCAGTTTTCAAGTGCGGCCAATTATTTATAATTGTTATTTAAAACAAAACACTTTATTTAAGAACAAAGTAGTCAATCAGATTTCGGTTGATTGCGGACCGTGGTGGCTTTAATTCGTAAGTACCCACTTTGCAATAACATGAATGCTATGGCCACTACAACTGCAATACCAGCAAACATAGAAAAGACACAATTTTCAAAATTTATGGTTCAATTCCGTTAGAGTTCCCGCTAAATATCACCGATCTCTTTTGAACGCTTATTATTCAAATATAAACAATGTTTTTAAAATGTTTAATGATAAACTGAACAGTTATAGATCTAATTAAACATTTAAATCTATGAGTTTGAAATTATTTAGCAATATTTATACGAGCAGTTTATATTCAAAAGAGATTGGTGATATTTAGCGGGAACTTTAACGGAATCGAACCAAATTTATATACAAGAAAATGAAGCTGCTCAAAAAGCTGTGCTTCGTGCTGGGGTTTTCATCGTGCAATTTAACATTCATTCTGGGGTATGTAAGGATCGCGGAGCGATACAAAGGGGATCGCGAAGCGATCCAAAGCGAACTGCGAAGCAGTTCGCGCGGGGGTTGGCGAGCGATAGCGAGCAGGGGGCGGCAGCCCCCTAGTATTAAATGAAAGGAGTATTTCACCATTATCGCTGGTTAGCGGACAATAAGTGTAAACTCGCAACTCTCAAGCGTCGCCTCCAACCATGGATTGGTTTCGTCCTTGTTAGGATGGTGAAATACTCCTTGCATTGACCTTGCCTTTCTGGAATCAGATCTGTTCTAGGTTGCCAAAGTCATTTCAGCAGATGAGTGGAGGACTAATCAATGGTCCCCACTTTTTCAGTTAGTATAGTCGGCCAGACTAGTACTTGCCCTCCGCTCTCTTGCGTGAGTCCTAACAAGGACGAAACCAGTCCACGGTTGGAGGCGACGCTTGAGAATTGTGAGTTTACACCCTGTATATTTAATAACTACTGGGTACAGTCTGCTTCAGAGGTGAATGGTGATTTCCAAACTGGTGTGGGGTGTGGGCTATTCTAGGCCCAAGAGGAGTCATCAATTGAAATATAAAAATCGGCGGGTATCCCCTACCAAAATCTAATTTTATTTTATTTTATTTCAAGGCACATTTTCCCATTAACACTTAAAACACTAAAAAATGACCCATTTTAAAAGTTTATATCGGCAACAATTCCCAGCAACAAATCACTCTCCCCATCAAAAGCCCTCACACAGTCCCCCGAAACAAAACAAAAAATGCCAATTCCCTCCATGCTTTATAACTTCCTCCAATCCTCACAACCGAATTACCGCCATAAACAACTCGTGTCCCCGCGACATATTGTTCCGACTGTCATCGCGAACGGGGCCGCCGCCCGAAATCATGCGGCCCGATCCCATAAATCGGGTAACCCGGGCAAAACGCGGTTTATGGGAGGGCGTAATAAATATGAATGGACTGTTTTGGGGAGATTGTCCGTCATTTTTATTGGGTGTCGAGAAGAGAAGGTGGGACCGCCGGACAGAGGTCGAGAGATGTGTCGCTTTTGGGAAGGTGTGGGTGGGTTGTTAACCTATTGACAGGACCAGCCCTTGAGAAATGAGCGTATTTCTTTTCAAAATGCTAATGTTCTTTTGAAATTATGCTTGAGTCGTATGTAGTACAGTCAAAAAGTTCCCCGAATGGTTGCCATGCATTCAAGCAGGTGTTTGTGGAAGGGGAACTATCTTTTTTTTTTGTATGTTTGCAGCACTAATAAAGGATAACATACAGCCATCCGGAATTCATTTCTGGTTCTGTCAGTTAGCTGCATATCGTTTCTGATAAAGTTTCATTTTGTCGGATTTTGAAATTTCGTCTCTAGAGCAACGTGAAATAGTAAAATTCTGCGCTTTGTTTGAGAAATCAATTTCTGAGGCGCTTGAGATGCTAAAGAAAGCATACCCAAACGATGGAATGGAAAAGTAAAAATTTCGATTTATGCTATTGCTTCGAAACAAAAATCTGGTTATGGCTCTGAAGCTGGAAATGAGTTTAACACTGTATTATTCAAAGGGCAAACTTTAAAAAATTTTCTGAGGAAGATCCCCCCAGACCCATTTTTCCAATATGGGGCCACGTTTACTCACAGCTTTGTTTTGCATGGGCGGATTTAAGGGGGTGCAACGCACTCCCAACTTTTTGAGAAAATTCTATTTTTATAGGGGAAAATCATATTTTCAAAGTCATCAGGGGCAGCTTGCACCCCCAAGTTCTCCAGTACGCACCCCCAGGGTTCGCCATCTAAATCCGCCCATGGTTTTGATTGCATTTGTACCTAAGAAAGAAATACTTTCAATGGTGATGAGAACTTAGAATCGAACTATTCATTAAAAAGTAGTGTTCAATCTTAATTCTAATACTAATTACTATTAAATTAATTACGCTTAATTAATAAATAGAAGTAATTAAAATGGTGAGTGGAAATTATCATTTCACTAATTAGAGTAAATCATTGATATTCAACAAATAAATTTTTCAAGGGAAAATCCTGACTACGCCCCTACTTTCCTTACATTTCAATAGATTCTTTTATTTAAAGGTTCTGGTGGTCTAGGATCTACGAAATATTCATTTAATTCCGTGGTGCCATCTGTCAAAGAATACAAAAAACAAAATGCTATTTAACATAAATTGAAAAGATGAACTTCTTATGTTTCTCTAATAAATAGCCCAAGAGAAAAGATTTTAACGGAAATCTAATAATTACAGCATATAAATAAATAATGATTTAATACAGTGTTTCAACAAATAAAAGAAAAGTGGGAAAAATTACTGTGAAGTGCAAAGTGAAACTGTAAGTACAGAAAAAAATAATAATCTGAAATTGGGGAAACTGGATTTTATTCCGAAAACCAATTCTTACTTAATATTTTGTATACCTGTAGCAATCTGTATTCCTGCAAGAAAAGGTTAACCTTTTCTAAGTAAGAAAAACAACACCAAGTGATCCTCTTTAAACTTGTATCGCCATCTAGCTTGGTATCACAGTACTAAAACTAATTGATAGCATAGTTTAAAATTAATTTTTAATGAAATTCAAGAGAAGAATTTCAAGAAAAATCTTAAATTTGTTTTGAAGAAGAATTTAGTTAAAATTTATTTTTCTCTTTTCATAAAGGTATCCATATTTCTGTTTCAACCGCATCTGATCAGAAATAATTTTAAAGTTTTAAATGTGTAATAAAGCTAAAATAATTATTAAAAACCAAGTTAAGCTAGCAAACTTCTTGAAATTTCTCTCATCAATTTTAAGCATAATTGTGATAAGATTATAACCACAAGACAGTATAACTTTTTCAATGATCAATGAAACACAGAGTTGTCAATAAAGGTTTTTTATTTGCCAAAATGAAAATTTATAATTCAAAAGGGAAAAAATCATATTTCCAGATATAATTGAATTGTGACCTACTTAAAATATACCCCGGTATAATACTGAAAGTATTGAAATAATAATGGTAATTCCCATGAATAAATTTTTCCACAGATATGTTCACATTTAAAGCACCATTAAGCAACATAATTGTAAAAAAATTATCTATTTGTACATCAGCCACATTCTATTTCATTTAATGTACCTATATAACAATAAAATAATTTGAATTTGGCACGAATCAGACTGAAGATAACTTCAGGGAACATATTGTAGCTAATTAAGCTACAAAAATTTGCATCCGAACAAAACGATCATATCTCAATTACCTTGTGTCAGCATTTGTGAAACTCAAAATGCAAAAAGGCACATCGATAGGTTACAGTTAAGGAATAGTTCCTTCAATTCGACCTCACTTGCTTTTGACAAATGCAGATGATGCCTTTTCAATAAAGTTAGCGAGCTTAACGTCTCGGTCGGACAACCCATTGACATCGTGGCTGCTGAGGGTTATTTCCACTCTCTGGTAAACGTTGAACCATTCCGGGTGGTGGTCCATCTTCTCAGCTTGCATTGCGACGCGAGTCATGAAGCCAAACGCCTGTATCGAAAAAAAAAACTTAAATGAACTACAGAACAATTCATAGACTCAATACGGCTACAGAGCCGTGATTAGGCTTTGAATCTCCATTATGTCAAATTCATGGTTGGCACCTGAAGTAAACCACTTCTGTACGCACTAGAAATGCCAAGGGAAAAACAGTTTACACAGTTAACATTAATAAAAATAAAAATAGTAATAGTAATAATAATAATTTATTGACAATTGAAGGGCTTGGTGGATGAAGGGGCTATGTTACAAGGCATGTCCCAAAAGTAATGAGACTGAATTCCAGTCAGAATTAGGGAATTCAGTCTCATTACTTTTGGGACAGGCCTTGTAACATAGCCCCTTCATCCACCAAGCCCTTCGATTGACAATGAATGAAATAAGAATTTAAAAAGAAGAACAAATAGTCATGGAAATTTCGGGAAGATAGAAACCTAAACCTCCCCTGGATAAGACCCTTATCCACAGACATCCTTAGCCCCACAATTGGGAAAAAACATATATTTATCGTCCTAAAGTCCAACCTCGTTTCATCGAACCATTGAGTCAGTCCTTTGCTAATTTAGTATAACTGGAGACGATAGTAAATTAAATAATATTTCAAGAACGTTGTAAACACAAATATACGATTGGATTCCGAAAAACGATTTAAAATTCATTTGCATGACCATTAGATTTCCTTTTTAATAGTAGGGGAAGGTGTAGTGTACCTATTTTTACTTTTTACCTTATAGTTTCTTATTTATTTAAAATAAACTGATGATACAACTTTCCCTCGATATTTTAGCCTTTTATACACAACATATATTTTTTTTGGAATTTTAATTGAAGTATTTCAGTACGTAACTAATGAAAGAAAAACATAGGTCCAAGGTGTACCTTGGTTTCAAAGGTACCTTGGACTTATGTCAAAAATGCTTAGTTTATTTCTTATTTAATCGGTATAAGCCTTATTTTTAAGAAATTTGGAATTACCACATGAGATCTAATCGTGTGAAGTCTAATTGGAAATATCTCCGAGCTCTCTGGAACACTTTTTAGTACACTGAAATGCCGTTACAACGAATACCGATACAACGAAAAATCCCGTTATTACGAAAGTCCAGAAAGTCCCCAACCATTGTTATTTGCATTGTAGCAATAGTACGGTTACAACGAAGAAATTTTACGGTCCCGTGAAATTCGTTATAACGGGATTTTACTGTATAAACTTTTTAAAACACTGATTTTTATCACAAAATTATCGATTTCACTTAAAACTAGCTTTAGTCATGAAACTAAATCCTACTCTGCTTTTAAAATAAAGATACTAACGTAATAAAATTCATCAGTGATTTTTTTAGTCACTCAACGTTTTAAAGTGCATTTTGGGAAGGTCCAAGGTATATATACAACGCTTTCCTTAGGGCCAAGGTACATTACTTGATCATTTACTGAAAAATGTCCGCGCACCATGTTTAGTTTACCTCCAGCCCCATTTTAAACACATACTATTATAGCTGAAGCAATATACACTTTAAGATAAAATTCAATGCAAAACATAATCTGTATTTTTTAATCCAATAACTTAGAAGCCAAACGTAGAAAATTTACTTTTGATTGGTGAAATCAGTTTTTAACCTGTTAAATTCAACTTTTTTTTTAAAAAGCTCTGGTTGAAAGGATGCTAACTTAATGTCTAGTGTTGCCATACCACAAAAAGTTTCGCTAGAAACAGTGTAGGACCGAGGTACAATATTTTCATGTTATAACACATGGTACTAATAAAAAATTATTATAGCTTTAAAAAACCGGCAAAAAATTTAAGAAATACTAGTACGAAAGGATTGAACGAAAAGTTTAAAGCAAGTAAATACCTCGTTGAAATTCTTGAATGTGAACTCCTTTTTTATAGCATCTCGATTCTCGACCATGGACCAGCCAGCATTCAGCAGAGGAGACAGTTCAGTAGCTCTTTTTTCTTCGGTCAACTTCATTTTTGCACTAGCCTAAATTTTTCAAAAAAATTTAATATTTCATGTTAACATTTGGGTATAGTGACTAGAATAAGATAGTGTGTTTACTTGTTTACCGCCCATGCATAGACACTATTATAAAAAAATGTGCCCCGAAAAGGGGCGAAAAATCCAGGTGGTGAACGACGATCCCGTGTTTTTCTTCTTCTTCTTCGAATTTTCTTCTTTTTGAATTTAAAATACAAAATTAAAAACTATTTCACAAAAACGATTTAATTTTTCCATTTTTGCTTAGCTTAGCTTTCTGAACACGTTTGTATTTTAGACAGCGATCGTTTGCCACCTGGATTTTTCGCCCTTTTGGGGGGCCACACTTTTTTAATCCGTTGAACACACTATCTTATTCAAGTCACTTTAATTTGGGAGCAAACTATCAAAAGGTATTCTTTCAGATTCAAATTTTTTAAAATATGCTACTTTTTGAGGGTTTTATTCCAGGAAGTAACATACACAAAAAATAGTAAATGTGATTTAATTTAAGCTACAATCAAAAACCTAAACTAAATTAATGTGAACTATAGTTCACTTAAATGAAGTTAATTATTGTTTACTAAGTCTAGGTTATAGATCAAGGTTACACAACAAAGCTGGTGTTTTCTTTCATTCTTCAAATAGTCCTTTACAAAACTACAGTGAAGTATGGTATTTAAGGGTCAATAATAGCACACCCACAACCACACAAGTACCCTAACCCTAACACCTAACGAACATAAAAAAGTAGTTTTCCAAAATCCTCAGCTAAAGTTTTAAAATGACAACATAGAGAAAAACACTGATAACTGACAAATAAAAAATGACTCTCAGAAACATTGAGCAGACATACCGGAGATATATTCAGAAAACAAGCTACTTTCCAGCGGTCAAGAGCAGACAGGCACACTGAAGGAAACTCTTAATTTCGCAGCGGGTATCGCAACTTATCTTATGAACCATCAAGGTCACGAGTAAACTAATCTCAATTTATCCACCAATCTCTGGATCTCATCTCTCTCTTGAACGTTTAGGGATTAAGGGCGCTTTTTCACTGAGCGATAAAATCGTACACGATTTTTGAAGGACGACACAAGTGTTATCGTGTCGTTCGCGAGACGTTTTTTCATTGCACCGATATCGTTCGCTGAAAAACGTTTTTTCCACTCTCATTTCGATTTAGAAGTTCAATCAGTAAACATCTTCTGAAATGGCCCACTGCAATCACCGCCATTATAACAAACTTAGATTGTTATATTTATTATATTTGCGAAGAAAGAAGAGGGGTGTAGTTAAAAGATTTTGGATACATGATATCGTTAAATCGAGACCAACGGAAGGCGCATTTTATACGCTATTTGAAAAACTGCAAAAAGATCCAAACAAGTTTTTTAATTATTTCCGGATGAGTGAGGAAACGTTTAACTATATTCTGCTCCATATAAAGGAAAAAATACAAAAACAGAATACACATTTGAGAATGTGTATTCCACCAAAGGAAATGCTGGCAATAACTTTAAGGTAAGTTATCTATTTTCTTATATATTACACTCCAATCTTTATTATCATCATTAGATAAATTAAAAAATTTTAATCAATAGTCTTGACACTAAAAATTAAGTCAGAAGTAGAAATATCTATGTAGTGTTTTCGCTGTTTCTACATCAGTTTACTTTAAAAGGATACATGTGAATATTAGTTAAAATTTGTAATTTCTTAAAATATTAGTTTTTTAATTTGTAAAAAGATTCTTTACATTGCATCATATAGTGTCAATTGAGAAAATATCAGTGGTGTAGAACTGCTATATTGAAGTGAGACAACTGAGATTATTAAAAATTGTAAATTTTTCTAGGTACAGTTCCAAGAAAGCAATTTAAAAAAATTGTGCATCTTTATAGTTTGATTTTACTAAACTAAAATAATAACTGTAATGGGTTAAAATATGTTAACAACATTGAAAATTAGTTGGTAGCTCAGTCTTTGAAAAATAATAATAGGTGTATGGGGGTCTAGTACACAATAATTAATATGCATTATTTGACAATCCCTAATAGGAATTTTTTGTGTATAACTATATTATATAATGCCTTTTTTCTTACAGATATCTAGCTTCTGGATGCTCCTTCACCGATATCTATTACAGCTACCGAGTAGGAATTACGACTGCTTCCAAGGTAGTAAAAACCACATGTAGCAAAATATGGGAAGTTTTCCATCAGCAACATTTCCCAGAAGCCACTCAAAATAATTGGATTGCCATTTCAAAGAATTTTGAGAAATTTGCAAACTTTCCACTTTGTCTCGGTGCAATTGATGGCAAGCATGTGCGGATAGAAAATTTTCCTAATGAAGGTTCTATGAACTACAATTACAAGAAGTTTCATTCGTTTGTATTGTTAGCAGTCGCAGATGCTGATTATAAGTTTACTTATGTGAACATTGGGGGTTATGGCAAAGACTGTGACTCCAACATTTTACAACAAACTGAGTTTTGGAAATTACTGTGTTCTAATAAACTGAACATTCCAAGTCCAACTCCTTTGCCGCCAGAAAACACTAAAGTACCATATGTGTTCGTGGCAGATGATGCCTTTCCCATGCATCAAAATATTATGCGTGGATATGGGGGCCACAATTTGACAGAGAAGCAAAAAGTATTTAACTACAGGCTCTGTAGAGCCAGAAGATATGTAGAATGTGCTTTTGGTATTTTGACGAATAAATGGAGAATTTTGCATAAGGCACTAAATTTGTCTCGTGAAACTGCAATTGATGTTGTTAAGGCATGTGTAATGTTACACAATATTGTACGTGAGAGAGACGGATACCGTCCAGAGGACTTAGTACCTTGTACTCTACAATCCATGACAAACGACACATTAACTACAAAAAAAACTGGGAGGGGTATTCGTACTTCTTTTGCTAATTATTTTGTAAGTAATGAGGGTGCATTGCCGTGGCAGCTGTCTAAAATTTAATGAATAAAATATTTAAAATTATTAGCATTCAATAACAAATTTAATGTATGTCTATAATGCAGGGGTGCCCACAGAGGGGGACATATAACAATTTAAGTTTTTAAATGGGTGGAACAAAAAGTGTGGGGGGAGGTCATTACACTTTTTTGCAAGGGCTTGCCTCATTGAGTCTAGGGGGTGGGACCCCTGTAGACTGACTATCAACATCCTCCCTCACGTACAATATTGTGTTTACACAGCAATTTTATAATAATTTTTATCATTCTGCAGTATAATATTCATGATTTTGTATAACACAAGTTTTAAAAGTATTTCATTGTGTTTCTTTTGTCTACTCTGTATTTTTCTTTAATGATTCTGATGTTGCTGCTACTTCTTTCTTTACATAAAACAAATAATTATATTATCATTTTTTTATATATTCCTTTCAATCTATACCAATTTTTTGCATAATTTAGAATTAGAAATAAAGTTTGTTTTTATTTAAAGAGTACTTTTTTTACATGCTACTGTGTTTTACGCTGGTAATTTTACATACAAACTAATATTACAGATAAAGATTTATACATTGTTTAAAGCTTAAATAGATCATCTGTCCGACTTGTATTCAGAGGAATACTTATATTTAAGATGTGTTAAAACAAAAATCTGAGCTTATTGCCTGAGCTTAACTTGAAAATAGCTGTATTTAAATTCATTTTATCCACACCTATCCTAGGTAATAACTTTTATTTAAAGGGTGCTTTTGAGGCCAAAGAAAATAGTAAATCTGTATTTTAAAAAAGTCTTTGATAACACATTCATGATTATTAACACAAAAGGAAACTCCAATTTTGGTCTCTACATTCATAAAACTTCTATTTACTTTTTTTTAAAAATGTCAGCAGTAGAGTTTAATTACTTATTATTTAAAATCATTAAGTTTTTTTAAAATTCTTGTTTGTATTAAAAACAAAATTCATGACATGAAAAAAGCTGGTTAACTCATTGGCAGCTGTCTAACACGAATGAATATTTTTTAAATTCTTCATGTTTAAAATTAATTCACAAAAATATATTTACAATGACAGTGAAAAGTTGGTGTACTTCTTCCTCACATTCTATATTGTGTAAAATGAAAGACAAAACCAAAATTCAATAACTGCAGCTTCAAAACAATGAGACCCATCTTTTTTATGTCAAGAGCAGAAATAAAAATCTTAAGTATTTTATTATTTTTTTATAATAAAATAATCTGTAAAAAGGCAGATTACAGTGAACCCTCTCTATGATACTCTATGGACCTAAAGAAAGTATTGATATGGTCAGGTTATTATAGACAGTGCTGTTCTATCTGTCCGATATTAATACGGATTAATATATCTTACGGATCTTAAATATTTTTTTCACTATAGGGACCTTGAAAAAGTATCAGTATGGACTGTCATACAGAGGTTTCACTGTAAAAAGAAAGAAACTGACTGAGAAAATTCTATAAGTTGAAATTATTTTTTAATAACAATATTAGTATATCAAAACTCATTTTGGTAATTATCATTATTTACAATGTACACAGTATTGAGACGTTTTCGCTTTATATCCATAATTGACTGTAGCACAGCTGAGTGCAATTCTAATTTTTCATTTTCAGTCATGTCACTGACATATTGTTCAAATGAACCAAAAAAGGACGGTTCACTTTCGCATTTTGATTTTTTAAGTTCACCCATAATTTCTCGTTCAAGTTCACTAAGATCTCTATCAGACCTTTTCACTTTTCTACTATGCCCGGCCCGAGCACTAAAGCTAGGCGAAGGGGTACTGGCAGCAACTGGCTCAGAAGTTTCTACAACCTCGTCCACCTGAGCCTCCACTGCTTGTGAGTCACTTACATCCTCAGCTGTTAGTAGAACACTCGACTCTGTTGAGCTAGGCTCTTGTATGGACAAGAGAAAGAGCATGCTATCTTGGTATAGGTACGGTTTCTTCGCTTTCTGCCCACTTTTTGTTTTAAGACTTCTGATGAATGCGTCTCTCATATTGGTCCATTTCTGGGTGATTTGCTTACCTAAAATGAAATTAAAATCAATTTAAGTACTTAATGACAATCACATTCGTGATTTGAATGGAAACTTTTCATTATTTTGTCAACAAGATCAAATATTGAATTTACAGTGTAGGTACCTGTCGCTTTAATCAAGTTTGAAAAACAATTGAAAACAAAACATTATGTGAACTAAACTGATCAATAAATTCAGAAATAATGTACAATTTGAATTTATAAATAATATATTTACCTATTTCGGTCTTTTCAGCACTTGTTTTGTTTTCAAACCCATCGTCCAAGAAACTATAGATTTCCTTCCAGGCCTTTTCTTTTACAATATTATTACGATAATCGTCATGCCTTTTGTCCCACAGACATGGCCTATTTTCTACCAGTTCGCACAAATTGATCACATCAAACTTAAAAACCATGTTAAAACAATAAAATCAAATTAAAAACGTGAACACTGAACAAGAAAACCAACAAACGATCAAAACAAACATGAAATGTCGTCACGATACATTGGGATTGCCAGATACCCAACGGTAAATCGTTCCGATAACCGATATCGGTTCCGTAGAAACGACATAATCGCTATCGTATCGGTAAGTGAAAAGCGCTCCGGCTTTCTGAATGCATTTTGCGTTCCCCGATATAATCGGAACGGAATTATCGCTGTCTTATCGTGTAGTGAAAAAGCGCTCTAAGGCAGAAAGAAGCAAGGAAGAAACTCTCGAAGAAAATTTTAAGCCATTCATATTAAGTTCTCGAAAATATATTTTTTACTTAAGATTTTTTTTTCTCTTGCAAGTAAAAAAATATAATTGTTTCACTTTCAAAGTAATTTGAAAGTTTTATTTATTTCTGGAGAAAAGTTATTTAACTTAGTAACTGAGAGCTAAAAACAACAGCTTTTTTAAAACTGAGCTAAAAAAACTAGAATACCGTTAGGTGTTCGCTGTAGCGTTTATAAGGGGGGGGAGGGGGCCCTGCCCCCCCCCCCGAAATCCAGACTTGGTGTTAAAAAACAAGCTAAAGCCCTGTTTTTTTATAGGGAAAAATTTTCTGGGGGAGGACACCCAATCCCCCCTTTCTGATTGGAATTTTACTATTACAATCTTTTTATTTAGTTCTTAAAATCCTAATCCTACTTAAAATATATGTCCAAAATTAGGACTAGGTTTACCAAAACCGAGTAGAAATTCTGTTTTTAGGGTCAAATTTACAAACATTTTCTGCGGGAGGACCCACAGATCCACTTTTCTACTTGGAATTCTGTTATTTTCAACTTTTTTTTATATTAAATTCACCAAAATGCAAATCCTATCTGAAAATACAAATAAAAAATTCGGACTAAGTGTACCAAAACTAGTTAAAAACCAGGTTTTAAGAGTCAAATTTTCAAAAATTTTATGGGGGAGGACCTCCATTTTGGACCCCTCCCGAAATTAATTTCAATGTACGCCACTGGGTGTTCGTGTTACAAAGCATACTGTGAAATACAGAATCCTGAGGATATAATTTAAATTTAAAAAAAAAATACTGATGGCACGTATTATAGAGGAGGATATGTAGCCAAAAAATTAACGAATTCAAAAACTCAACATACCGACCTAATAAACAATGATGCGCTTGGGATATTTTATTTAAGCAATCAAATATTCTGACTTTTATCATTAAGCTTCGTCTTATGGAAAATTACTATCATAAAAGATCATAAAAAAAAAACTTTCTTCCCAGATGAACGCATCGTACATAAAGGCCAAACTGCATCTTTCACTACCACTAGTGTGGTTAATATTTCCTGAAACATTGACCGTCGCTTAAATTCTCCCATAAGAACGGATAAACATTTCAGATTCATAAATTTTAAATTTCACAATTTTTAGATTGAAAGCAAATGATGAGCTAAATTAAATTTAATGAGAAAGATCGAGTTAAAATTCAATATGGACTTAATTTTTTCTTTAAAAAAATTATCTCACTTACATTTTAAAAATTTTCTTTACAGGAACATCCATCAGTGCACATCTATCAGTGGAGTACGAGTCTAAACTGAATATGACTAATCACTAATAAACGCCCAGCAGGTGTATTTGTACAATATGAATAGTGGTGACTTCACTGAGATAAGCATTTGCAAATTTTTGGTCAAATCTATAAAGTAGGTGGTATACTGTGACATAACAGTATGTTGATTCTTAATATTACCTAGTTCTTCGTAAAATCTTCATTTTGATTTATTTTAAAATATAAAATTAAACACCATGCATATTTTAGAACATGAGTCATGTTTTAAAATCGTTATAAGCTAGCTAGCGGATATGCCCAGTCAGATGTAGCTTACTTCTTCAAAAAATTCATTTCACACATTCCATGTTTTTTATTTTAAATCAGAGGATTTCAATGATCCTAATGGCAATCAATTTTACATTTAGGGGAAAGTAGTGTACCTCGGACCTACACTGTTTCTAGCTAAACTTTTAGTAGTATGGCAACACCGAACATAAGTTAACATCCTTAAATCCTTACAACTAAATCTTTCAGTCAAGCTAAATTTTTACTAAAAAAGTTTAGAATTGGAGATAATATAGGTTAAAAAGTGATTTCGCCCATCAAAGTAAATTTTCTAAGTTCGGCTCCTAAAGCTAGGCTTACCATACGTCCGGGTTTACCCCGGACAGTCCGGGGTTTTTAGAGCTGTCCGGTTAAATGTCCTGGGTCGAAAAATGTCCGGGGTTTCATACATTATTTAGGATTTCCCAGTCATTTTTAGGTAAAAATCCCAATTAGCTGTTTAAAATCGCGCTATTTTACATTTTCTAACGTCTTTTTTACTTCAGAAAACTTACTTTCTGTTAATTTTGTGATAAAAATTAAGTAAATCAAACAATTTTTGAAAAAGTAATGTTAAAGGAAAATATAAAATTTGTTATTTCTGTTTAAGGGTTATTAGTTTGAATAGTTTTTCTTAGTTTTCAATCTTTGGTAGTTTTATATAGCACTTATTAAGAAATTTCAAAAATATGTCCTGGGTTGGACCCGAGAAAATATGGTAAGCCTATCCTAAGCTATAGTAAAAAAATACAGATTCGGTTTTGCAGTGAATTTTATATGTTAAAGTGTATTGTTTCAGCTATAATAGTATGTGCTTAAAGTCGTGCTAGGGGTAAATTGAACATGGTGGGCAGACATTTTTCACGAAATGATCAATTGTTGTACCTAAGGAATGCGTTGTACCTTTGACCTACCCAAGATACACTTAACTACCTTGAGTGTGACTAAAAAATAACTCTCCTAACTTTTATTACATTAGTATCTTTATTTTAAAAGCAGGATAGGATTTAATTTCATGACTAAAGATAATTTTAAGAGAAATCGATAATTTTGTGAACGAAATCAAGTGTTTTTAAAATGGTTAAATGCTAAAATGTGATCCAAATTTCTTAAAAAGAAGGATTATTCATTAAATAAATAAACTAAGCATTTTTGACATAGGTCCAGGTACACTACCCTTGAAACCAAGACCAAGGTACAACGGTGTTGTATCTTGGACCTATTTTCAGTTATTTTTCTTTCATTAATTACGTACTTAAATACTTCAATTAAAATTACGAAAAAAAAAATTATATGTTGTGTATGAAAGGCTTAAGCATCGAGGTAAAGTTGTTTCATCAGTTTATTTTAAATAAATAAGAAATTACGAATTACGGGGTCAAAAGTAAAAATAGGTCCAATAAGGTACACTACCTTCCCTACCACATAATTCCAATAAAAAAAACTTAAAAAAGGGGTTTTGAAAATTTCTAAAAAATATTCTTACAAAAATTACTTTAATTTGGAGCACATGTTTAACTACATATTCAGGATGTTAATCTCATCACCATCAACTTCTACAATCACTTATAAAAATTTCAAAAGAATCAAATCAAGTGATAGATATTTATCATACATGTTTAGAGGCTATTTCTAGTGCCTGAGTATGAAAATTCCAAGCACTTTAAAAAAGATTTCAAAAACTAGGTTTTTGAAAAAAAAATAAGTGTCGCTCTTAATCTTAAAAAAAAAGCTGCATTAATTTGAACTGCAAATTGAATTTCTTTAAAATTGAAATTTTTTTAAATTGCAAAATTTAGTTACGGCTAAATTTTATTTTAGTTCTAAGGCTGAATATGATCACACCAATTTCACAGTATGCCAGAAATGCAAAATTAAAAAAACAAGACAAATAAAATTTTTCAGACTTGAAAATTTCAATTGAAAATGGCCTAAAATTCAACATCAGCATATAGACATGCATTTCAAGCTCATACCAAAAAATTAAAAAAATTAAATTTGTTAAATTAAAAAATATATAAAAAAGTAAAAAATTTTAAATTGAAAAGTTTTTTTTTTTAACTTTTGAATCTTTTCGTCTTTTAAAAATTATTTAGTATCGAATATTGTTAAATATAAGCTGTTTCAAATAAGGAAGTTGCATGTGTCAGATTTTCAAAAACAAACAAGTGTTCCGTATGGTTTTTTGTATGGTAAACTGAAATATCTAGTCAGTTTTTCAAAAAAATGTACAGGTAATTTAATATTTTAATTTAATAGTCGAGAAAAAAACACGTGACTGAAAACGTTTATTGTTTAAACTATAAGATGACGTCAACAATAATACCATCAACTCCATTGCTTTACAACAATGTTTAGTATAAGATGACGTCACATCCAAACTCTTGGCGTTTTCGCGCGCTTTTAAAAAGAGGATTTTTGTTAATTTTTTTGGCAATCAAAAAATTTCTCGATCGGCCTCAAATTTTGGGTAGTTGCTTATTTTTGCAAGAGGAATGGATTAAAAAAATTTTAAAAAATCATGCAACTTCCTCATTGTTTTTAAGGTTTTCCCAAGATTTTCAAATTTCAGTTTATTAGGTTAATTAATTAACTAGTAATTATTTAAACACCAATGGGCAATACCAGAATTTTTTTGTAAACAGAAAAAATGAGTTTTTCCAGTAAAGGAAATATATCTAAATTCGAAAATCTGCATGAAAATTTTCAAAAAAAATTTAATTCATTCAATATTTTAAAATAAAAATTGGCACACATTCACTTTGTGTTTGTTTTAAGATTGAGTGACGTGCAGGGACTAATCTAGGATTTTAAACTTAACCCCTTCTTTTGTGAAAAACTTACACATCCTTTTAATTTTTGTGAAAAATTGTAAAAGCTTTTTCATTATGGGGAAATTTTTTATAAGTTTTCTGAAGGGGAACTATAAAATTAATGAAAACAGCATTAAATTACTTATTGCTACAGTTTTATAGCAATTTAAAGACTAATAATTTAACCATAAACAATTCGTCTATCATTAAAAAATAATTTTATAATTTTTGTGAAGGTGCCGTTTTCCCGAGTATATTTTTTGTGAAGGTGCCGATAAACGGTACCTAGATTGGCCTGCATTAGTCCCTGACGTCAGATCTGTTTCGGCCTAACTTTAGAGTGAAAACCAACAATCACTTTGAATTGTTTAATTTAAACAATTGAAGCATTTATTTATTTCATTTTCCAGGATGGATGGCCGTGTTGATTAGAATTTATCTCCAAACGTTTCCCCCTCTTCTTTGGCGGGTATTTCCAGTGGCGAAAAGATCCTTCACTGAAACATACCACCCTCCAAAGAAGAGTGCCAAACATTTTAAAGTCTGATATGAGATGTCTGTCTTTTTTTGCTAGGCGGTTTGGAATGGGGAAATCCAAGTTCCAGTACAGTGCGGGAAATCTGGGTAGCTAGTGCCAAGTTGGAAAAATTTGAAACAATAATTGGATCTCACCAAGGTGAAAAGACTATATAAGAGGAAAGAACAATTGAATCGTCAGTTTGAAGAAGGGAATAAGTCCAAAAATCAAGTTTTGAGAAAATCGAAAAAAACTGTATAAGTAATGGAATTTTGCTTGTATAACCGCCAAATTTTTACTGGAAGTTCAGAACCCTATTTAGAAAACAGAGCAATCATCAAAACAAATATAACTGTATTAAAAAATATTTTACAGCCAAAATAAGTTGATGGACTTATTCCCTTCTTACACCTTATGAAATTTTTCTGATGAAAAAATCTTTAAAAACCCTTAAAATCACATTTAAATTATATTTCTCCTTAGTTTACACCACAAAAGGGTGATATAAAAAGAATAAGACAAATGAAATTCAAAATTATAGTGAAACTGGGTTATTAAAGCAGTATCAATGGAGTGAGTGAATATGAAAGGAGTCAAACATTCCCTACATAAAAAAAGTTTGAAAAACATTGAAATTAAGAGAACATTTTATTTTAACTTAGTTTACAGCACAAAGAATATGAGGAGAAAGAAAAATTAACTTTAATTCCAAATTAGCTTAAAAAATACAATGAATGGACATCGATTTCACAACTTGAAGGGGCGATATCTCCCTATAGGGATTAGTTATTGTTCCCCTCTTTTCACCCATGTGTAGAGCAAAGCTTAGAGATTGTTTTGAGCACAAAAAGTCAATTTGTCATTTTTTGGACTTATTCCCTTCTTCAAACTGACGATTCAATTCTCCTGCTCCTCTGGTGGGTTTGTCATGTTTGTGCGATATCATCTTGGTCACATCTGTATCGTTTTTCGAAATTTCAACCCCTTATTATGTCAAGCAAAATAAGGGTAAATGAAGCAAATCCGGAATGGCCATTTTTTTTTCGTCAAGTGGAAAACTGATGGGATACGAGCACTGAATTGTTTTTGCCAAATTTGGCGATGAAAATCTGCAGGCCGGATTTGCTTTATTTACCAAATCAAGAATTAATCATTCATTGCTTTGGAAATGTATGCTTGATTTGGAAACTACTTACAAGGTTATTTCCCAATTTCCAATGGTAGATTATTATGGAGATAAAAATTGAGGTTAATCATTTATATAATCCGGATAAAAACTGGGCTTAAATCAAGCAGTGGGTTCAAACGCCAAGCGAAGTAGTAACGCCAAAGTGCGCCTATGTATCAAAGTTAAGTTGGCGACTAAAAATTCGCCAAGAGGCGCCAACCCGAACCCACTGCTGGATTTTTACCAGAAACTGTACGACTGTACTTATTATGTGATTAATAGGTATATAGTATAAAACTGTATTGAATAAAAATATCAATTATTATAGTTAATTCAACTATATTTAACACAACTTCATAAAGTAGGCCATGGTCTGTATTCTATGGATTACAACTGATTTTTCTTACCAGATATATTATCTAAAATATGGAGTTATACAGGTCAGATTGACACCAACTTCAAGCAACAGGTTGTTTAATTTTAAAGAAGAGCAAATTGAAAATTTAACCACATTGAACACACGAATAGTTCTTACCGTTTTTAGCCGACAACTAATTCTATAAATGGAAGGCAAGTAAGTGGGAACTTGCCTACAGCTGAATAACGATATCATAAAATAAAAATTAATCAAACAGTAAGAAACAAAAACAAACAAATGTTAGTTCCGTTTTAGATGCTGCCAGCTGGAACAAAACCCTCGTTAAAATAACGTAGTAAAACTAAAAAGATGTTTTTATGTCGCTAAAGATTTAAAATTTTTAATGAGATAAAAATCCCTATTTTTCTAATCAATAAAACTAAAAGCATTAATTATTAGAAAACAACTTATTATTTTTTAAACAATTCAATTATATAATAGCAAAATATATAATTTAACTGTGGCCGTGAAATATATGTAAACAAAAATATTCAAGAAAAATTTACGACGCTGCTATCGCTGCTATCCTTGTCCATGTGGTTTTTAAATAACAGGTTTTTTATCTAATTTAGTTCATTCACTTTTTATTTGAAAATTTATTGAATATTAATCATTGGCTTAAGATTTTCTGATCTCTAAAAATTGCTTGTGTGAGTGTAAAAGTTTCCCACTCGGTACAGTCTTAGAAAGTCTTCCAGCCGCCATGTTTACTAACAGCTTTACTGAACGACTGACAACAATAGAATACTAATTATTAATATTATTGTTAGATCCTTAAATAATAATAGTTAGTAGTTATTATAAGAGATGTAATAGTACTCAGATCTCTGTGAAAACACTTAGAATCATGCTGCAATAGGAGTTGTACACATGGCGACCTCTTTCCAAAGCTGTGCCTATTATTATTAGATCTCTATTCAGAGTCTTTCTTAAGCTGTTCCATTGAACTATTTCATTTTTTGTGTAATTATTATTAAAAGCAAATCTTAATAATCTGGACCTTGATGGTGTAGATTTTTTTGTGCCTTTGGCATAGCTTATCTGGTTGTAATCCAGAGAACAGTGCCATCCTGCTGTAATTTTCATGATTAAGTGATGGATATGGGGTGCAGAAGTGCCAGCTTAGTTGGTCCTATTGCGAATTAAAGCAACCCCCCGGGGTTATTGCGCTCTTACTAAGGTGAGGTCAGGGGTGGAAAATCTGCTCCAAAAATGTCAAAATTCCCATTTTTGCGCCAAACTGCGCCAAAAACGCGATAATCCGTTCAATCTGAATCAGTAACCCTGAAAATCCAACTGATAAAAAAAAGTCAATCTCAGCGGCGCAAGTTCAGAGTTGCGTATGCTTGGCGATTTTTGGCTGTTTAGCGGCACATTTAGAAGCCAAATGACTCTTTTAACATGAGTTAGGGTTACCATATTAGTCATCTTTAACGCTAAAAACTTGGCGCATACGCAAGTCTGAACTTGCGCCTCCTCAGCAACTATGATCGATTCTCTTCACGGGGTGGAATAAATAGGACGATTGTAACGGAGTACGTTATGCGTTGATTTGATTTTTGGCAGTGTTTTTTGGTGATAAACAGGGTTTCGTACGCTCCTTGAAAATTAATTTCATTTTCAAGCACTGGAAAGTGGAAACTCCTTGAATTTGGGTTGTGCTCCTTAAAAACTCTTTGATTTTCATCCTGAATCGCGATATTTCGCGAAAGTTTCGTGTGGTTTTTTTCCGGGATGTTTCGTTCTTCCCGCGACTTTCGTTGACGGCCGCGGGTGCCGATCCAAGTTGGCTTCTTACTGCGTTATTATTGCGATGTAGAAAAAACAACTTTACCGTGGTTAGAAAAGCCCACAAGTCCGGAAGCCGGAAGAAAAGCAATTTTTCAGAATTTTTTTTTGCGGAGTGTTCCGTTTTTCCGCGACTTTCTTGGACGGCCGCGGGTGCTGTTTCAAGTTGCCTTCTTCTTGCGTCATTATTGCGATGTAGAAAAAACAACTTTACCGTGGTTAGAGGCCCACAAGTCCGGTGTTCCGGAAGCCGGAAGAATAGCAATTTTCGGATTTTTTTTGCGGAGTGTTCCGTTTTTCCGCGACTTTCTTGGACGTCCGCGGGTGCTGCTTGAAGTTGGCTCCTTCTTGCGTCATTTTATTGCGATGTAGAAAAAACAACTTTACCGTCGTCAGAAGTCAACAAGTCCGGTGTTCCGGAAATCGGGAAAATAGCTACGTTTCGCGAAAGTTCCGTTTTTTCCGGGACTGCTTTTCCTACGGACTTACGGACGTCTGTTGAAGTTAGCTTCAACGGCGATGCAGAAAAAACAAATTTACTTTGGTCGGACCAGCCTGATAAGTCTAATAAGATGATTTTTTCTCCATTTTATTTAGTATTTTCAACTTAAGAGAATTTTCTAAGTTGTAAATGTTAATGAATGGTCGCTTTATAGCAACTTAATAAGTTGATAATACAGTGGTTTTTTTAATCTTGTTTACAGGGGTTCATCCAGAATTTTTTGCCAGGGGCCGTTTTTGGGAATTTTGTGAAAAACGGAATTGAATTTTGTGAAAAATAATTTTTCATTCTAAAATAAGGTCCCATTTCTGTAAATATATTATTTTTCTTAATAAAATTGCACTTAGGGAATGCATATAGCTTGATTAAAGTCCGTTTTTGGGAACCGGAATTTTGTGAAGGGGCCTGTTTTTTAGGATCGGAATTTTGTGAAGGGGCCGTTTTTGAGGGTCAGAATTTTGTGAAGGGGCCGTTTTTGAGGGTCGGAATTTTGTGAAGGGGCCGTTTTCGGCCCCAATTTCTTTCTAGATGCACCCCGGTGTTAGATTATTACCTGTTTTAGGTATCTGATCTGATTCATAAGATTCTAAAAATACCTTCAAAAATAATAATTTCTTACTTTTTTCTACTTAACTAAAAGTTTTTGACTATATCGTTTTTGCAATTTAATTTTTACTTAAATAATTATTCTGTTAACTAATTTCCTTTATTTTTAATTGATTTTAGTTAACATTTTGATTTTTAAAGTGGTTTTAAAAACTAATTCAGGAATGCAGTGTGGTGTTTGAATCTGTGTAAAAAATTTGTCTTTCTTAAGTTGTGTAAAACAGTACTCCTGGAATTTTAAAAAACTCTCCTTGAAAACTCCTGCAATACTCCTTGATTTTGATTTCTGAAAATTTGTATGAACCCTGTTGCATTATATAAAACCTAACTATTAGATTCGCATGATGCAGATTCACTGTAAACTGATACGGAAAGGAAATTTGCTTTGATACAAAACCACTAAAAGCTGATACAAAAATGCATTTTGACTTGATACAAAACTGCCCTAAAGCTGATACAAAAATCATTTTTGGATTTTCCACCCCTGTGAGGTGTTCATCGGACATGATAGAACTTGTTGGGGGTGGTTTCATCATCTCTGATGGGACCTATAGGATATCCCAAAGGGTAGTTAAAAGTTCTCAGGATTCCTTTGAGGGAAGAAAGGAGTATCACTTTTTTGCTAGAGTTTTATTATAATATTTATTTGTATGATTGATTTTGTGTGAAAATAAGCAAGAATAGATATTTATTGTGTTTGGATATCATTTTTCTTCGACAATTCAACAAGTTTTTGGGTCATTCCACAGTACAGTATAGCCCCGATTATCCGCGGAATTGGGTGGCAAGGGTTCCGCGGATAATGAAAATCGCGAATAACCTGAAAAAAGGCTAAAAATGAGGTGGAAACACGAAAAAAATATTTCAGCATAAAAATTATGTTCTATTGTACAAAAAACATACATGTAAAACTTTTAATGTATGTACAGTACATCAGAAACCTTTGCTCTACATCTAAAATCTCTCTTATCTCATCTAAAATTTGCTCTCATCATTAAAAAAAATTTTCTTGGCCCTCGCGGATAATCGGGGTTCTACTGTATTTGGATTTACAACTTAGAAATATTAGTTACAGGTTTGATCGGACCTGGAATAAGTTGTAACCTTCCCCTAAACTTATTAAAATTTCTCCAAACCTTATGTATTGCTCCTATGGAGCTGGCAGGGGCTTCCCCCAAACCAGGTTTGTAGGTTCAGGCACTTTTTCCAGGTCTGGGCTTGATTGGCTAACTTGCTATAGTTTTTCTTAATTCCTCCTTATTTCAAAAATATGTGTGTCCATGTACATATTATGATCCCATTTGTTACACTTTTAGTACTTTCATATTATACCATGGACCGTTCAACAGCAGTTAAATTCTGCGGCACGGTTGACGGCATAATACGTAAGAACCCACTTTAGTAAAGGTTTGTGTAGCAAAAGTTCTAGTCTTTGAAAAGTACTTATAATATTTAAGGAAAGGACTTATTGTTTTAAATCTTAGAATTACCCTAATGTACCTACCTATAAAAGTTTAGATTGAATGATTTAAAAATTAAAATAAGTTTTATCAGAATATAGTTTGTTTTTAATTTTCACTTTATATAGAAAGTATCATTAATACTATTTTCATTTTAGATATCTTATTCTGATTGTAAGCTGTCTGGTATTTGCATCATTCAAGCTGGTTGCATGACTGTTTAACAGTAATTTTGAGTTTTCGTTCAAGTAAGTATGCATAGTTGCTATGTGAAATAGATTAAAAGACCCACGGCAACTTTAAAATAATCTTATGGTAACTTAAGATAATGAAAATTTTTCAGAATTTTCTTTCCAGTTCTGAAAATAAAACTTAAGCAGCACCAGTAACGGACCCTTTATCCGGAAACCCAAAATCCAGCTCGCGTTCAGAATATTTAAAAAAAAAAGAATTTTTAGGTTCCAATGCTGCTACGATGCGCAATAGTTGCAACGCGGCACTTTTTTGACATTGTCTCTGTGAATGAGTAGGCTCCGTTGACCCTCTGGCCTACTACCATTTGGCATAAGAAATAAAATGAAAGTAAATAGAACTCTTTGAGAAGCATTCTAAAAATTAGAAGTAAAATAATTTTTTCGTGCCGAACGGGCCGGCACCAAATCGTCCCATTCCTCTTCGAAGGAAAGAAATTGATAACACAATTTTAATTCCCGTTAAAATGATCAGATATTTAGATTTAGGAGAACGAAAAATGATAGTAGGGAGGGCAGGGGTCGCAGACCTCCTATATTTAAAAAAAATTATCTTAAAACCTCCTATATTTTGATAAGCCTCCTATATTTTTGCTCGGTGCGCTAAAATTCGCTCTGACATCGTTTCATTCCTTAAAGAATGGAGAAGTTTCTCCCATTGGTTTCTCTGGGGGAAAGACAGTCTTTTGATCACTTTCAAAGTTATCGCTAAAGAGATTTTTTGACACCTATATTTTATTTTTTAAATCTTACATTTTTTTCTTTTTGAAATGTCACTGCTATCCCTGGGAGAGGGAAGCAGGTATTTTTGTTTTACTATAGCAGCTGCGTCTTTAATGGCGTATTTTACGGAACGGACCCGAAATCCGGGACGATGTCGACCGGATAAACGGTCTATTACTGTACTATGAATTATTTCTCAAAGTATCAGTCATAGTTTGTTTTCTAGCAGCTCCATCAGAGTTAGCAAATGTCTCTAGTAAACCAACAAGAACAAGTTTATCTTCGCTAGGCAGTAGTTATTGCAAAATCTTGTATTATGAAAGGCACGTTTAGGGTTGTACTAACTGCCTAGCGAGGATAGACAAACTATACTGGTGCCCTGTCAGTTATCGGTGCAACTACCCTATTTACTGTAGGTATCAAAAATTTTGCTGCACAAGTGTAACTTGTAACAAATTTAGTTGACACATGTAACTTTTAGTCTAATTCTACCCCCAAAAAATATATATAACATTAAAACTTAAATTTCTGACTGCATAGATTCCATCTGAAAACATATTTTTATTTTAAAAATTGATTTTTGTTGTACTGTGAACAAGGCGAAAATCACCAATAGTCACGATAGTCAGCAATTCTGTCTGCTTGTATTTGTGCAATCACAGTTTTGTGTTATCATGAAAGTCTGTGGAGTTGATTGATATGTTTATTTTTACAGCAGAAAAAATAGCCAAGAAAGAAAGGACATTTATCACAGGCAGGAGCTAAAAGATTATTGGTAAGATTTTTAAGCTGTATTTGCTTTCCTTTGCACTTAAATTTCTTTTACCCATATTTTTATTTAACCCTTTTGGCACCAGAACATCAAAAAATTGAAAAAAAAAATTTTTTTCTTCTCAATACATCCAAAATGCCCCTATAATTTGTCTGGAAAAAAATTTTTTTCTTGTGTGCACTCCTTCCTAGTTATTTTTGTGAGCCTCATTGAGGCCATATTTTTTTCATTTTAACAAAAAATACTTGGTTTAGAACTCATTAAAAGACATGATCATAATATTAGGAAGGTTACGATATAAGAAAATATCTACCAACCTATAAAAAATGTTCTACAGAAGCTAGTATTTTCTCTTCACAAGCATCACAGCTTAAAATGTAAACATTGAGGTATAAATCATGTTGCTGCCATTTAGGAACGAATTCAGAAACCATGTAGAAGTCTCATATGTGATCTACATGAATCAGTGAAGTCACTGATGAAAAGAAAATAAATTTGCGTGTTTATATCATGCAAAAATTGAGCTCATAAGTAGGAGCCTCATATGAGGCCCGTGGTGGCAAGAGGGTTAAAATCAATGCATATGTCAGGGTAGAGAATTATATTTTTCCTAATTCAATTGAGCTATATTTACTGTACACAGTATTTAAAAAGAGCTGCGCAGAACCATAAACAGTGGTGATTGTGGGTAGGTTTTCTCCTGTGCACCACTGGCTTCACCTGTACCAAAACATTTCTATTTGACAAATTGATCAGATCACTCAGAACACTTAATACACATATCCTTTTCTAAGGAACACTACTCACGCCGCTAATGAATTTACACATTAATACTTAATTTTTCATACAGGAATTTGATACTTGGCAGAAAGCAACACAAAGATATGAAGTTATTTTACATGCAAAAATTTTTCACGTGCAATTTAACCCTTTTTGTAGAATTTACATCAAAATTAGAGATTTTTAGCTCTTCCAAAAGTTGCACAAGTTTCAACTAATGAAAATTTTAAATAAATTTGGTTTTAAATAATTTTGCTGTGATTAGGTAGCTTACACATCTTCCAATCTGGCTTGACAGAATAACTTCAAATTCCAATTTTGGAGAGTAATTACCAATACAACGTATATGTTCCCAAATGGGAACATCGGCGTTTGGGGTATAGTATTTGAGGGGGTTTAATAGCATGCAAAAATTCAAGTTACTTTCCTATTTTCTTTAATTTTTTGAACCTTTTTTTGTCTCAAAGGATCTAAACAGGTTAAGAATGATGTTTTAAATTCAAAATCTGTAATTTTTATTTTTTCAACTGATTTATATGGAGAAATAAATGCCAAATCTTTATAGCTGATTCTTACACTTGAATATTTTTATAACTCCCTGATCGATTAATTTTCAGTAATTATCATTAGGGGTTATGCAAAGAGCATATTTGGAGTGCTTCTGAGGATTTGCGTTTGTATTTTATTTTGTTCAGATACTTTTTTTACATAAAAATTTTAGGAATAAAATTGAAGAATTTTGAAAATAAGGAAAAGTGTGTACATCTGAAAACACTCTTCTAATGTTAGTTAGATGTAAGAGATATGCGGTTCAGTTCGGAATCTTCCATGAGAAACACAGCTTTAATGAGTCAATGAAGATAATTATGATTATCACTTTTAAAAGCTAATTAGATTTGAATGCAATTAGTTTATTTTATGCTAGATATCTGTATAGAACTGTAATTAAAACTAATTTTTCTAACAGAAACGTAACTGTTATGCCTTGAAGCGCATGGGAACACTCTTATGTATTTTTTATACCAAAATATTACCCATAGTGCAAGAAAAATTAACAGAAAAGCTTCGCGTACGTAATAAACATGTGAATTTTTCCTTATGGAAATCTATAAAATGTTACTTGATCGTCCAAATATGGATATTAAAAAACCGTCCACTATGATAAAAATGTTCATAATTATTGAGTAGAAACCTATTTCAATCATTTTATTTGAATTAATTGTAAAATATGCGCCTTTTGGAAATCCCCCTAAAAACTTCACCTCAAACGCCGATGTTCCCAAATGGGAACATCCTCAAAATCATACTTAGGATTTTTTTCCTGCCAAAAAATGACTAGAATGGTTTTAGTAATGATGAAACACGCCATTTAAGCCATAAATCAGAACCTTTAATTCGAAATTTGAATTGCGGCGTTTAAAAGGTTAAAATAATATTTTACCAGAAAACCCCAATCTCAACTTTTACTAAGGATATATTTTAAAGATTCCTTTTATACCAAATATTTCATTCCCATTTCATTATTTTTCAATAATCTGTTTTAAAGATAATCTCTAATAGAAGACACAAATAATATTCAATATTCCTCGTTTTCACAAAGAAATCTTCGCGAAAAAATTTTTTTATCTTGCTCCAAAATTATATAATTATTTTCCTATTAAATTTCAGAGTTTTACAACTGCTATATTTTCAAGTGATCTTTATTTAACCCCTTCTTCACTGTTAATTTTTTGATTTCTGACCCAAAAATTACAAATTTTTTATTGCCTAAAATTTAAATATGTTGTATTTTGATACTGTAAATTGCAAGAAATTTTATCCCCGACCTATTTTTGCCCATTTTACAAGTGCTCAAACTTTATGTTTTGCTTACTGATCTCCAGTTTTTCCTGCAATGCATTCCTTCTTAACATTACTTACATTTTTCTGCAGTTTCTTTTATTAAAACGTTATGAATTTATATAAAATAATGTTGTTGACTCTGAGGTGTTTAAGATAATTACAAGCCCTAAAAAGAAAATTTAAATATAATTTATGCTGAGCTTTCTGTTTTCCTGCAATAAACCTGCCTGGAAAATTGCCCTTGACCTTCATGCTTAGTTGACCTTTATTCAGGCCATTGATGCACATGCACACACATCTGTGTCTGAAATTTCCATGAACTCCTGGGAGCTATTGAATTTCAGGGGTTGAACAGAGGAAGAAAGAGTCATGGGAACTTTCAATGAAAGGATCCATTCAAATATTACGTAAGCACCTAGGGGGGGAGGGGGGTTTGCATTTTGCTTATTTTTCTGACAAGGGGGAGGGGGGTTTGCATTTTGCTTATTTTTCTGACAAGGGGGAGGGGGTATGAGTGATGCTTACGTAAGGTACTGAAATTTCGAACATCTGTTTTCGATTCCCCAAAACAGACTTTTTTCCCAAAATTCCAATCCCATGTGGAGTCTTACCCACTATAGGAGGGGTCGTTGGTTTTCAGAAGAAAAAGCAGGAAGCGTGTCACTCTTTTGGTAAACCAGATGTGTCCACTGTCCAGATGCGTTTTCCACGAACATTGCAATGTTGTTTTAAGAGTCCTGGGGCTCAATTGCTTCTCAATGGGGATGCATTTGTAGTAACAAACACAGGGGCATCATGTTTCTTCGCCGAAAAATTCCAGAAAAATCTTGAGTGGTCAGTGGGGGATAGGCCGTTCAATGGAGTGTGTCCAGTGATAACACATCGAATATGTTCAAGTAAATCTCCATAAGCTCTGGCAGTATATAGACTAGTTAGGTTCCGCATTGCACAAGGTGTTAGTTTGAATAAGCTTTAAAAAAATTTTAAATATAGTTTCTGGCAAGATCTTATTTGTTTTTCACATTTTATTGTTTCATAAAAATAATTTGATTTTCATACATGCTAACTTTTACGGATTGTATATGAAATGCTTGACTTGTACTATCCAAGATGCTATACCCTTTAGCATGATTATGAAGTGTTGACCTATAAAAGTGTTGATAACATGTTCATCTAAATGGAATAATACTCCTTTTATTAAGTAACAAACTAGGATAAAGAGATATTTAAATTTCTTTACTTATTTTTTAATTGTAAAATCTTATGTATACTCGCTTTTAGTCATTTCCCATAGCATTTAAAATTGCGAACCGCAAATTTTAATTACTCAGACTATGGGCACTGCTTTCTTATAAAAACCAGGGGGGGGTCAGGCAGTTTCTTACGTAATTATGGGGGGTATGGGGTTTGCTTATTTTTGCTGGGGGGAAGGGGGGTCAAATATGACCAAAAAAGTGCTTACGTAATATTTGAACGGCCCCAAAGGTCCAAAACAGTTTTATAACTTGAAAATCTCCAGACCAGTCTGCCCCAGGTATGCAGAATATGTCTGATCCAGCAATCTAGGATCAGGGGAAATTTTAGCCACCTGGGAAATTTTGTGGAAAAGTATACTATTGAATTGTATTTCGGTACAGTAATAAAAATTTACGTGGCGATTTTCACCTTCACCACAGGTCAAAGGTTTGCTTTCGTTTTGCGTTTCCAATCGTTATTTGTAAACATGAATCGTTGCGGGTTAGCATGCCCTGAGCATGGTTCCCCCAGAAGCTACGATGAAAGGCGCTCTTTGGGATTGCGTTTTGGGCAACTTTGTTCCTAAACGATTACATTGCGTCAATTTTCTTGTAATGTGTTATATTTCGGAGCAAAAGAGGACGTCAACATTTAAAAGTAAAGAAGAAATTGAGTGTGATTTTTGCAGTTGGCGGGGTAGACAAGATAAGATAGCATCTCATACATTGTCAAAACACAAAACACGAGGGAGAGCGGACTAGGGAAAAAAACAAAAACTTCTTTGTACTCATTATAAAAGATCATATTCTAGTTTTAAAAGACCTTTTAATGAAGTAAATAATTCAATTGAACCTTCCAACAAACCAAAAAGTGTTGCATCGGAACAAAGTCATTTAGGTGAGACAATTCCAAGTAATTCTGAAAATAACGATATTGATCAAAATAGTGATACTTTTATTACTAATCACTTATCCTCAATTAATCAGGCTATTTTTTGTCTTTACTAAAAAGTAAATGAAATTTTGCAAAAAATCCTAACTCAACCTTCACCCAGCAATAGTTCCAGTTCTTGTCAAACCTCTCCCGAAATAGAAGAGTTTGCAGCAAAACTAAAACTTATAAGAGTTAGTAGAACAGTACCTTAAATATGAACTTTGATGCCATGCCTTCTTGAAGAAGCAGGAATGATTAAGTGCATTCCTTTTATTGCCCACCATAAAAATGTTCCCAAAGGATTTATTTGATGTTTTTATGGGATTCAGCCCATAACCATTGACTCATCCTTGTTCCTAATAATTGTCACTAGTAGAAAAGGTAATAAATGTTTTATTTCTTTGTAAAATTGTGAATTTATTAATTTAAGGAATTTCCTATGTAAAAAGCACTACCACTATGCCACCGGGCTCCACCCTTTTCTACTTATAGTCGATATGGTTTTACCCATGGGCTGAATCGGAACATAACCATTGCCATAAAACTCAAACCAACCAGTGAGTGAGATAAGGCTACTAAGAAAGTACTTGAAAAAAATTAATCGCATTTCTTATTTAAATAAAAAATATCTCAAATCAGTTTTGTCGGCAGTGGGTTGTGTTATGTTTGATTGATCCATGGATAAAACCTTATTATGTTCAAGTGATTAGAAAAATTATCATCTTTAAGTATATCTAATAGATTTATTTAAAATAAGACAAGCAAAATTTGAAGTTTTTTAATAGGAAACTCAAAAAGGTCTCCTAAAATTTATTCAATCAACATACTTAACATACATTTTAAACAAATCTTTACCTCTTGATTAAAAGTTTATCAGAAAGAGTTAAAAGTAGTTAAATTATTTGGATTGGAAATCTCAAATCAGCTAGGGCGTTAGGCTGGAGTATATTATTCTGTTTCCTTAGCAGCTTTATGCTATCGTTAGAGTTGGTGGGATTGGCTGCATTTCTTGCTATTCTCAACGGCTCTCAATTCTATAAAATAGTTTAGCACATGTTGCTTCATAAGTGGCGATATATTCTTAAATATTACTTTATAAAAAATAGTGTATTATGAGTAGTTCTCATAATTTTTGTATTTGTAGATTGAATCTACTATTACGAAGATTTTCAAGATGTCTAAAGCGGTACCTCTACTTGATGATGGGTCTGATGAGGAAGTCGATTTCTCTATCAACAAAAGTTACGCAGAAAACTATGATAAATGGAGGAAGAAGGAAGAGATGATGAAGCTGAAAGCTCTTGGGGAGGAATTGAGTGAATCATCCTCATCAAGTGAAGAGGAAGTTGAACCAATCATCGAAAAAGACTTTCTAAAAACGCTGAGCCTTATTAAGAGCAAAGACCCTGTCATTTACAATGAAAATGTCACATTTTTCAAAGATGAAGGTATTCCAAAGAAGCCTAAAGTGAAAAAAGAGAAGTCAATGTTCATGAAGAATTATGAGGCAGAGCTTGTGTTGAAAACTGAGGGGAGATCGAGTGATGAAGAGGAAGATGATCAGCCTCCTAAGCCAGATTCTAAAGAGTTGGCTGAGCTTGCGAAGAGTTTTAAGACAGCTGTCGATTCTGATGATGATGATGATGAGGGAGAAGGAGGTCTTTTTGCAGTTAAATCCAGAACCAAACAAGAGGAAGAGAAGGAGGAAGAAGAACATTTGAAGTGGTTAAAGGGGCAAAAGAAGGAAATAGACAAAGAAACAGAAAAGGAATTGTCCTTCCTGCACAAATATTGGAACGACACCAAGTTGGATGCAGGAGAAAAGTTTCTGAAGGACTATCTTCTAAACCAGCGCTACTTGGACAGCAACGCCGAGGATATTCCGTCGTATGAAGAGATAGAAGAAGAGCTCCAGCAAGAAGATGAGACTATCGCACAGCAGGAACAGTTTGAGGAGAAGTACAACTTCAGGTTTGAGGAGCCGGACCCCGAGTTCATCAAGCGGTATCCCAGAACGATCGGCGACTCCCTCCGGCGAGAGGACAACAGGAGAAAGGCCAAAAGAGAAGAGAGGGAAGAAAGGAAGAAGAGGGACAAGGAACAGATGAAGGAGGAGCTGAAACGTTTGAAAGCCCTCAAGAGGAAGGAGATCGAGGAGAAGTTCTTCAAGCTGAAAGAAGCCAGTGGGAAGGACGAAATAAATTTCGACGAAAGCGACATTGAAAGCGATTTCGATCCGGATAAGCATGATGAGAAAATGAAGGAGTTGTTTGATGATGACTATTATGCGGAAGAGGAGGAACAAAAGCCTGAGTTCCTGTTCGACGCTGAAATAGATGATGAGGATTGGGACCATTGGACCAGAGAGCAAGCAAAGCAGGGAGCTTCTAGCGAAGGTGCTGGTTATAAAGAAGAAGAATCTAGTGCCAGTGAAGTTGAGGAAGCAGTTGATAGAAAAGCTGACTTTGAGCAAGAAATGATAGAATCAACTCGAACTGGAAGGAGGAAAGGAAAAAAGAAATCTCTATTTGCTCAATTGTTGGCTCAACCTAAACCTTTATATGACCCTGATGGGAAGTCTTTCCAAGAGTACCTTGATGAATACTATAATTTGGATTATGAAGACGTCATTGGGGATCTCCCTGTGAAGTTTAAGTACCGTAAAGTTATTCCCAACAACTTTGGACTGACGACTGACGAAATTTTGGCAGCCAATGACAAAGAGCTCAATCGGTGGTGTTCTGTCAAAAAGACCTGCCAGTATAGGAGAGACGATGAGGAAATCTATGAAGTTCAAGCTTTCAAAAAGAAAGCCGAGAATACTGCAGTTAAGAAAAAGATACTTGCCAGTGTTTATGCACCCCCAGAGGAAGATTCGGCCGCTGGAAATGAGAGTAATAATGCTGTAAATAGCGATAAACCCAAGAAAAAGAGAAGGAAGAAGAAGAAGAAATCTCTCAATGGGACTGATAGTGAACTAAACTTGCAAAATGAATCGATGGAAACTGCTACAGACCAAACTGTGGCAGAAACTGCAAAAGACGTGCAAAGTAGTGAAGTTGAAAATAAGAACGATACGGAAAATGAACCCAAGAAAAAGAGATCAAGGAAAAGGAAGAAAAAGTCACTGAATGGGTCAGGTAATGAACAAATTAACTTACAAAATGAATCAATGAATGCTGTAGACCACGTAGAGCCAGAATCTACTAGCGAAACGCAATGTAGTCAGCTAAAGAAGAAGAAAAAGCGGAAGTCTAACCCTTCTGATGAGAGTAACCTAGATCTTTTGCCATTATTAGGGAATGGTTCAGCTCCTGAAGAAGCCTTGAGTCAAGAACTCAGTGGTGGTTCTTTCAAGAAGAAAAAGCACAAAAAGTCTCACTCATTAGAAGAAAATAACATGGACTCTACCATATCACCAGATGAAAGTGCCATACAAACATCGAATTCCACAAAAAAAGATAAACACTTGCTATCACTGGCGGACACCCATGTTGATAACAGTTTTGGACCTAGTGAATCTGTCGCAACTGGAGAAAATTCTTCTATGAAAAAGAAGCGCAAGCACTCGGATTCGAACCATTTGCCACAAGAAGAGCAAGTTTCTGGTGAAACAAGGGAAAACAATCAAGGCCAATCAAAAAAGAAAAAGCAAAAGAAAAATGCTGATGCTTGTGCAACTTCCCATGAATCTTCCATTCAGATAGCTGATCGGGATTCCTCATTTCATTCTCAAAATAATTTTACGGCTAACAGGGAGAAATCAAGTTTTCATAGTAACAAATCCAAAAAGAATAAACAGAAACCCTTCAAACCACAGTCATCTGCTGCTCAAAGTGATAAGAGACTTACTCTCTCAGACTCTAGATTAGAAGCTTTTGGAATCAATCCTAAAAAGTTCAAAAACAAAATCATATACTCTCAGAAATAACTGTTATCATGTAAATTTCTAATTGAATTGCTGTAATAAAAGAAATTCTAACTCAATTTTTTTGCAATTTAATTTAAGTTGTGCTTGCTGATCAATACAAATTAAACGGATTTCATCTGCATGTCTGTTAAAATTTGATATCTCAAATCCTTACCTGAATGAAAAAATATCTTGTTAGAACTGTAAATCCTAATGAACACTGTTTACATACAGATTACTATTACAGTAAAGCATCGTTTATATGTCTTTCATGGGGACAAACGTATAATGGGCAATGCTAGCATTTATTTTTTTATTTGATATAGGTACCCTAGAGCAGGATATACGCGCACAAATTTTTTAATTATGATGATTATTTATTTTTTTATGTAATTTCAAAGTTTGACTTTAAAAAAGGGTGTTAAATCGTCAAATATCCAAATGTGACGTACTTCTATCCTATACATTGATTTTAAACAATGCTTTAATTGTTTAAACAAATCAAAGTCATTGTTGGGTTTCACGTTGTTAAAGTCTGTATGAATCAGTTGTGACGTACTTCTGTCCTATACAAAGACAAAGGCCTTGGTGATTTTAATTTTAAATATTTAATTAACTAAATTTTTTTTTGAAACTTTTCATGTAGATTTTTGGATTTAGATCTATTTCCCTTACTGGAAAATGCATTTTTTGTTTTCAAAAAATGCTGGTATTGTCCATTGAAAACATCTTGGGTTATTAGGTTTCTAATGCTCCTATTGCAGATTTATGTAAATAACAATAATTTTGAGGTTTTTCTAAACTAAAGGATAAATTACTTCAAAACAGTTGTTAAATTGCAAAAAAACTTTTAAATTTTAGAATATTAAAAAACAAAAATGAAACAAACCACACCTTTATAATTTTTCTTATGTATTTATTTCATTTTTCATGTCTTGAGTACTATATCCAACATCCCAAACACCACATCCAAATACATTGCATTGTATATGAATATCAAATCTTGAATTAATTACATTCTTTTTGAAAAAGTCCTTCATTAAGACAATGGGAAATGATGCATAACCGATATTGCATGTCATATAAGCAAAGAATTTTTGCGAAAAAATAAATTGGAACTTTGCAAAAACGACGTATAAATATAAAAGTTGTATAAACTAGAAACATATAAACGGTGCTTTACTGTACCAAGTATTTGACAACAGTACCTATGCAGAAAACTTAATTTCTCTTTAATACCATTTAAAAGCTATACATTTTTTCTCTAAAGACAAAGTAAAAATCTGCTGAGAGCCCTGAAAATTTTAAAATATTTTACTCTCAAAAAATTTAATTTTTTTATTTTTCTGTCTTGTTAAAACAAATGTAGAAACCTGAAACGGGGAATCAAAAGTTCACACTACCATATTAAGAGAGAGAGAAGAGGTTTTAATTATCTTATCCAATACATTATTTTGAGTCAAAATTCAGTAAAGTGAAATAATACTCATCTCTAGTAGGGTAAGTGGGTCACCCCCTCAAACTAAAATATGTACTGGAAATTTCTCACTTACATTGATTATGTTACAGTTTGTCACGCTAATGGGTTTTTCATATAGGGTCACTTGGGGTAAGTGGGACCCCTTTTTGGCCTAGTGCAATTTTGGAGCTCAATAGAAGAATTTTGAACAGGTTAAATTTGAACTAATTGACTAATTTCGTTAAAGACACTATCCATAAACAAAAATTTATTAGTAGTTTCTAAAATAAAGCTTCACATTTTTCTTAGTTGGTCTTTATTTAAAAAATGAGATGAGTGTCCCACATAAAGTACAGAAATTTTCACCACAAAATGTTTTATTGTAACTGTAACCATGAGTGAGAAATCTACTCACATTAAAATCAATATGACAAGGTAAGAATAGAATGAAAAGCAAAATAAGTATTTTAAACGCCAAAGGGATATGTTTTACTTTTAACAAATAAAATAGTGTTGTAAAACATAATAAGGTTGATTAAGATTTATTTTGGCACATTAGTATACAGGGTGTTTCAAAATTGCGTTGCACGGCTTTTATTCGAAACCAGCGCCTCCTAGGGTCATGGAAGTAAGGTCTACCCCTAGGTAACTGACCCTGGAGAATCCATTGAGATGACTTACAGCGCCCCCTAGCGGCGAAATTAAAAAGTTAAAAAAATTAATTTAAAAACTAAAGGAGATAGAGCAAAAACCTCAGTGAGAGTATTGTTGCCAACGTCAAGAAGAACTCATTGAAAAAAATTTGATCAAAATATCTTGAATATTCGTGGAGATATTAGCATGTGAAAATAGCACTTTTTCGGGGGTCAAAAAGGAAAAAGTTTGCATATTTGCAAATTTTTCAGTGTTATTGTGTAGTTTTGTGTTTTTTTAGTTGAAAGAACACAAAATTTTATCAAAAAATCAAAAAAATTTGCAAATATGCGAACTTTTTACTTTTTGACCCCCGAAAAAGTGCTATTTTCACATGCTAATATCTCCACGAATATTCAAGATATTTTGATCAAATTTTTTTCAATGAGTTCTTCTTGACGTTGGCAACAATACTCTCACTGAGGTTTTTGCTCTATCTCCTTTAGTTTTTAAATTAATTTTTTTAACTTTTTAATTTTGCCGCTAGGGGCGCTGTAAGTCATCTCAATGGATTCTCCAGGGTCACTTACCTAGGGGTAGACCTTACTTCCATGACCCTAGGAGGCACTGGTTTCGAATAAAAGCCGTGCAACGCAATTTTGAAACACCCTGTATATTTATATTGGCATTTCATTATACAGGGTGTTTCAAAAGTCCGTTTCGCGGCTTTTATTTGGAACCAACGTGTCCTTGGGTCACGGAAGTAAGGTCTACCCATGGGCCATCCACTTAGGGGGGCAAGCAGGGTCGACTTTTTTTGGAACACTTTTTTAAAGCCCCTTGAGAGAGGGCCGTAGCCACAGTATAGTTTCGAGAGGGGTTTTTGACCTTTAATGAAAATAATGTAAAAGTTTTTTGGGTACGTAGAAAAAATGAGGGTTTTGGTTTTTGAGGTAAAAGTTTTTGTAATCTGACACTAAAAAGTAGTTTTGTCACTCCTGTTTGGACAGTGGGGACCATTTAGGTTGCAATCGAGGTGTATAATCTCCTTGCATAATCTTCAGAATTTTCAAGGCAAAAAGTAACATAATCGGCATAATAATTTTGGAATGGGGGTCAACTCCCCTCCCCCTTGGATAAGGCCATGGGTGGGAGCTCTTAATTTTAATTTTGAATCAGTGCTGGCGAATATAGATATTAATTTCGGGTTGGATCTAAAAAATATTTTTCAGCCCTTTTCATCTACTATATTCTATATTAATAGGTTTAATGTAGCATTTCAACACTATTTTTAGGTAAAGTTTGCGTTCAAGAAAAATGTATATAAGAAACGTTTTTGTAAGTAAAGTTTTAAAGGGGGGTCTGGGGGTTCTCCCCCAGAAAATGTTTGGAAATTTAACCCTAAGAACAGGTTTTTAAACTGTTTTTTGGTACACGCAAACCCAAATTTGGACATACATTTTTATGTAGAATTTAGATTGTAATGATTTTCTTACAAAATAGTGTGAATAATAAATGTTTAAATACTATAGAGGGGTCTGGGGGCCTCCTGCAGAAAATTTTGAAAATTTGACCTTAAAAAACTTGTGTTTTAACTTAACTAAAAGAAAAGTAAATTACTCGGGATTTAGGGGGGGTAGCTGCCCCCCTGGCTACGCCCATGGGTCTACCCCTAGGTAAGTGACCCTGGAGAATCCATTGAAATGATGAGAGTATTGTTGCCAACGCTATGAAGAACTCACTGAAAAAATTTCATGGAAATATCGAGAACATTCGTGGAGATATTGGCATGTGAAAATAGCACTTTTTCAGGCCTCAAAAAAAGTTCGTTATTTTGCAAATTTTTCGGTGTCTGTAGTTTTATGTTTTTTAGTTGCATGAAGACAAAATTAAATAAAAAAAAACTTGCAGATTTGCGAACTTTTTCTTTTTCACCAAATTAGGTATCATTGAAGTATTATTAAAGTAGTTTTTCTTAGTTATCTAAATCAAAATCTGACTTTTTAAGGAAGATATGATTCATTTTCTGGATTTTTCCGATTCCAGGGCAAATTTTGCCCTATTTTCAGCGCGCTCTAGAGGCCAAACTATTAGTCTGACAAAATGATTATAAATGACAATTTTGTAGCTTTTTTATCATCTTTATTTTTTGTACGTAATATTTTCACAAGAAACCCAAACATTCCGTACTACAAGCAAAAAACAAAAAAAGGGGTGAAATTTTGGCGTTTTTTCGAATTTTCACCAAAATCCCATTTGAAACTTTTGTAAAAAAAACTTTTGTATGTTTTCTTCAACAAAAGCGACTAACTTTCTTACTTATCATTAGAGGAGACAAAAATCACGTTTGGATTTTTCTAAGACAGATAAAATCACATTTTGACCATTTAAAATGCCCAACCTATAGTCCTAACTCCTAACCTTTGTGAGAAGGGGGATATTTTTTATTAGCTAAAATCTTAAAAATTGGATTTTTAATCATTTTTAATAACTTGAAAAAATTTGTGTCCAAAGGTACAACAACATATACCAAAAACACATAAATCACATGGGATTTTCAGATCAAAATTAAGGTAATAATTTCATCAATCATGCTGAATGATCTGATCACTTCACTGATCCAAAAAAAAAACAGTTCGATCGGTGCAAGCATTTGGTGGTAAAAACTTCCGCAAATCTTCTGCAGTGGAAATTTTAATGCGATAGGGTGTTTAAGATTTTACACAATATTTTATATTAAATGCCAAGTACAATCAAAAATTTAAAAAGTAGTTTAGATCACAAAATATTTGATTTTTCATCTAAAAATAACTTGAGAATAATCGCCGACAAATAGATAACCATTTAGAATTAATTTGACATGCATTAAAATGTATTCACTTAAATGAAACCTGATTGATGCTAGAACGCCGATTAGCTACAGACACCCACAAGAACGTGTCCGTAGGTACAACACTTTTGGTGCCCAAAGCTACAACATCAGGTGTTTTTGCATTCAAAATTCTATAAAAAATAAAAGAACTGAGGTCTGAAGATTTCTAATATCAAAACTAAAAAGTCAAAATCTCGAGGATTTATCCCATATACAGGGGTGGAAAATCTGCGCCAACTGCGCCAAACTGCGCCGAAATTGGTTACCTGCGCCAATCTGCTCCAAAAATGGCAAAATTCCGATTTTTGCGCCAAACTGCGCCAAAAACGCGATAATCCGTTCAATCTGAATTTGTAACCCTGAAAATCCAACTGATAAGAAAAGAACCAATCCTCAGACACTATGATCGATTCTCTTCCCGCTAGGATCGCTATGAAACGGGGGGCCGGATGCAACTACGTTTTGCGACGATTTTGAGACCGGTCGAATCCTACTTCCACAGCTCGCGTTGCTACGTGGTGGAACGCTTCAGCAAATGAGGAGGAAAACGTCAGCCCGATCGTCGTAGAGCCCGATCGTCCGGCGCGGTGGAAATTGAAATAGAACGATTGTAACGGAGTACGTTATGCGTTGATTTGATTTTTGGCCGTGTTTTTCGGTGATAAGCACAGGGTTCGTACGCTCCTTGAAAATTAATTTCATTTTCAAGCACTGGAAACTCCTTGAATTTGGGTTGTACTCCTTAAAAACTTTTAAATTTTCATCTTGAATATTTCTTCTGTAAATTTATTTCTCCTATAAAATAGGTTTCAATCCGCAGCGTTTAGTGCGTTGAAAAGTCGGAAATCGCGATATTTTGCGAAAGTTTCGGGGGTTTTTTTCTTGCGGAATGTCCCGTTCTTCCCCCGACTTTCTTGGACGGCCCGCGGGTGTTGCTGTTGATTCAAGTTGGCTTCTTTATGCGTCATTATTGCGATGAAGAAAAAACAACTTTACCGTGGTTAGAAGCCCACAAGTCCGGTGTTCCGGAAGCCCGAAAAATAGCAATATTTCGGAATTTTTTTTTCGGAGTGTTCCGTTCTTTCCGCGACTTTGTTGGACGGCCGCGGGTGCTGATTCAAGTTGGCTTCTTCTTGTGTCATTATTGCGATGTAGAAAAAACAACTTTACCGTGGTTGGAAGCCAACAAGTCCGGTGTTCCGTCTAGTCTTCCGGAAATCTGGAAAATAGCTACTTTTCGCGACAGTTCCGTTTTTCAGGGTGTCCGCTAACCCTGGAAACCGGGAAAACCTGGAATACTCAGGGAATTCGAAAATGCCCTGGAAAACCTGGAATACTCAGGGAATTACGAAAATATTCTGGAAAAATGTTATTTTGTACGATACGTAACGTTTTCCAGCGTTTCTTTACGTTGTGGAGTTACCATCTCCGGTAATTAGTCAAATCAACGACATCCTAGCTCGCACGCGGATCGGCACGGCGGCGATGCGATCGCGCGACTCGGCCTGTAAAGGCCCCTTCTCCTCGTTCGTTTACTGTATTACGGAAAAACGACTTTTATTGGAAGAAAGCCGTGTTCATGCTGTTCCTACCATGCAGCCTCAAGATGAGGAGAAGCCTATTTTACGGGGCGTAATCGTCGGCTTCTCGCATTTGGTGTATTGTGGAAAACGGACTTGAGCTTTTTCATGGAGAGATATTCTAAAGTCAAAGACTTGCTTATGAAGTCTTATTTTATTGGTGCTCAAATTAAAATTATTTTGAGTAGAACAATTGAAAGAAACTTTATTGGAAAACTTGAATTACTGCTTAAGTCTTAATTTAAATTTAATAATTTCATAGTTATAGTATGGTTGTGAGTGATAGGTAGTTTTTCCTCCAAAAAATATAACCTGATAAGATTTTCAGCTTATTTATGAAAATATATTATGAAATTTCTTTATAAGGTAGTCTTTATACACAAATAGGAATCTTTACTTAAAATTGAAGTTTTAATTTTTCTCAGTTAAATTTCTGAATAATTTGATACTTTTTAAGAAGCACTGGCCTTTTACAGTTAATTTTTACTGAAGGCTCCTGATTATCAATTAAACATTTCTAAATTTTGGTTTTTTAGAATAATTTGAAGATCAAATATAATCTGACTTCAGTTTTCATTAAAATAATTTCATTTCGCAAAAATGCACCCCCAAAAATTAAACCTGGAGTACTCCCATTCTAGCCAGTGTATTGTATAGTCATTTCACAAATCTTGTATTCCTTTTGAGCTCTTGCTCAGTCTCAGAATTGGTCGAAGCTTTTCTAGAGAAAAAGAAAACTGATTATTTTTCTCAATGAGTAAAACATGTATAAATTAAATGTCTAATTTTAAAATTAATATATCATTTAACGAATTAATACTAATCTATAGAAGATATTTTTTCAGTTTTTTTTTATCAAGTTTATTTAATATGTGGTATGAATAGAAGGAAATTAAAGTTCCATCTTATCATCAAAAATAAAAAAAAACGCCTTAAAGCTTTAGTTTGACCGAACCTGATGCTGATTCACTGTAAACTGATACGGAAATGAAATTTGCGTTGATACAAAACCACTAAAAGCTGATACAAAAATGCATTTTGACTTGATACAAAACTGCCCTAAAGCTGATACAAAAATCATTTTTGGATTTTCCACCCCTGCATATATCATAATCTACAATATTCCTAAAGCAAATAAAGAGATTTTTCACAAATGTTTTTTTACTTAGCACCTATAAGCACTACAATAGTCTGCCAATTGATATTCAAATAATACCCAAAATAACTTTAAAAAAAATTTAAGCTATTTTTATTTAACTCACAAGGGGAGGATCCCAACGTGTCATCACCGATTCGGTTCATTTTTGGTTTGCAAGTAGTGCATGACTAGGACATCAATTTGTGAAAATATTAAGAAGCAACTCTCAAAAGTTTAGGAGAAAATCGCGATTAAAAATTTTAACATGTAGTTATATATCTGAAAAGATTCGTCTCGTGCAAGCAGATCGTGGCAAATAGGTAAGAGCTGCGACTCCCAATTCAAAGGTCCCGGGTTTGGTCCTCGGTGGGTGCCATAATTTTTATTTTTATTTTCCATACAATTAAGAGTACAGATACGAAATAAAATTAGAATAATATTTAATTACTAATTTTAAAATTTTTTCTTGTTTATAAATAATTTTTTGATAATATTTACAATACGATCATAAAAAATTGGATTTAATTATTATTTTTTGGGGAAACAAGGAATGAAAATATTTTTTCAAAAAAAAATAGTTTTCATTTTTATAGATGAAGTTTAACCTTAATTTATCCCTAACTATTCAAAAGAAAGTACGCAATTTTGTTATGCTAAAAGGGGTTTGTTATGTGTCTGATTTGATTGTTAAAATAAACATTTAGCTTCTTGAATTCTGTTGATTGCTGTGAAATCCAAGGGAAAAATAAGGCAAATGAATATTTTGTGTGTAAATAAAATAAATTAATTGTAAATAAAATTATTTAAAAATATGAACATGTGGATTTTTTTGGTGTTTACCCTTTTCGTTCCATACCTTCGTTATAAATATAATTACATATTTATAAATAAGATTCCATATTATCCAGTTATAAAAATTGTATAAATAGCAAAATATTTTATTTTTTCCCAGAAAAAATATTTAAAAAATGTTTTAAAATTGATAATTATAAATATAAATATGTATGTACCACTTAAATTCGTATCTGTGCTCTTAATTGTGTGGAAAATTTAAATAAAAATTATGGTACCCACCGAGGCTCGAACCCAGGACTTTTGAATTGGGAGTCGCAGCTCTTACCTCTTTACCACGATCTGCTTGCAAGACACGAATTTTCTCAGATATATAAATACGTGTTAAAATTTTTAATCGCGATTTTCTCCTAAACTTTTGAGAGTTGCTTCTTAATATTTTCACAAATTGATGTCCTAGTAATGCACTACTTACACACCAAAAATGAACCGAATCGGTGATGACACGTTGGTATCCTCCCCTTGTCAGAAGATTTACCTATTCTATAATTTAATACGTTTCATTTAGTTCTGTGGTCAATTCTTATTTTTAATTTGATTTATTCATTATTACCGATAAAAATTTTTAATTGGGTTCCAATACATACACAGGGTGTTTCAAAAGTCCGTTTCGCGGCTTTTATTTGGAACCAATGTGTCCTAGGGTCACGGAAGTAAGGTCTGTCCTAGGTAATTGAACCTGGAGAATCCATTAAGATGACTTACAGCGGCCCTAGCGGTGAAGTAAAAAGTAAAAAAAATAATTTAAAAACTATTGGGGCATAGATCGAAAACCTCAGTGAAAGTATTGTTGCCAATGTTATGACGAACTCACAGAAAAAAGTTTTATGAAAATAACGAATATTCTCGGAGATATGATCATGTGAAAATAGCTCTTTTTCAGACCTAAAAAAAGAAAAAGTTCTCAAATTTGAAAGTTTTTTTTATATTTTGATTAAATTTTGCCTTTATTCAACTAAAAAAACAGAAAACTACACAATACAACTGAAAAAATTGCTAATTCGCGAACTTTTTCTTTTTTGAGGTTTGAAAAAGTGCTATTTTCACATGCTAATATCTCCGTGAATGTTGAAGTTATAATGAACTTTTTTCTGTGAGTTTTCATACCGTTGGAAACAATACTCTCGTTAAGGTTTTTGCTCTATCTCTTCTAGTTTTTAAATTAATATTTTTAACTTTTTTATTTCGCCGCTAGGGGCGCTGTAAGTAATTTCAATGAATTATCCAGGGTCTCTTATCTAGGGGTAGACCTCACTTCCATGACCCTGGGACACGTTGGTTCCAAATAAAAGACGCGAAACGGACTTTTAAAACTTTCTGTATATTATTTTGTAACTGACACCTTTGCCTATCCTATTATTCGTAATATCTATTTTGTATTGTTTTTTTTATAATGTATATACAGGGTGTTTCAAAAGTCCGTTTCCCGGCTTTTATTTGGAACCAACGTGTCCTAGGGTCACCTAAGTAGGCACTGTCTATTTGGACGGCCTTTTTTCAACTAAACTCTACTCTAATTTCCAAGGCCCGGCGTTCCATTGGTTCTATCACTAAGCGCCAATATTCTCAATGGCAACAATATTCTCACTGAGGTTTTTGCTCTTTCTCCTATAGTTTTTAAATGAATTTTTTAACTTTTTTATTTCGCCGCTAGGGGCGCCGTAAATCATCGCAATGAATTCTCCAGGGTCACTTACCCAGGAGTAGACCTTACTACCAAATTCCAAAAAAAAGCCGGGAAACGGACTTTTGAAACACCCTGTATATTTTTTTGTATTTATATACTCTTCTGTTTTTCTCATCGTAATGTATTACAGGGTGTCCGCTAACCCTGGAAACCGGGAAAACCTGGAATACTCAGGGAATTCGAAAATGCCCTGGAATACTCAGGGAATTCCAAAAATATTCTGGAAAAATGTGATTTTGTACGATGCATAGGGCATAGCGTTTTCTTACGATGTGGAGTTACCATGTCCGGTATTTAGTCAAATCAACGGCATCCTAGCTCGCACGCGCATCGGCGCGGCACGGCAATACGTTCGCGCTACTCAGCCTGTAATGGCGCCTTCTCCTCGTTCGTCTACTGTATTACGGAAAAACAACTTTTATTGGAAGAAAGCTGTGTTCATGCTGTTCCTACCATGCAGCCTAAAGATGAGGAGAAGCCTATTTTACGGGGCGTTATCGTCGGTAAAGTCGGCTTCTCGCATTTGGTGTATTGTGGAAAATGGACTTGAACTTTTTCATGGAGAGAATTTCTTAAGTCAAAGACTTGCTTATTAAGTCTTATTTTATTGGTGCTCAAATTAAAATTCTTTTAAACAGAAAAATTGAAAGAAACTTAATTGGAAAACTTGAATTACTGCTTAAGTCTTAATTTAAATTCAATAATTTTATAGTTATAGTATGGTTGGGAGTGATAGGTAGTTTTTTTCCTCGGAAAAATATAACCTGATAAGATTTTTAGCTTATTTATGAAAATAAATAATAAAATTTTTTTACAAGGTAGTATTTATACAAATATGATCTTTAACTTAAAAATGAAATTTAAATTTTTCTCTGTTAAATTTCTGAATAATTTGATACTTTTTGAGCATTAGCTTTTTAAAGTTAATTTTTACTGAAGGCTCCTGATTATCAATTAAAAATTTTTCAATTTTGTTTTTTAAGAATAATTTAAAGAATCAAATAGAATCCTACTTTAGTTTTCATTAAAATAATTTCATTTCACAATGCACCCCTAAAAATTAATCTGGATCAACACCCATTCTAGCCAGTGTATGTATGGCCATTTCTCAAATCTTGTATTCCTTTTACCTTTTGAGCTCTTGCTCAGTCTCTGTATTGGTCAGAGCTTTTCTAGAGAAAAAGAAAACAGTTTAGCTTTCTCAATGAGTAAAACATCTGTAAATTAAATGTCTAATTTTAAAATTAATGTATCCTTCTACCAATTAATGCTAATTAATCTGTAGAAGATATTTTTTCAGTTATTTTTTATCAAGTTTATTTAATATATGGTATGAATAGAAGGAAAATAAAAGTATATTTTTTTTTCAATGTTAGAAGATCTGGCCTTAATCTTAAAGATTTATATTATAAGATTTTAAACTTTAAGTGTTTTTTAATAAATAAAAAAAGTGTTTTAAGTTAATGTTATCTTGTAAACATATCTTTGTTTTATTGAGCTATCGATAATATACTTTAAGATACTCTAAATTTAAAATTTCTGACTAAATTGTAATTTCATAATCAAGTCTTATTATATTTGAAATTATCAAGTCTTAAATGAGAGAAAAAGTAAGAATCAAATTGAAAATGTTGAAAATGCATGCTTTTTAACAATTTTGAATATGACATTTAAAACTTTAAGTATGTTTGATAAAATATTTTTCTTAATTTTCTTTTGCGATTTGTTTTTGATCAAATTATGGATTTTTTCTCCTAGATTTTTTTTAAAATTGCAATATAATGAGAAAGTTAGATGTTAAGTAAGTAAGTGGCAGTTCATTTTTAGTGTTATGAAAGTGATAATTCCTGTCACATTTAAGTGTAGTTGCTAAAAAAGTTTTTGGTGAACGGTTTCCAGAGAAAGGCTTTTTAATTACTGATCCGTATAACACATATTTGGTATCAAACTGTCCGGATTCTTTTGAGGATGTGCAAAGTGCCTTTAGAATTTCTAAAAAAAATCTCAATTTTAAAATATTTCCATTTTTTTAGATTTCGGATAAGGTCGTAGTTACAAAGCAAGAAACTATGAATTTTAAAAGAATTGAAAACATATTTAGAATAAGGATGAAAATGTTGGAAGTCTTGACATTCGGTGTCGCTGCTATGAAAATGACACAACTTCGAAGTTTGTTTCTCATGAAGATAAAATTCTAAATTTTCGCGATGTTTAAGATAATTACTACATTTTTAACAGTCAGTCATTACAAATTTTGAGAAAGTTAAATTTATTCCTGAGATATTTCAATGCTTCCCTTAATGTATCTGTGAAAAAACATTACCTTAGGGAAATGGGTAAAAGAATGTTTACATTGCTTTGTTGTTAATTTTCTTGGGGTTCAATTCCGTTATAGTTCCCGCTAAATATCGCCAATCTCTTTCGAACGCTCAATATTCAAATGTAAACCAATTTTTCTAATTTTTAATGATAAACTGAATAGTTATAGATCTAATTAAACACTTTAATCTATGAATTTTAAACAATTTAGCAATATTTATACTTTATAGTGTCCAAAAGAGATTAGTGATATTTAGCGGGAACTATAACGGAATTCAACCCCAAGAAAATTAACAACAGAGCAATGTAAACATTTTTACCCATTTCCCTAAGGAAATGTGTTTTTCAAAGATACATTAAGGGAAGCACTGAAACATTAAGGGAATGTTCATATTTAGCGGGAACTATATATGAACCTTTCTTGGAATTATAAAGCGATCCGCCAATTCATGTTACCATAAAGGAAATGATAAAATTCCACCACTGAATAAATATTCGCCATTTTTGAAAGAATACCACGGAGAAGTACTATTCTGTGTTAAGAATGTTTTATAAAGTGAGTAAGTGCAGTGAGCTGGGTTTTGTGGGGAATTGTGAAGCGGTCCAAAAGTTACTGCGTCAGCAGTTAACGGGGGTTGGCGAGCGATAGCGAGCAGGGGGCGGTAGCCCCCTAGAATTTAAAAAAAAAAGAAACGCATTAAAGCTTTAGTTTGACCGAACCTGGAAAATCAAAAAAATTGTCCTGGAAAACTCAGGGAATTCTTAGCTTAGAATTAAGTGGACACCCAGTATTATTATTTTAAATTATTAATGCACATTTAAGGGATATTCGAATCCCATTAGTGTCGAATTAATAATTCCTGATGCTTTTTTTTCTTTCTCTCTTGTGAATTGGCGTTTACGTAAATGTAATGTTAAAAGACAATAAAGTAAAGTGACAACAATTTTTTTTCCATGCTATTACAAGCAGTTCTTTTTTTATTCTAATTCAAAATTCTGTTCTAATTTCAAAAGTGGTCATGAAAAGTTCAATTCACTTCATGTTTTTTTTTTAAATTCAATTTTGAATTTAAAAAAGTTTTTTGTTATATGCTATAATGTATATCCATCATTATAATAGTTAAATGGAAAATATTTTGCTTCACTGATATTTAATCATGACTAATGAATTGAATGATATTGATTGATAATGAATTTGCAGGTATGGATACCTCATCATGTGACCAACTACTTTCACCTGCATCGCTGAAATCCTTAGTTTGTGACGTAAAGTATCCCTATGGAAACTACCTGATTCATCAGTTGGTGCTCAACAATTCCAAGCCAAGTGACTCTTGCAGTGAAAGCGACATTCGCGCTGCACTTCGGTCCTTCCCTGGTGCTCGGGTGAATGACAGGAACGAGGACGGATTCACTGCTCTTCATCTGGCTGTGATAGCGAAAAACTCTTTTATGGTCAAGATGTTGCTGTCGTGTCTTCCAACCCTCGATGTTGATGCCAAATGTGAAAAAGCAAATGGAGGAACTGCCTTGCATTTAGCAGCTGCTAAATATTATTTTGATATCGCATATTTAAATGCTGAAAACAATTATGGCAAAACCGCACTAGATAAAGCTGTTAAAGAAGATAGTTTGGAAATAGTAAAAGTTTTAGTAGAATATGGCGCTTCAGTAGATGCAATAAATTATAAGGAAGAAACACCACTTCACGTTGCTGCTAGTTGCAGTCAAATTAATATACTTCAGTTGTTTATCAGCAAAGGTGCAAATTTGAATGCTAAAGATTTTTGTGGACAGACCGCTCTTCATGACACAGTGTGGCGTGAACATTTTGAAACAGTTAAAATTTTGATAGAAAGTGGTGCTTCTGTTAATGAGTGTGATAACGGTGGTAAAACACCACTTCACACTGCAGTTAGATGCAATCAAATTGATGTACTACTTCAGTTTTTAATCAGCAAAGGTGCAGATTTGAATGCCGTAGATGGTTTTGGAAGCACTCCTCTTTATGAAGCAATGAAGAATGGACGTCTCGAAACAGTCAAAGTTTTAGTAGAAAGTGGTGCTTCTGTGAATGGGTATGATGACACCGATGAAACACCACTTCACTTTGCTGTTAGATGCAATCGAATTGATATACTTGAACTGTTAATCAGCAAAGGTTCAGATTTGAATGCTGTAGATGCTTTAGGAAGAACTCCTCTTCATGAAGCAGTGAGGTATGGACTTCTAGAAACAGTCAAAGTTTTAGTAGAAAGTGGTGCTTCTGTAAATGAGCGTTATAACGACGGTGAAACCCCACTTCACATTGCAGCTAGATGCAATCGAACTGATATACTTGAGCTTTTAATCAGCAAAGGTGCAGATTTGAATGCTAAATATCGTATCGGACTGACCGCTCTTCATGACACAGTGTTACGTGAACATTTTGAAACAGTTAAAATTTTGATAGAAAGTGGTGCTTCTGTAAATGAGTGTGATAACGGTGGTAAAACACCACTTCACTTGGCAGTTAGATGCAATCGAATTGATATACTTGAACTGTTAGTCAGCAAAGGTGCAGATTTGAATGCTAAATGTTGTAATGGACAGACCGCTCTTCATGATGCAGTGTGGCGTGAACATTTTAAAACAATCAAATTTTTGGTAGAAAGTGGTGCTTCTGTAAATGAGTGTGATGACGATGGTGAAACCCCACTTCACTTTGCAGCTAGATGCAATCGAATTGAGGTACTTGAGCTGTTAATCAGCAAAGGTGCAGATTTGAATGCTAAAAATTCTTATGGACAGACCGCTCTTTATGACACAGTAAGGAATGGGTGCTTGGAAACAGTCAAAGTGTTAGTAGAAAGAGGTGCTGCTGTAGATGTTGTGGATAAGAATGGTAATACAGCACTTAGAATTGCGGAAGGACGAAATGACATTGAAGTGGTTGCATATTTAAACCGCAAATTTTATAATAGGGATGCTGTAGGTAGGGATGACGGAGTGTTAGTTCCTGAAGTAGTGTGTATAAATACTGTAACATTATGTGAACCTCCATTTAAAAAGATGCGTAGAAACTGATGTATGATTTTTTTCTAAAACACATTTTCTTAAAGTTTCATCTTTTGGTTTAAATAAAAAAGCAAATTATTTTTTCATAAGGAATTTCTCTTGTAAAAGTTATATGCAATTTATTTTCTGCATCTACGTTTTTAAATAAAATATCAAAGTTTTTGATTCTATATTTTTTAATAAAGTTTAAAAAAGCTAAAATATCTGAAAATTATTTTTATTATCCAATGCTTATGTAGACTTTTTATAAACCTGCTCGTCTGGATCATTCATGTTATTTTATTCATTCAGGGTGTTTCAGATAAATGTTTTAGAACTTCTAGGGGAATTCCATTGGATCCAATGGTAGGGTTTTGAACCAAAGAATGATTTTATCAATGGACCTCTAGCTAGAGTCGTGCGAGTGCACTTGCTAGTTTCCAATTCAAGAGGTGAAAAATTAGATGGGACTAGGACTAGGCGAAAAATCAAAAAATATCGATTGAAATCGATATTTTCCCGATACATTGTTAATATTGATATTTCCCGATAAATCGCCATTCTCTCGATATTTGGAAACATCTCGATATCAAATCACCTTAGTTCTCAAAAAGACAATTTTCGTTCCTAATTAATGCTAAATCTGCTAAGGTTGTAGAAAATATAATTAAAAAATTCTTTTGATTTCTATTTTTATGCGGAGTGATAGAAGTAACTTTAAAAAAATTATATATGACGACCCCTTTAGAATTGAAACACTAATATCGCCCTGACTTTTGTAGATCAATTAATAAAATTCTGCCAGGGTCTAGTAGCCCATCTCCTCGGGCTTGGGATGCTAATTACTTAGCTTGTGGCTAGCCGTACGCTGGACTCCCAGTTGATTCCTCAAGCGAACTTGGTCCTCAAACCCATCTAAGAGGAAGGGCTGAGTTGTCCCATGACCTGCTGCCCCAACAGAAGCCGCAAGGCATCGAACCTGGATCGGTGGCGCCGGACATGCTGACCACTACAACACCGTGGGACTTTTAAAGATATTGCGGTAGAACTCCTTGTGTTTTAAAGAAACAAAATTTTTAAGAAATAGCCTATTTTTACAATATATTGGAAACATCCTTTATTAAGTTATGAGTATGATATAAATATTAAAAGCTTGCATGAAAGGGGCCGTTCAAATATTAAGTAAGCACTTTTTTTGTCATTTGTAACCCCCTTCCCCCTTTGTCAGCAAAGATTAGCAAACCTCAAACCCCCCACCATAATTACGTACGAAACTGCCGGACCCCCCATTGAAATTTAGGAAGTACTGTTTTTTTTTTCTTATTGAAAATTAGGTGACTTTTACGCAAGGAGCTGTCCTTTTTGGGTGTAACCCTAAGGGTTCAAAAATGAGTCGAAACACTACTTTTCGGGGTTAAAATTTCAAGATGTTTGGGGGGTCCATCCACAGAAAAAAGTACTTACGTCAGATTTCCTAATTCATTTTTTGTTTAATTTATTTATGCAAGAAACAAGAGATTTTCGAAATTGCTGTTTCTTACGTAAGCATCACTCATCGCCTTGTCAGGAAAAGTAAGAAAAGAGCAACCCCCCCCCTTAGGTGCTTACGTAATATTTTAACAACCCTAAAGCAACTCTTTGTGACTACTGGGTGACTAAAAATTAAATGCCCAAGTTAAAAATATTTTTTACTGTCCATCAAACTTTAGAGTCAATTGTATTACATGTGCTGTTCTTTCTTTCTTCTCAGGTACTACCCAATAGGCTGTGGGGAGCCTAGTGGTTAAGGCATCGGCTTCGGGATCGGAGGGTCCCAGGTTCGATTCCCGACACCGCTAAAGACCCATCGAGTATATGCGGAGTACGTGCTCGTTAAATCTGTGGGTCCGAAAGTCCTGTGGCCCGTCATGGCGCAGTTTACCACGGGTCCAGGTGTCTGGAGACTATTTCCCTCCCCTTCAGATGCATGGCAAAATTGTGGAGGTGGCGATAGATAGTGGCAGTATCTATCATCTCATGAGGCAGAAGTCGGACTCCTGCCATTTATGGGCCTCACTTTCTCAGGAGCCGCACCCCCTTTGCCTTGAATCCTTGTGGAGCTTGGTAATTCCAAGTGGCACACGACAACAACAACAACAACTACCCAAAATGTTTCATCCTTGTACATTTGCTTGTCTTCCAGGTTGTCAAATATCCGCAGTCTTAAAAAGAATTTCTCAGAATGTGCTTGTTTCTCTTCAGAATATTATCACCCTGGCTATTGCAAGAAGCTAGAAAACGCGCATTAAGCGAGGAGACTCTTTGGCCGATTGCCTAGAATCTCTCCATAGAAATACATTTCTCTCGAGTGACAGTGTTCTAGTCGCCGCGACAGAAGTCTAGTGCGCGCTTAGCCTTTTAGTGTTTTCGTGGGCTTAGAAAAAGAAGATTTTTGTTAATATTTTTTTGCCATCGAAAAGTTTCTCGATCGGCCTCAAATTTTGGGTAATTGCTTATTTTTGCATAAAGAATCGATTAAAAGAATAAAAACAAATCATGCAATTTCCTCATTACAATATTTATTTATCAGTTTTTACTCCCAGACACGTAGGTTCCTAATTATTTGTGTTAGGGATGAAATAAGGTGAAACTTGATTAGGGCCGATCTCACCAACTTTCTCGTAATCAACGGTTAACTAACCGGCCGTTTAATATAACAGGAGCTTTAAAATCGCAGTCGTCTCACCAACGAAACCTCCCGTTAACTTTTCGCCGGTTAACTAACCAGACGTTAAAAAGCTCAAATAAACTATTTTGATACTCGGCATTTTGTGATTGGTTAAAACATAATTAAAAAGACACTTGTGTCCTTAAAAGTGTACTTTTATTTGCCAATATAAACACTAATATGCATTACAGCACATATAACTTGGAACTACTTTTTTCAAAGCGTATGAACAAAAGGTGCATCACGTCAAGCTTTTGGAGTTGAATAGCCGCCATCTTGGATGGAATATTGGTTAATTATGAATACGAGTCATTATACAATAATGATGGTAGTCATGATGTATATTCGGTCTCAAATTGTTTATATTTATTTTTCCAAGAGTCTAATAAAAGTTCATGCAGTAGAAAAACAAGAATTTCAACTAAAGTATATACAAAATAATATATTTGTACTTCACTGTTACGATTATAGATGGCAGCACAAATAAAATTACCCCTTAACCAGTCGTTAAAGTACTGATTAATTTAACGGGAACTTTAACGAACGGTTAAATCTAATTTGCGTTGGTGAGACGAAATTTCGACAGACCTACCGTTAAATACGACTTAACCGTTGTTTATCTTTAACGGAAGGTTGGTGAGATCGGCCCTAAATATAAAATTACATGGTCATCGGTCACAGAAAATTATTCTAATGTAATGTAGAGAGCCTGATTACGAGAGAGAGGCGACAACTCAGTATAGCGCACGCCGATCGGTAAATCGGTTTTCTGTTCGCCACAGGCGGAGTTAGGTTTCCCTCCATTGGATTAGCATGGGCGCGAGACAAGCGGCATGATACAGTTTGGACAGAATTGGATGCGCAGAGACGCTTTTAAGCGAGTTGTCACCTCTCTCTCTCTCTCTCTCTCTCTCTCTCTCTCTCTCTCTCTCTCTCTCTCTCTCTCTCTCTCTCTCTCTCTCTCTCTCTCTCTCTCTCTCTCTCTCTCTCTCTCTCTCTCTCTCTCTCTCTCTCTCTCTCTCTTCTTATACAGGCTCTCTAATTGTAATGTAGAGAGGGGTGCAGAATATGTATACTTAACCGCCGCAAGTCAGCGCGCCTCTCTTTAGGAAGCTTCTCCAGGGAGAGCTGCGAGCTACCGGACCAGTCGGCGACTCTCTGTGAGTTTCCCCCCTCTGGGTTCGGGGATATTGGCAACGGGTAGTCTGTCATAGCGAGGTGTGGGATCACGCTCACACGCACTGGAGAGCGGCGTAAAAGTTTGAAAGAGTTTTGCTGCAAAGAGAGCGCGACTGCGACCGGACGGTAAGTGTGGTTGTTAATGCCATTTATTTAGAATTAAGTTTAATTAAATATGAGATAAGATAGTATATCAATAAGAAGTAGTTGTTTAAAGTAAAATGTTAATCTCTGAAATTAGAGTCTATACGAATCACGGCCAGTGCCGTTTCCATGGTGCCATGACAAACGCGGTAAAATTTATAAGTGTGTAACATTTATAATAATGGTATCGAGCGGTTCACGTAATTAAATACTTAACGTTGAAAAGTAGTATATAGTTGTAAATGTTAGTGTAATAGCTCGATGGACATGGACATGGGCGCCGCCAGGATTTCTTTTAGGGGGGTGCATCCATCTGTGTTTACAAATTATTCAACTAATTAGTAAAACAGGATTTATAAGTCTGTGCGTATTTATTTTCCTTTAATACAGAAAGTTGTTTGGGGAAGGGCCCAAATTTTTTTCTTCCCGCTTCTCATGAGTGTTTAATGGACCCAATGTAGCTTTTAATAAATTTTTAGGTAGAATTTGTGTCTTAAAAAACTTATCACAGGAGAAATTTCGCGAATATAATAAAGTTCCAACAACTATAAAGGGGGGTCTGGGGGGTCCTCCCCCATAAAATTTTTGGAAACTTCACTCTAAAAAACAGGTTTTAACTAGTTTTGGTTCACCTAGTACGAATTTTCCATTTACATTTTTAGGTAAGATTTGCATTTGAAGAACTTATACTCTATTCATCTAGAATTGGCGCTTGAGAAATAGTGCTTTCCCCCACACTAGAAGCGTAACCATAGTTACGATCGTCGAGCAGCCAATAGTAAGCCTTCTTCGTCACTTTACCGATCGGTGGCGTATTTCCGTTTTGCGGTACTTTCTTGGCGAGTTTTGTCGCTTGGCGAGAATCACCGCAGCGGTCGTTGCGCCGCCTGTAAACATTTGTGAGACGCGAACACGCGGTTTCCGCCTGACGTGCCATGGAACACGCGAATATCGCAGATATTGAAATGAAAGATGTTAGAAAATTATTAAATGTTAGATAATTATTGAAAAAGTACACGCAGTCTCGCAAGTCACTATATCTTCCAGGAGCAAGATATCTTCAACAGTTTCTTTTTAATTTTCAATTTTTTCTCAAATTTGAACTAATGTTTTCAATTTATAGAACTCAACTTATTAGTTGCTTTAAATTTTCAAGATGATCAGTTTTTTAATTTGGGTTATGGGGTAACCTTTGGGTGCCACTCTTCAGTTCTGGGGGACATAATTCAGTCTTACTGTACTGTACGGAATTTTGTTTGGGTTTAATACGAACCATTAAAATTGGTGGACCGATTAGACAAGCTTCATGATGAACTTAATGAATATTGAGATTATTTCTAGGCTTAGTTTAATTTTTTTATTATTCCTTCTTAATGACAAATGATTTTCACATTTCCAAAAAATATTTAGTTTAATTTTGTTATACATAAATATAAAATAGTGTTTGAGGTTAGTTTACAATTTTCAAATAACTTTAAAAAATCCAGTTTTAAGTTGTAAAGCTGTAAGAAATCTTAACCTCAGAAAAATGCCAGATTTTCAGAGAGTCAGTTGAAATCATAATTAAGTAAATAACATCCATAAAAAAAGAATAACTGAACAGTGTTTCCCCTTTCTACAGCAAAAATTTTGTGTTTAACGTGTTTCTGGCATAAAAGATTCTATATTACAAATAACTAATTTTAAAATTTAGTTTTAACTGTTTTTTGGTAAATTTAATTTTTATTACCTTGAACATAATATTAATGATTAGCACTAAACCCTGTTAGAGCACATTAACAATTAACATTACAATCATAAACAAGAAAGCAAATAAATTTTCTTACTTTTCAAAATAGCGAACAGAATAAAATTATGCACGATTCCTCTAAGAACACTTAATAAAATAAAACACAATTTCATTACGAAAATTACAGCAAAGCGTATAAAGCGCTAATCGGTAGTGCTGCATTTACCATTTTTTACGTTCTTCATTTCAAGAAGTACCGCGGCGCGAGTACAGCAACAAGTAACCTCATCTGCGGTATCTGGCTGGGTTGCAATATTTATCTCAAAGTGGCGCCAACTGACAAAACTCGCCAAGAAAGTACCGCAAAACGGAAATACGCCGATCGGTGGTGGGGGAAGGAAATATTTTCAAGCGCCAGTTCAAAATGAACAGAGTATAACAGGGGCGGATTCAGTATTTGTTTTTGGGGGGGCTAAGAATTTGCATAATCCAATTTAATCTTCTTGATGATCTTAATATGTAAAAGGTAGTGAATTATCCTGCTCGAACTACTAAAAGGGGGTCCCCCCTCCAGAAAAATTTTTGAAATTTAATTAAAAAAACCATTTTTTCAATTCGTTTTGGTACGCCTCATCCGAATTTCCGATATAGATTTTATGGTAGAATTTTTACGCTTTGACAACTTAATATAAAATAAAGTTGTAATAATAGAGTTACAAGTACCAAGGGGGTCTGGGGGTCCTCCCTCAGAAAATTTTTGAAAATGTGACCTTAAAATAACAGGGTTTTAACTCATTTGGTGCATAAAATGCCATATTATATAGTGTAAAACTTTTCATTTTTTGGGAGGAGCTAAAGCCCCCTAGCCCCCCTGGATCTGCTAGTGGAACTTAATATAAAAAATAGAGTTCCAAGTACAAAAGGGGATCTGGGGGTTATCACCCAGAAATTTTTTGGAAATTTAACCCAAAAAACCAAGTTGAAACCCTTTCTATGTGGTTTGGGTACACTTAGTCCGATTTTTGCCAGGGGGGTGCAAGTGCACCCCCTTGCACCCCCCTCCCGGCGCCCATGTCACATGGATAGTTGCTAGGTTGTGTGTGCGGTTGTTTTGTTGTATGTAGGCTTTTTTTAATTGCATGTATGATGTATGAATAATTTTAAGGCATCGCAAATTTAAAATCATTTGAGACAATGTGGCCAACCGAAGAGTAGTACCGAGTATGCATCTGGTGGGACTGATTAATCAATAAGGAAGTTGCATGTGTCATATTTTCATAAACATTCAAGTGCTCCGTGTGGTTTTTTTTGTATGGTAAAATGAAATTTTAAAAAATTAAAATTAAATTCTTAAAAAGTTTTTAAATTTTTCGGGTAAAATGAAATTTCTCAATTTTTCCAAAAAAAAATTACAGTTGAGGGGAAAAAAATGACTCAGTTGTGATTTCTAGCGAACCACTTGGGCGAGGAAGACAAAATAGGGGTCGTTTTTTATTAATTAACCCGTTAACAGTGCCGCCCGAACTCAGCTCGGGCAACTACTAATTGCAGAATTTGTGATGCCGAGCTGAGCTCGGGCAAAGAAAAATTAACGTTTCCGTTTCCTGAAGCCCAAACTGAGTTCGTTTCGATGATGATAGTGATTTTTCGTTATTTTTTAGAGATTGTGAGACATCATGTTTGGATAATCTTCATCTTAATTTAATAAGATGTGTATACAATACTTTTTTATATGTATGTTAAAATAATAAATACAATTGTAATTACATTTAAATTTTGATTTTTTTTATTACAAGTTATTTTCATACACTAATAATAATATAAAGAACAAAATTAAACAGTCAAAAAAATTTTCAATTTTTGGTCAATTTTTCTAAAATAAATGTCACTGTTAAGGGATTAAAGTATTCTTTTACCAAAAAAATTTTCGAGTCCTGAGAGGGTCGTCTTCATTAGGGTGTTTTTTTAAACGAAAGTTCGAATTTTTTTCGGGGCACCCCCTCAAGAGGTGCCATTTGATATAAAACTAATATTCTGAGAGTTACAGCTCAAAAAAATAATATTTAGACCCCGCCCCCGAGTGTCAAAGTTTCAAAAAAAACTCTAAATTTTGCACGTTTTTAGCTATAAAATCCAAACTAATGGTTGTAAAAATACAAAGTGGGTTTCATTTTGTAGATAATTTATTTGGCTTCAACTTTTATAGTTGAATCTTATTTGTGAAGCTTAAAGATCATAAGATACGAGGGGTTTCATTAACTCCCCACGCAATATATATTTTTTAATAAGTGCCAGGAAATAACTTTAAATTTATCAGCTACCGTAAAATGGTTCAATAACATATAAATAATAGTAGTTTTAGACAACATAGGTACAAATTTAATATATTAAAGAGCGAAAAAAAAATTTTTCGTACATACCTGTTATTTTTTTCACAATTGTAAAATAATTCAAATAAAATATATAAAATATTTTTTCAACTACTTATTAAATGAATAATGGGTAAAAGTTGATAAACAAGCAAAAAAAATACAAATTAATATTATTTTTTGCTTCTCTCTACTCTAAAAAAAAGTTTTTGGTGAACGGTTTCCAGAGAAAGGCTTTTTAATTACTGAACCAAATGACACATATATGGTATCAAAATGTCCGGATTCTTTTCGGATTTCCGAGTAAGCCCTTCGATTTTTCAAAAAAATTCTCAATTTTAAAATATTTCTAGTTTTTTAAGATAATTGATAAGGTCGCAGTTACAAACGACCGATTGACGCCATATTTTAAAATAAACATGTTTTTTTTACCTTTTAAAAAGTACTTTCTTGATGAAATATCACTCAAAGACTGATAAAAACATTCTAAAACTTACATGAACGCCATTTTATACTAAAATTTCACACTTTTAGTCCAATATTTATAATTTTTAGACTGATTTTATCGAAATTAATTGTAAACATAGAGTGATGTTTTGTCTCTTATTATTTTCAATTGCTTAAGCTTAAACGGTATTGTTTAACAAGTCTGGGTTTAAAAAAACATGAATGATAAACACTAGGCATATTATACTAACAAGTTACTTTAAAATAATGGTTTTTGTTTGGTCCCAATATTGATAAACAATTAGAATTATTTATTTTTGCAATCATAGATTAAACATAATGAAGATGAATATTTTAAAAAAACATTTCGTTAAAATTTTTGATAAGTTGTGCTTAATTATTCAAACTTTTAAGGAATATTTATTCATTGAGGGGATTTGGTGACGTATTTTTGGAAAGTTGGTTGACGTTTTTTCTGTATTTGTTTATGTAAATTTCTTAAATTACATTGTTTATTAATTAATTGTTAATTAAATTACATAAATTACCGTAAATTGTTTTATAAAGTGTATTAAGTTCAGCGAGTTGGAATTTGTGGGAATTGCGAAGCAATTCCAAAAGGTCCTTCGTCAGCAGTTTACGGGGGTTGGTGAGTGATAGCGAGCAGGGGGCGGTAGCTCCCTAGTTTTCTAAAAAATAGAAATTTTATTTTCATCGCTTTGACAGTATTTTTCATAAGATCTCTCTATTTTAGAAGTAGTTTTGAGAGCAGTATTCGACACGACCCTTATCTGAAGTTTTTAAATTTAAATTGAACTGATGTAAATAAAATTGTACAAAGTTCGAGTTTATGATAAAGAAGTCAATTCAAAACTAAATATCATTAAAAATATTGGAAGTTTCTTTTCTATGCATTAGGAAAAATTCAATATATCTTCAAAGAAAGGAATCTTTCAAGTGCTTGGTATTTATAATTAATATTTTATTTTAATATAATTATTATATATAATAATATTAATATAATTTAATTATTTTTATATAATTAATATTGGTATTTATAATTAAGGCTTGATATATCAAACCATCCCTAGGTAGCATTGTATCATGCTAGACGTAATGCAAAACTCCAATATTGCGTGAAAAATTCTCCTTTTTAAATACGATTGTATCTAGCCCTTAAAAAAGGTAGCTGTAATCGGAAGTACCTGTGGTATTCCACTGATATATCAAGGGGGTTGGTAGGGGACCCGCCACCCCCATTCTCCCCAAAAAACTCATTTCATCAATCAAAACCAATCAAAAATCAGACTGATTAAAAATCAGTCAATATTTCAAAAGTAGATAGAAAATGGGGGTTCTGCCACATTGCGGAGGTGCGGAGTGTCTGGGGGGCCGGTACTTTGCGGAGTGTCTGGACCGATACTTTGCGGAGTGTCTGGAGGTGACTCCTGCGCCGGTGATAAGGGTAAAATGCGACGCTCGTTGATAAAAGATCGGTACTTTGCGGCTCCCCGAGTAGAGGGGAGGCTAATTAAGAAGATTAATTAGCAATTAACAGAAGGCGTGCAGATACTTTGCGGCTGTCTGCGAGGTAAAATGGGCAAAACGCGGAACTGACTGTCTTGGCCGGTACTTTGGGGCTCTGTCTGGGCCTTTACTTTGCGGAGTGTCTGGGTCGATACTTTGCGGAGTGTCTGATGGGCAGGTACTTTGCGGCTGTCTGAGCGAGCAAATTGGGCAAAATGTGACTGTCTGGCCAGGTATTTTGCGGAACTGACTATAAGGGCAAGTACTTTGCGGCTGTCTGGGTAAGTACTTTGGGGGTCTACCACTAAATTGGGGTTCTGTCTGGACAGGTACTTTGCGGCTGTCTGGCCTGGTACTTTAGGTAAAATGGGCTAAATGCGGCTGTCTGGCCAGGTACTTTGGGTAAAATGGGGCTGTCTGGGCATATACTTTGCGGATATGTCTGAGCAGATACTTTGCGGCTCTAGGACTTTGCAGCTCTACCACTATATATCGGAGCTCTAAGACCCACCAGCCAATCAGCAGAAAGCTAAATGATAGTTAAAATTATTTTACTGCATACAATTATAAGGTTAATTAACAAACTGTAACTGCTGTTTCAAAATCAGGTCATATTTTTTCATATGACGTCCAGTGGGAAAAAATCACGTCAACTATGACGTCCTTTTTCAGTCAGAAAAAATGACGTCAATTTAAAACTACATTTAGACGTCAGATTTACGTCACCTAGAATGACCTAATTTTGATGAATGGTGATAATTTGGTCAATTTTACGTCACTTGGAATGACGTGAATTGCACGACGTCATAAATGTGGTCATTATTACGTCAGTCTAAGTGACGTAATTTTAAACACGTCATGAATTTGGTCATTTTTGCGTCATTTAAATGGCGTGATATTTAGTACGTCATTAATTTGGTCATTTTTTCGTCACCTAAAATGACGTGATATTTAGTACGTCATTGATTTGGTCATTTTTTCGTCACCTAAAATGACGTGGTATTTAGTACGTCATAAATTTGGTCATTTTTTGGTCACCTAAATGACGTGATATTTAGTACGCCATAAATTTGGTCCTACTTTCGTCAGCTAAAATGACGTGATATTTAATACGTCATTTCGTCACATAAAATGACGTAATATTTAATGCGTCATACATTTGGTAGTTTTCACGTCTCTTGATGTAATTTTTTAGGTCTCATTAATTTGAGGCCTTTTTGCAACCTTTTGACCCACTTCGAACATGAATAAAAAAGCGGTTAAAAACGACGAATTTTTGTATATAAAATTTCACACTTCCAATCAATCGAATTCGTCTTTTCCGACATCTATCGGTGTTACCCGACACTCCTGTTGTAAAAAAAGAAATTTGCTAAGATAATGTCGGAGAAGTGGTATTATCCGGCATCAGATAATGATGATACAATATACTCGCTCATATTGGATGTCGTCTTAAATTTGGCGTTGATTAAAAATTTAATTTAAAATTTATTTTTTTAATATTTTTAAATGATGTTTTTATAAATTTCAAAAATCAAATTTACATGGGCTATATAATTTCAGTGCTGAATAAGAATATTTCCTTTGATTGGAAAAATAAATCATTAAATTAATTTAACAAATTAATTTTAAAGAAGGTCTAAAAGTGTAATAATCCCTTAAAAGTTTTAAAATGCAAAAAAAGTTAAGTTTAATTTTCCAAATATGTTTACCCGTTTTTGGCTAAAAAGTTCTATTTTTCTTTCAAGTTCTGGTAAAAAAATTTTGGGGCATTTATTTATCAGACACATAAGTGTCTGACCTATATAATTTCAGACACCAAAAACACATCTGAATTTCAGACTTATAATTGTAAGTTTTGTGGTATCGAAGAGCTGAGTCAAGTGTCTGAATAGTGACACCGTCTGAATTTAAGACATTTCGAGCTGCATGTGCACTCTATGACATTCTTCCTCCTCGCCTCGGGTGCCGGCGCGCGACGCTGTTTTGAACGCCATTTTCATTTTTCACGATGTTGATGATCTCGAAGACGAAGCGTGATACACAAGTAAGTGTTTATTAATACTTGTTCATTTCTTGTGCTTCGTCAATGTGTGTATTCATGATTATGTTATAAATCCACAAGATAACTTCGGCTTCAAAATGGGTTTGGTTTGTAAATGCTAACAAAATCTAAAAAATATTTCAAAATCAAGATAATACTTGCAGATCTTTTTAGAATGTACTATTTCGTACGGGAAAACATTTACTTATCGCTCTTACTTTTTGAGTATTAATTTGATTTTATAACTAATGGAGGGTTGTTTACATTTATTATTACTATATGTATTGTATGACAGCGCTACTGTTTGCAATGCAACCCACATTGACTCTAAAAACATATTGTAGATGTAGTGCACATTTTACAATCTAACATTTATAGGGATTGATAAAATTTCAACTAAAATTTAAAACGAAACATGGGGGAAACTGATCTTAAAAATCTTGATTTATCATTAAATTTAAAATAATTAAATTCAACCAAAAAGTACATTAATAGGATACAAATCATATTAATGATAATGAAGTAACAAATTTATAGGTCAAGTTTAGTTGACATTCCGGGTAAGGTAAATATCGCCAGCTAATACATTCCCCGCAAGATATTGTTTTGGTTTATTCATTGTGTTTACAACATTAGTATTTCCCTCCCCTGGTCACTTAATTTCACATTGATAAACCCCCTTCCTCTCCTCCAAATGTGAAATTTTTAAGGACAGTCTTAACTTTCACACGGTGTCGACAAACATCTTATCCCAAAAAAGATTGTTTAAGGAATTGAACCAATTTACATTACATAAACATTGGGTCTTAAAGCTGAGTTAAAAATTCCTATGTTTTGGTCACCCATTGTGTTTCCAATTACATATACATATGTTTAATGATTTTCTGCATTTAGGTATTATTATTGATCTTAAATAACATCTTTTTAATATTCCTACTACAAAAATTCTAAGGGCTATAAATAACACTGAAAAACGTGGTAAGGGCCTTTTTCTTAGGGTTCTGTGATGGACATATGCTTGGAATTTTTGACTTAAGTAACTAATTCCTATTTGAATATACTGTATTGTGATTTTGTCAAAAATTTTTATTTCCTATAGGTGCTGATGGTAGCTGTCGAGGACTGCCAGGTACCACCACCAGCCAGGTCTGAAGTGAATCAAGAGAAGTTAAATTTCATTTGGTTAGTACATTTTTATTAAAAAATGCTGTTTATATTTCTGTTAAGCTACCTCCCCATAAAATATATTGTTTTGGTTTTGGTTAATTCAAATCACTGTGTTGAATGTTGCAACTTTGTTTAATGATTCCCTGCATTTAGATTTGATCTTGAATATCTTTTTCATATTCCTAATACAAAAATCCTAACGGTTATAACTCACTGAATAACGTGGCAAGGGCCTTTTTCTTAGGGTTCTGTGATGGACATAATCTGAGGATTTTTAACTTAATTAACTAATTCCTATTTGAATATACTGCATTGTAATTTTGTCAAAATTTTTTTATTTCCTACAGGTGCTGATGGAAGCTGTCGAGGACTCTTAATCTGCCAGGTATACCAACAGCCAGGTCTGAAGTGCATCGAGGGAAGTTAAATTTCATTTTGGTTAGTACATTTTTATTAAAAAATACTGTTTATATTTCTGTTAAGCTACCTCCCCAAACAATATATTGTTTTGGTTTTGGTTAATTCACTGTGTTGAATATTGCAACTTTGTTTAATGATTCCCTGCATTTAGATTTGATCTTGAATATCTTTTTCATATTCTTACTACAAAAATCCTAAGGGTTATAACTAACACTGAATAACATGGCAAGGTGTCTTTTTCTTAGGGTTCTGGGATGGACATAATCTGAGAATTTTTAACTTAATTAACTAATTCCTATTTGAATATACTGCATTGTAATTTTGTCAAAAAGAATTTTATTTCCTACAGGTGCTGATGGAAGCTGTCGAGGACTCTTAATCTGCCAGGTCTGAAGTGCATCGAGGGAAGTTAAATTTCATTTGGTTAGTACATTTTTATTAAAAAATGCTGTTTATATTTCTGTTAAGCTACCCCCCCCCCGAAAAATATTGTTTTGGTTTTGGTTAATTCACTGTGTTGAATGTTGCAACTTTGTTTAATGATTCCCTGCATTTAGATTTGATTTTGAATATCTTTTTCATATTCTTACTACAAGAATCCTAAGGGTTATTTATAACTAACACTGAATAACGTGGCAAGGGCTTTTTTCTTAGGGTTCTGGGATGGACAGAATCTGAGAATTTTTAACTTAATTAACTAATTCCTATTTGAATATACTGCATTGTAATTTTGTCAAAAATTTTTTATTTCCTACAGGTGCTGATGGAAGCTGTCGAGGACTCTTAATCTGCCAGGTATACCACCAGCCAGGTCTGAAGTGCATCGAGGGAAGTTAAATTTCATTTGGTTAGTACATTTTTATTAAAAAATGCTGTTTATATTTCTGTTAAGCTACCTCCCCAAAAAATATATTGTTTTGGTTTTGGTTAATTCACTGTGTTGAATGTTGCAACTTTGTTTAATGATTCCCTGCATTTATATTTGATCTTGAATATCTTTTTCATATTCTTACTACAAAAATCCTAAGGGTTATTTATAACTAGCACTGAATAACGTGGCAAGGGCTTTTTTCTTAGGGTTCTGGGATGGACAGAATCTGAGAATTTTTAACTTAATTAACTTATTCCTATTTGAATATACTGCATTTTAGTTTTGTCAAAAAAATTTTTATTTCCTACAGGTGCTGATGGAAGCTGTCGAGGACTCTTAATCCTGCCAGGTCTGAAGTGCATCGAGGGAAGTTAAATTTTATTTGGTTAGTACATTTTTATACAAAAATGCTGTTTGTTTCTTTTAAGCTACCCCCCCCCCCGAAAAATATTGTTTTGGTTTGTTCTTGGTGTTGAATTTTACAACTTTAGTATTTCCCTCCCCTAGTCATTTAATTTCACATTGAGAAACCCCTTCCTCCCCTCCAAATGTGAAATTTTGAAGGAGATCCTCTAAATTTCACATGGTGTCGACAAATATCTGGTCCCAAAAAGATGGTTAAGTAAGGTTTTACAATCTAAAAAACACTTAGGGTCAAGTTATATTAAAGGTTAATGTTATTCTATTTTCTGGTGACTTCTTTGATTAAGACTAATTTAAATACTAACTGACATGAGTTATTTTTGGAGTGCACAGTTCCCCCTCTAATCACACCTCTACACTAGGCTGTTAACCCGTAGCAGGGGACGTGGGGTCTCCCAGACTCCGCAACGATAATTTGATAACATCGATCATTTTAAGTCTATTGGAAAATTGTTTAGAAAGAATTTTATTTCTTCATAAAGCTAAAGAAAATATTTTTCTATCAAGAGATAAATGTTCAAATAACAATGTACTGAAATATCAGAATCGTATCTTAACTAGACGATTTTTAAAAAATATAGAAATTTGCGGAGTCTGAGACCCCACGTCCCCTTGTATGTTCCAATTTTTCACATCCCCTGTTACGGGTTAATGTAAGCTAGTGTTTAAGAATATTTTATATACAGTTTACTCTTGATGTGACAAAGTTGAAAAGACTGATAAAAATTTCTAGATAATAGCTTTTAGCTCAAGCAGGGGTAGAAGTCGTCCTATATTTCCTATAAATCCTATATTTTCAAAAAACATGAATAAAGCGTCCTATATATCCTATATTTAAAAAAATAATCCTATATTCCATCAAACGACCCTACTTTCGAGTTCAAGTATTCAAAATTTAAATTAAATGTCTTGAATATCATTAAAAATAAATTAGAAAAAATTCAAATTGTAAATTGTCTCACAATTGCAATTTTTGTCTCATGTCGATATTCTCGACTTTAAAACTTGGTTTTGGAATAAGTTTACATGTGTCCAAAATATGGACAGTTTTAGCGAGCATATTAAAAGATTTACCACTTAAATTGCTTGCTATTATGTAAGAAAGCAAAGTCGCTTGATATTATTAAGTATTTTTCAGTAGTTTTTTTTATCAGGAAAACAGTCTTAAAAGATATTTTCTGGGTATTAATAGATTTTAAAATTGCTTGAAATTGTTTTTTAAACAAAAAAAAAACATTTTTTTTAGATTTTCCCATTCATGCATTTTTACTTTTTGCATTATGGATTAAATTAAGTATGGTTTTACTAAAAGTATTTTTGAAATTAAATACATTAATTTTGTTTTCAAAGTTCATTAGTTTGAAAATTCATGGAAGTATTTAGTTGCAATATAGTTTGACACTTTTAGCCAACTTTTGTAGCCAAGTACAAGTAAATTTGAGGTTATAAGCCTAAATACCAAACACTTAAAACTGATACAGAAGTGTCTTTAGTCCTGTTACCAAACTATTAAAATTTTATTTTCGTCCTATTTATTTTTTTGAAAAATCCTATATATTTATATTTGGTCACTTCTACCCCTGCTCAAGTAAAATTAGAGGAATATACCTAATAAGTCTAGGATGAAAATATTTGTAAAAAATATTTATGAGATAATAATTAAAATTGTCTTATGGAGAGTATTTCACCACAAACTTGGTTCAAATTTAGCTGCAACATTAATTTTAGTTATTTTTATTTTATATTAAGTTTTTAAAAAAATATTAGATATAATTTAAGTAAAGCTGATTTCTTATTACCTTGTAGGAAATGTCATGTATACCAAGTCCTGCTGCTTTGAATATGTTTATCTGCTTATGTGACAAGTGCCTTCTTCCAAGTCCTACATTGTTACTAATATGTATTTCTCTCAAGCTTATGGTTGTTACAGTAAAAAATTAAAACAATAAAATAAAAAAATTAAGTCAAACTGTGTTTTGCTTACATTTTACTTATTTTTATGTCTACTATCAAATAAAAATCAAGTGTAAATTAACTAATTCATTCTTAATTATCTAAAAATGTGTTTTCAACATACAAAACATTCTAATTTGGAAAATTAATATTTTTGGATAAGAATTAGCATTTAATGCATTAAAAATTAAGATGACTAAATAATTTGAAATTCGGTTAAACATTTTATAGGTGCCTTTTGTTGATTTTTAGTTGAACTTCAAAATCCTTTTAATACATAATATAATCGTTCATTTATTCTGTAAATAGTTTACTTTTTTGTGATTGGTATGTTTTGTCCTGTGCACTGGTTATTTACAAATAATGGTTAAAATATGCTAACTTGATCAAATGAATTGACACAATTTATCTATATGATTAATTATTTAAATTAAGTTAGCATATTTTAACTATTGAAGGCTAACCTAACCAGTGTCTAGGGCAAATAACAGGTCATTCACGTCATACCGAATACGTGAAAAAAACGTTATCGAATCACGTGAAAATCACGTCGTTTAACCACGTATAAAAAACGTCATAAAATCACGTAAATATGATCACATATGCCGTCAAAATCACGTCCTAAATGCCGTCAAAATTCACGACATATGACGTCAAATTCACGTCATTTATGACGTGTAAAATCACGTAAATTTTATACGTCGTTTATAACGTCCAAATCACGTAAATATGATCACGTCGTTTTTTACGTCAAAATCACGCCATAAAATCACGTCAAAGTTCACGTCACATATGTTGTCAAATTCACGTCATTTATGACGTCGAAAATGACGACGAAAGGTTGGACATTTCGACGCAAAACATGACGTCAATTTTAAGGCATTTTTTGACGAAAAAATGACGTCAAAAATCACGTCATTCGTCTACTTGGGTGATATATCAAGGGGGTTGGTAGGGGACCCGCCACCCCCATTCTCCCCAAAAAACTCATTTCATCAATCAAAACCAATCAAAAATCAGACTGATTAAAAATCAGTCAATATTTCAAAAGTAGATAGAAAATGGGGGTTCTGCCACATTGCGGAGGTGCGGAGTGTCTGGGGGGCCGGTACTTTGCGGAGTGTCTGGACCGATACTTTGCGGAGTGTCTGGAGGTGACTCCTGCGCCGGTGATAAGGGTAAAATGCGACGCTCGTTGATAAAAGATCGGTACTTTGCGGCTCCCCGAGTAGAGGGGAGGCTAATTAAGAAGATTAATTAGCAATTAACAGAAGGCGTGCAGATACTTTGCGGCTGTCTGCGAGGTAAAATGGGCAAAACGCGGAACTGACTGTCTTGGCCGGTACTTTGGGGCTCTGTCTGGGCCTTTACTTTGCGGAGTGTCTGGGTCGATACTTTGCGGAGTGTCTGATGGGCAGGTACTTTGCGGCTGTCTGAGCGAGCAAATTGGGCAAAATGTGACTGTCTGGCCAGGTATTTTGCGGAACTGACTATAAGGGCAAGTACTTTGCGGCTGTCTGGGTAAGTACTTTGGGGGTCTACCACTAAATTGGGGTTCTGTCTGGACAGGTACTTTGCGGCTGTCTGGCCTGGTACTTTAGGTAAAATGGGCTAAATGCGGCTGTCTGGCCAGGTACTTTGGGTAAAATGGGGCTGTCTGGGCATATACTTTGCGGATATGTCTGAGCAGATACTTTGCGGCTCTAGGACTTTGCAGCTCTACCACTATATATCGGAGCTCTAAGACCCACCAGCCAATCAGCAGAAAGCTAAATGATAGTTAAAATTATTTTACTGCATACAATTATAAGGTTAATTAACAAACTGTAACTGCTGTTTAACTGTAATATAGATGAAATTAGCAAATTGCAGCTCTTCCACTATATTGGGGCTCTAGAACTCATGCAACAACAAGAAGCTAAATTGAGACTTTCCAAATTATTTTAAGATAACATTAATTGTTAGTTAAAGTTATTAACAAAGGTTAATTAACAGTTTAAGTTATTTTACATAAAATTATAAGGTTAATGAACAAACTAACCGCTGTAATATATTACCTATTCAATGCCCATACTGGAATAAAAGACCAAGACAATCACAAACTCAAAAATGTAGACTGCACTACTCACCTGTCATTGAGACTCCCTTAACAATGCACCGGCGAACCGCCCCTCTTACCTTTCACAGAGCAATATGTGTGGCGATAACGGGGTAACCTCCATTGGGATTGATAGCGATTGCATCTTTTCCCGCAATACCAAGGGGAGATGGTTTTCAAAAGATATATATTTTTTCATTACAATCATTTTTTCTATTTCGTTAAATTTACAGTTCAATATTCACTTTAGTTACAGTTTGACACAAAATGCTTATCCTATCCCAATCCTTAACTTTGAAAATACAGTATTTTCACCAGAAAGGATACTTTGAAAAATTGAGAATGATCGAACATTATCAAACAACCAAACATATAATACGTTATCCCATTGGTGGAATTATTTTTATTTCACTTTGATCAGGAAAGGATACTTTGAAAAATTGAGAATACATTTTCAGACCACTTGACATATAATACGTTATCCTATTGGTGGAATTATTTTACAACTTCGATTAAAAATTACTAATTATGTTCATATTGGATAAGATCTTAAATATTTTAAGCATTTTTTAAAAATAAAATATACTTTTATTACGAATTCTGTTCGAGGAGTTGATTTTTTCATAGAATGTTAGACTCATTCAAGTTAAAAATGACAAATCCATTAATTTTACTATATTTCAATTGAAGATATTACATATTTTATTCGCATAGAAGCTTTTTCTAGATTTAAACGTGATAATATATGATTAATCACCTAAACAAAAACTATTCCATTACACTTTCTTCTGAAAGCATTGTGTGAATGAGAGAATTTTTATACAAAAATTGTAAAATATATACGATTTTCCCAACAGTTGAAAAAATTTCAATCATTAACCTTTTATTTAAAGTACATTATTTGACTGGCACTACAGAACATACATTCATTTTATTCATAACTTTTACTATATTTATTAAACATGTAATATTTTTTTTTCTATACTAAAGAGAACTGCTTTGGTTATTTTTCAATTCATGGAATGGTTACGTTGATCATTTTCAACCTTTTTAAAAATAATTTTTTAACCCATCGGCTATACTTGCTCTACAAGAATTTTACCCTCTGCTGTACATTTTTACTAACAATTTATATTATTCACTAAAGCAAACAATATAATACTTATAAACTAACTTATGAAAGAAATCCTTTATGGATATAATGTTTTCTCTTACCTAAAGCCTTCTTTCATCTATAATCCATATAGAAAATTAAACTATTCTAATAAAAATTAAAGGGGAAACATGACTCAAAAGGAAACATACATTATAAAAACCAAGAAAATTATTACTGAATCTATAAGAAAACCTAAAAACTCTGCTAAAAATAAAATCTTAACTGAAAATTTTATTAAAAATTAAAACACATGTAGAGAAATAACTTAATACTTTGTTAAAAATAAAAACGAACACAGAAAAACTTTCACTGAAAAAGTAAAATCTTTGTTAAATATAAAAACTTATTCACTTCGAAACTAAAACTTAACATAAAATTTTGTTAAAAATAAAAACTTAACTGAAAATTTTGTTAAAAATTAAGACACATGTAGAAAAATAACTTAATACTTTGTTAAAAATAAAAACGAACACAGAAAAACTTTCACTGAAAAACTAAAATCTTTGTTAAATATAAAAACTTAATCACTTCGAAACTAAAAACTTAATTAAAACCTTTGTTAAAAATAAAAACTTAACTGAAAATTTTGTTAAATATTAGGATACATGCAGAAAAATAACTTAATACTCTGCTAAAAATAAAATCTTAACTGAAAATTTTATTAAAAATTAAAACACATGTAGAGAAATAACTTAATACTTTGTTAAAAATAAAAACGAACACAGAAAAACTTTCACTGAAAAAGTAAAATCTTTGTTAAATATAAAAACTTATTCACTTCGAAACTAAAATTTAACAAAAAATTTTGTTAAAAATAAAAACTTAACTGAAAATTTTGTTAAAAATTAAGACACATGTAGAAAAATAACTTAATACTTTGTTAAAAATAAAAACGAACACAGAAAAACTTTCACTGAAAAACTAAAATCTTTGTTAAATATAAAAACTTATTCACTTCGAAACTAAAACTTAACTAAAAATTTTGTTAAAAATAAAAACTTAACTTAAAATTTTGTTAAATATTAGGATACATGCAGAAAAATAACTTAATACTTTGTTAAAAATAAAAACTTAACTAAAAATTTTGTTAAAAATAAAAACTTAACTAAAAATTTTGTTAAAAATAAAAACTTAAATGAAAATTTTGTTAAAAATTAAGGTACATGCAGAAAAATAACTTAATACTTTGTTAAAAATAAAAACGAACACAGAAAAAACTTTACAAGAAATGAAAACTTATACACTGAAAAATTAAAATCTTTGTTAAATGTAAAAACTTAACTGAAAATTTTGTTAAAAATAAAAACTTCACTGAAAATTTTGTTAAAAATTAAGACAAATGCTGAAAAATAACTCATTACTTTGCTAAAAGTAAAAATGAACACAGAAAAAACTTTACAAGAAATGAAAACTTATACACTGAAAAACTAAAGTCTTTGTTAAATATAAAAACTTATTCACTACGAAACTGAAAACTTTGTTTGAAATGAACTAGAAAACGAAAAACTTTACACTAGAAATGAAAACTTATACACTAAAAAACTAAAATCTTTGTTAAAAATAAAAGCTTAACTGAAAATTTTGTTAAAAAATTAAGACAAATGCAGAAAAATAACATAATACTTTGTTAAATGTAAAAACTTAAAAGCTACAAAACTAAAATATCTGTTTAAAATAAATGAAAACTTACAAGAAATTTTACAAGAATTAAAAATTTACACTAAAAACTTTACCAAAAAGAAATTATTACGAGAAACTTTAACAGAAAGAAAAACTTAAAAACCATCAAACAAAAAAAACTTTGTTAAAAATAAAGGCAAATACAGAAAATAACTTAATACTTTGTTAAATATTAAAACTTAGAAACTATGAAACGAAAAACTTTACCATAAATAAAAACTTATACACTACAAAACTAAAATATTTGTTAAAAATAAAATAAAACTTTGAAAAAATTTTACAAGAAATAAAAATTTACACTAAAAACTTTACCAAAAAGAAATTATTACGAAAAACCTTAACAAAAGAAAAACCTAAAAACTATAAAACTAAAAACTTTGTTAAAAATCAAGACACATGTAGAAAAATAACTTAATACTTTGTTCAATATAAAAACTTAGAACCTATAAAACTAAAAACTTTGCTAAAAATAAAAACTTTAGGAAAACTTTGTTAAAAATAAAGAAATCAATACAGAAAATTTTAAAAATAAATAAAAACTTCGAAAAAATATTACAAGAAATAAAAAATAACACTAAAAAATTTATCAAAAAGAGATACTTACAAGTTATAAAACTAAAAACTTTGTTAAAAATAAAATTAAATTGAAAAGTTAAAATAAAAAAAACTAAAAACTTTATCAAAAAGAAATACTTCTTGTTAAAAAAAAATATACTTTGAAAAATTTGTACAAGAAATACACTAAAAACTTTACCAATAACGTCCATACTTTGTTAAAATTAGAAGACAGATAGATTCACGTCCCCCTTTCGTTGAGACCCTTTTTTTTATTATGAAAACTCGGTGGGCTGAAAACTCCTTCTTAATGAAGGAAATTTAAAAAAAGTACTTTTAAATTTTTCAGCCCACGTTTTACATAATAATTAAAAAAAAGGGTCCCAATGAAAGGAGGATGTGAATCTATATGTCTTCTAATTTTAACAAAGTATGGACGTTATTGGTAAAGTTTTTAGTGTATTTCTTGTACAAATTTTTCAAAGTATATTTTTTTTAACAAGAAGTATTTCTTTTTGATAAAGTTTTTAGTTTTTTTTATTTTAACTTTTCAATTTAATTTTATTTTTAACAAAGTTTTTAGTTTTATAATTTGTAAGTATCTCTTTTTGATAAATTTTTTAGTGTTATTTTTTATTTCTTGTAATATTTTTTCGAAGTTTTTATTTATTTTTAAAATTTTCTGTATTGATTTCTTTATTTTTAACAAAGTTTTCCTAAAGTTTTTATTTTTAGCAAAGTTTTTAGTTTTATAGGTTCTAAGTTTTTATATTGAACAAAGTATTAAGTTATTTTTCTACATGTGTCTTGATTTTTAACAAAGTTTTTAGTTTTATAGTTTTTAGGTTTTTCTTTTGTTAAGGTTTTTCGTAATAATTTCTTTTTGGTAAAGTTTTTAGTGTAAATTTTTATTTCTTGTAAAATTTTTTCAAAGTTTTATTTTATTTTTAACAAATATTTTAGTTTTGTAGTGTATAAGTTTTTATTTATGGTAAAGTTTTTCGTTTCATAGTTTCTAAGTTTTAATATTTAACAAAGTATTAAGTTATTTTCTGTATTTGCCTTTATTTTTAACAAAGTTTTTTTTGTTTTATGGTTTTTAAGTTTTTCTTTCTGTTAAAGTTTCTCGTAATAATTTCTTTTTGGTAAAGTTTTTAGTGTAAATTTTTAATTCTTGTAAAATTTCTTGTAAGTTTTCATTTATTTTAAACAGATATTTTAGTTTTGTAGCTTTTAAGTTTTTACATTTAACAAAGTATTATGTTATTTTTCTGCATTTGTCTTAATTTTTTAACAAAATTTTCAGTTAAGCTTTTATTTTTAACAAAGATTTTAGTTTTTTAGTGTATAAGTTTTCATTTCTAGTGTAAAGTTTTTCGTTTTCTAGTTCATTTCAAACAAAGTTTTCAGTTTCGTAGTGAATAAGTTTTTATATTTAACAAAGACTTTAGTTTTTCAGTGTATAAGTTTTCATTTCTTGTAAAGTTTTTTCTGTGTTCATTTTTACTTTTAGCAAAGTAATGAGTTATTTTTCAGCATTTGTCTTAATTTTTAACAAAATTTTCAGTGAAGTTTTTATTTTTAACAAAATTTTCAATTAAGTTTTTATATTTAACAAAGATTTTAATTTTTCAGTGTATAAGTTTTCATTTCTTGTAAAGTTTTTTCTGTGTTCGTTTTTATTTTTAACAAAGTATTAAGTTATTTTTCTGCATGTACCTTAATTTTTAACAAAATTTTCAGTTAAGTTTTTATTTTTAACAAAATTTTTAGTTAAGTTTTTATTTTTAACAAAGTATTAAGTTATTTTTCTGCATGTATCCTAATATTTAACAAAATTTTAAGTTTTTATTTTTAACAAAATTTTTAGTTAAGTTTTAGTTTCGAAGTGAATAAGTTTTTATATTTAACAAAGATTTTAGTTTTTCAGTGAAATTTTTTCTGTGTTCGTTTTTATTTTTAACAAAGTATTAAGTTATTTTTCTACATGTGTCTTAATTTTTAACAAAATTTTCAGTTAAGTTTTTATTTTAAACAAAATTTTTTGTTAAGTTTTAGTTTCGAAGTGAATAAGTTTTTATATTTAACAAAGATTTTAGTTTTTCAGTGAAAGTTTTTCTGTGTTCGTTTTTATTTTTAACAAAGTATTAAGTTATTTCTCTACATGTGTTTTAATTTTTAATAAAATTTTCAGTTAAGATTTTATTTTTAGCAGAGTTTTTAGGTTTTCTTATAGATTCAGTAATAATTTTCTTGGTTTTTATAATGTATGTTTCCTTTTGAGTCATGTTTCCCCTTTAATTTTTATTAGAATAGTTTAATTTTCTATATGGATTATAGATGAAAGAAGGCTTTAGGTAAGAGAAAACATTATATCCATAAAGGATTTCTTTCATAAGTTAGTTTATAAGTATTATATTGTTTGCTTTAGTGAATAATATAAATTGTTAGTAAAAATGTACAGCAGAGGGTAAAATTCTTGTAGAGCAAGTATAGCCGATGGGTTAAAAAATTATTTTTAAAAAGGTTGAAAATGATCAACGTAACCATTCCATGAATTGAAAAATAACCAAAGCAGTTCTCTTTAGTATAGAAAAAAAAATATTACATGTTTAATAAATATAGTAAAAGTTATGAATAAAATGAATGTATGTTCTGTAGTGCCAGTCAAATAATGTACTTTAAATAAAAGGTTAATGATTGAAATTTTTTCAACTGTTGGGAAAATCGTATATATTTTACAATTTTTGTATAAAAATTCTCTCATTCACACAATGCTTTCAGAAGAAAGTGTAATGGAATAGTTTTTGTTTAGGTGATTAATCATATATTATCACGTTTAAATCTAGAAAAAGCTTCTATGCGAATAAAATATGTAATATCTTCAATTGAAATATAGTAAAATTAATGGATTTGTCATTTTTAACTTGAATGAGTCTAACATTCTATGAAAAAATCAACTCCTCGAACAGAATTCGTAATAAAAGTATATTTTATTTTTAAAAAATGCTTAAAATATTTAAGATCTTATCCAATATGAACATAATTAGTAATTTTTAATCGAAGTTGTAAAATAATTCCACCAATAGGATAACGTATTATATGTCAAGTGGTCTGAAAATGTATTCTCAATTTTTCAAAGTATCCTTTCCTGATCAAAGTGAAATAAAAATAATTCCACCAATGGGATAACGTATTATATGTTTGGTTGTTTGATAATGTTCGATCATTCTCAATTTTTCAAAGTATCCTTTCTGGTGAAAATACTGTATTTTCAAAGTTAAGGATTGGGATAGGATAAGCATTTTGTGTCAAACTGTAACTAAAGTGAATATTGAACTGTAAATTTAACGAAATAGAAAAAATGATTGTAATGAAAAAATATATATCTTTTGAAAACCATCTCCCCTTGGTATTGCGGGAAAAGATGCAATCGCTATCAATCCCAATGGAGGTTACCCCGTTATCGCCACACATATTGCTCTGTGAAAGGTAAGAGGGGCGGTTCGCCGGTGCATTGTTAAGGGAGTCTCAATGACAGGTGAGTAGTGCAGTCTACATTTTTGAGTTTGTGATTGTCTTGGTCTTTTATTCCAGTATGGGCATTGAATAGGTAATATATTACAGCGGTTAGTTTGTTCATTAACCTTATAATTTTATGTAAAATAACTTAAACTGTTAATTAACCTTTGTTAATAACTTTAACTAACAATTAATGTTATCTTAAAATAATTTGGAAAGTCTCAATTTAGCTTCTTGTTGTTGCATGAGTTCTAGAGCCCCAATATAGTGGAAGAGCTGCAATTTGCTAATTTCATCTATATTACAGTTAAACAGCAGTTACAGTTTGTTAATTAACCTTATAATTGTATGCAGTAAAATAATTTTAACTATCATTTAGCTTTCTGCTGATTGGCTGGTGGGTCTTAGAGCTCCGATATATAGTGGTAGAGCTGCAAAGTCCTAGAGCCGCAAAGTATCTGCTCAGACATATCCGCAAAGTATATGCCCAGACAGCCCCATTTTACCCAAAGTACCTGGCCAGACAGCCGCATTTAGCCCATTTTACCTAAAGTACCAGGCCAGACAGCCGCAAAGTACCTGTCCAGACAGAACCCCAATTTAGTGGTAGACCCCCAAAGTACTTACCCAGACAGCCGCAAAGTACTTGCCCTTATAGTCAGTTCCGCAAAATACCTGGCCAGACAGTCACATTTTGCCCAATTTGCTCGCTCAGACAGCCGCAAAGTACCTGCCCATCAGACACTCCGCAAAGTATAGGCCCAGACAGAGCCCCAAAGTACCGGCCAAGACAGTCAGTTCCGCGTTTTGCCCATTTTACCTCGCAGACAGCCGCAAAGTATCTGCACGCCTTCTGTTAATTGCTAATTAATCTTCTTAATTAGCCTCCCCTCTACTCGGGGAGCCGCAAAGTACCGATCTTTTATCAACGAGCGTCGCATTTTACCCTTATCACCGGCGCAGGAGTCACCTCCAGACACTCCGCAAAGTATCGGTCCAGACACTCCGCAAAGTACCGGCCCCCCAGACACTCCGCACCTCCGCAATGTGGCAGAACCCCCATTTTCTATCTACTTTCAAATAGCTTGATAGCTTTTAAATAGCTTTAAAACTAGAAATATTAAATCTTTTGAAAAAGTTCTTTGTAAATGTAAATGAAGTGATGAAACTGTCGATTTCGTTGCTGAAAAGATAGACACTTAAATTAACTCCCACTATTATTATTCTACTTTCACATAGTCTTCAGCTAGTTTTCTAGTTCCTCCTCATAACACCAAAGCATGTTACCTTTAATTTATTTTTCAAAGCGCTCTGAGAATTCAAAAGTCTCGGGGTTTAAGTACCACAAATTATTTAAAAAAATAATAATGCAATTTTTGATATTTCTGCATTTTTTTCGTAACTAACTACAGTTTTTACAAATTTAAGTTCTTAATAATAGTAATAATATGCAACTAATGTTGCATCTAGCTCAGAAAACCAAACTGTAATGAAGGTGTGTAGTAGAATACCACAAATACTTCTGATTACAGCTGCTACCTTTTTTAAGGGCTAGATAGAATTGTATTTAAAAAGGAAAATTTTTCACGCAATATTTGAGTTTTGCATTACGTCTAGCACAGTGGTTCCCAAAGTGGGCGCCAGTGCCTCCCTTGGGGGCGCTGGAGATTTCTAGGGGGGCGTTGGGAAGCTCAGAGAAAATTGGGGGGCGCTGGAGAATTTTTGGGGGGCGCTGCTAAATTTTCCTTCCCGGCTTCGAAAAAATATATTGTGTACTTTCCTTTTTTCCAGTTCCACTTCTTTTTTATTCCCTGATAGATAACGCTTTGCAAATGCAACCGCGGCCATATAAATAACTTGACTTAATATACTTTATTATAATATAAAGGCTATTCACAAAAAAAGAAGTAATGCTTTGAATGACAGACTATTCAGCCAGCTTTGTGTGGGAAATGATGAGGATTTTAATCGGTTGCTGTTTCACACTAAAGTTCGTTGGCTATCAAAGGGAAGCTGCTTAGGTAGATTTTACGATCTTTTTGATTCAATGATAAAATTTTTAGAAAACAGAGATGTTGAATTGGAAAAGAAGTTATTGACTTTTAAAAATAAAATTGCGTATTTAACAGATATTTACACCATTTTTAACGAAGTGAACTTGCGATTGTAAGGCGATGAATTAAAACGAAAAATATCATAGCCAGTTTTATGGGGAAACTCTTGCTATTTAAGCAGAATTTGGGAAGAAAAGAATTTCACAACTTTCCTAAATTATCAAAGTTCCTGTTGCCAACCAAGATTTAAATATTTATTGCAAACATTTGGATTTGGAGGTTCTTCATAAGGATTTCCAAGACCGCTACACAGACATCCTCTCTTTGGATATACCAAGTTGGGTCTTGGATCCTTTTTCGTTTTTTTTTTAAGAAAGTTCTGGAGAGCCACATTTAGAAGAGGAACTGATCAAAATCAGCACCAATGAAGAACTTAGGCCAAGATTCAAAAAATGGTATGCAGAATCATGGCTTCAGATCTCAATCCCAACACAATATCCAGCATTGTGGAACATAATTCAAAAACTTCTCGTTGCATTTCCCCCTTCTTATTTGGTAGAGAGAGGTTTCAATGCAATTAATTTTATTCACAAATATTTTATGTCAATGGCACATTTTGTTTGTAGAATAATTGTAGTGAGAGTAATATAATTTAGCTATTAGTTATGAGATATAAACATTAGCGATTAATATTGTAATATAAATATTAGCAACGGGATAATTTTTTATTTGGGATTTAAAAGCAGTTGTTAATCATTTCAAAAATTTAAATATCATACTTTAACTCAAATTAATTAAATATAGCCTTTTTATATTAAAATTAATTTTGTAATATTGTGATACAAAAATTAGCAATTAATAATGTGATACAAATATTACAATTAATGGTCGTGTGATATAAAATGGACTTTATGGTGTGTAAATATACTTCTTTCAATTCTGAATTCAGTTTTAAAAATAAAAGTGTATATTTTTCCTTAAATTTTGTAAGTGTTAAAGTATTTTTTATATCAACAAAAGTGAAAAAAAAAGTATGTCATGAATTTTTTGAAAAATTATAAATTATATGATATTAATATCGAAAATAAGAGGCCATTAAGTTTTCATATTCAAGGGGGGGCGTTTGAAAATTTGGGTCTTCAAAAGGGGGCGCTGGTCCAAAAAAGTTTGGGAACCTATGGTCTAGCATGATACAATGGTACAGTCGCAGAAAAAAAAAGTGAGACAGTTCGCATTATGAGCGAACTACTGGGGTTAGGATGATAATTTTTGTGTCATTTTTCATGATTTAACTTCTTCTTGAATGTGAAAAATAGTTTATGTCCTTAGGGGGCCGTCTACATATTGAACGAAGCACAAACTTTCGTTTTTCCTATGGGCGACATCAAAGATTATTCCCGATTCTGAAAGAGCACCCCCTAAAACCCCCAAAACCAATTTTCATGTAATTTCGTCCCCAAATAAAGCCAGGAGATGGGGTTAAAGTTCGTCGAATTTACGTTCAAATCTCGTTTTTTACGTTGAATTCTCGATTTTGATCCTCACAACCATCAACCCCGCACGAGAATTCAACGTGAAAAATGAGATTTTAGGAAATGAGATCTTGCAGGATCCTCTTGTGATACCAAAGGGGTGGGGTCTAGGGGTCCTCCCCCAGAAAAAATTTTGAAATTTGACTGATAAAAGTAAGGTTTTAACTTATTTTGAGAACATTTTTGGGTTTAAGGGGGGCGGCGCTATCCATTCTTATTTTTTTACACCATTCTAATTTTTTAATGAAATTAAGTTTGCCCCATGGAACCCCTAAATGTTTTCGTGGAACCCCAGGGTTCCGCGGAACCCACTTTGGGAACCACTGTTTTATAACCATTAGTTTGGATTTTATGGCTAAAAACGTGCAAAATTTAGAGTTTTTTTGAAACTTTGACGCTTGGGGGCGGGGTCTAAATATTATTTTTTTGAGCTGTAACTCTCAGAATATTAGTTTTATATCAAATGGCACCATTTGAGGGGGTGCCCCGAAAAAAATTCGAACTTTCGTTTAAAAAAAACCACCCTAATATATACAGGGTGTTTCAAAATTGCGTTGCACGGCTTTTATTCGGAACCAACGCCTCCTAGGGTCATGGAAGTAAGGTCTACCCATAGCAGACCTGCCAACTCTCAGGTTTTTGGCCGGAGTCTCCGGTTTTTTCGCTAAAACTCCGGCCTCCGGCTTTTCTTGTATTTCCTCCGGTTTTTTTCCTTTTGAACCAAGTTGATCTTGAAAGAAACATTTTTTCAACAAGTAAGTAATGTTAATTTCAATCGGATCTTCTGTAGATTAACTCAAGGAGATTAACTCAATTCAGATCTTCTGTAAGCAGACAAAACCTAGAAAGTTTGGTAACACTGAGAGCAAACCAAAAAGAGCCTTGTTTCCAAAAAGTATTTAGTGTAAAATTCTTAAGAAATGCCAAGGATGCAACCTCTATCTTTTAAATAATCTTATTTAACTTGATTTCAATAAATACATATTTTTTGCTAAACGTGTTTGTATTAAATGTATTTTTTTTAAGATGCATTTTTTGTATATTGATATGGGTATGTATATCATATATCAAAATATAATCCCTCTCAAGTGCAATTTCCTATGCTGTTATGTCGATAAAAATATCTCAGGTTTTTTGAAGTTAACAAGTTGGCAGGTCTGCCATAGGTAAGTGAGCCTAGATACTCCATTGAGATGACTTACAGCGCCCCTGGCGGCGAAAGTAAAAAGTTAAAAAATTAATTTAAAAACTAAAGGAGATGGAGTAAAAACCTCAGTAAGAGAATTGTTGCCAACTTTATGAAGAACTCACTGAAACAAATTAGATCAAAATATCTTGAATATTCGCGGAGATATTAGCGTGTGAAAATAGCATTTTTTTCAGGGGTCAAAAAAGAAAAAGTTCACATATTTGCAAAATTTTCAGTGTTGTTGTGTTGTTTTGTGTTTTTCAGTTGAATGAATATGAACTTTTTCTTTTTTGACCCCTGAAAAAATGCTATTTTCACACGCTAAAATCTCGGCGAATATTCAAGATAATTTGATCAAATTTTTTTTTCAGTGAGTTCATGACGTTGGCAACAATACTCTCATTGAGGTTTTTGCTCTATCTCCTTTAGTTTTTAAAAATTAATTTTTATAACTTTTTAATTTCGTTTTATACTTTTTAACGTTAATTTTTAGGAGACGTTGGTTCCGAATGAAAGCCGTGCAACGTAATTTTGAAACACCCTGTATATATATATTTCTTTATGTATTTATATACTCTTCTGTTTTTTTCTCATCGTAATCTATTATTATTTTAAATTATAAATGCACATTTAAGAGATATTCTAATCCCATTAGTGTCGAATTAATAATTCCTGATGCTTTTTTTTCTTTCTCTCTTGTGAATTGGCGTTTACGTAAATGTAGAATGTTAGAAGACAAAGTAAAGTGACAACAATTTTTTTCCATGCTATTACAAGCAGTTCTTTTTTTATTCTAATTCAAAATTCTGTTCTAATTTCAAAAGTAGTCATGAAAAGTTCATATCACTTCATGTTTTTTTTAAATTCAATTTTGAATTTAAAAAAGTTTTTTGTTATATGCTATAATGTATATCCGTCATTATAATAGTTAAATGGAAAATATTTTGCTTCACTGATATTTAATCATGACTAATGAATTGAATGATATTGATTGATAATGAATTTGCAGGTATGGATACCTCAACATGTGACCAACTACCTTCCTCTTCATCGCTGAAATCCTTAGTTTGTGACGTTAAGTTTCCCCATGGAAACTACCTGATTCATCAGTTGGTGCTCAACAATTCCAAGCCAAGTGACTCTTGCAGTGAATGCAACATTCGCGCTGCACTTCGATCCTTCCCTGGTGCTCGGGTGAATGACATTAACATGGACGGACTCACTCCTCTTCATCTGGCTGTGATAGTGAAAAACTCTTTTATGGTCAAGATGTTGCTGTCGTGTCTTCCAACCATCGATGTTGATGCCAAATGTGTTACAGCAAGTGCAGGAACTTCCTTGCATTTAGCAGTTTCTGAAAATTATTTTGATAGCGCATATTTAAGTGCTGAAAACGTTTTTGGCAAAACCTCACTCGATAATAAAGAAGATAGTTTGGAAATAGTAAAAACTTTAGTAGCATATGGCACTTCAGTAGATGCCATAAATGTTGGTAAAGAAACACCACTTCTCTTAGCTGCTAGATGCAGTCAAATTGATATTCTTAAGTTGTTAATCAGCAAAGGTGCAAATTTGAATGCTAAAAATTTTTATGGAGGGACTGTTCTTCATAGCGCAGTAAAGTATAGAGAGCGTTTGGAAACAAAAGTATTTTTAGAATTAGGTGCTGAGTATGATAACAATACTGCAAAACCACTTCGCGTTGCAGATATTCGCAATCGAATTGATGTACTTGAGCTTTTAATCAGCAAAGGTGCAGATTTGAATGCTGTAGATGGTAGAGGAAGAACTCCTCTTTATGAAGCAGTGAGAAATGGACGTCTAGAAGCAGTCAAAGTTTTAGTAGAAAGTGGTGCTTCTGTAAATGAGTGTTATAACGATGGTGAAACACCACTTCACGTCGCAGCTAGTTTCAATCGAATTGATATACTTGAGCTGTTAATAAGCAAAGGTGCAGCTTTGAATGCAGAAGATCGTTGGGGAAGGACCCCTCTTCATGAAGCAGCTTGGAATGGGCCTTTGGAAACAGTCAAAGTGTTAGTAGAAAGTGGTGCTGCTGTAGATGCTGTGGATAAGAATGGTAATACAGCACTTAGAATTGCGGAAGCAGAACAGAACATTGAATTGGTTTCATATTTTAACCGCAGATTTTGTAGTAGGGATGCTGTAGGCAGGGATGACAGAGTGTTAGTTCCTGAAGAAGTGTCAGTGTGTATAAGTACTGTAAAATTTGGTGAACCTCCATTTAAAAAAATGCGCAGCAACTGATATATGATTTTTTTCTAAAGCACACTTTCTTAAAGCTTCATCCTTTGGTTTAAATAAAAGAGGAGAACCTTTTTTTCCATAATATCATAAATTTATTTTTATTACCCTATGCTTATGTTGACTCTTTATGAACCTGCTCGTCTGGATCATTCATATTATTTATTCACACAGGGTGTTTCAGATAAATGGTTTAGAACTACTAGGGGAATTCAACGGTAGGGTTTTGAACCAAAGAATGATTCTATTTGTATGGGCCTCTAGAGTCGTGCGAGTGCACTTGCTAGTTTTCAATTTTAGAGGGACTAGGACTGGGTGATATATCGATTGAAATCGATATTTTCCCGATATATTGTCAATATTGATCTATCCCGATAAATCGCCATTCTCACGATATTTGGAAACATCTCGATATCAAATCGCCTTAGTTCTTAGAAAGACAATTTCTCGCTCCTAATTAATGCTAAATCTGCTAAAGGTATAGAGAATATAATTAAAAAATTCTTTTGATTTTCATACTTACGATTTCGATATTTTGATGGACGATATATCGCGATATCAAAATTTTAGTATCGCCCAGTCCTAAGATGGGGTCTATTTTTATGTGGGGTTATAGAAGTAACTTAAAAAATTAATTTGTGACGACCCCTTAAAAATTTAAACACTAATATCTCAGTGGCTTTTGAAAATCAATCAGTAAAATTCTGTCAGGGTCTAGTAGCCCATCAGGCGGTGCCCATCTCCTCGAACCTGGGATTCTAATTACTTAGCTTGTGGGTAGCCGTACGCTGGACCAGTGGCGGATCCAGGATTCGATTTTGGGGGGGGCTAAGAATTTTCATAATCCAATTTAATTCTCTTGTTAATGGTAATACGGAAAAAGTAGCGAATTATCCAACTAAAACCATTAAAAGGGGGGTCTGGGGGACCTCCCCCTTAAAATGTTTTGAAATTTTGGCCCAAAAACCCACTTTTTCAACCCGTTTTGGTACGCCTCATCCGAATTTCGGATATAGATTTTTCGCGTTCTGACAAACTTAGTAAAATGTTAGACGTTTTGGGGGGGGCTTCAGCCCGAAAGCCCCCCCCCCCCGTAGATCCGCCACTGCGCTGGACCCCCACTTGATTCCCCAAGCGAACTTGGCCCTCAATCAACCCATCTAAGAGGAAGGGCTGAGTTGACCCATGACCAGCTGCCTCAGCAGAAGCCGCAAGGCATCGAACCTGGATCGGTAATGGCATGCTGACAACTACAACACCGTAGGACCAAGATATTTTGTTATTGGAAATTTGTTATTAAGAAATAGCCTATTGTTAAACTACATTCGAAACACCTTGTATGAAGTTCTGAGTAAGATATAATTTTTTAAAAATCTTCCATGAAAGCAACTGATTACTGTGTTACTAAAAATTGAAATACCCTAGTTAAAATAGTTTTTATTGTTCATCAAACTTTAGAGTCAATTGTATTACATGTGCTGTTCTTCTTTTCTTTCTTCTCAGGCACTACCCAAAAAGGTTCATCTTTGTACATTTGCTTGTCTTCCAGGTTATCAAATATTCGCAGTCTTAAAAATGAGCCTGTTAAAAGAATTTTTCACAGTAAAATATCTTTCACTAATTTCTGTGACAAATGTTTCTGTAAAAAGGAAAAGCTACTTTTTATAAGCTTTTATAGTAGGGCCTTTAAAGGGAGGAATTGTTTATATTGGTATAAAGGCACCAAAATTGTTGGGGGTATATTTTTAAACGTGTTCTATCCAAAATCGACCAAAAGCACTCTGGCGGAAGCGCCATTTTGGATTTCTTGTCAAAAACAAAATGGTCACCCGCGGGCCTATTTTCGTTTGTTTAAATGGTAAAAAATACATTTTTGGGGTAAATAATATGTTTTAAACTATATCTCTAGCAAATTTTTGTTATTTTATACCGGTCTGAACAATGCAGGTGTTTTTCCCTTTAACTGCCCTACTACTATTTAAAGCAGGAATAAGGAAGTTGCATGTGTCAGATTTTCAAAAACAAACAAGTGTTCCGTATGGTTTTTTGTATGGTAAAATGAAATATCTAGTCAGTTTTTCGAAAAATGTACAGGTAATTAAATATTTTAATTTAAAAGTCGAGAAAAAAACACGTGACTGAAAATGTTTATTGTTTAAACTATAAGATGACGTCAACAATAATACCATCAACTCCTTTGCTTTACAACAATGTTTAGTATAAGATGACGTCACATCCAAACTCTTGGCGTTTTCGCGCGCTTTTAAAAAGGTGATTTTTGTTAATTTTTTTGGCAATCAAAAAATTTCTCGATCGGCCTCAAATTTTGGGTAGTTGCTTATTTTTGCAACAGGAATCGATTAAAAAAATATAAAAAATCATGCAACTTTCTCATTGCAATCGTTATTAATACTTAAAATTGTGCCATTGTTACGTTTTTCTTATCCCAATTTTGGATAAAATATATTAACAAATAATTATTTACTTACCTGTAATTAATCCACAAATTATGGCAACCAAAATATTTTCTATGACGTAAAGAAATTGGTAACAGGCCTGCAGTGTCGCTGACCTACCCAAACCTGGCTTTACATCAGGAGAAACGTAACTCATTTCCAATAACTCTGATGAGTTGTAGATCGGGGCCATTGCTGGATATATTTTATACAAGCTGAAATGGCGCATATTTATGAATTAGTCATCTTTACACACCGTTTACATTTATTTTATAACACTTAATATATTTTTAAATCCATCACCCAGGGGCCAACAAGTTTGGGAGCCCTGGGGCCAAACAACCCGAATCTTTAATCCAAGTGTAAACACTGCGTAATAATTATTTATTTGAAAGCTGACATTTTGGGGCCCCTTTGAAATATAGGGGTTATGGACAAGTGCCCCGAATGCCCTCCCAGAAATCAGGCTCTGCCTTAACTAAGTTTTTTTTCTCGTATAATCCAAATTTAGGCCTTTAATAATCTGATGGGCGATTGCAACTTAGTCAAGAAGGCATAATTTTCAAAACTGATTATATTTATATTTAAAATCGTTGGATTACTTAGAAATATTAAAACAATTTTAAGAGGATTATTTCTAGTGTTTTTACAATGAAAAATTCTGTTTATCTATGTTTATTTCACTTGGGCACAAAGATTCGCAAGTGCGGGTCTTTGCCCCATTTTGCAAGGCAAAGCCCCGCAATTTTTTTCCCTACTAAATTGTAAATTCCTCTTAAAATACCATCGATACGAGTTTAAACTTGGATAGGGGTTTCGTAGGTAAGATCTTAATCTAACACCTATAATCGAAATTTCGGGATTATCTACCCCCTTTCGACCACAATGCTAAAAATACTGAAAATTGCTGGGCTCTGCCCCTACCTTACCCTATGTTACAGTTAATGTGCATAATTTTTTTATGTGTGGAATACCTAGGTAAAGTATTAAATATTTTGTACTTTACCTTAGGTAATTCGCAGTTTTCCTAAGTTAGTCTGCACATTACCGAATTTCGCATATTAACGGTAACATAATATATTTTTTATAGCTAACCTGTGTCCATAATTTTTCTCAGATGCAAAAAGAGCAGCAACTATTCCTGTAACTCCGGCGAAGAATCCCGGTAAACCATGTAAGCTGTTGATCCCACAGGGGTCATATATTTTCATCCGAGCTAGGAATGGCTTAAAAAAGAAATTAAATATTAACATAATTTTTTTGTTGAAAAAATCTTAAATCTTGGATAAAAAAATTATTTTCCTTATATATAACTTTCATAAATACTAACTTTTTCAGAAATTGCTTCTGAAAAACATGTGACATGAAAACCCAAATATACGCAGTTGAAAAAAAAACTAGTAAAATCATTCGGACCAGTTGTAATGAACATGGAATAATGGCGTCCCATTTATGTACGTGGTTTATGATGAACCTATTTTATTATTGCTCCTGATTCTATTTGGAAAGAGAAAAAATTCCATGCGTGCTTTTTTTTATTTGAAAGTTGTTCAATTGGAGCATTAAAAATGGATCTTTTGAATCATTTTTCTAAATAATGAATTCCATTATTTCTATCATCGTTTGAACGAAATCGTTTTTGTTAACCATCTCTACGAGCTGAGTTAGAATTTAAAGTTTGATGGTTAATAAAACTACTAAGCCTGCCATTTTTATTTTATAAACGAAATAGTTAGATACTACATATGTATAGTAACGGAAAATTATATGTATATTTGCTTTGTGGTTGAGGTTTTTTTTCCAAATCTATTTATGCTCCTATCTAACGTAGTAGTTAAATCAAATATTTGTATATAAAATTGATGGATTTTATGAGAGGTACAATTTTCGTAAAATGAAGCTTGCAAAGATAATAATAAGGCATTTTTCCAAGTTTCTGGATTTTTTTAAGTATGAGGGATGACATTAGAAAATTCGAAATATAATTTGAGGATAACAGTGATATTTTTTTTTAAATTTTAGATAGGAATAGTCAAAATTCTTAGGAAAATACTCCCTATAATAAAGAACAAAGTATCTATATTAACCACCTTTTTATTTTCACGTTTCTGAAAATTATTCGGTTTCAATTTAATTATAATTAAATGATTAATGAGTTTTTTAAGCAAAGGAAAAGAAGGTCCCAAATTAATGAAACGTTCTGAACGGCCGTATTCACCGGTAACCTGACCTGCGGTCTAGTCAGGAAACCATGGTTACAGCCTCTGATTGGTAAAGAAACGAGAAATTGATTTTCTTAACGGATTTAAAATTTCTAAATTAATCTTATTAACAGAAAGACCCTTAAAAATGTGGAAATAATTAAATAAGTGTTGGGTTATATGTTATCCTACTACTATTATAATTGTGAATGTTTGTCCGGATGTTTGTTACTCTTTCACGCAAAAACTACTGAATGGATTTTAATGAAATTTTACCATAATGTAGCTTATACATCAGAATAACACATAGGCTATAATTTATAAAGAGAAAATCAGTCCTTCATTCTTTTTTTCCCGTTTTTCCTGCTTTTTTTCACTTATTTTTCCGTGTTTGAAAACCTGTTTTACCAGTCATACAACGAGTTAAAAATAAAACATTGTTTCAAATGAGACACAGATCACTAGACTTTTTCATTTACTAGATCTTTTATTTTAGTTTTAAACACTGGTTTTAAATTTCTTAATTTGTTCACTAGACTTTTTACTACGGTTTCAAATTTGTTATTTTATAAAGGCACCAAGATATTATTAAACATTATCAGAAACATCGGAATTGTAAAAAGTGACAAGAACACCGGGATTGGAAAATTAGCGAGAACATCGGGAAGGAAAAATTACCGAGAACACTGGGATAGGAAATTTACCATAAAGACACCCAGAATACCGGAATATAAAAATTACCGTAAACACTGAGATAGGAAAATTACCGGGAACGCAGCCGGGATTAGAAAAATTACCATGATCACCGGGCAACGGGATAAGATTACCGGGAACACTGGGATAGGAAAGAGGCGCCTGGGATACCGGGATGATTTGTAATATTGCTAATTTACAAAATTATAAATGTATTTTAAGAAATATTTTAAAAAATAAATTTATACACCCCACCCGTGCAAGGCCGGGTATAACAGCTAGTCTTTTCTATAAGTTAGAGTTAGTTTATTCTTGAAATCGCTCACCGAAAGATAGCTAAAGCCAAACACGGATATGCTACCACCCAAAGCTCCTATGATCAAAGCTCCGAAGGGATGAACCATTAGATCCGCACAAGTTCCAATGGCTACTCCGCCTGCAAGAGTGGCATTCTGTATGTGGCTCTAAGATATCAAAAAACATAATGAATATTAAATCTTTAAAAATACAAGGCATTCAATTTCTCTGGGCTAGTTAAATTAAGGGGAATGGTAAGTTTGCTTCAACAAAAGGTAAGTTTTCCATTCCCCTTTCTTTAAAATGGTATGTAAGAGGAAAAGTTTGCTTCAACTCTTTGAACTTCTGCATGTCTTCAAAATTTACCAAGAAATATTATGCCTAATTAATACTTTAACTTATCTAAATTATATCAAAGTAATCTTCAGGTCTTTTTTTAATCCTTCTGCATAATTTCAATGTCAATATTCTACTGGTTGCTGTTTTATGCGTCCAATCCATTTACAAAAATATTAACAATAATATACATAAGCACAGTTTAGGCATGTTTGTAACAATCAAAGGCGTGATTTTTTATAACAAAAGATAGTTATTCTCTTTGTACTTGATTATATGCATTGATTATATTGATTATATTATATACGTATTTTTTATGTACAAAGATATGAATTCGCACTCAAAAACATATAGTATTACCATATAGAATTTATTGTCCTTATGCATGAGAGCTGATACCGCAAAAGCAGTGAGACAACTACCAAGAAGTCCCAAAAAGGTGTTCATGGCACATCTTGCTTGTGTATCACCAGTCGAAAGAGCTGAATTGAAAGAAGGCCAGTACACCCATAACAGAGCAGTTCCTATGATATAAATAAGGGGGAAAATCATTTTTTTTAGATTTTTAACACAACCATTATAATTATGAAAATACTGTATAGGTTTTTTCGTAGCTTAAATATTTACCCAACATGCAAAAAATGTTCGACTCGTAGCTTGGAGCTTCGTTGGGGTTGTTTTGCACACTCGTGTTTTTGTCAACTACGTAAGCAACCACACAACCAAATATTCCACAAAACATGTGTAGGGAAACGGAACCTCCGACGTCCGAAATCTGGAAGAAAACCACACTGTAACAAAGAAAATTCTTCTGAATACGGAAATTGCCTGACAGCATTGTTGCCGGATTATTTCTATCATTTAAGGAGACTTCCGTTTTTATTTTACTGTTATTTTTAATTAACAGTTGAAAATAATGACCACCAGGTTAAATTATTTATAACTGCTTGTGATTAAATATTTGATATAAAAACTTAGTAAAGTAAATGAAAGAAAATTAGTGCTAAAAGTTTAGATTACTTTTAAGGATGCAAGAATACCTGACACTGTTTCTTTAGTTCTAATTCTTATATATTTCCGAAACATTTAAAAAATAATTTTGGGCTAATGTATTTTTTAATATTCTTAATTCTTAAATAGTTTCCTATCTTGGCAGATGGGCACGTGAGATGAAAGCTGTTCCATGGATTTTAATTGCTGTGATTTAAGAACATTTAAAATGTTATTTCCCTTTTAAACGATTTTGTAAATAAACACTTTTATCTTAAGTAATCATTTATCTTAAGTGGCAGTAAAACATACTCTCAATTCTATACACCTACCAATATCTGATATACCATTTGGTTGTTAATGATTTCATGAAATTACACTAAAATAAAGTTCCTTGAAAATCAACCACAAATTCTAGAGCTTATCACTTCATTCTCACCTATTCTTATCTTCAAATAATCACCACAACCTGTAGACACCAATGATGTATTTAACTACCGTATTTTACCCAATTAAAAATTTTGAAATGTCTAAAACACAGGGGTGTATTATTTAAGAAATAGGCCGAGAAGAAAGTAGTTACGGGGTTATTTTGGTCTACTAACAACATGAATATCACCTTTTTGACTAACAAGACAAAAAGTGTTCTCAATATTTTTGAATACCTACATGAAATCCCGAGATGCAAAAGTGTTCGTTGGTAGTGTAAATGAAAACTTCGAAAAGGGTAAAGATGACAGTCTGCAGAGGACTAATCTTTCCAAAGACTCCTCCAAGTGCAATCACCGCGCTGGCTGCGGCAAACTCACCCATTATGAGGCTGAAAGGGTCATTGAATCAAAAGTATACAGGGTGTCCCACGAGAAGTGGCCCAACCCCTTTTACTTTTGAACCCCTACAGATATAATCATGAAAGTGGGGTCTAGGTAATAGTAAAGTGACCATGCTCTATCCGATGAGGCAACTTTCAACGCCCTCTAGCGGAAACTTTAGAAGTTATAATTTTTATTTTAAAAACTATTTGAATCATCGATTTAGTAGGAAAAGACACCTTAAGCAGAAAAATATCTTGAATAAAATCCCTAAAACGCACGCTCAAATAGGTTGAATTTACGTAGATTTGACGTCTTAAAACGCTCCTCACGAGGCAAAAATGAGAAATTTTCAATTTAATGAACTAAGAATACTTTTAGTCATTTACTTAAATCATAAAAATAAAAATTTCTCATTTTCGCCTCGTAAGGAGCGTCTTAAGACGTGAAAACTAGGTAAATTCAACCTAATTGAGCGTGCGTTTTGAGGGTTTTATTCAAGATATTTTTCTGCTTAAGGTGTCTTTTCCTACTGAATCGATGCTGCTCTACAACTTAGTCATTGACTTTTTTCACATACCTCAAATAGTTTTCAAAATAAAAATTATAATTCCTTAAGTTTCCGCTAGAGGGCGTTGAAAGTTATCTCATCGGATAAAGCATGGTTACTTTACTGCACCTAGACCCCAATTTCATGACTATATCTGTAGGGGTTCAAAAGTTAAAGGGGTTGGGCCACTTCTCGTGGGACACCCTGTATATCAGAATTCAACTTATATACATAAATTTTTCATACATGCAAATGTTAATGACAACTTATTTCCACTTTTATTTTATGAAAGTATTGTTTAACCCTTTATCTACTGCATTATGATTTTCTGCACTTTTTTCGTGTAAAATTTTAAACTAAGGTAAATATATAAATAAAATAATCATCTTTGGGAAATTTACACTAGAGCTAGTTAATTTAAATTGATACTTTTGAGTACCGTCTGTACTTTGAGGGTTAAAATATTCTCACAATTCAAAAAAAAACCTCAGGTATGGCTTTTCATCGCAGTTTTAAGTCTTTATAATAATACTCTTTCCTTTTGAATTAACGTAAGTTTGAGGGAGCAAAATTGAGAATCATGGGAATCCGATCAAACTGGCAGCTGAAAGCACAACTTCACTTCAGTTTTAAATCTATTCCCATTTCCCGCTAAAATACTCATCACAGAACCCGTGCAGCTTTTACCCTTGAAGCAGTGGCGGATCTACTGGGGGGGCTTTCGGGCTGAAGCCCCCCCCCCCAAAACGTCTAATATTTTACTAAGTTTGTCAAAACGCAAAAATCTATATCCGAAATGTGGATGAGGCGTACCAAAACGAGTTGAAAAAGTGGGATTTTTGACTTAAATTTCCATAAATTTTTCCCCAGACCCCCCTTTTAGTGTTTTGAGTTGGATAATTTGCTACTTTTTCCGTATTTCCTTTAACAATAAGATTAAATTGGATTAGGAAAATCTTAGCCCCCCCAAAACCCAATCCTGGATCCGCCACTGCCTTGAAGAGTAAACCTAAAATAGTGTTCTTACTTCTTACAAAGTATCGTCAGTATATTCGTAGGGATGGTTGAGTTGAAGATTGATTTGAGACATTTGCCGCCAAAAATGTGTCGCTTCGTCTTCTCTTTACGTCTTCGGTACTCATACTTCTTAATTACATATTAACTTGCGAATTCCTTAGGAGGGGGGAGAAATCTTTTCTTCTTTTTTATTCTACTATTTCTTTTAAGAATCTTGCTATTGCTTGGATTTTAGTTCTTTTTTTTATCTTTGATTATTTTCATAACCTCTTGATAATTTAACGACTTAAGTTGAAGTGCGTTGATTAACTTTGCTCTCTTACTTAAGTGTCTATTGCATTCAAATAGGAAATGATTAAAAGTGTCTTCTGTTTTACAAGTTTCACATAACGGATTTTGAATGAGGTTAAATTTACTAAGTTTAGATAGGGATGGTTATTCTATGTAGTTTTAAAATTGGTGGGATTTGCAAGAACCGCCAGTAGATAAAGGGTTAAAACATTGAATAACAATATTAAAGATTTAATTACAACCATGATCACATCCATCAGCGTCGGTGTTAACCATCAGCAGCTAAAGAAAGAAAAATTAGCTTTTCGCTGACTCTGATTGGTTGAATTCTTCTTTGATCCAGGATTAACACCGACTCCGATGACTGTGATTATGGCTTTTGTATGATCTTCGCTATTCTAGATACCTCGCAAAGTCAAGACGTATTTTCCCGTCTATGAGGTTCCACCAGTTGTGAGTGAGAATGGAAAACTGTACTGCTATGCCTGCTACAAGCATATTCAACCCGACTCCTGAGTAGCTGTATTTCCTCAAGAACGTGTACAAGAAACCAACACCAACAAATATCAAAGCGTTGATATCTTGAAACACTACAATGAGAAAGAAATTTTTTTACGCATTTTCGTTGCATGAAAATCAACATGTAGTTATCTATGTAGATTCTGTGTTAGATTTTTATTGAACAAACAAAACAAAGTGCCAAGGCAGATACCACTAACTACAAAAATTCTAGATTCCATCCCCCTGGCAAGATTTTGTAAAAATATGCTAGACCCCCTCTCCCTTTCAAATTTTTAGGTGAGATTTTTTTCTTACTTTTAAGTAAATATAAATTTCCTTGATATAATTTATCCTCGTTTGTCTCGTCTTATCGTCATGACATAGAAATCCTTAAAAATATCTGGTCTAATCGAAAAAAAATTTGTAATTTTCATTATACTGACTGGATACATCATTCTGGCCAAGGAGAATGCTTCCTAAACTTGTGCTTAAATTTAATAAACAAAAATGTATATTCTCTAAACTAAAAATTGGCGTTACATTTTTAGGTCTAATCCTAAAAAAGGGGTGTTTATTGATACCCTCTTTTCTCGGGTGAGATTCTTTAGGAGCCTCTGTCCCTTTTTTTTACATCACGTTAATTATGGAAGCCCCCTTATTAAAAGGAACAAATAATAATTGTAAAAGGAATTTATGTATCTAAAATGCTACATTCATTTTCCTGCAGAAAAGGTTATTTCACCGGTTTTTTTATTGCTTTTTTTAACATGAATATAACGAAATTTAATTTAAAAAAGCTATGAGAACTACATCTGCAACTCTTTCCGTACTGATCTTTACTCCTGTTCTATAGTTCTACACTCAAAGCTGTTTTTGTGAGGTGGATAGGGACCGCATAAAAAAATTTGCCCCAACTGCGCTATACTAGATTAGGGTACATCCATAAATTACGTGAGGTCAAAAAGGGGGGGGAGGGGCTTGGAAAAATCTCACCAAGGGGGAGGGTGGGTCGATTAAAATCTCACGTTAACTTTTTAAGTTGGAAATTATACGATTTTATTTTTTTTAAGTGAAATGCAAACGAATAGGATGGAAATTATTTTTAAAGGTTGTAGGTAAATCTCATGTAGGGGGGAGGGGGGTCCAGCAAAATCTCACTAAATCTCTCCAAGGGGGGAGGGGGATTGGTTGGTCCAAGATTTTGGAAAAAACACCTCACGTAATTTATGGATGTCCCCTTACAACCTTTCTTGTCAGTGACGTCACCGATTGACTTAAGAGCACGCCTTACTTTCTAGCTACCTAATTGGCTAGTCTTGTTCACTCAGTCTCTTACGCCAATTAGGTAGCTAGAAAGTGGGGCGTGTTCTTACGTCAATCCGTTCACTGACAGGAAACGTGGTGGTTTAGTATAAATAGCTATTAAAAAGAGTATTATTGTCTGGTTTTCGCAACATAATAAAAAAAAAATTTTTTATGTGGTGGATAGGGACTGCCTAAAAAAAATATCACATAAGGCAGTGTTTCCCAACCTTTTTCGGTCCATGCCCCACCAAAGCCTTTCTAAATTTTCCATGCCCCCCCGGTCTCAGGGGCATATATAGAAATATATTTTAAGAGGGAGCCAAAATTAATTCTTAGCCCCTCCCTCCCATGTATATTTAATAAGTCTAATGAAGCTTTTCAGAATATTTTTGGGTAAAATTTGCATACTAAAGAACTAAATCAAGTTATGAGTAATTTCTAAGTACCAAGGCGGGTCTGGGGGTCCTCCCCCAGTAAATTTTCGGAAATTTGACTCTAGGAAGCAGGATTTTAACTAGCTCGGTACCCCTAGTTGGGAAAGTTTGGATATAAATTTTTAGGTCAGATTTGCATTTTGATGAACTTATGTAAAAAAAGTTTCAAATATAAGCGTTCTAAAAACAAAGATATCTTGGGTCATCTCCCAGAATAGGTTTGGAAATTAGACTAAAAACAGGGTTTCAACTTGGTTTTGATACATACTGGTCCAGATTTCAGACATACATTCTCAGATAGGATAATATGCTCAGATTTCGATAAACTTCATTTTAAAAAGATTTTTTTTTAATTTTTTCCCCCTGGATTGGCCATACCTGGGGGCAATTTGGTTAAAAATTTTCAAATTGCGCCCCACGTTGGGAAACACTGCTCTCAACCCTTGTATATGTCTCGGTAGCCAGGTATACAAGATTTAGGTTTTATGTTCCAATTGGATGTACGGAAAACAGTTCAATGCAAAAATCAGTCAGCGAAAACCGTTCAATAAAAAACAAATTTATTACATGTGTAAAGTTAAGAGTTTTTTTTTGTTTTGTTTTTTGAACGGTTTTTGTCTGACCGGTTTTTGCATTGAATGAATTATTTGCGACCCTTCCAATTTTCATAATCCGCACAAAAAAATCACAGAAAAAATAGGTAAAAAAAGTAGCACAAAAACAAGTTTGACTGTGTCATCTACAAAAATAAACCTTTTAGTAGGCATTTGATAACTCATTTGTTCACATAAAAAGTCTTTTGTGCACTTACTTGGATAATACGTATGAAACTTATTAGTGTTTCTCTTTTTAGAGTTCCAGTAATAGTTTTTACTGTGTGTAGCATCAGCATCTTCTCCGTATTCCACGAAGATCCCAAACAAAACGATGAAGATGAGTTGAATAAATAAAACGGTAGCGGCGAATTTCCTCTTGAAAGCCATGGTGAATCCTTTAATAATGATGAAACATGCAGCAGGTCAATGTCCTGGAATAAATTAATTCAATTTATTATAGTTGTAACGTTTAAGATTTGATAACGCTTGGGTTGTTTAAAAAATATAAGACCCTTTTATAAATGAAAAAATAAACACGATAATTAATGAAAAGGACTGTTTTAGTATATAAAATTAAAGCCATCTTCACTATTCTAAATAATTTATACTTATCTTCATTTGAAAAAAAGTTTTATCTGTTTTCGAACTATAGAATTTTTATGTCTCGTGAAAAATTAAGTATAAAAAGACTATTTTTTACTACATATGTACCTCGTACTCTTTTGTCGAAATCCCATAGAGCCAGGTGGTCCATGAAAATTTAGAAAATATCCCACCCTAAATAATTTGTTAGTTAAAATAAAGAATTCGATATAATTTTTTTATATTTATATTTCTTTTAAACTTTCCATCTTAAATAAAACTGTTATCGAGATGAATTTCATGGCAATAATGTCCAATACTAAATTCCACGGTTAAAATTGATATTTTCCCCTCAAATTTACTTATATCGACTAAACAATCACATGGAATCACTGTTAGAGCTCCTGAACCTTCATATAACTTTCAATGCTGTTATGATGTTAGAGACAATTTTTGGTGAACCTTACAAATTTGGACTCTGGTGAACAATTCATTTCCGCAGTAATTAAAAGCTGCCTCAAAGGGTATTCAGATTGCTCACTAAAGCTTGAAGGACGGAAAATCTTTTGCAGAGTTAAAAGTAATGATGATAACATGATGATTAATGATGATAACATCCAGGGGTACAACCGTAGCTGTAATATGCCCAGCTCATTTTTTTTTCATATCAGTTGATGCACTAACTCTAGAAACTGTTTCCAAACAGTCTTTTACGATTTTTCAAGACTTTCTTTTAGATATCTGAAGGCTGTTGTGTAGTTATTTATTCTTTTTGATCTACCGAGAAATGTATCTTTTTAGTAAGTAGCTGAATATTTTATATTCTTCCCTATTTCTTAAAACTTTTTGAGCTTTTAAACTTACATATTGGTGTCATGAAATTTATCTACCTTTCAGAATTGATCCTTGAATACGTTTTACGTTGAGATTTTATTTAAAGATAAACATTCAATATTCTAAAGGTTTAAAATTAAATTTGAGAACAATCTCGTTATTCTGTTTATTTCAGTATCGCTTCTTCATCTACCAAATTCAAAGCTTATTAAATATAAAGTTCAATAAATATGATCCTTTCAAAACTTTCTTTCAAAATAAAACTAAAGAGTTTCACTATTTCAAAATAAAAAAAATAATTGCGTAATCATAATCAAGAAAGCCGATTTCATAAGTGTTCATAATTGAAAACTGCTGCACAAATTCAGCTAATTTAAGATTGCAAAATAGGATTGCCATTTTATTTAAACTCTTCAAAGGAGGTTTTGATATTAAAAAATATGTTATGATACCACCTACTGTAGAGGATTACATGAAATCTCTATACGTTTTGATTTTACATGAAAAGTATTGTTAATTTATACCAATACTATTTTTATATAATCGTATTTTGTTTTGTGAAAATAACGCATTAATTGTTAAGTTGTTCTGTCTTTTTATTTCTGAAACTCATTTATTATCCTAGATATTTTTACTAAAAATATTAAGTAATTTTCACTAAAAACTTTTTAAAAAAACTTACGATTTTCCCGAAATAAACCAGTTTATTTCTTTGTCTATAGTATCTTTAGTTTGAGTTTACAGTACGTCACCTTAGTATCAAAAACTACTATCTCCATTCGGCAAACTTCGGGAATCCCGATTCTTGTCGTTTAGATCGTTGGAGAAAATAATTTGATTGGTTTTGATCTTTTCTACTCGATCATGTCAGCTCTTACAAACCAAAAAACGAGCTTCTCCACCGATCTGATCGCCAAAGATCGGGATTCCCGAAGGTTGCCGAATGGAGATAGTAGCTTTTGATACTAAGGTGACGAGTATTTGTTTTCCTGAAAAATCCACTTACATGTGCTAATGTCAGTCCTTTTTAAATTGCATAAATATAAAATATTGTTTTGAAATTTTTAATAGGATTTACTCAGTAAATTTATAAATTGATTAAGGGGTGAATAAAGCTGATTTATTTTAATTTAAGTTTTTTTCTCATATTGAAGAACATGCTCTGACAAATTGAGATCCAATTCAGTTATTCAAATCGATATCATCTGGATTTATCGATTTTATATTTTATTTATTTTCCCTCCAAGAGAAAAATCGCCGTCTTACAAAAATTTAACCATTAGTGTATTTTTATTGCAAGAGAAGGACTTGAAAAACTGTGTATTGATTTTCTTCTATTGAAAGAACATCTGCTTGGGCAGTTTATGTGTAAGTCTTAGTCACAGCAACATCTGGAACTAGAATTCATTTATTTCTTTTGTCGTCCAAAGATCGATACGCATCACAGACATTATGTTGCATCCATTTGCAGTCTGTAACCCATTTTATGTGGATCGTAAATGTAATTATATGGAGGAAAGGCATGTCAAATCTATTTACCCTTTTGTCCAACCATCTGTACATCAAGGGGACTACACTCTTTCTTGCAACTACATACAAGCAAGGGTAAATTTTTTACTATTCAAACTCAACATCAAGCCTTTTCTTGTTCAAAAAAGTATATTTATACCCTTAGAAGGTTGTTAAAGCGCAATAAAAACGTATCATACCGAGAATTAAATATCAATTGAAAAAAATCATATTACACTTGCAACCAAAACTTTTTTCTATTAATTGCATCAAACACAATTTCAATCTTTGATTTGTTGTGACTAATAAGTTGAACAGTTTATAATGAAGTTTCTAACTGTTTAATAAGTTTATGAAGCCTTAATTTATAATTATATTACCTTTTTTTATTAAGTTTAAAAGTTCATTAAATTTCAAGGATTATTAAAATAAATATTAAGAGACACAATAGGGATTTAAAAAATTTTGGAACATTTTTACTATGAAATCACAATGATAATCAGCCCACAATTCTTTATTATTTACCTAGAATTGGATGTTTTTTAAATTATCTTAATTTATATATATATATTATGTCGGGGCAAGGAGAACACAATATAGATAGAACACTTTCAGTGGTAGATTTAACTAATGCGCAAATAAATTCAAATACAAATTCAAAAGAAGATTGCGAAAATTCAGGCGCTTGAAAGAAGAAAAACCATACGGAATAACAAAATCAGTATGCATAATTAATAAAGGTATTTTAGACGTTATTTTGATCAGAAATTTTTGAAATGAATTTAAAAAGGTGACAAAAACTATCTTTACTTGAATGAATGGTATTTTTTAAATCTTTGAGCTATGTTTTTTGGTAGTAATAATCATCTATTTAAATTCTAACGGGGATTTCCAGTAAACCATCTTCATAAAGTAATATGCTTACATAATTAGAGATAATGTTTTCTCGTTACTGATAGTTTGAATAAGGTGTGGTTGCTGATACGGCGATTCTGATTGTATCAATATCTATTAAAAATGTTAAATTTTTATTTGAAGTAAGAAACTTTTTTGATTCTCTTAAGAAAAAAGAAATCACATTTAAAATACTATACATAAAAATACATAGTTCCACATTAAAATTCACCTTGTAGCACATAGGTTATCTCCTTTTTATTTACAAGTAACATATCAATATTTAAAGTTATGAAGGTAATATCTTGGTAAGGTTTGGTCTCCATACTTAAAAAAAGATATTGATTCAATTGAAAGGGTTCAGCATAGGGCTACTAAAATGGTCAAGGGTATATCCAGTTTAAGTTATGAGGGAAGATTAAAGAAGCTAAATATGTTCACTCTAGAGAAAAGAAGGATTAGAGGGGATTTGATTCAACTTTTTAAAATGGTAAAGCAAGGGGACACAGAAGGACTAGATTTCAATACGGGTAATAGAACAAGGGGTCACAATTTCAAGTTGAATAAAGTAAAATTTAAGACGGATTGTAGAAAGGCATTATTTTTTTAATAGGGTAGTGGATAGATGGAATCGATGCCTGAAACAATTGTAAATTCATGAGGGGTAAACGAGTTCAAGAGGAAAATTGACAGATACTGGGATTCCGGTAGTTTGAGTTAAAAAAGACTGGACCAACCTTGCTGGGCTTACGCCTGTAGTTGGTCGACTTAATTTGTATTTGTATTTGTACTTTGATTAACATGTACAGTAGAAGAAATCAAACCTTTTTAACACAAAAAAAAGTTCCATTTTAAATAGGTTCTAACTCACCTTGGGTTTTTAAGAATCCGTATAAACCATCTTTCTGGTTTTCTAAAAAGGGATAATAGGTCCTAGAAATAACACTTGATATCGGGTCCTAACGGTGATATTTAATATTAAAACTACTTTAAATGTTTTCTTCTAAAAGTTGTTGAAGAGATAGCTGATCACAATGAATATACCGGCTTGTTTCGGCTTATGGCTTTTCAAGACGTAACAACGAATTAAATATAAATTCAATTGAAACTCAATAGAATTTATATCAACTACAGATAATAGGGGAACAGGAGAATGATCCTAAAGATAAGTGGAATTTTTTCTTCACAAGGCAAGATAATTAATTAAGAAATCCAATTATTAAAGCAACCACTCCAGAAAAATTTTAATTAATCGTCCTAGAAAAAGAAAATACGTGTTAGCATGACCTTGCTTACGATTACACTAAAAAGTGATGGAAGCTGAGGCTGTTAATTTAGGTTTTTCTCACAGACTGCTGGTCGCCGGAATTCTATAAATTATCGTGTTGTTAGAAGAAGTTTTTGCTTGAATTTTCTATGGATTTTTTATTTTTATAGTCCCGCGTGTTAGTGTGGGACAAAAAATAAACACTAGATGGGCAATACCAGCATTTTTGAAAACAAAAAAAAATAATGAATTTTTCCAGTAAAAGAAATAGATCTAAATTCAAAAATCGAAATGACAAGTTTTTTTAAAAATTAGTCAATTCAATATTTAAAAATAAAAATCGACAATCCCTTTACATTTGTTTAGGATTGAATGACGTCACATCTCTTTCGGCCTTACTGTAAACCAACAATCACATATAATTGAGAATTGAACCATTGTTTAAAATCAATGTTTAGGATTAAATGACGTCACATTTTGGCATCTGAAGTTTTTCGCACCCCTTTTTTAAAGTCAAACTTTGAAACCTGAACTAGCCTTGCCCTGGGTGTATTTTCTCTCTCTGTGTGTCAGTAAAAATTCTGCTTGTGTCTGTCTTATTAGACGAAGGTTTATTAAGGGCATCCTTGAGATCAAGCACACAAACCGGAAAATATGCGCAAAACCAATCCATCCATCCAATCAAGTTAAACTCAAGACAAGTTCAAGTATTTAAATGTAGTATTTCAATAAACACCAACTGAAACAATCGTGATATCGGAGTATACTTCAGAATTGTATGACTTTCAGATTGTGTGGCCTATCTCAAGACAAACTACGGTTGCTACACTCCAAAGTTACACTCATTTTTCTCCTTCTCTCCCTACTAACATCAAATTAAAAACCTATTCACCCATATCCATATCTGACCTCTAAATTATTAGGTACTTTACGACCACCACATTGACTTTTGTTTATCTCTCAAATTCTCCTACCCCAGAAAGTTATTAAAGTTGCCTAATGTACTGTCACCTTGAGCGATAAAAAAATGTCGTCTACAACCTTCACTCTTCTTCTTCGAAAAGACACTCTCAAAACAGTCGTATTGAGACAACGAATCACAAATCCCCTAACTCCTCCCCATTTCTCCGATCGCTCACCACCGCATCTCATTTGACGCAGAAAGAAAAAAAAGAAAATAAAGAAAGGGCCATGAAGTGGAACTCAAGAGAGAGAATAGAACGATCTTTTGTCCGACTGTGTTTTTTTTATTGTTTGCTTCTTTCGTGTTTTCCGCTTAAAAATAATAGATCGAATTGCGACGACAGGAGGATTAGTTTGAGCGAAGAGAGAAGTGATCCATAAATTTTAGCCACTCTGGAAGTCGTGATTTTAATTGAGGTAAATAAAAATGGCTTTTTTTTGTTGCTGATTAGTATGTTCGATTGCTTGAGTGGATTTTTAACTTAAAGATTGCATCTTTCAGTTCGTGATTTTTAATTTCTTTTAAAAATATTCTTTTTTACTCTATATGAAGAGTGTCATTGTATTCCTTAAATTAGTCTAGAATTAATTCAGAAATTGAATTTTCAACTATTTCTCTGTTTTAAAAAATTTTAGAAATACAAAGTAGGAAAAACCAACAATGTGTCAGAAATGAAGAAAAACAGAGATTTCATGATCATAACGTAACGTATCATAAAGTAATAAACGTAATATGATTCATTGTTATAAATTTCGCTTTTTCATTTTATTTCGAAAAGGAGTTTTTTCTACAAAATTATATTTTAAAGCGTATATTTAAAAAAAAGAATAATCAAAAATAACATCTAATAAGAATATTTAACTAATATTATTCACTGGCTTTACATTTTTTATGTTTTGTTTACTTTCTTGCAATCTTTTTCAGCTAAAATTTATGCACGCAGAAGCATTGCATTCTGCATAGAATTTCAATACAGTCTTTATTTAAACTCATCTTAAAAGTATGTGAAGAAGTTCGACCCAAATCATCAATTTATTTTCTAGATACTATTAAAATGATTTAAGTGAATATATAACATTTACTTTTTGTCACTTCTTATCAACTATTGATAAATCTTATAACCTTTAATATAACCTATTATAAATCCCACACACGATTAATTAACACTGTTGATGATGATGTCGCGTTCACGAACGAGTTCAAGAGGAAAATTGCCAGATACTGTGATTCCGGTAGTTTGGGTTAAAAAGACTGGACCAACCTTGCTGGGCTTACGCCTGTAGTTGGTCGACTTAATTTGTATTTGTATTTGAGTCCAAATCAAGTATTGCCATGAGCGGAGATAACAGCCCTTGCAATCTCTGTAATATTGTCATTGTAGAGGTCTATTTCAGACAATAATAAGACCCAATATTAAGTATATCAATAGCTAAGGCTGGACAATCAAAAATGTGTGCTGGTGTTAAAGCCGTGTCCAGGCAGTTGTCACAGTTTCTATAAGTTCTACGCCCTTCTCTGTCGATTCTCATTCTTCGGTGATATCCTGTCCTTAGTCGAACAAACAGCCTTTGTTAATTGGAATCTCCTGCTCTTTTAGTTTCAACTTAACCACGGCATTTGCATCCCATAAGGTAACATTGATGTTGTTGCTACTGTTAAGATTTCTAGCCTCCTTTGCCAGTTTGTCTGCGTTTTCGTTGCCAGTTATATTGACATTGGAGAGTGCAGATTTTATACAATCTATGAACTTCATTTAGGCGAGTGCAGATCCTACTGGTGGTCGAGGATTCTCCTTTTAGGATTGACTGGAGAGCAGCTTTAGAGTCGCAGAAGACAAGTCCCTCTACCTGTTCAGAAACGGGAAGTGACTTATACATCATGTCGAATTAAAATTGTTTTGAACGTATATAATATCTCCAACACAGCAATCAAAAATTTCAATTTATGAATTATATTAACGTACTGTAACTAAGATAATCTGTGAAAATGTTTTTTCAGGCATGAATTGGAAGAGCAAGAAGTTCGCTGGTGTAGTCTTGGTGATAGAAATCGCCTTTATAATCATCTACGGGTTCTTTGTAACGTACGATGTTCAAGCCGAAGGGGTACGGAATGGTACAGTGAGGAACCCAGGAGAAAAAAATATGATTCAGGACTATTACCCAAGTAAGTAGATTCAAACGTGCATCTTCATTATTTACTTACATGTTTACAGAAGGTTTAAGATGTAAGCTTTGAAGTTTTTAACTTTCATTCAATTTACATAAACCATCATGATTCAAAAGTTATTAAGAGTTTCTTAGAACTTAGTTCCTATTCACTATAAAAAAATAAAGTTATATCATGCACTGCAGCTTTTATTTCAATAGATTTAATTTTTTTCTAGCAATGTTTTTCTTAAAAAGTTTGTTAAAAGCTTCTACACTGATCATGACAATAAATTAAATGAAATATATTATTTATAATAAATTTATATTAAGTACACATAAATTAATATTAAACTCTAATTATATTAAATATTTATTTTATTAAAATAGTATAAAATTTAGATAATAATAATAAAATAATTTAAATAATTTTTTAAATTTAATGAACAGGGTTTTTTTTAGAAAAAAGTAATTGTAATTTTAAAAAGTCATTTGAAAGAAAAATTTATTTATATTTTATTATGCACCGTGGAATTTTTTTCCCATACATGTAAATTTGCAGATATTTTAATATAGATCTTAACAGTTATTACAAATAGCTCGTATTTATAAAAACTACTTTGATTTTCTATTTTTTTTCATAAAGAATCACTTTGAATTTTATTTAATGGTTTAAGGTATAAAAATTTGAGGAATAGGAGTCTGCTAGACTACTCGCATAAAGTTTGTCAAGGTAGCAGCGTTTTAAGAGATAAAAATGCACATAAACCTCCATTTCAATGTAAAAGTTGAGATAAAGTTTCAAAGTATCGTTTCTAAGAAATTTAGATTTTTTTCCATGCTTAAAAGTTTTTGACGTAATATTTAAACCTTATTACTGTATGAATTTGAATGGAAAGAAATCATACCATGCAAGATATTAATATAATAGAAAAGAAAACTCTCAATTCTCTAAACAAGATGCTCTCATATTTGCATAACAACATGTTATATGTATGCTTTAATATTTAGTTTTATAATAATGTATGCTTTCCAATTTGCTCATTTCACTGTTGTGTTTAGACTTATCATTTGTGCATAAACAGCTTCAAAATACTCTCTTTATTTAAATTGAGTTTATTGATAAATTATACTTTCTCAAACATTCAGTGATCTTTATTTATGTTAACTATTACAAAACTATTATAAAATTAAATAACTCGATGCCTAAAAACACTAACCAATTTTAAATTAGCAAAATTGATATACTGGAAAAAATTAAATTGTTACTATTCTTTATAAAAGGGAAAAATTATATTATTAAAAGGGAAAATAAATTCGTCACCAGAAAAATTGTACAAATACGATAATACTTGCTTATAACAAACTGTATCTTAATCTTTGAGACGAATAATTGACCTCGTGTTTTTTATTTGTATAGCTGTTCAGATATGCATTGTGTTAAAAAATATATAATACATAACGCCTATAACAATTTATTCAATTACTATATTAATTTAATATTCTTTATAAAATATTGACTTAAATGTTTTAGATTAAATTACTATTAAAAGGTCCATCTATACTATTCTTATTTACATCCCACTAATTCTTGAAACGTAATCAATGGTATAAAAGTCCTTGGTATTTTGTTTCATTTTCTGTATTTCTTAACTTGACCTCAAATGACTGATGACACAAGATCGTATTCATGTAAATAAACACAACAAGAGTCCGAGATGTCTGATGACAGTTCTAAGGAGATAACCGTATCAGATAAATTTAATACGATTCAATGTAGGAAAACTTTAAAAATCCTAAAATTTGCTTGATTATGTATACGTTCTTTTGTAATTTTACGTATTACCGCATGATTCTATCATTGTGAGCTGCGTGGTTTAAATTTTTCTAACTAATAATATAATAAGGGGACATCCATAAATTACGTGAGGCGTTTTTTCCAAAATCTGGACCCCCCTCCCCCCTTGGTGAGATTTAGTGAGATTTTGCTGGACCCCCCCTACCCCCCAAGTGAGATTTACCTACAACCTTTAAATATAATTTCTATCCAATTCGTTTGCATTTTGTGCCCCACAACACCAAAAACTTTTCCATTATTAATGATGTGGGGGAAAAGGACATCATTTGGCCTAAAAATCACCACGATTTTTCCAAACCCCTCCTCCCCCTTTTTGACCTCACGTAATTTATGGATGTCACCTAACACAGAGCAGGTCAGAGGTAGAGTAACACTAAGCGGGTCAAATTTAATTTGAACACGAGGGTAAACGTTTTATTAATTTAAACTATATTTGTAACTAAAAAACGACAAACGGAATTTGTGTGTTCAAATTAGACAATTTTAAGGATAAAGACGTACTTTTAATTAGACTATATGACTATATTTCTTTGAAAGTTTGTAAATTCCAACTACATCTTTATTTGTATTTTTTATCAATGAATGCGTAGTTTAATTGGAAAAGCTTTTTAGAAATAATCAAAGTGAAAGCAAATAATTGAACTTGTTTCTTGCTTACTATATGAAGGAACAAAAAAATCTTAATTGGAAGAAATGCATTTAGTTTAAATTAAAACTACAAAAACTGCACAATAATATACTCTTACAAGCAACAAATTATCTCATAGCAAATTCAGTGTACAATGTAGTAATATTTTTAAACCAAGTAGAAAAACTTACCAAGGAAATAATTGTGTTTAATGTAGTAATCCAAACAGCTACACTTCATTAAACTAAAAGCATCAACTTCTTCCCAAGACCATCGAATATGAAAAAAAGGGGTTTACTTGATCCTAAATCAGTCTGATACACCCTCTGCATCTCGTTTACCTGTGTCTTTTTTTTGTCTGTGACTGACTCAACTGAGTGAACATCAAATGGACGATGTTCGAACGGATTTGATGATATATATATACTTTAAGGGTTGAACGTAGGTGAAAAGATAAATCCGTGGAAGACAAAACACTAAAAAACAGCTGGAAAAACAATTTTATTACACCGTTTTCTTGAAACCAAGTTTCTAGAAATGATTGGTGAACTTTATTCTGAAAGGTCTGTTGATTTAACAGAAAATCCTGTCAGATTTGTACCTGACAGGTACAGCAGTAAGCATAGGGTAGGTGAGGGTAAAACCCCGATATTTACCCCAGTACTCTAATGATGGTAAAATTGATTATAGCATCTGATGTAATACGATGGCCTGTGCAGGAATGTTGGAAAGTGTTTCAAACTCCCCTAAACCTTTCAAAAGGGTTGATATTTGACTTCTTCATCCCACGGTAGTTTATTATCAATGAAGTTCATGCAATGGGGATGTTCTAAAAGTGGGGATATGTAATCTGGGTTTGAGCTTCTTTCCAGTCCAGCTGTCCAGTTCTTTCCAGTTTGAGTCCAGCTGTGTCCATGTTAATACATCCAGTAAATGAATCACGTAAAGTTGTATTAAGACTTAATATTATAGTTCACAAATTTCCGACCATATGTGTTTATGTTTAATCACTTCATCTTTAACTGCATATGCTTGTCGTGATTGAAGTATAAAAATATGCTTTGCAAAAAATAGGTAATTTGCTATCAGAAATACTTGCACTCGATCAAGCATTAGTATGCTTATCTAAAAGTAATAAAAAAAATTGCAGTCTATATATATCCCCTTCATAGACATAAACATATATTTAATGTCACTTAATAACGTCTTCTGAATATGAAATAAGTTATAAAAATATCGAAACAAAATATTATTTTAAAAAGTAATAGTTTAAGTGCTGTTCCTTCTCTCCCATCGGTGAAATAATAAAACATTTTTAAAATTTGTTATCATAAAACTTCCTTTTTATGGCACAAAATAATGACATTCACTTCACTTTAAATTTTCAAAATACCCTTAAAATGTTATTGCTTTAATATTAAATTTTGTAAAAGTAAATTTTTTAAGTTAAAAGTTAATAAGTTCATATTTTAATAAGTTAAAAGAGCACCGTCAATTCAATAAAGAAATACATTAGTGCTATGAATAACGAGTAGATACTTCCTGAAAAATAATCAAGTTTTCACAACAACTTAGAATCAAATTCAATAAAGAAGATTAATTTCATCTCAGAAGCTTCAAAAGTCATTAACAAAATGAGTGCCCCACCCCTTTGCACAAAAGGCTTTTGTTTTCGCAGCACATTAGCTGTTTTGATTATTATTTTTTTCTTTATAGCATATTAAACTTTAGTTTTGCAAGAAGCGTGCAATTGCTTGATGACCAGTTCATAAAACCGGCCTTGAGACTAAGTAGCTCTCAAACATGTATTACTTTTCATCATTGAGGTAACGCTTGGCAATTATTTGATGAAGAGAAATTTTCAAAAAATCTTACGAAAGTGACCCGCATATTACTCAAAGGTCATATAATCCGAAATAATTTTCTTATGTCAAGTGTTTGAGGGAAACAAAAAGTGTTTATCCCTACCCATGAGATAGAATCACATAAATGCGCTTGTGAAAACGTTTTTGAATGAGGCTTTTATTTCATTTTAGATGGTTGTGAATTATTTTTATACGGATTTTTTGTGTTTTGCGTCAAAAAGATATACTCAACGATATGAAAGGAATTTTTTCAAAAGTAGGGTTCAGAACTTGAACAATCAATTATATGCATTCATATCAGAAAAATTAAGAAATCTATAATCTTTTTCAAATTAAATTTTGAAAGTAAAAGCTAATATATGTATCACGTCAAATATAACCATGATAAAAACAATAATAACCATGATTGAATAATATAGTTTGATAACGGTGCAAACCATGTTTAAGGTAATTAGCATTCTTTTAATACATTCGCTAATCAAAATTATCAAAGATTGCTTGAAGTTTTTTTAATTTATGATAATATTCCACCAGAGGTGCGTTTGGTGAAGTTTTTATATATGTTACGGGCAAAGTGATTAATTGGGCATTATTAATAATGCCCAGAGTGGAAGCGGGCAAAGTGATAAATTTCATTCATAAATTTCGTTGAATTTATCTCATTGCCCGGGCATCATTAATAATGCCCAATTAATCACTTTGCCCGTAACATATACAGGGTGTTTCAAAATTGCGTTGCACGGCTTTTATTCGGAACCAGCCCCTCCTAGGGTCATGGAAGTAAGGTCTACCCCTAGGTAAGTGACCCTGGAGAATCCATTGAGAGGACTTACAGCGCCCCTAGCGGCAAAATTAAAAAGTTAAAAAAATTAATTTAAAAACTAAAGGAGATAGAGCAAAAATCTCTTGGAGAGTATTGTTGCCAACGTCAATAAGAACTCATTGAAAAAAATTTCATCAAAATATCTTGAATATTCGCGGAGATATTAGCATGTGAAAATAGCACTTTTTCAGGGGTCAAAAAGTAAAAAGTTCGCATATTTGCAAATTTTTTTGATTTTTTGATAAAATTTTTTATTCTTTCAACTAAAAAAACACAAAACTACACAATTTCACAAAAAAATTTGCAAATATGCGAACTTTTTACTTTTTGACCCCCGAAAAAGTGCTATTTTCACATGTTAATATCTCCGCGAATATTCAAGATATTTTGATGAAATTTTTTTCAATGAGTTCTTCTTGATGTTGGCAACAATACTTTTACTGAGGTTTTTGCTCTATCTCCTTTAGTTTTTAAATAAATTTTTTAAACTTTTTAATTTCGCCGCTAGGGGCGCTGTAAGTCATTTCAGTGCATTCTCAAGGCTTACTTACCTAGGGGTAGACCTTACTTCCATGACGCTAGGAGGCGCTGGTTCCGAAAAAAAGCCGTGCAACGCAATTTTGAAACACTCTGTATATAGTTTTGTTTTTTAATAAGAAAAAATGTTTACAGCCTTCCTGAATAAAATACATCAATAGACAAAGCTAATCTTGTTTTTAAATATTTTTAAACATTCATTAAACATTCATTTTTAAACATTTATTTCAACAGTGTTTCAGGATGTGAATGTGATGATATTCATCGGATTTGGATTTTTGATGACCTTCATGAAAAAGTACGGTTTTGGTGCAGTTGGACTAAACTTCTTACTGGCTGTTTTAGCCATACAATGGGCAATAATAATGCAGAACGTTTGGAGCATGCAAGATGGAAAAATACGTATTAATATTATTAAGTAAGTACGTTTGTTAAATTACTTTAATAACTAAACAATTTTTAAGCTGGATTTTTCCTTTTAAGATTTTTACGTTAGAAAGTGTATTGAGATTTAAGAATTTTGAAATTGTTTTTTTTTAAATAAGTGAGTTTCATCTTCTGTTTCGTAACTCGCCAACATCCAGAATTTTGTCAAATCGTCCCCCTGTGGGGAAGTTAGAACTTCACCATTTGAAGACAAATCTCAGTGAGGAGTGGTTCCTATACAGGGGGATTCAGAAATAATCATCAATAATTGGCGGTTAGGTAGAGGGGCCCTAGACAAGCATTTTTCGAATAGGGAGGGTGGGGCGCAAACTTAACGTTAAAGAGCTAGGACCTAATGTAGTGCGAGCGCGTTTCAAAAGGCCGTTTTTAGAAGGCCCGTGTGACGAAACAAAACATAATAAAATGAAAAACTTTAATGCATGAGGTACAGGATTATCCGTTCTACTTAAATCCTCAATGTGATAAAAATTGGACCACTTGCTAAACCGTGGGGTGAGTTTTAAAATGTGCAATATTAATCTCTTACGGCCGTATTCTGAAGCCTCTGGCAACCTGTGATCAGGATCTCTTAGCACAAATCAGCTTGATTTGGTATTCCGAAGCACCATGAATCAGTTGACCACTGTGTTTCAAGTAATCAACGCTCACACCCGTATTCTACTCAAATTGAGTTAATCGCGTGGTAAGTGAAACCCTATGAGATTGTGTTTCAGAGTGTGTTGAAAATCGGTATTCTACTGCCTAGGATGACCAAACACGGTTTTAACTGGCTTTCCAAAACTCAATCTTGGTAGCCATTTTGTCCGTCCTAACAGAAATAACTAATCTGACTATTATAAGGTAGTTTTAATAATTAAAATATATTTCATGGACCTAAAAACTCTTCAAACAATACAAAAAACTGATTAAACTACCTATATTGGGCCGAATGCAGCAACGTTCTGCGACGTGCTAAAGAACCGTATTTCACCTAATAATGATCGCCCAAGAACGCCTGATCCCGAGGTGGCGTTCTTCGACGATCGGGGTATCGTTATCCTCCTGATTGGTTGAACGCGCTGAGCGCGGGAAAGGCAGGGTACAATCAAATGCACGTGGTTCAATGACGTAGTTCGTGACGTTCTTGAAAACCAATCAGCGGCATGCTGGAAAAATGACTCAGGACAACGATAGTTGAGTTGTTTTGGAAGTAGGATTTGACCGGTCCCAAAATCGCCACAGAACGTAGCTGCATCCGGCCCATTATTGGTTAAAAATGAAAATATCATTTACTTTATTGTGCTGCCATCTATAATCAAAAAGCTAAATGAAATCACTTCAGGTTATTGTAACTCCAGCAGACTATTTTAAGTACATTAATATAACCTTTAATCTTGTAAAAACACTTTTTTACAATGAAAGAAAAATATTCTATCATAACAAGTACCAAGTACCCAATGACGAATATTTTAATGAATAAAATATTAATACACAATCGTAGTAATAGATTTAAGATGGCGGCGAACTGTAGGCTGTGCGCCTGTTTGCAGTTCAGTTATACCTACGCACAGAAAACATAGTTCCTTCGCAAAATAAAGATGTTGTTTCCTCTAGATGTTGAATATTAATTTCTAAGAGCTCTTTTTGATGTACAAGAGCTATTGATCTGAAAATAATGTACTTATTTCATGAAAAGACATTGTAAACTTTGTCCGAGAACACTGTTATTCAACTTACCGGCCAAATTTACCGGATTACAATTAACCCCGAATAAACGTGGTTTTAGTAGGAGTAGAATACGAAAAAGTCCCAAAAACAGGGTAAATCGCATGAGAATGAGTTATGCCGGCTTTACACCACGGCGGTAGGAACTGCGGGAGCTGCATTAGCGATAGCGGGAAGACCGGGCGATTTTTTTTCAAGAGAACCAATAGGAGGCCTCGAAAACGATCGTGAGCCAAAAATCGCTGCGATAATATCGGCACCAGCGACACGCAACGACAAGAGACCCCCCATTTGGACTAACTCCCAACTTTGAAAATTCATTGAAAAATCCCGGAGGTGCTTAAGGTCCTAAAACCACGTTCAAAATGTAGATAATATATCTAAGATATAAGGAAAAACAAATATAGATGATAAAAATCATGAAAAGTGCCAATCTGGAGTATGTTCCTGAACTCTGTTTTTTCTCCCATGTTATTTCAATGGGGAATTTTTGGACAAAAAATTTTGTCAAATGGTTCTAAAACCTCGACCGGAGCATTTCTACCACCTTCCGGTTGATGGGAAAATAATTTTTAATTTGAAAAAATAATTTAATATGCCTAAAATTGACCCCCCAAAGTCTTTGTTTTGGTCATTGGGCTGTGTTTACATTTGCCATCCTGGGCAAATATCAACTCTAGGGAACCTAAAACCTCAAAATATCGTAACCGGAACTCAGAAATAACCCAGATTGGCCGTTTACGGGACTCAAATCGGGTCAGAAATCAATAAATGAGCCATAAATATGTATTTCAAGGGGTCTGATCCAGGGAAGGGACGCTGGCCCGGTCACGTGACAGTCGCAACGGGAGGAGCGGCTGCAGCGAGAGTCGCGGGTTCCGCTGCGATTCTAGCGCCATCTCTTTAGTGTCGCTGGAACTAAAAACGTGTAGCTACTGCAGCTCCCGCAGCTCCTACAGCGGCGGTGTAAAGCCGGCATACGTTTGTGTAGAATACAGCCGTCAGAGCAGTGATCTAGGTTGGATCACGGATCACCAATCAGAATCGAGTCTGGCTTGAGCTACGATTACGAAACAAAAACATGGCGTCGCCCGTCATAAGCTATCTTGCTGAAATCCACTTCGCGTCAATATAATCGAAATTAGATTAGTATTTTAGAAATAAATAGGCTTACCATACGTCCGGGATTACCCCGGACAGTCCGGGGTTTTAAGAGCTGTCCGGGGAAATGTCCTGGGACGCTAAATGTCCGGGGTTTCATACATTTAAGTTTTTCCAGACATTTTTATGAAAAAATCCTGACCAAACTATTTGAAATTGCTTTTTTTTACGTTTTCTAACGTCTATATTACTTCAGAAAACTCACTTTCAGTGAATTTTGTGACAAAAATTAAGTTAATAAAACAATTTTTGAAAAAGTAATGTTACATGTAAAAATAAAATTTTATATTTTTGTTTAATGTTTATTAGTTTGAATAGTTTTTCTTAGTTTTTAATCTTTTGTATTTTGATATGGAACTTATAAAAAAATTTCAAAAATATGTCCTGGGTTGGCCCGAGAAAATATGGTAAGCCTAGAAATAAAATATTTTTTGATTCACAATATTTGTGAGGTGTGCGTTGTCGAGTCCAATGTTTATTTAAATGATTATTTCTAGTAATTAAAATCTTTTCTCTATTGTTTTATACTTAAACTTTCTCCCACGTCTTTCGCTCCGGTAGCTTGGTGGTAAAATACACGGATATCATACGAGTGGCCCGGGTTCGATTCCCGGCGGCCGATACAATTTTTGATTAAACTTATTAAGATTTCAATTTAATTTTATTCATCATGGCCATTTTTTTGAAGGTAGCTAATTATTATTACTAAATTCTGTATTATTTTACTAGATTAAATTATTTATCGATCTAAGTACAAAACTGATTCAATATTTCAAGTTCCCAATGATTGCTTATTTTTTTTATCTTTTTACTTAATCTAAAGGTTAGAATATAGAACTCCAGAATTGTGTTAATTAAAAATAAAAGATTTTTCTTATTATTTTCATTCAAATGCAAAAATAAAATATTATCAGCTAACTACGGTGCTTTATTTTTTTATTTATATTCAAATCTAAATTGGATTCCATGAAGCAAATTTCGGAAAAGCGAATATTCTGATTACATGTGTTATGTTTATTTTGTTTCATTTGTATTATTCAAAACTTCAAGTTTCATATTCTTTCATTAATTTTTATTAAAAATCATTGACTTTTAAAGTAAACAATCCGAGTGCTTTTTATGTCGTACTTTTCCGCAAATTTCTTTCCTATCAAATTCATCAATATAAATAGTCCACTGAAAATAGCGAAAAAAAGGGCCGAACCTCGGACAAATTGCAATAAAAGGTTTCTCAACGGTTTTCACTTAGGAATGACCTCAATAATAACATACTAAAAATCGGCCAAAATCGGCCGGGGGGAAGTTTAATTTTTTTTAATTTTTTAAAAAATGGCCGAAAAAAATTTAAAAAAAACCCAAAACAATAATATAGACATGTGATACATGTTTATAGGTTATTTTTGAGTTTTAAAACCGAATATTGCCTTTAGTTTTGAAAAAAAAATGAAATTTCAATTTTTAAAATTAATTTGAAAAATGAACTATATGAAAAAATTAAAACCCCCCTAAAAACCTAACCAAATCATCAAAAGAGATAAATCAAACGGTTTTCATTTAGAAATGACCTAAATATTAACATACTAAAAGTAAAAAATTTTACCAGTTAAAGAAGTTCAATTTTTTTAAAATTTCAACTTTTTTTTTGCGAAAAATGCATTTTTTTTTCAAATTCGTGCCCCAAACTTTTGAGGCTTTTGAAAAGGTCATTTTTCGGTAGATATTGTCCACAGATAGTTATATAATGGAAAATCGGTGGAATTGACCCTCAATGAATTAGTTAATTATTTTATTTAAAATTTTGAAATTGGTAGAATGTAGTAAAAAGTGAAAAAAGGTAATACTTTGGCATATTTACATTAGAATTTAAAATAATTAACTAATTCATTGAGGGTCAATTCCACCGGTTTTCCATTATATAACTATCTGTGGACAATATCCACCAAAAAATGACCTTTTCAAAAGCCTCCAAAGTTTTTGGCACGAATTTGAAAAAAAAAAGCATTTTTCGCAAAAAAAATGGTAATTTGAAAAAAAATTTAACTTCTTTAACTCGTAAAATTTTTAAATTTTAGTATGTTAATATTTAGGTCATTTTTAAATGAAAACCATTTGATTTATCTCTTTTGATGATTTGGTTAGGTTTTTAGGGGGTTTTAATTTTTTCATATAGTTCATTTTTCAAATTAATTTTAAAAATTGAAATTTCAATTTTTTTTCTAAACTAAAGGCAATATTCGGTTTTAAAACTCAAAAATAACCTATAAACATGTATCACATGTTTATATTATTGTTTTGGGGTTTTTTTAAATTTTTTTTCGGCCATTTTTTAAAAATTTAAAAAAAATTAAACTTCCCCCCGGTCGATTTTGGCCGATTTTTAGTATGTTATTATTGAGGTCATTCCTAAGTGAAAACCGTTGAGAAACCTTTTATTGCAATTTGTCCGAGGTTCAACTCTATTTTCAGTGGACTAAAACGATCTCAACCAATCACGATTGAGCCTTTTTTATCGCCATCGGTTCCGCTTGTTCGCCAGCTCTGGTGTTTCTGATTCACTTTTATCAATTGATCCAGGTGCTCAGACTATCAAATATAACAGATCAGGGCTTGGCTAATATTTGTGAATCAGTTGATCGGTTGTTCAAGTGATTTAAATCCAAAAGCACAGACTACGGCCGTTAGTCAAACAATTGAGTTCCCTTAATGGTATTTGGAAAAATGATGATCGGGGAAGGAATTTTCAATGATTAAACAGTTTCAATGATCACTGTTACGATCATTGAAAATTCCTTCCCCGATCATCATTTTTCTAAATACCATTAAGGGATCTCCATTCTTTGACTAAAAGATTAATATTGCACTTTTGAAACTCACTCCACGGTTTAGAAAATGGTTCAAAATCTATCGAATTCATGGTGTAGGTAGTAAGGATACTTCCTTACATCATGCAATAGATTTTTTCATTTTATTATGTTTTGTTACACACGGGCCTTCTAAAAACGGCCTTTTGAAACGCACTTGCTCTACATTAGGTCCTAGCTCTTTAACGGTAAGGCTGCGCCCCACCATCCCTATTCGAAATATGCTTGTCTAGGGCCCCTCTACCTCCCCCCCAATTATTGATGATTATTTCTGAATCACCCTGTATAACCCTGACCTAGTTGATAAAAAAACCCAACAAATTCTTCAGATTAACCTTCATAATAGAATTGGCTTTATTTATGTATTTCCCCATTTATCTTATCCAATTAAAACATTCATCATCACTTTACTAATTTCACTTTTGAAAAAAAAACGAAGTTGAAATCATTCAATAGATTTGATTCAGATGATAAGTTGATTGAGAAAACTCCAGCTCTCAAGCGTCGCCTCCAACCGTGGACCGGTTTCGCCCTTGTTAGGGGTCATCAGCACGGTATAGGAAGGTAACGCAAGAGAGCGGAGGGAGAGCTTTTAGTCTAGCCGACTATAACGGAAAAAGTGGTGACCATCGATCAGTCCTCCACTATCTGCCGGAATGAACTGCGCATTCCCTAGAACAGATTTAATTCCCGAAAGGCAAGGTATGAAAAGAAGAGTTCTTCACCAGTAACCTCTGGTTAGAGGAATGTGTGAGAAAACTCCAGCTCTCAAGCGTCGCCTCCAACCGTGGACCGGTTTCGCCCTTGTTAGGGGTCATCAGCACGGTATAGGAAGGTAACGCAAGAGAGCGGAGGGAGAGCTTTTAGTCTAGCCGACTATAACGGAAAAAGTGGTGACCATCGATCAGTCCTCCACTATCTGCCGGAATGAACTGCGCATTCCCTAGAACAGATTTAATTCCCGAAAGGCAAGGTATGAAAAGAAGAGTTCTTCACCAGTAACCTCTGGTTAGAGGAATGTGTGAGAAAACTCCAGCTCTCAAGCGTCGCCTCCAACCGTGGACCGGTTTCGCCCTTGTTAGGGGTCATCAGCACGGTATAGGAAGGTAACGCAAGAGAGCGGAGGGAGAGCTTTTAGTCTAGCCGACTATAACGGAAAAAGTGGTGACCATCGATCAGTCCTCCACTATCTGCCGGAATGAACTGCGCATTCCCTAGAACAGATTTAATTCCCGAAAGGCAAGGTATGAAAAGAAGGCATTTTGATAAGTTGATTGATTTGCAATTAAATTTTTACAAGTTGTACATATTTCATCAGGGGAAAATTAACTGATATTTTCAGGAGTTAATAAAATATTTTTTTTTCTTTTGTTTTTAAGTTTGTCAATATCTAAACGGTACGAGGAAAAAAGTTAACATGGCACTTTTGTCAAATAAACGTTTAAAACAGTAGGATAATTTTTGTGTCCGTAAGAGAAAATATTTCGTTCTTTATAAACGGAATTAATTATTGATTCGTTTAACACAGGGAAATAAAGATGAAACAATAATAGTTTTAATGTAGTCACTTCAAATGTACAGTGGATTTTAAAATGACATTTTTTTAATCTAAAAAATATTTAAAAAAAAGATAAATATCATATTGGCATGGTAGATAAATGTTTAAACTCTTCCTGAGTAGATTACTGAAACATTGAAGATTAGTTGATTCCGACATTTTGATATATAGATGGTAAGGTAAAAAAAATAAGCTCAATATTTGAACATTTTTTATTAAAATAGGGATTTTTAAAAATAAGTAATCTACAGAAAGCATCAGACCATATAGCTTTAGCTCTAATTCATAAAAGCAACAAATGATTAACAAATTACCACACACCATTATGTATTTTGTGAATGTTCCAGAATAAGTGAGAAAACACCAGCTCTCAAGCTTCGCCTCCATCCATGGACCGGTTTCGTCCTTGTTAGGACTCATCAGCACGGCATTGAGCATAGCTCAATGCCGTGCTGATGAGTCCTAACAAGGACGAAACCGACGAATCGACGCTTGAGAGCTGAAGTTTTCTCTCATATTCCTCTAACCAGAGGTACTGTGGGGAAGTACTCCTCTTTCGTTTCAGAACAAATTATTATTATTATTATTATTATTATCATTATCATTATCATTATCATTATCATTATCATCATTATTATTATTATTATTATTATTATTATTATTATTATTATTATTAACTAAACCATCGGCGCAACAGCCCTAGTGGGCCAAGGCCTACGATGCCCATCTTCGTTTTCGTGACCGTGGGGCCTGGGGTGCTAGGCAAATGTCCCGGTTGCGATATTCCACAATGACTAACTCCCCAGCGCTAGCGCCGCCAAGGGTGCCAAACGAGTTACTCGCCCGGTCGCTTTTGGTAACCCTCTCTCGCCCAATGCGGCAACCCGCATTCCACACACATCAACTACGTCACGTGCGCTGTTTTGTACTTGTTAGTCTCTCTAGTACTTGTTAGCTCGTCTTTGATCGTGAATTCGTGTGATGGATTTAAACAGTTTTAGAGAAAACTGTCAACAAGATAATTAATAACTTAATAAATTTTTCTGCTTTACTATATTTATTCTGCATGCATTTTTTTCACAGCATGTTAAAAATAGTACTTTTAAGTAACATTAGATACCTTTTCCCATTAAATCCATTGTCTTTTTAACAAACTCCTTTGGAATAAGAATAATTAAATAAATTGTACACACATATATAGCTCAAGGTAATATTGTCATCATGTAAAATATTCATTTGAAATTTATTTTTGATTAGGGCTGTGAGTCTATGTAATTAAAAAAAGAAGGTACTCATAATATGTACATATGCAATTAAACATTACAAAGTATGAACTTTAAATTAGGGAAAATAAGAAGATAATTTAATATTAATTTTTTTATTTAATAAATTATAAAAACATTAAAGAATAATTAAATAAATTGTACACATATATAATATAGCTCAAGGAATATTGTCATCATGTAAAATATTCATTTGAAATTTATTTTTTATAAGGGCTGTGAGTCTATGTAATTGAAAAAGGTATACTTATAATATGTACTTATTGTAGGTATATATGCAATACATTACAAAGTATGTACTTTAAATTAGGGAAAATAAGATAATGTAATATTTTTTTTTTATTTCATAAATTCTAAAAAACATTAAAAATTCTAAATTTTCAAGTTTTCATAGGAAGTTATTTGAGTAATATATTAGTGATTTCTCTCTATCAACTTTTCCAATTAACTGAAAAAGTACTGAAAAACACCTATTAGGTAAAAGTTCGACTGAAATGGGAAACGTGAAATGAAGTATTTCCGATTGACATTCCTGAATACACAACTTACTATAGCTAAATTTAGCATTGAGTTCTTAGATTTAACCAGCAAATTTAGATGTGCAACTTCATAATATACACTGCTGTTCAAAAATTAAGGACGGAACTGTTTTTTCAACATAACACCTAGTGAAATTATTTTTCATCAATGAAAATCATACCAAGAGATGTTCAATAGGGTGGGCCGAAAAAACCTTTTATTTTTTTTCGAAGTTTTAATAGCGCGGAAAAGTTGCGAATTATATAGACAAAGAAAAGGGAAAAACAATTTTCAAAATCGGTTAATATCTTCCGATCGCGCAAAGGCCCCAAAGTTTGAAAAAATATGAAAAAACTTGATTTTTGCGATTATTTTTTTTTTAAAAATCAAAGATTAAACTATCAAATATTGTTCATGATTTTTTTATGTGAAACTAATATAGTTATAGACATAATCGTTCAGATTCCATTCTTCTATCACATTTTTTTCGTTAGATATAATTTTTTTAATGTTCATACAAATTTTGTAAAGTTGTTTTTCCTGCATTTTTAAACAGCTAATAACTCTAGAACTATACAACTTAAAAACTTGAAATCAGTCCCATTTTGTTCGTAAATTTTTTGTCTTTGATTTGGTGTTCATCATGATCATCATTTTCAAAAACTTTTTTTTTAAATTTGAAAAAAGTGAAAAAAAATTTAATAAAATTTTTTTTTTTAATTTTCTTTTGAAAAAATATTAATAGCCTTTTAACTCTTAAAATGAACATAACTACCAAATTTCAAGTTGAAAATAAAATTTAATCATGTATAAAAAATAAAAATAACGGTAATTTAGTCAAATCCCTAAACATTCCCTAAAATTATACACCAAGAGCAATTCACTCATGGAAAATTTATCAAATCACTTGAGTGTGTTCATATGACTTAAAACATGTAAAAAATGTCACATAAATTTCAGAAAATAAGACAATTAACAGATTCGGTTCAAAATCTTACAGTGCTAGTTCCCAGCTTTAAGTTAATTCAATTTGCATGAATTTTACCTGAATATTCCTTAGAAATGTGTTTATATCCAATTTTTTTATGTTCTTAAGTTTTTAATTTACTTTGATTTGACTTGTTAAAGGTAAAAACAATTAGATATAGACATAATTCTTGGAAATTTTCAGGAGAAATGCATGCAAACTTAACTAAATATGAAAAAACTTGATTTTTGCGTTTATTTTTTTAATTTGATGTTTTCGTAACGTAATAGTTTGCAACGTCTTCTAATAGAGCCTAAAAACATTGTGTTTTAATTTGGTTTAGATCAGTTAATATAATCCGATCGCGCATAAGCCCCAAAATTTGCCAAAATATTGAAAATTTCACACTTTTGCAAGTTTTTTTTATATCTTTAATATATTTTTTAACGTAATAGTTACACTATTTTTATTTGAAACATAATATTTTTGTATGTTAAACATCTATTTGGTGGCTTAAGGTACTTTAAAGCTGGATTTGCTGATGAAGTTCGGCATGTATGATCTAGAGAGCAGAGTGGTTCTTATAAATCCTTCTCGTGATTCAGCTCCGCAAACTTTTCCTGAGGCTTCCGTGACGATTAGAAGACGTTGCAAACTATTACGTTACGAAAACATCAAATTAAAAAAAATAAACGCAAAAATCAAGTTTTTTCATATTTAGTTAAGTTTGCATGCATTTCTCCTGAAAATTTCTAAGAATTATGTTTATATCTAATTGTTTTTACTTTTAACAAGTCAAATCAAAGTAAATTAAAAACTGAAGAACATAAAAAAATTGGATATATTGAAAAAAATTGGAACACATTTCTAAGGAATATTCAGGTAAAATTCATGCAAATTGAATTAACTTAAAGTTGGGAACTAGCACTGTAAGATTTTGAACCGAATCTGTTAATTGTCTTATTTTCTGAAATTTATGTGACATTTTTTACATGTTTTAAGTCATATGAACACCCTCAAGTGATTTGATAAATTTTCCATGAGTGAATCGCTCTTGGTGTATAATTTTAGGGAATGTTTAGGGATTTGACTAAATTACGGTTATTTTTATTTTTTTATACATGATTAAATTTTATTTTCAACTTGAAATTTGGTAGTTATGTTCATTTTAAGAGTTAAAAGGCTATTAATATTTTTTCAAAAAAAAATTAAAAAAAATTTTTTTATTAAATTTTTTTTCACTTTTTTCAAATTTAAAAAAAAACTTTTTGAAAATGATGATCATGATGCACACCAAATCAAAGACAAAAAATTTACGAACAAAATGGGACTGATTTAAGTTTTTAAGTTGTATAGTTCTAGAGTTATTAGCTGTTTAAAAATGCAAGAAAAACAACTTTACAAAATTTGTATGAACATTAAAAAAATTATATCTAACGAAAAAAAAGTGATAGAAGAATGGAATCTGAACGATTATGTCTATAACTATATTAGTTTCACATAAAAAAATCATGAACAGTATTTGATAGTTTAATCTTTGATTTTTTTAAAAAAATAATCGCAAAAATCAAGTTTTTTCATATTTTTTCAAACTTTGGGGCCTTTGCGCGATCGGAAGATATTAACCGATTTTGAAAAAAAATTTTTCCTTTTCTTTGTCTATATAATTCGCAACTTTTCCGCGCTATTAAAACTTCGAAAAAAAATAAAAGGTTTTTTCGGCCCACCCTAATGTTCAATGGGTGGGAATACAGGGCCCGAAAGCAAATTTTCTCTACCAATATTTTAAGGGGGTAAATGGACCCTCCATTGATAATGGAGTCCCATTACAATTTGGAGCTGTGGCAGAAACGTCTGTGTAAGAGGTATTTTACCGAAAACTTTATGTTTATTGTAATGAATATGATTACTCCTGAACTCAGTGCATATTTTTAAAAGCGTGTGTTACCTTTAAATGGTATTTTTTTATGTTTTATTGATAGAAATCGGTCTAATCATCATTTTTGGCAAGTTTTAGCTTCTGGGTCATTTTTGGTAATTGGTATCTAACCGTCAACCATGTTTTTAATAGTTCTTACATGTGATAGATTATGTTTAGGTCTGGAGACCCTGAAAGTAAATTATTTCTTTCAATATCGTGACTTTCAAAAAACTTTGAGGTAGCCAAATTGTGATTTTGTGCAACTTTTTCTCTCATAAAGAGAAAACAAAGTAGAAATCGAGCTACTAAAATCGGAAACACTCGAATTACAACAGTACTCAAGAAGAACAAATCTCGAAATTTCCGATTTCCCCGAGGTACCAAGTGAGGACACTAAACAGGTGGTTACATCGATCTTAAACGCCTTGGATGTCAACAGCGAGGTTAGTGTTCTTATAGCTCACCGTGTCCCATCCACCCGAAAAGATAAAAGTAAATCTATAATCGTACAATTTGCAACAAAAGGTGAAAGGGATCGATGTTTGCGGGCATCCAGAGAAAAGCGCTTCCTGGCATCCGATATAAATGAACGTCTTGATTCAACTCCCATATACCTGAATGAACATTTGGCTCCAGGCATGAAAAAACTCCTATTTCTAAGCAAACAATTTAAACGTCAGAAAAACTTCAAGTTCTGCTGGATCAGAGATGGAAAAATCTTTCTACGTCAAAGTGAAAACTCAAGAGCTTTTAGAATACGTAAAGAATCGGATCTAATTGATATACCCATCCAACAATAACCCCATCTTTTTTATGTCCAGTTATTCCACTATAGACACTCTTGAAAATCTAAAGCAATTCCTTCTTTATCCAGCAGCCGATGTAACTTTTAATATTGTACATTTCAACATTCAGAGTGTTCGATCAAAGTTTGATGAGTTAATAAGCCTGTTATCTGACAGTTTGTATCTTATTGATGTTTTAGTTTTATGGGAAACTTGGCTGACCAATGATGAAATTAAGTTCTACGGAATTGATCAATTTAAAACTTTTTATTGTAACAGAAGCTATAACAGATCAGGAGGTGTCTTAGTATACTATAAATCTAAATATGATTTTGAAAAAATTAATATAGAAATGTTTTCTGCCGAAATAGTTATAATTATAAGTAAATCTCTTAATCTCTGTATAATCTCAATATATCGTTCACATTTATTTACTATTGAAACATTTGTATCTGAATTTGAAACTGTATTTAAAATTTCTTATAGAAACATTATAATAGTAGGAGACATAAATATTGACCTATTGAATTTAAATAATCATAGTGCAAACTATTTGGATTTGATTAGTGCTCATGGATTTTCTTCACTTATAAGTGATATAACTCGTATTTCTTCAGGTACTTGTATAGACCACCTCCTATCACGTTACAGCTTGTCAAATATAAAAGAAATTCACTCTGCAAGACTAATCAATAGTCTAGTGGTCTTAAACAGAATTATTAATTTATTATTATTATTATTATTATTATCATTATCATTATCATTATCATTATCATTATCATTATCATTATCATTATCATTATCATTATCATTATCATTATTATTATTATTATCATATTATTATTATTATTATTATCATCATCATCATATTATCATTATTATTATTATTATTATCATCATCATATTATCATTATCATTACATTACAAGTGAATGAAGTGAATTTTCTTTCAAGCAATTGAGATAAAAACAACTGTATTAGCTTGTGCAATCATAGTCATCTTCATCCTTTCATCATACTATCACTCTTCAAAAAAAACTCTTAGCAAGAAGGCGTAAGCGGCTCGTAGGAGCAAGCATAAGCCTCTATAACCAACTAAAAGTTGGTCAACTCAGAACTTTCAGATTAGCTTGTGTAGTAAATTTACAACTTAATCTACAAATTATCTCTAGATTCTAAAAAAAACTTTTCCGGTCGAACTTTTCATTAAAAAAGTATTTTTATGACTGTTCCAAATAGCATAACTTTATAATTGCTTAATGTAAAGCACATTGAAAAACATCAACTCACCCTCTAGCATTAGCAGATCACCTAAATATCTTGTCTTTATGTAGACTGATATAGGTTAAAGCTATGTACGACTTCCTTTTCCCAAGAAGGCAAAATTGATGCTGATGATGCGGTAATCAGTACCTCTTCTTAGTGACCATTAATAAGATTTCTTGGCACTTAAAGGACAAACTCTTATGTCATCCTTGTGAATGAAACATCTCTGATACGGCAGTAACTTCTGGGTATAAATTAAATGATGAACGAATTAATTGTTTGGATAAAGAGTTTGAATGCGTTGTGTGAATTGAGTTTTTATTTTCCTAACTTTAAAGATTCTAGGATGCATTCAGATGTCAAGGGCAAGGTTATTTTGGTGTTAAAAGACACAAAGGCAATAGTCTCATTATGACAGTGTCAGCCTGTCTTTTTTTAAAACTTTGCCTTCTTGTATTACTGCATTCTAATTTCTGAAGAAGTCCAAAAGCGATTGTTAGAAAAATACACTTGACTTATTTTAAAATTGCTGTTTGACAAATTCTACTGTAGTCATCCTTAAGCATTACGCAATTTTAAACGTTTATTCATGGAGAATCCTTAAAATAGAATTGATGATGTAAAGAAAAATCTTTTCAAAACAAAATACCTAATCAATTACAGCAGGTTAGACGTGAACCCATAAAAGATGAAGGGTTGTATTTTTCATGGAAGTTAAGGTGTTGTTTCAAGGCTGTTTATTTATTATCCTCAAGTTCAGAAACGATAGACATAGCAAGCATATTTCGTTATGTTGTTTTTAACTTATATAATCATAAGTTTGATAGTTTGTAAATAAAGGGGTAGTGGTACATTGTAAAAGTTTAAGGTAGTAGTAAATTTGTACTCCATTACCCATATAACATTTAAAAATTCCTTTTGATCTTTTCCATTTTATCACAGTAATCTTAAAAAGAAAAAAATTAATTACGCTGTTTTAATATTTATAACTCTAAATAAAAACAGATCTTTATATTTCTCAATGTAACACTTTAGTAATAATATGCTACCCTATAGATTGATTGATTGTTGATTCGACAGCTGTCTTTGTACAAGTTGTGCAAAGGTAACACGATATAGTAAAGGTTAAATTTACTTTTTTTTTAAAAGCATTCAATCCATAAAAATAATTATCGCATTTGTGTTTTTTACATTAAAAGCACATTAGCTCTTGGCGAATTTTAAAAAACAGGATCGAAGATTATTAAAACTTTCTTTTTCTATGAAACATGATCCATACAAAATTGCCTCGGGGTATTTACTCATCTTAAATAAAGTATGTATTTATTTCATAATTAAAGATATAAAAAAAGTTCAAAACTTCTAGAGAATCTTTTAACGCTTTTTATGCAAGTTAAAGAGCAACAAGTTTAAAAGGTCTTTATAATTCCAAATCACGGCATTAGAAAAGATTTTCCCAGTTTCCTTTGAAACTAGTATATACTTATTTTTAATTTAAAAAACCTTATTGAGACTAATTAATCTCAGTAAACATATCTTTAATTACAAACGTTTATTTGATCAACGTAAAAAATAAAGGAATAGTACATTAGATTATTTTCAGTGTGTAAAAAAATATTCAGTGTAAATCCGACACGTTTTCGATTAGAATGAACACAATAATTGTGATGATAATTAAAATATGTAAAGAAGTTTTTTTATGATTTTATGCAATTAATTCACAAAGAAAAGCGACGTCTGTTGAGCATGACTAATGGTTTTGGTAATGAAAACTCTAATGCAAGACTAAAAACAATATGAAAAGTTGTATATAAGGATCATACCTTCCTAGGATAATAAAATTTTTTTTGAAAAGTTATCAGATATTAAAAACCGGTGTGTTTTATATCTGTTTATACTGACTTCAAAATGGATCAAAGATCAATTAGAAAAGCTCATTTATTGCTTTTATAGCATTTATCCATTTTGAAACCTGTTTTTATGTGATACTTCTTAAACCTTGACGACGTAAAAATAAATACAGCTTTTCAAATACTCATCTGACACTGCAAAGAAAAAGTAAGAAACAATAGAGCTATTTTTCAAAATATAATATTTTTAAAAGACATGTTTGCTTGCTGAAAAGAAATACTTCTTTGTTTTTTTAGTGATTTGTCAAATGAAAGATTTACTTAGGAATTATTCCTTTCATTAAAACACGTCTTGAAAAATTACCATATTTAAAACCCCATCAAGTACTTAGATATGTTTTCTTAACCGATCACATGATTCGATTTGAATGAAAAATATAGCATTGTTGTTTAAAAGAATCTTTTACTTTTTAAATATAACATTTATAACATCATTCAAACTTGAAAAAAATCCAAGTTGTGATTAGGGAGTTATCAAAAGTACAAAAATTGTTGTGCCCATTTATTACATTCATGTGATTGATATTGTGATTGATATTTTGGATTTATGAATCACTTTATTAACAGGGCCCATCAAATCTTACCCCAGATCATCATATTTACCTAATTTTGTAGGCTTTTAAAGCAAAATCGTTTTACTATCTACAAATTTACATCTCAACACTATCTAATTGACTTCTAAGATTTCTATATTAACATTTGAATTGGATGACCAAGTCAAGAGTTGAAATCATTCTCAAAAAATAAGTATGCAATGCACATATCCACTAGCCGAAAGAGAAAAAACGAGAATTCTATAATAATTTTAATTTTATTGAATGCTTGAACACACAGTTAATTGCAGAAACCTGTCAAATGCAAAAATTTCGGAAATTTTTATCGCAAAGAATAAATAAAAAAAATTGTCGGTAAAATATCCTAACGAGGTTTACTTAGAGAAAAATAATTACTAAACACCTTAATAAAAATATAGTGAGCTTCTGTACAGTTTTCGCTTTTCTCAAAACAAAGGAAAGTGGCGTTTGACATGTTTCTGAAATAAGTGATTCGATTGATCACTTATCGAATTTCACTATATTTCATCCGTTGTAACTTCGCAAAATACAACTGATACTTCTAAATCCTTAAAATAAACATACAGTATGTATATTTTTCTCTGATGATCGTTAATTTTTAGTTAATCATGGAGTTCATTTTAGAAACCAAACACTAAATATACACTTTAGTAGAGATGATTAATCAAAATAAATCATTACTCCTCTCTACCCAAACAAGGTCATATATAAACTAAATCCCTCATTTCCTTTTGCATAAGAATAATTATTTGAACCAGGTATCAAATTTGATAGTTAATTTCTATGCTTTCATATCCAGATGATATGAAAATCCATCCAGATGATATTGATAAAACTATTAATAATATTAACTTTGGATTTCATTAAGAACTACTGATGGCTTACAACATTTGGGAATTGATTAAATCATTACTACTGCAGCAAATATTTTTATTTGTCTTACGTTTCGTCGGTGTTTTGAAAGCACACACGTATTTGGAAGCTGATAGAATTTGTATGTATTCAGTTACTGAATTAACATGTTGGCTATTTGTATAATCACTCGAGATATATTAGTGTTCCGGTGTTACGTTCATTTAACCAATACATTTTACCCCTGGAGAACCATTTTTAGTCTTTTAATAAATATACTTATCAGAAAATCGAATATATTGGATCATTTAGCTTATTTGATTTCTAATACTGTGAGCGTTACAAAAACTAAAGAAAAGTTTAGGGACATAAATGAATAAAATGTTTATATCTATGGAGGGGAATTTTTATAATAAGGATATATAATCAATATATTTATGAGATTCATAGTAGTATTTTAGTTCAGTAAAATTATATGAAAATTCAAGTGTAACGAGTGTGTGTATATAAAACGAGTGGTATTATAACGAGTGTATGTCGTATATAAAACAAAGTGTTTTATATACGAGAAGGTAAATAAAACTTAATTATTGTAGATGTTATTATATTTGAGTATTAAAACCATTCTGCTACTCATATTAAAAAAACCTGAACTATAGAGAAATGAAAATCACAAAATATGAAATCAGAACAGCCATGAAAATGATATGAATGTGAAAAGTAGTATTTTTATTGCAGTGAAATATTTTTGTATTGTTATAGGACTTGTATTGTTTGTTTGTATTGTATTGTTATCATAAACTTTAATAGAAGGTATCGCAAACTTTAAATAATAATTTTGGTAACCGTAATTAAATGTGTTATTCTTTTTATCAGCGAAAAATCTAGGTTTTTTTCTTCAGTTCAAAACTCTTTATGCAAAAGATTCCATACCTAAATCTAAATGTGAAAACGCCTAACAAATTTATGTGGAAATAAACACTTTTCTTTTTGTCTATAACACTCTTCATAAGGTTTAATGAAATTGTTTTTATTTTAGTCTGATAAACGGCAATTTCGCATCTGCCACTGTTCTTATATCCTTTGGAGCACTCTTGGGAAAAGCAAGTCCCTTGCAACTGGTTGTCATGTGCATTCTAGAGATCACTATATTTGCTTGTAATGAACATCTTGGAGTACACATTTATAAGGTTGTATTCCTTTTTAATTCATATCTATACAGTAAAAATTGTTGTTATTTCATTTTTATGAGGTGTATATTTGGAAAGAAAACTTTAAACTATTTTTTAAAAGTACCGTTGTTTATATTTAAGGAAAACAACGTGGTTTGTTTTGCACAAAAATTATATACCAACAAAATATAATTACAATTTTGCACAGTTGCTTTTATTCCGTACCTTTTATTAAAGTTAATGGGAATGTCAAGCTTCAAATAGAAATATAAACGAGTAAATAGTATAATAGAGTGTAAAGAGATGAATAATAGAGTATAAACAGAGAGTTGTTATATTGTTATAGAGAGTTAACAATTCTAGTTTCTAAGATAATTTGCCAACTTATTACCCAAGTTAAACTGAAAAAAGAAATAAGTATGTACGCCAAAAATATTTGAAAATTTAATTTCAAAGTTATGACAGTTTCTTTAGCGCTCAAATGAATGCCTTTATTCATGGCATATTTTTAAAAATTAATCCTTGTCGTTTTTATTTTTTTGCCAAAAATTTCGCTAAAATATTCTTTTTACCTAAAAGGCTGCTGATATAGGTGGATCCATGTTTCTTCATACGTTTGGTGCATATTTTGGACTGGCTGTCTCCTACATGTTGTATCGTAAAGACGTTGTTGGAAACAGCAAAGAAGGATCCAATTATCACTCAGACTTGTTTGCTATGATAGGTAAGTATCTGAGTTCTAATAAAACTCCTTACTTTTATCCGTATTTTGCAATACCCACTTAACTATAATTATCAATAAAATCTACTTCACTATTAGGCTTAAGGCGCATTAGATACTTCCGTCGCGGCGACTAGAACATAACTGTCACTCGAGAGCAATGCATCTCTATGGCGAGATTCTTGGCAATCGGCCAAGAGTCTCGTAGCCTAATGCGCGCGCTCTCGTTTCTTGCAATAGCCACAGGGTGATAATTTTGTCTCGGTCACCGTGACGAAAGTCTCTAGTGCGTGTTTAGCCTTACATAATAATTGTGCGAATAATTTTAACAATAGATGGATAAACAATAGATATAACTCAATAGATTAACTCGTTATTTTAACAATAGATATAACTCATTTCTTTGTGCCAAAAGGGACCAACCTTTTCTACAAAAAGTGAAGCTTGTCTAATCAAGGAAAATTTTGATTCTTATAGTACATCATTTGGAACTAACTTGACCATCAGAAACAACACTTTTATTCTGAAAAATTTCTAAGATGTTTATACCATTATCACCATACTTATTTGAGCAGTTTTTTATTATACTTGTTATTAGAGTCTTAATAATTGTATACAATGCATAATATAAATCTGCAATACATAAAATGGTTAAATTACTCTTCCATAAGCCAACTTTAACAAGTATTAGACTCCATATCAAACTTCTCCCACCAGTTACCCAAGATAAATGCAGTTATGAGCTTAGTTAAATATCTACTTAACATGTTAAACGACGGCATCACAGTAGTCCAGATGGCGCACAAAGAAAGTACATTAAATTGTTGCTGCGTTGTGTCTTTTCGGGCCATTAGGTATGATTTATGTCTCCAGTAATAGCTTTCACCCTCCTGAGCCTCCCAACATATATTATTACATACAGAAAGCTTCTGCGTATAAACCACTTAGTGAGAATGATGCTTAATCTGGGATCAACGCATTTAATATAGCACATGCTTTAATAGCATAGCTTACTAACTATTCTTGTAGGAGTAATTTGTTGATAGTGGAGATTTTGAAAGAGAGGCGGATTACATCGTTAGGAACACCGTTTTCGTTACTAATCGTCGTTCACAAATCTTTTCACTGGTTCGAGATTACATTTGAAGTGAAACGTAGGATTCGGGAATAATTTAGTATGAGCGTTGGACTCAGTTGGACATCTTGCGAGGCTTAAAAGGGAAAATTTATTGTTTAGTATAAACTGCTTGTGATCAGGGTAATAACCAAGAAAAATATTGGAATATACTACGTAAAACCCTAACTATGTACTATGTAAAACCCACTAAAACTTGGAAGTTTTCATTAAAAAATAATAGAGAAATAACCTCAAAACAATCTCTAAATTTTTATTCTGGCTACTCCTCTGACTATTTCATCTTAGACGTATCAATATTTTGATACTTGTTCCGATTTTATGTGTAATCTTTTGTTAAATATTTCTGAAATCAAATGGATTCAAAAAGAAAATCCTGAAAATAAACTAAATTTGGATCAAAAATAAGATTTTATTTTTGTAACAAAATTGCTATTCGGAACAAATACGAAAAAGTCGGAACGTTTGGCAGTTATGCTATTTAAAAAAAAGTTACAATTAATGTGATTTTTAAGAACATACTTTTCAATTAATAATGTATTATAACTTTATTTAATTTAACAGGCTTATCGTAATGAAATATCTCAGTCAAAGTTTTGAAATAATTTGAATTGTTTTCCGTATATAATGCGCCATTTCAGATTTCCGAAGATAGGGAGTCAATTTCTCTCCACACCATTCCAGAATTTTTCAGTTTACGCGACACTGAAATTTAACCATATTTAGCTGGAAAAGAAATACTCAAGAAATAATTTAGTTATGTAGAAATGTTTCTTCTTTATAAACATAGTATTATTAGTTGCAACACAATACTAATTCGCGGGGAGCCTAGTGGTTAAGGTATCGGCTTCGGGATCGGAGGGTCCCGGGTTCGATTTCCGACATCGCTAAAGACCCAACGAGTATATGCGGAGTACGTGCTCGTTAAATCTGTGGGTCCGAAAGTCCTGTGGTCCGTCATGGCGCAGTTTACCATGGGACCAGGTGTCTGGAGACTATTTCCCTCCCCTTCAGAGACATGGCAAAATTTTGGAGGTGGTGATAGATAGTTGGAGCATCTATCATATCTCATGAGGCAGAAGTCTAACTCCTTCCATTTATGGGCCTCACTTTCTCAGGAGCTGCATCCCCTTTGCCTTGAATCCCTATGGAGCTAGGGTATTCCAAGTGGCACACGACGACAACAACAACAACAATACTAATACTAATTATCTTTACATTTATAGAACTATTCCGAATAATATTTTTTATTGACCTAATGTTTGTTATGCTACAGGAACCGTGTTTTTGTGGATGTACTGGCCAAGCTTCAATTCCGCTTTGGCCGTTGGCGACGAACAGCACAGGAGTGTGATCAACACATTTGTTTCACTTTTGGCTTGCTGTGCCGTCACATTCGCTATGTCCTCGCTAGTCGACAGTGAAGGTCGACTCAATATGGTGAGTTTTAAAAAAAGCATCGCGATGAAACTCCAAATCACAAGGACTTTTTCCCTATATAAGGATTCGTAAAAACCGGAAAAAGTAACACGCACACTCACGTATATTAAGTCAAAAATATTCAGGGGAAAAACGTGAAAGTTAAACTATACAACAGCATATTTACCCCCATAAAACTGAGCTGAAAGGCTTCACCATTACGATTCAACATTTGAAATGTTTTTAATTCCTGAATGTTTTTAATTATGTTTTTTAAATCTTAACGGTTTTTTGGAACAAACTTTACGTATTTCACAAGTAATGCTTGTGAAGTAATTGAATCGTCAGTTTGAAGAAGGGAATAAGTCAAAAATCAAGTTTTGAGAAAATCGAAAAAAAAGTAATGGAATTTTCATTGTATGGACATCGATTTCACAACTTCAAGGGGCGATATCTCCCTATAGGGGTTAGTTATTTTCCCCCTCTTTTCACCCATGTGTAGGGCAAATCTTGGAGATTGTTTTGAGCACAAAAAGTCAATATGTCATTTTTTGGACTTATTCCCTTCTTCAAACTGACGATTCAATTATCTTCCTGAGAAATAATGTATTTTCAATGAAAGATTTAACATTGTTTATTAAGCATAATAATTTATTATGCTTGTTCACCTCTATACATAAAATAAATCCCTGTTTACAATTTTTATAGAAATAATTATTTTGAATAGAATAATTCCTAAAAGTTTCCAAGATTAATTTATTTTTAATACCTGAAAATGTATGAAATGAATAAAAAATATCAAAAATAGTTTTTTAAATATTTATCCAATATGTACCTCTCTTAAAGTCTGTAAAAAAAGTAGAATAAAAAAACATTAAATTTATAATAGCTAAAAATGCTTACTATTCGTCTAAAAAAGGTTTGTTTTAATCTACAAACAGTTAAAAAGTTTTTAAATTCCGAAACTAAAACTTCCCTAATGTATGACACACTTCAGATTCCAGACGTAATTAACACAAAAAAACTGTTTACTCCGCCATCACATTCATAGCCAGTTCTTTTCAGACCAAGCCGAACAAACTGAAAAATGTTTACACTTTTTCCGTGCGTACAAAAGCGTTCCATTGAATCAAATGAAGGTTCGGAAGAAGAAGCAGACCTAATTTTTTCGCCTTTTCATAATTGGAAAACTTTTTTTTTTGCTTAATGCATGCGAAAATTCTATTATTGAGTCTCTTCAGAGGAGAGATTAATATGTAATTGTCATCGATATTAATTCCTTCCCTAAAGCATAAATGATGGCCCTGGAGCTATTCATAAAACACACTATCTCTTCATCAACAATAAATTCGGCAAAGCCAGAGCTGTATGCTCAGTGAAGCAACTAAGATTGATCTTCGTCAGCGTGAAATTAACGCAGCTTGTGCGTAGTGCAATGGATTATTTCTTTCGAAGGGGTCGTTTATCAATTTACGCTTACGCTAAGGATGAAGTATAAAACCTTTATATGCTCCCTAAAACGCACAGAAATTTTGCAGTTTATTTTATTCTTTCAACCGTTTTCATTTCACTTTATCTACTTCATTTTGAAAAGATGTGCTGTTTCTATACCTCAGTAAGAGTATTTTTGCCAACCAAATGAAGAACTCACTGAAAAAAATTAATGAAAATATCGCGAATATTCACAGCATGTGAAAATAGTACATTTTCTGGCATAAAAAAATCGCAAATTTGCAAAATTTTCTGTTGTATTATGTAGTTTTTGTTTTTTAGTTAAATAAAGACAAAACTTAATAAAAAAAATTAAATCTTGCACATTTACGAACTTTTTCTTTTTTTGATGTCTGAAAAGTGCTGTTTACACATGGTAATATCTGCGTGAATATTCGCGATATTTTCATGAAATCTTTTTTCATTGAGTTATTCAGAACGCGATGGCAACAATACTCTCAATGAGGTAACTTTTTTATTTCGCTGCTAGGGGTGCTTTAAGTCATCTGAATGGATTCTCCAGGGTCCCTTACCTAGGGGGGGTAGACCTTACTTAAACCCTAGTGGACTTTGGTTTCAAATAAAAGCCGCGAAACGGACTTTTAAAACACCCTGTATAATAAATCAGAGCACACATGGTAACACATATAAAAAGTATTAGAACCTAATTTGCATAAGAAGCGGAACTAGAAGAAATGCAATGCAAAAAAATGTACAAAGAAGCGCAAGACGTATTAAAGATTTCTCAAATTTGAAACCATATATTTGCTCTGAAATTCTTAGTGTCAATTTATTGAATCACAGGTTTCCACCAAAACCATTATGAAGTTAATACACGTCTCCTATTAGATGTGTCTATCTTTAAATTGAGGAGATTCGAAAATCGATATTATTTTTCTATCTGTAGTGTAAATATTGTCACTTCCAAGGTGCCTGGCTGGAGAACTGTCAAGGTGAATGTGACAAGACAAAGGTCTGAGTTACTCAGAGTCAAGAGAAATTTTTATACTACTTTTCCAGAAAGGCTTTGTTTACACCAATTTTCGCTCGATTCCAGTCAGAGTTTTTTAATGTCTGGTCATTGACGCGAAAAGCATTGGTAATTTTTTCTGGAATAATAGTGCTTATAGCACATATTTAACACATTTTAGTCTCCTACAAATCTAGTAGGAGTTTTATTTTAGAGTAAGGGTGAAGGGATGTACTTTGATTGGTTTTAAAACAAAGATAAACAATATTTGTTAATGTTATGCTAATTTTGTTTTTAAAGTTTCAAAACTTCGGGAAGCAACAAATATTCAATGAATCACTACAGTTCTACCTGTTTATCTTTAATGAATCACTACATCGGTCGCTGTCGTCAGAAAAAAGTTCGGAAGGAGATATTGGAATTTATGGGGGGTTAGGGGTATATTTATTCCTTTTCAGAAGTCAATATGAAAATTTCGACGGGGTTGTCTCAACATCCTCCATTTGGTTTCACTATTGAAGAGAGGTGAATATTTAAGACACTTTAAACCTTGCATACTGAAATCTATTTCAAAAGTGAAATGTTTTTTTTTAATTTTACCGCATAGGAAAATTTTAAAATGTCGCTGTTGTCCCTTATTATAGGAATTAAATATTAAAGCTATCTGTTCTTTCTATCTTAAATTCTAAAATTTATCTGTTCTTTCTTGTATCTAATTTTCCCTCTCGAATCGACAACTGATTTTAACGGCTTAAATGTTCTTATCTGCATAGAAAATCGAAAGTTAAAACACTCTGTAAACAATCTACACCAGAATAGAAATTATTCAATTAGAAGGGGGCGTGTCCTATTAAATGAGGCATGAAACACTAAGGAAACAATTAAGTTAATTTTCCTCCCAACTACACACTAATTGAAAGCGTTTCAGAGACACAAAATCAATCGAGGTAAATTATTGATTTTCAGTTCATTTGCTCTCTTTCTACACAATGAATTAATTCATTTGTTTTATCATGTAAGAAAATACTGGATCTTACCCAAAAGTGTTTCTTATGCGATGCTTCGATCGAAACCACCTATAATGCACGTTCGTATAATTAGAGTTTACACCGTTCATAACATAACAGATCGCGTCAGTGAGTCTCACTGAAAGATATGAGTTTGCAGAGAAGTATATTTTCAGCAACTCTGACGTATTTGTCCAGCACTGTTTTGGCTTCCCACAGAAAAAGAATGTTTGGAAGTCGATGTCATCGGTAAAGAGAGCTTCCAATCCAGTGAACATTTTAAAAACTCTACCACTACGTTTGCTTTGATTAAGAACTTTAATTTATGTTTTACTCAATACTGATCACTAAATTAAGTGTTATAATTAGTTAGCCCAGTAAACTTGGGGTTTTTAGGGCACTTATTTATAACTCGCTGAAAATTTCAGGATTAGCTCTCTATGATGTCTATAATCAAACCTGAAAAGTCCCCTAAAATCTGCTAAATAAGATGGCCGCCTTAGCAATCAAGCTTAGTCAAAAATAAATATTTTTTAATTCTGTAAGAAAACAAAATATTTAGCAATAGATCCTTATTAAAAGAAGAAATTATGTGAATGAAGCAAAAATATTGTCCGCTTTGCGTCAATTAAACCCTTTTATCATATTTATAAGCATTTTTCCTCCGGAAAAAGTGATCGGAATTCCAAGAGGATCTATTGCTGGGTATATTGTTTTTTACAGAATTGAAAAATATTTATTTTTGACTGAGATATGGCTCACGAAGCTTCATTGCTAGGCGGCCATCTTTTATCCGCCATTTTGGAATGGAGCCCAGGGGGATTTAGGGGGACTTTTCAGGTTTGATTATAGACATCATAGAGAGCTTATCCTGAAATTTTCAGCGAGTTATAAATTAGTGCGCTAAACACCCCTTTACTGTCTAAATTTACTGGACTAAAAGGCATAATAGGTAAAATTAATATTACTGGGCAATTCCACGGGTAACTGACTGACATTTTTCAAGAAAAACGCTTAGTATTTTGTAATTTTCTTCCCAAAAATAAATGATAAAAATACTTTCCGCCCAGTTTATTGCTTTCTTGTTAGCTTAATCTAATGGCACAATTAAATTTTCAAAATATGTTTTTATTTTTGAAAAATTTTAAACAACAAGGTAACTGACTGACATAAATGTTTCACAAATGTCAGTCAGTTACCATGTGGTTTAAAATTTTTCAAAAATAAATAAAAACATATTTTGAAAATTTAATTGTGCCATTAGATTAAGCTAACAAGAAAGCAATAAACTGGGAGGAAAGTATTTTTTTATCATTTATTTTTGGGAAGAAAATTACAAAATACTAAGCGTTTTTCTTGAAAAATGTCAGTCAGTTACCCGTGGAATTGCCCTACTAGAATATTTTTTTATGCATTTCGTTAATTCATATCTTTTGGAATGACTGTGGTTTTTTTACCAAAGGTGCACATTCAAAACGCCACTTTGGCTGGGGGAGTGGCAATCGGCTCTACAGCGAACATGGTGCTCCATCCTGGGGGAGCTATGATCATTGGAGCTATCGCAGGCTTCATATCTACAGTGGGCTACAAATGCTTGACGGTAAGAAACAAACTGATTCCCGTTTCCAAGATATGAATTTTAAGGATTAATTTGGTTCACGGTGTGTACTCTTACTTCTTACGAGAAATTAATGAAAAATTTCGATAATAAATTTTTTTAAAAATAATTTAATTTAATGTAGTGGGGATTTACTAGTATTTATATCTGCTGCGCAAAGAACTTTGGTATAAAGATGAAGTTTTGTCAGTGCCAAAAATAGTTCTTAAATTAAATGATTATAATGTTATTATTTAAAGTATGAAAAGAAAGATAGCGACTATTATCAAAAAACAAACTGCTCACCTATTTATTAGAGCTCATTTGAGAGCTATTTCTGCTCATCTATATCTAAATGAGTTTTTTCATGTATAGAATGAACCGATAAACATAACTAAACAACTGAATACCCATGTAAACAAAAATTTTAAGAACTTACTTTATAGGTTTTTTATAATTTTATTTTTAACAGCCATACTTAACCAAACGAGTGCACATTCACGACACTTGTGGAGTAAACAACCTCCATGGCATGCCAGGTATACTCTCTGGATTAGTTAGTGCTATAGTGGCATCAATGGCGAATGAAGAGAACTACGGTTTCAGGTAATTAAAAACAAGTTATGAATTATCGTATTTTATATTCCCTTATTTCGTTCCTATAAATTTAATCGTTGCAGCCTATACCAGCTGTATCCTGGCAGAGCTCCTGCAGTAAACAGCACTGAACTCACGAGGATTCATTCCGTACTGAATACTGTGGATCCCGGCAACGGATGGTCCGATGCTTCTCAAGCATACGCGCAACTCAAAGCTCTGTTCACAACATTGGCTGTAGCTATTGCTGGGGGAGCAGTTACTGGTAAATTCTCAAAAATATTAAGTTTCAAATACTTGTGTTATAAAACGATATTTAAACGATGGGGTGATATGGAAAGATTTCATATTTTGTTACCGCGTAGTATTCGTGACACATTCTCAAGCAAATTAATTCGACTTTAAATTGTTAAATTGTCTTTATTACCGTTTTCTTACTATGTTGCATACACAATTTTTGAATGTAATCTTAAAATTTAAAACAGTGCTTATTGCACCTGTATTTTTGGCATTAAATATGTGTGAATAACATAACCATGATAATATCTTCTATATTTTTTTGATATTTGAACCGTCCTAAATGTTAGGGTAGGTAGACCATCATTCAGAAAATTCCAAGAAGCTATCTTATACAAAACATTTTCTCACTATAATTTCACTACCTAAAACAAATCATTTTGAAAATATTTGAATGACAAAAACATACCTATTTTCTAATTGAAGTATTCTCAAGTATATTTCTTCCAAAAACCAAATTCAATCATAAAATTCGTTGAAATTTCTTCAGTGTATCCCCCAGGCGGCTCGTGCAAAGCGAAAATTTGCAACTCTTTGAATTCGGTAACGTTCATAACCTCACAGAAGGCACAGTGCCAGGTGCAGAAAAGTTTTGATTCGTAGCTCTGACCGTTGGAATACGTCCTATTCGAGGGAGTAAAGCTCTAATAATAAAACCTCCACCTTTTCTGCGATGCGTTCTTGACACTATCAGAACGCACTTTGATTGAAGCATTGTTTTCGGATATAATAATCAAGCATAAATAGAAACAAAGACACCATGGAAATCCCAATGTTTTTGTTTGAAATTCGACTCTGACATAAGGGCAACATTTATTAATAGGACACTGATTGCAAATACTAGTATCAGAAATTTAGACGAAAATATGGTATTTTTTTCTATTTCACAAGGTTACTTACTTATCGTTCACTTTCCATTTATCTTAGATATTGAATAAGGTAAATCAGGTGACAAAGTTTTACATAATTTGAATTCTGTTCCAGTCATTTTCTGATTTTCTTTATTTTTTTCTTCAACTTTTTAAATTAGGTTTTTAAGCTTGCACTCAAAAACTTTTAACAAACTGTATTTGATAAAATTAATTATGTAGTTTTAAAAGATAAATAAACTGTTATCTGTATTTTAATATTAATTCTTGTTGTACAATATAGAGCATCTATAATATCCATATACAACAAATTATGGTTTTTATATTATAAAAAGATTTTATTTCCACATATCTCTCTAACCAACAGTTTTAAGTCAGAACCCGTAAATTTCAATTTCTTCCCTTGTTGCAATACTTAAAAGTATATTTTAAAATTTCATTCATTTGAGGTATATTTTAAAATTTTATTTCTTTTCTACTTTTCTCAGTCGCATGTTTAAAAGCATTTCTAAAATACTGTAGTTCTTTCTATAAACGTTATCTTTTGAAAGATATTTTAAAAGATATGAACTTGCACTTAGCTAATTTTTTATGGCACCATAATATCCCATGCAAGGCTATCAAATAAAACTATTTGATTTTAAATTGACTGAACAAAAATTAAAGAACTTAAAAAGAGGTACCCCAGTTCATGTACTTCTAAAAATATTTTAATAGTGTAAGTGTAAAATATATTTTTCTCTAAGAACATTGAAAAAAAATTTAGTCCAAGCAACCCCAGTGACTATGAATGTATTTTTTCCTAGTTTTGTGTTGATGTGCACAAAAATAATATAAAATTAATTATAAAAAATGAAAAATAAAAACTTTTGCATTTAAACAATTATTTCCAATTCTTCTACTGGTCAGTTAGCCTTAGTTTAAAGAGTGTTTTGTTTAACCACCTATACAAAAGAAAATAAAGGAATCGTCAGTTGGAAGAAGGGAATAATACCAAAAGCCAAGTTTTGAGATAATTGTAAGAAACTGTATAAGTAATAGAATTTTCACTGTATAACCACCAGATTTTTACTGGAAGTTCAGAACCCTATTTGGAAAACAGATTAATCATCAAAACAAATATAAGTATATTCAAAAATATTTTACAGTCAAAAAAATTTGCTGGACTTATTCCCTTCTTCCACCTTATGAAATTTTTCTGATGAAAAAATCTTTAAAAAAACCTTCAAATTCACATTTAAATTATATTTCTCCTTAGTTTTAACACCACAAAAGAGTGAAATAAAAAGAATAAGACAAATAAAATTCAAAATTATAGTGAAACTCAGTTATTAAAGCAGTATCAATGGAGTGAGTGAATATGAATGGAGTCAAATATTCCCTGCATAAAAAAGTATATTAAAATATTATAAATATTATATAAAATAGTATTATTGAAAAATATTAAAAATTAAGAGAAAATATTATTTTAACTTAGTTTACAGCACAAAGAATATGAAAAGAAAGACAAATTAACTTTAATTCTAAATTAACTTAAAAAACACAATGAATGGACATCGATTTCACAACTTCAAGAGGCGTTATCTCCGTATAGGGGTTAGTTATTTCCCCCCTCTTTTCACCCATGTGTAGAGCAAAGCTTGGAGATTGTTTTTGGCACAAAAAGTCAATTGGTCATTTTTTGGACTTATTCCCTTCTTCAAACTGACGATTCAATTTACATTTCACTTTTTATCTACCATTATTCTAATTTACCCACAATTTTAACAACGAGAAAGCATGGAAAGTGCACTCTTAAAACGACAGCCTAAAAACCGCTCAAGATGTTTAATTTTTGAGTATGCACATTTTCAGAAATGAGTATATTCATGTTCTCAACTTTGAGTACATTTGGATCGGAGCCAGTTAGAGTACTTTTTTACTCAGTTTTGAGACTGTCGTTTTAAGAGTGTGTGTACATTAAAATCCTTTGAGGAATGGTTTCAGTATTACATAAATTAACCGTTTCGTGTGTGACCGATAACCTTAACTATTACTTTTCTATTATCGAGTGGAATGCAATCCACTTTTCATGACATTTGGGGCCTTATTGATAAACTTATCATTTATTGTTTCACTTATCATCGTTAAGAGGTTATTAAACCTTCAGCCTACATGTTTTCATAATTTTTATCTAGAGCTCTAAATACATATAAACGACTCTAGAGAGTAATCTATTTTATTATAGTACTCGTATTCTCTTTTGTAGGTTACATCATTAACCAACCCATTTTCGACCCCCCAAAGAAGGACCAAGTTTATGATGACACCGATTACTGGGAAGTTCCAGATGACGACACTCCATGATTTCATGAGAATATGAAGTTATTAAATAGTGTTCAATCGTTTACAAATCTGAAAATGTTGTTAAAGAGGTATTATAGTTATGACAAACTATATCAGACAACTTTTTGCGAAAGGAAGGAGCATTATTTTTGCGCATTTCAAATCCTTCCAATCCATCAATTATTATTTTAGGATGTTTATTTGCATTATAAATGACATTATATGTTTTTAACAGGCACAGTAGGAACTCAGAATGGATCAATGAGAAATGATCTTTAGTTACTCAATGTTAAAAATAAAAGAGCTTGACTGAGCCTACTATGGGCCGTATTCAGAAACTTTAACACGAGATGGAAACGAGAGGAGAACGAGATGGAAACGTTGTAAAATCTCACGTAACGATCACGAAACGATAAATTGGAAATGGTCGTTCAAGAGAACCCGTCTCTTCAAAAGCGAGAAATTTAGCTGACTCTGATTGGCTGAAAAAAAATCTCGTCTTGGTCTGCTTGGTGACACTGACGTAGGAGATTTTATCCAATGAGGGAAAGGATCAGAAACTCCCGTTAGTGTTTCGGGAAAATATCGTTTCAAATTCATCGTTTCCATAACGTTCTCGTTTCCATCTCGTTCTCATCTCGTTTCCATCTCGTGTTAAAGTTTCTGAATACGGCCCTATATTCGGACAATTTATAGGCAATTTCACGTTAGAGACGGTGCGAGGCAACTGCTTGAATTGCACTTCATACATATCTGAATAGTTTCGTTTTCATTTGCATGCTTTTAAAAGTTGATGTTGATAATTTTCATGTGTTTTGAAAGATAGTGACGGTGACGTGTATGTATAAATATAATGAAGAAGTATTGTATATAGAAACTTCCCTTGAAGGTATTTGAACTAAAAATAGTTTTTATAATTAATTTGTAGATTTTGTTCTTATCAAATTAAGAGTTTTAAAATGTAAAACTGATTTATATAATTTAAATTTAGTTGACAAAAAAACTACACGCTTTCTACACTTAAAAAGGGATATTTTTAATTGTAAAATGTGCCTTTATAAATGCTTATTTTTATAAAATAAAAATGTAGATATAAGTAGTAAATGTAGTAGTATATATATGTAGTAAATGTAGACTAAGTCTATGTTGTAGATTTAAGCCTTGTGAATTTTATTCAGCGCTTCCATTTTTCCCAAACCGACATTATGTAGTTCTTCATTTCTTTACCCTTGAGATCTTCAATTATACCTTAAATATCATGGAAAAACTTATAACCTATTAAAACTTATATTTTTTGCCCTTTCTAAGTTATGAGCTGTTGTTTTAAAGGTAAACTTGATGGCATTTCAAATACATTTATTAACTACTACTAATTTATTTAAACTACTTACTAACAATAGAAAATATTGAGGTGTTTTTTAAGGAATTTCAAGAAATGCTCTTTATTTTTTTATAATAAGGAAGTTGCATGTGTCAGATTTTCTAAAACAAACAAGTGTTCCGTATGGTTTTTTGTATGGTAAAATGAAATATCTAGTCAGGTTTTCAAAAAAATGTACAGGTAATTAAATATTTTAATTTAAAAGTCGAGAAAAAAACACGTGACTGAAAACGTTTATTGTTTAAACTATAAGATGACGTCAACAATGATACCATCAACTCCATTGCTTTACAACAATGTTTAATATAAGATGACGTCACATCCAAACTCTTGGCGTTTTCGCGAGCTTTTAAAAAGGGGATTTTTGTTAATTTTTTTGGCAATCAAAAAATTTCTCGATCGGCCTCAAATTTTGGGTAGTTGCTTATTTTTGCAAGAGGAATAGATTAAAAAAATATAAAAAATCATGCAACTTCCTCATTGTAATATTATTCTGAAGCTAGTGTACAATGGTCTAACTTTTTTACTCACTATATTTGGTTTCACATATTTATTATAATTACTTACATGTATGTAATATTATTTTTTTCACTTATTTTGTGTGTATTACTCTATCTGTTAATATTTTATTTTGGTAACCCGTATGGGCCTATATGACCCCTGGGTAACTCATATGATATGCTAATTTCAATTTTGTGTTGGGTTTTTCTCTTTAAAAAATATTTAAAAAAAATACGTCCTATGAAATACAAATCAATAAACTTACTTTAAAGGAGGGAATAAACATTCCTATCCGAGTTGATCCCGGGAAAATTTATTTACTGGTGAGAACTCGCCGAAAGCTAGACAACAGCAAAAGGCTCCAATTATAATCTCATCACACAAAAGACGGTATTTAAAGATTCTAGCTGCACGTGACATTTCCCTTGTTTGGATAATCGCGTGTTCATTTATTGTCCCATAAATTCCTCATGCCAGTAGTAGGGAGTGTTTTGAACTTCCTTCCAGAACAAAAGACGGCTAAAATCGAATCCACTTCGATTGATTTCCAAGGAAATGGTGTTGGGCGAAAGCATTCGAACTATTCTGATGATTCCACATTTGAGAAAGGATGGTTATAGCGACCACGGAAATATGTTTGATCGATACTTTAATTTCCCAATAAAGCAGTTTTTTCTTCGAGGTTCTAGAAGAGTTCGTAAAAGTGTCACGAGATGGTTTGCTCTAGAAAAGGAGATAGAGCTCTCACCTGCGATTTATTATGATCAAGATTTTGCGCGGTTGAACTTTTTAGAAATATTCTTTAGAGGCAATCTGTATTCATACAGATGAGGATTTATTTCTTGTTTTAAGATTAGATACCTGGACACAAATGACAATGAAATATGCATATTCGTAACTACTACCATCTACAAACAGGATTGCACATTTTGAAATTTCTACCTGGTAAAAGAAACCGGACTTTTGGACCTGTATTTGTGATTCAATAATTATTGTTACAATTATTGCAAATGGAAATATTGACGCTTTTCATTGCAATTTATTTCTGAACAGATGTTCTAAGATTTATTATTATTTTTTATTTGAGATGAAAATGCACCCTTTTCTCGACCTAAAAGTTACACAAAAGAACGTTACTAACAGTAAACTATTAAGTGTTATTGAAAATGATACCAACTGTTTGTAAGAGAAACTCAAAAACTGCAAATGAAAGAAAATAAAAAAATTTGCACAGTAATACAATTAAAATTAATAGCAAAGCTTTTAAACTACAAGAAAAATTCCTTCATGTTTATTTTTACAGTTAACATAAACTAGGAACCAATATAATTAAAAACAAATTGTTTTTCTTATAAATAAGGTTTACCTTCCAAAATTCAAAAGAAGAAAAATAGGGAGGGAAATAGTAGGGAAAAATATATAGTTATACTTCCCTCAAATTTAAACTTTACAAAGTTAACTATCATTTAACTTGGAAAGACAGTATTTAAAACTATACCGCAACAAAGAATGGGGCTTTATTGTTTCAAAATTTTTTTATAAATATCTAGAGAAAAAATAGCAACTTTAGAACTGAAACCTACGTATCTCAAGTCGGAGAATTATGTGACCAATCCATCCATCCCAAGTATCACTACACATTTTTCTATCCCACAATTCCAAATGAATCGCTAGATACTTTTTTTTAAAAATACAACAGATTAAAAAGTTCTATTTGTATTCCGAATAATGCGATTAAATGTATTTATATTCAGTGGTTAAATTTATTTATATATACAATGTGGTTAAGTACACTTTATTATTTAAGTATTAGTTTTTTTACTTTAGACTAATTAAGATTTATACTAAGTAATTTATATAATAGCAAATTGTAAAGCAATAAAACAGAACGCTTAGACTGAATTTGTCATTTTCACATAACTTTAAAAAATGTGTCCTTTGTAACTAGGAGTAATCCAGAAGATTTCAGACACCCTGTAGTGAAAAATTACTTTCCACTTTTTTTGAAGCTTAGTCGATAGAAATGGAGTATAAAAAACTTTTAAATGAAAAATAAAACTTTATAAGAAGTGCATATCAGATAACGCTCTCTAATCCTTTCATTTTCTCTTGGAAGTAATCAATTAAATACTTTTAAAAGTAATATACTGCCGTCAAAAGAAAAAGTGTATGAAGTGCTGACTTTTCGTTCAGACATTTCGCCCGAAAAGAAATCTTCTTTCTACACATCTTGAAAGGTCTTTGAGTGTAAAGTTAAATATTTAGTTAGAATCTCAAATCAGTTTAAGTTAAGATACACCAAAGAAAAATAAACCTTTTTGTTTTAATTTTTCTTTGAAATTCCGAAACACATCGTGGTATAGGGACGGAAACTGATAAGTTTATTTTAACTAGTTTGATTTTATAAGCAGAAACTAGAAAAAGTAGGCTATTTGTCTTTGTTGGCTAATTTTGAAAGACTGCCTTTGAGTGTTTTGATAAATAAATTAATGTACTACTTTGTACTTTAAAACTTCGAATTGGTGCCATGATCCTTTAAATTGCTTTTGTATTTTGAAGAAACGGGGGGACATTTAAGGTTATTAGAAGAAATACAAAAGCAACCTTAACCTTAAATGTCCCCTCGTTTCTTCAATAAAAATTAAGTTGACATACAAGAGCTGTTAATATGCTTCAGTCTTTCAGTGTACGTACACTTAACTTACTATTCTAATAAAAGTAAACCAAGGATTTTAAAATCCAAGGCGACTTTAACAACTATAAATTAGGTACTCTTAAGTTTTTATTAAATTTAATAAGTTCCATTAAAAGAAACTACAGTTTTTAAACAAATAAAATTTATATTTTTCCATAGTTATAAATGGCCTTGAACATACTGTGTGGTAAAATGAAATCTTTAATTTGGAAGTTTTAATATTGTCTTCAGATAGTTTTCTCTAACTCATACACACAGAGGTATGTCATTTTTATGTTGGAATCCAATCAAATACTAATCCAGCTTCAATGAAAACAAGTGATGAAGCAGTTTGGTTCAAAGAAATAAAGGTTTATTGGAGGAGGGGGACAATTTTGATGTTTTAGGTAGGCTCAGAATCTTTTGTATTTTTTTCTTTAATTTTTCTCACCTTACACAAAAAGTTTTTTGTTTCTTTTTTCTGGGCTGGTACGGACAGCTCTATTTTCTTATTTATTAAATTTATATTTAGTAATTTTTAAAATAACAATTTACAACTATACTCAGGGCTCGATTTCAGCCGGAACGGTCCAGAACGGCGTTCCGGAACCTCTTTTTCCGAAAAAAATTAATATTCAATATCAGGGGTCTCTTACTATGCCCCGCGAGACCCTTTTATCAGGCCCCCACACAGATATACCTTTCTATGTACGAAAAAAATTCCTAAAATGAATTAAAACCCTGTTTTTACTGACCCCCTAGAGATACATCTGATATACCTTCATTTAAAAAAATAAAGCTTTGATTAATATACCGAGATAGTCAGCATTTTTAAGTTTTTCTGGGGTTATTCAATAAAAATTTGATTAGAATAATTGGAATTTGTTTACATTAACTTGGAAAATCTTACGTAAGTATGGGTGTTTGACCCCCCAAGTAAGGGTATGTAGAGATTTCCAACTCCCCCCTCAGGACCCTTACGTAATTAATGAATGGCCCCTTATACAGTAATTAAGTTAGAACACTCTTCCTAATCAAGTACAACACATTTGAATTTATTTTTTAAATTTAAATTTGAAAATAAATGCCTAAGTTTTTGTATTAAAAAGTATTCCCTTTTTCAGTTTTGAGACCAATAATTTTACCGTTCCGGTACCTCTTTGTTTAGAAATCGAGCCCTGACTATACATATTTATTAGTGATGACGAAAAAAGGGCAAAGAAATTCATTCTCATTAAATTTGTAAAGGTTAAAATGCATTCTTTTGATAATTGTTGGAAAACCTTTAAAATTAGAAATCAGAAATGTATAGAACTAAATAAAATAATTATCTTTCTTTTTTTAAGAAGAGATAATTTGTTAGAAAAAAATATAATATGAACTATGATTATAAGTCATAAAAAATTTCAAAAATCTCCATAAAATTAAATATCTATGGAACGAAAAGAGAAAAAAAGGAAATTTGTGCAAGATAGTTTTCAAACCAATAACGTGACAAGTTAGAGGAGACTAAGCGAAAACACAGAAAATTATTGTAATTCTTCCCTCCAATATATCATTTGCATTTCGATATCATACTCCTCTCAGAAATAGTTTTAACTGCTGTAGATTCATCCTCGAAGGAAATAGTAATGGAAATTTTACTATGAAATGAACTATCCTTTATTTTCATCCAAAGGTAGCAAGGTAGGGTTAGGGTAGAGAAGAGAAGAGAAAGAGAGAAGCAGAAGAATAGTGGGAGAAGGTAGAGAGAAGGATGCATTGATAAATGGAAGAGTTCAGCGGTATCAAGTACCGCCATCTAGTTTGCTTCTCAGAAAACAAATGAAGGTAAAAGATTTGAAAATTTTTAATTTTAACTGTATATAATGAAATACCATAACAGTATTCCAAAAATGAAAAGAAATAAATTGAAAACTAAAAGGAAACAATATACAAAATAATCCCCTAGATTTTTTTAGATTTTAGAGTTTGTTCAGTGTGGAATTAAAAAGTGATAAAAATAGCTTGAAAGATGATTTACAGTAAAAGAAATATAATTAATTTTTTTTCACTTCTTTGATTACATTTTAAAATTGCTTTATTATTATTAACGAATAAACGTTACCTTAATTTATTTAACAACGCATTAATTTTGTGATTAGAAGCGTAAAACTTCAAGTTCAATCGGCTCAATTTTGTTCAAGAAAATTATAGAATTTTTTAAAGGGGTGGTGAAAAAGTTATTTTATATTTAAATTGTAATAATAAAACATAAAATCAACACCAAACGCCAGGGTCGTTTGCTTCCATAAATATACTGCCCTGTTTGTAGCTGAATAAAATGTTTGTTCTGATGAAAAACAGAAGACGTAAATTGACATAATTAAATGGAATGATCTTGAATTGTAACGATTTGCAGGTTGCGTAAAAATTTATAAGAAGCTAGCGCGTGCTGCAGTATTTCTTTCTTCTCTAGTTATCGATTTGGCGGAGCTGGACGAATGCGTCACGAAGTAGAGTATAGTGGTTGAACCTGGCAACCGAAGTGTAATCCCAAATTTCTGGGTGTTTCTTGCCACAAGGTGAGGGTGTATGCTACTCTCCTGAGAAAGCGTAATTTAAAGATAGTGAATGAAGTTCTTCTCATCCGGTGTTGATAATCGTTGAAACAAAACGCTGTCATATCATCCATCATCATCGGTTCATCTGTTCGAGTGGCTACGCTATCTGATTCGCCGCTTCTTCTATTGACACTTCGGTCTGCCTTGTTGTAGTGTGGTACGCTAACATAGTGTTGTAGTTCTGTGTAAATTGGTGAATCTAGCAAGAAATTTTTTAAACATCGTCGTTTTCCGATTTGTAGGAAACGATATTCATCTGTAGTTCCACCATGAAGCTCACAATTTTTATCTGCTTTACGCTGTTAGTGGCATGTGTTTCTGCTGCATCTTCACGAGAAGAGGTGAGAAATTGTTTTGAAAATTCTTTTCTATGTAGCATCATTTTTTTTTCGTATTTCATATGGAAATTAGACAATTATTGATCCTTACATGACTGGAAAGTTAGCTTTGAGTACGATTGATCTGTTTACTCATAAGAAATCCACTTACAAAGAATTTAGGATAATTTAATTTTAATTGTTAAATATTAAGTGTGTTGTTCAAGCACAGAGATAGAGAGAGATCTGAACTAATTTATTTTCTTTTAGTTGAAAAGAATTTAAATTTATATTCTTTAAATCAGCTATTTGTCTTTTATTGATGCCTCCATCAAAGTTAATTCATGTCTCGTTAATTATTGGTTATTTAATTTTAAATGTATTGTTCAGAGTTCTAAATAAGAGGACCTTATTTTTAACTACCGGATAATCTTTTAATAAAACTACTTATAACCTTAAATAAAGCATATATTGATCAGAAAGGGGGAGATAGTAAATTTAACTCAAAAAGTATGCTATCTAAAAAATATCAGTGTTTATTTTTAAGTGTTTGTGAAGTTGTATCACTTCTTTTAGGTTTATTTATTCAATTATTAGTATGCCATTTATATAAGTATTCTGCTTGAGTAAATATTTTAATGTCGTATTGTATTGTTATGCCTGATCATCAAATATTAGTCCCTTTTCCTTTCCTTATAGATGAATTTATTAATGAAAGCTAATGAATTTCATGATCTGTAGAACATTCAGTTTATTTTAACTGAAATGAAAGCTTCTCATATTTTTCTTTACCATAGTAACCTGGTCTGTATGATAAGTTGGTAATATGATAAGCCATGCACAAGTGCCAAGGGTTAATTTTCACAATCCGGGCCAATCGCTAAGGGCTGGTGAAAGTTAGAAGATAAATGGTTCTCTTCCTTGTTCACAATGCTTAGTAAAGCAACCTTAAATTCTATTATGATGTTTGTTCCGGGAAGTGCTTGAGGGGAGAAATCATTTCACTATTAAGATTTACCGTGCCAAGTGTTCCTATAAATCTTTGAAAAGATGTTTAATGTCAAAATATAAAAACAATTAATACATCAAGGCTATTAAATGTTGCTTTTTTATTGGGTCCATGAAGTCTGGATCAGATTTGCACCTGGCTAATCGTCATAAAGTACCGATTTCACTAAAAACAATGCCCTGTAGCTTTACCGTAAGTAAATTATGTAAAATAATAATTTTTAAGTATTTTCTATTTATTTTTATTGTTATTTCTTTTGTATTTAAAAACTACAACTCCTTGATGAAAACGAATATATTTTTTAATGATTTTTCCCATGATCACAAAAATTGAATAGCTTATTATTAGCTACAAAACAGGATGACCTTGAAAGAGAAGTGTATGCAAAGCTAAATTATTACCATGCAGATTTGGCACACAGTTACATTAATTTAATTAAATATGCATAATTATGTGATTACACTGTACAACCATAGAAATTGGCAAAATTTACACTTATATCCCCCTTAGAATAGGTCCCTGATAGCACAGTAGTGTACCTAATAGAAATTAATTTCCAAAAATTGCATCGTCGTTGAATTTTTACCTCAATCTTCAAAATTGTTTTTGTTCTAAAGGTTTTTTTTTGTTTTATCTCTGAATACTTCTCCTTAGTGCTCCAGTCAGGAAAACCTTATTTAGGGAACTTTCCTTTGATTTTTCACTTTTTACTCTTTTTTTTCTGGTCTTAAAAGGAAGGCGGGAAAGCTTTTCAAATATTTTGCCCTTCCATTCTCATTATGCTCCCAGAGTATTCTGTATGTAATCCCTGTTGTCATGACTAGTCAAGCTATTTTTGTGCTACAATTTCAAATATTTTACTAAATTATTGATAATGTTGATGTTTCTTATGCCACTTGGAATATCCAAGCTCCACCGCGAAGCGTATATGATTTAAGGCAAAGGGAGTGCGGCTCCTGAGAATGTGGCCCATGAAAGGCAGGAGTCTGACTTAAGCCTCGGATGATAGATGCCGCCACCATCTATCGCCACCTCCACAATTTTGCCATGCATCTGAAGGGGAGGGAAATAGTCTCCAGACACCTGGACCCAAGGTAAACTGCGCCGTGACCGACCTCAGGACTTTTGGACCCACAGATTTAACAAGCACGTACTCCGCATATACTCGATAGGTCTTCAGCGGTGTTCGGAATCGAACGCGGGACCCTCCGATCCCAAGGCCGATGCCTTAACCACTAGGTTCCCCACAGCCAAATTATTAATAATTGTCTTTCAATTGACAATTCACTTTCCTACTGAAATAGTAATAGTGACTCAACTGTTGATTTATGAAATTGAATGTTACGTACTATTTTAACCTCAGTAGTCTACAAAATAGCTGCAATTTTTTACTCTAGGTCAACGATGGGCAACCTCCTGCCCGCCTCGTCATTTGGTCCGGCCCACGGAACATTTTAAAAATTGTACCAAAAAATCACTCTGGTTTTCGTCAACAAGAGTGAATGAGGGGGATACAGAACTTTCCCCTGAAAAGAACTTAATTTTAGCAGTTTAAACACGCTGTACAACTATATTTCGTTCTTGGGAGGCGTCTATACTAAGCATGGGAGAGATGTTACTTCACGACGGACGATCGCCGACGGATGATATTCCCCTCTAGTCTTTGTTTCACCCTAACTAGGCAGTAGAGAAAAGGCTTGTACGGACTATATTCATTCTCTGAAATGCTGATAAAGTTAATTTTTCCTCCTGAACATTAATTCCTCCTCCATTAATTCTCCTGTATCATGTAATAACAATTGTTAAAAGTATGTCCTGAAAATTTTTTTCATAACTATGATATCTGAATATTATTTTAGCTCATATTAATGTACCGAAAAATTTATAATAATTGTTTATAATCTTATTCTATTCCAGATTAATGTAACTTTAACATTATAGTTTTTGTAGGTAATCAAGATATATTATTTTAGTCCAGATTAATGTAACTAACTTTATGATTATTGTATGTAATATTATTCTAGTCCAGATTAATGTAACTTCATTATAATTATTGTATGTAAGTCTAGATTAATTTTTAACTTTAGTATTAAACTTCGTAAATATATAATAAAACGACTCATTTTTTACTTAAAAAATATTACCTAATCTCTAATCTATGGCCCTCCACGTCATTATAATCATTGAATCCGGCCCGCGGATTCGAAAAGGTTGCCCATACCTGCTCTAGGTAGTAGTTTGTTAGGAATAGTAGTTACTACCAATGCATGCCACCCAAATTTGCAGTAACACCTATCTTATGATTGATAATTTCTCAATATTAAAAAAGCAAAAAATCCTGGGTTTTTTTTAGGAATTTTATTTCAAAATTTAAATTGCATGTTTGTAAAAAAAACTTAATAGTCTGTCAAAACATGCAATTTTATGAGAAAATGTAAAAATTTTATTTTTTATAAGTATTTGTTTAAGGTATGCAGCTGAAATATAGCATTTTTTCATAACTATATTTGCTGCTTGTACCAAAAATTTAAAAAGCTGAGACATTACGTTCTAAAATTTTCCCAAGACTATTTATTTGACACAAAAAAAGACTCAACCTTGTTTGAGTAAAACTTTTGCAAAATTATGCTCTAATTATGTGTACTTTTTTGACAGAAAAATAGAATAGTTCTTTAAAAATAAATTCTGATTAACAATCATTCATTTTTCACTCTTAAAAATCATAAATTTTAAAAAATATTTTGGCAATTGATATTTTTTCCCAAAATATTGCATATTTTTGTATTTTGTAAAGTTTATGTCACTTTTGTAGTGTTGATTTTTGTAGGGTCGAATGCACACATTTTCATGAAAAGGAAAAATGTATAGTTAACTTATTAAAACAAAGGTACCAATATTACAAATGCATTAATTTCAAAATTCAAAAGTGTTTTTCTTTTTCAAACAAGGAGATCTAGCTGGGTAAAAGCACGTTAAGCTGTTAAAATATTAATAGCTAAATTTGAATATGATAATTTATTCTTTGATTATTTATTTAAATCAACAAGAACATGGACAACTACTGATGCATAAATTGAATTGAGAAACTAAACTTTATTTTGTTCCCAATCATTCACATAAAAGAGCATTTGTGTTTGCCAGGTTCAATCTTACCACTTAAAAATATTTATTAGTGAGAATTTTTATTTTAATCTCCTTTTCAGGGAAGCAAAATTATTTTATATCGATTGGATTGTTTTCATTTTTGTCTTTTGTTTGAGTTGAAAAAATAATAAATTAGTCTCAGGACATAGTTTTTTTGTTATCTGGATATTGTAGTCTGTTTTAGTTAGTTTGTAAGTTAATGCCTTACCTACCTAGTAAATCTATTGAAAAACTTTATAACTGCTGCTATTTGTTGTAAGCCAGTTTTCTTTACCCCCCCTTTAAAAAACACTTATAACACCCAATAACTTATAACAACAATCAAGATATAATAAAAATGTGTGACATTAATTAGTTATATTAACCAGTAAATTAAGTAGAAGGAAGTTTCCTCAGAACAATATTTCTCACGTTTATTGTTTTATCTGCGGATGTTAAAGGGGTAAAATATATCATCATGGTTGGAGAGCACAAATGAAGGATTTTCCACCTTTATCAGAAACTTCCCTGAAAACTTTAAACTTTTCCTTAGAAACTTCGAACTAAAAAAAAATGCCCTTCGCATTATCTTATTTTTTTCTTATGTCACACTTAAATATTTCAGTGACATTTAGGAATTCTTCTTTTCCCCTGTTCCCTCCTTCAGAGCAAAAAAGCCGGTTTTCTTCTGTTTTCATCTTCACTGTGCTTCTTGCATCTGCTTTTTGCAATCATCCCAGAAGTAAACGAACTAGTCGAGCGAATGCCAGATGGTGAATTGAGGTTTTCCTTGGGCGGGCAAGAAAGCAGTCGGAATGGGGTACTTAAAAACCGAGGCACAGCCTCAACGCTAAGTAAATACGTAGCATGTTCCCGTGCAGATGGCTCGCAAGTTTGGCTGGTGGTGATGGTGACCCTCCCCAAATTCCGCAGGCGACAATAGATGAGGAATGTTATGGGTGGGGTCCCCTTCGATTTGGTACAGGAATAAATAAATGCTTTTGAACGAAAATGACTGTTAGAGGTTGAAGGTAACTGTGGCATTCGTCTTTCACTATCAGTAGGTAACTTAAGGAATTTTCAAATCTAAAAAGGGGGAAGAAACCTTGTTTTCTCAAGAAATTTTACGGCCCCCTCCCGAAAGGAATTCTTAAATACGCCCACCCCCCTGTGTACGAACTCGTACTTCAGGTTACAGAAACAAATTTTAAGCGTTTGGGAAAATATAAATGTTTTTGCCTAAAAGTTCTAACTTTAACTTAGTATTTTACTTCCCTACTGAATTATCAGTTCATTCTAAAAAATTCGTTCACAATATCTAGAATCAATATACTTTTTATGGATTAAAAAGCCGATTTAAACGATTTAATTTTGATAGTCCTCTTTTCAGGTCAAGTAAAAATTTTGAAACTATCTGCACTTAAAAGTCTTTTACTTAATTATGGTCGTTTCTAATACAGTTAGAAAAAGGAAAAATCAAATTCAGGTAAAAAAATTTAATTGCTTGACTAATTTTTTAATTCAAAATTTAATGTAGAGTATTAAAGACAATCTAACAATAAAACTAAATTTTTTTATAATCATCATTGATCTTAATCTAGAAAATGATGGCAACTAAAATATAAAGAATAAGTAGTAACAGGGTTGGCCGGTTTAAACCATTTGGTTTAAACCATTGGTTTAAACCATGGTTTTTTTACCATGGTTTTTTTGGAAATTATAAAATATTTTCAGGATTTTTTAAAGAAAGTGTTATTAAGTATAATCTTTTGCACAAAATTAAAAGGTCAGATTTATCAAAAAATTGACATTTTAAGGTGATTAAAAATCAGAAATCTTTTAATTTAATGGTTTTAATTATTGAATTCTTTCAAACTTAACCTTAAATGCTTAAGTTAAACTTATTATATTTTGCAAGAGATAGTTCATTTATTAATTTCCTTTAAAATGAAGCATTATTTCAAAGAGTAACTAAACATACACAAAAGTTATCTGTTTTTCACTGATAAAATATGGCTTGGATTTTAATTAATTAATAAAACCAATTTGTCTTATTTGTCAGTCATAAAAACCAGTTGGTTTTTTTAGTAAATTAATAAAAACCGTTGATTTCTTTAATGATAAAAACTAAAAACCAGTTGGTTTGTTTATAAAAAGATAAAAACCAGTTGGTTTTTTTTACTAAATTAATAAAAACCGTTAATTTCCTTAATCGGATTAATTATCTCAATCATTTATCCAATTTCAATTAACATTATTTGCTTACATTTCCCTTTTATTTATTAAAAAAGTTAAATTTTCTCTTTCTAAAGAAATTTCTTAAGTTCATAAATAATCCATATAATTAATTTGATTATTTTACCATTTAATAATTAATCAAATTAATTATCTTTATCAATTATCCAATTTCAATTAACATTAGTTGTTTACATTTCACTTTTACTTCTCATTTAAAAAATAAAATTTTCTCTTTCTAAAGAAATTTCTTAAGTTCATAAATTAATCCATATATAATTAAGATAAATAATTTGATTATTTCAACCATTTATCCAAGATAAATTAACACTGATTTTTATTCACTACAATAATATTAGATATTCAAATTGGAATATTTTAGAAACAAAAATTATTTTTAAAACAAATTAATTTAATTTTAATTAATTAATTGAAATATACAAATAATTTATCAATTATAAACAACCCCTGAAATAAATGTCTCATTTACAACTCAATTTCAAACATCAATGCTAAAATAACTTATTCTGATAAAAAAATTCTAAAAAAACTTGGTTTAAACCAAAAAAACCTGGTTTAAACCAAAAAAACCAAATAAACCCGGTTTTTTTGGTTTTTATAAAAAAACCCGGTTTTTTGCCAACCCTGAGTAGTAATCCTTTAGGGGCATGGCATTTTTATATTCCCCTGAAAAGAAATGGGTGTATCAGCTCTTATCCTTCGTGAACAGCTAACTTTGCTCCATTTCATGTACATGTGCTCTCGGCATTCCTTTCTCCCAACGCAGCAAGGAGAACCCCTGAATTAGAAGGCAGAGAGAACAAATGCTCCTCATTTTAAATTTAAATGCATCTAATTAAACACCCCGTAACGGCAGCCGTATATCCGATTCAATTTTATGTCTGTGCCATCGACGCCGCTCTTGGGAACAAAAATTACTTTCCTGGGACGTCATTCATATTTATTTAGTGTCGAATAAAATTCTCCTGAGAAGACTGAGCCGCCCTTTCCCATCAGAAGTAATTTCCCATTTAAATTCCGCCGAAATTATTTATGTTGAGGCACATTTACATGTTTCGAATTGAGTACTTTTCAGATGGGGTCTTAAAAGTAAACATTTAACTCTTTCCTTTGTGCTATGAATGGGAGGACCTCGAAATTAATATGTATATGTTGTTTTTTTCCCTCTTCGATAATATTTTATTTTATGCTTCGTGTTTTTAAAGTTATTCTTCCATGACTATAATTAAAAGGTATATTGTTAGGATTTTGGACTTAAAATTTTCCCCTTGACGATCGTGTCTATCAAAAAAATATTACTACAATATAATCAGGCGCGGATCCAGCACGGCTCCAAGGGGGGGCACTTTTTTACAGACAAGATCCCCTTGTGGTACTATTGGGGGTATGGGGGACCTCTCCCAGAAATTTTTTTGAAATTTGACGTGTAAAACTAGGGTTATTTTAACTAATTTTGAGAACCTTTTGGGGTCCAAGGGAAGCACTTTTCCAGACCATCACCTGTACTTTTTGACCTGAAATGTCAAAATATTGGAGATTTCTTACGAAGTATCACTCTTGATCCCCATGTGTTACTAATGGGGGTATGGTGTCCTCCCCCAGAAAAAATTTTGAAATTTGACTTATAAAAGTAGGATTTTTACTCATTTTGAACACAATTTTTGCTCCTCAAACGGGGGCACTGTCCAGAGTGCCCCCCTCTGGATCCGTACCTGAATATAATAACTTAATCTCAGTTATGCCATTTAATTGCTTCGTGAGAAAATATATTAAATATCTCTAGACCTAGATGTTAAGTATATTTTCCGGACAACATTTTTTAAAGATTATGAATGAAGTGTTGATTAGAAATCTAATGGAGCAAAAACCAATTCATCCATTCTACGCTAATGTTTGGTTTTGCAGTTAGAATTTCTGGTCTCTATTGTGTTCATTTTATAATTTTCAACGAAATTGTCCTGTGTTTTATAAACCCAGTTAACTTTTTCCCTTCCACGGCTAGGCAAAAGCTACGTCATTCTCACATCGACAGTAAAACATTATTGTCCTCAACGCAAACTGATCTCAAACTGTAACTCTGCAGAATGTCAAAATCGGATCACGCTCAAAGTTGACATTGTCATCCAATCTCCTTTCGCTCAGTTTTTCTTCCTCCCTTTATATGGGAAATTAATTTCCACCTCCATCGTTCTTCCGGAAGGAAGGAAAAGAACAGCGAATCTCTTCCCGTCTTGACCGCGGCGATTATTTATCTGTGACCTCGCCTATCGAATCGTGTTTCTTGCCTGCTGACCCACAAAAAAACCCTCCACTCCTTCTTTGGAAATATATATTATATACAGCATTAATACCGACTATTGGTTTCTGGTGTGTTTTCATTGTGCTCTTGTTTGCCCTCCCTCGCAATTCTGAATGGGGCTTTCTCGTTTTTTTTTATATTCCCGTGTTTTTTTCCCGGATCTGAATGATTTATCGCAGCATCGATCAAAGGTTTACCCAGTCCAAATGTCCCGTACTTCCATTAACAATGGATCACGATGGCAAAGTAATTTCGGCAAGAGGTAGCAGTACTCAGGTTGGTGTTTACCGTGTGTAATAATAATGGATTGGCGAAAGTGCCTGGTGTTTGAGTGAGGGGGCGCTGTGTGAAGTGTTTTCATTGAGAATCATGGCAATGGCGTGTATGGAAATTTATTTCGGAAGGGGCCCAGCCCAAATATCATCTAAAATATTTACTCATTATTTTATAAGGGGCCCAAAACTTACACAAACATGAATTTGTGTGTTGAAAGTTGAAGAATTAAAAACCTACCAAATTTAAAAATTTTTCTCGAACCGACGGTAAAATTATGAAATGTGATAACCAATACCTAGTTGGTGAAGGGAATATTGCGTTGGCCATAGGGCTACCTACTCATTTATTTTCTTTTGGGCTGCAGATATTATCATAGGACCTGAAACTCCATTCAAAGCAGTGTTTACTGCCATTTTTAGAACAGAAACTCAGGCAGCGTGCCAAAATTCTGAATTAAAGAAATGGGAAGCCTTATATGCAGTTTTAAAACGCGAATTTCATGGATCTTAAAGATGAGTAATCCTTTTGTTCAAAAACAGCCAAGTAAACAAAGTTTTGTTGTGATCTGTGAGGGAGAATATCCTTGACCAATAATGAACACGATTTGTTTTTCGTTGAGTATTTGCTCCTCGAAAAGGTCGAGTATAAAAAATTTCGCTCTTGAATATTTAATTTTAAACAAACACTGAAGACTCCCTCTTAATCGTCTCTTGTTAAATCGGCTTATTGCCGTAACCGACCGTCGTTAAATTAAGTGCGCACGAACACATCTGATTAGTTATTAGGTATTTAGTTGTTAAACTGAGGAAACGATTTTTAAGTAAAGCTAAAAGCTCAATTCCTTTGTAACGTGTAATAAGAACCCAGGACTCATTTTTCTTGAGACATTAGGGACAGCATGAGTGTTAAGAAACATAATTTTAGGTAGATGAACTTCGTGACGGGAGAGGGTTGATTAAAAGGGGTATATGTTAAATTTCAAAATCGCAGAGAAAACGTACAAAATAAATGTATTGTGCAGTTTATAATGACCTAATTTTGCTACTTATTATTTTCCTGAAGACCTAATTTCATCCTCAAATCGCAACTTGGCAACCTACCACAGCTTCTCAGACAGTGATAAGCAAATAGTACTGCACTACGCCTCATGACAGACCGAGCGACTCGAAGTCGTAAATCAAGATATGTAGAAAGCAGAGTTGAGACTGAGGACTAGGCTTTCTCCATGCTTTTTTTATGGAGATTGATCATTATCGCGACTAGTGTCGCTTGTAGTGTGTCTTGGCTCTACATCAAGCAAGAATCGTAAAATTCTAACCTCAAAACCACATCTCCCGTCCTCTACATTACGAACTGGTCTCCTGGGATACATAAAAATGCCGCTTTGTTTCGAAAATCAATGAGGAAACCCACCTTCCTCTACCATCTCGTTTCCCATGTTTATTTTAATTTAATGGCGGAAGCCTGTAGAATTTTATTTCTCCCCTCTCTATTTACACTCTCACTAGGTTTTGTTTGCCGGCTCGGCAGTAGAAATGGGGTCGAATTGCCAATTGGCGAGTGCAGACTGTATGACGCCTACATCCGCGATCTTCCAGACAGACAAGAGGGAGTTTGGTCTGGGGCTTCTTTTTATTACTACCATGCGATAGATAAGGGGACATCCATAAATTAAGTGAGGTGTTTTTTCCAAAATCTGGACCCTCCTCCCCCCTTGGTGAGATTTAGGGCCAACGTAAAGCTGTAACGTAATTACTGCTAGGCGTCCAGCACTTGCGGTTTAGGGGGAGATATCCCGATATCTCCCCCTAAACCGCAAGTGCTGGACGCCTAGCAGTAATCGTTTTATTACAGCCAGTGGAAAAGTCTACGCTGCACCTTAGTAAGATTTTGCTGGACCCCCCCCTCCCCCCCCACGTGAGATTTAACCTACAACCTTTAAAAATAATTATTCTCCTTCCTTCTCATATATTCCTTTCTTATACTTAAAAAAAGAAAATCGTATAATTTCTAACTTTAAAAGTTGACGTGAGATTTTAATCGACCCCCCTCGGTGTGATTTTTCCAAACCCCTCCCCCCTTTTTGACCTCACGTAATTTATGGATGTCCCCTAACCTAAGAGATTTAAAAAATGGTTCGATTCCAACCTGGTATCGATTCATTAGGACCAGTATCGAAAAAATTTACTCAACTGAAACTGTTTGCGTCTTTCCTTTCGATTCCAGGGAATCTAATAGCTAAGGGAAAATAAAATTTGGTTAAGTTAAAATTTGTTCCGATTCCTTGAAATTACTAATAAAATTGAAGGTTTTCAATTTTCATAATTTTTTTAGTTTATCTTTGGTCATTTTCGCTACTTATCTCATTCTCTGGGCTCGTACTACTAATCTTTTTCAATCGCAAATCGGAGATAACCAGTGATTATTACTAATTTAATTAATTGATCATCAAAATCTTGATTAATTTTCAAAATACAAATTAATCGTGAAACGCAATTTTTAATAACTATCTGTACTAATTAGAAAATTAGCTATGATTCTTAGGATTCGATTCCTGCTGGAATCGATTCATCAGGAGGTTCGATTCGATTCCAAGGCAATCGATTCCTTCAGAAATATTCAGATATGTGCGATTCCCTGTGATGAGTAGCTATAGTCTGTTCATTTGGAATAGGCGGCTGAGACGTAATGTATTAGAAACAATTACTATTGTAATTATCATCCAAAAAATTTTCTTGTGTAATAGCATGTCAGCCTAAACAGAAGAAGTTAAAATACTGTAAAAGAATCGGTCACTGAAGTTGCGTGATGAGGACATGCGCGGATCCAGCACGGCTCCAAGGGGGGGGGGGCACTTCTCCAGACAAGATCCCCTTGTGGTACTATTGGGGGTATGGGGGTCCTCTTCCTGAAAAAAATTGAAATTGTAAAAGTAGGTGTAGGGTTTTAACTCAATTTTAGAAACGTTTTGAGTCTAAGGGGGGCACTTTTCAACACTATTACCTTTACTTTTTGACCCAAAATGTCAACATTTTGGGGATTTCCTAAAAATAAGCACTGAAGATCCCATTTTGATACTAATATGGGGTCCTCACCCAGAAAGAATTTTGAAATTAGACCTATAAAAGTTGGGTTTTAATTTTGAGGACCTTTTCGGGTCTCCAAGGGGGGCACTTTCCAGAGTGCCACCCCCTGGATCCGCCACTGGATGAGCGTTATTAGGCGTTTTTTTATCCTGTTTCAGCCGCCTATTCTAAATGAGCATACTACTATAGGAAACGTAGGGGCGTTTGGGTGAACTTCGATATAAACCTGCGGGATATTTTTAAACGGGCGGGTGAGTCATCATGTGTTGGATCGATGACTTGCGTCAGCCGGTGGTGTGGTCATTACGGCTTGATTTTTCGTCGGGAAGCAAGTAAAGGTTGTCTGACCCTTTTATTAAGAGTTGAGAGCTTTGTTATTGACTTAGGAACTTGTCCTGGGGTGATGTATTAGTTGGGGGGGGAGAATAATTTAATATATCGGTCGCGGGAACTCGGATGTCGAATAATTTTTGATGGAGGGGTTTATTTAGTTTAGTTAGTGAGATTTTCTTTGGAGTTAACTTTATTTTTTAATAGTTGGCAGAAGTTGAATGAAATTGGCTAGTTGGGTTGAGAGGTTTTCGTTTTGATGGCATGTTGATTTCTGAAATATTTTTCTCTGTCCGTATTTAATGTTATGATTTCGTTTGGAAATAAAAGTAAAAAAGGATGTGCGAGGATTTTACTCTCCCGAGTTCAACTTTTAACTACAGCCCAGAGAGAACTCTTCTCTTTTTTTGAGAGCTCAAGTGTTTAATTTTCTCATTGTTTTTTCCTAAACTGTTCTACTAGAGATTAATTTTTCTAACAAGAGTAAAAGTTCAAATAAATTGTGCCAATAAAATAATTATATAATGAAATGCACACACACAATACCACTTATAAGAAAGTTAAAAGATTTTTAAAATGAACTTTCTCTTAAAATTAATTTTCTCTCTAAATGACCCTGCTTCTAAATACCTTTTCTGATTTCAATCGATAAACATCTTTGCAGGTTTCCTCCATTGTATTGTATTTCCTTCTCTTATCTTTTATTAATGTTTTATTTAAGATAGTTATTATTATGTTTGTTTTGCTATTAGAAAAGCAGAAATATATTTTAAAGCAATTATATTAAGCTTTTAGTGAAAGAACTTATCTCCGTTTGAATTATTAAATAAGCAAACAATGATAAGGCTACTGTATTTTTCTTACTAACTCAATTGGTTCTCATTACATAGTTTTACTGAAAGATTAACTGTCTTGGAAACATTTTCTGAGAAATGTTAATGGTTTTTAGTTCATCTTTCTTCATCTAATAAACTTGCGTTCCGAGTAGCTCCATTATTGTACAATTAAACATCCATTAATTTCAGTTCAAAAAACTGTCCTTTAAAATGTCTACCTCTTTTTACCTCCCACGTAGTTTCTCCCTCAAAAGTTCCAATCTTTAAAATTGCCTGAAATTGCCATTTTATGCATGATTCCGAAATATTTTCCCCATATTTTTAAAATTGAAAAGAGAATTAAAGCTCGCCTAAACGTTCGAACTGATAAATTGAACTGAAAACTTGGATTCCTAATGATTTTTTCTCCCTTGTTCCTTCTTGGGTTTTTTATTCCTGGAGCGATTGAAGTTCATATTTAAATTCTTTTCAGCCTGCCTAGCATAATCGTTTGCCATCACGTTTGTAAAATTTCCTTGATTGTGTCGTTCCATATCGGGTTATTTGAGCTGGCAAATTTTTTAATATCCAATCTGATGATATTTTGGTACCGTGTAAGAGTAGGAACCTTTGTTATTTTTCTTCATTTTCTCCAAGCTTTTTTTGTTATTATGAAACTGATTTCTTTTGGTGGTTGGTGAAAAACATTTTTTAGGGATTCTCTCTTTCTTGAACTTCAAAATGACTTTAGCGTAGAGTGAAGAAAATATTCCTTTGAGATTTTTTTTGTCTTCCTCGGATAATTGCTTCAGAGGATCCTTTCGTTCTTGGTGTAAGAAAAAATGTTATATAAGTTTTGCTAATCTTCGTTATTTTAAATAAAAAATAGCTATTAGTGTTGCCATTTTTTGTAGGTTCTTAAAAACTGCCCCAGGTCCCCTTTCCTACAAAATCCTCTTTGGCTTCAGTTGAAGAAAGAAACAATTTTTTTCTTATAAAGGGCTATTAATATTTTGCATTCTTAAATTTTCTTTGCATATCTGATTTTATTTGTCAACAATAACTGTAACAGCAGTTTTCTTCAGTAGAACGTTTACCGTGGTATTATTTCAGGGGTTTTTTACATAAAAATTATCCGTAAATTTTTTACAAAATTGTGCTACCTTTTCCTCATAAACATACAAGTGAGCTTCTTATAATATCCCTTTCTTTGAAATTAAAGGTTATGGTTGCAGAGGGATTTTTTTTTCGTTTTCGATGGTTTTCGATTGTAAATCATCCCCATGGGTCAATTGATTTTCTTTGGTACTTCCTCAAACTTACGCAAATTTAAGATTGATGTATAGTATTTATTTTCCTTTTAATTATACACATTTAACTCTAGTTGTCTTAACATGCAGACGATACATTTTCCCCCTCTTTCAAGGGGGAATGACCCCCCAACAAATTTTAAAACCAGTTGAATTTGTCTCTACTAAACTGACTTACAAGGGGAGGATCCCAACGTGTCATCACCGATTCGGTTCATTTTTGGTGTGCAAGTAGTGCATGACTAGGACATCAATTTGTGAAAATATTAAGAAGCAACTCTCAAAAGTTTACGAGAAAATCGCGATTAAAAATTTTAACATGTAGTTATATATCTGAAAAGATTCGTCTCGTGCAAGCAGATCGTGGCAAAGAGGTAAGAGCTGCGACTCCCAATCCAAAGGTCCCGGGTTTGGTCCTTGGTGGGTGCCATAATTTTTAATTTAATTTTCCATACAATTAAGAGTACAGATACGAAATAAAATTAGAATAATATTTAATTACTAATTTTAAAATTTTTTCTTGTTTTCAAATAATTTTTTGGTAAACTAGGGAGCTACCGCCCCCTGCTCGCTATCGCTCGCCAACCCCCGTTAACTGCTGACGCTGATACTTAAGGATCTCATAGAGGAGATATTATATCTCCTCTATGAAGGATCTCTTTGCCATCCTCACAAAACACAGCTCACAGCACTTACTCATTTTATAAAACATTCTTAAAACAGGGGAACTACTTCTCTTGGGTATTCTTTCAAAATAGGGGAATATTCATTCAGCGGCGAAATTTTAACAGTTCCTTTATGGCAATATGAATTGGCAGATCGCCATTTAATTCCAAGAAAATTAGTAACAAAGCAGTGTAAACTTTCTTTTACCATTTCCCCAAGGTAATGTTTTTCTCACACAGATCCATTCAGAAGCACTGAAACATCTCCGGAATAAATTTTACTTTCTTAAAATTTGTAATGATTTTCATTGATTGTCTGTGAAAAATGTAGTAATTATCGTAAACATCACGAAAATTTAGAATTTTGCTTCATGAGAACAAATAAACATCGAAATTGTGTCAGTTTCATAGCAATGACACGAATGTTCTGACTTTCGATTTTTATCTTTATTTATAAAACATTCCCCCGCCATATCTAGTTTTGCGTTTTGGCATTATAAAAAAAGTTACCTTTTAATAACATAACTTGCAAAAGGATATAAAAATAATTATTATCTCTCTATTCTAAAAAAAAAGTTTTTAGTGAACGGTTTCCAGAGAAAGGCTTTTTAATTACTGAACCGAATGACACATATATGGTATCAAAATGTCCGGATTCTTTCGGGATTTCCGAGTAAGCCCTTCGATTTTTCAAAAAAATTCTCAATTTTAAAATATTTCCATTTCTTTAGATAACGGATAAGGTCGCAGTTATAAAGCAAGTACTGTCAATCAAATTATTATGCATCCAATCACAACGTCCGATTGACGCTTTATTTTAAGATGAAACATGTTTTTTTCACCTTTTAAAAAAGTACTTTCTTGATGAAATATCACTCAAAGACTGATAAAAACATATTCTAAAAACTTACATGAACGCCATTTTATACTAAAATTTCACACTTTTTGTCCAATATTTATAATTTTTATTCTGATTTTATCGAAATTAATTGTAAACATATAGTCCAGTCAAATTGTCCTAAAATAAGGCCATTTTGGGAAAATTTTGGGGTAGAAGATATTTTTTGCTATCTGTATGTTTTTTGGGGTGCTGAATCCGAATCTGAGGTTTGCCAACAAAATTTCGTGACGGAACATAGTGAAAATTCGAAAAAATGGCAAAAATTCGCCCCTTTTTTTCGTTTTCGGCCCCTAGAACATTACCTTTGCGCTTCTGAGCTAAACAGTCAATCCAAAAAATAAAGAACACTAACCAAGCTACAAAAAAGTCAATTACAACTTTTCTCTCAGACGCATAGTTTCGCCGATAGAGCACGTTGAAAAAGGGGCTATTTTCGTTCGATTGGTAAGAAATAAAAAAAATTTCACTTGTATCTCCAAAAAACCGTATTTTTGGAACAGGATACTATAAAAACTGCCTAAATAATATTTCACATGAAATTAGCCATCTAAAAACTCCAATAATGATTACTCAGTGCATTTTTGTTCGGTGATTTCTCTTAAGAACGAAAGTTCGACAGGAGGTAATGGTATTTCTATAACTAAGTTGCTTCTTCAAAATTACATGCAAAATTTTTCTATTGACTTCTCTATATGTTTTTGAGGGTGCTGAATCCGAATTTGAGGTTTGCCAACAAAATTTCATGACGGAAAATTGAGAAAATTCGAAAAAATGCCAAAAATTCACCAATTTTGTTCGTTTTCTGCCCTTAGAACATACACTTTGCATTTCTGAGCAAAACAGTTAACACCAAAATAAAGAAGAAAAAACAAGCTACAAAAAAGTCACTTACAACTATTCTCTTAGATGAAGGGTTTGGACGCTAGAGAACGCTGAATATTGGGGAGTTTTTGTTCCATTGGTGGAAAATTCATAAAATGTCACTCGTATCACCGAAAAACGGCCTGTTTTGGAACAGGATACTATAAGAACGGCTTCAATTGTGTGTTACGCCCATGAAATCAACGTTCTGCATACTCAAATGTTAATTGATAAATAATTAAACATAACAATAAAATACGACCATTAGCAACATTTTGGGATTACTGTAATATTGCTCATTGTTTAAGGCTTTAATAGTGCATTAATTAATTAAAGGCACGATTTATTTCATGTAGTACCTATTTTTCTATATATTACTTTGATTAAAGCCTTTAACAATGAGCAATGTTACAGTAATCCCAAAATGTTGCTAATGGTCGTATTTTATAGTTATGTTTAATTATTTATCAATTAACATTTGAGTATGCAGAACGTTGATTTCATGGGCGTAACACACAATTGAAGCCGTTCTTATAGTATCCTGTTCCAAAACAGGCCGTTTTTCGGTGATACGAGTGACATTTTATGAATTTTCCACCAATGGAACAAAAACTCCCCAATATTCAGCGTTCTCTAGCGTCCAAACCCTTCATCTGAGAGAATAGTTGTAATTGACTTTTTTGTAGCTTGTTTTTTCTTCTTTATTTTGGTGTTAACTGTTTTGCTCAGAAATGCAAAGTGTATGTTCTAAGGGCAGAAAACGAACAAAATTGGTGAATTTTTGGCATTTTTTCGAATTTTCTCAATGTTCCGTCATGAAATTTTGTTGGCAAACCTCAAATTCGGATTCAGCACCCTCAAAAACATATAGAGAAGTCAATAGAAAAATTTTGCATGTAATTTTGAAGAAGCAACTTAGTTATAGAAATACCATTATCTCCTGTCGAACTTTCGTTCTTAAGAGAAATCACCGAACAAAAATGCATTGAGATATCATTATTGGAGTTTTTAGATGGCTAATTTCATGTGAAATATTATTTAGGCAGTTTTTATAGTATCCTGTTCTAAAAATACGGTTTTTAGGAGATACTAGTGACATTTTTTTAATTTCTTATCAATCGAACGAAAATAGCCCCTTTTTCAACGTGCTCTATCGGTGAAACTATGAGTCTGAGAGAAAAGTTGTAATTGACTTTTTTGTAGCTTGGTTAGTGTTCTTTATTTTTTGGATTGACTGTTTAGCTTAGAAGCGCAAAGGTAATGTTCTAGGGGCCGAAAACGAAAAAAAGGGGCGAATTTTTGCCATTTTTTCGAATTTTCACAATGTTCCGTCACGAAATTTTGTTGGCAAACCTCAGATTCGGATTCAGCACCCCAAAATACATACAGATAGCGAAAAATATCTTCTACCCCAAAATTTTCCCAAAATAAATACTATTTGACTGGACTAATAGTGATGTTTTGTCTCTTATTGTTTTCAATTGCTTAAACGGTATTGTTTAACAAGTCTGGGTTTAAAAAAAATATGAATGATAAACACTAGGCATATTATACTATCGAGTCACTTTAAAATAATATTTTTTGTTTGGTCCGAATATTGATAAACAATTAGAATTAGTTACTTTTATAATCATAGATTAAAAATAATTAAGATGAATATTTTTAAAAACAATTTGTTTAAAAGTTCGAGTTAATATACAGGGTGATTCTGAAATGGACCGCCAAACTTTGAGAGGTGATAGTACTCATCAAGACGAACAAGAATTGGTATAGAAAGGGGGGTCGCAGTTACACCGTTAAAGAGCTAGGTCCTAATGTAGTGCGAGAGCGTTACAAAAGGACGTTTTGTCAAGGCCCGTTTAACGAAAAAAAACATAATGAAATGAAAAAATTTATTGCATGAGGTACAGCAGTATCCGTATTACTTACATCATAAATTTGATAGAAATTGGACCACTTTCTAAACCGTGGGGTGAGTTTTAAAACGTGCTCTTAGTCAAACAATGGAGTTCCATTAATGGTATTTAGAAAAATGATGATCGGGGAAGGAATTTTCAATGATCAAACAGTTTCAATGATCCATGTTACGATCATTGAAAATTCCTTCCCCGATCATCATTTTTCTAAATACCATTAAGGAATGTGATTCTTTGACTAAAAGATTAATATTGCACTTTTGAAACTAACTCCGCGGTTTAAAAAGTGGTTCAATTTCTATCAAATTTATGATGTAAGTAGTACGGATACTGCTGTACCTCATGCAATAAATTTTTTCATTTCATTATGTTTTTTTTTCGTTAAACAGGCCTTGGCAAAACGTCCTTTTGTAACGCTCTCGCACTACATTAGGACCTAGCTCTTTAACGGTGTAACAGCGACCCCCCTTTCCACATCAATTCTTGTTCGTCTTGATGAGTACTATCACCCCTAAAAGTTTGGCGGTCCATTTCAGAATCACCCTGTATACTCAAACTTTTAAGGGAGATTTATTCATGGAGGGGTTTTGAAGTATTTTTAATAAGTTGGTTGACGTTTTTTCTGTAAATTGTTTAATTGTTTTATAAAGTGTGTTAAGTTCAACGAGTTGGAATTTGTGGGAATTGCGAGGCAATTCCAAAAGGTCCTGCGTCAGCAGTTTACGGGGGTTGGCGAGCGATAGCGAGCAGGGGGCGGTAGCTCCCTAGTTGTAATAAATAAATGCAAAAGTTCAAAATTTCTGAAAGCGAGTTTATATTTTATTGTAAATATAGTAATGATTAGGTTGCCACAACGACAAAGATAAATATATAAATATGAATTAATTATTTAAAAATAAAAGATAAATTAATTATACATTAGTTTTAAATATAATTAAAATCGTTTGAACAGCAAAAATATAAATATTGTTAAAAAGAATCAAATATATATTTTTTAAATTAGTGTGATAAATAGAAAGATGATTATTTAATGTATTTGAATGTTAAAAAACCAGTGAAATATATTTTCAATTGTTTTAAAATTCACAGTTTCTTGCTTTGTAACTGCTACCTTATCCGAAATCTAAAAAAATGGAAATATTTTAAAATTGAGAATTGTTTTGAAAAATCGAAGGGCTTACTCGGAAATCCGGAAAGAATTCGGACATTTTGATACCATATATGTGTCATTTGGTCCAGTAATTAAAAAGCCTTTCTCTGGAAACCGTTCACCAAAAACTTTTTTTTAGAATAGAGAGATATATAATATTTACAATACGATCATAAAAAATTGGATTTAATTATTATTTTTTGGGGAAACAAGGAATGAAAATATTTTTTCAAAAAAAATAGTTTTCATTTTTATAGATGAAGTTTAACCTTAATTTATCCCTAACTATTCAAAAGAAAGTATGCAATTTTGTTATGCTAATAGTGTTTGTTATGTGTCTGATTTGATTGTTAAAATAAACATTTAGCTTCTTGAATTCTGTTGATTGCTGTGAAATCCAAGGGAAAAATAAGGCAAATGAATTTTTTGTGTGTAAATAAAATAAATTAATTGAAAATAAAATTATTTAAAAATATGAACATGTGGATTTTTTTGGTGTTTACCCTTTTCGTTCCATACCTTCGTTATAAATATAATTACATATTTATAAATAAGATTCCATATCATCCAGTTATAAAAATTGTATAAATAGCAAAATATTTTATTTTTTCCCGAAAAAAAATATTTTAAAAATGTTTTAAAATTGATAATTATAAATATGTATGTACTACTTAACTTCGTATCTGTGCTCTTAATTGTGTGGAAAATTTAAATAAAAATTATGGTACCCAAGAGGCTCGAACCCGGGACGTTCGGATTGGGAGACGCAGCTCTTACGTCTTTGCCACGATCTGCTTGCAAGATACGAATTTCTCAAATATATAACTACGTGTTAAAATTTTTAATCGCGATTTTCTCCTAAACTTTGAGTGTTGCTTCTTAATATTTTCACAAATTGATGTCCTAGTCATGCACTACTTACACACCAAAAATGAACCGAATCGGTGATGACACGTTGGTATCCTCCCCTTGTTAGTGTAAAATGTATAAATGGTAATAATTAATTCTTTTTATCCTAAGGGCTTGGATTGCTGCTAGTGCAAAAATCGAAGCATCCTTATTGTTTTAACAGGCCTGAACCTCTTCGTATTCATTTGATCAATGAAGTCAATTAGTTTCTATTTAGTTCTCAAAATTTAATAAAGCTTTACCGAATACCTGCATCTTTAAGGATAAGAATTTTACCTCGTATGATTATTTCGCCCATCGATCTCCTTATCGGTACTGCATTCTGCTTGCCTGGGTTTCACGATAAGGGCGACACAATAAGGGCTAGCCTTCAAAAAAAAATTCCCCCTTTTTTCTCCAACAAGCAAAGGCACCTCATCAGTGCAGCCATTTTAAAAGTCGACCTTTTGATCCTATATATATGCAGAGGGAGGTTTTATCGACAACGCCCCACCATCTTTCATACCTATCGGAAAAGTTCTCCCATAATGGAAGCTGTTATTGGTTATTGCGAAGGTGGTTCGGACAGACGTCCTCTCGGTTCGATTCCCTCGGCCTCTCTGTAGGCGGTCTTTCTTGTGAATGTGTGTTGTTGTACCCACGTAAATTGACTTCCGATCTTGTTAACGTTTTCTTTTGCCTGTGGTGCTCTTTATCGGGCGTCTTTCAATAATTCCGTACTGTGCAGTGAGATGAAGAGATTCTGTGATAGTGAGGAGGAGCTAAATAAAATTGAATTGATCGGCAATGTAATTTGATTTCAGATCGACGTTTAATTGAATCTGTGTCTTGTTTGTTTAATGAATGCAGGTTTAAGCTCGTTTATCAAGGGGCAAGCATTGGTTTGTCTCAGGCTATATCCTAGATCCGATTTGCTGTATCAATGAAAATGGTCAATTTTAGAGAACGAAATATTAGGACCTCGCTCATTTAAGTTAGATTTTTGGCATATCTTATTTCCATGTTTAGTGGGAGATAGATAAACCATTATTATTTTTTTCTTCTAATGGGCGGGTACTACTGGATATTATCCTTTACCACTGAACTGCCCTAAGAGATATCTACTTAGCGTCACCCTGCGAGCACCTGTGGACCGAAGCCACGGAGGTGAGGTACTGTTACCCGCGCCACACACCATTCGCTCTCACAACCCTTTTTACAGGGGGGGCACATTCATTCATCACACAAGGACATAAACTAAAATCCATGCCAAACGGGTATTCGAACCCCACATGTACGACTTCGCGGTCAGATGCTCTAACCACTAGGCCAGTACGACGGCAGATAAACAATTTTAGATTAAGGCTAATTCAATATGTTTATGCATTCTAACATCCCGGACCAAAGCAATAGAAATGTTGCTTGATAAGGTTATGGTTATGTAACTTATAATTTAGAATTGAGAATCTTGCTTTGATTATTTTTGCTTAATTGTATGATGATAAAATTTTTTAATTCTTCAATCAGATTATGTTTGACCTTGGTTAACCTTCAACTTAACAAGCAATAATTTTACAGTGCAGTTCGTTACTCAGTTTAGATAATTAACCGCCTATTCTTTTATATCCTCTACTTCAATCTAATGCATTCAACTCAAGGTTTATTATGTATATGCATGTTTGTAGTCGTTTGATTAAGTTGGGTTACGTATACTCTCCCCCCTCCCTTTGGAAACTGCCTGTTAATAATCGAAACCCATTGAAATTTCTGAATGTCCTGTGTATGTAGTACACACACTTCGCTAACTTCCACCGTCTGCTATCCTGAGGACCTTGTTACTCGGCTTTGCCTGCCGGATTGCTCGGAACGAAATTCAATTAACGCCAACTCATTGCTCAAATTGTCGTCTCCTCCCCCCTTTCGCTACTAATTCCCTCGGACAACATGGCGGGTCTGCGTTAGAGAGAGAGAGCTAACCTAACCTGTCTTTAATTAAATTGTCAGTTTGAGAGAGGTGTTGGTCTTGCGAAGACTCTTTGAGAACAGTGAGGTTGTTCTTGTGAAGCATTGGTTGTTGATTATCATGTATAGTGGGCCCTCGCATATTCGCGGATTTCGATTTTTAGCAATAAAACTTGCATATTTGGCAGAAAAGATATGTGTTCAATTCCGGTATATATTATGTTATGTAAAACCATTTTGAAAAATGTAACTTCTTCTACTAAGCAAGTTTTCTTACTAGTAACCCTTTGGGTATTTACTACAAATTATTTATAGTTATTACAATTATTTACAGTTAAAACTATTTTTTGCATGAACCAGTTTTATTAGTTTTATAGACGGAATCGAACCATTTATATCTGATTTATTATCATATATGCGTATTTTAAAACTGGGTTCGCGCGTTATTCGCGTATTCGCGGTTTATTTTGGAACGTAACTTCCGCGAATAACTTGGGAACACTGTAATGTCCAAGAATGTTCGTGAAAAGAGATGTAACTTGGTTGGGTTTATCATGGTCGGATTTAAGGGGAGGTGCAACGCACCCTCAACGTTTTGAGAAGATTCCATTTTTATAGGGGAAAATCATGTTTTCAAACAAAGCCATCAGGGACAGCTTGCACCCCTAAGTTTTCCAGTATGCACCCCCAGGGTTTCCCATCTAAATCCGACCATGGGGCTTATTCTGATAGGTAGTTAATTAAAAAAACTCCTGACCCTTTGGGTTAATCTAGATATAATATTTTAGAGACAGGAAGTGTCCTGGAAGGACGTTTTGTAAATTCTTTAAAATTGTGAATGAATTTTTGACAAAGGAAAATGTATCTTTTTAGGATTCCATTCCGTTATCTGTCCCTTTAAATATCGCCAAGCTTTTTCAGTCGACAAATAATCAAACATCACTAATTTTTATGTTACATAATACAACTGTTTTATTCGGTTGGTTGGATAATGAGGTATTCTCACGTTTTGAGATTAAATTTTATTAAAATAGTAGATGGAAAACCATGAAGAATGACGTTTACATCATGCATTTTCGTAGCCTAAGTTCTGAGATATAAATTTTTGAAATTTCGTTTTTTGTTTGGGCGCGAAAACACTCTCGAATCACAAATCATGCGCTGTGACGTCACATCCAATAGAAGCCCGTTTTCTGATCACGTGAAAGAAGCAAACACAATGGTTTTCATGCGCTGTGATGTCACATCCAATAGAAGCCCGTTTTCTGATAACGTGACTTTTCTGACGTTTTGGCAAAAATAAAATGGAATTTTAAGTTATTTAAAACACATTTTTGAACTTAAAAATCAGAAATTTGGGAGTTTTAAACCATAATGTATCAAAAAAGTATAAAATCAAGCAAATCCCTCACTCATGCAAATACCTCATTGTAGGGATGTTTCTAATCTTACAAGGGGAGGATCTCAACGTGTCATCACCGATTCGATTCATTTTTGGTGTGTAAGTAGTGCATGACTAGGACATCAATTTGTGAAAATATTAAGAAGCAACTCTCAAAAGTTTAGGAGAAAATCGCGATTAAAAATTTTAACACGTAGTTATATATCTGAGAAAATTAGTGTCTTGCAAGCAGATCGTGGCAAAGAGGTAAGAGCTGCGACTCCCGATTCAAATGTCCCGGTTCGAGCCTCGGTGGGGACCATAATTTTATTTAAATTTTCCACACAATTAAGAGCACAGATACGAAGTTAAGTAGTACATACATATTAATATTTATAATTATCAATTTTAAAACATTTTTTCTAGGAAAAAATAAAATAGTTTGCTATTTATATAATTTTTATAACTGGATAATATGGAATCTTATTTATAAATATGTAATTATATTTATAACGAAGGTATGGAACGAAAAGGGTAAACACCAAAAAATCCACATGTTCATATTTTTAAATAATTTTATTTACAATACATTTATTTTATTTACACACAAAAAATTCATTTGCCTTATTTTCCCCTTGGATTTCACAGCAATCAACAGAATTCAAGAAGCTAAATGTTTATTCTAACAATCAAATCAGACACATAACAAACCCTTTTAGCATAACGAAATTGCGTACTTTCTTTTGAATAGTTAGGGATAAATTAAGGTTAAACTTCATCTATAAAAATGAAAACTATTTTTTTTGTTTTGAAAAAATATTTTCATTCCTTGTTTCCCCGAAAAAAAATAATTAAATCCAATTTTTTATGATCGTATTGTAAGTATTATATATTTCCAAAAAATTATTTATAAACAAGAAAAAAAATTTAAAATTAGTAATTAAATATTATTCTAATTTTATTTCGTATCTGTACTCTTCATTGTATGGAAAATTAAAATAAAAATTATGGCACCCACCGAGGACCAAACCCGGGACCTTTGGATTGGGAGTCCCAGCTCTTACCTCTTTGCCACGATCTGCTTGCACAATACGAATCTTTTCAGATATAAGTACATGTTAAAATTTTTAATCGCGATTTTCTCCTAAACTTTTGAGAGTTGCTTCTTAATATTTTCACAAATTGATGTCCTCATCATGCACTACTTGCACACCAAAAATGAACCGAATCGGTGATGACACGTTGGGATCCTCCCCTTGTTAGTTGAACTAAACTGCTTGGCGCTTGACGATATTCAAAAGGACGAAAAACAGATAATTGAACCATTTTCTGCGTAACACAGGCAATTATATGACGTGTGATATTGTAATCATCATAAAATTATCAAACTTCTTTTGTGTTTTATTGTACCAATTACAGTAGAGCACCGTTTATACGTCTCTCATTTATACGTCTTTTACATTTATACGTCGTTTTCACTGAGTCCCAATTCATTCAGATAATCAAAATTGTTTTCAATTATACGCCTTCGCATTTATACGTCGTTTTACGTCGGTCCCTTGAAAGACGTATAAACGGTGCTTTACTGTATTTATATTTTCATCTTTACAGAGAGGCTTTATCACAGATAAAAAAGTATCTTTGGTTTTATTGCCCCCACTAACTTATCATAAGCCACGTAAACCCCCTCAAAAACCACAAATAGATGGGTATGTAAAAAAGGCATGAATGCTCTTACAAACTCATATCACTACAGAAAAAGCTTTTTATTTTCATCTTGCAGAATGATCATGTTTTTTTACCTGTAAGATAAGGGTGTGGGAATTTTTACTGCAAATTCCGAAGATAATAACGTCGACTCTTCTACGCCCAGGTAAAGAGGAATATCATTCTTGTTACTCATCCTCGTTCCTCATAATTTGTACAAAAAAATTACTTCTTTTTGTTGGCTTCTCTCTTAGTTTACTTATCTGTTTACTTCTCGTTTTTTTGTGCGTTTCCTTTAGCTTTGTGATGTCCCAACTATGTCATTCGTTAATGCGTTTTTAATGATCATGCTCACTGGTGGATGGAGCCCCATTATTTCTTACCGAGGCAGTCGTTAATTAAATGTCTGGATTTTTTTATGTAGAGCTGGGTAGAGGATTAAACTTCATAATATTTATCATTCTAATATTCCATTTACGGAAATGGATAAGTTAAATTGATACATTTTTGTATCGAATTTGTTTTTTTGAAAATTGAGCTTCATGTTACATCATTGCATGAAAAGTTTTAGTCACGTTTGAATTTTAGGCCTTTTTTATTATGTTTGCTGTTTATAAAAATGTCATATAGAAGGCCATCAGTGTTTCAGTTTCTATTTAGTTAATTAAAACTTTAATTCCTATTTATTTTTTCAAATTTACATTGTTAATAAATGTTATTGGTCTTGCTTGTACTACTCATACAACGAACCTTCCTGTATTCATTATAGGAAAAATGCTGTAATTAAAAAAAGACGCTTTGTCATACATTTTGTAAGTTATGAAAGTTTTCATTCTTTGCCTATCTTATAATTTGATTTTGTCTTAAAATCCTTTTTCAAAACAGATCAGGAAGATTCGTTTCATGATAGGGGTGAACCTGGTAGATTTTCAATAGCAACTTAATCAGTCCCAGTTTTAAGTTTTAGTTCTCACCTAATTTAATTTTATTTTGTTGGTAATTACCTTTTTTAGTTTTATTATTTATTCAGTTTCGTTCATTTTAGGGCTTTTTGTTGCAACCATTGGTCCATATATAATTGAAAATCGCCCGGTTCACCCAACATGTACCACAGCCTATGATACAAGAGATGTGATCTTATATGTTTCGTTTTGAGCTTCATCTGGCCATTGCAAGATTCTTTATCCCTCCAAAAGTTCGGCTTCAACTGTGCCAAGGAAGACTGAAGCTCCTTAATTACAGGAATTTCCTGGTTGATATCGTTAAAAAGTAACAACAGTTTTCCAATTAACATTAGTGATAAAAGATTGTGATATTTTTATGAAAATGTGCGAATTAAAGAAATTGAGTGAGGAGAGCTTAACCAGGCAACCGGAAGAAGTTTTTGACATATTGTGTAAGTTGGGAGAAGGTAGTTACGGTAGTGTGTACAAAGCTCTTCATAAAGAGTCTGGTCAGGTTTTAGCCATAAAACAAGTTCCTGTCGACACAGACCTCCAAGAAATCATCCAAGAAATATCCATCATGCAGCAATGCGACAATCCATTCGTGGTGAAATATTACGGGAGTTACTTCAAAGGGACGGACCTGTGGATTGTCATGGAGTACTGCGGAGGAGGTTCCGTGTCGGACGTCATGAAACTGACGAAGAAGACTCTGACCGAGGAAGAAATCGCCACCATTCTATCGGACGTCTTGAAAGGGCTCGAATACCTCCACAGTCGCAGGAAAATCCACAGGGACATCAAAGCAGGGAACATCCTGCTCAACACCGAAGGACACGCGAAGCTGGCCGACTTCGGCGTCGCCGGTCAGCTGACGGACACCATGACGAAGAGAAACACGGTGATAGGGACGCCTTTCTGGATGGCCCCGGAGGTCATCCAAGAGATAGGGTACAACTGCGTTGCCGACATCTGGAGCTTGGGGATCACCGCGCTGGAGATGGCGGAAGGCAAGCCGCCGTACGGGGACGTCCATCCCATGCGGGCCATCTTCATGATTCCGTTCAAGCCCCCTCCGTCCTTCCGGGTGCCGGACCAGTGGTCGTCCGAGTTCATCGACTTCGTCTCCAAGTGCCTGGTGAAGAACCCGGACGAGCGGGCGACGGCCGCCGAGCTGTCGCGACACGAGTACATCCAGAAGGCGAAGCCGGTGTCCATCCTACAGCAGATCGTGGCCGTGGCCCGCGAGATCCAGGAGAGCGACATGAACCGAGGGTTCGGCGCCGCCGAGGTCGAGTACGACGAGGACGAGGTGGACTCGCGCACCATCGTCGAGTTCGCGGCCGACACCCTCGTCCCTGCCACCAAGAAGTCCTCCTCCACCATGGTGTCCAACACCGAGAGCCTGGACCTGGGGACGCTGGTCATCAACAGCGACGACGAGTCCACGCTCAAGCCGGAGTCCGGCGGGTCCGACAACAACTACCGCCCTTACTTTCTGGAGCACTTCAACCAGAAGGAGAAGGAGCAGCAGATGAAGTTGAGGCGGCTGTCGCAGAACAACGTCTCGGCGGACCAGCCGTCCCATCAGATCGTTGCCGAACAGCAGCAACACCATCAGCTCGGCGACAAGACGTTCGTGTACTCTTCCAGCCAAGCCTCCGTCGCGGCGCCGCCGCCGGAAGCACCCCCGAGGTCCATCAGCGACCTGCATTCCCACAACTTCATGAAACCGTCCGGCATTCAGCGGCTCTTCACCGAGAGCCATTTCGACTTCCTCAAGTGCCTACCCCATAGAGACCTGTGTCAGTTGATGTCGAATCTCGATTCCGAGATGGAACGGGAGATCGAGGACTTGCGACAGCGGTACAGGGCGAAGAGGCAGCCCATTTTCGATGTGATGGAAACTAAAAAGAATAAGCGACAGAATTTTTGAAGTTTGTTTAGGCACATTTTATACTACTTAGGTTTTATTATTTTTTTTCTAGATCTGAGACTGATCTGAAGCAGCTAGTGAAGAAACATTCAGTGTTGATTCTTATGTTTAAGTTATTTGACAAGAAAGTGAAGCTAGGCTCGAGTTAAATCAAAATTTCAATGTTCCTAAAAATTCATTTGTAATGACTTTATGCTCATGTTATTGGATATATTTTGTTTGTATTAAATTTTTGATTACCATATTTATCTTGCGTTATTCAAACAATTCTACCCCACACACAGGCTGATTTTTTTAAAAAAAGTCATTCATTATACTCTGTTCATTTTGAACTGGCGCCTGAAGAATGGTGCTTTCCCCGTCGCTAGAAGCGTAACCATGGCTTCGCTCTTCGCGCGGCCAATAGAAAGCCTTCGTCGATGTGAAATTGATAGTTGTCATGGTTACTGATTCGGTGATGGGGAAGGAAATATTTTCGGCCGCCAGTTCAAAATGAATAAAGTATAGTTAGGGTTAATTTTTATCATTAGGAAGAAATAAATCAATACAAATTCATCCAATTTATGATTCCTTTTCCACTGTTTAAATTTATTTCAATTGAAATGTTGCACCCCCCATCGTCTTTTTTGTGTTTGTTTCCTCTCTGATTCCCCCTTCCAAGTTTTTTTTCATAGTGTTTTCTAGAATTAACATTCCCTACCGAGCGTGTAAAATTTCCGGGACTCGTCGAGTTCTGTGGCATCAAATAATCTTGTTGAGAAAAATCATGCCAAACATTGCTTTGGATAAAAGCATTATTTTGAAAGGACAGCGTTATGCCTTCCTTTGTGATCTTGACCCTTTTGCTCGTCGAGATGTATGAGTAGGCACATTCATTTCATTCCTGGAATCATGGTCGAGGGAGTGGAAATTTTATGGCCCTCAACGTTCAAGAATTTCATTTTCCCCGCAAGAACCCACAAATCTTCCTCCCTTCCAGCTATTTTTGTTCCCTAGTTTGTGTGTCTTTATATATTGTTCTTTTCTTTCTTCTCTCTGGAGAGTCTTGGGACGTTGACACGTAAATGGATTCGCCGGATTTTTTCCCTCAAAACGCCGCGCGGTGTTTTTGAAGGACGTACGGCGAGTCGAGGGAATAAAACCACGTTGCGCGGCCGTGATTTGTTTTCTCTCTCTTTTTTCTATCCTCAATGCTTTTCTGCTGTTGTGTTCATAACGGCTCGTCTGAAAGGGTTCTTTTCGCGTTTCCTGTATTGGTTGTCGGCCATAAAACTGGATATTATGTGCCCTTCAAACTGGTTTGATTAATATTGTTTTTTTGAAAGTCATGGCATGGCGCGTGAAAGGAGCGCAAGTTTTATGCCAGTAAATTTTCACCATTTCCAATAGGGTTTTCTTTCATTGCTCCTGACGATGTTTTAAGATTTCAATATTCCCTCCTTCTGCTGCTTATTTTATCTGATATCCCATCTGTGCTTCTTTGATGCCTACAAGTCGGAATTAAATACATTCGCAACCCCAAATTTGTGAATTCCTTATATACCAATACCTATTTAATAGCTTATTTAACTTAATAGGTCAGTGGCTTTGAAAGTATTGATCATTTGACAGAATTTCATTACAAAAGAGGTGGAACAAGATAAAAAAACCACATTATGCCCTTTAAAAAATGATAAATTTTGTTTTCAAGAATTCGTGAGTGAGAGTTAAAAACCTCCAAATAAGTTTACAGACCCTAATTTATTTCTTATTTATCTTGAAATTTAAGATGCATCCCTTCCTTTTCAGTACTGTACTATTTCTCAATGTGTATTGGGGCTTCCCCTGAAAGAATACTGCCTCCCATTTTTACTTGTAAATTCCAACTGTGGTTTTAAATGCTAATTGTATTCCGTTATCGCCAGACCCAGTTTTATTGGTGTTTTTATACTGATAGGCGTAACACGCACATAATAGCGCGCACACACACACTCTTAACGTTTAGAGCCGGCCTTGAAAATCCCTAAAAAAGTTCTTTTAATTTCATTTTTGTTTTCAAGGGCACTGGAAAGTAGTACTTGACCTTAGTGAAAAGTCCTGAAATTTTATTTGAAATATTTTAATCTGGAATTGTTTTCAATTTGAATTTTAAAAAGTTTCTATTAAACACAAATGGGATTTTTAAATTAGTGGAAGTATAACTTGGCTATTTTAATTTTTCCAAGTGACTTTCCTTAAAAAAATGAATTATGGAAATATGTTTGAAATCGTTAAATATATGAATGGTAATACCATGTAGTCTCACTGTAAGAAAGTTTTTTCCTAAGAGGAGCAAGTTTCTTTGCTCATAAATGAATTATTTATTTTAGTCCGTGAAAAACTTAAAATAAGACACAAGTCCTTGCAAAGTACTGGCTTTTTTTTTCTCACAAAAAAATGTGAACTATGGAACAGCAACGGAAGCTCTCGTCGCATTAGCCAAGTCCCATCCCTTCGTAACGAACGGCTTTGGCACCTGTCTCCCTCCGTTTACCCCACCGGGTATTCTCCCTCTACAAACTCACCCCGACTTGCCCTGCCTGCAATAGCCATCGATCCATTCCTCCTATATACCTGCTGGAAGGAACGCCTTTCGGTCCCAAATAGCTTGACGGCTTCTTCCCTTTGTGTTCGTTTAGGCCCAGTTGCGGATCCCGGATTTGTTTTTTAGGGGGGGGGGGGCAAAGAATTTTTAAAAGTCGAATTGAATCTTTTCAACGAACATAATATTAAAACGGTTGTGAATAATCGCGCTCCAATTATTACCTAAAGGGGTCTAAAATGCAGGTTTTCAACTCGCTGTGGTACACCTAACTCGAAATCGGTTCTTTTAGAATTTAATCTATTTTTTAGTAGGATTTTTGCATTTTGACGAACTTATTGTCGAAAAAGTTGTAAATAATTGAGTTCCAATTAAAAAAGGGGAGTCTAGGTCTAGAAGGAGGCTCCCCCAGAAAGTTTTTGGAAATTTAAGTCTAAAAAGCAGGTTGTTTTGGTACACCCCTATTCCGAATTTCGGACATCCATTTTCAAGAATATACTAATTATATGTTTTATTCTGAACTTGCCATTTTGACGCAATTGTGTAAATCAAGGGTTCCCAATAAAATTTTGCCGAGGACCCCCTTTACAATTAATTTACTGAAACTCTCGTATTTTAGTCCAGTGGTCCCCAACCTTTTTACCCCCACGGACCGGTCAACTTTTGATAATTTTACCACGGCCCACTGGGGGGCAATAATTGCTTACATTCTGATTATTTTGATTTATTAATTTTAATGTAATTGTATTTAAACATGATTTCAAAATAAAATAAATATAAAGTGATTTATAATTCATTTCATTCATTAATTTCGAGTTATAAACCCAGGAATTTAAATTCATTTTCAATGAAATGGTCGGCCCGCGGCCCGGTACCATTTGATCCACGGACCGGCACCGGTCCGCGGACCGGGGGTTGGAGACCACTGATTTTAGTCAATAAAAAAATTGCAAAAAACAAAACATGGATTATCTTTGGTGGTAAACAGACGCTGCGCCACCTATTAATTTCTCGGTGCCATTTCGCGGACCCCTTGGACACCCCCCCGGACCCCCAGGGGTCCGCGGACCACCTATCGGGAACCCCTGGTATATAGTTCTAAGGGAACCAGAAAATGTTTGGAAATTTGACCGTAAAAAACAGGGTTTTAACTCGTTTTGGTACCGCATCCACCTCCACCTACCAATTGCATCATGCTTATCGTTGGAAGAGGAGTTATTTGAGTCATTTTTCTTCTTGCTTATCTTTTCTCTTGCTCAAATAAAGCATTAACGTTTTTTTAAAGGTATTTTTTTTCGGTTGTAAAGATGCGCAACTTTTCGATAAGCTTTCTTCTTTCCCGCGTGTCTTATCTGATAGGAAGGTATCAGAAACGTTGGTGTGTTCGTTTCCTTGGCAAAAATGGATTTTTGTATCAAGTTCTAATGTTTGGGGTGTTTCAGTGGGGGAGATAACAGTACTTTCCCAGGTTATGCGTCCCTCTCACTGCATTTAACGAAGTGGGAGAGCAAGAGCTGGAACTGAGAGGATTTTGATCTCGGAAACGTGACTTAGATTTTTTTTCCAAATTTATCTTTTGTTATTTTATTGTGACGATTAACTTGAGTTCTTTTCTTGATACACAAAAGTTAGGCAAGGATAAAAGTTGCATTTATTTTTATGTACAATATTGTTCATGAAAAGCTTTGCCTCGAATAAAAAAAACATGTCCTTCCCAAAGCTTTTAAATACCAGTCTAAAAATTAAATGAATATGGGGCTTTCTCATGGCTTTGAGTTTGTTTGGTCTTTCCTTTAGCTCAAATATTTTATTTTTCAAAATTTCACTTGGTACAAGTTAATTCGTTGTTTTAGTAAAAGGGTTACTCTTCAAGTGACAAAAAGGGCTTTTTTAGATAATTTTAAATTTATTCAACTGTGTTTTTGTTATGAAAAAAAAACATTAAATGGAAATCACAATGCACTATTGTAGTTTAAAGGAATGAATAAAATATCGAATTTTCAACTATAATCTATTTCTGAAAACTAAAAGAAATACTGCCCCCCCTACGTCCAACAGACATTCCGACTTCACGCATCGTTATCCAAGCCTCAATACATTATTATAGATATCTTAACTGTTAGCATAGGTACTTCGTCTCTGCCTAATTAAAATTAGAATTCGATGCAGTACCTTTACTTTCCGTCCAATCCAATATTAACTCGGGAAACACCCGGAGAAAACGGCTCCCCATCTTGTATTACAACACACAACGCGTAGTAAAACCCGATCAATTTTTTCGGAAACTCCCCCTCTGCTCCCCCACAGAAAGGAACTTTTTTGTTTCATCTGAGCTCTGCCCCTCGATCTCTTAACCCCATCACGTTCGTCCGGCGCATTTCGTATTCAACTCGCCACTCTTCCCCGATCGAAATCGTATTCATACCGTGTGCCCCTCTCGGACCGTTTACTTTTAGTGGGCGACCGCTTGAATTTCAGCCCTTTTGTTGTGTGGCTCTGTGAAATAGTTTCCTTATTCTCTCTATATCCATCCCTTGTCGGTTTCTTTTGTTGGTGGGCACCTTCTGTTTGTGTGTATCTCCTTGTGGTACCGATGTCTTTTTTTAAAAAAAAACCCTGAAAGTGCTCTGTAACTACTACTCTATCTTTTTCTTTTGTTTAGTTTTATGGTGGATCGTTGGCTAGCGTTAGAGTTGTGAACTTTCTTAAAGGTTAGTTGGGTTCGTTAAAAAACGATGTTCGTGTTTTTTTGGGGGGGATTTTGTTTCTCTTGAGTAAAGACAATTTTCCCTAAAAATGGTTCTTAGTCGCGGAACTTGTTTTCCGCCCTATTAGGTTTATTTTCTTCTGCTTTGTGTTTTGTTTGGAAGCGTGTTAAACTTGTAGCTGAAGAAAGAGGTTTTTTTTTCTCAACTAGTCCTCAGAGCCGAATTTTAATTTGCTTTAGGAAAGTGAACGACGGGGGCGAAATTTGAAGTCTTTAACTTATTGAGAAAAGCCTTGTTACTGTGTTTTAAGTTCTAATTATTTCTTGGGTTGCGTAGTTGGATACACTTAGTTGAGCATATTAAGTTTTTTCCTCCATTTTTGAGTTACGCCCAATTTAAGTATCTATTTGTAAGTAGAGTAACATCTTTTTTTTAAACATTCTATTTTTAAGTTAAGTCACTATGCTAAAATACCTACTTTCTTTTGGTTCTTACTAGATGCTACTAGGATATAATGTGTTTAGAGTGTGATTTTTTTAGAATCCATCGTGGTCTGTTTTGTCACTTGTACCCATCATTAACAAACCCATAAAAATTCAACAAACCTTTTTCCCTGGAATTGCACTTCTTTATCTACCCACTTTCTTCTTTACAGGAATACTTATAGGTTTTGAAATTAAGGGTATAATTCTATGCCAAGTCCCGGTGGCGTATATAAGAGGGAGACGAACCCCCCTTGTAATTCGGACAAGGTAGCAAAAAGAGATCAAATATTTTATAAGGAAAGGAGTATTTCACCATTTTCGCTGGTTATACTCTATTCATTTAGAATTGGCGCTTGAGAAATAGTGCTTTCCCCCACGCTAGAAGCGTAACCATAGTTACTATCTTCGAGCAGCCAATAGTAAGCCTTCTTCGTCACTTTGACGAAGATAGTTGCTATAGTTACCGATCGGTGGTGGGGGAAGGAAATATTTTCAAGCGCCAGTTCAAAATGAACAGACTATAGCGGACAATAAGTGTAAACTCACAACTCTCAAGCATCACCTCCAGCCATGGATCGGTTTCTTCCTTGTTAGGACTTATCAGCTCGGCATAGGAAGGCAACGCAAGAGAGCGGAGGGCAAGGGACTAAACTAATCAATGGTCACCACTTTTTCAGTTATAGTCGGCTAGACTAGTACTTGCCCTTCGCTCTCTTGCGTTGCCTTCCTATGCCGTGCAGATGAGTCCTAACAAGGACGAAACCGGTCCACGGCTGGAGGTGACGCTTGAGAGTTGTGAGTTTACAGTTACTCTTTATGAGGATCGAATTTCCAAACAATCTCTCGGGGAGGACGCCCCATTTTCTACAGAATTTCCATGTTACCATCTTGATTACCTCCCCTGAGGCAAAAAACTAGCTACTAGATAAGAGATGAATATTTGGGTAAAATATTCGGCATTCCAACAAAAAATTTTATATACGCTACAGCCAAATTATTTCCAAACCTATTGGAAGTTTTCTGCCCGTTTATTACCACACACTCATACTCCTTCCATCTGCCAGACTTCCCCATTACCACTGTCATAGAACTTTATCCTCCATAATCATAATCTCCTTCATAGATTCCACCCCCAGAGCTTAAACATTCCGCACCCCTGGTTCCCTGCAGGGGGATACTGCATTCTTTTATCGCTACCAATATTCTCGGTCCCGTGGACATCCAGGGGCAACCCTCCCCCAATCAAGCTGTGATTAGTTCTCCCCCCCACCATCATCCGGCTCTGATGGATTGCAACCTCATATCCAGCCTTGGTTTGAGACACATTGGAATTTATCGATCATTGGGAATTTCTTACTGTCTTGTCCTTTTTACGTATATATGGAAGTGGTCACGTTTCTCTGAAGCTTTTCCATGGTTGTCTGATTCCATTCCATTCTATTAATTATTTTAGATCACATTTGAAATTTAGATTCCTTGTCAGGATACTGCTTAGCCAACGATAGTAAAAGGGTCACGTGATTTTTTGCTTTAGTATTTTTTATTTTATGTAAAATATACCGATTTTTTATGTATATAGATGGTCTAACTAAGGTTAGAGGGAGTAAATGTATCTTCCTCTTTCGATCAACTGCCCCTCAGCTTCTTCCTTACTCCCCTCCGAGTCTGTCAAAATCACGTGACCCTTTTACTATCGTTGGCAGTATACTATAATTGGGTATCCTTATTTAGGCTTTTAATTTTTTCTCTTTTTTAATTAATTCTGTAACCAACTACACCACATTTATCTATTGGTTGGTAGTACCCTAGCTTTTTTACGATTTTATTATTTAGACCTTGTGCCAAAGAAATTTTAACATCCCGACTCTTAAAACGTTGAACAATTATTATTTTTATTGAAAGATAATTCGTGTGGATTGTTAGTAAGTTTATTGTAATCAAATTATCTTATTTAAGTCTCCTCGTTAATATGATTAGTGTTGAATCATTTTTCAGTTCTTTCAAGAATGAAATTGAAAAAAAAGATGACGATAAAATTAGTTTATCTATTTGTGGAGTGTTACTTCTTTTGTACTGATATTTTTAAAAGTATATCGATATTTGGAGTGGGTGTCCTTTCAAACTGAATTCAGTTATTTAAAAAGGAATTTCTAAGTAAAAAAAATTTGTTCAGTTTGCGTTTACTTTAAAAATGTATCAGAAATATGGTTTATAAATAAATCTAACCTCAAGTTATACCTTTTCAAACAAAACAAATACAACTTGAAACATTGTCTGTACTTGAAGGCACCGTCAGAATTTTTTCAACGAGAAAAATCCAATTCCGGATTTCCCTCTAGGAAACCGTATTCAGTTATTTCTATTCATGACAGACCTTCCTCCCACATTTAAAAGCATTCTACTGTAAAATCATCGGATGTCAATCTGCTCTGTCGTTGCTCTCTCCCACCTTGTTTTTCCATTTTTCAAGTAGGAGTAGTAATACAGTAAAGCACCGTTTATACGTCTTTCAAGGGACCGACGTAAAACGACGTATAAATGAAAAGACGTATAAATGAAAATATCTTTAATTATTAGGTTTTTAAAGCTCCTAAAGCAGATTTACGATAATACATTAAATTTAAGGTTTTTCTAACGAAAAAATTACTTTAAAACAGTTTTTAAACTGAAAATAATACTAATTAAATTTTAAAATATATTAAAACATTTAGCATAAAAATGAAAGAAACCATACATTTATAGTTCATCCTAAATATTCATTTTATTTTACAATCTTGAGTATATTGCGCATCAAATACATTGCATTGTATATGAACATCAAACTACATTTTTTGAAAAAAAAATCCTTCATTGTCTTTGACTGTGAATTACAGCGTTATAAATTGAATTAAGTTCGTGAAATGTTTTCTCACTAGTGTCCTGACTTATAAAGTAAGCTCTTAGTTTTTCTATAGACTAAAACACGCGAGTAAAATATGCAAAGACAAGCACTGAATGACGGCTCAAAGCTGAAATGGTCCCACTTTCTTCGGTGGTCATTTCAAAAGAATTCTTCTCTGCAGGGGGTGTCCCCCTAGGTTGAGATAAGGGCCACTCCATTCAACATGCCCCTCCCCACAGGAATGCAGTGTTCTTCAACCTTCCCTGGGGAAATTTTCCCACGGTAAAAACAACTGATACTGGATATTTTCGAATTTTAAGACAGCCGAAAACGACGTATAACCGATATTGCGCGTCGTATAAACGAAGAATTTTTGCATTAAAGTGAATAGGAATGAATTGGGACTTTACGAAAACGACGTATAAATGATAAAGTCGTATAAATGAGAAACGTATAAACGGTGCTTTACTGTAACTGTTGATCTCTCTGCGAGATATTCGTTTTGAGACTCCGTTCTAGAACTCCCCTGTCGAGACAGTTGAAGAATGCAACCTTCGTGGAGGCGACTTGGTGACGGTCATTCGTCTTTTTGGAATTTGAAGAATTTCTGGGGGACTCGTTGGGAGAGTAACCTTATACACTTCCAGAATATGCGTGACACTGCTGATAACTTTTTATTGAATCTTATTTATTTATAGATATAGATGCCACTTAAATTTACCATAATATAATACGTATTAACATTAACATTAATTAACCCTTTAATTAATGTTTAATTATTTACCATTAATGTAATGTAATTAACCATTTAATGTAAAGTCTTACGAGACTCAATTGAAAACGGCGTTTTTTTAATCAAGTCAAAATTTTCTTGAATAGTGATTATTTCGGGTGTGAATCTGTCCCTAATTTTAAATTATACTTATATTGAGCTCACATTTTTGTTGGTTCGCTATATTTTGAATAAATTTTCATGTTGTAAATCAATACCCGCATATTTAATAATCGAATTATTTTTAAAAAATGGCGAAAGTGTCTGACTATCCAGGATTAAAGTTGATTAATGGTCTCTCCAAAACTCACTTTTAACCGTACAGTTGTAAATAATATGTATTTAAGTTCTGAAATAAGTAGTGAACAAGAGTACAGAAAATTTTTATCCCATTTGAAACTTTAGGGAGCAAAAACTGTACACATTTGCTCATTAAAGAAATATAATAATAGCTGTGCATTTCAAGAATTTTTGGATTCTACCATTCGTTTTAATTTATTCATTATATTACTTATGTTAATAAAAAACTTCCTTCTTCATAATCTGATGTTATTGAAGTTTGGAGAGTTGACTATTAAAAATTTATTTTTATTTTTCTCTACGTCATTATATCTGTGTTTTAAAAGGAATATCATCGTATTATATCTCTATCCGTAGCTAGCACATTAGCCCGTTGTTACTTCAAATTTATATTTCACACAACGATTTCTCCCTCCCCCAATTTCTCCTCTTTTGGAGTAGATAGAAACATACAATGATTTCAAGCCTTCAACCGTGAATCTTTTTGCCCCATATTCAAATCCCACTTGGATCAGTATCTGCGATATTTTTTCCCCGTCAGGAATCTCAACAAAGGAAAAGTACTTTGGACTATTTTCAACCCTTTTTGAGCCTCTACAAAACTACAGAAATTCGGACTTTCCTGACACAAAGATGAATTCAAAAGGATGGAATCTCTTCTCCATTTCCATTTTCCTGTGTAAACCATTTGCCAGAGTGACTTTTTTTACTCAGCCCCTCGAGGGAGGCGGTTTATCTCCCTTTTTTCCTCCCTTCTCCACGCCCGAGATGGAAAGCCCTCCTTTTAAAGAAAATTGGCCGCTTTTTCGGAGTAAAATACCTCTTCAGTGTCAATATTTAGAACGGCAGCTGCATTTCTTATTTATCCTTAACTATAATGAAAAAAGCACTTTCTTTTTTGGAAGTTGTTAGAGTGGAGTTATTTACATGTACTAGCGGGGAACTAGAATTAAATCCGGCTTTTTGAGAGGAAAAAAGACGCTACTTTTTTTTGTATATGGGGAATGATGTGGGTTTCTTTATTTGCGGCGGACTTTCTTAAATTTTTTTGCGGGGTATACCTAAAGGTTTGATATTTTATTCCGTTTCTATCTTAGTTCGAACCTGCTTAGAGTGCTTAGTACTTTATTTCTTTTAATTTTAATTTGTAAAAAAATAAACCGAACAGAATCACTTTAGATGACTTAAAAATCCTCCCTCTTAAGTTCGAAAAGGACATAGTTCTTAAAATAACCCAGTACGAAGTCATTTCCCTTATGTGTATCTCCCTTTCTATCTTATTTTAAATTAAATTCAAATTTTAAAACAGATTGGCCCGATAAAATTACGCATTTCTTAAAAGATACGATTTCTTTTAAATTTTTCCTGACAGGATCTATTGAACTACGCCAAGGAATTTCAAATTCCTGCCAAGCTGAAAAGCTGGCGAAATTGCATGGCGTCAAAGAAAGCAATCTGATAGCGCCAAATTTGGCATAATCTCGTACAAAGTAGTTGAGTCAAAAGAGACTTAAGACCATATATTCAGCTTGACATATGGATACTGAACAATAGGAACGAGATCTTCTGAGTTACCATTTCAAATCCACCGTTTCCGTACCATTTTCGCTGTCAAGCAGAATATGGTCTTCGGTTTTTTCGATAAGCTGACGATATTCCAAAACTATATCAAGATAATATAATATAACCCAAATATTTTGAGATTATTTCTTACTTACAAAAAAAGCCATAATTTTATGAGACACGGCCAAACCGACTCACTCGCGGGCATCCAACCCGCCACACAATACCCAAATAAAAAAATCACCGCTTTCTCTCCGCATCGTTAATCCCGGCGCATCCTCCCCTCTTCTTCATAATAATAATAATAATAATAATAATAATAACGCTACATTTTCACCTCGACAATTAATTGCTCTTCTTCAGGAGCCACGTCAAGTTCAGACTTGCTCTCCCGGTGATCCCGCCAACTCTCCTCCCATTGGATGAGACGGTCTTCCTTGGCACCCTCCGCTGCTTGGACGGCTGCCCAGTGGGTGGGGGATCTTCTCTGGGTCATGGAGGATGGAGCGTTTTTTGGGATCTTCCCAAGCAATTTGGCTCTGATGTGCAAGCTTCGTCTGATGATTTGCATTGAGTGAGCGTGATGGGGTGTACCTGAGTTTTCTGCTTTTGTCCCTTGTGAATTATTTAAGGGGTCGTTGGAATTTTTCGATCGCGTTTTATGGAAGATTTCGTGTAGATCTATGTGCTTTAAAATGATCATTTTTAGCTTTTAGAGACGTCGGGGTTTGCTTCGACATTGCTTGGGTGTCATTTAGTGTCCAACTTTCTTAATTTTTCTCAACAATTAAAAAAATCAAGGTTTCTTTTAAGTTTTCCTACACGTTTATTTCACTATGAGCTGTTTTTGAAGTATAGGTATTAGCGTTGGGGGTCGTATCTAACAATGTTTAAGCCAGTAAGTAACTATATTTAACGTTGCTCAAAATCTCAGTGTACAATATCTAAATCTATAATATCACCTTTGATTCCCCTGGTAGTGTGTAAAATGGTCTGATATTAACTAGCCTGATATAAACATTAACATCTACAGTAAAGTAAGATTTAATCTATCAGTCAAAATTGACACTACAAGCTAAGTTTTTCGCCAAAATTAAACAAAGGTAACCCATAAATCGGCCCTGAAGCGTTATCCTGAACTAAATGCAACTTGATTTTTTGTTAGTTAACCTTCTAGAAAAATGAAATAATTAGCATTTGCATACCTCGATATTTTTCCTATGACTCTGATTAGAAATACAAATAACGTGTTTCACTATCCGTTGTTGAATTTTTATGCCTATCACGGAAAAAATATTCTGCTAGCTGATTTAGTTTAATAAAATTTCTCCTTGCAGTATGTCCTAACCTTGATCCCACAATAACACACAGACTATATACGATCAATACAAACTTTCGTGATTAGTTCGCAGTTCACTAAAGAAGAAATTTAATGCGATAGTTTTTAGTAATACAAGCTCTTGTATAGATGATTAAATTATTGAATAAATTCATAATGCGATGCAGTTCAACTTGAGAAACTAAATAATGCATAATATGTACACTCTTAAAACTGTGATGGATATATATAAGGCATAACGCGCATGTGATGCATATTGATACGATATATCTGGCATAACTGGTTTCGCGCAGCGAAATATCTGGCACGGACCACAATTTTCGGCAAATAAGCGTACTAAAGGCGAAAACATTGTGTGTGTGACACTTATCAATATTTGGCACAGCTCGGCCGCTTTGGCTTTCAATACGCGCATGCGCAATGCACTGCTTGCATCACCCCTCCGCCCGCCATTGATGTTGTTTGTGTTACGGTTGTTGTGTTATGGCGAGTCAAGCTCTGTTATCCGCTCGTTCAACCGACGACCTTTTGGGGAGACTTTCTTTGCTGCATTTAACATACCCCAATCTATAACGCCATGTCTTTTAAAAAAGGGATTTCCAGAGGTAAATACACCCTCTGCGATTGCCAAGTAGTAAAGACGATGACGAGACGTGAGATGACGCCGTCGTTGCGGTCTCGCCGCCATTGCTCGCCCTTCGGATCTTCGCTCCGGTACTGCATGAAGTGATAATATCTATGTCAAGTACGTACTATGAAAAAAGGCTAAAAGGAAACGTCAAGCACAATGTAAATGCACGAGGAATGCATTATATACCATATAAGGCACAGGCCAACCAATATACCAATAAGGGGCACAATTATTCCAAAAATGCCGTATATCGTATAAGGCACGATTTGTATGGCATATAAAATATAAATCACATTTTTTCCAAAAGTGCCGTATATCGTATAAGGCACATAAAATATAAATCACATTTTTTCCAAAAGTGCCGGATAAACATATATAGTGTGCCGGATATGATATCCGGCACTTTTGAACCGAAAATGCCGCATGGACATCCGGCACAGTTTTAAGAGTGTAGTATTAATTTCTCTATATTTTGGAACGGATGATTAATTAAAAAACTTTAGTAGTAACTTCTTAGTAGATAGGATACTCGTCGTGGACTGCCACGGTCGAAAAACGTGAGTGTGTTGCCCTTTCGAGTGTTTTTGTCTGATAAGAATTCCATTTGATTGCGACATGCATTAGCCAAAACGCCAGACAATTATTGACAGAAAAAGGTAAGCACTTAGAAATTTTGTTTATCTTCACAAACATTCTTAAATCTATCGATTTTATCGTAGTTATTCCTTTGTAAAACTTGGCTCGTGTCGACCTTCAGACATCAAAGTAAATCGTAAAACACATGTTGAATGGAGGTGTTCCAGATATCCGATTTATTAAGTAAATATCATAGACATGCAGGCTGATTAACTTATTGGAGTGGCTAGCAAATTCATTTGGTGATGAGCTAAAACAACACATTTGAAAATTGTAAAATATCAAGTACTGAAAAAATTTTAAGGCTTGGAGTAAACACTGAAATCATTATGTCCAAACTTCGCTCGTGCGTCTCTCTTTCGTGACGTCAGTTTAATATTTTTCCTGGCCATAATCCCTCTCTAAAAATAGCACTAACTAAGCATGCTAACGAGTTTAAAACACGGCAACCAACAGCGCTCAAAAGCATCTCAAGGTTTTTAATCTTCCCCTCTGACCACCCATCTCCCTCTTCCTTTTTTAGAACCTCCGAAAGTGTCTGAAATTATTATTCATTCTAATTCCCTTTGCGTGAGCGATCCCAATCCTTCGCACCCCCCTCCCTCCCACAGGAAACAAAAACATCTCTCCTTTCAGAAACGTAAAAATACCGGTTCTGGTTCTGGCAGGCCCATCTCCTCTGAAAAGATGATCGATACCTCATCGCCATCCTATATATTCTCCTTCTCGCGTATTTTGATGCGAGAACAAGAAACGGCCGAGTTTGGGAAAAATAGGAAAAAAGCTCCTCTTCATTTCATCCAAGCAATCCCCCCCTTCTGGGAATGATGATGACGACTATTTGGTCACGCGAACACGGTGGCGTGTGTTTGCTTGCTCTGCCGAGGGTGGCGTGACCTGTCGTTTGGACGTAATCCGTAGCTATGTTCCTCTTTTTTTATTTCTGCGGTCTAATCTGGAGGAACCTCGCTCACACCCATTTGGGTGTGTTGCTGTTGTGTTTTGAAATGGTGAATAGGGTTTTTTTAAGCTTCGGTTTGAGGGGCCTTGATGTGTGTAATCGATTTTCTACGTAGTCTCGAGAGATCTGGGCATTTGACATTACCATAGGTCAGGGATCGGCAACCTTTTGAAACGGAAGATCCAAAAGTTACAACTTACAAAATTTCCCAGTTTATAAAGAGCCACTAAGTTTTTTTTCAATTTTATATAGTACTAGCTGATTTGCCCGGGTGGAGGGTATTAATTCTTTTTAAGTTCTATCAAGTTACGTGTCTGATTTTTCGTATCAGCAATCGCCAATCTCCAGTGTGTCCCCACTATTTTTTTCATATCCCCTTGTTACCGATAATTTTCATATCCCGGTGTTCCCGATAATTTCCATAGTGATGGTGTTCCCTATAATTTTCATAGTGATGGTGTTCCTGGTTATTTTCATATCCCGATGTTACCAATAATTTTCATACCCGGTGTTCCCGATGATTTTCATACCCGGTGTTCCCGGTAATTTTCATACCCGCGCCAAATCGGAAACGCCGATTGATTTGAAATAGAATAACTGTCTTAATATTGCTGAAATAACTTGACACTCTTTTCTAGAAACCAATCATTTTCAATTTTCAATGGTGACAGGTTTATCAAAATATGTAGTACATGTGCGTTTTATCATTAAGGGAAAATATCTCTGTTCTTTAAAAAGCAAAAAATAAAGAACAATATAGAGTTTCCCGGCTCCATTTCCCAACGGGCACCTTAACTTTTATTAGACCACCGTTACTTTTTTATTAGCTGATGATCCCCTAACTTCTGTTTCTTTGACTTTCTTTTCCGGCGGTAATAGAGGCTCTACCTCAGTGTTTCCCAACCTTTTTCGGTCCATGCCCCACCAAAGCCTTTCTCAATTTTCCATGCCCCCCCCGGTTTCGGTGGCATATATAGAAATATATTTTGAGGGAGAAAAAATTATTTCTTAGCCCCTCCCTCCTATTTATTTTAAATAGGTCTAATGAAGCTTTTGATAACATTTTTAGGTAGAATTTGCATGCTAAAGGACCAAATCAAGTTATGAGTAATTAAGTTCTAAGTACCAAGGGGGGTCTGGGGGTCCTCCCCCAGAAAGTTTTGGGAAATTGGACTCTAGGAAGCTGGTTTTTAACTAGTTTGGTACCCCTAGTTGGGAAATTTTGGATATAAATTTTTAGGTAAGGTTTGCATTTTGATGAACCTAATGTAAAAAAGTTTCAAATATCAGCGTTCTAAAAATAAAGAGATCTTGGGTCATCCCCAGAAAAGGTTTGGACATTAGACTCTTAAAACATGATTTCAACTTGGTTTTGATGCATACTGGTCCAGATTTCAGACATACATTCTCAGATAGGATAATAGGATCAGATTTTGATAAACTTCTTTTTAAAAAGTTTTTTTTTAATTTTTCCCCTGGATGGGCCGCACCTGGGGGGGCAATTTGGCTGAAAATTATCAAATTGCCCCCCTAGAAAATGATATTGCCCCCCGGTGGGGCGTGCGCCCCACGTTGGGAAACACTGCTCTACCTTGATTCGATAAAACAGATTCCTAAATATTTCTGTATAAGTTTGTCATGATGTCCCATTCATTCTAGGCATAGTTTTTTTCATTATGTTAGGGGCCATTCATTAATTACGTAAGGGTCCCGAGGGGGAGGGGGGTTGGAAAAATCTCTACATACCCTTACTTGGGGGGTGGGGGGTCAAACCAATTCTTACGCAAGATTTTCCAAGTTAATGTAAACAAATTCCAATCAAATAACTATTGAATAACCCCAGAAAAACTTAAAAATGCTGATGATCTCGGTATATTATCGAAGCTTTAATTTTTTTTCAAATTAAAGTATATCAGATGTATCTTTTTTATTGGAGATTAAGCTGATTAAACGAAATGGAATCTTACGTAAGAATAGAGGGGAGGGGTTTGAAAAATCTTACGTACCCTTACATGGGGGAAGGGGGGTCAAAAATTGCCAAAATCCTCCTTACGTAATTAATGAATGGCCCCTTAGCTTGAAGGTAGATTTTTTTTAATTGCACCCGTCGTCTACATCTTAGTTTTAATTCGGTAGGTGAGCGTTTCATTCTCTCTAGAAAACGTTGCTACTTTTTTGTTTACATTTATTCCCTATTTATTATTATTGTTTCCTATCTTCAAGTTGGAAATCAGGATCAATTTAGGTGGATCTAAAAATATTTTTTTTGATGGAAATGTTATATCTTGCAGTATTTAAGTGGTATAACAACTCTATGGGTATAACGGGATGTTATGTGAGTGAAGCTTTAATTTTATATATTCTTCAACGGGACTTGTAAGTCCCACTTCCCAATGTTCCAAATTCGTCCAATTTTCGTCATGTAAGGACAAATTTCGTTTACTTCTAGTTGCAGTTACGTAAACTTGACATATTTGGGACGAGCTGTGCTACCAGGGTTAATATGAAGCTCATATTCTTAATATACTTATAGGAATAACCGGACCTAGAAAAAGTGGCCGAACCTACGAACCTGGTTCGGGGGAAGCCCCTGCCAGCACCATAGGAGCAATACATAAGGTTTGGGTAAATTTGTTAAGGTTCGGGGGTAGGTTATAACTTTTTCCAGGTCCGGGGATAACGTATAAAAAGTATACAGCACAATTTTTCTGAAAAACATAATTTGGGACATAAGGGTTAAGGATGTTGTGTACGGACATTCTTTGCTATCTTTAGCGGTTCCCGTTTTTCCTTCAGGCATCGACCGATATAACATTTTAATGCGGTTCACTCTTTAAACCTCGATTTCCTGCAAACGTGTAAAAGGTTTTGTTCACCCCACCCACCAGCAAAATTTTGTTGAATTCTTTCCACGCCTACACCAAAACTGTTTGAAAACTCGCATGTTCCATAACAGTCTCCTTTCGCCACTGTTTATCCTACACCCCCTTCCTTCCATCTCTCTCCTTAGGGGCCATTCATTAATTACGTAAGGATGATTTTGGCAATTTTTGACCCCCCCTCCCCCCATGTAAGGGTGCGTAAGATTTTTCATACCCCTCCCCCCTATTCTTACGTAAGATTCCATAATGTTTTTCAAAACAATAAAATGTCCGTTTAACGTAAATCAAAGATTTTTATTTTTCAACAGATAAGTAATATTCTTGCTGTCAACAACCATATTACTATTATATTATTATCTCTTGATTAGAATAATTGGAATTTGTTTATATTAACTAGGAAAATCTTACGTAAGAATTGGTTTGACCCCCCCACCCCCAAGTAAGGGTATGTAGAGATTTTTCCAACCCCCCCTCCCCCTCGGGACCCTTACGTAATTAATGAATGGCCCCTTACGTCCCACGTATTATACATATGTGAGAGCACGGAGACGTCTCTCTTTGCCTGACACCGCCCGCACGCGTCTTATTGTTTCCCTCCTCTCAAAAAAAGGCCGCGGGAAATGAAAAGTTTCGTACGAGGGTGGAGAAAAGCCCCCTTCCGAAATAAAAATATCTTCGAAACGGAATACTCGAAAGAAAACCCCTCGTCGTGCGTGCGCGCCGCTACCCAGACTCCTCTCATCCGAAAACCTTGGAATAAAAAGAACGGATTCCTGAGAAATACAAATCGAAAGCAACGGCTCTCTTTTAGCCGGGAAAGTCTGGAAATTGAAAATTTTTTCCCCTCCCTCCGACTTTTCCCCAGTTTCCCAGAGTGTGGAAATAAATCAAATCGGGAAATGTCCCCCCAGACGTGCGCGTTGGGGGCTTCCCCCCCCCCCATCACGTTTCGGCCACGTCCAGATAGGGGCAGTTCCATCAAAGGCGGAGGAAAGTTCTGACGGTGTCCGATATTAAAAAATGAAAAAAAAATGGCCGTGGTTCTTTTTATGATGTTTGATAGCGACTCGTCTATCTATTTGAAAAGTTCGGAGACATTTCATTACCAATGGTCATTACCTTACCAGTTTCCTTCCTTTTTTACAACCAGTTTATAGATGAATGCATAAATCATTGGTGGTGGGGGTTTTTATTCGCTGGAAAGTGTGGGTTTGAAAAGGTTTAAATATGTTTTTGTGCCTCGCTTGATTTGTTTCTTATGCGTTGCAGACTTTTGAAAGTTTTATGGATGTTCATTGCCACTGTGTGTGGTATTATCAGTAAAACCAGTGTCACACTCGCTCTCCTCTTCTATTAAAAACAGTTAAATTGATTTTATAGTACCCTCTATCCAGTGTTTTGAAGAATCTTTCAACTCTATTCAGGAAGTCAATCTTCTTACTTAAATATCAGTTTCTTTTTTTTGTTTAGTGTATTGAAAAATGTCGTTTTTCTTTTGACCTCATTATGTTTTTTTATCAAAAGCTTTTCAAACGTCGAGTACTAAATTAAGCCTTTACGGAAACACTTAAATAAAGCCAACAATCGCCCTTGTTTCCCGAATAGAAAAAATACTTACACTAATGGATATTAATGCCCCATAAATCAAATGCGGGACACTCAATGATTTCGTCCTTATCCCACTTTTATGTAAATGAAGACCTTGATATCAGAACAGAATTGTACTGATACAGTTACGTTACACTAGGTCATGGGTATTCGAGAATTGTATTCGTCCTAGATGAGACAGTCATCAAGCCCTCATAATTTTCGTTCACCAAATGCTGTCCCCTTTCGGCTCAATGATGGCCATCCCTGTAGGTGGGTGCACCATCTGGCGTTGGGTGTCACTCCCAACTCTGATATTCTCGTGACAGTGTAGATCCCTCCAGCCCATACCCGAAATAAATCTATTCTTAATGGAGAGGAGTGAAATCAATACTCTTTCTCTGATATCGATTTTAGGTATCCAATATGTCTAGTTACAGACTGTAAGACTGTTACAGACTGTAACGAATACTGTAACTTACAGTATTCGAACTTGGATTTCAGGATTGCTTTGATACACATACGTCTGTTTAACCAATCACTAAATGTGCACTCGCGTTGAAATCTATTAGGTATTTGATTGAGTTGGAATAAACTTTTAAAAGTTAGATTATTTTAGATTTCAGCTAAGCAATACTTCAGAGGATCAAAGAGGTTTGGATAAATGTAGCATTAAAAGTTGTAAATTTCGAATAAATTAGTACGAACTGAGCATGAGCTGCAAATAGCGAAAATTCGTGAAAATACAAAAATTTAGTTAATACTGTTAATGTCTCTTCATTTAAAGAGTTAATAAAATTTAGAATAGAATGGTACAAACATCACAGGCGAACCTCCTCATGAAGAGGCATAGACAGATAGTTTATCTGCATTTTTACACCTTCGTTGTTTGTGAATGCTTCAAATATTTATTTTAATGCTTCATCATTTTCTTAGTTTAATGAGAATTTAAATATTTTATTAATTCGTAGAATTGGGTTCATTTGGGAATATCTCCCTATCCATTTGTATTCCAAAACGTTGATTGGAGTTGCGTGTAACCGTTTAGGTGGGTGCCAAAAATCTGACAAATAAAAAATTTTGGATTAGTAGTACTCAAAACTAATTTGTGATAAAATGTTGTATTAGATTATTAAAAGCATTGTTTGTAGGATATCCTTATCTAATAAACAAAAAATTTTTTATTTGTTCTTATCTGTTCTAAATTTACCCCATTATATTATAGTCCTGTTGTTCTTTTGATACTTTGTTTTCTTCAGAGTAAGTTATTGATCATTACATAGTTCCTTTCTTCCAAGCATTAACAAAGTATCGCGTGTCTTTTTTACACAGATATGGTATTATAGAAAGTGACAAGCTTACGTCCAAAATAAATTGATCCCGAATTTCTGTCTCTTGAATTCAATGATAAATTTACCGAATGAACGAGGATGAGGATGATGAACCTGTACTCCCACCTTATCGCGACTAAATTGGGCCCGAAATTCGTTATGATTAATGGGGCCTCCGGTGGAAGCAAACACGATTAAACCTGAAGAATGGGCCTTTGCTCCATTATTCCTGTCGTAAGAAAACACTCGGGTGTAGTTAGAGACGCTGTAAAAAAAGCGTCCAGGATTGAGTGATGGTCAAGGTTGCGGCAGGCGCTTTACATTAATCAAGGCTCTAGTTTCTCGGGTATTAATTGCTAGAAGTAAATGCCCGGAGAGGTTGTTCATAAGTGATTTTATTATTATTAAAATTAAATAGAATCGTAAGGAGGCAGCAATGGTCGGATTCGGAAGCGTAAATCTTCGTCTCGCTGATGGGAATGGGATGACATGGTTGAATACCAGGTTGAAAAATTGGGCTAATTAGTCTTCATTTAAACAAATTGCTGTGTTGGGTGTGTGTATGTTTGGAGCGGAAATGTTTGAGCTTTTCGGTTTGCTTTGTGGAATTTTTGAAGTTGCAAAGCTAGCACAAGAAAGGCTATGTTTCGTGTAATAGTTAGAAGAACTTTTCCCTTCATTTAATGTTACTAAACGTGAAGTAACTTAATTAACTATACGTTGCTTGATTTACATTTGGAAATGCTACTTGCGTTTTTTAAGTTGACATTTTAAATAAGTTCATTTGAGCTGTTCAGTAATTTAATTATGGTGTTAAATTGTCTGATGCAAAGTTATTTGAAAGAGAACTTTCTTGTTTCAAAGCTTTTACATAAACGAGAGAGAAAGTATGTACTATCAGATATTTAAATTCAATAAATAATAATTTTAAATACTATAATATAGGACACGTCCCAGCCTTATTGATATGTTGGTGGCCACTACTCTACCTTTCCTCCAAAACCAAGCAATCTAGTACTCATTATACTTTTATTCTTATATTGGTGACTCACACAATTTTTTACAGGGGTACGGAAATATTTCGCCAAAGAACAAGTAAAAAATATGGTGCAAAACAGCGAGTGTTTTCTTTAAATTTTGCTGATATAAATTAAAATTACTTACTTGTATTAGTTTAAATATTAAATAATTTTTTAAAAAACATAATATTAATTGAATTATTAAAACTTCACCCTGTGAAGGTTTCGCCTTTAAGAATACTTACTTTTTGAATACTTTTTACTTTTAATTACTTTTAAGAATTACTTTTAATTAAGAATAATTTAATTAAGAATTACTTTAAGAATTACTTTTAAGAATACTTACTTTTTGAAAAACTACTCTACTTTTCCCCATTCGATGTTTTATTAATTTTTTAGGTTTATAAATATTTAATTCTTTAATCATTTCATTTCTCCAGTGAGCTAGCTTATCGTTAGATTTAGATAGCAGAGATGGAGGACTTGGGCTCAAATACCCTCCTTTTTTAAGGGCGTGGTCTTTTCGATCTTATGAATCGATAATCCTTCATTGTTACCGTGCCAAGAAAGAGTTCCTTTGACAGTATGACACTCTAATTTTCCCTTCAGTAAGTTAAATTGGAACCACTAGATTGGAAAACCTAAATTAATGTCTTTTTTTCTTACATTTGCCTTGGAAACCGATCAGTGCAACATGCAACTCAATAAAAAATATCCTTCTTACATTCCGGCGCTTATACAAATTATATCCACATGAAAACGTTTGTAAAGCTTTAAGCACCTTTGGATATGGTTATCCTAACTAGTAAAAATTTCATTAAAATAGTTATTTAATCCCTTGACTATCATTATATTTTTTTCCTAAACCGTCCGTGAATAAATTGTGTTCTACTAAAGAGTGGAATGTTTTTAGTAAGATTCATTTAATAGAATAGTTGTAGTTTCTTTTATTATTTTAGTTGAGTCTGCTTATATTTATGTACTCAAAGATCCTATTTCAGAAACACTTAAGAAATTAACTGTTTCTTTTCTAAGCCTGGAGAATTATCTCGGAGTAGGTTTTTTTTCTAATGGTAACAAAAAAATGGAGGCCTTTAATAGATACTATCGCAGCATAAAAAAATCGTGTTATAACAATTAAGTAATGAATATTTCTTACATGACCAAATCAGGGTTGCTTGATTTAAATCACTTGATTTTTTAAAAAAAATCATTGATTTAAATCAAAAATGTAAAACTACCTCAATTTAAATAAAACATTTATTTGTGTGCTTTAAAAATGATTTATGATTATTTGCATTAAAATTTTTTTAAACTGCTAGATATGTAACTGGGAAAGATAGGTTAAAGTTACCCTACATAAAATTGCCTGCAATTTCAAGATAAAATTTTTGCTACCAATAAAAAAATCACCCTTTTCAGACGGGCTTCTCATCGGTGAGATTCCAGTGAACTGCTTCTCTTAATTAATTCAATTATTTAATTAATGCATAAAATAGATTAAATTTGGGTAATTAAGTAATGCTTAATTATTATATCACAATGAAATTACAATATCAGTATATTATTAACCAGTTTCATAAAGTTCAGAAGTAGTAATTTATTTAAATAAAAAAAATCTGATTTACATAAAAAAATCAGCAACCCTGGACCAAATATTGTTTGCTTTATTTGTTATGTTGCTCTTAATTTGTATTTGAAGGTTCTTTCTTTTTTGTCTTTTAGGAAGATGCCAATGATAATTTAGATTCGGGACCAAACCATTTTCAACCAATGGTGGCAGTTTTATGTGGGCACGGAAAGTTATTGAATAAATACCTGGATGAAAATAGACGTTGGGTCACTGATTCTGATCCAAAAGCCATTTGCACCAAGGATAAACTAGAAATACTTGAATACTGTCGAAAGGTAAATGTCTTTTACTTTTATCATGTGTGTGTTTTTGTTTACAGGACTCTTTTAGGAATTCACAGAACAATACCTTTTCATGATTATATTTGTAACTGTTTTTAGGGAAATTGTTTCGGCAAGTGCATGTTTGAAAAACTCATGTCCAAAGCTGTTGATTTAATTGAATCGTCAGTTTGAAGATGGGAATAAGTCCAAAAAATGACAAATTGACTTTTTGAGCTCAAAACAATCTCCAAGCTTTGCCCTACACATGGGTGAAAAGAGGGGGAAAATAACTAACCCCTATAGGAAGATATCGCCCCTTGAAGTTGTGAAATCGATGTCCATACAATGAAAATTCCATTACTTTTTTTTTCGATTTTCTCAAAACTTGATTTTTGGACTTATTCCCTTCTTCAAACTGACGATTCAATTGATTCTATGCACTTGGAAATGTTCCAATTTTTATCAACCTCGGTTTGGTTAAAATGGGAATTTAATCAAAGATAATACCAACAACTTCCTTGAGTAAGGAAAATAACTACCCCTCTTATCTTTTTACATTACTGAAAACTTTCTATTTTACTTAATATTGTTTTAAAGTCCTTAAAAGTGCTTAAAATATCTACCTTTATTGGTAATTAAGTAAATTAGTTCAATAATGATTTTAAGTATATGAATACCTTCCCCATGAATGGTGAATGCTTATTTATGCCCCCAATTTAATCTCTTCAACAAAGAACAAATTCGTCAAATTATCCCTAGACTACCTTACCTAGACTAAACTGACTAGTTTTCTGGATACCTACTGCAGAAAGAGACAGATTGGGATGGCAAACCTCTAGCGCCAGTGCGAATTCCATTTAGGAAGAAAAGAACTACGATACAAAACACACAAAAAAGTATGAGTGTGGCATCGACATCTGTATCAGTAAACAATGATAGCGACTTTCTGGGCCACACAAATGATACCATTTCATTGTACCCGTCTGAGAAATTGCTCTCCCTTTGCTTTTATCAGTGTTTCCAAACTAGCCCCTATATTTCTTCCTCGGATAGATAGATGCCCTTGAGCTTCCCTTGTCGCAATCCGACTCCATTGTGGGTCATGTAGATTTCGAACTATGTCGAAAAGCCTATTCCACCCTCAATTGCCCTGCCAGCGTTTTCATCGATTTCGCTCTCTTCTTCATTGTGGATCGAGTGGCTGAGAATTTGAATCCTAGTGGTGCCATTATTTCTTCTTCCATGGGTTCTGTTCATTCAGCTTCAGTGGCGGCTCGTCCATAGGAGCACAGGAGCACGTGAACACCCACTGAAAAAGTAGAACAAAAAGCGAATACAAAGATAAATAAATATCAAAGGAAATATATCGTCGGTGAAGAAGTGATACCTCGTAAACGACAACCTTAGTCAGATTTACTATGGAAGAACCTTTTCCGCCAAGGCGATTATTCGCCAAAAAGGAGTTGAATATTCATAAAGTTACTTGAGCTTGCAGTTTAGTCGGAGATTTTTAAAATTAAGACACACAAATCGGTATCTGCGACAAGAAATTTTAATTTTACTTAAAAGTGCATTTTTCTTTCTCTATATTTTGGATGATTGGATAGTTTTATGTAAAAAATAGATAATTAAAGAGTTGTAATATTTAGGAATACTGATTATTACAATGAACACAAAATTTTTTTTGGATCAAGAGTCCTGGACGATCTGAATTTCGGAGAAACTCAATTTCTAAAAATTTCTCTTAAATGGTTAATTTATAAAGTCGTCAATTTATTAATCATTTCTCTAAAAATTGAGTTATGTAATTTCCACTGTGGAGACTATATGGTGAAAGGGCATTATGGCTAGAGTGAAAAGCTGGTGTTCGATCAATGCAAATCCAAACAATACCTACTGTGGGGTTTTTGATCAGATAATTGCGTACACTGATTTTAATTTCATTAATTATCCATCTCGACAATCAATTTTTTTTAATTTACACTTGGGGGTTGTGACTAAGTTTTCATCATTTTGTATCGGCGTGGTTTCATTTGTAATTCTATAAAACTTTAAAAAAATCGATCGGTCAATCTGAATCCCTAAATTTTATTAGGCATTGCGAACTACGCAGTTACACTTCAAAGTTAACAAAGTTAAATTTTCTATAATTCTATAATTTCTATAATTAAATATAAACATCTACAGGAGCTTAAATCAGTGATTCCAAAAGAGTATCACTCTTACTATGACAGTTTGCCCATCCTTGATCCAGAAAGAAATTCCAAAAAAGCAAGAAGAAATCAAAAACAAGATGAAATCAATTAAACTACGACTCAAAAGCATTGATGTTATAATTTGTTATAATTTTTTTGTTAATTTATTAATAAAATCTGTGTATTTTACTGGGATGAATTCTTTTTATTATTTATTTGCTTATTATATTATCTCTATCATAGAAATGATAACGTTTCATTTTAAATATAAATTTTTTGATTCTATAAATGAGAGATCAAAACTTATAAAAGATCGGATGACACTTTCATCACTTTTTTTTTCACAAATTCCAAGTTTGTAGATAGCTATCAAGAATTTCGGATTTGGCGCAATTCATTCGGCGCCAATAGTTGCTATGGCGAAAATCACCTTCCAAAGTAAAGCTAATTTAGGTTGTCGTTTACGAGGTATCACTTCTTCACCGACGATATTCTCAATTTCTTTTTTTTTTTGCTCAAAATTATATTTCTACCCCCCCCTTCTCTTCTCAATAAGAAAAATTTACTACCGGAAACGCGAAAGAAATCGAAAAAAGACTGAATTCTTATTTTTCTTTCCCCGTACGCACGTGTGAGCAAAAAAAGTATGAGAATCCGAAGAAACCCCGACTGCTTGCCGGAGATCATTTGAGCTTACGGCAACGCGCAGGAGATCTCCGCTAGCACAGATTTAGAGTGCCGAGGCTTTCACTTTTGAGGCACAGCTTTCTTTTTTGACGCCTGATAGAAGGGATTTTATCGGCTAATTGGAAAGTACGAGTAAGAGCACTCTTTAAATACAATTTAAATCTTTTCATATTTTAATACGTTTGTTATTAATTAGGATTTTTTTAAATGATGGCCTTAAGTAAAATTTCCATGTTTGAGTTAAAGCATCTGTATTTTTCTCAATTGCCGCTGGAAAAAAGTTGAAATAAAGAACTTGAGACCAACTCCTCATCTGACCATTGTCCAAGTTACAGATGGAAAAGATATAGGAACTTTAAAAGAGAATTTAAAGATGACATTTATGACATAAACGGATTAAATTAATGGATTATTAAGTTTTTAAATAATTAGTGTGAACACCCTATTAATAAACTCACGAGCCGCCACTGTTCAGCTTTATTTGTCTCTTGGATTTTATGATTCGCTGAAGGGGGAATTGCCTGCCCTGTACTGGGTGTTGTCTGTTTCCGATGAGAGATGGTGCCTATTGTCGGCTACTTACTGAAATTGTTGTCTTTTCCTCGCAGTTATGGTTGTTCTTTTTTTCCAAGTATTTTTTTGTAAAAGTTTCTTTCTGAGTTGTTTATAGAGATATATATGTGTAGGGAATTCTGTAAAAATGAGGAAATTCCATCAAAAAGAGTTCACGTGCTAAAAGCGTGTCCGAGAGAGATTTTATTTGCAGTTAACGTTTTAATTTTCTATTTTGTACAAAATACTTGTTTGAATTGTCAAATAGAAACACAATTGAAGATACCTTATCAATGATAATTATATATTTTTTAAATATGTAGTTAATGCACAAAATAACATTTCTAAATGAAAAATAATGCTGTTTAGCTTATAATTTAAAAGGAAGATTATAAAATGGTGCGACAAGCTTAAAATTAGCCTTTTGAATATGCAATCGGAATAAAAAACAAAGTTGATGGTACTAGTTAATTCATTTTTACAGCATTGCATCAGCTTATTTATTTCTCCTCGGAACTTTTACTCCAAGGGAATCAAATCTAAAAAGAATCAACACTTGAAAAGTCAAAGCCGAGTAACACATCTTAGCTTCCCATCAGGCATATTAAAAAAACCCAATTAACCCAATCGACTAATTGAGAGAAAGATGAAACTGTGAGGCCATTGAGGAATGACAGACGCCCTTGCGAAAACCCGCCACCATTCCATCCATTCACTTCTCTTCTCGAAATTAATCGTCGAGCACCCCACGACCCCCATCAATACTCTTTCCCAATCCATCTCTCGTCAAGACCCTCTCTCTCACTCCAAAAAGGAACTCAGCACGAGCTCGTTAGCAACTTCTTCCCCATTAGAATCCTTCTCAGAAAGGAAACTTTGCTCCAGAAGAGGCACGCCCGATTAGTTGCGCCCCTGCAGTTCCCAAGAAGCCATCGGGTCCAAAACCAATCCTCCGATTTTATTGCTCGCCCCTGACTTTTTTTTCTTTCTTTTGGCTCCCTTGGGTGCCCTTCCGAACCAATCTTCCCCTTGGCCCTATGAGAGAGGCAGTAAAGCCCAAACAAGGAAGAAGAGATTCTCCGAGGCGTAGGAGGAGAAGGCGAGTTTTGATGGCGGTTCTTCGACAAGGACTGTTATGCTATTTGAATTTTAAAATATATAGGGAGGTTTCCTGAGGGGTGGGGGAGTATTTACGCTTTTATTATATTCCGATTTATTTTCTTCTCGACGTGAATTCGAAAGGGAGATGGATAGGGTGGGTGGATATGATCATCTGGAGTTTTTTTGGGTCGTGTCATGAGTCGGTTGGGTTTTGAGTTTTGAGATAAGTTTGGATGATGTTTTGTTTATGTGTGTGTTTTAATAAAGAGATTATGGGGAAGCGCTGTATGGATCAGGAGTGAGTAGTGGTTGGAAATTGCAATGGAAGCTTAGAATGGAAGAAGTGAACTTATGTTTTTATGTATATGTTTAGTAAGCTTTTTTTTGCTTAAAAGATTCTATTAATAATTCCCTTAATAAATATAATTTGCTTTTTATCAGTTAATAAGGCGTTAATTACTATTAATGGAATACCAGTTAGTTGTTGCCATGCTTTTGTACATAATCCTGACATGTTTATAAGAAACATCATCTTCAAAAACATTAGCTTTCTTTACATTCTTTAATTTAATTAAAACTTAGGTTTTCCTGGCTTGTTAAACGTAATTTTGTAGATTGATGAATTGAACACTAAACGTTTCAACTCCTTCTATAGGAGTCATCTTCAGAAAGTTTAAATTATAACTTCAATTTTCCATCCTACTGAAGATGACTCTCGTAGAAGGTGTTGAAACGTTTAGCGTTCATCAATCTACAAGATTACGGGGGCAACAAGCCCGGAAAACCTAAGTGTTAATTAGAAGTCCGGTCGTAGAAGCCTTCACAGTTTTATTCTTTAATTTGTTAAGATGAATCTTTTAAACTATCATAACCAATTCCTTTTTTTTATTCTATATACCCGCCCTACACTGTAAACCTTTCTCTTTCTCCGCTCACAAATCCTTAACTTATGTGCCATGAAACTGAACATCCTGCTCCTGTCAAGTCTCGTTCTCGCGCGCAAAGCCCTGTTGAGGGAGGGCTTAGCCCTCTCTGCGAAAGTTCGACAAGAATCGATTTCAATTCTTAAGAATAAAGACAAGTGATTGATGAGATTTCGATCAACTCGAAGTGCCCCCTCTCGCAAGTTTAATAAAAAAACTCGGAAGATCGATCCCTGAAAGGTTGAATTCGATCCCCTCCTTAAGTTTCTCCCCCGTCGTTTTATGGTCTTGCAATAACAGCTTTCGACTTTGATGAATGATTATGGATTAAATTGGAAGTCGTCTTGAGCATTTCCATAGTTTTCTGTTGAGACGCGTATATCTGTGTTTTTGTATCGGATTCTGAAGTGTTTTGATCGACGGATCTCGTGTCATAGGGTATTACGCTTTGAAGACCTTTTTATTTGTATCTTGGGAAGTATTAATCTGGGTCAGTAATGCTTTTTCTTTGAGCTGTCATCACTGATTGTACTTTGATTTTTTTTGTGTAGGTTGGGGTTTATTGGTTTTGACTCTTGCTTTGTCATAACCAATATTTAATCTTAAATGAACTGGGCACTCCTCAGTTTAAATTTTGCAGAGAGCTTATCCTGAAATTTTCAGAAAGTTATAAATAAGTGGCCATCAAATCCTGTATTTTGTCGGGTGTGATGAAATAATAAAGTTATAAAACCTTTCAGAGAATTGGCAACTGCAATTCGTCGAGCAACATTTAAATATTTTGATTTCTATGTATCGCCATACTTGAGTCACAACATCCATAAATGGATTGATTAACGTTTCCATAAAAAAAGTCTTGGAATTTATAAACTTTACGTCAAAATGTTAATAGAACCATAAAAAATTAATTAAACTTGCAACACAATAAAGAACTTCTAAAAAAATATAAACAGATTCTATTCAAAATTGGTCAATTAAAACAACTGCTTTCTTTAATTTGCGACTGTAATATTTTTTAATTCTAATATTTTAAATTTAAAATGAAAATATATTGGAAGTTTATTTTTCTTCAAATACACACACATCTGATAAAAATAAAACAGTAACACATTTAGAGAAGTTTCGATATTTGCCATCCCTTTTTAAACGGTCGTTTTATTACTTGATCTTTTGGGAGTCTTCGTCAAACCAACGAGTCAAACGCAATTTCAGAAAACTAAAATATAGATTTTCTACCTCTGGGACTTCTTTTAAGCGCAAAAAACATTTCACATCCCTTGAAGTTGTGTCCTTTATAATACCTGATCTTTTCCCGATTCTTTTCTTCCTTACCCAAACATATTATTTTTTATATACTACTCTTTTGGACCAATTTCGCAACCTTTCAAAACTTCTGGCCCGTCTTCTGTCTTTTGTTTCTGCCTTTTTGTTTGAGTTTCATAATGTCTTAAGCTTTTACGTGATCTCGGGGTTTCTGAAATGCCATAACCTCGTATTTTCCGTCGAGTTTTTCCAAGATTTTTTTACCCGTTCTCGTGTCTGCTTCGAGTTTCATTTTATAGGACTTCAAAGTGAACCCTTTCTTTATCGATTTCCTAAACTTTTGATGGGCAAAGAAAGAGTTTGAAGTGACCGAAGGAAAATCTTTTGACATGCTTTGTCCTATTTAAAGCTGTAAAAATGTTTTGTACGAGGGTTGTTTTTTAATTAACTTCCGTTTTTCTCCTGAAAAAAAAGTAGTAGGAATTTCGAAACAATTTTGGTGCTGGTAGTTAGATACATCCTTCAGGCTCAATTTGCCACCTTACTGAATAAAATCGGACATTTTTTCTATTTTGTATCGATTTTACAAGCGCGCTCCTCGAACTATTTTCCCGCCAACCCATAGAGAATTCGGCTTTTTTTTCTCCTTTCGCTCCGTCCGCGATCACCTGCCCACCCATTGTTTAATGTTAATGCCTGCTCACGGACGGGAGCGAAGGGAGAAAAAAAGCCGAATTCTCTATGGGTTGGCGGGAAAATAGTTCGAGGAGCGCGCTTGTAAAATCGATAAAAAATAGAAAAAATGTCCGATTTTATTCAGTAAGGTGGCAAATTGAACCTGAAGGATGTATCTAACTACCAGCATCAAAATTGTTTCGAAATTTTTACTACTTTTTTTTCAGGAGAAAAACGGAAGTTAATTAAAAAACAACCCTCGTATTTCAAACCTTTTGCCATGCGTTAGGAGTTCGAAATTTTCAATGTTTGTTGTTCTTTGGTCTTTATTAATTTTGTTTTATAGTACTATTATTTCTAACTTTTAAAAATTCATTTATTTAATTTTTAAAATAGTACTTTTGTTAAATTGTCTGTTATTTAATTGTATCACCCTATTTTCTATGTGTAACTCCCCCTATTTTCTAATTTAAAAATAATAATTCTAGAAGAAAGGAACAGTTCTAAAATAGAAAGGAATAGTTCTTTTTTAATTTCCTTTTCCTACTATCCTTTTTTTGAAGTACCTTACTTGTGTATAGTTAAATATGAAATATTTAATGTAGTTTGGACGTCTTTTGCTGAATTCAAAAACATCTTTCTATTTTTAAAATGTTTCCTAAGGAAAGAATATTACTAGGCCTGAAGTAGCTTTTATTGAGACTTGAATAAAATTGTTAGATGAATGAATTTTACACACTTAACACTAACTCGCAATGTTGTTTTTCATCCAAAATGCTTTATCAATCCATTTTATATTGATCCAACACCCGCAATACCAATCATATATTTTCACCCTTACCCTGTATTGGGCCATGCGCCATAAAAATTCAATCATCCATCCAGTAATTTCACCCTTAAAATTAAATAAAATATATTTCCACCCTTTTTGAAATATTGAGCCGCCTCCCAGAGCTATCAGGCTTTAGGAAATTGCCTGTTAGCAGCTCCCAAAAACCCCCGCCTCGCTTTAAAATCGCTGTTTCGGAGAACCGCTGACATGCAAATTCCCCATCTGTGACTGACAGGAACTCTTTTAAAATCTTTGCCGAAAATCTCTTTTGCGTCCTCATCACCCGAAGAGATTAGATGAGGCTTTCCATTGTTTACAAACCAGCATTTCTTAAATAAAGATTCCGGGCAAGTTTTTTTTTAAAGAAAATTTTAGAGGACCCCCCCAGACATTTTTTGTGGGTTTTGAGTTAAGCAAAATATCAATTCACCTTTCGTTACGCATGTTCCGTATTTTTATGTCTTGGTGGTTTATTTTGTATTGCATTTCATTTATAACAGCTTCATTTTAGACTCACTCAACTCTATACTCAGTTGCAACTTAACTTGAGCCTGTAGAAATATGCTGAGAGCAACCAAAGAAAGTAGTTCCCCGCGAGGTGTCTGAATTTTGAGTGAAATTTAGAGCTTCAATTTTGAATAATGATTAGTTTCTTAAATCCACGTATATTAAGCATCTTTTCATCCCGATATGCATAAAATGTTCAGTATTATTATCTTCTAGCAACCCAGCAGGCTTTCTGTTTACTCAGATTTTCTTCCGCGTGGCCATGACGTCAGGCTCAACTTAAGTTGCATTCGAGTATAAAACTTGTGTTTCTCTGATACACATTGCTGTAATTTACAAACTTTAGTATATATTTAAAGTTTGTTGGATGCTTATGTGTCTGTCTCTCTTGAGAATTAAAAAAAAATTAAACTCGTTTAAACTATTAAATTAACTATGTTTTAGTTTTTTCCCACGGTTTTAAAGTTTACTTCTTATTGCTTGCAGTATAAGGACTCTTACAGATCAATTTTAGCACCGTTTGTCGGCACCTTCACGAAAATTCTTCTAAATTTCGGCATGATAGTATGAATTGCTAAAATTTATTGAGTTTTTAAATTGTTATAAGACTGAAGTAACAAGTAATTTGGTTAGGCTTTCATTAATTTGTGGTTTCCGTTAAAATTAGTTATAAAAAATGTCATACAAATTAAAAAGCTGCTACTGTATTCCACAAAATTAAAATGCCGTCTAAATTTTTCACAAAATGGGCTAAGTTTAAAATCCTGGATTCCCTGGTGATATTTCGAAACTATTCTGAAACCATCTTTATATTTACTAATCTCACTAATCATACATATAAAGCACCGGTTATACGGTTCTCGTTTATTCGACTTTTCTATTTATACGTCGTTCTCGCAAAGTCCCAATTCATTCCTAGTCATTTTAATGCAAAATTTCTTCGTTTATACGACACGCAATATCGGTTATACGTCGTTTCCTACTGTCTTAATGAAGGATTTTTCCAAAAAACGTATAATAAATTGAAAATTTGGTGTTCATATACAATGTAATGTATTCGAATGTGTGGTGTTTTGAATGTGCAATATAGTTCTAAAGGTATGAAAAATAAAATAAATAAATATTTTGGAGGAACTATAAAGGTATGGTTTGTTTTTTTATTTTTTTGCTAAATGTTTTAAAATTGTATATTATTTTCAGTTTAAAAACGGTTTTAAAGTAATTTTTGCTTCAGAAAAACCTTAAATTTATTGTATTTACGTAAATCTGCATTACAGCATTAGAAACCCAATAATCATACATGTTTTCAATTAAAATTATACGTCTTTTTATTTATACGTCGCTTTATGTCGGTCCCTTCAAAGACGTATAAACGGTACTTTACGTATCTCCAGAATAACAACCAACGTCGCCTCCTTTAAAATGACCGAAAAAAATGTCTGATGACTTCCATGTCGCGCATTTCCAGTCATCTCCTTACCAAAATTAATGTTGACTACCCAAACCTATTTTAACTCCTTATTACTCCCCCTTTTGACGTGAGCATTCTCTTTTTTTCACATTCCAGTAATTGAAATAAAATATTCATTCTATGCGTAGCCATTAGTGAATTACCTTGAAAATTCATTCCCCTGTTCTTTTGATGAAAGACGCGCTACTTGGATTCATTAAAATACGTCGGTGGATCCAATCAGTTTAATGAATCTCGCCACTTAAGACCGAATTAATGGACGTTGCGGAATACATCACTTTCGCCCCTGACGTTAAACCTTTCGCGTCCCCGAACCTCGAGAATCAATCATTCTGTGTGCTTTTGGCGCAGTCATCCGCGCGTTTCGTCTTTTTGGTGGTCGGGAAAGTTTTAATTACCGTGAAATGTATCGCTTGTATATGATGTAATGGCGTGACGTAATTCGCTTTAGGTAACGTGAGAAAGAGAGATGTTCCAGATTATTATTTATGCTATATATGTTTCGTTTTGTGCTTGTCTGGGTATTATGATGTTCATAATTGTATGTCTTTCTGTCGAGATATTTTGTTCCTCGTAGTTGGATAAGCTTCTTAAGGTGGTTGCCTACCTATGAAGGCTTTTTTTAATAATTAAAATGTTGACCTAATTTGTGATTTTTCAATTAAATGCATCTAAAAACTATGAATAATACAAAAAATAATTAAATATTAATTTAAATTTTCATATTATTGAAGAATTTATGCATAAAAATCACAAAAAAACAGCATTTCCGCAAAACATCATAACTCAAATTTATATGAAGATATTTTTGTTTTGTAAACTTTATTATCCTTGTAAAAACATATTTTAGGAGGCCTACTATTTTTATGTCTAAATTATTTAAATATCAAAAGTTATAGCACTAAACTTGAAAAATAAAAAAGACCCACCAAATTTCAGTTAAGTTTGAAGTTATACATATACTGTTCATAAAATAAAAAATATTACACCCACAGCCAAAAAAATAGTAGGGCTCCTAAACCCTATTATGTCAAGTATTGTGCCCAAGTTTCATAGATATTCACTTATAATATTTTGAGTTATGTAGTTTTGCGGAGAAGGAAAATAGCAAAAACGTGATTCTGAGAAAAACGCGAATTTCTTTACCTTTTCCTTAATAAAATGCCTTTTTAGCTTGAAGTAAAATTTCTGTAACTTTGTTCTAGGAAAGATAAAGACAAAATTTAAACTGATTTGGAAAGCTAAAGATGTGTTTTTTGAAATAAGATAATAAAATTTTCTGGTCCGAAACTGCATTTTTAGGTAGGCAGGCACCTTAAAGTGAATAAGCTCACATGAAGTGTTCAAATTCCTTATAAAATAACGTTGATTTTGTAGACTATCTATTAAAAATTTTAAATAACTGCATACTTAAGCAGCTCTATGAATTTTAGAATGATTTAAGTGAAATTTCCGATACCTTTTTCAATCTATGCTAAAATTCTTAGAATTTTAAGTGTAAATAATTTCTATACCCAGGGGTTAGTTAAAATAACCTTCAACTAAATTGAATTCTATAGCCTTTCAATCAATAAAAACATTAATGGGTTAATAATATTTCAAGCTTGTAAAAATCAAAAGCTCTTTTCTCCAAAATTAACGGTTCTAGTCTATGCATTTTGCCCTAAAATCATCTTCTATAAACATAATAGGTATTAAAAGTTAATATCCCCTGGCAAAATTTATCTTTTTGTGTGTGAAAATTTTAAATACTTTCGTTTCGTCAGCCACTCCTGTATAAACTTAATGCAAGAAAAGGATGAAAATCTGTAGCGCATCTCAACCACTATGTTAGTTTGGAAAATTCGGCTTTATTAACGGGGATTATTCTTCCTTCCTCAAGTATCCCAGCGCCAGGAGAATTTCCAACTCCATTACCCCTTAATATTAGACTAGTTTCCGAACTTTTCAAATTATTAAATATTCCCACGAAAGAGCATGCAGTACTTGAAAGTCCCCGTGCTCAATTAAGAAAGTATTCTCTCCATTCTGAATCTCTCGCCCCCCCCCTTTCGTGTACTCATCAAACAACCATAAGTAGAACAATCTCATACACGCACGTACTATACACAATACGGCAATCACAAATCCAGGATTTTCTATAATACTACATCAATCAATTCAAGTAGAAGGGGACCTCCACCCACATTCTCCCGACTTTCAATTTTGAAAGAGGGGGGGCGAGAAGTTTATTGAAAAGCCTGGCCGACCAAACGATTCTTATTAAGAACTCCCGTTGAGAGACCTCATGATGGATTGCACCTTGCATCCCCCCTTCTTTATGGGTGGGTTTCCCCCCCCCCCGCTAAAGAGGGTCGCAGTTTTGTTTTCGGAATCGAATATTTACATTGCGGAACGGGATATTGTAGTAATTTAATGCCTTTTCCCATTGTTGGCGTGTGCCTGAGAGATGAATGAGGTGGCATTGTGGATTTTTGCGGCGATTTTGCGAACCAGAAACCGTTTTCTATGGGGATTCTTTTGTTTGAGAGCGGAAGTCTTTGAGGAGTATTTTTTTCCTGGAGGATTTAAATGTCGGCGTCGGGGCATTGTCTTGAGGGTTGCCTTTTTTTTTTCTTTAGAAGGAGTTTTTGAAGTTAATTGGTAATGGCATTGGAAGGTTTGTTTTCGCAGGGTTTTTTTAGTGTTGTTTTTTCTCGCTTTTAGAGTTTGGATGAATGAATGTTTTTGCGGTATTGAAATGTTGTGTGGGTTTTTAAGGAATTGAAAAGTAAACCCACTGGATGCAAGTTTGATTTTTATGTGTTATTATATGTGCTTGTGGGAAAAAAATCTTAAAACTTCGGATTTTAATTAGTCAAACGCGAATCCTACGACGCGTTGCGACAAAGCGATAAAAGTTTGACATAGCCTCTTGATATCTATATAATATTCCCTGTTACAAACGTTTCAAATAAATTGTCAGATAAAGTATTAATCAATTTTCAAGGGAAAATAAAACAAAATAATCAGCAAGAAAATACATTTTTTCGTTAGTGTACCTAATTGTAATCAAATCTATCTATTATTTACTTAAAGATAATGGATATTGCAGTCAAAATTTTTTTAATCTTAATGTGTTCAGAATGGCTTAGAACCTCCAAAAACATTTAATTTACCTTTCAAAGCCCTAATTTTTTTTTATTTTCAATTAAAAATAGCTTATTTTCTGTCTTAGCTGAAATTGCTTGTGAAAAAATGTGCCTTGCTCCCGCTTGTTGTTATCAACCCGCTTTGAAAGACTGAGCTCTAGTTTTTTTACAGCCTAGTGTTTCGATGAAAACAGTGTTTCCCACATTTCCAAGAGACACATGTGACGTCACATTGTTAGGAGCTTTCTGTATTAAAATATGTCACAATTACCTTAAAAAAGTTTGTGGGAAAAGACAAGCATATTTTTTGGAATCAGGAGATAATTTTTAATTAATTAAAATTGAATATTTAGAATTTTAAGAGATGCTGCAATTATCCATTGTTTACTATCCTTTTGCAATTTTTACTTTGATTGATTCTGGTATTTTGAACACATTCAAAATTGGTTTGTAAACCGTAATTTTCCAACTCTTTAAAGGGTCGCCATTTGCTTCCCATCCACTGCTTTTTGCAATATCCTTTTTCCTGCTACGTGTTTATCGAGGAAGACCCATATTTCAATATCCAACCAGCAATTCCGAACCGTGCGCTTTTGGAGAGAAAGCGAGAACACGATCGGTACGCTGAACGGAACCGCACCGCAGTTTACACGGCGAGGCACGCAAGCGCCAATCACTGCTCCCCGAAACTCGTAAACGGAGCGGAACACCCCCATCCTGGAAGAGGATGATGCTCCGCTATCGATCCCCAGCATCCCCCGCATCCAGTTACATTCAATCATAATTGGACTTGCATGATGAGTTATGGCTTCCCTCGACTGTTCCGGCAAAGCCATAAAAGAGGAAAGAAACAGAAGCATCGGTTGCGCAACAACCGATTGGAAATCGGTATCATCGATATTGCCAATATCAAACAACTCCCGAGATTTTTCGCTGCGCACCTTTAAAAGCTGGTTTCTTTTTTGCCACCATCTCTTTGCCTATGTATGTAGTGGTAGTATTCCGACTTGGTAATGGGGTGGTTTACCCGGGTTTTGGGAAAATGCCTTGCCGCCGCTGTACTTGTTTTCGATACATCGATATAGCGCCCGGGTGGTAAATGGTGCGACGCGTCGTTTGGGCCCTGGGGTTTCGGGGAGTGCATTGAAATTTATAGCTGGAGCTGGGAGTGTGGTAAATGGAATGGCACTTTCTCCTCTGTGTGGTGGGAGTTTATATTTTCCGGATGTGCCGGGATCTGTTACGGTGAAAGTGAGTGACTTGGAGTGATTCAGTTTTCTTGGGGAATGTTTTGGGGAGTATAAATCGGTCTGGTGGTTTAGACTTGTATGTGTGGAACTTATCGACTTGGTGTGGTATAAAAGCCTCGGAACTTCGTATTTTTACTTACTTCTTACGCTCCCAACTTTGACTATTCTCAGGGTTGGCATATATGTTCGTGAATGTTTGGAACCAACTCAAAGAAGTGTTTTACACGTTTTCTGGAGCTCTTATTAGAACTACAGTAATATAATTTCTTTCATTTAAATTAGGATTTTCTTAAAGAAATTGTTCTTGAAGACAGCAGTATGGTATCCCTAGTATCATAGCTTATAACAAACAAGCACAAACTTGTACGAGTTTTAGCTATTAGAAGTAAATGAAATTTGACCATACATGACATAAATTGGATAACTCTTGAATGTTTGTGCTGCTTGGGACATCTTTCCTTTGAAGAGGTCTTAAATTAGGCATTTAAAGGATGTTTTAAATAAGCATGCAATTCTAAAGCTTCGAAAGTTTATGTCTCTATTCCGACCAGGCTTAACTGTCATTAAAAATATACCTTATTTAAGTAACAAAAAATGCAGCCATTTACCACCATTTCAATTGCGTTCCCTTACAAATTAGCTATTTGAGTATTCCAGAGAAATTACATACATTCATTCCCAACACCTAATTTTCCCACTTGAAATATTCTTATCTCCATCTAAAACAATTATGAAACAAACTGCTTCACTAAAAAGAGGGGTTTATTTTGATAAAGCTATCGGGAGTTGGAAAAATTATTCGAAGGTGATAAGATAATGAAAAAAAATTATCTGCCGTGTAAAACTGTCCCTCATCAATTTAAACGAGTTTTAAAAAGTTCATGATAATACTAAGCAAGAAATATGCAGCAATTACTTTTAGTTTTATCCCTCCCGCCGGAAGAACAACGAATAAAAATGAATGAACACTTTCAGCAACTTTTTCCCTCCATCTTGCTGTGCTCTAGTTACCTAATATGTGCTGCCCTAATGCGGACATCCATTTCTTTGAGAGATGCTTAAGACCCGACATCTTTTTTACCATGCTATCCCACCTATGTGGCCAGCGTTGTAATTACGGAACTCTGCATCGCCCCTTAATCCTTCCGAACTGCGCTTTCTTGCACGTTCCTTTGTTCTTTATGTGGAAAAGTTTTTGTTCTCTTCCCCCCCTCGAGCGAATTTTATCGCCTCGCTTTTATCACATTGCCCTGAAATTTCGCTTAATGAAAAGTTGCTTTTAAACTTATATACGGGGGTGAATAGTTTGCAAGCGCTTTTACTTCTCTGCATAATTTTTTTTCTTTTTAACAAATTTTGTTAGTGCTCTTTTCTCTGAGGAATTTTGTAAACCCGCGAGTGAATAGTTTCGTCGTAGGCAGTTTTTCGTGTCTGGAAGAATACGAATTAAGGATGAAGGTAATATCCGAAGGTCGCGTGGCTCCTTTAAACTGGTTTTTCGCTATGATGACGTTCTCTGTCTTCCTGGACAATACTATGCATGAATAGCTTTACAGTATTATATGATGTAATTTGATGCCTAACGTAGGAAAATTCCGCCGTAATTGATAATGACCTTTTCGTACTATCTATCCTCTGTGTCTTGCAATTTTGAGGTTTCCCTCTCTGACTCCATTGTTAATTCGAAAAAAAAGTTATATTCAGAGAAGTCAGATGATCATTTGACTTCGTTTCAGTATCTTATGAAACAATTGTCTTTGTTAAAGTTCAGTGCTATGTAGCAATTGCATTGATTAAAATGAGTTGACTTATTTGAATGAAAAGTTTCCGCCTCTGGATTCCTCATTGAATTTGGTGAATCATATCTTGAATCAACCATTTAATCTTTCTGTATGAGATTTTTTATACTTACGACGGAATGCATGTATTAAAAGAAATTTCTCTTTTATTTGGCATCACTGCAACCAAAAATTGGCAGAATAAAACTTCTTAATGAACTCCTTTTTTAAAGGTTTTCTATACTAAAAGCTAATATTTGTTCCTTAGCCATTAAATGTTTCTTTTAGTATTAACCTAGTGCATGTGCCAAGTGTTTTGAAAAATCGCCAAAAATAAGCAAATCTTATCAAAATAAAAAACACTAAAAATACCTCAACTAGCAGTGTTGCTTTAAAATCGTTAATGTTTGTAAATGAAAATCTCACCTTTATATTTCAAAACTTATTAGATATGCCCCGTATAGAAATGAGAATTTATTTTTCTTTAGACTGTACGTTTCAATCTCAGCAGCCATCTCCCCTAACACCCATCATAAAAAAAAAACCATAAGATAAACCTCACTTCCAAACAGAGCAGTAGACGCACTTTTCCTCCTTCCGACGCCTTTCCTGAGTGGTCACTCCCCCCCCGTTAAATTAGCGCAAACCTAGGGATCTAAAAAGTTGTTTCATTCGATTCCTGAGGTTCGATTGTAGGATTCGATTCTAACCTGGAATCGATTCCTTAGGGCCAGTATCGAAAAAGTAGAATCGAACTTATATATTCCAATCACAAATCAAGGATAATTAGTAAATATTATTAATTTAATTAATAATAGCCAGCAAAATATTAATTATCAAAATGACAGTTAATAACAATTAGAAAACTAAGTACGATTCTTTAGATTCGATTCCTTGGTATCGAATCCAAGGTCTTCGATTCTGGAATCGATTCTTTCAGAAATATTTAGAACCCTACGCAAACCCCACTTCGTTTCACCCCGAAATTGAAAACACCCCCAACGAATGAATTTATGTATATATCGCCCCCTCCAAAGAAGCTGTTTCTGCAAATTCCCTACTCTGAAGGGAAGGAACTCCCCAAGCTAACCGTCCCCTTTTCTTTTATCATCCCGGATACTTTCCCATCTCTCCCAAATTCCCTTATTTCCTCGACTTTCTCCGGCAAAATTTCTCTCCCGAAATTTTTTTATTATTTTCTCCCCTTCCCATTGCACTACTGGACTTTGTTCTCTACCCAGGGATAATGTAGCTGAATGGAATTCCGGAAGGGTGTCTGGGTTTTCCTCCTCTTGCGCCTAACGCTTATTTGAATAAACGTTTCTTGTGCCGGTTTTTTTTTCTCCTCCCTCCGAAGTTTTTTTTCCCAGTGTGTGGGGAAATAATTTTCTCCGTCGTAGGGCTCTGGTAAAAATGGTTATGCTTTGTGTCACTTTTAGTTCGTTTTTGCAGGGTAATTAATTTTAAATATCTGTATCCAGTATATTCAAATGGGATGTAAAGCAGGCCATTTGGGCCAGAAACTATTTTGAATGTGTGTTTTTTTATCTGGTAAATCGTTTCTTTTCTATTCGCAAATGGAAAACCGTTGCTGTTTCGATTTGGGGAGCCCAGTATCTTTCGTATTGATTTTCTTGGATCTGCTGTTACTCAAACTTATTTAATCGCAGCGCTTAAATGGATATTTTCTATTGTTAAAGTCCTGTTATTGCGAAGCGTCAAAACCAGCCTAAAAATTAGAATGAGAGAAGATCCGGTGTTGATGATTGTAAGGTTCTCGATTAGGGCTCGACTAAATTAGTTTAATGCAATTTTTACCATCGGTAATCGGCCTCGTAAAGACCCATCTGCCGATTTTCGAACAATCGGCATCGGCCCATCGGCCAAAAAAGTGCCATCGGTCGAGCCCTATTCTCGATAATATTGCGTTCCACTTTATATTATTAAATCATGTTTAATAATACCATCTATTTTTGAACTTTGCAATTTATGAAGGATGTTAAAAATATTATTACAAATGAGTCGCCTCAAAAGTAATGCTGAAATGGTGTTATCATTAATCGGCACTTAATTACCTCAGTGCGCTCTATTTGGATATTAAAGATAGAAGCAAGTAAGTATTTTCGCTTTGTTATCGCTTGTGATTGTTTCCTTTGCTTTGCAATTTACACTACAATACCTTATAACAACTTTACAATGACATTACGATGCACTTATTAAAATCGTTGGGTTTATTTTTTGAAACACCATCGACTTTCTTGCATTACTACCCAAAACGAATTTTTACCGTTAAATTCTCTTGTACCTTTTTCAAAATAATATGCGCATATTTCGTCGCAATTGAATTCAATAACTTAGCCTTCGAATCATCCATATTCCCCTCCCCCACCCCGTCGTTTTGGCGGTATTATCTATCATGTCTGGGAGAAGAAGAAGAACACAATTCAATCCGCAAAAGAATCCCTAGTACTTCTATTTGGCCTTTTTCTCTTATTCGCTTTTGTGAGCCCTCCTCCTCCGTGACATATTATGGCCTTTTCCTTCGACTGGAATCAGAATTAAGATAACTCCCTCAAGCTCCATTACGCGTTTTCCATTAATCATACACTTACCACCAGGAAAAAATCTCCAAGGAATAATACCCCCCGAAGAACTTTTTTTCCATCCCCCCTGCGGTTTTTCCATTTTTACAAAAAAGAATTTTTTCTCCCAGACTTCCGCGTGTTGTTGTAGAAGTATTATTATTTTTTTCGTCCTCTGGCATTTTCCCCCGCTATGAGCCTAAAAATTAATATTCTTTCACCCTTCAACGTCTTTTCCAAACTTCGTTTTCCCGAGAAAAACTGGTCAGGTGTGGACCGCCCTCGCTGAAAAGGGGCCTTAATTAGGTGTTAATGAGACCAGGGTTCCCTGAGTGATATTGGAGTTTGCTTTTTTATTCGTCGTCTCTAAACTATTCGATGATGGGATTTTTTTTGTATATGGTGTGTGTTCTTTTAAAAAATCTTTTCGGTGCTTGTGTGGAAAATTTTTCTCCTTTCTCGGGGTTTCTTTTCTTTGAGCGGCGAGATTTTTTTTAGTAGTAGTTAAGGAGAGTCACGCTGAGGTTTATGTCATTTGTAGTGGCGTAAGTGACGAGGAGTTTAATTTTTAATCTCGAAGGAGATGGATTTTGCTCTTTTATTTATGCTTTTTAATTCTTTTCCGTGTTTTATGGTGGAAAGATTTTTGTCGTTTTTAACTTCGAGCGTTCGTTAAAAAAATTGTGTTTGGTCAAATTGTTTATCACTTAAATTTTTTTGTCAGTTGAAATGTTTTTAAATTATTAAGATGGACCATAATAAAGGAAGTAGTTTTTGCATTCTATTCATCACGTTTTTATGTCTTAATCTGTGCTTTAAAATATTAAATATAATCGGTTTATAAGGATTGATCGTATTACTATTTATGAGAAATGAGACTACCCTAAAGTAGCATAGCTTATACCAACCATGTACAGTTTACGTAGCTGCAACTAGAAGTAAACAAATTTGGCCAACGTGACAAATATCGAATGAATCTTGAAGGTTTGTGCTGATTGGGTATATACTTCTTTCCTTTGCTATAGAATGAACATTATAAACAAAATATTTCCTAGTGGAGATAGTAGTTTTTTATTTTTGATGTGTTTAGTTGCATTTTGTCGGGCATACTCAAATGATATTCATGTATTCAACTTTTTACTGTTATTGTAAACAATAGGCTTGAATTCTCCATATTGCAAAACTATTTCTGAAACCCTTTTCCTTGAATAAATCCGCGGATGGTCTTGCAAGAATTCCTAGTTCCGAATCCCAAATCTGTGGTACGAATCCAGACAATATAAACAAGACATTTCCCGAATCCTCTATCCAAGGAAAAACCACCAAACCAATGCAAATGCCCTTGCTCGATCACGTGCCGGAAGAAGTTGGTCGTCTAACAATGTGGCAAAAGTTTCCACCATCCAGAAAGGGATCCCGAGGTTGCTAAAACCGCCGTTTGTTAATAGCATTAGCCCTCCTGGAAAAGCAAGCGGTCCATGAAATATTCATTACTCTTGCAAGGATTGCAGGCAGTCGCACGTATATCCATCTCCCAATTGCATGTTTGTGTTTCGTTAAGCCCCCGCCGGGAATTAGAGTGCTTTTTGGCTGGGGCATTAGTGAGGTGAAGAAAAAAAAAAAAAGATGGACTCCATTTGAATATCTTTTCGCGGGACTGTGCGGCGCGGAAGATTTAAATTGAAAATCGGGTGAGGTGGTTTGCGACCTTTTTGCGTAGTTGCGTTTGGAATGGTTTAATAATTAAGTTGGGTGGAGAAAGACTCTTGAAGGATTCAGTGTTCGCGGGGTAAAGTGGGAGGTTTAATTATTCATTACTTGGGTGTGACCTGGATTTTCTTTTATGCGTGCGGTTCATAACGCTTTACTCTTTTAAGCTAAATCTCCACGGGCATGAGTAGGTGATTCCCGCTGCTATTCTTTATCATACGCTTTGATAAAATGTGATTTTAAAGTATCTAAATACATGGACATTACAAGACTTACAGGACATTTAAACAAGTTCGTACCGAAAAATATTCCATCCTGCTTTAATTTCGAAACTCCTCTTTTTGTGATTAAACAAAAATCTTGTCTCCTTCCTAGTTTTTCCTGGTTTCATCTTCAACAAAGTGGCAACAATGTTATTAGGTTCTCATTTGTCATTTTGACTTTTATCAGTGAGAAGTTTTTGAATTGAGTAGTGTTATTCTTCTTAAATATACTTATTACTTGTTCTCAAAATGTAATATATACGGTGCTTGTATGATTTATGCATGGATTTTTACATCTAGAAGTTATTAGAGTTTGGACGGAGAAGACCTGGCTCCATCTTCTATGTAGTTAATTCTCTTTTTTCGGAATATATTTATTTGACCATAAAATACGAGTTGTATTATAAAAACTTTAAATATGGCTAAGTACTAAATACTCTATTAATATTGAAAAAAAAAGTATTTGTTTTACTTAGATTAGAAGGATGCACTGTTGCATGCATTCACAGTCGTAAGTTGGACATTTCAATCAGGTTTACTTTCATGAAATATCCATCACTATCTCCTACTAGTGTCAACTTACAGCCTCTCTCTATCTTCCCCTTGGGTATTTACCGCGTCATTTGCCTCCAAAGGGTTGGCCTACCATGAATGTTTACGAAATAGTTTGCTTACGCACAAGAATTTAATTATGGAGGGCAGTTTGCACATACCCTGCTATTAGTTAACATCTGAATCATTTAGAATCAAACTGCACAACACGGTCCACAAAGAAGGGCAAATAGGCCTTGCAAAGTTTCAGCACTCGAAATCTGAAGACGCGTCGATGCACAAAGGCATTTCGCTCGACCTACTCCCATCCCATCTAATCTCCAAGATTGGATTCATTTGCTGCAGAGCCGGGGCCTAGATTGGAGTTTATTGTGAAGGGAGAGTTAGCGAAAGTGGCAGGAAAGCAATTTAAATAGGGGTTTTGGGGGTGTTATCCCCCCCCCTCACAGCCGAGTTTTCATCGTTGACGTTAACGGGGAAGCTAACCATGGCAACCATCAGATCGATTGATTCCACCTTTTAGATGAGATAATTATTAAAATCAGCAGTGCTGTCGTCGGTGGCCTTTGTCAGTTTTTCTTTAATAAAAAGACCCTATCTTATTCGGGTAATGAGAGATTTAATTAAAATCACAGAATGATATTGCCTCTCTTCCGACTGTTCGCTTTTGGTTTATATAGAGGATGATGGGTTAGATTAATTTTAGATTTGGAAAGGTACACACCGCTTTTAGGGGGTTTTATCTCGAAATGATAGAAAGATTTCCTGTAAAGAACGCAACAGGTTCAGAATCAAGTAATTGATTGTATTTTTAATTTTAATCTGAAGTAATTTAAAGAATTGGTTTTTGAATTATTTCAAAAGGATAGGGGGTATTTAATATTCTTATTTTGTTATCTAGGACTGATACGATTAAAGCCTTTCAATAAATATCAACATACTGAGAATATTTACCATTGATTGTAGCATTTGAATTTTGGCGTTATTCGCTTCTAAAGGTGTGCTTATAGCTCTGTTGAAATGAGATTTTTCGATTTTTATTTCGAAATTAATTAATATATGGCGAAACGTCTGAGCTTTTATCAGCTAGACCTCGGCAATGTAGCCCGAAAAATCTTTATTCATAAATTAATATATATATATTCTCTTTTTTTCTTTATTACCATGCGATACGTAAATTAATACTGCAGATTTTTCATAGTATTATGTAGTTTCTTTTATTTCATAAAAATTAGTTTTCTTACGATAAAATAACCTAAGAAGATTAGTATCCCCCTAAAATATTTCTTTTCAAATGTTTGAAATTCCTCTCTTCTTTTTATTGAGTACTTCAGAATGATCCTCGGATTGGAATTCAAATATCTTTAAACCCCACACATCTACATTTTTATGCACTGTAACTTCGGAATACCCCTTTGTAACCACCTCAGAACAGTTTCTCCAAGTCGCATACCAGACAGCTTGGCTTCCTGTACAATTATTGCTCCTCGCGTTCTCACAAACTCACCCACACACACTGAAGACTGAAGAGGTATTCACATAGTTCCCTGTCCACATCTCTCTCATCCCCAGGCCATTTTCTGCGGCCCAAAAGCACCGCTCAGCCGACATATCCGCGTCATTTATTAAAATGTCCTTCCGCGACTCTGGAGGGGATAATTGTGGGTGGGAGAGACAGAGCACCCCGATGGGAAAAGGGGGCGAGCACCCTCCGTCATCTGGCCGTGTCGCCCGGAGCGCGGACATGACAAATCGGGCCTCCACTCGACCCGACACCCTCCCCCTCAACCCTTTCCAAATTAAAATCGGGACTTTTGGAAAACGACGACGTTTGGAATTAAAAGGACTCTCGGTTTTGAACGGGGGTGGAACGGAACGCGCGATTTAATTACTCGGTCGGTGGTGACTTTTATTCGAATCGAGGAGGGGTCCTTCGAATGGGACTTCTTAATTTGCGTCGTCGTCTTGGGCTGTTATTGTTTTGTGACGTCGGACAGGATGACAATGTGTAGTGGCGAGCGTGCGCTGCTGTTGTTGTGGGCTATAACGAAATTACACGCGGGAGTTTGGTGGAGAAGTTTGGTGACTTATTCCCGCTGGGATTTGATTTACTTCTGCCAGCTTTTGGGAATTCTTATTTCCCTGGGAATAGTTGTGGAAGTGAGACTTGGGGAGCTGGTAATCGATATTGGTGATAGGTGTCGGGGGTTCTCTCAAATGAGTAATCGATCCCTCTAGTAGAAACTTGGTTCGAATGTCGATTACTCCGTTTCAATTAAGCTTATTTTAAAACTATATATTTGGGTTTTGATTTTAGATCCGTTTGAAGCTCTCTTCCAATGAATTCCGGGGTTCTTTTTGCGATTTTTAATGCTCAAAATTTATCGCTTACGCTCTTAACGGTCACACACAAAAATACACTTTACAACGCTTTCTTATGAAAGGAGAATTTCATCATTTATTGCTGGTTATGCGGATAATAGGTGTAAACTCACAACTCTCAAGCGTCACCTCCAACCGTGGACCGGTTTCGTCCTTGTTAGGACCAGGGATGAAGAAAATGTTTTTACTTCCAAGATTTCCCCCAATCGATACAAAATTTTCCCAAAATTATTTCCCCCAATCGATACAAAATTTTCCCAAAATTTTGAAAAGTGCTAAAGATTTTTTAAAAATCCGATTTATGTTTACAAGAAACGATTGGAAACGCATACGATAGGGAACCTTAGACCTGTGGTGAAAGTGAAAATCGCCACTTAAATTTTGATTACTGAACTTAAATTGAATTCAATAATATACTTTTCCCCAAATTTTCCCATTTGACTAAAATTTCCCCCGATCCTAGATCGGATCGGACATATTCTGCATCCGTGGTTAGGACTCATCAGCACGGTATAGGATGGTAACGCAAGAGAGCGGAGCAAGTACTAGTCTAGCCGACTATAACTGAAAAAGTGGTGACCATTGATTAGTGGAGGATGGAGGACTAATCAATGGGAGTGGAGGACTAATGGTCACCACTTTTTCAGTTATAGTCGGATAGACTAGTACTTGCCCTTCTCTCTCTTGCGTTACCATCCTATACCGTGCTTATGAGTCCTAATAAGGACGAAACCGGTCCACGGTTGGAGGTGACGCTTGAGAGTTGCGAGTTTACACCTAACACTTTCTTATCTTCGAATTAACAAAAAGCGTTTCACGCATTTGCAATGTAAGTATTCTTTCCATTTTTAAAAGGAAAATTAAGTATTTACTTAGTATACGCTACTGTTTATTGTATTTCAGTAGGTTCTTTTACTTTGTTTAATTAATTATATCCAACTCCAATAGCCTTACATTGGAGTTATCTAGCTCGTTTTGTCGCTGCAAACGCCTAAATTGTACTTATTTCGACAACATTTTATTTCATTCATTCGAAAACTCCTTCGGAATCGTACAAATGAACCCCTTAAGTTCCTTAAGCATTCTCTTAAGACAGCTTATTAAGTATGCAATATGCAAACGATCCTTCAATTCGATGGATGTGTTGCGTATAATGTATAGGGTAGATCGCATTTAATCTAGCTTTGTCACGTAATTTGATCTTAAGTCACTATTCACTTTGCTACTCACGATTGTTAGATAGATGTAAGGATGGCCAGTGCTGCTTATAATCTTCACTAGAAAGAAATTAAACTCTTTGTATGGCTAATTGCCATACGTATTAGGGTCATTGACGCGATAAGTGTAACGCAAAGGGTTACCATTGTTATCGAACATCCGGCGATATGCTTATCTGCCCTTGTTAATTCTTTCAGTGCCTAATTGGAACTTCTTTAGTATTTGTTTGGACGGATATTTTCGTGTGAATTTTTTGTGTACCACTTAAGCTAAACGAACGTTGTTATACCAAAACAAGAGAATGAAGTGTAGTAGCCGATATGCAAAGAAGCCTTTTTAATCTCTATTATGCAAATAAAGAAAGTTGAGAAGATTTATCTAAGTTGTTTGCGATTGTCAGCTTAACTGCCGTTCCCAGAAAAACGTTGCTTGGTTTGAAAATCAATAACGACTTAATTACCTTCTCGATGCAATGGGTTCTTGCAGTGGTTTTGAAATTACTGTCGGATTGCCACAAAGGTTTATGATTCGCCAAAAAATTTCTAAAAATAGCCCCGTTTATTACAGTCTAATGGAGCAATAAGTACTTTGCTTCGATTTTCACATTATCCCCATAACGTTATTATGCAGGTGACGATAATTTCGTCTCCCTGTGACAATTTCGCAACGACGTTCAATTTTATTTCCTATTTTTAATTTCCCTCGTTACTCCGCCTCTCAAAACTCATCGTTCCTCGGATCGATTACTCATTTACTCAAATTGGATGTCGCCGAGCAATTTAAAGCCTAAACCACTTTTTCTGATATAATCTCGTTTCAAATTGACTTATCCCCCAATAAAAACCTTGTGGGACTTTTTATCCTTCTCTAACGATATCACGAAAATTGGCCTCATCCAGCTCCGAAATTGATTACCAAGCTGCCTCTAAGGGTCTTCGACTCAACTCCTAACCTTTATTCATCTTCTTCATTTATTCATTCCTTCAGCAAATGAGGGGCTTGGGAAATATGTTCCCTTATTACGAGTGAACTTAAATCGGCGTTTCCCCTTCAAATCTGTTTGGGAGAGTTCTTTTTCTTTTTGAATTTCTTAACTCCTGTATTAACGTCGAGATAATTTTTTTTAAAGACGAAAGGTTCGTTGCGGTCTTGAAGTAATTGGTGGTCCATTATGTGTGGATGAATTAAAAATTAAATTAGGTTGCGAGGGTCGAAACGAAATCTCATCGCGCGGAGATAGCGAAAGTTTTTCCTGTGGGTGGTAGGATCAGATCATTACTTCCCTCTTGCGTGATTTAATGTCTGAGTGTGTAACGATCGAAATAGGAGGAGTTTCGGGGAGGAGAGAGAAAGAAAAAATAAAAAAAGGGGGGGGAATATCACATAATAGGGGAGTATCACATAATAGAATATCACATATATCCTACCCTCTCGTATCCACGCGCCTGAAACTAATTGAAATATATGGACTGAATATTCAGTTTTCTGCTGGCGGCTTCCAAGTACAGTTTAACGACCTAAATGTATCATTTTCGGGGCGACTCGTTTTATCTTTTGGCGGGGAGAAGGGCGGGGGAGATTGCTCTCGAGCGTTCTAGAGAAAAATTCTCCGTTTAATAATTCGGCGGGGACCGAATTTTGACGCGCCGTGTTCTTTACGGGCAGTCATTTTTGAGTCAATGATCTTGTAATTGACGCCTTTTCAGCGCCTAATTCGGTGTGGTTTTTTTCCCGGAGAGATTTTTTTTCTTTACTACACGGTTCTTGTTGATAAATTCGGACCGTTACTGCCTAATGGGGGTGAAAGCTGTTTATGGAGTTACTTGAAAATGCCAGGGATCGACTGTCGTTCTGGGAAGTATCGAATGTTTTTTTTGGAGAGGAAAGGAATGCAGTTTTCTTAATTAGCAATTTAATTTGCGAGGCAATTAATTCGTTTAAAAGCCGAATGTTGAATGCGGGAAAGTTTTTTCTTCTTGTGTCATTTTCGATTAAAATTTTTGTTGAGCTTGGGGGTTGATTCATTTATTATGACTTGGACATGTCGTTAATTTTTCTCTTTCGTAGCTTTTTGGATGAATGTTCTTTTTTAAGATTATAGAATGTGTGTTAACTGTAACAAATGATGCCGTGTTCCCTATCTAATTAATAAGCCTAACTTCGTAATTAACTACCATACTGTATTTTAAAATCGTGTTGTTAGATAAATGGATGTGACAAAAGTGTTCCGTTTTGCTGGATTGCTCTTTTTTATCATAAGGATTTCAAAATTTAGTGTTTTTAGTTTGCATTATATAAGCTCTGGCACTTTTTAAGTGAAATGAAGTAAATGGTTATTTATTGCTTTATTTTGTGCTCTACTTGAGTATTGAATTTTGTATTCTGTAGAGAGATTTTTAGGGTTTAGTTTTTTGAAAATGAATATAACTTGGATGTTTTGCTGCATTTTCCATCCTAAATTTTACATTATTCTAAATCTTTTACATTGGGTAGGTAGGATTTTAGGTCAATGATTCAGTTGTCCTTGAGATTCCTGAAAAAAATTCAGGAATTAAATTTGATTTTCCCATATTTATAATTATAATATGTGCATTATGAAAAAATTGGCTTGTCCAAACCGTTCCCTTTGAGTTTGCTCGGATTCAAGCGATAATGTTAGGATTCTAAACCCGTTCTCATAACCGCTCTTTCCTCGTTGGCTCTTTTCTGATGTCGACTATTTCAGTACACCAGAGATTCGATTCCACTGAAGAGCACTCAAAAGAAAACGTTATAGTCTGTGTAATTAAAATAGGCGGTTGGACGTCATCAGTTGATGTTCGTCGCCTTGGTAACGAAGGAGAAAACGTAAGCGGTTCTGCTTTATTTTTGCACATCAGTTAAGGCAGGGCTTGAAATTAAATTGAAACTTTGAATCTTAATAATTATAAAACTAGTTCGAATTTTTTAAAGAACCAAACGGCAATCTTTTTGGAAAAAGTAATTTAATATTTGTTTAAAATTTTGTACTTCTACCATGATTAGTTTTTCTTTTATAACGAAAAAGGTGTTTCGATTATTTCATTGGCTGCTGCAACACGAGTTAGATTCAATGACAATCTCGGGCGGTTGTGGGCTTGGCGTGATGTGGGGAAAAATAAGACTGGTAGAAACCATGGCAACGCACATGGGAAAGGTGTGAGACTGGGGAAATCACGTGACTTTTCAACCGCTGACTAATTACACAGACTATAATGATGTACTACTAGAATACTCTTCCTCCTTCTGCGTTTGATACACTTTCCTCTTCCCCGAAATAATTAACGATTAGTAACTACTGTTTGTTTCTCTGACTTCACTACACATCCAAAAGAATAATCTCCCATCATCCTTCATTCCGTGACACCATCCAGCCAGAAATTTCTTTTACGTCCCAACGGAAAGAAGATCCCTCGTAATTCCTCCCTCCACCTACAATAAAAAAAGAACATCCCAAACGACCCCTAGCATCGATGTTTCACTTTATCTCACAAATAACAGTCGAAACTCCCAAAGAAAATCTTCCGCACTTGTTTGGGCCGGTTCGAGAGAAAATAATGGCACCGAAAAAAGGACTATACGTTTTTCGGTAATCGATCCAACCCTGTATAGAAGAGCATTTATTTCCCCTATGTCGAGGGCACCGAAGACAGGGATCTATCTCTATTGTAGAGCGTGTTAGTGTTTTCTCTTTACTTGTAGAGTCTTTTGAGGTAACTTCTCTTTCGCGCCCGACACTCCTTAATCCTGAAAGATAGATGGCAGGTTGCCTCTAAAATCCTCTGAAGAGCCTGCCTCGGTAGGGATTAGAGAAAGAGGAAAAAATGCTTCTTCCGGTGTCCGTCCGGTGCTTAATTTTTCTTGTGAGCTGTACTGTTCTCATCCTTGTGAATATTTTAATGAGCGGTGATTGTGAGTAATGGTCGGTTGCTGGTGTTTTTTGTATTCTGGACGCCAGGGTGTGTTAAATTTTTAACTAGTGTCATAATTTCTAATTTCTGTTGCTAGGCTAGAAAATTTTGGCTGAAATTTTTCTGTTGAGACTTTAAAAGCTTAGTATGGATGCAAAATTTAAAAAAAAAATCGTAATTTATTAATGTATGCATAATAAAGATCCGGAATTCGATATTATTAAAGGCTTTTATAATCTTGGTTAATTCAATAGTTATTCGTACAGATTTGTGAAAATTTAAGACTTGCCTGTGTAAAATTAATGTCAAGATAAAGAAGTAACCTTGCTTAGTATGCTGCGTGTTATATAGTTAAGTATTTTTGATAATAATTTTAGAAAAAGGTGTGAGCATAGATTTTCCTGCTGAACTACACTTATATTCCACCTGTACTATTTGTCTGCAATACGTAGGTGGGCAATTCCACGGGTAACTGACAGACATTTTTTAAGAAAAACACTTAGTATTTTGTTATTTTCTTCCCAAAAGTAAATTTGAAAAATCCACCGAGTTTATTGCTTTCTTGTTAGCTAAATCTAATGGCACAATTAAATTTTCAAAATATGTTTTTATTTATTTTTGAAAAATTTTAAACAACATGGTAACTGACTGACATTTATGAAACATTTATGTCAGTCAGTTACCATGTTGTTTAAATTTTTTCAAAAATAAATAAAAACATATTTTTAAAATTTAATCATGCCATTAGATTAAGCTAACAAGAAAGCAATAAACTAGGTGGAAAATGTTTTTTAATGTATTTCTGGGAAGAAAATTACAAAATACTAAGTGTTTTTCTTAAAAATGTCAGTCCCTTGGCCCAGCTATAAGGTGTATTTTCTTGTGTTTGTTATCTAAATAGGTTAGGTTGGTATCTTGCCGTATTGTGTGAACACCGTGTAACAGCTTTCATATGAGTACTTAAAGGAATAAAATCAGTTGGGGAGTATTGATAAACTATTATCTCATAAAGCCCAATATTTCTTTTCTGCCGTCTTAGTTTTAAGCTATATACCTTTTCCAAAATGTTCAAACTAGAAAGTGTTTAGTGAAAGCTAGCAAAGCTTTTTCCAATAGTTAATATCAAATTGGGAAAACGATCAATAGTGTAAATTCAAAATCGATTTAGTCAAATCTTTGCAATCTTTTCCTCTTCCTTTTAAGCTATTTTGGTTTATTGATAAGAAACTCAAAATATATTGCCTCTCTAGATTTGGGATATTATACTTTAGTGCTGTCGTCCAGTTGAAAAAAAATTAAATTATCCACATGAAAAACTTTGATTTTTAAGTGGGGTTTTTTAAAGCTATTTGTATGCATAAGTTCTTATCTGAATAGACTTGCATAGAACTAAATCATAGGAAGGAACTAAAATTCAAAGAAAATCAACCCATTTCTCCCCTACCTCTATTAAGGTCTGCGTTAAATGTATCTTGATATTCTACAAGATTTAAAGCCGCGTAATATACTATACTGTACAAAAACGGTTTCCCAAGTAATTGGGATATAAATGCTTCGCTTTTTTAAAACTCAAAACCGGCACATCCCGACTACATGAAACCTAATGAACTAATGAGTAATTCAGAGATCTATCCACAAAGTACCGGAAACTGTATCCCCATGCAGTCCTGCTTTGGATGGAAATATCGCCCTGCATTAAAATGCGGCCCTGGAATAAATGGAAACTTATCAATAAGGACAGTTTTATACGCTTTAACTGTAACCATCGCCCGAGGCCTGTGGGTGTTTGTTTCTCTACTTTCAAACGCGAGCGAAAACAGTTTAGAAATGAATGTGTACTTTTTCGAAAGCCTCCCCCCGAGGCCCTGGCTTTTCTCGAAGAGAGAGAGAGAGACATTTCTTTATTTACACACCCGCCATCTTTTTCTGTATTATTATTATTCAACCGTGCGATTTAACTGCGACTTTAACGAAGGCCGACTTTATATTATCGTCGTAGGAGTAAAGGCAGTTATTGTTTGCACACTGCTCTCGGGCTCGTGTGGAGGTTCCCCCCCTTTGTCTGCCGAAGAAATGCGATTCGAAATTTTTAGTGTTTGGAGAAAGTTTTTTTTCCATCCCTAAAGGATTGTCATTAGAAAGGGAGACTCGGGAAATTGAAATATTGAGTTAATATATTCTTTCAGGGTTCATTCTTCTTTGCCTCTTTTGTTGCATTTCTCTTTCGCTGGGTGATTTATGAGTTTTTATATCGAGTATTAAGTAAATATTTTCAGAATATCTCCTATTATATTTTTGAAAATGAGGAGTAATTTTGAGGAGTAAAAGCACCTTAAATGAAATGACGCTTTTAATCTAGGAGTACTGCGTCTATTCAATGCCTACGAAAAACATAGATCTTTAAGCATAAGTGAATATAAAGCTATAATCTCTATAAGTGAATGTAAAGTTATTTTTCTCTTTAAGTGAATGTTATTTGTCTATTTAAGTGAATGTTAAGTTATTTGTCTCTATAAGGTGAATGCAAAGTTATTACTAGTTGTTATTTCACCGTATCTTAAATTTGTTAGTGTGTTTCATGGAACATAAGTTTCATAATTCGTGGAATTTTTAGCTTATACTTCTAACATAAAAAAACGCAAGAAACTCGTATATCGTTAAAAAAATAACTGTAAAAATTTAATTTTAAAAAATTATTGGTATTCCATAATTTTTGTTAAAAATGTATTGCACTTCTTTTTTTTCAATAAAGCGAAAGCTAGAACGAATCGTCTGTGTGGATAAAATCATAAACTTTCTCAGTTGAAAGTTTAATTTCGCCCTCAAAGCCGTCCTCCGAGCCTTCGTATTTAGAGCTAAAAGTGAAAAGATGTGCCAGTTTATCTGCTCTGTCCGTGCGGTTACCATGGCGATAGCCTCCCAAATGGTTGGACCGTATCACGTTTAAGTGTGAATATTATACTCGAGCTATGAGCATTTATCATGGCTGAAAGACGAACGTATATACGCATTAGTCTCTTCTGCAATGTTACGCGTTAATGTACTGAACCCTAAACTCAAATTGCTTGGCCCTATCCCATCATAAATGCTAAGTATATCGTGTTTTGTTGCTATCCTCTGTCGGGGGGAAATAATTCGGAAATGATCGCTTATTTGCATGTTTTGTCGAATCATTAATCTGAAGCTCGCGTTAATAGAGAAATATCATTATTAACCTGATGGTTTACTCTGTAATCTTCTGAATTGGTACTAACTAGTTTGTGAAAAGTTGTTGGTTTTTGAAAGTTCTAGCTGACTTTGCAGTTTTCTTAAAGTAACCATGATTTATGTTATAGTTTTAGGAAAATGTTTCCTCCGATAACTTGTTGTAAATTCAAACTTATCCGTGTCCTTCTATTCAAAGTGCCGAAACTGGTCCGCTACGAATTTGTAAAAGCTAATCCGAATAAAGTTCAGAATCTCTTGATGGAACCTCTTCGATGTCCATGACGGGAAATAATTAGCATGAATTCATTATATGATCCATTAGAATCGGGAAAATTCGCTGCGTGACTAAAAGTAGGCGTTGATGGAAACCTAACTTAACTATGATGAGGACCCAAATGATCCCTTATAATGATAGGATATGCAGTGACTGTTGATAGCGATCAACGCCCAAAGCTTAGCGGAGAAGTTTACTTTACCCCTGAAGTCTAAGCATTCCAAAGAATGTCTTTATAAACTGCACTGGCGAATAAAATAAGCTTCATACAAACCATAATGTGCTATGAAGCTATGAGGCTGGTTAATAACGAGTTCGAAGACATTTTCAGTCCTTTTACATAGATTTTGATATATCATCCAATAATATTTTCAAAGTCATACTCACTCATCTAATGATACATCAAGCAAGGGATGCAACATTTGCTGTCAAAGAGAGTTTATAGGTACATATGTACTCTTATATTGGGCGCTTTCCCCCATATCCGTCATTAATTTTTTATATGTATTTCCCCTGGAAAATGTCAAGGAATCGTTTGCTGAAATTGAGAGCGAGTAACCGCAGGTAACTCCTATAACACAAGACATTCCATGATTGAACGACTCTGCAAACTAACGAAGTGTGGTGATAACTGGAGAACTCTCTTCTCTTTCAGGGGGTTTTGTCACTAAATAAACACCACCTAATCCACCCCCACAGTTTGATCCTTCGATTGGGTTTATCAGTATGCTACACGTACAAACCCTCGCCCCACACCAAATCCAATAGAAGCAAAGAAGGTCTGATGTTGCATTACCACCCCAATCCCCATTTCTTCCCACATACTGAGGATCATACGCCCCCCCCCCCTAAAACGACCCATAATCTCTGATATCAAAGCCGGACATCATGAGCCATCCCATAGGAAGAAGGGGAAAATCCTTTCAGGAAGAAACCTAACGAACCCCTCCTCTCTGGGATACCGCAACATCTAGTCCAGTAACCAGGTAGTAGAAAAGGGGCGTTTCAGGAAAAAAATACAGAAGTTTTTTTCTCAACGGTTTTATATGTTTTCGAGGGTGCTGAATCCGAATATCAACTTTGCTAACAAAATTTCGCATGGGAACATTGAAAAAAATCGAAAAAATCCTAAAATTTTACCCCTTTTTTTGTTTTTTTCCTTCTAGCACGTAAAGTATAGATTTCTCAGAGAAAAAGTCAATACGAAAGTTAAAGTACTCTAAACAAGCTAAAAAAAAGTCAATTACAGCATTTCTGTCAGACTAATAGTTTGGCCGCTAGAGCGCGCTGAAAATCAGACAATTTCCGTCCCGTTGGTAGAAAATCCTAAAATTTTCACTCGCAGCTCAAAAAACCCGTATATTTTACAATATAGTACTAGAAAAGTATAATTTAAAATATTTTACACGTAAAAACCTTTCAAACTAGCCTAATATTAATTAATTTAATGTTTTATTATTAAGGGTTTTCTCTGAAAGATCATATTCTATAGCAACGTACAGTAATACAATCCATATTGTTAATCACAAAGAAAAAAATACAGAAGTTATTATCTCATCGGTTTTATACAATTTCGAGGATGCTGAATCCGAATATCAACTTTGTTAACAAAATTTAGCATGGAAACATTGAAAAAAATCGAAAAAATTCTAAAATTTCCCCCCTTTTTTTGGCTTTTACCTTCTAGCTCGTAAAGTATAGATGTCTCAGATAAAAGGTCAATACAAAAATTAAGGTACTCTAAACAAGCTAAAAAACGTCAATTACAGAATTTATGTTAGACTAATAGTTTAGCCGCCAGAGCGCGCTTAAAATCAGACAATTTCCGCCCCGGCGGAGAAAAATCGCGTAAAAACGTACTCAACTGTTGTATACGACTTAATTAAATGCTATACTAAGAAATTCTGGACATTTTCTTGAAACCAAGAGTGGAGAAATTTGTTTTGCGAATAGTTAGAAAGAGTAAAAGTTTTTTTCAGAGTTTAACAAGCTTCATGTTTTTTGCATAATTTTAAATATGTGTATTATTCGTAAATATTATAAATCTTTAAAACCCAATTCAAAATCCCAAGTTAATGGAAGGTCCCATTCTTTTGGGAAAAATATTTATGACATAAATAAATCCCAAAAAACAAAAACAACCCCTCATGTCCACCACTTCAGGCGAGGAGGCGGTGTCATTATCTCTGCGGGGGGTAGGAGTCCTATATGGAGGTGATTTTAATCAAACAACAATAAACCAATAACGATTCAAGGAATATTTATCATCTGCCTATAAAATTTCAGCAAACCTTGCCTCATTACCACCAACTCTAGATGCAGCAAATCAACATTGCTTGCGTGTTTTCCACCAAGTGCAACTCTGGTTGGGGAATAACCTTGATGCCAAACAGTGGGGTTGGAAAGCCACGAAAAATGGCCTGATTCCCATAACTACGCTACAAGCACCGGCGCCAGACAAACTTTTGCGATTAATTTCTTGTAAATGTAAGAACTGCTTGGGAAATTGTGGCTGTAGAAGAGCAGGACTGTTTTGTTCAAACATTTGTAAGACGTGTGAAGGAAAATGCTCCAACATTGAAACATTGAACTTCGAAGATGAACAGGATTTGGACGATCAGACCGATTCCTTCTTACTCCACTTAGCATGAGACTACTAAAGGTAAGTCCCTAAAAAAATTCATTACATTTAAAAATATGTCTGGTGTAAACAGACTTTGATTTAATTAAATACAATTCTAAATGAAATTTTTCTTCAATTATCTCAGGGTATTCCAATTCGAGAACATGAAAACTCTTTGCCAAATTTTCGAAGGAAGAAAATATTGTATATTGTAATCATGAAACACATCATTTGCTACTATCAATTAGAAATGCATGAACTTTTAATACAATTTATGGTCTTTTATTAATTTCCCATTTCGTTTTATCAGTTTTTGAATTGAGTGAAAAATATGTTTTGTAATTAGATTACTTATTTTCTTATCTGAGCAATTCCCTTTCCATAAAAATCGTTCAATAATAAAGCATTTACTTTAATTTTATTTAGTTTTATTTCATGTACAAAATTAGAGAGTATGTTTTTATAGTAGGTACCCTAACCTACACATGAAGGTGTTTTAGGACCCTAGTTGATTCTATCGGGATTTTTTCATCTTTGGGAAAAAATAATCTTAAGTTTAGCGCGCCCTAGTGGCCAAACTATTAGTCTGACAGAAATGCTGTAATTGATTTTTTTAGCTTGTTTAGAGTACCTTAACTTTTGTAATGACTTTTTCTCTGAGAAATCTATACTTTTCGTGGTAGAAGGAAAAAAACAAAAAGGGGGGTAAAATTTTAGGATTTTTTCGATTTTTTTTCAATGTTCCCGTGCGAAGTTTTGTTAACAAAGTTGATTTTCGGATTCAGCATCCTCGAAAATGTATAAAACCGATGAGATAATAACTTACACATTTTTTTCTTTGTGATTAACAATATGGATTGTATTACTGTACGTTGCTATAGAATATGATCTTTCAGAGAAACCCCTTAATAATAAAACATTAAATTAATTAATATTAGGCTAGTTTGAAAGGTTTTTACGTGTAAAATATTTTAAAGTATGCTTTCATAGTACTATATTGTGAAATATATGGGTTTTTCGAGCTGCAAGTGAAAATTTTAGGATTTTCCACCGACGGGACGGAAATTGTCTGATTTTCAGCGCGCTCTAGCGGCCAAACTATTAGTCTGACAGAAATGTTGTAATTGACTTTTTTTAGCTTGTTTAGAGTACTTTAACTTTTGTATTGACTTTTTCTCTGAGAAATCTATACTTTACGTGGTAGAAGGAAAAAACCAAAAAAAGGGGTAAAATTTTAGGATGTTTTCGATTTTTTTCAATGTTCCCATGCGAAATTTTGTTAGCAAAGTTGATATTCGGATTCAGCACCCTCGAAAACATATAAAACCGTTGAGAAAAAAACTTCTGTATTTTTTTCCTGAAAAAACTACCTAGTTACTGGACTAATCATCCTATCGGTGATTCATCCATCGGGATGTTGGAAAAGCTCCTGCCATTGGCCACACGTCATTGGCTGTCAGGTGCACTCGGTAAAATCGGGTTATTTCGCAAATTAATGACAGGTCCCGGGCTTTGATTGGGTGGTAATGATGCAGTGGGTGAAGGGGGGTCTTTTTCGATAGGGGTGTTGTTTGTGGGTAGACGAGTCTGGGGCCTGAGCATGATCATATCGTTTATAGTCCTATTCGACAAAAGTCGAAAAGGAGTAACCGAAAACACCTTCTTGTCATTCCACAATCTTCGTTTGCTTTTCGAAAGGCCGCAGCACGAAGTTCAGTTCGACATGAGATCTAGCTTTCTCCTTCGAGAAGCGTTTGGCCAATCAAAAAAGAGTGGTCCTTTCGAACAGGGTAGCTGGGTCGCCATATTGCCTGCATTGCCTTCTTAGCGAAAATAAATAACCTGGCAATTATGGACCGTTTCAATAATTACAATATATTTCCTGAACCTAATAACACTTTTAGCAATAAAAACCCCTTTTAAACAACAAATATTCTCTGTTTAAAAAATCAAAACGACTTTTAATTTTCTGGCAGTAATGTGCTGCCATCTGTAATCGGAAGGCTAAATGAATTGGTTTGAATGACTTTTGGTTATTGAAACTCCCTGACGGTTTTTACTCTATTAATATAATCTCTAAATCGTGTAAAAATACCTTTTTACAATGAAAGAAAAATTATCACATCCTAACAAGCACCCAATGACGTATATTTTTATGAATAGAATATTCATCCATTTACAAACTAATAGAGCCGATTTGCAGTGTATTGAGCATGCCCTGACCTACGCATAGAAAACTTAGTTCCTTCGCAAAAAAAAGATATTGCTTCATCCAAAGGTTGAAAATTAATTCTTAAGACCACTTCTTGATGTACAAAGAATATTAATCTGAAAAGTAATGTCATTGTTTCCTGAAAATGCATTGTAAATTTTTTCGAAATCGCTTCCGAGTGCTCCGGAGGTGTCGGTATGAAAGTTTCGGCTTGCTGGCAAAAAACGAAGTCGTTGTCGGGTTTCGAGAATGAGTCGAAAGCTTCGTGCTGTGACATTTTGCTGAAGTCTCGTAATGTGACGTCATGAGTGCGAGAAGACGGGTTTCGACTGGTAGACGATGTGATCATGCTCAGGCCCCTGGTGTTAAGGTTTTGTGTTTTTGTCGTCGTCTGGTTCTGTTAATGAGAATGCGGTGATTAGTAATTTAATTATCAGCAGCGTGAAATTAACTTTCGTTTGTGGAGTTTAAATAGATTTTTAGGAATTATTAACGGGGCGTTGTGGGTAAATTTGGGTTTCTCGTTGTTTCACAGTTAAGTTCTCAACTTAAGTTAGTGGAAATGAAGCAGATTTTTATAAACAAGTGTTCTGATTAAATATCGGGTTCTAGTTTATTCTTTTGAGACTCACCATATCAACCTCATTAACCCATAGAGTAGAATTAAAAAAAGAGATAATTGTTTCGATATCGAGGTATTAATTGTGTTACTTCCATTCTTATTCCCAGTTTATTTTTAGCTTGGAGAAAGCTTATTCAATGCTTTTTTTTAAACTTTTCTCAAAATGAAAATTTCTTTTCTTTGGTTTTCCTATAAAAATTGTTTTTTAAAAAAACATTTTATCGAATAACTTTGCACCAAACCGAATCAATCTTTTTAATTACTTAGTGTTCACTTTTTTTAGGTCTTTCAATATTAGAAATGATAAAATTTTTCGGATTATTACATGCAAATACGATAATTTGGGTTTTACGTTAGCGACTTTTCTGAAAAGTGCTCAGAATGGTAATAATTCTTCGGGATCAATTAAGAAAAAACAACGCGACGTCTCGGTGATAAAAATGGTTTGGCCTTTAGAAGGAAAAGATAAATTACTGACCTAAATGAAAGTTTTTGATTAAGTACCTTTCCATCAACTAGCCTTAACTTTCTTCTTAACTTTAGTGGAACTGTTAACGGTCTCATTATTGAATAAATTAACTGGGTTGTCTGTTTAAAAAGGTAATTTTTCTTGAGCTTGCTAGTTTTAACCACAACGATAAACTTTAATTAAACTGAGAACATCTAAAGTTTTCGGCTGGGGAAAAAGTTCTTCGGAATTACTATGGTTGCAGCAAAGCGTTCTCGGCAGTATTGACGTCCTGCATAAACTTTATCGGGTGCTAAAAATAAATCTTGTTTGCTTTCAAATCTATTTTATCAAAGGTATGCCCGGTGTTCTCGACATTTTTCTGAAAGCAAAAGAGTATTTCTTCCTTTTATTACATAACCTTCCTTATTCATCTCCGAACGAGTCTCAAGTTTCATTGAAAGAAACTTGTAATCAAAATTATTAAATTTTTACTCCGTAAATCAAGCTTTTATTAAAGATGAAATCAACCCATACCTTTGATGCGATATACCCAAACCAGGATTCTCTCTCGTCCTATTTAGAAATGAAAAGCTTCCCCGTTAATGTTCGATATGAATGGTCGCAAGTCGCAAGATTGGAAATTTTTCTATATCAAAAATCGAAAATAATGAGCCATTGCAGTGAAATATATTCCCCGAAGGCTTTCTATACATTTCTTTTGATCTCCGCGAAAATTTTGCTCGCTTCGGCGATTTCGAAGGGAGGCGGAAGAAATCACCGCACCCCCTTCTGAGCTGAAATTCTCTTCCTCTCTCCATCCGCAGTTTTTTCTATCTCTACTTTCTCTCTCTCTCCTCCTCAATCAAATTATCTTTTAAACGTTTAAAAATCTCTTCCTTTCGCTTACTTAGTAAAAAGTACATAGCCGTGTTCGAGTGGCGTCGGTTAATAAGTTACGAATTTTATATCGGGGAAAATGTTTCGAGAAGAGTGTTTTTTGATCCGGCTCGCTTTCCTTCTTGTTATTTTTTAGAAACTGTTGTATGAGAATGTTGAGAACTCTGTGCTTTTTAGCTGACGTACCTGAATTTGTTCTTAAGAGACGAGGTGTGCGTTATTAAGTTAAATAATCTTATCTTTGGAAGAATTCCCGGCATTTACAATTTTTTACACTATGGTCTTTTTTTGGATGTTTTCCAAACGATGAACTTTTTTCTCCCCATGACGAGCTGAATAACATAATATCTTACTTTGTTGTTAGCTTATTAGAAAGATTACAGTTAAGTATCGTGCAATTTAGTCGCTTCCAATGTTCTGTAGTTTTTCCCTTTTAAAAGAAGATCCTTATATAAACCGAAGAAGCTGTGTTCATCAAATAAAGGCATGCGTTCTGCAATTAATATTTCAAATGAACTCATTCCTTTGGTACCATTCTTTTTACTAATTCCTTTTAGTTTTCATTCATAGATGAGTTGGTTTTTAGTTAGTTTTTTAAAATTTAATGCAAATCCTGTATCTAATTCTATCTGCTTTTTTAAATAATTAGGAACGTGACTTTTAAGAAACATGTCGATGTGTGGTCTAACTAAAATAATCCTTATCTGATTATTCTTATCTTTAAGTTTTTCGACTACAAACTGCGAAAATATTTTGTTAAGTGTAAAAAAAAGCTGCCTCGTATTTTTACATCTATAACTTTGTTTCGTTTCATAAAAAATGATATTATAATAATAATAATTTTTAATAATAATAATAATTTTTTTATTTTTTGCTTTAAAAATACCATCTACAAAATAAGATTTGGTCACCAAGAGGCAACAGAGCCAGTACTGGTGACTACTTAAATTATATAAAAAGTAGGTAAATAACAATAATAATTAAGTTTATATAAAATTACAAAATTCAAAACAACAGAAACGATAGAAAACAAAATAAGGTTTTTGAATTAATAAATAAACACAAGGCATAAATTTATCAAAATATACATTGATTAAACATTCTGGACAAAACTGGAAAATATAAAGAGTAATTTCGCTTCTAAACGTGGAAAAATAAATCAATATCGTCAATTTCAATTAAAAACGTAAATAAAACTTTCTTGAAATGATAATAGTTGTTTATTGACTGCAACTCTAATGGTAAACTATTATATAACTTAGGAGCTAAATATAAAAAATGCTTGCGATATATTTCTTTACGTATAGCTGGTAGTTCAAAGATTATAATTAGGACGTCTATCTGAAATGTTTTCTTTTAATTTACAGAGTGATTTATTTTTAAAAAGTTGTAAAATTATTCTAAAAAAGGCATTATAACGAATTGGTAGTAATCTTAGGGATTTATAATGAGGTGTATTAGTAGTTTTAAAGTAATTTAAAATTTTGAAGCATTTATTCTGTACAGATATAATCGGATACAAATTGGATTTATAGTCACTCCCCCAAACTAAAATTCCATAATTAATAATAGAATAAAACCATGAGTAATAAAGAGTGATCAGAAAGTCTTTTGAAATTTTATTTTTTAGGTAGTAAAACTTATAAAGAATAAAACGAAGTTTTTTAGAAATTTCATTGACATGCGTTTTCCATTTTAGGTTGCAATCAATATACAAACCAAGGTATTTAATACTATTAACAGATTGAAGAGAATAGCATGAACAATTCGAAAATGCTGCGCAGTTAGGCGAGTGATACTTAGGTTCAAAATTAAAGCTAGGGTTCTTCAAACTGAAATATATGTATTTAGTCTTATTCAAGTTAAATTCTAGGTGATTTGATGAGAACCAATTACCAATAGTAACTAAATCCTGTTCTACTTGTAATTTAAGAGTATCTAAATCGGAACATGAATAAAGCAGAACCGAGTCATCAGCATACGAAATAATAGATCCAAATAATTTTAATTTACAGAAATCATTTATAAAAACTAAAAAAAGTAAAGGTCCTAAAATAGAACCTTGAGGAACACCCTTGGTGAGAGAAATAAAACTACTATAATCACTGTCTATTTTTACTCTTTGTTGTCTATTATGTAAGTAAGATACAAACCAATTTAAAATGTTACCTCTTATTCCAGCATAATTGAGTTTTTGAATTAAAATTTTATGATTAACGTTATCAAATGCCTTGGAAATATCCAAAAATATGGCTAGGGTCTTTTTGTTATCATTTATGCTGGTATAAATAAAGTTAGTGAATTTCAAAAGAGCATCTGTGGTGCTTCTTTTTTTTATAAAACCATATTGGTTTATTCAAACCAATAAATATGTTTATTATAAGAATATTTGTAATTTTTCTTTCGCCAATACGGGTTTTTCCTCCTGGCGAATCATAATTTGTTTTTTTCGTTCTGTGTTTGTATTTGTATTTTTATAAGAATGAATGTTTAAATAAAAAAATGATGAAATGGTAATTGCATTCTATCAATTCTCGGGGCATCGTCCCATCCCATATACAAAATATTTTATCCATTTTCGACTTCAGGGGTTCATCTAGAGATAATACCTGGTCTTTTTGTACTTAATTTTGCAACTGACCCGTGTTTGCCCCGCCTGGTAAATAGTAAAATGTGGAATAAAGAAGAACTATCAGGAACAGCACCTATCTTAATGCGGTAGAAGTACTAGATCACTCCTATAATACCCACTCTCCCTTTGAAACCTCTCTCCCCGACTTCTGCTTGCTCAGTCACTCTATCGATTCGTAAGATATAAAGGACATTAAACCTCGTCTGAGTCATCATACCCTACTGGCATTTCCTTGGAATATCACGCCGCTTTAAATCCATCCCGAAACGAGATATTTCCGGAAGGATGACCCCCCCCAACCCCAAACGATCGAGCGTGTAATAATTTAACTATCGGATCTAGCTTTTTAATTGGCCCCGCAGCGTGGGCCCCCGTGTCACCGACAGAAAGGGCTTAAATTAACAACGCACTGGTAGGGAACTCTCTATTCCATTTGTACAAATTAAAGTCGTTAATAACCCTCCTCCCATAGCGCTCTGTTGTAATAGGATGAGTTGAGCACTAGTGTTTATCTCGTTTTGAACTGGCTTTCGAATAAAACGAAATTTATTTAGCGTTTCGGCGTGATGAATAGGATCGTACCTGTTGTTTGTTGTTGGATGGTTTTATAATGGAGGCATTTTGCCGTGGGCGAGTGTGTGGATTTCTCCTCCGTTGGCGGTTTTTAAGATGAAATTCGTTCGGTTTTGTTGTTTGCGTGGGTTCGTTTTCTCCCCCTCAAAGCGTTGGCTTTGTCTGTTTAGTTAGTTGGCTTACGTCACGATTGTTTTCTGCTCTCGTGTTTCGAATCCAATTAAAATGTTTTCCCGCTGCTCTCCTCGAGGCTAGATCTTGTTTTCTATCCACGTGATATGGAGCCTCTTCTATATAACCTCTGACGTTGCGATATTGAAGCTTTTCGTATTTAGTCTCCGTTATTGTGATTTATGTTAAATACACCGGAAAATTCTCTGTAAAATGTCTACCTACTCAACCGGACTATTGTTTGAATTGAAAATACCATCTTTACACGCTTTGAGGTTCTATTCTATTCGCCGTTTATAATAGCAGCAGATATTGGACGTCAAATATTGAAAGCCAGATTTTCAAACCAGCACAATCATCTACCATTATAATTTTCGAGATAATAATGTATAATGCCTCGTATTTCTCATCATCTTGATGATCTATAACCAATCAAGTCTGCTTTTCACGGCGTAAAAAGAAAACAGTGCCCTATATAGATCACCTTTGAATGTCAGTATTGTGTTCTAACGCATCCCGAACAACTGCATTCATATGCTAATACGTCCGGTGCGCTTTCGCCGACCTTTTGTCCCGATTGTTATCTCCCCACTACAACACATGTCCAAAAGGCGGTATATCGACCCTGGCAGGGTTGATCTAATAAAACCCTTTAATTTGCATACTCATTCCGTCCGTCATTGTCTCTTAGTAGAGCCTCCTCGTCTAATCCTTCCTCCCATCTCCTGCATCAGAAAAGTGAATAAACGGGCGAATCAACCGAAATTGATAAGGAAGGATATCGAGGCAGGGAAGAGGGGATTATCGGATCTGAAAAATTGATACTTTGGGTGGGAAGACAAGGTCGCGTTTATTCGGTGTCCCATTTACTAGGCTGTCAGGGAGGATTTGATGGCGGAAGGGGTTATCTATCCCGCACAGAAAAATGAAATTTCCCCCCGTGTAGAATGTGAAAGTAGGACGGGTACGGGTATTGATTATGCGATGGGAGAATTTATTTTCGAACCCCAGCATAAAAATTGGTTCGTTGAAAGTTTTGGCGATGTGAAGAAATTGCCTATCTTCCTACTATCTAAATTTCGCTAGCGAGTGATTGGTTGGCGGTTTTGAATGGAGTTGTGGTTAAACTAGACCGCAACTTAAGTTGAACTTACTACGTCACTAACAAGCAATGTAGTTCCCATCGCGGTGTCTGAATTTCGAGTGAAACAAAGAACGTCAGTTTTAAAATATGATTATTTCGTTAAAGCCTTGTATAATAGTGTCTTTTTATCACGAAGAAGTTAATGTAGAAGTTCCTCCTATCAACCCAACAGGTTTTGTGTTTACTCACTTTCTCCTTCCGCGTAGTGACGTACTGGGTTCAGGAAACGCTGCTGTGAAGTAGCGCTCTGAAAGTTTGTTTTCCAGCGGTGAGAGTCTTATCGCTGGAAAGCAAGTTCTACAGGTCGCTCGCTGTTCGGAGAGGTAGAAAAGTTTAACGGTGCGGTAGGCAGAATAAAGAAGGGATATGTTGTTAAAAAAATAAGTTTCGCTCTCTACAAATTTATTATTGTACTTCTTAACTATTCCTTTTAAAAAAGAGATGCATGTTTTTCCGAGGTCTGTATCCATTTTCTTTCGGCATTAAATTGGATAATTAAATGCCAATATATCGTCTACGCACTTAATGAGAAATGATGCAAATCAGATTTCCAATCTCATCTAAAACGCATCTCTGGCTAGATTCAAACTGACTATGTTCGGTGTTTCTGCAGTCCATCAGATCGCCATTTGCTGGACCTCTACTCATTTGTACGATCAATATGCGCATCTAAAGCTGTCTGGTATTAAGTCTGCTAGAATCAATATGCTAAATTTCGATAGTCTCTCTGAGAAACATTATTACTTTCACCTATTTATACAAGTTTAATGTTTGTCGAGTTGAAATTTTAACTGTTTTTAATAGCATAATAGTTTTAGAATGCGTTTTGTTTTGTTTAAACGATATTATCAAACTATTTAATGAAAACTACTTAAGGGGACATCCATAAATTACATGAGGTGTTTTTTTCAAAAATCTGGACCTCCCCCCTTGGTGAGATTTTGCTGGACCCCCCCTCCCCCCACGTGAGATTTACCTACAACCATTAAAAATAATTTTCTATCCTATTCGTTCGCATCTTGTGCTCCACAGCACCTAAAACTTTTCCATTATTAATGATGTGGGGTAAAAAGATATTATTCCGCCTAAAAATCACCACAGTGGCTTATCTGTGGGTATTATTTCTTTCGTATACTTAAAAAATCGTTTAATTTCTAACTTAAAAAGTTGACGTGAGATTTTAATCAACCCCCCTTGGTGAGATTTTCCAAACCCCTCCCCCTCCCTTTTTGACCTCACGTAATTTATGGATGTCCCCTAATGATGTTGCTTAGAATCGGACCTTGAAAAAGTACCCGAACCTGCGAACCTGGTTCGGGGGAAGCCACTGCCAGCTCCATAGGTGCAATACATAAGGTTTGGGTAAATTTCAGTTAAGTTCTGAGGAAGGTATCAACTTTTTTCCAGGTTCGCTTAGAATTAAGTGTCATTTAAATATACTTTGAAATGTTCGGTGTTCATTTAAGTAAAATTAAAATTTTGATTTAAAAACCCGTCCCTTATATTCTTCATTTGATCTTTTTAAATAAAATATAATAAATTTTTTGTGAGAACTTGACATTTAAAAATGCGTTTAGCTACGTGCATATTTAAGAATTGAAAATATATTTTGGAATACGCGATATAGTTTGAAATATTTAAAAAAAGTGTGGGAGCATAGGGGCCATCCATAAATGATGTCACACTTTTTTTTGGCCATTTTTGACCCCCTCCCCCCCTTTGTCACAAACTGTCACACTTCCCCATACCCCCCCCCTCTGTCACATGTCACGCTCTTAAACCAATAATATGTCTAATACACTAATTAGAAAGTGCCTGGAACCAAGGGTTTTTTTCGTTAATTTTCAGCTGCAGAATGTGATGTCACAACTTCCAAAACCCCTCCCTCCCCCTTGTCACAAACTGTCACGAATTGATTAACCCCCTCCCCCCTCTGAGCGTGACGTCATTTATGGACGGCCCCATAACGAACAGCATTTCTAATAATACTATCTCGTTCTCTACTGCAAGTCTCCACTAAACCTTTAATTTTCCCATCTATATGAATATCTCCCAATCTACCCATAAAAACATCTTTCTCACGAGAAAATATTCCTCTCATCCATAATGATACACCCCTTTGATCCCTCTCTTCGCAGGCCTTTCTTCGTTTTACATCGTCAGCAAGGTATCGTCGGCGCGACAGCCCCGAGTATTTATATCGTACCGATCGATCAACGCCGCGTCCAGAGATGCCACCGTCGAGGAACAAAAAACGAGATACCCTTTTTATGACGTATGCAGCAGTAGCGGCTCATACATTCATCGTGGAATGGGGGCTTCTGTCCCAGGCCCGGATATAATCCCATATTTCAACCTCCTATAGCCCGGTCGGGTTGACGTCTTGGTGCTGCATATCTGGACAGCGCGATCTGCTTTTTCTTTTTCATATAAGTCTTTTCTTTTGTGTCCACCGCCGAGTCCCTATCTCCTTTTCTTCTTCTTCTTGCCTCTGCTCTTTTTTTTGAAGGCGTTAGCTGCTGATCCAAATGTTTTGACCCGATGGCTTTCTATTTCGGGTCAGGGAATAAAAGGGATGTCGAGAGGAGTTGGAAATGTATTCGAACTCCTCTGCGAGGTTGGGCCATAACGCCTACATGGGTTCTTTTTTTGTACTGTGAGATAATTATCGAGACATTATTCCCATTTGGCGACCCCAAGCAGATTTATTTTTTTTTATTTGGCATTCTATTATTATTTGCCTTTTATCCAATTTAATACAGCCTAAAAGTTTGGAAATTTTATTCTCTTCTTAATGCTGAAACGCCTATATTCTAGTAACAAAATTTAAATCACATATAGCTGAAGTTTTAATAGGTCTATGGTAGTAGTAAAAATCGGCAATTTAAGCCGACTGATTGTATTCGCACTAGAAATATTTTTATTGGTTCATTTGATAAAGTAAAAGCTTTATAATTTAAAAAAATAACCTTTTTTATTTTGTCTTTTTCACCGATTTTAAATATTGCCTTTTTTAAGCTAGGTAATATCTTGAGTTTTTTTTTGTAGTTTAAGAATAAGTTTAAAATAAACTTAATTCCTCCTTTTAAAGTTTATTATTTTTTTTTCTTTTGAAGTTCAAAGTAATTATCACAGAATCATCCTCGTGGTATTATTTATTGGATCTAGATTAGAACTCTAAATAAGTAAAAAAAACACCAATATTATTTTGTTTAAAATTCAAACATTTAATATATTTCTCTATATTTTTCCTTTAATTTACTGCTCTTGTAGAATACTCCAGTTACTTTATTTTTCTCTTTAACCTTCGAAAGTATACAACTTTGGGATTTACTCTTTAATTCCATTTCCAACATTTCCTTACAATCGTCTTCATGTTCCGGTTACGTCATCCCATTCGAACTAAAAAAATGGTTACAATTTAATTAAAATACGTTATTATATTTATTCCTTCCATTTAATTAAGGTCAACACAATAGTATACTAAATTTGCTTCTTGACTTTTAGTACACTTATGAAAGTCAAACAATCATCAAGCGTTAATTTGTACTTCTTTATTTTGAATTTTTAGTCAACTTAACATAAGTATAATAGATGAAATTTAGTTTGAGATCGAAAGTTATTACCCCTAGAAGATTTAAGTCTACTATTGTACGTGCTCTAATCTCCTTATCTTGCGTGACTTATTCTGTATTTTAATTTGTCTCCTAAATAATTATTTTATTTTTCGTTTGGGAAATATTTTAGTTCGATATTTATAAACATGCCTTCTTGAAAATTCCTTTTCGCTACTTGAATGTTTAACACGAGAACCCTCGTGGCATCGAGATAATTAAACAATTTTAATTAAAGAATTCTGTGATATATGAGTGTTTACTTGCTTAAACTTAGCAGAATTGATCGTCCTAAAATATCAAATTGCTTTAAAAATTGAAATTCCTTTTGTAATTAACTTGCTTGACTTTAATGTTCAAGTATCTTCGTCGGTTGTTTAATAAATAGACAGGAATTCTAATTTAAAAGTTTTTACTAGAGTAAATTCGCTTTTAAAAACAGTTTCTTTTCGTGAAATAAATTTAATTAATTTTGCTCCATTGAATTTTGCATTCAGACTATAATGAATTTACATCCTTTCATTTTAATACTTTGCATATATTGGATTGAATAATACATCTCTTAATTGATTAAGATAATTTTTTTATTATTCAATTTATAACTTTATTAAAGATATTGTTTTCAACTGTTGCGTAAATATTCAATGTGCATTCAAGGACTTATACAGGCTAATTTTTGTACCGTTTATTCGGTACCTTCGCAAAAAAAATGTGCTAACAAAAACGGCACCTTCACAAAAATTATTTTTAAATGATATGTGATTTGTTTATAGTTAATTGAATATTTAAAGTGCTATAAAACTGAAGAAATAAGTAATTCATTAATTTCATTCTGCTTTCATTAATATTTTATTTAGTTTCCATTGAAAAAGTTTTGAAAAATTCACAAAAATTAAAAAGATCTTGCAATTTTTCACAAAAATTAAAATGCTGTGTAATTTTTAGTGGGGGTTAAGTTTAAAATCCTGGATTGGTCCCTGATCATTGAAATTTGCAAATTCATTCAATTTATAGCTATACAGAAAACAGTCATTTACGCCCTAAGAGATAATCTTGTTATCGATGACGAGCTCGCAAAATCGATCTTGTTGAATCGATTTCGGAGAAACTGAATTATCAGTTACACGTCATCAATGTTTAGGACACATAACCTATTATTTTCCTTTAAAATGGCCGAATCAGTTCCCTTTGTGCTTTAAGCGCAGTTTTCAAGACAGTGTTGTGCCTTGCGTTGCCATAATAACGACCCAGATTTTCGGAAAGACATAACAATGGGTAGGGGGGACATGGAATCGTCCTAATGGTCGTTCTCCACTGCTACAGCAATCAGAACGCCGGTCGTTAAGTTGCTAAATTGAAACATGATGACCCTTCCGAACAACAAGAACATTTCGTACGAAAACTCGATATTAACGCCAGATCGATACGTTCCGTACTGTGCCTTGGTTCAAGAACAAAAACAACGTTAAAGACGGGCTTTTTGAAACAAGCTTACGGTTAGGCGTGATCGGGGAAAAAAACAAAGGATCGATATATTTTCATTTCGAATTCTAATTAAGTGTCTGACTTGGGAAAAATAAGATTTCACTTACCTTTTTTTACCCTCTTTCGTTACCCTTGGTAGATTTTTTTTCTGTATAGTCTTAGATGAGGATTCCGGGTAGCCTCCTAATGAATTTCAATTAATTGAAAAGTGGAGACCGAATTGTTAAGAGAAAGGGGACTAGAGGTGAAAAATGCGAGTTCCCATCAGCTGTATTGAAAAAACGTATCTGCGTAGAACAAACTGAATTATTCATCCTTTGTATCCGTTTGTTTGTTTAGTGTGGATTTACGTTAGTTTTTATTATTTTCTCTGAGCTTTCATATTTGTGTAGAATAGATTGGGTTCATTTATTTTTTTGTTTTTCATCAATTTTAGACTCGGGATGAGGTAAATATTCGACACTTCCCTTGTGGGCCTTATTGTTTAAAATATCTAAATAAAGTCAGGTGTTATAAAATACAGGTATAAAAATTGTATCAGGTGTTAAAAACCGATTTCCATTTTCCTTTTCGGCATTTCAATAGGCATTCCACTGTAAGACGTTTTATCTTTTAATTCAAGGTTACTCTTATACAAAAAATTATATGCCTTAAACCGTTTCTATTAATTCTAAAAAAAGGCAGAATTTTCTTCTTCTTTACTAGGTAATCAGTGATTAAAGAGGTAACTATATGTAATTAATTATATTGATTTCGAAGATTATTTTTAAATTCAACGCTTTACATTTTTAACTTATGTAACATAATATTTTATTCGTGTTGAAACTAATATATTGTGTAAACTGACGAAAATAATATCAAATAAAAATAAATATCAAGCTGGCATTTTTACGTGATCACGAAATCTTCTCCCCTTGAAACTACTTTACTCTCTTTTCTTCAAGAGCAGTTTTCTCTTATGCGCATATCTCTAGAGTGGTTTCAACTTTTCCGAGAGTTTCAACGACGACGAAACTATTTTATGTGCGCTTGAAAAAAAAACTACTTTTGTTTCCAGTGTTTGCCACTTTTGATGCTAACTGAAAAGAAATGAAAAAACTCTCTTTTGAAACCCGGCTCTTCTGCGTTTTCTTCTCCATTATCGCAAACAGCCCTAAACGTACCTTTGTTCCAAATGCGTTATCCATGTTGATAATACCAGTGGACTCCAAAGAACCATTCCTGCCCGTGTCGCGAATTTTTATTTCCGAGAAATTTTTCGAAACGTGTTCGCTCATCTGTTATCCTCGACTTCGTTTCAACAAAAGCATCTTTTCGAATTTTTTTTCTCCTCTTGCTCTTTGAAAGACACCTTAAAGTTTTTTTCTCCTAGAACTTTCTTCCTTTTAACATTTCATCCTTCATTTGGATTAAATGAAGAATTGAAATCCTTAAAGGATTTGTTGCGTCTCTTGCGTCATTCGAAACCCATTACGCATTTAATTTTCGGGGCAGAAAATCTAGCCATAAGTATATAAGATTGCTTCCCATGAAAAATATATTTTTATGCATAGGGCAATGCTTTGCTCGTATTTTTGCGTTGTGTTAGAAAAATCTTCTTAACTACTTAAGCAATTCATTGTTTTTTATCCTAAAAAAAGGATTTTTCAATCCAAAAATAGCGTGTAGAAATTCAATTGTTTCCTGTATGTTTTCTTTCATTGAGTTCTAATAGGTCAAATTGTATTTATATTTCAATGAATTGTTTGTACTTTAATTCCTCCTTTTGGTATGATTTTTTGATAAAATTGATTTTGGTACAACTATTTTATTTTATAGTATCTGTTAAAATTATTTTGGACCTCAAAATTTTAAATTATTAAGATGATCTTTTTTCCGATTTGTGAGTTTATTTTGAATGTCTCGCGTTCAAACTTATTGTTAATTGAAATATTTTAAAAATAGAATTATAGCTTTGAGTTCAGTGAATCCAAAATGTGGCAAACATAAATAATCTTCTGTTCATTTTTATTAAACTATTTCCCTTTTAAAACCCTATCTTTAAAACTTCACTTTTCCAAAAATTATTCTACGTCTTATAATCAATGGAGGAAACTTAGTGGCTTTTCCATAGTAATCCAAATTGGTCCAGTAAATTGTATCCAAAAATAACTGCGGTAATCTCGACCGACGACTCAAAACCCCCAAACGGTTCATGCCTCGAGTTACTACCCGTGATGGTTCTGGAGAAGAAAGTTGAAACGATGCTGAAGAAAGAATTCTGTAGGAGAAAAAAAAGGCGGAAATGAGGGAGTTTCCTAACCATTATTTTCATCCTTCTCCCCCTCCCCATTACTTTTTCTGCTCCACCCACTTTTTTCAAGGGTGGAGAACACTCTTTTTTATACGAGAGATGTGCGATCGATATCAGAGGAGTATTACTGGTTATTATTATTGAGACTCTTTTCTTTCTTCTCTCTGATCGAAGTTTTTGTCGCCTTCTTCTCTCCCCCGGGAGACTCGGAAGGTAGTAGCTGGTAATTTCCCTCCTGCTGCCATTAGCGACCTGCCTTTTGGAACATGAAGGAATTCGGAGAGGGGTTACATAAAAGGAGGTGGTCGCATTGTTGGGATGTTGCGTTTCATTATTTGCATCGGCGGGCTTGGAATTTCCATAAGGGGGGAGGGGGCGTTACAGAAAATCGTCTGAATGGATTTTTCGTGGGGCGGATAATTAGCCGAGTGTGTTTTATGCGTGGGAGATAATTATGTAGGTTTGTTTCGGTCTGCGTCGTATTTAAATCGCTTTGGGTGGTGAATAATATCAATCGAGGTTTTCTCCGCTACCTTTTTATTTTGTGGTTTGCTCTCCATTGTCGTTTAATTTCAGTTTAAACTCTTGAAAGATGCTGTACTAAACCGAGGGGAGTGTTTAATATCGATTCGCTTTTGCGCCGTCGACGTGTTGAGATTGCTCGGGGTTGCTACATATCTGGTACGGGCCATTTCCAAGTGCAGTTCCATAAATGGTTAATGCATTCCAATCGGATCAGGGCGTTGTCGTGTCGGATGCGGCGATGCTAATCGGCTTGTCTCCTGTTCGATAATGCCCAATGTTGTATTATCTGCCAATATTTGTCCGCTATTGAGATATGGCCTTTGTATGTATTATTATATATAAATCTCCTTCTATTCTCTTAATGTGGAGCTTACAGATACTTTGTGGCGGTGCTTGCTTCTCCGATTTGCGTGAACGTTAACGCTGTCACGTAATTGTACATTTCAAATGCGAACTGGCGTTTGATGTATTAATTTCTTAAGCTAATGCTTACTTTTCAATTGAATAACCTTGTTAAAGGTAAACACCAAGGTAAAAATTGGACTTGGTTTCTTTTCATCAAATCGCAAAAAAATAGGTATTTTTGTAATAGCTAAGGACAAACTGATACTTTTATTTACACGAATCATACACAACATATTAATCAAAATTTTATTCCGTTTATTCCATAATTATCTTCTAATTATTCAAACTCGACGTTATCTAAATCTAGGGGATTTGAGTAGGGCATTAAAGTTCTCATTTTTCATCCCATCTCAGGTTACAGATGTATATTAAGTACAAAGGCTTCAGAACTGTGATTGTAATCCCTGTACCTGTAGTGACTCGTTAAATATCGTCTCAAATTGAAACTACTCTCGAAACCATTAATTTCTCTCTTTTCAGACAATGTAATGGCAGGAACCTAGTTGGAGGGTAATATTTACAGCTTCAAACACTGGTAATCCGCCTAATCGGAATTTTTTGTCGCATGCGTTGGGATGTCAGAAAAGGGTGTTAAGCCCCCTGAATCCCATTGCGACACGCGCCTTAACGAAAATGAATGCCAGGCGATAGCCGTAATTTGTTCTTATTTCCCCCTTGACGTTACCCAAGGCCGGCGGTAGTATATTTTGTCATCAAGGCTTGGCGTAACGGCGGTATCGAATTGATTGGGGAATAACTGACATTCTTTGTCGATTTGTGGGCGCATTATCTGGCACAGATCCTGTTTATCTTTTTTAGTAAATTGTCTGGTTTGACGCTTGGAATATTGAGTATTGGTTTATGATCTGAGACTGAGATTTTTATTTCTAAGTGCTAGAGGCTGTACTGTTGTACTACAGAATGAATTAGATTACAAATTAATTATCTTGTTCGAATGTTCGACCAATTTGTCCTGGTGACTGTTTAGAATGAGAAAGCTATTAATATGCCCATTTAATTAAATGCTTCAATGTAAAAGATATTTTCGGCATTACTTTTGACCAGGTTTTTTAGTGGAAAATTTCAGTGGAAAACATTTTGTTTTAGAAAGCTATTCATTTACCGTGAATATGGATTGGTTTCTTTTTAATACCTGTTTATCCATAAACTTTAAAGCTGTGTATACGACCAAGAATTGATTTTATCATATAAACTGCCAGCTTTACTGTCTATTTATATTTTTCCCACTAAATATTCCAGAGAACGTTAAAAAGCTGTAAACCCACCCAGCTTATCTAACTTAACCATCAGTTATTGCAAGCTGACTAAGCACTCGTGTGCTAACGTTCCCATAGAAATTGCATGAAAGGCCGGCCGCTGTAAAATTCGATATTCGGCAGCAGGCACTTGACGACGAATATTTTCTTTTCTGCACCGATAGCGAAACCCGGGAGTCTATATTCAGAACAGCCGCCGCGAGAATATCTTCAGGGGCGTTAAAAATGCCGTTATTTTTTTTTTTAACTGCAGGGACCCGACGGCATTTTTTAAAAAATTGTTTAACCTTAACGCCTTTTAACTCGATCAACACAGTTTGGAGATGGTCGTAAACGGTTTATTCAGCGGCGGTGGCTCGTATCTTTTGGAGGGAGTTGGTGTAAACTAGAGTCTCTGAGGGAGAAATGGGAAATTCCCTTTACGTGGTTTCCTGTAAATTGCGCTTTCCCGTGCGGCTTTTTTCCCCTTTTTCTCAACGCCTTGAGGGAGGCACGATGAGTGTTATGGTCTTTGGCTTTGGCAAAGTGGCACTTTGTTTTGAGTTACGACACTGCGACTAAAAGAAAATTAGATGCGTGATAGGGGTTGTTAAAAACAAGTGTACCCTAAACGACATTGTTTCCCGTTAGCATTTATCATCGTACACCGTTTTTTAAAAAAAAGGTTAAAAACAAATCTCTATTGATTGAAATTTTTACAGAGCATTAAATCATAAAATCCGGGCTTTTGTAATTTTTCGAATGATTATATTTGCGTGCACTGGTCTGATATCAAAGGCAATGAGAGGTTCGTAAGATTGAACATTAACAATAAAAAGTTTTAATGAGCTTAGTCTTTTTTAAAATTCTCCAACTAACTGGGAAATTCATCACAAGAAATGGGAAACATAGGAACTGTTTAAAAGGCTTACCTAAAGGCTTAGTTGTAATATTTCTACATTAAGTAGTTAGTATCTGGAGCTCAAAAATGAAAGAAAGTTTTTTATAATTGAATTGATTATTTACTTACATTCACCGACCCAATGATTTTTTTACTTATATTATCGATTTTCATACATTGCAAATTTCCAAAATAAAGAATAGGTATTCTCAGAATTAACCTATGTTTTCAGAAAGGCAATATTATTTATATATTACCCTTGTACAGGTACACGTAACAGAAAACTAAACTTTTCATTATGTTTAATGATAATATTACCAAAAAGATCTCAAGAATGAAATAATTTCCTCTGTAAGAAAAGTCTCAACAACTACAAGAGCTAAAAAAATATTTCCTCTCTTTCAAAATCTTTGTCGTTACTTAACGGCGTCCCTAAATGGAAGGCGACATCTTATGTTTTGTCCATTTTCTTCTCCACTGAACATCTCTACAAATTGCTCCCGACGACGCTCCTGTCATCTAAAGGGGGAGGAGAGAGCTAAAAGAAGGTCCTCCTCGCAAGCTGGTGTTTTCAATTTCTTCAGGCATTCTATTACCACTGATTGAGGTATTCTGTGATTGGGTTTTTCGCCGAAGGGACCGACTCCCCCAGAGGACGCTCTTGCAGAGAAAGTCGTTGGTAATATTGCTCTGGCTGTTTTCCATCCGAAGGGGATTTTCTGATGTCTAGTGTGTGTAAAAATAATCTTGTAGCGATAGGATACTTTGACGTCTTAGTTCACTGGTTATTGACTTTCTATGTTATTGTAACCTAGATATTTTCTGAAGCAGTAAGAATAGTTGCTATGCCTACAGTGTTGATCTTGGATACTGTTTGAATTAATAAAATTAAATTTATATCTTATATTGTGATTTCCTTTCATCGACAGTAGTTATTATTTTTTTCTCATAAAACTTTTAAGACGAAAACACCAAATTAAATTTGTTCCTCTCTCCTCAGGTCTGAGTAATTTAATTAGTTTTAACTTTTGAATGTTGTCATTGGTTGTTTCGAAATGACTTTACACATCTGTAAAGTATCCCTACCCTATAGATTTGTTCGTGCTTCTTGTCTAGTGGTTTCTTGAATAATTATGACTCCTTAATTTCTCTCAAACTGATGTAATTAAAGATTAATTTACGTGTTGTTATTTTGTAAGTTCTTTTTGTAAAAATTAAACTTTCAAATTGTGTCTTGTCTGTGCTACCACGTTTAAAATGTTTTGTTACATTTATTTAAAAAATGCCAATAAATGAGAAATTCCTCGGTGTACTCTGCTATTCTCCAGTGACCTGTTCTTTATTTTATTCCATGTATCTCCTTTTATTATAAGAGTGAAAATTGTTCCTAATGCAAAAGTGTTTCACAAAAATTGCCCTCGAGTGAAAACTAAAAATTAACTAAACGAGCTTGTATGCGATTTAATTAAAAGATGAAAGTGCAGTTACTAGAACACATTAATGGATATATTAAGCACCGCACACTTTCATTTTACCAACTTATTCGAAACGCTTAATAACATAGCTGTGAAAAAAGTTCTGCGCTAGCGAACCCATTTACCAAACCGGCCTTGCCTAGAAAAACACATTTTCTCTTAAAACAACTCCGGAATTAACTTTAATGGGACAAAAGACCCCTTTAGCCGTGGAATCCAATCCTCATTATAAAGAATCCACCCGGAAAGATTTTTGTCTCGATGTAGTAGCATATAACCGAATTCTCTCGAGAAAGCTCTGGGCTACGAAAGCGAAACCTAAGTCCTTACATAAATAACGAAAATTAAACCTTTAATCTCGTTATTCGCTTTTTCCCTCTCCCCTTTAGAACTATTGATATTTGCGATAAGATCCCGCTTTCTCCATTAACCCTTTTTTGAGGATCGTCGCAATTAGTCGGCCAAACAGGTCGGCAGGCGTGACAGCTTTGCGAAATCCCGTTTTTCGATTCCGGGCGTTCTGCTGGATTTCGAGAGATTCGATTTTCCTCCTACTCGCGAGGATCTTGTTCCGGGCTGGAATCGATCCGTTGTTGGCATATTTCTTCTGAGGTGCAGGGCGAGAGGATTCGGGGGCTGAGGTGTTTCTAATCTTCTGCGAAACCGTATATCGGGAAATGTATTTTTGAGGATCTTGTTTACAAAACCTTGTTAAGAGAGAGGTGGAGCGGAATTGATTTTGCTTTGACGCGTTTTGGAATTTCGTTGCGTGTCCTTAAATATTGTATCTGTATATCTGACTGTTGTATCCGCCTGTTTGGGTGTTGCTTTTATTATCCTAGTTATTTTTCCGCGTAGAATATAATAGTATATTTTCACTTTAGAATTTTCAAGACAATTTAAAGAAATACTTTATCAAGTATTTTTTTACTAACTATATTAAGTTTACGTTATCGCTCGATTTTTTAAACTTTTTTTTCTAATAATTATAGTAAAAGTCAAGAATTTAAATTTTGTAATCGTGGAAAAATAACACTGCAAAAACTTTCTCAATTCTAAGTTTATCAGAATTGCAAAACTTTAACTATAATGCTATCAGGGGCTCATCTAGAAAAAAATGGGTCCGTTTTAGGACCCTTCTTAAAATTCTGGTATTCTAAAAGGGACCCTTCACAAAACTTCAATATTCAAAAACAAGCTCTTGACCAAAGTCCAAACATCAAAAGTGGTTTGAAAAGTGTTGTTCAAATGGAATCCTATAATTTTAGAATGGAATTTGCCACATTTTATTCCTAAAACCCTTTATTTTCACCAAATTTCATTTGATTTTTCACAAAATTCCAATTACTTTTCACAAAAATCCTAAACAGGACCCTGACAGAAAAACCTGGATGAACCCCTGCCTATGGCAGCTTAATTTGTCACAGGCAAAAATATTAATCAAAATTCACAGGAGTTTCTCACAAAAGGGAGATTTTTAATTAAAATTTTAATATTGAAAAATAACCCCATAATTTGTATGTAGGTTTTATATTATAAATTCAATGGAACTTCAAAAATTCTGTAAACTGTCTTTCATTTATAATTTTAATAGTTGAAATAAATAATTAAACATTTTCCATGGGTGAATTAGTTTACATACCAATGAATATTAAAAAAGGATGTATTGATTATACTACTTCATTGAAGTCACTTTACTCTTTAGACTTATCAGGCCACAAAAAGATGCATTATGTTGTGCAGGCCTGCTCTAAATACGAACAAAAATATTCTAAAAAATATATATTTCTAGTCTTATTCCTTAACTATACTTACTGTCTATAAAACCAAAATTGTACGTATAAGTCCCCTAACATCCTGATGGTTAAGCAACGTTCTTACAGGAACCCTTCATCAGATTAGAATCTATTGCGTATTTGCATTACGATCTCTCCAAAGTTACCCTTTCGAACTTACTCCTCGGAGCAACAAAGTCTTAAAGGGAAAAACGTGTAAGCATCACGATTAATTTCGTCCAAAGTTGTTAAAAGTGAGACACGATTAGTTGTAAAGAAAGGGAGAGAGAAACCTTTCTTCGATTTCTGAAACTCTTTTCTTAATCGAGAAAGCTTTTCCAAAATCGGAAATAGTTTGACCTTTTTCACTCACTTAATACATATTAGCCATTTATTTCTCTTGGCTTCGTATCATTTATCTGATGGAAACCGGGAGATACTTTTATGATGGAGCGTCTCTTTGTGAACAGCCCAAAGCTTCTCATGAATAAATGTAAGAAATTCTTCTGCAATATTTATTTTTTAAGTAAATGATTTGGAGGATTTCGTATGAATCTTTTTGCTAAGTATGAGGCTTGTCTCCTTAGGGCAGAGGTTCTCAAACTGTGTGCTGCGGCACCCTGGGGTGCCGCGAGGGTATGCCAGGGGTGCCGCGACATAAGAAAAGTTGGAAAAAATTACGAAATTTTAAATATGGAACTAATCGTCTTAACTGTTTATGGGGTGAAAACAGTGAATATTATCCAACTTTTTTACTCTTTTTTTCCTTTCATTCTTGCGTTAGTAGAATGCCATATATCTTTTTTATAACTTACACACAAAAGAAACGATCAAAAACACTGGTTTTCACAAAAAAGGGACAAATACATTTTTATTTTATTTTTCATTTGGTGAAACTGCAGCTGTACAGAAGTAACAAAAAATTTGTTGAAAATGGAAAAGAGTACGGAAAGGCGTAAATGGGGACCGAGAGTACCCTGTCCCACCGAAACTCCCAACTTGCAACTTGGTCTACCAAAACAAGTTAAAACCAACTGATTTTTAGCATCAATTTCTGGGGGAGGACTCACCAAACACCAAACCCCCTTTAGTATTCAAAACTTTTTATTAGTTCATCAAAATCCTATACCTAAAAATATATACCCGAAATTCGGAGCAGGTGTACACCAAAACCAAGGCCCTGTTTTTAGGATTAAATTTCAAAAAATTTTTAGGAGATGACATCCACATCCCCTTTTTTACTTGGAACTTTATTATTCACAACTTTTTTTTATATTATATTAAGTTCATCAAAATGCAAATCCTGCCAAAAATGTAAATTAAAATTTTGGAAAAGGTGTGCTAAAACTACTTAAAAACCTGTCTTTTACAGTCAACTTTCCAAAAGTACTTTGAGTACACGTTAGTACTTTGAGCTTTATTACAACCTTTCTTATAAAAATATTCTTTTAAAACACAAATAAATTCTACATAAAAAATGAAAGAAACTACATTGGACCTATTTAATATTCATGGAAGGGTTGAGGAATAATATTGGGCCCCTCTTAAATAAATTTCATAATACACAGCTGGAGACTTCTTATGTGGACACCTTTTTTCCCGAAACTTTTAACCTTTTTTTTTGAGGGGGGGTGCCCCGAATTTTTTTTAGCTTGCTAGGGGTGCCGCGGTTGAAAAAGTTTGAGAACCCCTGCCTTAGGGAACGTACCCATACTACGTGACCCGTTTAGGGGAGGGAGGGGGGCTTCAAAATACCACGCTTGGTCACAGGGGGGAGGGGGGGCTTTGAGATTCGTCACGTAGTCAATTTTCTCTAGTCATTACGACAAAATTAAGCCAAATTAATGAGTGAAATTAGCCTAATTAAGCCAAATTATTTATTAAAATTATACAAATCAAGCCAAATTAAGTTTTTTAAACTTTCTGTATGCAAAAAATGATTGAAAACCGTATACATGATTTACTACGTGAAAACTAGAGGGGGGGTCTTGGCATATACTACGGATGGTCACCAAGGGGGGAGGGGGGATCAAAAGTAATAAAAAATGGGTCACGTAGTATGGGTACGTTCCCTTAGTTTTATAACATTTTATCAGTTTATGTATGTATGTATGCTGCTATATATGTATGCTGTATGTAGTTTTGTACTTTTGAACCAACGACAGTAAAAGGGTCACGTGATTTTTTTTGCTTCAGTATTTTTATTTTATTTAATACAGGGGTCTGAGTTGTCCTAAAATTCCTAATATTCCTAAAATTTTAAAATATGTCCTAAAATGTCCTTAATTTTACACTTTTGTCCTAATTTTCCTAAAGTTTCCCAATTCTTACATACCAACTCTCCAACTTATAGTTTTTGCTATTTCGTAAAATTTTCGCTGTTGGAAGAGTTTTTCTCGGCTTCTAATGCGCTGTTTGTTTGAATGCTCTTGCTATGACGTTGTAGAAAGTAGTGATGGGCAAAATCGATAATTTTAGGTATCGAATACTTTGGTATCGAAAACTTATAGGTATCGAATACTTATAGGTATCGAGTACTTTTTTTCAATGTCGGGAAATGAACCTGAAGGGACAATTTTTTTAGGGCCTATCCATAATCAGACTAATATTCAAAAAACTGAAAGCGATCCATCAAAAAGCCCCGTAGCTACGGGCCTGGAGGTGGATAGAGGCGAAGGATTTGGCGGGGGAAAAACCTAGCCGCGTCAAATTTCTCTCGCGGATGATAACGACTTGGGTTTGAGCGTTGCAAAATGAAAACGGAAACAGGCTGCGTTTGATCTACAGTAGGTATTATAAAGATTACTCCATTGAAAAATTTAAAACGAAATATGTCAATAAAGTATCGATACTTTTGTGGGTATCGAATACACTCGATACCTATAGGTATCGAATACACTCGATACCTATAGGTATCGAATACTTAAGTATTTGGTATCGATACCTGCCCATCACTAGTGAAAACTAGAGGGGGGGTCTTGGCATATACTACGGATGGTCACCAAGGGGGGGAGGGGGGATCAAAAGTAATAAAAAATGGGTCACGTAGTATGGGCACGTTCCCTTAGTTTTATAACATTTTATCAGTTTATGTATGTATGTATGCTGCATTATGGCACATCATTAGTTTTGTACTATTGAACCAACGACAGTAAAAGGGTCACGTGATTTTTTTGCTTCAGTATTTTTATTTTATTTAATACAGGGGTCGGAGTTGTCCTAAAATTCCTAATATTTTAAAATGTCCTTAATTTTACACTTTTGTCCTAATTTTCCTAAAGTTTCCCAATTCTTACATACCAACTCTCCAACTTATAGTTTTTGCTATTTCGTAAAATTTTCGCTGTTGGAAGAGTTTTTCTCGGCTTCTAATGCGCTGTTTGTTTGAATGCTCTTGCTATGACGTTGTAGAAAGTAGTGATGGGCAAAATCGATAATTTTAGGTATCGAATACTTTGGTATCGAAAACTTATAGGTATCGAATACTTTGGTATCGAATACTTATAGGTATCGAGTACTTTTTTTCAATGTCGGGAAATGAACCTGAAGGGACAATTTTTTTAGGGCCTATCCATAATCAGACTAATATTCAAAAAACTGAAAGCGATCCATCAAAAAGCCCCGTAGCTACGGGCCTGGAGGTGGATAGAGGTGAAGGATTTGGAGGGGGAAAAACCTAGCCGCGTCAAATTTCTCTCGCGGATGATAACGACTTGGGTTTGAGCGTTGCAAAATGAAAACAGAAACAGGCTGCGTTTGATCTACAGTAGGTATTATAAAGATTACTTCATTGAAAAATTTAAAACGAAATATGTCAATAAAGTATCGATACTTTTGTGGGTATCGAATACACTCGATACCTATAGGTATCGAGTACTTAAGTATTTGGTATCGATACCTGCCCATCACTAGTAGAAAGTAAGAAAAGGCAAGCCAATCATGTTCAGCTAAGAACTTGGTGTGGGGATAGATTGGTTGGTTGGTGCTCTTTTGCTTCTTGTTTTGAAGCGATGTGAACTAAAGAAAGTGTATCGTGTTCGTTTTTAAGCCTGCACCATGTGTTTGTTTGTTTTCTGATGATTCTTAGTGGGAAAAACAGAATGAGTGGATAAAATTTATTTAACTTTGAAAAACTTGATATCTTTATTCCACGAAATGCCGCGTTTAACAGTTTTTTTACTGGCTTGACAGGGATTGGAACGGCGATTCGATCAAATATTGGTGCATCGGTACAAATAAAGATTATGAAGCAAAGTGTATATTCCTTGTAATTTTGTAATGAAGATTGGAAATCAAGGTTTTTCCCAAATCTTGTCACATTTTTCAAAATAAATGGTTTGACATTATGGTATTGACATTTGCATTTTTCTTCCATAAAAATAGCTTTGAAATAAAATTCCTATACTTTCATAAATGCCTGTTGATCCAATAATCAAACCCTTGAAAAGTAGTGTTATATTGGATGCTATTAGATAATTAGTTTTTGGTTAAAATTATTCTTCATCAGTTTTATAATTACTTGGTGAACCTTGAAATATGTCTTAGAACCTAGCTTTTATTTAACCGTTTCTAAGTTGCTGCTTATTAAAATGTTATATGGCTAAAATTAACTTTTGTTACATCTAATCGTTTAAGTATTAGTGCAATTATAATAATGTAACTTTAAACTAACCCCAATGTTTTTAAAATTCTTAGTCCCTGTCTTTGCCCTTTCCTCCAGGTGCACCGAAAAAATTTTTCCGCTACGAAAGTTAAGATGATACCTCCTCCATATTTTATCATACCTTCCTTTGGAACTATATCCCTTTTCGGGGGATTGTCTGGGGAAGCCTCCCCAGATAGCCAAAATCGATGACTAGATTCAAACCCCCTGAAGGTGTTGGAATATAATTCTTTCCTCTGAAGCGAAACCCGATTTCCCGTCGCTATGGGCCCCTGAGTAACCGATCTGGCAAACTGTGTGGCTGGCAGGCCCCTCCCCAATCCCCAGTGGATATATGCGTAATAAAAAGAAGCAAAAAATATAAAAAGCCCACCCATCTTACAATGCAAAGAGTCTCCTTCGAATTTTGATACTCTCTTCTGCTGCCTTTCATCCAGTCCGCCTTAATTGGATATTCAGAAGGATCCTGAAGAGCCAGCAACTCTTTTTAGGAGGATCTCGTTTTATTGGCTTGTTTCGCCGTTGCCAGGTTGTTATTTTTCCGGCTCGCGATTTTTGCTGACCCGACAGTGTTGCCACTTCTTAATTGCGTAATATTCGGCTTCAGCACGAAAAAAAATGAACCGTTTATTTTAAGGGGCATAGACTCCCCTGTTCTTGTTAAATGGGCGATTTCATGCTTGAATTTATTTTCGGGGATTTGGATATTCAAATATCGCTTGGCTGAGTTTTGGAATTGATTTCTCTTCGATGCCGAAACTGATTTATTTATTCGTCTGGAATGTGAGTTAGAAGTGAAAGAGGGCGATCTTTTTTGAATAGCTGCTTTGATGGTTCATTGAAATCGTGATTGTTTGATGATTGAGTTTTTTTTTACCTGCTAATTTTCAATGAGGTAGGAAAGCAGAGAAAATATCGAATATCTCAGTCGGAAATTATTTTGAATTCTCGGGTCCTTCAGATTTGAGCAAGTTGGTTTAAATATTGTTTACTGTTTAATATGGGTTTCTGTGATATGTTAATTGGGTAATATGTTTGCTTTTGATACCATAAATTTAAGTAATTCATTGAGGGTGTATGTGTGTTTATTTTACTTCCAAATGAAATAATTTATTCATTGAGTATCACCCTTTCTTAATTTTTTCCCGTCTTGTGTTTCTTATAACTTAGTTTATATTCACATACTTGGCCTTTATTTCTTGCCATAATTTAAAAAATTTTGCTTAGTTAGCAACTAAAAAAGAAAGTTTTTCTATTACTATATAGATTCATCCTTTCTCTTTCTCTCTTTAGCCCTTCCACCAAAATTACGATGTTCTAATTCAGATATTTTCATTAAAATTCAGTGCTATAACTTTTATGGTATTTTATATATTTTTGAGTGCGTTTAATTTCATTTGTAGTATATGCATAGCTGCCAAGTACTCCGATTTTATCGGAGTTACTCCTATTTTTGGTTTTTTCTCCGGTAATCCGATTTTTCCCTAAAAACTCCGATTTTCCGATTTTTTAAAAAAAATCTATGCTTCAATCGTAAGTAAGAAGTTTTTAAGAGTAAGATAAGTGAAATATATTAATTAAATAGTACATTTTCTTTTTAAAGTTTTATTTTTCCAAAAAAAGCATTAATTTCTATTTTGGTTATGAAGCAGGAACCATCATTAATCGTTTTGGACGCCTTTGGTTGTAACTTATGGATGATTTTGTTTTCATCTACTATAAGGGGGGTGTTTTTGTTTCTTCATTGACATCATTTTAGGGTTTTATCTAAATTATTTGTGCTTCGTAGTTCTACTATGAACTAAAAAGGCGGCTTAAATTTTAAATTGTCACTGAAAAAAAGGTGTGTATGCCTCCATGTGTAAGTCCATGAAAGTACTCCGATTTTTTCCTCCATCAGGTTGGCAGCTATGTATATGTTTTATTTTCTGGTTTTCAAAAATTTAAACAATTATTTATCATAATCACCTACTGAATATCATAACTTACTCGGAACCTTCTTTTCACCTTGATTGTTTCACCCTCCAACAGGTTGGTGTTTAAGTATTCTTCCGCGTTTATACGCTTTTCTCTACTACTAAGCAACCACAAAAGTTCAAGAAACTTCCGAAGAAGTTCGCAAAGGTGGGAATGCACGACCGCAGCTGCTTTTTTGCAGGTGGGCCTAAAAGCGCGACAGCTGCGAGCCAGCTGTCTGTGTACCTTGTTGGAGAAAAGGAACAAGTTGCGAAAAAAACTCGCCACCTCCGCCCCCGAGCGTTATTTGCCAGCTTCTGCTGCTGATCTTCCTAGGCGACCATGGTATCTTCTGAATGAATCTATGCGTGGGAGAAAAGAGTTCAGATGTACGACTCGTTTTTGTATTATACTTCCTTAAGAAATGTTTTTTTCGTGGCTGCCGATGTGGGTAGGTGTTTTGGGCTCTTTTGTAACCCATGTGAATTGCTGCAATCTACTGATATAAACCAGTTTACCGGAAACATTTCGGCATCGGTGTTCGTACACCTCCTGAAAAACTCGTAAGCCCTTATAATTTCAAAAATTGTGTTGTTATTTTTTTTCTCGGAAAAACGCCTGTCTAAGAGTAAAACGGAGTTTTCTCATAGATTTGGTTTAAATATGTAATTGTTTTTAATCAATAAAATTCGATTGAAATGTGAAATTCTAACCTCTTTCGAAATTCCTAGTTCCATACATCATTTTGAACTTATTCTACACGTAACATGTAAAGTTGTATTAGGTTAATGTATTACCTAATGCTTAATTAGGTTAATGTATTACCTTAATAGGTTAATGTATTACCTTAATAGGTTAATGTATTACCTTAATGTTAATGTATTGCAACTTTACCTTCTGATTTCTTAGTTATTTACTCCAAAATTAACTCTGTGTTAGGTAGAGTATAAACCCTGTAATATGTACTCTTAAAAGTCGTTCTTAATGAAATAATAAGACATACGGTATACGTACTAAAACAATAAAATATCTTTCATTTTTATTTCCTAAATGAAATGGTTAAACGTCTGCTTTCACCATTTCTCATATTTATCTGTTAAAATGAATATAGAAAGGTTTAATATTTTATTACAGGTAAAGGGAACTCGGAAAAATTGCTTTCCTAGTTTCGCTTCTTTTTGTTTCTCTTTACATTTTAATTTATACAAAAGATTTTATTTTACCATCATTATATTCTAAAATAAACCACCGCCTGCGAAAGGTCCTTTTCTGAGGGAAAAAACCCTTCCAATAAAGAGAAAATGGCAACATCATCTCCTGGAGTAATGCACCCGTTGGGAATTACTGCGTTTAGCTTCCAACGCCGTGATATTAACCTATTAACCCCAGTGCTGCCATTAAGTCAAAACCTAATAGATATGCTTTAAATTAACGAACGCGACGCTCTCCTAAGGGGTAAAAACGCTCTTTACATTTACGCCACCTACGGAGGTTTTAAATTAGAAAAGTACAATTGAAAGTAATGGGGGTTCATTACATATGCCCTATGCGCAAATGATAGCGTATTTGGTATATACTTGTAGACGCATCCCATTTTTGTAACGATCGAAAATAAGTTTCTCAACAACACTGACTATTCATGCATGGATATTTCTGAAATATATTCGGATCTTATGACATAATTCTTCTCCCAAATGCCCCCTTTTATACCCAACAACATCTTTATGGGGGAGGATATATATATAGAAAAAAACTTCCTCTCCCTTTCTATTCCAAATTTGAATACCGAGAGCACTTTTATGACACCTCATCCAATTCCTCCCTCGTTTCAATTACCATTCACGAAGTCGGGGGACAGAAGTGGTAAACTTGGTTGAAAAGGCATCCATCCACCCCAGCTTGAAGAAAGGGGGAGCAGACGGCATTCTTCCCCGTTCATTCTCCTCCTCCACTCCCACTCTTATTTGGAGGTAAAAAAAAGTATTCTCTCTCTCTCTTTTCCTTGATCAGTGTCCTGAATGTGGGATGCAGCCTAAAGAAAGCGTGAGTTCTTACCCCAGTACGTGACGGACCTTCACCCTCCTGGTTTATCCAGTTTTTTTTTCTCCTTCTATCCTGTTTTTGGCTCTATCCCATCTCCTTTCTGTCTTATTCATCGGTAAGACCCCGTTTGCTGCTACTGCTGTAGTAACAGACTGCTCAGTTCGTTTGCTTGCTGAGGGTGCTGTATAAACGCTCCCCCCACCTGACGGATTTTATGGGCTTTATTTTATCATCGAGTTATTTTGAATCCTCTCTCTCCGAAGTACCTCTCTACTTCTCCAGGTGGTGTCTTTTCTTTTCTGTCTCCTCTCTTTTTATTCCACAGCCTTAACTGCTTTCGGGTGGTGATGAAAAGGGCGTTGCCATCAGTCGATGGGAATGTAATTTCCGCAGCGCGTGTAGTGGAAGTGGTTCTTCTCTTCTTGAATAATTGCCGCTTATTTCGTTGTTGCTTTTATTTGCGGCGAATCTCGAGAGAGACGGTATAATAAGCAAAAGGCTTTAAGTACTTTCTCCTGCCGTATTTATTTGGTCTCATTCCGCTAGTCAAGGTGGTATTTTGGGATGGAATTATCCCGTTCTATCGGGGGTGTTTACTTGGAGGTTCTTCTCGAGATTTGTGATGTTTTGGAAAAGAAAAAAAAACATTTTTAATGGTTTTTCTTCGTCATTTACGTTTTGGTGGTCTTGCGGCTGTTTATAGGAATAACTGCATAAAATGAAAATTGTTGCTTGAAAGTTATGTAGAATGACTCATGTGTCTGGTGAAGGTCAGACTAATGATTTTTACTTCGATCGAATCGTCACGAGCTGAAGCATCATCACCAGTTTACTTTTGACTATGACTCACACATACCGAGTCATTTCTTTTATCACTCTTATTTTACATTGGAATTTTTATTATCTTATTTCTATTTGCCTCCATTCCTATAAATGTACCCATCCTGGTTATGGTTTATTTTAAGGCCACGGTCACCCTGAGCGCAGAACCAGGCGGATCTTATCGGGCAGTGGATATCTACCCCACTCTTTTGTTCGCTAATCGACCTCACCTAACCACACAGAGAGATCGGGGAGATACGCCTGATCCTTTGCTCAGAGTGACCGTACTCTCTAAAGCAACGGTCACCCTGAGAGCAAGACCAGGGGTATCGCAGGCGCGATCTCAGCCCATCACACAAAAGGGCAACCTCAAATCTGGGGATTTCTCGGTACCTCCCTTTTGTGTGATGGGCGGGGAAAATGAGAAGTTATATAGTTCGCGCCTGCAATACGCCTGTTCTTGCACTCAGGGTGACCGCCGTGCCCTAAATGTTATACCTGATTTCCCTCTACCACCACGACGCGACAACTTAAATGCAAACTGGCATAAAACAGCCGTCACCCTAGCAACAAACCACCGCGACTCTGCATATGCAACACCTGTAATTGGCATCCCTGCGGCGGCGTTCGATTTCCAATCGATTCTTCCTCGGCCACCTCCGCCCCCTTCCGCGAAATTCCGTTTCCCCCCCCCTTCCCACGTGGAAAGAATGTCCGTCAAAAACCTGTAACTTGTTGGCCAGGCCATCGATTCCATATTGATCTATCTTGCAAGTATAGAGAGCTGTGTGTTTTCGCGCAGAGCGTTTTGTGGGCCTACACTGTTAGAAATTCCTTAAGGAAAGCGGTCAAATAACCATATTTTTAATGGTTATTCTACTTTTTTCAGACAAAAAGGTCGAATAACCATTTAAAATAAGGTTCTCAAACCGTTAAATTGAAAAGCCAATAGTTAACGAACCATTCTCATCAAAAACGGTTAAGGAACCATTTTCGTGTTTCGTGGCGCCATCTTTTCTTAAAGAACCCAAGGTATATATAACATAGGCTTGATTATAATTACTCCGTGCCACATAATATATATAGTTCTTAAAATCCTAATCCAAACTCGAGAACACCTCTGCCCAGGGTTGGCTGGGTAGGACCCAATTAGTTTTTCCAAGAAAATACATGTGAAAAACCCTCATTATGGACCCAGTTTTAGGTTTTTTCAAGAAAAATCAAGATTTTGGCAGATTTGGTTTTAATATTGAAGAAAAACATTAAACGAAACAACATACCAAGAACTTCAGTTGAATGAGATTTTTTTCTTCAAAATTTAAACCAGATTTCAATAATTAAGGGAGTGTTTTTCAAATTTCAGTGGGGTTTTTTTTCTTTATTGAATGGATTTTTTAAAAATTTAAGACGCTTCAAGTTCAAACTATGTGGTTATAAAGAATTAAGGAGAATTTTGTTAATTTCAGTATTTTTTTTAAAAGTTAAAAAGATTTTAGGATATTTTTTAAATTTTTATTGTTTTTTTTTTTTCAAATTTTAAACCTGGTTTCAATAAAATTAAATGGTGTTTTCTCAATTTCAGTGAGTACAATGTACGTACTTTAATTATTATATCTCTACTTCCGATGTCGTTCATGGAGTGAACCGCACAATCTTTTAATTTTCAAGGTGCTGACATCATTAGGGGGTCGTATACATAAATAATACAGTAAAAAAACTTGAATAATTTATCAGTGGAGAACTAATTCATCAGTCCCTTAATGCGATACATACTTTTGTTTGTCTAAAGGCCTACTACAACATATTAAAATCTCAAATTATTGGAATTACTTTCGGGAAAAAAATTCACGGAAAACGAAATTTCTTTCAACCTTAATAAATCCCCCAATATGGAGAACATAAGCCTATAAGCATTCCTATAAACATTTTTAATGATCTTTCCAACGATGTAAAGCACTTGCATGTGAAGCGAAGAGTAAACAAACTTTGAACTGAGATATGGGAAATATTCCAGAGTCATTCGCGTTATGGACAAGTAAGCTCCATCCAGCTATTTAAATCACAAATTACGTCATAATCACCATGGAATCCCGTAATTCTGGAAAAACATTCCCACAACGGTCCTTTACTCCTAAGTAAATTCAAAAAAAAAATTAGAATAATAATTATAGATTTATAAGCGAAAAGAGGACTTGTGTTTTTTTCGAGCGCAGTCGACTTTTTTTTCAAACTCTAATAACTACCATAATTATAGCGCGATTTGAAAAAAAATTTAATATAATGCACATATTTAAGTATACTATAAGATTCCGTCATATATTGATCGATTTATTAATTTTAATATAGTGTCATTTGAATATTACGGAGAAACTTCGGACTACTGTAGAGTGTCTACTGCATGACGAACACCTTAATGCAATACACCGTTTTAAACCGCACAACGCCAAGTACAACATATTGAAATTTCATTCACCGATCTCAAGCACAAATACTTTTATTCAAGTATTACGGAAACGTCTTTAACTAGTAATAAATCACGAATTATGTAAAAGAATATCTTAGAGATTCCAACTTTGATTCAAAATTTGTCACCTATCTCATACAAGTGATAAATTAACACTTTAAAATAAAAACAAAAACATTAATTTTTCAGAAAACTGACAAACTTTGAAAAAACCCACTTAGCTATGGAAAAACTGACATTATTTTGACAGAACACATTTAACATAGAAAGAACTTACTAAAATTTGAAGAGCCTACTTATTATGTAGGAGAAAACCACTTAATTTTAAAAAAACCCCAGTTTTATATGGGTTTTTTCAGGGTTTTATTAAAAAAACCCCGAAAAAAACTCAACCCACTTGGGCAGTGGCGAATCCAGGATTTTGGTCTGGGGGGGGCTGAGTTTCACAAATGACCTTATTGCTATTATGGGCTGTTCAAATATTAATGTAAGATACTGAAAGGGGGAAGGGGGTTGCCAGTGCCATAACCAGATTTTTGTTTAGGGGGTATTACTCAACATCTTTTCTGGGGTCTAATCTTAGGAATACTAAGTTTTAGACGAGATGACTTCGTAAAGTTTAAATTTTGGTGTACTAAATTTCAAAATTATATTAAAATGTCAACTCCAAGTAAAAGGGGGGTCTGGGGGTCCTCCCCCAGAAAATTTTTTAAAATTTGCCCCTCAAAATAGTGTTTTAGCTCATTTTGAAGCCTTTCAGATTCCACCCAAAAAGCACAACTCATTGTAAGCGGCCGAATATTTTTCAAGGAAAAAGGTTTATAGGATTATGAATTGGAAAATTCCTAGGGGGTTTAGGGGCTCCTCTCCAGAAAAATTTTTGAATTTTCCCCCTAAAAGTGGCATTTTAACTCATGTTGAGACACTTTAGGTTACATCAAAGAGGATTACTCCTCTTAAATCCCTAAAGTTCAAAGAAAAAACCGTACTTATTAGATTCCAAAAATTTCAAGGGGGATTGGGGGTCTTCCCCCAGAAAAATTTTGGAATTTTTTCCCTTAAAAGTAGGGTTCCGATTCATTTTTAGACCATTTGGGTAACACCACCGAATGTCCGCAACGTAGTGAAATTTCTATTTTGTTTTATTGCCATTACCAAAACTTGAATGTCTTATTCCTGGGGGGGGGGCTGCAGCCCCACAGCCCCCCCTACTGGATTCGCCACTGCACTTGGGTTTTAAAAAAAAACCCAGGTTTTTGCCAACCCTGCCTATTCCCTATTAAAATTCTTAAAAGGAATATTTGCGTGAAATCCAAGTTATTCCTGCAGCAAAAGACACAAGAATCAATGAATCAACTCTCATGCCCCCGCCAATCGAGCCAACGATGCACGAGCCACTGGCCTATATGCCAGCTACTCGACGAGCACGATGGATGTGTGATGCAGGGAGGAGAACGTTCTTTTGGCTGATCAGAATATCAATCAGCTAATTCTTTTGTATAATGGTATGTATTGTACTTTATTGAAATCAAATGTATAATGTATTTTTAACTTTGATACTCACGGAACTGTCTTTCCGTTTGTTTGGGCCTGTAGGCAGCTATAATACAGCCACACTTCGGCTGGCGCTTGTGACTGATGCTAACTACTGTAACTTTAACTTCAAGCCGAGGAATGGGGAATCCCCGTGGCATTTTCACACATCCCAACGGTTTGGTCTTGACGAGCATAGTGCGCATGCGTGTGGACTTATTTTAGCTGTTTTTTTTTAGAAATTTTAATAAAACAATAAATCGGGGACAGAACCCGCGGCCTACCGCATGCTGAGCACGCGCTCTACCACTGCACCAGCGGGGATTCATTAATGATAGATATCATCTAAAGAAGATCCCTTTTTCTCCCCGAGCATGCGCAATAAGCTCGTCAGGACCCAACCGTTGGGATGTGTGAATCGTGCGATTATCTGTTAGTGTTTTAGAGATACGCGCGACTGTTCATGTAAGTTTTTCTTGATTTTTTTTAGTAATTATAGTTTTTTTTGTTCCTAAACATTGTAACTAAATGTATTTTCAGTTCATATTATGAATTTTCATATTATGAAGCTTCAGTAATAGTCAATAGTTCAGCCTAAATACCTAATTGAATTCTTCATCTTTCAAGTTTATTTCATATTTCTCTGTTGAGTTTTTTTGTGTATTATAATTACTTTTGTTCAGTTTTTTTAAAAATAATATTGATTTAAATAAATATGCTCATTAACCAAATACTTATTAGGGGCCATTCATTAATTACGTAAGGACGATTTTGGCAATATTTAACCCCCCCCCTACCCCCATGTAAGGGTACGTAAGATTTTTCAAACCCCTCCCCCCTATTCTTACGTCTTATCCAAATAATAAAATGTTCGAATAAAAAAAGTTGAAACCAGAACTAATTAAGATTTCTCTCTGTTTGCTTTTGTTTTGTTTCGCCTTTTGACAACTGGAAGATGGATTCAACAGTTTTTTTTATCTTAACTTGCTACAAAAGAGATTCATACTGATATATATCTATTTTAAAAAAAGTAAAAGCTTTGATAATAACCGTGATCTTCAGCCTTTTTAAGTTTTTCTGAGGTTATTCAATAGTAATTTGATTAGAATAATTGGAATTTGTTAACATTAACTTGGAAAATCTTACATAAGAATGGGTTTGACCCCCCACCCCCAAGTAAGGGTATGTAGAGATTTGTCCAACCCCCCTCCCTCTCGGGACCCTTACGTAATTAATGAAAGGCCCCTTACAACTTTGTTTTTGAATTACATGTTTGAAAATTTGCATTTTATAATTGGGAACATCAAGCAAACCGGCCCGCAAGCTGAATTTGGCGATATTTTTTGTCGCCAAGTGGGAAAACCGATGGTATCCGATCATTGAATTGTTATTCCCAAGTTTGGCGTGAAAATCTGCAGGCCGGATTCGCTTCATTAACCTACAATTGTGTATCTAGGAGATAAGCGCACCCGCTGAGGTTAAAGATACTATTAGATTTAAGTCGCACTTTAGTTGGTTCTTAATGTGCTTCGCAAAAATCATACTTATTGTAAGTAAGTAGTGTTTTAGTTTTTTGAGCCTGGGTAAACATGGCAGCGGGGTTTTCAGCTGCCGGCGGCTGAAAACGGTCGTCCAAAAGCAGACCTATTCTAAAGCTGTTCCCCATTTTGTCTGTCTAAAAGCTTTTATAAACTTTTTTCTAGACACATGATGACCTGAGCCCTTCCTGACAATGTTATTCTTTTGGTATAACAGGTAGAGTTTGTTTTAATTACTTGTTGATTTCAAACATTAATAATATTAATTATTAATGTACAATATTACATGAATTTTCTTATAAGAATTAACCGATTCAAATCTGATATCAGAAAAAAAAATTCACGTCAACACGGCAGCCTCCTCCATGAAATGAACAATTGAACGAGAGTTGAGTTGTTGATGCTTGTGTCTTGTTTTAATTACTTGCCGATTTTATTCACCTTAATCAAGTTGTGTTTCTGGCTTTAATTTTTCTGCATAACTCCTTGAAACAAAATTAACATTGTGTTTGGCGCAGAATGTCCGAAATATGCACCTTAAAACCCAAAGTTTGAAAGCAATTGCCTTAATTATTTTTATGTTTAACATAAAAATTTCATTTAATTTTTTAATAACGTATGTATACTGTATATGGTCAACAAAAACATCTAGACCAAGTCCATAAACCCGTGCGTTTTTAAATACTCCAAAGCAGCATAGCAGTAAGATCCGAGTACAACTGGCTCTTTTCACAATCGATACAGAATAAAATATGGGCAGAAGCAGCTTGATTCACTTTGCATTTTGGACAAGGAGGATAAATTATTACGAGTTCTTAAATTTGCCGACCATACTTCCATATTTTAAATAAAATTTGATGAAAACTCCAGATATTTTCTTTCTTTTTAGCATTGTTGCCATGTTAAGTGCGGTAAGCCGATTGATGTCGACATGGACGCTTATGAAGTAAGTCAAATTGAACATTTCACTTTATTATTCTCAGTTATATTAACCAATATATTGCACCACGTTCATTTGGTTGATTTACATTTTTGACTCATTTTCTAAAGCTGAATGAGGTATTTGCATGAGTGAGGTATATGCTTAATTGGCACAGCTGGGATATACGTCGACCAGCCGCCATGTTTACTCACAGCTCAAATTAGATCTATATTGTTGTGTGTCATCATTTAAGCTGTGGGTAAACATGGCGGCTGGTCGACGTATATCCAAGATGTGCCGCTTAGTTTTATACTTTTTTGATACATGTGGAGGATTCGTGCCGCTTCCTTAAATACACATCGGTGTCTAGTCTGTATATTATATTTTCCTCCTGCGGGAGAAGGATGTTAACTACTCAACGCGCGAGAACTTGATAGATTCTCTGTGAAAGAAGAGCGGCTGCGGTCCGCTTTTTGGGTTCACTTTTGCGAAAGCACCCTTTTGTATTAATTCGATAAGCTAATTAAACCTGTTACTGTTAATCTGTGTTCTGTCTACCTGGTACTCTCAACCACATACATTATGGTTTAAAACTCCAAAATTTCTGATTTTTAAATTCAAAAATGTGTTTTAAATCATTTGAAGCGCATGAAAACCATTGTGTTTACTGTTTTCACGTGATCAGAAAACGGGCTTCTATTGGATGTGATCTTATAGCGCATGATTTGTGATTCGAAAGTGTTTTTACGACCAAACAAAAAACGAAATTTCAATATCAACATCCCCCTCCGAAATTTTTTTCTGGCTACCCCACTGAACATATTTATAACTTTAATTCTTAGTCTTGTTATTCTTATGTAGTTTATTTTCACTAACACTGATTTATTTATTTGTAACTTCAGGGACATCAATATTTAACTCATCAGAGCTTGGGGTAGTGATCGAGCAAGTGATCCTGCAACAGTCCATGCCCTTGCCCAGCTTCTCGGAATCCAGTGCTGCTGCTTACCACTCACAGGTAAAATTTCAAAACAGAAAAAGTGATTTTGTTGTATTTAACTTGGAATGAAACAGGTTTTGCCGTCCAAAAAGTGTTGTATATTTAGTTTCTATTTCATTTGACTAATTTTTACTTGTTCTACCCAGGGACTTGCACAGGCACATGCGTGCACCCTCCACCTTTGAGCCTTCCCAGCGGTTCGACGACTTGCACCTAGAGTTTATCGTCCCACTCCGAACATTGATGGACTCGTCCTACTGCCTGTTGATGGTGGACCATCCATAGGAAGGTTCCTGTGCATTCCCAGAGCAGTTCGGAATCGCCATCCTTCCCCTGGAGTCATCCGCGACATTTTACCCGTTCCGGAAGTAGCCCGGCGTCTACTGATACTTTCCAGTCCCCGACATCTCCTGCAGGTTTCTCCCTCGCCTTCTGTGACCTCAAGATCGCTGCAAGCCAGCGTTCCTGCTATCTTCAGCTTTTGTAGATGATCCTCGTGTATGATCCATCAGTGGTTCTTAAAATGGGGAATCCCAACTCCAACAAGTGCTTCTGGCCCACCCTCGACGGTACCTCCCCAGCCGCTGATGACTACTCCTCCCCTATTCGGCTTGTTCACTTCCCCACCAGATACCGCTGGCAATGGGAGGGAGTGTGCGGAAGCAGGAAGTGAAATGCAAGCACATTTTGATGTTATTTACAAACATTATATGAAGATTAAGTATTTAGTTGTAAAGCAGCATTTCCATCTGTTTTACATAATTTTGACTGTCTTACATTTTTTCTAATCCTTGATGTGACCACTTCTGAGAAAAGTGGTGTTTAATAAAAATTGACTCCTGGACTGTGGAGTAAAATAATATGAACTATTTGTCATGTGTTTTTATTATCCATCTGAAATTTATTATTTTATAAATCTTACTTTAATACTTAATTTAATCTTACTTGCTCATACTTTCTTTAACTTTAAAATTAAATATTCTTGTTTTCAGGGGTCTGTCTAGGTTTTTTAAGAGGTATCTATTTTGTGAAAATTAATTGCTAATTTGGTAAAAAATTTTCTGAGAATTTGTGAACATTTCAGTCAAAATAACAAACTTCAAACACAGCTTCATAGAGATTTTTTTTTTCAAAATGTATTTTGTATAGGTGTTTTACTAAAACTGAATTTGTGAAAGAACCTATTTATAAAAAGTTTTGAAGGTACCGAAAACGGTAGTAAAGTTTGTCTTGGACAGACCACTGGTTTCATAATGAAAGATCACTTTAATATTTACATTTTTATTACATAAATTATGCTAACTTATTTTGATTATCTAACTTCATTATTTCAATATTAATATGAATTTTTTATTTATAAATTTCACAATTCTGTTTTTTTAGCTGTAATAGTTATAACTAAGTGTCTATATCCACGAAAGTTGACCAATGCTAAAGTATTAGCAAAATTGGTTAAGAGTTGAGTTGTTACTTTCGAGGAGGTAGTCAGTGTTTAATATCGATATTTGTTGGAGTTGAGTTGTTATTTTCGTGGAGATAGACAGTGCGTAGTTATAAATATTACTGAAATATTTAATTTTAAGGTTTCAAACAAAACTAGGTATAAATGATTATTTAACCGCAAAACCAGTGTTTATACGGTTAAGGAATCATGCTAGTTATAAATTATTATTTAACCGCAAAACCAGTGTTTATACGGTTAAGGAACCTCGCTAGCTATGAAAGATTCCTTAACCGCAAAACCATTGTTTATACGGTTAAGGAACCTCGCTAGCTATGAATGATTCCTTAACCGCTAAACTATATTTTTTACAGTATCTTAACCTAATCAGTTGGCCACGGTTCCAAATCCACAATGAAACAAAATTTTCCAAACCGTAAACTAAACGGTGCATCAGACGGTTACTGTGCTGCCGTCGCATTAACCGTTTTCACATGGTGAAATTTCTAACAGTGTAGTAGTGCACGGAGCCGCGCGGCTCCAAAAATAGACCGTTCAATGATTGTGAGCAGAGCAGCGCTGTGCTCTGGGCACTGAAGTGGGTCAAGGCGTGGAGTGAGTGCGCTTGTTGAGGGTTTTAAGATGTGTTTTGAGGAGTGGCTCTTTTTACCTCTACCGGCTCGAGAGTATCGACTGGGTTGAACCTTTTGGGTGCATCTAAAGTTTTATTACCCCGACGACCGTCAATCAGCGAACAAAAGAGTTCTATAGTCCGTGTAATTAAAATAGGCGGTTAGTCACCATGGCAACGCAATAGAAATGCAATGGGAAATGACTAGTAGCGAGCCGCCTATTTTATTCACACAGACTATAGCAATCTCCCCCTGATTGCTCACACAAAGAGATGGGGGGGACTAATAAATCTTAAGATGCACCCATAAATAAAGCTCTGCAGAAGAATAAATGACTATACTAGACAGCAACGTTAGTTGACCCTACTACGTCAGTCACTAACAAAGTAGTTCCCATCGCGTTGTCTGAATTTCGAGAGAAACGAAGAACGTCAATTTTAAAACACGATTATTTCGTTAAACCCATGTATAAGTTGTGTCTTTTTATCACGATTTGCGTACCGAAACTCCTCCTAGCAACCCAACAGGCTTTGTGTTAACCCACTTTCTCCTTTAGCGTAGTGACGTACTGGGAAACGTTGCTGTTAAGTCCTTACAAAATCAGATACATTTATTTATCAAAGTAACTTTTTGCGTTCTCTTGCTAAGCTGCTTAGTTTTTATGTACTTAGGTTTCAGACATCTGATAAAAATTATGACAGGATTAATGGTTTTAAACCTTTACTGTTTATAAGCTCATTCTTATAAAACTACTTTTCCGGGTTTTAACACTCCATTTGAAACAAACTATCACAAGCATTGAAAAAAATTCAGTCTCCTTATGAGTACTATTTATTTTCACCTGTAAAATTGTTTTCTTAAGACACTTTTGATAGTTATTCATTTTGGAGGAATCATCCAAAGTGACAATTGGCGATTCACTCTTTCCTTAACTAGTGAATCACGGGAGTGAATAGTGAACACTGTGAATAAGCCTTTAGTATCTCTACTTGACTCTAACTAGAAAAGGCTCAAGTTACTCCATAATCCTCCAAAACAGGAAATTCAGCATCCCACGGAACTTTTTCTTGCCAACGAACGCTTCTCTTTCGTTGCATTAAAAACGTTGTTAATCTAACTTTACTTCGACACAAAATTATTCTTAGAGGAAAAGACAATGTTTAGACAACATGCATACTTACTTCTAACAAAGTAAATATATCTCATTAACGATTCTCTCAAAGAGGTGGAAAAATTTTCCGTGCTATGTTTCATCACCAAGTTTCGCACGTTTCGTATAAGTGGATCATAAAGTGGAAATTTCATCTGAACTTTCCAGTCACGTTTTTATTTACACTACTCTTAAAATGTAAGGGTAAATTGGATGTCTGGAGAAATTTCTTAAAACGTTATTTTCTGCTCTTTTTTTTTGAAATGGGTATGAATTATTTTCATCATTCTTTAATATTAAAGTATCACAAACTTTTAATAAATATTTCATGTTGTACGTTTGACATTATTATGCTATCAAACCAACATTTAATAGAGAATTTTCAGAAAATGTAAAAGGGGCGGGGTCTCTAGCATCATCTGTCTATGTATTTTTATTTTGAAATATTACTTACTCCTTTTTGTTACTTCCTAGTTTCTTCTATTATCTTTTCTCTTATATACATTTTGCTACCCTTTATGAAGTAATATTTATATTCATAAGTAGGCTTTCATGTGGACACATTAGATGTCTCACTTTTGAGAAAGGACAGAAAGTTTCTTATAACTTCTCACAGGCCTCGCCTGAACATCTGCTTCATTGTACTGGTCTTGATGAAGAAGACATCTATACTTATACTAAACCCCACCTTGTATACGACTTCGTGAACATCTCCGGCCTTGTGCAGGACTTTTCTATCCTGCGGCTCGTTGGAGCAAGTGGAATAAGTTCCACCCCACCACCGTATTTATAACTATCATCAAAAGCTTTGTTACTTGAATTATCACTTGTAGCTCAAAAAACTAGCCTAAATTGATCCACATCATTTTAAATCCTATCTGATCCACCTTAGAAAGATAAAATATATCCGAAAGTCATTGTAACCCCTCCTGCCACCAACTCTGATAAATAAAAAATACATTGAGTGGATCGGGAAGATTTTCACTTGAAGAAGTAAACCTTATCCTCTCCTCCCTGTTGCTTCGGAATAAGAGAGGGCGGATCTTGCGCAATTGTTATCTCGCAGTTGCAAGAGTATCGCTGACCGAATCCCTTGTGGCGCTACCCCAGAAAAAAATCCACTTTGCGGCGAGGATGCTATATCTCCTCTTTTTTGATCTCTTGAATGTTTTACGCTCCGAACAAAAACTTTAAATCCGACTTTTCTATCTAAAAAAGATCAACCTAAGTCGGATAATGCCTTTACGACGCGTGGAGATGGGATAAGTTGGATTGTTTTACTTCCTGGAAGATGAATGTCATTTTTTACATTGAATTTTTTAAGTTTATATATTTTTAATACTCTTATTTGGCTGTCTTAAAGTCTATATGTATGTTACCAAATTTTGTGACTTTTTTATAGGTTTTCATACCGATTTCTCCCCATGTACTTACTGTCGAGGTTATCAATACTTTAGTAGTGTTTCATTTAATAAAAACTTTAAAAAAATGCCAAGTAGAGTGTCGCTTAGAACAATATCTGCAGTGGACTGTACAATGAAAGGAAAGAGATTTATTTTTACATTACACCACATTTTATATACAACTTCTGTATTATACATTAACACACTTAAGTTCTAAAAAAAATTTAAAAGAAACATAATAACAATCAGATACTAGTGAATAACAGTGGCTCCAACCTAGCATTTATTTAAGGGAAGTTCCAAAAAAAGATAAACTACTTCATTCTGTCCCTAGCTTTTATTTTAATGCACACGTCCGCATTCAAGAAAGTCACCACGAGTACGGTGGTCACAAGTAGAGGTAATTTCGATTCGGTGGGATAAAAGAAACAGTGATATTCGTCTGGGTGTCTCTGTTTTGGGTCCCTGCCAGAAATATCGAGTGCTGGAAATAAAGATAAAGCAGTCGAGCATTGGCCTTTTGAAGTGGACAATTTAAAACGATCAGCAGAGGTAGTTTAGATTACTAACTTGTTCTTTTGTGGTATTGTAATGAATGTTCTTCTAGAAAGAGTCTCGTTTCAGTGTGTCGCAGAAAAGGTTTCGACAATCTTTACGATTTATTTGTTTTTATTTATTACATTTAGATATTGTTCGCCAGTCGTCTGAAAAGTATTGACCTCGTTATACGTCGTCGATTCATACTTGAATTCATGCTTTTGTCCTACCCCGTTAGATTTAAAGAATGAACAACTGCATAAGTAATGTTAATGTGGTCAAATTTCTAAAACATTTTTTTTATTGAGCAGCTAAAACTCAGACATTTAAAAACTACGCCTAATAATTTTCTAAAAATATCGCAGAAATATAGTTTTAAAAGTCCTAAGCAAGGAACATTAATTGTTTTTAATAAAAAAATCAGTGAAAGATCTATGAGTAACGCGCGTTTATTGTAATATTCTACTCGTTGGCTAATACGAGTCAATCTTTAATTTTAATATGCGAATGGAGGAGCTCTTTCTATTCTTATTAAGATTCATTTGATTCTTGGAAAATCCTCAAAAAGAGTGTCCAAGTTCTGCATCTTATCATCTCGATAGCATTTTATCGAGCACCAGGTTCATTGTCCGCTCTGCCTTTACATCATATTTCCGTATGCAATATGTATTGCCTGCGTTGGGGGGGTCCCAGCTTAAAGGCTTATACGCCGGCCTCGCTTAACCCCTCCTCAGACGGATTAGGCCAATTAGAAACGTTAAGTTCCTCGTAAACACGCGACGCGTAATCAGGTACAGGACTTGTTATAAGGGGAGGAGGCCTTTCGGCGTAATGAAGGGAAACAGTTAAGCTCATTTACAAACGAGGATTCCGGCTCGTTAAAAGAGTTTAGAAAAGGTTTTCTCTTTTTAAAACGAATCGAGGGGGGGGAGTATTGACTGCGGAATGGCGCAGTCTTGTTTTCAAAGGTCAGAGGGGGCTCTTCTGTTGGTTGAAAAGGGAGATTTTAATTCGGGATCGTGTTTCGGAAGACCTGATTTGGGTAATCATGTTTGTTGCGATTATTTTGATAATTGCGAGTCGTTATGAGACTCCATTCTCTCTCTCAAAGCGCCCTTGTTTATTACAGTGTTTTAACGTTTGTTTGAAGTAGGGTTTTCAAAAGGGTACTGTAGCTGAGTGTCGGGCATTTTCTTTCAGTACTATTAGTGTTTACTATAAATACGTATTTTACGTAATATTCGTTGCGAACAAATGCGTCGGGCTCTTTTTAAGTTGATGCGACTTATAACATTTAACTTCCCCTCCTTTCCCTTAGCAGGTTGTGGTTTAAAGTTATAACACCCTTTTATTTTGACGTTTTAGCTACAACTCTATTTATTTAACTACAGTAGAACTCCAATTATCTGAATCAATTGAGACTGGATGGCTTTAGGATGATGATAAAAAATTTGGATAATTGGATTTTTTCCGAAAAAGAGTCTATTTTAATTAGTTACTGCAAGTATGTTAAAAATGGGTGATGGAACATTTTTAAAGAAAGATTGATTTTAATTATTTAAGTGAAAATGCAACATTTGGATAATTAGGGTTCTACAAGGGACTTTAAAAGCCACCCAGGCACCAAATCTTACCATTCAATTTAACAAATTACTCAAGTCTAAAGACTTTCCAAGAAACCGATAATACTGGTGCTCTCTCCCAGTTACAGCCGAATTATCCCGAGGTTCGATACACCACTCCCTCGTTATGTCAGTTATTAGCACCGGCCCTAAAGAGGGGCTGTAAGGATTAATTTGTATCCATCGACCCCCTTTGACGGCGATTCCCGACGGGATATGAAACCCATACCCCGGTGTCCAAGATCTCTAACGATATTGACATCAGTTTCGGGTGTTGCCTTACTCGGGTAAGATGATAATGTTGGTAAGAAACTCCGAATATAGCCAGAGTAGATTAGGTTTCTAGATCGAGAGGGGACTATGATAATCCCTAGTGGCTTGTAGTAATGTTGGCGATTCTGATAGTCTTGACCTCTCGGTTTCGGTTTCTTGGGGAACTGGAATGGGTACTACAAGAGGTAATGCTGTTAGCTCGTTGTTGCTCCAACCGCCTCGGTCGAGTTGGAAATTTGGCGTGAATATTTGAGCTTTTGCAAAGAACTGTTGGTATTTTACTTGAAAATTTTCTAAATTTGCTCTTCAAAAGTCTTCATATGCATTCGTTTGTTCATTATAAATTATTTGTATTCTTCACTTATATAAAGAGTTCAAGTTCAGTCTTATTTTCCTGAATATTTCCTCGTGTTTATAACCACAGCTACTGCCTTTTTTTAAATACCTCGATCATAGTTCTGCGATCTTTCACTTGAACACAAAACCATCAAAAGCCTTTGCTTCATATTAAAATATGCTGTTACATTCTTTCATTATAACACTTTTATTAAAAAAGACTACATGAAATACTCTATTTAACTCGAGTACAACATACACCATAACTTTCTTTGCTGTTACAATTGTTACTACGCTGTTTCTTTGTACTCGGCTAGTTATCAAGTTCCTATTAGCAGCATATGGTGCGATTCTTCCCGGCTTTTCTCGTAATTACGAATAACCCCCCCCAACAGAGAAAAGGAAGGGAAAGAAGCATTTTAACTAAAACGGTTTAGCTCTGTACTTAATTAGCGAGTTTTCTCTCTTTATTGTTTTAATTGAGTTAACATTATTTTCTTGGTACTCCCTCTCCGTTAATTAACTTTCCTTGCGAAAAAGTTTTTCTTTTTATTCGACCATTATTGTATCTCCAACTTATGTATGTTTAAGTCTTTAACAACTTATCTCAAAATTTCTCGCTTTTTCACAATGCTTATTTACCTTCAGAATATTTTCTTGTAAAATGAATATTAAATGGGGGATGACAGTAGATTGTTTTCAGGTGACGTCACGACCATTTATTTTCTTCCTTGCTGTCGGTCAAACAGTCTGTTGCTAAGGCCGTTGCTAGGTGCGGCGGTATCTGTTGCTGTCATGTGATTGCAAATGCTCCAATAGAAGCATTCCTTGACCAGTTACTTTCTTAAAACTATTAACTGCTGTAGGTCAAACAATCTGTTGCTAGGTCCGAATCATGTGATTGAAAATGCTCTGTTGGGTGACCAAACTTTTCTTTTAAATGTTAATGTAATTTACTGTGTAAAAAAGAGCAACCGATTTTAAAGTAATTTTAGTTTGATTTGAGCGTTATCTTAAAACCCCTGTGAAATTGAACTCTAAGATTAGAAAAGGAGCACTCTGTTGAGGACTAGTGATCTGAGAACTAGTTACTCTTTAAGTTTAGCTCCCATTAATTGGCATTTATACCAATGGTTACTAATAGCAACAGCAAATATAAAAATGTTTTAGTAGTTGTAAATGAAAAAATGGTAAAATGGAGAGGGCAGTGTTTGTTAATAAAAGATGTACTAATAATTTCAGTCTAAAACTTTACTATACAATTTTATACACTCGTTTAAAAAAACTTCTGTAGTTCTCGTCAAGTCAATCTGGTCGGTGCCGGTGATTGGTTGCAGTTCTCTAAAAAGAAATCGCGTCATCAAATTAATGCTTTCGACCAATGAGATGATAGATGAGGATTGGCTTGGCGAGAACCGCAGACTCTTATACTCTTATTTCTCCTTAAATCGACTGCTTGCCCATATTCAACTACCACTACATGAATTAACACCATCGGTAATGGAAGTTATTTGTCTTCAGCGCGTTCGTTACAACCATTTGTTGTGCAGGTTATCAAAAATGTTCTGCCGGAGTAATGTTCCCCCATTTCCTTTCCTAAGACTAGTCGCTCCCTAAAAAAAAGTGTGATAGTACCGCTGGATTTTCAAAAGTTTCCCTCCAACTCTATACAGAGGAGTCTACGTGAAATAGATACTGTCGATACCCGTCCAAACTACCCCCGCTTTAAATTGCTCTCGTTATTCTCGGTAATTCCTTTCGAGTCCTTAACATTTGGCCTTCACTGACATTTCGGAAGGAGCCGGCATGCGCCATTACGGAAGTCGTGCCGTTTATTTCCTTTGCTTAATGATTTTTAGGACTGGGGGAAATTTTCAAAAGGCAATTTCTCGCTGCAACCGTCCTAAATCGTCTCTCTGCCGAAAGGGAGTCTGGGAACATCTGCGACTCTGATAACTTTCTTTTCGCCGGTCTTATTAGGATTTCATAACTTTCATCTTTACTAATGGAAAAGTTCCCTCTTATTTGCCCTGGCGAAAATGGATCCCGCGATGTATAAATCTTTTCGGCTTTCTCGGGAGTTTCTTTTCTTCAAGGAGATGCTCTCCTACTCCTCCACTGCCAAGATTAAATCATGTGTAGGTTGTTTTTTTATGAGTGCTCTGCAATTTGTCCGTGTACTTAGCTGTGGAGTTGGGTGTTAAGTGTCGACTTTTACCTGTTTAGACGAGTGGTTACTTGTTGACATTAAAACTTATAGTTTGTATTAAATGTTGTTTCTTGGAAAATACTATCTTAAACTATTTGCAATGAAATGAGACTGCTTTTCCTTATGTGATACCGCCCGCATCTTATAAGCCTTTTAAATAAACTTCATATTTTAATATTGGTTGGAAACCGACATGACTTTTAATTTTAAATATATTTTAACTATTGATCTTGTGTTTGGCGCGGAATGTCAGATATAGTGACCTTGCGTCATAAAACCCAAACCAACCAACCAACCAGTGATATATTTATCTTTGACCTTCAGACAATACTAAACCTAGATTTTAGTAATGCCGCTCAATTTACATTGGGTCCAAATACAATAATTGATGAAGATTAATCCGTACAAAACGATAATGAGACGTAATCTCTTAGATGTGCTCTATACGGCTATTTTTGAGTATAAAGATTAAGTTGTTGAGTAATATTAATCCTCCAGTTTGTGTCAAGGGACTTTAAATACAATAGTTGTCTCGTGGTATCTAAAAATGACCCTAAACGGGAAAGAAAAACACTTTCGTAAGCAACATATGCACAGCTTTAAAACAAATTGATGTCTCTGAATATCGGTTGATATTCATGCTGACATATCTTTTCTAGTTTCGCTTATACTACTAGATGAAATTTCCATCAATTCCTGTCATGACTAGAGCGTTTAGTCGCGACTACATTTGATTAAAAAAATGAAAACTTCTTCCTAATTTTATTATGCGAGAGAGGATCACACTGGTCTTCAGTCTTGAGGTATCTTCTTATAATACTCATCGTAAGTTTCCCCCGTATAAAATGATGGTTTATATCCTCCATATTTTAAAATAGCCCTGCTGAAGCATTATCGTCAATTATGTTATTATCACCACACGTTCACCCAACTCGCCTTTTTTTACTTTTGAGTTTGTGAAGTACTTTTCTCGGATACTAATTAAAATACGCTTCATTTTAGCAAAGGGACTTCATCCTCATGCGGAAAAATTCGTTCCCGATATACCAGACACCCCCCTCATTAATAGCATCTTTTCGATTCCTCCCACAGTTCGATTACCCCATACCTGCTTCCTTTCGAACACCCATCGTCCCCGATAATGAATCCCTCTCTAATTAGAAACTACACTCACACAAAAATGTATGCCCCGTTTTGTTGCAGCGTATAATAACCTGTGTCGGTCTTAACCCCTCCAGTTAATGGCTCGAACAGTGCAGCTTGCATCCCCTCTTTCCAGCTGTTGGTTCAATTACTGTCTTCTCTGAGGCGTTTATTAATTTTCTCGTGAAGTAGTATAGTTAATACGGAGGATCCACAGCAGAGACAATGACAGTGCTTGCGGAACAGCTGTGCCGGTCCTGACTAATTACAGGAAGGAAAACGACCTTTTTCGCTTTTTACCTCCTTCTCTAATGCTTTCGGTGATTAATTAGCCGCGGAATTCGGCTTTTAAGCGATTCTGCGCGATGTAGATTGGAACCCCGATGGTCTGTTCGTTTGTGTTAATATGGACGACCCATTACTCTATCTCTGAAACGGGATTTCATTGGGAATTTCGGTATGTCTTGTCGGATATAGTTACGGATAAAATCGATTATATGTTGATTGATACTTAATTTGGATATTGAAATCTAATGTTTGCCCAACAAACTCATTAACGACATTTTTGAGCATCGGAATATCTGTACTGTTCAAGTAGCGGATTCAGGGGGGGGGTGGCATGGGGGCACGATCCCCCCTTAGAAGGTCAAAAGTTTATTGGATAAAATGACATCTAAAGATAATTTCTAAAATACAAATCTAAATTTGGGATCTTTGCTCTAAAAGTGTAGCTTTATAGCTATAAAAGTATATTATCATTATTATCCTTCAATATTTTCAAAAACATCGCATGTTTTAAAACTCCTGCCCCCCCAGAAGTCAAACCTGGTACTGTTTTTCAGAAAAATAGTTGGCCCAAGTTCAGAGGTGCGGATGCGCCAAGTTTTTAGCGGTAAAGATGACTAATATGGTAACCCTAACTAATGTTAAGTGAATGATTTGGCTTCTAAATGTGCCGCTAAACAGCCAAAATTCGCCAAGCATCCGCACATCTGAACTTGCGCCAAATAGTTATATGTAAGTTTCAGGTACTTATAAGAGTAGCATTTCTTGGTTAAGCAATCATTTAGGTATCGAAGATTATTTGAACCATGGCTACAAAAGTACTATTGAACGTCCACATTCGATGACTAAAAGAAAAGTACCAAGTATCAATACTAAAATTATGTCGATTTTCCCTTCTCCCACAGTTGGACTGAAGAATGCACACTGGCTTGAAGACAGACGGACGCGCATTTGAAACCCAAACGTTTTTCTTTGCTCTGCTTTTTCTGTCCTCGTCTGGTGACGCAATCTGATGTTTTGGGGTGGGAGAGGTCTCTGTGACGTCAAGTGCTGACGTAGTTGATTTACTGAGATTGCATCCAGTTTCGGGGCAGCCCTAGAATCGGGTTGAATTCCAGATTGATGTATTCATTCCGTTTGACGAGTTCATTGGAAATTGATTTCCGTTCAATTTTTTTTCCCTAAAGAGTTGCTATATTTGGAGAGAACACTTTATTTTTCATATTGTGTTAAACTGGCATTTTATGTAACATGACTTATAAGTTATGAGAATGTAGTCTCGCGCTTATTATTTTAGTCTTTTGTACCACGTTGGTATTCAAATATCCTTTTCAAATTCCAATGGGAAATAATATGTTGGATGTTATTCGGTTTGTCAAATTATGGCGTTTCTGTAGGTTTAACTGACCGTGACGTGTTTAAACAACGTATATATCTTCATAACTGCTTGGGTTATTTTTTCGTTCATTGTTTCTTCTGTGAAAAGCCGTATTTGTCTGTTTTTTGTCACAAGGTTTCAAAAGCAATATTACATTTTCACGATGCATTTTGCTATTGTGCGACTCCTCCATTACCAGTTTCGTGAAACTGATTTTGCACAGTTAAGAAATAATACCAGGATATCCTTTCATTTATTTTCTCATAAACTACACGCGAGACAAACGTCCAAATTTTGTGTTATTTTTTATGTAAGTACATTGCACGTCAGATCGAGTTATCATAAATTTTACTTGTTAACCGTAAGTTTTGTGTTTGAAAGTTGCTCATTAATAATATGGCCGGTCACTTCTTATTTTACGTCATTAGTTTTCAGGTCATTTCTTATCTATCTGACTGAAGTTTTAAAATCAATCGGACAATGATGTGTTCAAAATTTTAACTCAAAAGACTGTAAATAATCTTAAGTAAATTGTTGAGATATAATTATGGACATTACGTTAAATCTCGTGGTTTGTAATGATGTTAGAAACTTCAGTTTCACCATTTTATCTTCGTTTCGCTGAGACGTCAGATCTGTTAAGTGCATCTAAGCAACTAGGCTTCTCTTGAATTACTTCAAGTACTAAACTAATGCTGATGCCTGCAGTTTGGGTCGTTTTACCCATTACCCACAAATGGGGTAAAAGAGTTGGAAATAGGGCAATGTTGAGAAAATTGACCATAGCTGTCATAAAAATATTGGCGAGGGTGAGAAAAGTGTTAGATGACGGTAGTTGTACTCAATCATACTTCATTGCAATAGTGTTGATACATTTTATATGTTTCTGGTTATTGATTCATAACCAGTATGGCTAGAGAAGTTAATTCCATGAAATTTTTTTTCATCTAGGCTTTCCTAGATTTTAATTGTCGATCATTCCTCATCGTTTATTATTATTTGGTCAAACCCTATCGTGTATATTCTATACTGCTCAATTCATCCGCAGTTGATAGCTTTCTTGAAATTTTTTGTTTAAACGTGCAGATATTATTCTCAAATTAATACTCTCATTTTGCAATAGTGGGCACTTATGATTCCTATTCCAGATTTAATTTCAAACGAAGTATCCTAACTATGACCGATGCCGTAACACATAGACCTACAGCCTTTTGCTGTTTTCACTCAAGATGTCCTCTCAAAACTCTTCATACCTTGGCAGATCCCCAAATAGTGGCGATACCCGCAACCAATCTCCAATCCGGTGCAACGGAAAGATGTGTTGGCTTGCTTCAGAAGACCGTGATTTCTGGCTGGGCCGATGCTTGTTAGCTGCTAAATGCCGCGTAAAGCGATTCACCGCCCCATCATTGTCTCATAAACGCCCCGGCTCAGCCTTCGCAGTTCAGCCCCATTGCCCCCGCCCCGGCTTAATTAGATTGCGGGCCTGCGATTTTATGTGGTGCTTGCCCTTTATGCTCGAAGCTTTTGGATTCCGCATTGCTCTTGTCTTTATGTGGGGGGATTTATGGCGACGGGAAGTCTTTGCATTTACATAATTAAATGATGGGTTTCGCTCCTCCGCTTGGATTCCTCGACCGTGGTTTGTATTTAATTACTGGTGTCAGGGAGGGGGGGGATTTTGTAAAGAAAGGTAAATTGAATCGCTTATTTTTGAAACGTGTCAAACTCCACTTTTTTCAAAAATGAGTTATTGGCGTCATGGGATTCTGTAGGAAGTAAGAATATAATAAAATAACGTGGTTTTAAAATAGTTAGTGTTAAGCAAACTGTATGCTTCGTTAAAGCGTTGGCCGAGTACGGTGATATCAACTTAAGTTCTGCACTATTATGATGAGTGTCACTCCAAACTTTTGTCACCTGGAACATGGTAAATTTTTGTATGTTGCTCCATTAATGTTATCTCTTGTTTACTATATTTTGTTTTAGATTAGGGTGTTAGGCAAATTCTGATCCTCAGACTACTAGGATGGGCCTCTTTTAAGATTTTCTTTTTGGCTACGCTTTGACGAGTCCTAGAAAAGGAAGAATAAAAAAGAAGAGCAGTCATTTAGATCTAGGATGTAATATATCTGTAGTGAGAAGGTTTTTTTTAATTTTATAATAATAATAATATAATAATAATAATAATAATAATCTTTATTCACAAGGGCAGAAAAAACAAATACAGAAATTAAGAACATATTAGTAGCCAAGGGGATAAATTCAGAAATTTAAATTGTTTTACACTTCAACCTGCCAAATTCAAACCCTACAACTTAATAATCTTCTTTTCAACGGTCCATTTTTTTAACATGTTTCTGTATAAAAGTGTCTTAAATCTTTATAAAGGAACAGCTAATTTTAATCCAGTTTCTGCAAAGCACTTTCCTAATCTACACACTCGCAAGTCTTAAAAAAGCAATAATAAATTCGATGATAAATTCTTTTTATACCGTAATTAATTATCTCTATGGTGTTTGCTTTTAAGAAGCTGCTGGATTACCAGGACTCGTAAAAGTACGCAATAATCTAGTTACTGAGTAAACATTTTGAGCCAACATAGTAGCTACGTCTCTTCAAATTTTTAATTAAAAATGAGGTCCAATTTGTCAACGAGCAAAACTCTCTCCACTCTGTTATTAGTCATTAGTTCAAAGATCATTAATCTTGGGATGTTGCTAGTCTGACATTTTATTCTTTGATCTATCTTCCTAATTACTGCAATATCGTTACCTATCATCATGTTTCATTGTTACAGATCAACAGTAGTTTATTAAAGTGATTTAATAATTTTGTCCATTCAGTAACGCATTTGAATTTTACTCATGTATCTATATTTGGACTAGATAATTTCTTTCAAGATTTCTTGACGTATTAGAATGTTGTAAAAAGTAAATTTCTTTTATATTTCCAACGCATAAAATTATGTCATCTTGTTTTTCCACCTGGAAGTGCAAACTTAATTGTTTTTTCCTTATGATACTTAATCGTACAACCCATAATTTCACGCAATTTTTATGTATAATTCCTGAATTTTCACTCAAATTTAATTCCCCGAGTTAAATTAATACAGTATTATACCTTTGTTATCTCGGATTTTGATACCTTGTTAACCTTTATACTCAAGAAAAAAAATGTCCCCCTTGAAATAAAGTACTGTTTACTTCTATATTTGGAGGAGCCTTGGTATATCGAAATTTCGATACGGGGCCATCCATAAATGATGTCACACTTTTTTTGCCCATTTTTGACCCCTCCCCCCCCCCTTTGTCACAAACTGTCACACTTCCCCATACCCCCTCCCTCCCCTCTGTCACATGTCACACCCTTAAACCAACAATATGTTTAATACACTACTTTGAAAGTGCCCGGGACCAAGGTTTTTTTGGTTGAATTTCAGCTGCAGGATGTGATGTCACATTTTTCAAACCCCCCTCCCTCCCCCTTGTCACAAACTGTCACAAATTGATTAACCCCCTCCCCCCCCTCTGAGCGTGACGTCATTTATGGACGGCCCCTACCTTGTATTAATATTTTCTGGTTGATTTTAGAAATCGAGGTTACACAGTATCTATAACACACTGAATTTTCTTCAAAATAGACAGTTGATGAACTCCAACATGAAAAATCATTCATTCCATTCTTGAGATGGGTAGAATCTGAGTAAATATACAGTCCTATTACCCTCACATTACGATTATTCTCTAGTTTTCCGATGCGTCCTCCATTTGTTTGATTCCCTCGTATCCATTGTTTTGTCAGCATTCAAAATACTTGCAATGTTTCCTCTAATGCTTTCACTGTGTGTTCCCGTTTGTATGCATACTCGCGCTTCCAATTACTACTCTGTGTGCTGCTGTAAGTTGAGATCCATTCCGATCGGAATTCGGCATCGGGCCATTTGTTCCAACCTGGCTTCCCGAAACTTTGACATGCCTGGCATTCACCCTGGAATTGGAATTCGCTCCGTGAAAGATTGTTTGGGAGCGGGTGTAATTCTAAACTTTGCTTGAGCTTGTATTGATTTTATTATTTTAGCCTCTTATATCGAGATAAATAGATAAATACAGTTGAAATTGAAAAGAAGAGTCTTCACCAGTACCTCTGGTTAGATGATTGTGTGTGTGAAAACTCCAGCTCTCAAGCGTCGCCTCCAGACATGGACCAGTTTCGTCCTTGTTATGACTCATCAGCACGGCATATGAGTCCTAATAAGGACGAAACCGGTCCATGGCTGGAGGCGAAGCTTGAGAGCTGGAGTTTTCTCACAGTTGAAATTGTTTGTTAATTTGAATGGATGAAATTGGTGTTTCAAAATTAAATTCGACATATTTATGGTTTTTAGTCTTGCAAGATTTGAAGTCGTAAAATGTGCATTTCAGTTCCCCTTCCTACAAAATAAAATATCGAAGGCTTATATTAGCTTGGTTACAAATAATGTTCAAAAAAGACTTCCTATGGTTACTTTGTTATAAAAAGTCTGGAAATAACCTCCTTTATACAGGGTGTCTCCCAAAAACGACTGACACATTTTAAAAATCAATAACTAATAATTCAAAAACTAAAACAGATAAAATTACGCGGTTTGTTACATCCTACTCCTGGGAGTCTTAGGCGTAGGATGCAACAAATCGCGTATTTTTATCTTTTTTAGTTTTCGAATTATCAGTTATTGATTTTTTTAAATGTGTCAGTCTTTTTTGGGACACCCAAAAAAGTTTGTCGTTTTAACCAAAGTTTCAAACTCTCCTGATTCAAGCTGGATACTTTGGATATTCCATATTTTTTTCTCCCGCTTTCTCGATTTTTACTGTCATTCTCCCGTTTTCTGTAGAAGATCAGAATTTACCCTATTTACAAAATGTTAGAGAAAATCATAACCAGATTATCAGGGAATTTCGAAAACAGTTTTCCGTGGCCACCCTGTATAATTAATTTATTTTTAGTTTTCTCGAAGGAAGATATTTTGTACTTATTATTCTCTATAATAGTTAAAACATTTCTTGCTGAGGTTGTTTAACCTAAATCCCGCTCCATCCAGGGCTTTAGTTTAACCATCTTAACTATTTTAAATTCGGAGTAATTTTTTTGGATTAGCATTCAAAGCATCTAGATTCCTTTTAGCTCACTGCAAATACCGATTCCAAGGTTTGAATGGAAACGAGATTTGCTGTGACAAACAAGAATATGTATGTAAGACTCGGGAAGAGAGAAAATCCGTTGCATAAAACATTTCCTCCGAGTTCGGAAGAAAATTTAAAACTTACTCCAGTTAACAAACTAAGACAATGCTCCCGATGCTCTACTTTGCTCGCCACCTAGATTTCGGATTTTATCCATTTCTTTTCGTTTGTGGAACTTTTTTTCCCGGATATTTTATGCATGTGCATAAAGATTACTTTTTCGGGGGGCGCGAGGCTGCAGGGACATCTGGCCGCGTATTCGTTCCGACAGTATAAGTAGTGTGTTACTTATCATCAAAATTCTCTTAGGCGTGTTTTTAACTGGATTTTTTTTTCTTCGCTTGCACCTGGAAAGGAAGAACCTGTGTTTTTCTTCTGTGTACATTTTTTTGGGGGAAGAAGTTGGAGTTCTTTTCCGCGGTGAATTTTAGTTTAATCTTTTAAATTTATGTTGATGTCGGCATTTCATGGAAAGGGATATTTTAGTTGTGGTGTATAGAGTAGTCATAAGTATTTTTATCTTTCGGAGATAATATTTTTTTTCTTAAATATCAGGTTTTTTCTGAGACTTGTTTTAAGACATTCATTCATATCTTGCGGAATAAATTGAGGGGAAATTATAGAGTCATATTGCAATTATGGTACAGGTTGTTTCTGTTCATATATTTTTACTCGAGTGATATACCAAAAAAATAAATTTCCTCCAAAGGAATATGTATTGTACTTGAATTATACATGAGACAGAATGTGTATTACCTACTATTCATGTAATTCATTTCGTCAAACATGAAATAAAAAAATCTCCATCTCATATTCTCCTTGTTCATTTTCAAAAGTATTTGCACTAGGAAATTATAAAAAAATTTTCATATTTAACCACTGAGCTATATAACAAACTGGAGTGATCACACCGCTGAAAGGATTTCCATCTTCTTTTAAATTTCTCCATCTGGTAGCACAGTTGTATGCACAGATTGATACGACCATTCTAAATTTTGCTCATAATATTTTGAAAAACAGGCATGGGCGGATTAAAGGGGGAAATGCTCTTCCAACTTTGCTTCAAGCTTGCCCCGATTGCTGAGAGCAATCGGGGCAATTTAACCTTCCACGCTGGCATGATCAATCGCTTGTTATAGTATCGGAGGTTGTTACTCCAGTTTGTTTTATAGCCCAGTGTATTTAACCTGTTCTCCTAGTGTTACTCCTTATAATCTCGGGTTTCCCACACTTGATAAATTTCGTTTATTAGAGGAGTAGCTAAGGAAGGGGTTGCAGATAAAGGATATTGCCCCAAATAAAAAATATTTTACTTGAAATTTTATATGAAAATACAATAAGTAAATTGAATAATTTGAAGATTTACTGTTAAAAAGACATTGAAGAGTTATAGTCTATCCTGAAAATATTATTTGCATTGATTCAATAAAATTGAATTGTAATAAATGTAAAGAGTCTGGATAGATTTTAATGAATTTTCTTTTTTTCAGGTCTACTCGTCAAAAGATATCACAAATATTGTTGAATCTAGTCGCTACTTCAAGATCGATGGCTGGTGTAAACCTGGTCAAAAGAAGTGCAAAGCCAGTCACTGGGTCAAGCCTTACAGATGCCTTCGTAAGTTTACATTTGCCTGCTTGTTTAAGGATTTAATCTCAGATCCACCCCATAGGCTTACTTTCTTTATTAGATAGTTTGCACTCAATCATTATTTAATCTTATATATTAAAATAATTGGGTTTTTCTTTCGGCCGGCCGAACCCCCGAACCAATTTGGACAAACTCGGTCTCGATCGAAAGCTTTCCACCCCTAGATGAGCCAATAATATTTCACGTTTCCCTAAGACCTTCCATTTTAAAATTATGCGTTCTTTTCGTTTTGCCCCCATGTTAACTCTATGGAGAGGTTCCTTTCGGCCGGCCGCCAGCCCGAACCCCCGAACCGATTTTAACAAACTTGGTCTTGATCGAAAGCTTTCCACCCCTAGATGAGCCAATAATATGTCACGTTCCTCCAAAACCTTCCATTTTAAAATTATGCGTTCTTTTAGTTATGCTCCCATGTTAACTCTATGGAGAGGTTCCGTTCCGCCGGCCGCCAGGCCGAACCCCTGAACCGATTTGGACAAACTCGGTATCTTGATCGAAAGCTTTCTATCACTATAGATGAGCCAATAATATGTCACGTTCCTCCAAAACCTTCCATTTTAAAATAATGCGTTCTTTTCACTTTTCTCTAATGTTAACTCTATGAGGGAGCTTTCCGCCGGCCCCCAGCCCGAACCCCCGAACTGATTTGGACAAACTCGGTCTTGATCGAAAGATTCCCACCCGTAGATGAGCTAACAGTGTGTCATGTTCCTTCAAAACCTTCCATAATAATATTATTCGTTCTTTTCGTTTTGCTCCAATGTTAAGTCTATGGAGAGGTTCCGTTCCGCCGGCCGCCAAGCCGAACCCCTGAACCGATTTGGACAAACTCGGTCTTGATCGAAAGCTTTCTATCCCTATAGATGAGCCAATAATATAACACGTTCCTCCAAAACCTTCCATTTCAAAATTATGCGTTCTTTTAGTTTTGCCCCATGTTAAGTCTATGGAGAGGTACCGTTCCGCCGGCCGCCAGCCCCAACCCCCGATCCGATTTGGACCATCTTGGCCTTAAACGGAAGCTTTCCACCCCTTGATGAGCCAGTTTTAGGTCGCATTCTTCCAAAGCATTCCATTTTTAATTACAAATTGATTTTAATTTGCCCCGTTGTTTTATTTAATATTTTTATCAACACAGGCAAAACGTCCTTGAAAGAGCGTGAAGAAAATCTACATTGAAATTCAATTTCAAAGTTTTGACGGTTCACTAGATTTATCCCCCAATGGGATACTAGAGCCGTATTGAATTTATAAAAAAATTATGGTACATGTTTGATTGTTTATTTCTTCTTTCCCTTAAGGCTAAGCGCGCACTAGAGACTTTTGTCACGGTGACAGAGACAAAATTATCACCCTGGCTATTGCAAGATGCTAGAGAGCGCGCACGGGTGACGAGACTTTTGGCCGTTTGCCAAGAGTCATCTCCATAGAAATGCATTGCTTTCGAATGACCTAGTGTTTATAGTCGCCGTGACAGAAGTCTCTAGTGCGCGCTTAGCCTTACACAGAAGGGGATAAACATTTAACTTCAAACAATGAGACAAATAAAAATCAAATAATAATTTAAAGTGGAAGGTTTTGGGAGGATGCCTCTTAAAATGGGTTTATAAAGGGGTCGTACGATTTCATTTAAGAACAAGTTTGTACAGATCCAGTTCGGTGGATTGGACTGACTACCGGTCAAAATTATATGACAATTATTTCAATGTAATAAATTTGTGACAATTCCATGTGAAATCGGAGACAAAACCCCTTTCGAAGATAATGAATTAAAACTGCATATTTAATGATAGGGAATGAATAAATACGAACAGGTAGTAACGAGCGAATCTCGCTTCAGCGCCAAAGAAGGCTAGCTGTAAAACGCGGCTTTGCCGGGTTGTAACAGCTAGTACTTTTTTTAAATGGTTATTCTCTCATAAGTTATAACAGCGGTTCTCAAACAGTGGTCTGCGGACCTCCTGGTGTCCCCAGTGCCTTTCTAAGGAGTTTGCGATTCGATTACCTTGGGGACACTCAAGTTAACTTTGATCGTTCCCCGAAGAGAATCAAGTTAACTGGAAGAAGGTGGCTCTGTTTTTCAACATCCCCTTCGTAAAAAAAATGTAGGCAAGTAACTCTCTTGTATTTAAAAGGGGCCCCATGAAGGTTTGGGATACTTGATACTGGCCCTGCCCTGTTGTTAAAATAGTCTCAAAACCAAATGTAAAAATAATCTGCTCAGTGTGATATATGCGAGAACTCTCCGCAGAGGGCCAGTTCCAGAGTGATGCGCTGCTGGTGCCCGAGCACTGCCTCTTTGACCACATCCACAACCAGAGCATCTGCCAGACCTTCGACGAGTGGAACAACACCGCAGCCCACAGCTGCAACGACCGCTCGATGCAGCTGCGCAGCTTCGCCATGCTGCTGCCCTGTGGCGTGGACTTATTCTCTGGAGTAGAGTTCGTCTGCTGCCCAAAGAATGGTAAAGAAGGCTTCCTCTTATTCTATGTGTTTCCTCGCTAGTCGGTTGGTGTAATGGCGGATTTACACCACTGCTGCAAGACCGGTTTGCGGTAAAAGCGGCAAGAAACGGGAATTTGTTATTCCAATAAACCAATTGACGAGCGCTATCTTTTGTGAGTAGCGGGTACTAAAATTTGCCGCTTTTTGCATAACTTGCAGCTCCTGCAGCGGTGGTGTAAATCCCCCATAACCCCAAATGAGCCAGGGGTCAGGGCAACCTGCGGCTCTTTTGATGTAAAGTTGCGGCTCTACAGTTATTTATTAAAAAATTATTAATTTGTTAACAAAACCCTTAAAAAATCAGAAAATTTGATTAGTACCTAATTAAATCAATGTGACCCACAAAGATCCCCAAGTTCTCAAGAGGAGTCAAAACACTACTTTTAAGGGTAAAAGCCCCTACCCCCTCTACTCCCCTCAAAATTTTGGAATGTAGTATGTTCTTGAAAATTCTGTGATTTATTAGGAGTGGGATCCTCATTTGGTCTTAATATAGAAGTTCTAAAAAATGAATTAAAACACTACTTTTAGGGGCAAATATCCAAATTTTTTCTGAAGTAGAACCCTACCCCCTTGAAATGTTGCTGTTTATTTTAACTATACTATTTTCCCTTGAAAATTCTACAACTTAAATGATGAACAGTGCTCTAAGGGTGCAATCAAAAAAGGCCTAAAAATGAGCTAAAACACTATTTTGAAGGGAAAATTTCCAAAATTCTTTCTGGGTGAGGACCTCCCAAACCCTCCATTTTTTTCTTGGAATTCCCAGTGTTTACAAAGTTTTAAAATTAAGTTTACTAAAATTAATTTCCAATGTGTATGTAAGTAATCTAAAACTTGATGCAAAAAGCACTCAAAAGGAGGTACCTCAAAAAAAATGTTGAGTGTAAACCTTACCAACTAAAATCACCCTTCCAACCTAAAATCAAATATAATAAGCATATATACCATTGAAAAAAATTTAGAGGCTCTTTAAAAACTGGGAAATTTTGTAGCTTTTGGCTCTTTCGTTTCAATAGGTTGCCGACCCCTGAGCTAAGCTATAGGGTTATAGAGAGCCAAACCGGTTATTTCTTGCGGATAACTACCCCACGTCCCTTCCCTCTTCTTCGAAGATAAAGATGCATAAGTAGCCAAGCTAGTAACCGAAATTTTCCACTCCCTAACTTGTACTTGGATTTCCCAGTGCTTAATCCCCTAGGGAAGAAAGACGTACAATATTGAGTGTTATTTTGCAGTATGGTGCTTACTGGGATATGCTTGAAGAATTTTTTTCAAGTGTCTTTGTTCTAACTTTAAATACTGATGACTGAGACGAAGTAAAACTGAATTTCTGAATAGTTAGAACTGCTTTATACTTCGCAGTGGTCAATTTTTAAAGAGGAGATGAACACTTAAAAAGTGTCTGAAGTGAAGAAAAAGGAAACTGCTATTGCATTTTTAAAAAAATCCAGGTTTACATACTTTGAAGAAAGTTGCCAGAATAAAATACTAGGGTTCACTACACATTCAATTTTAAAGCAAAAAAATCTTTCAAGGGAATGAAATGAATTATATTGATGATGCTAGATCTGGTTGGTGTTGGATGTGTTGAGGAGGCATCCGTTCATAACTCAGATGGGTGACACTAATCGTTTAATTAAGCTTAAAGTATACACATCATTGCTATTTACATGAATTAGAGCACAGGGTTACTGTAGTTACGGGTTTGCATTACATATATATTGTTACAGTTACATAATTCTTACACACAGATACATTAATGTTAAATAAAGGGTTGGTCAAATGGAAAAGTAGGAGCTCTGTTTTTATGGATTTCTTCGTCATGATGTTCTATTACTTAAAAATCTAAACATTTTCTTTATGATTTTCCAGAAAAAGAAGTTGGAGTAGTAAGTGACGAGAGCCGCAAAGGTGACAATGGAATTGACTCCGAAGACAGCTCAAACGAGGACGAAGATTATGATGATGATTACTATGACGACGACGAGTACGATGACGACGATGATGAAGAGGACAATTCTAGGTCATCTTCTACCACCACTTCTACTACGACCACCACAACTACAACAACCACGACTACTACTGAAAGACCAGTCGATTACTACTACAGCCACTTCGATAAGAAGCATGAGCACGAGTTTTTCAAAGAAGCCCAAAAATCTTTGGAAGAAAGCCATCGGGAACGAGTCACTAAAGTAAAGGGTTTTCTTATTTTATCATTAGGAAATTAGTTTTCGTTTCATTTGTTGATTTTTATAGGAATTTAAACTTTATAACAATGACCATACTATACTCTATTCATTTAGAATTGGCGCTTGAGAAATAGTGCTTTCCCCCACGCTAGAAGCGTAACCATAGTTACGCTCTTCGAGCAGCCAATAGTAAGCCTTCTTCGTCACTTTGACGTGGATGGTTGCTATGGTTACCGATTGGTTGTTTGGGAAGGAAATATTTTCAAGCGCCAGCTCAAAATGAACAGAGTATAGACTGTTCATTTAGAATTGGCACCTGAGACGTAATGTATTAGAAGCACTTACTATTGTAATTATCATCGAAAAATTTTTCTTCTGCAATGACAAGGCAGCCTAAACAGAAGTAGTTAAAATACTGTAAACAAATTGGTCACTGAAATTGTGTGATGAGCGTTATCAAGCATTATTGGGCGTTTTTGATCCTTTTTTAGCCGCCTATTTTAAATGAACAGACTATAAATATAGCGATTTATATTGAAAATGAATTTAGATATTGACTTGAGTGTTTTTGTTAGTAGTAAACTTAAGGGTTAATACAACCCAAAATTCAGAGTAATCTAAAATGAAATCACTGAGAAAAGAAATTAATTGTGTCGAGAGCATTTAGTTAAATGTCCTCAAACTAATCTGCCCTGAATTCATATCAGGTGATGAAAGAATGGAGTGAATTGGAAGAGCGCTACCAAGAAATGAAGGTGAAGGATCCCAAAGCTGCTGAAGATTTTAGGAAGAAAATGAGTGCTGTAAGCTAGATTAGTTATATTGCCTTCGTTGTTTGACACCCTCCAAGTGAAGCGAGAGTTCTCATTATGTGTTATGGCTTTTTCAGCGATTCCAGAAAACTGTAGAAGCTCTGGAAGAGGAGGGATCAGCTGCCAAGAGACAGATGTCAGCCATGCACCAACAGCGCATTATGTCCATTATCAACATGCGCAAGAAGTCAGCCATGGATTGCTACACAGCTGCATTGGACCAAACAAATCCAAAGGTCGGTTTCTTTCTGAAATTATTTTACGTTTTGAACTGCCGTAGTTTATCTGTATGAGAAATTTTTTTTATTTATGAAGAAAAACATTTTGAGGTAATAAAAGATGTAATAAATGATTTATTGACCTTCAATTCCTAACCTCCCCTTCAAGTGACTGACCACAAGTGAAAGTTGTAAAATTTTTTGTCCCACAGAAAGTTAAGTTTGCATAATTTGGCCCTCACTACAATAAAATATTTGCTGGCCTGCGTTTGATGCAAAAACTTTAATGGCATTTGTTGATCAGAAATCGAAAATTTTTACATTATATCGTAAAAAGTTTAAGACAAGAGAATAACCTACAGACATTTTTGTTGCTTAGAACAAATGTTAGCAAAACAAAGGTAAAAAATTCATCATAAAAGTAAAACTTTATACAATAATAATTTAACTTTCTTTTATCAGACCAAGAAGATTGAAAAGTGCTTAGAGAAGCTGTTGCGTGCCCTTGAAAAAGATCGACGCCATACTCTGAACCACTACCGACATCTCCTCAACTCCAACCTGAAACAAGCTCTGAAGGAAAAAGATAACACTCTTGAACACTTGGACAGCCTGAACAAGATTGCCAACCAGAGCCTTGCCATGCTTGACAGAGTGCCTAATGTTGCAGAAAAAATTAGACTGAGAATGGGTACTTTTGCTTCTTTTGATTTGATTTAGCTACTTGACTTTTAACCTATTTGTGTTGCAAAACCTGTCAAGGGTTGATTCAGACAAAAATTGGGGCCCTTTTGCTGCCCATTCACAAAAATTCCCCCTCTTTGTATCTGCCCCTTCACAAAAATAAATTCATAAAAACTCCCCTTTCATGAAATTCAAATTAGCTTTAGTGAAAATTTGCAAGTAAACATTCACAAAATATTTGAACTTTTCATGATTTTCTTTGTTTGTGAGTCAATTTTACTTTTAAGCACTGGTCTCCTAACTATCACTGCTTCAATTTTTCACAAAAACAATTTCTTTTTCACAAAAAAACATTTCATTTTTCACAAAAAATAATGAAATGGGCCCCAATATATAAAACCTGGATCTACCTCTGCCTGTTTTTTCTCTTCCATCCTCTTTAGAAATTAACTTTTTATAGATTTATCAAACCCATAACAGTTATAGTATGCCTTTACATTAAAAACTCACTTTTTTAGGGTATAGCTGGACACTCTATATCAGTTAAAAAGACAAGCTAATTTATTAACAGTTAAAAACTAACTTGCTCATAACAAACTCTACACAAATCCTGATTCTATCTCCTACCAAATACTTGATAATTCCTGGTGTATTATTCAAAATTTTATTCTCAAAGGACAGTCTTGTGTTAATCTATCTCAACTATTTTACAGTGATAATTGTAACACTATTAGTACACTTTGAAAATATTTGTCAGGTTAGTAAACACTAGTGTTCGGCAACTACTGGTCAAAAAGTAGTTAACTACCAACTAGTCTGGGCAAAAGTAGTTGCAACTACTAGTTAACTACTTTTTCTTGGAAGTAGTTGTAACTAGTAGTTGATTATTTCCCAAAGTAGTTAACTACTAGTTAACTAGTCTATTTAATTTCATAAGATATTTTCCACAAATTTTCAATTACTTTTTCTTACCTATAGCAAAAATATCATGCCTAAAGATTCGACAATTTTTGATAGGTATACAGGTTTTTGGTATCTTACAGTTTTCTAAGTTGTACTTATATTATTCAGTACAGTGTTGTAATGAGGGGGGTTAAGGGTTCTAAACCCCCTTAGCCTGAACAACAATATTGGCACAAAATTGGGCTGTTAACTTTAAGTATTGCCTTCCTAATTTTTAATGCAGTAAAAACATCTAGAATCCTCTTAACCTAGCCTAAAATCGCTTTTCAAAGTTCTGGAATTTTCAGGAGAGAAAACCCTGAACTCCCTAATTTCTAGAGAGGATTTCACTTTGCCATCTGATACGTATGTGCAATCCAAACGCTAGGTCTGAACTAGCAAAATGAAGCTCTTTTAAAACCGTTAATTTCGGTGCTCTTATTGCTTTCCTTTTAAATTTACACCAATCTATAAAAGGGGCTCCCAGCTGACTTTTGGTTTGTCTTTAGGGAAAAAAGGGACCTGATGTTTTGAAAAAAGGGACCAAAATTTTCTAAAGTCTATTAAAAGGACAAATTACAATTCGTGGAAATCCAAGTGTAAAGTTATCAAAACCAACAAACTTAAAATCAATCTGGAAGCAGGTTAAAAATCATTTTACTTACTGTTACTAGTTTACTTCAATGGAGTAAAATACTATCTAATCAAGTTAGAGAATTTTTCTCATTTCAGTTTTTTAAAGTTTAATCCAAAACATTAATCTCAAATAGTAGTGGCGTAGCCAGAAATTATTTTTGGAGGGTGCATGATGATATCGAAATTAAAGAAAAAAATTAAGGTTTTGAATGACACTAATTTTTTTTCTCACTGAATGAATAACTAAATATTAAAATAAATTAATGATACATTTTAATCATGAAACAAAGAAAACCTTTGTTAACAGCAAACTAGAACAATGTATTTCATCAACACTCATAAGTGAAATGTGTCTAAAAGAACATTTTATTTACTTAAAATCATAAACATAAGCTGGGAAGGACATAGGATTTGTTTTTTTTCTGGGGGGAGGGGTAAGAATTTTCATAATCCAATTCAATCTTCTTGGTGATCTAAATAGGGAAAAGGTAGTGAATTATCCTGATCCAACTATTAACCCCAGAAAATTTTTGGAAATTTAAGTAAAAATTTCCCCATTTTTTCATCTCGTTTTGGTACTCCTCATCCGAATTTCGGATACAGGTTTTATGGTTGATATTTTGCTTTTTGACTAACAAAATATAAAATAGAGTTGTAATAAAAGAGTTACAAGTACCAAGGGGGTCTGGGGGTCCTCCTCTATGAAATTTTTCAAAAATTTGAACATTAAAAACTGGTTTTTAACTTGTTTTGGTGTATCTAATCCAAATTTCAGGAATGAAAGAAATTCTAAAATACTTAAATTCAAAAAGAACAAAGTTTGGGGCTTGGGGGGTGCAAAGACCCGTTGCACCCCACCCCCTACTGTTTACGCCAGTGGTTCCCAAACTATTTTGGTCGCGGAACCCCCAAATTTGTTACCAATGATCGCGGAACCCTGAATAGTTTCAACGACTTTTCAAAATGTAATATATGATATTAAATGGAACCAGGTGCGGATCCAGCACGGGTCCAGGGGGGGCACTGTTCCAGACAATCACCTTTACTTTTGGCAAAAATGTCAAATTCTTGGGGTAAAAGTATCTCACAAGATCCTCTTCTGGTACCGCTGGGGGGTATGGGGGTCCGCCCCCACAAAAATTTTGAAATTTGACTCGTAAAAGTAGAGTTTTAACTCATTTTAAGAAGCGTTTCGGGGCCAAGAGGAAAAATTTTCAGACCATAACCTTTATCTTTTATAAAAAAAAAAGGCAAAATGTTGGATATTTTCCAAAAAGTATCTTGTAAGATCCCCTTGTTATACTGTGAGGGGGGTCTGGGGCAGGGGCGGATCCAGGATTTTCTTTTGGGGGGGGCACCACTGAAATTTTAGTCCTACCTGGGACACGGCATATAACGAGAATTTTTCTTCAGGGGGGGTTGACTCAACGTTAATTCTAAGGTACCCCAAACGAGTACAGATATGCGTTAACTTTTTTTTAATCACTTAAAAGTAACACTGGTTCGGGATCAACCCAGAAATTTTATGAAAATTTGTCTCTAAAAGTAGTGTTTCAACTCAATATTTTGAGAACCTTTGGGTTACATCGAAAGAGAACAGCTCCTTTTAATCCACAAAATTTTGAAGGATCTAAATTATAAATAGACGTCAAAATTGTTTGGAGGGTTGGGGGTCTTCCCCCAGAATTTTTTAAATTTTTTTTTATTAATTTGAAATTATTTGGAAAACACCCGAAGAGGACCGCTTCTATAAAGTGGCAGATTTTTCAAAAGAAAAACAATGTTAAAAGACGTCAAGTTTTGGAGGGGGTTTGGGGGTTTTCTCCCGGGAAAAATTTTGAAAGTTGACTCTAAAAAGTGCTGTCTTAACTCATTTTGAGACTCTTCAGGTTGCGCCTTATAAGTTGTAGAATTCTTAAAAAATAAAACAATCTGATGTCAAAATTACGGACTTGGGGATTGAACTCCTAAAAACTTTCAGATACGGCCCTGACCTATAAAAAGCTGATACTCTCAAAAACTGTTATGTATTCTTATTTTTCACAATAAATGTTTTAAATTTTACTTTGAAAAATGATATTTACTAATAATAAATATACAACATTATTTTAACAGTATTTAAAAGACACTGGTAAGAAACAAGAAAATTGGTTAATATTTTTGCACGGGACATATTGGAGGATTTTGAATAACTTAAAATAAGGTAAAAAAACATTTAAAAACACAGTATTTTAATGAAATAAACCTGAAAAGCTTAACTTATGTGTCGATTTTTGAATCTAAACTATTTTTTTAGAAAAAAATATTTTTTCTGTTTTAAAACAATAAAGTAATGGCCATATACTGACAGACCTATGGTGCAGGAGATAGAGAAAGTGTTTTGCTACGTGTAGAGAAAACTTACCTTAAAAAACTTAAAAGAATCGCATTAAGTCGTGATAAAAAATGACTAATTTATTAGATTCCTAAAATGAAACAACTTATAATTAAAAATAAATAGCCTTTCAAGTGCTTATAACTTTTCAGTAAACGTATCATGAACAAGTGTCTTTTAGTACTTGGCGGCCTTCATTTTCAGAGTTAGTTTAACTGTGAGCATTAAATTTTAAATAATAATTTAAGACAGGAAGAAATTCTAAACCTGTGGTTCTCAAACTTTTTAAAGCTACCACCCCCTTATTGTGCGTAAAACTTTCCAACGCCCTTCCCCAATAAAAAAATATAGAATTTAGGGTATAGGGTAGGGCAGGGGTCGGCAACCTGCGGCTCTTTCTATGTAAAGTTGCGGCTCTCCAGTTCCATACAAAAAAATTAATAATTTACTATCAAAACCCTTAAAAAATCAGTAATATATTCTTAAGTACCTAATGAAATCAAAATTCCAAACAATTTTGGAAGAGAACTCCCAAACACTCCTCAAAATTTCGGAATATGTGTTGTTTTCCCTTGAAAATTATGTAACTTTTAAAGAGTGATCATCATTTGGTCATAATAGAAGTTCTAAAAAACGAATTAAAAACTACTTTTAGGGGCAAATTTCCAATTTTTTTCGTAAGTGGGACCCCCACCCCCTCTCTAAAGTTTGCTGTTTATTATAATTATACTATTTTTCCTTGAAAATTCTTCCACTTAAAAAATGAGAGGTGCTCTTTGGGTGCAATCCAAAAAGGCCTAAAAATTAGCTACAACGCTATTTTGAAGGAGAAATATCCGGGGGAGGACCCTCAGATCGTCCAATTTTTCTAGGAATTTACTTAGTTTATACAAAATTTTGAAATTAATTTACAATGTGTATGTAAGTCATCTAAAACTTTATGTAAAAAAGTACCCGAACCCGAAAGGAGGTACCTCACAGAGAAAATGTTGTGTAAAAAAATACTCCCCAACTGAAATCAAATATAATAAGCATATTCTATAACATTGAAGCAAAACTATTAAGTGGCTCTTTAAAAACTGGGAAATTTTGTAAATTGTAAGTTTTGGCTCTTCGTTTCAAAAGGTTGCCGACCCCTGGGGTAGGGTGATTAGTTAATATGAAAAGTAATTTTAGTAGAGTAAACCCGATTTGTAAAAGTAGCTGAAGTTAGCTAGTCCCTCAACTCCTTTTCAATAGACTTATGCAGCCCACTTACGGAGCTCTAAGGGATCACCTGCGGTTTGAATATGACTATCAGTTGAGAACTCTCTAGAAAGGGGGGGTCTGGGGGACACCCCCAGAAAATTTTTGATTTTAAGCCCAAAAAAGTGCCAAATATGCCTTTTTATGCAGTGTATTTTTTAGTCCTCTGGGGGGGGCACGTGCCCCCGTGCCCCCCCCCTGGATCCGCTACTGGTCTGGGGGTCCCCCCCCCAGAAAAAATTTAGAAATGCGACTGGTAAAAGTAAGGTTTTAACTCAGTTTGAGAGAATTTTTGGATCCTAGGGGGGCGTTGTCCATTTTTATTTTTTTACACCATTCTAATTTTTTTAATGAAATAAAGTTTGTCCCATGGAACCCCTTGATTTTTTTGTGGAACCCCAGGGTTCCGCGGAACCCACTTTAGGAACCACTGGTCTACGCCACTGCTTGGTTGGGTTTTTTCCAAAAAATGTCTGGGAAATCTTAAATGAATAAAACCCAGGACATTTCCCCGGACAGCTATAAGAACCCTGGACTGTCCGGGGTAACCCCGGACGTATGGTAAGCCTAACCATGGGGGTTGTATCTAACCGAACCAGATTTGGCAATGTATCGCCTCTATTGAAGATGGAAGATTAAAAAAAGACAAAAGGAATTTTTTAATATTTAAAAACAGAAATTTTTTTTTCAAAATTTTCAAAGTAAAAACCAAAATTGATAAAAAAAAAGGGGGGAAAGGGGCCAAAAGTGTGAAAAAAGGACTTTTAGGGACTTGGGTTGAAAAAAGGGACCTGCTGGGAGCCCTGTGTAAAGTTTACTCATAATGTTCGCATCTATCCGTTCATATTTGAGGAGCTGAGAGCCAGAGTGGACCAACCCACAAAATATGAAAAAGCGCTTTTTTTTTAAATTTTTCAGTAGAATGTAGAGAAAAAAACTGCTCGTGTTAATTGGAAAATTTTTCCTCTCCTCCCTCCTCCTTCTATGATATGATACATTGATTTACTTACACGGAGCACAAGATAAAAAAATAAAAAGGAAACCACAACTTAAAGGGTTGCATTTATATGTCAATTGCGGGGATGAAATATATTTCAAGGTTGCCAAATATGAAAATGTATCACTAAAAATGGCATTGTTAGTAGATGTAGCATATTTTTAAAAAATTTGATCTTTCAATATTTGTTGAAGTAGTTGAACTTTTTGAAAGTAGTTGGAACTAGTAGTTGGTGAAAAAAGTAGTTAAACTACTAGTTCAACTACTCTAAACCAAAAGTAGTTGAACTACTAGTTAACTAGTAGTTGCAACTAGTAGTTAACTACTTTTCAACTACTTTTAGTTAACTAGTGCCGAACATTAGTAAACACTAAGGACTAAAAATTAACTTCATATCTGTAGTTGATAACTATGAACAATATGTTTAAAATGCATACAGAAAGTAGATATTAACTTTTTTTCTTATTGCAGTTGCTGTTTGGCATCATCTTCATGGATTAGGACCAAAGGCAAGCATTACTCGTGATGTGGATGAGGCTATTGTAGAAAAATACAAAGAGGAAGTCACAGAAAAACAAAAAGGTGACATTAAAATTCCTTTAAACATGCAAAATTGTACTGAACAATGTTTTCAAGATAGGCTTACCAGTCCGGGGAAATGTCCTGAAACGCTAAAATGGTCAATCAAACAATTTTTGAAAAAGTAATGTTAAATGAAAAAACAAAATGTTTTTGTTTAATGTTTATTAGTTTGAATAGTTTTTTATCTTTGGTAATTTGATACGGCACTTATAAAGAATTTAAAAAATATGTTCTGGGTTGGCCCCGAGAAAATGTGGTAAGCCTACCTCAAGATTTCAATTAATATTTTCATTCTATACTAAAATTTTGATAGTAGACATTTCTATTCATAAATATTCGATGATTGCCATAGACTAAGTTCCATATGATTTATCTTCCCAGTTTTATATCCCATTATAAAAATAATTTTGTATTTCAAATTTTAGAACGTGAAAGGCAAAAGAAGTTGATGGAAGAGAGGAGGCAAGAGCTGAAAGAATTGCGGGAAGAGAAAAAACGAGTAGAAGCTAACAATGGCGGAAAGTTGGATCGGGAGTTCGATCCTGAATCCATGGAAGACGAGAGCTACCTTCCAGAAAACAACACTCCCAAACCTGAGCCAGTGAAGTTGGCAGATTTGTCTAGTGTTGAGCACAATTCTTTAGACCATGAGGAGGTTCCTGTTCCAAAAATGGCTCATGTTCAGAACCAAGCTTTCCATCACAATGAAGTTGTAAGTATTGTTTTTAGTTGTTTGTTTCTTTTTTACAATTTTAAACACTGCCTCCTGCAGGCAAAGAGAATGAAAGTGTTTGTATCTGTTTAACTCAACCACACAATCAGTATTTCTTGTAAAACTTTTTACAATAATTGCATTTTGACATAAGGGATATGTATATAAATGTTCTTTTGGTTATTCATAATCTAAATCACAGTAACCTTTCAAAATTCTAATAGTACATGATATCAAGATGGTATGTTACTTGTGTGTAGTCTACAAGTTTACTCTATTCTGCAATTTTAAATCTCATTTGGTTTATTTTACTTAATGATCTTAGTGAATTATGGTTAGTTAACTTAATGGGTGGCACAACAAAATGAGAGATGCAATAAATTCAACAACTTAACACACCGTAGGGGCTGTCCATTAATTATGCTATGCAATACTTGAAGGGGGGAGATAATCTATCTGTGAAGTTTTCTTATGGGGGTAAGGGGTTACAAGAAATGTGACATCACCCACTCTAACTTTACAAAAACAAAAAAATTATATGTAGCTTACAAAAGTATAATGCTGTATATTAAGATAATATACACTTCAGCTTGACTATGAATTGGATCCCAGGTTCTTGTTGACCTATTTGCTTGACATATTTTTGGTTAGAGAGCTTGACTTATGACATAAAGGGGTATGACAAAGTCTAATACTTTGAGTCATTGGGAAGAGAGGAAAAACATTTTTTGATATAATTTTTTTTTTTAAAAATCATGGAGAATACTTGAGGGAGATGCTTAGATTTTTCTCTAATGAATTGGGTTCTCATTTTATCTCTGGAGGGATGAAGAGCAGAATTGGCTTTGACCAGCTTCTGTGACATCATTTGTGGAAGGCCCCTATATAAACATAAAATTAAACTATCAAAAAACTAAGATGAAAAGATAAATTTAAAATTAACTAAAATGAACGTTCAGTGTGAAATTATAATATGGGGTATTCTTCACATAATATGAGTGAGGGATCCCAGGTTCTTACCAACCTTGTGCTAGACATATTGTTGTTAGTAGGAAATCATTTAGTGTGACGTAAGAAGGGGAGAAGTTAATGGTGAAGTGTGGGACTTTGATATAGGGGAGGAAGAGGGTCCAATAAGTGCAGAAAAGGTTCAAATATTACGTAAGCACCTAAGGGGGAGGAGATTTACTCTTTGCTTTTTTTTCCTGACAAGGGGGAGGTGGGATATGAGTGATGCTTGTGTAAGATACTGCATTTTCGAAAATCCCTTGTTTCTTGCATAAATAATTTCAAAACTCAACCAAAAAGTTTCTTACGTAGTTAGGGTGGGGAAGGGTTGAGGTTTTCTTATCTTTGCTGACAAGGGTTAAAAATGACCAAAAAAGTGCTTACTTAATATTTTAACGGCCCCAAAGGTGACATCATTCATGGACAGCTCCTTTTTTAAACTAGAGCGGATTTTACACACTCTTATCCTACTACGTGTTAACCTTAAAACAAGGCTAAAAACAGTAGCTGGACTTCTTAAATAACAGTTAGCTTTTAGGGTGGAGGGTGTTCCAAATTATTTAGATAAGAAAATCTTCTGAGCTTTATATTGAACATTTCTAAATATAAACCCAGCATTCAGTATAGTAATAATGTATTTAAACGTTCATTTAGAATGAAAAGTGAATGTAGGGTGAGAGGATATTGTTCTGTTTTTCAGACGTTCTCAGTGCGCAAGGAGAGTATGGAGCGGCTGCGCTGGAACGGCAGCGTGTATATCACGCTGGCCTTCGCAGGGGTGGCCCTGTTGACGGCCATGATCGTTGGCATCGTGCTGCTGCGGCGCCACTCGCACCGCTCCCCCCACGGCCAGGGCTTCGTAGAGGTGGACCAGGCCGCCACGCCCGAAGAGCGGCACGTGGCCAACATGCAGATCAACGGCTACGAGAACCCCACCTACAAGTACTTCGAGACGCAGAGCAACTAGGCCAGTTTTATTAGTCTACTACTTTAGTAACAAAAGAGGACAAAAAAAAAAGGGGGAGGTTAGTTTGCTCTCTTCTGGCTGTAGAGTCGGAATTTTTTGATTTTTTCATTCAGCTTTCGGGGGTTCGTCTGGAGACAGGGTTCGTACTCCTCCTGAAAATTGTTTTTATTTTATCCTGAATTTACCCTCTGACTTCTGAGAGACATCTGTCTATGAGCAAAGTTTTATTATCGATTTGGGGAAATGATTGGGTTTTTTATTTGATAATGTTCCGTTGAAATATGAAATTCTAACCACTTACTTAAGTCCAAAGATCAAAAGTGGTTTGAAAATTGTTTTCAAAATGCTATTCTATCATTTTAGAACGGAACTTGCCAGATTTTGGGCCCATTTTTAAAGTTATAAACGCTGTACTTGTGTACTACGAGCTCTGTTTTCGAAAAAAAAATTCCTTTTGATTTTTTACAAAATTCCTAAAACCCTGGCAGAAAAACCTGGATGAACCCCTGGCTTTTGGACTGAGTAAAAAGGATAGATTCTTTTTCCTCTTCGATTGGACTTTTTACCCAGCGCTTTAGACTGTCTGAAATTAACGGATCAATATTATATTTACAGCATCGTTAGATATTTTTGCGTACCTGTGTTCAGTTTGTCTATGCAATATTTTGTGTATCTAAACGATTGAATATTTCTTTGTATTGATATGAAAGTATCTGTATATTATCAAATATATGCTTAATATTGTATTATAGAGGATTATCGATGAGAAACACTGCTGTTAATTGAATACTATAAATGGTTTATAGATTATCTTATAATCCTTACATGTTATGAACTCTTTCATAATGTTTGTTAAGGAAACTAGTTTTCATTTTGAACTTGAAATGGCAGATAAATTTAAGTTTAAATAAACATATCTCCCTTTTGATCCTTTGCATTGGCCCACAGCAGTAATCAAACTAGTTAGCTAGTAGTTCTTTTTTCTACAAATAACTGCCATTTTTATTTTGAGAACATTAATTGGTTTCATACAACTGTGTGGTATAGCTTTGTTAATATACTTAATTTTACTACAGAAAGTACTACTGGTTTTAACCAGTGTGGATGTTGCAGCATATATTAACATGATGTTACATACACCAATGTATTGCTATTCAATTAAGTAGTGACATAGTGTAATGTCTCTCCAAAGGCCATGTCCTTACATTCCTAATGTTTTATTTGTTTTCTTCATTGCCATACATGTGCCGTGATTTTTACTTGTTAGTTTGCCCATACTGAGTAACCGCAGCGTTTAAAACATTATGTAAATATAGAATTCATGCTATCACAAAGCCATTTCCTTTTTGCTTGCCATTTAGTTCATCCTTAACGTACCACTGTGAGAAATATCAGAATTGCTCTTTACTGCAGATTCCTTCGATCGTTGAGTTGACAAATTGTTCCTGCTTAATTTTTTTTTTTAAGATTTTAAAACTGTGAGTGTTTTTACGTTGCCGAAAATCAACTCTGGCATTTTCCCCTGGGGTTGAATCGTGAAGATTGATTGCATGCAAATCTGCTTTCTCACAGATGCAGAGTGATTTGTGGAAAATCAGCCGTTTCTTTTTTTATTTTATTAGCAAGCCAGCTGCCTGTACACGAGTATTAACCCCTCTCTCAATTTGTGGTATTTTATAATCTAATACCTAAATGTGTTGTCCTGTGCATGTTCAATGTAGACAATGTATTATCGTGTCAGTTTTATACAGACTGTAATTACAATCTTCCATGTGCAGTAAGTAGAAAATTATTGCTGTATTAAAGGTCTAAATTTAAGTGTAGTCACAAGTCAACTATACTTGCATTTAGGAATGAATATTATTTAACCAGGATGGATGTAACAATCTAGTTTGATTTTTAGCTCGTATGATTTCGGGGAACTTTCGACGATTGCATATTCATAGATTGTGTGTTGTAATTTAAACTTATCACTCTAATGTAATATATTGTCTTTATAAATAATGTTTACTGAAATGAAATTTTGTAAAATATCTTAAATTCTGTAATGAATTTATTATAGCATAAAATGGTCACTCAATTATGTATCAACATACTATAAATAATCTGAAATGTTTTACAGTTTTATTTTACTTAAGGGTTCCAATATAAAAGGGTTATTTATGCACTGGTGAGCTTGCTCTGTGAACATTTAATGTATAAAACAAATTCAAACTCATTTGATTTGCCCAAGTCAACTTGTTTCTTTAAAATTATTGAATGCTTGCACATATCAAACGAGATTGCCCAGTACATTGCCATATTTTTGTTTCTAATGGACTTTTAATGCTTTGCTTTTTGCAAATTCATTTTTTAAAACTACTTAATGGGCTTAAAAATCACTAACTGCAAGAGTTTTTACCAGCTGCAGTAACTGTTTGAGTTTAGTAATTTGACTATTGTAGTGCACAAAAATGTCATTCAATATGTGGTAAATTCTAAATAAAGGATTAATGACAGTTTGTTGTTAAGGCTGATTTTTTAACTGTTGTTTCAGACTTTATAAAATTCTGAATTGACTTTAGTATTCTTTTTTAATTAAATTGTTTGGGTTTTTACAGGGTGTTTCACAAAGAGCCCCCGATTTTAAAAATTAATAACAAAAAAGCGAAAATAGATAAAAATACGCCGTCTGCGGCATCCTACTTAAAAGATCAAAGAATTTTCGTACACAAATTTTTGAAAATTCGTAGTTCTCACGTCAATTTATAGATGGAAGCACTGCTTCATTTGGTGTTTAGGGAAAGCTATCCTCAAATTCCTTATTTTCGTTTGTCATAGGGAAATCAAATTTTTCGAAAGAATCGATTCCAAATTATTCAAAATTATTTTATTCTAATTCGATTCATGAATCGATTCTTTCCCAAAACTCGATTTCCCTATGACAAACGAAAATACGGACTTTGAGGAAAACTTTCCCTAAATATCAAATGAAGCAGTGCTTCCATCTATAAATTGACGTGAGAACTACGAATTTTCAAAAATTTTTGTACGAAAATTCTTTGATCTTTTAAGTAGGATGCCACAGACGGCGTATTTTTATCTCTTTTTGCTTTTTTGTTATTAATTTTTAAAATCGGGGGCTCTTTGTGAAACACCCTGTAGTATCTTAGAGATTTTAAGATATAGTTGTTTTTGGTGGCTTTTAAGTACAGCAAAAGTATTGATATTCCCCCAGCATATAAGTGCTTATTTTCTCTCTCGGAAAACAATATTGATAGTGAAAGGATTAGTCATAACATAACCATGAATTTAAAAATAACTACTAATGTTATAGTTATAACACTCCAAATATTTTTTGTCACTCTTTTTTCGGTAGTTAGTAGCTGATATACCCGCCATTGCTCGGGGAGAAAAATCTTTTCAAACTGAGTTAAAATAAATAATTATTATTTTTTTTGCTTTATTCCTTTCCAGGGCATCATTTAGGGGCAATAGGGTCAACTTCCTTCCCGCTAGGATTCTATACTTCTTTAACACATAAAAAAAACTTTGAAAACGCCACCTTTTTAGAATTAAAGTGTAAAATCCTCATTTTTAAGGGGGGGAGTGATATTTTAAAATTAGAAAAAGTATAGGGGGACCTTCTTATAACCACCTTTTTTCAAGGTGGTATATCTTTGTTTTCTTCAATATCCTCTGTTCACTCCATTTCTTTCTGCAATTCAATAGTTGTGGCAAATTCTTCCACCTTTGCTTTGCAATAAAGGTAAAGGTCTACTATGAGCAACAATTTCTATAGACTTTTCTAAGTAACTAGTAAATAAATACTTTTCTAAGATGTAAAACAAAACCTAAATATCTTATGGAAATAAATTGTCAATAACCAGTTTTTAAATTTGAGATTTTAAAAAAAGGTCAGGGGGAGGCCCCTGAACCACCTTTTGTTGATTTATCACCAACTCATTCAATAAAAAAAGTAAAGAGGCAAAACCCAGCCAAAGGCATTGTGGGTCGGACAAAAGAAAAGAAAAAGCTTTTGGAGCTGCAGCCAATTCAACAGACCCTTATTTGTTCAAAAAAACTGTACCATCATTGAAAATTCCTTCCCTGATCATCAGTTTTGTTCCATTCTATGGCTAAATATTAATATTACACTTTTTAAAATTCACTCCAACCCCCCCGGTTTAGCAAGTGGTCCAATTTCTTTCAAATTTATGTTGTAAGTAATACAGATACTGCTTTACCTCATACAATAAATTATTTTATTCTATTAAGTTTTGTTTCGTTACATGGGCCTTGGCAAAACTTCCTTTTGTAAAGCTCTCACATTACATTAGGTCCCCCCATTCCTATTCGAAATATGCTTGTCTAGGTCCCTCTACCTCCCCATCAAATATTGATTATTAATTCTGAATCACCGTGTATAAAATATTAAAGGAGTTCAGAGGGGAAATGGGCGCATTATGATCAAAATTGATTCATGCGCCATAAAACAATAATCAAACCAATCAGAGGGGAAATGCTGCCTGAGTCGGGTAGAAAAAATTATACTGGAATTAAGCCTCTCTTTGGGGTCGAAAGTAAGTCGATAAATTAGAATTAACTACAACTTCAATTTTAAAAAAGTTCAAAATAAATGGTGAAGAAATAACCGCAGACGGAGGATAGAATTTTCTGAGAAGTTGGTAGTGATATCAATGCCAAAGGCGGCGACCAGGACCCTCTAGTTAGGGAAAATAGATTCTAATGCTACAAGAGATCCACAGGCTAGTCGTAAATTAAAAGCAGTAGACAGGGTGTTTCAAAAAACCTGTAACGATAGGCTATTTCCTAAAATATTTCCCCTAGACCCATACTTCCAATGGAAGATTTTCTTCAAATGAGGTGAAGAATTATATGACACCAGTTTCAACTCCATGGGGGGTCTGTTTTAGAAGATCCAGAAAATAAATTTTTATACGACCCCCGTAGATTGAAACCCCCAATGAGAAAAATTTTCTCCATTCATTTCTTAATCAGATACAAAAAATTTCATCTCGATATCTTCAAAATTCACCAAGATATTAAAAGCTAAAATTCGTGACTTACACCACTTTATCATACCTATGAGTGGCAAAGTGGCATACTTTTACTGCAAAATAGGGGCCATCCACAAACTACAGTTGAACATTTTAGAAACCAAAGTCCAAACTACCGTAAAACTTTGATTTTTTGAGGTGACAATATAGGACTACATGAAAAACTCCTCCAATCAGCCATGGTGTTGAGCTCGCTCAACTACGCTAATCCAGATACCTGTCATTGCTACTCATATCAGCTCTCATTTTGCGTTCAGATTTGTGACGTCATTGGTTTGAAAGTAACCCTCCTACCAATTACCAATCAATACTTATACCTAAATCAATACTTATTTATAAATTACCTTGAGTTATCAAAAAGATTATAAAAACTATTTCTTGGAGCCCCGAAATCAGGTACTCCTTCATACCTATTAGCTACGTAAAAAATAATCGTAGCACGAGTGTGTGACTCCCAGAAACACTTGATACTCAGGAATCAATACCTATAAGTTCCGATTTAGCCAAACACTGCTACAGATGATTTAAAAATATGGGGGACAGTGGATACCAAGACACAAATTGAAAATTTACAAGGTGATCTTCATAGGATTTCTGAATGGGCTGTAAAATGGGGTATGTCATTCAATTTGGGGAAATGTCAAGTACTGCATATGGGTTATAAGAATAATGGAGCCGAGTACTGGTTGCAAGGAGTAAGGGTTAAGGAGGGAGATACGGTCAAGGATCTTGGGGTGATAATACACAGTGACTTTAAAATGGGTCACCAATGTTCTGCTGCGGGTAAAAAGGCAAATAGGTTATTGGGGTATATCAAAAAGACTGTAACTTCAAGGGATAAGAATATAATATTGCCATTATACAGGGTGTCCCACGAGAAGTGGCCCAACCCTTTAACTTTTGAACCCCTACAGATATAGTCATGAAAGTGGGGTCTAGGTATAGTAAAGTGACCATGCCCTATCCGATGAGATAACTTTCAACGCCCTCTAGCGGAAAATTTAGGAGTTATAATTTTTATTTTAAAAACTGTGTGAGGTATGTGAAAAAAGTCAATGACTAAGTTGTAGAGCATCATCGATTTAGTAGGAAAAGACACCTTAAGCAGAAAAATATCTTGAATAAAACCCCTAAAACGCAAGCTCAATTAGGTTGAATTCACGTAGTTTTTACGTCTTAAGACGCTCCTCACGAGGTGAAAATGAGAAATTTTTATTTTTATGATTTAAGTAAATGACTAAAAGCATTCTTAGTTCATTAAATTGAAAATTTCTCATTTTCGCCTCATGAGGAGCGTTTTAAGATGTAAAATCTACGTAAATTCAACCTATTTGAGCGTGCGTTTTAGGGATTTTATTCAAGATATTTTTCTGCTTAAGGTGTCTTTTCCTACTAAATCGATGATGCTCTACAACTTAGTCATTGACTTTTTTCACATACCTCACACAGTTTTTAAAATAAAAATTATAACTCCTAAATTTTCCGCTAGAGGGCGTTGAAAGTTATCTCATCGGATAGGGCATGGTCACTTTACTATACCTAGACCCCACTTTCATGACTATATCTGTAGGGGTTCAAAAGTTAAAGGGTTGGGCCACTTCTCGTGGGACACCCTGTATAAGGGCTTGGTAAGACCTCACCTAGAATATGCTGTACAATTCTGGGCTCCATATATGAGAAAGGATATAGAAGTAATTGAAAGGGTTCAGCATAGAGCTACAAAAATAATTAAGGGAATGGCACACCTAGATTACAATGAGCGTTTGAGTAGGCTCAACATGTATACACTGGAGAGAAGAAGAAGGAGGGGGGATTTGATTCAGCTCTTCAAGTTCGTAAGACAAGGGGATACAGAAGGTTTAGACTTTAATAGGGATAACAGAACAAGGGGCCATGGGTACAAATTAAATAAGACTCATTTCAATCGGGATTTAAGAAAATACTACTTCTTCAATAGGGTAATAGATATATGGAACGCATTGCCAGAACATATAGTAAATTCGAAGGGTGTATATGAGTTTAAGCTAAAACTAGACAGTCAGTGGGAATGGGTGAATTAATAAAAAATGGACCAGCCTTGTTGGGCTTCGAGCCTGTAGCTGGTCGACAAAATTTGTATTTGTATTTGTATTGTTTAATAGAATGACGCGCTTTTTAACTTGCGGACGGTCCCTTAAAATATAAACCCGCATATCTCAGTGAATTTTGAAGATATCGAGACATAATTTTTTCTATCTTATTGAGAAGTGAATGGAGAAAATTTTTTCCATTGGAAGTTTCAGTCTACGGGGGCCGTATAAAAAGTTATTTTCTGCATCTTCTAAAATAGACCCCCATGGAGTTGAAACTGTTCTCATATAATTCTTCACATCATTTGAAGAAAATTCGCCATTGGAAGTATGGGTCTAGGGGAAATATTTTAGGAAATAGGCTATCGTTACAGGTTTTTTGAAACACCCTGTATATATTAAAGTAATATTTTTAAAACTTTTCTGGGAAAAAGCCGCCGTAGGCGTTGGTTTAGTACCATAAAACGGGGAGAATCGGATCACCTTTGAACTGCTAGCAAAAGTTAATGAAGATTTTGAAATGCTTTGAAAAGAATATTTCGAGTCCCAATTAATACTTTAAGAACCCGTTGAAAAAATTCAATTATCTTTAATGGTTCATTTTATACATATTTTTAAGAAGTGCCGTGATCCGATTCACCCTCAATGCGGGGCGAATCGGATCACTGCCAGTTTTTGTGGAAAAAACGCAATTTTTACGTCTTTAATTGATACAGGATCCTGAAATTAGCCTTACAATAGTCTAATAAGTTGAATGAATAAATTTTACTAAAATAATGAACGTTTTAAAAAATAAAACATAAGGTTTTCCCGAAAAGGTCTGATACTTTTTTTAGAAATACATTTCATCCATTGCCTTCTGGCTGATGTGCATCCAGTGGCCTGGTTGGTTGAGTGCCAGTCTTCAGTGCAGAAGGTTCCCGGATCAAACCCTGGGGGATTTTGAGATTTTAATAAAATTACTAAAGTTTTCTACTTTAAAGAAAGCTTTAAAATGAAATACATTTCATCCATTGCCTTCTGGCTGATGTGCATCCAGTGGCCTGGTTGGTTGAGTGTCAGTCTTCAGTGCAGAAGGTTCCCGGATCAAACCCTGGCGGGATCTTGAGATTTTAATAAAATTACTAAAGTTTTCTACTTTAAAGAAAGCTTTAAAATGAAATACATTTCATCCATTGCCTTCTGGCTGATGTGCATCCAGTGGCCTGGTTGGTTGAGTGCCAGTCTTCAGTGCAGAAGGTTCCCGAATCAAACCCTGGCGGGATTTTGAGATTTTAATAAAATTACTAAAGTTTTCTACTTTAAAAAAAGCTTTAAAATGATATACATTTCATTCATTGCCCAATTACGGATGTGCATCCATTGGCCTGGTTGGTTAAGTGTCAGTCTTCTGTGCAGAAGGTTCCCGGATCAAACCCTGGCGGGATTTTGAGATTTTAATAAAATTACTAAAGTTTTCTACTTTAAAGAAAGCTTTAAAATGAAATACATTTCATCCATTGCCTTCTGGCTGATGTGCATCCAGTGGCCTGGTTGGTTGAGTGCCAGTCTTCAGTGCAGAAGGTTCCCGGATCAAACCCTGGGGGATTTTGAGATTTTAATAAAATTACTAAAGTTTTCTACTTTAAAAGCTTCAAAATGAAATACATTTCATCCATTGCCTTCTGGCTGATATGCATCCAGTGGCCTGGTTGGTTGAGTGTCAGTCTTCAGTGCAGAAGGTTCCCGCATCAAACCCTGGCGGGATCTTGAGATTTTAATAAATTACTAAAGTTTTCTACTTTAAAGAAAGCTTTAAAATGAAATACATTTCATCCATTGCCTTCTGGCTGATGTGCAACCAGTGGCCTGGTTGGTTAAATGTCAGTCTTCTGTGCAGAAGATTCCAGGTTCAAACCCTGGTGGGGGTTCGATCCTGGAGACCTATCCTTAATTTTAAAATATTTTAACTGTGTCACGGTCACAGTTAACTGTTGCAGTTACGGTCACAGTTAACTGTTGTCGTTACAGTCACAGTTAAACGTATATAGCAATAAAATTTTGTATTTGGACCGACTACCGAAGACGGGTAATGGAGTCAAAATTTTGCAATCCAGTAACTAAGGGGGTCGTCTCCATATTACACTACGTTAGGGGACCGTCCACAAATTGCGGATTGTACCCTAATATTAAAATTTTAGGCAAAACTGGCTTCCTGACGGACCTTTCTCCGCTGGCCCCCAGGGCGAAGGGGCTTTCGGGGGTTATCCGAAGAACCCCCTAGGCCCGCGACCCCCCGGGGAGCAGATCAAGTCCGCCAGGATGACCTCCTCTCGTCCGAGCCCCGACATCTTCGACGGGTGAACTGACTCGACTCGGTCACCAGTTTGTCCCCTAGGTCAGATGCAACATCAGGTACTCATAGAAAATAAAGTTCGTTTTGCTAATGATAGGTAGAAGAGAACCATTAAGATAGCATAGAGAGAGGAAGATATTACACAATTACTATAGGAAGTTAAGACAGTGGGGTTTGAACTGAGTACCTTCTGTACACCAGGACCACGACTCTACCAACTGAGCCATCAAGGACGTTTGAGAAGCAGCTAATGGTCATAACGTATAGTGGAATTGTCAGTTCTTAAAATTTAATTTAGCTGTCAATTGCACTAAAACAGGAAGCTAAGTTAGTGGGGTTTGAACTGAGTACCTTCTGTACACCAGGACCACGACTCTACCGAGTGAGCCATCAAGGACGTTCGAGAAGCAGCTATTGGTCACAATGTATAGTGGAATTGTCAGTTCTCAAAATTTAATTTAGCTGTAAAATGCACTAAAACAGGATGCTACGTTAGTGGGGTTTGAACTGAGTACCATCTGTACACCAGGACCACGACTCTACCAACTTAGCCATCTCGGACGTTTGAGAAGCAGCTATTGGTCATAATGTATAGTGCAACTTTCAGTTCTCAAATTTTAATTTAGCTGTAAAATGCACTAAAACAGGATGCTACGTTAGTGGGGTTTGAACTGAGTACCTTCTGTACACCAGGACCACGACTCTACCAAGTGAGCCATCAAGGACGTTTGAGAAGCAGCTATTGGTCACAATGTATAGTGGAATTGTCAGTTCTCAAAACTTAATTTAGCTGTAAAATGCACTAAAACAGGATACTACGTTAGTGGGGTTTGAACTGAGTACCTTCTGTACACCAGGACCACGACTCTACCAAGTGAGTCATCAAGGACGTTTGAGAAGCAGCTATTGGTCCCATGAATAGTGGAATTGTCAGTTCTCAAAATTTAATTTAGCTGTAAAATGCACTAAAACAGGATGCTACGTTAGTGGGGTTTGAACTGAGTACCTTCTGTACACCATGACCACGACTTTACCAACTGAGCCATCACGGACGTTTGAGAAGCAGCTATTGGTCATAATGTACAGTGGAACTGTCAGTTCTTAAAATTTAATTTAGCTGTAAAATGCACTAAAACAGGAAGCTACATTAGTGGGGTTTGATCTGAGTACCTTCTGTACACCAGGACCACGACTCTACCAACTGAGCCATCAAGGACGTTTGAGAAGCAGCTAATGGTCATAACGTATAGTGGAATTGTCAGTTCTTAAAATTTAATTTAGCTGTCAATTGCACTAAAACAGGAAGCTAAGTTAGTGGGGTTTGAACTGAGTACCTTCTGTACACCAGGACCACGACTCTACCAAGTGAGCCATCAAGGACGTTCGAGAAGCAGCTATTGGTCACAATGTATAGTGGAATTGTCAGTTCTCAAAATTTAATTTAGCTGTAAAATGCACTAAAACAGGATGCTACGTTAGTGGGGTTTGAACTGAGTACCATCTGTACACCAGGACCACGACTCTACCAACTTAGCCATCTCGGACGTTTGAGAAGCAGCTATTGGTCATAATGTATAGTGCAACTTTCAGTTCTCAAATTTTAATTTAGCTGTAAAATGCACTAAAACAGGATGCTACGTTAGTGGGGTTTGAACTGAGTACCTTCTGTACACCAGGACCACGACTTTACCAACTGAGCCATCACGGACGTTTGAGAAGCAGCTATTGGTCATAATGTATAGTGGAACTGTCAGTTCTTAAAATTTAATTTAGCTGTAAAATGCACTAAAACAGGAAGCTACATTAGTGGGGTTTGATCTGAGTACCTTCTGTACACCAGGACCACGACTCTACTACCTGAGCCATCAAGGGCGCTTTCGAAGCAGCTACTGGTGCAAGTGTATAGTGGAATTGTCATGTGTTTAAAATTTTATTTAGTTGTAAAATGCACCAAAATAGAAAGGGAAGTTATGGGGTTTGAACTGAGAACTTTCTCTGCATCAGGACCGCGACTTTACCGACTAAGCCCTGAAAGTTTTACATCGATAAAGTTACATTTCCATGAATATTCGGCGCAAGTTCAGAGTTGCGTATGCTTGGCGAAATTTGGCTGTTAAGCGGCACGTTTAGAAGCCAACTAATTCATTTAACATGAGTTAGGGTTACCATATTAGTCATCTTTAACGCTAAAAACTTGGCGCATACGCAAGTCTGAACTTGCGCCGAATATTCTGCGGTGGGCCGATCCTGGCTTAAAAAATGCGTGGGCCAAAATTTCTTTCCCAGTCCAAGCCTGGTATAATTTAACTTATTTGTGATGTAACCTGAATTATGCACATGATTAATTTAATTTATTTCTCTTTCCTGAGTATTCCGATGCAAAGTTTTCAAATTTAAATAATTTTAAAAAAGTCAAAATAATTTTTTGAAGATAGGTTATGATGCATTTCAAATGAAAGAGAAAAAATTGCTAACAAAATGAGTCTGGTTTCATGTTTTTTAAGTTACATCAGTTTAGTTACAGCTATTTAAAAATGCAGAAAAAAAAACAACTTTGCTAATTTAAAAAAAACTACCAAAAAAGGAGCAAGTTCAGAGTTGCGTATGCTTGGCGAATTTTGGCTGTTTAGCGGCACATTTAGAAGCCAAATAAAATTTGTCTACGGTCGCTTGGCGGAGAAAAAACGGTTTCTCAGCATTGTGGAAGTGGAAGGCACAGAAAACCGGTTTTCCTCAGCCTTCCGACGGTAGACAAATAATAATTCACTTCAAATGAGTTAGGGTTACCATATTAGTCATCTTTATCGCTAAAAACTTGGCGCATACGCAAGTCTGAACTTGCGCCATCATTAGTAGTTCTTTATAAAAAATCATGGACAAAATGTGAGGACCAAAATTCTTTAAAGATTAAATATTTTGTCAACATATTGCTTATAATTATGTTTTTATTCTAATCATAATCTGCGAGTTTTAGTAGAAAAAAATCTCCATTTTTTTTTCGAAACTCCAAAGCCTTTGCAGAACCTCAAGATATTTGATAACAAATTTGATTTTCACATATTGATCATGGAGCAAACAATCAAACCATGCTTTCTCCTTCAAATACAAATTGTCAGGAAACACAAAAAACTAATAACTTAAAAAATAACTAATTTAAAAACCTAATTATCGTTTGTTTAGTTCTATAACGAGTAACTGAGAAGATTTGTAGTAATAATTTACCTAAAAACTTAAAATTAATTATTAAAAAATGCATTTGAAATTAAGAGAAATCACGTTTTGATCGACCACATAGGAGGAAACATGGTTTGAATGTTTCCAACATGGACAAAACACTTTTTTAATAAAAAAATGAATCCTACTCGTCTTCTCAAAAACTATTCTTTTTATTTCTGACATACAATGTAATTTTTTTAAATAAACATTAGGGGATTTCGTATCAGTCCTCACCAATATTTTTACATCACTAACTTTACGCTGACAAATGAGAGGGTCACGTGACGAGTAAGAACAGCTATGATTGGCTGTGACTGGAGGAATCACTGTTTGACTGAAAACAGGCTCTGGAGGAAACACTTTTTGATTGAAACATCAATTTTCTAAGTAGTTTTAGAATAGGTTAAAACATGTTTCAGTTGAAGATAATAGCATTATTTTGTGCAGTTTAAGGCGATGCGTCAGCAAACTATTATGCGCCTTTTCCTACTAGATGGCGCTGTAACTCGCACGGTCCCGCGATCGAAAGTCAGCCAAGAACAGTCAAAAGAATCGAGGGAAGCGATATCCACTAAATACTGGCACGACTCTCTTAAACAGAGGCGGGAGTGAATTCTAAGAAAAAAACAGGGGGAGAGATATGTTCGAGGTGAGAGCGTTGACATCCCGGGGGTTTCGTTGACGATAAACGGTCGCATTTCCATCTCGCGTTTACGAAGATGATTTCTCAAGAACTCTCTTTTTCTAATGCTTATTTGCCTTAAAAGAAGTCAAATTTTTAGATACTTTTAAAGCGAATATTGTTTCTATAGAAAATAAATACAGAAAAATTTCCAAAAAGAATAATTTTTAAAACCTTTAAGAATTTACATCATCTATTGATTAAAAAGTCTTATTTTAGCGACTTGCTCAATCGTTTGGCACTTTTTGCTACTTAGCTTTTTTCTGATCAGAAGAAAAAACATTCCCTTGCTTTTGTGAAACTTATCTTATGATTATAAGGACTATAATCAGTGCTAGAAGTGCGGGGTGACGCGTCCCCCCGCACTTAGGGGTTCAATCTCCCCTAAAATTCGGCTTTTTATAAAATATGTATTCTGAAAATATGAAAATTCTGGAGGGTACAAGGAGTGGTTCTCTATGTGTGTAAAAAAGGGTCCAAAATGTCCAAAAATGAGTTGAAACACTACTTTTTAATATCAAATTTTCAAAAAATTTCTGGGGGAGGACCCCCATACCCTCTCTATTTTTGGTGGTGAGGAGTGTAAACAAACATATGGTATGAAGTACGCGAAGGAGAGACATTTTGTGTGGTTATGTAAATTCATGAAGTAATGAAACACGGGAAACTGTGTTAATTATGCTGAGTTATAATTGATGTGTTTTATGTATAATAATGATAGCATTTGAAAATTATATGCATGATATTTATTCACTCAGGGGGTATTTGATATATTTGTGTTTAACAGCGGTTAATCTAAAATCCAATAATTAAATAAAGGTTCACAAACGAAATTTCTTTATTCTTCTTTAAAAAATAATTAGAAAGAAGTAACAACAGCATAAGTAAAACTTAGGCATCATTAATCAATCAAAATTCAGAAAAAAAATGCTCAAAATATATATTGAACTATTTACGGTTTAATACTTTCAAAAAATATACGCATTCCATGCAAAAAAATATTAATGGTGATAACAGAGTAAAAAAAATTCTGGGGGGGACTTGGGCTAAGTCATCCCCCCACTTTTAGTTCACCCACTTCTACCACTGGGACTAATTCTTCATACTGAAAGACTTCGAACTAAATATAAAGGTGGTAGTGGTAGCACTGTTAATATAAAAAAAATTAATCCGAGTGGATTGGAATATAGTTTTGGGAAGGAGGCTGTGGCCAGGTTGGAAGAGAGGGCCCTATTTCAAAACGAGGAAGCTGTGTTTATCTTCTTAGCATCACTGTACATCATTTCAATAGAAGACGCTGTTTCTTGTTTCTATGAAATATTATTTCGAAATTTATTGAGCAGTTTCAATACTCTTTCTTATTTTATATTCTGATTCAGCTGTGACAAGAAGTTGAATTAGTTGAAAGTAATTTTAAAAGTTGGAGTTTTTTTAAAATCAATCAAGAAAAGTTATAAAAGAATATTTTAACTATATTTTTACTTCAAAATAAAAAGGAATACAATTCGTATTTTCTGATAAACTATTCATTAAAAAAATTTCTTTTTTCAAATCAAATCACAAAGATTTTAGTAACTTTTTCAAACTTCAAACGTTTTTGCGCTATTATAATGAACGGTGTATTATTATAGATAAAGGTTAATTAGAATAGAAAGTACCAACCAGTAGCAAAACGTTTCCATGCTTTTATGGTGTCACGGGGTACGCCACGAAATACATATTTTTCAACTTTCAATGATTTTTCAAGGTTTTTTTGTAGCGTTTTCTTCCGAACAACGAAATCCGAATATTTTTAAAAATTAAAATCTTAAAATATTTTTCCATTGAAGACCCAGCAAAAAACCATATCCAAAATTCCTTCAAAAAAGCGTCAAAAGTGCAGTTTTCTCTAAGAAGTCTGTGGTTATTTTGTAGCAATAGGAGAGCAAATTTGCAAATTTTTTCTACAGAAAATTTGAATGCATTCTAAAGGCATTTCAGCGGTCTTATAAAAAACTTTAGAGTTTCTAAAAACTGCAGATTCCATAAAGAAAACTGCAGACAAAGTGTCCAAATTCCCTTCACTTTTTTGAAGAAATTTTGCTGATTTTTTTGCTGGGGAACGAAGGGAATAAATCAGAAATTCCCTATTAGGCATGGAGAGGAGCAAAAAATGTCCATCATTTTAGGTTCACATCACAGGTATAACCGAACCATTTTCATAACCATAACAGGTCGATTTTTTGCAATTTCTAGTCACAAAATCCTTTATATGTAAGCATGAAGACTTTCACAGCCGTTTTGATTAATGAAATTCATTTCTTTCGGGCTTGTAGCCCGAAAGAAATGAATTTCATAAAATCCTTTATAATTCAAGAATTATAAAGTATTTGTAAATTTTCAAGATAAAAAATATGTACAAACATTTAACGAGATATATGCCTAAACCAGTTTTATTGTTCAAAGTTCATCTAAACTGCATCAAAATCGCCTGAATAGCTCACTTTTAGAAAACATTTGGTATTTTAAGGTTATAAGCTTTTTGAGCTTTATTTCTAGTACTTAATCCTGAAAGTTCAAATACACAACCATGATAGTACAACTTGTATTCTTGAATTTTTATTTGGATTAAATTCGAGTCAAAGATTTTACCCCGAAGTCTCCCAATCCCCAATCAATGAAATGAGTTTTTTAACCTCGCGGACAGGAAGGGGGGTCATACGGGGCCTGCGCGTTTGTTGCTTTTGTTTTGTTTTTTTTGGAATGGAGAGAGCGGAGAACGGGTTTTCGTTTAGGTCAGAGGTGGCCAACCCAAATGTTGTTGAGGGCCACTTTGGAAAACCACAATACTCTCGCGGGCCGCATATAAAATTTTAGGATACTAGGTGCACAGAATGATAGTGAAGTAAATTGAATAAATTAAGTATATAAATTAGGGAGTTTCTTAGATCCTTTGCTTAGTTTGACAGATTCCTAAATAAAATATTCATTTAAATTTACCTTAAGGAGCAACCCCAAGGACTATAAGGAGCCTGTGGCACTTATAGAAATTTATTTCGGGAGGACCCAAATTTTCTCTAAAAATTGCAGCTAGATTTTTGCATTGAGAAAAAGTACACCCAAATCTTCCTTTCATGCCCCCATGCATATTTAATTGGTTCAATGCATAAATTAAAAAATATTTTTAGTTAGGATTTGCACCTGACTGAACTAATATCCTAAAAAAGTTGTGAACAATAGAGTTCCTAGCACTAAAGAGGGATCTGGGGGTCCTCCCCCAGAAAAATTTTTGGAAATATGATTCTAATTAACAGACTTTAACGTGTTTTGGTACCCTTTGTCCGAATTTGGGGAGCCTTAACTTATCCTAAAACTTTAACTTTTGACTAAAAAAATTCTTGCGGACCACAAAATTATTTCAAAACGGGCCGAATGCGGGCCGCGGGTTGGAAAAGCCTGATCCAAGAGGTATATGGGGGGTCGGGGGTTTTCCCCCCGAAAAAAAATTTGAATTTTAGTGAGCTAAAAAGTGTTTTGAAGCTACTTTTTGGAGAGTTTCAGAGAGCTTCGAGGGCCGCACAAAATGACCCGGAGGGCCTCAAGCGGCCCGCGGGCCGCGGGTTGGCCATGCCTGGTTTAGGTCTCAGTGGTTCTGGTTCCCAAACTATTTTGGTCGTGGAACCCCGAAATTTGTTACCAATGTGTGATCGCGGAATTCTGAATATTTTTTAATCAACGACTTTTCATAATTTAATATATGATATTAAATGAAACCAGGTGCGGGTCCAGTGGTGGGGGCACTTTTCCAGACAATCACCTTTCCTTTTTAGTAAAAATGTCAAATTCTTGGAGATTATCTAAAAGTATCACGCAATATCCCTTTCTAGTACCGCTGGGGGGTGTGGGGGTCCTCCCCCAGAAAAATTTTGAAATTTGACTTGTAAAAGTAGAGTTTTAACTCATTTTAAGAAGCTTCTTGGAGTTAGGAGGAGAATTGTCCAGACCATAACCTTTATCTTTTGACAAAAAATGTCAAAATGTTGTTGATTTTCCAAAAAGTATCGCACAAGATCCCCTTGTGATACCATGGGGGGTCTGGGGGTCCTTCCCCAGAGACAAAATTTGAAATTCGACTGAAAAAAGTAAGGTTTTCAGTCATTTTGAGAACATTTTTGGGTACAAGGGGGGCGGCGCTGTCCATTCTTATTTTTTACACTATTCTAATTTTTTTTAATGAAATAAAGTTTGTCCCATGCAACCCCTAAATTTTTTCGTGGAACACCAGGGTTCCGCGTAACCCACTTTGGGAACCACTGGTTTAGGTTTAGGCTGGCACGCCATCATTCTTAGTGCCATCATTTCTTAGGAATCTAGTAGAGATTATCTAGTTAAAACTTTAGTTTTGCTCATTTCAGGAATCTAAAAAAAACTCCTGGACTCAAATTTTAGTTCATTTATTTAAAAGTGGCTCCATTTTTTACTTTCTAAGAATCAAAAGAATTTCCCATTATCAATTTTTAATTTTAATCAATGAATCGAAAGAAACGATCGATTCTTTCGATTTCTTACAGTTAATGACATAACTAAAACTGAAACTTCAATTTTGAAATGTGCTCCTATTTTGTCATTGGCTCCAAGGAATTGAAAGAATCGATCGATTCTTTCGATTCCTTGGAGTAAATGACATAAGGTACTAAAAATTCCTGATCCTGACTCCCAGTGCGAACCTGGAATTACGTGATAGGAGGTCTTATTTCCAAAGTGCGATTCGGTAGTGCGGTAGAGAATCGCTTAAAAAAGTTATCAGTTTTCATTGGGGTCGGCAACCTTTGATATTTCATTACATTCTCATAAGCTCTCACAAACTGGATCAATTCCTCTCACAATCTGGAATTTTGTGTATTTAGGACAAAAATTAGGATCCCTGGACCCGTTCGTAAGTCGCACTAAAGTCGCGATTTTTACCAAAATCGAAAAATGATATCGAGTTTTCGACCATAAAATCTTAAAATATACCTTGCCAAAGACCTCATATTCGATTTTGGTGAAAATCGGTTGGTAATTTAGGCAGTAATTGGAATTTGAAAAAAGTTCAGATTTCGATGAAAAAACATGAGTCCAAAGAAAGCTTATAAATCCGAAAATTTAGTTATTAATTTAATTTTTTTTTATCGTAACTAATTGTTATGGCAAAGTTTTTCCAGAATTACGGGTTTTCATGGTGATATTTGGGTCATTTTCTGTAAAACACTTGGGGGTTTCAAAACTGAAACCAAAGGGTGTATCTGTTACATTTACAGTACTTTTCAATAGATATCCCCATCCCCATGCATTCAAGGAGGATTGAAGGAACCGGTTTGGGGTAAGCTCTTAACCACCCACGCAACGATGCCCTCCGTTAAAAACAGCATAGAAGTTTAGGTACTATCTAGAAGCGCCCATCCGAAGGGGGGGGGGTGATGGGGCCCTGCCCTCCCCCTAAATTCGGACTCGGTGTACCAAAACAAGTTAAATACCTGGGGGTTTTTTGGTCAAACTTCCAAACGTTTTCTGATGAAGGACCCCCACAGACCCCCCCATAGGTACTTGTATTTTTATTACTAACAGCTTTTTATATATTAACTTTTTAGGGCCTAAATTATCACTAAAAACTTCCATTGGACCTGTTAAATATGTGTGGGAGGGGCTGGGGAGTGAGTGAATTTGTGCCCCTCCCGAAATAAATTTCTATTTACGCCACTGCGCCAATCTCACAGAAATTAACTTCGATACACACATTTTGCTCCCTGGCAACTAAACTGGTAGCTTTTGAATTTTTCTGATCTCACTGATTTGGTCCGATTTTTAATACGTCATTATTAAGGTAATTTCCATGTGTAACCTCTTATTGCATCTAGTCTGTCTAGTCTATGTCTAAGCGGTACAACTTGAAACACTGCAATTTTTTATGACCGTTTGAGACTTGGTACACTGATTCTAGGGCCTAATAAATGAGTTTTCGATGGGGAGCCAATAAAAACTTTTCTTAGAATTTAAAATTTTAAACTTTTTATAAAAATTTAATTTTTGAGAATTAAACGGTATATATCATACTTTTAATCCTGTTTGTTTACAATTTATTGTAATTTGAGGGCGTATAGTACGATTTTGAGGTCAAAGTTTGTATTGGAGGTAATTTTATAACGTTTTTCTTAAAAATTTAAAGTTAAATTTTAAAAAAAAAAGTCTTAAAATTTACTGAGTGTTTTGAACATTTTACCACAGATAAAGACATAGATAATTATTCTAAAACTAAAATTTCTAAGCTTTATCTTTATTTTCAGCCGAGAATTTGAAACTTAATACAATGATTCTAAGAACCCATTAGAAGAGTTTTCGTTCGGGTGTCCATCAAAATTTTAAACTTTTTTAAAATTTCAATTTTTGGTCTTTACCTGTGAAATAAGTTATGTTTATGTTTGGTGACGATTCTACATAATTTTAGGCCTTAGTATACGATTTTAAGGTCTAAACCGAACCTAAGGGTTGAAAAATATTTTTAAAATAACCCTCTCATTCTTGAAGTTTAAATTAGTGTTACAGCCTGAAAAGCTGCTCAATAAATTCACTCCAATACAATTTTTGACCTCAAAATCGTACTCTACGCCCTCTAATTATATTAAATTGTCACCAATCATGATTAAAAGTATGATACATACGTGCAATTAGAAAAAATTGAAATTTTATAAAAACTGAAAAATTTTAAATTCTATGGAAAATTTTGATTGGCTCCCGATGGAAAACTCATTTATTAGAATCATTGTACCAAGTTTCATACCGTCATCAAAAAGACAGTGTTTCGCTAAAATTCGGGTTGTATATTTAGGTTTACCCTTTTTTTTTTCAATAATTTACTGGACGACTTGCATGACAAAAAAGCAAAAGCGTGAGGGCTTTTATCGCGCACCAGTCTTTGGAGTTCCTGATAAGTTCCCCAATCTACTCTATGCAATCTCCCCATTCAGGGAGGATAACCAGGCAACTACTGTAGGGTTGCAGACATTTTGCATCACTTCGCTTTTCGGGCTTTTTAGATTTTGTTCGCCAGAGATATCGCCAAAGTAAGAGTCTTGAAAGCGTATATTTTGACACACACTTTAAGAAAGTACAGCGCATAAGAGAGTTGTTTAAATAGGTTGCACCTTTTCTCGACTTTCTTAGATGTATCTAAACTCAAAATAATGTTATTCCGTTCATTAATTATTTAGAAAACCAATAAAAATTAACAGAACTAGAAAAGAAGGTGTAGGTGGCGCTACCTCCCAAGGGATCAAATAGGTTTCGTTATTGGCAGAAAGTGGTATTCGGAGTTAACGATGAGGATGATTTTAAATGTTACACGTAGTTTGACACTGTTTCTTGAATATTATGACAAAGTAGGACACTTTTTGTTTGATTCTAAAAAAGAATGAGGGTTCTAAGGACTATCTATTCGTAAAAAGTGTGTGTTGAAAAAATTAACATTGTGGGTATAGGGGCGCTTGGGGTGCCATCTAGGGGCGGAAAGGGAAAGCTTGCAGCTGATGCACCGCCTTAATGTGGAGATCATGAAAATAGCAGTAACTCATTTTTTTACTTTTTTTGGAGAAAACACGGTTTGATTGTTTGTTCCTCACATATACCTAAAGGAAACTTTTCTCTGCACTATTACAAATTGAATTTCTGAAAAAGTGTTTTTGTCCCGTTTTCGTTCCACCCTAATATGCAATACGGTGCAACTTAATTATATTCACATACCACTATAAGGATCGGAGGGTCCCGGGTTCGATTCCCGACACCGCTGAAGACCCACCGAGTATATGCGGAGTACGTGCTCGTTAAATCTGTGGGTCCGAAAGTCCTGTGGTCCGTCATGGCGCAGTTTACCACGGGTCCAGGTGTCTGGAGACTATTTCCCTCCCCTTCAGATACATGGCAAAATTGTGGAGGTGGCGATAGATAGTGGCAGCATCTATCATATCATGAGGCAGAAGTCGGACTCCTGCCATTTATGGGCCTCACTTTCTCAGGAGCCGCACCCCCTTTGCCTTGATTCCTTATGGAGCTTGGGTATTCCAAGTGGCACACGACAACAACAACAACATACCACTATAAACGTTTTATTTGCTAAGCAAAACCTTGGAATTAAAGCTTTTTGCTATCTTAATAATCAAGTTACTGAAATTACAATCATAAACAATGTCAATGAATTGTCTTGTAAATTTAAATATTTACAGTAAAATCCTAGTACTAATTTGCTGCTTTTATAAATTTCAAAGCAAAAAGCATTTAACTTTAAAAAAAACGTTGCTGTGTGCAATAGGCCATAAGTTAAGAGCAGGCGCGGACCCAGCACGGCTCCAAGGGGGGCACTTTTCCAGACAAGATCCCCTTGTGGTACGATTGGGGGTCCTCCACCCCAAAAAAATTGAAATTTGACGTGTAAAAGTATAGTCCACTGAAAATAGAGTTGAACCTCGGACAAATTGCAATAAAAGGTTTCTCAGCGGTTTTCACTTAGGAATGACCTCAATAATAACATACTAAAAATCGGCCAAAATCGGCCGGGGGGAAGTTTAATTTTTTTTAAATTTTTAAAAAATGGCCGAAAAAAAATTAAAAAAAAACCAAAACAATAATATAGACATGTGATACATGTTTATAGGTTATTTTTGAGTTTTGAAACCGAATATTACCTTTAGTTTTGAAAAAAAAATTGAAATTTCAATTTTTAAAATTAGTTTGAAAAATGAGTTATATGAAAAAATTAAAACCCCCCTAAAAACCTAACAAAATGATCAAAAGAGATAAATCAAACGGTTTTCATTTAGAAATGACCTAAATATTAACATGCTAAAAGTAAAAAATTTTACGAGTTAAAGAAGTTCAATTTTTTTTTAAATTTCAACTTTTTTTTGAGAAAAATGCATTTTTTTTTCAAATTCGTGCCCCAAACTTTTGAGGCTTTTGAAAAGGTCATTTTTCGGTGGATATTGTCCACAGATAGTTATATAATGGAAAACCGGTGGAATTGACCCTCCATGAATTAGTTAATTATTTTATTTAAAATTTTGAAATTGGTAAAATGTAGTAAAAAGTGAAAAAAGGTAATACTTTGGCATATTTACATCGGAATTTAAAATAATTAACTAATTCATTAACGGTCAATTCTACCGGTTTTCCATTATATAACTATCTGTGGACAATATCCACAAAAAATGACCTTTTCAAAAGCCTCTAAAGTTTTTGGCACGAATTTGAAAAAAAAATGCATTTTTCGCAAAAAAAAGTTGAAATTTAAAAAAAAATTGAACTTCTTTAACTCGTAAAATTTTTTACTTTTAGTATGTTAATATTTACGTCATTTATAAATGAAAACCGTTTGATTTATCTCTTTTGATGATTTTGTTAGGTTTTTAGGGGGGTTTTAATTTTTTCATATCTCATTTTTCAAATTAATTATAAAAATTGAAATTTCAATTTTTTTTCAAAACTAAAGGCAATATTCGGTTTCAAAACTCAAAAATAACCTATAAACATGTATCACATGTCTATATTATTGTTTTGGGTTTTTTGTAATTTTTTTTCGGCCATTTTTTAAAAATTTAAAAAAAATTTAACTTCCCCCCAGCCGATTTTGGCCGATTTTTAGTATGTTATTATTGAGGTCATTCCTAAGTGAAAACCGTTGAGAAACCTTTTATTGCAATTTGTCCGAGGTTCGGCCCTTTTTTTCGCTATTTTCAGTGGACTAGTAGGGTTTTAACTCATTTTTAGAAACGTTTTGAGTCTAAGGGTGGCAATTTTCAACTCTATTACCCTTACTTTTTGACCCAAAATGTCAAAATTTTGGAGATTTCCTAAAAATAAACACTGAATACCCCATTTTGATACTAATGGAATGGGGGGTCCTCCCCCCGAAAATTTTTTGAAATTAGACCAGTAAAAGTTGGGTTTTTACTCATTTTGAGAATCTTTTTGGGTCTCCAAGGGGGGGCACTTTCCAGAGTGCCCCCCCTGGATTCGCCACTGGTTAAGAGTTCATTTTTTTTAAAAATTAAGTTCAAAGAGGCATCACTTCCCAAAGAATTCTATAGAGTCCTTTTAAACAAGTTTCGCAAATAACTAAATATTTCAAAAGCCAAGCATTAAATTTTCTATTTCATAAATTCTTGTGAGGACATAGGCGATAACAAACACTACCTAGCCATGTAACTGAGCTACATATTATTTTAATACTAAAATATAGGCTGATGCTGAAATGAAAAAAATACCTAATCCAGTGTTATCTCTCAAATAAAACAGTAAATAATTTCTTGAGGATTGAGAAACAGGCATAAAAACAAAATATTATGAGGAAAAATGAAAATATTTATTCATACGAAAACAAATATCACTAAAAAAACATGTATGTATCACACTCAGAAGCTTCAATCTTAAAAAAAAGTATTCAAGGCACAGCATGACATGACTCACAATATCTTCAAGTTTTCAGGGAGTGTGTTGCAACAACAACAAATTAGGAATGAATGGTTTGGTGATTATTTCCCTTTTTAAAGTCAATATGTAGTCAAGTTTTGAATATAGTGATGCAAAACTTAAAATACACCAAAAATTGAGTTATGCCATTCTGCATCGTAAGGGACGATTTGTAACACGACCGACATACATTTAAAAACAATTGGAAAGATGTAAGGCACAAACTTTTAATAAGCACAATGGAACACTTTGATCTATTTTAAGTTCAATTATACAAGAGAATAAGATGTACCATTCAAGTATCCATTTTCTTTCAGCACTTAAAGAACAGCACCAATTTAATAAGATGTAACAAAAGAACTATTTTCTAACAAAAAGTATCACAAGTCTAGTTTTAAGGCATGAGAATTTTGGAATCGCCTCTTAAGATTTTGTTTTTCAATGACACTAATTTTTCTGGAGATACACAAATTTCGACCTTATCTTTAAAAATACAAATACAGTAGAACTCCGATTATCCGAACCGCTTTTCAGAATTCAAACCTACCCTTTAATCTTCGTGTCGGTACTTGAGAAATGAAGATGGAAGTTCTTCAATAAAATTACTGAAGTCGGAAACAAAGATTTAGAAGATGACGTTTTGAGTGGTTTTTTCAGCCAAGTTCTATGGGAAACCCTATTTCAGGCTCGATTCTTTGTGTAAAAGCTAAGGTCTTAGCTCAGATGCTTGGTTTTCCAAACTTTAAAAGCAAGTAACGGCTGGCTTAGAGAGAACCCTTTAGACTCTCTTTTGGGAAAAAATCCAATCATCCGAATGGGGCTGGTCCCAATTGTGTGTGTGTGTGATTCCGATAGTTGGGAGTTCTACTGTAGACTAGAATCCAAGAATATTTAAAGCTAATACTTACAATTTACATCAACAGTTCACAAAAAAATTATCACTAATTTTGCAAACAATAACTAAATTAAATTACTCACTAAAATTAAAGGTTATTATAGGGTTACTTAGAAAGGCTGTATAACCCATATGAGAAATAACTATTTCAAAACAATTATCATAATAGATAAATCTTTATATAGATAAGAAAGATTATTTGAAAGTGAATCAGACGCATAAGAAAAATATTAGGTCCTTGAAGACTAAGCTTTACAAAACTAGAATTTAAATTTCAGTACAACTACAGGAAATATACTTAGGTCGCATTCTTTAAAAATATATTAGGTTTTTGCAGTTTAGTAATCATCTACTAAATAATACTCTTTTGATCATACATTAAAATACCATTAATTAAATATACATTAAATAATCAATTTTAAGGAGTAAAAAATTTTGATGTTTAGAGAAAAATATTAATTTAAAAAAGAAATTCAGTTAGAAACTAGGCCTACAATATTTAAAATTTTTACCATACGGCCTTTTCTTACTTTTTTTTCTAATGATTCCTCTAAAACTTTGAATATTTCAAGATAGTATTAAGAAAAAAATTACAATAAAGTTAGGCAAGACGATTGTGACATGAAAAAAATTTACTTATAAATGATTTTCTTGATCAATAATGAAAGAAAAAAACATAATTGTCTAAAAATGAGAAAGAAAAAAAGTAAACCATTTACAGACATCAACTTTCTAAACAGCCTGTCAAGAGGACACTCATAATATGGAAAAAGACCCAAGAAAACAATCTCATAACATTATTACAACAAAGATCTCAGATGATTTTAGTTGTATACAGTTCTGGAGACAACAAATAAATTTGCAATCCTACTCTTATCTGACTACTTCAAGCTCATTCAGTTACCAAAGGCAACATATCAAAAGGGTTAGTTCTAACCAAAAGGGGTTTTTTCAGTGTAAATTCAGAAAAAAAATTTTAAAACAGGAAAACTCTGGCCAAATCTGAGTAGTTGGCACGTCAGCACATTAAACTTAAAATGTTGACCTACAAAAATAATAAATTTCTCCACAAAAGGGAAACCACGGTAGATCAGTTATTGTTGCTATTACACAACTGGTCTATTTATAGTATATATACTTATATATTTTTCCCAGTGTTAACAACCATGATTTGGATTACTTTTCATATGAAAATTGCATGAATTTAAATATCTAGTTCAGATACAACCAAATATAAAAATTCCTCCCAGATAATCAGAGAATCACCAGTAATTGAAGTTATTCAGAGATATTATAGAACTTGAATACAAATTTTTACAGTGCCTCAAAACTTTTAAAAAAATTACTGGGCTATAATGTTAAGTTTAGTTTTATACAGTTTTTGCTAGTTTCTCTCAATTTTATTTTAATACAAGAACAATGTAAGATCGTACATAAAAACAACATTTGAAGTCGCATACAATTAATTCATTTATACATAATCACAATTTTTAAAAAAATGCAATTAGATTCATCTCCATAAAAATATTTTTTGGAAGGCATCACATCAAGAGTAAGTAAAAGTCCCTTTTTTTCTAGCACCACCTAAAAAGGGTACAATCATACACCAGACTAGTACAGTAGTAACAATCTTTGGCTCAATACTCTATATCTTTTCTTAATGAAAATTCCCTTTTTTTAAACTCTATAGATGATAATAAAGCCTTACTCTCAGTGCTAAACACAAATCTTCCAAGTTTTAATCACTTAACCCATTGACTGATATTTTTCAGCACAAAAAAGCCTAGTATCACCTTGTAAAAGACTAGGAACCATTCTATACATAAAAAACGTTACGTCATTCATTTAACAAACGTTCTCAACTAACAATTTCCTCATATACAATCCTGATTAGAAATGGATTTGTCTGGTTACATAAATCTCAAGGGACACATTTCCTTTCCGAAAAACAATTAGTATACAAACAAAGTAACACAGAAATTTAATAATTCAGCTCTAAATATATAGTTAATGCATAGATAAAAAATACAAGTTACTGCTTTGCCCGACCCCAACTTGGCATGCTAGCAGGTTGCCTAACCTCAGTTTGTTTTTCAGATACATATCGCGAAGAATTTCGCATGGACTTCAACATCTCGTCTTCATGACCTCTCACTTGGGCTGAACGAGCAAATTCATCAGCCCCTCTAGGAGCAGGAATGGGGGAAGAACCAATCGCATCACTCGATTCCAGACGCGAATAACTGCTCTGAGGCATTGTAGGAGCCGAGATGGCAGGCTCCTCATTAAAAACCGGTTTCGATAAAAACTGCTCCAGCCATTCATCTTGGCCATAGGTACTCGGTGCTTCGATTGCGGCACTCGTTGGTTGCATTTGAGGAGGATCGCTCAAGCCATTTGTTTGATTCAATCCAGACCTATCGGTAGGAGGAGGAATAAACTGATTCAAATCAAGGCTTCCTTCGGTTGAAGATCCAGGCAAAGTGGATTGAGGCAACATGCTGTTTCCGATCATTTGTTGGTAAATGGACATGTGTTGCATCACTGGGTTCATTCCCATTGGTGACACCATTGGATTTGGTTGAACCATCGGAGTCATGCCCATTTGTGGCATCATTGGATTCATACTCATTTGTGGCATCATAGGACTCATGCCCATTTGTGGCATCATTGGATTCATGCCCATCGGCTGCATCATTGGAGTCATACCCATTTGTGGCATCATGGGATTCACACCCATTGGACTCATTCCCGTCATCATATAAGGATTCATCATGTAAACTGGTGTTATAGTGGAGATGGACTGAAACTGTTGGAAATGAGCTCCAAAAGATTGGCGAAACTCGTCAGAGACGGATATCTTGGAGGAATTGCCTTGATCAGCCTCATTGTAAGACGTAGCGAATAGAGGCAGAGAAATGTCATCATCAGGCTGAATCGAATTTGACGAAATAATATCAGAGAGCGATTCTTCTTTTTTATTTGAGTTATGGAATGCATCAAACCCACCCGCTATCGAAAGACTTTCACTAGGATGGCCAGGAGTTTTCTCTGGGGCATACGGAGCCAGGAAAGAAATCGCGTCTATTTTCGGTTCATCTTTAGATGTCTTCACTTCTTCAGAATCCAATACAAAATGCTTTCCATAGTCATTCTTTAACAGTTCAAAAACACTCTTTTTAGGGGAGGGTTCACTTGCATTGGAAAAACTTAAGTTCTGGTCATCTACTTTGCGACTAGAAGCTAAATTTACGTAATCGGAAGCTATGCTATCGGCCAGATTTCCGCTAGCTGTTGGATTATGATTCCTCCCTGAAGAAATCTTTTCTTCTGAAATCAAAGAACTATTTAGGTACTGGGAAAAAAGTGTTTCATTAGAAATCGAGTCCGTCACTTTGCTATTCAAAGTATCATTGGTTTCTGTGAGACTAGATTTATAGGAAGAAGATACATCTTTAGACTTAGATGTAATACCTCTGCTCGTATCTCTACTTTTGACTCTACCACTGGGAATTGGGTTGTTAGATTCCCATGCCTCATTTTCACGGGCTTCTATTTTCTTACTTTTGCTAACCAAACCTTGCAAAGAACTATCTCCCTTGGTCTCCCAAGATGAATTGTGCGTTTTGGACAAAGAACTTTTCATCGAACTATTTCGTGCATTCTTAGGCACTGAATCTTCAGCTTTCCACGCCCTATCTTGGTCTGGTTCCAACCTTTCTTTAAAAGAGCTTGTTTCAAGTCTACTGTTAGGTTTTGGGTCATCTGACTTCCAAGCATAATCGTCATCTGTATCTTTATCTTCAGTTTTCCAAGCCAAATCTTGGTCTATTTCTGGTGACTCAGGTCTACTGTTAGGTTTTGGGTTATCTGTTTTCCAAGCATAATCTTCATCATCACATTTCCTATGAGTCTTAGAACTAGTAGACACACTAACAGGCTCAGGATCTTCAGTTTTCCAAGCCAAAACTTTATCTGTTGCATTCAAACAGTTTTCGCTATAAGGATCTGGGTCATCTGTTTTCCAAGCATCATCTTCATCTTTACTTTTCCTTAAAGTGTGCGTTTTAGAGCTATCAGATTTTCTATTGGTCTCCGAGTCATCTGTTCTCCATGCCCAATCTTTGTCTGTTTCTTCGTCTTCGTTTACAAGGTTTGGCTCATCCGTTTCCCAAGCATCGTCTTCTCTCTTTCTCAAACTACGAGTCTTGGAGCTAGCAGATCTAATAATAGGATCTGGGTTGTTTGTATTCCATCCACAATCGTCATCCCTTTGTCTTTCTTTACTCTTCTTATGCTCTTGATTTTCAAACACTAGCTCTTTTCTGTGCTTGGTGGTATTCCCTTTAGGTGGCGTTTTAGCAGAATTGTTAGATTTGTTGACACTTTGAGAGTTACGCTGTGTATTTCCCCAACCACCAAACATATCCACTGCTTTGGATATTTTTTCTTTTGAATCAGTGGTCCTCGCAGAAGGCAATTGAGCATTACGATTATCATAACTTTCTGACCGGTTTGACTTTGAAGAGCCTTTATGCTGAAGATTTTGATTGTGGTACTCCTCCTCTGAGAAGCTGTTTTGGTATTTAGCTTCATATTTGGATTTCTCTTCTTCCTTTGCAGGGAAAAGAGCGGCCAACTCTTCATCGGTGTAAAATTCTGAGTAGAGACTAGGATCAGTAGCCAAAAGATGCTTCTGCATATAGTACTCTTCTTCAAGTTCTCTATCAAAAATAAAACACATTGTTGTGTTAGTAAAACCTTATTCTAAAAAAATCCGAGTACCAGTATTTTTATTTATATTAAAGTAGAAAAAAAGCATAAACAGTAGATTGCAATAAATGTTAATTGAACTGTACTACACAACACAAATTGGTAATATGCTAATTTATTAATATAATTTCAAGGTATGAGTTATTTTCCTCATTCAATTCTATTGAGAAAGAACATTTAAAATAGGAACAATATATTTTATACTTATTTGTTTATTTTAGATGCACACAACAGAAATGAATCTAACCAATATACCAAGCAATATTTAATAGCAAATGAACAATTTACCAAGTCTTTTACAGTAACAACCTTTTAAAGGCCAAATATAGATCCAGGTACATTTAATTATTAGTATGAAGGCGGTAAACATTTTTACAAGAGATTTTCACAATGCAATTCAATACTAATAAAATAATAATCAAAAGTTTCAGAAATGAATGAAATAATTTTTTTTGAAGGTAACATTTATAAATTTAAATGAAAATGTCACTCCCTTTTCATAAAAAATATTGAACTAATATTACTTTTATTTCCTGATACAAATACAGAAGCATTTCTAATTCAATATTTTCTAAAATTAATTTCTTACAAGTAACTAATTACACATTTAAAGGGCACTTTATACATATACTAAATCTGTTGTTTGTGCAAAAATAGGATAATCTAAGTTGTGGTGATAGGAGATCCTGGTTAAGAAATACTCATACCTGCCAACCGTTCCGATTAAATCGTATTTGTTCCGATTTTTCACTGTTGTTCCGAAAATACGATTTCAATACCAAATGTTCCGTTTTTAAGTCCCCCTGTCCCGCCATTTTCTACCTACTCGAATTGTGCAATAATAAGGCGTTTAGTCTTAGTGAAAGGGTGTTAAGTCTAGTTTGTAAGAACAAGACTGACTCTCAGAGTGCCATGGACTCTGATACTCTACAGGCATTGCTAGCTGCAAAAATAGTAATTCTGATCCATGCTATAATAAATCTTTTAGTACTGACCTATTAAAAAGGGCAAAATCAGCTACTTTTGTAGCACTTAATAAAGATTAATTTTTCTATTTTCCAAACAATGTTTGCTTATTTCACTGTTTCATTTTATTAGTACTTAGTATTTTTAAATCTTTCTGAGTTATTATGTATGAAATTCCCAGTGTTTAACATCTTGAGTCATTTTTGTTATTCTATTTGCAGAAATTTAAACCCAGATAAAAGGAAAAAAAATTAACTTTATTATATCCTAGTATAAATGTAGATAATTATTAGTCAGAATATAAAGGTATATAAAACACTTAGTCCTCTTAATAACCATAAGATACCTTAGATAAGAGATAAAAGTTATGAATTACAAGCTCTTTTTTAATAATACCCCTTTAACACATTCAAAATGTGTCGTGCGTGTTTTTCCTATTTCTGTTTCTGAAATGTTGGCAGGTATGAATACTCATCGATTCTCAAAACGAAATCTTAGCAGATCCAAATAATCTTTCTTCCTTTTTAAAAGGGTACTCCCCTTTAAACATATATAACATTTTTTCTTTACTAAAAAGAGTTTTGCTAGTTCTACGGTTGTTCAATAACAGGGTTGGCCGGTTTAAACCATGGTTTTTTTTACCAAAAAAACCACTTGGTTTTTTTGGTTTTTTTAGAAATTATAAAATATTTTCAGGATTTTTTAAAGAAAGTGTTATTAAGTATAATCTTTTGCACAAAATTAAAAGGTCAGATTTATAAAAAAATAGACATTTTAAGGTGATTAAAAATCAGAAATCTTTTAATTTAATGGTTTTAATTATTGAATTCTCTCTAAACTTAACCTTAAGTGCTTAAGTTAAACTTATTATATTTTGCAAGAGATAGTTCATTTATTAATTTCCTTTAAAATGAAGCATTATTTCAAAGAGTAACTAAACATACACAAAAGTTATCTGTTTTTCACTGATAAAATATGGCTTGGATTTTAATTAATTAATAAAACCAATTTGTCTTATTTGTCAGTCATAAAAACCAGTTGTTTTTTTTAGTAAATTAATAAAAACCGTTGATTTCTTTAATGATAAAAACTAAAAACCAGTCAGTTTTTTTATAAACAGATAAAAACCAGTTGGGTTTTTTTACTAAATTAATAAAAACCATTAATTTCCTTAATTGGATTAATTATCTCAATCATTTATCCAATTTCAATTAACATTAGTTGCTTACATTTCCCTTTTATTTATTAAAAAAGTTAAATTTTCTCTTTCTAAAGAAATTTCTTAAGTTCATAAATAATCCATATAATTAATTTGATTATTTTACCATTTAATAATTAATCAAATTAATTATCTTTATCAATTATCCAATTTCAATTAACATTAGTTGTTTACATTTCACTTCTCATTTAAAAAATAAAATTTTCTCTTTCTAAAGAAATTTCTTAAGTTCATAAATTTATCCATATATAATTAAGATAAATAATTTGATTATTTCAACCATTTATCCAAGATAAATTAACACTGATTTTTATTCACTACAATAATATTAGATATTCAAATTGGAATATTTTAGAAACAAAAATTATTTTTAAAACAAATTAATTTAATTTTAATTAATTAATTGAAATATACAAATCATTTATCAATTATAAACAACCCCTGAAATAAATGTCTCATTTACAACTCAATTTCAAACATCAATGCTAAAATAACTTATTCTGATAAAAAAAATTCTAAAAAAACTTGGTTTAAACCAAAAAAACCAAATAAACCCGGTTTTTTTGGTTTTTTTAAAAAAACCCGGTTTTTTGCCAACCCTGTTCAATAATATGATACCAATTTTAACAAAATTTTAGAAACTTTGGACAGTGTTTTAAATTTTTAAAAAATTAGATTCAATCAAAAAGCATAAAAATGATTCAAATAACTCAAGATTTTTTGTAATTTTTTCTTGTAAAGATGGAAACTTCCTTTCAATTTTTAAAAATTAGGCCATTGTTCAACTTAATAAGGATTTTTTTTTTCAAAAGTATACTAATGATATTTATTTTTTACTAATTTTTACATGTGATGTTTCTAATTTGGGACATTAGCTTGTAAATATAGCTTGTTACGTACATGTTACAGGCAAAGTGATTAATTGGGCATTATTAATAATGCCCAGAGTGGATTTGGGCAAAGTGATAAATTTCATTGAATTGATCACATTTCCTGTAACATATACATGTTTTTCTATTTTCTTTTGTTTGTAGTTGTTAATAAATTTCAAATTAAAAAAATTTTTTACAAAAAGAAGAAAAATGGAAAGGAATTTATCAAGAAAAAATTCCTCTTAACTGAATCTAACTTAACTAACAAGACAAGTTAACAGCATGCAGAAAAAATTTCTGTGAAACACGCAACTGAATCTGACTTAGAGCTGTCAAAACAAACTTGATACACCTTACCCAATCATCACTCACGTAATTTTTAAATAAGTTGATTTAAGTTCATCAAATGATAACTAATATATAAATTGAATTTTAACCCTTTATTTACTGCATTATGATTCGCTGCAATTTTTTTCGTGCAAATACTTTTTTGAGTCACTAATTGAAAATTAAGGGATATACATAAATAAAATAATCATCTTTGGAAAATTGAATCCACTAGAGCCAATTACTTAAATTGATACTTTTGTGTACTGTCAGTACACGGAGTGCTAAAATATTCTCACAATACAAGAAAAACAGCTTTTTTTATCGCAGTAATAAGTCTTAAAAAATAATACACTTAACTCTTGACTTTAACTACTTTTTTGCGGGAACAAAAATGACAATCATGTGAATCCAATCGAAATGGCAGCTAAACTTACAACTTCAGTTAAATTTATTTGCATTTCCCGCTAAAATACTCATCATAGAACCTTCGCTGCTTTTTATCCTGGAAGAGGATAACTGAAAGAGTGTTCCTGCAAATTATCGTCAATATATTCACAAGGATGGTTATTCTATGTAATTTTAAAGTTGGCGGTACTTGTAAGTACCGTCGGTAAATAAAGGGGTTTAACTCTAAAAGTAGGTAGATTTCACATGAATGAAAATACAAATAAAAAAATTAAATGAAAATTACTAACTTGCGTTTAATTTCATCTCTCTCAACTTCCATTTTGCTTAGCTCTATAGCTTCTCTATACATTCTTTCCTCATCAGTTTCATTTGATGGTTCCAGGGCTTTCTTTTGATTTGCTTTTTTCTTCCGTACCTCCCATACATTAACTGGAGGAGGTTCAGGTCTACTTTCTGTGAACAGAAAATGATTTGAATTAAAAACATGGAACCACAAGACATAATATAACTGAGTAGCACATTAAGTGAAAAAATATAGTTTATGTATATAAATCCATAACCTGTTACAGGGGAGGTGAAAAATTGGAACATACAAGGGGACGTGGGGTCTCAGAGACTCTGCAACTTTCTATATTTTTTAAAAATCGTCTAATTATGATACGATTCTGATATTTCAGTACATTGTTATTTGAACATTTATCTCTTGATAGAAAAATATTTTCTTTAATTTTATGAGGAAATAAATATTTTTCCAGACAATTTTCCAATAGACTTAAAATTATCGATGTTATGGAATTATCGTTGTGGAGTCTGGGAGACCCAACGCGTCCCCTGCTACTGGTTAAGTTAAGAGAAGCTGTATTTTTTTGCAAAACATAAAAATCTGTACACATATCTAAGTCCACGGAAAACAGAACGGAATTTTTTAAATTTGCTAGAAAAAAAAAATATTTGATTTCTCTTATGATGTAAATTAGTAAAAAAATACTAAAAAAATTACCTTCATATTTTTCTATGTATTATTGACAGAAAACTAACCTGTGCCAATTGGCTACACCATGCGGCAATACACCCAAAATGAAATAATACTTAGTTCAAGATTATAATAATTTTAAATTGATTTTTAGATGCTTAAATATTTTTTTCATTATTTTTTTATTTTTAAATGATTAGCTAAGAAAAACATTATAATAGAAAAATATAACAAGGCATTACTTTTAAAAAATATTTTTTATTAGAATGAAGAGAGAAAAATAACTTTCATCTTGAATTAGAACAGAGAACTTTATTACATACTGTGCTTCAGTAATTTTTTTATACTAGACAATTTGAGTTTTTTTACTGTGCAACTTGGATAACTTGATAGCATATTTTTGAAGATTGAAGAAGAAAACTTGTAATTTAGATATAGTTTACTTTTTAATTTAAAATCTTGATTCCTTATGGTATTCTCTAAAGTTTCAAGTTATCCAAGTTGCACAGAAATAAAAGAAAATGCAATTTATTTCAAATGGTAATTTTTAAAGCAATTATTGTTCTTATTCAGACATAGAGGAACATCACATTTGATGAATTGCACTCTAGTGTAGCCAGTGGCGAATCCAGGAATTTTGTCTGGGGGGGGCTGAGTTTCACAAATAACTTAATTGCTATTATGGTCTGTGTAAATATTAATGTAAGAAACTAGAAGGGGGAGGGGGGTTGCCAGTGCCGTGGCCAGATTTTTGTTTAGGGGGTACTCAACATCTTTTCTGAGGTCTGATCTTAAGAATACTAGGTTTTAGGTGAGATGGCTTCGTAATGTTTTTATTTTGCTGCACTAAATTTAAAAATTGTGTAAAAATTTCAACTACAAGTAAAAGGGGGGTCTGGGGGTCCTCCCCCAGAAAAATTTTAAAAATTTGTCCTTCAAAATAGGGTTTTAGCTCATTATGAAGCGTTTTAGATTCCACCCAAAGAGCACCACTCATTGTAAGCGGCAGAATTTTCAAGGAAAAAAGTTTATAGTATTATGAATTGGAAAATATCTAGGGGGTTTAGGGGTTCCTATTCCAGAAAATTTTTCGAATTTTGCCCCTAAAAGTGGCATTTTAACTCATGTTGAGACACTTTAGGTTACATCAAAGAGGATCACTCCTTGTAATTCCCTTAAGTTTCAAGGAAAAACCGTACTTATTAGATTTAAAAATTTCGAGGGGGTTTGGGGGTCTTCCCCCATAAAAATTTTGGAATTTTTACCTTAAAAGTAGGGTTCCGATTCATTTTGAGACCCTTTGGGTAACACCACCGAATGTCCGCAACGTGTTGAAATTTCCTTTTTTAGCTTTATTGCTATTACCAAAACCTGAATGTCTTATTCCTGGGGGGGGCTGCAGCCCCACAGCCCCCCCTCTGGATTCGCCACTGAGTGTAGCCTTTGCAACCTGACATTTTGCAACGTTTTTTAAAATAGACGGGAGCCATAGCAAAGACCACATGGGAAAATCAACACGAACACTGATCTGATTACATTTGGTTGTTACTGCATAGTGTTGCCAAATGGCTACCAATGAACTTTTTCCACTGTGTAATTAACTGAAAATTGAAATGAAATCAAATGCTCTAAAAATTAATGAAGACAATTCATTTTTCAATACCTATTTTTTTCAACCCGAAAAAAATTATATTTTTTAGTGGTATTGTCTCTTTATTTTGACGTTTTCTGTGTCTAACTTCCATGTCATGAGTTACAGACAAATCTCTCAAAGTAAAACATATGCTGCCATATATTGGTGTTTTAAGGAGCTAATCCTACGCATTGGTATCTTTCTTATATTTACTGAATGGTTTTACCATTTGGAAACATTAGTAGGAGGGGGAAATGGGGGAAAATTACATGTTGCCAAATGGCAACAGTATACACTGTAGGGTTAAATGTGACATGTTTGTTCGCAAAGAAAAGCTTATTTTTTGTAAAACAATAATGAAACAAAATAAGATAAAACAGTAAGTTAAAGTATCAAATTTCAAAAAAAATTTCTGGGGAGGACCCTCAGCCCCCCTCAAAATTTTGACTTCAATTTAAAAAAAATTTTCTGAAAATTCTGAGGTTTACAAGGAGCTATCTTCTTTAATTGTAACCAAAAAATATCTGAAATGAGCTAAGAAACTCTTCTTAGAGGCAAATTTTCAAAATTTTTATGGGGGAGACCCTCAGATCCTTCTTTATAACTTGGAGTAAATGTAAAATTTTAGCATAATGTGAACACTACTTTTAAGCAGTGCTAGAAGTGCGGGGGGACGCGTCCCCCCCACTTTTCGTAAAAATACCCATCTGTCCCCCACTTTTATTTCTACTATAATCCATCCCCCCACTTCTTCATTCCACTAAAAATCATCACCCCACTTCTAAAACCACTGAAATTCTTCGCACCGCTTTTTGAAAAATTACAAAACCCTCGTCAACGTTGTAGCTCATTGTGTTCATATTGAGAAACCATCCACCAAACTTCTCTCAACACATGTAACTTGGAGGTCCCTCTGTTCTCATCTTCCGAGGAATGTTTGACAGGTTTATTAGAATGAGTCGAGGTGGGTTTTTTTTTAGAAAATAAGATTACACGGAATACTGTCCTCGCTTTACAAAACCGTGTAAACAAATCACAGAGAGCTGCAACCCCCTGAGTATAAACAACCGTCTCCCTCTGTTACAGAAAAAGTATGCCACAGATTAACCAAGAGCACATAATCTCCTTCCCAGAAAAAGTAAAAACGTAAAAAGAAAAAAGGCGGGAATATTTGTGAGAGGGGAGATTATGTGTGTGGCTCAAAACAATTATCATTCTCAGCGGTTGCTGTTCACACGATTATAGTACTCTTCTGTTATTTAATACTTAATTTAGATCCAAAATTCTAAATTAATTTGAGTAGTTGGTTTCAAGATAAAAACATCCGATACGGAATACGGATGCAAGGCCAGAGAAGAAGAATATTTACATCAAGTTAAAAAGGATCATGTGGAGAATCAAATGAACGATAACGGTATTTAGGTGTGGTTTTTATTTCTTTATTTCACTTTATTTACAACTACTTTTATAATAAGTAAACTTTTATAAGTTTCAATATCTGTTATTAAATGTAGCACATCATTCTACAATTTTAAAATTAGTTTTCTTTAAATTTATATGAAAATATGCAAATTCAAAACTATTACCTAAATTTTAGTTTAAATTATTTAAGTTTTACTTAATTTGGGCTCTATCCAAAGAGGTTGTTAGGGGTTCAATCTCCCCTAAAATTCGGCTTTTTATAAAATATGTATTGTTCCCTCTTGAAAATTCTGGAGGGTACATGGAGAGGTAGGTTCCCTATGTGTGTTAAAAAAGGGTCAAAAATGTCCAAAAATGAGTTGAAACACTACTTTTTAAAATCAAAATTTCGAAAATTTTCTGGGAGAGGACCCCCCAGACCCCCTCTATTTTTGGTGCTGAGGGGTATAAACAAACATTTGACATGACATGAAATACGCGAAGGAGAGACATTTTGTGTGGTTATGTAAATTTATAAAGTAATGAAACGGGAAACTATGTTAATTATGCTGAATTATAATTGATGTGTTTTGTGTATAATAATGATAGCCTTTGAAAATTATATGAATGATATTTATTCACTCAGGGGGTATTTGATATATTTGTGCTTAACAGAGGTTAATCTAAAATCCAATAATTAAATAAAGGCTCACAAACGAAATTCCTTTATTCTTCTTCAAAAAATAATTAGAAAGAAGTAACAAAAGCATAAGTAAAACTTAGGCATCATTAATCAATCAAAATTCAGAAAAAATGCTCAAAATATATATTGAACTATTTAGGAATACTTTCAAAAAATAAACGCATACCATGCAAAAAATATTAATGGAGGAAACAGAGTAAAAAAAAAGTTCTGGGGGGGCTTGGGCTAGGCCATCCCCCCACTTTTAGTTCATCCACTTCTACCACTGCTTTTAAGTAATGTAAAACTCAACTCACATAAGAGAGGAGGTACCTTTGAAATAACGTTGAGTCCCCCCGAGACAAAAGTCTGGGAGCGGGTAGGGTGTTCAAAATCTTGGGGGGCGATGTCTGGCTGTTAAATATAAGGGGCCGCAGGGATCAAAAGTTTAAGAACCACTGCTGTAAAATGATAAAAAGCATCAAACAGATCTTTCTATTTGCTATGGTACTCAAATCACCAGATATTTGCAATGAAGTATCTGCAAATTCGGAAATCAATCAATCTTTATTTAACAACAAAAAGAAAATATAAAATGAATACAAAAAAATTTATTTGAACCTAAGGGGAAATAAAAGGGGAACACCCAGGGGAAATAAAAAATTTACTGCCCAGGAATAATAAAGAAATTATACATTAATTCTGTAGTGAAAATAACAGAAAAAACCCAAAATCTACAAAAAAATCATACATCAAAAATAAGCTCGCAAAAAGCTGGGTAATATTAACAGGTATGCAAGTGGCAAAAAGTGGTTTTGAAGCAGAGAAATTTTCATTTTAAAACAGCAGAAACAAGTTTTGGAGCATTTAGAGTTTAAGGTTAAATTTGACAAGAAATAGTAGACTTTATACTTAATACACTCCCAAAGAAAATGTTCTACTTAATTAAGACCTACATATTCACAATTAATATTTAACTTTTTACTTTGAATCGTTTGCTTACTTTTTAGTGGTTAATTTTACAAGTTTGTAACCCGATTAAACCGCAAACACGGCGTTTTCCAGGTTCCCTGAGGCATTCTCAAGGGTTCCACAAGCACTATCAACACCCAATGACGGTTCCCGGAAAATGGTTATGTGGTGGTTTTAAGGTGCAAGAATTAAGTTAGATCATTTGCACCATTCAGGAAGAGGGAGGCCTTCTTAACCCCACAAAAAAAATGCCATCATCTTTATGGGAATGCTATAACTCAAAACTTTGGCTTAAATGACAAAAAGGTTGAAAAGAAACTAAACATTCTTGGGGAGAGAATTAAAACACAGTGTTTTTATTTAGAATTCACAAATAGAGCTTCAAACTAGATATTGCCCTCAAAATTCAAAATGCCTAAGCAAAAATGCTTTACCAATGTCCAACAGTTTTACAAGTCAAGTCAAGTGATGTGATATTTCAAATCATGGTGGAATTCTTTTGGCAGAATTCTACATTTGTTGATTTTTCTCTAGCGTACAGCTAACAGAAAATACCAAGATTTCTTTTGAAGACAAAGTAACTATTCGTTTGAGTTAAATTGTTCGGTAAGCTATTGCACAATTTTTTTGCCAGATAAAAGAAATGCCTACGAAATATGTCCTTAGAAAATGCTGGAATTAAAGTAAAATACGATAAAAAGCATTCTGTCTTAATGGTAACAAATAAAGAAACCTAAAAATGTGGGGATTAGATACCACCACAAATGATGGCTCCATAATTAAATAGCGAATAGAAACATGAAAAATATATAAGGATAAAAAAAAATTAATCCAACTTCATTTTTAGGGTGAAAAAATTTAAATAAAAGAATACGTAATTTTTCCCCAGCTCAATAATATGTGTTTTCCATACAAGATTTGAATCAATAAATAGTCCTAAATATTCAATGCTTTGGACTGACTGAAGAATTTGACATTGACAACTTATAGTGTTTCTATTACAAGACAGAGAGTGATATTTGACGTTTAGGTTTAAATTGCTTTGTCTCAAGCTAAAATGGATATATTTAGTTTTGTTTATATTTAGGGTTGAATCATTAGAACAAAACCAAGATTCTATTTATATAAAATCAGTCTATTTTATTAAGAAGTTAAAATTCATCAGAGTACGAGTAATGTATCCAATGTTTATAACTAACTTAAAAACTTTCGTACTGATTTGATTTAAGCATTTTTAAAACACTGATTTTAATTTTAGCTAATTTTAAGAAGAAAAAGACATACCCAAAGCAGGAAATTCAGTGTCAATACTGTTCCACCCTCCATTTTGCTTTTTTGGCTCAGCAGAAGTATTGCTTCTTTGATTTTCTGACCATTTTGACGTCTGTTAAGAAAAAAATTACATCAGCAATGAAAACAAAATATAAATTTTTTTCATGAAGACATGAAGTACATATCGCTCACTCCTTTCAAGAACGTCATATCTCAAAAAACCTAAATTTTCAGGAGAGGCATTTGAAAGTTTAGAATTGCATTGAAAATAAATAATAAGAATCTGGTTAATTTCTTTACTATTCAGTTTAAAAATATGAGGGTTTCGCAGGGTTGTAGTACTCCTTCAGAGCTTTCTGAAAACAGTCAAAACTAAATATCGTTGATTTTTGAGATATGACGTTCTTGAAAGGAGTGAGTGATATATACTCTATACCCTAATTTTGGGCTGAATTAGGATAGATAATTGAGGCCATCTTTTTTTGACACACAAACAATAAAAAGAATCCCATTAATCCACAACATTAAATATCCAGTTTATCTGAGTAAACTATTCATCTATCTTCAAAATTTTATTTCAAATAACAGTAGGATTCAGTTATCTGTCCCATAAAAATTCACCAAACACTGTTGGGAACCAAATAATAGAAGAAATGGTACTGAGGTATGTGATTTTATATCACAAGGGGGAAAACTATAAATATGTTCATATGTCACCAGTTTTGGAAGGAATGAAAATTTACCACACAGAGAAAAAGTGTATTCCTCCCCTAGGTAAGGAAGAATTACTAAACCATAATTTTCCTTTATCCTACCTGTTTAAAATCACTCAACTATTATAAACAACAGTCACTAGAAATAAATTACAAATAACTATTCAAAATATACAATTATAAAGGTATTTATGATAAAAATTTGGCACACTTGAATATTTAGTTCCTAAATAAATAATGTGACGGGTTTGGGTTTTTAAAGGGGCAGATAATGAAACCACACACAGGGAAAACAATAAAATAAAGAAAAACAATCTTTAACAATGCTATAATAGCAGTGTTTTTAAAATGCTTAAAATAACTGTTTTAAACTCAGTATTTTAAAAGATACTACCCTGTTAATGAATCATTTTTCTTCTATTGTCTCACCCTACAGAAATTATAATCACTGTTAAAAACTTTTTTAATTTTACCATGATTGCAAATTACACTAACTACTTTTAAAGTAATTACATTCAATCTTATATACAAATCAATCTTTAATAGTACAATACAGCCACATTTATCTGTTCTAATATTAACTGACTCCTCTGATTCTAAGAATTCTGCACCACGCTATATTGTTAATTTAACTATTTTAACTACACTAGTAAACATTAAACTCTGTTTATTAGATTTTTAAGTGTTCAAATTTTTCTTCTTTATCTTCTTAAAAACTTTATTTTGACTATCAATTTTAACCTCTATAATTGTCATGCTTCCTTCTCCCCAGATTTCTCAACCGTTTCTTAGCGTTCCAACCATATGCTGGTCCTTAAGATGACAGACATCTAGGTTCTACTGTATCAGAAATTGTAAAGCTACAAAAATGTCATTGTGATAAAAGTTTTAGCAACACTGAAATACCAGATTTTCATTCCATGCATTATTTTTTGGAGCAAGATCATTAGGATCATCATCCCATATTCCACTAGAAGCAAAGGTGGAAAGTGGTTTAGGTCGATTCCAATTACTGTCATCAGAGCTCTGAAATAAAAAACTATAATTAGTAAAACTCAATTTCTCAAAAACATATTAAGATCAAGCTTGCATAATGAGAAAAGGCAGGTGAACATTTCCTGCTTTCTTTATCACAACTGTGAGGCTAACTTTTTGAGAAGTTCCTTGATTTTTTATATTTTTGTAAAATTTACAGTCCCTGGTTCAATTAAGATTTTTTCAACATGATAAAAAACTTGGGTAGAAGCCAAAACCTCACATGCCTCAGAGAAGTTTCTATTATTCTTCTTAGTATTGGAACTCTCATTTCTAAAAGTTTTACTTCTTGCTCCGTTACTTGCGCCATTTCTACCATTCCAGGCCATAATTACCTAAAAGAAATTTACAATCATTACAGACTAGGAGATTAAGAACAAATAAGATTTAAAAGTACTTTATTGACACAATTTAGGGATTTTTTTACTGTTAAGTAAGTTAAAGTTAAAGCAAGGGTTAGCACAAAAGTGTTCCCCATGGATTTCAAATTTTGAGAAACATTCCAGATGCTATTGACTAATTTTAAATAATTATACAGTTGTTCAATTCTATTATCTGTTAAGTTTATAACCGCCAAGCTGTTTTGAATAACAAAGGTTAAAACTATCACCAAAAAGTGCAAATCAACTGATTTTAAGAATTAACAGTTTAAACCGATGACAATTAAAAAAGTCTATTGACTGTTCCTACCAAAAAGTTCAACTGTACTTACGTATTATCCCGTCGACTGTTCCGTGACTGTCAAATTCAGCAGCACAGCCATAGAAAAGTCAATGGGTTGTTTACCGTTTTCGGATTCAGCGGTACGGTCGATGGAATAATATGTAAGAACCAGTTTAACGCTAACAAGAATGCCAGAAAAAATTCAATTAATCAAAAGAAATTAAGTTTACTAATCCCTTTGGACAGCAATGTCAGGGGGATTTTAAAGAGTATGAAAACTGAGGACCACATATACAGATCCTCCACAATAAGTAATACCAACTGGAGAAGTCGCTAGGTTGGCGACTTAGAGTGGAAGCTAAATTAATCACTAATAAGAGCTGATAGAGTTGAAGGAACAGCTTTTGCTTACGGCAATATATTTGGAAGTCATTTAATTAACTTGGAGACTTTTAAAACCACAAACGAAGATGGAATATCTTAAGGGTTGACAAAACATCCAAAATCCTGCGGCAGACTCAGCAAGTTATGGCCCTTCGGGTGAAAAGTATTCCAAAAGTTACCCTACCTATAGAGGAAAGCTGGGCTTAAATCTAGAAGTGGGTTCAAACGCCAGAGTATCAAAGTAAAGTTGGCGACTACAAAGTCGCCAACCCGGACCCTCTTCTAGATTTATACCGAAAGCTGTACCAAGTTGAAATGCGCTTCTTAGTCATAATTCTAGTTTTGGTTACATTTCAAAATACTGTTTTATATCAGCCATCAATCAAGGGTTACCAGGGTTGTTAACTGAAATCTTGTATCATTATGTTTTCTCCAAAAATTTGTTGTTCCCGAAGATTTACAGCATTACTATTTGTTTCACAAATTCAGAATAAAACCATTTAAATTATCAGTGACATTAAAACCAATAAAATTTCTCATAATTCAATAAAATTAATTCATGTGAAATTAATTATACAATAAGATATGTTAGTAAATTCAAAATGAACGAAACAAAAATACGGAAAAGTACAGTTTTTTGGACTTGAACTTTTATTTAAGAACATTCTCTAAATATGAACGAATTACATACTGTAATACAAATGTTCCACGGAATCAAACATTAATAGTCGAGGTAATTCACCGCAATCAAAGTTTAGGCATGGTTATCAAAATAAAGCACGTTTAAAAGTTTCAGTTCAGTTTTCAAGTTTTCTTTCACCGCGACACAACACAAGACTTTTCAACAAAATAAAAACATTATTTGGAGTGGACCAATGAAAAAGAGAAATGGGAAAAACCCTTTTTCATTGCCATTAGGCTTGAGAAAACTTCTTCGGTCATCACACAGAAAAAGAAAATGAAAAGGTCTGGTTGAGTTTTTTTTCACATTATTTCTTTGAATTTAATTTAGTAGAGGAAAAAGGACAGTGTTGGCACCCTTTTTTTTTAATTTTCATAACATTTACTTCCCGGGCGCGGCCACCGCTAGTCCGCATCCAAAGTTGTATGGTTACGTCAGAAGGGGAGTGGACAAGAGAGAGGCCCCGCCCATAGACACCATTTGCCTCGATCAGGGGCGCTGACTCCGGTCCGCGTATTCGCAAAAGTGCCCCCGAGTTGGGACGGCTTGGCAATATTTGGGGAGAGCGGCTGGCGGTGTATGATTTTCTGGCAACCACGCGGAGAGCGACGCGTGCTTTCGCGTTTTTTTCATTCCGCTCACTCTGAATATTATATTCGCTGTTCTGACTAGTTTTGACCGCGCGCTTGCCATTGATTTAGATTAAAATAAATCATTAGTAAAATAAAAAATGTTATAAATTAATCATGAAAAATTATTTTATTATATTACTTCCAAAATAAAATTTCACTTTCTGAAGTAAAAATAAACCCATTTCATAAAAACGTGGGTTATATTATATGGTTCAAATTTAATTTTTAAAGCAGTGGATTTAATAATTGTTTATAAAATTATCAAATTTATCCTAACTGTCCTTGCCATTGATTTAGATTAAAATAAATCATCAGTAAAATAAAAAATGTTATAAATTAATCATGAAAAATTATTTTATTATATTACTTCCAAAATAAAATTTCAATTTCTGAAGTAAAAATAAACCCATTTCATAAAAACGTGGGTTATATTATATGGTTCAAATTTAATTTTTAAAGCAGTGGATTTAATAATTGTTTATAAAATTATCAAATTTATCCTAACTATCCAACTGTTCTGTGTTCATTAATACAATTTTGAATGAACATTTTTGTTTATGTAGAAAAATAGCAAGTGAAACTTAGATGTACTGCATCAAAATTAGTTAATCACTTGAAGCTTACATTTATAAGTTAAATTTTTTCATGTGTGACATTAAATACCTAAAGAAAAAGCATTGCAAAGTAACTGTAATATGTTTCTGAACACATTTTTTTTATCACAAACTTAAAAATTTTCAGTTTTTCCCGAGTGGAATCCAACTTTTTTGGGAAAAAATGCTCAATATATGGTTGAAACTTCATTATTAAGTATTGTATAAGTATATCATCTAAAACATTTTTAATTGATATCTGTAAAACAATTCTGTAAAAAGTATTTGAAATTAACATTTCAACTTTTCCCGAAAGAAACAAACCCTTTGGGAAAAAAAGTTTTTCCCCCAAAGTTTCCAGGGTTTTCCCAGCCATTCCCATCTCTACAATTTACGCAGTGTATTCATGTTCAGTTGAACTCTTTGTTCAGTTCAATAGACTCCTAATGTATCCTTTTTTCTTGAAAATGTTATGTACTTATTCAAAAAGTTCCATTTAAAATTAAACAAGCATTCGAACCCAGAGAGAAAATAAAATTTATATTTATGGTTTCAATTTACATGTAAATTACCATATACCAAGAGCTTTTTGCATATCAGATGTTTTTCAATCAAAGTAACTTTCTGTGTTCTAATTTAATGGGACAACTAACACTTGATTACTTCTTTAAAAGCAAATTCTTAATTATTTTTCTTTGGTAGAAAAATATTTTTTAACTAGAGAAAAAGTTCTTTTGAAATACTGTTCTGAGAATTTCTCGGGTATTTATTTTTATTTAAAACAAGAATTCCAAAACCCCATTTTCATTTATCTATTTTGTCTTTGTGTGAATTGTATATGTTCTCCATTATTTGCTTAATAAATTTGAAATATTGCTCTATGACTAAAAGTTAGGGAACCAAGGGCCTTCTTAATTCATAAAATACCCTGTGTGGTTTTCAAATGTTGTTGCATACCATTGGCGCAGCAACTCAAATAATTATGTAGTCAGTTATTAAGTGTTCAAATGTTATTTACAATAAAATTCTGTAACAACTCAATTAACTGATGTAGAGGATAATTTCCAAAATTTTGGTTGAAGCACTTCTTATATTACATTCAAGATTATACTAGGGTTTACCCCAAAAATTTTATAACATTTCATTGCTATATTTCAGTTCTCTTAAAAGACATAGTAATTGAATGATTTGTATTTGAAAAAAGTGTAAATAAAAACAAAAATTAGTGTAAAAAATTTTGTTCCGTATTTTCTTTGTAGATATAATCATTAAAAATTAATGCCCTTAACAAAATTTCATTGTTTTATATTGTCTACAACAAAAATCACCCTTAAAGAACTAAAAATTGTTCAGAGTGGTTGGGAGCAGCGCGAGAAGCTTAGGTAACCTAGTAGTTGTCGTTGCACTAGTTGTAATCCTAATTTCAAACCATAGTACTTTTTATGATCAATTTGTTAAACACATTTGTTTCAAACTTGAATTTTTACTAGGGAAATTTAGAACTAAAAATTAAATTCAAAATAAATTATTTAATTAATTAAATAAGGGATTCACTGAAAACACCTACACTATTTTGCCGTCCTAAGCAAAAGTGTACACTAAAGCAATTTCTCACAGATTTACTTTGAGAAAAATCTCGCCAATAGAGTATTTGGCAATGGATAGCAGCAACCTTTTAACAATGCCAAAACTGCCAACAAAACAGGCAGAATGAACAACTAAGCTGCATGAATTTTCAGAGATAGTAGTTTTTGATTCTAAGGCGACGATATTCTCGCCAATTTAAAAACATGCCAAGGGAGAAATAAAATGAAGTTTTAAAAAATCTTGTTTACGTACATTTTGCTTAGGACGGCAGTATTCTTGTCTTAGTATGTGTGATCTATGCAATTTAAACTTCATGATAACTTCTTTTCGCCAAAAATAGACATGGTAAAGAAAATTGTTAAATTAATATTTTACTTACCCATTGACTAGGAACTTACTAGAGGGTATGTTAAACTAGTGAAAAAGACAGATTTGCTGCTGTCATTACACCATAAACCATCTGTATTGTTAACCACTTAACAGTTACATTTATTTAAGAATAATTGACCAAACATGGAAAATTTTTTTGACTGTTTAATTTTGTTCTTTATATTATAAGTGTTAAAAATAATTTTTCATTAAAAAAATTAAAATTAAATTACAAGTGTATTAAATACTTTAACATAGTACGCATAAAAAAGTATTGGATAACACACACATCTTATTAAATTAGGAGAAAGATTATCCAAACATGATGTCTCACAATCTCTACACGACTAAAAATCACAAACATCATCGAAACAAACTCAGTTTGGGCTTCACAAAATGGTGGTTATTTGTTTGTAAATAAAACTACTATAAGCATTGCGAGTGGCTCCATCTATCTATTCTTATAATGGCTTTTTTTCATGTAGGGCTTGAGTTCTGTGAAAGGAAATGATTAATTGCATGTTTCTATTTAAACAGAATAAATTAAAGGACAGCAATTTTTTTATTGAAAGATTCTTTATTTTATAAGTTTATAATACAAATTCATAGCATTTTTCAGTATAACAGTGACCTGCTTATTCTTTCAGGGTCCTTACATGAAATTATAAACAAGTTTCACTACATTTTAAATTTTTAGGGCTGTGCTTTAGAATTTAAAATAAATTTTAGCGAACAAATATTAAACATTATTATTTTATTTTGTATTTATGTACAAATTATAATCAAACACCAAGTGTTTTGGGAAAAGGCTTAAATGTAGTAATAACTACCAAATTAAAATTTACCAATGAAGCTTGTTAACTTTATACTTTGACCTATAAGTATGACTTATAATATTGAAGGGAAATAAAACAAAAATTAACAATACCAACTCAAAATAAAAACTATTGTTTTCTAAAATATTTTTATTAGTATTGGAATTACATAATTATAATATTTAATGTTTGTTTAGTAAAAACATTATGATTTAGTACTATACTAATTAAAAAGTAGCTAAATTAATTGACTTACTTGACTTAAGTCTCTTTACGCCTATGTGGCGCATGAGGCCGCCAAACTAAATTAATTACTATATTAATATTTATTTGATTTTTTTTACAAAAAATTTACATAACTAGAATAGGAAAAGGTACAGCTTTAAAAGCGTCCTCCAGACGCCATGTTTAATCACAGCTTATTAGTTATAGATACAGCTGCATAGTTATAATTATTATTATCATTATTTGATCCTAAAATAATAGTGTAATTAGTGTAATATTATTTAAATCTAAAAATCTGTTCCTAGAAAAAATAATCTTTAAAACCTTATTAATATTGCATAAATAATTTTCAGTTCATTTTTAAAAAGTTTCAATATTAATAACTAGATAAAGCATTTCTAACCACAGAGTATAGAGCTTAACAGAGTGTTATCACCATAGACCAGGGGTTCCCAAACTTTTTTGACCCGTGGACCCCCTGACGACATTTTTCGTACCCCGTGGACCCCCTGTCTCTAAGGGACTGTTCAAAAAGTAACTAAAAATATTATGTTTTTTAATATAAATTTCTAAACCACGCATAAATTTTGTAATTTTTTCAAGTGTTTCTTTCGTGCATTGATAAGCATTTGATTTCACACTTTTACATATTTTAAAAGAAACCATTTTTTTTTTAATTTTTGCCTTCACACAATAATTTTAAAGTAATTATAACAATCGAACATTAAAAACGTTTGAAATAAAAACAAATCTAAACTTTTAATATCACTACATTTCAAGGCACAAAAACTTTTAGCTTTAACAATAAAAATTTTGGTAGCAAACTTGTCACAGTTAATGGTTTATGAGTGAGTTATTCATTCACCCAATCATAAAATTTCAGAAATAATCACAATTAATACATGGCATGTTAACAAACAATATTTAATTAAGTTCAACTATGAAATGAAGTCAAATTATGCATTACGGAAATTAAATTTAAATTTATGTAATTGAATTATGCGGGGCTGTTAGGGGGCTCTTCTCCGCAATAAGAGAATTTAATGAAATTTTTCCCGTGAACCTTTGAAAGTCGCCGTGGACCACCTAGAAGTTTCTGTGGACCCCCAATTTTCATTTTCATGCCCGTGGACCCCCTAGAAGTCGCTGTGGACCACTGGGGGTCCATATGGACCACTTTGGGAACCGCTGCCATAGACGCTAATGGCAACTTTCTTAACAGGGCTTTTCCCATTAAAAAAACCTTAGGCCAAACGGACCCACCCCCTTTAATACCACGTCATTTCTGCTAATTCTGTCATTCACCCACTAAAGCTGTCACTCAAATCCAAATCGCCTATAATCAGAGTAAAAATCAAATCAAATCGCGTTCTCTGATTGGCTGCTAGTGAACTGAATTAAAATCTGCAAGCTGAATTAAATTAATTACCTAAGGAGGAATACTGCCGTTTGACATCTCTGTTAAGCTCTATACTCTGTGGTTCTAACTGATATTTGAATATTGATACTAATTTCACTTCTCTACAAAAACAAACTTTCCTTGATCTGACTTAAATTAAAACCCTTAAAATACAGTGAATTTCGAGTTTTTCTAAAAAATACTTTTTAATACTCATTGTAATTTTATTAACTAATTAACTAGTGTTTCACCAAAATGGAAAACATAGTGAACATAGTTTTTCCATGCTTAAAAAAATAAAATATATTTACATTCTATGTTATTTAGATTTTTTTCCTAATTTTCAAAAATGATGACAGTTGTTGATCATAGAAATCATTTTTAAATCATGAAAAGCTGATACAGTAAAGCACTGTTTATGCGTCTCTCGTTGATAGGTCTTTTCAATTCATGCATTGTTTTTGTTAAGTCCCCATTCATTCCATTTCCTATTCAATTTAATTAAAAAACAATCAGTTTATATGACCTGCAATATTGATTATAGTACTATGTTGTTTCCTACCATCTCAAAATTCAAAAACATTATTAATCAGTTGTTACTTGCTACAGGTTAAATTTCTCCACACCAGATGTAGTATGTGAAGAAATTACTTCACCTTCCACAACAGAATCAATCAACCATATTGAAAAGCTTAGAGCTTATTTTTTCTATGTCGGAACACAAGTGAAAAAACATTTCACGAACTAAATTCGCTTCACAACACTGTAATTCAAGACAATCTTCAATTCAAATTACAACGAAGGACAGTGGTGTGGCCAGAAAAAAATTTCGGAGGGGGATGTTGATATTTCGGGAGGGGATATGGGGTATTTTTAGTGGTTTTCTATGGTCATAAAGGAAATTTCCTGAGTTTCGGGAGGATATATCCCCAAATCTCCCCCTCTGGTTATGCCCCTGATGAAGGACTGTAGAATAAAAACAAAACAGTAGAATAAATTATATTTGATGTGAATGTAAAGCAATAATGGATTCGGATGTATTAAGGATGTGCAATATGTACTCAAGATGTGATAAATAAACTAATAGTTAGGATAAACTAATGAGATTAGTTCAATGTTTTAATGGAATTTTAAAGTTCAATTATTATTACTTTAATAATTACTATAAGCTACTTATGTTTAGTAATTTAATACTTTGTGAAAAAAAATTCTATCCAATAGTATTTAAATTTGCGATAGGAGTATTGAAAACCCAAAATTCAAAGTTGTTTTAACTTACATGTAATGACAGTCCCTTGAAAGAAGTTTACACAGACGGTGCTTTACTGTACAAAGTAGAGTTTTTAAGAAAAGGAAAATCAAAACCACTTTCATCACATTATAAAACCATTTGAACAATTACTTTGGAGGGCTGTCTCTCAAACCCCACTTGCTTAAGAGCATAAAAAGTTGATAAACATAATTCGGAACAGCTTTAGAAAGAGTCCACCAGCTGCCATGTTTACCCACAGCAACATGAATGTTGTTAGCATTATTATTACTATTAGATCTTATAGTTGTCTTATAGCTTACTATTAGACCTCTAATAGCAATTTACTAATTTTTATTATTTTAGTATCTAATAATACTGATAATATTAATTATTAGATCTCTATGATTGTCAGTCAAAATTTGAGTTGTGGGTAAACGCGGCGGCTGGTGAACTCTTTCTAAAGCTGTACCCATAATTCATATAACAGTTGTTGTCTAGCCATAAATTGGACCATTTTAAAATATCTGGATTATTCTATCACTTTCAATTTGCTACTATAATATAGGGTAAAACATTTCAACACTTAATACTTGAAATATGGTATTCAAGATTTAAAACGCAAAATAAAGCACAACACAAATCAATACCTTAGAATTACAGATAGGCGCGTAAATAACGTTAAGAGATTAGCAATAATCTCGGTAAGTATGTTTCTTTTTTGCCGAAAACTTAAGCTGCCCTATAAAAACTTACTGAACTTACTCCTAACCCGCATAGCAAAAAAGCGACCACGTATAGTTTGTTTAGGATACGTCCGCCATTAGTGTTTTGCTTTGCACTGTTTTTGCGCCAAAGTTTCCCAGAATGGCGAGTTATCCCACTCAACTCGAACAATGTCGCCAAAGCGGCCCAACTCGGGGGCACTTTTGGGAATACGCCTCCGGTCCGGGCGGGGTGCTGGAGTCTCTATAATTTTTGTGGGGGGTGCGCACAGCACCTCCATGGGAAACCTCATGCCTAAAAAAATTTTAAGAGAGCAAATAACAATTTTTGACTCAGGTACTTTTTAGTATTTTACCTAGGCCATCGACCCCTTTCAAAAATCCTACTAAATTTTTTAAGAGAAATTGTTTGTGAATAAAAATCTAACTAAAATTTTACAGCTGGTTCCACTGCAGCAGAGGATCCAGGATTTGGTCTGGGGGGAGCGGCTAATAATTTTCAATATCAAAATCGTCTTTTAATATCCTAAAGGGGGGAGTCTGGGGGTCCTCCTCCAGAAATTTTTTGGAAATTTAAGTCTAAAAAGCAGATTTTCAACTCGTTTTGGTACACCTAATCTGGATTTCGGATATACATTTTCAAGAATTTAATTTACATTTTGATAGGATTTTTGCATTTTGACAAACTTTTTACAAAAAAGTTGTAAATAATAGAGTTCCAAGTTCTGATAAGAGGGTCTGGGAGTCCTCCCCCAAAAAATTTCTGGAAGTTTAACCCTAAAAACAGGATTTTAACTTGTTTTGGAGTCGCTTTTCCCTTTTTTATACCCCTGTTTCCACTTCCCCTATTTCTTATTGTTAGTTCTTATTTCTTTTGGGTGAAACTAAATCCCTCTACCCAAGTAGCACAGATGGTCGCAAAATTATGGCAAAACTGTCGCACAGTGGCAAAATCGTTGCATGTTGCAAGCTGCTACAAAATAAAACGTATTTTTTAACAATCATTTGTAACAATCCCTCCTTGTTGCAAGCTTCTACCAAATAAAACGTATTTCTCTACAATCATTTGCAATAGTATCTCTTTTTCTAAAACACGAGGGGTCCTGCATTGATTGGAGGGGAGGGGGCTTCAGAAATCGGGGAGAGGACGAAGGTTGTTTCAAGGGGATACCTCCAGCAAAGAAATTCTGTCGCTTGACCTCTCCCATGACCCCGGGGAGAGCCAACACCGATTTGGGGACCGCGCGTGGAGCCATTCGGATCGGGGTTCCCAGATTAATCCCCTTATGCGCTTTTTTTGGCAAGCGTGGAGTCGGAGGCTCCGATCCAAAAATACTCAAATTTGAATACATGAATATACTCATTCTGAAAATGTGCATACTCAAAAATGAAACATTATGAGCTCATTTTTGAGTTCAAGCTCAAGATGTTTCATTTTTGAGTAGGGTGGGTTGGGGTAAAATGGGTCTTGGGGTAAAATGGGTCAGTTTTAATTAACTCGATATAAGTTAAATTTAAATTGAATTATTTTCGCTCATTTTTTGTATTATAATCTTTAACATGTTGGCAACATTTTCCGACTGTCAAAAATTTAGATTCATGAATTTAAGAACTGAAAAAATACAGGGTGATTCTGAAATGGACCGCCAAACTTTGAGGGGTGATAGTACTCATCAAGACGAACAAGAATTGATGCGGAAAGGGGGGTCGTAGTTACACCGTTAAAGAGCTAGGTCCTAATGTAGTGCGAGCGCGTTTTAAAAGGCCGTTTTTAGAAGGCCCGTGTGACGAAACAAAACATAATAAAATGAAAAACATTATTGCATGAGGTACAGGAGTATCCGTACTACTTAAATCCTCAATGTGATAGAAATTGGACCACTTTCTAAACCGTGGGGTGAGTTTTAAAACGTGCTCTTGGTCAAACAATGGAGTTCCATTAATGGTATTTAGAAAAAGGATGATCGGGGAAGGAATTTTCAATGATCAAACAGTTTCAATGATCCATGTTACTATCATTGAAAATTCCTTCCCCGATCATCATTTTTCTAAATACCATTAAGGAATGTGATTATTTGACTAAAAGATTAATATTGCACTTTTGAAACTAACTCCGCGGTTTAGAAAGTGGGTCAATTTCTATCACATTGAGGATTTAAGTAGTACGGATACTCCTGTACCTCATGCAATAATGTTTTTCATTTTATTATGTTTTGTTTCGTCACACGGGCCTTCTAAAAACGACCTTTTAAAACGCGCTCGCACTACATTAGGACCTAGCTCTTTAACGGTGTAACTGCGACCCCCCTTTCCGCATCAATTCTTGTTCGTCTTGATGAGTACTATCACCCCTCAAAGTTTGGCGGTCCATTTCAGAATCACCCTGTATTTTATTTGAACGGTAAATGGCGTTGTCGAAAAAACAGGGTTTACTAACTTCCAAAATATCTATATATTGTAATAAATTACAGCAGACTTTTGTGATATTTTTCCATAAAAGGAAGTCCGAGAGACATTTCAAGCCATTCAGCTTAGAAAAATATAAAATATTTTATCTTTTATAACAATATTTTGTACTTGGGGTAAAATGGGTCATAGTTAGGAGGCCTTCTGTATTAAGTAAAAACAATGTTTTTAACTTATTTTCTTCAAATATACATTGAACTGTCATACAAGTTTATTTTTTAATCAAATGAAGTATTTTAATTGCTACATTTGAACAATGTTCATTAACTTCGGACTTTTACAATTTCATTAAAGTACACTTAAAACAAATTTTTTCAGATAAAAACGGCTTAGCCGATTGCCTTTTTCTTATTTTCATGTATATTTAGTAATAAATATATTTTTGACATCTTTTTGCAATGAGACCCATTTTACCCCAAGTTGGGATAAAATAGGTCATTATTTTGATGCTAAGTTTAACCAACTTATAACTAAAAATATAAAACTTAGAATGTGAAAATACCTTAAAAATGACCCATTTTACCCCAACCCACCCTATGCACGTTTTCAGAAATGAGTATATTCATGTATTCAAATTTGAGTATTTTTGGATCGGAGCCTTTTTGAGTACTTTTTTACTCAATTTTGATACAATCGTTTTAAGAGTGTGGACGTTTTTTCTTTCGTTTAAACTTTAAAGTATCGTTTCCTTTTGTATTAAATGACAAAATAAATAAAAATTAATGAAAAATATTTAATAATACACTAACCATGACATACAACTAGTAGTTTTCTTATGTAAATAACATAATAATAATGTTGTTTGTTATAATAAACGTGTTTCAGTAACTCTCGATTTTTTTCAGTATTTTTGTTAAAACATATTGATACCAAAAAACAACCATTTTCCATGGAAAGATAGGTCTTCACTGGATTTACTCGAAAATGGGTTATTGAGAGTAAACAGTTGAGGGTTTAAAAATGGCTGGTATACGCTCCAACTTTCTGACAAAGTTCCACCAAACGAGAAAAATATTGACTAAAACCTAGATTTTTTACCACTTTTTGTGGCAAGGAGGTATTTTTCAATAATTTTCAATTGGTTAGGTTGAATTTTTGTAACAGTTAATTTCATGAAGCATTAAAAAAAGAGTGGGTGTTCCAGAGTCGAATGAAAATTGCATACCAAATTTCAAAACAAACGCGAAGTTTTAATCATCACATTTTTAGGCGATCATTAAAGGCTAAATTTAACTTATGTGTGTGTGTGCGAGTATGCGAGACCAGGATTTGAAAATTATTTTACCTATCCCCAACTTTTCAACCAATGTTTAGTTATGGGGCTGTTGAGTTTCATGCAAAATCTCCCGTTTCTCTGTGACTTTTCCTCTTAACTGATATATCCCGTATTATATTTGAGTCACATTAAACATGGAATTACACTCTAAATATAGGAGAAATTTGGAGCATAGTCAGCAAGTAAAAAAAGGATGGCCTTGGCCAAGACTCGATCAGGATTGATTGTAATAATCTTGATTCAAAAAACTAAATTGATTTTTATATTTTAGCTCGTCCTCTAAAATGATCTTAAAGTTTCTAACCATTGAATTAAATTTGTCTTAGATTTTTTTGTGAATATCTGTAGCTCCATATTTAGAAAATGTCATAAAATGAATTAAAACCCTGTTTTTAGGGTCAAATTTCCAAAATTGTTCTGGGGGAGGACCCGCAGAACCCCCTTTTTTATTTAGAAAAGTTCATAAAAGGACGAATCTTACAAAAAATATTAAAAAAGAACATAAAACCTGCAAACATACGTATTACGTAAAAAGGGTTTAGAGGAAATTTCCGAGTTTCTTCCCCCATGCAAAAATTTAACTTGGGGCCTGATAGTGATTTGATTTTCTGGAAAGATATTTGGGCCCCTCCAGAAATAAATTTCTACATACGCCACTATGATCCTAGATGTGTTAAAAAACAATTTTCTGTTGTTACTATTTAAAACTCATTTTCAACGATTCACTTGTTCATATTTTAAATTTAAAAAAAATTTAAATCTTTTTGCAAATAACAATAATTTTGTGATTTAATATTTAGGTTATTACCTAATTGTGTTCTTTTAAAACTTAATTGTGAACCCCAATTTGAGCTACCCACACAATCCATCCGCTCATGGTGTTGATTCTTTTTTTTTATTTGAACCAGATTTGCCAGATTGCGGGTCAAATTTGACAAGAAAATTTGCGACATCGTATATCTACCGTTTAAGGATTTTAAACCAGTGGTTTCCAAGCTATTATTTTGGTCGTGGAACCCCCAAATTTATTACCGATGATCGCGGAACGGTGAATATTTTTTTTATCAACGACTTTTCTAAACTTAATATCTGATATTAAATGAAACTAGGTGTGAATCCAGCACAAGGGGGGGCACTTTTCCAGACAATCACCTTTACCTTTTGTCAAAAAGTTGGTTATTGTCGTGGCACCCCTGGCATACCCTCGCGGCACCCCATGGCGTCGCGGCACACAGTTTGAGAACATCTGAACTAGAGAGTGCGAGATGTTCTTTCATTCTTTTCAGGGGCTCCGTTCATTTTCTCTCATCATCATCATTTCTTACACTCAGCCCTTTTTATAATTTTTATCCCTACCATGTTAACCCAATTTTATCCTTTTCCTTCTCATCTTTACAAACTTTCCACCCTTTCCATTCCTCCCTTTTTTATCCTCTACTTTATAAATTCTTTTTCTTTCTCACCATCATTATTTCTTTCAGTCTATTTGATCCTTTTGTTTTAGTTGAACTCTTACTTAGTAAGAAACGTAGTTTAAATGTATATTTATATATAGAAAGGAAAATTAAACTATGCGAAATAAAAAAAACACTCACACACATAAAACTTGCTTAAAAAACATTTATTTACAAAATTATGCACATGAGAAATAAATATATGTTCCTTGAATGAAATGAAATCCTTTCAGATGAAGGCATGACATGAGAAGGTGAGAAACAACTATTCAAATGTTAAAGCACTATTATCTGAAAGAAAAAAAAATTATGTATGGTAAATATATTATGCTGCTTTTGAACTTTCACCTTTACAGGGGGAAAAATCCATTTATTTATTTAAGATATTTGTTTTTTGTACACACCAAAAAATCTTCATAAAACCTCAAAGCAAAAATATATTTACGAAAGAAAAAATATTTTTTGTAATAATATTTTATTTTATCTAGCCTGAATTTAGTCAATAAATCAATTAAAACAATTCTTACCCGAGGAGCGTAAAGAAGTAGGATACCTTTTAATAGATTTTTGACATTATTATTGTAAGACCTGAACCAAAAACGTATTGAAAAACATTCCAATGTTCAACTGAACTTAAATAATTTTTTCAAACTATAGGTATAATACAGTGGTTCCCAAAGTGGTCCATATATGGACCCCCAGGGAGCCACAGCGATTTCTAGGGGGTCCACGGGAATGAAAATAAAAATTGGGGGTCCACAGCGACTTTCAGAGGTCCACGGGAAATAAATTTTTAAAATTTAAATTTCAGTTTGTATATTAATATTTTAATGTTGATAATCGCTTTTTACCATTGAATATTTTCATAATGATTCTACTTTGGTGACACTTTAACTATCAGTATTTTTTCTACTATGGAAAAACTCATGAAGTTATTTTCAAAATTAATAAATGCTGTTCAACACCATATGTAAATGAACATATCGTTTTTTTTTTATTTCCAATGGCAGAGAAAAAGACTACAATATCTCACAAAACAATTAAGAATACAAAAGTAAGATAAAGAAAAGTCAATGTCTCATCAGCAAGGCTCTTGCACTCCAATACCGTCTCACCTCGGAGCCCCCACACAGAGCTGGACATCTTTGGATGTGGGACCTGTCCATAATTTCATCCATTTTGCAGAGTGGGCAATTTGGACTGTCATAAACGCCAATGCGGTGCAGGTGGTTTGCAAGGCAGTCATGTCCCACTGCAAGTCTAAATTTTGCGACTGCTCTGTCACGAGGTCTATCAGAAATTTTCTGGTCTAATAAATTTTCCCAGCTCCTCGAAGAAATACGAGAAGTGAGCCTCGACTTCCATCTGAGTCTCATTTTATTTTTGATGTAAAGTTTCATGGAGTGGAATGAGTAGCTTGTTGTTGGCTGTTCGACTATCCGTGTGCCCTTCTTGGCCAACATATCTGCCTGCTCGTTGCCGAAAATATCACAATGCCCAGGGATCCACTGCATAACGATGTGCCGTCCTTCTGCCTTTAATACCTCAAGGAGCAGCTGGCATTCTAAAATATCATTTGAAGCAGGCACCTCGATTGATCCTATAGCCTGAATGGCAGCTTTGGAATCCGACAACAAGACCACCTTGTTGTAAAGACGTCTGGGGACAAGTTGCCGCAGTGCAACACAGATGGCCATAACTTCTCCATCAAAGGCGGTCTTCTGTTTCCCGACAGGGACATAGAAGGAGAAAATGGAGGAATATATTCCTGCTCCGACATTGGGTGAACAGTCTGTAAAGGAACCGTCTGTATAGACGTGCAACCACTCAGGCTCTGGATAGAGAGTGTTTATGGTCTCAAGGGCCAAAATCTTCAAGCTTTCCGGGGGGAGCTGGCTCTTAAGGATAGGCTGGGCAAGACTCAGGCCAATAATTGTCTCAATACGATTTAAGGGATTACGAGGATTTAAAAATCTCTGAACAATTCCCTCATCAAGTTCCAGATCTTCTCTTATGTCGAGAGCTTTCTGAAGAAAGCCATGTTGTGTCTTCAGCTGCCTCTGTCCATTCTCATACTGGTCCCAAAAGGGCCAGTCGTTTAATGTACGATAAAACACATATTTTTTTATTGCAAAATTTTTTTTAAGTGTCATAAATTAAAACTCAATTTCTGTAACGTAAATAATTTAATTTCTTTTCATAGTTGAACTTAAATAAAAGTTGTTTGTTAACATGTCATATGTAAATTGTAATTATTTCTGAAATTTTATGATTTGAGGAATGAATAACTCACTCATAAGCCATAAAATTTGATACGTTTGCGACCAAAACTTACTGTTAAAATTAAGTTTTTATGTCTTGAAATGTAGTGAGTGATTTTAAAAGTTTAGATTTGTTTTTATTTCCAACTTTTTTACTGTTTGATTGTTAAAATTTCCTTAAAAATATAGTGTAACCATGTGAATGGCAAAAATGTGTAAAAGTGTGAAATCAAATGCTTATCAATGCACGAAAAAACACTTGAAGACAAATTACTAAATTTATGCTTGGTTTAAAAATATGTAGAAAAACATTAGATTTTCAGCTACTTTTAGAACGGTCCCTAAGGCAGGGGTCCACGGGGTACAAAAAATGTCGTCAGGGGGTCCACGGGCCAAAAAAGAATCGGAACCCCTGGTATAATATAAGAAAAGGTCGAACCAATACAAAACCATCCAAGACAATAAAAACTTTCATTAGAGATGTAAAATTCCCACATTTTTTGTGAGGCGGGAAAAAACCCGGGATTTTTGGGAATAAACCGGGAATTTTAGGGGAATATTGGGAATTTTTACTGAAAACAAACACAACTATATTTCACCATCAGTTTTCATTTTCTAGGTACTCTTTTGAGGAGTTTAAGACAATTTTTTATATAAATTCACTGAAAGACCATTTTGCAATTGAAATTCTTATTAATAATAAAACAATTCAAATACTAGTTTAAATCTGCCCATTTTCTGTTTCAATGTCTAAATACAATTTTTTCCCTGCAAGTTGAAAAGTGTAATCAAGGATGCTATTTTAAACATGATCAAACACTAGTAATTGATAGTTCTACCCGCTCGGTTCTACACTTCACTCTAAATATAAAATCTCGAAAACGAAAGTACTAGTTTCATATTTGAAAATCCGGGAATATTCAAAATTCCCTTCCCAAAAAAACGGGTTTATTCCTGGGAATAAACACGGTTTTTTCCAGCCCTTAAATCTCTAACTTTCATATAGATTCACAAATAAAGGAAATGAAAAATCTTACCACAGTAGGGATATACTACAGAAGTGTTGAGATAAAACTTCCGAAACTGCTGTTTCGAACTTAAAGCAATAACATTCTTTTGGGTGTGTTCAAGATTCATTCCCATGATCGCACAATTTGATCCATCCTTGAGGCACGTCGTGCACTTGTTGGAAGAAACCCCGAAGCTCTCATAATCCGGACATTCTACTCCTATGAACTCGCAATCCTTGGGATTAATGGACGCTTTGTAGTACTGGACAGCATGCATGTGGCTACAAATTCTAGGCACCAAAGAGATAGTTGCTGAGAGAGAAGGAAGATGTATTACTTTTGAACTTTTATGATTGTAACTGCACTGTAGCACGGTATAGCATGTGTACACTGTAAAAAATAATCTTGTAAAAAAACAGAAAATTTCTGGCAGCAAAAGTTGCCAGAAAAGTTTTGTAAGCAGAAAAATCCTGTAAACAGAAAAAAGCTGTAACCTACAGGTAAATGCTGTAAAAAGAAACTTTCTGTCAAGTCAGCTTCATATTTTTTCTGTTGCCTCACAATAATTTTCTGCTTGTGCGCATGCGTTTCGACTTATTTTAACTGTTTTTTTTTTTTGAAATTTTAATAAAACAATAACCGGGGATAGAAACCACGACCTACCGCATGCTAAGCACGCACGCTACCGCTGCTTCAACGAGGAATTAGTGAAAGTAGAAATTATCCGAAGATGTTCTTTCTTTCTCCACTAACTGAAACTTTCTGTTTAAGTACAGATAAGCTAAAAAACTAGAAAAAAGCTGTTTTTTTACATAAAATAAATAGAAGTGCGGTGGGAATGTTACATGACAGAATATCTCTGTAAACATGAAGTCATTTTTATTGAAACTTTCTGTTTTTCTACAGTTTTTTTACAGTGTAACAGAATCTAAATAAAATTTCCACATGTTCTCCCTAACATTAAATTTGTGTATAAGGTTACTAAATGCATATTTTTTAATCCCCTATACATTGACACATGACACAGAAAATCAGTGTATTTAAATACTCTTTTGCTGACTCAGTTAAATCCTTTGGCTGGGATTTAGATCAATCAGTTAACACACCAGACTGCCTTTCTGACCCAAATGGGCCGTCGATAAGCCCGGTTAAGAGAAATTTCCGGTTGAAAAAACGAGAGTGAAAAAAAGTATATATTTTATGAAGAAACTTTTTAGTTAAAAAATATTTATAATAGCCGAGTATATCTAACAAAATTTTAACAAACAATTAGATGGAACATATGAAAAACTAACTTCTGAGGGAAAAATGAAATTGACGAATATTTATAAAAAAAAACAAATAAAATTTCTCTACACAGGCGATATACACAGTTAAAAGCATTTAGGGCCGTATTCAGAAACTTAAACACGAGATGGAAACGAGAACGTTATGGAAACGATGAATTTGAAACGATATTTTTCCGAAACACTAACGGGAGTTTCCGATCCTTTCCCTCATTGGATAAAATCTCCTACGTCACCAAGCAGACCAACACGAGATTTTCTTTTCAGCCAATCAGAGTCAGCTAAATTTCTCGCTTTTGAAGAGACGGGTGCTCTTGAACGACCATTTCCAATTTATCATTTCGTGATCGTTACGTGAGATTTTACAACGTTTCCATCTCGTTCTCATCTCGTTTCCATCTCGTGTTAAAGTTTCTGAATACGGCCCTTAAATGGTTTTACTTATTAAAAAAGAAAGAATGGAGACTGCAAGATTAAAGAAATGAGTATTTTCTGCAGCAGGAAAAAATTTCACAAAAAAATAAAGTACGATGGTTAAATAAACTTAACTGTACTCTTATATTTGGACGAATTTTACCATACAAGAAATCCAAGGTCAAATAGGATTTTAAAATATGTTGTCGACAACTAGCTTGATGTGTTCCCCCGTTTGGATAGAAATCAGCATGCCCTAAAGGATTGATGTCTCCAAGAACTTCTCCTATAATTATAAAGAACTTGGTAATTAAAATAAAAGATTTTGCTGATAGAAAAACACTTAAGATCTCAGAATTCAAGTACTATTTTCATTTTTTAACATTTCTTACCCACTTCCGTTCCACCATTGGTATGGATAACATCTACAAAGTTTGCATCACTAAAATCCAATCTCTCTGCTCTTGATTTGTTTTGGAAAGGAGCTAGAGCAGGATCCAAAGCTATTGAACGATAAGGAAATTAAAATTAGAAAGTGAATGATATTAACCTAGATAGGTAAATATTTTTCTCCAGTGATATGAAATTTGTAGATAAACTTATCATTTATTTATATGGAATAAAGTTCTAAGCTAAACAATTATTCCAGACAGTTTTTTTAAGGAAGTTGCATGTGTCAGATTTTCATAAACATTCAAGTGTTCCGTATGGTTTTTTGTATGGTAAAATGAAATATCTAGTCAATTTTTCAAAAAAATGTACAAGTAATTAAATATTTTAATTTAAAAGACTAGAAAAAAAACACATGGCTGAAAACGCTTATTGTTTAAAACGTACGATACCATTAACTCCGTAGCTTTCCAACAATGGTCACCGTACGATGACGTCACATCCCAAACTATTAGCGTTTTCGCGGGCTTTTAAAAAGGGGATTTTTGTTAATTTTTTTTGCAATCAAAAAATTTCTCGATCGGCCTCAAATTTTGGGTAGTTGCTTATTTTTACATGAAGAATCGATTAAAAATAAAAAAAATCGTGCAACTTCCTTATTTAATTTAAATTGAACTTAGTGAGTAGAAAATTCTGAATGAGACAAAATCCAAAAGTAGGAACATTGTTTTACAAAAAAATAAGAAGGGATTGGAATATACTGCACTTAAAAAATATTTTTAATCATATTGTATTTCTTTATGCAATTCGACTTAAAAATATTCTTTCTATCTGGGCGACTAAAAAAAACTAATATGTTCCCTTCGTTTGATGGCGCTTATGAAGTAATACAGATTACAAACTCTGATATCTTAAAATTAAAATATTTCGATTAGTTTAAAATCCTTCAAAGTTTGCTTTACAATAAATTATTTATCGATGGTGGAACATTTTGCACATTTAAATCAGGACAAATTTTCTAAAAAAATTCTCCAGAAATATTGTTATCAACATTCCCAAAATCATTAAATCTATGTGTGGAAAAATATATGTTAGAAAAACAATTAAAGTATATTTCTCATTCTTGTTAGTAGTATATTATACAATTTATTTGAATTTTTCTTGATAAATCAGGAAAACAGCTTCAATGGTCCAAGTATATTTTAACATACAAAAGGAAATAATATCCTCTGACTGGAATAGAGAATGAGGATTAAGATTATGTATGTCGTAATAGCCAAGGGGTTTTCATAAAATTTTAGCTGATGATACAGACAGTTTTTTAGTAGTATGTACAAAGAAATACCTATATAAACAAATAATATAGTGCATCACTTGATATCACTTAACAGAGAGTTACTGATAAGGTTACTAATCAATCATGAGGTCAATAATATTTATATATTTTCTAATTACTATAACTAAAAATCTAACTCGCAAAAATTCCAAACCTGTAATTCGTCTCAGATGCCTGACAATTTTTCCAGCAAACCCTGCTGCATGAGCTCCGAGACTGTGACCAACTAAATGAAAGTTTTCTGGTCCCACTCCAGACTGGGCCTGTACAGAACAGCGTCTTTAAACTGTGCATTTAAGTGAAGAAACATCACCGGGATATTGAAACTTCGAATTACCATTATATTTTTTAGTAAATAAGCAACGTGCTTTCCGACCATCTCCGTGTTTTTCGCACTTTCTGTGTAGTTTGGCCCGTTACCCCACGTCCAATCTATGAGTATGATATTGAACGCTCCACGCTTGAAGAGTTCGTTCCTCATTTCCTGAAAACAGATATAAAATTTTTTTTATGATTTGCTTTCATGTTTTAAAGGTGAATTTCATCATTATAGAATTAACTTAATTTTTATAAAAAGTAGATAATATCAAACGCCCACCATCAAATAAATATTCCTATGATATTTAGAACATCTTTAAAAAATTATAAATATTTTACTATATTAGCCTAGAATTCTTGATTATACGGCACTTTATAACATAATAACTGCTTTTAAAGACAATAATAAACACATTTAAATTACACAAAATATATATAAAATGATACGTAAAATTTATGTTACTGCTTTTAGTTTTGAATCTAAAAAACTATTAAAGAATTAATTACAAGACGAATTTTTGGGATGGATACGTCAAAATAAATATATATCGGAAATATTTTAAAGATATTTTTTGGTTAGGTGAAGGCAAACTTTGGTACAATTGGGAATTATATAAAAACATTCGGTCTGCACTTTGATAATCACGACTTATTATTCAATTTTCAGACAAACGATCCAATAATCCTTTTTAAGTAGTAAGTAAAAATAAAATGATAGTAGTATTATTTTATTGTCATTTCCTAAAATGTTGATTTTTCATAATCTTTCAATAACATTCTTTTTAAGTATAAATATGAAAGATAAATAATTAGTTAAATAAAAAACCCTGATATTCGACCAATATATACTACCTCGAGTTATTACGCAATGTCTGAAACTGATTAAAATTAAGCGCACAATTTTATTTTTATTCGAATTATTCGATCAGTTTCTTATTTTACTGGGGCTTGCTGAGTAGAGAAGTTTCGTTTTTGTCTATCAAGAACGCTTTTCGTAGAGTCTGTTAGTAAGTTGTTTTTCCGCATAGTATGTACTATGGAGGAAAAACTAGTTTTACAGTCAAAGCTTTGCAACACTGCAATACCTACCTATGCACGATAGTAGTTAATTTTTATAGCGTTGGTAATTCAAACATTCCTCCTGTGATAAATATATATAACTAAAATGACACAATAGCCCTTTTTATAAGAATATTACAATTTTATTTTAATATCTAGAAAAAAATATTCTAACAAACCAACTTTTTCAAATTAAAGAATCAATACAAAATAAATGTTATGTTTGAAGAGTGAACAAAAGTGAATCCTTATTCATAAAAACTAATCCTTCTTAAAATTAAAAAACCTCAAGGTCAATGTTAAACAGGTGGTATAAGATAACGTTTTTTATGCATAAAAGGGAATTATTGCAAACAATAAAAGAAATGATAAAACGACTAAGTCAGTGGTTTCCAATCTTTTTAAAATCACGGGGCCATTAAGAAAATTTGATTTTCCCTATGGTTTCTTCCAAAAGTTAAGTTTTGCAATTAGTTCTCAAAATTGATAGGTGAATAAAAATGTTGATTGTATTATTTTAAAGTCAATAACTTTTAACATCAATAGAAATAAGTAACTAATTGTTTGTATAATAAATTGCTCTTTTTCTCCTCATGGAAACCTGTTTCGTAAATCTACTATCAAAAACTAAGCTTTTACTAAAACTTTTAACTGGGAAAAAATTCCCACACCCACTGAAAAGGTGAAATTCATTTTTATCCAACAGAACTAAATACTGTGAATTATGAGCTAAAAATGTGTTTTCCATACCTAATACTGTGTTAGTAAATTATTTTAAAATTTTACAAGAAGAAAAAAAGCCAGATGCATCTAGTAATAATGTTTGCTGAGGGGGGGCGAGTATTATTGAATAATAAACCTGGTTTCATGAAATATTACACGGAGCTTATACGAAGTAATTAGAAATGCAGAATTAAAATAGTTAATTTCATAATTAAGTTGAAAACGATGTCGGGGGCCCACTCGCCTTAAAAATGGAATTTTGTTTTGTTATTGGACTTAAATTATCTTTGATATACAGAGGATGAAAATCGGAACAGGTTGAAGCACTACACTGTAAAAAATCTGGGTAAATGTAATACCAATATTTGGTGCTAAGTTTTTTTATTTCCCGAAACTTTGGTGCAATGAAAATTTATTTTACACTGTAAAAAATCTAGGTAAATGTAAAACCAATATTTTTGGTGCAAAGTTTTTAATTTTCCGAAACTTTGGTTCAATGAAAAAGCTAGATTGTTCCAAAAATTGGTAGTATGATTGAAAAATATTATGCTCTTAACTAGGACTGTTGTTGAATTGTGTTTGTGTTCGCGAGCTCAGCAGTTTTGTTTCCACATGCGTCACAAAGAAAAAAGATGTTTAATAAGTTTTAAAGTTACTGAATCCCCGCTGGAGCAGTGGTAGCGTGCTTACATATCATGCATAGAAGTTCGTGGGTTCTATCCCCAGTAATTATTATTTTAGTATTAAAATTTCCAAAAAACAGCAAAAAGTACACCATATTATGGTGAACCCCTCTCTAATTTTGAGTGCTTTAAAGACACCATATTATATGGTGCAACCTCTATCTGATTTTTGGTGCTAGTGATAGCACCATAATATGGTAAAATTGTGAGTCATTTTTTGTAACCAGCAAATAAATACCATATTTTTGGTGCAACACGGTCCAAAATTTTTTTACAATGTAGTAAAAGTCCCAACTCAAATAAAAACTGTCTCCGACTCGTTTACTTACCCTCATCCAAGCAGATCTACAGACCCCGTCGAGAAATCCATGAATAAACACTTCGGTCTTTAAACTCGAGTTGAAGTTGCTATTCATGGGAAGCTGCCAGCCACAGTCATGGAGGAACTCCGGTTTTCTTGGGTTGTGCTCTGAGAACAGGAAAGCTAGCGTTCTCTGTTCCTCTGATGAAATTGGTTCGTTCGAAGATGATCTGAACACTAGAGTCTTGTTGCATTTTGCGTTTTCCGAAGGCCGAAAGCAGAAGTCAGGGTCCTGCTGGAATATCCTTTTCACCAGCTCACTTTCGAAGACGGCAAAGGCTGGATGGACAATTAGGGGATGCATAAGAAAAATATTTTTTTGTTACCTTATTTTGCTTTGGTATAAACTATGAAATTACGATTATTACGAAAAATGATAGGTATAGATTTAGAGGGTTTCCAGAAGGTTAACATGAAAATTTCTCAATAACCCCATGAAAGTAACAAAAATGAGAATTTCTGATTTTCGCCTCATAAGGAGCGTTTTAGGACATAAAAATTACTTAAATTCAACCTAATTGAGCGTGCGTTTTAGGGGTTTTATTCAAGGCAATTCGCTGCATAAGGTGTCTTTTCGTACTTATAATCAATGCGGCTCCACAACTTAGTAATTGACTAATTTAGAAAATATCTAATAGTTTTTAAAATAAAAATTATAGCTCCTAACATATCCGCTAGAGGGTGTTGAAAGTTGTCTCATCGGATAGAATAGGGCATGGTTAGTTAACAATACCTAGACCCCACTTTCATGACTATATCTGTAGGGATCAAAATTTAAAAGGGTAGCCCGTTATTTTGGTTCACCCTGTATTTTTCCGAATATAAAGCTTTCGAATTCAAAACATCGATCGATACTAAAAAATCGATATATTTTTGAGATTGATGTTTGAGGAATAAACTGAGAGAGACTGCATTAAACATTTTTTTACTGCAATGGATAATTGCAGTAAATTTTTTTTTAATCTTAATGTGTTCAGAATGGCTTAAAACCTCCAAAAACATTTTAATTTACCTTTCAAAGCCCTAAATTTTAAGTTATTTTCAATTAAAAATAGATTCTTTTCTGTCTGAACTGAAACAGCTTGTGACGTTAAATGTGCCTTGCTCCGGCCTGTTGTTATCATCCCGCTTTGAAAGAGTGAGCTCTAGTTTTTTTTACAGCCTAATAGTGTTTCGATGAAAACGGTGTTTCCCACATTTCCAAGAGACACATGTGACGTCCCATTGTTAGGAGCTTTCTGTATTAAAATATGTCATAATTACCTTAAAAAAAAAGTTTGTGGAAAAAGACAAGCGTATTTTTTTGGAATCAGGAGATAATATTAAATAAATTAAAATTGAATATTTAGAATTTTAAGAGATGCTGCAATTCTCCATTTAAAAACTTTAATAAAATAAAGGTAACAACCCATACTCACCAATACCACCACGCAAAACCACAAGGAGGAAACAGTACAAACGCAACATGGCGCATTTGTTATTATTTGTATTGTGAGAGACGATCAGTTACATCTCCTTTTCCCAAGTGGCCTTGTTCCGAAAAGTTGCCCCAGGGCCTGCGCCCGATTCATTGGTCGAAAACGAAAGCATCTCACTCCTTCGCCCCTCCATCGACTTTCTCTCGTGATCTAGATGTCAAGCTGGTTCCGGAACTCATTTTCAAGAAAGAACAATAAGCGCAGATGTGATGTAACGAAGTCCATCGTTATTGTTCGACTGTGAGGTGTAACCTTGTCGTTCGAGAGTGGAATCGGCAGTAGGTCAATGGGGAAAAAAAGGGCCCTTCTTTTTCGAAAGGAAAAAAATACCTTAAATGCCTGATAAACTTTTAAAAAAATAAAGCTTTTGATGTGTATTTAGTTTTAAAGATATTGTTCTCTCAGTAGTGTTATTATATGTTATTTCGTAAATATTATTTCGAATATGCCAATGTTCCTTCGGTAATGATAATTGCATGCCTATACTGACACATCGTTCAAAAGTTGATCCATTTACAAGTGAATTATTTTTCTGTGCATTATTTTTCTAAATTTATCAAAATATTATCAAATATCAATTATATTATCATTCAAGAAAATCAGGGCAGAGCCCCTAACTTTTTGTCTTTATATACTATTTCGAAGCTATACAGGGTGTCCCATAAATTGTGGGCCACTCTTCTAGAGGGGAGAGTAGACACCTAGACGAGTCAGAATCACATAGGAATCGGGGGTCCCAGACCAAATCCCAGGGAGTTAAAAATGGAGCGACACCACAAAACAATTATTGAAAAATTCTATCTGTAGAAGAACTACTATTGGTAAAAACTTGATCATGGTCTCAAATTTTGTGGTTTAACATGATCTTTAAAATCATTGTAAAAGTTTTCATTTTAAAAATTTTTTTACTGCGAAATAAAGTCAAAAACCACAAAAATATGTGAAAAATCTGCCAAAACTTTATTTTGTATTTAGAAATCCTTTATTTTGATTTGATAATCTGAAAGATCATAGTTGAAAACCCTTAAGTCCAAAGTTTCACGTAAATACCATCAATATTAAACGCTTGAGATCTAATTAAAGTTTGATTTTTGCTTGCGAAAACAGATCCAGAAAAGAAACGTTGAGGGAAAATCTACGAATTACGGATTGATGCTAGCTAAATTTCTCGCCATTATTTGCGATACGAGATTCCTCGCCAACTTTCGCCAACAACAAATCGCCCAAGCTGTCTTGGCGATCTGTAGGAGCTTGGTATGTTTCGCCAAACTGGGAGAGAAAAGAAAGTTAGCGATTATCTATCCGTAACTCGTAGATTCTCCCTGAACGTTCGTTTTCTGGAGCTGTTTTCGCACTCAAAAAACAAACTTTAACAGGATCTCAAGCGTTTAATATTGATGGTATTTGCGTGAAACTTTGGACTTAAGGGTTTTAAAATATGATCTTTCAGATAATCAAATCAAAAGAAAGGATTTCCAAATACAAAATAAAGTTTTGGCATATTTTTCACATTTTTTTGTGGTTTTTTGACTTTTTTTCGTAGAAAAAAATTTTTAAGGGAAAACTTTCAGCATAATTTTAAAAATCATATTAAACCACAAAATTTGAGACCACGATTAAATTTTTACCAATAGTAGTTCTTCTACAAATTGAATTTTTCAATAATTGTTTTAGGGTGTCGCTCCATTTTTAACTCTTTGGGATTTGGTCTGGGACCCCCGATTCCTATGTGATTCTGACTCGTCTAGGTGTCTACTATCCCCTCTAGAAGTGTGGCCCACTATTTATGGGACACCCTGTATATTTAGAAAGCTATATATTTAGAAGCTATATATTTAGAAGCTATACATTTAGAAGCTATATATTTAGAAAGCTATATATTTAGAATAAGCAGATGCCCATGAGCACCTCACACACAATGAAGTTTAAAAAGCACACTTTCTTCCCTCCACGAAATTAAGTAAGAAGTCTTTACGAGAGAAACGTTACTTTCCAAGTCATAATTTCGTAAACCTTTTTCATCACCTTTTTTTTTTGGAGAATTCAGTAAAAGATTTTCGGAAAATGAAACAAGTGCAACCTTTTACTAATCTCGATCTGGTACGAGAAAAAAATCATGAGAAGAGAACTAGAAATCACAATCTTTAACGTGTGGTTATACCTTCAGCTTGCTTTTATAACAAAGAACAATTTATCTAAAAACTCCGGATAGAGGTGAGAATGCTAATATACAGGTTTTATTCGCTTGGAGCAACTCATCAAGAGAGAAATATCATGTAATGTAGGTTACTTTTCCTTCGAGGCAGCTCCTGAAAAAAATTAAACATCACAGGACACACGGTAATTATCATTTCTCTCCAAGTATTTTCGATGATTGTTTCCATTATTATTAATATAATTATTATTCAATTAAGTAAAGCAATTGTTTTTATCTTTTTTTCCAAGTAACCCCGCTTGATAGCACTGTTCCTTTTGACCTCTTCGTGGTTCTTTAGTTTCCGGCTTCGGAACTTGCTATGCAAATCGAATCTCTCACAGACAAAACAAAACCTTCCCGACAGTGAGTTCTCAAGAGATTCTCCGTTTGAAGCATGGAAGTAGCGGACGCTCGAACACAGGAGCACGTGATCCCTCTGTGAAAATGAAAAAGTAATGAAAATCTTTCTCATTTTTTACCCTATTCAGGATGCAAGGCCGTATTCAAGGGTTCAACCCCTCCCCTCAATTTTTATACTATTTTTTTTTCATTGAAAATTTTGTGACTTAAAAGGAATGGTCCTCTTTCATGTAAACTAAAAGTTCTCAAAATGAGTTAAAACACCATTTCTAGGGTACAATTTCCAAAATTCTTCTGGGGGTAACTCTCAGACCCCCAATTTTATTTGGGATTAACATTGTTCTCACGATTTTGAAATTAAGTGCACCAAAATTTAAATCCTATGTTAAGTCATCTGAAACTTAACGTACTTGTAAGAAGATACATCAGAAAAATTTTTGAGTCCCCCTAAAACAAAAGTTCTGGTCCTGTCAGGATGAGCTTCCCTCCTCCCTTTATGGTGGATTATGGTTATCCTCCTTTTACCATGGTGAAAACTACAGAATACCACTCTGTGACACATCCCTGTCGCTATCCCACCATCCCGTCGAAATCTCTCTACAATTAGCGTCGTGCGAAGTCATTTATAGTTTCATGCGCGCGCTAATACAGTGACAAATGGAAACGCTAAGAGATGCTGCAGTGATCTATTTCTAGATCGCTAAATATAGAGTCATAAATGCTCTCTTAAATTACCTTAAATTCACCCAACACTAACGAAACTGCACATATGGCAAGAGAAAACATCCCTCAATCCTAATAACCCTGTGTTTTTTGCGTTTGCTTCATTTATTTTGTAATAGGGATGGGCTAAAGTTCGAGTTTTCTACTTTGATCGAAAATAATTTGGGCGTTAATGAGTTAATAGTTGATCATTTTTTGCAGTTTATCAGAACACTCAGCTGATCCTAAAGCACCATGCTGCATTTTATACAAAAAACAAGGCACTCCATTCAGTTCATTTTATATTTATTGGAATAATGAATATCACAAATTTCACTTTGAGTGAAGTTTTAAATAGTGAGTTTTTGATCAAAATACATACAAAATAAAATATACAAAGTACGTTTCATAAATATGATAACAATGGTAAAACATTCTCAAGCTGACATTAAAAGGCAAGTAGGCTTGTTTTAAGAACACCTATGAGGACTTGTAATATTAGCATGCTTAATGCATTATTATGAATTTCCAAACATAATCCAAAGAATTTTGAGAACTATTTTGAATGGATAAGTGGATAGGTCGGCTTATAACCCAGAAATCTACCAAGAATAGCAGATATTTAGGTTGACCAAGCTCAAATATTGATTGTTATAAAAATATCATTTAATACATAGAAGAAGAAGAAATATCCCACAGTAATAGCCGTATTAAGGTAAAAGTATAAAAGAAATCCTTAGAGTGGCTGTGTACTCTTGAGAAATTGATTTCAAAAAGACAATTTGCATATATTGGACGTGGATTGGTGATTCATGCAAGTGATAATAGATAATTTTATATCAGCTTATAAATTGGTTTTGAATTTCAGGTTAATTTATGAAAGAAAATATATACTATTTGGCATTTAATAGATGGATTTATATTTGGAAATTCACAGTAATTGTTTAACTAATAATACTTGTATAGCAACAAACACATTAACTAAGAGTATGAGGAGATTTGTTAAGGAAGATAAATTAAAAGATTTTTTTTTAAAAGGCCCAAGTTTTTCTTTGTGCTGACAGCTTTCTACTTTACATAGAAAAATAACCTTTTATGTAACAAAAATATGAAAGAAATAATCCCATTACAGATAAAGAACAAGAAATATAAAATTTAGTTATAAAAAAACTAATAACTTAATACAACTTTCACATGCATCTTTTCTTAAGAGAAGTTTTCAAAAATATTGCCTTAAAATATAAAAAAGATCTAAAACCCACAATAAAATTTCCTTAGTTTAGGTTATTTACAATAAGCAATATTAAAAGCAACATTAGCTTTGATAATATTTATCATGTGAAACACGACATAGCAATATCATGCAAGCCTATTAACACAATTTATTCATGGTGGAAGCAACATTTTCATATCCACCAAATCAAAAGTACATTGTAATAGCTTAAATAACATCCACGACAGTTAAAACAACTATTAAATACTTATTCATTGCTTTTTGTAGCTTTTCTTATGAAATTCTACACCTCACATGAATTTATTAACTTCAGAATAAACTTCAATTACAAATATTCAACTATAAATAAGTCTTGACCATATTAAGACAATATTAATTTGCATTCAACAGAGTGCACAACTTGATGGCATTTTTAAGACATTTTTATACGATAAAGATACAATAATAAAAGCAAAATAAATGGTGTTTTTCAATCGAGCCCGTAAATTAATACTACACTTTCATGCAATTTAAAAGATAACTATATTTTAACAATGCATCAAATAATTTTCTTACACATTATATTTTTAAAGCTAAGATTTTAAAATATTTATAAAAACTATTTTAAGAAAACCATTACACAGGTAAGAATCCTTGTATGGTATCCTTACTTTCAATTGTAATCAAGGCATAATAAAAAACATAACAAGCAAGATATAGATTCCATGTATATCCAATGCAAAAATAATAAAAAAAGCTTTTAATAAAAATCATTATTATTAAATATTTTAACCCTACAGTGCATACTGTTGCCATTTGGCAACACGACATTTTCCCCCATTTTCTACTCGAACTTCCATTTCCAAACGACAACACCATTCAATAAGTACAATAAATATAACATTTCATTGTATTAGCACTTTATATTGCCAGTAAATGGCAGCAGGGGTACTATTTTGAGACATTTGTTAGTAGCTAGTGAGACGAAAGTCAAGACACAGAAAACGCCAAAATAAAAGGACAATATAAATTAAAATAAAAACATTTTCCAGCTTGAAAAGAAATTGTTTTGAAAAGAAAAGTTGTTTTTTTTTATATTTTTAGAGCATTTGGTTTTATTTCACTTCACAATTAGTTTCACAAGGGACACAAATTAATTTCACAAGGACGTTTTTTTGTCAATTAAAAGTAGAAAAAATTAAATTAATTTTGTTTAGTATTTTTTTACTAATTTACACCATAATAGAAGACACATATATGATTTTCAAGTGAATTTAAAAAATCATGCATTGTAGGGTTAAAAAACCTAATCCATTACATTAAAATATCAAGAAAAAAGCTTGTTATACATCTAATCAGTAAATGACTATTTAACACTGATTAGAGTTTATTTATTATCAACTCCTTACCATTTACATTTGAAACAGAGAAATTTTTTTATCATGACAATAAATAAATTACATGTGAAAATTACAGGATTTTAAGCACATCATATACGGCAAAGACATGTTTTCACATTAAAAATCACACACACAATTCCAATAGTGACTGTTTTAGATACTTGCTTAATAATGTAGATTAGAAAAAACATACTTTCAACCATCAGTAAAATACACCGCTTAGTAATTTACAGTAGAAAATAACAAAATTGAGCACAAAGGAAAAGAAGTAGTAACCTTACATTTAATAAATTTCAGTACTTCTCTAAAACCGGCGCAAATCTCGCCAAGCAATCTCGCCGCATTAAAATAGCTTTATTTCTGCTCAAAAAGAGATATGCTTACCCCATTGTTTCAAAAAAAACATAACGTAAATAACAAGTTATTAAAAGAAAAACTATATATAAGTCTGATTAAAAATCCTATTAATAATCTTAAAATATATTTCAACGAAATTTAAACGTTTAAAACTGGTAAGTATAGTTTAAAGTATTTTTATTTGAGTGGTTAATTTTTAAATAAAAAGTTTCATGGAATGACATTGTTGTCATTTTTTACAAGCAAAAAGGTTACAAGCGGTGATATTCCGTTTGGAGCTGGTTAATCATTACTGGCGACTTATTTGCTTGCGCCGGGATTCTGGAGAAGTACCTAAATTTTTATTAGATTCATCTTCTTCATATACAAGGTCATAGTGAAAACAACTTTGTAAATGCAGACAGAACTGAGTAAAACAGTATTTTCAGGAAGAAAACAGACATCTATCTTTTTTTTTTTAAATCTAGGTAAGATTTTATGAAGAAGGTTGTAGAAAAAATATATATTTGAATAAAGGAGTAAGAATAAAGGAGAGAAAATATCTAAAAAAATTAAGAAAAACATCAGCAAAATGATATTTTTTAAAAGCAGCACAAAAATTTAATGTAAACTGTTTCAAATAAATTAAATATCTTTTAGGTAAACATCAACTGAAATTCACTATTTTTTTCTAAAACAACAATATACTAATCACAATTTAAAAAAAAATCTGCCATTAAAATCATAATGATTACAGAAGAATAATACCACTGAAATACAAAACATGTTTTTTCACTCATCTCAACAGTTAGTAATGGATGATAATTAAATAATAGAACTAGTTGTTACTTCCATGAATGAAATATAATATGAAATAAAAGCTGTTTAAGGAACATAGAGGTGAAATAAATATATTTGAGCATATATGAGAATATATATAACATGCAATATAAGTCAATGAACAATAGGGTTGTAAATATAGATAATATCCCATATAGTAAGGATGAGTCAGTTTTAATGTTGAATAATATTAGTACTAAACACTAAACGTACCTCAGAATAAGGCTAGCTGCACACTGGCAATATATTTGCTTTAGATGAGAGTAAAATTTCTTACAAATTCTAGCCCTATATGTACAATACCTATTTTTATAACCATTGAGAGTAAAACTCCTTTTACAAATGTATTGAAAAGTATATGTACAAATAATATGCAACCATTCAGCATGGTTAGTAACACTTTAATAAAGGGAATGGTGATACATTAATGAATATCATTCGTTGATTCATTTAAGCTAAAATGTATGCTTACTTTATGTCGTAAACAACATGTTTTATTTCTATAACCAAAACATTTTGGAGCATTCATCATCACCTGTGGGCAGCAAACCAATGAAAATATAAAGCTCAAATAAAGCAATCTCCTATGGTATAAAAATAAGCACATTGTTCCCTTATTATTGTACTTATATAAGTTACAATGCGTTATGTACAATTTGATATGAATTGCTTCAAAACAGAACAGACAAAATAAATACCAAAAAAATACAACCCTACATTAGTTAAAGCACCAACCTCACTAGATCATAGCAGTATTCACAAAGTCAAAATCACAACATTGTGTGGATTTTAAACTTCATATGATGCAAGATTTTCAATGTTTTTTGGAGCACTATGGCAGGGGAAAAACCATAGCAAGGGAGATCCTAAAAGAATAATTGAACAAGTCATTAGAAGTTTTTAAAAATAACCTACTACCTTTTGTTGCTCATATAAATAATATATATAAGAAAACAATAAGTATTGCAACACTACAGAGAAACTTAAAACTTCACTGCAAGCTAGATTACACAGCATTACTACACATTAATCTACAAAAGAAAACTCTCTCTTACTACTCCTTCCATACAAAGATTTGAACTATTATTTGAATTCAAAAAAGTTACGTGAAACACAACCTAATTTCAATTCTCAAATGACATTTCCGTTAGTTAACCAACAATTTAAAAATCAAATTTTTATATTTGCAGAAAATTCAAACTTCTTCCTTACCTCGTCCAAATACTTCGCTAAGTAAGGCCATTTTAGGCTTTCGAGGGCGATGTGGACCTTTTTTCTGCATTTGTTCAATAGCTGTTTCATCAGTTAATATGGCTTGAAACTAAAATGTGATATCAAAATATATAAAACATCCATAAAATATATTTATACTCTACTCACAGCATTATGCAGGGAATCCCAAAATTCTCACAAGATAAGAATTTTGTGTTTTTGCATAGCTAAGAGTAGTCAATGAATAAAAGCATCATGACAGATGAGGGTTATTAAAAATTAAGTATTACATGAAAAAACAATTTTTTATTTTTGATCAATATTTGAGGAATAAAAGTTAAAAAAAGGAAAAGGGCTATCTACTTTTTAAAAAGATATAGAATGTTGAATAAAAAAATTCAGCAATAAATTTTAAGAAAAATGGTCACATATAATGTCAAACAAAAGAGTGTGTAAATATGACACAGCAAAGCCCAGTAAAGTAAATTTGTAACATTATACTTTATAAATTGATTAAAATTTATATAAATATAAACCTGTTTTTTAATCAAAATTACTTTTCATGTGAGAATTTTAGAGCACTCATTACAGTACATACAAGACGTTTTAATACTTTGAAAAAGAAAATTAATAGAAATTTTCGAAACGTAGTACAGTTTAAAAAATATTAGCTTAAGACTTTTTATAAAAAATATTAAAACAGTAATTATACATGATTACTATCCTTAAAATAATATGAGCACTTTCTTACTTGATCACACATTATGGCAGACACAAATATTCCAAAAAGAAAGCTTTCAATTAGGAGAAGAACAGTATGTATCCTGAAAATATTTTAAAAAGCACTTGAATAAAAATACATGAACCAAACTTACTTTCTACAAACTAAACAGTCAAAACAAACAATAGTATTTTTTTAGTTTGTCAGTTCTGATAACTAAAGCCAATTACACTAAACAATTTTACAGGGAAAATCCCCCAAGGACAATAATTTAATAGAAAACGCTTTTGTTAGATTTTAAGAGAAGTGGAAGGGTTTTAAAATATTTTAAGGCATGAAATTTTTATAAAATGTGCAATCTTCTTTAATTCTAAATTTAAAAACTACCATATACACTCACAATGAAAAAGTCAAAAATCGCGCAAGATAAAGACACTTAAGGAGTTTATGGCATACAATTTAAATTGGGGAATACCTAACCTCAAAATTAAAAAAAAAGAGTTTCGGGCATAAAGAAATTTGTCTTTTCAAGAGTATACTGTATTAACAAAAATTTCCACCCGCCTAAAATTTGTGTTTTATAATAGACTTGTGTCTAAAATTAAGTCTAGTTACAAGACATACATTGAATTGATGCAAAATAATTTATAGCAGTGGTTCCCAAACTATTTTGGTCGTGGAATCCCCAAATTTGTTGCCAATGATCACGGAACCCTGATTTTTTTTAATAATCAACAACTTTCCCAAATTTAAGAAATCACCTCTACCTTTTGGAAAAAATGTCAAATTCTTGGGGATTTTCTAAAAGTATCATGCAAGATCTCCTTGTGGTACCGCTAGGTGGTATGGGGGTTCTCCCCCAGAAAAATTTTGAAATTTAACTTGTAGAAGTAGAGTTTTAACTCATTTTGAGAAGCTGTTTGGGTCCAAGGGGGGACTTTTCTGGACCATTACCTTAATCTTAATTTTGGCAAAAAAAATGTCCAAATGCTGGGGATTTTCCAAAAAGTATCACGCAAAATCCCCTTGTGTTACCGTGGGGGGGTCTGGGGGTCCACCCCCAGAAAAAATTCTGATATTCGTCTGGTAAGAGTAGGGCTTTTACTCATTTTGAGAACCTTTTTGGGTTTAAAGGGGGGTGCAGTACTGTCTATTCTTAATTTTTTTAGACCACTATTATTTTTTAATGAAATAAAGTTTGTCACATAGAACTCCTAAATTTTTTTGTGGAACCCACTTTGGGAACCACTGGTTTATAGTAAAACCTTTAAGAAAATAAAACATGGCTTATGTAATTTTCCTTCAATATTGGTTAATTTACTACATAAAAGTAATAAACTTTGAATTTACATTAGAACAAAAGGCATTTAAAATAAAACAGGGCCTTACAAATAGTCCACTGAAAATAGCGAAAAAAAGGGCCGAACCTCGGACAAATTGCAATAAAAGGTTTCTCAACGGTTTTCACTTAGGAATGACCTCAGTAATAACATACTAAAAATCGGCCAAAATCGGCCGGGGGGAAGTTTAATTTTTTTTAAATTTTTAAAAAATGGCCGAAAAAAAATTAAAAAAAAACCAAAACAATAATAAAGACATGTGATACATGTTTATAGGTTATTTTTGAGTTTTGAAACCGAATATTGCCTTTACTTTTGAAAAAAAATTGAAATTTCAATTTTTATAATTAATTTGAAAAATGAGTTATATGAAAAAATTAAACCCCCCCTAAAAACCTAACAAAATCATCAAAAGAGATAAATCAAACGGGTTTCATTTAGAAATGATCTAAATATTAACATACTAAAAGTAAAAAATTTTACTAGTTAAAGAAGTTCAATTTTTTTTTTAATTTCAACTTTTTTTTTGCGAAAAATGCATTTTTTTTACAAATTCGTGCCAAAAACTTTAGAGGCTTTTGAAAAGGTCATTTTTTGTGGATATTGTCCACAGATAGTTATATAATGGAAAACCGGTTGAATTGACCCTTAATGAATTAGTTAATTATTTTAAATTCTGACGTAAATATGCCAAAGTATTACCTTTTTTCACTTTTTACTACATTTTACCAATTTCAAAATTTTAAATAAAATAATTAACTAATTCATTGAGGGTCAATTCCACCGGTTTTCCATTATATAACTATCTGTGGACAATATCCACCGAAAAATGACCTTTTCAAAAGCCTCACAAGTTTGGGGTACGAATTTGAAAAAAAAATGCATTTTTCGCAAAAAAAAGTTGAAATTTTAAAAAAAATTGAACTTCTTTAACTCGTAAATTTTTTTACTTTTAATATGTTAATATTTAGGTCATTTCTAAATGAAAACCGTTTGATTTATCTCTTTTTATCATTTTGTTAGGTTTTTAGGGGGGTTTTAATTTTTTCTTATAACTCATTTTTCAAATTAATTTTAAAAATTTAAATTTCAATTTTTTTTCAAAACTAAAGGCAATATTCGGTTTCAAAACTCAAAAATAACCTATAAACATGTATCACATGTCTATATTATTGTTTTTGTTTTTTTTTAAATTTTTTTCGGCCATTTTTTAAAAATTTAAAAAAAATTAAACTTCCCCCCGGCCGATTTTGGCCGATTTTTAGTATGTTATTATTGAGGTGATTCCTAAGTGAAAACCGTTGAGAAACCTTTTATTGCAATTTGTCCGAGGTTCAACTCTATTTTCAGTGGACTAAAACTCTAATATGCATGACAAATAATTTCATTAATATAAAGCTTATTCTAAATACTCACAGTCGACTTTGTTTATAAACAATCTCTTTCTTACAGGTATAACATTCTAAATGCCATGAAAGAATTACCATACTGGCTGTATAGCAGGTTGCTAAACCTAAAGTGGAAAAAAATAGTGAAATTAGAGCAATAATCTAATGACACAAATTTGTATTTAACAAGCAGGAAGTTAGAAAATACCTACCTACATATATCAAGAACTGGATGAAATACTTTTGATTTAATTCACCAACACAGTTGTTGATCCTAGAAACAAATAGTAACATATACTTTTACACTGACACATCACTTGACCAGACTTTTTGTTAAGGATCCTGTTTTTTGTAAAATTTGTGAAAATCCACCCATAATTTTGGGAATTTGAAGTCAGCGTTAAATTAGTTTTTCTTTTTCAGCCAGGAGCCTGTTTTTGTGAATTCGTGAAAATAGGGTCCCATATTTGTAGAAATGAGAAAAATCACAGAACTATATTTTTCAAAGAGCTGTAGTTTTTAAATTGCACATGACTAACACAAAAGCTCAGTGGGAACGGCAGAAGCAAAACTGTTTGTAAAGTGCCCGTCTAAAGGATAAAATACTTTATAAAAAGAGTGTTTATAAGTCAAAATATTTAACCAAGGGCCCGTTTTAAAGGTAAAATATTTTGTGAAGAGTCCGAAAATGGACCCAAATTTCTTTTAAACAGACCCCAGCTTAAACACAGCCTTGTAATTTTGACAAAATGTTGACACAGTGAAGAATAAAAAATCTGCTTTCATCAGAAAATTTTGCCCTCTGCAGAAAATTTTATGCAAGAAAAACAATAAAAAAACCTTTTTTTAGAAATTTTTCTGCAGACCTTTGTTTTCTTGATGAATTTTTCTCTGTTTTTTGGTAAATACAACCCTCCTCCAGGCTTTCTTTTAACGCAACAACTACTGCAAGGTGGTTTTATCAGAACTTGAACCCTTGTATCACGTATCACAGTTATTATGCTAAGAATTATTCGCATTTCAAAAGAAGGGGACAGTTTATTAAATAAAAAAGGCATTTAAGAAAGAAATGTGGCATTGTGTTTAAGAAAGAAATATGTAAATTCTTGCAGAAATTTTTTTTTTGAAAAAATTTAAGTTCCCAGAAAGGTGTTTATTTTATACGAGTATGATAATGTAAATGAAAAAAAAACATTTTTATTAACAATTAATAAAGTAATGTAATATCATCAGAACATAAAAACAATTTAGCTAGAGAATTGAAATATACAAATTATTGCGTTTGAAATCAGATTATTATTTATGAATATGGCGAAGGAAAATATGGAAACTGAATAATACCAGGGACAATGATGATCCATTCTACGAACACAGCGCCTGCAGATTCGACAGTGGTGAGCTCTAGGAGGACGGTATGTTTCACAACGAGAACATACAGTCCAGTCCTCCTGAAAAAGCATTTCATTTTGGAAAAATAGCATATAAGGTATTTAACTACATTTGATCAATTTAACAAAAAATTGATTCTTACGTATTATGCTGTCGACCGTGCTGCTGAATCCGAAAACGTTATCTAATACCTTTGACTTTTCTATAGCTGTACCGCTGAATTTAACGGCTGTTGAACGGTTGACGGTATAATACGTAAGTACCAAAAATTTTCCTCAGAAGCATTTTTTTGAGTTTTTAACTCTTTATCTTCAGCACACTGCATGTTATACTTTGTATTACCTGAGGGTTTATGCAGCTCAGGAACAAATCCAAGGGAGTTATGGGACTCCCAAGAGTTAAACCAATTTATAGATTTCAATTTAAAAAATACCTCACCAATTTTTTTATTCCTTACTTTCATGTAAAAGATAACTTTATAAAAAGATAATAAATTCATTATTGCTATTAACTGAATGAAAAGGAATTTTTTAAAGCCTCCCTCTTTTATGTGAATAGTATTTTATAAATTTTAATTCAAACATTTTAATTGTTTTTGAATCCATAAAGTTTTCACATCATTGTTGTTACATTGAGTTTTGTTATAAATTACAGCAAATATCCCAATTAATTTAAAAAGACAATAGCCAAGGAGATATAGCACAATAACTATGATTAATTCAACCCTCCCAAAATAACTAACACATATTATTTTATAAATATACTTTTAAAACCTATAACATACCTTATTGACAGGAGAACCTGCACCACTGTGCATGTCAGAGAAATCCAAATTATTCCCAGGAAAAGGAACTATCCCAGGATCAGAAAATACTGCTCTCAAATGAGACATGATTAAAAGGAATACTATGATATTGAAGCACACGACATTGAAAGCTCCCCATAAACTAAAAATAAAACATGCATTGCAATTAAACACAAAGGTACTGATCAGCCAATGATAGTAAAAGGGTCACGTGATTTTTGCAGACTTTGCACGGCCGATAGTTGGGTAACAAGTGATCTTGCTTCTATATACAAGCAAATGTCTCTTCCCCTTTCGATCAACTGCCCCTCAACTTCCACCTGTCTCCCCTCCGAAATACTAGTTCCAGGGTTTTCAAAATCATGTGACCCTTTTACTATCGTTGGTTCAACCGTACCTACACAATTTAAGATATTTATTTAGAATAACCATATATTCAACACTCTGCTGCAATGTGAATTACAAATTATGACCACTAATAAGTAGTATAGTTTGCTTCATCATAAGGTTATTAATTTTATTCTTTAGAACATCTTTACATTAAACTGAGTGTATATTGTCCATCCCTGTATGAAGGTTCTATAGTCTATCTTTCAGGAATGAGGTTGACAAAAAAGCAATAAGTCTGAATAACTTAATGAACGACATTTTCAATATTGTTTTTCAATATATTTTTAGGTAAAATTTGTGTTAATGAACTTAATATAAAAAAGATTTGAAAAAAAGTTCCAAGTACTAAAAGGGGGGTTTGGGGGTACTCCACAGATAGTTTTTGGAAATTTGATCCTAAAATTCAAGTTTTTAGCTTATTTTTAACACATTGTTTGAAGTTTTTGCCGTGGGAGGTTCGAGGATAAACTTTGAAAATTCTCAGAAAAATCGGAAAATCTGACAAAAATCGGAAGAATCTCATGCCTGATCTTTCTTTGCTAGGCGGTTGGTTAAATGCAGCTACTTCAGTTTTATATTTCATTCTGCATTTTTAGCATGAAATTTAGCCCTTTGGTTGACCTGGTTGATGGGAGAATTGTAAGAGCAAAAGTTTTCTTAAATCTAACAGCTTTTGTAAATATCTAGCAGGGTTCACGTTTACACTCTATAGCAGATTTTTTACGCAAATATGCGAAATCGGGACGCAACTCTGGCAAAATATCGGGTTCGCGGGACCCTGAAAATTTTGAAGGAAAAGACGCGAAAAAATACGATTTCGGACCAGGAATGCATGAATAACAGCGTGATACGCCTTGACCATTTACGAAAGCAGTTGCGGGAGGAACGGTACACTCTGTGAATAAAGCGAACTCGCGAGAAGTGGTGAATTCACGAGTTTTAACGCAATAACTTGCAATTTTTTCTAGGAAGTAATCTGAGAATTCAAAAAGTAGGGATTGTTTGAACAAACTAAAATTAGTTCATGGGCCACAAATTGATGGTTGAGCAAACTTTAATTTACAGTGAGAATTTCACCCAATTTGCAAAACTGGATTAAGTAACTTTTAGTTATTTCTGTAGGCTCTATGCTGTGGCTGACAGGCCTTTTCTGCATGAAAACAGTAAACACAAGCATAAGAAATAATATGAATAATCTAAGATAAGTAATTTAATGATGGTATCTTTGCAAGGGTCAGATTCAAAGGACACAAATATTATAGTGCAAACAAAAAAATTGTCAAAAGAGATAAAATTTGTAGGAATAAGTAAATCCTTACTTATTTTCTAATAATGTGTGGAATATTATTGCATTCCCTTGTTTAAAAACATGTCTTTCCCATAAAATTCTAGAGACTCAATTTTTTGGGGTGCTTACGTATTATCCCGTCAACTGTTCTGTGACTGTCAAATTCAGCGGCACAGCTATAGAAAAGTCAATGGGTAGCAGTACAGTTGACGGGATAATACGTAAGAACCTTTTTTTGCTTTCAGACCCACATTTTTTACCTTAGTAGGTCCCTGGGACTCAGGTTGACAACAGTTCACAGCAAACACTGATCTAGCTAAAATCCTGGTTGATGAAGCGAATCCGGACAGCAGATTTTCAGCGCCAAATTTGGCGATAGCAATTCAATGCTCGGATGCCATCGGTTTTCCACTTGGCAACAAAAGAAAATCGCCAAATTCAGCTTGCTTGCGGGCCGGATTCGCTTCATGTTCCAAAATCCTTTATCAGACTGAAGGCAACAACAAACAGTTCTACAGATTTCTGTATTTATTATCACATTTTTGATTATTGATAATGACCATTATAATCGAATTTATAAGAGTTTTATTAAAAACATTTAAAGGAATATAATACCTTTCAGACATAGTTGGAATTACCATCCATTTTACAACCGCATAGTCGGCGTAAAAGACGGCCATATAAGTTAAAATGATGCAAATAATGCCGCACGGATCTAATCTAAATACAACCATATTTAAGATAAAATTTAATAGAACATCAACTCCAATTTTTAGATGATGTCATATTAGATCAGAGTCAAAACTTATGAAGGGTCGTAATTTACAATATGTATAACAAAAAGAAAAGCAAATCGTAACCAAATAATGTGAAACTTGGGAAATTTTTGGCAGACAAGGCAGACAACTCAAAAAGCCATGGCTGCTAGGTTGCAGGTAAACAAATAATCATAACATCAACACTACCAGTATTTTTTTAAAACATGAAACGGACTTTTGTACTTTCAGAAAATTATTTTGGTTGATTTCTTTGAGCTTAATCGAAATTTTTTTTTTAAATTTCTGTTCTACTCTGAGTTTTTTAAAAATTCTTCAAAGTTTCGGAATGAATCTAATTCAGTATTTAATATCAACTGTAACCGAATAGGAGAATATTGCGCAATGTTTGTGATGTCAACACGACGTAGGAAAACAAAACCTGAGGTTTCGTCGTCACAGAGGTTTCCTACTTTCCTGGTGTGACGCTTGGATGAGTAATCGATCGATTTAATTCTTTTTGTTTCTCCCATAAAGAAACTCTTCTTTGTTTGAAGTGAGGTGAGTTTTATTTCCCTCGATTTTCCTTAAAATATAGCTTGGGGTACACGTTTTGAACAAAAACTCCTTGCGTTTACTTAATGACTATCTTGCGTAGCAGCTTCTCAGAACTTGTAAATCTTAAATTATCTACCTCTTAGTAACCAAACAAAGATCACTGTCTCTATGGAGCTTGTTTTTACTTGAAGAGATTCTTGAAAAAGAGTAACGACCTAGCTAGTAGCAGCAGACTTGAAATCAACTAGGTTTGATTTTGCAAATTTTTCTGTTTTGTTTGATTTGTAATCAATGAAAAATTTTTTTACATGGAAATATTATTTTTCATTTTGCTCGAATATGTGTACAAAAGCTGGTTCTTAAAACTAATTTCTATGACTTTATAGGACTAATTTTTCAAATGTGATTTTATAAGTTGAAAAATTTCCTGTTTTCATTTATAAACTTTCCATTTTTCTAAATTTAAGTATCCGTCTTATAGCATGGCTGGTTATCCTGGTTCCCAAAATGGTCAATATCTTCCATCTCCTTCGAGTCACTACTCACCTAGAACACCACCACCTCAAAGGACAAATATACCACCCGCTGTAAGAAGTAATTTAAAAATTCTTAGTAAAAGTATTCAAAAATTAATCATGACTGAAAATAGTAAAGCTCTTAATTAACTTTAAGTATCACATTATTTTTCTTTAAAGGCTAGCTATATTCCTCCATCTAATTCTCCATATCCTGTTGGTGTAAGTTTATATTCTACCTTTCTGAAGTTAACTTGCATGTCTTTTGACATCTCCTTTATTTTTACATACCCTATATTATATCTTACTCTTCTCTTAGTCTGTTATTCTGTTTCTATGCATGTGCCTCTTGATCAACACATTAATTTACTTAACATACATTTTCCCCCTCTTTAAAATTTTAGTTTTTTTACTTAGGTTGTGGTTACAAAATCAACTTTTAGTTTTTCCACATTTGTTAGTCATAGTTTTTGCACAATAGATTTATAATAAAAAATTAATTAAGGTCTTGGTTCATTTCTGTTATCTGTCCTGTTAATATCCCCAAGCTGTTCTGGTTGCCAACAAATAGGAATATCACCAAAAATTGTAAACAAACCAAATAAAACATACTGATACATCCAATAGCAACCATAAAAATTTAGAAAGATTTGAATACTTGGTGACCAAAACACCTTGGCAATATTCAATTGGACAGTGAAAATTGAACTGGAACTGCAGTACTGGGGCAAATCCAGTATTTAGTTTTGGGTGGGCTAAAAATTTTCTTCAGAGACTTCTTTAGGCCCAAGAACAGGTGGGAACACCAGATGAAAGATAATCACTAAGGTGTGGATTATTAAACAGATCCCAGCAAATAGAGATGATCTACTTGCATGTTTCTCTGGAATTTCATTCTTTTGCTGAATTCTTAATATTCCACTTTTTTACCTCCTTGGTTTGACAAATGTTTAACAAGTTTATGAAAGTAGCTGGCATACACTGTTCTATCTTAAGCAATGAATTTTTTCATTTAATTATTCTTTATTTATTTAAACTGGCCTTGGGTAAAATCACTTTTTGCAACGCCTTTGTACTGCATTACGTCACGGCTTTTAACAACTTTAGCAGTGCATCTTCATCTTCTATTCCTATTTGAAATTTGTGTGCCCTTCAAACCACCCTATCATTTATGATAGTTATAAACCACACTGGATATTTTTATACTATATTTTACAGGGGCTTCAAGGTACACTTACCAGTGTTTCAAAAGACCTTCTTAAAGGATTAACAAAAGTAGGAACAAAAGCTCTAAACAAGGTGTTAGATCATCCAACCCTAGTAAGCTATATTTCATTTTGACGTACATTCAAATTGAAATTAGAAACAGTTGCAGTTTCTTTTTGATTTTATGAATTAAATTTTTGTCCTTTCAGGTTAATTTAAAGAGTGGAAATGTTGTCTTGTTTATATCTCGTATAACTGGCCAATCACTTCAAATTTTACAAGCTCCAGATGGTCATTTAGTCCTAGATTGTATGGGAGGAGATGGACACCAATTTGTTAATGGTAAAGTTTACATATATTTCATTTTAACCCATCATTAAAATCCAAACCAGATTTCTTCTTATTCTAGTTTGTTTTTTAAGCATAAAATAGTTAGGCACACTAACATAATTATCAAAAGATCTTTCAGAATTTTTTTTTATTTTCTGTTAATATTTTTACATGAAATTCTTAAGCAAGGATAGATTATCATCATGTTTGACATGAACCCTGGGGGCATATGGGAAAACTTGGGGAGGCAAGCTGTCCCTGATAACTTTGGAAACAGGATTTATAAATCATAAATATAGAATTCCTATAAAAATGAAGTTTTCTCAAAAAGTTGGGGGGTATTGCACCCCCATGCCCCCCCTTAAATCCGTTCATGCCTGGGATGTTAATAAAAGTCTGTTGTAAATAATAATTATAATATCACTATGTTTCAATCGATTACTTACAATTAAAATAAACTTTCTAAAATATATCAGTTCCATGCTGAGTTAAATTAGAAATAAATATGGTATCTAATAATAATTACAATTAGTTTTAACATTTTTTATTCTAAACAACTCCTTTAAGTTTCTATTGTTTTCTGGGCAAAATAGAAAGGCCCATATTTAAATAGCATTCTTACTTTCCCTGTGAAGAAATGTGAAACAATGTTAAAAGGAAGAAGTGAGCTTCATTGTTTGAATTCGAATATATCTCTTTTTTGTAGTTGAATATGTTTGGAGACTCACTTTATAAAACTTTTTAAAATGTTATTAGGATTTCTAAAATTTCTTTTTGTAAACTATTTTTACTTTATTTGAAACTGGCTTGAAGCATGCTTATTGTAAAGAAATCACCCTCTTTTTTTTACAGTTTACTTAAGAGCAGGGTTGTCTAGCTAGCCTTTCTCAATGTGATTTTTCATAGTTCATCAGTTCAAAAATAAGGGTTTCAATGTTTAATTGATGTTTAAAAAAAGAAAAGTGTGCGGCACAGCTTGGATATACGTCGACCAGCCGCCATGTTTACCCACAGCTCAAATGATGACACACAACAATATAGATCTAATTTGAGCTGTGAGTAAACATGGCGGCTGGTCGACGTATATCCCAGCTGTGCCAAGTGTGCTACCTTCGTTTTGAAGAACTGAGTCTTTCAATGATTTTATATAAGACCCACTAAACTCTTTAAACAACTTTTGTTTTTATAAAAAATTCCTCTGGAATAAAGAAATAACTTACCTTTACCTTACTTTGCCAAGGTTCTAATTTAGGTTGTACACTTTGTCTACAAAACTCTGAAACTGTTTTTTTACCTGGAGAAAAATTATCTCCACTTTTTTCTTCTAAATGTTCCACAAGTCAGTAACTTTAAGGGTTTTAAAGAAATATTTTCACCATGTCACATAATTTGACCCAGTTTTTGTTCATTTATTACCCTTTTTATATTTTTATATTAAACTATTTATGAGTACTTACCTACTTAACTGTTTATTTTTCAGCTCATTACACAGTTGTCCAAGATAAAGATGGTTATTTTCTACTCCACAACAATTTCAACTATTTGGCTATAAAGGACGGTACTGCCCAACTTTATGCTGCAGTAAGTATGTAAAAAGTTTTACATCAATTTCACATGTCAAAGGTAAACAAAAGTGCTGCTTTACCATAAAGAAGTTGCCTTTACCTTCTTTTTTATAATTATTTGATAATATTGTGGCTTTTCCCCCAGGGACCTGGTGGTCTTCCTACTCCTGAATGTAGATTTAAAATAAAGGAAGTCCTTATGCAAAACCAATTTGTAACCATTGAAAATGTTTCTGAAAGAGGAAGGTATCTTGCAGTTATGCCAAACGGCCAAATGAAGTCTGCCATAGCCACAACTGGAGCTGATCAAGATACTCATTTTGCGGTTCGACTTATAGTGAGTCAATATTTTATGCATACATGATACTTGTTAGTTCTAAGGTCTTGTAAGAGACCATATATGTTTACACCATATACCTGATACTATTTTTCACAAAATAATTCAATATTTTATGTTTTTTTTTAACTTTTCATACATCATACTATTTATTAATTAAAATTAGGACAATGAAATTTACATTGATCTTCTTTATAAATTTTCATTGTGTAGTCTTGTGTGTCATTAGTGTTGATTTTGTTTTTCCGTGTTTTTTTTTTAATTTTTAAATTATCAACTTGTGAATCGTATTTAAAATTGGGTTTAAGCACACTCCTTTAAAAAATTCTTATACAGATTTTAGTTTTACTCATAAAACCCCCTTTTCTCTCTGTGGCTTGATTTTTATTAAATGTAATTTTTGCTTCTACTTTTCACCTTTAAACATTCTGCTAAAAAGAAGGTTTTCTCTTTGTCTTATGGGGTCATAAAATGATCCCCCTGTGAAAATACAGTGACCAAGCCATACCTGACACTACCCTCAAGGTCATTTCTTCAGAAGTGGTAATATTTTTTTTTACAGTTTAGTCCTCAAAGAACACCTAATATGTGAGACTCATTGAAGCATGTGAACTTAACTGCTGCTATGAAGACTTCCACTTTTATGAACTGCACCATATTCATCCAATCTAAAGTTTTTAGAAAAACAGTGATACTTCCCCTGTGGTTAAGCAAGCTAGAGTTTGTATTTTACCAAATTCTGTCTCAAACAATCAATCACAGAAACATTGTTAGGTTTGAAGTTCATGAGCCAGCAAAGATCCGATAGAGCTTTTTATTGTTTGAATTTGTTGGGAGAAAACTTTTAACTGATGTTTTTCTACTTAAATGTACTAAAAATGTTGTTTTCATTTAAGAAATTTTATCTAAAACTTAAATTATTTTAGCTATTGGTTTGTTTTTTGTTTATGTTACATTATTTTTCAAGTATTGTTTTAGAAATTTTATATTTTATAAATTACTTTATACTGCATTTATTAAAGCATTTATCTTTCTATATTAGTTTAAGTTTGGTAAAAATGATTTTAAAAATTACAATTTTTGCTTTAATTTTTATTTAAAGTTGCACAAACTGATTGAAATGAGGTGCTTTGTATGAAAAGCAACAAATGTGAAATAAATGAAAACTGACTTTGAAAATAAGATTAAAAATTTGTTTAGCAATAGTTAAACAGTATTCTTTGGAATATAATTCTTGATAAGCTTAAATTTTAAAAATAAAATGTGTTTAATATATAACTTAACCATTTAATCACAATCAAACTCCATTGAATTCACGTTCAAAAAATGCCTGAACTTTTTTAAAATGTCACTTGTAAAATATTAAGGAATCTCATGTTTTCCAACATTTTTATGCAAGGTTTATTGGCCTGAAGAATGTAAGTTATCATAAATATTTCCAAGTCAAATTAGACAAATAAACTCATTTTAAACCTATTGGTTTTGTTAACCACAATTTATATATTTTTGTGAAGTTTTGGACATTGTTCAAAATATGCAAGTTATATTTGTCTGTTATATTATTTCTTACACTTATAATAAATAAATATAATGAGCTTATTATCTGATGTCTTATTTTTTAAAATGTGAATTAAGAAAGTTTCAGAAAGTTTTAATACTTGAAAAATATGTTTATTATGAATATTTTTAAAAGATTTGTTGATTAAGGTTTAATGAACAAGTTCCATAAAAAAGACAAAGATCATAAAAAACATTGTTTAGTCTGTATTAATGTTTTATGATCTTTGTCTTTTTATGGAACTTGTTCATTAAACCTTAATCAACCAATCTTTTAAAAATATTCATAATAAACAGATTTTTCTTTTTAAGATTCTTAATGTTGAATTATGATTTTCATAATTTAGGAAATAATTAAATCACATATCCTGATACTATTTTAAAAGAAGAAACTGCAGCATTATAAATTGCTTTGCCTGTATATACAATATTGCATTTTTTTCTTTCTCAAAATATAACATTGAAAGAAATGTTTCATTCTTATTTTTATACTTTTTACTATTGGGGAATATTCTAAAAAATTCTAAAGTTTTGAATATGTTCAATATTTTTACAGGTATTTATTCTTAACATAAGAAATCCTACTTTAATGGACACTTTAAAATTGATTTAATACAAAAGAAATTTTAGTCTTAATATGGTTAGTTTAAAAAAGCTTTTTAAATAGTATCCATCTCAAAACTTTAAAATAGTAAATGGAATATTTCATTTAGTTTTTGAATATTTTCAATCCTCAAATTGTAATATGTTAAAAAATTTTAGAGTTTTGAGCACATTTTTAAAGGGTTATTAGCAAACTTTTTTTGTCTCATTTAAATTATATAAATTGGAAAATATTGTTAAAATATATAAATTGGAAAATATTGTTAAATTTTAATTGAAAAGATGAATAATTTATTTGAACGGACTAGGATCTGTAGTACTTTGAAATCTTATAGTATAACAAATTAGACAAATAAGAAACACATAACAGTGATATGATCATGTTATATTATGATATTCATTTCTAAATGGGATATAAAGAGTGTTTATGAAAATTGATTACTAAAGTGCCTTAGGTTTTAAAGTGAAACTTTCAACAAAAAAATGAATAACAATGTGATTTTTCCTCTGTATAAAAATTCGGAAACATTTATATCAGCATATGAAGTAGGAAATAAACAAAATTTATAGAAATTTATAATTATTCAATGGGTAAAAATTTAATTTAGAGAACTGAATTCCATTAATTTGAGATTAAGGTAAAAATAAAAAATATAATAACTTATTATAAAACTATCTTCTAACTTAAGTTTTTTCTCCAAAAATGTATACCTGTGACAGAAATACAAAATCTTAGCTTTAACTACTTTTTTTAGATACTAGGATTAAACTTAGTTTTTCATTAAAAAATATTAATTTTATGACACCTGTTATAACTGATGTCATTAAAAGTAATTGAGGATATTTTTTTAAAGTGTAAAACGCTTGGAACAATACAACTTGGGTTTCTAGCATTTCTCAGTGAATTTTTTTGTGTGGGAGGGGTGCATGAAGGAATTGGTACAACAAAAGGACCACTGTTAGATACATGTTCTATAATTAAAAAAAGAAAAGCTTGAGCCCTAGAATTCTACATTTTATCGACCTACATCGTATCCATAACGAATCTTCAAAATCATAAAAAACTGAACGAACTTCAACACGAATATGATGGTAGAACATCAGGGTTATGAAGAACGTTACACACACCCCCCTGAGAAAAAAACCCGACCTTTATTTTCCCTCCACTCCATTCTCATTTCGCAAGAAAAGCAATTAATATTTTCACACCGGCTGCTTCCAGAAGACAATTGAGTCCAATCGACTCTGGATGACAATGTTCACGTGACGCCGGCCCCTTGGGGTCGACACCCCCTAAAAGCGACCGCGCAGAAGAGTTGCTCCAGATAGCGCAGTTTCCGACCTGTTTCCGAACCCACGTTTTCTGCTGTTTCGCTTCGGATTTTTCCTCCCCAAATATTGGAGCAAACTTTCCCCAGTTTTGTCATTATTCAACACTCGCTTTTCGAGGTCAAGTATCTCTCTAGACGCTGTTGCTGGTCATCGCCAAGCGCCAAGGTGAAGAGGCTTCCCGGTGGTTGCTCCAGCATCAGTCTCTGACTGTCGGTATTGAACGCTTCAGGCATGGGCGGATTTAAGGGAGTGCAAAGCACCCCCAACTTTTTGAGAAAATTCCATTTTTATAGGGGAAAATCATGTTTTCAAAGCCATTAGGGACAGCTTGCACCCCCAAGTTTTCCAGCATGCACCCCCAGGGTTCACCATCTAAATCCGCCCATGGCCTGAGGTGGAAAGACGGTTTGCCAATTCATCAGAGATTCTAACAAGAAGGATTAGTTCAGAGTAAATAGCCGGTTACTTCTATCGTTGAATAGGATCGGCAACTGGCGGTCCAAATCCGGACCGTCAAAACGTTTTGAAAATCCTTAAGGGGACTCAGTACCAAAAAAAATGTTTTACTCTTATTAATAGGATTTTATTATCTTTTTAGGTGTTAAATTATGTATTTACTTTATACTAATTCATATTTAGCACAAAAAGCAAATTGAAAAATTGATTTGTTTCAAAAATTGAAAAAAGTGGCCAAAACTACCCTACTTCAAAATGCTACTCCTCCTTTAATATACACACTTTTCACTTGATATTTTTTCTCAACATAAATCCACCATATATTGTTAGCTCTATGTATGGAAATTTAAATATCTACAAGGGTTTCGGAAAAATAAAAGAAAATCTGAAATTTGACATTTTTTTGAAAAAATATGCTTAAGTTTCTACTTTCTTGCTTTGTAAAAAATTTTGTAATAAATATATTTTAAAATCCATACGAAGAGGTGTTAAACATACATTACTTATAATGACTACCAAGTTTTAAGAGATTTGGACAATGAGAAAAAAAGCCTTAGGATTTTAAACGATAAAAACCTTGTTTTACGAAAAACCCGTTTAAAGGTTGAAAGCTATATATGCTTCAGTAAGCCTATCTTTGGGTCAGAAAACCTCACAATTCTTATATTTAAAAACCTCATATCATTATAATTCTAAGGGTAGTATCTTAATGAAGCCCAGTGGCGCAGTGGTAGTGCATCGCGCTTCCACGCCACAGGTCCGGGGTTCAAATCCCGGGCTGGGCAGGGTCCACTCAGCCTTTCATCCATTCAGTGGGTCGATAAACTGAGGACCAAGCATGCTTGGGAACTAAACACTGGGGGTCTCACGTTAGACTGACCACCTAACTGGGACATTTGCCTAGCACCCCAGGCCCCACGGTCACGAAAACGAAGATGGGCATCGTAGGCCTTGGCCCACTAGGGCTGTTGCGCCGATGGTTTGGTTTAGTATCTTAATTCTTATGGCAAAATCTCAAATTCGAAATTTTGACCAAATTTTTGGTACTGAGTCCCCTTAATGTGCTTTTTTACATTTGTTAAAATTAGTTTGACCCGCTTTTTAAGGGTCAAATTTCAAAAACCTTTCCTGGGGTAAACACACAGACCTCTCCCATTTTTAACGTAAAAACTTATAATATAAAATTTAACAATATAATTAAGCAGGTAGAGTACTTAAATTACGTCTTTGTAAAAACATTTGTGTATTTGTAGATAAGAATTTAAAGTAGTAAGAGTAACCTATTTTTTCTCCGGACCTCGATGAAAATTTTCAAAATTATTTGGACCCTTTAAGTAAAATTACTTGCTGACCCCTCTAACCGTACGCCCCCCCCAGGTGTCACAGGGGAGAAAATACGCTCGGCCTTTAGGATGTACAAAATTTAGTTGAAACTATATTTTTAAATGAAAGAGTTTTAAAAATATTCTGAAGGAGAATTCCTCCCATTTTTTTTGCCATACATAATCTGTACTTTTTTTTTGTTTCGCGCCGAATCGTCCCATTCCGCTTATGGTGAAGGTATGTTTCGCTTGTGAAGATTATTTTTCTTTGAAAAAAATTATCCATGTTTTTTTTCATACCTCATAAAGTAAAAATTAGGGGTTGGTACCTTTGTGATGTTAAATAAAAAGCCACAGTCTATAGTTGTAATTGATCCCAAGGATAGTTAGAAGGTATCTTGGACCTGGTCTAGGCTTTTCTACACCAGGGGAATAAGAAACAATAACAATCCCAAGGATGATTGATAATAGAAATAGATCCTTTTTTGAAGCCTCTGCACCCATCAAGGCCCCTTTCTAGAAGATATTAGGAAACCTACTTCAATTACATTTTCCTCTTACTTAGATGGTTTGTTGTGTTGAAACATCACCGTCCTACTTTTTAATGTTCTTATTTTTAGCAGGTTCAGTACTCTCAAAAGCGTTTTCTTTATTATGGATAAATTTGGGGGGTTTCATATCAGTGGCGTATATAAAGGGGGCCGATGGGGATGTATATAAAGCCCCCCCCCACGAAATTCGGACTGGACATACCGAAACACGTTAAAATCCTGTTATTTAGGGTAAAATTTTCAAATTTTTCTGGGGTAGGACCCCCAAACCCCCCTTTAGAATTTGAAACTGTATTTTAATATAAATTTTTTTTTAATACTTTCATCAAAATTCAAATCACTCCTAAAAATGCATGTCAAAAATTTGGACTAAATGTACAAAAAAAGTCAAAACCCTGTTTTTATGGGCAAATTTCTAAAAATTCTCTGGGGGAGGATCCTCTTTCATACTTCGCACTTTTTTAATCAACTTTTATACATAATATGCATTGGAGGGATTGAGTGATAATTTTGGGTTCCTCCCAAAATAAATTTCTATATACGCTACTGTTTCATATGAAGATTAATTTTCGTAAAATATTCATGCATTATTAGAATTGAATTAAAATTTTCATTATTTTACTTTAACTCCGGGTCCTGAAGGATCTTCGTTTTCAGGGATCTCTTCTTTTTATCAAGAAAGCGAGAGGACTAACTCCTTCGAAAATAGAACAAACCCCCTTTAAGAAGTCGTGACCTTTTCCATCTGTGAACAAATTGTAAGGCAAATTTACAAAGGCAAATTTACAAATTACAAAGGCAAATTTACAAATTACAAAGGCAAATTTACAAAGGCAAACAAATTGTAACATTTTGATAGTCTTACTGGGAAAACTTCGAATTTAAAGACGTTCTAGTTTTCCCTCACTTTTGTGTTTATTTTCTTGTAGAATATATTTTCTCGATTCCACACAAATAAAACCAACAGGAAGACCTAATTTTCAGACTTGATTGAATGGATTGGTCTTTCACCTTTTCTAAAAAAGTAGGGAAACATATAGGCAACTATCCCAATCAACGGAAACCATTACAAACGTGAACCGCACGTGTTCATTGTACCGAAAAGGAGAAAAGGCCACAATGAAGTTTTCCCAAAAATTCATTGTTTTCCCCCATTGTGCTTTCTGTAATTATTGGTGAGCCATGAATTGTTTACTTCAACCTAGTCAGAAATACGCTAATTTCCTTAGATTTACAACTCTAGGAATTTAGTTCAAGCATATAAAATTTTTACCTTTATAGAAATATCAGTTATTTTCATCATTGAACTTTAAGTGAAAGTTCTTTACACGGTTCTTTACCTGTCGATCAGAATGTTTATTAGTTTAAAAATTATCTTGAAAAGTAATGAAATAAAAATTCTGTAGAGGTTTCTTACTTAGATGATGTGCATTAAGATTATTTTCACAAAGTTTCGATAAATAGCAAAAAGGAAATAAAGTGTTAAGAATTCATACTTAACAGCTTGCAATGTCTGCAATATTTCCCTCCATTTAATAAAAATTTTCGTAACTTAAAAAAATCTTTATTAGGATGTTACAAATAGTTATGATCTTTTCAAGATATTTTAATTTTCAATTATCATTAAAAAACATAATTTTAGCTCTGAGTTATACACACAGAGTGGCCCAAAAGCTTTTCTTTAAAATTTAAACTTCCCAAATAAATTTATTGATGAAAATATTTGCTAACCATTTTAATAGTCAGTCACGGAAGTGCCATTTAATTGAGTGCTTTAAAAAATTTCATAAATTAAAAATTCATTGCGAAGTAAATAGATAGAAAAAAGGAATGTCAAAACAAGTATATAGGATGTTTTATTGCTTTATTTTTTATTATTACTTTTGCTTGTAAAATAAGATAGTGATCGATGCTATTTCGAAATAACTAATAGGGTAGGGGAGAGTGGGGCACATTCGCACAAAAAGTGCATTTCGGCATATTTCTCTGGATCTAGATGAGATATTGAAACAAACTCGGATTCAAATGAAGTTAAGACCTTTCTCGATATTTTAGAACGATAATTGGTCGCATTCATCTAGAATTTCTAACCTATATCATCAATCTAAAAAACGAGAAATTTCGTGCGAATGTGCCCCATGGGTGGGACAGTTTCGCACACATGTGGGGCACAATCGTACACATGCAAAAAATTATACAATGATTATCTTTACAAACTAAAAAGTTTATGGCACTTAAAAGTAAGGATAATCAAACGAAATATTTGGCACTTTTAAAATATTTTCCTCTAAATTGAAGATTTTTTACAAAAAGAAAACAGCTTCAGAAAATATTGAACATCTAAGTTTTTTATGAGGAAGACAATTGTAGTAATGAAGAGTATATTGCACATTGACATACTTCACATAATATATTATAATCAATTACTTGCTGTTGACATAAGATTCGATTATAAGATTGCTTACTGAATATTTTTAAACGAATATTCCATATTTTGTTTGCACCAATTAATAATCAATTAGACTAGTCACCAGTATTTGTTAGGTTTTGTAAATATGTACTACAATACATTATGTTTTAACGAATATAATTCATCTGGTGTAGTTAATAACATCTATAATACTATTTTTATGTAATTACTAATTGAATTCGTTAATTAACCACATATGTGTATAGGCGACCACAAAAAAAACTATATTAAAATTGTTAATGGATATAATTTAGATTCTTTATTTATCTATTCATTTCATGACTATTTACTGGTGAGTATGTATTTCGATGATGTTGAAATTAGATTACCAATTTTATTTGTAAAGCAAAAGAGAGTATAAAACTATATTTTAGGCAGTAACTGTTTATGTACCATATAAGTTAATAGAATTTGCGTAGAAGGAAGTTTTCTAGAAATATCTCTTTTAAAAAAAGTAGAGATAAGAGGATAGCTGGAGGGTGCAAAACAAATGTGACATAATTTTCCCATAACTATTGGATAGAACCGTATTGCATTTAGTATAAATCATTCAGACAGGGTTTAAGTTTATAAAACTCATCTCTTGACACAAGTTTTAAAATTTCATTTATATTTTTATTTATGATTTTTTTTTAGGATTTTATGCATTCCCAAGAAAAGTCTTTTGATATGTTATTGCTTTAATAAAATATTATCAGCAAAAAGTAAAAAGTATTTAATATTTGGTAATCTTTCAGGCAAAAAAGATTATTTTAAATGTTCAATTCAAAAATTATATTTATTAATTACAATTTTAATGCAGAACGAACTAGTAGTTAATAAGCATGTTTTATTTATTTTGTATTCCTGCTATCTGTGACTTTAACTGCGTAGAATTCTAATCAACTAAATTTAATTTTGTTTTGTATTATTTGTACTATTCAGTAACACGGAATAAAAATTAGTTTATTTTACTTTTGAAGGAAATAAAGCTTCATAACTATGTTCATAACACGAATTTCTTCGAAAAATATATTGCTAAATCAATAATACTCACCAGTAAAAGATATTGAAAGTAAATTTAAATTATTGTAGTCTATTTAAATGGATAGTAATAATTGACAAGAACTTCCTCTGTTAATAGATAAACGAAGCTTTAGTATCCTAATCTTTGATCGCAGGACTGAATTAAAACATGTTATGAACAAATTATTAAATTAAATAGTGGTGACTTCACTTATTCCACATAATGTATTATTATTCTTTTTTGATGAATCGCTTTCAGTTTTTTGAATTTCAGATTGAGTATGGATAGGCCTTAGAAAAAATGGTCCGTTCAGATTCATTTCCCAACATTGAAAAAAAGTACTCGATACTTATAAGTATTCGATACCAAAGTACTCGATACCTAAAATTATGGATTTGGCCCATCACTACAAATAAGACGTTTGAAAAAATAAAAAAACCTACAGTATTCCTCCCATTTAGGTTACACACACAATACCACCCCTTTTTTTAAAGATAAGAACCAAATTTTTTTAAAAATAATACAAAGAACGAAGTGAAGCCATAAGTCAAACAGTTGACCACAAAGGAATCCCTCGATCTCCGAGTTCGACAGGGAAAGCCCACCGAGCGGTTGCCCACTTTCCCCGTCTCGGTGGATAGATTGAACCATTTCGTGGCCCCGCCCCAGTGAGTAGGTCAGGGCATATATAAGGGATTCTAAGTTTATCCAACTCTTCCCCAAAATATCCACTCTCTCGCCTACCACCAGCCATGAAGGGATTCCTCGGATTCGGCCTTTTCTTGACCATTGTCTTCGCATCAGGTAAGCTGTGTCTGCAATGTGAATGACCGAGACTGTAAATACTAAATCTGCTTATATATACTAATTTCAAAACAAGGGTTTGAAGCTTACGAAGATTTTATTGATTGTTCCAATCTTTAGATAAAAAAGTAAAGTGTGTTCATCTCCAACTACGAAGTTGATGTTTACTGATGAATTTTCGAACCTCACTTATAATTTCGCAAAACTATCTAATAACAGCAATGGAGAATTCCTTAATATTTATTATTATTTGAGAAATATTATGCAACTGATTAAACAGAATCTCCATTATTGATGTAATGTAAAATGTTAATTGATATTTACTGGTCCCAACTATAGTCTTTTTATGCTCGAAAATGCTAAATATACCCCTATCCCCTGATAGACTTAATTTTTTTTAAATTCAGCTTCATTCAAGAAAGAGATAATTTTCTCGAGAAATGAAACGGAAGACCATTGAAATTTTTCAGGCGTCTGTAATAATTAACATGCATTAAATACACCGGCACACACAAAAAAAGAAGTGGAATGTACTTTGGACCGGACTTACCTACCGACATGTATTTCGACCCGCTGAATCTGAATTTCAAGTCCGTTTGACCCGGTCACCCTCCAGTTTTGAGTAAAATGCAAAAAACCTAAAAAAAAGGGCCAAAAATTGCAAAAAACTGCAGTCACAGCAATGAAAAAATTTTTGTGGATCCGTATCACGTATGATTTTTGTGTATTCCGAATAACTGAATCTAAATCTAAAAGTTATTTAGCCCGGTGAGGCGTCCAAATTTGAAAAAAAAAAACCCGAAATAAACCATGAAAAAATGAAAATGAACCATGAAGTTAGTCACCAGTTGAAGTTTTTGAGAAAAGTCTGGAAGTATGGTTAATTAATTTACTTATAAACTTTTCTCAGAAACTTTAACTGGTGACTAACTTCATGGTTCATTTCGTTTTTTTTTTCAAATTTGGACGGCTCACCGGGCTAATTAACTTTTAGATTTAGATTCAGTTATTTAGAATACACAAAAATCATACGTGATCCGGGTCCACAAAAATTTTTTCATTGCTGTGACTGCAGTTTTTTTGCAATTTTTGAGGTTTTTTGCATTTTACTCAAAACTGGAGGGTGACCGGGCCAAACGGACTTGAAATTCAGATTCAGCGGGTCGAAATACATGTCGGTAGGTAGGTCCGGTCCAAAGTACATTCCACTTCTTTTTTTTGTGTGTGCCAGTGATATTGTTCAGATGGAAGGGGAATATGTATAGAGAATATGTATTTTTTTTATCAACAACGAAAGATCCCTCCCCCCAACAAACTTTTATTATTTCAATTCAATAAAATTTGTTGTTCAGTTTTTGTAATCATGTTTTTTCTTTTCTTAAAAACATACCTTCCTCATTTATTCTGTAACAGTTTAACCGTTTGACAGACCATTTTAGCTCCCTATTAAATTTTGTTCGAATAAAATATAATAATTGGAAGAGGATCACAACTAATGAATATTTAAGACAAATTAATCATTTTTTAACCTGAAATTCATTGATAGAGCTCAAATGAAAGACGTCTATTCATAAAAGGACATTAATTTTCTTATACAAACCTAGCATTTGCAAAGAGCTAAAAGAATTATTCAGTTAGTTTTTTAAAATGAACAAAGAGGAGAGAAAGATGCATTTAGTAGAGATTACAATTCAATTTTATTATACGATTATATGATTCAATTTTGAAGAAACCTCACTGAAGAAATCTCAATTTAAGCAGGGGTGCCACTTTTGAAATTTTCAAATAAATTATCGCATTTTATGCTTCAATGAAGTTTTGGGAAAAAAGAGTTAAATGGGAAATGAAAATATTGAACTCAAGAGTACTACGTTGCTTAACTTATTCTCCAAGAAATGTTTCAAAAAAAACCCCAGGACCCAACTATATTCACAATAAGAGAAAACTGTTTGCTGTTAGGTTCTTTCAACCATTACCTCACAAAGAGCAGCATTCTCCATAAAGCACTAGACCACTTTTATTTTCCATTCATAAGAGCCTCCAAAAGAAAGAGAAAGGAACAAATAAGGAACTAGAACAAAGAAAATTTGGATTAAGTTGCGAAAAAAAAGGTGGTCGATATTTATAGGAACAATGACCCACCTGGGGTCAGTGAACTGATATTGTTTCTTCTCCGCTGACTTCTGGTTGTAATTCGCGTTATTCTTTGCGTGAAATTGGGTCAGATCTTCGGATGACCGCCCCCCTCTTATTCTTCTTCTGTGGGTATTCCACTCAGGAAAAGCGATTTTGGGGAATGGCAGCAATGCATCAAAAATGAAGGAATGTTATTGGTCCAACAGTTAATAAAGGGAACTATCAAAATTATACTTGAACAGCAGTTGATTCATATATCAATTGATCTATATTGATCTTCAAATTTAATTGCTAAGAAAAAATGTGTTTAGGTTTATAGTTAATTAAAACTTTATCATACTTGTTATTTATTATTATTATGAAATCTTGGAATTAGTTACCCTTTCACAAACTAGAAATTACTAACTTAATTAAGCTAAAGTGTATATAAGGACACCCGAGAATTACCCCGTGCTAACTTTTTCTACAGAATTAGTTATTTATTGAAAGATAAACTAGATGAAATGATTGAGCATAAATAAATTCCCACAGTTAATGGTGAAAATCCAATTAACTTTATACCGAATTTTCAAAAAAAAGGACTCTACAAAAAATGAATCATGGACTTTTACAATAAAATTTTAGCAGCTTAAGGTGCCTGCCTACCTAAAAATGTCGTTTCGGACCAAAAATTCAAAAAAAAATTATTATAAGTGAATTTCTATGAAACTTGGGCACAATACTTTAGATAGTATTGTTTAAGAGTCCTACTATTTTTTTGGCTGTGGGTGTAATATTTTTTATTTTATGAATAGTATAACTTCAAACTTTACTGAACTTTGGTGGGTTTTTTTATTTTTCAAGTTTAGTGCTATAACTTTTGATATTAAAATAATTTTAACATAAAAATAGTAGGCCTTCTAAAATATGTTTTTACGAGGATAATAAAGTTTACAAAACAAAAATATCTTCATATAAATTTGAGTTATGATGTTTTGCGGAAAGGCTGTTTGTTGTGATTTTTATGCATAAATTCTTCAATAATATGAAAATTTAAATTAATATTTAATTATTTTTTATATTATTCATAGTTTTTAGACGCATTTAATTGTATAAATCACAAATTAGGTCAATATTTTAATTATTTAAAAAAAGCCTCCATAGGTAGGCAACCACTTTAATATTCTAAAGCTAGTTTATTGTAAACATGATCACTAGTGCAAATAGTACAATTAAATTCCGTTGTGAACCTCCAGTTTTACTCTCCCCCCTCCAAAAAAAAGTGAGAGAACGAATCAGGAGCGGATCCAGGATTTGGATTTGGGGGGCTAAGAATTTTCATAATCCAATTCAATCTTGTTGATGTTAATACGGAAAAGGTAGTGAATAATCCTGCTCCAACTACTGAAAGGGGGGTCTGGGGGTCCTCCCCCATAATACTTTTGGAAATTTAAGTCAAAAACCCCATTTTTTCCAACTCGTTTTGGTAAGCCTCATCCGAATTTCGGATATTGATTTTATATAGATATAGATTTTTTGCGTTTTGATAACCTGAATAAAATATAGTTTTAATAAAAGAATTACAAGTGCAAATTTTTTGAAAATTTGACATTAAAATAACAGGGTTTAACTCATTTTGGTGCATAAAATGCCATATTATAAAGTGTAAAACTTTTCCTTTTTGGGGGGGGCTTGAGCCCCCTACCCCCTCCCTCGATACGCTAGTGTAAAGAATGGTAGTTTACTATATAAATAATATTTCTTATGTTTGTGTGGTTCAGTTTGTGTGTGTGTGAATATGTAAAGATGTTTGTTAAAACCGAGCGTTCACTTTAAGTTTTTTCCCTATCATGACAAGACCTTGTGGTAATGTTTGTTTTCTTACAGTGATTCAAAGCAGCAATGGGCAGTCATGTCATTTGAGAGAGTTGGATCTCTGTGCTGCCACTCTAGTCCTTTTCAATCAGAGTCCTACAGGTGTCGCCACCAACGAACCTGACCTGAACAGACAGTGCACGTAAGCGGTATCTTTTTTTAAAAATTCAATTTAATAAGACAAAACGAGATTTTTTAATCTCCGAAATTTAGACATCGTTTTTTCTTCTTTACCAAATTCATCGAAGATACTTTTAATCTTATCTTTAGCTGATTTGATAATATTTTAAATTAAATGCTATATGATTAAAAATTGAATTTTAAAAGGTTTGAGAATAATCTACACATTTTAAAAAAATCTATCAATGATTTTTCTAGAGATAATGACGAATCCGTGTGTAGCTAAATTTTAATCGTCTAATGGACGTCTTATTTTCTGAATAGAACCAGACAATTTGTGAAAAGTGTTTTTTAATAGTATGGATAAGTTTTACTATAAATTTAATTTTTAGATAATTTTCTTAATAAAAATGATCTTTAACTGCAAATAAAACAATTTATTTCCTTCCAGATACATTAATGAAGCCGAACAATGCTTTAGAAATTTCACTTTGAGATGTATGACGCCTTTGCAAAGAGAACTTCTAGGATTCGTGAGCGAAGGATCTGAAAAACTGCTGAATGAATATTGCACTCCTGGCACCGATCTAAGAGCCAGTAAGCATGAATTAAGATTGTCTCTTAAAAGTACCCCCGCTTTAACTGGTTGTAATAAGGGTATGAAATTTGGCAAAATTATTTTCGCATTTAATATTTGCATCAAACAGAGACGTTTTCAATAAAAGAGTCTTAAATTAAAAAAAACAGTGTTCATAATAAAACTTTTAATTCTTTTTTAAACCAAACTCTTGACCAAATGAATTATTACTATATAATTTTCGCTTTTAAATTACCATAGACAATTTTTGTCTCTTATTAAAAATCCTATAAAAATAGCATGCTATTAAGTATGTTTCCCATGTATAGGTTGGATTGAACCTTTCATTCATAAAAAAGAAAGTTAATTAAAACATTTTCCATCCCTGCATGAAGCTTTAAATAACTACTTTCATTTTAATTCAGGTTACCTGAAACACGCCCCTTGTTTGAACGATGCCAGTTCGCTGCAGAAGGATTGCTTAACCGACCTGCAAGCAGGAATGGAAGAAATATCAACTTCTGACTTCCAAAACAGGATACCCATGGCTTGTTGGTAAGACTATTTATACTTCCTTTTGAAAAAGTAATATCAACTTTAAAGTTCACGGCCTAACAAACGTGTAAGCATTTCAATTATTATTCTATTTGAAGAAAAGAGAGGAAATGGAGAGAAAATAATTTATCAGTAAAACTTTTTAAGTCGATTTAAAAAATTCTTCTAGTTCATAAACTTTTCTTCCAGTCCAAGAATTTTTATCAGAGAAATTCATCATTCATTAATTTAATGCATATAATTTTAGTGAACTATACACTTTTAAACAAAATTGAAAAAATAACCTTACAAACTTTTACATATTTGAAAAAGAGAATCTAGTCAAGGATAAATTCTTTTTTAGCGGATACCAAAGATACATGACCTGTGCCCGCAGTACGGTCGAAAAGAAATGTGGCAAGGCGGCAGTAGACTTCATGCAGTTGTTGATGAAAAACGCGGTCTCCAGGCTGCCTGATATTGTGTGCACTGGTTATGGATCAGAAAACCACGAATGTACCAGATTGCTGCCTCCTGTAGGCACACAACCCAAAGGATCCAAATCTGATTCAACCCTGTCCCGCCTCTTTGCAGCTTATTTGGGAAATTAAATGCGAGTGGGGGCATGTGACAGCCATTCTAATCAAACTGGTGTCAATCATTGCGTTTTACGGTCCTCAACTTCGCTAACAAATTCTAGTTTTTCTAATGTATTTCTCCAGAGCTATAAGGTCCAGCCTGTCACAGAAGTTCATTAGAATTTTTCTTAGAAGAAAATCAACAAATATTTAAACTATGCTTTAAAATCCGTCAAAGGTTCTCTAAAAATATAAAGGATAGCATACGAAAATTTTCAAATATAAACACATAATTTTCAACAAAAACTTACAAAGCAACATTACGGATAAAATATGGATGAGATAATGATGATAGTTTTGTATTGGGGGATTATCTAAGTTATTATCATAGACTTTATGGACCTAAATTGTACGGGGATGAGGGAAGATTACATTGAAAGTTATCCCTAAACTACCGTGATAGTAGTATATCTGAAGTCCGAATTATTCGAAATCATATAAACAAAAATTAACAGTAATTGAATAGAATGACAGAGAAAAAGGATTTTAAAAAACGTAGCTATCATTATGTATACTTTCTCATTTGATTTTCAACATCAACACACCAAAGCTTACATCTAATATTAGTGAATTCATAACATTCATTAACGATATAACCATGAAGTTATTGGACATCTTTAATCAAGAGGGGATTTTGAAGAATCCAAATCTTGATCTTTCATCTTTATCATTCCATTAACAGTCATGACAAACATCTCTACTTCATTTGTTTCATGTTTTTGCATTTATTATTTAAATGAATTATTTTAATTTAGGAAATGGCTAGACCATTCATATATTATATACTGATTTTTTTCATTCACCCCATTTAAACAAAGGGGAAGAAATGATAAGCTGGTGCTTTAACCCTTTCAATGACTTCTCTGTGAGAAGTTATTGATATACTTTTTAAAAATTCTATTTTTTATACAAAACTTTTTTAAAAAAACTTTTTTTCTTGACTGTTTTTATTACCAAGTACATTAAATTCTAAGTTGAGAATAGGAATAAAGAAACATACTTTAACATGTAAAATAATTTTTTTCTTTTCAATTGATTAATAGAATTTTTAAATGTGTTATTTCAGATTTGTCATTAAAAGTATTATGTTAAGCCTTTAAATAATATTTTGTGACAACAATAAAGAATTGAATTTATGTGTGTATGCATTATTCCTTTAATAACAAGAGGGCTCTCTGCTCACTAATGGTTATCAATCAACCTCCAGATATTTGCTTCACCATTGCTTTTGCTTGGATTTAACCATTCCAAACTTTCTAAAGACCCTAAACATGAAAGCTGTGTTTGAGCTCTAGATAGCACAATAGGTTTAAATTTAAAAACAATTCATTTTAAGTAGATACATACACTTCTAAATAAATAAGACATTCAAACTAAAATTTTGAAACAAGGAAATTTTTTTATCACATTTTATTTTAAAACTGACAATAGGTTGTTCTATATGAATTGGTCAAAAACATTCTTTTAAATCAAAGAAGCAAAATCAAAATAAATATCTATTTTCAAAAATGTACAATTGCTCTTTTTTCTTTGGTAGCTTTTGCAAATCTAGATATAAATATTATACCTAACAGTTTTTTTTCAAGTAGATAATAATAATACCATAAATACCTTAAAAATTTTTTAATGTCAGTACATTTACATAAATATAAGAATATGCATGCAGGGGTGCAGAAAATGTTTCAGGGTCCAAAATTTCCCCCAAACACATTTTTCTTTCCAAAATTTCCCCCAAAATGAGATTTCATTTAAAAAAAAGTAGTTTTTTTAATTAGTAAACTTCTTTCAGATTCAATAATTTTCACATAATCCATAGATTTAAATTTTAATGATCTCCTTTTTAGTCTTTCTTATAATCTTATAGCTCAGAAGTGCCTCTTTTCTTAAAATATGAAAAACTTTCTATTTTTTCCTCAAATTTAAGCAAAATGTAAACTTCTCCTTAATTAACTCAACTTTTCAGAAAAGAACATCGGTGTGATTTAACAAGAACGTAATTATCGTGAAAATTACCCATCCTACCACGAATACGTTTTTTTTTCTGCATACCAATCAGAAAGCAAGGAAAAGCCAACTTTCAGGTATTCACCTAGAAAAATAGGATTTTTAGCGCAATTCCATAGTTTTCCCGCTCAACATCCGTAACTCCGCAGTTTTCACCTGATTTCCGTTGAACTTGGAGGTTATAATGCAGTCACTACCCAAAATATTTGTTAGTCAGCTAATGATGATTGGATTTTTTTAGTTTTTCTTTCCATCTATTCTTGGGCAAAAATTTCCCCAGAGCTGCTTGAATTTCCCCCGAACATCGTTCGGGCGTTCGGACATATTCTGCACCCCTGTATGCATGCACCATATTTTGGACACACCATATTAAGCACACATGGGGTTTAATGTAAAAACAAAAATGACTTTTTAAATGACCATAAAATGCTTATTTTTTTTCTTTAAAAAATTTACTTATTGAACTGTTGTAAATTAAACTAGATTTTAGCAATACCCTATTATTGAGTTTTGTTTGATGTAATTATCTGTTGGGTGAATTGAGAAGTAAATTTTTTCAGGGCATGTAAGAAATGAAAAATTTTTATATTTTCGGTACATAAAATTTGAAACTCAAAAATATCACGGTCATAAAGAATAGGGACTGAGAGTTAAACATGTGAAATTGACAACAGCAAGAAGGAAGGAGTTAAATAAATTTTTCTTCATTGTGAAGAAGTATGGTATTAAAGCAGAATGAACTTTGATTGCCAATCTGTCAATATATTAAAAACCAACGAGGGGCAATTCACAAATTACATCACACAATTTTTAGGGATTTTGCACCCCTCCTTCCATGTCATAGTGTCCTCTCTCCACTGTGATGTCACACTTTTAAATTTCAAAATTTTACCAAATGAAGGAGTTGGTTTTTTTATTGAATGAAAACTAACCAAACAGCGGAGTAAATGTTTCATTTAGCATTTTAACAACGCATTAAATAAAAGTGTGAACCAATTAGACTAGTTTTTAATCAAACCCATTTTTTGAAATTATCAGAATTTAACATTTTGTAATTAAAAAATAATAATTTTTGGCTAAAAATGATATACCAACGTTTAAACTGTCCCTCTCTCCTTTCTCATTGTGGCACATTCATGACCCCCTGAACCCAAACGTGTGACAATTTTGTGAATGGCTCCTACGGTAAAAATAAAACTAAATGTACAGAAAAATCAAAATAAAAAGGCTAATATGTTTGTTAACTGAAATTAAATTAAGTAAGGATACTTAACTCTAAACAGTTACAACGGCAGAAAAACATTACACAGTAGACTCATGATTAACGAGGATGGGTTAGAAATGCCTCATTTTACACAGGAAAAAACATCCCACTAATAAAAATTACAAATATTATCAAACAATTTTGAGAATAGTAAAATTTTAGGACAATCCACACTAACCTTAGTATATTTTTCTTTTGAGGGGTCTCTGATACTCTATTCCTAGTTAATCAAGATTCTACTGTACCTACATAAAATATTACAAAATCAGCCACAAAAAGTTTATCACGCACTTTTTATAATGAGGTAACACATGAATTAGTAATGTTAAAAAATTACACAAAAAAATTTTATTCACAACATAAACTTTGTCTAAAACAACACTCTAGCACAAATACACTTAGGATAACTTAGCATTTTTCACACATTAAGTAATAAATGAGAAGGAGGCCCCAACGGTACTATGCCGTTGACCGTGACGCTGAATTTTAAAACGTCGCTGATATGACCAAAAAGAGGATTTTATGCCAAATATTAGAAGTCGATGACGTCATAAGTCAATGAAGAGTTTTAAGTTATTGCCAGATTCAGTTTCCCCAAAACAAGGCAACCAAATAAACAATGTTTTTTTTTAATAACAAAAAATACAAAACTTGAAAATAAGATAGCTGAAATGATATTTTTATTTCAATTTGAATGACAAAAAGAGTTTAATCCATACAAATACTTTGTTTGATTACATTAATATTTATAACAACATTTGTTTATAGCATTTCTCTGTGGCTTTGTAAAGTTTAATTTTGAATTTGATTCAATAAAGTAAATTTGGTATTCTGACGTTGGCCACCTCTAGTGTTCTCTTAGCGATGTTTTCAAATTTAGCGACACAGTCCACGACTTAGTACGCATGTGCCCCACAAACCTATATATCAAACAAATCATACAGGCACATAGCCAGAGGGGGGATTTGGAGATATATCCCCCCCTGAAACTTGGAAATTTTCTTTTTTTGACCATAGAAAAACCACTAAAAATACCCCATATCCCCTCCCAAAATATCAACATCTTCCTCCTAAATTTATATCTGGCTACGCCACTGAAACCATAGTATAAAAATGTTCCAAGAATATTGAATTAGCAGTTTTTTAGTGGTAAAAGTCTGGGTACTTAAGTAATATTCCATCGACCGTGCTGCTTAATCCAAAGAGCATTACCAAATCTCAAAGACTGGTGCTAAATCTAACGGGCACTGAACAGTCGATGGGATAATACATAAGAACCTGAATCTGATATCAATTAAAAATTACGAAGTCATCTTGGGTGCAAAATATTTAAATATCACCACAAAACACTTAGACTTGTAAAGATGAGTCCCAGGTCCTAAATATTTTTGTTACTTTTCATGTAAGGTGTCAAGTTGTGTGTGTGCTTAGTACAAGATTGGAAAATAGGAAAAACACATCACAGGTAGGTACTTGAAAAAATACTGGGTACTTTATTATCCCGTCAACCGTTCCATGACTTTTAAATTTAGCGGCACATCCATAAAAAAGTCAATGGTTTGTTAACCGTTTTTGGATTCAGCGGTACAGTCGACGGGATAATACGTAAGAACCAAATACTGTTTAACTGGCAGCAAGCAGTTCTCAATTGGTATTATACTTGAAATGAGCCTGTCGCCTGTTTCGTAGATCCTCAATATCTGGAGAGAAACCTGGAGGGGGTGGAGATCTTGGATTATCACCAAATACAAATCCAGGTCTAGGAGGAGAGGCAGAAAATGGTCCAGTAGGGTAAGGTGGCGCATTTGGTGCAGTATTATCATGCAAGCTTTCTTCCATTGCCCGGCGTAGTTGCTCTTCTTCACTCATCCCTGGCGGAACATAATTGCTGTAGCTCTCACGTGAAGTAGATTGTTGCGAAGATGCCCCTGCTTGGGAAAAAAACCCTGGTGGCACATGCTGTTCATAGTTAGCTCTGGTGCTGGAATACCCAGATGGACCAGACTGGGGTGGAAAGCGAGCAGCGGATGGAGAGTTAAATAAAATGCTTTTTAAGATGGAATACAATGAGTCCATGATAAACTTAAGAGGTCCTTTAACATAAGCCATTCCAACTATAATTCCAGCGAGGTGACCATAAAAGGAAGCATTTGGCACAAAGAGTTGAATAAGGACTAGCTCTACCCAAACTGCATAGCGTCTGGGAACAATAAGAGGTAGTCCCATGATATTGCTGGTGTAGTTAGAGTCATAATAAGTAGTTAAAACTTTCAAAGCGAATATGACACCTGAGAAACCTACAGAGCAATGGTCGGCATGTTCGTCTATGTATTCTTTAGCTAATATGTTCAATGCCACAAGTACTATATTAGAAAGCACAGTAAAAACACCTAGAATATATGCGAATTTGACACTTCCATACCTTCTTTCTAGAGATTGGCCTTTCATTGCAAAGGATAACATGTTGTAGTAAAGATGCCAGTCATCTCCATGTTCCAAAGCTCCGAAAATCAAGCGTGGGTATTCTTTCTTTGTCCATATGTGATAAGCGCTAACGCAAACTTCCGACGGTTTGTACCACGGCAATTTAAAGAGTCTTAAAAATATTGCGATCTGTAGTCCGATTGAACCAAGGGTGACAGGTGGAATTCGGTCGATTCCAATGACTCCAAATATTTGATATAATAACAACATGACACCCAAATTCGGTTGTCGTCTTCTGGATTGTTGCATGATAGTCGAATTCGCTAGACGTTAATTCTAGAAATAAGCTCTGGAAAAGATTCCAGTTACACTTAAAGGTAATAAAAAGAAACAATATAGTATTACCGAACGAATGATGAAAAATAGAATGACTTTTCGTAAGCTTTCTTTCCCGCTACGAAATAAATCATAAAGTATAAATAAACAAGACAAAATGTTGTTGTTGTGTGTGATTCTGATTGGAAGAGAGAGATTTTCGTCATAGTACGTCATTGAATACCGTTTCACTTCACAAAAGGGCAAAATAAAAGAAAAAAGATTGAAAATTAATAGCATAAAAATGTCAATGTTTCTGTTTTCCCTCTAAAATTATTTTTGTACATTCTTTTTGTTTGATCCAACTTGAAAATTTCAAATGAGAACAATAAAAATAATAATTTCAAAATATCAATTTGATATGAAGTGAAACAAATGTCAATCTCTTTCAAAATAAATAAACAAATATTTTAAAGCTTGGAGAGAATTGAATAAAAACCTTTTTTAAAAGATCAATTCCAAAAACTGGACAGCTAAATATATGTTTAAAAGATGCTTCGTTAAAGTTTTTGAAGTTGTGTTTTCTACCCTTAAGAACAGTTAGTTTCATATAGACTAACTACTCTTTGTAGAATTTGCATAAAACTGATACCTTCTCCAAATCAATCTAAATTACTCGTCATTAAGTATTAAATTATGGCACCAAAAGCACGTTTTGCTGATGGTATGTCTGAGTCTTATTCTTTATTGCTTAACTGTTGTTTAGAATTATAGATTCTTTATTTAGGGACACTTTATGTACTTTTAATTCCAGTATTGCTTGTGTGACTGGGAATGAAAGCACTAAAATAACTAAAGAATATAACTATTTTTTCAAAGATATTATCTTTATATGACTGTTCATTACATTAAGCCTATATAGGTGGGTTAGAAGCCAAGGGGTGCAAGCGGCATAGTGTAAAAGGTTACAAAGCGGGATGTACCCTTAATCCCCCAAATTGTGGTATCATTGCATAGATTTTTCTCACTAAATTTAAAATAGTGATATTACCTATTTAATTTAAATTGTATAATTTTATTACCTCTATACTCTGTTTAGATAACAAAGTATTTTGAATTTAAAAATTTTAAATTTATTTACAGGGGAGAAAGTTCTATGTTTCCATGGGCCCTTGCTGTATGAAGCTAAGGTAACCATACTAATGTGAATTTAGTATATTTAATTTTAAGTATTAGATTACAACACATTAAGAATTATGAAACTAAATCATGGTCTTTCTTCATATAATCCACTAAAATGAATAAGTTACTGAGATTAAACAAAATTATACTGGCAGTCATCAAAAGGCATAAATAATATTATCCTTGAGGCATAATGATGTTCAGTACAGGCCTTCCGATATGACATCTAGCAATGCTAACTCGAACTCTCATTCTGACCTAACACAAAATATTTGGTACTTGCGTATTATACCGTCGACTGTTTTAGCCGTTAAATTCAGCAGTACAGCTATTGAATAGTCAATGGAGTATGAAATGTTTTTGGATTCAGCGGCACAGTCAACGGCATAATAGGTAAGAACCAAATCTTTTTCTCATTGTATATTTGGTACCTGGTACCTAAGTTAGGCTTACCATATTTTCATACCCATAAAAAATAGGGTTAATGAAAGGAGAAGTGAAATTTATCAGATTCCACTATTCTATAAGGATATATTTTGCAAACACTTCTTTTATCTGGCACCTAAGTTATTTAAAAGTCTACCTGCAGAACTACAAAACATTTCTTCCTATCTTTTATTCAAATGTTCTTTACATAACTTTATTATTATCTTAGATGATGTTGAGGACTTTTTTAATTTTTTGCCTTAGCTGCTTGCCAAATTAGTTAATTTTTAAGTTAAGAAATGTTTGTGTTTTGTAAAAACTATTCATTTTAAAAAATTCATTATTTTGTACTTTGTATTTTCCTTTTTGTATCTTATTAATGTTATATAATATATTTTTTAATTTCAAATATTACTCAATGTATTTACTTTCTCGGTTACCTGGACGGGATTGATTCCCCTTGGTAACCAATATTATTTTTTATATTTTTTGTTTTGTTGTTTCTTAAATTAAAAATAAAGATTATTATTCCGTTGACTGTTCAGCGGCTATCTAATTCAGTGGTACAACTATAGAACAGTCAATGGGCTTTATACCCTACAGCGGCACAGTTGATAGAATAATGCGCAAGAACTATGTATATATTTAAAACTAAAGGCAGCCTGTAGATAAATTAAGGTAATGAAGCTATTGAAAATTTTAGTGTAAGTATAGTTATAAGTAATATAAGTTATAAGTATATAGTAAGTATAGTTTAGTGTAAGTATATATTTTGTCTGCTTGGAAAGTTGTATTTAAAACTACAATATACTATGAAATGAAATTACCAAGTTTATTTTATTCAGATTCTGTATGATTTCATAGTTAAAATGTTATCTGAAATTGTTTAAAGGAAATTAGTCTTGGTATCTGTAAGTTTTGTTAATAATTATTTTGATAGTTATATAAATTTTTTTGACAGTGTCTTGGCTCCCAAATCAGAGACAAGCATATGAAGTACTTTATTCATTACAATGGTTGGAACAAGAAGTAAGCTTTAAAAATTCTATTCATATGCAGTGTTTCCCAAAACTATCCAAAGTTTTAGTGCACCTTTCTCAATTTTTTTTGTCAAAATAATCTGGTTTTCCCCCTCAAATTTACTCCTGCCTCCTTTGTGTTTCAAATTGTAATATTTTTAAGACAGATTTTTTTTATATTTCAGTTGGGATGAATGGGTCCCTGAGTGCAGAGTTTTGAAATACAATGAGGCAAATCTACAGAAGCAGAAAGAACTGGAGAAAACACATATGTATGTGGTTTATTGTAATGAAACTGGTTTCTTCTTCAAATAATTTCAACTCCGTACATCAGTTTTATTCAAGCTTAGTACATCAAGTACAATTAAATTACTTATTTTTCATCATGAATATCAGAATTGGCTTTCTGTTTTAATGCTAGTGAAATTTACTGTAAAAAACACACATAGAATTAATCAAAAACACTCTTTATAGCATTAAAATGAAATGTATGGTTAAAATAATGTGCCAATTGCACCATTTGCTTTAGCAAGCCTCAAATCAACAATCATGTTCTTTCTTGATGTTTAAAGTGGAAATAAAAATGGGTGAGATTTTGCTTATATTTTTTAATGGTAATAGCAAGTTAAAATCCATTGTTTTTATGACATTTCATTAAATGATAAACATTTGAATAAAAATGATGACATTTCATCATATGATATTTCATTAAAAAGTATGACAGTAAATGTATAACACCTTTTAGCACATGAAGAAAACTTATTGCTGTTACACTTGGCTACATTTTATTGCCATAATTTATATTTGTCATTGATATATTTAATTAGGAAAACTAAAAAACCAAAGGGATCAAAATCTTCTGTTAAGAAAGATGTTGAAAAGGAAAAAGAACCAACACCACCTGTTTTAGAGAAACCTAAACAGACCAAGCAAGAAAAGAGACCAGCATCTGGTGATTTAATTTTAACCATTGCTTCATAAAACAACCCTGCATGTCAAAAACTGACAAAAATGGTTGGGTGGCAAAAAGAAAAATTAAACATTCTAATAATAACAATTATTTTTGGGGTAAAAAAACCATTCTCCCCCCCAAAAAAATAATCAGAAAATAAGTATTGACAAATTTTATTCAAAAGAAAACAATGGCAAATCAATCAGTTAAGAACCAATTTCTTTATACAAGTTGTTTTTTATTTGTGAATTTTAAAACACAAATTATTGATTTGTTAGTGTGTAAATTAATTAATTTTTATAACAATTTTTTAAATTTGCCAGTAAAATATCTTTTGCAACCCCCTTTATACATCTTGGAAACTAATTCATCGGTTGGCAAACAATAAGTTTTGCATATTTAAAATGCATTGCTGGTGTTTCCCATTCGCTCTGTACTTTTTTTCTACAATTTGCTATCTTTCTTCAGCTATTTCTGAACCATCTTCCTCTCCAATTGAATTGAAGAAACCTAAAATAAAGACTGAACCTGTTTTTGCGGTAAGATCTTCTTGAGTATTCATTAATTAGTTTCTAAGCATACTATAATTCTCTATGTCTTTTATTTAAAAATAAAATTTAACATGAGATAAAATTTCTGAGTTATAATCTAGAATTAAAGTTAATGTCATGATAGAGAACTTGAATTCTCTATTGTTTCTTTGAAAATTTTCAAACATATGAGCTTGTAATTTTTATGCTTTTAAGTTTTTTTATTTTAAATATTAATTTTTTATTCAAAATATTAAACTTACTGACTTTCCTTTAAGCATTTTAAACACCATTAAAATATTGCTCTTATAATTTTTTTATTCTAATTTTCAATGGATCTTTTAAGAAATTATTTCAACATAATTTCGTAAACTTCTTTAACCATTCTGAAGACAAATGTAGTATCAAATAATTTGATCTTGAATATCAAATAGAAATTATGTTGGTTATTTAAAGTTATGGCTAATGAAATAATAACAAACAAACCACAATCATCACAGCCATTTATTTTACTGTTACTATCTCAATTTCCTTAAACTGTTTAGACACACAAATTATATCTTTATGCAAGAGTAAAAGCACAACCAAGCTAACAATTACAATAGTTTTGCCTGTCTTTATCTGATATTGGTCTAAAGCGAAATATTATATGGTTATTTTAGCCTTTTTTTAAATATTTCACATATTGTAAAAAGATGTCACATCAATTAGTTTTAATTTTAAGTATTTAAGTAAGGTAATTTGCTAGGGTACCCAAAAAGAATTAATTATCCAGTAAACTAGCAACTCTGAAAAACAACATTTAAATGAAAAGAAGCATTTTTTAAAGTTTAAATGGAAGACCCCTGAGCAAAAACTGTTCAAGGAACTTACTAGAATTCAGTAAAGCATTAAGAGGTGCATTCCCATCTTATCCACATCCAAATAAATCTAGGAGTGTTATAATGTTAAATAGGATGAAGTGGAAGTTGATTTAAAGCAATCTATCTGTCCCACACCTCAAGAGAATGAGCTTGTAGATGATAGTGACCTTAGCAATCAAGAGATAAAGGTATTTACTAACTATCACCTATGATTAGGTGTTAGAGATTTTCTTTTGAAATGTCTATTTTATAACCTCCAGGTTTCCATATTAATTTTGCCTTTGTAATGTCCCATTTTCTCCATTCTTTTATTCTTTCTTTGGTCTTCTCTAAAACTTTTTATTTCTTAGAAAGTTGCTTTTAATTTAGAAGTTCTTCGTCTAGATCATTGGTTCCCAAAGTGGGCAGTAACACCCCCTGAAGGGTGTTGAAAATCTACTGGGGAGCAGTGATGAGTTGAAAGGAAATGGGAAGGGGCGTTGGACTACTTTTAATCTCTTGCTCAATGTCATTTTTTTGGGAAAAAACATTAAAAAAGCAGGGTAAAAGTAGCTTAAAATCCCTTTTTAGCGTGTTAAAATTCAAAAATTTTCCTGGGGGAGGACCCCCAGGGATAATCCAGGGGATCCCTTACATCTAGGGATTGAGATAAACATAATGTTTATGGCTTTTAAGATGCACACACACAGGAAATTTTCAGTAGGATTTATCAAATTCTCTTCGGACTTTCACTAAGATTTCAGTACATTCAGAATAAGGAAAAAGAATTATTTTTAAATCAAAGCTTTTAAGAAGCTTATTACACAATTTTTTCAAATTAAATTTCTAAGTGCATAGAAAACTTCTGAGTGATTTTGAGTATCGTCCGTATACTGCTGAACCAATGGAGGAGAGACAGGTTGAGGAGCAGTTGATCGGAAAAGAAATTTGCTTTTATATAGAAGCAAGACCCCAACTATCACCGGTTACCCAACTATGCAAAGTCTGTAAAAATCACGTGACCCTTTTACTATCGTTGGCTGAGCAGTAGTAATAAATATTTTATTTTGTTTGGTTGTAAATGAAAGTAATTTTTATTAACAGCAGGGTTCCCATGGATCAGGGAAAAGTCAGGGAATTTAAATTTCGTCTAAAAAGTCAGGGAATAGTCAGGGAAAATTGACAATTTTGGCCCAAAACCTGGAAAATCATAAATAATACCTGGAAAATGAAAATTTTTAATGTTTGCATGTCAGTTGTGGCTCATTTTTGGTGTTCAAAAAGGCAAGAAGTATCCAAGAAATGCCGTGAATTGCTAGTTTTTACTGAAAAATCTTAACCCTTCACTGCATGGTGTGCCGAATTCGGCACATACCAATAAAACTCCTAAATTTTCCCACATGTGTTAAATTTAAGTTATCTGAGTTTTGGGCCCCATCTAGAACATACATATATATAATATTAACTACTCAGTGTGGATCTAGATAGCAGCTTCTCACTGATTATTAGGTTTTTATGTCTCCATAACAGTTGCATCCATTTTGTATGGAATCAAAGATTTTGATTGATCTTTTTTTTACAAGTAAATCTTGAAAATATCGCTTGGTAAATTAAGTGACATTTATATACACAACATATACTTCTTATTTAAATTGATTTTTCGTAAATACAATTATTACACCAGCTGTAAATCATGTTTTTAGGTTTGTGCCATACCATAAAAAAACATATATCTTAATGAAAAATTAAGTCTGGAATTTTTTAAATATTTTTCCTGTATTCGTGGCTGTTAGAAGATATTAAATTATTTTTTTCAAAAGAAACAAAAAAATCGTGCAGTGAAGGGTTAAAAATTGACCTGGAAAAGTCGGGGAATTTTGTTTCTGAAATTGAGTGGAAACCTTGTACAAAATGTTTGTATAAAATTATATAAAATGTAAATCAGAGGATGTGGTTGCTATTGTAATCAAGGACCTAAACAGTTCACTTGGGGGAAACATTTGTTTCTGCTCGGTTTACATGGCTTATGATCTCAACATTCCGCCAGAATTCACAGACCTTGTGAATTTCTGTGAAGCCAACAATACTCCTATGATTATTGGTGGGGATGTTAACTCACATCATTCATCATGGGGCAGCTCTGACACCAACCCCAGAGGAGAAAAACTTATGGAGTTTTTAATGAACACCAACCTTATTTGGGCAAACAGGGGAAATCACCCTACCTTTGTCAACAGAAGAAGAGAAGAGGTCATTGACCTCACATTAACTTCATCTGATATATCCAATCTTATTGAGAATTGGCATGTTAGTGACACACCCTCACTATCAGATCACCGCCTTATACAATTCTGTATTAGGGACGAGATCCCTGCTGAACTATTCAGAAACATTAAAAACACAAATTGGGACCTTTTTAAGGACTCTTTGGTCTCTAATATTGCCAACCTTCGGGCATTAAGCAATAAATGCTCAATCGAGGAACTTGATACTCAAGCAAGCAACTTGACAAACGCTATTATCGAAGCTTATCATGTAGCGTGCCCCCTCAAACGGAGACATTATCCCTCTGGCAAAAGGGTATGGTGGACCAATGAGCTGGAACGCCTTCTGGAACGCCTGAACTGGTCCAATTTTAAAAACCTGCAAAGGAATTTTAAAAAGGAAATCAGGAAAACTAAAACCAATTCATGGAGATCCTTCTGTACTGAAATTCAGTCCTTCCATGAAACTGCAAGAGTACATAAGATTCTTAAGAAATCTCATGAATCTCAACTCACATCGGTTTTGCGACCAGATGGTAGCTTCACTGTAAGCCCTTTGGATACATTATCGACCATGTTGAACTTTCACCTAGGGCAGGTGTCGGCAACCTTTTGAAAGGGAAGAGCCAAAAGTAGCAGTTTATGAAATTTCCCAGTTTTTAAAGAGCCACTAATTGTTTTTTGCTTCAATGTAATAGTTGCTTAATATATATTTCATTTTAGATTGGGAGGGTGATTTTAGTAGGTAGGGGAGCATTTCAACCCAACATTTTTTCTGTTAGGTAAAAATGCTCCTGAACTAAAATTACTATTTCCTCCTTTCGGGTAGGGTACTTTTTTTACATCAAAGTTTAGATGACTTACGTACACATTGTAAATTAATTTTAGAGAACTTAATTTCCAAATTCTGTACAAACGATGTGAATTACTGGAAAAGAGGGTCTGAGGGTCCTTCACCTGAAAAAATTTTGGAAATTTCCCCTTCAAAATCGCATTTTAGCTCAATTTTGCCTTTTTCGATTGCACCTCTCATTATTTAAGGGGCAGAAAAATAGTATAGTTATAAAAAAGAGAAAACTTTCGAGGGGAATTCGGATCCCACTTCAGAAAAATTTTGGAAATTTGGCCCTAAAAATAGTGTTTTAATTAGTTTTTCGAACTTCTATAAAGACCAAATAAGGATCACTCCTTATAATTCACAGAATTTTCAAGGAAAATCAGCACATATTCCAAAAATTTTAAGAGTGTTAAGGAGTTCTCCCCCAGAAATTATATGTAATTCTTATCCTTAAAAGTAGAATTTTGATTTTGACTCATCTTGAAAACTTTAAAAATATATTTTCTGATTTTTTAAAAGTTTTGATTAGTAAATTATTAATTTTTTCATATGGAACTGGAGAGCCGCAACTTTACATCGAAAGAGCCGCATGCGGCTCGCGAGCCGCAGGTTGCCGACCCCTGACCTAGGGGATACATTTGTGACACCTCTGCCCTCCCTGATCACTCGTTGGAACCTCTACATAGCCCATTAGATTCGGCTTTGGCTAAAACTATAGTGAATGTCGAGAAGGCTAAAGCTGCCTTAGACGAATTTCTTCCCTTCAAATCTCCAGGGAATGATGGTGTTTATCCGATTCTGCTCCAGAAGGGTTGGAACATTATTGGCCACACTCTAGTGGACATATTCGAATCCAGCTTGGTTCTAGGATATGTTCCTAAGGTATGGAGAACCTCACGAGGTGTTTTTCTCCCCAAAGCAGGGAGAGACACGTATGAAAAACCAAACTCATTTAGAATGATCACACTGACATCTTTTCAGCTGAAGTTACTGGAACGGTTGATCTTCTGGCACCTTCAATCGGATAATAACCTAAATCGTATTTTTGGTCTGGACCAACACGGTTTTAGACCTGGCTTCTCCACAGAGTCCGCCTTACATCAACTGGTGTGGAGAATAGAAAACACGATTATAGACGGCCAGTTTGCCATTGGCATTTTACTGGACGTTGTAGGAGCCTTTGACAACATTGGCTTCGAGGAAATACATAAAGTCCTTATTGGAAATCATATTCATCCTATGATAACCAGATGGATTATCTTTATGATCAAAAACAGGAAGGTCTGTGTTAGTCTTGCTGACTGTGTAGTGCAGAGAGATATCTGTAAAGGATGCCCGCAGGGAGGTATTCTTTCCTGGTCTTCAACTCACTATTAGTACTTCTACGTGAGGAACCTGGCCTATCCCAAGCTTACGCAGATGACCTGATTGTGTTACTTCGAGGTCTCGATATTGGAACCTTACACAATCAAGCCCAGCAGATCTTGAATAAAGTCTCACACTGGGGTGTAACAAATGGCCTGACTTTTTCTGCAGAAAAATCAGAGGTCATAGTTTTCACCTGGAACAGGAAATGGAGTCTGGCAGATTTGTATCTAGGCGACCAGATTATAAACCGCAAAGAGTGTGTTAAGTACCTAGGTTGCTACCTGGATAGTAAACTTACGTGGAACACCCACGTCAAAGAAAAAGCAAGAACAGCTACAAATGTATTAATACTTTGTAGGCGGATTGTCGGTAGGAATTGGGGCCTTAACCCTAAATCCACTCTCTGGATTTATACAACCATGGTTCGGCCAATACTCTCCTAAGGATGTATGATCTGGATCAATGTCATTAACAAAAGCACATATGTAAATATTTTACAAAAGGTGCAAGGACTTGCTTGTCTATGCATTAGTGGGGCCTTTAACAGTACTCCTACTGCTGCATTAGAATTTCTACTACAAATTCCACCCTTGAATCTGTACTTAAGTGGGGAAGCAATTAAAGCCATGTATAGGCTAAACAAAAATGGCACATGGTGTAAAAGAACCGGTTTCGGTCATAAAGGCCACCTGAAAAGCCACATTGATATCTGCCTGGACTTGGGCAGGGATATTCCTACAATCTTTATGCCCAAAGATGCAATAACCAAAACAATAGTTCCAGACAAACTATTCTCAACCCACATTCCAAAAAGGAATGAGATAGAGTCTCTAATTGATGAAATCCCTGTGGGATCAATTGAGTGCTACACCGATGGATCAAAATCAAACTTCGCCGGAGCAATCATAAGAACCAAAGGATCTGGAGATGATTTCCTTAGATTTCACCTCTACCTGGGTAAACTAACAACCGTATTCCAAGCCGAAGTTCTGGCTATCAATATGATAGCCAAGGAGCTCTTAGCTGAAAACACGGTTGACAAGAATATATATATTCTCTCTGACAGCCAGTCAGCTATTCTTGCTCTGGCTAACCGTCCGAAGTTCCAAAGCTGCGTTCTGAACTGCATTCAAGATCTCAACACTCTGGCCCGGGCCCATAATACCATTAATCTGGTTTGGGTGCCAGGCCACTGTGATTTTGCAGGAAACGAACTAGCTGATAGAGTGGCTAAAGATGCTTCACAACTACCCGTGTCGGGCCCAGAACCATTTTACCCAGTCTCATACCAGACCGTTAAAAAGGATGTAAGAAACTGGGTTAAAAATAAACATGAAGATGCATGGTCCAAACAATCTGACTGTGCCCATTCTAAAGTGGTCCTCAGTCTACTCAACTTATCAGGAAAACTCATACACCTCAATAGATCTAACTTACGCCAGGTTATTCAAATAGTCACCGGACATGCTTATCTGGCTAAGCATTTGCCCAAGTGTGGTCTAGTCGAATCTCCTCTTTGCCCAGCGTTTGGGGAAGAAGAAGAAACTCCAATTCACTTTCTGGGACGATGCCCAGTGTTTTCTGTCCCTAGAAACAAATTCTTTGGGCTCCCTTATATTGACCTGGATCAAGCTCTTCTCTACAAAGGGCTATCTGGCTTAATAGGGTTCCTAATGTACACAAAACATCTCCAGGTAAGGTGAATTGAACACGAGAAACAAGCAGTGAGGCGCCCTGCGAGTCCTTTTTTCGATAAAAGAATCTATGCAGGGAATTCCCTCTCACAGCTGTTTCGGTATATAATCAAGCAAACTCCCCTCCTTTTTTCTTTTTTTTTCCCCCAAATAAGTTACCATCGCACCCTTGCTCAGCCAAGAGTTGGCGTTTGGTGGTTTGGGAGGGATTGTTGCGTCTCATCTTCAAATAGAGTTAGTATTACGACCTGAATCGACCCTCTGAGTCAGGGATGGGATCTTTTGCTAATACCGTATAGGGAATGGCAGTTGGGGATCCCACCTGTTAATCTTAAACTAACTAGAGTATTGACATTAAAAACAGTTTATTTAATGACCATTACCGGCGGTAGAGCAATGGGCACTATTGCCTAAGCTCTTTTTCCCTCTACCCCGAAGAAGAGGGAAACACAACCTTCAGTTATCAGTTATATAAAATGTAAGCAAATATTAGAGACAAAAACGTTTAAGGGGGCAGTGGAAAACTTTCTTCTTGGAAAAGGGGGGGTTGTCCCAAAAAGGTTGGGGACCACTGTTCTAGATGAATGAAGCTGTATATACTTCTGGTAAAAATAATCACTTCTTGCAGATATAAGCTAATTAAGTTTTTTATTATGCTTAAGTTTTGTACATATAATTTTAATTCCTTTCCATAGTTTATCACCAGAGATATAAAAATAAAGTTGTAAATTTTTACAAGTAATTTTGGAGTTTACTTTCATTAGGAAGAACCTATGATGGAAGCTGAAATCAAGTTTGACATTCCTCCAGCTTTGAGGTGTTGGCTTGTTGATGACTGCGATTTAATAAACCACCAGAAGAAGGTATACTCACTTTAGATTTTAAATGACAGAGAGAGAGACAAATTAATATTTTAAATTTTTATGTATGTAGTTAAAAATTAAAGTTTATGTTTCATAGATTCTTCACCTACCTGCCAGAGTTACTGTTGATCATATTATTGCAAGTTATGTAAAAGAAAAAGTGTCTGTGAAAGGATTATCTGCAAATATGTAAATATATGTATACATTCTTCTATGGTTATATAAATTCTTGTATATCTTATTTCTTTCTATGATTGATGTTGGAATATGTGCTTTTGACAGGGAGATCACTATTGTTCAAATAGCAAATAGGATTCGTGATTGTTTTAATGTACTGCTTGGTAAGAGTTTGCTATACAAATTTGAAAGACCCCAATATAAAGAAGTAGGTGTAGCTTTGGTTTTCTGTATTTTTTCTTTTGCATTTTATGATTAATCCCTTACCTCTTGCATAAATTTCAAGAAAATGATCATAAAAGTGCCAATTTTTTTTATTCGAGATATTTAGATAAAAATAAGTGCACAAACAATGTATGACTTCATTTTTATGTTTTGGATTTTTTAAATTAGAAATTTAATTACTACCCAATAAAAATCGCTACTAATTAAATAAAATCCATTGTAAGGTGTTATTATTTTGGTATCTAGCGTAAAAACACTTCCAACAGATCTGACCTACTGTCTTAAATGCTATTTGATCTCTTTCAATTTAAAAGTATCTTTCTAATTCTAAAACCTTTGGATTATTTTTTTCCTTCACACTGAGCTTCTGATGAAGATTTTCAAAATATTAAATGATTTATCATTATCTTCTATTTATTTAAATATATAAAACTATTTTTATATGTTTACTTGGAATATTATTAGACTGTTTTAGATTTAACTAAATTAAAGTGAATGTTTTTATTTTATGTATGCTTCAAATATTATGCGATAAATCGATTTCCCCTGTCCCTAATTAAAAAAATTTTTAGATGCTTTCAGAACACTTAGGTTTACGTATGTGTGAAATATATGGTGCAATTCACTTACTCAGAATGTTTAGTAAGTTATCTTTTCTCCAATTACTTTTACGGTTAAGTTTTTTGTGTTAAATTAAAGTTTTTAAAGCTAATTTACTCTGTTCATTTTGAATAGGGCACTTAGAATATTTCCTCCCCCCCATGCCGAATCAGTCACCAGGGCAATTTTCAAGGTCAAAGCCTACAAGCTCTGGTAGTGCCTCTTTACATTGCGTTCAAATGTTAAATATTTATCCTGGTTTGGTTTTGAATTTAAAAGCTAATTATACACACTGAATACAATTTTTAAAATTTTTTCCTAATATCAGGACTGCAACGATCAATTCTTACAAAACACAAGGAAGACCTTTCAAAAAAGACTACTTTAAGATATAAGACGAAAGACCACAATCAGTACAACTATTTAACAAAATTATCTTTCATCAATGGACACTTCTGTGAATCAAACAGAACTCTGGAACTACTGCAATGTCATTACTGGCTTTTTGTCCGATTTCCCGCCATCAGTTCTGATTTGTTTACAGATGTGTCTGTGTGAGTAAAATATTCACAACCTCTCAAAGATACGCTTTAGATTTTCTAGGCAGCCTCAACTGCAGTAGGAAAAATACAACCAACACATCAGTCTCTCAGGGTGCGTGAATGGCGTAACTATGGTTACTCTTCAAGCGAGGAGGAAAGCACTATTTTTAGTGGCCTATTCTAAATGAACAGAGTCATACTTGTATAAAATGAAAACCTTTCTGCAAACTTAAATTTTTCCAAAAAATTTTCTGCAAGAATTTACATATTTTTAAATCCCTCTCTCTAAAAAAACACATTATTACTGAAATACCCAAATTGGGACTGTAATCATTTTTATCTGTGCTTACATTGATACTAATTTTTCATACTAGTGATTTTAAAACTTTTAAATAATTTACATCATTGTATTTTTTATCATAATTGGAGATTCCTAATAACTGCTCTATCTAAAAATGAAAGATGTAAAATCTTTGATAGATCGGCAGGATTGAAAAATTTAATCAACTAGTTAATATACCTGCCCTTGCACGGGTGGAGTTATGGCTTTAGAATTTCTTTTTTAAATTTTTCAATATATTTTATACCTTATTTTACCAGGTAAAATGTATTAAAATCCATCTAGTTCTGCAGAAAAATTTCTAAAAAGAATTTTTAAGTAGTTTTATTGCAGAAAAAAATCTAAAAATAAATTTCATATTTTTTCTGCAGAAAAATTTCTGAAAAAAAATTTTCTTTGTAGTTTTTCTGCAGTGGGCAAAATTTTCTGCGAACGCCGTTCGCGCGTTCGTGTATATTATACAAGTATGAACAGAGTATAGTTTTACCCATTAATGTAATAGAGAAAATGAAGATAAACTTTTTACTAAAATGTAGTAAAAACAGTCTGTTTCTTCTCAAAAAAGTATTTTTTTACAAAATTGTGTAAAAAGTAGTAAAATTTAAAAATGGTAAAACTTAATGTTTTATATATTTGTTTTTAAATTTTTTATAAATGTTTAAATATATGAGTACATTTTACTTTTTTAGAGTTAGATTACTTGCTTTTAGACCTCATTTTCTTAATAAACATTCCAAAAAAGAAAATTAAATTTCTGCATTTTCTTAAGTATCTACTAACTAAAATAGCAGCTATTAATGTTTTTTAAATGAAAACTTAGTATTAAGATTAGTTTTTTTATGTAGCTACTCTTGGAGATATGTTGCAATCAATAAAAGAATCAGGAAAAGTGATGTCTACACTTGTTGGGCACATTGAAGACTTCATTAAGTAAGCATATTGTAGTATTTGTTAAGTGAAATTATTGTGCTTTCAGATAACATTTTTAAAAAAATTATGCCTGGTTCATTTAGGTACATGGCTGCAAACCCATCTTTCTTTTCATTGGATGATTATGAAGTTGCATCTCCAGAATACCACAGAAGAGCTTTGACTTAATCCACTACATATCCATGAAATGTACGAGAGAAGTTGTTGAAGACAAATGAAAACTCGACTACTGAAATATCAATACATTGCATGTAAGATAAAAATCAAGCAATCTTCCATGGTTTGAACATTGCATTTCTTTTTAATACATTTTAAGTTCATTGTATTTACGACATGAGAAACCTGGCTATCTGGGATTACTGTAAGAGTATTTTGAAATGGTGTTGCTCGGAGAAAGTATTTTCGAAATGTTATTGAATAATATACATGTTACCTTTTATAGTTAATATTGCCTATGATCTGTGAAACTATTCCTTCAATATAAACCTTGTGTTAGATTAATTTTAGGTATGGTGGATAGTGTTATTTAATTTTTATAGCAGTTGTTATTGAAGTAGAATTACTTTGATTACTTTCATCTTTGTACTTAAAGTTTGAATTCTGTAAAAACCTATTTATATTTTTTTAAGTCATTTCATGATGATAAAAATTTACAATTTTCTGATAATTAAAAAAAGGGTTCATTTTATTTATTTTTGTTTTTATAAAGGTTTATTTCCCTTTGTTTTAATTTAAATTTGTTTTTGTTTTCGAAAAGTGTTTGATAATGTTCTTAATTGGGATTCAAATATTGCAATTTTGGGTAGATAAGCTGGCTTGGTGTACCTAATGCTTACACATATAAAAAAATCAAATTAAATCAAATAAGACACAGAAAAAATAGAAGGTACAATTTATGAATTTTTGAACATTTAATTCACTTTTTTGAAAATTTAGATGTCTTACTGTATATGTAGATTTTGTAATATTTTTAATGTTTTGAGAATATAGCTCGATACCACTTTTGTAAAAAATAAATAAAAATATATTTTCAAAGATAATCAAACCTCTTAAACAATGCATTACGATAGGCTGAATTCCTTCAACTTTCCAGAAAGGAATTTTGCCATTTTTGTAACAGTCATTTTATAAGGTTTTATTATCTTTGTTCATTCACATGAACTATTTTATGATAAAGAAAATATATGGAAGTAATAAACAGAAAGACAATGAATAAAACATTTTTAAAACTAGAATAAAATGTGTTTATTTACTAAGAAAATTATACTAATAATCTCAACACTAAAAAAATTAATGAGTTACTTTGTGAGCTAATGTAAACATGTCATTTGAAGCTTCAAAATAATTTTTCTTTGAAAAAGTTATTTTACTCATTTCACTTGCATAAAGTTCTTAGTTTGTTGAATTGATAAGATGTGAAAAATAAAATTCAAATGTTGCCTTGGCAGATAAGTTTCAAATGATAATTTTCAGTTTTTAACACCTAAAAGCTTGGCTTATCTACTCAAAATAATGGTAGTTTGTTTTCTAATCGTATCCCAGTATTTATGATATTCATGTTTTAAAATCTTGTGCATTTGTAAATATATCAAGTATTTTATATCATGTCAGACCTGTGTCAATATATCATGTCTGAAATAAATTTTTAATTAATAAGCATTGTTTTTTTTTCATAATTAGAGTTCACAGATAATAAGAGCTTATATGTTTCTTATTATAAAAATTTATTGAATCAAAATTTTTGTTATTTATTACTTTTTTAACATAATATAAGATTATCTAGAAAGGGATGGTGAAATAAGTGAAGTTCAACGAGATTTTGAGATTCCCCTAATATATTTTTACGCATAATTTTGAAAACTAAAATTATGTCCTGGGAAATTTTTGGTTTAAAAAATCGGTACTTATGTATTGACGTCACCGCAGCTACAGATTTGGCGGTTTTAATTAAGATTATAAAATAACATTATAAGATATCTATGTGTCATAAGATATCTTATAATCTATATGATAGACTAGCTGATATGCCCGGCCTTGCATGGGTGAAGAGTATAAATTTATTATTTGAGGCGTTTGCTATCAAAACCAGCTCATTCCATATTTTTCTGAAATCCACTTTTTTGCATATTTTGAAAGTTTAGAGGGTCCATAACCTGGCGAAGGGATATAGCTCAAACCCAGCTCATTCCAACCCAATAAACTGGAAAAAACCACTTCACAACTTAATTGAAAGAAACCTGAAAAAGCATGAAAAATTGTGTTTTTGCATCAAAATCAGCTCATTCTAACCTAATTAGCGTAATTACGCCCAAGGTAATGCAACTGAAAGGAAAATGAAAAACTAATCGAATTCTAGATCAGCGTTTCTCAACCTTTTTACTCTCACGGAACCCTTTTGATAATGTCCAAGTTCCGGGGAACCCTAGCGTCCATACAACAGGGGAGTATATCAGTGGCGAATCCAGAGGGGGGCTGTGGGGCTGCAGCCCCCCCAGGAATAAGACATTCAAGTTTTGGTAATAGCAGTAAATCCAAAAAGAAATTTCAACACGTTGCGGATATTCGGTAGTGTTACCCAAAGGGTCTCAAAATAAATCGGAACCCTACTTTTAAGGGTAAAAATTCCAAAATTTTCTGGGGGAAGACCCCCAACCCCCCTCGAAATTTTGGAACCTAATAAGTCAGTTTTTCCTCGAAACTTAAGGGATTTACAAAGAATGATCTTTGATGTAACCTAAAGTGTCTCAACATGAGTTAAAATGCCACTTTTAGGGGCAAAATTTTAAAAAATTTCTGGAATAGGAACCTCAAAACCCCTTAAAGTTTTTCCAATTCATAAAACCATAAACTTTTTTCCTTGAAAATTCTGCCGCTTACAATGAGTGGTGCTCTTTGGGTGGAATCTAAAGGGCTTCAAAATGAGCTAAAACACTATTTAGAGGGGCGAATTTCCAAAATTTTATGGGGGAGAACCCCCAGACCCCCCTTTTACTTGGAGTTGACATTTTTACACAAGTTTGAAATTTAGTGCACCAAAATTAAAACCTTACGAAGTCATCTCACCCAAAACTTAGTATTCCTAAGATTAGACCTCAGAAAAGATACCGAGTAACCCCCCCTAAAAAAAAATCTTGCTATGGCACTAGCAACCCCTCTCCCCCTTCAGTTGCTTACATAATATTTAACACGTACCCTAATAGCAATTAAGTTATTTGTGAAACTCAGCCCCCCCAAACAAAAATCCTGGATTCGCCACTGGAGTATATAGAAATTTATTTCTTGGGGAGGGGCCCAAAATTATTACTCAACCGCTCAAAAGTATATTTAAAATAGGTTTAACGTAGCTTTTTAATGCATTTTTATGTGAAATGTGCATCCATGAGAATTTAATATATTGAAAATTGTGATTAATAAAGTTCCGAGAAATAAAATAAGAAAATTTCATGTACTAAAGGGGGGATTGGGGGCCCTCCCCCAGAAAAATTGATAAATTGACTCTAAATAACATGGTTTTAACGTGTTTTGATATTCCTAGCCCGAAAAACAAATTTAGCCTAACTGTGGACGTGAGAAGTTTTTTGTCTCTCCTGCAGTGGCGGCTCGTCCATAGGAGCACGTGAACACCCAGTGAAAATTTAGACATACGGCAAGGTGAAATCCACCTTGGCTAGTTGACGCTTATTAAGGTTTCTGTAACCCTGCCAAAACAACCTTACGCAGGGTTTCCCGTGCCAGGGTAAGGCAACACAGGGTGTTTATAGGGTTATAAAAATAACCTTGCTACAACCTCGTTTTTGCAAGGTTGAAAAAAATCTTAATGAAATGATTAAATGAATGAAAAAAAGGCAATTACCTTTTTTATCCAAAAATTCTGTCCTGTGAATTTTTTATTTAGTTTTCTACAGTACAATTTGGATAACTGCTGCCAATGGGGAGGATTATGAAATCATCTTGAGATTTTGATATTGAAAAAATACATCATATGCTTAGGATATAATTCGGTATTGAAGGTTTTCAACAGAATGTTTTAGTTTTTCACTCTTTTGAAGAAAAAGATTATAACTTTAGTTACATTAAAATATACAGATGTTTCAAAAGTCTTTTTCACTGCTTTCATTTGGAGACTTTTCATAGGGTCCTGGAAGTATGGAGCATCCATTGTAAAATGAATGAGGCAAAATCTATTCAGACAGCAGCGGTGTAGAAAAAAGAGGTAAATATAATTAAAGAAAACGGAAAAAAATTTCAATAAGAAAATTGCCTGAAACCTTATAATGAAAACACAACAAAATCTTGAATATATTTTAAGAGGAGATATTAATACAATAGTACTTTTTCAGGCTTCAAAAAAGGAAAAGTTCGCAAATTAGATTTTTTAATTAACTAGGGAGCTACCGCCCCCTGCTCGCTATCGCTCGCCAACCCCCGTAAACTGCTAACGCAGGACCTTTTGGAATTGCTTCGCAATTCCCACACATTCCAACTCGTTGAACTTAATACACTTTATAAAACAATTTGCAGAAAAAATGTCAACCAACTTTCCAAAAATACATTCCCAAATCCCCTCAATGAATAAATCTCCCTTAAAAGTTTGAATATATATTAACTCTAACTTTTCAAAAATTTAAACGAAATGTTTTTAAAAATATTCAGCTTAATTATTCTTAATCTATTATAAGTATAAAAATAACTATTTCTGATTGTTAAGCAATATTCTGACTAAACAAAAACTATTATTTTAAAGTAACTCGTTAGTATATGCCTAGTGTTTATCATTCATATTTTTGTTTAAACCCAGACTTGTTAAACAATACCGTTTAAGGGGAGTTAGTACCTTGTCACTGCTGAATCGCACCCAAAAACACACTTTTTTCGATTTGTCATAAAATTTTAGATTTTTAATATTTCTTTACAAACTTTTTAAAGCTCAGAGATAATTGTGCACAGTTTATAAAAATTTGGTCATAAAAGTAATTTAATGCACAAATTACCCTTAAATTAAGCAAAAACTTTAATATTTTTTTTGGTAAAAAATTTTTGTGAATGACTTTCCCGCAAGATAATTTTTTAATTTTCAATTTAAACCCCTAATTTTTTCATCAAACTAAAGCACATGAATCTCTTTCCTAAACATACCATGGATTTTGTAAAATATTCAGTAGAAATATTTTTTAAAAATAAAAACTTTGAAAACATCAAATTTTGAAAAAAATAACCTGCATTTAGGTCCAAAAAATAAAAACTTTAAGTCAAATATATTTTTCCAAGGTATGTTTAAGAGTGATACTCTTCTAGATTAGCCATACAAAATTTCAGAGCTCTACATTCAATAGATTTTTTTTAAAGTTGCGGGAAAGTCAAAAAAATAGAAACTGAGAAAAACGCATTTAAAGTTAAAACTTTGAATAATAAAAATAACTTTCCAATTATGTTTTTCGTCACTGTGAGCTTAATTATGGACGGATTTTGATGAGGTTTGTTTTAAAATGCTCTAAACATTCTATATTATTTTTTGGGTACATTCGTATTAGCTCGTCCATTCGCCAACAGGGGCGATAAGTCGCCAAGTCTGGTAAACCCCGCAACACTACCGTTGATTCTGGTAACCCTGAAAAACGTAGCGAAATCACGCTACTGTCTGTCTATCACAAGAAGAGCTCTGGTTTACATCTCTGTTGCCAAGGCAACAGGACTCTGCTCATTTTCAACGGGTGAAATCAGAAGAAAGGCGCAACCACTTTGGCTTACTGAGTGCCTTGTTGGGGAATTTGGCGATAACTTTTATATTGTTACTTTGTAATTACATAAATCGGGAAATCTTAGAACAGGGTCGAATTGGCTGCGTTTGGTGAAAATCTTATTTCATCATGATCCATCGAGTGATAAATAGTTTTGTATTTTTAAAACGGATTGGATTTCTGTTACAGGAAGATTAAAAATTAGAGGGAGAAAAGCTAGAAGGGAAGGGGCTAAAAGCGGATTACAACTAAACAACTTTTTTGAATCCTTAAGATTAAGAAATTCACGATTGTGATGTGTTAGCCCTTGACTGAAGTAAACATTAAAACTTTTGATTTTATAAAAATGCCGGAATCGAGCGATATTTCTGGGTCTTAAAGGGTAAAGCGTATATTCCAGATCTGGATGATTCAGTCTAAAAATCACAAGTCGCATTTCTGACCTTGAATTGCTTTGTGAATCCTAGTCGTCAAGGTTTTATCCCGCCCTTTTCCTGGCATTTTACCCTCTGGTTTTGAGACAGCTTGAATTTAAATTTTACAAAGTGTAGCCTAGTGGTTAAGGCATCGGCTTCGGGATCGCAGGGTCCCGGGTTCGATTCCCGACACCGCTAAAGACCCACCGAGTATATGCGGAGTACGTGCTCGTTAAATCTGTGGGTCCGAAAGTCCTGTGGTCCGTCATGGCACAGTTTACCACGGGTCCAGGTGTCTGGAGACTATTTCCCTCCCCTTCAGATACATGGCAAAATTGTGGAGGTGGCGATAGTGGCAGCATCTATCATATCATGAGGCAGAAGTCGGACTCCTGCCATTTATGGGCCTCACTTTCTCAGGAGCCCTTTGACTTGAATCCTTGTGGAGCTTGGGTATTCCAAGTGGCGCACGACAACAACAACAACAACAACAACAACCCTTTTTAAAATGAAATGTCATCATTTAATTTTAAAGAAATAGAAAATTTATTGATATAAATTGAAACATAATCCAAAGGCAACAGTTAAATCAAATCAAATATGTGTAGGAAGCTGAGTTATCAATTCTTCTAAAAAACAAATTCTATTTTTATTTATTACATTTGCGAAATTCAGAAAAAGAAACTTAAATCAATTATCTATCAAGTCAGTTCCCTAGAATATACATGGTTAATTGAATCACTTTTCCTCTTTGTTTATTATTTTAACAGTTCACTGCATCAATCCGAGAAGAAGAAGACCGTGCTTGGGATCGCCAAAAATTCGGCCAATAATCCTCCATCGGCTTTAATCCGCCAAATCCTTATACGGTTTATCCCTATTTAAAATGAACCGGTCTTGTTGCTATAGCGACCGCCATAATCAGACAAACTGGCGGGAGCTCTTCTTGTGATAGACAGACAGTAGTTCCGATCGCTGCGCAAGTGCGCGCAATTTGGATCGGTACGCCCATGGGTGAAATAATGTGTGCGCACCGCGCAGGTTGTTTTGAACGTAAATTCAACAGTGTTTACAAGGTAAGAACGAAGACTGCATTTGAAAGGTAGGAGTCTAAATGCTTTCGTGTCGTTCCACGGTGAACTTTGTTGCGCCATTTTGCCGAGCCCCAGAGTCTTTCAATGTTTTGCGTATGAACGCCGGTGGAAGGATCGCCGGTTTTGAATCACCGGTGGTAGGATCGACCATTTTGCAAGTAAGTTAGTGTCTTACCGAGTGATATCCGTAGTTTTGGTACATCCAAGAATACCGATTCCCTTTTATCTGAATCCTTACTGTTTCTGATACCCCCACAACGAGTTTGGTTATAGATAGGGCAGGGGGGGTTTGGGGGGGGCGGCAGCCCCCCCCCAACCTCAAGAAACTTTTATTTTTTATTTTCTGATGTTATAAAGATGTTTCTGATGTTAAAAATGTGTTTTTCGGCGATTCTGATGAAATCCCGTATTTTGGCGCGTTTTGGCGAAATTTGGCGAAGTTGGCGAAAACGATGGACGGGCTAATACGAAAGTACCATTTTTTGAAAATAAATTTGAAAAATCGATTTTTTGAAGGTTCAAAGGTACTAACTCCCCTTAAGCAATTGAAAATAATAAGAGACAAAACATCACTCTGTTTATAATTAATTTCGACAAAATCAGACTAAAAATTATAAATATTGGACAAAAAGTGTGAAATTTTAGCATAAAATGCCGTACATGTAAATATTTAGAATATATTTTTATCAACCTTTGAATAATATTTCATTTAGAAAGTACTTTTTTGGTGAAAAACATGTTTCATCTTAAAATATGGCGTCAATCGGTCGTTGTGATTGGATGCATAATAATTTGATTGACAATACTTGCTTTGTAACTGCGACCTTATCCATTACCTGAAAAAACGGAAATATTTTAAAATTGAGAATTGTTTTGAAAAATCGAACTGCCTACTCGGAAATCCGGAAAGAATCTGGACATTTTGATACCATATATGTGTCATTCGGTTCAGTAATTAAGAAGCCTTTCTCTGGAAACCGTTTACCAAAAAAATTTTTTTAGAATAGAGAGAGACTTTTTTTAGAATAGAGAAAAAGTTTGCCTTTTTATTAAACTGAAAAAAAAATCAAAACTACAATACAACACTGAAAAACTTGAAATTTGTGAACTTTATTTTTTGAGGCCTGAAAAAGTGCTATTTTCACTTTCTAATATCTCCTCGAATGTTTAACTCAAATAATACATTTCAAAAACATTAAAATCTTTACCAGAATTTGGAAGACCATCTCATCAGGGAGTACACACAAGGTCTTCCAGTACACATTTAATTTTATTTCTGGTAGGGATTTTAATGTTTATGAAATGTATTATTTAAGTTATGAATATCTTTATGGGATGTTGTTGCTTTTGCGTTCATTTCTGAAGAATATTCAATTTCTTTTATTAAAATTTATTAGGTTTTGTATTTAATATAAACCTAAATATATTTAGGTTGTGTATTAGGGTGGGTCATTTTCCTATGGCGAAATTTTTTTTAAAAAATTCTATCGGGCACAGCAAGAAAAAGGTGCCAAATGATCTCAAACTAACATGTGTGAAATATTATTCCAATATAAGAACTATTTTTGCCTCCCGATTGGCCTCAAATTCAACAAAAATATGTATTTTTTTAAAAAAATTTTATAAATTAATTTTTTTGTCGATAACTATTTAGAGCTCACAAATTAGGGTATTTTAAGGCAATTTTAATCATACTAGTCACATTTATGCATTTTTAATACAAAAAAAACCAACTTCCAAAGTGGCAATATAATGTATATTACCATATTAACAAAACAGGCGTATAATAGGAGGATCTTTTTTTGCCAACAAACAGTGGATTCTAAGTGGCAAATTTTAAATATTGGTAGATCAGATACATTCTCCCTCAATTATGGCCAGTGTAAAACGATATTTTTAAATTTTAAAAGTAGAAATAGTTGTATTTTTCATAAATGCCGCACTTTCAAAATTCAGCGGACAGTTGATTGGTCATTGGCTGGTCTTGGGAACCAAATGTGATGACATAAAATATGTTGAAACAAGTGTCTAATAGATAGTTTGTTTATAGGCAATATCATGATGGAGATTAGCCTCAGTAAGGATTTACCTAATTTTTTCTATAGCAATAGACACGCAGGCCCAGAAGTTTTTAGTTGGATGAAAAACATAACCCTTATAATAAAAAGAGGTTATAAGAAGCTGTTATCTGAAACCAAATTCGAAAAACTTTAACATTCTAGATAGAAGGATACTTTTATCTCAAGTCCTGAACCATGCGGGCGTAGAGCTCATTTCAGAAGCTTTAGCTGTAAAGAACGTTCCCTGCTTTAACAAAACTTTTTTGTACTGAGAAGTTATAGTCTATACTTACTCGAAGCTTTAAAACTGAGTAGTTACTATATACTATATAGGGAAAAGGATTGTGAGATGCTGAACTTTGCAAAATATAACAAGGAAATAGATCTGATGTAAATATCGTTCTTATAAATTGGATTGTAGAAAAATATATTGCATGGGTTTTTGAAATAGTCTGTTAAGAAAGGTGTTTTCATAACATATAGTCTTCATCTACTTTATCGTTATAAAATGTAAAATAGTTTTTAGGAAAAAATATTTAAAACGACTTTATTGAATCGCCAGTTTAAAAAAGGGATAAGTCCAAAAATGACAAATTGATTTTTCCATTCGTTGTATTTTTTTTAATTCAAATTTGGAATAAAATTGTCTTTCTTTTCTTTTTCTTTGTGCTGTAAACTAAGCCAAGATAAATATTTTTTAAGTTTAGAAGTGTTTTTAACTTTTTTTTATCGAGGGAATGTTTGACTCCATTGATATTCACTTACTCCATCGATACTGCCTTACAAGGTGTCGCGAAAAAACCGTTCAATGCAAAAACCGTTCAGACAAAAACCGTTCAAAAAACAAAAAAAACTCATAGCTTTACACATGTAATAAATTTGTTTGTTTTTTATTGAACGGTTTTTGAATTGAACGGTTTTTTCGTATAACCCCTTACAAACTAGGTTTCATAAAATTTTTGAATTTTATTTGCCTTATTCTTTTTATTTCTCCCTTTTGTGCTGATAACTAAGCAGAATTACAATTTAAATGGTCAATTTAAGTGGTTTTTGAGATGTTTCTTCCCTTTGAAAGTCATCAGGTTAAAAAAGGGAATAAAAGTTTAAAACGGTTAAACTTTTTTTTGCAACTGTAAAATATTTTTTAAGGTACTTATATTTATTTCGATGATTGATCTGTTTTCTAAATAGGGTCCTAAATTTCCAATTAAAATTTGGTGGTTTACACAACGAAAATTCCATTATAATGAGTTTACGATTAAAACTATGATAAATTTTAATTATTCATTTGCCTGCTAATTCCTTTTATAATCCCCCCATTGGTATTTACCAAAGTTTCAAATGAACCAATAATATCCCATGACCCTAACTAATAAAGAATCAAACCCCCAACATACACCATTCGTCGATACTAATCAAATAACCCTAGTAGCTGCTCCAAAATTGATTTACAGAAAAAGTTTCAGTGCGTAAACACATCCATCTCCCCTCGCATTCACTATAGTCTGTCGGTGGCGTGACGCAAACAGCCCCTCATCAGCTGTTTAGAGCCTAGAGACCCATTAGCCCAAAGGGCCACTCCCAAACGTACTGGAGACGTGCTTATTACGAAGCACTTCAAGGGATATATTATATTTCACCCCACCCTGAGCTCAATGGTTTTGCTGCTCAGCTCATTCATGGATATCTTTTGCCTCGATATATAGTTCATCCTTTTTCCAGTTGAGTTATTAGTTGGATCTACTGTCTGATGTGAATCCGATTTCAAGAGTATTATCACTCTGTTTAAGGTATCTTTCTATTTAGTTAGGGAAGTTGGGAGTTATATGAACCATTTCTGGTTCGATGGTTCAAGAGTGCACTGCAGATTTAACAGTTTTGAGGCTACTACTTTATCTGGAAGGAAGAGAGTAACAATATCCTATTTGATTAATTTGATATTAGATTATGGTTATTATAATAACTAAACAATACACCTATTCCTATATTTAGCTGAATGAGGTATTTGCATGAGTGAGGGATTTGCTTAATTTTATACTTTTTCGATACATTATGGTCAAAAACTCCCAAATTTCTGATTTTTAAGTTCAAAAATGTGTTTTAAATAAATTAAAATTCAATTTTAATTTTGCCAAAACGTCAGAAAAGTCACGTTATCAGAAAACGGGCTTCTATTGGATGTGACGTCACAGCGCATGAAAACCATTGTGTTTTCTGTTGTCACGTGATCAGAAAACGGGCTTCTATTGGATGTGACCTCACAGCGCATGATTTGGGATTCGAAAGTGTTTTCGCGCCCAAACTAAAAACGAAATTTCAAAAATTTATATCTCAGAAACTAGGCTAAGGAAATACTTGATCTAAACGTCATTCTTCATGTTTTTTTATCGACTATTTTAATAAAATTTAATCTCAAAACGTGAGAATACCTCATTATGTTAAAGGAGTCTATTTTGTCATTAGAGATGTAAAATGAACCAGTGGCGTACCCCGATAAAGAATTTTGGAGGGGATATTGGAGTTTGCGGTATATGGGATACCTATTGTTTTTTCCGGTGGTTAAAAAAAGGAGAATTTCTAAGTTTCAGGGAGGAATGTATCCTTAAATCTAAATCCCCCTTATGGCTATGTCGAGGTAGGTAGGACTAATCCCACCTGGTGTAGGAAGGCCTACACCAGGTCCAAGGCACCAAGCCGCTGTAATAAAATGAAGACCCTTTCCTGCTCATCCGACAATTGGTCCGGAGTGGCACCAATACATACAAATACAAATAAAAATACAAATTTTGTCGACCAGCTACAGGCTCGAAGGGGGACAAGGGGAGTTGAAAAGTGTAAGAGTATAAAATACATTTCTTAAAGGTGACATAGTTTGAGGCAAAATTGTGTATTGCACGATCTTTTAAATTCTTAAGGTTCAATAATATCAAGGTTTACTTAAACTTTCGATGTTATCATTGATACATGTCATTTTTCGTATGGAAACTTTTTGATTCATTATTGTATATTTCGATGAAATATTAATTTGAAATTTAGATATTATTAAGGGTTTTTATTGGATTAAAGTATGTATATGGATCTGTAATTTAGTACTTTTAATTATGGAAAATATATAAAATAATGACAACTGAAAACCAACTCTTTCATTTCCAAGTTCTTATAAATATTTAAAACTCTGTAACTATTAGCATCATAAAAAGATACACACATCCTAACCTTTCCTTAGAGCTATTATTTTTTAAATAGGAACTCTTTTCGTTTACTTCCTCTCAAGAAACTTTGTTTTCCTTCATCTTTTCCTTAGATAGGGAATAGCAGATTTGCATATAAGTATTATAATCTTAATTGAAAACTTACCTTCTTGCATTAAACATTTAACTCTCGTGGGCAAGATAATTACTCTGTACAAAAGAACTGGGTTTCTAAGAGCTCAACATCATTTCCCTTAAAGAGAAAAAAATATCTACAGCCGCTGTCAGCTTAACAATCAGGTGGAACATCAGTTCTTATTAGCCGATGAATAAACACATGATATTAATTTATGGAATCCATCTGTATTAGAATAATTTTATCTTTCATAAAGGCTATTAGATTCTCGTTTTATTTTTTTAAAAATGTTTCAAGATGAAGGGGGTGTTGGTTACTATGTATTTTAAGCATAAGAAAGATATTACAATTATGTAATACAAATTTTCATTATAATTTTTTGTTATTTATGCTGAAATATGAAAAGGAATTACATTATCATATCCCAACTACACCGTTCTTAGCAAAAAAATATAGATAGCGTTTTTCTGTTAAGAAATAAACAAAAAACATATTAATCTCACTTAATCACATTCATTCAATTTATTCCTTGGTTAGAGATAATACTACTTACAAGATCTGCATAAAAATGTTAGTGGTGAAAGCTACATAATTAATGTTAATAGTTTTTTCAACATTGCTTCCCCAAAAATTAATAACTATACATAGTATACATAGACACCTAGATTTTTAATGTCACTTATTCGTCAATTATATTTAAGAAAAAAAATGAAAAATATTTTTAAGTACAAGTATATAGAATATGTGATTTCTAATATAAAACAACTTTCCTGGAAAACGATTAAAAAAATTATGTAGGTATAACATATTATTTTTAACATACATTTTCCATAGATGTTAAAAAATCTAATATTTGATTGTTAAAATGCTTTTCTGATTACTTTTACTGTTTTTAGAAAGGTTAATATCCCCCTATTATTTGTTCTTATTCAATTCAAACATTTACATTTAATAAATATTTAGACAAGTTCCGAAGCTTTTTTTTCCACTTTACCATTATAACCAACAAATACTAATTCAATAACTGGAAAGAATTTTTCTAAAGAAATACGTGAATAAATTTCCGCACTGTTTGTTTGAAGTCACAGTTAATACCAGGAATTTTTTTAGTTCAATAAAGCGTAATATTAAGTTAAATATGGAATTAGTTTTAATAAAATTTAATTAGGTGTCTTTGTTAAAAGGGATGTATTTACAGGGTAAAATATGTTTGAAGGTAGTTATAAAGTTAACATCGCGTTTGTTTAATTTTTTGTCATATTTTGCTGTCGTTACAGTTGCATAATTGTTTTTATGAATTATTGTTGCTAAAATTGTTTTTGATGGTTATTTTTAGTCAAACAACTGGTTTAGAAAATATACAGAATAAATTTTTCGAGTATGCAAAGCACTTTTGCTTTAATAATATTTTTCCGGATATAATTACTACATCCGAACTAAATTATAAATATGTACACTCAGGAAATGATATTGAAATTATACATCGAAACACATCTGGTTATAAATTATGGAGATTTTTTTAATGTAAATGAAATTATCTCTCCAATAAGAAAATTATCAAAACTTTATTTCATCAAAAAGCTAAAATGTTACAAAAACACAAGACATGAACGTTACACTTTTCAGAAAAATATCGGATCACAAATTTCATTTAACCGCAAGAACGCCTGTAAATGTACTTCCCCGCAAGTATCATCTTAAGGCAGTGAAGCCAACTGAAATGAACCGATACATTTTCAGCCATCGATAAATTTTGAATGAGATGTATCAAATTCAAGTAGATATTTTAGACTAGTATTTTTAGGAAAGACCTGTGTAGAGCATTTTCAATCACATGACTCGGACCTAGCAACTGCCTTAGCAACAGATTATTTTACCTACAGAAGTTAACAGTTAAAAGGAAATAACTGGTCATGGAATGATTCTATTGGAGCATTTGCAATCATATGATAGCAACAGATACAGCCGCACCTAGCAACGGCCTTAGCAACAGACTGTTTGATCTACAGCAAGGAAAAAATAAATGGTCGTGACGTCACCTGAAAACACTCTAGAGATAAATAAATTTTTACAATTTTTTTTCAAATCAAAATCAAATCTTTATTATTGACACAACACAACACACATATACAACAAGTATACATAGAACAAACACCCACAAAAAACCCCAGAAAAATAGTTATGTGGCATCAAAAAAGCAAAGCTCGTCCTTAGTCCCAAACAAAAATTCACAACATGGAAACAAAGCTGGGCCGACTCCATTGTAAAAAATTTTGAATATTACTTCAGTATAAGTTATTCCATTAATGAAATCATGAATTCCAAATTTAAATTCAAATTTATTGATAGTAGATTTAAGATTTTGATTTAATTTATTAAATATATAAGGTCCTAAAAACACATGTGATTTATGAAATATTTCTTTTTTTGAATTGGGTATAAAATAATTTCCTTTTATATTTCTGAGTGCGAAGTTACTGGTTTTAATTTGATAGAAAGATTTGTTGTTGAAGATGAAAAGAAGCAGCAAGAGGAAAATAAAAAGTTATCTAACATTAAATATGGGCTTAGATAAAGAATTATTTTTTATATGAGATAAGACTAGTTAGTAAGTGGATAAGATATCTAATATTATTATGGTAATCTGAGGCATAACAAGTTATTCCATAGCTAATTACAGATTGAACCCAGGCAAAGTATAAGGTTGTCAAAAACTTATGGTCAATACGTTTAAGTTTAAAGAATCTAAAAACCGTAATTTATTTATTAAGTAACTGATATGAGACTTCCATTTTAAATTACTGTCGAAATGTATTCCTAAATATTTAATGGAGTCAACCCGCTTAATTTCATCACAAGATGATACTTCATCGCAAAATTCGAAACAGATATCGAAACATTTTCTTATTTTAATAAATTTCTACCTAATATATAGGTATCTCTAGTTAAAATCGTGTTTTTAAATTTAACCAAAAAGAAGTATCAAGTTAAATAAAACAGCTTATTTTTTTTATAATCTAGAATTCCTCTTTTTTCTTCAATTCTATTGGCAGTATTAACATCACTTTAATTCTAAACAATATTTATAACCACTATTAAAAAGTAAAAGAGAAAAAAAATAATTAAAATTAATCTTAATCACTATTTCCGTTCAATAACTCTCACTAGTACTCTCAACAATTATGTTATAGTTAAGTCAATTGTACAATAAACTTGTTTAATTAACCCAAGCTGTAGAAGGGTTCCAATACAAACAAAAAGAAGGAAACTACACATAAAATAAAATAAACCACATGAAAAATCAGTATTGAAACGAACAGACAATCCATCAAACACGAGACACAAACATTCAAAAACGCTGCTTCAGCGACGAGAGGAAAAAGTAAAACCCAAACTGTCACCAACAAAGCTGCGCATGCGCCGCGTTCGCACGCGCTGCCGAGCCACAGCACAACAAACCGTTTGCTAGCAAATGGAAGTTCGTCGCCGGTTGAGAAGGTTGCGCTGGAGTCTCTCCGGTCACCCTCTGACACGAGGATATTCCGACCCCCCAATCGAGTGACATCGAGATAGTTGTTGACAATCCTTTGAATATTGTGATCAGGAATGAAACGGGTATATATGCTTGTGATGGTCGGTTGTTGTTGACTGCGCTATTTTGAAGTTAGTGTTGTCTCTGAAAGTTTTAAGAGTTGTGGGGAATATACTGGGGGATGTATTTCTGAGAAGTGAATAATTTAGAAGAGTTGAGGAGTTTTATAGCTGCTGTTGTTGCGGACACTGTGTGATTCTGTTAGTCTGAATTATCACTGGATGTTCGCTGGGATAACGTGAAAAGTTTTTTTCGTGTGATCTTACTGAATTTGGATGGACTTGCTCTATTGATGTTTCATCAAGGATTATAAAAATATCAACTAAGCCTTGTCATTTTTCGTATAGTTATAAAACCGAATTTTTAATAGAAAAAATTGGTGTTTATCTTCTGATTATACTTTTTGGTGTGCATGAAAGAAGTATGATTCAAAGATACTTATTTTACTGACCCTATATTGCCAGTGGAAGCTTTCTTTTGATGAAACGAATAATTTACCTTTCAGACATTTCCTTCTGAAATAATTTCATAACTAAAAACTGTTGCATACAGCACACACACGCCTTTTCTTCAATACATCTTCCACAAATAGGAGATGCTCCTTCAATGGTCAAAATAAACTAAGCAAAGGATACTATCTCTCGTTACTATATTACAGATTTATCGAAATCTAGTCATTGGATATTTTCAAAAAAACATTATCAACCAGTGGATATCGTCTCCATCACCGAATTAACGCAACAAATTCACCATTTGATGCTCTCCATCTGAGAATCTGCATCGTCCAGCCCTCCACTCGCTCCCGGTGACCGTGTTCGGCACGTGCGATGACCAGATGAGCGACCAGAACATCGTGCGCGAGTGGCTCAAGTACCTGGAGCTCGAGCAGTACTATGAGAGCTTCGTGGACAACGGCTACGACGACTTGGAGATGTGCAAGCAGATCGGAGAGCCGGATCTGGACGCCATCGGGGTCCGGACGGCCAAGCACCGGAACCTGATCCGGCAGGCGGTCCGGACGCTGCTGGAGAAGGGAGGCACCTCCGTCTATATCAGCTTGGAGGAGTGCAAGAGCATTACTGGACAGGTAGGATTTTTCTCTCTGCTTTTTTACCGTTTTTAACCATCTAATGCCCTCTGCAAGAAATAACCATGGAGAATTTTTTTGTGTGTAATCATGTAGTAAAGGGCCAAATAAAATAAAAAGGCCCAATTTTTTTTAATTTTGAATTAAGACTTAAGGTAAATGTGGGTATAGTGGATACTTTAAGGGAAATTTTTGCTCAAATTATCAATAAATAGTACCAACCTATTTGCTTGGAAACGGTTATCCTATTTTTAGGTTAACTGAATCTTCTTCTTTCGATTTTGCCATTAAACATTTTAATTAGATTGGGTAAAGTAGTTTTAATTAGTTTTTAAAAAGTACTCCAAATTGCATCTATAGTGGCCACATAGATGTAGCTGTTGTATGTGTGGACAAAAGGGGTTTGTACATGAATTTGAGGGTTTTTTTGGTATAGTCGTTTAGTTCTACATAAATCTTCCTTCCCAACGAAATGTTTTTTATATCAAATCAAATTAACTTTATTTAAAAAATACTAGATAGTTTCCTGCCCAAAGCCTACGCCAGGGATGGCGAACCTTTCTCCATTAGTGTGCCATTTATAATACGGTTTATGGTTTTCAGGTGTCAAGTGTGCCACTTGTTATTTTTTTAATAAATTATCTCTAAACCCTTGGAAAAGGAAATCCGTGCCTTTGAGGGTCTATAGTTCAGAACAGAAGTTTACAAGTACTCAAGGGCTCCAATCGAAGGCACCACAAGTCTAGTGGTGGGCCGTAAATTCAGGGTGTATATAGAAATTATTTCGAGAGGGACCAACAATTATTATTCTTCAGTCCCTCTCATTCATGTTGTCAATAATGAAGATCCGACTTAAGTCTGGGGTCCATCCCCAGACAATTTCTTGGAAATTTGTCCCTAAAAGCATGGGTTTGAACTAGTTTTTGGTGCATCTAGTCCGAATTTTGGACATACATTTTAAGTTAGGATTTTGATTTTCATGAGTATTTAGAAAAAAGTTTGTGAATAATAAAGTTTCATGTAGAAAAGGGGGGTTTGGGGGCACTCCCCCAGAAATTTTTTGAAAATTTCACCCCAAAATACTGGGTTTTAACTTGTGTTGGTATACCTGGTCTGAATTTTGGAGGGGGGGGCCGGCCCCATTGCCCCCCTTATTTACCCGCCCTTGTGAAAAGTAATCAGGCTCCTTTTGCATCCATGATTTTGTTTTCTCGGCCAATACCAGTTTCGTGATTTGCTTACCTTTGCTGACAAAAGGGAAAAGGGGGTCCAAAATGACCAATAAAATAGATTTACATAATATTTGAACGGCCCAACGGCACCTAAGAGGTGAGTGGGTGTTCGGGGGTCCTCCCCCGAAAAAATTTTGAATTTCAGCAGGCTAAAAAGTGTTCTGAAGCTAATTTTGATTAGTTTTTAGGTAGTAGGAAATCTCTGGTTCAGAACTAAAGGTTTCTTTTGTGTCATTTTTAAGGAATGTCGCGTGCCACCGTTATACCAGTCGCGTGCCACCCAGTGGCACGCGTGCCATAGGTTCGCCATCCCTGGCCTACGCTGTAGCTGATTTGAGAGGAGTTAAGCATGTAATTCAATGTTTTGGAAACCTTGCTTCCCGAAGCCAGAAGAAAACCCAATTCATACAACACTCATTTTAAAGCACAATCAACAGTTTATGAAGAAAAACTGATTCAAATTCAATGTTATTTACGTTTCTATTAGAAGCCATTGCAGTGGCCACTATTGGCAAATCTAAGATTTTGTGTTGGTAAAGTGGCCACCCCCATAAATCCTCGTAAAGTCAAAATTTTCAAATAAATTTTATTCATTATCATTTTACACACTCTTCTTTATCTTAATATAAATTTAAAAGTCAATCAAACAGTAATAAATACAAAAAAATCAGTTCCGATATATCCGTTTCCTTACGCGATTCAATAAGCAAAATGAAATTTTAGTCACTCGGCCGATGTTGTTATTTTCAAATATTTAAATTTCCTTCCCATGCTGATCTGTGGTATCGGCGGTAATTTACCAGCTTACCTGATTGTACAATCTACTGTGCCTATGAATTTTGACGCTGTTTGATGCCTCTAACTCGTTTTATTTAAAATTAATCAGCTAGGTGGCCACTATTGGTACAGTGTCCACTATACCCACATTTACCTTAATACATTATTGAACTTAAAGGTACGATTATCGTTGTAGTAACTTAAAAACCTGCTGAAAATAGCTGCTTCATGCTGAAAATTGAAGCTAAACTAATGGTAGCACATATATGCTATCATGAACAGTAGAGGGGTTAATTCATTTAGATCAAATATCATGTAAGCACTTTATGGTAATTTGAATACACTCTCCCCATTGTTAGTAAAAATAAGCATGGAAATATTCATTGGGGTTGTATGGAAGCGATGACCCCTTGAGATGTTTCAGGATATTCCCTTTTTCCTCCAATGATAAAGGCTATTTTCCTTGAAATCAGGGATATAGAATCCTCTTCAAAGTTTCTAGCTTGCCCCCCCCCCATTGCCCGAGTACTTAATTTGAATCCACCTATGGCAAACTGTTCCCTCATGCTATTACGTAAAGAAGCAACAGCGCCCGTTTTTTGTATAAAATTTTAAACAGTAGTATAATATAATTTTAAAAATTTAGAATAAAAAAAGTAATTCTGATTGAAATGGAAAAAAAATCATACTTGATTTTTTTCATAAGTTTGATTATTTTTGTAAGTTACATAGGGTATTTTTTGTATATAAATGGTTTTTGATGCTTTGTGGGAGCATTGCATATTCCCTTGTCAGCCCCTTGATATCTCCGCCTTGTCCCCCTCCCTTCAGATGCTTACGTAATATTTGGTCGACCCCTATTGGCTAAATTAGTTTTTGAGATTAAGTTTGTGCATAGGGCATGTTTTTTTCCGAAACGGTAAACGTTTTTAATTTGCTCAAGAATGAGATTTTGCAAAAAAGCAGAGATAAGCGGAGTGAACTTTGAAGTTTATGCTGTAATTAAGAAATTATTAAGGATACAAAACTGAACTTAAGTTATAAAAAATGTAGATAATTCACACCTATCAGATTTGAGAAACTATGGGGAAAGTTAAAAAACAATGTTCGCAAATCGATGTTATATTTTGATTACATTTTATTATCTGTTATTAAAGTCGGATCATGAGAGTACCATAATGAGAGGGCTTAGAGGGATTGTGGATTGTTAAATGATAATGAAAATAATTTCACGAAATTCTGTATGTAGAACATCTAAAATTTCCCCGTACTTTGACCTATAGCTATTCAAACAAGTGAATTTATCACATTGAACAAACACAAAACGTAAGCAATTACTCAAAGAGCAAACGTCTCACGATAACATCTGGGTTCGCACACAAGTTGAAAACAAAGGACGTCGTGACTCGTGACTGTCCAAACCACCGTGATTGGATCTGGACGTCATGAGGTCATTTGTCATGCATGTCCAGTTGCGCTAGTTTGTGGGCAGACGATCACTATCAGGAGTCTCCTCCATCCCTCCCTCTACGACATCAGACGACATCAGAAACAGTCTGATGGGTATTCCCCACAGAGTTCAGGAGGGGACGTCGTTTGCTGTTGGGGTGTGCGTTCGATTTCGGTGTTCTATTGTGAGGGGAGGGGGGAGTTAATACGGCGTGGAATGGGATGTTTTGTGCGGGGGTGGCGAGGGGGTTGATTGGGTGATTTCGGGCGACTTCCGCGTTCGAATAAGTTGTGTGGGGTTGGTTGTTGAAATGTTTTGCAGGAAGCTGATGGCGATTTCCTTGTTTTGGAACGAATGATGGAGTGAAGGGAAGTGGGTGGGGTGAGGTGGGGGGGGGAAGGTTTGAAAATGGGGATTGATACGATGAGGGTTTTGGAAAAATGCATTTAATGCTAATTAACAGGCTGAGAAGCTGAGGTTTAGAATTTCAATTCGAATAGTAAAGGAGTTGAGTGATAAAAATTTGTTGTCAGAGAAATAAAAAGTGGACAAGAAGGTCATTTTGTGGAAAGGGATTCATAAAATACCAATTTTTTTCGTTGGTATGTCATCAATTTGTATGAGGAAAAAATTACATGATCCTTCAATAGCATTGATGAACACTGTTGTAAATTTAAATTATCTTTGGGTTTGGTATAGGCTCCCGTTAATCAAAGTAAATTTTCTCGAGTATCTAAGTTCAATTTAGGAAAAAGATCTTCCAGTTTATACGTGCAAAAAAATTTTCTTTGTGATTATTTGAAAGTTTCTTGCTAAAACATTTTCACAATGAAATTGATGTAACATAAAATTTTCCACTAGAGTTGTCATTTTAAAATCACCTAAGTATACTCATTGATTTTCAATAAATGACATTACAGTATTTTAAAACCAAAATTTTACGGAATATCTTTTTAGACATCATAGTTGAATTTTCTTTTCTTTAAAACATGTTAGAGGTAGTTCACAATTTGAGTTTATTAAAAAATAAGATCCACTCTATTATGTTGTTCTTTTGATTCCCTTCTTTACTTTCATCATCTTAAGTAACACAATGTGAAAGATCTAAATAATTATTGTGCACAATTAATATCATCGTTCTATTGTTATGACATGCACGTAAAATCAATATACTGGGAAGTCTTCTTTGAATAAAAGTAACAGAGATTCATCAAAAATTAAAAGCCTCCCTTTACTTGAAGATAATCAATGGATGGAAATTCTTTTAATTAAGACAAGCTAAAAGCCATTGTCTTTCTTAAGTACTTGAATCTTTTGTTTCATAAGTGAACTTAACCTCTTATTCTAAAATAAAAGTTTTTTTTTCTTCATATAATGAAGAGAAGCGAAAAAAAAACCCTGGTTCACAATGGAGTAAGTTAAAATAGCGCCCATGAATCACATGGGAAAGTCCCGTTACTATTTATGTAAGGTTATTCGCAATTATTCCCTAACATCTGTTTTGGTCGTGGGTCTTTTGAAAAGAAAAGACAAACTGATTTAATATTCATCCATCTACTGAAAAATTGGAAATCGATTCTTTTAGGAGTGGAAGGGGATGCTGTTATTCATTATTCAACCCTCTTTGTTTCGTGGGGAATTTCTTAAGTTTTAAGAAAAGAAACTTTTAACCATTTCAGGAGCTAAATTTCGAGAACACAGTTTCTCTGGTTCGGAATTCATTCTCTTTCGTTTACTAGTACACGTACCCATACTGTTTTTCCGTGTCACGAATATGGAATAAATCCTGCCGGCCGGCGTATATTTTACCTCTTGTGCTATACGTGTGCGTTTAAACTCCCGGAATACTTACGGTTGTTATTTCACGGGGCTTTGCGTTTTTGAGAAGTCGAGTTAAGAATCTTGTTTTATATTGGAACTAGCGGATATGCCCGGCCTTGCACGGGTTGAGTGTATATAAATTAATTTTTTAAGTTTTCTGATAATATATTTCTAACTAGCGGATATGCCCGGCCTTGCACGGGTGGAGAGTATAAATTTATTTTTTTAAGTTTTCTGATAATATATTTCTAGTTTTGTACATCAGCAATTACCACAATCATCCCGGTATCATAGGCACCTTTTTCATACTCTTGTGCTCCCGGTAATTTTTTTTAAAATTTTTTTAAATTAAATTTTCTCAAAATACATTTATAATTTTGTAAATCAGCAATTACCAATTTTCCCGATATCCCAGGCGCCTCATCCCGGTGGTCCCGGTAATTTATCATTTCCCGGTATTCCCGGTAATTTTTCTTATCCCGTTGTTCTCGGTAATTTTTTCCGATCCCGGTGTTCTCGGTAATTTTTCCTATCCCGGTGTCTTTTTTCCTCTTAATAAAGTAACAAATTTGAAACTATAATAAAAAGTCTAGTAAATAAGTCTAGTGTGAACTAACAAATTTAAAACTGTAATAAAATATCTAGTAAGTTGAAATGTCTAGTGAACCGTCTCATTTGAAACAACAATGTTTGATTTTTAAGTCGTTTTCCATGAAAAAAGTTTAAACTTTTCCATAAATATTTAAATTTTAAAGGAAAATACCTTAAAATATAGGAAACTAACGTTTCAAAATTAATTATTTGAATTTATTTTGGTGTTTTTACAACTGATATAGTTTTTAAATGGACAATTATCGAGTTTTTCATGTTAAAATATTTGATTTTTAGAGGTTTTCATCTCGTTAACAATAGTGAGTCGAGCAGATCTACTCTGGTAGAGAAATGGAGAAATAAGCGTTTTCGGCTATAAATTCGCTAATTACTCGTAATTATTCGATTTTCGAGCTTGGAAAACTTGACAGTGATCGTCCTCGCCTCGAGATACGCCTATGTACCGAGTTTTGTCCACGCCTTCGGCGTGGTTTTGGAGGAGATGCGTTACATACATACATACATAGCCACAAACGGTTTTAGTTATATATAGATTTTGTATATCGGCAATTACCACAATCATCCCGGTATCCAAGGCGCCTTTTTCATACTCTTTTGCTCCCGGTGATTTTTCCTATCCCGATGTTCATGGTAGTTTCTCTCTCTCCCAGTGTTCCCGATATTTTCCCATTTTTCCAGTGTTCCCGGTAATTGTCCTCTATCCCGGTGTTCCTGGTAATTGTCCTCTATCCCGGTGTTCCCGGTAATTTTTCTCTATCCCGATGATCCCGATATTTTTCCACTGTCCCGGTGTTCCCGGTAATTTTCCTCTTTTCCCGTGTTCCCGGTAATTTTTCTCTATCCCGGAGATCCCGGTAATTTCTCTAAGTGTAGTGAAGCGTATTTCATAAAAAAATGCCTTATTTTCCACTCTGTTTCTATGAAAAGAATTTACATGTTTTCATGAATATTTTATTTTAGAGAAAAATACTTACAGTAAAGAAAAATATTTTTTTTTAAAATTAATTATTTGAACTTATTTTGGTGTTTTCAGAACTGTAGAAACTTTTAAATGGACAATTATTGAGTTTTTTTCTAATAAACATGTTGAATTTTGAGATTTTCCTCTGATTTACAATACTGAGCCAAGCAGATTTACTCTAGTAGACAAATTGAAAAGAAAATAAAACATCTAGTAAATTGAAAAGTCTAGTGAACCGCTTCATTTAAAACAATGTTTTATTTTCAAGTCGTTTTCCATGTAAAAAATTTTAAACTTTCACATAATTATTTAAATTTTAAAGAAAAAAATATTGAAATAAAGGAAAATAAGGTTTCAAAATTAATTATTTGAATTTATTTTGATGTTTTTACTACTGATATAGTTTTTAAATGGACAATTATCGAGTTTTTCCTGTTAAAATATTTAATATTTGAAGGTTTCCATCTCGTGAACAATAGTGAGTCGAGCAGATCCACTCTAGTAGAGAAATGGAGAAATAAGCGTTTTCGGCTATAAATTCGCTAATTACGCGTAATTGTTCGATTTTCGAGCTTGGAAAAGTTGACAGTGATCGTTCTCGCCTCGAGATACGTCTATATACCGAATTTTGGCCACGCCTGCGGCGTGGCTTGGGAGGAGATGCGTTACATACATACCCACACACATAGCCACAAACGTTTTTAGTAATATATAGATAGATAGATTAAGTATTTATATCTTTTGAGGATTCAAAAGTTAAGGTTCCAACAGTTTTAAATGGGCTGTTAGGTAGTTAGTCTAGTTTCAGTGTTAAATTGAATACCTTTTTTTTATCAACTGCGAGATAGAATTTTTTAAGATGGCAGTCAGGAAATGTATTTTACAGTATAAGTTTATGTTTTTCTTAAACATCATTCAAATGAAAGAGAGAAAAAAGAACAAAAAGACCAAAACTATAGTCGATAGATAAATACCATTACAATAAGTTTTTATTTTTTATTCTATCATTTATCAATGATTTTCGTACCATTCATCTAAACTTTTGAGCTAAAACTTAATAGTACTTACTTAGCTTAGTTTATAAATAACTAAATGTGAAGTTTCCAAAGTTTCTATAAACTATAAGGACTTGTTTTTCTCAAAATATGAAATGCAGCAATTAAGAAAAGAAAGATTTTTAAGTAAGAAAAAATAATTTGGTAAAATTTACTTCAAAGCTAAGAAAATAGATGTTGATTTAACAAAACCGTTTCGGTTAAAAAGGTTTTGGATAATATCATAGCAGTGCTACTGTATTTTTAAACGGTTTAAACGTGTCTCTTAAGGTTAATACTTTTTTTTATCAAATAATTATAAGTTATTTAAAGAGTGGCGTTGATATAAAAAGATACAATACTATCACACGTTTTATGCTAAGTCAAGTTTTCCATTCATAACACTCATTCATATGTCACATTATAATTGTTTTTGGGACAGACAATCAGGATGTAGAACAGGAGTCTTTTTTAAATTTTCAATGGAAGGTATGAATGGATTTATGCATGAAAAATGTTCTGTAATGAAAAATGTAATGCATGAAAAATGTTCTGACAAGTACAAAAAAGACCGAAAAGGATGTCAGGATATAAAATTCAAAGATAATCTGAATATTTTTACAAGTTAAATGCGTATTATTTTATGTTTTTTGATTTACATAAACCATCTTGACTTAATAATGATGAACAGAATTTCGGCTCAAAAATAAGACGGAAAATTTAAAGAGTGCAATAAAAAGTAATTTTAATTTTGTAAAAAAGTTGAACTATTTAAAATAACTTCTGAGTCTATGGGCTGAACTGGGTCCGTGAACAGTAGCTTGGAGACCCCTGGTTCTCAATGAAAACAGGAAACAGAATATCGTTATTACCAATTCTCTAGATTCATGCCACAGATGCCTCACCAAAAGGGTTAAGCACAAGCAGCCTTCCTCTGTTGCATCCTCCAATAAACGAGTCAATTACTTTATTATTTCGTCCTCTGCTTCCTGGCTGAATCATCTCTAATAAGGCAAACCCAGAAAAAGAGCGTTACAACTCCTTTTAGTGACCATCAATTATCTCCCTTGTAATGAATGTAAAACGAGACCGCATCTGCTTAATGCGTGGTCAGATTGCGGAGAAATTAGTATTCTTCCGGTGTAAGTGAAAAGCTCCTCTACTACAGCGAAAAAAAAAGGTATAGGCGTTGTGGAAATGGTCAAAGGGATCCTTGCGACGCCCGGTATTGTCACTAATCATGTGAAATGCGATTAGCTCCGGTCATGTCCTCCCCTAAATTGTTCTTTTGACTGCTCGAGTGGAAATATATATAGAATCGGATGATTCATGTCGGTTAATTATTTTTTATCTGCTTGTTTTCTGGGCTGTTGTTTTTGCGTTTTATGTGGAAGGCGCTCATTAGTTGGTTTTGTAGTAACCACGAATTTCGATGTATTTATCAACTTCTTAATTGAACCGTCCGCCAGTTTGTAAAAGAGAATAAGTCCAAAAAACGACGAATCGAAAGGAAATGAATCGACAAAAGAAAATGACGAATCGACTTTTTGTGTTCAAATAAATCTCCTGGTTTTGCTCTACACATAAGTGAAAACAGGGAAAATATAACTACCCCCTACAGGCAGATATAGCCCCCTACATTTAGCTAAACCGATCTCCATTTATTTAGTTTTTTAATAAAATTAGAAATTTAAGTTAATTTTTCTTTCTGTTCTTCTTTGTCCCGTATACTAAGCTAAAATACATTTGTTTTGATTTTAAAAGGTTTTTTATTCGACTAGGGGGCTCTGCCCTCTGCTCGCTATCGCTCACCAACCCCCGGAACTGCTTCGCAGTTCTTTGAAGATCGCTTCGCGATCTTAGCGAGCAGAACTCGCTTGTTTCATCTCAATACCATGTAATTACCAGTAAAACCTGGAACTGTCTGCTTAGTTAATGATAATTTAATATCGAAACTTTTTATCTCTCTAACTTATCAATAACTTAACTTGGACCATTACTACAAAAATAAATATGTAACTAAAATATTCCTCTTTAGCTTACCAATAATTTAATCGAAATGTTTTCAAAAAATATCCAGCAAGTCTACTAATTGTCATCAACCATCTTAGAGAAAAAAACATGCCATAAAAAACTTTTAAATTGATAAAGTGCACGTGTGTATCCAGTGAATATCGGAAATAAGAAATCAGACTCATAAAAATCATTGCCTGTTTCTCTAGTGAACGACCAGAAAGAGAAGAAAAAACTTAAACTTTGTATCTTAATAATTCTAAAACTAATTCGAATTTAAAAAAAAACGAAACGCCAATAATCTAATAAAAAATATTTGCATGTGTGTTTAAAATATCATAGTTCTACTGTGATTAGTTTTTCTATTATAACGAAAAAACCGAAAAAGGGTAAAAAATTTCGAAATTTTAGAATTTAATTGCTCCAAAAATAATTCGAAATTCGAAAAAAGGGCGACGAGGTGCAAAATTTCATACCTAAGAGTATGCGTCTGCAAAAAATCATGTTTCTGCTGTAAATAGATTTTGCTGGGGGCGAACTCGCAGCAGAAAAAAATAATTTTCGACTTTGACATTAAATAACTTCAGAACTAATTATCTAATTAATTAGGTCAGGAAACTGAAATGACCCTCATACATATGTCTACCAACGGTCAAAATTTCATAATATTCCTTCAAATAGTTTTTGCGTAGTGATAGTTCAAAGTGTTAAAAAATAAAATTTTCAAAATCAGCGGTGACGGCGACGGTCACTGTTACTTTTTTTTAATTCAAAATCATCGGTGACGGCGACGGTCACTGTTACTTTTTTTTAATATAGAGAGATGAGCGTTTGATTCCATTGATATTCTCTTACTCCATTGATACTTCCATAATATGACTCAGTTTCATAACAATTTCTAATACTATATCCTGTCTTAGTCTTTCTATTTTCCCTTTTTGAGTTGTCAACTAGGCAGAAATGTAGTTAAATTTTGATTAAAGTCGTTTTAATCGTTTCGAAAGGTTAAAAAAGAGTCCATTAACTTTTTTCAGCTGTAAAATATTTTTAAATGTTAATATTTTTTCGATGATTGTTTTGTGTTTTAAATAGGGTTTTGAATTTCCATTAAAAATTTGGTCGTTATGCAACGAAAATTCCATTGCTAATAAAGTTTTTTTTCTATTTTCTCAAAATTTAGTGTTTGGACTTATTCCCTTTTTCAAACTGAAGAATAAAATTTACTTATACAATAATATTCTGGGGATAGTTTCTTTTATACTTATGGATAATTTCTTTACACTTATATTCTAGGGATAATTTATTTATACTTCATACACTAATACTACATTCACACATGAAAAGTTAATCTACTTTAATTGCTAATCTAGCTTAAATATAGCATTGTGACAATGCTATATTTAAGCTAGATTAGCACTTAAACTAGATTAATTTATACGTAATTCTTATATATTTTATACGTAATTACTTTAATACTTTTTATACGTAATTCTTATATATTAAACTTATTTCACCTCTAAAATAATTCTTATTCCCTTATTATTGCCCGAGTCATACTAAGCCCATTTCTCCCAATTACAACGGAATGTCGAATGTTACTTGAATTTTCTTCAATTTAGTAGTTCCTTTAAGAGGGAAAGTAAACAAAAATAAATCTTTTTCCCGATTGTTTATGAATTATTTTCTAATGTTTCAAAATCAATGCAAAATATAAATGCATTTTTCTCCTATCATATTCTACCAAAGCTGTACTTAACGTAAGAATTTATCGTATCCCTAAAGACATAATGATTTACATTTTCTATAATTTAGAGAAGGATGCTGTTTCAAGTTCGTTAAATATCGCGATATCCCTGGGGACGAATTGATTCCAATCCAAGGCACGTAGATGCTGATTAGTTTCGTTATTGGCATAAGCGATCAATGAATCGATGACGATCAGCTTTGTTTCGAATGTTCCTCTATCAAAAACGGATAATTCACTAGTTTCATCATTATGCTTTATTATGAGAGTCTAATTGTTTCGATGAGTTAATTTCGTAATTAAGATTTGTTGTTGGTTACAGATTTAAGGAGGATGCATATTACACGATATTAACTGATATTGTCTCTAACGAAAGGGTGTCAGTTAATCGACGATTTTATTGGTTGTTATTAGAGCAATGTTGGTTATTATCGTGTGCAACTAGGGCAAAACGAAGAGTCGTATACTGTCTGTCTAATTTGAACTTGAATTAATTATGTAGTAAATAGTTAAAGTCTGAAATTAGTAAGCCTTTTTATTAATTGGTTGATTAATTAATTAAATATCCACTGTTTTGTTTATACAATGTGAGAAACGTTGTTACTTGTGGTATAGTTCGAACGCCCAGTAGTTTAATAAATCACCTCCTCCTATAAAAAAACCCATCAAAATATCGCTACTTACGATGTTTTTTTAATTGACTTATACGTGTGATATATAAAATGTCGTCAAGAAAATTCTATAATATAGATTTGCACCCGACTAATCCTTAAGCATCTAAACCTTATCTTACTAACGATCCCTCTCAGAAGAACTGAATAAAAATCTATAAAAACATATTTTCACTTCAACAAAAAAGAACTTATCACTAATGATCTCTATAAAAACCTAATGATATTAGAATGATAATGAGTCAATAGAAAAAGTAGGAGTGTAAATAATTAATAAAGGTTTAGGCATCATTTAGTTTCCTTAACCTTTTTAGTCCTAGATCACCCAAAATCGCCATATTCCATTATAGGGTTAATACGAAAATTTAACAGTAGGTAGTATACTATAGTAAATTTACTAGCAATTTAAATTATTAACATTACCTATACTACTTTCGAAATCAAGGACAGAGTTATAAAGCATAAAATACAATCCCAATCTAAATCTACTAAAACACCTTCCTCCTTTTCTCTAGCCCCCCCCCCTCCTCATTAAAGCCTGTCATATAACAAGGAGTCGGCTTTTCAAAAGGAGGGTTAAAACTTTCTTTCGTCCCAGAAACTATAGTCGTCAGCCTTAAAACCCGATCGTTTGAGCCCCTTAACTACACCCAACCCTTATTGTATCGCTCGGTTAACGCGTGGTTTCGAATATTAAAACGTCGCACATAACGACTAGCAGTAGTGATCGGTGAATAATTAAGAGTGCTTTTCTGACCCTAGCTAACAAACCTATTACACGCCCGGTTTCCTGGTTCATGAATCAATAATATGCAGTCCGCTGATTGCACGAAAAGAATTTGCGGGCTTTGGTGTAATTCCTAGGTCTCAGCAGAGATGGATATTCACTAGGCCTGCTCTGGGATATTATGAATAGGATATTTGTTTCTTTTTCTGGGTTCTGACGGACGGAAGAAGTTATTGCTCGGGGTATGATTAAATGTAGGAATGGTGGTGGGGAATATAGGGAATGAAATAGAGTGCTTTTTTGAAGTTTTACTTACTTAATTACGTGAAAATCTATCACCATTTATACTCTATTCATTTAGAATTGGCGCTTGAGAAATAGTGCTTTCCCCCACGCCAGAAACGTAACCTTAGTTACGATCTTCGAGCAGCCAATAGTAAGCCTTCTTCGTCACTTTGACATGGATAGTTGCTATGGTTACCGATCGGTGGTGGGGGAAGGAAATATTTTCAAGCGCCAGTTCAAAATGAACAGAGTATAGTAAGTACTGTAATACATAAAAAATATATCCAAACTAGGGAACATTTAACACAACAAATATTTATACAAAATTGAGGATAATTAGATTTTTAGGGAATACTGACACGAACATTAGTTCCTTTAATCTAATTTTCAAGCTCAAATTTTTTCATTCAAATTTAAAATTCAAATTTGTTATATACAAACAGACAAAAAATACAAAATAACGAAAAAATATCATATCACCTGGAATCGCTGATCCATATAGGTGAAATATAGACAATACTTAAAAAATCTACAGAAGAAAAAATATATACATACAAAACATGATAAAGTGACAAAAAAAACCACAAGAATTTTCAAAATTACAAAAAACAACATTTAGTAGTGGGATGGCAAAACGGTGGCAGGTGGTTTATGCAATTTTTCAGTCCAATTAAAAGAACTGTTCTATGTCTGATAATGAATATAAAAAGTTTTTAAGACGTTTTTTTTAAATTTATCGGTTGTACTGTTTTTTGAATATCAAGGGGGTGTATCTATTGTAAAATTTATCTATTGTAGATACTATCGATTGTAGATTTGTGTATCTATTGTAGAATTTTAGGCCTAAGTATGAAAATGTTTTGCGCCTGATTTCTTTAGAGAGATATGAAATTTTATAATTTTTATGGAATTTTTATTGTGTTTACATTTAACTCATCTCTTTTACTTTCGAGAAGGACTTATAAAAGAACTGCTTATAAATTTTTGCAGGAATATTTTTTACATATATGTAAAAAATATTTTTTTTCAAAGTTATTGTATCGTAATTTACTACTTATTTTCTTTATAATCTGGGATGACATTTAAAATCTAATAATGAAATAGATTATAAATTTCTAATGTTATTCATGGGGAAAATGTCTTAATTGAATGACGTACCGTACACTGTAGACTCTTCTCTAAAATTCTATGATACTCAGAAGTGAATTGATAAAATACTGAAGCCTTGATGAAAAAATAATTTTCGTTTTTATCAAACCTACGGTTTTTTTTACATAATAGTATTATTCTAAAAGGAATTATTTTATGCCAATTAGTTTGAGCGTTCTCAACCATAGATTTCACGAACAGAACTACTTTCCACAATTCCCTTTTTCACGAAAATTTCGGATATCAATATTATAAACGCATAAATTTTTCTCATTAGTGCTTTAGCAATATCCATTTCTGAAAATACTTTCAAACACGGGAATACCGAAATAGGGATCATTACTCCAGCTGAATGCTTTGAAAGCATTAGTCATTGATTCCAACTGCAGTAACCCATCAAATAAATCTGTTTTCTTTCAAAGCAATTTAGCATCCTTATTTGCTCCAAGAGTTTTCACATGCTTCACTGAAACACACAAATATTTTATCTTCCCTCCATTAACGAGGTACTACAACTTCAATGCAGAGGCAGTAGTAGCATTATCAAGGAAATACATAGAACCGACTGGATACGCTCATCTAAATTGAAAGCTGTAGTAAAATGCTACGATCTCCAATCTCCACCTTCTAATGAGTAAAAGACAAAGTCATTCAGATTTCTAAATGAGGTACTAATTAAAAAATAATTCGCCGAATGAATGAGCATTCGCTCCCCAATTAGTCAGTGTGATTGATATTTCTTTGTGACTGCAATAATAAGAAAGTGTCCATAAATGACTTCATCGACTAGAAAGCAGATCAATAAACGGGGGGGGGATGCAATCCCAACCATAAAGTTCGTCTTTTTTATGCTCGAGAAATTAGGGAATGAAAGCGTTTGAATAAACGAGGACATTTTAAAAACGTTGCTGGGTTATGTGATACTTATGATGTGCAAAATAAAATTCTGCGCTTAAACAATTTTGAGATTTTCGGTTGATATTTTTATACTGGGAACATTTAAAGGTTAAATAATATTAATAATGCTGTTTGAGAAATTGCCCTCCCCGTATTGTACATAAAATGCTTTGTATAAACCTTCTGTTTTTAAAAAGACACATCTATTCCTCTTGTAAGTTGAATTCATATAGAAATAATTGTGTGTTATTTTATCAGAAAGATTAAATAATCTTTTTATATTTCGTTTTATCATAAACACAGGTGCTTTCAGTAGCAATGTAAAGATGCTGGAGCTAACTCGTTGTTGCCTCAATAGCCTCAAATGCATTTTTGAAATCTAGCATCTTTTCAAGAAGATTAGGACGAGACTATCTTCTGATACACTTAATATCATCCACTTACAGCACATAGTAACCTATTTATCTTATAAATATGCACAAGTTCTTGAATAAAAGGTAATGTAAACCATATTTAAATGGAAGTCACCCCCAAAAATATCTATTAGCATTCATATTTCATTAAAATGATATCCAAACGGACTCATCTGAAAAGACCATGCATCATTAACTCTCTCCTAAGTTGATTCCGAAGCCATTTGGCTATTGACTTTTGTCGAAGAATCATTACAGTCTCTTTTTGGAGGCTCCCCTCTTTATGAATGGTACCTCTTAGCTCCTTGTACCGGGGACACTGGCCCCCCATTCTGATGAGGCTGGGTTGTTCCAATCAGCAGTGGAGTCACGCTCTGATCATTTCTCTACCGCTCCCCTCCTTGGGACGATTAAATTAATCCTCTTCTGGTATTTCATCCCTCGGATGAATCTTAATTTCGGGACCTGCTAAGAGCTGGGATTAACTGATTTTTGCTAGGGAAGGAGAAAAGCTGGGATATATTTGTTTCCACTTGTAAGTTTGAATTTTGAATAAATTAGCGCAAAAAGACAAAATATTAGAGGGATTATTTGATCGGGATGAAGAAATGCTTTTGGTATTCCAGTTGGATTCTATCGTTGGAAGGTGTATCAATTTTAGATATATATTTTTATAGAAATACCTATGCTTTCAACTTATTTATTTCATTATTATCTCTTTTAACAGTAATAAGAGGTTTCAATTAATATGTATAAATTAAGTTACCTAATTGAAAATTATTTAAATTTTGGGAACTTAGACCTTGCTTCCTAGAAAATATTTAAAATTATGAAAAGTTGATCATTATTAAAAGTATATCAATGCGAGAACATGAATAAAGGCAGTTTAAACGTCTTTATTTTTAGCTTCTAATATTAATTCGCTAAAATGAAATACATATTCATATTTTTAGTATTTAAGAATTTGGTAAATTACATATACATTTACAATAAAACTTTCTTCTTGGTACTAAGTTTTAGGTGGAAGTTATGTTCAAGTGATTCTTTATAATGCCAGTCTTCCGTCCTTTTTTTAACATTTTTTCAATTTAATTTTAATAAGGTTCTTAGAATTAAATTTCCAGGTTTAATACAACTTGGTATTTGGTTTATGATAGTGAATAGGGGGAAATGGGTTGGCTAAAATAATAAAACTGACAGCATAAAGTTCTTTTTTTACATAGACATCTTAAATAATTTCCTTAAGCACCAATTTCCGATGTTTTTCTCGAACATTTAAAAAAAACACAACAGTCTGGTTTATGTTTCGCTATCTGTTTTCAAAGAAAGTAACAGTCGTAATCACAGAAACCAATTAAGGAGGAGGGATTTTTTATCAATCGAAACTTAATGTCCGACATCCCCAGTTGACAAAAAAAGCGTGACAAACACGCGTAAATCCTCCACCTCGAATGAAAGAACCTCATTCAACCATCTCTGAAGTCGTCTGATACCGAAGTTGATTTTCCCACATTAAAAAAAAAGAACCTTGGAAAGGGAAACCTATCTGAACCTCACATCAGTATTTCAACCTCACGGTTAGGGATCTAAAAATTTTTTCGATTCGATTCCGGAATCGATTCCAGAGGTTCGATTCTTGGATTCGATTCCTGAGATTCGATTCCAACCTGGAATCGATTCTTTAAGGCCAAAATCGAAAAAGTAGAATAGAACTTATGTGTTTTAATCACAAAACAAAGATAATTAGTATTTATTATTATATCAATTAATAACCAGCAAAGTATTAATTAATTATCAAAATACTAATTAATTAATGAACAAAATTGTTAATAATTATCTGTGTTAATCAGAAAACAAAGTACGATTCCTAAAATCCGATTCCCGCTGAATTATACTAATTAATTATTTAAATACTAATTACTAATTAGTGAACAAAATTGTTTATAATTATGTGAATTAATTTGAAAAATTAAGTACGATTCCTATGATTTGATTCTTGCTGGAATCGATTCCTTCAAGGGTTCGATTTCTTGGTATCGATTCCAAGGCATTCGATTCCAGTTCGATTCTGGAATCGATTCAGAAATATTTAGAACCTTACTCACGGTACCATAAACCCAATTTTTAAAGTAAATACGCAACAACCCCTTAAAAAAACAGAAGCAGCAAAAAGGCAAAGAGGTAATTATTGTTTCCCCTTTGGGCTCTAGTAGGATCAGTTTCGTCAATAGGATATCTAAACATCTATTATTATTTTTTTCCATCTTAACGGGGAGGGTATAGTTAACATCGTTGTGCGGAGATGGGCTCGGCTATGTATCGGTTTCGATCGTGAATCTGCGCGAGTTGACCTTTGTACCCTTCTTCTACCTGTTGGGAAGGTATGCTTGATGAGCGATGACCTTCTTTTGGCCTTGAGAAGCGAAATGCTAGGTATTAGGACGTGGAGTGTGTTTATTGCGTTTGAGCAGCATCGTTTCGAGGAGTGGATGTTTTGAAGGACGTTGTTTGCCAAATGGTGAATAAAGATACGTTGTGACTGTGGGTTTTCTGTAGTTTTTTAGGGCATCGTTGGAAAGTTGTAATTTTGTTGAAGGAAGTAAATTTTGGGCGTTCAAATGGTTTTCACAAGTGACTAGGGTTTACTGAAACAATCTATTCTACGTAAATTGTTTTCTGCATAAGTGTAATAATAGCTCAAGACTGAATTAATCTCAAGAACTTTATTAAGAAGAACAATCCAGGTGTAAGAGATAAATCTAAACATTAATACAGTAACATAAGTGAATTTTAAAGAAGAAGAAATTTTACTACACATGCGGCAAACACAGAAAAGTTAAAAAATTTACAACATCCTCCATTGTTTTTTTGACTTTTTGTTTTTGGGGGTGCTCTTTGATTATTTCTCCTAACAAGGGGTAAGGGGGTCAAAAATCACCAAAAACACGCTTACGTAATACTTGAACGGCCCCTTATTTTAAATGACTAATGATTAAGTATAAGTAAAAGAAAAAAGTAAAAGATAGTAATTCAACCTCATTCTAATTTTTCCATTTCAAGTGCTCACATAAAATTCATTACCTTTCAATTTATAAGTTTTTTTATTTTTCAGTACCTGAAAAATGCCATTTATAAGATTAGTATTTTTTTTTCGATACACCAACTCAATTTAGTCAAATTTATTAGTTTTAGTTAGGAATGGGCTTCACCTTTTAAGCATAACTGTAAAGCGAACTCCTCGATTTTCCCTCTATGATAAACTATTTATAAAAGTTAGAAAAACTTTAGAAAAGCAGATCTTTTTACTCTAGAAGGGTTTTCCTAGTAAGCACAAGCACAACCCACTGCATACAAATGCATTTCTGAAAGCAGCGTATTGAAACCCCGAGGCAATCAGAATAAAAGCAACATTAAAGAACACAAAAAAGTAACCCCCTCTGTTTCTTCATATCACAAATAAACTCATCACTTGATGCACATTGGTTTCTACTGGATACTGGGGGAACTCGGATAGGGAGCTGAATATTGATCGCTAACAGAATGAAACCAGCTTTCTAATTGTGAAGCGATTTCCATCATAGGAATTGAGAACAGAAACCCAATAGCATCAGAAAAAATTCTAAAATGGTATTCATATCTAATCCATAACGCCCTTGAAGGAACGTTGTTAAAGGCGTAGCTGTTGAAGGCTTAGGAAATAAAAATATGAAGGAAGAGTTTTTAATTTTATTAAACAGATACTATCTATAGTTACTTGAGTGTGCATAGTGACTCCCACATTAAAAGTTTTCTCAAACAAATTAGAAATGAGTTCCATTTATTTGTAATAGAAATATAGTAATTGATTCTTCTTGAATTTAAAAAAATGACATAAAAACTAATATTTGTTTAATAAGCTTTATTTAATAAGTAATTTTAAAAAGCACGTATCCACAAAAATATAATTTGGTTTGTGGCTTGGATTATGAAGATACGCACATGATTCAAGAGGAAAAGGCAATTTCTTGATGATACTCGCGAAACTAAGTCCTCTAACACAAATACTGTAATTAAACATAAACACTTAGATGCAGCTTAAATTTTCTAATGAGGGAGACTTCAAACTATTATTTTGAAGTTACTGTACATTTACTTTAAAATATGAATTGAGATATACGGCTCATAAACCATTTCAATTAAGGATAGAAAAACAACTTGGGAAAAATTACAAAATGGGCATGAATGGGTTATGAATGGGTTATGAATCGGGTCAGTAAGAATGAATAAGAACCAGTTTTAGAGGGAATTAGGATGAGTCATATAAGAAGCATACACGATTTCGAAAGTACCAACCATTTCCTATTACTGAATGATACTTATTTCTTACTTACACATGTATAATGACTATGAAAGAATAGTATTAACTTTCTTAATTGTTTCACGAATCTAAAAACAGAAAAATACAAACAAAATTCTTTACTCCTTTTTTTTAAACAAACTTGATGAATTTCTTTGGGAAAAACAGTTTTTGTATAAATACGTGTTAGGTAAGAACAATATTACAAGACTAAAGGGTGATTAAATTTATATGTTATTTGCCTTCTACCTTCGTAGACCAAAGCGTTTATATGAATGGATAAAATCACCTGTTATAAGAGTTAACTTCATACCACTGAAAGTCCACTTCCAAACTCTACGTACACTGAGAGAAAGGACAGTTTATCGAAAGAGGAAGAGACATTTGCTTGTTGATAGAAGCAAGAACCCAACTATCACCGGTTACCCAAGTCTGTAAAAATCACGGGACCCTTTTACTAACGTTGGCTGAGCAGTAGCAGCAATGTTTTACAAAGTGGATGCAGGGACGCCTTTTACCTGACGGTCCCCAGTTCCAAACAAATCAACCAAACAGGGGTAAGACACAACACCCATGAACCTTCTCCCCCACAACCGTCACAATCTCAAATTAAGACCCAATACCTCTCCCACAAGACACCCCTTACCACGCTTTCGTCAATTACCAACATAACCAGCATCTCAAGTTTTGAAAAGAGTGGTCTTTAAAAGCTCTCCATCCATACACCATCTCTCCTTAGGGACGGTTACTATTTTTACCTGATCAAACGGAGCCGCTTTACTCCTCTTTCAAGCAGAAGGTGCTGCTATTTCCGACGTTAATTTGCGACGCGGATGAGTGACTGGGGTCGCCATTGTGTGACACGGGATGACGCTTTTGACTGTGAAAAAAAAGTTGAGTTGTCGTAACGACCCTAGGGGTATTACGACTGTTTTTGTTGGGGATCAGTTTGATGGAGATGGAGCTTTCTCTCATCACATTCTTTTTGAGCAATGCTCGTTTGAAGCAATTTGGAGAGGAATTATGTTTATTCTGAAGGAGGGCAGAGGGTCAATCATTTTATAAGTTGCATTAAAAAACTCCTCATATGACTTGTAAGGATATATGTGCTGTTGAACTTGATAAACTGCTAAATTTCCCATGCTTTGTATAATACTCAATTGGAGTATTTAAAAAAAAACTTATCAGTTCTTTGAAGTTTATACAGGGTGTTTCAAAAGTCCGTTTTGCGGCTTTTATTTGGAACCAACGTGTCCAAGGGTTACGGTAGTAAGGGAACGTACCCATACTACGTGACCCATTCAGGGGAGGGAGGGGGGTCTTCAAAATACCACGATCGATCACAGGGGTGAGGGGGGCTTAGTGTTTCGTCACGTAGTCAGTTACTTCTAGTCAATACGACAAAATTAAGCCAAATTAATTATTGAATTTTTCCAAATAAAGACTAATTAAGCCAAATTAATTATTAAAATTAGACAAATTAAGCAAAATTAAATTTTTTTAAACTTTCTGTTTGCAAAAAATGATGGCAAAATGTATTTATGAATTACTACGTGAAAACTAGAGGGGGAGGGGGTCTTGGCATATACTACTGATGGTCACCAAGGGGGGGGGTCAAAACTGGTAAAAAATGGGTCACGTAGTATGGGTACGTTCCCTAAGGTCTACCCCAAGTTAAGTGACCCCTGGAAAAAGTTGGCAAGTTTGCAAGTGTTTTTGATTTTCTTTATTAAATTTTGTCTTCATTCTACTAAAAAAACACAAAACTACACAATAACACTTTAAAATTTGCAAATTTACAACTTTTTTTTCTTTTTTGAAGCCTGAAAAAGGGATATTTTCACATGCTAATATCTCCTTGAATATTCATGATATTGTCATGAAATTTTTTCTATGAGTTCTTCATAACGTTGGCACTAATACTCTTACTGAGGTTTTTGTTCTATCTCCTTTAGTTTTTAAATAAATTTTTTTAAACTTTTTATTTCACATTTAGGGGCTCTGTAAGCCCTCTCAATGGATTCTCCATGGTCATTTACCTAGGGGTAGACCTTACTTCTGTGACCCTAGGACACGTTGGTTCCAAATATATACCACAAAATGGACTTTTGAAACACCCTGTATTGAAACACCCTGTAAAATAAAATATTATTAAACAGAAGAAATTTAATAGTCAATGCTATTAGTTTTAACTGCCAGTAAATAATAATGAACTTCAAAAGCCTTTTTTTATTCATTGTAACATTTGAAACGGGGAATAAATATATTTCTCATAAATTATGATGAAGGTAAGGGTAAAATATTTTCCATTTGATACGAAATTAACACGAGCCCATATTTTTAGACAGAAAATTTAGTAATCTATATACACACAAAAGTAGGTAAACATTAAATGTTATATTCTATTCCTGTAAAAACACAAAACTTGGAAAGATATCCCTAGATATAAGATCCTACTGGCAATTATTTTAAACGAGCGAAAATATACAGGGTGTATCTGAAATGGTGCAACAAACTTTCAGAGATGATAGTACTCATCAAGACGAACAAGAATCGGTATAGAAAGGGGGGACCCAGACCAAATCCCAGGGAGTTAAAAATGGAGCGACACCCAAAAAAATTCATTGAAAAATCCAATTTGTAGAAGAACTACTATTGGTAAAAACTTAATTATGGTCTCAAAAATTGTGGTTTAATATGATCTTTAAAATTAATTCAAAAGTCTTCACTTTAAAATTTGTTTTATCATGAAAAAAGTTAAAACAACACAAAAAAATGTGAAAACTCTGCCAAAACATCATTTTGTATTTCGAAATACCTTCTTTTGATTTGATAGTATGAAAGATCATAGTTGAAAACCCTTAAGTCCGAAGTTTCACGTAAATACAATCAATATTAAACGCTTGAGGTCCTGTTAAAGTTTGTTTTTGCAGTTTTCTAGAGCTGTTTCCAGAACAGCTGTTTGCGCACGCAAAAATTACTTCAAGGACATTTTACTTCAAGATTAAAACCATAAATACCTCCGTATAAAAACAATCAATAAAAAAACATCTCTACTTCCACTACCAAACTGAATTTTCCCCGAAACCCCACCCCTCTCCACCCACCCAAACCATAATAATAATTAATAATACACAACAAACAAAACGAGCGACTGCAGCAACCCAAACCACTAAGGCAACTGAAATACGACTCAAAAACTTAATTCCTTAAGAATTTATAAAGAGAAAGAGAGAACTTAATTCTCTCCCCCAATACTCCTCGCCTCCAATAAATCGCGCGGGGATCGTATTGCCGGGGACATATCCGGTCATTCCAATAATTTACGACAATAATTCAGACGAAGCGATCGGGGTATTTTTCTTCTCGGTCCCTGAGGGCTGGCTGTGGAGTGGACCCAAGGCGGTCATGGCGGGAAGAAATTTCGGTGTGCTGCCGAAACCGGGTTTTGGAGTGTTTAGCGATGAAATTTTAACGATGCCCTTGCCTCTCTTGGGTACGGTAGAGAGATGAGAGAGTTGGGATCTTTTTTTTCTTCTGCTTGTTGTTGTTCTTGGTTAGGTATAGCTAGACAAATAAATCGTAGTTTTTGAAGGTATGGGAAATTTTGTGGATGGGGTGTTTAAATTATGAATGGGACCGGGCGATGTATTTTTTTAAGTGTAAGAGAAGATATTTGTGGTTGAGATAGTTGTGTAAGTAGAGTTTGTGCCTATTTGTGGGGATGGAGTCATATTTTGGTTTTCGTTCATACCTAACAGATTCTAGATACTTTAATGTAAATACTCCTTCTATGTCTGTAATTTTTAATGTCGGATTTGGGTTGAAAGATAATAAAGGGATGATCTCTTTTTTCCCCTTTGATTTGGGTTGTTGTTCTTGGTTAGGTATAGCTAGACAAATAAATCGTAGTTTTTGAAGGTATGGGAAATTTTGTGGATGGGGTGTTTAAATTATGAATGGGACCGGGCGATGTGTAAGAGAAGATATTAAGTAAGATTTAAGTGTAAGAGAAGATATTTGTGGTTGAGATAGTTGTGTAAATAGAGTTTGTGCCTATTTGTGGGGATAGAGTCATATTTTGGTTTTCGTTCATACCTAACAGATTCTAGATACTTAATGTAAATACTCCTTCTATGTCTGTAATTTTTAATGTCGGATTTGGGTTGAAAGATAATAAAGGGATGATCTCTCTCCCCCCTTTGATTTGGGTTGTTGTTCTTGGTTAGGTATAGCTACAGGGTGGGCCAAAAGTCAGTACACTTTTGAAAATTCCATAAAAACCGGGAAAAAAATCGGAAAAATAAACGGTCTTCACTCTCAGCATCCTGAGGTCACGGGTTTTTTTTAAGCCAATAAAAAAATCCTAGTTCGAAAAATGCTAATAGATGTCCCCACTAGAAGCAATTTGGTAGTTAAGTGTTTGAATCCCTCCGGATTCGAACACTTAACTACTAGCAAGAAAGACATGATAGTCAAGTTAAGGTAGTAAAGTATAAAACTTTTGGGAAAATGTACAACCATGATCATGCGCTGCGCATATAAGCGACATTAGTGGAAATAAGCAAATGGGAGGTTAATAAGAACAGGTATTCCTAATCCACAGTGAAATCATTGTTGTAAATCGTTAAAATTGGATTCCTAAAAGTTTTACACTTCATTACATTAACTTGACCATCATGTCTTTATTGCTAGTAGTTAAATGTTCGAATCCGGAAGGTTCTAAATACCAAATAGCTTCTAGTGGTGACATCTATAAGCTTTTTTTCAAACTATTTTTTTTATTTACTTAAAAAAAAATCCCGTGACCTCAGGATGCTGAGAGTGAAGACCGTTTATTTTTCCGATTTTTTTCCGGTTTTTATGGAATTTTCAAAAGTGTACTGACTTTTGGCCCACCCTGTATACTTCACAGAAAAGTTTCCTGAACCCAGTATGTCATTACGCGAAAGGAGAAAGTGAGTATAAACACAAAGCCTGTTTGGTTGATAGGAGGAATTTCGATACGCCAATTGTGATAAAAAGACGCTATTTATACATGGGTTTAACGAAATAATCATACTTTAAAATTGCCGTTCTTTGATTCACTCGAAATTCAGACACCGCGATGGGAACTACTTTGTTTGTTAGTGACGTAGTAGGTTCAACTTAAGTTGATGTCTAGTATAGACAAATAAATCGTAATTGTTTTTTGTTGTAGGTTTTGAGGTTGTGTTTTGAAGGTATGGGACATTTGCGGATTAGGTGTTTGAAATATGAATGGAATCGAGCGATTTTTTTCTAGTATAGAAGGAGATATTTGTGGTTGAGAAAATTGTGGATGTAGATGGGGTTATAATGTTGGTAGTTTTAGTGACTATTTGTTTTAGGGATATTTTGTTTTTTTGCATACTGAAAAGGTTCTTGATATTTTATGTAAATACCACTTTTGTCACTATTTTTTTTATGAAATTGAAAGATAATTTTTTTGAGTTAAAGAGAAGTAACTATTGGTTAAGAAAACGACGTGCATGTTGGTAGTTTTAGAAATTTTCGTTTCAGTAATATAGTGTAAATTATGTAAGAAACTACCAAAGGGTAATATTAAAATAAAGTTGGATTAGTATCCAAATCATCAAATTAATAAAATAAGAATAGTCAAGTATTTAAATATTTAATACAAAGTTAAAGTAACCAAGAGAAATCTTAGCATTACCCATGACTTCGAGTTAAAGAAGTTCAATTTATTCAATTAATATATTGTATTTTATTAATTAATGAATTTTTTTCTATAAAATGTTTCAGGTTTACCAAATTGTGCTTTAATTTTAATGAAAATGAATCCCTTTTTTAAAAGATATCAGTTATTTCGCACGTATAGTCCGCAGACACGATTTTATGTAAACAAATTTTAAAAAATCGTCAGACAGTCCGCACCACCGGATAGTCCACGGGTTATACGTCCGAAATTACGTTATTTTGTAATACGGCAATGTTAATGTATTTTAGAAACAAAGAACTAAGTATAAATAGAAAAAGTAGTTAATTACTAATATACCTTCAGAAATAAAAAGCCAAATACTAATAAAAAACAGTGCAAACTAATTATTCATATTTTAATTAATCACACATTCTACTACATTAACGAAAACCTTCTGATACCGATTCATCGGTATTAGAATTAAACAGTTCTAATATATTTTCGGGAAGAGTGTCCGAAAGTTCCGTGAAAAACCAGCGTATTATCCGCACTGGTGGATAGTCCGCAGCTTCAAAAATTCGCATTTTAAACATAGATAGTCCGCGGACTATACGCGCAAAATTACGGTATTAGTGTTCATAGACTTGATCATTTTTTTGAGTTGATAATAAACTGTTTACGTATTCAACTGCTAAAAACTAGTTCTTAGAAAAGGTACTCAAATTATATATAAGGTCAATTTTCTCCTTCCAGATTAAAGTTATTGAGAAACATTATTTTAAACTTTTCTAGAAAAATGAATAAAACTTTTCTACATATCGTTATTCTTCATTAAGAAGAAGAAATTTCTGGAAAAGTTTAAAGTAAAAATAGAGAGATAACTAAGTTTTTGGATGCAAGGTTTTTCAACACTTAACGATAACTTTATTATCCTTTTGAATCTGCTAACGGACTCTTTACTCGAACTAAAAAGTTTATTCCTTTATGGTTTTATCCAATTAAAATATTACCTTGTTTTATTATTATTATTTCATACCTTTTTACATGCATCCTAATTACTTAACTTGCTGCTATTATTCTACACTTAAGCTTTTTTGCTGTTGTGCTAATTTTAAGAGAAAGGGGGGAAACCAAACGCTTTTTTAACCGAAATTTTTATACCATCTATAAAAATTTGGGAATAAAGAGAGTCAAGATAATTAGTGAATACGGTAACGATGCTTGCATCGAAAAATATTAATAATGAAAATATTTTGAAACTCAAGATATTAATGATATTAACTGAAACAATTGGAAATTTAGAGTTTTATGTGTTTCATTCATGTATGGGAAAATTTTAATTTTTAAACACAGTGAACGTTTAACTATTAATATAATAGGTAAAATGTAAATTACTGTAAACTAAACAGAAATGCAATGATTAATAGTGGCGTGAAAACGAACGTTTTATAGTTAATGGACTGAAAAATAAAGTTAAGTGTGTGCTTTTTTCCTCTTCCGTTAAATATATTTAAAGTTTTATTCATACTTTTATAGTAGCATCATATTCACGCTTCCCAACAAATTACATTCCCAGAAAAATGCAAATTTACACGCCAGTTTCTCTCCACACACAAAACAAGAATTTCTCTCACTGTAACTGTTTCCGCTTTCTAAAATAACTCTAATAGTTTTTGAATCTATAATGTGTATATTCCGAGAACATTAAACGAAGTTGAACTAGAAATGTTATTCCCCATAAAAAATACACAACTCAAGGGACACGGTAACTAAAGGCTTTAAAAGCACACGGTGTATAAACGGAAAGCGCACCCTTACACCCAACAATAACTTTTCACCCTATAATCATACATCTGAATTATACGGTACACATAATTTTTTTCCTCCTCCAAAACCAAATTACTTAACGAAGTGGAGCATGAATAAATTATGCACACTTGCCGCAAGTCGAGGGAATATAAATTTCGCCTCTTAACACCTAGTTATTCCCACTTTTTTCTATTTTCTTCTTATACGTTCCTTACTCGACGAAACGAAATTACAGCTTAGTATAGAGCGGCCGCATTGTTTTTATGTCGTGGAGAGAGCTCATAATATATTTCGGCTCAGGTCGTAAAATTAAAAATATATAATGCGTGTGTTTTCCTCGCGTTTTTCTGCAGTTTAAGAGAAGCGGAGTGGATTTTGGGAGTTTTTTCTTTATTTCTCTCTTCTTTTTCTGTATATACGCTCTTGACGTTAGTTAACTAGCCAATTTTCCACGAACTTGTCCAAATAATCTCCGGAAAAGGTTACCTATTTTAGCGCGCTAATTAAGATTTATGGCGACGTTGGACGTGAAGTGGAAAAGCGTGTATTTATGTGGACTGGAATTTATTCGTCACTTTTTTTTTGAATTAACCTCTCAACTTCAAAACGTCGATTTGAATATTCATGTGCGCATTATTTTTTGAATAATCACTAATAAGGGAATCTTAAAATATTTTAAATATTTCCACGATGAGGTTAAAAAACTACTCAAGTTATTTAGCTTTGAAGATTTCACTTAAAATTTGTTTCAAATTCTTTCAGAAAAGTAAGTAATTAAATATATATATTTTATATTTTTTTTACTGTTTCAGTATTTTTGATTTAAAAATACTATAAGAATATTAATTAGAAATAAAATGATGAAGACATATGAAGAGTTTGAATTGTCACAAATTCAATCATTAGGTAATTCGTTTTTCTATTGACAAAAATATTTATGCATTTATTTATTCTTTACACTCTTAAAACTTATCTTCTTGAAGAACGTGAATTTATGTTATCCGCTCTAAAATATTTACATAAACCATAAATGATTCATTGTATTTTTATTAAAATTATATAAAAGTTTATTTATAGTTAAAAATTATACAAATTATTTTGGATTATTACTAAAATAAGAAAACACTGTGTTACACTGATCTACTGATATGATCGTTAACAATTTTAAAAATCCCTTCTTCATGCCAATATTGTGCTCCTCTCCTTTTTAAACCCCAACTTTTCCCATAATAACATAACTATTTTCATGTCATAACAGTGTTGTTGGATTACGCAAATCAGCAAAACAAAACAAACTGAAATTCTTTGAGTTCAACGATTAGTTGTATCAACGTCATATTAGCATGCTATACATGGACGTATATAAGGGGGGGTTTAGGGGGTCCGAACCCCCCCCCTTGGCCTGAACATCAATTTTTTTTCAGTCGAATACCTATATTTTCAAATCTTGCGCACAGTCGAGCACAGGCCCCAGAGCTCTTCATAGTGATTAAGGACTCATGATTCATATTCATGGTTTTCACTTCATTAATGATTCATAGAGATAAATCTCTCTTTTCCATAGACATGAAGTATATTCTTTCGTGGGTGGATTTAAGAGCTAGCGTAAGACTTCTACCACATGGCCACCCTTTCATCTTATGTGTCTTTTCGTATTGCGCAGTCTTTTTCTCTAACTGCTTATTTGTGTGCACGTGTGAGTAGTTACTGAATAAAAATAAACGCAGTCTTTAAAAATGCTATGAAACGTACTACTCAACAATCTCTGTTGGGCTTTTTTTCTAAAAACGAAAGAGAATTACCTCGCGAACTTCCACAAAATGAAGAAATAGCCGAAACGGGTCCATTCACAAAAAATGACAATGAAGCGAAAAAAGGTAAGTCCTCTCTTATGGAAAATTATATTTGAACCAGAAATGAGAAAAAATGGTTATTTATATTTTGTTACTTTTCCTTTCCATAATATGATCGGTTGTACATCCGCTTACACCACAGATTCATAGAAATTCTATTTTAAGTAAAGTAAATACAGCCTGGTAGTCCATGCCCCACCTGGGGGGGAATTTTATTTGAAACTCACCTAGAAAATCATATTGCCCCCCGGTGGGGCGTGCGCCCCACGTTGGAAAACACTGCTTTAGATGTTATTTTCTCTGAACTTTTGTTTGGTTAAAGTTTCCGCACCATTAAATCATCGACTTATCTCTGATTCTAATGAAAATGGTTCTTGAAAATTTCAGCGCATGTTAAAAATTGTATATAAGTACTGAAATTTGATGACATTTTTATTTTACAAGTGTTTTTAGCAAAATTAAATTGCAAATTACTGGGAAGATTTCACACAGATAAATATTTTTACTTCTAATATACTGGCACTTATTAGACAAGTTGCGTTTCAATTAAATGGATAGTGTTTATATTGAATTAAAATTTAATGTAATCACTGGAAATCGGTTGCCGAAAAACCTGCCACTGCTCTCCAGAAGCTGTTGATCAGTGTGATGAATTGTTTTTCCCTTTAACCAAAAAACTTCTTATAATATTAGCTACACTCCCTGTGTCTACTGCGACCCCTGAACGAAGTTTCTCTTCTCTGAAGAGAAACTTCGTACCTCCTTCAAAAACCTACATTAGAAATACAATGGGAGATGACAGACTTACTGGACTTGCTCTGATGAGTTTTCATCGGGACTTGGCGGTGCAATTGGATTCAGAAGAAATTATAAATAAGTTTTAGTACTTTAAAGTAATTATTTTATTTATACTGTTTTAGCTTTGTTTTCTTTGTCATACATAAATATTTTATAAACCTTTATTATGTTTTATTGAAAGTTAGCAGCTTTGCTTGAGTGTCAAATGGATTTTAACATAAGTTTATGTAATGTGTTTGCTTTTTTTTTCAAAATAAATTCTGGACCCCCCCCTTGTAAAAGCTATAGCTACGTCCGTGATGCTATAAATTCAACTGTTCTGTTCATTGTACAAGAGAATTGTCGATGCTGTACAACATATCGCACCCTTGCTACAAAAGTGCCACAACTCAAAAAAATATGTTTTCCAGGAATTGCAAAAAACTGTTCCCGGGCTGACTAGGCACATTTTAGTATTTTTGAATTTGTCAATACGAAGAACGATACATCTCAAACTATGATCGTTAGCCATTATTCTAGTTTTCCCTGGCTGGACGACAACCCAAGGTGTGGCATTTCAGTGGAAGGAAATATAGCAATCTTGATTACAACAAAACGCCATAACTAACTGCCATCTGGCGGCTGATTTTTCAATGCAACTTCTGGCTCTTTTGAAGATTGGTAGAGATGTGAAAACTACGCCTAATGGCGGTCATAACTCAAAAATTACAATTTTTGAGTTGTGGCACTTTAGTAGCAAGGGTGTGATATCTTGTGTTATCGCTGTTTATAATAAATTACTATTTTACTTTTATTCCACTGTGCCTAACATAGAAGTGATCGACCCCCCCTTTTATAAATATTTTCCTCGTTTTTGATTCACCTTTGTCTGAAATGAGATGTTAATTAGCCGATAAGTCATCAGCGAGTAAAGTTTACATTTCAATGTTATTTTAAAACTGACAAGTGCTTTTATAGTTAACCGATAGCTATCATCAGCTAACAAAGCTTACATTTCAATGTTTATTAAAAACCGACAAACGTTTTTAGTTCTGGAAAGTTTTCCTACAAGAGTATGATGCACGACTCTAAAAAAAAAATTAATCTTTAGACTTAAAAAGCTATTTAGGGGTTGTCAAAGCAATAAAACTTGCAAGTCGAAGCATCCAAAGACACTGAGCTATACAGGGTGTTTCAGATAAGTGTTTCATAACTTCTATGGGAGGTAGGGTATATGAAGACAAACAAGAATTGGTATAGGTTTTAGGGGTCAAAAGTGGGGTTAAAGATGTGAAAATCAGGGGTCAAAATTAGTGAAAAACCTCGCATATCTGGGCAGAAAGAGATGCAATTGTTCGATTCCAGAATTAATTACATTCAACCAATTCAAAATTTTCATGTAAGAATGAGATTAGAGTGTTTATTCTAATAAAAAACAAACCAATAAATGAAACAGGCATGTGTTGTAGGTAGACTGTAATAGAAAGTGTCACGACAAAAACATTTTATTACTAGAATCTTGTTGGTTGGTTGGTTGGTTGGAGTTATATGGAGCAATAAGATTTGCCCAAAGTGTGTCCAAAGAAGACACTCTCTCCTAAAATTTAATTGACCTGTGAGACATGTTCACGCCACGAAGCAACCGGGATGAATGGTGATTGATTCCTGATCCATGTCTACGTGCAAATGACGACGTCAATATTTGACTGGACGCGACGTGCTGCTTCCCAAAGGGACGCTCTTGATCAACAGGCAGTAGTATATCGATTCCGGATAGTTTGAATCGATACGCTTCGGGGTCGCTCGACCTCGAAGTGTGAAAGGAATTGGAATCGCGAGTTGTTTTACTCAATCGATTATGATTATTCGTGAGTTGATGTTGATTTGGTTACATATATTTTCTGGTTTGTGTACTTGATCTCAAGGACCCACTATAAACCTTCGTCCAGTAAGACAGACACAACAGAAATGCGAGGAGAAATCCGGAGCAATAAAACAGTATACCCCCCCAACAAACCTACAACAAACCACAACAGAAATTTTACTGACTCCAGGAAGGAAAATTACACCCAGAGTGAGGTATTTGTGAGTGTTTTTTTTAGATTAGGAGGTTTTAGGAGATGATCTTACGGGATTTCAAGCTGTCACTAGACTTATGTAAAATGAAAGAATTTTTTTTGGCTAAATATGCAGTTTTGTAGGGAAAATACGTTTGGTATAGTTTCTTATAATTTAAATGATAAAAATATTTGTATGAAATTGAGCGATACAGAAGTTTTGGATTACTGGTTAAAAGTGTCAATGCAAGTTTCATCCAGGTCAAGTTATACAGGGTGTACCAAAAAAGACTGATACATTTTAAAAATCAATAACTAATAACTCAAAAACTAAAAGAGATAAAAATACTTGGTTTAGGGCATCCTACACATAAGATTCCTAGGAGTAGAATGTAATAAACCGCATATTTTTATCTTTTTTGTTTTTTAGTTATTAATTATTGTTTTTTAAAATGTGTCAGTCTTTTTTGGACACCCTGTATTTTCCGTTCAATTTATGTAAATTGGTTGAAATTTTCAATCTTTGTCGAAGGCCTTTTGTTAAGTTTTAAGATATAATAGGAATGCACTGGGTGTACAAAATTTAACCGTAATTGGTCATTTTGTTAATAGTCACATAGGTTTTTACTCCTTATCAATAGCATTCATGTCAAAGAATCTTTTAAAATTGGGAATATGTGACCCTTAACCATAAAATTCTCTATCCTGTGACATGAAGGTTATTGATAAAGAACAAATGTTTGTGTAACTATTCACAAAATTACTAGCTTTTGGACACCATTGAAAATATATCAATGATTTTATTTGCTTTTTTTCTTCAAAAATTAGTGATTAATATCTACCCAAAAGCCTAACACAAACCTAACTCTAGATCTAGTTGCCATCCACCAAAAAATGACTGGCAACCCACTTTGGGAAACAATCGCAGCTTCACAGTATTTAATGCATCTTTAGAATCTGTAATTCAAGATTTTATTTCATACTTAAACCTACACAAAAACCAACCATCCAATTCACAATTTTTTTATTAGTTTTTTTTTTGTGTTTTTTATATAAAAAAATTTAATGGTCGAGCTGCTAATTCAAAGTAAGTGAAACACAGAATCAGCCCACGTGAAAAACACGTTTTAACTGCAACCGGACCTATCTCAAACAGTGATCGCCGGCCATTTTGTCTGGTTGAACAGTTTTATCGATACTTAAAACCAGGTACATAACGGCCCCTAAAAAACACGGCCGGTATAAACCCATCCTTCTTTACCTGTACTTTTTATAGGGAGCTAAAAACCCTACCAACACTCCACTCTAAGTCTAACTTTCCCAGGTACGCTGATTTAAAGCTTAACTTCGAAACTTTAACGCCGAGATTGCGATCCTATAAAACAGAGGCAGAATTTTTTTCTATCTCTCTCTGAAAAGGGAAATAAAATTGCCGTAAGAATTCGCTCGATACGATTAGCGAAGCCCTTTTAATTTGATAATGGGGAGATTAAATTCCTGCTCATAATCGTTAGCTGGACCGTGAAATGAAAATAATGATCTTCTCGGTTTTAATAATCCAATATAATTATGTTAGAAGAGGATGAAGGTTTTAGGGGAACTTCGGGTATAAAAGGATTCGGCACATATTTGGGCGTCACTTGTCGGTTTCTTTGGGTAGGGAATTTCCGGAGACTAGTGATCTGAAAATTCATTTGAAAGATGAGCTTGGATTTAACGAGTCACCACACTTTGGATTGCTTTTGGATGATATTGTTTAAAAAATTTGCATTGCTTAACTAAACAATCAATAAATGTTTAGAAGAGAAAGTGTACCTTGAGTTTAGTTCGAAGTGTTATTTAAAAAAATATTTAACCTCATTATACATGATTGCACATGGGAGTAATATTTTTTGCATTTAGAAAATAGTATTTAGAAGGAGTTTTTCCGGCCCTTGGCATACATAAAGCCCTGGCATACACGCTGTTGAAGAAGTTTTAATTTATCATAATTTTTTTTCTAATTTTACGTATATGCATTGGAAAACTTTTATTCTTTCAGTTTAAATTCTTCTGAAAGAAAAATTTTATTGAAGGAATATAGAGCAGATCAAGAAAGAAGAATTTGAATCAATTTATGTAGAAATATAACTTTAGAAAATTTCATTTTGTTTCTAAAAAAGATAAAAAATGCATTGAACAAAGATAAAAAAGGAGTTTCTAATTAATTATAAAAAATAAGATTATTAATAAAATAAATGAGAAAGGAATTTTCGGGTCAATAGGAAATCAATTCAATTCGGGTCAATTATGAGGAAATTTGATACTGATAGTAATGCGCTTGCACATTAGTAACTACATTTGATTATATTGTGAGAATAATAAATTATTATGTAGCCTCCTCGTGTGACAGGTTTATCAAAGCCTTTTTGTAATTTCCCATTACCAAAAAATATCAATAAATAAAATAAGTATTTCCAAATTATAAATGAAGTAAAAGAATGGTAAAAGAATAAATTAAAGTAAATTAAGTAATTAAATTAAAGTAATTAATTAAAGTAATTAGTAAAAGAATGTATATTAAAATTAATGAAAAATAACAATATTTAAATAATTTGTTTAAATTTCTTCCCATTGTATAGAGCATTTTCTATCACATGACAAGGACCTAGAAACGGTCTCAGCAACATATTGTTTTAGATACAGCAGTTATATAACAGTTAAAAGAAAATAACTGGTCATGGAATGCTTCTATTGGAGCATTTGCAATCATATCACAGCAACAGATACCACCGCACCTAGCAACGGCCTTAGCAACAGACTTTTTGACCTACAGCAAGGAAGAAAATAAATGGTCGTGACGTCACCTGAAAACGCTATAGTAATTTAAATAGTAACTACAATAACTTAAAAAAGAAAAATAAGAAGAATATTATTATGGAACTTTTGATAGAAAATTAGTTTGAACCCCCATGTTTCAATAGACCAAATACCAACATCATAATCTACTAAATTATGTAATGTGTTTTTGTTCCCGCATAGAAAATATCTATAATTCTCATTCTAATACTGGGTATGGTAATCTTTTTAAACCCTTAAGCTTAAAGTTACAGAATTTTATAAGAACATCTCTATCCGCATGAAAATTGATTCTCATTCTTATTGAGATGGTTTTACTTATAAACCTTTTGGGGTTTAATTGGAAATACATTTTATTTAAATATCTTCTTTTGTTCGATGCTAAGCGATTTGAAAGCCCATTAGAGTTTTAAACTTAAACTTTAAAAAATAGTTTCTAAAGGATAAAATTTTTCAATCTAAGCTAAACATCTTTAAACATTTAGTTAAATACTCCAAGAAGCATTCTGTGATTTATTTGAAAAACTTATTTACATTACTCAGACGGGTTAGATCTCTTCTGAAAGGATTTAACAAGTTCTGTTTAAGTACTTAACTTTTGTAATAGTTTAGTACTCAAACATTTACAATAAAGTTACAGTAGCTGTGAGCTTCGTTTAAGCTCATTGGTTTTAAGATGATTAAAGTGGTTGGGTAGACTTATAATGAACTTGTTTAGTTAAGGCTAGTTATTTAAGTACCTAACTTATGATGAAAATTGTTTGAAATCATTTACGGCCGTATTCACCGGTAAGGCTAAGCGCGCACTAGATACTTTTGTCTCGGCGACAAGGACAAAATTGCTTCCCTGGCTATTGCAAGAAGCTAGAGTGCGCGCACATGGCGATGAGACCAAGATCACTAGGCCAAGAATTTCCTCATAAAAATGCATTGCTCTCGAGTGACTAGTGTTTTAAGTCGCCGAGACAGAAGTCTCTAGAGCGCGCTTAGCCTAAATGTTATCAATCAGTATACCCTTGTATTGTTGTTATATCCAACCCGTTATTAATACCGAAATATTTCATTTGCCAAGTACTTAATTATCGTCTAATTGGATGGATAACGAAAAGATTCCTAAAGCACGAATAATAAAACCAAGATTTTAATTATCCTACCAATGATATTTGTAATTTGGTACGGTCTATTTTTAATTTTTTACTTTGTTTAAGTTAACTGGAACGAAACATTTGTGGGATTTGGAAGATAAAAAGTGAGACGGTCTTCTAAGGGTTGGTATATCAAATATATTGAATCTTTGCGTTTTGTAACTGGAAAATTCAGAATGCGTACAGCGTAGTTCCTTTTGACCATAAGTTTAATTAAAAACACAATAAATGCTTGATTCTAATGGTACTTCAAAAAAATACATAACAGTCCATAAACGATTCATTTTCTCTGTTCAAACAAAAGCCATTGAGTTTTTTAAAAAAGCAATTGCTTAAAAAAGAAGTGAAAAGATGGTAAGAAAACGTTATTTTCTAAAAGAAACACCAGAAAAGACTCGAACAACTATTATTCATCCTCGGTGTAATTTCCAACCTTGCGTATTTCCACATTTCTCCTGAAAGACTTATATATAACAAACGGAAAGCATGGTCGTTTTTTTTTAGACAAAGCAAAGCACAATGAAGACTGACACTGAATTGAATTTAAAAAAAAACAAAGCGTAGGTATGTAATTAACATTACCTTTTACACTGGCAACTTAAAAAACGAAAGAAACAAAAAGACTTCAAAGAATCAAAACGCATATAATGAGAGCGAAGAGGATTCTGTTAATCACAATCTCGAATCTTTCAAATTTTTTTATTGAAACGGTTTTTCAACCGCGATTTTTTTGTTCTCTCGGGAAGGTGTAGGCAATTTCGAACGAAATTCTTGAGATAATTGCTCACGGCACTCCTACGAAAAACCCCTTTTTCCACCGAGTGTCTCTGCTTCCTATCTCATCCATCCCTCCTTTTTTTCATCGTCACTATCCCTCAGCGTTAGGAAGAATGATAAGTAAAGCAGTCATTTTTCAAGAGTTTTTAAAAGCCCTATACACCTCCCAGCCATTTCGAGGTAAAACTCGGAAATTTTCCGACTGACTCGAAACGACACGTATGCTGCCACCGTAAAAAAGGAAAAACTTAACACAGCAGAGAGACACTGGCAGATAATTTTTAACAATGATGGATTCTTCCAACAATGCTGTGAGAGAAAGGAAACAAAATCCGACCATTAAAAAAATGGAGCTACTTTCCCTGGGTATAACCGTCCTCTAAGACGACAATAGCATTTTTTTGTCCCTCTTTTTCATTATTATTTTAACGGGAGGGGACATTTGGAGGTGCCGAGTGAACGACAGTGCGAATTTTTCCTTTGTTAGCAACTTAAAAGATGTCACGCTCAAGGGCTGCTGAGGAAGTGATGAGCTAGACTTCATTTAATGAAGATAAGCTTTATTTAATAGCCTTTTTCTCGGGAGGATTTTTAAACACAGAGGCATTAAGTAAAAAGCCGAGGGGGCTTTAAAAAGTGACGGCGAAGTCGAGATGAAGATGATTAAAGTTGAATTAAATTAACCACCCGCGGTTAGAGGGGGTGTGGGGGTTGGGTGGAACATGCTCGACATCTTGATATCGTGCTGAGGCCTTTTGAAACAAGAAAGATAAGGGAGGCAAGGTGGGTTTTGTGGAGTTAAATCTTAATTACCATGTTAACTCGGAGTATTTTAAATATGAGAATGTTGTGATTTTAACTTACATTTAGTTGGCTACATTGAACATTTGTGAATTCAAAACATTTCCGAAATGGTAGAATTTAGCGCCGTTTCTCAAGATCATGGGCGGATTTAAGGGGGTGCATGGGGGTGCAACGCATCCCCAACTTTTTGAGAAAATTCCATTTTTATAGGGGAAATCATGTTTCCAAAGCCATCAGGGACAGCTTGCACCCCCAGGGTTCACCATCTAAATCCGCCCATGCTCAAGATAACTATTTTTCCCTTTCTTCAGGGCTATTCGTAAAGATAATGCGTATATTACAAAATATTCAATTTTTCAGTCGTATCTTGCCCTTATGCTGGTTACGAGGTGTTTCAAACTATCTATTTGAAAACGCTACTGACGAGGAAACTGACAAAATGTTTGGTCTTTAGATTAGGCGCACACTGGTAACTTTTGTCACCTTAACTGTTTTGTCACAATTGTTCTGGCTATGAGTGAAAGGTAAGGACCGCACACGTGGTACGGCATGACACATGCATGACAATTATGTTCGTAGCTAACGAGATAGGGCCGAGGTGAAAGGATTTATCTCACTTTTAGATTCTATGGCCATGCGCACGATGCTGTAATTTTGGAAAATGTCACGTTCTCGTTTGCCCACTCACTTTTTCTCGGTGACAGCGACGTGACAATGACGCATATTGTCAGGAAGACTTAAGTTGCTCGTTTGCGCCTACCCTTAGCTGTAAGGTATTTATAACATGATAGTGAGAGACTATTAATGAATCAAACTTAAAGCCTTTTTATCTGTCAAATATCATGGAGTAATAATGCACGAGAGATTCAGCCTTTCAGGTAGAACTTGAGTAATATACCTGATAGCAGAATCTTTATTTTACTCCTTTACTTTACTCCTTCAACGACCAAAAAGTTGTGCATTTGTCACGAAACCTAATAAAACATTTTTGGTACTATACTCAAACGCAATGTTTCTTGTCCATGGAGAAATATATGCTGGGAGAAAAGAAAGGAAGTAGTTCCCAGCGCGGTGCCTGAATTTTGAGTTTAAAACGGATTTTTATTAAAGAAATATTACAGGTTACTTTGATCCATTCATTTATAGCGATTATTTGTCGTAATTTTCGAATAACGTTGTTCATTTTAAATTTTACGAATGCATAGCGCGGAGTATTCTTCCGCGCCTCGTGAAGTAGTATGGACAAGAAAGACTGCTGTGAAGTATAGTAGCTTTTTGGTATAGAGATAGAGCATTTTTAATCACATGACTTGGACCTTGCAAAGGCCATAGCAACAAATTCTTTGACTTACAGCAGTTAACAGTTAAAAGAAAATAACTGGTCATGGAATGCTTCTATTGCAGCATTTGCAATCATATCACAGCAACAGATACCGCCGCACCTAGCAACGGCCTTAGCAACAGACTTTTTGACCTGCAGCAAGGAAGAAAATAAATTGTAGTGACGTCACCTGAAAACACTCTATTGCCGTTAATACTCAAGAATTTTCTTAAAGGAGATGTGTCTTTGGAATATTTTGGTTGAATACTTTAAAATCTTTCAGTCATAATCGCTCCGCATTTTCCATAGGATTCAATGGCATTCTCGGGTGGCTTAGGATTGAAAGGGTTAGGAATAAGCATGTTAAAGTCAAAAGTAGAAGTAATGTACATTACCATAAAACTGTTTTGACAGTTTCAAAACTATTTAAACTTGCTGTTTTGGACAAACTCGCTACGATGAACTTTTATCGACGGTTTCCCAATAGCGAAAAGTCTTAATAATAAAATTTCCAACCATCAAATAAGTTCTTTAAATTAAAGATACTCATTCTCTCATTAAATTTTACATTTAACAATGCTGCATGCCTTTAATACTTCTGAAAAAGTTGAGCTTTTCGAAAGATTTGTCATGACAAAGAGAAACACACTCAAGAGCAACGTCTCGCAATCTAAAAGTACACTTGAGACTCATTACCCCCGAAACATAAACCCCGTCACAAAACAATCCATCTCGAGCACAAACTAAATCTCTCGAAAACCCAACCTCAACCTTATCTTTTTAGCGCCCACACCGCGGCTTAACTATTTCCTACCACCCCTCTCTAGTAATTATTCCGGGCTTTCTGCTGCTCTGAACCAGCTATGCGTAATCAATCGCAGGGCGTTTAACCCTTTCGAACCTGGCCCGCCCAAAGTGTCCCATAGAATACAATGGGGAGAATGGGGCGGCGAGGGGTTGAGACCTCCCCTGCACGGTCGGAAATTACTTTAAATTCACCGTGTGATAAACAGGCTGGTGACACATGAGGAAAAGCGTGAGTTGGTTTTGCAAAGGATTTTGCGTGATGCAAGGACCTTAAGGTCTGCTCAGACTGGCGCGACTATTGTCGCGCTACCCATTGATATCCTTATGATGCGGAGGGGAGAGAAAAAGGGAGTTGAGGGTAGGGTTCTATATGCTTCTGAAGGAATCGATTCCGGAATCGAATACCTTAGAATTGACACCAAGGAATCGAACCCTTGAAGGAATCGATTCATGCAGGAATCGAATCTTAGGAATCTTACTTTATTTTCTAATTAATACAGACAATTGAAGGGCTTGGTGGATGAAGGGGCTATGTTACAAGGCCTGTCCCGAAAGTAACGAGACTGAACTCCTTATAGCCCCTTCATCCACCAAGGCCTTCAATTATTAACAAATTTGTTCTCTAATTAATTAGTATTTTGATAATTAATGAATATTTTGCAGCAGGAATTGAATCTTTGGAATCGTACTTAATTTTCTAATTAATATAAATAATTATTAAAAAATTGTTCCCTAAATAATTAGTATTTTGCTGATTATTAATTAAATAAATAATTACTAATTATCTTTGATTTGTGATTGAAATAGCCAAGATCGATTCAATTTTTTTCGATACTGGCTCTAAGGAATCGATTCCTGGTGGGAATCGAACCTTCAGGAATCGAATCCAAGAATCGAACCTCTGGAATGGATTCCGGAATCAACCAAACTATTCTTTAGATCTCTAGTTGAAGGGCGATGCACTAGACCAGGGGTCAGCAAGTAATTTTGCTTCGGGTCCGATTAATTTTGAAAATTTTTATCGAGGGCCGGAGAAAAAATAGCTGCTTACTAGTGATGGGCGATTATTTGAGGAGTTAACTCAGTGAATTAACTCCTTAAACTGAGTGAAGGATCAAGGAGTGGGGAAAAAAGAGTGGTAGCTCAGTTGTACTTTTTAAAATTTACCTTTTTAAGATTTAATTTGTGGTATTACCTTGAAATCCTTGTGATATTACCTCCAAGAAACACTAGATGGCAGCACGCCGCCGGCTGCAGGTGATTATCATCTATGAGATGAGCGAGCGAGGGGTGCGCCTACGTAATCCGTTGCCATAACAACCCACTTTGATCAGAAGAACCGAAGGAATTAAGTCTTCCTTTTAGGAGTTGAAAGGAGTTGACAGAGTTAAAAGAGCTGCTTGCTCCTAGTCTCCACTCTTTGGGAGTTATTTGCTGTGTGCTCTCAACTCCTTTGATCCCAGGAGAGCTGGGATTGGGAGCAGATGGCCTCAGATCGGTCTTCCCACTCCGACAATCCCACTCCCAGGGATCAGATAGTTCATAAGACTTAATTCCTCACTCCCAGCGGTTTCTTAAGATCGATTTTTGGAGGCCATGATTGTTTAGGGGTCATCCATAAATTACGTGAGGTTAAAAAGGGGGGGGAGGGGGTTGGAAAAATCTCACCAAATCTCACCAAGGGGGGAGGGGGGGTCGATTAAAATCTCAAGTCAATTTTTTAAGTTAGAAATTATACGATTTTCTTTATATGAAGCACAAAATGTAAACGAAATTATTTTTAAAGGTTGTAGGTAAATCTCACGTGGGGGGAGGGGGGGTCCAGCAAAATCTCACTAAATCTCACCAAGGGGGGAGGGGGGCCCAGATTTTGGAAAAAACACCTCACGTAATTTATGGATGACCCCTTATTATACACCTGTTCTACACGGCACTGTGAGCGTGATTATATTGTCTTAATCACAATGTTTAGGTTGACAAAATTTGCTGCACACAATTAAAAAAATATTTATGGTTTTATATTCTCACGATTATCAAGTTCTAAGAATCCTTTAATATTTAGATATTCCATTAAAAATTTCGACGATTAAAAAAGATTGCGAAAAGATGAATTTCGTTAAACGAGCTGCCATTATTGAAAGGCATACATCATAGAGTTAGTACTAACATAGAGACAGCTTAAACATCTGATCCGCTGTTCTAAGCGTGACCGGTCTCCTGTTTCGCTCTGCCACTCACACTTGACTTTTTAAACCAACTTGGCCATTAAATCCCTCTTTTGGTGTTTTCGGTTTTTCGGGTGGATTTTTCACTCGTAAAGAAACTACGGCAAAAACGCCCGCCAAGCGCCAACCTTTGCCAACTTCCAGTTCCTACCTCGACCACTAAATCAGCAATTTTCTCCCTTAAATACTTGTTTAAACGAATCGGAAATGACTCGTATCGAATCAGGAGGGTTGATATTATATAGTGTGTAGCTTTTTTTTAAAGAAATTCCCCCGCAATATTATGAAAATACAGTTTAAAATTGTTTTTTCCGAATCCGCGGAATTAAAAAAAAATACTGATAAAAAACTAATTGTGATAGAGAAATTTTTTCTTCACTGAACGATTCATTTCTTTTTCTCGAGTTTCAAATTATTGGTATCTTTTTTTCATCATTTTTCTGGGAAGAAGAGCAGTTTTTATACCTCAAATTCTACCCGCCTACGGGACCTCCCATGTTAAAAATTTACTTCCGCCACTCACACAGGTCCGACTCTTTTCGACATGCAGGGTTGCCTTACCGAGAAGAGTAAGCTGTCTCTATATTTGTAACTCTATGGCATACATTTACTACTTCTGACAGCTATTGTTAATTAAAATACTAGTTGTTAATAAAAAATATTTGATCTTAAACGAAAGGATTGCTGTATAAATTAATATTTTAATGGTTTAGCAGTGTTTTATTTGATTAATGAGGCGATTGATTTGGATTTAAAAATTAAATTTTCAACTGATTTTTGAGAATTGAAACACGAGCTATGCTTGTCTACCTCTACCAGCTATGATGGTGTCTTCAAAGGGCGGGAAGGAAGGAAGGGTTTGTAGTTCATTTCCGAGAATGTTGGCGTCTTGCCAAAACCTTCTGCTCTTAGTGTGTTTTTTGTCTCAAACTCGCCATTTTTTAGATGAATGAGTGATTAAAACTAAATTACTTATTAGAAAAATTGTACTGGTTTTTCATTCTGGTGACCATTACTTTCCAGTAAATTTAGAATAGTTAAAGTTTGCAGTAGAATGTTCGCGGATGAAATTGGATTGGATGCCTGAATTCGAATTGTAAGATAGGTGGTTATTTTTGAAGTGAGTATTTTTTCTTTTGAAATATACCTAGTATTGCTGATTAATATATTAAACTTGATGTGTTAGTGTCTGAATATTTGGTTCTACGGTCGTTTCCCCTACTGGGGAATTTCCTTTCCCTCTTTCTTCTGTTTTGTAGGTAGGTTTTTGTTAGTAAATTGTTAAAAAAATTTCCAGTAGGCGAAATATTAAAGGTTTATTTCCGTTTTCGTTTACAGTTCAATATAAAAGCTTTTATTTTTTGAATGACTTTTCCGGCATACTTTTTAGTTGATATATGTACGTAGTTAAGATTAAGAAGTTATATAATACTAGCGCTGACGCGCTAGACACGGGCTTCGCCAGTCCATACGTAAAAAGGAGCATTTTTATGTTCATACTACAACAATCGATGTTATACCTTCAACAATTAATATTATATTATCTTTAATTACAACAATTGGTGGTTTTGCCATGATGTCATGGTTTAGGATTGAAATACGGGTTTTTTTAGCCGAAAATAGACCAAAAAAATTATTGGGATGCTTCAATTTCAAATTATTATTCTTCAGGAAACTTTCTGGGAGCGAGTAGCTTTCTGGTATGGTTTAAAGTGAATGTAGGTTCGAAAAGTTTAAAACTAAAACGGACTTACATTCAGATGAGCATTCATTTATGTATATAGATTTTGGGAGTTACTGAGTTACATTAAAGAGCTAACTCCTTAAGGTGAGTGAGTTACTCAGATCTGATCTTGCAAAAGAGTTGAATCGCCCATCACTACTGCTTACTATGAACTATATTATCTTCAGATGCACATTTTTGTTTTTACAAAAGTGTAATTTATTTGAGTACGCTACCTGCTTAGTTAAACTGTTAAATAAATTTTTTGAAATTCGACCATTAAAAAGCAGGTAAGACTAAATTTTGTCGTTTAAAAATGTGTATTAAAAATGTTTTGGCGGTCCAGGAAGTAGCCTCTCGTGGTCCGTTAGTGAGCTTGTCTAGTCTAGACTACTTGCCCTTGCTCTAGTCTAATGCCTATGCTAGTCTAGAGCCCTAGCTCTAGTCATGCCCTTGCTCTAGTCTAGACTAGAGAGCCTGTATACCAGAGAGGCGACAACTCAGTATAGCGCGCGCAGATCGGTAAATCGGTTTTTTGTTCGCCACAGGCGGAGTTAGGTTTCCCTCCATAGAATTAGCATGGGACGCGAGACAAGCGGCATGATACAGTTTGGACAGAATTGGATGCGCAGAGACGCTTTTAAGCGAGTTGTCGCCTCTCTCTCGTATACAGGCTCTCTAGTCTAGACTACTTCTGTAGCGAAAGAAAACGGGTGTGGTCTTTCCCACTTCCAACCGCATCTTGTGCACCTCCGCTCTCGAGTCCCATTCATTTCCCCCACCGTTTGAAAAAGATCTTGATGCGTCGCGCGACAATAGTCCCTACAACGTGGACAGACACTTAGCGGTCGGGAACGGTGTCGCCCCGTTAATACGCGGGGTTAATTGAAAAAGCAATTAACAATTCCAATTAGAAAAGCGTTTTCTTGGGGATGAACGAGTCTTGGCTCATGTGGCGAGGAGAGGTGAAATTAAAATCGGGTGGGATTTTTCGGTTTTTGTTGTGACGCGCGGTTAATGCGTTTTTAAAAATTAAGGAGGGAGGGAATGAATGACTTTTGGCTTTGGTGGTGGACTTGTTGATTTGTTTCGAGGTGAGTTTTAGGGTCATAATTAAATTCCGTGGGTTTAATTTTAGTTTTGTTTGCGTGAAGGTAAGGTGAGTTTTTTTTAGTGACGTGAAGGATGTCTTTGTCTCCTTCATAACTTACAAGAATGGCTTATTAAACTGTTTTGAAAAGAAATTGGGATGTGTACAATTCTGAGGCCTGACTTGAAACATATTGTTTCTAATATTTTTACAGAAACAACTACACTAAGTGTAATCTTGCAAGTTATACAAATACAAATTAAGTCGACCAACTACAGGCGTAAGCCCAGCAAGGTTGGTCCAGTCTTTTTAACTCAAACTACCGGAATCCCAGTATCTGTCAATTTTCCTCTTGAACTCGTTTACCCCTCTTGAATTTACAATTGTTTCAGGCAACGCATTCCATCTATCCACTACCCTATTAAAAAAAATAATGCTTTCTACAATCCGTCTTAAATTTTACTTTATTCAATTTGAAATTGTGACCCCTTGTTCTATTACCCGTATTGAAATCTAGTCCCTCTGTGTCCCCTTGCTTTACCATTTTAAAAAGTTGAATCAAATCCCCTCTAATCCTTCTTTCCTCTAGAGTGAACATATTTAGCTTCTTTAATCTTCCCTCATAACTTAAACTGGATAAACCCTTGACCATTTTAGTAGCCCTATGCTGAACCCTTTCAATCGAATCAATATCTTTTTTTAAGTATGGAGACCAAAACTGAACAGCATACTCTAGATGAGGTCTCACCAAGCCTCTGTATAGTGGCAAAATAATATCCTCGGACATTGAAGAAACAGTTTTGTTTGAATAATTATCTAAGAAACAAAACTCAAACCTTAACAATCTCCTTAAAATCAATTGCAGAATGTGTTTAGATTACACTAGAAATTATCACAGATATAATCTGAAAACAAATATACCAAGGAAATCAAACCAAGAAGAAGAAAAAGACGAAGCGACTATCTTCTAGTTTGAAAATGTCTCATTACACCTGTCAAACTTCAAACACTAAATGCATCCAGAAGTGAATTTTGTTACAAAACTTTAAATTGATGATTTAAATATAATTAATATACAAGTCAATATATAGATTGACTTCTCTTAAAAGGAATTATTATTTAATTATGAGAAATAAGGGAAAATAGCTTTATATAACTTATTCAATACAACTTTAAAGAAATTAATATTTTTTCGTCTAGAAGACAAACTAAAAATGATTTAAACTCCTCTTACTCTGAATGAAGAATAATCCCAGGAACCGCAAGAAAGGTTAAACCTTAAAATATGAACTTTTTAGTTAAACCATCATTTCTCTCAGCCATTCATTTAAGTACTTCAATTCTTGAAAAAATATCCCTTATTATTACCACTATTATTAGCCTTACAGTCAATATATGATGACTGAAAACGACGTCACATTTATTAAAAACGTCGTATTCGATATTATAATGAGATGAAACCATAATTTAAAATTTTTAATTTGAGAAATTTCTCTATATAAACATTTATTTTATAAATTGTTTAAAAACGTTTGAAGAAAGGTATGCAAGTAATTTCCCTTCTAAGAGTTTTACAGTTCAAAATTGAATAATCTCCACCCTTTAAATCACTGCAGTTTGGATCTTTACCAGAAAAATCTTGAGGTAGCCCACTCACACAATTTAAAAAGCAAACCTGAAGAGTGGCATAAAATACCACTTGACCTAAATGTCATAGAAAACAGAAAGCCCCTTCTTTGTATCAAGGAGCTCCTTTCTAGAAGAAGTGTGGGTGATTACCAATTTAATAAACTACTAGAGTGCCTTTGAAGTATTTAATCTGAGTATAATTAATTAAAAGGGAAATTATTAATGTAATTAAATCAGGAAATATAATTACAGGTATATTTAACAACTCACCGATGATTAAAAAAGTTTTTAATCGATACTCTGTTGTAATTAAAAAAGGAAGTTTCATATTCCCACTCTGTAAACTTTGGGTGAAATCGGGGAATTTGATTTTGATTCAATTACTTTTATTTATTTTTAACCTTATGCAAATATTTATTCTCGAAAATTAATTTGGTATAGGGACAACTTATTTATCTTTCGCCTTATCCATTCATGAGCAAAGACGTCTGCTTTATTTAAATATAAAATGTGGCTTTCCAACACTATTTGTTTATTAGGTTTAAATTCGAGAGAGACAGTCTGGAACGTAGAAATAAAAAGATCTCTAGCACGTGAGATTGCCCTTCTTCAAAGTAAACAGATGTTACCGAAAACTCTTAAGACCTTATTGAATTTGGTAGGAATTAAGTAATACTCGAGCTCAAATACAGACAAACAAGAATCTAACTTTGTACTTCTGATAAACTATATATTTGATAGTTTCTGACACCTCAAAGTGGCAATAAAAAGACGATAAAGCCAATACAGTAACACCGAGAACATTAAGCTCCTCTAGGTTTTTCTGTCATTGCAATTCGCCGTAAACCCTCTTTATCACTAGCTCATATAACGAGACCATCTCCATCAAAAGAAACGAGTCAAGAGCTTCCCCTTAACAGAAAATTCACCGAGAGATGAAATTATCCGCCTCGCTAGCCTTGATATAATATATAATTTCTGACAAGACCCGGCTTCCGTTTCTTCTTAAGGCCTCCTCCGAGTTTTTAAAAAGACAACACTAACTTTTTTTTTCTCCTGCGTAACTGGGACTGCAACTGACCATTGATTCGGAGGCAGTCGGCTGTCCTTTATTACCGGGGCACGGTCACGGTTTAACAGCGGCCTGTAACGACCGGGAGTAATGACGCAGTGACGGTCGCAGTGAGGCGCTAAACTGTCCGGTGTCGTAAAAGGAACGGGTGGCACGTAGGATAGAGAGATGGAGGCAACAAAAAAATTTCAGGATATCTGGGAATAAATAAAAAGCAAATCGAAATATCGCCGGGGAAGAAAATAGGGGATGATATAAAAAAACAGGGATGATGAGGTTCTGGGGAGATCTCTCTGTAAGTAGATTGGGAAGCGGATTTAGTGCAGTTAATCCAAATGGAGTAGGTGGTGGTGGGGGAGATTGTTGTATTGAAAATTAAGAGCTGGTGCCTTATACACATACCAGATAGGCTTCCATGAATGATAGTGCTTAGTTTTGAGAGTATAAGCTTGTAAAGGAACAGAGTACTGTATAATAAATTAATTAAGATATAGAAAAAAGAAAGGAACTATGCGATAAAGTGAAACACTAAGTTATGGTTTATAATTCTAATTTTCAAAAGTTAATGGATATGATACATTATTAAAACGACAGTCTCAAAAATAAGTAAAAATTACTCAAATCTGAGTGTCATGCACTCAAACAGGCTCAGATCCAAATTTACTCTAATTTGAAAACATGCATGTACTCATTTTTAAAAATGTGCAGATACTCAAAAATAAAGCATCATGCACTCATTTTTTAATTCGTCCATGGCAGCGGTTCCCAAAGTGGTCCATATGGACCCCCAGGGGTCCATAGTGAATTCCAGGGGGTCCACAGGTATGAAAAGGAAAATTGGGGGTCCACAGCAACTTTTAGAGAGAGAGAGAGAGAGGCCCACGGGAAAAATTTCATTAAAATGAAATATATATTTTGATAAGTTTCAAAAACTTTTTCTTTTATAATCAAATTTTGTACTAATATGAAAAGTTGTTTGTCACTGAGTCCTCGCAACGCGAGCAGGGGAGATGGAATCTTTGTCAAAAATTAAATGTTATAATTAAAACTTTAAAACTAACTCTATAATTTGATTTCTGTTACATTAAGCTTTAGCCATTGATGGTCATTTTCTCATGTGTAACTTGTTAAATGTCAATAATAAAGAGGTGTTTTCAAGATTTGAACCCAGCAAGTACCTAATTTTTAAAATTTAAATATTAGTTTGTTTATATTTTAATGCTGATAACTGCTTTTTACAATTGAATATTTTCATTAATGGTTCTCTTTTGGTGAAACTTAACTATCAGTATTTTTTTCTTCTCATGAAGTTATTTTCAAAATTTATAAATTCTGTTCAATATCATAATGTAAATGCACATATTTCTTAATGTATGTATAAAAAGCAACATATATTTTTTTATTGCAAAAACTTTTTTTCAATTTCATAAAAAACTTAATTTTTCTACTGTATAATTTAATTTCTTTTCATATTTAACTTAATTCATTTTTGTTTGTTAACATTCCCTATTTTAATTTTATTTATTTCTGAAATTTTATAATTTGGTGAATGAATAACTCACACATAAGCCATTAACTTATGTTTGATTTTTATAATTTCATTAAAAGTGTTGTGTAACCAAACCATATAAATGGCAATTTGATTTCTATTCATAGTTGCACTAAATTACATATTGTTTGTTAACATTCCATACATTAATTTTAATTATTTCTGAAATTTTATGATTTGGTGAATGAAAAACTCACTCATAAGCAATTAACTTTGAAAAGCTTGCAACTAAAACTTATTCTTAAAATAAAAAGTATTTGAGTCTTGAAATGTAGTGATATTAAAAGTTGAGATTTGTTTTTATTTCAAACTTTTAAAATGTTTGGTTGTTAAAATATCCTTAAAAATATCAAGTAACCATATCAATGGCGAAGTTTAAAAAGCACAAGATTTTTTTAATATGTAAAAGTATGAAATTAAATGCTTATTAACGCACGAAAAAACACTTGAAAAAATTACAAAATTTATGCGTGGCTTAGAAATATAATAATAAACATAAGATTTTTAGATACTTTTTGAACGGTCCCTAAGACAGGGGGTCCACGGGTACGAAAAATGTCGTCAGGGGGTCCACAGGCCAAAAAAGTTTGGGAACCCCTGGTCCATGGCATTCTTATCAAGAGGGTGCAATGTGTTACAGTTATGATGACCATATAGCCACGTTACTATGACGTGGGAAGTAGACCACGTAACTATAAAGATTGAGCAAGCTGAGCAAATATAAATGTTTATTTTCTTTTAAAATCGTTAAACACACTGTTTTTATCACTTTTTCCCCATAAAACACATTTTTTAAACCCTTTATCAGTGGTTTTGTATGATGATTAGGAATAACAATACGTCCGTTTGCATGGTTTAGTAAAGTTTGAAAACGTCTTGACTGAGTAATGTTCATCAAGAATAAAATTAAGACTATCTTCTTTCCTTCAAAATTAAGTTTTATTTGAAAAATCATCAAAAAACTGGTTTTGAAATACATAATTCGCAGAATAACGTCATGTTAAAAAATAATTTTACGAAATGTTAAACATATAATAACAACACAAAGAATTAAAAAGTTATCTGAAACTAATTTTTTTTAAAACTCAACAATATATCTCTGTCAATGTATTTTACTTGTTTTACGCTTCGAAGTAATCAGCTGCTATTGCAGAATTAGACAGTTTAGTTCCTAACTCAATGAACCGTCCCTGCTTCAGAACCAGTAATCTAGTTAACTGCTTACTCTTCAAGATAGACAATAACACGGTACCCAAAGTGCAATTTAATACCACCCACTCTAGCTAACGTCGATAATTATTACGATACGTAAATATCCAGTGTCTGGTTATACGTGATGAGTCTGAGAAGAAAGAGTCTGTGTGATCTTAATAATCTCTAAATTAGCATAATCCCGATTTCTTTGGAGGTAAACTTGAAAAGAAAGTGAAACTTAAAAGCTTACTTTAATGAGTTGATGGTTGTAACGGGATTAGTATGTAAAGACGGGAATAAAAAGTGACAAAGGGTTTTCTTAAGAGCACGGATTGTTTTGGTTTTAGCTTAAGAGTTTTTGGTTAAGAATGTTTGATTCTGATTAACTGACTTTAAAAAAAAGATGCTTCTTTAGTTAACACACCGTATAAATATTTAGGAAAACAAGCGTTATTTTGAGTTTGTTAGGATGCATTCATTATAAGCTATTTTATTTAATTAATTTATTAAAAATGAATTCCTTGATGCTGAAGGAATTAATTTATCTAATAATTTACTTTTGGTTCACTTAATATTTTTCTTTTTACGAAAAAATATGTAATGATAGGATATTTTCTATGAGTATGTACCTAGAAGTTTTTAAAATTCGGCTGAATAAACAAACAGGATCGAAGAAAGTCATTTAAATATTCTATTCTACTTAAGGATTTTCAACAGAATTGCAATTTTTGAGAGTTAAAACGCCTTTCAATGATAGGATTTATTTCACCTCACTTATTTGGTTCTTTATTTTACAAAAATATTCGTAAGTTACTCAAAAACCACGAGTGCCAACATTTTATTTTTATACATTCCGTTACAAATGTTGTTTCAAACGTAATGAAGTCTGCCATAACAGTGAAAAGAATTTCCTCAACATTTTACATTTATTGAAACTTAATTATTTCCAAACGGGGAAAGAGAGGAACTTAAAAAAGCATCCCCAAACTCTAAAACCACGATCCGGAATTGAAAAATCCAATTACCCGATAGGATTGCCCCTCAAAAGTTCTCCTCCAGAAACTGCAATTCTCCATTCTCTTTCTCTCGCCCAAAAATACCCCTCATTCAAAATTACGGAAACCATTAAAAAAAACTAACTGCCTTTTTCATTTCCACTGTGTGCAATGCCCCCAGTTTCGAAGAAGAAACCCATGATTAATAATGCAGCAATGGTCATTAGCCGATCGTAATCTGAAACTTATACGTGTGTGGGGGGGATATTTACGAATGGCTAACAAAGCATGTGCTTAATGGTTAAGTGACTGCGAGACAGCGGAAAATTTTCTAATTTCAATATATGGTAGGTTGAGCGGAAAAGTGCTGCTTTTAACTTGAGTTATGCGACTGATTAGCATAATTATCGGCCGATGTCGGAAATGCTCGGCCGGGAATGATTTTTCTATTAACGAGTATCATCAGCTTAATTTAAAACTGATGGATGGATGATTCGGACGAAGCCAAAATAACGCGCTCGATAACGATATTCTGCTGCGATGAATATGATATCTGATCTTGTGACAAACAATATTTTTAGTCTGTTATAGTTAAGGTTTTCTGGGGAAATATATGAGTTTATAGTAAAACAACTATGGTAAAATGTGATAATACCTTATCATTATCACGTTTTCCTCATTTTGTAATGCAGAGTATCTAATCTTTTTCTTATCTTTTTACTCTAGTATACGCTCGACCTGGACTATTATACTTTATTAGCATGCTATTGGCATGAAAACTTTTCTCTCATATAAAGTTTCATATTCACAATAATGGATACATTTAAGAAACCTGTAAAAAGATGAAGAGAAGATATAGATTAGTATATTATTATAGATTAGTTATTATTATAGATTAGTTATAATATGTAATCATATAGTATGTATCATACTTTATTAGCATGCTATTGGCATGAAAACTTTTCTCTCATATAAAGTTTCATATTCACAATAATGGATACATTTAAGAAACCTGTAAAAAGGTGAAGAGAGAAGATAGATATAAATTAGTATATTATTATAGATTAGTTATTATTATAGATTAGTTATAATATGTAATCATATAGTATGTATCATACTTTATTAGCATGCTATTGGCATGAAAACTTTTCTCTCATATAAAGTTTCATATTCACAATAATGGATACATTTAAGAAACCTGTAAAAAGATGAAGAGAAGATAGACATAGATTAGTATATTATTATTATAGATTAATTATTATTAATATACATATATAGATTAATATAGATATATATTAATTATAAAGTTATTATAGATTAGTTATAGTATGTAAAAAATGCTTCTCTCGTGTAAATTCACGTAAAAACTTTCATATTCAAACCAATCAATACATTTAGCAATCTAAAAAGATGGAAAGAAGTTATAGTATGACATAAAATATTATATCTCCATATTTTTACAAGATTTTTAAATGTATTGGATGGTTTGGATATGAAAATTAAAATAGTTGTACGAAACATACTATTTGTCAAATTTACTTTGGTGATAAACATGTAAGACGAGAAACTGTTGTATGAAATATTTTTTACTTTCATTCAAAAATGTAAATACAAAAAGCAGGTTACCAATTTTACTTTTGGGAAGTTTCAGAACTTTATTATCTTGTATATTGTTAGTGTATCTTCTATATTGTCTTGTATATTGTTAAGAAAGGTCTTTAAATTATTTTAAAATCTAAAGAAGATTAGGAAACATGCTTTTCATTACAATGAAGAACAGTACAACTAAATTTCATGTTTGATAGTAATCCTTATATTCCTTCATTTCTACTGTATTAAAATTGATGAGTCACATTAAAACTACGTATTTTACTTCATTGTTTATTTATAAGTGCTTTTATTCTTAAAGTTTGTAAATAAATTACAACTGATTTTTTAATGTTTATGAAATAATTTACAGTTTGTTTCATTTACGAAATAAATGCGTATTCATCAAGAAAACCTCCCAGAGACCATAAAATATTCAAGACAAAATACTTCGCCGGCCGGTCCAATAATTAGAGGCCACTAAAAGAACTCTGCAGGCATTCCACCGCTGGGTTGTTTAGAAACAATACTCCTGAGAAATTAGCACGGCCTTTCCGATCATAGGCAGTTTGTTTAGAGGCATCTTCTGGGGTTCATTTTCTTCTGTGATGCCATGAATGAGAATTAAGGGAGAAGTGTTGGCGCGTTTGCCCTAGCAAGCATCGCCGCCTGAAAAACAGTTTAGGAACTTCAGAGAATCTCTCCTCTGGGTGCTGTTAGATCTGGTTGATAACTGTAACTTTACCGGGAAATGTGCCGTGCGGTCCCATGCTTCGCTTTCCGAAATTAAACCCGCTTTATTTTCGTCTAGGTAGGAATTTTCTTCACTTGCTCGCGGTTTTCTAATGTTTTGGAGGAGTTCCATTAATTATTAAAATTTTTGGTGGGGTGTGGGTAGAGCGATTGGAGGTTGTCGTTAGTTGGTTGTGCGTAATATTTATTCAATTGTTTTTGGAAGAGAGGAATGTTTTGTTTTTACACTGTAAAAAAACTGTAGAAAAACAGAAAGTTTCAATAAAAATGACTTCATGTTTACAGGGATATTCTGTCATGTAACATTCCCACGGCACTTCTATTTATTTTATGTAAAAACAGCTTTTTTTTAGTTTTTTAGCTTATCTGTACTTAAACAGAAAGTTTCAGTTCTTGGAGAAAGAAAGAACATCTTCGGATAATTTCTACTTTTACAGAATCCTCGTTGGAGCAGCAGTAGCGTGCGTGCTTAGCACGGTCGCGGGTTCTATCCCTGGTATCTATCCCGGGGTCTATCCCGGGTAGGTCGCAGGTTCTATCCCCGGTTATTAATTTATTAAATTTCAATAAAAAACCCAGCTAAAATAAGTCGACACGCATGCGCACAAGCAGAAAATTACTGTCAGGCAACAGAAAAAATATGTAGCTCACTTGACAGAAAGTTTCTTTTTACAGCATTTACCTGTAGGTTACAGCTTTTTTCTGTTTACAGGATTTTTCTGCTTACAAAACTTTTCTGGCAACTTTTGCTGCCAGAAATCCTTTTTTTTACAGTGTACTAATGATCTTATTTATGGACTATCTATCATAGTGTTACCCATTGATAGATATATGATAGTGCCGAAGAAACTCTTTTGCAGAGACCACAAAACTTACTGTTGACAAAATAATTTTTAGAAAAGTTTCAAATTGATGTGTTTTGTGTGAAACTTTCCATTTTTTTAGTTTGAAATGATGCATAATATCTGTGAAACATTAATTTTCACAGATATTATTATTATTATTATTATTATTACCTGGTTGGTTTTTAGAACGATTTTTATATTAGATATGAAGTTTGTAATATTACCTTTGTGTAATAAATGTAGTTTTTAAACATCTGGAGAAAAAAACTGTTCGAAAGGATTAAGGTAACTAACTCTAAACAGTTTTATATCTTTTATATATCCTTGAAGCTGATGTATGTTCTATTTGAATGATATGGGGAAGTTTCCAATGAGTTTTCAAGACACTTATTTTGCCATTATAAAATTAGCTTTTTATTCCATAAATTTGGAATAATAACTTAATTTTTGTAGTGGAATGATCGTGAATAGCTTTATCAGTTACAGCCAACAGTTAAGTTGAATGTGCATTACACTCAAACCTGTTTTTATGCGGTCCTTTTTTGTACGATTTTTTTAATTGTGTGGTCTTTTTTTCTGCGATTTTTTTCGTGCGGTATTTAAAAATTGCAGTAAAAATCGCACTATAAGGATCGCACAAAAACAGGTTTGAGTGTATTGTTTTCACTTTTTCCTCTCTTCACTCTTAAAACTGAGTAAAAATTACTCAAATTGGCTCCAAATCAAATTTACTCAAATTTGAAAACATGAATATATTTATTTCTGAAAGTGTGCATACTCAAAAATGAAACATCTTTTGATTCATGAGAATGCCATGCAGAATGCCAAGCTCATAATTCTCATCATTCTCAAGAGTAAGCACATTTTTAGAAATGAGTATATTCATGTTTTCAAATTTTAGTACATTTTCCAGTTTGAGAAATTTTTACTCAGTTTTGAGGTTGTCGTTTTAAGAGTACAATCCCAAATAATTAACAGCTCAACTCAACTGATATCCTTTTAATAATGCCTCTTGTTTGAGAGGATAAGTAATAAAGATTAAACTCACCAAGATTGTTTCACTATACAGGGTGTATCTGAAATGGTGCAACAAACTTTCAGGGATGAAAGTACTCATCAAGACGAACAAGAATCGGTATAGAAAGGGGGGTCCCAGACCAAATCCCAGGGAGTTAAAATGGAGCGACACTCCAAAAAAATCATTGAAAAATTCCATTTGTAGAAGAACTACTATTGGTAAAAACTTAATTATGTTCTCATAAATTGTGGTTTAATGTGATCTTTAAAATTACCTCAAAAGTCTTCGCTTTAAAATTTGTTTTATTATGAAAAAAGTTAAAAAACACAAAAAAATGTGAAAAATCTGCCAAAACCTTATTTTATACTTCGAAATCCTTTCTTTTGATTTGATAATCTGAAAGATCATAGTTGAAAGCCCTTAAGTCCAAAGTTTCACGTAAATACAATCAATATTAAACGCTTGAAATCCTGTTAAAGTTCGTTTTTTGCGTGCGCTAACAGCTGTTTTGGAAACAGCTCTAGAAAACAGCTTGCGCACCCAAAAAACGAACTTTAACAGAATCTCAAGCGTTTAATATTGATTGTATTTACGTGAAACTTTGGACTTAAGGGTTTTCAACTATGATCTTTCAGATTATCAAATCAAAAGAAAGGATTTCGGAATACAAAATAAGGTTTTGGCAGAGTTTTCACATTTTTGTGTTTTTTAACTTTTTTCGTTATAAAACAAATTTTAATGTGAAGTCTTTTGAGGGGTAATTTTAAAGATCATATTAAACTACAATTTTTGAGACCATAATTAAGTTTTTACCAATAGTAGTTCTTCTACAAATTGAATTTTTCAATGATTTTTTGGGGTGTCGCTCCTTTTTTAACTCCCTGGGATTTGGTCTGGGACCCCCTTTCTATACCGATTCTTGTTTGTCTTGATGAGTACTATCATCCCTGAAAGTTTGTTGCACCATTTCAGATACACCCCGTATATGAAGTGTTTGTAAGCAAAGTCAGTATTTGTCAGTAACACTAAAAGGGCACCAGTCTAAAATGAAATAAACTCATGGATATAAAGAGGTAGATGGAAAAAAAGTTTTCGAAATTAAATTAAATTTAATGTTGACACTGGAAGTTAGGGGAGTGTTCTTTTGGTTTTTCTTGAAATGACAAAAAGTTGCGGAAAACCCGGGGTTAAAAGAAAAGACCTGGTAGGAAGTTTTTCCATCCAAGTAACTTGTTTTTCATAGGCCTCCAAACAACCATTTCCTCCGAACATGCCCTAAAGAAACTTGTTAAATTGGCTTTCCGCAAACTCTAGACTAAAATGAATTCTTAAACTTAAATTAGAAAAATTCTGTCACCCTAAGCATAGCAAGTACAAAAATATTCCCTCACAGCTCAAACCTTTTTCCAACGCCAAATTGCATTCTTCATATCGAAAGGTAGTTTTCACGAGGCGAAAAAAAATAGATAAGAATGAACTGATCACATCCCCTTCACTAGAGCTTATTCATTTGGATTTTTTCATAAACCATCTATCTCTCTCTTTAAACTTTTTTTACCTCGTTTTTTATTCGAATTCCTTTTTAGAGTTTTGTTCGTTACGAATGGATAGAAGCGCCTCAGAGAAATACGCAAGAGAGGTTTCTCTTCAAACAACGAATTATATAGCTAAGGAAAAAACATAATCCCCTAGATTGGAACCCGACGAAAAGGAAAGCAGGGTAAAGTTTACGCTAGGGTCGAGCCGCTAAGCCCGCATTCCCAAGCTCCCTTGAGACTCAATTAAATAATATCTTTAACCGACAGTTGGGCTTGACGGTTATTATTATGCTTTCGAAAGTCAAACTTGTTTGCTCAGTTCATGTTCAACAAAGTAAAGCTCTCTCCCGACGTCTTTAAGATAATGCCGATTATGTTTAGGTTCGACGAAGTTTATGAAGGTTTTGCGAGCGGTTAAATCACTTCAATGGATCTAGTAATTTTACTCGAATCATCCATTCGAAAGATATTGGTAAAAATTAAGGCCCTCCCATTTCCGGGGCGATTAACGGTAAAGGATTTTGCTGCTTCGATTCGCAATTAAAATGTTCCATTGGATTATAATATTTATTCGTGTGACTTGAGGACTTATCTAGAATAAGAACTTCATTTATGGAGGGGGATTATGATTGCCGATGTAAAGAGAAAACGATTGAATTTGAATTTATATCTTTTAGGGAGAGATTAAGTTGATATAGGAGGAATGGAAAAGTTTGTTCTGGGCATGAAGCACCCCGTTGAAATATTCTGCTTTATCTTTCATCGATCGGTGAAAGATCGAGATATTTGTTGGAGTCTTTTACTCTGAAACATCATTAAATTTTCAGTGTTCTCTGATGGTTTATCTTTGAGACTTTGAGATTATTTCGTGATGTGGTGGAGATTTTGTCGGTATTGATGAGTTTATTCGATGATGATGATGATGATGATGATGATGATTCTTTTCGCTTCGGAAACGAGGTTAAGATCATTATTACACAGATATATACTTAATTCCTTGTGAATAAGTTAGCATTAGATTTTTCGCTTCGGGTGAATAACTAAATAAGTAAAGCAATGCTGATGATTTGAAAAAGTATTTAAAGTAAATAATTAAGAAACTATTAAGAAAGAAGATTTTTGTAATTTAAGTGATAAAGCTCATCATCTTTAATAGCGTAACAACCTGTTACAGGTCTTAGCTGCCTCGACGGCACGCTTATTCCAACTCAATAGGTCCAAAGCAGTCCTTTGCCATTTTTTAATCTGCAAGACTTTGAGGTCATTTTCAGTGTCGTCAAGCCATCTTGTTGGTGGTCTTCCTCGGGTTTCTTAAGTGTACATTCTAGTGGGGTTATTTTCAGGGCTTCTCCAGACATAACCAAGCTATCTGTCTGTTACTTCGGATATAACTTGTGTAATGAAGTTGCATGATTTTTTAAAAATTTTTTTAATCGATTTTTCTTGCAAAAATAAGTAGCTACCCAAAATTTGAGGCCAATCGAGAAATTTTTTGATTGCCAAAAAAATTAGCAAAAATCCCCTTTTTAAAAGCCCGTGAAAACGCCAAGAGTTTGGGATGTGACATCATCATACGATAAACATTGTTGGAAAGCAATGGAGTTGGTGGTATGATTGTTGATGTCATAGTACCATTTAAACAATAAACGTTTTCAGTCACGTGTTTTTTTTCTCGACTTTTAAATAAGGCTACACATTACCCTAAAAACTTCCAAAATGTCGAAAAAATTTTTCTTGCAGTTTTCAATGCCTCATGCCATTAAGAATCTATGGTCAAAGTTTCAGACCTGAATTCTATTTAGTTTGGAAGTTATCTTAAGTTTTCTGAGTGACATCAGGCTCAAATGTGTAAGTCTCTAGAACTTTAAGTTCATTTTTCTCAGACTTCGTTTTCGGTGACAATGACTGGTTTCTATTCCCTAAGGATTTATACTGCTCCTGATAGAGTATTGAAATTTTTTGTGTATACTTATAAATATATATTCTTAAAAAGTTAGCTTGTATTTTGTGTCCTATTATGATAGTTATTTTTTTAAAAATGTCCAAATGTACAGATCAACAATTTTTAAGCTCTTTTTCGATTTTCTGTTATAAAAACCCTAATTGAAGTCAAACAAAGAAAACTATTATAAATTGATGAAAACTTCCACGACCTGAAGATACATTTATTTGATTTTCCGGGATAGATGGCCGTGTTTGAATGGAATTTCCAAACGTTTCGCTCTCAGCTTCGGAGAGCATCCTCAAATAGTGATTCATAGTGAGGATGCTCTCCGAAGCTGAGAGCGAAACGTTTGGAAATTCCATTCAAACACGGCCATCTATCCCGGAAAATCAAATAAAAGAAAACTATTGTTTAAATACTAGCTAGCATTTAATAAGTAGTATCCAACAATACTAAAAATACCAAAAGCATTTCTAAAGAGCTAAAATTGACAGTTTTATAAGATTTTTTTAAAAACCTTAAAAAATGAAGTTTTTTTAATTAAAAAAATGGTTCATTTAACTGACCCAAATTTTGGATATATGTTTATAAACATTCTTTTGAAGAAAAGCAGATATTTACACAATTTTTAATTGCATAAATAAAGATTTTTCAAAAAGGGTACCATGTAGGCTTAAAATGTTTAATTACCTGTAAATTTTTTTGAAAAATTTACTAGATATTTCATTTTACCATACAAAAAATCATACGGAACACTTGTTTGTTTTTGAAAATCTGACACATGCAACTTCCTTATTTGAGGATATTTATTCAGCCTATATAGCTCAAAATTACATCTGGTTCGCCAGCATACTCGTTCCTGTACAGACCCGAAGAGATAGTTCCTAATACTTTTCAATCAAAGGTTTCCAGGGCTTGTTGGGTATCTAAGTCTAATGTCCAGGTTTCGCTTGCTAATAGCAGCACGGGTAGTATAAGTGTCCTGTATCTTTTCAGTTTCGTTTTTTTCGGTTGACATGTTTAGATCTAGTTTTTTTCAGTCCGAAAAAGCAATTAGCCGATTTTATTCTGGTGGTGATTTTGGCTTTCAGCTTGTTTAAGGTCATTAATAATTGTTCCGATGTATTTGGACTCACAGACCTTTTCAAAGATAAATTAAGCTAATACTAAGTATAAATTGGTTTAAATATAATTTTATTGGTTATAAATGAGAGGTTTTAAATAACATAAATGCATGGACATTTACTGTCTCCAATCTCCATTCAAAGTCGTAATTTTAAAGTGGAATATTAATTTAGGCTTTTAAAACCATTTTGTACTCCCTATATCTTTATGATAATCATTGTGAACCCGGGAATAATCCTTAGGTTAGCGTCGACAGAAAATTATTAATATATTTATGAGATTTTAAATTGAAGATTATATTGAATACATCTTATCTGAAAAAGTAGCCTTTTGTATCCAGCTTTGAGTTTTGAGAAATTTTTAATAAAGGTATAGTATTAAAAAGGACAAAAAAATTACCCTAAATATATTTTCCAGTTTCTTCTAAGTACTAAACACATGGAAAAATATTCCGCTTTTTAATGGTATGAAAAAGCGTTCGCTTTTATGCATTCTAATTAATTTTAGCGAAAACCAGAATAACAGTACTATTCCTGTAACCTTAATGTTTAAAATCACCGAACGATTTTAAAACAAGCTTTGTATTTTTTTAAAGGGGCAGATAACAAAATTATAACCCAAGTGATAATTTCTTGATAACCCTCTAAATTATTCATTTTGATAGGACGATTCCTTAAAAAAATTTTGATATAAGTTCTACATCTACACCATATCAATGGTAATTTTTGCTTTTCGACACTCTTATCAAAACGTCGCAATAAAACCAATCTCATTTTCTCAAAGAAGAAAACGACCACCATACACACCCCCATCCCAAGGAATAAGAAAAAAAAGTTAAAGAAGGGAAAGGCAAGCGGATTGAAGTTTGCGACCGAATATGGCACTATTTACTATAATCGAACTCCACTGTTCGCTAGAATGGATTCAAATTTCCAAGAACCTACTATACGGAAAGAGGGCAAAGAAAACTCTCCTCTAACTCACTTATCTAACTCTCGCCCAGAAGAAAATACAAACAGAACCGAAATAAAATTCCTCCTCCGCTTCCGAAAAACTCGCGATTTAGGGCTTTTTCCAAGGAAAATAATAATAATAACAACTGCAAAAAGAGAACCGGAGAAGTCGGATCGCCAAACAGTTCCTTAAGCGAATCGGAGGTGAGGCTCTCGATCGAATGTTTATTTTCACAGTGTCTACCTTTCCCTCGTTTAATTCTTAAGGGGGAGGGAAGGTTGAGATGTTTCCGGTGCCCTTTTTAAAAACGCGGAGAGTTTCCCGCAGGGAGTTGAGTGTGAGAACGCCCCCCCCTGCAATCCCGGATTTCTGTGGAAGTTTTAAATCTGGAATGGCTTCGACTCATTTGAGTCGGTTGTTGAAATTGTTGATGAGGGGATATGGAGGGGCTTGTGTACTGGTAAACAGTACATCCATCTACGTTTATGAGCTAGTTTCTTGAAATGGTTTGGAGGGTTAACGAGGTTTCTGGGACCCCTTTTCGAACTTTTTTTGCTGTTGTTTTGGGATTGAAGCGGTTATCTTTTATTTTTTGGAGTTTTGTTTTGCCTTTTGTTAGGTATATTCTCTGAATATCTCTATCTGCTTTTTTTTTTATCGATTTTTGAAAGTATAGAATGATGAGGCGGTAACTAGGGTCGGCCCTGTAAATGAACACTTAAAAGGTTTGGATTTGCGAAAGAAAGAGGGGTGATGAAGAAAATAGTAAGGGGAAGAAGAAAGAAGGAGAAATGGAGGGTTGAGAAAAATATAAATAAATGAGATAAGAAGATATAAAGATAATAAGCAATTTGCATTAACATTCAAGTGTTTTCATAAACATTCAAGTGTTCCGTATGGTTTTTTGTATGGTAAAATGAAATATCTAATCAATTTAAAAAATGTACAAGTAATTAAATATTTTAAATTAAAAGTCGAGAAAAAAAAGGGACTGAAAACGCTTAAGTGAAAACACGGTGCGATGAGGTCAACAATCATACCATCAACTCCACTGCTTTCCAACAATGGTCACCGTACGATGACTTCACATTCCAAACTCTTAGCGTTTTCACGCGCTTTGAAAAAGGGGGTTTTTGTTAATTTTTTTTGCTATCAAAAAATTTCTCGATCGGCCTCAAGTTTTGGGTTATTTGCTTATTTTTTCATGAAGAATCGATTAAAAAATAAAAAAAGATCATGCAACTTCCTCATTACAAATGAAAGAGAGAAATATATTGATGGATAAAAGAAAAGAAAGAGAAACAGAGGAGAGAAAGGGAAATAAACCAAAAAGTAATGAACACCTGTTAGAATGCATGATAAATATTTTAAAACATTATATTCAACAAATCAAATCACCTCAATGCCGCAATCAAAACTAAAGCTCTAAATTAAAATTACTCGAGGTACCCGTATACTAGAGATGTAAGATTCTTTAGTTGGAATGTTATTGCACGAAATCTGCTATATTATACCTGATTAGCGAACTTCTTATATTAACGAGTTCGTTCGTTTATCATTGAATGACAATTGTATGAGTAGGTATTTAATATTTTTATTAGTTTCATTCCATAAAATTCACTTTTAAAACTACAATTTAACCAACATTACGAATACCAACTAATAGCTCCTATTCACATGGAATGAGTGGTTAGAACTATTAGATTAGGTTATAGAAAGGTTAGAACTATCTCCAAAAAATCACGAAGGGAGAATCATATTCCCTTTCATTACGTCTCGGGTGATAGAACAGCAAATAGTACAGAATGTCTATTTCATATAGCTCTATACTATATTACATATTTACCTCAGCATTCAATTATTAATCAAGGGAGGTGCATATAGTATAAATAGAAACATAGTTACATACTATCCAAGTCTTTATACAAATACAAATTTTGTCGACCAGCTACAGGCTCGAAGCCCAACAAGGCTGGTCCATTTTTTATTAATTCACCCATTCCCACTGACTGTCTAGTTTTAGCTTAAACTCATCTACACCCTTCGAATTTACTATATGTTCTGGCAATGCGTTCCATATATCTATTACCCTATTGAAGAAGTAGTATTTTCTTAAATCCCGATTGAAATGAGTCTTATCATGGCCACCTAAACACTCAAGGCCGTAGAAGCTCGAAATCCTGAGTGACGTCATGCCTACTACTTCGCGTCATCGACGCGTTTAAGACAACAGCGCAACTCCAGTCTGAAATCTTGCTCGCCCCACCCCTACAGCCTGATTGGTGTCCTAAACTACGGTGAAAACGTCACTTGAATTAGACACACCGACACACGTGTCGAATATTTCAGATGAGAGAAAGTGAATTAGAGATCGCGAACTTCAAGTTGATTCCGTGCTCTATTATAAAGCAATTTCATGTTGTGTAGTTTCGCTTTGCACAACGAGAAAGAGGTTTCGCCATAAGACCTGAAAATGGTTTTAAGCAGTTTGATTTGAATGATCATATTTGATCACTAAAATCTAGTTTAATGATTAAATTTTGAGTAAAAATGTAAAAGTCGGGCCTGGTTTAAGGCTTAAAACTCATGATCGGACATATTTTCAGCTTTAAAAATTACGATTACAATATGGAGGGGGTTAAATATTAACTGGTGTTTCATCTTTTCGATCAGTTTTACGTAATAAATGCATCAACAGAAATATTTTGCTGGTTTTAGGTTCAATCTTAAGTGTCCAATCCAAGGATTGGGTGCAAATTTCAGATGATGAATTATTCTGCTCTTTAACCCCCTCTTTCATTAGTAGAGTATTCCTTAGCGATTCTGAGTTACATTTTTTTCTTTCAGTTTTCGATCTCCATCTGCAAAACGAATTCCGATCAAACTTTCTTCCATCTGAAATATTCGGCACGTGTGTCGGTGTGTCTTATGCAAGTGACGTTTTCACCGTAGTTGAGGAGACCAATCAGGCTGTAGGGGTGGGGCGAGCAAGATTTCAGACTGGAGTTGCGCTGTTGTCTTAAGCGCGTCGATGACGCGAAGTAGTAGGCATGACGTCACTCAGGATTTCGAGCTTCTACGGCCTTGAGTGTTTAGGTGGCCATGGTCTTATTCAATTTGTACCCATGGCCCCTTGTTCTGTTATCCCTATTAAAGTCGAAACCTTCTGTATCCCCTTGCTTTACAAACTTGAAGAGCTGAATCAAATCCCCCCTCCTTCTTCTTCTCTCCAGTGTATACATACATGTTGAGCCTACTCAAACGCTCATTGTAATAGGATGTATCCAACTGCATACATCCTATATCAACAACTTGTGACAGTTTTATTTAACACTGTTTATTACTGCATTGGAATTCTAAAAAGATAATAAATAATGAAAGCTGTTTTCAATATAAATAATGATAAATTTTTTATATTCTCACAAACTTAATGAATTGGGTTGCTTCAAAGGTTTAGGTTTTTTTTTGTAAATTTAAACAAAATAATTGTTTTCTGTGGAAACGAATTTAAATTAAATTACTCCTTTGTGTCTGCACTTACAGTTAAATTAGATGCTATAAATATGTGAATAAAGATAAAGTAAGAAAATAATTTATGAAAAGCAGCTTCTTGTATGTCCTAGTAGAAATATTTTTAAGGATAAAAGTGCTTGTTCAGGTAATGAGAAGTGTATAATTTAAAATTTCAGTATTTCTATGAGATTATGCAACAAGCATCTCATTTTAACATCTGTGTTGTTGCACATAAGAGAAAATCATATTCTTGAGATTTATGTCACTTAACCCACGTTACAGAGCACCAAATGGCCTGTTTTTATAAGATAGTCTATCATGCTACTCTATGTTATGCAAAAGGTTATGTAAATCTAACCATTTTATTCCCCCTATCTAAAATACCAACATATTTTATTCATATCCAAATCCACAGTAAACTTGTCGAGGAACCTCGAATGCGTCTGGGGTATATCTATCGTTACGGTCTCCTCCATCGCACCACAGGACTTTCACTTTAAAATTCTATTTTTTGGCCGAAAGAGACAGGAGAGGTGCGGCCATCGAGATTAAAAGTAATAAAACGTACTCAAGCGGAGAACAGTGTCTCCTCTGTGACTATTCGCTGCTGTGGCGGGGCAAACAGAACTTTCCGGTGAAGATTGCGACTTTCCCTGGGTATATTTATAGGCCGAATCCCTGGCTTTTTAAAGGCCTTTTTGCTATCGGTTGTTTATTTTCTCGCGAGCTCTCTCCTTTCAATTTGCCGGAGAACGCGTTTGCAACTTTGAAAAAAAAATAAACACACCACCTCGGAAAATAACTGCGACTTCGATCAATCCGAGTTCTGGAAATTGGCGTGCGCCATCTCGACCCAAGAAACCGTGAAATTCGCCTGGCCATGAGAAGAAGAAGAGAGAATAATCTGAAAGGCTTCCCTCCGCTCCATTTTCATTGGCTTCATTTATCCGGTGTCATGGCGACCCGGGCATTTTGTTTAGGGGGTAGTAGTCGTAGTGTTTTTTCCGCTTCCAGGTGCCAATTTTCTAGCGTCTTTTTCCACGCGCCATAAAAGCACGGTCCTTGCCTTTATGACCCGCCCTCCGATATCTCATCTTTTAAGCGGGTTTACGACGTCGGAAAACAGCCAGGCACGTTACAGGTATAAGGAGGAGCGCGAAACCACAAAACTTTATTAATCGTAATTCTTCTACTCGGAGCTACTAATACGCGGAGGCTGCCATCTCCTTTTTATTATCATCACTGACTTTGCTTGTAGGCTAAATCTCTCGTATAAGCCTTTTCGTGTCGTGGCCGACTCGTGTCATCTTATGAGCATTTATGTCGAATTGATATCCTGTCGTAAGACTTGAGAATTCGCTTTTTCGGCTTTATTTCTTAGGGATATAAATTGGCCTGGCTTTTTTGAGACGTTATGAGTTGTCGTCGGGTTCTTGGGTTATTTTTTATAGGTGATTGCGTTGGAGAGTTGTTGTATTACTTGGATTTGGGTATGCAAATAAAATTTAGAATCTGTTAGGCGTGTTGAATGGGGGCCATTTCCACTGAATCTATTATGTAGGGGTCGTAGAAATTTTCCATTTCTTTAAATTCGAGATTACTCTGAAAGCTGAATATTTTATCTTAAGGGATTTATTTAGAATATGATTTGGGGGTTATGGTGCAAAAATCTTTAAAGCACTGTGATTGAATTACATTTATCATATCTATAACCTCCTCAGACCTGAGAGTAAAATATAACTTTGGTTAATGCCCAAAGTGTCTAAAATAGCTGTTTAGGTCATTTTAAAGTAGAAAAGTGGAATTAAAAAATTATACTTTATTAGTAGGGGCTGGAGGGTATGTATCACATGTGATACATCAGGACTCAACCACTACAACCAAAATTTTTGAAGTTAAAATTAAAATTATTTTACTTAGCTTATTTGAGTTATTTAGGCAAAATATATGTAAAATATAATAGTTTTGGTTGAAAATTAAGTTTTATTTTGTTTCTTTATACCAAAATTACACTTTTTTATCACTTTTTAGCATAATTTTTGACTATCAAGGAATGCCTGATAATAGTTTTTGGTTGATGTAAAGACCAAAATAACATTACAGTATTGTTAACCATCAAATCTTAAGGCCATGCATATTATTTGTTGTTATGGTTTGTGATTTATTAGCTAAAAAAATCCTCTTGAAAATTGGAAAAAATACCTAAAAATTAGCAATTTAACACAATAAACCTGAAAAAAGTAAAACAAACACCCCGAAGAAAGTTTTTTTACTTAATAAATGTTTTTTATAACATTCAATACTATTCAAAACGCAAAACAACACTTGCTAAAAAATCCCATACCTACGTGGTTTGTATCGGTTGGGCCCTGATGTATCACATGTGATACAAACAAGTTGCAGAGGTCCTAACAACTTAATATTTTATTAAAAAGTTCTATTTTTGGTATTAATTGGTTGGTTGTTTCATTAGAAAGAAAATGTATATCTTGAAATTGCTAAAATGTATGAATAAATATTTTAAAAATAATTTTATTTCGACTATGTGTCGTCATTTCGTTTGGAACCCAAAAAGCCTTCTAAAAATCTCAATGTTGCAGAAGTATTAATTATTACAACCTAAAAATAAAATTGTACATTGTTTTTCACTTCATGTTACATGTGATACAAGTGGTTTCCAAAATTTTTTTCCCATACAGGATTTTTAAAAAAATCTGAAACTTTTGTATCACATGTGATACAAGGGGACTGAGGAGGATAATCATACTTTATTTATTTTCAAAAAGGTGTTTAACTTTCTGTAATTTTAGCATCCAAGTTTGAATTATACACACACAACGTTAAGATTCAGGGATTAAAAGATCATACAAAAAAAAGCGTCTGAAATAAAATGTTACAAAGTAAGGCTAAGTGCGCTCTAGAGACTTCTGTTGCGGCGACTTATAACACTAGTCACTCGAGAGCAATGCATTTCTATGGAGAGATTCTTGGCATCGGCCAAGAGTCTCGTCGCCCATGCGCCGCGCTCTAGCTTCTTGCAATAGCCAGGGTGATAATTTTGTCTCTGTCGCCGTGACAAAAGTATCTGGTGCGCGCTTAGCCTAATTGTAATATTGTTCTACACAAAACAAATTTTTTATGAACTATAATAAAAAATATGTTAGTTGAATCGTCAGTTGGAAGAAGGGAATAAGTCCAAACACCAAGTTTTGAGAAAATCGAAAAAAAAAAAAGAAAAAAAAACTGTATAAGTAATGAATTTTCATTGTATAACTGTGGTGATGTCGACTCCTCACAGTGACTCCAAATAGATGCATACACAGAAGGTTTAAACTTTAATTTTATTGACAGTTTAAAAGATCCAAAATAACGAATAACACTCGAGAACATCTGCAAAACTTTCTTGCCGCCGTGACTCAAATATATAGGCGTTCAAACCATCTTCTCTTCTGATTCAGTTCCTGTATGATCCAACCTGTATGCGGCATCCGTATACGAAACCTCGGACTCGAACCACGAGGACTTCGAACCACTCGAACCATCGGGCTGCCACATAACCACCAAATTTTTGCTGGAGTTCAGAACCCTATTTAGAAAATAGAGCAATCATCAAAACAAATATAAGTACATTCAAAAAATATTTTACAGTCAAAATAAGTTAATGGACCTATTCCCTTCTTCCACCTTATGAAATTTTTCTGATGAAAAAATCTTTAAAAAACCCTTAAATTCACATTTAAATTATATTTCTCCTTAGTTTACACCACAAAAAGGGGAAATAAAAAGAATAAGACAAATAAAATTCAAAATTATAGTGAAACTGAGTGCATTAAAGCAGTATCCATGGAGTGAGTAAATATGAATGGAGTCAAACATTCCCTGCATAAAAAAAGTTTGTAAAAAATTGAAACCAAGAGAACATTTTATTTTAACTTAGTTTACAGCACAAAGAATATGAAAGTAAGACAAATTAACTTTAATTCTAAATTAACTTAAAAAATACAATGAATGGACATCGATTTCACAACTTCAAGGGGCTATAATCTCATAAATATGGGATATATATAGGGATTAGTTATTTCCCCCTCTTTTCACCCATGTATAGAGCAAAGCTTGGAGATTGTTTTGAACACAAGAAGTCAATTTGTAAGTAATATTACTTAAAAGAATCACATAGCATTAGCAAAATTTTGTGACGAGTCTTTGAAATAGGTGACCAAATGAATTATTAAATGAATTATTAAACCTATTTTTTCAATATAGAAAACTAAAGAGAAATTGATATATTTAGATAATTGACCGATTTATTTTGGTTTTATTTTCATATGTACTTACCCCGAATTGAGAGTTTCGCCAATCATTCATCGTGTTCGGTTAAAATTCAGTTGTCTGATCATATGTCGGAAGTTCAAATTAGAGTCTGATAAATTATGAAGAAAGAAAGAAGAAAGAAAGAAAGAAAGAAAGAAAGAAAGAAAGGAAGAAAGAAAGAAAGAAAAGAAAGAAAGAAAGAAAGAAAGAAAGAAAGAAAGAAAGAAAAGAAAGAAAGAAAGAAAGAAAGAAAGAAAGAAAGAAAGAAAGAAAGAAAGAAAGAAAGAAAGAAAGAAAGAAAGAAAGAAAGAAAGAAAGAAAGAAAGAAAGAAAGAAAGAAAGAAAAGAAAGAAAGAAAGAAAGAAAGAAAGAAAGAAGAAAGAAAGAAAGAAAGAAAGAAAGAAAGAAAGAAAGAAAGAAAAGAAAGAAAGAAAGAAAGAAAGAAAGAAAGAAGAAAGAAAGAAAGAAAGAAAGAAAGAAGAAAGAAAGAAAGAAAGAAAAGAAAGAAAGAAAGAAAGAAAGAAAGAAGAAGAAAGAAAGAAAGAAAGAAAGAAGAAGAAAGAAAGAAAGAAAGAAAGAAAGAAAGAAAGAAAGAAAGAAAGAAAGAAAGAAAGAAAGAAGAAAGAAAGAAAGAAAGAAGAAGAAAGAAAGAAAGAAAGAAAGAAAGAAAGAAAGAAAGAAAGAAAGAAAGAAAGAAGAAAGAAAGAAAGAAAGAAAGAAAAGAAAGAAAGAAAGAAAAGAAAGAAAGAAGAAGAAGAAAGAAAGAAAGAAGAAGAAAGAAAGAAAGAAAGAAAGAAAGAAAGAAAGAAAGAAAGAAAGAAAGAAAGAAAGAAAGAAAGAAAGAAAGAAGAAAGAAGAAAGAAAGAAAGAAGAAGAAAGAAAGTCATTAAAAGTTTCTACAATAAGTACCAACATAAAACGTCCAGTGCAGCTGTACAAATTTTCCCCAACCAACCACATTTATTTAAAATGGAGCAGTATATACATTGGGTAGATATTTTTCCAATACACATTAAATACTTTTTATCATGGTTTCCATGAGACATCACGGCTAAGATAGTAATCGATTGATTTTGATAAATGAGGTATTATCATTCCCACATCTTGGCAAATTACCTAATTTTTTAATGCGATGACAGGACTGGGAATGATTAAAGATTAAGCCCTTCTAGCACAGATGGGGGTTGATCTCTATCTACGATTGACAGTTCGATTACACGCTAGAGAACAGATTAAGCAAAGAACGATTTTGCATAGAAAATCGACTGTTTTGAAGTAATATAAGAAATGTTTTTCCAAAGTATTTTACAAGTTGTAGCAATAGATACAAGATAAACATATATGTATCGGTTTTTTATTAAAGTTTGTCCTGAAGCTGATACGAAAACAAAGGATATTTAACTATCAAATCGTTAAATCGGAATTTATTTTATATTTATAATTAATATTTAGTTTTAAGTTTTGGCTCCTTGGAACACTTTTCATTACATTATTTACTAATTTTTTCTTACTATTAAATTTAAAAAAAAATCACTCAGATATAAAACATAAGAATTTGTGTATAAAAAATGGTTTCTGAGAAATTGTTTCTTTATGGAAATTGATGACAAAGTCAAAAAAAATATTTAAACTGTCCCTTTATCTTCCCTACTAAGTTATACTGGTTTTAGATGTTTTGTAAGGCTGTTTTTTGAATTTCCTTAATTGAATCGCTTTGTGGAATTTCCTTAATTTGAAAGACATTATGTGTACTAGATTAATATTAATTTAATAATGTATAGACTTTATAGTTCATTTAAATCATCAATAATTGTAAAAATTATCAAATGTGAAACACATAAATTACTCCGATATAAATTTTAATAAAATTTAAAAAGTAGTTTTAGGAAATTTTTTAGAATTAAGTTTCAAACAGAAGTTTAGGAAAGTCTCTTAGCTGGAAAATTTATCATACCATTATTCATAATTTATCTAATTTAATAAATATGCTTTGAAGTAATTTGAGCGTGATTCGACTATTACACTTTGAAATATATGCCAATTTAAATCAAAACCTATTCGGGATGAAATACTTGGGAAGCTTCGCAAGTCAAACATCGTAGCAAAGAACCTTAATCCAAGATTTGAAGATCTTCCTATTTATTTCAGCGAACATCTTGCTCCTGAACTAAAACACCTTTTCTACCTCGCACGCAAATTTAAATTCGAGAATAAGTTCAAATTTTGCTGGACCAAGGACGGTAAAATCTTTCTTCGCAAAGATGAGTCTTCCAGGATTTTGAGAATAAAATCAATTGAGGACTTAAATGTTTCACCTCCCAATTAATTCTGTAATTGTACCTGATCCTGACTGTATTGTTATTAATACCCTGGATGATCTCACCTGTTTTTTAAAATCTGTTAAAAGTAAGTCCAATCATAATATTTTACATGTTAATATTCGAAGTCTGCGTGCAAATTTTGATGATCTTGTGACTCTCTTATCCAATGTTCTCTGTAATATTTCAGTTATAATTCTATCAGAAATCTGGATATATGAAAACGAAACCTGTTACTATAGTTTGGAGGGCTTTAACTCTTTCTTTTGTTGTAGAGATAATAATCGATCTGGAGGAGTCGCTGTTTTTTCCAAATGTAACTTAAATTTTTCTAATATAAATATTAACTTTACATCAGCTGAGGTGATTTTGTTGCATTCAAAAACCTTAAATTTTGCAATATTTGCAATCTATCGTAATTTGGATTTCAATGTCGATCATTTTAATTCTGAACTAAAATGTGCTTTGCTTAGTTTGAACTTTTCTAATGTTATCTTGATGGGAGATATTAATATCAATATATTAGGAAATGAACTTAATACATTAGAATACTTGAATATTTTGTCTGAATTTGGTTTCCATAGTCATGTTACGAAACCTACCAGAACTGTTTTGTCATCATCTACTTGTATTGACCACATTTTTGTCAAAACAAATTTATTTTCTACCAAGACTGGGATTTTTATCTCGGATATTAGTGATCATTATCCTATTCTATGTCAATTGAATTATTTTGAATCTTCAGATACCAATGATCCATTGGAATCTTCATATGCTCTAAATCATTCCATGTTTTATAATTACTTAGAGACATTCAAATTTAAAGTTAATCCTAATTCTAGTCTTGATCACCAATACCAGAAACTTGTCTTTAATTTACAAAGCATTAAAAATAACTGTAAGTTTTTTAAATTTTCAAGAAAGAAACCTAAAAAGCAATGGGTTACCCTTGATATTTTAACTCTTATACGTAGAAAGGAAAAGTTATTCAATAAAGCCAGAAAATACCCATGGGATACCGTATATAAAACAGCTTATAAAACTACTGTTTCTGAATTAAAAAACTTAATTAAGTCAACAAAAGTTCAATTTTATCGAAACAAATTCGAAACCTGCAGTACTGGCAAACAAAAATGGAATTTTGTTAATAGTATTGTTCTTAATAATGTAAAAGATAACTCTAGAACCTTGCCTGACAACTTTGAGAATTCGATCTTAGCTTCTCAGTTTAATATGTTATATAATAATGCTACCCAAACTGCAACGAATATTGATTTTACTAACTGTCAACAGTATATATCACCTTGTTTATCATCTTTTGTTTTTTATGAAGTTACCGATCTTGATATATTTGATGCTTTAAAATCTTTTTCAAAACTTAACTCTTTTGATTATGATGGTATCAGTGTGAAGTACTTAAAATTAATTGCCCCTAATAACATTGAATTTTTTGTAAATTTTATTAATTCCTCTTTCAATACGTGTGATTTTCCCGCCTCTTTAAAACGGGCAACTGTTTCTCCCATTTATAAATCTGGAGATAAAAATATTCTTTCTAATTATCGACCTATATCTATCTTACCCTCACTCTCTAAAGTTATTGAAAAAATTATTGTAAAAAAGATGTATAATTTCTTGTCTCACACAAATTTCTTTGCCTCTAACCAATATGGGTTTACACAAGGCCGATCTACTGAAATGGTTCTTTTAGAATTTTCTAAGTTTATTGTGAATAGTGTGGATAAAAGCAAAGTTACCGTGGCAATTTTTCTGGACATAAAAAAGGCTTTTGACAACGTCAACCATTCTTTATTGATATACAAACTAGAAAGAGCAGGATTTAGAGGATATATCTTAAATTGGTTGATTTCGTATCTAACAGGAAGGACACAAAGAGTTAGGGTTGGTAACAATTTAAGCGAGTACTTGGTAACAAATCGAGGTGTTCCTCAGGGTTCAATTTTGGGTCCTTTGTTTTTTTAATCTTCATTAATGATTTTTGTAAATTAAATCTTTCAGGCAAGATATTAACCTATGCTGACGATTCTGTCTTATTATATTCTTGTTCCACTTTAAAGGAACTGGTGACTCAAATTGATTCTGATTTAATCAAAATAGACAAATGGTTCAATGCTAATGATTTGACTTTAAATTTAAACAAAACTAAATACATTAATTTCAGTTTAAGACCATCTGAGTTACCATTTGACTTAAAATATCACATTTCATCATGTAAATCTAAAAACAACTGTCAATGTCATATTCTTGAATGTGTTCAAAGCTACAAATATCTTGGACTTAATGTAGACTCTAACTTGAAATGGAAAACTCATATATTTGAATTGGGGAAAAAACTACGCTTTATTTTATTTAACTTTTACCACCTAAAAAATAAAATTGATTTGTCCTTTTTAAAAACTTTATATTTTTCTTGGTTCTATTCTTTAATAAATTATGGTGTCACTGTTTGGGGTGGAGAATATAGATCCAATCTCCAACCTTTAATTTCTATTCAAAATAAGATATTCAAAATTTTAAATCAGCAGTCATATCCTAATAATTTTAGATTACTCAAATTATTGCCTCTTCGTCACAACGCGTTTTTTCGTATTATACTTTATCTTTATCGGAATAAATCTATATTTAACACTATAGCAAGACCATATAATACTAGAGCTGTAGCAACTTATCAAATCCCAAAATTTTCTAAATCAATTTTTTGTAAACATTTCTTTTACCTCGCACCAAAATTATACAATAGTTTACCTTTAAATCTAACCTCCATTATTAGATATTCAGAGTTCAAAAGAAATTTATTTGAGTTATTAATTAATATCGACGACCTGGATTTATATTTTTCACTTCAATGAAGCATATTTAGTTTATGGTTTACCAGCTTGCTGCCATCATTATTTAATTATTTAGCTATTGTTTTTATTCAGTTTTATGCTTTTGTTGTAATATGTCATTTGTCTGTATAATTTCTTTTTCGCCTGTACGGGAAGTTTCTTCCCCTTGGCGAATCACATATCTGTCTTTTTTGTGTTTGTTCTCTATGTGTAATAAAGTTCTATTTATTATTTATTATTATTTATTAAATACATGTGGGAGAAGTTTCCGATAATTTTGATGAAGTCAACCAGTTCCATTTTTCAAAGTGATACTACTACAAAATATCATTTAGTCAGAATTGGCTCTAAAACTCATCAGAAAACAAAAATGAATTATTAACTTATGTATGAACTTTTGCCAAGACAACCGTGACTGTCATATTTTTTTCGTTTTCGGAAGGAAAATAAAGGTGATTTATAGTTTCTATTTCGGTGTATCCCTTTCCTTATTGATTCCAATGCTTGAGTTGAGATGTCTGAGTCACTAGACCAGAAGCAGACGAAAATTGAGGGGGAAGGACCAGGGATATATAGAACTAACGTAGACAATATAGACATATTGCTTTTATGTTTTTGTGAATTAATGGGCTTAAAACCATATTTAAATGTTAGTCTTGTCTGTATGTGTAGTGTATACTTGACCTTTTTTCAAAGTAAACTTCGACTGCAATACCACCTTAGGATTTAAATGCTTTTAAGACTGTAATAGATTACTTTAGTAATTTTATAAAATGAAACAAAAAGGATGTTATGAATAATATAAGATTGAGATGTAAGATGTAACATTTAAAATAATTAGGTATTTAATTTGAGAAATAGTTTTTAAGGATTCCATGCATTTCTCAATAATACCAACGGTTTTGAAAGGAAGCAAATACTTTAAAATATCTTTCTTTTCAGGCTATTTTTTTTAACCTTCCTCATATAAACTCGGTTTACTTATAACAAACCTAAATAAGTCAGAATTAGAACCGGTAAGTCTAAGAAGTAGTCAGACACTGTAACTTTATGTACAGCTCCCGTAAAAAAAAACGTTACAGTGGGGTTTGCGGGCGAACCACTTGGGTTAGGAAGGCAAAAGAGGTGTCATTTTTCATTGTTTAGATTAGAGTATTCTTTAACCTTAAAAATTTTCGAGTCCTTAGGGGGTCATCTTCATATTAAACGAAACACTAACTTTTTTTTTTCAATGGGGACCCCCAATTATTATGAGATTTTCTGAAAGGTCATCCCTCAAAACCCTTAAATACCCAGTTTCATCCAGATTGATTCACAATTAAAAATTTTTTGAAAAAATAAAAAAAAATTAAATTTTTAAAATCATGAAATATTTTTATAGAAATCGATTCAGGTAGTAATTTTATGAAGAAAGCCAAAATTTCAATCGATTTCACTGAATAGTTTTTGATAAAAACGAACGAGAAAGAACATTCACGGTATGCATTCGGCAACGGTATACGGCCCCTTAAGATTAAAGTTCGTTTTTATCAAAAACTATTCGGTGAAATCGATTGAAATTTTGGCTTTCTTCATAAAATTACTACCTGAATCGATTTCCATAAAAATATTTCATGATTTTAAAAATTTAATTTTTTTTTATTTTTTCAAAAATTTTTTAATTGTGAATCAATCTGGATGAAACTGGGTATTTAAGGGTTTTGAGGGATGACCTTTCAGAAAATCTCATAATAATTGGGGGTCCCCATTGAAAAAAAAAGTTAGTGTTTCGTTTAATATGAAGACGACCCCCTAAGGACTCGAAAATTTTTTAGGTTAAAGAATACTCTAAACAATGAAAAATGACACCTCTTTTGCCTTCCTAACCCAAGTGGTTCGCCCGCAAACCCCACTGTAACGTTTTTTTTTACGGGAGCTGTACCACTTATAATTTTGTTGCAGTTTTCTTTTAATTCATACCGGTTTTTATTGACGGTAATTACCAGCATTTATTGATTTCTTTGGCATGTTTTATTTTGACTGGAGAAGTAACAGATTAAGTAAAGGAAAACTGGTATTGTTGCGCCCACTCACTAGTGTCTACTGTATCTAGTAGTGGCTTTGTGAATTTTGTTATCAAAGAGTGGCAACGAAGGTAGTTGCGCGAGATTGTCATTATTATTTGTTAGTTTAAAATTGAAAAGAAAAATAGTAGTTCCTCTTTGTACTACATAGCATTTTAACCGTAATTAAATTTGATCTCAATATCTCCTCTCGTCTCTAATGTTTCCTCATCGCATACATCTGTTCAGGACAGCAGTCCATACACTTTAAGAAAGAAACGAAACATCTGGCGCCCCCGGGTGGGCTGGCATTGTTCTGAACGTTGAATCGAAACAGAACCGATTTCCATCTTGAAGATTTTGAAGTATATTTTGATGAATTATATGAAGAACAGACAAGTATTTTGTCTGTATTTTTATTTTAAGATGATAGTAAAGATTGAAATTAATTTTCATCTTGAAGATTTTGAATGCTTATGAAGAACATATTGAAGAACATATCAGTATTTTGTTCTGTATTTTTATTTTAAGAAGATAGTAGTGATGGAAATAATAAAAAGAAATAAAACAGCGCAACGAACGGCTTTTAGCAAGTCGTATATCAAGCTAGAAAACTTATTGATTGACGATGATATTGATATAGAAGAAATAGAATTTTGTTTACAATGGTTTAAACGAAAGGCAGAATCCCTAGAAATGGATCATGTTGCCTATTTAAATGGTTTAACTAATGAAGAAGAATTCATGACTGAATTTGACGTAGTCGAAGATTACCGAGAAAAAGCTGTTAGAATGGAACTTAAATGCAAACGAATATTAAATGGCGCTTCAGAAAGAAAGAAAGTAAAATATAACGAAAGACAACAAAATGAATTAGAAAATATATCTGATGAGAAAGACAAAGAAAATGATGCTAGGAAGATATCTGAGACAATATTAAAGGATTACAGAATTAAACAGACTATAGAGAAACAGAAAAAGAAGGAAGTTAACCAGGATAACACAGAAGAGAAATCGCAAAAGGTTTCCGATGATGAAAAAGAAGCTGATGGGCGTATAGCTGATGTGTTTTGTAAACACAAAAGATCCTCAAATGACGAGAAACCACCAGAGATGTGGCAAGATGAGGAGGATGAAGAGAAGAAAATAGAAGATGATGGTGAAAGGCAATCACCAAGTGCTGAAGAGAAGAATGACAAGAATTCTGGACAGAAGAAACAAAGACAGATGAAAAAGAAAGACAGAACAGAAGAAAAAGACAAACAAAGGCAGACAAAGAAGAAAGACAGAACAGAAGGAAAATACAAAGACAAAAAAAGACAGACAAAGACCGAATAAGACAGAAGAAACAAGAATTCTGAACAGAAAAGAAGATGGAAAGAAATATCTTCAGGACCTATGAAGTCTGGTGATAAAGAACTAAGAAAAGATGGAGGAGGAAGATGGAGAATATCTGAAGACAAGGTCATGAGAACAAAGAAGTCTAAACCTAAGAAGACATCAAACGGAGTTACTCCAGAAAGGAAAAGAGCTAGGAAAATGAAACCTAAAATAGAAAAACAGGACTTTAAGATCAAAAGATATGAAAGAATAAAAATTGGAAGGAAATATATTAGATGGAAAGAAGATATGTTAAATAGATTATTTGGAACCTCCCCCACAAAGAATTGCAAAGCTCATATAGGGAACCAATAGATGAACACAACCGATCTACCACCATCCTATTAAGATTCCTTGAAGAATAGACTTAAGAACAGTATTTTTCTATTTTATATTTTTTGACAATATTGACTATAAAATTAATTAATGGTAACTCAGCTTAATTTGAAGTTAGTTATTGAATTTAGCTTTAAGATATTGAATTAAGTTAACTTAAACCATCCATATAGTTTTTGTTTGAGTTTATGTAACCAAAACTCAAAGTGGGGAGAATGTTGCGCCCACTCACTAGTGTCTACTGTATCTAGTAGTGGCTTTGTGAATTTTGTTATCAAAGAGTGGCAACGAAGGTAGTTGCGCGAGATTGTCATTATTATTTGTTAGTTTAAAATTGAAAAGAAAAATAGTAGTTCCTCTTTGTACATAGCATTTTAACCGTAATTAAATTTGATCTCAATATCTCCTCTCGTCTCTAATGTTTCCTCATCGCATACATCTGTTCAGGACAGCAGTCCATACACTTTAAGAAAGAAACGAAACAGGTATTAAAATCAAAATCACTGTAAAAAAAGGGAAATTATGTAGATGAAAGAGTTGACATTTTTGGGATAGTGGTGTAATTGGTCCCCAGCCTATATTTCATAGAGTTCCTTATCATCTCGAACTGTAGTGTTTTACTACCTTTCTAGGCAACCAACCAATAGTTCTTCGGTGCGCAGCTTCTGTTACGGAAGATTTTATATTTCTTTTACGTCCTACAAACAGGAATAAAACGTCTATACTCGGAATCGCTCGTGTCGGGAACCTCCCTCCGCTATTGATATTCGGAGCCTTAACATAGGGAAATGAATTCCACGGAAAATGGCGGGAAAAAAGAATTTTTTACGAATCACTTAGAACAGAAAAGTTCGCGGCTATTTGTATTTCGTATCGTAAAAACACGTCAAGCGTTTTTGACATTTCTATGATATACTAGGCTCGTTTTTTATTTCCCGTCCTCTTAAACATTTTCCCTCCCTTCTCGGACGACGACGTAGGGATTTTTGAAAGGGGAATTTCTCGAAAGCGATATAAAACAGAATTTTTTTTTAGTCGCCGCTGTTTTTTTTTATTCCAACGAGAAATGTATAACAAGCTTGGAATTTCAGCCCCATTATATTGAAACTTTTTCGTCAGCGGTCGGACATATTTGCGAAAATAAATTTCGTTTTTGGGGCGAAAAGTGTCTCAATACGTGCACTGAGCAGGGTCATAAAAAAGTTCGGGTTTACGGGCGTTAAATTGGGTTTTACCGGGGGCGTAACAACCTGCTTTATTCGTTCGAGCCCGGCTTCAAATTGGTTAGGAGATGATATCGTAGCTGTTCCTCGCTCTTCGGGGTATCAATTATAGTTTGATTTATGTTGGGAAGGTTCGAAGATGCGTTTCTTAAAGTATTGTATTGGGTGCATTGACGAGGGTTGTAAAATTTTTTCATCGATGGCTTAAGGGTGTTTTAATTACACTTGTTTCAATTTGAAATGTTTATTACTTTTTGGGGTTTGATAGTATCTTTGAAATCAGCTGTATATCAACGGTAACTAGGGAAGAAGGGTTTATTTAAAATTTTAATCAAACTTTATTTTTGGATGAGGGTACTGTGGATGAGATGCTAAAAATGTTTGATGCGTACTTTTGTTGTTGCTATTATAAATAGAAGACTGTATTTTTAAAAATGAGCTGGGTAATAAATTGTACTTATTGGTTAACATTATTTAAATCGTGTGTCCCAGGTGATACATGACCATTTTATAGAAGACTAGCTAATATGCTCGGCCTTGCACGGGTGGAGTTAGATCTTTAGGATTTCTTTTTTTAAACTTTCAATATATTTTAACCTTATTTTACCAGGTAAAAGGTATTAAAATACATCCAGTTGTCAAGCATTGTAATTTTTGAACGTTTTCTACATTTAACCGCATGATACCCGTAAAAAACAGAAAAAATTATAAAAAATATCCCACAATTACCTAAAATATACCCATTTAGAACCCTTGATTAATCATCCAGGATTTTAATTAACTTTTTCTGTGAAATTATTCATTAATTAAAGCATATTCCATTTTGCAATTAAAGAAAAAATCTTTCTAGTTGAGTGTGCTTTAACATAATCAATAGTTTTTGTTTTTTAAACCAACTTTCTTAAAGCTACAATATGATCATCTTTTGATTTACATTTTCGCTTCCATGGAGACTATTTTAACAACAAATCTATTCCATGAAACTTTTTATTTAAAAGCTAGATGAACTTTCAAATAAAAATATTTAAAAATATAATTAATTACCAGTTTTTAAATTTTAAATTTGAATTAATTATATTTTTAGATTATTGTTATAATTTTTAAATGGACTTATATCTAGTGTTTCTTTTAAAACTTGCTATTTTGAATTTTGTTATTTTTGTAACAAAAGGGTGAACAGATCTCTTCTGGAGGAGAAATAAAGCTATTTCAGCAAAATGACCATAAAAAGAACAAAAAAAGGGTCAAGGGGTCAATTAAAGTTTTCGAAACATAACCTATATTTTTTTGTTGAGTTTTTTTCCGTGGGCATACCAAGTTTCGTGCAGATCGGAAGAAAACTGTGGATTTGTATAAAAGAACACACACACAGATTTTTATTATGTTAGACTAGCTGATATCCCCAGCCTTGCACGGGTGGAGATGGAGATTTTTTTAGAAATTAGAAATTTTTTAATTCCTTTTCTACCTTATCCAAGCGCGGTTCCAGGGGGTAGCACTCTGGACAGCGCCTCCCCCTTGTAAACCCAAATAGGTTGTCAAAATGAGTAAAACCCTACTTTTACCGGTCTAATTTCCAATTGTTTTCTGGGGGAGGACCCCCATACCTCCCATTAGTACCACCAGGGGATCTTCAGTGATAATATTTAGGAAATCCCCAATATTTTGACATTTTGGGTGAAAAAGTAAAGGTCATAGTGTTGAAAAGTGCCCCCCATAGACTTAAAACGTTTCTAAAAATGAGTGTAAACCCTACTTTTACACGTCAAATTTAACATTTTTTCTGGGGGAGAACCCCCATACCCCCAATGGTACCAATGGGGATCTTATCTGGAAAAGTGCCCCCCCTTGGAGCCGTGCTGGATCCGTGCCTACATTTTGATGAGTGAAAGGTGTCGAATCAAGCATTTTAAATTGTGAACGATTTCTACATTTACCACATAATTTCCATAAAAAACAACAAAATATTAGAAACATTTTCTTCCAAAAATCACTTAAAATGCTCAATTAGAGTCCTAAATCGTAGTACGTTTTAAAAGGTGAAAAAATATGTTTCATCTTAAAATATAGCATCAATCGGTCGTTGTGATTGGATGCATAATAGTTTGATTGACAGTACTTGCTTTGTAATTTCGACCTTATCCGTTTTCTAAAAAAAATGGAAATATTTTAAAATTGAGAATGTTTTTGAAAAATCGAAGGGCCTACTCGGAAATCCGGAAAGAATCCGGACATTTTGATACCATATATGTGTCATTCGGTTCAGTAATTAAAAAGCCTTTCTCTGGAAACCGTCACCAAAAACTTTTTTTTTAGAATAGAGAGATTAATATGATTTTTAAACAGCTTTAGATATAGCTTTTCTTTTGAAAACTTATTATTTTGCATTATGCTTTTTTTGTAACAATGGGGTCAGCATATCTCTTTTTGAGCAGAAATAAAGCTATTTCAGCAAAATAACCCAAAAAAGGATCAAAAGAGGGTCAAGGGGTCGTTCTAGAACTTTGAAACATAGCCTATGTTTTTCTGGGATTCTTTTACGTAGTTATACCAAGTTTGGTCCCGATCGGAAGAAAACTGTGGATTTGTATAGAAGACAAATAAACACACAAACACACATTGAATTTTATTGTATTAGATTGGTGTTGATTTGGAATGGTACATATTGGAAAGCTCGATGTTGAAAGACCTGATGGCTTTTGTTTAAGATAATAAATTATTTTGGAATTATGAAAATATAAGCAATATAAATATTTTTTTTCATTCTTTAATTTAATTCCTTAGTTCTTCATTGAGTTTTCATTAGTCTCTAAGAATTATCCTTAAAATCACTTTTTAATGTAGAGAATAGAGATTAGTTGTACACAAGAAACATACAATACATTTAAAGTGATAGTCTTGTGTGTAAGAATACGTTTTTTAACAAATCCCCATGGGAATAACACGAACGTACTTGAGATTTTCCCCTATCCAGATGGATTACAACAATAAAACTCCAATATACTATATTATAAGCTTTTTTAAACTGTATACAAGATATAAAAATCCTTTTATAAAAAAATGTAATGGATTGTAGTTTTGAACTAAAGTGTCTTTACAAAACACTCATATTGATATTTTTTTTAAAACTTGAAGCCAAAACCACCCTAATACGTATTAATTTAAGATAAACTTCCCATTCCCCTCTAATCCCAATACATTGCATTGCAAACGATAACAGCATCATGACTCCACCACTCTCAAATAGCCGCCCCATCCATTTTACTACGCCCCACCACAAATCCTCCAAAGACCAGGGGGTCCTCCAGGAGGGGTCATTCGACCCCCTGTGCTCAGAAATTCACCTCATGCGTTAGTGGTTTGTGAGTCACGAGATAACGCGTGGACTACCCATTCATCACACTGAAGCCAATTTCGCCGGGACCATAATATGCACCGGTCTCCGTATTTATTGAATGTAGGCTTCGGACAGGATCAGGTATCGTCATATTGCTATTGTTTGGAGGAGGAAATCGACCCCTTTTGTCACGAGGGGTGATATTGCCCCCGAGGTATAAGCGGATTCTCTCGCTCTTGTTGTTGATGCCTTTTCATCAATGTCCGCGAGATGATCCTGTTTCGTTGTTTTTGGTTGGTTGGCTTCCTTGTCTTTGCTTGAAGAAGAGGATATGATGTTAAGGAAGAATATTTGTATACGGATATTTAGGTGTTATTAAATAACTATTTCTTTCTATAGGATATTACATCTAAATCTTCATAGATTTACGAAAATGATTAATTTTTTATGCAGTTTGATCTTTTCTAAGTAACTCGACTAACTTGTTTATCCTCAAAACTAAACAGTTAATTAAAAAAATACATATATTGGTGATTACATTAGAGGTAAAAACTGACGAAAATGGCCTATTTTCAAAAGATGTTTCAAATAAAAATATTTTAACTCTTAGATACATTTTTAAAATTACAAATAATTAATACACTCATTGGAACATTGTGAAATCTGTATCTCCGTATTCATTTTCAATATTAAAATTCCTAATATTACTTGAATTTATATATCTAAATATTAATTTAAATTTATATCTTTTTATGATGATATTGCTAGCTGAAACTTGTTTTAAACTTGATGTTTCTAAAACTCACTTTAATTTTGAATTACAAAAAAAATTTTAGGAGCATATTTTCCTAGAAATGTATGTTATTTATGGTGATTTTTTGAAAAAATAATCACTATTGGTTACTCCCTGTAAAGGGTTATATTCTTTAGAAATTTAAACTGTAGCTGTGTACGTATTAGATTTAGAAACAAAACGAATTCTTTAAAGTGTACTTTTAGGTTGTATTTTGACTTATATTAGGTATTATTATATAGTTTTAAATTTGCTTTCTATTATCAACTTATGATTGAATGTTCAACCTGCAGGTAATTTTCACGCATTTGTTTATACTGAAAATAACTGTTTAATTTTATTCCAATTTAATTATTTAGTTAAGTTACAATGAGGATGTTGCATGATTTTTTAAATAAATTTTTTAATCGATTCTTCTTGCAAAAACAAGCAACTACCCAAAATTTGAGGCCGATCGGGAAATTTTTTGATTGCCAAAAAAATAAAATCCACTTTTTAAAAGCGCGCGAAAACGTCAAGAGGTTGGGATCATCGTAAGTTGACATAGACATAGAAAAAAGTTTATTGTTTTGGGCGTTTGCCCGTTAACAAATAACACGAACCATTATAGAGGAACTTTACATTATCTTAGAATTCAGATTTAAAAAAATCAACATATTTTAAAAATAATATACAAATCACTGTAATACAAGTTAAGACAGAACAAACCGGGTGCAGGAACAAAATACAAACTAAAATAAATCAACTAGAATCCTCTCCAATGTCCCGGCGGAGCCTAAAAACGGAAGTCAGGAAACATAGAATATTGAAATAGTTAGCGTTAGGCTCATTTAAGACAAAGGGAAAATTTTTTGCGTTTGATAAATATTTGTTTCGATAATAGCTATAAATAGGACATGAGTTAAATATATGATTCCATGTGTCAAATTCTTCGGTATTACAAAAGGAACATTTGTTAGTAAAATAAACTTCAAATATCTGGCCCTTATAGAAGATTTTATTTTGATTTAAACGTAATTGGAAAATAATTCTTTTTACATAAATATCAGAGTCGGATAGTATATAGTTTTCAGGGGTGGGACAATTCTTTATTAGTTTATAGTGGGGAAAGTGGGTGCTTTTCTCCATCATTGAGAAATCTCGTTGTAGGCATTGATCTCGACAAGTTTGTAACATATTAGGTAGATAATAGGAAGCCAGGTCAGGATTTTGAGATGTCCAAATAAAGTTAAATTCAAGGTTTTCAATAATTTTTTTGACTGATAAAGCCCAGTTATACTCGGGATTTGAGGAGAACATCGTGTTGGAAAATAACTTTTGGTAGCATATTTTGGTATAGGATCATCGTAAGTTGACGTCATCATACGATAAACATTGTTGGAAAGCAATGGAGTTGATGGTATGATTGTTGACATCTTTAAGCAATAAGTGTTTTCAGTCACGTGTTTTTTTCTCGACTTTTAAATTAAAATATTTAATTACCTACCTGTAAATTTTTTTGAAAAATTGACTAGATATTTCATTTTACCATACAAAAAAAAACATACGGAACATTTGTTTGTTTTTGAAAATCTGTCACATGCAACTTCCTTATTCAAAGTTTTTTGGAAATCAGGAATTTTTTTTACAAGAATTAACAACATTTAAAGTTCCCCCTCTCCTTAATACTAACAATATCTACAAATTACTAAACCTCCTTATCTTAATCCTACTATTTAACGTTCATTACTGAATCCTGAAACAATAATAAAAAAACAATCCTATCATTTCAAACAAACAAAACTAACATTTCCCTTATTAATCTTCTCCTCCAACATCAATCCCCAGTTCTTAACAACGCTCAGTAAACTTACGGAGGTCTATCGAGTTTTATTAGTATATCGATCCATTGTTCTCCCATTGATCAAAGGCGTCCATATCCTTGAAATCCATTAAGCCTATCCACGAGACAAAGTCCTTACACGGAGCGTTTTAGTTTTGTTCTGGATCCTTTCAAGGAGAAGGAAATTTTTGTCTCGCCTTTTAGTAATTCTTTACAGAGATATATTGCTGGTAGTACTCTCGGAACTTGTCTTATTCCTGTAGGTTTTTTTGCTAATGCTTTTCCATTTTTCATTTCTGGAGATTTCACTTCTACAGGAATGGGAGTATAGCGTAACATGTGCCGATATTTTCAGTTGTAAGTCATATAGACTGGGTAGTAGTTGAAAGAACTGATCAATTTTCTAAGGAAACTTTTTTATTCCATTTATTGTTTTTTTTTTGGGATGTAAGGTTTTATGACCTTAGATATTGTATGAAACAAAAGATATTGAGATTGTAAATATGTTTTATTTTGCTTTTAAAATATTATTACATTATTTGGAATTTATCGACGTTTGTTTTCTTATGTTTGGGATAATAAATGGGTCGTCTTTATGAGTTTATCCTAATTATAAAATTAGTTTTGTTGTTAACAGTTAGGGACACTGTTATTTTACTATGATGATATAATTTTATTATAAGTTTAGAGGACATATATGTTCTTTTCCTGTTTAATAACCACACAAATCATTTGATCAGTGTGCTTTTAAAAAACAAAAACACCGAAAATATTTGAAATAACAACGTGGTTACATTTCTCTTAATTAATTATGAAATGTACTAACTATAATAAAGTATTATTGAAAAATTATCTAATATGGTAAAGAAAAATAAGAAAATTATCTCTCTGTTTCCTGTTTTTTAGTTAGAGTAGTGATATTTTAAACACTCTTTTAGAAATTGAACATTTTCCTTTTATTAAAACTTCATCAAAACTTAATCTCTTTATATAAACTATTTATTACTTCCAAAAACTATGTATATAAGAGTTATTATGATAATAACTATTTTATATTTCTATCCACAGAGATAAAATTAAAATAGTACGACTGACTATTTGGTTGTGGTATTCACAGGCATTTAATTAATACTTCCAAACTTAATAATTTTCTTTAAATTATCTCAATTAAACCTTTCAATCCTGAACAGACTGAGAATCCTATTGAATCCAATGTAAATTTGGTACTGGACTGCATTATTGTCATTTTAAAATTTTGTTTTACAGATTTTACCATTATTTTCACATTTTGTTTTTTTCTGACAAGCTACTCTTAAATATGGTTTATTATGAAAGAAATCGACTATAAAAAGCATTTTTTTGTTGAAGGAACAAGAGTGTAGAATGATTTTGTGATAAACGATTAAGATACTCGCCGTAAGAAATAAAAAAAATTGTTTCCTAAAACTACCTAACTACAGAAGTAAGTTCATTTTCTGCTTACGCTTGCCATTGAAGTTCGTAAAAAAACAAACGTAACTTCGTCTTATGGTTAGCGAACTCTTCAAGCACCTTTAGAATCGTCTGTAATTACGATTAGGAACTAAAAAATCTTCATCTGAATCGTTCCTTTCAGGGGGAGTAAATCGAGTCAAATATCACGTGCAGAGAACACCTTGGGCGAAAATTCTCCTATCAACAGCAACAATTACGGTAAAAAATGGCGAAAGAGAGAGGACGGGGAAAATTACCGATAAGATAAAGCACCATGAAAACGTTCCATCGCCTTATTATTAGAAAGAGTTTTCCCACCAAAAATTAAAAGAACAAAATGGAACACTCACGGAACGAAAAAAATGCGCGAATTAAACTGCGGGGCTTGTGGTGACAGCAAGACGAAACCACACTACTTCAAGAAAAGAATGAAAGAGCAGAAAGAAAAGACCAAGAGGGAAAAAGGAATCAAATGGTAGAAAACCCGTCATGATTAATGACGAGGCGTAATGTGTCATAATGATATGCTAATTGCGTCACAGCCACAAAAGATCCCGGATGGAAAAAGCCCCGGATTGGAAACGCGACGTTTTCGGGAATTGTTATTATTATAATAACGCTACTTTTGGCGTTGACTCACACGGGAATGGAGAGAGGTTTAGGTAATGAAGGAAAGTGGGGGCCCCCCTTCTGCTAATGGGGCCCGGGTGTGACTCGTGTCCGTCATGTGATAGGATCTAAAAATATGCGGCCCCGGTTCGAAGGGAATTATTAGTAGCCGTCCGTAAATTATAGCTGATCGGCAGGTGCCATTTATCATTATAGTCGTTAGCATAACTATATCGTTGAAGCGCCTCCTGGTCAAATATTGGCTAATGTGTTAATGCGTGTTTATTTTACACGCCTTGTTTTAATGAGTGGGTCTTTTTTTATCGTCATCGGGGCTGAGTCCTCGAGGGGAAACTAGTTCTTGTGCTTTTTTAGGTTATTTGAATGGTGGTTTTGTATTGGTATTTGCCTGTTAATAATTTCTATATATGTTGTATTTGGGTAAAGAAGTATTTTGAGTTTTTATACCGCATAAAATGTTTTTTACTATATTTTTATTTACTAATTTAGATAAAAATTTTAATTCGACAAGATTGTGTGTTACATAAAAACCTAAAAGTTAAAACATGTATTTAATACACCACTATTGGGTTACCTGTTAACTACATCTTGGCCAAACTTAACTTTTTAGGTATTGGAAATATTTAATTGATTTAATTTAAAAAAAGTAATTTTATTGTTTTTCTTTTAGGTAAGTTCAGCTGAATTTTCTATCATGTTCCCTATTGGTAAGTTTTTAAAGAACATATATTTTCACTTCCCAAGTTGTTTGAAAGAATAGAAATATTTGAGAAACCAATAGGATGGGGCTATAAAACCTAATTTTATACAATTGGGTATCTATGTTACGAGCAAAGTGATTAATTGGGCATTACTAATAATGCCCATAGGGGAGGCGGGCAAAGTGATAAATTTCATTGATAAATGCCATTGAATTTATCACATTTTTCTCCTCCACTTAGGGCATTATTAATAATGCCCAATTTATCGCATTACCATATTTTCCCCTTTTATATTAAGAGAGGGAAAGTTTTTAAAAATGCATTTTCATATATATTTCTTTTATAGTACCCATATAAAAGAAATAATGATAAAAGAGATAAGTTAAACATTTTAAGATAATTTTGTACCATCATAGTGAGGTACCAGTTTTGTACCATCATATATAAATGCTTGGATACAATTATGCCTATCATTTCATCGCAAGTTTGAACACGAGTAAAACAATCATCAATAGGCTGTAAAACATTCAACTCTATAGAAACTTTTCATTTCTTTTTTTATATTATTTTAAGAATTACAGAAAATCCAAAAAGTAATGAAACGAATTGCTTGAGTATGCTCCATATGTGTGCACAGCCACTTTTTTTATTTAATTCGTAAATATCTATTTTATTTTAATATTCTAATACCTAAGTACAGGTATTTATATCAGCACTTTCAATACTAAGACCAACTTTAGTTAAGTTTCATTCAAGTCATTTATATTTCATTTCAAAATGTCTCTATAAACTACCTGTGTTGGATTAGTTCAAGTACAGCGGATTTTTAAGGAAGTATTGCATCAAAGAAGAATAACAGCGGGAAGGCAGTTGATCCTATTGCCCCTATATGACGCCCTGGAAAGTAATATAGTGTAAAATATTTATATTTAACGCTTAGTTTGAAAATCCTTCTCCCCCCAAGCAACGGCGGGTATATCAGCTAGTCTTCTACAAAAGGGATAAGTTTATTAAATTTATAATGGGGAAAATGCTGAAATTTTTCAATGCTTATCATATCTAATTATTTGTATTGATCAATGTAAGTTAAAAGGATTTGTGATAGAAATTTCATTGCGACACCAGAATCTTGCAAAAGCCAAACAAAAGATAAACCGGAATTTTAGATTATAGATTTGATTTTTAAAGCCCAATTGAACTTAACTCAATCCGAGGGGTTATAAAAATAATCTTCCAACACTTAAAAGCTATATACAGTCTAATACCTTTCCGAAATACCTCAATTTCTTAAATCCATAACAGTTGGCCTCAACACATCCCGCTGTTGCTTCCCTCTAAAAAAAAAGAAGGAATCCCTCCAATACCTGTCCCAAAACCTCAGCGATGTCCGGACTCGTGATAAAGCACCGCTGTCCGGAACACTCGCAGTCCGGCACCTGATGGATCGACCCCCTTCCCTCCCCCCGAATATAGCCCCCCCAGGATAAATCAAGCCCCGCCCCCCTTAACGACGTCTCTCTCTTCCGAAAATCCCGCCGCTTTTTGAGGAATGGAATCTTAAATGTGGGAATAAAGAGGGGTGCGACAGACGATTAATTGGGTTCTTTAAATTTAAATTAAGGGGAGGAGGGGGTTGGTTTGGGTTTGACTTGTGGGGGGGGAGGGTGGTTGATGATTGTTTTAGTTTCGATTCCGTTTGTGGGCTGTTGGTGAAAGCCAGGGTTGAGGGGTTTGATGGATGGTGGTGTTTAATCAGTTATCTTGAAAGGTGACGTTGGCTGTCGTCAGGGCAATTAATGTGTGGGTATTAATTGCTTGGGTAGTTTGTTCTAACGGATCTTAATTATTGAATCTCTTATGTGGTAAGTGGTAAGTAAGAAATGAATATGTGAATGTGTTCTGTCGTTATGTTCATCAAGTTTATTTCATGAAAATAATAATAGGATCAGTTATTCATTTTATGACTTAAATCGTTCATTAAGGTATCCGCCTACGTTGAAAACGTCAATTTCGACCAAAATTAGTTATTTCTGTTTTTCGCTCTCTATCTAGGTACAGCTTATTAGCTTTCAAAAACTGTTTTACTTTTGATTCTACGGCTACTAGAAAAGAAGTTACGGTGATTGCCAATGTGTCAATGTCCGGTTGCAATTCCAAACTTTAAACTCATTTTTCTCAGAACAGCTTTTTTCAATAAATGTAGTTACGGTGTGCATGATATTTTAAAATCTATTGCTTGTATGGTAGCGAAATTCGGTGTGAATATTTTTATAGTATATTCTAGGGAATGTCATAGGATAATTTTATGAAGATTATTCTAAGCGAGTTTATTGATCTGTTAATTTGTAAAATAGAAAAAAACGATGTAAAACGATGTAAAACGAAGTTATAAACTTTTAAGAAAAAGTATATAACTTCAAAGTAAATTCACTTACCTTAAAAATCCTACGACATTATCTAGATAATTGAATTTAAATTCAATTGCAAGTTTAAAAAATATTCAAACTTAATCAGATTTTTAATTATAAGGTTTGTCGTAAACTTAAAATTTGCTTAATTTTTTAATGTTTTTTTGAATTAATTTACATAAATTTTTTTTTGTGGTTTAAAAGGCTTAAATAGTTGGTTTCTAACATAAATGGAATCAAAAATGTAAAAAAACCAGAACATTTTATTGTTTTTTAAAAAACAGTTGTCGAACGTAGGCGGATACCTTAAGGGAATATAGGTTTATTGAGTGAAAACTATATATCTCTTTAGTAGATTTGTAGTTTAAATATTTTAAAAGTTTTAAACCTATAAACAACTTGAAGGGTATCAAAATTAAATTAAAACTTTAAAAATTAATCTGAAATTTCTTGTGAAGAATTAATTATTTAGCATTAATTTATTTAGAAAATTTACTAAATGCCTATTTCACGTTATAGAACCACTTAAGGAGGCCTGCATGTCAGTTGTAAAGCGTCATAACCCGTATAAATTCGCTTTTTTGCTTGATTCTGAACCGCTATTTCATATCCTTTGACTCTGACCATTGTTTCTCAAAGTGCATACCTGTGTATTATAGCTTTTGGATAATTATTTAAAAGGTATTATATCAATCTATATTCATGCTAAACTTCATCAAAATCTGTCCAGTAGATCGGGAGAATATGTGCAAGTTCTGAACACCAGTATACTACTATACGTAAAGCTATCAGTTTCACAAAGATATGGGCCAATCTTAAAGTTTGGATTGTGATTGGATGAATGGAATAAAAACTCATTGAGACAAATGAGAAAATTCGAAAATGCGTGATATAAAAAAATTAAATAGCTTTAGTAAATGATGTTTCCCTTGTCGACTAACAATAGTTTCCGGAAAATGCGATAAAAAAGCAACGCTTTTTTACCTTCGCTTCCCAATAATCTCCACACCAGTTCGACTCCATTTGACACGTTGATTCATGCACACCCCTTTTCACGCGCGATTGGGACACGAGAAAATAATCTCCGACCCAGCCCAAGAGAAAGAAAAGAAAATCTAAACAACTCAACTCGGCAGCCGAAAATTTCCCGCCGAAATGGAACATTAAATCAAACAATCCGAGTCGGCCGGCAGAAACACACGAAGTAAGGAAAGATTTCTTCGGCGCTGGTGGAAATAAAAGATAAGGAAAGGGAATGCCTATTCTTTTCCTCACTTTCTTCTACGGGGACCACATTCTTGGGGGCACCGACGGAATTATTCATTTCTGAGGCGAGAGGGAAAAAACGGCGGCGGCGACCGGCCCACTTTGTCACTGTCGGTGCTGTTGGAATCGGACAAATTATTCCGCTCCGGTTTCTTATTACGGTCCCGGATATGGGAGAAGTCTCTCTTCTCCCGGAATTGCGGACGGATCCGGTTTTTTTTCTGTCTTGCGCCTGATCTCTTTTTCGTATGCGCGTCCCGGTCCGTTTTTATTCTTCACGCCTCTGTCGTCCCCTATGGATCGGGTGGCTGGGGACTGATTGTTTCAATGGTTGGTGGTCAGGCCCGTGCTGGGTACCTTCAGAGGGCGGTGGACAAAGGGTGAAAGGGCGCCGCCGTTGTAATATTTATCAGTTAACCTAAAAAATTAATTTTCTGCTGTCTATAGAAGTCTATTTCGGGAGGAGCCCAAATATCGTCTAAAAAATGTAGATATTATGCAGAAAGCCCAAAAGTATATTTTTGCTAGGAGAGATTTTTTTTTTCCAAATTTTCTGTAAGCCGCACATTTTATAGATAAAATAATGTAACTTTCCAATACATATTTGAATTTTGATATAACTTGAGCATAAGATGTGATAATAATGGCAAATACAAAAGGGGGGTCTGGGGGTCCTCCCCCAGAAAATTTTTGGAAATTTGACCCTAAGAACATGGTTTTAAACTGTTTTTTGGTACACGTAAACCCAAATTTGGACACATATTTTTAGGTAGAATTTTGGTTTTAATGAACTTTATACAAAACTTTTTTGGAATGAAAATATTACTCCAAATAAGTAAGGAATAGTAAGTAAGGAAGTAATAAGTAAGGAAGGTAAATGGAAAGTCCCTTAATTTGTCTAATTACATCCGGTGTATTTAAATATTTAAAAAAATTCCAGTTTAAAAACTTCCCAACCGATTTTGATGAAATTTTAATTTGTTGTAGTACAACTCAAAGTGACGCTTTGAACGTATTATCAAACTAATGTGGCGTGTGAAAATTTCTCGCCTTTTTTCTATATTGAATGGTTTTCAGTTTGTATACGATCCCCTATTTGTCCCCGGACCCTGAAAATTTTATAGACTTCAGGGGTTCCCAATAGGTGGTCCGCGGACCCCTGGGGGTCCGCGGGCTGTGTCCAAGGGGTCCGCGAAACGTCACCGAGAAATTAAGTATTTTTTTATTTTCCTTAATTTGAAGTAACCATTATCCTACTCAGCAGTTCATTCGTTAGTTTTGCTAGTTAATTGTCACTGTAGTACAAATAGATTAATGTAGGTGGCGCAGCCTTTGTTTACCACCACATATAATCCATGATTTGTTTTTTGCAATTTTTTTATTGACTAAAATACGATAGTTTCGGTTTTGAAATCGATTGTTGCCTGAAATCGATTAAAAATTTAAGCCTTTAAGTTCAAGGGGTCCTCGTCAGTAAATTAATTGTAAAGGGGGTCCTCGGCAAAATTTTATTGGGGACCCCTGGACTAGATAAATTTACTGTTATCACATTATTAAAATTTCAAGTGTATACCTGAATTGGAAAGGAAGAAACAGCCGCTTGAAATTTGACACATGTAGGTACAACTCTGCAAACCCTGGGCGGCTCTGAAATTTTTAAATATACATTGGCGGCTTCATCAGACTCGCTCTATGGGGACGCCTTTTGCAGTTTTCTTTAAGTTGGTTACCTTTTTAATTTTTTTAATGGGCGCCTCTGAAATTTTTAAATATACATGGGTGGCCTTATCAGACTCGCTCTATGGGGACGCCTTTTGCAGTTTTCTTTAAGTTGGTTACCTTTTTAATTTTTTTAACGGGCGCCTCTGAAATTTTTAAGTATGCATGGGCGGGTTCATCAGACTCGCTCTATGGGGACGCCTTTTGCAGTTTTCTTTCAGTTGGTTACCTTTTTAATTTTTTTAATGGGCGCCTCTGAAATTTTTAAATATACATGGGCGGCTCCATCAGATTCGCTCTATTGGGGGGCCTTTTGCAGTTTTCTTTTAGTTGGTTACCTTTTTAATTTTTTTAATGAGCGCCTCTGAAATTTTCTAAATCAGTACCAGTACCGAGGGATTCCTTTAGACTCGTTCTCTAGGGGCGCCCTTCGTAATTTTGATTTAGGTTTCGCTATCAACTATGGTGGGGACTTTTAAAATAATTTTTAATCGCATATGCCCTCTTTACAACAGAGTTCTTTTCTTACACATTAGCGGCGGGCAACGACGGCGGATTCCTTGAAACCACATCGCCCCCGTGCACGAACGGCCAGCGCCCCCCCTCCGCAACGGCTCTGCCTCTATTCAGTAGTAGCCACGGTAGTAGCCTATATAGTCGCAACACTCAACTTGGCCGCTTAACAATATCGACGATAAGCCTCGTCGTAAAACTGATCAGTTTCGGGGGCGTCAAAAATTTCCAAGCTGGAGGGCGCACCGGGAAACGTCCCGGCGTCCCGGCGGCCCAGCACGGGCCTGTTGGTGGTGAGTTGGAGAAATCTGTGTGTTTAGCTTCGATTTGTTGCTTAAACCTTTATGCCCCAAATTATTTTCCTCATCCAAAATATGTCAAGTTTACGTATCTGCAACTATAAGTAAACAAAATTTAGCCTTACATGACGAAAATTAGACGAATTTGTAACATTGGGAAGTGGGACTTACAAGTACCGTCGGGACATAAAGGGTTAAGCATTCTGGAGAGACGTTCGCTTAGGTTCGTTCTTATCATAGACCCCCTTCACTTGTTGTAAATTAATACGTATAATATTTATAAATTAAAAATATATATTGAAGAGTTTTTGCAAAAACATAATATGTAACCCAAGGATAAAAAGAGATGAATTTAAGAGATAATCTTGAGATGAATTGCGAAAGAAAAAGATGGTGAAAAGAAAAATTACGTAAATAATATACAAAAATTAGAAAACAAATTAAAAGTACATAACATATATTGGTGATTGAATGTAGCTGAACATAAACAAAATATAATTAAATGAAAAATGTTTATAAAAAAACTTAATAAACTCCAGACAGTTGTGGTTGTACCGTTGATTTTGAAAAAGTACAAATAAACATCGAAATAAGTTAATTTAATCAATAATGGCCTAATATGTTGTTTTCTTGATGCATTTTTATAGAAAGCGTACTTTTTCCTTTATAATAAACATCTACTATATTTTCAACTGATAAACATGATGAAAATACCTCAAAATTTTAATACCTTGCAAACAGACGATTGGTGGATTTGGTTTGGATTAAAAATCATGCCGGTATTTTAAATCTTCTAAATTCATGATGAAAGAGTTGATACGTATCTAAAAAGATAAATATTCTTTGAGGAGTCATAATTTTTTCAATATTAGGTTTTTTAAATATCAATGTTGATGGAAAAAATATTGAAATATAACTTCATCGATAAACGTGAACCTGGATAAAGTTTTTATGTTTTTTCTTCTTTGCCTATGTGCTTTATTTATATATTTTCTGAAATAGCTCATTTGAAACATTTGATTGATATTAAAAGTTTTAAATTGATAACAAAAGCACAACTGTTATCCCCATTTAAGCAAAATTCAAATTTTATATGGTATGTTATTCTTAGAAAGAGAAATTAAAACATTCGAATATAGTAAGATTTTATAGAGGAGAGTTAAACAGCTACAATTTTAATTTAATCTTAAAGAACCTCCAATTAAAATTTTATTTACATCCCCAAGATAAATATTAACTCCCTCTCTAAAGAAATCGTGATACAAACAATGGGCGAAAATTAATTTTTCTTTCGATTACCAATCATAAAATAACTATTCCGGCTAAAATAGGAACAAAGACATGAAGAACCATGTTAATAGTTGGGAAGATTTTTAAAAACAAAAGTTATGCAGCGAAGAATTTGACTTTAAATTAAATAGAGCAGTAGTTTATCTCTCTCAAAATAACTATTACTGATTTTTTCAAACGCTTCATAATCTTGGTTTAACTATATATAATTAACTTCATCTTTAGAAAAGCTCTTAAGCGACTTCCGAAACTTTTGTTTCCCCAACTCTATTTTCTCTTTAACCCTCTCGAGTCAAATCATGACAGTTTAATTTTCTAATGCCACTTTTTTTTATTTTAAAACTACATTTGATAAATGTCCTATTAGTGTATATTCGTGAATAAATGGAAGTAAAGTATACCCTTTTCGTTTTTCTGTTTTTGTTATTTATTCTGTAGAGATGGCAACAGAAGTTAATGTCGTGGAATCGTTTTCAGTTTGGTGAATTAAATACTTCTAGAAATGTAAAAAATGGAACACCAAATGGAAGCAATGATTTTAATTTACTTTTCTTAAATTTTATCTTATTATTAAGAACCTTACTATCAGTTAAGTTATTAAGCTAAGCGTTAAGGAGCACAAGGCATGGAATTTACTGACCATCTTTTCTTTAATTTTACTAACAACTATTATGTATGAAAAGAAGAGTTCTTCACCAGTACCTATGGTTTCAGTACCTCTACAGTACCAGTACCTCTACAATTTACACTATTTATAAATAATTTCTCCCTCATATACTTTTCTATCTTCACTAAAATATTTCTTTCGTTCATAAAAATACTCAGTTTTTCTTGTGCATTATTTCTTATCCCTTCAACTTTTTACTTTACACGTGACATTCATATTGTTGAAATAGAGTACCTCAGTTTATGAAAATACTAGCTGATTTGCCCGGCCTTGCACGGGTGGAGTGTATTAATTCCTTTTTTAAAGTTCTCCCAAGTTATATGTCCGATTTTTCGAATCACCAATAACCCCGGTGTCCCCAGTACTTTTTCATATTCCCGATAGTTTCATTTCCTATTTTCATGTTCCCGATAGTTTTCATAACCCGGTTTTCCCGGAAACTTTTCATATCCGGGTGTTCCCGGTACCTTTTCATATCCGGATGTTCCCGCTACCTTTTCATATCCCGGTTTTCCCGGTACCTTTACATACCCCCGGTTCCCGATAATTTTCATATCCAGGTGTTTCCAATAATTTTCATCCCGGTATTCCCGGTTCCTTTTCCCCATCCCAGTTCCAACTGTGACATCTCATTCCATTAAATATTTATCCTTACCATGTGATAAAAACAATCACATTGAAATCATCTCTTTTTTTAATCTAGTGTTTAAAATGTTCCTTTTAAGTGTACCTTTTCATATCCGGATGTTCCCGCTACCTTTTCATATCCCGGTTTTCCCGGTACCTTTTCATAACCCGGTGTTCCCGATAATTTTAATGTCCCAGTTTTCCCGATAATTTTCATAACCCGGTGTTCCCGATAATTTTCATCCCAGTTTTCCCGGTGCCTTTTTCTCATCCCAGTTCCAACTGTGATATCTCATTCCATCCCGATTTTTTGTCTATTAAACATTTATCCTTCCTATGTGATAAAAACAATCTACTTGAAATCATCTCTGTCATTTGAAATCCAGTGTTTAAAATCTTAAACAGAATTTTCTTAAAGTATTCCCGCTATCCTTTTAAAATTCCGTAAAAAATAAATTTCAAAAATAAAATATATTTCAAAAATCCCTCGATAAAAAGTTACCAAGTAAGCTTGTCTTCTTTTTAATAAAACCAACTTCTTTAAAAGCTTCTCTGAAAGAGTAAAAAGAAAAGAGATTGCTAGTTATAATAAAAATCTAGTGATTATAGTCTAGTAAACCAATTCCGCTATGAAGCAATGAAATTTTAGCTCTGTTTCCTCGGAAACAGAGAAATTCTTGCTATTTAAATATATTTTTCTGAGAAATTAAAATATTAAAGAAAGTAAATTAATTATTTTAATTTACTTCGGTTTTCTGATAACTGTTATAATATTTAAATACAGATATTCACACTGTTTTTCTTCATAAATTTTGTTGTAAATAATAAAATATGTATAAATGTTAATCAGTTATATTCATTCAAGTGAGGCAAGACGTCGCCTTAAGATAGAGAAGTAAACACTGCATTTTATGCCTTTCAACAATGCACAATGTTATTTCAATGGGTAAAACGGAGTCGAAAAAGCTCCGAAAAACAGGGAAGGAGTCGTTCGATTTTAAAATCGTTTCTTAGTGCGCGTCTAATGGCTGAAAGGAAGGTCTCTGTCAAATTTCAAGCCTATCGGTCCGGCAGTTTTGGAGATTTCGTGATGAGTGTTATGAATGATGATGAATGATGAATGAATCACCCGTATTTGGATTTTATATATATAGATAAAAATGACTAGCTGAATTGCTTGGCCTTGCACGGGTGGAGGGTATTAACTCTTTTTTTAAGTTCAATCAAGTTACGTGTCTGATTTTTCGTATCAGCAATCACCAATCACTCCAGTGTGTCCCCAGTATTTTTTCATATCCCGGTATTCCCGATAATTTTCATAGTGCTGATGTTCCCGGTAATTTCCATATCCCGGTGTTCCCATTAATTTTCCAATACTTTTCATATCCCTGTGTCCCTGTGTTCCCGGTAACTTTTCATCCCGGTATTCCCGGTGCCTTTTTTTATCCCTGTAACTGATATCTATTCCCAAACCCAATCAGTTCCGATGTTTCACATTTAATTATTATCAATTCAATAAATACAGCAATATAATAAATAAAACTTATAGCAAAAGAAATTATTACAGCCATCTCAGACTATTTGAAAAATCTTCTAACCATCCGAAAATAATTCCGATGAGTAATTCAGGGGGAATTTTATTACGATAACCAAATTCTTTAAAAGCTAACTTTAAAAAAGTAAAAACTAATTGCTAACAATAATAAAAAATCTAGTGAATGTATAAGTCTAGTGAACCAACACGCTCGGAAACACCGTGGACAAACTTTGAGGGGTGGTAGAGGGGACCTAGAAAAGCATATTTCGAATAGGAATGGGGGGGTCGCACGTGCACCGTTAAAGAGCTAAACCCCTAATATAGTGCGAGGGAGTTTCAAAAGGCGGTTTTCCTAATGCCCGTTTTACGAAACTAAACACAATAGAATGAAAAAATTCCATACCTATTTAAAGATCCATGAAAATTTAAGCGTTGTTCTAACATTTCTTAAAATTCTGAAGAAACAAACTCCTACAAATGTTTCTAAGCAATTTAATATAATAGTTTTAATCATTGCCTTCATTTCAAAGTAAATAGAAAATCTAAAGATTTAACAATACTTGACAGGTGTTATCTCTTTTCTGACTCGATGTTACCTTTTTCTTTTTAACGGTTTTTTTATATCTATTTTTCAATGGAATAGAAGTTATTTAAGTGTAACAAAAAAATGGAACCAATAACTTTTTATCCAGTGAAAAAAGGCGTTTTTCAATGGTCACAAAGTCAATACCACCTCGAAATCTTTTGTTCTTTCCCACTTATTTAAGCGGTTTTTTCATCTGTAACTGTAACTGGCCATCCAGGCAACGCGGTTCGGAGGAAGTTTCGTTGATTGCAGTGCTCAGAGTTACCATGGCGACTGTCCGACAAACTTTTTCTTCTGTTGTCCTCGGAAGCAATCAAAGTTGAAGTGTTTTTTATTGCTTTTTATACACCCGCAGCTGTGGGAGGCATTTGGTTTTTATTTATCGAATAGTAGTTTGAGACGTAAATGAAGTTTCGGTGCTATTGAAGATAAAAAAAATTTGGAGTAAATAAAAATAGGAGGTTGGACAATAATTTTAGAGTTCGAAGTGACTTTGGAGATCAAGTATGAATTTGATGTTTCTTAGAAAAATCTTTAATACTTTATCGAAGAAAAAACTAAAGCGGAACATAAACAGATAAGGATTTTAATAAAAAAGGTTTCCTTTGAGCCTTGTCAATTGCCTGGATAGCTCGTTTGAGTTGTATTCAATTTCAAAGTTTTTGGATGATGCCTTAGTATTTAAAATTCTTGAGAGAACATGAATAAGTATTGTATTAAAATTGAGCTTTGTAATGTCTCAAAGAAGCGTTTCACGAGCGTAACGAGCCTGCTAAATGCGCATGCTCGGGTTAAAGGCGTGGTTTTAAAGTATTTAGGATAGTGATAAGCGTGGCCCGGATGGGGTGGAGGTAGAGTGTCTGCCTGGCGTGCGGAAGGTCGTGGGTTCGAGCCCGGTTGTTATTTTTCAGTAAATTTAATTTTAATTTTTATTATTCCATTAAAAATTGCAAGAATTAATTGCTCTTGTTTAACAGTAATTCCTTGTTTAATTAAATTCATTGTGGTTTTTTAAATGTTTTACTTTGTCTAATTTTTTTTTTAAATTTTAAATTATTAATTTATTGAAAATAAAATTATTTCGCTAAAATATTTTATAGAAACAGCAAGAATCAAGTCCACATGGATGCGCATTGCTAATAAAGTATAAAAATCTTGCAGGGATTGTGAAATACAGTACACATGAAGTCCAAACGCATGCGCATTTAGCACGGCTCGTTACGCTCTTGAAACGTACGTATATCTCAAGGAAAGCGAGTGTGTAATCAAAGTTTTGGACTCTTCCAAAACTTAGATTTAGAAAATTCTTTCAATATGAGGTGCTTATAATATTAGTATCAGTTTGGTAATAATTAGTTAATGATAAACTTTTTTTTCATTAGGCTATTTATTGGAGTTATTGTTTTATCTATGCTTACAATTCATGTAACTTAAAATATTTAATTAATTTGTGGTATCAATTAAAGATGTATTGAAACCATATCATTGTCGGTATTCTATATTTAAATGCACTTAAAAATGCAAAAGTTTGAGTCTTTTTAATCTAATATGATGACAAATTAACTAAGGGGAGAAAATAATCTGGCACGCTTTTTAGGAAAGTTTGTGTATTAATTAAAAAAACCATATCATATAAGCCTATTAATATTAATTACGTTCTGCATATTATCCTTGAGTTAACATGAATGATAATTTTTCATTATAACAATGAAGTTAAATTTAAAAAAAAATTAAATGTATATTAAATGCGGACATATAATTATAACTATTATACTAAAGAAATAGATCTTTCTACTAGGAACAATTCAAGATAGAATTTGATATGATTTTTCGTATGAACCAAAAACTTAAACCTAATTCCCCATGTTTATTTAACTGAATTTGTGCAATCGTAAGATATCATTTTATTTGACGATGTACTTAAGTTTTTCTTGTTGTAATTCTGTTCCAAAAACGCATCACTAAAATTATAACTATAAGTAATTATACTAAACAAGTTTACCAGGTGCAAATATTTGAGTTCCTTCCACCTCTCCTTTACAAAAATAAAAGAGCATAATCTCTCCGGAAACTTTGCAATTATACTCCAGCGAAAAAAAAAATCCAGCTTTTAGCCGGTTTAAGTAGCTCCCAGAAATCCTCAGGGAATTATGGTTAAGTGGAACCGAAAATTCGAGCAAACTTTCGAATATATTTCTTTATTCAAAAAGCATTTTCACAGGTAGAGAAGAGAACCGTAAATTTCGAAATATCACCGCGCAGCAGCATCTTAAGTGCTTCCAGATCTGGCTTCATAATCACGTCTTTAAATTGCAATCATAAATCGCGATTAATGTTTTGAAACTCTCCACAGAAAGCCTTATCGTTTCCTGTAATTATTCTTTTCACCTTCCACTGAAATTATAACTAGCAGAGTATCAGGTGTTTTGCTCTTTGGTGTACAAGACTAATGCATACCGTTGCAGAGGGAGAGAGGATTTCGCTCGAAGCAGACTTTTACCCGATGCGTGAGCATGAGGAATATATGGTATGGTAATGAGGTATTTGCATGAGTGAGGGATTTGCTTGATTTTATACTTTTTCGATACATTATGGTCTAAAACTCCCAAATTTCTGATTTTTAAGTTCAAAAATGTGTTTTAAATAATTTAAAATTCAATTTTATTTTTGCCAAAACGTCAGAAAAGTCACGTGATCAGAAAACGGGCTTCTATTGGATGTGACGTCACAGCGCATGAAAACCATTGTTTTCTGTTTTCACGTGATCAGAAAACTGGCTCCTATTGGATGTGACCTCACAGCGCATGATTTGTGATTCGAAAGTGTTTTCGCGCCAAAACAAAAAACGAAATTTCAAAAATTTATATCTCAGAAACTAGGCTACGAAAATACATGATGTAAACATCCTTCTTCATGGTTTTTTATCTACTATTTTAATAAAATTTAATCACAAAACGTGAGAATACCTCATTATTTTACCCTTTGAAGTACCCTTGCATATTCAGACGGGTATGGTTCATTTCATTAGAGTTAAACTTAACTAGAACTCATAAGGAATTCTCAAGTATGGACCATTTATATTCCTTTATACTTTTACATATCATGAATTCCCATTTTTTAAAATTCATTTTGTTAATTATGAATTGAAGAAGTTAAGAAGTTATTTTATTAAAAGTTATGCTAAAATCTATCAATTTATGAAGTATTTTTGTGTATTTTTTCTTTTCTTTTAAAAATGACAACATTTTAATCTTTATTTATACCAATAACTCGTTTCATTATGATCTAACTGATATACCCGATCTTGCTCAGGTGGTGCTCATAATTGAATCGTCAGTTTGAAGAAGGGAATAAGTCCAAAAACCAAGTTTTGAGAAAATCGAAAAAAAACTGTATAAGTAATAGAATTTTCATTGTATAATCACAAAATGTTTACTGGAAGTTCACAACCCTATTTAAAAAACAGAGCAACCATCAAAACAAATATAAGTATATTCAAAAATATTTTACATTCAAAATAAGTTGATGAACTTATTCCCTTCTTCAACCTCATGAAATTTTTCTGATGAAAAAATCTTTAAAAAACCCTTAAATTCACATTTAAATTATATTTCTCCTTAGTTTACACCACAAAAGGGTGAAATAAAAGGAATAAGACAAATAAAATTCAAAATTATAGTGAAACTGAGTTATTAGAGCAGTATCAATGGAGTGAGTGAATTGCATATTTCCGATTTCAGTATGAGAAGCGCAACAGTGTAATGATAGACCAATAGGATTGTAGTTTTAGCCCCTCCCATCAACTACAACAAGTCAGGGAAGCATAAAAAAAGCGAATAATTTAAAGTTTTAAATTAAAATATGTTTTTGGATTCGTTTAATTATTATCAGAACTTTGCTTTTAACTTGTTAAGCATACATGGGAAACAATTAAGATTCTCTACTTTAAAATTATTTTAATTTATAGAATAATATTTCTGATAACGTGTGAAAAAATCTTTAAAATAAATTTCTTATTGGAACAAATGCGATTTCAAAAATCACAATTTCTAATTACCTCAATCTACTCAAACAATGTTGTATTTATGGAATTATTTTAATGAAGGAATTTTCTGAATTAATACTTGCTCCACACCACAGTAAAACATAATGAAGTATTAGAACGGAAAAGAAATTAAAAAGGAAAGCTCATCATTCACAACTTTTAAATTTAATACACAAACCCCGTCTCATTAAAAAAATAAGAATATGCATACATTGGTATAACAATAACATGTGTTCTTCTATGTTCTTATTTTAATAATTTTTTGCTGTATGACGAAGGAGAAGGGAGGAGCTAAAGCGGGAATCATTGAATCTTATTGGTCTATCGGCACACTGTTGCGCTTCTCATGCTGAAATCGGAAATATGCGAGTTAATATGAATGTAGTTAAACATTCCCTACAAAAAAAATGTTTGAAAAAATTTTAAATTAAAAGAAAATTTCATTTTAACTTAGTTTACAGCTCAAAGAATAGGAAAAGAATGACAAATTAACTTTAACTCCAAATTAACTTGAAAAATACAATGAATGGACATCGATTTCACAACTTCAAGGGGCGATATCTCCCTATAGGGATTAGTTATTTTTCCCCTCTTTTCACCCATGTGTAGAGCAAAGCTTGGAGATTGTTTTGAGCACAAAAAGTCAATTTGTCATTTTTAGGACTTATTCCCTTCTTCAAACTGACGATTCAATTATGCTTATAATTCCTGCTTATAATTCCTTATAATTGAAGTTGGACTCCTGTCATTCATGGACCTCACTTTCTCAGAAGCCGCACTCCCTTTGACTTAAATCCTGTACGCTTTGCGGTGGAGCTTAGATATTCAAAGTGGCATACGAATACAACAACAACATGTACCTAATTCGGATTTTGACCATGCTTCTCATTTCCGAGAACTTTTAGAGAGCTGAGCATTTACAATACATTCCATTCGATATCAAACTATTTATTCGTTTCAGCCGGATAGGAAGAAAAGCTCCATTCGGAGCAATTCCGAATAAGATCCCGATTTCTCCATTCCAAGACCCAGAGATAAATACTCTTGATTATCCGCATGAGCGATAAAGCTAATATTTTACCCTATCCCGTAATGATAACTCTTGACGATGCACTGTTCCGAGCCATCCAAAGAATATCTAATAAATTACTCCCTTCCGTTTCTGCAGACGTATTTGTTTCCCCTCCTACTCTCGTGATAGATGGCAGAGAAGGGGACGTCCTAAATGAAACAACTGTTAATGAATAAAAACTGCCGCATTGTGCCCTTTCCTAGACGTGTGATTGTGGCAAATTGTGATTGATTTCTGGAGTGGAGATCCATGTTGTTAATGCATGGATACGCTGCTTAACGATTCCACGCGGTTATTAATTTAGGTGCTGCCACCGAATGCTTTATAAATTCGGTTTATTAATTAATTGATGCAGGTGAGATCTTAGTGTGATAGTTTGTGGGATTGTCTGGTTTTTAGAAGTTTCATGTGTTGGTGTAGTATAATTAAATATAGTTAATCAGAAATGTTCCTTTGAAATTTATAGTATTTAATTTGCTTATATCGTATGCTAGTTTGATTGAGACCAATTGCAAAAGGGCACTAATATTGTTTACTGTATTCTATTCATGTTGAAGTTATGTTTAAACCAGTTGTTTTCATATGTGTAGGCGATTCGTAAAATTGTAAGATTAGAGAATGCTATTTTGTTCTTCGTATATTTCATTTAATAAAACTTCATATCAATTTTAAAATCTTTTAAAATCGGCAAAGAATTTCTCATTTGAGTTTTCTTTCTTTGTTCATTTATAAAGGTGAATGACAAAATCAATTTAAAAATCACAAAACCTTTAAAACCTTGTTCTTTTCCAAGATGTATAACAAACACACTAGTATTAAAATAAAAAAAATCAAAATCCTTAAACTTTTTACAACTATTTTCTTGACTATGACTTTGAAAAGTTTTCTCTCTGAGATCACAACAATCTGAACACATAAAAGTAATTAAAAATCGTTCTTTTAATATTTTAACTACTCTGACTCAAGTTTTAATAATTCAAGACAGTAAAAAAATACATAGTTTCCTATTTTCTTTTTCTTTCATTAAGGTCTAAAGCTTTCAAATTAAAAAAATGAAATGTAGTAAACCTGAATAACTTATTGAATAATCCAAAAATGACTTTAAAATGACTTCCGTACAAACTGCAAAGTACATTTCAACGTTTTCCATACTATTTATTAATCTTTATAAATTTTCTAATTTAATTATAGTAAAATTTACATGATATATGTAATTATTTTTATGTATTAAGTCTCTATAGTATACAGTATATATTAAGTATAGTATGTATTAAGTTTGTATAGTATACATTCAATAAAAAAACTGATTGTTCAATGAAGGTTAAAAACAACGTTTTTTATTTTTCACGTGAAAATCAGACTTAAGTTTCGGGAATAATTGGATCCCCTTCGTCAGTGAGATACTACTGATTGTTGCACAAAAAATACGCAGACTAATTGATTCAATTTTTCCAAATTAATGAAAACTATGGTAGGTGACAAATCTTTTGACACTTTTCAAAATAAATTTTTAACGATAATGTCTTTTCTTTCAGTTTTATCATGGTAATGCCATTTTCTCCTGAAGTACATAATATATTCTTCTAATGAGCTCAACTTCTCCGACTGAAAATATGTATTTATTCATTCCTTTAGTTTCATAAAGATATTAGCTGCATATGACCATTATAGATATGAATAGCAAAAAGGGATATGAACGTTTTATTTGCTGACTATAAGTTTTCTTTCAATACTCGAAAACTCCCAATACTTCAGTGATTAGGTAAGTTCAGTTAGGTAATTAATGTTATAGAAATATTTGCTAGCTATAATTATATTTGGAAAGCAAAGATTTTGCTACAGAAAGAAGTATTTGAGATGGAAAGTATTTGTAGTATTTGGTAATTTTTCAGGGAGTATCTAGCAGTTTCTCTTATATTAGAGTGAAACATTTGATAATAATTAATACCTGTGTTTAGATTGCGAAAATTTCATGAGCATGCTAATGATGAATTTTACTATCAAAAGTTTTCGTGTATTTTTTTTTGCTTATACTTTACACCAATTTACCAAAAAATGTTACAATACACGTTACAATAAATATAAATAAGGTGGGTTTTGATTTATGCATAGAATAAGAAGTGATTGAATTTGCAGAATTATATGGTCTTGTTTATGTTTAACTAGATATTGTAAAGGGCTTAAATCACTCGTGAATAAGCAAACAAAGCAAAAAAGGCTTTTCATATTGGGATAAATTCATTTAAATTCGTTCCGTTTTTTAAAGATTTTTTACTAAAATTGGGTAGTATTTTGTCATCACCAAATTGTCCTTTTTGCTAACCAACAAAACAACAAATAAGCTCAAATTACGTTTTGAGACTTCATCTGAAATAGAAATTTACGAGTTGAGAAAAATTAGACCGAATTTTGAAATCTTAAAATAAAGATTTAAGAGATAAGATGTTGTCAGATAAATTAAATATTTTAACTGAAAAAAAAAGGCTTTTTTTACTCAAATTTATTTTACCAGGACTTAAAGTCCGTTACTATTTTCTTAAAATAGACGCAGCATAATTTATACTTATCTCAGATCGGAAAATTCAAACTACTGTAACTTTATAAGCTGTGAAAATGAACATCCAGAAAATATCCAACTCAATTTTACTCTATGAGAAAATACTCTCAATCAACGGTTCCCAAACGAATTCACTCACAACCTAACGAGAACAGTTTTGGGAAGTCGTATTTAAAACTAGACTTCAACTTTATTTTCCAACCCCCCAATTCCGGAGTTTTGCTCCAGGGGACCGGATTTAATACGTGACTCAATGAATCATTTCATTCAACACTCTGATTAGCTAACTGTATGGGCAGCATTCAATGAAATAGATTACTTCAAACGCAGCAGCGCTTCAGGATTCTAATCAATTCCAGTTGAGAATTCCAATCAACTTGTGGTGGTTTGGTAATTATCTCTCGATCTATGTCACTTATTTTTTTCCGCCTCGCCTCTTTAATTCCCCACTTTTGTCCGATTCTTAATTCTCAGCGGCTCCATTCTTTTAAAATTTTAAGGATTTCATTCAAAAGGAGGGCTTAAAAGAATTTCTCGGCGCATTTCATTAGACGTGTTTTGGGATAGGGATTTTTTCCCTTAATTCCTCCTGGAATTGCGTTCAATTACTTTCCCTGTCTCTTTTTCTCCGGGTGTTGATTTGTCTATCAAACAGAAAATCTTCCCTTTGATCCTCAAACCCCAACAGTTCAAAAACGGTACAAAAAAGAGATCCTTTTTAAAGCTCTCTTTCTCTCCCCCCCGCAGAAAAAACCCCTAATGCGTTTTCTGTGCGATCCCGATCTGGGTAATCCGAAGAGTTTTTACTCCAGTTTCTTTTTCCCGCGATTTCTTTTCATTCTAGCCCCATTTCAGTTTCATACATTCTTTTATTTTTTTCTTTCGAATGTCCATGCGACGTCGGGCAATATGTCACTTTAAACGATTTTGTTGTGTATCCTCCTCATGAAAATCGTCTGTTCTCGGCCATTATGCTTTATCTCGCTTTATTGAAAGCCCATCCGTCTTGTGGGCTTCAATGGAAGGGTTTTTTCCCTCCTTGTTCCTTCCCTGATTGTATCGGAGACTGATTTCCTTGGCGATTCGTCTTTTGCCTTTAGTTCCAGCTTGTTGAACCGTTACATGGAACAAGGGGTATTCACTTCTTGTATTTAGCGCTAACATGCTCAGTACCCAGAAAAAACTCGAGTTACGCTTAAGGGGACATTGATCTGATTTTACTGTGTATTGCTTTCAGCAGCTGTTGTTACGTTGTAGCAGTATTAAGGAGACCAGCTACTAAAATGATCCTGTTACTGATATTATTTAAATATGTGGCTTATAAGATCTCCCCAATGTAAGAAAGTCGACCTTATTTTAACTTTTTACTTATGTTTCAATTTTATTGATGAAATATTTTAAGATAAAATTAAACGTCTTATCTCACTTAAATGTAACGTAAAGGATGATTAAGATGGGAAATTATCAAGTGAAAAATTAAACCTCGTTTAACTAAACAGATAGATAGTCCTTAAAACCCAGATAATTTCTTGATGTCTAAATAAGATTTTATTGAACGGAATTGCTTATATGTTTAGAAAAAATATTTTTAAATTGCCCATTTTTAATTTACTTACTTCTTCGATACAATTCCAAGAAATGTTAATGGACCATTCAAAAATTTTGTCACCCAATTTTTTTGGAGTCACTCATTTGTAGAAGTCAAACATAAATAAAATTTTAACATTCTGAATTGTACAACGTTATTTCCATTTGCTTGATTTCTTTGAAAAATGTCTTAAAAACAACATAAGTTTCTTTTTCACAAGAATAAGTTTACTTAACATTACAACATTGTAGTCCGTGTGATTAAAAATGGCGGTTTGTCACCATGGCAACGCAATAGAAATGCAATGGGAAATGACTAGTAGCGAGTCGCCTATTTTATTTAGACAGACTATAGTACCGGCTGCATTGTGTGTGTTTAATGCATATTTATGTACTTGAGGTTATAACCTGGTTTTGTCTTGAAAATTGTGAAATTACCTAATTATTAAATTTCTTTAGAAAGTATCATTATATTAAAAAAGGGAGTATTTTACCACTACCTCTGGTTAGAGGAATATGTGAGAAAACTCCAGCTCTCAAGCGTCGCCTCCAACCGTGGACCGGGTTCGCCCTTGTTAGGGCTCATCAGCACGGTATAGGAAGGTAACGCAAGAGAGCTGAGGGAGAGCTTTTAGTCTAGCCGACTATAACGGAAAAAGTGGTGACTATTAACTTCCGGCAGTTAGTGGAGGACTAGTCAATAGTCACCACTTTTTCCGTTATAGTCGGCAGACTAAAAGCTCTCCCTCCGCTCTCTTGCGTTACCTTCCTATACCGTGCTGATGAGCCCTAACAAGGGCGAAACCGGTCCACGGTTGGAGGCAACGCTTGAGAGCTGGAGTTTTCTCACTATCATTATATTGGAACTTATTTTTGAAAAGCAGTGTTTATTCTTTGTTTCAAAATCGACAATCGATCCTACAAAGATACCGTGAAAAACCAACTCATTCTTTGAATCAATTCCCTTTCCCCCAAGAGAGTAGTTTCCAATAATTTAAGAAATATTTAAAACCGTATCTCTTTCACGATCCCCCTAAAATTATGTTCCTGAAATTAGATATCGATAAACGAAGAACAAACAAATTTGAGCCCGTGTTGAAGAACATCACACCCGCCACATAAGATAAGTTTATAAGCCTCGGCAAACGCTACGCGATCGTAGCAACTAGAAAATTTTTTCTACCTATAATGACATATAGCTACTACTACTAGACTGCAATGTTTCTTGACCCTATGACGTCACTACGCGGAAGGAAAAACTGGGTAAAAAGAAATCCCGTTGGGTTGCTAAGAGAAGTTAACGAGGAGGAGAGGATGCGTACGCAAATCGGGATAAAAAGACGCTATAATACGGTGTCGTGTTGTGAGCGGACACCTAAAGCAGACATTGAAAAAAAGTCGAGATTGTAAATTGAGATCGAACCGATAAGTTATGCTATTTGTATTCATATTGGCTATCTTAATGATCTTTTTGTGTGATTTGCGTGTTTTGTGTGACATTAAATCAATCGTCAGTTTGAAGAAGGGAATAAGTCCAAAAAACAAGTTTTGAGAAAATCGAAAACACTTTATAAGTAATGGAATTTTCATTGTATAACCACCAAATTTTTACTGAAAGTTCAGAACCCTATTTAGAAAACAGAGCAATCATCAAAACAAAAAGTATATTCAAAAATCCCCACGCCAGAAGCGTAACCATAGTTACGCTCTTCGAGCAGCCAATAGTAAACCTTCTTCGTCACTTTGACGTGGATAGTTTCTATGGTTACCGATTGGTTGTGGGGGAAGGAAATATTTTCAAGCGCCAGTTCAAAATGAACAGAGTATAGTAAGTGCAGAAATAGTGCTTTCCCCCACACTAGAAGCGTAACCATAGTTACGCTCTTCGCGCAGCCAATAGTAAGCCTTCTTCGTCACTCTGACGAGGATAGTTGCTATGGTTACCGATCGGTGGTGGGGGAAGGAAATATTTTCAAGCGCCAGTTCAAAATGAACAGAGTATAGTAAGTGCAGAAATAGTGCTTTCCCCCTCGCTAGAAGCGTAACCATAGTTACGCTCTTCGCGCAGCTAATAGTAAGCCTTCTTCGTCACTCTGACGAGGATAGTTGCTATGGTTACCGATCGGTGGTGGGGGAAGGAAATATTTTCAAGCGCCAGTTCAAAATGAACAGAGTATAGAAGCGTAACCATGGTTAAGCTCTTTGCGCAGCCAATAGTAAGCCTTCTTCTTCACTTTGACGAGGATAGTTGTTACGGTTACCGATCGGTAGTGGGGAAGGAAGTATTTTCAGGCACCTATTCAAAATGAATAGAGTATAGTATAGTAGAGCAAAGAACCAATGAAAATACCAGATTCTCCACTTGCTGGAAATTTTCTACGCGTTGCTTCAATCGCGTCGCGTTTACGGAGTCATATACATTCGCCTAAAGAAAGGATAAAAAGCAAAACGCTCTTCAAACTACAGCCTGTTATTGGCCCCGTAAAAATACCCTTCCCACTCCCATCGGTAATTTATTTCCCCAAGTTCTAAAATAGCCAAAAGTTCATTATCGAGTGGGTGGAAATGAATTTACATAAACGTGGACGCCCAGTAAAGAAGACCGAAGCTCTACATCACGAGTTCGGCGCGGAAGTTTACACGAAATGTCGTGTAACAGAAAAAGAGAGTCGAACTGTTACGCATCGGAAGGCCCTGATGCATTCGATGCTGATAAAAAGATAACTTCTCTTATATTTGCCCTTTTCGTTTGTTAGCCTTTTCATCATCATCAAGTTTCGGTGCTTTTTTTCTCCCGTTCGTTTTCGCGGTGGTGTATTTACGGAAATCTTCCCGAGAGCAGTTCGGAATGTGACGTGCATTTTCGTCATTAAGGAAAACCGGGTAATTACAAGAGCTCGGGCACAACTTTTCGGGGCGGGGCACACTCTGCGGGGTGGTGTTTATTTTTACCCTTTCCCCTGCTCTCTCTCTGTGTGTGTGTGTTTTAGTAGTTCCTTTCGGTTAAACGACTTTGGCAGTACGTTTTATTTGGCTTAGAACGGGTTTGAATGCGGATTTTTTCTATCGCAGTTACGTTTTTATAGCTGTTTAGTTACAAAAAATACTCCTGGACACGACTATTAGGGGCCTTTCAAATATTACGTAAGCACCTAAGGGGGGAGGGGGTTTGCTCTTTGCTGTTTCTTGCATAAATAATTTCAAAACTCAACCAAAAATAAATTTAACAAAAAATTGAATTAGGAAATCTGACATAAGCACTTTTTTCTGGGGATGGACCCCCCCCAAACATTTTGAAATTTTAACCCCGAAAAGTAGTGTTTCGACTCATTTTTGAACCCTTAGGGTTACACCCAAAAAGGACAGCTCCTTGTACAAGTCCCCTAATTTTCAAAGAGAAAAAAACAGTACGTACTTAAAGGGATGTCAAAATTACGGAGGGGGGTCTGGCAGTTTCTTACATAATTATGATGGGGGGGGTTTAGGTTTGCTTATCTTTGCTGACAAAGGGGGGTTAAAAATGACCAAAGAAGTGCTTACGTTATATTTGAACGGCCCCTTATGTAATTGTAAGGCAACTAGAGAATTAAATAAATAAGTACCACCCGGGTCAAAAGTTTAGTTGCTTTTCTCTTGTGTGAAACCGACGTAAATCTTCCTTAGTTTTCCTTTACATGAAACATACTTTGTAACCCAGGAAAACGGTGCTAAAAAGTGACGTTTTAAAAATTTTCATATAGAAGTTTTTTTTTCGACGGTTTTCTATGTTTTCGAGGGCGCTGATTACGAATATGAAGTTTGCTCCCACGTGGGGGGTCGGCTTCATATCGAAAATAGCAAAACATCGATAATTTTTTGCTCTTTTTTCGATTCTTCGCTTTTATTGGAAAAACTATAAATTTCTCGAAGATAATTTTAATCACAAAGTTGAAGAAAACAAAATTTCCTACAAAATGCACTATTCAACTTTGATTTTCTGAAGAGTGGTTTTGCCGCTAGAGCGCGCTGAAAAACATCGATTTTTTTGCCTTTCCACAAAAATAAGGAAAACGCGCGCTTCTACCCTCTACAAAATGGAAACTATTCACGTTATCAACAAAAATTTTATACCACGTGAAAGAGCATTTAATTGTCTATAAATAACGTGCTTTACGTTATAATGTTTTGAGAAGGGGGGAGGGAGTGAAGGAAAGATCGATAATAAAACTGTTGATCCTCGCAGACCAAACAGACTTTTGCGATTGTTAATCTGCAATTTTCTCTTTATTTCCGGTATATTACCAATTAAATGGGTTATTTTGGATTCATTCATGAATAACCATGCTTAAAAAAATAAGTTTTTAAATTTATTTATGAAATATTGGGTGTTTTAGGCGGAATTTCAATCAATTTTTTAAATTCATATATTAAATTATGGGAGTGTTTTAATGAACGAATTTATATGTTTTTTGCATCGCTTAATCCGAATTTCAAGTTTATTTTAATTTTTAAAGTCATCTTCGCATCAAAAATTGCAAAAAATATTAAAATTTTGCTCTTTTGTTAGGTTTTTCATCGATTTTCGAAACAAATATTAATTTTAGGAAAAATAATTCAAAACCAAATTAATGTACGTAAAATTTCCTATAAGATGCACTGGTTCATTTTTATTTTGCGTTGAGCGGTGTACGTTTTATAGCGTTTTGAAGAAAAGCAACTTTCATGTTTTTGTGGTAAGTCAGTAAACAGCTGTAATTCAGCTCGCTCTAGCGTAAATACCTCTCATTATAAAATTAAAGTTAAATAGTGCATTTTGTAGGAAATTAAATGTACTTTTATTTGGCATAAACTATTTGTCGGTAACTTGAATTGATTTAGAGCTGTAGTGGGAGAAATCGAGCGTTCATCACTTTTTTGTAGAAAAATATGAAAATTGCTTTTCTTCAAAACGCTATAAAACGTACACCGCTCCAAGCAAAATAAATATGAACCAGTGCATCTGATATGAAATTTTACGTACATTAATTTGGTTTTGAATTATTTTTCCTAAAATTAATATTTGTTTAGAAAATCGATGAAAAACCTAACAAAAGAGCAAAATTTTAATATTTTTTGCAATTTTTGATGCGAAGATGACTTTAAAAATTAAAATAAACTTGAAATTAAGATTAAGCGATGCAAAAAACATATAAATTCGTTCATTAAAACACTCCCATAATTTAATATATGAATTTAAAAAATTGATTGAAATTCCGCCTAAAACACCCAATATTTCATAAATAAATTTAAAAACTTATTTTTTTAAGCATGGTTATTCATGAATGAATCCAAAATAACCCATTTAATTGGTAATATACCGGAAATAAAGAGAAAATTGCAGATTAACAACCGCAAAATTCTGTTTGTTCTGCGAGGATCAACAGTTTTATTATCAATCTTTCCTTCACTCCCTCCCCCCTTCTCAAAAAATTATAACGTAAAGCACGTTATTTATAGACAATTAAATGCTCTTTCACGTGGTATAAAATTTTTGTTGATGACGTGAATAGTTTCCATTTTGTAGAGGGTAGAAGCGCGCGTTTTCCTTATTTTTGTGGAAAGGCAAAAAAATCGATGTTTTTCAGCGCGCTCTAGCGGCAAAACCACTCTTCAGAAAATCAAAGTTGAATAGTGTATTTTGTAGGAAATTTTGTTTCTTCAACTTTGTGATTGAAATTATCTTCGAGAAATTTATAGTTTTTGCAATAAAAGCGAAGAATTGAAAAAAGAGCAAAAAATTATCGATTTTTTGCGATTTTCGATATGAAGCCGACCCCCCACGTGGGAGCAAACTTCATATTCGTAATCAGCGCCCTCGAAAACATATAAAACCGTCGAAAAAAAAACTTCTATATGAAATGTTTTTTAAAACTACCGGTTTCCTGTACTATTGTTCAGCAGTATTTTCCCATTGTTAAATTCATTGCTTTTGATCCAAACACGGAGACCTTTTTAGACGTACTATATAAAGTGGGAAGCCCTCTTAAGGTAATTTCATTCTTACACCCATATTATCTCCTCCTATTTACGACTGAAAATTCAATTAAATTCGAGTAAGAAATCTCGCCTTTTCAAGAGAGGAGATTGAATTTAATGCGGAATTGAATTTCTCTGCTGAGAAATAAATTCAATTTAGCCCAACACAAATGTTTAAGTAAGATTTAATTTCGAGCGGTCTTTTTGAATGCTCTTCTCTTGAAAACCTCGCTGATTTATTGTCGAAGTAATCGTTTTTAAGGTTCTCTGTAACTAACTCTGCTTTGTTTAATATTGTGTTTGTAATTACTGCTCGGTGTTATGACTAAGATGTCGTAAAGGAATACTCCGTGCTTTCCTTTTTCTTTTAAAAGTAACTACTTGTTTAGAAATTTTGTTACAATTCATTATCATTTCTACGAAAGAAATAATGTATTGTACAGATCTGAAAATTTTTACTGTTTAGTGGCTTTGATTAGTTTAAGATACGTTATTTTGTACTGTTAGGTATGAATTAAGTTTTATTTAAAATCTACTTTTAAATTACATTTTTTACTCTCTTCTAATTGTTATTATTTTTAAACAATTACGTGAAATGATATACAAGATATATCAGTCAAAGAGCATAAGAAATATAAATAAATTTGTAGGGACTACCAAAATACTACTACTAACGGGAAGAAATAAATTATTACTTCATTTAGCATTCCACAGTCGAAAATTATTAATCATTTTAATCTTAACATCAATTTTCATTTATGCTCTCTCTCTCTCTCTCTCTCTCTCTCTCTCTCTCTCTCTCTCTCTCTCTCTCTCTCTCTTTCTCTTTCTCTCTCTCATTCTTTCAAGGGTCGATAAGAAAATATTCGTTTAAAAAGTGACCAAAATTTATGCATTTTTTAATTTTATCAATTATGGTCTCTCAGGGTCAATAGGGTCAAATTAAAGTCTACAGGTCTAAAAGTCTACAATTTTTAATTTCTATTACATTAATTAAACACTTTATTCATTTATTTATACCACCCCCATTATATATCTATTATTTTCTCATCAAGAACTTTACCATCAACCAAAGTCGTGAATAAATTCCCATGAGAAAAAACTCCTGCTTCAACTCCCACAACACTACTTCTCTCCCCCCTCCTGAACAAAGGGTTAGAAGAAGCATTTTTCAAAGAAAATGACCAAAATATGCAAATCCCCCAACCCCCCTCTCTCTCTTTCTGATGAACTTCCAAAATTGTGAACAGAAAACTTTTTCTCTCTCTCTTTCAAGCAAAGAGTGTTCAGTCCCCACTCGAATCCGTTCATCTGCCATTGATTTTGCGGTCATCGTTCATCGTGGACGGAGGGGTCAGAACCCATTCATCAAGAACCTTCCACTACTACGGTCTATTGAAAATTGATGAGAACAAAATGGCCGTGTGCGTGCGGCATCGAAAGAACTGCGGCGTTCTTTATTGATTTAACATTGAGTGGGATTAGTTTCGGTCACAGTTACTCGGTATGGGAATTATCGGTTGGGATATCTTGTGATTGGTGTTTCTTGGCGGAATATCAAATTTCGTAGTCGATTGACGGATTTTTTTCTGGAAAAACATGCTATGAGTTTGTTTTAGAAATTTTTTGTCTTAAAAAAATGTAATTCTTATTTTGTATCGTCTTTTTTTGGAAACTCTATTAGAAACTCTAAAACGAAATTCTGACGATGCCAAATAAGGAAGTTGCATGTGTCAGATTTTCAAAAACAAACAAGTGTTCCGTATGGTTTTTTGTATGGTAAAATCAAATATCTAGTCAGTTTTTCAAAAAAAATGTACAGGTAATTATATATTTTAATTTAAAAGTCGAGAAAAAAACACGTGACTGAAAACGTTTATTGTTTAAACTATAAGATGACGTCAACAATGATACCATCAACTCCATTGCTTTACAACAATGTTTAATATAAGATGACGTCACATCCAAACTCTTGGCGTTTTTGCGCGCTTTTAAAAAGGGGATTTTTGTTAATTTTTTTGGCAATCAAAAAATTTCTCGATCAGCCTCAAATTTTGGGTAGTTGCTTATTTTTGCAAGAGTAATCGATTAAAAAAATAAAAAAAAACCATGCAACTTCCTCATTGTTTAGAAGCAAGTAACCTTACATTGGTATTTACACTCTTAAAACGACAGCTTCAAAACTGAGTAAAAATTACTCAAAGCGGCTCCGAATCAAATTTACTCAAATTTGAAACATGAATAGGTATATTCATTTCTGAAAATGTGCAGGTACTTCTTGAGCATGTCATTCTCATGAATCGGAGTGCGACGATAGTCACTATGACGTGCTAAGTAGTTCTATAATAATAGCGACTATCGTCGCACTCCGATCCATGAAAATGCCACTAACTCAAGAATAAGCTCATGATGTTTCATTTATGAGTATCTGCACATTTTCAGAAATGAGTTATATTCATGTGTTCAAATTTGAGTAAATTTGATTCGGAGCCAGTTTGAGTAAATTTTACTCAGTTTTGAAACTGTCGTTTTAAGAGTGCAAATTGAAAGCCATCATTATTTCGTTATTTACAAATAAAATTAAGATTTCTTTACAGAGAAAAAAAATACAGAATGCATGAAAATAATAACGAAAGCTTTTTAAGATAGCTTATGATACATGTAGCCATGTGATCATATTTGCTTCCACTTATACTGCTACCAACATGAAAAAATAAACAGCTGCTTATTTTTCCCCTTTTGTTCACTCTTACCCTTACTTTCCCTAAGTACTTGTAAAAAGACAACGAGAATAAACAAACTTTCCAAAATTTCAGAACACGAAAGGTAGAAAATAATTTTGAATTTTATAACTAGATAATTCTTTCTTATAATGTTTCATGCGCTTTAAAATTAACTACATCCAAGATTCCTTCATTTCAATATTTTTCACATTTGTTCTGTAACATAAATACTATATTTGAGAAACAAACAAAACCAGAACCAAACTTTGGAGAACCCAAAATCAAAGAAACATCGTATTGAAGAGAACTAGAAGAATACCCAGAGAGAGAATATTTTTCAGGATTTTTCATGCGAGGCATCTTTAATTCGAAGGAAAAGGGGTCTTGGCTGACAAGAATTAAAAATGATAATAGATCAAGAACAATTTATTTCCACGTAACGACGAGGTTTCCGTTTATGTTTTTAGCCCGTAAAAGTAGATTACTTATGCTGATACGCCAAACTGCTTTTTAAAACGTATTTTAAATAAAAGAATGCCTAATACTTCGGAGGCCACAGATAATTTATCATTTCCCAGGACGGAGAGTTTACGATGCATCGTATTTTAAACTCAATTTTCCACGAAAATAAAATTTGAAAGAAAAATGTGAGATGGTACATAGTTTGTTATTGACTATTTTTTATAGATGGGTTCTTTTCAAAGAGGGAATTCGGTAATTTAATAAAGTATGGTTGTTTTAAAGTGTTCTATCGAATTTTAACATTGTTATGGATCTCACGTATTGTTTTGTTACAGCTTACTTTGAAGGTCTTAGGCTGGTTTCAATAAGACACTTAGGAGATATTTTTTTGTTTTTATAGTAATATCGTTAGACTACGCTAGGATTTTTTTGTTTAAAAGAAAACCAAGGAATCGCATATTTGGTGTATGATAAATAATGATTGAGCATCAAAAATTTAGAAGTATAGTTTAAGGATAAAAATTCGATCCCAAGACTTATTTTAAAATGCTGTCTAGTTTTTAAGTAAAGATTGTAGGATATTACATCTTCTTTCTTTAGAATCTTATTTTTATCTTATGCAAAGTATTTATTCGAAGCATTATATGGGAAATCGAGTAAAACGGATATAAGCTCATATATGCCTTGTCTAAAGTAGAAGGTATTGGAAAAAAGGATTTAGTGAGGCTGACATTCATCAGTATGCATGTTAAGCGTGTTTTTTTAATCCTCTATTAAACAAAACAAAACTGTAGTTATTTAATAACGCCTCAAATTTTTAAAAATCTTAATTCAATTTTTTCTTTTTTGAACACACGATATTTTATTAACTTTTTGTCAAACATATACAGGGTGATTCAGAAATAATCAGCAATAATTGAGGGGAGGTAGAGGGGCCCTAGACAAGCATATTTCGAATAGGGATGGTGGGGAGCAGCCTCACCTTTAAAGAGCTAGGACCTAATGAAGTGCGAGCGCGTTTCAAAAGGCCGTTTTTAGAAGGCCCGCGTGACGAAACAAAACAATAAAATAAAAAAATTTATTGCATGAGGAAGGAAGTATCCCTACTACTTACACCATGAATTCGATAGAATTTGAACCACTTTCTAAACCATGGAGTGAGTTTCAAAAGTCCAATATTAATCTTTTATTCAAAGAATGGAGCTACCTTAATGGTATTTAGAAAAATGATGATCGGGGAAGGAATTTTCAATGATCGTAACATTGATCATTGAAACTGTTTGATAATTGAAAATTCCTTCTCCGATCATTATTTTTCTAAATACCATTAAGGGAACTCCATTGTTTGACTAAAAGATTAATATTGCACTTTTGAAACTAACTCCATGGTTTAGCAAGTGGTTCAAATTCTATCAGATTGAGAATTTAAGTAGTACGGATACTCCTGTACTTCATGCAATAATTTTTTTCATTTCATCATGTTTTGTTTCGTCACACGGGCCTTCTAAAAACGGCCTTTTGTAACGCGCTCGCACTACATTAGGTCCTAGCCTCTAACAGTAAGGCTGCGCCCCACCATCCCTATTCGAAATATGCTTGTCTAGGGCCCCTCTACCTCCCCTCCAATTATTGTTGATTATTTCTGAATCACCCTGTATTATTCTGAATCACCTTGTATTATTATACTGAATTAAAAATACGTTTTGGTACCGCATATGTTTTTTACTTAATTTACCTGTAAGATAGTTGCTTTTCGAAATTTTCAAGGCATAATGAATCGAGAAAAAATTCCTTTTCTCTCTCTGAATAATTCCTCTTTTTATTTACCAAAACACTTAGTAATGAGATGAACGAAATATTATTCTTTGCCTAAATCTCAGGACCAAACTTTTCTTTTCAAATTGACACAAATTAATTATTTATCACACAAACGCCTCCGAAAGTTTCCGCGGAGATAATTCGTTTTAGTACTTACTCAGCTTTATCAATCTCGATAAGTTCCGAGTATTTACTAGGGATTTTCTAGGTTTTTCTCCAGTTTTTCCATTCTTTTCAAAGCATCTCTCTATGCACAACAGAACTTAAATTGATCTATGAGTGGCCTGAAATGAAATTGGTAGACAAGAAAAGAGTCTTATTAAAAAAACGATTTTGGATCTTTGGAAAAAAGAGTAATTAACATTCCCCGTTGAAAGTGAGTCATCCGTGTAATTAGAAATTGCAAGTTAATCAAATAATAAAGTCTCCGGGAAGAAAAACCTGTCAAGTCTTTTATACCTAGTCCTTTTTTCATTCGCTTACTGCAACGAGTTGGAGGTGTATAATTTCTCATTTTTGCTGCGAAGTTAAATACAAGGTTTGGGGTACTCGGTATAGTTTGAGGAAGTAAAAAACATAGTACTCGAATGAAACTTACATTGAATTCATCATTTTTATCGATTGATAATAAGGAAGTTGCATGTGTCAGATTTTCAAAAACAAACAAGTGTTCCGTATGGTTTTTTTGTATGGTAAAATGAAATATCTAGTCAGTTTTTCAAAAAAATGTACAGGTAAAAAATGTACAGTCGAGAAAAACACACGTGACTGAAAACGTTTATTGTTTAAACTATAAGATGACGTCAACAATGATACCATCAACTCCATTGCTTTACAACAATGTTTAATATAAGATGACGTCACATCCAAACTCTTGGCGTTTTCGCGCGCTTTTAAAAAGGGGATTTTTGTTAATTTTTTGGCAATCAAAAAATTTCTCGATCGGCCTCAAATTTTGTGTAGTTGCTTATTTTTGCAAGAGGAATCTATTAAAAAAATAAAAAAAATCATGCAACTTCCTCATTCAAGTATGCGGTGTTGCAGGTAAAAAGTTTTTAAGTTATAATATTAATTTTTAAGTTAAAATTATTATTGGGAATTAACTAATTTTAATTTGCATAAATTAGGTTTAATGTATCAAGGCATGAATGATTTTAATGAAATCATAAATCTTCATTTCCAGCGCTTATAGATAGTGTTCTCCGAATTACCTTGCCCGATATTCACTTATTTTAAACACTATGTTTATTAGCGATCTTAAAAGCTTTTTAAGCAGAGCTCTTATTTGCTTAAAAAGGTAAATTAAACCTCTAAACATGCATAAGAGGGCTTAGGGATAATTTTAAGTCCTCTCCCCTGTGCAAAAATTCAACTTTAAGCCCAATAATGACTTAATTTTCTTAGAGGACATTTGGGTCCCTCCGGAAATAAATTTCTATATACACCACTGAGATCCAAGATGTTAACGTAATTCGGATTCTTTATCTATGTGAATATATAAAGAGTAAAGATATGAAAATGAATATAATATTAATAACAACACGAAAATCTGGAATCAAGAGGAAAATGTGTAAAATAAACACATTCACTTTTAAAATTTTAAAAAACTTGTAGGGAAGCATTTCTATAAAATGTGAAAGTTTGATTTCATACATGAAATGATACCTTACCATAATATCTTCTATCTTACAGTGTATATAAGTAATAAAAAACTTATAGGTTTTTATGATTTAACCACTTTGAATTCCATCAAATTTTTATGTTCCGTCTCGGCTAAATAAAATTTGAATAGATTAGGAATGGGAAATCACAAGCGTACAGAATCTAAGTAAATCTAAGTTTATATAGGTTTAAAAAATCATTGCTTTTCAGTCCTTTTTTATGACAAGGAGATTACTGAAATATAGATGGAGCAAACTGTAAACTGAACGAAAAAGTATGTTTTTCCCATTCCTCTCTTTAGATAAGGTTACAATACTTGTATCAGACGGGTATAAATGTTATTTTCTAAATTTGCCCGTAGAGTAGGATGTAGAGATGTAAGGTACTAGTGAACCAATGTGTATATATTTGTACTAGTAACTCAAAACTATTGTAAAAGAGATTGGCATCACTAAGCACGAGCATAAAATGAAAAATTACAAATACTCATAGAACAGGGCTAAGACTCAAAAATGGAGTTTGTATATATATTTTGTACATAATATATATTTTGTAAATAAAACTAATATTTTATAGTATAACGTGTGGGTCAAATATGCTACAAGAGATAAAGCTTAAACCGTTGTTATTTTTGTTTTGAGGGAGAAATATATAATTGGACCTTGTATTTAAAATATTGAATATTGATAGAAATACGTTTATAATTATATTTTGTGGTCTTTCTTAAAGCAGTACTTCACTGTAAAAATCCATGCAGTTAGTTCCCTTGGAAAAACTGGGTTGTCCCTTTTTACAAGATATGTTCCTGGAAAATAATAGAAACTTTAAGGTTTAAATTCTAAAACGTTTCTGAAAATACAAGTACTATTAGGTATTTCTGAGGAACGTTTTAAAATTTTTACCGCAATGTTTTTGTACATTCTAATTACATTTATAAATAGATTTTTAATGTATTATTCATCAGAGTTAAAATTTTTGAGTTTTCAAAAAGTTTAATTGCAGCTCCCCTTATTATAACAGAAGTACTTTGTATGCGAAACTTGTTCATGCAAGTAATTAGAATGAACTAGTAGGTACATCTTTGAATAATCTTATATGGTAACAACTGAAACAACTTATATGGTAACAACTGAACTCTTACACGCATCATCAATACATAACATATACAATAGGGTGTATCGAAAAAAAACTTTTTTATTTTATTTTGATGATGCATTAGTGCGGAAAAGTTGTCTCAGGTGGCAGAGAGTACCTGTGATTTTTTTCAGAATTTTCTGATAATATCTTTAGATGCCACATTGGCCCTGAAGGTTCTCCATGTTATCCTATGGATCGCGCACGCCAAAGGGCCGAAAATTGGTTTTTCGCCCCTCATTCCTACCCTAATCACACAAAGAATGTCTTCACTCGAGTTATGGGTCCTATATGATGCATGCAACACAACAAAACTTGAATAATAGCCAAAATCTCTATATTACGTTTTTTTGGGGCTCAAATTTCGTCGAAAATCGCGTCTTTCCTCGTTCAAATTTGTGAGCCCACAATCAACATAATATAGATATTTAGACTGTTGTTCTAGTTTTGTCGGGTAGCATATATCATATAGGGTCAATAGCTCGAGTGAAGACATTCCTCTTGTGATTAGGGTAGGAATGAGGGGGCGAAAAACCAATTTTCGGCCTTTTTGGCTTGATAGTTGGGTGGCTTATTACAAAAAAACTTCAAAATGTGATACTTTCATGAAACTTTCGGGGATGTTAGATAATCATATAAGAACTAAAAAATCGATGGGAGCCCAAAATTTTAGGGCTTGGTTTGACCATTATGACGTCATAACAAAATGGCGACCAAGGGCCTTCTAATTCGGTTCTTTTAATGACAGAAAGACATTTTTGGGGTCAAATATTATGTTTTAAGGGTCAAAAAACATTATTCTGATGACAAAACGTGCAATTTGTTTTAAAAAGTAACTAAAATTCAATAAAAGCTCAAAATAATAATACAGTCTATTGCCAGTTGCGTCAAAAAAAATTTGTAGAAAAGTTATTTTTTTCGACGGTTTTATATGTTTTTGGGGTGCTGATCCCGAATATCTAGTTCATTTCTACGTGGAAGGTCGGATTCATATAAAAAAACGCAAAAATATGCGAAAAATCACAAATTTTTACTCTTTCTTCGGATTTTCGCTTATATTTAAAAAAATATTTGTTTCTCAAAAAATATTTAAATTACAAAGTTGGAGTAAATAAAATTTCCTACAAAATGCACCACTCAATTTTATTTTCCAAACATTAGTGTTTATGTTATAACGCATTGAAAAACAGATAATTTTACACAGCATTATTTAAACAGAGGATGTTTGTTTCTCTGTTTTTCAGTAGGTTATAACGGCAAAACTATTCTTTGGAAAACAAAAATTGAATAGTGCATTTTATAGGAAATTTTATTTACTCCAACTTTTTAATTTAAATATTTTTGAGAAACAAATATTTTTTAAATATAAGCGAAAATCCGAAGAAAGAGTAAAAATTTGTGATTTTTTCGCATATTTTTGCGTTTTTTGATATGAAGCCGACCTTCCACGTAGAAATGAACTAGATATTCGGAATCCGCACCCCAAAAAACAAATACAACCGTCGAAAAAAATAACTTTTCTGCAAATTTTTTTTGACGCAACTGGCAATAGACTGTATTATTATTTTGAGCTTTTATTGAATTTTAGTTACTTTTTAAAACAAATTGCACGTTTTGTCATCAGAATCATGTTTTTTGACCCTTAAAACATAATATTTGATCCCAAAAATGTCTTTCTGTCATTAAAAGAACAGAATATAGGCCCCGAATATAAGGTGGCCATCATGTTATGACGTCATAACGGTCAAACCACGCCCTAAAGTTTTGGGCTCCCATCGATTTTTTAGTTTTTATATGATTATCTAACATCCCTGAAAGTTTCATGAAAGTATCACATTTTGCAGTTTTCGGGCATTTTTATGTAATAAGCCACCCAACTATTGAGTGCTCTATAGGATAACATGAGGAACCTTTAGGGCCAATGTGGGACCTAAAGATATTATCCGAAAATTCTGAAAAAAAATCACAGATACTCTCTGCCACCTCTTAGACAACTTTTCCCACACTTATGCATCATTAAAATCCAAAAAAAGTTTTTTTTCAATACACCCTAATACTAAGTTCACACATGAAAAGTTAATCTAGTTTTACTTAAGGTATCCGCCTACCCCTAAAATGACGATTTTCGACCTTTTCGTCGAAAATTTGGTTCTTACATTTTAAAGTAGTTTAGAGTTTTATCTTTCCAAAACTGTTTTCATTTTACTTTTAGGTGAATTAGAAAAGAAATTACAGTATTTTTTTTAAACAGATAGTCGTGTGCGATCGTATACAAATATAAACTTTAAAGCTAATTTTCTCAGAACGAAATTTTGCATAAAAACCATCCACTATTTACATGATTACTCGAAAAATATCCAAGATATTCACTCCAAATTTTTAACATAATATTAATAATATTGTTATTAACCAGATGGACTACAGATTTTTATGTAAGTTTATATTTTTTATTTTTATTGACGTTTTTTTGTTAAATGGTTGTAGAAATTATGAAAATTTTTACTTACCTTTACATTTTATACTGTAAAACAATTACTTTTCAAAATATTTCTCAGAAAATAGTCCATTCTGAAGATAAGTGTTATTCAATACTTTGTGTCCAAAGGAAATTTATATAGGGGTAATAGTTTTGGGGCAAGAGTGAGAGGGGTTTTATAAAAATTCACTTAAATTTTACACTAATTACCCCATATTTTAGAAAATAATATAATTAATTTTGTTTTTTAGCTTTAATCAATGTTTTGATGTACAATTAAACTAAAAATTTAAAAATAAACTTTGTAAATCAAGTATTTTAAAAAAATGGTCTCAAATGTAGGGGGATACCATAAGAGAGAATATAAGACAGCTTAACTTTATCTGTCTTATTTTTAAGTGTTCACACTACAACTATCTTAAACCATATGGTGCTACGGATGAAAAATGGCGGCCGTTCAAGAGCTCGTCTAAATAAAGCCTAAACACTCCACTCCACTTAAGCCTAAAACCCTCCACTCCAAACTTTCTTACTTTGGACTTACGGCCGTATTCACCGGTAACCTGACCGGCGGTCAGGTCAGGAAACCATGGTTACAGCCTCTGATTGGTGGAAGGAAAATATTGAATTATTTTCCTTCCACGGCCTGAATACGGCCGTTATACTTCTAGAATATAAATTTTTCTTCTTGTGTTGTCCAGTTTGTTTATCGAAAATATTAAATTTCCAAAATATATTTAATTTAATAACGATTGTGCCAATGTAATATCAAATAAAAAAGGTTGGTAGATAGTAGTAGTTTTTTTCTTCTTAGTAGATGGCACCACGGTAACTTAAACTAGTTTAAAGACTTAAGAGAGTTCGGGAAACTAGCTTAAAGTTTAACTTGTTAAAAAGTTGTTTTCGCTAAACTAGATTAAATCTAAGACAGTTTGTTCAGACATGTTCAACTTAAGATAGATTAACACTTAAACTGGATTAACTTTTCATGTGTGAACGTAGTATAATATACAACCGAGCAAAATAATCCCATCTATCTGACTATACACACCCCACAGAAAGCATGTGTGGTGTCGGCCAGTGAATAGATAAGAAACTCTTCCCAATTTGTTCACGGGCATGACTCCATTCCAAATATAATGAGCCAATATTTGAGCCCGCTAATTGAGAAGGGTCGACTCCTCGGAGGCTTAAATTCTGATTACTTGTCGAGGGCCGCCTAAGCCGAATTACGATTTAACGATAATCAGTGTTACTCCCTGCTTTTATCGCGCAATGCCGGAATAATTAGTTTAAAATATTGATCAACATATTGGTCGCGCATTGATTAGGCTGCCGGATTTGGGATTAGGGCCCTACGAGAGGTCGCTCATGCGAGGGTAAAGCCCCTCTGTGTTGTCTGTGATCCGCTTTTGTGAGAGTTATTGATGTGTTTCTTTTGAGTTTTCTACATGTACTATTGAAGGTCTTTCAGAAGCTCGGTGTTTGATTTTGTTTCTCTCTATTCTAAAAAAAAGTTTTTGGTGAACGGTTTCCAGAGAAAGGCTTTTTAATTACAGAACCGAATGACACATATATGATATCAAAATGTCCGGATTCTTTCCGGATTTCCGAGTAGGCCCTTCGATTTTTCAAAAAAATTCTCAATTTTAAATTATTTCCATTTTTTTCGATAACGGATAAGGTCGCAGTTACAAAGCAAGTACTGTCAATCAAATTATTATGCATCCAATCACAACGACCAACTGACGCTATATTTTAAGATGAAACATGTTTTTTCACCTTTTAAAAAATTACTTTCTTGATGAAATATCACTCAAAGACTGATAAAAACATATTCTAAAAACTTACATGTATGCCATTTTATACTAAAATTTCATACTTTTTGTCCAATATTTATAATTTTTAGTCCGATTTTATCGAAATTAATTGTAAACATAGAGTGATGTTTTGTCTCTTATTATTTTCAATTGCTTAAACGGTATTGTTTAACAAGTCTGGGTTTAAACAAAAATACGAATGATAAACACTAGGCATATTATACTAACAAGTTACTTTAAATAATGGTTTTTGTTTGGTCCGAATATTGATAAACAATTAGAATTAGTTATTTTTTTAATCATAGATTAAAGATAATTAAGATGAATATTTTAAAAACATTTCGTTTAAATTTTTTATAAGTTCGAGTTAATATATTATATTCAAACTTTTAAGGAAGATTTATTCATAGAGGGGATTTGGTCATTTGGTGACGTATTTTTGGAAAGTTGGTTGACGTTTTTTCTGTATATTGTTTAATTGTTTTATTGTATTAAGGTCCGCGTGTTGGACTTTGTAGGAATTGCGAAGCAATTCCAAAAGGTCCTGCGTCAGCAGTTACGGGGGTTGGCAAGCGATAGCGAGTATGGGGCGGTAGCTCCCTAGTTGTTAAAAAGAAAGAAATGAAGTGTCTATGATCAAAAACCTATGTAATCTACTATAGTTTATTTTCTCACTGAAATGTTAACACAGTTTTAAATTTGCCTCAGTTACTAATTTTTGCTTTGAATGTTTTCCTAAATTTATAAATGAAGACTGGACTTCAAAAACTATCTAAGTGCCAAGAAGTAAATTTTCTGCAATTGATTGTTTTAAATTTGATTCTCCATAGGAATACACATAAAAAGCCATCTTTCGGGCTAATTTTAAACTACTTATAATTGTTGTGGGGCTAAGCCGACTTTATAGGTTGTTAGAGATGGTACTTAAATTGTTTTTTCGGGTTTAACTCATATTTTTTTACTTTTGGCACTTAGCTTCTTTTTGAAGTCCAGTCTTCAAATACATTTACCTTGTTATCTTGGTGTCAATACAATCAGAATTGTGTACTGTAATATTAGCACTCAAGAGTTAAGAGGTTCTTAGACAATTTAAGGATCGAACAAATGTGTAGAGATGTAGTAAATTTATCCAGCTCCTCCATACTCATTGTTTTCAAAGATACAAAAATAAACAAAAGATCAACAATAGAATGTTTCTATTATCTTTAGCATTAATAATGTTTGTAAATTTTGAATTGAATGAAGTAAATTATTGGGTTCAAAAAGGGGAAAAGATAATATCTTTATTTGAAAAAAAAAAGAAATTAAGTAAGGACAAATAATTACATCACTGCAGCTAAACAAAATGTACGAGAATTTGTAACAACTATTTTACTGGTCATACTTCGATAAACAATATAAAAAACTTAAAACATTCAAAGATAAGTGCATGCTATAATTAAAACACAATACCCTATTTATAGCTTAAAAAACAAAAGGGTAGCTTGTTTTGATGGATATACGAAAAAACCACCGTTCAATGCAAAAACCGTTCAACAAAAATCGTTCAATAAAAAACAAATTTATTACATGTGAAAAGGGCGACGCGAAAAAACCGTTCAATGCAAAAACCGTTCAGACAAAAACCGTTCAAAAAACAAAAAAACTCATAGCTTTACACATGTAATTAATTTGTTTTTATTTTATTGAACGGTTTTTGAATTGAACGGTTTTTTCGTATATCCGTGTAAAGTTATGAGTGTTTTTGTTTTTTAACGGTTTTTGCATTGAACGGTTTTTTCTCGACACCATTTGGGATATAGCTTTATCTATCGTTTTTTAAGCCCAAGTTAACCGTCAACTCGTAAAAAAATTAGCTAGCAATTTTCTCATTTTCGAAATATCATTGCGCAAAAGAATCACATCCTCTAAATCTCAAAAATCCTAAGAGCAAACACAACAGAACAATACCAAAACAGCGGATCCGCAGGTCTAAAGGATAAGCATAGATCTGTCCTCGAGGCTGATTTTATGCAGCCCTGATGCAGAGCCAATGGAGACGACACGAGTTTAGGCGGAGGGATTATTCGGTTTCCAGAGCAATGTTCGGAGGATAATGTGTCTCCTCGTTGATCTGATTGGTTGGTGGGCTGTTGGATGGGGTCTGTTTGTATAAGAACGAATTTATTGAGATGTTTCAGAGCTGCGTCAGATGTTTGGGCCCCTGAGGTGAAATGATGCATTAGGAAGGTGGGTTTGTTTAGAAAAGAATGTTTGTGTCTGGGATGTGATGAGTCGAGTAAATAGATGTAAAAAGGAGTATTGTTCCTGTATTGTTATTAAAGTAAGCACTTACGTTTTGCTGAAAAAAAATTGTTTTTTATTGAAGCAATTTATTGTAAATGGTTCGGGGTTCGATTTAAAAATTATTATCCATTCATTTTAAATGGATCAACTGGAATTCCTCATGAAAATACAATTCAAACACGTTTCAAGTTATTTTTCATTTAGCTATCTATTTTCTCTATCATTTTATCTTTTCACTAGTATGAAATGTTCGTCACAGCGCAAGGCTAAGGGGCTGCAGCCCTCACCAAGAATTTAAAAAATTTTCAGGTTTAAGTGATAATTCTATCATTAATTTGAATTTCATCTACTTATTTGAAAAAAAAAGGGTCAGTAATAAGAAATTTACGGTTTTACTTTAAAAAATTATCTTTAATGATCTATATCTTTAAAAATGATTTAAAAACCCAGTTTAAACTCTCAGTGAAAAAACCAATTCACTACTGTTACAGCCCTAATTTTTTAAACTCGTCATGAGGCTTCAAGCTTCAACAGCTATTCAAATAAACTGACAATTTTGTAATGTAGGCCAAAATATTGTTTCGAATACCATACCTATATTTTCCATACGTCTGCAGTTTTTATACGAATGATACTTCAATTCACTTCGATCTAACCAAGAAGCAACAGAACAACCCTACTCCCCCTCACAACATCACTACAAGAAACGAAAAGCTCCAAATTGGATCTACTAGTGCCCAACATCCTCTTCCTTCTCATTTATCGTCCGCCATTACACCGAATCCATCCCATTCCGCACATCAGAGATCCACATCGAAGGTTTCTCGACCCGAACCACCCTCCCATCGTAAACGCCGAGAGCACTCCACCCCAAGTCCGAATGTCGCCATCAAACCCCCCAAATGCACCGGAAGCCCCCCCCGCCCTCCATTACTTGGTCACTGTCCATCCACCTCTTCCTTACATTAGTCACGGAAGAGTGGCAACAGAGTCTCTTTTTCAAAACATCTCCACTCGCTTCTTGCACTTCATTGGCCCCTGAGCTTCTCTGAGCACTTTCCGACGAATTAGCCGGTTTAAAGTGTCGACTACTGGCTTTTTCCCCCGAAGGAGCTTCAATAAAAATGTCTTTTATCTTTTGATGGGCTCGGAACTTTCGAGGAATTTCGCTTTGATCTTGTTCTATGCCGGTCAAGCGTTTTTGATGCCGCTTTGGAGCTCTATGCGTGATGGGAGTCGTTATAGTACTTCTGCCATGTGTTGAGTAATTGTTGCCAAAAAGCGTTGGTTTTTGTAGGTAGCTTGTTTTGATATAGCTTTTATCTAAATTTGGTGCAATTTCCCGATAAGTGTGATGTGTATGAACACAATGGGGGCAATTAACCTGTTTCCATTTTTTTTACCCCCGCAAGCGTTTCCAGAGTTACTTTGTTTGCTACAAAACATTAATGCTTTATATACAGAGTGTAAATTATGCTCAAAACAGGAATTTAGCACACATTTAATTATGTGGTTACCGATTTTACTTATCTTTAAAAAGCCAACTTGTATTTTTTTCAATGCGATTAAAAAGTACTTTTCTTGAAAAAAAAGAATAAACAAAAGAAATCGGAATTAGATATTTGCTTGATGTGATAAAGTAGGTATAAAGTTATCTCTAAATAAATAATTACTATAGACAGTGAACACCTTTTGTAGTTGTATCTTTTTTGTTTTGTAAATAAATTATTATTACATACCGCCAGGAGGAAAACTTTGACAAAAAACCCAAAACTCGGAAAAGAAGTAGTATAAAGTCAAATCATAGCCTCGAAGATTTTACACACAACGTTTATTCATAGTTTATGAATTATCGTCCCCCGTGAAATTTATAGGAAAAATCCGTTCTCATAACAACGCAACAATATGGATGATGTCAGAAGTTTTTCTTCTTAGCCGTATGACTATAAACATACTGTTTAGCTCTTTTGATTTAAAAAAATTGAAAAAACTAATTTTACTCCTCACAAATTAGCATATTTACAAACTAATATCTTTTATAAATATTAAAAAAATATTAATCTAGGGGAGAACGGGGCACATTCGCACAAAAAGTGCATTTCGGAATATTTCTCTGGATCTAGATGAGATATTGAAACAAACTCGGATTCAAATGAAAGTTAAGACCTTTCCCGATATTTTAGAACGATAATTGGTCGAATTCATCTAGAATTTCTAACCCATATCATCAATCTAAAAAACGAGAAATTTCGTGCGAATGTACCCCATGGATGGGGCAGTTTTGTACACGTGTGGGGCACATTCGTACACATGCAAAAAATTATACAATAATTATTTTTACGGACTAAAAAGTTTATGGCACTTTAAAGTAAGGATAATTAAACAAAATATTTGGCACTTATACATATTTTTCCTCTAAATTGAATATTTTTTACTAAAAGAAAACAGCTTCAGATAATATTGAACATCTAAGTTTTTGATAAGGAAAACAATTGTAGTTTTGAAGATTATATTGTACATTGACATACTTAACATAATATAATTAGTAAGAAAAAGTTTAACCAATATTTTAACTGTCAGGTTTTATTCGAAAAGAAAAGTGATCCAACAGCTCACTTATTAACACCTGAAACTGGCGGTTGGGGAACTTGTAATACGATATTATCTTTCTGTATGAATGTTTAATCATTTCTTACTGGGAAAATAAAAGTTTCGTCATTAATTTTAAAGTTTTTAAAGTTTTTCATCATTAATTTTAAATAAGCACCATTCAACTCCAAATTTTCTATTTGACCAACATAACAAAATTTTCTTTTTAGTAGCAAATTCTACTGGAATAAAATCACCTTAGTCCAAGTCAATTGGTATTAAACAATTATCAAGGACATTATTTCTTCAATGTTTAAATCTGGGTCTAAATTCCTTAAAACTGAAGCTTTCTTTAAGATGTTATTTTCTATTATCACCAAATTTTGAAACAATTACAATAAAAAAACAATTAAACTTCAAGCTATTAAATATACTGCACTTATAAACATATAAATCACTTTCATAATCAAAAAATTCGGGGCACATTCGGACAGGCAGCATTTCCCCTAGTAATTATTAATTTAAAAATATGAAAAAATACCAGGAGATGGAAGCATGACTACCACCTCCTGCATGAATTTTCAAAGCCCTGAGCCATTTGGTTGTATACGTACTAGAAATTTGCTAGCGTTAGAAGCAGCAAAGTAAATTTTCTTGTCATTTTGTTGGCGTAAAATATTAATCAAAAATAACTCTCAAGTTGACATTCAGCATTTTATTCAGTTGAGGCACTATAAAGTAAGTTTCTAGAAAGGTTTCATTTCCCTGCTTTATTTATATATATCTTGTTGGGACGTGGTAAGCTTTAACTGGTAGATGGGGCACATTCGTACACCAAAAGATGGGGCAGATTCAGACAGTGCGAATGTGCCTCATCTTTCCCATTTTTGATTATGAAAGTTATTTATATGTTTATAAGTGCAGTATATTTAATAACTTGAAGTTTAATTGTTTTTTATTGTAATTGTTTCAAAATTTGGTGATAATAGAAAATAACATCTTAAAGAAAGCTTCAGTTTTAAGAAATTTAGACCCAGATTAAACATTGAAGAAATAATGTCCCTGATATTTGTTTAATACCAATTAACTTGGACTTAAGTGATTTTATTCCAGTAGAATTTGCTACTAAAAAGAAAATCTTGTTATGTTGGTCAAATAGAAAATTTGGAGTTGAATGGTGATTATTTAAAATTAATGATGAAAAACTTTAAAATTAATGACGAAACTTTTATTTTCCCAGTAAGAAATGATTCAACATTCACACAAAAAGATAATATCTTATTACAAGTTCCCCAACCGTCAGTTTCAGGTGTTAATAAGTGAGCTGTTGGTTCTCTTTCCTTTTTGAATAAAACCTGACAGTTAAAATATTGGTTAAACTTTTTCTAACTAATTATATTATGTTAAGTAGGTCAATGTGCAATATAATCTTCATTACTACAATGGGCAATTCCACTATTTTTTTTGTCAAAATTGTTTTAATCATCAAAAACTTAGATGTTCAATATTTTCTGAAACTGTTTTCTTTTTGTAAAAAAATCTTCAATTTAGAGGAAAAATATGTAAAAGTGCCAAATATTTCGTTTAATTATCCTTACTTTAAAGTGCCATAAACTTTTTATTTCCTAAAAATAATTATTGTATAATTTTTTGCATGTGTACGAATGTGCCCCACACGTGTGCAAAACTGCCCCACCCATGGGTCACATTCGCACGAAATTTCTCGTTTTTTAGATTGATGATATAGGTTAGAAATTCTAGATGAATGCGACCAATTATTGTTCTAAAATATCGGGAAAGGTCTTAACTTTCATTTGAATTCGAGTTTGTTTCAATATCTCATCTAGATCCAGAGAAATATCCCGAAATGCACTTTTTGTGCGAATGTGCCCCGTTCTCCCCTATATTTTTAAAATAATCTAATTGATTTTGTTCAAATTCCTTTTTCAATGTCTACTGCTGAATGTGTTTCAGTTGCTTCTTCTAAAATTGATTTTCAAATAATTGGTATTTATAGATCCCAGCAATTTAAACCAGAAGTATTTCTAGAAGAATTTGAGAAAATGTTAAGTGTTACAAAAGTTAAAAATATCTTTATTATAGGGAACATTAATATTAATATTCTTGAAAACTTGAAAGCCACTGATATACAGGGTGTCCCACGAGAAGTGGCCCAACCCTTTAACTTTTGAACCCCTACAGATATAGTCATGAAAGTGGGGTCTAGGTATAGTAAAGTGACCATGCCCTATCCGATGAGATAACTTTCAATGCCCTCTAGCGGAAAATTTAGGAGTTATAATTTTTATTTTAAAAACTGTGTGAGGTATGTGAAAAAAGTCAATGACTAAGTTGTAGAGCATCATCGATTTAGTAGGAAAAGACACCTTAAGCAGAAAAATATCTTGAATAAAATCCCTAAAACGCACGCTCAAATAGGTTGAATTTACGTAGATTTTACGTCTTAAAACGCTCCTCATGAGGCGAAAATGAGAAAGTTTCAATTTAATGAACTAAGAATGCTTTTAGTCATTTACTTAAATCATAAAAATAAAAATTTCTCATTTTCACCTCGTGAGGGGCGTCTTAAGACGTAAAAACTACGTGAATTCAACCTAATTGAGCTTGCGTTTTAGGGGTTTTATTCAAGATATTTTTCTGCTTAAGGTGTCTTTTCCTACTAAATCGATGATGCTCTACAACTTAGTCATTGACTTTTTTCACATACCTCACACAGTTTTTAAAATAAAAATTATAACTCCTAAATTTCCGCTAGAGGGCGTTGAAAGTTATCTCATCGGATAGGGCATGGTCACTTTACTATACCTAGACCCCACTTTCATGACTATATCTGTAGGGGTTCAAAAGTTAAAGGGTTGGGCCACTTCTCGTGGGACACCCTGTATATCTAAATGTAATGTCTACTCATGGCCTTAAACCTGACATATTTGGTACGACTAGAGAATTTAATGATGCAGCTACTTGTATTGATCATGTGTTCTATGGATCGTCCAATCTATTTAATATAAAATCAGCAATTATAAATTATCCCTTAACTGATCACTTTCCTATATTATCAGTATTATGTATGGTAAATCCTGCTTTTCCACATTCTAATGAAATTGTTAATAGAGTTTGTAATCTTAGAACGTTTAATAATTTATTAACTAATTCTAATTTAAGTTTTCCGTTGTTACCTAATACTAACGTTAACCTGGTTTTTGGTGACTTTATGACTCAAGTTAAAAAAATTATATATGTCGGAAGTTACCCATATTTGTAAAAAGGAAAAAACTCCAAAAAAAACCTTGGATAACACCGGAAACATTAAATCTGATTAATGAAAAAGATAAGTTATATAAAAAATACCGTAAAAATAAATTTAATCAAGAAATAAAAAATCAATTCACCTCACTCCGAAATAGGCTGAAATCTAGATTGAAAACCTTGAAAACCGATTATTTTCATAAAAATTTTTTAAATTCTAATCACAAAGATCAATGGAAGGTAATTAAAGAAGCTCTTGGTGAAAAACAAAGTATAGTTTTACCGACAAATAACAATTTAGAAACTTTAGTTGAAGATTTTAATCCTCATTTTTCTTTGGTTTTCAACACAAATGGTGGTAATCAAAATATCGGTCTTAATAACATTGATTTACTATCTAACGTGAATAGTTTTTTCTTAGAATATGTTACTGATTTTGAAACATCAAAAGTCATAAATTCGCTTCCTAATAAAAAATCCACTGGAATAGATAAAATAAAAAAAATTTGATAAAGGTACTTTTTAACTGTTATCCTGAATTTATCACATATCTGATTAACCTCTCATTTCAACAAGGTGTATTTTTTTCCGGTCTTAAAACTTCTATAGTTGTTCCAATTTTCAAACAAGGTAATAAAAATGATTTGAATAATTATAGACCGATTTCCTTACTCAGTGTTTTCTTTTCTCAAAGGTAATAGAAAAATTAATTCATTCTCGTCTAGTAAAATTTTTGGATAAACAGGGTGTAATTGAAGACAATCAATTTGGTTTTAGGAAAGGTAGAAGTGTGTTGATACAATTAAATATTTAGGTCTATATTTTGATTCTAATTTAAAATGGAAATCCCATATAAACATCTTGTTAAACAAATTGCGTTTATCAATTTGAAGCTGTTTAAATTAAAAGGTATAATTGACCATAAATTTCTAACAACAGTATATTTTGCTTGGGTGCAATCAACAATTAATTATGGAATAACGTGCGTTGCATCTGATTATTACAATAATATTAAACCGCTCATTCAGTTACAAAAAAGATTTTATCTCACTTAAAATATAATTCCCTGCCTAATAATATCTTAACAATCAGAGAACTGTATATTTTTCGTTTATTACTTTTTATAAATAAAAATAAACATTTATATGAAGCCAAAAATATAACTTCTTATCTTAGAAACTCTAAAGGTAACTTGTATATCCCTAAATCTAAAAAAGAAATATTTAATAAATCTCATGCCTTTTTGGGACCATACATTAATAAACTTGAAGAAACTTTTAAACTAACCAACAATATTCACAAATTTAAATCCGGTATTCATCTTTTTATCTCAGGACACTCAGATATTGAAGCTTTGTTCAAAATTCCTAAATAATAAGCGCAGCTCTTGCCACATGATAAAATCTTTTTTTAAATTTAGGTTCCCTGGGCGAGCCTTTGGCTCTTTGGGATCCACATAATCAATTTTTTTGTTTTTTCTATGTTTAAACAAAATGTCAATATATGTATACAGGGTGTTTCAAAATTGCGTTGCACGGCTTTTATTCGGAACCAACGCCTCCTAGGGTCATGGAAGTAAGGTCTACCCCTAGGTACGTGAACCTGGAGAATCCATTGAGATGACTTACAGCGCCCCTAGCGGCGAAATTAAAAAGTTAAAAAAATTAATTTAAGAACTAAAGGAGGTAGAGCAAAAACCTCAGTGAGAGTATTGTTGCCAACGTCAAGAAGAACTCATTGAAAAAAATTTGATCAAAATATCTTGAATATTCGCGGAAATATTAGCATGTGAAAATAGCACTTTTTCAGGGGTCAAAAAGTAAAAAGTTCGCATATTTGCAAATTTTTTTGATTTTTTGTTTAAATTTTGTGTTCTTTCAACTAAAAAAACCCAAAACTACACAATTTCACTGAAAAATTTGCAAATATGCGAACTTTTTACTTTTTGACCCCTGAAAAAGTGCTATTTTCACATGCTAATATCTCCGCGAATATTCAAGATATTTTGATCAAATTTTTTTCAATGAGTTCTTCTTGACGTTGGCAACAATACTCCCATTGAGGTTTTTGCTCTATCTTCTTTAGTTTTTAAATTAGTTTTTTTAACTTTTTAATTTCGCCGCAAGGGGCGCTGTAAGTCGTCTCAATGGATTCTCAAGGGTCACTTACCTAGGGGTAAACCTTACTTCCATAACCCTAGGAGGCGCTGGTTCCGAATAAAAGCCGTGCAACGCAATTTTGAAACACCCTGTATATTTCCCTTTGTGTTTTTTGTACAGTCCTTGTCTGTGTGTTCCATGTCTTATATATGTTTTGTCTTTTGTCCAATAAATTTTATTTGATTTGATTTTAAGTATTTTTTTCTTTTCAGGTAAGCTCCATTATCTGATCATTCTGGTATTGATAAAAGTTATGTAAGTAAGAAAATCATCTTTCCTTAATTTTCTTTACTCTTTATTTGGAAGATAAGAAAGTAAACTAAATATAAACTTTTAATACATCGTTACAAAAGGTTAACAATTTAAAAATAAAAGGAGAATATAAAATAATGTCACCAGAAAATTACTTTCCAATATTTACATCCTTTTAGTGAAAGAGATCTTAAAATAGTTTTAATGGAAATAACTTCTTTTATGTTTATATTATAATGCTAAAATAATACACGTTTATAAAAGAGATTTTACTCGATACAAAATACAGACACAAGATAAAGCGTTCCTTTAAGAGCATGTGTTAATAATTTCTTGAGGGGTCTGGAAACGTAAAGGCATTTGATTGGATGCAAGAAGGCAAGGTGGTGATTACATTAGTATTTAACAACTATAATCACCTTCTGGTTTTCATAGTGAATAATTATTAAATACTTTATGAAATTATAAAGGTATCAAACGAATAAAAAAGTATAATTACCAAAAATATATTTTTTTGAAAGAGTTGTTAAATTTGGCTTATAAATTTATTTGTATAAGGAATTAGACATTTTTTTGTTGTGAACATTTTTCTATTGTTCTATTGTGAACAGTAATTGAATCCTTCATTTAAATCATGTAGTGTCATAAACCACACGACAAGGTGAAATTTCAGTATTAGGTGCAGATTGTGTGGCTGGCTATCTGGTTCTATGCTGAATCTACTTCAAGCTTACCTACATTTGACAATTGTGACGGTGATAGTTTTTAATATTTTATTTACTCTATTAGATGTAAAAATAATAATTTTCGCTTATTACACACATACCTTGTTACGTATCTTAACTCTTTATTTACCGACGGTACTTGTAAGTACCACTGGCTCAAGTTTAGAACTGCTGATGGTTGGCAAGTTTTGGGTCTTTGGCGCCATATTTAGAAGCCACATAATTCCCTTAACATTAGTTGGGGTAACTATATAGTGATTTTTATAGCTAAAAGCTTGGTGCATCAGCAGTACTAAACTTGCGCCGAAAATAATTTGGTAAATAAAGGGTTAAACAATACTTCTCTTCAACAGTCTGTCTGAATCCTACTGTTTAGAACCGTCAATCATTTCTGAATCCCTCAAAACACTCCTCAAACAAAATAAACTTCAAAACAGCAATCAAAAACCGTCACGAATCCCTCAAACACTTCCTCACAGATACTTCATTCCTCTAATAACAACATCTCCACTACGTAATAATAATCTCCTAGCAAAGATTATTACCGACTCCTCTATTGACCCTGGCGGGCAAACACGGCCAATCGAATATATTAATCCCGAGCACTGTTTTGGACCGCTCGTCACGTTTGCATTCCGATTAAGTTATTGTTGAGCGGCTCATTCGAGCCTTGATTAAGAGGAGCGGTCACCAGTCACGTCAGGCCGTTTCGTGACGTTATTCGGGACGTGGGCGCTTTGTTAGTGAGTGCCATCGAGAGTGACGATGTTTCTTGAAGATATCTTGCAGGATGGTTGGGAGTTATTAAGGGTGAGGTCTAATGAATAATTGCAGTCAATTTTTTTTAATCTTAATGTGTTCAGAATGGCCTAAAACCTCCAAAAAACATTTTAATTTACCTCTCAAAGCCCTAAATTTTAAGTTATTTTAAATTAAAAATAGCATATTTTCTGTCTGAGCTGAAACAGCTTGTGACGTTAAATGTGCCTTGCTCCCGCTTGTTGTTATCATCCCGCTTTGAAAGACTGGAAAGACTGAGCTCTAGTTTTTTTTACAGCCTAGTGTTTCGATGAAAACGGTGTTTCCAAGACCCTCTATATACAGAGGGTCATCGTTTTATAGAGGGTCTTGGTGTTTCCCACATTTCCAAGAGACACATGTGACGTCACATTGTTAGCTTTCTGTATTAAAATATGTCATAATTACCTTAAAAAAAGTTTGTGGGAAAAGACAAGGGTATTTTTGGAATCAGGAGAAAATTTTTAATAAATTATGAATATTTAAAATTTTAATAGATGCTGCAATTCTCCATTGCATTTTTGAGTCAATTAAGCTTTTATAAGTAAGTGAATGGCTAATTATTTTGGATATGGAGGAGTTCTTGGAATCAGATGCTCTATGACTTACTTCTATGCATTAATAACCAAAGAATCAAGTTTTTTTATTGAAATGCTTGAGATCACCAACATTATACATATTGGCTCGTCACTATTAAGGAGACGTAAATAATTTAATCAAGAACAAGAACATATTTAGTCAATTAGAAATAATATTTCTTAAAAATCATTTAAAAGGCTTGGTTAATTTATGAAATTTTAAGTTGAGGATGAATGGATGAATATTTAAATCTCACAAAATTAGTTTCAGATGTAAAATTGTATCCATAAACGTCAAAAAACAATGTCATATTCAATGTTTCTCCCCCTCAAAAATGAATGGGTGAAAAACCATGGGGTATCCACAGATGACGTGGAAAATTTCTTTTCTGAAATAAGGCTGTAAAACTCAAATTAGGTCTGGGGATTTCATCCGATAACTTACCTTATTTACCTTTTTGGAGGTATTGACATTTTTCGCTTTGCTCATGACCCACTCATATAAAATCTATGTAAAGTAATAAAATGATCCTAATATGAGGCTTAGGATAGCTTCAACACGCCCAAAAATGTTTTAACAGTAAGCTTCAACCAATTGCCGTGCTTTCGAATATAGCAGCGTAAAGTTGTTTTTACCGCATACTGTCTCATAGGAAGGAAAAACCAGTTCTACAGGCACAGAAATCAACTACAAAGTAAATGGTTGTCGGGAGATAAATGAACCGTCTAGTTCAGGGGTTCCCAACCTTTTTGCACCTGCGTACCACTTGACTTTTTGAGAAATTTTGGCGTACCACCAGGCCTAAATATTTTAATAAACGTATAATATTTACTCTTCTAAAAGTGTTCAAAGGCTTTTTGAATCAAATTCCTGAGAAAACTTCATATTTAATGGTTAGATATTTGTTTATTTATTTATAACTTGCTTGTAATAAAGGAGGAAAAGATGAAAATGATATTTTTTACAGTTTTATTTATTATACCCATAGGTCTAAAAAACCTACAAATAAAAAGTTAGTACAAACCCCCCCCCTCAGCAAAATATACTTTTGTAGTCTTTAATGCGAAATTTGTTGTTATTTGCCTGTGATTAAAATATCAACGTTAGGAGTAATGGAACTTATCTTCACTCTTAAGTCCTCTTAAACACTTACTCTGCTTTTATGTTTATTTTTTATGTACAAGAGTTCAGAAAATCCACTCTCACACAAGTAACTCGTAACAAATGGCATCAAAAATAGCAGAGCTTGCCGGAAGATCAAAGGGTACTCGGTTTTTACATCCGATCCAGAAGTTAATTTTAAGATTTCTCTTTAAAATATCTTTCATGGAACTATCCTCTGTAAAATCGAAAAAACTTTCTTTTAGTGCTTTGACTCACGCGTACCACCTGAAACGTTCCCACGTACCACCAGTGGTACGCGTACCACCGGTTGGGAACCCCTGGTCTAGTTTCAAAACCAGGTAGATCCATTTTGACACAGCTTCAGTAAGAGTCAACGCGGTCGCCAAATGGAAGACAAGTTGGCGCTATATCACGGCCGGTCACCCGTTCTGGCCGCCATGTTTTACCACGACTCAAATGATAACACTTAAGTGAGTTACGAAATATAATTGTGTTCCTATTTTTAAATTAGATAACCGGGGATCTAATATTAACCGGGGATCGAAATATGTATCTCCCGCATGCAGAGCGTGCACCATACCGCAGAGCCAGCGGAATATACTGAAATCGTAATAACTAGGTGTAAACTCTCAACTCTCAAGCGTCACCTCCAACCGTGGACCGGTTTCGTCCTTGTTAGGGCTCATCAGCATGGTATAGGATGGTAACGCAAGAGAGCGGAGGGCAAGTACTAGTCTAGCCGACTATAACTGAAAAAGTGGTGACCATTGATTCACCACAATTAATCAATGGTCACCACTTTTTCAGTTATAGTCGGCTAGACTAGTACTTGCCCTCCGCTCTCTTGCGTTACCATCCTATACCATGCTGATGAGCCCTAACAAGGACGAAACCGATCCACGGTTGGAGGTGACGCTTGAGAGTTGTGAGTTTACACCTATTGTCCGCTTAACCAGCAATAAATGGTGAAATTCTCCTTTCATCGTAATAACTTGTTATAAAAGCCTTTTTCTTGGGTTAATCTTCATTTGAGTCGTGGTAAAACATGGCGGCCGGAACGGCGACCGGCCGTGATATAGCGCCAACTAGTCTTCCATTTGGCGACCGATTCGCGGTCGCCAAATGGTCAACCCTTTTATCAAAGCTGTGTCAAAATGGATCTACCTGGTTTTGAAACTAGACGACACAAATATTCTTTTCAAAATACGAAAAGTTACTTTAATATAGGAACAATCATCCAAAAGAAATAAATTAAAAGCGAAAGAAAGAATGAGAGTCAATTAGATGTTTCTCAAATGTAGTATTGCATTTCGTTAAACGTAAAAATAGAATGAACGAAGAATGCACACTAAAAAGTGTATTTATTTTATTATCAATAAAGTTCTATTAAAAACTAACGAAAATACAGTATTTTCTTTGTATGTATTTTAACCCTTACTAAGTCAAACACCTATAGAAGTAATACTTGTCTTTATCTCTTGGATTAGAGTCAAACGTCATTCTTATCTCATAGACTTTAAGTACAAGCACCTGGAAAATCTCGGGATTTGTCTGGATTTGTGAGATCGGGAGATATTTCTGATCGAAGTTCACAGTTCATTACGTTGAAGTTCTTTGTTTTGCTTCATTGGATATTAGATACAGTGTGCCATTGTCGAAGTGGAATAACTTTGTTTGCAAGCATGTTTAGTCCCTCAAAATGTTTGATAGATAACTTAAAACAGTTTTCTTGTTAAACCATCTTGGATTATGAACCATTTTATTGGCGGATAAAACATTGATAGCTAAAAAACGACTAAAGCATAAGAAACTATTATTCTATTAACTTCTTTTCTATTTCCGTTTTTAAAAGTAGAATTTATTTATAAATGTTAACGAAACTCTTTTTTATCAGTCTTTTTACCATCTTAAAAATTTACAACTTTTGAAATGAAGCAATCTACAATTCTTTCTTAGCAATTCTAAGTTCTTTTGAACATTATTTAACATTTCACTATATGATCTATCAATATTCTAAAGCTATCAAACTTTCCAAATGGTCACATTACGGATATATCCATTCATAAATTGTAACAAGAAAAAGATTCAAGTAAAATCTGAAAATCAGTCCATTTTCTCTCAACCGGATCGCTTCATTTATATCCAGTGCAAGTGAATGAGTTTCAAAAACACAGACTAACTCATTAATTCTTTAATTGGTTTTCTCAATTAGAAAAAACTCCCGTTGATCTTTCTTTTCCATTGTTTCATTATCGAGATTATTTTACTCTATTGAGAAACGCTTCAGTCTGGAACGAATCCTATTTTCCAGGCACCTCGAATTAAATATGCTAATTAAAAGCATTAGAGTGGAAATCTGCGCCAGTTGAAATAGTTTTTCTCCCAAAAGCAAACACAAGTTCCAATTGAGCCTTCGGCACAAAATAATTACGTATTCCGTTCCTGCATTTGGCAGACTTTCCTCCATGCCTACCAATGCGAGGAGCTCCACGTAAAAGAAAACATTTAATCGAGGTAGGAAAAAAATTAACTTCCACTTCTACTCCACCTGATTTTTTTTCTCCTCCTCCTCAAAGACTGGCACTGGCTGTAACCGCGGAACGTCCCGACATTCGTAAATTGTAGTAGTAGTAGTAGAAAAGTTCAGATTCCCTTCTCCGAAGATTGCCCGAACTTTGAAGAGAGCCGTAACCGAATTACGGTTCTATTTACCCTAGGTGGAAACCTCGATCGGAAGATTGAAAATTTGCATAATTCGCAGCACAAATATTTCTAATTATTCGCGCCGAGGAACTTCCTTAATTTTTGATGGCTGGATAAGGACCGAGAACACAAAGAATTCTGATGGAACAACGAAAAGCGCGCGCTTTCGAAGGAGATTAAATTAAAGGGCCTATCGGATCTTTATTAAAATTTTAGAACTGAATCATTCTTTCGGGTAGTTCTTGCCCCTTCATCTTGCTTGGGGGGAAAATTAGCCCCGTTCTCTGAATCTAACCTTTCCATTGTTGAGTAGTTATCGAACGCCCTAATGGGAGATCCTTTTGTTCCGAGGAAACAAATCCCTTACCGATAGTCGAGCAACTTCAAAAAGTCAATTTAGATTTCAAGGAATTGAATTCGGCGAAAGGAGCATTTTCATTTGGGAGGCGGACGAAGGATCCATGAATATTAAATTCCTATTCTCGGGCGGCAGATACCGGGAGATTCGGATACTTCTAATTTTAAAACTTTTATGAATTAATTAAAATCCTTCGGGGAAATTGAAAGCGGGTCGTGCCGCAGAAGACAAGGCGGGATTGTTCATATAAGAATTCCCCCATTCTTCGGCTTCAAGGGAAAGTTTATTGGGAACTCTATACACTTTCGTAATGTTTTTTTTATTATTTAGATCACAATGTTCTTGATAAAAGTTGAATGATAATGGATAATTAATGGTTAAATATGCGCATATTATTTAGTTCGTTAACGAAGTATATATCTTAAATATTTCTAATGCCCCTCTGATTACTTTCAAAACTATTCATAATTTACATAAAATTCGCATCCATTAATAATTAATCTATAAATATACATTCAAAGTTTTATATTCCTTATATTGAAACGAATGAATAAGCGTTGTAATATATTAGTAGGTATGGTTAGATTTACCATTAAAAGTTTTTTGTTTGTTAGAGTAAAAATCCGGTTTCCCAACCATAAATTCGCTTTTCCTTTAATCGATTAAAAAGCTTGTTCTACAATGTGAAATAACTTGCTTTTTTAAAAAAAAAACAAAGGGTAATTATCTATACTGAAAGCAATTTTCTGTTTAGTAATTTCTTTAAAAGTTAATTTCTTCCGTCTACCACCCAGAATCAATATTGGACAGTTAAATTGTTTTCGTTGAAATATTTTCCAAATTAAAACCCCTTTATCTCAGAAAATTAGTGTTTTTAAAAGCTGCACGCAATATTGAGTTTCAATTATGATTTCTTAACGAGGACTAAGAAAATTGCGAGCGATTATTTTCTGTTCATGCAATAGAAGAAAAAACCCTGTAAATAAAAAAATAATGATGGACCTCTCTTGCGTCCACAAACGTTTGAGGAAATTTGTTTGAAATAAACTAAGATGAAGGTTTTTTAAATAGAAAAGTACTATGCAGTTCGAGAAAATGAAATTTTATTTTTTAGTTGAAGCTATTTGAAAACTTCTTAACTATTATAATTGTTGTTAATTAAAATAATTTCCGTTCGTTGGATTAACATTAAAAAAATACTAAACTTAAGTAAAACTGAATTAACTTGGGTAACAATAGTAAATGTTTATTTCATGACTTGTCATCCAAATTTAAAATTTGAAAAGAGCTCTAATAAAACGATATCCCATAATGTGCTTAGACAATCCGTGGAGTAAAATAATAAAGTTTCGAGAAGCCAAAAGGATCCATTGTTAAATCCCTTTTTATTATAAAAATTTTTAAAAATACCTTATTAAGTCGAAACAAATATTAACGCAAAACAGAATACTTTCAAGTAAATTTAATGAATAGGTTTTAATTTCATTCCTTGCCTATTAGATTTTAAAGTTAATTGCAAAGGCATTTCATCCATTAGCAGTAAAACAGGATCATGGGTTAAACCGTACAGTTAAAGCTTTATTGAGTGTATTCAATTACACAAAATAAGATCTCATTTCTTTTTATGAGGATTTGGATCAAAGGATTTGTTGGACACTCATAGCAAAAGCAATAAATGTCTGAAAAGTAACTTATTGGTTACTCATTAACTGATATTTTAAAGTTACTTGAAAAAAGTTAGTATCAGAAAGAAAAGTTAAGCTATGTAAAATATGTATGGTTATTTTATAAGTCGCAGGGATATAGCTTAGTCCAAAAAATATAATATTTTATAGTATAGAACGAAAAAAACTGGATTCGAAAATTGGACAAGGCCAATATTTTAACAAAATGTTATATTCCACGTTCATATTAAAAAACGACTGTGAAAGTGTTTTTGAATTTATCTTTGCTATCTAAACTATCATAAATGATATCAGATACAAATAATAGAAACGTTTTAGATTTTATGTTACTAAGAGACGTTTTCAGCTGCTTAGCGATTCAGACGCTGGTCACGTTTATGAGGATTTTATATAAAAAAACTATTGAATTTGTATACATCATACAGGTTTTCCACCAACATCCCCGGCGGCAAATACCTACTATTCTATCCACGTGAATTGACCAATACAAATTGTTGTATTTCCACCCTACTTATTTGTCTTTATATATATTTGCCTCATGAATTACACGAAATTTATGATTCTCTCTTTCAATAACCTAAGAAATACGTTCATGGCCTCAGTGTTGGGTATAACTGTTATTTGTTAAGTACTGACAAAAAGACAAAAGAGAAGATTTGTGTTGGCCACTCGGATGCATTTATTTCTCTTTTACTCTCCGCCGTTTTCTTCCAGCTATAACACTATTTGTTCATGGAATGGATAAGAGAAAGGATCGTGGCCATTTAACACAAACTTATAACTATCGGAGTTTTATTCTGGAGATTTATTTTTGAAAAATTACGTTAACTTTTTCAAAAAGGTTTTATTTCTAATATGAATTTTTTCCGATTATTTCTAGAGTGCGTTCCTCGGTTATCTTTTTTAATCAGAATAGAAGTATATATAAAGTGTTTTATTGGTCTCAAAGAGTTTGAATAAAAGGTTATTATACTTAAGGGAACGTACCCATACTACGTGACCCCTTTTTTACCAGTTTTGACCCCCCTCCCCCCCTGGTGACCATTCGTAGTATATGGCAAGACCCCCCTCCCCCTCTAGTTTTCACGTAGTAATTCATAAATACGGTTTTTAATTAATTTGGCTTCATTTGTCTAATTTTGATATTTAATTTGTCTAATTTTAATAATTAATTTGGCTTAATTTGGCAAATTTCAAAAAATTAATTTGACTTAATTTTGTCATATTGACTAGAGAAAATTGACTACGTGACGAAACCCTGAGCCTCCTCTCCCCCCTGTGACCGAGCGTGGTATTTTGAAGACCCCCTCCCTCCCCTGAACGGGTCACGTAGTAAGGGTACGTTCCCTAACTGGTTTCTAAGGTAAAATTAACTATTTAATAAGGCAAGACAACTTTTTGTTTTCCATATTATCTGTGTCATAAATTAAAATTAACAATTTTATCGTGCAAAATGTATCTATACCTAATGATGAGAGAAACTATAATTAAGAAAAATTAAATTTAGTTTTTTTAAGGCATAGTTAAAAATTTGAGTTTTACATGAATATCTTACTAATTTCGCTTCAAATAATATAACTAAATAATTAGGAGGATTAAACACCTTTACCTTCAAGTTTCTTTAATGCTATCTTGTTGTTCAAATCGATTTGCTAAAATCATTTTACATTATACTGGCTACTGGCTTATGATCATTTAAAAGGTCTTAAAAACTATCTCTTAATTGAATCGTCAGTTTGAAGAAGGGAATAAGTCCAAAAAATGACAAATTGACTTTTTGTGCTCAAAACAATCTCTAAGCTTTGCTCTACACATGGGTGAAAAGAGGGGAACAATAACTAACCCCTATAGGGAGATATCGCCCCTTGAAGTTGTGAAATCGATGCCCATTCATTGTATTAATAACAATAATAATAATAATAATAATAATAATAATAATAATAATAATAATAATAATAATAATAATAATAATAATAATAATAATAATAATAATCTTTATTTTACACTATGGAAATTACAAATGAATATATAAAATAATATGAGTTACCAAGGGGAAACAGTCCCGTTCAGGTAACCAGAAAAAGTGCGAACATTGAGTGATATTTAAAATAAAATAAATAAATAGGTGGGTTGAATTACATAGCAATAATAAGATTCAAAAAATGCAGAAAAAAACAAACATAGTACAAATAACAATAATAAATGATTAATTTAATTTACAAAAGACAGAATTATTTAAATTAAAGTTTTACAAGTTGGCAAACAGCTAAGGCAGAAAAAAATACATTATGCTTCCTTTAGAATAGGTCTTCAACATTATTTAAAAAAATTACAAAATTATGTAAACAACGTTTGAATGAGGGATAGGAAGAAATATTTTGTAGCTCAGCAGGTAGACTATTAAATAACTTTGGTGCAAGATAAAAGAAATGTTTACGATATATCTCCTTGTAAAAGCGAGGAATCTGATAAATTTCATTTATTCTCCTTTGGTTAATCGTATTTTTTAGATTACAAATATTTCTATTGCTAAATAAGTAAAGTGCAATTCTATAAAAAACGAGATGTCGCACGGGGAGTAAACCTAAACTTTTAAAGTCAATTGAGTCGGAATTATTTAAACATAAGGTTTTGAAACACTTATTCTGAATAGAAATTAGAGGCAATAAATTGGTTTTATAATCTCCACCCCAAATTATTATTCCATAATTAATTAAAGAGAAAAACCAAGAAAAATACAAGGTTTTTAAAAAAGATTGTGTAACTTTATTTTTTAGGTGATGAAATTTAACCAATGCGAAACGAAGCCTTTTACATAACTCACCAACATGAGTTTTCCATTTTAAATTTGAGTCGATAAATAAACCCAAATATTTAATACTATTAACTTGTTCTAGCTTTGGGCAGTTACAATTAAAAGAGCGATCGCAAGAATTTAAATGAAATGTAATATCTAGTTGAATAAATGGTTGTTTAAGATAGAAATGAATATATTTAGTTTTATTTAAATTTAGAGATAAGTCATTAATGGTAAACCATTTTCTGATTTCGATTAAGTCATTTTCAATCTGTGATTTGAGTTCTAGGAGATTATCACAAGAATATAGTAATGCCGAGTCATCTGCATAAGTTATCATTTTACCAGATAGTTTCAGTTTGCAAAAATCATTTATAAAAATTAAAAACAATAAAGGGCCTAAAATAGATCCCTGAGGCACTCCACGATTAACAATAATATAATCACTAAAACTATTCCCTATTTTTACTCGTTGTTTTCTATTAGATAGATACGATATAAACCATTTTAATATATTGCCTCTGAATCCAGCGTGTTCTAATTTTAAAGTTAGCAAGGAATGGTTTACACTATCGAAAGCCTTAGAGATATCTAGAAAAACTGCAGCTGTTTTCTTATTTTTATCGATACTGTTAAAAACAAATTTATTAAATTCTAAAAGTGCGGATTCAGTATTTTTGCCCTTTATAAAACCATATTGATTAGTTGCGAAAAACTTCGTATGGTTTAAAAAGTTATACATTTTAATTGATAAAGTTTTTTCAATTAATTTAGAGAAAGAGGGTAGAATAGATATAGGACGGTAATTTGACAGTATATTTTTATTACCAGATTTAAATATTGGAGTTATGGTAGCCTTTTTAAGTGAGTCAGGAAACTCACAAGTAGTAATTGAATTATTTATAAAATCTGAAATAAAATTCGAGTTATTAATTGCAAACACCCTAAGAAGTTTCAGGCTAATGCCATCAGAATCCAGTGAATCAATATTTTTTGTAAATGTATTGAAAATATTGATTACTTCATAATCATATAAAGAGAGAAAAACAAAAGAATTTAAACATGGAGAAATATATAAAATGCATTCATTACTATTGTCAATTGAGGATGCAGTACAATTATTAAATTGAACGTTGAATTGTAAAGCAGAATCATGATCACTATTAAGTTGAGGTAGAACAGAAGATTTATTTTTTATGCCACATATATTATTAACAAAATTCCATTTTTGCTTGGTTGTGCTACATTTTTCGAATTTATTCTTATAGTAATTTGATTTTGTTACTTCGATAATTCTTTTTAGTTCCGAGACATGGGTACGATATGCCATTTTGTAAACAACATCCCAAGGATATTTACGAACTTTTCGATACAGTTTTTCTTTCCTGCGAATAAGAATTAATATATCATTATTTATCCAAGGATTTTTATGCTTCTTTCTGGTCCTGTTAGTGAATTTAAAATTATTTCTGATATTAGTAAGCGAAAGATTTAAATATTTGTACTGCTGATCTAAGCACTGTAGGGTGGGTTGGGGTAAAATGGGTCAATTTTAAGGTACCTTCACATTCAAAGTTTTATTTCATCAAAACTATTACTTTTCAATGATTTCTTTCAATTGGATCTTGGCACTACAATCCTTGAGAACATTTTCATCTAATTTTATCAAATATTTTTTAGTTATAAGTTGCTTAAACTTAGCATCAAAAGTAATGACCTATTTTACCCCAATGTGGGGTAAAATGGGTCTCATTGCAAAAAGATGTCAAAAATATATTTATTACTAAATATACATGAAAGTAAGAAAAAAGGCAATCGGCTAAGCCGTTTTTATCTAAAAAAATTTGTTTTAAGTTGCACTTTAATGAAATTGTAAAAGTTCGAAGTTAATGAACATTGTTCAAATTTAGCAATTAAAATACTTCGTTTGGATAAAAAAAATAAACTTGTATGACAGTTCAATGTATATTTGAAGGAAATAAGTTAAAAACATTGTTTGAATTAATACAGAAGGCCTCCGAACTATGACCCATTTTACCCCAAGTACAAAATATTGTTATAAAAGATAAAATATTTTATATTTTTCTAAGCTGATTGGCTTGAAATGTCTCTCAGACTTTCTTTTATGGAAAAATATTACAAAAGTCTGCTGTAATTTATTACAATATATAGATATTTTGGAAGTTAGTAAACCCTGTTTTTTCGATGACATCATTTACGGTTCAAATTAAATATTTTTTCAGTCCTCAAAATCATAAATATTAATTTTTGACAGTCGAAAAATATTGCCAACAGATAAAAGATTATAATACAAAAAAATGAGCGAAAATTATTCAATTTAAATTTGATTTATATCGAGTTAATTAAAACTGACCCATTTTACCCCAAGACCCACTTTACCCCAACCCACCCTATATGATCGTATCTAAAATTATATCTAGTTAAGAAGTCATAAAATCCATTATAATCAATTTGCTTTTTAGTATATATATCTATTTTAGGTAACTCAGGACCAATCAATTTACAGAGAGTAATGTAATGATCGCTTAAATCACTTATATAAATACCCGATGTTGTTGTAAAAATATTTGATTTAACAAAAATGTGATCAATGCAGGAAGAAGATGTATTTACTCGAGTGGGTTTATTAATGTAACTAATATATCCATATTCCGATAAACAATTTAGGTATTCATTAGTAACAAAGTCATTTTTCAGAATGTCTATATTAATATCACCCAAGATCATTACGTTAGGATCACTTAGAGTTGATAAAACTAAATTTAGCTCATAAGTGAAATAATCTATTGTAAAGGCAAGGGATCGATAAATAGATAATATTGTTAAATTTAACAGTTTGCTATGCAATAAAATAATTTCAGCAGATACAATATTGACATCTAATTGATTAAATTTAAGATATCTTTTACAAAACACAGCAATTCCACCTGAGCGGTTAATATCGCGACAACAAAAAAACGAGTCAAAACCATCAATAGAATATAAAGAAGTTTCATAATCAAATATCCATATTTCAGATAATATTATTACAGAGATATGATCTAGGTATTTAGATACAACAGAAATAAAGCTATTGAAATTCGAGCGTAAACTTCTAATGTTTAAATGTAAGGCAAAAAAATCAGGCTTACAGTTAGACGGGTTCGAAGACAGAAAGTTTTCAAAATCATCTAGATTTTCAAGTATAGCACAATCTACAACAGGAAAGTCACAGCTATCAAGTGGAGGATTGAATGTTTAGTAGATCGTCGAGATGCTTAACACGTATTACTCTAGATGACTCGTCTTTTCTTAGAAATATTTTCCCATCACGAACCCAACAGAACTTGAAATTTTTCTCTACCTTAGTTTTTCTTGCATCTCTAAATAAAGACTTAAGTTCAGGAGTTAGGTGCTCGTTAACATAAACTGGGGTGTCAGGAAATCTTGGACTAATATCAGATGCTTTTAGCTTACAGGCTTTTAGGATTTTGAGTTGTTGATCGCGGGAGTCTTTAGTTTTGAATTGAACCACGATAGACTTCGCTCTATCGGCACTGTAGCTAGGCACACGGTGGGCTGCAGTAATATTTTCAACTATCTTCGTTTGTGATATGTTTTCGATTTTAGTGAGAACTTCCATGATGTTTTCATTCTCGCCCTCCGGAAGAAGAGATATTTCCAAATTTGTCCTCCTTGAATATTGTTTCAACTCGATCACAGCAAAATTAAGATCTTTCAACTCAGATTTTATTTGTTTATTTTCCGCTGCAAGTTCTTGATTTTTTGTACGCAGATTCTTGTTATCAGTCTGTAGCTCTTTGATCGTGTCTTTGAGCTCTTGAATGAGATCAGTATTATAATCAAGTGATGTGGTGATATCGTTTACGCTTGTGTTAATAAGTTCCTTGAGTTCTTTGTACTGCGACGTAAAGAATTCCAATATCTCGGGATTGATAGAAGAAAATTGACTAGGTGTAAGATCAACAGAAGAAACTTGGCTAGGAGTAGGATCAACAGAAGAAACTTGGCTAGGCGTAGGAACTGTGCTCCGGGTATTTGGATCCACTGTCGCAGTTTTTGGAACAGTCAGGAGATTAGGAGCAATCTGAAGATCCAGGCAAGAGCAACATCTCCATTTAGATTTTTTGGCTTGGTTCAATTTTCGAAACGAAGTATCGTCGAAGCCTCCACATATTAAGTGATATCGACCGCCACACGGGCCAGAGCATAGCAGGGATTCAGATTCGACGGGTATAGCATCGTTGCAGGCTTTACAGATTAATTTTGACATGTTGGAAGCAAAATTTCAAAAATACTAGCGCAAATACTTGCCTAAGACATAAATTAATATAAAATAAACTTAAATTTAAGTATAATTTAAGCAGAAAATCTAAAGATTCGGAGAGCAGCAAAAATTCGTCAACATTCGAAGCAACCCGCTGTTGCCAAAAAAAAAAGTTTTTAAGCTAATTTGGAAATAAAGTTAATTTTTCTTTCTCCTCATATTCTTTGTGCTGTTAACTAAGTTAAAATAAAATTTGATCTTAATTTCAATGTTTTTCAAACTTTTCTTATGTAGGGAATGTTTGACTCCATTCATATTCACTCACTCCATTGATACTGCTTTAATAACCCAGTTTCACTATAATTTTGAATTTCATTTGTCTTATTCTTTTTATTTCACCTTTTTGTGGTGTAAACTAAGGAGAAATATAATTTAAATGTGATTTTAAGGGTTTTTAAAGATTTTTTCATCAGAAAAATTTCATAAGGTGGAAGAAGGGAATAAGTCCATCAACTTATTTTGGCTGTAAAATATTTTTGAATACACTTATATTTGTTTTGATGATTGCTCTGTTTTCTAAATAGGGTTCTGAACTTCCAGTAAAAATTTGGCGGTTATACAATGAAAATTCCATTACTTATGCAGTTTTTTTCGATTTTCTCAAAACTTGATTTTTGGACTTATTCCCTTCTTCAAACTGACGATTCAATTAAAACTTTGTATTTCATAAAAAATTTTTAATGTTTCATTGTTTTCTCTTTGTTCCTACTTATTTCTCAAGAGCTGGACTCGTAACTTTTAAGTAAGAGTAAAGTTATTCCTCCAAGTGTAAAATGTTTGGTAGAAGCTTGTACAGCTCCCGTAAAAAAAAACGTTACAGTGGGGTTTGCGGGCGAACCACTTGGGTTAGGAAGGCAAAAGAGGTGTCATTTTTCATTGTTTAGTTTAGAGTATTCTTTAACCTAAATAATTTTCGAGTCCTAAGGGGGTCGTCTTCATATTAAACGAAACACTAACTTTTTTTTCTCAATGGGGACCCCCAATTATTATGAGATTTTCTGAAAGGTCATCCCTCAAAACCCTTAAATACCCAGTTTCATCCAGATTGATTCACAATTAAAAAATTTTTGAAAAAATAAAAAAAAAATTAAATTTTTAAAATCATGAAATATTTTTATGGAAATCGATTCAGGTAGCAATTTTATGAAGAAAGCCAAAATTTCAATCGATTTCACCGAATAGTTTTTGATAAAAACGAACTTTAATCTTAAGGGGCCGTATACCGTTGCCGAATGCATACCGCGAATGTTCTTTCTAGTTCGTTTTTATCAAAAACTATTCAGTGAAATCGATTGAAATTTTGGCTTTCTTCATAAAATTACTACCTGAATCGATTTCCATAAAAATATTTCATGATTTTAAAAATTTAATTTTTTTTACTTTTTCAAAAAATTTTTAATTGTGAATCAATCTGGATGAAACTGGGTATTTAAGGGTTTTGAGGGATGACCTTTCAGAAAATCTCATAATAATTGGGGGTCCCCATTGAAAAAAAAAAGTTAGTGTTTCGTTTAATATGAAGATGACCCCCTAAGGACTCGAAAATTTTTTAGGTTAAAGAACACTCTAAACAATGAAAAATGACACCTCTTTTGCCTTCCTAACCCAAGTGGTTCGCCCGCAAACCCCACTGTAACGTTTTTTTTTACGGGAGCTGTACCATTACTGTGTGCTAAAAACAAGATTTAAAGTTTGAAGCAAATGAACTGAAATACCATTTAACAAAAACTAAAGATATAACATAAATTACTTGGATTTTTATTGAGGAGTATTTTTTAAAAAAAAGTTTTTAATTATAGCTTATTACTTAACTGAATGTAAATCGCCTTACAAAAGGAAAATCACTACCACACGCCCTTATCATCAGGTGCGGATCCAGCACGGGTCCAAGGGGGGACACTTTTCCAGATCATCACATGTTGGGGATTCTCTAAAAAGTATCACGCAAGATCCACTTGTGTTACTGCTGAGGGGTTAGGGGGTCTTCCTCCAGAAAAATTTTGAAATTTGACATGCAAAAGTAGGGTTCTAATTCATTTTGAGAAACTTTTGGGTCTAAAGGGGTACTTTTCCATCACTGGAAAAAATAAGAAGGAGGGGAGATTTGATTCAGCTCTTCAGGCTAGTAAAACAAGGAGATACAGAAAGTTTAAACTTTAATAGGGATAAACAGAACAAGACGCTATGGGTAAAAATTGAATAAGCCTCATTTTAATCGGGATTTAAGGAAATATTACTACTTTAATAGGGTAATTGATACTATATGGAACGCGTAGCCAGAAAATATAGTAAATTCAAAGGGTGTGTATGAGTTGAAGCTAAAATTACACTGTCAGTGGGAATAGGTGAATGAATAAGCAATGGACCAGCCTTGTTGGGCTTCGAGCCTGTAGCTGGTCGACAATATTTGTATTTGTATTATCTTTTAACAAAAAATATCAAAATGTTGAAGAATTTCTAAATAGTATCACGCACGATCCCCTTGTTTAACAGCTGGGGGTGAGGGTCCTCCCCCAGAAAAAATTGTGAAATTTGACTGGTAAAAATAGGGTTTTAAGAACCTTTTTGGGTCCAAGGGGGGTATTGTCCAGAGTGCCTCCCCCTTGTTCCGCACCTGCTTACTACCACAATACCGATAAACACATTTGTCCAATAAGTATTTCCGGTAACTGTCATTTGTACATTGTCTCATCCTACACCACCGAAAAACAGATATACAATCTGATCCTCTAATGTGTTCCCCAAACAAACCCAAGCTGCTCCGTCCCTCATCGCCATGTAAATTGTAAATTCGTAAGAAGAAGCGGCGTCTCTTAAGCACCCTTTGATGAAGGAGGCATTATGCATAAGCGGCGACTTCCGACGCTTCCTGTCGACACATCTCCCCATTCGTCTCTACGCTAAATCACTGCGAACGTCTCTTGCCTTGATTTATATCTGCGAGTGAGGTTTTGGGACGATTTGTCCGCTAATGCTTTTGTTATATGGACTCGCTTTTCTTGGCGGGAATGTTTAATGCTGGAAAGGATTTTGAGGACGTTTGTGGGTTGTTTTGGTCATACTGGTTTTGGTGCGCAAGAAATTATGTATGAACTGGTTATTTTTTAAAACACGAACCGTTGGTGTTTAGGCTTAGAGCGCACTAGAGACTTCCGTCCACTGAGCTATAAAACAAACTGGAGTGACTAATGAGCGTGCTGAAACCGCATCACACCACGGAAAGGATTTCCATCTTCTTTTAATTTTCCTCATCTGTTAGCCCAGTTGTATTCACAGAATAAAAATACCATTCTAAATTTTGCTCATAATATTTTAAAAAGCAGGCATGGGCGGATTAAAAGATGGTCATGCGGGGATTGCCCCGATTGCTTTCAGCCCCGAATGCCCCGATTGCTGCGAGCAATCGGGGCAATTTAACCTTCCGCGCCGGCACGTTTGGTCGCTTGCTATGGTATTGGAGGTTGTCACTCCAGTTTGTTTTATAGCTCAGTGCTTCCGTCACGGCGACTTAAAACACTAGTCACTCGAGAGCAATGCATTTCTATGGAGAGATTCTTAGCAATCGGCCAAGAGTCTCGTCGCCTGTGCGCTCGCTCTAGCTTCTTGCAATAGCCAGGGTGATAATTTTGTCTCTGTTGCCGTGACAAAAGTCTCTAGTGCGCGCTTAGCCAAAGAGACGGTTAAATATTTTTATCACATTGTTTTAAACCTTTCAAATCTGAATTTTTTTGAGATTTGCATTAAATCTTACAGTTCAGTCGGAGTGGGAATCACAAAGATTATGGATAAAAATCGCATCACATAAAGACGAGTAACCGAAAGGGTTTACTTTATAATTTGAAAAGAAGTGGAAAATTTCAATAATCACCTTTTGACCCGTGCATTTTTAACCATGATTTTTTTCTTTTGAACTTTTTACCCTTATGAGTTTAGATGGTATATAATTTTTCCTATTTCGCGGTTTAAGTTACGCAAATCTGATGAACCGCATCCAGGAATCTAAACTTTATAGGTCCTCACAAGAAGCATGCGTAAAAATTATAAAATTACTCTGTTCAACAATGAAAAAATTTCCTTGATAAAAATAGTCATTTCTTACAGATTTTGGGTCACTGAATACGAAAATCACCATTAAAATTCTCAATTGACTCAGGATTTTCGGGGAACAGCCCCTCCCCCTTTTTACGCTTTTCGACGACTTTTTAACTTTAAACTCGATTTTCAAGGTCAAAAAACTTTGCTTTAGACTTCAAATTGCCCCCCAGGGAACAAGAAAGGTTCAAATTAATAAAATATGATAAATTTATAACAAATGGATAGGTTTAAGGGGTTATACCCCCCTAAAATTGCAAAAAAAAATCATCGTTACAAATAGTAGGATTTGTTATACCTTATTTATTCCGCTTATTTTTTACCCAATTCACGTTTGAAGGGTAATAACCCTTCACCAAAGACCCAAATTTGATGGCAATATGTAGCAATTATTTTTACTAAAAGCGTTTGAGCTGTTAATGCGCCCAAAGCACCCACAGAAGGGTTTAATGCCGCACTTAGAATTAAACTGCTGCCAAATAAAAGTAAAAATTCCACGGACTGAATTTCAGCTGATTCTTGTGTTAAATGAACTGCTTAAGTCAAATATGACACCCATTTTCCTCCATCACCCTCAGTTTTTAAGAGGATGCCTACTAATTGTTATCTACAGCCGTGCATCTATAAACATCTTGAAACTTGGAATCCTCACTCCCTAAAACCGGTCAGTTGTTAAAGAACTGAAAAGTTTCTACCTAGAATAGACCCAAAATATAACAAAAACGTCATTTGTAATCTTTTCAAAATCATCAATATTAATTCCTGAGCTCGCGATTGCCTTCGCGATTCTTGGAGTCTTCCGAACTCTTCCGCGGAGGCTTCTGGGACGCTAACACCTCAACCGCTTTTAGTAAAAATTATTGCTGCATATTGTCATCACATTTGGGTCCTTGGGAAAGGGTTAGGACCCTTCAAAGAGGAATTGCAAAAAATAAGCAAAATTACCCTTCAAACGTGAATTGGGTAAAAAATAAGCGAAATAAATAGGGTATAACAAATCCTACTATTTTTGACGATTTTTTTGCGTTTTTAGGGGGTAATTACCCCGTAAACCTATCCATTTGTTATAAATTTATCATATTTCATTAATTTGAACCTTCTTGTCCCCTGTGGGGCAATTTGAAGACTAAAGCAATGCTTTTTGACCCTGAAAATCGAGTTTAAAGTTGTAAAGTCGTCGAAAAGCGTAAAAAGGGGGAGGGGCTTTTCCCCGAATATCCTGAGTCAATTGAGAATTTTAATGGTGATTTTCGTATTCAGCGACCCAAAATCTATAAGAAATGACTATTTTCACAACTCTTATAAATGGAATTTAATATTCCTTCCCTTACCCCATGTAATAGCTGTTTTTTGAAGCATTTTTGAAGACTTTTAGGGAATAATACATTTTTATTCTTTTAAAAAATCAAAATAGCAGCATATGAGAACTACATTCCTTCGTTGTCAGAGACAAAATTAAATCTGGACTTGTATAAATTAACAATAAGTGATTTTCTTCCCATAGCAAACCAAAATACAGCCTACAGATTGATTTTCTGCACCTTAGACATAAAAAACACAAATAAACACAATAAACCCATGTATTTTGTGGTGGACCTACGCATTATAATCCGTAAATCCCTTCTGTATAACAGTGCTACCCATCTCAAGAACATCCTCCGCGTAGGGATCTAAAAAATATTTCGATTCGATTCCTGAGGTTCGATTCTAGGATTCGATTCCAGAGGTTCGATTCCAACCTCGAATCGATTCCTTAGAGCCAGTATCGAAAAAAAAAGTATCATACTTATTTTTTTCAATCACAAATCAAAGATAATTAGTATTTTTTATTAATTTACTTAAATAACTAGCAAAATATTAATTAATAATCAAAATACTAATTAGTTAATGAACAAAATTGCTAATAATTATCTGTATAATTCTGAAAAAAAGAACGATTCCTAAGATTCGATTCCTGCTGTATAATACTAATTAATAATTAATTATCAAAATATTAGTTACTAATTAGTGAACAAAATTGTTTATAATTATCAATATTAATTGGAAAATTAAGTACGATTCCTAAGATTCGATTCCTGCTGGAATCGATTCCTTCAAGGGTTCGATTCCTTGGTATCAATTCCAAGGCATTCGACTCCGGAATCGATTCTGGAATCGATTCTTTCAGAAATATTTAGAACGAGCGCATCCAGTTCACGCCACATCACTCCTCCCCAGTTTCCACCCTTCCTGGGACATCACCCCTCCCATTCATCAACCCACAATATCAACCGACTTATCAACCTCCGATTGGCGTGAAAATCAACCACCGAACGCACGCACACTCTTTGGGATTCCATATACGCTGCCCGAGAGTGTGTGTGCCCGATACATGCAAATGAACTCGCATTCCTTGATGTATGGGAGAAAATTTCAGCCTTCTTCCTTTACGTGGTCGGTGAAAAATTGGAGTTACAGTTCAGGTGTCTCGGAAATAAATTCATACGGGTTTCTCCGTGCGTGCTTCCTTTTGGGAGAGAGAGAGAGAGAAGAAAAAAAATCGTGGGTTCTTGATACCCGAGCTAATAAAGAAGGATCAGGGTGACTGCCATATTAAGTTGGGCCTTATTTCGTATGCGGCCTGGGAATTAGAGAAGTTCGGGGGATGGTGAAAAATACGCGGCCGTGCTTGTTAAGTAATAAGGAAAAGGGCGCTCGAAGAAGGGGAGAAGTTCGCGGAGAATACTGCTTTTATGTTTTGCTGCTGTTGGTTGGTTGATTGGTTGGTTGGTTGGTTGGGAGGGTTTGTGAAGGGAACCTTGAAAATTAAATGGGCTTTGTGAGGGTAAGGTGTAATGTTGGGAGTAGGAAATAATGTCTTTTCTTTGTATAGATAGTAAAATAAACTTGGCTAAGGCTTGGGATTGCATACAGGGTACGTTTCAGGCCTTTAAATTTAAAACAACGTCTCGTTTAATCTAAGAAGTAAAGTAAAGTAAAATACCATGTCTTAAATTCCACTGATGCAGCTTATAGCACTCCTTGTGGAGAAATAACAAAGTAAAATGGTTTCCTGTGCTTACATATTTTTTACAAGAGCTTTTTATTCTGTTGCCTTTCTTTTTTTTAAATTAATTTCTTTTATTAGTTATAAGAGCTCAGTAAATTTCTATATGTATCAATGAATTCAGCATGTGCACTTTATTATAAAGGTATATGCATGCATAACAAAAACCTAACCTTGAAGTATAATTATAGAATCGTTTCAAATCAGTGTAACTTACAGTAAAATTATTTTCTTTGAACTTATACGAAGTTTACCTACACATTTCGATGAGACTCATCCAAAGCAATGGATTATTTTCAGAAACATTAACATAAGGGACACTTTTCCAACGAGGTTCTATCGATTTATAGGACACAACAAGACGGTGAGTTCCCGATAGGTCATAGAAAAAATGAGTGTGGGGAAAAAGAACACTTTTTCCATTGCTTGGAGTACTTCATGATGGAGAATTCGGAACTTCTTTGCGTGAGAGATTGAACTGTTCCCCTTCTCAATTCTTTTCCAGAAACTTCCTATTTTCTTAAACATTTGCTTCTTTATAGAAAAGAAAAAGTGAAATGATTAAAGCAATGTGACTCTTTTAAATTTAAGTCTACACTGTTAAAAAAACAGTTAATCCTTTATCCGATTTGTGGTGAAAGGTTGGGCTGTTTCACCACAAACTGGGTTAAATTTAGTTGCAACCTATAGTTCGGTAACAGGTTTTTCACCAAGTTTTTGGTGCTTTTTCACTAGTGAAATCCGGTGCTTTCACTAGTGAAAGCACCGAAAACTGCTGAAAATTTAACGCAGTTTGTGGTGAAAGGTTGAATTCTTTAACGGTGTATTTAGATTATTTTTATACTTTTAAATAAAGGGATATTAATTGTAAAAACAGAAATGAAACCTCAAACAACAGTTATTTTCTTTACTACTTTTTTCCCTCCAATTAAAAGACAGGAACCCCGATTATATGGCACTAGATTTTCCGAACCAAAACAATCCTTTCGCATATTCCATTTCCACTTACTTTTTACAAAATTAAGATACTTATAAGGGAACGAAAAATACATGCTAAAATAATCTATAAATATTATAATTCTTTCAATTTACACACTTCTTAGCCATTAAAGTGTCTTTTGAGCACCCAATACACCCCTAGCATTAAACCCAACCGTATACGCCTAAAAAAAGCCCACCCCAAACTTAATTAACAGAACTACCCACCCACCCTCCACCTCCGACTGCAGAGACCATCAGCTCCAGAATGGACGAGCCCTAATAATATCTGAAACTTTCAGCGCCGACTAATTTCCCTCTGCCCTTCGAATTTATGAACACACACGGACATAATGAGCCATAAAAGATGATTGAACCCACACAGCTGGCGCTGGACCACGTTCGTCTTCGCATTTCTTCCTATTAAAGAGAGGGGGAGCTCCCCGGAAAGTCAGCTCTTCGGGACATCTGCGACCGATTAATTATGGAATGAGCGATAGCTGGCCCCCCGCCATCTTGGGAAACTCCTGGGCACTTTTCAACGAAAGTCTGGTTGATGTTGGACGTTGGTTTTGGTTTGGGGGAGACAGTCCGTGGGTTTGGTTGTCAGTAGAGTCTGGGATCCTCAAAGATTGCGTAGACGTTTACTATGTGTTGCTGCATACTTGGAATGTTGAACTTTTAACCGCATGTAAGAAGTTTTTAAGCTGTCATGCACTGATCCTGGACTGAAACAGATTGTCTCCCTATCGTAGTTGATCCAGGGGGTGGTACAGGGGCCCATGCCCCCCCTGAAGGGTAAATGTTTATTGTATAAATGACATCTGTAGATAATTTCAATAAAATATCGTTATTTTGAAGCTTTGAAATGCTGTAATGTGTAGCTTTAGGGCAAAAAAAAGTACATTTCCATTCGCATATACATTCGTATGTACATCGGAGTTTCTGCTCCTGGAGATGTTTTAAAAATCCTGGTACCCCCCAGAAGTCAATCCTGGATCCGTCCCTGGGTAAACCCACAAAAACTATTTGGGGCTATAAAATTGCCATGTATATTGCCGATATTTTAAAAGCCAGAGCCTGAAAAAATTACTGAACCCAAGTTTATTAATTCGCAAATCAACCTACAAGAAAAGAAAGTCTTAGCTATAGAGTGTTTTCAGGTGACGTTACGACCATTTATTTTCTTCCTTGCTGTAAGTCAAACAGTCGGTTGCTAAGGCCGTTGCTAGGTGCGGCGGTGTCTGTTGCTGTCATGTGATGGCAAATGCTCCAATAGAAGCCTTCCTTGACAAGTTATTTTCTTTTAATTGTTAACTGCTGTATGTAAAACAATCTGTTGCTAAGGCCGTTGCTAGGTCCGAGTCATGTGATTGAAAATGCTCTATAGCAAAAATATGACAAAAATCACAAAAAGAAAAAAAATAATACGCACTTTTACCCCTTATGGGAAGTTAAAGTTATGTGAAGGGTAAAAGTGAAGTTAAATTCTAACGCAACGCCCATTTTTTCAGAAAGAATAGCCCTACATTACAATAATATTTACTTTGAAATTAACCACTATATTAAATTGATAATTTCAATCTTAATAATTCTAAAACTAATTCTAATTTTTTAAAAATAGAAACGCCAAACTTTTATAAAAAATATTTGTATGTGTGTTTTAAATAACATAGTTTTACTGAAATTTGAAATTTAAAAATACCTTTCAGCTATTTCAATACCTTTTAACCCTGCTGTTCTGCTCCGACTTACTCCACGCACGAACTGTTCGGGTCAATATGACCCGATACAAAAAATATCACTTCTAGCTGTAAATGAATGGCGGAATTTAAGAATATGATTCAATCATTGTAAAATAACTGTTATTAAATGTAATTATTATTAAATAATTGAGTAAAGTTATGAAATACGTATAATAGTCCAGTAACTTTGTCGCCTGAAAGCATGGGGTCGTATGCGTCAAATCCGGTAGTTCTGATTTTTTGCAGACTTGTTTATGATGTTGGCCTAATGAATAATCCAAGTTTTCGACCTCGAGCGCCGAACGCAACTTTGTCAAAAATCGAAAAAACCGCTGAAAAATTGAGTTTTTTTCAAATTTTGGCGATTTTAACCCTAAAGGACTAGTTTTTGAAAAAACTTTTTAATTACAAAGTTAAAGAAAACAAAATTTCCTTCAAAATGCACTATTTAACTTTGATTTTATGATGAAAGGTATTGATGCTAGAGAGCGCTGAAAAACATCGATTTTTTGCCTTTCCGCAAAAAAAAAAAGGAAAACGCCCAATTCTACCCTCTACAAAATGAAAACTATTCATGTTATCAACAAAAATTTTAAACCACGTGAAAGAGCATTTAATTTTCTATAAATAACATGCTTTTCATTGTCATTTTTTAAGAAGGGGGGGAGGGAGGGAAGCAAAGATCGATATCAAAATTCTCGCACCTCGCAGACCAAACGGACTTACGCGGTTGTTAATCTGCAATTTGCGCTTTATTTCCGGTATATTAACAATAAAATGGTTTTTTTTGGATTCATTGATGACAAAGCATGCTTAAAAAATAAATTTTTAATTTTATTTATGAAATATTGGGTGTTTTAGGCGTAATTTCGATCAATAATTTAAATTCATATATTAAATTATGAGAGTGTTTTAAGGAACGATTTTATATGTTTTTTGCATCGCTAAATCCGAATTTTAAGTTTATTTTCATTTTTAAAGTCATCTTCACATCAAAAATTGTCAAAAATCTTAAATTTTTGCTCTTTTGTTAGGTTTTTCATCGATTTTTTAATCAAATATTCATTTTATGAAAAATACCATGTAACCAAATTAAAGAACGTAAAATTTCCTATCAGATGCACTGGTTTATTTTTATTTTGCGATGAGTGGTGTACGTTTTATAGCATTTTGAAGTTAAGCGATTTTTCGTTTTTGTGTGAAGTCAGGAAACAGCTGTAATTTAGTGCGCTCTAAAATCAATACCTTTCATCATAAAATCAAAGTTAAATAGTGCATTTTGTAGGAAATTAAATTTACTTTCATGTGGTATAAACTATTTGTCAGTAACTTGTATTTATGTTGAGCTGTAGTGGGGTAAATCTAGCGTTCACCACTTTTTTGTTCAAAAACAAAAAAAATCGCTACACTTCAAAACGCTATAAAATGTACACTGCTCATCGCAAAATAAAAATAAACCAGTGCATCTGATAGGAAATTTTACGTTCTTTAATTTGGTTACATGGTATTTTTCATAAAATGAATATTTGATTAAAAAATCGATGAAAAACCTAACAAAAGAGCAAAAATTTAAGATTTTTGACAATTTTTGATGTGAAGATGACTTTAAAAATGAAAATAAACTTAAAATTCGGATTTAGCGATGCAAAAAACATATAAAATCGTTCCTTAAAACACTCTCATAATTTAATATATGAATTTAAAATATTGATCGAAATTACGCCTAAAACACCCAATATTTCATAAATAAAATTAAAAATTTATTTTTTTTAAGCATGCTTTGTCATCAATGAATCCAAAACAAACCATTTTATTGTTAATATACCGGAAATAAAGCGCAAATTGCAGATTAACAACCGCGTAAGTCCGTTTGGTCTGCGAGGTGCGAGAATTTTGATATCGATCTTTGCTTCCCTCCCTCCCCCCCTTCTTAAAAAATGACAATGAAAAGCATGTTATTTATAGAAAATTAAATGCTCTTTCACGTGGTTTAAAATTTTTGTTGATAACATGAATAGTTTTCATTTTGTAGAGGGTAGAATTGGGCGTTTTCCTTTTTTTTTGCGGAAAGGCAAAAAATCGATGTTTTTCAGCGCTCTCTAGCATCAATACCTTTCATCATAAAATCAAAGTTAAATAGTGCATTTTGAAGGAAATTTTGTTTTCTTTAACTTTGTAATTAAAAAGTTTTTCAAAAACTAGTCCTTTAGGGTTAAAATCGCCAAAATTTGAAAAAAACTCGATTTTTCCGCGGTTTTTTCGATTTTTGACAAAGTTGCGTTCGGCGCTCGAGGTCGAAAACTTGGATTATTCATTAGGCCAACATCATAAACAAGTCTGCAAAAAATCAGATCTACCGGATTTGACGCATACGGTGATGTATAAAGTTACTGGACTATAAAATAATAAAATTAACTAAAAAATATTTATATTTGAAATTTATAATTTTTTACTATTTTGACAATTTACATAAATAAAAATGGGTTTTAAACAAGTATGGTACAACATTGTAGTACTTTTTTAATTTTTTTCATCTGGGGGGCCGATAGAAATTTCAATTTTTTCTTCATTCTTTTACTTTTTTAAATTGATTCCCTCACCCTTCATGACATATTTAATCTGCTTTACTGTATGAAAATAAAAGTGATTTCCTCAAATCTTCAAAAATAATCTACATTTGAATATTTATTTTCCTTCTATTTGTACTAAATCCCATTGAAAATGCATTGCAGAATTTGCAAAATTACTCGTTTCTCCAATACCTCAAATTTTTTTGGCGATGATTTTTGTTCTTTTCCAGTAATAAATTTTATGTTTCAGTTCTTAGGAAGTTATACTACCACAAAAAGTCCAGATTTACCCCATACTTAATGGTTAACTTGATCAAAAGATAGTGGCAATGAAAAACAACACTAATTTCTATTTTTGAGTAATGTTTTCCTTCGGATAGATCAAGTTTCGTTTCATTAGTTATTTTTGGATTTCTAACTGAACGTAAATACTTCATAAAACAAAAATACAACAAGAAAAAATAAATTTGGAAATATTTTTGCTTTTTTCCCAACTGAATCAACCTTTTGACCTACCACGTGCTTTAGTGTCAAATGACAAAAAAATCCAAGAAAAAAGAAAATCAAAACGCAAAAAAAGGATGCTATAATAGTTTTTATTCTTTTCCGTTAAGTTATTTCACAATAAAATATGAAAAGGTTTGAGTAAAACGAAAAAATTTAGAATCGGGTCATATTGACCCGAACAGTAGTACATTAGGACTATGTTGTAAAATATCCCTCATAAATTAAAATAATTAAAATTCCTTTAAATGTAGATATTAATGACTTTCCAACAAAGTCACAAAGTTTCATTCAAATAACTCTATTCAATTTTTTTTAACACGCGACTGAAAAAATTTTTGGGTCAAATAGACCCTAACGCTAACAGAACAGCAGGTTTAAGCTATTAAAAATAGTAAAAGACAGAACCCACATTACACTCAATGTTTACAAACAATTGAGTTTGTTGTGTGAAATTCTATAACTCGTGAAAGGAATTATTTTCATCATAAAATATGGCGTCGATTGGTCGTTGTCGGATTAAAAGATAAAATACCCTGAAAAGGTTTAGGGCATTGCTCCCCTATTAGATCTTTTCACAATGGATTGAGAACAAAATCCATGTTCATAACATCTGTGTCACTTCTCAAAAGTGTTTAGGTGATATGGAAATTTGAAATAACACGTAATAGTGTTATAAATATTAAAAAAACTTAATAAATCTCAAGCCTTTTATTAGTATAAGAGTATTTAAATTTGATATTTGGGGGGAGAAACGTGAAAACTGCTTTGAATTTCAATTTTACTTTGAAATCAGTTTTAAACTCTATGCACCACAAACTATTCCTTTTTCCCCTTTTTCTTATTCTCAAGTTTTCTATAGTGTTATAGTTAGTCTATTCGTATCTTGAGGCACTTAGCATGCGTGTTAGTTAAATGAAATTAGTTTTCTGTCAGATTTATTATGTAAGACGGGCATAAATTTTCGTTCAAATGTCACAGGTCTAGTTAAGAAAGAGAAATGACTCGGGAAAAGGATGAAATTCTTGGAAGTTTAGCTCATTAATATTTCAGTCGCTAGTTTTTACCGTGAAGTAATAACGTCTTTGTTATCCGTCATTTAAGCTCAATTACTGATTCAGTTACTACTTGAATGCTTAACTGTTCAAATCTAAATTTTCCGTGCTCGGTCCTTGAGGGTAAAAACACGTAACTAATTTTAATTTATTCCCTTCTAAATTAAAACTTCCGTTTTTGTAAAGCTATGAATTATTTTAATATATTACGTGGTTATTTATCTGTAAAATAAAATAATTTTTTAAATGGAATGTAGATGGGCTATTTAAATGGAATCTTTGAAATAGCTAATACAGAGTTTATAAAAAATTAAAATCCCCATTTACAAATTGAAGTTTTGAATACGCCTTTTTGGAAAACGGTGAAAAAATTTTTTCTTTTCTAAATACATAAAAGGTTTGGTTCAACTCCAAATGCAAATAGTGATGAGATATTAACGGATAAAAGTGTGATAAATACAATTAAAATGATTATTTTTTTGGTATAATTTATTATTTACTATAAATTGAATTATAACCTGAAAAAAATCCTTTACCGTAAAATCAGAAGGTTAATAAAAATACTCAAAATTTGACCAATTCATACACTGTAAAAAAAGTCCAAAACGTTACTTAAAAAAACTGGGTAGTTGAGTTGCCCATTTTTTCATTGTAATGTTCCTGGAAAATACCAGGAAAGTCACTGTAAAATAATGAAACATTCTGCAGAAATACCAGTAAGCAATCTGTGAAATATCTGGAACGTTACTGTAAAATACTGAAACTTTCCGCAGAAAATAAAATAATCGCGACCGGGATTCGATCCGAGGAACTATCGCCTGATAAGCAAACGATTTACCACTGAGCCAGCCCCGCCACGATGGCATACATTCCATATAAAATATAGCTTAAAATTAAGAGCCGAGTCTGGAATTTTGATTGGTTGATACTAATGTATGCATGTTAGGTGAACCGCACTAAATATCCGCTTCTGACAGGATTCAGAAACGTTTCTGAAAGAAAACCATAATTTTCAAGGAAAGTTTTAAACTGCTGTAAAAACTCATAAAAAGCAGGAACGTTTCTGGAATTTATGCGGAACGTTACTATTCTTTCTTACATCAGTGTACCCTTTCAAAATGTGCTCCGAATTTCACTAACTCTCTATGTTACAAGCTATTTGAGTATCTCCGACGAGCTCTTAAAATTTCCAACACTGATTGTCCCTTCATAAAACACTACGAACCATTATTACACCGTTATCTCTCTTCCCCGCTATAATCACCAACTCCATTCATACCTACCCAACTGACAAAAGAACCAAATCGGTAATTGCAGAGTCCCCGGCATATCCTCCACAACCGTTTTACTCCAAGACAGAGTACTCACACACCTCTAGAAAATACCAGAGAACCGCTGACGGAAAGTAAGACGTTCGCAACGGCGCAGTCACGCATTCTGCGGCGTGCTTTAATAACAGCACAGTGGCAGCCCACACTAAGTGCCTGGCCAAACTGTAGCGGCTTGAGTCGCTGAAACCATTAAGATCCTCATCAAACGGTAGGAAGAAAGAGGGGAACTTTCGAAGAGAGATGTACTAGATGTCGTTGGAAGTGGAAAGGATTAGACCCGTTTAGTGTCTACCCTAGTGCATAGGCCCTAAACTATCTTTTTTTCCCACCAATTGATAAAAATCTAAATGGATTCTGCGACTTAAGTCGCTAGTGTGGGCAGGTACTAAAACACGTGGTGAGGAGAGATCGTGCAGAGGTGTGTGGGGGAAACGGCCCGAACGTGACCATCATGCGGCGGTGTCTCCTCTTCATCCTCATCTCTCTCTGTGTGTGCCGAACACCCTTTTAATTGCAGTCGTGAATGAGCTGTGCGCAATGGGAGGGGGTAGTATCTCGTACCGGTGTTTCGAAGGTTGGTGTTTGTGTGTGTGGGTCTCGGGTGTACCCTTTCTGGAAGAGTTGTGGAGTGTGTGTTGAAGAGTGGTTATGAATGGGTTGTGGTGGGTAACGGATTTGGTGAAGATTCGTTATGTTTTGTAACTACGGGTGTTTTTTGGTCGATGCTCCTAAGGGGCCATTCCCAAATAACGTCACATATTTATGGGAATGGAGAGGGGTCATGTAAGTACGACACGATGCGACAAGAAAGTGGAAGAGCTCAAACACTTGTGGCATCACACTTTAAAACTGCTTTTTACTGCTGTTGAAGTGCCAAGTTGCATTTTTCCCACTATAAGTTTTGATTTAACTGTAACGAAAGAGCTGCTAATTTTCAAATATCGGAAATGGCAAGTGAGATCTTTTTTAAATATGTTACATTCAGGTTTAATCTTTTCAATCCCAATGGAAAATTTAATGGAATAAATTTAGGGTAGCCGAGACTGGAAGGTTGAATTTCAATCTCAAAAGTGTGGTTTCGCAATGGAGGACTGAAATGTGACAAAAGTGTGTAGAGAGGGAAAGATAAAACCACCTAAAATTGATGTATTTGTGCACGGCACTGTAGCTAAAGCCCTGGATGAAGCTACGTTACTTTGCTTTACTTTAGCTTTGTATAGTTTGTTAGCTTTGCTATCCAGGGCTTTAGGTGTAGTAGCCACTGAAGTTTGAAATTTGGTGCCCTTTTTGTACGTATACATAATTAAACTTTTAAAAGCTTAAACTTGACTTTAAGCTGCGATATTTATGTTCATAAAGATATTAACGATGCTCTTGCGTGATATTTACATACTGTGTATTTTGACATGCAACGTTGCAACACGTATATTTAAGAAGAAATCTTAATAGTATCAAAATAAACGGGTGAGTGATATATTCCAAATATATAGGTAAATATGAGTGTGGAAATTAAATTTTAAATGCTTTTTGTTGTGGGAAAAAGTTTTTTTATTTATTATGATTGAAAATATATTGGAATGGAATAAGAACAGAAATTTTTTTGTTATTTTTCCCCAATCAATTCACAATTACCTCTAATGTAATTACCTAACCATTTTTACAGACTTACTCAAAAACAAAAACTATTCTTTACTTTTAAAGAATAATATCCATCAATTTTTTGCTGCATTATCCCATCCTCCGCTTTTCTCAGAAAACATCGTACATCCTTTCTAATTCACAAAGAGGCATAGTGATATATTTAACATCCTTCCTTTGAATTTCCTCAAAACCCCACATTAACAACGCTTACCAAAAAACGGTGAAAAAAACTCGCATACTTTATACAGGGCGATTGAATTTCATACATCCTGAATGCTCTCCTCCATCCAAGCAACACCACGCAGCCATAAGATATTATTACTTCGCTCGCAGAGCTTCCATCCGATCTTTAACACTTTCAGACCTTAGCCGCCCCAAATTTCCCATCGGATTCAACGGTAATCTCGGGCAGTTCGGGAATGAAAACGCTATAAAACGAGCCGCCCAGGCTTTTTCTAAACGGTGTGCACGGAATAAGTAAATCTATCTTGTTCGAATCAGAAACGGTCTAATCAGGGATGATGGATGAGCTTGCAGACGATCCAGACGAGGGGGTAGTGGATGGGGGATCTCTCTCTCTCGTTTGCGGGGGTTGTATGTCAAGAAGGCTTATAGTCTAAGCGGTACACGACGAAAAAGGGCGAAACACTGCACTTTTTGATGATGGTAAGCCACTTGGTACACTGATTCCATGGACCATAAGAATGAGTTTTCGATCAGGAGTCCGCCGAAATTTCCCTTAGAATTTAAAATATTTAACTTTTTGTGAAATTTTTAAATTCGCGTTTTACACCTTAACTATCAAACTTTTCAACATGTAAGGTGACTTTTCTATACAATTTGAGGTCGTAGATTACAAATATGAAGTCGAAATTTTCAAAAAGATGCTATTTCATATGTTTTTTTGAAAAAAACTAAATTTTAAAATTTAAAATCTTCAAAAACACAATGTTAAACATAAGTTGGTATCATGAAATTTTTACCAGTTATTAAGCTATTTGTAACTTTAAAAAAACCAAAATTTCAAAGCTTTACCTTTATTATTCACCGAGATATGAGACTTTAAATTTGGAAAATTTTCAAAATGGCGGCCATGCTTGATGCGACTACTCATCGAAAACTTCCCATAACTCGGTAAATTATTGTTCAAAATGAACAGTTAAAACCTTTTTTGAAAGAAAAGCAATACCACTACACTATTAAGACATTAAAAGAACAATTAAACCACTTTAAGTTGGTTTTAAATAAACTCTAAGACAGAATAATACTTTACTATGACAAGCATGTTAAAAGCTTTAAAAAAATGCTTTCTTGGTGAAAAATTGTTCTAAATTTTTTATTAAATGTTCACCCTGATATAAATAGGCGACATTGAACCATTTAAAGGAAAATTTTGCCTTACAAGCACCTGGGCGCAAACGCGAAAATACCTTATAAACGCGCGCTTCAAATAAACTTTTTTCTGTCAAAGAATCACAAAATCGTGCTTTCTATTATGATTTTCTAACATTATTTTAACCAAATCATGCTTTCTATTATGATTTTCCAACAACATTTTTACCACTTCAAGTTTAAAAAACAAGCATCCCTTATCTTTTGTATCAGAAAAAAATGCTTAAAATACAATTTTTCAGGTTGGAAATTACCTTTCAAATGAGTATTTTCTAGAAAAAACATAACTTACTGCGTTAAAACATGAAATATCAATGAGATTCATAATGTATTAAAATATGTTATATACATTTAAACTTACCGAACACTTTTTAACAATTAGTAATCGTTGTGTATTTGCTGTTTTTATGAATTATTTTTAAAAATTAGAAAGCTTAGAAGTTATGCGGAAATAGATTATGCAAGGTGTTCCTGCAAATCTTCAGGAATACCATGTACACTAATGTGCCTGAATTGTTGTAGAGGTGAATGCCAAAATTCAGAGGAAGACCTATAACTTAACCTTTTACGTTAAATTCAAAAATTAAATCAATACTTTTGAATTTGTGCCAAAAGAATAAACAAAATAATTTGAAATCCTTAAAAGGCTATTTAATACCTATAACTCTTTATATAATTAATGAAATTCTTATCTTAGTGTTGTAATTACCTACTGAAAGGAGTATAGGCAATGCACATGCTTTTTTTAAAATCTAGCTAATACAGAAAATATACCGATTCTCAAGAGAGGCATACGTTTCTTAAAAGAAAAAATCTTGATCTATCATGGTACACATTTAATATGTTTTTTTACAGGAAAAATATATTGTCTCTACGACTCTCATTTAAAATAAGAAAAAATCCTTACTGATTAACTTATCATATCCAAATATTTGTACGATGATTATTAATGAAAGATTTAGATGCATTTGACTTTCCCGATATTCTTAATTTCTAATAAATGTAAAGATATTGAAACTAATAGTAAAGTTGTAGGTAAGTAAACAAGCACTTGAAAATACTATAAGTTTCTACTAAGTTGAAAATACTATTATTCATTATAAGGCTGGTATAATTTAAGTAAAGCCCTGGATACTCTACCTAAGGTAGAGTATCCAGGTCTTTAAATTTAAGTAGTCTTGTAGCAAACTAGCAGGACGCATACAGTCTCAATTAATTTTGTATACCGATTAAAAAATAATTGCTTAAAGTTTAAATGGTGTTATGCATTACCATATAGGAAATGATTAGATGTATTACCCTTACTCGATTTTCAAATACACAACGATTACTAATTGTAAAAAGTGTTCGGTAAGTTTAAATGTATATAACATATTTTAATACATTATGAATCAGTGAGTAAAGGTTTGTCAAGAAAATACTCATTTGAAAGGTAATTTCTAACCTGAAAAATTGTATTTTAAGCATTTTTTCTTATACAAAAGGTAAGGGATGCTTGTTTTTAAAACTTGAAGTGGCTAAAATGTTGTTAGAAAATCTTAATAGAAAGCACGATTTTGTGATTCTTTGACAGAAAAAGTTTATTTGAATCGCGCGTTTATTAGGTATTTTCGCGTTTGCGCCCAGGCGCTTGTAAGGCAAAATTTTCCTTTAAATGGTTTAATGTCGCATATTTATATCAGGGTGAACATTTAATAAAAAATTTAGAACAATTTTTCACCAAGAAAGCATTTTTTAAAGCTTTTAACATGCTTGTCATAGTAAAGTATTATTCTGTCTTAGAGTTTATTTAAAACCACCTTAAAGTGGTTTAATTGTTCTTTTAATGTCTTAATAGTGTAGTGGTATTGCTTTTCTTTCAAAAAAGGTTTTAACTGTTCATTTTGAACAATAATTTACCGAGTTATGGGAAGTTTTCGATGAGTAGTCGCATCAAGCATGGCCGCCATTTTGAAAATTTTCCAAATTTAAAGTCTCATATCTCGGTGAATAATAAAGGTAAAGCTTTGAAATTTTGTATTTTTTTAAGTTACAAATAGCTTAATAACTGGTAAAAATTTCATGATACCAACTTATGTTTAACATTGTGTTTTTGAAGATTTTAAATTTTAAAATTTAGTTTTTTTCAAAAAAACATATGAAATAGCATCTTTTTGAAAATTTCGACTTCATATTTGTAATCTACGACCTCAAATTGTATAGAAAAGTCACCTTACATGTTGAAAAGTTTGATAGTTAAGGTGTAAAACGCGAATTTAAAAATTTCACAAAAAGTTAAATATTTTAAATTCTAAGGGAAATTTCGGCGGACTCCTGATCGAAAACTCATTCTTATGGTCCATGGAATCAGTGTACCAAGTGGCTTACCATCATCAAAAAGTGCAGTGTTTCAACTTGTACCGCTTAGACTATTATTTTGGTGGGATGGTTAAAGGGGGTTGTTTTTTGTTGTGATGGGTTTAAGTGAACTTTGAAGAGGTATGCAGGGAGGTTAATTTGTAGGGCTGGTTTTTGTTGGGGTAATAAAGTGGTTTGGGAGTTAGGGCTCTTTTATACTCAATCTGAATTTTGGCTGGGCTGGAAAACTACAAATCACCCGAACCCGCACCTGCTCGGCACGCGTTCCCCCTACGAGCCTTTCCAATGCAAGAAAGAGGGGATGAGATAGTTAAGTATCATGTTTGACATTCTTGACACTTGAGTAAACAACCCCGCTCTCTTCTATTGCGAAGGCTGGAGAGGGACGCGTGTCGAGTTCAGTGATTTATGGTTTTCCAGTTTCGGCTCGAATCCAGATCGAGTATGAAGGAACCCTTACTACTGGGATTCGTTAGTAGGAAAGTAGCTTAGTACGATCTTGGGCAACAAGACGAATAAGACGATAAGATGAGATGAGATTGCAATCGTGACGTATACTAGACGTTCTGACGTCACGATTCAACTCAACCTGAAATTGAAATCTTCCGTATGCTCCGCATGTTTACGGATCCTACTTTGTTAAGATTTTGATAAGACCTGGGACCGGTTTGCGGAGAGAATGTTATTACGGCCACTGGTGGCCAGTATCTGACTCTAAAGAAATAGACGTTGTAAAATAAAAATATTTATCAGCAGTAACCCCAAAATTAAAGTTTAAAAGTAAATATAAGTTAGTACAAAAGAAACTATGTAAACGTGTATACAACGCACGATGGCGAGCTGTCTTTTTATTAGAGTTTCAGCTTCCTCTTTTCCGCTCACTTCCTAGACAAGAGGAGAGAAATTACAATTAATAAATTTAACAAATAATTACAATTTTTTTTAATCAGAAATACGCCCATTGGAGTCTTTCTGTTTAACATATACGTCATTTTTTAGTAGATACCTACTTAACTCGATATTTTGATACATTTCTGATCAGCATTAAATTTAATATTGTTGTTATATTATCTTGTATAGTTAACCCTTTATTTACCGCATTATGATTCGCTGCAATTTTTTTCGTGCAAATACTTTTTTTGAGTCACTAAATTGAAAATTAAGGGATATACATAAATTCAATAATCATCTTTGGAAAATTGAATCCGCTAGAGCCAATTACTTAAATTGATACTTTTGGGTACTGTCAGTACACGAAGTGCTAAAATATTCTCACAATACAAGAAAAACATCGCTTTTTTTATCGCAGTAATAAGTCTTAAAAAATAATACACTTAACTTTTGACTTGAACTACTTTTTTGCGGGAACAAAAATGTCAATCATGTGAATCCGATCGAAATGGCAGCTAAACTTACAACTTCAGTTAAATCTATTCGCATTTCCCGCTAAAATACTCATCATAGAACCTTCGCTGCTTTTTATCCTGGAAGAGGATAACTGAAAGAGTGTTCCTGCAAATTATCGTCAATATATTCGCAAGGATGGTTATTCTATGTAATTTTAAAGTTGGCGGTACGTGTAAGTATACCGTCGGTAAATAAAGGGTTAAAGTAGTACACAAGTTACTTTGTTAGAACAGTTTTACGATAATGAAGTTGTAATAAGTTAAAAATGAAGTTTTCATGTTAAAGAGTTCATGTTAGCATCATAATGCAACATACGCATTAAAAAATACAGTTTTCAGGAGATCATCAAAAATATATGCTTATAACAAAAAGGAAAAAGGTACACAATATTATATGCGTGTGCGTGTTAACACTTTCAGAATAAAAATGATTTATCACCCTCATTAATATTTATGTGCTTCCTTGAATGCTTTTCAACATCGCGTTTTATTATGCTTTAGTAGGATAATGCAACACGAGAGGTTATTTTTTATATAAGCATTCCTTTCCTCACCTTTCAACAGCCATTTTACAATGCACTTTCTATGAGAAAACACAAAAATTCTCCTTTTAGTTTACATCAACTGTGTTAACTCCAGTGTACTTAAACGGTGTTAGGCAGCAGTGCACAATGCACTCTTGGGAATTGAAGGCAACTACCGTACCTTTCAGATGGTATCTATCTGATGTATTCTTTACACTCAGCAATGAAGCAGCTTACTTTTATCTGTAATGTGTGTAATTTCTCTTAAAGAACTTCGTGATTGATAGGCTTGATATACCTAGATAGTTATTTGAACACTTAATGGTAGGTTCGGTGTATGTAATTATTTCTTCGAGTCACCCCGTGTACGTTGTTTTAAGCACCGATGAATGATGGTGGTAAGGAGGGATGGGATGTGATGAAATAACGATTTGACGCGGTTGCAATATGGTACGAACTGCTGAAGGCAACTTAGTAATCTTTCATGTATAAGATAAGAATGAAGTACGTTTTTAATATAGTTTGCAGAATACGTTCATTTTGTGTTTGATTTATAAATTTCACGTATCTTTAATATCACGATTTTTCGTTTTTGTTTGTTACTACTTCAAAATTATCTTTATACTAGAAAGGAACAACTTATTCTTAACTTTAATGATTAGGAGTAGTCTAAGGAAAAGTTGATTACATCGTAGATTACATTCATTACACATCTTGACTATAATATAACATTGAGAAACTACCTATTACTTATATTTCCATTATTTTAGATGCGATTTTGTTGCTGTCTAACTCTTAGATTTATGAGCGTATTTTTTACCTCTTAAATTTAAAAGGAGAGAGAGAGCTACCTATTTGGATTACAAAGATAAAAAACATTCTGAGATTTTAAAAAAAACTTGTAAGGAGATAAATTTACTAAAAAAAATTTTACATTTGTTTTTAAAAGTGTCTACCAATATTTTTTGTTGGTATTTGTATTCAATGTATACAAATATTTGTATTATTAATACATCTTAAACATTAAATAACAATATGTGGTGCTTTAAAACAACCCAATTTTATATTTCTTTCATAATTTGAGCATTGACGTCTTACTTTTTGACATCTTTCAGATATAACGATGTGAGAACTCTATAAATAAGTAGTATTTGATACCTAAAAGTGTAGTTTTTTCATAAACTTGTTTGTAAAGATATTAATTAAAAACTTGAAAAAAATGAAAGAAAGGTAGAAATATGTTTACACCATTTTTATTAATTTCACACAGGAACTACGTAAAACGTGAAGTACTTGATATGGAATATGGAGCTTACCAAAAAGTTTGAAGATCAGTGTAATACTTGTAATCATTATGATCTTTTAGAATGTTATACGTTGATACCATACCTGGTGGAGCAACAGAAATTGACTCAACACTTCACTTCTTCTCCAATCACATCAAAAATCGTGAAACTCCATTCAGGTTTCCTAAGCACCCCTACTATCTACCCCATCCGCCCAGAAAAAGCAATCACCTACCTTTAATTATAGCACTACCTCTGCCCGGGCAAAGAAAAAAAATTCCATTAAGACTATTTCCGCTGTATTTTACGAGTATCCCTTCCACCGTTTTTCATTACGGAGTTAAACATAGCGACTCCCAGAGATTTTACGGTTCCCTCACAATGAATGAAAAACATACCCGTCTCCCCCATTCCCAGGCATAAACCCCATTGCATTAGGTGGAGAGGAACACGCCAGAAATTAATGGCCTGGGCCGTTTAATAACACGAACCTTAAAACTGATCGATCGAGGGATTCCGCCCAAAAAACGCCGGGCTGCCTGTCCGCTTTGCTTTTTTGCGTTTTATGGGCCATTTTGTTCATTAATGTTGCTTTAAGGCCGAATCTAATCATTAACGCGTGGCTTAGCCTGTATCGGTGGTAATAACTAGTCTGGAATCGGTGCCCCTCTCGCTTTACTATTATTGTGGTTCGGACATTTTTTTATTTTTTGTTTCGGGGGTTTTCTTTTTTTACAGGGAGGTAAATGGGGTAAACTGGTATTTAATCCCATCTGAGGGATGTTATTGTGTGATTTGGAGATTAGTTTTAAGTCTTCGGGTAGTTTTTTTATGGCATGGATATCGTTTGCCTTAATTGGAGGTATATTTATCCGGATAGGTATTTATTTCTGAATTAATAAGCTATATTGTATCTTGTTTTCTTTACAGTCTTAAGAGATTTATTGAGGATTATTTAAGATACATTGAACGTCTACTGAATTGTGAATTAGACTGATTAAAGAAAAAATTACATTGTAAACTAACTCAATAATCGCGTTTTTTCTTCTATGTGGGACTATGTCAAATTTTAATCAGAACAATTTCCTCTTATGTTAATTATTAATTACTAAAACCATTGAATATTTGTTATCAATGCAGTAAGGTAAAGCTAGCATTAATTTGATTTTCCATAAAAAAGATCGTCCAAACAGTATTGTTTGATATGATATTTGGGAATTAAATTTTATTTGATAAATCTAATCACACTGCTCTATTTTGTATTGATTCATTTCTAGGAAATATTTTCTGTAACTTAAAAAGAAATTTTGTTTTTGACAAAAACTTCAATTTTATAAATTTAATTTGAAATGAATTTTCAACAGTAAAAATTTTATTAGTTAAAAGTCATAAAAGCGCCTTATATTTTCTAATTAATAATTAAACTATTCTTGTACAAAAACTTGCTTTATCCTGAATTTATTAAGAATTAATTAATCATTATTTCTTAATAAATTCAGGACATTTATTAGGGGTATTAATAAACATCAATTCAGGAATTAATAATATAAATGCAGGAGTATTGATAAATATAATCCCCTATCCTTTTTCTTAGAGTATGAAGTTCTTTTTATGTGGAAAAGAAATAAAATTTCTAGTGCTTTATGGTAAATCAAATGGCGGGAACAAGAGTGAAAGAGACATTGAGGTTTTCGAACGAATCTCACATACCCTGATTTATTTAACCCACGCTCACCGACCTTGTTTATCGTCTTAAAGCCCTAACGTGTTTTCACTGCTCAACGGCTTTCGGCCCTAACTCGAAGGCTTTCAAGCCCCGCCGCAGGAGAGAAAAAAAAGCGAAGAGTGAAAACTCGCGGAAAAGGTTCGACGAAGCAACTTAAATGAAAAGTTATTTCCCGCGCCGCACTCACGGAATTACTTTTGTTTTCCCGCTTCTTCCCGAATTCTATCTCGCTCCGGCACTGTAAACATGCGTCGGGAACATTTGCCGCTCCATTTTCTTATAGAACAATTTCTGCTTCCTGACATTCTCCGCGGCATAAAGAACTAGAATGGATCCATAAAAAGGAAAAGAAGAAGAAGAAAAACTTCGGCCCACCGCCATTTTGTTTCTGCTTTGTTCCTTGCAGACGATAAACAGGCAGAATGGATCTGGATTGACGAACCGAAAATTCCGAATCCCATATTTTCGTATTCCATTTTTTTGTTGTTCTGGATAGTAGTTATTCTTCCTGCTTTCGATAGTTAAGGACCCTAAAAGCTTCCCAGATCCTCTCCGGAGACTGCCTCCGGAAAATGCCCGGAAATTGATAATTCCGTCGTACGCCGGGATGCATCCGCGTCCTCAATGTCTTCTCCCAAATACCCCTCTGTGGAGCCATCCGCTTATTTTAAGTTATGGAAGGCATTTCGGCCAGATCCTCGGCATTATTCTCTGAGGTAATTCCAGGAGAAAAGAACTACAACTTTCACTTCCATATTGTCCTCAGATAGTCGACAGCGATATTCTTTCCGCCACAAAGGACTTGATAAAAAAAAAGCTGGCGTGATTTTCGCATGTTTTTAGGCCGAAAATTTTATGAATATGGCGTCTGCTTGGGCTACAAACATTTCTGGAAATAGAATTTTCTTCGCCAATGCAGCGAGAAGGTGGAAATAGTTTTATGGGTGGTGCTCGCCTGCTATGTATCATCAACGCTCCACTCAGATTGAGCTATTTGTTACATTGAAGAGCAGATCCATTTATTTGAGCAAACCCTTCAGAATGTTATCGTTTTATGGAAAAACAAATTTGGTTATTTTCGTTCTGGTCATCACCCGAGATGACGTATATTATGCTATTTCTTCCAGAAAAATGTCTTCTTTAGTGATGCATTGAAAAAAAAGCTTTAGAAAGAAAATTATTCATTGCTATTGTAGATGGATCTTTTTTTTCTCTTTGAGTTGAGGTTTTCCTAACAAATTGTTGTGTTAAACATATTTCATCCACCTACAAAAATAGTTACTTTTTTAATTCTTGAGAAAAATATCTAATTTAGGGGACTCAGTACCAAAAATATTTTTTTCTGTAATAACATGATTTTATTATCTTTTAAGGTGTTAAATTATGTATTTACTTCATACTAATTCATATTTAGCCCAAAAAGCGAGTTCAAAAATTTATTTAAAAAAAAATTACAAAAACCTCACAACAATGCCCAAAATTACCCTAAATTTAAATTGACACTCCTCCCTTAATATATGTTCTTTTGATTGGATTTTTGTCTTAACATAGATCAAACATACAGGGTGTTTCAAAATTGCGTTGCACGGCTTTTATTCGGAACCAGCGCCTCCTAGGGTCATGGAAGTAAGGTCTACCCCTAGGTAAGTGACCCTGGAGAATCCATTGAGATGACTTACAGCGCCCCTAGCGGCGAAATTAAAAAGTTAAAAAAATTATTTCATAAACTAATGGAGATAGAGCAAAAATCCCAATGAGAGTATTGTTGCCAACGTCAAGAAAAACTCACTGAAACAAATTTGATCAAAATATCTTGAATATTCGCAGAGATATTAGCAAGTGAAAATAGCACTTTTTCAGGGGTCAAAAAGTAAAAAGTTCATATATTTGCAAATTTTTCAGTGTTATTGTGTAGTTTTGTGTTTTTTAGTTGAAAGAACACAAAATTTAATCAAAAAATCAAAAAAATTTGCAAATATGAGAACTTTTTACTTTTTGACCCCTGAAAAAGTGCTATTTTCACATGCTAATATCTCCGCGAATATTCAAGATATTTTGATCAAATTTTTTTCAGTGAGTTCTTCTTGACGTTGGCAACAATACTATCATGGGGTTTTTGCTCTATCTCCTTTAGTTTATAAATTAATTTTTTTAACTTTTTAATTTCGCTGCTAGGGGCGCTGTAAGTCATCTCAATGGATTCTCCAGGGTCACTTACCTAGGGGTAGACCTTACTTCCATGACCCTAGGAGGTGCTGGTTCCGAATAAAAGCCGTGCAACGCAATTTTGAAACAGCCTGTATATAGTCACTTGTAGGCATGGAAATTGATTTTCTATAAAAGTTTCTGAAAAATTAAAAAAACTCTGAAATTAGGCATTTTTTTGTTTGTTTTGGCAAGTTTCCACTTTACTGCTCTGTAAAAAAATTCTAATAAATATATTATAAAATCCATGCCTGAAGATGTTAAACAGGTGTTACTGATAATGACTACAAAGTTTGAAGTGGTTTGGATGATTAGAAAAAAAGACTTGTGATTTTAAACATTAAAAACCTTGTTTTGAGAAAAAGCCGTTTAAAGATAGAAAACTGGGCCTCTTAACACTGTCTAGACTTAATAAATCTCAAAATTTTCACACTTAAAATCCCCGTATCATTATGAAACTTGGTAGGAATAATTCTAAGGGTATACCTTCACTTTTATTGCAAAATCTCAAATTCGATATTTCGACAAAATTTTGGGACTGAGTCCCCTTAAGGTACGTGCCTACGTTGCAGTAAACTTTTTTTTTTAAATATAAAATATACTGATATTTCTAGTTTTTTAGATGCATTTATATTGGAAAACAGTTATTTAAATATAAAAGTTTAAAAATATTAATGTAATTCATAAAATTTTATAAAAATTGCTTAAATTTGATCATTTTTAAGTTTACCATAAACATCATAATTAAAAATCTAGCTAACTTAAAGTGATTTTTTAACCTGTAAAACATAATTTTAGGACAATTATCTAGGGAATGACCTAAGAAGTTTTAGATATAAAATTTTTTTATAGAAGTTACAGCCTTTTAATTAGGAATACATTAAATTTTCAGTTTTTTTTCTTTCTTTCCTATCAAGCTCCTACACTCACTTAGAATCAACTTAACAAGATTTCCATAGGTCATTCCCTAGATAATACTATCAAAAACATTCATGCCAAATTTCATAACAATACAAGCAATAGATTTTGAGAAATCATGTTTACCGTAACTAAATTTATTAAAAAAACTGTTTTGAGAAAAACACATTTGAAATGACATTTTGCATATGACCGGCATGTGACATTCTTTCTTTAATTAGCTATAACTTTTTTCTAGTGGCTATAGAATCAAAAGTAAGATAGTTTTAGAAAGCTAAAAAGCTGCACTAAATTATAGAATCAAAAACAAAAATTACTAGTTTTGGTTGAAATTGACGTTTTCAACGTAGGGACGTACCTTAAGCGAAATAGCGTATTGAAATTTATTTAAAACATTAAAATATGAAACCAGATAATTTTGATATCGAATGTGAAAACCAGATTATTATGATATTAAAGGTGAAAACCCGATTATTTTTATGTGTTTACTCTCAATATTGCGGAGAATCTACTCATCACTCCAATATTTACAACTCATCACATTAATTCATAAATTCATTTCCAAAATATACCATCTTCCTTTCCAAAATACAACCCCGTAATCACTTAACCCAGTAGCTTCTCATCAAAAGAGAGTCTGGTCTGATCTAAAATTCAAAAGCTCAGACTGTATTCCCCTGACCGCGTTTCTCAGTTACAGTTAATTCCTAAACAGCGCGGTTTCGCGTAGCCGTTGTCTGAAAGTAAAGCTGCTCCCCACTCCTAAAAGACAATTAGCAGAACCCATTACGAAAGGCAAAGGATAAATTGCATCCGACCAGAATTTGAATTCCGCCAAGGGCTACTTACTCTCTGGGATTCTCCGCGCTGCCTTCGAAACAGATAACGCGAGTTTTAACTTGGAGTGGGGCCTTAATGCGAATAAGATGGAAAATGTCCGTTGATTATGGTATTAATAAATATTTATACTTCGGGATGTCCGTATTTGAATTGAGTGGTAGTTTAGGTATGTGTGTCCGGTCTTTATGAATGAAAGTTAGCGCATTTAAGGCATTACAGTCTGTGTAAATAAAATAGGCGGCTCGCTACTAGTCGTTTCCCTTTGCATTTCTATTGAGTTGCCATGGTGACCAATTTTAACTACACAGACTATAGTATGTGCGTAATGTATTTTATTAATAATTGAAAGAAGAAATTATAAGATGAGGGACAAAAGACTATCGGGGAAACTTTACTTTTAATGTTTTAAGCTTGTTGTTTTAACTAATTAAGTTGTTGAAGTTGTTTTATTTTACTTTCTCTACTACGATATTCTAATTGAACAAAATTGACCACTTCAAACCTTACTGTTTTAATTTCTTGCATCACATGTCAAACGTATACTTCGCATTTGTTTGAAGTTTGTCAATTTCAGTATTACATCAAAGAAAACCATTTGTATACTTTACAACCTTTCACAGCCTTACAATAGTTCGTCAGCTTTTAATTTCTTCAAATTTTATTTTATTCTTGTTTTAAGAAACTAATATGTAATGAATATTTCCCATCAAATTTTTAAATTATTTTATTCGATATTGTATGTTATCACGTGTGTTATATTTCACTTGTTATATTATATATTGTGTTATATTTCACTTTCACGCATTTAGTGAGTTAACTTAAAAAGTAAACAAATTGTTAATTCACTGCTTCATAAAAGAAAGAGTTGGGTCTAAATTTTGATAGATAATTTTGTTAACTAATAACTATAAAGCACATTTACTATTTAATTATATCCTTTCCAATTTCATCACGGCAAACGCATTTTCTTAAAATTATTTTACAGTCATCTAATTCAGTACCTTCAGCATGTTTTATGTATAGGTATTCAACAAATCCCTTATTTGGAAATAAAATTTAAGACTTCACTAAAATACTCATTCGATTTTAAAGATTCAACAATTTCAGTCTCATAATAAAACATTCCTTACACATAAAAGCATTTCATAAAAAAAAAGAATACCCTCACAAAAAACCAAAGAGAAGTCCTCAAAAGTCCATTCCATTTTCAGCAGCGAAGCATTCGAAAAAAAATAATATTGAATTTCAATTACTTTCACAAAAGAAAATGTAATTTGGTCCCCAACATCCCTTTGCACCCACCCGTGTTAAAGTCTTCAATTTAACCGAATTCCGCGTATTTTCGTAAATCTCTTAAGTCAGCGGAAGGGTTTTTTAGCAGCCAGCCGCTCTCTCTCTCTCGCATATGTTGGGAAAGGTCGTAATGCAGGATCATAAAAATGAAACGTTAGATGTAGTGTTCGAAATTCGGCTTTTATTCCGTCTTATTCCTTCTCCTCGCCCCGCTTTCCGATGGACTATTTCGCGTCTTTCGATCGGGCAGAGGTGACATTAAAGTGCAGATTTTTATATGCGCTCGAACTTCTATGGATATATCGCGCTGTTTCGATTCCTTCGCATAAGTAGATCACCCGGGGGATAAAAATGCTGTTCTTCTATTTTTTTATTCTTTTATTCATTCGGGGTATTTTTTTTGTGTGTCGAGACTTTTGAGGTGCTTCGGGTCGAATTAGAATGGGTCGGGGGAGTGTGGAAAGTGAAGGGGGCTTGTTAGACAGTTTTTAGGGTGTTTTGTTTTTCGGAAAGTTCAGGGAGTTGGATGGTGATATAATGAAATTTCGTTTCGTGTCATGTTTAAGTATTTTAAAAAATAAGATGTTAGCAGGTATGACTGATAGTTTAGTTTCCCTTATAGTGTGCTTAATTATATTCCAAGCGTCACAAAATATTCATTAAAAAAGAAATAAAAAGTTTCTTTTTCCCTTTACAAATATTTTTTGTTAAGTATTAATGTTACAAAAATAAGCCTTTTTATACCTTAACCCTAATAAATTTTTACAATTACTTACTGGTTAATACAGGGTGTCCCACATTTTAAAAATCAATAACTAATAACTCGAAAACTAAACGAAATAAAAATACGCGGTTTGTTACATCCTACTACCAGAAGTCTTAGGTGTAGGATGCAACAAATCTCGTGTTTTTATCTTTTTTAGTTTTAGAGTATTTAGTTATTGATTTTTAAAATGCGTCAGTCTTTTTTGGGACACCCTGTACTTACTAATAATTTATGATTACCATACACTTACTTCTTAGTTTATTTTTAATTATTAATAGAGTAGCATAGGTACTCATTAAACTAATTATTTTTATCTAATTTCAATTGCAATACAGACTCACAAAGATTCGAAAAGAAAGTAAAACATTCTTTTCTTATTTTCCATATGACATTCCTTTTATCCTTAAGTCTATGAATTTTTCTGTTTTTACACTTTTCTGCAATAAAAAATTCAGTTAAATATTTGCTTATTACTCTTTTTAAGCAATTATAAATATTTGCATTAATAATTTTTCCCAAACTTACTTACCTGTAAAGAGTGCATTTTTTCTTTGTAAATAAATCATTGCAGTGAAAACATATTTATACATGTAAATGTTGTTTTTCCTTTAGAAGACAATTGTAACTGTAAAAACAACTTGCATTGAAAAGTTGATTTTATGTTCTACGTGGAACATATTTACATTAGAGATTTCTTTCATGTTTTGTAAACAACTCTGTTCACCATAAAGGACCTAAAATTGATTCTTTAATGAAAATTACTTCATAATTTGGATAATATTCTAATTCAAGAAAAGTAAAACATGTTTTAAAAACATTGTAAAAAATACTGGGAAAGGTTTTTTATGTATTTTTTGTTAAACATAGTGTACTGATTTTAAATTTAAATTTTAAGTTGATTGTATTTTAAAAAATTTACTTTGTATCGATATGAATGAATTTGTATTTATTATTCATTTAACTAATTAGCGTTAATTGTTCCATAATTTCCCCCAATTTTTTAATCAACTTTATAATAGTTATTACAAAGTTATTAAATATGTAAAAAAATATTGTACATAAAACAAAAAATTAAATAAAACACAGGATAAATATAAAAGGCTACTTTAAACCCTTTAAACCTAAATATATTTTTTAGAAATTCATTCCTTGGTAACACTTCTGAAGTTTTTGTATTAATTGGTATGTATGAAGAAAGTTTTGTTTATAAATACTAGGGAGCTACCGCCCCCTGCTCGCTATCGCTCGCCAACCCCCGTAAACTGCTGACGCAGGACCTTTTGGAATTGCTTCGCAATTCCTACCCATTCCAACTCGCTGAACTTAATACACTTTTTAAAACAAACAATTTACAGAAAAAACGTCAACCAATTTTCCAAAAATACTTCACTAAATCCCCTCCATAAATAAATATCCCTTAAAAGTTTGAATATATATTAACTCGAACTTATCAAAAATTTAAACAAAATGTTTTTAAAAATATTCATCTTAATTATTTTTAATCTATGATTATAAAATTAACTAATTCTAATTGTTTATCATTATTCGGACCAAACGAAAACCATTATTTTTAAGTAACTCGTTAGTATAATATGCCTAGTGTTTATCATTCATATTTTTGTTTAAAACCAGACTTGTTAAACAATACCGTTTAAGCAATTGAAAATAAAAAGAGACAAAACATAACTCTATGTTTACAATTAATTTCGATAAAATCAGACAAAAATGGTGAAATTTTAGTATGAAATGTTGTACATGTAAGTTTTTAGAATATGTTTTTATCAGTCTTTGAGTGATATTTCATCAAGAAAGTACTTTATTAAATGGTGAAAAAACATGTTTCATCTTAAAATATAGCGCCAATCGGTCGTTGTGATTGGATGCATCTTAATTTGATTGACAGTACTTGCTTTGTAACTGCGACCTTATCCGTTATCTAAAAAATTGGAAATATTTTAAAATTGAGAATTTTTTTGAAAAATCGAAGGGCCTACTCGGAAATCCGGAAAGAATCCGGACATTTTGATACCATATATGTGTCATTCGGTTCAGTAATTAAAAAGCCTTTCTCTGGAAACCGTTCACCAAAAACTTTTTTTTAGAATAGAGAGATAACAGTTCGTCTTAATCAATTTATTTATTTAGATTCTAAAAACGACTCATGTTCCTTGAAAGATTAGTTATTAGGTTTAGAAAATATAAAATTGAAAAGTTCTATATATATACAGAAATAAAATAATAAAAGTTCTATATAGTTACAGAAACTACAATTAAGCATTAATAAATTCAATAGCCTGATTTAAATTCATCATCTATACAAGGTTTGAATTCTGTTGAATACTGCCTACTTGAGCGTCATGACATTAAAATTCAACATCGTTAGCTAATAATGTCTAAAAGTTAATAGGAAAGTACTGCAGACTGATAAATGTCACTTGAACCACATGATTATGAAATAATGCAAATAATATCAATGGATTAGAACATTTTAGTCGATTCATAGATGTAGAACAATTTCATTCTGCCTCTCTCTGCTGTTAATCTATAACTTGATAAACCAAGTCTGGTACTGTAGACTAGCCAATTATTTGGGTACTGACAAATATTTGCTATGAGGTCTATGTCAGCTGAATCCTAGGGTAATTTAGAGCTCATGGGCATTCAGTAGAATTATGATGAAATCAGTTTAGGAACAGGGCGCTGATTCCACATAACTAAACTCATTGTAGCGTTACTTCTATTTTACTATACATATGATTCCATTGTTGATTAACTTTTGTTCTGAAAAACTATTCTTTGAACGTTATGTAAAAGTAATACAACCGCAGCGTTACGTATTTTGTATTTTCTCAGATTATAATGATTTTATAGTGTAGTTAAAAAATTGAAGCATTGTTAGTTTTAAAAAATATTGAATTAATAACTTTAACACTGTGAGCTAGTTAAGTAGTGGTTGATTAAAAAAATTAAATTCAAAGTTAAGAAAAAACGACACTGTTTATTCCTTGGTATTTTTTACTTAAAGCTTGACATAGAAAATGAATTCTAAATGTTTATAATTTTTTCATTTAACTTCTTTCATTTTTCTGTCATGCAAATTAGGTTGAGTTTGACTCAAAAGGACTGGTAAAGTGTCCAATTTAAAATTTACCTTCTACAAAAATTCCAAAACAATAGCTGAACAAAACATATTAACAAAATAGCTATAATAAGTTATCAAATTTGTTTCCATGATATAAAATTTTATTTAAGTTCTTTCAGTGGTCAAGCACTCTTAATTTTATTTGTGGACCTTCATAAATTAAGCAGTTTATAAGGCATAAAAATTTCGGTATTAAGTAGAATGTCCTCCACGAGAAAAACCTTTGTCTCCTTAGAGGTTGTTACGAGAAGGGATTTTTCCACTAAATTTTAAGGGGACCAGGACGTTCTCAGCCATGCAAAATATGCTAATTTTACAATATTTCGAGACCCAAAATTATATAGTAAAAGTTATTCAAATAGTATAAAAATTGGTTGTGTTAACTAACAGTCTTTTTTAATCCTAAAATGACAAAAATTAGTTTTATATTAACATATAATTTTTTAAAATAGGAAGTCGAAAAAGTATATTATCCTACGAGTCTTCCGATGGATGGGGTTAGAAAGGTTAGCCTGTAGAAAATTCTATGTTGTTTTTTACCTAAACAAATAGTTTTCCATGTAGAGAAATGTATATTCAATTTAGTGAACTAATTTTTAAAACAATTTAATGATTATTTTTTAAATAAAAAAATGTTGAACTTAAAATTTTAAAACGCAGCAAAAACAGCAAATTTTTCTCCTATTTTTGCTTAACCCGCGAGGACGCGCGCGGGGTCTGCGAGACCCCAACGCTTAAATAAACCTTCGTAAAAACTCTAATTTTTAATGAAAATGTATGAAACTTCCTGTAGCTGCCTAAAAGGTTTCCACCTATCACCTCGTAAAGTTTAAATAAAGTAGGTATGTTATTTTCCGAGTTAGGTTGTTGTTTTTAAGGAAATGCTTCCAAAACTGAGAGGATTGGTGCGAGTTATAGCCAAAGAGGTTTCCAAAAGTAACTACAATCCATATTTTTTCTTTCAAAAAAAGAAATTAGAAAATAAAGAATTTTAGAAAATAAACATCGGTTCAGTTTAGCCAAAGAAATTCGTTATCTCCGCTCACATTCCATTGCATTTCCTACTTTCCCTTGGTATGTTTTCTAAGAATTCGGGGCTGTCCACCTTCCCCCTCCCCTCCCGTGGGAAAGAAAATTGGTAGTCTGATTCCAGGAAATCGACTGTTGTCCCCATCACCACATGTCCAAACAAATGGTCAACTACAGGGGTCGGCCCCTCTTTGAAGATGACATAAGAAGATTGACTCAATTATTAGCCGACGTTTAGCGTACATTATTATAAGATATAACATATGAAATGGTTTAATGAAATAGTCTTATTTTATATCTTAATAAGAAGCAGTCAACTAATAATGCTCATTGAACAATTAAATTATATATTTAAACTTTCCGTGATAAAAATTTTGCATGGCACTGAACGTTTAGAACGGTAAACGGTTTGCGGGGTCTGAGAGACCCCACGCGCGTTCCCGTGTTACAGAAAGTAGCGCGCGTTCTCCCGGGTTAATTAAAAAATTATTACAACATAAACTGTATAAAATGATATTCACTGAATGCACTGATATAAAACGAATAATTGTACCATGTTTCATGTAATTTCATTGATTAGAATTTTGTACAGGCTAACCTGAAGTTTAAAAAAACAGGTTTTGAGGAAAATGCAAAAGAAATAAAAATGGAACATTAGTGGTGGTGATTTTTTACATCTTGAACCCCCATTTTCTGGGGGATGTCGGTCCTAAAAGTATATGTATTATACATTTTTGGAATCGTCATGAAACCTACTATTTTATCAAATAAAAATTAAAAAATCGAATTTTTGAAGGTTTTGGACGTCCTGGTCCCCTTAAGGGTTATCGTAATTCTTAAACGCTGAGAAAAGGTTTTGTGTCAAATGTGTACTTCTTTTTCAAATTGTTGTTTTTCTGTGAAAGTTTTTCTAGTGGTGGTCAGACTAACTAAAATAATAAAATTCAATGTGTTTGTGTGTTTGTCTTTAATAAAAATCCGCAGTTTTCTTCAGATCGGGACCAAACTTGGTATACATACGTAAAAGAATCCCAGAAAAAACATAGGCTATGTTTCAAAGTTCTAGAATGACCCCTTGACCCCCTTTTGACCCTTTTTATGGTCATTTTGCTGAAATAGCTTTATTTCTGATCAAAAAGAGATATGCTGACCCTATTGTTACAAAAAAACAATGCAAAATAACAAGTTTTTAAAGGAAAAACTAGATATAAGTCTAATTAAAAATTATAACTATAATCTAAAAATATAATTAAATGAAATTTTAAAAGATATAATTAAGTATATTTTAAAATAGTTTTTTTTGAAAATTCATCTAGCTTTTAAATAAAAAGTTTCATGGAGCAGCATTGCTGTTAAAATAGTCTCCATGGAAACGAAAATGTAAATACGATCATTTATTGTATAGCTTCAAGAAAGTTGATTTACAAAACAAAAACAATTGAAAATGTGAAAGCCCTTTCAACTAAAGCCCTGGATAAAGCAACGTTACTTTCAACAAGAGATAGATTTTTCATAAATTGGAATACGCTTTAGTTATTGACTAATTTCACAGTAAAAGTTAATTAAAATCCTGTATGATTAATAAAGGGTTCTAAATGGGCATAATTTAAGTAATTTTGGGAGATTTGTTTCTGATTTTTATGGGGATCATGAGGTTAAATGTAGAAATTGCTCAAATATTATAATGCTTGACAACTGGATGGATTTTAATACATTTCACTAGTCAGGTATAAAATACATTGAAAATTTTAAAAAAGAAATCCTAAAGCTATAACTCCACCCGTGCAAGGCCGGGTATATCAGCTAGTAAAATATAAAGTAAAATTTTTTTCCACAAAATTTGCTTTGTTGTATTTCTCCCCTGCTTTCCGAAATCTGAAACTTTTCCTGAACCCATGTTTTCGTTCACTTAAATGTACGCATTAGATGCCTAGTTTATCCTATTGACCCTTTGGGTACACTTTACCCTTTGGACTTCGGCACACATTTCTTTGCTTTCAAACCATTTACACCATCCCAACGAGAACAAAGCATTCCCATAACGAGCACCATCTCCATTTCAGCACCGAATCCTCAACTATCCCTCCTCAAACTCCCGTGACACCTCCTCGCCCCCCTTATTTCCGCGGCGGACACAACGAATCTAATTCCCACCATGTCCTCTACCCAGGACCCCCTAATCTGTTGATCCCGTCCTCAAAAAGCCTAATTCCCTCCTTCCTCTCGAAGGTTTTACGAGGAGGCAAAATGGCCGGAGAACAGAATCCACTTCAAAGGGGGTAACGAATACGAATGGAACGCCTTCCAACGAGGCATACATCTTACTTACACCTCCCGTACGGTTTAAGGCAAACGACCCCAGAGGCACTTTCCCATTGTTTTTATGTCCCTGCTGGGGATTACACCTGCAGGCTTAGCCGCACTGGGCTATATTTTCTGCTGGGGTCCTTTTCCGAAAGTAGGTCTATAATGAAGGACGGGCCTTTTAGGGGAGCGAAATTTTTCGGGGAGTAATTTTTGGGAAGGGTTTTAACACGCCATTAAACCGTGGAAGGTGTCATGGCGGTGTGCCATCCGTCTTGTGTTGGAAGGGGGTTCGATGGGGTGTGTGGATGGATGGATGATGCTGATTTTTCGATTAGGGTTCGGGGCTTTGAGGGGTAGGGTTTTAATTTATAGGGTGGTAGTGTTGCTTGGGTGAAGGGGATTTTGGGTTCTTGTGTTGGATGTGGTGTTTTGGGAAGGGTTGTGATGAGTTTGGGATGGGAGATAATGGGGTTTGGATATCGGCTGGGAGGTATTTTAGGGCCGCGCCAAACTAAGCAGCTTGAGGACGCGAAAGCAATAAAAAACTCTATTGAAGATCGAGAGGAGACTGAGGCTTCTCAACTCCATGCTTTCTCCCCTTTCTTGATAAGCATCTTAACGAGTTTTTTTTATTGCTTTTGCATCTTCAAGCAGCTTAGTTTGGCGCGGCCCTTAGAGTGAAGTTTAGGAGCCACTTGCTTTTGTGTCTATTGGAGAAAAATTGTTAGAAGAAAACGCTGAATTGTGCTTACCAACATTTATTGGGTAGTGTAGTTTATCAGATGAACTTGTAAAAATAAAGGTTGATATAAATTGTTGGGGTTTGTAAAAATTTATATTTTATGCGACTCTTACACATTTTTTACTCTATCTAGTTAAAGTATTTTAGCTTCAATTATCGAGATTAGAGTAGGTGGTACCTTTGTTTAATAAGTTATAAAAAATAAAATAAGAAATAAAGAACTCAAAGAAAGTGAGAAAGATTTCCCAAATTTATATCCATGCTGTTTTTAATTAGAATTTGCCTTTATTCGAAAAAACCTGCATAATAACTCTGAAAAACATGCAAATTTGAGAGAGTTTCCTTTTTTGAAGCCTGGAAAAAAGTGCTACTTTCACATACCAGTATCTCCTCTAATGTTTAAGGTATTTCCATGACCCTTGAAGACGTTGGTTCCAAATAAAAGCCGCTTCGTGGTGATTACGGTCTCCCTCAGAACCTATTACAAGAACTAACACCCTTCCCCGATCCAAATGAACGCTACCACCATCACCCACAAAACAACTCGCAAAATGACCTCCCAGGGACGCAACCGAGCTCCGACCACAGCCAATTACTCGCGCTTATCTGCTGCTCGGCAGTCGACCATCGATCAGGAGACGATCCCGTCGAGATCGATTCCGTGGGCGGCGGTGGTTTTGCTAATGGGCGGTCGACTGGGGAGCCCTTGGCCGCAGATAAGGGCTCGGGATGTGGGAAAAAATTCATGGAGAGTAGCTGTGAGGGGGAAAACTAAACTAAACTTGTTGGGGCGCAACAGCCCTAGTGGGCCTACGATGCCCATCTTCGTTTGCATGACTGTGGGACCCTGGGGGGGCAAAGCATACTGTCCTGGTTAGGTGGTGAGCCTAACGTGAGACCCAAGCTAAACCAGCGGAAAACTAAGTTTTGGAGATTATGAGCGTGTGTTGTACATGGGGAGAAATATGTACAGTTGTAATGTCTATTCTAGACAGCAACTTAAGTTGAACCAAACAAAGTAGATCCCATCGTGGTGTCTGAATTTCGAGTGAAACAAAGAACGTCAATTTTAAAATATGATTATTTTGTTAAACCCATGTATAAATAGTGTTTTTTATCACAATTCACGTATCGGATTTCCTACTATCAACTCAACAGGCTTTGTGTTTACTCCCTTTCTCCTTCCGCGTAGTGACGTACTGGGTTCAGGGAACGTTTCTGTGTAGTATAGGGATGAATCGAATGGGATGTAAAAAATATAACGATTTATAAATGAAATATAACGATTTTTGTTATGAAAATGTATTTAAATCTGTGATTTATATGAAAAAAAAATTTCAAAACATTTCAGTTTGGTGTAGGAATCTTGAAGGGTTTCACGACCGTATTCACCACTAATCTCCCCAACAGAAATGAAAACTTCTATGTAATTGATAGTAAAAAAGGGAAAAAAACTTTTAAGCCAATCAGAGTTGTTGAAAAAGTTTGATTAGTTCAAGTTAGTGGTGAATACAGCTGTTAGTGCCTGGATATCAGCTATACTCTATTCATATTGAATTTGTTGGCACCTGAGTACATTTCCTTCCCCCACCACTGAATCGGTAACCATGGCAACTATCAACGTCAAAGTGGCGAAGAAGCCTTACTATTGGCTGCGCAAAGAACGTAACCATGGTTACGCTTATACCGAGGGGGAAAGCACTATTTCTCAGGCGTCTATTCAAAATGAACTGAGTATAATTAATGTTTTTTTATAAATTTTCAACCATTTCCCTTAAACCTCATTTCAGAAAGAGAAAAAGATGAAAAAAGATAAAGAGACAGCGTTAGAGAGAGAAATCTAAACATGCAAACATTCTGATAGGATTCGTTTTCACAACTTTTTGGTGTCTTAGTTCTGATTTTGTAAAATATTTTTGGTAAATAATTTATAGGGTTAACTAAAACTTTAAGTAAACTTAAATGCCTTCGAAAGATAAGAAGTCGAGTTACTGCCGATTATATCTCACTGACTCCATCAGTTATTTTTAATGTTTAAAATAATGCTTTTATAGCCAATCATATAAACAAATTCTCGCGAAACATTTCCTTTGTGAAAACCTCTTCAACTTTAGAACCATACCATAAGAGTTTCTTCATCAAATTTCAATCGCGAGAAAAATGAAGCTAAAACATACAATGCTCATTCAAATGCATTTTCAGTACGTGGACGGAACTATTCTCTTTACAGCCTGAGTTTTCTCAATATTTCATCAGGAATAGAAAATCGTCTTTGTCTATAAAGAACATCTCCTCTTACACTGCTTGCTATCTAGTTACTCGACTCTTACGTTATGCATAAAATGTTTGCTTTGAACTCACCGCGGGGTCCTCCACACTTTGTAGTCTCTGTTTATTCATCCAAAAGAGGTCGTCTTCTCCCTGCGTCCACCACCCACTTAACAATTATTAGTTTCTTGACTTTCAAAGTGTGCTCGTTGCTCCTTGGGCCAAGTTGCGCACTATTTCCGAGAGGAAACTGTCCTCTTTTGGTTTGAAAAGTTGGGATAAGTTGTCTATAGTTTTAGACCACTCTAAATAAGGATAAAAGGGATTTAAGGTATCCACCGTTTTCTCTGTTGGAGTGGGGTAATATCTTTTGTATTTGAATCTATTTTTTATTGAAAGATTTGCATATTACTATAGGGAAAAGAGATGTATTGGTGGTTTCCCGAATTTTTGAATTGTCATATGATGATTGGAAGTAATACATAACTAGTTTTCTGTCTCTCTTTGAAAGAGATACTTTTTTTGTTTTAAATCCCTTGTTTTACGTATACATTATTCTCTCCATAGCTTTATGAATCTTGTTTGAATTTTAGTAAACTGTTTGTTTGGTATTTTTAATGTTATGTGTATTTCTTATCATCATTCAATTCAAATGTCAATTAAATTCAAATTAAGATAATTATTAAAACTAATGAGGAAAAACATTCATTTGTAATAGGTTTTTTAATAGTTCCTTCTGGTGATTCATTGGTATTGAAAAGTTAAGCTCTAAATATTATAATTTTTAGAGCTTAACTTTTCATATAACTTAACTTTTCAAATATTCTAAATTTTATAATTGCAATTTCAATAGCTATTTATTCAGGTTTAATTTAGTTAGTAGTGATCTTTGTTCCTGTGGTCAGGATATTGAATCAGTAGAACATATATTTTATTGTAGTTTATATTCTGAACAAAGAGAGAAATTGAAGAAAGAGTTGATATATTTGGGGTATTCTCGGCCACCTGCTTTGTCATTGCTTGTAAAGTGCTCCGAAAATGTAAACGCTCTGCGGAATTTTGTTTATAGTTTAGGCTTTTAAATTTGCTCTGTTCTTTTAAAATTGTATTTTGTACTTAGCTACTTACATTTCTAAGCCTCATGTTATACCATGTGGAGCATGAGGAGTTGTAGAATTTAATTAATAAAAAAATATTATAATTCTTTATAAACACTGCTTCAGTCACTTTGAAATTTTACAACAGTACAAGGGACAAAAAGAGAATCCCTCATACTATTTTAAAGTTCTGAGAAAATTCTTCTTCAACTTATTTATTCAGTATGGTTAAAAATGGTTACGCTGTCACAATACAGTCTTCTTTAGAACCGACGTGTTCATTTTACATCTTTATACAAAATATAACTCCGTTCTATTGACACTTCTTTGAACTTACTCGGAAATCGGACAAATATATTCTAAAAACGCTTTGAAAAGTAAATGTGGAAGTTTTAGCTTTGAGAGTATTCTTTGAGGATTCGCAGCATAAAAGCTGACACAGCAGCTGTAAACTTTAGATAGTATTTATACATCCCGAGAAAGTCTTCATTCAGTGGCATATGAAAGTAACTTTTCCCTCCCTGTCTTTGTATTACTCTTCTCTAACTTCGGGCTACTTTTCAAGGTTTTCATATTCCCGTTATTCAAACTATGCAGTGTCCCGCCGCCTTGAACTTTTTTGTCAGCGAATGAAGCATATTATTTCTCACAGCAATGCTTCTTGACTTATAGAATTTTAGCCCTAGAGCCCTCGACGAATATGTTCTTACCATAATATATTTTTTCCTTCTGGAAAGTATAATTTTCTTAAAACTAACGGAAGTGTTGCAGAGAAGTCTTCTTCCAGTGCGAATATCTTTTTAAAGTGAAACTTCCTCCTTCTCAGACCATAATAAGGAATCTTTTCGTACTTGCAAAGAAAAGCATGAATAAAGGAAACATTTTTTCCCTCGGATTTTCCCTCAAAGCAATAAGCATCCGTACTTAGCTATTTCTTTTCAAAAGACCTCTGATTTCCATTCACGCAGAACGAATGGCTTATTACCATACACGCATATAAACACGCTTTAGGTGCTTACTACCGACGGAAGGGAAAAATAGGAAATTTTCTCCCTCCAGCCTTCACAGGAAGTCATTTCCCTTTCCTCTCCCCACCAAAAGTCGATAGGCGGAGAAAACGCCCGCAGAAGTCCGAGGCAAAAAAAAACAACAACATCCATTTAAATTTTCATACGTGTCGAAAAACAACTCAACTCAGCTCACGTCCATCTCCGCTTTACCCTTTCGAGACGATGAGAGACAACGCTGATCCTATACGGGAACACAAAAGAAATCTATGTAAGTTTCATGTCATATATACATAGGCGAGAACCGCGGGCTTGAGGGACTTGAGTTTCGTCGAGAATTTCCGGGCATGCTCGTGCCCGGGTTGCCAGACGGCCTGTTAAGGCCATTTGGTTTGCTGAACGCTCCGCTATTTTTCTTAGAGGGATCCCCCCAGGGATTGAGGCCGTCGATAGAACACTTTCTCCCTCCTCCCCCTCTGTGTGTTGGTGCCTCGACACACTGGGCGACTCCAGTCGCTCGAAGTCATGAAGATCCTATCGTCAAGGGGAGAAAAGAAAGAAGGGGAATTGAGGGGAGATGAGTTGTATACCACGAAAGTGGGCGCGTCCTTATTTTCTATAGGTGGTGTATTTTCGTCTATTGTCTTAATTAATTGATTAATAAGGGGGCGTGTCTGCTAATTGAGAGGCGTGGTCATTGGCTCCAGGGGGGCGTGGTAGGTCACGTGACCTGGATGTCGTCTGCTGGAATTTTGGTTTTTTTAAGCGGAGTTGAGTTGTTTTTGCTGATTTCGGTTTCGTTTTTAAAGTTTACTTTTTCCGGAATGGCAATGTACGGTCAATTTGATTTGAGAAAAAAAGTTTTAAGTCCAAAATGTCGGTCAAAGTTCCACGTGTAGATACCGTTCCCATTCCGGAAAAACTAAACTTTAAAAACGAAATTAAAATCAGCAAAAACAGAGCTGTTGTTGTTGTGTTGTTTCTAATGCCACTTGGAATATCCAAGTTCCATCCGCAGTGCGTACAGGATTTAAGGCAAAGGGGGTGCGGCTCCTGAGAAAGTGAGGCCCATGAAAGGCAGGAGTCCGACTTAAGCCTCGGATGATAGATGCCGCCACCATCTATCGCAACCTCCACAATTTTGACATGCGTCTGAAGGGGAGGGAAGTAGTCTCCAGACACCTGTACCCAAGGTAAACTGCGCCATGACCGACCTCAGGACTTTCGGACCCACAGATTTAACGAGCACGTACTCCGCATATACTCGGAAAACAGAGCTCAACTCCGCAAAAACGAAATTAAAATTGTAGCAGACGACATCCAGGTCACGTGACCTGCCACACCCCCTGACGTCATTGACACCCTCAATTATGGGACCCGCCCACTTCCGTTCTTAAACGGGCAGGTATACTACTGAGATGCACTAGATTACTCCTGTGAGGCCCAAGTCAGACCTAGCGTCTATAAGACGCTACTGCAATTAATCAAAGAGGAGAAAAAGCATGGAGTTTAGCCTGAGACTCCCCCTATCTTGACAGGAATCTTCATTCTTGTAAAGATAGAAGACTACACTGTATAAATAATCCTGCAAAAAAACAGAAAATTTCTGGCAGCAAAAGTTGCCAGAAAAAATTTGAAGGTCGAAAAATCCTATAAACAGAAAAAAGCTGTAACCTACAGGTAAATGCGGTAAAAAGGAACTTTCTGTCAAGTGAGCTACAGATTTTTCTGTTGCCTCTCAATAATTTTCTGCTTGTACGCATGCACTTATTTTAGTAGAGATTTTTCTAATTTTAATTAATTAATATCCGGGGATAGAACCCTCGACCTACTGCATGCTAAGCACGCACGCTACCTCTGCTCCAAAGAAGATTCAGTATAATGTTGCTAATAGCTGTATTGGTTTTCGATGCAGTAAGTTTCTGTTTAAGTACAGATAAGCTAAAAAACTAGATAAAAGCTGTTATTTTACATAAAATAAATAGAAGTGCGGTGGGAATGTTACATGACAGAATATCTCTGTAAACATAAAGACATTGTTTTTGAAAATTTCTGTTTTTCTACAGTTTTTTTTACAGTGTAGGCTTTCTCCATGCTTTTTTATGGAGATTGATTGCAGTACGACTATAAGACGGGTAGTGTGACGCGGACCTAACGGAGGAAAACGGGTGTCATCCTCTCCATTTCCAACCGCATCTAATACATCTCCCCTCGAGTCCCCTTCTTTCGCCCCTCCTCCGCAGGATCTTTACGACTTCGAGCGACTGCAGTCTCCCAGTGTGGCTAGGCACTTGGATGCGTTTCTTCTTATTATTTCACCTCGTACATAAGGTGTTATTGGAAACGCTTCGGAGGGGACTCCCGCGTACAGAAAGGGGTTCGGTTCGGAATGCCGATTCATCCCGAATTCGCAGGCGGTTACAATTGAAGACCCTACGTGACCCGGGATTCGAAGTCGGGGTGTTATTTTCGCCGTGGAATCGTTTGAATATTTTATCGAAAGGGGGTGCTCCTCGCTCCTCCGTTATCTTGGCAAACGAAGTGGCAACAAATGGCGCGTTTGAACTTTTATGGCCGGGGGTAAACTGTTGAAAGTATTTTTTTTTTAAAAAAGTGGATTGCCTTGCGTGAGGTTCGCTGATGGTTATCTGTAGTTTGGCAGGAAGAAATGCCGTTTTATCAAGCCGAGTATGTTGCATAGGGTTGTTCTGCATATAATGTGAGGTCGGACATATCGGATTTTATTTTTTTGTGTCACTTTCCATTGTGAGAATTTTTATTGCTCGTTTCGTGTGATGGGTCTTTTTATGTATTCAAGACACGCCGGGTTGATAGTGGAAAGTTTTAGAATGAACCGAACTGCCCTAAATCTTTAACGTATAGTATGCGTCGAAAATGTTCGCCGATTAACTCGAAAAGTTGATTGATATTGTTTGAATGAAAGGGGGAAATAAATCAGGTTCTCACACAGATGGAATGTAACAAAGTTAAATTTGAACAGTTAAAATACTTGTGAATCTGTTTTTTTGTACGTAAAAACATTTTAAATATGAAATGTTTTGATGTTTTTTGGTACACTTAAAAATTTTTACTGTGTTTCCTAAATGAAATGGTTCGATTTAATTCTTTCAACATCTGCAATATTCAGACAAATTAAATGGATATGTAATTATTAAATGCCAAATCTAATTTTTGTTTACACTTTCTTTATAATTGTAGTTGTCGATGTATTTTTTAAGTAAAAGAGAAAATAATAATTCTTAAATGGTTAAATTGGTTTCTATGCCAAAAAAACATAATTGAAATGCGATGGAAGTTTCATACATAATTAAAACAAATGGTTTTTTAAGCTAAATACAAAAAAATATTAACTTAAACATTTTTACCGTAACGCAACTAAGATTTATCTTCTGTAAGGCCTTAATTGAAAATACATAAAAAACATCGTAAAAAACTGTTTAAAACGTATTATTCTTCAAAAGCCACAGTATTAAAATGATGAATTTGCTTCTCCAATCACTTTTTGTATCCAATCTGGGAAAAAGTAGCTAAGCATTAAAAATGTAGCACTCTTAGATGGATAAACTTCACTTTTTTCTTAAGAGAAAGTTGTTGGTTCTTTAATGAGAATCCAACTGTATATTTAAATACACAATTTGAGTTTCAAGAATCTTATTTTTACTTGAAGTAGACGAAATGGATTCGGACTAGCTTAAATTGAGTTCATCTTTCTGAAGCTTATAATAGTCTAATAGGGTCTTTTAGATTCAATCTTTTAATGATGAGATAAAATAAGGAAGGGCGATTTTCAGATCGTTATTTCAATAATAAACTTTTATGTCGTATTTTTTTCCTTTTACCCGCTTGCATTTGATAGTCCGTGATGAGAAACGGACGATAATGATGTGTGACACAAATTTTTAAAGTTTATTTGAGAACTATAACTTATTTTAATGGTGTTTGTTATTTGATTGAAAGAAAAAATGTGGGTCTTATCTCATCAAGCCTTTAACTTCCGAATAAAAATTATACTTTGTTCCCAACGCAGTACGCGACGTATGTCTGTTCAGTCTTTTGTGTAATAGTTTTAATTACGTTTTCTTTACTTGATTATTCGGTAATTTTAGAGCTATGACCCTGCATATCATAAGTTTTTTGAATGAGAAATTTCTAGTAATGAATTGATACTAGCTATGGACGGAGTCAACCGGTCACTAGTCACACTTCGCCGTTTAACTTCCGCTTTAAGCTGAAAACTCCGATTACTAGTTGACCAGATCATTTAAAATTTTAAATAAAAGTAAATAATATTTCGAATAAGTAATTTGAATTTTCTGATAACTTTAATTATTTAATTATTATAAATTTATGTTTTTTTGTATTAAATTTCGTTGTAAATTTAAGATGTTTTGAAACAAAATTTATCAGTGAGGCAAGATGTCACCTTAAGATGGAGAAATAAACCCTACAATTTATGCATTTCAACAATGCAATCGGAGTTTCCATCGTTAAGTTACTTCCGGTGGACACCGTCCATAGGATGAATGTATTCTTCATGAAGTATCATTATTTCTGAACTTACTTTACTGTAATGAAAAGAAGAGTTCTTCACCAGTAACCTCTGGTTAGAGGAATGTGTGAGAAAACTCCAGCTCTCAAGCGTCGCCTCCAACCGTGGACCGGTTTCGCCCTTGTTAAGGCTCATCATCACGGTATAGGAAGGTAACGCAAGAGAGCGGAGGGAGAGCTTTTAGTCTAGCCGACTATAACGGAAAAAGTGGTGACCATTGATTAGTCCTCCACTTTACTTTACTTTACTTTATCCTACGCCTGTCATTGGCCTTTCGGCCATCTGACGCCGAGCCTCCCAGTAACGACCGACGATATCGCCGGTCGGGTGATGGTACAGTGCAGGGCACTGCCCCATGTGATCACCATCCCTCCTAGTATGCCCCGCAGAGAGGGCAGACCTCGTCGGCAGCCAGGCCGAGCCTGTGCATGTCTGCTCCCAGGAAGTCATGGCCGGTGGTGAGACGAAAGCGGGCAACAGCCTCGGATCTTTCCAGGTGACAGACTGGGATAGGCCCGACCAAAGCAAGGGTCTCCCACTGCTTTTCAAGACTCTCAGCTGTCTGGGCCGCAAGAACAAACTTGTTCACATAGGTAATATGTTTTGATCTGCTTAATGTCATAGGAACCTCAGCCCGAGCATCCTCAGCCCCTTGTCTGGCCCTTCCATCAGCTTTTTCGCTGCCAGGAATTCCAACATGGCTCGGGACCCACTGAAGGGTCACAGACCAGCCTTGTATGATAAGCTCTGCCATTTTAAATGCGTAAGCAGTCGTTTGGGGTGTTATTGCTCAAAGAAGAAATTGCCACCTGAGAATCGATGAGGAAGACAACTTTCTCAGGGGCCAGGTCTACATTAAGCAGTTGGTTTCCGGCCTCGTGGACAGCGGAGATCTCTCCGTCATAGTTGGTGGCATGTCTACCCACGGCCAAAGAATCCTCAAAAAGTCGGCAGAACCATCCGCCACCTGCTCCGTTTGTTTCAGGTAGATATGAGCCATCGGTGTAGATGTGTAGCCATTCATCGATGGGATACCTCTGCTCTATACTATACCATAGTATCTAAGGCGCAGGCCTTAAGCTCATCGGGTATGGCCTCAGTCTTTTTAGATGTCAGGTTGACCAGAGTCAGTTGTTTAGTGGGAAGTGCAGGTACAACTGTATTATAACACTTTTTTTATAAACAATTTCTTTAAGGTTGATTAAATACTGTATAATAATGGATAAAATATTTTAATGATTTTATTGAAGATCTTTTTAATAATATATTTCTTATATAGTTTGACAAAATATGTATTATTGATCAAATATTATGTTTAATGTTTTGATTTTTACACGAAATAAATAAACACCAATTTTTTAGATAGACGGAAACAAGAAACTTTTATATCTATCTTCCTAACTTTTCAATTAAATATATCTTCAATGTACTCTAGTTTTTTTTCCTGTGAAAAAATAATGCTACTTCTTTCATATTTATGGAGGACAAAATAAAAAAACAGTGATTTAAATTATTTCTCCATTTAAAAGTAGAAAACTAATTTCGAATAATAAAAGGATTATGACTATAATTAAAAAAACCATTTCATTGTCTCTCACTAAGTAATGAGTTCTTACTGAACTGAAGTTTAGTCATCGAAAACTTCTTTACTTAATCCCAAGTAATATCTTTTTAGAAAAAGAATAAATCACAATTGAAAATTAATCCATGTTTAGTATTTTAATTTAAATTTTGACTTACCAACTTATTAAAAAAAACTTTCTTGCATTCTTTAGATTAAATTTTTTAGGTGGAAGGAGTAGATGAAATAGTAATAATGAGGAATTTGGATGATTTTTTTATTATTTTTTTAATCGATTCTTCTTGCAAAAATAAGCAACTACCCAAAATTTGAGGCCGGTCGAGAAATTTTTGATTGCCAAAAAAATTAACAAAAATCCCCTTTTTAAAAGCGCGCGAAAACGCCAAGAGTTTGGATGTGACGTCATCTTACGATAGGCATAGTTGTAAAGCAATATGGAGTTGATGGTATGATTGTTGATGTCATCATACGATTTAAACAATAAATGTTTTCAGTCACGTGTTTTTTTCTCGACTTTCAATTTAAAATATTTAATTACCTGTACATTTTTTTGAAAAATAGACTAGATATTTGATTTAACCATACAAAAAACCATACGGAACACTTGTTTGTTTTTGAAAATCTGACACATGCAACTTCCTTATTAGTAGAATCAGATTTCATTATATTTTATGTCCAAAAGTAGGATGAATATTTCTAAAAAAATTTCAAAAACTGATGTGAATGATATTAAATCAAAATTCCAATAATACCTCCGTATGAAAGGACAAATTTTAGACTCTCATTATTTATCTATCTACTACCTCAAAACACCATATTTTAATTTATTCTAAATATAAATTATCGTGTAAGTAAAACATTAAATTTAGGATAGACAGAATAGCGTTCTTAAACCATTTTCAAAGCAGATGACTTCATGACACTGACATGTTTGTTACCTGTTCTTATTTTTCTATTCCATTACAACACAAATTAGATTATCTAACTGATGCCTTAACTATAATCATGCACTCATGTTGCTCTGTCTATTTTACGAGAAATGAGATCCCCCACACAAGAAGGTACTGTTTTATTTAAATCTTGAATTTGGTTCACGTTTCCTTATAGTTTTAGTCATTCCTTACACAGGTAACTGTCGGAGTTTTCAGTTGATTTCCAAAGTCATAATGAGGGAGTTGCATGATTTTAAAAAAAAATTTTAATCGATTCTTCATGCAAAAATAAGCAACTACCCAAAATTTGAGACCGATCGAGAAATTTTTTGATTTCCAAAAAAATTAACAAAAATCCCCTTTTTAAAAGCGCGCGAAAACGCTAAGAGTTTGAGATGTGACGTTATCGTACGATGATCATTGTTGGAAAGCAATGGAGTTGATGGTATGATTGTTGACGTCATCGTTACTTTTTAAACAATAAACGTTTTCAGTCACTTGTTTTTCTCGACTTTTAAATTAAAATATTTAATTACCTGTACATTTTTTTTGAAAAATTGACTAGATATTTCATTTTACCATACAAAAAACCATACGGAACACTTGTTTGCTTTTGAAAATTTGACACATTCAATTTCCTTATTATTTCGGACCTACTTTTTCACAGTATCACATTTTTATCATTTTACGAAACGATTGGTAAAAAAGGTCTAATTCATTCTATAGTTCTTACAGTTACACGTCATTGAATGGATCTAAACCATCTTTCAAGCTTCCATACTCCCTCATTTGAAAAGAGAAGCTATACTCACGTTGCCGCATTTCCATAGCGGAGAAAATCACCCCCCCCCCGAAAAAAAAGAACTACGTCTCAAAAAAGAATAATAGAAAACCGTGCCACGAGCCAGTTGTTTCTTACTACGCTTCCATTTTTTTCCTTCTCGAGCTGTGCAGGCACGAGTTGAGAAAAGCCTCGATCGATCTCTTCGAGTTCATAAAATATGGATATTGAAGAAATCGGGAATGTCAGGAAGAAGTGACTCTAACCCGCTTTTATGTCGCCTAAGTCAAAGGAGCGTATTTTATTTTCGTCAAATAGGGTTTGTTAGTGCTGTGGAGTGATACTTTCGCGTAGGGCTTTATTCTCTCGTGGTGCTCCCGTGCATCAAATAAAGAGGATCTTGGACTTAGTTAATGGAGGTTCACTTGGCTTTTTTTTCAAGTTAGCGGGCGGCTCTGCCAAGGACCGGAGAGTTTTTATGAGTGTTTGAGTGAAAGGTTTAATGGCCAGTTGTATAGCTGTTGGATGTTTAATATACTCATTGAGATTTTTAAGTTATTTTGGTTTAATAATTTAGTTTTATGGTCTTTTGAAAAGCCTACCGTTATATGAGGCGTTGTAAAATCAACAAAATTGTAAGTTCGGAAGACCGGAGACGCAGTCTTACTCTTTCGTTATTTAGAATAATTTGTGAGCATTTTATGTGCAGGATTTTTTTAAAATTTTATGAATGTTAGTTCTGAATAAAGCGAACAAACCAACTACCTTCTCTAATTGCAATAAAAATGGTAAACAGTTTTTTCTTTTTTTTAACTAATAAGTTTTATTTTAGTACTTATCCTATTAAACCTATGACAAATTATTATACACGTCTTTCAATCTATGTAAATATTTATTTTGAATTAATTAAGGTTTTAATAAATTGATACTATAAAAATATCTTTGTATGTATATAGAGAAAATTTAAACGTCCAACCAAAAAAGCAATAAAATAAGTAACTATTCTAACTAAAATTGGCCTGACTTACAGTTATACTCTATATATAGTAGACATCTTTGGTTAGATCAAAAACTTCTAAAATGAAGATAAAAACCATACCAACTTCGGAATCCCAGGGTAGAAAAGAATTACAAATATTTGAAATATTCAATTGATATCAGGATAAAGTAAAAAGATGATCAGTTGAGTATATTAGATCACAATATATCTATATTTTCTTCAAAGGTTTTTAATAACAAAAATTAATAGTTGCTTACAAATCCATTGTTAGCAATTCATCTTTAGACGTTTGTGTTTCGGCTTTGTAGTGTCACACATGGTTTATTTTATTCTACTTGAAAGATCGTACTAAGCTATATCTTTAAATATACCCTTCTTCTCTTTTCATTTTCTTTTATCATGTTTAACAGTTCTAAAAGGTAAGGATTCCCATATGCTTTTAGAATATTTACTACTGAAAGAAATAGCTCTTTTTAACTATAACTTATAATATGAAGTACCCTTTATTTATGTAGTTTTATTTAACATTAAAAATAAAATTTATACTTGGGAGCTTTGTAAGCATTGGGTATTAATTGAGTATTATAGTTGGTTGTTAAACTAACCTGTATGATAAAATTTTCTACAGTATTTCATAAGTTCTATTGTTTAACGTGAAATTCAAAACCTAAGGAAACATTTCGTGTTTAGCATATTTTTAAAAAATATCCGCATGTTGTTTTTTTATAACCGTTCTGAACTGTTTCCTAGATAATACATTTTATGAATTATTTCTTGAAAAATATATATAAAAATAAGAAGATCTTGTATAAGTATTATATTTTCAAAATATTACACACAGATGTTCTTGCATATTGTTATTTTATTTTCTCATTCACCCTGTGTAACAAAAAATACCCTTTAAATTCAATCATCTTCTTACTACAGGATTATACACAGCAACATTTCATCCGTTATTTTGAGTTGGATGGCTTTTATGCTTGTAGAGATATTTAAAATTAATAATTTACTCTTTTTCAGTCATCTGTAGTCGGTAAAATGTATTTTTGAGTTCCAGGGACTCCATTAATATTTATGAATCCACAACACAGGATTTTGCCCTGAAATCCACCTCATAATAAACGTCAACCAAAAGCGGAAATAAAAACATGGTGCCGATGTATAGAAGATTAAAATGTAAATAACATGAACAACTGCTTCACCGAAATGGAACACACATGAAATGAAAAAGAAGCTAAGATTACTTCTGTCGAATTCACCGGTTGCCATCTTGAATGATAATTCAATTTTTGTGTCTTTCATATTGAATGTTCCCTTTTGGAAAACTGAAATCAGAATGAAGAAGAAAAAAAAACAGTTTTATAAATGTTTTTCTCCTTTGCTTTCCTTGGAATGTTAAACCTAAATCTAATAATCTGTAAGATAATTTTTGTTTTCATTTTCTTCCATTCAACTGGAATCTTTCGAACAGTAACTTTGGTCTCTGTCTATTTTTATTTTGTGGAGGAACACCGGGGTAGACCGAATGGAAAGAAAGAAGAAATAAAACAGTATTCCGAATGGAATTTGATCAAGCCTTCAGAAAATTGTTAACATAAAAGTTTATTTCGTGTATTCACTCGATTTCTAGGGGTTTTTTGTGTGTGAATGTACTTTATTTGTAGAGAAATGTGAGAGTATTTTATCTCCTATGAATTCTTATAAAGAGGTAGTAAAAATAGTTGGTATTCGGTTAGATACGGAAATAATGGATTTTCTTTCGGTTAATTTTGTGCAGTTGTAAGCATGGATTTGCGTGTAGAAAGTTATTACTTTTAAACTCAACAATAATGCAATGTAGTGTGTTTACCGAGGCATAGCTATTTTTATAGGATAGAATAAAAAGTTGGGTTAAGAATACGTAGTTTGGAAGAAATAAAATAAACTAAATATTTACAAGAAAGCCTTTGCTTTTCATTTTTCTTACACTATATTTTTTACGGTTAAAAACTTATTTTCAGCATTATTAAATTCAGTGAAAAATATTGTAATTTCAAAGGATTTTTACAGTTATTTAGAGGATAGAATGGGATTTAATTTAACAATTGCACTGTATCGAAATGTTACTAATTGGAAAATTTAGCTTTATCCGGAATTTGCTCTACTGTAGAAAAACACGGTAATGCTCGAAACATGGTATAGAGCAGGGGTCGGCAAGTAATTTTATGTGGAGTCCAAATAATTTTGAAAATTTACATCGAGGTCCGGAGAAAAAAAACAAGTTACTATTACTACTTTAAATTTTTATCTTCCAAATCACATATATTTTTACAACGATGTAATTTGAGTATGCTACCCGCTTATTTTAATACTATTAGAAGTTTTCACATTAAAAATTGGGGGTCTGGGGGGTTTCCCCAGGAAGTGTTTTTAAATTTGCGGCTTAATAAGCGGGTCAAACTAACTTTTGAAGTGTAAAAATACAAATTAATGATTTTTAAAACGTTTGGCGGTCCGCAAGATAACCCCACGCGGTCCGGATGCGGACCGCGGTCCGCCAGTTGCCGACCGCTGGTATAGAGCATTGTAAATATTTTTATATCCTTTTTTTTACAGTGAATAGATATTTTTTAGGAAGAATTCTTTTAAAGGAGTAGTAAATTTGTGCATGACGCGATACATTTCAAAGCCAGATTAAGCAAATATACCAGTATTTTATATTTAAAGTTATTTTAAATTAACAATTTTATTTTATTCCGAGAAATTACACATTTGCTTCATTTTCTCCACATGTAGTTGCGAAGTTTTATGAAATTTTATATTAACATTTACTAGAAATAAAGAAGATAACAAGTCCTAATTTCTTATAAGATCTAAGAAATTAGATATTAGAAGATTAAGGTCCTAGGTTCTTTGAGGAGGTTAGCAAGATGAAATTGCCATATCTAGAGCCCTCTGTACATGATCTTAATAGACGCAGTCTAAAAATCCGGTTTTGGGGTTTTTTCCCTTTCAATAAATATCGTCGACCTGCTAAACTTCATTAGGTTGACGATTGTCATCCATATCAATCAACCCACGATTAGTCGTGTAATACTTAATCATACTTTTAATGTAATATTTAATCAATAAAAAAACAATCAGAAAACTCTCTACCCAGCTTAGTGAAACCAATACAAGTAACACTCGCGTCAGACTTCTTCAAAATGTGTTTGAAACAACAAATCGAAACTTTAAAAAAAAATCCGATCTATTCTGAATTCTCTAGATAGATAGCTGAGCAAGATTTCGGGACTCAGCTGAGCTGACATAAACTGCATGCAAATGAAAGTCGCTGAATATGCAAATTGGAAAATAAGAGATTCAGCTTCCCCCCTTATTTCATTCAATGCCGAATGGGGAACGCTTTTCGTCGAATAAAGTTACAGCGTGTTTTACTCCCCCCCCCTAGTTTGAGTACTTTATTCGCAGTCGTCCACTTTCATCGTCTTCCTTAGTCTTTTGGGTCTCCTCTTCTTCATGCTTTGAAAGAACCCGTCATTCCCAGGATCCCTCTTCCAATTGAAGAAACTTAGTTACATTCAATACCTTTTACAGAATCGTACAGAGCGAATGTTAAGGATTTCAATCAAACTTACACTGTGTAATGGAGCATCTCTTAAAATTCTGGCAGCATCTCTTAAAATACTGACAATTCAATTTTAAATTATTAAATATAGAATTAAAATTAAAACAACAATTAAAATTATTCCAAATATAGGCTTGTCTTTCCCCACAATTTTTTTCAGTTAATTATGACATATTTTATTACAGAAAGTGCCTAATAATGTGACGTCACACGTCCCTCTTGGAAATGTGGGAAACACCGTTTTTATCGAAACGCTAGGCTATAAAAAAACTAAAGCTCATTATTTGACACTGAGCTATAAAACAAAAAAGTTTGTTTTATAGCTCAGTGTTATTTGAAAGCGGAATGATAATAAACAAGGCAGGCATGACGCCACAAGCTGTTTCAGCTGAGACAGAAAAGAACCTAACTTTAATTGAAAATAACTTAAAACTTAGGGATTTGAAAGGTAAATTAAAATATTTTTTGGAGGTTTTGAGCCATTCTGAATACATAGAAAATTTTGTTGACTGTAATTATTCATTATGATGCCTCTCTTGTGTAATTAACTGCAAGAAAAATACATTAGAAAATACATTGATTCAATTTGAAGAGGTTTTTTAATACTCATTTATCAATAATATTTTTTAAACACCTGGTAGATATTAAGTATTAGAATTTTCTCTTTAATTAAAAACATGTTTTGACTAATCATCTCTTATATAGAATTTAACAAATTTAAATCACCTATAAAATTGACCCAACCTACCTTATTTAACGCATTGGATGATAAATTATCCTTCCAATTATCCTAAATTATCTTATAAATTATCCCTTTTAGAGTAGGCAATGCATATTAGGGTGGGTCGAAAATATTTGTTTTACATTTTCCCAGGGGCACAGCGACAAAAAGGTGCCAAATGGGCTCAAACTAATATGTGTGAAATATAATAACATTATGATAACTCTTTTTGCCTCCGGATTGGCCTCAAAATTTCGATTACTATACAGGGTGGTCATAAATTCGTGGTACAAACTGGATAGGGTAGGTAGAGGAGACCTAGAAAAGCATATTTCGAAAAGGAAGAGGGGTGGAGGTACACCGTTAAAGAGCCGTTAAAGCCAAACTTATTTCCATGATTACTTATAGTATGAAGGTTAATTGATAAAAAAATTCAGCCTTTCTCGATGTTAGGGGGCCGAGAAAATCGGCAAAAAGTATTGTCTCCATAGGTGTCTATAACTGCCGCCACAGGCCATGATATTGGGGGAGAGGGGATCTAAATGGACTTTTGGGGATTGAAGGACCATGCTGCCTCCCCACGTAGTCAAATTTCCTCTGTTGCCCCCGCGGACGTTGCATACCAGACGTTGCATGCTTTTCCATAAGACCGGACTTTTTTTGTGAGCATTGGTTCTAGAGAACGGGAAGGCTGGGGTAAAAATGCAACATAGGAGGGGAGGTAAGAAAAAAGCTTGGACATTGCGTGCAACATGTGTTTGTTTATTTTTCTCTTGAAACTTGTCCGCAGGCCAGGCCTGAAGGTAAGAACGGACAACCAGCTCAAAAACCTCAACCGTTCAGCTCTGGTTGGTCAATGTACCGGTAAATCATACTACGGAGATGCGGCAGTGGAAGGGATGTCGTTTGCAGTACTGTGGATTGCGCGTTTGGTCCGCATACCTTCGTACATCTTTGTCTGTAAACATGGGACTGACCATTGGCCTTTCTGTTTCAAATAGTGCACCAAATAAGGGAATTATCACCTCAATTTTATGAAATTGTGCTTATGAGAGAATCCTGCTTCGTTTTGCAGCACCACGATAGTTGGATATGAGTTCGAAGACACATGGACAAGGCGCGCTCAGCTGTGGATTTTCTAATCATCACACGGAGTGGTGATTCAAGGTAACGGAATGGTGGTGCATTGAATTCCATTTCTGCAACTCCTGAGTATGATTTACCAGTACATTTACCAACCAGACGTGCACCGTTGAGATTTTGTAGCTATTGTCCGTCCTTACAGGCCTGGCCTGCGGACAAGTTTCAAGAGAAAAATACTCAAACACATGTTGCACGCAATGTACAAGCTTTCTCCTTAGCCCCCTATGTTGCATTTTTACCCCAGCCTTCCCGTTCTCTATAACCAATGCTCACAAAACAAGTCCGGTCTTATGGAAAAGCATGCAACGTCTGGTCTGCAACATCCGCGGGTGCACCAGAGGAAATTTGACTACGTGGGGAAACAGCATGGTCCTCCAATCCCTAAAAGTCCATTTAGATCCCCTCTCCCCCAATATCATGGCCTGTGGTGGCAGTTATGGACACCTATGGAGTAACACTTTTTACCGATTTTCTCGGCCCCCTAACACCGAGGAAGGCTGAATTTTTTATCAACTGGCCTTCATACTATGGGTAATCATGGAAATAAATTTGGCTTTGATATCATTTTTTTCTTCTTGGTGCGCTAATTTTTTATGGCAATGAGTGTATTTTGAAATATCTCAATGGTTAGAACTGGCATTGAAAGATTTCTTACTGGAATCATAAAAATGTGCGAAACCTTTATTGCTGGTTTAGTAGGATGGTAAAAATATTAAATTTAATAAAAATTGATGTCAGAAGGTGGGTATCTTTTGTGGATTGTAGATTTCAACCCCAGGAGAACATTTGGATAAAAGTTAAAAGTTTAGGGTTTTCCATGAATTTTCAGAGGCATAGTACAACCCAAGGGTCCCCGTACGAGTACCTATGTGCAAAAAAAATTATAAACATGTTTTAAGAGTCAAATTTTGAAATATTTTCTTATAAAGAGCTGTAGATCAGTGTTTTCAGCTTAAAGCTCAGTATTATCTTCAAAATTTTTAAATTATCTACATTAATTTTCAAAACTTGCTTGTGTTTATTTTAAACAGTTAAATATGCTAAATTTAAACTTTTAAGAGCGCATAAGTGAATGCTAAAAAGCTATTTTGAGTCAATCCTCCTGCCAAAGAAGTATAATTTATGGGCCTAGGTTTCAATGTATTGCTATAGAAAAAAATTAGGTAAATCATGACTGTAGCAAATGATTACTGATATTGCCTATTGCTTATGAGCGAATCTATTTGACACTTGTTTCAACCTATTTTTGCGATCATATTTTGATTCCAAGACCAGCCAATGAAATAACTGTCTGCTAAATTTAAAAAGCGCAGCAGTTATGAAAAATACAACTATATTACTACTTTTAAAATTTAAAAATATCGTTTTACACTGACCAGACTTGTGGGAGAATGTATCTGAACTCCAATATTAAAAATATGTACCACTGAAAATCCACTGTTTGTTGGAAAAATAGAGCCTCTTATTCTACGCCTCTTTTGTTAATCTATATATATATATTTCTCTTACGTGACACTCACATTTGGCGGTATTTGTTTTCTCCCGTTGGCAACGGTTGGTGTTTTGTTGAAGTTTCCTAAATTTGAAAGCAATCTAAAGATGGATTTAAGTGGAGCTAGAAATTATTTTTCCAATCTGTGACGGTTGTAGCTCCAAGCAAGAGTGTTTACAATTGTGTTTACAAAGAAGTTTTAGAGGAGTGATTAAATAATGGGGTAAGTAAAAGCACCTATATCAACTTTTAAGTATAACATATACATATACATGTTAATAGTACTCATCTGATGTATTTGTTGGCTGATATATGGTGGCTTTTCTTTACTAATGCAACAGTACCCATGAATTTGATAAACACTGTATACATATTTTTCATACACATATTTAATGTTTCCCTGCTGCATATTACTATATATAAAACTCTATTTTAACCAATAAATTTAGTTGGTAATGCAACACAGCTAGGCTGTACCAGTAGGGTGTCTCAAAAAAAACTTTTTTTCGAAAAACCTCGGTCCCCAGGGCTTTTCCCATTCCTTTTGCGAAGTGTATATTTGGACGGCCAAAACGGCCAGTGGCGCATGCGCTGTAGGTCTCGTGATGACGTAGCAGTCTCGGCGCTTAGTGATGGAACCAATGGTACGCCTAGCCGTGGAAGTTATAGTAGAGTTTAGTTGAAAAATAGCCGTGCAAATATACAGTGCCTTCCTTTTGGTCCCAAAAGATAGTGTGTAAAGTTTCATCCCCCAAAGTTAACTCTAGGGTTTGCCTGTAGAGCCCCTAAGTCTGAAAAAAGTGGAAAAAATGACCTATTTTCAGAATTTTTAAAAATTATATTTTCTGATTGATACTGCGATAAAACTGGTTCAAATGTGTCATTTAGGACTTATTTAGATGGAATATATTTATTTATGTGTATTAACTGCACCCTATAGCCCCTATAATTTAAGATTTAAGCTTACTACTTAAGGACGTTGCACTCGCCAAAGCTTATAATGCACTACCGGTGGACGAAGTGAATTAAATTTGAATTTCTTCGAAGGAACTCCCTCAAATGATGCCGTTTGATGCTAAATTGATATTATAAATTAAAAAAACCCTTGAAATAACAATAATGAGGTCTTCCACTTAGCTTTTAATGTAAAAATGGATTTTCTTCAAAATTTCTCTTTTCCAGCTTATCAAACCCAAAATTTATATTAAAAATCATGGTTGTTGTACTTTTTTAGAAACCAAACATTTAAAACTTTATGGGGGTTTCATTTTTAATAAGTAGAATTAAATTTAAAACCGCACAGATCAGAAATGACATGGATATTTCCTATACCAGACGTTAAAATCGATTTTCTTTTTTTAAAGTTTGGAAAATTACTTCCTTTTAACGTATTATTGGAAAATTTTAATTAAAAACTGCTTTCTTTGACATTTCAACCAAGATTCACAATCATTAAACTATTTTCCTAACTTTGAAAAAAGAAAATCAATTTTCACATCTGGTATAGGAATGTTCCATGTCATTTCCGATCTGTGCGGTTTAAAATTTAATTCTACTTCTTAAAAATGAAACCCCTATAAAGATTTCAATGTTTGGTATCTAAAAAAGTACAACAACCATCATTTTTAATATAAATTTTGGGTTTGATCAGCTGGAAAAGAGAAATTTTGAAGAAAATCACTTTTTACATTAAAAGCTCAGTGGAAGACCTCATTATTGTTATTTCAAGGTTTTTATAATTTATAAAATCAATTTAGCACCAAATGCCATCATTTGAGGGAGTTTCTTCGAAGAAATTCAAATTTAATTAATTTCGTCCACCTGTTATATACCACATTATAAGCTTTGGCGAGTGCAACGTCCTTAAGTAGTACGTTTTAATCTTAAATTATAAGGGCTATAAGGTGCAGTTAATACACATAAATAAATATATTCCATCTAAACAAGTCCTAAATGACACATTTGAACCAGTTTTATCGCAGTATCAATCTTAAAATATAATTTTTAAAAATTCTGAAAATTGGTCATTTTTTCCACTTTTTTCAAACATTTGGGCTCCACAGGCAAACCCTAGAGTTAACTTAGGGGGCTGAAACTTTACACACTATCTTTTGGGACCAAAAGGAATGGGAAAAGCCCTGGGGAGCGAGGTTTTTCGAAAAAAAATTTTTTTTGAGACACCCTACTGTACCAGCGTATGGCAAAGCAATCCTACTAGCAAAGCAATCCTACTAGCAGCAAAGCAAATCAATCCTACTAGCAGCAAAATCCTACAATCCTACAAGAAGCAAAGCAATCCTACTAGGGGAACTGCGTCAGCAGTTCCCGGGGGTTGGCGAGCGATAGCGAGCAGGGGACGATAGCCCCCTAGTATAACATATTATATTGCCACTTTGGCAGTTGTTTTTGTATTAATCTAATATAATAAAATTGAATCTAATATAATAAAATTGAATGTGTGTATATATATATGTATGTATATATGTTTGTCTTTTATACAAATCCACATTTTTACTCCGATCTGCACCAAACTTGGTATACATACGTAAAAAAACTCCAGAAAAAACATAGGCTATGTTTCGAAAACTTTTAATGACCCCTTGACCCTCTTTTGACCCTTTTTATGGTCATTTTGCTGAAATAGCTTTATTTCTCCTCAAGAAGAGATCTGCTTACTCCATTGTTACAAAGAAAATGTAATGCTAAACAACAAGTTTTTGAAACACTAGGTACAAGTATATTTAAAAATTTTATTAATAATTTAAAAATCTATTTCAATTAAATTTAAAAGTTTTAAGTATAGTTAAACATATTTTTATTTGAGATTTTATCTAATTTTTCTATTTTAAAAAGCTTTATGGATTATCATGTTGTTAAAATAGTCTCCATGGAAACGAGGATGTAAAATCAAAAGGTGATAATATTTTAGCTTTTAAGAAAGTTGGTTAACAAACAAAAAACTATTAAAACTCCCTTTCAACTAGAAAATATAGTTTTTTTTTCTTAAATTGCAAAATGGAATAAGCTTTATACACTAGCGGAAATAAAAATCCCAACACCAAGAAGGAAAGGAGATATCGAAGTCAAATTTATTTCTATGATTGCACATGATATCAATGTGAATTGATTAAAAAATCAGCCTTCCTGGATGTTATGGGGCCGAGAAAATCAGGGAGGAGTGTTGTCTCCATAGGTGTCCATTACCGCCGTCACACGCCATGGTATTGAGTGACAGGGGCTCTAAATGACTTTTGAGGGATTGGAGGACCATGTTGCCTCCTCAGATAGTCCAAATTCATATGTGGACCAGCGGACGCTGCATACCGGGCTATGTGATTTCTCTTCACTGACCAGACTTGTTTTATGGGTGTTGGTTCTAGAGAATGGGAAAGACGGGGTAAAAATGCAACCTTGGGGGTAAAGAAGAGAGCTTGGACATTGCATACAACATGTGGTTGTCTGTGTTTCTCTTGAAATTTGTCCCCAGGACAGGTCTGAAGGTAAGGATGGTCTACCGGCTGCAAAACCTCAATGACGCAGCTCTGGTTGAAAAAAGCATTGGTGAATCATACTCAGGAGTTGCAAAAATGGAATCCAATGCATCCCCACTCCGTTACTCTACATCACCACTCGGTGGAACGATTAGAAAATCATCAGTTGAGTGCGCTCTCTCCATTGTGTCTTCAAACTCTTACCCAACCATCGTGGTGCTCCAAACCGAAGCAGGGTTCTCTCAAACACAATGTCATGAAATTGGGATTTTCATTTCCTTATTTCTTGCACTATTGGAAACAGAAAGGTCCATTTTCAGCCCCTTGCTAATAGACAAAGATGTAAGAAGCTATTCGGACAAAACGGACAATCCACAGTACTGCAAACGACATCCATCCCACTGCCGCTTGTCCTCAGTATGATCTACCGGTACTTTGGCCAACCAGAGCTGCTTCATTGAGGTTTTTTAGCCGGTTGTCCGTCCTTACCTTCAGACCTGTCCTGGGGACAAATTTCAAGAGAAAAATTTCACAAACACATGTTGTTGTGCAATGTCCAGGCTTCCTTCTTAACCCCCTATGTTGCATTTTTACCCTGGCCTATCCGTTCGTAAGAACCAACTCTCACAAAACACGTCCGGAGAAAGAGGAGAAATCACCTAGCCCGGTATGCAACGTCCGCTGGTGCACCATATGAATTTGGACTACCTGAGGAGGCAACATGGTCATTTAATCCCTCAAAAGTCATTTAGAGCCCCTGTCACTCAATACCATGACGTGTGACGGCGGTAATGGACACCTATGGAGACAACACTCCTCCCTGTTTTTCTCAGCCCCCTAATATCCAGGAAGGCTGATTTTTTAAGCAATACCCATTGATACTATGTGCAATCATAGAAATAAATTTGACTTTGATATCTCCTTTCCTTCTTGGTGTTGGGATTTTTATTTCCGCTAGTGTAATTATTGAATAATTTCACCGAACACGTTAATTCCTGAAGATATGATTAATCAAGGGATCTAAGCAATTTTAAATAATTTTTATAATATTTTTTCCATGTTGTAAATGTGGATATCATTCAAAAATTATATTGCTTGAGAACTAAAGTATTTTTAATCCACCCGGGGACACCGGGATGCGTAATTCGAATTCCCACATGGACGAGGAACAGCCATTGGCAATCTTCCGCTCTGATCGCGTTTTCTCCTCAGCGCGGGCTTTTTTTGTTCATGTTTCACCCCCACTCCGCCATTCCCACAATCTTTCTATCTGTCTGCTATCTCTGTCGTCATTTTAACTCGCATGATGAAGTTATGGTGGATAAATTTGAATACGGACAAAATATTAGTGACGCAGTTATAAAAATAATAACTCACGAAGCCGTAGGAAATAACAATTTCTCGGTAGAACTTCGTTGGAACACCAATAATCACATTATAATCACATTAGCTGTACACAACAATTTACCAAATGCCTAAGAACCATTAGAAACTCAAAAAATTTAAAGTGTTAATTTTGTTTTTTATCATTATTTTTTGATTTTGTGGTATTTTCATTAGAATTTTGTGCTATTTTCATATTGTATTTGAAAAGAAATAAATATTTGCTTTGAATTTGGAGTTTCATGCATTTATACTGTTCAAATTATTGCGTGGAATAGTAAATTATTGATCAGACCTTATTAAAGGATAATCACGACACAAATTATTAATAGATCCAATGAATGAAAAGGTTGTATCGATTGAATACTACTTTGATAATTATTTTTAACACCAACTTATTAGATTGAAATGATTGCGAATATTTCCTTCCGTTCTATATGTGTGCGAACGATCGTGAAGAAACTTAATCCATTTGGAGTTATCAAATTATTCACTATCCGTTGGAGGCCAACAATCACATAATTAAAATCTTTACCGTACATACAACGCATTCGAGCATTTTATTGTGATGGTATCAGAGGTGGCGAATATAGAAAAAAGCCAGCGGTTCTTCTTTTTTCCCCGCTCCTCCGCTCGCGTAAAGGCACTCGTTCCTTGTCCATGTGGGAATTAGAATTACGCCACCGGCATAGGAAAAGTTACCGGGAACAACGGAATATGAAAAAGACGCCTGGGATACCGGAATAATTGATAAATGCTGATCATACAAAATTAGAAATGTAATTGGGAAAACATAAAAATAATAAATTTATACTCTCAACCCGTGCAGGGCCGGGCATATCAGCTAGTCTAATATAATAAAATCAAGTGTGGGTATATGGGTATGTGGGGATGTGTGTTTGTCTTTTATACAAATCCACAGTTTTATTTTGATCTGCACCAAACTTGGTATACATACGTAAAAAAACTCCAGAAAAAACATAGGCTATGTTTCGAAAACTTTTAATGACCCCTTGACCCTCTTTTGACCCTTTTTATGGTCATTTTGCTGAAATAGCTTTATTTCTCCTCAAGAAGAGACCTGTTTACTCCATTGTTACAAAGAAAACTTAATGCTAAACAACAAGTTTTTATTTGAAACACTAGGTACAAGTCTATTTAAAAATTTTATTAATAATTTAAAAATATATTTCCACGAAATTTAAAAGTTAAATATAGTTAACCCTATTTTTATTTGAGATTTTATCTAATTTTTATATTTTAAAAGCTTTATGGAATACCATTGTTGTTAAAATAGTCTCCATGGAAACGAGGATGTAAAATTAAAAGGTGATAATATTTTAGCTTTTAAGAAAGTTGGTTAACAAATAAAGAACTATTAAAACTCCCTTTCAACTAGAAAAGATTGATTTTTTTCTTAATTTGCAAAATGGAATAAGCTTTAGTTATTGAATAATTTTACCGAAAACGTTAATTCCTGAAGATATGATTAATCAAGGGATCTAAGCAATTTTAAATACTTTTTAGATTAATTTTTCCCATGTAAATGTGGAAATCATTCAAAAATTATATTGCTTGAGAACTGAAGATTTTAATCCATCTGGGAAGACTGGGATAAGAAAAATTACTAAGAACACCGGGATAGGAAAAGTTACCGGGAACACTGGAGTATGAAAAAGACGCCTAGGATACCGGGATGATTGGTAAATGCTGATTATCTAAAATTAGTAATGTATTTGGGAAAACTTAAAAATGAGGCGTTTGCTATCAAAACCAGCTTATTCCATTTTTGGAAATTTTACAGGAGAGACAAAAAACTTCTCACGTCCACAGTTCTAAAGCTAAATATGTTTTTTAAATTTTTAACTGTAGGTAGAATTCGATTAGTTTTTCATTTTCCTTTCAGTTGCATTACCTTGGGTGTAATTACGCTAATTAGGTTAGAATGAGCTGACTTTGATGCAAAGACACGATTTTTCATACTTTTTTCAGTTTTTTTTGTTCAATTAAGTTGTGAAGTGGTTTTTCCAATTTATTGGGTTGGGATGAGCTGGGTTTGAGCTATATCCCTTCGCCAGGTTATGAAGGACCCTCTAAACTTTCAAAATATGCAAAAAAGTGGATTTCAGAAAAATATGAAATGAGCTGGTTTTGATAGCAAAGGCCTCAAATAATAAATTTATACTCTTCACCCGTGCAAGGCCAGGCATATCAGCTAGTAATGCATAAATGTCACTAATGTGATTAAAATTGCTTTTAAAGACCCTTATTTGTGATCTTTTAAAGTTATCGACAAAAAAATTTAATTTACAAAATTTTTAAAAGACATGAAAAATTACGTAGTTTTGTTGTATTTGAGGCCAATCCGGAGGCAAAACAGTTATTATAATGGAATAATATTTCACACATGATTGTTTGAGACCATTTGGCACCTTTTTCTTACTGTGGCCGATAGAATTTGTAAAAAAAAATTTCGCCATAGGAAAATGACCCCCCTAATGCATATCTTTCTTTTACTAACATATTAATTAACACACGTAATTATAATCTCAACATCATTAATCGCATAAATGCATTTTTAAATGCTTTTAAAATACTTGATAGTAACTTTGTACCGCATAGAAAGAAGAAATTGATTGAATTAATTATCTAGACACACCAAAGGGGTTCGAAAGCACGTTCATGAGTAAATTTTATATAGTTTCGTTTTTTAATACAGTAACTTCAAAATTAATTATGAAAAGGAATGGTATCCCAAGATGCCCCATACATCACAATGCATAAATTTGCAGACACATCCTGCAATATTATGTAATTTTGATAGTAATCATGTAACTATCATACTTTTATCTTATATCGAGACAAACTAAAAAATCTTAATTACAAAGTTGAGTGAGTATTTTGATAAGACATTTTAATAAGTATGAAACTTTGCTGATGGAGCTTGGATGTTCCACACACACACACACACACACACACACACACACACACACACACACACACACACACACACACACACACACACACACACACACACACACACACACACACACACACACACACACACACACACACACACACACACACACACACACACACACACACACACACACACACACACACACACACACACACACACACACACACACACAAGTGGTATAAGAAACAATAAGTATGAAAATTACTTTAAGTAATTCAGTTTACATTTCAGTTAGTTCAAGCATCACTAAAGTTTGTTAGATTGATCGAAACAGTAAATTTAGCTAATATCCCACTTAGAGGTAATTCTGAAAAATTACATTTCAATCCAATTCTCAAACAAGACGTACTGCACATCGTCATTTTAATTGGTAGAGCGCAATTATGACGACACATCGCGTCTACAAATGGGAAATACTTCCTTTCTTGCAATCAAGAATTTTTTTTCTCCAATCATGAACAAAGGAGCCATTAGGAGGCAGAAATTAAGTTCCACCTTCAAACACCCAGTCTTATCAGGAGAAAGTAGTAACACACAAGGCCAAGGAGGTGAGAATGAAGCACACAACACATCGATCGTCAAATGAGGACTAGTTGCCCAAATGAAAGTACAATAGCTCTCGAGAAAATTCCAGCGCTAAGTACTGGCAATAGAAAGAGCGCCTGCTTCTTTAGTCGGACAATAAATCGGTTCCTGTCAGTTAGCGAACTTTCGGGGGCCTAAGTTCTTTTCATTAGATGTGGGAGTGAGATGAGGAGTTTTGTTTATTTCATTCATCAGAGTTCGTGTTAGTTTCTTTTTATTGGGATGTAGAGAACGTGTGTTGTAGTGTATACTCGGGCAGTTGACGCACGGTTGGTAGTGAAATGGCTTTAATTTCTGTGTGTGTGGAGGGGTAATGAGTTTTCAAGTTGAAAGGATGGAGTATAATTGAATCGTCAGTTTGAAGAAGGGAATAAGTCCCGAAAATGAAAAATTGACTTTTTGTGCTCAAAACGATCTCCAAGCTTTGCTCTACACATGGCTGAAAAGAGGGGAAAAATAACTAACCCCTATAGGAAGATTTGCCCCTTGAAGTTGTGATATCGATGTCCATTCATTTTTTTAAGTTAATTTGGAATTAAAGTTAATTTTTCTTTTTTTCATATTCTTTGTGCTGTAAACTAAGTTAAAATAAAATTATCTCTTAATTTCAATGTTTTTCAAACTTTTTTATGCAGGGAATGTTTCACTGTATTTATTTTTATTTATTTATTTTATTTTAAAAATACATTGCCAAACAGAAAAGAAATTCCGTTTACTTGGCAAGAAAAAAGACACAGTACAAAAGACATACAAGGACAGAAAATAACTACAAAATATACGAATTAATTATTATATTCACTCACTCCAATGATACTGCTTTAATAACTAAGTTTCACTATAACTTTAAATTATATTTGTCTTATTCTTTTAACTTCACCCTTTTGTGGAAACCTAAGAATAACCTAAGGAGAAATATAATTTAAATGTGAATTTAAGGGATTTTTAAAGGTTTTCTTCATCAGAAAAATTTCATAAGGTGGAAGAAGGGAATAAGTCCATCAACTTATTTTGACTGTAAAATATTTTGAATATACTTATATTTGTTTTGATGATTGCTCTGTTTTCTAAATAGGGTTCTGAACTCTCAGTAAAAATTTGGTGGTTATACAATGAAAATTGCATTACTGATACAGTTTTTTTTTCGATTTTCTTATTCCCTTCTTCCAACTAACGATTCAATGAGGAAGTTGCATGATTTTTTTTTATTTTTTTTAATCGATTCCTCTTGCAAAAATAAGCAACTACCCAAAATTTGAGGCCGATCGAGAAATTTTTTGATTGTCAAAAAAATTAACAAAAATCCCCTTTTTAAAAGCGCGCGAAAACGCCAAGAGTTTGGATGTGACGTCATCTTATACTAAACATTGTTGTAAAGCAATGGAGTTGATGGTATTATTGTTGACGTCATCTTATAGTTTAAACAATAAACGTTTTCAGTCACGTGTTTTTTTCTCAACTTTTAAATTAAAATATTTAATTACCTGTACATTTTTTTTGAAAAACTGACTAGATATTTAATTTTACCATACAAAAAACCATACGGAACACTTGTTTGTTTTTGAAAATATGACACATGCAACTTCCTTATTAGTAATGTTCTGTTTTTTCTATAGTATAAGTTTCATTTGAGATATTTTATTACTCCTGTGCTTTTGAAATTAAAATGTTTGTCTTCAAGCTATATTTATCAAACTCTAAAACTCAATTTATCGTTAATTAGTGATAATAGTTAAGGCTTCAATTGAAAACAATATTAAACGAGAAACTTGTAGTTTAAAGAAATGGTGAAGTCTAAAAAAACTGTATCGATTGTATTTGAGCTAACTATCGAATGAGCTTAAATACTGCAGGGCGAAACACTTTTGCAAAGCTGTGTAGACACAATAATGAACACTTTTAATCTAAAGCGTCATAACTGTGTTGCGATTAAATTGCGAATTTGCTGTGTGTAAAAAATATAGCGTTGTGTAAAAGTGTTACTTAAAATTTTATAGTCAGGAAATGTGTTCTTATATGATAAAAGTTCAACCAATACCGTGCAAAATACTATAATTGTAAAAAAGGACAACGTAGATTTATATGCACAAAATTAAAAGTTTATTTAAGTTTTCGTACAGTGTTTCCTATCCACGAGCGCTTAAATGAGTTATCATTTTTGATAATTTTTTTGAACCAGCTTTTTCATTACATAGAAGTGTCCTTTGAGTCGATTCAAAAAGCTGATGTTGGAATCTAAATAAAAATACTACCATCTCTATATTTTTTAATAAATAATATATAAATTCCTGAACTGATTGCGCAATAGTTGAACATACTTCCAGGCTATTCGTAAATTATTGAGAAACTCACCAACCGTCTCTCCTTTCAATACATTTCGAGGGAGAAATAGTAGGGTGGGTTGGGGTAAAATGGGACAGTTTTAATTAACTCGATATAAATCAAATTTAAATGGAATTATTTTCGCTCACTTTTTTTGTATTATAATCTTTTATCTGTTGGCAATATTTTTCGACTGTCAAAAATTTAGATTAATGAATTTAAGAAATGAAAAAATATTTTATTTGAACGGTAAATGGTGTTGTCGAAAAAACAGGGTTTACCAACTTCCAAATATCCTATATATTGTAATAAATTACAGCATACTTTTGCAATATTTTTCCATAAAAGAAAGTCTGAGAGACATTTCAAGCCAATCCGCTTAAAAAATATAAAATATTTTATCTTTTATAACAATATTTTGCACTTGGGGTAAAATGGGTCATAGTTAGGAGGCCTTCTGTATTAAGTAAAACAATGTTTTTAACTTATCTCCTTCAAATATACATTGAACTGTCAAACAAGTTTATTTTTTCTCCAAATGAAGTATTTTAATTGCTACATTTGAACAATGTTCATTAACTTCGGACTTTTACAATTTCATTAAAATACAACTTAAAAAAAATTTCAGATAAAAACGGCTTAGCCGATTGCCTTTTTTCTTATTTTCATATATATTTATAGTAATAAATATATTTTTGCCATCTTTTTGCAATGAGACCCATTTTACCCCACGTTGGGGTAAAATAGGTCATTATTTTGATGCTAAGTTAACCAACTTAAAACTAAAAAATATTTGATAAAATTAAGTGAAAATGTTCTGAAGGATTGTAATGTCAAGATCCAATTAAAAGAAATCCTTAAAAAGTAATAGTTTTGATTAAATAAAACTTAAAATGTGAAAGTACCTTAAAAGTGACCCATTTTACCCAAACCCACCATACAAAAAACATGAATCACAGTGGATCTCACACAAAGGCCATCAACCATCCCTTAATATTTCGCGTGATGTCCATGTGACGTCAACATAACCAAGCCATCAATCACAGGCAGAGTGATGTGTGGTGGCTGTAAAATAATTACCAGTTCCTTCGGAAGAAGGACCCTCTTTTCAATGATGGATTGTTTAAAGTGTTTGAAAGATTGCCGCACTGTGATGAAGGAGGGACTGTGGTTTGTTTTAAGAGAGGATGCTTCTTCTCAGGGTTGGGTTTTCTAATTGTGAATCGGATGAATTGCCTTTTCTTTCCAATAAGTTTGGTGGAAATCTTTTATGTTGTTTCGAAGGTTTTCTATTTATTTATTTAAAAGACAGCACGCGCTACAGAGAAAAATCCATTTACAGTGGTGAAAGAAAGTGGTGGCCAATTAAACAGCAAAATTACAGAATTACACTTGTGAACTGAACAACAAAATAGTTTCACACATTTCCTAAAAACTCTTAATGGCATGTTATAAAAATGTCAAGATCCCTACAATAGGATTTTATATCGAAGTTCGTTATAGTTTTCATATAAATGTAGAAAGTTTTTAATAGTTGAAAAGTGCAATAAACAGGGGTGATAAGTAATTTCAATGAAAGAATTTAAACTCTTAATTATGAATAATTTGGATTTAAATTTTCCTTTTAATTTGTTAAAAGTGTTATTACAAATACTTGATGTAGTGAAATAGTAAAAATGTTATCCTATTTTTATTTCTTGTTATAGGAACCTACTTCTATAGTAAGGAACCACATTTCACATAATCTATTACTATAGGTATAGCCACTGAGCTGGTTCTTTTATTAAAAGAGATGTAGACTCGCACGTATAATCTTATACTGTGAAAACCTTGCCAGAAAAATGTCGATTCAGAAAAGGGAATACTTTTGAACATTAAATTATTTGCCTGTAGGGTCATTCCAAAGTGACTAACGTAACATTCAGACCAGATTTCATTTACCTTTTTTGCTTAAAACACAAAAAATTAAGATAACAATTTGTACTAAATGGCCTTTTTAAGTGCAAGTATGATTCTTTAGTAAATTCCTAAATTTATTATTTTTTAAATCAATGTTAATACTGATTTATTTTAACAAACCATCATCGTGACTAACGTAACGTCATACTAATCTAAATTCCTCTAAAACTTGAAAAGGAAAACAATATTTAAAGATTATTTTCTCATAAACAAAGAATGAGTTTTAAGAATAATGCACAGTTATCAAAAAATATTTGTATTTTTTCTAACAAATTAACACTTTAAGCTTAAACGGTGTGTGACTAACGTAAAAAAATAAAAAAGAGGTAGGGAATGAACAAATTATTTATTATTTAAAAAGTATCAAAGTTGGAATGAAGTATAATGACAGATATTTAAGTGCATTTCATTTTTTAAACCTTTTATGTTCATCAATTAATTTTTTTTCGATCAGAATAGGAAAAAATGGTAAATTTCCTTTTAGTTAAATTTAGCTTAGTTGAGTTATATTTAGTAAAATATAAAGTTTAAAACAGTTGATCTAAAAATATTTTTGAAATTGATAAATCACTGTGGATAGACTTGATGAAATTTAACCATTTTCCTGAACCATGTGTTATTTTGTTCTAAAATAACATTCCACTAGATTTTGTTTTTGTACTGTTGCCAAAATATTGTCCTTGAATGTGTAACAAATAAACAGATGGGTCACTTTTAAAAAAAAGAAAAAGATTTGTAAAGAAAAAAAATTGGTCTGAAGGTTGACATTAAACTGGAATGACCCTGACTACAATCTTTCTAAAAAGGAGTTCAGGTGCTAAAGAAATAAATATAAACCAGAATCAAATTTAAACTCAGCTATGCTGTAGAAAGATAGAAATCAATATATTACCAACTTGCAGAAGAAAGATCCGTTTTCCTGTCTTCTAGGTTAGAGATAGGTTATATTTTTCTTACTAAAACATTTCCTGACATTAATAAGCGTAAAGAAACAAAAAGAAATGTACTCCTAGATATTTAATTAATGTAGTGTGTGTGTGTGTGTGTGTGTGTGTGTGTGTGTGTGTGTGTGTGTGTGTGTGTGTGTGTGTGTGTGTGTGTGTGTGTGTGTGTGTGTGTGTGTGTGTGTGTGTGTGTGTGTGTGTGTGTGTGTGTGTGTGTGTGTGTGTGTGTGTGTGTGTGTGTGTGTGTGTGTGTGTGTGTGTGTGTGTGTGTGTGTGTGTGTGTGTGTGTGTGTGTGTGTGTGTGTGTGTGTGTGTGTGTGTGTGTGTGTGTGTGTGTGTGTGTGTGTGTGTGTGTGTGTGTGTGTGTGTGTGTGTGTGTGTCTTGATTTATCATAAAATATACAAGCCAAAAAAAAATTTTCTGTCTGAAATTATAGAATTTAACCATAAAAATATTCATTTTTTATGCCTAGTAGTTGGTCGAAGAAAAAAATCATATAATCCAAAGTAATATTTGCATAACAATCTATACTTTTTCTAACCACGAATGCTAACTGAAACTATACTTTTGCGTGACGGGAACGCATCGCGTGTGAATGCTTCTCGGGCTTCATTTTGCTTTTGCTCAGACTATTTATGTTTTCAGATTTCTGATCAAAACTAGCTCTGGCCTCCATTGTTTCTCACATTGATTTGATTTCTGAATAATTGTGTGCAGCAGGAAACAACTGTTTGCGTTTCCGAGTGCCTCATTGTTTGTAATCGAACTTGAGAGAGAGAGCGCGCGTGTATAGACGGATTTTTCCAATTTGGACCCTGGGAAATGGAATCGCACAATGTGAGTGCAGCTTCGTGCTATTGTTGCCGAATGGGGATTATTATAAGGGAAATAATTATCTGTAACGCAGGGGGAATGAGCGTGAGCGTGGTTTTGTTGTGAGGTTCTATAAATGTTGAGCGTAATGTAATTGAATGATAGCACTGCAGGTGGAAACAACTTCGTGTACTTTTAAAAGCGGTCGGTTGTAGAACATTAAAAAAAGGCACTGTCTAGCTCCTCGAAAGTAACAACCAAACTCTTTACGAATTTCGCTAATGAAATCTTAATTAACAATAGTGTCACCCAGGATTTGAACCAGGGACTTCTTGGTTAGTAGACATATACTATAACCACTCAGCCATCGAGGCTGATGCCATGACTGCTCCATAATATAATTTTAATGTTATCTAGCTGGTTACTGCGCATGCTTCAACTTTCGTGGATATAGACACTTCGTTAAAAAAATATTGTGATAAAAATGTGGCACGACATAATTTTTCTTTAGACTCGGGTGTTAATCTTTGATTAAACAATTATTTTTTATATCATAATATACCAAATCATTGATCAGGTGCCCCTTTCAAGCTCTCTAAGTAATTCAAGGGTGCAATCCCATATCCAAAAATAAATTTATTTCTGTCCCGTTAAATTTACTGTCCCTTTAAATATCGCTAAGCTGGTATAGATGTAAATTATTCAACCTATTACCTACCAATTTATATTGATCTCATTGATATAACTATAACTGCATATTTCTATAAGTTAATTTGCAAATTTTGGAGCTTGCAGAGCTTTGCGATATTTAAAGGAATAGTAAACGGAATTGAACCATTGTTTCTTAAGATTTCGGAATAAAATATATTATTCTCTGAGTTCAGCAAAATTTGATTAGTATCTGAACGGTAAAATCTTCTCATTTACTTTCAAATAGAATCACTTACTCATAAAGTGTTTAAATAATCTCAAAACAATCACACAACTCTATACTAGACAGCGACTTAAGTTGAACCTACTACGTCACTAACAAATAAAGTAGTTCCCATCGCGGTGTCTGAATTTCGAATGAAACAAAGAACGTCAATTTTAAAATACGATTATTTCGTTAAACCCAGGTATAAATATATGTATTTTCATCACGATTCTCGTACCGAAACTCCTCCTATCAACCCAACAGGCTTTGCGTTTACTCCCTTTCTCCTTCCGCGTAGTGACGTACTGGGTCCAGGAAACGTTGCTGTGAAGTATAACAAACACTGTTAACACAACAAGTCTTTAAAAACAAACTTAAACTTGGATGATTAGAGATTAACGCAAATTAGTCCCCGAGATGAACCATTTTAACCCTGCTGTTCTGCTCCGACTTACTCTACGCACGTAGTGTTCGGGTCAATATGACCCGATACAAAAAATATCACTTCTAGCGGTAAATCTATGGTAAAATTTTAGAAATAGGTTAAACAATAATAAAATAACTGTAAATAAATGTAATTATCAAGACATAATTGAATTAAGTTATGAAATACGTATAAAATAATGAAATTAAATTAAAAATATTTGTAATTGAAATTTGTAATTTTTTACTATTTTGACAATTTACATATATGAAAATGGGTTTTAAACAAGTATGGCACAACAAAGTAGTACTTTTTTATTTTTTTAGTCTGAGGGACCGAAATAAATTTAAATTTTTTCTTTATTCTTTTACTTTTTTCAATTGATTCCCTCCTTTATGACAGGTTTTAATCTGCTTTACTATATGAAAATAAGAATGATTTCCTCAAATCTTCAAAAAAAATTTCATTTAAACATTTATTTTCCTTCTATTTCTACTAAATCCCATTGAAAACGCATTGCAGGTTTTGCGAAATTACTCATTACTACAATACCTCAAATTTTCTTTGGCGATGATTTTTTTTCTTTTCCAGCAATAAATTTCATGTTTGAAATCTTAGGAAGTTATACTACCACAAAGAGTTCACATTTACCCCATACCTAATGGTTAACTTGGTCAAAAGACAATGGCAATGAAAAACACCACTAATTTCTCATTTTGAGTAATATTTTCATTCGGATAGCACAAGTTTCGTTTCATTAGTTACTTTTAGTATTCTAACGGAAAGGAAATACTTCATAAAACAAATATACTACAAGAAAAAATAAAATTTGGAAATATTTTTGGATTTTGCCCAACTGAATCAACCTTATGACCTTCCACGTGATTTAATCTCAAATGACAAAAAAAAAGAAAAAAGAAAACCAAAATACAAAAAAAGGATGTTATAATAGTTTTTATTCTTTTCTGTCGAGTTATTCCGCAAAAAAATATGAAAAGGTTTGAGCAAAACGAAAAAATTTAGCATCGGGTCATATTGACCCAAACAGTACATTAAGACTATGTTGAAAAATATCCCTTGCAAATTAAAATAAATAAAATTCCTTTTAGATTTAGATAGTTATATGACTTTCCAACAAAGTCATGAAGTTTCATTAAAATACCTCTATTCAAATTTTTTTAACACGCGACTGAAAATTTTTTTGGGTCAAATAGACCCTAACAGAACAGCAGGGTTAATCTCTATGCCTCAGCCTCTTCTTAGTATCCAAAAGCCCTTCCACCCTTTATCTATAATTGCATCTCCACGATTATATTCCAGACTTAGCTTTTCATTAGATCGAGTCCTAACTGCACCCCGGTGACCTTTACTGGCATCAAATGAGGAAAATCAGTTTAAATTCTCGCCTGACAATATCCCCTTTCTATCCGGTAATGCGTCCATTGAAGAGTGGTACGAGTCGCCTTACGTTCGATATTATTCAGCGAGGAGTAAGTTTAGAATTACTGCTAAACTTTCGGTATGGTTACATCCATAATCTCTATTAAACTATTTTTGAACCTCTAAAATTACTTTATAACCAGAATACTTTACTTAGAATTAGCGTAGCCTTTATATTCAACCTATATTAAAGGGTGAGTCAATTTTTATTGCTTCATTAGTTTCAATACAACAGCATTTAACACGAAATGTTTAAACTTCAATCCAAATTCAGCATTTTTTCTAATGTATGAGCTTAATTTGATTAATTTAGATCCCCAGATTAACTATAGAAACCCATTTTTAAGACATCAAAGTTCTGGATATCCTAGGTTTTTTCTATGATTCGAATTTCTATATTTCGGTATTTTTCAAATAATCGTGTGCATTACAAGTTTTTTTCAACGAAACATTTACCACATTAAATGTTACATACAGTGAATAAAAACTAATCCAAATACAAAAAATGTATTTTGAGGTATCCTCACATTAGTTGTTAATTTAGAGGTGATAATTACCCTTGTTCCGCTTATTATGCTCACTTATAATCACTGTAATTTAAATTTTTAAATTTATTTACTGATACGTAACATGACTTAGTAAAATGGGTACTTACGTATTATCCCGTCGACCGTTCAGTGGCCGTCTAATTCAGCGGTACTTCAATTGAAAAGTCAATGGGATTTGATAGCGTTTTTGAATAAGCGGCACGGACGACGGTATAATACGTAAGAACCGTAAAATATTTTACGTTTTAAGTGTCATGGGTTGAGTTAATTGTTTTCCAAACTAAAAGTGCGTACACACTTAATCAGATATGTATCTATTGTTCAAATCCTAAACATAAAAATCAGTTTGTTATCAAGACTTTTAAATGAAATCCTTACATCTTATGAACTCGTGGAATAGTTTTATTCTCTTGAAGGCAATTCAGACATTCCTTTTATAGCGCAATACGTTTTGTCTATACCTACCTAATTGAAATCCTATTAACATGGCTGCCTGCTTGACTCGTCTTTTAAACAGAGTAAAGCGTCTTTGTCTATTAGAGGAGACTCACCAATAATGGATCACTGAACCAGAATTGAAGACCCTCCCTATTGTCTAGAGAAGATATTGAATAGATTTGTTTGAATCGGCTATTCCTTGAAAAGTTACTGCCCCAATTTGGATAGATTAGATTCGAAACCTTTCAAATGATTTGTCACTTAAGAACCCATTTTGTGTCACGCTAAACTTTGGTGGAAAACAATACGTACGCAGTTTGTACGCCGATTTTCAGAGCTTTCTTTGGCTGGTTTACAGATCTGCTTGGACTAGAATTTATAAAACTATCTCAATTTTCTTATTACAAAATTAAATGTGTTTCAAGGTAAAAGAATATAGATTGTTAAAAAAATGGTTATTTTTCTTCTAGAAGTTCTTGGAACACCTTTATATTGAAAGATACGAAATCTTCATATTTTTAACACGACTATTTATGCTTTGTGATAGTAAAAGTTCTCCCATTGGAGATATAAACAAGAAATTTATAAATATATGTTTGATGAATTCAGGTACATAATTCATTTACATAAAATGATTGCCAAATTAGATTTATTTTATCTTATTTAATTAAAATAGAGCTTTTGTAACAACAATGATTTTAAACAGAGTGGGGAAGAGTTCAACGGCATAAACCAAAGTTGCACACATTGCATTGTAAATGCTTCACACAAAAATAAACACATTTTAAACAACCCTTACGGGGTGTTGCAAGGTAGAACACTTGGTGCTATATTACAACCGGGTGCCACTTTTCTTTGCGACTTTTTTGGCACTAATCTTGGCATCAAAATCTATCCAGTATATCCACTGGGTTGCTAGAAAATAAATTGCCGCCCTAGTTAGCTATGCCAAAAAAAAAACAAGTGGCACCCAGTTGTAGTAAGAAACCCAACACTTTAGCACCTTCTTTATGTTGTAAAAGCGTTATGAATGTTTGGGAAGAGTTATAAATGTGTTCGACAAATTGTGTTGCAAGATATGTTTAGAATCTGAAAGTGCTCTTAAGTTTGGATCGAAACACGAAAATAACAGATTTTCTGACTCCACATTTATAATAACACTTTTATAACGCTATTTTTCTCACACATAACACATTCGCTACATAATCACAACAAGAACGTACAAAAGTGTTTCACGCATTTTCAGTGTGCTCTACTCACAACTAAAGTTTTTAATTTCTGAATGAATTTAGATAGGAATATGGATAACAAGTGTTTCTGTTTCGAACCGATGAAAGTTTGTATACACTCCTTTTTTTCCAGTTGGTTATTTTCATTGTTCTAAGATCTTTAAGAACATCATCCAACCATCTCACTTTGGGTCTTCCTCTAGGTCTATTGCCCATTAGCTTCAATTTAATGGCCTTTAAACTCTAATTTTGTCATCCGATCTTTCAATGTGACCCAACCAAGCCAGTCTCTGTCCTTTAATAAAACGGATTAGTATAATTTCATTTTTTACCAGGATCTCTAAATCTCTGTTGGTTCTAATTTGGACTCCATTATCATTCATAATCGGGCCGTAAATTTTTCTGAGAATTTTCCTTTAAAAAATTTCCAAAGTATTTAAATCTTTTTGAGATAAGGTCCAAGTTGATGGGTTTATCCACTTTATTGTAAAAAGTAAGAGGAAATACCCGAATAAACCTTAACACCAAATATAACAATGCAACAATCATCCATGCAATCAATCAACAATCAAATTACTCACATATTTCCATCTAATAATGCTTTTAGCACACCATACACACCCCCAGTTTTCTCTTCGCTCTAACTTCCCAACCCCCTCTTTGAATAATATAAATAACATAAGTCACAATCCCCAAGCAAGTGCTAAAATTACACACCCATCGCGAATATAATGCAATCTCATTACCATAACTCTTTCCGCAGATTGGTCCCCTTAATCACTCGCTCCCTGTCAACACTCAAATATACAGATTGCGGTTCTAGTGTTGCTTAAACGTGTAGCCGCAGAGCAACAAATCAAACTTCCGAGAGCTACGACCTGTTCATATCCGAAGGGACTCGGTTATATTGCTACTGCTACCGCAGATAAGAAAGAGTTGAATCTAAAGGGGATTCCCTTATGTTTGCGGGGGCAAAGGACACTTTTCAACAATGTCTCCTGGGGCGGGTGAATCACCGAGGGCTTTGGGTGTATCACAGGGCCAATTAAAGGCAGGACGTGTGTGGACTCAATAAATGGGGAGGCACTTTTGTGGCTAATTTTGTGGCATTGGGGATAAGGTTTCTCTTTCAGGAGCGATTGGCGATGACAATACAAATGATGATGGAGCGTAAACGTTAAGTGGATTCGCTTGCATGAAAACCGTATATGAAATGGGAATAAAAAAAACTTTCTTTTTCATGAAAAGTAATTGCGAAGTTGATTTATGTTGAGTTAGTTTTACTCCCCCTTAAATATATGAAGAAAGATTAATTTTGGCGGTCTTTTGAAGCGTAGTTATTTTATGCTCAAAGAAAGTACCTAAAATAGGTTTAATTAAAGGTTTTTTTTATTGCTAAAAGTTTTTATGCTTCCTAGTATTTGTATAATGTATGCTCTAGTTACTTTGATAGAAAAGGGTATATTTGAAAGTTAATTAAACTAGGACATATTATCGCATTCTTTTTTGAGCAGAGGTTACAGCTTGTTACACGACAAGTCAGGCCATACTTGAAAAATATTTTTTATTTTTAAATATTTTCTTATTTACTGTTTCAATATTGGACTTAAAATTTTTGTGACATTTTGAATGAAGAATGAATTTAATTTGATTTGGTTTCTATCACAGAGTAGAGAGATTAACAGAGATACAAAACCGCCGTTTTCCTCTTTAGGTCATTAATTTAATTCAGACGCATATTATAATTCAGTTCACTAGCAGCCAATCAGAGAACGCGAAATGTATTTGATTTGATTTTAACACTGATTATAGGCGATTTGGATTTGAATGACAGCTTCAGTGGGCGAATGACAGAATTAGCAGGAATAGCGTGGTATTGAAGGAGGCGGGTCCGTCTGGCCTAAAATTTTTCAATGATAAAAGCCCTGTTAAAAAAGTTGCTATTAGCGTCTATGGAGGTGAACACTCTGTTTCTGTGGTTTCTAATTTTTAATGTTTTAAAAGTAAATTGAACAGTGTCTTTTATTACACCGGTGTATTCTTTGCTTAGTTGCCTCAAAAAGCTTAGTTATTTAAAGAAAAAATTCCATTCTGACATTTCTTGTCATTCTCTTGTTGGTTTTCCGTCTCGAAAAGAAAAATTATTTGTTACAATTTTAGATTGCTTGATTCAAAAGATTAGATTCTAAAATACAGAAGTATTAAAAGTCATAGCGTATATTTATCGCAATAATGATTATGGAGTATTTGTTGATAGCAGTGGTAATATTTTTATCCTTCAACGATGCGTAAACAAGAGGTAAATATATTTTGCAATGCATCCAAAAATGGGCCGTGGGGATCCTAGTAGTTAAGGCATCCTCTTTGGGATTGGAGGGTCCCGGGTTCGATTCCCGACACTACCAAATACCCACCAAGTATAAGCGGAGTACGTGCTCGTTAAATTCCTCGCTGAAAGTCCTGTGGTTGGTCATGGCGCAGTTTACCATGGGTCCAGATCCCTGGAGGCTATTTCCCTCTCCTTCCGAGACGTGGCAAAATTGTGGAGGAGGTGATAGATGGTGGCAGCATCTATCATCCTAGTTAGAAAAAATAAATAAAAATAGAGAGACGAAGTGGTTCATCCTAGAGTAAGCGAATGTCTCCTAAACTCAACTACAATAGCAACCAAAAACAATACAGGCTGGATTCAAAATCCAGCTGCGAAAATCTAAGATAAAATGAGTTCAGGAGGTAGGTATATGAAGATAAATCATTTTTTCTTAATTTTGACTGGCTTAAAAACAATTAAATTATCATTTACCACGTACAATTCAAAGCCTAGTGTAACTTCTAATTGCATCTCAAATCACAAAGCACAACTTTCATTTAAAACGGATGTTTCTGCATACCAACAATCCAGAACCCTAACAAGCATGAATTTCAAGTCCCTTCTCAAATCAGAACTTCCCCACCCCCCTAGTTACTCACGTAGATCAAATAAACCGGTCCCTCCTAGCCCAGAGAATATACAAATTCTCACCATACCTTCCCGTCCATTTTAATTGGTATTTATGACTCGGCACCGGCTCCCTACAAAATCCGTACGTGATTTCATAACACTTTTATGCCTCTTCCCGGCCATTTTTTCTCGGCGTTAGTTAAGCAGCCTAACATCATTCTTATGCGTGATAATGTATGCATACGAATAGGTGACTGTATTATTATTATTATTATTATGTTTATATTGTTATTACGGACGTTATTCCGGCGGAAATAGTGAGTGAAGGTAGCGTGCAGAGGGGAGTGTATTTCTCTTTCGGCGAGTTTCCTCACTTTTAGGCGTGTGTTATTTTGTACCTCGGATTTTAATTAAATTTCGCTTCTCGCTTTTGGGCTTTTCTAAATAAACCCGATTCGCTGTTCGCGTATAAGGAGACAGGTTTGCGATGGAACGCCGGTCCTCGTGCTAATCTTCCTTCATGCGTGAATTCTAATCCTTTAGTGGTGTGAAAAGGGGTGTCGAAGTATTGAAGCGTCGCGTAGGATTTTGCGTTAAGGTGATATGGGAGTTATATTGTATTAGTTAAATAGGATTTTGGCTAAGTTTTCTAAAAGGGTGTTAGTTATATTGTGTGAAATTGGTTTCAGGTAAGAGGTGTTCTTTACATATAAGAAGCTTCTCTAAAATTAAGGCTGAAAACTTGATTCGCAATTTAAAATCAAGTTTATTCGTTTGTATGTACAGTACTGCAAACAAAAAACGACTCAGTCTCCGTATCTCCGGCACGGTTCGTGATATAAAGACAAATAAGGTGTCATTTTTCATGATTTTAAGTATTCTTTTACCAAAAAAATTTTCAAGTTCTTGGGGGGGTCATCTTCATATTAAACGAAGCACCAAATTTCGTTTTTCCTATGGGAGACATCAAATATTATAATTTATTCTGAAAGAGAACCCCCCATAACCCCTAAATACGAAGTTTCATATCTCTGCGTCCACAAGTAGACCCCTCAGAATTTTTTAAAAATTAGAAAAATCCGATAAGTTATCTCCTGATAGCAAAAACTGGTATCGGTCAGAGCTCAAAATAGAAATCGGCTTAAATACATTTGGCGACTTATCTATAATTTGTCGCATTTTTTTTTCAAAAATTTGTGCTTTTAAGTCAGGACTGGTTCTGGTAATAGCGGGTTTCGTAACTACATTTTGTGTGCTTTTTCGGGAAGATGCTTAGTGAAAATAGCCATTTTGTTCCTTAGAATCTGTAGTTTTCGAATCGCAATGGTGGACAGCCGAATGCAAAATTTTATGCCCGTTTTCTCCTAAGTTCGTGTTTATAGCCGTAAATTAACGAAAGGAAAGGTGCCTTTTTACTCCCAGGCGAAGAAGAATTGCGGTAATAGAAATCTGTCAAAGCTCTCTAGGGATAGGGGGAGAAGGGCAGAAAAAAAACCACGAAAATATAAAAAAAAATTCGGCACCAAAAAAGGTTAAATGTTTTGTAAAAGGATACTTAAATGGGGAAAATGGCAAAAAAATCTGTTTTCGAACGGTGTGCCTACATAAAATAGGGGCTGAAAGTCGAAGGCAAAAAGAACATGAAATTCTTAAAGTTTGAATCGTTCAAAAACTTATTTTTCACAATGAAGAAGCAAACATTTCAGGCTAGTTTTTCCCTTTAGATACTTAACAATACGAAATACCATGGTAGATATTTGGGACCTGCGATTAGGTAGGGGGAGAAGGGCAGAAAAAAAATTCCAGTTTTGATACTCTTCGTGGGAGTAAAATTCAAAAATTTCTACTTTTAGTAGAGTCATAAGTGGTGCAAATAAAGAAGACTGATGCTTGACTTGTAGAACCTCCCTTTAGAAAAGCTTTCCTCACATTTTAAGGTGGGATGGAAGCGTTAAATGGAATATTAGGAGTTATTTATAATGTTTCATGAGAAAATAGGGTCCATTTTAGTGTAATAACGTAGAAATCTATAAGACTCTGTAGAACTGGTAATGCGATAATAAGGTACTTTCATTCTCAACCGAGCGGGGATATTGATTGGGGCAGAAAAAAGTTTAAATTATATTTTACTGAGAAAAAGAGTAACTATCCAGTTTATAAGGTTTTCAGGACTGAAAAATTTGATTGGGGACACTCAGGGTGGCCTATCTTGAAAAGAATAACTCAGCTTTGGGGGTTGGCAGGATGTAATAGAATACAAATTCTATTTTTTGACAGATAGCGTGAAATTTCTTGTTGTTGTTTCTAATGCCACTTGGAATATCCATGCTCCATCCGCAGTGCGTACAGGATTTAAGGCAAAGGGGGTGCGGCTCCTGAGAAAGTGAGGCCCATGAAAGGCAGGAGTCCGACTTAAGCCTCGGATGATAGATGCTGCCACCCTCTATCGCCACCTCCACAATTTTGACATGCATCTGGAGGGGTGGGAAATAATCTCCAGACACCTGTACCCAAGGTAAACTGCGCCATGACCGACCTCAGGACTTTCGGACCCACAGATTTAACGAGCACGTACTCCGCATATACTCGAGAAATTTCTTGAAAGAGTTATATCGAATAAGTCAATTTCTCTCTCCAACTTTCTAGAACGGGTCACCCGACAATGGAATTTAGGGACCGAGATAAGGGTAGGTGGTCGACGCAGAAAAATTTTGATACATTTAATTTTAGTCGTATAATAGACTAATTAAGATTAAATATCCACAAAATGAGAAAATTCATCAGACATGAATGCGAGACACATATTAAAAATTGTTTAATGGAGGGTAGCAGGATAAAATAGAATATTAGGGAATATTAGAATAATAAAGTATTACACAATGCAAGAATTACTATTTCTTACAATCACAACCTTTTTTAAAATATGATGTTAGAAAATATAAGAATATTTAACACCGTTTCTTACAGCTAAAAAAATAGAGAACTACTAAGCATTTGTTTTTATAAATCAGATGTCAAACTGAAAAATTATTTATTTAGTTATGTATAAATTCCAAAAAATGCCAGTATATGATGAATTTCAGCCAATAATGAAATCGTCGGAAAAACTTTTTAACTTTTAAAACTTTTTCTTTATAAAAGAAAAACTAATCATGGTAGAACTACGATATTTTAAACAAACATACGATTATTTTTTATAAAAAGATTGACATTTCGTTTTTTTTTAATTCCGATTAGTTTTGGAATTATTGACATTCGAAGTTCTTGCCGTTCACTAGGGAAATAAATGTATTTTACATGTCTTGATATTTCTTTCTTGGATAACTTTCACTAGTATTATGAGTTTGGCTCGATGGTTGGCGACTGTTTTTAGGTATTGCGCTTTCCTACAGAGCGCGCAGAAATATCCTGGCCTAGTACTCGTAGAGAAGGCTCGATGAAAGTTTGAAATAGGAAATTTAACATAGGATGCTTCAAATTTTAAAAATTTTTGGGGGGTCTATTTGTGGACGCAGACATGTGAAACTTCGTATTTAGGGGTTATGGGGGGTTCTCTTTCAGAATAAATTATAATATTTGATGTCTCCCATAGGAAAAACGAAAGTTGGTGCTTCGTTTAATATGAAGATGACCCCCCAAGAACTTGAAAAATTTTTTGGTAAAAGAATACTTAAAATCATGAAAAATGATACCTTATTTGTCTTTGTATTACGAGCCGTTCCGGAGATACGGAGACTGAGTCGTTTTTTGTTTGCAGTACTGTACAAGAAACATGAATAATTGAAATAGGGAAAAATATTGAAATTAAAAACATTGAATGATTTAAATACCCCAAGGATCCAAAAGCTTTTCCATGGGGGAAGGATTTCTATTATAAATGAACATGAAACAGAATAAGTTGAATCAATGTTAAGAATTGCAATACAAAACTTTATGTGGAATACAAAAAAAGTAATATTCTCTACCATCCCATCATACAAGTTTAAAACAAAAACAAAAAAAGAGTGTTGCTGTTATTATTTATAATAGAGATAAATTCTTCCATATACAATCGATTTCAACCAGTTTATTTTGTAAACTAATTAATTTTGTTCTATCTAAGAATTTGAAATTTCCCCTGATAATATCTGAATTGATCTTTTCTTGTGATTCCATTTTAATTACATATTACATGCAAATAAACCACTTTTAAAAGACTGATTTAGCTCCTTATTTATATAATAGTTTTAACAATTTTTAATTAATAATTTTTAACTTAAAGATGATGCTGCGTTTTTTTAAAAATGGTATGTAGATAAATAATATCTAACACCTATAAGCTAAATCTATTGATCTTAAATCCCTTTTTGAAAGATGGCTAGAAATACTTAAATCAAAATTTATTTTACTAGCATTCGGTGTCTTTAAAAAATAGACCTCCTTAGAAAGACCTCCTCTGTTAATAATATCCTAAAATTATATCACATTTTTGGCGATTTTTTCGTTGGAATTTTTTTCTCGAGTTATCATACTCCTACTTAAGCTTTTATTATAAAGTCAGTTATGAGATTTCAGCAAAATTAAGCAGACAATGTAAATCATTTTATGTATAAATTATAATCTTGTTTTGCCAAATAAAAGTAAATATTATTAGATAAACATTTTATCAAAATAAAGATAAAAGGTTATCTCATTCTTTTAAATTAGTAAATAGGTATAAAATGTTTAATAGATGTTAGAGCTCAAGTGTATTTCTTACAATACGTCCAAAGATTGTCCTGCATGGCGTAACCAAATTTCACCTGAATTTCTTTTTGTAAGTTTATGAAACCGATCTGGCAAATGCTTTAACCAAATAGAAAAGACAAGCTAGACGTATTTGAGATCTCCGAATGTCATTTTGTGGGCCGTATAAATAAAATTAAGGCTCTGCAAGCACAGCACGAAATCCTCAATTCACTTGATTTCCTTTCGCCAGCTCGGACACCGAAGCCGAAACTCTATCTGCCGGATACATCCGGAGTTAGTTCGGACGTGAAAAAAAACGGATGGATGAGAAGAGAAAAAACATCTATCCCCGCTGTAAACAAAGAAAAATAGACTTATCTGTTCCCCACTCGTTACAAAACAGACATTTTTTTGCGAAGAAAAATGTGTCCGAGGTGCTGTTGGGTATGATATCTGTGTGAAAGCTCCGTTGGGCTACACTTCTTTAATCCAATTTAGGGCTTAGGAATACAGGGAGAGTGATATAAAAAAGGGGACTGGACGAAGGAGAAATAGAAAAAAAAAGAACTCCTGAACGGGACTTTTAGTGTCGAATGGCGTGAAAAATTGAGAGGAACAAAATAAAAGGAAATTCCAAGATGTCGCACTTTTTCTTCGGCGTCATTTATTTCTCGCTGAAAACGTCACCTTTTCTTCCTTGAGCTCGTTTAAAGTAATTTTTCTCGGAGCCGTCGAGGAATTTAATGAAAACCCCCACAGTATACGCAACGTGGGAAGCGTTGTTCTGGAAGTTATATATAGCGGAGATATTTGTGTGTTTCCCTCCCTCTTTCTAATGTTTGCTTTGAAGTGTAAAAAACGACGCATTTGTCCGCAGTTTGTTGCCATTCGGGGCGATTTAATTATATCGATAAATATAACGGAGGATTTTTATTTCGCTGGGGCAACTTTCTAACGGAAACTTTTGGAGAAACAAATGCCGGAATTGAATCTGACATAGTGCCTTAATTGTCGCCCAATAATGTAAAAGCATCTTTAAAGTGAAGCGAAATTTTTATCCAACTTGAGCTCTTTTGAAATCATTAAAACCCTGCAGCTAATAACCCCGTTTCCGTAATCTGGCAACACCAAGGATCTTATCTCTCTCTTGCTTCTTTTTTTCTAAATTTTTAACGAATTATGCCAGTCTTGTTGCCAAAAGTAAAGCGAAAAATAAGATGTAATTGTCGCCGTTAACTGTCAGGATAAATGAGTTTCTTGTTTTGATGTCAATTGCTTATGTTTTTAATAATGGAAACTGTTTCTGTTTCGTTCGCTTTGAAAGATATGAGCTCTCAAAAATTTAATACCCCGGTTATTATTCCCGCTGCGAAAGAAAAAGAAAAAGGAAGTAAGGGAACATCTCAACTTTCTTTTAAACGTTTGAAACGTCCCGTTCAATTAAAGGCATCGATTTTCTTTAGAAACAGGGGATTGCTTTCAACTTACTTTTGGAGCATATTCAGCGATCTCCGAAAAGAAAAATCATGACTTACATGATTTAAATAGTTCTTGTTTTCAATTGCAAGTAATTTTGATTCCTTTCTAAGAAATTATGAGGGAAATGGATCATGGAATTAAAAATGAAGTAATTTTAAGAGAATCTAATTTGTATGTAAGCTTCACTTTGGAATTTTTTAGAATACCTTTATTAAGTATTGAGGAAACGGTAACATATCGAGCAATTTACTTTCTTTTAGACATGGATATATTTAAAATGAATCTTTTAAAAATACTTTTTACTCATATGTGTAAATGCCTGTTTCTCAGATATTTAAGATATTTTGACAGCAATTTTATGATTTGTTTTTTAAAAAATTAAGATTTTGGCTATCAGCTTTTTTAAAAATAGAACCAATGAATTGCTTCAATGTAAAACTATTTAACAAAATATTTTGCTATCTTTTTAATATATTGATCAAGTGATGGTATATATTTCTGAGATAAAGTATTTTAAGTACTATTTCTCAAGTTATATTGCTTGTTTTGAGTTCATTTTGTTAATTTCTTACAAAACTTTAAGTATGATAATCTTTTCCTAAAGAGTTGCATTTTTAAAATAATTTATTAAAACAATATTAAAAGATTAGGAAGAATGGAAACAATTATTCACAAAATTCCTACAAAAACAAACAAACAAACCATTCTGGTCAATCAACTTCCGGAATGTCTCTCCCATTCATTTCTCCATCTTAAGGTGACGTCTTGCCTCACTGATAAATTTTATTTCCAAACATCTTGAATTTACTACGAAATTTAAGACAAAAAACATTATAAATTAATATTTATTAAATAATAAAAGTTATCAGAAAATTCAAATTACTAATTCGAATTATTATTTACTTTTATTTAAGATTTTAAATGAGCTGTGTCAACTAGTAATAGGAGAGCAGATATTCCGGAAGTGGATTGAGAGTAACTAAGATGTTGAAAGTCGGTGCTTAAAGTACAAGTAATAAGGGGTCATCTATAAATTACGTGAGGTCAAAAAGGGGGGGGAGGGGTTTGGAAAAATCTCACCAAATCTCACCAAGGGGGGAGGGGGGTTTGATTGAAATCTCACGTCAACTTTTTAAGTTAGAAATTATACGATTTTCTTTCTTTTTTAAGTATGAGAAAGGAATATATAAGAAGGAAGGAGAAAAATTATTTTTGAATAACCTCACGTGGGGAGGAGGGGGGGTCCAACAAAATCTCACTAAATCTCAACAAGGGGGGAGGGGGGGTCCAGAATTTGGAAAAAACACCTCACGTAATTTATGGATGACCCCTAAGCAACTATTACAAGAAATGACATGAAGAACTCAGTAGGATAGTTCAAGTAAAACTTGTAATGTGCTTTGCATAATGGCAAGTTTATGGTTTTTACTTGATAAATCTTTCTGACTTGGTTCAGCAACAAGCTAAAAGCACGCCCATTACGTAAAGGATAGATAATAAAAACGGGGTAAAACTAAAACTATTCTAACCTAATGGCACTTAAAGTTTCAGGGAACTTTTACTCTAACTAAAACACGGATTGACTGCTCGAATTTTTCTAATTGAATCTCATGTTCTTATATTTCAGAAACTTTTCTTATTTAAACTATCCGAAACTAATAATTTGTCACTAAGTTAAAATTGAAAAACGACGTTTGATTTGCACATAATTTATTAAAAGATATTAAAACCAGACATGTCTGTATCTGTATATTTTATAGTTTTCTTTTCAATTTAAACATGTGTTTCTGTATTACCTGTAACTGTGTTTCTGGTTGTTGCCTATATTACTGATAGCCATGTTTACATTTTTCTTACATCGTCATTTCACTGACGAAGAGGGTTCAGTATACCCTCGAAACATGTCTGGTTTTAATATATGTTAATAAATTATGTGCAAATCAAACGTCGCTTTTGAATTTTATCCTAATTTGCACAGTTTTCCATTTATATTTTGTCACTAAGTATTAAATATTTATTCGGCAGAGATAAATTTCTTTTTCTAAAAACAAGCCAAATTCAATAACCTGAAGTGAATTTATATTGCTTCTTTGACAAGGTATAGTTAAACCTTACCCTCCTTTGAAATATTTGCATGCTGTCTGGTACTGTGTCTAAAAATAGTTTGACTATAAATCCATTAAGTGCAGTTAGTAAACCTTAAAATCTTTTACTATATCTAAACGGGTAAAAAGATCAAGAAATGGTTTAATTTATTGAAAATATATTTGAGTAAGGAGAGAAGTGAAAAATGTATACTTTTTTTCTTAAGGCGACACATTACCCTGACAAAAAATTTTTTGTTTTTAATATTATAATTTTGATTCTAATTGCATATTTAGTGGGCTAATATAAAATACCCTTTCCACTAAAAAAAAGTTGGATTTTAAAAATCAGTATTTTTAAAATTCAAATTTTTTAAAAATTTTGACAATTTTTTAAATCCCTAAGGCTTTTTTAATTATGGATATTTTTGAATATTATTTTCATTTCTGAATTCGTTATATCGTACTACACAAAACTGTGCATGGGTTTCTTTCTTTCATTGTTACTTTATTTTCTAGAAAATTTTTCCTGTAGACACCCCAAAAAAACTTGAAAAATTCATCATTTTTGACTTTAATATTTTTTTTTAAAAAATCTAACTTTGTTAGAGCTAAACCCATGCACAGTTCTATAATACATATATGTCAGAATATATATACCAATTTTCAGACTTATATATCAACTACATAAAAAGCCTTAGGGTTTCAAAATATTGTAAATACACAAAAATACAACGTGGAGAAAATTCAACTTAAAATTTCGTTTCTTCATAGAAAACCCTCATAATCGCATCTGAAAAATGTGAATAACTTCATAAATTATTAAGATAGAGCTCTGAAATTTTGAAGACACATTCAGAAAGATTAATGGTATGGATTAAGCCAATAAAATGTTTTTTGATATTTTGATGATTTTTTGGGTACTGTGTCGCCTTAACCAGATATGATAAAATGAGCTGAAGAAACTGTCAAAAGAGGTTAATACGTACGTCCAAGGTAAGGTATAGCCTTTAGTAGCATTGTCGAAGAAACGAAAAATGATATCAGTAGACCTTAACTTCCATATCTTCTAATTTTTACTTAATTTATGGTTGTAATATAAACGGTTTAAAATTACTTACATTTTACTGTACTCTAGGGTTATGGAGTGAAAATGTCAAATTTTTTACTAATCACAAAAAAATAATCGAATACCAAAATTAAAAACATTAAAATATCATAAGTACCAGCGTTCCTTTTTTTTATTAACATATGTTAATTTTGTAGAAAGTTGGATCTGACCAATATTTAAGTGATACTATTTTACTCATGCCGCAGGGCACAGAATACCAAACAAGACTTCTTAAATAAGCAAGGAAGAAGAGCAATTTAAAAAAATATCTCAACTTAAATCATTAAATGTTACCGTTATACTTGACATAAAGCTTACTTAAAGTTTTGAATACAAACATTTTTGAACTTTCCAACTACAAGTATCAAACTATGTAGTTGAATCCAAACTTTCCAACTACAAAAACCCATCTGAAGTTTCCCTCGCCCACATTTGACTCAAAAACTAGAAAACTCGCCTATCGGAAAGAATCTGAACATAATAAAAAAACCCAACGCCCCGTTATCTTTCACACATGATAAAACCCCTTATCCAATCACATCCCCAAAACACTTTAGTGGAAGCAAACAGATAAAACACCGATTCCGGCCTTCCGACAACGGTAGACTGGAGCTGTGACGGCATGACAGTTTACAAGATGGAGCACGGGGGGAGCCGAAGAAATACACAGGGCATAAAAAGCCCATTAAAGAACAATATGACAGATCGATGGGGAGGTAGCATCCTCTGAATTTAGCGCCACTTTACTATTTCGGATATAAACGGAACGCTTTACGAGTTTTGTGACACTTTTGGAAAATCGCTCTCTTCTCTTCTTTTCGGAGGATGGAAGTGTTCCGGGGTTCCCTGGAGATGCCTGGAGTACGTCCGATTTCGGAATGGAAGATAGTGGGGGAATGAAGGGGATAAGCGTTAGTTGGGAAGTCAAGAAATCTCTCCGTTTTCAGGAGCTCTGAGAGAACTTTTTGTGCTGTTTTTGTAGGTTTTTAAAAAAAGAGAGTATCAAGTCTGGAAATAAGTTTTGTTTGTACAATATCTGGAGTTTTCTATTGAATTTAAACTATTTGATTTTATTTTCAATACACTAAGAGAAATGTTCACATTTTGGTATGAAACTTTTTGGTTATGACGACCCAATGCTTTCAATTTTGAAACACCAGACATTCTCAGTTTCAAACAATTTAATAGTCACCACTCAAATTATGCTTATCTTTAGTTTATAATTTGAAAACTGAAGTTTTTGCAAGTTTGTGAGAACGTGTAACACAACGTTGGGACGTCGCAACTCAACTTACCGGTTTACTTCCCACGTCAAAGTAACGTGGCTATAGGGTCGGCATAACTGTAACACATTGCACCCTCTTTATAAGAATGTCATGGACGAATTAAAAAATGAGTACATGAGGCTTTATTTATTGAGTATCTGCACATTTTCAAAAGTTAGTACCTGCATGTTTTCAAATTTGAGTAAATTTGGATCGTAGCCTGTTTGAGTGCGTGATATACTCAGATTTGAGTAATTTTTACTCATTTTTAAGACTGTCGTTTTAAGAGTGTAGGTTCAAAGATTGAGTTTTGGGAAATTTGTTTGACATGTAATTTAATTTTATGCATATGATGTTTGCATGATAAATTTATTCAATTTTCCTAAAAAAAACGGAAAAAACCCTATAAACTAATTACAAATAATATCAAAATGCTGGCGAATATGAAGCAATTTAAAGAACTATCTCTTTACAATCAAAATGGAGAAGTATATGGTTTATCACGTAATAATTTTTATTGTATGAAATATATCATTTAGCTTTTCAATTTTAAACGGAGAGAAACAAAGGTAATTTGAAATTTCAATTATTCAAAATAAATTTAGGGAAATATGTGCATCAATGATGCCATTTATTAAATAATTTTAAATCCCCATGGTTTAAAAAAGTAATTTATTTAAATTTCTATAAATTTAAATAAAACCCATAAAATCTGTAGAAATATTAATTTTACAGACGTACTAATTTAATACAGTAATTGTGTAACGAGGTGAACTAAGTGCCGAGTGTTCTCAATAATAAAAAATCCAGAATAAAAACAAAACTAACAATTTATTAAGATATCAACAAAAACATTAGTAAAAATAAAAAGCCCTAACATACAACCTCATTATCAAAGCTCCTTAGGAGCTGGTAGGGAAACTGGTGCCGAGAGTAAGTAATAATACAGGTAAATAAAAAGGTTAGTACAAAAGAGTCTCGTGAGAAAACATCAGCAATCCTTAAATAGCTTTGCCGGTGAACTAGCGTTGCCAATAGCAAAAAAGGAAAACAACAAACGTTCTCAATTCAGTTATGAAGCGGCACCACAATTGTATAAAACGAGCTTGCCAAAATAATTGTTTGGGTTATGGGTATTGCTGACTTTTTCCAGGAATTTGTTTTTTCTGTGTTTTTTTTCACAATAAAACGCATATAAATAATATAATCAGACATTTTAGTATTACTTGAAAAAGTAAGGTTAGGCTAATGATTTTTAGAAATCTAAAAAATACTCAGAACAGATCGAATGTACAGTAATCGTTACAGTCATGTAAAACAAAAATGTAAAGATAATTGTCACGAAATACATGCTTTGATATGAAAAAAAATTTAGATATAATTTTATAGATGTAAATAAAAACAGTATAAGTAAATGATCATGAAAATGTTTTATACTATATACGTATGTATAAAGAAATAGATGTATAGAAATGCATAGATCAGTATGTTTACTGAGTAAATTACATCTATAAATTTCAAATTCAAATTTATTCAACAACAACATATACACGACAGTACACAACAGGAAAAAAATGATAATGAAAAAAAAACACAGAAATATTTTTTTAATATCCCAAAGGAGCCAAAAAATGATCTTCCATGGGGTTACAGATTGCCTAAAGTTATTGAACATAGAAAAATAAAATAAATTTAATCAACATAAAAAATACAATAAGAAAACTTATATGAAAAAAAAATATGTCATATTCTCGACCATCTCATTTTTACAACTTTAAAATAAAAAATAATAGTTAAAACTAAAAAAGGGGGTTGATGGCACTGGCTAGATGTTTTCTTTTCTGATATTTTATAATTTAGATGTAAGTTATCACCTGGCAGAATTTAATAGGGTTTCTACATTATTTTGATTTAAAATAAATAAAGTACCAAGTTTTTTAAAAGGTCTAAAGTTTGGTTCTATTTGAGTTTTGTACGGCGATTTATTAAATAGAATAGCAGATAAATAATCAAAATACTTTTTAAATATTTCTTTATAAGGGGTTGGTACAAGATAAAATTTTTTTCTTCTAAAATTATGATTATTATCAAGATTAATTTTTGCTACTGTGGGAAATAACACAATTTACAAAGATAAGACTATTTAATACAAACAATTGTCGAACATTTAAAGAATTGTATTTGGAAAATATCTTAAAAATTTTTCATGTAAATTTAATAAGAGTTTTATGTTAGTAATATAATCACCTCCCCAAACCGAAATTCCATACTGAATACGAGATTGCACCCATGCAAAATATAATTTCAAAAGTAACTCAAATTTGATATACTTTTTCAAATGATAAAATTTAAATAAAATATATCTTAATTTGCTACAAATTAAATTTATATGATCTTTGAATTTCCAGTTTTAGTTAAAAAGAATGCCTAAGTGTTTTAAAGAGGGGGTGTATTTAATGCGATGACCGTTACATGATTCTTGTTTGCAATCACAAAATTTTAGATCAAGATTTATTTCAGATGCAGCCTTTAAATTAAAAATTATATAGAATGGTTTTTTTTCACATTTACGTGCAATTCGTTTATGTAAACCAATCATAAATCATTTTTAAATCCTGATTTATTATATTTTCAAGAGCTTCAAACATATATCAGTATACAAAATATATATCAGTACATTTTGTAGTACAAAATTCGTTAGCTTTCTGAACATCCCTCTCATTAGGTGTAAACTCACAACTCTCAAGCGTCACCTCCAACCGTGGACCGGTTTTGTCCTTGTTAGGACTCATCAGCACGGTATAGGTTGGAGGTGACGCTTGAGAGTTGTGAGTTTACACTTATTGTCCGCTTAACCAGCAATAAATGGTGAAATTCTCCTTTCATCCCTCTCATTATTTTAAATGCATTTCAATTTATCCAGAAAAGGTTTCTATCTCCTTTTATGCAAGAGAGTACAACATAAAGCTCCTATATCCCTTCATAAGTCATACCCTCTTTGATACATCTCCCCATAACCACTCTCCAGGGAAAAAGATTGAAAGCGCACAAGGAACACAAGAAAAACAACAACACAACCTACCTCACACGAGAAAAAAAAACCCGAAATTCGCTTCACCTACCTAAAACGAAGCAAGAACGAAAAACTCTCGGAATAGATTAACCCGCGCGTGTATAAATATTTATGAACCGTATGTCTTACACACTCCCCCTGCATACTGCTCTTAAAGGCGTACTCTCAATCTTGTCAATATTTTTTTGTGCCGCGGATGATGTACAACAAAAAGGGGAGAACTTAAGGAATAGAAAAAAATCTCATCTCTGTGTTTCTTCTTGCAGGACTCTTCTGCAGATAATTCCGGCAAGAAGTCATCCATCTCGGGCGACAGCAAGGCATCCTCGTCTCTTCTCTCATCATCGCGGTGCGTATAGCTTTTCTTCTTCTTCTTCTTCTGTTCGTGACTGTGTTGTTGTTGTTTTGTGATGCTGGGTTGAACTGTTTCGTCAAGTGCGGAATTTCACGCCGCGTTGGACGGCTGATGATTGCGGTGCTGCCATTCGGGGATTGATAAATAAGGAGTCGGTGGTGCGTGGGGTCGCTTAATGCAGGATGAAGGAAACACCAGATTTTTTTAATACTCCGAAGAATTCTCTGGAAGGTGCCTGTTTCATACTAATATACGGTTAGAATTGTGAATTAAATTTGAAAACCCACAAATCTTTGTTGGATGCTCGAAAAGTAAAATCCCGTGGGATAAATCATAACCATCACATGGATTCTAAACACTTATATCTTTGAGTTTATATACATTTTATTTGTTTATTTCTTTTAAAGCTAATTTTCAGACTGAATACCAACTGGTAGCCAAACCTAGAAAACTGAATAGTTAAGACATACAATGAGGCCTTCGTATGATGATATTTAAATATATTTTTACAATTGGCCAAAATGGGGGGTTAGTTAGGTTCCGTAATTTTCTAATTGTTTTTAGGATGATCCTATTTGTTTGCCGTTTTTGTGTGAATGTTACGGGTAAAGTGATAAAAAGGGATTTATAAATAATGCCCAAAGGGGTAGGCGGGCAATTTGATAAATTCGATGGAATTTATAAATAAGTATTCCTCACTTTGCTCGAAGTACTCCGGCATTAATAATAATGCCCGAATTTATCACATTGCCCCCGTAACATGTATAATAATGTTTTTAAAAATATAAAAATACTTTGAATAATTTATTTTCACATTGCCCAGAAGAAATATAGGAAGTATTTTTTTTATATTTACGTAGTTATTGATGTTATGGTATTCATAAAAATAAATCCCATGAAAACTACTAAACTTCTATGCCTATCCTCAAAATTTTCATATCTTTATGAGGTAGATAAAACTGCATATACTACTAGTTTCCAAATTTAACCTTATTCTGAATAGAAGGCTGCATAAATCAAGCTTTTCGAACTCCTTATTTAAATGATGCAGCCTAACATTTTGCTTTAGAATTTCAACGTTTTAGAAAAGCACCATATGAAGCTCAGTGGAAAAACTCCATATTCCCTATAGAATTTTGGCCGTATGTTTGAAATCCTAAATTCTTTAAACTTTTCTTTCAAACGCATTTTTTATTCATGTAAAAAACCTCAGTTCAAAATATCTATTCGTTTATTCAGAGTCACTATTGTCAACTGAATATTTTCGCATTTTTTTTGTTTTTATCAGCTGCCATATTACCTATCTTTAAATCAAATATTTTGTTTCTATAAATAAACTATACTGTCAGGTTAAGAACAAATATTTTTATATTGTACTTAACAAAAATATAATTAACTTGTGAAGATGATTTTTTTTTCATTTATTTATATGGAACAAGAATTTAAATTAATATGTGTATATTTTTCCAGACAGAAGAAAGACGAAAAATAATTATATTAACTTATTAAATTATCACAATGAACTAGCTTATCACAATGTTTTTAAATCTCATGTATACGAACGAGTCACATAAACACAGTACAACGTACGTGAAATTTAATATAATTTGAAATGAAAGCTTTAAATGAGTTAGCATAACGACATTTGTCTCCATTAGTAAAACAGACAAACGAGGTATTATTGTCCAACTGAATATCTCATTTCATATATTCTCACAAAAGAATGTATTGCAATCACAGTATGAAGAGGACATGTTAATTAGATCCAGTTTGTGTATGCAGCAGAAACTTTAATGACGTCTGTTCTTTTGTTGATTAGTACAGCTTCTAAGGAATAATTTCTGTTATTTAGTGTCAGTAACGAAAAAAAAATGGCTCAGTCAGTGATGTTTATTGAAAGCTGGGCTGTAACTGTCAAGACAACTTAATTGCCGGTGAAGGAACGTCGATTTTATTGATTAATTGGACAAGCTTCTTCTTAGTTATGGTAGATTATGTTTGTATTTTTATGGACAAAACATTCGGAAAAAGTTTCTTAAGCTCCACGTAATTTTATTGAATGAATGCAGCTACTACAATGAAGTTGCTAATTGCCTTGGAAAGAAGCCAATCAGTTTGGGAATGGATTTCTTTGTTTTTAACATTTCTTTTTTAAAAATTTAAGATGATTCATTCTGAATTAGTTTAAGGGGACTCGGTACCAAAATTTTTATTTTCTTAAATTTACAAATTTTTTGAAGTTCTTTAAGGTCAAAACATTTGTAATGACCATTTAAACATACTCCAAGCAAAAAATATACTTTTTAAAAAGCAGTTTTAAAGAAATTTCAAAATTTTCAAAAATTTTAACCAAGTTTCAAAACGCTACTTCTTCTTCAATTATGATAATTTTGGTATGATTTTTTTACCCCAACGTAATCTATGTTATTTTCCAACTATGCATTCATATTTGTGATACTTGTAATAGTTTTTAATAAAAAATGTTTTTCTCCTAAAACCTCCAAAATATCATGAAAATAAACACATTTTTCACTTTAAGACCTAATATTGTAATCTGAATCCCTAATCGGAATGCATTACTTTATAGAAAACACTATGGTTAATATATATGCTGAGTTTCAAGTTAAATAGTCCATTAGAAAAAAAGCCTTAGGGTTTTAAGTGCTAAGAAAGTAGTTTTAAGAAATATTTATTTTAAAAAATATGTGGTAATAGCCTGAGAGCTGGATGCAAATTTTGGGAATGATAAGGTGCACGAGATATTTCACCTGGAACAGATTCGATTGATGATGGGAAAACTTATGTCACCAACGCCAGAAGGCGGAGTGGAAGCTTTCAGTTCGAAAGGGGGGGTCGAACATGCAAACAGCGTGCGGTCCCTAGCGACAGAGATTTTGAGGAAATCGGTTGAAATTTTGCACAGTTTAAGGAGAGTGTAAATAAAAGATAATGTAGCATTCTCAAAAGTATAAGTTGTGTTTTAAGGGTCGTAGAGAACTAAACGAATTTTCGAATGTTTATATGAATGATCTGTACGGCCGACGAGGTGCAAGGCTGGACATAGGCTTAATGTATTGAATAATGTTAGTAAAAGTTAGGGTAACACTCCCAGAAGACTAAGTGGAAGACAAAGGGTGGCCAGAAGTCACCAAAGGTGCAGAAAAATCTTAAAACCCGAATCATTCGGAAACTTCTGGCTGTTTGCATATGTATAGCTGACATATAGAACAAACTATATGCAAACAGCCAGAAGTCTGAGTGGAAGCGTTCGGGAGATATTCAGGCGCGAAGTACAAAACCGAATAAAAGCGCGGGGTCCCTAGCGACAGAAATTTTGAGGAAATCGGTTGAAAATTTGCACAGTTTAAGGAGAGTGTGAATAAAAGATAATTTAGCATTCTCAACAGTATAAGTTATGTTTTAAGGGTTGTAGGAAACTAACGAATTTTCCAATGTTTATATGTAACATATGACTTATAACACATAACTTTTCTCTTGCAACAATGACTAATAATATGCCAAAAACAAAGCTAACAATGACTTTATATTTATAAGCGTATTATTAGTCATTGTTGCAAGAGAAAAGCTGTCAAACGACATGGTGCTCTACCACTTTACAACTGAATTTCCCACGATCATTTTCAATCAGCACCGTAAAATTTTTACTTGGTCACTTCTATGCATAAAAGGTAAAATTTAAATTTTTAGAAATTTAAAAAATACATAACTTTCATATAAACATTCGAAAATTCGTTAGTTTCCTACAACCCTTAAAACACAACTTATACTGTTGAGAATGCTAAATTATCTTTTATTCACACTCTCCTTAAACTGTGCAAATTTTCAACCGATTTCCTCAAAATTTCTGTCGCAAGGGACCGCGCGCTTTTATTCGGTTTTGTACTTCGCGCCTGAATATCTCCAAAACGCTTCCACTCAGACTTCTGGCTATTTGCATATAGTTTGTTCTATATGTCAGCTATACATATGCAAACAGCCAGAAGTTTCCGAATGATTCGGGTTTTAAGATTTTTCTGCACCTTTGGTGACTTCTGGCCACCCTTTGTCTTCCACTTAGTCTTCTGGGAGTGTTACCCTAACTTTTACTAACATTCTTCAATACATTAAGCCTATGTCCAGCCTTGCACCTCGTCGGCCGTACAGATCATTCATATAAACATTCGAAAATTCGTTTAGTTCTCTACGACCCTTAAAACACAACTTATACTTTTGAGAATGCTACATTATCTTTTATTTACACTCTCCTTAAACTGTGCAAAATTTCAACCGATTTCCTCAAAATCTCTGTCGCTAGGGACCGCGCGCTGTTTGCATGTTCGACCCCCCCTTTCGAACTGAAAGCTTCCACTCCGCCTTCTGGCGTTGGTGACATAAGTTTTCCCATCATCAATCGAATCTGTTCCAGGTGAAATATCTCGTGCACCTTATCATTCCCAAAATTTGCATCCAGCTCTTAGACCATAACTGTGCTCAATAAAAATTGGAAACTTGTTATGCTGAGAATTCGCGCATCACTATAAAATTTGCCGAATCAATTTATGAGTATAGACATCGATTTGAGCCGACGTGCTGGCCGAGTGGTTAGCGTATCTGACTGCGAAGCCGTACGTCCGGGGTTCGAATCCCCGTTTGGCATGGATGTTAATTTCTGTCCTTGTGTGATGAATGAATGTGGCCCCCCTGTAAAAAGGGATTGTGCTAGTAAATGTGTGTGTGGCACGGGTAACAGTACCTCGGCTTCGGTTCACAGGTGCTTGATGGGTAACGCTAAGTAGGTACTTCTTAGGGCATTTCAGTGGTAAATGGATAATGTCCAGTAGTACCCGCCCATTGGAAAAAAAACATCGATTTGAGAGCAAAATCCTTAACTTTTTATTTTGACCGATTTGGAGGTACTGAGTCCCCTTAATCAACAAAAACTTTTATTCCGTTATAACTTCATTCGTTCTATTGTTAGAAACTTTAATGAACTGTAGAACTTTAGCACTTACACTATTTTTCTCTAAATTTTAGTGTATAAGTCATTTAAAAGAATAAAATTATTATAAACTGTAGTCACGCACACCAACTATTTAAAATCTATATAGAACAATTAACAAAGCAAAATTGCATATGCAGCTTATTTATCTTAATGTATTTAGTTTATACTTGAAAGTAAACAAGTTTGTTTAATTTTATTTTCAAGCCAGCCCAGAACCTTAAAAAGATCGATTTTGATAAATTATAAAAGAGCTAATATTTAACTTTCCAACGATGTATTACTTATGCCTGTAATCGGTTTTAAAGCATACTAAAAATTGCTTTAAAAATGCAAACAACCCAAAATTCTCTATGCCGCGCCAACTTCGAATGCAAATATCTCAAAACTGTGTTTTTAAACCTTCGATGTCCCTCTAACCCTAAAAATTCCTTCCATTTAACTTTTAGAAAACAGGGGTCTAGTTTTATTGAGTGATTTGAATTTAAATCTAATTAATGAATGTTCACTGCAGTATCAACTTTTAAACTATGATTTCCTTGAAGAAAAATTGATAGATATTTCCAAAACTAATTTTTGTAAATAGGAAATGTTCTGTTTATTAAAAGCTATAGTCCATCACTAACATATAGATTTTATGCACTCTTTTAAATTTTCATTAGATTTTAAGACAAAGATTTAAGATTTTTTTACTCATTAAATCAAACATTTAGATTTTATATATTAACACTCTTTTAAATCTCCACTCTCCCAAATAAAATCAGTGGGATTGAGATTGACAAGCATATACGAGTATTTTGTAGGTGTTTTTTCAAAATGTAGCATTTTGATGCTTTTGACGCTATTATCTGGTCTACTTATACACCACATTTTTTTCAAAAAAGACCCTCATACCAGAAACTCTTAAGAACTTCTTCGGCGTTTCCATTTCCCTTTTCAACCAATGCTTTCACCGACCGTATTTTTATACGAAAGCAACACTGAATAGGACCTTTCCTTACTATTTCCTTACTTTTTTTTATCTCTACACGCATAGGATACCCTAATAGCCGACAAAAGACGCGTCAAACTACGAAGATGAAACCCTTCTCGTTGTTGGTATCCTTTTTTCATTTCGTCTTTTTTTCTTCCTTCTAAAGCCAGGGTCTTCCTTTTCGTTTTCCTTTCCTAAGGTATCCTCTGGGATAGGAGAAAAAAAATATTTTCGAGGCTCAGGAGCGACAGGCGTAAGAATTCGGAACCGATGGCTGTCCAGTGAGATTTAGAATATAACTTGAGTAGGGGGCATTCAAACCGTTTCAATGCCCGTTTGGAAGGGGGTGTTTGGGAGTTTTTAACGGTTCAGGAGTTTTGTGATTTTTTTGGAATGATGGGGATGGTTTTGCGTTTTTTTTTTCATTTTGAGGCGGGATTACGTTGTTGAAATTATTTTGTGTTTGAATTTTAATCGTGTTGACAGTATGGTAAGTTGTGGGTGTGAATGTTTTTATAATTATTTGATGGAATTATCTTTTAAATCCTTCAATTTAAAACTGGTCCAGTGTCTTTTTAAAGTATCATTACATATTAAAAATAATTTATTTTTCGATGTTGCTATCACAATATCAGAACAAGCCTTAATTTTATGTTTAAAAGCGTAAACTAATTATTCGAAAGACTAGTATCCTGGGTGAAGAACAGATAAGGCCAAATATTTTTCCAATTTAAAATTAATTACTTTCAATATTCAGTACCTACTCTGTCTCATCAGAGTTTTTGTAAAAAGAAAGTAATTAATAAAAGGAGTTTTAAGGTTGTTAAATTCACTGATTGCCTGTTTCGTTAAACCATTTTTTGAAATTGTATAAAATATTGGTGTTTGAGGGATTTTTACGAGAATTATTTAATTTAAGGGGATTAAATTGATTCAGATCTTCGAGTAGACTTTTGAATTTTTTAAACACCTAAGATGGGGGTTATGTTATTTTCTCTATGTTTGTATCAATTTATTAAATCTTTCTTAAAACTGGTGAAAACTATATTTTTACTTTTTATCCCTCCATTATATAAAAAAAACAAATTTAAATAGCCTCCTTCCTATAATTCGTCTGTCATCTCTCTATATTAAAAAAAAGTTACTGTCACCGCCGCTGCCGCCGCTGCCGCCGCCGCCGCCGCCGCCGCTGTTTCAGAAAATTTAATTTTTCAACTCTTTGAACTCTCATATTGCAAAAACTACTTGACAGAAATTTATGAAATTTCAAATATTTGTAGAGGAATATTTTGGCCACATTTTAGAACAAAAAACTAACTGATGTGATAATTAGTTCTGGGGTATTTTTAAGGTCAAAGTTGAAGTTTTTCTTTTTTCGCCGCGTAATCCAGTTCAGCGAAATCTATTAGCAGCAGAACTATGATTTTTTGCAGTCTAATACTCTGAAGTATGAAGATGTGCACTACGTCGCCCTTTTTTCGAATTTCGAATTTGGTTTAGAGTAATTAATTTTTTAATTTTCGAAATTTTTGACACTTTTTCGTTTTTTTCTATCTAAAATGAAAACTATTCACGGTATCAATATGATTTTTTAAACACTTATAGTCTTATTTTTTAGAAAGGGATTGGCGTTTAATTCTTTAAAAAATTCTAATTAGTTTTGGAATTATTAAGCATCAAAGTTTAATTTTTTTCATAGTTTTAGTAGGTCTTTATCAGACGTGTTTAATGTTTTTAATTTTATATTTGCCTGTTCACTAGATTGTCGCGAGCACGGATATTTAAATTTAAAAGTTTTGAGGTGCACATTTTTGCTCTAACTTTGCTAGCGATATAGTATAGACTTGGTTAATAATCTTTTAAAGATACTCCGATATTTTTTGAACTACTAGAGAAATAAATAATTTAGCTTTTTAGAGTGCTATTTGTGCCGACGAAAGGAAGAGGATTTTCGGGAAGTTTGTTTTACTCTAATGCTAAAGATCGATTGCAGATAATACAGATCGCATCGCGATCTGTAAAGAGCTGCATAGCAGTTACGGGGGTTGGTGAGCGTAAGCGAGTAGGGGACGGTAGCCCCCTATCCATTAAATTATTGATAATTTAAAAAGGAATATATCAGTAAGAGTTTTATTTTGATATTTTCGTGGTAATGATCAAAATCAAATTATTGAAAAGTTTGAGAGATAAAAAGTTTCGATATTAAATGATCATTAACTATACTCTGTTCATTTAGAATTAGCGCCTGAGACGTAATGTATTAAAAGCAGTTATTATTCTAATTTTCGTCGACAAAATTTTCTACTACAATGACAAGGCAGCCTAAGCAGAAGTAGTTAAAATACTGTAGAAAAAATCGGTCACTGAAGTTGTCTGATAAGCGTTATTAAGCATTATTGAGCGTTTTTGATCCTGTTGCAGGCGCCTATTCTAAATGAACAGATTATAAGCAGACAAGTTCCAGGTTGTACTGGATAGTTGAGATGAAACAAGCGATCTCTGCTTGCTAAGATCGCGAAGCGATCTTCAAAGAACTGCGAAGCAGTTCCGGGGGTTGGTGAGCGATAGCGAGCAGGGGGCAGAGCCCCCTAGTTAACTAAACTAAACTAAACTTCCAATAATATCAGTAACAAGAATAAACGCTTTCATAGGTATTTAAATTTAAATATTTTATCGACACGAACCTTCTCTTTTGCAGATTCAACCTTTACAATGCTTCACTGGTTGTTTATCAATAACTTAAACTTACAATATTGATTTTTTAATAACCTTCAACTAAAAGTACTGAAAATTTTACAAAGAAAAATAAAATCCCTTGATTGCAGGTGTATAAATTTACATACAATACGAAATTCCTCGCGGTTTTTTCGAATGGCCACACTCTCTCCAACCCATCAACGAATCCGAAGCTCTCGACGTAAATTCGATCTCTCCTCTTCCATCTGAAAAGAATTGGAAGGAACCCCTTTCGAAACGAACTTTCCGGTCCTCCCCAAATGAAAGGAGTGCCCATTAGTGCATTCCTTATCCTCCTCCTCCTCTTGGAGGAGCCAAGCTGACCGGAGGACCTTAAAAGCCTTTTACTGATTTATCACCGCATCCATCAAGTTCGGCCCAAAAGCCTTCGGTCCTCCGACACTCTCGGGACCTAAATGGGATTTAAAATATTCAGTTGAAGGGATTTTGAGGCATTTTGGAGGATTGATATATGCTTAGAAAGGTCTGTTTGACCTTTGGTGTGAATTTTTTTGTGGAGAGTGCTATGTTATTAAAGAATTGTCTAGAACAGGGGTTCCCAATAGGTAGTCCGCGGGCTGTGTCCAAGGGGTCCGCGAAATGTCACCGAGAAATTAAGTATTTTTTTATTTTCCTTAATTTGAAGTAACCATTATCCTACTCAGAAGTTCATTCGTTAGTTTTGTTAGTTAATTGTCACTGTAGTACAAATAGATTAATGTAGGTAGCATAGCCTCTGCTTACCACCAAAGGTAATCCATGTTTTGTTTTTTGAATTTTTTTATTGACTAAAATACGATAGTTTCGGTTTTGAATACATTTTAAAAATCTTCATTTAATCTACATTTTTTTAAATTCAAGCCTTTAAGATCAAGGGGTCCTCGTCAGTAAATTAATTGTAAAGGGGGTCCTCGACAAAATTTTATTGGGAACCCCTGGTCTAGAAGAATATATATTAGGTTTGTAAAAGTAAAATTTTTTTATTACCACAATTAGGGTTAACTCAAACTTTCAATCGGTGATTGATATTAAAGATCTTCCTTAGAATATGGAAGGATATCCTTATCGAATTCGATAAGTATGAAAGAAATCGGTATGCCCCCCAAATGTTGTGAAAGAAATAATGGTATAATTTTGTAAACATAAGAAAATGTATGTGAATAATTTGGGTGTAAAAGTTTAACCGAATTTAGTCATTTATATTAAAATGTACCAATCAATTAGGATATTATTTAAACTGTTTTGATGCGTCAAAAATTATTCCTTACAGTATGAAGCAGAAACAAAAAAAGGTTAAGTTCGTATATTCCGTGTTTGTGTAAAAAGTAAGGATCTATTCAGTTAGTAATATGGCAGTTACTGCTATTACAACTTCAGCATGGTAATGGCTTTAAGCTTATTGAGAATTGCATTTCCTGTAATTGCTCATGTTTAACTATCACCCCTTATCAAGTGACTTACAACCTCTCGAAGCGCAAGTAAATAAATTAAGTACTTATCGAATAGTGAATACTATAGAGTTCTTTATCACAAAGATGAAAAAAAGCAACTTTCAAAAAAACACTGACAAAAGGTAATTTTTATTTAAGACCAAGTTTCTATCTCTACACCTGGAAACTTTAAGTGTCACTCGGAGGGACGGAGGGAATCATTTGCAATGCCATTTTCACAATCCATAACCCTACTTCTTAAACAATACTAATTTATCCATCTCTTGATTTGAACGTTAAAAATTTTCCGTGCACAACAATTTGAAACTCTTAATTTCACAATAGAATTAGTGAACGAACTGAAAAAGCACAACTCGAGCATTTCATTTAATGGTTCAATTCCGTTAGAGTTCCCGCTTGATATCGCCAATCTCTTTTGGACACCAAAAAGTATAAATACTGCAAAATAATTTCAAACTAATTAATTAAAATGCTTAATTAGATCTATAACTTTTCAGTTTATCATTAAAAATTTTTAAAAATTGTTTATATTTGAATATTAAGCGTTCAAAGAGATTGGCGATATTTAGCGGGAACTCTAACTGAATTGAACCCCTTTAGTTTCACAATAGAATTAGTGAACGCACTGAAACAACACAACTCGAGCATTTCACAGAATAAAATTCCCTCCCACACAACAATCAGAAGAATTCCTCCCCTTCTATCCCCAAATCCACATCTCTCTCCCATTAGCGCATTCCTTCGGTTGACCGGCCTTTGACTGATTCACCGCCGTCCATCTATCACACGAAGTCCCCTTATGAGGATTTAAATTATTCAGAGGAACGGGATTTTTCCCGGGGGCAGGTGGTCGGTTCTTCAGGGGTTGGGTGGGATGGAAAAGCTCGGCTTTCCGACTTTGATGTGATCTCCACTTTCGCTGTGATGCGAAGTTTAAGTGAAGCGACTGCTGCCAGGTTACCTTGGAGATGGATTCCTTCTTAGGGGGTGGGGTGATTGACAGGTGGAATCTGGTGGGAGTGTTCTGATTTGTTTCCTCGTGCTTTATTCAGAGTATTCTTCCAATATCGTGTTATTCAGAAGTTGCATAACTCCTCCCTCAGTAAATCACTTATTTTCTCATACGGTTCACCTATAACAGTGGTTCCCAACCGATTGGTCCGTGGACCATAAGTGGTCCGTCGGAAGCGGTCCACGAAAGAGTGAGAGGGAAGATACAAAAAATTGCCAATAAGGAAGTTGCGTGATTTTTTTAAAATTTTTTAATCGATTCTTCATGCAAAAATAAGCAACTACCCAAAATTTGAGGCCGATCGAGAAATTTTTTGATAGCAAAAAAAATTAACAAAAATCCCCTTTTTCAAAGCCCAAAAAACGCTCAGAGTTAGGGATGTGACTTCATAGTACGGTGACCATTGTTGGAAAGCGACGGAGTTGATGGTATGATCGTTGAAGTCATCGTACGTTTTAAACAATAAACGTTTTCAGTCACGTGTTTTTTTCTCGACTTTGAAATTAAAATATTTAATTTCCTGTACATTTTTTTGAAAATTGACTAGATATTTCATTTTACCATACAAAAATCCATACGGAACACGTGAATGTTTACGAAAATTTGACACATGCAACTTCCTAACTAAGGTTTTTAAAGTTATGTGAAAAATTGGGATGGATGCAAAAGTCACCGTTAAATTTATAAACTGTGCCTTCCACAATTGTAAATTGCAAACTACAATAACTGTCTGAACCGAACTTTAAAATCTTTTTGAGTTATCATATAAGTTAAATATTGGAAAACGGTGTCCCTAACTTTCAGGAGTGACATGATCAATGTGGTTATTTAAAAAACATTAATTTTTTACTAAATAGGGTAGCGATACCAGTAACTGGCATATTGAGATTTAGTTCATTATAATAAGATTAATATTGTGAACTTGAAATAAATGGTGGTCTCTGTTACTATTTTTAGACACTTATCTTTAACTTTATGCAGTATTTATTTTCTACCAAAGGTTTCTAAGTTAAATAAATTGAGAGTTTCCATTTTGTGTCATATAACTTCTGATTTTCAGAGGTTGGCTTAGTACTGAAAATAAGGACACACATTTTTATTTAATGCCTAAATTGAGCAAATTTTTGATTTTGAAACATGTTTTAACTTAAATTGTCTGTTAATAAGTACATAAAATCATGCCCAATAATTCATTTTGAAAAAAAATATTTATTCATTTTAATTGGGGTGACAGTTACTGGATCAAAAAACCCATTTGCACCAGTAACTGACATGGGTGACAGTTACTGGTGTTTTTGTGAAATTCAAGGAAATTGCATGAAAATTCTAAGGAATATTGTGGAAGCAATTTAAAATGTAGTTGTGCAAATAAATTTTTTAAATTTAATATTTTTCCAGTAGCTGTCACCCTGTCAGTTATTGGTACTGCCATATGTCAGTTATTGGTACCGGCACACAACATAGCTTTTATTCTGCATATTGTAATATAACATTAGATGTTATTAAATGTAGTGGATCATCTTTCTCACAAAATAATTTAAATACATTTTTTAAGTAATCAGGTAACCAATTTCCATAAAATTTTAATTTAACGTTTAATTGGTTTCAGTATTTTATTGTACACCTTATCTTCCCCTATCGTTTGAGAAATCTTTTATTGTTTATTGATATTATAGGAATTACTGAAAGTTGGGCAAACAGTGAGGATTCATCAATTTTAAAGATAAATGGGTTTACAATTTTAGGGATGATAGAATGGATAAGAAAGGGGGAGGTGTGTTAGTCTATGTGAAGGATTCTGTAACTTGCTCAGAATTGAAGTTGAATTGTGAGCCTGAGGGTATTGAATCAGCTGGATAAAACTAAAAAACGACAAAGGGAGAGGATTAATAGTAGGAAATATATACAAACCTCCAGTCAGCAGTGAACAACAGGATAAGGATATGTGTAAATTAATTCAAGAAGTTTGTCAAAAGGGGGAGATTGTTTTAATGGAGGACTTCAATTATCCTAATATTGACTGGGCGAGCAACCATGTAGTTCCTGGAAAAGGATCAGAGTTTTTGGAAGTGGTTCAAGATTGTTTCCTCCACCATATGGTCAATGAAGGGACTAGGGATAGGGCCATTTTAGATCTAGTTTTCACCAGTGATGAAAATAAGATCAGGGATTTAACCATAGGGGAAAATTTAGGAGAAAGTGATCATAGAAATATTAGGTTTAGAATAAATTTCTAGCATAGAGCAGTTTGTAATACAAGGATTATTCCAAACTTTAAGAGGGCTAATTTTCAAATTATAAGGGATGAATTAAAGGGGGCATTTAGTAAGGGTTTAAAAGAAGTACAATCCTGCCAACAATGGGAAGAATTTAAGGGTGTTTTAAATAAGGTGATTGACAATAATGTTACATTTAGGCAAAAATGAATAGCGCGTAAATTGACACCCATGTGGTTTTCATGGGAAACGAGAAAGGCTTTGAAGTTGAAACAAAAAACCTTTAAATTGTACAAACGTACTGGGAAGGACAGTGATAGGGGGCTTATTTAAAGGCCAGGAAAGACTTCAAAAATATCAGTAGGAGGCAGAAAAGGGCTTTAGAGGAAAAACTGGGTAGGAATATCATTAAAAACCCAAAATAATTTTATGCTTATGCAGGGGAGAACAATAAGTTAAGCTCTACCTTGGGGCCATTAAAATTAGGTGAGGACACATTTATTCAGGATGATATAGGTATGGCAAAGGTGTTAAATGATTTTTTCATGGAGGTTTTTAATAAGAATTTTAAATTAACGGGTGACTATGCATTAGAGCAGCGGTTCTTAAACTTTCTATCGTCACGGATCCCTTTATGGAGCAGCCAGACATCGCGGACCCCCAACATTTTAAACAACAAAAGCCGTAACCTGGTTTTTGTTTTGAGATTAATTAAAATTAGTATGTAAATTATAATAAATTTTACAATTACTCCAGAGGCGTATAGAGAAATTTATCCCTCAGCCCCCATGTATATCTCATATGTCCAAGTAGCTTTGTAGTACCTTTTAAAGTAGAATTTGCGTCTCAGGGAATTTAATATTAAAAGGTCATGGGTAATTAAGTTCTACCTACGAAAGGGGGGGGTCTGAGGGTCCTCCCCCAGAAAATTTTCCGAAATTCAACGAGTTTAATTACTTTTAATACCCCTAGTTAGATTTTTTTGAATATAAAAATATTTTAAAAATAGAAATTAATTACTTAATCAAACAAATTGTACAATGTACACTAAACTAATGTTGAAACTTAATTTAATTTTTCTTAACAGGAAGTTTTTTCCAGGATAGTTTTATCCAGTATCCAGTAGCAATAGCTAATTAATTAATTTTATTGCTCTTAAAGTGACAGTTATTGGTACCGTTTCCCTATCTAAAAGTGGTAAACAAAGTGTGACAATTGAATTTTGTTATTTTGAAGCTTACTTTATAATGCAAGGGTGCAGGGCCCGATTTAGAAAATTTGTATCACTAGGCCCAACATTCAGGAAAGGGGTCCCCACGTAACGCGGTACCTATGTGTTATCAAACCCACTTGGAAGGATTTGGGTAATTTGGATTGAATTAATGCAGGTAAAATTATAAAAGTTAACGTGCATTAAATGTATGTAGTAATACAATCACATGTTTGCATTACATTAGGCTTAGTTGGTCAACAAGTAAAAAAAATTCTAGGAAGTGTAAAAAGTTACTTCTACTATAAATTTTAATTTACTCTTCAAAATTAGGGGGCCCCCAAATTGTGGGGCCCCTTGGTCCGGGCCTAGTAGGCCTAATGGTGAATCAGGCCCTGCATGGGTGGTCCCCGCGAATGCATTCTGTTTGAGGCTAAGTGGTTCGCGAACTTATTCGAGTTGGAACCACTGACCTATAGGTTTCATCTGATGCCTATAAGACAGTGATTTGAACCACAATGATATAAAGGTATCATGCACTAACACTCTTTATGTTGTCGTCTTCAATAAACATCTGCAAGTGATCTCAGTTATAATAGGTAGATAGAAATTCAGTAGTACAAGACTAATACTTTCACGTCACATGTACTAGATGTATTCACATATATTAAAAATTTAATATTGATAAACCTGTATTTAGTATTGATATTCCTGTCTGTAATGAAAGTTTTATAACTTTTAAAGTTAAAAAATGAATGAATTGATACAATTCTAAAAAAAAACACGTTATTATTCGTCAGCTTAGCTGTAGAATAGATACTAAATACCGTCCTTTTCCTTTCATCTTATTCCAAAGGCTTTATCAAAAAAGAAATGAAGGCTTGAATAAATTTTATTGAAAATGTAAAGGGTCTTTGTTGAAAATTTCAGAAAAGAAAATATAATTTTTATGGCCATTATTTGTAAAAAAACTATCGATATTAGTTTCCGAATCAGTTCATGTCCTAATGAGAAAAAATGTCTTTGCATAGTTGAAAAACCAAAACCAATGCAGCCCCTTTTTTTACTAAACCTGTAACTAAACACATTTTAGGAAATAATTTCTTTTTTTTTCCAAACACATTCCATGTTCGGTTTAGGAGTAAAAATAAAGTTGGTTTCATTTCTTAAGAGTAAATAACATTCTTTTGAATATTCGTTTTTTCTAGAACTTTTATTTCAAGGGAATGGAAGTGAATGAAACTATAAAATTTCTTTTCAGCTTTCTTTACCTTGTACATTAATAAGGTTTTCTAGACTTGGGTGTTGCAAAAAGGTTCAGGTATTTGACTATCATTGAATGATATTTGTCAATTTTTTAAGTAAGAAAAAATAAATAAAATTTGTTTTCTCAATTTCCGTTTATATAATTCTTTATTATTCACTTCCCTATTGAATTTTTTACGAAGAAAAAAATGCTTCATATAGTAAATAATGCCACTCCTTTATCATCAAACCATTTACTTTTGTTTAAAACATTTATCTTAGAGATTTTTCTTAATTTAGGCTACACTTTCTTTAAAATGTTCGCAAGTCACCAAAGGATTTTCTTATGTTTTAGCCATTCATTTTAGTTTTTCAATGTTTTAGCTATTTTTTTTGTTTTAGCCGCAATCAAGTAAAAAACAAGATTTATGTATAATTAAAAAAATCCCTTAAATTTACAATTAAAACGTTTATTGTTTAAATCGTACGATGACGTCAACAATAATACCATCAACTCCATTGCTTTTCAACAATGCCTATTGTAAGATGACTTCACATCCAAACTCTTGGCGTTTTCGCGCGCTTTTAAAAAGGGGATTTTTGTTAATTCTTTTGTCAATCAAAAAATTTCTCGATCGGCCTCAAATTTTTTGTAGTTGCTTATTTTTGCAAGAAGAATCGATTAAAAAAATATAAAAAATCATGCAACTTCCTCATTCTGTCATTCGCCCACTGAAGCTGTCACTCAAATCCAAATCGGAAAAACAACACCGATGAAATTTAAATGCCGCTTGCCATATCCAATCAGGAATTATTTTATTATTTTCATGCATTATTTTTTTCTGATTGGCTGCTAGTGAACTGAATTTATAATCTGCGAGCTGAAATAAATTAATTACCTAAGGAGGAAAACGGTCGTTTGGCATCTCTGTTAAGCTCTATACTCTGTGCCCATACTGTAGTTGGCAATAATCAAAACCAACCCATTTGGATATCGAGTATACTTACCTAAAGCTGTCAGATATTGGTATCTTGATTAATAATTCAAAGCTTTATTATCTGACTGCATTTGAAATTTCCCTTAAAAGCACCCAACTCAAATTAAGTAATGTTTTTAATATCAGAAGTTTCAATTTTATCCATAGCTTCTTTTAAAAACCTTGGATTTTTTAATGCTTTCATGAAAAGTTAAACTAACGTTACTAAAGAAAACACAACTGTAAACTACCTTCAGTTCCTACAAAATATATCACTAAAATTCTCCATCCACTGATCCTAGTACTCGCATTCAAAAAGCGACCAGAAATCTCCCTTAAAGCGGTGTTCAAACACGCGGATTTAAATGGGAAAAGAAACATTGAATAATTGATTCAATCCGTTAAATAAATTGTTAGGGCACTAAGAAAGTGACGATGCACCGGCCATTAAATTTCCGGTCGGTTGAGACGACAGCCCGGGACGAAGAAACCCTCTTAATCACTCGTTCTAAAAGCTACCCATCAAATTCTATTAATCAAATTAGAAAAACGCGTCTTCCAATTTATTTTAAACGCCCTTGCGCTCCAAGATCTAGGGGTAGAGGGGATGTATAATTAAGTACCCCGTAAAAAATGGGGTAACTTTGAGGACAGGGTGGAACTAGTTTCCGTGAGTGAAGGAAATGCCTGGTATATTTATTTTGCTAGGGGTGTAGTGTTTTACTTTGAGTTGGTAGTTTCTTGGAATATTGAAATGTGGGGTAGGTAGGGAAATGGAAGGGAAGTTTGAAGTTCTTTTTGCAGTGGAGTGTTAATTGTAATTGAAACTCTGTAATGAGGTTTATAAGTTTTACTAAGTTTCAGCATATTCATCACGTTTTATTTTTAAACTAATTAATTGTTATCTTTGGTTATTTTTACCTCTATTGTTTTACTCACAAATATATTATAATCTCCCAAAGAGTTTAAACTAAAACTTTTTCCAATAGGAACGTTTTAAATTAACCCTCTCGGCACCAACACATCAAAAAAGTGAACTTTTAGACTTTGGTTTGAAACTGTGTGATCAACATTAATAGGAGTTGAGCTGGTATCATTATCAATAGCTTTTTCACTATCATCTGTAACCTCTTCTGGTGCTTTGGTAACTTTACCTCTTTCTTACTGAACTTATTCTTCGAATAGGTCTCTAGATTTACCAGGTATAGCATGACCACCTTCATCCATTTCTCTATAAAAATATATCTAAAATAGCCAATTTACAACAAATATAGAATATTTTATGTATTTTAAGTCACACTCACATTATGTCCGGTTTTGCTCAGTAATACACGTCGATAATAAAGTATTATTCTTCTAAAACTAGCACGGAACAGTTGGTAAGAATGCAAAATATTGCAACCGTTGGTAGCGTTAAGCCTCATATGAGGATCGTTGCATTTTCTCCATTTTAACAGAAAATACTTGGTTTAGAACTAATTAAAAGACATGCTCATAATATTAGAAAGTTACGAAATAAGAAAATATCTACCAACCTATAAAAAATTTTCTAAAGAAGCTAGTATCATTAGCTATTTTCTCTTCAGAAGCATCACAGCTTAAAATGTAAACTTAGAGGTATAAATCATCTTGCTGCCATTTAGGAACGAATTCAGAAACCATGTAGAAGACTTATATGTGATCTACATTAAACAGTGAAGTCACTGATGAAAAGAAACTCAATTTGCGTGTTTACATCATACAAAAATGGAGCTCTTAAGTAGGAGCCTCATATGAGGCCTAGGGTGGCGAGAGGGTAATTTTACTAAATATAATTATTAAATCTTAACTAAAAAGTAAGCAGTTATACTCCTTGTAATTAGAATAGGCTGTTCGCCACCATGGCAAAGCAATAGAAATGCAATGGGAAATGACTAGAAGCGAGCTGCAGATTCAAATTACACAAACTATAGCCAACTCTTCTCATTCTTATTTTTGTAATTTTAATCTAAAAACATTCTCAAGTTTCTTAAATCCTATCTGTTAATTGATGGGTAATTCCAGTATTTATTTATTTTCCGATAGAGGTTCCCAAGAGAGGAATATACGCGCAATTTTTTTTTAATTACGATGGTTAATTACTTTTTTATTCAATTTCAAAGTTAAACTTTAATAAAGGCACGAAAACGTCAAATGTCGAATTGTGCCGTACTTTAATCCTAAACATTGATTTTAAACAAGGGTTCAATTAATAGATTTGATAAATTTCCTGAAATCCTGAAGGTAGCTCACTCACGATTCATAAAACGTTAATGCCTTCCAAGATGCGTAATGTCTTTTAATGAAATATTTACTAGCAAATAATTTTTAAAAAAGCCTACTCGAGCAGTACAAAATTTTTTCTTTAAAAAAAAATATTGCATCATTTCTAAAAAAATAAGTAAGAATATATTCGAGCTATGTTTTATTTCTTACCCGGCAAAAATCAAAGAAGAGTATAATTTTCTCAATCAATACTGAGAGAAAATTTTCTAAGCAATGAGCACAATACCCGAAAATACGTCAGTTAAAAAAGGAAAAATCCACGTTAAAAATGCATGCCGAGACCACATGTGCTATGCAATAAAGACGTTCCGGAGTTTTTCCCAAAAAATCAAAATTTAGATCCACATATGCAGTCACCGTTGAAATATGAAGATCGCTATTAAAGTTTGGATTTCTTATGCACACTTGGTGAGGGTAGCATCTGGGTAAAATAACAAAGATTCAAACGGAAGAAAACCGTTACTGGTGCCACTTAAACCTTGTGGCTAGATTTCCTAAAAACCAATGAAGAGGTAACGCAGTTAGAAATAATATATCGGCAATATGAACTATTTTTTTAAGCTTGAAAGCTCTTAATATTTTTTCTGTAAATTTTTAGAATTTTTTTTTCTGATTGAAGGATGACAGGTTAGAAATTGATTTTTCCACAAAGAATAGCATCTTTTGTACTGAAGTGCTTCTGGAATTCGATATTAAAAATGGGATTCTAATGACTTGAAGCTTTTGAATTTGTAAATAAAACGATACATATTAAAAACTATTTTTAAAGCTAAAAACATGTAGTTCGGACTTAAATGATTGAATTACCTCACATTCATGAAACATTTTCTTCGTATTTCTATCACTGCTTACTTTTTAAATTTATTTTTGGTAAATTTTCGTTGGTAAAATGAAGGGAAATTTGATAACACAAATTTTTAAAAGCATCTTTTGATGCTCTTTGATAAAGTAGTTTTAACTGAAAGACAGTAGTGTGGTGTTTTTGCAAAGAAGAGTTCAACCGGAACAAACATGTTACTTTGACCAGGAATCTCTTGAGCACTAACTTCAATGTTATTCCATAATTGAAGAGAAATTGTCTTTCTTGTGCAAACTATTTAAGAGGAAGTGTTTTTGGGTTTTATGACGTCCAACCATTTGCGTCGTCGGCTCCTGAATATTGCGGGGGGACGTCTCAAGGATTCGGGATCCTCCCCAATTTTTTACAAACTATTGGTCAATTACCCCAAAATAATCGTTTTTCTTTTCCCCCTCGTTTAAGAATTTTAATGTGGTTTTGAATCAACTAATTAACTTTTATCCCAATTTTTTGTTAACCCTTTGTAACTTTGCACTATAAACGGGGGTCTGGAGGTCCTCCCCCAGAAAAATTTTTAGAAATTTGACCTTTTAAATACAGGTTTAAAATCATTTTAAGTGTTATACGATTACAGTTTAAAAATCAAATTTTTATGCTTTAACTGGTGCTGTAGCTGGATTTTTTTCGAGGGGTCTCATTAAATTGTTATTATTTTTTTTAGCCAGAAACATAATTTTTTGTTGGAATAATGTTTTCCCATTCTCTCACTTGGTTCAAATTACTCTAAATGAAATCGTGTTTTAAAAATGGAGTGCCCTTCTCCTTTTATACGCCTCTTAAATAAGTCAAATGGATAATAAATTATAAATTAGAAATCAGAACATAAATTTAACTGTTATACCTCTTAATTTAGGTGTCATTGGTTTATTGGCACCATCCTTTATGGTTAAAAGTCGGAGAAACACACATTCAGTATATTTTTGGTCGCCCTCAAAAGTTAAAAACATAGTTTTTTAAACAATGTTCCCAATTATTGGGGGGGGGCACGTCCCCCCCGGTGACGACGCCCGTGCGTCCAACAGTCGAACCTCTCTATAAAAATTAACATTATCTGAATAATTATATTATTTTCCCAAACATTCGTCCATAAGCTCAGTTATATAAGAATGGATTGGATTTTCTATTAAATATCGGTTTGACTTAATTTTCAAGTTGCCAAATGCATGCAACGCGATTATATCCTACAATTCTGAAAATTAATTTTATTTTAAATTAATTTAAAAATTATTTATAAACACTAAAATATCAGTTAAACTCATTTTATTAACAAAACAACTTATCAGACATCATATTTGTGATTTGAGCAATAATAAACACAACCCCAAGTATGAATTTTCACATTTAATCAAGTTCTTTTATATACATAAATGCATAAAATTTCAGACCTTTAAATCTACCCAATAAATCTAAAATTATTCGAATAAATCCTTTCTTTCTTCGTAGATCGCTTATCAGGTTCCACTACCTCAAAATAAAGCAGAAACTTCTCAAAACCTACATTGTTACGAAATATATACCCGAACATAAATACAACCCAAATAAACTCAACCCGCCTTAATCTCACCCGGAATCTTTTAAGAATCCACCCTTCTAAAAAACCCCTCTCAATATACATCGCTTCACAATATTTTATTCATACCCTCTCCCCAAAAAGGAATTATATCGCTATCGAAGCAACATAATTCGATCGGGGCAGACCAAGACTCCAATGCCCTCAACGCGCATCGTAATTTTTCCCCAAAGAAGAACACAGAAAAAAATCCTCTCTGCACTAAATTATTCATATCTCCATCTTCGTCCGGTGCCCATTAAGATTTCCTTGCACCCCTTCCAATCCCCTTAATAGTCGTCTGCGCCGAAAGTAGTCCCCCTGTTTGACTGATTAGGGAGAGAAGAAGGTGCGGAAACCCCCGCAGAAATTGGATTTGGAGAGCTCGGTGGGGCCTTTTTAGTAGTGTGGTCGTCGGGGCCACTTGTCGGTATTGGATTGCTGATGGTGGATGTTTGAGTTGGGGTGGACTATCCCCTCTCTTTTCGGAGTTCTTTTTTTTATGTCTCTGGAGGCAGTTTTGTCCGAGGAGAAGTTTTTGATACATCAGGGAATATCCAAGTTGGGGAGTTGGTTCGCGAAGTTTTTCCGCGGAATAAGGAAGTTGCATGCGTCAGATTTTCATAAACATTCAAGTGATCCGTGTGGTTTTTTGTATGGTAAAATTAAGTATCAAGTCAATTTTTCAAAAAAATTTACAGGTAATTTAATATTTTAATTAAAAAGTCAAGAAAAAACACGTGACTGAAAATGCTTATTGTTTAAAACGTGCGATGACGTCACATCCCAAACTCTAGGCGTTTTTGCGCGCTTTTAAAAAGTGGATTTTTGTTAATTTTTTTGGCAATCAAAAAATTCCTCGATCGGCATCAAATTTTGGGTAGTTGCTATTTTTGAAGAAGAATCGATTAAAAAATTTTTTTAAAAATGTCTGCATTTATTTATGCCTCTGTCTAAAAAGTCTGAAATTCAAGAGTTGGATAAATTTATTACGAAGAATTTTATCTTAACTTATTATAATATTCGTTTTAATGCTTAAAATATTGCGAGCTATTATTTTTTCTATCAATTTATTTTATTACCGATTACACTACACTGGTGTGTTTGAAAAATATACAGGGTGTCCAAAAACTAACTGAACGATTTCAAAAATTAATAAAAAATAAACTAAGAGAGATAAAAATATGCGGTCAGCTGCAACTTACTTCATTCGCCAAAGAATTTTTTCACACCAAATTTTAAAAATTCGAAGTTCACGAACGTTTTAACAGATGGCGCCAATAAAATTTCGAAAATAGGGAAGAACAATAGCCCAAATCCTTCTTTCTAAAACGTCATAGGGATATTGAAATCTGTTATAAAATCGATTCTAGAATCGAATAAGAATTATTGAATACTTGATTTAAATCTTCATTCCAGTCAGAAAGGCGAGTTTTAAAACAATTTGACTGATTTGATTGTTTAAAATTGAAATTCAGATGGATCGCATACGTTTCCAATGCACATTTTTCTTAACACTGAATCCAGCATGTTTGATTTTTTTAAACTTTACATTTTGCATTCATTTAGTTTGTATCATTAGGAATACCGTGATTAATCATTCAATAAAAATTTCTTAGAGGGTCTTAAACTTTTTAAGTGTCTAAATTTCCTCATACTGTTCTAGATTTTAAAGACTACATAAATTTTTGATTGCAAAAGAAAACTGATTCAATTAGACTGCAAGTTTGTATTTCGAGAATCCTTTATTTCTACAAACCTGTTGTAGGAATAAGGGATCGTTAGCTAAACAGATTAGTGATTGAGAATGATCGTAAGGATAGATTCATATGTATCATTTTCGCACGATAAGTAAGACTGTCGATCGCCATTTGATTCCTCGCCATCGACAGGTTTGACACTCTCGCGTAACGGCAAGGCCCAATGAGATAGTCGGGAGGCGTCAATCCAACACCAAGAACGCTGCATTATTTAAGAAAAGTTGATATATTTTTTCGCGCGTTTCGTGCGATTTGATTCATCATCAAACCCTGGGGCGTTTGATGCAAAGCGATTGGCGCGTTCCAGGTTCCAGCCCTGTCATTGATTCTTGCAATTTAATACGCGAGGAACCAATGGTCAGACACGTCATGTTTAAGTCAATGCCTGTGGGAGTTTTTTTAACCTACGCGGACGCGCGTCGCGATCGCTCTAGAGTTGAACAGCCATGGCGATGACGTGCATCGTGGTGATCCCAGGGGTTTTAGTTTTTTTTTGTTCTGGTGCCAGTAACTATACCTTCAAGATAATAGAAAATAAATCCGTAGGGGTGACGCGAGACGCAAATCACCGTTGCATTTCCAACAGAAAAATGCACCCTTAGAGATTGGTAGAAGTGATTGACTGAGGGAGGTTCTTAAACGATTCGACCTCACATCAATGCCATGCCAACGCGCCTTGACCCTCAATGTTAAAAAATCAGGTCCTACGATTGCTCAATCACCCTGTTTTACATTCCCTGTTAATCCTGAGTGATTCACACTAGTGAATCACTATAGTTTCCACAGAAAAGTGACGGAGTAAAGAGTGAAACGCCAATTCACACAAATAATGATGTCAGAATTAGCCTTAACTCCCCCTCAATCCAAACGAAAAAAGATAAAACCAGTAGAGGGGCTTGAATGAAGGGTTAACTTTGAAATTCAAACAATCTGAATACGGAAAAGTGTGCCTTGGCATAGCGATCCATCTAAATTTCAATTTTAAACAATCAATCTAAGATCATTTTCGATGGGTCAAGATAATTAATTTTTCAAAAAGTATCAGTTTCTAAAAGTTTAATCGGTCAAATAAGGAACTTGCATGATTTTTTTATATTTTTTTAATCTATTCTTCACGCAAAAATAAGCCACTACACAAAATTTGAGGCCGATTGAGAAATTTTTCGATTGCAAAAAAAACTATCAAAAATCGTGTTTTTCGAAGCAACTGAAAACGCTTAACAGCATGTACCGTGACGTCACTAATGTTTACCTCAGATTGTCATGTTTGCCGTGGATTTCTGACCGCCACCAGAAGTGTCTAGAAGGTAAATATTTATTAAAACACTCATACCGGACACTTCTGAAAAAAGAAACCATCAACTAAAACATAGAAATTCAATTTTGATTGCAATTTGGCTCAATGGATTCTACGTCACTGTGCATGCAAACACACTTCGCGTTTTCAGTCACGTGTTTTTTTCTCGACTTTTAAATTAAAATATTTAAGTACTTGTACACTTTTTTGAAAATTTGACAAAATATTTCATTTTTCTATACAAAAAACCATACGAAACACTTGAAAGTTTATGAAAATCTGACACATGCAAGTTCCTTATTGTTTTAAAACTCGCCCTTCTCTCTGACTGGAATGAAGATTTAAATCAAGTGTTCAATAATTCTTATTCGATTCTAGAATCGATTTTATCACAGATTTCAATATCCCTATGACGATTAAGGAAGAGGGATTCGGGCTATTGTTTTTCCTTATTTTCGAAATTTTATTGGCGCCATCTGTTAAAACGTTCGTGAACTACGAATTTTTCAAATTTGGTGTGAACAAATTCTTTGGCGAATTAAGTAGGTTGCAGCAGACCGCACATTTTTGTCTCTCTTAGTTTATTTTTTATTAATTTTTGAAATCGTTCAGTTGGTTTTGGGACACCCTGTACATAGTAAGGTTTTTTTATTAGTAAAATTCTTATTCATTTTTACTTTCATTTGGGATATTGGGGACATTTGACTTTATTAGTATTTTAAAAGAAAATAGTAGTAAACTTTTTGGTTTGACTTTTTAATTTGCTTTGCTTTAAAAAAATTCTGAAAATATCTAATGAAATTATCCGATCAACTCTTTTTTTATATCAATAGTTCAGTTCGTTATTTCTTTTTATGCTAGCTAATAAATTATGCTGTAATTTTTTCCCAAACACAATTAATTATCTATGAGTTCTAACTACCTTTAAAATTAGTTGGTTTTTGGAACTAAAGATTGTTTCACTTCTGAATAATTTAGGTTATCCTGAACATCAAGTGCAGGTTATTAGCGGATAATTAAAATTACAGCCCTTGAAAATAAACTAACTGTGTAAATAGTGGAAGAAAATTTTACAATAGTTTGTTGCAGTAAAAAAATTATTTTGATACATTCTGAAAATGTATTAATACATAGATCCCAATAGCGAAGAATTAAAAAAATAAAAGTTCTTCAAATGCAAATAAGTTTTATTTGCTATTTTTGTGCCTTTACATATATTAATTAAATGGAAATTCCTAAGTAGTTGATTTTGCTCCTAAAACGGATCCCAAATAATCCATTTCCAGGCAATCAATAAGCATAAATCACAATTACAATAACCAAAAACTCAATGCTTTAATTAAAGGTTCCATCTACCATTAGCCTCTGACAGCTATTATTTCATCAACGCCAAAAAGAAAGGCGCTACTTTTGGATAAATAATTACCATACAAGCCTGGCAGACACATAAGATCAGAGTGATTTCCTCTCTTCTCGACGTCTTTAATTTGTATCCGATCCCCATTAACTTTTCTTCTTCTTCTTGGTTTCTTTCAGCGCTAAAAATGCCATCCTTTGACTTTCAGGATACTTTCTTGCTCGATTCCCTACGGGACATGCGCTCCCTGCTCTTTTCCAGATAAAGTAAGAATACTCTTTTAATGCATCGGGAAGAATACTCTTTTTATGTTTTTTTGTGCTGTGGACGCGAAGGACTCTTGAGTGGACCAGGAGTGGTGTGTGTGTTTTTATATATTTGCTCGTAGAATTTATTTCGAAAGTCTTGTAAAACATAAACAGTCTTAAATTAAATTTTTTTTCTCCATCTTCTTGAGGATGTTTTTACCTGTCACAATATTTATTTTGTGCTCTCAAAAGGGTTATGCGAGGGTTCTGAAGGATTGACTCTTGCTGGACTAGCTTTCAGAAAATGTTTAAGGTCACCTTTTTTGAAGACCAGTTTTATTATTTGCCTCATTAATTTAGATAATATTTATATAAGTAAAAATAGAAACCCGTTACTCTTGAGGTCTTTAATGTCTCGACGCGTGTTATTGCAATTTATAATTAAGGGTAACTGCTTGACATTTAATTAATAATAACCTTTCATATTTTAAAAATGAAAACATGCAAATTTATATGCATATCTTTTACCTCAACAGATTCGAGTGTATTTATTTTGTATTTTAAATAAAAATTCCAGTTTTTAGGCTTATTCGTAGATTTATGTATAGAGTAAGGATGTTTTTTTTATATTCAACCCAAGATGCTATTCGCTGAATTTTAAGATATTCCTTTGTTTGATCTACAATGTCAATAATGGTTTCTAAATGATTTCACATGATAGTAATCAACAATCAATAGCAAACATGATCACAGTACCACATTTTAAAAACAATTGAAGAAACTATATATAAGTGATAATATTTTTACTTAAATTCACACTCACAAATGACATCTTAAAAATGCCATTTTAATTGATTAGATTCATTGCTATACAAATGAATTAAGCTTACTTAAATTAAAAGAAACCCATTGTAATTTATTTTGTATTTTACACATTTAAAGTTCAATTTGATCTTAATAAGGAAATACAGTAGTAATTTCTTAATTCATTCAAAGGAAAATGATATTCGGCTTATTTTTATTCTCTCCTATAAATAAAAGTTTCTTAGAAGAAAAAGAAATAATTAAATCTTGACATAAAAATATTAGCATTTTCAACAGTAAGGCAAATTTATCATATTATTCATAGTACTTTTATCCATTTAAAAATAACTATCATTCCTTTTTTTTATTGAAAAGCATTTAAGTCTATTTATTTCTTAAGTTTCGATTTAAAGTTTTTAAGCCTCTTAAAGTTTTGATAAGTTTTCTCGTAATTCTTTCTAACAGAAAGGGGATAAATATTCATTTCAGGGTAAGTTTTTCCAGACGTTTTCTTACTAGTCTGGGTGGAAGGTTGTTTAATCAATTTAAACTTGTTCTACAAAGAAAGTCTAATCGGTACTTTTTAAAAACTCTAAGGTAACTTTATAAATTTACGAATCAGTAATTTTTCTCCAAAAGCAGATATATTTTTACTAAGCTTTTTAAAAATTTTGTTAATAAAATATATTAATTTATATCAAATCTCTCATAATATCATTCCAATGAAATAAAATCTAAAGTTTGAAATATTATTACGATTTGGAATTAATTCTTCTTAACACTTTATTGCTAAACAACTGAAGACACATCATAGTGTTAAATTAAAAAAAAGATCCTTAAGTTTAATTTGGGTTTTTCTTTTTTTTCTTGGGGTGTCTGGGTTTTTAACTTTAAAAAAGTGTTTTAGATTACTCAATTTGTGTAACAAATAATCGATAAATTTACCAGGGTTGGCAAAAAAACGGGTTTTTTCAAAAAAAAACCCAAAAAAAACCGGGTTTATTTGGTTTTTTTTGGTTTAAACCAGGTTTTTTTGGTTTAAACCAAGTTTTTTTAGAATTTTTTTATCAGAATAAGTTATTTTAGCATTGATGTTTGAAATTGAGTTGTAAATGAGACATTTATTTCAGGGGTTGTTTATAATTGATAAATGATTTGTATATTTCAATTAATTAATTAAAATTAAATTAATTTGTTTTAAAAATAATTTTTGTTTCTAAAATATTCCAATTTGAATATCTAATATTATTGTAGTGAATAAAAATCAGTGTTAATTTATCTTGGATAAATGGTTGAAATAATCAAATTATTTATCTTAATTATATATGGATTAATTTATGAACTTAAGAAATTTCTTTAGAAAGAGAAAATTTTATTTTTTAAATGAGAAGTAAAAGTGAAATGTAAACAACTAATGTTAATTGAAATTGGATAATTGATAAAGATAATTAATTTGATTAATTATTAAATGGTAAAATAATCAAATTAATTATATGGATTATTTATGAACTTAAGAAATTTCTTTAGAAAGAGAAAATTTAACTTTTTTAATAAATAAAAGGGAAATGTAAGCAACTAATGTTAATTGAAATTGGATAAATGATTGAGATAATTAATCTGATTAAGGAAATTAACGGTTTTTATTAATTTAGTAAAAAAACCAACTGGTTTTTATGTTTATAAACAAACCAACTGGTTTTTAGCTTTTATCATTAAAGAAATCAACGGTTTTTATTAATTTACTAAAAAAAACAACTGGTTTTTATGACTGACAAATAAGACAAATTGGTTTTATTAATTAATTAAAATCGAAGCCATATTTTATCAGTGAAAAACAGATAACTTTTGAGTATGTTTAGTTACTCTTTGAAATAATGCTTCATTTTAAAGGAAATTAATAAATGAACTATCTCTTGCAAAATATAATAAGTTTAACTTAAGCATTTAAGTTTAGAGATAATTCAATAATTAAAACCATTAAATTAAAAGATTTCTGATTTTTAATCACCTTAAAATGTCAATTTTTTTATAAATCTGACCTTTTAATTTTGTGCAAAAGATTATACTTAACCTTTTACCTGCCGATGTTCCCAAATGGGAACATCATTTTAAGGAATTTTTACACCACTTAATTTTTCATGCAGGAATTTGATACTTGGTAGAAAGGAATTCAAAGATATGAAGTTATTTTACATGCAAAAGTTTTTCACGTGCAATTTAATCCTTTTTGTAGAATTTACATCAAAATTAGAGATTTTTGGCTCTTCCAAAAGTTGCACAAGTTTCAACTCGTGAAAAATTTAAATAAATTTAGTTTTAAATAATTTTGCTGTGTTTAGGTAGCTTAAGTACACACCTTCCCATTTTGATTGACAGAATAGCTTCATATTTTAATTTTGGAGAGTAATTACCAATACAACGTATATGTTCCCAAATGGGAACATCGGCGTTTGGGGAATAGTATTTGAGGGGATTTTTATAACATGCAAAAATTCAAGTTATTTCCAATTGTCTTTCATTTTTTGAACATTTATTCTTGTCTCAAAGGATCTAAACAGGTTAAGAATTATGTTTTAAATTCAAAAATATGTAATTTTTTATTTTTTCACCTGATTTATGGAGAAATATATTCTAAATCTTTATAGAAAATTCTTATACTTGTATATTTTTCTAACTCCCAGATCCATTAATATTCAGTAATTATCAATGGGGGTTATACGAAGAGCATATTTGGAGTGCTTCTGAGGATTTGCGTATATATTTTTGTTCAAATACTTTTTTTAATAAAAATTTTAGAAATAAAATTGAAGAATTTTGAAAATAAGGGAAAGTGCGTACATCTAAAAACACTCTTCTAACATAAGTTGGGAATAAGATATATGTGTTTCAGTTCGGAATCTTCCATGAGTAACACAGATTTAATAAATCAATGGAGATAATTTTGATTATTAATTTTGAAAGCTAATTAGATTTTAATGCAATAAGTGGATTTTATGCTAGATATCCGTATAGAACCGTAATTATAACTAATTTCTCTCACAGAAACGTAATTATTTAGCTTTGAAGAGCATGGGAACAATCTGTTGTATTTTTTATACCAAAATATTACCCATAGTGCAAGAAAAATTTACGGAAAAGCTTCGCGTACGTAATAAACATGTCAATTTTTTCTGATGAAAATTTATAAAATGTTACTAAATCGTTCAAGTATGGATAATAAAAATGAAAAAACGGTCCACAATCATAAAAATGTTCATAATTATTGAGTAGAAACCTATTTAAATCATTTTATTTGAATTAATTGTAAAATATGTCCCCTTTGGAAATCCCCCTAAAAACTTCACCCCAAACGCCAATGTTCCCAAATGGGAACATCCTGAAAATCATACTTAGGAATTTTTTTCCGCCAAAATATGACTAGAATGGTTTTAGTAATGATGAAACTAGCCATTTAAGTCAAAAATCAGAACCATTAATTCGAAATTTGAATTGCGGCGTTTAAAAGGTTTAATAACACTTTCTTTAAAAAATCCTGAAAATATTTTATAATTTCTAAAAAAACCAAAAAAAACAAGTGGTTTTTTTGGTAAAAAACCATGGTAAAAAAACCATGGTTTAAACCAATGGTTTAAACCAAATGGTTTAAACCGGCCAACCCTGAAATTTACTAAAATTACTTTTAAATGCTAAATAATGTAACGGTAGATTTTGAAAATTTGAACTAGGTTTTATTCTAATTTAGACTTACTATAAATAAAACTTTTATAAAGTTGACAAAACTTTTAAAAAATTTTGAGGGAGGATTCCATTCATATATTTTTAAGTTGAAATATATATCTTTGACGAGGAAGCCCCCATAATCCGAAAATATCATTCTAATCAGACAACGTTTAAAGTATCGAGTCTGCACATTTCTTCATCCTACTATCTATCATAATACTGTATGATCTATAGATAGAAAGTTTAAACTTTGTCGAGATATAATTCTGTTCACATCGATGGTGAGATAATAGCATAAGTTTAATTCAAAGCGTCCAAAAAAGTCAGTCTAACAAAAATCTTTCTTCTCTAATTGAAGCCATTCAGTCTTTTCTCTATTGTATCACCCAAGAAATGTATTCCAATCGTAAAACTCTCACAATTTCTGATTAGAGTCTAGATTAACTTCTGACAACTTCCAAAAGAAGTCTTTCTTGAGCTGATTAAGCATCACATGATTATCGGCTAATTTTGAAACCGCTGAGTTGACTTTTAACTCGAAAGGAATTAAAATCCTTTTAGCCGGCCATGTTCGAGCGTCTGAAAACTCCAAATGATGACACAACATTATTTAGCTCAAAAGGATTCCTTTATGGGAGAGGAGGAAATTGGGGGTGTAATTGATTTAAATTCCTTTTGGGGATCGAAAAGAGATACGAGAATTAAATAGATAAAGGATGTTAGAGTTTTTGTTGGGTTTATTTTATTGTCTGGATCACCCATTGGGGGATAAGGTGATAAAACTACTTTTAAAAATTTAATTCTATTGAGGAATATGGATACTTTAACAACGTGAAACTGATATATGTATCAGGAACTTGGTAACGTCTTTATACAAGACTATTTTTGATACAGAATTTTTTACGCCATAATTATTCTGATAATAAACTATGTTGGTGAATATGATAATGTTAACATTTTAAAATAAATTTAAACAAAAAATTCCTTTAAAATTTAGTTTTTCTAATTCTAAAAAGTTCTGAAAAGCGTGAATAGCAACCTAGTTTTTATGTTATGAAACACACGTCAAAATTTTCAATCAAAAAACGGAAGCCATATTTTCCTTCTTATTTATCATAATTTGAAACTATACACTGGTGTTCAAAATTAAGATAATTGGGACATTTTTTCGTTTTCTCCAGATCTACTGGATAGATTTTGATGAAATTTGGTATGAACATAGGTTGATATAATACCAAATAAATAATCATTCAAAAATTGTAATACACACGCACGCGCAGAAGTAATAACCGCCAAAAATGAAAGGTGTGAAATAGCGGTCCCAGAATAGAGCAAAATAATGGGTTTATAAGGGGTATGACACCCTCCCACTATCATGCATGCCTCCTTGAGTGATTTTAAAGCGTGAATAAGGCAGATAATAAAATTTCCTGTTCATTAGGCCTACTTTCTCAGAAACCCCGTTTTGGGGCTCTGAAGGGTATGTGGAGGGGGTAGCGAGATGCAATTGCCTTATATAGAGTCCCTCATACCTCCTCTAAAGGGGCGAAGTCTTTGAATCTGGCTGACCATTCCATATGGTGAATATCTTATGTTTTAATAAAAATTGCTGACCTGATGAGCTCCATTCAGTGAATGATTTTTATCGATTGAAAAGAAATTAAGACCAATAGAACCCCTCAAAAGGTGAACAAAGGTCTCCAAGATATCAACTCATTACCTGAAACTGTCAGGGTTCCTCTTTCAAAGGCAGGGAGGGATCTGCAACTTGTCAAAAATATGCAAAAATTGTCTTTAGTAAGGTAAAATTCAAAAGGTGAATATTTTCCTCTCTGTTAGGTCTCAAATCAATTAAACCATTGATTCTCAATGCAAACTCATGTGGAAAGAACCAGAATACTGTGTCAGTCCTTTAATGTAGGAGAAACTCACCATTATGGAATCGAAGATTTGTTGCTCTTTGTAGGAATGTTGTTAAGTCTATGCCAAACCCCCTACATCTTTCAAACGGAGAAAATGATGGTTGAAGGTATTGTGTTGATATCTTGGAGACCTTTATTCACCTTTTGAGGGGTTCTATCGGTCTTAATTACTTTTCAATCAATAGAAATCCTTCACTTAATGGAGCTCATCAGGTTAGCAATTTTCATTAAAACGGAAGATATTCGCCCCTTTCGAGGAGGTATGAGGGACTCTATATAAGGCAATTACATCTCGCTACCCCCTCCACATACCCTTCAGAGCCCCAAAACGGGGTTTTTGAAAAAGTAGGCTTAATGAACAGGAAATTTTATTATTTGCCTTATTCATGCTATAAAATCACTCAAGGAGGCATGCATGATAGTGGGAGGGTGTCATACCCCTTATAAACCCATTATTTGGATCTATTCTGGGACCGCTATTTCACCCCTTTCAACTCTGGCGGTTTTTACTTCTGCGCATGCGTGTGTATTATAATTTTTGAATGATCATTTATTTGGTACTATATCAACCTATGTTCATACCAAATTCCACCAAAATCTATCCAGTAGATCTGGAGAAATCGAAAAAATGTGCAAATTCTCTTAATTTTTACACAAGTGTAGTTAATTTCACTTTATATAAATAAGATTTATTTTTATGGAGTAACTTTTAGCTTAATTTAAAAGTGATTCAACTTCAAAAAAGTAGAAAAGATCATATAAAATAACATTTACTCTCACAATAAAAACAAGATTTATTTTCCTTAGCAAAATCTTACTACATATTTAAAATTAAGTGAAACTAATTCAATCCTAAGTTCCAAGTGTCATCGTACTCATACACACATCGCATTTTCAACATTTTCTCTAGCTACGATTGCCCATCTTCGTATTCCTTAGAAAAAATTTATTTAATTTCCTTTGTGTAATTTTCAAATGCCCCAGAGTGTGTTTGCTTCGAAACTATAAATAAATAATCCCAAAGAAAAACAATCAAAACAGTCCTTTTTGTTTGACTTCCAAGCGTTTAATTTGACGACTGTTTACTTACACTCAGTTTATTTGCATATGTGAGCAGCATGTGTTAATGTTTTTATTCCTTCTTTCCCCATTCCTTTCTTTCTTTCTTTTTTTTAGGATTTTATCCGTCGAATACCGTTCTTCAATATAACTAGATGAAACTCGAATTAATTGAATTATTCCAAACGTGTATTGGGGATATAAGTTTTCTTAAGTGCTCCGTTTGAAATTATTTTTGTGAGTAAGGAAAAATAATTTGTGAGTAAGGAAAAATAAAATCGCTTTTATCTTTGTTTATAAAATGTTTTGGAAAAAAAATATTGTTGTAGTCAATTGATCATAGAGCATTATACATTATTAACATTACACGCAGTCTTTTTTAATTCTATTCTAAGCAATAATGATGTATGGACTTAAGTTTTAAATTGAAGGAAACAATAATAATTTTAAGAATCGTTACAAAATGAACAGCTTTTTGCTGTATATTTTGTCAAATTTTGGTTACTTAACTATTGTATTTTGCTTTTTAATCACCATATAATTAACTTATTATTTGCTTAAAATATTAAGTTTAGGTTAAGCTATGTTTACAGGATACTTTTTTCTTTGTCCATTATTGTACAACAATTTATTTGTCAATTGTAAACGGTTTTCCTCTGCGGCAAAATGTTTCTGGTGTTATTACTTTGTTTGTTCTATCTTGGCAATAAATAATTACTATTGTTTTGATAAATAGTTCAAAAAATTAGTTATTTGTAGGAACAGACAAATAGTTACATATATTTTAGCTAATTATTGGGTTCAATTCCGTTAATGTTACCTCTAAACACGGCTAAGATCTTTTATGGAGAAAAAATAGAAATATTGCTAAATAACTTCAAACTCATAGATTAAAATATTTAGTGAAATAAATAACTGTTCAGTTCATCAATAATAAAAAAAATTGTTGATATTTAAAAATATTGGATCAAAATAATTGAACCTAACTATGGTCCCTAATCTCCTTATAGGCTTCAAAAAAGCTAGTACATCCAAACGACTTATGAAAATCTCCAAAAATACCATCATAATCCATTTTGGTTGGCTGGATTGGACCGAATAGGGTTTTTCAATAAAACCCATGTGAAAAAACCCACATTTGGACCATTTTTGGGTTTTTCAAAAATATCAAGATTTTGGCAGTATTAATAAGAACACGACGAAATAACATTCAAAGAAGTGCAGTTGAGTGCGTTTTTTCAAAATTTAAGACGTTTAAGTTCAAACTAGTTATAAAAAAACTAATTAGAATTTTTTAGATTCAGTGGGCTTTTTTTCATTATTAAATGGGTTTTTTCAAAATTCAGGACGTTTAAAGTTCAAACAAGATTTAAAAAATTAAGGAGGATCTTTTTAAATTTTAGTGGGTTTTTCAAAGTTAAATAGATTTCTTTAAATATTGAATGGGCTTTTTTTTCAAAGTTTAGGATCACTTTTTACATTTTAGTGGGTTTTTTTCAAAATTTAAACTAGGTTTCAGTAATTAAGGGAGGGGTGTTTTTACCATTTCAGTGGGTTTTTCAAAGTATAAAAAGTTTCAACTTAAAAAAACCCATTTAACTATAGAAAAACTGACATTCTTTTGACAGAACACATTTAACATAGAAAGAACTCCCTAAAATTTGAAAAAACCCACTTATACTATATAGTAGAAAACCACTTAATTTTGAAAAAACCCACACTTTTTCCGAAAAAAACCAGTTTTTTATGGGTTTTTTTATGGTTTTATTGAAAAAACCCAACCCGCTTGGGTTTTTAAAAAAAACCCGGATTTTTGCCAACCCTGATTTTAACCTGTTAGATTTTGTGCTCTTTACTTTGAAACTTTTTAATTCTTATTTTGCACCATTCTAAGCATTTTTAAAAACCTTATTATTCATGTGTATACAAAAAACCAGGCAAATCTAAATACTGCCACTTGCATTATGATAAAGTTATCCTAAGTTTTGAGCTGGATCTGCCAGAACACAAAAAAGAAGAATTGTGTGTCCTTCCTACATCTACATTCTTCTTCATAAAGTGCAAAAAATAAAAAGAAAGATAACTTGGTGTATATTTTTTTTCGATAGGTAAGGTTAAAACGAGAAACTTTTTTTTTCGTTCAGGTTGTTAAGTTGATTTTCTGACTTTAAAATTATTCATTTTGAATTCCAAGAGTTCAGTTGGATATATGTATGTCTTTCAAGTGTCACATTAAGTTTTCTAAAATATCTTTCAAACTAAAGATTAATTTTTCTCTTCAATAAAAAACAAATTCATGCTTCAAATAAGTGAAATAAGAAAAAAAAGCTGGGATTGATCTCAAGAGTAAGAAGGTTGTAATAACAGAAATTTAAAAATAAGTCTTATTTTGTGAAATTATAATACTTGATAAATAAATTTTTGCTCTTCTTCATTACTTTAAAATTTTCAGACGGATTTTATGATGGATAATTTTATTTCCTATCTAATTTAGCTAATTCATATAAAAAATAGCTTGTAACATGAAACTTATGTTACTTGAAATTGATTGTAATAAATAACAATTAAACATTTGAGGCTCCAATATTTTTCCATCGAGGACTTGCTTTCATGTTGATGGTGATGATCATTTGTTGTGTTTTTAAACTTTTACCCTTTTTCTGGTAAGAGAAGCACATATCACAGCAATCGTGAAAAATTAAAATACAAAATAGAATATAATAAAGCAATATTCAATGGATATCGCAATTTACGTAATTGAAAACGAATTGCCCTCTTAGTCTTGACTTAAAAGTATCATTTTTTGAAATAATAGAAAGAAATTTTCAAAATAACAAGCACTTAAAGGTTAGAAATTAAGGAAGGATTTAAAGGTTAGGACTTAAAGGTGTATTAGTTGGGAAAATTAATTGTATTACTGTGTTCACTAGGTTATTTCAAATAAATTATTTCTACTACGTTGTCTAATGGATAGAATTTATTCTTTAAAAATTGTGAAGCTATATTTCCTTACAGTATTTTTTTTAATTTTCCCTCATATTTTCATGGGATAAAAATTGCATTGAAATAGATGTGAGGTACCCACTGTTAATTGATTCTGAATTCTGCATTTTAACATACTGTAATAAAAAGCGGAACTATTGTTTCTGACTTTCTTCTAATTAAATATCAATTCTACAAACATAAAACCAATTCTTCACCTTCAACATGCCATAAAAAATGTTAAAATCAAGTATGTACTTCACTAAAAGTAAAATTTAATGTACTATCGTTTGGAGAGAAAAAAATGACATATTTCCCAAATGAAAACGATTAAAATAGGTTCCTTACCATAATTGCTGAGTAATTATTGTCATGGGAGATAATTAAAATATTGGAACTCTCTATTCAAAAGCTGTAAAAAATGAGTCAACAGAAAATTTTCAGTCTTGCTGTGACCCGTATTTTAGCTGAAAAGCTAATTTGTGTGAAGTGAAAAAAAATGTATTGATATGTTTTTTAACGACTTATTTTTAATTATTTGAATAAAGTTACGAAAGGTACCGAATATTTTATACCCGCAAATAGTTTTTAATTTAACCATACCAGAGTAAGGAAATCAAATTGTACTTTAGTTATGGAAATAACAATAGATACAATTATTTACTAGTCAACATACTAAACTTTATGCATTTTAATATAAACTCTATATTTTCTTTTCATTGATTATACGTCATAGTGGACTCTTTAAAACGTTTTTTTTCTTTTTAAGAAGTACAAAACAAAAGTTTTTTTCTACAAAATGTTATGAAGTTTTTCATATTTCTTTTCTGTATTACCTACCAACTGTAAATTGCACATTTTAATAATAAAAAACCCTTTAAACAAAAAACTACCTTGAATTTCCACACTTTAAAAAAGTAGTTTTAGAATTCTCTCAGCAGATGCGCGAGGATCTCTCAGAAAATATTTTTTATTATTGTTGACAGCAACCTTTCAAAAACCATTGCTTATTCACACGAGTCCAACGTCATGCATTCGGAAGAGAAATTAGCATTTATAAAGTCTTGAAATGGACTATTCCTCATTAAACATTTTGGTCCTTGCAATCACAAATGTAATTGCCTTTCCAAATTATCATGCCCTATTTTCCAGCTCTCTGCGTATTAAATTTTACTAATGCAATATATCTCCTCCCCGTATTTCATGTGTCAAACATTTTTGAGAATCTTTTTCAGATTGTTCATTTCCTAAAATATGTTCTTTAATTATTCTTCCTTTATTCCTATATATGCCATTTGAAATGTTAAATTTAAGTAATATAAAAACTAAAATTATAATAAAATTAATTATCAATATAGTAGTGCTTAATACTTAGTACACTGTGTTTTTGTTTCAATGTACTAATAACTTTGTTCTTTTTTAAAACCGATAAGAAGCTTAAAAATTATCAGACTAATATATATTTACTCATTTATCTTATCACTTTTACTACTTAAAATATAAATTTACTTTTAATGTTCTGTTTTAAAATGAATATATTTTCTTTTAGGTTTCGTAGTTCCAGCAGCACTTGTATTGATAGAGATTCAAGAGGTGAGTTTAAGTAAATTTATTGTAGCATAAATATTTTTCACATGTAATAACTTATTTATTGATAAACATTGTCATTAAAATGTAGCATGAACATTTAAGTGATAAATTTAAAATTTTTATTAGGTACATATTTTTAGAAACAGATTAAAACAAATTCTAGAACTTTGAAAAACATATATTTAGTTTTTGTTATAAATATTTTTTTGTAAAAAACGCAAAATCGCCGTAAGTTTTAATAAGAGGTATAAAATAACTTTGTAAATTTTCCTTCCCTTTTTCATAATAAATAACTTTTACATACCTCAGATGTTTATATATTGTACAATAAACATTTTCCCAAATCTCGTTTTGGGAAACTATGGTAGACATTAACACAATAAGCAATGAAAATTTTCTTCAGTATAATGGAATTTATACTCCAAATTATCAAACTAGATCCGCAAATTTAAGTTTCTAAAACTCAAAGACCTAAATTATAAAAAAAGAATTCAAGCTTTTCCTTTAGGGACTAGAACTTAACTTTGACAAACAGAGGAAGAATATCCTAATTCTAACATAAATATATGTCACTCCCATTCTATGAATTTTGTCACAAACGCAATGCCATTTTCCATTGCCAACACCGCCAGAGAAATAAACACGACGGTGATGATAACTATCTAGTTAAATAAAGCCGTCCTCTCTGATACGTATGCGAAGAATTTCAAAGCATTATTATTCCGATCATTATCGATAAAGTTCCCGGTGTATTTGCGATAGAAGGGATATATCGATTGTGTACCCCTTTTGTTGAATCGCTGCAAACACGTGGGGAATGAGAATGAAGCCCTGTAATGATATTCGCCCCCATTACCAAGCGCTTTGAATGAAAAACAGATTGGTGCAAGTTGCTGGCTTCGGATTTTTTTTCGAGCGAACATTGCTGGGAAACAACCAATACTTTTTTGTTAATGCAACAATGCTATGAATGTTTTGTCGGATGTTTTGCTTGTTTTCAATCGGTTTACATAATTTTATATGCAAATAAATGAAGGAAGTGTCAGAAGTGACATGTGCAGTTATTCTTGAAATAATTGTTGTTCCATAAATTGTTGTTATTCAGTTCAATAACACTAGTCGACAAAAGTAAACTTTTTTCCTAAACAAAAATGAGAAATGAAACAATGAACAAAAATGAAAACAAAAAATGAGACTAATTTCAGGGTGTAGAATTCAGAAATATTTGTGAAAAAGCTGCAGCACGCACAGTTAATTTGTTACAAATAATGGCACCAGTACTGTAAGAAACGAACAAAAGCGTTGTAAACACTAATTTTTAACAGTTAATCTCGTTATTTTAACATAAAATAATATCATAATTAAAATTATATACATGTGTCAGACAACATAAAACTAAAAATCATTAAACATTCATTAAATACGATGCGATTTTATCCCTTTTTGTCTCCTAAGTGGCGTTAAATATCCTCTTTCAATGAACCAAGAGCTGTAGCCCAAGATATTTCTCAGTGACCTATGAATCGAGTTACGTCCTAAGCGAATCTTTACCCTTGTTTATGATTGACTACAGTGAGATTTTCCGGAAATAAGTTCAAACGTGGATGTAAATTATGAATTTTGAGTGATGCTCAACTAGCAAAACTGGCAAACTGGGTTTCGTGCTTAGATCCATTTTTTCAAAAATTAATAATTCTCCAACGAAACAAGTAACAACAATGATTATACAGGACTTCTCAAATGATAGTGCTAAAGGTTCATCTACCTTTGCCATTACTTCAATGGAAATGTTCATCTTCAAAGAACCCTTTGCGAATTCACGAAGAAAAGCATGGTGAGACGTTGTCTTGTGAATAATCGATGGCTTTATCTTAACGATTCTGTCTTTTATTCTGCCCATCAGCCCTTTCCACACCTTAACCAAGGTCAGGAAAACTGAAAGTATAAAGCCCACACCCAACGCACCACGCCCTCTTTGCCGAACAGCCACGTGACCTCTTTGCTCATCGCCGATTGGGTGAAGAACGTCCCTGTCAAAAGTATGGAAGATAACAGTTTTGAGTAGATTGCGGGATGGAAGAAAGGGAATGAAATAAAGAAATTCATTAAGTTCTTCGCTCTGATGTGGACAGAGGAGCTGAGGTATTGCGGATTGATGATGTCCAGCTGAGATGAGTGTGAAAGCAGCGATTGTCTAATAATTTCTTGGATATACACCTGATACCCAATTATCCTCCTGTGGATTGCCTTCTCTGTTGAATCAAACTTGTTGCTGCAGCTTTTAGAAGATATTCTGGAAAGTGGATGGTGGCTCTTGCTTATTTAAGTTCCGAATATGTGCTTGAAAATATCATGATTGTCCTTCAAGATTGATGAATTGTGAAAGAGTAGGATTTGTCTTTGGTGAAACTCCTTCAGTTTTTTTTTAATTTATTTATAACTGATATTATATAGTCAGTAGAGTGCATTAAGATGATACTTTCAAAGTTACGTAAATAGTGATACTTGAGAAAAAGTTGTAGTACAAAACGTAAAGAGGATATGATAGTTTCAGTAAAAAATATAAATTTTAGAAGATACTTAATTGGAGTCTTTTTATGACTCAAAGACAGTCAAAGTTTGAAAAGTATTATCCTTATTAATTTTGTGAAATTATTATCTCTGAATTTAGCTTTCTACTTATGAGCCTCGAGGAAACTAATGCCCTAATGTGTCCACGAACTTTTATGTGTTAGTTCTGCAGAAAAACAACCATGTCTTTTTGAGAACCTTTTTATCTCATTTTTTAAATAGATAGTTTTACTTAACTGCGATCAACTTCTCAATTTTCAAATCCAATCTTCTTTCGATCTCAAAAAAAAGGCATGTTACTCTAATAAACCCTTTGAAAATCTGACTGATTAAGCCTTCCCATTCAACGCTCCAACGATTCCCATGAAGCGCAATTCTCATCTTCCTTTACTTTGAAGATCCCTCATGAAGAACCCTTAAGAGCAGATATATGTCGCTTAAACTTCAAATAGAGTGCATATTAATGCCACGTGAAGCAAAGAAATCCGACCCTCCATTCAAATACCAAGAAGTCTTTGACAGAATAACAAAGTTTCAGAAGTGATTCTCCATAAAATCTTCTTATGTGACCTTCAAAGAAAAAACGTCGTTTGGAAGAAGTCTCCAAAGGCAAAAATAATTGCTTATATACACGAGCATTAATGCTCTCTGGGTATTGATAGGCACAAAACGGATCGGGCTTCTTTTTTTCTTCCATTATTGTCTTTATGATGAATGCAGTTTTTAAATCCCTTACTTATTTGTTGCATTGCCGGAGGTGATCTATTACGGGGGCTTTTGACTTTGAGTCGGGTGTCTTTTGTATGAGGAGGGGAAAAAAAGCCAAACGTGAAGTCAATGAGCTGTGAACCACTTCTTCTTCTTCCCCCTTTTCCTGCAATACATCAAAGATAATTACTCGGAGAAGAAGAAACCCGCTGCTTTGAATCGGAGAAAGAAGAGGTATTATAACAAATGGAGTCTTTTCTGCGGCATTATCCTCATCATCTTCGCGAGGAACTTATATTCTCAGGGGTGCTCTACCCGTTCGTTTTTGAGAGCAGGTTAGATGGAGGATGTTTAAGTTTTTGTGTAATTGATGTGTCTCGTAATGCGGTGAGGAATTTAAAACTGATTATTTTCGAGATTTCGTTTTAAGGGTAAATTCGTGCTCTATAAGGATTTTGTATACCATTGAGTACATTTTTAGGAGTTTATAAAATTTGTGTCTTCCTTTGATGTTTTTTTTTTCAACAGATCCATCTTTTTTAAGAAATCGGCATCTTTCATTATTATTGTTGTTTTTTTAATTATCGATTCATGCTTCAAATTTTTTTCAATATAACTATTCTTCTAATATTTTAGTTCAGCACTCAAAAATGCTATCCTTCCGCGAAATTTTCACAGCTACAAAAGGGATATCTAATCCACGTATGCTAGTTGAATGTAATCGGTAATAGTGATATTTTATTGATTCCAAAGCAGCCACAAACGCTTAAGAATCGTCCTATTCTTGTCATGTATAGGCTAAACTTCGTTTACTTCTAGTTCCATTTACGCTAACTTAACATTTTGATATGAATTGTGCTAATAGGGTTGATATCCCCTAACATTGTGTGATTATCTAGAAATTTTCTCTGTGCCCAATTTTATTCTTCTTCATAAATATTTATCAAGTGGAAAATGGAAATTCGTTCGCAATGGTTATCGAATCATCTACTTGTTGAAATAACTCCAAAAACTGTAAACACTCCACTTCTGCTTATCTAAGTTATCACGCGTACCTTTTGTAGCACTGAGCATAACGATTAACTCTTTGAATGATGAATCACAGATTTGTGCCTAGTTCTCTTACTTAGAAGGCAGAATTTCACGCAGTAATATCCTTGATACTCTTCCTCTGTTCATATATCTTTACTCTGAAAATCCATTATGGATAGTTATTAATCCGTGAAAGATGAAAGGACACCATGAGGAATCTTAAGCTTCATTATACGGCAATCAGTACTACTGAGACTAGCTGTGCACTTCTGTGTGGATTATTCTTGTTTATTGGAGAGTGAAATTGATGACGTATACGTAACGAAACCAATTAGCTAAGGATGAAGAGTGAGCTAATTCATCTTGACGAAATGAGTAACGAGGCAAAGGAGTACTTCCTCTCACATTCCTCCTCGAGAAATCCTGTTGACTTTTAATTAATATTCCAAAGACTTATTTATTCAAATAGAATTACGAAGATTGCCCTTACGATTGCCGAGGACAGCGACTTCTTGCGCACTTTTGGAGTCTTTTGTGTTTACCCAGTGGCACGCCGGTGAATCATCTGTAAACGACAGTCCCGTTTCGTTCGTTAACCGAAATTACGAATTCATTTATACGAAACTGAAGGAGTTGATGGAAAAATTTGAAAGGGAAATTGGAACAAGACAGGGCGATTTGTGTTTAGGTTGAGAAAAAAATTACTTAGTGACTTATTGTGGTTCTTTTTTTTTTCTTGCATCTGTTGCTTTTTTGAGAGAATTTAAATTCGCTCTTCAGAGTACACGGAAGTGTTTAAGTAGTTCGTTTTGAATACACCGGAGGAATATCCCGTGATTTCTTTTACTCGATAATGTCATCCGGTTTGAAATGTTTTAAGTCAAATTAGAATTTGCTTTGAACGAACTGTGTACTTTTAAGGAGGAATAAGTAATCAAAGGAGTGATAATGTTTTGTGTCAGTACACGTAAAAGAAGAAGCGTTCATGACATGAAGCCCCCTGTTATTGGTGAGTAAAGACTAGTTTAAAAATCAAATTTATTCCTATTTATAAAGGAAAATCTGTTATTTAAAGGGTACCGATCAAAAAATAATCTGCTCCTTAACTATTACAGAATCAAAACTACAAAATATTTATGAAAGCTTCTCTTTTAGATACCAGGAAGGAATTTATTCAAAACTATTTATTTATTAAAGGATTACTTAAAACAGAAAAATGGAGTTAAACATCAGAAGAAAAGCACCACACTACATTGGAAACTCGTTAACCCATAATTTCAGTCTCAATTTATTCATGTATGTACATTTTAAAGACGCGGTTATTATAAATTAACGGCAGCTACTTTTCTTTTATTTGCTGTCCTATAAAACTTATAAAGTAGCCTTACATTTGAAGAGAGAAGTCAATATATAATATAGTTTTAACTATTACTCCTACAAACAAATTAATCTTTCTAAACTGTACTCCACGGGGATTCCTCCTATTTTTATATTCGAAAAAGCGGGTAACAAAAAAAACCTAATGTCCTCGGTCGTAATTTCTTCCCTGATTTTCCCAAGCACAGTTTCTCCTCCTAATTCAATTACTTCGATGCTCTTGAATATTTGATTTGGCTAATTTAAAGCTCAAATATGAGCCGATTACGATTGAGATCAGGATTCCGGTGTGCGTCCTCCTAAACTATTTCTCTTCATCAAAGATTTACTCGGAATAGGCAAAAACTTGTATTGAATTATCCAATTTACATCGAAAAAAAAATAAAAGATAAAGTGGAAGTACTGTATTTTTTGCTAACTGAAAGTCATTAAAGTAAGTCTTTAAGTCATTATTTATTACCCTATCATGTCTTATAATTTATTAATATATCGTTGTTTTTATCATTAATATTTTAAAAAAATATTTAAACATTTTAGCATATTAAACACACTTATATATTCTAAAATATTACTCAATGTTTGTTTAGAAATTTCAATAATTTTTTAACAGTATTTTACATTAAATTGCAGAAATTTTTTATTAACAGCAAATTGCATCAATATAAATATTCTTCACAAATATAAATAGAAGAAACACAATGTATCTATGCTTTACAAAACTCTTTATTCTTTAAGTAAATACCAATAAGTTAACATCAACATTGATAAAAAAAATATTTTTCTTTCTAAAGGATGGCTTTTATCAGCATTTCTATAAAAATAATTTAAAATAAAACCATAAATAATTTTGTTATGCATTCAATGTCATTATCTGTTACATTTCTCTTTCTTTTTTTTTTCAATTTGGAAACTCTTTTTAAATGCATAAAGTAAACTTCATGGACACTATCCAAGAGTGAAAAACTTCTTTTTCTCTTCCCACAAACCAAGAACTAAAACAATTTTTATTTCCGATGCAAATTAAACCATCGCTTTGATGAATAGAAAAGTTCAAAGGCAAGGGTGCGTTACATTAATAAAATATACGTTTTATTGAAATTTTAATTAAATTCATTTGTTAATGGAACTGAATGAAAATAAATGGAACACAACAGGTTTAAAAGCTTTTTTTTCCCGTCCTGGAATCTTCTGAAGAATATGCAGTCCTGAAAAACCAAAAGTAATAATTCATCTGGTGAATAAAATAATAAATGAATAAAATAAGTTTGATATCTTGTTTCACGGTGAAAACTTTTTTTATTGATTGAAATTAAGTATATATCTATCTCTCTTCGATTGAGGATAAAAAAAAAACGGGATTATTAATTACGGGCAACTGAATTTGTATTAAAGTCTTGATATAAAACCACTTTAATTTCGAAGTTTCCAAATCTTTTGTTCGTGAGGTTTGATGTTTCAATTTCCTTTAATTTCCGTAACACGAGATGCGAGATGGGAAAATAATTATCAATTTGACTATGGAATAAAAAGTATCTTTTTATATGATGTACTGTGTTTAGAATAAGTTAATAGTTTTTTTTATCTAAATACAGGGTGTCCCAAAAAAGACTGACATTTTAAAAATCAATCAGTAAGAACTCAAAAACTAAAAATTATAAAAATGCGTGGTTTGTTGCATCCTACTCCTAAGACTTAGAAGACTTCTACTCCTAAGAAGTAGGATTAACAAACACCGCATATTTTTATCATTATTAGTTACCGAGTTATTAGTTATTGATTTTTAAAATGTGTCAGTCTTTTTTGGGACACCCTGTATATAAGGATAAACGGAGTATGTATTAAGTTTGATCATTTACATTTTAAAAATATTACTGCTTGTTTTCTTCATTTTTTTTACATTATTACAGATAAGATTACAATGTAATTGTTTGAAAAAATTTTTGGAATAATTTTTTTAAAGGAATTTACAGGGTAGTAATAAAATAGCATAGGGCTAGGAGGGGTAATTGGGAACAAAATTCATTACTTTAACTTCTTATTATCACCGCAACCAAGTAAAAACATTTAAAAAAGATTTCTGCATTACACTTGTTGATCCAGATCTGATTGAACTTCACAACGTTTAAAAAATAAAAATTTAATTTTTTAAAGGTTTAGTTTTACACGTTCACAAATACCCCATAGATTCTCGATTCCCCCATAAGTAGGGGATAATTGAGAATGGCTAAATTTATAAATGGAGAAAATTATTATTTTGTAATCACCCTGTTTGTGTAATTAAGCATTTCAAATCTACCTGTTCTTTTGAATGCTTTTGATTTTATTCCTCTTAAAATTGTAGTTTTGTAAATCGAACTTAACTACGTAGGACGCATTTCAATCATTTTAATTTAAAAATAAATTTTTTAACTAATTCTAAAATTTTCTAATTTATTTTAAATTTAAACAATTTGTTTGTTATTTCATGGATTTTAACTGATTGATTTTTTACACTTATGGTGTACTTTTAATGAGGTATGTAAGTTTTAGTTTTTCTTCCTTGAGTAAATCTCTATGTGTTCTTTATAATGTAAAACTTTGGTATGACATATTTTCATGGTGTTTTTGAAGGTTAGGATACAAAAATACTTCAAGGATAATTTATCGATTTCAGTTAAATGATACAAATGACATATATTTTTCCCTTAACTCATAAGCATGAATATATTGTATGCTCATAATACTTATAAGGTTAAATTTAAAATATAAGTTAGCTTAAATTTAAAATATAATTTAGCTTAAAATAAATTAAATTTATGTGAAATAGTATACATTTTAATAGATAGGGATCTATTAAGGGGTAAAGGGGTCTATTAAAAACAAACTATTTCTCGTTACACTATATTTATATTAGAGGCTTCACATCATCATTTAAATAAAAAGTGGAGGTATAGATTATTTCTGTGAATATTTTAAACAAAAGATGTTTTAGGGAAAATACACCTTGAGAAAAAATGTCCCTTGTACAGTTTTAAAATACCATTTGATTTTTGAGCCCAAAACTTGCCCCAAGTTACTCTCTTAAGTTACTATGGTACACTCTTAAAACTAAAGTCTCAAAACTGAGTAAAAAAGTATATTCAAACTGGCTCCGATCCAAATGTACTCAAATTTGAAAAAAACAGGAATACACTCGTTTCTGAAAATGTTCATACTCAAAAATGAAACATCATGAGCACATTTTGAGTTCAAGCTCAAGATGTTTCATTTTTGAGTGTGCACATTTTCAGAAATGAGTATATTTATGTTTTCAAATTTGAGTACATTTGGATCGGAGCCAGTTTTAATATACTTTTTACTCAGTTTTGAGACTGTCCTTTTAAGAGTGTACTCCCCTGAAAAATACAACTCCTTAAACACAAATTTTAAGCATATTTTTCTGGATTACAACTGAATCGGGAGATTCTTTGCTTAAATAAACACTGAATCAGTGCACCATAAAAAAATACCATCACCCCCTGCCCTACACAATACCACTCTAAAAATCTCCCTTTTGTTCTTTTCAGTCGAGAAGTACCCCGGCGAGGGTCATGGCAAGAAGAAGGCCGGACTTGGGAAGTTCTTCCGGCACCTGGGCAGCGGGAAGACCTCCCCTCGTCACAAAGCGGCCGGACTGCCCAAGAGCAACTCTCAGGCCGACCGGACGACCACCGAGATCGATGGTGAGTGGATCTCCTTACCCCAATCAATACCATTCTTTCTGTGGGACGGACGTGACCGGAATGGGTGGTCAAAGTGACAGGTGGATCGCGAGGGTCTACACCGATTAATTAGTTTTGTTGGTTGGATTTTTAATGAGAGAGGGTTTGGGATATCTAGAGTCATGTCCGTTCGGGGATGTCTAGAGTGGTTTTACTATAGGATTTGTTGTAGGAATTCTGTTATGTTATTGTGAAAGACATTTAAAAATGGAAGCGTGTTAATCGGATGTTGATTTTATGATCGGTTTTATGATCTCAGTATAAAGTGTTTTTTTCCTCATAGGCGCGGGGTTATGTTATAAAGATACCTCCCCAACGATGTTAGTATTATTTTTTATTCAGAAATCCCATTCCTAGAAAAAAATGAGTATCAACATTCGAAACTTATGTTGTAAACGTAACTGATAGAATTTAATTGTAATTTTCCATATTATTATCTTCTCTATTCCTCAAATTCCAGAAATTTCATGCAGGCTCAGTAAACAATATGATACATAGACGCTCTTGAATAAATTATTTTTTTATAAAACCCTATATCAACCCATGTTCCTGTATTCACTCTTTTAGTTCTTATTCATGACACAAATTCACTAATAAAATGATATATTTAACACGTTTTGCTGGGATATCAACTCATATAACTGCTTAAAAATATCTTTAAACTATATTCCTTTGATTAACGATTCATCCCATTCTATCACAAGCAGCTGTCGGTACAGAAGTGTTTCGCCCTTCCCCATATTAAATGTTGTAGTTAGAAAAGAGGATAGTTTTGAACATGATTGATGTTGCATCGAACTCTTATAACCTACTTTGATTAAAGGTAACTTCTATAAAAAGTTAAATGTTATCGTAGGAATTATGAGAACTTACGTTATTGATTAACTTTTAGGAGTCACTCACACAAAAGTAAGATAAATCCAAAAATATATTTTTAATCTTAATTTAACTGTAAAATTGTTTTTTTAATCATTTTATTGTTAAAAAGGTGTCAAGAGTTGTTTTTAAAGAGGTTTTTAAAACTTTGAAAATAAATGTGTTTCATTGTTTTACGCCATAAATATTTTGCTTTAGTGTCAGCAAAATTGTAAGAAAAATCTAGAAAAATTTGGAAGCGCTAACTTTACTCAAATGCACTAATCACACAACCAGACGTAAAGCTTATCATCAAACATGTTAAGCTTCGATAATCACAAATAAACTTTTCAAACCTGAAAACAATCATACATGTATCAACTGCTCTTGCGCTTTTTCTAAACAAGTTAATGTCTATGAAAGGAGAATTTCACCACTGGTTAAGTGGACACAAAGTGTAAACTCACAACTCTCAAGCGTCACCTCCAATCGTGGACCGGTTTCGTCCTTGTTAGGACTCATCAGCACGGTATAGGAAGGTAACGCAAGAGAGCGGAGGGTAAGTACTAGTCTAGCCGACTATAACTGAAAAAGTGGTGACTATTGACTAGTACTTGCCCTCCGCTCTCTTGCGTCACCTTCCTATACCGTGCTGATGAGTCCTAACAAGGACGAAACCGGTCCACTGTTGGAGGTGACGCTTGAGAGTTGTGAGTTTACACTTAAGTTAATGTCTAGTTTGTTAGGTAAATTAATAGTTTATAAAAGAACATGGAAGTAAAGTATTAGTTATTTAAGTATTAGGAGCTAAAACCCACTTCCTTTACAAAAAAACAATGATAATAATGTGAATAAAATGAAGGTTCCGGGTTATTAATAATATTAAAGTTCTTGGAGAACTTCAATGCAGTTTTATTCAAATGTATATTGAATAACAACTTCTTTTTTAAAATACCATTTAAGCTTCTTTCTTAGTAAATAGTTATTTTAAAAAAATAAATAATGTTTCTAGGTATTTAAAGATGCATCGCTTTCAATGCTAACGTTTATTTAACAAATTAATATGAATAAGATTTCCTAATTCCCAAAATAATGAAAATAAAGCAAGAGTGAAAATAAATAAGAGAACTTTTTATGTTGCGTATGGTGATTTTCCAAAAATTTCGATTTCCTTTGTGTGCTAATTCAAACGCATTTTTTTATAAAATAATTAAAATCTATTAAATTATTATTTTTATCACCTTCAATATTTTTATATAACTTAATTAAAAGATTGAAAACTACTTAGTTGAAGTATTAATTACAAATTAGTCTATTTATTTACTTTTACCTGAAAAAATGAAGGAATTACTGTGAATAAATAATCTGCATGATATTTGTCCCCCTATGCTTCCATTTTTAGAGCTAACGCAAATAATGAACAGCCATCAAAATGACACGTTACTTTTAGTTTTGCATTAAAAGGATAACTTGTGAGATACTGGGGGAGGAAGGAATATAAAACCCTGACAATTGTCTAACGTACTTATATGAATGGCCTCTAAGGTTCTCAATTTGCAGCAAACCATAACTTTATCGTTACCATGTACTCCTAGACGTGATATGGACAGCTCTCTTCCGGGTGTCGGGCAAACTCTTTAGAGGTGTCTAGACGCATTTGATATGTAAACATTTTAAGTTAGGTGATAGAAAAGCCATTGTGTACCTTAGTTATGTGGGTCACAATAAGAGATGGTTCTAAAACAACTGTTATACTTTATCCTTTGTCTGCGTTTTTGATAGCCAGCTCTATTGCTGTATTATCTTGGCTTTTCTGTAAAAAGTACCTACAGAACACTCTATGATGATATATCTTGATTTTCATACCTGAAAAACCTTTTTAACTTGAAAGAAATATTTTCTTAGTCCAGGAAATCTCGTGGTATAGTTTATAAGTAGATCTTCAGTACTTACATTTATAATGTCCAATGTCCTTAACATGCATGAATTAGGTTATGTACACGGGTTAATCGATAGAAGATCGCAAAATCGATCGATTTGATTCAAACAGAAAACTTGGTTATAGGAAATATGATGTAGGAAATTTCGGTTGGCCTAACAATGAGGTATTTGCATGAGTGAGGTATTTGCTTGATTTTATACTTTTTTGATACATTATGGTTTAAAACTCCTAAATTTCTGATTTTTAAGTTCAAATTTTTTTTAAATAATTTAAAATTCAATTTTATTTTTCCAAAACGTCAGAAAAGTTACGTTATCAGAAAACGGGCTTCTATTGGATGTGACCTCACAGCGCATGATTTGTGATTCGAGAGTGTTTTCGCGCCCAAACAAAAAACGAAATTTCAAAAATTTATAACTCAGAAACTAGACTACGAAAATACTCGATGTAAACGTCATTCTTCATGGTTTTTTCTACTATTTTAATAAAATTTAATCTCAAAACGTGAGAATACCTCATTAGAAACTTGGTTGACTCATTGTTGGGGAAGTGTTTATTAACTTTAAGAAAGGTTCCCATTTGTACCATTGTCCAACCATATTGCATGATAACATTGGACCGAAGGTATGGTTATAACGACTTTTGCTTCTTGGACATATCATAACATAGCAAAATAACCATGCCATTACATAATGCTAATGGAATTGGTTAATGAAGCGAATCCGGCCCGCAGATTTTCAGCGCCAAATTTGGCGATAATAATTCAATGCTCGGACACCATCAATTTCCACTTGGTGACAAAAAAATCGCCAAATTCAGCTTGTGGGCCGGATTCGCTTCATTTACCATGGAATTATTAAAATACCGATACAATCAAAAAGAAAGTCTAAACATAGTGATTACAAGATATTCTTTTTTAAAAAAATCAGCAGTTAATTTTTGTTTTGAATTTTCAGTTTTTTATTAAGGGGGACTTGAAAGCCCCACAGGTACACAAAGGGTGTTAAATCCTTTGGTGCTGAGCATTCCACTAGCTATTAACATCTCGCAGGCTAGTGCAAATCAACCCTGACTTGCCCAATTCCGCCTCCAGAGGTGCGAAACCGCCGAATCTTCAACATCTCAATCGTGGTGATTGGCAGGCACTCTCCGGCGGATCCAGACGTGACCCAACATGCAAATTCGCGTGTTGCTCGGCAGCCAATCGATGCCTATCTCGCGTGGTTATTCATTAGTCATGGGCCTGGCGCTTTTTGCCCCTATCACTGGGAAGTGTCGTGCCGGTATCGTTTAGGTGGGATATGTTTCAGCCGGGATGGGATTCTGTGGGTGTGTGGGGTAATTGCTCCCTTTTTTCCCTCATGTTTGGGGTTGAGCATCTCACACGCGAGGGTAAATAGGGGTTAGTAATTGGGTTTGCGTAACATGAAAAAGCAGTCGTTGGGTGGTGGAATTAATCTTCATATGGTTGGATGGATACGAGTATCATAAATGCTTATTAATAAGGAACGAGAATGGGTAGTTAATTATTAACTTATGCTGATTTTGTAGAGGGATTTTTTTGGTGAGAAAAAAAAAGAAAACTTTTAGGTACAAGGTCTGTAGAATACGTTTCAAGATTCTTGAAAGTTTCAAATCAAAAACCCACTTTGTACCTAAAAGTTTTCTTTTTTTATAAGATTAATGACCAATTTATTTTTACTTTTTGAAAATTTCACCATAAGTAGTCATAATATATCTAGTTGTCCGGGATTAGAAATTGATTCTTTAACCTTGTACTAATAAAAAAATTTGATTATTTTGAAAGGGAATTGTTATGGAACTATACAATTCACGATTTCAAGTTAGCATTATGACTTTTTCATATTAGAACTGTTTGAGGTAAAAAAAATTGGCCTTTTTTGTAACTGTGAGGTTTTGTAAAATTAATTTAAAAAATATTATGAAAAAAATCTTCGCGTGTTTTTATAAATCGAGGTTTTTTTTTCAAACACTTGGGTATTGAAAGTTTAAGAAGGGAAATCATACCTAAAAAAGACTAGATGTTTTTTGCCGGGAAAAAGTAAATTGTGTCAGTAAAAAACAAAATTTAATCGCTATAAGTAAAAATGTTTATGCATTACATATGTAACATCATAAAATTGTACTATTTATATATTTTTCACAGAAAATAAAATTTTATTCACTGAACCATAGAAGGATAGTTCAAAAGATAAAAATGATCATGTGTTTCTGACCTCATTTTTCAAAACTCCATGAAAGAAATATACTACACAGAAGACCCCCAAACATTTTTATCGTTGTGTAAAATATTTTTTCAAACGCTTTAACTTAAAATACCAGGGAATCTACAAGAATAGATTCTTTAAAAATATGTCTGTGGAAGAAAAAGTTCCTAGGAATTTGCAGTTGTAGTTTGGTCATACTTGTCTGACTTTCCAGACATTAGCATTGGTCCAAACTCTATATTGAAATTTTATTTTTACTGCATACATGAATTGCTGAACCCAAGTATACTTATTCCTTTTGTAAATCTTTTCTTTTGAAAAGTTGACATTTACTTTTTTTCGTTCCTTTATTTACTGCATATTTCTTTTAAAAAAAAAAGGACGTTCTATAATTTTACAAAAACCCTTCAGGTAGTTTTCTTAACTTTTTGAAGTAGAGTTTACACGACTGTTTAATAGTTTTTAGACATTTTGTTAGATTTCTTTGTAATCTTTTATTAAATTCACATCGAAACTTTTAAAAATATAATATTATTATTTTCTGTACTGTAATTCCTCAAACTCATTTAGTTTCTTTGTATAAAAATTCAATTTACATAAATATAGACAACAGCATGGTTCAAGATTGAGTATTTAGGGAACGTGAAGTTAAAATATATTGTCAATTTATGATAATCTTTGTTTCTGAATGCTAAGAGTTTCACAAATTTACAGAAAGAAAAAACATGTGTAATTAAATTATTATCTTACCGTATTCTTATATTAAACTTAGTTATAAACTTAAAACCAAATGACGTCACTCACTTTTGAATCACAGTTATAAACTCACGGTTTTTTTTAAAGGATCAATCAAATATCTAAGGTAATAATTAAAACCGCGAAAATTATTTATTGAAAAAAGAGATAAACCTCAGTCAGTTAGTTACTTTTAAGCCTTTTGTAAAAAAAACTCCAAGCAAAACTTCCCAAATCAAAATAAATCTTAGATAACAGGTTTTTCACCATTTTTTTGCCTAGTGCCTCATTAAAGGAGTGTAATGAGATAGACAGCTCCTCGTTTGTTCTTTGCATTAAAATAACTTCCAGTTATTTTATTCCGTTTCGCGTACTGCTTATGCTTAATTTCATGAAACGAGGCAAAAAAAAAAAGATTATAAAAAATTCTTATTCTCCTTCATGCTTCTTCATTTCTGATCTCTCTTTTATCTGTTCCTTTATCGAATAAAGTTGTTGGGTTAAAACAAGCAAAAAATTAACATTTACATTTTTTATCAATTTATTTATTCCATCCTGGAATTCCCTCAATAAATATTCCCCTTTGACAGTCGGGATTAACTCTAATTTTATAAAAGCTCCTTCGCCATCATTCTTTCAGAGAAGCGGCATATACAGGAATTAAGGCATGATTGTAAAGCAAATATAAAAACTTTTATTTTACTTCTAACTAGATTCCCTTCCCTGTGTTCTTCGTCTGTTTATTCTTGTCAATTTTTATTGAATTTATGATCGAGACTTTCTCTTTTCCCCGTTGGCATCAGAAGCTTTTCCTTTTTCCCTTTTTTAAAGAATAAAATTCTTTCTGGGGAAGCCATCGGATCAAATTGAGTGTGTGCTAAACTCGTATATCCGAATTCCTCTCTCTCATTATTCCTTTCTTGCAGCAGGCGTTATGTGATCATAGATATCTTTTTGGTTTTCTCTCTTTTTAGTGTCTGCTCTCGATCTAACGAGGCTAGGGAAAAAGAGCGCACAGTAGTCGGTGGCAAATCGGATGGGGTTTTCGGAAGATCATTTAATATGCGATTTAATCGAATCAAAATCTCATTGTTGGGGGAATATTCTCTTTTCAGAATTGAGTTAGGGTTAGCCTCGTGATGCTTGTTTCTCGGTACCTGGTTAGGAGTTTAATAGAATGACGTTGGTGAGGATATTTTTCTCTTTCTCTGACAAATCACTCCGGATTTGATTGAATTGTCGAAAAAAAATAGGGGGATTTCTTTATTCTGAAAAGAATTCGCATTGATTTGTTCAGTTGTGAAGAGTCTATGGAAACGTTGGAATCGGCGCTTCCTCACTTTGCGATATAGACATACCAATTTTTTTTTCGTAAGATCATTTTATTCTGTTCTTTAGTAATTTTACAGGACTTTTTTCGTGTTAGTTTACACGTTTGATGATTCTGTATTTCTTGAAAAAACTTAGAAAAACAATTAAGAGTAAGTGTTTTTAAAGAGCGTTTCCTCATGTTAACAGCTTACCCTCTGTTTGTTGTTTTTATCCCAAGGCCTTTATTTGGTTTCCTTTTATTCTGTACTTTTTATAAACTATAATATTTTTTTAATTAAAATAGAAGTAAATAATTATTCCTATGTTCAAAATAATTTTCAAAACTTTTCTTTTACTCTTTAGATGCATTTTCTTCATAACAGTCATATTTTTTTCTTGTAGTTCATATAATTTAATTTTAAGAAAATTTATGATAACACCTGAAGTTTACTGTTTTATTACTATCATAAAAGCTAAAGTGATATACCATAGAGGGCATTTTCAATCACATGACTTGGACCTAGCAACGGCCTTACGGCCTTAGCAACAGATTGTTTGACTTCCAGCATTTAACAGTTAAAGGAAAATCACTGGTCATGGAATACTTCTATTGGAGTATTTACAGTCACATAACAGAAACAGATAACGCTGCACCTAGCAACGGCCTTAGCAACAGACTTTTGACCTACAGCAAGGAAGAAAATAAATGGTCGTGACGTCACCTGCAAAAACTCTATTCGACAGTTTTTTGTGATAAAATTAAATAATAGGTCGCATATATGAACATCTAACAACTAATTGGCTAACTACATTAAAATCAAATGATTCGGATTGGAAATAAAACAGATAAATTGCCATCTGTAAATACTATTTATTTGATCTTCAAATGTAACAAAATACAACAAACTCCCTTAAGACACGATACAAGTCCTAACAAAAGAGTCACCGAAAGATTCTGTTCAAGATTTATAATGATTGCTTTTCCATCCTCTTTAGTGTCTAATGTTCGAAAATCCGGCATTAACTTGGATGAGTCATCTTAAATCAGTATAAAAGCTTATCTCCATTATCTACGAACTGTATTGAGATGATAATACGTTGTTAATGCATCCAACACGCCAAACTTCGCTGTTACGGTCTTTATGACTCTCACGAAAGAGAATAAGAATTACGGCGATGGCCTGTCGTTTCTATCATTTATCATCAGGGACGGCAACGATTCTCATCCTATAAGCACGAGGCCGTTTTATTCGTCACGGCAGGTACTTGTTAAAGGACTTTCTGTCATATTTTCCGAAGCAGCCTGTCCCAACCATCGACGGTGACTTCTCACTCAAAGTTGTCGCGAGGCTTTTAAGTCCTTTCCCGCTGTGACATTGCTGCGGTTGATGTGTGAAGCTTTGAAAGAGTCAGGATGAAAAGGTTTAACAGCTTTGAATTTACATTTGTAATATGTTTTGATGGCTTTTCACGATTGTTACTATATGAAGGATTTGGCTGATAAAGGCCTTACATGGTTTAGAAAGCATTCTTTAAAGGTTAGAGTAGAATTATAAAATGGACTTTTATATTTTTTCGTGATAAACATCCTCCTTAAAGTGTAAAGCAGTGTGGTCCAACCTTTAGCTACCCGAGTGCCAATTAAACTTTTTATAGCGAGGCCGAGTGCCAAAGACAGTAAAAATTACTTTTTACTATTTTAAAGCAGGCAAATCAAACTTTTATTCCAACACTGCTGCAAAAATATTGACTCGGTGTCATTAGCATACTTTTTTATCCAAGGAAACAATTCAAACACTATTTCAATAGATTTTCACATTTATTAATTAAATTTAAAACAAATTATAGGGTTACTTGGGGTAAGTGGGTCACTGGGGTAAGTGGGTCACCCCCCTTAAACTATAATATGCACAGGAAATTTCACACTTACTCGCATTGATTATGTTACAGCTTGTCACACCGATGAGTTTTGCATATATTTGAGATTTGTTTTATTTATTTTTAAGATTATAGAACTAATTTAAAATAGATTCCCAAAATGGATTTTTTGGAGAGTTCAAGAAGCATTTTTCAAAGAAGTATTTCCAGGTAAGTTTTCATTACATTTTAATGTTTATTGAACTGTTTTGCAGAGTTTGACCTAAAATACATACTACAATTTTAAATTTTTCAAAATTTCTAATTTTGAAGTGTTTAAGAGGGGTGTCCCACTTACCCCATAGTTTTTGCATGGTTGGGGTAAGTGGGACCCCTCAGCGTGGGGTAAGTGGGACCCCTCTTTATTTAGTAAGTGAGACCTCTTATTATGATATAAGTGGTTCTAGAGGGTCCCTTATGATACAGAAACTATTAACTATTTCAGGGGGTTATAGGGACAATTTCCCCCAATATTTTCAGAAAATTTCGATTCATAGTAGCAAGACCTATTACTCACCACTTCAAAATTCATTTAAATTTATAAATAGTTTGATCGACATTTTATATCAAATTTGCGTTTTAATTTAAGTTATGGTGAGTAAAGTGAAATATCTCATCAACAGTGTTCATTCTCATTTAGAGTGTCCGATTTCTTTTTTATCTTACAATGCGTATTAAAGTGCCAAAATAAATCTTAATGAACCTTATTATGTTTGTTCAACACTATTTTATATGCTAAAGTAAAACATATCCCTTTGGCCTTTCGAAACATTCTTTAAAATACTTATTTTGCTTTTCATTCGATTCTTACCTTGTCATATTGATTTTGATGTGAGTATATTTCTCACTCATGGATACAGTTACAATAAAATATTTTATATTGAAATTTACTGTACTTTATCAAGTAATACCCACTTACTTCTATTTAAGTTTTGCTTGCTTTAAATATAAATAAAGAGGGGGTGACCCACTTACCCCATCTCTTGAGGTCAGTGGGTCACCCATCTCATTATTGATAAAAAAGACCAGTTAAGAAAAATTTAAAGCTTTATTTTAGAAACTACAGATAAATTTTTGTTCATCGATAGACTCTTTAACGAAATTAGTCAACAAGTACAAAATAAACCCTTTCAAATTTTTTCTATAAAGCTCCAAAAATGTACTAGGCCAAAAAGGGGTCCCACTTACCCCAAGTGACCCTATGTTTTTTTTCGAATTGAATTGTTTTTTAAAGGAAAATTGGACTATTAACAAAGAGAAAACCGTTATTAGAATATAGTCCGTTCACGACGTGTTTACAACGAAAGAGCAAGAATGTCAAAGGTTTTAGTGTTTTACAGGTAGAAGTGTTATTTCTAAATTAGTTCTCATCCAAAAAGATTTTTTCCTCAAGAGATATTACAAGAACTTTTTAATTATCATAATTGAATTCTCAATACATTGCCTGAACTACAATCCTGTACAGAAATCTCTGAAGTTACACTTGAAGATTAAATGTTCACAATTCATAGCTTCTATACTGATTTGATAATTCCTTTCACTATTGCTCCTACTGGATCTTCTATTGATGCACTTTAATAACCCTTTTGAATTTAAGGACAAGTCAAAAATAGTTCAAGGGGGTTAAGGGGTTCTCCCCTGAAAAATAAGCGGGTTAAAGCGGGGTTTTAACACATTTCTGAAATAAAACTGAAAAGAGAAATTATCTTCCTATTTAATATGATTAGGACATCACATTTTGTGGCCCATGAAAATGTCTTTGAGTGCCACTTGCGGCCCGCGTGCCGCGGGTTGGACCACACTGGTGTATAAAGTATAGGACTAATATGAAATAAAGTTTAGAAGTTTTTTATTAGTTATATTATAAAATTTATAAAAGCCTGCTGATTTTGTAACGTCTTTTGAAAAATTAACTATGCATTTGAAAGATAAATAAAACTTGTTCCTTAAATTTTCTCTTAAACTTGAGTTTTAAAAAAACTTGTGGTTTATATTTAACTTTAGGAAACAAACCATTGGATGCATACGAAATATATCGGAACCCAAAAATGAGAGGCTTAACGTAACATAAATTATTGTTTTAGAAAATAATTGTTGTAAAACTAAATACTATGTCATATACATCAGAGTTGCTATATTTTAGCAAATTAGGGCTAGGTGGGGTAATTGGGAATCGGGGGAAAATGGGAACAAGCGGTAGTATCAAAAGTGTTGGGGCTTTGTGGACCTAAAAAGCATGAAACATAAAGGTCACAATCACTACGAAGTTATTAAGAGTATTACCGCATTTTTTAATCACCAGCAGAAAATTTTATGAAAAGGATAGCATATGTTGTTTCCAATGTTTCTGATTATCAAAGTTCGAGTGCTTCCTTCAAGAGTGGTTCCATCAGATTTCTCTGGTGTCTTTCATTGTTTATAATTCTTAGTCTTGAGTAAAAATAATAGAATTTCTTTTTATTTTTGCTTAATGCTTTTTTTACTATTTTTTATACGTCTGTTCTCAATTTCCCTTGAGATTTTTACCTCAGGGGTAATTGGGAACAAAATTTCAAATTTTCTTTTTTCCCACTTTTTGAGAAAATTGGACCCAGTTTGTTTTAACCACCCAAATTTTCAAAGTTGCTCCCTTATAACGGATGGAAAAGAATCGCGTTATTTAATTTGGGATTTTTCAGTATAAGGGTAGGGTATTTATATATTTAAATTTAGTCTTTTCACATTCTTATCATATCTTGCTTTTTTTCGTTTATTCGATTTCTCTTTTCGATCTTTTTCTTCGGCATTTTTGTTCAGCTTCCCTTCATAACAGATCCTTTCTCCTCATTCAGTTATCAGAAGTAATTCCTTTTTTCTAATGTGAATATGTTAATAGCAGCCAAGGAAATAATATGTACTAGATCTTTCCTAAAAACCTTCTTTCGGGATGTGCCTATGGTGAGTTAGGGAAGAAGTATTGGATCTTCCTCTGAATAGATTAGCTTCATACAGCTGTGTCCCACTTATTGAGCCTCATTAAGGATAGGGAAAGAGATTGAAAAAGAGTTTTTGTGTATTCCTCCTCTGTTCATTCCACCCTTCTTTCCGAGAAATACTCTGTACATAAAACAAATACCTCGACTGACTATTGAATTGCATTGCTCCTTAACTACGGACGATGAAGTTAAATTTGTTGTGTTTATTTGTGGGTTCTATAAGAGTGTTTAAAATTGTTGTCATATTTTTTAGTCCGAAGATTTGTATTGGTGTACCATGGTTTTAAAATGCATTGAATTTTCTGTCATTTTATACTTTGGTAAAAAAACGTCTTTAAAAGAAATTCTATAAGAGTTTAACTTTTATATATACCTCAGCTATTTTTTTTCAGGGGGAGAGTAAACTATATTTGTTTGTAAAACAATGACTACACATACCTGTGTCCTTTCGGGAATTAAATCTGTTCTATGGAATGCGCAGTTCATTCCGGCAGATTTGGAGACTAATCAATGGTCACCACTTTTTCCGTTATAGTTGGCTAGACTAAAAGCTCTCCCTCCGCTCTCTTGCGTTACCTTCCTATACCGTGCTGATGAGCCCTAACAAGGGCGAACCGGTCCATGGTTGGAGGTGACGCTTGAGAGCTGGAGTTTTCTCACATATTCCTCTAACCAGAGGTAGTGGTAAAGTACTCCCTTTTCAATGACTACACAGTTTTTATATTTAGGAGTACCTTGTTGGGGGATACTTGAATGAGTACCTAGGTAATCGGGCCATCTAACTCCAGTATAACTTAGCCTGAGCAGAGCTGTTATATAACGTGTGACTGAAAATCACAGTCAGCTGAGGTAAAACCCCTTGTTTCCTCAAGTTAACTTAGTCCTCATTTTATTGAAAGACTGCTTTGCCCAACACAGGGAACAGAACTCGGCCTTGTCGGGTGGCAGCACACTACGCCACACGTATTTCTATTCTTAATTTAGGTTTAAAGAAATATGGTGCCCATCATTTAGTTTAGAATGTGTTTTTAACAACTTACTAACGTTTATTGAAGATTTCATCATATAGATCCTTACAGATAAGTACTCAGACTTGACAAACAGTTTAATCCCCCTTCAAATAGGGTCTTTTGACCATCAAACTCGGCGAACAGTCCTCCACCTTATCTACCTAAAATACAATGACATACCGCATATTAGGTTGTTCCCAAGGAAGGTCACATCTCATTCTGCCCATCTTGGGGAGCGAATTAAAGCGACTAATCCGCGTTCCGGCAAGCTTCGTAAAGCATGCATTCCCATTAAAGCTCCCTTCCAATCCCCACATAATGCCGGTGCGGTCGCCAATGACGACTGTGTCACGTTCGGAAGCCGGTTGCTAAATAGTTTGATCGATGGCCTTTGGCTCCTGTGATTAAGCGCGCTTCCCATTGACTTGCATTATTCATAACTGCATAATCCGTCGTTCTGCGACACAGGATTCATTAGCATGTCCTCCGTCCGATGATGCTTTGATGCGTATTTAGCCGATCATTCAATTAAAATGTGGGATCTGTTTTTAACCTTTGATATTCCGGTCTGCGTGTTTGATTGGTGTCTCCTTGAAGATCGGGGAGGTTCTGCTTACCAACCATAGAGATCAAATGATGCTTGTTTGGAAAATAACCTGTTGCATATAATATGATATGAATAATGTTAGATAGTGGCGTGTTTGATCTAGAGGTATTATTCTGCTATAGTAAATATTTATTGCATCTATTCGACTTATTCATGAGATATGAATTTAATGCCAAAAGATTTGCAGCCGTGTTATTTTGACAGGAATAAAAGTACTACATTTAAGGGGTTCCTCATCCTAAAATTATACTTGTTTCTTGAATATCATCCTTACCCAAGCAGCAAGGTTCATCGAATTTTTGACATGTGTGACTAAATTTCGTTTACTTCTAATAGCAGTTACATAAAATTCACATATTAGGTAAGAGAGTGCTACAATAGTGGTGATAAATATTAAGGACTAGAGCTGACTTGCTAGACCCGGGCTTCAGTTTTTTAATAAATATCATGGTGCGTTACAGATGGGCTTCGCCAGTCCATTTTAAAAAAAAATTTTCTGGTGTGCTACAGAAGGGCTTCGCCAGTCCAAATGGGGAAAGAGTTGAATATAGGATCCATTTTTATGTTTATGCTACAACAATGGATTTTAAACTACAACAATCGATTTCAATCTACAACAATCGATAATATGCCTACAACAATTTAGGTTACACATCTTCTCTTATTATATTTACAACAATGGGGGGTTTTCCATGAAGTTAGGCATTGAATATGAGTTTTTCAGCATAAAATGGACCAAAAAAGTTATTAGGACGCTTCGATTTTAAATTATTTTTCTTCAGAAACCTTCCCGGGAGCGAGTAGATCAACGTGGTAGACAGACATACAAACAGACAAACAAACATTCATTTTTATATACAGGGTGTTACAAAATTGCGTTGCACTGCTTTTATTTGGAACCAACGTGTCCTAGGGTCACGGAAGTAAGGTCTACCACTAGGTAAGTGAGCCTGGAGAATCCATTGAGAGGACTTACAGCGCCCCTAGAGGTGAAATTAAAAAGTTACAAAAATAATTTAAAAACTAAAGGAGATATAGCAAAAACCTCAACGAGAGTATTGTTGCAAACGTCACGAACAACTCACTGAAAAACATTTGATCAAAATATCTTCAATATCCGCGGAGATATTAGCATGGGAAAATAGCACTTTTTCAGGGGTCAAAAAAGAAAAAGTTTGCATATTTGCAAATTTTTCAGTGTTATTTTTTAGTTTTGTGTTTTTTAAGTTAAAAGAACACAAAATTAATCAAATAATTGAAAAAAATTGCAAATATGCGAACATTTTCTTTTTTGACCTCTGAAAAAATGCTATTTTCACATGCTAATATATCTCGGAGAATATTCAAGATATTTTCATGAATTTTTATTTCATTGAGTTCTTCATGACGTTGGCAACAATACTCTCGTTGAGGTTTTTGCTCTATCTCCTTTAGTTTTTAAATTATTTTTTTAACTTTTTAATTTCGCCGCTAGGAGCGCGGCAAGTCAGTTCAGTGCACCAGGCTCACTTACCTAGGGGTAGACCTTGCTTCCATGACCCAAAGAGGCGTTGGTTCCAAATAAAAGAAGTGCAACGTAATTTTGAAACACCTTGTATAGATTAGTGACATTAGAAACAAATTGATAAATTTATTCTTAAAAAGGACAAATCTCAAGGTGTTTAATTGCGGCACACGAAATTTATAAAAGATATAACCATCATAAAACCACTAATGCCAAGAAAATTTCATTGTTGAAAATATTTCATCCTGTAAAAGGGCTTAACGGAGAAAATTTGCATTTGATAAATGAAAAATCTGTAGCCCTGTGACGGTGCTAATCCTCTTCCATTTTGGCTTCTCTCACTTTTTAGAAAGATAATTAGTACTTTTTAACCAATCTCAAGAGGGTTTTCAGTTAGTGTTTAGTTGTTTTTTATTTCATTTCTCATCTTTCGAAGGTTTAAAAATAGGTTTTTTTTCTGAGAGAGGAACGGATCCGACTGTAAGTAAAAGGTATTCTATTCACAATTTTTGTATCTTCTTAATTATTAGAAATTAAATTTCTAAACAAATATTAATAATGTCTGATTCAGTGCTAAAATCATCTTATATTTCTATGGCTATAATTAAAATAACTTCTTTATGATTAAAAAATTAAGTATTTCGTTTATTGTACTATTTTGTCTAGGCTTACAAAATGTCATAAGATTTTTGAAATAGTAACTTAACATACTAATTTATCCCTAATTAAAATTTAAAAAGAAATTATTATTAATAGCACTTTACTTTGGACTTAAATTTACCTTTTTAAATTTTTAACACGCAAAATACTTAGTTTACTTATTAAAAAATAATTTGACTATAGTAAAAAATAGGGTGTTAAATCAACCTTTTCTACAATTTGAATACATTGTAGTTAAAATTTAGGTTCTTACATATTATACTGTCGACCGTGCCTAGGGATCTAAAAAATATTTCGATTCGATTCCGGAATCGATTCCTGAGGTTCGATTCTTGGATTCGATTCCTGAGGTTCGATTCCGACCTGGAATCGATTCCTTATGGCCAGTATCGAAAAAGAAGAATCGAACTAATCTATTTCAATCACAAATCAAAGATAATTTGGAATTATTACTAATAATCAGCAAAATATTAATTAATTATCAAAATACTAATTAATTAGTGAATTAAATCGTTAATAATTATCAGTATTAATTAGAAAATAAAGTACGATTCCTAAGATTCGATTCCTGTTGGAATCGATTCCTTTAAGGGTTCGATTCCTTGGTATCGATTCCTAGGTATTCGATTCTGATCCTTCCGGAATCGATTCCTTCAGAAATATTTAGAACCCTAACCGTGCCGTTGAATCAGAAAACGTTATCAAATCCTATTGACTATCTTATAGCTGTATGTTGTACCTCTGAATTTAACGACTGCTGAACGGTCGACGGTTTAATACGTAAGTACCAAAATTTATGAGTACACATTGTAGTAAACTTAATTATAAGTGTAAAAATCATTTAATCCATTACATATTCTTTAAATATTGAAGATTATATTTTATTGAATTAACATTCGTTTCAGTCTAATTTCATAACGGCAATCATGCCAGGAATGAATTTCCTTTTTTGTAAAACAATAAAACTTAACACTATTCAAATCGATGATATTTCCACCGAACAAACATTCATTCGAATTCTCCCCGATCAGTCACAGGACTCCTCTCGCTGGCATCCTTTTCCCTCCACATGCTCTTCCTTTTCCCACTCGGGTTAGATCAATGCCCTTAAGGCAATCCCCTCACGTCTCAGTTATTCGACTTAATGGCACTAATGGACCCAACACACGGCAGAACTGAGGTGGGATTTGCTACCCTCCACATTAGCATGCAGTATGATGTCCTCCCGTTTTTATTATTAATAATATACGTTTTTCTCTTTCTGAACTCTTTCGCCCGCGCATATTATAGAAGCATTTTCAACAAGGGTTCTTCCGACGCTCCGTCCGTAACGAGGCAATAAATTTGTTTAAGTTATCGATTTATGTGTATAGCCCGTGATGTGCTTGACGATTCGGTTTTATGCACTGCATTATTATCAGTGTTCGAGTACATTGACACACACTGGAGGGAAGTCGTAAATATGGTCACAGTTAGGTTCGTTTTAGTGCATGAAGGGAAATAATTTTGGTTTAGAGTTAATTGGGGAGTGGTGCATTTATGTGCTTTTGGTTTGGGTGCAGGATGTTGAACAAAAGTATTTATAAAGTCACTTTTTATTAATGATAGCGGAATTTTATTCCTGTGCGTGTTTTAAATTGGTATGGCGTGCAGTCAGAGTTAAACCTTCTGTTAAAAAAATTAAGAAATCTCTTACAGTTTGAAAAATAAAAGGAAAATATTCAAAGGATATTTGTTTAGGTTAAAAATTTATGTAAAAAGTTGGAACTTCTTTTTCAAGTAGAAAAATCGAGAGGATAACCTAAAAATTAAAGCAATATTTTGATTTAAGGAGTTTAAATTTATGCAAATAGTTTAAACTTCGTTCAAAAGTTATATTATAATCCTAAACAGACTGACGTTTTTTCTAATATAAGGCTATCTAAATAACGAACGTTTTTAAGTAGATTTTGAAGCTAAAATCTTAATACGATTAAATATTTAATATGTTAAAAGCTAAACACCGCCAAATTTCATGCAGAACCTACTACTGTAAGTAAACAACTCGCATTTAGAAATTTATTAAATCTTCCTACCTTGTAAAGTCATAACATTTTTGTAAGTAAGGAAAAGTTTCTGGCTTTAAAATGAATGTATTTCTTCAGTTTATTTTCTCTTTTTTCATGGTTTTCGTCTGAAAAAATATTCTTACTTTATTCTTCATTTTTGTTTTCATTCAAACTTGCATAACAGCTTTTCACTTTCGCTAATGCCTACTAACTTGTTTTTTAACTAAACCATAATTTTGATTGAAAAATCTTACATTTTACTCTTACAAGGAACAAATTAAGAATGAGATTCAGCTTTTATATGGATCATTCTTTTTAGGGATTTCCAATTTCTGTGAATGGGAGATTTTTTTATCATTCGTTCGAAAATATTACCCTATGTATTTTGACAACTAATTTATATAAAAATATATAGCAAAATCACAAATTTTAATTTCATAATAAATGCAATGATCCTTTTTAGGTAATCCATCACCATGGGTGCCAAAAATTTTCAATAAAAACTACCATAATTCATTTATTACAGCCTGAACTTTCTCCAAAAAATAATCTACTTCTGTCATTCGATTCACTAATTTATAGCTTTTGTTTCATCCGACTCAAACATAAAATATATTTGTTGGCAGAAGACAAAGGATCTGAAAGAGAGGGAAAGGAGAAAAAAAGATCCGAGGCGAAAAACATCACCCTGAATTCTTTTCAATAGAAAAATAAATGTACAAACAAAGAAAACGAATCGAAAACATCTGGAATTCCGTCGTGACTTTTTTCTGAACTGATCTCCCCTAAACCTAACCCTAGATCTAATCAAGCGGTAGTTAGTCACATGACGTGAAGGATTTTCTCTCATGGATGAATCGGGATCAAATTTTTCCCTTCGAAAATATGTGGCGTTTTTTTCTATTTTTGCATTTAGTTTTTTTTTCAATAACATTGGTTTTATCTGGATTCCTTTTTTATTTCTGAACTGTAAATGTATATTATGGGTCTGTTATTCACATTAATTCTTTAATACTTGTATAAAACATTATTACCACTTCTATTTTTGTTGATTTGACGCAATAAAAGTTTTCTGGGTTTTTTTTCTGTCCTAAAAAAGGTCGTAATGCACATTTATTGCCTAATTTTGTAAATTCAGTTTTTTACTAGCTTATAAGGTTTGAAAATATTTATTTCGAAATTATTCTTAAACCACACAATTTGTTTAATAATCTGAATTATACAAAATATAAAACTATCAAACGCACTTTATTATGTTCCTACATATGTTACGGGCAAAGTGATTAATTGGGCATTATTATTAATGCCCAGAGTGGAGGTGGGCAAAGTGATAATTTTCATTGATAAATGTCATTGAATTTATCACATTGCCCGTAACATAAACATCGTTATTTTTTGTGGCGAATTTATTTTATTCCTTACTTCCGATTTAAGGAAAACTATTTGTTTCATTTACGATCACTGAAGGCTTTTTTATACTACACTGTAGGGATGATGTTTTTAAAATTTAAAAAATAATTAATCGTAGTTAACCAACCAAGCTGTCTATAAAAGAATATAATCAATCAATACAGTTTTTTACAGTAAAATACACGTTTATTTTGGCCGAATAACTTAATAAATGTAATATCTTATTTCCTCGTTTAAGTAACATTTTCATTCTGACAATTTCCAGGTGTTTTCCCTTTGATACTTCAAGTTTCGATTTTCAACCAATTATGACTGGAACAAATTGGGGAATATTGTAGAATAGTTTAGTTTATTAATAATATTCTTTCTATTTCATGGAATATTCATATAGTTTTGATAATTCTTAGGATTAATAGGTTGGGCAAAAAGAAGAAAAACTATTTCCCTTTACGGGTAAAAATTATTACGGTACGTTACAGCACATTTGTTAAACCTCTATTATAGTTAGTAAATTATTTCCCTACTTGTACAAATTCAATTTCCATAGTAGAAAATGAGAACAAGGATTCATTAATTCAGTCACTTGCAGATAAATCAATACTAAACTTAATTGGATTAGAGATTAAATTTAATTTTCTCTGCCCCTTATTACCTTAGTGTCTTTGGGAAAAAATACAAGCAGACGTAAATTAAATTTCTCCAAACTTTTCCTTAGTAAGCCAAATTAATTAATCCTTTATGCCTTTATGTTGTATTATTATTATTAATACCTTTATGCTTTATAACGTACAGTAAATCAATACCTATGGGAAATTCAAGTACCTAAATTATACAAGCACACACAAGTATTATCTTTTCACCATAATTTCTTTCAACGCGAGCTGTAAATCAATACAACAACTGATTTATGATTTTAAGTTTCCGATAAACCAACAGTCATTTATTTCTTACTAAGTTAAACTTTTGTTTTCCGGATTCGCCGGCAAGTTTTCCAAGTAATATCATATACTAATCATTTATATTCTGTCATAAAATTTAAAAAAAATTACTTACTATAAATGTTCTGTGTAAAGCTATGGTGTATAGCTTTTAAAATTTCACTTCCAGCTTCATCTTAGTTTCAAATTGATTTTCAAGTTTACGTTTCAATTCTTTTATAATTGGTATTATTTTTCTAAACAGGAATATAATTTTATATAAAATATATTACTTCCAGTACTCCAGTAGAAGCCTTTATTTTAAAATGTTAACGCTCATATAAATTATACTTTCCACCAAATAAAAGTTTTTAAATTTAAAATAAGGTTACTTTTGCCTTACAAGTAAGGTCCCTTACAAGTAAGTTGTGACTCGAATATAATTAAAAATCGTAAATATAACTCAGGATATTTAAAACATTTTATGCGTCTTTGTTTATTTTAAAAAGCAAAAAAGAATGTTTACACATAACTAACACTTCTAAATCCATACTTTTTACTTCATATTTTCTCTGTCATCATTACGAAATAAATTGATCGTTTCGTTGACGTTTACCTATATTTACTTTTCCTTCCTACTATTCTAAATATTGCACTATTTTACCCTTAAGGACCCTATTTTACCACTATTTTTCCACTCCCTTAACAGTTCTCTCCTTTCCACATTTCAATCAATTTTCATAAATTTAATTTAATACATAACCACTTTCACACTTTTTTTATACAAGCGAAACTCAAACTCATAACAGTGTGTGTAAGCATTTTAACTAATTTATCACACCTACTCAACTGACTATCTCCTCCCGAATCTTCGGTCATTCCAGAGTCACGCATCGCTTCCTTTTGGCTGGGGAACCGCCACCGACTTGCCCTCATTGCCAGAATATTTTAACAATCAAGCACATTTTAACCTCATGCTCTAATTTATTGTTTTACTATGTCCACTATTTTAAAACTACATCACCACTTTTAACTGAACTTTTAGGTCCTCAACATCATCCATCATTATTTCCGTTTTTAAATGCATGCGGAATAATCCACGGCATATAATCGTATACAATGAGGAAGTTGCAAGATTTTTTTATATTTTTTTAATCGATTCTTCTTGCAAAAATAAGCAACTACCCAAAATTTGAGGCCGATCGAGAAATTTTTTGATTGCCAAAGAAGTTAACAAAAATCCCCTTTTTAAAAGCCCGCGAAAACGCCAAGAGTTTGGATTGGACGTCATCTTATAATAAACATTGTTGTAAAGCAATGGAGTTGATGGTATTATTGTTGACGTCATCTTATAGTTTAAACAGTAAACGTTTTCAGTCACGTGTTTTTTTCTCGACTTTTAAATTAAAACATTTAATTACCTATACATTTTTTTTGAAAAATTGACTAGATATTTCATTTTACCATACAAAAAACCATAAGAAACACTTGTTTGTTTTTGAAAATCTGACACATGCAACTTCCTTATTGAACGATGCTGGCATCTCTAAATTTGTTTTTACCATATAAACTTTTTATGAATGGCGTATATAGATTACGCTCGACTACGGGCTTCACGTCCGCATCTTTTAAACCTTTTAAATAAACTTCATCTTTTAATAATGGTTGGAAACCGAAATGACTTTTAATTTTAAATATATTTTTAACTATTTACCTTGTGTTTGGCGCGGAATGTCCGATATAAGGACCTTGTGCCATAAAACCCAAAACAACCAACCAACCAACCTACCGAATCTTCTCCTGTACTCAACTGAATTAGCCTTAACTAACTAAAAAAAAGCTTTTATAATTAAGGTGTATCTGGTTATCAAATTATACCACTGCACCGGTAACTCAGCAGAACACATAATATGGGCCGTTAATATCCATTTCAATGCATACCGAAACTGACAGGCCTGTGTAATCGATTTTCCTGCCAGGCACGAAGGACCCATTTGCACTTGTCCTCGTTTTCCTTTTCCCAACTGTCGTTCATAATTGAGTGCGATTGAGATTTTTCATCCGCTGGCTTCGATTTTGTGCCTCTTGGGAAGGTGTTAGAGACTCTTCGCTATTGGAATTAATCCTTGGTATCTGAAATGAGAGGGGAAGATCAATTTTTGTAATGGTGAGAAAAGCTGATGAATAAGATGATGTTTACCCAACTTCAGTGTTTTCGAAGCATTTTTCTCGTTTGACTTGAAGTAATGGAGAATTGCAACAAATCTTAAAATTTTAAATATCCAATTTTAATTTATTAAAAATTCTCCCCCGATTCCAAAAATACGCTTGTCTTTCCCCACAAACTTTTTTAAAGGTAATTATGACATATTTTATTACAGAAAGTTCCTAACAATGTGAAGTCACATGTGCCTCTTGAAAATTTGGGACTAGTGTTTTCATCGATACACTAGTCTGTAAAAAAACTAGTGCTCATGGTTTCAAAGTGGGATTATAGCAACAAGCGGGAACAAAGCACATTTCACGTCACGAGCTGTTTCCGCTCAGACACAAAAGAGGCTGTTTTTAATTGAAAATAACTTACAATTTAGGGCTTTGAAAAGCAAATGAAAACATTTTTTGGAGGTTTTAGGCCATTCTCAACACATTAAGATTTAAAAAAATTTTACTGCAATTATCCATTAATATACAGGGTGTTTCAGATAAGTGTTTCATAACTTCTATGGGAGGTAGGGTATACATCAAGACGAACAAGAATTGGTATTTTCAAATTTATTCAACAACAACACATAACATGACAGTACACAACAGAAAAAAAACACTGAAAGATTTTTTTAATATCCCAAAGGAGCCAAAAAGGATCTTCCTTGGGGTTACAGATTTCCTATTGTTATTAAACATAAAAAATCAAATAAATTTAATCAACATAAATAAATACAATAAGAAAACATAGAAACAATAAGAAAACAAAAAATGTCACACTCTCGACCATCTCATTTTTACAACTTTAAAATAAAAAACTAAGTTAAAACTAAAAAGGTAGGTATAGGTTAGGGGGTCGCAAGTGCGGTAAAAAGGGGTCACAATTAGCAAAAAATCTCGAATATCTGAGCAAAAAGAGATGTAATTGTTCGATTTTGGAATTTATTACATTCAACCAATTTAAATTTTTATTGTAAAATGAGATTTAAGTGTTTTTTTTATTATAAAACAGACGAATAAATGAATCACACATTCGTTGTAGGCAGATTAAAGTTACAATTGTCCCTTTTCCAGACTCTATACTCTATTCATTTAGAATTGGCGCTTGAGAAATAGTGCTTTCCCCCACGCTAAAAGCGTTACCATAGTTACTATCTTCGAGCAGCCAATAGTAAGCCTTCTTCGTCACTTTGACGAAGATAGTTGCTATGGTTACCGATCGGTGGTGGGGGAAGGAAATATTTTCAAGCGCCAGTTCAAAATGAACAGACTATAGTTCCTTGAGCCACATAACTCCAAACGACCAACCGACCAACCAACAAGATTCTAGTAACAAAATGTTTTTGTCGTGACATTTCTATTACAGGCTATCTACCTGCAAAGCATGCCTGTTTCATTTATTGGTCTGTTTTTGATCAGAATAAACACTTTAATCTTATTTTCACATGAAAAACTTGAATTAGTTGAATGTAATAAATTACGGAATCGAACAATTGCATCTCTTTTTGCTCAGATATGCGAGGTTTTTTGCTCATTTCGACCCCCTTGATTTTCACACATTTAACCCCACTTGCGACCCTCTAACCTAACCCAATTCTTGTTCGTCTTGATGTAGTACCCTACCTCCCCTAGAAGTTATGAAACACTTATCTGAAACCCCTGCATATGCGGGGGTTTTCGGTTGTATGCTTAAAATTACACGTTGAAGTACGCGTAAAGTTACTAAAACAAAAACTACCTTTCCCCTATGCTTTTATGTCGGTATTTTATTTTAAGCCAAAACTGTTGCAATACCTAACCCTTTTTAACTTTGAATTTGTTTGCTTGTAAAAATTAAATTATTTTTCGCAAGTGCTTTGTACTTCCTCTGTGAGCATGAATCATTGGAGTCAATCGATCAATTCCTTTTTTTTCTAATTTTCAATACTTTCTTTAAAAAATAAAAAGAAGGAAACTAATTGAAAAGTCTTATACAATTTTTTCAATATATAAAGGGCTAAAGAATCAAATTATTTCTAGCTGAAAAGAAATCCACGATAAATTTGCAAAGCTTATCATAATACTCAAAATAATGACTTTAAGTTAATAAAATTCTTATCTCTCAACATTTTCCACCATTAAAAAACTCCTCACTACCCAAGAATATTAAATAAAAGTTGGCATATATACTGGTGATAAAAAGAGCTTCTGAAATTAGGTTAACTTCCGACGGAAAAATTAAAAGCTCTCGACGTTGCCACATAAATGACTAGAATTTATCTTATTGAAATATGCATCCGATGTACTTTTTGGTCATCCAAATTTTGTTCATTTCCTTTAAACTTTTTTTCCAGTTTTCCCCTGAGTTCGGACAAGCATGTAATTGAAATATACGTCTCTCATTGATATTTTTGTTTATTCTTTTTTTTTTGTGATTTTATATTCCAATTAAACCCCTGAGCTCCCGATTTTGTTGCCCGAAACCTGGAGTCGAGGGTAAAAATAAGTAAAATAAATAAAAAATTGACGGTATCTCCTGGATGAGTTGTTCGGAACTAATAAAAAAGATAAAAATTCGAAGGGTGAAAAAAACTCGCCCCTTCCTACACTTTATTTAATTTGCGAAAGCATTTACAACATTTCCGAGTATTTCCAATTAATTTACCAGTTTCTCTGATGTTCCCATATTGAAGCAGGGAGGGTGGAGTTGAGAAAAATCTGCCCTGCCTCCGAGTGGTAAAAAAAAATATTCGATGAAATAAAACTGGATGCGAGCTGTGGGGAGCTCCCCGTAAGCGTAAAATTTTTAATTAAAATTTCAGACGTCGTCGGTTTGGAAAGACTAACGGGCAGAAACCTCGATATGTATCCAATAAAATAAGAAAAGAAAGGAAAATGAGAAATTTAATAACAATACTAAAAAGGGGCTAATTTTTATGATAAATGGGACCGGGAAGTCGCCACTTGGTGGGAAGAGGCTTATTTTATTTTGTCTTGCTGTCGGTTTTATTAATTTTCGACGTCCAACTGAGGGGAAGATTTTTGTTTCTTTTTATCATAATATTTCCAATTTATCTCTCTTACAGCGCCGGAGCCTTTTAAATTGAACAATTTAGGACAAACCAAAGAAGCTCCTTCCTCATTTCAAATTCCTAACGCAGAGAACCCCAAATAAAATTATGCGTTCAAATTATTTTTTGTTATAGTTTTTAACTAGAAATTTTAGAACACCTTCAAGCTATACTTCCCGATCTTTTTTCCCACAAAGAAAATTAATGAAGCTTTTATTATTCATAATATTCAACGCATTTTTCAATTGTACTTCCACAATAATCATACTCTTTTACCCTCAAGCAATGAAAAATGGTTCTAAAGAGGAAGATAACTAATAAAATTGTTGGAAGCCAAAATAGTTAGGACTATTATTTCTTTTAACCATTATATAGTATTTTCTTGTTATCGTTAAAAAGTACAACAAGCGATTCGTCATTTTTTACGTCATTCAATTCCATAACTGAGGAAGTTTAGTTTGGCTAATAGTTACCATTTTCGAATTTTATGGTCTTTTACTGATAGTCCCGAACAAATAAATTGCCGGGTGTTTCCTGAAACAAAAATACTGTGGTGTCATCAAGACCTAGCTTTCCAGAGAAACAATTAATTACAGCCTTATATCTCGTCGCGGAGAAATCCGAGTTGCCTTTTTTTTTCTACTCTGGAATCTTCTCTTGTAGTCTGCCATTAATCTCACAAGAACGCATTCTAGTATAGACCCAAAAAATAACGGCAAAAAAGCCTTGTAGAAAATATATATTTATGTAATTAGCGTTAACTTTAAAGAATGACTTACCACCCAACTGAAAAATATTTTCATCGAAGTAAATTATATTATTTACCCTTTCCTTATTGTATGCGATATTTACAAGCCCGCTGTATTAAACTAAATGAAACACACAGTTTTTGACAACTAAGAAATACTAATGTTTTTATCATGTAAAAATTTAGTTTTAATTCTACCTAGATTTAGTTTCTGATTTTTTCACATATGTACATGTAATAGTATTACTAAATTTAATAATATGGTATAACTAAAGATATGTTCTCCTTATTTTTAAAAATGAATTAAATACATTTTAGGGCAGAATAATAACATTAATATTAAAATTTAAAATTAATTATTAGTCATCATTAAATTTCATATAAGTATTGGATTTCAAAATCAATACTTTTATATTAATCATTCTCAATTCCAATATCTTAAAAAAAATATCTTTGAATTGATTTCTTTGCGCTCAAGAATGTTATCTCAAAGACAGAAATCATGTGTCACGTACAGAATTTTAAACAACCGAACGTATTTTAACCACAAGCACAGATGTTAAGCTAAAAATAATGACTTTAAAAATTAAATAGCAAACAAATTTAATTAACATCTGCATCAATATCAAAACTTTTCCTTACTTGATTTCTTCAAACCACACTCTTAAAACGAAGTTTCAAAACTGAGTAAAAATTACTCAAACTGGCTCCGAATCACTCAAATTTGAAAACATGAATATGATCATTTCTAAAAATGTGCAGATACTCAAAAATGAAACTTCTTGAGTTAGTGTCAGTGGTTAGTGCATGGTATTCTCATGAATCGGAGTGCGACGATAGACACTATTATTATAGAACTACATAGCTCGTCATAGTGTCTATCGTCACACTTCAATTCATGAGAATACCATGCACTAACCACTGACTCTAACTCAAGAAGTTTCATTTTTGAGTATCTGCACATTTTCAGAAATGAGTATATTCATGGTGTAAACTCACAACTCTCAAGCGTCACCTCCAACCGTGGACCGGTTTCGTCCTTGGTAGGACTCATCAGCACGGTATAGGATGGTAACGCAAGAGAGCGGAGGGCAAGTAATAGTCTAGCCGACTAGTACTTGCGTTACCATCCTATACCGTGCTGATGAGTCTTAACAAGGACGAAACCGGTCCACGGTTGGAGGTGACGCTTGAGAGTTGTGAGTTTACACCTATTGTCCGCTTAACCAGCAATAAATGGTGAAATTCTCCTTTCGAGTATATTCATGTTTTCAAATTTGAGTTAATTTGATTCGGAGCCTGTTTGAGTAATTTTTACTCAGTTTTATTATTATTAGAGTTATTATTAGAAACACCAGCAAAAAAACTCCTCGTGCACCACAAAAGTACAACGCGTTTACTCAGTTTTGAAACTGTCGTTTTAAGAGTGTACCGTTAAGAGAAAAGCTCATTTACTTGGTAACAACAAAACCCCTAAGTTCCCTTCTCGTCTCTTCGTAACATTGGATGTGACATCTCTCTACATCATCTCTCAAATAAGAGAGAACACAATCATCATATTGTCCAACAACAAAAAAAACAACAGTAACTTCAAAGCCACTTCCACAGCATTAACTAAATTCCACCCCCGACATTTCAAAAAAAAAAACCGCTCCTCCTCCCCATTCATATTTATCATTACCATCACCGTGTCTTTTCCGTACACACCCACAGGAAGCTCCATCCCAATAAATCTCGTCCTCCCTTCGTTAGACAAACAACAGAAAGAAACAGCTTCGTCATCAAGAGTTCTCCAAAAGAAGATATATCGCAGTCCTCTGCATCTCTCTCTCCTGGATTTTTCCCCCGGACGGGTTTTCCGGGAATCCCGATGGCTTTTCGATAAATCTTGACCGAAAACATTCAATAAACACGTGAGATCCGGCCGGGATATGATGATGCCGGACTCTGGGGAATGCAGCATCTGGGTATATTATGCTGTTACTCTGAGGGAGAGGATTTTTTTTATTATTATATTCTTGGGTTCTTTCTTATATACCATATTCTTTTTTTTATACGGTGGTTGCTTATGGCCTGAAGGATGCTGGGGAATTGGATTTGCTGTGGTCTTCATTCCGTTTTGGGTGTTCACGTGTGAAGTAGGGATTGAGGTATGACTGTTTTTGAGGGGTGTGTTGTAGAAGGGGGCGTCCGAAAATTTTACATTTGCATTCCGTATTTCTTTTGTTACATTTAGAAAATGATGGTCATCATTCTGACGTTTTATTTTTCAAAACACTCACAAAGGTCAACAGATCCATCGTTTGCAAGATTGATACAGTGATCCTAGACATTATAACATTGGCTTACAGAAGGAATGCCGTAAGTAATTTCTCACTCAAAAACTCTGTGCGAGGTTACACTCTTAAAACGACAGTCTCAAAAATGAGTAAAAATTACTCAAATCGGAGTATGTCACGCACTTAAACAGGCTCCTATCCAAATTTACTCAAATTTGATAACATGCATGTACTCATTTTTGAAGATGTGCAGATACTCAAAAATAAAGCATCATATATTAATTTTTTAATCCGTCCATGACTTTCTTATATGGAGGGTGCAATCTGTTACAGTTATAATGACCATAAAGACACGTTATTATGACGTGGGATGTAGGCCAGTAAGTTGAGTGTGGCGTCACAATGTTCCGTTTCACGTCATCACACCAACTTAATGTTACTTTCGCTGTGTTGCAAATATTTAAATTTTCAAATATAAAGTAAAAATAAGCATAATTTCAGTGGTGACTATTAAATTGTTTGAAACTGAGTATATCTAATGTTTCAAAATTAAGAGCATTGGGTCGGCATATTTGAGACAAAAAGTTTCATACCAAAATGATAACATCGATTTACTCAAATTTGAAACTATCTTGTCATTTCTCTCAGTGTACGTCATATTTGGCGGCTTTTACTAACCCTTTTATATAGTAAATTTGGGGAGTCAAGGACTCAAAGGAAGACTAAGAATTGCTATATTAATTTATTAATTACTTTAATTTAGCTTGGTGACATTAGGAGAATGCTCCAAGGCTTCGCACGTTTTTGGCGCCATACTAACGTTTTCATAAAATTTACCATAAGTGGTTTAGTGTGACTCCTCCATAAACTGTAAACCCATTATATCCAATTAACCTTGAGTAATAAAGTTGTATATTAAATATCCGACACTTAAAAGAAAAAACGCGACATTTACACTTTAAGAAAAACTTTTTCATTTATTTAATCATCAAGGTTTCTTCACAATCAATAAACGTAGTGTATACGTGTACCTAATGTTTGCAAGTCCTAAAGTTAAACCGCTATCCATTTTAACTAAATAAACTATCTGGTTTGTTGGTTGGTGTCGTTTCCAATTAAAGTCAAGTCAAATGTGCCGAAATCATGACCACAATTTTGTCATTATAGAGATTTCCCTGAAAGGGAAAGCTGAATAAACTAAAATGAAAGGGAAATAAACTATCTTGAAACATCTTAACGATTGGGAACAAATAACACTGCTCCTTCAAATTACTTTTTCGAAGAGTTTCCGCAACCCCATTACAGCGACAATCCTCCGATTCTCAAAATTACATTACGTTAAAAAAATTAAACTGTACCGCCCCATAACGCCCACGAAACTGATTGAATCATCAAAATTCTCTCCACCATTTTATTGCGCCCCCTTTTTATTAATCGCATCGCCCATTAAACACCAGACGACGCTTAATAATTGGGTGCTACCGGGTTCCGCGAATATGTCCCTAATGCTTTTCCTCCCTCCAAGACCCATTATGCAACAAGTGTAAATAACAAACTAATATCCGCATATCAGCTTGGAGGGGGGTTTCATCAAGAAACCGTATTATTGTAACCATTACGCGTGCCTGAAGAGACCCTCAAATGCCTTTCTGATTAGGCAGGCATCTGTGGTCCATTAAAAGGGCAGAGAAATTAATAGAAACCGTCTGAATATGTTGCGTCGATTATCTTGAGTTGAGTTGATGGCCGTATTCTCTGACCGAACATCTTATTGCCTCTTGCAGATGCGCCCAGCCGTTGTAATAATGAGCCCGAGGAAGAGGAAGAGCAAATGAAGATCGTGAAGATGGTGCAGGACAGTTACATCTCAACTCGGGTGCCACAGCCTTCGCAGTCGGTGAGTATCGGAAGCGTTTTTGTCTGGGTGATGAGTTTCGCTTCGCTTGTTGTTTCTTTAGCTTGAGTGTTATTATTTTTATTATATGCGTATTGAGTTCTGTCTGTTGTGACACAGTACTGTTTTTCGAGGGAATGATTGTGTTTGTGAAAATGAAGAGTATAATTCCAAATTTTCTATACTTTAACGATTCGGATGCAATATCGTTACCACCGCACGCCAAAAACGCGAATCTGCATTCATAAGGGGTCATCCATAAATTACGTGAGGCGTTTTTTCAAAAATCTGGACCCCCCTTGGTGAGATTTAGTGAGATTTTGCTGGACCCCCCCTCCCCCCCAAGTGAGATTTACCTATAACTTTTTAAAAATAATTTGCAGTATCTTACACTGGGGAACAATTTTTAACATAATTTCTGTTGACTTAATGACTTTGAATTCAATTTTCAAGGTCAAAAATCATTACTAAGGGGTTATTACCCCCCTAAAAACGCAAAAAAATCGTTAAAAATGATAGAGTTTATTTTACGCTATTTTTTACACTTATTTTCTACGCAATTCCTTTTCAAAAGGTTCTAACCCATCCCCAAAGACCCAAATTTAATGAAAATAAGCAGCAATGATTTTTACAAAAATCGTTTGAGGCATTAGCTCCCCCGAAGCACCTGCGGAAGGGTTCGGAAGACTCTCTTTCGCTTCGGGGACGATAACACCTCAACCGCTTTAAGTAAAAATCATTGCTGCATATTTTCATTAAATTTGGGTCCTTGGGAAAAGGTTAAGACCTTTTAAAGAGGAATTGCATAAAAAATAAGAGTAAGAAAAGCTTAAAATAACCTCTATCCTTTATAACGTTCCTTTTTTGCATTTCAGGGGTTTTTTCTCTTAATTTTTTTACGCAATTCCTCTTTAAAAGGTCGTAACCCTTCCCCAAGGACCCAAATTTAATGAAAATAGGTAGCAATGATTTTTACTAAAAGCGGTTGAGGTCTTCGCGTCCTCTAAGCGAAAGAGAGTATTCCGAACCCTTCGGCGGGTGCTTCGGGGGCGCTAGTGCCTCAACCGCTTTTTGTAAAAATCATTGCTGCTTATTTTCATTAAATGTGGGTCTTTGGGGATGGGTTAGAACCTTTTGAAAAGGAATTGCGTAAAAAATAAGTGTAAAAAATAGCGTAAAATGAACTCTATCATTTTTTACGATTTTTTTGCGTTTTTAGGAGGGTAATAACCCCTTAAACTTATTCAATGGCCACAAATTTTTATATTTTAGAAACTTTAACCATTCTTGTCCTCTCGGATGTAATTTAAAGACTAAAGAAATGATTTTTGCCCCTGAAAATCGAATTCAAAGTCATTAAGTCCTTGAAAAACGTAAAAAGGGGGCGGGGCTGTTTGCCAAAAAAGTGGACGTGACAGACAAAAACTACAGTTACTTTTGGATTCAGGGGCCAAAAGTGATTCAAAAACAAGTCACAGTTCTAAGACAACGAAATGGCTGTTCCCCAGTGTTATCTGTTTCTCATACTTAAAAAAAGAAAATCGTATAATTTCTAACTTAAAAAGTTGATGTGAGATTTTAATCGACCCCCCTCCCCCCTTGGTGAGATTTTTCCAAACCCCTCCCCCCCTTTTTGACCTCACGTAATTTATGGATGACCCCTAATGAGGTAAAATCCTAAAAGTGGGTTCGGGTTGGCGCTTCTTGGCGAATTTTTCGCCGCCAACTTCATTTTGATTTTGATACTTAGGAGCACATTGGAGCTACACTACTAATTCGCTTGGCTACTGAACACACTTCTAGACTTGATCCTGAATTAAGCTGCCTACCTTTGATACCATTTTTTTGAAATACTTGATTCACAAAATTTGTTTTTTAATTTTTAGTTTAAATGTACATCAAAACATTGATGCTAAAAAACAAAATGAATTTCTAAAATATGGGGTAATTAGTGTAAAATTTAAGTGAATTTTTATAAAACCCCTCTCACTCTTGCCCACAAACTATTACCCCTATATAAATTTCCTTTGGACACAAGTATCATATAACACTTATCTTCAGAATGGACTATTGTCTAAGACATAAAATATATTGAAATGTAATTGTTTTACAGCATAGAATGTATAGTCCAGTAACTTTGTCGTTTTTTGCCATAGGGTAGTATGCGTCAAATCCGGTAGTTCTGATTTTTTGTAGACTTGTTTATGATGTTTACCTAATGAATAATCCAAGTTTGTGACCTCGAGCGCCGAACGCAACTTTGTCAAAAATCGAAAAAACCGAGAAAAAATCGATTATTTTTTTTAATTTTAGCGATTTTAACCCTAAAGGACTAGTTTTTGAAAAAACTTTCTTATTACAAAGTTAAAGCAAACAAAATTTCCTACAAAATGCACTTATCAACTTTGATTTTCTGAAGAGTGGTTTTGCCGCTAAAGCGCGCTAAAAAACATCGATTTTTTTGCCTTTCAGCAAAAAAAAGGAAAACGCTTGCTTCTACCATCTACAAAATGAAAACTATTTAAGTTATCAACAAAAATTTTATACCACGTGAAAGAGCATTTAACTTTCTATAAGAAACGTGCTTTTTATTATCATTTTTTTAGAAGGGGGAGGGAATGAGGCAAAGATCTATAATAAAACTGTCGCGCCTCGCAGACCAAACGGACTTATGCGGTTGTAAATCTGCAATCTGCGCTTTATTTCCGGTATATTACCAATAAAATGGGTTGTTTTGGATTCATTATGACTAAGCATGCTTAAAAAGATAAATTTTGAAATTTATTTATGAAATATTGGGCGTTTTAAGTGGAATTTTGATCAATATTTCAAATGCATGTATTAAATTATGTGAGTGTTTTAAAGGGACAGATTCCATAATCGAGGTTTTCGCCTAACTTGGCGAGATGGGATTTAAAAGCGTGGAGTAAATCCCGCCAACATTAATCATTGTTGCATACATTAAAATGGTCATCGCCAAAATTTGGTGTAATTTGGCGGAAACCTCGATTACGGAATATTACCCGTTTTAAAGAACGAATTTATATGTTTTTTGCATGCTAAATCCGAATTTTAAGTTTATTTTCATTTTGAAAGTCATCTTCACATCAAAAATTGCAAAAAATCTCAAATTTTTACTCTTTTTTTCGGTTTTTCATCGATTTTCGAAACAAATATTCTTTTTACGAAAAATATCACGAAACCAAATTAAAGAAAGAAAAATTTCCTAAGATGCACTGGTTTATTTTTATTTTGCGATGAGCCGTGTACGTTTTATAGCGTTTTGAAGTGTAGCATTTTTTTTGTTTTTCTTCAAAAAAAGTGGTGAACGCTCGATTTACCCCACTACCGCTCTACACAAATACAAGTTACCCACAAATAGTTTATACCACATGAAAGTACATTTAATTTTCTACAAAAAGCACTATTTAACTTAGATTTTATGATGAAAGGTATTGATGTTAGAGCGCGCTAAACTACATTTGTTTCCTGACGTCACACAAAAACATGAAACTTGCTTTTTTCAAAACGCTACAAAATGTACACCGCTCATCGCAAAAGAAAAATAAACCAATGTATATGATAGGAAACTTTACGTTCTTTAATTTCATTCCGTGGTATTTTTCTTAAAAGGATTATTTGTTTCGAATATCGATGAAAAACCGAAAAAAGAGCACACATTTGAGATTTTTTGCAATTTTTGATGTGAAGATGACTTTCAAAATGAAAATAAACTTAAAATTCGGATTTAGAGATGCAAAAAACATAAATTCGTTCATTAAAACACTCCCATAATTTAATATATGCATTTAAAATATTGATCGAAATTCCGTTTAAAACGCCCAATATTTCATAAATAAATTTAAAAATTTATTTTTATAAGCATGCTTAGTCATCAATGAATCCAAAACAACCCATTTTATTGGTAATATACCGGAAATAAATCGCAGTTTGCAGATTTACAACCGCATAAGTCCGTTTGGTCTGCGAGGCGCGACTGTTTTATTATCGATCTGCCTCACTCCTTCCCCCTTCTAAAAAAATTATAATAAAAAGCACGTTATTTATAGAAAATTAAATGCTCTTTCACGTGGTATAAAATTTTTGTTGGTAACTTTAATAGTTTTCATTTTGTAGATGGTAGAAGCACGCGTTTTCCTTTTTCTTGCGGAAAGGCAAAAAAATCGATGTTTTTTAGCGCGCTCTAGCGGCAAAACCACTCTTCAGAAAATCAAAGTTGAATAGTGCATTTTGTAGGAAATTTTGTTTTCTTTAACTTTGTAAAAAGAAAGTTTTTCAAAAACTAGTTTTTTAGGGTTATAATTACAAAAATTTGAAAAAAACTCGATTTTTCGGCGGTTTTTTCGAGTAGCGTTCGGCGCTCGAGGTCACAAACTTGGATTATTCATTAAGCCAACATCCTAAACAAGTCTGCAAAAAATCATAACTACCGGATTTGACGCATACTGCAAATGTATAAAGTTACTGGACTAGTAAAGGTAAGTTAAAATTTTCAAAATTTCTACAACCATTTAACAAAAAAACATCAATAAAAACAAAAATAATTAACTTGCATAAAAATCTGTAGTCCATTTGGTTAACAACAGTATGATTAATTTACTGTTAAAATTTGGAGTAAATATCTTGGATAGTTTTTGAGTAATCATGTAAATAGTGGAGGGTTTTTATGCAAAATTTAGTTCTGAGAAAATTAGCTTCAAAGTTTATTTTTGTATACGATCGCCGACGACTATCTGTTTTAAAAATGCTGCAATTTCTTTTCTAATTCACCTACAAGTAAAATGAAAACAGTTTTGGAAAGATAAAAGTCACTTGAAAATGTAAGAAACAAATTTTCGAGGAAAAAGTTGAAAATCGTCATTTTAGGGGTAGGCGGATACCTTAATAAAATATTCGTGTTTTTGGCGTGGCGACATTATTCCTTTTTCATCAGCACCCATCATTCATTTTTTTATGTTTCATGCTTCTTTGCTTTTTATAAAGGTGAAGCGGTATTGTTATTTTTACTATCAATCTCTATTTTCTCTTCTTTCATTACTCTTTATATGATTTTCTTTCTTTGAGACTCCCATTTGAACCATAGGAGGACATCCTTAAATTACGGGAGGTCAAAAAGGGAGGGAGGGGTTTGGAAAAATCTCACCAAGGAAGGAGGGGGGTCGATTAAAATTTCACGTCAACTTTTTAAGTTAGAAATTAAACGATTTTTTATGTATGAGAAAGGAAAAATACCCACAGATAACATAATGTGGTGATTTTTAGGCGGAATAATGTCCTTTTGGCCCCACATCATTAATAATGCAAAAGTTTTAGGTGCTGTGAAGCACAAAATGCAAACGAATTTTATAGAAAATTATTTTTAAAGTTTGTAGGTAAATCTCACTTGGGGGGAGGGGGGGTCCAGCAAAATCTCACTTAATCTCACCAAGGGGGGAGGGGGTCTAGATTTTGGAAAAAACACCTCACGTAATTTATGGATGTCCCCTAGTTCCACACAAATTAAAATTTTTCATACTTTCACCTAGAAATCTAGTTTTAACAAACATATTGAACTGTTTTTTTTAAAGGCAGTTAACCCTAAAAATTTAGAACAAACTTACTATATAACAAGCAAAAATTGTTTATATAGTAAGTGATTCTAAATATATCTAACAGGAATATCTAACATATTCCATTGCCTGTCTCAGAAACTCGGATAGTATCCAACAAATAAACGGCATTTATAATATTTTTTGTATTATTTTGTCTTCACATATTTTAAACCACGACAATAATAGTTTACTGTAGAAATCATACAAAATTTTTTTAAACATCACTCATCAATAAAATAATGAGATGAATAAAATGAGCAACAAACTCAGCAACGGGAATAATTTATCCTATATTCCAGTGGCGAATCCAGGATTTTTGTCTGGGGGGGCTGAGTTTCACAAAAAACTTAATTGCTATTACGGGCTGTTCAAATATTAATGTAACTGAAAGGGAGAGGGGGTTGCCAGTGTCGTAGCCAGATTTTTGCTTAGGGGGTTACTCAACATATTTTCTGAGGCCTAATCTTAGGAATACTAAGTTTTAGGTGAGATGACTTTGTAAGGTTTTAATTTTGGTGCACTAAGTTTAAAAATTGTGTAAAAATGTAAACACTAAAAAGGGGGGGTCTGGGGGTCCTCCCCCAGAAAATTTTTGAAAATTTGCCCCTCAAAATAGTGTTTCAGCTCATTTTAAAGCCTTTTAGATTCCACCCAAAGAGCACCACTCATTGTAAGCGGCAGAATTTTCAAGGAAAAAAGTTTATAGTATTATGAATTGGAAAATTTCTAGGGGGTTTAGGAGTTCCTATTCCAGAAAATGTTTTGAATTTTGCCCCTAAAAGTGGCATTTTAACTCATGTTGAGACACTTTAGGAAGGTTACATCAAAGAGGATCACTTCTTGAAAATCCCTAAAGTTTCAAGGAAAAAACGGACTTATTAGATTCCAAATTTCAAGGGGGTTTGGGGGTCTTCCCCCAGAAAAATTTTGGAATTTTTACCCTTAAAAGTAGGGTTCTGATTCATTTTGAGACCCTTTGGGTAACAACCCGAATGTCCGCAATGTGTTGAAATTTCTTTTTGGGCTTTATTGCTATTACCAAAACTTGAATGTCTTATTCCTGGGGGGGCTGCAGCCCCACAGCCCCCCCTACTGGATTCGCCACTGCTATATTCTCTAGTTCGTATGCCCATTCATATATGAATATGTGCGTATGATATTCCAACATGTTAGCTAACTGCTCCTCCATCAAAACACCCAACCAAAAAACATAAATATCCTTCCCTTTTCGCTATATCGTCTCTTTTATCATCACTAATTCACTTAACCTCAAAAGCACTCCTGATCCAGTTACCCTTTCCAAATTGCCACCTCTCTCCCTCCTGAAAGACGATAATTACTATCCACATCATCCGTGTGGCACCTCACGACGCATCGCCATCTCCCTGTTGTTGCCAAACAGACTTTCCATAGTATACCTACCAGAGACACTAGATAAAATTGATCGACCTCCTGGCGGCAACGAGCGGCATTCCAATAACTTATTCATAATCGAGTAATTAATCGCAACGAGAAATAAGCATCGCTCCAGAGATTATTGTTATTGTTATTATTAATCAGTGAAACATGGAAGAAGAGGACATTAAGTTAAGCCGTCGCTATTAACTTGAGGTGAGTGACGTGCAAAACAAGAAACATTCATTCTGATGGTGATTTTCTTGTTAAGCCCCGGGCTTATGCTTTTCATTCTTTTTCTGGTGTAGCTTTTAAAGAGTCTGGGGGATAGCGTTGACTCGGTTCTCTTTGGTTAATTGCGTTAACCTCCGGTTAATTTTAGTGAGGGAGAAGAGAGAGAGATTATTTTCGTTGTGCTCTTTTTAGACTGTTTGATGGTAATAGAGTTTGTCTAATTCCTTTACCTAAGGACAGCTTCGTTTATGTTTCTCTGTGTTTGGGTTGTTCAGTTTGTTATTGAGTTAGCGTTTAAGAGGGAGCTGTGTTATGTTACAGATTCAAGTTACTGGCAAAGAGTGTTTATGACATCAAATTATGTTATGTATTGATTGAATTTGAAGCAAAAATAAAAACTAATGTGCTAGAAATGTATTCGAAAATGTTCTGAACTTACTTCACGAATTCTTGACAGTTCAACATCATCTTGCTTTGTTATTATACAACTAAACACCCTTGTACAACTTTTATAGTTTTAGGCATTTCTATTATTTTCGGTGCTTTTAATTTGCATGAACGTTATTAATTTATTTTATTTCCAATATTTTGCCAAAAAAATTTATTTAATCCTTATTGAGTAATCGCGTTAATATTTTAAAACTTTTCGTTTTCTTCAAGACAAAAACAGTCTTTAGATAATTCTTCATCTACACAATAATTTTTAACTTATCCATTTTTAAGTAACTTTTAAAATATCTGGATTACCTTTTTAGAGTTCATTTCCCTTGAAGTTAGAAAATTAATATATTGTCTGCAGATAAAGTTTAAAGATATTTTCTATTTGAGTGCTTAAAGGAATTTTTTATTGAAACACATAAAGATACGTTTTAGATTACATTGATTAAAGATATATTTAAGAAAAAAATAATGATATCATTGTGAAATGATGACCTTAAGATATTAATAAGTAAAATCACAGGTTTTTTAAATGAATTATTTGACAACTTAACTTCAAATACTCAGATTTTATACAATTACCTAGATTTTGTTCCAGTGAAATTATATTATATTTATCATTGCTTCGGAAGAATATTTTTTAATAAATTTAATAAAGATCATATATTTAAGCAGTTAATCAAAATTTAAATATTTAGTATCACTGAGACTTGATTAAACAAAACCAAATATTTATTACACTTCTTCATTAGTTAAAGTATTAAAATTGAAACTCTTTTCCTCATTTTAGAGAAATGCTATAAGAAATTTTAATTCTTAACATTAAAGAGATCTTATTTTTTATCGTTGTCCCGTTCAGAATATTTTTTATTCTTATTAAACCCTTAATTTTCCTCATCTTTCCTATTATTTTTCAAAATAGTTTAAAACATAAATTGATAAGTACGTGGTAAAAAACATATCAGAGTGTATTTCCATTATAAATTTTACCCCTGGCGAAACTAATATTTTCTCTATAATATTTTATCTTCAACAAGAAATCTCCTTTCAAAATATTTTGACTAGAACGCACTCTTCTAAAGAGCACTTAAAGACATCTTGAGCATCAAAGTAATTATTGTTTTCTTGACACCTTTGAGTCTTTAGTACTTCTGAGGCTTCCAGCTTTAATCCTGTCTTTCTTTTGACAGGTCATAGCGGAATTGGGTCGTGCTATGTCCTGGTCATCACAAGGGACGAAGAAAAAAGACAAAAACTACATGTCTTTAACCTTCACGGGTAAGTCAGCAGTCTTTTCTACCTCTATTATTTCTTACTCCTCTTTCAAGGTGTTGAATTGGAGAATTTATATGTTTTAAATATGTACTTCACCAGTCCAAATGTGCAGCACTGCGTGCTAGGTCAGGCGTTACCCGGACAATATGCCCAGCAGAGTGGGAAATAATTAAAAGAATGGATCTATTTTTATGTTTATTCTGCAACAATTGATTTTAAACTTCAACAATCGATTTCAATCTACAACAATCTATATCATGCATACTATAATTACTGTAACATCTTCTCTTATTATATTTACATTAATGTGGTTTTGCCATGAAGTTAGGTATGAAGTATGGGTTTTTAAGCATAAAATTGACCAAAAACGTTATTAGGATGCTTCAATTTTAAATTATGTTTATTCAGAAACCTTCCTGGGAGCGAGTTTATAACTGATATTTTTCTTAAATAGTGGATGAATCTTAAATGTTGCTATTTCCCTCCCCTTCAGAGACATGGCAAAATGGAGGAGAAGGCGATAGATGGAGGCAGCGTCTTTAGTGTCTCAAGCGATGCAATAGCCATGGAGGGGTTATTATAGCATAGCATAGTTCCACCCTTTGCTTTAATGGAGAATTGCAGCATCTCTTAAAATTCTGAATATTCAATTTTAAATTACTAGAAATTCTCCCCGGATTCCAAAAATATGCTTGTCTTTTTTTTCAGTTAATTATGAGATATTTTACTACAGAAAGCGTCTAACAGTGTGACGACGTCATATTTGCCTCTTGGAAATGTGGGAAACACCGTTTTCATCGAAACACTAGGCTTTAAAAAAACTAGAACTCAGTATTTCAAAGCGGAATGATAGTAAACACGCCACATTGGAAGTCACACGTTGTTTGAGCTCAGACAGAAAAGAAGCAATTTTTTTAATTGAAAGTAATTTAAAATTTAGGGCTTTGAAAGATAAATTAAAATGTTTTTTGGAGGTTTTAAGGCATTCTGAATACATTAAGATTTAAAAAAATTGACTGCAATCATCCATTCCAGTATAGGCCTTTGCGGTTTGAGCTTGGATATTCCAAGTGGCATTATGGAAACGACAACATTTGGATGATAAATTATTCACTCCTTTTTCTTCGAGATTTCTAAACCTCCTAGCTACGCAAATATTTGTATCCACAAGTACCCATCCCTTCCGCATCTCCGTCATTTAACCTGTTAGCCGCTCAAGCATCATTACTCCTTTCTCTTCATTACGCGGCGCTGCAGCATCCCCAAAACATTTCATTAGTCCACCTCCAAATCCTCGCCTCGCCACCTCAATTACCGATAGGAACGCAATTAGTCGGCCGATGGGATCAGAGGGAAAAACACAACGCTCCCTCTTCCCCTTCTTCTTCTTCTTTTTTCCCCTCTTTTCTTCCGAGTATTTATTTCCCTCTTTCTCGCGTTGGCCAAAAACGAATCCCGAGTTAATGATTGGTTCGGCGGAGAATGAAGCCGAAATCAAGCTTTGCCGGTAATCCGTCTAGGTAATCTGCATGAAAGGTTGCAGGCAGTTGAGAAGGGGAAAAAGAAAGGGGATTTTGTAGAGGGAAGAAGAGGAGGGCTTAAAGTGGTCATTAACACTGCGGAGGGTATCGATTACGATGATTTTTTTTTCACTTCTGTTGGATGTATCGAATTAAGGGAGATATCGGGCTATTGGAAATGAAATCATTAATTTCGAGTGTATATCTGGAAAATGGATAGCGATTGGGTGTGAAGGGAAATGGCGTTGTTATGGATAAAAGGGTGTTAAGTGTGTGGTTTGATTGACGATTTTGGAGAGGATGTGTTCTGTATTGATCGACGTCATTTAGAATTTCGGGAGGAGTATATAAAAAGAAAAAAGGAAATGGGGTGTTCTAATTTATAGGCAAAAGAATTTGGAAGGTGAATATTTATAGTTTTGTGCTGTTGATTTTTTTGTTTACGTCTATGTCCCACGTTTAAATATAACCTCAACCTAATTTTTCTTATATTAAAAACCAATTAAAAATTTAAAAATGTTAATTGGTGTAGTTAAAATGTGTGAACTTTTTAGCAAACGGGGAGTATTTTCTCCGTCTCAACCATTTCTGTTACTATACTTCACAGCAACGTTTCCTGAACCAAGTACGTCACAACGCGGAAGGAGAAAGTGAGTAAACACAAAGCCTGTTGGGTTGATAGGAGGAATTTCGATACGCGAATCGTGATAAAAAAGACACTATTTATAAATGGGTTTAACGAAATAGTCATATTTTAAAAGTAACGTTCTTTGATTCACTCGAAATTCAGGTATCGCGATGGGAACTACTTTGTTTGTTAGTGACGTAGTAGGTTCAACTTAAGTTGCTGTCTAGTATAGCAACGATTTGTAACGTAAATTTGCTGTATCCTTTATACGGTAAAACTAAACTTAAAATCATGATATGAAATAAACATGTATGGATTTAAAATAAAAAGAACGCAACCTTGTTATTATGTGAAATACATGGTAAGTCCTATCCAAATTGTTTTGTAAAATGATTTATTAGAAATAAATAATAGAAATAAAAGCTTGTAAAACGTTTAAATGGTTTCTTACCGAAAGGATATCATGATTTGTGGAGGAAAATTCTATTTTCATTTAATAACCCAAGAAAATTCTGAATGCATACTGTATTTTATGGCAATATTAGTTTAGGAAATTTTTGTGGTAGTTATATTTTTGCAAAAACTTAATACAATATAAGTCTTATGTGCATTATTTTCAAAAATTTTAAGCATTTAATTTTCGTTACTTTAAATTAGCCATTAATTCATCCTTGATGTATTGAATTTTTTTAGATGTTTTCTGAAATTTAAAATATTTCTCCAAATACAATAACATTTTGAACGTTAAATAAATTTTTGTAATAAATTTAATGCTTTCATATTTCTCGAGAAAGGCAAAGACAAAAATGGAACACAAAATGCGTAATTTTTCTTATTTCAATGTCCTTTTATATCCATTACTTGTTCTTAAAAGACGTTCATAAATGAATGACAAATATCTGCCCATTAATTTTATATGACTGCTCCCGAATGAAATATATTTCTTTTTAACTTTATTCAAAAGAGGGATATTTATTATAACGAAATTTAAATGTAAATAAGAATATTTTTTATCAATAATTAATTTTATCTCTTCTGCAACGCTTTTAATGCTTATATAAATAAATTGAAAATGCCCTCCAAAATTAGATTATTTAGTACAGTTGAATTTTATATTTTTGAAAAAGAGAGATAGAGAACTCACAGTTATTTTAAAAAGTAAAGAAGAAAATAAATGAACTCTTTAAAAGGGGGATTTCAAAATGTTTTTCTGCATTCAAACGGTTAAACGGATAGATTTTACACTTTCATAATGAATGTAAGTTTGTATTTTAACTACAAATAACACCAAACTCAATTTCATAAAACCCATTTTTCAATTTTACAAAAAAAACCATGCTCCAAAACCATATTTTATGTGATATTTCCTAACTAAATACCTTTCAAAAGCAAAAATAATTTCAATCATGCTTTGAAGTTCCAAAGGCCAAACTCGAAAAGGCATTTATTCGTACTTTGCGCCCTTCCCATACCCAAACTCCAATAACGGAACGTGAAAATATTTTCGAAAGCTACCAGAGTCAGACGACATCCAATTTTTCTTTGTTGAACATGCAAATTAGTTCGGAATAAAATATTCTCAAAGCACAAAGCGTAGGCTTCAAAGAGGTCCTTTTGGTCCAGAATGTTAGTAATGCATGAATGGGAATAAATATTTATCCTTAGGAATGGTTGCATGATGGCACACTCCATTCCACCATTAACCACTGAAGTAAAGTATTTCGCTCATCAATAGAAAGAATCGATCAATGCTTTCTGAAGTTTCGTCACCCAAGTTGGTACTTTGAGGGAATAAGATATTTTAAAGCTGCTATCTTATCATACTGATTTCTTGTTCAGTGGCTTTATTTAAATTAAACGAAGTTTAGAATTTCAATGGTGTGTTTTTTGTCAATTTTAATGGCAACAAAGTGTGGATATTAGTTAAAATTCGACAAAAGTTGGTGTGGACTGTAATCGTTATTAGAAATAATCACACAATGCACGATAAGTGATTACCAAAAAGATTTTATTTAAATTGTTTAATCAATATTGAAAACTGAGATATGTTCGTGAATTTTTTTGTTCTAGTTTTCTCCGTTCTTAAAATAAAATCGTCTAGAACACAACTATATTAGTATGTATTGAAAGATAATAAAATACCATTAAAATTTCATCTAGACTGTTTATTTTCTATCATGATGTGAAGTTAATATTTTTGTCTGTACTTTTATTATTTTATAGTGACTTATAAACAGTCCTGTACTCGAATTCCTCCATCTGCAAAATGTATAATATCATATTATGTTAGTTTCTGTTATTTATCAATTTCATGAAATTAGAGTAATTTCAACTGTTAATTAACAGGTCTTGTTATCTACAGATTTGATATTTTGTCATGTTACATATTTGTTATATTTTTTTAAAAGTAAAGCCTGATCCAAACACTAAGTGAATGTCTTACATGGATTATGACTATAAGAGGTATTTGAAAGTACCCTTTATCGGGTAGAATAATAAATACATATTCAGTATATACACAATCTTTTTCATCAAGTATGTATGCATAGATTTTATCGTTTATATTTATAGGATTAGGATACGATTGAGAAACATTTTGATAATATTTGAATATAAGCACTTTGGTAACAATGGCGTAGGTATAAAAACAACAAATGTTAAGTAAGCTTGAAGTTCCTTGAAAGCTTTTTAAGATGAGTTGTATTTGTCGAAGTCAAAAGTTCAATAGATAGCCCATAAGAGAAGCCCCAAAAAGACCTCAGCTAAAACAACACTAAGATATTTCAGTTTTGTTTACGCTGCATGGATTTCACCTCCTAGCATTCTGATCAGCTAAATTTGGTACTTACAGAAACATAAATTTTCCGCATAACTACTCAGCCTAAACTTCACCACACTAACCCCACCTTTTCCTTTCCAGAAGGCACCACGAACACCACCAAACCCACCACCACCGACCCAACCACGGAGCCACCACCCTCGACCACCACCTCCCCTAACCACCAAGTGACCACCACAACCACCGACGAGCCACCCCCTAAACCTTCAGGGGTGTGCGGCGGCGACTGCGGCAACATCATGTGCAGCCTGAGCCCCGCTTGCATCGAGGACGCTGCCTTCGACACCAAGAAACAGCAGTCGGCCATCCCTGCCTCTTGCACCTCCCCTGGGTTCGGGGGATGCCACAGTGACGAGGGGGCTTCCGAGGATGGGAGTCTCAGGCGGAGGACCAAGTCTGACGGGGGACATCCCGGGAGTTATAGGAATAAGGAAAGCAGGCGGAGTGTGAGTCTATATACTCTTAAAACGAAATTTTCAAAACTGAGTATACAGGGTGTTTTAAAAAGTCCGTTTCGCGGCTTCTATATGGATCTAACGTGTCCTAGGGTCATGAAAGTAAGGTCTACCCCTAGGTGACCCTGGAGAATCCAATGAAATGGCTTACAGCGCCCCTAGCGGCAAAATAAAAAAAAGTTGAAAAAAATAATTTAAAACCTTAAGGAGATATAGAGCAGAAACCTTAGTGAGAGTATTGTTGCCAAAGTTATGAAGAACTCATTGAAAAAAATTTAATAAAAATATCGTGAATATTCGTAGAGATATCAGCATGTGAAAATAGCCCTTTTTCAGGCCTCAAAAAAGAAAAAGTTCGTAAATTTGCAAATTTTTCAGTGTTATTGTGTAGTTTTGTGTTGTTTTAGTTGAATGAAGACAAAGTTTAATAAAAATAAAAAAAAACTTTTTTGACATCCAGTAGCTTCACCACAGGTCGTCATAATGAGGAAGTTGCATGATTTTTTTATATTTTTTTAATCTATTCCTCTTGCAAAAATAAGCAACTACCCAAAATTTGAGGCCGATCGAAAAATTTTTTGAGTGTCAAAAAAATTAACAAAAATCCCCTTTTTAAAAGCCCGCGAAAACGCCAAGAGTTTGGATGTGACGTCATCTTATACTAAACATTGTTGTAAATCAATGGAGTTGATGGTATTATTGTTGACGTCATCTTATAGTTTAAACAATAAACGATTTCAGTCATGTGTTTTTTCTCAACTTTTAAATTAAAATATTTAATTACCTGTACATTTTTTTGAAAAACTGATTACATATTTCATTTTACCATACAAAAAACCATACGGAACACTTGTTTGTTTTTGAAAATCTGACACATGCAACTTCCTTATTGAAACAAAAAGTTTCATATTTACTCAGTTTTAGGGTGTAATTTTCTCAGTGTAGATGGTTTTGAAACTGTTGATATTCTGTGATTTTGTGTTTCATCAAAACGCATTAAATTTTTTTCATAGGCTCCAGTAGGTATCTTGGAATTTAATGATTGCATGAAGTACTAATCTTAATTTAATTCTTAAGTATATAAATTTCGGATTCTTGGCGTAAAAAGGTTCTAAATAGCAATTTGGGCTTGGGATAGAAAGCTAAAAAGGGATCAAGGGATCGTCTCATTCGAAAATATAATACAAAAGCTGCATTTGTATAAAATCTTTTAAGGGAATTTACATTTTCAAGATACTCTCTTAACTTACTCTGTTTTCAACTTACTCTTAATAACGCCACCAGTGAAACAATTAAACTTTTCAACCTTATATAATCGTTTACGTATATTTTCATTTGAGCTAATCAGAAGAGGAATACAGTCCTTATATGGTTATCATTCAGGTACGGCGTAGTTATTAAATGGCTATACGTTGTTCTCTTTTAACTCCTATGAGTTTATGAGAACGTCATTTCTTTGTACAGTTCGTAACGATGTTTTATGGAAAAAAACATCAATAAATCAAACTCTTTTTATTTCCAGAGTCCAAGTCTCGACTCTTCCAGAGAACTTTTGTCACCTCCAGCTCCCGATGACTCGGATGAAATTGATGCCGTAAGTACTAAACCTCCCAGTGATAGTCTGAAAAAGTGCCCCGTTGTACCCAAAAAGGTTCTCAAAATGAGTTAAAACCCAAATTTACGAGTCAAATTTAAATTTACTGAGGGACTACCCCCATACCCCCAACAACATACCATACCACAAGGGGATCCTGTTTGATACTTTTTTGAAAATTCCCAACATTTTGATATTTTTGTCAAAAGGAAAAGGTGATGGTCTGGAAAAGTGCCCCCCCTTAGAGCCCCCTAATCTATAATTTATATTATCATTTTCAGTAGGTACCCCTAAAATTGGTCATATTTTGCCCTTTATCAACCATCTACTCTGGTTCAAGGCGAGTCCCCCCCAAATATTTTTCTCCTATCTCAGCACTGCCTACGAACCCAATTATGATTTGAGAGATCGGCCACTGATGTGACAATGTTTCTTTCAGAGTCCGTGCGAGTCCAGCCGAATGCCCCACAGCGCGTCTTCTTCGACGTGGAGTGGAAGAGTTAGGGACCTCAAAAGGGAAGTGAAGCACCGCATTTGCAGGCTGAGGTCACCCAAGGCGAACAATACCAGCCAGGTATGAATCGTTTGCAAATGATTTAAATAGTATAATAAGCTTTTTTTAGGAGAGAGTAAGCATGATTCAATTAATGATAAATTATGAACTTGCAGTATTAAACGTGAGAACTCTGCATCTTACATTAGTTTTAAATTATTTTTAACCTTTTGGTTATGTTACAAAAAGTTTCCTCCACAAATCATGTCTTTTCACGGGTGTTTATGTCGAGTTTTGTAAGAATAATGTCATTTGAAATATGGACGGTGTCAACCGGTCACTAGTCACACCTCGCCGTTGAACTTCCGCTTTAAGCTGAAAACTCCGATTACTAGTTGACCAGATCATTTAAAATTTTAAATAGAAGTAAATAATATTTTGAATTAGTAATTTGAATTTTCTGATAAATTTTATTATTTAATACATGAAAATTTATTAAGGTTTTGTCTTAAATTTCGTTGTAAATTTAAGATGTTTTGAAATAAAATTTATCAGTGAGGCAAGACGCCACCTTAAGATGGAGAAATAAACCCTAAAGTTTATGCATTTCAACAATGCAATCAGAGTTTCCATCGGTAAGTTACTTCGGGTTGACACCGTCCATATTCTTGAAGATATCTGTAAAGTTATTATTTGTCAGGTAGGGGGAATTTTTAACATTAATCCAATGCACGAACAGGTTCTTGTAATGTCATTTTGAATATGCAAGCTCCATCCGCAGAGGCGTACAGGATTTAAGGCAGGGGGTGGATTCTGAGAAAATAAGTCCCATATAAATGACAGGAGTCTGATTTAAGCCTCGAATGTTAGGTTCTGCCACCATCTATTGCCAACTCCACAATTTAAATTAACTTATTGTATGTTATATTTTAAAAAAGTACCCTGGGACATATCCTAAAATAGAATAAATACTTAGCTGCTGAACTTAATAATTCTTATGGAGGAATTAATTAAAGTAAGTCGTCAAGGAAATTGCCACGTTGAAATCTAATGTTAAAATGTCTATGATTAGGGGATAAGGAAATTAAACAAACTATCATAATGTTTTTAAAAATATCCTGTTTTGAAGGCAAGACTGAATAAAGTACTTCAATACTATCATATTTCAAATTTTACAAGCTATCTCAATTTATTTAGCTAACTGGGAAGGTTTTAAATAGTCTGCTTGTAATACAAGTACTTGTGAGTCAGTCATTAAACATTGAGATTCTGATGCCTAGTTAATTTGAAACAGGTTTTGCAGTAAAAGTTTGTTTTAAATTCACTGCTTTGTTCTGATTCCATCTTTTGTTTTAAGGTTATGTAAAATACGAGTATTATCAACAAGACTTTGAGCTTTATTTCGACAATTCTGGAGTAAGCCCAAACAGGTTATTTACTGAAACATCTTAGCTGCTCTACATTTTGGCTTTCTCGTGCCATGTCAGAGAATTAAAACAAAGTGGGTGAATGAATATTTTCCAAGAGGGACAAAACAAGCGTAAAATAATCATTCCGTCAAGAAAGTGTTATAGAGAATCTTAGTAATTACAGACTTTAATGCAGGAAATCCTGTACGGGACAAATTGTTGCACAAATTACATTCCTGTATATTTTAAATCTCACGCTGAGAATTCCATTGAGACTCTAAGAACAAAAAAAGAACAAAGAGGTGGTTTATGATTACGTTAAAGCAGTAGCCATGTAGGGGAGTGAATAATAGTTATTTCTTATAAAGAGAAGGTTTCTCATTTATTTTTTAAAATCTATTACTTCCATACTACTATTTCCTAGTTTCTTAAAGCAAAACGTTTGATGGAAATTAGTGTATTTATTTTTTCTTCCATTCATCCTATCTTAAGTTCTTGATAGTAGAGGTAGCTAAATTTCTTTACATAAAATTTGTATTTCTTATCTTAAAAAATCCATTTGTTTGATAAAAAATGATCATAATATGCTTAAAAATATTTAGACTTTGTCTCCTTTACTTATTTTCGAATGAAAATTCTGTCAAAAAAATTTTTAAAGCATTTTTTACAGCCATTCAGAGTCGAGTTTTGAACAAACTTAAATTTTACTAACCTTCATATGATGCAAATTAAATTATACATAACCTTATTTTAAAAACAGCGAAACACTACTCTTTGCATTCATGAATTTTTATGACTCTCAATTCCTTTCGCAGTATGTACTATACATCAAACTCTACCATGATGGGAAAAATTTCAAAATAAACTCAATCTAACATCACATTAAATATTCAGTCAGAGAGGTCTTTCATCTCCATGTTTCAATCATAAAATGTTAGCAACATTGTGTTTGACTTTGTCTAGAAATTGTGCATGAGTTTACAACAGAAACGCTACATATGTTTTTCATACAATAACATAAAAATAAATTTCACTTAAATCAGTGATGTATTCGTTCCGGGTTTATAGTTTTCCTCATGAAAAAATCATTTGATGTTCTTATGTTAGGTAAGAAAGGGGACATTTGAATGAATTGGAAAAGGTTTTTAAAAATTTTTTGAACTGCTGATAAAGTATTGTTATCTATTTTTCATATGTCTTAAAAACCTTTTAAAACATTAATAGAGAAATATCCTTCCAAATTTAATAATAATAATAATTTATTTATCTTTTTGAAAATACAAAAAATAAGAATTGGTCACCAAGAGGCAACAGAGCCAGCACTGGTGACTACTTGAATGACATAAAAACATAAAGAAAAACTTGGGTAAATAACAATTATAATTAAGATTACGTAAAATTACAAAAATCAAAACATCACAAATGATGTAAAACAAAATAATAAGGTTTTTGAATGTTATTAATATTTCTACGTTAGTTATTTTAACGGGATATTCAATACCTTCTTTACTAAGTGTAAACTCACAAGCGTCACCTCCAACCGTGGACCGGTTTCGTCCTTGTTAGGACTCATCAGCACGGTATTAGGAAGGTAACGCAAGAGAGCGGAGGGCAAGTACTAGTCTTGCCGACTATTAACTGAAAAAGTGGTGACCATTGATTAGTCCTCCACTCATCTGCTGAAATGACATGGCATTCCTAGAACAGATTTAATTCCAGTAAGGCAAGGTAAATGACTTAACCAGCAATAATTGGTGATATACTCCTTTCATTTACCTTCTTTACTGACTGAGCAGTGTTGTATTTATCAAACAAAATAATTGTCATATACTTCTATTACTATAGAAGGTAGCGGAACTTCAATCAAATACTAATTCTCGAATACTAATTGAAATATATTGGAGGATACATTATACAATTTGGAAATTTATCATACCATTAACCAGGGAATGGAGTGAATTAGAATAAATGATTCAGCTTATTTTGATAACGTAATTCTATCGAATCGCTCATGAAAACACATCTATTTAACCTTTTACAGGACTGCAGCTCATTCGTACCCAATCTCCCCGATATCAAAATGCCATCTACGTTATCATCAAAGTACTTTCTTGGAATCCCCTCCCTCATAGGAAGTCATTACGACGGCATAAATCCCGCATTACAGAGGCGATTTGCTGATAGTTGCAAAGTGAAACATAATTGCGTAATCAGACAAATGACGAAACGCCCATGATGCTTTATGAATGAATGCCTCTCGAACGCGGACTTCCCTTCCGAAATCGCCGCGTTACCATCCATAAATGATTAGACACCGGACGATGACTTCTCTCTCTATCTCTCACCCTTAAATACTGAATACGACATCGATGGCAGTGTGCCATTTGTGTACGGTGGTCCCCTTTTACAGCATGAATTATTATTATGAAAGCCGACGGCGGCTTTTAAGCCGCCTGCATATTCAACTAGGCAGTTGACATCGGGCCTGGTTTCGAGATGCCCTATCAATGTTTAAGGCCACTTTCGGGGTGAAGGATGCGCTATTCGATTGGAGGATTCGGATCTGTGAATGGTGTGTTTGAGGGGATTAGTCATTAAGATGGTCGGGTCGGTTTGAGGGAAAGTTCCTTTGACGTGATTTCCCTAGCAAGAATGGGTTGAGTTACTGAAAGCTACAGTAACTAAGTTTACACATAAAAAGTTAAACTATATATGTGTTAAGTAAAGCATAATATGTGAACGAACTGTCTTAGATTTAAACTAGTTTAGTGAAGATTAACTTTCTTAACTTAAAGAGAGTTCCCCAAACTATCTTGAGTCTTAAAAAAGTTATAGTGGTGACATCTACTAAAGAAAAAAATTCTACTAACCTTTTTTTATTGGAAATTACATCGGAGCAGCCGTTAATAACTGGAACTGGACTTTCCTTTAGCCGTCCCGGGGCCGGCTGGCCCCATTCGGCTCCGATGTTGACGTTGCGGTAGCAACGCCGCCCACCGGAAGGAACCGGGTGCTCTAACATTGTTTATATGTGGCTCAATCGAGCAACCAGCGGAGAGAGGCCGCCACCCGCGGGACCACCACCGCGGGTTTTATTTCTTGGTTAAAAAGTGTGTTACGAGATTATATATTCTTTTCTATGTACAATATTAATTTCAATCGGCTCTTCCTTCCTCTTCTTCTGATTCTGCGATGAGCCTCTCGCATTCGGCTCTGATTATGCTGATGGCCACTTCTCTAGCTTTTGGGTGCTCAAGGATTTTCGACAGTGAGGGTGACCGCCTCACCGCCTCCAATCCTACCCATTTGTCGTCATAGTTGATACAGTTCAGGAGCATATGCTGGTAAGTGTTTTGTGTCCTGCAGCTCGTGCAGTCAGGACTTCTCCTGTGGAATCTGGCTTGATAGGGGCCTGCGCAACCATGTCCCGTGTATATTTGATTCAAATAATGATGCCCCTGCAGTCTTTTCTCCCCAACTTTTGGGAATAGTGCATATGTCGTTCTCCCTGTCTCTCCATTATTCCATCTGGTCTGCCAGGCGGATAGTGCATTGTTTTTAAGTACTCTGCGTACCTCCTGGAAGGGGTGCTTGACCTTTAGGTCGACGTTGGGGCTCTCTGTCGCCTTTTTTGCTTTTTGGTCTGCCAGTTCGTTTCCCCAGTGTCCAACATGAGCCTTTATCCAGATCATGTTGACACTGGTTCCCTTTTCTTCCAGTTCTCGCAATTTAGTCCTTATTTTGTCCTTTATGGTGCTATTTTCGAATCCTGTGACCAGTTTTATGGAGGACAGGGAGTCCGAGAGGATATCCACCTCCGCGCAGCCTTCTACGCAAGTGAGGGTGAGTGCCTCCAATATTGCTAGCAACTCCGCGGTTGCTACTGTCGCGTGGTCCGATATCCTCACCAGTCTGTCTTCTATGGTTTGTTCTCCTTGTGCTGCTACCACTGCATATCCGACCCGTCCGTTTATTTTGGAACCATCGGTATATATCCTGATTTCGGCTGATGTTGTTGCCTCCTGTTCATATACCTTCCATGGTAGTTTCTTTTGTATCCATGGTGGTATCAAACCGGCGTATGGTTTTTCTATATCGTGGTTTGATATCGTCCTTTCTGGTGTGACAAGGTCCGCTCCTTTCTTCTTCACTTTATACAGCTGTTGCTGTAGGTCCAATTTCAAGTCAAGGGGGATCACTCCCGCCAAGACCTGGATTGCGTTATTGGGTGCAGTCTTATACGCGGATGTGATGTGTAGGAGTGGGATTCTCTGGGCCTTAGTAATTTTTTGTTTGAGTTTTTCTTTTCTCTCGTACCAAATTTCTCCTGCGTAAGTTAGGCACTTCTCGGTAGCTGCTTGGTAAATCCTCTTTTTAACTTCGGGTTTCAGCCCCCACTCCACCCTAGCCTTGTTGGCCAGTTTATATTGTACTTTTCTGATCTTGTTGGTTACTCCATCTATGTGAGCTGTCCATGTGAGAAGGGGGTCAATCTCGAGTCCCAGATACTTTAGGGTCTTGGAGTGCTTTACAGTTTTTTCGCCTAGTTTAATGGTGGGGTTGCGGGTGACCTTTCCCACAAGCATGTATTGGGACTTATCTGTGTTTATTTTTAGGTCGTTTTCGACCGTCCAGGCATGTATGGCGTCGAGGACCGGTTTCGCCTGTGCGGTGAACAAGTAAGCTCTCTTATTCCTCAGATGGACCACTATATCGTCGGCGAACGCTTGGATCCAAATGTCCGGTCCAAAGTCAAGTTCCAGAATGTCGTTTACCATGACCAGCCAGAGTATTGGCCCGAGACTGGATCCTTGAGGCACTCCCACACTGTAGCTGAATAGTCTTTCATTGATGTTTACTTTTCGATTGTGGAGGAAGTCTAGTATTATGTTCTCCAGTCCCTGTTCGAGGCCCAGGTTCTTTATTTTGTTCGTTAGCAATCTCCAATTGACCGAGTTAAACGCGTTCCTCAAGTCAATGGAGATTAAAACGCTGAGTTCCTTTTCTTTCTTTGCCACTCGAAGTCTTTCAATGAGCGTATCTAATGCCTCCGTGGTCCCTCGGCCCTGGCGGAAACCAAACTGCCGGTTGCTCAGGGCATCACTAGTTTCCAGGTGGTGTATGAGTCTATTTGTTATCACCTTGTCCAAGCATTTTCCCCAGGTTGGGAGGAGGCAGATGGGACGATAAGAGGCTGGGAGTTCTGGATCCTTCCCCTTCTTTGGTATCATGATAGCTTTGGCTGTCTTCCAGGGAGTGGGAAAAATCCCTCTAGCTGCACAAGTTTTTATGATGCCATGGCTCAGCTCTGGGCATAATTGATGGATTTGCTGAAACACCTCGATGGGGAGTCCGTCTGGTCCAGGAGTTTTCCCCTTCTTCATTTTCGCGAGGGCGAAATCGATCTCTCCATCTTCCAGAGTCAAGGCTCCCTGGGGTCTTGTCTGGTTTTCGGATTCTCCTGTGTTAGGGAAGTGGCACTCTGCCAGAACTATGGCCGCTTGCTCGGGGTTATCCGTAGTGCTGCCATCTTCCTTCCTCAGGGTCTTTACTTCGGTGACTCTCGATTTGTTGCCCGTGAGCATGTCGTAATTTTTTCCAAACACGCTGTTCGTAGTTATTCTGCTAACATAGTCCTTGAAGCTCTGATTTTTAGCCTTGGATATTAGTCGCTTGTAGTTGGCAAATTCCCTCTGAAATTCCTTTTTATAGATGTCTCTAGTATGTCCTGTTTCTTTTTGGTATCTGCGTCTGAGGGCTCGCACTTCCGATCTTTTGGACTGTATGGTCGGGTTCCACCATGGGCAGCTCCGGATTCTTTCCTTGCTGTTGAGATTTGTCTTTAGTAACTTCCATATTTTTTCCTGCGTTTCTTTTATCCATTCTTCCAGTTCTCTATCATTTCCTCCCATCCTCAGTTTTACAGCTTGTTCTTCGCAAAGTGTCCTTAGATTTTCTTGCGCTCTTGTCCAGTTCACCCTGTTTATTGGGATGTTTTTCCCAGGATTTTGTTAATCTTCTCGTCCGTCTTGACAACTAGCATATTGTGCTCGCTAGCTACAAATTCTTCTACCGTGAGATCAATGTTGAGGCCTCTTGTGATGGCGAGGTCGATCCAGCTGGTTCCTCTGACTGAGTCGAATGTGGGTCGATCGTCGGCCTGGTTCCAGATGTATAGGTTTTCTGCGGCACATAAATCAAGAAGCAGCCCTCCTCGATTGTCCTGTCTTCTGTTACCCCAGAGTTCCGATTTCGCATTGAAATCTCCTAGGAGCAGCACCTTGCCGCTTTGTCGATGTAGTTCTCGCTCTACCTCATTGAGAGTGTCCATGATATCTTCTGAGGGAGCCGCGTAGCAGGCAATGATGGCCAGGTCTCCCGTTTGGAGCGATATTATGTCTCTTTTGACTGTAGTGACTATATACTTGTAGATTTTCTTGACTAGTATTGATACTCTGGCTTTATTATTTACATTTTTTACAAAGACGGCGTCATATCCGGAGGGCGTGAAAGGAACGTTCCCCTCTTTCATGACATATGGCTCGTTTACTGCCACAATATCTGGCTCTTTAGTGAGAATATCTTGCTGTAGGGTTAGTGAGGCTGCACGGGCCTTACCCAAGTTGATATGCCAGATCGTTAATTCACTCAGACCCATGCTTGATGGAAGAATAGTCTATGCGGCGTCTCAGCCATTTTATTTCATTGGTGTACAATGGACAAGCCGCATCCGTGCATGCGTGGGCTTCGTCCATCTTCCTTCCTCTTCTGTTTACCTCCTTTTCATTTTCTTGTTGGCAGTTCCTACAGTGGGCCTTCTCCTTGCATTTGTCCCATTTGTGGCCGGCTGATCCACATTTAGTGCAGTAATTTGTTTCTGCGTTACAGCGCTTGGAGGTGTGCCCGTGGAGGCCGCAGTTGTAGCACTGCAACGGACGCAAGAACTCCCTTATTGTTGCTATTTGCCATCCAATTCTGATCTTCTTTTGGCCTTTAAAAGCTCTGAACAGCTCCGGGTGGACATCCAATATTATGTTGGTGTGGTCTTTTCGTAGCTGCTTGTGGGCTACTTTACAGTCATCCATCTCAAATTTAGTGTCTATTTTCAGGAAGGCTTGAACTACCTCCTCCTCGTTGGTTCCATTTTCCAGTCCGTATACTATAACTTGCGGCTTCCTTTTTATAATTTTTCTCACCTCCAGAGCCTCCCTTGCTTCAGTGCTACTTTCTATCTTTTGGAGTAGCTTCTCCATTTCCTCTTGGTCCTTGGTCTTTATCAAAAGGCCTCCCTTCTTCACCTCTCTAGTGGTGGTGATTTGAATTTCTTCTGCCGGAACGTGGCTTTGCAGGATTTTCTTCGGCTTTTCATCGCTCTTGGGGTAGAGGAGGACTACTGCTGGGGGATTTTTCCTTTCCTGCTGCTTCTTCTCTTTGGTGTGGTTTTTTACAGCATCTGCATACTCGGTTTTGGTCTGGTAATCCTTTGTGGTCTTCTTCTCTTGCTCGAGCTCTCCTTGTAGTCTAGTGGCCTCGAAAGATAAAAATATTTTCGAAATTAAATACATTTTGATAAACAAATTGGACAACACAAGAAGAAAAATTGGTGTTATGTTAGTATAAGTGCAAAGTAAAAAGGTTTTAAGTAGAGTGTTTTGTTTAGGCTTAGAGATTAGCTCCTGGACGGGTTCCCTTTTTTTTTACTCGTAGCGCCATCTGGGTTTGAGATAGTTGTAGGGTGATTGGGTAAAAATTAGATAGTTTACGTTAAGATACCTTAACTTCTCTCTAAAGTTTAACTAGTTGAACTTTTTTCATGTGTGAACGTAGTATTAGTGCAGTTCTAATATTTTCCAAAATACAAGATTTTTATAACTGAAGTTGAAACCGGTTATAGTAAAAACTCTGATATTTTCATCAGTTCCAATTGAACAATTGGTGTTACAAGAGAACTTCGAAATTTATTTTGTTCTATTATGGTTTATATAACACTGTAAAATAGTTATAAATTTGTAAGAAGGACTGTAAGAGAGTATAAATTTTTTAACGTAAGACGTAGTTTTTCGTTGTTACACTGTAAAAAAAAACAGCAGAAAAACAGAAATTTTTAATAACAATGACTTTATGTTTACAGAGATATTCTGTCATGTAACATTCCCACCGCACTTCTATTTATTTTATGTAAAAAACAGCTTATTAAAATTTAAAAAAACTCAACTAAAATAAGTCCACACGCATGCGCACAAGCAGAAAATTATTGAGAGGCAACAGAAAAATCTGTAGCTCACTTGATAGAAATTTCCTTTTTACAGCATTTACCTGTAGGTTAAGTTTTTTTCTGTTTACAGGATTTGTCGACTAACAAATTTTTTCTGGCAACTTTTGCTGCCAGAAATTTTCTGTTTTTTTTGCAGGATTATTTTTTACAGTGTATGACTTTTGCCCTTCGATTTTGAAAGTTTGGCAAATAAAGAAACCCTCTTGGGGGGTTAGTCTTGCTTTTTATTAAACGTTTTATTTTAGTAAAATATGAAACAAATTTAATGAAGAAAAAATTCTTTAAAACTGCATAATTTTTTATATTAGGTTAATATTAGTCAAAAAGATAACAAACACGTTTGTACATGTCGGACTTGTTTTAAAAAGTAAGAGACAAGTTGATTCAATTCCGTTATCTGTCCCTTAAAATATCGCCAAGCTGTTTAAGGTGCAAAAAATAAGAAAGGTCACCCAAAATTGAAAACAAACATATTGTAATATAAAAACCATAAAAATTTGGCGATATTTGAATATTTGGCGTTTAAAACATCTTGGCGATATTTAACGGGACAATCAAGGGAATTAAACCGACAAATTTAACGTAACTAAAAATTAAGATTAAAAGCATTCAATAAACGTTATGCTAATGATGGCAGTTTAGAGTCAGTACTTATTGTTTACTCATTATAAAACATTTATAAACCAAATAAAAATTCACTCAATTAAACTGTCATTCATTTTGAGTTGGTTGTAAATAATTGAGCTTACTGTATTATTTCAACGACCTTTGGTTTTTCTTCAACCCTATCTAGGGAAACCCTTCTTCCATTCTTGGGAATATCCATTCCTTGAATCTTATTTCTTCTGACAATAAAATGATTTTCTTTGAGGCATGACAATGGATTTCATTTTATGTCGAGATCTCACATACCCTCCAGCAGTTTTTTTCTCGACTTATCATTTGATTTTTGAATAACTTTATATATTCAAAGTTTGAATAACTCGCTTTTTCCCTAAAGGTCAAAGTCTAGTTAGACTCTTTAGAATATTTCCGATTTTTGTGAGTGAGGTTTTTACTCAAATGAAAAAAATTGTTTTGCAAATGAGCAAAGTACTTGAATTTTGGATGAATCGGTGGAAGCACAAAAATGGTAGACAAGAAAGAATATCAAACTTGTGGAAAGTTTTTATTTTATTTTCTTATTAAGATTAAATTTTGGGTTCAATTCCGTTAACCGTCTAGGTAAATATCGGCAAGCTGCTTTAAATGCCAAGTATTTAAATATCGTCAAATTTTTATAGTTGTCATTGATATAACTGTATATTTTTATCGGTTAGTTTGCAATTTTTGGTGATATTTCTAATTTTTGACTTTCAAAACAGCTTAGCGATATTTAATGGAATAACTAACAAAATTGAACCAAATTTTGATAAAAATGCCTTTACTTGGTGTTTTTATAAAAAAAATCAACTGAAGCCAATAATAATAACGGAAATGAAATATTAATAAAATCTTAATCCCCCTAATGACTAGTGTTGGTTTTATAAGGTACCTATGCCTAATATGGACACCCTAAGGAAAATGTATTTTTTTCACCCCCTTGTACACGTCATAGGACTCCAAAAATGTATGACCACTATCCCTGGACTGTTGACTATCATTATTAAAATTAGTGACCTTGTAATTATTCTGGTTTAATTTCAATGATAAAAACAAAAAATGTTTGCAAGTGTCCATATTAGGAACCACCTGTCCCTATTATGGACAGGTGGCTAATTATTAACCTTCTACACATTGTGTATGGAAGAACCACTCTTCCAAGGGATTTTAGTGAAGAGGGGATAAAAAAAATATTTCTTAAAGTATTGCGAAGGAGGGGGGCACAGTTAATACCTTCAGAACATGCACTTCGTAATGTTATGTACGGATACTAAAATTAAGATTAAAAATACATATAAACATTAATTTATTATGAATTAGCTAAATAAAGTAACATAAAACAGAAAATTACTTCAAAAATTTCTGAATCTGAAGATTCACTCGCTCTTCTTACAATGTGGACATAAGGTGTCCATAATAGGAACAGGGCGTAGTTTTACTAAATCTTTTTATAAATAAACAAAGAAAACATTTTTAAGCAATATACGCAATAGCAAACGAAAATATATTTTATCCGCTTTCTAAAACACTCCACTTTTTAATATTTAATGTAATTTTACCCTATCTAATAAGAATTTAAACTTAACCTGTAATTACTATCAGCACACCATGAAAACACAAATCTCCTTCAAAATGGCAAACCACGCGCTTTTTTACACTTTCCAGACTAAATTATCTTTTAAACTGCTTTTCTTCAAGAATATGTAATGCCAACTCTCGATCAAGTTTCTTACTTTTTAAGATATTAGGGGTGTCCATATTGAGAGCCCTGTCCATATTGGGTACAAGTACCTTACTATTTCGATTACAAAACAGTCAGTAAAAATATTTCAGTAATAAAACATAATTTTCCATGTAGTAGACCAACTCTCCATCATATTACGGCAAATCAAAAACATTACAGCTTCAAATCTCTTCCCACTTAAGCCAAACAATGATCAAAAACCACTTTTATGATTGGACTAAGTTATGGAATCTCGAAAAGCTTCTTATCTAAGTACTATCAACATCGTACTTTTCGCGTATCTTCTTTTCCCGATAGAGCTCAAGCTCTCGAAAGCTTCGGATTTGCAGAGAAATTCGATGCGTTTCAAAAGATTTCGAGTTGAACTTAAGGTTTTATAGAGAAGACAAATTTACTTTTCCAAGCATTTTTGTATGGCAATACCCATATCATGGTTTCTCTTCATGCTTGTGGTAGAGCTTTAAGTTATTACTACACTCTGGTGTAAAATCTCCCATGTATTTCCTTAACGTATTTTATACGATATTGGTATAATGTTTTATTTTCCCTGAAGAATCAGGTTCGTTTTCTAGTTGTTAGGAACTCTTTTTCGATAAAATGGGAATACGGAATCATCTATCTATACTCTTATTTTATCGATCATTTATATCATAATTCTCAAAAGGGTTTTTTTCTGTTCACCATAAAAACAGTTGAAATACCGTTTAACTCAAATAAAAACTTAACTAAACCACACAAACCAATTTAAAAGGAAAGTTTATAAAATATCAAGTGTTAAATAAAAGTGTTTCACGTCCGTTATAAACATGAAGAAGACGTCGACGTGTTTGGAAATCTTCAAGCATTTTGTCTGGTTTAAAGCTTTTGAATTCCCAACAACGGACTTAAGATTAGAAACATTACTTTAAAACGTGGAGTTTAAATAATTTTCGGAGTAATTTTAGTTTCGTAATGTTTATGCATTTTATGTTCCCCTTTTTAAGTAATTGACTTAAAACCATCCATTTTTTCATGTTTGATTTTTTTATTCCGATAAAAACATATATTTCCTAAAACTCCCAAATTCCTTCATTTACATGATGTAAAGTGTGTGTTTTTTCTTAATTATAAAGTAGCAAATACTTTTTATGGTCTAAGAGCTGGATGCAAATTTTGGGAATGACAAACAACGCTAACAATGACTATATTTATTAGCGTATTATTAGTCATTGTTGCAAGAGAAAAGCTGTCAAACGACATGGTGCTCTACCACTTTACAACCGAATTTCCCACGATCACTTTCAATTAGCATCGTAAAATTTTTACTTGGTCACTACTATGCATAAAAGATAAAATTTAAATTTTTGGAAATTTAAAAAATACATGTTTCATATAAATATTCAAAATTCATTAGTTTCCTACATCCCTTAAAACACAACTTATACTTTTGAGAATGCTACATTATCTTGTATTCACTCTCCTTAAACTGTGCAAATTTTCAACCGATTTCCTCAAAATTTATATCACTAGGGACCGCGCGCTTTTATTCGGTTTTGTACTTCGCGCCTAAATATCTCCCGAACGCTTCCACTTAGACTTCTGGCTGTTTGCATATAGTTTGTTCTATATGTCAGCTATACATATGCAAACAGCCAGAAGTTTCCGAATGAGTCAGGTTTTAAGTTTTTCTGCACCTTTGGTGACTTCTGGCCACCCTTTGTCTTCCACTTAGTCTTCTGGGAGTGTTACCCTAACTTTTACTCACATTCTTCAATACATTAAGCCTATGTCCAGCCTTGCACCTCGTCGGCCGTACATAACTTTCATATAAACATTCGCAAATTCGTTTAGTTTTCTACAACCCTTATAACACAACTTATGCTTTTTAGAATGCTACATCATCTGTTATTCACACTCTCCTTAAACTGTGCAAATTTTCAACCGATTTCCTCAAAATCTCTGTCGCTAGGGACCGCGCGCTGTTTGCATGTTCGACCCCTCTCCATGCTAAAAGCTTCCACTTAGCCTTCTGGCGGTGGTGACATAAGTTTTCCCATCATCAATCGAATCTGTTCCAGGTGAAATATCTCGTGCACCTTATCATTCCCAAAATTTGCATCCAGCTATCAGTCTATTATTCATCGTGTTACTATTTTCTTCTACTTGATTACGGATAGACTTGTTATACTTACTACATTGGTACTTTACTAAGGTACGTCGAACCGCACTTATTTCAGAGGACCAAATCGTAATAGTGCGGAAAAGTTGCCTACCCATAACAGTAACTTATGTGGGAAATTTTAGCCCTATCAAATAATATCTTCTGTTCCGTTTTTTGGCCTAAAGTTTTGACTTTTTACCAAAAATTTGCTATTTTGTAGTATTTTTTACAGTTCTGTGGCTTTCTGATGCTCAGATTTTTTTCAAGAGGTGTGGTAGGGGTCTAGGGTGATTATTCCGCGAACTCCATCCTCATACCTTCCTTTCCCCCAACGGGAGCTGGGGTTTTGTGGGCGAGCGTGCTGGTAGTAATGTTGGCTTTCCCTCCAAACGCCATCGCTAAGCTCTCCTCCGTTGCCCGTTTTGTGCATCAAAATCTCACATAATTAAATTTTTTTCATCAGTGACCCTGAATCCACCCCTGAGTAGTATCTTTCCAACAGGTTTCCTGTATTTTTGGTAATTTTTTTAATTTTTCGTTTACTTTAATTCAAAACTTGCAAACAATTATTTTTTTACAATATACGCTTTTACAAACTGGGAATCGCCATAATGGAGATGGGGGGATGTAGTGCGTATTGTATAAAGCACCCAATGGTATAAAACCAAAATAAAATTCCGAAGAATATTTATATTTTAAGGAGAATTTGAGTAAATTTCTAGTGTTTTCTGTTTTTTAAAAAAGGAAATATATTCCCCTATTTTGATTACACCCGTAGCACCACATACCTTGCTGGAAACTCTAGTAACTAATTTTAATTTTTTCTCCACTAACTGTTTATGCTAGTAACGTCAAGAACTTTCACTTCACACTGTCCTGTGTGAACACTTTGTCTGTCCCTTTGTCACTGTTCTCATGATTCTGTTCCTAAGAACTGTATCAGAGCACTTTCCCAGTAATATCATTTAAACATAGCGCGCAGCTTTGAAATTGTAAATAAGAAGAAATTAACATTATGCCTAAGTTGTGAGCACTTGTAATCAATTTTTTGTTCTCTTCTCAACAAAATATTTAAGGGCGTTTTCTCTAAGATATCCTCTAATCAGTCTTCATGCTAAGCTAAAGGATTTCTGGTTATGCAAAAAATGAATATCTAATGCATTTGTCGAGAATTTCCCGAAACTGAAGAGGCAAATATCTCGTGCTTATGACTGAATCAAAGAAATGCCTCTAACCGTCTTTAATGAATTTCTGAAGTATAATATTGAACCATAGTGAAGCATATACAGTAAGAAGTAAGTATATGTCATAAACGGGGTCGGACCCAGACTCCCCGTCGGCTGTTGAGGTACATTTGTGAATATAGATAAAATAAAGTTGGAATTTCTAGAAATAGTAATCGATGAAAATAAGTTTGTTAATTTTACCTCTTCTCTTTTGCCAATACACATGTAGTGATTAAGATATCCCTTTGAAATTATATCTGGTGTATGTGATTATAAAGTACTCCACCTACTTCCGAAGTGCATACTTTTCCCTTCTCTTCTCAACAAAATTTTTAAGGGCGTTTTCTGTAAGATATCCTCTAATAAGTCATCATACTAAGCTAGATGATTTCTGGTGATGCAAAAAAAAATTAATATCTAAAGCCTATGTCGAGAATTTCCCGAAACAGAAGAGGTAAATATTAAGGTAGTATATTTAGGGGACACTGCTACAGCTAAACAGATAATATAATAATCTGTGTCTTAAATTTATGATTGTTTATTCGAAATTGGTCATTCACAAATCACGTCTTACAATTTTCAAGTGGGGTTTACCCTCTTTCCGCCATCTAGCCACATTTATATGTATTTTTGTTGGAATATCAGTCACCCTTAAATAAATGAAAGAGCTGCCTAAGACGAAATCAGACTGTATAAAAGCAATAATTTAGACGCACTACATCTTCATAGACATCTTTATGGCAATTCCCAGTTTGTAAAAGCGTATATTGTAAAAAAATACTTGTTTGCAAGTTTTGATTTAAAGTAAACGAAAAATTAAAAAAAAAATACCAAAAATACAGGGAACCTGATGGAAAGATACTACTCAGGGGTGGATTCAGGGTCACTGATGAAAAAATTTTAATTATGTGAGATTTTGATGCACAAAACGGGCAACGGAGGAGGGCTTAGCGATGGCGTTTGGAGGGAAAGCCAACATTACTACCAGCACGCTCGCCCACAAAACCCCAGCTCCCGTTGGGGGAAAGGAAGGTATGAGGATGGAGTTCACGGAATAATCACCCTAGACCCCTACCACACCTCTTGAAAAAATCTGAGCATCAGAAGGACACAGAACTGTAAAAAATACTACAAAATAGCAAATTTTTGGTAAAAAGTCAAAACTTTAGGCCAAAAAACGGAACAGAAGATATTATTTGATAGGGCTAAAATTTCACACATAAGTTACTGTTATGAGTAGGCAACTTTTCCGCACTATTACGATTTTGTCTTCTGAAATAAGTGCGGTTCGACGTACCTTAGTACTTTACACAACAAATAAATTATTTACACAAAGCACTCATTCATTCACTCCTTTTATAAGAACAAGGCTTGTCCTATTAGATGCCCTGTGAAAACTATAAGCTCTTCCTTTTCACCGTATCTACCTCAAACGGAAACAAGCTACGAGCTTTAAACCAAAATGCAATTATCTCGCTAAACCAATCAACGAAATTTTTTTGACACACCATCCAACGAATAATTAAACATGTCACACACAACCTAACTATTCAGACTTCCAAAACAAAAATCGCGAGGAGATCCCTTCAGAGGCATTTTTAACCCCCCTAACTGCTTTTATCAACATCCCTCCTCTAATGCTAGACAGTTTGTTTAAACAGTTTAATGACGATGTCATTTTTAATGCGCAGCGTTCAACTGGCACAAACAAACCAAAGATAATCAACGTTTTTTTTCTATTCGTCGTAAATGCTCGGAATGGCGCGCTCTTCTGCAGTTTTCCCAATTAACTTCGAACCTTTATTAAAGACGGGGATTTCTTACATGACTATTTTAAATTGCCCTTGCGGGATCTTTTACTCGCTTAATTATTAACGCTTCACTGCCTTAGAGAAATAATTGGCGTTCATTCTGAGTAGCCGTAATTCGGTGTTTCTAATAATGAAACTTTACGTTTTCGATGGGATTTTTTTTGACAGATGATCTGTTAAAGCTCTTACCTTTGCATCCTAGAAAAGCAAATTGGGCAGTGATCTTATTAGACTTTGTACTTAGTTTCTTCAGCATAATTCATTTTAAGTGCAATTAGGACTGTCTTATTCTCCTTTCTTGTAAAGTCTCAATTACATTTTTAAAAATTTGGATGCACATATTTGATAGTTTTTTAAGCAATAATAAAATAATTCATACTTAGTAGTTGAGGAAGTTGCATGATTTTTTTTTATTTTTTTAATCGATTCCTCTTGCAAAAATAAGCAACTAACCAAAATTTGAGGCCGATCGAGAAATTTTTTGATTGTCAAAAAAATTAACAAAAATCCCCTTTTTAAAAGCGCGCGAAAACGCCAAGAGTTTGGATGTGACGTCATCTTATACTAAACATTGTTGTAAAGCAATGGAGTTGATGGTATTATTGTTGACGTCATCTTATAGTTTAAACAATAAACGTTGTCAGTCACGTGTTTTTTTCTCGACTTTTAAATTAAAATATTTAATTACCTGTACATTTTTTTGAAAAACTAACTAGATATTTCATTTTACCATACAAAAAACCATACGGAACACTTGTTTGTTTTTGAAAATCTGACACATGCAACTTCCTTATTGCTTATGTGTATGCAACTTGTATTTGGTATCAATTTTTCACACTGTTAAGTCGAATAAAATTTTAAAGTTCTTTTTTTACATAAAAAGTTCTGTAAATAAATAATTTTGTTGGAAAACTTAAATATGTTTTTTCTTTACTAATATTTGAGTGTGATGTTTAACTTTCATGCAGTGGTCCTAGGTACAAAAGCTACCATACCTAGGTACAATAACAAATTGTACCTGGGGACATTTTTGAAATTAAGAACAAAGCTATCTGCTTCAATATATTTCTTATCATGAATATTTGATACTCAAAATTATAAGTAAAAATTGTAAGGCTGTGTGCATATCAGTTTCATAATTTAAAACAAGTTTTGATGATTAGTTAGGGGACTTTGAAAATTGGGGGCCCCATGTACACGGATCTCCCCTAATGTTGGGAAAAAATTCAAGACCTAAATGTTACCTAACTCTCAGTTAGAGATGAGATAATAACTATGCATCTTAAAAAAACACAAAATTCCACGCTTCTTAAGCTAACAAACTTTCTAAAATATTTTGGAAAGTCCACTCCACTTCCAACCTAATAGTTTTATTTGATGTTCCTAAAAGTAAGAAATTCAAGCCATTTTTTCTCACTTCTTTCTGCAAGGCACTTTTTAGAAAAGATCTTTAGAGTTAAAATTTGCTTTGGGTAAAAAAATGTCCATTATACGTGTTTAGGAGTGTAAAATGAGCATACCTTTAAGAGAGGTTGTTCATTTTAGAAGAGTGTTTTCCTAGTAACTGTACAAAACTATGTGCATTATATGGGGCAGGGATATAAACCTTTATCAATGTAACATGGCCATACATATCAAAGGCTTAAAATCCATATCTTTCAATAGTACAGCCAGTGTTTATATACTTAAAATCATAATTTGCTCAATTTATTTTTACTTTTAGGTTTTAGAAAACAATGCAGCGGTGTTTGAAGTCCCCAATTCAATGGAAAACATTGCCAAAGATTGCGAATCATCACTAAGTAAGTTCAAGTATCCTATCATTACTTTTTTTGCTAATGTCTATCAACTCTATCATTCATCAGTTATCTTTTTAAATCGCTTCATGGATATTTCTACGGTGATTTTAGCAGAACAGGATATAAATTTTTATCACGCGTTTCCTCGTCTGTTTTGCTCTCCCGAGTTAGAATAAACTTTAATTTCAGAAGTTCAGACTGACGCATATTCCTCACAAGTTGTTCGATTTACCTGAGTTTCCTATTTTTTTAAGGAAAATATTACTACCGTGATAGAAATTAATTTAATATTGGTCTACGTCAAAAGAGTGGTCATATTTGTACATAAATACAGTCAACTTTCCTAGTTATATTGCAAACTTTTTACGAACACTCCCGTTTTTACAAACTTTGAGTTGGTTCCAAACCCCATAGACATAAAGATAATTTCAATTCTCATTTAAGAACGACAATTTTCAAATATTTTTTTCGAAAGTAGATTGATATATGCAAATAGACATAAAAGTTACATACTTAGATTTTACGGACTGTATGAGTTCGAGTAGTGTTAGTAGTAAACTGTATGAGTTCGTAACAAAGATTGTCGACATCAATCATGCAATATTTCCTTCTTTTATAACTAAATATAATAACCCTTATATCTAAACTTTTCTCTATGTTGATATTTAAGCATATTAAAACTCCATTAGCTTCAAATTTAAGATTTATCAATCGAATCCCCTTTTTAATCTACCTTAAAGCAATCCCTCCCACAAAAAAATTCTAGTCAATTTCTGGGAACCAACACAGCAGCATAAAACAGATACCACCCATAAAAGTGATCGATCGAGCAGGAGTCATGCAGCAAGGGACTCGACTGTTTCTGCTATTTAAGAATCCTAATTCCTCTCAGAAGTCTAAAGAGCGCGAAGGGCATAATTTTCTTAATGAACGTAATAAATGGTTTAATTATCTGGAATGGCTCCAGACCACTTTACGTAATTCAGGCGTTTAATGAAGCTCCCCGGTTTGGATAAACAGTGCTATAAAATTTGATGGATGGTCCCGATCGCGAAAAAAAATGGAGAAATTTGCCGGTGACTCTCTAATATTTTTTACTTTTGCGTTGCCGTGTGTTACCTGGATAGTTAGGGAAAATTCTTCGGGTGATTAAAAAGCATACGAAGTTTATCGAGGAGGGGTTTTATTAAAATGACCCTAAACTCAAATTATGTTTCCTTTAGTGGGGAAATTCGAAGTATTAGAGAGCGTGTGTTTAAGACTTTCCCATGCATTATAATTTTAATTTAGTGGGGGAAATCATTTTGTAATTAGTGTGGTAAATTAGTCGCTGATCTTACCAGTGTCTTGTTTTAAGATGCATGAACTGAACTTTTTTCTGTTTTTGAAAGGAGTTTCTGGTAAGGCTCTTTATGGAATCTCTTCATTATCTGCATATTGGTAAAATAATTTCAAATCTTGTAAAGTTAAACCACGTTTTTTTAAAATTGTATTATTCGTGAAGTTGTAATGTATTGTATTTTTGTTACATTAAGCATGTAAGGACTTGTCATTAATGTATATGTATGATTTAGGTGTGTTATTGATTGAAATTTACCTTTCATTTCCCTTTACCATGGATTTGAAGTGCTTTTGAATGTTTTTGAAAGCAACTAAAATTTTGTAGTTTACTCCATGCAAAGAAATTATATCGACCCCTTTTTTCGTAGCTTTTATTTTAAGTAACTTCATATTTTGTAGTGACGGTATGATTGAATATATATCTTTTTTTTCACAGACATGAAGCTTTTAATAGAAGTTTTTTTATGTTGTGGGAACAAATTAAATTTTTCCTTCTGTGATTATTTTAACGAATTAATTAACTTTTGATGAAACTAAAAAAAAGGTGTGGATGGTTTAAAATAACGTGTACCTTTCTATAGCTATTTTTTGTGAATAATAAAATTATTGATTACTTGTTTACGTTTGACCAATTTTCAAACTGTAGTTTTTATATTGCACGTTCTTTGCAACTTAGGACATACTTATAAAAGTTCAATTTAGGAAGTTAGGTTTACTTTTTATACTAACTCTAATTATCTATTTTTTTATCATTTCTTCTATAGATATGTCCTTTTTATCGTATAAATATTGTTAAGGAACAATGTAATCATTTGCATTACCTCTCTCTTTAAATATCTTATGCCTTTAAGGCATTTATTATTTATTAAAAGAAATATTCAAAAGTATCTATAATTTATCCAGTTAACTTGAATGGCATGCTTTCACCCGGAGAGGAATACAACAACTGTTGTATGTGATTTATTATAAGAGAGCGTTGATTGGTTTGTCGCCAGGACGTATTTCCTAATTTGTGATATCCGGTCGCTCTGCAAACGTTCCAATAGGTCCATGATAGATTTCTACCCTACAACAAGTGCCCCCTGATTTCGTATGAAAATATCCCATTATATAAGAGGTATTTAGTGGCTTTTTTCGGGGCAGATCGGTAAGTTTATTCAAAGATAAATTATTCCTTAAGTAAAATTTCGTTTTGGGGAATTTGATCTCATTTTCCTCTAATTTCCTTTCCCAAGTACCTGCTTAAGCCAGGCGAGATGGATGTGTCAATAATTTTTTCTTAACTTTCTTAAGTTACGACATTAACAATCAGTGAACAACACAATCAATGTATCTCCTACATGAGGCGTTTGCTATCAAAACCAGCTCATTCCATATTTTTCTGAAATCCACTTTTTTTTGCATATGAAAGTTTAGAGGGTCCTTCATAACCTGACGAAGGGATATAGCTCAAATCCAGCTCATTCCCCCAAAACTAGATGAAAAGGTGAAATCTGGGATCTCAACTGTGAAATTTCAGATCATTTGAAAAAGTTAATTGGATGTCATTTATTTAAAACTCGTAAAGACACAAATTTTAGCTGGTAAACTGGAAAACACCAATTTCACACAACTTAATTGAACAAAAAAACTGGGAAAAAAGCATTAAAAATTGTGTTTTTGCATCAAAATCAGCTCATTCCAACCTAATTAGTGTAATTACGCCCAAGGTAATGCACCTGGAATGAAAATGAAAAACTAATCAATTTCTAGGCGGTTATACCTACAATTAAAAATTTTAAAAATAAATTTAGCTTTAGAACTGTGATCGTGAGAAGTTTTTTGTCTCTCTTGTAAAATTTCGAAAAATGGAATGAGCTGGTTTTGGTAGCAAACGCCTTACATACACGAATCTCTGTCTACTATCCATCCCATCACACTAACTGAAGCAGCCGAACTGAACATCCATTTCTATTCCAGGTCATTCGGGAACGCTGTCCAACAGCAACCAAGGCTTCACGTGCTCGGGGGAGGAAGAGGAGGCGGAAGGGGGGAGGGTGCTGGGCAGGGCTCGGGCCCTGGTCGACTGCACCCCCAGCCCCTACGACAAGGACGGGCTCGCCTTCAAAGTGGGTGCTCTCTCTGTCTTGTTTTGGTTGTGATTGATTTTGTGCTGGGGGGTCTATTAGAGATGGGTGGGACTTTGTTTCTGATGGTCATTGGGAATAATATGAGAGCGATTTGGGGGTGGGGGGGTTTTGAGTGGTTGAGTGGTGAAATGGGGAGGTTGATGGGAAAGTTGGGTTAATGATCTATTTTAAGTGTAGGTAACGATTGAGAAGGTATGTGATGCTATAGTCTGCAGTGTATGATTTTTAGTATGTATGCCTTGTGGTTTAAGTTTGTTTTAAGAATATAATTCCTGAAACTACTAAAAATACTGTGGTGGTTTTTCAAGTCAGAAATTTTTTATAAAAATAATTTTTACTTTAAAAAAATGAACAGTTTTGAAAAGGAAATAATGTAATGTAACTCCCCTGATTCTAGTAGGGTGGGTTGCCCAGTGAATGAAAAGTCGACCACATAAACTCGAATAATAAGCAACCTAATTGTTCTGGAGACTCTCAATAAAATTCCTTAGTTGCAGAAAGACCTCATAAATGTGGAACAATCGTTTACTCAAGTCAAATATATGCATTGTAGCTGTGAAAATTTTTTCAATTTGAACCTAGCTTCGAGCGAACTAAAAAGAGACCTGAAGTTTAAGAATTGACATTTTACAATCATATTTTTCCGCGTTTTAATTGTGCTGATTATGCTTTTTTTTATTTTACTCAATTGTTCAGACGTTTTTCTTTGCTAAATAGTAATGTAGAATGCTACAGTTAGGAAAAAGGGGGAGATAAGGGGGTGTTCACTTACTGGAAGTGTAAACTGAGATTTCCCAGAAAATGAACGGGTGTTCATTCACTGGGAAAAATGCATATCTCGTAAAACCCCATGATGGTAGTTTTATTTGATTCATTATGATGTGATCTAAACTAGGTTTAATGCCCAAGGCTTTAAATCGTGTTCTTCCAGTGAATGAACGGGGTGTGTTGATCAAAAAGTCTATGTTAATACGTGGTGTTTCGAAAGTTTGCTTCACAGCTTTAGTTTTAAACAACAACGCCTCGTAGAATCAGGGGAATAAAGTTTTCCTAAGTAGTGACCATGAGGAATATAATTCAGAAGGCTTACAGTTGTCTTAATGGTCAAATTAATAATTTAAACAAAAAATTAAAGAAGATAGTATAAAAAAGTCATTTTGAAAAAAATGTTTGCTGAAATTAGTCACCAGTTTTAATTTTTTGGAAAAGTTTATAAGACCAGTTTGGTTTACCCAACCATGTAATAACCAAATTAACTTATAAACTTTCTACAAATACTTAAACTGGTGAGAATATTCACCGTTCATTAAGTGGGAGAACGGTGTTCACATTTAGGACAAACTTTGTTCATTTACTGGGTATATCGCACTTTTTGCTCTAAGATCAGGATTCCTTCAAAACTAATTATTTCTGAGATCTGGAAACACTTCGATCATATTGCTGAGAAAAAGCTTGTTTGGAAACATACCTAATTTTTTTTAAGTTGACCGAGAAAAAGCCCTGAAAAAAATTTGGGGAAATCGCAAATCCAAATGCTAAGTGTTCATTTACTGGGCGGTTCACCCTATTCTTAAATTTAAAAAGATATTTTTAGCAGATAAATTAATGAATATTACTTAAGTTATTAAAACTGGTAACTTTTCCACATTAAACCTAATGCTTCCGTTTTAATACCAGATTATCAAGCAAGGCTATACTGTCTCCTTAAGATATATCTTAATTATAATACTAAGATATACCTTTAAATATATCTTGAAAAATATGTAAGCAATTAATGTATTCATTACTTTAAGTATATGTATAATTTGTTTTTTTGTAAAATACATTCAGTACACTAAGAAAAGTTTCTATTTCAAAATGTAATAACCTATTTTTTTTATTTACATTTATAGAAAGGAGACCTGATCGACATTTTAGCCAAGTCCAGTTCAGGGTATTGGGTTGGTAGACTGAAAAATCAAATAGGACATTTCAAGTTTATCAATGTCGAAGAAATTCAGAACGGAGATAGAAGGTCTGTTCAACGCCGCCTGTCTTCCTTCGAACAAAAATCAAGTTTACCGAAAACGTTAGAAGACCTTTTAGAACACCTTGGTTTAGAGGTGAGTAGGTTTTTTAAGTTTTAAGAGTAAATACTTCATGACCGTCGAGTGTTAGCTTAATTAATAAATTAATTTGTATATTTTAGTGTAATTGTATAAATTTATAATTAAATATGTTCATCCTATAAGATTAGATTGATAATTTTGTTAGTGTTAATGTAAAGAGTAAGAATTGTATGCGATTTATTATCTTTCGATTATTTAGTTATAGTGAAAATAGTTATAACGAGTAAAACTAATTTGTTTAAGGTGATGAAGCGTAGTTTGTGCCCTACTTCATGCTTTTAAAATAATTATATACATATCTTGCTCATATTATTTCACCTAAACTTTTTTAACTTTTCTGTTTACTTCTAATTTCTAACACGCAGTTCGTTCTGATCCTATCACCTCCATTTACATTCAATCCAACGTTATCATATATGGCCAAAAAGCCTTTACCTTTACCCAATAGAAATAAAAGCTACGTCATCGCCACTGTAGTTTGCTTCTCCTTAGTGCGCACAATCAGCATAGTTTGCCTGTAAATGTTGTTTTTCCTTTAGTAGAGTCATTTGGCAGGAAAGCAAATGACATCTGAATTTTTCTTCGCGCTACTTTTAAACGATTCTCGATCCTTTCATTCCTCGATCTCTCTCACATCGATGAATCATTAAATTTATTTCTGGGGACGGTATAAAAGCGCAGGTTCCATTAAACACGTGTAAGACCTTTAGTAAAATTTTTCTTTTGTTCTAAGCATCATTAAATCGAAATAATGAAAGGTTTCACCTAGAATCTTAGTCTAGTAATAGTTGTTCCCTCTACAATAAAATGGTTGGGTGTTAGTTCAAAAGATCTTTCATCTCAACAGCATCGTTTATCATTATTGGTGTCTAATGTTTTTTCTTTAGATTATGAATCAAAATTATTGTAACATTACAGTTTTTTTTTAAATGCATGCACATATTTGAGGTTTATTATGTCCGTAGTGCGGTTTATTGAGTTATTCGAAGTACATTTACTTTTTTCCGTATTTTCTTTGGATTAGAACAATACTTTAAGAATTAAAATTTTTAAAATCAGATATTCTCTTGTTTTTAGAGTTAATGAAAAACCATTTTTTAATTAAAAGAAGATGTTCATCTTCATCCATTGCATTCAACTTTAAATTAATCAATGCAAATTTCGGAAAATTCAAACAAATTTACTCTTTTGTTGAAGTACCTGGCTATATTACACACCTCATGGTAAATCTAATCTATTCTATTAAAGTTCTTATATAAGTTACTATTCAAACCATCAAATAGTTTTAATAAGTCAGGTTAAATCTGATGAATTCTCAGAATTTAGAAATTGCTTTTTGCATATTTTTTACTTCATTAATTTACTAAATTCTTAAAAATTCATTAACATTAATCTTGTTTTAAGAATGTAAATTATATAATATCATAAAATGCTTTAGTATAAATTGAGAATAAAATAGACTAATTATTACCTAAATTAGTCTAATTTTTCTTAATAAATTATATTCTAATATTTAAGTACTTGGGGAGAATAGGGTACTAAAAAACTGAGGCAATAAGAAACTTTTTAATTTGCGGCTTTGTGTGTGAGCCTAAAAATCTGGGGGGGAAATCACAGAATATCTTAATATATACTTTATATCCCATAAAAATTTTATTGTTTTAGAATCATTACTTCGGTGAAAAATTCCCGTTTGAAGTTTATACGGGCAGAAAAGTCATAAATCTAAAGTCAGGCCTTTTCAATTGTTTCAATTTATCTTGTTGGTCTGATTTTTCTTCACAATATTATATTCTAATATTTAACTACTTGGGGAGAATAGGGTAAAAAAAACTGGGGTAATAAGAAACTTTTTAATGTGCGGCTTTGTGTGTGAGCCTAAAAATCTGGAAAAAAAATCACAGAATATCTTCAATATATACTTTATATCCCATAAAAATTTTATTGTTTTAGAATCATTACTTCGGTGAAAAATTCCCGTTTGAAGTTTATAGGGACATGAAAGTCATAAATGTAAAGTCAGGCCTTTTCAACTGTTTCAATTTATCTTGTATTAGCTACTAAATTATTTTGGGATTTTTTTAGTGAACTGAACTTTTGAGGAGGCTAAAAGGGCTATATAATTCGCTTTTTGTTCTTCAATTTAGGGTTGAGGATCATTGTTAAAAGTGCCCTGTTTCTTATTACCCCATTTAAACAAAATTATGGGGTAGTAAGAAACACTAGCATTTTATCCATAAAATTTATTTATGGTATTTTTCTCTTTATGATATTAATACTTTATTGTTCTTATTTCATTTATCAAGTTCAGTTCAAAATTTAAATTAGGTTTAGTTTTACTTCATTTTCCTGAAAACGGTGGGTAGAAAGATAACTTTTACTCACCACTTCAAAGTTTAATGAAAAACTTATAAAAATTAAATAGAAATTTTGTACCAATTTTGCGCTTTGATTTAAGTTATGGTGAGAAAATTAAAATATTAAGTCGTTTTTTTTTTGCATTCGTATTTCCTAGAAATCAATTTAAAACAATATTGAAACACGGGGGATTGGGTGGAATAGGTTAAAGGGTGTCTGCAGAAACTTCCTGAACCATTCAAACCTGAAGAAAAGGGGTAGGGCTGAGTAAATGAAGAGGAAGTGGAATGGACCTAAAAAAACTGAGTTTGCAAAAAACTTATTTGATTTTTGGGGAAAATAACCTATTAGTATCGCAAAATGAAATAAGAGAAACGCCATTTGATTTGTTTTGTCATTATTTTTAAATATTTATAGAAATATATAGGGTTGTTTTTTTTTAACTTTCAAGTTGTACTTTTTCTAAGACTAATTTTTAACTAGGAATATATCGAAATATTTCTAATGAAAATTTTTTTAAATTACTGGGGTTATAAAATACTCTTCAAAGATTACATTAATACCTTTATTTGATTTTTAATTGTTTTAGTTAGGAAAAGGCGTGTTTCATATTACCCCTTACCTTATTATTTTTTCAAAGAAAGCTGATAATGATATAAACATTCTGTAAAAAAATCAGCTTCGTAAACTTAAAGGAAAATCCTGTGGAATTTTGAATGTTTCTTATTACCCCATTTGCATTTTATCACCCCACTCTCCCCTAATTTAAATTAAAAATTTTAAGATTTCCTTTTGAATTACATAAACGCTCAAATAGATAGACCTGTTTTCTAGTTCTTCACAAAAAATAACTGTTGATACAGGAATAACAACTTTTGTTCGGCTAAATTCACATCTTCTCTTCAATCACAAAAGCTTTTACACTGAGGTATAATTACAAACAAGAACGCTGCAATCTCCATCCCGCCAAGTGAATGAACCCCAACAAAATAAATAAATCCCAAACTTTTTTATACATTATTTATCGACGTTAAATACCCATTGAACAGCACTTCCGTTTGAATACACAAAACATCCTATTGACTCAAATCCGACACGAGATTTAAAACAAACCCCACATCCAACAAGTTTTTGGAACCAGGCACAGAGCAATTATTTGACTTATCCGAAAGAGGCGTGTCGCGCCAGAGGGGATATATTTAATTCCCTTCGCAATATTAGTTCAAAATGGGGTCTTCCACCCTTTAAAGACACATACATCGCCATACAAAGAGTCCCCGATATATAGGCTAACTCGCTCACTCCCAGAACAAATGTTTATCTTGCTCTGAAACTACGGAGCTCGTGTTTTCCTTACCTTTCGCCGCATCGAAACTCGTTTAAGACGGAAAACATTACCGCTTCACCCCCCTGTTTAATTTAAGTAAACTCTTCAAAACTCTATTAAACTGGATTATACAAACTAATCGACTCGAAGAAGCAAAGGGGAGTCGGGGAAAGGGGGGGCGTCGAAGAACTGTTTACCTGAGAGTTTTGTGGTGGTCGTGAGCCCTCATGAAGGTGGGGCACGCGATATCTTGTATGCAAATGTTTCACCCCGATAAAAGTCATGTCTTAAATGCTCTTTTTGCGTTGTTAGAAAATACTTAAACGGTAGTTTTTCGTGTGTTTTTTAAGTACTTTACTTCTTGAATGAAGTAGTGGTAGTTTTTGCTGGGATATTCTGCATCAACTAAACATTGTATTTGGTTTTCAGTTATTTCAATGACGTTTTTCCGATGCCTGTATCGATCTGTTTTAGGAGGTGTAATTCAGATTATCCATCATTTATATATCCACGGTTATTTATTGCATTTATAAACGCGAGTAGATTTCTGTGAATCTAGATTTTAGTGTTATTTTTTAAGAGATCGGAAAAGTAAGTTTTAAGCAGTATCGGTTTTTCATTTAACTACACTTCTTCAGTATTTCTGGGTATATTACGTGTTTACTACAACCCTAGATTACTTATTTCCTGATTTTTAATTCATAATGAAGGGCTTGGTGGATGAAGGCAGGGCCTGATTTACCATTAGGCCCGGGCCTAGGGGCCCCACAGTTTGGGGGCCCCCTAATTTTGGAAAGTAAATTGAAATTTATAATAGAAATAACTTTTTATACTTCCTAGAATATTTTTTCATTACTTTTTGACCAAATAAAGCCTATTGTAATGCTAACATGTGATTATATTACTACATACATTTAATAACGTAAACTTTTATATATTTACTTGTATTAATACAATCCAAATTTACCAACTCCTTTCACGTGGTTGTGATAACACATAGGTACCGCGTAATGTGGGGGCCCCTTCCTGGATGTCGGGCCTAGTGTTACAAATTTTCTAAATCGGGCCCTGGATGAAGGGGCTATGTTACAAGGCCTGTTCCGAAAGTAACGAGACTGAATTCCCTAATTCTGACTGGAATTCAGTCTCGTTACTTTCGGGACGGGCCTTGTAACATAGCCCTTTCATCCACCAAGCCCTTCAATTGTGACTTTAACTATAACTTTGCCTATTTATTGCCCCAGCTCATGGGTACTAATTTTTGTCAAGTTGTCAATGATTCCTGTTCTATTCAATAAACTAGTTTTTTTTCATTGTTTACCTTCTGATTCAACCACTTTTAGTTTCAAACGACTACACATAGGGTTTTCATTTCCAAAAATTGAGATTATTTATTTAGGGACCTAATATTCCCCCATACTAACTGATTTTGTTCAAATCCTGCTTTGAGAATCAGTCCATATTAATTTTTTTTTAAAATCAAAGTAAGAAATATTCTAATATGTTATGTACGACTGAACTTGGAAGTTTCTTTTTAGATAAACTTAATTTTTCAAATAAAAACCTAGTAACCGAACTATTTGGATCACTGGCATTTCTGTGCGTATACTTCTCTTCAATTCCATCTTCCACACGGAGAAAAAAAAAGCATGGAAAATAGTTGAAAGTAATCCGAAGTTTGAGAAATAAACGCTAAGATATATCTCGCGATAAACCATCGCCGAAAAGAAACCTGTTGCGCCAAACCTACTCAATTTCCCTGACAAAACAAACTATTAAAACTTCTCAAAACTCCATCCCTACTTATCAAAGCTATCCCGACGATAGCCCCATTTTGGACGGTGCGGAATAAACATTCGGTCCCCATCTTCCTCGGAAACTCCTAAATCTCCCTTACCGTCTCCGATTGCGCGCAACAAATAATAAAAAAATAATAATAACTTTAAATAAAAAAAGCGTCTACAAATCATTCCAAAAACGTAACCCTAGAAGAGGTCGCGTGAAGGGGGAAAAAAGACTGTGAGAGAAGAATACGGAGAAGACACCAGTGACACGATAAAGGTGAAGAATATTCCTTTCACTCGCCATTTTCAATTTATTTTCCCTTCATAAGAAGCTGGTTTTCTTGAGAGTATGGGGGGTGAGGGGTTCAGTTTCCGGAGGGGGCTACTTTTCGCGATTTTTTCGCGTCGTTCTTCCGTGACAGTAAACGTGAGGCAGATGCGTCTGGGGGTGAGGGGGAGGGTGGTTCTCTCCCCTCTCCTCCGGGTGTTATTCCTGGGGGGTTCGGAAGGGAAGGATTTGTAAGGGGTGGGAGAAGAGGAAATGCGATGGGAATACCGATTTTGGAATACCTGAGAAGTTTTTATTTTGCTGGTGGAATGGAATACCGTGTGTTTTCGTTTTCGGTTGAAATAATGACGGATATCAGGCTAATGAGGAAGTTGCATGATTTTTTTTTGATTTTTTTAATCGATTTTTCTTGCAAAAATAAGCAACTACCCAAAATTTGAGGCCGATCGAGAAATTTTTTGATTGCCAAAAAAATAACAAAAATCCCCTTTTTAAAAGCGCGCGAAAACGCCAAGAGTTTGGATTGGACGTCATCTTACAATAGGCATTGTTGAAAAGCAATGGAGTTGATGGTATTATTTTTGACGCCATCGTACGATTTAAACAATAAACGTTTTCAGTCACGTGTTTTTTCTCGACTTTTAAATTAAAATATTTAATTACCTGTACATTTTTTTGAAAAACTGACTAGATATTTTATTTAACCATACAAAAAAACATACGGAACACTTGTTTGTTTTTGAAAATCTGACACATGCAACTTCCTTATTAGGGAGTTATCACAAATAATTTTTTATGGATGTGTTTTAGAATGTGTTTTGCAAAACTTGGGTTTGGAGGGAAACTTGATATTGTTAGGGATTGTTTTAGAAAGTAAAGTTTTGTCAGAGAAGTTTCATGACATAAATGAGAAAAAAAATACTTTTACAATATATGTAAGCCTTAAGTGTAAGCTCCAACTCTCAAGCGTCACCTCCAGCCATGGACTGGTTTCGTCCTTGTTAGGACTCATCAGCACGGCATAAAAAGCAACGCAAGAGAGCGGAGGGCAAGTACTAGTCTAGCCGACTATAACGGAAAAAGTGGTGACCATTGATTTTAGTCCTCCACTCATCTGCTGGAATGACTTGGCATTCCTAGAACATATTTAATTCCCGAAAGGCAAGGTAAATGAAGGGAGTATTTCACCATTATCGCTGGTTAGCGGACGATAAGTGTAAACTCACAACTCTCAACAAGGACTCCTAACAAGGACGAAACCGGCCCATGGCTGGAGGCGATGCTTGAGAGTTAAACTTAACATTTATTGTCCGCTAACCAGCGATTATGGTGAAATACTCCCTTCATTTATTTGTAAACCTTGTTAAGACAAAATATTTTCAATCTTTATACACAAATTCTTCGTATGTTCTTCTTGCACAGATATTTACAATCATGTAGTTCAACTTAATGTTTTAAAATCCAATTTTGTTACTTATTCAATTAATTAATGGTTTCTCGGCAGGCAAAATTCGAATTAAGATTTTCCGAGCGATATTGCCGAGGCGAAAAGTCTGAGCTTTTACCAGCCCAGAAAATCTTAATTCGAATTCAATGAATGTTAATAATCCCTGTAAAATTCCATTTTCAAATTTTACATACCTATAGTGTGTTTATATTTGCCAATTATTTTAACAACATGGATAAATTCAACTAAGTTTTGGGATATCATGTACAAAAGACTTTCTATATACTTATTTAAAAACGTCATAGTACAAAACAATTTAATGAGGGTTTCACACAATTTAATTTACCACTTTTTAAGAAGTATTGTTGGAGAATATAAATTTCTTTTTGCAGAAATGGATCAAAATTGTTGAGAATTCATATTAATTTTTAACTCTTGACTAAAATAGTTTTATTATTTCATTTCGCTTCCTTATAAAGCTATATTGCTACTTCTTAGGCTTAAGTAATTGGTATGGATAATATCTTGCTTCTTCTTGGGCTTTCCCCCTGAATTTTCGATAGCAAGAAATTAGTGAGGATCTCTGTGAACTGTTTCCCTAAAACTCAATTCCTTTCATAAATTATTCATTGCTGGGCAATTCCACGGGTAACTGACTGACATTTTTTAAGAAAAACGCTTAGTATTTTGTAATTTTCTTCCCAAAAATAAATGATAAAAAAATAATTTCCACCCAGATCTTTAAGCCAGCTTTCTTGTTAGCTTAATCTAATGGCACAATTAAATTTTCAAAATAAGTTTTTATTGATTTTAAAAAAATTTTAAACAGCAAGGTAACTGACTGACATAAATGTTTCACAAATGTCAGTCAGTTACCATGTCGTTTAAAATTTTTAAAAAATCAATAAAAACATATTTTGAAAATTTAATTGTGCCATTAGATTAAGCTAACAAGAAAGCAATAAACTGGGTGGAAAGTATTTTTTTATCATTTGTTTTTGGTAAGAAAATTACAAAATACTAAGCGTTTTTCTTGAAAAATGTCAGTCAGTTACCCGTTGAATTGCCCTGCTAGTGAAGCACAACAGAACTGAACCATCTAAGAAGTCAGTTTCATTTAACTGAATTCAGAGGTTCAGATATAAATTTCGAATTTCACTTACACATTTTCACTTAACTTCCAACTTGTTTTAGAAACTTATTAAGTTCCTGGAGCATTAAAATAGCTTCATTACATAATTTAATACTTTCTGTTAGGATGTCCAAGTCTGTTGAATATTAGCCGAACTCTTCGAACAAGATCTACTTTAACAAAGAAATATTTTCCAGTCCTTATAAATTATTTTTACTTCTTTAGATGCTTCTGTAGGTAGATTATCTCTCCCAAAGAGAGCGATAGTAATGCTTAAGGAACTGAAACATTAAGTTACTACTCGTTTAAATGCAATCTTCGCAAAATTACAATTGAATGTAAATAAACAAAAGACAATATTATAGACTCGGGCAAAATTTAGAAAACTGCTAACGTTGTATCATGATCGAAATCATTCAGAGCACCGTAACCCAATTATGCTAAAATATGTAGGAGAAATTCTTTTAGGCACCAACAAATGATTCCCTCTGCATCATTTCTCTTCCTAGTTTCTCATATTTTATCAAATTCAAAGAATATTTATCGAAGACGATGTATCTACATAATGTTCAGGGGAACATCTGATCTCTGCAAGGAGATATGTTACTATATAGCTCTCTATACGTCGTTCTTCAAGCTTCAATAAAAGAAATGAACTGTTTCCATGGCAACCATGAAATCGTATTCTATTTCGAAAAACGCGAACAGAATTCAATTCTGGGGAATACGATTTCTCTTCACGGCAGGTAACATTTTTGTCAATGAATGAGCTTCCCCTTCAAAACTTTCTTGGAAGGATAACTTTTCAAGACTAAAAGAAATGATTTATTTAAAAGCATGCGATGCCCTGTTAGATAATCGGCTTTTAGTATAAACTGGATGATGTAGTTAGAGATAAGTTTATGAATTGGTTTTCGATTTTTCTTCAATATCCCTTTTTCAATGCGTTTATCGTATTGCGTAAACGAGATTAGTATGATTGTTTAAGATTAACTCTTCGTGTTTTTTATTTTCCAAGAAGTAAGAAATACTTTTAAGATTACGTTTTTCTTTAAAAGAGTTTGAACTTGGATTTTATTCATACTAAGCCTACATTTATTCTACTGATTTTCCCCTTTTGAAAATATTTTAGTCTATATTTCGCAGAAGAAAAGTTAACTTCAGAAAGTATGTATTCTGTGTCAACAGAGGATATTTGTTAGCCAAGTCTTTCTATCTGAAGTGTCAGGCATATATTAAAACTTCTACATTTTAATTCAAAATACCATATAGAGTGAACTTTCAAATGAATAAACACTTAGTAGTTTGATTAGTAATTTTCTCCCTTCAAATATAATTTTCATGGTTTTTCCCCCGAAACAGGCTTTTTACCGCGGTATGGGAAAAAATACTTTTAGATCGCAAATCTTCATAGTTTTAAATATATCTTGATTTATATAAGTGAAAATAGTAAATGAACAACGTTTTCAGAGAACACCGAAAGTAGTCACCAGTTTTAGTATAGCTAGTCTTTTCTCGTAAAACGGCTGCATGAGTATTGCTCAATTTTATACAGTGAAAAGCACGTTTTAGAGAGTTACTCTAACGCCTTCTAAAAAAAGGGTCAATAATTTGAAAAAAAAAACATTTGTTAAGTTTAAATCGTTATAGAAAACTAAAATCATCTTAAAGTATTTTACAAAATACTAAAACTGGTGACTACTTTCAGTAAAAACTTTTCTAACTCGTTTGTTTATGTATTCGTTAGTTTTTTAATTAATTTTTTTATTTCGCCGCAAAGAACGCTATGAGCCTCCGCAATGTATTTATTCACCATAGTCACTTTATATCAGTAAACTTTATTTCCATGATTCTACGAGGCATTGTTAACAACTAAAGTTGTGAAACGAATTTTTGAAATCTCGCGTATAAACATAAGACTTTCCGATCAAACATGCACCGTTCATTTACTGGAAGGACACAATTCTAAGCCTTGGGCTCATTTTGAAATTAAAACTATGAAACAAATAAGCTTAATATCGTGAGGATTTACCTTTCTTGGAGAAATATCAGTTTAGCGTTCCAGTAAGTAAACACCCTCTTATTAATATGAATATTAATCCTCTTATTAAGCGAACATCCAGTTTCAAAATATACCGTTTTACATTATTATTTAGCAAGTATAATCCGGTACAATTTTAAGTCTGAAAAACACGACTGAATTATCTCTTTTTAAACTTACAAGTCTATTTTTCGGTTACATGCAACCGGATTTTAATAGAAAAACTTTTACAGTTTAAATTCTAAGATTATGTTTCAATGAATATAATTGTCCCACATGTCTTTAGCGGGATCCTCCTGAGCTATAAAATTCGTTATTATTTGAGATTATGTGGTCAACTGTTCGTTCAAAAGGTAGTTCCTACTTTGTAATTGGAACATATGTTCCAAACGATTAATATACGAGAAGAATAAAGATCTATTGTGGATCTTTCTCTTACGTTATATCGGCCAGTTTATTTAATTCAAATTTATTATTTTAGAAAGCATACACAATGCAAGTTATTCTTTTCTGTAAAAGATGCTTAACGTTATTTAACCCATCACAAAACTGTTTTTGATTGAATTATTACAGTTTCCAGACATAGATATATACTTCCTAGCGTCAGAACAACCATTATAGAATGCGCAGCTTACGAACATCTGCGAAAATGCTTATTAAGGAACCCTTCGTGTAAAGTGTCCATATGTAGGTCCCGAATTTTCTTCACGACAGTAAGGAACATCGTCCATTCAGATAAAGCCTTTCCAGACATTCTTCGCAATGAAGATAAATCTAGTCAATACCAGATAGTCAGCAGTTCTGTAGGACACGCAATTCATTCACCAGAGATATATACAGTTCAAGTATTTCTCTCTCAAGGGTGTATCAGGAGTACCGATATATCTTCTTTTAATGTACATCGGAGAACTATTTCCATGTGCAATGGGCATTGTCTCGACGATTGGGAAAACGTGATAAAACAAACTGTGCATTTTACGGTTAAAAGGAATACATTAATAATTCTTTCAAAACCTGCCCTGAGTTCAATCGTTTTAATGAACTTAGAAGTTAAATGTAAGAGTTTCAATGTTGTTCCAACTATCCAGTTAGATAGACTTTTATTTTAGAATTGTATTATTTCAGTTACTATCAGACTTTTAGTTGATTTTTCCCTCCATTGGTTGCGGGAATAACAAAAAATGCAACCACACTGAAAAATAGATGAACGTTTCTACATTTCTATATTGGTACAACCTTGTGTTAAGGGGGGGGGTCTTGGTCATCTCATAAAACTTTCTATCATTTAATTATTTTTAAATATTGATGTCTTAAAATAACCGACGCACTGGCTTAGTAGTTAGAGCATCTGACTGCGAAGCCGTTATCCTATATTTGAGTCCTCGTTAGTCTTGGATGTTAGTTTCTGTTCTTCTGTGTGATGAATTTGAATCCCTTTTTAAAAAGGGTTGAGCGAGCGAATGTGTGTGGCACGGGTAGCAGTACCTCACCTCCGTGGGTCCGGTTCACCAGACACCCGCTAAGTAGGTACTTCTTAGGGAAATTCAGTGGTCAAGGATCGGACCTGGAAAAAGTACCCGAACTTACGAACCTGGTTCGGGGGAAGCCCCTTCCAGCTCCATAGGAGCAATACATAAGGTTTGGGTAAATTTTATTAGGTTCGGGGGAAGGTTACAACTTTTTCCAGGTCCGTCAAGGATCCAGTAGTTTAAACGCCCATTTGCAAAAATATGTCTTAAAAAACATAGTACTTGTACATTGTAATATAGACTACCAAGGCTTAAACTTCATAAGGACATGCCAAAATAACTAGTATATACTAATGTAACCGCTTTTCCTTACAATTTGCAATAACAACCACACCTTGCCGTTGTTAATTTAAAACAGTATAAAACCTCAAATTACTCCTCCATGCCTTCAAATAACAAACTCTCTTCACAACTTAGAACCGGCAAGCAAAAACTCCCAAATTCTCTTTAATTAACTCTCAAACGAACCCCGACTATCTCCATTTTCCACACCCTCCTAATTTTGTCAACCGCGAATTTATCCATTCACCGAGGGGAGACAAAAGAGGTCCCATCTCATAATCCGGAACGATTACCAGCGTGTAAAAAGAAGGCACACAAAAAGGGAGCCGCATCGATTCAACCCAGCCTAACTACACATCACGTCCAGCTGTTTCCATTCAATCCTGGAATTTTTTCCCTGGAGTGTAAAAAGAAGGCTTTTGCCAGCGGAGAGTCGACAAGCCAAAGTCGTTAAACGTCTGGCACGCATTTTTCCTTTGCCCATCCGTTCCGATATTGATCTGTTGTGCAACCTGGCCGTTGCTCCAGCGGTTGGTCACCTGGATACGCCTTTTGGGGGAGGGGAGGGATGGAACCAGATTTGCGCACGGAAGAAAAGCCATTCGTTCTCTTTGGGACATTAAGCCCCCGGACGATTTGTAAGCTTTACAACTTTTTTTTTATGACGGGCCGGTTTCGGGAGGTTTTTTTGGGGAGTGAAATGGACCGCTATCAGCAGCGGTCACAGTTAAGGCGAGATCTAATTTTCTCGATGGCGGATCGTGATTGTCGATCTCTCTGGGCGGTATTGATGGGGGATCTGTTCTGGGTTTGATTGGGGATCTGTGTGATTTGTGGTTTGTTTTAGAACACTGTCTCTTTTTGAGGATAATATTGCTGTTGGGCTGCAGGGTCTGTTTGAGAGAATTGGACAGAATTGGCACGTATCATTTCATTGTGTGCAGAATATGTAATTACAAAAAGCAGACCGGCCAACCTGTTAACTATTTGATTTATGAAAATATGCATTTTTCGATCAATATATAAAAGGATTTTAAAAATACAGGCAATACAAACACATGTTTGTTAAAAAAAAATATAATGAAATGAAGTTCACAAAATAAGTACCATGCTTTAAAAACACTTGGTTACAATACTTATTTACATTTAAAAAGTAACTGTTTAGTTTATCACCTAGTTTTTAAGGAACAAGTTAATTTTTAACAACCCAGATTTTTTAGATAGAAGTTATTATTAGGATGGAGTTTTTTAAAGACTGGTGATAGGTGCAGGGGAAAAAGAAAGAGAAAACACCAAAAAAGTAGGAGGCAAAAAGTCTTAACAAAAAAGCAGGAGAGTTGGCAGGTCTGCAAATAGTCAGGCTCAAGGTGGATATTTCGAAATATATGGTGGATATTTTGTGCCTTAAGTGACTGTTAGTCTTTAAATTATTGGGAAGTTTTATCCTCCCACCTTGTGCCTTTGAATGTAACGACGAAAATATAAATGATTAATTACTCTACGTGAATTTGTGTTATAAGAGAAGAGAATCTCTGTAGTGTCTTATACATCTTAGTTTTCCGAAATACATGTTACTCCAAGTAACAACATTTAAATATTTTTGTCCAATTCTAAATTATTGAAACCACACTAATGTATTAGTGCCTGACACAACTGCATTGCACTTATTGGAAGTTATGAAAATATTTTATTGGTGACTATTAAACTGGTATTTTTTAAACTAATATAAATCAATCCTAGTACAATTAAAAAAATAGAACGCTGGTACTGAACTCAAAAATCTATTCGTTTATTCGAAAAGGACTAACTAAATTTGCAATCCGATTTTTTCTTTTAGGAAGATGAAATAACCACTTTCTTACTATTAGTTTTTGTTTTTATTCATTCATAAATTTACTTTCAAATGCCCTTAGGTATAAGGTTTAAGTGTAAACTCACAACTCTCAAGCGTCGCCTCCAACCGTGGACCGGTTTCGTCCTTGTTAGAGCTCATCAGCACGGTATTGGAAGGCAACGCAAGAGAGCGGAGGACAAGTACTAGTCAAGCCGACTATAACTGAAAAAGTGGTGACCATTGAATAGTCCTCCACTCATCTGATGGAATGACTTGGCATTCCTAGAACATATTTAAATCCAGAAAGGCAAGTACTGCTCAGCCAACGATAGTAAAAGGGTCACGTGATTTTTACAGACTTTGCACGGCCGATAGTTGGGGTCTTGCTTCTATATACAAGCAAATGTCTCTTCCTCTTTCGATCAACTGCCCCTCAACTTCCACCTGTCTCCCCTCCGAAATTCTAGTTCCAGCGTTGTCAAAATCGCGTGACCCTTTTACTATCGTTTAGCAGTATATACCGTACTGATGAGTCCTAACAAGGTCGAACCGGTCCACGGTTGGAGGCGACGCTTGAGAGTTGTGAGTTTACACTTATTGTCCGCTAACCAGCGATAACGGTGAAATACCCCTTTAATTTACCCTTAAGTATGTTGTAATATCATATCCTTTTTAATCTCTATGTTTAGGGTAGTTAAGGATTAGCCGGGCGCAACCGTCGAGTTTTATGCTAAATAGCCAAAAATAGTCAAATATTAAAATGAAACATGATTAAGATATCATAAATATCAATGTTTCTTTAAATTTTTTTATTTTTCTATAAGTAAATAAAACGTGGGAAATATAATCCTATCGGGGAGATATATACGCCCTGCTAATCCTAAAGTACCAATGAAAGTATCAGCAAATGTAAAATATTCTTAAGTTTAAATTTATGAATTTGCTATTTACTGAAATATTTAGTATACTATCACCTGTTTTACAATGTTTTTTTTTTAATTTTCATTGTTTAACTCAAGCTTTTCGTTTGTTTTCAGATTTATATGAATGTTTTAGTTCTAAATGGGTATCACAATTTGGACACGTTGAAAAATGTTGAAGAGCAAGAACTTATTACTCTAGGACTAGTGAACTCTGAACACAGAATAAAGTTATTAAATGCCATTGAACATTATTTTCAAGGTAATTTTTATTTAAATACGAAAAAGTTATTGAATGTTGAAGTAAACAAATGCATTGTACTGAATATATATCGTAATTTTTACATGAGTCTGCTCATTTTTTTCTACAGGGTGTCCCAAAAAAGACTGACACATTTCAAAAATTTTTAATTAAAAAACTAAAAAAGATAAAAATACGCGGTTTGTTGCATCCTACTCATAAGACCTAAGAATTTTATGACACAAATTTTTGTAAATCATTGTTCCCAAATCCTCCGACAGGGCATAAAAGTATCAATCTCCCCATAGGAGATAATGAAAAATAGTGCTCCCACCTGTCGTTGGATTTTTGAACTACGATTTATGAAAATATGTGTCATAAAATTATTTGGTCTTTAGAGTAGAATTCTAAAAACCGCTTATTTTTATCTTTTTTAGTTTTTGAGTTATTGATTTTTAAAATGTAATGTGTCAGTCTTTTTTGGGACACCCTGTATGTAGTAATATTAAAAACCTTGGCATCAGAAATAGTTGTGGCATAATGCTTTGATTCTGCTTGAGGTGATTTATCTCTATTTGCAGAAATTGCTAAAATGGAAATTTTTAAAAGAATTTCAGTCACCACTCAAAGAAAAAGGGAAAATATTTTAAGTCGAGCATCTTTCCATTTCACGTAATTGGTATCTGCGCTTACGATGTACTTGATCTGTGGGCAGTCACCATTCAATGGATTTCAAGTGTAGGATCCTTCCATTACATCTTATCGTTGAAAGATGTTTAAGAAAATGTTATTAAAAATAAGAAAACAATGACATGTTTTTTAAATGCCCCGGTAATCGATTTAAGAATAAGGAAACATTTTAGTCAAGAATTCTGTCCATTTTACCAAACCGTACATGCGCTTTAGTTACCACTTAAAAAATTAAGAAAAAGATTTCAAGTTAAGCAAGCAAATTTCAAATTATGTTTTTAGTCACCTCTCAAAGAATTAGGAAAATTTTAACAAGGTAAAAGCAAGCCCACGGGTTGGTTGGCGGGGTTTGGGATGGAAACTTAAATTAAGTATTAAGCAAGTTACTTAAATTAAATAACGTTTAATTAAGTTAAATTTTTTAGATTCTTAAGTATATTTTGTGTCCGTCGAAGACAGAAAGGGTAAAAGCTTGGATTTTTCACAAAATAAATAGAAAAAGTCTTCAAAAATAGTATTATTTTTGAAGAATTTGACTGATACGGTTACAGTTAACTTTGAAAAATAGAAAAGTTAAGACCCCCTTCAAATGAGCAGGAATTAAATTTATAAATACCAACTGTATTTATTTCCGAGTGCTATACCCGGGGAGAGGCTCAGACTCGAACCGAGGGAGGTTCTATCTGAAGGCCTTATGGATCCGGCATACTGGTGCACTAACACACCAAGCCATCCGTTCCTGCAACTGGTCAGTTTTTCTAATGAATTTAAAGTTGATACTTCACTATGTAAAAAAACTTATGAGGACCGAAGCGTGAACCTGTAGAAGGGGATACCATTGCATTAACCAACCGCGCCATCCGTTCCTGCATCCAGTGGTTTCCCTCATCAATTTAAATTAATATGTTATAAAAATTCAGAACTGACAAAAAAAATCATATTAATGGCCGGGGTTTGATCTCACGACCTTCAGACTCGGTGCAACGTGATCCCGACCTCTAAGCCATTCGGTCATATGATCCAGTGAATTTAAAGAACTACTTGAGACTGCAGATTTTCTATAATGAAACTTGTAGTGTAACCCGTGTTTATTTTTCTCACTAATCATTTTTATTTAATTTTTCTATCAGGTAAACTGATATACTTGACAGCATGTCACTAACAAACAAAGAAAGTAGTTCCCATCGCGGTGTCTGAATTTCGAGTGAAACAAAGAACGTCAATTTTAAAATATGATTAGTTCGTGAAACCCATGTATAAAAAGTGTCTTTTTATCACAGTTCGCGTTTCGAAATTCCTCCTATCAACCCAACAGGCTTTGTGTTTACTCACTTGTGAAACGTTGCTGTGAAGTATAGCCCAGACATTATGAAAAATCGCACTATTCAGTGAAAAATTAATGTCTCAAACTTTTTCCAATATTTTTAGCAGTTTATAGTCACCACTAACCGAATTAAGGAAATTCTTTAGAGTCAATGATTACATACCGTCTAATGAAAGGGTTCTGTATCAGTTATATATTCTTCTCCTAGCATGTGAAAATATAATGGGTCTAAAATGGTTCTCTTATTTTATTATAACACCAAAGTTTGAAAATGTGGTTCAAATAATAATTTACCAAAACCTTGAACTTGTGTTTCCAAACCATACATCTGATTGAAAATCTCATTTAGTTATCAGTATAAAAGCTTATTTATAAATTAGTTTTAAATATCATTTTGAATGAATATAAACTGTTCTTTATTGCGATGTTTTATCAATAAAAGAAGATGAGAAACTAAAACAAATGTACTTACAGGGTTCATACTCTAAGATAAAGTAAAATTCAGGAGTCTTTAAGCAATAAATTATAAAAATAATTAGGAGGTTACCAATTATTAACATGTTACTGCTTTACATGTCACGAGCAGAATGAATTGAAGGGATTGGTGGATGAAGGGGCTATGTTACAAGGCCTGTCCCAAAAGTAACGAGACTGAATTCCCTAGGCCGTGGAGATCCTAGAGGTTAAGGCATCGGCCTTGGGATCGGAGAGTCCCGGGTTCGATTCCCGACACCGCTGAAGACCCATCGAGTATATGCGGAGTACGTGCTCGTTAAATCTGTGGGTCCGAAAGTCCTGAGGTCGGTCATGGCGCAGTTTATCTTGGGTCCAGGTGTCTGGAGACTATTTCCCTCCCCTTCAGATGTATGGCAAAATTGTGGAGGTGGCGATAGATAGTGGCAGCATCTATCATCTCATGAGGCAGAAGTCGGACTCCTGCCATTTATGGGCCTCACTTTCTCAGGAGCCGCACCCTCTTTGCCTTTTGAATCCTTGTGGAGCTTGGGTATTCCAAGTGGCACACGACAACAACAACTGAATTCCCTAATTCTGACTGAAATTCAGTCTCGTTACTTTCGGGACAGGCCTTGCAACATAGCCCCTTCATCCACCAAGCCCTTCGATTATTGAACAAAGAAGTGCAAAAAAGGTTAGAATTTAACTTTTTAACATAATTTTTTTAGTAAAAAAAAACGGTTCTTACGAATTATACCGTCGACCGTACCGCTTAATCAAAAACGTTATCAAATCCCACTGACTTTTCTATTGATGTGCCGCTGAATTAGACGGTCCTTGGACGGTCGACAAGATAATACGTAAGTACCAAAAAAAAACAATTACTTTCACTAATTTGGAGATAAAACTTCCTTTTGTTCTTGGACAGATGTTTTTTCTGGAGTATAAAGGGCCCTTAAAAAATAAAGCAGATTTCGGGAGTTTTTCAAGAATTTCAGAAGGCGTACGAACCCTGTATTAAATTTATTTTTCAAAGTTGTTAAGGGAGGCGCTTACCACTGCATTGGCGACCACCTGCTGCAGAATTGGCGCTTGGAAATAGTGCTTTCCCCCACGCTAGAAGCGTAACCATAGTTACGCTCTTCGAGCAGCCAATAGTAAGCCTTCTTCGTCACTTTGACGAGGATAGTTGCTATGGTTACCGATCGGTGGTGGGGAAGGAAATATTTTCAAGCGCCAGTTCAAAATGAACAGAGTATAACACATGCACTCATTGTTTCAGGTTCATCAGAAGACAACCAATCCCCGCACCACCAAGCAAAACCAAACCACGCCTCCTACTCCTCCAGACAGTATTCCTCCCCTCGCAAGCGCAGCGAATCCTGCAGCTCCAACAACCTCCCCGCAGACTCCTCCTACCTCCTGCAGCAGCAGCACTTCCCCTCCTCCTACCCTGCCAAAGCAACGAGCAACAGCTCCGACAACAGCTACAACGAAATCATCAACAACCTGGACTTCGGCCGCAACAGCAACGGACTCGACCAGATGATGGAGCCTCCCCTCAACATCCCCCTCTCGCGGCACCACCCCCCTCCACCCCCTGACAAGCTCTACTTCGATCTTCACGCCAACAAGAAGATCCAGTACACCTACGATCGCGGCATCGGGGCGTACTCGGAGCAGCTCTACTTCTCCAGGTCTGGGTTCGTGGTGGACCCGGGCAAGGACGATTTCCTGTCCAGGGTCAACTACCTGGAAAAGCTGTCCGATCTGACTGTAGGGGGGTCCCTGGTGAACGGTTCCATTTACCCCAGCAGCGGGGCCTACATCACCAAGGAAGAGAAGTACCTAATGGAGTCTTCGAGGCGGAAGCTGAAAGAGCAGATCCACCAGGAGTACAACGGGTACTTGGACCATCAGCCGCAGAGCAACGGGAAGGCGCTGACCTTGCCCAGGAAGGTGAAGGACAGCGACCTGTTGATTCTGCAGCAGGGGGGAGGGGGGTACGGCGGCAGAAAGGGGAAGAAGTCCAGGAGGAGGAAGGAGTGCCCCCAGCAGCAACAGTACTCGAGTCAACCCCTGACGCTGGACGATTTCGTGGCCAAGAAGTTGCAGGAGGAAGAAATCGATTTGTGTTTGGAGCCCTACACGGACAAGGTAAGTTCGAGGTACTCTGCACCGCAGAGAAAAGGCCTAACAGATGGTCCAAAACTCTATTTTCAAATCACTTCGTAAGGTGATTGCACTGGAAATTCAGAAAATGACAGAGAGGTAGGCAGACCATTTTGGTGGTCAGCAGCTGGAATTGAATGTGACGTGTTCATTCAATCTGTCTTTCGGAGGGCCATTGGCGGATCAAGCTTTTCTTTGCTCCGCCTTTCGTGACGTGAAGAAAGAGGCGTGAATTGCATGAGTATTGGATGTGATCCATAGCCATCTTGAACAAGGAGGCCTGGACACTTCGCCTCGATGAGTCATTCTCTCCGTCTTCAAGGTGGCGAACCTCCAATAAGCGCGCGCTTCTCGTGTTTTTCCCCGCTCCTCAACCAATCGTGTGAAAGCTTTCGACGGAAAGGCAAAGGATGACTCGTCATCCTAGCTGTCCAGGCCTTCTAGCTCTAGATGGCTATGTGCGATCCCAACCGCTACCAAAGCCCCTATCACAAGTCATAGAGTCATACACCACGTTTTTTCGGTTGCCATTATCGCCTATGGCTTTGGACCCTCTGTTCTGGTACTGCGTTCTGCACGCATATTCACAATACCTTCATCTGCAAGGTTTTTATACTTTGATAACAATACGCATGCGTGTGGACTTTTTTTTTGCTGTTTTTTGGAAATTTTAATAAAATGACCGGGGATTGAACCCACAAACTGCCGCATGCTACGCAGGCATCCTACTACTGCTCCAGCGGAGAAACTTAACTTAAGTATAACTTTGAAACTTAAGTATAAGATGTTCTTTTTTTTGTGACGCATGCGCATTATATCAAAGTATAAAAACCTTGCAGGTATTGTGAATATACGTTCTTTTCTTCTGCTTCTGCATATCCTACCTCAAAATTAATCCCTGATGTAGTTGACTGGATTTGTTTCGGGATTCGATTTGTCACCGTTTATTTATTAATTGTTTTGTGCTCAGTTAAACACCACATTATGAATACTTGATATTTTTAGGTGAAACATGTTTGAAATAGTCCATGTCAAAACAGTATTTTATGTTAAATGAGTCATAACTTCCCAACATAATTTATATAGTTAGGAACGGAAAGAGACCTCACAGTTTTGAAAAAAATAAAAAAGTTTCAGTAAAACATTTTTTGGATATTTTTGGTGGATTAAGTTATTTTATAAGCTTTTTTTAAGCCGCAGTCAGAAGACAATAAAATGCATTGTTACTTACCAAAAAAATTTCCTAACATTTATTTTTTTTTTCGAAAAATCAAAATTTCCCCCAATTCAAATCATTGGCGCGTCTGGCGTGGAAGCTATGGAGCAAGGATTAATTGGAGGAAGCATCATCAATAAGAACTAAATAATCACATTTAAGCAACCATGAAATTTTGCCGCCATCTTGAGTGTAACTAACTAATATTCAAAAAAGAAAACATACCATAAAAAATTACTAAACCAAGTTTTCATGGCGTAAGTTCAGAGTTGCGTATGCTTGGCGAATTTTGGCTGTTTAGCGGCACATTTAGAAGCCAAATAATTCACTTAACATGAGTTTGGGTTACCATATTAGTCATCTTTATCGCTAAAAACTTGGCGCATACGCAAGTCTGAACTTGCGCCGTTTTCATGTAAAATATTTGCATCCCTTATAAATTATTGACCTAGAATCTATCTTACTTATTCATGTTTATTCAGATTTAAGAGGTCTTCTGAATAAGAGTGCGAAATAAACATGCTTAAGTTTCATGGAACACGAAGTTAGTCACCAGTTATAGTTTAGAAAAGTTGGTAAATCTTAAATGCATTACTCAAGATGGCCGCTAGTTAGGCTTTTTTTATTCAGTGGTTTCAGACCATGTTCCCTAAACATGCTCCATGGTGGAAACTGGTGTTCAATTTTGCTATCGAGCTTCCCGTATGTAAAATACGCATTTCTAATGTAAAAAGTTGGTATCGTAATGAAACTTAGGTTTTGAATCGCCATTTACATTAAGATAGTAGAAAATAAGACTTCATAGAATTTTAGGGTGAGGGGAGGGGTTTAGATTTTTTACTCATATCGTTTTCAAAGATTTTTTTGCTTCTTAAAAATTTAAAATAAAATATTTGGCAAAATTAAAGAAGTCATGCGATGTAGAGGGCGGGGTTAGTTTTCTATATGAAATAATCTTAACGTTAACTATCTCAGCATGAAAAAACAAGCAATATTTTTTAATTATAAAACCTCAATATTTTCAAGTTAATTTTTCATTGATATCCCTTAAAACTTCTCACCATTTTTTAAGTTTCGAAAGGAAAAGAATGAGAACTGCTCCTCAGCGATACTTAATAGAATAAGAAATCTTTTAAATACAGACTCTTAAAAAAAATATTTTTTGCTAAACTAAGCCTACAGACAGGTTCATATACCTACCAAAGAGATAATAGTATTTTTTTATTCTTAGACTGGCTTTTGTGGGATCCCTCCAGCTTTAGTGCAAAGATATGCAGATGAACTTCAACAAGACATATTCGATGTGGCTGAAGCATTGGACCGGGAAAGAATACGAATGCTTCAAATGCGAGGAAGGCCAGCGGTATGAAATACTTATCCAACACTAACCTGGTTTCTCCTTTTGAACATTGCAAGGATTTTTTCTCAGGATTTTAAAGTTATGGTCTGAAAACCAAGGGAAAAACTTTGAAAAGAAGTTCAAATGTTAATGATAGTTTTGGCCCACAACTTTTTTTCAGCATTTATGAATTACCATAACCCTCAAAATTGAGTGGAATAACCCATCTGCACAATTTTGTCCTAATTTTTTCTTGGGGGGGTCAAGGTCAAACTATATTTTTTTCACACAGGTGGTATTTATAAAGTAATACATACATTGTTAAGGAAGAAATTTTTGTAATTATATTACAGTAAAGCAGGCAGTTTAATTTTACATGATTAGGTTCATTGTAAAAATCGAAAATCTGCAAAAGAATGATAACTAAGGGTTAGATTACCTATTTTTCAGTACTTTAGAGATAAACTTTATGACTTAAGTATTTTTTTCTTGTAGGTACCAAATGATTTCTTAGCAGATTCCTGTTGCGAACCTGTTGTAGAAGCCAATTACAGCAATCTTTCTGATTGGCTAATCTCACTAGGTTTACCAATTTATGAAAAGTTGTTCCAAAGAAATGGCTATACAGAACTTTATGACATGGCTAGCTTAAATGACAAGGACTTACTTCACTATGGAATAGAAAATGCAAAACATATCCGTCTTCTAAAAACTGCCATTGAAGCTCTACACATACATATGGAGCACTGTCAATATATTGCATAACTAAAGAAAGAAATGTTAAAGATCACAAAGAGTTATTTTGGAAGGTAAAGAGATCAAGTTGGTGAAATTAAGAATTGGTAACTTGATAATTGAAGCATGGCTCCATTTTTAACAATAAAATTTTATCAAACGTAGGACCAATTTAACATCCTCTCATAACTTGGAATGTTGATGCCAAAACCATACAAATTATCTTTGCTCAAGAAGTAAAAATTTACTCAAGCATTAATTAATGTCAGTATTGTTTTTTGTACTTATTTTGTATTTTAAGATAACCTTTGTCTATAATTTTAAGTTCCTGGATCCACTTTCTTGTGAAAACAAAATTGAATCGTCAGTTTGAAGAAGGGAATAAGTCCAAAAATAAAGTTATGAGAAAATCGAAAAAAGAAATGGAATTTTCATTGTATGGATAGCGATTTCACAACTTCAAGGGCGATATCTCCCTATAGGGGTTAGTTATTTTCCCCCTCTTTTCACCCATGTGAAGGGCAAAGATTGGAGATTGTTTTGAGCACAAAAAGTAAATTTGTCATTTTTTGGACTTATTCCCTTCTTCAAACTGACGATTCAATTAGAGTCAAACCTGGCTATAGGGAACCTTACATCAAATTAACCATTTGTTATAATGGACCTTATGACAGTCCTGAAAAAACAGATTTAATAAATATTGATTATCATCAAATAGAGAACAATTTGTTATGAACCTCACCGGTTTACTGTAATGAGGTTTGACTGTGTAATAAAACCTCGAATAATCAATTTTATAACCGTTTTCTGAAATTACCTTATAATTTCGCTTATGCGGTAAATTTTTAGACAGACATGTTGCCGTTATTGCACAATTTAATTTACAAACACCAGTGATTCTTAACCTAAAAACATTAAGAAAGCAAGTTAAGTTTTAATACTTATAATGGAAGTTTCTCATCATTGATTGATTTTAAGGAATGTGTTACTAATTATAAAAAGGTGAAAGTTCTTTAAACTTTTTAAAGCTTCCAAGAAAAGTCTATAGTTTGACTCAAAACAAATAATACATTTAAAGGATGCTTTTCATTTATTAGGTTAAGAATCACTGGCAATTACATTCATTCTAAATAAAATAACAATATTAATCGTTAAAAAATGTGGTTTCAAATTGAAAACTAATTTTTCATAGCTATGAATTGCGATAGCTAGTATACTTGTATTAAAAATTTCTAACTCAAAACAAAATTCAGATGGAAATTGAATTCTTTCTTTCGAAAACTTGTCTCACTAAAACTAAGAATGAATAAAACAGACAGGTTTAAAACTAACTTGAATCTAAAAATGATGGAGCTCATGCTTTAAGGCTACCTAGCTTATTGAAATCAAAATTTATGCATTTTTAATTTATATGTTTGTATGATTTTGTCCAGAGTACAAATTTTTAAAGCCTAAAGAAGTTTGTTTTAAAACCAAAGAATACCAATCATTGTAAGTGAATATTTTACCTGATTTTCTCAATTATATTTGTATAAAAATTGTATAAATCAAATCTATGCACACCATCTAGTCCAGAAAGAATCATGTATGTATATGAATGATACCAAAGTTGTGTAAAATATAGATATGTATAAAAAATATTACTTAATAAAAGAATCTATGATATTGGTTGGTATAGCATAATTACTTTTATCACCGTGATTGGAGACAAGTTACTTTTTCAATACCAAGGAAAAAGCAAAAAATTTTTTTTTTAAATGTGTGGTTTGTTGCATCCTACTCCTCTGACTGACTGTTAGGAAGGAGTAGGATGGAACAAATCCCTTATTTTTATCTTTTTTAGTTTTCAAGTTGTTAGTTATTGATTTTTAAAATGTCAGTTAGTTATTTTTGGGACAGCGCACAATCCTAATTCAGTAGAACTTCAATAATCCGAATCAATTGGGACTGATTGGCATTTGGATAATTGGATTTTTCCCAGGAAAAAAGTGCATAGGGTTCTTAGCCAGCCGTTACTTGCTTTAAAGTAAGTATAGATAACTAAGCATCTGAGCTAAGATCTTAAATTTTACATAAAGAATCGAAGCCAAAATAGGGTTTTCCATAGAACTTTACGGCAAAAAACACTTGAAAACAGCATCTTTTTTATCTTTGTTGCTGTATTTATAAGTTTTTTTAAAGAACTTCTATCCTTTGTTTTTCCAGCAGTCACCACGTTTAAAAGTGTAGGTTTGAATTCTGAAAGCGGTTCGGATAATTATCGATTCAGACAGTCAGAGTTCGGATAGTTGGAGTTCTACAACTACAACAGCAAAAAAAATTCCTCGAGTACGAAACAAAAAGACTGTTCACAAATTATTTCAAAGTTTAGGGGGAGATTAAGGAATGTGTGACACAACCTTTGAGAAATTACTTTTCCGGTTGTTGCTACAAAGTAAAAAAAATCAAAAAAGTAGAACACTTTCCTCAAGATGGAGGCACATGCACACTAGGGTGTATCTAAAAAACTTTTTTTGATTTTGATAATGCATTAGTGTGGAAAAGTTGTCTAAGGTAGCAGAGAGTACCTGTGAATTGTTTCAGAATTTTCGGATAATATCTTGAGGTGCCGCAAAGGCCGAAAATTGGTTTTTCGCCCCTAATTTCTACCCTAATCAGACGACGTTTTTCTCAGAATCACATTTTTGCTATTTTCCTTCTCCGCAAAACCAGGGGTGGATAAAATGTTTCAAGGTCCAAAATTTCCCCAGAACTAATTTTTCCTCCAAAATTTTCCCCAAAATAAGATTTCATTAAAAAATATAGTTCTTTTTTCAATTATTAAACTTCTTTCAGATTCATTAATTTTCACGTAATCCATAGATTTAAATTTTAATGATTTTTAGACTCTCCTTTTTAGTCTTTCTAACACACTTATAACCTTATAGCTCGGAAGAGCCTCTTTCCTTAAAATATGAAAAATTGTCAATTTTTCTTAAATTTAAGCTAAATGTAAACTTCTCAATTAACTCAACTTTTTAGAAAAGAACATTGGTGTGATTAAACAATATAAATGACCCATCTTACTACGAATACGTTGATTTTTTCTGCATACCAATTGGAAAGCAAGGAAAAGCCAACTTTCAGGTATTCACCTAGAAAACTAAGATTTTAAGTGCAGAGAACAGTAGTTTTTTCACTCAACATCCGTAACCCCGCAGTATTCACCTTATTTCTGTTGAAATTGGAGGATATGATGCAGTCACACTCACAACCCAAAATATTTGTCAGTTAATGATGATTGGATTTTTAAAATTTTTTCTTTCTATCTTGGTCAAAAAATTCGCCAGAGGACACATTCCGCACCCCTGGCAAAACTACATAACTCAAAATATTATAAGTGAAACTATAAAACTTGGGTACAATACTTGACATAATATGGTTTAGGAGCCCTACTATTTTTTTGGCTGTGGGTGTAATATTATAACTTCAAACTTTACTGAAATTTGTTTATTTTTTTTATTTTTCAAGTTTAGTGCTATAACTTTTGATATTAAAATAATTTAGACATAAAAATAGTAGGCCTCCTAAAATATGTTTTTACGAGGATAATTAAGTTTACAAAACAAAAATATCTTCACATAAATTTCAGTTATGATGTTTTGCAGAAAGGCTGTTAGTTGTGATTTTTATGCATAAATTCTTCAATAATATGAAAATTTAAATTAATATTCAATTATTTTAATATTATTCATAGTTTTTAGACGCATTTTTTTTATTCTGAAACATTTACAAATACATAAACATTAAAAGGAAATAATCAAAAGAAAAAAAAACATATTGCTCACTAAGGGGCCATTCATTAATTACGTAAGGGTCCCGAGGGGGAGGGGGGGGTTGGAAAAATCTCTACATACCCTTACTTGGGGGAAGGGGGGTCAAACCCATTCTTACGTAAGATTTTCCAAGTTAATGTAAACAAATTACAATTATTCTAATCAAATTACTATTGATTAATCCCAGAAAAACTTAAAAATGCTGACGATCTCGATATATTATCGAAACTTTAATTTTAAAAAATGAAGGTATATCAGATGTATCTTTTTTATAGGAGTAGCATTAAGTTATTTTATTATTTTGAAAAACGAAGTGGAATCTTACGTAAGAATAGGGGGGGGGGGTTTGAAAAATCTTACGTGCCCTTACATGGGGGTAGGGGGGGTCAAAAATTGCCAAAATCATCCTTACGTAATCATCCTTACGTTACATCATCCTAAGGGGCCAAATTGGCCCTTCCAAGTGAAACAAAAAATTTACTATGAAACACTTATATATAAAGAAAAAAAATTAAGTATATAAATATAAAAAAATAAGTAATTTGTCAAGAGGACAGCACAGAAAATTACATTAATCATATGGCTCCACACAGAATACAACCCAATTTAAATGAAAGATAAAAAAACACTAACACACCTCGAAAAAATTATACATAAAGACACTGGAGAAAGATCTTGGGGGCAGAAACAAATAGGCAAAAGGTGAAATGTTAATCAGGAAAAAATAAATTCATCTGACTTTAATAAAAAATTGAATAATTCCCTTTTAAAAGAAAATTTATTGGAGTTGGTAGTCAATTGTGTAGGTAATTTGTTATAGTAGAAAGGACCCTGGTAGATAAAACATTTATGTAGAATTTCTTTGTTTGGTTTCGGAATATTTAGAAGAGGCGGTTTTCTAAGATTAATTGGTATTAGAGCTTTCAAACGAAATAAAATTGTTATGAATATAAAGTAATGTTGTATAATAAAAAGATTCTTTATAAAAATGTAATTATTTAATTGTATAAATCACAAATTAGTTCAACATTTTAATTATAAAAAAAGCCTCCATAGGTCGGCAACCACCTTAAACATAATGAAAGTAGAACAAGTATGATTGATATAATAATTAAACATGTTTTTTAAATATAATTAATTCAAAAACCTCTTTTTATTTTTAATTGCATTATATTTCTTGCATTTCGTAACATAAATATGCAATTGTGAAAACTATATTTTAATAAGATATAAAAAATGCTCTCTAAAAATAACAAACAACAGATATTTTTATTTTGCACAAAGTCATAAGAATTAATTACATAAAAGAGTGATAATTTTGTGAATAGAATATTTAACTTGAAAAAGTGGGGGGATCCACAGAATAAGCAAGACATTCTCTTAAATATCTACATAAAACTTAGTGCTGAAAATATCAGACTAGGCCATATGATTGTGAAGAATGTACAAATGGTCAAGAATATATCAATCCTTCATTTATCGGATAACTCGTCCATTTTTTCTTTCAACTGACGTTCAAAGACTTTCTTAGAATCACAAAATCCTTGTCTAGTTTTACCAAAGGAATTGGGACCAGCTGATGTAGGAGTATCTCTACAAAAAAAATTATTTTAGAAGCCTATATTTTTTCTAGGTAATACTTTTTAAAGAAAGTAATGCTAGTGCAGGGATGGCCAACTTACACACAGGTGCTACAGATTGTCGGGGTTGAGTTAAAACAGTGACACATAAAAACATCAAAAAATTGAAAAAAGATAAATGCTTTTTGACTCCATGAATAGGATTTCATTGTTCCAGTCATCTACCCTTATGTTCATTTTCCAAGGACGTATGTTTTGTAATTTTATTATTTATTCTGGTAGAAATAACTTGTACTAATTTGTAGGGGTTTATTTTTTAGATGACCTGTCTGTCTGAATAACAATAAACAACCATACCCAACGAAGCAGTTTTTAGAAATTTAGAAGCAACTTTATTGGATAGTACTTAATACTTGCAGGATTTGTATTTCATTGTGGTTATTACATGGTTTTGCACATTTTTTTGAGTAACTGATTCTGATGATTTTTAAAATTACCAGTAGAACCCTAATTATAATAATGTTATTAACATAATTATAGAAAAAATAAACATGAATACAGAAAAACTAAATTATACGCCAAGGGGAAATAAAAAATCCTGTCCAGGCGAAATAGAAATTAATACATAACTGAATAACGAAAACAAAGAAAAAATTACATTAAGGTATCCGCCTACCTTTGAGACCATTTTTTTGAAATACTTGATTTACGAAATGTTTTTTAAATTTTTAGTTTAAATGTACATCAAAACATTGATCAATGCTAAAAAAAAACAAAATTAATTATATTATTTTCTAAAATATGGGGTAATTAGTGTAAAATTTAAGTGAATTAAAACCCCACTAACTCTTGCCCAAAAACTAGTACCCCTATTTAATTTCCCTTGGAAACAAGTATTGTATAACACTTATTTTCAGAATGGACTATTTCCTAAGATATATCTTAAAAGTAATTGTTTTACAGCATAAAATGTAAAGGTAAAGTGAAAAATTTCAAAATTTCTAGAACAGGGATGGCAAACCTTTTTCAATTAGTGTGCCATTTATATTAAGGTTTATGATTTTCAGGTGTCAAGTGTGCCATTTGTTATTTTTTTAATAAATTATATTTAAACCCTTGGAAAATGAAATTTGCCTTTGAGGGTCGATAGTTTAGGACAGGAGTTTCCTCCCCCACAGACCCAACTTACAAGTACTCAAGAGCCCTAATCGAAGGCACAAGTCTAGTGGTGGGCCGTAAAGTCAGTGGTGAATATAGAAATTTATTTCAGGAGGGGCCAAAAATTATTCCTCAGACCCTCCCATGCATCTTTAATAGGTTTAGTGCAGCTTTTTATTACATTTTTGATGGAATTCGCATTTTCTAGAATTTAATCTAAGAAAAGTTGTCAATAATGAAGTCCCAAGTAAAGGGGGTCCTCCCCAGACACTTTTTTAGATTTGATCCTAAAAACAGGGTTTTGAACTAGTTTTTGGTGCATCTAATCTGAATTTCGAACATACACTTTTAGGTAGGATTTTGATTTTCATGAATATTAAAAAAGGTGTGAATAATAAAGTTTCAAGTAGAAAAGGGGGTTTGGGGGCACTCCCCCAGAAAATTGAAAATTTCACCCCCCAAAACTGGGTTTTATTTTGTTTTGGTATACCTTGTCTGAATTTCGGAGGGGGCAGGGCCCCTTCACCCCCTATATAAGCTATTGCGTAAAGTAATCAGACTCCCTTTGCACATATGATATTTTTTAATGGCTGAATGTCAGTTTCCTTACGTATTTGTAAGGGCGGTTGTGATTTGCTGACAAATCGGAGGAGGGGGTCCAAAATGACCAAGGAAATGGGGTTGCGGAATATTTGAACGACCCAACAGCACCTTGAGTGGGGGGTTTGTGGGTCCTCCCCCGAAAATTTTTTGAATTTCAGCAAGCTAAAGAGTGTTCTGAAGTTTGTTTTGGGAGTTTTCGGGTAGTAGGAAATCTCTGGTATAGAATTAAAGTTTTTTTTGTCATTTTAGTGAATGTCGCATGCCACCGAAATACCGGTCTCATGCCACTGGGTGGCACGCGTGCCATAGGCTCGCCACCACTGTTCTAGAACCATTTAACAAAAAAACGTCAATAAAAATAACAAATAGACTACTATAAAAATCTGTAGTCGATCTAGTTAATAACAATATGATTAATATACTGTTAATATTTGGAGTGAATATCTTGAATAGTTTTTGAGTAATCTTGTAAATAGTGGAGGGTTTTTAAGCAAAATTTAGTTCTGAGAAAATTAGATTTAAAGTTAACATTTGTATACGATCGCACACGACTATGTTTTAAAAATGCAGTAATTTCTTTTCTAATTCGCCTACAAGTAAAATGAAAACAGTTTTGGAAAGATAAAAGTCTAAACTACTTGATCAAAGAACCAAAGTAAGAACCAAATTTTCGACGAAAAAGTCGAAAACCGTCATTTAAGGGGTAGGCGGATACCTCAAAACTATAAAATAACCACAAAAATCCGCGAGTGGATGATCCGCGAATGCCACAAAAATTTTTTTAAGGATGAGAACAAATTTTAGATGGAATGAGAGACATTTTAGATGTAGAGAAAAGGTTTCTGCTGTACTGTGCATATTTTAAAAGTTTAACTTCTCGTGTTTTTTGTACAATAAAACATAGTTTTTATGCTGAAATATTTTTTTCGTGTTTTCACCTCATTTTTAGTCTTTTTTCAGGTTATCCGAGATTTTTGCTATCCACCATACCCTTACCACCCAATTAAGCGGATAATCAGGGCTCTACTGTAAATATACATTGCAAAATGCTTTTAATGAGAATTCCTAAAATTTTGAGAGGAGTACCTCCAAAGCTTTTTTTTAATTTCCACTACTCCACTTTTTTTACAAGAAGGTAGGCCACCACTGTGATAGTGTAATGGTGATAAATTTGTCAAGTGATTTGCTCTGAAGAGTTATCAGCCAGCAAGTTAAGTATTAATTTCTATTGACATTATTTTACAGTTGCTTTTTTTAAACCTAATTTTTTTTCATCTCATAATATCAAATAAAAGTAACAAGGGGTCTTAAAAATTAACTTTGCTTTTTATATTTCAGAACAAATCCTTTATTAATAAAAGAGGAAGCAGAAAAACAAGAGAAACGACACAGATAACCTTTTAAACCTTTGATATAACTGGATTACCCGAAAAATAGCACTAACTTAGTGGCCAGCAGTAGTTGTATAAAGAATTCACAATAAAGCCGTTTTAATTTTCAGTAAGCTTGTAGCTGCAAGCTCTTCAAGTTTTAAATAAGATAGTAAAAAATTTATATTTTGAACAGAGGGTTGTTACGTTTAAAACAAAGCAAAAAAACATTGTTTAAAACACATGATTTTTTTAGCAAGTTTCTCCCTTTATCAGGCAATGAACTTGCCATGTTCATGTATGGATCCCCCAGAGCTCAAAAAGATGGTGGTTAGTATAAGGCTAAACAAATAAAACGTTTTTTGTTTTTTATTTTATTTTTTAAAAAAATGCTTTTTTCCAACCCTGATTTTGAAAAAATTAACATAAAATTTTTTTCAAAATAAATTTTCTTTCATGTGCTTGTGTCTTATTTTTTCAGATGAAACTCAAACAATTCAATTTAACTAACTCTATGCAGAGAAATTTTCTAAAAGTAAATCCCTGTCAGTAGCCTTAGTTTAAGGCGGCTCAAAAACCTCACCAATATTTCATAAACCAAATGGGGCTGAAGGCAGCGAACAAATAATCTTCATGCAGCAGTGTTTAATGGGAATGGACGAAAGCTGATGAGAATTGTGAAGAGTATAAATCTTATCAGATTTTTGGTAAACAATTTTTTTCAACAAACCTTTCTGGGCAAAATACAATGCTCTAGTTTTCAGAGAAGTATAGAGGGAATATTTGATTAGATAGCTATGATTAAATATTTATATTGTAAAATATTTTGTTATAGTAAGGTTATTTATGAATACATTCCAAACAAATATTACCCAATGTCATGCCTAAATGATAAATATATTTCAGTAGAACCTTGATAGAGGGACCCTTTCTGAGCACAAAAACATATATAGTTGTTTTAACCAAAAAAGCCAAAATTCACTCAATAAAAGAGCCAAAATTAAGAAAATCGTAAGGACGGATTAGTAGAGGAATCTGGTTTTGAAGTAAAAAGATACACCATTAGAGAAAATCGTATACATTGCGAGTATTTTGCATTTTCACTGATTGTTAAGTGGACAAAAACATAAAATCCGTAAAAAAAAATACTTAAATCAATCAATCTGTAAAACTAAAGGAAATGTGTAAATATTATGGACAATCGGTAAAAGTTGGCAAGTATGCCTTTTGGATTAAATTTTGTAACATACCTTCCAATATTTCTCATCCTCATTTTTGCTTCAGGGGGCATTTCTTCCTCTTCCTAAAAGCACATATAAATTAAGGGTTAAATTCTAAACAATATTCAACAAATATTCTTTTTACTTTTTAAAACTATAAAAACATATAACTTTCCACTTTAATACAAAAAAGTTAATTTTAAAATGCAGGTTTTTTCTATTATTTTCTTTAATTCTAAGGTACGGGTACTTACGTCACTTTCTTGATTGAATGCAGATGCAACAGAGGCACTTGTTTTCTGTAGTGTTGGTTTAGTTTCTTTTGTTTTCTGTAAAAGATGCAGGTGATAAGAATATAAGCTTTTGTACAAGATAATACTACATAGCAGGTGATTGAAAAATTTCTAGCTAAATTTTAAAGTATGTAGGCAAGGCTACCCAAAGTCCATTCAGAATCGCACAGGAAAAATCGCACAATTGCAGAAGAGGAGGACCAGAATTGTCGATCTCTAGCAGATCAGGACGGTACCATAGACAATTTTCTATGTGGATTCTGAATTTTATTTGAGCACCTTAAAATTATGCCCTTTTAAAATCGTCAGACATTTTCCAATACCCATAGAGTCTTATAATTTTTTTAAATAACTAAAAGTAATAACTAATGTAACTAAAAACAAGTTTTTCAAAAGCTACACCTCAAAGTAAATTTATTTTTTAATTTGTAATTTTTGGTTTCTATATACCTACTCTTCATTGAACTTTATAAAGATTTTTCAATTTATATAATGAGATTTTCTGAAATTCCCTTAATTCACTCAAGTTTCAAGCCAACTTACTAAGAACCCCCTTCATTTTCTTATTACACAATATACAAAGAATAACCTCCAAGTTTAATTGAATTGCTCATATACTTTTCATATTACTATTTTCTCAAAAATTTAAATATGGGTATTTCTTTAAAACGGACAAATTTGTTGAATTTTCAGAGGTGTGTTTTATTACTTTATACTTTATTCATTATTAAGTTTTATTATTTCATTCTTTTTTCTTTAGCATTTTTGAATCCAAAAATTACTCCCTGCAGGTTACCAAAATTGTTTGAAAGTAAGGTACTTACGTATTATCCCGTTGACCGTTCTGTGACTGTCAAATTCAGCGGCACATCCATAGAAAAGTCAATGGGTTGTTTTCGGATTCAGCGGTACGGTCAATGGGATAATACGTAAGAACTGAGAGTAATATCGGAATCATTTTCATTATTATGCTCAAAACAGAGAGATATGAGAAACTTACCTGACTTCCTAGCTTGATAGTAATGGGAGCCGGACTCTTTTTCTCGTTCATTCCAACAGATCTCAGAGAGCCGAAAGTTTTGCTGAAGCCAACTGATATCTTTTGCTTCTTGGGGACAGCATCCTCTATTGCCACTCCATCAATGTCCTCGTCGTCCTCTCTGCGGTACTTCCTTTTCTCTCCTTCCACAGAGTAGGGAATCTGGTGGTTCCGAGAGACATCTGAGCGACTCAAGCCTAATCAAGGTGAAACACACTGGCAAATTTGAATATTTGTTCCAATTAATATCCCCAACTGAAAAACATGAGTGCTGTCTTTTCACATTTAGCCTTCAACATTCAAGGTTAAACCAACGAGCACAGCTACTCTGTCAAAGGATAGAAAACTATTTTCAATATGCAGTTCCTTAAGAGTCATTTAAAATTTACATCAAAGGGCAGTAAAAGTTAAAATTTAAGGTGGATAACATGAAGGTCTGTAAAGTAACAAGGCTTGCTTTTCATCGTCACCTTCTTCTTTCTCGTCTACAGCAGGGGTGCAGAATATGTCCGAACGCCCAAACGAGGTTCGGGGGAAATTCAAGCAGCTCTGGGGAAATTTTTGCCCCAAGATAGAAAGAAAAACTAAAAAAAATCCAATCATTATTAGCTGACAAATCATTATTTTGGGTAGTGACTGCATCATAACTTCCAATTTCAACGGAAATCAAGTGAAAACTGCGGAGTTACGGATGTAGAGTGGGAAAAACTATGGATCTGCTCTAAAAATCTTAGTTTTCTGGGCGAATACCTGAAATTTGGCTTTTCCTTGCTTTTCGATTGGTATGCAGAAAAAACAACGTTTTCTAAGGCAGGATGGGTGATTTTCACTATAAATTACGTTCTTGTTTAATCACATCGATTTTCTTTACTTAAAATTTAAATTAATTAAGGAGAAATTTACAGGTAGCTTAAATTTGAGAAAAATAGACAATTTTTCATATTTTAAGAAAAGCTCTTCTGAGTCAAGATTATAAAAGTGTAAGAAATACTAAAAATGAAAGTATAAAGATAATTTAAATTTATGGATCATGTGAAAATTATTGAATTTGGAAAAAGTTTAATAATTGAAAAAACTACTTTTTTTAAATAAACTCTCATTTTGGGGGAAATTTTGGAGATAACAAATTGTGTTCTGGGGAAATTTTGGGCCCTGAAACATTTTCTGCACCCCTGGTCTACAGAGGTTATCCAATATTTCAAATCTTACAAGATCTTGAATTATTTTTATGTAAGTAGATTTAAAAATTTTCACAATAATATTCTCTGACTCCCATAAATTCTTAGTAAATCCCTTCATAATGATAATGGGCCATTCCATGGTTACGGACGTAACAAATAGAAACTTTTGAGGCTTTGTAAATAATGAAAAAATTAATTGTAAACTATGGTATTTTTTTTCTAAACATATCAGAGGTAGATTAATAAAATATTAAATTATGACAACTGAACAATGGTTCTAAAATTTTTAAAAAATTTAAAACATAGTGTTACGGACGTAACTCGCAGAACTGTCTATATTTCACTTTTCAAAGTTATTGACAAATACCTGTGAATTTTAGGGTAAAATTTAAAAAAAATTTCTCAGTAATTCATTATGAAGGTTTATAAAATTAAAAAAAGTGATTGTAGAAGCAAATATTTAATTATTTATTAATCTATGGCCTAATTAATTTGTTACGGACGTAACATGTCTGATTTATAACTCATTATTAATGAAATAAAATAATTTAATTGTTCAATATAAAATTATTTATCAAACAAAATACTATTACGAAGGGATTGGAAATTTTTTTTTGGTAAGAATTGTTTTTATAGACCACATAATAAGATTTTGAGAAAACGTTAAAATAACCTTAGATTACGTAGCGTAATTTGCATTATTTTACTTATTTTTACATTTTTAAAACTAAAATGATTATTTTTTGCTTCTAGTCTCATGTATAAGCACAATTTCAATGTATTTATCAATTGTTTTAGTGAAATAGCTTTTTCCATGGCCTAAACTGATTTATAATGAAATTTCTTCAAACGTTTTACTAATCAACTGCTGACTGACAGCATTTTTTTTCACATAATTGACAAATAGCAATAAGGCTTTTCTTTTCTATTGCTTTGACATTAAAAATCTTATGCCTTTTATTAAATGTTATCTTTTTTTAAATACTCTTTTCCTTTTATTGCTCATTTGTGGCTTAATTTGGGGAAAAAGAGCAAGATAAAAATTGAAAATACCCATATTAGAACAAAAAAGTCCAAAATCACATTCCTTACCCTTATAATATGAAAAAAGACATGTTGGCTAAAAAAATATGGAATATAGGGGATTTTCAGTATCCTAATAGAAAAATTAAAAATCGGATGTTACGTCTGTAACAGTCATAAAATTTTTTAATATTTATCAAAAATTCATGTAATAGTGTTAAAAACATGTTTATATGATTTATAAAGAGAAAATATGGTTAAAATTTGATTGAGATTACCAGTGAGTTTGCAGAAATTACTATTATCTGTTTTCATGTTACGGACGTAACATAGGGACATAACATAATGAATTTAAAATTTTTAATTATTATATTAATATATCTTAAAATTTTATTATCTTACCTATAAGTAGAATTGTCAGAGATAAAAACTAGCCCCAATTAAATTTCTACAGGTTATTTTTAATATCAGCAAGCCTAGTCAAACTTTACTAACTTAATGTGGAGTATTTTCAATGTTGTAATGTTCCACTATTTTGGCCTAAAACTCTTATTTATAACTTATTTTTTGATATTTAAAGGATATTTTAGAAAAATTCAACTCTTAAGCTTTAAAATGATGCATTACATCATAGGTTTTATTAACTTTAAAAAATTGGTACTTTGGTTTCATTATTCATGGAATGGCCCTAATTTGATTTTTTAAAAATAAGCGTTTTATTTGCATATTTTTTATGTTTAAAAAAATAGAAATAAAATAAAATAGAAAATAAAATTCCATAATTTAAAAAACTTCACCCTTAATATTTTTAAGGAAAAGCTGCATATTTGGACACATTTTATGGGTTAAACATGCGCATCGTCTATATTATTCAACTTTTGTTCATAATGTTACCTTCAGAGTTAGGATGTTTAATAACTTGATGGGTTTAGCCAAGCGTGTTTAACAAGAAAAGTAAACCTTGTTAGTATAAATTTTTAAGCTAGGGACCAAATTGTAATTTATTTAAAAATCAGGGGAGGTAGAGTAATAAGATTTTCCATCACTAAAAGGTTATATGAAACTGCAAATCAGTTAAAAATAATACTTGTTGAAATCATAATTCGTTTAATTCCATTAACAGTCTTGCTAAATATCGCCAACCTATTTTGAACGTCATATATTCAAATATCGACAAATTTAGTTACAACTTTAGAAAGACTCCTCCAGCCGCAATGTTTAGTACCCACAACCCAAATGATGACTGACAACCATAGATATTTAATGATGAATATTATTAGATTCTAAAATAGTAATAAATAATAGATTATTGTTAGATCTCTAATAGTACTATTAGATATCCTAACTGACAACACTTAATAAAATGTTGCTGTGGGAGTGCGGTACACATGGCCACTGGAGGACTCTTATTAAATCTGTAACACAATTTTTTATAGTTTTATTCACATTAACTGTTAACATTTAAATCTATGATGGCAGTATTTAGAGGGACCGTTTACGGAAATGAACCACATTATTTCCCGGCAAGAGAAACAAACACTCTCAAGCACTTGAAAATACACAAGCTAATACTTATTGATTTGGAAGTTTTTTATTTTGTTGTTTATAAACATATTAATTATTCTGAGTAATTTATTGGGGAAATCATATGAAATTTTAAATCTTAAAGTTAAACAGAGTACCATTAACTAATAAAAAAGATAGATCATACAGTGGATTTTTACTACCAATAAAATCACGTGATTTAACCAACTCAAGAAATAGATGTATATTTACTAAAATTATTAAAAAGGACAGATTTCTCAATAAAACTGTTTTGAAATCATAAAATTTTTCAGCACAGCTTCGATGAGAGTCGACCAGCTGCCATGTTTACCTACAACTCAAATTAGGGTACAGCTTTAGAAAGAGTCCACCAGCCGCCATGTTTACCCACAACTCAAATTTTGACTGACAATCATAGAGATCTAATAATTAATATTATTAGTATTAGATACTAAAATAATAAAAATTAGTAGATTGCTAGAGATCTAATAGTATAAGCCAGCGGTTCTCAAACTTTCTATCGTCACGGACCCCTTTATGAAACAGCCAGACTTCACGGACCCCCTACATTTTAAACACCAAAAATCGTTACCAGACTTAAGTTTTAAGTTCAAGATTAATTAAAATTAGTATATGAATTATAATTAATTTCACATTTACTCCAGAGGCGTACATAGAAATTTATTTTGAGAGGAGACAAAAATTATCCCTCAGCCCCCCATGTATATTTCATAGGTCCAAGTAGCTTTTTAGTACATTTTGAAGTAGAATTAACTTAATATGAAAAGGTTATAAGTAATTAAGTTCTACCTATACTAAAGGGGGGTCTGGGGGTCCTCCCCCAGAAAATTTTTGGAAATTCAACTAGGAAAACAGGTTTTTAATTAGTTTTGATACCCCAGTTAGAATTTTTTTTTAATATAAATGTTTATGTAAGATTTGCATTTTGATTAACTTAATGTAAAAAATAGTTTATAATAATAATATAGTTTTAATAGCAAAAAGGTATCTGGGGGGTCATCCTCAGAAAAGTTTTAGATAAATTAGTCCCTAAAAACACACAGGATTTTAACTTGGTTTTGATACACTTCGTCCAAATTTCGGACAATAATCTTAGGTAGGATTTCAGTTTTGAGGAACTTATTTTTAAAAAGTTTTTAATATTAAAGTATACCAAGTCTAAAGGGGGTTCGGGGGTCTTCTCTCAGAAATTTTTCGGAGATTTGATCCAAAAAACAGGGTTTTATCTTGTTTTGATACTCCAAGTCCAAATTTCAGGATAGGGCGGACCCCTTCACCAACCTTTTTATACCTTTTTATCCAAGTCTCTGAGGTGAGAGTATGGAAATTTCAAGGAAAGAATGATCCATTGAAGTAAAAATTTCGAGGGGGCTGGGGGTTCTCCCCCAGAAATTTTTTGAAATTTGACTCTTAAAACTAGTGTTTTATCTAATTTTGAAACTTTGGAGAATTCTAAAAGTAACTTTAGGAACTCCTCAAGGTAACTCGCGGACCCCCTAATAAGGCGCCGCGGACCCCCAGGGGTCCGCGGACCACAGTTTGAGAACCGCTGGTATAAGCTATAAGACAACTATAAGATCTAATAGTAATATTAATGCTGACAACTTTCATGTTGCTGTGGGTAAACATGGCAGATGGTGGACTCTTTCTAAAGCTGTTCCCAAATTAGATCTATGGTTGTGTGTCATCATTTGAACTGTGGGTAAACATGATGGCTGGTCGACTTTTATCAAAGCTGTTCCAATTTTTCTTAACTCTGAAATGCTTGAGCAACCTTCATGGTATGAAAACAGAATGGATTGCATTTTAAAGATAAAATACCAAATTGGTCAATTCATTACACATTACACCACAAGACCCAATAACAACCCTAAAATCATCAAGAGCTCACATATCCGAGTCTAGAGTGGTAAATTTCTTTGTTAAAAAAAATTTTGGTAAATGTAGCGAATCCGGCCCGCAAGCTGAATTTGGCGATTTTTTTTGTCGCCAAGTGAAAAACCGATGGCATCCGAGCATTGAATTGTTATCGCCAAATTTGGCGCCGAAAATCTACGGGCCGGATTCACTTCATTAACCAAAATTTTTATTTAAAAATTCAAATCTTTTGAAGATCTTAATTTTATTGAAAAACCAATTTTGCAATTCAGTAATTACGGGCACAAAAATGCACATTAAATCATTTCCTCAATAGCCATTCTCTAAATATCATAAGTTTCCGAACAAAGATTAAAAGCTTTTGAGTTCGGATTTTCATGCAAAACACAGTAGTGATACTATAAAATGTAGAAAAATTCCACACAAGGTATAGAGGCCCATTTCCCATACTCATATTGATAATTTTAGCTAGTATTAACATTCAGTTTCAGGGAAGCATATTTTCTGGACTCTGATGATCTTAATTACAAATATTTTAAATCACGATCTTTAGAGTTGATAATAATATACTAATCATGAAAATCCGCATATCCTACCCAAGGATAAACATTGCGGTTAGAGTAAAACTTAGCAAGTTTTTATAGCATTTACAGATTATTTTTGAACTATAATTAATTAATAGAAAAATAATATTTAATTTTTCAAGTATAGGATTAGTAAAAAATGCACATAAACTACCTTTTTTCATAATATTTCCATCCCGATCTGTTACAGAATCTGCCATTTTTTCTGTCTGCACTCTGCAGCTGGTCAATAACTGTGGCCACAATAGCAAAAAGAAATAGCAGTCTTGATAGAAAATAAAAATTTGTTTATTTATTACAAAAGTAAATTGAAATTTTGAAAGAAATTTCACTTAAAAAATATTTTAATAAAATCTTTATTTTTAATTAGTTTATCAATTATTAATTTAAAAAACATACAACCCCCCCCTCTACACATATGAAGTGTCGAAAAAATGTACTACTCATGTACGAGGGATTCTGTAACAAAACAATGTTATTTGACTTACAAATAATGATTACACAACGCTAATCTTTCAAGAGATTGCGATTGTGTTGGGTTGTTGTGATCAGAAGATGTGAAAGTATTTGTCTGTTTTAAAATAAAGAGCAAAGATGGATGATGTGGAGCGAATCATGAGAGAATTGGAGGCTTCAGCCGAAATTTTAATGGTTTGTCTTCAATAGATCGTATATTGGATAAATGATAATGATGTAGCTTAGTTTACTCATTCAATTTGATGATGTGCTATTTGGATTAACTATAAAATCTATCGCTAACAAAATGCTTAGCTATAAATATATTTATCTTAAATCATGCACGTGGCCTTTGCATTCTACACATTAACGTATAAAACCTTCCACTTTTTTAAATGCGTTCATCATAAACTTTTCTGTGACTTCAATGCACAATTGTTATTCGGTGTTAATATATTTTTAAACTCATAAGGCAGTTTTAAGTAGACCTAAATATCATTAATCCTGATATATGAATAATGTCAGATGTTTTTTTTAGCAAACAAGCAGTATCCCCTGTTGTTTATCCCCTTGATCCACAACAACATCAGTACAGCTTTAGAAAGAGTCCTCCAGCTGCCATGTTTACCCACAGTTAAAATGAAGACTGACTACCATAGAGATCTAATCACTTATATTATTATTAGATCTTAAAGTAATAATAATTAGTAGATTATTATTTTAGGATCTACTAATAATATTAATTAGTAGATCTCTATAGTTGTCGGTCATAATTTGAGCTGTTGGTAAACTAGGCAACTGGAGGACTCTTTCTAAAGCTGTTCTGCTACATCAAATCAAGGAGCCTATTGAACTATCCTATTTGATTGAGCATATGATTCATTATTAGCTGTTTCTTGAAAATCAATCTTGCATAAAAGTACAGAATCACATGACCAACTTCCATTGAGATGGCCTGGTAATTCTAAAGCAACTGACAAGGGGACGGCTTGACCTCAAAAACGAACTTTGAGTTCTAACTTGGTAGGTTTCTAGCACATCCCAAGGGTAACCTACCCTGGCTGTAATAGGATGCACTAGCCTATGCCCAAGAAAACGCCCCCTACAGTTTAACCCACCTATTTAAATATTTTAAGTTCTTCTCCATTAATTGCAATTAATTAAGAAATCGCATCAAACGGGAATTGTAATTTTATGCAAACATAATTTGAAATTGCAATTTAAATTTTTAAAAACCGCCAAAGGTAGGATGGAACCCAGGTTGTTCAGTTAGAAGATGCTACCGACTGGGCTGTTCATCTGTTAGGGGCTATTCCATATGAACAGGGACATGATCAAGAAAAATGAAAAAATAAAATAATAAAATTTTCTAATTATTTTAGGGAATAATTATGCAGTATTGATCTAATTGTGTTTTGCATTGCTTAAATTTTGTGTAAAATTATTTTTATCGGAATGTCAGCATTTAAAGTCGATATTTAGAAATATTTGTTTTAAAGGTTAATTTGTTAATGAAAAATGTATAGTTTATTTAGAAAATTAAAAATAAATTAATTAGTTTTTACAACTTTTTTGTTAAATATACTCATAAACTTTATAGTAAAAATGAAACAAAGTGTTTAAATCAATTTAATTATATTTATATTCATGAATAACTGAACGCTTAAACACATGTAGCGTGAGTTACGAAGTACTGTAGCGTGAGTTACGAACAGCTCACTATATTTTATTTTATTTCTGATTTTCTTAAGCATTCCCAGTAAAACTGTTTGCTATTTTAGAATAAAGGAAGTATATTCAAACACCTTACAAGCATATAGAATTATTGAAACATTATTTAAGCAGAAAAACAAATTTGAATTTTACACTCATAAATCCATGTCTTTTTCTTGTAGCGTGAGTTACGACTCTATTTTAATTAATATTCAAAAAACTAAAATTCTTAAAAGATTCGCAATACTTATTTTAAATTATTAACATAAATTTCAATATGTATGATTTTTTTAGAAAGAAAATAATAGTTATTTCTATATTTAAAAATTATTTGAAATTCCAATTTTGAAAAAAATGTAGCGTGAGTTACGGTGGAATTGCCCTTAGTGAGGATTTGAAATCAAATATTCAAACTGGTGGATAAAACTTAAGGGGGTGTTATCTCAGGAGCTACTGGTGAGTGTGTCGTATTACAGCTAGGGTAGGTTACCCTTGGGGTGTACTACAAACATACCAAGTTTGAACACAAAGTCCATTTTTGCCCCCTTTGACCTTTTTTTCAGCATTTTCTGAGTGGTATCCATTCTCATGTATTAACAATGGTTCCACTAATAGTTTGCTGACAAAACAAAAAAAAATATCTGTCCAGCATCTTTATCAATCGTTTTATATAAGCATTGCTAACTGTAAAATTTTTTTTCAGGCACCTCCAAGTGTTGTTAGTAGTGAACAAAGACACTGTGCAGAATCTGTTTTCTTAAATTTCCAGAAAACCAAATCGCCTTTTCATTTGTGCCAATTTATACTTGGTAAGATATAGTTGTTGGTTATGTAAAATTGTGAATTAACAAAGGTCTTGTAAAGCTTGAATACCACCTATAAACTTCCTATATACTTAAATAATTTAAATGTAACTTAATTAAATCACTTTCCTCTGCACAGTTTAGTATTAAAAATGTTAAAATGAAATATAATAAGAGGATACTTTAATTTCTTACTTCAAGCGTCCGAGGCTTCGGATACTTAAATTATAAGGAATGCTAAAATATTACTTAAAATGGAAACTGTTAAATTTAAATAAGTTGAACAGAAAACTTTTTTGCTAATTAAAAGGTTAATGACAATATTACTAAGGTTTTTTTCGTTTCCAAGTATCTCTGTTTTATAAAAGTGCCTTTTGTATATAAAAGTGTATATCAGATTTACGCGTCAAAGTGTTTCTTCTGCAAGACTTTTTAAAAACTCAGCTTTGTATTTTCAGCTAATTGTAAATCAGACTATGTGCAGTTTCAAGCAGCTTCTCTTCTAAAGCAGTCCATCATACGAGAATGGAAAATAATGGATAAAGGAGCTGCGGAAGTATTACGTACTGGTTTACTAAATTTTGTGATACAAAACTTAAGGTACCTAGTGTATATAAAGTATTTTATCAAGATTTTCTAAGTTAACAATGTTACCTAGATCAATCTTTAAGAAAAGTTTTTGAAATTAAACTTTTAAGATTTTAAATGAAAAAGCTAAATCAAAATATGTAAAAATGTCCTTAGGGGACATCCATAAATTACGTGAGGTCAAAAAGGGGGGTTTGGAAAAATCTCACTAAGGGGGAGGGGGGTCGATTAAAATCTCACATCAACTTTTTAAGTTCGAAATTATACGATTTTTTTAAGTATGAGAAAGGAATAATACCCACAAATTAGATACTGTGGTGATTTTTAAGCAGAATAATGTCCTTTTCTCCCACATCATTAATAATGGAAAAGTTTTAGGTGCTGTGAAGCACAAAATGCAAACGAATAGGATAGAAAGTTATTCTTAAAAGATGTAGGTAAATCTCACGTGGGGGGAGGAGGGGTCCAGCAAAATCTCACTAAATCTCACCAAGGGGGGAGGGGGGTCCAGATTTTGGAAAAAACACCTCACGTAATTTATGGATGTCCCTTAACATATCCTGAACTCCATTTTGTACAAAAATCAATATCTAACAAACAAAACTCAAATTGTATCTAGACCTCATCAGTGATTAAGTTCTTAAGCTATATCTTCTCAAACTTGAGTTACTTTTTAAATAATGGACTGAAAAGACTGGTTAAAAATACTGGCTGAGGAAACTGGTGACTAAATTGAAATAAATTTGAATAAGTCCTGTGCTCTGTTGTTAGTATTTACTTATTTTAATTGGCTAAAATGTATTTATGTGTAAATGTAATGTTTTCATGAAATCTGAAACATTTCAGCTTACAAAACTTTGTAAGAGAGCAATTGTTGCTTGTTGTGGCTATTATGGTTAAACGAGCTAGTGTTGAAGAAAGGTCAGAGATTGTTGCAGATTTCTTGTCTGAAGTGTCACAACTAATCAGTAGCGGGGAGCCTGCAGTAGTAAGTATTATGAGGAATAATCTTTTACTTTAATGGTCCACATTATGCAAACTAAGCATGCAGAAACATTGTCCATTAAATGTGCTGTTGAATCAGATGGTTGCTAAACAGTCTTTAACAGACTAGTATGTAAATGTACCAAAGAGTAAAACCTTTTAGGCTCAAAAAATATCAAGGAGTTTCTTGGAAGTAGGGATATTTATACACCAGGAATTAAATTTTCATGACATGTGTAAAGATTTTCTCATTTTTAAATTAATTTAAATAAAAATCTAAAATGTCATTTATTTTGTTCTTTTTAGCAAAACATCGGGTGCTCTATTCTCACTGCATTGCTGAATGAATTTTCAAGTTCTACTAGAGCAAGTGATGTTGGACTTACCTGGGAATCCCATTTAATTGCAAAAAAGAAATTTGAGGTTAGTTTTATTGTTGCATTTTACTTATAATTTCTCTAACTAATCTTAAATTAATATGTGAAATTTTTTCTTCAGAAAACTGACTTGAAACGCCTCTTCCAATTTTGCCTTCAAGGTCTCAATGAACTGAATAAAATTCCATCTCCAATTTCACCCAATACAACTAAGTTGTTCAAAAGGTTCCTTATAATTGCTGAGCAAGTTTTAAGTTGGAATTTCCAGTTTGCAATGCTGTGTATCCTTTTCTTGTTGAAAAATGATAATTTTTTGTTATAATTTATAATATTTTAGTTGTGATGTGATAGTTGAGAACAGAAACCTGAATGCATACAAAATATACTGTTATTTACTATATGGCATAGCTAAGAAAATTTCCATGGTGCACACTAAATTCTGCACCATATTTTGTACATTATTTGTTAGAAAGGACACTCCCCCTAATCATTTTTTACTCCTTTGTTTATCCTTAACTCGCTAATTTTAGTGCCAAGAAAACTTGTTGGGATGTTTGAATCTCAGCAATGCCCAGCTCTAAGACCTACTGCAGAATGGCATGATGTATTTTTAGATCCAAATGTGTTAGGTCTCTTCTTTAAGGTAAGTTCTGTAAAAATTTATTTTTATTAGATGAAATAAAAGCATCAGAAATAAATGTAAAAAAGTATGAAAAGTGGGTGATTGTAAAAAAGATGGAGTTAACTAGGAGAATTAACTTAAGCATATATGATGGGTTTGCAAACTTGGCTAGAGGTTTTCCTCCTTCTTTTTCCTTATGAAAATGTGATAGTAAGAATTAGACATTTTCCAAAAATTACTGATTTTTTTTCTGATATTGTATGGCATTGATGTTTATATTTATAGAATCCTTGAGGTTTGAATGCAATAGGAAAAAATTTTGCTGTAAAAGTTTTATAAAGTCAATTCAAATTTATATGTTTTTAATGTATGTAAATAATGATTTTAAATTATGTATTTATATAATGAATTGTAAGAAACTACAACTGATTGCTTATTGAACAACCTGTCTTGTTTTCATGTTTTTGTTTCCTATAAGTTCTAAAATTTAGGTTTATTTGTGATTCACTTATTCAACCCATGTATTCACCTAAGTTTATTTTTTATTTCAAGCTCCATTGGCAAGTGCGAGCAGATCCCGATTTATGCCATCACACTCTTATGTGTTTTCATCAGCTTTCCTCTTTAAATGGCAGTGTCATGAACAAGAAAGAAGATAGGTGCTCCTATCTTAGATGGTTCATAGATAATCTCTTGCACTTGCTTACCAGGTAATATTTTGGCAACACCGTTGTTTTTACAATTTCAATTCCAAAAATTTCATTTTTTACTGCTATTTAAAATTAAATATATCCTCATCTGATTCGGGAAATTTTAAAAAGAATATCGAAAACCCTTTTAAAATTTGTAAAAAGTGATAAAATTCAAGCAACATTTCTGACAAGTGTCTTTGCTGAGGGTTTCTTTTAAAAAATTTACTGTACTTTTGGGAGACACAGTTTTAATTTAGATCCTTACATACTAATCTTTAATATTTTTGTGTATACAACTAAGAAACATTTGGGTTTATTTTATAGTGGACCTTTGAAAGACTATGAAGTTATTGGAATTTCCAATATGATAAGCCGTCTCCATGTCTTTTTCCCTGCCGCATACATGACAACCTTACCTATTGAAACTTTACAAGCTTATTTGTTAAAACTGACTCAAATTACTTGTGAATTTCTAGACAGAGCAACTCAGGAAGAGAATGTAAGATTTTTAAAAATTTATTTACTGTCTTGGCTCTGTGTGACTGTTAGTAGAGATAAAAGTAATATTTTCTTTTAGTCATCTGAAGACAAGCATTACACTGAGGCTTTTGAGCACATGACAGAAACCTGGTCAACTATTTTGCAAGATGCCCAGTTTTTTCCTGCTGATATCATGCGTCAATCTTCAGTTCAAATATTTAATCATTACCTGAAAACCCACCTTTCTCCCCCTGAAGGCTCTAGGCCTACGGTATGTGCTTTCAAAGATTCTGTACAGAAATCCTCTTATTCAGATCCATTTTTCTTTAAATCAGTTTAACCTTCAATAACTAGTTCTTTTGTTTTTGTGTTCAAATATCCTCTAAATTCACTCGTAATGGTTTTCTATTCAAAACTAGATGAATGGTGTGAGTGAAGAAATAGATGAAATTGAAGAAGATGATAGAGTTAAATATCGTGATCAATTAGGTGCTATTGGTGTGTTTGGAAGATTGATCACTGATCACAGCATTCCTCTTTTAGTGAGGTGAGCTGCATTTACATATCTGCTATTCAGAATCTTGAATAAATGTTCAAAAAAAACTTTTTCTCACATTCTCATTTAAAAAACACTTTTAGATTGCTAGAGGATCGTATTTCAAGGTTACATGGTCAACTACAAAGGATTCACCAATCAGCTGGGACAGCAAATGATACTTCCATTCTTGATTTTCTTAATGAAGATTTGCACTGGCTTATTATGATATGTGGTATGGAAATGCTTGAATATTTTATTAAATTTGCTAAAGATTTTAGTTTTGATTGATATTGAATAATAAGCAGTCATCTGGTGATCATTCAAGAAGTGAATACGTTTCTGAAATTATTTTTATTAATCTCGATAATGTCCATCGTAAATAAAATCTTAAACCTCATAACTATCATTTAGTTCTTAGTTATTTCTTTATTTTTCAATTGGAGACTATTTAATCTATTATATTTGTGTCCAGGTCATATACTTACATTAATTAGTGACGGAGAGCCATCTCTTATTCCTATGGAAATAATTGCTTACTGCGCTTCTCAAACTGAAACTGTTAATGTTCAAACTACTCTTCAAGTACTTGCATCTCCAAGTCATAGACCGTGTGATATTCCTGGAGCTGAACAAAGTACAGATTTGGTTGTTAGGTGAGTGAAATATTTTCATCGAAAGAAATTGTTTTGCTATTACCTAAAAATTTGTATTTTATTTTTTCCTGCATCCTATAGGCTTGCTCTTAAATATACGAAATTACTGCCAAAAACTTTTGAGTCTCTAATATATGGGAAAATAAGTTATACTCTTTTCATTTAGAATAAACAGCTGAAAATAGTGCTTTCCCCCTCGCTAGAAGCCTAACCATAGTTTCTTTCTTCTTCGTCGCTTTGACGTTGAAAGTTGCCATGATTACTGAAAGAAATATTTTCTATACTCAATTAAAATCAATTGAGTATAGTTCACATTGTGTATACATTTGAAAAATGTAAGTTATCTGGGTGTTTCTCTAAAAAAAAGCAACACCAATTATCAGCCTGCTAGCCATTTAGTTTATAAATATTATAATTGTTAAAATCTAAATTCAGTTCCAAATTCATTGCATGAAGTATTGTATAACTTTCAGGCTAATATCAGCAGTGTTTCGTCTTTGTGAAGTAGAACGAAGAGCAATGGAAGCTAACTTAACTTATTTGCTCAGCCCAGAAGTAGGTTTAACATTAGTGTGGTTCCTTGGACGCTTTTCTTTAGCGTACCTCTTGCCCAACGAAACCTATTATAATGAGGTAAGTATATATAGAATCTCATCATGTTGTTCATAATGCCTTGTAAATCTTTCAAAATAAGATTGGTTTCTACAGTACATTTACTGGAATTTAAGATTTAATATGCAATAAAAGGTACTTTCATATTAGCCCGCCCATCGTTTTTGCCCCCCAACCCCCCCCTGCCCTAACTATAACCAAACTCGTTGTGGGGTAATCAGAAACAGTAAGGATTCAGAAAAAGGGGAATCAGTATTCTTGGATGTACCAAAACTACGGATATCACTCGGTAAGAGCATAAAAATAATTTTTTAGCACTTACTTACTTGCAAAATGGTCGATCCTACCACCGGCGTGCATACGCAAAACATTGAAAGACTCTGGGGCTTGGCAAAATGGCGCAACAAAGTTCACCGTGGAACGACACGAAAGTATTTAGACTCCTACCTTTCAGATGCAGTCTTCGTTCTTACCTTGTAAACACTGTTGAATTTACGTTCAAAACAACCTGCACGGTCCGCACACATTATTTCACCCAAGGGCTTACCGATTCCAATTGCGCGCGCTTGCGCCAGCGATCGGAACTAGCGTGATTTCGCTACGTTTTCCAGGGTTACCAGAATCAACAGTAGTGTTGCGGGGTTTACCAGACTTAGCGACCTATCACCCCTGTTGGTGAATGGACGGGCTAATAGGAATGTACCCAATAAAATTAGTTCCTAAAAAAATTGAGATCATTTAAATTAAAAACGGAGAAATTTTAGGTGATTAATGCAACAAGAAAAAAAATGTGTCTTGGAGAAAACTCATCTTGTTTCTATCTAATTTAGATGAGTTTGATTCTCACACAAGCATTTGGCAAAGATACTGAAGCTGGGTTGTGGACTTTAGATTTTGTGATAGGAAAGTTAGAGTCTAACTTTTCACTTTGGTCCAGTGAGTCGAAGCTAGTATGTGAAACAGCAGAAAACCTTACTGTAGTTCTGAATAATACTGAAAGGTAAGTGGTAAAAAAATCAACTTATATGCATATTTCAATGACTTTCATTAGTGTTACATATAATTTTTTGATTGGTTTTTAATCACATATTTAAGAGTTTCGCTTATTTCAGGGGTGATAAGGCTATACAATGCGCTTCGTTGATTAATTTGGTAAAGAAGCAGGTTCGTGGGGCCTACCTTAATATGCCAACTGCTGCAAAACGCTCAATTCTCAAATCACTCGTGATTGTTGGAACTGCTAATAAAGTGAAGGAAGTGAAAGAAAAATACTGGGAAGAAGTAAGAAATTCGATTCATTTCTGGGTCTTAATAAATTGGTTTCTATCAATTTTTTTATACTGACATGTTTGTTTTTCCAAAGCTCTTAAAGCCACTTCAAGATAGGTTTCAAGCTGCCATGTGTTCTCCCTCATTTCCTCAAGCCTACCAAACGAAAGAAGTTCAGGCTGAAGTAACCGATTTGATAGAATGTCTGACAGGTGTCATAGATGGATGCACATTAACCAATTTGCCCGATCTCTTACCTTATATGAACCCATTGTTTGAGACTCTGGTGAAACTAGTTGACTTGTACCACAACTACAATGGAGTGGTCGTTATGGTTTTTCAAGTGTTTTGTGTGGCAGCTAAAAGAATACTCTGTCATCTAAATCAGGTTGGTTATCTCATAACTCCATTTTTTCTGTTAAAAAATGTTTGTTTAAAACACATCCTTTTCATTTTCCTTATAATTTTTAAAAATAACATAGTCTATTATTATTTCTCCAATAGTTATTATTTACTTTTAGGCTGGTGCTAAAATACTTTACGAATGTTGCATCAATATGATCCGACTGTATGCAAAGCACAATTCTGGTGTGTATATTTCAATTTTTTTAGCATCATAAAAAATACTTATCTTTCAACTAAAATGATTCTTTTGTTTGATTTTCAGGTAAACTCAGTCGAGAAGCTTATGCTGAGGAAGATCAGTACCGAGACATACTACTTTTAATGCAGCTCCTCACTGATTTACTATTTAAAGATTTTATTGACTATCCCATTCCTCCAGGTGTGTATGATTTAACCCTTTACATAGCGGCCAACATTTGAAAACATAAATTAGGGAGATTGTGAGAAAATCTCCCTAATTTTTGTAAACAAATTAGGGAAATTTTTACAACTTCTAACCTTGTTAGAAATACAGTACTACTCTAAGACTTAAAAGTAAAAAAAATTAAAATAATACTATGCAAGGATTCTTACAACAGAAATACTACTTAAACGTTTTTATTACCTTTTACTACTAATTTTTATCAGAAAAACATTGCAAAAAAAGCTTGCCAACATCACTTTTAAACACTGCCCATATTTTAAACTTGCCCCCAGGCTATTATCGATCGGTTTCTTAGACACTCGTAATCGGAAAAACGAAAATTATCGAGAAAATCCTCAAATTTGATTTATAAAGAAATTCGGGAGATTTAATACTTTTTCGGGATATCGGGAGATAACAGTGAAATTCGGGAGTCTCCCGAAAAGATCGGGAGAGTTGGCCGCTATGCCTTTATATCCTGAATTAACTTACCATCAATTGAATTTTTGCATCATTAGATAAACCAAAAATCGCTACAATGCAAAGAAGAAAGATCTCATTGGTTCTGCCATCTCCAACCAGTTCTCAGAACTACACTCTTCGAGTCATTTTGAGTGCCGTCAGGATAAGCAGTCATATTACAAATCTATAGGTACTTATAAGTACTGTCAGGCACGGGCGTCGTCGACGGGGGGGATGTGTCCCCCCCAATAATTGGGAACATTGTTTAAAAAACTATGTTTTTAACTTTTCAGGGCGAGCAAAAATTTACTGAATGTGTGTCTCTCTCACTTTGAATCATAAAGGAAGGTGCCAATATACCAATTACACCTAATTTAAGAGGCGTATACAAGAAGGAGACGGACACCTCTTTTTTAGAACACGATTTCATTTAGAGTAGGTTGAAGCAAGTGAGAGATTGGGAAAACATTATCACTACAAAAAATTCTGTTTCTAGCTAAAAAAAATAATTTAATGAGACCCCTCGGAAAAAATCCAGCTACAGCACTGTTTAAAGCATAATAATTTAATTTTGAAACTGTAATCTTATAACACTTAAAATGAGTTTAAGCCTGTATTTTAAAGGTCAAATTTCTAAAATTTTTCTGGGGGAGGACCCCCAGATCCCCCTTTATAGTGCAAAGCTACAAACGGTTTATTAAAAATTTTAACAAAAGCTAATTAGTTAATCAAAACTACCTAAAAATTCTTAAGAGAGGGCAAAAAAGAAAAACGATTATTTTGGGGAATTTAACCAGTAGTTTGTAAAAACATTTGGGAAGGATCCCGAATCCTTGAGGCGTCCCCCCCAATATTGAGGAGCCGCCGACGCCAATGCCGTCAGGATAAAAGGGGTTAAATGAAATAATTTAATTTCAGAAGTGGGAAAGTGTATCAAAGTTTTATTTTAATGATAAATACTCCGCCAAACCTTATATTGTGCCATGATATCATTTAAAATGTTTATAATACAGTAAAATCCCGTTATAACGAACTTAACGGAACTGTGAAATGTTTTCGTTGTAGCGGTATTTCGATAGTTCAAATAAAAATGGTTGGGGACTTTCGTAATAACAGGATTTTTCGTTGTATCGGTATTCATTGTAACAGGATTTCACTGTATTATGCAATAGAATGCCTAACCCAAAGACATTGTTTTGTAAAAAGCATAATAGCAATTTGATTATTTAGGACCTAATGATGCCGAGTCGGAAACCCCCCTTTGTGCAGCTGATGTTTCTTTGTTTGGTCTCAGTATTATTATGCCAATGATGAATGTCGAACTTTTAAATGTAAGTTTGTACATAATATTTTTCCAATCCAGGTATCTGTGATAAAAAAAATAATAGTGTAAATAAATTGTGTGATTGGAAAAAAATAAATTTAATATCTCTTATTTCATTCCAATAATATATCGCATGTTTATGCCATCATTTTGTTTTTTTCAGTTTCCAAGTCTTTGTGTGCAATACTTCAAACTTATATTTACCCTTTGTGAGTTCCAACCAGGGAAACTATGCCAAGTTCCAGAACCTCTTTTTAAGTCTGTGTTATCGTCTATCCAGTTTGGTCTTACTTCGTATCCTTTAATTCTTGTAATAAGTAATGCAGGGTGTTTTTTACTAAAGATACTAGATTAAAAAAAATTCTATATTAAGATATTTTATTTGTAATTACTTGAAAGAAAAATCCCTAAATTATGTGTGATGGTTTAATTTCTTAACTCTTGTTAGATACACATTTGAAATAGCTTCAATATGTTTGGATTTCTTATCTGTTCTTTCAATTCATATTAATCGAAATGATTTAAGAGGCTCCCCTGTACATTTAGCACTGGAGCCATTCTTAAAGGTAAGCTCAAAGTAAATATGCATATTAGCTTTATAAACATTTAATCAATTAAATAAATATTGAAGGCATTTTTTTACCATTCATCATGAGTACTTCTTGTAAATAACTGCTTTAAAGAAGTGGTTTATTTCTGTTGTTTTTCAAAATCTAGTCTTGCTTAGTATTTACCCCATTTTCATAACATATAAGCATAAGAAAATTTTATCAGATATTTAATACAGAATATGAACAGTCTAGTAAATTAGTGTTACTTTGAAGGTAAATTAGTGTTATCTATTAACTAGCCCTGCCAAGGGTTCTAAATATTTCCGAAAGAATTTATTCTGGAATTGATGCCAAGGTATCGAACCCCCAAAAGAATCATACTTTATTTTCTAATTTATACAGATAATTAACAATTTTGCTCCCTAATTAATTTATGTTTTCATAAATAATTAATTATCATCTATTTGTGATTGAAATATATAGCTCTTGATGGCCCCTTCCTTTCTGCGAAGTTAAAAAACCCATTAATTGGAGAAAAATGGGAAACTTCAGGGATCGACCTTGAAGAAAGATAAACGCCAAAAGTTCAGTTCTTTTTTGGAAAATTTTTTCGATTCTACATTTTTGATACTGCCCCTAAGATATCTATCAGGTTGGAATCAATTCCGGAATCAAATTAAATATTTTTTTAGATTCCTAGCCCTGCCTGTACCATCCTACCTTCAGTGAGGAAAAAAAACATTTACATGCCCTAATGGAAACTTAAAATGGGATTCCTTAGTAAAGAAAAAGCCCAAAGAACAAACCATTTAACAGCAACTAAAAAAATGTAATCTGGAGATAAACTGTTCATTGCTTGAGCTCTTTTCTGTTACATTTTCTAGAGAACAAGCCATGAATCATGGAAAATTTATTTTGATGTTTATTTTGTTCAACTTTTTATATAGTTCATAAAATGTCTTTTAGATTGTTTTTGACATGTTGCTTCATCAACCTCTTGATGCTGATCTCACACAAGGAGCAAGTGTAACACTATATACACTTGTTTGCTTATTCCAGGTTAGTGTACTTTAAAGGTGGTTTATTTTTTTTTGTAATTTCATCAGTTATTTGTGCTTTTTTTACACGGTGTCTTACTAGTAAGAAATTTCCGATTTTTCTCTCAGTAGTGCTATTATTTACCAACTCTCAGAATGAACATTAAGTTATTCATCATTCTCCAATGCATTTGTATTCTTTAAGGAACATGTTATTTAAAACTTGTAAATCTTAAGAAAATGTAAACCCTCCAGTTCCTTTGCACAAATATAAAACATGTTTGCAGTTTTATAATTAGTCAGAAATTGAATGCAAGATACTTTTATTACTATTATCATTGCTTGACAATTCATTTAAACAATTGAACCCCCCCTCAAAAAAACATGTTTACCATGCAATTTTAGGTTTTTGCTTGCAAAGTGACCAAGCATGGCTCCAAGGGGGGCACTTTTCTGGACCATCACCTTTATCTTTTGACACAAAATGTTGGGGATTTTCTAAGCAGTATCACACAAAATCCCCTTGTAGTACCACTAGGAAGTATGGGGGTCCTCCCCCAAGAAATTTTTTAAATTTGACTTGTAAACGTAGGGTTTTAACTCATTTTGAGAACTTTTTTTGGCCCAAGGGTCCAAAGGTTTCCACTGTCCAAAGTACCACTCCCTGAATATGTGCCAATGAGTGACCAACCCTGTTAGGGACAAATATTGCATATCCCAAACAAAGCATGCCCAATTAAAAGTAATGATTGTCAGTAAAAGCCACACACCTCTAAGACCCTTTTTTGGATTTAATAAATTTATGCTTTTGTGTTTAAATGCTGCAAGAAAGTATCTTCAGTTAACAAGTATCTCGATTTTCTTTTCTGCAGACAAAGTACAAAGAAATGGTGCAAGAGCTTATAAACAACCAGACAGATCCTGTCACTGCACAAAGACTTACTACATCATTCAACAATTTATCTACCAGCATGACCCTGGACGTGGATCGCCAAAGTAGACATAAATTCAGAGATGATTTTGAAAAATTCATCACGGAAGTGCGAGGCTACTTATGTGTTAAATAAACTGTCAGCTTCCAAAGCAATGAAGATACGTTTTTTTTCTTTATTGGCTTTCAGTGATACATCAGTGGTTAAATGCATCCTACCAAGGTTAAATTTTTTATTATGGTATCATTAGAAGAAATAAACATATAAAGGAATAATGTGACAATGGATATTCGATGCAATTTTTTTTCTGTTTAATAATGTAAAGCTTGTTATTTTTCTAAGCAATTGGGAATTGCTTAAACCATTAGTTTAAAAAACAACATTTCTATAAAATTGTTGGAGATTAATAGAAACAATACTCTGGCTGTGCCGTTCACACTATATTATTATTGGCACATGTGGATCATGTGCCATAAAACTCAAACAACCAATCACTTTTGAGTTAATCATTTTATGGATAATCAATTCCATGGTTACTGTTTTTTAAGTAAATGAATTATATTCCTTTATGTGTCTAAAGCATTTGGGATTGTGAATCTCTTGTCCATATTTTATTTCAATGATGTAGGTTTCAATGTTAGTGTCGTTTTTGTATAGCATTTTGTATGAGATTTTTAACCTTTTTTTATCACTGTATAATAAAATCATCTACTTATGTATCGAGCAACTCCATCATTTTTATTGCAAGTATTTGATTTATAGAATTTTAACTGATAAATACACTACATTCGTATTTTATTTTTTAAAAATCAGGGGCTTGGGAAAATTGATGTCAATTTTAAAGTTATGAAAACATTATAAAAAGCAAAAACAACTTGAAAGGTTCTACTTTTTAAGTTTTGTATAAGTAAGTAAATGAACTTTTTATGTTATTATAAAATGTATTTAAGTTTAAAAGTAAATACATTTGTATTTTTTTTTCTTGTTTTTAATTCTCAATAAACTGCAAGTCATAAGCCTAAATATGAAGAATAAGAACCTTATCCAAGGAGTAAACCCAATTGAGTTCAAAAACAACTTCAGTAGCAAATGAATATTTACAGTTTAGATAAGAGTTATTACCAGGGTTGCCAACCTGAGACAACGCTCATCTGTAATCGCCCCCCCACCCACAAAAAAAATCTGGGGTGACGCGTGGCTTGCTTACCGATGCCACCCCTTCTGCATGTAGAATAATGCCACAATCATTTGATAAGTTTTAGAAAAGTCCTCAAAACGCAGAAATAAGAGAAAATAAGGCCTTTTTTCTCCCCATGAATCAATCATCCGTGCAGATTAGAATATTCCGAATTCCGATTGATTCCCCCTTCTTATTGCCCATCTCATCAGTTTCTAGCGATTAGCGTTATCGTTTTTATTCGCAATTCTAAGTAAAAAAAATATGCCATATGCAAATTGAAGGCTAAAAACAGAGAATTAAGAAGAAACATTTAATACATTGTCTTTAAAATATAAGCAGTGTGGTTTCCGTAGTTTTTCTAGCTTTATCCGTAATTGCGGAATTAGAGGTGGAAATGCGGAATGATTCCGCAAAATCCGGAATGGTTGGCATCTCTGAATTACTATCACACATATCACAATAAATAAGCATGATTACTTTTAGTTTAATATTTTCCTCAAAATGGGTGTTCTCTAGGATTAATGGTGAAGTTATTTCAAAATCTAAAAATTTTATTTTTCTAACAAGCATGGTTGAGGGAAAATATTTTTTATTAAAACTTATTTACATGATAATACAGTTAATTGACAAAAGCATTTTTATTCAACTTGAAGGATAGATATGAAATCTCCAAGCAAAGAATCTGAAAGGGAAGTAATTTGTTTTAAACTGTATATTCTAAAGAAAACTTAAGGTTCAAAAAAGAAGTTTTTAATTAGGTAATAGGACAACTTAAGATTAGAAGTATTTTTCAGAAATGTGAAAAGAAATCTGAATATAGTATGAATATCCAAAAACGTATTTCCATCAAAGCATAAAATTTCAAAAAAATTATTTCATTTCGCAAAATTCTTTGAGAACAAGCATTTTTATCTATTATATTTCAGACCTTGTATTAAAATTTTAGTTTTTTAAAATAAAAAACTAAAATTGGCATATGAAAGTAAATATTGAGAGTTACCCATATTATTTTAATCGCACATTATTAAACTCCAGTCATGGATGAAAGTTTCAGTCTGAAGATGGAAATCCATCACAATGATTTTCTTCAGAATGGAAAAATTGACCGTCTGGTAATTAGAAAATAATAAAAGCATTGGTTCTAATAAAAAGGTTTGATCCAATTTTGCCCTAAAATTTTTAACAACTTTCACCCATGATTCTGTTTCTAAAATAATTTTGATTCTTACCAGATAAAGGTTCTGTTGGTAAATGAAATTTTTGCAAGCCTTTATTCAATAATTTCAATTCCTTTTCTGTTTCCTTCAGCAATGACACTGATTTGTTGAGCTAGAAATTACAAATGGAGTTAAAATATTGAATTTTTCCTTTAAAATATTGACCTTCTTCCTAAGCATCAATGCTTCAATTACAAAATCTTAAAATGATACTCAACTAAAATTATTTTGTGCATCTAATATAACACATATCTAATGAAGTATGTATGTATTGTAAGCCAAAAACACAGTACTGAATGATAAGTTTTAAATATTTAAAAGTTTTTATCAAATAATCATTGGTTTTTTGGGGTATGGGACTCCAAGTAATCATTGAAAAACATCAGAAATTTCTTATCTTTTTAGCAGATAGCGTTTAAATAAACTTACTTTAGTAACAGATTCAAGCTGTTGTTGAGCAGTTTCAAAAGATGGACCAGCATCATCGAAGTCGCCTTTTGGTATATTTGAAAGATGTGGTTTTAAGTTTGCATAAGATTCATCAAACTCTTTATGTATATTATTTTCAAAATTTGATAGAGCTTCTCCAATACCAGCTTCAATTGCAACCAACTTTTCATTGTCTATACTGCTGGGAATTTCTGACTCCTGATCATTAAAACAAGGAATAATCACTCATTTTAAGCATGATATTTACACAATCAAAATTAAATACAGTAAAGCACTGTTTATATGTCTTTCAAGGGACCGACAGGTTTTTAACGCTCCTAACCCAGATTTACCTAAGAACATTACATTTAAGGTTTTTCTAAAGAAAAAATTACTTCAAAACAGTTTTTAAACTGAAAATAATATTTAAATTTGGAAATATTATTTATGTAAAAAAATATGCAGTAATTTTAAAACTATTTGGCAAGTTTAAAAAACAAACATTTTTTACTTACATTAGAATCAGGATCACAAATACTTTTCTTTAGAGGTCTTATTTTCATGCTATTATCTCTTCCATCAGGTCTCAATACATTGTCTCTCAAAGATTCAATTTCATTCAAGTTTTTATAAGCATTACTGAGAAAAAAAATGCTAATTTTAGGAAACTAGCAATGCTATAGTTTCATAAACATCAAAAATATAAATATCTTAAAGGGGAGTATGACGAGTATATAGGAAAAATCACAATATTTATACCAAGCTTAAAACATTGAAAGTTTGAGAAGAACTCCCATCTACATAATAGAAATGAAGACAAATTTTCAAAGGGTTAAATCTAACAATATCCGACTAAAATAATGTGCTTGTACAACCCCTCATCATATACAAGGTAGCGAAAAAATCTTGTGCAATTGTTGATAAGCTCAAGTGAAAAAGCAACGTTTATTTACACAATTTAAAAACAGCAGACAATTGTTTCGGGGATCAATGGATCCCCTTCATCAGTACTGAAAAAAACTACTTATTTTTTAAATAAGTAGTTTTTTTCAGTACTGACGAAGGGGATCCATTGATCCCCGACACATGTGTCTGCTGTTTTAAAAATTGTGTAAATAAACGTTGCTTTTTCACTTGAGCTCATATACAAGGTGTTTCAAATAGAGTGTGAAAAAATAGGTTATTTCCTAAAATGACATTTAGATACATTACTTCTAATTGTAAATTATCATTTTAAGAGGTGAAAAATTAGATAAGACTATAGATGGGTTTACTTAAGAAAATAAATTTTTATACTGTAGATTAATAGCTCAATTAGAAAATGTTTTCTTCATTTATCCCTTAATAATATACAAAAAAATGCATTTCATTATCATTAAAACTCACAAAGATACTAAAAAGTGACATTCGTGACAAACCACTTAACCCTCTCGCCACCCAGAGCCTCATATGAGGCTCCTACTTATGAGCTCAATTTTTGCATGATGTAAACACGCAAATTTATTTTCTTTTCATCAGTGACTTCACGGATTCATGTAGATCACATATCAGACTTCTACATGGTTTCTGAGGCAGCAAGATGATTTATACCTCAATGTATACATTTTAAGCTGTGATGCTTCTGAAGAGAAAATACTAGCTAGATACTAGCTTCTGTAAAACATTTTTTATAGGTTGGTAGATATTTTCTTTTAACTTGTAACCTTCTAATATTATGACCATGTCTTTTAATAAGCTCTAAAATAAGTATTTTCTGTTAAAATGAAAAAAATATGGCCTTATATGGCTCATAAAAATAACTAGGAAGGAGTGCACACAAGAAAAAAAAATTTCCAGACAAATTCTAGGGGCATTTTGGATGTATTGAGAAGAAGAAAAAAAGTTTTTTCACTTTTTTGATGTTCTGGTGTCGAGAGGGTTAAACAAAGATTGGTATCCTAAGAGTGTTACATTGACAACTGGAAGAGCTCATATTTCTTCAAAATTGTAGCAAGTGTCTGTAACGGATGCAGAATAGGTTCGATCCGGCAATCTAGGATTGGGTGAAATTTTGGCCACATGGACATGGGGGAAATTTTGTGGAAATGTATAATACGGAACTCTCATTTCAGTACATTCATCAAAATTTACGTAGTTATTTTCACCTTCATCACAGATCTAAGGTTCACTTCCGTTTTGCGTTTCCAATCGTTACTTGTAAACATGAATCTTATTTTTGTAGACCTTAATCACTTTTTAAAATTTTGTGGAAATTTTTATATTGATTGGGGGAAATCTTGTGGAAGTAAAAACATTTTCTGCAACCCTGGTGTCTGTCAAAAATATCTTTCAAAAATGCTGAAATCTTCTCAAGGCATAATTTTACTCAAAATTAAATGGAAATGTTTCACCTTACCTCACCGTTTCAAACACTTCCTTGCTATCTTTTAAAACTTGGGAAGGAAAAAGTTGCACCTTTTTTTTAAATAGAGCCTTCAAATTCACACTGTGACACAGTAAATTTATGTAATTACAGCTTCTATTATATTCATCTGAAACACTGAAACAAGACAATAAGCATCAAAAGATGTAATCCTTGACCTGAAAAATTATTTCTATACAGTTTCTTAATTTTCTAAGAATAGCTCAGTACCGAAAATTTTGTAACCTGATATTTAAATAATAAAGTTACCATTTAAAACTACAGTATACTCTTGATATATCAAACTGAATTATGCTGAAAATATCTTTCTTGAAAACATATCCCCCTTCACATTATGTAATCTTTAAATGTTAATTTCTATACTTTTGTGGAAGACTTTTTGTTAAAACCTTTAGCATGACCAATTTCTTACAAAACTCTAAATGAATTTTTCAGCATATGTAATCAGTATTTGATTAGGTGATAAAATTATCAAGTTCAAGACTTCGAAGATGGTTTAGGGAACACTTAAATATGGTGGCATAGGGTGGGTGATAAAGAATTTGTATACATTGCTAAAATTTTTATTTGAATAAATTGAATTTTAATATAGGCTTCAAATTTTAACTTGTAAAATAATTGTATTAATGTTACAAAAGTAGCCTCTTTTATCTTCTGAAATTTTGCATCATCTCAATCATGCACAAATGAGATGAGATTGAAAAATATATTAGTTTTAGTTACTTAAGTATGACTATCCATGTTATTAAGTATGCTGAACAAATGGGTAAAATTGAACACCTATACCATTATAAGAATTCTCAAAAAAATGCAATTAACAATACCTTTCCTTGCTAACAGTTTCAGAGTCTTGAAAATATCTACACTTTTTAAACAAACTATTCACCAGAAACTTCCATAACCTTAATTGATCTTTTTCAGGAGCAGATCCCTACATGGTATAATAAAATTCATTTAATAATTAAAATGTGTTACATAAAAATAAATCTTTACTTAAGGAAAGTAAAATTTTACCTCAATAATTTTCATATCATTTTCTTTAAGTATGCCTACAGCACAAAGTACTGCCAATAGGTCTAAGAAAAATATATAATTTTAACTTAAGTAAATGTAAGAGGACAAAAAAATATTTGATCCTAAAATATACATACTTTCCGCTTTTCTTAGAGATGAATTTTGATTAGTGCTAACATTCGGAACGCTGTATTTGAGCCTAGAAAAACAAATTTTGACAGTAAATAAAATAACAAAGGAATTAATAAGAAGTTTTCTCTTTAAATCAAAAGAGTGAATCCTCCCTATTTTTTACTATATGCATTATTTAAAAAAGGTACACTGAGAGGTACTATTGAAAAAATAAGGTACATACCATTCCGTATGTAATTGAAAATATGCATAATATTCTCCATAAAGCCAGTCTTTCTTCGCTAAACGGTTAGGAACTTAAAAATCCTAGTTCAAGCAGGGGTGGGGGAAATTCGGACTAGCTTTCGGCAACTTAAGCATCTTCTTTATAGTAGAAGGAAGGAAGGTGGGGTAATTATATAAAAGACGCAACCAGTTTGGCTCTCTATATATATGTATCTCCCCAACTTTAGAGTGAAAGGCTTGGTGCGTTTGGGGTCACATTAACCCGGTGGGACTCGCGCCTCCCGGGCGAACGTTGAGACTCGCGGGGGTTATGGAATAGCCCCAACCTTTTCGCTCTTTTCTACATCGTTAAAAATATTTTTTTAGTCGGAACCATTAAATATTTAGACTTTAAAACATAACTGATTAAGAAAACTTATAATCTGCAATATTTTCTACGCTGAGAAATAATTTTTTGAGTTTGATATTAATTTTTCTTATTACATAATACACACATATGTAACAAACTAACACAAATCAATTCAACGTAAAAATTAATTTAATTACTTCAAAATACTATATAATGAATTTCTTAAAGCTTTCTTTTGGTAGACAATTATCACAAATGGTATTAACTTGGGCTTTGCTAAAAAAATTTAAACACAAATTACAGACACAAGTGGTTTTTCTATCCTACTTCCAACATTTTTTCCTAACACCCCAACTAGGGTATTTTTTCTTCGAAAACTTGTTACCTCAATGCACTTTCCTAGCTCCTTTCCCATTCAATACAAAAGCAAAGAATGTAAGGGGCGGGATACAGTGGTCTGGTGAATTACAAGTCATAAAACTGTCATGGGGACCAGTATTGAAAGTACCCACACCTGTGTCTTCCTTTTCTTTGTACTAAAATAAAATAGAACCCCCTGAGAATTTCTTTAAATTTCTTTACACATGTTTTGGGCCCTTATCAGTGGGTTGTATAGAAGGCGGAGTACGAAAAAACGGATGTGCAGCACTAACGAAGAGACTCGCGGGGGTCATTCCATTACCCCAAAAGCTAACAAAATGCGTCTGGGGGGCGGAAAAATAATCCGAATTCCACGAAACTTCTCAGGCATGTAGATAAGGATCAGAAACCCAGCTACTGAGAAGTAAAGAATCCCTAGGTGTTTAGTTTTCCGTTAAATGGAATGTTTGTGTGAGCTTGGGGTTATAAAATGACCCCGCGAGTCCCAACGGGTTAACTGGCTAGCGAGGAAAGACAGACTTAACCTTACTATTTATCACAGTAGCCTTGGTGAGGAACCAAAATTTAGTATGTATTATATTATGAGGGACCAATCCAGGGTTTTAAACTTAACCCCCATTTTTTGTGAAAAAATTACACAGCATTTTTCATTTTGTGAAAGAGTGTAGGATCTTTTTAATTTATGTGAATTTGAGAACTATTTTGCAATGGAAACTAAAAATAAATGAAAGCAGCATTAAATTACTCACTTTTTCAGTTTGTAGCAATTTTAATACTCAATTAACTATAAACTATTCACATATAATTTAAAAATAATTTTTGTGAAGGTGCCGTTTTTGTTTGTATATATTTTGTGAAGGTGCCGATAAACGGTACCAAAATTGACCTGTATTAGTCCCTGATTATAGAGACAAGATGGATTACATCAATAAATAAAATGGTATGTGCTTATAAAAAGATAAAAGTATACCAATTTATCTATATTCCTGTAAATTTAAAAAAAGTATCAATATTTTATTACTCTGATAAAATCCATTCAATTATCTGGTATCTTTCAAAATAAGGTTTAAACATCATTTGCAACACCCAGTCATCAGGATGCCCTTCAATAACAGAACATTTCAGAACCTGAAATATGAATATTATTAGTCATGTAACTGACATAAAAGTTAATGTATTGTAGTATAGACACATTTTTATGAATTTTACTAATAAACCAAACAGCTATTGATAACTTACTCTTAATTTTGAAATAATACACTGAGCTTGATTAAGAACAGACATTGCTGAAGTTTAAAAATTAAAAAATTGTCAACGTGAAAGGTAAATAAACCAAAACCCATGCCAAAACCAACAGCGACGACAAATATAAATAAACAGAATGCGCGCCATATGGCTTAACGAACCAATAGTAGCGAATGGCATTTTCACACATCCCAACGGTTTGGTCCTGACGAGCTTAGTGCGCATGCGTGTGGACTTATTTTAGCTGTTTTTTTTAGAAATTTTAATAAAACAATAATTTGGGGATCGAACCCACGACCTACCGCATGCTAAGCACGCACTCTACCACTGCACCAGCGGGGATTCATTAATGATCGCAATTATCCGAAGAACATCCTTTTTTCTCCCCGAGCATGCGCACTAAGCTCGTCAGGACCGAACCGTTGGGATGTGTGAATATGCTAGCGAATGTGATGAATGTGGAAGCAGTGGAAGTAGGAGTCATTTTTTAAAATATTTAAGAAATTCTTTGTTTCTGGTTTGGCATTGCTGAAATTTCTTGTTCCGGTTTCGTTGTTAATTTGTTTTGTTTACCTCTGAATTAAAAACAAAAAGGGGATGAAATACAAAAAACTTTAACTTTTTCCTTAAAACTGTCAGTAAAAGAGAAGATACCTGAAAGGTTGAGTTTTAATTCTTATGTTTTACAAATGAAACCTTTTTGTAAAAAGCTTTTTAAAGGCTTTTTTACGAACTGTTTTCATAAAACTTGCAATTGAACTTTATTTTCGTCATCTTTTGTTTTCTAATGACTAATTTCTATCAAAAGGATTAAGGATTAAGCTGTACTACCCAAAGTATAAGTACAGCTGAATCTAAAAATATCCTAAAATAATCTGTTATAAATTTTACAATTTAGGTGATTAAAAGGGATTTTTCCTTGTTTCCCCTTGTTGCTCTAATATTTGTTGCAGAATCTTCAACTTAATTCACCTTTATTATTATTGTTACAAAAAAACGGGCAGAGGCTTACTCATGGTGTCACCCCTTTTGGAGGTAAAATCCTAGGAGAGCCCACACCCTTGGCGACAAACCGAAATGAAGCGCTAAACCAGAACAAGATGGCGCCAAGCGAAATCTAGTGTATTAAAGTAGGGTTACCAAGATGGCGGAATTATCACCAACTTTGGCAAGGGTGTGGGCTCTGCTAGGATCCAACCCTTTTGGACACTATTTTTTCTGGCACAGCTTCAATAAGAGTCGACCAGCCACCATGTTTACCCACAGCTCAAATTAGATCTATATGGTCGTGTGCCATCATTTCTGCTGTGAGCAAACATGGTGGCTGGTCGACTCTTATTGAAGCTGTGCTCTATTTCTTAATAAACTTTTGGTGATTGAACATAAAACATGGAGTGTGTGTGCCTGGCCAATCATTACGTACCAAACTATCTTAACTAGAAGTTTCTTTAATTTTTAATAATATTTTCATTAGCAATTGTTAAAACATCACCAATAAAATCAGGTTTGAGAAATTTGCACCCAGCTTATCCTAAAGTATACCATTACTATTATCACTCTTAAATTTTTATGAGTAGCTCATTCATTTTTGGGTTCAATTCCATTAACGTTCCCATAAAATATCACCATGCTCTTTTGGACTCCAAAAAGTAGAAGTATTGCTAAATAATTTCAAACTCATGGATTAAAATGTTTAGTTAGATCAATAACTATTCAGTTTATCAATAAAAATCAGAAAAAAATGTTGATGATTAAAATATATGGCATTCAAAAGAGTGGTGATATTTAGTGGGCACGTTAATGGAATTGAACCCATTTCTGTACAAAATTAATTCATTTAATCAGTAGTAATAAAGGGTTTTTTTAATTATTTTCATCTTTATTAGAATGGACTTTGATGATGATGCCATTGAAGAAAATTTGAACAACCATATCGAATTTCCTGTTGAAGTTCAGAATGCTATTGAACAGGTATATTTTGAAAAAGGTTATTCACAGATGTTGAATTTACTTAACTATCTGTTAGAGTTTTTACCTTTTCATGTGTGACCTGTTGTGTTTATGTAAGTTATTATAGTTTGATTTAATTTTTTATTACTTCAGGTACTTCCCAGTACTGACCCGCTGGATCATCCTGATTTCAATGCTGTTGAGTACATCAATCTGTTGTTTCCCACTGAGCAATCTCTCTCTAATATTGATGATGTCACAGGTAGAATGAAAATGAAAATCAGGTGTGTTAGCTCTTAATTATTGGAAAATCTTCTAAATGCTTTCATAGTATTAGATGGATAGTATAGGCAAATTGACGTGAATTTAAAGTAAGAAAACGGGGGGGAAGTAGCTTTCTTGCATAAACCTGTTATTACACAGCTTTCGTTTTGTACTTTTACACGAGCACTACGGTTTAAGTTAATGAACATGGGAACTCTAAACTAATTGATAAAAATGATAGCAGGTGTTAACAACCCTAAGACAATTCCGAACCACCCATGGTTTGGGTGGGTGGTGAAGCAATATTAAAATGCAGACAAAAGTTTGCAAAGCTAAAGCCCTAGATCCTCACTACTAGTCTGAATAGTCTAGCTTATCGTCACTAGTAATGAGTTCTCCCCAAAATGGTGGCCGATTGAGCGTGATGTCGCTACTTAAGGTAGAGGATCCAGGGCTTTAGGCAAAGCAATGAAAAATGGGTTGTACTGGGAAACAGGGTCAGGGTTAAAAATGAATTCCAATTTGTGTCAGAAATTTCAAGAAAATCTTAGGTGATGAAAAAGGGGGTTCTGGGGGTAACTCTCAGAAAAGTTTTGAAAATTTGCCTGTTAAAGAAGGGTTTCAGCTTAGTTTGAGGCCCTTTAAGTTGCATCCGAAGAGAACAGTTCCTTGTAAACCAGAGTTTTCTAAGGATAAGGTTATAAATTTCAAATTTTCGAGGGGGCAGGGGTCCCCCCCAGAAAAAGTTTAAAAATTCCCCCTTTGAACTAGTGTATTATCTCCTTTTCAAACTCTTTGGGGAATCGCTTCTGGTAACCGGCAGAATTTTCAAGGGAAAAACACTGTATAACAGACTTCAAAACTTTAGAGGGGGCTTGCCAGTTAACCCCCTGAAAAGTTTTTGAAATTTGACCCTCAAAAGCAGTGTTTTAAATCTTTTTGAGACTTTTTGGGGTTACACCCGATGCTTGTAAAAGTTACAGAATTTTTAAGGGATTTGCAACTATTTTTCACATAACAGTGGAAACCTTGGGGGAGGTAATTCCCCCCCCCTAAATGATGCCCATGCCCTTATTTACTTTTTGTGTTCAGTGAATGAAACTATAAGCAAGTTATATTAAATATATTCATAATAATTGTGGTATTACAGGCAGTTAGATGATGAAATACGTACTGTAGTAAGAGGGCAGACAAGTGTTGGTCAAGATGGAAGACAAGCATTGGAAGAAGCACATAAAGCTATTCAACAATTGTTTGCCAGAATAAAAGACATTAAAGACAAGGCGGAAAAGTCTGAACATATGGTAGTTCATTTCAAATTATAATTAACTGGTCGTTCAACTTTGTACTATGTGGTTTATAACTGTTGCCAACATACTTTCATAGGTCAAAGAAATAACCCGTGATATCAAGCAATTAGATCATGCTAAACGACATTTGACTGCTTCTATATTAACTCTAAATCAACTTCATATGCTTGTGGATGGAGTTGAAAAACTTCAGTAAGTATAGTGTGTTCAATTTTCATTAATTGATTTTAACACATTTAATATGGTAAAACCTATTTACAATGACCTGTACCCCATTATAGTTACCCGTATGTTACAATGACCAGTAATAAAATACAGATTGTGATACTGCAGTGTTAATTTTCATTATAGTGTCCTTTTGTTTAAACAACCATAAATTGTTGGTTTCAGAAGAGGTCTCTATCAAAGTTTATATATCAAAGTAAAATGTTGAAATTTCCTTGTTTTTAAGCTTGTTTTATAAGTGTCACTTTTATGAAATTATTTCAGGACATTAGTCAAGAAACATCACTATGGAGAAATAGCTAACCTTCTTCAAGGTGTTACAAATGTTCTGGACCATTTTCAGAAATATATGGCCATTCCACAAATTGCACAATTAGCTGAAAAGTATGTCCAGTTATAGTGAATATGAGGTGTGGCTATAGAAAGTAACCAAACTGAGGGTGAAAATTCATTCCTTATTTATTCTCAATACCCTTCTTTAGAATTTGCAACTGCACTAAGTACTTCAAATTATTTTTGGTATAAATACATATCTTGTTACTTTTCTTTCTTTAATTTTACTTTTCTTCTTTAATAGTTTGAAATCATTTTGAAAAGTCATAAGGACAGTTTAGTAATTCAAGTTGGTTTGCTTTATCCACACCTTGTATCTGAATCAGATCTTTAAACTACTAAAGCTTTCTAAATTGTACTTCCATAGAATATTAATTAGTATACTTTTAATAGAACTCATCATATAAAAGCTGAATTGACTGAGCAGATTACAAATGATTTCCATAATGCATTTGCTGGACCGAATTCAAAGGTGTGTTAAATGCCAACTATTTCTTATAAAAAAACTTCTTAATACAGTCGAATCTGCTTAATGTGATCGCATTTGTCCGATATTAAACTGATAACATTATCCGATTGATAACAATAAGCAATTTCCAATTAAAAAAAGTAACAAACCGTGAAACTAGAGTGTTTGCTTTAATATTAAACTTATGTTTAACCATAATTAATGTTTTCAAAATAATTTCAAACTATGTACTTGGAAACTTTAAATTTTTCGGGTAAAATATTAAGACTTAGTCCAATTAATAAACATAAAAAATCGCTTACTCTGTATTTTCAGTTATGTTAGCACTACACCTATCTGATTCCACTCATATATTTTTGATATGGCGCAAGTTCAGAGTTGCTTATGCCTGGCGAATTTTGGCTGTTTAGCGGCACATTTAGAAGCCAAATGATTCACTTAACATGAGTTAGGGTTACCATATTAGTCATCTTTAACGCTAAAAACTTGGCGCATATGCAAGTCTGAACTTGCGCCTTTGTTTTCTTTCGACTTCCAGTCAAGAATCAAGATATCATCGGTATTTTTCAAAATTTTACATAGAAAAGGTTCAGAAACATAAATAACCACTGAAATTCAACTAAACAAGAAAAAAATTTAAATCTCTTATCAGAAACATCTGCAAGTCGGCGATAATGATATCCAATGACAAGCATGAGTTCGCCCCCCCCTTTAACCGTTTTCTTTCAATGTTTAAGGTCAGAGATCATAGAATGTTTTATTTTTTTACAATCAAAGCAAAGAAACGTAACAGTGCAACTGTTACCATATACCTAACTTTATGCCTTATACTGAGTTCAGAAAAAATAAATTGACCTTCAAACGAAACTCGAAAGCGGGCGATTTTTAGGGGATATGGACAAATTTCGATAACATTAAGCGGCGTGTTAATCCATAGTTGATCACAATAAGCAATGTATTTTACATAAAATTAAATAGGAATGATCGGGACCTGTTGATTTCGATAACATTATCCGATTGATAACATTAACCGTGATCACATTAAGCGGACTCGACTGTATAATCTATTTTTTTATCATCTCCACTCTAAGTGGTTACTAAAAGCAGTTAATTTTTCAGAACTTCACTGCTAACCATCAATTAGCTGAAGCTTGTTTGGTTGTTTCTATACTTGAACCCAAAGTTAAGTAAGTAAATTCAACAAAACCCATAATTTTTTCTGAAAAAAAACCTGATATTTTTTTTGTCTCTGCTAAGCATCAGTTCGGTGAAGTACTTTTTTTGTTCAATTTCAGACGCGAGTTGATGAAGTGGTTTGTGAGCATCCAGCTGTCAGAATATTCTCATCTATTTCAAGAAACTCAGGATGTAACTATTATTTCTCTGTCTAATGTTCTTGTGTTTATAATAATATTTAGTAAACTACAGTAAAGTTTAATGGTCATATACCACCATTTCAGATTGCTTGGTTGGATAAAATTGATCGAAGGTATGCATGGTTGAAAAATCATCTTGTAGAGTTCGATAAGAAATTCGGTTGTATGTTTCCACCTGATTGGGAAGTTAGCGAGCATATTGCAGTTGAATTTTGTCATCTTACCAGGTAAATTACCACTTTTACCACAATATTTCAGTCATCAAAATCTTATAGTTAGAAGTACAATCTATTGAAATATATACTAACTATATATTGAATATTGTTAATTAATTGTAATTAACTTCTTTTAAGTAGATTCTTTAAATCTTTTTTTCAGGGTTGAACTTGGAAAGTTAATGCTCTCGCGTAAAAGTGAAATCAATGTTCAACTGCTGTTGTTTGCCATACAGAAGACTACAAGTTTTGAATCACTTTTAGCTCGTCGATTTTCTGGTGTTACGTTAGACTCTACAATCCTGCAAACTAAAGTTGTTAAAAAAGAGGTAAGAATGCAGTGTAAAGATTAATTATGTCCATCTATCCTAATAAGCTTGGCAATGGTTTAGATTACAAAAGAATAGGTACATATGCATTTGAGTGTGGTGATATGTTATTGCAAATAATAATATTTTTATACCTCAATCTCAATAAGTATGTTGGCACAGTATGCCTTAATTTGGCCTTGACCCAAAATAATCAACCAACCAACTCAATAAGTATGAATTTGTATTTGTAAAAAATTGCATGTATAATGCCCATTAATAAAATAATATTTGAATTCCCAGGGGCCTAATCCATTTGAAGAAAATGATGATAAAAACCCTTTCAAAGAAGATTTAAAAAAGGAAGGTGAAACTCCAACTTCGGAAAACAACTCACCAGATGGAGTAAGATGTTAGAATAAACTTTCCTTCCCTTTTTGTATAAGTTGTAAAAGAGTGCACAGTATTTTAACTGGTATTTATTTCAGGGATTTCTAAAAATCAAGAATCCATTCCAAGGAATTATATCCCGGTGTTTTGAACCTCATTTAAATATTTATGTTGAATTTCAAGACAGGTAAGTCATCTGTACTTGGATGTTGCTGTTTTTTTCCAAAAAATTTCATCTACCTTTCAAAATATATTTTATGAAACTTCTTAGAAAAAGGTGTTGCCAATTTCTAAACAAAAAAGGCAGTGAATATCAATTTTTTTTCATTTCCTTTTAAATTTTGTAGTTTTAAAAATTTTATCTGGATTCTATAACTTGTTAGCTTTAAATCCCAAGTTTTTCATTGCTGTTTCATTTTTTTAGAAACCTTTCCCAGCTAATGGATGGATTTGTAGCAGATATGCAAAAAGCTGAGCTTCCAAATCCAGATATTGGACGTGCAAGTGTTTTGCCATCCTGTGCTGATTTGTTTGTATTCTACAAGAAGTGCCTTGTTCAATGTTCACAATTCAGTATTGGACATCCTCTCCTTTCCCTTACTGCAACATTCCAAAAATATCTTAAAGAATATGCTGCAAGAGTTCTACAAAATAGTTTACCCAAGTAAGTATGGTGTCATGTATCTTGTCCAAGCATAAATAATTACTTATTACACTTTATACTTGAAAAATATTTGGTATTTCTTATGATAAATCTTCAATAGTAAGTGTTTGAAAATTAAACCAAAAAAATTTTACAGCCATCAGCATTAGTATTAAATTCTTGGTCAAAGAAGCCTCCAATCAGAGTCAGCAAAACACTAATTTTCCTTTCTTAAGCTGTTAACTAATTATTAAACTTGTTAACACTGATGCTGATGGCTGTGAATAAGAATATGGCAGTTAAACTTAAAAACAGAATTCCATACTTATGTATAATGACCTAACCTAAGAAAACGTACTTTGGAACCTACCTTTTTTTTAAAAAATATTTTAACATTCAAGAAATTATCTAAAATATACTTCTGTGTAGGAAGCTAACATTTAAAGCTGGAGTGCTACTTCTGGGATAATCTCGGAAATCTGTTTTTTAACAGCATAAATCCTGGAATTCTGAGGTTTTTCAAAAATCTCGAGCTCAACAAGAAGGCACAAAATAAGGTCCGATTAAAAAATAGTTCAGGGCTGCAACCTTATCTTTTTTGAAGAATCCAGTCCTATCATTGGTTCTAAGCATAATTACATCTGTAAACATAACAGATTTTGGAGAATTCCATTTGAGATTCCAGATAAAAAGTTTGTTGCTCTAATACAGTGGTCCCCAACCTTTTTACCACCACGGACCGGTCAACGTATGATAATTTTACCGCGGCGCGCTGGGGGGGTGTTGATTGTTTACATTCTAGATTATATTGATTTGTTAATTTTAATTTAATTGTATTTAAACATGCTTTCTTCAAAATAAAATACAGTTACACCAAAAAATAAATATAAAGTTATTTATAATTCATTTCATTCATTAATTTGGAGTATAAACCTAGGAATTTAAATTAATTTTCAATGAAAGGTCGGCCGGCAGCCCGGTACCATTTGACCCACGGACCGGCACCAGTCCGCAGACCGGGGGTTGGAGACCACTGCTCTAATAGTTTCCCAGGATTATGAGTTGAAGCATCCCTGATATTGTCTACTGATAATTTGATTACTTTCTTAGTAGCCTTTTATTCAGCAAATTCTGTTTAATGATTGAATGATGTCAGAAACATTATATTTAAATTACAGGCTTGGAAATGCTCCCTCATCAAGCAATTTAATTCAGAGCTTTTTAAAAGAAGGTGAAGTTACAAGATTCAGTCCCTCTGAACAGATGCATGTTTGTAGTATACTAACAACAGCCGATTACTGCTTGGAAACTACTTTGCAAGTATGCTGAGCTTTATTTTGCATCTAAATGTAAAAATGTGTTTAATAGGTTCTTTTGGAGTGTTAAGCTAATTTGTTTTAGTGTTTAAGTTTTCTGACATAATTTTTTCTATTGATTCTGGAATATTGTGTGCATCATTTTTCATGTTTTTACTCAAAATGATTTTTCTTCTATTTTAGTTGGAAGGTAAATTAAAAGAGAAAGTTGATCCAACTTTAGCCAATCAGATAAATCTAGTATCTGAACAAGATATTTTCCATAAGTAAGTATAGTAGTCAGTAAAAACATATATTCTACGTAGTATGTTAATCCTTAAAATCAGCATTTCACCCTGTGCTGATTTGTTATTTTTATGAAAAGCCCCTTTTGTTCAATGCTCACAACTCATGGTTATCTTATTTTTGCTACTTTTAAAAATTGTCTTGAAGAATAAGTATCATTAAGTTTAAAAACAAAGTAGGCCTATTTAACTTAGTAAAAATTGAAAAACACTTATGAGAAAACCTTGATAAACTTATTCAATCTACTGTTATTGCATAGAGCTTGAAAATAAGTCCTTGCACTTAATTCGTTATTAAATGTTAAATTAGTGTATTTTATTAAGATGCCTCCATATTGAAGCACATTTATTTTTTAGTGTGATATCAAATTGTATAAATCTACTTGTCCAGAATCTTGAGTTGGCCTGTGAACCTGCTCTTACTGCCATGACCAAGGTACTTGGATAATCAAGTTTTTATACTTTTCTTCCTCCCTGTTTGAAAATTTCATGGAAGTTTTTATCCATAATTTAACATCCTTTCAAAGAAGTGTATAAATACCAAAAATTAGGTGGTTTTGAGTTGAGTTGGCATGTGTCCTTTGCTGCAGGTATCAACCCGCCTTCGACACTACTTTAGGTGGTTTTTGTACAGGATATATTTAGTACACCTCAGTAGTGAATCCAGGGGGTATGACTCCCCCTAAGAAGGGTAAATGTTAATTGAATAAAATTACTTCTGAAGATAATTTATAATGATTATCTTAAATTTGATGCTTTTAAATGCTTTAATTTGTAACTTTTTGACCAAAAATGTATACTTTTTTTAATTTGAAACAAACGAAAAGCTCCCCGTGCACCTCAATGTATTACACAGGGAGAAGTAAGTGATTAAAATATATTATCCTTCAGTATTTTCAAAAACATCTCAGTGGTTCCTTCCAGAAATCAATCCTGGATCCGCTCATGGTACACCTTCAAACTTGAGAAGAAATCTGTTCATTTTTGGATAGCTTTCCTAGTAATATTTATCTTGTTAAGAATATAGAAATATTATGTTTTAAATTTATCCTGTGTCAGTTTTAAAGGTGGTATATTCATGCTATGCGTAAAATGGTTAACACCGTAATTTTAATTATGCATCATTTTAGCTCTATGGCAACCTCGGCAACTGTCGTAAAAAAGTTCAACAATTTTCTTTTCCTCTTCCAGATTCAGTGGGCTGCCTTTGAAGCGGTGGGAGACCAGAGCAGCTATGTGACTGCCATCACTGCTCATCTCCGTCAGACACTTCCTCTGCTCAGAGACAACTTGTCCACATCTCGCAAGTACTTCACAAAGTTCTGCATGAACTTTGCCAAGTAGGTTTCGGTTAACTTCATCACGGGTGCTACTGACTTTAACTCAAAATGGCAGAAAAATATTAAAATAACGAACCTTTAATGCGAAATTCCTAATTCCAAAACGCTCCGAAATCTGGAACGTTTTCAGATTTAAAAATTTTTTATCTGAAAGTATCCTTCCCACAAAACTTATGGCGCCTCCTATAAGGATAAACCTATGAAGCAGAATGGTCCAGAGCCTTTTAAATACCCATTAAGTTAACACACTATGATTATAGTTACTGCACTGAAATATGTCATTCAGAATGATGTAACTACTAGGTAATCATGCTTAGAACCCATGGTGGGACCGGATTCTTCATGAAAGGTGTTAAAGCTGCAGCTCTACACCTATTTTTTGACTGGACATAATTTTATGCTTTCTTGTTGAGGTCTAGATTTACAAAAATTTCAATAAAACACAGAATTACGTGATTCATGCTGTGTCGAAAACAACGGATTTCCAGGGGTACCCCGGAGAAGTAGCATCCCAGCTTCATTCGCTTAAAAAAAACTTTACCTTTTAAGATTAAAATTAATTCACTTTTATTTCCCCTGCAGTTCATTCATTCCAAAACTTATAAGTCACTTGTTCAAGTGCAAGCCTATTAGCCCTATTGGAGCTGAACAGGTCAGTGTCTAACTTAAAAAGTTTTCACTGTCCTCTAATGCTATTGGAGTGTGACATGTTTATTTTTGCAGCTGCTTTTGGATACTCACACGTTAAAAACCATCCTACTGGATTTACCATCTCTTGGATCAGTTGCAATGAGGAAACCTCCACCAATGTATGTGCCAATTCTTTATGTACCCATTTCTAATGGTATTTATCTTTGTTTTAATTACTTCTTTTTATTTACTTCAAAGGTACATCAAAATAGTAGTGAAGGGAATGACAAAGGCTGAAATGATTCTTAAGGTAACTTTTTTTATTGTAATTTTTGCAAGCATTTTTTTTCATTTTGTAACCAAATCCATATAAATTGTGAATCAGCAATAATTATCTTTAAAGTAAATATGTTAACTCATTAGTCCTTCTCTCTAGTGGTCCTTAATTTTAAGTAATTTAAATATGATTCTACATAAATTTGTTTGCAAAATTTTGCTTTTATAATTGGATTGTTGTTACGTCAATACCGTCAGCTTACAGAAGAAAGGAACCCAGTCACTTTATGCTAAACTACTCTGTTCGAGGTCAAGTCAAAATTTGGCAATATCCAACCACTTGTGTACCTCACAAATATACTAATTGCTTTTCAGTTTGGCGAGATTCTGGGAGTTTTCTTGTCCATTCCCATCATTCAGAATATTCTGCAAAAGTAACTCAGTACCTTTCTTCCATAAACTACTTAAAAATCCCTTAATAAGTTGATCTCTTTGGCTCTCAGGTTGTCATGGCACCCCACAAGAACATTGAAAACTTTGTTGATGACTTCATGAAATTTTTACCTGAATCAGACTTATCAGAATTTCAAAAAGTACTTGACATGAAGGTAATTGAAAACTTATTTTTGCCATACTACTATTAATGGTATTTATAAATGATTTCAGACAATGCACATAGTTAGCTTTTTCCCAACCAATTGATTCCCTATGAGCATTAAGTGTACTATTTCTTTTTTATGAAATTTTTTCCCTATTAAGACTATTAATATTGACACTTCTAAAGTTATCATTTGCAGTTTAAAGCAACAGGTTTTTCTATTAAGAATATGCATTTAGTTTGTTTCTATATTTTTAAATAACTGTACTATTACCTTTTACAGAACCATTTGAGTAAATTCTTTAAGTGGGCTATAATTTGAAAGAAAATATTCTCAAAATTAAAAAATGTTGGGTTAGTAAATATCACCATTTTTTATCAAAGGCAAAAGAAAACTTTGAAATGTCTGAAATTAGAAGTTCTTTTAGCAGACCACTTTGTTACTTTAATCTAATTTGTAAATTTTCGATTCATGTAGTCTGATATAAGGAGTTATTCTACATCAGCAGAAGTGTCAAATCATTCTATCACTCTAATACACGCCTACAATCTTACTAATTTATATTCATTTTTAATTATGCAGGGTCTAAAGAGAAGTGAAATAAGTGCAATGACTGAAATATTCCGTTCTCATAAGCCGACTGTGCAGACCACTGGCCATCACCAAGAACTTGATGTGAATGTTACACCCATCATGTCAAACACCCCTGAGCATGAATCTAGTCGAATAAGGAAATTGGAAAAATTAATAAAAAGGAATTAAGCTAACAAGTTGTAATTGAAAAGTATTTAATATAGATTTTATTTTTATATGTTTGATTCCTTGGCTACTATTTATTTTATTATTCTTTTGAATTTTAGTTGTTGAATGCTTTATTACAGTATCAAAGGTAGATCCAGGTTTTATATATTGGGGCCCATTTCATTATTTTTTGTGAAAAATTGAAGCATTGATAGTTAGAAGATCAGTGCGTAAAAGATAAATTGACTCACAAACCAAGAAAATCATAAAAAATTAAAATATTTTGTGAATGTTTTCTTGCAAATTATCACTTAAGCTAATTTGAATTTCATAAAAAGGGCGTTTTTATGTATTTAATTTTGTGAGGGGGCAGCAAAAGGGCCCCAATTTTTGTCTGGATCAAACCCTGAGTATATTTCCGAGTTTAAGCCCAGGGTAGTTTGTCTGTGAAAAATTTGCCAAAAATTCAAAACATGTGTAAGCAGAGTTAAAATTTTCTGCCATTGCTTGCATGAATCACCAACGTAAAGCTCTGAATATATCACAAACCATGGAAATTGCTGGCCAGCCAAAGAGCCTTTTCTTGCCATAGGACGAAGCCCTGTTAGTTTATGGCTTCTTTACAATTTAGAAAATGAAAAATACCCATTCTGCCTGAATGTAATAATTTGCCAAAAAGACATTCGAAAAGATTAGCCGAGACCATGGGGGAATGAGGAAAGAAAAGAATATATATCTGCATTTAAACTGACCTCCAACTCGCAATGAAAACTTTTCCAAAATCTCTCTGCTTAATATACTGATATATGGAGGGCTCAGAATAAAAGTGGACCAAGTCCACTTTTTGTCATTTTTGAGCAATGCTATAACATGCACCAACTATGTAAAATTTCAGTGCAATAATGAACCAAGTCCTAGATCTGATAATATCTGCTAGGCAGCAGCAAGTTCTGTTGCGTTAACAGGTAATTTTGTTATGAAGCTTTAACTTTAAACGTCTGTAGCTCAAAAGAAGCTAAAGTGGACTTGGTTCACTTCTATTCTGAACCCTCCATATACAGTATTTATAAAACTGGAAGATTTGTGTTGTAAGTTTATGCAACCAAAATCTATGTGTTACAATTTTTTTTTAATTTTCTTCACTTTTTATTTTCAAGCTTCACTTTTTATTTTTTTTCACACAGGGAACTTGAGAGTAAAATATCTTATAAAATTATTAAAAACAAAAACAGGAATGAAGTATACATTTCAATATACTTTAAGTATTGGTTTGCTGTGGTACAAGACCAAACAAGAAAATGCCTTAAAAGTTTGTAAATAAAAACGCTCTCAAAAGCATAGTTTTGCACTGCATCTTAAGCAAACTTATGAAGCAAATCATTTTAAAATTCACGCTCCATTGATTATACTAGTTGGTTCACATTCTCCATTAACTATGCCCTTTTCACAGCCAATATCTTCAGGAAGAATCACATGCATAGAAGATTCATAAAAGGACCACTCTTCCTCAGGTATTCTAAAGCTAATCTCTCTAACCTTATCAATCTCTAAACCCACCAGGTAATTTTCTCTGAAGTGACATGGGTCATAGGTGAAAGTTGTGTTGTACGAATTCGAAAATTCTTTCGGGAAATTGTTGATTGTCTCTGTAAAGTCCTTCATGACAAGTCCTGGTACCAGCTCTATGTTCTGGTGGTAGGGCATATCTTCAACTTCAACCTCTTCGGCAGTGAGCCTTTGATCGTATGATATGGAGCTTTCGTAGGACTTCTCACCGTTGGAAAGACTGCAAGACCTGTTGTAGGTCGCTGAGGAAGCTTTGGACAAGACGCCGTCCATCACAAAGCAGGTTCTCTTTGGTATTAGCTTTGGAACAAAGGTCACGCCTGTGCAATAGGACTTCTCTGCATTGGAGCAGCGGGAACTTATAATCACAGTTGAAGAGCAAGGACCTTCCTTTAGTAAGGAAATTCCTTCCGTGTATGATTTGTGAATCATGGTGTTTGGTAATTGTCTTTCAGGCTCTTATACCTGAAAAAAAATTATACTATTGAGTAATGCAAGTAAAAAACTTTTCAATACTCTTAATGAATGAGCACTATATTACATTGATATTATAAGGGGACATCCATAAATTACGTGAGGCGTTTTTTTCCAAAATCTGGACCCCCTCCCCCGGACGCGATATTCCACAATGACTAACTCCCCAGCGCTAACGCCGCCAAGGGTGCCAAACGAGTCGCTTTTCCAAATACGCCAAACCTTGCGGTTCTCGCGTCTCGCAATTTCTCTCGTTTAACGAGATTTGCTGTAATATTTTTTTCGCTGCGTCTCGTTTAAAGAAAGGAGTGCGAGTGTTGTGTCCTGTGATTTTAACCCTGAGGAGCAGAGTACTTAATTATCGTTTTGAATAAATTTCTAATATAATTATTGTTATTATTCCAAATAAATATTGTCGTATAAATGTGTTTTAAGTTTTATTTACAAATTTTCGTATAAGCAGTTACATTTTTTTGTGCATTATCTTATATGTAATCAATTTATTAACCGCCTATAAAATGATACCTTCTTACTGACCATTCATAAATGGTTGGGTTAAAAAATTCTTTTGGGCCTGAAAGAATAGCTAGAATGAAAAAAATAGTGTTGAAGAATAGTTCCCTCAATGAGACTTTGTAAAACAATTGTGGTAGTAATTTTAATATATTTTGTTAGAAATTCTAAACAGTAGTATTAATATAAAAAATTTTATCAATTCGAAATGCATTCCCAAATGTGAATAAGCAATTCAAAAGGGGTCTTTTTGAAAAATATATTGAATTGAGGAAAATCTCAACTTTGTACGCAACTCTGTAAATTAATATATTTACCTGATATGTTGAAGATTAACCTGCAGTACTATAAATTGAATATATTAATACAAGAAATTATGATATTTTCATTCGCAGTTAAACTTGTATAATTTAACCCTGATGACTTTCCATATTTATGCTTATTAGGTATTTATGTACTATACTTCTTAATTAATCATTAGGTAATTAGCTGTCTGAGAAGTTAAGATAGCCAATTAACTTTAAGTAACTAAAAAGTGGTAGGCCACATATTACGTCAGTACCCTATTTTTGTGTAGAATCACTAAAATTTTATTCTAAGGGTATTAATTCACAGATAAATTTCTTAAAGTAGACGTATTGTCTTTTCAGAAATCTGCTCTCAAATCCTGCATTTCAATTTAGTTACATATTTTAGCTATAAATACATGCTTTTTCTATATATTATTTTATTTTTGGGTATTTTATGAATAATTACCAATTTTGCCCAAAATGTAATATATTATGTAGTTGCACATCTAAATTTGCTGGTTAAATCTAAAAACTCAATGCTAAATTTAGTTATAGTAAGTTGTGTGTCAATTGGAAAGGCTCCATTTCACGTTTCCCATTTCAGTCGAACTTTTACCTAATAGGTGTTTTTTCAGTACTTTTTCATTTAGTTGGAAAAGTTGATAGAGAGAAATTACAAAATATATTACTAAAAAAACTACCAATAAGAACTTGAAAATTTAGAATTTTTAATGTTTTTGGAATTTATGAAATAAAAAAAATATTACATTATTATACAGGCTTCACGCCTGTTGTTGGTTGACAATATTTGTATTTGTATTCTTATTTTCCAAATTTAAAGTACATACTTTGTAATGTATTGCATAAATACCTACAATAAGTACATAATATAAGTATTTACCTTTTTTAATTACATAGACTCAGCCCTAATAAAAAAATAAATTTCAAATGAACATTTTACATGATGACAATATTCCTTCAGCTATATATCTGTGTACAATTTATTTAATTATTCTTTAATGTTTTTATAATTTATTAAATAAAAAAATTAATATTACATTATATTCTTATTTTCCCTAATTTAAAATACATTGTAATGTTTAATTGCATATGTACATATTACAAGTACCTTCTTTTTTTAATTACATAGACTCACAGCCCTAATCAAAAATAAATTTCAATTGAATATTTTACATGATGACAATATTACCTTGAGCTATATATGTGTGTACCAATTTATTTAATTATTCTTATTCCATAAGAATTTTGTTAAAAAGACACTGGATTTAATGGGAAAAGGTATCAAATGTTACTTAAAAGTAATATTATTAACATGCTGTGAAAAAAATGCATGAAGAATAAATATAGTAAAGCAGAAAAATTTATTTAGTTATTAATTATCTTGTATAATGTATACAGTTTTCTTTAAAACTGTTTAAATTTATCACACGAATTCACGATCAAAGACGAGCTAACAAGTACAAAACAACGCACGTGACGTACTTGCTGTGTGTGGAATGCGGGTTGCCGCATTGGGCGAGAGAGGGTTGCCAAAAGCGACCGGGCGAGTAACTCGTTTGGCACCCTTGGCGGCGCTAGCGCTGGGGAGTTAGTCATTGTGGAATATCGCCCCCCGGACCTGGAAAATGTTGTAACCTTCCCCCGAACCTAATAGAATTTCCCCAAACCTTAAGTACTGCTCCTATGGAGCTGGCAGGGGCTTCCCCCGAACCAGGTTCGTAGGTTCGGGCACTTTTTCCAGGTTCGCCCTCCCCCCTTGGTGAGATTTTGCTGGACCCCCCCTCCCCAAGTAAGATTTACCTACAACTTTTTAAAAATAATTTGCAGTATCTTATCTGTGTGTATTCCTTTCTCATACTTAAAAAAAAGAAAATCGTATAATTTCTAACTTAAAAAGTTGACGTGAGATTTTAATCGACCCCCTCCCGATTTGGTGAGATTTTTCCAAACCCCTCCCCCCCCCTTTTTGACCTCACGTAATTTATGGATGTCCCCTAAAATGCTTCATGTAAATTAGTAATTTACATTTTGTTTCAGTAGATATACATCATGAAAGTTCATCAGTGCCTTTATACTATATTCAGCAGGTATTTGTGCTAAAGATAAAAAAGAATGGATTGGGGTTGGATAAGCACATCTTTAAATTTATTGATGTGCTTTTTTAGAGAAGGCAGGGCATGAAATTTCAGTTCAAAAGGTATTACTAAGAATAAATTTGTAAAAGCCACTAGGTTAGGTAACCAGAGTATAAATAACTTTATAATAAAATATATAACTTTTATTTTAGGAAACACATTTAAAAGATAAAATTTACTCTACTGACTTAAATATTTACTAGTTAATTGTGAGTGGAGATAATAGACATTTAAAGCGTTTTTGGGAAAGAAGTATCTTGGGTTATTCCTTTAAGTTGTCTCAATTATTCAATTGGTTCAGGGGGCAATCGAGATTTTATTAATTAGAAAAATAAAACTTCTTTCAAAAGTAAAACTTAATGATCCGATTTGTATGATTTAAGTGTAAAATTTTTTTGTTGAGAGATATTTGAAATATTCTTGTTGAAAATTCTAAAATTATCAAATTTTAAGCTTTTTTTATTTCCATGAAAAAAGTTCTCTTTTCAATTTATTTCTAATACTAAAAAGCCATAATAAATTATGGCTTTAGCTATAAATTAAGGTTTTCCAACAATTTTGTTATAGAGCAATTAATGAGAAATACTTCACAAGAAAGGCTTTGGTTTGAAATAAAAAGTTTGTTAAAGTCCGTTTTCCTGCAATACATCAAACGTTAGAATTCGATTTCACCGATACTGCTTGTAAACTCAGCTTCTCCACGTTAATAGGTTGCATTGCGGTAAAGCCAATTGATCAATAGAAGTTGTTTTTCCGCAATACAACCAACAGAAGATAGGAAGTCAGTTTTACAGTCAGAGTCACAACGAAACTAATTCTCTGCGCAGGGGCGTAGCGAAGGGGGGTCTCAGGGTCCGGACCCCCCCATGGGCCCGACCCAAAATTTTTGAACCCTTTTTTAGGCTTTAAATATTCCAGTGCCTACTCAAAAGAGGGCGTCATTGTCCCTTAAAAGTGTCTAAAAAACACCTTTTTTGCATGCTAAAATGTAAAATTTTCCGGGGAACCCCCGGTTTCCCTATAACAAACGTATTAATTGAGGGATGATATAAGGGGAGGGGGTGATAAAGGGTACTAAACGAGTAAACCAAACCCTGTTTTAGGGTCAAATTTCCAAACAAATTTTGGGGGAGTACCCCCTAACCCCCCTTGGGACTTTATTATAAACAACTTTTTTTATGATGGTTTGTCAAAACACAAAACTCCTAGCAAATAATAAATTCCTGAAAATATTATGTTCGAAATTCGGATTAGGTGTACAAAAACGAGTTGAAAACCTGCTTTTTAGACTTGAATTTCCAAAAACTTTCTGGGGGAGATCCCCCAAACCCCCCTTAAAGTAATTCGAACACGATTATTTACAACCTTTTCCATATTATATTCATTGAAAAGATTCAATTTGATTTTCAAAATTTTTAGTCCCCCTCCCAAGAAAAACACAAATCCTGGATCAACTACTGCCTCAGAAACGTCAGATTTTATGTTTTTTTCCTTAAAAATTACCCGGCTTACAGGAAGCGGTGCTCCTCGGTTATTACCTCATAAATGAAGAAATTATATTTCTTGACGGTCTCTGTACTTAATAAAAAATTATGTGGATCAGAACTTTCAATCGAAGTAATACTTCATCTTAATTATTACACTAATTATTAATAAATTATTAACTATATTAATTAACACAGAGAAGAAATCAAAAGTAATTTGAAAATTATAACTTTATTTCACTAATTGTAGAAACTTTTTGATATCCAATGGTAAATTTTTGCCACTGGACCCCCCCCCAAAGGAAAATCCTGGCTACGCCACTGTCTCTGCGCACTCATGTACTAGTTTTAAAATCGACAAACTATAACCTTGTTGATTTAATTTTGTGAAGGAGCCTCAAAAGGTGAAGCTATTATTTCATTAGTTTTGGATGTATGGGTTGGTTTTCACCTGATTTTCAAAGCCAACCTTAAATATCAGAAAAATTTTGCATTAATTGTAGAAATATAAAAATATTAAGACATTTTAAAAGAAATTTTGCTTGGAACCTGAAAGTTTGTGACAAAACTAATTCCTGTCTGATAAGAAATGTACTATATTATTGCAAACTAAAAATCAACTCTATGGAATTATGTTTTATTTTCTAAGATGTTCCTCTAAAATAAAAAAAAACTAATGGGCTGATGTGACCAATACCATTTTATGCACGACTTTCCTAGGTAATAAAAACTGTTTAAATTGTTTCTCTAGTTTTATTCAGAGTTCAAAAAACTGATTTTAAGAAAAAGTTCTTGAAATTTTAAAAAACTTGCCCTATATTTAATATTAACTCTAAATACAAGGTTACAAGTTCGGGACAGTTTTCCATTGTACACCTAAGGACTTGTTCATTTCTTCCCTATAAAAATTTATTAGGGTGATAATAACATAGATAAATTAGCTATAATTATATTTAATATCTCACAAGGTTAGATAATTCAACAATTAAACCTTTATCTCCTATGAATAAAGCTTTATTTTTCATGACCTTAATCTTTCATACTCTTATACCCGTTGAATTGCCTTTCTCCTGAGAAAAAAGAACCCCCGAAAGGTAGAATGGTATCTATCGTTTGAACTGAAGCCGTTGAGGTCACGTGATTTGTATATTAAGTACTTCTCAGTACAATGGCCACATTTTCCGCCTTAACAATCGGTAAGCTAACGACAATAACATCGAATTCGAAAGAAAATAGCCTTGACACGGGGACTTTTCTTACTACCAAGTTAACAAAGAAATTCTAGTGAGTGACAGCCCAGAAACTCTCTTGGATATATCCTGCTGCCAGAATAACGCAGACATGCGCTATTAAGTGCACGAAAGGTCTTCAGCCAGTGTTCGTGTTTCAACTTCAGCTCTCCTGACATTGCACACCTGGGATGTCTGGTCTCCGAAAGATAAAATAAACACGCCGCTAGTTAAACGGGCAACTATAACAAAAAGTTGAAATGTCTGACCCTTCCTAGGAGGATTCAAATGACCTCCGTTCATTTTAGTGAAAGTCAAGGTCTTGTGAAACTTTCGTCTTCTTCTATATGCATTCATTCTTATCTGATTTATTTCCCAATGCCAATTATATTATCCTTGTCGTTTCTTCAAATTTCACTATTGAGTTAGAAACTTGTTTTGCTCTGTGGTATATATTGTGGTATTCTATTTGATTGTGGTTATATTTGTTACCCACATTCGCCTATTTTTGTTTGAGGTATATAAGTTTAGAAGATCCTTTAACATCGTAAGAAATTTTCAGAAGAATCTTTCGCTAGAGACGAAAAACCGGCCTTTAGCTATTTTTATCGGGACAGAAAAATCCACACGCAAGTAGTTTTAATACTGTGTACCATCATGAAAATATTTTAGTTTTCACTGTGTTAAAAGTATTTTATGGTACATTTTTAATAAAATAATGTAATTTTGAAAAAACTCAATTATTTTCATCAGGAAATATTTCATTTTACATTTTGCTTATATTTGAGCCCTAAGCGTGAGGCTTAGAGATTATTATATATTTCTTATACCACTTGGTTTTATCCTAGATTGCAATTCAATATGAAAATTATGCTAATTTCTATAACTTAACCCTACAATGCATGATTTTTTAAATTCACTTGAAAATCATTTATGTGACTTCTATTATGGTGTAAATTAGTAAAAAAATACTAAAAAAATTAATTTAATTTTTTTTCTACTTTTTATTGGCAAAAAACTTTGTCCTTGTGAAATTAATTTTAAAGTGAAATAAAACCAAATGCTCTAAAAATATAAAAAAGCAACTTATCTTTTCAAAACATTTTTTTTCAAGTTGAAATTTTTTTTTATTTTAATTTACATGGTCCTTTTATTTTGGCGTTTTCTATGTCTTGACTTTCGTCTCACTAGCTGCTAACAAATGTCTCAAAAATGTACCCCTGCTGTGATCTACTGGCAGTCTAAAGTGCTAATACAATAAAATGTTATATCTATTGTACTTATTGCATGGTGTTGCTGTTTGTAAATGAAAGTTCGAGTAGGAAATGGGGAAAATGTCGTGTTGCCAAATGGCAACAGTATGCACTGTAGGGTTAAATACTGACTGATTTATCGACGGTTAATTTTCAATTTAAAGTCATAGAAATTCAATCTTGACCCTAGTCGAGCAAACCGTAGTTCTTGGTTTTTGCTTTTTCTTATGGAACTTACTTTTTCTTATAGTGAATTTCCTCACTATTTTAAGGGCTAGATAATAATTTTATTAACTGATTTTAATTTGCCATGTAACCCTCCAGAAAACCCATTCCCCAATCTCTGAAATACTCCATTCTCTTTCCATCCCATCAATGCAAATGTGCCCACGCACAATTTTTGTTTTGTTTTTACGTATTATGCCGTCGACTGTGCCGCTTAATCCGAAAATGTTTAAAATCCCATCATGGACTGTTCTATAACTGTACCGCTGAATTTAACGGCTGCTGAACGGTTGACGGTATAAAATACGTTACTTCTTTTTAATCCCAACTATATAAAAAAGTGAATAATTTATTTTCCCTAACTCAAGATGCTAGAATATTCAAATCTACGCATGGCACACCTGACAAATCGTCAAGATATCCCTACTATTTATAGAAGAGATGACATTTTTCTCAAAATAACATTTTAAATTTGGGCATGGGATAGAAGTTTGAGATAAGGCGTCAATCACAAACACGCGAGTCAAACCAGCCATATATATAAAGATTATCCTTTGCTTGTTCTAAAAGACACATAAGGACCCCTTTGATTCGAACATCATGGTGACGCACTCAGCTGAATGAGAAACTCGAGATGGAATGCGGAGTTTTTCCCCATGTTTAGCTCAAGTGGATAGAAAAAAACTACATTCATCTTCTATCATCTCAAGAAAATCCTTATTCAGGCCTCTACTCTTTGAGATATCTTGTTTCAATCGAAACGTGTATTTTTGGTTCAAGAATCAAGATGGGGAAAAAATTAGAAGCATTTAAAAATTATTCAACCGACACTTAATAGGAATATTTGATAAGTAGTCCGAATTTTTTTGTTTATTAATAAATTCTTCTCCTTAATATCCAATATAAATGTTTAGAAAAACATTAACTGTAAACTCAGCCCCGGAAGCTAAGCTGATTGCCCCCCCCAGTATGAAATTCCTTCTCAGTCATGGAAAATTAAGTGTAAAGGCTCGTGGTCTTTGTTATTTGTAAACCACCTATATAACCCTTACCCTTTTTCTAACCTAGATAAGTTAGCTCAAACTGGGGCTATAAATTTTCAACCTACATTAACTCACTGACCTAATTCCAACCATGGGCCAACGATGAGACAATATTTAACAAGATAGCGGGTTCCAATAACATACACACTATATTGAGCAAATCCAATATTATCTTTCTTCCCAACCTCAACACTTAGCGGGCAGTAAAATCCATCTACCCATACCAATTATGCTATCTATACGATGAAATTCAATGTTAAGTTTTTTGAATGACGCTGAGCTTGGTTCAGTTTTTTTATATTGCTTGCCTTTTTTATAGAAAATGTACTACTTTAACTCTTTATGTCCCGACGGGACTTGAAAGTCCCACTTCCTAATGTTCCAAATTCGCCCAATTTTCGTCATGCAAGACATATTTAGTTTACTTATAGTTGCAGTTACGTAAACTTGACATATTTTGAATGAGGAAAATAATTTGGGGCATAAAGGGTTAAGACAATACAATTTTCATAAAGAAGCACAATTCCGGAAAATATATTCTAGCACTTCTACAATTCTTGACTGCAAACATGTAAATTTGATGGTGACCAATGTGTGAACAGCATCATGGCCATCGTCTTTCTCACTATCATTTTTAAACTATCGAAACAAACTCATAACCCTAATTTAATTACTAAACCCTATTTTATATACCAAGGATATCAAAGCAGATTCATATGCTAACCACTCTAAAATATTATTATTGGACTTTCAAACTTAATAGACGAGATTAGTGTGACGTTTTTTGTTTTGTTTGGAAACGTAAATTCAGTCTGTGATTGGTTCCGTGAACTGTACGGACAGTACGGATCCGTATGTAACCAATCACGGATCGAATCAACGTTTCCAAACAAAACAAAAAACGTCATCACTAATCTCGTCTATTCAAGTAAAGTCAGATCCTGTAACTGTATAGTAAATAAAGGACTAGGGTATGAGAGGGGTTTGGGGGACCTCCCCCAGAAAACTTTTGGAATTTTTCCCTCCTAGAGGGGCAATTTGGTTAAAAATTTTCAAATTGCCCCCCTAGAAAATTAAATTGCGCCCCACGTTGGGAAACACTGCTGTAACCAAAGCTCACCGTAACATCAAATTAATTTCTCACCAATAATGCGGGTTTAATTCAGGTGGTTAAAGATTAATCGCAACTAAATTTGGTGACATCCCGACTGGACAAGGCGGATGCGACACGTTTCCTGCGGTTTCGTGACGGAAGAGTGGAAAATGACAAGATAAATTCGGAGCCCGCGGCCATTTATGGAAAAACTCGCGTGCTATCGGTATAAACAAAGGAGGATTCTCACACAGCCCTTGTTGTGATCATTCCGAAGCAGAGGATTCGGATCAATACACTTGCCGAAATCCTTTCTGGGATTGTTTGATGTACAGAGGGGAGTCCGCGGGCTGATTTGAGACTGAGAGCAACTAGTTTAAAGAGTTAGTTCTATTCGTTATTAAGGTTTGTTCTTTTTTTTAAATTTTTATTATCCCTAGTGCATAAGCACAAATACATAGACAAAAGCAAAAGTACAAGAATTTAGATTATGCCAAATAAGTCGAAAACATTAAGGAAGTCCAATATTTTTTGTGAAGGGGTAGCAGAGAAAAGTTCCTCCATTGAAACCTCCATGCATTGAAGAAGATGCTCTGGCGAAACCTGATCCATATTGCAGATGGTACAGGTTGGAAAAAGGTTTGTTCTCAACAACGGGAAGTGCAACCCTTATATCAGGGGGTTCTCAAACTTTAGAACGTTGCGACTTACTTTTAAGGGGCCATCCATAAATTACGTGAGGTCAAAAAGGGGGGAGGGGTTTGGAAAAATCTCACCAAGGGGGGAGGGGGTCGATTAAAATCTCCCGTTAACTTTTTAAGTTAGAAATTATACGATTTTCTTTTTTTAAGTATGAAAAAGGAATACACTCGGATAAGATACTGCAAATTATTTTTAAAAAGTTGTAGGTAAATCTTACTACGGGGGAGGGGGGAGATTCCGGATTTTGTCCAGATTTTGGAAAAAACGCCTCACGTAATTTATGGATGCCCCCTAATAAATGAAATCTACAGCGACCCACCTCGTCTTCATTTTATTTCTATATTCCAGATTCAAATTTTATTCTTAGATTTGGGAAATAACTCACTTGATCCTTCAAAATGGACCCTTAAAATTTCTAAAAAAATACAAAATCTAATCGATTTCTATTAAATTTATCAATATTTTTGTAGTAGACTAAATAAACGGGGAATTTAGAAATTTCATAGAGGTAGTCATTTGGAAATATTGCTCATAGGATTTTTTTAAGTCCGTGATATCCTCATTAGGAGAGTCAGCTCAGCTGATAGAGCGAAATCCCCATCGACAGAGCTTTGGGGTATTCGTGACTACTCAAGGCCATCCTGTATGGAAAACCCCACAGAATATCCCGTATCAAATCATTATTGGTTTTAAGCTACTCACTTATTTTACCTTAACACGAATTCTGATGCTTTTTTCCGACCCCGTTAGCAAAATTTAAGGGTTTCTACCTACTTGATTCAAGCAGTTTTTTTATAATTAAAATTAATCGCTGGAATAGAAAGGTGCATTCTTTATTGAACTCTTTAACTCATGCGTACAAAGTTGATCAAAACAAGGAATCAAATTAATCAGTTTTACTATTAAAAGCGAGATAGGATTTTACCGCAGAGTTTCTTCAATGACACAATTGATCATGACGCGCGAGTGGAAAATTCCTCAGCATCAGGTTACATGAGACATGTCACAAACACGCTATTGAGTCATTCATTCTTCTGAGCTATAGTTTCGACCTCCAGCTGTAGTAAAATGAACAGAAGTAGAACCCTGCGATTCTCTAAAAAGAGTGTTTTTTTACTATGAAACTTCATGTTGATATTAATTTTCTGTAAGGAGATTGTTAATGATTATATCTGCTGTAAGGTTTGGGGGGATAAACGTTTGAGTATAATATTAATAAGTAAATCAAATCCATGACCGTAGCAAGGATTCCTATTGAGGTAAAGAAGTTCATTATCATTTTTCATTTAAATTTATTTTACTATTTTATTCATAAATTTCGATATTGTTTTTATAACTACAGCTTACTTAGACAAAGAATAAAAATAATGACGACAAAACCTGGACCTATTTCTATTTCGGAGGCTACTGGTCCCTTTGTGTCCCTTCTCCCATTAATCGGATTTTCTATAAATACTAATTCAGTAACATAATTTAAAGTTTCTCTTAAATTCAATTCATTATTTAAATTACTACTTGCATTTTAACAATTTCAATACGGCGGGACATGTGATATGTTCCTAAATTTAAACATTAGCTTGTAATAGCCTTGTTGTTGAAACGTGGTTATGGGATCGTTTAAGCGACCTTCAGACAGTTATTTCATTGTAATTTAATTATACTTGAAGAAATATATATTTTTGCTGTAACGAAACGCACCAAACTGATTTTTTTGCCGTTTTGAAAGGATTAAAATAACATCAAATGTGATCAAAATTTATTTCAAAGTTACTAATATGTTCAAATATCGAATCACTAACTACTGTATAAAAATTCGATTAAACGAGTAGTTGAGAACTTCCGTCAGTAGATCGAAAATTTCGGATAAAAGTTAGACTTAAAAACTAAAGTTATTGCAAAAATCTTTACACTACTTAAACCATTACACATGTGGAAAATAATTAAACGTGTTACTATTTAATTCAGATAATTTAATTACCAAATACAGAATAAATTGTTTTCAACGGATGTCACTCAGCCAGAAAAAATGAAATGTAAATATTTATCTATGACACACATCATATTATTATCTATAAGTCCCAGGCTTAGGTTGGAAGATTTGATGAAAATTCTTTGAGATGATCAAGGTTTTTATGTGTGCAGTACTTGGTAGTACTTACTAAAAATAGAAGTTTCTGAATTTATTTTCAACCCTTTTAAGTCATTACCACCCCAAATCAGGCATAGGACTCGTTTAGGAGCGTTAGGAGTGAAAGGGTGTTTAAAAATTGTGAAATTTTGTCAATGATTTAATCAACTTTCAACAACAGGAAATCAAATTCAAAACATGCATTTTTTAAGCCAATTTACGAACCTTATATGGGGTATCCAAAGGTGGAATTTCAACTATTTGTTTTGATTACCGATACATAAAAATTTAAAAATTATTTCTTTAACAAGTCGCGTTTAAAAAGAAAATCGTCGATTTTCATCTATACAAAATTTTTCTCTGCAAAAAAACATAAAATCAACTAAAATTAATCATAATTATTAAATTGTTTTTCAGGGAAGATACCGTAGCTAATTTAGTTGTTAAAATAAGAAAAACTGCAAATCGTGAAAAATTCCAGTGGCAAGAATTAAGTTAAAAATAAGATCCCCAAATACCAATAGATTTTCAAAAATTTCTGATGAATACACTTACCATTTACGATAGACACTCCTCTCTAGACGAGTCGGCGTAGCAGTAGAGTGCTATATAGCAGGTGGTGGTTTCCACTCATTTACCAACTTCAGTGAACGGACTGAAGGTCTTCGCCATGACGTCACTAACAGTTTAATCAGTGATGTCACTTCCACCAATCCGAAGCAACGGTTTCAATTCTGCGAAACTCAAGTTCCGCCTTTTGCTTTTCTCTTTTATTTTCGGTTTGCTGTTTTTCTTTTCCGACGACGACGGCGATTTTTCGCGCGAGTTTTTTGTTTTCGTTTCTTCGTGCGATGGCTGCGGTTGTTTTTTTAAATTCGTGTTTCGTGAGTGGACAATGCATGGTGTCATTGGCGGCTCGTCCATTGGAGCGTGTGAGCCACCAGGGGGAAAACAAAATAAATTGATCTAATAGAATAAATGAAAATAGTAATGGAAGTCACATGCTCCAATGTATGCGTATGTGCTCTATAAGTCACATCTTTTTTTCCTCTCTAATTAGTTTCGAAATAATTAAATTCTAAAGTTTCAGTCGTTTTAACACTTTTCAGATTTTTTTTGTTGTTGTTAAAAAATAAAAACAAATCACAGCAGAATTATAATATTTTAAGGGAACCAGGAAGTCCAAAACCTTCAAAAATTCGATTTTTTAATTTTTATTTGATAAAATAGTAGGTTTCATGACGATTCCAAAAATGTATAATACATATACCTTTAGGACCGAGATCCCTCAGAAAATGGGGGTACAAGATGTAAACAATCACCACCACTAATGTTCCATTTTAAGTTCTTTTGCATTTTTCTCAAAACCTGTTTTTTTTTAACTTTAGGTTAGCTCTTACAAAATACTAATCAATGAAATTGCATGAAACTTGGTACAAATATTCGTTTTATATAAGTGCATTCAGTGAATATCATTTTATACAGTTTATGTTGCAATAATTTTTTTAATTAAGCAAAAATACGAGAAAAATCTGCTGTTTTTTGCTGCGTTTTAAAATTTTAAGTTCAGCATTTTTTTTAAAAAAAGTATTCATTAAATTGTTTTAAAAATTAGTTCACTAAATTGAATATACATTTCTCTACATGGAAACCTATTTATTTTGCTAAAAAACAACATAGAATTTTCTATATGCTAACCTTTCTAACCCCATCCATCGGAAGACTCGTATGATAATATACTTTTTCGACTTCCTATTTTAAAAAATAATATGATAATATGTAATTAATTTTTGTCATTTTAGGATGACAAAAGACTGTTAGTTAACACAACCAATTTTTATTGTATTTGAATAACTTTTACTATATAATTTCGGGTCTCGAAATATTGTAAAATTAGCGTATTTTGCATGGCTGAGAACGTCCTGGTTCCCTTAAAGCTACATACTCTCATTTGTCACTAAAAGAATGTCTATTCATTTTTAAAATTTTAATTAGCTACCGAATTCAGGTTAAATGATTTTTTTCTCCTTACGATTATTCCCACAGAGAAAAAAATAACAGAAGGTCCAAAACGCTTTTTTCAAATGCCATCGGGTGATAGAGAGCAGCCCTGCAAATATCAGTATGATTGACAGCATACAATTTCTGTACAATTTGGAGACGAGTGGTCAGGGGCGGATCCAGGATTTGGTGTTGGGAGGGCCAAGAATTTAATCTTCTTGATGATCTTAACATGGAAGAGGTAGAGAATTATCCTACTCCAACAACTAAAAGGGGGGTCTGTGGGTCCTCCCCCATAAAATTTTTGAAAATTTAAATAAAAAACAACCTTTTCAACTCATTTTGATACGCCTCATCCGAATTTCGGATATAGAATTTATGGTAGAATTTTTGGGTTTTGACGAACTTTTTAAAATTTAGTTGTAATCAGTGATAATTTTAACGCCTCTGAGAGCGTATTTCACGCATTGAAAATAGGAAATACGCTTTTAAAAACTGGCCAGGCGTATTTTTACGCTTTGAATTTTGGTTTTGCTTAAAAAATGCATGGCACCCCATCGAAATCAAAAAAAAATTTCTACTCAAATTCGTAACATTAAATAAATATTTCATTTAGAATGTTTAATGTAAAATAAATTATTTTATTTATAATGTTTAATATTTTCTACTTATATTAACAGATTCTATTATTGGTAAAACCAAAATAGCATTCTCATTTTTTTCTATTTCAGTTTGTCCATTAAAAAAGCGTTTTTATAAGAAATGTGTCTCTTTATGTATATTTTATGCTATTTTCGTATTTCACTCCTCATTAATGAATTTCACGCCTCCTAAAAAAGTCAAGGAGTATTTTTACTCCTCCAAAAAAATCCTAAGAATAACACTGGTTGTAATAATAGAGTTACCCCAGAAATTTTTAGAAAATTCGACCATAAATAACAGGATTTTAACTCATTTTGGTGCATAAAATGCCATATTATACAATACAGTGTAAAACTTTTCATATGGGGGGGCTTAAGCCCCCTAGTCCCCCGTCTGGATCAGCCAGTGCGTGTGTTCATTCAATCTGTCACTCTCAATGAACCATGACAGGATTCGACGATTGGGATTCTTTTTCTCCGCCTCTCGTGAGAAACGACATCGACATTAATCCGAACATACAAAGACCTATTAATTTCCATCATGCTCTAATTTCTCATCAACTTAATTGTTAAGATTTATAAGTTTTGAAAATTGTAGTGTCTGTATAAAAAATAACTCTGTAAATATGACTATTTTATTTTATGTCTCGCGACCCCCCTAGGCATGCCCCGCAACACCCCAGGGGGTCGCGACCCACAGGTTGAGAACCCCTGGCCTATGGCCATGGACTCTTTGTTCTGGTACTCTGTAGTTATTCCAATTTCATGTAATTAAAAAAAAGTAAGACTTTGATAACATCATAAAGCTTTATTTCCATACAAACCAACTGCGACATTTTTACCATCTATGCGAAATGCGAACAATAACAATCAACAGTTCATAACAAATGCAAACTTCTGAAATGTTTCACTAATTTCTACATCTATTATACGTTGCCCTTGTCTAGGATGTGCTGTAACCTCTGTATATAGGTCTGGAAATGCAAATCTCAAGCATGTGAGAGGACAAAATGATTATGATACACAATCTACTCTACACTTTTACATATAATTATAAGTTATAGCAAACACATACAATGTTCAACTTGATTATATACTTTTCCAAACATATTTTGTTTTACACAATCACGCTTATAAAGAAAATTATACAAATCGAATCACAAATGTAAACATCTTATAAAAACATCAAACAGCTTCCCCATATTCTACTAGCATAATAATACACTTAAAAGTGTTTTACAGGCATAGTTAGCTAATAAATATGCATTAGGGTGGGTCGAAAAAACACTTTTTTCGAAATTCGTTGGGCCTTAGGGGGGATTTTTGGCCAAATGTCTTCAATAATACGTAAAAAAATTTTCAGATCGATGCGACTATTCTTTCACTTGCCGCCGAGCGCTCAAAGTTCAAAATTTTAGAAAAAAACCTGACATTTTGAAAATTTTGCAAAAAAAATTTTTTTTGGAAATATTCAAATTGTTAGCAAGGATTTGAATCATAATGGAATCAATATAACGTATAAAAAATTTGAGATTGATAGGACCATTTCTTCAGTACCCGGCTGGCCCCTCAAAAATGAAAATTTGACAAAAAACACCCAATTTTTAAAGTATGTCGGCGAATGCTGATATTAAGCAAAATGAAAGGATTTAATTATGTTTTTCGTCTTGACACCGTGAAAATGACATGAGTTTCTAAATATTTCGAGATCCTTCGATAATAATGGAAGATTTTAGCCTTATGGAAAACCACAAAATGGCGTAGACTTTAATATACAATATGTATAATCTCAATGTTTTGTTGGCTGTGGTCAACCACCTTGCATGATGTAGTTTTCCAGGTTTTCTGTCAGCTAAATATTGAGGGCAATCCCCTGAATATATAGCTTTGCACATATTGAGAAGATACTGCTGATCTGAGCTGAGATCACTTGCTTCCTCCAGGTCTAGTTCTTTGATCCATTGTACCGGAAGGGGATCAAAACTTTTGACGGTAAGATTTTCCTCCATTTTTCTTGCCTGTATTAATTCCTGTGCCGTCGCACCCCATAATTTGTAGATTACATAAATTTATTCCTTTCTTTTGGAAAAATTTAATAATGGCTTTTTGTTTGGAGTCTCCCTTTCCTGACTTAGGAGTACCTTTACCAAGGTATTTGGTTAAGTAGAGAAGTTGACAATTTCCTCTTCTCTCTCTGAGGTGTCTATTACATTTTCTCTCTTGTCTGTTGTTACATGTCCGATATCCTCCATAAGGAACGAAGCCAAAAGCGCAGCCTTTCTACTAGATGTTTTAGTTCTATAAACTGCAGTTGAGAAGGTGGGTAGCTGCAATCGCATTTGTTGAACTGGCTTAGCTATTTGTTTTGCACGTTTAGGAGGGATATAGTCTTAATCTGAAGTTGAAGACTCACTCTCTTTCATTGGACTTAAGTTTTCAGGACTACAATCATCTTCCGTCTTTTTACACAGATCTCGCTGAGCATCTCGTTGTAACTTTTTAAAACGTCGATTGGTTTCACGTTTATCTAAATTTCCAATCGTCAATTTTCTCTCTGCTCTTTGATTTAGCAGAAACGGAACTTCCAACAGCGGTACTTTTTTTTGTTTTTCACAGTTCCAGTAGGAAGGATTGGCACATTTACATGAAGCTTTGTCAAAGAGTGTTTTCTTGGCAAAACTCTGAAAATTTTCTATTTTTCTAACAACCCTTGAGTTATTATTTTACTGATATTTTTGAAGATTCTGGGCTTTATTGTCCAAGTCCATTTGCTGTCTTTCCCAAAAGGTAACTCCTTAAAACGTCTTCTACAGTAAGTAGATTAGCAACACACAATTCCTTTGGTAATCCAATGATGCTGTTTTAACATTGGACCGTAACCCACGCTTAGATGCCATAATTTTAAACTGCATGAAATGCGAACTGTCGCATGCACAAAAATGTCCCAAAACAAGGAAGCACTTAGGGTACGGTCACCCTGAGTGCAGGATCAGGTGTATCTCCCCGATCTCTTTGTGTGGTTAGGTGAGGTCAATTAGCGAACAAAAGAGTGGGGTAGATATCCAATGCCCGATAAAATCCGCCTGATATTGCGCTCAGGGTGACCGGGACCTTAGTGCTCTCTTCAAAAAGGATATCTCACTCAATAGCACTGTTTGTAAATACAACTACTTCGGGTTTAAGGATGCTTTCCCTGGGCGATGCAAGGGGGTGCGGTTAGAGGGGGCGGGCCATCTTGTAAGTCTAAATAGATGGACTGTCAGTTGTGGTGAGGTAAAATTATTTACACAATAAACTCCTTCCATTTTTCCTGAAATCAGTATTCGCCGACCACCTTTAAAAATTGTGTGTTTTTTGTCAAATTTTCATTTTTGAGGGGCCAGCCGGGTACTGAAGAAATGGTCCTATCGATCTCAAAATTTTTTATACGCTATATCGATTCCATTATGATTCAAATCCATGATAAAACTTTGAATATTTCCAAAAAATTTTTTTTTGCAAAATTTTAAAAATGTCAGTTTTTTTTCTAAAATTTTCAACTTTGGGGGCTCGGCGGCAAGTGAAAGAATAGTCGCATCGATCTGAAATTTTTTTTACGTATTATTGAAGACATTTGGCCAAAAATCCCCCCTAAGGCCCAAAAAATTTCGAAAAAAGTGTTTTTTCGACCCACCCTACTGTACACAGACACAAACATTTCATGGGGTACTGTTTTGCTTTAGGTTTATTTCGGTAGATGGCAGCACCACCAAAATATTTCGGAGGAGAGCTAAAGCGCTGTCTTTTTAAATAGAAGAATTTCCCTCGCAACCTATTTTTCGCTAGAAAAAAAGATTGCTAATAATTTAGAGCGAAAAAATACATTTATAAGCCATTGAAGTTGATTATAAATTACATTATATTTTAATACGGAATTTATTCACAAATGCTTACCAGTTATTTAAATCACTCTTTGAAATCTACTTCAGGGATTAACTATGTTTCCAGTCTGTAAATCTGCTCCAGCGATATAGAAAGTTAAAAAAAATCTGCTGCAACTACTACACCTAAAGACTTTGCTTTGGGTACGAACTGAGAATGAGGATATATAAGGCCGGGTTCACACATGCAGCGATACGAACGACGTGATAGTCACGACTTCCATTTAAATTACCTATAAATGATGATGTAATTACTACGTCATAACGTTAAGAACCAATGGCAGGACCAGATTCTAAATCGATGTGGAAAGCAGTAGGAAATTTTCGGCCGTTTTCCCCATGACGTACCAGTCGCGTCGCTAGAATCGATGCATGTAAACCCGCTCTAAGTGATAAAGGTGTGTGGAGTTAAAGTCCTGCCACACTGGCGGAAAGAAGACAAAGTAGCTAAGATCCTTATCAAGAGAGGGGAGACTGAGGCTCAACTCCATGCTTTCTCCCCTTTCTTGATAAGGATCTTAACAATTTTATAACGTCTTCTTTCCGCCAGTGTGGCAAGACCCTCAAAGTGCGTGTCACCCAATTGCAAAACCTGGGTCAAGTACACTTTTCCTTACTTTGAGTTAATCAGCCAAACGTGATTTAGGTTTTTAAAAATCAAGAAAAAATATAGATTGGTGCACTTTAATGTTCTGATTAAATACTAAGGTCATATTTATTTATCAGGTTTTTTCAATCAAACATGCTGATTAAAAAATGATCGCAACTAGATTATAAATTCAGAAAGTTTAGTAACCTGTCGAACGTACCATAGATTTTACGAAACTACGGAAAATTGATCTTTTGATTTGATACGTACAAATCAAGGTATAAAACTAAGCATGCTCATTTATATTTATACATTAAAATAATGTAACAGTGATTTTTGACCGCTCGAAGGTGCATAGGTTTAAAATCCATTGAGTGTAAGAAGAGGGCAAGCGTCTTAACCAACTTAGCAGATTTTGCAGATAATCGCCACTTTAAAGCACATTTTAAAGGAGGTTATCCTTTTGATACCTTTCACATTTTGTTAAATAATAATAAATTTATTAACATCAATAATCATATATATACATCTTTAAAAGAAAGGGAGAAAACACTAAATTTCTTACTATACATTTATGGGATCACAAATAACAAATCCCTTTAAAGTGCATTTTGTAGTCTTAATAATTAATTTTGTAATCTTAATAATTAGTAATTAATAATAATAACATAATATGAACTTTTTAAAATTAAAGAAATTCAATCACAAAATTCAATTTCAATTACAAAATAAAATTAATATCAAATATAAATAAAAAAGCTATTTTAGAGGTAATAAGAAATTATAAGACTGGCAAAGGTGACAGTTGCAAATATATATACAGGGTGTTTCAAAACCGGTTAACATGAACCGGTTGGGAATGTAAAAACATATCCAATCATACCGATAACGCAATTCTTAAATTTTAGCCATTCAGCAGGTTTTGCTACTCGGCGACTTGCGTGAATGTCCAACTCTTTGAAATAGAGCCCAAACACGAACTCTCATGATACATTAAAGAAAAAACCACCGAAAGCAACTCAATACATTGAAAACCAACCCAAATATCGGATAAGATAAGTTAGGAATATGGAACTTCAATGTTATTTATTTTTCCATCCACATTTGTTGCGATACTCAACAATATACGCTGGTGTGCAAAAATTAAGGACGATATTTTGGGTCCATATTTTCTCTTTTTACATGAAAAGCTGCGCAAAATCACCCAATTTGGATCTCTTAAAGTTTTTCACATGTCCCGATATTGAAAGAAAAGGGATACTTTCCGGGTCCCCATACCTAAACGCAATAAGCACAAGTGAGAACTACTAAAAAACTAGGTTGACGGTCAGATACCACTTACCAAAAATTACCAAGAAGTTAAAACCAGCCAAAAACGATTATTAGACCAATAATCTCTAAATAAAACCAAAATAAGCACTTTAAGGTAGCACACACGTTTAAAAACATGCGTTGAGTTCAGGAATAACCGTATTACTTACAATCAACATAAAATTTTCTGTTAAATACCTCTCACATAGACGTTTCTGTCACTGCTCCAAATGAGTAATGGAGCTCCATTATCAATGGAGGGCTTGTTTACCCCCTCAAATTATTGGTAGGAAATTGGTGCCCTATATTCCCACTTATTGAACACCTTGTGATATGGTTTTCATGGACGAAAAATAATTCTAATATTAAAAAAACAGTTTCTTCCTTAATTTTTACACAGCAGTGTACCATAAAAAGCTCATGGCGATTGACGAGAACAAATCTACAACATCGACTACACACGAAGTAACAAGACCGTCGACACGTAGTAAAAGAAGTCTAAAACTGTAGTACAAAGCACAGTCCCGAGGAAACGCAACGCAGAATTCCGAGTTCGTTGTCAACTGTATGTGTGATGTGTGAAAATAAGAAACGACACTTATGACACAGAGAAGCAACTTTGAGCAACCTGCGAAAGGTATATGGATATAAATAGCTTTTTTTGAAATATCTTTTTTCTTTTATCCTTGTGCTGTTCTGTAGTGGTGATCCCCTTTGCAGGTGGTTGTAGACAACAGTGAGTGCCGTTCGGAATTCAACAGGAACTCAATCGGTCGCCGCAATTGGCCTGGGCTTGAAGGGAATCCTTTCCTGCTTCGTTTGAAGAGTGGATTCGGGGCTCAAACCCAGCTTGATTCGCTGAAAAATGAATATTATCCATAAGAAGAGCGAGACAAAAAAAAGTTGTCCTTTTTGTTGTATGCGTACTATTTCAGTAGGTTGATTAACGAGATGTTTCCCTCGACGCGTCGATCGAGATACCATTCAATTTCTCTAATTTGTTAATAGGATACTTTCATCTGACGTCAGGGGGTCACATGTTTAAGGAGGGTAAACACCATTGCATGGACCTATCAGAACGTTTGCAGAGCGACCGGATATCCCAAATTAGGAAATACGTCCTCTCGTCAAACCAATCAACGCTTTCTTATAATAAATCTTCTACGACAGTTGTCGTCTTTTCTCCGGGTGAAAGTATCCCATTGCGTTATTTTTTTCAAATCAGTATGTCCCCTAATAAGGTGCGTCTTCCTTTCTAATAAATTCTTTTATATCCTCTTTAGGTGTCTCTTTAACCCTCCTCATTCTTAAAACGATTGTATCAAAATTGAGTAAAAAAGTACTCAAAAAGGCTCCGATCCAAAAATACTCAAATTTGAATACATGTATATACTCATTTCTGAAAATGTGCATACTCAAAAATGAACTCATAATGTGTCATTTTTGAGTATGCACATTTTCAGAAATGAGTATATTTGTCGTAGACAGATCGTGAAATTAGACATTTCGTGAACTGTCTAGACATTTCATGAACTGCAGCCAGATCGTGTAATGGTCGATCAGTTACACGAAGTGGCTAAAATTTTTAGACAGTTCATGAAATGCAATTGGGCCTTAGACAGATCGTGTAATGTTCCAGAATTACATGAAATGTCCAAATTTTTTAGACAGTTCATGAAATGTCTAATAGCTGATTTGCCGATCGTGTAATATCTAGGAGTAGTTGATTATTCTAAAGGAATAAACTAAAAAACGATAAGATATTAGTTAAAGCAACCAATATTATTTATTTATGAATAAAATTTCATTTTTCACTTATTTACAAAACTTCAAATATAAAATATTTCGTCTTTTTTATTTATTTACACATGGTAAACCTGAGTGACATCAACTATTACACAAAACGTTAGCTTTCTTTTTGCGCATCTTTTTGTAGTGCATTACACGTCAGAAGCTCTGCACGAGCATTGAAAAAATCCTTGCCATCCACTGCAAATGTTCACTGCTTCTCTCAGAGAAAGAAGTTTTTCCAAGTCTAGGTCATCACGTGCAAAGAACTGAGAGCCAGCTGGAAAAAGCATCTACGTCCCAAGAGGTGGAGAAAAAATGCCTGATTGGGCGAGGAAAACTTTTTCCTTCTCCTTCGAAAATAGCAGATTGAACAACAGGTTGAATAAACACCCGTTGTTGGGCCATCAAGTGGGGAGATTCTTAAATAATAAGACAATCTGGGTTGAATTTAAAAATGTTTCATAAGTTTTTTCGGATTAGATGACTGAAAAAAAATTCATGAAAAACTGGGGGGGGCGAAATATAGTGTTCGCCCCCTCACTCTCAAAACTGCGGGGGCGAAAAACCCCCCTGCCCCCTGTTGGCACGCCCCTGTCTGTCAATCATTTATAGTTCCTCGTGGCACCCTGAAACCCATCCAGAATGTGAAAATATCGTTTTGGACCTTCTGTTAGGATTTTTCTCTGTGTATTACACGATCGGCAAAACAGCTATTAGACATTTCATGAACTGTCTAAAAAATTTAGACATTTCATGTAATTCTGGAACATTACACGATCTGTCTAAGGCTCAATTGCATTTCATGAACTGTCTAAAAAATTTAGCCACTTCGTGTAACTGATTGACCATTACACGATCTGGCTGCAGTTCATGAAATGTCTAGACAGTTCACGAAATGTCTAATTTCACGATCTGGCTACGACATATTCATGTATTCAAATTTGAGTACTTATTCGATCGGAGCCTTTTTGAGTAATTTGTTACTCATTTTTGATACAATCGTTTTAAGAGTGCTTTTTGATGTAAATAAGAGAGAGAGCGAGGAAATTGTGCTCCCCCACGAAATGTGGTTGGTTTGTCAAATTTTTAATTTGAAAATTAATTTGTATTCCTAAAAGGCTAAAAAACTAGAAAAAAGGCAGAACTCGCAAACCTCACAGCATGGAGCCAATGATATGCTACCAAAATTTTATGCAAAATACAGGCTTTAGTTGAGCATTAGTTGAGCTTTTCTTTAATTAAGAATTCCCCTTTCTTTAAAATGCCTCGAAATTTGTACTTCAAGAAATAAAAGACTAACTAAAGAATAACTTCTTAGGGCATTTCAGTGGTAAAAGGATAATGTCCTAGTACCCGCCCATTAGAAATAAAATAATAAAAGAAATAAAAGATCCAATCGCTTAGTTTCTCCGAGAGACTAGAAAAACCGAAATTTTAGTTTTATTCTAATTTTTTAATAGAGTAGTATTAATTTGTAGATGATATTTTTAGAGCATGAATATACCAAAGGATGACTGACCTCTAAGCAGGTTCCTGGAGTCGTTAAGATGTAATACAGCATGTAACAAGGGATACAAAGGAGAGAGGATGCTGTGAGTGTCCATCCTACCGCGATGGACCATCTGGGGTATATGTAGTCTTGTAGAGTGAGATCCTTATACTGCACCAAAGCGAAGACGAAGATCAACTGAAACCATACCGGAAAGCTCGTTATAGTTCGTACACTAATTGTAGTATTTGTAACTTAATGTACTATACTAGACACTAGACAGCAACTTTTGTTGAACCTACTACGTCACTAACAAACAAAGTAGTTCCCATCGCGGTGTCTGAATTTCGAGTGAACCGAAGAACGTCAATTTTAAAATATGAATATTTTGTTAAACCCATGTAGTCTCTTTTTTTATCAAGATTCCCGTACCGGAAATCCTCCTATCAACCCAACAGGCTTTGTGTTTACTCACTTTCTCCTTCCGCGTAGTGACGTACTGGGTTCAGGAAACGTTGATGTGGTCTTAATCTGCAAAGGTTTTAAATATTCAAGATTAAAAAGTCGGTTGAATGCATTTCTAATTTTCTTATGGTGCATAAGTTGTTATATTGATTTGGTTGGTTTGTATTATAGCGATATACCTTAGCAGCAAGTTGGTTTTGACTACTTCAAAAGAATAAATGCATTATAGAAACTTATGCAAGGTGATTCAAACATGCTGGGCCAAAAGTCTAGGTAATTCCTCAGGTATTGATTCTAGACTAGTGATGGGCAGACATCGATACCAAAAACTCAAGTATTCGATACCTAAAAGTATCGATACTTTATTGACAAATTATTTAAAAAATATTTCAATGGAATTACCTTAATTATATCTGCCGTTGATTTAATAAAGCCTGTTCTCCTTTTGCAGCTCAAAAACTATCGTAGAGTCCGATTACGTTTATCCATTACGTTTATCCATATATTTAGATAATTTGTTTTTAAGCAAGAAATTTAATGTTATGAATGATAAAAATCGATACTTACGAAAATGAAAGTAGGACTAATATACTTCCAGCATACCCGCCAGAAGATTCCTGGTCTATGCCCCAACATTTCTTTCACTTGATCAGAAAACCTCTCAGCTCCTAAGAAGTATAAAAGAGACCCAAATATAAAAAATAATAGTTATCAATACAAGTTAAAGTTTTGCAAAATTTAATGTCTTACCATAGATCCAACAAACTGCAGCAGCTTCTACAAATACTATAAAAAGTACTGACATGGCCGTTCCATACGAATCAAGTAGATTAACTATATAGTAACCACCCTATTTGGCAGGAAGAGAAATAATACATTTTAATATTATGCTTAAATTACGAGAACAGTATGAAATAAATCTTGTGTATTTTTAATAGCACACAGTTGTAGAGGTCAATGATGTAATAGTAAGAAGCATATGGTGTAATAAATAACATACAAAAATTCCATAGGATTTGCCTCTAAATTTATGAAGCTTAATTTTTAAAACTTCAATATTTAGACTTTCGTAAAGAACTAATAATGCACCTGCAAATAAAAGTGTGAAGAAATTATTCACTTGTACCTATCCTTTTCACCCAGGTGAATTCATTACTTCACGAATGGTAATAAGAAACAAACCTACTGTCTAACTAACTAATTAGAATTAAAGTAGAGGAAATCATATTAGCACCAAAGGTTTCATAATATAACCCAATTTTCCCCATTATATAACCCTATTACAAGCTGAGAATTACGCACAATTTTTTACTAATTAATATAAACCTCAATACAAATAGGAAAAACAAATCAAATAAGATTTTAGGTTATACTTTTGTTTTAGCTTTAAATTTAATTAAAATTACTTGAGGTATTTTTTCACAGCTTCCATTAAAATGGGTAATAAGAAACAACTGAACTTTTTACATAATGAATGGTATAGCAACAATCGAATAATTACAAAATAAAAGCAAAAATATATAAAAAAAACCGTAAAAACTAAAAGTGTGACTTTTTAAGGTAAATCAGGTGGTTATATCAAATTTAAAAGGCAATTTTTCGATGGAATTTAAAATTGTTCAGAAAAAATACTTTTATAGTATGGTAAAGTAAGATGTTTAACTTTTTGTTTGTAAAAAAATGTTTCTTACGACCCCATTCCCTCAATACGTCTTATGTTTCTAGTTAAATACACATTTTACATCTTTAAAATTTATAAGCAGTAACTACTATCCATCTATCCTTTAATAAAAAATTTTTTCAAATTGGTTTTTAATTAGATCATATAATTTTTAATTTATTTGTAGTTATAGTTTTTGAGAAATAGAAATGCATTACTCTTTCATTCGTAACAAAAAAACTATTTAAAATTTGTTGAAATTTTCTGAAATTATATGCAAATTAACTTTCAAGATAAATCGCGATAGTTTTAAAGTTTTTTTTTAAAAAACCAAAGCAGCAGTAATGGACAGCCTCTTTCACAAACTTTTAGAATTAGCTTAAAATTTTGCTATCAAGTTAGAAAAAAAGCCGAACTAGTTTACCATAAAATATTTTAATCAGATAAGGGTACAACCCAGTCATTAAAAGGGTATTTAAACACCCTTATCAGTAACTCTTTCTAATTGGATTTTTATGCGAACACCTGTTTTGGGATAACTCCAAAGTGTTCGTTTAATGACTCATTACAAATGATGCGTACTTTAGAAAGTTAGAACAGTTTGGTTTGTTGTGCAGCATAAATTCATTTGCAATCAAGTGTTTTTATTACCAGCACTAGATGCCTTTGTTTACTATAAATTATGAGGAGCGAATTGGAGAATAAAGGAAAGTTTTTGTTACTTACGAAAGTGCAGGTCGGAAGGGCACATAAGTAAATGAAAACTACGACAAATCCAACGAATATTTCTCTGTTGCGACGTAAGTGAATTGGAAATTGGTCGCATAGCCCTGTTATCATAGCTTCAAGACCTCCAAACTATGGAAAAAAATAGTCAGTTCATAATTTCTCGAATCGGGAAAAAAAAATACTTAGTTTTACTTGAATAAGGTTCATGTGAAAATTTAAGTTGATTTTTTTTGTTTAATGGTATAGGATATTTTTTGACACAAAATATGCATTATGCATAACCAATATGAAAGATCATGATATTTTTATCATTCTAAGACTTCAAATGTCTTCTCTTTAACTTTATCAGAGTCTTATATATCTTGAAAAAAAATAAAGGCCATCTGGATAACTTAATTTTCCATTTCAATCTCAGTATTATGTTAATTATAACGAGAGAAAAAGAGTATTAAAACATTTAAACAACATATTTAACTTTTTTAGTTCGTTTCTGTTGTAAAAAACTAAAATTATTAACAAAAAGCCTTAACATTGGTATGAAACTAATTACCTATTGTTTAATGTTCTTTAAGTGGCTGACGAAACTTCCGGGATCAATATGGAGAGAAAAGGCAATATCGTAGCTTTTTAATCACTTAATTATATAAAATCAGTTATTGAAAAATTATTTTATTATTTAATTCAAGGCATGTTTCTAAATGCAATTACTAACATAACACATTTTAATTGCCCTACAAGTCTTGCTTCTCTTCATAGCCTTCAGGTATCCTTAAACACAGAAGTATACTCTACGAAGATATTAGCAAGAATGGAGAATTGCAGCATCTCTTAAAATTCCAAATATTTGGTTTTAAATTATTAAAAATTCTCTCCAGATTCCAAAAATGTTCTTGTCTTTTCCCACAAATTGTTTTTCAGTTAATTATGATATATTTTATTACAGAAAGCTCCAAACAGTGTGACGTCACATGTGCCTCTTGGAATAGACGTTTACAAGCTGTTTCAGCTCAGACAAAAAAGAAGCTATTTTTAATTGAAAATAACTTACAATTTAGGGCTTTTAAAGGTAAATTAAAATGTTTTTGGAGGTTTTAAGTCATTCTGAATACATTAAAAATTCTTAATGTTAAACGAATCGACGCGGCAAATTTCTTTTTGAATTGTTATATTTTAAGATGAAGAATTCTGAATAGACTAGAGGAGGTCCAATTCAAGATTTGAATTTAGAAGGTGGATGTGTTCAGTACTTTTTTTATTCAGAGAAAGTTATAAATGAAAGCTTTAAAATAGATATATTTTATTGTTTATTTCAGTTGTAATAATATAAGAAATAGTTTGTGTTTTAAATTCATGAAAGATATTATTTTTGCACAGAATACATTTAGTTATTACTTGTAATTCTTGATTGTTTTTTTTATGTACAGCTTATAGCAATTTTTTAATTTGAATATTACATATTTAAAGAATTATTATTCTATCGCTTTCTATCCTTTCGCAAAAAGGTTTTTTATTATTTTAGGATAGTATTAATTAAATTAAGAAGATTACACCAAGATAAAAATCATTGAATGCGAATATAAACATTTCAAAATACTATAATTAAATAATAATCAATTATGTTGTTAAATAAATTTTTCTTGTAAGTAATTAATATTTTCATTTTATGTTTACAAGCTTATATAATTTTTTTTCAGTTCAACTAAAATGCTGTTCTCTGTGAATCCAGAAAGAAGTATTGAAAAGGGCAAATTATAAAAGTTTAAAAGGATGAAACTTCTATATAAATAGAAAGTTATCTTTTAAAAAATAACTATTTGATAAATAGTAATGGAAATTAATCAATTATTCATTTAAATTGTTTTGAGGTACAGTTATTGTATTTGATAATTTATGAAAAAAAATTTTCTCCTGTGAACAGTGACAATCCATAATTAATCAAATCGAATTATTATTGAGAAAAGAGTTGTATAAATGTTTGAACAAATTGGTGTAGTGCTTACTTTTTTGTTGATAATAAATAATCTTTTTGTGATTAGAGGAGTTTTTATATTTTTAAGATTTAGTTCATGTAATATACTTTAAAATTATTACAAGTTACACTTTTTTCTAACTGGAGTAATAAAAATTTGTTTGTAAAATCTGCCTCACTCTTTCTTACATGTTGTACTAATAAATTTCAATTTAATACAGAATACCTGCAATACTTCACACATTTAACTGTAAAAAAACAATTTTTGCTCCATTGATCGGAAAATTCTCCAACAAATTAAGTATGCAGTTTATAATGGAATAAGTTGAAGAATATTTATTACAAAATTCCTAAACTTTTATTGAATCTATTGCAAGAATAAAAAAGAGAAGTTTCAAATATTGTGTAGAAATGAAAATAGTGTAAGTACTTATTTATTTTGTTTTATGAGCTTGCAAAGTTTCAGTTTTATAGATTTTAAAAGTGCAGCTGAAATTGGGAAATGATAATTAAGGATTAGTTTACTGCACCAATAAGGTGAGTAATATACTAACTCTTTCAGCCAGAATTATGAATTATAGTTCCTACTTCCTAACATCTTGTACTATATTGAATTAAATGAATAATTCCTTTGATGAAAAGATATTTCCATGTAGTCATACTTTATAAAATAACTTACTTTTTTTCTATTGAATTTTTGTTTTCTACCCCTGCTACTTTCTCTCATTTTTATAACCTTCTTTCAAAATCATACAAGAATGAATTCCCAAAACATACTTGGAATTAAATTTGGGAAATGAAGCATTACTGTTATGAGTTTCAAGAATTACTTGGTTATGCTCCTTATAAAGGTGCAAAGCTTGATGAAATAAAAAAGATCAAAAGTAGATAGAAAAGGAGAGTTCTGCCACACTGCGGAAAAGCGGATACCTGCGCCGGCGGCTCCGCGGCTCCCTGCGCATTCTACTGATTGCGGAGTGTCTACTAGATTACGGAGTGTCTGGGCCGGTACTTTGCGGCTCCCCGAGTAGAGGGGAGGCTAATTAAGAAGATTAATTAGTAATTAACAGAAGGCGTGCAGATACTTTGTGGATATGTCTGGACAGGTACTTTGCGGCTCCCTTCCTATTCTACTAAATTGCAGATACCTACCCATTCTACTAAATTGCGGATACCTACCCATCCTATTAAATTACGGATACCTGCGCATTCTACCAAATTGCGGATACCTGCGCATTCTACTAAAATGCGACTCTACCACTAAGACACAGCAGGAAGTTAAAGTTATTTTACTATTTCAGTTACTAATAAATTTATTTACTATTAACAAACTGTAACTGTTGTTTAACTGTAATATGGATGAAATTAGCAAATCGCAGCTCTTCCACTATATTGGGGCTCTAGAACTCATGCAACAACAAGAAGCTAAATTGAGACTTTCTAAATTATTTTAAGATAACATTAATTGATAGTTAAAGTTATTAACAAAGGTTAATTAACAGTTATTTTACATAAAATTATAAGGTTAATGAACAAACTAACCGCTGTAATATATTACCTATTGAATGCCTATACTGGAATAAAAGACCAAGACAATCACAAACTCAAAAATGTAGACTGCACTACTCACCTGTCATTGAGACTCCCTTAACAATGCACCGGCGAACCACCCCTCTTACCTTTCACAGAGCAATATGTGTGGCGATAACGGGGTAACCTCCATTGGGATTGATAGCGATTGCATCTTTTCCCGCAATACCAAGGGGAGATGGTTTTCAAAAGATATATATTTTTTCATTACAATCATTTTTTTCTATTTCGTTAAATTTACAGTTCAATATTCACTTTAGTTACAGTTTGACACAAAATGCTTATCCTATCACAATCCTTAACTTTGAAAATACAGTATTTTCACCAGAAAGGATACTTTGAAAAATTGAGAATGATCGAACATTATCAAACAACCAAACATATAATACGTTATCCCATTGGTGGAATTATTTTTATTTCACTTTGATCAGGAAAGGATACTTTGAAAAATTGAGAATACATTTTCAGACCACTTGACATATAATACGTTATCCTTTTGGTGGAATTATTTTACAACTTCGATTAAAAATTACTAATTATGTTCATATTGGATAATATCTTAAATATTTTAAGAATTTTTTAAAAATAAAATATACTTTTATTACGAATTCTGTTCGAGGAGTTGATTTTTTTTCATAGAATGTTAGACTCATTCAAGTTAAAAATGACAAATCCATTAATTTTACTATATTTCAATTGAAGATATTACATATTTTATTCGCATAGAAGCTTTTTCTAGATTTAAACGTGATAATATATGATTAATCACCTAAACAAAAACTATTCCATTACACTTTCTTCTGAAAGCATTGTGTGAATGAGATAATTTTTATACAAAAATTGTAAAATATATACGATTTTCCCAACAGTTGAAAAAATTTCAATCATTAACCTTTTATTTAAAGTACATTATTTGACTGGCACTACAGAACATACATTCATTTTATTCATAACTTTTACTATATTTATTAAACATGTAATATTTTTTTCTATACTAAAGAGAACTGCTTTGGTTATTTTTCAATTCATGGAATGGTTACGTTGATCATTTTCAACCTTTTTTGAAAATAATTTTTTAACCCATCGGCTATACTTGCTCTACAAGAATTTTACCCTCTGCTGTACATTTTTACTAACAATTTATATTATTCACTAAAGCAAACAATATAATACTTATAAACTAACTTATGAAAGAAATCCTTTATGGATATAATGTTTTCTCTTACCTAAAGCCTTCTTTCATCTATAATCCGTATAGAAAATTAAACTATTCTAATAAAAATTAAAGGGGAAACATGACTCAAAAGGAAACATAGTACATTATAAAAACCAAGAAAATTATTACTGAATCTATAAGAAAACCTAAAAACTCTGCTAAAAATAAAATCTTAACTGAAAATTTTATTAAAATTAAAACACATGTAGAGAAATAACTTAATACTTTGTTAAAAATAAAAACGAACACAGAAAAACTTTCACTGAAAAAACTAAAATCTTTGTTAAATATAAAAACTTAATCACTTCGAAACTAAAAACTTAACTAAAATCTTTGTTAAAAATAAAAACTTAACTAAAAACTCTGCTAAAAATAAAAACTTAACTGAAAATTTTACTAAAAATTAAGACACATCTAGAAAATTAACTTAATACTTTGTTAAAAATAAAAACGAACACAGAAAAACTTTTATGAAAAACTAAAATCTTTGTTAAATATAAAAACTTAATCACTTCGAAACTAAAAACTTAACTAAAACCTTTGTTAAAAATAAAAACTTAACTGAAAATTTTGTTAAATATTAGGATACATGCAGAAAAATAACTTAATACTCTGCTAAAAATAAAATCTTAACTGAAAATTTTATTAAAAATTAAAACACATGTAGAGAAATAACTTAATACTTTGTTAAAAATAAAAACGAACACAGAAAAACTTTCACTGAAAAACTAAAATCTTTGTTAAATATAAAAACTTAATCACTTCGAAACTAAAAACTTAACTAAAACCTTTGTTAAAAATAAAAACTTAACTGAAAATTTTGTTAAATATTAGGATACATGCAGAAAAATAACTTAATACTTTGTTAAAAATAAAAACTTAACTGAAAATTTTGTTAAAAATTAAGACACATGCAGAAAAATAACTTAATACTTTGTTAAAAATAAAAACGAACACAGAAAAACTTTACAAGAAATGAAAACTTATACACTGAAAAACTAAAATATTTGTTAAATATAAAAACGTATTCACTTCGAAAATAAAAACTTAACTTAAAATTTTGTTAAAAATAAAAACTTAACTAAAAACTCTGCTAAAAATAAAAACTTAACTGAAAATTTTACTAAAAATTAAGACACATGTAGAAAATTAACTTAATACTTTGTTAAAAATAAAAACGAACACTGAAAAACTAAAATCTTTGTTAAATATAAAAACTTATTCACTTCGAAACTAAAACTTAACTAAAAATTTTGTTAAAAATAAAAACTTAACTAAAAATTTTGTTAAAAATAAAAACTTAACTGAAAATTTTGTTAAAAATTAAGGTACATGCAGAAAAATAACTTAATACTTTGTTAAAAATAAAAACGAACACAGAAAAAACTTTACAAGAAATGAAAACTTATACACTGAAAAATTAAAATCTTTGTTAAATATAAAAACTTAACTGAAAATTTTGTTAAAAATAAAAACTTCACTGAAAATTTTGTTAAAAATTAAGACAAATGCTGAAAAATAACTCATTACTTTGCTAAAAGTAAAAATGAACACAGAAAAAACTTTACAAGAAATGAAAACTTATACACTGAAAAACTAAAGTCTTTGTTAAATATAAAAACTTATTCACTACGAAACTGAAAACTTTGTTTGAAATGAACTAGAAAACGAAAAACTTTACACAAGAAATGAAAACTTATACACTAAAAAACTAAAATCTTTGTTAAAAATAAAAGCTTAACTGAAAATTTTGTTAAAAAATTAAGACAAATGCAGAAAAATAACTTAATACTTTGTTAAATGTAAAAACTTAAAAGCTACAAAACTAAAATATCTGTTTAAAATAAATAAAAACTTACAAGAAATTTTACAAGAAATAAAAATTTACACTAAAAACTTTACCAAAAAGAAATTATTACGAAAAACTTTAACAGAAAGAAAAACTTAAAAACCATAAAACAAAAAAAAAACTTTGTTAAAAATAAAGGCAAATACAGAAAATAACTTAATACTTTGTTAAATATTAAAACTTAGAAACTATGAAACGAAAAACTTTACCATAAATAAAAACTTATACACTACAAAACTAAAATATTTGTTAAAAATAAAATAAAACTTTGAAAAAATTTTACAAGAAATAAAAAGTTACACTAAAAACTTTATCAAAAAGAAATACTTCGTGTTAAAAATAAATAAAAACTTTGAAAAAATTTTACAAGAAATAAAAATTTACACTAAAAACTTTACCAAAAAGAAATTATTACGAAAAACCTTAACAAAAGAAAAACCTAAAAACTATAAAACTAAAAACTTTGTTAAAAATCAAGACACATGTAGAAAAATAACTTAATACTTTGTTCAATATAAAAACTTAGAACCTATAAAACTAAAAACTTTGCTAAAAATAAAAACTTTAGGAAAACTTTGTTAAAAATAAAGAAATCAATACAGAAAATTTTAAAAATAAATAAAAACTTCGAAAAAATATTACAAGAAATAAAAAATAACACTAAAAACTTTATCAAAAAGAGATACTTACAAATTATAAAACTAAAAACTTTGTTAAAAATAAAATTAAATTGAAAAGTTAAAATAAAAAAAAAAACTAAAAACTTTATCAAAAAGAAATACTTCTTGTTAAAAAAAATATACTTTGAAAAATTTGTACAAGAAATACACTAAAAACTCTACCAATAACACCCATACTTTGTTAAAATTAGAAGACAGATAGATTCACGTCCCCCTTTCGTTGAGACCCTTTTTTATTATTATGAAAACTCGGTGGGCTGAAAACTCCTTCTTAATGAAGGAAATTTAAAAATAGTACTTTTAAATTTTTCAGCCCACGTTTTACATAATAATTAAAAAAGGGTTCCAATGAAAGGAGGATGTGAATCTATCTGTCTTCTAATTTTAACAAAGTATGGGTGTTATTGGTAGAGTTTTTAGTGTATTTCTTGTACAAATTTTTCAAAGTATATTTTTTTTAACAAGAAGTATTTCTTTTTGATAAAGTTTTTAGTTTTTTTTTATTTTAACTTTTCAATTTAATTTTATTTTTAACAAAGTTTTTAGTTTTATAATTTGTAAGTATCTCTTTTTGATAAAGTTTTTAGTGTTATTTTTTATTTCTTGTAATATTTTTTCGAAGTTTTTATTTATTTTTAAAATTTTCTGTATTGATTTCTTTATTTTTAACAAAGTTTTCCTAAAGTTTTTATTTTTAGCAAAGTTTTTAGTTTTATAGGTTCTAAGTTTTTATATTGAACAAAGTATTAAGTTATTTTTCTACATGTGTCTTGATTTTTAACAAAGTTTTTAGTTTTATAGTTTTTAGGTTTTTCTTTTGTTAAGGTTTTTCGTAATAATTTCTTTTTGGTAAAGTTTTTAGTGTAAATTTTTATTTCTTGTAAAATTTTTTCAAAGTTTTTATTTATTTTTAACACGAAGTATTTCTTTTTGATAAAGTTTTTAGTGTAACTTTTTATTTCTTGTAAAATTTTTTCAAAGTTTTATTTTATTTTTAACAAATATTTTAGTTTTGTAGTGTATAAGTTTTTATTTATGGTAAAGTTTTTCGTTTCATAGTTTCTAAGTTTTAATATTTAACAAAGTATTAAGTTATTTTCTGTATTTGCCTTTATTTTTAACAAAGTTTTTTTTTTGTTTTATGGTTTTTAAGTTTTTCTTTCTGTTAAAGTTTTTCGTAATAATTTCTTTTTGGTAAAGTTTTTAGTGTAAATTTTTATTTCTTGTAAAATTTCTTGTAAGTTTTTATTTATTTTAAACAGATATTTTAGTTTTGTAGCTTTTAAGTTTTTACATTTAACAAAGTATTAAGTTATTTTTCTGCATTTGTCTTAATTTTTTAACAAAATTTTCAGTTAAGCTTTTATTTTTAACAAAGATTTTAGTTTTTTAGTGTATAAGTTTTCATTTCTTGTGTAAAGTTTTTCGTTTTCTAGTTCATTTCAAACAAAGTTTTCAGTTTCGTAGTGAATAAGTTTTTATATTTAACAAAGACTTTAGTTTTTCAGTGTATAAGTTTTCATTTCTTGTAAAGTTTTTTCTGTGTTCATTTTTACTTTTAGCAAAGTAATGAGTTATTTTTCAGCATTTGTCTTAATTTTTAACAAAATTTTCAGTGAAGTTTTTATTTTTAACAAAATTTTCAGTTAAGTTTTTATATTTAACAAAGATTTTAATTTTTCAGTGTATAAGTTTTCATTTCTTGTAAAGTTTTTTCTGTGTTCGTTTTTATTTTTAACAAAGTATTAAGTTATTTTTCTGCATGTACCTTAATTTTTAACAAAATTTTCAGTTAAGTTTTTATTTTTAACAAAATTTTTAGTTAAGTTTTTATTTTTAACAAAATTTTTAGTTAAGTTTTAGTTTCGAAGTGAATAAGTTTTTATATTTAACAAAGATTTTAGTTTTTCAGTGTTCGTTTTTATTTTTAACAAAGTATTAAGTTATTTTTCTGCATGTACCTTAATTTTTAACAAAATTTTTAGTTAAGTTTTTATTTTTAACAAAATTTTTAGTTAAGTTTTTATTTTTAACAAAATTTTTAGTTAAGTTTTAGTTTCGAAGTGAATAAGTTTTTATATTTAACAAAGATTTTTGTTTTTCAGTGAAAGTTTTTCTGTGTTCGTTTTTATTTTTAACAAAGTATTAAGTTATTTTTCTACATGTGTCTTAATTTTTAACAAAATTTTCAGTTAAGTTTTTATTTTTAACAAAATTTTTAGTTAAGTTTTTATTTTTAACAAAATTTTTAGTTAAGTTTTTATATTTAACAAAGATTTTAATTTTTCAGTGTATAAGTTTTCATTTCTTGTAAAGTTTTTCTGTGTTCGTTTTTATTTTTAACAAAGTATTAAGTTATTTTTCTGCATGTGTCTTAATTTTTAACAAAATTTTCAGTTAAGTTTTTATTTTTAACAAAGTATTAAGTTATTTTTCTGCATGTATCCTAATATTTAACAAAATTTTCAGTTAAGTTTTTATTTTTAACAAAGGTTTTAGTTAAGTTTTTAGTTTCGAAGTGATTAAGTTTTTATATTTAACAAAGATTTTAGTTTTTCAGTGAAAGTTTTTCTGTGTTCGTTTTTATTTTTAACAAAGTATTAAGTTATTTCTCTACATGTGTTTTAATTTTTAATAAAATTTTCAGTTAAGATTTTATTTTTAGCAGAGTATTAAGTTATTTTTCTGCATGTATCCTAATATTTAACAAAATTTTCAGTTAAGTTTTTATTTTTAACAAAGGTTTTAGTTAAGTTTTTAGTTTCGAAGTGATTAAGTTTTTATATTTAACAAAGATTTTAGTTTTTCAGTGAAAGTTTTTCTGTGTTCGTTTTTATTTTTAACAAAGTATTAAGTTAATTTTCTACATGTGTCTTAATTTTTAGTAAAATTTTCAGTTAAGTTTTTATTTTTAGCAGAGTTTTTAGTTAAGTTGAACTGTTACTTTGTGTTAGCATGGGTATAGTAAGGATGCTAAAGGAGATGAGGACAGAGGGAGCTAGTGGGGATTTGTATGTGGAATGTGACTTGTGTGGGAATTTGGTTGGGACAGAAAAGGGTGGAGTGTCTGGGGTTAAGATGTTAGATGAGGTTAATTTTAAATGTAAGGGTTGCTTAGAGGTGGCTGATTTGAAGAAGGAGCTGGAGGCTTTGAAGTCGAGGTTAGAGGAGGGAGTGGAAAAGGGTGTTCAGGCTGTAGATTTGGGAAAGGTAGAACAGGAGGAGGAGGTAGATAAGGTAACTAAAGGGATTGTGGTTGGAGATTCCATGGTTAGGGTTTTGGGAGACATTGTAGGGCGTAAAAAGCGCAATTTTGCAAGGTGTTGCTTGCCGGGCGCCAGGGCTAAACATGTAGTGGAGGCAGTTAAGAAGGGTGTAGTGAAGGGGGAGGAAAATGCTGTAGTGTGGGTGGGAACAAACGATGTCGGGAGGACCAATGATGTTGAGTTTGAGAGGGAGGTGGAAACACTTTTGAGAGACATTAAGTCTCATGGGGTAGAGGCTACAGTATTAGGGTTACTACCTAGGTATGGGGTAGATAATGGTAGGTTAAATCAAAGGGCCAAAAAGATGAACGGATTGTTAAGGGAGTTATGTGAGAGGGAGAAGGTTAGATTCTTAGATGTTTGGAAGGTTTGTAGGAGGGAATGGCTGGGACAGGACAGTGTTCACTTGAGTCGTATAGGTAATAGGGAGGTTGGGAAGCTAGTTTTAAATACTTTAAATTCAAAAAACTAGTTTATGAGAGGGCAAGGCTAAAACCTGGTGGTTTAGGAAAATACTTTTATGGGAATAATTCAAAGGTATGTATTAGGCCATTTACATATGCTAAGAAATCTAATGGGAAAAAATTCAATAAAGTAAGTGATAACTATTTAAAAGTGTTTTATTGCAATGCTCGTAGCGTGAGAAATAAAATGGATGAGTTGAAAGGAATTGTGGAGGCTGAGGCTATTGATATAATAGGAATCACTGAAAGTTGGGCAAACAGTGAGGATTCATCAATTTTAAAGATAAATGGGTTTACAATTTTTAGGGATGATAGAATGGATAAGAAAGGGGGAGGTGTGTTAGTCTATGTGAAGGATTCTGTAACTTGCTCAGAATTGAAGTTGAACTGTAAGCCTGAGGGTATTGAATCAGTCTGGGTAAAACTAATAAACGATAAAGGGAGAGGATTAATAGTAGGAAATATATACAAACCTCCAGTCATCAGTGAACAACAGGATAAGGATTTGTGTAAATTAATTCAAGAAGTTTGTCAAAAGGGGGAGATTGTTTTAATGGGGGACTTCAATTATCCTAATATTGACTGGGCGAGCAACCATGTAGTTTCTGGAAAAGGATCGGAGTTTTTGGAAGTGGTTCAGGATAGTTTCCTCCACCAGATGGTCAATGAAGGGACTAGGGATAGGGCCATTTTAGATCTAGTTTTAACCAGTGATGAAGATAAGATCAGGGATTTAACCATAGGGGAAAATTTAGGAGATAGTGATCATAGAAATATTAGGTTTAGAATAAATTTCCAGCATACAGCAGTTTGTAATACAAGGATTATTCCAAACTTTAAGAGGGCTAATTTTCAAATTATAAGGGATGAATTAAAAGGGGCATTTAGTAAGGGTTTAAAAGAAGTTCAATCCTGCCAACAATGGGAAGAATTTAAAGGTGTTTTAAATAAGGTGATTGACAATAATGTTACATTTAGGCAAAAAGGAATAGGGCGTAAATTGACACCCATGTGGTTTTCATGGGAAACGAGAAAGGCATTGAAGTTGAAACAAAAAACCTTTAAATTGTACAAACGTACTGGGAAGGACAGTGATAGGGGGACTTATTTAAAGGCTAGGAAAGACTTCAAAAATATCAGTAGGAGGCAGAAGAGGGCTTTAGAGGAAAACCTGGCTAGGAATATCATTAAAAACCCAAAAGAATTTTATGCTTATGCAGGGGAGAACAATAAGTTAAGTTCTACCTTGGGGCCATTAAAATTAGGTGAGGACACATTTATTCAGGATGATATAGGTATGGCAAAGGTGTTAAATGATTTTTTCATGGAGGTATTTAATAAGGATTTTAAATTAACGGGTGACTATGCATTAGAGGATAATGGTAGGGTGGAAATTCCGGACTGTAGTTTTAATAGGGAGGAAGTAATACATCTTTTAAGAAGCATAAAGCCAACTAAAGCTCCAGGACCAGATGATGTTTATCCAAAAGTGCTGGTGGAATGCGCAGAGGAATTAGGGGACATGATATTGACAATATTTAAATCAACATACGATTCTGGTTCGGTGCCAATAGATTGGAAATTAGCCAATGTAACTCCAATATATAAGAAGGGGCCAAAATGGGATCCAGGTAATTATAGACCAGTAAGCTTAACATCAGTCATTTGTAAGATTTTCGAAACCATACTTAAAAAGCATATAATAGTATACTTGGAAGAGGGTAACTTACTTTCAGACAATCAGTTTGGATTCAGGAAGGGTAGATCCTGTCAAACTAATCTTTTAAAGTTCTATGACGGAGTAACTAAGGAGTTGGATCAAAAACATAGTGTTGACATAGTTTACATAGATTTTCAAAAAGCATTTGATAAGGTTCCACACGAGGCATTGCTACTCAAGTTAGAAAAATTGGGTATCAGGGGTAAAACATTATTGTGGATTAGGAATTGGTTGATAGGTAGGAAACAGAGGGTGCAAGTCAAGGGTAATTATTCACAGTGGGCAGAGGTCATGAGTGGGGTGCCACAGGGGTCAGTATTGGGGCCAATTCTCTTTATAATTTTCATTAACGATATTAGTCAGGACATTAGGAACAAAATCAGCATCTTTGCTGATGACTTAAAAATATGGGGTAGGGTAGATACTCAGGAGCAGGTACAAAATTTACAAGGGGATCTTGATATAATATCGCAATGGGCTGAAAAATGGGGTATGTCCTTTAACATAAGTAAATGTCAGGTACTTCATATGGGTCGGGGGAATGGTAGGGCAGAATTTTTTCTGCAAGGGGAGAAAGTTAAAGAAGGTAATATGATCAAAGATTTAGGGGTGATTGTAAATGCGGACTTTAAATGGGTTCAACAGTGTTCATCTGCTAGTAAAAAGGCTAATAGGATATTGGGATACATTAAAAAAACTGTTTCGTCCAGGTCCGAGGATATAATTTTGCCACTATACAGAGGCTTGGTGAGACCTCATCTAGAGTATGCTGTTCAGTTTTGGTCTCCATACTTAAAAAAAGATATTGATTCAATTGAAAGGGTTCAGCATAGGGCTACTAAAATGGTCAAGGGTATATCCAGTCTAAGTTATGAGGGAAGATTAAAGAAGCTAAATATGTTCACTCTAGAGAAAAGAAGGATTAGAGGGGATTTGATTCAACTTTTTAAAATGGTAAAGCAAGGGGACACAGAGGGACTAGATTTCAATACGGGTAATAGAACAAGGGGTCACAATTTCAAATTGAATAAAGTAAAATTTAAGACGGAGTGTAGAAAGCATTATTTTTTTAATAGGGTAGTGGATAGATGGAATGCGTTGCCTGAAACAATTGTAAATTCAGGAGGGGTAAACGAGTTCAAGAGGAAAATTGACAGATACTGGGATTCCGGTAGTTAGAGTTAAAAAGACTGGACCAACCTTGCTGGGCTTACGCCTGTAGTTGGTCGACTTGATTTGTATTTGTATTTGTATTTGTAAGTTTTTATTTTTAACAAAGATTTTAGTTAAGTTTTTAGTTTCGAAGTGATTAAGTTTTTATATTTAACAAAGATTTTAGTTTTTTCAGTGAAAGTTTTTCTGTGTTCGTTTTAATTTTTAACAAAGTATTAAGTTATTTCTCTACATGTGTTTTAATTTTAATAACATTTTCAGTTAAGATTTTATTTTTAGCAGAGTTTTTAGGTTTTCTTATAGATTCAGTAATAATTTTCTTGGTTTTTATAATGTACTATGTTTCCTTTTGAGTCATGTTTCCCCTTTAATTTTTATTAGAATAGTTTAATTTTCTATACGGATTATAGATGATAGAAGGCTTTAGGTAAGAGAAAACATTATATCCATAAAGGATTTCTTTCATAAGTTAGTTTATAAGTATTATATTGTTTGCTTTAGTGAATAATATAAATTGTTAGTAAAAATGTACAGCAGAGGGTAAAATTCTTGTAGAGCAAGTATAGCCGATGGGTTAAAAAAATTATTTTCAAAAAAGGTTGAAAATGATCAACGTAACCATTCCATGAATTGAAAAATAACCAAAGCAGTTCTCTTTAGTATAGAAAAAAATATTACATGTTTAATAAATATAGTAAAAGTTATGAATAAAATGAATGTATGTTCTGTAGTGCCAGTCAAATAATGTACTTTAAATAAAAGGTTAATGATTGAAATTTTTTCAACTGTTGGGAAAATCGTATATATTTTACAATTTTTGTATAAAAATTCTCTCATTCACACAATGCTTTCAGAAGAAAGTGTAATGGAATAGTTTTTGTTTAGGTGATTAATCATATATTATCACGTTTAAATCTAGAAAAAGCTTCTATGCGAATAAAATATGTAATATCTTCAATTGAAATATAGTAAAATTAATGGATTTGTCATTTTTAACTTGAATGAGTCTAACATTCTATGAAAAAAAATCAACTCCTCGAACAGAATTCGTAATAAAAGTATATTTTATTTTTAAAAAATTCTTAAAATATTTAAGATATTATCCAATATGAACATAATTAGTAATTTTTAATCGAAGTTGTAAAATAATTCCACCAAAAGGATAACGTATTATATGTCAAGTGGTCTGAAAATGTATTCTCAATTTTTCAAAGTATCCTTTCCTGATCAAAGTGAAATAAAAATAATTCCACCAATGGGATAACGTATTATATGTTTGGTTGTTTGATAATGTTCGATCATTCTCAATTTTTCAAAGTATCCTTTCTGGTGAAAATACTGTATTTTCAAAGTTAAGGATTGTGATAGGATAAGCATTTTGTGTCAAACTGTAACTAAAGTGAATATTGAACTGTAAATTTAACGAAATAGAAAAAAATGATTGTAATGAAAAAATATATATCTTTTGAAAACCATCTCCCCTTGGTATTGCGGGAAAAGATGCAATCGCTATCAATCCCAATGGAGGTTACCCCGTTATCGCCACACATATTGCTCTGTGAAAGGTAAGAGGGGTGGTTCGCCGGTGCATTGTTAAGGGAGTCTCAATGACAGGTGAGTAGTGCAGTCTACATTTTTGAGTTTGTGATTGTCTTGGTCTTTTATTCCAGTATGGGCATTCAATAGGTAATATATTACAGCGGTTAGTTTGTTCATTAACCTTATAATTTTATGTAAAATAACTGTTAATTAACCTTTGTTAATAACTTTAACTATCAATTAATGTTATCTTAAAATAATTTAGAAAGTCTCAATTTAGCTTCTTGTTGTTGCATGAGTTCTAGAGCCCCAATATAGTGGAAGAGCTGCGATTTGCTAATTTCATCCATATTACAGTTAAACAACAGTTACAGTTTGTTAATAGTAAATAAATTTATTAGTAACTGAAATAGTAAAATAACTTTAACTTCCTGCTGTGTCTTAGTGGTAGAGTCGCATTTTAGTAGAATGCGCAGGTATCCGCAATTTGGTAGAATGCGCAGGTATCCGTAATTTAATAGGATGGGTAGGTATCCGCAATTTAGTAGAATGGGTAGGTATCTGCAATTTAGTAGAATAGGAAGGGAGCCGCAAAGTACCTGTCCAGACATATCCACAAAGTATCTGCACGCCTTCTGTTAATTACTAATTAATCTTCTTAATTAGCCTCCCCTCTACTCGGGGAGCCGCAAAGTACCGGCCCAGACACTCCGTAATCTAGTAGTAGACACTCCGCAATCAGTAGAATGCGCAGGGAGCCGCGGAGCCGCCGGCGCAGGTATCCGCTTTTCCGCAGTGTGGCAGAACTCTCCTTTTCTATCTACTATCAAATATTTTCTTTTTCTTTTATTGTTTTTATCAACTCTTTAATAGGTGCTCTCAGCTAAAAGCTTCAGCTTGGTTTGTAGTTCACTCAAACAACACAAGCGACTTGCAGAGCAGATTGAGTTTGTTTACACTTTTGGGAGCATGTGAATGCATCAGTGACGTTTTCCCACCTTTTATAGATTGAATTTATTGGTCTCTAAGCGTTTCCACGTCACCAACTCAACTAACCAATGAGCTGAATCTCCGAGATTTCCGCGTCTTTCGGAAGAAGATCTGAATACGGTGAAAAAGTTCACGGCGAAATAGAAATTTCGAAATCGCCGCAACTATTTCACTCAACTTTTTCGCCGTCGGAGAAGATCTGAATATGGCCCTAAATATAGTGCTTTTATTTTACTGATTTTACTAGGCTTACGTTGTTAATGATTGTAACATTGCCTTATTCTTCTACTCTTATCCCAATTTGCAGCCTTTTCCAAATAATTTAATTTTTACAAAAATTTGCACCTTTGACCCTCCTCCCCACGCTAAAAGCTTTCACTTAGAACTCTGGCGTGTATGCCTTTCGGTCTGCCTGCATTAATCTAATTTATTCCCGGTGAAAAGGTTCGTGCATCTTACAAATCCAGCTCTTAGACTAAAAACATTTCTGAAACGTTACTTAAAATTTTTTTAAAAGTTATGTTCCTGGAAAATACCAGGAACGTTTCTGTAAAATACTGAAACCTTTCGCAGAAATACCAGTAAGCTATCTGTGAAATACCAGGAACTTTACTGTTAATATACTGAAACGTTCTGGGGAGAAAATCATTAATTAAAATAATTGCTACCGGGATCCGATCCGAGGAACTAACACTTGCAAAGCAAACGCTTTACCACTGAGCCAACCGCGACTCGCTTAGGTGCATTCCATATAAAATATAACTTAAATGAGGATCCAAGTCTGGAATTTTTATCGGTTGATACTTTGGGAAAATTTTGAAAATTATATGCAAAAAGACGTTTTTAAGCCCAATTACGGCAGCAAAAAATTTTTGTTAACATGTTTGAATGTAAGCATGACAGATGCACCGTACTAACTATCCGCTTATAACTATCAGAAACGTTCCAGAAAGAAAAACAGAATTTTTAAGTAAAGTGTTAAACTGCTGTAAAAACTCATAAGAAGCAGGAACATATTGTTTTATAACACATAGTTCTATACGAAGCTTTAATATACAAAAGCATTTTACACAGAAAAAAAAGCAATCTGAGTAACCTTATTTTCCAACTTGACCTCAGTATACTACTCCTTAGAGAGAGAAAGTAGGGTTCTAAATGTGTCTGAAGGAATCGATTCCAGAATCGAATCGGAATCGAATATCTTGGAATCGATACCAAGGAATCTAACCCTTGGAGGAATCGATTCCTCCAGGAATCGAATCTTAGGAATCGTACTCAATTTTCTAATTATTAACGATAATTATTAGCAATTTTGTTCTCTAATTAATAATTAGTTATTATTTAGCTGCTTTTTTAATACTGGCTCTAAGGAATCGATTCCAGGTTGGAATCGAACGTCAGGAATCGAATCCAAAAATCGAACCTCAGGAATCGATTCCGGAATCGAATCGAACCATTTTTTAGATCCCTAAGAGTAAGTACCAAGAAGGGAATTCCATTTAATTCTCTATCTCCCCCCAAGTCATTTATCCGAACTGGGTGGCAACTTATAAGTGGCCACATCCCCTCCTCCGCACGTTTAGGTAAAAAATGACAGTTTCTGACAGTCCAACAAAGAATTAGCGATACCGAACTGTCAACAGCTACCTGGATTCAATCTTTTCATAATCCCCCCGTTCGAGGTATATGCATGTATAGAAAGGGAATGGAATGGAAACGTCCTTTGCGTTTTGACGCGTTTTTCGAAGAATTTCTCTTAAAACAGAGAAAAGTACTTCACTCTGTCTTTTCAGATTCTTTTAGTTTTTGAAGGTTTGTAGGATCGGTTTTTTAAAGGTGTAGGTAAATGATGGTTTTTGTGTTAGGGTGTGATGAGTTTTACAGGATGTTGAATAAAAACGTCACTTTTTACTGTCAGATTCAGGTAAAATAAAATAAAATCGATGGAAAAATCTGGAAAATACTTTTTGCTGCTGTCGATTTTAAAATTAGAGAAAAAAAAGTATTTTTAGCCTTTTTCTCAGTGGATCTTTTTCACATAGCAATAGAAAGTCAGATTCACAGACGTTTTACGTATGGCATTCCTTCAAAAAGATGAAAAAACCAGGTACCTAATTGACAGTGAAGTTGATTTTTATATAACCTCCTTAATAGTAGAATAGTTTTTATAGTGGAATTTGAATTTAGAGTTTTTAAACTGTTTTCCAAGAAAATAAAGAATTTGGTATTAGTTTCATATATTATCTTGTATTTCGCCTAAAATTTTCATATTTTTCTTTTTTATCCTACATGCAACATGCAGGACCAATTTTTTTATAATGATCTTTTCTCTTTTGTTTTTGTTAATGTTCAAAACACCCCTAACCCACATAATACGTTTTTAAGTTATAAGCGCAGTTTTTCTCCTTTGAATATGAGAGGGTATTCACAAACTACTTTAACATCATTAAAATAAGTAAAAAGGCAACGTTTATATACTATGCACATATTTATTTGAATTTAAAAAACGATTCATTCGATCGTTTCGGGGATGCCTGGATCCCCCTCGTCAGTGAAAGATGACAAATGATCGAAAATTTTGTCATCTTTCACTGACGAAGGGGATCCAGGCATCCCCGAAACGATCGTATGAATCGTTTTTTTTAATTCAAATAAATATGTGCATAGTATAAACGTTGCCTTTTTCTTATTTTAACCTTTTTTGCACAGTAAATTTTTAATCTACTTTAACATCGTCATGTTAACAGTTTGTAAAATAATCAATTAAGTTTTTTCGGTACTACTCCAGAATCCCGGCGCAAGCAATAAAGTCGCCAATAATGACGCAACCAGCTCCAAACGGAATATCACCGCTTGTAACCCTTTGCTTCTAAAAAAATAACAACAATGCCATTCCATGAACCTTTTTATTTAAAAATTAAATACTCAAATAAAAATATTTTAAGCTATACTTACCAGTTTTAAAATTTTAAATTTGGTTGAAATATATTTTAAGATAATTAATATGATTTTTAAACAGACTTATATAGTTTTTCTTTTAATAACTTGTTATTTACATCATGTTTTTTTGTAACAATGGGGTAAGCAGATCTCTTTTTGAGCAGAAATAAAGCTATTTTAATGCAGCGAGATTTCCGAGATTGCTTGGCGAGATTTGCGCCGGCTTTCTAGAGAAGTACAGTTTTTTCTTCCAACTGTTCATAGTCATCATAGGTATAGCCATCAATATTGGGAAATAGTTTGGGTATTTGTTCAAACGCTTTTTAAAACTGAAGTCGTGAATGAATCACGGTATCTTATTTCAAAAGAACTTACTGTGCTGTCTAATCCTAAAGTTATCAGCATAAGGAAGAAAAGAATGCTCCAAAACACTGATCCTGTCATGGTGGCAACCGCCTCTGGATAAACCACAAATACTAGACCTTGCCCTGAAAGACAATAGTTATTTCGTAATTTTTAAAATTTTTTAAAACATTATTTAATTTAAAATTGTTTACACATGTTTCAATTAATGAATTTAACTCAAAAAAGTAATAAAGTAAGAAAAGCGCATTAAAACAATACCCTTTCTTAAAAATTATTTTCGAGTAACAGCATTATGGTAATTTTAGGTAAGGTATCTAAGTTAAACATTAGGATTTAATCCTCAGCGGGGAATATACTGTCGTAAAGTGTGCTTTCATTGATTTCCTAATCTATAAAACATGTCAATCATTATGGCTTATCCAACGCGGACTTTTGCACCTTTAAATATACCGTCAAGTTCTTTGAAGGGAAAATATTTGTGATCTCGAAAAGTGGAGCGTTTCTTCGGTTTCGAAAGAAACCAGACACTTGACGTATCTTACAACAGCTCTGTGGGAATTCTACCATGAAATTCAAAATGTACTTTCAAGGGGTAAATTTTGATGAAGGACTTTCAAATTTCAGCAGGTTTATATTCAATGTAGCAATAAGAAAAATAAATTGGAAACGTTAATTTAATTTATATGTGTATAGATTTGTATTCCAAACACTTAAATTGAAATTAATTTTTAGAGTTTTTTTAATTAACACACACAAATATTTTAAGCTGTCGATTTATGTGATTTTAAGAACGACTTTCTTTTACTCTCTTTACGTAATATTTTATGTAATTTCTTAATTTTTATCACTTAAATTGTCCCAAGTTCTGCGAGATACACAATTCATTCAAAAGAATGTACTGATTTTTATGCTTCACAATTAGTCACTGTAAATGTGAATCTTAATACCGATATTTTGCACGTAAAAATAACAGTAAGAACTATTGTCTTCCTGCAAAACATTTGAGTGTTTATTTCCGCATCATAAGGGAATAAATATGTAACTATAGATAGTGAAAAATAATGTACTATAATTTATAAAAATACTATTATTTAGGAAATTAAAAAATTGTTATTTTTCTTTCTATTTGTGTTAGGGAAAACTCAATTCAGTTTTCTTACCGTCAATGGCAACATTACTGATGTCTTTTTTGAGCATATGAGCCATGTATCCCAGGACTGAAAAGATGACAAAACCAGCCAAGAAACTTGTCAGACAGTTTACAGTGCTAGTGAAAATAGCATCTCTAGGAAGAAAATTAGTCAAAATTTCATTAAAAAACCTTAATATGAAACGATTTAATTCCATATTTTATTACAAAGAGGAACTATATTTGAGGTACAGAAAATTTTTTTTTGTTTTAAAACTAACTTTATTCATCCAAAATTATTTTTCTAATACTAAGGTAAATGTGGGTATAGTGGACACTTTAAGGAAAATTTTTGCTTAAATTCTTAATAAATACCAACCTATTTGCTTGGAAACGGTTATCATCCTATTTTTAGGTTAATTGGATCTTCTTCTTTCGATTTTACCATTAAAAAATTTAACTAGATTGGGTAAAGTATTTTTAATAAATTTTTAAAAAGTACTCCAAATTGCATCTATAGTGGCCACCTTGATGTAGCTGTTGTATTTATAGTGGACACCTCTTGCATCAATAGTGGACACCTCTCTTTTTCGGCCTATATGAGGGGTTTATGCATGAAACTGAGGGGTTTTTTTGGTATAGTCGTTTAGTTCTTATTAAATCTCCCTTCCCAACGAAATGTATTTTAGATCAAATCAAATTAGCTTTATTTAAAAAAAATACTTGATAGTTTTCGGCCCAAAGCCTACGCTGTAGCTGATTTGAGAGGGATTTAGCATGTAATTCAATGTTTTTGAAACCTTGGTTCCCAAAGCCAGAATGAAACCAAATTAATACAACACTCATTTTAAAGCACAATCAACAGTTTATGAAAAAAAAACTGATTCAAATTAATATTATTTATGGTTTTTGTAGAAGCCATTGCAGTGGCCACTATTGGAAAATCCAAGATTATGTGTTGGTAAAGTGGCCACCCCCATAAATCCTCGTAAAATCAAAATTTTCAAATAAATTTTATTCAGTATCATTTTATGTAATCTTCTTTATCTAAATATAAATTTAAAATTCAATCAAACGGTAATAAATACAAAAAAATCAGTTTCAAAATACCCGTTTCCTTACGCGATTCAATAAGCGAAATCAAATTTCAGTCACTCGGCCGATGTTGTTATTTTCAAATATTTAAATATCCTTCCCATGCTGATCTGTGGTATCGGTGGTAATTTACCAGCTTACCTGATTGTACAATCTATTATGCCAATGAATTTTGACGCTGTATGATGCCTCTAACTCGTTTTATTTAAAATTAATCAGCTATGTGGCCACTATTGGTAGTGTCCACTATACCCACATTTACCTTACGCAATGTAAAATTATTTTATTCAGTCCCTTTAAAAATTAAATATTAAGCCCATAGCATACATAGACCGATCATAATAGCTAAACTTCTTTGTGGTATAAAAATAATCACAGTATTTAAATCTAATCAAATACATATAATGAAATTACCTGCCGACAGCTTCAACATATACCTAAATATTCTGAATTCGTATTGAAGAAAACATTTACACAACTACACTAATTTGCGCAATGAAGTTCGTTATAATATTTTACATTAAATAATTTATACGTACATTATAATAATTTATAGAGAACTTAAAAATTTCCCCTCAAAATAATTACTTAAAAATGATTTGAATATTTTATATTTTTCTGGTTTAATTGAGAAACTAAAACTAAAATCAGTTTTCCTTGTGAAATCTATTCTAATTTGCCTTCTTAATTAAATCAAAATACCACAACATGTCTTACAACACTAGAAAAGTAAATGAATTCGTTACACATGATCTAGACATAGAAATTAAATACCTCGATCTAGTAGAAAATAAACCCTTTTTAAAAAATGTAATTGGCTTTTAACATATTAACTATGATAATAAAACATTTTTCGAATCGTTCACCATATTAAAGTATGTGTTACATCAAGACTCATTAAGTAGCATTGCATTACTACTCTAAAGTTGAAGAAAAGAATTACATCAGAGGATATAAAGTTACCACTCACCTGTAACAGTTATTATGAAATTTGTTATAACTGGAAAGAGCCAACAGAGTACCGAATCCAGGCCCAAGAGAGAAGAATATTTGCGTCGCAGCGTCAATCCACACCTGTTTTAATAATACAAAAATCAATTACTTACAAATCATTCGATTGCATAGACAAAAATTTTGAAGTGTCTGTTGTAGTTATTGAATTGTTATTTTGTGCAAAAAAAGTATTAAAAGTTAAAGTATTCAAAATAAAAAAAACTTACATCAGTTTCCAATAGTTTTTCCCATTTCGGCGATAAATAGTATCTGATTCCGTCCATGGATCCTTCTAACGTAACACCACGACACAAAAGAATAAAAAGCACTATATAAGGCATAGTAGCTGTGAACCACACTACCTATTAGGCAAGAAAAAATATATCTGTTATTTTCGATTAAATTATATGAAGAACTAAAAAGTTAACAAGCAAGTGTGCTTCAGATCAGTTACTTATTCTTTGCTAAGTTTGAAGACCACGATTCCCTAAAACTGTCTTTTTAAAAATTATTTTAATTCATATACTATATTTAATAAGTAGAGAATAAAGAAGAAGGAACTCATTTTTTATATTTTTACTATTGCGAAATTTATAAAAGAGATTCCCAATTTGTGTGCACTTTGTGGTGCTAAAGTATGGAAATATATCTTTATGGAATTTTTAAGTGTCACTTAGTTAAAAATAAGATATTTTTCTTGATATAGTAAGATATTAAATCTTGTACATTCTTGTATATCATTTTTTTATATTACTGATGTTGACACCATAGTTTTCTGGAACGTAAGTAAAACATTAGCTTGGGGCTCATATCACAGCTAGGTAAGCGTTATTTTTATTAAAAATATAAATTTTCTACACTAGACAATACCTGAATAATTACTTTTCTACAAACCTCATTCATATGGGCCATACCAGCAAAAAAAACTTGTCCAAAATTCCTTCAAAAAGCGTCAAAAGTCCAGATTTCTCAAAGAAGTCTGTAGTTATTTTGTAACAGGATAATTTTACGCGTAACTGACTGACATTTTTAAAGAAAAACACTAGGTATTTTGTAATTAACTTCCGAAAAATAAATTATAGAAAAACATTTTCCACCCATGTCAGTCAGTTACTATGTTGTTTAAAATTTTTCAAAAATAAATAACAACATATTTCGAAAATTTAATTCTGCCATTAGATTTAGCTAACAAGAAAGCAATAAACTGGGAGGAAAATGTTTTTTTATAATTTATTTTTGGGAAGTAATAAATTACAAAATAATCAGTGTTTTTCTAGGACTTCAGCACATAAGTCTGCAGTTTTTTTACAGCAGTTTTGAATACATTCTAAAGGTATTTCAGTGGTCTTATAAAAAAAACTGCAGAGTTTCTAAAGAAAACTGCAGACAAAGTGTCCGAATTCCCTTCACTATTTTGAGGAAATTTTGCTGTTTTTTTTTGCTGGGATGTATTTCCATAAAATTACAATAACTTTTCAATCAAGTTGTAAATCATATTAAACATCAATCTATGAAACTATGGTTTTTTCCAGGGAATCCACACTCTTAAAGTATGAAATATTTTTATACCTCATAAAAACTTTGGAAAATAACCAAGTACACATATGAGGCACATTAAGTACTTTAATGCCAGTTTCATGTCTCTGCATCGAATAAACGTTTTTGGGAAGGAGTGATAGCTTACCTTTCCGGAACTTTTTACACCTTTCCATAAAGAAAAGTACACAAGAATGAAGACAGCCATCAGGCAAAAGGCTAATGTCCACTTGATAGCCCCTACGCTTTGGATACCTTGTGCTCTGTGAATTTCTAGTACACTACGCCTAAAAAAAGATAATTGAAAGTCATAAAAAATGTTAGCAAAATTAAAATTATTGGTAGTTATGATTGAAGTTTGGCTGGAGAAGAAAAAAGTATAATGTAGAGCATGCTTTTCTTAAATAAAGTTGTAGCCCTTAGTTCATCTTTAGATATTTCTAGGGTAATAAAAACTTAGTTGATATGTTAACAGTATATTTTACATGTATTATTTCAAATAATTCTAGATAATATACTAGTTCAACTAGTTATACTTTCAAATAATTCAATAATATAAGATCTTTGTGGATTTCTGTTCGAATGACCTCTTAAGGAATCACATAATCGTGAATAAAGTCTTTCATGGTAATTTAACTGAAAGTAAAAACAGTATAGTAAATTTTTATTAGTGAAGCTCCCAAACGGCATAGAAAGAAATCAGTTGTAATGTTCCTCCTAAAATCTAGATATGACTGCCTTGATAAACATCTCTAACTCATTAATGTTACTCCAAATCGGGAGCGTTACTGGGTGGCTAGGAACGCCCTCAATTTATATGTAGATTTACTGATTGTAATTTTTCTTTCGGTTATTCCAAGTTTATTTGCATTTATTTGTCTTGGGTTTTCGATGTAATCATTTATCAAATTACGCGCTATTAGAAATAAAAAAAAATAGAGCACTAAAAATTCACTATGTTAAAAGAGAGGCTTTATTATTTTATCCGATCGAAACTTAATTTTTTTAAAGACCTTTCAATCAACTCATTACAGAATGAACGCAGCCGAATGAGTTGAGAATTTTCTCAACAATGATATTCTCTTACGACTAGACTGAATTTAATAATACGCCTAAAAACAATTCCAGGGCGTTTATGAAAAATGACCCGCGAGAGAGAGACCCCACTTCAAAAATCGCTCCCTCAAGAAGAACCCTCCAACCAAAGAAAAAGGCCTCATCTCTTAGCATAACTGAAGCGAGGTCACAGCAACAAAGAGTTGACAGATGACACTTATCTGCGTCCGCAACCCCTTTTTCTCCCCCGTGCGATAGATACGTGAAGAAACCGATGGTCTCATTAAATCTCGACAACGGGCTAAATAGCTTCGCTATCGCCCACTGATAACGAGGGAGTGTGGAGCATCATCCACCGGAGAAAGTTGGTGCGAACGGTGGATGAGAAATATGGCCCTCGCGATAGCACAAGTGGGAAAAGTTTTAAGAGTGGCGCGTTATGGATAGGAGGTTTTGCGAAGGTTTTTTTTTTGCCTTTTTGGCTTTGTTATTATATCTATTTATTCTCGTAATGAAAGGGCATCAGGGACTTAATAGAGAAGGGTGAAGGATGGTTGGAGAACACTTTCTGAAACGCGATTTTCGGGTTAGGCACCTGCACCCAGATTGGCCTGGGGCTGTATTCTATACACAGTTCCATTCGTTGAGGCTTCTTACACTAACGCATTGTTTTATAGTCTGTTCATTTAAAATAGGCGCCTGAAACAGGATCAAAAACGCCTAATAACGCTCATCACGCACTGAGAGAAATGACAGTTTCGAATTTGAGTAAACCGATGTTCTCATTTTGGTATGAAACTTTTTGGATCAAATATGACGACCCAATGCTTTCAATTTTGAAACACCAGTCATACTCAATTTTTGAACAATTTGATAGCCACCACTCAAATTATGCTTACTTTTGGTTTATATTTGAAAATTGAAATGGTTGCAATACATCGAAAGTAACATTAAGTTGGTGTGATTACGTGTAACAACGTTGTGTCGTCGCACTCAACTTACTCGTCTACTTAATTCCCACGTCGTAGTACGTGGCTATATGGTCATCATAACTGTAGCACAATGCACCCTCTTTATAAGAATGTCATGGACGAATCAAGAAATGAGTTCATGATGCTTTATTTTTGAGTATCTGCAAATTTTCAAAAATGAGTACATGCATATTTTCAAATTTGAGTAAATTTGGATCGGAGCCTGTTTGAGTGCGTGATATTCTCAGATTTGAGTAATTTTTACTCATTTTTGAAACTGTTGTTTTAAGAGTGCGCAACTTCAGTGACCGATTCTTTTACAGTATTTTACTACTTCTGTTTAGGCTGCCTTATCAAGAAAGTTCTACGCAAGAAAACTTTTTTCGATGATAATTACAATATTAACTGCTTCTAATACATTTTGTTTCAGGCGCCTATTCTAAATGAACAGACTACAAAAAGGAAAATTTATTCAACTTTAATTATAAAATGCAGTTTTCGAACATGATGTGTTTTATGTTATGTTGTTTTGTAATAATTTTAATAGTTAACTACATTAATTTTTTAAATAGTCGTTAGTTACTAGGTGTAGAAGTGCAGTGATTCAACCCTAAAAATATGACAAAATATTTTCATCTTTTTTAAGATGAAAAAAATTAATTTCTTCATTAACTACTCTATTTAAGGAATCAGATATTGAAACAGTTTACAAATCCCATGAAAACTTAATTTGAAAATGTTTATAGTTGAATTATTTTTTAATATTCAGATGATCAAAAAGTTTCAATGTCATAAATTTCTTCCTATCAAGTGAACTTATATTTTCTAAAAATAATCCTTGAAATAATAACCATGTAATTTTAAAGGTATTGTTAGTACAACAGTGTTCTTTTCTTAAACTAGTTATAACTGTTCTATGTTCAACTCCTCACTATTTCAAAACAAAATTCCTCATTTTTTTATCATTTCATATTGAAACAGTGCCACACTAAACGCTCTCTTAGGAACGTAAATAAATCTGATGATAAATTCCGAAATAAAAACGACTTGTCTTAAATAAAGCTTAATATTACTGATAAAATGGAAAGTAAACTACTTTTATGTGAAACACTCGGAAAGAAACAGCAGCTCTTACTTTCCTCATAAGAGGATATGGACCATTGATTTAAATCGAAACTGTAAAGAAATGGATCCACTTTTGATAAATTAATGTTTATGTTGTGATTAGTTAGTTGCCTAAATAATTGTGTTCTTTTGTTGAAAAAAAATTATCTGCTTCTGCTGATTAAAGATATGAAAGGTTATCGATTTTGTTCAGGAAAATGAGGTGGTTTTCTTTCTGATTAAAATTAGTAGGTACAAATTTATCAGTATTAATTATTCTTATTCTGAAATTAAAAAAAGAATGTAATTAAAATTTCTATTTTTTTTTCATCTTATTAATGTCTGTTCTATAATCTACATAAGAAGATCTCCCAAATAATTTTTGGAATACCGTTTTTGATTTAATTTTGTTGTGTTCCTTTTCCTTTTTTCCATCCAGAACCCAGAGTTCTAAAACTTGGAGGAACATAAACATTATGTAAAATTTCAGGTTATTAAAATTTTGGGTTCAATTTCGTTAAGGGTTTTTTAAGGTTTCGTTAAGGTTAAGGCTTTTTAAACGTCATAACATTCAACAATGGACATTTTTTTCTGATTTTTATTGATAAACTGAACAGTTATTGATCTAATTAAAAATTTTTATCCATAAGTTTGAAATTATATAGCAATATTTCTACTTTTTTGTGTCCAAAAGAGCATGGTGATATTTAGCGGGAACTTGACACCCGGAAGTGAACCAAAATTTTACATTTGAAAAGTAAATTCGAATACTTTTAGGTTGTTCTCCTATGATTCTTTATTGAACTAAAAAAATAAATGCACCTATAAAATAATGTTTAGGGGAGAGTAGCTCAAAGCGGGTATGCTAACTTTGAAAGCTCAAAAAGCATATTTATTGCTCGTTTAAAATTAAAAATCTGATTTTATTTAAATAATAAGTGAGTTATCGCACTATAAAATAAAAATACACGACATTATCCGATTAATCCAAAAAATAATTTATTACTGAAAAAGAAATATTTGTAAAAAAAGATATGCCGAATTGGTGGCCCAAACCGGGTAACCCATCATTAGGGGCAAAGCGGGTAAGCACTACAAACGAGACAAATCTTAACACAAATTTAAATTTTTAGAACTTAAGTTGAGAACACGGGCGGGTAGAAGAGGAAGGCCCTTAGGGTCAAGCTAGATACTTTTGGGGAGCATTCTGTCCTTAATTAAACTGAAAACATTACTTACAGTAAAAGAAAGGAATATCCTTATAAATTTAGGAGTATTCATTGACCCCCATGGAAAATCACCCCCCGTAAACCCCCCCGTAAAATCACTAATGTTTAAGACCTTACTTACCGTATCAAACTATTAAAAAAATTATTTTCATGTTATCTTCCATTAAGGGTAGCTACCCGTTTTGCCCTCCCCGCTATGCCCTAAAGCTCCTTTCTTACTTTCAGGGCTCAAAAATTTAAAAAAAAACGCAGGTTCTTTCACAGTATTTTAAAGTTAGATTGTGTCAAAGTAATATAAAATTATCAACAACATGGTTAATATTTTTGACGGTTCAAAAGGAACACATCTTAATTTTTTTAAACAGAATCTTCATTTTTTTATATTGCGCCCAGTTAACTCATATTACAAATCTGATGTTCTATCGGAGTTGTTGGAAACTCGGGAGTGTTGATTAATCAGGGCATATACATACATACTTTGACACTCGGGTTTCATCTGGGAGTATACGAGCCCCTACCCGCTTTGGGTGACTCTCCCCTATTTTAACTAAAGCTATCATTAATTTTTTATGTTCTATTTACAAAGGATATGAAAATTCAAGAATAACAATTTCTTATGGTTTTAAACTTACAGATGCCATTTAATAAAAAAAGTTTTAATTTCTTTGTCATTCTAACACAGTGACCTTCCAAAGACTTTAATTGAATCGTCAGTTTGAAGAAGGGAATAAGTCCAAAAAATGACAAATTGACTTTTTGTGCTCAAAACAATCTCTAAGCTTTGCTCTACACATGGGTGAAAAGAGGGGAACAATAACTAACCCCTATAGGGAGATATCCCCCCTTGAAGTTGTGAAATCGATGTCCATTCATTGTATTTTTTAAGCTAATTTGGAATTAAAGTTAATTTTTCTTTCGTTTCATATTCTTTGTGCTGTAAACTAAGTTAAAATAAAACTTTCTCTTAATTTCAATGTTTTTCAAACTTTTTTATGTAGGGAATGTTTGACTCCATTCATATTCACTCACTCCATTGATACTGCTTTAATAACCCAGTTTCACTATTTCATTTGTCTTATTCTTTTTATTTCACCCTTTTTTGGTGTTAACTAATGATAAATATAATTTAAATGTGATTTTAAGGGTTTTTAAAGATTTTTTCATCAGAAAAATTTCATAAGGTGGAAGAAGGGAATAAGTCCATCAACTTATTTTGGCTGTAAAATATTTTTGAATACACTTATATTTGTTTTGATGATTGCTGTGTTTTCTAAATAGGGTTCTGAACTTCCAGTAAAAATTTGGCGGTTATACAATGAAAATTCCATTACTTATACAGTTTTTTTTATTTTCTCAAAACTTGATTTTTGGACTTATTCCCTTCTTCAAACTGACGATTCAATTCAAGGACCACCTATATCATTACCTCAAAAACAATTAAATTAACATGATCTATCTTTATATCTCCTTTGAAGCATCAAAACTTTAAGCGTGTTTTCTCAAAGCTAAGTAAAAGCGAATGTCGCAGTTTACGTTTGCGGACATGGGCTCCAATGAAGTCTTGTTTGTCATGGCATGTGCATTGTGCATGTTAAGTTTCACACCATCCTTTTGAGACACCCTGTATATAGAGTGTTTTCAGGTGACGTCACGACCAGTTATTTTCTTTTAACTGCTGTAGGTCAACGCATCTGTTGCTAGGGCGGTTGCTAGGTGTGGCGGTATCTGTTGCTAAGGCCGTTGCTAGGTCCGAGTCAAGTGATTGCAAATCGTCGCTTAAGGCGCAAAATGACATACTGCATTTTCCCTATTTTGCAGGAGATGAAAAAAACAGTTTGGCTATTAATTAAAGAAAATAACATTATTATAGTTTTAAACCTTCATTTTAGGCCTTTTTGACCGGGGATTGAGATGAAACGCTTCTCTGTGGCCCTAACAATATCAATGAAAGGCGTGCAATTATGTCATTTTGCCTTACGAATGCAGTTATGCTAAAATGACAAAATTGACGATTGCAGCGATTTGAGTCATTTTTTCGCAAAATCGTTGGTGCCAGGTGGTCCGGGGCCGGGATTTGCATAAAGATTGATGCATAACTCAAAATGGCCAAAATGTCAGTTATGTCATTTTGCGCCTTAAGCAACGAAATGCTCTATTGTTTCCTATTATGTATTAGCAAGAGAGACATGGGGAACTCACTCGAAGTACTCCTGCGCCGGACTCCTGGAGTCGCTGGAGGAGTTGAGTGACCTCTCGGCCAGCGTGAGGCAGTTGGGGGTGTTCCAGGGATTGTCGCATCTCGTCCACGGCAGCTCCGAAGAGAAGGACGCGAACAGGTAGTAGAAGGCCCACGCGATAATGGTGTTGTAGTACATGCCCATGTACAGATCGATGAAGCAGATGGCGTAGCCGATTCCTATTAAGAAATGTATTCTTTAGGTCGAAACTCTGCTACTATTTTTCGGACTGAAAGATAAATATTCCCATGTGGGAAAATATTACGAATAAAATTATCTTATTATCAAAGTTGATGTGCCTTTGGATAATGTTAATGTACGAGGGTTGTTTTTTAATTAACTTCCGTTTTTCTCCTGAAAAAAAAAGTAGTAGGAATTTCGAAACAATTTTGGTGCTGGTAGTTAGATACATCCTTCAGGTTCAATTTGCCACCTTACTGAATAAAATCGGACATTTTTTCTATTTTTTTTTATCGATTTTACAAGCGCGCTCCTTGAACTATTTTCCCGCCAACCCATAGAGAATTCGGCTTTTTTTTCTCCCTTCGCTCCGTCCGCGAGCAGGCATTAACATTAAACAATGGGTGGGCAGGTGATCGCGAACGGAGCGAAAGGAGAAAAAAAGCCGAATTATCTATGGGTTGGCGGGAAAATAGTTCGAGGAGCGCGCTTGTCAAGTCGATAAAAAATAGAAAAAATGTCCGATTTTATTCAGTAAGGTGGCAAATTGAACCTGAAGGATGTATCTAACTACCAGCACCAAAATTGTTTCGAAATTCCTACTACTTTGTTTTCAGGAGAAAAACGGAAGTTAATTAAAAAACAACCCTCGTACTTAAAAATTTTGATGTATCAACTAATATACTCAGGAATAGGTACTTTAGCGCAAATCTCGCTAATCAGATTTTATTTGGTGAAATTTTACAAATGTAGCTACTTATTAAAACGTAATAAAAATTGAAAGCAGCACTAATGTTTAATATGGTTTGATTGCTTTTTATTTTGATATTTGCTTATTTTCGAGATTTTAGCAAAACACTTGGCTCTTGCACCCGGCTAATCCTAGAGTATAAAAAAATAACATTGATATGTTCATTTAGTACAAAACATTTTAAATTTTGCCTTAAATGGTAAAATTTATCAAATAATTTTCACCCTCTAAAAAGATATTACTTGAATGCTGAATACTCTTGTTTAAGAACAACAGGAAAATTTAAGATTTTTTTAAAAACAAATTTAGTCAAAACCGTATTTAAAAAGTCTTTTAGATAATGAAGTTAAAGGTATCTAAAGTATACTAAAATAGGGTTAATATGCATTTAAAATAAATTTAAACAGGGATTTCATTTTGATTTTACTTTTTTTAATATTAAAATCAATGCATTTGCAAGATGTGTTGATGCACATCAACATTGATAAAAATATTTATGGTTCAATTCCGTTAAAGGTCCCGCTAAATACCGCCATGCTCTTTTGGTCACCCAAAAGTAGAAATATGGCTAAATAATTTCAAACTACGTAATAGATTAAAATGTTTTGTTAGATCAATAACTGTTTAGTTTATCAATAAAAAAATTTTGTTGATATTTGAATATATGGCGCTCATAAAAACATGGCGATATTTAGCGGGGACTCTAGCTGAATTGAACCATATTATTTACCAAAATCAATAAAATATTACCTTTCATAATGGGACACAGTTTATCCCATATCGTGATGCATCCATTTCTATAATACTGTCCCAATGCTAATTCTAAATAAAACAATGGCAGTCCACCAAATACTAACATAATTGCGTAAGGTATAAGAAAAGCTCCTGAAAAGAGAAAATTAAAAGTTGCATCAGTTATTTCACAAGACTACGGAGTAATACTAATTGAATCGTCAGCTTGAAAAAGGGAATAAGTTCAAAACCCAAGTCGTGAGAAAATCGGAAATAACTGTATAAATAATGGAATTTTCGTTGTATAACCACAGGACCCTATTTAGAAAAAAAGGGAGCAACCATGGAAACAAGTACAGTATATTTAAAAGTATTTTTCAGTGGAAAAAAGTTGATCGACTTATTCCCTTTTTCAACCTTATGAAATTTCAAGAGAAGATAATTATTATTATTAATAATAATAATAATAATAATAATAATAATAATAATAATAATAATAATAATAATAATAATAATAATAATAATAATAATAATAATAATAATAATAATAATAATAATAATAATAATAATAATAATAATAATAATAATAATAATAATAATAATAATAATAATAATAATAATAATAATAATAATAATAATAATAATAATAATAATAATAATAATAATAATAATAATAATAATAATAATAATAATAATAATAATAATAATAATAATAATAATAATAATAATAATAATAATAATAATAATAATAATAATAATAATAATAATAATAATAATAATCTTTATTTTACACTATGGAAATTACAAATAAATATATAAAATAATATGAGTTACCAAGGGGAAACAGTCCCGTTCAGGTAACCAAAAAAAGTGCGAACATTGAGTGATATTTAAAAATAAAATAAATAAATAGGTGGGTTGAATTACATAGCAATAATAAGATTTAAAAAAAAACATAGTACAAATAACAATAATAAATGATTAATTTAATTTACAAAAGACAGAATTATTTAAATTAAAGTTTTACAAATTGGCAAACAGCTAAGGCAAAAAAAAATATACATTATGCTTCCTTTAGAAAAGGTCTTCAACATTATTTAAAAAAATTACAAAATTATGTAAACAACGTTTGAATGAGGGATAGGAATAAATATTTTGTAACTCAGCAGGTAGACTATTAAATAACTTAGGTGCAAGATAAAAGAAATGTTTACGATATATCTCCTTGTAAAAGCGAGGAATCTGATAAATTTCATTTATTCTCCTTTGGTTAATCGTATTTTTTAGATTACAAATATTTCTATTGCTAAATAAGTAAAGTGTAATTCTATAAAAAACGAGATGTCGCACGGGGAGTAAACCTAAACTTTTAAAGTCAATTGAGTCAGAATTATTTAAACATAAGATTTTGAAACACTTATTCTGAATAGAAATTAAAGGCAATAAATTGGTTTTATAATCTCCACCCCAAATTATTATTCCATAACACAGGTCTGCAAAAAAAAAACTTTTTTCGAGCTGTTTTGGATATTTCACCTGAACTTTGTTGTTTTTGGTGCGCTGAATCCAAAAATGACCTCCATTTTGTCCTGGGACGTCACGTTTTTTGAAAATTCAGATTTTTAGGTTTTATTGGGAAATGCCTTAAAATTTTTTTAAATTAACTTTTTATACTAAGTTTTTTATTCAAATTTTTTCCACCAAATCTTTTTTTATGTTTTTTGATGTGCTGAATCTAAAACTGACCTCCGTTTTGTCATAGGACTTCACCTTTTTTCACAATTTGAGTAAATATGTCAATTTTTTAAGAAAATAAAAGTAAATATTTAAAAAAATTATTTTTCAACTCAAACATTATTTGAAAACAATTTTTTATTATTTTGGTGAGCTGAATCCAAAAAATACCTCTTTTGATTTTTAAGACACCACATTTTGTAACAAATTGAGCAAATATAGCAACATTTCACATAAAATGTAAGTATACTTAAGAAGTAGATTTTTTAATCCAAATTTATTTTTAAGGTTGTTAGTTTTAAAGTTTTTTTGTGCCCTAAGTTCAAAAATGGTCTCTGTTTTGCCATAGAATGTCATGTTTCCAGAGAATTTAGGTAAAATTGTAAAACAAGTCATTATTTCAATTTTCATGAAAATAGGTTCATAAAATAAAATTATTGTTACATATTCTTCATGAAAATCATTATATAACTAAAATAAACTTATTTACATAATCTAAAGCCAATTTTTCCTCCTCATGAAACTCCCCTTGGTACCTTTACCCTTGTGAGTAGCAAAAAGAACGTTTCTTTTAACTATACAACAAAAATCCTTCATTATTCCCTGATTAAATCTTCCCTAATATTTTCTTTCCATCTCTATAATGTCCTGAGGAGATAGTTTACTATATGCACCATTCACAGCTCCTAATTTTTAAAACTAAAGGAGCTAGAAATGCACAAAAACTATGAAAAATGGGCAAATTCGAATATAATTTTGCAATTTGTGAAAAATCCTGACGTATAGGATTTTTTTCAATATTTTTTTCGTTATCAGCACACCAAAATACATAGGAAATCGCTAAAATTATTCAAACAGCTTTTTCATTGCAGACCTGTGTAATTGATTAAAGAGAAAAACCAAGAAAAATACAAGGTTTTTAAAAAAGATTGTGTAACTTTATTTTTTAGGTGATGAAATTTAACCAATGCGAAACGAAGCCTTTTACATAACTCACCAACATGAGTTTTCCATTTTAAATTTGAGTCGATAAATAAACCCAAATATTTAATACTATTAACTTGTTCTAGCTTTGGACAGTTACAATTAAAAGAGCCAAAACACTTAAATTGACGTTTATGTTATATTTCTGCTTATTTCGCAGCACATAAGTGAGAAATAAAAATATAAAACGCATAAAATTTAAAAGCTATTATGAAACTGAGTCATATCATATGTTACGGGCAAAGTGATAAATTCCATTCATAAATTCCATGGAATTTATCACATTGCCCGTAACATATATGGCAGTATCAATGGAGTAAGTGAATATGAATGGAGTCAAACATTCCTTGGATAAAAAAAGTTAAAAACAATTTTAAATTGAAAGCAAATATAATTTTGGTTTAGTTTACACAGAGAATAAGAACAGAGACAAATGAACTTTAATTCCAAATTAACTTAAAAAATACAATGAATGGACATAGATTTCGCATCTTCCAGGGGCTAGATATTCTTATAGGGGGTAATTATTTTTCCTATATTTCCACTCATGCGTAGAGCAAAGCTTGGAGATTGTTTTGAGCACAAAAAGTCAATTTGTCGTTTTTCGGACTTAATTCTCTTTTCAAAGTGGCGATTCAATTTATGTATTTCTTATTACAAGCGTTAAAAATCAAGGGACAAAAAGTTTATATTGAATAAAATCCATTATAAGCTTGTTTTCTAATTGTGTTTACAAGATATTTTTTAATGCGATGAGTTTTGTTGGTTTGCATATTTGCCATATTCAAATGAAATTTAAAGTTCATAGGAGGATCAATAAAAAAAAGAAAACAGCTTATTTACAGTTTAAAAGGTTAGTGTTATGAGAATAGTTTTATCCGATACCTACTTGAGTTTTATCAACAAAATATTTTTTTATAAAAACCTACGCCTTAATACTTATTGATATAAGAGGATAATGAAATATGTTTAAAATATATGAGTATTTTTTGCCTTCTTGTTCCAGAATCTGGTAAAGGCATTTTTTCTTGTTTTAAAAAAATCAATTAAAACGCATTAGAAAAGCACATAAAAAGATATAAGTATTGTTTTTCAAAGCAATTTTAAAGGTTATTTGGTATCACAATAGCTCAATTTTTTAATCTTTCTCATCTAGCGGATATTGAAATTCTGTGAGATTCATTTAAAAATTAACTTATTACCAGAATTAACTTATAAAAATAATATAACTAATAAATAATGAAATAAAACTCAACTTTAATTTTTAAATATGTTCTTATTTAAAAAACCATCTCGTAAAAAAATAACTACCAATCTAATCTTATTTCTATTTTTATGATTTGATTAAAATCTTAGTAATATTTAAGTATCTTCATAGTAAGTTGAATGAGGTATTCTCACGTTTTGAGATTAAATTTTATTAAAATAGTAGATAAAAAACCATGTAGAATGACGTTTACATAAGTATTTTCGTAGCCTAGTTTCTGAGTTATAAATTTCAGAAATTTCGTTTTTTGTTTGGGCGCGAAAACACTTTCGAATCACAAATTATGCGCTGTGAGGTCACATCCAAAAGAAGCCCGTTTTCTGTTTACGTGACTTTTCTGACGTTTTGGCAAAAATAAAATTTTAAATTATTTAAAACCCATTTTTGAACTTAAAAATCAGAAATTTGGGAGTTTTAAATCATAATGTATAAAAAGTATACAATCAAGCAAATCCCTCATAGTCAAAGAGCTGGCTACATGAAAGTTCAACCGGAAAAACGTATTTCTAAAAATTATATATTTTGAAGCACCCTTCTAGGGAAGTAAAATTCTGTTGGTCAGCCGGTGCAAAGCGGTTGCGTTATCGAATGGCAGTTAATCGAAAATCGAATTTTCGGCCTTTTCTCATAAATTGTGAAATAACAACCAAACGATGAGATATTAGAATTAACATTTATTTAAATGTTTTGTTACTGAATAAATTGCCTACATTTTAAGCCAAAGTTTATTTTTGTAGCTCAATTAGTTGCTAAGATATTTAACTTCAAAGTTCTTGACATTTTCAACTTTTTCTCTCTGTCTCTCAATGAAATTTCTTCAAAACGCTTTGTTGTAAATGAAAAAACTGGAATTTTAAAGTCGAATATTCCAAAAACTACTCAACCGATATAAGTAAACTTGGGCTTTAATTGTAGGTCATCTATTCAATAAAAACATGCAAATCAATGAATGATTGAATATTTTACCGTTTGCTTACTAAATTGTTTGGAGCAACGTATGTTTTCTCAATTTCGGCATTTATTCAATTTTCTTGGTTCAATTTAAACCAAACGGTAGGATTTTAGAGCATAAATGTAATTACATGTTTTTATTAAATAGATTACCTACTATAGATAGATTTATTAATAGATTAAAGCCCAAGTTTACTTAGATCGGTTGAGTAGTTTTTGGAATATTCGACTTTAAAATTCCAGTTTTTTCATTTACAACAATGCGTTTTGAGGAAATTTCATTGTTGGACAAAGAGAAAAAACTGAAAAATTCAAGAACTTTGAAGTTAAATATCTTAGCAACTAATTGAGCTACACAAATAAACTTTGGCTTAAAATGTAGCCAATTCATTCAGTAACAAAACATTTTAATATATGTTTATTCGAAAATCTCATCGTATGGTTGTTATTTCACAATTTATGAGAAAAGGCCGAAAATTCGATTTTCGATTAACTGCCATTCGATAACGCAACCGCTTTGCACCGGCTGACCAACAGAATTTTACTTCCCTAGAAGGGTGCTTCAAAGTATATAATTTTCAGAAATAAGTTTTTCCGGTTGAACTTTCATGCAGCCAGTTTTGGACTATCACTACATCAGCTTAGGAGGTATATATGTGTTGTTATGTGAGTGGAGGCCCATTATTCAACTTATTGCTTTACAAATACAAATACAAATCAAGTCGACCAACTACAGGCGTAAGCCCAGCGAGGTTAGTCCAGTCCTTTTAACCCAAACTACCGGAATCCCAGTATCTGTCAATTTTCCTCTTGAACTCGTTTACCCCACTTGAATTTACAGTTGTTTCAGGAAACGCATTCCATCTATCCACTACCCTATTAAAAAAATAATGCTTCCTACAATCCGTCTTAAATTTTCCTTTATTCAATTTGAAATTGTGACCCCTTGTTCTATTACCCGTATTGAAATCTAGTCCCTCTGTGTCCCCTTGCTTTACCATTTTAAAAAGTTGAATCAAATCCCCTCTAATCCTTCTTTTCTCTAGAGTGAACATATTTAGCTTCTTGAATCTTCCCTCATAACTTAAACTGGATATACCCTTGACCATTTTAGTAGCCCTATGCTGAACCCTTTCAATTGAATCAATATCTTTTTTAAGTATGGAGACCAAAACTGAACAGCATACTCTAGATGAGGTCTCACCAAGCCTCTGTATAGTGGCAAAATAATATACTCGGACCTTGAAGAAACAGTTTTTTTAATGTATCCCAATATCCTATTAGCCTTTTTACAAGCAGGTGAACACTGATGAACCCATTTAAAGTCTTCATTTAATATCACCCCTAAATCCTTGATCATATTATCTTCTTTAACTTTGTTCCCTTGCAGATAAAATTCTGCCCTATCATTCCCCCGACCCATATGAAGTACCTGACATTTACTTATGTTAAAGGACATACCCCATTTTTCAGCCCATTGTGATATCATATCTAGATCCCTTTGTAAATTTTGTACCTGCTCCTGAGTATCTATCCTCCCCCAAATTTTTAAGTCATCAGCAAAGATGCTGATTTTGTTCCTAATGTCCTGACTAATATCATTAATGAAAATTATAAAGAGAATTGGCTCCAATACTGATCCCTGTGGCACCCCACTCATGACCTCTGCCCACTGAGAATAATTACCCTCGACTTGCACTCTCTGTTTCCTACCTATCAACCAATTCCTAATCCACAGTAGTGTTTTACCTCTGATACCCAATTTTTCCAATTTGAGTAGCAATGCCTCGTGTGGAACCTTATCAAAAGCCTTTTGAAAATCTATGTAAAATATGTCTACACTATGTTTTTGATCCAACTCCTTTGTTACTTCGTTTACGTTCGTTACTTTAGATCGTTTGTACAAAATTTGTGACTGCCCAAAATTTACACAGCATTTTAAAATAGCTACTTCATAAGAATTAAGACTTAAATAGTAGTTTTAAAATTTTGAAATTAATTGGATCTACTCGTCACTTTTTTAAATCAGCTAAAACGTTGTTCATGAAACACAATATTTTTTTTACTTTTAAGGTTTAAAAATTAATTTCTTAACTTTCGAATTTTTTAACCTTTAATTATAGAATAATTCAAGTAAACAACTGAACACATGCCTTGGGCTCTTTTCGTTGTCATAGAGAATCATTCATTGAAACAATGTAAAAAACAAGAAAAAAGCACGCTTTTTGTGTACCTCTTTATTGAGAGAAATTAGGAAATTAAATTAAATTGAAACAAAAGACTGTCCCAAAAATTACTGGAAACCGATGCTTTTACTTTTTTAAAAAGATACCCTAGAAACACAAAAATTCCACGACAAAAAATGTAAGGAATCTTGTAATGCCAAGAAGGCATTAAACACTTAAAGAGAGATATAATAAAAGAGTTAAGGTATCCTGCAAAGTGTGTGAGGTTCTTGAGTTTTTATGTTTGTTTTCATGGAGATTTAAATCTTAAATAAAAAGCTAAGTTCCCATTTAGAATTTATTACTTCTTTCCATTTCCTAGGATACATTTTTTCCATAATTGCATAACTTCTGTATAGAAGTTTCTACAAATTCTTAAGTACCAGATTATTATTGTTATTATGAGTTCTTTATTTGGAACACATAAACATTATTCTGTTTTACTCTATAAATATATTTTTAAGAAACTTAAAATTATCTCAAGATTAATATAACATTTTTAATATACACTGTCAAATCATTAATTTATCATAAGGATGATAATACGTATTATTACAATTTAATGAAATTATTCTTAACCAGCTAATTTTCTATTATATACTAGCGCTGAAGCGCTAGACCCGGGCTTCACCCAGGTTTCAGATTTTAAATAAATATCATCTGGTGTGTTACAGTCGGCTTCAAATGTGTAGCACTGGGTGCTATTCAGACAATAATATGGCCGTCAGAGTGAGAAATAAAGAAATAATGGATCGATTTTTATGTTAATGCTACAACAATTGATTATAAACTACAACAATCGATTTCAATCTGCAACAATCGATAATATGCCAACAACAATTAATGTTGCATATTCTCTTATTATATTTACAACAATGTGGGTTTGCTATAAAGTTAGGTATGAAATATGGGGTTTTAAGCATAAAATTGGCTAAAAAAAGTTATTAGGATGCTTCGATTTTAAATTATTTTTCATTCAGAAACCTTCCCGGGATTGAGTAGATCAACGTGGTGAAGTTTAATAGTTAATGTAGGTTTGAAAAGTTTAAAAATATAAAGGACATACATACATACAGACATACAAACATTCATTTTTATATATTTAGATCGATATATTTTAGCAATCAGTATAAAATTTAAAAAGAAGAAAGTAAGAACAATTTCTTATAAAAGGAGAGGTAATTAATTTAAAAGTCATCATAGTGTCGAATATACATTTAAATATTTTTTACTAATAGGTAGGTTAATATTTAGTTTTTTAAGGAAATTGGTTTGTGTAGTTTATGTTAAGTAGTTTTTTTTAAAGAAACTAGGGAACTACCGCCCCCTGCTCGCTATCGCTCGCCAACCCCCGTTAACTGCTGACGCTGATACTTAAGGATCTCTTTGCCATCCGCACAAAACACAGCTCACAGCACTTACTCATTTTATAAAACATTCTTAAAACAGGGGAACTACTTCTCTGGGGTATTCTTTCAAAAAAGGGGAATATTCATTCAGCGGCGAAATTTTAACAGTTCCTTTATGGCAATATGAATTGGCGGATCGCCATTTAATTCCAAGAAAATTAGTAACAAAGCAGTGTAAACTTTCTTTTACCATTTCCCCAAGGTAATGTTTTTCTCACACCGATCCATTCAGAAGCACTAAAACATCTCCGGAATAAATTTTACTTTCTTAAAATTTGTAATGATTTTCATTGATTGTCTGTGAAAAATGTAGTAATTATCGTAAACATCACGAAAATTTAGAATTTTGCTTCATAAGAACAAATAAACATCGAAATTGTGTCAGTTTCATAGCAATGACACGAATGTTCTGACTTTCGATTTTTATCTTTATTTCTAAAACATTCCCCCGCCATATCTAGTTTTGCGTTTTGGCATTATAAAAAAAGTTACCTTTTACTACCTTAAATAATATAACTTGCAAAAGGATATAAAAATAATTATTATTGTAATAAATAAATGCAAAAGTTCAAAATTTCTGAAAGCGAGTTTATATTTTATTGTAAATATAGTAATGATTAGGTTGCCACAACGACAAAGATAAATATATAAATATGAATTAATTATTTAAAAATAAAAGATAAATTAATTATACATTAGTTTTAAATATAATTAAAATCGTTTGAACAGCAAAAATATAAATATTGTTAAAAAGAATCCAATATACAGGGTGTTTCAAAATTGCGTTGCACGGCTTTTATTCGGAACCAGCGCCTCCTAGGGTCATGGAAGTAAGGTCTACCCCTAGGTAAGTGAGCCTGGAGAATCCATTGAGATGACTTACGGCGCCCCTAGCGGCGAAATTAAAAAGTTAAAAAAATTAATTAAAAAACTAAAGGAGATAGGGCAAAAACCTCAATGAGAGTATTGTTGCCAACGTCAAGAAGAACTCATTGAAAAAATTTTGATCAAAATATCTTGAATATTCGCGGAGATATTAGCATGTGAAAATAGCACTTTTTCAGGGGTCAAAAAGTAAAAAGTTCGCATATTTGCAAATTTTTTTGATTTTTTGATTAAATTTTGTGTTCTTTCAATTAAAAAAACCCAAAACTACACAATAACACTGAAAAATTTGCAAATATGCGAACTTTTTACTTTTTGACCCCTGAAAAAGTGCTATTTTCACATGCTAATATCTCCGCGAATATTCAAGATATTTTGATCAAATTTTTTTCAATGAGTTCTTCTTGACGTTGGCAACAATACTCTCACTGAGGTTTTTGCCCTATCTCCTTTAGTTTTTAAATTAATTTTTTTAACTTTTTAATTTCGCCGCTAGGGGCGCCGTAAGTCATCTCAATGGATTCTCCAGGCTCACTTACCTAGGGGTAGACCTTACTTCCAAGACCCTAGGAGGCTCTGGTTCCGAATAAAAGCCGTGCAACGCAATTTTGAAACACCCTGTATATTTTTTAAATTAGTGTGATAAATAGAAAGATGATTATTTAATGTATTTGAATGTTAAAAAACCAGTGAAATATATTTTCAATTGTTTTAAAATTCATAGTTTCTTGCTTTGTAACTGCGACCTTATCCGAAATCTAAAAAAATGGAAATATTTTAAAATTAAGAATTTTTTTGAAAAATCGAAGGGTTTACTCGGAAATCCGGAAAGAATTCGGACATTTTGATACCATATATGTGTCATTTGGTTCAGTAATTAAAAAGCCTTTCTCTGGAAACCGTTCACCAAAAACTTTTTTTTAGAATAGAGAGATTACTGTAGTCTTTAAGTTGCACATTCTTCTACAAACTCCAATATACCTACTAGGATAAACATTCACACTCATTCACATAATCTCTCCACACAAACTGAATATTACTTTAATTCTTCTTGAAACAAATCAAACTGTATTTTAAACAGAAGTTTTAAATAGAAATCGTGGATACTTTTGAACGCTATACAAATTTAATTCCGCTTTAGTATTGATATGTAACTGCATTATTTTTGCAATCAATTACTAACGCCCATCTTGAACGAGAAAAAGGGATGTAACAACTGTTGTACACAACACGAGGGATGATATTACACAAGGGACGTTCACTTGAAACTTTTTACTTTAAACGAAAAAGAAGCATGCATACAAAAGCTCAGCGAGAAACATTCACTTCTTGTGCTCAAATTAAATGCTCTTGGGATATTGATTCTCGCAGTGTCATTCTCGCGTCGTTAAATAAAAGAGAACTGCGTGAAAACGATTCTTAAATTTTCTAGGAGCGGGAGGAGATTTTACGTCTGTGGTTAGTATATATAAAATGACAAAACCAATACCTGTATAAATTTTTTTTGCAGTTTGGGGAGGGTGAAGAAAGAAAATATCAGAAGTTTGTTTGTTTCATGCCGTTGGAATGAATCTAAAAGTCCATCATGTATTCCTGTCGTCTGATCTTGGATTTTTAATGAAATTTTAATATTTATACAAAGTGTTAAACAAAAATTTTAAAATATTTTAAGGTTACTTTTATCCATTATTATGTAAGTTAATGAACGTATTTATATTTTTATTACATAGTTTTTTTAAAAAAAGATTGGTTTCAAATAATGCACGAATAAAATAATCTCTAATCTCTATAAATAGAATAGAATAAATAGAATAAAATAATCTCTAATCTCTATTCTACAAAAAAGTTTTTGGTGAACGGTTTCCAGAGAAAGGCTTTTTAATTACTGAACCGAATGACACATACAGGGTGTTTCAAAATTGCGTTGCACGGCTTTTATTCAAAACCAGCGCCTCTTAGGGTCATGGAAGTAAGGTCTACCCCTAGGTAAGTGACCCTGGAGAATCCAATGAGATGACTTACAGCGCCCCTAGCGGCGAAATTAAAAAGTTAACAAAATTAATTTAAAAACTAAAGGAGATAGAGCAAACACCTCAGTGAGAGTATTGTTGCCAACGTCAAGAACTCATTGAAAAAAATGTGATCAAAATATCTTGAATATTCGCGGAGATATTAGCATGTGAAAATGGCACTTTTTCGGGGGTCAAAAAGGAAAAAGTTCGCATATTTGCAAATTTTTCAGTGTTATTGTGTAGTTTTGTGTTTTTTTAGTTGAAAGAACACAAAATTTTATCAAAAAATCAAAAATATTTGCAAATATGCGAACTTTTTACTTTTTGACCCCCGAAAAAGTGCTATTTTCACATGCTAATATCTTAGCGAAAATTCAAGATATTTTGATCAAATTTTTTTCAATGAGTTCTTCTTGACATTGGCAACAATACTCTCACTGAGGTTTTTGCTCTATCTCCTTTAGTTTTTAAATTAATTTTTTTAACTTTTTAATTTCGCCGCTAGGGGCGCTGTAAGTCATCTCAATGGATTCTCCAGGGTCACCTAGGGGTAAGGTCTACCTAGTAAGGTCTACCTAGGGGTAGACCTTACTTCCATGACCCTAGGAGGTGCTGGTTCCGAATAAAAGCCGTGCAACGCAATTTTGAAACACCCTGTGTATACGGTATCAAAATGTCCGGATTCTTTCCGGATTTCCGAGAAGGCCCTTCGATTTTTCAAAAAGATTCTCAATTTTAAAATATTTCCATTTTTTAAGATAACGGATAAGGTTGCAGTTACAAAGCAAGTACTGTCAATCAATTTATTATGCATCCAATCACAACGACCGATTGACGCTATATTTTAAGATGAAACATGTTTTTTCACCATTTAAAAAAGTACTTTCTTGATGAAATATCACTTAAAGACTGATAAAAGCATATTCTAAAAACTTACATGTACGCCATTTTATACTAAAATTTCACACTTTTTGTCCAATATTTATAATTTTTAGTCTGATTTTATCGAAATTAATTGTAAACATAGTGATGCTTTGTCTCTTATTATTTTCAATTGCTTAAACGGTATTGTTAAACAAGTCTGGGTTTAAACAAAAATATGAATGATAAACAATAGGCATGTTATACTAACGAGTTACTTCAAAATAATGGTTTTTGTTTGGTCCTAATATTGATAAACAATTAGAATTAGTTATTTTTATAATCATAGATTAAAAATAATTAAGATGAATATTTTTAAAAACATTTCGTTTAAATTTTTAATAAGCTCGAGCTAATATATATTTAAACTTTTAAGGGAGATTTATTCATGAAAGGGGATTTGGTGACGTATTTTTGGAAAGTTGGTTGAGGTTTTTTCTGTAAATTGTTTAATTGTTTTATAAAGTATATTAAGTTCAGCGAGTTGGAATTTGTGGGAATTGCGAAGCAATTCCAAAAGGTCCTGCGTCAGCAGTTTTCGGGGGTTGGTGAGCGATAGCGAGCAGGGGGCGGTAGCTCCCTAGTTTAAAAAAACGTTATAATATTAAGCTGCGATGCTTATGTACAACAATAAAATACAATACATTACGATTGATTAGACTACTAGAACTTAATAAATATTTCTTTACACTCATACAAAATTAAGATGTCTAACATACTTTGTTAGTTTAATATTAAATAATGGATTTGTGACTTTGAAGAATAAAATTAAATCTTCAATAAGTAAATATTTAAATAGGTTTTTAGCTTAATTATTTTTATCCTTTTAACTATTTCTATGAGTTAGTTACATTACTTTTTGCGCATTGCGAAATGTATTTAAACAAAATAAAGGTTTAAACTCTAGAAACTAATTTAGACAAATGTGTTTTTTCAAGTTCATTAATTTATATAATGTTGTTTTCAATTATCATTTTACTTAACCTGACAAATAGGTTCAAAGTAATACACAAATTTAGATACTTGTTAAATACCTTTTTAACAATAAGAGAATAATTTTTAATTCAAATAAAAAGCGCGTTTTTAAGTTATATTTATGTAAAACTTAGAAGAATCCAAATGAAGAATTTTATCATGAAGAAAAAAGTTTAAATCCCAAAATCGAATTGATTTCTTTGCTCGCAATCCTTTTTTAGCTTTTTTAACATTAAAACTGGCTTTCCAATACGAAGAAACCAAGTAAATCTCATCTTGGATTGTCACTTTACATTTATGAGGTAAAAACGGTTTCTTCTTTTTATTTTAGTTAAAGAGCAAGTGCTAACTTAAATAGAATTATTTAAAAGCGTTTTGAGGACTTGGTCGAATAAAAGATATCATAATTATCTTAAAGGATAATTTATGGAGAATGTTATTTCCGATTTTAAAAAGTTACTTTCACTTATGTTACATTATTATCTCTTTATATTAAAAAAGTAACAGTGACCGTCTCCGTCACCGCCGCTGATTTTGAAAATTTTATTTTTGAACACTTTGAACTCTTACTACGCAAAAACTATTTGAAGGAATATTATGAAATTTCGACCATTAGTATACAAATGCATGATGGTCCTTTTCGTTCCAAACTTTGACATCTTAATGTAAACGTTATTGTAAATATACAGAAAAACTTTTATTAGCTATGAATCATGCATTCTTCCCAGTTTTTTAAGCGGTCGAAAAAAAATTTACGAAAATCGGCGTTTGCGGTCTTTTTTTTTTCAAATCGAGATTTTGAAGAGAAATAATATCCCGAGAACAACCAAAATCACTCATTATGTTCATAAATATACATATATCAAAATCTCGTTTGTTTGAAATCTCCATTTATTACCAGTTTTTCAGAAAAAATTTTCAAACAAGAAACTTTGTAAAAAAGTATCAGAACTTTTGAGACGACCATACATAAATTTATAACAGTTTGTATTAGTCTTTTACTTAATCGCCAACTATATATCAAACTAAATATTAACAAAATTGGTATAAAGATTATTAGCAATTCTAAATCCGTAAACTTCGTACACATCCTATTAACATCTCTAATAGTTCGTCTGATTCAGCGGCACTTTCTAACTTTGAATGTCGTGAATTGAAATTCTGAATACCAGACGCCTCTACATCCATGAATTTTCTCCCTTTGAAATCTAAGTGATACCATGACAAATGACTACAACTCTTTAGAATTAATTTTCAACGTCTAAGGATATTCTAATTTGCGCACGTCTTTTTATCTATCCTCTAAGTTTAATACACCTACACCTTCTTGAGTTTGGTTTGGACTGTTTCTTGATTTATGAACAAAAATTAATAAAGAAAACAAAGTATAAAAAATAAAACAAATTATTAAATTTTTAAAATGATGAGTTTAAGAAAAAAAGAGGTAACTATTTATATCCTGATTTACTAAATCTTGGTATTAAAACATTTTATACGTCTGAATTCATCCTAGTTTAAGTGTTTAAAAATCTATTTTAAAATATTTCCCAAACATTTTTTTGCCTCAGTTTGGTAGGTATATTTCTAGTCGAAGTGTTAACTATCATATATACCTTTAACTAATGTCTTTTTCAATATTAGTGACTATAGATTTTTCAATATAAGGTAATAAGCATATTGCAGATTTAAATCAAATTTCTAGCCTTTAAAATGTTATGAATAACCTACTCAGATTAATAACATTAAAGGCGTTTTTTCCTGATTTCTGAGGTTGAAATTTTTCAGTTTTTCTTTATTTCACTGACAAAATCAAAATGTTTTAAGTGTTTATCAGTACCATCCCCTCAAACCTTAGGTAGCGGATAAGAACAAGATAAGATAAAAAATGCAACTAACATTCTTTAATAGCCACTAAAAATCTTTAAAAGTTACTTCACTAGCTCACTGTTATGCGGACCAGCTCAAAATTGACAATTTCAATGAGAAGCAACGTGATAAGCACAGGTTAATGACATCAATTTGTACTATTTCTCCATTTAATTTTAAAAGAATCCTTTCTGTTCGAAAATCTTTTTAAAGATATAACACATTCAAAAGTATAGCAAAAAAAATTAATATTCATAATTTTCCTTTAAAATAAGATCTTTATTCTAAATGCTGTTTCATTAAGCTTTTATCCCTTATCTGCTACAGCAAGTTTATTGGTTTAATCAAGAAGCAAAAAGGAGGAATAATTGAATTTATTAAGCCTCTTTCAATACATTTAACAATCTTACCGGTGTGTGTTCAAAGAGCAAATGCAACGTGGTTGTTTTGAATTTGCCTCTTAATCAAAAAAGAAACACTGGATAATAGATTAGCTAATCTCGAAAGTGGTTTTTAGGCAAGGAAAAGTTTTGATTCAATCTGATCTCTTTATTTTTGTTGCACACAAAACGGTGTTTCGATAAAACATAAAATCAAATTGAGTATTCTGACTTGGTTTAAATGTATATTTTATAATATTTGTTTCCATGAAAGTAATCCTTGAATACTTTAAGTGGATTTTTAAAGTTATATTTTCTTATTTAAGTTAATATAATAAGATCCTTATTATTTATATTACTTACTTATAATTCCTTGTGTAAGGTAAGTTTCAAATTATGCGTGAAAATGATATTTATTAAAACTAGATAATTTTCAATTGTTTTTGAAGCTATCTTACTTTAATATTTAAAAAATTACCAACGTATCTTTAAAGTGATGCTACGACGTTAATGCTACAACGTATTAAAGTAATGTAATAAATTCAACGCAAAGTTTTCAAATTACCAAGCAGAAATGCAAATTCTTCTAAAAACAAATTCTTCTTCGGTGTTTAATTTTAAAAATTAAGGTTTAATGTGTACTATGGGATAAATTAAAACCATTTGTTATAAAACATAAAACTACTAATGTAAGGTTACTTGGGGTAAGTGGGACACCTCCCTAAAACTATAATATGTACAATAAATTTCACACTTACTCGCATTGATTATGTTACAGCTTGTCACACTGATGAGTTTTGCATATATTTGAGATCTGTTTAATTTATTTTTAAGATTACAGAACTAATTTAAAATAGATTCCCAGAATGGATTTTTTGGAGAGTTCAAGAAGAGAGTTCAAAGAGTATTTCCAGGTAAGTTTTCATTACATTTTAATGTTTATTGAACTGTTTTTAAGAGTTAGACCTAAAATACATACGGCAATTTGAAAATACTCAAAAAATTTTAATTTTAAAGTGTTTCAGAGGGGGTCCCACTTACCCCATAGTTTTAGCAGGGTTGGGGTAAGTGGGACCCCTCTTTATTTAGTAAGTGAGACCCCTTATTATGATTTAGGTGGTTCTAGAGGGTCCCAAATGATATAGGAACTATTACTGAAGACATGGGCGGATTTAAGGGGGGTTATAGGGACAATTTCCCCCAATATTTTCAGAAAACTTCGATTTATAGTAGCAAGATCTTTTACTCACCCCTTCAAAATTCATTAAAATTTATAAATAATTTGATCGACATTTAATAGCAAATTTGAGTGAAATATCTCATCAATAGAGTTCATTCTCATTTAGTGTGTCCAAAGTAAATCTTAAGTTCCAAAATAAATCTTAATCAACCTTATTATGCCTTTTCAACACTATTTTATATGTTAAAGTAAAACATATCCCTTGGGCCTTTCAAAACATTCTTTAAAATACTTATTTTTCTTTTCATTCTATTCTTACCTTGTCAAATAGATTTTAATGTGAGTAGATTTCTCACTCATGGTTACAGGTACAATAAAATATTTTGTGGTGAAAATTTCTTTACTTTATCAAGTAAGACTCACTGAATTCATTTTAAGTTTTGCTCACTTCCCATATAAATAAAGAGGGGGTGTCCCACTTACCCCATCACTTGGGGTAAGTGGGTCACCCATCTCATTTTTGATAAAAAAAGACCAATTAAGAAAATGTAAAGCTTTATTTTAGAAACTACTAATAAATTGTTGTTTATGGATAGTGTCTATAACGAAATTAGTCAGTAAGTTCAAATTTAACCCGTTCAAAATTCTTCTATTGAGCTCCAAAAATGCACTCGGCCAAAAAGGGGTCTCACTTACCCCAAGTGACCCTATTGTTTTTAAGTTTTTAAATAGGTTGTTTGTATTGCATTGTATTATTATTTATTATTTTTTAAATTACTCAAGTGCAAACAAAAGTAAGCATTAACAGAAATTAAAAAAGAAAAACCTTAAATCAAAGTAAAATTATAGTTTCACCTAAAGCCCTGGAAGGAGCGAGCACTCTTCGCTTATAACTACCCTCCTTAACAACCTAACGAATTTGATGGCAAACAGGTGCACAACGTTGTTAATAGTCCGGGTAAACCATACAAGGTGTGGCTATTAAATATCGAGACTGATGCTCCTATAGAAAAACTAAGCATGCCACAAATTTGAACATTGGGCAGATGTTTAGCACGGAACCTTCTGTTTTAAATGCAACAACTCCCATGTGTGTAAACAAATTTGTCTGCCCGTAGTGTGTGTGTGTTTATATAAAAGCGTATTGTTTCATTTTTCCAGAAAAATGGTAAAATAGTTATTAAGTGACGAATTGTTATTAAATTTTACACGAAACTTTAAAAAACCACAACGAAAACTGATTTTTTATTAAAAGATGTATATGGAAATAAATATTTGTCATTTACACTAGTTTTTGAGGGGTTTGAGAGACTTCAAGATGGCTGCGAGGATGTAGAAAAGGATTTAAAACGTAAAATCCCTTTCTCGTCAAAAAAAAATGGTTGAAATTATTAAAAATACTGTTTATATGATTGAATTTAACAGCCATTTAAGTATTTGTGAAATTGCTGAAACTGTTTAAATTGAATTGAAAAACGGTAATCAAGACAAATTTTGCATAGAAATTCTAACTCCTAAGTTACGGAATCTCAATGAAGACTTCGCGCCGGCTCAATCTGCAATGTGTTTCAAGACGTTTTTGCAAAATACTACATCCCAGAGTGAAACCATCCACATTTTTTCATTTGAACTTGCTCCATGATAGTTATATCTAACTCCCAGGGTCAAATCTGAATTTTTAAAATATGATTTCAGAGAGTTGAAGCTCCTTAAAAGAAATCCAGCGAATATCACTGTCCATAGATGAAGACTTCCAGATTATATTCTAACAGCAGAAAATTCACAAAAAGGGGTCTAAGAAGGGATGTATGTTAAAGTTGATAATAATTAAATATAAATAAAAATTCTATGATTTATAGCATCTGTCTCATTATTTAATATCCCCACCTTGTCGCAATCGTTTTCAATGAATTATTGATAGGTTTTTTTTTCACTTTTTTTTTCTTAACTACACAGACTGCATTTTCCAATTTTCGATCAAAAAAGTAAAAATAAAAATTTTCTTTTCATAACTGCAGGCATACTTGCCAACTTTTGAAAACTTACATCCGTAAAACTTTTTGCGTATCATAATACAACTACAACATGAAGCTTTCCGCGTTAACAAGCCCGAAAACCATCAACGCAAATTCCAATCTCGGTAAAGTTTTTTTTCTGCATTGCGAACAGAGCACAAGAAAAAGCAAACTTTACGGGTGAGCGTGTGTGGACAGGGATTAGTAGAAGCATCTGGATTTGTGTGAAGTAAAAAGATACAATTAGGGAAAATGGTTTACGTCGTGAGTGTTTTGCGTTTTCATGGATAGTTAATTGGACAAAACCGCAAAATCCGCAATATTTTTCAATCAATCTGTAAAACCGTAATACTAAAGATAATTCGTAAATATTACGGATAATCCGTAAAAGTTGTCAAGTGTCCTGCATGGGTTTAGTTTTTAAATGACTCTGACAAAATGAAAAATTCTTCAACCTCTCCAGATTCATTTGCTTGCCAATATGTATCAAATACACCAAATATCCTTTCATTGTTTTGAGCAGTGTATAATTCACGAACCTACATATTTAACTTACTGCAAGCCTATTTATTTTTCTTTTTATTTAGGTACCCTCGTTAGTTGTTCTAAACACCTTAAAGTTTAGACCTGAAAAGAGTTACATGGCAGGTAAAGATTTGAACAAGAAAAATGCAAAAAAAAAGGTAATATAATTAAATAAATAAACTTATTTACTTCCAGTTACTAAAAGCGAATAATATTCCCCTTTTAAAACAAAGCGAATCAAATAATTAAAACATGCAAAATTATAAAAAGTTAAGATCCATTAATTTGTTTTGTTCCTTTAATTTACAAACTCGCTTTTCATTACTGTCTACATGTATTTTTTACCAGAACGTATTGTTTCTCAAAATAATACAAAAACCAGAAGAAGGAAATCAGTGATTGAAAAGTCTTTAATGACTAAATACTAATTAAACTTATAAAGGATATGTTTTCTTCAGGGTTGGATTTTGACAACAAGGAAGTTAAAAGGAAATGCTAGATTTAAGCCTATTTTGTAAATATTATGCACGAGACCGCTTTTCAGAACTGTTTTCTTCTAGTTTTTAATTGCATTAATCAAAATGCGTGTTTTGCACGAATAAACAGTAATAACATCCAGAAAAAAATTTTAAGTTTTACTTCAGTTTAAAATAACCTGATTGTGAAACTAAAATTATTAAATTATACATGTTTTTAAAAGTAATAATTTATTTTAATTCTTTCCAAAAATAAGCTCTCATTCAACTGTCGTAAAGTGATACATCCCTAATCTTTATTTTTTTTGTTTGGAAATGTAAATTTGATGGTGTTAGTTATACAGGGTGTTTCAAAATTGCGTTGCACGGCTTTTATTCGGAACCAACGCCTCCTAGGGTCATGGAAGAAAAGTCTACCCCTAGGTAAGTGAGCCTGGAGTATGCACTGAAATGACTTACAGCACCCCTAGGGGCGAAATTAAAAAGTTAAAAAAATTAATTAAAAAACTAAAAGAGATAGAGCAAAAACCTCAGTGAGAGTATTGTTGCCAACGTCATGAAGAGCACACTGAAAAAAAATTCATGAAAATATCTTGAATATTCACCGAGATATTAGCATGTGAAATTAGCACTTTTTCAGGGGTCAAAAAAGAAAAAGTTCGCATATTTGCAAATTTTTTAGATAAAATTTTGTGTTCTTTAAACTAAAAAAACCCAAAACTACAAAATAACACTGAAAAATTTGCAAATATGCGGAACTTTTTCTTTTTTTGACCCCTAAAAATTGCTACTTTCACATGCTAATATCTCCGCGAATATTCAAGATATTTTGATCAAATTTTTTTCAGTGAGTTCTTCATGACATTGGCAACAATACTCTCACTGAGGTTTTTGCTCTATCTCCTTTGGTTTTTAAATTAATTTTTTTAACTTTTTAATTTCACCGCTAGGGGCGCTGTAAGTCCTCTCAATGGATTTTCCAGGCTCCCTAACCTAGGGGTAGCCCTTACCTAGGAGGCGTTGGTTCCAAATAAAAGCCGTGCAACGCAATTTTGAAACACCTGTATATATTTTAAATACAGATGGTACTTTTTAAAATGAAACCAAAAAGTTCTAAATCATTTTATTGCGTACGATTATTTTTATTACGATACGATTATTTTTAGACATTTGTACGAAAATAAAGGCAAATTTTCACGTTACGCCAAATACGTTTAAAAAAGTTCTAAATAAGAAACAAACAGGTTGTTTGGCAGAAACTGAAGTTTATATATACATCTTTGTTGTAAACTACAAAAATTCCAATATTAACACAAGGTTCAGAGATACAGATGTTCAAAACCACTTCTATGGAAATTTACCAAAAAAAATCTGATTTTTTATGCAAAACCACTTGCAAAATAGTTTTATTTAATAACTGGCTTTAGATAATAGAACAAAACATTCATAATAATATGAACAACAAACTCAGAAAGTTTTGTAATCATACATAAAATAGTATAGGAGAAATCATGTTTACCGTGAACCCTATTGCTCAAAAATCCCATTCCTCACAAAACGCGTGTCAAGATATTTCCGGCCTCAGTATGAGATAGCTTTTTGGATACTAAAATTGGTGTAACTCTTTTTCTAATTTATCTAGGATAAAAAGTAAAACATTTTTGGAAACCTTATTAAACTGGCTTCAAGAATGGGTCATGAAATGTTTTTCACAATTTTTGACAAAAACTAGGATTTTAGACCAGTCGGATACCTTATAAGGAAATATTATGCGAATGTAAGTCTGCGGGTCGGATTTGAACTGAATCTCGACTCACCTCCTCCATTCCGATAGCAAATGAAAGGGAATCTCCACACGTTCCCGAGGTCGACCGCGAACCCTATGACCGCCAGCAGGAATTCAGCCTTCTTGTCCCACGTCTCCCTCTCATCGTCCACCTCCGTCAGGGCCGGTTCCACGGACACCAGGGTCCGGACCTCGTCCCCTTGCAGTTCGGCCTTCAAGGAACACTTTGAGTTCGACGGCGGAACGGACATTTTTTTCTCTCTCTTTCGCGAAACGGACTAATATTCAGCTGCAGACGATTCAGTTATCGTTGCCACATGCGGGAATAGTTCTACTATACGCGAGGGAAAAGTTTTCCCGCTCCTCTGGGAGCGGCGAATGGGGGGTCGAGGAGGTAAGTGGGTTTTTCGAAGGTGCTTTGCGATCTCTTCATCTGTTGCTTCTGGCGGGGTAGAGTAGCGCGGTTTCGCTCCGGTAGGGGGCCAAAATCGCCCGAAAGTTTTCCCGGGCCGTGATATCGGATGAAAAATAAGAAGGATGCCTTTTGGGGTGTCTGTTTGGAAGTTATAAAACTGAAATATTTTTAGCGAAATTTTTGTGTTACTTTTTTTTTGAGAAAGTTAATAAGGAGTAGTTGAAAATAGGCCCCAATGAAATTTGAACTACCTGAACTGAAATTTAAACTGTACTTTCAGAAGTTGATCTGCAAATTCCGTTTTTGGTATGAATGAAATTATTATTTCGTTCTTTGATTTGTCTTTTTTTAATGGGGTGATAGTTTTATCAGTTTAAATGGATGGTTTGACAAAAGAATTTATTTATAAAAGCGTATCCTGCTCGTGCGTATATCATCCAACTGATTAGAAACTGTTAAATACATTTCAAGGGTAGTTACTTTTATTATTGCATTTATTAAAACTAATTGTTGAGTTGCATTATATTTGTATAATACATTTAAAGCTTATAGTTCAATTGGAAAACATTTTTTAAACAAATAAAACATTTATGGTATAAAAATTTAAGGTTTATTTATAAAAATTGATATTTTGGACATATCTATTTAATAAAGAATATTATTTGTTGCAAGTATTTTAAAAAAGTTGTTGATTTGAATTTAATTTATGCTCAAAATTGATTTTGGAGATTTTTATATAAGTGTTTTTAAGTTTTATATATTTATTAAAGCTAGTTATTGAGTAGTTGAATTAATTTAGTACAAAAACTGATTTTTTATTTCAGTTGTCTATTTATTAAAACTTTTTTTTAAGTTGAATTTACTTTTAAAATAACTTATTATTTATTGTTTGAATGAAAAAATTACTGGGAAATTAAATGACAAACATTCAATGATGTATTTTGCAAAATTTATTATTATTTAATACATTTGTTATTATTTATTAACTATTATAATTTAACATGATTTAAAACAACTTTTACTGGTGTTTTAAGATACTTATAAAAAACTCAGCATTTCACCAAAAACTTTTTATTTATTATTATTTTTATTGTCTACTGTATTTAATTGGTGAAATCATTTTTAAACAATAATGTAGCAATTATTATACGTGGACAAAAGTAATTATATCAAGTATCGGTAAAAAATTAACTTCTTAAAACATTCTTTTTGCTTTAGAGAAAAAGAAAATCCTTTTGTTATGAAACTTATTTTCTTAAAAAAGTTAACATTTCATTTTATTTCGGAAAGCATGCTTCCAATAAAAACATTGAAAAGTGAAATCCTGACGGATTTACTCAAGATTTAAGTATGATTGCTGCATTCTCTTTGAATTGGAGGGGATTTTTCTAATAAGAGTTAAAGAAAACAATTTAACCACATACACAGCACAACTTTTAATATTTTATACGACCAAAACAATGATAAATTTATTGTTTTATTTTAGTTTATAAAATGTTTTAATAATAATGATAATGATAATGATAATAATAATAATAATAATAATAATAATAATAATAATAATAATAATAATAATAATAATAATAATAATAATAATAATAATAATAATAATAATAATAATAATAATAATAATAATAATAATAATAATAATAATAATAATAATAATAATAATAATAATAATAATATGATGATGATGATGATGATGATGATGATGATGATGATGATGATGATGATGATGATGATGATGATGATGATGATGATGATGATGATGATGATGATGATGATGATGATGATGATGATGATGATGATGATGATAAAGCAAAAAATATCTAATATAATAAAATTGAATGTGTGTATATGTATGTGGGTTAGGGTGTCCCTTATTTGGGCGTTTTTTCAAAAAGTCAGGGAAACTTTTGCTCCACCCCCCAATTTTTTTCCATTTGGTACCCTAAGACTGTGTGCAAAATCTTAAATCGATCAGATAATATTAACACGTGCCCCAAACGGCCTAAAGATAGAAAAATTTGACTTTTTTCTAATTTTTTTTGAATTTTTTTTTAAACTAGGGGGCTCTGCCCCCTGCTCGCTATCGCTCACCAACCCCCGGAACTGCTTCGCAGTTCTTTGAAGATCGCTTCTCGATCTTAGCGAGCAAAGCTCGCTTGTTTCGTCTTAACTATCCCGTACAACCTGGAACTTGTCTGCTTATAGTCTGTTCATTTAGAATAGGCGCCTGAAACAGGATCAAAAACGCTCAATAATGCTTAATAACGCTCATCAGACAACTTCAGTGACCGATTTTTTTACAGTATTTTAAACTTCTGCTTAGGCAGCCTTGTCATTGCAGAAGAAAATTTTTTCGACCATAATTAGAATGATAACTCTTCTAATACATTACGTCTAGGCGCTAATTCTAAATAAGCAGAGTATAGTTAGTTAATGATCATTTAATATCGAAACTTTTCATCCCTCAAACTTTTGAATTGAAAAATTGAATTCGGATCATTACCACGAAAATATCAAAATAAAACTATTGCTGAAATATTCATTTTTAAATTAACAATAATCAATAATTTAACGGATAGGGGGCTACCGCCCCCCCTGCTCGCTTACGCTCACCAACCCCCGTAACTGCTATGCAGCTTCCCAAAAATCCTCTTCCTTTCATCGGCACAAATAACACTCTAAATAGTTAAATTATTTATTTCTCTAGTATTTCAAAAAATATCGAAGTATCTTTAAAAGATTGCGAAACAAGTCTATACTATATCGCTTGCAAACTTAGAGCAAAAATGTGCACTTTAAAACTTTAAATTGAAATATCCGTGCTCGCGACAATCTAGTGAACAGGCAAATATAAAATATAAAAAAATTAAACACGTCTGATAAAGACCTACTAAAACTATGAAAAAAATGAAACTTTGATGCTTAATAATTCCAAAACTAATTATAATTTTTTAAGGAATTAAACGCCAATCTCTTTCTAAAAAATAAGAATATAAGTGTTTAAAAAATCATATTGATACCGTGATTAGTTTTCATTTTAGATAGAAAAAAAACGAAAAAGTGTCAAAAATTTCGAAAATTAAAAAATTTATTACTCTAAACCAAATTCGAAATTCGAAAAAAGGGCGACGTAGTGCACATCTTCATACTTCAGAGTATTAGGCTGCAAAAAATCATAGTTCTGCTGCTAATAGATTTTGCTGAACTGGATTACGCGGCGAAAAAAGAAAAACTTCAACTTTGACCTTAAAAATACCCCAGTTCTAATTAACACATCAGTTAGCTTTTTGTTCGAGAATGTGCCCCAAATATTCCTCTACAAACCTTTCAAATTTCATAAATTTCTATCGAGTAGTTTTCGCGGTATGAGAGTTCAAAGAGTTGAAAAATTAAATTTTCTGAAACAGCGGCGGCGGCAGCGGCGGCAGCGGTGACAGTAACTTTTTTTTAATATAGAGAGATACGTTTAAAAAATCCGTTTCCAAATAATAGGGCTCTAACACATTCAAACAATAATATTTGACCGTTTTTCATTGCTAGTTAGGCCAAAATGCCCAGTTTGTAACCTAGTCATCAATCAGAAAATCATCAAATTTGTCCATCTTATACTGAGAATAGAAGAATCAAAAAGCAGTGGTAAACGACTTAAAACCACAAAATTCCATGGCCAAACACCATTTGTAGACCATATTGATGAGGATATAAATTTTCTGGAAATCAAATTAATTATGGGTTGCTTAATTACAGACGCCATATTGAATTGCATTAAAACTAAAAAAAATTCTGGAAAAAAGGTATGGGCATGTTTGATATTGGGTAATTGTTTTTTGAGGTTTCTAAACTCAATTAAGACTAATAAATTTCTCTTAGACAACTTTTTAAAGCTCTTTACGCAATTGTAAGGGCCAGCATATCTCCTATAATACAAGTGCAAACCATGTTTTCAGAACTATAGGTATGGTTATAAATTCTAAACACATAAAAATGGCAAGAGAAATTCTGGAAACAAGTTAAAAAACAGACTTCAGAGTGTCCACGAGTATTTATTCCATAAGTTAATTGAAAAGCTGAAGTTGATACAAAATTAACCCACTCTTCATAATAATTGAGTTATACTATCAGAAGGTAAGCAATTAACCATGTTTATAGAGACTGTTCTTCCTATTTTATCATAATTTTATACATTAACATAAAAATACCAGCAGTTCAACATATTTGTGTGTCATTAAAACAATTAAACACTGTTATTTTGTCCGTAGCTGTAAGAATGTTAAATATTAACTACAGTTTTTATAACTCTTCTACTTAACCCTTAGTTTTTCTTCGCACTTCTTAAAGTGTCACTTCTAACTTCTTCACTTTAACTTCTTAAAGTGTCAGAGCCTTCTTTGAGAATATAGACGTAGGAAACTTAGAGCGAAGAATAGCTGACTTACAAAAAGACTTTAAAGAAGGAATGATTTTAAGAAAGTGTTGATAACATTTATGATATTTAATTATCCAATATAAGCAGTGGCGGATCCAGGGGGGGGGGGCAACAGGCGTTTTGCCCCCCCCCCCCCTTGGGCTCAGGTACCTTTTTAAAAAATAACGGTAGGAAAAGGAAAAAACGAAAATCTGACATCCGAAATTCGGACAAGATATACCAAAACAAGTTAAAATCCTGTTTTATTGGGTCAAATTTTCGATAATTTTCTGGGGGAGGACCCCCAGACCCCCTTTTGTATTTGGAACTCACTTATTCACAACTTCTTTACATTCTGCTCATCAAAATGAAAATCCTACACGAAATTGTGTACTTAAAATTCGGGCTATAGCAAGACCCTCTACAGGGTGTATCTGAAATGGTGCAACAAACTTTCAGGGATGATAGTACTCATCAACACGAACAAGAATCGGTATAGAAAGGGGGTCCCAGACCAAATCCCAGGGAGTTAAAAATGGAGCGGCACCCCAAAAAATCATTGAAAAATTCAATTTGTAGAAGAACTACTATTGGTAAAAACTTAATTATGGTCTCAAAAATTGTGGTTAAATATGATCTTTAAAATTACCTCAAAAGTCTTCACTTTAAAATTTGTTTTATTATGAAAAAAGTTAAAAAACACAAAAAATGTGAAAACTATGCCAAAACCTTATTTTGTATTTCGAAATCCTTTCTTTTGATTTGATAATCTGAAAGATCATAGTTGAAAACCCTTAAGTCCAAAGTTTCACGTAAATACAATCAATATTAAACGCTTGAGATACTCTTAAAGTTTGTTTTTTGGGTGCGCAAGCAGTTTTTTAGAGCTGTTTCCAGAACAGCTGTTAGCGCACGCAAAAAACAAACTTTAACAGGATCTCAAGCGCTTGATATTGATTGTATTTACGTGAAACTTTGGACTTAAGGGTTTTCAACTATGATCTTTCAGATTATCAAATCAAAAGAAAGGATTTCGAAATACAAAATAAGGTTTTGGTAGAGTTTTCACATTTTTTGTGTTTTTTAACTTTTTTCATAATAAAACGAATTTTAAAGTGAAGACTTTTGAGGTAATTTTAAAGATCATATTAAACCACAATTTTTGAGACCATAATTAAGTTTTTATCAATAGTAGTTCTTCTACAAATTGAATTTTTCAATGATTTTTTTGGGGTGTCGCTCCATTTTTAACTCCCTGGGATTTGGTCTGGGACCCCCTATCTATACCGATTCTAGTTCGTCTTGATGAGTACTATCATCCCTGAAAGTTTGTTGCACCATTTCAGATACACCCTGCATATACATGGCCACCCAACTCCAGACGATGACGTCAAACGTGAGTGAAAATTGCCATGTTAAGTCTATGGAGTGACGTCAAAGATGAGTGAAAGTTATGACGTTGCACGGCCGAGTTGGGAGGCCTTTATATAGAGGGTCTTGGCTATAGGTACCAAAACTAGTTAAAAACTTGTTTTAATGTCAATTTTTCTAAAAAATCTTCTGGGGGAGGGCCCCTAGTCCCCCTTTGGTACATCAAACTTAATAAATTACTCACAACTTCTCTTATTCTGCACTTCTTTAAGACGCAAATTATACTTGAAATAAAATGGGCTACAAAGTTTCATTAAACCTATTAAATATGTATGGGAGGTGGGAGGAATAATTTTGGGCCCCTCCTGAAATAAATTTCTATAGTAATACGCCACTGAAGGGGAATGTCCACGAGACCAGTTAATCATTTGTTAACCGTGCCCATTGTTTTTTGGTAAACATGATGATGACTAATTTTTTAGAGGATGTATTTGGAGACTCTTTCCAAATTTAAATCTATATAAGCCTCTGGAGTGATGAAAAAAGAGAGGGAAGAAAATTGGTGACCTGTGGAGCAATCAGTCAGATAAGGTCCGGGCCCACCCTGAAAATCGGGCTTTGGCTTTGGGTATCAAAACGAGTTAAAAAAACCCCTTATTTTAAGGGTCAAATTTCCGAAAAATTTCTCGGGGAGGACCCCCAGGTCTCCTCCTTTATATTCATAATATACTTTTCTTTATTTTGTTTTACATTTTTATACTATAAATATACTATACATCAAAATGCGAATCTTTCCTATAAATGCTTTAAAAAAGTACATCCCCCTATCCCATCTGAAATGTTCAAAAATGAGTCAAAAGACTACTTTTTAAGGTAAAATTTCAAAAAAATTTCTGGGGAAGAAGAACCTCCAACCTCCTTAAAATGTGGTTGCCCCCCCCTTAGGTCCAGGCTGGATCCGCCACTGCATATAAGTGTCTTAGATTTTAATGACTCTAATTTGTTGAATTGAAGGTATTTTTTATGTTAACGAATAAAATTATGATGAAATAGAACAACATGGGTCAATTTCTTACCTTTTGATAGTATAACTCAATTCATGTAAAGAGCGGTTTAATATTGTATTAACTTCAGTTTTCTCAATTAACTTACGGAATAAAATATTTGTGAACACATGGAGTCGGATTTTCTCTTGACAGTTTTATATACTTAGAATTTATTACCATATCTATAGTTCTGAAACCATTGTTTGCCACTTGTATTAGATCTGCTGGGCCTTATAATTGCGTAAAGAGCTTTAAAAAGTTGTATAAGATAACTTTATTAGTCTTAATTGAGTATAGAAACCTCAAACACCCATTACCCGATATCAAACACGCCCATACCTTTTTAAACGCTTTTATTCTACTTGCTTTTGGCGGCGTTTTACGGGAGGAATTTTAAAACTCAATTTTCGGGCACTTCCTGATATGTTAGGGCCCCGAAACTTTGCACATAGGTGTAACCCTCATGACACTCCAATATCCAACCATTCTCTAGTCAAACAACCAAAGGATTAAGTTAATTAACGAGTATTTTTAATTAACAGAAAAACCAGATTTTGAGACCTTTCCCAAGGGGCTACTCTCCCTAAACCGTGCACAATGTTGTATAAGGCATAACTTCATCATATTCAAAAGTCAAAACGAGAATTGCCCAGTAATTACAATATTTATGGACGATTAATCACTTTTTTTTACAAGATCTTGTACATAAAATTTCAGGCACTTCCAAACGATATAAAGTTCTAAAACTTTGCACTATGGTGTAAACTCGATGACAATGCAATATTCAATAATCAACTAGTCAAAACCTCCGTAATTAAGGTAATTAACGAGTGTTTTTAGTTATCCTTTTAATTCAAATTTGAGACACTTCCGTAAAGCCAATGGCTCCCAAAACCTGTAAGATAATATATTAGGTATATCACTACAATATTTTATCTTCAAAACGTGATTTCTTACCTTCCAATTAACAATTAAGATAATTAGCGATTTAAGATAATAACCGCGAGAAAGAAATCGCCAGAAGAGCGAGAAATCACCAGAAGAGCGAGAAATCGCCGAAAATTGGTGCCCATCCCGAGGAATCGCGAGAGCAGAAAAATACGCTACTTATTTAATTTATGGACTACTGAAAAGTCTGAATGGGATGCTTTTTTTTTCTTTTTCTTGTGAATTTTTTTGATATGGACGGATTTTATCGGCGAGTGAGCCGATGTTATATTTCACCATCATATTGTAGAAAACTAAAATTCCATTCTAACATCAGATTAAATATGGTTGAAATAAAAACATTTTTTCTTGTGAGTTTTTGTTAAAAAAAATACCATGACTAAAAAGTAGAAAATAAAAAAAGTAAAAACAAGATTTTTTAAAAAACGCCTTTATTGAAGTGTTCTAAAAGGTCAAAAATAATTAATTCGGTTTGACAAATAATTTATTGGGAAGTAGAAAATAACTTTTTGGTAAGTAAATAATAACTGATTTTCTAATCACTAAAAATAAAAGCGTGGGCGCTAGTAATTCTTTATTCACTATTTATTCTAACTTGTTTATTCTATGTTCTATGTAAAATTATACTTAAATACCGACGTAATGGCCTAGTGGTTAGAGCATCTGACTGCAAAGGTACGTCTGGGGTTTGAACCCTTGTTCGGCATAGATGTTAGTGTTACTAAACCTGAATTACATATACGGGTCCATACCTTCAGGTGAATTTGTACAAACTAAAAAAAATAAAAAAATTTAAATTAAAAAAAATATATAAATTACTAGCGCCCACGCTTTTATTTTTAGTGATTAGAAAATCAGTTATTATTTACTTACCAAAAAGTTATTTTCTACTTCCCAATAAATTATTTGTCAAACCGAATTAATTATTTTTGACCTTTTAGAACACTTCAATAAAAGCGTTTTTTAAAAAATCTTTTTTTTACTTTTTTTATTTTAGAATTTTTTTAGTTTTAATGCAATTCAATATATACAGGGTGTCCCATAAATAGTGGGCCACACTTCTAGAGGGGATAGTAGACACCTAGACGAGTCAGAATCACATAGGAATCGGGGGTCCCAGACCAAATCCCAGGGAGTTAAAAATTGAGCGACACCCCAAAAAATTATTGAAAAATTCAATCTGTAGAAGAACTACTATTGGTAAAAACTTAATCATGGTCTCAAATTTTGTGGTTTAACATGATCTTTAAAATCATTGTAAAAGTTTTCATTTTAAAAATTTTTTTACTACGAAATAAAGTCAAAAACCACAAAAATATGTGAAAAATCTGCCAAAACTTTATTTCGTATTTAGAAATCTTTTCTTTTGATTTGATAATCTGAAAGATCATAGTTGAAAACCCTTAAGTCCAAAATTTCACGTAAATACCATCAATATTAAACGCTTGAGATCTAATTAAAGTTTGATTTTTGCTTGCGAAAACAGATCCAGAAAAGAAACGTTGAGGGAAAATCTACGAATTACGGATTGATGCTTGCGAAATTTCTCGCCATTATTTGCGATACGAGATTCCTCGCCAACTTTCGCCAACAACAGATCGCCCAAGCTGTCTTGGCGATCTGTAGGAGCTTGGTATGTTTCGCCAAACTGGGAGAGAAAAGAAAGTTAGCGATTATCTATCCGTAACTCGTAGATTCTCCCTGAACGTTCGTTTTCTGGAGCTGTTTTCGCACTCAAAAAACAAACTTTAACAGGATCCCAAGCGTTTAATATTGATGGTATTAACGTGAAACTTTGGACTTAAGGGTTTTAAAATATGATCTTTCAGATTATCAAATCAAAAGAAAGGATTTCAAAATACAAAATAAAGTTTTGGCAGATTTTTCACATTTTTTTGTGGTTTTTTGACTTTTTTTCGTAGAAAAAAATTTTAAAGTGAAAACTTTCAGCATAATTTTAAAAATCATATTAAACCACAAAATTTGATACCACGATTAAATTTTACCAATAGTAGTTCTTCTACAAATTGAATTTTTCAATAATTGTTTTAGGGTGTCGCTCCATTTTTAACTCCTTGGGATTTGGTCTGGGACCCCCGATTCCTATGTGATTCTGACTCGTCTAGGTGTCTACTATCCCCTCTAGAAGTGTGGCCCACTATTTATGGGACACCCTGTATATATATATGGCGTCTGTAATTAAGCATCCAATAATTATTTTGAGCTCCAGAAAATTTATCTCCACATCAATATGCTCCACAAATGATGTTTAGCCATGCAATTTTGCGGTTTTGAGTCGTTTACCACATCTTTTTGATTCTTTTACTCTCAGTCAGTATAAAATGGACAAACTTGAGGATTTTCTGATTGATGGACTAGGTTACAAACTGGGCATTTTGGCCTAACTAGCAATGAAAAATGGTCAAATAGTATTGTTTAAATGTGTTAGATCCCTATTATTCGGAAACGAATTTTTTAAACATATTTTTAAAAAATTTCCAGAAAATTAGAAAAAAGTCAAATTTTTCTAACTTAAGGCCGTTTGGGGCACGTGTTAATATTATCTGATCGATTTAAGATTTTGCACACAGTCTTAGGGTACCAAAAGGAAAAAATTGGGGGTTGGAGCAAAAGTTTCCCCGACCTTCGATTTTAATTGACACCCTAATGTGGGTTTGTCTTTTATACAAATCCACAGTTTTCTTCCGATCTGCAACAAACTTGGTATACCTACGTAAAAAAACTCAGGAAAAAACATAGGCTATGTTTCGAAAATTTTAATTGACCCATTGACCAATGTTAATAGAGTACTACAGGTTGGCTCATAAAATGTAAACAAAGCGAGGTCTCTACTTCACAACATACCGAAAGTTGGTCTGCCAATGTTAATCCTATGATAAACTATGCATAAAAACCGACGAAAATAACTAATTTCTTCTAATTGATTTTTTTTTGGTGCTTCTTACTATAGATGATAGTTCAAAATAATTTTTAAAAACAAAATAATAGATATAACTAGATTAATTTAGTTTTTATAAGGTTTTAATTTTTACTAAAATCAGATCATTCACAGTGGGAAAATCTTATTTAAGCATTGTTGAAATTACTCGGTCGTCTTAAATTTTTTCTATGAATTTTTCAGCTGATTTAATCTTAATAACTGGATATTTTTTATTATTGTTTTAGTAATTGTATATTAGTGGAAATATTTTTAAAAGTCAATAATCTCTTTTCAATTTTCAAATATTTTTAATATCACCATTCTGTTAGAAATTAAAATAGTATAAGAGAGAAATTTACTATCCAGCATTTCTTTAAAATTATTTGTATAATATTTTTTATCGATTTTATCAAATTGAGTAGACATCTTCACTTAACCCGGGAGGACGCGCGCTACTTTCTGTTACACGGGAACGCGCGTGGGGTCTCTCAGACCCCGCAAACCGTTTTCCGTTTTAAACGTTCAGTGCATGCAAAATTTTTATCACGGAAAGTTTTTATTGTTCAATGTGCATTATTAGTTGACTGCTTCTTATTTTAAGATATAATATAAGACTATTTCATTAAACCATTTCATATGTTATATATCTTATAGTAATGAAAAAGTATTTTGAGAAATTAAACACAAAAAAAGATGTTATTTTCATTTAATAATATCTTGACTAAAATGCAATACTAATTTAATACAATACATAGATATCCTTGACTATAATCCAATAACAATGTAATACGTAAGTTTATTTCACATATATTTTTGATCATATCTTTGTACTCCCCTAATAAGATGAAATTGTAAATCGTATTCTTACTCACATAATTAAATTTAGATTAACAGGCCACTCACTAAAATAAAGGATAATGGGTTTCAAGTTGAATTAATATAACTATAATAATACTTATGTAAGAAACGTCGGCTAATAATTGAGTCAATCTTCTTATTTCATCTTCATAACTCAAATAACGAGGCATTTTGCAACATTCACTTTGCTCTCAAAATAGGATTGAATTATTCCTCGAGAAGCACGTTGATGTAATGATGCGACAAGCTTTTGACTGAGATAATTTGAAAAGGCACCCCAGCACTCAACCACTCAACACGACGTGTCCAAGATTGCCTCATCTTCAAAGAGGGGCCGACTCCTGTAGCTGACCATTTGTTTGGACATGTGGTGATGGGGACAATAGTCGGCTTCCTGGAATCAGTCTACCAATTTTCTTTCCCACGGGAGGGGGGAAGGTGGACAGCCCCGAATTCTTCGAAAATATACCAAGGGAAAGCAGGAAATGCAATGGAATGTGAGCGGAGATAACGAATTTCTTTGGTTAAACTGAACCGATGTTTATTTTATAAAATCTTTTATTTTCTAATTTTTTTGGAAGAAAAATTATGGATTGTAGTTACCTCTACCTTACTTTTGGAAACCTCTTTGGCTATAACTCGCACCAATCCTCTCAGTTTTGGAAGCATTTTCTTAAAAACAACAACCCAACTCGGAAAATAACATGCCTAATTTATTTAAACTTTATGAGGTGATAGGTGGAAACCTTTTAGGCAGCTACACGGAGTTTCATATATTTTCATTAAAAATTAGAGTTTTAATGAAGGTTTATTTAAGCGTTGGGGTCTCGCAGACCCAACGCGCGTCCTCGCGGGTAATTAACTTGATTTCCTAAGCAGAAATATGCATACATGGACAAAAACCCAGAAAGTTATAAAAATACACATTCATTATACCTGAGTTCTTTAAACAGAAGAAGAAAAAATTCTCTCAGTTACTTAAATAATAGACTGTTGTACGTGTACCTTCAGAAAAAAAATTTCGTTTTACTTTTCTAATACAGATAAAATGTCATTTCAACCATTTTTAGTTCCTTGCCAAACTTAATAAAGTAGGGTGTTATTTTTTATAAGCTTAAATATTTAAAATTGGATTTTGAATTGTTTTTTTATAACTTGATGAAATATGTGTCCATAGGTACAACCTGTTTTACCTATGGACATACTCAGTTGTACCTGTCGACACCCATAAAAAGGGGAGTCTTAGTTGAAAAACCTATTGATGCATTACTTTTATTGCTTTAACTAAAAATTTAAAAAAGTAGTTTAGATTAAAATTACTAGAAAATTATCCCTGAGAAATAGATAGCCATTTAGAAGTAATTTAAAATGCATGATAGAATATTCCTATTAACAAACGCTGATTGGCCAGGCACATCAAGAACGTGTTCGTAGATACAACTGGTGTCAAAAGGTACAGTGTAAGGTGTTTTTGCATTCAAAGTTCTGTAAGGTATAAAAAGTACAGAAATAATTAAAAAAATAAAATTAGTAAATTCATTTAAAAAACACATTTTCTCCATTTCTTTCTTTCAATCAATCATCAAAGTCTGCCCGGGCCTAGTGGCCCATCAGGCGGTGCCCATCTCCGTTTCTGTAGCCTTTTGGGCCTGGGGTGCTAATTACTAGCTTGTGTCCAGGCCGAGTGGCTAGCCCGACGCTGGACACCCAGTTGATTCCCCAAGCGAGCTTGGTCCTCATTTATCGACCCCGGAAGGATGAAGGGCTGAGTTGACCCATAACCAGCTACCCAAGCAGGAGCCGCGAGGCATCGAACCTGGGTCGGTAATGCTCGTAGCCAGACACGCTAACCACTGCACCACCGCGGCCACATTTCTTTCTTTAGGTTATAGCTAAATATTTTTTTAAATTGTACTTTTGGTTGTGCTTTTAAATTTCATTCTCATATTAGCAATTTTTGTTTAATGAAAGCTGTAACCACATCATATGAAACATTATTATAATTTTTTTTTAAAAACTCTCATTGAAGCCTTTTCTATTTTTGGGTAGGTTACATTTGTAAAACATTAAAAAAAGACTATGTATTTCTTTTTAATTTAGTAAAAAAAATTGCAACTAAAACTTCCCTTTTTATGGGTGTCGACAGGTACAACTGAGTCTGCCCATAGGTAAAACAGGCTGTACCTATGGACATATATTTCATCAAGTTATAAAAACAATTCAAAATCAATTTTTAAATATTAGAGCTAATAAAAATGACACCCTACTTTACTAAGGTGGGTAAGGCACTTAAAACGGTCGAAATGACATTTTATCCGTATTAGAAAAGTAAAATGAAATTTTTTTTTTCTGAAGGTACAACATTCTATTATTTAAGTAACTGAATTTTTCTTCTTCTGTTTAAAGAACTCAGGTATAATGAATGTGTATTTTCATATCTTTCTGGGTTTTTGTCCATGTATGCATATTTCTTCTTAGGAAATCAAGATAATTAAATATTAACTATAAAAAGAAAATGTTTTAAGTGAAGATGTCTACTCAATTTGATAAAATCAAGAAAAAAATATTATACAAATAATTTTAAAGAAATGCTGGATAGTAAATTTCTCTCTTATACTATTTTAATTTCTAACAGAATGGTGATATTAAAAATATTTGAAAATTGAAAAGAGATTATTGACTTTTAAAAATATTTCCACTAATATACAATAACTAAAACAATAATAAAAAATATCCAGTTATTAAGATTAAATCAGCTGAAAAATTCATAGAAAAAATTTAAGACGACCGAGTAATTTCAACAATGCTTAGATAAGATTTTCCCATTGTGAATGATCTGATTTTAGTAAAAATTAAAACCTTATAAAAACTAAATTAATCTAGTTATATCTATTATTTGTTTTTAAAAATTATTTTGAACTATCATCTATCAATAACAAGTGCCAAAAGACAAATTAAATTAGTAGAAGTTAGTTATTTTCATCGGTTTTTATGCACAGTTTCTCATAGGATTAACATTGGGAGACCAACTTTCTGTATATTAACCTTGCCCCTCGGGGGGACCCTCTTTTGATCCTATGGCCATTTTGCTGAAATAGCTTTATTTCTCCTCAAGATGAGATCTGCTTGTTACAAAGAAAATTTAATGCTAAACAAAACACTAGGTACAAGTCTATTTAAAAGTTATAATCATAATTTAAAAATCTATTTGAATGAAATTTAAAAGTTTTAAGTTTTAAGTATAGTTTAACACATTTTTATTTGAGAGTTTATCTAATTTTTATATTTTAAAAAGCTTTATGGAATAGTCTCCATGGAAACGAGGATGTAAAATCAAAAGGTGATAATATTTTAGCTTTTAAGAAAGTTGGTTAACAAAAAACTATTAAAACTCCCTTTCAACTAGAAAATATTGATTTTTTTTCTTAATTTGCAAAATGGAATAAGCTTTAGTTATTGAATAATTTCACTGAAAATCTATTTCAATGAAGTACAACAGTTTTAAGTATAGTTTAAGATATTTTTATTTGAGAGTTTATCTACTTTTTATATCTTAAAAAGTTCTATGGATTATCATTTTTGTTAAAATAGTCTCCATGGAAACGAGGATGTAAAATCAAAAGGTGATAATATTGCAGCATCTATATATGGTGGCATTTTGCCAACAATCCTAGTGTAAATATCTCATAACTAGTGTTTAAGTTTATTAAGCTTTTATTTATTAAGTACTAGTATTCCAATAAGTTACTTAGCCACAAGGGCCACAAGCTGGCAACATGTGGACTGGTATTTAAAATTATTAGAGATTGGAACGGTTGCTGTTTGTGTAAGTTTTTCTGAGTCTATAAATTAAATAATATTTCTTAATCTTGATTCATTTTCTGGGTTAATCGTGACATTTTGGTGGAGGCGCCGGGTAAGGAAACCATTCTGGATTCGGCAGAAGCAAGAAATAGCCGAAGAAATTTAAATCTATCACCAGAGTTCGGACCTCTGATTGCTCCAGTTAGACGACGACAACCAAGAATGCCAGGAGGAGATGCTTCGACACCTTTGAGGCTCCAGCCTGTACCTCCTCAAGAACCTCTGCCCCAATCTGCTCACTTAACACCGGTGATGAGGGAGACGAGAAAGCCTGCAGTTTTCAACGGAGAAGGGCAAGATCCAAATCAATGGCTAAAAGAATACACAAGAGTATCTAAGTTCAATCAATGGGACGAAACTTTTCGCTTGGCAAATGTTTATTTCTTCCTCGAAGGCACTGCTAAGGCCTGGTTTCTAAACAATGAGGATCTCCTTACATCCTGGGTTTCTTTTGAGAGGGAATTGAAGAATACATTTGGTGATACCCAGCAATGCATACGACGAGCAAAGGACTGTTTAAAAGTGCGAGCCCAGAGACCTGGTGAGGCTACGCAATCTTACGTTCAAGATGTTTTGGGACTATGCGCTCAAGTAGACCCAAACATGACAGAAGAAGATAAGGTGTTACACCTGATGAAGGGAATCGCCGAAAATATTTATCAGGTATTACTCACTAAGACGATTACGACAACAAAAGATTTCATCACATGGTGCCAACACATAGAAATGATGAAACAGAGGAGAATAACACCACAGCCTTTTACAAGACTCCCGAACGTTACAGCAGTAGCAGCTATTAGTGAACACCAAGATCTAGCGACGCTCATCCGTCAAATCGTGCGGGAAGAAATTCAGAAAATTCTTCCACAGTCATTACCGATCACCCGATCGCAACCCTTGGAATCAATAATTCGGGACGAAGTGGTACGATCGTTAGCCCCGATTTCGCAAGCTACCCCTGCCGCCTATGAAGAAATGTCCCACCAGAGCTACGCCGCTGCAGTTCGACATGTGCCCACGTTACCGCGTCGTCAAGATAGACCACCTTACGAGAGGCCACCATCAGCCGATATCCCTCCTCGTAAGACCGATCTGTGGAGGACTAACGACAATCGACCTTTGTGCTTCTATTGCGGGCGTCCAGGTCATGTGCTGCGCCACTGCCGAGAACGACAGCAGAATAATCAAGACTACGGAGGAGGAAGGATCCAGGAAGGAAATAGCCGAAACTACCGATCTGAATCCCCTCGACCACCCGCAAGGAGTTCCTCACCCTATCCTAGAAATCAGTCGCCGTCACGCCGTGCCCGATCGCCGTACCGACAATCAAGCCGTTCCCCAATGCGTCGCGAGGAAAACTAAGCCATGCGTCCTTTCAAGGGGGTAAGGCCGCACTAGATGAAAATCCTCCCTGGGCGACAGCTGCAACTATGCAAAAGAACTACATCGACGTTATGGTAGACCACAAACCGATTCGTGCTCTGGTCGACTCCGGATCATCTTTTTCAATAGTGTCCGAAGCTTACAGACGTCAACTTAAGAAAGTTATGTTCCAAGACGCCAGGACTCCTGCATTGAAAGTCGCCGACGGGAAATGTATTTATCCTATGGGCAAATGCGTACTCCAACTGACTATAAATGACCAGACCCAACCTTTTCAGTTCATCGTTATTCAAGAATGCAGTCACGATATCATTCTAGGGTGGGATTTCCTTAAAGCTTCCAAAGCTATAATTGATTGCGGGAATTCAGAGTTAATGATTGAAGAGGCTTACTTGGCTGAAATTGACACTCATCCAAACCAAGGACGTTTATTTGCTGTTGAGGATTGTTTGATTCCTGCTTCCTCTATTAAGCAAATTAAAACCAGTTGCCCCAACATCCGATCACCAACGAACTTATTGGTTGCCTGCAGTCAAGGTCTGATCAACAAGAAGGATTTAGTGGTGCCAAGCACTATAACATCGCTGGGTGAGAGAGGAAGTAATGTTTGGATCGTAAATGCAAGTAAAATACCAAAAGTAATACCGAAAGGAATGTGCGTAGCGATAGCTGAACCGATGAGAGAGGAGATGTTGAATACCATCGATGAAAGCCCTCAAGACTATGACATAGCTAACTTGGAAGAAACAATCAAGCCCATGCTGAGCAACAACTTGTCTGATGAACAGCGTAGTCGCCTGCTAGCCGTTATTGGACTTTTCCATCAAGCATTCGAGTCAAGCAAAAGTCTGAAAGCTGACAACCCCTGCGCAGTGAAACATAAAATAAACACTGGTGATCATTCTCCTATTAGTCAAAGGCCGTATAGAGTATCTCAAGCTGAACGGAGAATCATTCGGGATGAAGTTAAAAAAATGCTCCAAAATGACATAATTGAACCCTCCAGTAGCCCTTGGTCTGCACCTGTTGTCCTGATCAAGAAAAAGGATGGATCCTGGCGCTTTTGCGTTGATTACCGAAAGTTAAATAAAATAACAAAAAAAGATGTATATCCATTGCCTAGAATAGACGACACGTTAGACTGCCTCAGGGGAGCTAAGTACTTTTCAAGTATGGATCTATACACGGGCTATTGGCAAATTGAAGTTGATTCAGCTGATCCAGAGAAAACCGCATTCGTTACTCCCGAGGGTCTTTACCAGTTCAAAGTCATGCCATTCGGACTTTGTAACGCTCCAGCAACTTTTGAGCGTATGATGGACAACCTGCTCCGCCACTTGAATTGGTCAATGTGCTTGTGTTACTTAGATGACATAATTGTATATTCCAAGACGTTCGATGAACATATATCTCGTCTAACTACCGTGCTAACATGTATCAAGGAAGCCGGCCTTCGTCTGAACCCAAGAAAATGTCTATTCGCAGCACCCGAGATAAGGGTTTTGGGACATTTGGTAGACGAAAATGGTGTCAAACCAGATCCGGACAAGCTGACGGCCATTGAAAGTTTTCCGACACCAAAAACCAACAAAGATGTCAAAAGCTTTCTCGGGCTCTGCTCCTATTACAGGCGATTTATCCAGGATTTTTGTCTTAAAGCTCATCCTCTTCAGAGTCTGCTTAAAGGTGAAGCATCATTCAATTGGAGTGAAGAACAGGAACGGTCGTTTAAGGTTCTCAAAGATGCCTTAATCTCAGAGCCAGTCTTGGGTCTTTTTGACGAAACTGCCGAAACAGAGTTGCACACAGACGCAAGCGGTTACGGCTTGGGAGCCGTATTAGTTCAGATCCAAGAAGGAAGAGAGAAAGTAATCGCTTATGCATCCCGAGTTCTTACAAAGGCGGAAAAGAACTACTCTACAACTGAAAGAGAGTGCCTTGCAGCCATATGGGCAATAACCAAGTTTAGGCCATACTTATTCGGAAGAAAATTCTCTATTGTCACTGACCACCATGCGTTATGCTGGTTAGCCGGCATCAAAGATCCAGCTGGCAGATTAGCCAGATGGGCCCTCAGGCTTCAAGAATTTGATGTCACAGTTATTTACAAAAGTGGCCGAAAGCACTTAGACGCTGATTGTTTATCTAGAAATCCTATAAATGCAGCAGACTGTGAATCTTCATCACTCAATGCAATCCTTGACATAGGAGCTGAACAGAAGGAAGACCCCGATTTAAAGAAGCTCATTGAGTCGCTTGAAGATAAAAAGAAGCAAGAAGGAACATCTCAGCAGAATATAAGGATGATTGAAGGAATGCTTTGCAAGAGAAGCTATGACCCCTTGGGGAAGCAATGGAGGCCCATCATCCCAAAGCATTTGCGAAGCGACATACTGGAACACTATCACGACTCTCCAGTCTCAGGGCACCTTGGTTTTGTCAAAACACTGGATAAAATTAGGCGGAAATACCATTGGCCTGGTTTATACAAGAGTGTAAAGAAGTATGTTAGTCATTGTCGCGAATGCCAAAGACGAAAGCATGTACCTCTACAGCCCCCTGGTCATCTCGTTCCAATACCACCGGCAGCAGCCCCTTTTCACCGAATAGGAATTGATCTGCTAGGGAGATTTCCTCAATCCAGCCTGGGAAATCGATGGATAATTGTTGGCACTGATTACATGACGCGATACGCTACTACAAAGGCTTTACCATCAGCTGACGCCCCAGAGGTCGCAAAATTCATCGTGGAGGAGATAATTTTACGACATGGAGCACCCCGCGTGATAATTTCAGACAGAGGTACTGTGTTTTAGTCAAAGCTTGTAGCTGAGATCATACAAATAAGTCGAGTTACGCATAAAATGACGACAGCGTACCATCCTCAGACCAACGGGCTCACAGAAAGGTTTAACAAGACTCTTTCGGACATGCTTTCGATGTATGTTGACGTCGACCAGAGAGATTGGGATACTTTGCTGCCTTTCGTCACATTCGCTTATAACACCGCGAGGCAGGACACAACTGGGTTTTCACCGTTCTTCCTGCTGCATGGACGCGAAGCTGAAACAACGATAGATACCCTGTTTCCCTACATCCCTGATGAAGTAAAGAACGATTATGTGAGCGAACTAGTCACTAAAGCTGAAGAAGCCAGACAAATCGCTCGCTTCAGAACTCTGGAAGCCCAAGATAAGAATAAACAGCGCTATGATGCCAAGCACCGCCAAGTAGCTTACCAACCCGGTCAATTGGTCTGGATTTTCTCTCCAGTCTGTAAGGTTGGCCTATCTGAAAAACTGATGAAAAGATATTTCGGTCCTTATCGAGTATCACAACGTTTATCTGACGTTAATTACGAGGTCGAAGACTATGATCCCACTTCCCGACGTCGAAAGACTAAGGATGTGGTGCATGTGCTAAGAATGAAGCCGTACTACAGCCCGGATGATAAATTGGAGAAAGATGCTGACCGAAACGTAGAAAATGCGGATGGAAATGAAGCAGCAAGGCCAACTGCAACAGCCCGTCCTTCTCAGGTCCCTGCTCAGACTTCGTAACAGCGGGTCGCTGTTTTCTTGGAGGGGGAGCAATGCAGCATCTATATGGTGCAGCGTAGACTTTTCAACTGGCTGTAATAAAACGATTACTGCTAGGCGTCCAGCACTTGCGGTTTAGGGGGAGATATCGGGATATCTCCCCCTAAACCGCAAGTGCAGGACGCCTAGCAGTAATTGTTTTATTACAGCCAGGCACTGGCTGTAATAAAACTTTACGTTGGCCATATATGGTGGCATTTTGCCAACAATCCTAGTGTAAATATCTCATAACTAGTGTTTAAGTTTATTAAGCTTTTATTTATTAAGTACTAGTATTCCAATAAGTTACTTAGCCACAAGCTGGCAACATGTGGACTGGTATATAAAATTATTAGAGATTGGAACGGTTGCTGTTTGTGTAAGTTTTTCTGAGTCTATAAATTAAATAATATTTCTTAATCTTGATTCATTTTCTGGGTTAATCGTGACAATATTTTAGCTTTTAAAAAAGTTGGTTAATAAACAAAAAACAATTAAAACTCCCTTTCAACTATAAAATATTGATTTTGAAAAGCTTTAATTATTGAATAATTTCACCGAAAACGTTAATTCCTGAAGATATGATTAATCAAGGAGTCTAAGCAATTTTAAATAATTTTTAGAATACATTTTCCAAGTAAATGTGGAAATCATTCAAAAATCATATTGCTTGAGAACTGAAGGGATTTTAATCCACCCGGAAACACCGGGATAAGAAAAACTACTAGGAACACCGGGATACGAAAAGCTACTGGGAACACCGGAATATGAAAAGCTACTGGGAACACCGGAATATGAAAAAGACACCTGGGATACCGGGATGATTGGTAAATGCTGATTATACACAATTAGAAATGTATTTGGGAAAACTTAAAAATAATAAATTTATACTCTGCACCCGTGCAAGGCCGGGCATATCTGCTAGTATAAAATAATATTGGTTACCAAGGGGAATCAATCCCGTCAAGGTAACCGAAAAAAGAAATACATTGAGTAAGACTGTTTAAATTAAAAAAATATACAATATGTAACATTAATAAGATATAAATAATACAAAAAGGAAAATACGTAGTACAAAATAATGAATTTTTTAAAATGAATAATAGTTTTACAAAACACAAATTTTACAAAATACACAATTTGGCAAACAGCTAAGGCAAAAAAATTAAATTACATTGTGCTTCCATTAAAAAAGTCCTCAACATCATTTAAGAAAATGATAAATTATGTTAAGATCGTTTGAATGAGGAATAGGAAGAAATGTTTTGTAGTTCTGCAGGTAGACTATTAAATAACTTAGGTGCCAAATAAAAGAAGTGTTTGTTTGTTTGGTATCATACATTTTCAGGTCTGTGTGCTTGATCTCAAGGATCCGCTTATAAACCCTCGTCAAGTAAAGACACAAATAGAATTTACTGACACACAGAGAGAGAAAATACACCCAGGGCTGGGCCGGAATCGAACCGACGACGGTACAGCGCGCAGGCTGCTAGTGTGGAGGGCAGCGAGTAAACCAACCAGGCTAATCCGTCCCCCTAAAAGAAGTGTTTGCGAAATATCTCCTTATAGAAGTGCGGAATCTGATAAATTTCACTAATTCTCCTTTTGTTAACCCTATTTTTTAAATTGTAAATATTTCTATTGCGAAACAAGAAAAGTGTAATTATGTAAAAACAACATGTCGTAAGGGGAGTAAACCTAAACTTTGAAAGTCTACATAATAGGAATTATTAAAACTTAAAATTTTGAAACATTCATTTTGAATAGAAATTAAAGGCAATAAGTTAGTTTTATAATCACCACCCCAAATTATTATTCCATAGCTGATTAGAGAAAAATAACAAGAAAAATACAGAGTTTAAAAAAAAAGATTGAGTAACTTTATTTTTTAGGTGATGAAACTTTATCAATGTAAAGCGAAACCTTTTGCATAACTCACCAACATGGGTTTTCCATTTTAGATTTGAGTCAGTAAACAATCCCAAATATTTCATACTTTTAACTTGTTCAAGTGTTTGACAATCACAATTAAAACAGTCATAACAAGAATTAAAAGGAAATTTAATATCTAGCTGAATTGATGTTTGTTTAAGATAATAAATATATTTAGTTTTATTTAAATTTAGAGATAAGTCATAAATGGTAAACCATTTTCCATTTTTTACTAATACATTGGACTAGTCAGTAGCATAGTACGGAAATCCCCTATTGGATTTATAACCAAATAGGAACCAAATGCAATTAGTTTTATTTCAGAAATTTCTTTGAGCAGTTATAGAAGTTTCGGGTCGCTTTCAAAAGACGAAGCTTACTACACTGAAAAAAGAATGTTGCCTAAAGAAACTAGAAATCTAGTAAATTTAAATACCAAATAAGGAAAATAAGGAAGATAAATATCAATGAATAAAAACACGAATTCAGTGATTTGGTAGAAATTAATTAAAATAAAACACAAAATGCGTTTTACTTTATCTCGTTATTTTTTTATTAAAACACTAGGGGGCTCTGCCCCCTGCTCGCTATCGCTCACCAACCCCCGGAACTGCTTCGCAGTTCTATGAAGACCGCTTCGCGATCTTAGCGAGCAGAGCTCGCTTGTTTCATCTCAACTATCCAGTAAAACTTGGAACTTGTCTGTTTAGTTAATGATCATTTAAAATCGAAACCTTTTATCTCTCTAACTTACCAATAACTTAATGCGGACCATTACTACAAAAATATCAAAATAAAACTGTTAATAAAATATTACTTTTTAGTTTACCAATAATTTAACTGAAATGTTTTCAAAAATATCCAGCAAGTCTACTAATTATCATCAACCATCTTAGAGTAAAAAAACATGCCATTAAAAAAACTTTTAAATTTATAAAATGCACGTGTGTATCTAGTGAATCATCGAGGATAAGAAATAAGAAATCAGACTCATAAAAATAATCGCCTGTTTCTCTAGTGAACGACCAGAAAGAGAAGAAAAAATTGAAACTTGGTATCTTAATAATTCTAAAACTAATTCGAATTTTTTAAAAAACGAAACGCCAATCTTTCTATAAAAAATAATTGTATGCGTGTTTAAAATATCATAGTTCTACTGTGATTAGTTCTTCTATTATAACGAAAAACCGAAAAAGGGTAAAAAATTTCGAAACTTTAGAATTTAATTACTCCAAAAATAATTTGAAATTCGAAAAAAGGGCGACGAGGTGCAAAACTTCATACTTAAGAGTATGTGTCTGCAAAAAATCATGTTTCTGCTAAAAATAGATTTTGCTGGGGGCGAACTCGCAGCCGAAAAAAATAATTTTCGACTTTGACATTAAATAACTCCAGAACTAATTATCTAATTAATTAGGTTTGGGAACTGAAATGGCCCACATACATTTGTCTACAAATGGTCAAAATTTCATAATATTCCTTCAAATAGTCTTAGCGTAGTGATAGTTCAAAGTGTTCAAAAATAAAATTTTCTGAAACAGCGGCGGCGGCGACTGTTACTTTTTTTTAATATCTCTCTATATTAAAAAAAAGTAACAGTCGCCGTCGCCGCCGCCGCTGCCGCCGCTGTTTCAGAAAATGTTATTTTTGAACACTTTGAACTATCACTACGCAAAAACTATTTGAAGGAATATTATGAAATTTTGACCATTGGTAGACAAATGTATGAGGGTCATTTCAGTTTCCAAACCTAATTAATTAGATGATTAGTTCTGGAGTTATTTAATGTCAAAGTCGAAAATTATTTTTTTCGGCTGCGAGTTCGCCCCCAGCAAAATCTATTTACAGCAGAAACATGATTTTTTGCAGACACATACTCTTAGGTATAAAGTTTTGCACCTCGTCGCCCTTTTTTCGAATTTCGAATTATTTTTGGAGTAATTAAATTCTAAAGTTTCGAAATTTTTGAACCTTTTTCAGTTTTTTCGTTATAATAGAAAAACTAATCACAGTAGAACTACGATATTTTAAACACGCATACAATTATTTTTTATAGAAAGATTGGCGTTTCGTTTTTTAAAAAATTCGAATTAGTTTTAGAATTATTAAGATACCAAGTTTCAATTTTTTCTTCTCTTTCTGGTCGTTCACTAGAGAAACAGGCGATTATTTTTATGAGTCTGATTTTAATTCTTATTCCCGATGATTCACTAGATACACACGTGCATTTTATAAATTTAAAAGTTTTTTTAATGGCATGTTTTTTTCTCTAGGATGGTTGATGACAATTAGTAGACTTGCTGGATATTTTTGAAAACATTTCGGTTAAATTATTGGTAAACTAAAAAGGAATATTTTAGGAACAGTTTTATTTTGATATTTTTGTAGTAATGGTCCGCATTAAGTTATTGGTAAGTTAGAGAGATAAAAGGTTTTGATTTTAAATTATCATTAACTAAGCAGACAAGTTCCAGGTTTTACTGGATAGTTGAGATGAAACAAGCGAGCTCTGCTCGCTAAGATCGCGAAGCGATCTTCATAGAACTGCGAAGCAGTTCCGGGGGTTGGTGAGCGATAGCGAGCAGGGGGCAGAGCCCCCTAGTAGAGAGAAACAAAAAGCTCTCCGTGTACCACAATGTATTACACGGGTTACAGAAGTATAACTTAAATATGACGAGATAAACACTACAATACATATTAAAAAGATTTAAATTTTTAGGAGGTATCAGGCTTAGGTTCGATGTCTTTAGAGTGCTAGATTTATTGGTAAACTTAAGGAAAACTTTAAATGCTCTTTTATTGGAAATCAGTGGGATTAATTTTGGAGGCCATTCCATGTTTATCTGTTGAATATCTTGTTTGAAAACATTTCACTCGGTATTATATTTTGTACACTTTAAAAATATGGTAAACGTCTTCATTTCCACCTATTTTGCAGCCACAGTGAGCTATTGAACTTAAATTTAGCCTGTTTAAAAAGGTTTTTAAATTTCCGTGTCCTGTAAGAAGCTGAGTTACTCAAGTTATCAAGTTGTTGAGATATATTTTTTAAAAACCTATTGTTTGAATATTTTCAACACCCAAATTTTCCTGTATTTTTGTAATAAGTTTAAAACAACCGATTTCTTAAACAGTCTATTAGTTTTTTACCATTGTTCTTTTTTAAAAAAATTCGATCTTATTAATTGCTTATAAACTATGAACTTAGAAAGCGATTTCCTCAATTTAGTATATTAATTATTCAGTTAGTCTCTCAAAATAACGAACCTATGTTTTAAAATATGGATGCCATCGAGTTAATGATTTGAAAACATTCTCAATGTTTTAATTTAACAAAATTTATAATTAGGGTTCAAAAATGCAGCTTTTGTGATATTAGGTACAATAGATGACGACCCTTAAAATTTTTCTAAACTAAATTTTACATTTTAGTTAGCTCTTTAGAATTTCAAAGTATACATAAAATCAGTGCTTGATTTCAGCCGGAACGGAGTTCCGGAACCTCTTTTTCGATTAAAAAATTAATATTTTATTTCAGGGGTCTCCTATAACTACAGCCCGCGAAAACCTTTCTATATGTACGAAAAAAGTCCTAAAATGAATAAAAACCCTGTTTTTAGGGTCAAATTTCCAAAATTTTTCGGGGGGAGGACCCCCAGACCCCCCTTTTTGTATTTAGAACTATATTAAAAAAGAACATTAAACCTGTAAGCATGCGTAAAAAGGGTTTAGAGGGAATTTCGGGTTTCTTCCTCCCCCCCTGTACAAAAATTTAACTTGGGGCCTGATAGTGATTTAATTTTCTTAAATGATATTTGGGCCCCTCCCGAAATAAATTTCTACATACTCCACTATGATCCTAGATGTGTTAAAAACAATTTTCTGTTGTTACTATTTAAAACTTATTTTCAACGATTCACTTGTGCATATTTTAAATTTAAAAAAAATTTAAATGCATTTTTATCTTTTTGCAAATAACAATAATTTTGTGATTTAATTACTTGTGACTAATTACTTAGGTTATTACTTTCTTTCTTTTAAGGTGTTCTTTTAAAACATAATTGTGAACCCCAATTTGAACTACCCACACAATCCGCTCCCGGTGTTGATTCTTTTTTTATTTGAACCAGATTTTCCAGATTGCTGGTCAAATTTGCCAAGAAAATTAAGGACATAAACTACGCATTATATTCCTTAAACTGGCAAAATATACAACACTATTGGTTCATTGATGATAAACTGTTCCGCCTTCTAAAAGAGGCGCCCTGTTGGAAAAAAAGTACGTAAAAAAGGTGTTTTAACAAAAAAAGGGCTTAAATAGTTCATCGTCTCATACAATAATTAAGTTAGAAAATTCTTCCTTATCTAGTACAACACATTTGAATTTATTTTTTAAATTTAAATTTAAAAATAAGTGCTTTAGTTTTTGTATTAAAAAATATTCGCTCTTTTTCAGTTTTGAAAACAATAATTTTACCGTTCCGGTACCTCCTTTTTTTAGAAATCGAGCCCTGCATAAAATAATATAATAACATCTAAATTCAAAGTTAGCACTTTAATTGTAGTACATAAAATCACACAAACCAGCCATTAAACTAAATATATTGAGCGTATATTTAGTTGTGTGCTTCACGTGCTCAATCAACTTAGAATAGTGTCCTGTTTTGCTAATATACACTATAGTATTAGTTTCATAAGAAAAACTCCCAAAAAAGCAACTATTAACATCAATAAATTTCAACGTAGAATTAAATTCATCATAAAAAACTATCACATTAAATTTCTAGTACAAAATTAGCTACAAAAAATGCCTACTTAAAAAATGTCATGAATAAATTTCCATTCCGTTTTGTACTTTTTTGTTTCCGAGATTTATTATTATTTTTCATGATTCTGTAATGACTGCAATAATATATTTTAAGATAATAAAGGTGTTTTAAGAATACAGAGTGTTTCAAAAGTCCGTGCCTTCATTTTGAAACAACGTCTTGTAGAGTCATGGAAGTAAGATGTACTACCCATACAATAATGACAATGAGGAATCAACTGAGAAAATTACAGGCAAAATAAAGGAATTAAAAATTATTTTATAAACTAAAGGATAAATAAAAAAACATAAGCTAGAAAAAGTGATTAATTTCATTGATAAATGCCATTGAATTTATCACATTGCCCTCTTCCACTTCGAGCATTATTAATAATGCCCGATTTATCACATTGCCCATAACATTATCAGGGTGTATCTGAAATGGTGCAACAAACTTTCAGGGATGATAGTACTCATCAAGATGAACAATAATCGGTATATAAAGGGGGGTCCCAGACCAAATCCCAGGGAGTTAAAAATGGAGCGACACCCCAAAAAGATCATTGAAAAATTCAATTTGTAGAAGAACTAATATCGGTAAAAACTTAATTATGGTCTCAAAAATTGTGGTTTAATATGATCTTTAAAATTACCTCAAAAGTCTTCACTTTAAAATTTGTTTTATTATGAAAAAAGTTAAAAAACACAAAAAAATGTGAGAACTCCGCCAAAACCTCATTTTGTATTTCGAAATCATTTCTTTTGATATGATAATCTGAAAGATCATAGTTGAAAACCCTCAAGTCCAAAGTTTCACGTAAATACAATCAATACTAAACGCTTGAGATCCTTTTAAAGTTTGTTTTTTGGGTGAGCAAGCAGTTTTTAGAGCTGTTTCCAGAACAGCTGTTAGCGCACGCAAAAAACAAACTTTAACAGGATCTCAAGCGTTTAATATTGATTGTATTTACATGAAACGTTGGACTTAAGGGTTTTCAACTATGATCTTTCAGATTATCAAATCAAAAGAAATTATTTCGAAATACAAAATAAGGTTTTGGCAGAGTTTTCAAATTTTTTTGTTTTTTAACTTTTTTCATAATAAAACAAATTTTAAAGTGAAGACTTTTGAGGTAATTTTAAAGATCATATTAAGCCACAATTTTTGAGACCATAATTAAGTTTTTAACAATAGTAGTTCTTCTAGAAATTGAATTTTTCAATGATTTTTTGGGGTGTCGCTCCATTTTTAACTCCCTGGGATTTGGTCTGGGACCCCCCTTCTTACACCGATTCTTGTTCATCTTGATGAGTGCTATCATCCCTGAAAGTTTGTTGCACCATTTCAGATACACCCTGTATATTAGTACCCAAAGTTAGCTTTTTTGGAACTTAAAAAAGGGGGATCGATACAAATTCAGAAGCATCTCAAAATTTTTAACAGAATTTCTTTGATGTTTGAGTTTCAATTAATTCTCATTGTCATTAGTCGTCTTGTCACCACATCGAGAAAATCTCTAAATTTGTAGACGACCTTCTTTAAAAATCTAAAAGCGACTATTAAAAAAATTCAAAACATTTCACTTAAAACGCAATTTTTTTGTAAAAGCTACAATGGTCATGGTCAATGCACTGTGGTGTTTATAGGACCCTGGAGTTTAGTTGTTTAGCACTGTTTTAAACAATCCTGCAATAAACAATATGGCGTATTCTAATTCCCTTAATTGCTTTTTTTGCAGTTCATTTATTGAAAAGCACTTTGACATGCCATCGTAGTTTTTGGGAGGTCCTAGACGAAACTTTGACGGATTCGCAGGTTCCAGCAAGAAGTAGTCGCCCATCTTAATTGAAGGCTACGGTCGCTTGGTAACACGTCGTTGCCAGGGCTTCGGAACTAATGCCACGCGTTCGGGATAAATTTCTTCTCATCAAAGGAATTCCGGAACGGTGATGACATTAAATGGCCGGAGCTCTCAGCACATTAAACGTGACAACCCCCTTCGTTGTCATACATAACAATCGGCATAATGACACGCTTAATTGCTCGCAATTCCCGACTTCTGCGATTCTCACATTATCTCGAGCTTCAGACGATTTCCAAAGGGGAAAAAAATTTCGCGCGTTGCTGGAATTCCGAAATGATGACGTCAAGAAGAAAAGATCAAGAGCGGTGGGTAAAAACCCTTAAAAAAAGGGAATATCAAACCGAACCGAGAAGTAAAAATTTAAATTTCCCGAGCACGATTCCTTTTTATTCCCGTGTTTCTATCTAAAAGCACGAAGAAAAAAGAACTTGGAAAGAAGTCCGGGAAAAGTCTTCAATAAAAAAAATATTTAGTAAAAAACAAACAGATATCAGGAAATGGAATGTGGTTTTTCTTGCTTACATCTTGTGGAAAATCAGAGAGATAATTATGCAAGAGAGATAAAACTGTAACAATTTTAAGAAAGCTACGAAAGATACTTTCTCGGACAAAATATTTATGCTTATAGCTTCTACCTACCTTATAATTCTGTAAAGAAGATAGTTTTTATTTTAACCCAAAGTGTGTGTTGGATATGTTTAAATTGTGTCTTTGAATTCAAGCTGTCACTACTGTCTATCAAATTCTATATTTGTGATGAAATAAACATTCTTTGTTTTCATTATGATGGCATTTATATTGCTGAGGGAAGAAAAAAAACTTCATTTCAGAGGATGTTATGCGGAAAAATTTTTGTTAAAAGTTGTTACGTTTAAAATAAAAGAGTTTTTAATGTTAAGAAAGATTTCCAATCTTCGAAGCTCAATGAGACTTAAGACTTTCGATCCGTGCTACCTGGTTCTATCTCTTCATAAATATTTTTTTCGCCTTCTTTATTTGCATCTCTTTAAGACAGCAAGCTGTCAGCTGAGCAGGGAAATGTCAGGGACGCTTTTGCTACATGGTATGGTCTCTTGCACTTGATGTGAACTTTCCTACTCTAAGGGGATTGGGGATCAACAAGGGAACTGAATTGAATTCGATGCAGTTTTCGACTTTGGTTGCATAATGCATAGTATAAGCGTCAGTCCCTAACTAAACAAAAAATGAAAATACTAATTAGTAAGTAGTAACTCTTTCATACTACACTGTTAAAAAATAGTTTATCCTTTAACCAATTTGTGGTGAAAGGTTGGACTGTTTCACCACAAGCTTGGTTCAAATTTAGCTGCAACCTATAGTTCGGTAACAGGTTTCACCAAATTTTCGGTGCTTTCACTAAGGAAATCAAGTGCTTTCGCTAGTGAAAGCACCGAAAACTTGGTGAAACCTGTTACCGAACTATAGGTTGCAGCTAAATTTGAACCAGTTTGGGGTGAAAGGTTGAACTTTTTTTAACAGTGTAGTTTCTTACCTTAATGTCTAGTAAACCCTTTATTGATAACCATCGGCTCGCCTTTCTAAGTATATTTTGAATATTTTATTTGTAGAGGGTCCATAGTGCTTCAAAATATACAAATAAAAGTAATAACATCGTGTAAAGTAAAAAAACATAGGTTAAGGGTTTAAATTACAATTGAATGAATTAAATAGTCAGATTCAATTATGAAACATGAAGGTTGTGTTGAAAGAAAGCAGTGCAGCTACCATTAGAAAATTCAATGACTTGGAGATTAATATACTTTTAAGGCAGTTATAGTAAACATTCTGTAAACACTTAACGTTTTAATGTCTATTTTAAACTCAAGAAATATTATCGATATATTTGTTCAATACATTTTATAGTCACCGGCTTTATTGTAATAATTCACTAGTACTGAAAAAATGGACACAAAATTTAAAATCAAGTCATTAAATTTTAGTGTTTAAAGCATGAAACATTATTAGTATTAATATAAAAATTGAATGACTTGCAAAGTTTTGTTTCCAAATAATATATTTTCATTTTACAACTTGAAGTTTATAGGCAATGTCCCCCCTTTTTTTTAACCGTTCCTCAGACCATATATTGTATAACTCTCACTTTGTTCTTATTTCAAATTGTGTTTAAAAGTTTTCTTAATTGCGACATTTTCAATAAAAATACTATATTTAATTAAAAACTACGAATGTGAAAAAACAGTAAGACAAATTTGCTTTTGAAGTTATTTACCCGAACTTTACTTTCTAGACAGATAGAATATTAAAAAAGGATTGAAAATAATATGCTATATTATTTTTAGACTGGGGGTTTGTATGATACTTATACAACCTTTTTACGTAATTCGATAAGTATATAGCATTTATTGTCTGGATTATATATAAATTACAGGGTGTTTCACAAAGAGCCCCCGATTTTAAAAATTAATAACAAAAAAGCGAAAAGAGATAAAAATACGCCGTCTGCGGCATCCTACTTAAAAGATCAAAGAATTTTCGTACACAAATTTTTGAAAATTCGTAGTTCTCACGTCAATTTATAGATGGAAGCACTGCTTCATTTGATGTTTAGGGAAAGCTATCCTAAAATTCCTTATTTTCGTTTGTCATAGGGAAATCAAATTTTTCGAAAGAATCGATTCCAAATTATTCAAAATTATTTTATTCTAATTTGATTCATGAATCGATTCTTTCCCAAAACTCGATTTCCCTATGACAAACGAAAATACGGACTTTGAGGAAAACTTTCCCTAAATATCAAATGAAGCAGTGCTTCCATCTATAAATTGACGTGAGAACTACGAATTTTCAAAAATTTGTGTACGAAAATTCTTTGATCTTTTAAGTAGGATACCGCAGACGGCGTATTTTTATCTCTTTTCGCTTTTTTGTTATTAATTTTTAAAATCGGGGGCTCTTTGTGAAACACCCTGTATAAGTAAACATGTTTCCTAACACGCCTAATACTAATAGACCGAGAGCTGGATGCAAATTTTGGGAATGATAAGGTGCACGAGATATTTCACCTGGAACAGATTCGATTGATGATGGGAAAACGTATGTCACCACCGCCAGAAGGCTAAGTGGAAGCTTTTAGTGTGAAAGGGGGGGTCGAACATGCAAACATCGCGCGGTCCCTAGCGACAGCGATTTTGAGGAAATCGGTTGAAAATTTGCACAGTTTAAGGAGAGTGTAAATAAAAGATAATGTTGCATTCTAAAAAGCATAAGTTGTGTTATAAGGGTTGTAGAAAACTAAACGAATTTTCGAATGTTTATATGAAAGTTATGTACAGCCGTCGAGGTGCAAGGCTGGACATAGGCTTAATGTATTGAAGAATGTGAGTAAAAGTAAGGGTAACACTCCCAGAAGATTAAGTGGAAGACAAAGGGTTGCCAGAAGTCACCAAAGGTGCAGAAAAATCTTAAAACCTGACTCATTCGGAAACTTCTGGCTGTTTGCATATGCATAGCTGACATCTTGAACAAACTATATGCAGACAGCCAGAAGTCTAATTGGAAGTGTTCGGGAGATATTCAGGCGCGAAGTACAAAACGGAATAAAAGCGCGGGGTCCCTAGCGACAGAAATTTTGAGGAAATTGGTTGAAAATTTGCACAGTTTAAGGAGAGTGTAAGTAAAAGATAATGCAGCATTCTCAAAAGTATAAGTTGTGTTTTAAGGGTTGTAGGAAAAACTAACGAATTTTCGAATGTTTATATATGAAACATTGTATTTTTTAAATATCAAAAAATTTTCATTTTATCTTTTATGCATAGTAGTGACCAAGTAAAAATTTTACGATGCTGATTGAAAGTGATCATGGGGAATTCAGTTGTAAAGTGGTAGAGCACCATGTCGTTTGACAGCTTTTCTCTTGCAACAATGGCTAATAATACGCTAATAAATATAAAGTCATTGTTAGCGTTGTTTATAGCGTATTATTACTCATTGTTGCAAGAGAAAAGTTATATGTTAAAAGTCATTTTTTACATATAAACATTGGAAAATTCGTTAGTTTCCTACAACCCTTAAAACTCAACTTATACTGTTGAGAATGCTACATTATCTTTTATTCACACTTTCCTTAAACTGTGCAAATTTTCAACGGATATCCTCAAAATTTCTGTCCCTAGGGACCCCGCGCTATTATTCAGTTTTATACTTCGCGCCTGAATATCTCCCGAACGCTTCCACTTCGACTTCTGGCTGTTTGCATATAGTTTGTTCTATATGTCAGCTATACATATGCAAAAAGCTAGAAGTTTCCGAATGAGTCAGGTTTTAAGATTTTTCTGCACCTTTGGTGACTTCTGGCAACCCTTTGTCTTCGACTTAATCTTCTGGGAGTGTTACCCTAACTTTTACTAACATTCTTCAATACATTAAGCTTATGTCCAGCCTTGCACCTCGTCGGCCGTACATAACTTTCATATAAACATTCGAAAATTCGTTTAGTTTTCTACAACCCTTATAACACAACTTATGCCTTTTAGAATGCTACATTATCTTTTATTCACACTCTCCTTAAACAGTGCAAATTTTCAACCGATTTCCTCAAAATCTCTGTCGCTAGGGACCGCGCGATGTTTGCATGTTCGACCCCCCCCCCTTTCACACTAAAAGCTTCCACTTAGCCTTCTGGCGGTGGTTACATACGTTTTCCCATCATCAATAGAATCTGTTCCAGGTGAAATATCTCGTGCACCTTATCATTCCCAAAATTTGCATCTAGCTCTTAGACCATAAGTCAAGGATCAATTACGTTTCAGTTAAATAACATTGCCCAAAATCAGTGGTCGTATTTCGTTTTTGACTTCTACATTGTACTTTTATTTGAGAAGTTCCGAAATTGATTTAAGTAATGCCCAAATAATGGTCGAGTCACTTTTTCTTTTATCTCATCCCGTTTGTCATAACGTAAAGAAAGCGTTCTATTTTTGCTTCAATCTGGACAGCTTTTCCCTTATAAAAATCCTTTTAGTTATCAGCTTTCAATATATGTCGACTTACTTAAATGAAATTATCTTCAAGAAAATCTTGTGTGCCAGTGTAACGAATTCATAAGATGTGATTTTTCTGAAACAAAAGTACTTTTAGGTTGAGATAGTAGATAGAGGAATAAATTTTCAATTTTGATACTTTGAAATACCCTACGCTTTTAGTTTTTATCCTTTCTTTTAAAAGATTTTGAAGCTAAAATCATTGTTAGCTCTTCTTCAAATGTCATAACATTACTACTCTTCGGTAACTAAATACGTAAAAGTGAATAAAATGTTCTTATATAGGACACCAAGGTGACTCGAGAAAGTAATATAATGTTATCACTCATAGATTATAAACGTTTCTTAAGTACCATGGTCAACTAAAACTTTCTTTTCGTGTTACTTTGATCAGGCAAATGAATTTCAGATAGTTTTTTACAGTAATTTCGGATTTGGCTTCAAAATGTGTGTTTAAGGATTTTATCGCAATAAAATTGAAGATTTTTTTATTTTAAAAAATTTAATGTGGCTTAAAGTTATTTGCTTAATTTACTCTTGTATTTCGCAGCTTCAATATCTTACATTTGTTTTGATTCCATTTTGTCATTCATTGGGAATGTGTTATAGAGCAGCAGCCTATTATACTTGTCGTAAACTAAATGTTCCTGGGTACAGTGTAAAAAATAATCCTGTAAAAAAACAGAAAATTTCTGGCAGCAAAAGTTGCCAGAAAAGTTTTGTAAGCAGAAAAATCCTGTAAACAGAAAAAAGCTGTAACCTACAGGTAAATGCCGTGAAAAGAAACTTTCTGTCAAGTGAGCTACATATTTTTTCTGTTGCCTCACAGTAATTTTCTGCTTGTGCGCATGCGTGTCGACTTATTTTAGCTGGGTTTTTTTGAAATTTTAATAAATCAAAAACCGGGGATAGAACCCACGACCTACCGCATGCTAAGCACGCACGCTACCGCTATCCCAACGAGGATTCAGTAAAAGTAGAAATTATCCGAAGATTTTCTTTCTTTCTCAACAAACTGAAACTTTCTGTTTAGAAAAAAGCTGTTTTTTACATAAAATAAATAGAAGTGAGGTGGGAATGTTACATAACAGAATATCCCTGTAAACATGAGGTCATTTTTATTGAAACTTTCTGTTTTTCTACAGTTTTTTTACAGTGTACTTATAAAAGATATAAGTACCTTTAACAACACATTTAAAAAGAGATAGAATTTTTTTTAGTAGGGATTCTACCCTCTAGTCTCATTTAGTATCACATTTTTGTTTATTTTCATATAACTAAAATAGATTTTAACAAAAAGAAAAGACTGACTTCAAAAAATGCGCCCAAAAGAGATAAATGTGTTTTCAGGTGACGTCACGACCAGTTATTTTTTCCTTGCTGTAGGTCGGAAAGTCTGTTGCTAAGGCCGTTGCTAGGGACGGCGGTATTTGTTGCTGTCATGTGATTGCAAATGCTCCAGTAGAAACATTTCATGACCAGTTATTTTCTTTTAACTGTTAACTGCTGTAAGTCAAACAATCTGTTGCTAAGGCCGTTGCTAGGTCCGAGTCATGTGATTGAAAATGCTCTATAATAAAAATGAGAAATAATTGTTATCTAAAATACAACATCACTTCTTTTTAATATAACTTTTAAGTAGAAACACTTTCAGAAAACATTAACGTTCCTCGCTAACATTAAACACGTTTATTATCTCATAATTTTATGGAATTAATAGATTTTCTATTTAAATTAATTTTCATTAGACTGTTCAACAAATACTTGGGGTTCATAAAGTAACTTTCCCTATTCAAGGGCCTCTAGCGACAAAACCGTTCATCGGAATTGAACGAAATTTTGGTATAGGATGTTTTTAGATATGTGGACGAGAATGATTTGGATTGGAGCAGATTAAACTTTATCAGTTCGGTTTAAGGGAAAATTTTTAGATAGAAACAAATTAAAACAGTTATAAAGGTGCAAACAACATTATTTACATAATGATAAGGATAAAGGATAATCAAGTTTAATGAGGCACCAAGCATTACAAAAGTGTTTAAGTTTATCACCAGAAAATCTAACTAAAATGTATTCATTTATTGAATTTGCAAAATAAGTAAAAAACGAAATGTTATGAAATTATGCTAAAATTTAAGGATCAGTTCCGTATATATGAAGTTACATATGAAATATAGAGCAAATAAAGATAGTTGTCTTCTTTTTATCCAATTTTGTGCCATTATTTCGTTACTTTTCCTTATCTTGTTATTTTAAAGAAAGTAACAGAGGAAAAGTAAATAAAATGTTCAATCTTGCATACATAGAAAAATGCTTAAATTTGTACAATGAAATATAAATTTGGAGATCAATAAAAATGTATCTAATATAAGGATATGAAATGAATCCGAAACCTGACCGTTTAACTACACCACATATTCTTTTTATTCATTAACTTTACACCTTAAAAATTTATTTGGAATGGTTCATTTACTGAAAAACTTGTAAAGATTATTTGAATGGAATTTTTAGGTGAATAAACACTGCGTGTGATACTATGTTGCAAACGACCCAATAAATATTCAGTTATCTTAATGTTTATAGCACCATTTATAGAGTTATCATGATCGAAGAATCTAACTTTAAATATACCATTACTTTTACAGTTAAGTGCAGCTGATTTATATCTTGATCTATTTAACTGAGTACAACTCGTTTTGAAATAATATAAAGTTGAATTTAACTGGCATGATGATATCTAAAAATTTTGTGGAGATTTCATATTCATTTACATTTGGAATTTTAAATAAGTAACTCGAGAATTAAGTTGCTTTAAATCTTTTTACTCTTGATACAGACACCACATATCCCAAAAAATGGACATTGTTTTTAAGGACCGTTTTTCCTTAATAAAACCCCTATGATTTTCTAGTTTTTAAGTGTAGGGGGAAATGCGGGACTATTTGATACATGGGTCACATGATAACCACATTGACTAATACATCAAACACTATCAAGTTTAGTGAGTTCTCATTTTAATAAAAGTTACCAATCTATAAATTTTAATGTGTGTGAATAAAACTAATAATTTTCTCCGTAAAACTTGTTAAAGTAAATTTTGAAACCGAATGTAAAATTGTCCCGACGCTATTATATACATTGAATAGCAGCCACGTCACGTCGGGTTAAAGTAAGCATTATTTAATTTTTTATTTTCTTTGTGATTTTAAACATATATTTTCGTAAAAGACAAAACTTGTATCTTTTGAATATTGATTTGTAAGTCAATAAACCAATGTTTAGTAATTTTTTTTCAAAATCTAGAATAAATGGCCAGAAACTAACCAGTTAATTAGCGCTGCATATATTTAATTTCTGAATGATTTTCAACAGAAATACCTTTAAATTTTATTAAGCTTATTTAGGGGTATGCCTAACCAACATAATTTCCTTAAATTCCCCATGAATATTTCTTTTTTTCCCTTTTAGTAGAGATTTATCAAAAATTACCATTAATTTAATCCTTTTTTTTTATTCTTGAAAGTTTTTGGAAAATTTATTTTGCAAAAAGATAATGAATAAAACTACTTATGATATCTTTAAATCTAAGAACATTTATTATTTTCCTAAGTATTTACTGTTAATTACTATTTTTGATCAACTTAATCACTAGATTAATGTGCCTCCGATTCAATGTATCACACTTCCTAGCCTATGGTGGCACATTGATACAAAATGCATCTCTACTAAAAAGTAGGTTTTTTTTAATTTATCAGACTTATAGAGTTTTTTCTAATTAGTTTCATGAAATTAAGTCATTTTTAGAAATATTCAGGAAAAAAAGTTATCTGAATATGTCCTTTTATTACTAAAAACTCGATTTGAATTTTAGTGTAGTAAATAACTTCGCCTTTCTCTATATTATTATTGGTATCGGGGATGTGATTGACCAAAAAGCAAGAAAGAGGAAATCAAAAATTATACATACATTTTGGGGTGTTAATTTTAAGATTTGGCATAATATTAAAAAATGTGAAGAATTGTTGAGTTTCAAGTGCAAAGGGGGAACCTAAGAAACAGGGTTTTAACTTTTTTGGACATCCAGTCCGATTTTTTGGGGGGGTGGGTGAGTCCCCTGCCATACCCCTTAATATCATATCTGAAACAGGTTATAATCTAACAAGATTTTTAAAAACACGACATTATTACCTTATCTAGCTTCTAAGTGATCTATCAGTAAAAATTTACAACTTTGAAATCCTCAAGAAAAATTAACTGAAAACACTTAATGATAAAAAAATGGGATCTGAAAGGAATCACTAGACTTATTAGGCTCCTCTGACCACACCCTTAAGTTTTTTCTACCTCGCAATTACAACGTGAAAAGAAGCTAGCTTCAACTAGGTGCCGGAAAAACAGTACGCGAAAAATTACTCTTTTTTTACTTTTCTGTATAATGTGATCCTAAACACCGAACATGATGACTTCTAACCTCTGTTAAGTTGTTTTTCCACATCGCACTAACAACGAAAGAAACCAACTTTGGCACAAATAAGAAGTCGCTGGTGGAACGGATAACGGACTCCGCACTTTTATACCAAGTATAAAACCACACATAAAAATATCAATTAAAAATAAACTGTTAATTTTTGCAAGAAAAACGCAATTTATCGAATTAGTCAGAATGAATGGTTAAGAGTCCACCAAACTTATTCATGACTTCTATTCAAATATTTTAAAAAATCACTCACAAGATTGGTTATTATTTTAAAATTTATAAGCCATAGATTCGTCTTTAATCATGGAACCGATTTTTCTAATAATGGATAATTGCATTAATTTTTTTTTAATCTTTATGTATTCAAAATGGCTTAAAACCTCCAAGCCCTCAATTTTAAGTTATTTTCAATTGAAAATAGCTTCTTTTCTGTCTGAGCTGAAACGGCTTGTGACGTCAAATGTGCCTTGTTTACTATCATTCCGCTTTGAAATAATGAGCTCCAGTTTTTTATAGCCTAGTGTTTCGTTGAAAACGACGTTCCCCACATTTCCAAGAGGCACGTGTGACGTCACATTGTTAGAAGCTTTCTGTAGTAAAATCTCATAATTAACTGGGGAAAAAATTTGTGGGAAAAGACAAGCATATTTTTGGAATCCGGAGTGCATTTTTAATAATCAAAAATTGAATATTCAGAATTTTAAGAGATCTGCAATTCTCCATTCTCAAAAGGTCGGGACATAGTGAATAAGGAAATGAGCAAAATAAAATTATCAAATCTTAACTTGACATTGCCATTAAACTTCTACTTCTTCAGGGCTAAGGGCACACTTTCCAGATACTCGGGAAAAGGAGGAGAATTCACAAGAAAGGATATACACCTGGAGATATTTTTTTAATTCCTCACTCACCCTTCCTCCCATTTTCACTTATTTCTCAGCCGGGCCGCTTACTTACTATAAGAGAGATATATTCTCGGCCTTTTTATAGTTCCCGCTGTTAATGGTCTTGTTACGGTCTCAAACCCTTTCTGCCACGATCCCTGACGCCGCTGATTGGTTTCGTTTGTCTTACGACCATCTGGACCACCGCATTCTTTTGCCGCCGAGGATTCTAAAAGGTAGTTTCGGGTTTTTTTCTTGCCGTGCAAGAGCCCGGCTTCCCCGTTTGGGAGGTAGTATAGTTCTTTCACGAAGTACCAAGGTTTTTCCGATTTTTTTCCCCTTACGCATGGAAGCACGTGTTCTAAGAAGAGGTTGTTTGTAATTATCGAAATGCTGTTAAAGCTTGTTTAAAAGGATTAACTTTCTTTAACGAAGTATAATTTAGGTTTAGATGTATTTGAAGGGTTAAGGAGCAATGCCTCTCTCCAACTATTTTACATTTCCTTTTTTTATGGGAAAGGGTATTTCCGACGCCTGGGAAATAAAATAAAATGAGATTAAATGGACGGCAGATAAATAAAGGGAAACCTATCCCCCCTAAGAATTAAGAACATACTTTAAGATATTTTATTTCCTCGTTGAGATGCACTTGCTGAACACAATAACTAAACAATGAACATAAATGAACATTATTTGCTGATTTTGCAAACAGCTGCAATAGGACACAACAAAGGAAAATGTGAAAAATTCTATACTTTTTATGAAGGCTAGAACGTAAATTTTTACTTTATCCTCCACAATGCTCACTACCAGAAATAACTAAGGAAAACTATTTTTTGCCTTATTCATGTAATTTGGAACACAAAATAATTATAAATGCCAAAAAGAAGTTACTAATATTATTTTTTTAACTCAAAACTTGGACGTACCAAACGTAATGGTTAGAGCAGAGTCCACCACAATGACATTTTTATATTTACAAAACCATACCTTAACTCACCTGTTTTAACAGTTACTTTAATGAATTCGTTAGTTTATGTTTATACCCTTTAAATATTTATTTTGTATTAATTATATAATTAATTTGGAAAAAAAGTGGTTTCGATATTTTTTATTGGAAATTAAAATAGATGTGTATTATAATTCTTTTATTACAAGCCTATTATTTGTTTCATCTTAATTAACTTTCATAGGAAGAATGTATCAACGGTATAAAATTAACAACTATCGCGCATAGAAAGGGCGTCTCTTAAGGCACAACATGACATAACTGACATTCTGGCCATTATACATCAATCTTTATGTAATTTTAGACCCCGGATCACCTGGCACAAACGTTTTGCGTAAAAAAACCCGACTTAAATCAATGCAACCGTCTATTTTGTCATTTTTAAGCATAACTGCAATTATAAGGAAAATTACATTATCACATGCCTTATCTTTGATTTCGTTAGGGACGCCGGCACAAATTAAATCTTAATTATTAACACAACCCACAAATACTACAAGCATGCATACATAAAACAACCACACTAAAAAACTGAAAAATAGTTATGTGGCACCAAAAGAGCAAAGCAAACGAAGCGTTTCTTCTCAAACCCCGGTCAAAAACGCTTAAAATAAAGGGTTTACGAACTTTTATAATATTATTACTTTTAACAGTTTTTTTTCGTCCCCCTGTAAAGTTGGGAAAATGCAGTTATATCATGTTGCGCGACGGGGTATTGCAGTGTTGCAAAGCTTAGAATTCGATGCCTGTAAAACTAGTTTTTCATTCATAGAACAAACTATGCAGAAAAAACAACTTCCTTACATATTCTACCGAAGAGTTTTTGATAGACAAACGAAACTTCGCACTATTAGCTAGCTCTTCAAGTGTTATAACATAGTTTTGTGTGATTTTTTAGTTAAAATGATGACAAAATTTAATTTTTAAAAAAATCCAAAAAACTTGCACATTTGCGATTTTTTTTCTTTTTTGAGCCCTGAAAAAGTGCTATTTTTATATATGCTAATAATATCTCAGTGAATATTCAAGACATTTACATGAAATTTTTCAACTATCATTGATGTTTTTGCTCCATCATCTCCTTTAGTTTTTTAATTATTTTTTAACTGTCTTACTTCGCTGTTAGGGCAGCTGTAAGTCCTCTCAATGGATTCTCCATGGTCACTTACCTAATGGTAGACTCTAAGAGATGTTGGTTTCAAATAAAGGCCATAAAAGGGACTTTGAAACACCCTGTACTTCAAAGTACTATTGTACTAGTTCATTGTACTATGCCTGTATAAATGCCAAATTACTATTCCCTACTGCAAAATAATTTTATGAAACATTTTTTAATAAAATGATTATTTAAAAAAATAAACTTTTTATTTGTAAATAACTAGAAATTCACAATTTACAGAGAATAAATATAACTTTTATCAAACGTTAAATAATAACATAACCTGCAAATGCGCTTTTAACACTGAATATGAATTTTGACCAGTTTTAAATTACAAAAAAAAACTAGAAACATTTACAAAAGTTTTTATATTACACCATTAAAGCAAAAAGCAATTAAAGCTTTCCATTGACAAATTTGGGTTGCTTATTTACAGGCTAATACATTTAAATTTAAAAAAAACTAATTGAAACTTCTTTTTCACACCACCTATATCAAAACAACTAAAAATAATTTCATTTAATGAGTTTTTTTATAGTGAAAGAACCAGATTTTAAGGGTAAACCTTAAAATAGAAAATAGTGAACGAAATTTAAAAAGGTTAGTTACACATTTGCAATTACAACCTATACAGTATACACTGATAATATACAGAAAACAAAGGTTAAATATAATAACATAATATTAAAAAAGAATCCTTATATATAAGAGAAAGTTATTATTTGTAAATTAAGTTTAACAGAAAAATATAGTCACTATTACTACCCGTAAGTTAATTAAGTTAAATCAAAGTAATACTTTATTTTATATGCTTCATTTTAAAGAAAATATATTAACATTCACTGTTGAAACAGTAATGAATATATGATTGTATTCAATATTTAGACACCTTTTACATATTATAAAGGACTAAAATATATTAAAAGATAAAATATATTGAAAGGTAGATCAAAACATGTTAATATATTCATAAAATGTAGACAAAAAACATACAATCAGGGGAAAAAATCACAGAGCTAAATATGACTTTGATACAAAAATTGAAAACATAACAATAAAAAATATTAAAAGATAAATGAGAGAGAAAATAGCAACAAACGGCATGAATACAAAAATGCTTAATTAATATATCATTAATATCTAAAAGAATATTTATTTTTAAATTCAGTAATACCTTGGTTTTATTTTTCTGACTCATGCAAATTTAAAGTTATGTATTTTAGAAAACTTCACAAAGGTATTTAAATGACACAACTGCAAACATTAAAGAAAATCTTGTAAAAATAGTTCAGACTTGATAGAAAAGTTCAAGCTATAGGCAACTTACATACATTTAGTTTGATTTAAGTTAACAACGTTTTAATAAATGAAACCGTAAATTTTAAAACACTCTGCTGTGCAATAGTATTTCCCACATAATTTTAGATAAAAAAATTCCTTGACTGTAAGTCACAAAACTTGCTATCCATGGAAATTTTTTTTGATATTTCTTGTTTTTTAACATGCATTTTTAATACATAGTCTATATATATTTTTTATTTTCTAGAAGCAAAACACTGACATTAAAATAAATCACTTATCAGGTGCACGGTATGAATTTTCCAGTTTTAGAAAAAATACCCTATTGTCGCTTATTTTCACTAAAAATAATATTTATTCCATAACATTTTGGATCAAATTAAAATTTCCTGACCACTCCAACTTTTACAGGTATGCCCTGGCCCTTGGGAACTAGGTAGGAACTTTAGAAAAAGCAAGAAAAACTACGTAGCTTAAGCATTTATAAATAACTAAAAATACTACCCATTAATAAGAGTCAAAACAACATACCTAAACTAGTTTTATATGATGAACTTAATGTAAAATCCCAGCTCCGATTCATCAAAAGTGTAGAAATATACATCATCTTTATAAATATCAATACGATCACATGCCAAGAAACATTGCCACTTTCCTAAAGGCGCTTATAGCAACAAGGCTGTACTTTGGTTTGAATAAGCTTCACAATAACAAAAGCTATTAACCATCATAGGAAAGAACCATACCTTGATGACCATGGAGTGAGATATTATTTAAGGGAATAGAAACACTTTCATCTGATTGGCTACTATGAGCCTCCTCCCCACTGTGCATATAGTCCCTGTAGAAAGAAACAGTTTCCCTGTAGAACTCTGGGTTTGTTAGCTCAAACTGAGCAACAGCTGGAAGATTTGCGCTGCTGTATCGACTTAAATTCACAGTGTAAGTACTAGAGCTCACGTTGACAACTACCAAAAGGCATTTTGATTTCACCACGGAGCATACGAAGGAAAAGCACTGTTCATTCACTAGAAGATATTTAAAAGTTCCACAAAATACACAAGGCTCATCACGCAGTTTTATTAGCTTTTGGAAGTTCATTAAATATGAAGATGAAAGCTGTTCTTGTGCCTAAATAAAATTAACAGCATTAACAATAGTACACTGGCTAAATTTTAAAAAAAGTTTCTGTACTTCAAATTTTAAGTTTAAAAGGCATAACTTTTTTCAAACCTTGTGTAAAATACAGAAAACTCTATCATCAACAAAATAGTTTATTTAATTGTTCTACATTTAACAGATGCTATATAAAGGTTTAGATTAGACTATATTATCAGAGCTTAAAGCACTTGGTTTGAGTAACAATATATGTCCACAATACCTGTCATCAGCAATTCTTACAGGTACATTGGCAACTTAATAACTTCTTATGGAATCTAACTACTTTCCATATCAGCTCATACATGCCTAAATGATACTTTCATCTTTCAAAGAGCTGAACAGCAGGCAGGAAATACTCATCTCCCACTCAATCTCAACAGTGTTATAAATTTTAAAAATTTAATATTTTTATTAAATTAATTATTTAATATTTTCTTCTTTCAAATTTGAACTTATTTAATTTTTCTTATTGTTAACTTAAAAATAGTTAATATGCTTAACTTTTTGCATGTCTTTTGTTTAAAAATTTCTTTAAAATATATAACTATTCAAAAATTAGAAATGCTGTTAGAGTTTCATGGTGAAAAGCATAACTCAGAATGTAATACCTCCACATTTATTTCTTGGTAGTCTGGATGAACAGGGAGCCATGGTTTATCTGCATCTGTAAATCCGGCATTTTTATCACTGCTCCACAGCATAGGAGTTCTCATAGGATCCCGAGAATTAGACTGATAAAATAAATTAATTCATAAAGAATTACGACTCATGAAATTAATGTCTATTAGACCATAACATATGTATAGCTAAACATTAGGATACAAGGTTATTGAATCAACAACACTCCTAATAAAAGCATAGGATTATTAACAAAGAACAGTAAGAGAAAATGAACTATTTATATAAAAATAAATTGAACATGACAAAATGAACTATAAAACAGGACAAAAACTGATTACATACAATCATTACAAATTATAAATTTGATGAAGTTTTGAACATACCTATCACATTGACCTTGTGATTCCTTTTATAGTTAAATTCAATCATTTGCAATTTCCACCAATGTCACACACAAGGAGTACGGAATTTTTGGCCCTCAATATCAAATTAGGGTTTTTTTTCCTGGCCAGCATCAAATTAAGATGGCATAATTTGGCCCTCGTGACAGTTAGGCAGGCCTGCTGTACCTCTCATTTGAAATAATACTGTTGTAACAGGGAAAGCAGAAAGCATTACTTTTACAACAGGGTTGTGGATAGATGGAATGGGCTGCCAGAATCAATAGTAAGTTCCAATGGAGTAAAGAAGTTTAAGGATAAAATAGACAAATACTGGGAATAGGTAGTTTGAGTTGGTGAACCAACCTAGTTGGGTTTCACGCCTGTTGTTGGTTGTCAATATTTGTAATTGTATTTATTATCCAATTTTATTTTGATGGTAAGATCACTATGAGATGAATGTAAAGCAAACAAAATAGTTACTTACAGGTTTTGTTCTCAGAGCAAAGCTATCTTGCATTTGTTCTGGACTAACTTCTACATTTTCCATTCCTAATTCATCCCCGTAATAAACTATTGGGATGCCAGGTAACAGCATTGCAATCATGATTAGAGAACTACCAAGATTTTTACCAACTCTTGAAGCTACTCTAGGAAAATCATGTGAACTCATCTACAAGAAAACCAAGTTTCAATACATTTAACATGGTAATTGATTTTCCTATTTGGTAAAGATTATCATAATACAAGGGAAACAGTTACAGAAAACAATTAGCTTTATTTTGTGTGTCATGATCTTAAAACTTAGCCTATATTTTAACTTTAGTAAAAAAAGTATACAAACTTTTTTTAAATGTTTTAAAAAGTTACTTTTTTATAGAACTGCAATTCAAAACGCATCTATTAAGTTAACATCAATTATAAACAAACTTTGTTTAATTCTGAAAAAGTAACAACAAAAATTAGTTCTCCCCATTAAACTAATTCAAAAATTTTAAATAATTTATAAAAATAATAAAACACTTGAAAACTTACAACCCAATTAGGGAACTTTCCTTTAGGCATGTTCCTCATCCAATCATTAATAATTGTTGAAATATCCACTCCAGTTGATGATGATTTAACTTTGTAAAACTGGAAATTCATTGGAATATCAGCCCGCTTACAATGAATAGTACCATAATAGTGCATCAAATCTTCAACTTCCTCCATACATTCTGCCATCAGTATTCTACATTGAAATATAAGAAAAATATTACAGTGGAAAATAACTGCTATGTTTAAACAATTAAATATTTAAAGAATTTTCATACTTATCTTTCTTTTCTGATTTTGCATAAGAATCCAGCACCTTTTTCCAATCCTCTAAGAGAGAAAATGTTTCAGGAAGACCTTTAGTATATAAATGATTCAAATACTCATACTCATCCTAAAAGAAAGAACTTAAAAATATAAATCTATCATTTCACTAAAAAAATAAATAAATGCAAGATATAATAAGAAATTCTATAACATATTTAGTTTGTTTATAAGATTGGTTTGTATTAAATTGTGAAAAATATCTGAAATGTTTTATTTCAGTGTTATTTCAAGTACAAACAATACATAAAACTTTAACGTGATTTTTGTAACAAATAAGGTCAATATCACCCTAATATCAGAAAATTTCTAAAAATTTAATCTTTATCAGTAAGACAGACACAATTTATGAGGGTTTATTTCTTCATGTGGGTTTTCCATAAAGAAATAAATACCAAAAATTATTTTTTCCAAACAACTTTTAAGAAGTAAGTACACACGTACAGAGAAGTATGAATATATGCTGTCAAAAGTTAAATCCCTAGATTGAAATAAATATTAAATGGAAGCTTAAAAATAAATACTTGCTTTCTTTGCTTTTGTTTGCTTAGCAAGTGGTTCATCTAAAAGCCTAGGATCTTCAAAAATGTGACTAGCAGCATCCACTCGAAAACCATCTACTCCTTTATCCAGCCAAAATTTCAAAACTTTCTAAGAATATAGTAAAGAAGATACTATAATTTAATAGGCATTTGTGTAGTAATTTGTACCTCAACTTTAAAAAAAATTCAAACTGTTGCCAGAAACAGACTTAAGATATAAAATAAAACACACTCTTGGTATCCCAAAATTAAATGGATGGGACAAAATGATGAGAAATTAGTTTTGAAATACTCTTCTTAATGAAAAAATAATAATAAGAGGTATTCTTCTAAGTTAGGATGTTAAGTTATTTCTATTGCCTTTGTAGACATGATTAATAATAAACAGTTGATAAATTTAACAATATACATGACAGAATTGGATAAATATGCAGGACGCGTGATTATAAATACTTAGATTATTTAAAATAAAAATGCAATTAAATTGTTAAGGAAGGTTGTGGTTTTTAAATACACAATTCAAAAAATTAAGGGAAATAATAACATTTCCTAAAACACACAAATAAATAAATTTAATTACCCTTCATCAAAATAACATTTTCTCTATATATTAAAAAATAGTAACATTGATCGCCAGTGATTTTGAAAATTTTATTTTTGAACACTAAAAACTCTCACTATGCAAAAACTATTTGATGGAATGTTTTGAAATTTTGACCAATAATAGACAAATGCATGGTCCTTTTTATTTCAAAACCTAATTAATTAGATAATTAGTTCTTGAACTTCTTGAGTTATTTAATGTCCAAGTCGAAAATTATTTTTTCTGCTGTGAGTTCGCCCCCAGCAAAATCTATTTACAGCAAAAACATGATTTTTTGCAGACACATACTCTTAGGTTTGAAGTTTTACACCTTGTCGCCCTTTTTTCGAATTTCAAATTATTTTTGGAGTAATTCAATCTTAAAATTTCAAAAATGTTTGACACTTTTTCGGGTTTTTTTGTTATAAAAGTAAAAGTAATCTTTATAGGGGTACAATATTTTAAACAAAAATACACAATTATGTTTTATAAAAGTAAAACTAATCATTATAGGGGTACAATATTTTAAACAAAAATACACAATTATGTTTCATAAAAATATTGGCATTCTGTTTTTTTTAATTCAAATTAGTTTTAGAATTATTGAGATCCAAAGATTCAATTTTTTCTTCCTTTTCTGGTTGTTCACTAGAAAAACAGCCTATTTTTATGAGTCTGATTTCTTTTATTTCCGACGATTCACTAGATATACACGTGCATATTATAAACTTAAAAGTTTCTTAAAGGCTTGTTTTTTCTCTGAGTTGGTTGATAATACTTAGCTCTGCTTGCTAAGATTGCGAAGCGATCTAAAAAGAACTGTGAAGCAGTTCCTGGGGTTGGAGAGCAATAGCAACCAGGGGGCAGAGAAAAAGCAAAGATTATAACCTCCATTTCTCTTCTCACAGCTGGATTGTTGTAGTTTAGATCAGGTTGCTCAGGCAGAAACTGATGATAGTAAAATTGTCCCCTCTTTTCATTCCACGTCCAAGCTGATCCACCAAATATACTCAACTAATAAATAAGAAATATAATATCTATATTAACCCTTTATCTACTGCATCAAGATTTTCTGCAATTTTTTTCATGCAAATATATTTTTTTTGAATCACTGAATTGAAAATTAAGGGGCATAGGTAAATAAAATACTCATCTTAGGGAAATTTAATTCCCTAGAGCTAATTAATTAAATTGATACTTTTGAGTACTGTCAGTACACAGAGTGCTAAAATATTCTCACAATACAAAAAAAATATATGGATTTTTATTGCAAGTTTTAAGTCTTAAAAATGATACACTTTCTTTTTGACTTTAACTACTTTTGAGGGAAGAAAAATGACAACCATGGGAATCGGATGAAGATGGCAGCTGAAATCACAACTTTAGTTTTAAATCTACTTGCTTTTCCCGCTAAAATACTCATCACAGAACCTGTGCTGCAATTTATCTGTGTTATAGTTATAAGTGGTGGGGTTTATAAGGAACATCAGTAGATAATGGTTAACATAATAACCAGTTGGTAAAAATTATAACAACAGGTTATATCTATGGAAAGATTTAGGTGGGGCCCCTGGTAGAGCAAATCGTTCCTGATGGCTATGTAAGAATGATGAATTTTTGCAAAAAGATGGGATCTTTACAAGAGTGGACATAACCTTGCATGACCCTTCATAAATCTGCCCATGGTTGTATCATTTAATTATCAAGTTTAACATTGTAATTTAAAAAGAGTTATTTTAGTGAGAAGCTTAAGAGTAAAATATGAGTTAAACATTTCTTTTACAACATAAGAAGAAAATCAGTGAAAAACTAATAATGTGATACTTTAAAATATATTTTCAAGTAACAATACCCAGTTATTTGGTAATGAACAATCTCCAGGTTTGGGATCCACCCATATATAAAAATCTGTGTATGGATCTTCTTTCTCTATGCTTTTTAGGAACCACGGATGCTTGTCACTGGTGTGATTAGCTACAAAATCTAGAATGATGTTCATTTCTGTTGTAAAGAATAAAACAAGAATAAGAATAAATTTTAACATTTTATTATAATTTTTATACATTTTATTCAAACTCATGGAAGATTTAATTTCAACTAGTTATGGGAGAATGTCTTGGAGAGTGCAGAGAATGAGAAAATTCTTCAATTATTATATAGTATTAAGAATAAAAAAGTGGAAAATCTTGAAGTTGGGGTAAAAAGAACCTACCCTGTTCCCCTTGTCTGTAGTCTATTAATGTTTAAAATAACACTTTCAACAAAAAAAATTTTTCAGATCATTTAAGTAGTACTGTTACAATTGTTTACCTATCCCTTTTATAACTCTCAAGGTGTTTTGAAAACCATATACAGTAAAGCACCGTTTATACGTCTCTCATTTATACGTCTTTTACATTTATACGTCGTTTTCGCTAAGTCCCAATTCATTCAAATAATCAAAATAAAAAAAAAAGCAATAAACTGGGTGGAAAATGTTTTTTAATTTACTTTTGGAAAGTATATTACAAAATATATACTTATGGTTTTTATTGAAAATGTCAGTCAGTTAACCGTGGAATTAAATTACCCCACTTATGCGTTTTCGAGATTGGCATCAGTCTTGAATTTTTACCAAAAGGAATTTATACCTATTTGTACCAAATTTTCATTACACTTTCACTTTTGAAGGTATTAACACAGAATTTTTAATGAGGAACACAATTTACAATATAACTAAAATAAATAGATAAGTAACTAATTAGTTAACACTTACTTCTTCTTTTAATCTCACTCATAAGGAAATCGAAGTCCTCCATTCGGCCAAATTTTGGATCTATGTCAGTGTAGCTTAAAACATCATATCCATTGTCCTTCATTGGAGATGGGAAAAAGGGGCTCAACAATAAAGACTTTATTCTCAGTTTATTAAAGTAGTCCAGTTTTTCAATTAAGCCTGATAAAAAATATTTTTATTAATATCAAAATTTTTAAAGGTATTTCAAGTGATTATAATATTAAATGGAAATTTTCACTAACCTGGAATATCACCTATACCATCGTCGTTACTGTCTTTAAAAGATGCGAGGTAAATGTGATAGATAACATTTTTCTTCCACCATTCCATCGCTAAATTTACGTTTTAAGGGTTGCGTTTCTTTGAAGTGATTCAGAAGCAACACCTCCAAGGTGGAATGCTGAAAACAAAACAAAAACAAAGTTCTGCTTCTGTCGTCATGGGAATGGTAAACAAACAAAACAGGCTAACATAGAGTTATTTCTTTTCGAATAAACCTTAAATGTATAAAAGTTATGTTGAATTAATAAATTAAAGGAAAATATATCTTTCGATGCTTTTATGATTCAATTTGTTTTTAAAAAGATTTCTCAAAATGATTCACATTTTAAAATAATCAAATTATCCATTAAAAAGTATCAATAACTTTTAACTGTATTTTTGACTCTGTGGGTTTGTTCTTGGTTTGTTATTATTTACCTTTACAACCTTGCGGCGTGCATGCTTGTTTAAGCTAATGTGTTATTATGAATACAATATTTCGGTATAAAACTACATCGTTTTCTTCTCTTTTAAGTTTAAACATATTAGGATCTAAACGATTTCATCTCAGCAGTAGAAAATTAGTTCGTAAAGTAACTAAGAGGTCATCAGTGCCTGTATATGGAAATTCCGGTGGTGAATCTCATCTTTTTCCTGAATCTGATTCATTTAATAATTTTTATGGAATTGAAAGCGATGAAGGTGTTATTAATTTCGAAGGAAGAACATCGACCAATGTGCGAAGATTTGATTTTACGGACACTAAAGAAACAGATAATGTAGAAAAAATAAAAAAAGTACGCTTTGGTACAGTTAGGCTAGACAGTGAGAATAAACCTAAGTTCCATGGCCAGTTTGAACAAAGAGAATTTACTGATGATGACATGGATAGCTTCCAAGAACCTCAAGATAGTTTTGAAAATAATATTGACCCTGCAAATTTACCTGTGCATAGCCAGAATTCATTGAATGACATTGCTAATATAGAGTACAGTAAGAAGAATGTTAAATATGCCACGTCTAAATCTAACCAGGATGCATTTGTGATTGATAATCCAAAAGATAGTTTTATTGATGATTTATATTTTCCAACGGAAACACTATCTGAAAGATATGTTGAGAAATCTAATGTTGAAAATGCCATGTCTAAAACCCACCATGATACATTAGTGCATGATAATCCAAAAGATAGTTTTATAAATGATGGATATTTTCCTACAAAAACACTATCTGAAGGATATATAGACAAATCTAATGATCAAATTGAATCTAAAATTTCTGATAATTCACCTGTAATAACTCAGACTGGAATAAGTTATACAAAAAATGATAGTTCAATCAAGGATTTGCCATTTTCCTTATTTGAGGATGGCAGACAAGATTATAAACTAAGTGATAATATGAAAAAATCTTCTAATTTCATTGAAAGTCAGTATTTTAACCATAATCCATCAACAACTGGTGATAAGAATGATAAAGAAAATGAATTTGGCTTTTTTGATGAACAGTATTTTGAAGATTTAATGGGTAAAGATTTAAGTTCTAAGCAAGATTCATCTGTTGATAAAGAAAGTCTTCCATCCTCTAGTACATCATTAAGTAAAAAAAGTTCTAATTCTTTTGAAAAAGAAGTTTGTAAAGAAAAATATGTGTCTGAGGAAATATCAAAGCAAGTAGTACAAGAGACTAAAGTTCCTTTAGAATCTCCTCATAGTCATGTATCTCAGAGTGTCAAAGTTATGATGAAACAAAAATATGACATTGCATCTAATTCCAGTAATATTCCTCAAAACTCAAAAAATAGTACATCAAAGCATCTGAATTTGCTTCCTAATGAATTAGATGCATCAAAATTTGCTAATGATGTTAAAGCAAGTGATGAAATAATACAAACCACATTTAAAAATGACCTACCAAAACTTTATTCTAAGAACCAAAATATTAAAATGGAACCTGTTCAAAATGTTGAAGTAAATAAAGAAAAAATAAACTCAGAAGAAACAGAAACGGCTCTTGATTTCGTGAAAAAACTGAGATCTGAAAGTAAAATTAATCGTCCAAAAATAAAAGGAGGTTGGTCCCTTATTGTTTTTATTTCATTATTACGTCAACTTTTAGTTTTAAAATATAAGCATTTTCCCCTTATTTTTTTTAGGATGAATGGAAAAATGTGTAGATTAGTTAAAACAGAGAATCAATAACCAGTTAGTCAATGATAATTACAAGTTGAGACCATGGATTTGTGTCACTCACATTTTTTACAATGTGGATGTTTAGTGGGATACTGATAAGGGGAAACAAATGTGGCTGGAAAATATCATAGAAATTAAATTATTTAAAAATGATAGGGAAAAATCATGTGAGAATTTTGGGAGGAGGGGGGGTCCAGCAAAATCTTACCTTGGGAGGAGGGGTCCAAAATGTTTATATACGTCCCCTAATATAAAAATTTTGTATTTACGTATATTATCCTGTTGACCACTCAGCAACCTTCTAATTCAGCGGCACAGTGATTGAGCAGTCAATGGGATTTGATAATGTTTTTGAATTCAGTGGCACAGTCAACGAGATAGTTTGTAAGAACCTAAAATTTGAACGTAAAGCTTTTAACTGATAGATATTTTGAAATTTGATGGGGAAATATAATTGGAGTAACATTTTGTCTATTATCTGGAAACAAAAGTAATTTTTTATTGTATTAAATGGTGCGTGTTTAGGGATTTGTTTTTATTACTACCCATATTTTAAATTTTCTGGATTGCTTTTGATCCCAATTAGTCCTGATAAATGAGGTTTATTGCTAAGTAGGCCCGGGATTTTTTACAGTAAAATGTTATCCAGATTGTTATGAAAATAACTAATTTTTAAAATAAATAAAATTAGGTAGTATTTGCTAAAAAGTTCTTGTTCTTGGTTTTAAAGTTATCAAACTATTTGTTCTAGCATTTTTCTCCATTAATACAGTTATGTTAAAATATTTGGAGACTTGTCCTATGTATAATAAAATCGAAAATTTCTCTAAAGAAACTTTTTCTTTCTTACAGGAAAAATTTTGCCAACTGAAGAGAAGCGGGACCAAAAAGGATTTAGAATTTTATCATATCAAGTTCCAAAGCTATCATATTTCACTAGTGAAGAAATAATGACTGTTTTGAAAAATAGTGTTCTATATTCTGATGGTATTTAGGTTTAATTTTTCAAGGTTATATAACATTATAGTTTTTTTATAAATGTACGTGCTTTTCTAATGATAAGTATTTTCCTTGTTTTAGATGATATCGTTGTTTTAAATAAGCCGTACAACATGGTCATGCATGGTATGTTTTGAAATTGAAAATTGTAGTGAAATGTTTTTTAAACTTATGCTTGTTTATATACATAATTCTTTTAAAAATTACCTGGGAATAAATTTTTAATTTGATTGTTTATTTCAGATTCCCAGACAACAAGTGATCCTTGTATATCCCAGTATTTAGAGGAATTGGCTAAGGAATTAGACAATCAAAGTGATAGTCCCAAATTAATAACAGTTCACAGGCTAGATAAAGAGACTTGTGGGTGTCTCCTACTTGCCAGGTTTGTAAATGTAGAAATTTTATTCAAAGAAGAAAAAAATATTTATCTGAGAGTGTTGGCTTGTTATGAGAGCTTTTTAAATTGGTATTCATTAATCAATATATTCAATTATGCCATGTCAATAACAGTCAAGAAGCAAGAGTCAGAACAGAACTCATGAAGCTAAAAATTGACCCTGTAGGTATAAAATCACGTAGAAATTGAAACAAATTAACAGACAATAAACTGACCCATTTCATCAATTGCCCTGCAGTCTTTTCTTTCCTACATGGTATTCAAGTGCCTTTAATACAAAGGTAGACTTAAACAAGATAGCATAGAAGAGATTGCAAAGACTGTCATCTGTTTTACAGTTTACTTATTTTAGACATCCTCATTGTATATTGTAATTATATAGAATGTACTGATAAATTCATTTAACTCGCAATGTTTATTATCTCTAATTGATGCCTTTTTCTAGAAATGAAAGAACTGCGCAAAAGCTGTTGTCATTATTTGCTCAAAGAAAAATTATGAAAACTTACTGGATTGTAACTATTAATGTGCCTGATCCCTTAGAAGGTATGTGTAATGTCCTTTTTATGCCATAAAAGTTTTAAATGTATGCATATAAAAAAAATTGGTTTTTGTGTTAAAAAGGATTCTATTCAAGAGAGGTGTCTTTATTAGTTACAAATACTTCTGTGTATAATTTATGCAACTTTACTTTAATTGAAAATTGACATCTAAGAAAAAAGGCAAAAAGTCCTAACTAGATACAATGATTATTTTGAATTTGAAATTTAATTTTAGTCCTTTCCTTTAATTATAATGAAACTATGATTTTTCAGAAATTCTGATAAATTTGAGTTGTTGATTCTCTAAAACACAATCAATCATTCTAGTAATTATACAGTAAAACCTCTTTACAACGACCCCCGATATAACAACCAGTAAGAAATGTACAGGTTTTATTGCAGTGCTAATTATATTCTATATGTCCTTTCATTAAAACGACCGTAAATTGTTGCCAATGAAGGGTCGCTCTAAAAAAGGTTCAACTGAAGAAGTAAATTGTTTTCTAAACCCCGTAGATAAAATTTACCTGATGCAGAAAAAAACATAGCTATTTATTTAAATGTTGCTTCTTTCATCCTTTATTAGTTAGAATAAAGAACTGCAAGTAAAAAAAGTTGAAGTAATAGAAAACTGTGAAAATAAAATTTTTTTATAATCTAAAAATATACTGCTCTAACAAATTGACTAATAGATTGACTTGATTCCCTTGAAGATGATAATTACAGTTTTTTTTCCAATTTATAGGGGTCATTGATATTCCTATAGCTGAAGGTAAAATTGATAATAAGTCTAGAGTAAGTATATTTTTTTTAGTTTTCTTTTCTCAGCTGTCTTAGCTTTAGTAGGATTCCACTGTCTATCCCTTTAAAAATATTTTAAAGGCCAGAACCCCTTAAAAATACAATATTTTAAATGCCAAATATGTTAATTTTTTTGGGGTCCAAAAAGAGCTTGGCTTAAAAAAAGGATGGGCAATGAGAATGTACCTTGTGCCAATTTTTGTGTGTGAAAGAAATTTTGTTCCTTCATTTTTGTCCGTAGGGGGCTTTAACTACAAGGAGCTTTTGTTTATTGCAGATGGTCCTTCATCCAAATTTGCCTAAAGATCTAAAGTATGAAAATCATTCAAAACATGGGAAAAGAGCAGTAACTACTTACAATACAATAGCAACGTCTGGAAATGCAGCTTTAGTAGAAGTACAACCTGAAACTGGTGAGTTTAGTGCATCCACGATTCTTAACCTTTTTGTACGTACAGGGGTAGGAGAGAAAATTTTAAAATTTTTTAGGACACAACTTTTTAAAAATTTTAGGGACATTTCATTAGGATTAAGAAGCATTTATTTTTAAAAATGCAACAAGATTTGGGAAAAACCTTGATTTCCAATCTTCATCACAAATGTACAAGGAATACACTTTGCTTCATATTCTTAATTTGTACCAATGCACTAATTTTTGATCAAATCGCCGTTCTGATCCTTTTTGTCAAGCCAGTCCGTAAAAACTTTGTTAAACGCGACACTTTGTGGGAATTAAGTTATCCAGTTTTACAAAGTTTTATTCTAAGTAAAATACTTGAAATAGATGTGCACAGAATCTTGATTTTCATATAATATTGATAATCAACCACAATCAATCCTGTATATTTTCCTTCATTATTTTTTTTGTTAATTTAATTTGGTTTTGGTATGATTTAGTTTTTCTGTAAAAATAATTTTAAAAACATTTCTAATTAAAAAATATTTTTTTAAGTATTCCTCTTGTGTTTTAGGTGTAAAGCATCAAATAAGAGTTCATTTTGGATTTGGTCTCTCCTGTCCTATTTTAGGTGATCATAAGTATTCTCATCTAACAAAAATGGCTCCTCAAGTAAGTATAGTTAAGAGAAATGCTACTAAATGAAATAAAATTAGATTGAAAAAACTGTGACCCTTTTTAAGATGAGAATATGGGTAATGTAATTGATAATTTGCTTGCACATGTTACTGTTAAGTTTGTAAAAGGATAATAGAAGTTTTTGGAAGAATATTGGGTACTTACAAATTATACCATCAACTGTTCAGCAGCCATTAAATTCAGCGTCACATCCATATAACAGTCAATAGACTTCGATGAGGTTTTCGAGTTCAGCGGCACAGTCGACAGGATAATACGTAAGAACCGAATATTGCTGATCTATTTTTATCCAGATAAGTGTTAACCAAGTAAATGATAGTTAAAATATTGTATGTTGTCCTAAAGTGTTAAATTAAATATCCAATTTTTTTATGTCAAGAGGGACACATTTTCATCTATCTACTTTAAAAAGAAGAATCAATAAAAGATTATTAGTACACTAATAATTTTCTGTATATTTCAAAAAACTCTTACCTATAAAGTTCCCCTTAATTAGGAATGTTGTAATGTTAATGTGCTGTGTAACTTGTATAATTCTAAGCCACAGGTGAAAGTTTTCCATTTAGGGATGGAAATTCATTCAGGATTTTCATCAGGGCAAAAAATATTCACATACTGGTTATTAGAAGGCAGTAAAAACATTAATATAAATAGCAAAAAATGTTCAATCCAAATCTGTTCTGTAAAATTTTCTAACTTTCAACCATGTTCTAAGCTGAAGGAACCATCAAAAAAGTCTAAACTATCCAAAACTCTAAATAAAAAGGGAAACTAGTTACTTTTATTTAATATGAAATTCAAGGAACCAAAAGATTTTGTATTATCAGCGACATTGAAATAAGACATTCAAATTGTACAACTTCCACTGTAATAAATTATCAGGTAAATGCAAGTTATTATTCTCCCTATTGATTTTGCTATTGTGTCTTACAATTGTATTAAATTAAAGGTGTTTACTTCATGTGATATTTCCAGTCACTGAAGAAAGATAATTCAACTTTCTCTACATGAAATGCAATTTCTAATCCAAAAAATTTTTATTTCCTTTCAGAAATTGCCAAGTGATATGCTTCAGCGTTTGAAAGTCAGACAAAGTAAAGTACGATATATTCCAATGCATATTTATGCTAGAAGCATCGTCATTCCTCAATATAGAGAAGGAAGAAACCTTTTTGTTCAGGCACCCATGCCTACACATATGAGTGTAAACCTACAATGGCTGAAATTCAAAAAGAATTAAATTAGGTTTTGAAAGTTTATGTATCCTAATTGAAGTTTGATATTGTTTAAGGCTGAGCGCGCACTGGAGACTTTTGTCTCGGAGACTTAAAACACTAGTCACTCGAGAGCAATGCATTTCTATGAAGAAATTCTTGGCCTAGTGATCTTGGTCTCGTGGCTAGATCACTAAGCCAAGAATTTCCTCATAGAAATGCATTGCTCTCGAGTGACTAGTGTTTTAAGTCTCCGAGACAAAAGTCTCCAGTGCGCGCTCAGCCTAAAGCATTAGTTCTAACCCTGTGTTATTCCAACCTTATTCACTGCTATCTGACCGGTAGTTAAACAGCAGCTAAAGAAAAAATGTAAGCTTTCCTCTGATGCTGTTCGAGTTGCAGTGAATAAGGCCATTAATATAGATGAAATTATGAGGAATATCCCTTAATATAAAATAATTGTAAGTTACTAAATAAAGATTTTTCTCAGATGTTGGCTTTGATTTTTTGAGAAAATCCTAATTTACATAATCATGACGATGTAACAGAACTTCAATATGTAGTCTTAATATGGATAGCTAAGTACAAATTTTGGTTAAAAAAAGCTATAACTACAAATTTTTTTGTAAAAATTTTTTAAAATCAAATAAATATCTATTACCAATAAATTAAATTCAATTAATTATATTTTGCCATTGTTGTAAAAGTTAATGAATTTTAGAATTAAAAATGTGTTTAACCATTCATTTTTATTCAACTGATTAGTCATAGTAAAAACCTCGATATAATAGGAATCTTTACTGAAAAATAATACCAAAACTACAGAAAATACCAAAATACAAATGGATTTGTATCAAAAGCTACAAACCTTTTAAAAGATAGCTGCATGCACTTTCATTCAACTAATTGTGTTATTTCTTGGTATCTGTTGATAAATAGAACCTTCTAAAAAGAAAATAGGATGGGCCATATGGGAGAAATTGTTAAGTAAGAAATGCTAGAGATATATTATATACCTATATTGCTTTCTGGAAATTCTTACCATTATTATTTCTTACAAAAATCAATTAAAAAATTAATGAGCAAAAAGAATGCAAATAACATTTTAACAAAAATATTTTTATAGTTTTCTATCCAACCAAAAATACTGTTTTATAAGATTGGTGTTTCGTTTTTTTTAAATTCGAATTAGTTTTAGAATTATTAAGGTACAAGGTTTTAATTTTTCCTTCTCTTTCTGGTCATTCACTAGAGAAACAGGCGATGATTTTTATGAGCTTTTATTTCCGACGATTCACAAGTGCATTTTATAAATTTAAAAGTTTTTAATAGAATGTTTTTTTTCTCTCTAAGATGGTTGATGATAATTAGTAGACTTGATGGATATTTTTTGAAAACATTTCGATTAAATTATTGATGTTAAAACAAGGATGTTGGTTGGTTGGTTGCTTGAGACCTTTGCTTGCCTAACGTTGCCCGCTTCACAAGGATGTTTCAGTAGCAGTTTTATGTTTATATATTTTCAAAGTAGTCATCCAAATTAAATTATTGATAAGCTATAGAGATAGGTAGTTTCGGTATTAAAGGAGCATTTACTAAGCCGACAAGCCCGGGATTGTGCTGGACTCTTGAGATGAAATAAGCGAGCTCCGCTCGCTAAGCGATCTGAAAAAACTGCAAAGCAGTTCCGGTGGTTGGTGAGCGATAGCGAGCAGGGGGGAGAGCCCCCTAGTAGGCTAAACAATTGATTATTGCACAATTTACAGGGTGGTATTAATTATGAAAACACTGCATCAAAATGATTTCTAACAGTGTATAAAAAATACCATCCAGACTTGTGTATTTAGGATATTTGAACAAGGAAATCTGATGCATTTATTTATAAAAGGCTTTATTTTAAATTTGACACATCACCAACTTTCCACTTTTCAAAAACAATACATTCAATATAGTACAACAAAACTCTTAAAGCATAACATCTGTAAATAGTAAAGAATACATACTAATGAATAAGAATACATATCATGAACAAACATATATAAATAATTTAAAATTAACGAAATAGGAACACTAAATTAACAAAATAAAATTCTCGTTTAAAAGCAGCAAGTAATGAACTTTATTTGTCAGAATACAAATATTTAAATCTACTATATTTTAAAGAAAAATACAAGATTCAAAATAACTTATAAATGTAAACACAAAGACAATTTACTTATGTAGAATAATGAAAAATCAAATAATCACATCCTACCAGTTAAAAAATGTTGTTTTAAATGCCATAATTAAAATTTATTAAAACTTTAGATTCATTAATATTAAGTATTAATTTTATCTTAAGAAATATAAACTTGGTTTATTTCTTGAAATGCATCTCAACAAAAATATAGCATCAACTCTATTATGCAAGCCAGAACTCAAAATAGAATTGGCAAACTAAACGGCTTTTATTAAAAGCAAAACAGCACACATTTACATCTCCTTTGAAAATTTAAATTACTTGACGGGAAAGGCCACTTGATGCAGGCAATTAACAAACTTGTTTAAATCATCAAATCAGTAGCAAGCCAATTAAAGTACTATAACTCAATTAAAAAAAAAACATCCTCCAACTATATTAGTTTATAGCAAAGACGATAAAATTTACTAGGGAGGAATAGGCCTATTAACTGTATTTCAATTTGAAATTTGTTTAATCAATATCTTCTTGAAATTATGTGAATTCGATTGTCAAATAAGTTTTCAGATCTAGCATGCATTAAATGAAGGTTTTTTACTTAAAATACGAAGCATAAGCCTTTAACAAGCAAGTTGAGAAGTAACAAAAAGCATTTATATATATATTTGTTTGCAATATACAACATATTTAATTTGAAAATACTTTGTAAATAAAAATAAAATTACTAGAATATATTCAAAATATTGCCATATAAAAACAAGCTAATAAGCAATGTGATTTGATTACTACGTATGCACAACGAAAAACATTTGATTACTTTCGATACGATTTGGCAGTTAGGATAGCTCTAACAATTCGGAACTGCATAATAAGTTTAATCAGACTATTATGACTGGATTGGTGAAATCTTTTAATACAGGCTCTTTTTGAAGTCAACTTGAACCAACTGCCACATTTTTAAAGAATATTTACCCTTTTATCAATTTAATTTTACCTCCATTTTTATATATATTTTCAGGCTATTTCATTTTCTTATAATAAAAAAATACAGCTCTTTTTAAAGAACATCGTTGTAAATGTGGCTGAAATGCAAATTTAAAAAAATCTATTCATTTAATTAAACTAAAAATTAGATTCCAAAAGTTAAATAACAAACAATTCTGGCTTTTTTATAACTTCGATTAAAATTTCTAAACCCAAAAGTAAATACAAATATGGAAGACAAACACATACTTTTGTATACAATTAAAACCACAAATATACTTAAGATTACTGTTTGTTTCACTTTAAATAGGTTTTTATAAAGAAATCTTTGGTTATTGCATAGCTGCCAACTTTTTAAAACTTGCATCAGTAAAACTTTTTGTGTGACATGTAAACCACAATTTTGATTACGACAAATAATGTGCTTAGAGTCAACAAATAAATACTTAACTTAAGCCTCTATTCTATGATCAGCTTTTATCAAATTTTTAACCTTATCAATTGTAATTTACCTGAGATTATTAGGTCTAGTAATATTTCACCTATAAGGGTTTAGTTCTGACAACAGTAAAGTTGGCTTCTTCTGAAATTGTAATTACAATGCAGAAAATACAACTTAAAAAAAGATTTTGCTTAAGTGGTGGCTTATCTATAATGTATTATTAATCTGTTCAAATATATTTATAGAAAGTTTAACAGTTTGGAAAGAACGGAACACTCCACGAGTGAAACAAAACTTTTGCGAAAAATCACGGCTTTCTTTGCAATCTCCCCGTTATAGCCACCTAGCAAAAGCAGGCAAACTTTAGCTTGGCGCAACAAGATTTGTTTACATTTTTGCAGAGAAAAAATGCAAAAAATAGTTCAATTCCATAAAAATTTCGGGTCGTTCCTTAAAGCCGTAAAACTTGGTGGAAATCGTAAATATTACGGACAATCCGTAAAAGTTGGCAGCTATGTTATTGGTATTTATTTACTATGGTTATTACAAAACCCATGTCAAACAAGACAGTAGGATGCCTTCAAAGGGTAATTTCTGATTTATTTGTGTGTATCTTTCAGGATTTAACCAATTTGAAGTGTAAAATGAAGAATGAGGTTCTTACAAATACACAATTTTGTCCATAAGCTTAAAAAATTTGAATTTTATGTTTTGCTTGATTTTAGAACACCTTTACTACTTGCCTGTGTCAGACAAAGGTACAAATACCATCTAATTTCTAGGCTATAATTTAGAATAAAAAAATACTCGAATTTTTTTTTAGTCATACATAACATATGAACAAAATATTACAAAACACTTAAAAGTTTGTGAGAAAGGAAATTTAAAATCCCATCAGGCAAGGCAAGTAGTTCAAAACAACTTGAACAAACAAAAAGAACACACTCATCATGTTTGGCTCAACATACACAATTAGAAGGACAAATGGCTTTTTGCAGCTACTAAAATAAGAATTTTTATAATCTATTTTTGTTGTTGTCACAAATTACCTTTCAAAGGCAACCATAAAAGATGCAGTAGTGATCAACAATCTGCATCTTATGTAGCAGGGATGCAGAAAATAATTCAAGGCCCAAAATACTAGGTTTTCTCCCAAATTTTGAACAAAAGGAAAGTTTTTTCAATTATTAAACTTCTTTATGATTGATTGATTTTCAAACAATCCATAAACTTAATTAGCTCAAAAGTGTCTTGAATTAGATGTAAACTACTTTTCTCAAATTAGAGCCACCTGTAAAACTCTGCTTTTTGACTCAACTTTCAAGTCAAGAACATGAATGTGATCAAACAAGGACGTGATTTTTAGAGAAAATTATCAATTTTGTCATAAATATGTAATATTTCCTGCATATCAATCAAAAGGCACGAAAAATCCAACTTTCAGGTATTCACTTAGAAAACTGGTTTGTTTTAGGGGAGTTCCAAAGTTTTCCTCTTACATCCATCACTCTAGCTTTCATCTAATTTCCGATGAAGTTGAAGGAAATGATGTCAAAAATTGGGCACACGTGTGCTGGGGCACTAGTCAAAATATATTTTCAGCTAATGACAACTGGATTTTTTTCTTTCTTTCTAAAAGTCTAGGAGCCAGTTACAAAAATGTGGTCAATTATTTCCTCTCGAACGATAATTGGTTAGACGCATCAGAGAGGTGTATTGTAAAGCCTCGTGAACATCTGCCGCTGTTCCGTGGAGGGGTGGTAGCCCCCCAAACACGAAGAAAATAAAAATATTTTTAGTTGTTTTTTTTAAAACACAAATGAAGTTAAAACGGTACCTCTAATTTGTAAACCTGCCCCTAGAGATACAAATGAAAACAACTATGGAATTGTTGTTTCCGCACGATCAAGACAGGTGAATGATTGAAAAAATATGACTAGTGAACCAGAAAATAACAGTGAAAACTAGTGAAATCAAAAATTTTGGTAACTTTACCAGTTTTTATTACTAGTCCTCCTTGCTTTATAACTTTCAAAGTATCAGCTGAGGATCTATCCACCAAGATACAGTAGACTGACATTAGTTGTTCTCCGAGAAATTGGGTTAGCTATAATTTTACAAGTTTTTAGCTGTAAGGAAATGACAAAAAAAATTTATATTTTCTTCGTGTTCGGGGGACCACCACCCAAGGAGCCGCGGCAGACGTTCACTAGGCTTTACGACACAACAATCTGATGCCCCTCGCCAATTACCGCTTGAGAGGAAATTGGTCGCCAAAATCCGTCACTGGCTCTCGGACTATAACTCAAGAAAAAACCACCTATTCTGCACCCCTGCTACGTAGCAGCCTCATCTTGGCACCACAGCGTGACAAATTAAGTATTACAAAGCTATCACTGAAATAAGGCATACTCTGAATCGTCATCCGCTTCCTTCCGAGCCTGTACGGACCTCTAACCAATCCGATTCTCTCTCTCCGGGCACATCATACAAAGGAGTAGGTGTTCTCCACAGCCCTGGGAGGCTGTTGAGGAGGATGGTGCCCCGCGTGGGCGTGAACGTTCTCCAGCGACTGACTGCGCACTCGCACCGAGCCTTGAACGGTCACCACCTCTCGCAGTTCGGGGATGCTGGGCACCCCGGAGTGAGTTCGGCCCCCTTCACCGCCTCCGGAGGGGGAGGAGCGTGCCCGCGAGGAGGGGGGATGAGTGCTCTCCAAGTTGACCACGTACTCGGTGAGAGTGACGTCGGAAGCCCCGCCGGACTCCAGCGGGATCGGGTGCTGTAGGAAGTGCTCCAGCATGTCGAAAATGGTCTGGAACCACAGGTGCTGCACGCGGCACTGGCCTTCTGGGTTGATTGTCATGCGTAAGTGCTGGGGGGAGAATGGAGATATGTTAATGGCAGGCACTACACTGCGATTGATTTTTAAAACCAAAAACCATTTCCTATCCATATGTATATTTAAATTTTTTTTTTCACTTTAATGGGATATTGAATACTTTAAGTGTAAGTTATGTATGTATACAAATAAAATTGAATTGAATTGAAAAAAAATAGACGCTTCAGTTTTTTTTTTTGAATTTCTGAGCTAGGTTGGAAGATAAATCATTTGTAAAAAATTATATATTCCTTTTTGCAAAGAAAACAGTTATTAACTGTTCTGGAAACCTAGAGAACTATCAAAAAAAAGTAAACTTCGAAGCTTAATGACTCCAAAACGAATTCGAGCTTTTTAAAACGTAAAACATATATCTTTCTTTTCGGTCACAAGCCTTCAAGAATTTATAATTTCACTGAGGTTGATTTTTCTATTAAAAACACCCTAAAGAGCAAAAAAATAATAGTTTTGAAATTTTTTTGCTTCATAATTATTTTGAATAGGAAAAAAAGGAAAATATAGTTGAGATCTTCATTTGTAAGAATACGAGGCTGCAAAAATTATGTTAATAGATTTCCCTGTCTTGTTACAATTGACTAACGGCAGTATTCACCAGTAACTTAACAAGCAGTTAAAGAAGGAAAACTAGTTATCCACCAAAGGTTTGACTGACGGTTAACCGTCAGTCAAGTAATCAGTTAATACGGCTGTTAGTCACCTTTTTCTCAGAACAAAGCAAGTTTCCCTTTTACTTCCCCTGCTGTCAACATTTACCAAAAACTGTTTAAATAGTATAAGGAAATTATCATTGTTCACAGTAAAACCAGAATGAAAATCTTCAAACCAGAGTATGATTAATGAGAAATCACAAAAAAAAACTTACTTTTGCTCTGCCTTGAAAGTTAAAGGTAAGGACATACTCTCCTTTTCTCGTTTCACTTTGTCTAACTAGGAAAACTCCGTGACCGAGGGGGCCGTCCCGTAACACAAGCTGAGCAGCATCGCTCCTTGATAGCATTCCATGAAACCACGGATACTCCCGTAATAATACGTAGATGTCAGGACCACCTTCTAAAATACAAGCGTCTGTTAAGAACAATGAAAACTTACTAAATGACCATCTAAAATAATTATTAATTTAAAACTATGCTAGTTTGAAAGTCACACACAGCTGCTCTAAACATTTTTTATTATTCCTATAGAGTCAAGGGCAGATTTATGGGGAAGCAAAATGCCCTAACTTTTTCACGATATTTGATATTTTTTATTGACAAAGGATGTTCCCATTGCAAACAAGGGCAGCTTTCCTCCCTATGTCGTCTTCTTACTTCCATCCATGTATAATGTACTCGGTATTTAAACATGAAAAAATATCCATTTAAGTTGTTGTTTAAACTAAAAACAATGAATGACTAGAATCAAAGAAAAATGCTCAGTTAGGTTGAGACATTTCCATTCAGAGCAAAAAAGTATTCCACACAACCAGCATTTAAAAACACAAATTAACTTCAAGATTACATAACATGTTCAGGGGTAGATCCAGGTTTTACATTTTAGGGCCCATTTCATTATTATTTGTGAAAAATTGAATATTTTTTAGTGAAAGAGAAATTGTTTTTGTGAAAAATTGAAGCAGTGATAGGTAGCAGACGAGTGAGTAAAAGTAAAATTGACTCACAAACCAAGAAAACTGAAAAATTCAAATATTTTGTGAATGTTTTCTTGCAAATTATCACTAAAGCTAATTTGAATTTCATGAAAGGGGTGTTTTTATGAATTTATTTCTGTGAAGGGGCAGCAAAAGGGCCCCAATTTTTGTCTGAATCAACCCCGGATGTTACCCTTGTAATACAATTCTCAAGAGTAACAGTGGTCGAAGGGTGAAAACCCAGAAAACTACCCAAAATACCCATACTTATTCATAAAGCAATATTTAGAACCTGTCACAGAACTGAATGGGAATGGGTGAAGCCGAAGACAACCTAAGATGCTAATATCATAGCTGCCAACCTGATAGGGGGAAAATAGGAGTACTTTCATAGACACATGCACATGAAAGCATACCCACCTTTTTTTCAATCACAATTTAAAACTCAAGCTGCTTTTTTAGTTCATAGTAGAACTATGAAGCACTAATCATTCAGATAAAAAACTAAAACGATGTCTATGAAGAAACAAAAAAATCCCCTTAAAGTTGATGAAAACAAAATGCAAAATCCCCCATAAAATATAACTAAAGGCGTCCAAAACTATTTAATCATGGTTCTTGCTCTATAACTATAACCATCATAACAGAAATCAATGCTTTTTCTGGAAAAATAAAACTTAAAAGAAAATGTAATATTGAATTTGTATATTTCACTCGTCTTACTTTCAAATACTTCATACTTTTACAATTGAAACATAAGTATTCTTTTGAAAAATCGGAGTTTTTAGGGGAAAATCGGATTATCGGAGAAGAAATCAACAATAGGAGTAACTCCGATAAAATCGGAGTACTTGGCAGCTATGTAATATCATACCAAATGACTGAAGTTCCGATATTTTAAAAGCTAATTAAAAAGTAAACCAAGGAAAAGGTCTATTGAATAACCCAGGAAGATAAAAAGAAAATCTTACCCCCCTGGTCAGTTGTCCCTGATCCTTCGTTTCCAGAAGCAGGTGGAACTGGAGTGCTACCAGAAGCTGCAACTCCTCGTGGAGGCAAGTCAGGCGGAGGGTCAGGACTAGCATCAGGTGTGGCTCCATCACTATCTACAAAGAATTGTTCAGAGCTTTTAGGATAACATTAAAGAAATTACACTTTAGCTTGTTTTTTACACACTACTCAATTAAATTTCAACACTACTCAATTAACAAAAAGTTAATAAACAGGGGACCTATAGCCATTCTTAGAAACAGACTTGGATAACACTGTTCTACACTGAAAAAATTTCCTTGATGAAAATAGTCATTTCTTATAGATTTTCGGTCGCTGAATACGAAAATCACCATTAAAATTCTCAATTGACTCAGGATTTTCGGGGAACAGCCCCTCCCCCTTTTCACGTTTTTTAACGACTTTATAACTTTGAACCCGATTTTCAGGGTCAAAAAGCATTGCTTTAATCTTCAAATTGCTCCCCAGGGGACAAGAAATGTTCAAATTAATAAAATATGATAAATTGATAACAAATGGATAGGTTTAAGGGGTAGTTAACCCCCTAAGAATGCAAAAAATTAGCTAAAAATTATAGAGGTTTTTATACGCTATTTTTTCCTCCTATTTTTTACGCAATTCCCGTTTGAAGGGTCCTAACCCTTCCCCAAGGACCCAAATTTGATGGCAATATGCAGCAATGATTTTTGCTAAAAGCGGTTGAGGTGAGAGCGCCCCCAGAGCACCCACGGAAGGGTTCAATGCCGCACTTAGAGTTTAACTGTGCTGTACAAAAAAAAATTTGAAGCCACTTACTGAATTTCAGCTGATTCTTGTGTAAAATGATCTGCTGAATTCAAATATGACACCCATTTTCCTCCATCACCCTCAGTTTTTAAGGGGATGCCCCCTAATTGTTATCCACAGCCGTGCATCTGTTAACATCTTGAAACATGGAATCCTCACTCCCGAAAACCGGTCAGTTTTTAAAGAACTGAAGAGTTTCTACTTAGGATACACCCAAAATATAAGAAAAACATCATTTGTAATCTTTTCAAAATCATCGATATTAATTCCTGAACTCGCGAGCGCCTTCGCTATTCTGTAAGTCTTCCGAACTCTTCCGCGGGGACTTCTGGGAGGCTAACACCTCAACCGCTTTTAGTAAAAATTATTGCTGCATATTGTCATCAAATTTGGGTCCTTGGGGAAGGGTTAGGACCCTTCAAACGGGATTTGCGTAAAAATAAGAGGAAAAAAAGCGTATAGAAACCTCTATAATTTTTAGCTATTTTTTTGTATTTTTAGGGGGGTAATTACCCCTTAACCCTATCCATTTGTTATAAATTTATGATATTTTATTAATTTGAACATTTCTTGTTAACTGGGGAGCAATTTGAAGACTAAAATAATGCTTTTTGACCCTGAAAATCGAGTTTAAAGTTATAAGGTCGTCGAAAAACGTAAAAAGGGGGAGGGGCTGTTCCCCGAAAATCCTGAGTCAATTGAGAATTTTAATGGTGATTTTCGTATTCAGCGACCCAAAATCTGTAAGAATTGACTATTTTCATCAAGGAAAAAATTTTGAAGGTCAAATTTGTAGAACAGTGTAATATACATTAGGGTGTATCGAAAAAAACTTTTTTTGATTTTGATGATGCCTTAGTGCGGAAAAGTTGTCTAAGGTGACAGAGAGTACCTGTGAATTTTTTCAGAATTTTCGGATAATATCTTGAGGTGCCGCCAAGGCCCTGAAGGTCCCCATGTTAATCCAATGGAGCGCGCAAGCCAAGAAGGCCGAAAATTGGTTTTTCGCCCCTCATTTCTATCCTAATCACACGACGAATGTCTTCACTCAAGTTATGGACCCTATATGATCTAGGCTATCCAACAAAACTTGAATAATAGCCTAAATCTCTATATTATGTTGATTGTGGGCTCTGATTTGAACGAGGAAATACACGATTTTCGACGAAATTGGAGCATACAAAAAAACGTAATATAGAGATTTAGGCTATTATTCAAGTTTTGTCGGATAGCCTAGATCATATAGGGTCCATAACTTGAGTGAAGACATTCGTCGTGTGATTAGGGTAGAAATGAGGGGCGAAAAACCAATTTTCGGCCTTCTTGGCTTGCGCGCTCCATTGGATTAACATGGGGACCTTCAGGGCCTTGGCGGCACCTCAAGATATTATCCGAAAATTCTGAAAAAATTCACAGGTACTCTCTGCCACCTTAGACAACTTTTCCGCACTAAGGCATCATCAAAATAAAAAAATTTTTTTTTCGATGCACCCTAATATACATACAGGGATGAGATTGACAAAAAAGCAAAAAGTCTGAAAACCTGTGTGAACGACATTTTCAATACTCAGTTTTCCAATATATTTTTAGTTAGAATTTGTATGTTAATGAAGTTAGAAAAAATATTTGAAAAATAGAGTTCCAAGTACTAAAAGAGGGATTTGGGAGGTCCTCCCCCAGAAAATTATTGGAAATTTGATCCTAAAATTCAAGGTTTAAGCTTACTTTTAACACCTTGTCTGAATTTTTTGCAGTGGGAGGTTTTAGGAAAAATCATAAAAAGTGGGAAAATCTGACAAAAATCGGAAGAATCTCATGTCTGAATATAGAAAGCACACATGCACGCTGAGCCCATAAAGTTTTAGAATTTTACATATTTTTTAAAAAATAATTTTAATTTTTGATAAATAAATTGAATTTTTCAGTTCTTATGTATTATGCCGTTGACTGTGATGCTGAATCCGAAAACAATTAAAATCCCCTTGACTGTTCTATAGCTGTACCACTGAATTTAACAGCTTCTGAACAGTTGACAGTATAATACGCAAGTATAATACCAATTTTTCTTACTGTTGTTGCTTATGAAGCACTATTACAGTAATTAGGTGAACAGTGGGAATATCGTTACATTTTAAGTCAAAATTCAAATGACTGGGGACACTTAATTTGCAGAAAATATTTGCATAAATTTTTTGGCGCAGGAAGTTTTTTGTTTCTTCAAATTATGCTTAGAATCCAATCAAATTTGTTTTTATGATCAATCACTTATATTTAGAAGAAAACTTTTTAAATATATTTACTTTTAGAAGCTCCACTGGATCTATCTCTTAACCTAGTTAAACTATCAGACTGAGCTGTTGGTAGACGAGGACGCCTAGAAAAAGAGAGGAGGTTATAAAACAGGCAATACCTGATGAAATAAGTAATATAGAATTGGTGAATTATTTTTCTTACGAGCTTTCAGTGTTTAGGTCTCCTAAATGCCTCATGCAGTATTTAATAGTAGTCAACCAAGATTTCATGTCTCCAGAATCATGGGCTTCAATCACGTATTCCATGTGGTTTTCAGTCTGAGGAATGAATAGCTTTTATAATTCAATAAGAAAAATTACTGTTAAATTATAGCAAGTAAATTAATAGGCGAAAGTTTAGGCTATTGGGGCCCCTATTGTCAAAATATAGGTAAAGAAATTAAAAGTAGTTTACCTTTAAAACAAATGTATTTTCATGATCTGGCATTTCTAAAGCAGTTGTTTCTCTAGCTTCGGTTATCAGGAAACAAAAAAGGCCACTCCGAGGTTTTACAGACTAAATAAGACAATATTCATTTACAACATTAGGATTCCAAAATATACAAATTAACAGTTGAGACTGGAAATTCACTTAAAAGAATGGATCTCCAGGGACCAATCCAGAATTTTAAACTTAACCTCCATTTTTGTGAAAAAATTAAACAGCATTTTATTTTTTGTGAAAAATTGTAAGATCTTTTTAAGTTAGGTATGTGAAGTTTTTAAAACTATATTTTTAATGAAAACTGCAAAATTAATGAAATCAGCATTAAATTACTTATTTCTTCAGTTTTATAGCAATTTGATTACTCAGTTAACTATAAGCAATCCACATATAATTAAAAATAATTTTTGAGAAGGTGCCGTTTTTGTTCGTACATTTTTTGTGAAGGTGCCGATAAACGGTACTAAAATTCGCATGTATTAGTCCCTGATCTCTAACACTCACAACTTAAAAATAATAAATTAAAATTATTTAAGCAAAACAATCTTTGGATTTCTAATATTCATACATAACACCAGGGCTCAATTTGAGGTACAATGTACAGGAAGGGCATTTTTGCACCTCTTTTTGGATGAAAAAACTACAAAATTTTAAAATATTCATCTGATTATAACTTAAATGTTTTTCCATTACCATTCCTCCAAGCTGCTCATTCTTACTCATGGTTTCTAAGAATGCGCTAAAAGTTTTGAGCAAAAACGAGCATGCTTGGGGGCCAGCAGATGTCATTTCTACAATAGTGCTCCACCCATTTAGAAGGTGGTTGTGATTACACTTACCCATGTTTCACACTTTGCCCGTGTACTAAAGCACCAGGGGTTCATCCAGGTTCTTTTGGCAGGGTCCTGTTTTGGGAATTTTATGAAAAATAATAAGGGATTTAGTAAAAAATTCAATAGATTTGTGAAATAATACTAAAGTAATAAGGGCCCTATTTCTTAAAATAAAATATTTTCTTTGAAATAGGGTACTAGACATATACAATTAAAATTGGTGTGTAAAAACAAAAACTAAAAAAAGTTTTTTAAAAGGACATACTACAAACCTTATTTTCCTGCTTTTCATCAACACCTTAGAACAGCGTTTCTCAACCTTTTTACTCTCACCGAACCCTTTTGATAATGATTAAGCTCCGGGGAACCCTAGTGTCCATACAACAGTGGCTTATATTGAAATTTATATCGGGAGGGGCCCAAAATTATTACTCAACACCTCAAAGTATATTTAAAATAGGTTTAACGTAGCTTTTTAATGCATTTTTGTGTTCATGAGAACTTAATATAATAAAAAATTGTGACTAATAAAGTTCCGAGTAGGAAGGGGGGTTTGGGGTACTCCCCCAGAAAATTTTTAGAAATCCCACCCTAAAAACTAGGTTTTAACTCGATTTTGGTACATTTAGTCCAAATTTTGGATTTGCATTTTTAGGTAGGATTACAATTTTCATGAAGGTATTATAGTATAAGAAATTGAAAATAATACAATTTCATGTACTAAAGGGGGGTTTGGGGGCCCTCCCCCAGAAATTTTCTAAAAAATTGACCCTAAATAACAGGGTTTTAACGTATTTTGATATGCCTAGTCCGAATTTCAGGGGAGGGCAGGGCCCCCTCGGCCACCCTTCTATACGCCACTGCCATGCAACAATATTTTTTATTGCTATTTTGTTCTCTCTCAGAATTTATTTTTAAAATCACCCTTTAAACTAGTTTTTTATCTCCTTTTTCAAACTTTTTGTAGAACACATAAGGAGAAAAGATTCTTGAGACAGCAGAATGGTCAAGAGGAAAACGCTGTATAACAGACGTCAAAATTTTAGATAGAAGTTTGGGAGTTCTCCCTAGAAATTTAAAAGAGTTAAGAAATTAAAGTAGAGTTTCAGTGTATTTTAAGAACCTTTTGGTTACATCTGAAAAGAACAGTTCCTTGTAAAACACAGAATTTTCAAGCGGAAAAATATAATTAGCGCCAAAATTTCAAGGGGGGCAGGGGCGGACCTGGAAAAAGTGCCCGAATATAAGGTTTGGGGAAATTTTATTAGGTTCGGGGGAAGGTTACAACTTTTTCCAGGTCCGGGCAGGGGTCCTTCCTCAGAAATTAATTTTAAAATTCCCATTCAAACTAGTGTTAATCTTCTTTTCAAACTCTTCGTAGAACACCCGAGGGCTACAAAGGAAAATGTTCAACGGAAAAACACTTGCTCACATTTGGCTGGCTGATGCCTAATTTATTTAGAGGGTCTAAAATGTAAACCAGAACAACAAAAAAAAGATTTTCGGATCCCTCGCGGAACCCTTGAGGAAGCCTCGCAGAACCCCAGGGTTCTGCGGAACCCCGGTTGAGAAATGCTGCCTTAGAATTACAAGTTAAATACATACAGGGTGTTTCAGAACTACTAGGAAGGGCAGGGCACACCTAGGAGTAACTCAGAATCACATAAGAATGGAAAGGTTGGAAATGCACCCCTAACAACCTAGGAGTTTTTATAAGTGTCCATGGGAGGGAGTATAATCCAAAGTGGAAATCATCAAGTAACCTTTTAAGATTGGATTTTAAAACTAGCAAAATCATTCAATCTAGCAGCAACCTATTACTATTATAATCCCACATAAAATCAATTTGAGAAATTTCAATTGTATAATTTCTTCAGTTCTCAGAAAAAGTCATGACTTACAAACAAGCTTTTAACAATGAGAAATTATGATTGGCCAGGTTAAAAATTTACTGAAATTTCAGCTTAAATTTGTTTTTATATAAAATTAAACACAGGAATCAAAACAGTTTTGCAGGCTTTAATCCAATCTTAAAATGTTACATGCCAATTTTCATTTCACCAGGGGATACAATAGGGTGGGCCGAAAATACACTTTATTTTTTATTTATGTTCTAATAGCGCGGAAAGGGTGCCACTTGGGTCCAATAAGGACGATGTAAAATATTGTTTCGATTGGATAATATTTTCAGCTTCCGCATCGCACTTAAAGTTTGAAAAAATGGATGACTTTTTTACAAAACAACTAAAAAACCAAAGATTAAACTCTCAAATATTGTTCATGATTTTTTTATGAGGAACTAATATAGTTATAGACATAATGTCACAGGTTCCATTATTCTATCACCCTTCTTTCGTTAGATATAATTTTTTAATGTTCCAAGAAATTTGGTAAAGTTGTTTTTCCTGCATTTTTAAACAGCTAATAACTCTAGAACTAAACAACTTAAAAACCTGAATTTAGTCCCATTTTGTTCGTAATTTTTTTGTCTTTAATTTGATGTGCATCATGACCATCATTTTCAAAACAAAATTTCAAAATAAAAAAAAATGACAAAAAAAATTTAATAAAGAATTGTTTTTTGAAAAAATTTTTAAAAAATATTAAAAGCCTTTTAACTCTTAAAATGAACCTTACTACTAAATTTCAAGGAGAAAATTAAATTTAATCATGTTTAAAAAAATTAAAATATTCGAAATTTAGGCAAGTCCCCTAAACTATCCCTAAAATTATACAGTCACTCATGGAAAATTCATTTAAACTCGCTTGAGGGTGTTCATATGACTTAAGGCATGCAAAAAATGTCAAATTAATTTCAGAAAATACGACAATTAATAGATTCCGTACAAAATCTTACAGTGCTAATTCCCAACTTTAAGTTAATTCAATTTGCAAGCATTTCTCCTAAAAATTCCTAAAATTTATGCTTATATCTAATTGTTTTTACTTTTAACAAGTCAAATCAAAGTAAATAAAAGTTTTAGAACATAAAAAATTTGGATATAAACACATTTCTAAGGAATATTCAGGTAAAAGTCATGCAAATTGAATTAACTTAAAGTTGGGAATTAGCACTGTAAGATTTTGTACGGAATCTATTAATTGTCTTATTTTCTTAAATTAATTTGACATTTTTTGCATGTCTTAAGTCATATGAACACCCTCAAGCGAGTTTATGAATTTTCCATGAGTGACTGTATAATTTTAGGGATAGTTTAGGGGACTTGCTTAAATTTCGAATATTTTAATTTTTTTAAACATGATTAAATTTAATTTTCTCCTTGAAATTTAGGAGTAATGTTCATTTTAAGAGTTAAAAGGCTTTTAATATTTTTTTAAAGAAATTTTCAAAAAAAAATTTTTATTAAATTTTTTTTGTCATTTTTTTGAATTTTGAAATTTTTTTTTGAAAATGATGGTCATGATGCACATCAATATAAAGAAAAAAAAATTACGAACAAAATAGGACTGATTTCAGGTTTTTAAGTTGTTTAGTTCTAGAGTTATTAGCTGTTTAAAAACAACTTTACCAAATTTCTTGGAACATTAAAAAATTATATCTAACGAAAGAAGGGCGATAGAATAATGGAACCTGTGACATTATGTCTATAACTATATTAGTTCCTCATAAAAAAATCATGAACAATATTTGAGAGTTTAATCTTTTGTTTTTTAGTTGTTTTGTTAAAAAGTCATCCATTTTTTCAAACTTTAAGTGCGATGCGGAAGCTGAAGATATTATCCAATCGAAACAATATTTTACATCGTCCTTATTGGACCCAAGTGGCACCCTTTCCGCGCTATTAGAACATAAATAAAAAATAAAGTGTGTTTTCGGCCCACCCTAGGATACAACCTCCCAAGCCTATTTATAAACACCCCTAAAGTCATTAGGGGCAACATTTTTGTTCCACATTACCATATGCGCCTGCCACGCCCCCAAGGTCCTCCAGTCACCCTCTGTAACCACAGCAATAAGTTTAAGTGCTGGTATCATTAGAACTGTGATGGGCACCGCCTGATGGGCCACTAGGCCCGGGCAGACTTTGATTTGATTGATCATTAGAACTGTGGGTAAACATGGCGGATGGAAGACTCTTTATTAATGCTGTTTCAAAAGGGCTAAATAATTAGCAAATTCTGAAAGGAGATCTATAAAAAACTCAGAATAGGTAAAAAAATATAGACAACAAGTTATAAGGGACTTAGAATCTTTGCACCTTTGTGATGGGTCTGAAGTTTTCAAGGATAGGAATTTTGTGAAGGGTCCATAATTGAACCTGGATGAACCCCTTGAACACTCTAATAGAGCAGTGCTTTAATTACTAGAACTACCACATTTACTTGAAATTCCCACAATGATATTGATGGTTCAATTCCATCATCTGCTTCGTTAAAAGTCACCAAGCTATTTTGGTCACCAAATATTCGAAATAACCACCATAAATTACAAACCAACTGAACAAAACAAACAGTTGTATCAACAACAACCACACAAATTTGGCAACATTTAAACATTTTTCAACCAAAACATCTTGTGATTTTAACAGGACAGACAACATAATTGAACCACATTGAGATTATTACAAATAATAACACTTAACACTTAATTTCCCCTGATAAGTATATATCTGGAGACCTTATATAGAGAGATAGTTGTGCTATTACACAACTTGGAAATCACTAAAGATTGCAGTGTTTAGATTAAGAGGTAAGCACCATCCCCTGAAACGATTAGATTGACCCATTCCCACATATATTTATGTCCAACAACAGCAGTGCAAGATCACCAAACTGAAAACATAAAAATTGGCTTTGATCAAGGTTTAAGAAACAGACACTAGGAAGGCATTTCCACGGTGACACTGGAGTCTTACCTTTGGTGGAGAATAGAATTCTAACATATACCCTCCTGTGGTTTTCACGAGTACCAGTCTACACTTTTCCCATTTCTGTCTGCCATCCAGGTAATCCCCAGTAAGGTAGCTGACAATTCCTTCTTTCACACACTCTACAATAATTTTGGCAAGTTTCGTTTTTTCGTGTTTATCACCTCTCCCTCGCCTTTCGTGCTGATGAGACAGTTCGACTTCATCCGAATGCTGTTTGTGGAAGAATCCTTTACCTTTTTTCAAACCTTTAAAAGACAGTCGTCTGAAGAAAGCTCTTGGGTGAGATTTTGGAGATTCGCCTTCAGGTTCTGACAGATCGCTGTAGTCTTCGTGGTTCGTGGAAGAGGTGAGGTTTCGAATGTTTTCCTGCGAAGACTCTTGGTTTTTTGGTCTAGTTCTGCTAACATCACCACCAGCAGCGATTTCTTGAGAGCTGTGACCATTGGAAGAGATTGAGTTTTCTCCTACCTTTTTCTTGACTTCCAAGTCAAAGTACTCAATGAAAAAGTCTATAAACTTTTTGCTGATTTCTTGATTGCTCACCACTTTGCCTATATTGGGGTGATCGTTGATAAACAATCGGTAACTCTGGACGAAATCTACGGCAGCTACACGAGCATTTTTTTCACAGAATTCGGGCCACAGAGATTTTTCGTCGGCCTCACCATTTGTAGTTGCTACTGTAGCCATCGTTAAATAAAACGGCGATAAGTGCGGAAGAATGCACTGTCAATAATATTACGAACAACGCTCATGATAAAAGTAACTACCGAAACTTATTTAAATGCCATTACACTGATACACATCAAGCAGCCATAGTTACGGCGCAAACTGCGACTGCGCAGTCCGATCAACACAAGTGGGGGTGAGAGAGTGCTGCGTATTTAATGAAAACAACAAAAAACAGTAATCGGGAATTAAACAAAAACAAATATTCTAAAAGTATTACAATTTAAAGAACATCTTAAAAATTGAATAATGAAAACTTCTGACACAATAATTGCATTTGCGCAGGAAAATTTTTGTTTCAAAAATTAGGACCAAGAGCAGGAAAACTAAAAAATTAGATTTATTGATTAGGAAGTTCCACAAGTTTGCAATCGCAAAATTATCTTTGTTAACTTATAAATTGCTTAACTTATAAATTAAATTAATTTGTTAAGAATCCATATCCTTTTTCCTAGCAATAAGCTGCCTCAAAAAATGTCGTTTTAATAAATTAAAAATTGATTGAGGAAACAAACAACGCAGGTTGACTCAATATTTTTTTAATGGGTGGTTTTCTCTTATCAATAAACTAGATACTTCAGGGGAACGGCCCAAATATTCCGAACTAGGGGTGGAGCTGAGACCCCCCAGCATTAATAAAAGGGTCATTCCATATCAAATCAACTAGTCACTCAACCTGACCCTCTCATATTTCACTGAAACTTTCATACATTTGAAACATTTTTGTTTCAAGAATTTTTCTATGATATACATGAGAAAAGGTTTTCATTATTCAATTTTCTTGGTGAAATTTAAAAAAAGGGAAAAAATCAAAGTTTTGAATCTTTAATCTTATATAACTTCAGTTCTATTTGTCCGAGTAAAATATATCACCCCTTGTTTTAAAGATATTTTCACATGGTTTAAATTGATATAAAGATTGAATATGTGCATAAAAAACAACTATTTTATACAAAAAAATTTCAAGCAAGAAATTGCAGGTGCCCTTTTAATTTTTTTGAAAATTATACATACTTTTTGCAAAATTATAAGGTATGAAATCTGAATAGAGTAGAATGAGACAGCTATACGCCAAGTTTTTTAAACTCTACTGAACGACTCACTTTTTCAAGGCTGCATTTCACTAAAGCCCTGGATGAAGCTACGTTACTTTGCTATCCAGGGCTTTACATTACACAACACCAAAGTTAACTATCTAATAAAAGATTTGCAAATATCTTTAGTACAGTCACTAGTTGCCAATCCTGTTGTATATTTAAGGGGGCATTCAAAGCCATCCAATAGTGGGCTTTTCAATGATTCATTGAATTGGATATTCCATTTCTTTCCCAGCTTGAGAAATAGCTGGAAAATGTTTTGTAACGCGAGAAAATTGGTTTCAGGGAGGGGTTTTACTGGCCCTTTCGATATTTTATTATAAGGGGACATCAATAAATTACATGAGGTGTTTTTTTCCAAAATCTGGACCCCCTCTCCCCCCTTGGTGAGATTTTGCTGACCCCCCTCCCCCCACATGAGATTTACCTACAACCTTTAAAAATAATTTTCTATCCTATTAGTTTGCATTTTGTGCTTCATAGCACCTAAAACTTTTACATTGTTAATGATGTGGGGGAAAAGGACATTATGTTATCATCAGAGAGGTTTTCTTTATTATAAAAATCATACTTAAAAAACAAAGAAAATCATTAAATTTCTAACTTAAAGTTAACGTGAGATTTTAATTGACCCCCCTCCCCCCTTGGTGAGATTTTTCCAAACCCCTCCCCACCTTTTTTAACCTCACTTAATTTATGGATGTCCCCTAAGGAGAATAGGTGAAAAATAGGTAAAGGTACTTTCAAAAACTGGTTGTTAGAGGGAGTGTATCAGGTTTTGCAAAAAATCCATTCAATGCAAAAACCGTTCAAAAATAAAAAAACAATAGCTTTACACATGCAATAAATTAGTTTTTTATTGAACGGTTTTTTTGTACAACCTTGTATCTCAGTGAGGTTTTACTGCATTGTTTTTTGAAAATGAACATCCATTTCATTTTCATATGATGGATAGGAGATAAACTTACAAAACAAAATCTAACATAAAGGAAAGGAAACATGAATTTTATTGATAAAAAAAAGGCAGTCTTAAGTACAAAAACTACATGAAAGACATACTTTAAAAAAAATACGGAAAATTGCAAATTTTAAGAAAAAAATCCCAACTAGAAGAGAGTTCAAAGACAACACTTGTTTAATTATTAGTGATGGGCAAAATCGATAATTTTAGGTATCGAATACTTTGGTATCGAATACTTATAGGTATCGAATACTTTGGTATCGAATACTTATAGGTATCGAGTACTTTTAGGTATCGAGTACTTTTCTTCAATGTCGGGAAATGAACCTGAAGGGACAATTTTTTTTAGGGCCTATCCATAATCAGACTAATATTCAAAAAACTGAAAGCGATCCATCAAAAAGCCCCGTAGCTACGGGCCTGGAGGTGGATAGAGGCGAAGGATTTGGCGGGGGAAAAACCTAGCCGCGTCAAATTTCTCTCGCGGATGATAACGACTTGGGTTTGAGCGTTGCAAAATGAAAACGGAAACAGGCTGCGTTTGATCTACAGTAGGTATTATAAAGATTACTTCATTGAAAAATTTAAAACGAAATATGTGAATAAAGTATCGATACTTTTGTGGGTATCGAATACACTCGATACCTATAGGTATCGAGTACTTAAGTATTTGGTATCGATACCTGCCCATCACTATTAATTATTTGTACAAAAAATTTATTCAAACTAATGTCACAAATAATCTTAAGAGACTCCTCAAATTCTGAGGTATTTAAATCTGTTTTCCACAATAGTATAAAATTAGAGAATACAACAAATTTGAGACAAAAGTAACATTTAATTAAGACAACTATTTCATGAGTTTTTTGAATACCAAAGTATTCAAATTGAAGGCAAAATTAATGGCACAGCTTATCACTAGTTTTGATTTGAAATAGTGTTGCAGATCTATATAAAAAACAAAAGAAATTCTAAAGTAATGACATCAGTACAAAATGACAGGAGGAATCAAATGTTAAGTGTAAATAAACCAAACTTGAGTACAAATGTAAAAAATAACTTAAAAAGACTAAAATACAATGCCAAATAAGTACTCTAAAAAAGGTACCTTATAAGGTAAAAGTATATGAAATCGAGGTTCACTGATATAAAAAACAAAGTTTTTTTAAATCTAAAAAATATTACTACTGCAATAAAATGCCTTTTTATGAAGTAACTACGAATAAAAAACCCTATCATTGTTTTTAAAATAAAAAGGAAAAAAATACCACAAAAAACTGAAATTCATACCCATGAATTTTTTTATTCTCTTTCATGACTACTAAAAAATGATTTATTAACTTATTTTGAATTTTAAGTTATTGATAGATATGGACACATATTCTGGAAGTATGGGATACAATCTTTAGTTAAACTGCATTCTTTGATTCATTCATGCCTTTAAAAAATTAGACACTTTTTACTTATTAGAAGTTAAATAGATTTTTATACATACAATTTGTTATATATACCTCCTTTACACTAAATAATAGTTTTAACTTTTGATAATTTTCAAAAACTAATAAAAATCCAAATTATTTCTAAAATTTAGTTTTAACTTTATATACTTAAAATATATGTATTTTACCTAACATGGCATAAATCTTGTAAGAGATCCACATTGAAAATAATAAATGAATCTGTCATCATTATCATTCTCTTTTCTAAAGTGAAACTGGCTAAGTTAAAAAATATACTCAATCAAAACTACATAAAACACTTTAATGTAACATCAATTTACCAATGTAACAGTTAAATATATGACTGTTTAATTTAAAATGCACTAAATAGAGTTTAAACATAGGAACTTTTTTTTTGACTTCATAAATTTTGTCAAGTAGATAAAAAATAACATAGAACCTGATGCAAGACTAGTCCAAGGCACTTTTCAATAATAATTTCAGTTCACTTGTAATATTCGATGTCTAAATTCAATGATTACAGTACAACACTGATCTATGAAAATAACCCTTTTAGATGAAAATACATTAGGAAGAAAATAGTTTGATTTAAAACTAGTTTAACTAGATATTGATGGAAACAACATCAAGATAAAAGCAATTTGAAAATGCATGTAACAAGAGCACATACTACAGATAACATTCTGCCCATAGTTGTAAAATACTCTAAAATAAAATGGAATTTCACACATCCACAAGAATTACGCAAATGACAGTTCAAATTACATTCAGAGAAGAAAACACTAAAAAAAAATGCACAATGAAAGACAATGAATTTAGGTCCAGTCATGAAAAAAGAAAGCTTATCAAGACTAGGTAAAATATTTGTAATGTATGTAAAAAAACTAATAAATCAAAGCACATAAAGGCAAGAACTGAACAAGCATGTACTTCAATGTATGCAGATAAATTTATTAATGGCCGAGTTTAGGTGACTGATTAGTTGGTGAAGGTGTAGCATTCCTTTGTTCTTCTTCTTTGATTTTCTGCTGCATTTGCTGTAACATTTCTTGCATCCTGCGCAACTCAGCTTCCTTTTCTTGTAGTATTTTGTCTTTCTCAGAGATTTCAGGATTGACTCTAAAATTATACAGTGCAATGTTAAGATTTATAGTTTCAGAATAAAATTCTCAAATCAAGAAGACCACTTTACGATTCATACACCTAAATATAAAAACAATTTCGACCATTCAGAGGCCGTTTAATTCAGCGGCACATCAATAGAAAAGTCAATAAGTTTTGATGATGCTTTTGATTAAGCGGTACGGTCGACGGAATAATACATAAGAACCGTTTTTTTACCTGAGAAAATGTATAACTGGTCTATTAATCAAGCTAAAATTAGTGAGAAATAAACATGCAGGAAAGAATTTTCAAGCTAATGCATTTATGGCAAGATTAAAATTAGTTGAATTATATTGTAATAAACTTACAATGGCTTTCTAGTAGTTGTTTTCTCTGCTAACCTTTCAGATCGATAATTTTCATAATGAAGATCCTGGGTAACTTCTTGCAAATCTTGCATATGAGTGCTGTAAAATATCCAAAAAAATATGTATGAAGTGATAGTTAAGTATTACTTAATTTGGGTATATTTCTTACGCATTTGTCAAAAGGTTTAATAAGTTTTCTATTCAAGAAATATAAAAAAATTATACTCACACGAGCATTGTGCGTAGTTTGATGAAGTCACAGTGATCTGGATTCTCAATTTCTACAACACCCCAGGGATATAAACGGCCTCTTACTTTACGACCTTTCACTTCAATGGTAGGTAAAGCAGCTGACACAGCAAAAGGAACAGCTTCCTGAAAAATAGCATGCACAGTAGTAAAAACCTCAAATTTATCATGAATTTTTTTGATTAAAACTTTAATTCAATTTTATTTTTTAGGTTTTAAGGACCACTCGACATAAGCACATTTTTACATGATCATTTGATTTTTTTTTATTTAATTGATTACAGAGGATGGAAACTTAATTTAAAAATATTAAATGCAAATGCATTTTATATAATATCTTCCAGAGTTATATGATCAGTCCAAGAAATAAATGGTCACACTTTTATGCATTAATGTTTTGATAAAATGTATTTACTTTAAGCTGCTTCACTTGTTCTTTATAATCCTCATCCTCATCAGAATCACAATCAGGAAGGGGATAAATTCGAATGCCATTTTCATCAATCTCTTGCATAACCTGGAATGTAGAAGCAGTTAATTAGTTTCATATTTACTAGGATTAGTTTAAATTTTTAAGTTTACAAAATGGTTTAAAGCCGAAGGGAAAGAAAATAAAAGGTTTAAAAATGAGTATTCTTTTTCACATTTAGAAAATGACTTCTCAAAGAAAAAACTTGACAATTTGAAAAACTTAAATGTATTATGTGAAATCAAATTGAATTATGAGTTAGTTCTAAGTTCTAAATAATTTAATTATTAGAATCAAACATCCCTAATAGATTAAAATATTTTATAGCAAATCCTATTTAAATTGTTTTTAATTTTAAATCCTATATAGTCCAAACCTAAAATAGTATAAAAGTTTTTTTAAAAGTTGTATGTTGTCCATTTTAAGGTTCAAACATTTTTTCTCTAAAATATGTTATTTACCCTTTTTTTCAGCTGCATTACTTCCTTTTTGGTCAGAGCATCAGCCTTAGCAATCACAGGGACAATATTAACTTTTCCGTGAAGTTGTTTCATACACTCAATATCCAAAGGCTTTAATCCATGTCCATAGGGAGATATAAAATAAAAACAACAGTGAACTCTGCTGTCATTGATGTTTCGTCTATTTAGGCCACTTTCATCTCTCAAGAAACGTTCAAACTGGTCATCAATGTATTGGATGATAGATTTAAAGCTAAAAAAAGTAGAAAAACAGTTTAGATGTATTATAAGGCAGTTCAATTCTGTTAATGTTCCCGCTAAATACCATCATGCTCTTTCGAACACCAAAAAGTAGAAATATTGTAAAATAATTTCGAACTCATAGATTAAAATGTTTAGTTAGATCAATAACTGTTCAGTTTATCTAAAAGTCAGAATAAAAGTTGATACTAGAATATCTGGCGTTCAAAAGAGCTTAGCAATATTTAGTGGTAACATAAAGGAAATGAACCTATATGGCTTATATTTTAAGGCAAAAATAGCTTGATGGATGATTAAGGGAGTTGATATATTTACCTATCAGTGTTATCAATGGCATCTCCAAAGCCTGGAGTGTCAACTACAGTCAAGCGTAACTTGACACCTCTTTCTTCAATTTCTACAGTTGAAGCTTCAAGCTTCACAGTTTGTTTTATTTTCTCTACAGGTAGGACACAATAATTAGCAAAAATGCTTGATAACAAAATTTTGTTTAATTTTGTTAAACTTTGTTTTGTTGTAATTTTGGAGCAAAAATTGAAAAAAAAAATATGTAGCTACAGTAACAAACCTCTTATCCAGCAAGCTAGGGACCGGATTTCCGAATTTTTCCCGAAAAAACGCCCCAAAAGACCAACAAGAATGAAATGAAAAAAAAAACAATCTGGCAATCTCGCGCGACCCAAGCATCCCCCTCCCTCCCGAACATTTCCCGTTCTCAAAAGCCAAGGAGAATAAAACAATCCTCCCTCTCTTGATCTACATAATCCTCCCAATCGTCAGCTTCCTCATAGTTATCAGTGTTCGCGGTGAACTGTTGTCAACCTGAGTCCCAGGGACCCGCTTGGGGGGAAAATGTGGGTTCCAGAAACAAAAAAATTGAGTCCCTAAAATTGTATGGGAGAGACATGTTTTTAAACAAAGGAACACAATAGTATTCCAGAAATTATTATAAAATAAGAAAAGATTGATTCTTAGAAATTTAATCTCTTTTGACAAATTTTTTTGTTTGCACTATACACTATAGCATTTTCAAATTTTCATCTTTTGAATCAGACCCTTGCAAAAATATCATCATTAAATTACTGATCTTAGTTTTCCCAATTATTTCTTAGGCTTGTCTTTACTCTTTTAATGCATGAGAGGCCTTTTTCAACTACAGCATAGCTTACTGAAACATCTAAAATTTACTTTGTCCAGTTCTGCAAATTGGGAGAAATTCTCTCTATATAATTAAGGGATATAAATTTTAATTTTTTCAAATAATCCCCACTTTCTTAAATTCCCAGATTATTTCCAGAAAATCGCGTTAGTTTCGTTTTGCTTGCGGAGTGTTCCGTACTCTCGCGACTGCGTTCGTAAACGGACGCTGGCGTCTCGCGTTGTTATTGCGATGTAGAAAAAACAACTTTACCATAATCGGAAGCCAGCAGTACTAATTTGCTTCCGGAAGTTCAGCCAAATTTGCATTTCTTGTCCGAAATCGTATTTTTTCGTGTCTTTTCTTTCGAAATTTTCCGGGTCCCGCGGACCCGGTATTTTGCCGGAGTTGCGTCCCGCTCTCGCAAATTTGAGCAAAAAACCCGCTCAGGCACCGCAGCCGATTTTTCGTAAAAAAAATAGGAAAAATAGGAGAATTTAAGAAAAAATAGGAGAAAAAAAGGATTATTTTTCTAAAAAAAATAGGAGAAAAAAGGAATATTTTTCTTAAAAAATGGAGAATAAAGGAATATTTTTCTTAAATTAGAGTTAAAATAACACAACAGGGATGTCAACCTATAGCAACGCCCATTTGTATGAGTGCTCCCGCGATGCCGCAAAAAATCGATACTTTTTTGCTCTTTTTTCGATTCTTCGCTTATATTTCAAAAACTATAAATTTCTCGATGATAATTTCGATTACAAAGTTAAAGTAAACCGAATTTCCTACAAAATGCACTAGTCAACTTGGATTTTCTGAAGAGTGATTTTGACGCTAGAGCGCGCTGAAAAACATCGTTTTTTTGTCCTTTCCGCAAAAAAAGGAAAACGCGCGCTTCTACCCCTCTACAAAATGAAAACTATTTAAGTTATTAACAAAAATTTTATACCACATTAAAGAGAATTTAATTTTATATAAATAACGCGTTTTCAATTACCATTTTTTGAGAAGGGGAGGGATGAAGCAAAGATCGATAAAACTGTTGGGGCTCGCAGACCAAACGGACTTCTGCGGTTGTTAATCTGCAATCTGTGCTTTATTTCCGGTATATTCCCAATAAAATGGGTTGTTTTGGATGAATTGGTGACTACGCATGCTTAAAAAATTAATTATTAAATTAATTTGTGAAATATTGGTTGTTTTAGGCGAAATTTCAATAAATTTTTTAGATTCCTATATTAAATTATGGGAGAGTTTTAATGAACGAATTTTTATGTTTTTGCATCGCTTAATCCGAATTTAAAGTTTATTTTAATTTGAAAGTAATCTTCACATCGAAAATTGCAAAAAATCTCAAAATTTTTTTTCCAGTTTTTCATCGATTTTCTAAAACAATATTAATTTTACAAAAAATAGCATGAAACCAAATTAAAGTAAGCAAAATTTCCTATAAGATTTGGCAATTCCTGACTTTACACAAAAACATGAAAATTGCTTTTCTTCAAAATGCTATAAAATGCACACCGATCCTCGCAAAATAAAAATGAACAAGTGCATCTTATAGGAAATTTTACGTAACTTAATTTGGTTTCATGCTATTTTTCTTTAAAATGAATATGATTTTGGAAAATTGATGAAAAACCGAAAAAAAAGAGCAAAAATTTGAGATTTTTAACAATTTTTGATGTGAAGATGACTTTCAAAATTAAAATAAACTTCAAATTCGGATTTAGCGATGCAAAAAACATATAAATTCGTTTATTAAAACACTCCCATAATTTAATATAGGAATTTAAAAAAATTATTTAAATTCCTCCTAAAACACCAAATATTTCATAAATAAATTTAAAAACTTATTTTTTTAAGCATGCGTAATCATCAATTCATCTAAATCAACCAATTTTATTGGTAATATAACGGAAATAAAGCGCAGATTGCAGATTAACAACCGCTAAAGTCCGCTTGGTCTGCGAGCCGCAACAGTTTTATTATCGATCTTTGCTTCACTCCCTCTCCCCTTCTCAAACAATGATGATGGAAAGCACGTTATTTATAGAAAATTAAATGCTCTTTCACGTGGTATAAAATTTTTGTTGATAACTTGAATAATTTTCATTTTGCAGATGGTAGAAGCACGCGTTTTCCATTTCCACGTTTTCCACGCCCAAAAATTGATGTTTTTCAGCGCGCTCTAGCGGCAAAACCACTCTTCAGAAAATCAAAGTTGATGAGTGCATTTTGTAGGAAATTTTGTTTAATTTAACTTTGTGATTGAAATTATCTTCCAGAAATTTGTAGTTTTTTAAATATAAGCGAAGAATCGAAAAAAGAGCAAAAAATTATCAATTTTTTGCGATTTTCGATATGAAGCCAACCCCCCACGTGGGAGCAAACTTCAGATTCGTAATCAGTGCCTCATAAACAAATAAAACCGTCAAAAAAACCTCTAGAAATTTTTTTTAAAAACTACCGTTTTCCTGGGCTAAAAGCAACGGAGGAGGGGTATTCCATGTCAAATCAACACAGTTTTGGGACATTTTAGGACTTCAAGTCTCAGATTTTCTTGATTTTTGGTATGCAGTAAGTCATCATAGAGATATGAAAAAATGCCAAATTTCAGCTTCCTAGCTCAAATACTTTTGAAGTTATAAATTTTTAAAGTTTTGAATTTTCCTCAAAAAACTGCACTTTTTGACTTCTTTGATTGCCTGTAAGTTGGCAACCAATTATAATACAGTCTTGGGAGTGGTATCATTGTAAAGCCCATTCGTGGGGCTTTAAAATGATGTGCAGCAATACCGGGTCACCATTAAATTTTTTTTTGAAATTTTAAAATTAAATTTTAAAATTTAAATATCTCAAAAAATGGTATTTTTAAAAATCTGAAAAAATTTCCAAAAATAGTTTGTGTTGACTACTTACTTATGGCAAAAGCTTGTGATGGGATCTCCATGGGATCAGGTGATAATAAGCACCCAAAAAACACATGTTTTATGAATACTGTAAAGATATGTACTAATAAAGATATTTTTATGTACTAATTTTGCTTCATTGAGTATGTAGAATATGTAAAATATTAGAAAAGTTGGGATTTCCCCTTTTAACAAAAAAAACTAAGCAAATTTAACAAATTTTAAAAATTTCAAATTTTTTAAAATTTTTAAATTTTGTAGTACAGGCATGTGATACATGTCTATATGCTATATTTTAGTGCTGTTTACGAATATCAGGCCAACTTTTGAATAAAATTTAGAATAAGTGTGGAAAAATTGAATAATTTATTTTTAATTACTTCTTTTGTTTAAATTGCTTCAATTTTTCCACACTTAATTTAAATTTTATTCAAAAGTTGGCCGAATATTCGTAAACAGCACTAAAATATAGCCTATAGACATCTATCACATGCCTGTACTATAAAATTTAAAGATTTTAAATTTGTTTAAAATTTAAATTTTTTGAAATATTTTTTGTCTTTTTTAAATTTTAATAATTTTTTGAATGATTCATTACCAAATATTGTCAAAATATTTTCTGTTCCATTTGATATAAGGATTTCACCCCCTGTATTTTTTTCAAAGTTTATTTGAAAAATTAATTATTAAACTAATGACTAGATCGTAAATAGAGGTTTTTATATGTACTATAACTATAATATATCCATCGAAAAGGACCTTGGTAAAGATGCTTATCATTTAAAAAAGTTGATTTTTGAAATAACACAATGTTTAACACAAAATAACATATAAAAATAGTCCCCTGAAAGTTTTAAAAGAAAATAACTTTTTACTGTCCTATTTTCTTCCAATTTTAGCAAGTCCTTCGTAAGGGAAACCCATTTAAAATACTTATTGTTCAGTTAATTTATGGTTTGAGTGACAATATTTGATAATGAATCATTTAAAAATATAAAAATTTAAAAAAGACAAAAAATATTTCAAAAAATTTAAATTTTTAACAATTTTAAAATTTTTTAAATTTTGTAGTACAGGCATGTGATAGATGTCTATAGGCTATATTTTAGTGCTGTTTACGAATATTCAGCCAACTTTTGAATAAAATTTAGAATAAGTGTGGAAAAATTGAAGCAATTTAAACAAAAGAAGTAATTAAAGATAAATTATTCAATTTTTCCACACTTATTCTAAATTTTATTCAAAAGTTGGCCTGATATTCGTAAACAGCACTAAAATATAGCATATAGACATGTATCACATGCCTGTACTACAAAATTTAAAAATTTTAAAAAATTTGAAATTTTTAAAATTTGTTAAATTTGCTTAGTTTTTTTTGTTAAAAGGGGAAATCCCAACTTTTCTAATATTTTACATATTCTACATACTCAATGAAGCAAAATTAGTACATAAAAATATCTTTATTAGTACATATCTTTACAGTATTCATAAAACATGTGTTTTTTGGGTGCTTATTATCACCTGATCCCATTGAGATCCCATCACAAGCTTTTGCCATAAGTAAGTAGCCAACACAAACTATTTTTAGAAATTTTTTCAGATTTTTAAAAATACCATTTTTTGAGATATTTAAATTTTAAAATTTAATTTTAAAATTTCAAAAAAAAATTTAATGGTGACCCGGTATTGCTGCACATCATTTTAAAGCCCCACGAATGGGCTTTACAATGATACCACTCCCAAGACTGTATTATAATTGGTTGCCAACTTACAGGCAATCAAAGATGTCAAAAAGTGCAGTTTTTTGAGGAAAATTCAAAACTTTAAAAATTTATAACTTCAAAAGTATTTGAGCTAGGAAGCTGAAATTTGGCATTTTTTCATATCTCTATAATGACTTACTGCATACCAAAAATCAAGAAAATCTGAGACATCAAGTGTGAATGAGTGTGTTGATTTGACGTGGAATACCCCAGGACAGCTTAGCCTCAACGGGAGAGGAAGCTCCGCGGCGGCCACGTCGCGTCCCGCTGGAAGGAAACGTATCACTCCCTTTCGGATGCCAAAGCGTTGACAACGGACCGATAGTAATGACATCAATCCCTACCCAAAACAAAAACGAAGATAGTCGATCCCAAGGGATAAAAAAATAGGAAAAAAAGGAGAAAAACGCTGAAAAAAGGAGGAAAAATAAAATTTACCGTAAAAATAGGAAAAAAGGAGCTAATGTGAAAAAAATAGGAAAAACAGGAGCGCTGCGGTGCCTGCCCGCTATAGCGAGTAAACGCGAACCCTGGTTATACTGCATGAAAACGATACACCGGCTTTCCCTCCTTCAAACTGAATATTCCTAGAACTATTACACCCTGAACAAAAAATGCATCCGATTGGTCCCTTTCAAATTGCTCTCCCTTCCCTCCCACTGATAAGAAACAATACACCATCCAGATTCCGAGAATTCTGCTGGACAAAGGGCGGGAGAGGATCGCAGAAACATGAGGGGGGTGGACCGAGGACAACACACTTCAGATTACATTGGAACATGCTGATTCCCTTACGAGTGCAGATTCAGAACTTTGAAAAAAATTTAATTTGAAAAACATACAGGATTTTCGGGAGCCAGATAAGAGGTTCGTTACTGTACTTGAAAACAAAATTAAAATATTTAAAGTACTATCTACAGAGAAGGAATAATGTGGAACAGCTTTAGAAAGAGTCCTCCAGTTGCAATGTTTATCCACAGCTCCAATGGTAACTGAAAACCCTTGAGATTTAATTATTAGTATTGTAATTAATGGATCCAAAAATAATAGTCCGTAATTATCATAATGATACTCTTCTAGAATACCGGCGCAAATCTCGCCAAGCAGATTTTTTGTTTTGGCAACAGCTTAACACATGACCTTCTGAAACAGAAACAAGGGTTACCAGCAGTTGCATCATTATTGGCGACTTTATCACTTGCGCCGGGATTCTATAACAGTACAATCTTTATTTTAGGATCTGATAATATTATTAATACTTAGATCACTATGGTCATTAGAGTAATCATTTGAGTTGTGGGAAACATGGTGGCTGAAGGACTCTTTCTAAAGCTGTACCAATAATGTTAGCCTGTGAGAACAAAATAAAATAAAAAGTTTGAAAACATGGTGAGAGTACAGTGTTGTAAAATATAAACAAACCTGAAGCCTCTGGAATATGTCTTTCAGGATACAAATCGGTGAGAAATAAGCTATTTATTAGAGTCGATTTACCAAGACCTGATTCACCTGAACAGAAAATAATATATTATATAAGTAAATTATTAGAATCAATAACAAATGTTAAAATTGTAGCAATTTTATATATGACTCACCCACAATCATTAGAGTAAATTCAAAACCTTTCTTGACAGATTTACGATGAACTTGATTTGGAAGATTAGCAAAGCCAACATACCCGGGAGTTTCAGGATTATTAAACTAAAATACATTAAATAAAGAAAATTAACTTAGTTTATTTCTGCACAATGAATGCACCGCATTTCCACTGATAACAAAACAATGAAATAAATTTTGACAGGAAATAAGAATAACATGACAACGCATGACTAAAATTAACCAATTGTTTTACTTTAACTAAATAGAACATACCATTTTCTGATCCACGCTCATTTTTGAACAAAATATTAATGATATTTTTCAAATTTAAAATAAACAAGCCGAAAATGACAACACCCTGATAAGCAGCAGTCACAGTTATGATCTGCGATTTAAAGTAAAGATAGAAGGCGCTTCACAAGTAAGTAAATAAGACGACATGGGTCTCTTCTCCGTGTCGGTGCCGGACCCGGAGAAGATGCTGAAGAGCCCTGAGAAGAATCTGGGTGTGGGATGATGCAGAAAAACCAAAAGTTAAATAGGGTACCCGCTACCCAGGTCGGTCTACTACTATTTGGCGTGGCCGTTTTGTTGCTGGCCGATTTGGCGCGGCCGTTTGAGCGCGGGCCGATTTGGCACTGGCCGTTTCGGGTTTCGGCGCAAAAAATAAAATTAAAGTAAATGGAACTCTTTCATAATCCTTCTAAAAACCCCGAATCGTCCCATTCCGTACCCCGGTACCCTTTATCACAATGCTCTCTGTTGTAAAGGAAATTCCTATAAGTTAAGTTGGGGATATTGCTTATTGAGGTTCAAATTACGAATATTATTGCTTGGGAGAGAAATCATGAAGTGAAAGATATCGGCTAAAAAAGCAGTGAAGCATTGATTAACACGTTTACATTGAAACAATTTTAGTGAAGATCACGTATGTCATGGAATATCAGATGCCTTGAACGATATTTAATTTTATCAAAATATTAAAAACACTCTATATAAGTTGTTGTTGTTGTTGTCGTGTGCCACTTGGAATTACCAAGCTCCACAAGGATTCAAGGCAAAGGAGGTGCGGCTCCTGAGAAAGTGAGGCCCATAAATGGCAGGACTCCGACTTCTGCCTCAAGAGATGATAGATGCTGCCACTATCGATCGCCACCTCCACAATTTTGCCATGCATCTGAAGGGGAGGGAAATAGTCTCCAGACACCTGGACCCAAGGTAAACTGTGCCATGACCAACCTCAGGACTTTCGGACCCACAGATACAACGAGCAACGAGCACGTACTCCGCATATACTCGATGGGTCTTCAGCGGTGTCGGGAATCGAACCCGGAACCCTCCGATCCCAAGGCCGATGCCTTAACCACTAGGCTCCCCACAGCCTTAACTCTATAAGTAACACCCAAATAAGTTGGATTGTAAGAACATAAAATTTATTTATGTTTTTAAATTGGGTTTTCATAATTCTTTTTTGTTAATATTGTTTAACCCTATCCACACACACGGCATTAGGATTCTCTGTAATTTTTTTTCGTCGAAATACTTTTTTTGAGTCACTAAATTGAAAATTAAGGGGTATACCGCTAGAGCCAATTAATCAAATTGATACTTTTGATAACTTTTGAGTACTGCCAGTACTCAAGAACTCAAGTAGTTACCAGGGGCGTAGATTCAACATTTTGACTGGGGGGGGGGCAAAACCCACCAAACATTCTAGACCTCGAAAAAACTTTTCTGAATCCCCCAAAGGAAAAAATTGCATTAAAATGTTAGTTTTCAGATGCTTTTGGCAAAAAAAAAATAAGATTGGCAGAAGCACCAAATGGCTAGGGATATTTTGGTAGCTAAAGCACTAATTAAAAGGGTAGGGTTACCAAAATTATTTTTCTCACAGCAAAAGATCAAATACATATCAAAGCTTTTGTTAATCGTATATCTGAACTTGACCCCTATTTGCCTAATTTTTTTACTCAATATAATCACTATAATATATTCTATCCTGTAACTGTTTATTAATTGTATTATAACCAAACAATTTGTAAAAGAAATATCTTTTACACACAACAAGCATTAACATATTTTTCTTAGGTTCTCAAACTGTTTTTTATCGTGAAAAAATATTTAAAATATCTATAGAAACATAGGTCAATTGAGTTTTTACGAACTAGGATATTTTGAAGAAAGAATATCCTGCTCACAGTTTAATGTTATGAAAAATTAATTTACATTTTAATATCAAAACCTATGGATGAGCATTATTATTTTGGAACAAGTGGTATCCTCTTCTCTGTGAACCTTGATGAAACTTTCCCTCGCTTACATAATTTATCATTCATTCAAACTACATAGAATCCAGTTGTCAGATTTATTTCTCAGTCGAAATAAATGTTTCGCTGTTGAAATGATCTTGACTTACCTATAAAATTTTAAGCTATCAATTATTTTAATATTCTCTATTTACTGCCTCTGATTCTCACTTTCGAATAAATTTTGATTATCCATCGGGTAGGACGACACTTCATAAGTGCATAATAGAAACCTATTAAATTAATCCAGAATTCATTTCTATATATTATTTATAAAATTATCTTTATTATTCATATAAAAGACAACGTAGACCTACATACAATATATAATTTTTTGTATCCGTAGAGTCAAAAGGTATAATCTCTTTCTCTTTTTTTTTCAATTAAAAATCTGTTTTTCTAGTTGAATTTCCAAAAATTCTCTGGGAGAGGACCCCAGACCCCCCTTTGGTAGCTAGAACTTAATTAATCCTAACCTTTTTTTACTAAGTTCCCTAAGACGGAAATTCTACTTAAAAATGTACTAAAAAGCTACTTGGATCAATGAAATATATACATGGGAGGCTGAGGGGTAATTTTTGTCCCCTCCCGAAATAAATTTCTATACACGCCTCTGGAGTAATTGTAAATTTTATTATAATTTTTATACCAATTTTAATTAATCTAAAACTCAATAAAATGTTGGGGGTCCGCGATGTCTGGCTGCTAACATAAAGGTGTCCGTGACGATAGAAAGTTTAAGAACCGCTGCTATACAGTATGCATGTTACGGGCAAAGTGATTAATTGGGCATTATTAATAATGCCCGGGCGCCGGGCAATGTGATAAATTCAACGAAATTTATGAATGAAATTTATCACTTTTCCCGCTTCAACTCTGGGCATTATTAATGCAAAAAATTCAGACACAAAAAGTAACATCCTTCATTTATAAGAATATTTAATTAATAGAATTATTTTTTATTGGTTATTCCTTAAATATGTAGATATCAATAAGCGAATTTTTCATTTTCTTTTCAAGCCATTTATCTCCTTCTAATGTACTTTTTAAGGTTCTACGGACATTTCGCCTAATGGAAATTTCCTTCCCCTCTTTCTTCTTTTTTGTAAGTAGGTTTTAGTTTGGGAATTTGTTTTCAAGGGGGGTAAAAAAATTTCCAGTAAGCGAAACGTCCGTGACACCCTTTTTAAATTTTAATTTCTATCAACACAATAAAAAAACAGAAGTCCACCAAAAAGAGAAAAACAAAAATAATGACACTAAAAAAAGGTTCAAAAGGTTTTCAAATTCACATTTTAGTTAAAATCATACCGTATGAACATTAATTTTTGTTTTCCGAAGAATAGTTTTGACTTTATAACACACTGAAAAACAGAGAAACAAACATCCTCTGTTTAAATTATGCTGTGTTAAAATTATCTGTTTTTCAATGCGTTATAACGTCAAAACTATTCTTCGGAAAATAAAATAAATACTGCATTTTGTAGGAAATTTTATTTACTCCAACTTTGTAATATAAAAAATTTTCGAGAAACTAATATTTTTTAAAATATAAGCGAAAATCCGAAGAAAGAAAAAAATTTTGCGATTTTTTCTCATATTTTTGCGTTTTTTGATATGAAGCCGACCTTCCACGTGGAAGTGAACTAAATATTTGGAATCAGCACCCCAAAAACATATAAAACCGTCGAAAAAAATAATTTTTCTGCAAATTTTTTTTGACGCAACTGGCGATAGACTGTATTATTATTTCATGATTTTATTGAATTTTAGTTACTTTTTAAAACAAATTGCACGTTTTGTCATCAGAATCATGTTTTTTGACCCTTAAAACATAATATTTGACCCCAAAAATGTTTTTCTGTCATTAAAATAACCGAATACAGGCCCTTGGTCGCCATCTTGTTATGACGTCATAACGGTCAAACCACGCCCTAAAATTTTGGGCTCCCATCGTTTTTTTAGTTCTGATATGATTATCTAATATCCCTGAAAGTTTCATGAAAGTATCACATTTTGCAGTTTTTTTGTAATAAGCCACCCAACTATATTTATTAGTTTCCTATCTCAGTGAATAATCAGAGGATATCCAGGGACGTGCTAACATTTATGAAAGTGCAGAGAAAGATTCCTAAGGGGCCATAATCACACTTTTTGTTTCGAGAGGTGTTTTAGACCCCAATTTTTCCAAGGTCTTTTGAGAGCATAACATAAATGCGAAAAATAAATACGAAACTTTTCTAAAGCATGAAAAGTTGTTTACAGACCATGTTTCCTCCAAAGGAAATGGGAGGGTTGGTTTTGGGTTCTCCCCCCAGAAAATTTTGCGAAATTTGTCTCTAAAAGTAAAGTTTCAGCTGATTTTGAGACCTAAATAAACCATGGAATTTTCTAGCTAGACGATTTAATAAAAGCCGAATTATTGCGGGGTCTTGGGTCTCTCCCCAGAAATTTTATTTAAAATAAGCCTTTTATATTGTAGTGTTTTATTATTTTAAAATTATTTTGAGAAAACCCTAAAAAGGACCACTTCTACTAAGCGGCTGAATTTTTTAGGTAAATCACCATAAATGGACGTAAAAATTTTAGAGGAGGGTTTGGGGGTTCTCCCCCAGAAAACTTTGAATTTTAGCATTGAAAAAGTGATTTTAAGGTATATTTGATTGGGTTTCTCGGAGGGGGCCATGGCCCCACGGACCCGCCCATGCTTGTGCCCTGGCCCTGGATAATCATTAAGTATGAGACCGGGGAGGGATGAGACATTTTTTACAAGAATATTTTTAAAAAGTTTAGTTTTCTTTGCATAAATTTTCAACTTTCCAAATAACATCTTGAAACACTTTAACATGTTTACAAAATATAACCAATGTGATAGCAAACAAAACTTAAGATTTATAAATGAATTAAAGTAACTCTAAAAATGTCCTATCCTACCCCAGCACCGGGGTGGGATGGGACATTTTTTCATAAAATAGAGGGTGCTGAATCCGAATCCGTTCTTTGCATACAAAATTTTGAATGGAATTAATGTCATTTTTTTGCCCCTGCCGCTGAAAATCTTAAAAATCGAACCCGCATCTCAAAAAAGCTTATGCGGTGAAATATGCTACAATAAAAACTGTTTTAACTGTGTTTAACATGAAATAAACCATATATTTACTGTATTAACTACTTTGGATTGGATTGTGGGTATATGTATTTTTCGGTTTGTGTGCTTGATCTCAAGGATCCGCTTATAAACCTTCGTCAAGTAAGACCGACACGAACAGAATTTTTCCTGAAACATAAGAGAGAAAGTACACCCAGGGCGAGGCCGGAATCGAACCGACGTTATTAAATAGTAAATAAGTGTTTTTTTTCTTTCAAAACACAAATGAATTTTTTCACAATACACACATTTAAATACATTTTTAAATGCATTTTATCAATTCAATTCGACTACCCCTTACCCCTTATTGTGTTCAACTTAAACTTAATTTTAATTTGGAAAAGTTGGTTAAAATACACCTTCGAGTGTTTTGTTTAAACTTTATCGTTTTTATATTTTTAATAAAATCCCTAAAAATATTTCTTTGAATGCATTACTTTTATTTCAATTGAAATTCAAAATTCCCTTGTAATATAGAGATTTTTCTAAACAAATATTTTGGAAAGAATCTATCCCCACGAAAAATTTTGAGGATTACATGTATGGAAACCTATTTGTTAGGGAACTGTATTGATGACTCATATTAAAAATGAACTCAACGAGTTTATTCCATTTGAAGGGATCTGAAATAAATCTTCCTAATTATGTATAAAATAGGGAAATGATCAGACACCAGACAAAATTGCTTCGATCATGTCGAATACCGTGCCTGCCTGGCATCAGATCTAACCGGGTGTTAAGCTGCCCTACCCTGACCTGCCCTACCCTGACCCTGTTCATGGCTTTTCTGGAGTGGAAAAAAGATGTGACAGTTATATCCTTAGAGGTTCTGTACCTTCCATTCCTGTCTCCAACTCCTTCTCTCCCCTGGCCGAGCTCCCCTCTGAGGGTGGTTCTCCTTCGCCGGAGCCAGAAATGACTCTTCCGGAGGGTTCCCCCGTACAGTCTGTAAGTCCGGCTAGGATGAGCTGCTCCACCCCCCCTCCTGCTGAGCGTGTTCCAACCCCGGTTCCGCTCGTTCAACTGGATAACAAGGGAGACCCCCTCCCCAAGAAGCGCAAGACAAAGCTAACAAAGAAAGCCATTAAAGGTCTACCAGCTGACCTCTGCCTCTCTGATCTGGCATCTGACCTGAAGCGCCAAGGCTTCTCTCTCTGCAGCGCCAGATTTCTTCCTAAAGGCTTGCCGCCGGACCCCACCCCGATCTTCCTTGTGGTTTTCGTGGGTGTTGCTCCGCGTGGCTCAGATCCCTTCTTCATCTGTGGCCTCCCCGCCAAGATCACCAACCCACGTCGGAGGTCGGCCCTCCAATGCTTCCGCTGCTGTCGGTTTGGACACGTCGCCATGGACTGTCCATCCGACCAGCGATGCCTCAGATGCGGTGCTGACCACTCACACCGGGATTGCCCCGTCGACCCGCAGTCTCCCTCGCACTGCATTAACTGTGGCCAAGATGGCCACATTGCTGCCTGGCGTCACTGCCCGAGCTTCAAGCAAGCTACCTGCGAGCGCTTCTCCGCTCGTAGCCGAAAAAACCCTCTCCTACCACGGCATCACGGCCATGAGAACTCCCGGCAAAAAGAGCGCCCAGCTCCAGCGAGCGCTTCTCCTTCTCCTAAGCCGCCCCTCCCTCCTTCCTTCACCTCTGGTTATTCCGACCTTTTCGCTCTCAAAACCATTCTTTTTGAATTAAATTCTCTCTTTTCTTCTGTCGGCGGTATCCACCATTTCTCTCAAACTCTTTCTAATCTTACTACTAGAGCTGACAAGCTGTCGCTCATTCTTTCCCTCTTTCTAAACTAATATTCTGGCTCCGCCCATTTTTGTGCTGTCCTTTGTGTTGTGTTTGTGTTGTCCTTCTCTCCTTTTCAGTCTCCAGTTGCCTCTGCAGCTGAAGTCCTTCTCCCTGTTCCTGTTGTCATCTCTTTAATTCAGTAGTTGGAGCGGCCGATGGCCGCTGATACTACACTATTGGCGCATCAAGCAAGCAAGACACCAGACACTTCCAAGCGGAGCAAAAGCTCCTTCGGTGCTGTGCACTCCACAGCATGATGATACCGGACACTGAAGAATGGGCTTCCGGTTCTTTACAGGTAAGGAATTGTTATTTACTTGAATGTATTTTGATTGTTTTAAGATCCTTTTCATCAAACTTTAATTTCACGTATTTAATATTAATACCTATTTTAAGCATGGGAGTGCGGATTCAAGGGGGTATGGTTGATTTTCATGCTAGCCCTAACATATTCATTCTTTTTAGGTTGGATCTTTCACATATGTATAGACGCCAGGTAGTAGACGTTACCCAACAGCAACAAGGTAATCGACGACGGGTGTTGGTGAGTTGGCAATCTTTAGCTATGTTTTTAACGCGTTGACTGAAAACTATCGGATAACTGGAAGGTTGTTTACTTGCCTAAGAACAATACATATAATTTACAGTGTAATTTTAAAAACTAATATTCCTTATGAGTATGTATGTTGCGCTCTTTTTGTAATAGATCAGGGTTTCCCAAACTTGTTCATGCATCGACCCCTTGTTAGTATTTTCCAAGGCCATCGACCCCCTTTCAAAAATCCGAATAAATTCCTTAAGAAATGAAAATCTAACTAAAATTTTACAGCCGGTTTCGTTCACTTGTAATAAACAGTTCAATATGGATAATTATGAATGATCAGTTTCATTTGAAGAGGTCTATTGTCTCAAACATTGGGACTGCCTCGTACAAATTGTCAAAATACCTTGTAACAGTATTCTCCCCTTAAGTTCAAGTAATTGTTTTACCACAAAAAACTCGTTTCAATTTGTGTCTGATATTCGAAAATCACAACCTGGTAATAATTTGATAGTTTCGTAAATAAAGACTTTACATCAAAAGAATGTACCAATAGAAGGTTCTCTGAATTGTCTTGGAAAAAGATTAAGGGAATTTAATTTTTCCCAATTTGAAATTGATGATCTAATTTATCTCACTAAAGTTTGTTTATCGCAATGTTCATTTTCTTTTAATAATAAGTTTTATAAAATGTCTGACGGTCTAGCTATGGGCAACCCCCTAGTCCAATATTAAGTGATATATACATGCATTTTTTTGAAGAGAAACTTTTTAATTTGGTAAAATTTCCTTACTATACTCGTTATGTTGACGACTGTTTTGTTCTTACTTGAACCGAACCAAGATGTGAGTGGTGTTCTTGACCTTATGAACTCAATCGATCCCTTGATACAATATACTTACGAAGTTGAAGTTAATAACTGTTTACCCTTTTTGGATGTGTTGGTCATTCGTAACAATAACGAATTTATTACCACTGTATTTCGTAAACCTTTCTCTGTATCCCTTCCGCCCCATCATAATTCGAGTCACCCCTTTAACCAAAAAATTGCATCGTTTAATTCCTTGGTTTCCAGAGCTGTTAATTTCTGTTCGAATAGTGCCCTTCTAAAATCGGAAGTAAACTATATTAAAGCTGTAGCTATCGATCGTGTTTTTTGTCACACACTTATTGATCGTATCCTCAACAAAATTTTAAGGCACGCCCCTAATAATAAAAATAAAAAAACTGATCTTAATTTTAACAACTTAGCTGCTTAGTTGTTCTTCCTTATTTTAACGGTTTAAGTTTTCGTATTTCTAATATTCTCAAAAAATTCGGCTTTAGTACTGTATTCTCCCCTATAAACAAAATTGTTTCTACTAATCTTAAAGACCCCATTGAGATTTTGAATAGATGTGGTATTTATAGAGTATTTTGTTCGTGTGGTTTGTCCTATATCGGCCAAACCAGACGTGCTCTTAAATTTCGTGTAAAAGAACATGAGAACTACGTAAAAAACAGGAATTTGATAAGTCGTCTATAGCAAAACATGTGTGGAGTAGTAATCATAATTTTAACTTTTCTTCTGCTGTAATAATCAAAAATTGTAATAACATTCTAGATTTGGATTTTTTTTGAAGCTCATTACATTACCAAACACTCTGAATTTTCAGTCAATGTACCTTAAAGTACCTTTTCTTTCCCCGGTTTGGAAATAACGTTTGCATTATTCTAACCATTTCCCCAACCTTGTCTGCCTTCCTTCAAATTACCACGGTTCAATATTTTTGAACTTATTCTGTAACTGTAATTTTACCCTAGTTTGTTGGGTTTTTGCTATTGGTGTTTTGTGGTGGATCTGTGGTATAAGTTTGGTCTGTAAAGGATTTTTCCATCTTTGTAACACTGATGAAGGGAAGATAGATTCCTTAAGATGGAAAAATAAACCCTATTTATGCATTTAAACAATGCAATGAGGAAGTTGCATGATTTTTTTTATTTATTTAATCGATTCCTCTTGCAAAAATAAGCAACTACCCAAAATTTGAGGCCGATCGAGAAATTTTTTGATTGCCAAAAAAATTAACAAAAATCCCCTTTTTAAAAGCGCGCGAAAACGCCAAGAGTTTGGATGTGACGTCATCTTATATTAAACATTGTTGTAAAGCAATGGAGTTGATGGTATTATTGTTGACGTCATCTTATAGTTTAAACAATAAACGTTTTCAGTCACGTGTTTTTTCTCGACTTTTAAATTAAAATATTTAATTACCTGTACATTTTTTTGAAAAATTGACTAGATATTTCATTTTACCATACAAAAAACCATACGGAACACTTGTTTGTTTTTGAAAATCTGACACATGCAACTTCCTTATTGGAGTTTCCATCGGTAAGTTACTTCCAGTTGACGCCGTCCATAGTGATAGAATTATTAGCGGTTTAAAAATGCAGGAAACTACCACTTATTACTACTCTACTCTTACTAGGTTCACACGTTTATTGGGTGTAAATTAATTTTTCTCGTATTTTATCTTCTATGTAAAAAAACAGGTAATTTTAAATTGCCTAGTTCCCTTTAGACCAGTGCAGAAGCCTTTGAAAATGGTAAAAAAGAAAAAAATAATAGTAGGATGAAACACATTGGAAAAGGAAGAGAATATAACAAAAAAGAAAGGAAAAATAAATTACGGCCGATCTGAGGTCGGGAAAAGGAAGGGGGGGTTAAAAGGGGGTTTTTTAGAATAAAAAACGGTTTATCTCGATTTCCGGCAAAACTACAAGTCCTATGGAAAAAATTGAAATAGCGAAGTTGTAGGTAATAAAAAGATCTACAACTTTTGAATTCACATTTTTTTCACATAACCTCAAAATTTATGTGAAAAACTCAAATAATAAATTTTTTGGTTTTTAATTTTTATCTTTTACAAAAAAAATTTTTTTTTCACGAAATTCGGTGAAAACTTACCTTTTGATGTCCCAAATACACCTTAATTTTTTTCTATTTAAAATATTTATTTTTTCTCCTTTTTTTGGCTTGATATCGAAAAAGCACCCTAATTTTCATTCGAAAAATCTCACGTAAAAATATCTGCTTTTTTAAAAAAGTTGGTGGGCTTTTTGTTCGTTGAAATCTCTACTTTCCGATGGTGTAAAAAAATATATACATCACTATGGTAAATGTTCTCAGAAAATGCAAAGACACGGAAAACCCGAATCCGAAATTTTTTTAAAAATCAGTATGTACAATTTTGAGCTAGGGTAAACGCACCAGTACCAGGGCAGTTAAGGAAAATTTTGCATTCAATTTAATATAACTCCTTGGAAAAACAATCAAATGTCCGGCTACTACCACCTAATTAAATACCTAAAATTATCCTTAATAACATGTATGTTTTTAAAAATTATTTTAATAAACATTAAGCCACTAAATTTTACAATTTATGAATTTACTCCCATTGCACCAGTAGCCGTTCACTTTACCCCAATATCTGACCAATGTATGCACCATTATCCGTCCAGATAAAAAAACACATTTTTCGACTTTAAAAATTCTATTTTTCCTCAAAAAAATCTTAAATAACGATTAAAAAGTGAAACAAAACACCTTTTTAATGAACTATGTTTAATTTAAAATATTTAAAGGGTTTTTCAAAACGAAATTTTTGAATATTTGAAACGAATTTATATGAATAGTTTTAGTCTCTTTGATGGCATTTCTTCATCGGCAAACCTTCCCGATTTTAGTGGATCTTCGAAATCTTCAAGTCTAATAACACAGTCTTCGTTTACAATAATATTTTTATTCTGTGTTGGTTCTTCATCCACAGTTTCATCTTCCTCGTAGGTTTTTTCTTCCACATTGGAGCATTCAGTACCATGAAAATTGGAGCATAAATGTGTACATTTTAAGCCATGTTTTCAGCAGCCACGTTTTAAATTGTTGCATCCAGTTTCGCAGCTACAGCAAATGGTTTTGAGCAATATTTCTGGAATTAATTCATTTTCTGTAAATTTGGGCATAATTTCACGGTGATGTTGCTTCCAGCCCCAATCTGTTCCATCTGTTGCTGTCAGTTCTTTACCCAGCCAAGTTTGAAGCTGATATGCCCTGTAACAATGTTGTACTGCTGCTCCTTCTGTGGGTGGGAGATTTGCCAATATGAAAGATGATTTAATTTTTGCCAATTGATATTTTCGAAATCTTAATTGATTAAACGTTATATTATCATTTTTACTTTTATAAATAGATTTGATTAATTGTAATCCATTTTTTCGACATATTCTTTGTTTGCATCTTTTTTATAAAAAACACTGGCCAAATTTGACAAATTTTTTTCGTCTAATAAGGAATTTACGATACTTTTTTTTCCTTTTCCGGCAAATCCAGATGTTGTATCGCAACCAGAAAAACAATGCAGGAATGCAACGATATCTTTGAAGGATTCATATTTGAAGCTATTTGATGTGAAAAATGTATCTTCTACATTTCCAGAACCTGGCTTGAGAAAATAAATGTCCTGATTAGAATTTAATTGATTCAAAAGAACCAAAAGATCAATATCTTGACCCACAACAATGACAGTTTTGAAAAACCCTTTAAATTAAACAAAGTTCATTAAAAAAGGTGTTTTGTTTCACTTTTTAATCGTTATTTAAGATTTTTTTGAGGAAAAATAGAATTTTTAAAGTCGAAAAATGTGGTTTTTTTTATCTGGACGGATAATGGTGCATGCATTGGTCAGATATTGGGGTAAAGTGAACGGCTACTGGTGCAATGGGAGTAAATTCATAAATTGTAAAATTTAGTGGCTTAATGTTTATTAAAATAATTTTTAAAAACGTACATGTTATTAAGGATAATTTTAGGTATTTAATTAGGTGGTAGTAGCCGGACATTTGATTGTTTTTCCAAGGAGTTATATTAAATTGAATGCAAATTTTCCTTAACTGCCCTGGTACTGGTGCGTTTACCCGAGCTCAAAATTGTACATACTGATTTTAAAAAAAATTTCGGATTCGGGTTTCTTTCGTGTCTTTGCATTTTCTGAGAACATTTACCATAGTGATGTATATATTTTTTACACCATCGGAAAGTAGAGATTGCAACGAACAAAAAGCCCACCAACTTTTTTAAAAAAGCAGATATTTTGACGTGAGATTTTTCGAATGAAAATTAGGGTGCTTTTTCGATATCAAGCCAAAAAAAGGAGAAAAAATAAATATTTTAAATAGAAAGAATTAAGGTGTATTTGGGACATCAAAAGGTAAGTTTTCACCGAATTTCGTGAAAAAAAATTTTTTTTTGTAAAAGATAAAAATTAAAAACCAAAAAATTTATTATTTGAGTTTTTCACATAAATTTTGAGGTTATGTGAAAAAAATGTGAATACAAAAGTTGTAGATCTTTTTATTACCTACAACTTTGCCATTTCAATTTTTTCCATAGGACTTGTAGTTTTGCCGGAAATCGAGATAAACCGTTTTTTATTCTAAAAAAACCCTTTTTACCCCCCTTCCTTTTCCCGACCTCAGATCGGCCGTAATTTATTTTCCTTTCTTTTTTGTTATATTCTCTTCCTTTCCCAATGTGTTTCATCCTACTATTATTTTTTTTTGTTTCAAAAATTATCTACCCTGGACAACTTGAATTAATTTTGTACATGCCTTTTGACTTATACTCTCTAATTGCGTTTTGACTTGTACTCTCTAATTGCGTTTTGACTTGTACTCTCTAATTGCGTTTAGACTTGTACTCTTGCGTTTAGACTTGTACTCTTGCGTTTAGACTTGTACTCTTGCGTTTAGACTTGTACTCTTGCGTTTAGACTTGTACTCTTGCGTTTAGACTTGTACTCTTGCGTTTAGACTTGTACTCTTGCGTTTAGACTTGTACTCTTGCGTTTAGACTTGTACTCTTGCGTTTAGACTTGTACTCTTGCGTTTAGACTTGTACTCTTGCGTTTAGACTTGTACTCTTGCGTTTAGACTTGTACTCTTGCGTTTAGACTTGTACTCTTGCGTTTAGACTTGTACTCTTGCGTTTAGACTTGTACTCTTGCGTTTAGACTTGTACTCTTGCGTTTAGACTTGTACTCTTGCGTTTAGACTTGTACTCTTGCGTTTAGACTTGTACTCTTGCGTTTAGACTTGTACTCTTGCGTTTAGACTTGTACTCTTGCGTTTAGACTTGTACTCTTGCGTTTAGACTTGTACTCTTGCGTTTAGACTTGTACTCTTGCGTTTAGACTTGTACTCTTGCGTTTTGACTTGTACTCTTGCGTTTTGACTTGTACTCTTGCGTTTTGACTTGTACTCTTGCGTTTTGACTTGTACTCTTGCGTTTTGACTTGTACTCTTGCGTTTTGACTTTGATTTGCGATTTGACTGATGATTGTCTTGATTCGCAATTCGATTAATTTTTATAAGTCGTTGCTTTCTTGAAATTTTAAATAGATTCCACTAGTGAGCTTAGGAGATTGTGATGGACTAATATTTTAATTAAGACTAATATTTTTTCAGTGTCTATTAGTTTTTGTATAAGATGTACTGCCTAAATTTTTATTTCTAATTTGAATTAACTTGATACAAGACTTGATTTTCTATTTTCTATTTTCTATTTTCTATTTTCTATTTTCTATTTTCTATTTTCTATTTTCTATTTTCTATTTTCTATTTTCTATTTTCTATTTTCTATTTTCTATTTTCTATTTTCTATTTTCTATTTTCTATTTTCTATTTTCTATTTTCTATTTTCTATTTTCTATTTTCTATTTTCTATTTTCTATTTTCTATTTTCTATTTTCTATTTTCTATTTTCTATTTTCTATTTTCTATTTTCTATTTTCTATTTTCTATTTTCTATTTTCTATTTTCTATTTTCTATTTTCTATTTTCTATTTTCTATTTTCTATTTTCTATTTTCTATTTTCTATTTTCTATTTTCTATTTTCTATTTTCTATTTTCTATTTTCTATTTTCTATTTTCTATTTTCTATTTTCTATTTTCTATTTTCTATTTTCTATTTTCTATTTTCTATTTTCTATTTTCTATTTTCTATTTTCTATTTTCTATTTTCTATTTTCTATTTTCTATTTTCTATTTTCTATTTTCTATTTTCTATTTTCTATTTTCTATTTTCTATTTTCTATTTTCTATTTTCTATTTTCTATTTTCTATTTTCTATTTTCTATTTTCTATTTTCTATTTTCTATTTTCTATTTTCTATTTTCTATTTTCTATTTTCTATTTTCTATTTTCTATTTTCTATTTTCTATTTTCTATTTTCTATTTTCTATTTTCTATTTTCTATTTTCTATTTTCTATTTTCTATTTTCTATTTTCTATTTTCTATTTTCTATTTTCTATTTTCTATTTTCTATTTTCTATTTTCTATTTTCTATTTTCTATTTTCTATTTTCTATTTTCTATTTTCTATTTTCTATTTTCTATTTTCTATTTTCTATTTTCTATTTTCTATTTTCTATTTTCTATTTTCTATTTTCTATTTTCTATTTTCTATTTTCTATTTTCTATTTTCTATTTTCTATTTTCTATTTTCTATTTTCTATTTTCTATTTTCTATTTTCTATTTTCTATTTTCTATTTTCTATTTTCTATTTTCTATTTTCTATTTTCTATTTTCTATTTTCTATTTTCTATTTTCTATTTTCTATTTTCTATTTTCTATTTTCTATTTTCTATTTTCTATTTTCTATTTTCTATTTTCTATTTTCTATTTTCTATTTTCTATTTTCTATTTTCTATTTTCTATTTTCTATTTTCTATTTTCTATTTTCTATTTTCTATTTTCTATTTTCTATTTTCTATTTTCTATTTTCTATTTTCTATTTTCTATTTTCTATTTTCTATTTTCTATTTTCTATTTTCTATTTTCTATTTTCTATTTTCTATTTTCTATTTTCTATTTTCTATTTTCTATTTTCTATTTTCTATTTTCTATTTTCTATTTTCTATTTTCTATTTTCTATTTTCTATTTTCTATTTTCTATTTTCTATTTTCTATTTTCTATTTTCTATTTTCTATTTTCTATTTTCTATTTTCTATTTTCTATTTTCTATTTTCTATTTTCTATTTTCTATTTTCTATTTTCTATTTTCTATTTTCATCGCGTACCCGAACAGGTAAAGATAAAACCCGGGCGGCTGCGCCTCGAGCATGACTCAGGTTGGGTGCTCGTCGGCGCTAGCCGACCCGTTAAGATTTCGCGCGAAATCTCGCCGGGCGGCTGCGCCTCGAGCATGACTCAGGTTGGGTGCTCGTCGGCGCTAGCCGACCCGTTAAGATTTCGCGCGAAATCTCGCCGGGCGGCTGCGCCTCGAGCATGACTCAGGTTGGGTGCTCGTCGGCGCTAGCCGACCCGTTAAGATTTCGCGCGAAATCTCGCCGGGCGGCTGCGCCTCGAGCATGACTCAGGTTGGGTGCTCGTCGGCGCTAGCCGACCCGTTAAGATTTCGCGCGAAATCTCGCCGGGCGGCTGCGCCTCGAGCATGACTCAGGTTGGGTGCTCGTCGGCGCTAGCCGACCCGTTAAGATTTCGCGCGAAATCTCGCCGGGCGGCTGCGCCTCGAGCATGACTCAGGTTGGGTGCTCGTCGGCGCTAGCCGACCCGTTAAGATTTCGCGCGAAATCTCGCCGGGCGGCTGCGCCTCGAGCATGACTCAGGTTGGGTGCTCGTCGGCGCTAGCCGACCCGTTAAGATTTCGCGCGAAATCTCGCCGGGCGGCTGCGCCTCGAGCATGACTCAGGTTGGGTGCTCGTCGGCGCTAGCCGACCCGTTAAGATTTCGCGCGAAATCTCGCCGGGCGGCTGCGCCTCGAGCATGACTCAGGTTGGGTGCTCGTCGGCGCTAGCCGACCCGTTAAGATTTCGCGCGAAATCTCGCCGGGCGGCTGCGCCTCGAGCATGACTCAGGTTGGGTGCTCGTCGGCGCTAGCCGACCCGTTAAGATTTCGCGCGAAATCTCGCCGGGCGGCTGCGCCTCGAGCATGACTCAGGTTGGGTGCTCGTCGGCGCTAGCCGACCCGTTAAGATTTCGCGCGAAATCTCGCCGGGCGGCTGCGCCTCGAGCATGACTCAGGTTGGGTGCTCGTCGGCGCTAGCCGACCCGTTAAGATTTCGCGCGAAATCTCGCCGGGCGGCTGCGCCTCGAGCATGACTCAGGTTGGGTGCTCGTCGGCGCTAGCCGACCCGTTAAGATTTCGCGCGAAATCTCGCCGGGCGGCTGCGCCTCGAGCATGACTCAGGTTGGGTGCTCGTCGGCGCTAGCCGACCCGTTAAGATTTCGCGCGAAATCTCGCCGGGCGGCTGCGCCTCGAGCATGACTCAGGTTGGGTGCTCGTCGGCGCTAGCCGACCCGTTAAGATTTCGCGCGAAATCTCGCCGGGCGGCTGCGCCTCGAGCATGACTCAGGTTGGGTGCTCGTCGGCGCTAGCCGACCCGTTAAGATTTCGCGCGAAATCTCGCCGGGCGGCTGCGCCTCGAGCATGACTCAGGTTGGGTGCTCGTCGGCGCTAGCCGACCCGTTAAGATTTCGCGCGAAATCTCGCCGGGCGGCTGCGCCTCGAGCATGACTCAGGTTGGGTGCTCGTCGGCGCTAGCCGACCCGTTAAGATTTCGCGCGAAATCTCGCCGGGCGGCTGCGCCTCGAGCATGACTCAGGTTGGGTGCTCGTCGGCGCTAGCCGACCCGTTAAGATTTCGCGCGAAATCTCGCCGGGCGGCTGCGCCTCGAGCATGACTCAGGTTGGGTGCTCGTCGGCGCTAGCCGACCCGTTAAGATTTCGCGCGAAATCTCGCCGGGCGGCTGCGCCTCGAGCATGACTCAGGTTGGGTGCTCGTCGGCGCTAGCCGACCCGTTAAGATTTCGCGCGAAATCTCGCCGGGCGGCTGCGCCTCGAGCATGACTCAGGTTGGGTGCTCGTCGGCGCTAGCCGACCCGTTAAGATTTCGCGCGAAATCTCGCCGGGCGGCTGCGCCTCGAGCATGACTCAGGTTGGGTGCTCGTCGGCGCTAGCCGACCCGTTAAGATTTCGCGCGAAATCTCGCCGGGCGGCTGCGCCTCGAGCATGACTCAGGTTGGGTGCTCGTCGGCGCTAGCCGACCCGTTAAGATTTCGCGCGAAATCTCGCCGGGCGGCTGCGCCTCGAGCATGACTCAGGTTGGGTGCTCGTCGGCGCTAGCCGACCCGTTAAGATTTCGCGCGAAATCTCGCCGGGCGGCTGCGCCTCGAGCATGACTCAGGTTGGGTGCTCGTCGGCGCTAGCCGACCCGTTAAGATTTCGCGCGAAATCTCGCCGGGCGGCTGCGCCTCGAGCATGACTCAGGTTGGGTGCTCGTCGGCGCTAGCCGACCCGTTAAGATTTCGCGCGAAATCTCGCCGGGCGGCTGCGCCTCGAGCATGACTCAGGTTGGGTGCTCGTCGGCGCTAGCCGACCCGTTAAGATTTCGCGCGAAATCTCGCCGGGCGGCTGCGCCTCGAGCATGACTCAGGTTGGGTGCTCGTCGGCGCTAGCCGACCCGTTAAGATTTCGCGCGAAATCTCGCCGGGCGGCTGCGCCTCGAGCATGACTCAGGTTGGGTGCTCGTCGGCGCTAGCCGACCCGTTAAGATTTCGCGCGAAATCTCGCCGGGCGGCTGCGCCTCGAGCATGACTCAGGTTGGGTGCTCGTCGGCGCTAGCCGACCCGTTAAGATTTCGCGCGAAATCTCGCCGGGCGGCTGCGCCTCGAGCATGACTCAGGTTGGGTGCTCGTCGGCGCTAGCCGACCCGTTAAGATTTCGCGCGAAATCTCGCCGGGAATCGCATTTTTTGCATCCGAAAATTAGGGGTTTTTATCATTATTTAATAATAAAATTAATGAATAAATAATAAAATAATAATAATTTAATAATTAAATTATTTATTACAGCAAAGTTTATAGGACAATAGTTTAATTTATCAATATATATGGATCAGATATTAAAATTTTAAAATATTATGTAAGCAAAACATCTTTAGCTAAACCTTTTCTATAACAGTATTTGTTACATATTTACTAAAGGTGAGGTAAGAGGTGAATTTTTCTCAGACACAAATTTAGTTAGGGGATATCCATAAATTAAATGAGGTCAAAAAATAGGGGGGGGGAGAGGTTTGGAAAAATCTCATCAAATCTCACCAAGTGGGGAGGGGGGTCGATTAAAATCTCACGTCATTTTTTAAGTTAGAAGTTATACGATTTTCGTTTTTAAGAGAAAGGAATAATACCCACAGATATGATACTGTTGTTATTTTTAGGCGGAATAATGTCCTTTTCCCCCACATCATTAATAATGGAAAAGTTTTAAGTGCTTTGAAGCACAAAATGCAACTTAATAGGATAGAAAATTATTTTTAAAGGTTGTAAGTAAATCTCACATGTGGGGGAAGGGGGTCCAGCGTCCAGCAAAATCTCACTAAATCTCACCAAGGGGGGAGGGGGCCAGATTTTGGAAAAAACACCTCACGTAATTTATGGATGTCCCCTAGGAAGCAAAGATTTACTCAATATGTTTCCCCGAGACTAAAATAATATCATACGCGCCAAAATTTATCTTTTCTATTTCAATCTCCCTGGATTTACCGAATATCATACATTCATACAATGACCAAATATGTAAAATACTACCTATGTATAGAAACATAACAAAGGTGTGTATTGTACTGTAAAAGGGATCCTGCATACACTATTTGGGGTGCTTGAAAGATGAAGCTCAAATATACGAAGGCTGGTCCGCCGGTTGTGTTAGCATTCCTGGCATTTTGTTCCCCAACATAATGCACGTCGAATGCACCCAGAATTCGGAAATAAAACAAGCACGTGGCCCTCACTGATGCCAAGTAAAGGTAAAGCGTTTTTGGCAGGATTGAATTAAATGACCTTTTTTTATTTCTCGTGCAAACACGTACTTTTTATATTACACAGAACATTTTTAGCGTAAAAATGTATCATGATATGCCATGTTATTTGTTTGCAATTTGAGTCCATTTACGTTATAGTTATATATTAATTTTATTCTTACTAATTACTTTTTGTAAAGTGGCTCTTAAGAAAATTACATTAATTTAAATGTTTATTATGTTTGTTTATAAATAGTACATTTTTACATATTCGTTATAAAAAATGCCAGAGTAACTATAGCAATTATTTCTAAATCAGGCACTTGTCTGAAAACAGGTAAATTCTATCGAAAAAAGAGAAACTACGCAGCATTTGATGTTCTAAAAAGTTTTACTATAGGTAATATTTACTATAGAAGAAAATGTTCTGTTATTTGTCAAAAAATTTTTCCATTTTCTCTATAAAGGTAATTTAATATTCTTTTTTTGTAGTTGGTAGTTCTGGTAGCTCAAATAAGATGTTTAAGGAAAGCTCCTTACAAGGTAATGAATTCAGTGTATTTTCAATACTTAGATATAATTTTTAATTTTATTAGTTAGCACTAAGACTTATACTTGTAGCTTATCGAATTGCATAACATTTATTACGGATTCTTTTCATAATCGAATAAGTTTCTCTGTTAGTTTTTGAAGGATATTTTCTAACATAACAACGTTTACATTCATAAAAACACACATTCTTTATTGCAACTTAAATTGTTTATATACGTGTACATTATCAAAACCCAGAAATAAGTCTGCCTTACAACAACTCTGAAGTATTTTCTTCTTTCGAAACAATCGAAAAAAGATGTTTCATATGATATGCCTCTCCAGATAATCTGACAAGCTAATGGTGTATAAAATAACATGAAATGATATTTTATCTGGGATTCTATTAACCAGACCTTTCTTAATTCTTTTTATATATTTCGCCTGTTAATAATAGTTTGCTTATCTTTCAATATGTCACTTTGTAATGTCAGGATTATACGTAATTTTTCCCGAAGTGTTCAGTGGTCTTGACAAATCTTTTGAGAGTTATTAAAGCTCTGAAATAGTCTTGTTTCACAAAAATGGTTTTAAAGAAACAGAATATGGTCTGTAAGAGTGGCCGCGGGTGTTCAAGTATGTCCAAACGAAAAAAAATAACAATCAAACACTCATAATCTAACTTTATTAGAAAACATTTTATGACAATGTTAACATGCAAAGAATAAGTTTATCGTATGTGTTTCTAAGGTCTATAGCAATATTTTCTATATTATAAGTATACAGGGTGTTTCAAAATTGCGTTGCACGGCTTTTATTCGGAACCAACACCTCCTAGGGTCACGGAAGTAAGGTCTACTCCTAGGTAAGTGAGCCTGGAGAATCCATTGAGATGACTTACAGCGCCCCTAGCAGCGAAATTAAAAAGTTAAAAAAATTAATTTAAAAACTAAAGGAGATAGAGCAAAAACCTCAGTGAGAATATTGTTGCCAACGTCAAGAAAAACTCAGTGAAAAAAATTTGATCAAAATATCTTGAATATTCGCGGAGATATTAGCATGTGAAAATAGCACTTTTTCAGGGGTAAAAAAATAAAAAGTTCGCATGTTTGCAAATTTTTTTGATTATTTGATTAAATTTTGTGTTCTTTCAACTGAAAAAACACAAAACTACACAATAACACTGAAAAATTTAGAAATATGCAAACTTTTTGTTTTTTGACCCCTGGAAAAAGTGCTAATATCTCCACAAATATTCAAGATATTTTGATCAAATTTTTTTCAGTGAGTTCTTCTTGAAGTTGGCAACAATACTCTCACTGAGGTTTTTGCTACATCTCCTTTAGTTCTTAAAATAATTTTTTTAACTTTTTAATTTTGCCGCTAGGGGCGCTGTAAGCAGAGGCGTAACTAGACGTCGGCCCCCGCCGACGGCCTCACACTTTAAGGGCCTCGCCAGAATTTAACTATTTGATTCCATGTTTAACTCAGTGGTTTAAATACAAAGATATAATGTCTGTTCAATTACGTTTTTTAAAATGTCTTCATGTTTCTGGAGCCCGTGCGCGAGGCCCTTTTTACCGACTTCAAACAGGAGGAGGTTATCAATTCGTCGGCTATAAATGTTAAATCTTTGCAACCGCTTTTTTTCATGTTCTAATGGACCGATTTGGCCTCGGTTTTTTTATTATATTAGGAATGATTCCAAGTTAGTCCCAGTTTAATTAGAAAGCCCTCTAGCGGATACCAGCGGAGTTACTATCTCGAAAACTATTAGAGATACGGATAAACTGATTAAACTTTTTATGTACTTGCAATCAGATATCTCTGGTTAGTTGACAAACCTTTTGTTTTAAGATCCAGGAAGCCAATGAAATAAAAATTTTCAAGTAGAGGAATAAATTTCAATAGTATATTAGGTAAGGTATCTTAAAAGTAATAAAGATAGGTGGAGGGGACACCATTTAGCATTTAAAATATATTAAAATAAATGTCTGAAGAAGGGACAATTAAAGTGCAAAAGGATATTATTTGTTAATTATTAAACACATTATTTGTTAATTTTCTAGCCTTGTCTTATGCAAAATTGCAATGCATATTTGCATACACTATAAATATTTTTATTGTGTGGACAGTTTCATCTCATCTGAGAACAGTCACTTTTTTAAGAGTCTTACTTTACTTTATGTTATTATTTGAAAAAATATTTCAAGCAGAAAGTTTCTTTTATAATTACGTCAGAAACAGGTAAAAAATAACAGGCCCCCCCAAATCCGGACTTGGGTGTGCCAAAACAGGCTAAAACCCTGTTTTTTAGGGTCAAATTTCCAAAAACTTTCTGGGGGAGGACCCCCAAACCCCCTTTGTACTTTGAACTTTATTATTCAAAACTTTTTTAATAATATCAAAATCCTAAAAAAAATACTTGTCCAAAATTAGGACTGGGTGGGATATTTCTCTTGTTCTCAGTTTATTCATTCCCTCTCGCCCCAACTTTGTTTTTTACTTAGCTTCATTAAATAGTTAAAATTATGCCATCCTTTTTTTTATTAATTTATATTAATGCATGCATTTTTCCTATTTGCAAGTTTCAATTATTACTTACAGGTGTTTCAGTGTCGAAATAGTACGCTTTTGTCGTTTTAAACCCAATAAATGCTACTTAATTATTTTTTCTTTGACATATTCTTAAAGAGGACCTTAAAATTGACTTCATGTTGAATTTTCAAGCAATTCTCTAAATATTTAAGGGCTTTACAGAATCGGAAAAAAAACGGTATTTCGAGAAAAAAACACAAGTCCGAAAAAGCCTAATAATTGGTATTTAATTTAAAGTTTGAATTTTTTAAAATTTTTATTATCGTAGTAGAGTAATTTGGAAAGCTTTTTCCAGAAATTCGAGTTGCCATGGTGTTTCTGACGTCATCGAGGAATTTTCAAACACAAAAGTGATTAACTTTTCATCATAGGAATCCGATACGTTTTTCGGGCTATGAGAAAAAGAAGGAAAGAGTAAAAATATGGATAGACCACCAAGTGTTTTACATCATCGGATTCACATCATTTAGTAGATTAAGAATATGTAAAGCATAAGGGGATTTTCTCCCTATTTCGGGAGTTTTTCCGGTTTTATTGGAAAATTTTAATTGGGTGACACGTCCTTAATTTTAGAGGTAGGGTTCTCAAATTTTAGTATGTGTATCTCCTTAATATTTCCTATTGAATTATGTATGAAACTAAGAGTTTGGACCCATATTTAGAGGTTTTAGAACCACATGCTCGTTTTCATTTTCACTTTTTAACGCCTCTAACTCCTTTTCTCCAGAAGAAATGGAGTCTCTCTAACAAGTTTCAAAGAGTTCTTCAAGAATATGGTTATTAATAAGCTCTACAACAATTATTTAGGGAGAAATTTGTGAAAAACTGTCTTGAAAAGCTAAAAAATAAGTTTTCTGGATTGCGCAATTTTTATACCACGTCTTAGTTGAACCTATTGTTGGAAACAACTTTTCTTACGCTTTCAGAAAATATAAACCACTAAGCTAGGATTCTAATATATCCGGAGCTATTCAGCGTCAAAGTCAGAACATGTAGGCTTAACGTGCCACGAGGCATCCGTTCGATCAAGGACAAGTAAAAAATGTCTTCAATTTATGAAACCTTTAATTACCCTTTTAGCATGCAAAATAACTGCAAATTAAACATATTTTAAATAAATTTTTAATCAACACTAAATTTAAGACGACATCCAATATCACAGCGAGTATTGTTTTTCTGACCTTGATTGTATCATCATTATCTGATGCCGGATAATACCAGATCTCTGACATTATCTTAGCAAATTTCCTTTTTTTACAACAGGAATGTCGGGTAACATCGATAGATGTCGGAAAAGACGAATTCCGAAAATTCAACATCTATCAGTGCTCTACGATGTTAGACGGTATCAGACGGTATTCAAGAGGGGGTAGTTTTCATAAAGGCTTATATCATCAAAAATATGTGTTCCGGTGTTAATATGCAACCCGAGTTAGTTTTAAAAAAATACTTTTAAGTGTAAGGGTATTTTTTTAAGTTCAAATAATTTAAAGTTGACCTGTACATTTTGAAAGAGATAGAAGGATATTTCACCCCTTAATTTTTTAGGGGTGAACAGTGATAATTAAGAAAAGTTAAGATAACACTTTATTTAAAAAAAGGTTGTTAAGCAATATTAAGTCCTAAAATATTTTGAAAAAATACTTTTGCCAGTTCTAAAATTATAAATTTTCTCGGGTCCAAAAATGGCATTTATATGACGCTATTTAAGAAAAGCATAATGTACAATTTTGCTTCTTTAAAATAAAGTCATTTATCATCAGCCAATATTGTATCTACGACAAAATGATTTGATAACACTGCCAAATATCGGCCAATACCATTTCTACGGCAATAAGTTTACAATGCTGCCGAACATCGGCCAGTATCATTTCTACGACATATTTATCTTCTTTTTCTAACATTGGTCCCCCATCACCGTATAATAACGGCCAATATCATCACAGCAATATTTAATTTACGATATTGGCCAGTATTTGTCAAAATCCTTTCTCTGCCATTATTTTCGTATTTTTATCAAAATTAGGGTAAAAAGCTTAGTTTTCAATTTTTACACTTATTTTTCACTTATAACATGTAATTAAAATTGGTTTTAATGTGTTCCTAATTATGAAAAATTACACAATGCCAAAAAATACTGGCCAATATCGTTATTACGATGTCCGATATTATACGATGTTCGCGATATTGGCCATCAGTATTCGCACGCAGTTGGCCAATATTTTTGTGTTACCTGGGATACGGAAGCTTTGTAGTAAGACATAAAAAATTATAAAAATACACGACCAACCCTAATTTGAACGGAGAATTTTATAACGTTTTTGTCAATTGAATATAATACTGAATACTCAATGTCAATATGAAAGTACGGGATAAGACAAATTACATGAATTCATATTTAGAAAAGGCATCAATAGCGCTAAAGAGAATAAAGTCGGCCAAGAATTTCAAAACATAGACTAAAATTTAAGGCATAAAACTTTTATTGATAGGAAATTTTTAAAAAGATAATATTTTAAATATGTGACTAAAAACAACTCGTAATAAATATCAAAAAATTAAAAATAGAAGGAGAAAGTGCCGTTTAAAAAAACTATTTAAAAATAAATTATTACATTTTGACAAAAGGGGAGGTACGCCTTATCTTTACATCCTTTACATCAGAGGTTCTCAAACTGTGGGATTTTCTGGGGGAGGACCCCCAACCCCCCTTTAATACAGCCTTTCTTATATAAAATTCTTTTATAACACAACTTCTACCTAAAAAAAAACGGAAAAAACTACTTTGGACCATAAATACATGGAAGGGTTGAGGGCTAATTTTGGGCCCCTCCTGAAGTAAATTTCATAATACACTGCTGGCTACTTCTTATGTTTGCACCTTTTCCCCAAAAAAGATTTTAACCTTTTTTTTAGTGCCCGAATCTTTTTTAGCTTGCTAGGGGTGCCGCGGCTGAAAAAGTTTGAGAACCCCTGCTTTACATTTCTGGTCATAGTATACTATACCACACAAAAGTTTCTTTAACTAATTATACAATACAATTGAAGCCAAAACAGTTCTATCAAATTGAGCCTTTATAAAATCGGAATAACAATCACTCATTCAATAATTTAATTGCTATAAAGTTGTTGAATAAAGTAGTTCTTAGTCACTAAAACTTACCATTTGTGGAGAGATGTCGGTATTATTAGTATCACTATAAAACAGCAAATCAGTGTAAAAAAACGAGACAAGTCAAACGTTGGAAAGAAAATCAACTAAATTTTTTACTATACTCAGTTGCAACTTAACTTGAGCCTGTAAAAATATGCTGAGAGCAACCAAAGAAAGTAGTTCCCCGCGTGTGGTGTCGGAATTTTGAGTGAAATTAAGAGATTCAATTTTAAAGTTTGATTAGTTTTTTTAGTCGATGTATATTAAGCGTCTTTTCATCCCAATTTGCATAAAATGTTCAGTATTATTATTTCTTCAAGTGGCGTAACACGTAGTAGTACAACTCGCTCTCAAACTCGCCAGCCAATAAGAGCTTCTAGCAACCCAGCAGGCTTTCTATTTACTCAGATTTTCTTCCGCGCGGCCGTGACGTCAGGATCAACTTAAGTTGCAATTGAGCAGCTTGGCATATGTACAACATGCTCCGCCTACAAGTTTTGACCATCCCACTGCCAACAAATAGATGTTATCCCCTCCCAATATGGGATTGCCAATCGCTTGAAAAGTGATCGATGCATTGAAGTTATCATTTAACGAGTTGTTATACAGGGTGATTCAGAAATAATCATCAATAATTGGGGGGAGGTAGAGGGGCCCTAGACGAGCATATTTCGAATAGGGATGGTGGGGCGCAGCCTTACCGTTAAAGAGCTAGGACCTAATGTAGTGCGAGCGCGTTTCAAAAGGTCGTTTTTAGAAGGCCCGTGTGACGAAAAAAACATAATAAAATGAAAAACATTATTGCATGAGGTACAAGAGTATCCGTACTACTTAAATCCTCAATGTGATAGAAATTGGACCACTTGCTAAACCGTGGGGTGAGTTTTAAAACATGCAATATTAATCTCTTAGTCAAAAAATGGAGTTCCCTTAATGGTATTTAGAAAAATGATGATGGGGAAGGAATTTTCAATGATCAAGCAGTTTCAATGATCAGTGTTTTACGATCATTGAAAATTCCTTCCCCGATCATCAATTTTTTAAATACCATTAAGGGAACTCCATTCTTTGACTAAAAGATTAATATTGCACTTTTGAAACTAACTCCACGGTTTAGAAAGCGGTTCAAATTCTATCGAATTCATGGTGTAAGTAGTAGGGATACTTCCTTACCTCCTGCAATAGATTTTTTCATTTTATTATGTTTTTGTTTCGTCACACGGACCTTCTAAAAATGGCCTTTTGAAACGCACTCGCACTGCATTAGGTCCTACCTCTTTAACGTTAAGGCTGCGCCCCACCATCCCTATTCGAAATATGCTTGTCTAGGGCCCCTCTACCTCTCCCCCAATTATTGATGATTATTTCTGAATCACCCTGTATAGTCTAAGCGGTACACGACGAAAAAGGGCGAAACACTGCACTTTTTGATGATGCTAAGCCACTTGGTACACTGATTCCTGGGACCATAAGAATGAGTTATCGATCAGGAGTCCGCCTCAATTTCCCTTAGAATTTAAAATATTTAACTTTTTGTGAAATTTTTAAATTCGCGTTTTACATCTTAACTATCAAACTTTTTAACATATAAGGTGACTTTTCTATACAATTTGACGTCGTAGATTACAAATATGAAGTCAAAAATTTCATAAAGATGCTATTTGATATGTTTTTTTGAAAAAAAATAAATTTTAAAATTTAAAAACTTCAAAAACACAATGTTAAACATAAGTTGGTATCATAAAATTTTTACCAGATATTAAGCTATTTGTAACTACAAAAAATCCAAAATTTCAAAGCTTTACCTTTATTATTCACCGAGATATGAAACTTTAAATTCGGAAAATTTTCAAAATGAGGCCATGCTTGATGCGACAACTCATCGAAAACTTCCCATAACTCGGTAAATTATTCTTCAAAATGAATAGTTAAAATCTTTTTTGAAAGAAAAGTAATGCCACTACACTATTAAGACATTAAAATAGCAATTAAACCACTTTAAGTTGGTTTTAAATAAACTCTAAGACAGATTAATACTTCACTACGAGAAGCATTTTAAAATCTTTATTTTTTATTAAATGTTCACCCTGATATAAATATGCGACATTAAACCATTCAAAAGAAAATTTTGCCTTAAAAGCGCCTGGGTGCAAACGCGAAAATACCTAATAAACGCGCGCTTCAAATAAACTTTTTCTGTCAAAGAATCTCAAAACTTCATTAACAAAATCACAATCACCAACTTCAGACGCACTGTGGGGTCAAGCTGATCGAATTATTACCACCTTACCTTCACCAGAAAATTGGGGTTTGGAGAAAGAAAGAAAACGATGTGTGGAGCCCTAAATGACTGACTAAACAGCAATTTGGCTTTCTTGTCGAGAACTTCTAAAATGTGGATGTAAGAAAGAATGTCTGTCAAGGTGTTCCTGAAAATCTTCAGGAATACCATGTACACTAATGTGCCTGAATTGTAGAGGCGAACGCCAAAATTCAGAGGAAAACCTATTTAACCTTTTACGTTAAATTCAAGAATTAAATCAAATACTTTTGAATTAGTGCAAAAAGAATAAATAAAATAATTTGAAATCCTTAAAAGGCTATCTAATACATTTAACTCTTTATATAGTAATTAATGAAATTCTTATCTTAGTGTTGTAATTACCTACTGAAAGGAGTATAGGCAATGTACATGCTTTATTTTTTTTAAATCTAGCTAATATAGAAAATATACTAATTCTCAAGAGAGGCATAATACGTTTCTTAAAAGAAAACAAAATTATTCATCGATCATGGACAACATTTAATATGTTTTTTTACAGGAAAAATATATCTTCTCTTTGACTCTCATTTAAAATAAGAAAAAACCTTCCTTATTAACTAACTTATCAAATCCAAATATGTGTACGGTGATTATTAATGAAAGATTTGGATGCATTTTACTTTCCCGTTATTCTCAATATGTAACAAATGTAAAGATATTGAAACTAATAATAAAGTTGTAGGTAAAGTAAACAAGCACTTGTGACTTGTGTGTGAAAATACTACAAGTTTCTTCTAAGTTGAAAATAGTATTATTCATTATAAGGCTGGTATAATTTAAGTAGTCTCTTAGCAAACTAGCAGGACGCTTACAGTCTCAATTCGTTTTATATACTGATTAAAAACTAAATGCTTAAAGTTTAAATGGTGTTATGTATCACCATATAGGAAATGATTAGATGTATTACTCTTACACGATTTTCAAATACACAATAGGGTGGGTCAAAAATATTTTTTTCACATTTTCCCAGGGACACAGCGACAAAAGGGTGCCAAATGGTCTTAAACTAACATGTGTAAAATATTATTCGATTATAATAACTCTTTTTGCCTCCGGATTGGCCTCAAAGTTTCGATTAATATAGTAATTTCATGTAAAAATGGACGAACGAAAATCAAGCTTTTACCTCGATTGCACAAATCCGTCATGAATATAAATGTGCACAATGGTATAAAAATCATCATTGAAGACTATAAAATAATTATAAATGAAACCAGAGTTAAAATACTTGAGTTGTAATACAACATATTTTGAAATATCTCAATGGTTAGAACTGGCAATCAAAAATTTCTTGCTGGAATCATTAAAATGTGCGAAACCTTTATTGTCGGTTGAGTAGGATGGTAAAAACATTAAATTTTAATAAAAATGGATATGTCAGAAGGTGGGTACCTTTTTTGGGTTATAGGTTTCAACCCCAAGGAAAACATTTGGATAATAGTTTAAAAGTTGGGATTTCCTTGAAATTTCTTGGCATATTAGGAATAGTCCATCCCAAGTGTCCCCATATGATTCCCTAATGTCCAAAAATAAATTAAAACCACATTTTAAGAGTCAAATTTTGAAATATTTTCTTAAGAAGTGCGGTAGATCCCAGTTTTCAGCTTAAAGCTCAGTATTATCCCGTAAGTTTTTAAATAAGTTACATTACTTTTCAAAACTCACTTGTAATTATCCTTAACAGTTAAATTTGTGATATTTTAACTTTTATGAACGCATAAGGGAATGCTAAGAAGCTATTTTGAGTCAATCCTCAAAGAAGTATAATTTCATGGGCCTGGGTTTCAGTCTATTGCTATAGCAAAATATTAGGTAAATCATAACTGAGCGAATCATAACTGATATTGCCTATGAACGAACTATCCATTCGACAATTGTTTCATTATATTTTTGCGATCATATTTGGATCCCAAGACCAGCCAGTGAAATAACTGTCCGCTGAATTTCGAAAGCGCGGCATATTTATGAAAAATACAACTGTTTCTATTTTGAAAAATTAAAAATACCGTTTTATACTGACCAAACTTGAGGGAGAATGTATATGAACAACCAATATTTAAAATTTGTACCACTGACAATCCACTGTTTGTTGGCAAAAAAGAGATTCATATTCTACGGATCTTGTTAATATGATAGCATATTATATTGCCACTTTGACAGTTGTTTTTGTATTAATAATGCACGAAGGTGACTAATGTGATTAAAACTGCTTTTAAATACCCTTATTTGTGAACTTTAAAGAGTTATCGACAAAAAATTTAATTAATAAAATTTTTAAAAACTATGAAAAATTACATATTTTTGTTCTATTTGAGGCCAATCCGGATTCAAAAAGAGTTATTATAATGGAATAATATTTTACACATGTTAGTTTGAGACCATTTGGCACCCTTTTCTTGCTGTGCCCGATAGAATTTGTAAAAAATTTTTTTCGCCATAGGAAAATGACCCACCCTAATACACAACGATTACTAATTGTTAATTGTTAAAAAGTGTTCGGTAAGTTTGAATGTATATAACATATTCTAATATATTATTAATCTCATTCTCATTGATATTTGATGTTTTAACGCAGTAAGTAAAGGTTTGTCAAGAAAATACTCATTTGAAAGATAATTTCTAACCTGAAAAATTGCATTTTAAGCATTTTTTTTCTGATACAAAAATAAGTGATGCTTGTTTTTTAAACTTGAAGTTAAGTGGCTAAAAATGTTGTTAGAAAATCATAATAGAAAGAAAAATAATTTCTTTGACGAAGATTCTTTGACAGAAAAAGTTTATTTGAAGCGCGCGTTTATTAGGTATTTTCGCGTTTGCACCCAGGCGCTTTTAAGGCAAAATTTTCCTTTGAATGGTTTAATGTCGCATATTTATATCAGGGTGAACATTTAATAAAAAATTTAGAATAATTTTTCACCAAGAAAGCATTTTTTTAAAGCTTTTAAAATGCTTCTCATAGTAAAGTATTAATCTGTCTTAGAGTTTATTTAAAACCAACTTAAAATGGTTTAATTGCTATTTTAATGTCTTTTAATAGTGTAGTGGCATTACTTTTCTTTCAAAAAAGGTTTTAACTATTCATTTTGAAGAATAATTTACCGAGTTATGGGAAGTTTTCGATGAGTAGTCGCATCAAGCATGGCCGCCATTTTGAAAATTTTCCGAATTTAAAGTCTCATATCTCGGTGAATAATAAAGGTAAAGCTTTGAAATTTTGGATTTTTTGTAGTTACAAATAGCTTAATATCTGGTAAAAATTTTATGATACCAACTTATGTTTAACATTGTGTTTTTGAAGTTTTTAAATTTTAAAATTTAGTTTTTTTCAAAAAAACATATCAAATAGCATCTTTATGAAATTTTTGACTTCATATTTGTAATCTACGACCTCAAATTGTATAGAAAAGTCACCTTATATGTTAAAAAGTTTGATAGTTAAGATGTAAAACGCGAATTTAAAAATTTCACAAAAAGTTAAATATTTTAAATTCTAAGGGAAATTGAGGCGGACTCCTGATCGATAACTCATTCTTATGGTCCCAGGAATCAGTGTACCAAGTGGCTTAGCATCATCAAAAAGTGCAGTGTTTCAACTTGTACCGCTTAGACTAATACTATTGCCGAAAATGGGCACCTGCGAGAAACCGGAATAAATACTCCCTCAGATGGTGACAGCGGTTTCTCAGTAGAGATTATTCACAAGTGAAGTTTTTCGCTATGTTATCGGGGATGTGTTTTTCGGCCGGAAATTCGGCGAGGTCACTTTGTTAGGGCGGTGATTCTGATTTTTCCAATTTTTGATTAAAAAAATTGTACACATTTTTCCAATTTTTGAGTATTTTCGCTCCAAAATTCTGGGGGGGGCAAAAGATAGTGCCGAAAATTTCTGGGATGGGGCAATTGCCCCCCCCCCCCTTGCCCCTGGTAGTTACCTGGTAGGTTTTTAAGTCAGAAAATACCCAAATTGACGTCATTTATGAAGTCGGATGTCCAATTTGAAGACTTCATTTTCAACGTCATAAATGACTTGAATTTGACGCTTTAAATGACGTCATAAAAAACGTAATTGGCCAAATTAATGACGCCTTAAAAATGACTTCTATATGTCGCGTTAAATTGACGTCATTTTTGCGACTAAAAAAGACGTCATAAATGACGTGATTTTTTCCAAATCGCATCAATTGAAAAATATGACCTGTTTTTGATGTCGTAAATGACGTCCGGCGACCACTTGGGTACACACAGTCACAGCGTACTGTAAAATATTCTCACAATACCAAAGAACATGTATTCTTCATTGCAGTTTTAAGTCTACTTTTGACTTAAACTACTTTTTTGGGGGGAACAAAAATGAAAATCATTGGAATGCGATCGAAATGGTGGCTGAAAGAACAACTTCAAATCTAATCTATTCGCATTTCCCACTAAAATACTCATGATAGAACCTTTGCTGATTTTTATCCTGGAAGAGGAAAACTGAAAGAGTGTTCCTGCAAAGTATCGTCCATATATTCGTAAGGATGGTTATTTTTTATGTAATTTTAAAAATAGTGGGACGTGTGTCTACCGTCTGTAGATACAGGGTTAAACGGTATATCGGGCAGTGGAAAGCATAAATTCACTTTCACGGTTGACATTTCAAACGAGAATTACTTGGCGAAAGCCTAAATTCGAATCAAATAATTGTCGAATTAAATTAAATTATATTTAAAATCGTCCTATAGCGCCCAAGATTAACTATAATAGAAAGTTTGGGGGAGGTCAGGACCGAAATGTTAAATGGTTTTGTAACTTTTTTTACATTTCTTCAATGGTAGTTTAAAAATATTTTATAATTAAATTTTATATTATTACTAGCGCTGACGCGCTAGACCGGGGCTTCAACCGGGTATCAGTTTTTTTAATAAATATCATATGGTGTGTTACAGATATGGGCTTCGCCAGTCCAAATATGTAGCACTGTGTTCTAGGCCAAGCTTATCCGGACAACATGCCCGGCAGAGTGAAAAGTAATTAAATAATAGATAAATTTGTATGCTTATGCAAATTTTAATCTACAGCAATCGATGTTAAATCTTCAACAAATATGCCTAGGGGCCATTCATTAATTACGTAAGGATGATTTTGGCAATTTTTGACCCCCCTATTATCTCCATCCCATTACTAAGATTCCATTTCGTTTTTCAAAATAATAAAATGTTAGAAAAGGAAAAGCATGGAAAACCTTTGGTGCCAAGGAAAGAAATAATTAATATTTATCAGCGCACGATTATAATTATTAATAATTATAATAATAATTATCAGCGCACGAAATAATTAACAAAAAAAAGTTGAAACCAAAACTAATAAAGAATTATCTCTCTCTTTTTGTTTGTTTCGACTTTTGACAACTGGAAGATGGATTCAACAGTTTTATTTTTTACCTCAACTTAATGCTACTCCAATAAAAAAGATACATCTGGTATACCTTCATTTTTTAAGAAATAGAATAATTGGAATTTGTTTACATTAACTTGGAAAATCTTGCATAAGAATGGGTTTGACCCCCACCCCCCAAGTAAGGGTATGTATATGTAGAGATTTTCCAACCCCTCTCCCCCTAGGGACCCTTACGTTATTAATGAATGGCCCCATACAACAATTAATGTTACAGTTGCATCTTTTCTTTTTACATTTACAATAATTAATGTTACAGTTGCATCTTTTCTTTTTACATTTCCAACAATTATTTGATGGTTTTTCCGTGATGTTAAGCATGAAATGTTGATTTTGAACCGTAAAATGGGCAAAAAAAAGTTGTAAGGATGCTTCGATTTAAAATTATTTTTATTCAGAAACGTTCAGGAGTGAGTAGAGCAACGTGGTATTGTTTAATAGTTAATGAAGGTGGGGAAACCTTAAAACTATAAAAGACATACATACATACAGACAGACAAACATTGATTTTATATGGAAGATAGATTATTTAAAAGTTTTAACTCAAATTCATTAAATTTGCTTCAATGCTTTTTGAGGGGTGACGAATTTCTGTGGGTATCAAATGAAACCATTTAAAAAAATACTCAAATGAAATTATATGCGTATAATTGAGGAATTTCTTATCTCACTTCAAAGTTATTTTCCTTCATTTTCAGTTAACGGATAAGGAATGGTTTATAACATAAATTGTAATATGAAATTTTAAAAAAATGACAAAAAAATCACTGATTTAATAAGCAAGACAGTTAATTCTTTAAACTTTTTAATGAAAAACTTGAATGAGTTTTGTCTGTTGTCAAAAACATGTATAGATCAAGAAGCTAGAAAAGTCTTTATAGTTATAAATTTAAAATTTCTTATAAAATTATGAAAGGTTAACTTTTCAAGGAATTTTGGTGCAGTTTTGATCACATTTAAACAGAAAATTTTTATTTTATTTATTTTATTATATAACTAGCTGATATGCCCGGCCTTGCACGGGTGGAGTGTTTTATTTCTTTTTTAAAGTTCTCTCAAATTATAGGTATGTCCGATTTTTCATATCACCAATCACCCCGGTGTCCCCGGTATTTTTTTCATATCCCGGTGTTCCCGATAATTTTCTAATTCTACTATTTCCTATTCTACTAGAATTCTACTATTTTTCTATTCAGCTAGAATAGAATGAATTAAAGTGATATCAATGCACTTTCAATGATAATCGACTTTTTTCTTATCTATTTCTGTGCTTTTCCAAAACTAAGGAATTCTCAATAGGTTTTTATTCTATTCTATATTACCCTAATGGCATTTTGCTTAATATAATTAGTATAGTTTATATTTTTACCACTCGCGTTTCTTATATGAGAATAACATAACTTCTTGGGCTGGCTGCGAGAACCTTGCCATCGGAAACGAATATTATATGCAAATTCCTATCACTTAATAATGTCCACCCTTAATATACTCCAAAATGACTCGAAATAAAGAAACCCACGGAAATATTTCATAGAAAGCAGTTTGCAGATTTTTAACAATTCCAAGATATCCATTCATTCTCGATTCGAAAAAAAAAATTGACACCTCCTTTCTTCCAACTTTTCCCTCCCATATTCCAAAAAAGTGTTTCTTTATTTCACTTGATCTCCTGAAAAACACACATTTATCATTGCCTATCAAAATTCAAATAGTATCTTGAAGAAAAAAACGGGTGGAAAATTTTCCTCAAACCCTCATTTTGGTGGCGAATATTCGTGACAGGAAGAACAATATATTTTGATATTTCCTCTTCCACTCGATGAAGACATCTGAAAAGGATTTTAAAGACGCAATAAGAAAAACAATCTATCCCTTAGTTTTAAAAGCTTTTAGGTTTGAAACGTAACGTTTTTATTGTGGGATAGACTTTTCATCTAAGATTCGAATTCAGGTCAGCATTTGACGATCCTGAGTTTGCTTTCTGCTCCATCTTTCCCATCGATGAGATGAATTCTCAGTTGATTTGAGTAAAGGTGAATGATCAATCTGTTAGATATTTTTGAGAATTGACATTTACGAGAAGTCAGTGTATACAAGTTTAAACCCCAACATTTGTCAAAAACGCAATGTCGTAAACCTACGAACCTTTGTTCCTAACCTAAAAATTCCATATTCTGTAAAAATTTTTGTTAAATAGCCCCTAAGTGTTTCAATAAATTACCGATACATATTCAAAATAGCCCTTCCAAACATTTATTCAAAAACAATTAAAGGAATATCTGTTTACTGTTGAGAATATATGATTTCTTTTGTTGTATTTAATGTATGATTTTGAATTATTTTAAGCACTCTAACTCATCCTTATGGCAAAAATATTATTTATTGGCACTCTGTTTGCCACTATATTCATCTCATGTATGTATTTCCTGTATTTTTTCTTCTCCTCTAGTTTATTTTAAATTTTCAATATACATATTTACGGTCACCTACATGGACCAAGAGATCCCAGGTGACTATGTGAACTTGTAATTGTGTTCTTTTTTATTTGTAGTTCAATAATAATAAAAAAAATACTACTGCTCGCTATCGCTCACCAATCCCCGGGAACAGCTGACATTTTGATTAAACTTTGCTGTAGAACCAATAAATATTCAAACTTGTAAGAGAGTGTTTTTTATGGACATGTCCTGTGACGTATGTTGGAAAGTTGGTTGACGTTTCTTCTGCTAATTGTTTTTACGAATGTTTTGTAAAGTTCAGTAAGCAGGGTTTTGGGAGAATTGCGTAGCGATCCGAAAGGTCCTGCTTGAGCAGTTTGCGGGGGTTGGTGAGCAGGGGCGGTAGCTCTCTAGTAATTAAAAAGTTTAAATTATAATACGAGTATATAGAACCATTCATTGTTCGTAATATGTTATCCTCTAGTAAAATAAAAAATTACAGTCCTCTTTTGAAATTAGAGAATCCCAAAATTAATAAAATAATGTTTTGATATTTGGAGTAACAAATAGTCTACACTATCTTTTTTAAAAAATATATAAATATCTGAAATAAAACGCCTCGTTTCGTCCCCTACATCCAAAATTTCTAATTTTATATATAAAATTTTGAACATTTAGAAAGAAAACAAGAAGGATATTTTACCATCAAAATAAAAGGAGTTGTTTAAATATTGTTCATGAATTTCCGTCAAACGTTAAATAAAAAATATAAATAAAAAGAAGATATGGAGAAATTAGGATTATGAATTAGTTTGTAAAAATTAATAAGAAAATACCTACAAATACTTATTAACTTAATCGAGATCTCAACGTATTTTTAAATTTTAAATAGTTATCTTGCAAATATAACAGCATCTTGTCACTGTAGTAAGTGATCATAAATTGGAAGAAAAAAACTCTTGAACTTTAAAGAAAATTGATTTTCCCATGTAACAAAAATAGGACATTTCCTTTAAATTCTTTTCTGTGTTTCAACATTTTTTAATGATCATCTTATCAGCTTATACACTTTACATAACCCAACCTACTGAGATTTGAATGGTTTCGAATAATGAAGATGGGTCAAAATCTTTTCATGGATAGTGGTATTAAATTCAATTACTCATCTTCGATGCTTCTGATGAATATTCAATAATTTTATCTTGGGACTTTCCTGGAATCTACTTATTCAATTAAGTATAATGTAATTTTAATTATTTATTGGTTTTTTTTCATTGTAAGACATGTGAGTTTTATTTACTACTAAATTTATGAAATGAATATTTTAAACTTGATTTTGGATCATCGTCTCTATTACAGCAGTGGAAGTTTTTCACTTTTTAAATGCATATCAATTTTAATTATTTATGAATTTAAAAAGTGGTGTCCGAAACGAAATATTGGTTCAATACATTGCCCTTAACCAGATTTAAACGTGACGTTTATTGATTTATTCCACAAGAACTAATAACGATTTGAGACTATAGCTACGAATTAAATTTTAACCTTTTTACATTTTTATGTTAAAATGGAAAACACATTGAACTTATTTTCAAATTCATCAGAATAAAGTTGTATAAAGGAGGAAGAAGGGAGGGGGGAAGGAATATGATCAATATTACTATATAAGGTCTTTTTATGAGCCTTAACGTTTAAAATACGAAAAATCCTAGGTGTATTAAGAGGATCTATTTTAATTATAAAGTTGAAACATTTTTGAAAATACATAGGGGGACTTAAATATACTCATATTCGTAACATATAAAAGAAAAATTTATTTTTTCTCAAAGTTTTAAATAAAAAAGCAACAGCGACAGTTTTATTTTGGGTTAGAAGCCAGGTTTATACTTCTTTGAAAATTGGTTATTATGGATATCTTCTACAATTTTTTTATCCTTTGATTAAATATGCTCTAAAACTAGTTAATTAAAATAATGTGCTAATAAGGACATTATAATTTTATTAATAACATGGATTTCATGAAACGATGTAACATGCATGTTTATATTCATTTAAAACATAAATGAATATTTTTTTTATTGATTGAATTTGTTTTGAACATATTCTGTTGAATAAATTTATTCGCGATCCTTATAAAAAATGAATGTTGAGAATAAACTAATGGTTTAAGGAGCACTTTTAAACAGTTTTAAAATAAGTGATTATTTACTTTAAAAATGAAAAACTCGATAAAAACACAATCAACTTGAAAAAAGTAACATATTCTCTTTAATTTTTTTAATTCCCAACAAAAACATACAGAGGGCTGTACAACACAACAACGAATGATGAAAAAATGTATTAAGACCTAAACATTATATGGTTCATACATAGATATGAAGGAAAAAAATTGTTTGTATCCAGAGAAATAAAGCTTTCGTGTTCTTTTGGCACAAATGAGTTCGCTGACATTTTCTGAAAAACTCCTTTCTTTGAGGTCTTCGATTTCATTCTTTTTTTCACTTCTTGGGTTGCCGAAAGATCTTTATTTCGAGATGATAACTGCGAAAGAGAAAATGAAAGCGTAAGTAGAAATAATTGAAGACAGAGTGAAAAACCATCACGTTTATGGAAAGTTAGGAATAATTTGAAAAATGATGGAATAAATACACTTTTGCGTGTGACGTTGCCATTCTGTGAACATAAACTACTGCGTGATCACGGTGAAAGATTTCCGTTTAATGTCTTAATATTTTAATCGATTGCAGGGATGATACTTTTATCTAATGGGATCACGTAGTTTTTAAGCATTTCTGAGTTTTATTTTTGAGTTATGTAAGGTGAACAGAATTCTATTGTATAAGTATATATCTATCCCCTTTGTATAAAACACTATTATATAAACATTTCTCTATAATAAACTAGAAACAAAATATCACAGAAATTTTTATTGTTAAAATATTGTGACCTTATAATGAGAAGTTTCTAAGGGTAGGCGCGCACTGAGACTTTCGTCGGGGCGACTAACTGCAAGTTAGTAAAATATAGAACGTCTCTAGCATAAAATAAAGTTTATAAAATCTTAAAATCTAAGCACAAATCTTCAATTCTGAAAAATGTTTAAAATGTAATTTTACAGTGTTTTATCAACGAAGAGGGATACTATACTTATTATAATGTAATACTTACAATCAGATTTTTTCTACTTAATTTGTTTATTAATTAAGTGTTGAATTTGTTTTCACTGATATTCGTTTATTGATGTTAGATGCTTTTTTCAGCTCTACAGAAATATTTTGTGAAGTAAGTATTGTTTTTATGTGCTAAATCTACATGTCTAGGCTAGGTAAATAATACGTGTCTTGCCTCAATACAAATACAAATACAAATACAAATTTTGTCGACCAGCTACAGGCTCGAAGCCCAACAAGGCTGGTCCATTTTTTATTAATTCACCCATTCCCACTGACTGTCTAGTTTTAGCTTAAACTCATATACACCCTTTGAATTTACTATATGTTCTGGCAATGCGTTCCCCGTTCCATATATCTATTACCCTTTTGAAGAAGTAGTATTTTCTTAAATCCCGATTGAAATGAGTCTTATTCAATTTGTACCCATGGCCCCTTGTTCTGTTATCCCTATTAAAGTCTAAACCTTCTGTATCCCCTTGCTTTACGAACTTGAAGAGCTGAATCAAATCCCCCCTCCTTCTTCTTCTCTCCAGTGTATACATGTTTAGCCTACTCAAACGCTCATTGTAATCTAGGTGTGCCATTCCCTTAATTATTTTTGTAGCTCTATGCTGAACCCTTTCAATTACTTCTATATCCTTTCTCATATATGGAGCCCAGAATTGTACAGCATATTCTAGGTGAGGTCTTACCAAGCCCTTATACAATGGCAATATTATATTCTTATCCCTTGAAGTTACAGTCTTTTTGATATACCCCAATAACCTATTTGCCTTTTTACCCGCAGCAGAACATTGGTGACCCATTTTAAAGTCACTGTGTATTATCACCCCAAGATCCTTGACCGTATCTCCCTCCTTAACCCTTACTCCTTGCAACCAGTACTCGGCTCCATTATTCTTATAACCCATATGCAGTACTTGACATTTCCCCAAATTGAATGACATACGCCATTTTACAGCCCATTCAGAAATCCTATCAAGATCACCTTGTAAATTTTCGATTTGTGTCTTGGTATCTACTGTCCCCCATATTTTTAAATCATCTGCAAATATACTGATTTTATTCTTAATCCCCTGACCTATATCATCTATGAATATTATAAATAAAATCGGCCCCAAAACTGATCCCTGTGGAACCCCACTGAGTACCTCTGTCCACTGTGAATAGCTTCCTTTTACCTGCACTCTCTGTTTTCTACCCAATAACCAATTCTTAATCCAAACCAATGTTTTCCCCTGAATCCCTAGTCTTTCCAATTTATACAGTAGTGCCTCATGAGGTACTTTATCGAAGGCTTTTTGAAAATCTATGTACATGATATCTACACTTCTCTTCTTATCCAGCTCCCCAGTTATATTCTCATAGAATTTTAATAGATTTGTAGAGCAGGATCTTCCCTTCCAAAACCCATACTGGTTATCAGATAGCAATCCCCCTTCCTCCAAGTATAACATTATATGCCTTTTTAACAATGATTCGAATATTTTGCAAATTACTGAAGTTAAGCTTACTGGTCTATAGTTGCTCGGATCACTTTTTACTCCCTTTTTAAATATTGGTGTTATATTGGCCAACTTACAATCTATTGGTACCCAACCCGTGCTATAAGTAATATTGAACATCATTAGAATTACGTCCCCCAGTTCTTCCGCACATTCCACCAATACTCTCGGATAGATCTCATCCGGCCCAGGTGCTTTTGTTGGCTTTATACTTTTCAGCTGATGTACTATGTCTTCCCTGTTAAATTTGCAATCCCTGATTGTACCCCCAGCAAAGACTCCATTCCTATGATCATCTTTTAATTTATATTCTCCATTAAAGACCCCCAGGAAAAAGTTGTTTAACACATTTGCCATACCCTCCTCATCTTGAATTAATTCACCTTCCCTCCCCTAACGGGCCCAGTGTAGTACTTAATTTATTTTTACCACCTGCATATGCAAAAAATTCTTTTGGATTTGTATTTATCTCCCTTGCCAGTTTTTCCTCCAAGGACAGCTTTTGCCTCCTACTCATGTTTTTAAATTCCTTCCTGGCTATCAGATATGCCTCCCTGTCTCTGTCCTTACCTGTGCTCTTATATACTTTGTAGGTTTTTAGTTTTGAATTTAAAGCTTTCTGTGTTTCCCTTGTAAACCACATAGGAAGCAAGTTTCTAGTTTTTCCCTTTTTCCTGAATAATACATGTTTTTTTATCACCCCGTCTAACTTTATTTTGAATTCCTCCCATTGTTCAGAAAGATGTGATGCTATTAATCCCCCTTTGAATGTCTCCCTCAACTCTTCTGTTATCTTCTGAAAGTTGACCTTTCTAAAATTAGGAATTATCCTACAATTACTTGAGTATGCTGACTGCAAAATGATACTTAATCTTATACTTCTATGATCGCTTTCTCCCAGAGGTTCCCCTATGACTAAATCCTGCACCCTATCTTCATCGTTGCTGAATATCAAATCCAATATTGCATTGTCCCTAGTATTCTCATACACCATCTGGTACAGAAAGCAATCCTGTATTACTTCTAGAAATTCTGCCTCTTTCCCTTTTGTAGTTAGATTATTTGTCCAGTCAATATTTGGATAATTATAGTCCCCCATTAGGATTACTTCTCCTGTTTGACACGCTTCAGCTATCATATTACACATACCCTTTTCCTGCTCTTCACTGCATACAGGAGGTCTATAGATATTACCCAGTATTAGTCCTTTGCCTTTGTCAGTATTCAGCTTGACCCAGACAGATTCAATACCCCCAGTTTCACTATTTAACATTAATTCTGTACAGTTCAAGAATTCTCTCACATATATTAAAACCCCGCCCCCTTTCCCATGCACTCTGTCCCCCCTGAACATTATAAAACCACCCAGCTCTAATAACTGTTCATCTTCACTATTTGCCCAACTTTCAGTTATCCCTATGATGTCTATATCCTCCGTCTGTACTATTCCCCACAAACACGTCTACGTATAAGAGTTTCAAGAAGAACTTCTAGAGTTTAAGGAGAAAATGGGTAATAAATAGGTTATTATTACATTAAAAATTAATAGAGAGGGAATATTTGCTTTGAACTTCTAAGGTTTTTTGAGAAATTCCAGTTCCAGATATCACAAGTATACTGTAGATCAAAAGATCTGTTTGAACACTATAGTAGGTATATGGAAAATAAAGAGAGAATCTTCTAGTATCTATTACACATCAACCAAACCTCTTGTCCCATACAGTGATTGATTGCACTCTAAATCTCTTTACTCCGATAGCTTAATGCCACTTCGAATTGGATATCTAGGGTCTCAATTTTCTGTTCCACCCTCTCAATAGTTTTCTATGTAACTACGTTCATCGCTGGTGTTTAGGCAGAAACCTACGAATTAAAAAGTTTGGAACAAGTTGATTGCAAGGAAGAAATGCATTAATCTTGCCTGACATTTAATTTTCTTTTTTTCCGGTATGTACTCAATACAATTTTCATCAGAATAGTGATAAGTGATGATGTTTGTACAAGGGCGCTAAGAGATCACAACTAAATCTGAACAGGCATTATTGTGTATTGTCATTTTTATGATGTGTTAATTTTTGTACTTTGTACCGGGAACGGTTTTTAGTGTTTTAAGAATACCTACTATAATTAACTACCTGAGTTTCAATGAACTTTCTTAGAAGTAGGACCTGATTTCCATTGTTTAATTTTATAAGGATTTTCATTACACAAGACAGTTTATTTTTAAATTAATAATTTAAACATTTCAATAGGTAATTATAGTTTTTATAATGGGTAAAAGTAATTGTTATTTTAAAGATTCAATTACTGGATAAAATATTTTCCCCGAATCATAAAAAGTTCGTTTATTAAGTTTAGTAGATTCTGCAGGGTGTTCTGAAACACCGCGGAAAAACTTTGAGGGGTGGTAAAGGGGACCTAGACAAGCATATTTCGAATAGGAATGGGGGGTCTTAGATGCACCTTTAAAGAGCTAGAACCCCTAATGTCGTGTGAGGGCGTTACAAAAGGCGGTTTTCCTAAGGCCCGTTTTACGAAACAAAACATAATAGAATGAAAAAATTATTGCATGAGGTACAGCAGTTTTCATACTACTTCCACAATAAATTTGAACAAAATTGGACCACTTGTTAACCCATGGGGTGAGTTATAAAACTTGCAATATTTGCTCACTTAGTGTAATGGTATTTTTGAAACCAACTTCCATAAAAAATACCATTACACTAAGGGAACAAATATTGCAAGTTTTATAACACACATTTTAAAGTTATATTTAACATTCTAGAAAAACTTGAATGAATGCATAATTAAAAAAAATAGTTTCCCTTTGAATGAATATGCACGCGAAAAAACCCCAGTATTTTTTTTTCACTTCCTTCAAAATCATTGCTTTTGGCATTATACTTTACAGCTTTGTCAATGCTGCTTTCGAGCCAGTTTTTCAAAACAGGACCCAACTGCTTTAGAAAAGTTGAATGCCATCCTACACAAAATCTCCCCTTTCAATTACACTTGTAATTACCACCCAACTGTAAAAAAAATAACCCTCGCTGCTTTAGCTAGGTCAGAACTGATAACCTGTATAAAGTATAAATGTGGTGTCATCATTAAAATTCTGTCTCCCCTTTTCTCAATTCTACCTGGACTTTGAATAGAAATTTATAATAAAAGTTAATTGAATATGCACTTTAGTTACCTTCAAAATGATGTATAAATAAAAAGCTGCATTCATTAAAATGTTTAATACAATAAAAACTTTCGGGCTTTTGAGCATATCGTTGTGAAAAACTTTTAAAGAGGACTAAATAACGGATGCGCTTTTTTTTAAAATTTTATTCAGACGAATGATACTTATCTTTTTAGCAGTTTAAAAAAGTAGGTATAATTAATTTTATAAATTTAGAGTAGTAGCTTTTTTAAATCTGCCAAGTTATAATATGCAACTATGCTATGGAAAAACTGGCATTATTTTGACAGAACACATTTAACACAGAAAGAAGTTTAAAGTAAGTAAGTTTGAAAAACCCACTTAGGGGTCATCCATAAATTCCGTGAGGTCAAAAAAAGGGGGGGGGGAGGGGTTTGGAAAAATCTCACCAAATCTCACCAAGGGGGGAGGGGGGGTCGATTAAAATCTCACGTCAACTTTTTTTTAACTTAATTATAACTTAATTAGGTACTATGAAGCACAAAATGCAAATAATTTTTAGAAAATAATTTTTAAAAGTTGTAGGTAAATCTCACGTGGGGGGGGAGGGGGGTCAAGAAAAATCTCACTAAATCTCACCAAGGGGGGAGGGAGGCGAGAGACCTTCTTTGTTCATGAACTCTGTTACTGTTTTTTTTATCTTTTGCTGTAACTGTTCAATTTAACATGCCATTAGAAATAAAAAGTTATAATATGCTTTTTAGTTCTAGTGTTGACATGAAAAATAAAAGCTACTTTTAATAAAGATAATAATTACTAAAATATAACGTAGTACTTTTCATGGAAATTTTTAGTGTTAAACATTAGAAAACATACCCCATCGAGGTATTCTCACATTTTGAGATTAAATTTTATTAAAGTAGTAGATAAAAAACCATGAAGAATGACGTTTACATTAAGTAGTTTCGTAGCCTAGTTTCTGAGATATAAATTTTTGAAATTTCTTTTTTGTTTGAGCGCGAAAACACTTTCGAATCACAAATCATGTGGTGTGAGGTCACATCCAACAGAAGCCCGTTTTCTGATCACGTGACTTTTCTGGCATTTTGGCAAAAATAAAATAGAATTTTAAATTATTTAAAACACATTTTTGAACTTAAAAAAATCAGAAATTTGGGAGTTTAAAACCATAATGTATCAGAAAAGTATAAAATCAAGCAAATCCCTCACTCATGCAAATACCTCATTAAAGGAAGAAATACAATTTCTTGTCTCGATAACAATAAAAGTACATTTCACTGATTCTTATATTAATTTTTCTTTTTGATATTCAAGCGGCTGAGTTTGCAAAATAAACTTTCACTTTTTTATGATTGTTTTGATGGAATGAAATAAGTGGCTATTATTTGAAAATCAGCAAGTCCTTTCAAGATTTTCAACTTATATTTTGATAAAAACCCGTTATGTTAGTTAGTATGCACATAAAAGCATGTATTACATCCTTTTGTTGGAAAAAAGGAGCATATTTTCACTGTGTTTTGAAATGGTGGGAGAAAAGAAAATTGATAACACAAAAAATAATGAGTATCAATTACAGTATTTGTTGTCCAATATCGGTAAATCAATTAACTTCGGTAATATGATTCTAGAACAATCTTCATTTGTTAGCTTTTATGTTTTATTGTAGGCTTCCAATTTTCTTATTTTTATTTCGACAATGCAGGAACGTTATTTTTCAGTAATAATTTATAGCTGGTGTGTGTGTGTGTGTGTGCATGCATACGATAAATACTACTACTATTTGCTTCGTACATATTTGTTTATTCATTCAATGAATAAAATATAATAATAACTATAATTTAACTATAATAACTACAATTTTTCAAATATTTCTATGCTAATATACGACCTTCTATTTTCAGATTATTTTCAAAATTTAAGTGTTTAAAGATAAATTTTGGAGAAAAAAGTTTTAAAAGATTTTAAATTGATGGAGTGGAATAAGTAAAATATAGAAAGCAATTTCACTTTCTCATCTAATTTAGACTCTCAGTCATCAGTATGCATATCCTTTTTTTAATAATCTTGCTCCATTTTCATTAATAAGATTTCGAAAGTTCTTAACTTAAGTTTTTAAGACGGTTGTACATTTTTAAAAGCTATGGATTATGCAAATGATATTATGACATTGAATTAACTTATGAAAGTTTTAGTTCAAAATTAAGTCATGAAAAGTGTAATAATCAAATACCTAGTCATCACTTTGTCCTAGATTCAAGAATATTACTCTTCCTTTTACGAAATTTAGTGACATGGATGTTAGAGTTGACACGCGTGAACTCTCTTCCATTAAAATATTCTTCTACGAAAGAATTGTGCGTTAAACCTGGCTAAAGGAATTTAATTACCCACTCCCTTACTTAGGGATGGAATATTGAATATTGATTTCTTTCACTGAAGAAGACTTTTAAGTGTGACTGTCTTTTGCCATTGTGAGCATCACGGAGGTATGCTTAAGGGAAATATGAGAATACATTAATACAACCATCAATTATGAAATATTTTTAACCGATTGGTGATTGCATGAACATTAAAGCAAGATTATCAGTAGTTATATGATCATAACTAAGCCCTAAGTGTTTATGTATCCGTTATAAAATGCCTAAGGGGTCATTCATTAATTACGTATGGGTCCCGAGGGGGAGGGGGGGTTGGAAAAATCTCTACATACCCTTACTTGGGGGGTGGGGGGGTCAAACCAATTCTTACGTAAGATTTTCCTAGTTAATATAAACAAATTCCAATTATTCTAATCAAGAGATAATAATATAATAGTAATATGTAGTTGACAGCAAGAATATTACTTATCTGTTGAAAAAAAAAAATCTTTGATTTACGTCAAACGGACATTTTATTGTTTTGAAAAACATAATGGAATCTTACGTAAGAATAGGGGGGGAGGGGTTTGAAAAATCTTACGCACCCTTACATGGGGGGAGGGGGGGGTCAAAAATTGCCAAAATCATCCTTACGTAATTAATGAATGACCCCTAATAATAATAATATATTTACTTTGTTAGTTTAACGGATCAGTTCCCCTTGATGAAAAATTAATTTTTCAATTCGTAATTTGACAAATGTGCCATAAAGATTTATTATTAACATGCCTAACTATTTTATAGATGGCAAAAATTCAAACAAAAAATAAATGAGATTTTTAATTATGAATCAATAAGTTTTTGTGAGTTTCTAAAATTGGTTAAAATCTACCACAGTACATATAAAACCTTTTTATAACGTAGAAGGAAAATGTCACTACATATTTAAATCTTCTGTAAAGTTATATCATATTTATCAATTCTTATAAATATATTAATAGCTACTATATCCGTTTTAAGGTTACAAAAAAAACCTACCAAAGAAAAAACAATTTTATATCATGATTCTTGATAGTTATGAGCATTGGTTAAGAACTACGAAGAAAAAATTGCGTTTAACCCCTTAACAGTGTCGCCCGAGCTGAGCTCGGACGTGAGAAAAATTAACGTTTCCGTTTTGTGAAGCCTAAACTGAGTTATGATTGTGATTCTTCGTCGTTTAGAGATTGTGAAACATCATGTTTGGATTATCTTCTTCCTAATTTAATAAAATGTGTGTGTAATCCAATACTTTTTTATGTGTATGTTAAAATAATTGCATTTAAATTTTAATTTGTTTTAATAAAAAAATATTTTCTAACACTAATTATAATATAAAGAACAAAATTAAAGAGTCAAAACAAATTCCATTTTTGGTCAATTTTTCTGAAATAAATGTCACTGTTAAGGGGTTAAAGTATGGAAACAGTTTAACCATAGAGCGATTAAGATAAATCCTGACAATTTATCCATCTTTCCAAATCTTCCACCAAAACAATATTCCAATCAAGCCCCCACTCGCAATTAAACAAATTCCTACACCCACTTTCGATTAAAGAACCATAAGATCCGAGTTTAGCAGACGTCAAAGAAACGCCACCGCACGGCTCACGAAGCCCGAGCGTTATTGCCCCCTATAAACATTTCAACAACAGTTGCCGCCGGCATATCCATTCAAACCCCAGCGGGATTTGATTGCTCAAAAGACATATATCTCGACTGCCATGAAAAGCATGGCACGAAAAGCAGAGAATGAATAACCCAACAAAAGATCCCGGTTTGCTACCGAGCAAGGCAGGGATGTTGCAAAGGAGAAGAAAAGAATTTTCCCCTCGGATGGTGTGTGATCGAAGCATATTTTCATGGTCAATATCGTGTTCCTTTGTCGAGCGGGACTCTGATTCGAAATTTGACATTTTGTTGGTGCGCGTTAGGAGCAACTTTAGAGGGAATTTCACTTGGGAGTGGGTTTATTGTTTTTTTCTTCTTCTGGGAATTGGGATATTTCATTGGCGTCTTTTGTAAAGTTCTTGTCATTGGGGATATATTTGAGCGAGGAGGTACAAGGAAATATTTGATAATGTTTTCTGATGATGATTTTGTTGTACTTGAAGCATCTTTTACGTAATTTTCTCCAATATCAATTTATGTACGAAATGGTTAGTTCAATTTAATTTTGTCAGTCATGTAAATCCAGTATTTTTAGACGTTTTTTTTATGAATTTTTGCACTTTAATGGTGTGATTTTTAAGATAAACTTAAAAAATATGTTTATGCGTAATTGTATAGAGTTAAAAATAATAAACACTATATTTTCTTTTAGTATTAAGATCATGTTCTTTTTAAATTCAGCCGTTTTATTAATCAGGGATGTTTGTCATTTAAGTTGATCTAGAGTGGAAAAATAGCAAGTAATTATGTAATTATTTATACGTCTTCTATTCTATTTTATTTTATCTTAATACTTTTAAATATTATAAAAATGAAAAACAACGGCTTATATTTTCTTTAAATATGCATGAAATAAAAATGAAGAAAGTTTAGGTAAAATAACATTTTTGTGGAAACGAATTTTTATAGTTCATAAAACATTGTATATTAATTTTCAAAATTCCTATGCTACGAAATTTGATGATTTATCAAAAACCTTTTAAGTTTTCTTAAGTTTGTGGAAGCTAAACAAAAAAACATTCATAGAATGGATAATTGCAGTCAATTTTTTAATCTTGATGTATTCAGAATGGCTTAAAACCTCTAAAAACCACTTTAATTTACCTTTCAAAGCCCTAAATTTTAAGTTATTTTCAATTAAAAATAGTTTCTTTTCTGTATGAGCTGAAATAGCTTGTGACGTCAAATGTGCCTTGTTTACAATTATTCCGCTTTGAAAAACTGAACACTATTTTTTATAGCTTAGTGTTTCGATGAAAACGGTGTTTCCCACATTTCCAAGAAGTACATGTGACGTCACACTGTAAGGAGCTTTTTGTAATAAAATACCTCATAATTAACCGTAAAAAAATTTGTGGGAAAAGACAAGCATATTCTTGGAATCGGGAGAAAATTTTTAATAATTTAAAATTGAATATTCAGAATTTTAAGAGATGCTGCAATTCTCCATTAAGTGAAAGCAACCCAGTTATGAACGTAAATAAATAAATGATAAAAAATTGATGGATTTTATAAAATGAAATATAAGCAAAATCATTAAAACGTTAAAAATCTATAATTGCAAATGAGCAACAATTCGGACCTCAGTTTCAACAACACAGAGTTTCAATAACCTCCTTAGAAATGAGTATTCACAATAACCCACATAATTATGCCACCCTAATAACATCCCGCGTCAACATCATATAACCATCGACTCCCTCATCCAAAAGGATTATAAAAGGCTGAACTACGAATCAAGATCCCATTCTTTCGAAACACATCCCATAAAACTGCACTACGACCTAACTGTTAACCGCCACCAAAGAGCAATTTCTGAACCTTCGAATACCTCCGTTATTAGAGCTGAGTCAACTAATCCCAAATTGTTCGGATCAATGTCCTCGAATTGCTTCAAAGGGTGCAAAGACTGCGTGGATGCGGGAGACTAATATATCAGTGTAGAGAAGGAATTCGTCAAATGAATTCTCGGTGAGCGTCCATGTTTGCCGTTGGACGAAATGTCGCAAGGGGAAATATGGATATAAAGAGGGATTGGATGGGGGTTCCCCTTTTAATTATCTGGAAAATTTCCGGTATTTAATTTTGTGCTCGGGCGATTGTTTGATTGTACTATTTCGTTTCCGGTGGTTAATTAATTAAAGGAGTAGTGTTATTGAAACTTGACGAGCTATGGACAATGTGGGATTTTTCGCGTTGTTGGGATCAGATTAATTCGAGCGAAGTTATCCAACGGGTTTCAAATTTCAGAAATTTAACCTCGAATATTTAAGGTAATAAGGAAAAGTTATGATGAGGTACTGTTATGAGAACTTGTTTCAACACAGAAAACCAAGTTGGCCTTTGCCATGGAGGAGTTTCAGAGCCACAGATTCAGATACCTCTGGTTTCCTCCATTAGTTTTAAAATTTTATTTGTTCTTTTTAAGAATATTTTTTAAAACTTTAACGAAGTGGTTACTTCTATTGAAATATAAGTTTGAGGCTGTGATACTGGTCCTCCATCTTAGATTAGCAATAGGGATTATAGCAATAGAAAATAGGGATTTTACATGGGGATAAAAGAAGGAGTTTCGTCATGATAGCTGATAGCACTACAATACGTTCCTCAGGTTGAAGGACTCAATAAAAAAAGACGAGTTCGTAACAATTAGTGATTGGCAAAACGATACCTTTAGTTACGTTTACTACTTATAGGAATGTAGCATGCTTGATTGAAGAGATAGTCATTGAAGATTGTACTATTAGATACTTATCAGAATTTTAAAAGAATATAAAATTCACTATATTCACTATCACTACCCACCTTGTTATTAGAAAAGGGGTATCAAGGTCTCTAGATTTTGCAGGATCTAAACTTTCTCCTTCTCCGTTTTCATGATTTTGACAAGCCTTAATTTTCCGTGGCATGCCAAGCCCCTCTCTACTCTAGGTATACGTTTTAGTAAGAAATACAACATTTATGGCCTTATTCACTGCCACTAACGGCCGTATTCACCGGTAACTTAACCGACGGTTAAACGACAGTTAAGCTTCTGATTGGTCGTTGAAGAATGAAAACTAGCTTCCAACCAATCAGAGGTTTGACTCCCGGTTAACCGCCGGTCAAGTTACCGGTGAATACAGCCGTAAACCAGCGGTTAACCAGCAGCTAATGAGAGAAAGGGAGCTTTCCACTGATACTGATTGGTGGAATCCTTCTTTAACCGATGGTTAACCACTGGTTAAGTGGCTATGAATATTGCCATTAAAGAGACGAAATTTACTCGCCAATGTGAAATGGTTGAAACTTCCTCGCCCTGCCGTAACTGATGTGGATATTTGTTTTTGCAAATGCGCGGGTACTGAATCTATGATGATTGACCACAGAATGAGGAAGTTACATGATTTTTTAAATTTTTTAATCGATTCTTCTTGCAAAAATAAGCAACTAGCCAAAATTTGAGGCCAATCGAGAAATTTTTTGATTGCCAAAAAAATTAACAAAAATCACCTTTTTAAAAACGCGTGAAAACGCCAAGAGTTTGGGGTGTGACATCATCGTAAGATAAACATTGTTGGAAAGCAATGGAGTTGACGGTAGGATTGTTGACGTCATCGTTACTTTTTAAACAATAAACGTTTTTAGTCACGTGTTTTTTTCTCGACTTTTAAATTAAAATATTTAATTACCTGTCCATTTTTTTTGAAAAATTGACTATATTTCATTTTACCATACAAAAAACCATACGGAACACTTGTTTGTTTTTGAAAATCTGACACATGCAACTTCCTTTTATTGCCTTAAGAAGTACCTACTTAGCTTTACCCGGCGGGCAACCAGAGCTTCTACCCACGCCACACACGATTCTCTCGCACAATCCCTTCTTACAGGAGGGGGGCACATTCGTTCATCCCACGGAGAAACTAACATCCATGCCAAATGGGGGTTCGGACGCACGGCTTCGCAGTGAGATGATCTAACCACTACGTCGGCCTGATGTGCATATTGTTGTTTGCATTTGCCGCATCTAGATCCGGCCATCTAAAGGGCTTGACTTTCATAGACAGTGAAAAGCGTTTTGCATACTGCCCTTGTTCCCTCCCTGCAACTCCTGCTCACCTTCTTGTTTGTATTGGTGCCACTCCGGACCAATTGCCGCAGGAAAGGGTTTGGTGCCTTGGACCTGGTGTAGGACTTCCTACACCAGGTGGGATTAGTTCTACCTACCTATATCAGTGACAGATCCATGGGGGTGGCACTCTGGAAAGTGCCCCCTCCCTTGGAGACCCGAAAAGGTTCTTAAAATGAGTAAAAACCAAACTTTTACAGGTATTATTTCAAAATTTTTTCTGGGGGAGGACCCCCATTCCCCCCATTTGTATTAAAATGGGGTATTCAGTGTTTATTTTTAGGAAATCGCCAAAATTTTGACATTTTGGGTCAAAAAGTTAAGGTAATAGTGTTGAAAAGTGCCCCCCTTAGACTCAAAACGTTTCTAAAAATGAGTTTAATCCCTACTTTTACACGTCAAATTTCAATTTTTTTCTGGGGGAGGACCCCCATACCCCCAACGGTACGACAAGGGGATCTTGTCTGAAAAAGTACCCCCTTCTGGAGCCGTGCTGGATCCGCGCCTGACCTATACCAAGGTGACGGTGTTCAGGACCTTTACATTGAAAACTCTATTTTAAATACTATTAGAAGGATGGCATATACGAATAAAGTGCGACATACCCTCTACTTCTTCCCGTCCCTCTTTTCGAAAGTCTCGAAGCCAGCCCTGTCGATCTCGTCGAAGTTCCTCTTGTTGTAGGTGTCGAAGCCGGCGCGGTCGATCTCGTCGAAGTTCTTCTTGGCGAGCGCGAGGGAAGACCCTCTCCCCCTCTTGGCGAACCCCGTGAACCCCACGTTGTCGATCTCGTCGAAGTCCCTCTTGCTGAGGCCGAAGGTGGCCCCGCTGAGCGAGTCGAAGCGCTTTTTGCTCTGCCCGAACGCCATGCCGGCCAAGGTGTCCAGGGTGCGCTTGGGCTTGAGGCGGATGGCGCGGAGCACGGCGGCGGCGTCGACGCTTTCGAGCGACGCCGTCAGCTCGCCGTCGGCCAGGGCGTCGAGGGCGCGGAGGGCGTCCCCGCCCGGCAGACCGTCCAGGAAGGCGAGGAAGAGGTCCCGGGAGAGCTGGGAGGAGAGGCGGCCGCCCGAGAGGGGGTCCAGCGCTCGGAGGAGTTGTCCGCCGCCTAGGTGGTTGAGGGCGCGGGCGCTGAGCAGGTGGCGAACGGCGTCGGTGCCCGAGAGGGAGGGCTTGTTGTCCTCACGGGCTAGGCGGAGGAGGTTCTGTCGGGGGCCGCCCTGTGGAGGGAAACGAGAGGAGTGTTAGAAAGAAGAGACAGTATGGGTAAAGTCAGGCTAAGGAACACTCTTAAAACGACAGTCCCAAAACTGAGTAAAAAGTACTCAAACTGGCTCCGATCCAAATGTACTCAATTTTGAAAACATGAATATACTCATTTCTGAAAATGGCATACTCAAAAATCACTTGTAACTACTGACATACCGCCAGAAGAAGAGCTATGAACAGGGTTGCCATGAGTAGACGAGTCCAAGAGAAGAGGGAAGCTAGTATGAATTAAACTGCAATATTTGGCATTTTAAGCGTACATTTGGCGAAAGAGAAAATGTGTTTTGCGAGTGATAAGATAATTAACTTTTATTAAACTACATTGAATTATATGTTATCTTAGAAATTTTTCGTCAGTAAAAATCAAAAAATACTTTTTTCGCATAAACCCTTTTTTAATGTTTAGTATGATGCTTTTATACAGGGTGATTCTGAAATGGACCGCCAAACTTTGAGGGGTGATAGTACTCATCAAGACGAACAAGAATTGATGCGGAAAGGGGGGTCGCATTTACACCGTTAAAGAGCTAGGTCCTAATGTAGTGCAAGAGCGTTACAAAAGGAAGTTTTGCCAAGGCCCGTTTAACGAAAAAAAACATAATAAAATGAAAAAATTTATTGCATGAGGTACAGCAGTATCCGTACTACTTACATCATAAATTTGATAGAAATTGAACCACTTTCTAAACCGCGGAGTTAGTTTCAAAAGTGCAATATTAATCTTTTAGTCAAATAATCACATTCCTTAATGGTATTTAGAAAAATGATGATCGGGGAAGGAATTTTCAATGATCGTAACATGGATCATTGAAACTGTTTGATCATTGAAAATTCCTTCCCCGATCATCATTTTTCTAAATACTATTAATGGAACTCCATTGTTTGACTAAGAGCACGTTTTAAAACTCACCCCACGGTTTAGAAAGTGGTCCAATTTCTATCAAATTTATGATGTAAGTAATACGGATACTGCTGTACTAGGGTGTCTCAAAAGAAACTTTTTTTTGAAAAACCTCGCTCCTCAGGGCTTTTCCCATTCCTTTTGGTCCAAAAAGATAGTGTGTAAAGTTTCAGCCCCCTAAGTTAACTCTAGGGTTTGCCTGTAGAGCCCCAAAGTTTGAAAAAAGTGGAAAAAAAGACCAATTTTCAGAATTTTTAAAAATTATATTTTAAGATTGATACTGCGATAAAACTGGTTCAAATGTGTCATTTAGGACTTATTTAGATGGAATATATTTATTTATGTGTATTAACTGCACCCTATAGCCCTTATAATTTAAGATTAAAACGTACAACTTAAGGACGTTGCACTCGCCAAAGCTTATAATGCACTACCGGTGGACGAAATGAATTAAATTTGAATTTCTTCAAAGGAACTCCCTCAAATGATGCCATTTGGTGCTAAATTGATATTATAAATTATAAAAACCCTTGAAATAACAATAATGAGGTCTTCCACTGAGCTTTTAATGTAAAAAGTGATTTTCTTCAAAATTTCTCTTTTCCAGCTGATCAAACCCAAAATTTATATTAAAAATGATGGTTGTTGTACTTTTTTAGATACCAAACATTGAAATCTTTATAGGGGTTTCATTTTTAAGAAGTAGAATTAAATTTTAAACCGCACAGATCGGAAATGACATGGAACATTCCTATACCAGATGTGAAAATTGATTTTCTTTTTTCAAAGTTAGGAAAATAGTTTAATGCTTGTGAATCTTGGTTGAAATGTTAAAGAAAGCAGTTTTTAATTCAAATATTCCCCTAATACGTTAAAAGGAAGTAATTTTCCAAACTTAAAAAAAGAAAATCGATTTTAACGTCTGGTATAGGAAATATCCATGTCATTTCTGATCTGTGCGGTTTAAAATTTAATTCTACTTATTAAAAATGAAACCCCCATAAAGTTTTAAATGTTTGGTATCTAAAAAAGTACAACAACCATCATTTTTAATATAAATTTTGGGTTTGATAAGCTGGAAAAGAGAAATTTTGAAGAAAATCACTTTTTACATTAAAAGCTTAGTGGAAGACCTCATTATTGTTATTTCAAGGGTTTTTATAATTTATAATATCAATTTAGCATCAAATGGCATCATTTGAGGGAGTTCCTTCGAAGAAATTCAAATTTAATTCATTTCGTCCACCGGTAGTGCATTATAAGCTTTGGCGAGTGCAACGTCCTTAAGTAGTAAGCTTTAATCTTAAATTATAGGGGCTATAGGGTGCAGTTAATACACATAAATAAATATATTCCATCTGAATAAGTCCTAAATGACACATTTGAACCAGTTTTATTGCAGTATCAATCTGAAAATATAATTTTTAAAAATTCTGAAAATACGTCATTTTTTCCACTTTTTTCAAACTTTGGGGCTCTACAGGCAAACCCTAGAGTTAACTTTGGGGGCTGAAACTTTACCCACTATCTTTTGGGACCAAAAGGAATGGGAAAAGCCCTGGGGAGCGAGGTTTTTCGAAAAAAAGTTTTTTTTGAGACACCCTTACTGCTGTACCTCATGCAATAAATTTTTTCATTTCATTATATTTTTTTTTGTAAAACGGGCCTTGGCAAAACGTCCTTTTGTAACGCTCTCGCACTACATTAGGACCTAGCTCTTTAACGGTGTAACTGCGACCCCCCTTTCTATACCAATTCTTGTTCGTCTTGATGAGAGCTATCACCCCTCAAAGTTTGGCGGTCCATTTCAGAATCACCCTGTATTGCTATTTTGAGGGAATTGGTTATATTTAGTTTTATAAAGCCGATATTACTGTAGTTATAAATTTTAACTTAATCAGCATACCTGATATTTAAATAAGGAGTAAAAAACTTGTGAAGTGACAAAATATATAAAAATATATTTATTCATTATTATTATTTTATTTATTTATTTTTTGATATTTTATAACATTGGGGAGCTTCAACCCCCTGCTCACTATCGCTCATCAACCCTCGTAAGCTGCTTACGCAGAACCTTTCGGATCGCTTCGAAATCCTCACAAAATCTTGCTCACTGAACTTATATATTCACTTCTAACTGAACTCAAATTCAAAAATTAACAAAATATCTAAGATCAAATCAGATCATATATGAAGATCAGATCAGTTTATGTAGATCAGATCTGATAAAATTAAAGGTAACTAATACGATTATTATTAAAGATACTATAGAGTTTAGAGGAAATATTAATGATCACGGTATATATAAATAAAAAAATTACAAAATATCCAAAATCAAATCAGGTAAGTTCATGTAAATCAGATAATAAAATATCAAATCAAATATATCAGATTTAGTGAAACAGATCAGATCAGTCAAAAAAGATATTATCAAATGTAATAAATTAATCAGATTAGAAATATTTAATCAGATCAGATCTAGTAATGTAAGGAAATTCCCAAATCCGTGACTAAGGAATCGAAAGAAGTAAAAAGCTGAAAAATAGTCACTCAGATTTGGTGGAAAATCTTTATTTAAGCGCCAAATGAATTACCATCACCCCCAAAATTCAGTGGAATAATCCGTTTCTATAACAACCGCAGCATCATCGTATGACGTCAATAGCTCTTCTCCTCGCGGTATGTCAGTATGTAAACTATGTATGTATGTAACTACGTAACAAATCATTTGTCACTATGTATCAAATCACTTGTAAATGCCGTAAAAATGCAAGATGAAGCAAAAGCTTAAAAATAAATGCGTAAAATTATTTAAATTGGGAAAAACTGGAAAAACAAAAAGGCAATCCAGCCAAATCGTGGATAAACTGTCAAATTAGGTAACCCCACCTGTAGCCAAGAATATCAACTGATTTTTCATTTCAGACAACTTAGAATGTTCTCTGGGAAAGCCTGTTCAGAAGAGCACTTGGTATATTCTGAGAAAAACCTAGAACCAATAGAGAAGCGTCGTTACATGCGACATGCGATGTGGAGGCGTCTTTCCGAAAATGTAGGTTAGGCTACTTTAATGACAGAAAGGGGGGGGATTCCCCTAAATCCTCTATTTAAGGTAATCCAAATACGCAGACTCACAATTTATATCGATGATTAGTTATCTGTGTATTCTGAAGCCATAAACGGATCAGTTGAAATGAATAAGCAAAGTAAATTTTCATGAAAAGGATGCCGAAATGAATATTTATTAAAAAATTTTGCTTAAATTTAAGAGACTGTAAATTAATATGATAATAATCAAAATTGTAAGTTTCATTGACTAAAAAATGAGCAACCAAGGGTAAAAAATTATAATAATATAGTCTTAAAGAGGTCCAACAAGATCTTCTCAATTATAGGTAGAAATATGATTAGATTTTTTCCCTAAATTACAGATAGAAATTAATACATAATTTTATTTTAACATTTAACGTAAAATATACACGTAAGCTAAAAATATTTTCTGTCTGATGTTAAAAATCTAATTCTAAAGATTTCTACAATGAAAGTTAAGAAAAAAAAAATTACAGCAAAGTAACACAAATAATCTTACATTTTTTAAAATTCTTCGTGGTTACTATCAAAGTGTGTTTTCAGTTTATTTTATAAACACTCTTTCAAATTTCGTACTTAATTTTAAAAAGCTTCAAAAATACGTTAAACATTTTAATTGGGACGATTTAAGAAAATCCAATATAAGCATTTATTCGATAATAAACCTTAACTAATTAGTTTCTAGGAAAGGGTTAAAAGATAATCCCACCCAAGGAAAAAGGCCACATAACCGTTGCTGCATGACTTCAAAATTGCTCCAGACAGCCACAGACAGTTTTCTATATATTTCCAATTCAAAGAGTGTGTGATGGAAACTATTAACTGAGTAAATCTCGTTCCGAAGATTATATGGGGTTATTTTGTCCGCTGAATAAGCTGGTAATTGGTTTAAAATACGTTATAAATCGGTATATGGTCCCATTTGTGCTCAAAGGATTGTTTCCTTGGAAACGAGAGACGCTGTTAACTATTCGAATTTTCTCCACCTGATTCAGAGCAGTAAGAGTTATAGGGAATTTATTTCAAGTGAAAATAAAGCTGTTTGAATCTTTTGAAATTTACCGAAACCTTTGCATGCATAGTGCAGTATGCTCTCTACATCATTAACGCCGTTATACCCAAAAACTTAAGAACTGGAAAATATTTTTTTCCTTACTCATTACATAATCATATAATGTTAATAGTTCATGTTTTTGTGGCGAAGACTTTCCGTTAAAAACTATTGGTATTCTAAATTTTTTTCGAGGTGAAAATGGCACTTATGAACTGTGTGTGTGAGACTGAACTCAGAAAATTTATATTATTCAAAGTTATTATTAAGATATTTTTCGAAGCTCATGACCTTCAAGAAGGTCTGGTTGTGTTTTACATGGGTTTCATAAAGGAGGGTTTTTAAGCCTCAATACTTTAGGAACAGTAAGTATGATGTAAGTTAAGATCGACGATAATTTAAATATGAGTAAAGTATCCCTCTTCAAAACCTTTATGAATGTTATCTTAAAGGGTAAACTCCTTTTTTTATTTCACACTCTATTTCAATATTTTCTTCTCTTTCCAGGAGTAACTACTATGAAGCATGTGTAGTAAATATCCAAGTTTTACGATTTAAAAAAATATTTCGATATTCCCTTGTCCAAATGACAAACGCTGAAAAACTGCGTCATTCAGTTTAAAATAAATTTAAATTAACTTAAAAGCTCTTTTATACCATTTTCGGAGATCCATCACATTTTTAATGGGAAAAATTGCTAATAAGGAAGTTGCATGTGTCAGATTTTCAAAAACAAACAAGTGTTCCGTATGGTTTTTTGTATGATAAAATGAAATATATAGTCAGTTTTTCAAAAAAATGTACAGGTAATTAGTAAATATTTTAATTTGAAAGTCGAGAAAAAAACACGTGACTGAAAACGTTTATTGTTTAAACTATAAGATGACGTCAACAATAATACCATGAACTCCATTGCTTTACAACAATGTTTAGTATAAGATGACGACACATCCAAACTCTTGGCGTTTTCGCGCGCTTTTAAAAAGGCGATTTTTGTTAATTTTTTTGGCAATCAAAAAATTTCTCGATCGGCCTCAAACTTTAGGTAGTTTCTTATTTTTGCAAGAGGAATCGATTAAAAAAATATAAAAAAATCATGCAACTTCCTCATTGGTGTTTTTTATTCACTTACTTCACATTTTACGAATTCAGCTTATGATATTTCTTTTGTTTATTTAAATTGTTCCTTAAGAACTTAAGGGTTTTAAATAAAATATGACTAAATTGAAAGGTAAATCTGAATGAAATGAAAGGGCCCTATGTAATTGCCTCTTATCGTTAAATCATTTAACTTTTGGAACTCAACATTTTAAATTTGAGTCTCGAAATTGGATTAAAGATGTAATAATTTTGAAAAAAGATAAACAATTTAGATAATTTTAGGGCTACATGTAAGGGAATTATCCTTTGTATTTGATTGAAGGTCTCATTTTTAATTTTCAAAAATGGTCGCAGTAGTTGAGATAAAAGACTTTACTAAGATAGTATAGCTCAAAAAAATTTAAAAATAATTTGCATTAAAATGAAAGCTAAAAGTTTTAGTGGGAAACGCATTTCTATCAAGCCTAAGTGCAAAATAATTAAGGATGAAGTTAAAAATCCTTTGTTATTTGGAAATGAACCTCAATCAATTTATTTATCAGATTACGCTAAACTAAGTACTTATATCCAAACCACTTACCTCATTTGACATTTTTATATTTGAAGAAAGGTTTTCTTAAATTAGTAAAAAATTACACTAATTTAGTTTTCTTTCTTCTACAACCGGTAGACGAACTTAATCAAAATCATTTTTTGTACCCTTATGTTACATAAAATTCAAATTGTTTGCTCCTAAGAGAATTGCTTTCGAAGTAATCTAAATTATATCAAACAACTTACTTCAGAAATTGCATAAATACCATTTTTGACCGAAAACACGTGAATTAAAAATGCCCTAATAGCCCAAGGGATTTTATGCTATGCAACTCTTTTTCTGCTTCTCTTGTTTTCAAACAAATTTTAACTTACGTTGTCACTCTTTATAATACGTAGACTAAGAAACATTATGAATTGAATTATATGCAGATATTGCTTAGCTTCAAAGTAAGAAATCATTAATCAATCTATAGCCCTCTGCTTCTCTAAATTAAAAATTTTTGTACTACGTTCCTTCAAATATTACAGCAAAATACAAAATAGTAAGAAAAATACTACCCTTTATAATTTCTTTGAATTTTTTTTATTTCTCATTTAAGGTTTCGCATTTAAAAAAAATTAAGATTTTTTTCCAAAAGTACATCTTTTTACTTTAGATGAAACTGCAAATCTAAGATTGATGTTCAATGAGCAATACCATCATTTTTTTGAAAACAGAAAAAATGCATTTTTCCAGTAGAGGAAATAGATCTAAATCCTAAAATCCACATGAAAAGTTGAAAAAAAATTTAGTTAATTGAATATTAAAATCGCCAAGCCCTTTGTCTTAGTTTAGGGTAAAAGTACGTCACAACTGACTTATACAGACTTTAACGAGAAACCCAACAATGACTTTTATTTGTTTAAACAATTAAAGCATTTTTTAATTTATTTCATTTTCCGGGATGGATGGCCGTTAGGCCGGGTCGAAAAAGACGAAATTCAAAGAATCGAAATGTAATAGTGCGGAAAAGTTGTAACACACTAATACAAGCATAACGCAAAAAAAAATTTTGAAATCCGTCAACGTTTGACCCTCGCGCAACGCGGTCAAAGTTTTGATGTTTTGGTCATTTTTAGAGAAATTGACCGAAAATCCCAAGATCACGTGATCAAATGATGTTCTTAATTTTTTCATAGTTGTGTACCTTCATTGTTAATAGTGTGTGCCTAGTTTCATTAGTTTACATCCCCATATTTTAAAGCAATAAATTTTTAAAGTTTTAAAACTCCTGTAAAGTTGTTTTTTCCGCTTTCATAAAATAGCCATAACTCAAGAACAGCTGCAGTTAGAAACTTGCAACTGGTGTCATTCAATGCACACTATTTTTCTGGTTAAAATGGTGGGTATCACGACTATCTTCCTTTATAACAAATATTCAAAATACTTAAAATTTATAATAAAATTTAAAAATTTAACAAAAAAACAAAATTCTGAAAACTGGTAAAAATGAGGTTTTATTGAAATTGAACATCTACTATGAACTTGTTTTCAAAATTTTAAGTTGAAATTTCAATGTTATCTCACTGAAAAATACATTGCCTTCGTCTTTTGTATAGTCTCATAGAACCTTCAAAACTGATTATTCTATTAAATAAGAAGGACATGTTAGTTTTTAACTTATATTTAGAAGTTAATTATCCTCCATTTTCCCATTTAAAAGTGCGCACCGCAAGTTCAAAGTCACCTTTGCTTTCGAATGAAATGCATTTCTTCCTGCGGCTTGAATGTTGCTCTTAAAAAATCCTTTACGCTTTTGGTGGCCAGCTTTGGTTTTGGTCATCCGAAAAAACGTCTTTATACAGTTGTGGGGGTTCTTCACTTGATTATAACTTGGCAGAGAATCTTATTCGAGAGATTTGTTTAAGAAGTCTTTCTACTTTGTCTACGACACAAATCCTCCCCATTCGTTTGTTTCGTCGTTCATATAGAAACTTAACTACAAGTTTTGATATTCTTTTCAACTTTTAACAAGTGCAGTCAATCAATGGTGGACTGGACAATCACGTGCGTTGACCCTTTTTCTACAAGTGCATTTAATATTTATACGACATTTACAAAATGCAATGTGAAATGAATGTGCATACACATTCATTTGACATTGCATTTTTGAATTGCATGTTGATTGCATTGTTGAATTGCATGTTGATTGACAGCAATTGTTAAAAGTTGAAAAGAATACCAAAACTTGTAGTTAGGTTTCTATATGAACAACGAAACAAACGAATGGGGAGGATTTGTGTCGTAGACAAAGTAGAAAGACTTCTTAAACAGATCTCTCGAATAAGATTCTCTACCAATTTATAATCAAGTGAAGAACCCCCACACCCGTATAAAGACGTTTTTTCGGATGACCAAAAACAAAGCTGGCCACCAAAAGGGTAAAGGATTTTTTTAAGAGCAACATTCAAGTCGCGGGAAGAAATGCCTTTCATTCGAAAGCAAAGGCGACTTTGAACTTGCGGTGCGCACTTTTAAATGGGAAAATGGAGGATAATTAACTTCTAAATATAAGTTAAAAACTAACATGTTCTTCTTATTTAATAGAATAATCAGTTTTGTTACTTTTTATTAATACTTTATTAGTACTTAACCGTTCATAAAGAAGGTTCTATGAGACTATACAAAAGACGAAGGCAATGTATTTTTCAGTGAGATAACATTGAAATTTCAACTTAAAATTTTGAAAACAAGTTCATAGTAGATGTTCAATTTCAATAAAACCTCATTTTTACCAGTTTTCAGAATTTTGTTTTTTTTTGTTAAATTTTTAAATTTTATTTTAAATTTTAAGTATTTTGAATATTTGTTATAAAGGAAGATAGTCGTGATACCCACCATTTTAACCAGAAAAATAGTGTGCATTGAATGACACCAGTTGCAAGTTTTTAACTGCAGCTGTTCTTGAGTTATGGCTATTTTATGAAAGCGAAAAAAAACAACTTTACAGGAGTTTTAAAACTTTAAAAATTTATTGCTTTAAAATATGGGGCTGTAAACTAATGAAACTAGGCCCAAACTATTAACAATGAAGGTACACAACTATGAAAAAATTAAGGACATCATTTGATCACGTGATCTTGGGATTTTCGGTCAATTTCTCTAAAAATGACCAATACATCAAAACTTTGACCGCGTTGCGCGAGGGTCAAACGTTGACCGATTTCAAAAATTTTTTTTGCGTTGTGCTTGCATTAGTGTGTTACAACTTTTCCGCACTATTACATTTCGATTCTTTGAATTTCGTCTTTTTCGACCCGGCCTAATGGCCGTGTTTGATGAATGGAATTCCATTCATCAAACACGGCCATCCATCCCGGAAAATGAAATAAATTACTCTTCAGGTCGTGGAAGTTTTCATCAATTTAAATTAGGCTGAGCGCGCACTGGAGACTTCTGTCTCGGCGACTTAAAACACTAGTCACTCGAGAGCAATGCATTTCTATGAGGAAATTCTTGGCCTAGTGATCTTGGTCTCGTCGCCATGTGCGCGCACTCTAGCTTCTTGCAATAGCCAGGGAAACAATTTTGTCTTTGTCTCCGAGACAAAAGTCTCTAGTGCGCGCTCAGCCTTAAAGCATTGTTTAAATCAATGTATAGGGTAAAAGTATACGTCACATTGGGAAATTGGACGATTTAGCGCCCTTTTTTAAAGTCGAACTTTGAAATTACATAAAAAAATAAATAATCCTCATAATTAAAAAATTTTGCGCGTATATTCCGCTCTAGGGTACCTCTATCGAATAAAAACATAAAATATAATAGTGGTATTGCCCATTGTTTATTCCTTTTTTTGTTCCTGGTTTCTTATTTATAACTAGAAAAAGTTTACCAGAGTCTTTACATTTTTACATCAAACTAGGGAGCTACCGCCCCCTGCTCACTATCGCTCACCAACCCCCGTTTACTGCTGACGCAGGGCCTTTCGGATCGCTTCGCAATCCCCACAAAACCCTGCTCACTAAAATTATTTATTTATAAAACATTCGTTAAAACAATTAGTTGAAGAAACGTCAACCAACTTTCCAAAAGCACACTCTCTTAAAAGTTAGAATATTTATTGGTTCTAAATTATCAATAATTTAATCAACACGTTTTCCTCGAAAATAGCCATCAAGTCTACTCGTAACTATTGTTATTCAATATTTACAAAAAAGTTCAACAATGAATCTGTTAAATTTAATATAGTAACCTAGTAACTCGTGAAAATGTCTAGTGTTTTATCATTCAAGTTTTTGTTTTAAAACAGACTTTTTAAACAATACAATTTAAGCTATTAAAAAAATAAGAGACAAAACCTACATTACACTCAATGTTTACAAACAATTGATTTTGGTGTGTGAAATTCTATACTTAAATAGTAGGGGAGAGTGTTGTATCTTTAGACAAAAATCACGTTTGGGTTTTTTCAAGACAGGTAAAAGACATTTTGACCACTTAAAGTGCTCAGCCTATTGTCCTAACGTTTGTGAGTAGGGGATATTTTTTATTAGCTAAAATCTTGAAAATTGGATTTTTAATCATTTTTAATAACTTGAAAAAAATTGTGTCCAAAGGTACAACAACCTGTTGTACCTATGGACAGACCCAGTCGTACCTGTGGACACCCTTAAAAAGTAAAGGGAACAGCTTTCGTCTACGGGTGCGGCGACTTTCAATCAACTAGACCAGTGGTTCCCAACCTGGGGGCGATCGCCCCCAGGTGGGTGATTTGTGTTATCAAAGGGGCGATAAATAAGTTTGGGGCGATTGGGGGGCGATGAGTATTCAAAGGGGGAAAATAAAATAATACTGTACTGACAGACTATTCAGACTTAATGTACCAAAACAAGTTAAAACCCTGTTCCTTAGGGTCAAATTTCCAAAAATTTTCTGGAGGAAACCCCCATACCCCCTTTTGTACTTGAACTTTTTTTTATTTAGTTCATCAAAATCTAAATCCTACTTAAAAATATGTCTGAAATTAGGAAGAGGTATACCATAACTAGTTAAAAACCTGTTTTTTGGAGACTTATTTAAAAAAAACTTTCTGGGGGATGACCCCCGGACATAAAATTGCTTTATTATTTACACTTAACTTCGAATTAAAATTGGACATACAATTCGAATGAAAAGGGGGGTGATATAGGTGTTAGTCAACATCTAGAAAGGGGGCGATGGGCCACAAAAGGTTGGGAACCACTGAACTAGACGCTTTTAGAAGACGCCAAGTGGCCATATATCGATACCACGTATCCAAGGGGTTATCGCCGTTGGCGACTTTCAAAAATCACCGTACCCGTAGAAGAAAGCTGTTCCAAGAAAAGTTTTAGTTGAAAAAAAGCTAAAAATGAATATTTTTATTGATGCATTACCTTTTAATAACTTATTTCAAGCCTTTTTAAAATTGGAAATAGATTTTTTAAGTAATGTAGTTTTAGATCGTAAATGATCATTAAAACGAAGTTGAATGATAAAAGACTTGATTTTTTACCAAAAAAACGTAAATCACAGGGGATTTTCAGATCAAAATTTAAGGTAATAGTTTCTTCAATCATGCTGATTGATCTGATCACTTAACTGATCCAAAAAAACAATTCGATCGACACTTAATTGTGCAAGCATTTGGTGGTAATAACTTCCACAAATCTTCTTCAGTGGAAATTTTAAGTTTTTTTTAATCCTCATACTTAAATGCGATAGGATGCTTAAGATTTTACACCATATTTTACATTAAATGCCAAGTAGAATCAAAAATTTAAAAAAGTAGTTTAGATCACAAAATATTTGATTTTTCATCTAAAAATCACTTGAAAATAATAGCCGACAAAAAATAACCATTTAGAACTAATTTAACATGAATTAAAATGTATTCACTTAAATGAAACCTGATTCTAAAACACCGATTAGCTACAGACACCCACTAAAACGTGTTCGTAGGTACAACACTTATGGTGTCCGAAGGTACAACATCAGGAGTTTTTCCATTCAAAATTCTATAAAAAAGTAAAAGAATTGGGATCTGACGATTTATAATATCAAAACTAAAAAGTCAAAATCTCGGGGATTCACCCCATATATTCCATTTTAACATATCATAATTATAGGGGGAAGAAAAGAAGTGATGTAGTGATGCACTAAAAAAACTTTGAGCATCTAAAAACAGTACATTTATTATATAAAATTTAAGTAACATTTTAAAGAGCTGATTTCACGTTAGCAACCAGATAGCATCTGTTTACATTCAAAATCGATCCCAAATTCAAATTTACATTTTTTTACCGAACTAGGGGGCTACCGCCCCCTGCTCGCTATCGCTCGCCAACCCCCGTTAACTGCTGACGCAGTAACGTTTGGACCGCTTCACAATTCCCCACAAAACCCAGCTCACTGCACTTACTCACTTTATAAAACATTCTTAACTCAGGGGTAGTACTTCTCCGTGGTACTCTTTCAAAAATGGCGAATATTTATTCAGTGGTGGAATTTTATCCTTTATGGTAACATGAATTGGCGGATCGCTTTATAATTCCAAGAAAGGTTCATATATAGTTCCCGCTAAATATGAACCTTCCCTTAATGTTTCAGTGCTTCCCTTAATGTATCTGAAAAACACATTACCTTAGGGAAATGGGTAAAAAAATGTTTACATTGCTCTGTTGTTAATTTTCTTGGGGTTGAATTCAGTTATAGTTCCCGCTAAATATCACTAATCTCTTTTGGACACCTTTAAGTATAAATATTGCTAAATTGTTTCAAATTCATAGATTAAAGTGTTTAATTCGATCTATAACTATTCAGTTTATCATTAAAAATTAGAAAAATTGGTTTTCATTTGAATATTTAGCGTTCGAAAGAGATTGGCGATATTTAGCGGGAACTATAACGGAATTGAACCCCAAAAAAATTAACAACAAAGCAATGTAAACATTCTTTTACCCATTTCCCTAAGGTAATGTTTTTTCACAGATACATTAAGGGAAGCATTGAAATATCTCAGGAAAAAATTTAACTTTCTTAAAATTTTTAATGATTGACTGTTAAAAATGTAGTAATTATCTTAAACATCGCGAAAATTTAGAATTTTTTCTTCATGAGAAACAAACTTCAAAGTTGTGTCATTTTCATAGCAACGACACCGAATGTCAAGACTTCCAACATTTTCATCCTTATTCCTAAAACATTCACCCGTGTTATTTAGTTGTTTGCGTTTTGTCATTATGAAATAAAGAGTTACATTTTACTACCTTAAAAAACATACTTGCAAAATGATATAAAAAGTAAATGCATAATTCAAAATTTCCGAAAGCGAGTGTATATTTTATTGTAAATATAGTAATGATTAGGTTGCCACAACTACAAAGATAAATATAAAAATATTAATTTGTTATTTAAAAAATAAAAAATAAATTAATTATATATAAGTTTAAAATATAATGAAAACCGTTTGAACAACAATTAAACCCTTTGTGAACAACAAAAATATAAATATTGTTAAAAATAACACAAAATATATTTTTTAAATTCGTGTTATAAGTAGAAAGATGATTATTTAATCTATTTGAATATTAAAAAACCAGTGAAATATGTTTTCAATTATTTTAAAATTCATAGTTTCTTGCTTTGTAACTGCGACCTTATCCGAAATCTAAATAAATGGAAATATTTTAAAATTGAGATTTTTTTTAGAAATTCTAAAGGCACTTTGCACATCCTCAAAAGAATCCGGACAGTTTGATACATAGAGGAGATATAACAGTGGAGTGAGCAATGGCAAACCTTAACAGTGGCAAACATCGTTTAACATTAAGGCAATGGGAAAACGTCACTTCCGCCGCCAAAACGTCACATCCGCCGCCAATACGTCACACCGCCGCCGCCCAACCGCTCGCCAATCCACTTGAGCTCGAAATTTGCCGCCGTCGCCATTTTTTTCCATGTTACTCAAATCGACGGCGAGCTTTTGTTTTTATTTTTAGTTGAAATCAGTTTCAGATCAAGAATTCTGGATAGACTTGCAAAGTCAATTCAAGATTGGAATTAAGAAGGTAAATATTCAATTTTTTTTTAATTCAGTGAAAGTTATATTACTAAACTTTTTATATGTTTGTTAGCTATTGTTTACTTTGCTTCTCAGTTCTCAATTAAGCTTTTTCATATTTATTTCAGTTGTAAGAAATACGATATTGTTCGTGTTTTAAATTCCTATAACATTATAGTTTGCCCAGATTATAAATTACGAATTACTTGTAATTTTTGATTGAATTTGTCTTTTTTAAATATTTTGCTTTTTCTTATTCAGCTTAATTACGCATTTTCTCTTGCATTAGGAAATCCCATATTTTAAGAATTCTTATTCTCTCGTTTTCCATTTAACTACATAATAATTTTTTTGAGCAAGAAGGTTTTATTTGTTTTAAATTGAATTGGATTTTAATTAAATTAAGAAATTTATAATGAAATAAATAATTAATGGGAATACGAAATATAAACATTTCAATGTGTCATTAAACAGTAATAAAATATACTGTTAATTTTTTCTTGTAATTATTTACATTTTATGTGATCACATGCTAATAATTATTTTTTATTTCATATAAATGCTGTTCTTTGTGAATACATGAAAGAAATATTGAAGAGAGCAAACTGTGTTTGTAAAATTATGTACTAACTTCATTGATGGCGTGTATTTGAAGAATTACTGTCAAGTAGTGAAGAAGTCAACTTAAAATTTTTCTATTAATGCTGAGTTATCTTTTGAGGAAAATAACCATTCTGAAAGATGAAAATTAATAAATTCATCATCTGCTAAATTGTTTTGAAGTAAAGTTATACTGTATTTTGTAATCTATATAAAAAATATTGTATTTATAAAATTTTTTTAAGATTTAGTTCCTAGAATATACTTTTTAATTTTTACAAGCTACACTTTTGGTAAGTCTAAATTGTAGTATGTATTAATATAATTTAGTAATTTAAATTAGAAGTTAGAGATATAACATTTTGTTATTGAAGTCTAACATAATATTTGCATATGCCCAACTTTGACAATCTTGCATATTTTTACTACCATAACATTTCTTTAAGGAAATTACAGAATGTAAAATTAACATGCATTTTAATTACTTCTGCATCCATTCAGATTTGTACTAACTTAGATTTGTATTAACTTAGATTTTTACTAACTTAGTCTTGCATGATTTTGGATTATAACAAAAAGTTCTTAGCTTTACTTAAAAAAACGAACTGTTTTCAAGTGTTCAGAATTTGGATACTCTAATTAATTTTTATGGTTTAAATTTTTAATCAAGGTTCTTGTGAATTTTTTTTCGTTGTCACCTAATTTAGTTACAGTAAAAATTTTAATTTTACTTTCAAATGTCCCAGAGGGGTAGAATTTGTTCGAACTCCCAAACGAGATAGAAAATTAGAAATATTTTGTCTAGTGAAGAGGGAAGTTCACTTTTCTTAGATTTTCGATTGATATTGTACTTCAAGAACCTTAACCTTTTTGAAAACTTTAAATGTGTATTTTAAATTGTAAAAGTGTTAACTTCTTATTTGATTGACTTTTTACTAAAATTTCCTGTTACATTTTAATAAAAATTGTGCTTCAATTATATTTTATTATTTCAGCATGAAAAGAATGTAGCACATGAGAAAATACAGTAGGGGAGATTGGGGGAAGAATGGGACCCTTAAATTTTTTATGTATTAACTTCACTTTAAATGTTTTATATTCCAAGCAGAATATAGTGATTTCTACACCATTTAATAAATTGTATTAATTAATACCAGCTTCCATTATTGTGTTAACAGGACTACTAAATGCTTTTTCTTACACCAAAAATTAATTTTTTGTCTTCTTTCTTTAAATATAATTTAAAAAATGAACTAAAGCTGAAATGTTTACTCTATATTAAAGTTTACTTGTAATTATATTTTATAATTTTGGTAAACATTTATGGTTATTTTCTAAGCTTATTTTGAGTTTTCTAGAAATAAGTAGGTATGAAAATGAATAAGACAAGAGCTGTAAGGATAAATGGAACAGTTCAATCATCTCTTCATTTTCTAGCTTTAAAACATTCCTTTAAAAAAGCTTGCTATACAACTCATTTATTAATTTTTAATTTAAGTTAACTAAAATTGGATGTATTTGATGTAATATTTATAAAAAATTTCCTTAATTTAATGTTTCAAACTTATGCAATTATTAAATGTGAAAATACATGCAACTTTCATCTTACATTTGGTATTTAGTAGCCATTTTTTAGACTAAGCTGGCATTTATTCTCAAATTAAAAGAAAAATTCCTTTAGGGAGGCAAGAAAGTCATATAATTGCATGAAAGGAATCACTTTCGAGATTTTTGTCTGGACATCAAGAATTACCAATTCGCTCTCTTAAAAGTACAAACCCGCCAAGAAAGAGTAGCCTTAACTGAAAAAAAGAGCAAACCTCAACCTTAGGAACTGAAAGATAAAAAAGAACTTTCATTAGTTGACATAAATCTTCTTCGATATGACGCTAAGTAAAAAAAACTGTTTTTCTCCCTTTACCTTCAGATAGTGAACTTAACCCCTTTCCCCAAAAATTGTGTTGCTCATCATGAACAGTGCTCTTTGGGTTTCATCTAAAATAAACTGCAGCACTATATCGAGGAGCAAATAAAAAACACAGAATGAAAAGAGCAAAGAGAAAATGGTCTTCATTCCAACTCCTTCCCTAAAATATCTTTTAATAAAATTATCCCTGTGGGCTGTGCACATTCAGTTTATGCTTAATTTTTAGCCCCTATCACGGATATTGATTGCAAAAATGTGAAAAATTTTGTTAATATTTTTGAAAATGCAAAAACGATTTTAGAGAGGTAAAATAATTTTCTCAAAAATTATGAACATTTGAAAAGTAAAACACTGAAATGGAATATAATGATTCTTAATTACTCACAATAAAATAAAACATCCAATGTAAGGTCAAGATACCTCTTTTATTCAATATATCTCCACTTTTAAAAGTTAGTAAATTAGAAAAAAACTACTGTAAAAATATTTAGAGTTTCTGCATAATCACTACAAAACTATCACGAAATTTTTTAAATCATTTTATGACCTCTTATTAGTTTTGAAACTGCCAATAAAGCGATAACGCGCCAATCGTCGCCAGGAGCCCATACCGATGATGGTTACTCTTTTTTGAAGGCGATTCAATGGGAAAGCTCACTCCATTGTTATATCTCCTCTATGGGAAAGCTCACTCCATTGTTATATCTCCTCTATGGTTTGATACCAAATATGTGTTATACGGATCAGTAATTAAAAAGCCTTTATCTGGAAACCGTTCACCAAAAACTTTTTTTTTAGAATAGAGAGATGCAGCACGAGTATATCTAGTGAATCGTCGAAAATAAAAGAAATCAGACTCTCTCATAAAATATGCTGTTTCCCTAGTGAGCGACCAGAAAGAGAAGAAAAAATTGAAACTTTGAGTCTCAATAATTCTAAAACTAATTCGAATTTTTTAAAAAACGAAAAGCCAATATTTTTATAAAAAAATAATTGTATATGTGTCTAAAATATTGTACCTCTATCATGATTAGTTTTTCTGTTATAACAAAAAAATCGAAAAATTGCCAAACATTTTGAAACTTAAAAATTGAATTACTCAAAAACTAATTCGAAATTCGAAAAAAGGGCGATGAGGTGCAAAACTTCATGCCTCAGAGTACGTGTCTGCAAAAAATCATGTTTCTGCTGTAAATAGATTTTGCTGGGGGCAAACTCGCAGCAGAAAAAAATAATTTTCGAATTTGACATTAAATACCTCCAGAACTAATTATCTAATTAATTAGGTTTTGGAACGAAAATGATTATCATGCATTTGTCTACCAATGGTCAAAATTTCATAATATTCCTTTAAATAGTTTTTGCGTGGTGAGAGTTCAAAATGTTCAAAAATAAAATTTTCAAAATCAGCGGCGGCGGCGGCGGTCACTGTTACTTTTTTTTAATATAGAGAGATTTTAAAATGAGGTGGCTGAAGGTACAACCGTCCGTAGGTACAACACTCTCCCCCTATATCTGCGAGTTTCTGGAAAACTCTTATCAGTCTTTTAAAACTATTTTATTTAGAAAGTACATATTTTGAAGCGCATTTTTAAAGCGTGAAAGGAATTATTTTAATCATTAATGAATAGCGTCGGTTGGTCATTGTGATTGGAGGTATAATAAATTGTACGACAGTTTGTTGCTGTTAACTGCAACCTTATCCATAATCCAGAAAAATTTTAATATTTTAGAATTTAGAATTTTTTTTAGAAATTTTAAGGGCTTATTGCACATCCTCAAAAGAATCCGAACAGTTTGATACCAAAAACATGTTATCAGTAATTAAAAAGCCTTTCTCTGGAAACCTTTTACAAAAACTTTTTTTAGAATAGAGAGATTATAAAAAAAGGTGAAAAATAATCGAAGACAATCTATAATTTTTCTAAAGTTTCATATTAGAAAAATCCTTTAAAGTCTTGATCATATCTTTCCACCACTCTTGGAAATCCACGCCCGTATCTAAAGAGGTGGGCACCTTCATTCATTAATAAACCCTCGTCCAACCGAGCTTGATGCCAGATTAGGTGCTTATTTTTATAACAATTTACAACATAAAGTTCAACTTAGGATATCATTGTAAATAGCTCAAGTAAACTATAAGTTTTTTTCTTTTAACATGCAATCAGATTCAATGTTAAAATCCTTATAAGCAATCTGGAAATCTTAAACTCACAAAATATATTAACAAATAAATATAATTTTTTTTCGTTGCCTTATAAATATTTATATGAACACTATCATTGTATACATCTAAATGTTTTCAAGGAAGTAAAATAAAAGTACTTTTTGAATGCATATTCACAGATCCTGCAAGGTTTTTATACTTATATAACAATGTGCATGCGTATGGACTTGATTTTTGCTGTTTTTTGGAAATTTTAATAAAATATTATCTGGGAATAGAACCCACGAACCACCGCATGCTACGCAGGCATCCTACCACTGCTCCAGTGGGATTCAATAACTTTAAAACTTATTAGTTATTAGGATGTTATTTCTTTGTGACGCATGCGCATTATATCAAAGTATAAAAACCTTGCAGGATTTGTGAATAAGCTTTTTGCATAGAGCTTTTCGAGATGACGTCACGACCGTGGAGGGCACTATGGAGGCCAAAACAATAGCATGTGCAGCACTAAGCATGCGCAAACCAGTTGCTAGGCGGTTGCTTGGGCTGTTGCTAGGGGCCAAATCACGTGATGTGAAAAGCTCTACCCTGATCTATTATTACCATTATCATCAATCACTTATTTCTTCCGAACCACTTCCCAATTTGGGATGTGTTTATCACTATACTATAAATACCATGTAAATAATTTGATTTATTGTGCGAATCGAAAGCTCTTGCAGTTTCGTTTGTATACAAGCTGAACGATTCCAATCAAATTTTTTTCAACCATCATACGTTAATAACCGTACCCTTTCTTCTATACACAGTACCCTAGTAGCACAGTTTGTACCAAATATGTCGAGTTTAACGTAATTGCAACTAAAAGTTAACAAAATTTGTCCGTACATGACGAAAATTGGACGAATCTTGAACGTTTGTGCTGCTTGGGTAGGAGAGAGTGGGGTCAAAAGTAACACGGGATAATTGTAACCCTTGGATTTCCTCAAAATGAGAGGCAGCCAAGGCGAAAAGGAGATGGCAGTACGTAGTGGTACGTACAAGGCATAGAGTAAAGATACTTCAGAGAGTCCATTTCCATAGACGCTAATGGCAACTTTTTTAACATGGGTTTTCCCATAGACGGTGGCGTTTCTATGTGATAACGGTGGAACTAACCAGAGAATATGACGTAACGTTGTTGACTCTCTACAATCGAGCTACCGCCGCATACACTCTCTCAACTAACCCCGCCCACTTTCAGATCGCTAAAGAGGGGGAAAATTTTTATATATTTTCCCGGTTATTAAAACAGTTGCGTGTATCTTTCTTTCGAGCATGCGCTGGGGATAATTTCTTAGACATTACAAGTCTCTCTGATGTCACGCTCTCCAGGGACTCACCCAAAGTTCTGGCCAGCGGAGATCTCTCGCTGGCTTATATATACTCGATCTGCCCGTGACGTCACTATCTCGCATCTTCTTTAAAGTGGCGATGGATCGGGAGCTACTCTGGAATAGAACTCACAACTCCAAGTCCACATTTAATACAATTTAAACTTATAACTTCACATTTAATGATAATTTCTGCGACCACAATCGCTATAACGAGATATTAAACGACAGAACAAACTATATCAATGTTTATAATAGGGAAAGTTTAGCTACTGTCAGGGAAAGTTTTAAACCATAAGGGAAAAGTTTCATTGATCAGGGGAAAAATAGCAGAGATTAAGAAATTCAAATGCAGCCTCCATAAAAAGTTCTAAGTCCAATGAGAATCACTCGTTTCCTTTAGTACCCGCCCACACTAATGATTGACAGCTGGAGGGTCGCAACGCCACTATGCGATAACTGTAGAACTATTTTAGTAAAATCGCGTTTTGGACTCTCTGAATTATCTTTACTCTGTGGTACAAGGCAGCTAATGAAAGAAGATTAAAGATCATCAAGTCTGACATTTGAGTTGTGGCTGTGTACGTGAGAAAAGAGTATTTTTCGAGCATCGAAGTAAATTTCTACTTTTGTGTAACTTTCTTTCTCCTGCACTACTGGTATGAAGCTCAACATCATTGATTTTATGTAATGTATGTTTTATTCTGCTTAGTTTCAAGATGTTAGTTTTGTGGAAAACGAGGGTTGAATTAAAAATGGCGACGTGGGGTTGATAGTAACACTTCAGCTGGGTACGATTGTAACATGCCACAGAACCATTTTTACTGCAAAAAATGGTCCCACGTTCGTTGTATTATGGAGAAATTCAGATATATATATATATATATACGCTAATTGCCTTTCTGAATAATTTTCACTATTTACTCATCATTCACTATTGTTTATAACTAATCATTTGAGGGGAAATTATTGCCATTCTAATCTATGTATTTAATTATCGTTTAAAAAGAAGAGATATATTGCTGATAAATTTGTATGATCTTCTATCGATTTTTATGAATTTGTGCTGTGTTCCAATTGACCTTTCAGGTGGGGTCGATTGTAACGATTTTCGATGTTCTATTTGCTATATTGTAATGCATATCCACCGGACAGCTTTCATAACAAAATTGTAATTGGGATGTATCAACCTATTTTCATACCAATTTTCATAACTATAACATGAAAAATGGCTCAGTTTGAGATCAAATAGTAAATTTTGTTATAATCGTTCCCACTCTCCCCTCTACATATTTTCAATCGGAATCTCAAATGGCACAATACACAATGAAGGTACTCATAACTTGTTATAAAAACACTCAACATCCATTAGATAAAAAGGTTGGGAAAGAATCTTGAGTGTTTTCATTTCTGCATCCGACTTGAGAAATGAAGTGCCAAAAGAGTGAACGTAATCCTTCCTCTGGTGTTTAGCGAAAATAATTAAAAGGAAAGAGTCTATTAACATCAGGAAATTAAACATTTTTTCTCGTACAGTTCCTTCGACACCCATGACATCGTATTTCTCTTTAAATAGAAGAGACAAGTGAATTTCCTTCCTTTTGTCTGGGAAGATCGTTTTACGCAGGAAGCTTCAAGATGCGAAAATCATTGGATTTAATTCAATACGTTGAAAAACATACTTCTTAACGTAAAATGAAAGAAATGAAAGCTGAGCATGACTGGAGATTTTAAGAATGACAAAATATGAAACTGTATTTTACATTACAAGGATATTTACATGAATACAGATAGTAATTCCGCAGTTAAAATGAAATTTAAGTGCTTTTTGACGTCTCCTCACAATTTCAATATTACTTTTATCTGAAGACCTATATCTATATTTTATCTATAGACCTAAGTACGGAAGAGCATCATTCGTTAATATATTAGCATACTCAAGAAAACAATAGATCTAAACGTTATTTCAATATACTATTTTCTGAATTTATAAATATGTATGAGATTTTTAGTTTGGAACGTATGAAAGAAGTATTGCAATTTATGTATTCAAATGTTAAATCCATCAAAAAGTAAGAAATCTTCCTTTTTAGAAGGTTTTGAAAGCAATTTGGGATACAAACTTTAGCATCATTTAACTGTAGGTTGGTAGTTATTGTTGATGTCTCTAAAAAATCTTTGATAGCATTTCATGTGAGAGATACAGGTAAAAAATACTTCGATGTTTTTATAAATTACTTTTATGGCAAGAATAAATAGTGGCTAGTAGATTAGTACGTAAGCCAGTAATGCTTCTCAAAGCATTCCAAAACTATATATGTTTTAGGGGAATAGTGGGTATTATTAAAAGAAAGATTAGTTTTGCGTTTTGAGTAAAGAGATATGGATTGAGAGAAACATGATACCATGAACTTGAGTTACTACTATTTTTTATGTTGGTACACGGAAACAGAAAAGAGTTCTTCCTAAACTGTTTGATGAGAAAATCCCACCAAAGTTTTTGTTTATGTGGAATGACGGTGTGGCATTTGAAAATTTAAGGTTGTAAGACTATAAATAAAGATTTAATATCTTAAAAGATTTATATGATAATATCTCTTTCAAAAAGATTCCATATTGAAGAATTATTTTGCAATTTAAAGACAACTTTTTAGAACCTTTACCCACTTAAAAATTAAATCTGGAATGAATAGTACAGGGATAGTATGTGGGATATATTAGGAGGTTTGGAAACATGCATTGCTCAAAAAACTGTAAATAGCTCACATATACTCAAAAGAAAGATTAGTTTTGCGTTTTGAGTAAAGAGATATGGATTGAGAGAAACATGATACCATGAACTTGAGTTACTACTATTTTTTATGTTGGTACACGGAAACAGAAAAGAGTTCTTCCTAAACTGTTTGATGAGAAAATCCCACCAAAGTTTTTGTTTATGTGGAATGACGGTGTGGCATTTGAAAATTTAAGGTTGTAAGACTATAAATAAAGATTTAATATCTTAAAAGATTTATATGATAATATCTCTTTCAAAAAGATTCCATATTGAAGAATTATTTTGCAATTTAAAGACAACTTTTTAGAACCTTTACCCACTTAAAAATTAAATCTGGAATGAATAGTACAGGGATAGTATGTGGGATATATTAGGAGGTTTGGAAACATGCATTGCTCAAAAAACTGTAAATAGCTCACATATACTCACTAAGTAATGTAAGAGCTTTGATTACAGTCATGCATATCAGTAGCATTTGCATTGAGAAACTCAGATCAACAATATTGAATATCGAACAATCTGGGACAAATCTATATTTATAATCAATCCATACTGTCCGGTAAAATGAATTTTCCTTTCCAGTGTAATATAAAGTTTACGTAAATGCTATTAGAAACAAACGAAATTTGGAAAAATTGGACGAATCTTGAATGTTTATGCTGTCCAGATACCACCACTCCCGCCATTGAATATTGACGGAAGGGAAATGTTTATGCTGTTTGATTATCCTTGTTCTATCACAATTTAATTTAGCTGAGAATACTCAAAAACTTTATATAAATTCATAAAGCCAATCTTTAAAAAATTTTAAAGATAAATTTTATACCATGTAAATATTACTTCATCAACGAATCAGTATTAGTACAGTCAAATTAGGGTTTGAGGTAGACATTTAGAAATACAAGCAGAAACCCCCTGGGATGTGTTTAGGGGGTCTGAGGATGCCTCACCTGAAAATCCCAAAAAATTCGGTGACGGGTTTTCCACCATTTTGAAAAAGAAGTCGGCCATATTGGATTTTTCCATAGTTCATAAAAACAGCTATAGCAGGTGAACTAATTGGTTTAAAATGTTCGTTCTTGTTTTAAAATGCGTAATTCAGTGCGTTCTTTAAGTTTCAAGCATCAATTATTGGTTCTAAACCATACATTTTTAAAAAATTAAGCTAAAATAGCAATTTTTTCGTATTTTTTTCGGTTGCAGTTCTTTCGTTTAATACTGTGTCGTAACTATTATAAATATCAAGACCGAAACAACTGGAACTTATTTAGGAGGGTTTTAGGCTATACCATACCAAAATTCTAAGAAATCCCACTATCAGTTTTCCGCCATTTTGAAAAAAACGATGGCCATACTGAATTTTCAATGTTTCTTATAAACTGCTATAACAAGCGAACTTATTGGAATAAAATGCTCAATTTTTTTATAAAATGCGTGTCTAAGTGTACGTTTTTGAAATATCCTGCAGTAAGTTAATATTCTTAAAGATTTAATTTTAAAATCTAGGAAAAATTAGTAATTTGTCTTTTTCTGTTGTAGTTTTTTTATAGTCCAGCCAAATTAGACATTCAATATAACAGGCTGAAAATTGGTGGAAATGTAGAGGATAGTGTCCTTCTTGATATCCTGAAATTTCCAAAAAATCCCTCCAGGGGAAAATCCGCCATTTTGGAAAAACCAACGCCATCTTGGATTGAGTTTTCAAGCATAGCGACTGAACCAAGGGGCCGATTAAGTTCGTTTTTGTCCCAAATTGTTTAATATTGTGCATTTTAAGAGAAAACATCAAAATTTCCGAAATGAAAAACTTAATTTAATAATAATTAATTTTTATTTAATTACTGCTTTGCTGTCTTAAAATGTAGGTAAGCATTCAAGATAACAAGCTGAAAATTGTTGAAAATAGAGAAGGCAGTGTCCTTATTAATATCCCGAAATTCCCAAAAAATCCCTCCAAGGGAAACCGCCATTTTGAAACAACCGCCGCCATCTTGGGTTGTACTTTTAAGCATAGTGACTGAACCAAGGGTTCGATTGAGTTCGTTTTTGTCCCAAATAGTTCAATAATACGTATTTTTAAGATAAAACCTGAAAAAAAGTTCGAAATAAAAAACTTAATTTAATTGTAATTAAATTTACTTAATTAATGATTTGCCGGGTGAAAATGTAGGTAAGAATTCAAAATAAGAAGCTGGAAATTGGTGGAAACGAAGAAGATAGTGCCCTGATCGATATTCCAAAATTTCCAAAAAATCCCTCCAGGGGAAAATCCACCACTTTGAAAAAACCACCGTCATCTTGGACTCTCAATTTAAGCACAGTGATAGTGGAGTTTGCTCTTTCCACAACAATGAAATTTCCCCAAAAAGGCATTATTGAAGCTGAAAAAAAACTGCAATTTTAATGTCGAATATTTCAAAAACTATTCTCGTGAATTAAGTACATTTAGGCTTTAAATGTAGATAAATTAATCAATAAAAACATACAATTACGTGCATGGTCAAAAATATCACCGTTTAGTTGCAACTAAATAAAAAAGAATGGACAAAACGGTCAAATTGAAGAAAACAAACTATTCTCAAACGATATTGCAATCAAACGGTCAAATTTTTGACCATGCACTTAAATGCATGTTTTTTTTGAATAAATAAACTACATTTTAAGCCTAAATTTACTTAAATCGCGCGAATAGTTTTTGAAATATTCGACATTAAAATTGCAGTTTTTTTCAGCTTCAATAATGCCTTTTTGAGGAAATTTCATTGTAGTGGAAAGAGAAAACTCCACTATCACTGTGCTTAAATTGAGAGTCCAAGATGACGGTGGTTTTTTCAAAGTGGTGGATTTTCCCCTGGAGGGATTTTTTGGGAATTTTGGAATATCGATCAGGGCACTATCTTCTTCGTTTTAACCAATTTCCAGCTTCTTATTTTGAATTCTTACCTACATTTTCACCCGGCAAATCATTAATTAAGTAAATTTAATTACAATTAAATTAAGTTTTTTATTTCGAACTTTTTCAGGTTTTATCTTAAAAATACGTATTATTGAACTATTTGGGACAAAAACGAACTCAATCGAACCCTTGGTTCAGTCACTATGCTTAAAAGTACAACCCAAGATGGCGGCGGTTGTTTCAAAATGGCGGTTTCCCTTGGAGGGATTTTTTGGGAATTTCGGGATATTAATAAGGAGACTGCCTTCTCTATTTTCAACAATTTTCAGCTTGTTATCTTGAATGCTTACCTACATTTTAAGACAGCAAAGCAGTAATTAAATAAAAATTAATTATTATTAAATTAAGTTTTTCATTTCGAATATTTTGATGTTTTCTCTTAAAATGCACAATATTAAACAATTTGGGACAAAAACGAACTTAATCGGCCCCTTGGTTCAGTCGCTATGCTTGAAAACTCAATCCAAGATGGCGTTGGTTTTTCCAAAATGGCGGATTTTCCCCTGGAGGGATTTTTTGGAAATTTCAGGATATCAAGAAGGACACTATCCTCTACATTTCCACCAATTTTCAGCCTGTTATATTGAATGTCTAATTTGGCTGGACTATAAAAAAAACTACAACAGAAAAAGACAGACAAATTACTAATTTTTCCTAGATTTTAAAATTAAATCTTTAAGAATATTAACTTACTGCAGGATATTTCAAAAACGTACACTTAGACACGCATTTTATAAAAAAATTGAGCATTTTATTCCAATAAGTTCGCTTGTTATAGCAGTTTATAAGAAACATTGAAAATTCAGTATGGCCATCGTTTTTTTCAAAATGGCGGAAAACTAATAGTGGGATTTCTTAGAATTTTGGTATGGTATAGCCTAAATCCCTCCTAAATAAGTTCCAGTTGTTTCGGTCTTGATATTTATAATAGTTACGACACAGTATTAAACGAAAGAACTACAACCGAAAAAAATACGAAAAAATTGCTATTTTAGCTTAATTTTTAAAAAATGTATGGTTTAGAACCAATAATTGATGCTTGAAACTTAAAGAACGCACTGAATTACGCATTTTAAAACAAGAACGAACATTTTAAACCAATTAGTTCACCTGCTATAGCTGTTTTTATGAACTATGGAAAAATCCAATATGGCCGACTTCTTTTTCAAAATGGTGGAAAACCCGTCACCGGATTTTTTGGGATTTTCAGGTGAGGCATCCTCAGACCCCCCTAAACACATCCCAGGGGGTTTCTGCTTGTATTTCTAAATGTCTACCTCCGGCCCTTTTTTCGCCTAATTTGACTGTACTATATCCCTGATGAAACAATATTTGATGCTTTGCAAGTAAGATTCACAATTTTAGTACATTTAAAAAAAAGCTTTGACTTTCATGGACTTTTTGAGTGTAGAGCTTTTTAAGAAACTAATAAAATTAATTCTGTGTATGTCTCGACTATCATGAAATTTATTCATTGTTTAAAATAAATTCAGCTATATAGTATTTTTTTCCTATGATGTTTGGATTGGATGCATCATATTCATGAGATATCTTGAAAGGCAAGGATAAGTATCGGAATCTCCCTTTTAGTTTGGATAAATACTATTATCCTAAAGTTCATCGTCCTTATTATATATATTTTCTCCAAATGCTAAGGACACATCAGTCGATTTCTGAGTAAGAGAGGTTATCCGTTTACGTAAGGCAAATGAAGATCCTTATTGTTTAAAGAGCTGTAATTTTATATATTCATCATTCAGAAAACAGTATTAATATTTCATATTTTTTGTATTTATTTAATCCTATATTTTTCGACTTTTAAATATGACCCCTTTGCTAGAAAAGAATTAATTTATCTAATGTCCTTTTTGGCAAATTTTATTATGCAAGGTGATTCTGAATTCATCATCAATATTTTGGGGTGATGTAGAGGGGACCTAGACAATGATATTTCGAATAGGAATGGGGGGGGGCACCGCACCGTTAAAGAGCTAGGACCTAATGTAATGTGAGAGCGTTACAAAAGGAAATTTTGACAAGGCCCGTGTAACGAAACAAAACTTAATAATTTGAAAAAATTTATTGCATGAGATAAAGCAGTATCCGTATTACTTACACCATAAATTTGATAGAAATTGGACCACTTGCTAAATCGTGGGGTGAGTTTTAAAACGCGCAGTATTAATCTTGTAGCCAAAGAATGGAGTTCCCTCTTAGTGTAATGGTATTTAGAAAAATGATGATCGGGGAAGGAATTTTCAATAATCATACAGTTTTTAAACAATTAAGGGATCTTGCAGGATCATTGAAAATTCCTTGACCTAAGAAAATTCCCACCCCAAACCCCCCCTGCCCTAACTATAATCAAACTCGTTTGGGGTGTAATCAGAAACACTGACGATTCAGAGAAAAGACGTTACACAAAACACGCAAATCACACAAAAAGAGCATTGAAATAGCCAATATTAATTCAAATGGCATAACTTATCGATGATTCGATCTCGATTTTTTATCAAAGTCCACTCAGAGCACGTCCGCTCCGCGTACGACACCGTTTAAACTAATTCAGAAAAATTATCCAACAATAGCGATGAGATTAATTGAAACAGTATAACATTTGTCTGATAAAAGCGTTATGCAAAAAAACTAGTTCTAAGGGACCGATGATAGGGAATTCATCAATTAACGATCTCTTGTAAATAGGGGATAACATTAGACAATTAGTGAAAAATATTTTTGGACTAATTAGTTTTGAATAATTCTAATGAACGAGTTTACAGAGGATTGTAATCCTTATTTGGAGACAATTAGTGCTTGGTTTCGAGTTTGACGCATATGTTAATGCCCGCTCTTTTCAATCATGTATTTCTGACTGTTAAATATGGAGCTTTCATCGCATAATAATTGTTTTTTAAATGTTAAGGTATTTGAGATTATTTGATCATAGCTTTTGACACTGCAGAATTTAGTTGTAATTAATAGAACTGGATAAAATTTAAAATATAGATTCTAATATATTTTAATCTTAAGTAAACAGAAATTGCTTTTAAATTTTCCTGCGTGTTTCCCAATTTGTAGGTATTATAGTGCAAATTCTAAGAAAACAGTATTTTCATAAATTGTATTTATATCTTAGTTATACTTAGTTTAAAAATATTTAACTTCATGTAAGGATCACTGTCAAACGCAGCGCTAAAGTCAAGGCATAAGTTTTTTTATACTTAAAATAGGAGGTATTCGTTTTTCAAAATATTCAGTTCAATATTTTAGTTAATTTCATATTCTCGTAATAAAGGTCCATGTACCAAAGCATCCAATTTAAATTTTTTTAACGTTTCTTGAAAAAAATATTTGTTGATGTAGAAATTCGTCGAAACTATTTCCACAAAGACGAACGCATTTAGTCCCCAGTGTTTCTTGAACACTAAACTTACCTATTCCAAATAGTGTATTATGCGGTATAATGTGGTATTAAAACAGTAGAATATAAAAAATCCTACATGTCTTGGGCAAATTGTATGATTTCAGTATGATTCCTTTATTATAGGAAGATGGTCTAATTATAATAAGTGCTAACTTGTCATTCTTCCAAATGGTCTATTAATCTTTTTATCATTATTTATGGATCTTAAGATGATGAGTTATCCAGATACCTAGCTCTATCGATGTGAGGAGAATCACCATTAAGACGATTATTCTCTTTCCTATAAGTAGGGATATTTGTATTCACATGCACTTTTTCTTATAAAAAATAATTCAAACGCGTATCAATTAATCTTTTTTATTTATAATTGAACATAAGTAATACATCAGCTCTTAAAACTTGTAAATTTGAAAATTTTGGCAATGATATTCCTTAATGAATCTTTTCATTTGTTATAGGAGGTAATTTGAGTATGCAAAATATCCCTTTAAAAATTTAATGAAGGTTTTAAGGCAGTCGAAAATTACATTATGGAATTTTCTTTCCGTCTAGAATGATTTTATAATGATAATGATCACTTGAATATGTATATTAACTTTAAGATATAATGATTAACATTTTTATTGTTTGGTTTTAGTTAGCTTAAATTGCTTGTTCATTAACTTAACATTTTTATTTACCGAGTAATATCAGTAAATTCTACAATAAAGCACTTTAATGGTCTATTTCCCCCAATTTTATTTTTCAAACTGTCCAAAAATATTTGATCTAAATTAAATGTAAATTAATTTAATTTTTGAAAACTTACCTGGATTAAAAATGACATGAACATCGGTTAAATAATCAATAAGGTATTAAATATTATGTTAAACTGTAATTGCGTATGAAAAAATAAAAAAAAATGTTCCAAATGATTGATAAACTTCAAGAGACTGAAGATGAGAAAAACTACTGCACGTACGTTTTTCTTTGATTTTTTATTTGTCTTTCAGGTATAAAAAAATCTAATTAATCTTTTATAACCAATTCTCAACTACAACGAACAAGTTTCGTATATATCTAATAAATAGGTTTATCAAATTCGACGATAAACCTTTTAATAATAAATATTTTAGTTTGGAAAAAAATATTACAGGAACTCATAAGTGGCATTTCAAACAATGAAATAGAACACTTCGCAAATTAAACCGATCACCTTCAGCTTAAAGCGTTTTGACTTACAACTTATTTGAGTTTAGTTTGTGACATAACTCAATTAGGACCTTAGTTTTGGGATGTCGCTTGTATTGACATCATTTTGAGTATGCTTCAAAAATTATAATACAAAAATACATTCATTATATACAAACTGTGAAGTATGAGGGAAATTTTAAGAAAAATGTCGTAATTAACTTAATCTGGAAATTGAACGCTTGTAGAAAATAATTTCTTGATATAAAAAGTAATCATTTAATTATTTCCTGGTGTTTTGATGTGTATCTAACATTAAAAAACGTGAAATGCTAGATGGATATAAAAAGGAACAAAAATGTTTTTATTTTTCTTTCTGATAAATAAAATTTATATACTTCATTTCAACTAAATCTTAAAGGTAGTCTAATTAAAATAACTATGACCAGCAAAATTTTTGACTTGTAAGTTCTGTTTAAGTTTAAACTATTCCATGAATGTTTTTTTTGTTCCTTAAAGGTAAAAACCTTCTTCTTTTGGATTATTTTTGCAAAATATTTTACAATTATCGAATTTAACAGTACGATTGTTGAATGTTTTTATTTTTTGGACACTTGCAACTACAGGGTGATTCAGAAATAATCATCAATATTTTGGGGGGAGGTAGAGGGGCCATAGACAAGCATATTTCGAATAGGGATGGTGGGGCGCAGCCTTACAGTTAAAGAGCTAGGACCTAATGTAGTACAAGCGTGTTTCAAAAGGCCGTTTTTAGAAGGCCCGTATGATGAAACAAAACATAATAAAATGAAAAAATCTATTGCATGAGGTAAGGAAGTATCCGTACTACTTACACCATGAATTCGAAAGAATTTGAACCACTTTCTAAACCGTGGAGTGAGTTTCAGAAGTGCAATATTAATCTTTTAGTCAAAAAAAAAAAAAAAAATGGAGTTCCCTTAATGGTATTTAGAAAAATGATGATCGGGGAAGGAATTTTTAATGATCGTAACATTGATCATTGAAACTGTTTGATCATTGAAAATTCCTTCCCCGAACATCATTTTTCTAAATACCATTAAGGGAACTCCATTGTTTGACTGAGAGATTAATACTGCACGTTTTAAATCTCGCCCCATGGTTTAGCAAGTAGTCCGATTTCTATCACATTGAGGATTTTAGTAGTACGGATACTTCCTTACCTCATGCAATAGATTTTTTCATTTTATTATGTTTTGTTTCGTCATACGGGCCTTCTAAAAACGGCCTTTTGAAACGGGCTCGCACTACATTAGGTCCTAGCTCTTTAACGGTAAGGCTGCGCCCCACCATCCCTATTCGAAATATGCTTGTTTAGGGTCCCTCTACCTCCCCCCCAATTATTGATGATTATTTCTGAATCACCCTGTATAATCATAAAAATGGTATTTAGGGCAATGGAAATTGATTGGATAAATAATAAGTACTTACTTTCTTTGACACTTAGAGGCTAAAGTAAAAGTTAACAAGAGGATCTCGAAAACTGCCCGAGTTGAGTAATTAACCACATAGTTGTGGAGAAGCATAGATTTCATACAAAATGACTCCTTTCACGCATAGATGGTAACAATAGAACATCCTACTCTCTAAAAATCTACTATTTTTTTTGATTCCTACGAAACGTGTTGTCAGATGCTATAGTATTCGTTGTCCTACAAGTGGGGAGTAGTTTGTGTGATATGCAAATAAATATGGAATGTTGTGTGTTATATCTTTGATGCTTTGGTGGTGTTTATGTTATGTCTCTTGTACGTAAAACATAATAATTTGGGGATAAATAATAAGAAAAATAGCGAATTATTGGTTTTATTCTTGGAATTCGTGTGAACGAAGGGGGTACAACTTGGTAGAAGACTATTTCCTCATATCTCAAATACAATATTCGTGATGGAATTCTAACTCTTATATTTGATTGTAAAGGCCGTTGAAAACGGTTTCATTGAATAGTTCAGCTCATTCCCATTCTAAATTATCCCAAACCCATACACTATTTTTATAGGTATTTTAAAGTTAACGGCATAAAACAGAACTTATGTAGATACCCTGTAATATACAACATATAAGTATTTCATATCCAAAACATTTTAAAATTTTTTAGATGTTCAAATATTAAAATTTTCCTTTATAATATTTGAAGGATTCCACAAAAATTTTTAATACCCGCTATTTTGAACTTAATATGCTTAATGTTTTTTGCTAAAGGGCAAATGAAGAAACAATGGTTCTTGACAGAAATAGTTTGTTTTTAGAATAATTATTGCGTTAATTATGGGGATCCCAATAACCACAAACTAACTTAATGAACATTTTGCTCGGCCCAAAACATCCGGTCACATATTAAAGTTCACAGACTAACTAAACCAAATGCTAAATTCCCATGCTCCTTATCAGTTTGAATTTTACAAGTGGAGAAAACAAATGCACCGGATTCGGAAACGTAGCATCTCCCGACAATTAAACATCACAGAAAACGAGAGAATTCTGCGGCTTATTAATGATTGTTGCCACTAAGACGGATGTAAATTAGTGACTTCCAATTATTTCAAGAGTTTTCAAAACTAAACAGGGCATATGAAAAGGGAAATCGTAATGCATGTTGAGGAAAAGACGCGGCTTCTCCTTTTGCTTGACATTTGAGTAAACATCCGTCGGTAACTTTAAGGCTAAGCGCGCACTAGAGACTTCTGTCACGGCGACTATAAACACTAGGTGACTCGAAAGCAATGCATTTCTATAGAGATGACTCTTGGCAACCGGTCAAGAGTCTCGTCGCCTGTGCGCGCTCTCTAGCATCTTGCAATAACCAGGGTGATAATTTTGTCTCTGTCGCCGTGACAAAAGTCTCTAGTGCGCGCTTAGCCTAAGTGATGAGAACTTTCTTCGCATAAAGTTTTGGAACAACTGGTTCTCAAAATTTAGGATTAGATAGGACACGTGGAAACTTGCAGACTGGAAATGTATGAAAAGTAGCACGCAGTAAGAAAAATTTCTGAATCGTTACTTAAAAAACTGGGCAGCTGAGTTGCCCATTTTTTAAAGTAATGTTCCTGGAAAATGCAAACTTTTTACCACTGAGGCAGCCACGGCTCAATGACATATACATTCCACATAAAATATTACTTAAAATTAAGATCCAAGTCAGCAGTTTCAATCGGTTGATACTTTGAGAAAATTTTGAAAATTAGATGCAAAAAGACGTTTTTGCCCCAATTAAGGCAGCAAAAAATATTTATAAAAAGGTTTGGATGTAGGCATGAGAGGTGTACCTCACTAACACTAACTATCCGCTTCCGGCAGAATTCAGGGGGATTCAGAAAAGTTTCCTAAAGAAAACCAGAATTTTCAAGGGAAGTACTTAACTACTGTAGAAACCCATAAAAAGCAGGAACGTTTCTGGAATTTATGCGGAACGTTACTAATATTTTATGCAGTGTCAATATGCACTGAAAAGAATTTTTAAACATTTTTCAGAAACATTGCGTGCTGATATGAAAGTGTTTAACATACGATTTCCCATAATCTCTTTAAAAGATAGTGTTTCTTTGCGCGGAAAACTGAAGCTCTTGCCTTAATTAGACAGTAGCGTGTTAAAATAGTCGTTAGAAGCATAAGATAATTTTTGAAAACCCAAGATAATAATAGAAAGGTTTTGTAATGTGTTTCACGAATGAAAAGAAACATGTTTTTAAATAGCAGCCAAATCGCTTAAACTACTGACAGAAAAATAATAATACGTGTTAACTAAAAAACACGAAATTTACTTAATGTAAATATTTTTTTGTCGCACTAGGGAGCTACCGCCCCCTGCTCGCTATCGCTCGCCAACCCCTGTTAACTGCTGGCGCAGAACCTTTCGAATTGCTTCGCAAAACCCAAATCACTGAACTTAACTCACTTTATAAAACATTCGTAAAAACAATTTGCAGAATAAACAACAACCAACTTTCCAAATATACCATCACAAGACCATCTCCATGAACGAATCTCCCTAAAAAGTTTGAATATTTATTATCTCCTTACTATTAATAATTTAATCAAAATGTTTTTTAAATATCCAGCATAATTAATTTTATCTGTTATTATTATATTAATTAACTATTGCTAATAATAAAAATTGTTAATCAATATTCTGAAAAAAAAACAGCACTCCAATGAATATTTAATTATACCTAGTAAATCAGAACACCAGTGTTTTATAATTGATATTTATGTTTCAACCCAGACCTTGTAGACTTGTTAAACAATACTTTTTAATCCATTGAAAATAATAAAAGACAAAACCTACACGAACCTTAATGTTTACAATTAATTTTGATTATCAGACTAAAAATTATAAATTTCAGAGAAAATGTGTGTAATTTTAGCTTGAAATATCGTAACTTAAAGTTTTTAGAATACTTTTATCGGTAATTTAATGCTATTTAATTTGGAAAGTACTCTAAAGTACATAAAAAAATTTTTTCAGGTTTCATTTTAAAATATGGAGTCCATTGGTCGTTGTGATTGGATGCATAAGTTGTTTGATAGTACTTGCTTTGTAACTGCGACCTTATCCGTAATCTAAAAAAATGGAAATATTTTAAAATTGAGAATTTTTTTAGAAATTCTAAGGGCTTATTGCACATCCTCAAAAGAATCCGAACAGTTTGATACCAGAAATGTGTTATACGGATCAGTAATTAAAAAGCCTTTCTCTGGAAACCGTTCACCAAAAAATTTTTTTTAGAATAGAGAGATTAAAACAGTTTATAGGACTGTCTTATCAATATTACAAATGTATTAACAGGCTATTTCTATGATGAAGCTTTTTCAAATTGAAAGCAATAACTTAATTCACCTAAATATCATGTTGATTGTGGGCACTTAAGTATGAATATACATCAAATGGCAAACTGTTTCATGAAAATGACATTCGAAATTTTGAATTCAAAGTTGAAATTCCAGTTCAGCAACCTCGAAAACATAAGGAAATGTTGAGAAAATAAAACCCTACTTGGTTACTGGACTATCTTAACATTTATCCTTAATGGATGTAATATTCTTAAATGGATGTGGGATATTTAAATGAGAGAATGCTCCATAAATAATTATTATTTTCTAGTATTTTCAATAACATATTTCAAAAATGAAATTATCAATTTCATTTCAAGGAAATACATTGCGGAAGAAATTTAAATTATATATCCGTTACCTAGCTATGTAGAAAAATTTTACATTTGCAATAACTCGGTCTTAAAAATAATGCGTTAGAATCAACAAAAATTTACTAAAATTTATGCTAAAATTTTTTTCTTCATTTTAATAACTTTCAGTTCAATTCCGTTAGAGTTCCCTCTAAATATCGCCTATCTCTTTTGGACACCAAAAAGTATAAATATTACTAAATAATTTTAAACTCATGGATTAATATATTTAATTAGATATACAACTGTTCAGTTTATCATTAAAAATTTAAAAAAAAATTGTTTATATTTGAAAATTAAGCTTTCAAAAGAGATAGGTGATATTTAGCGGCGACTCTAATGGAATTTAACCTAACTTTCAATCATTTTCTCCGAAATTGAAAACTCCGAATTCCTCGCCTTATGAAACTTAAACCTACAATGCATGATTTTTTAAATTCACTTGAAAATCATTTATTTGACTTCAATTATGGTGTAAATTAGTAAAAAAATACTAAAAAAATTAATTTAATTTTTTTCTACTTTTAATTGACAAAAAACTTTGTCCTTGTGAAATTAATTTGTGTCCCTTGTGGAATTAATTGTGAAGTGAAATGAAATCAAATGCTCTAAAAATATAAAAAAACAACTTATCTTTTCAAAACAATCTTTTTTCAAGCTGAAAATTTTTTATTTTAATTTATATGGTCCTTTAATTTTGGAGATGTCCCAAAATAGTATGCACTGTAGGGTTAAGGAACACATTTCAGTTATATATAAATGAATAATGAATAAAAACTATCACTGTCCTTGAAAGATGAAATAAAAGCAAGGGTGTAAATGAAGATACACAGGAAAACATGTTGAATGAATAAAAACACATAACTCAATTTTCTCGTGATAATGATTAATGCATTTTTACGGTCAAATTAATGGTTCTACTTGAAATTATGCAAAAGAGGTTCAAGCGAAAAGGATAATAATGAGGTGTCTACGCTTTTGTGTTTTTAAACCAAACTTCTATTTACGAATTTATAGCTTAGTTTGGAAAACTTTCACACTTAATTCAGCAACATACTATAATACGAGATTCATCAATAAAGAGTTTGTAATTAAAGATGGGCAGGATCCAGTGTAAGAGCATTAGAAAAGAGAAAACTCTTGGAATTATGGGTTAGAGCAAAATCATTGAAGGTATGGGACATTTTATGTACCGTGAATCGGGGTGGATCGGATCACTTTTGAACTTTAAACTGCTGTCGAAAATTTCCAATTAAAGAATATTTCGAGTCCCAATTGATACTTTTATGACCCGTTTAAAAAATTCAATTACCTTAAACAGATTATTTTATACATGTTGAATTGAAGGAACATAATTTAAGGAAACTTTAAAATGTTTAATAGTTTACGAAATATGTTTACAATACTTGTTCTGACGTTTAAAAACAAGTTCTCAGTATCTATCTCTTCAAACTCAATTTTTAAAAAAAATTACCTCGCTCACTTTTTTTATCGCAAAGAACTCTCATGGCTCCAAGATGGTTAAGTGGTCACTAGTCTTCCTTTCTTACTAGTGTTGGCTAATTCTACTTACTTATTTTTAAGTGTCTTGATCCGATTTACCCTCAATACGGGGTGAAACGGATCACTGCCAGTTTTTGTCGAAAAAATGCAATTTTGACGTCCTTAAGTGATATTTGATCCTAAAATTAGGCTTTAAAGAGTCCAATAAGGTTAGATGAATACATTTTACTAAAATTAAAGAACTTTTTAATAAAATACATGCTTCATAAGAAAAGTTCTTCTCCTATACAATATACGAAATAAATTGGGGAAAGATTTTAAAAATAGTAATAATCAATGGAAAGCAGAAAAAGGACTAAAGGCAGAAAACCAAGCATTTTTATGACTGATCCTATTCACTCTCCATATCAGCAGTCGGAATGGACTTGTTCTACTAAAAAATTCAGTAAAAATAATAGTTAAACTAACTTAAAATTTGATTGCATAGAAATCTTTGCAAGAATTGGGAACAAGTGGGAGGTACCAAAAATTGAGGTAGAGAATTTATTTTTTTGGTGAAATTATAGCAAAGTTTTGACAGGTAAGTTTTTGTGACCTTTTTTGTATTCGAATTCAAAGCCGTGGTGGACCCAAGATATTATCGTAAAGTAATTTTTGATGGCTGAAACAACTTTTAAACGATGTTAAGAATAAGTCAGAATTTATCCCAGGGTTGGCTGGATTGGACCCAATGGGTTTTTTCAAAAAAACCCATGTGAAAAAACCCACATTTTGGACCCATTTTTGGGTTTTTTCAAGAAAAATCAAAATTTTGGCAGTTCCTTCAAAATTTAATGTGTTTTTTTTTCAAAGTTTAGGATATTTTTAAAATTTTAATGGGTTTTTTCAAAATTTAAACTAGGTTTTAAAAATTAAATGGTGTTTTTTCAATTTCAGGGAGTTTTTTTAAAGTTAAATAGGTTCTTTCATTATTCAGTGGGTTTTTTCATTATTGAATGGGGTTTTTTCAAAGTTGAATAGATTTCTTTCAATATTGAATGGTTTTTTTCAAAGTTTAGGATATTTTTTAAATTTTAGTGGGTTTTCAAAATTTAAACCAGGTTTCAGTAAATAAGGGGTGTTTTTTACAATTTCAGTGGGTTTTTTCAAAGTTTTTATACTTTGAAAAAACCCACTTAACTGTGGAAAAACTGACATTATTTTGACAGAACACATTTAACATAGAAAGAACTCACTAAAATTTGAAAAACCCACTTACTTTCTAGGAAAAAACCACTTAATTTTGAAAAAACCCAGTTTTATATGGGTTTTTTCAGGGTTTTATTGAAAAAACCCGAAAAAACCCAACCCACTTGGGTTTTTTCAAAAAAACCCGGGTTTTTGCCAACCCTGATTTATCCTGACTCTATAACTCTAACACGAGGGGAGTTATGATAGTTTAAAAAACTTTAAACAATAGTAATCCTATTCACCCCATTTTACGGTATATTTTTCCTTTTATTTTTTTAGTAACTCAAGGACATGTTGCCTTTACTTGTTTTTTATAAAATAGAAAAGAATACCTATTGCTTAAAATTAATACAAACAAATTTCTTACTTATTTTTAATTTTTAATACTTTAAGACTCTAGTTTCAGAAAATGATTTCATTTATAATTATTTCATAATTAACAAAATAATGATCTCAGTTTTGATCAAAAAATTCTAAAAATTTATTTTAGATTTTTTTCATCATATTTTCTTCTACAAAAACTTTTCGAGCAGTTCGTTACATTTTGGCAACACCTCACGAGTTAATAAGTGAAATTATCTGAATTTATATTATTAACAGTCCGCTGACCTAGGTACTCCCTCACCCCATTGATATTATTAACAGTAGTGTCTCTTTGTAGTCACCTATATTACAGGGTGACTTACAGGATATTGGTAAAAATAAATCCTGTATTTAACCATATAATTCCTTACCTAGTTTTATTTTGCTGAAACAACTACGTTTTTACGACAAATGGTGCTACTGCGGGACTCCCAGGCGTACCAACTCTTTGGGTACTGATACCAACTTTTTGTTACTTAACTAAAGGGCCAAAAGGATTATAAAAAAGTTTGGTACATGGTACAGTTGACTAAAAGTTTGAATAAGTCCAAAAGTTATACACAAAAAAAGTAGGATGTGTCACTCGTCTTGAGTGACACGTTTGAATTGACCAGTCCCTCTCCTCTTTAGCAATACCTCAGAATATTTAATGAAAAAAAAGATGAAGTACATATTTTTATCTTTAAGTTTTGGCAGGGGATTTTAACCCTATAACCTCCTCTCGTCCCTGTTATCTTATAGGCGTATTAAATTATAGATTTCACTTATTATTATGGTTTAATCAGCTTAAATTAGAGAAGATCTTTTATTTCAAACTAGCGCTGACGCGCTAGACCAGGGCTTTGCCCGGGTTTCAGTTTTTTAATAAATATTATCTGGTGCGTTACAGATGGGCTTCCAAATGTGGAAATAATTAAATAATGGATAGATTTTATGTTTATGCTTTAACAATGGATTTTAAACTACAACAATCGATTTTAATCTACAACAATTGATATCATGCCTATAACAATTAAGTTATATCTTATCTTGTTATATTTTCAACAATGTCGTTTTGCCCTGAAGTTAGGCATGGAATATGGGTTTTTAAGTATAAAATTGAACAAAAAGGTCGTTGGGACGCTTCGATTTTAAAATATTTTTATTCAGAAACCTTCCCGGGAGCGAGTATGTCAACGTGGTATAGTTTAAAAGTTAATGTAGGTTCGAAAAGTTTAAAACTATAAAGGGCATACAGACATTCATTTATAGATAGATAGATAGATAGATTTTTTGAATCAAAAAATTTTTTTAAAAATTTTCAATTTTCAATTTCTTTCAAAACATTTTTTGAAAAAATATTAAAAGCCTTGTAACTCTTAAAATGAATATTACTACCAAATTTCAAGTTAAAAATAAAATTTAACCATGTATAAAAAATAAAAATATTTGTTTAGGTAAGTCCCTACTATCCCTAAAATTATACCCCAAAAGCCATTCACTCATGGAAAATTCATAAACTCGCTTGAGGGTGTCCATATGACTGAAAACATGCAAAAAATGTCAAATCAAAACACATTTTCAGTAATTTTGTTTTTCATTTCTTTTAAATTTTGAAAAAAACTTTTTGAAAATGATGGTCATGATTCACATTAAATCAAAGACAAAACATTTACAAACAAAATGGGAATAATTTCAGGTTTTTAAGTTGTATAGTTCTAGAGTTATTAGCTTTTTAAAAATGCAGAAAAAGCAACTTTACAAAAGTTCTTGGGACATTCGAAAATTACTACGACAAAAATAAAGGTGATAAAAAACAAAACCTGGAACATTATATCCATAACGTTAATAGTTTCTTATAAAAAAATCATGAACAAAATGAGAGGGTTTGATCTTTGGTTTTTTAGTTGTTTTGAATAAAAATATTCGAATTTGGATTTTTTCACTCCTCTTGGTCATCGACTTCTAATTCGAATACAGAGTTGAAGTTTTGGCTGTGGGCTTCTATTAGCTGTTTGAAAAAAAGTAGAGGGTGCCCAGAACTCTACCTGAAAAAAAAAGTTTTTTTGGGCCACCCTAATATATATTGAATGTTTGTCTGTCTGTATGTCCTTCATAGTTTTAAAGTTTTCCCACCTGCATTAACTTTTAAACTTTACCACGTTGCTCTACTCGCTCCCGGTAAGGTTTCTGAATAAAAATAATTTAAAATCGAAGCGTCCCAACAACCTTTTTGTTCAATTTTATACTTAAAAACCCATATTTCATGCCTAACTTCAGGGCAAAACCACATTGTTGAAAATATAACAAGATAAGATATAACATTAATTGTTATAGGCATGATATCAATTTTTATAGATTAAAATCGATTGCTGTAGTTTAAAATCCATTGTTAGTATAAACATAAAAATCAATCCATTATTTAATTATTTCCACATTTGGACTGGCGAAGCCCATCTGTAACGCACCAGATTATATATATATATATATATATATATATATATATATATATATATATATATATATATATATATATATATATATATATATATATATATATATATATATATATATATATATATATATATATATATAATATTACATTCTAAATTAATTTTTAAAGAATTAGAAAATGAACACAACATTTGAACACTTCCAAAAACATGATCTAAATTCAGCTAAACTCTACATTTTGGATATAATACAAGACACCAACTTACGTTTAGAGAAGGAAAACTTTCATATAATAAATATGAAAACACTTGCACCGTATGGTTTAAATGATACGTTCCAAAATACACACATTAATTTCTCTAACGTAAAAACATCGAAACTATTTCACCTAAAAAATCAAAAAACCACCAGATTTGAAAGAGGCGGCCGTAATTTAAAAAAAAAAAAAAAAAAAAAAATATGCTGCTTTGCGCAGAAAGGCTTCAGATCATTAATATATTGGGATGGTTGCTTCTGGGATTTGGATTTGGATTTTGATGGATTTTTTGCTTGTTTGATTTTTCATATGTCTAGATTCTTAATGTTTAAGCCCTTTTGGCTTTTTGGATTATTGTACTTGAATCTTTGAGATTTCTACTCTCTCTTCTCCCCATGATGTATTGTAATGAAATGAATCTAGCGACTGGCAATTGTGGGAAATCTTACTCACAAGCTCGGTACTTGAGGGTTGGGTCTAACAAACCCAGTACTGGGGACCCTCTCGGATCGTCAAAAGGCTACCCTAAAGAAATTAACCTAGTTTTTTCTAACTCAAGCTGTAAAACTAATTTCATTAAAATCTCAACTTGTAAGGACAAAAGATGCAAAACCTGCAAAATGTTTGATGAGGATTGTGTTGTGGGAGATAGCGCATTAATTGCATGCAAGGTCTTCAATGTGATCTATTACATAAAATGCACATCCTGTAGCATGGGATATGTTGGTCAGACCTCAAATCCACTTAATCTAAGAATCAATTTGCACAGATCTAATATCAAAAATTATAAGGCAACGCATGAGGAAAACATTGAATTTGAACACTTCCAAAAACATGATCTAAATTCAGCTAAACTCTACATTTTGGATATAATACAAGACACCAACTTACGTTTAGAGAAGGAAAACTTTCATATAATAAATATGAAAACACTTGCACCGTATGGTTTAAATGATACGTTCCAAAATACACACATTAATTTCTCTAACGTAAAAACATCGAAACTATTTCACCTAAAAAATCAAAAAACCACCAGATTTGAAAGAGGCGGCCGTAATAAAAATAATAAAAAGAACGGAAAATACAACATCTTGAATGACTTGGATGAGGTTGTATTGAATCTACAGAGTAACTTTTCTATTGACTTTAACTTTAAACCAGTAAGAACCTTTGTATTCTCCTTAAATGATACAAACGCATTAAAACTAAAGATGTATCTTGAGAAACATGACCTAAATAATAAACATTTTAAAATCTTAATATTTGACCTATTAAATGCTCGTTTATCTAAAATTCGAGACAGTAAATATGAAAAAATAAATAGAATATATTTTGTTGTGGACTTTAGGAACCAGATATACGATAATTTTAAGTTTCATAATATATTGCAATCCCTAAGTTACTGCTTTCCTGTAAAGGACTTGGAAATAATTAAATGCTTTAAATATGAAACCCCTTTAGGAAGAAAAATATTCAACTACAATTTATCTTGCAGTAAAACTTATGAACTCAGAAGCAACCCAGTATGTCTATGTAACGATACTAAATTTCATGAATATGTAGATCCACATCATAAACACATCGTTACTGGAAACTTGAACATAGTTGATGATGTTATACTTAGAAATCTTATGTGTAAAGGGGTCAAATTTAGACCAAGCTTTTCTCTGGGAACCAAAAAACTTTTTAAAATTTTCCTATGTAATATTGATTCTTTCTGCCTTAAAGCAGCTTTGAAATACAATTTGCCACTAGAAGCCTTCTCAGAATGGAAATGGAAGTTGTTTAACATTTTTAGATCTTTTATTAATAACAACCTTAAAAAACGTAAAGATCTTATTGATTACAAGGGAATAACAAATGCTATAAATGATCTACAACAGAAATTTATTATAACTCCGGTTGATAAAGCTAGTAATAATTATGCCATAATCTGCAAAGCATTTTATCTAGAACTCTTAGATCAAGAATTAGTTGAAAACTCTAACTATAAAAAAACCAGCAATTATAACATTACCTCTAAAAAAATACTAGCTCTACTTAAAAGACAAAAGATTAAATGCAATAAAATCAAAATACCTTATTTAACCATCTACCCCAAATTTCATAAAACTCCAACTGCTTTCAGATTTATCACATGTGGTTCTGAAACATATCTAAATAAACCTGGAAAAATTCTATTTGATATTCTAAATCTTATTCTGGAAGACATACAGAAAGATGGTTTTACATGGATTATTAATAATAATTTAAAAGTAATTGAATATCTTAATAAAAATACCATACAGTCCATCATGACTTTTGACTTTAAAGATTTATTCACGAGTCTACCTCTACAAAAAATTAAAGATACTCTAATTCACTACTTTCATAACTATAAACATATAATAAATATAAATTTTGAAGATTGGGAAACTTTAATAAATTGTTGTATTTTTAACAACTATATTTATAATGGAGAGAATTGTTATGTACAGATTAAAGGTATTCCACAGGGTTCTATTTTTTCTTCAATCTTGGCTAATCTGTTTTTACATTACTTTGAGCAAAACTATTTTAATCCAAAAGTTGGCATTTTTCGATATATAGACGACGTTATAGTAATTAATTGTGAAAACTTCATCAATCAGCAACATGATATATACCCTGAAGAATTAATCTTAAATAGAACTAACCAAAACAACTTAAAAGCAGATTTTTTGGATCTAGATATTTCAGTAGATAACAATAAAGCAACTATAGATGTTTTTGATAAAAGAAACCTTTTTAATTTTAAAGTTCTAAAACTAATATATTGGGAATCGAACATCTCTAAAAAAGTGTATTACAACACAATAAATAGCCAAATTGCAAGATTTAAGAAAATTTGTTCAAATCGTGATTTATTAAGAAGACAGATAAAAGAACTCTTCAACATATTAAAATCTAATGATTTTCCTGATAAATTGATTGACAGCCTATATCGTAATATTTTAAATACGATTTCTTAAGATTTATGGTATTTTTTCTGGAATTTTTCCGTGTACAACACATGTTTTTTTAAATCCGCCTTACACAACAAAGTGGGTTTGTTAGCGGTCTTACCCTGAAGACTTTGTTTTATGCACATACACCCTTAAAGAACAACAACACAGTGACGCAATTCATCTGCATTAGCATCTGGTTTTTTTGTGATATATCTGGCAGCAATCTTTTTTCGGGTTTTTTGAATTCTTTGGCAACATCTTGCCTTGTTTTTCATTACTTCGAATATAAATTCGTCTTGAAACCATCGTAAGTTTTACTTTCTCCTCTGTTTTTTTCCCACGGTTCGGACCCCGATGGCCGATATCTATTCCTTGGCGTATATCGCCCTATCGGCCATCACAGAAAACCGTGGTTCGCTGGCACCCGGGGTTCCTGATGAAGTGGGTGCCGGCTAATTCTTTGTTTTTTTAATTTTTGTTGTCTGGGTCTGCTTCTCAGGGTAATTATGCCAATTTTGATTAGTAATCGATGGATTTTTTACTTATATATATATATATATATATATATATATTTCTCTTACGTGACGCTTAATTTTGGCGGTATTTGTTTTCTCCCGTTGGCAACGGTTGGATTGTGTTGTTTAAGTTTCGTAAATTTAATAGCAATCTAAAGATGGATTTAAGTAGAGCTAGAAATTATTTTTCCAATCTGTGACGGTTGTAGCTCCAAGCAAGAGTATTTACAATTGTGTTTACAAAGAAGTTTTAGAGTGATTAAATAATGGGGTAAGTAAAAGCACCTATATCAACTTCTAAGTATAACATATACATGTTAATAGTACTCATGATACTCATCTCATCATGAGTATCATGATCAGATAGTACTCATCTGATGTATTTGTTGGCTGATATATGGTGGCTTTTCTTGACTAATGCAACAGTACCCATGAATTTAATAAACACTGTATACATATTTTTCATACACATATTTAATGTTTCCCTGCTGCATATTACTATATATAAAACTCTATTTTAACCAATAAATTTTGTTGGTAATGAAACACAGCTAGGCTGTGCCAGCGTATGGCAAGCGAGCGTAGCGAGCACAGGATTGCGAAGCAATCCTAGGGGAACGGCGTCAGCTGTTCCTGGGGGTTGGCGAGCGATAGCGAGCAGGGGGCGATAGCCCCCTAGTATTTATTAAAAAACTGAAACCCGGGCGAAGCCCGGGTCTAGCGTGACAGCGCTAGTTATACTATAAACTTAAGAAAAAAATTACTAAAGCAAGTATTATAGGACAAACACCTTTGAAAAAACTAACACGCCCATAAATTAAAAACCTATTTGAGAATTTCGGAAATAGGCTTTAACACCTAAGCTGCTTTAATCAACTTTTTATTGAAAAAGTTTTTTCAATATTTAAAAACATTAAAAAGTCTCCATTTTATAAATTTCTTATTATTTCAATCTTGTGAATTATTTAACTATTTTCAATTGAAATTATAAGTAGCGTTTTCACCAAATGGCATGTAATCGAATGATTAAATTGGTTTAATAATAATAGTATAGGTATTTTACAACTGTTTTGAAGTCAAATTTATAAGAAAAAAATAATGCTAAACAAATATTAAATATTTAGTTACTACTTAGTAGTTGATTAAAGCAAGGAATATGCCTTAAAAATCAATATTGATTTAGTTGTTTTTATATCTTACACTAAATCCAAAACTTAATTGAATAAAGAATATTTTTACTTATAATTTTGTATGTAATTTGTATGACATGCACTTATAAAAATACTATTAAAACAAATATAATGATTCATCTAATCTAAAACATAAACTTCCTATAAATTTATCCTGTAAATAAAAAGATGCTAAATTATTACTTCTCGATAAAAAAAATAATTATTTTTACGGTTAAAAAATAATATAAACTAATTTATGGTTTAAAATCCAACTTACTTGAGCGGAAAGAGCAGTGTTGACGGCGAGAACCAAGAAACAAAACACGTAGATCAACATCTCAAAACTTTCAACTTAAGACTTTTAAATGAAAACGGGTTCTAAACTGAGAAAGTTTGAACCGCCTGGACTTGGATTGTTTTCGGCGTATGGGGTTACGTTTGAAGTGAAAGAAAAATGAGGCACTCAACTTTTATATGGATCTCGGGAAGGGACAGCTTCTCATTCGCCCACACGCCTGTTGAAATCAGACATTCCTCAGCCAATCAGGCCAAAGAGCGCTCCTTTGCGGAGACCGCCTCTTGTGACGTCGGAGTTTTGCGTTAGTTTAAAAGCCCTTAACTAAAAGTCTACGTCAATAGATCGAAGTTGGGAAAGTTTGGGAATTTCGGTTATATTATATTGTTTTATTATAAACTTTGTCAGTGTTGAGTTGTGCAAGAAGAATAATTTTCTAACAATTATTATCTAAGAAAAAATAAATTATTTTTATAAAACTAAATGGAGATAAAATAAAGCAATACTTTTAGATGTTCATTAAATTCAGAAGACTCATTAACTTGGCATTAAATATGTTTATTTCGAACAATTTTTTGTGAATTAGAAAAATCTTTGTTCGCGGACTCTTTTTTTTCCGAGATCTTATATCTACATTTGAATTTAACCGGCACTCTTCTTAGAAATTAAAACTCAACCGGCTTCAGAATTAATTATGAGCAACCAAATCGAGAAAGCAAATTTTATACTTATAAGATAAATCGGGATAAACGAAAGGGATATATTTTTGACCACACGCCTGTTTTATAATTCCAAGTTCAAAAATTGTATCTGAAGTATGTGACTTCAAATTTCATGATTTACCTCACTTTATTCCAGATGGATAAATTTTTTACAGTGAGTTTTTCCAAAATCTAGAGTTGATATTTAATTTCATTAATTTATGAAAAGAAGTAAGAAAATTCCTTTATTAAAGCTTTATATATTTATTGAAGTATGCAAAGGCACCACATGAACATTTGGAGCTACATCCGAGTGTAACTTAAGTTGAGCCCCCTGACGTCACGGCCGCCCGGAAGAAAATCTGAGTAAACAGAAAGCTGGCTGGCCTCTGAAAGCTCTTATTGGCTGGCTAGTTTTATTCGAACAAATGTACTACTACGCGCTGGGCCACTCGAAAAAATAATACTCAACATTTTGCAGATCGGGATGAAAAGACGCTTAATATACGTGGATTTAAAAAAACTAATCATGTTTTAAAATTGAATCTCTTAATTTCATTCAAAATTCCGACACCGCACGGGGACCTACTTTCTTTGGTGGACCTCACTATTTCTACAGGCTCAAGTTAAGTTGCAACTGAGTATAGCTAAATATAAGACAAAATACCACCAATAGTAAACCATCTTCGTCATTTTGACGAAGATAGTTGCTATGGTTACCGAAAGGTGGTGGGGGAAGGAAATATTTTCAAGCGTCAGTTTAAAATGAACAGAGTATAGACTGCAACTTTACTTGACCCTGGCTGAGAGCAAAGAAAGAAAGTAGTTCCGAGCTCGATGTCTAAATTTTGAGAGAAATTAAGATCTTCAATTTAGAAATAAGATTAGTTTGTTAAACCCATGTTTAATAGAGTCTTTTTTATCATGATTTGCGCACTGAAACTCCTCCTAGAAATCCAATCTGCTTTTTGTTTACTCAGTTTTTCAGTTCTAGTAGGGTCAAGAAACATTGCTATCTATACTAGACATCAACGTTAGTTGACCCTACGACGTCCCTAACAAACAAAGTAATTCCCAACCCGGTGTCTGAATTTCGAGTGAAACGAAGAACGTCAATTTTAAAATACGATTATTTCGTTAAACCCATGTTATATAGTGTCTTTTTATCACGATTTGCGTACCGAAACTCCTCCTAGCAACCTAACAGGCTTAGTGTTAACCCACTTTCTCCTTCCGCGTAATGACGTACTGGGTTAAGGAAACGTTGCTGTTTAGTATAGTATAATCTACTTGCCACAAGTTATTGACGTTGCTTTATTGTCACAGACCACAGTGACATTCTTAGAACTTATTTATAAGAATGTCATGCACTAACTAAAAAATGAGGACTGTAAGCACATAATGTTTTCAATTTTAGTAACTGCATATTTTTAAGAATGAGCATATGCATTAGGGTGTCCCTTAAAATCGAAGTTCGGGGAAACTTTTGCTCCACCCCCCAATTTTTTTCCTTTTGGTACCCTAAGACTGTGTGCAAAATCTTAAATAGATTAGATAATATTAACACGTGCCCCAAACGGCCTAAAATTAGAAAAATTTGACTTTTTGAATTGAAAATTTGACTTTTTGAAAATTGACTTTTTGAATTTGACCGAATAATAGGGATCTAACACATTTAAACAATCTTATTTGACGGTATTTCATTACTAGTTAGGCCAAAATGCCCAGTTTGTAACCTAGTCATCAATCAGAAAATCATCAAATTTGTCGATTTTATACTGAGAATAGAAGAATCAAAAGGCAGTGATAAACGACTTTAAACCGCAAAATTCCATGGCTAAGCACCATTTGTAGGCCATATTGATGTGGATATAAGTTTTCTGGAGCTCAAATTTATTATTGGTTGCTTAATTACAGACGCCATATTGAATTGCATTAAAACTAAAAAAAATTCTAGAAAAAAAAGGTATGGGTATGTTTGATATCGGGTAATGGGTGTTTGAGGTTCCTAAACTCAATTAAGACTAATAAAATTATCTTAGACAGCTTTTTAAAGCTCTTTTCGCAGTTGTAAGTGTCAGCAGATCTCCTAATATAAGTGCAAACAATGGTTTCAGAACTATATATGTGGTAATAAATTCTAAACATATAAAACTGTAAAGAGAAATTCTGGAAACAAGTTAAAAATCAGACTCCAGTGTGTCCACAAGTATTTTATTCGATAAGTTAGCTGAAAAGTTGAAGCTAATACAAGATTAACCCGCTCTTCATAATAATTGAGTTAACCTATCAGAAGGTAAGCAATTAACCATGTTTATAGAGATTGTTCTTCTATTTTATCATAATTTTATAAAAAATACCTGCAATTGAACAAATCAGTCATTAAAATCTAAGACACTTATATTGGCTATTTAAATATTATCAACAGTTTCTTAAAATCATTATTTCTTTAAGGTTTTTTTGTAAGTCAGCTATTTTTCACTCTCTAAGTTTCCTACCGCTACATTCTCACAAAGAAGGATCTGACACTTTCAAATAGTTTAATTCCATAAACAATTTTCACGAAAAATTTACTCGAAACCTTAGTACTTCCTTAAGGACGTTTACTGATGAAAGGTTGATAGTGCGTCGAAAAACGAAGGGTTAAGTAGAAGAGATATAAAAACTGTAGTTAATATTTAAACTTTCTTACAGCCAAGGACAAAATAACAGTTTCTCAATTGTTTTAATGACACTAAAAGTATGAACTGCTGGTATTTTTTATGTTAATGTATGAAATTATGATAAAAGAAGAACAGTCTCTATAAACATGGTTAATTGCTTACCTTCTGAGATTATAACTAAATTATTTTGAAGAGTGGGTTAATTTTGGATCAACTTCAGCTTTTCAACTAACTTATGGAATAAAATACTCGTGGACACTGGAGTCTGTTTTTAACTTGTTTCCAGAATTTCTTTTGCCAGTTTTATGTGTTTAGAATTTATTACCATATTTATAGTTCTGAAAACATGGTTTGCACTTGTATTAGGAGATATGCTGACCCTTAAAATTACGTAAAGAGCTTTAAAAAGTTGTCTAAGATAATTTTATTAGTCTTAATTGAGTTCAGAAACCTCAAACACCCATTACCCGATATCAAACATGCCCATACCTTTTTTCTTATAATTTTTTTAGTTTTAATGTAATTCAATATGGCATCTGTAATTAAGCTACCAATAATTAATTTGAGCTCCAGAAAATATATATCCACATCAATATGGTCTAAGAATGGTGTTTAACCATGGAATTTTGCGGTTTTAAGTCGTTTACCACTGCCTTTTGATTTTTCTATTCTCAGTATAAAATGGACATATTTGATGATTTTCTGATTGACGACTAGGTTACAAACTGGGCATTTTGGCCTAACTAGTAATGAAAAACGGTCAAATATGATTTTTTAAATATGTTAGATCCCTATTATTTGGATTTTTAAACATATTTTTAAAAAATTTCAAAAAAATTAGAAAAAAGTCAAATGTTTCTAACTTTAGGCCGTTTGGGGCACGTGTTAATATTATCTGATCGATTTAAGATTTTGCACACAGTCTTAGGGTATCAAATGGAAAAAAATTGGGGGGGTGGAGCAAAAGTTTCCCTCACTTATTGAAAAAACGCTCAAATAAGGGACACCCTAATATGCATGTTTTCAAATTCGACTAGTACTCCGTGTAAGTATGTACATTTTGAGTACTTTTACTCAGTTTTGAAACAATCGTTTTATGAGTTAATAGAGATGTAAAAAATAAATACAAAATTTGATGTATTTATAACATTTTTTCTTTCGTAGAGGAATTTATTTAAGAAGCCTGGTTCTTTCCCTGCTTTAACTCAATTGCAAAAAATAAACACTTTTGTTGAAAAGTTTTATTTACCATTCATCTGATAGAACATCTATTCACGAAAATAATTTTTTTACAATTTGAAAAGAAAATATTTAGAAGTTTTCTTCCTTGAAAAACTTGATATTTCAAATGCTCTTTTTAAGTTCTTTAAAAGCCACACTTATCAAGCAAAAATAAGCACTCCACTCCTTAATAAAACACATAATGAAATAATGCCTTTTTATATTAGCACTTGTACTTAAATAAAACAAAATAATTAGCAGAATACATAAAACATTTTTTCGTGAATAAAGTTAGGGGGAAGTGTTTTTTTTGGTGCTTCACGGATTATTTTTTTACCTTAGTTTCTTTTCCTTTTTACATTTAGTATTTTACAGGCTAGAGGGAAATTGAAAGAATGCCTTTAAATAGCTTCAAAGTCCTAAAAATTAGTTTCCATTGGGGTGTCAAATAAAGCATTTTGATTCAGAAGCTTTACTTGAAGTTAAATTGGTTTCTTAGAGATCAATCATTTTCTTTTAAGCACATTTCTAAACTGAATCATAACTTATGCATTTCATTTGAAAATAATTCACACTTACGAAAATTCTACGTTCGCTATTTGAATTTCATGATTAAAAAAAAGAAACACTAACCCCTTATCTCTCCCATAAATTTCTAGAAAATGATCATAAAAGTACCGATTTTTTTTTATTTGAGAAATTTAGATAAAAATAAGTGCATGAACATTATATGACTTCATTTTTATGTTTCGGACTTTATTTTAATTAAAAAAATCAAAAATTTAATTACCACAACATAAAAATCACCACAAATTAAATTAAAGAACCAAACCACCGAATCTGAATCCATAATGTAAACGGTATTATGAATATATTTTGTCACTGAATACAAACCATAAAAACAGTTCCAGGCAAAAGAAACGAATATTTCCAGCACGGCTGTTTCACGTGAGCGAGAAATAGAAACCAACCAAACGCTCAGCACGTGTGAGAGCAGTGCTGGGAAAGGAAGGGATTAAGTGTGTAAAACTTAAGTATAATTTACTCTTGCATCAATAAATAAAACGGTGTTATGCCCATAAATTTGATTATTAAAATTGTTTATTATCGTAATTATTATTGGTAAATAAGACTGAGGTATCGTAAATAAGATTAGCGGTATCGTAGATTTTATTATTGGTAAGTATTTTAAAAATAGTGTTAGAAAAGGGGTGTTGATTTTTTTACTATTTTTCATGACAAAACTATCTTAGGTTAAAAAAAAGTCTAATTGTAGTTACTATTATTTTATACAAAAAATATTTTTAACTATTAATTAAAAAGAACTCGGATAATTTTTTTTGTGATCCAAATTCATATAATTGCGCTTACTTTTATATGAAGGTAACAAAGTTATTATCTGAATCCTTAGCTATAAAAAAATTATAAATATTTTGTTATGAGAAAATATAATACAAAATATATATAAATACTTTGTTATGAGAATTTCCAAGAATTCTTCCTTTTGATAACTTTATTACATTCAATTAATCTACGACATGTTTGGGATTGTTGAATAAATAAAGAAATTTACAATTTAGAAGAAAAAAATCGCGGGGCTTTTCCTTGCAAAATGCGGCAAAGACTCGCACTTGCAAATCTTGGTGCTCAAGTGAAATAAACATGGATAAACAGATTTTTTCATTATAAAAACACTATAAATAATCATCTTAATGTTGTTTTAATATTTCTAAGCCAACCAACAATATTAAATATAAATATGATCAGTGTTAATGAAAATTGTCAACCTGTTGTAGCAATTCATTTCAGATTGCCCAGATATCTTTCAAAAGGGAGAAATGATGGTTTCAGGTAGAGGGTTGGCATCTCGGACACCTTTATTAACCTCTTTAGAGATCAAGTAGTCCCATTTTCCTTTTGGGACGAATTCCTGAGCTTTTTAAGCTGCGTGGATTTTCCCCGTTTTACTTTATTTTGAAAAACTAGCCTTATTATTTTTAGAGACATGTTGAGGCAATTATTTCAAAATGAAACTGAAATTGAATTGCTATCTTATCATCGGGCTATTTGTTTGTATTTCTCCTCAAGCCCTATTGTATGTAATGTTTAAGTAAAAGATCAGAAAAATTACATCTAAATGATGAAAAACAAACTTACAGCATTTCTTAAACACATGAGTGACTTAGGGGTATGAACTTTCGTAGAACAATAGGTCACAAAAAGACAAACCAACCACCTGGTTTTCAACTTTTGAATCGATTATTAACAATTAAAAATCGCGGTGCTTGGTTTTGCCCCGTGCGGGTTTTTACCCCCACCTACCCTATATTTTGACGAAATGAAACGGTTTTCATTACATGTTTAAAATATTTTGTGTTAAATAATTTTACTCCTAAGTTTGTATTTTGGGCTTAGAGGGTGTAAATAAAATGGTAGTAACTTTTCAATAAATGAAAATTAAGTATAAATACAAAATGATACCATATTTTTTTGCTATGAGTTTATGTAATAATTAAGTTTTTTATGAGTAAAATTTCAAATACCATATGACTGATTTCAAGAATTATTTAATTTTCCTTGTAACTTATTCCATAGGGCTGAGTAATCCAACATTTTAAAAATACTATTCAATGTGCAAAAATAATCATTTTTATTATTTAAAAACAATTATTTGAGTATGCAGTGTCTTATTGTATATTTTTTTATTATTAAAATTTTTCGAAAGAATGAACTTTTAAAAATATCCGTAAAATATTGATTTTACTTTGAATAGTCAAGATTTTCACAAAAGAAAACAAACATCATTTGATGCAAACATATTTGAAATAGCTTTCTAAAGTTTTAGGTAGAAGGAACGCAGTAGGACGCATAAGATTCAATTTAGTGTATGCTGTTGAAATTCAGACAAATAACAGTTGACAATGCATTTGGGTATTTTAAAATATCTTATTTGATTTGACGCAATGCACTGTATTAATTGGGATACAAAATTTATACTTAATAGTACTTTGATATTTATTTAAATTTTATAATAAATAAATTGTATTTGAATTCAATTTCAGAAATGGAGGGAGTGAACAAAGGATATTGTAGGAGAACCAAGAATAATCCCATTTAAAAATATCACTCTTAAAAATGGGGATTTCACACATTAATTATAAACAGGTGGTGTTTTTAATTTTTTTCGTATCTAAAGGAAGTATAACATCAAAAAAGAATCCTAGCGGGAAGGCAGTCTACCCTATTGCCCCTAAAAGAAGCCCTGGAAAGGAATACAGGGTGATTCTGAAATGGACCGCCAAACTTTGAGGGGTGATAGTACTCATCAAGACGAACAAGAATTGATGCGGAAAGGGGGGTCGCAGTTACACCGTTAAAGAGCTAGGTCCTAATGTAGTGCGAGAGCGTTACAAAAGGACGTTTTGCCAAGGCCCGTTTAACGAAAAAAAAACATAATGAAATGAAAAAATTTATTGCATGAGGTACAGCAGTATCCGTATTACTTACATCATAAATTTGATAGAAATTGAACCACTTTCTAAACCGCGGAGTTAGTTTCAAAAGTGCAATATTAATCTTTTAGTCAAAGAATCACATTCCTTAATGGTATTTAGAAAAATGATGATCGGGGAAGGAATTTTCAATGATCGTAACATGGATCATTGAAACTGTTTGATCATTGAAAATTCCTTCCCCGATCATCATTTTTCTAAATACCATTAATGAAACTCCATTGTTTGACTAAGAGCACTTTTTAAAACTCACCCCACGGTTTAGAAAGTGGTCCAATTTCTATCAAATTTATGATGTAAGTTATACGGATACTGCTGTACCTCATGCAATAAATTTTTTCATTTCATTATGTTTTTTTTCGTTAAACGGGCCTTGGCAAAAAGTCCTTTTGTAACGCTCTCGCACTACATTAGGACCTAGCTCTTTAACGGTGTAACTGCGACCCCCCCTTTCCGCATCAATTCTTGTTCGTCTTGATGAGTACTATCACCCCTCAAAGTTTGGCCGACCATTTCAGAATCACCCTGTATATTTTAACAATCAGTTTGAAAAGCCCTGCGAGCAACGGCGGGTATATTTCAGCTAGTGTTTAATAAATCCCGAATTCAACACCAGTTTTCAATCATAATCTAAAATTTGGAGAGTTTCAATATTTCATCGCTTGATTTACGTTATTTTTGTAAAATTATGAACAGTAAAATTTTTATGTAAATACTATTTGGGAGAACACCACAATAAACACGACTTGTAATAATAAAACCTGTAATCTTAGTTTTCTTGCAATACTTTAGTTTCCTGTAGAACATGCTTTTCCTTTTATGTAGGCACAATGCAGAAAAGAAAACATTCAGTGCAAGGTTAGATTTCAATCCCATCTATTTGTTTTTAATAGAGGTGTATCTTATTCGTGTATTTAATGTTTGAATTACAATATTGGTAATTCAAAAGATATTTTGTATTACAAATATAACAAAGGAACAAAAATAGTTGCAATAATTAAAAATAATTTTCATCAGCATACAAAACATTCGACTTGATTGAAACATATTTTTCTGAATATATTTAAATTAGTGATGTTTATTTTTTAAGTATAGATTATATAATATATTTAATTTCATGATAATGGGTTATTTAGGAATCCTTAGGGTATGTCAGGAACAGCTAGCCCTACGGAACAGATACCCTTAATACATTTTGCATGTGGTGGGATGCATATTAAGTAACGATCTGTAATGCTCAATCGACTCAGATCTTGGGTATTGTAGATTAGATCTATCCAAAGCAAGCATATTATCACAATTTTATAAAATTTTATTACTTTACTGTAAATATGATGGTCGTTATCTAACAATTCAAATCTTTTTCTATCTTAAATTTAATTTTAGATTTTAAAAATAATAGAGAATTAGAGCGTAGAAAGTCGATTTTAAACTTATTACAGCTTTTTAATACGTTTCTTCATGATAAATACTTTTACAAGCTTAAATGTGGTTAAAAATAATATATGTAATAAAAGCATACTGATAAATTTATTATTAATTTGATGAAATTTTATTACTTTTTTACTAAATGAATAAAGAAAATATGTATTTGATTTATTTACATAGAAAAGTGAAAAAAATCTTTTTTCTTAATTAATTTTGGGAGTTCACTGAAAGTAATATTTCATAAACAAGAGAGAAAAAATTGACAACTATATGTTATTTGAACTTAACTTTTACTCCAATAATATTTCTGGTTACAGATATTATATATTGAAATCGCTGTTCTTAACTTAAACTCTAATTTATGCTACCAATAGCCCCACTCAGATTTTTTTTATATTTTAGATACTTTGATACATTTTTCTGTCGAGAAAATCTGCTTTTACTATTTATTTCTAATAATTAATAGACATTTTGAGGGATATCTTTAATTCTTACGTCTTGGTATTTATAACAAGAAAAAGCATACACAAATATAAACATTCGTATCTCCTGTACTAACATAAAAGAGTAATTCTAAATGAATTTTATGAGAAATTACAAAATGTTTGTAGATGTATCACATTAACACTATTTTCTTCCTAAATGTTTAAATTCCAATATATTTCCTTAACTTATTGTATTGATAAAATAGTGCGTAGAACTTTCATATTAATGACTTATGTTTGTTAGAAATAAAGTGACGTGTCTCTCCAGGCAATTACCCAATGTTAATTTCCGAGAAGTTTTTTTCGATAAAATTTTTCTTTTTTACCAAATCTGATTTGTACACGTAATAAAAAATAATTGTCTTTTGTAAGTAGGTCTTTGATGACAAAAAAGCATAATTCTAGGACCTTAACAAAAAATCCTTTCTTGCTCATATTTCTGCAACAGCTTATAATACTCATAGGAATATATTTAGAATGTAGGTAATCAGATTATTTAGATTAATTAGCAAAACTAAAAAAGCACTATTCCTAAAATTTTAGTGATAAATAAAAGTAATCGAGTTAAGAGATAATAAGAAAGCATTAGAATAAAGGGAAATAAGATTTAATTTTTATTACTTACAATAATGGTTAGATTATTCAAGAATTAAAAAGAGTATAATACTGCCAAAGAGTGCTAGTTAAAATTATTTAAGGACATTAATTCTTACAATATTTTTGGTTTCTCAACAAATTGCAAAATACATGTTACGTCACCTCTTCTCTCCTAATTTAGGTTTTAAACATTCCCCCGCCACCCTTTTCCCCTTTTAAACCCTCAGTTCTCGGAGTTTTCTCCAAGAAGAATAACTTTCTTCATCTTCCCGAAGAAAGTTTGACACATTAGAAAATGACTCTTTAGAGTCAATTTGGTGAATCTCACTAACTTTCTCTCGAAAACACGATAGCTTCATCATATAATCGGGCCATCTCAAATGTTGTTAGCCTTATTAGAAAGGCGATATCATGTGTTTGATGCTCTGCTAATTACTTAAAGATGAAACTGGTATTAGAATAATGTATGGTAATCCTCTTTATATCCAGACAAAATAATGCAGGATAGGATATTTTTAAGATACTGTTACAGAATAAAGTTTAAACATTCATTTAATAAATTCAAGACAAATTTACGTATAACATTTGTATTTAGGTTTATTTAGATAATCGAAAGTCTTCAACCCCTTATATCAATATTTGCATGGATTTTTAAAGTTTAATACCACATATCCCTTTGCAATATCACCAACACGTCTCTTATTAATTTCCCGCAGTTTTAATAAAATTCAATGTATCTCTTTAATTGATTAAAATTATTTAAAGCTTTCTTTGTTTCTTACCAAGTATAATATGAACAGATGATTTAATTAAGATCTTAATCAAGTGATTCCTTATTATAATTAAATATAAAAGCAGTGACTTTTGCTATTTTAAAAAATAGTAGTAAAGAAGGTGTTATTTTAAAATTCAATTATTAATGTCCAAACACACATTAATGCAATTGGAATAAACAGCTAATTACCCGAATAAAAAATATTTATACGTGCATGGTTCGTTTTTGAATAAATATTGAATTGATAGTGTAACAGAATAAATATGGTATAGCATGGGCATAAACATAGCCTTCAAAAGGTACAATATGTTCATGAAAATTGTCTCGAGATTTGCAAGGCTTCGAAAGAAAATGATTACTTTCACTAAGCGAGATTTTTGCAATTCTCCTCAGTTCCCTAATCGAAAAATTTCTCCATCTTTGTATTAGAAATCATAAAACAATAAATATTTTGTTTTACGATGATTCAATTTTGTGAGATTCTTGTAAAAACAGACAGGAAAAATACTCCTGAAATAACCATATTATCTGATAGGAAAAGTTCATAACTTACTTCTTGAAATGTGTTTTGTGGTTTCCTGGGTTTTTTCAATAGTAAAAATGGTCTATTTGGTTCACTTTTTTAATGAAAAAAGTAGTAAAATTACGCTTAAATAAAGTATTAATGGATTAAGAATTTAAGAGTAAGATTTGAATTTAATCTTCAATTTCACATATTTTTTTTTCAAACTGAATTAATGCAAGAAGTTTATTTAGTTTAACGCTATTCGTAAAATAAACGAAAAAGAAACCCCACTCAAATCTGTATTAAATTCCGTATTAAACTAGAGAATTATAAAACCCGATAAATTAAGTCTATTATCCATTCATTAAGATGTTTTAAAGAAACACTATTAAATATTCAAGGATTGACTTTAGAATTGGATAAGAATTTATATTTATTTGTATAATTAAATTTTGTAATTGTTTAAATTTGGAAGATTTTCAATTGTAGATTTTTTTTATAATTTACACATACTGAAAAGGTAAGGTCTTTTAAACATCAAACACACTTGAAATATAATTTATTTCCTTTAAATAAAAATCTTCATTTTTTAAAACCAAAAAGAGGTTTAAATACACATTTTTGTTTTCATTAAAATTTATATATTTATGATTTATATTCAGAAACTGTAGAATACAATGTATTCAATACACCTCAAAGCAAAAAAATTTTAACCAATTAATAATTATTTGATGTTTTTTCTTTTTTTGTATAAAAATTTCCTTATTGAACACACTTTATATGAAAAAAGAGTAATTTTACTTACAATAAGAGGTAATATAAGAATTTTAGGAGTTTACAAAAAGATGCAAATCGTTGTTTAATACTGTGTTAAGTTGTCACAAAGTTTAGTTTATTACACCTACAAAAAACTTACAAACACAGTTTGAAAAAAAAAACAAGGAATTCCTTTGGACAAAACTCAAACTGTTGTTAATATATTTATGGTTCAAAAATGCTACCCTGGATGCCATAAGATATCTTACAGAGATAAAAAAAACACCTCGTAGTTTCATAAGAATATAGGCTCTTTCGGAAACACTTCATAAAAAAGATATAAAACCCAATGCAGATTATTTCCTTCATCTAATGTCAGTAAATCTAATTTGGTTTCCATTTTCGATACCTAATCACATTACATATTTTTTTTAAATAAAGTATTTCCGTTAAAAATATTCATAACAATAAAATGTTCTACAATCGTCAGCTTTTAAGGAGGGTAAAAGTACTCTCGAAAATTACTATATTTAAATGCCTTTTCCCTTATTAATTTAATCCTTTCCCTCAGTCTTACATACTTTTTAAAGGTCGAGTCTTTAACGAATGAGTGCTACTAAGTTTCAGGGTTAGATTCTTTCCTCCTTCAATAATTAGCAACCATTTCAACAAACAGCCACACGCAACAGGTCCTGAATACAAAACGAAAGGAATTTTTACCCAGGAACCACCCTATTTCGCAGTAACCCTAAACCTCTCTCTCCACAAACAGAACGGGTTACCAATTACCTTTTTAATTGAAGTTCATTAAAACCCTGGAAGTGGAAAAACGTCCTGTGTTTAAAGAGGCGGAACTTTTATCCTTCCTTGAAATCCAAAGCCTCTGAGTTTACCTGCAACCGAAACCATTCGCAAACAATCTTCGTCACATTTTAATAGAGCACGGAAACTCTAGAGTTGAGAGGAATACGAAATGGGAAATGGGTGTGTGTGAGAGGAACTCTCGGTTCAGTCTTTTTGGCGCAGATGACTTTAACTCTTTTATTTCAAAGGATGAGTTACCGTGCAGTGCCGATTAAAGTACGATGAAGTCGGCTTTTAAGGTTTCCATTAGGGTTTGCTAAAGGAATTGAATTATTGAGGCTTGGCTGTGTTGCCAGCATTTTTTAGCAGGAAAAGCAAAAATTAAAGATTTTTCCCTTGGGTTAATACCTATCTTTTAGATATGCTGGGTGATTTAATTATAAGTGTATATGTGTGTATATTAATTATTTGTAAGCTTATGCCTTTATAAAGGGACGTAGCGTAGGTATTACACTGGGTAAGGGTCCCTTAATTTATTATAGAATCATTAGTGTTTAATTTTTAAAAAGACTTTTTGTAACTCAAGAAAAGGAAACCTACCTAGGTCTGGAAAAGTAAGGAATACGATGAGACTGGGGGAAGAGGACACGTTAACACAGATTAAACCAATTAAGAAAAAAGGACCATCACATCATCAGCAGCAGATTCTCCGGATTTTCACCACGAAAACCTCCATTATCAACTGATTAGTGATATATGACCTAAAAAATTCTAAAAAAGCAATAATAATTATTCTAAATAGTTATGGCAACATATATGGCTTCTTTTTACTATCGTTAGTCTTATTAATAATAGTATGCAATTAAATATTGTTAGTAACTTAATGAAAAAAGTTATTTTACAAAGCTTTAGTTGTCTGATGCTTTCTCGGAATTTGATTTCAAACTATAGCAATTGTTTATTAAAGTAAAATAAAAACAGTTGCGTCTTTAAAATGTTGCTTCATTACTTTCTCTAAAAAATTTATTGACTAACTAAGGGATTCTTTCCCATATTAAAGATAAAAAGTAAGGATTTTTTTTCTAATTATCCGGGATTTACTTCGTCTTCACGGAAATAAGTCTTTAAAAGATGCTTTGAAAACCTTCAGAATATTTCAAAATCAACGAACAGAACTTTGGAAATTTATCATTAATCGTATCATACACTTTATGAACACCTTCCAACATTAAAAAAATCTCCCAATTTTGCGATAAACCGTTTCCAACATTTCTAGAAGTGGAGTTAGGAACCTTCTTTTCCAAAACACGAAGTTTTTCGTAAGCTAAAAAACCAACTTATAAACAAAAAAGGCCATTGGAAATCATCATCATCCTCTTCTTCTTCTCCTAATCCCGTCTTGAACCGACAAAAACGCACCCGAGAGCACTTTTTAAGCCCACGCACATCCCCAGATAATTCGAGATAATAACTCTCAAATTAGAATAATTGGACGCCAACTTGCGAGCAAGTTGCTAGGGAAAACGCTTCGCATATCAAATACCGAGATCGAAGCAAAAATGCGTCTCAAGAAAAAAAAAACGCCGAATTTGTCTCCAGACTTTTGGCATTAAATGCATCCGTACCAAAAAATCATCTCATAATGAAGACTTGAGGAGAGTAAAGTCCCCAGCAACACAGGGAACTCCCGTCAGTTAAAGGGATTATGGGGATTTCTGAAGAGACGAAACGGTAAGACAAGATATTTCTATTCCTACAGGTTTTTTTCCAAGCTGCATCTTCATTGAACGGTGGAGGAGTTGAGTAAATCCTTAGCTATTAGGGGACATTCATAATTTACTGCGGCTGTGTGCGTGATGACACAAGGGATAAACTGTATGATTTAGGCCAGCGGGGAAACGTGGCGTTGTGTGTGAAAACCTCTCCATTAATTAACATTGATGATACAGATTAGGTTTTAAGAATGCTCAGGGAAAAACGAGCTTAGAATTAAGCCCTTTTTCGGCGATTCGGGGGTATCTGTTTGAGTAAAATATTAATTCTGAAACACATTTCGTATCGGTAAGGATTTAACCTCTTCAGATATTATAAACAGTAGTGGATGATATATGACTAGCTTCAGTTAGAAAGTTAGTTACTCATTTTTAAATAAAAATATCTGTACTTGCTCCAGTTGTAAGTGAAAAATTTAAGTATTTAGGTTTTAGTGTGCGAGATATAAATGAAAACTTTTTTTATTCTACTTAATATTGTATTTATTTTGTTTAATTTCCTCAATATTTATTATCGTCAGTAAACTTATAACGCCTTCAATAACATTTAAATGAACTCATTTTTAAATAAAATTAGAAACAAGTCTGTTTGTGCATTTTGCATTACCTTTTATTTTAGGAAACGCGCATTCCGAATCCAACAAACATTTCACCTTTTTAAGTCAGTTTCAAATTTTCTACAGAAATGTATTTGAATGAAAAATACATTTGAAATAGGGAATCATACCCAAAACGATGGGCTTTGGAGAAGAATTACGATCGCTTTCTAAGTTTTTGATTCTTAGAACTTGCATTCCCTTGTTAAGAATGTGAAAAATCCATACTTCATATTATTCCGCCTCGCATCTTTTTTTCTCAAGTGGTATAAGACATCGAGCAGTTTGGCCAAAAGAGGAGATATTACATTTTCTCTCTTTTCATTACTGAACTAATTTATTTTATTATGAATAATTAATGTGATTATTTTTATTGATTTACCTGAACTAGGGAAAATAATTTAATCATTGCTACTACCTCTTGTTTAGTATCAAGGGATGATTTAGAGGGAAAATGATGAAATTCAATTTAATTTGTAGTGTTTATCGGTTAAGTATATGATTCTAGATTTGTAATATTTATGGTAGAAGAAGCATTTTCACTACACTGTAAAAAATAATTATGAAACGTTACTTAAAAAAATTGGGCAGCTGAGTTGCCCATTTTTGAGAGTAATGTTCTTGGAAAACACCAGGAATGTTACTGAAAATACTGAAACGTTCCGCTGAAAATAAAATTCGGCATTAAATAAAATAATCACGACCGGGATTCGATCCGAAGAACTATCGCTTGAGAAGCAAACGCTTTACCACTGAGCCAGCCGCGGCTCTAATGATATACATACGACATAAAATATTACTTAAAATTAAGATACAAGTCTGGAATTTTGATCGGTTGATACTTTGGGAAAATTTTGAAAATTAGATGCAAAAAGACGTTTTTAGGCCCTATTAATTTTGGACCTAATAATCTAAACTTTTAGGAATAAGTAGTTTATTATTTTTTAAAATGATATCTGATTAGAAAAGTAATTTTATTCAATTAGTTTTTTAGTTAATTAACATTTAATGAGATAATTAGCATATTTTCGAACAGTTTATTCTTTGCTTGTAATTATCTTGAAAAAGTTATTCTAGTTTGATATATTAGTTATAATCTTCTCTATGTTTTGGCTTTTACACTTTGTTTCGAAAGTAATTGGGTGATTTTTAAGAATATTTTTTCTAAACAATAGTGAAAAAATCGCGATTTTTTGGACAATTTTACTTTTGAAAAATTCTTTAAAAATAAAATTTATCTAAATTTTGAGACTTTGAAAAAGCAGAAACATCGCAGAAACATCCGCTTTATTATGCAGATTATTATAGTGTAAAATTCATTGTGATATAGAATTTTCCTTTTCCGTAAAAACTGTTCAAACAAAGGGTTATATCACAATAATATGGTTCTCCAGAAAATGAGTTCCAAGTTCTGAAAACATACCAAAATATGCTTTGTGGCGCGCATTGAAACTTTATTAGTCAAGAACCATTTGGGATAATTTAAACTTCTTGGTATCTTTCTTTTTAAAGCTTATTAAACAAAGAAGGTTTTAAACTAATAAAATAAAATCAGATTATTTCGTCAATTTTGACTATTTCAAGTGTGACACAGGCAAAAATTTTTGTAAAAAAGGTTTGGATGTAGGCATGAGAGGTGCACCTCACTAACTATCCAATTCCGACAGAATTCCGTGGTATTCCCAGAAACGTTTCCGAAGGAAAACCAGAATTTTCAAGGAAAGTGCTAAATTGCTGTAAAAACTCATAAAAAGCAGGAACGTTTCTGGAATTTATGCGGAACGTTACTAATATTTTTTACAGTGTAATTTCGCCTCTTTTTAAGGCTTTATAGAGTCGAATACTTAAAGAAACGAAGCTTGACTTATACCATGTTCATTTGTAGGGAAAAGAAAAGCTTCTGTAAATAAAAACTTTTGAAACAGAAAGTGTAATTTTTCCCGAATTTCGAATTCTTGTGGAAACTACTCTGATTTTCTGAATTGAGCCAATAGACTTGAGAGAGTGTTTTGTACTGGGAGTATTATTTATGCTACTTTGAAATACCCACGTCTCTTTTTTTTCCATAAAAATAAATAGAGATTTTACAGTTCAAAATGCAGCAATTGTTCGTTTAAGGCAGGTATGGGCAAACTTTTTGAATCTGCGGGCCGAACCCAAAGATAATAATGACGTGGAAGGCCGTAGAAGATAATAGGTAATTGGGAAAAAATGAGACGATTTATTGTGTATTATTTATAAAGTTTAAGTTTAAACATTAATCTGGACTAAAATAATATTCAGGGTTCATTGTTCCGAAAAAAAATATTTCAGGACCGTTATGAATACATACAATCAGGGGAAACTAGAGTTTAAACCTGAGTCAAAAGACAGTGGCGTATACAGAAATTTACTTTGGAAGGGACTTAAAAATATTCGCTAGCCCCTTTCATGCATATTTAATAGGTTTAAAGTAGCTTTCCAATACATACGAGGTAGCATTTGTATACGAGAGAACTTAATATAAGAAAAGTTGTTAGAAATAAAGGTCCAAGCATAAAAAGGGGTCTAGGAGTCCTCCCCTAGAAACTTTTTGTGAAATTTGACCTTAAAAACAGGGTTTCGGACTGTTTTTCGGTAGCCTTATAACAAATTTTGGAAGGGATTTAGGAGGGATTTTGATTTTGATGAACTTAAAACAGTTTGAAGAATAAAAAGGGGACCTTGGGGCCCTCCCCCAGAAATTGTATAAAAACTTGAACAAAAAACTGGGTTATAACTTGCTCCGTGTCTTTAAAATGCAAGTCTTCCTGAAGCTCGTTCAACTTCTTTTGCAGGTGTATTGGAGCTTCCTCTACGTTACTTTTCAAGGGAATAAAAATATTCAACTAACTACCACGTTTTTAAAATCAGAGAATCTATTTAAAAAATTTCCGATAGAGGGATTTTAGTATGCAGCATATTCACTGTAGTCAATATTTTCATGACTGGATAGAGTGGAAAAATTATTGCAGCTTCCAGAGCACATTTGATTTCCCCTCAAAATTTCCCCCAAAGTGATTTTATGAGTATAATGTTGAAAACGTTTAGCGGCCCGGAACAAATGGCGAGGCGGGCCGGATCCAGCCCACGAGCTGGAGGTTGCCCATACGTGATTTAAAGAGTGGATCTAAATAAACAAACGCATTAAAAATTAATTTTTTTGGTATTAAAAAGGATTGTTATTTCTCGATGTTTACGATTTTCAGAGGATTAAACAGAATCAAATGAAAAGAATCTTTGTATATACTTATTACATTCCTTAATTTTATTTTAAATAGTTTAAAGATGTGTAAAATACAATTTAATATGTTTTGGATATATTAAAATTCAATACTTGGTTTTGAACGTACATTTATATTTGTATCGAATCCACAATATTAAACTAATCTTCATATTCAGAAAATATTGAAAATGCATTATGATGTTTAAATTGTAGGAGGTGGGGTATATAGTTAAAGAAAAACTGCCTGAACTTTAAATTTGAGTGTTAATAAGTTCTGTTGTAGCCTTACTTTGTAAAGTAAATAGATATTCCGTCGTTTGTAATAAGAAAATTATTGTATTGTTTAACAAAGAAAACAGATTCGTTACTATCAATTTATTACCAATTTACTATCAATTTTATTTTTTTATGTAAGAAAACATGCTCTAATTTAGAGACATAAGGATTGTGCGTATACATACATCAGTAATGATCTGCTGTTTTACATACCTACTTATGAATACGTTTTGCTAAATCTGCTAAGTCTCTAATTGTAGCATTAGCTAATAATTTCGTTTTAGGAAAGTTTTCACTAATGATGGAAGCTGAATCATTTTAAATTTAATACATATTTAAGCATACTTTTTGAAGATACAGTATTCTTTATGATTTTGAAAATAAATTATTTTTCATTCTTTATTCAAATCAATATGTAAACAGTTCGTTTGCTAAATTTACTTTTCTTTGATAAAATAAATATGCTTTAAAATATTATGAATAAATAACTTTTTATGTTGCAAATGTAAATGCATGATAAACTAAGGTTTATTAGACAGAATATAATAGTTTTAACTCTTAGTTTGAAGTTATATCCTTTAAAATAAGTGGTTAAATAAATTTAAAACACTTTTGTAACTTTGGTTATTCGAAAACCTCCGAAACCTCTCTTGCTTTAAACGATGTCGGTTTTTATTTATGTTATTGTATATTAAAGACTATAAGAGCATTGACGTAATATTTTTAGATTTTTGTGACATTATTTTGGAAAAATTTTTTGTTTATAGTCACTACAATAATAATTGCATAATTATATAATTGAATGCGCCACATTTATAGTTCTTTGGAACAACGTTAAAAATCCAGTGTAACTTTTGCAGTTTTATAACAACCATTTTTGAATGCCCTTTTTCATTCGAAATTTTTAAATCACTTAAGTAGATATGGTCCCCAGAAAACTTCTATGAAACTACAGTAATATATAAAAGATAAAATATAGAAGTAAATAAAATAAACGACATAATTTTAAAAAATAAAGTCAACCTCAAACGCATTTCCATCTTCCAGATAATTTAAAAATAAATAGCATTCAACATTTTACGCGACTAAAATAATTCCTCATGGACCACCTCTTAAATTACAATTAATTTTTTCTTCAACCATCAAAAGATTATCACAATTCGATATTTCCTCTCCGTTATTAGTACCCCCTCCCCTTTATAAAGATCACATCACAGAAACCTAGATTTCCAGCTAGCCCCTTACTTAAGTGGATTTGGGAAGGATTTCCCCCAATTTTCTGCACGGAGAGGAAACAACAGGTGGCGGTGTGAAGAGCTAGCTGTTGGGGGGAGGATTACTTCGCCTCATCGACGTTTTGGGGAAGCGAGTTTAATTTATCTGCGGTCTTGTTTAGAAAGTTGTCTATGCTGAATGAAATGAAGATAAATAACCCGGGAGGACGCGCGCTACTTTCTGTTACACGAGGACGCGCGCAGGGCCCTGCAAACCGCTTTCCATTTTAAAAGTTCAGGGCATGAAAAATGTTTATCACGGAAAGTTTAAATGCATAATTTAATCATTCAAAGTGCATAATAAGTTGACTGCTTTTCATTAAGATATAATATTCGCTCTCAAAATGGGACTGAACCATCCCAATGATAGTAGATATTTTTCCTAGGAAAATGTGAAAAAAATTGGGTAACAATTTAATTTAGTGGTGTTCACCTCAAATTTCCTTTTTTGCGAGAAAAATTATAGATACAAGTTACTTTTGGAAACCTCTTTGGTTATAACTCGCGCCAACCCTCACAGTTTTTGAGATATTTCAATAAAAACAACAACCTAACTCGTAAAATAACATACCTACTCTATTTAAACTTTAAACTTATGGAGGTGATACACTGTAAAAAATAATCCTGCAAAAAAACAGAAAATTTCTGGCAGCAAAAGTTGCCAGAAAATTTCTGTAGGCCGAAAAATCCTGTAAACAGAAAAAAGCTGTTACCTACAGGTAAATGCTGTAAAAAGAAACTTTCTGTTAAGTGAGCTACATATTTTTCTGTTGCCTCTCAATAATTTTCTGCTTGTGCGCATGCACTTATTTTAGTAGAGTTTTTTCTAATTTTAATTAATTAATATGCGGGGATAGAACCCACGACCTACCGCATGCTAAGCACGCACGCTACCACTGAACCAACGAAGATTCAGTATAATGTTGCAAATAGTTGTATTCGATTTCGCAGTAAGTTTCTGTTTAAGTACAGATAAGCTAAAAAACTAGATAAAAGCTGTTATTTTACATAAAATAAGTAGAAGTGCGGTGAGAATGTTAAATGACAGAATATCTCTGTAAACATAAAGTCATTGTTTTTGAAAATTTCTGTTTTTCTACAGTTTTTTTACAGTGTAGGTGGAAACCTTTTAGGCAGCTACACGGGGTTTCCTATCTTTTGATTAAAAATGAAAGTTTCTATGAAGGTTTATTTAAGCGTCGAGGCCCCGCAGGCTATGCGCGCGTCCTCGCGGGATAAAGTGGTGAGAAGCATGTAGCTCAGGGGGAGTTTCCCCTTTTAAACTACTTTTTAGGTTTGTCAATTTGGTTGCATAGTTTCAATAGATTTAAAGCATAGTGTATTGTGCATAACTACGGTTTTTAATATTTTATACGGTAAATCACCGTTTATAAGTCTTTCTAGGGACCGACGTTAAACGACGCATAAATGAAAAGACGTATAATGTTGTTGTTGTTGTCGTATGCCACTTGGAATATCCAAGCTCCACCGCAAAGAGTACAGGATTTAAGGCAAAGGGGGTGGGGCTCCTGAGAAAGTGAGGCCCATGAAAGGCAGGAGTCCGACTTCAGCCTCGGATGATAGATGCCGCCACCATCTATCGCCACCTCCACAATTTTTGCCATGCATCTGAAGGGGATGGAAATAGTCTCCAGACACCTGGACCCAAGGTAAACTGTGCCATGACCAACCTCAGGACTTTCGGACCCACAGATTTAACGAGCACGAACTCCGCATATACTCGATGGGTCTTCAGCGGTGTCAGGAATCGAACCAGGGACCCTCCGATCCCAAGGCCGATGCCTTAACCACTGGGCTCCCCATTTGAAAACATATTTGATTATTAGGTTTCTAATGCTACTAATGCAGATTTACGTAAATACAATACATTTAGGAGTTTTAAAAAGAAAAAAATTACTTCAAAACAATTTTTAAACTGAAAATAATAACTAAATTTTAAAAAATAAAAAAATTAACATAAAAATTAAACAAGCCATACCTTTATAGTTTATCCTAAATATTTATTTTATTTTCTTATCTTCAGTATACTATATTACAAATCTACACTAAACACCACATCCGAATACATTGCATTGTATAAGAAGATCAAATCTTCAATTTCTAACATTTTTTTTGAAAAATTCCTTTTTTAAGATAGTGGAAAACGACCCATAACCGATATAGCGCGTGGTATAAACGAAGAATTTTTGCAATAAATGCATAGGAAAGAATTGGAACTTGCAAAAAAGTCACATATAAATCACTTTTATAATCAAAAATGGGAAAGATGAGGCACATTCGCACTGTCCGAGTCTGCCCCATCTTGTGGTGTACGAATGTGCCCCATCTACAAGTTCAAGCTTACCACGTCCCAACAAGATATTTATAATTAAAGCAGGGAAATAAAAACTTTCTAGAAACTTACTTTAGTAGTGCTTCTAATGAATAAAATGCCGAATGTCCACTTGAGAGTTATTTTTGATTGATATTTTACGAAAACAAAATGACAAGAAAATTTACTTTGCTGCTTCTAACGCTAGCAAATTTCTAGTACGTACACAGCAAAATGGCTCAGGGCTTTGAAAATTATTCATACAGGAGGTGGTAGCCATGCTTCCATCTACTAGTATTTTTTACAGATTTTTAAATTAATAATTACTAGGGGAAATGCCATCTGTCCGAATGTGCCCCACTCTCCCCTAAACGTAAAAACGGTTATTTAGTGTATTTATTCTTTCAGAATTAGAGTGCATTCTAATTTTTTTAGCGTTCGCTCTAAAAACATACTTTGCGCTACCAAAATTCGTGAGTTTTTCGTGACAATGTCAAATACGCTATTTTAGGCCTGCACAAAAAATTGGCCCGAGGGCCGCACGTGGATCTCCAGTTCTCTTTTCGTGCTCGATTAGTGCTAAATGATTGAGCAAATGTGTGTTGCGTGGGCAACAGTAAACAAATACTGGGGGATTTTCTGTTATTACAAAATTAATCTTTAAATCTGTTCACATTCTATGATCACTATTACTATCTCCAATCAAACGTAAATCGAACATTTTGTCAGTCAAATAAATATTGATGTGACATATGAGGAGATTCTCAACTTTAAAAATCCTTCAACACAAAAGAATCTTCAGAATTGAGTTTAAATCTGCAAAAAAGTCAACTGAAGCGAATTTTAAAGCTCATAGTAAATAGTTTACAAATGCGATAAATCTGAAAACGACTTTAAGCAAACATGTCTGCGAAGAATACCGAAATGCGTCATAAATAAATAAGCACAGTTTAATCGACTCAAACGAAAACTGTGTGTGGAATAAAGTATGACCGCTCGTTTCAAAAGTCCCAACTGCACACTTATCCCGAAATACCAGCGGGAACTCGAAAGTATTTCTCTTCGGACTTCTCCGAAGTATACTGAAATATTTAGAACTCAATTCAAAAACGACACACAAGAAGTCTTCTTCCCAGAAAAAATAAATAAAAAGAGAGCTTCCCCGACATAGAGAGGCAACCAAATAATAAACAACGAGAACTGAAATAGAATGAATATCTCTTCGGTTATTGAAAAAAATGTATTCGCGAAATCCGTTTCTGAATAAGATAAAGGGCCGGCCCAGGTTTCTGTCCATGTACTCTTCGAACTCATATCTGCGGATGTATTTTTTCTCCATTTCAATCCGTTCGACCGGTCTGTTTTTGTGTTCTTTTTTCTTCTTCTTTCGAGTCGCCATAAAAACCGACGTGAGGTGTCCCTGCGTTTCAGAACGTGACTGTGGACGGCGAAGAGCCGTGGCGGGGAGGGGGGCAATAAGGCCAAGATCTGTCGCGTGTCAAAGGCGACAAGAAAAAAAATTAACTTCGAGGCGGAAGTCGGGGCTTGAGGGTCCAATTTTATGCAGAGGCAAGGATTAGATCGCTGTCACCCTAAGGAAAGAAAGGAACTGTAGTTAAATGAAGTTGAGAATCAATTACGATGCAGGAAAAAATGGATAAATGAAAGTCATATATCCGTTTTACTCTTGATACAGAATTATTTCCTCTCTATAGATTTAAAGTTTGTCAATTCTATTGACAACTTTACAAATAATATGGTGTAGTGAGTGGTTCTAAATATTTTAATCCATCTTTAAATAATAAAAAAGCAGAGTAGATACGAGTGTGACCTTTTATCTTTATTGAAGTACGTAAACTCATTTCAAACTTTTGAAAACATTGAACGCATACACTGTTTAAAAAACAGTTCATCCTTTAACCAATTTGTGGTGAAAGATTGGGCTGTTTCACCACAAACTTGGTTCAAACTTAGCTTCAACCTAAGGTATTTATTAAGTAACAGTATAAGTTTGTGAATTAAAATATTTTTCTCTAACTTGAAATGAAAATATAAGTAAAGAAAACTTATTATACTGATATGCTTTCAAAACGTATTTATTTTTTTGGAGAATATGTGGCTCCAATAATTTTCAACCTCTATCTCTCATTCAGATATTTCTAATCTCATATCTAACGATGTTTGGATCGTATCTAACGACTTTTAAGCAATGAATAAAAATAATAATTTTGACATTTCTCACTTTTTTCATGAATTTTTTATTATTTCCCACATAAAATTTTAAGAGGAAAAGTAACGTAAATTAAAATGTTAGGCATTAATTTCTATACTTATGATAGTTTTTCTATTAAATTCTGATTTTATTTTATGATGGTATATGTTATGATATTCTAATCTGTAAAAATATAATTAAAAAAAACACAAACTATTTAGCTTGAATGTATTTAGATTTTTACGTGTAATACACTTTCTAAAAACTTGAAAAACGAAAAGTTTTAAATTAATAACACCATTTTATTAATATTCATTTCAGACAGCATAAAAATAAATTAACTAAGTAAATTAATGTGCACCAAAAAACGTGATAAACAAAGTTAAAAAGAATGTATACGGAATTTGAAAGTAAACTGGGTAGGATGTTAAAAGGTGACGGAATAAAATACATATCACATTCCATACAATGTAATGAATCACAAACATTCATAAACAAATGGGACATCATACCTAACAAAGATCTGTATTGCAAAGAAATTGATTCAAATTAAAATTCATTAACAAAAGATAATCATAATCATAAATCATAACAAATTAACATTAATCATAACAAAATACAAAATGCAAATAGGAAGACATCACACAAATGAACATAATAGAAACAAAAAAAGAAGAAATTGTCCGAATAAATATCCATTTCCCGTACAAATAATAACAAACAGAAAATCATTGAAGAACCTCAAGAAGATTTCTTATAAAATAAATAAGTAAAAACACAACGAAATACTGTGTTAGGCCACACCGATCAGAAATACACAGAAAATCATTGAAAAACTCATCCTCAACTCGCTTTCTCATTAAATAAATAAATAAAAACACACACAACGAATAACTCCATTAGGGAACACTGATTCCATGTATCACTCTGGCAGGCTTCGTTTTGATTTTTCCATCAGTCACCTGTCCATTCGGTACACACGCGACAGCCACCTCCTCCCACCCTTCCACATACCTGTGATCCCCCTCGACACACCCCTCTCTCCACATCACCCTCACCTTCGCCGTCACCTCTTTGCACACGGCACTGTCGTGGTCCCCCCACCTCGACAACTGGCACGCGCACTGAGCGTGGTACATCAGTCTCGGCAACCTCGCTTCGTTGTCGTTCACTATCCAGTCGAAGGGACACAAGGCCCGTTGGTTCACCTTGTGCCCACGGCCCAGCTCTTTTCGATAGTTGCACTGGGTGTCCTCAGGGTGCAGCTGGGGAATGGAGGCCCATTCCTCCATCTCCCGTCGCGTCGAGTCCAGGAAGTTGGTGGCGAAACGGGGCTCGATGTCGTACTGCATCGCGGAGTCGCCGCAGAGTTGTTGGCCGGTGAATGTCGCGTCGGCGGCCGAGCAAGTCTGGGCTGACCAGTCGTCGACATCGACGAATTCAGTAGTGGAATTTTCGGCGTTGCCATTCAGTTGAGTCGAGGTGTCGTTTGCAACCTTCGAATCTTGAACATCTTCATGGTGGTGCGTTGCAGCGACTGAGTCGTCTGGTTGGGATTGAGGGACATGTAAATCGTCGTGGGACAGGAGAACGTCCAGTAGATGGGCCATGGTGTCGCTAGGATCCGAGTTCGCCTTTCGTATGAGGATAAGTTCCTCCATACCACCTGTTTCTTTAGGGGCTTTTTCATGCTTAGCGGTTTCCCCGCTCTCCGACAAACTCGATTTTTTAACATTTTTCTTCTTGCAAAGAGAATATCTCGTTAAAAGCGAAAATATCAGAAAGCAGAGAAATAAATTTCTCTTAAAGATTTTCGGAAAATTCATTTTAGTTTTCACTATTTTTGGTAGAAATAAATAACTAAAAAAATTCTACCAAGACACTCGAATGGTTCGCACAGCAGGCTAGGAACTGTTTTATGAAAGAGGATACCCTCCAATTTATAGTTTTAATTTTGAATCTGAGAGAGAATTATAAGAAACTCTCGTTATCTAAAGAAAACTGTCTGTTAGATACGAAATTATTTTCCCCAACGGTAAAATTGTCATTAAACTTGTAAGACAAACACCTAATCATTGATAATGGTAGAAGTTCTTCTCCCTTTTTAACACCTTAGAATTTTTTTTTGTTGGCTGAATTTCCCATTTCTCCCCGGTATAATATGTTTCAAATTTAGTAAGCAATGACGGGAAATGTCGAAAATTTTACCTCCCTTTCTTCTCTAAAATGTGCATGCTATCAAGGTTTTTCTTAAATGATAATTATCAAGGTTTAAAATTTTAGTAATATTTTTTTTTAAATTCTCCATGCTTCTTATTTGAATTAAATAATGCTCTAACTTGACAAAATATATCAGTTACAGTTTTCAATAAAGGGAAACATACAAATGTTAAAACTTCATTATGAATGAAAGTTTCACCTATGAGATTCCCTTTTTAAAAAACAAAACTGTGTTTTTAAGGTAATATTTTTTAAAACTTTTAAAAGTACATTTACCGTGGGAAAACAACCCCCTCACCCCTATTTAGATGGAGCCTGAGGGGTATAACACATTAACATGTAGGGTTGGTTGGGGTAAGGGGATTCCTTTTTTGACACAGTGCATTTTTGGAGCTTAAAAGAAAAATTTTGAAAGGGTTAAATGTGAACTTATTGACTTATTTCATTTAAGACTTTATCAATAAACAAAAATTTATTATTAGTTTATAAAATAATGCTTTGCATTTTTCTTAACGGGTCTTTTTTTCAAAAAGGAGATGGGTGGCCCCCTCTTCATTTATATTTAAAGCAAGCTAAACTTAAAAGGAAGTAGGTGGGTCTTACTTGATTAAGTACAGAAATTTTCAATATAAAATATTTTGTTGTAATTGTATCTATGTTTGAGAAATTACTCACATTACAATCAGTATGACAGGTAACAATAGAATGTAAAACAAAATACGTATGTGTTTTGAAAAGCCAAAGGGATATGTTTTAATATAGCATATAATATATAGTTGAAAAAACATAATTTGGGGTTGATTAAGATTTATTTTGGCTTATCCATAAACATTGTAAGATAAAAAAGAAATTGGAAACACTAAATGAGAGTGAACACTAATGATAAAATATTTTTCTATACTCACCACAACTTAAATTAAAATACAAAAATTTATATCCCATGTTGATCGAATTATGTATTAAATTTTTCAATAAACTTTGAAGTGGTGAGTAAAAGTCACCTTTTTACTTCATAAAGAGAGAGGTCCCACTTACCCCTATTAGGATAAAATAACGGGGTAAGTGGGACACCTCTTCTTAAGCCACTTCTAAATTAAAAATTTTGTAAAAATTCAAATTGCGGCCTTTATTTTAAGTTAAACTTTGCAAAATAGTTCAATAAATATCAAAATATAATGAAAACTTAGCTGGAAATACTTCTTTCAAAAATGTGGAGGGTTCAGAATAGAAATGCACCAAGTCCACTTTAGCTACTTTTGAGCTACAGACGTTTAAAGTTAAAGCTTCATAGGAAATTACATGTTAACGCAACAGAACTTGCTGCTGCCAAGCGGATATTATCAGAACTAGGACTTGGTTCATTAATGCACTGAAATTTTACATAGTTGGTGCATGTTATAGCGTTGCTAACTCAAAAATGACAAAAAGTGGACTTGGTCCATTTTAATTCTGAGCCCTCCATGTATCTAGAACTCTCCAAAAAATCTATTCTGTTCTATAATCTTAAAAAGAAATTCAACAAAAATCAAGTAATGTGCAAAACCCATCAGTATGACAAACTGTAACATAATCAATGCGAGTAAGAGGGAAATTTTCAGTACATATTTTAATTTAAGGGGGTGACCCACTTACCCCAACTGACCCTAATTCAATTGTAGAACAATCATATTTGTTCATCTGAAATAAATTTAGCAACCGAAAATAAGATTTTGAACAAAAGTTTTAGCTTCTCGAGTTAGATGACACAAGCCTTTCAACAATTAAAAATATTTTTTTAATTTTTTTGAGTCTTAGATATGTATACGTACTTATTAGTAAATTTATCAATATCTGTTTGACATTTTATTAAATATTCAGTTCCATTCGGATGCATTATAAATCAATCAAAGTTATTATTATTATTAATTATAGAAGTTCTGGATTTCAGAATAAATTACACATAAAATATGTAAGACACTTTAAAAAAATTTGAATCGAACCTAATTAGTTTTCCACATGCGTAAACTAAAATCCAGGTAAAAAGAAAAACTATGTTGAGCTTCATTCATTTAATCTAAATATTTTACCTTAAAGGAATTGGTTTATATCATTAAATGTAAACCTATGTTTAGGTAATTTCGCAAAATTTGCATAGAAATTACTTTTTGCAAATAAAATATTTTGATTTTAAAGGTATTAATTCCTTCATCACTATGAAACAAAATTATTAGAAAATTACTCATGGTTGGAATATTAGTGTTTTGATGAAATATACTTAAATAATATCGATTCTTAAAAAAATACTGTTTCATTAAAATTTTTATAATCCTAATTATCCATTATTTATTTATTGAAATTAAGGGGTAAAGGGAAAAAAGTTGGTACGTTTTCGTTATTCCTAACGTAAAAAATCATTAAGATATTTTGAACGCTAAGATTAAGAATAATATTAAAAAATAGCAAACCAACCTAATTTGTTATAAGTTTATTGATGAATATTAAGTAACAAAAATGATTTGGCAATATGTAAATCGGAACTAACATTCATCTCTTATATTGATTCAATTGAAAGGGTTCAGCATAGGGCGACCAAAATGGTCAAGGATATATCCAGTTTAAGAGAAGGATTAGAGGGGATTTAATTCAACTTTTCAAAATGATAAAACAAGGGGACACAGAGGGACTAGATTTCAATACGGGTAATAGAACATGGGGGTCACAGATTTAAATTGAACAAGGAAAATTTTAATCGGAATTGTAGGAAGTATTACTTTTTTAACAGGGTAGTGAACAGATGGAATGTGTTACCTGAAACGATTATCAACTCAAATGGGGTAAACGAATTCAAGAATAAAATTGACAGATACTGGGAATCGGGTGGTTTGAGTTAAATGGACCGGACCAACCTTGTTGGGCGCTTGCCTGTAGTTGGTCGACTTAATTTGTATTTGTATTAGTAACGAAATAAAATAACCTTTTAAAAATAACCAGTGGCGGCTCGATGGTAAAATTATAAGGGGTGCTGCTCCGGCGGTACCAAGTTGGCAACGTATATTTTAAGCGATATAATGGCAAATAATATTTCACAAAAACGTGAAAAGATGGGAACAATATAAAATTTCGATTTCACACTTAATAAGCATTCAAAAACTGTCACTTACCTATATTTAGCTGATTATTGCGAATATGAAGAATCAAAGATGAAGTCTATTTCATTTAGTATCACAAAAGCAAATGAAACTAATATCAATATTTCGAATTCAATTCGTTCATTATAAAGAGAAATAAAACTTGGCCACAAAAAATTAAACATAAATCTTTATTGACTTGCCGAAACATTAGAAAATATTTTGTTCTCACTCTGTTAAAAAGAAAAAAGAAGCTATAAATAAAAAAATTAAAACAGCGTTGGAGTAATGTGATTTATTAGTAGTAGAAATCGTTTATTTTTCTTCTTCCCTCAGTTTGTTTTTTACAGCTCTCTCAAGAGAAAAGGCTATCATTCTTTTGGTCGGGGCTGCTGAAAAGCAGCCCCTTTTCTCCTAACAGATTCGCATGCTAAATTCTTGATATTTTGATTTGATATGATAGAGCTAGTGTTTTATACCACGATTGGTATATCTGCGGGGGCTGACCGACCCGGAAAGAAATCTGTTGTCGAGACGGCATAGCAGAGAATTATTAATTGAAAAAGGATTTTAAAGGACAAAGATTAAAGGGGGAAATAGATAATTTTTTAAACACTGTAAAGCAAATAAAAACTGGAATTTCGGGGAATTTTTGTTGGGGGTGCTGCAGCCCCGCAGCCCCTATGGACGAGCCGCCACTGAAAATAACCAACTCCTTGTAAAACGAGGGGATCATGCATTTTTTCATCATTTTCCCTTGGCACTCTTTATGCTTATAACGTAGATAAATAGGTAGAGAATCTATTCTATTTATTATTACATAATTGCATCGAAGGGTTTTTTTAGTAAAATCTCTGTAAAAAAATTACGCCAGTTTTAAAAAACAGCTATAATATATATTTTTAAAGTGTTTTAAACCTTGTCAATTATATTTTAACTTTTTATTTTATTCCTTGTTCTCAATATTTAGATAAAAACTTTCCATTATGAGTGATCAATTCAATAGTAGTATTTCCTTATTGAAAACCATTTCTCTGTCGATGTTTTCAAAACTTCCCCAACAAACCTCTCACACAATATCTCTCTCATCAGCAGTACCTTCAAACATTTTCTTACAAAAGTTACTAACCTCATCCTTTTGTTCTGGTATATAGGAAAGCAGAACTGGGAACATTTTTCTGGCGATGCATCTTGCTAATTTTGGTGCAGATGAATTCATTGAAAAATGAAAAATATATAAGTTTTGAGAGGGTAGCAGTTGAAACTTCTTTGAATTACTATTTTGTTCTGACATTAATTCTTCCCAACAAACAATCTACAATTTTCAAAATCAAAATTATATTTTTACTATATTTCCTTCTTCCATAAAGATTTAATAAATCGTATGGGATATGGTATAAAAGGTATGCTAAAATGGAGAGGAATGAATTTAAATTTCATGGTAAAATTGTATATTTAATTAATCTTGTACCTTTTAATTATGGTCTCCATTTCACATGGATGAGATTTATACACAAGGTGAAAATTTTATAATTTAAAAATCCAAAGACAGTTTTAAAAATAGTCAAGATACATATCATGGCTTTTCTGTCCTGTAGCTATTCAGATTTTTTTTTGCAAAAGAACATAATTTTAATTTGTTACTTATTTTTTTTAAAATTACTTTAATTTTGTAGCTTAGACAAAATTTCAAAATCCATTTAATTACCTTAATTGATTGTAATATACAAGCATTAGTTTGTAGCACAATTATTGATAAAACATTTTAGTTATACATACTATTACAATTAAGAAATAAGAAAATTCAATGAAATGTAATATAATTTGTGAATTTAGTTCTTTATGGTTAGTGTTTAAGATTAGATATTTATTTATGACACAGTATACAGCACTGAGCATATTCATGTAACATAATTTTATTTACAAATAAAAAAACAACCATGAAAACATCTCTGAAAATAATTTATTTATATAATCTATTCATTGTCATCTTTAATTTCTTTACATTCAGTCAGAGCCCTGGATTCATGAACAAATGCAACAAATTTTATTCCCTGCAAATAAAATTATAATATTAAAAGGGAAAGGTAATAAAATGAAAAAAAAAGTCATTAAATATACAAAGTAGTGAACACTAAATATAACATTATCCCATATATCTTTTATTATTACTATTAAAAACATGTATAATTTTATTTGGAATAATTAAGATTACAATCCACATTTAAAAATTTTTTTTGGTTAATTTAGTTCTTGGGATATTTTTGAATTAAATTGGTCAAAAATATTCAGGATCAGGGCTGTATAGGATCAGCTTCAGGATCAGGTTTGTACTGCCTGGTCCAATACTTTTTTTGTTGTCCTCTTATTTTCTTACTGTTATTTTCCTTCAACCTTAATTTTAGGACTTGAAAATAGATTATGTTTCATCCAAAGGATATGAGGTACATAGGATATCCAAGTAGTGTGTAAAACATAAATCCTTATTATTAAATAAATTGTATATATTTAAGTATTAAGACAAACACTTGATCCTTTTGAATCTACTACTTATGTATTACATGAAATATAAAACCACTCAAATACTGAAATGTGCAAGTATAGCATTTAATAAAAATTTAATAAATAAATTCTTTATAATTGGTAACTACTTAATTATTTCAAAGTGTAATGCTTAAATCTTATCTTATGAAACAAGGGGCAATTAAAATGAGAGAAGATACAGATGATAAGTACAAATTCAAAGTTTTATTGAAAAAGTGAACTTATTTTATTTTTACTGGTTATTATTTACTGCCCCCTAGCAATTCTTTTACCCCATGACAAATGTTTCATATGACTAAATACACCCCTGTTCAGGATGAAAATACCTGCATTCAAAACATTTACATAAAATTAAAAAAAAATCTAGTTATAGATACACTTCTTATGAAATAATAAAAAAAACACTAATATAACATTTTAATGCTGCAGATTTTCTATTTCATTCAACTAATATTGAATAAGATGCTGAAGCTTTACTTTTATTTTGCTATCATGTCATACAAAGCCTAATATTGGATAAAATTTATTCTAACAAGGAACATAAGTTCTGTTAACTTGAATAAATCTCTGTTCCTTAAAATTTACAAAAAGTAGGATTGGATTAACTACCTGAGATTGTGCAGCTCTTAGAAATCCTAAGTTGGCACTAACAGTAACAGCTTTTAAGGAATCTCCTGTGCCAAACACAATCTAAAATAAAGAGTTGTAATGAAAACATTTTAAAGGGAAACACAAGTACAAATATATTATTCATCAATTTTATTATTAATGACTCTTTGGGATTTTTCACTATCAGTAACTTGTCTTGTTTTACATAACCATGATTATTTGAAAACAGCAGTTTTAACAAATGTTAATCCAACTTATAAATAATTTTAAATACTATGTTTTAAAATGGAAAAGGGTTTCTTAGTTAAATAATGTGTCTACAAAAATGAAATTTCAAAGTAATTATTAATGTAAGTACCTACCTATTACCAGCATTAAAAGAATAACTACTTTTTAGTTTAAACTTTAGTTTCCTTGTGTTTTTGTACCAGGCAAGAAAAAAAACCTTTAATAAATTTGTTATTGTATTTCAAAACATTAAGTACTTAGTATACAATTATAAAGCTAACCATAAAATGTTAGCAAAAGTGGCAAAGGCACAGTAGTATTGAAGTAAAGAAAAAAAGTGATCCAAATTAAGGTGAACTTACCTAAACAAATATGTGATTAAATTCTATCAAGTAATTAATATTAGTACATCAACTAAAATAAGTAAAATAAAAAAAAATATCCACATAAGCTGGACAATTATTTGAATTGATAAAAATAAGGACTATTTTTTTTAAATGAGGGAGGTAAGATATTTAAAGAAATTAAGTTTTTGGAGTAGCTTGTTATGAGTAATTTAAACCCTTTTAATCCTAAGGGACTTGAGATTACCATTGGATACCATGGAAAATTTGAGGCTGGTAAGCCTGAAAGTATTAAATAAAATAATTTTTATACTAATGCATACAGCTGGCTAATTAAGTTTAACAAACTCTTTCACTCAGACTAAGATAAATGTGCTAAAATATCTCAGAATAAAACAAAAAGAAACAGAAATTACTCGAGATCTCTCTTTAATTTTACTTGTCTTTTCAAGTAAAAGAGCTTTCTGTGAAGGATTGTCAGGTATCACGGTAACTCTTTTCAACATTTCTGCGGCCCTTTCTTTTTCAGCTGGACCACCAACAGTTGAGAGAATTTCTAGAAAATCTCTGTGGGCAGTCTCACAACAAACCAATTTCCTACCTAAAAGAAAACAGTTACATTTTTAATTTCAAACCAAAATAAAGAAAGTGCTGAACATAACAAGATCTTACTCCTTTAAAAAGTTTGCTTTGAATCCAAGTTTCTTTTTTTTTAAAGTTTCACAATGGATTTTTTTACCAATTTTTTTTCTAGGAAAAATATGATACAAATACTTATGACATTATGGACAGGATATAAAATTTTAATTGGATAGAAAGATGAACCAAATGCATTTGAATAGTTAGTTTCATATCATGATAAATTTCAAGATTATAGTAACTTTTAAAGTCTCAGTGGTCTAGACTGAACCTCTGTTAATAAAACAATTCACATAAAAAGAATTACCAGGAGACCAAAAAATTTTAATACTGGATTTCAAAACAAGTATGAAATCACCTAAATGTATTTATCTTAACTATGTAACCACCATTAGGAGAAATAAGCTTGCTGAAGATAATAACATGAGTCAGAGAAAGCTTAATAAACTTTTGGAATCTGACATTAGTTAAACATTGACTATAAGAGCTGCAGGTATATTGAGGTTCTACAATGTTTATCTCATTTTATTAAGCATCATATATTTCAACTGAATTAAAAAATTCATGATATAATCAAACTGCATAAATTAGTCATGCCTGGGAGTTTTTAATCATGTAAGTTACTACTGGCAGAAAAAATAAATTTAGTAGTTAGATAAAGGTGTTCATTAATTTTATTTTTCCTTACATTAGACCTCAAAAACCATAAAGGTACATACAACCCTTATTTATTATTGAGGTCTATTGCACCACAAATAAAGCACTTTAGTAAAAAATCTGCCTTAAACAATTTTTCCACATAGCATTCTTTACTTTCAATTAGGATACATTTTAAGTAAAAACTTTAACAGTTCAGTTTGCTTGAAAGATATTAAAATATTTTTCAGCAATTGAAATCAAAAACTATATGCAGGGATATATGAACATAAATAAATGTAAAGTTCATTTATTTACGTAAAATTTTGTAGAAAATACTTAAAATAGACCTTATCATTACCTTGAAATAACTGATCAAGTATGATTTTCACTGGGCGAGCTCTCTCCATCACAGCCAAGTCCATTAAAAGCTTTTCTTTGTACTTAGATTTACAATGCCCATTTGTCATATTAGACACATAAGCTAAAAATGTTGAAACATCCAAATTGAGGACAGATTCAGATGGTACAGCATGCATATTAAAATAGTTGCTCTCATCGCTTGATTCAGTTAGAACTTCACTTGAACTAGGACTCGATACATCTTCTATACTTAAGTGAAGACTCTCTAAAGTCGTTAATTCATTTTGTAAATTATCTTCCAGTTCATTCTCTTTATTACACAATTCACTAGGGGAGTTGTCATCAGTGTCTTGACTAATTATGTCTCCAACTACTTCAACTCCCAAATCATCCAGAAGTTTTTTAAGCTCTTTGGTGACACCAGCTGCTAGTCTCACTACTACTTTAGGCACCTTGAACATGTGTTGGTTTTGCGAGGCACATTCTACCATGTCTTCCACTTGCTCTACTATAGATTTGCGGCCATATTTTCCATGACCTAAAATAATCAATTCAATTAGAATATGCATAACTTATATATTTCAGCCTGCTAGAAAATATTCATGGTATACACATAAATTTGGTAGAAAGCAATACAGTATTCAGTAAGAATAGCACCAGAAAATGGGTCATCCAAATGAAGCCGGGGCCTGGTGCCAAAAAAAGACAATAAATAGTGGATTCTGGCAAACCAGTTCAAAAGAGGTTTAATTACTTACTCGCCTACAAATGGGATTGGCAACACCAAATTTCACGAAATATGACACCAGACCCGGTTTTTTGATTCTAAATTCACTCAAAAAATACATTTTGGAATACTTACCAACGGAAGCTTGATACAAATGAAAAGGGTTACGAGTTGCAACTTTCACCCAAGTCTTCCCATAATCAGCAACTATGTCTACCACTAAAGACATCTCATATATTTCATCTTCATTTTCTTCAATTACATAAGAAAATGTTTCCAACACTTTCACCACTCCTTGCATCTCACAGCAACTTCGAACAATTGCAGATAAATGATAGATATTTGAGCTTCGTATATGTTCTTCTTTCAATTTATCCCGATTCTGGGTTAGCTGAAATAGATGGGTAACAGTTAAATGCTTAAAAAATTTTTGCAAAAAATAATGAAAAGATTAAAGAAATTACTCGTTTAAGAAACTTTAGTTCAGCTTCAATCTTCCTTTGAAGTTTTGCCTTTCCTGCTATATCTGATAATTTTTTACAATCATTAATTAAGCTTTCAGTTTCCTCAATTTTTTTGAGTAAACCATTGTAGACATCTTCACTCTCACTAGTCATCGTTTTACGTTTAAAGCTTCTAAAATAATTATATTTTCTCGATTTTTCAGCGAAACAAAGGGAATTGACTATAAATGTGAAACATATGACATAATGACAACAAACACAACAGCAGACAACATCAATTTGTTGCCATACCTTTACTGCTAAAGACACGAGGTTTTATTTCAAAGGTTTGGCCATATTTGGCCTGTGGTGTAGAAAAAGCTATCATCAGTTCATCAACTAATATTTCCAAATGTATTTTACACATATTATTAGAAACAGGAATGAATTGCTTCCGTCCCTCATTTTTCAAATGATATTAAGTAATATTTAAGGAGAGAAAAAAATTAGAAAGAAACATTTTACAACTCAACCGCAGTGCATCCGAAATAAACAAATAAAAAGTGAAATTTTGAACCGTGCCGCTTGGAGTAAAATTTTTCTATCTGTTTGATAAAAGAACATTATAAAATTAAATAATGGCTACTTGGAATCAAATTCAGCAGCAACTTCGTCATCCCAATAATCCTGTTGTGTTCTTTGACATAACAATCGGTTCAACGGTAATGTTCTAAATGTGTTTACATGAAATTGAAACTGTCGAACACCCTTGTTAAATTATCAATCCGGCGCCTATTGTTTTTTTCCTTTGGTATCGAAAACTAATACATTAATTTACTATCAGTCCGGCTGGTATCTCGCCTAGTATGATCTGACGCCAGGAGTAGCTAAAAAACATCGCCATGGGTTAGAGGCACCCGCCTCTGTAATAGAACCCTTATCTATCTCCTTTAGTTAGGTTTGGAACAATGTTATCAACATTAGTTTGAAATTTACCATCGTTTGATTTATGGAAATGGTTGACCGATGATGGGTCAGGTTGTATTATCAACAAGTAAAGAAGAGACATTTTTTGGTTGTCAGAGCAAGCTAAGCATTTCAAGTTATTCGTGTTGTGAAATTGTCATGGAAAATTAAAAAAATATGTTTTAATCCATTCTGCATTAACTTCAATGGTTTTAAACTCCTTGTGTGAAAAAATAAGACATTTTTTACCTTAAATTTGTTTGCAACTTTTTCTAATGTTTGACTCAGCTGCTATAAATGATTGCCCCATCAGAGGTTCAAAGGCTGAAATGCTTGTTACAACTACTTACTAGACAAGAACTTGAAAATATATTAACCAATTCATGCAAAATACCTCAATTAATCTCTATTCTTATTTTTTAAAAATATATTAAGGTATAATCAACTAAATGTTATTGATATTTATTTGAACTTGAAGTTGAAGTTGTGTGGGATTTCATACACTGCTAATTATTTTTGGATTCTTACAGGAAGTTGGAAGAATGAAAATGGAGTTGTTTGCTGACATAGTACCAAAAACAGCAGAAAACTTTAGGTATGATTAGATTCTCTGATTCTGCTATTCAAATAAATAATAATCGGTACTTACGTACTACGTTGTCTACCTGTGCCACTGAATTCGAAAATGTCACTGAAGTTACCAAAAAGTGGCTTTAATGCCAATTTTAGAAGTCAATGAAAAGCAAAAGTTATTGCCAGGTCAAGTTTCCCGGAAGTTATGAACAATGTTTTTTGTATGTTTTATTAAAATAACTATGAATATGATGGAAATATGAAAACTCTGGAAATATGATAAATAGAAAATAAGATCTGCTAAAGATACAATATCTTTATTTCAATTTTAATGACAAAACAGTTTAGCCACCTAATTAATTACAAAATTTTTTATTAAATATTATTATTTAATATAATTTTTGATTATATAGAATCTCTGGGGCTTAGTAATTTTAAATTTAAATGTTTGATCAATAGAGAAAATTAGGTAGTACGATGTTGGCCATGTCCTGTATTCTCTTTAGCGATCAGACACGCATTTAACGGCTATGGCGATGTTTTTAAATTTAACAGCAGGGTTGATGGCGTAGTACGTAAGTACCAAATAATCATTTGATTTACTGATTGGCTGAGTCTTATCAAAAACACTTAGATGAGGTTTGACACATTGAGTCTTAGGCTCAGCTTTTCAGTTTCTTTTTGTTGCAATCTCAATTTCCCTCTGTGAGTGTTTAATTCAGTCATTTCTCTTTTTATTTTTTAAATTTTAATTCCAAACTGCTGTTATTCTTATGCATTTTTCAAGTTTGAAATGTGTTGCATTTAAATAACAATAATTATGATAAACAGGAAATTTTTTGAGTATGAAGGAAGGTATTTAAAAAAATACAATAACAAGATCAGTTTTTAAAAAAGTTTATAAAACAAGACCAAACAATATACTAGTTGAATATCTTTGTCTTATAACTGTCACTAGATGGCAGTGTAAAAAAGATCTAAAGGATTGGGTTACTAAACTTGAAAGATCTTGCTACTGAATTGATTGTAAGGAATGGAATCTTTCAAATTTGATGTCTTGTCAATCACTAATCACCATTGGTTTTTTTTGTTTGTTCGTGGAGAAGATCCTTCTAGAAAATCTTAGGAGTTTTGAGGGTAGATATTTTCCTTTTACTACCTGGAAAATAAGCAATGTTGTAGTCAGCATCTCATTATTTTTGTGCTTGAGGAAGTAAGAAAATATTTCATAAACATAAAATTGAAATTGGTTCCTTTTTTCAAGTAAAAGGTAAATAAAAATTGTTGTGAAGGTCTAGTCTCTCTAACTGAAATTGGACTGGAAAAGTTAGGAAATTTCAGTACCAACTTAGTGGGTTTTTTTGACATTATAAAAACTAAAAATTCTTATTGTGACAAAATTTTCTTTAAGTTTAAATTTAGTTAAATTTAGATGCATATTATTTATGCTTGTATTTTGTACTAAAGTTTGCATGAATTGTGTTGTAGGCAATTTTGCACGGGAGAATACAAAAAAGATGGAGTTCCCATTGGATACAAAGGTTGCAGTTTTCACAGGTATATTATTTTCCTTATTAGTTTTCATTAGTATTAAATTGATTAAAAACAAATCAAGTTTATTAAACATAAGAGACTAAAATTAAATGTCAGACTCAGTAAAATGGCACAGGTACTGATATTAAGGATTGACATACACTATACTCAATCATTTAGAATTTGCGTTTGAGAAATAGTGCTTTCCCCCAAGCTAGAAGCGTAACCATAGTCACGCTCTTCGAGCAGCCAATAGTAAGCCTTCTTCGTCACTTTAACGAGGATAGTTGCTATGGTTACCGATTGGTGGTGGGTAAGGAAATATTTTCAAGCGCCAGTTCAAAATGAACAGAGTATAATCAATTGTTAGCAAAAATATTTATAACCTACTTGTGGAGTATTTAGAAATAAATATTTTTTTAAATATTTCTGATATTCACAGCAGTGTTATTGTTATATTTAAAACACTTTGCCTAAAAGAGCTCTTTACTCTGAGTATTTTATATAAATTTTCTGCTTGTTGTTATTTGAGTTTAAACAAGCATTTATTTTATTCTATGATATTGAGGATTTTTCGGGTATTAAAATATCCCCTTCCATTCAGTTCATGAAAGATAATATTTAAAAAAAAATAAAACACTGATGCTGTATATGAATATTTAAATTCTGAGTTGAGTTGACCAACTTTTAGTTGGTTATAGAGGCTTTTGCTTGCTCCTACGAGCCGCTTACGCCTTCTTGCTAAGAGTTTTTTTTTGAATAGCGATAGTATGATGAAGGGATGAAGATGACTATGATTGATTGAGATAAGAAATTTGTCTTTAAGTTATATTCTCTCTATAAATTCTCTCGGAATTTTTCGGTCTTCCTCTTGGAGGGATTCTCACTCTTTCATTGGGGATGGGGAATTCCTAGTTTCTCCCTGAGTTCTTTCATGTTTCTCTGACTGTTCTCTCATTTTGGCCAGAAGTCTATCAGAATTTTCGTTCAGAATTTCGTCGATCAGAATTTTCGTGTAAAATCAACCTCAAATTTTTTAAATTTTATTACTGGCTCGCTTTCGTCTTCCAATTGCTCTGATTCGTTTTCTGAACTGGTTGGGGAATCTTCAATCTTTGATCCGTTCGGGCTTATCTCTTTGTTTTTATGTAGTTTCACTACATCCGTTATTCTTTTGTTTAGTTTTTCTAATCTTTCTTCATTGCTTCTTTCTTTTTCTTTTGATATTTCTTGTTTTTCTTCAATCGGAACGGATTGATCCATTGCAACTGAGATTTAAATCCTGTTTTTAATACAAAATCTTTTGTTTTTTTTGAACAAATTCAGATAGCAGTTATCAAAATTTCTAAGTTTGATAATTGCAAATGTGCTTTAAATGTTTTATTTTAACATGCAATTTATTTTATGCTGGTAATTTTTGTTTTACTAATATCATTAAAACTTCTAATGATTCTATTTGTTGCTACTTCATTATTAAAAATAATATCCTTCAATAATTTGCTTTTACATATAATTCTTGCAACTAACATTATTGGAAGTAATTTTAAAGGTTAGTTGCATCCTTAAAAAATTTTACTCTCTTTCAAAACTTTTTAAAATATTATTCATCCATTTCTGAGATTTTGGTGATTATTTTTTGCTTAACATAAAACTTGTTAACTTCTGTACATAATTGCATAGGTGCCACCAGGGGTGCAGGATATGTTCGAATGTCCAAACAATGTTCTGGGGAAATTAAGGCAGCTCTGGGGAAATTTTAGCCCAAGTTTATAAAGAAAAAAACTACAAATCCAAGTTGTTATTGGTAACAGGTATTTTGGCAGCTGACAGTATGATGTCCTCCAAATTCTACAGAAGTGTGGTAAAAACTACGGAATTACGGATATATAGCAGGAAACTACAGATCTTTGCAGAAAAAACGAAGTGGCGTTGACTTTTCCTTCGTTTTGACTGATATGCAGGAAAAACAACGTATTTATGATGGAGGCGGGGATTTCCTTTAAAAATCGCTTTGTTGTTCCATCACAATGATGTGTTTGTCCTTATTGGGAACATTTTTGGGGAAATTTTGATGAAAATATGGAGACATTTTTGAAGGAAATTTTGGGATTTGAAACATTTTCTGCACCTCTGGTTGCCACTCTTTAGTCCAGGGGGGAGAATTATGTTTCGTTATGAATTCTGTGAACAAAATTCCCTCCCGGGTTCAATATGAAACGTAAACTGGGCTGACAGATTGGCAGTGATTGTGTACTAACCTTGCACATTTTGCCAAAAAGAATACAGTGCATGTTTTACACTGCCTAAACTTAAATTTTACGGACTTATTTAGTTGTTCTTATGATACTTAATGGGTTTTTCTGCAATAAAAAAAACCTAGAAGCTAGACTAAGGGAAAATTATTAAAAAGATAGTTCATAGACAGTTTTGAAGAGTGACACTCTTGATAATTGGGTATTAGCTCTATTCTTGCGTTTCCACTGTAACTTCATTTGTGACTTCCCATCTCTCAATGATGTGAGTGGCCCTCCTCTCAAAAAGGTGTGCACCTCTAATTTATCTTGATCTTTTCCTTTATTTGTCTGCATCATCTGAAGACATTTTTAAAAAGTTAAGTGTGTTAAAAAATAATAAGTTTTAATCCGCTTTATATTCTTTTTTCTAGAGTCATCAAAGATTTTATGATTCAAGGTGGAGACTTTGTAAATGTAAGTTATACCAGTCTTTAATTTTTAAAGTTAAAATAACTGTACTTATTTCCCTGTATGATTTTATTTTCTTCTCTTTATGCCATCTTGTAAATGGGACCAGCCTTTTCAATTAAATTTTTATTTAAGGGGATTGTAAATTTTGTATTATTGCTATATGTTAACAAAATTCAAACTCTTGAATTATCACATTGTTTGACAAGCCCTGGTTTATATTAATTGTTTGAAAAATCTTCCTTCTCTCGGAGTGGCTGGTTCTTAAAAGATTTGTCCTGTCAGAATTTCCTAATGTTAAGAAGGTAAAAAAATCCTGCCTGTGAGCCATGACTGTTGTTTACATCCACTTTTCCATCGGAGACGCTGAGAGGGCGAACAGCATTTTTTCATATGTTATGACTGTTGCGTTGAGCGATTAATATTTTTTATGTTTTGTATATGTTTGTATTTTTTTCTATCAGAGACGTTTTACTGACTGTTACTTTGAATTTATATTTTGTAGTGATTCAAGGTTGCTTAAGTAGCTACTTTTGTTGGGTTTCGTTGTATAGGCGAAGATGTTTGGGTGTTTACTATTGTTCTGACTATTCAGAAGTATTTCACTATAATCTGTTCATTTAGAATAGGCCACTGAAAAATAGTGCTTTCCCCCTTGCTAGAAGTGTAACCATAGTTACTCTCTTTTTCTTCACTTTGGCTCTGACATTGTAAGTTGCCATGGTTACTGATTCAGTGATTTATATATTATTTTGGTGAATTAAATATTTTCAACGGCCTATTCAAAATGAATAGAGTATAATATACAGATATCTTTTAAAAACTTTCTTGTAAAACAATCATTGAATATCATTTGGACTTCAGACTATTATTACTTATGATACAATATTGTCTTAGGGGCCATTCATTAATTACGTAAGGATGATTTTGGCAATTTTTGACCCCCCTACCCCCATGTAAGGGTACGTAAGATTTTTCAAACCCCTCCCCCCCTATTCTTACGTAAGATTCCTTTTTGTTGAAAAAAGTTGAAACCAAAACTAATTAAGATTTCTCTCTCTTTTTGCTTTTGTTTTGTTTCGACTTTTGGCAACTGGAAGATGGATTCAACACTTTTATTTTTTATCTTAACTTAATGCTACTCCAATAAAAAAGATACATCTGATACACCTTCATTTTTTTAAATTAAAGCTCCCATAATATACCGAGATGGTCAGCATTTTTAAGTTTTGCTGGAGTTATTCAATAGTAATTTGATTAGAATATTTGGAATTTGTTAACATTAACTTGGAAAATCTTACGTAAGAATGGGTTTGACCCCCCATCCCCCCAAGTAAGGGTATGTAGAGATTTTTCCAACCCCCCCTCCCCCTCGGGACCCTTACGTAATTAATGAATGGCCCCTTAAGTGTATTATTATCCTTAACTTTTTCTTCTTTTCTGACATGCTATAGTTTTTGGTAGCAACTATCATTCCCTTTAAATTATTTTTGATAATTTTTAGGGTGATGGTACAGGAGTTATGAGCATATTTGGTACGACAACTTTCGTTGATGAAAGCTTCAAAATGAAACATGATGGACCTGGTTTACTTTCTATGGTAAGTTTTAGCTTGGAAAAAACTTGTATTTCATTTTTTTTTTCAAAATTCAAGTTATGAGTTAAATCTAATTTATTGATTCATTGGAGCAAAATAAAAATATTGCTTTTTTCACAGGCCAATAGTGGAAAGGACACTAATGGTTGCCAGTTTTTTATTACTTGTGCAAAGTGCGACTTTTTAGATGGAAAGCATGTAGTATTTGGTAAGTGAATCTTCGCATTTTTAAAAGTCCATAGCTTCTTAAGAAAGGTTTTGGGTGTCCCATATTTAAATAGACTTTAAATGGAAGATTCCATTTATCTAGTGCTTCAATTTTCTTCTCTGTTTTAGGGCGAATTTTGGACGGTCTTTTGGTGATGAGAAAAATTGAAAATGTACCAACTGGACCAAACAACAAACCAAAAATTCCTGTCATTATTTCGCAGTGTGGGGAAATGTAACACCGTACAGATGAAGATCTTTGTAAATATTTTGTGAATAAATTTCATATTTATTTTTACTTTATTTAATTTCTCATATAACAACTAATCTTCCTTGAATTTATGGATTACACTACTCTTTCTTTTATTTGAAATGATTAAAAAATTAGTTTAAACTATAGTGCTCAGAAGTGCATTGGCAGCACTGTTGAAATCGATTGTCATTAACTAGTTTTATTTTCTTATTCACAAAATTCCTAAAAAAACTAACTATTTCACCCGGTTTAATCAACTTCCGGAATGACTGTTCTCCAACTACAAGTTGACACAGTTCATTTAAAATCTTAAATAAATGTAAGTAATATTTTGAATTAGTAATTTGAATTTTCTGATAACTTTTATTTAATAAATATATATTTATAATGTTTTTTTGTCTTAAATTTCGTTGTAAATTTAAGATGTTTTGAAATAAAATTTATCGGTGAGGCAAGACGTCATTTTTAGATGGGGAAATGAATGGGAGAAGCAGACATTCCGGAAGTTAAATTAACCTGGTGAAATGGTTTGTTTGCTTTTTTAGGAATTTTGTGAATAGCAATATGCTACCTCTTTAAACATTTTCTTTTAGAAAAAACCTTACTAGCATAATGTTTTTAAAATAAGAAAAATACAAGTATCAAAGGATGTTATTTTTAAATGTTTTATTTTTGCTAATTTAGGCAATGGGCTCAATTCACGTGATGTCAGCGATCACATGATAGCTACATTTCTAGCTTTGTTTACTAGTGAATGCATTACTAGCAGCATAGTATCAATTCACTTTGTTTTTGTAGCTATCACATGGTAAATCAATACTAACGCCCCCTGGCGATGAATTGACCCCACATACTAAACTTTAAAAAAAGTAAATGATAGTTTAAAAAAGTGAAGAGTAAATATATGTACTAAAATGTGTAAATCTGGTGGCAATGATTTAGCAAGCAAAGTTATTAATTAATTCAATTAATATTTACGAGTAAATGCTTAGAACTTAATCTTCCTGTGTGATAATCTGTTGTAAAAAAATAAAAGTATTTTATAAACAGATCCACATTTTAAAAATTTCAATAGGCTACTGCTTATCCTAAGGATTTGTGGTTATATGGTTTGATCAACAAATGGTGTATAATATAAATTTGTGATTTTAATTTTAATATTTTCTCTAGTTAAAAATATATTTATCTCAGTAGATAATTAGACCTTTTAAATGTAATATTAGAACTTAGCATTAGTGACTATTAAATTCTACATTTATTCTTATTTCCTTTTTAAAATTGCTCTTAGATATGTTAAACCCACATGAAGTGTTATTTAAAAATATCCTCCCTCCCCAATTCTTTTTAAACCAATAGGCTTGCCCTCTTTTTAAAAATCAATTAAAAAACTGAAAGAAATACTTAGTTTGTTACATCCTTCTAGGTGACTCAAAAAGTTTTATACCCAAATTTTTGAAAATCTGTAGTTTATGAAATTTTAGATGCCGTCACACAATATTTTGAAAACTTTAAGGAAAAGTAATTATCCAGAGGGGGGAAAATAACCTCAATAAAACCACAACAAAATAAAACTACAAACAAAATAAACAACAAAACCACAACAAAAAAAAACAAAAAAAAGGACATAGATAAACTAAACACCTGTACAGGTCATGCACATCGTAGAGAAATGTACTCTCAAAATAAAGTGGCACCATCTACATACCTGCCAACCGTTCCGATTAAATCGAATTTGTTCCGATTTTTCACTGTTGTTCCGAAAATACGATTTCAGTACCAAATGTTCCGTTTTTACGTCCCCCTGTCCCGCCATTTTCGACCTACTCGAATTGTGCAATAATAAGGCGTTTAGTCTTAGTGAAAGGGTGTTAAGTCTAGTCAGGGCCTGATTTACCATTAGGCCTACTAGGCCCGGGCCTAGGGGCCCCACAATTTGGGGGCCCCCTAATTTTGAAAAGTAAATTAAAGTTTATAGAAGAAACAACTTTTTATACTTCCTAGAATGTTTTTATATTACTTGTGGACCAAATAAATCGTAAGGCAATGCAAACATGTGAGTATATTACTACATACATTTAATGCACGTAAACTTCTATATTTTTACTTGTATTGTATAAATACAATCCAAATTACCCAACTCCTTCAACGTGGTTGTGATAACACATAGGTACCGCGTAACGTAAGGGCCCCTTCCTGAATGTTGGGCCTAGTGTTACAAATTTTCTAAATCAGGCCCTGAGTCTAGTTCGTAAGAACAAGACTGTCTCAGAGTTCCATGGACTCTGGTACTCTACAGGCATTGCTAGCTGCGAAAAGAGTAATTCTGATCCATGCTATAATAAATCTTTAAGTGCTGACCTATTAAAAAGGGATCAGCTACTTTTGTAGCACTTAATAAAGATTAATTTTTCTATTTTCCAAACAATGTTTGCTTATTTCACTGTTTCAATTTATTAGTACTTACTAAGTATTTTTAAATCTTTCTGAGTTATTATGTATGAAATTCCCAGTGTTTAACATCTTGAGTCATTTTTGTTATTCTATTTGCAGAAATTTAAACCCAGATAAAAGGGGAAAAAATTAACTTTATTATATCCTAGTATAAATGTAGATAATTATTAGTCAGAATATAAAGGTATATAAAACACTTAGTCCTCTTAATAACCATAAGATACCTTAGATAAGAGATAAAAGTTATGAATTACAAGCTCTTTTTTAATAATACCCCTTTAACACATTCAAAATGTGTCATACATGTTGTTCCTATTTCTGTTTCTGAAATGTTGGCAGGTATGCATCTATCAGAAATTTTGTAAACAGCTGATTTTCGAAAAAAAAATTACGAAAATTAATGAGTCACCCAAGAAGGATGCAGTAAATGGCGTATTTTTATCTCTGTGCATTTTAATTATTGATATTTAATCAGGGTGCTATCTATCTAAAATTTCAAGAACTACTGATTTTCAAAAATATGTTGACAAAAATTTGAGTCATCCAGAAGGCTGTAACAAACAGCTTATTTTATGGGTTTTTTATTGAATTTTAAAAAGGAGCAAGACTTGGTTCACCCTGTATCTCTTAGTGAATATTTATGATTTTTGGTCTTACTGTATTATTTGAGATGTTACTTCATTTTGGAAAAACATAAGAATGAATTGTATTTTTTTACTTAATGATTTCAGGGCAACAATATGACCTTAAAAATATATACCGAAGCCCAGTTGCGTAGTGGTAGTGGTAGAGCATTTTCAGGCATGTGATTTTTCCGCTAATTAGCGGAAATCCGCTAATTTTAGAGTTGTTGAGAATCGGAATTCCGCTCAATTGAGTGCGGAATTATTTTTTGAAAGCGGGAAAAGTAGGATTATTTTGTTTCCTGAGTGGACGTAAAGTAAACCCTGTTTATTTAGGTCAAATTTCATAAAATTTCCGAGATTGAGTTTAGTAAGATGAGAATCCTATCTAAAAAGCATTAATAAGCTGAATTCAACCTATAGTATGGGATAGGGATTGGAATTTGGGTCCCTCTGGAAATAAATTTCTATACCACTGTAACAAATCTCGACGCTTCTAAAAAATTTCAGATAATTTCTTTCTTGACCAATCACATGCCTGATTTTGCTGCCATCCCACAGGCCCAAGTTCTGTTCTCTGGTTGGGCGAGGCATCCAGGCCTGACGAGAGGGTACAATTCCCGGGGCCAGGGACTTAAAATTTTCTTGGGGGTACCACCAGACCCCCATAAGAATTCATTGCAAGAAGAAGATTATAATAATTCACACACTCTAAAATTTCATGCATAAGATAAATCACATTAAAGAGCTTAACTTCATTTAAGACAAATCCCATCCTTAAGTGTCGAATTTCCAAATATTTTCTGGGGTTTCCTTTAGACCCCCTTTAGTGCTTGTTACTCATTGTATTATTAAGAAAATGAATTTTTTTAAGTTCATAAAAATATTCAAAATTCAAATCTTGCCTAGAAATAGTCTAAAAGTTAAACTACAGGGTGTCCCAAGAAAGACTGACACATTTTAAAAATCAATAATTAATTACTTAAAAACTAAAAAAGATAAAGGACTATGTTCATTTTTAACTGGCGCTTGAAAATATTTCCTTCCCCACCACCGATCGGTAACCATAGCAACTATCCTCGTCAAAGTGACGAAGAAGGCTTACTATTGGCTGCTCAAAGAGCGTAACTACGGTTACGCTTCTAGCGTGGGGGAAAGCACTATTTCTCAAGCGCCAATTCTAAATGAATAGAGTATAGATTGGTTATACTGTAGTTAGAAGGTCTAACTGACCTAGTTACTCCCTCAGGCATCTCTTTCTTTTTTTTTAAATTCTATACTTCAAAGCCAAAAGGTCCTAAATCTGTTAAGCTAGTTTTTTCCGGCGAAACTAAAATGTTATATTTTAAGTTGAAGTTTTGGAAGTCACAAGTTACGTAAACTTTATTTAATTAAATTGAATTTACCGAAATAATTACTTCAAAAAGGTACTAAAATTTTAAAGTTTTTCTGCCAATTTTTACCACGGATATATCAACCAAAATTAAAATTTATTACTTCTCATTAATAAAGTAAAGATTCATGCATATGTTTAGTGATGTTCTAAATGTTTATGTCCCAGAAGCGCAGTAGAAGCCTTAAAATTATAAAAGCTTTTCTTCATCCAAAGGGTGAAACTGCCGTTTTAAGAGCTACGGATAGCTGGATATTTAAAACGCGCTCTTGTGTTAGCAGTAGTGAATCCATGCCTTCTCTCCATGCGGTATCTGCTCTGCTTCATTCATAACGTAGGTTGTAAAACCTCTGTTAAAGAGAGATGAACTAAAGGATCGCAAAGAGCATGCCAAAACTCCCCCTCGACTGTTTCGCCAAATGTTTTCCTTTCCTACAATAAAAACCCAGGCATTAAACGCTCTCTGGTTGATGTTTTCTTACGTCTTCCCTCTCCTTTCCTAAACGGGGATGAATAGCAAGCTTCTTTACGATGACAGTATCCTGTCTTTCTGAAAGAGAAAGATAATATCGTAAAGAAAAAACTTTCCAGTTGCTACATCTTTCCCGATTATTACCGGGCTAAACTTGGACGAAAACGCGAGGCATTTAGTAGCAATCTACTCGATAATAAAGAGCTTCCGGGGTTAATGTAACTGCTGAATTGAGGAAAGTGTAGATCGGTTTTCGATAGCCCTGTCATGTTTTTTAATCAACTCCCGAACGTGATGATGTATCGCGGGCTCTTTGTAGATGTGAAGGGGGGAGGAGGGGAATACAATCGGATACTACTTGTCGAGATATTCGTATCTATTGTTTGTCCGGGTGATAAAGATGGGTATGTTGGGGTTGCGTGATCAGTTAGGGTCATGACAGACCTGGCGTTCATAAGACGTGACATCGATCCATCACCATTAAAAAACGATTAAGATAGTACCAGGAGGAGGGGCGATCGGAGTGGACTCGAGGGGGCGATATAGTAGATAACTCCTGATGATAAAAGATGACACCCGTTTTCCTCCGCTGCAGGAATAATCTACTACATCGTCCCTCGAGTCCCCTCCTCTCCTCCCCTTATCGCTCCTCCCATTGACAGTGTGAGTTATTGGAGCGACTGCTATAAGAAGTCCGGTCTGTCATGGCCCTTAGGTGAATGTTAGTTATTTTCTTTTTAGATTGACGATGTTGTGTGGTAATAGTTGAATGTCAACTTTAGGTTTTCTCTTCATATTGGTTTAGGGAAAGAGAAAAGGAGGGATTTTTCAGAATGTAGAAAGGGCTATACTTTAAGTAAATAGTTTTTCCAACGTAAAATATTTACAATGAAATCTTTTTTCTTTTTAAAAATATTGTACATACTTGTATGGTTAAAGAATTAAATTTCCTTTTCCCCATTCTTTATAATAATCCAATAAATAAAACAGAAAACTGAAAAATCTTTTTAGGGGCCGTTCAAATATTACGTAAGCACCTAAGGGGGGAGGGGGGGTTTGCTCTTTGCTTATTTTTCCTGACAAGGGGGAGGGGGGATATGAGTGATGCTTACGTAAGATGCTGCATTTTCGAAAATATCTTGTTTCTTGCATAAATAATTTCAAAACTCAACCAAAAATAAATGTAACAAAAAATTGAATTAGGAAATCTGACGTAAGTACTTTTTTCTGGAGATGGACCACCCATACATTTTGAAATACCCTAAAAAGTAGTGTTTCGGCTCATTTTTGAACCCTTCGGTTTACACCACAAAAAGACCGCTCACTGTGTCACCTAATTTTTTATGGAGAAAAAAACTACTTGCTAAAAGAGATGTCAAAATTTCGGGGGGGGGTCCAGCAGTTTCTTACGTAATTATGGTGGGGGGGTTTGAGGTTTGCTTATCTTTGCTGACAAGGGGGGAGGGGGGGTTAAAAATGACCAAAAAAGTGCTTACGTAATATTTGAACGGCCCCTTAGTTGAATTTTCATTTTAAAACAATTTACAAATTGCACTTGACCTTTCCTATCTTGAACTGTAAATCCTTGAGCTAAAATTCATAGCATCAAATTTAAAGTCTTGCGTTGAAAATTTCAGAGAAATTTGTTGTTGTAAATTTTAATAACTGCAATCGTAAAAGTTATTAGATGAAATATCATTTCATATAAAAATAGTTAATGTTAATTAAATTAGTAACTAAATATATGATAATTCATTAGAATTTGATAGAAATGTTGTTGCTTCTTAGGAATGGAATAATTAAAGGAATTATAGAATGTTATGTTGGGAATATATATTTGAAATTCCTCCATAATGATACTTAACTTTCTTTTCATAAATTTGAAAGAATACTTACGAAAAATATGAGTTTAAATGCTCCATATCACATTAATTCATAGTTGTCTTCTTACCTCAAAAGAAAAGCACAATTCCAGCTTTTACTGAGCACTCTGACAAAATTATGAGTTCATATTTTACTTATCTTTCCGCCCAGCTAATGCTAAAATGTTTCAGTATGAGCTTTTCATTCGTAGAATCAATACCTTCAAGTGAAGTTGAGTTGCCCGCTGCATACTGATGACAGATTAAAAAAAAGGAGAAGTTCTGAACGGGAAAAACTTTTTAATCAGTTATGATTAACGTTCATTCCATACGTGACCTCTGTAATGCAGATGGAAATGGCAAATGGAAGATAAGGCAGAGTGTGATACTGAACATGAGATGTTATTTCTCTTTTTTTAAGGTTTGCATTCGTAAATGTGTAAGGTTCCCCTTTTACATGGTTAAAGATTAATTTTTACTGAGCATTTTTTACGATTGAATGTTTCTTCAAAAGTAAGCTATATGCCGAGAGAAATACGAATGCAAACCCATGCAGTTAATTCATAAAATTTTATGCTTTGAATTTGCGGTATTATTTGGAATACAGGGTGTTTCTAAAGTCCGTTTCGCGGCTTTTATTTGGAACCAACGTGTCCTAAGGTCACGGAAGCCGCGTTCCAAATAAAAGCCGCGAAACTAACTTTTGAAACACTCTGTATACCTTCTCTTAAATAATCAGTAGTCTAGTGAATTTTTTGTAGTAGTTCTAATATCTGTCAAATAACTTACATCGATTTTTTTTTAATTTTTGAAAATTTTCTGTCAATAAGAATTTTTATGACTGTTATTAAAAGCACTTATATTTTCTTTACTGTTAAAAGCATAGAATTAAAGAATGAACTAATTTGAAATAAATTCGTAGTAGATCTTAATTTAACGGTTTTGATAGAGTAGTTTTTTAATCAACTCCTGAACGTATGTCTCAGATGTTAGGAGATGAAAATTGGAGTTAAATGTACTTTCTGATCTTGTTATTTTAATTCATTACACTGGTATTACTTAAAACTTCAAATTAGTGGTCTTACTTAATCAAAATTGAATTAAACAAATGTAATACACACAATAACCACCATAATACATAATAAATATTTATTGAATACCTGATATGAATACATCACTATGAGAAAGTACAATATATACATGATTTGTCATATTAACAGCACTATCAAATGTTTAACTTTTCAAATTGCTTAATGTAAGTACTATCTAAAATTAGTAGTTCTATACAAAACGCCATGTAAGTACAATAATTCAATTTTTAAATACAAAATTGTTGCATTACTTCACTAATTTCAAAATAAATTACACATTTTATTAACTTTGCAGTAACACAAATACCTTGGAGCAAATTTGATGGCATTCAGTATTTGGTTTGTGATATGGTTTTAAATTAAGAGAAATATTTACTGCAAATTGTTAAAATGTATTACATTTAATTTTTTGACACAATGGAATAATAATTAAAATATTAATAATCGATAAAAACAAACAATATATTGTTTCCTAATGATCCATTTTATGAAATTTGGAAAAAAATATGACCTGCGATATCTTTCTATGTTGCAATTTATTTGTTTTAGATTTGATGACATAAATTAGACATTATCATATGTTTGATAATTTTAATCAAATTCCTTGTACCAACTTAAGTGCGATGCAAAAAAATTAAACGTTTTTTCCCTAAAAATTTAAATAAAATATTTCATTTCATTGTGTTTGATACTTTATTAATTTTTTGTATTTTGTAGCTTATTTTTAACACTTTGTGATATCTGTTAGTTTGACGAAATGATAAGGATGACTTTATTAGTGAATAAATTGAGGAAGGAAATTTTTTTGGGAGGGGAGAGAAATATATATGAATTAAAGAGTGCATTTCGATGTCTGCAATCAAAGAATGGCCTCGATCCTTGTTTTTACCTCAGGAAAAAAAGAAAACGTACGTTTGGTAAATTCACGGCTTCAGGCCGACCGAGTTTTGAATTATTGACAACTTTTTCCCTCTAGGATCCCCCCAAATCGGTTAAATAACGTCCTCCTAACCAATAGGATAAACACACTGACAAATAAGGAAAAACAAAGGCGTGGTTTCAAGACGAAACTGCTGACTGTTGGCCATAAAGCCATTAAGCCCCGCCTTCAACTCTGTTTTGCTTTGCTAGATGTTAACTATAGCCATCTACATTTTTAAAGATTTCCGCATCTCGGTCAGCCTGTAGTAGTAAGCCGTGGTAAATTCTACTAAAACTTTCGAGGGATCAATACCCTTTCTAGTCCATTATTCACCCAGAACAGAAGTGATTAGAATGCTACAAAGCCACTCGAAGACTTTTTCCCCGCGGGTTGACTTTAATATCGGCCAAAACAAAAGTTTCCCTGGGAAAATTTATCATGTGTTGTTTCCCAAATCGATTGATATAGGGACCTCTCGGACTTTTTCCCCCTTCTCTAGTGTAAGGAGGGTGACAGAGCTAGCTGATTGATGAATTGACGAAGATTGCTCCGTTTCACGAGAGTTGCAGTTATAAATCACACTGCAGACACGGGTCCACTCCGAACTGACGACGGGGGAGATAGCCGGGGCGCAAAAAAAGCGCCCCCCAAACAATGTGCCCTTTTTCTTGGCACTTACCGAAGTTTGCAAGCGATGGATGATCACGAAGAGGATAATTTATTTCGGTGGGATTTGGCGGGAAGTTTTTAAGGGGATTTTTTTCCCTTTTGTTTTATAAATGGAGAGAAAGAACGTCTTAATCAAGAGAGGAAGCCGGTGGGCGGGTGAAATTTTCCGGGGTGGTGTTTAATGGAGATTCCGGGGTTTCTTTCCCTCTCCGGAACACGGAATTTTCGGGAACGAAAATACCTTTATCATCAGTTTACATTTCGAGGGTCTCAGATGATAGATGGACAGGTTGCTGCTGTTTCTTTTCGGGTTTAATAAGAATTCCTCCAAAGAAGTGGGAGTTTTTCGGAGGTGGGCTTATAAACCTCGATTCATCATTCTGTGAAGGGTTTTGGACAAACTCCCCTTTAGAAGAGAACATATCCTCTTGCAATGGGTGGTAAACGATGAAAAAATTTTTTTAACTTACATCGTTGGAATACTTGACGTTTTGAACAATAGGATGCTTTTTGTCAGTAATTAATGGTTTGTTTAATGATGACGCCGGGGCAAGTCTACCCTCATCGATTCGGTTTTCAATTACTGAATGCGGTGGAGTATGTTGGAATTTGCTTCTAGAATTTTTTTTCGGTACAAGATTTCAAACGGATTTGGCCATTGGTTTTAAGAAAATATTAAAAACCTCTACATGAAAACATAAAAAAAGGGAAAGGATTTTGGAAAAGTACTTTTATGATAAGAGCTTATTTTAAAGTTCGCAATCTATTATTTCTTGGAGTAAATTATTATTACTGATTCCAAAAGGTTCAGGGCCTTTCTTCTAGAAATCCATATAATAGCATTTCAGTGGATACACGGGTAAAGCCAACGGCCAACCACAATTAATTAGGAGAAAAAAGATTTGGTTTTGACTGTTTTTGGTTTATTTGCATTTTTAAGATAAAATTAATTTCTTCAGTTAATTAATGCCTTCCTATCTAGGGTTAATCATAGTTCAAACTTATTTGTTGTTCCATCAGTTAAACTAAATTTGAAAAGGTGCTTTGTAAAAATATTTGAAAAGTTGCTAATTTCTTTTATATAGAGTGGTAAAATACATATTTTAAATGATATTCGAAAAGGAAATCTAAACATTGCTTTTTTTTATAAAACTATATTATTTTTATAGCTTATACTCATTCTATATAAATTTAGAATGAAAGTATAAAGGAACACCATGAGTGGTTGAATTCGGATTGACGCTAATATAGGATTAGCATAATTACTAAATATATCTGAGCTATGAAGTACGATTTTACATTAGATCTCTGAGAGAGAACTATACTTTTCTACAGTTATTAAATACTTGAATATTGTCCTATCAAGAAAAATGTCTATATTTAACCTATATTTACAGACTATGATTTAATGATTGTCAAATATTAACCCTGTTATATTACTGTTACTTAACTGTTCCATAACTTTTCCACTTTAAAAGTATTTTGACTATAAGAAGATGACATTGGCTCGATTAATACAGAAACAATTGTTAATCTTTCTACGGGCTTCTTTTATCTAAACTAATTGGGCGTCCTTTATTTACAAAGGGCTGATTTTATGACCAAGTTCTAATTTATTTACAACTATCTATCATGATAATTTTTTGCATACGTTTCAGTGCTTTTTACCCGATTTTAAAACAGTTGCTTTTTACCAAGACCCTCTATATCAGTGTTTCCCAACGTGGGGCGCACGCTCCACCGGGGGGCAATATCATTTTCTAGGGGGGCAATTTGAAAATTTTCAACCAAATTGCTCCCCAGGTGGAACCAATCCAGGGGGAAAATTAAAAAAAACTTTTTAAATAAAAGTTTATAAAAATCTTATATTATTCTGAGAATGTATGTCTGAAATCTGGACCAATATGTATCAAAACCAAGTTGAAACTTTGAAATCCTGTTTTTAGAGTCTAATTTCCAAGCCTTTTCTGGGGGATGACCCAAGATCTCTTTGTTTTTAGAACGCTTATATTTGAAACTTTTTTGTTCATCAAAATCTTCCCTAAAAATTTATATCCAAAATTTCCCAACTAGGGGGCCAAACTAGTTAAAAACCTGCTTCCTAGAGTCAAATTTACGAAAATTTGCTGGGGGAGGACCCCCAGACCCCCCTTGGTACTTAGAACTTAATTACTCATAACTTGATTTAGTTCTTTAGCATGCAAATTCTACCTAAAAATGCTGTGATCATTAGACTTATTAAATATAAATAGGAGGGAGGGGCTAAGAAATAATTTTGTCTCCCTCTCAAAATATATTTCTATATATGCCACGGAGACCGGGGGGCATGGAAAATTCAGAAATGCTTTGGTGGGGCATGGACCGAAAAAGGTTGGGAAACACTGCTCTATATAAAGGCCTCCCAACTCGGCCGTGCAACGTCATAACTTTCACTCATCTTTGACGTCACTCCATAGACTTAACATGGCAATTTTCACCCACGTCTGACGTCATCACCCGGAGTTGGATGGCCATGTATATAGAGGGTCTTGTTTTTACCCGATTTTAAAACAGTTGCTTTTTATTAAGATAGGAAATAAAATAAATAAATAGGTTTTTGATGATTTTATGAGATTCTTTTAGTGGCAACAATAATAAAATTAAAAGAACTGTGTTACCCTTTATTATAAAATCAGATGATATAATTTGAGCATCCGATGATATTTACATTATACCTCGATTACGTATAATAACCTTAAATTACACATAATATGGGGTGCATTAGATAACTCATGTAAAATAAGACCTATAACATATAAAGTAAAGTTTTAGACTTTCAAAACAGTTTTGGGTATTAGTAAATTAATTTACCTATATTAATGTATACGTTAATTCAAATTCAACTTACGTAACAACAATACGTAAATGGGTGTTCTCCACCTAAGAGATTGTCAGTAGTTGGATTATACTCGGTTTTCAGTTTAAAGAAGGTAGTCACTGACTATGAAACATTACATTTTGTAGTGCTGTGCATTAAGAAAAAACGGGTATGTCTCTGTATATACAGGGTGTTAGGAAACACCGTGGACAAACTTTGAGGGAGGGGTAGAGTTGACATAGACAAGCAAATTTCGAAAAGGAATGGGGGGGGTGCAGATGCACCTTTAAAGAGCTACTACCCCTAATGTAGTGCGAGGGCGTTACAAAAGGCGGTTTTCCAAAGGGCCCGTTTTACGAAACAAAACATAATAGAATAATAAAAAATTATTGAATGTGATACATCAACATCCCTACTACTTCCACTATTAATTTGAACAAAATTGGACCACTTGTTAACCCGTGGGCTGAGTTGTAATACGTGCAATATGTGTTCCCTTAGTGAATGGTATTTTTTATGGAAGTTGGTTAAAAAATACCATTACACTAAGGGAACAAATATTGCACGTTTTATAACTCACCCCACGGGTTAACAAGTGCTCCAATTTTGTTCAAATTTATTACGGAGGTAGTATGGATGCTGCTGTTACCTCGTCCAATATTTTTTTTCATTCTAATATATTTTGTTTCGTAAAACGGGCCTTAGGAAAACTGCCTGTTGTAACGCCCTCGCACTACATTAGGGGTAGTAGCTCTTTAAGGGTGCATCTGCACCCCCATTCCTATCAGAAATATGCTTGTCTATGTCCCCGCTACCCCCCTAAAAGTTTGTCCACGGTGCTTCCGAACACCCTATATGAATTTAGTGAGAAAAAGTTAAGATGTTTATTGTTAATCATAACCACAAGGATTGGTTTTCTTAATGAAGTTTTTTTTAAAAGTCAAGGGAAAAATTGTATGTGATTGAACGTATTGCCTGGTGAACCTGTTCACACACATTTGAAACTAATAAAAAGTACATGTTTTACGTTAATGAGACAGTTTTTGAAAATTAATACAATAGCCAGCTATTATGTTCAACGAATCTCTTCTTGTCTACACATTGAAGTATAAGGGGCATTATGGTGGCTAGAACTGGCCTCCATGATGCCTATCATTGATTGTTACCACTCTGACACATCCTTAGTATTACGATGTTCAAACCTCACTTACCAAAGATAATATAGTCTACAACTACATCATCATCATTTTCGTCATCGAATCTTTGGCCATTGTCTACAACTGCGATAGGGGAAATGGCTTACAACAGCATCCCTTCCTAGACGCATATTCACAAACCCTACTCGGTAAGATTCGTTTTGGACCAATCAGCTATCAAAAGTGAGTTATCTAAATGAGCCTTTACCGAGTACAGACCTGCCAACTCTCCTGCTTTTATTGCTAAAACTCCTGCCTCCTGTGTATTTTCTCCTGCTTTTCCCCCTGCACCTGGTCAATATTTAAAAAAAATCATCATTATCTCTTCTATCTAAAAAAACCTTGGTTCTGTAAAAAATACCTTGTCCCTTAAAAACTAGGTCGATAAACTGTTACTTTTTAATTGTAAATATGTATTGTAACCAAGTGTTTTAAGTATGGTACTTATTTGTTCAACTTCATTTCGGTATTTTTTTTTGTTAAACATGTCTTTGTATTGCCTGTATTTTTAAAACCCTTTTATGTATTGACTAGCTGATATACCCGCCGTTGCTCGGGAAAAAAAGGATTTTCAATCTAGGTGATAAAATAAATAAGAATTATTTTCTTCCCTATATTCCTTTCCTGGGCGTCATTTAGGGGCAATAGGGTCAACTGGCTTCCCGCTAGAATTCTTCTTTTATGCTTTACTTCCTTAATACATAAAAAACTTTAAAAACACCACCTGTTAAGAATTAATGTGTGAAATCCTCATTTTTAAGAGTGATATTTTCAAATTATAAAAAAGTGGAAGGAGACCCTCTTAGCCCCCTTATTTCAAGGTGCTATTATCTTTATTCCCTTCACAATATCCTCCATATATTTCTCCAATTCGTAATGCATAGTTGTGGCAAAATCTTCCACCTTCGCTTCAAAATAAAGGTAGAGGTCTATTATTGAACAGCAATTTCTATTGACTTAATACTTATTTTTCCCTTCATCCCTGTTTTCATAAAATTCAAAGCAAATAAAAAATAAATACACTTCCCTAAGATGTAAATAAAACCTAAAGAAACTTCGGGAATTAAAGTGTTAATAACCGGTTTTATTTTAATTAAAATTTAAAAAGGTCAGGGGGAGACCCCCTGAACCCCCCTTTGTTGATTTATTTCCAACATATTCGCTAAAAGAAATCGCCTTCAAACATAAAATAAATGTAAGCATCATTTGAATTGACACCAACCATCTAAAATGCTTCTGATGAAATACTATTGTTATTTAAATTTTATTACTTGTAAAAAAATTTAAAAATTTTCGGTTAAATATTTTTTGATTATTGCAAAAAATTTATTTTATCACAAATTATTTCTTTATCAGATTTTTTTTTTAAATTCTACTCGCTATAAAATATTTTTAAATAAATATTTACAACAATAGTGGTTTTGCGTCACTTGGATGGAGCAATAACCGTTATCAGTTTAACATTGAAGCTACGCATAAGAATTTAGAAAAGGTCCAAAAAAGACTGCTTGGAATGCTTTGATTTTAAAAATTCTTTTTTGAAAACCTTCCCGATAGTGTGAGGAACAACGTGCTAAAATTTCATACCAATCGCATTAATAATGTGGGTGCTAGAATGCAAAAACTAAAAACTGGAGTAAATATTCAAACTCCCGTGCAACCCCTCTAGAATGGAATATCGAAAAATCCAGAAATTACTTTCTTTGAAATATTATTAAGAATCTATTACTAACAGGTCGCTTCGAAATATCAAATTATTAGTATATTTTTCTTCGAAAATGTAAAACTTTGTTTATGCTCAGAAAAAACAGGTTTTTGAATTTTTTAGACCCCTTAAAATTCGAATATCGAAAATTTGAAAAATGCCTTTCTAGATATTGTATATAGGTACCTTCCTGTTAAATTACAAAGATCTGGGGTCATTTGGAACGGAGCTAGGTTCAAAAACGTAGAAATCATTCCAAGCATCCCTGTGGATCAGAAAAAAGGAATTTCGAAAAATCCCTTCTTAGTGCGCGCTTACACCGTAAGATCTTTCACCACACCAAGTTTCGAGTCTTTAGCCCCGGTAGATTTTGCTGTGCGTTGATAGGTGAATGAATCGATCGATCGATCGATGAATGGTAAAGCTCTTTTATTATTATAGATTAATCAAATAAAAAAATAGCTAAAGGCAGTTCTTAACATTATGTCGATAAAACTGTCTCCTGCTCTTTTAGTTTAGCAGGTTGGCAGGTCTGCGAGTAGGATTTGTCAACACGCATCTCTCCTCCATGAGACCAATAGTGGACGCTTCAACAACGCTGAAAAGGGCACAAAAGCAACAACAATCTCTACAGTAGTCGTCACTTGCATCATCAGCACTACAAGCAGTAGTTGAACTCGACGTCCACCTCGCACTCCTTGCACTTGACGTAGCAGCACCAGTAAAACTTGCAGTCGCAGCGCTCGCTCACCTTCTCGGTCCTGGTGCGGAACCCTCGGCCGCAGCAGAGCGTGTTGCAGCCGTCGGCGGTCGGGGAGGTCCGGTTGCACAGCCGCCCGTGGGTGCCCGGGGTGTCCCGCCGCGAGTCCTGCTCGCAGAAGTCCGGGGAAGAGTCCAGGTACACCAGGTCCGTGTCCGAGTGGTACTTGAAGTAGGCGTTCAGCGGCACCAGCTGGCTGCGCTTGCCGTTGGAGCGGGGCTGGACCTCGGTGGCAGAGTCGAACTTCTCCCGGAGCAGGCTGCCCACCATCCGGAATTTGGGCAGGGCCCGCCAGCAGGTCTTGGTCTCGCACGAGCCGGACACGCCGTGACATTTGCACTCCACGCGCATGTTGTACTCGATCACCTGATGGAGACGAAAGTGGGGTTAGTAAGATGGAAATGGACGCTTTCATCTACAATGTAGCTACTGCTCAGCCAACGATAGTAAAAGGGTCATGTGATTTTTACAGACTTTGCACGGCCGATAGTTGGGTAACCAATGATAGTTGGGGTCTTGCTTCTATATACAAGCAAATGTCTCTTCCTCTTTCGATCAACTGCCCCTCAACTTCCGCCTGTCTCCCCTTCGAAATACTAGTTCCAGCGTTGTCAAAAGCACGTGACCCTTTTACTATCGTTGGTTTAGCAGTATATAGCAATCGCCTGTAACACTTAGTAATGAGGAACCAAAAGCGTATCATTCACGGCCTTGTTCCCCACCTAATCTAACCACTGTACTGTAAACAATCGCCAGTAACACTAATACTACATTCACACATGAAAAGTTAATCTAGTTTAGGTGCTAATCTAGTTTAAATATGTCACAATGCTATATTTAAACTTGTCATTAGCACTTAAACTAGATTAACTTTTCATGTGTGAATGTAGTATTACGGCCTTATTCACTGCCACTTGACCAGTGGTTAACCAGAAGCTAAAGAGAGAAAATGAACTTTTCTCTGACTCTGATTGGTGAAATCCTTCTTTCACCGATGGTCAGGTAGCTGTGAATAAGGCCGTTAGTAATGCTGAATCAAAAGTTTTATCATTTATGGCCGTATTCACCACTAATCTGACCTAAGGTTGACTTGGAATTAAAGCTTCTAATTGGTAGTTGAAAAAAGGAAACAAGTTTTAAGCCAATCTGGGCTGTATTCCCCATTAACTTGGCTTAAGTTTAGCCTGGAATCAAGCTTTTTTGACAACTCTAATTGGTTTAAAATTTGTTTCCCTTTTCAACTACCAATTAGAAAAAAGTCAGTTGGTAAATATAGTCTGTTCATTTAGAATGGGCGGCTGAAACAGGATCAAAAATGCTCAATAACACAACTTCAGTGACCGATTTTTTACAGAATTTTAACTACTTCTGTTTAGGCTGCCTTGTCATTGCACAAGACAAATTTTTCGATGATAATTACAATAGTAACTGCTTTTAATACATTTCGTCTCAGACGCCCATTAAACTATGTCCCCTTTCCCCTCTTAAATGCTAACTATATCCCTTTTTCCACTTCCTAAGAAATGAATAAGAGCTTATTGTTTATCTTGATGATGTCGGGGTCTGGCCAGTTACATACTTGTTTCTTCGCCTATTAAGACACCAAGCTGCTGTTTTTTAATTTTTTTTGGTGACATAATAAAGATTTGATTTTAGCTTGCCATCTGGAGTATTTATTGAGTCTATTTGTATTTTTAGGACTCTTCGGTTTAGAACAGTGTTTCCCAACCTTTTTCGGTACATGCCCCACCGAAGCCTTTCTAAATTTTCCATGCCCCCGTGTCTATTTTTTTTTCAAAAATCCTTCTTGGAAAATTCATTAAAACTTGGTGTCCATGAAACCTGGGGGCAATTTGGTTGAAGTTGGGGGCAGTTTGGTTGTTTGGTTGGTTGTCCTGGGGGCAATTTGGTTGAAAATTTTCAGATTGCCACCTTAGAAAATCATATTGCCCCCCGGTGGGTCGTGCGCCCCACGTTGGGAAACACTGGTTTAGAACGTATGTTCTAACTGCCCACTACTGTTTACCAGAGTAGAAGAGTATAAAGTAGTTTCAATACAGTTTAGATTTAGTCTAGGCAAGAGAGTCCAGAAGGTATAAGTTCAAATATCAACTGAATATACTTATAAGAAAGAAAATAAATTATATTTCATTAAAAAGTTATTTATTCTAGTAAGCAAGGATGCTAACTTAATAAACTCTATTCATCCTGTTAAAATAGCTTTTCGATCAATTTTGAAGTAAAATTACAGTTGGTTTAAATCAAATATATCTAGTCTGTAAGCAGGTAATAAAAGTAAATTGAAACTATGTGAACTCCAAAGATAGCTATAACCGTAATAGAGAGTATCCATATTTATACCTAAAAAATCTTTCAAAATTATATATTTGTAACTTCCAATATTAAAATAAATCGTCAGGCGATGTGTTCAGATGGCTCAGTTGGTAAGGTCTGTTTCCAAGTGACAGTTTTCTGGTTAATCTGAGAGTAGACCAGAGTTCAATTCCCACTTTTGAGATTCAATTTTGCTGAAAACTGAAATTGATACCTTATTTCAGTATTATATTCTGTAACTAGCAATTTAAAAAAAATAAAATAGAATGGGCTCGGTTGGTAGAGTCTGTGACATGAAGACGATAAACGTTGGTGTTGCGGCGTTGTTTCAGGGTTCGGTTCCCGCTTTCGATGATTACTTTTGATCAAATATATACAAATATTTAAAATGAAATAATCTTATGTAACCACAAAGTAACAAATATATCCCCTGTGTCTGTACCTTGATGGCTCGGTTGGTAGAACATGTGACTTGAAGACGATATGTGTTAGTGGTGCGGCATTGTTCCAGGGTTCGGTTCCCGCTTTCGATGATTACTTTTGATCAAATATATACAAATATTTAAAATGAAATAATCTTATGTAACCACAAAGTAACAAATATATCCCCTGTGTCTGTACCTTGATGGCTCGGTTGGTAGAACATGTGACTTGAAGACGATATGTGTTAGTGGTGCGGCATTGTTCCAGGGTTCGGTTCCCGCTTTCGATAATTACTTTTGATCAAATATATACAAATATTTAAAATGAATTAATCTCATGTAACCACAAAGTAACAAATATATCCCCTGTGTCTGTACCTTGATGGCTCGGTTGGTAGACCATGTGACTTGAAGACGATATATGTTGGTGGTGAGGCATTATTCCATGGTTCGGTTCCCGCTTTCGATGATTATTTTTGATCAAATATATACAAATATTTAAAATGAATTAATCTCATGTAACCCCGAAGTAACAAATATATCCCCTGTGTCTGTACCTTGATGGCTCGGTTGGTAGAGCATGTGTCTTGAAGACGATATATGTTGGTGGTGAGGCATTGTTCCATGGTTCGGTTCCCGCTTTCGATGATTACTTTTGATCAAATATATACAAATATTTAAAATGAATTAATCTCATGTAACCACAAAGTAACAAATATATCCCCTGTGTCTCTATCTTGATGGCTCGGTTGGTAGACCATGTGACTTGAAGACGATCTGTGATAGTGGTGCGGAATTGTTCCAGGGTTCGGTTCCCGCTTTCGATAATTACAATTGATCAAATATATACAAATATTTAAAATGAAATTATCTTATGTAACCACCAAGTAACAAATATATCCTCTGTGTATGTACCTTGATGGCTCGGTTGGTAGAGCCTGTGTCTTGAAGACGATATATGTTGGTGGTGAGGCATTGTTCCATGGTTCGGTTCCCGCTTTCGATGATTACTTTTGATCAAATATATACAAATATTTAAAATGAAATAATCTTATGTAACCACAAAGTAACAAATATATCCCTGTGTATGTGTCTTGATGGCTCGGTTGGTAGACCATGTGACTTGAAGACGATCTGTGATAGTGGTGCGGCATTGTTCCATGGTTCGGTTCCCGCTTTCGATAATTACTTTTCATCAAATATATACAAATATTTAAAATGAATTAATCTCATGTAACCACGAAGTAACAAATATATCCCCTGTGTCTGTACCTTGATGGCTCGGTTGGTAGAGCATGTGTCTTGAAGACGATATATGTTGGTGGTGAGGCATTGTTCCATGGTTCGGTTCCCGCTTTCGATGATTACTTTTGATCAAATATATACAAATATTTAAAATGAATTAATCTCATGTAACCACAAAGTGACAAATATATCCCCTGTGTCTGTACCTTGATGGCTCGGTTGGTAGAGCATGTGACTTGAAGACGATATGTTAGTGGTGCGGTATTGTTCCAGGGTTCGGTTCCCGCTTTCGATAATTACTTTTGATCAAATATATACAAATATTTAAAATGAATTAATCTCATGTAACCACAAAGTAACAAATATACCCCCTGTGTCTGTACCTTGATGGCTCGGTTGGTAGAGCATGTGACTTGAAGACGATATGTGTTAGTGGTGCGGCATTGTTCCAGGGTTCGGTTCCCGCTTTCGATAATTACTTTTGATCAAATATATACAAATATTTAAAATGAAATAATCTTATGTAACCACGAAGTAACAAATATATCCTCTGTGTCTGTACCCTGATGGCTCGGTTGGTAGAGTCGTGGCCTGTGTGCTGAAGGTACTCAGTTCAAAACCCACTAACCTAACAATATCTCTTACCACTAATAATAACAAATTGTCTTATGTGTGTATGTAACTAACTTGCTGTAAATAGCGTGTATGATAATTTAATATAATAATAATAATAATAATAATAATAATAATAATAATAATAATTTATCTTATATTTCTCTTTCCTGAGTATTCCGAAGCACCTTGTCACAGGGGTCGGAAGTCGAAACTGGTGTCCGACGGACCTTATCTGCTCCCCTTGGACGAATTGGTGGCCTGGGGGTTTAGGATGGACGCCCCCACGTCACCAAGGGTTCCAAGGGCATAGCAGAGAAGGGTCCGTTGGAACACCGGTTTTGTAGTTTTTTTTTACAAAATATGTGTTAACTGTGACCGTAACTGTCAGTTTTATTAGATTGCGTTTTTCCGCTAAGCCTAACCCTTTTTAATACCTGTAGAAATATCGAAAAATTAAAAAGGAACTCTTAACGGTGACTGTAACTGCTTCCTTTAACTGTAACCGTAACTGGCAGCAGATTTAAAAAAAAAAAAATAATATCTTTAAATTCCACCGCACCCTAATTTTGAACCCAGGACTTGGGTACTCCAGCCACTCATGCAACCACTGAGCCATTGACTCACACAACCATGAAGACGAATAATGACTCTGTATTTTATTTTAATAAATTTAAATAGAAAAAACTCGGTATTCGAACCAAGGACTTGGGTACGCCAGCCACTCATGCATCCACTGATCCATTGACTCACACAACCATGAAGACGAATAATGACTCTGTATTTTATTTTAATATATTTAAATAGAAAAAACACGGGATTCGAACCCAGAACTTGTGTGCTCAAGCCACTCGTGCACCCACTGAGCCATTGACTCACACAACGAGGAAGACGAATAATGACTCTGTATTTTATTTTAATAAATTTAAATAGAAAAAACACGGGATTCGAACACAGAACTTGTGTGCTCAAGCCACTCGTGCACCCACTGAGCCATTGACTCACACAACGAGGAAGACGAATAATGACTCTGTATTTTATTTTAATAAATTTAAATAGAAAAAACACGGGATTCGAACCCAGAACTTGTGTGCTCAAGCCACTCGTGCACCCACTGAGCCATTGACTCACACAACGAGGAAGACGAATAATGACTCTATATTTTATTTTAATATATTTAAATAGAAAAAACACGGGATTCGAACCAAGGACTTGGGTACGCCAGCCACTCATGCATCCACTGATCCATTGACTCACACAACCATGAAGACGAATAATGACTCTGTATATTATTTTAATAAATTTAAATAGAAAAAACACGGGATTCGAACCCAGGACTTGTGTACTCAAGGCACTCGTGCATCCACTGAGCCATTGACTCGCACAACTATGAAGACCAAATAATGTATTTTATTTTGATAAATTTAAATGGGGGTAGAGGAGATATAGATCTTTAACGGTGCATCTGCGATCCCCCATTCCTGTTCTAAATATGATTGTCTAGGTCCCCTCTACCCCCCTCAAAGTTTGTATCCCTTGTATAAACCCCCCCCGATTTTTCAGCAAAGTGACTAAGAGTTTAATATTCGATAGAAATTTATTGAAAATATAATCAAGCATTTTTTCACTATGGAGTATAAAAATATGACTATTATCTTTCAGGGTTATACTTCTCTTTCAGGGCTTTCTGAAAAGAATCATAACTAAAATAAGCTGATATTTGACATGAGACGATCTTGAAAGGAGTGAGCGATGTGTTTTTACAATTTGCGAATCCAGGGGGAATTAATATATATGTTGCTTACTGTTACAAAGGAAAATCTTCTTTGGAAAGGAAAATTCATCTTTGTCTGATGCACCAGAATTATCTGTATTTGTTTTTACTTTAGTCTTTTTCATGAAAATTTAAACTAAGCATCCGAAAAAGCACCTTAGTTTACTGCAAGACATTACATAATTAAAGACGCTGAGCAAGGGAATGTATTTTTTTACTTCAGATCCTCAATATAAATACTCAACCACCCCTGATTTAATATTTTTTAAAACAGCATTTGGTACTTTTTCGTTAGCCGGGCGAAAGCGAAAAATTGCCAAATAATGTAGAATTTCGCCACATTTTTCCTTTAGTCATTTGCTTTATTTGGCGACTTGGTTCGGTTCACAATAAGGAAGTTGCATGTGTCAGATTTTCATAAACATTCAAGTGTTCCGTATGGTTTTTTGTATAGTAAAATGAAATATCTAGTCAATTTTTCAAAAAAAATGTACAGGTAATTAAATTTATTAATTTAAAAGTCGAGAAAAACACGTGACTGAAAACGTTTATTGTTTAAAACGTACGATGACAACAACAATCATACTATCATCAGCTCCGTTTACCGTACCATGACGGCACATCCCAAACTCTTAGCGTTTTCGCGCTCTTTGAAAAAGGGGATTTTCGTTAATTTGTTTTTGCAATCAAAAAATTTCTCGATCGGCCTCAAATTTTGGGTAGTTGCTTATTTTTGGGTAGTTGCTTATTAAAAAAATCATGAAACTTCCTTATTGGCGACATTTGCGCCCGGGTAAGGGAAAAGTATTCAGTATTTTAACTGAAATACACTGAGATCTCCCACATATGATATCCAAAAGGATCGGGACTTTATTTTTCACTAGCTTTGCGCGACGTTATTTATGGTTTATGTATTATCTTGATATCGATTACAATCACCCCCCGAAATTGGTGGAATAACTCGGTTTCATATCAACTGCCACTATTATGTAATATACGCCATATTTTTTTTCTTGGTGGTAAAACTATATCCTCACTTGCATACAGCTTGCGCTCTAGTTTCTACCTCAACAAAAGCCACCTGAATATGGTAGCTCAAGTAGCCTCTGTAGATCCAGACCAAACGACGAAAACTGCATCTGTTTCCCATCAGACTTATTAACAGTCATTAGAATTCAAAGGAGAACCGTCTAAAGGACTTGACGACGACGACGACAAAAAAAACCTGGAACAAATGATGAGGTCATCCGCAAATCCTCCCCTTCTTTTTTTCAAATTACTCTCAGAGTCAGCTCAAACATTACCTCAACTTCCCCCTCAGCTGATGTTTATTTCCCCCAGAGACGCGATTTACGATAGCGAAACGCTTTCACAACTGTCTCTCTCGTCGTGGTAACTAACTGCCGAGCCCTTGTTTATTATTTGCGCCCATCGACTCCTTTAAATTTCGAGCTCAGAACGTTTCAATTACTTGAGGAGACACTCGGCAACACTTGGGACGTGAAAAATGTCGCAAATAAAAACCCACGCCACTCAAGACGAATGGAAAACATCATCAGCGTCTTCAGGTGAAAGATGGAGAGGATCACAGGTGAGATGACCCCTTCCGAGGAGACGCAAACGTTTTGAAATATAACGGGTTGGGCTTCTTAAAAGGCCTGTTCACACTGGGGCGACTCAAGTCGCTGAAGACATTAAGGGAGCGGCCACTGTGAGCTCAAGACCGGACGTATCACCAGGTGTATGTTTGACCGAACGGGACGTGCCTAATTACTACCATTCCGCTTTGAAAAACAAACTCTATAGTTTTTGTACAGCCTATAGTGTTTCGATGAAAACGATGTTTTTCACATTTACAAGAGGCACGCGTGACGTCACCCTGTTAGGCGCTTTCTGTAATAAAAAATCTCGTAATTAACTGAAAAAATTTTTGTGGGAAAAGACAAGCGTATTTTTGAAATCATTAGGTAATTTTGAATAAATTTAAATTTTAAATACTAAGATTTTTAAGAGATTAATGTCCCGTTCGGTCAAACGTCCTGTCGGTCAAACGACCCGTTCGGGCAAGTTGTCTTTCGGTGAGGTGGCGGTCGGGAAAGAGTAGCTTCGGTCTGAAGGATTTCAGTCTATTCGGCGCGACCCCCCCTAAAGTCCCTTCTTTCTCTCCTCCGTTTGATAAGGATCTTAATGATTTCCTGCGACTCGCGTCTCCTGGTGTGGTTAGGCACTTAGGAATAAAGCCCTGGATACTCTACCTTAAGTAGCGACATCACGCTCAATCGGCCGCCATTATGGGGAGAACTCACTAGGCTAACTCACTACTAGTCTGGATAGTCTTGCTTATCGTCATTAGTAGTGAGTTCTCCCCACAATGGCGGCCGATTGAGCGTGATGTCGCTACTTAAGGTAGAGGATCAGGGCTTTACTTAGGAAGTCTCCACTTTCCCCATTTAATAAAGATTACATTATTCGGCCATTTGAAGATGTTCCGAATGTTTTTGGTGGCAGCGGGGGGGGGTTTCTCCCTCCTTAACCTTTTAGTTGGGAGGCACGTCATCGGCTCTGTATGAGCCGGGGGCCCATGAATGAGAGCCGATCGGTGCTCGATCACTGATCGGTGCTGAGGTCTACTGATTTTCTCATGATACAATTAAATGATCTTGAAAGGAAGATTTTTTTTTAAGTGGAGGTGGCATCTCGAAGGCCGTAGCTGAATTTAATGGATAAATGCTCTGACTTTGCTTTCTTCACATAGTATAGAGCTTACAGAGATTCCAACCAGAGATGCAGTTTTCCTCTTTAGGTACTTAATTTAATTCCTGCTCCCAGATTATAATTAATTTCCCTAGCAGCCAATCAGAGAGTCGAAATGGGAAAGTGATTCCTGATTGGATATGGAACTTCTATCAAGCGGCATTTTAATTTAATCGGTGCTTCTTTTTTCCCATCACTTCCGATTTGGATTTGAGTGACTTCAGAGGGCGAACGACAGAGAATTAGCAGGAATGACGTGGTATTAAAGGAGGCGGTCATATGTACTTTTTGTGGTCTATGGGAAAACCCTTCTTAAAAAAGTTGCCATTAGCATCTATGGAGATGAATCCTCTGTTAAAGCTCTATACTCTGTGGCTTTCTTCATAAACTTTAGAAAATATGAAAAATCCTCATTCTCAAAAAGTATGCTATCTGATCTGGATTATATTATCTTTAGAATTTGTAGCAAGAAAAATTAGGCAATATCGTCTTAGGGTAATTATATGAGTTTCCCCTTTCTTCTATATCTTGTTAGAAAACATCTTTACATGAAGAATGATGGATAAGAATTTCCATTAATATTCAATAGACTGAAAAATAATAGAGCTATTTTCTTGGTAGCAAACCTTTGAAGTATTATATTTGGTGTGTGTAGTAATATCCAGTTCACACATAAAAAGTTAATATAGTTTAAGGGCAAATATAGCTTAAGTCGATCATAAATTACATGCTCGACTTAAGCTAGATTGGAACCTAAACTAGTTTAACTTTTTATGTGTGAACCGGGTATAAGGGAGGTTAAACTACCTACTTTTTGTTTAGAAAGCATTAAAAAAGATCATGTTATCATGGAACTCTGGCATTTCTTATGGGAATAGAAATTAATGAATCTTATCACTGCTGCTGAAAATGGGTGAAAACAATTTTTTTTGTCTTTTATTTAACTCATTTCCGAAGAAAAACTACTTTGCCAAAAATTACTGTATTCCAGGGAACGACATCGTTGACCCGTTTTTCTGTTGAGGCAAAATTCCGATCCTTTAGCAGCAAATACATCGAATGCTATAGCATATTAGGAATATCCTATGTTAGAATGATACTTTAACCCAGAAACACATCTGTTTTACGAACAGCTTACACTCGACTTTCTGACCCCAAATTAATTAATCTAATTGTGATCCCAGCTTGAAATCCACTCCACTCCAAGGCACACGTGCAATAACATTAACAGAATAATCGCCCAGTTGATATTTGCGTCACATCAACCCATCAAGCTAATGCGCCAGGCTGAGTAACGATCCACTTTTTAAGCTCACGTCATAAAAAATAACCAGAACATACCCTTCGAAAATTTCATAACGAAAGATGCATCATGCGATAACACACGCATGCCACGTATCATCATGACTGGCACCCTATTCCGGAGATTTCATCGTTGCCAAAAAAAGAAGAACAAAAACCTAACCATAATGGCAAACTGACCTTTCCGACGAGCTTAATTGGCGGGTGCAGTGAAAAACGATCTGCAAAACGGGTCCCTTCCCAGCAGGAGGCGCTAGGGGCAATTAACCTTGTCTAATGATGACATTAAACGTCGTATTTAATGCGGAGAAGAAAAGCTCCAAGTCCGCCTTCACCATCCGAAGATTGAGGAGTTGGGCGAAGGACAGTTGAGTCGGATGCGTTTAGGGTGCTCTCGTGGAAAAAGACGTCCGAATCGCTTATTCTGATGAGTGAATTGATGGGTCTTTGTCGGTAGTTATTAGTATCCGCTTCGATTGGTGAAGTGATACCATACTCATGAGGACAGAATTGTGAAATCCTACATAATGAATATTCTGCGCAGACGTTGTAACTCAAGAGGAGAGATGGTTAATGTCTTAGTTTGGAAATTGATTATGTTTCGTACTTCTTTGGGAAACACTTTCTGATATATTTATTCTGATATATTATGTTTCCGAAATCTGGTGTTTTAAAATATACAAAGAGTAGGGTGGTCTTTATTTTTATAGTTTGGATAGTTTTATACGACGCCCCCCCCCCCAAATTGTTCCATCATACATTTTTTCAAAATTTTAGCTCAATCAAAAGAATTAGCCCGTGCCGCAAAGCCTTGAAGTTTCAAAAAAATGTTGTATTTTTACAAAACATAAAAAACCCAAAGATTAAACCCTCACATTTGGTTATTGATTTTTTATGAGAAAAAAACATAGTTATAGATATAATGTTCCAGGTTCCAGTCTTCTATCATCCTTTTTTCGGTAGTAATAATTTTTTAATGTCAAAAGAACTCTTGTTAAGTTGTTTTTTCTGCATTTTTAAACAACTAATAACTCTAGACTTATACAACTAAAAACCTGAAATTAGTCCCATTTTGTTCGTAATTTTATTCCCTTTGATTTGGTGTGCATAATAACCACTATTTTTGATTTAAAAAAAGTTGAAACAAATTTAAATGAAAAAATTTTTTAAAGAAAATTTTAAGCTTTCTAACTCTTAAAATAAACTTTTCTACCAAAGTTCAAGTTGAAAATAAAGTATAATCATGTAGAAAAAAAATATAAATCTTCAAAATTTTGTCAAGTCCTGAAACATTCCCTGTAATTATAGAACAAGAGCGATTCACTCATTAAAAATTCATAAAATCTCTTGAGTTCATATGACTTAAAACATGCAAAATATGTCACATAAATTTCAGAAAAAACCGACAATTATAACAGATTACAAAATCTCACAGAGCTAGTTCCCAATTCCTTAAAATTCTTAAGAATTATGTTTATATCTAACTATTTTATTTTATAATTCTTAGGAATTTTCAGGAGAAATGCATTATTAATTTTGGAGAATAAGGAGAAACACAACAGTAGACTTAACCCTAAATAGTATTGTATAAACACCACTCAGTCCTGTTTAGAAATTGAATAGTTAGTATTTTAAAACTTAATTTAATAGCTACATTAAAAATATGTAAAAGTGAATTAGTACAAAAAATTCTAGGGTAAAATATAAATTTGATTCTATGCTTGATATAATGACTTGTTATAAATATACCTTAGCTCACACCCGACTTGTAAAACTATTCATATTCAAAAGAAAAATGCTTTCACAGATCATTATCATCTTTCGTTAAGAGTATAAAAAGTATGGTCAGATAGAACATTAGGAACCGAAAAGATCTATTAGATATTGTAATGACTGCAAGAAGGTGATTTGTTCTACAATAGAAGATTGAGAAAGGAAAAAAGAATTACCTTTTCCGAATCATCAAAATAACGGAAAAGTGTTGTTATTCGCTCATTAACATAAATGACGCCTTTATTATGCAATATAGTATTACATCTAAGCTCAGATTATTCTAGGTCACAAAATTATCTGTATCGTTAAATATATGTGATCAACTGCATTAATGGACTATTGAGGTGAAATGTAGTCGAACGTGCTAAGTGGCATAGCAGAAAAAAGTGTCATTATCAATAAGAGGCTATTTCATTTCCAGTTGGTATCTTTTAAAAATGAATGTTTATGAATTGAAGCACTTAACACTTATTATTACCGATACAAAACATGATTTTATATTTTAAATGTATAAAACATTTATAATTGCATTTTTGTTTTATAATTAAGTAAGGGTTTCTGTGTTTTCTCATTCGTGATGAAAGAAGAAACATAAGAGAAAAAAAATTGATATTCTTAGAATGTCTCTAACACTTCAACGACTGTTTGATCTTTCGCATCTTTTCTACGAATTATTCTCTGATATATTTTTCCCGGTCTGTGTAAACAAAACTCCAACATTTATGGCAAATTTTTTGCGAATTTTCCAAATAAGAGAAAATACCGTTTAAAAAATTTTACTGTGAAATAATTTTTTGTACTTTAAAGATAGTAATTTCCTTATTTTACTGAATGAGGTATTCTCACGTTTTGAGATTAAATTTTATTAAAATAGTAGATAAAAAACCATGAAGAATGGCGTTTACATCATGTATTTTCGTAGCCTAGTTTCTGAGATATAAATTTTTGAAATTTCGTTTTTTGTTTTGGCGCGAAAACACTTTCGAATCACAAATCATGCGCTGTGAGGTCACATCCAATAGGAGCCCGTTTTCTGATCACGTGAAAACATAAAACACAATGGTTTTCATGCGCTGTGACGTCACATCCAATAGAAGCCCGTTTTCTGATAACGTGACTTTTCTGACGTTTTGGCAAAAATAAAATTGAATTTTAAATTATTCAAAACGCATTTTTGAACTTAAAAATCAGAAATTTGGGAGTTTTAGACCATAATGTATCGAAAAAGTATAAAATCAAGCAAATCCCTCACTCATGGAAATACCTCATTCCCTTTTCAATATTCTTTTCAAAGTAATCTCAAAAAAAAACTAGGTACAGTGAGAAAGTTACTAAATTATAATTTTTAAAATAGAACGATGCAATAAAAAGATGCCCTCAAATATGTTTCAAATAAAGAGAGGTACTTCTTTAATCTTTACAACCTTCGCTTCTTTTCAACCTTTTTACCATAAAGATTATTTCGCAGCAAGGTTCTTCAGAGAGCAGTACCGTGAAAGGCATATTAGATTTTTATCTGCTAAGTTACTGGCGATTCTGTTAGCCTTTTCGTCACAAGGTCAGATTCATTTCACAGATCCCAAAAGTAAATCAGAGACTCCATCTTACTTCTGTAGATGTCATATCTGATTACCTATTTAAATTATAGTTTTCCAGTGCCACGTTTCTAGGGCCGTAAAACCGTCTCACGAATTCAAATTAAAACTCATTATACAACAGAAAACCCAGTAAGATCCGGTGAAACCGCCTAAAATAGACTCAGTATTTTTCCAATTCCTTTAATGGGAAAAGGAATCCTTTCAATTCCACCCAAAAAAGTCTAGAAAGTATTTTATTCCCATGCCAAATAATTCTCATGGTACAGGTGTTGGGAAAGAAACCTGTTTGACATTATTTTCCTTAGCAATTCTGTCCAAAAGTAATGCCTGTGTGGTAGCTCTTGTTTCCTGATGCCATCCATCACTAAAGCACGCTGTGAGTAATTAAATCTCACAAGCCACGCCCATTTCATTGCCTTTTTTTCTTACATGTAATGCCTTTGCGTTTAATTCCACCTCCTCTGCAAGCTATCATCAAGCCCTGTCTTCAAGCTGTTTGCTGATTCAATATTCCTCGTATAACTAGTCAGCACCACCCGCGGTTTTGGCATGTCCACCGATCCAGCTGTGGTTGGAAAATGGTATTGGAAGGATGTCTGTATCCTTTCTTCTTTGCAATCCGTCTCAAGAATGTCTTCTGTACTTAAGACTTTGAAAATACTTTTTTCAACTCATGTTTCTTTTTTATCAGAAGGATGTCATTAGTTCTTTGGTCTTAGTATTTTTCGTTGTTATGTGTTTGTTTAATTATAATCTCCTTTCGTTATTGAGATTTTCAAAAGAAATACAGTATTTGTTTTCACACCAGGAGTTTTTGGTAAGTTCTTAGCTGATTAACTATACTATTCTAAGTGGCGACAGATAGGAATAAATGTAATAAAGACCGAAGAAAACAAAGAAATACAGCACTCCGCTCAGGCCTCTTCGTCAGGGGGACAGGGCCTGAGCAGAGGGGGTGTTTCTGAATGTAGAGAACTAAAAGTTTTAAACTACATCTGTCCCCAACACCCAACAAGCGAAGAATGAAACAGAAATATAGAACTTTAATATATTTATTCATATCCATTCGCATATTTTCTATCAGCTTGCAGCTTCAAGCGCGACTGCTTAATTTATGTTCTGATTTCTAATAATAGTCTAATTTATAAATTAATTTTACCTTTGACTAAGTAGCGACAGCCACTCTACTTCTGCTTCAAGGCCCAAAAACTTTATAATTGGGCTCGAACGTTCCTGGATGAGTCTGGATAAAATATGGATGTATTTTCAAATCAGGCCAAGAATAGGCAGTCTTGGAGGAAACTCCTACAGAAGGCCCTGGCCCACCCTGGGTTGTCGTGCCAATTATGATGATGATGATGATGTATTTTCAAATGTATTTATCAGACCCGGAAAAAGTTGTAACCTTCCCCCGAACCTAATAAAATTTACCCAAACCTTATGTATCGCTTGTTCCTATGGAGATGGCAGGGGCTTACCCCGAACCTGGTTCGTAGGTTCGGGCACTTTTCAGGTCCGGTATTTATCTATGTCTAATTGAGACGAGGGAAAGATCCATCTCATTCAATATAATGCGAGACGTGTAAACTATTCAAAATTGAATTACTTATTCTCAGGAAACTCAAAATTGTTTTGCTCAATTCGCTGTTTTTTTAGCTTAATTATATTTAGTTATAAAACTGAATAATAATAAATCATGAAGTAAAATATTCATGAAAGTTCTTTGAAGTTTTGCACTGATTTGAATATTGTTTTTTTTTCATATTGCAACCTGATGAACAAGCCTAAAATACAAATATTAGTTAGTCATAACACCATTCAATAATGAAATTTTCAATACTTGCACGAAAGAGACGAAAACACAAAGGAATTGCTACTATTCCCAATCCCAAAGCTCTCTTTCACCCCTTAAAAAGTCATTTTAAGCAGCGAAAACATATTCATCAACTTCCAGCCCATGCAAATTTAATTACGTAATTAACATTTTCAAATCTTTAATAATGGAACCGATTTTATTTGATTGTCTAGCTGACTTATATCAAAACAGAATTCACATATTGAAAGAGTAATCTCTATCATAGTTATTATCAATATCAAAACATATCCGATGTTGGTTCAGTGAACCACCAAACTTTCGCCGCGTGCCAGAAGAATGGGATTACACGAAAACGTTCCACCCCGGTTAATTGGAAGGGAATATAAAAAGGCGGGAACGCACCCTTGCTGAAGGTAGTCTTTCTTTTAGAGCCGTCGACATTTTAATGGAGATAATGGTGACTGATGAACCTTTAAACCGAAAGGTTTTTGCGGGAAGACTGCAAAAGAAGTTTTTGATGAAGACGCTTTTTTGAATGGATGATATTAGTAGGCACGAAGTCGAGTTTTGTGTGTGGAAGTTCCTGTGGCGATTAAGATGTGAGAAAGTTGAGGAAATTGGGATGTCAAAAACGATTAGGTTCGATGTTCTATCGATGGTTTTAGTGCTGTTGTTCTTATATGTCTGTGTAATAACAGGCCTGGTACAATGACTGTGATGTCCAGGTTTGATGATGATGGAATAAGCCGAACAAAATGTATTGTGAGGAATTTTTCTGGTAAATATAACAATTAACTCGCGTTGTAGCTGGATACAATGCGTTTTATGGCTTAGGATGTGCAGCAAACAAGGCATGGCATTTACCAGAATGCTTAAGTCGAATTGATGGGAACGACTTCTCAATTTGTACCTACTTAATGGACGTGAAAGAAGTTTTTTTAGAATGGTTTGGCTGGTGAACTCTATAATCCTTTCCCTCTTTTAGATCTTTTTGTAAAAGGAAATAGTCTTATTTCCCACTTGGACGATTTACGATAGAGAGTTCATGATATCGCTTCAACTTCAAATAAAAATCTTTGAGGGTGTTTTTAACCATAAACGGACGTTCAAAATAAACCTTGCTAACTAAACTGTTTTAATAATGTTAATAATTATACTGTTTTAAGAAGGTAATTACTTTTCAAAATGTTCAAGTTCATATATATTTATCTTCCACAAAGTATAAATGATTTATTAATTTTTGAATGTCTTAAGTAAAATTGATTAATAACTCTAAGATGCAAGCACCATCAGTGATACGTCTATAAATAGTAAATTTATTGTTATATATTTTGTTAGGAAGCAGTTTTAAGTGCATGTTTTATGTTTAATCTTCAGAAAAATGTTTAAAATGGTTTTTTTAACTAAAACTATCTATTGGTTTTATTTATCCCTTCTATCCATAAGAAAGTTACCATTGTTTGCATATTATGTTCAAATGAATATCTTTCTTGGAAATCAAATTATACCTTCCACCGTTATCAGGAGGCTTTAGATTTTATTTCTTAACAAAATTTACAGCGTCGAAATCTTGAGCACATCGTTTTCATTCAGATCATGCACTCAGCTTGAAGATACCGCCTCACTGAATATTAATGTATTCTTTTCTCCTAAAGATTTGATGTCATGCGCATCACGATTTGACAGCCAATTTGCACTTGGTTATCCATGGCACATTGTTTTAAGATTGGGAAGTCACCGAAAGTACCCAATGATCTATCTATACATCTGGATGAAAATAAACTATGTATTCATTTAGAAATCAAGGATATTACTTTTATAAAATGCCTTTCTGGTTCCATGAGTCATGAATGAGTATGGTTTTAGTTATGTTCTTTATAAATGGTATAATCACTGAAAAAATATGTGGAAACGTCATAATTTAAGTATCTAATTTACATTTAAATGACAGACTAATCATTACGCGTAAATGCAAATATTTCTGTCATGTCATAATGTTTCAGATAATAATGTTTCATAAAGAAAAGTTTCGTAAAATTTACAAAATTTATTTTTAGTTTGAGCTTTGACGAAGATCCTTTCATTAATGAGGCAGTCTCAATGACTTTTAAAATAATATTACCCTAACAACTTATCAGAAAAAATGGCCAAAGTTTTAAAAATGTTCACTTCAAAACAGTTATCTATTTGTATTTTTAGACACTATATATATATTTTGTAAAACATTTATGTATTAAAAAAATTGATATACTCTTTTTCAATCTTCTTTTCAATCTTTTATGAAATACTTACTAACTAAAATATAATTTGAATTTAAAAATTTAAAATGAAAGTCAAAATGAAAAAAACTGCTTCTCGCTTAATAATCTTCAGTGAAAAGAAATACCATTAAATCACGAAGGCCTATAACAAGTATAGTAGTAGATATCTATTTTGTATTTTAAATCAATTATAGCTAAAAGAGATAAACTAGATCAATTAACTGCAAATTAGGAAATGGATGTAGTTTTTGGTTTCTATTTTTTTAATAATCGTAGTTCTCTACAAATACATTTGGATAATGAAGGGAATAACGAAATGAAAAATGTTGCTTCATTTATTATGCATTCATGAACAAAGATATAATGCAAAAGGGCGTTTCGTATCTGAGTTGAGATTGTGTAAATCATAAATAGTTGTCCCTACAGCAATCACACATTACTGTCTAACTTTAAAAAAAAGAAATATTTCCACTCAATTCCTTCTGTTCCTTCTTTTACAGTTCTGTTTTTTGAAAATGTTATTCATTCCGTTGTTTGTTGAAAATGGAACTGTATAATAGTAAATATACAATGCATCCACCATAACTATAATTAAGAAAGATTCTTGTCATGATTACTATGATAAATTAAGAAAAACATATAAGACGCATAAGACGAATAATATAATATGTCTTATCGTTTCTCATATAGCAATTGCTATATGAGAAACGATAAGACATATTACAAGTTAAACTGAAATAAGGAAGTTGCATATGTCCGATTTTCAAACACAAACATGTGTTCCGTATGGTTTTTTGTATGGTAAAATGAAATATCTAGTCAGTTTCTCAAAAAAATGTACAGGTAATTAAATATTTTAATTTAAAAGTCGAGAAAAAACACGTGACTGAAAACGTTTAATGTTTAAACTATAAGATGACGTCACTTCCAAACTCTTGGCGTTTTCGCGCGCTTTTAAAAAGGGGATTTTTGTAAATTTTTTTGGCAATCAAAAAATTTCTCGATCGGCCTCAAATTTTGGGTAGTTGCTTATTTTTGCAAGAGGAATCGATTAAAAAAATAAAAAAAAATCATGCAACTTTCTCATTGTTCTCATGTAGTGAGAAAAATTCATTTTTTCAAATAGCTTTGAAAATATAGATAAAACATTCAGGGGAGAGTGGGACACCTTGGAACATGGCCCACCTTCGGACACTCGATTTTTCAGACGCAATTTTATAGATATGAACTCGTGCTTGTAGGTATTAAATTTGACTAAAATCTACTCCCTAACGTATTTTGGAATATTTGGAGCGTTAAGATAATTATTTATTTAACTTTTCTTTTTTTCGTGGTGCAAAGTTGCAATCACTCGTAGTTTCACAAGCATTTTTGAAATAAAATAAATATATTTATAATTTTATCAAGAGTAAAGTACGTGCATCCATTAATATTTTAGAAAAGAAAATTTATTGCTAAACCTAAAAGAGTAATTCAGTTAAATATTCAAAGCGTCAAGGTGGGGCACCTTGGGACATGTTAAAAGATACCCCAAACCTCTTATGAGTGATAAAAAATTGTTTTTTATTAAAACAATTTAAGAATAAAGATGATTGTTATTTAGAAATTTATGCAAAACATTTTCTAGAAGTAAGCAAAAAATCTGTAATTTAAACTAAAACTAAACGATCGGCTCAACAGCCCTATAGTGGGCCAAGGCCTACGATGCCCATCTTCGTTTTCGTGACCGTGGGGCCTGGGGTGCTAGGCAAATGTCCCGGATAGGTGGTCAGCACAACGCGAGACCCCTAGTGTTCCCAAGCATGCTTGGTCCTCAGTTTATCGACCCACTGAAGGGATGAAAGGCTGAGTGGACCCTGCCCAGCCCGGGATTTGAACCCCGGACCTGTGGCGTGGAAGCGCGATGCACTAACACTGCGCCACTGGGCCTCAATCTGTAATTTATGCCAGGGCAAAAATGATGAAATCGGAGAAAAATTTATAATTATAAATAAGTTAAATGTCTAATTTATAATTATTAAACATATATTTTTCATTAATAGTGATATTTTTGTATTTTTCAAATTAAAAATATATTTTTTGTGCTATTATTGAAAGTGTCCCAAGGTGGGTCCCCTTGGGACATTAAAAGAGGTTTTTAAAATTTGTTATTATGAATTCCCTGAAAGAGATATTTGGTTGGGAATTGTTTTATTTGATGCGCAAAGGACTATATTTAGTACACTAGCGGAAATAAAAATCCCAACACCAAGAAGGAAAGGAGATATCAAAGTCAAATTTATTTCTATAATTTCACATAGTATCAATGTGAATTGGTTGAAAAATCAGCCTTCCTGGATGTTAGGGGGCCGAGAAAATCGGTGAGAAGTGTTGTCTCCATAGGTGTCCATTACCGCCGTCACACGTCATGGTATTGAGTGACAGGGGCTCTAAATGACTTTTGAGGGATTGGAGGACCATGTTGCCACCTCAGGTATAGTCCAAATTCATATGGTGCACCAGCGGACGTTGCATACCGGGCTAGGTGATTTCTCCTCTTTCTCCGGACATGTTTTGTGAGTGTTGGTTCTTAAGAACGGATAGGCCAGGGTAAAAATGCAACATAGGGGGTTAAGAAAAAAGCTTGGACAGTACATGAAACATGTGTTTGTGCATTTTTCTCTTGAAATTTGTCCCCAGGACAGGTCTGAAGGTAAGGACGGACAACCGGCTAAAAAACCTCAATGAAGCAGCTTTGGTTGGCCAAAATACCGATAGATCATACTGAGGACAAGCGGCAGTGGGATGGATGTCGTTTGCAGTACTGCGGATCGTCCGTTCGGTCCGCATAGCTTCTTACATCTTTGTCTATAAACAAGGGGCTGAAAATGGGCATTTCTGTTTCCAATAGTGCACGAAATAAGGAAATGAAAATCCCAATTTCATGATACTGTGTTTATGAGAGAATCCTGATTCGGTTTGGAGCACCACGACGGTTGGGTATGAGTTTGAAGACACAATGGAGAGAGCGCACTCAGCTGATGATTTTCTAATCGTTCTACGGAGTGTTGATGAAGGGTAGCGGAGTGGGGATGCATTGGATTCCATTTCTGCAACTCCTGAGTATGATTCACCAGTAATTTTTCCAACCAGAGCTGCGTCATTGAGATTTCGCAACCGGTAGACCGTCCTTACCTTCAGACCTGTCCTGGGGAAAAATTGCAAGAGAAACATGCACAACCACATGTTGTATGCAATGTTCAAGCTTTCTTCTTAACCCCCTAGTTTGCCTTTTTACCCCGTCTTTCCCGTTCTCTAGAACCAACACCCACAAAACAAGTCCGGTCAATGAGGAGAAATCACCTATCCCGGTATGCAACGTCCACTGGTGCACCATATGAATTTGGACTACCTGAGGAGGCAACACGGTCCTCCAATCCCTCAAAAGTCATTTAGATCCCCTGTCACTCAATATCATGACGTGTGACGGCGGTAATGGACACCTATGGAGACAACACTCCTCACCGATTTTCTCGGCCCCCTAACATCCAGAAAGGCTGATTTTTTAATCAATTCACATTAACACTATGTGCAATCATAGAAATAAATTTTACTTTGATATCTCCTTTCCTTCTTGGTGTTGGGATTTTTATTTCCGCTAGTGTATATTACCTGTGCTTGAATAAATACCATTGCATAAAAATTAGAAAAACATTTTAATAAAAAGTGTCCCAAGAGGTGCCCCACTCTCCCCTATTATTACTTTAAAATGGCAAACAACGCATTTCACAAAGTTCACAACCACAATAAAACTATCTTGCTTTTTAAATTTAAATTATGTGTGAGGCGGAAGGCGAAAAGGGACCTCTTATCGGCAAAGTTGATTTCGAGAAAAAGCCAAAAAACCGGAAGAAGGTCAAAACTATCGAATTTTTTTTCTCGATTATTGATCCTTGGACCCTTTAGAACCGAATTTTAGCCGTTGGAATCATTCCTTAACTCTGAAAATACGAGATGGTAGCATTTTGAAAGTTTAAGGTCGTTTTTCTCGAAATCCACTTATTCTATTATAAAACTTTTAATTACTGGCGATTCGTCATTTTTTGAGCTCAAGGATGATGATGGTCTTAAAATCTTCATAAATCTGTACAGATTGAGAAAAAAATAATAACTCCATTTCGACGAACGCTGACAAGAGGTCCCTTTTCGCTTTCCGCCTCCTATATTATGTTTTTCTAAAAAAAGATTCTATAAACATTTTTCCTTTCAGACCTGGGATTCAAAAGGCTATTCGAGAGGTTTAGGAATGCTGTAAGGGCTAACGAAGAATGGGTATCAAACACATATATAGTGTTAAACCGTTTTAGTTACTCCAAAATATTTAGAAAGTTTACAAAAAAATGCTAAAATGTCAACTTCTTTGGTACGAATAGATTTTATGAGTTGATTCATATAAAAAAAGTACGAAGCAAATAATTTGACAAGATGATATGTTTGAGCAACTGAAAAACAATCATGTTTGCTTGTCACCTGTGACCTTAATTCATTTCTCAATGATTGTTTTCTTTAACGAGCGTTTAAGAGAACACTATAAATAACTCACACCTTTGTATGCCTTCCTTCACTTCCAGAGATCTGCACATACATTAATTAATGAAAATACTCAGGTACCAGCAATTAGCTTTGTCTAGTCTGATTGATAACACACTACACAGACAACAAATAAATCTGTCAACAGAACTACCCCTCTCGTCTTTAAAGATTCTTAATCACAACCCCATAAAACGGCGGCGAAGTTCTTTAATAATCTTAATTAAATCTTTCACCTCGTCCAAAACAGGTCCCAGAAACGCCCTCTTCAGGTCTCCAGAAGGTGTTAAAGCATCCGTGATGCGTGATTCAAAATGTGTTCGATATATACGTCCTGTTTAGCAATTCAAATATCATCAAAAGCCACATTGTTCACGAAGAACGTCCTGCAGAGTAGCAGACTCGTTAGCTGAATGTCCAGAAAGGACGTTGTCGGTGGGGTCAACGGACCTGGACGTGCTATAGGTTTTTATCGTCCAGTTTCATTTTATCACCAGCAACCATTTTTGGCCGTCTCGGGTTGATTTATAGGACAACAAATTACCCACTTTGGTTCGAGCGTCTCTGCAGGTAGCTGGATGTAATAGCTCATTGCTTATCGTCGTCCCAGACACTCGGAAAATAATTACCGGAGGTATAATTCCGAGCCCGCCAAAGCCTCGGAATCAGTCAAAAAGTTTTATGGTCCACTTGGGAAGTAATCACCATGTTCCCCCTAGAACGTCAGAATCTATTACGTCGTCGTCGTGTTGATTGCGGCTCCAAGATTCATTTATGTTTGTCAAGTTAGGAATTCCCCCGTAAAATGTGGATTGGGGCTGACGGAGAGGGGTATAAAAATCATCATCGTTCCTTTCTTCGGCGAAAGCCGTGAATGGCAAATTGTGTCATCGGCTTTTGTTGGTGGAATCAGCACTTTTGAAGGTAGTGAACGACAACAAAGGTTGAGCGATAAGGATCCGGGTCGGGAAGATCTACTGGGGAGTTTTATGTCTTTAAAACTACCTTTGAAATATGTGGATACGTAATGTTCTAGTGTCGGTAGTATTATATGGTAATTGTTTAGGTTTTTTTAGACTGCATAAAAGAACATAGAATTTTTTGAATAAGACTTTAAAGATTGCATTTCATCCTAAGAAGAAAAAAAAGAAATATGTGTTGGAGAGTTCATCCTCTTTTTAATTTCTTAGCTCTTTTTTTTAATATCTTACTCTTCCTTTCGAATCAGATAAGAACGCCTTTATTATGATTTGTTGTCGATCCATTGTTTGTTATGATTAAAATGTGCTTAGGACAAGAAACCAGTTCTATATTTTATGGAATTTTTCCACGAATTTAATTCTTCAATGCTTTATATGAAATTCTACTTAACATTTTTACTGTCAATAAATAGCACAAGATTTTACCCCTTCTGCAGAAATTGTCCAGATACCCCATTATTACCTGACCATATTTTTGACTGTCAGGCCATTGTTGCTTCTCTTTTTTAGCTTGGTGAGCCACCACAGGATATTATTTATAGCCTCAGGGCTCCAGACCTGGCGACCCTCATTTTTAACGCTTTCGGCTCCACATAGTTTTCAATTTCTTTTGGACACAACAACAACTGTCAAAAGCAAATATTTTTCAAACGTATACTGATAGTTGAAAGGTAAACCTCTACAGTCTGTGTAATTTGAATCGGCGGCTCACTACTAGTACTTTTCCATTGCATTTCTATTGCGTTGCCATGGTGACGATCCGTCTGTTCCATTTTCAAGGAGCATAAACAATGGGTACTTGGTATTTCCATAAAAAAGTCATAAAATAAAACAAAATAAATTAGTTATAATGATTTTGCTTTCAACAAATTGAAGACTTTTCATGAAGCTTTGTATATAAATAAAAAAACAACAATAACTATACTAGATTGCAACTTAAGTTGAGCCTGACGTCATGGCCGCGCGGAAGAAAATTTGAGTTAACAGAAAGCTTACTGGGCTTTGTGAGCTCTTATTGGCTGGCGAATTTTATTCGAACAACAGTACTAACTACTACGCGCTGCGCCACTTGAAAAAATAATACTCAACATTTTGCAAATCGGGATGATGAAAAGACGCTTAATATACGTGGATTTAAAAAACTAATGATATTTTAAAATTGAATCTATTTTTTAATTTCACTCAAAATTCTGATTAATGTTTGAAACACATAAATAAATGAACATAATTTGTTTTCACTTAAAAAAAAAATCATCTAACCTATTTATCTAAGTTACCATTTATTAATTAACATCAAAACTCAGTTACACTAAACTAGACACTTGAGCTGATAAGCCGGACTAGTTTCACGGCGCCCTTGGCACTACAAAGTGATTGAGGTGTTCGGAGATCACCGCTCAAAAGGCAGCAGCACCTTCAAAACTTGATCGATGAAGATCCTGCCCTGAATACATATCCAGAAAATGCATATTCAGCGTTGACAATCAACATACATAATGCGCTTTTGTGCTGAACTTGAAACAGAAAAAGATTGAAAGCCTTGAATTACATATGCGTGTTGAACATGGAAGGGAAATGTAGTGTGATTGTCACATTTTTACCTGGGGTATGTTGTGTCTTTTAGAAGGAGATTTTTCTTGTAGGTAGTGATGTATAGGTACAAGATCTGTTTAGAATATACTTGAATTAGGTAAGATGTGTAATGCATTAAGTACTTTTTTACAGGAAAAGAAAAACTTTGTGTCATGCCCGGCGATTGATACCTAATATGTTTGACCTACGCATTGATTTATGAGGTTATTAGTATTCTAATTAAACCCGTTTCCAATTGATCAAATATAGATGTAATTAGTAGAAATTAGTTTAGGTAAAGTTCTTCTCTAATCTATTGAGTGCAATAGAGCGCATGTTATTGACTTCCCAGAACTAAATATGTTATCATTGAAGAAAAGAAAGCTTTGTAGATGACAATCCCAGTTTTTTCTACACGAAAATAGCTGTTTTTAAGCTAATTTAAGGTAAGATTTGGTGAATGGCGTCAAAATTTTCTTACTCGAAATTTCTAGATTTTATTCCACATAACTTTCACTAAGTTGAATTGAAACCGAAAAAATTTCTGAATAATTTTAACATTGAATTTTCTTTGTTGCTATGAATTTTACATTTTTCCTTAAAAACAGAACCATAGAAATCTAATATTAAGTAGTATAGCTATGATAATATTAAATATCTAAGGTTAAGCTAAACATCAACAATGAACCAAGTCAATACTCGTTATTGAGATTAGAAAAACCAGATTTAACAATGGATATTTGCAGCATCTCTTAATATTCTAAATATTAAATTTTAATTTATTGAAAGTTATCTCCTGATTCCAAAAATAAGCTTGTCTTTTCCCAAAAACTTTTTGTTCAGGTAATTATGACAAATTTTAATGCAGAAAGCTTCTAGCAATGTGACGTCACATGTCTTTTGGAAATGTGGGAAACACCGTTTTCATCGAAACACTAGGCTGTAAAAAAACTAGAGCTCCGTCTTTCTTCAGAGCGGGATGATAAACAACAAGCAGGAGCAAGGCACATTTAAAGTCACAAGCTGTTTCAGCTCAGACAGAAAATAAGCTATTTTTAATTGAAAATAACTTGAAATTTAGGGCTTTGAAAGGTAAATTAAAATGTGTTTTGGAGGTTTTAATAAGCCATTCTGATTTCATTAAGATTAAAAAATATTTGACTGCAATTATCCATTGAATACAAAAGCTAGTACTATATTAACAACAATTAGTGATGGGCGATTCAACTCTTTTGCAAGATCAGATCTGAGTAACTCACTCACCTTAAGGAGTTAACTCTTTAATGTAACTCAGTAACTCCCAAAATCTATATACATAAATGAATGTTCATCTGAATGTAAGTCCGTTTTAGTTTTAAACTTTTCGAACCTACATTCACTTTAAACCATACCAGAAAGCTGCTCGCTCCCAGAAAGTTTCCTGAAGAATAATAATTTGAAATTGAAGCATCCCAATAACTTTTTTGGTCTATTTTCGGCTAAAAAAACCCGTATTTCATTCCTAAACCATGACATCATGGCAAAACCACCAATTGTTGTAATTAAAGATAATATAATATTAATTGTTGAAGGTATAACATCGATTGTTGTAGTATGAACATAAAAATGCTCCTTTTTACATATGGACTGGCGAAGCCCGTGTCTAGCGCGTCAGCGCTAGTATTATATAACTTCTTAATCTTAACTACGTACATACATCAACTAAAAAGTATGCCGGAAAAGTCATTCAAAAAATAAAAGCTTTTATATTGAACTGTAAACGAAAACGGAAATAAACCTTTAATATTTTGCCTACTGGAAATTTTTTTAACAATTTACTAACAAAAACCTACCTACAAAACAGAAGAAAGAGGGAAAGGAAATTCCCCAGTAGGGGAAACGACCGTAGAACCAAATATTCAGACACTAACACATCAAGTTTAATATATTAATCAGCAATACTAGGTATATTTCAAAAGAAAAAATACTCACTTCAAAAATAACCACCTATCTGACAATTCGAATTCAGGCATCCAATCCAATTTCATCCGCGAACATTCTACTGCAAACTTTAACTATTCTAAATTTACTGGAAAGTAATGGTCACCAGAATGAAAAACCAGTACAATTTTTCTAATAAGTAATTTAGTTTTAATCACTCATTCATCTAAAAAATGGCGAGTTTGAGACAAAAAACACACTAAGAGCAGAAGGTTTTGGCAAGACGCCAACGTTCTCGGAAATGAACTACAAACCCTTCCTTCCTTCCCGCCCTTTGAAAGACACCATCATAGCTGGTAGAGGTAGACAAGCATGGCTCGTGTTTCAATTCTCAAAAATCAGTTGAAAATTTAATTTTTAAATCCAAATCAATCGCCTCATTAATCAAATAAAACACTGCTAAACCATTAAAATATTAATTTATACAGCAATCCTTTCGTTTAAGATCAAATATTTTTTATTAACAACTAGTATTTTAATTAACAATAGCTGTCAGAAGTAGTAAATGTATGCCTTTCAATAATGGCAGCTCGTTTAACGAAATTCATCTTTTCGCAATCTTTTTTAATCGTCGAAATTTTTAATGGAATATCTAAATATTAAAGGATTATTAGAACTTGATAATCGTGAGAATATAAAACCATAAATATTTTTTTAATTGTGTGCAGCAAATTTTGTCAACCTAAACATTGTGATTAAGACAATGTATAATCACGCTCACAGTGCCGTGTAGAAGAGGTGTATAATAAACAATCATGGCCTCCAAAAATCGATCTTAAGAAACCGCTGGGAGTGAGGAATTAACTCTTATGAACTATCTGATCCCTGGGAGTGGGATTGTCGGAGTGGGAAGACCGATCTGAGGCCATCTGCTCCCAATCCCAGCTCTCCTGGGATCAAAGGAGTTGAGAGCACACAGCAAATAACTCCCAAAGAGTGGAGACTAGGAGCAAGCAGCTCTTTTAACTCTGTCAACTCCTTTCAACTCCTAAAAGGAAGACTTAATTCCTTCGGTTCTTCTGATCAAAGTGGGTTGTTATGGCAACGGATTACGTAGGCGCACGCTCCGCTCGCTCGTCTCATAGATGAGAATCACCGGCAGCCGGCGGCGTGCTGCCATCTAGTGTTTCTTGGAGGTAATATCACAAGGATTTCAAGGTAATACCACAAATTAAATCTTAAAAAGGTAAATTTTAAAAAGTACAACTGAGCTACCACTCTTTTTTCCCCACTCCTTGATCCTTCACTCAGTTTAAGGAGTTAGTTCACTGAGTTAACTCCTCAAATAATCGCCCATCACTAACAACAATGCATCGATCGATGTGACAATAAAAATCTAACAAAGGATTACTTTATAGATTACCTTTTACTTTTTATTTCGAAAGCGGTTAGTGTGGCGATTTTATTTTCTACGTGCTTAGTTTTTGAGGTAAAAGCTATTTTCTTTGTCTGAAAAAAAGATGAGAGTGCCTGCTCTGCATCCGAATGGGAGCTCTTTCACTCAAGGAGAAAACAACTCTGACAACTATGGCCTTGGTCTTTGTTACAATGATATCACGGATACTGATGTGAGCTATGCGGTTCAATTCCGTTAGAGTTCCCGCAAAAAATCACCTATCTCTTTTGAACGCTTATTTTTGAAATATAAAATTAAAAAAAAATTTTTAATGATAAACTGAACAGTTATACATCTAATTACACATATTAATTCATGAATTTAAAATTATTTAGCAATATTTATAATTTTTGGTGTCCAAAAGAGGTAGGCAATATCTAGCGAGAACTCTAACGGAGTTGAACCAGCTATGCTAACGGAACTTCTGCTAGATATTGACGATAGAATATACAAGTACATAAAATACTGCCGTAAATCAAACGTAAGTTATTGAACTGATTACTGACGTGTTTTATCATTTTCCTCTCTATATATATAAACTGTTTTTTATTCTATTTCAAAATTTCCAATCAGACAATTTATTTTTTAAATTAGTTTTAGAAAAAAATTCCCTTAACTTTGTTGATGGATGGTGAGGAGATTACACTTAGAGAACTTTAAATTAAGTATGAACGTAAGAGTAATTAGGAATCTATTTTTCCTTGGAAAAAATGAGAAGCTGCGAGCAGCCTTTTTTCCCAAATAAAATAACAGAAAGGTCACAGTAAAATTCATCAGAAATAGCAATATATTAGTACTTTACCGCAAAGTTCCTTTAATTTTCCAGGAACATGGAAAAAAATAGACAATCCAGCTACCCAGTTTTTTAAAAAAGAGCTGGAATTCCAGTTAAAAATCGATAATAATTTGAAAAAAAGAATTTAAAGTATTTTCAAAAAGGGTTAGATTTCTTAAGGAAGTACTCTAGTTGCTATTTCCCCAAATTATTTGATGGAAAAATCCAAAACACTCCTCCAAGACATTACAATGTAACAATTCATCATAGTTTTTACCTTGATGACTTCTAATGTAGAGCAGAGGTTAAAATTTTAGTTTTGTCCCATTTCAAGACATTGATTGGAACATATAACTTTTGCAATTAATTTTAATGTGATTAACCATCCAATCAACTTTTGTCTCTACAGGGTGATTCTGAAATGGACCGCCAAACTTTGAGGGGTGATAGTACTCATCAAGACGAACAAGAATTGATGCGGAAAGGGGGGTCGCAGTTACACCGTTAAAGAGCTAGGTCCTAATGTAGTGCGAGAGCGTTACAAAAGGACGTTTTGCCAAGGCCCGTTTAACGAAAAAACATAATGAAATGAAAAAAATTATTGCATGAGGTACAGCAGTATCCGTACAAATTACATCATAAATTTGATAGAAATTGAACCACTTTCTAAACCGCGGAGTTAATTTCAAAAATGCAATATTAATCTTTTAGTCAAAGAATCACATTCCTTAATGGTATTTAGAAAAATGATGATCGGGGAAGGAATTTTCAATGATCGTAACATGGATCATTGAAACTGTTTGATCATTGAAAATTCCTTCCCCGATCATCATTTTTCTAAATACCATTAATGGAACTCCATTGTTTGACTAAGAGCACGTTTTAAAACTCACCCCACGGTTTAGAAAGTGGTCCAATTTCTATCAAATTTATGATGTAAGTAATACGGATACTGCTGTACCTCATGCAATAATTTTTTTCATTTCATTATGTATTTTTTTCGTTAAACGGGCCTTGGCAAAACGTCCTTTTGTAACGCTCTCGCACTACATTAGGACCAGTGATAATATGAGCTTTATCATTATTATTTTAATAATGATAAAAATTAATTTAAGTTCATAATAACCAAATAAATTTAAATTTAAAAAATGTACCTAGTTATTTCATCATATGTTTTTTTATCCCGATCTTCTCCTGTCATACAACAAAAACCAAGGGTTATGTCGTCATAGCCTGCTTAACCTGTAAAACCCTATTTGCTGCATTAGTACAATATCGGTTAAGAAAACAACTTGCAGTGTTTCCAATGCATTTTCAATTCATGCAATCAGAGCAACTTTTGTTTCATCGAACAGCTCTTGATTTATAAGAGAGAATATACAGTCGAATCCGCTTAATGTGATCACGGTTAATGTTATCAATCGGATAATGTTATCGAAATCAACAGGTCCCGACCATTCCAATTTAATTTAATGTAAAATATATCGTTTAATGTGATCAACTATGAATCATCACCCCGCTTAATATTATCAAAATTTGGTCTCAATATTTAGTCTCGGACAATTGCGATCACATTAAGCGGACTCGACTGTATTAAGGGCCTGTTAAATCTGTATTAGGTACGAAATAACAAAAATATATCAAATTTTTCCAGATGGTTATCAATATCATTAGATATTTTAATTTAGATGGTTTTAATTTTTTGGTCACATTTCTGTTAATTGGAGCTAAAAACAGTGGTTCTATATTTAAACCGAGCTACATTCTTAAAGGCGACTTTTTGGCACTACTCTTGGCATCATAATCTACTATTCAGAATATCTGCCGGGTTGCAAGAAAAATAATTATTGCCCTAGTTGGCAACGCCAAAAAAACCCCCGAGTGGAACCCAGTTGAAGTATGAAGCCAAAAACCGCTGACGACTTTTAACGGACAGATAACGTAATTGTATCCTAATACTACGTTCACACAGGAAAAACTTAAGAGAGAAGTTAAGATATCTTAACTTAAACTATCTTATTTTTACCCGCTCACACTACAACTATCTTAAACCCTACGCAACGAGTAAAAAAATTATGACCTTCCAAAGCCTGCTCGTCTCAAAGCCTAAAAAAACTCCACCTGAACTTTTTTTATTTTTCACTTATACTTGCAGAATACGAATTTTTCTGCTCTTTCTGAAAAAATAATCTATATATATAAAAATCAATGTCTGTCTGTCTGTTTGTATGTTTGTATGTATGTATGTATGTCCTTTATAGTTTTAAACTTTTCGAACCTACATTAACTATTAAACTATACCACGTTGATCTACTCCCTCCAAGGAAGGTTTCTGAAGAATAATAATTTAAAATCGATGCATCCTAATAACTTTTTTGGACAATTTTATGCTCAAAAACCCATTTTTCATGCCTAACTTCAGGGCAAAACCACATTGTTGTAAAGAAGATGTAACTTTAATTGTTGCAGGCATATTCTCGAATTGTTGCATATGAAATCGATTGTTGAAGTTTAAAATCCATTGTTGTAACATAAACATTAAAATAGATCCTTTATTTAACTATTTCCCCATTTGGACTGGCGAAGCCCATCTGTAACACACCAGAATAGTTTTTTCAATGGACTGGCGAAGCCCCTCTGTAACACACCAGAATAATTTTCTTTAAAAATGGACTGGCGAAGCCCATCTGTAACACACCTGATGATATTTATTAAAAAACGGAAACCCGGGCGAAGCCCGGGTCTAGTGCGTCAGCGCTACTGCGCCCGGGCAAAGCCGGGTCTAGCGCTTTAGCGCTAGTAAATAATAATAATAAAAATGTATTTAATTTCGAAATCATATTTAATTTACAAACTGATGTGCCGATGGGATATCAAATAAAAAGAAGTTCGGTAGTTTTTTTCCTCTTTGGCACTAAGATGGATTTAAACTATCTTAGGATTTAAGATAGTTTGGGGAACTATCTTAAAGGTAATACAGTTTATCTTTGCTTAAGTAGTTTAAATCTAAGACAGTTCGCTCACACATACTTTCCTTAAACTACCTTAACTTCTCCTGTGTGAACGTAGCATAACAATACCTCTCATTATATGTGTAAAATCCAACTCTCAAGCGTCACCTCCAGCCATGGACCGGTTTCTTCCTTGTTAGGACTCATCAGCACGGTATAGGAAGGCAACTCAAGAGAGCGGAGGGCAAGTACTAGTCTAGCCGACTATAAAGGAAAAAATGGGGACCATTGATTAGTCCTCCACTCATCTGCTACAAGAGTTGGAGTTTACACTAGTTGTCCGCTTACCAGCGATAATGGAGAAATACTCAATTCATTTGCGTCTCATTTAGCTATGAATGAAAATGGAGATTTCGATGGAGAATGGAGACTCACCTTCCTTCCGGCCTCGTTGTTGTGCAGGTTCATGAGCGCGCGTGCGGAGGCCCTTCCTCGCGCGTTGCGCAGGTCCCTGGCGTCCACGAAGCTCTTGGAGAAGGCGGTGCCGTAGGCCACGTTGTCCGAGCAGCCGGACCACTGGAAGCCGTCGGGCGAGAGCCCGCGCACCGTGCGGTCGCAGCCGCACCGCCCCAGCGCCCCGCTGCTGCACGCGCGGGTCACCGAGTGGGCCACTCCCGCAGCCGAGATGGCATGCACGAACGCAGCCTCCCGCGTGCCTATAAAACAATGGTAAAATAGTAAAGATGATGAAGTTTCTTCGAGATAATGAAGGGTTACACTGGGCATTTACAGGTAAAATGGCGTTTCAAAAGTCCGCTTCACGGCTTTTATTTGGAATTAACTCCTCTAAAGGAGAAGTAAGGTGAATTCCTAGGTAAGTGCACCTGCTGGTGCAGAGATGCCCTGCTGCATCCATTGAGATGGCTTACAGCACTCCTAGTGGAAAATTAAATTAAATTGTTGAAATAAGAAAATTTGGTACTTTTCCATTATACCGGCGCAAATCGTGCCAAGCACACATTGGTTGCATCATTATTGGTGACTTTATCGCCTGCGTCGGTATAATGGAAAAGTACTGAAAATTTGATGAGAAAGAATGATGAGAAAATAGCACCTTTTTAATTGCAAAAAAAAGAAACACTCGTAGTTTGCAAATTTGCAAAAGTTTCTTTGATTTTTTAGTAAAAGTTTGCCATTATAAAGCTAAAAAACGCAAAAACTGCATGATAACTCTGAAAACTTGAAAATGTGCTGGCTTTTCTTTGTGCCTCGACCTCGAGTATTGAAGATATTTCATGAAAAATTTTTTTGTACGTTTTTATGATAAGGTAAATGTGGGTATAGTGGACACTTTAAGGAATATTTTTGCTTAAATTCTTAATAAATACCAACCTATTTGCTTGGAAACGGTTATCATCCTATTTTTAGGTTAATTGGATCTACTTCTTTCGATTTTACCATTAAAAGTTCCAATTAGATCGGGTAAAGTATTTTTAATTAATTTTTAAAAAGTACTCCAAATTGCATCTATAGTGGCCACATAGATGTAGCTGTTGTTTCTATAGTGGACACCTCTCTTTTTCTGCTTATATGAGGGGTTTATGCATGAAATTAAGGGGGTTTTTTGGTATAGTCGTTTAGTTCTAATTAAATCTTCCTTCAAAACGAAAAGTGTTTTAGATCCAATCAAATTAACTTTATTTAGAAAAAGACTTGATAGTTTTCAGCCCAAAGCCTACGCTGATTTGAGAGGAATATAGCATGTAATTCAATGTTTTTGAAACCTTTGTTCCCGAATTCAGAATGAAACCAAATTAAAACAACATTCATTTTAAAGCACGTTCAACAGTTTATGAAGAAAAACGGATACAAATTAAATATTATTTATGGTTCTATTAGAAGCCATTGCAGTGACCACTATTGGAAAATCGGAGATTATGTGTTGGTAAAGTGGCCACCCCCATAAATCCTCGTTAAGTCAAAATTTTCAAAAAAATTTTATTCATTATCTTTTTATACACTCTTCTTTATCTTAATATAAATTTAAAAGTCAATCAAACGGTAATAAATACAAAAAATCAGTTCCGAAATACCCGTTTCCTTACGCGATTCAATAAGCCAAATCAACTTTCAGTCCCTCGGCCGATGTTGTTATTTTCAAATATTTAAATATCCTTCCCATGCTGATCTGTGGTATCGGTGGTAATTTACCAGCTTACCTGATTGTATAATCTACTATGCTTATGAATGTTGACGCTGTTTGATGCTTCTAACTCATTCTATTTAACATTAATCAGCTATGTGGCCACTATTGGTACAGTGTCCACTATACCCACATTTAAATTATTTCCGACAAATTTCTTATTGAAATTTTGGTTCTTTTCAGTTTTTAATTACTTTTAAACTTTCTTATTTCGCCGCTAGGGGTGCTGTTAGTAGTTAGCATGATCACGCTCGTTGGTTCCAAATAAAAGCCGTTAAACGCACTTTTTAAACACCCTGTATAATTCCATTCAACTAAATACAAATTTGGCAATAAAAATTTTAAATTGATTCCAGTGTTTAGTTGGTTTGTTTGCACCTTAAAAGTTTGTACTATGAATGACTTTTGGAATACCCTGTATATTTATATTTTAGAACACTATATAAAATTCTATGCTGACTGAGGAAAATTAATTGCATCCCCCTCAAATTTGTAGGAATGAAGAATTCATATGATACAATGTAATATAGAATTCAAGTTCAATAATAGATTTTTCAAGTTATAAATGGGAGGATGGCCTGTGAAAGTGTTAATTTTACGCCAAGTAATCCGCGGACTTTAAGATATTGAGAACAGCTGATTTATGGGATTTTATTCATCATTGGGATATTCGTGTAAATATAATAGGAAATCGGTTCATTGAAAGAATCTTACAAATTGATGGGATCCATGGGAAAGTAAGGGATTAAGTATAGTCAAATTGAAATGTTTATTCATCTCGTGGGACAAACTAATACATAAAAAACTGAATGAAAAAGGCCTTTTTTAAGCCTGCAGCCTTTTTTAAGGCTGTAGGGAAAACTTGACCCAGATCTTAAAACAAAGGAAGGGATATTAGAATATAACGATAGTAAAAAATTAAAAATGTAACAGATTATTGGTGAACGTACATACAATACTTGACATTTAAATTACAGGTTGAAACCTTTCCTATAGATAAAAATTGGTCATTGTTCTGAATACCCTTTGGGCCATCCTGGAATCTAGTCTTACCTTACAAGTCATAGCCCTCAGAGATTATTATAAAGGTCAAAAGCCAATAAACGTGTAAACTCAACAATATTAAACCCAAGAAACAAAAAAAATCCGTTGGTTTTACGTGCCCCATTGCTTTTAAACCGAGCGTCCAACCTACGGTCAAACTCGTTATTTGGATTCAAGCACCCAATCCCGTGTAGCCCAAATAGTAGATACAATACCTGTAGGAAATAAATAAATAAAAAAAACATCTGAAAGCTCATTGCTGAGTAAGGTGAATGAATAAACGAAGAATAATTGAATTCGCACTGGGAAGGCCTTAGGTGGCCTCATTTGCAACAGCTACCTGTTATTGCGGAATACATTATTTACTGATTGGGTGAACAAGGATGCACTGTTCATAGCAGTACTACAGTGTTTACTGCTGCTATGAGGACAATAACCTTCCAGCGGTTAACACCTCCAAAATGACTGTTATTAAAGATTTCGTGTTAAGCAATTGAAACGAAGACGCTGTCCCATTGAAGCCCTACCTCGATAAAATGACACTCTTTAAAAATGTACCATCAATCTCAATTAGATCAGTGGATATAAACCTATGGAATAATTGCAGGCCATTTAGAATAATGTATACGAACTATACCCATACCTTGTACGAGTTGAACCCCTTTATCAAAACCTAATTAAAAAAAGAGATAATTTATACTACGTTAACAAATATGGCGGGCTCAGAATAAAAGTAGACCGAGTCCACTTTTTGTCATTTTCGAGTTAGCAACGCTATAACATGCACCAACTATGTAAAATTTCAGTGCAATAATGAACCAAGTCCTAGTTCTGATAATATCCGCTAGGCAGCAGAAAGTTCTGTTGCGTTAACAGGTAATTTTGTTATGAAGCTTTAACTTTAAACTTCAGTAGCTCAAAAGTAGCTAAAGTAGACTTAGTTCACTTCTATTCTGAACCCTCCATATGTGTTCTCAAAATCCTGTACTTATATTTTTCGGGTTATTTATTCCCAAAACGAAAATTATTTGTCAATGTTATCTATAAATTTAACGCCCGCTTCTATAACTATCGTTTACTTCTTTTAAAAAACTCTACTTTAGTTACTACCAATTTATTCATAGCTATACTAACCCACTAAATTTGAAATGGAACAAAATAAAAACAGATAGGTAAGACAGATTTCGTATCAATATAAGTTCCGGCATATATGTAATATTGTTCAACGCACATTTTAAAAATACCCGCTTGTTAGAAACTTTTCTTATCTGTTAGTTTTACGGGACAATTTGTTGAACTACCTACGAGTATTTTACGGACCACTGGTTTAAAATTACTCTTTTTTTTGCCAAAGATTAATTATACGAAACTTTTCTATTAGTCCTGCGGGTCAATTTCTCGGACCACCTACGAGTATTTCACGCACCACTGATTAATAACCACTCTTTTAAACCAAAGACTTGCTTCTAAAAAGATCTGTACTAAATTATTAATGAAAGGAAAAATGCTATCGATTGTTAATTTTAGTATGATCTAAACAACCAAAGAATCAATAGTTACACAAAAGTTCCAGGTAGAAATGAGAGTTGAAAATACTTGAAGCTAACTACAAGAGAAGTTTTCTCTTAAAACAGTTTAAAAAATTGCATAAGATGGAAAAGGAAAAAGTGCTCTTGTTAAACTGTGAAACTTAATCTCTAAAAGGAGTCTTTAATGTTCATCGACATTCTAGTCACGAAAGTGATTGAAGCTAATCCTTTTTCGTTTACAGTCCGGGTGATAAATGGTTTTTAAAACAAAGCTGTGATAAAGATTTTTTATTTTAAATGGTGTCATTGATCTCTTCCAAATCATATCAATTGACAGAAACAATCTAATCTGGAATGGCTACAATGGTTCAGCACTTCTATTATATGAATCCTACAAATTTTTGTGAATTCTAGTTCTTTAAAAAATAATTTTATTTGCGTTGTTTTCATAAAAACCTTAACTAATTTACTCTAGAGTATAATTTAGGTAACCAAACATGTAGTAATACTTTATTAAAAAAGGATGAAGCTATTTAGAATTTCAATATTAATGCCAATTTACTTTTAGCTCATTTAGACTCAAACTATTGATATTAGCCACTTTTTTGAAGAGCCCCAGGTATCATTTGGACAAAATTTTTAAAATCCTATGTTTAGACTGTTTGTCCAAAACATCTTCCAAAAGAAGCAAACGTTTGAATTAAAATCCAGTTTCACATCCTTAACTAACACAATACTAATCAGAACGCTATAATCATAAAAATGGTGCAACAATATAATAGAGTAGTTTATTTGATGAGACCACTTATAACATACGTTTGCGCCAGCTTTGCCAGTTAGAATGCTTGTTTAAAAAAAATATTTAAGGTACTTGAAAATGTTGAATTTAAGGTTGTAAGAAGACAGAATAATTTAGTTTTAGAAAAAATATACTTTGCAGAGGAAAGGTAAGAACAACTACAGCATTAAGTTTGAAATAACTACATTTTGAGAAAGAAGCCAGGTATGTTTGAATAACTCATGACTTTTTTAAAGCTATTTTGGTTGGATTTCGGGTTGGAAGATAAATAAGCATAACCAAATGATAAAACCATTTTCCACACTTACTTTCTTTCAACAGCAAATTAAGAAAGCTTTAGTAGAAAAATAAGTTTTCAATTCATTTTTCAAGAAATAAACTGATAAAAAACAATTCAATAGTAATAAATGAACTCCCCCAAAGATGAATAATCTTATCTATGCCATTAAACCGATTAACACAACGGCATCAAACTACTTCAATAATTTTACAGCTCATTAAAAAGTAACTAACAACACTCATTGATTTTATTGAACCAAGTTTTTTTAGGGGGGGGGAGATCAAATTAAAATGTCTTACACTCTGTGATCAACACAAGCCTACTTCAAACTTTTATATAAATTTTTTTTAAAATTACAGGGTGGGAAAACACAACAGAATTTGGCGATCCCGATGATGCCCTAGAGCAAATAAAATTATCTCAAAATCCCTCCCTGATGTCTCGGCATGTTTCATACTCATATTGATGAGTGTAATGAGTCGATATAAATCATCATTTCTTTGCTCCATGAGCCCTGCCTGCGGTTCATCGTAGCCTAGCCGGTTCCAGCAATTACGGGATCAGCACTAGCATTGGGCAATAAATTAGGAACTGATCCTCGGTTTCTATCCAGATGCATCATTTTCGAAGTAGAGTAAGATGGAGTAGAGTGCAGGTGGCAGTTTTTTCTCCACTAGATAGATGGTGCTAATATCGTTGCCAGACAGAAGCGACAAAACTGTTTCTCTTTTTCGTTTGATTTTTTTCTGTGGATGTTTTATACTTTTGTTTAGTATTAGAATTAAAGTAGTTAAATATATTCATAAATATAACTAAAGTAGTAAAATATATTTGTATTTGTATCTTTTTGTACGTTTTGTTAATAAATTTATTGTTGTTGTTATTACTATTATATTCAATTAATGGATGTTTCTGGATATATTCTTTGGATGGTTTATAAAAATAGTGAACTAAATGTGTATTGTATCCTTGTTTGAGTGTTTTGTTAATAAATAATAATAATTAACATTATCATTATCATTATCATTATCATTATCATTATCATTATCATTATCATTATTATTATTATTATTATTATTATTATTATTATTATTATTATTATTATTATTATTATGTTCAATGAAAACTGGTGCTTCCTTTCCCTAGATTCCTAATACAAAACAACTATTTTTCTCCTTAATACTGATGCTAACAAGTACCGAAAGATTTTAATAGAATAAAAATGGTTCATTTTATACATTAAGAAAAATTTTAAAATTTTCGAGTCTTTTTCAAACAGAAAGATACCAATACGAATTTTTAAATCAATCCTAATTTATCGAAAATAAAAACTATTTTAATTTAGAAAGGAATAATTATCTTTATAATTATCTATTTCTCTCTTTAAAAAATTAATTGTCCATTCTGTTATCCAATAATTTTTCTGGCATTATTCCTATTTGAAATCTTTACAACTCTGGAACGGTATTTTTTGAGTCACTTTGCCAACTACGAAGGGTTTCAGCCAATGCACGCTCTAGATATTACTATCTTTATGATCTGAACGAAAGTCGATCATAAAACCGCGCAAACGAAATCAAGAGAATCCTTGAGAATTTCCCTTTTCAATTCCCGATCCCCCTGGAAAGAAGAGGGTGCGGGGAGATAACACCTTAAATGAGGTCGTCCCTTTTCATGTTGTTAATTGGATATTACGATGTTTTTATCACCGTATTTAAGGCTTCGGACAAAGTGGTAAAGCTCTCCTGAATTGGGCTGAAGTAAGAGTTATGTGGCCGTAAAGGATGATGGGGATTTTATGAAAAAGTGGCATATAAAATCTAGGCGTGGTCAGCGACCTTATAATTTAGGTAGACTTAATCATTGTTATTGAGCCTTTGTATCTCCAGGAACGTGCAAGTATGTTGTAAAAGATGTTGTAAATTTGTTTGGAGATTTTAAAACCCCATATTATGGACCATAATCATTATTTACTGTTCACTAAATCAATGGTTGCAGGGTTTGGAATTATCCATCCAATATTACCATCAGAGATTTCTGATTTTATCGATAATTTTATATCTAACTCGGGTATATGGAGTATTGTGCTTGAATTTTCGGCTGTACTCCTATTCAACTTTAATACAGTTCTTTTATCTTTTGACTATCTCATTGAAAAAACATCAGTTGTTGTGGAAAAATTTATTAATAAATAAATAATTTTGTTTTTACACAATGTTAGAACAAAATTGGAGTGTAAACACATTTATGAAAATTAAGTTAATTTACATCGTGTTGTATAATTCTACACTACATGCAGTTTGTAAATTACTGATGATTTAATCCCTCTATTCTAAAAAAAAGTTTTTGTAAATGGTTTCCAGAGAAAGGCTTTTTAATTACTGATCCGTATAACACATATTTGGTATCAAACTGTCCGGATTCTTTTGAGGATGTGCAAAGTGCCTTTAGAATTTCTAAAAAAATCTCAATTTTAAAATATTTCCATTTTTTTAGATTTCGGATAAGGTCGCAGTTACAAAGCAAGAAACTATGAATTTTAAAACAATTGAAAACATATTTCACTGGTTTTTTAATATTCAAATAGATTAAATAATCATCTTTCTATTTATAACACGAATTTAAAAAATATATTTTGTGTTATTTTTAACAATATTTATATTTTTGTTGTTCAAAGGGTTTAATTGTTGTTCAAACGGTTTTCATTATATTTTAAACTTATATATAATTAATTTATTTTTTATTATTTAAATAACAAATTAATACTTTTATATTTATCTTTGTAGTTGTGGCAACCTAATCATTACTATATTTACAATAAAATATACACTCGCTTTCGGAAATTTTGAATTTTGCATTTATTTTTTATATCCTTTTGCAAGTATGTTTTTTAAGGTAGTAAAATGTAACTCTTTATTTCATAATGACAAAACGCAAACAACTAAATAACACTGGTGAATGTTTTAGATATAAGGATGAAAATGTTGGAAGTCTTGACATTCGGTGTCGTTGCTATGAAAATGACACAACTTCGAAGTTTGTTTCTCATGAAGATAAAATTCTAAATTTTCGCGATGTTTAAGATAATTACTACATTTTTAACAGTCAATCCTTACAAATTTTAAGAAAGTTAAATTTATTCCCGAGATATTTCAATGCTTCCCTTAATGTATCTGTGAAAAACATTACCTTAGGGAAATGGGTAAAAGAATGTTTACATTGCTTTGTTGTTAATTTTCTTGGGGTTCAATTCCGTTATAGTTCCCGCTAAATATCGCCAATCTCTTTCGAACGCTCAATATTCAAATGTAAACCAATTTTTCTAATTTTTAATGATAAACTGAATAGTTATAGATCTAATTAAACACTTTAATCTATGAATTTGAAACAATTTAGCAATATTTATACTTTATAGTGTCCAAAAGAGATTAGTGATATTTAGCGTGAACTGTAACGGAACTCAACCCCAAGAAAATTAACAACAGAGCAATGTAAACATTTTTTTTACCCATTTCCCTAAGGTAATGTGTTTTCACAGATACATTAAGGGAAGCACTGAAACATTAAGGGAAGGTTCATATTAAGCGGGAACTATATATGAACCTTTCTTGGAATTATAAAGCGATCCGCCAATTCATGTTACCATAAAGGAAATGATAAAATTCCACCACTGAATAAATATTCGCCATTTTTGAAAGAATATAGAAGTGAATGCGTTTTTTAAACTTTTCTATACTACATATCTTTTTTATTTTCATAACATTTAAGCAAACTATAAATGTATAAAAAGTATTATATACCCCGTTCCATAGCTTCATTTCTTTACCACACTCCTTTTCGAAAATTATCCTTAATGAGTAAAAGTTATAAAATAATTTACCCATGATAGATCATGTCCGTCACTATCAACCACATTTAAAAATGTAAGTTTTAAAATTTAAGTTATGCACAAAATAGCCATTACCTTTACTTTGGTAGCATTAGAAAAAAGTCATATCCTGTCCAATCTAAAACAACTCTTACCGCTGCATTATTTTTAGAAAATGTGCTAATATTATATATTCTATCACAAGTTTTATAGCTTCATTGCATGTATCAAAAATTTTATTGCTTCATTTATTTAACGAGTTATAAAAGTATTCGAAACATCTGTAGGTTTATTCTTTTCTTTTTTTTTCAGTTTTTCGTGCCTTTCATTAGTATCCTTTCAGAACATAATAAAATTTCAATGTATGCTTTTATGTTTACAGGAATGTTTTGTGAGTCAAACACTGTGGAGAGATTTCAAGCGATAGGTTTTTAAAAGCACCTCTTGAGGCATGGCTGTTAGATTCTGAATTATGAGTCACGCAATATAATGTCAACATTCCTGAAGGCTGGGCCTACCTCCTATCAGGATTTGTGGGCCTTTCAGACACTATAATTTGTCTGTGCACCATTTTCATCCCGAATCATAATTCAATTTTCCCATCCATGAAGATTTATCGCTTTTTACTCTTGAGTATATTTGCCACCATTTTTTCCTACCTTCAAACGAAGGTGAAAACAGTTTCGGAGAATTAATTAACCATCACCATCTGAATGATAAAGACTGGCATTTACCATCAAATGACACGCTAGACTTCTTATGCGTTAACATGATATTAAAAGCCGAGAAGGTAACAATTATCCAAGAAGAATCACTAAACGTCTGCGTGTGGTCCTTTTGCTTTCCTTTTTAATGTGCTCCTAAATATTGGCCGGTCATCAACTCCTGATGGCTGTAGGTGTGATTTCAGATGATGAAATGTGAAACCATTAAATAGTTGGGCATAAATCTAAGCTCACGCGTTCTTATTTTTGTTTTTCAGTGGTTTAGTTAGTTAGGTACGTTTTGTCACTTCGAGGTCATTAAAAAACAAATTTTAATTACACACATGTGTTAATAGTAATAATTGAAGTCGTATAATTTTCCTGGTGACACATGTCATTGGATTTGAAGACTTATATTTGTGAGGAGTTTCATATTGACATACTTCTGATGAGATGTAATTTAGGATATAAACGAAGGAGATAAAATTTTCTGTCTGAATATTTGTTGACTTGGGATATTTAAATGTTTGTTTAAATTGAAATATGTCTATCACCTGTCTTTGCAGAAAAATATCGTGCCAGGTACGTATATGGATCCATGACGCATGTTATTTTGTTTTTATAAAATATGCACGCTAATACTCAAGCTGTCAGAATAGTTAGCAGAGTTCCAATTAAACCATTTTACTTTAATTGCATACTAAAAGGAGACAGTAATAAATTCACCAATTACCCTTTTCACTCTAAATAAGTTGTTAAAAAATTGGAAATCACATAAACTGCTGACACATTTGAGTAGTCCAGTCTAATTTTCTTGAAATAATGTATTCTTGTTTCACTCAATATATATATAATTGAAACGAACTTTACAGGGATACTAATTTTACATAAATTAGTATTGAAATTTAAATCAGGATTTTAAAAAAATGAAAAAATAATTCCATTAATAAAATGTGGTATACTTTATTTCAGAATTTTTGTAGAGTTTATGCAAAAATTTTTCTGTAGCAATTATAAACTTAAATTTAAAAAAATATTCATTTTGTAGATAGGTAGGTGGGGGCAAAGCCACGCAATTTTCAGTATTTTTAACATTGTCGTCGAAAGGGGGTAGATATAATCCCGAAATTTCAATTGGAGGTGTTAGATTGAGATCCTACCTACAAAACCAATCCAAGTTTTGAACTCTTATCGATGGTATTTTAGGAGAAATTTACAATTTAGTAGAAAAAAAATCGCGGGGCTTTGCCTCGAAAAATGGGGCAAAGACCCGCACTTGCAAATCTTGGTTCCCATCAAGTGAAATAAACATGGATAAACATAATTTTTCATTATAAGAACACTAGAAATAATCCTCTTAACACTAGAACCGCCGGCAAGTACCGCATACCTAGAACCGCCGGATGCAGTCATTTTGACTGTGCATCTTTTCTCCCGGGAAAAATAATCTTTTGAGATTCTATTTTAAAAAAACACATCTATTTAATTTTACATCTTAAATTTCGTTGTAAATAATAAGAAACGGGTTACTTATCATACAACGTTCTTGGGCCAAAAAATAAAAATTATCAACAAAATATTTTTTGAATAATTATGTATTTCTTTCATAAAACCATTTCTCACAACATTAAGAACTAAATAATGAAGTCATAACTCCTTTTAAAGCGTTTCAATAAATCAATTGTCTGCATTGCTATGTAAAGCAGTATTTTGCCTGAATCATTGCATAAACACACTTTTTTCACATAAAAAGTAAGAACAGCTCAGTAAAATGAACGTTGTTTCTTTTATCATGAAGGAAATAATAAATCCTTCATATAAAATTATAAAAAAGGCGTGGGAAATCAAAAACTTCTAGCAAGTGTAAATACATGAATTTCTGGGATTTATAATGATATATTGACCATTTGCAGCTGTCAAAACCGTAAAATATAATAAATTTGTTAGAATAACCCTTATATATTTCTTAGAAAGCATTAACTGTTGGAATTTAAATGGTAATACAAGAAATAAATGCGATAAACATCCACCAGTCAAACTGACTGTTTTGGCGGTTCTAGGTAGACCAATAAATATCTTCGCAACGGCTTTTCAAAAATAAATAAAATTTGGATGACGTATATAGAAGCATAAATTAGGAAAAGTCATGAAATCACAAGTGTGTAACTCAAATATCTTTGAGAATATTTAGAATCAAAAACGCAAAACAGTCAAAATGACTGCTCCGGCGGTTCTAGTGTTAAGAGGTTAAAAAAGGTGTCCGAGATGCCAACCCTCTACCTGAAACCATCCTTTCTCCCTTTTGAAAGATATCTGGGCAATCTGAAATGAATTGCTACAACAGGTTGATAATTTTCATTAAAACTTATCATATTTATATTTAATACTTTTGGTTGGCTTAGAAATATTAAAACAACATTAAGAGATTAAGTAGTGTCATTTTCCTTTTGGGACGAATTCCTGAGTTTTTAAGCTGCGTAGATTTGCCCCAAAACACCTGCGTGGATTTGCCCCGTTTCACTTTATTTTTGAAAAACAAGCCTTATTATTTTTAGAGACATGTTGAGGCAATTCTTTCAGAATGAAACTGAAGTTGAATTGCTCTCTTATCATTAGGCTATTTGTTTGTATTTCTCCTCAAGCCGTATTTTATGTAATGTTTAAGTAAAGGATAAGAAAAATTACATCTAAATGATGAAAAACAAACTTACATCATTTTTTAAACTCCTGAGAGACTTAAGGGTACGAACTTTTGTAGAGCAATAGGTCACAATAAGGCAAACCAACCACCTGGTTTTCAACTTTTGAATCGATCATTAACAATTAAAAATTTCGGTGCGTGATTTTGCCCCGTGCGGGTTTTTACCCCCACCTACCCTATATTCATTAAATTTGAAACAGTTACGTTATAAAAAATTTGCTTTTAACCTTGATAAAATTAAAAATATTTATTAAGAAAATTATCCAATAATTAATAGAAAAATAAGGTAATTTAATAAAAGTTTGAAATTATGAATGCTTTCCAAAGTGTATTAAAAAGTGTGTGTTTAGTGCAAAGTGTTTAGGCTTTTGATTTTGATATTTTTTCTCCAGTTTTTAGGATTACCTGTAAAGTACTACATACATTTGTAACACTTCATGAAGTCAAATTATTTACAATATTTTAAACCAGGCTTTTTTTATTAAAACTAGGGGCTCTGCCCCCTGCTCGCTATCGCTCACCAACCCCCGGAACTGCTTCGCAGTTCTTTGAAGATCGCTTCGCGATCTTAGCGAGCAGAGCTCGCTTGTTTCATCTCAACAATCCAGGCTCGTCGGCTTAGTTAATGCTCCTTTGATACCGAAGCTACTCATCTCTCTAGTTTATCAATGATTTAATTCGAATCATTCATTCCCTCGAAGATATCAAAATAAAACTGTTTCTAAAATATTCATCTCTTAACTTCAATTCTAAAACTAAACTAAACTCATTGGTGCAACAGCCCTAGTGGGCCAAGGCCTACGATGCCCAGTTTCGTTTTCGTGACCGTGGGGCCCTGGGGTGCAAGTTGTTAGGCATGTGTCCCGGTTAGGTGGTCATTCTAACGCGAGACCCCCAGTGTTTAGTTCCCAAGCAAGCTTGGTCCTCATTTTATCGACCCACTGAAGGGATGAAAGGATGAGTGGACCTTGCCCAGCCCGGGATTTGAACACCGGGCCTGTGGTGTGGAAGCGTGAAACACTGCCACTGGGCTATAACTTCAATTCTTCTTTCTTCAATTATTGAATACACAGAGAACAGAGCTTACAGAGGTTTCATCGCCATAGTCACTAATGGTAATTTTTTAAACCAATCAAACAATTTGCGGACATAGCTCTGCCTCCTACCGCCGCGTCCCATTTGTCCGCGTCGCGTCCCTCCACCGGGGAAGCTGTTTTCAAATTGATTTCGCTTCTTCTGATTGGCTGCTAGTGAGAATTAAATTAGTGTCCGCGGATTGACGAAAAGTGCCTTATGAAACCTCTGTAAGCTCTGTTCTCTGTGATTGAATAGAAATGTTTTAAAAAAAAATATCAAGCAAGTCTACCAATCATCATCAACCAACTTAGAGTAAAAACAAGCCTTTAAGAAACTTTAAATTTTTAATATGCACGTAAATATCTAGTGAATCGTCGGAAATTAAAGAAATAAGACTCATAAAAATAAGCTGTTTCCCTAGTGAAAGCCCAGAAAGAGAAGAAAAATTGAAACTTTGAATCTCAATAATTCTAAAACTGATTCGAATTTTTTAAAAAACGAAACGCCAATATTTTTATAAAAAATAACTGTATATGTGTCTAAAATATTGTACCTCTATCATGATTAGTTTTTATTTTATAACGAAAAAATCGAAAAATTGTCAAAAATTTCGAAACTTTAAAATTAAATTACTCAAAAACTAATTCGAAATTCGAAAAAAGAGTGATGAGGTGCAAAAATTCATGCCTAAGAGTATGTGTATGCAAAAAATCACGTTTCTGCTGTAAATAGATTTTGCTGGAGGCGAACTCGCAGCAGAAAAAAATAATTTTCGACTTTGCCATTAAATAACTCCAGAACTAATTATCTAATTAATTAGGTTTTGGAACGAAAATGATTATCATGCATTTGTCTACCAATGGTCAAAATTTCATAAAATTCCTTTGAATAGTTTTTGCGTAGTTAGAGTTCAAAATGTTCAAAAATAAAATTTTCAAAATCAGCGGCGGCGGCGGCGGCGGCGACAGCGGCGGCGGTCACTGTTACTTTTTTTTAATATAGAGAGAAACTAATAATAATATGGAAAAATTTAGCTGATTGCTAAATGAATCTCTCTATATTAAAAAAAAGTAACAGTGACCGCCGCCGCTGTCGCCGCCGCCGCCGCCGCCGCTGATTTTGAAAATTTTATTTTTGAACATTTTGAACTCTAACTACGCAAAAACTATTCAAAGGAATTTTATGAAATTTTGACCATTGGTAGACAAATGCATGATAATCATTTTCGTTTCAAAACCTAATTAATTAGATAATTAGTCCTGGAGTTATTTAATGTCAAAGTCGAAAATTATTTTTTTCTGCTGCGAGTTCGCCTCCAGCAAAATCTATTTACAGCAGAAACGTGATTTTTTGCATACACATACTCTTAGGCATGAAGTTTTGCACCTCATCGCTCTTTTTTTGAATTTCGAATTAGTTTTTGAGTAATTCAATTTTAAAGTTTCGAAATTTTTGACAATTTTTCGATTTTTTCGTTATAAAATAAAAACTAATCATGATAGATAGAGGTACAATATTTTAGACACATATACAGTTATTTTTTATAAAAATATTGGCGTTTCGTTTTTTTAAAAATTCGAATCAGTTTTAGAATTATTGAGATTCAAAGTTTCAATTTTTTCTTCTCTTTCTGGTCTTTCACTAGGGAAACAGCTTACTTTTATGAGTCTTATTTCTTTAATTTCCGACGATTCACTAGATGTTTACGTGCACATTAAAAATTTAAAGTTTCTTAAAGGGTTGTTTCTACTCTGTAAGTTGGTTGATGATAATTGGTAGACTTGCTTGATATTTTTTTTAAAAACATTTCTATTCAATAATTGAAGAAAGAATTGAAGTTAAGAGATGAATATTTTAGAAACAGTTTTATTTTGATATCTTCAAGGGAATGAATGATTCGAATTAAATCATTGATAAACTAGAGAGATGAGTAGCTTCTGTATCAAAGGAGCATTAACTAAGCCGACGAGCCTGGATTGTTCAGATGAAACAAGCGAGCTCTGCTCGCTAAGATCGCGAAGCGATCTTCAAAGAACTGCGAAGCAGTTCCGGGGGTTGGTGAGCGATAGCGAGCAGGGGGAAGAGCCCCCTAGTATTAGTAAAACTAAAGTTGTGCATTGTGTTAAAAGTAAAAAAAGCGAACTATAAATAATTAATATAAAAATATTCCAGTACCAAAAGAAGATAATTAATTAACGCGTTCACCATAATAAACATTACATGACATTTTAATTAAGATGTTCCCAAACACTGTAATTAAATAATTTGAAAATGTTCTTCATAACTAAGATATTAAAAGCTCATGCAGTCCTGCATATTAAAAGCATGTTTTCAACTTTTTACTCGTATATTAGCTAGAGATAAATGCAATAACAGTGTAATCTTCATAAATTACTTAAATACTTGAATATTTTATGACAGCTTGAATGAAAAAATAAATTATTGCACGTACAAGGAGGGAAATTATAAAATGCATTTAGAATGTAACTCTTAACTACAAATTTATTCTCGAATTTTTAATTTTGGGCATTTAATTTAGAAGATTAAACCCTTTGCTGAAATCAAATTTTTCTCACCATTAAAAACTTGCTTTTTCTTTAGTTTCTAATAGGGGTCCTTTTTTATCACTTAAATATTTAATTATCGATGATATTTATAGTAAGCATTTAATTTAATATAGATAATAACATATTTAAATTATTTGATTATCGATTTACAAAAGAGTCTAATTTATATATTATATCGTTCTCCAAAGGGTTAAAGAACTTTTTAAAGTAGATAATTAAAGCATTTCCATTTAGCAAATAAGGAAATACGTTCTATCGACAAACTAATCAACGCTCTCTTATAATAAATCCCCTACGACAGTTGTCGTCTTCTTCTCCAGGTGAAAGTATCCCATTAAGTGCGATTCTTAAGATTCGATTCATTGCTGGTATAGATTCCAAGGATTCCGATTAGATTCCTTCAGAAATAGTTATAGAACCCCCTACACATAAAAAGATGGTCGCTTACCGTCACCGAGCACCTTGCCGAAGATCTTGGTGCCGTTGACGGTGCTGCAGTTCCATCGTCGCGTCTTGAACTGCCACTGGCACTCGGCGATGGATAGTTGTGCTCCCATCCGCACCGGCTCCATCACCTCCAGGTTCTTCTTGCAGATCTTGACCTGGCGCTTGGTCAGCCCCACCAGGCTCTCGCAGTGGTCCGTCTTCTCTATGGTGGCCACAGAGGCAGAGTGCAGAAGAGCCCTAAAACGAATAATAGTGACATTGAGTAGAGTTTCTAACGGCTTACACTGAATTTCTTATCTGTGTTGAAAGCATACCAAGTTACCTTGATTATGATATCGTTGGTATCAAAGGGCAGTACAAACATTGTTCTTAAACATAAAAAATGCATTTTTCCAGTATAAAAAAGATCTAAATTCAAAAATCGACATGGAAAGTTTAAAAAAAATTAGTTAATTCAATATTTTAAAAATAAAAATCGACAATTTCTTTGCACTTGTTTAGGATTGAATGACAGGGGCGTAGCCAGAGGACCCCCCCCCCGAAACTCAGAAATTTTCCTTTTTTGACCATAGGAAACCACTAAAAATACCCCATATCCCCTCCCCAAATATCAATATCCCCCTCCGAAATTTTTTTCTGGCTACGCAACTGTTGAATGACGTCAGAGATCTGTTTCGGCCTAACTTTAAAGTGAAAAACAACAATACCTTTGAATCCTAAAGGCCCCAAAGACGAGCAACTTGGCCATCAACCTGGTTGTCAACCGGGTTGATGATTTTTACACGGATCGCCAACCTGGTTGACAACCAAAATGTAAACAATGAAGAAAAATTAATCAGATTTTAACAAATTAATATATTTTGGTACTTAAAATGCAAAATTATATTTTATTTAATTATTATCTTGTGCTAAAATTATATTTTTTAAATTTTTAATGCTTAGTTTTTTTTATTTTCCTAATAACATGTTCCGATTAAGCTCCGCCCACCAAGTTGACGATCAGATCATCAACCTGAAATTCAATCATCAACTTCCCCACAGACGCCCAACTTGGTTGTAAACTTCGCAAATTGACGACCAGGTTGATGACCAAGTTAATCGTCTGTGGACCCCTTAAGCCATTGTTTAAATCAATTTTTTGGATTAAATGACGTCATTTACTGTCTTCGCGCCTTTTAAAGTCAAACTTTGAGCGTATATATTCCTCCCTTGCGTACCTCTATCGCATAAAAAATAATTGTAAATAATTTAAGAAAGAGCTGGTTTAAGTTTTCTTTGAAGTATTAAAACATTTTAAGATACGTAGATTAATAGCAAGTTCTAAAAAATGTTTTCCCCTTAAATAACTGGAAATATTACATTCCTGAATTCTTAAGACAAATTGTATTTGACATTATCATTTATCGGCTTATATAAACATAAAAAATATTTCATTGGGGGAAAAAAGTTATTTGTTCGAACATTCCCCCCTTTTCCTTTATTCTATAACACGACCGATTTCGCAAGAACTACCTCCAAAAGAGCCTCATCTTTTTTATTCTTTCAACAAGAAAATTCGAACGTGCGCGTCCTTTCCAACTCACCAAAAAAAAGGCGGCACAACCAATTACACACCTCGAGAGCGACATCAAAAGGACAAAAGACACCAAACCCATTTAGTCGCAATATCCTGAAAGAATACCACCTAGCAATCACCAGAACCGCGTTCTCTCGAAATCCCTTTTCAAGCCATTTTTTTTGCCCCTGAGTCCTCTTCTAACGGTAGTAATTTTCAGCGCTTTTCGTGCGAATTTCCAACGCCCCAGACCCAAGGTCAAACTGTGCCGATGCCACAGGGCAGACACTAATCTGTCTGGTCAAGAACAAAGGAATCGGCAGAAACACCCCATTGTCGGCAAGATCTGTGTTAGCATCTTTTTGATCGTGGGTTGGTGATTGGGTGTAATGTCCCTTATTTTGCTTTGTTTGGGGTTCGATATCTATGCCTTGATGGTGGTTAAGTCAGTTGGGTATCCCTAAAATACTTCTGTTTTATGTCTTGTTTGATTGAGTTGATGTGTTGTGTCCAGGTATATAGAGGTAAATAGAATATATGTGAGGTATCCTTGGATCTGAATAAGTATTTTAGAAAATATTTTTGTTGCTGTAAAGATAATATAAATTTTACCAAACCCATAATTTATCTTATGAAACAATAATGTTAAAGTCTCCAAAGAGATTACATTATATAGTTCGTAAACATAACTTATAAGAAGATATAATAAATTACTAAGTTAACTTATATATAAGTTAGAACTCACACACTATTTATTTCGAATTGGAAAAAAATTTTTGTAGATAGTTATCCTGTCTAGAAAATAGTTATTTCATAGTTTATTTCTTTCATCATATAAATATTCATCTGAAAATAAAAAAGCTATTTTATATAAGTCTCATTCCCACAAAAGTTTTTTTTTTCAAAATTATCTTCTCAGATACCACCAAAATGACTATTTTTCATATTAATGTCAAATTAATATTGTTAATAGTATTATTGAAATTACAGTACTTCTTTTGTGTATTTTAAAAAATACGCAATGAAAATTTTATTAGAAAATTAATTTTTCAGTGAAATTAACTTGAACAGTGTCCCACTACAGCACAAATGGGCCTACATTACAATCTATCTAAGCTATAGTGTTATACTAGAAACATACAATAATAATAGAAAATTTGAAAATCTGATATAAGTACTGTTTATACTATAAAACACGTAGCCTTAATCGCAGTCAATTATTTCCCCAGACAAAAGATGTTATACATGAGAACTATATGAACTACAAAAAAATCGTGTACGAGCAATTGGGATATCTTGAGGCCAGATCTAGTATTATCCATACAAGAAATTGAATTATTTACGTATATCATTGGGGAAGGAGACGTTACCTACGGAATTAGCCTAAAGGTCTGTGATTTCGCAAGCAGATTGAATATATTTAGACGCAAAATTGCTTTGATACTAATTAGTATTACATTACCTAAAAGTTCAAGTGGAGCATTGTTTCTGGTTATGAAAGCTAATGGTTCTGTGGGGATTTTCGGAAAGAAACTCTAATAAATTTGCCACATAAAAATAAATGCATTAAGCATAACTATGAATTTATTTTTATCTGAATTATTAAATTCTTATCCGTATTTAAAATTTATGAAATTTTAAAGTAAGTAACAATTAATAAGAAGTTTTGCTAGGTTTCTTACTCCTTCATTTTTTTACAATGCCTACTAATTCTAGCGTTCAAGAACTTGATGGACCATTTTATGGCTTTTTAAGGGAATATATTTACAACTCATCACACAGCATTTAAATTGAAACCATCCTACACTAAAAACTATCATTAAGGAAGGTACGTATAAATTACCCTTAATATTGCATATTTTCTTTACCCTCACAATAAGCGTCTTATAAATATTTTGTGATAAAGCTTTATAATTATATTATTATATTCAAATACTTATAATCTGGAGACTTATAAAGAGGAAGCTACTTAAAAATATAAAGAAAATAGATGCCTGCTTATTTTTTGTTTACATAAATAGCTTTTTAATTACATAGGAGTCTATAGATTTCGGAATTTATATATTTTGCTATTATATTAAATATAGTTTTTGAGCAATGTTGAATAATTTATTATTTATTATTCAAATTTTAATTTCCAAACTTTCCAATATCTTTTACCACATCTTCCATCTAATCTAATACAGTCTTTTAAAGTTTTTCATAACTACTTAGGATTGCGCACGCAGAAGTAGAGAATGATGGTTGATATATTGCTAATTGTAGGATGAGATGTGATAAGGTTACTGACTTCAAATTAAGAACTTTGAATCGATACAAAAAATGGTTAACACAATGACAACATGTTCATCATACCCTGTGTACCCGATCATACCCGATCTACTAACGAGTTTATTTATTTACAACTTGGAACACATTAACCTTCTTTATATACTCATCCTATGAAAATTCTCACCTGCCGGGACTAAAAGGGTTAATTTCACACAGGTTGTTATATCGCCTCTAAACAGTACGTTTTAACTAATGAAACTGTAATCTTTTAAGGACATCAAGAACCACCTCAAAGCGATTAAGGCTAAGCGCGCACTTGAGACTTTTGTCTCGGAGACAGAGACAAAATTGTCTCCCTGGCTATTGCAAGAAGCTAGAGCGCGCGCACAGGCGACGAGACACTTGGCTCATTGCCAAGAATCTCACGATTGAAATACATAGCTTTCGAGTGACCTAGTGTTATAGTCGCCGGCGACAAAAGTCTCTAGTGCGCGCTTAGCCTAAAAAAGTCGCAAACGATTCCGAACGATTTGTCACCTTCCTCCCCGACGATTCGGACAGAAAGGGCGCGTCCGCAGAACGCGAAAACTTCGCAGATAATTATCGCTTCATTATCAACCTAATGATCATGGAGACAGAAAGAAATTAATAGGTTAATGTTCCTTTCCACAGAGCAAGGTCGCGTCCGTGAAGGAACTCGCAATCTTTTTCCAAATTTTGGAAGATCCCTTTCCATTCGAAGGAATTACTACACCTGAAATAAGCGACAGAGTTACGAGGGATGCCAAGGAACTTGTTCTGATGACGACCGGATTCTTACGCGACAGAAGAGGATGGTGAATCTCCTATCTGGACGAGTGCTCGTCTTATCTTTATCCACCTCTCGGATAAAACGTGTGGTTTTTAATGAGGTGCAGCGTATAAGGACTAAGGAGTGATGTTCGGTATTAAGGCTTGTTCAGAAGTAGGAGTTTATGGACGTTTTTTACTGTTTGGTTTTTGCTTTAATTGAATCACGTATGCCTTTTTCATTGGCTGGGTGGAAACCACAGGTTATTTTTGCAAGTTAAGAGCTTATAGGGTGGTTCTTATAGAGATTATTTCACTCTTTATTCATATGATGTTATTATTTCTCTCATATTTTATGCTCCTTTTGTCCTCTAAAGTTTTTTGTTGCAAGAATTAACCCATTCTTTCTTAGTACCACATATTTCTTTATCATCTTTTGGTAGCAAATTTCGTCATTTACATATTCCGTCTCAATTAGCAATTAGTAGTTCTTCCCATATATAGCCGGAAGATTTTAATTTTTTAATGAGTGAGTGAAATAATTCCAGTTAGTGACAAAAATAGATAATATAAAATCGTCTCGTTAGTAAAATCGTTAGTGATAAAAAGTCTGAAATTAGAATTACCCGAATCGGACAGTAATTGGAAGACATGAATAAAAAAACAAAAGGTAAGAAAGCCATTTGTAGATAGCAAAAGGAAATCTTCCAGCTAAAGTAGAATTGACAGCTATGAGAAAAGCTTCAATCATGATATTGTAACCTACATGAAAAAATCCCTTTTTCTTAAAATTTAAACATAGCTTTTAGTTTTAATTTTTTTAAATCTATAAATATAATGTTTCAAAAGGACCAACAAACGACTTTTTCTACGCACATTTGAGTTCACATTGAGTCCAAGAATATTATAATATTGCAAAAAATAAAAATAAGTACTACATATTAATAAGCAGAAAAAAGTTCCACAATTGGTATATATTTACTACATTGACATACTAATTAATGTTTAAGAAACATCTTATTCTTATCTAGTATGTATTAGTTAATAATTTGGAAAGTTCTTGGTTTTATAAAAACACGGAACTTTGATATTATATAGCCCATCTCCTCATAAGAATAGTACTTATCATTGAAATGTTACCATTACCATTATCTCGTTGTCATAAAATTATTTTGACAACTGACACATGATAGATAATTATTCTCCTATCTTAATGTCCCAAAATGGTTTAATGGAGCTGAATTGTAATAATTATGTAATTCATACATATTATTACAAAAGAATGGATGCTTAAATTTTGTTTTAATTTTAGTGAGAGTTAAACCATAATGGTTTACATCTTTATGTCTCCCTCCTAAACAATGTGTCAAGTTAATCTCTACCAAGAAGTTGTTGAGGTCACTGTTAAAACGACAAAAATAAACATGTCTTGTTAACTAACATTGAGTCGTATGTTTAAAAAAAGACAGCCCCTGATTTTGGATGCATCTTAATGAATCTTGAATGTGTAAATGCAACTTATCTGCAATTATACTAGTTGACATCTATCTTTGTAATATACTGTATCTTCCTTACAAGGAAGTGTATTCTAGTATATGCCTTAGGGAACTTAAACCTTAAAAAGTTATGTTGTTGTTGTTGCTTATCCTTAGAATATCTGACATTTGTCAGATCAACTCCACCAAGTTGTTGACCGCCAAAAATCGAGTTATAAGCATATTATATAAGTTATACTATATATAAATAAGTTAAAAAGTTATAGCATTATAGATTGTGCTTAATCCTAACAAGAATCAAGAATCAGTATTACCATACGCTTTTCTAATTAGATAATTTTTAACAACATGAGATTACCTAAATACTTATAACAAAACTATTAAAGCTTTATTATTAAATGAATTATAATCATACAATTATGCCACAATTCTAAAATATGATATCCATAAGAGAAGAACCCCTCTAACTAATGGGCACAGTCGAAGGGGTGGGTACACACAAATCTGACAACCACAGACGACTTCATCGGAAGGTCGATCCCAAACGACATGATGGAACAACCCATAATGGATTCCTCTCGTGATCCCCAACGACCCTTAATTGGAGGGTACATCACCCGAACCTACCTACGCCGGAATCGAAAATGAATATCATAACACCTGTTGTTGCAAAAAGAGGGCCTGGCCCAAGTTCAATGGGATCGCCGATTAAACCCTTCATTAGATGCGTATCGCCGTGTTTTAAGGCGGGATATACACTGTTGTAAATCGGAGCAAAGATACCGATGTGTTGGGTCTTTAATTAAGCGAGGGGAGTTGTGTATGTGGTGGAAAGGGATGGATTGTTTGTTGATATGTGTAATTATTTTCCTGGTTGAGACACGGGAAGTGCTGTTCTTCAAGGGATGTCGTCTGTTTCCACGTGGGAGGGGATGGTTTTGGTGTTTGTGTGGGTTTGGAGCAGGATGTTTTTTTTGCGATGCTGTCAGTTGTATTGAACAGTTTTGTTTTGTAAACTCGATTTGAATGCATTAGGTTTTTTTGTGTCAGTAGGTGTTTTAAGGTCTTTGTTTTTAAGGAATGAGTCATGTAAGAAATGAGGTATTCTCACGGTTTGGGATTAAATTTTATTTAAATAGTAGATAAAAAACCATGAAGAATGACGTTTACATCATGTATTTTCGTAGCCTAGTTTCTGAGATATAAATTTTTGAAATTTCGTTTTTTGTTTTGGCACTTTCGAATCACAAATCATGCGCTGTGAGGTCACATCCAATAGGAGCCCGTTTTCTGATCACGTGAAAACAGAAAACACAATGGTTTTCATGCGCTGTGACGTCACATCCAATAGAAGCCCGTTTTCTGATAACGTGACTTTTCTGAAGTTTTGGCAAAAATAAAATTGAATTTGAAATGATTTGAAACGCATTTTTGAACTTAAAAATCAGAAATTTTGGAGTTTTAAACCATAATGTATCGAAAAAATATAAAATCAAGCAAATCCCTCACTCATGCAAATACCTCATTGCTTGAATATTAGGCCAGGTATAAAAATTTGATGTTAAATAATTGTATTGTGTTCAAAGATATGATGTAATACGTCGACCTGGAACTGGTTCTTCCTACAAAAAATCCATAAAATAAATAAAAGTACAATTTAACTTAAAAATCTTAATATGTTTTCCTCATAAACGCACTCTTTAAACCTAGAAAATAAATTTTCTACAGGAAAATTTAGAGTTTAAATTGTGTTTTATACCTTGTGTTGGGTTTTTCCTATTGAAAGTATAAAAATTTCTTTAAATCATTTACCAGGTTGGGACAAACTTTTTTTTGTGAAAAAGGTTTACATTTAAAATCGCAATTTTGTAATTGTGAAGAATTACATAGTTCCTTAATGGAATTTTTTTATTTCATATGAGGAATTTTCATTTCTAAAGTTAATTTAAAATGTTTATTTAAAACTGTTTATTTTGGATTTATTACAAAAAAAGTTTTATCTTGAGAGAAAAAATTATTCCTCGTTACTAGTTCGATGTAATTGACCAGTAAGATATTTTAAGGGGTGTAAAGATTAATATCTGCAAATATTTAATGCTTTAAAGTATTAAATGGACCTGACTATCGGTGCAAGGAAACTTAGGTAATTAGAAAAATTATAAACTTAATTTAATTAAAGATTCCTAGCTATTTAGCTAAGCAATCATTAATCATGATACCTTGAAATTTTTATCTATGTATTTTTCATTTCTTATATTTATAGTTATGAATTGATAAAAAATATCATTATTAGTCCAAAAAGTACCTTCACTTCCATCTTAATTTATCAAAAAGCTATTTACAGGTATACTTATTAAAGTTGTTTACATGAACCAATAAAAATAAAAGTTTCTTCAATTATCTACTCAATTGGCATTTTAAACTTGTGTGTCTTTAAACCAGATTAATAAAATAATTGACTTAGTAAGCATGATAATAAAATCTAAATCAACTTAATAATCAGAAAATTAACTTTCTTAAATAACAAAAAATATTAAATAAAAAGGAACGAATAATAAAAAAATAAAGAAAATGATATTACGTATGAAACTAAAAAGGAGAAAAGCTCAAAGTAACTATAAAGGATTTTTAAGTCATACAGATGTTAAGTTATAAATTCTTGAAATAACTCAATTTAAGATGACTATTAGTTAATAAAAATTCATATAATTTAAGCCAGATTATTTAAGAGCATTATTATTATTATTACGTGTATAAGATACACGATAAAAAAAGCTAGAAAAAGTAAACATAAATGCTTTTAGGAAAATTTGGGAATTGCAAAAGAAAGAAACATAAAAAACTCAAACTAATTGATCCAAAGAACTTATTTCCAGAAGATTCTTTAAAATACCTTTCCAGTCCCTTGTAAGCAATAAATCTGACAAAAGGAATCCGTATAAATTAAGTCCTTGTCATTACGAAGCGTCGGTATTTACGGAGGGATGTCGCCTCTTTTGAAAACTTCTCACCATAAGAAGAGGACACAATTCCTTTCCCTGAATCCCAACGTGCATTGAATTCCCAGGACCTTTATTACCCCATGCTTTGTCGGATAGGCCCGATTCTTAGCAGATAAAACCTCAATTACACATCGTTTCTCTTCGGCGCATGACCTTACTGCGGAAAAAACCGAAAACTGCAATTTGTGCGCCGTAACAAGATAATGACAACTCCGGGTTCGGATTGCATTTCCATTTGCACCTCCGAGTTTCCAAATGACGCGAATCACGGACGGTTTCTTCGCCAGTTTTTTTTGTGGCGTTGTTTTTTGGCGGCTTATTTATATTCCCTCATTGGTTCCCATTAAAAACAAATCGCGCCCAATGAGTTAGCCCGTTTTAAATCAATATGAATCTCCCCAGGACGCCAATTTGGCTTCCGTTTCAAACTGGGTTGCCCGTTGGGTTGTAAATACGTAGAAAAACGCGCGACTTTCGTTGGCATGTTTTCGTTTGGATTAATTAGCCGGGAATTGTATATCTTTTGGAAGGACAATTCGATCGACAATTGAGATAAATCGAAGTGAAAACTTCTTGGTTTATTCATGATGGGGGTATTCGTTTCATATTTATGAATCATTCCACAGTTTTTAGTGTTGAGGATGCTGTAGAGATAATACAAATGGAACAAACAATGATGAATAGGTTTTTTAACCTTGCTTCTTGTTTTTATACTGGTTACATCATAATGCCAATTTTATTTTTATTTAATTATCTATCTCTTTCCCGATTTCTTTAAGTAATTAACATCTTGTCAAGTCAAAAATATTTTCGGAGAAAGTTAACACATACCTTTATATTTTCTTTCACACTATTTCTTATTTTATAAATGGGTATGGTCACCGCAAAGGCCATAGTCAAATATTAACCATTTTACTGACTACATAAATGTTTGTTTAAAATTAATCATAAAATATTAAGAAAATTTTTAAGCAACAATATTTTGTTCATTCTTAAGAGAAAAAGTTTATTAAACTCAAAAATAAAATTTGTTAATATCATTTACTTTAAACATAAATCATATCTGAGAAAAGATGTTACAAAAATCAAGAGATCTTTCTCAATAACTCTTTATTATAATGAACATTTTTACAAGAAGTCCCATAATTAAGTTCTTTCTAAGCTCTAAATAATAAAGTATTGTTATTCGGCATAAAAAAATATAACATTGGTAACGATAAGAAGGATTAAACTAAACAGAGATTACTTTTACCCTCATATCCCGAAAGGAATCTTAGAAGAAGTAAATAAATTCATATTAGATTCTAATTGTGGTTTATTTCATTGCAATATTAACACACGGACACTTTTATGTGATAAGATCACGAAAGAGATATTCATCACGTCAAATCGTTTTTCATATCTCCTTATTTACATATTAAGAAACAAACATAGCTTACTCATTAACAGTTTAAATTTTTCTGCTTCAGGCTGTATATTTATGGAACACGGTTATTAGAGAGTGCCTTATGGTTTAGGTTGCCTTGGCATCCACCAGTCATATTTTGTATTGAAAACTACCGATTAATTGTCTTTTAAAGACCTTGAACAATTTATAACCCTCTAAATGTTGTTAAATAGTTATACATAATTCATAAATGCGCATCAAATTATGCCCTCTTGTGAATTTTATGAGATTTTGTTAATGATATCACTGGTCAACACTCATTTTGATGGAGGGAATATTAAAGCTGTTTTTATATATATTTGACCTCCTGATTCCGAATATGACATCCGTTTTTGCTCATCAGCTCTAGTTTTTAAGATATTCCAAAATTAAATTTTTTCACTTTTGACCTACCTTTTATACAATATGGTGCTATAAAAATGACTTAAAAATAAAAAACCTAACCACCCAAGGCTTTTCCTATTCCTTAGGCTCCCAATAGATAGTGTATAAAGTTTCAGCCCCCGAAGTTAATTTAAAGGGGTACCTATAGGGCCCTAAAGTTGAAAAAAAGTCGAAAAATTGGTCTTTTTTTCAAAATTTTTAAAAAATATTTTTGAGTTTTCTAATTTGATAAAACTGGCTAATATATGTTTTTTAGATTTTATTTAGACCGCTAAAAATATTTTTACTTTAAAACTGCACCTCTTTAGAGCGATTTTTTAGTTTTAAGGCGAGAATTAGGGTCATTTAGCTCAAAAACGCTTGGTACCAATAATGGTGGTTGAAACGAATAAATTTCGAATTTTTCAGAAGCATGTCATCAAAAAAGATGTCCTTTAATGTAAAACTGAATTTCACATCATAAAGATCAGTAAAACAGTAGAAGCTCCTCTCGAGCTTTCAAGCCCTAAAATTTGAAAAAATTGGAGAAATGCTTTTTTCACTGATCTGTATCATATGAAATTTCAGTTTTATATCAAAGGACATCTTTTTTGATGACTTACTTCTGAAAAATTCGAAATTTATTCGTTTCAGCCACCATTATTGGTACCAAGCGTTTTTGACCCTTATTCTTGCCTTAAAACTAAAAAATCGCTCTAAAGAGGTGCAGTTTTAAAGTAAAAATATTTTTAGCGGTCTAAATAAGTTCTAAAAAACATATATTAGCCATTTTTATCAAATTAGAAAACTCAAAAATATTTTTTTTAAAATTCTGAAAAAAAGACCAATTTTTCGACTTTTTTTCAACTTTAGGGCCCTATAGGTACCCCTTAAAATTAACTTGGGGGGCTGAAACTTTATACACTATCTATTGAGAGCCTAAGAAATAGGAAAAGCCTTGAGTGGTTAGGTTTTTTATTTTTAAGTCATTTTTATAGCACCATATTGTATAAAAGGTAGGTCAAAAGTGAAAAAAACTTAATTTTCGAATATCTTAAAAACTAGAGCTGATGAGCAAAAACGGATGCCATATTTGGAATCAGGAGGTCAAATATATACAAAAACAGCTTTAATATTCCAGCCATCAGAAAAAAAGTTTTTTTTTGTAGACCAGTGTAATTCATGGAACTAGCCGCATAACCTACCGCAACTTGTACAAGTCGAGTCCATCCCTTAACCTCACGAACATTAGTTTCACATTTGCTGTTTATCTTTTTGCACTTCGCAACATCGTTGTACCAGTCAGAATTTGATGACATGTTCTAGAAACAAACATGGGTGTTGATAGACAGAATGTATGAAATAATAATGTGATGATAGCTTAGATAAGTATTAGTTGTCAACTGTGGAAGATTCTTCCGGTATTTAGTTTTAACGGCAATCAATATTATCCTCACGTTTTAGTTAAATTGAACTATCATTCTGATGGGTTTCAGGCTCAGTCTGGTCAAAAGTTTAGTCTGGTACAACTTAACTAACGGTAGTTAGAATTCCATTATTAAACAACACACATTTTTTTTAATAGTTTGGATCATCAATGGACGTTAACTTCATAGTAGTTCAGGTTCAAAAAAACCCTGACCGCCAATGTTTATTTAAGAATTAATAAAATGTAGTATCTTTTGGGATTTTTATAAAACTAGTTGACAAGCTTCTGCATTATAATTTGTAACACACTAGATGACTAGACTGTAGAAGAAACTAGATAAAAGAAGAAACTTAAGAATTTCGACGAACAAGAACAAGATAAAAGTTTTACATTCCAGCAAGTCTTTCTCTAATCTAGAATTGAAGTAAAATAAAAAAAACGAACATGATTCTATCTGATCAAAGTCAGGTTATAAAACGTTCTGGATGAAGTTCCCAGTGGCATATTTGTTGACCGTTCTTCATTTATAATCAAGAATAGATTTACGGAATGGGACGATTCGGCGCGGCCGTTTGGGCGCGGCCGATTTGGCGCGGCCGTTTGGGCGCTGGCCGTTTCGGCGCGGGCCGTTTGGGCGCCGGCCCGTTTCGGCGCGAGACAAAATTTTTTTCTTCGAATTTTCAGAAGGATTATTTGGTACTCAAAGATCTGTAAGATGGATTTGACTACAGCCATATTTTAAAAATCTTAATGATTCTAAAGACCCGTTACCTAGAGTTTTAGCCTAGATTCTTTCAGAAAATTTTCACCATTTATCATTACCCCTGGGGCTTAGAATCACCAAGATTCAGGCGATGCCATTTACTTAAGGAAACACCGCCCAAAACTGGTGCTCTTATGCCCGTTTTATTATACCCAAGACTTTCCTTAAAATATTTTCATTTGAAATACGCTTCTTTTGACATTTTTAAAGGTTTTTACCTTCCTACATGTCGATTGGCGGTAGTAAAGTACGTTTCTGAGGGTAACATTACATTCTTAAATTATCTCCGTCCTAAAAAAAAGTTTTTGGTGTACGGTTTTTCCAGAGAAAAACTTTTTAATTACTGATCCGTATAAAACATTTTTCGTATCAAATTGTTCGGATTCTTTTGAGGATGTGCCATAGGCAATTAGAATTTCGAAAAAATTCTCAACTTTAAAGTATTTATATTTTTTTAGTTTACGGATAAGGTTGCAGATACAAAGAGAGAACTGTCAAACAACTTATTATGCATCCAATCACAACAACCAATTTACGCCATTTTTTACAGCGAAACAAATTTTTCCACGCTTCAAAAATGTACTTTAAAGAACACTTTACGAATTAAATATCCTTCAAAGACTAATAAAATTATTCTAAAAACCTAATTGTATGCTATTTAATACTAAAATTTTACATATTTTGTCTGAATCTTATCGGTTAACCATCGGCCAGGTTAGCCATGTATATAGGACCGTAAATAATTGAATTAAAAAGAGTTGAGATGGCTAGGGGGTATAAGCAGCCCTGAACCATTGGAGGAACATTCTTTTCGCAACATTAAATCCCTTATCTTGTTATTTCTCCTGAAACATCGAAATAACATTTCTCGATGTAACCATTTAGAATGCTTCATCATCTCACCTGATTCTAAATAAAAGCTTACAGAGTATCACAAAACTTTGATATTTTTCTTCGAACGAAACCCAAATGTGATAGAATTCAATCCCTGACTTTCTATTGACAAACCGCCCTTATGCATGTATTCCTCAGTTTTTAGAATCCCCACTCTTCTCAGTCAGTATACGCCTAAACCACCGTGAAAACGAAAACGTCAAAGGCGCATTTAACAATCGCTTTCATACAATCTATGTGAGTCCAAATTAAACGTGTCGAATCATTGATTGATAGCAATCTTTTAAATAAGCCTCTCGAAGAAAAGTATGATCTCGGGAGTGAAGTTAATGGATCACTATATTCCTTGTAAAGACACCCAAAAACCATCCATTTGGTTGGACAGCGGAAAGATTTATTTCCTTCGCACGTCCCGAATAACCGTGCAAAACCTAGAAATGAAGAAGCGAAGTGAAAAAATGTCGTTTTTTGTGTTTAGTGATGACGCATGCTTTCCATCGAGTATTTGCTAGTATAGATACAAACAATTCTTTCAAAGGGGAAGGACCTGAATAAGTTATTCATAGCCAATCGGAGAGCGGATGCTGAAACGTTTCATCAATCTTTTATTATTTTTTTGAAAGGAGAAGATTAATTGACATACCCAAAAATACTTAACACTCCCTAATTGCTTTCTGCCGGGTTTAAGCCATCTAAATGAATAAGATAAACACTCGGATGCTCTGTCAATATGGACTTGGTGGTGATACATTTATCATGCTCCGAATTTAGACAACTTATAATGCAGTCTTTGCCAATTTCTAAGGGTATGGTGAACTTAAACAGAAAGCTTTTACATGTTATTTATTTGGAATGGCATCTAGTCGATAGTACAAAATGCAAAATATTAACGTTCAAAAGCAAAACTATGTTATAAATGAGCATTCTTATTTCGATCCATAACTATACCTAATAACCTAATATTACTATACCTAATACCACCCTTTGCCAACCGTATGCCCGAGGGTACCATGGCGCCCGTCGATTGGTCTAGGAAGGTGCGACCACTGCTTGTGCTCAACGGTATAATATTTCAGTTTTCCATTATCCCATAAAATTCTATGCAATTTTTTTCTTGCTTTTTCAATTTGTTTGCTACAAAAGAATATTTTGTGCATTATATGTAGTGGGTATTATTAACTATGTCCGCCATCTATAAATTTATCTTCAAAAAATAAATGGTGCCCGCCATTCGACCGATATTCTGGTATATGCTCTTTGGTACAAAAAGTTTGAGGACCCCTGCATTTCTATAATGTCACTATCACTTTGTTTCCAAACCAAGACAATTCTTAAAATTGAGAAATGATCATCTGCATACAAAATCCTTTCTGAGAATACAATGAGGAACTAGTTTCATTGTTGAAATTTAAATTTCTGGTCATTTTCAAAATAAATATCCCATAGTAGTTAATCACTTCCCATCAGCAGACATATTTTACCAAAGTAAGTACTAAAAGAGGCCCACTCCCCAAGTTGAGACCTTCGTCATAAAAATATCTCCACCATCAGCAAAACGATTTTTTTAACCATTAGATATATTTACCCTACTACCGACAAATGACAAAAGCTTGGTTCAGTCAGAGGAAAAAAAATTGGATCTTTTCTATGAAGTTTCACGAAAAACTAATTGTAATTCTTCTTTTATATTTCTTTAAAATTACAAGCCTTACAACTACAATGTTCTCTCCTTATTAATATTGTACTCATGCATAGAGTTTAAAAAATAAACCATCATGCATCTGTATTTATACATTGATAACACTTAAGTATCGAACATACACAAAATACGTATTTTAATACTTAAATTGTTAAACTTTTACTAATCCATCTGATAGCACTACCTAAAATTGTGTCCCTAAATAATGGCCCAAAAAGAGCACCCAAATCGCATACCGGTACATCAAGACCTAATAAATCTTATCAATTGGTGCTAATCACCCACATGACTATTCGAATAACGTTTGTGTAGAAAGATGTGTTAATTGCCCCGTAACCTCCCCCTTAATTAACAACAGTGACGGGTCACACACTCGCATTATAACGCTAACATCCCCCCGGCGTCTATTTCAATTACCGTGTGCCTCAATTACAACCTGAGAGCACCCAAGATCCAGGTCGATCTCCCTTCTGGCAGTCAGGATGATTCATCCCGTTTCGTCAAGAACACAATCGAGCTCCACTGACATTTCCTCAGCAGTAATCAGGAGGTAACAATGGCAGATCCTGGTCAGATATGACAAGAATCGGCCAAACTGCCCTTACACCGTGTTTAGAGCTGTTATTTTGCCTTCCATACCTTGGGTGGCTAATTCCCGGTGCAGTAATTTAGAAACGATTAAGAGGGGAAAAATAAGGTGCCGATGACACTGTCTGATTAATATTTGATGGATGACGCGCATATGCTTTTTAATTTTCGGACGAGTCGCGTTTTGTTTTCGGATGTGTTGAGATGACAAACGTCGCATTGAACGCAGCTTTTGTCGTTACAAGTTTGTTTGGACTTATGCTGTGACAGGGAGTGATCTACAAGACGTATTGCTCCGAGAAGGGTTTTTTTGCTGTCGCGCATGCCAAGTATATCTTTTTAAATTGGGAGGTTGAGAAATTAAGCTGTCATTTGTTGTCTGCCTTCACTCTGGGCTTGAAAGTTATATTTGAATTCAGGTAACCCTCTTCGCAGATTCTAGTTTTGTTTGTGAGTACCAGGGAACTATTAGAAAATCAAACAAGCTCATTTTAATTATAGAGATTTATAACCTGCTAGTAATTAATGTCATGTAGGTATTTTAGCACTGGTGAAAAATGAATGATTAGGTACATCATCAAACATATTAAGATTTGTTGATATCGATAATTGATGCTGTCATAAAAGAATTGAAGATAATTAATCATTTGGATCTATATTTAATCAATAAATTATATAATCTTCATTTCGACATAGTTATCTAAAACAGCAAAATTAAGCAATTCAATGAAGTTATTTCATTATTTTAAATGTTAAATATCATTATTACTCTAGGTTAGGGTGGCCCAAAAAACTTTTTTTACAGGTAGAGTTCTGGGCACCCTCTACTTTTTTTCGAACAGCTAATAGAAGCTCACAGCCAAATTTCAACTCTGTATTCAAATTAGAAGTCGATGACCAAGAGGAGTGAAAAATCCAAATTCGAATATTTTTATACAAAACAACTAAAAAACCAAAGATCAAACCCTCTCATTTTGTTCATGATTTTTTATAAGAAACTATTAACGTTATATAAATAATGTTCCAGCTTTTGTTTTTTATCACCTTTATTTTTTTTGTAGTAATTTTCTAATGTCCGAAGAACTTTTGTAAAGTTGCTTTTCCTGTATTTTTAAAAAGCTAATAACTCTAGAACTATACAACTTTAAAACCGGAAATTAGTCCCATTTTGTTTTTTAATTTTTTGTCTTTGATTTAATGTGAATCATGACCAGCATTTTCAAAAGTTTTTTTCAAAATTTAAAAAAAATGACAAAAAAATTTATTGAAAATTTTTTTGATTTGACATTTTTTGCATGTTTTAAGTCATATGGACACCCTCAAGCGAGTTTGTGAATTTTCCATGAGTGAATCGCTCTTTCTGTATAATTTTAGGGATAGTTTAGGATTTGGGGTTCTCAAACTTTTTAACATAGCGACCCACTTTTGAGAAACAAAATCTAATGCGACCCACCGACTTCAGTTAATTATAATTAACTGAACTGAGATAATTATCTCATGCCCCCCACCTAAGTTTAACTTCTCTGACTGGGGGTAGTTCAACTATTTAGTTACAACAATAAATTATTACGTGCACGTATTAGAAGAGAAATTAACTTTTTGGATATTTCTAAGTAAAAATTTGAATTTTAGCGTTTTAAATAGTTTATTGTGGGCTAACAATGATCCCCAAAATAAAAAGGGGGTCTAGGGGTCCTCCCCCAGAAATTGTTTTAAAATTTGACCCTTAAAAACACGGTTTTAACTTGTTTTTTAGCAATATGGGATAAATTGCAGTTGTATCATTTCCTAAGAAAATTCTTAAAATTTGCATTGCTCCCCCCAGTGTGGATGGGGAGAAACACTGAATATTTTTTAAAATCTTATTTGAATAACCGACTAGATTTGCATTATCGGCACATTAAAGTGACACACATAGTACGTTTTTACATTAATTGCCTTTTCCATTCAACACCAAATAGTGTAGTTTTTCCTCAAATTTTTATTCTTTTTACTGTATGGTAATTTGATAAATTTCTAAAACTCAAATAATAGTTTGATAATTCAAAATTCGATAACACGTTTGTAAAAATTTTAAAAAGGTACTTCTGAAAAATACATATTCTGAAAAATTTAAATCTTCTCGCGACCCACCAAAAACTGACTGGTGACCCACCAGTGGGTCGCAACCCACAGTTTGAGAAACTCTGGTTTAGGGACTTATACCTAAATTTCAAATATTTTTATTTTTTATACATGATTAAATTTTATTTTCAACTTTAAATTTGGTAGTGATGTTCATTTTAAGAGTTAAAAGGATTTTAATATTTTTTCAAAAAAGTTTTCAAAAAATTTTCTCATTAAATTTTTTTTTCACTTTTTTAAATTTTGAAAAAAACTTTTTGAAAATGATGGTCATGATACACATTAAATCAAAGACAAAAAAATTGCAAACGAAGTGGGACTAATTTCAGGTTTTTAAGTTGCATAGTTTTAGAGTTATTAGCTTTTTAAAAATGCAGGAAAAACAACTTTACAAAAGTTCTTCGGACATTAGAAAATTACTACAACCAAAATAAAGATGATAAAAAAACAAAACCTGGAACATTATATCTATAACGTTAGTAGTTTCTTATAAAAAATCATGAACAAAATGAGATGGTTTGATCTTTGGTTTTTTAGTTGTTTTGTATGAAAATCTTCGAATTTGTACTTTTTCTCTCCTCTTGTTCATCGTTTATAGAGCCCAAACTTTGCCTGAATAGTTTTCTCTGTAGGTCTAAAAAATTGAGGGGATACCGTGACAATTTCATAACACTTTATTTTTCCCATAGAAAAGGGGGCCACCCTACTCTGGGTGTAAGATAAGATACAAAATTCAAAATTAGCAAAACGAATAATAATTATATTTATTAAAGAAAATAATTTTTAAAAGTAGCGAATAGTTTTATATTTTTATATGCTGTTATATAAATTTAATCTCAAATAAAAATATTTAAATTAACATATTTTAAATTTTACTGAATTAAGAATACGTATTTCCTAACTAGGCTAAGAAGTCTGCCTATTAATATTTTTAGAGATCGTTAACATAACTTTATGAAAACATTTAATTTAACATTTTCTATAATTTAAACCAAAAATAATATATTTAAAATAACTTTAAACACGATACCACTATTTTATAAACTTAAAAGTTTAAAAAAACTGATAAATACTTCGAAAATTTTGAGTGAGTTTTTAAGGTTTTTAATAGATATTTTATAAGGTATTACGATTCATTTTGAGATATTTCATACATGAGAAAAAGTAAAGATAAGTTTTTATAAAACTTCCGGTTCAATAACTGGTCATAAATATTTCACTCTCCATGAATTTTATAATTTTTATATCGCATTTGATTGATTTTATAACTTCCTGTCTATGACAATAATTGACTAAGCATAACGTTTATCTACTCCTGTAGGTGGAACTTCGTTCCAAAATAAAGTCCATTTTAAACCATGGTAGTTAAAAAACCGTTTACCGTTAACAAATAGTCTCTTGAAAACATGAAATAAATCTAACTCTTAATTAGTGTTCAGAAAAATACACAGATCTCAAGCTCGGCATGAAGCCCGTCTTCTGAATCCTTCTCATCCCAAACTTCATTGTTGGGTTTTTTTGCAGTCACTTCCGACTCGATGGTGGCGCGAGAAAAAAAGGCACATTATTTATTGCCCACAACAGGCGTGCCCGATATAGCAAAACGAAACGCATGTAACTTTCGCGTTTGACAGCGGTCTGAGATCTGCACAGACAAGCAGCCTAAACACGATGCTTGTCAATCAGAGTGGCATGTAAAAGAGGATGAGAATGGGGAGAAAAAAAATCACGCGTTTTTGCTCTCGCTATCTTTTGTCGCTCGTTAAAGTCATGTCCAGCCTGGACTTAAAAAGGTGTTGGGAGAGATATTGATAGAAGGCTGTAGTTTTTTTTATTAAATGTTTGTGGTAAGATTAAGTGGATTCTGGAATTCCTTTTTGCTTTGGTATTTGCGTTTAATGCGAAAACATTTTGAGGAATGTGAATTATGAGACACTATATTTTTTTTCAGAAGGAAGAAAGGAGAGAGAAGTACTAGAAGGTAACCCATTTTGTCGATACGAATAGAGAAAATATGCATGAGTTACAGGCTAGTAATGCTAGAAAAAAATACCCAGTTTTTAAAACTTAAATGTTATCAGTGAGAGAGTATCCTTAAATTGTTTGAAGAAAATTACAGAAGATAATGAAAAAAATATACATAAAAATTAACAAAAATGAACATTATTTTTTACAAACTCAGTGATATTAATATCAAAAAGTCAGTAGAAACGTAGTTAATATCGATAACCATAAAATTTGTGTACTAAATTGATGTAAATACGGCATTCATTTTATTTTTAAGTATTTTTCAGTATGATTATTGATTATATAATAGGATACACCTATTAATAAATGCCAGCTGATTGGAGATTGATGGTAAAATAAATGCCGGCACCCAATTGCAACCAATTGAAAATAGGCTTTGTTAGATCATCATCTTAATTTACCTATCACTCCTAAAAACAGATATGAACATAAATAAAAAGCTAATTCATTTAAGTTCAAGCCAAATTTTCTCTACTAAAATTACCTTCAACTAAAATATGAACTCTCAATCACAATTCGAATCAATTTTCGAATCAGATAAGCAATATAAAATCAGCCTTGGTTTTTTTTTAAAGAAATCCTTAACGCGCAAACACTACCTTCTTCCTTGATTAACCCAATCATTCACACAATTTTTTTTCAAATTTAAAATTTAAAAGAAATTAAAAACAGTAGAGGAGATTGCGTTTGAATTTCATAGTAAATTAATATCATAATTTTAAACAGGAAAAAATCAATTCAGAAAGAGGAGGCAAATGCATAAACTTTGTAAATTCAATTAAAGCTTTTGCAACCATTTTTATTTCTCACTCAATCAATTTTAGTATTGATTTTTAAGTTTATATAACAACGGCAATGTTTTTTTACTAGGGTACTATGCATGATGTGTTTAAAAAAGAAAAGAAAACATGAGAACAAAGTTTTAAACATGTTCAGGATATTTGATCGTTAAGAAGATTTTATTTTTTTAAGAGTAAAAAAGTTACCTATTGTCCGTAGAATTCGATTATGCCTTTTTTAAATAATTAAATTGAGTGGGAAAAAATTAAAATATTTACGATCTTGGTAAGTTTCGTAAGAAGAGCTAGAAGTTTTGTAGAAGGTCCCAAGTTAGAAAAGTAGTATTGAAGATTATAAGAAGTATTGAAATCATCTAATAACAAATAAAGAAAGGGATCACACTGGACCCTTCTACCTTGCTAGTGAAAACTTAAACTTGCTAAAAATAATACGCGGTGTATAAACTGGCCTGGAATAGTTTATGTTATTGCTAGCATTTTATACTAGACATCAACTTAAGTTGAACCTACTACTTCACTAACAAACAGAGTATTTCCCATCGCGGCGTCTGAATTTCGAGTGAAACAAAGAACGTCGATTTTAAGATACGATTATTTCGTTAAACCCTTGTATCAACAGTGTTTTTTAATCACAATTAGCGTATCGAAATTCCTCCTATCAACCAAACAGGCTTTGTGTTTACTCACTTTTTCCTTACGCGTAGTGACGTACTGTGTTCAGGAAACGTTGCTGTGAAGTATAGTGTGATTGAATCCATGGGTGATTCCCAAAATAGGGGAGAATTTCTGTCTTTCAGCATATAAGAAATTTTTGAAGGTTTTCTAGCATTTTTGTTTTGTGAAATATGTTTGTCTTAATGTTATTCTTAATTTACATTGAAAAAATCACTCACTTTTCAGTTAAAAACACCTTAAAATAACAGAAAAATGTTCAAAATGTCATTAGCATGGATGTCCACAGCAGCCTCTGCCATCTCCATATCAACATTTTTGAGTGCTTGTATCATGTTAATAAGACCAAACAAATTTTATTCCTTGTTTAAATGAATCAATGAGATTATTTATCCAATAAATTTATTTTTAACATTGAAATAATAATACATAGAAAGGATTTAAAGTTTGTCCTCCATATTTGATTTCTTAAGCATGGCCATCTTTATTAGCTGATTTTGAATAATTATTTCATTTTCACTGATGGCAAGAGTGTGAAAAAAAATCAAGTTTTGGCCGGGCAACTATTAGCCATTTAACTTTAGTGTCAAAATAGAAGCATGTGCTGCATTTTTTGAATAGAAGTTAAATATCTGAAAAGTGCATCAATTGTATGTCATTAGAATGGATAATAATTTTAATGCTTATTTTATAATTAAAATTTTTATTTTACTGATTTGAATAGAACTTTTGTATTTTAAGAAGGCTATAGAAAGGAGCATTGTATTCTGATTATAAACTGGTTCATAATCTTATTTTAGTTGAAGTTTGTCATTAGCATGGACAGGTGCTAGTGTCATTAGCATGGTTTTTTCAGTCCATGCCAATGGCATAACAGCCATGCTAATGGCTCCTATGTGTTTAAATGTTACTTTTGGGTATTTTTTTTAAAACGTTGGTGTAGAGATTTGCTTTTGCATTAGTTTTATATTTATAAATATTATATTTTTTACCACTTCTAAAATGTGCATTATATCTCAAAAAATTACAGGACACGGTATCTCACAATGGTAATGACTAATGGTAATTATATTCACATAGTTAATAATAAATAATAGGTAAGGTATAATTATAGTCACAATGGTAATTTATATTATATATTATTAGAAAGATATTTATTTCATATCATTTTTGTCATTAGCATGGTTTCACTGTCATTAGCATGGATCATGAAATACTTTATATTTTTTAGTGAGTTTTTAAATATTTAGCTCTGCTGACTACAGGTAAAGTATACATGATAATACATTAACAACTCCTATTTTTTTCAGAATTTTAACTGCAAATTTTTTTTAAAATTTTATTTTTTGAAAAAGTCTCCTATTTTGAGAATCACCCCCCTATACAATTAAGAAAATCGAGTTTTCTAATTCAAGAAACTTTTAACACTTGACCCAGCGAAAAGTGAAGAAATGTATGAAAAACATAGATAACATTAATTAAATCGACCAAAAAACAACAAAAGTGAGGGGATATCCCAAAAAAATTTGGAGCGCGAATAAACGCGTCATCCAAAATCATCTTTAAACGAGTCACTGGAGCAAACCAACTCCCTCACAAGATCACATCACCCTAATAAAAAAAAGCCCTAATAACATCACTCTCTGGCACCATCTCGTTCCGACAGATCGGACAGCAACTCATCCTCCTTCTGCATCAAAAGCGAATCTCAGATGAACAGAGGACACCTGGTGGCCGATGATCCAACGATAACGAAGACAAAGACCCTCGCACGGGTGTTCGAATCCATCAGGTCTCTCGAAGAAAGCCCCCCGTGGCAGGGGTCACCACCCCCCAGCGGGGGGTGCGGTCTAAATACCATACCCATAGGGGGGGGGTTTATTTCAGGCAAGAAATAAAGATATTGGGGAACTTTACGATGGGGCCCCTCCAAATCATAACTGAAGGTCCCCTTTTGTCTGGCCTCGTTACGTCTCCGATTGTTGTTGGCTTTTAGTGTCTTCTAATCATAAACCCGAACCCTTTGGTGTATGTGATGAGTTATTAATCGTAAAAAGTTACAGGGATGGGTTTTGAGTGATTATTGTCCCTTCAGAATGACCAAGGTCAGGTGGGGGAGAGAGTGAGTGAGCAGCTGTCCCGTGAGGGGTAGGATAATGCCTTGGTGGAATTTTATGTCTGGACGTTGTGCGGCTCCATGGGTTCAATGGGTTTCAAGGTTATTGGGTGCATTTATAGACATGTGTGGGTGACATTGTATTATTTAATTTTATAGGGTTTTTTTCGTAGGGGGGTTGCAGCTTTTGGTTTAGTATGGCTTAAGTGGTTTGAAGGTTATTCCTCATATAGTGTTAATAATAAAAGTAGGTCATAAATGCCGAGTGTGAAATGTTTATGTTGTAGTTTTGTTAAAGGGGAATTTTCGGTATTGTCGAAGAATTCATTCCTGGTTACATGTCAGAGGAACAGATATATTGCTCTGTCCAATGTATTTAACCTTTTAAACGCCGCAATTCAAATTTCGATTTAACCTTTTAAACGCCGCAATTCAAATTTCGAATTAAATATTCTTATTTTTGGCTTAAATGGCTTGTTTCGTCATTACTAAAACCATTCTAGTCATGTTTTGGCGGAAAAAAAATCCTAAGTATGATTTTGAGGATGTTCCCAAATTTGAACATCGGCGTTTGGGGTGAAGTTTTTAGGGGGATTTCCAAAAGGCACATTTTTTACAATTAATTCAAATAAAATGATTGAAATCGGTTTCTACTCAATAATTATGAACATTTTAATGATCGTGGACGGTTTTTTCATTTTTATTATCCATACTTGGACGATTGAGCAACATTTTATAGATTTTCATTAGAAAAAATTGGCATATTTATTAGGTACGCTAAGCTTTTCCGTAAATTTTTCTTGCACTATGGGTAATATTTTGGTGTAAAAAATACATAAGAGTGTTCCCATGTACTTCAAAGCTAAACAGTTACGTTTCTGTGAGAAAAATTAGTTTTAATTACGGTTCTATACGGATATCTAGCATAAAATCCACTAATTGCAATCAATTCTAATTAGCTTTCAAAATTTATAATCATAATTATCTCCATTGGTTTATTAAAGCTGTGTTTCTCATGGAAGATTCCGAACTGAACCACATATATCTTACATCCATCTTACTTTAGAAGAGTGTTTTTAGATGTACACACTTATCCTTATTTTCAAAATTCTTCAATTTTATTCCTAAAATTTTTATGTATAAAAAGTACTTGAACAAAAATATGTACGCAAATCCTCAGAATCACTCCAAATATGCTCTTTTCATAACCCCTATTGACAATTACTGAAAATTAATCGATCGGGGAGTTAGAAATATATACATGTGTAAGAATCTGCTATAAAGATTTGGCATTTATTTCTCCATAAATCAGGTGAAAAAATAAAAATTACATATTTTTGAATTTAAAACATCATTCATAATCTGTTTAGATCCTTTGAGACAAAAAAGGTTCAAAAAATTAAAGAAAATAGGAAATAACTTGAGTTTTTGCATGTTATAAAAATCCCCTTAAATACTATACCCCAAACGCCGATGTTCCCATTTGGGAACATATACGTTGTATTGGTAATTACTCTCCAAAATTAGAATATGAAGCTATTCTGTCAAGCCAAATTGAAAGATGTGTACTTAAGCTACCTAAACACAGCAAAATTATTTAAAACTAAATTTATTTAAAATTTTCACAAGTTGAAACTTGTGGAACTTTTGGAAGAGCCAAAAATCTCTAATTTTGATGTAAATTCTACAAAAAGGATTAAATTGCACATGAAAAACTTTTGCATGTAAAATAACTTCATATCTTTGAGTTGCTTTCTACCAAGAATCAAATTCCTGCATGAAAAATTAAGTGGTGAAAAAATTCCTTAAAATGATGTTCCCATTTGGGAACATCGGCAGGTAAAAGGTTAATGGTTCTGATTTTTGGCTTAAATGGCTAGTTTCATCATTACTAAAACCATTCTAGTCATTTTTTTGCGGAAAAAAAATCCTAAGTATGATTTTGAGGATGTTCCCATTTGGGAACATCGGCGTTTGGGGGTGAAGTTTTTAGGGGGATTTCCAAAAGGGCCATATTTTACAATTAATTCAAATAAAATGATTGAAATAGGTTTCTACTCAATAATTATGAACATTTTTATGATTGTGGACTTTTTTTCAATTTTATTATCCATACTTGAACGATTGAGTACCATTTTATAAATTTTCATAAGAAAAAATTTACATATTTATTACGTACGCGAAGCTTTTCCGTAAATTTTTCTTGCACTATGAGTAATATTTTGGTGTAAAAAATACAAAAGAGTGTTCCCATGCTCTTCAATGCTAAACAATTACGTTTCTGTGAGAAAAATTAGTTTTAATTACGGTTCTATACGGATATCTAGCATAAAATCCACTAATTGCATTAAAATCTAATTAGCTTTCAAAATTAATAATCATAATTATCTCCATTTATTTATTAAAGCTGTGTTTCTCATGGAAGATTCCAAAGTGAACCACATATATCTTACATCCAACTTACGTTAGAAGAGTGTTTTTAGATGTACGCACTTTTCCTTATTTTCAAAATTCTTCAATTTTATTTCTAAAATTTTTATTTAAAAAAGTATTTGAACAAAAATATGTACGCAAATCCTCAGAAGCCCTCCAAATATGCTCTTTGTATAACCCTCATTGATAATTACTGAATATTAATCGATCGGGGAGTTAGAAAAATATACAAGTGTAAGAATTTGCTATAAAGCTTTAGAATTTATTTCTCCATAAATCAGGTGAAAAATTAAAAATTACATATTTTTGAATTTAAAACATAATTCTTAACCTGTTTAGATCCTTTGAGACAAGAAATGTTCAAAAAATTAAAGAAAATTGGAAATAACTTAAATTTTTGCATGTTATAAAAATCCCCTCAAATACTATACCCCAAACGCCGATGTTCCCATTTGGGAACATATACGTTGTATTGGTAATTACTCTCCAAAATTAAAATATGAAGCAATTTTGTCAAGCCAAATGGGAAGATGTGTACTTAAGCTACCTAAACACAGCAAAATTATTTAAAACTAAATTTATTTAAATTTTTCACAAGTTGAAACTTGTGCAACTTTTGGAAGCGCCAAAAATCTCTAATTTTGATGTAAATTCTACAAAAAGGATTAAATTCCACGTGAAAAACTTTTGCATGTAAAATAACTTCATATCTTTGAGTTACTTTCTACCAAGTATCAAATTCCTGCATGAAAAATTGAGTGGTGTAAAAATTCCTTAAAATGATGTTCCCATTTGGGAACATCGGCAGGTAAAAGGTTAATACGATCTTTTCATATTTTATTCAAAGATAGATGGATTTGAAGTTTTCTATGTGTTGAAAATATATTTTGAAGAGGTTATAGAGGAGACAAATATTTTTATTAAGATACTTTTAGAGAAAAAGAAACATAATGCAAAGAACATCCAGCTGATCCTCCCATTCTGAAGTTAAAAATTATTACGGGAGGGGGGACTTCATGTAAAAGGTAATATTTTTGTTAATTAATTTTCATGTAATAATCATTTGGAGAAGGGTACAATTTTGATCAAATTTATTTTGTATTTTATTTAAAAACATTTAATTTTGAAAATTAATTCTAGAAATTACTTTCAATATACAATTGGTTACTTAGCTTTGAAGCATAAATATCATGAAATTTCATTTACTAAGCATATATCAATAATTTAATGTAACAAGGTTATTTATTAGTAACATTCTACGAACTAATTTACTGCTTTAATCATGTTACAAAGTAAAATATGGTTCATACGGCATAACATCATGACAGAAAGTGTCAGTATAAAAGGTAAATAATTCAGTTCGATAAATTTATAAAAATGAATCGTAAAAAGAATTTGAAACCTTCGATAAAAAACATCTTATGATTAAATAAAGGAAAAGATGATTTTTTTCGCATGTAAAGGTACTAAATGGTGATAAATGGTACTAAACTTTGAATATTTACAACATAAATATGCATCACCAATTTCAAAAACATCTCCGAAGAAAAAAAAATCTGAATACCTTTAATCGACACCACTATATTCAGTCTCATTATGTATAAGCCCACGGTCCGCATTATCCCGATCCTCTGTAGCGATTACTGGATGCAAGTACATTAAGGAGCTCTAACAATTTGTCAAAGAACCTCACCGGTGGTTATTACGGAAGGCCGGGCCGAAAAAGCTGGAATGATCAAACAAGACGTCAAAAGGAGGTGGGAAATCGAAAGGAAGACAGATAACTTAATTATCGGTGTGTACTGCAAATGCACGTTGTTGAGCGGCAGCTCTACGGAACGGATCCGTGTGAAAACACATGTAGTTAGGATGGAGACGTCAACTCAGGGGACAATTATGGTAATGGTCCCACTTCTTAATGCAAGCCGTTGAGTTGAGGGAACGCACTTAAATTTAGGCATGCGTTGTTGTTTTTTTTGTTATAACAATTAAACGCAAGTTGTTGATGAGTTTGATAGGGAATTACAGGTGATTTTAGGTAGTTAGGTTCATTGCTGTGTTGTTGGAGGGGTATACGTGATGTGTATGGAGAACCGTGGGATTGGATGCAGTTGAGGAGCTGTCGATTGGGATCGTTTTTGCTGATGGGGTAATGGAATTAGAAGTGATGATTGTATGCATAATGGGGAGATGTTAATTGGAGAGGAAACATTGAATGGTATGGAGCTTATTATAGAGTAATTAGAGAAATAAGCGTTTATTCCAAATACCGAAAGTGTGATGGAAGGACTTTTTTTTAAGTGGGGATTCTGGGGGATAATTTATCAGAGACAATATGTTGCCTCTAACCAGATTCTGCTTAGCTGGACTTCTGTGTTTTCCAGCATGAAAAGCTTTACTTTATCTTTCTGTGGATAAATAATTTTCTTCGTTATCCATTTTGGTTGGTTGGTGTCGTGTTCAATTGAAGTCAAGTCAAATTACTCCATGGGCCGAAATCACGGCCCGTTCTCCATTTTACTTAAAATTTTACATTAAGAAGCTTACAGGCCATTGATGAATTTCCCTTTCAGGGTAATCTCTATAATGACAAATTGTTCCCCATTTTACACAACATTTTATAAAAACAACTTCAACTCATCATTTAATTTAATACAAATAAGTTCTTCTTTTACTTAATATATAAAATCATTTTTAAGATTAATTATATTTCAAATATTTATATTCCCAAGCATTTAGTATTAAGTAATTGAAGGAGGATTTCAGTTTTAGTTAATATATGTTAAGTACTAAAAAAGTTAATGCATGTACTGCTACATAGATTTTAAAATCTTTTAGCTGTTTGATTGGTTTGTTTTAAGAAACAGTTTAAAAGAAAGAGTCTGTCATTTTGAAAAAATTATATTTTCATTTTAAAATTTACCAAGCTTTTTTCTTAAAAAAATTTTTAAGTGTATAGTAGTATTATAAAGAAATAGCAATATCTATATATATAAAAATCAATGTTTGTATGTATGTATGTCTGTATGTCCTTTATAGTTTTTAACTTTTCAAACGTACATTAACTATTAAACTATACCACGTTGATCTACTCGCTCCAGGGAAGGTTTCTGAATAAAAATTATTTAAAATCGATGCATCCTAATAACTTTTTTGGCCAATTTTATGCTTAAAAACCCAAATTTCATGCCTAACTTCATGGCAAACCCATTGTTGTAAATATTATAACAGAAGATGTAACTTTAATTGTTGTAGGCATATTCTCGATTGTTGCAGATTGAAATCGATTGTTGTAGTTTAAAATCCATTGTTGTAGCATAAACATAAAAGTGGTTCCTTTATTTAACTATTTCCACATTTGGACTGGCGAAGCCCATCTGTAACACACCATAATAATTTTTTTAATGGACTGGCGAAGCCCATCTGTAACACACGAGAATAATTTTCTTTAAAAATGGACTGGCGAAGCCCATCTGTAACGCACCAGATGATATTTATTAAAAAACTGAAACCCGGGCGAAGCCCGGGTCTAGCGCGTCAGCGCTAGTAGATTATATAATATAGTATTATGGCTACAATGTTACAAACAAAATACACAATAGATAATAAATAGTAATCATAATTTGATAGAAGAACACAATGAGGAGTAATTTTTAGAATTTTGAAAGAAGAGCTTTGAGAACTGCATTGTGGTCTAATTTTTAAGTATGTCATTAAATACGTCATTGGATAAAAAAAACCTATCATAACTAGTTACATTAGTTCCAGGAGAAAGTGACACACAAGAAAATTAGAGCAATTAGACATATCTAGATTATCTAGCCTCTAGGAAAGATGCGCATTTAAGGCGAATTAGTAATGGTACTCGAAGCTAATTGAAAATGAGTGTCTATTTTGCAACAAGAAAGTTATTTCCATGGTATAATAATATACAAATACAAATACAAATTAAGTCGACCAACTACAGGCGTAAGCCCAGCAAGGTTGGTATGTATCCATCCAAAACATGTCTTTGTATACATATTGATGTGAATGTATATGTATACAATTAGTTGCATACAGAAATTCATTGTATTTTTAATGTAAAAGTTTTATAACCTAATTTATGTAGATTTCAGACTTAAAATAAGCTGGATGTCATAAACCGAATCTTTAAACAGTGAACATTCGAGAGCTTTTAAAAAGACTTCTAAGTTATGAACCAAGATTATATAATATAGTATTATGGCTACAATGTTACAAACAAAATACACAATAGATAATAAATAGTAATCATAATTTGATAGAAGAACACAATGAGGAGTAATTTTTAGAATTTTGAAAGAAGAGCTTTGAGAACTGCATTGTGGTCTAATTTTTAAGTATGTCATTAAATACGTCATTGGATAAAAAAAACCTATCATAACTAGTTACATTAGTTCCAGGAGAAAGTGACACACAAGAAAATTAGAGCAATTAGACATATCTAGATTATCTAGCCTCTAGGAAAGATGCGCATTTAAGGCGAATTAGTAATGGTACTCGAAGCTAATTGAAAATGAGTGTCTATTTTGCAACAAGAAAGTTATTTCCATGGTATAATAATATACAAATACAAATACAAATTAAGTCGACCAACTACAGGCGTAAGCCCAGCAAGGTTGGTATGTATCCATCCAAAACATGTCTTTGTATACATATTGATGTGAATGTATATGTATACAATTAGTTGCATACAGAAATTCATTGTATTTTTAATGTAAAAGTTTTATAACCTAATTTATGTAGATTTCAGACTTAAAATAAGCTGGATGTCATAAACCGAATCTTTAAACAGTGAACATTCGAGAGCTTTTAAAAAGACTTCTAAGTTATGAACCATTATCTCAGGAAAGTCTTCGTATCAGTCGGCTCTAAAAGCGGTCTCTTTTTGTTTTCTGCTAAAGTGCAGCTATATCGAGGTCGAAATTGACTCTAGTATTGAAGCACCGGCGCATTTAAGATACGATTTTTTCTCTTTGCTCTTTAAGAAGTTCCTCCTTACTTTGACATCATTATACAAACGACACATACGCATAAAAGTTATTTGAGTTCCATACATACTTCACACTATAAATTGACTCGAGATAGGTTATTAACGTAATTTATGACTAACATACAAAAATTACAGTTAAATAACTAACTTGCAATTCTCACGCATGTCAAATAGTAATTTGATTCTGATCACAAATTAGAGACATATTTGAAGCAGTTGTATCAGTTGGTCTCATTTATCAGGGTTCCCCTTTAATCCTGTTTTTTTTAAAAGGAAAATAAAGAAATGATTAAAAGATGTGCTTATTCATTTAACTTATTGTAAGTAAGGTATTAAAATCTGTAAGACTAAAAACCACGATGTTCATATGACTCATGAACCACAAAAAAATTAAAAGACTATCCAATTACTTTAATTACTTATTTCAGGAAACATGCGCCATATTGTTCAAACATTTTTATCCGGGCCACTAGGGCTTTCAAAAGAGTTAATTTAAGCCCGTTCACAAAACAGCTTTGGCTTGAGTATAATTCTGCAGTCCTTTCAAACAGTTTTGAATTACTGGTAGTTTATTTTTCATGTTTTTACAGACTGGACTTAAATTGCAACTGTCATTCTCAATTGGAAATCGTTAAGAACTACTGCTTTCTCTCTTTTTGAGTTACGTCTGTATAGTCTGCAACTCAGCACTCGGCAGAAATAAGTGTGAATTATGAATTTATAGTTGTCTGTTTTTAGAGAACCTCCATTGGTTGGATATTTATTTAGATAACAGAATGATGGATGGAAGTGAATTAAAAAATAAAAGGGCGTCTGTTTCGTTTTAGGACTGTTTGTTATTTAATGCTTTTAAATGAATTACACTGTTCTACAAATTTGACGCTATTTTTTACGCTATTTTTTACGCAATATACGCTATTTTTTCCTCTTATTTTTTACGCAAATCCCGTTTGAAGGGTCCTAACCCTTCCCCAAGGACCCAAATTTGATGACAATATGCAGCAATAATTTTTACTAAAAGCGGTTGAGGTGTTAGCCTCCCAGAAGCCCCCGCGGAAGAGATCGGAAGACTTCCAGAATCGCGAAGGCGCTTGCGAGTTCAGGAATTAATATCGATGATTTTGAAAAGATTACAAATGATGTTTTTCTTATATTTTGGGTGTATCCTAAGTAGAAACTCTTCAGTTCTTTAAAAACTGACCGGTTTTCGGGAGTGAGGATTCCATGTTTCAAGATGTTAACAGATGCACGGCTGTGGATAACAATTAGGGGGCATCCCCTTAAAAACTGAGGGTGATGGAGGAAAATGGGTGTCATATTTGAATTCAGCAGATCATTTTACACAATAATCAGCTGAAATTCAGTAAGTGGCTTCAAATTTTTTTTTGTACAGCACAGTTAAACTCTAAGTGCGGCATTGAACCCTTCCGTGGGTGCTCTGGGGGCGCTCTCACCTCAACCGCTTTTAGCAAAAATCATTGCTGCATATTGCCATCAAATTTGGGTCCTTGGGGAAGGGTTAGGACCCTTCAAACGGGAATTGCGTAAAAAATAGGAGGAAAAAATAGCGTATAAAAACCTCTATAATTTTTAGCTATTTTTTTGCATTCTTAGGGGGTTAACTACCCCTTAAACCTATCCATTTGTTATAAATTTATCATATTTTATTACTTTGAACATTTCTTGTCCCCTGGGGGGCAATTTGAAGATTAAAGCAATGCTTTTTGACCCTGAAAATCGGGTTCAAAGTTATAAAGTCGTTAAAAAACGTGAAAAGGGGGAGGGGCTGTTCCCCGAAAATCCTGAGTCAATTGAGAATTTTAATGGTGATTTTGGTATTCAGCGACCCAAAATCTATAAGAAATGACTATTTTCATCAAGGAAATTTTTTCAGTGTCGAACAGTGTTACATAATGATGGGTTATCTCAGTTAAAAGGGGACATCCATAATTTACTTGAGGTCAAAAAGGGGGGAGGGGTTTGGAAAAATCTCACCAAGGGGGGATAGAGGGTCGATTGAAATCTCACGTCAACTTTTTAAGTTAGAAATTAAACGATTTTTTTAAGTATGAGAAAGGAATAGTACTCACAGATAAGATTCTGTGGTGATTTTTGGGCAGAATAATGTCATTTTCCCCCACATCATTAATAATGGAAAAGTTTTAGGTGCTGTGAAGCACAAAATGCAAACGAATAACATAGAAAATTATTTTTAGAGGTTGTAGGTAAATCTCACGTGGGGGGGAGGGGGGTTAAGCAAAATCTCACTAAATCTCACCAAGGGGGAGGGGGGTCCAGATTTTAGAAAAAACACCTCACGCGTAATTTATGGATGTCCCCTAAGCATGTTTTACTAAGAATTTTTATTGGTTTGTATAAATATAAAGAAACACTTTTTATATGTTTCTTTAAAAATATTTTAATCTGCTATAGTAAATTGATTTACTTAACTGGGGATGAAATTTACAGAATTGTAGACTACACTTTTAGTATTTTTTGTTTAGTGAGAATTAAGAATCAATACTACTAACTTTTCTCCAAATTTAAAAAAAAACAGCAATATTAATTTATCTATATATATAAAAATGAATGTCTGTTTGTTTGTTTGTTTGTTTGTTTGTTTGTATGTATGTATGTCCTTTATAGTTTTAAACTTTTCGAACCTACATTAACTATTAAACTATACCACGTTGATCTACTCGCTCCAAGGAAGGATTCTAAAGAATAATAATTTAAAATCGATGCATCCTAATAACTTTTTTGGTCAATTTTATGCTCAAAAACCCATATTTCGTGCCTAACTTCAGGGCAAAACCACATTGTTGTAAATATAAAAAGAGAAGATGTAACTTTAATTGTTGTAGGCATATTCTCGATTGTTGCAGTTTAAAATCCATTGTTGTAGCATAAACATAAAAGTGGCTCCTTTATTTAACTATTTTCACATTTGGACTGGCGAAGCCCATCTGTAACACAGCAGAAGAATTAATTTAAATGTACTGGCGAAGCCCATCTGTAACGCACCAGATGATATTTATAAAAAACTGAAACCCGGGCGAAGCCCGGGTCTAGCTCGTCAGCGCTAGTATATATAAAAATCAATGTCTGTCTGTATGTCTGTCCTTTATAGTTTTAAACTTTTCGAACCTACATTAACTATTAAACTATACCACGTTGATCTACTCGCTCCAGGGAAGGTTTCTGAATAAAAATAATTTAAAATCGAAGCGTTCCAACAACCTTTTTGGTCAATTTTATGCTTAAAAACCCATATTTCATGCCTAACTTCAGGGCAAAACCACATTGTTGTAAATATAACAAGAAGATGTAATAATAATTGTTGTAGGCATACTCTCGATTGTTGCAGATTGAAATCGATTGTTGGAGTTTAAAATCCATTGTTGTAGCATAAACATAAAAAGTGGCTCCTATATTTAACTATTTCCACATTGGGACTGGCGAAGCCCATCTGATCTGTAACAAACCAGAATAAATTTAAAGAAAAAATGGACTGGAGAAGCCCATCTTTAACGCACCAGATGATTCGCCCGGGTCTAGCGCGTCAGCGCTAGTAAGCTATATTTAATAATAAATAAAATATGTAAGGAAAAGTAATGTTGGAAAATTGGTATTTTTATGATCTATTTCGTATTTTTATGATCTATTTCGTATTTTTATATTCGATAATTATAATTAATTAAATAAATAAAGTTAATTAATTAATTAAAAATAAGTATACGTTTATGTGTGCGAATCAGTATTAATAAAACCAGAATTAGATTGCAAATCTCAATTTTTATGCTATGGTCTGACGTTGCTTTAGCGTTTGTAAGCAGTAAATAAATAGAAATTTAATTCGGAAAATTCGATACATTCCATTTAAGGTAATTATTAAACTCCTCCGTGACAAACTTTCAAATCCATGGCGTAGAAGTATAATTTTTCAGCACGCGGTTACTCTCTTAAAGCTTTTATTCTAAAACCTTGAAATTCAACAAATCGCTTGGGAATAAATTGATCAAGCTACAGGAATCTTTTAATGAAAAAAAAAAGATTTTTCAGACAGATTTTTTCCCTGACATAAAAAAAGAATAACAGCCTTCAAACTGAACTTGAGAAATGGGTCCATAACTTATAAAGGTAACACTGAATGGCTAATTTATGCGCTCAACAACAGGTGAATAACTCCCGTGGAGGTTTAAGATCCATTGTGACAAATTTGTATTCTCGGTGCGGTCGATTTTGTCTTCCATCTGTCACCTATGTTTCAAGTACTTCAGCTAATCCATGCATGTTGGAGAAAATTCCATTCTATTTGCTATGCAGTCTTAGAAAGAGATCATTAGCTAATTCCAAAAAACTCCTAAATTCCAAAATGAATATTGTTTGGTATCGTTAAAAGGAACGGGTTTTTACGGTTACATTCGAAACTTACCACGTCAGTCTGTATTTATTGAGCTATTATTTAAATTCAGTTCAGAAACAAAAAGGTTTTAAATTTTCTTAATAAGTTTAAGCAACTATTTGTATTCTTACTAGCTTGCCATTCAATAAATTTAATCAAAATCTATTTGGCCATCTTGGACCTATTTTTTTAAGTTAATGGAATAAACCAGATATCTGTTATCGCATACCCTTGAAGTTGACTTGACTAGGTTGATGTGTCTGGAGTTTAAACACTTACAGACGATAAATTCTATTGCTTTTATACTATAGTTAAATCAGTTCCAGTGAGACAATCGTGATACGATAAAAGTTAAAGTGGTTATAATTATCCTTTTTTTAAAAAAACTCAGAACCAATATTTATTTAAAATTTGAAGCCCTTTCCACTTTTAAAGGATTTATGCTTTATGAGTATTATTTCTTATTGCAGAATGAAGGTATTCATAATATTTTTACGCAAAAATGTTTTAGAAGAATTTGTGAGAAAATAACATCACTTAATCTAAATGTGTACAAAAATGTTTATTTAGAAGAGCTAGATAATTTTTGTTAGGGTAAAAACATATTAAAACTAGTTAGAATAGCCGCTAAAGGTTTTCTGAGTAGTTTTATCCAAATAACTTAGGTAAGTATAGTTCCCGATATCTCTAGTAGCTATATCTCTTAATCTTCTCTTATTTTCCTATGATGTATTGATATATATAATGACTGCAAATTACGACTAATAATCTGCGATTTACAAACGCTTATGAAATTTCTTATCAACTTCCATTTCCGGTCTTCAAAACTTCTCCCATAATAACCCTTAATTGAAGTGCAAACACAGAAGTCATTTGAAACCACTAATTACTTAATACCATTACTAGAAACAAGAGTCACAACGGCTTGATTCAACGCTAACTATTCCATACATGTTCGTATTTGGAGATAGTCAGGGACTATTTTGAGAGACCACTCACGCAAAAAAACTAATTGGGGCTGAAGAAGCGATGAGTCTTTTAGATCGAAGTTACAAGTTATCAGCATTCAACACCCGATCATGTTTTTTGGATGAGACTTAAGTGCCGCAATTAATAATTTTATTTAACTGGAAAGGCTAATGAACATCCAGAACATGACAGTTTAATTATCCTGTAATTGGTGAGTACTGACATGTGACATATTACTTACAGCCCCTTTAGGATCCGCATATTAGTCCACGTGGAAACAAGGAGCAATAAGGTCAATAAATCTTATTTTTCTTCGTTAACCGCACCTCAAAAAGGGGTGAGTGCTTAAAGTGGTTAAGAGAAGGGGGTTGACGTTTTTATATTATTTTACAAAATATTTTTTTTATTTAAGTACTATTTAGAGTTGAGCCATAAGCAATTATCTTGAAGTAATAAATCGGGATGAGAAAATCTTTAAACTCCAGTATAACCAGGCCATGAACGTTTTTTTTTCCTGAGCTTTAGTTTAAGATTATAGGCCTTATTCACTGGTACTTGACCAGAGGTTAACCAACAGCTGAAGAAATAAAATAAATTTTTCGATTACTTCGATTGGTGGAATCCTTTTTTGACCTCTGGTTAACCACTGATCTGGTAGCAGTGAATAAAGCTATATAGTTGTTTTACTTTCTGTACTTGTTCAAAATAAAGTTAAAACAACTACGAAAGCATTTTAATTTTGTTTCTATTAGCAGTTTTCTACACGATTTAAAGCTTCAAAAGTTATATAAATTTGATTATTTATTTATTAAGGAGTGACACAATTTCACTTAAGATGTTTCTGCTTTCAGTTGTAATAAAAATTATAACGCTATAAAAGTTAGGTACCTAAAATATATTATCTCGACAACTTATCTGTAATTTTCTATTTCGCAATTTCTGCAGAAAATTTGGGATTCAAAGAGCTACATATAAAATTATTGGATAAAATTATTCAGTCTTATAATTTGATGCGTAGCCGTTGTGCAGTTGAAAAATTAATAAATGAAGGATTATTCAAGCCATATGGGGAAAAATTCCAGGAAATACCACGAGATTTATGTTTAGGATAAATCATTTTGAACGAACGTTTCGGTTACCAAGAAATAAGACAATTTTCTCTAGATTTGATGGATTTTTAAACGCTCTTCGTATTTTAGATATTTTTATCTAATATTTCATCAAGACGAACGTTGGCTACTTCTAATTTTACTCAATAAGAGCTAACAAACAATGACGACAACTCTTGTTAAAAGTATCAATCCTTATTTTCCCAACATGTTAATAAAACCCTCAGTTGTTAAATAAATCCCTTCGACATCTTTCAAACCTATACATGCGTTTCTCCGTGTTACCAACTATTCATAAACATTCATCACATCATATTGGTAAACGAACGAAACACCTCTCTGCAATCAATACACAGTACAGACTGAGCTATCAATACACTAATAGCAACGCGTTAAGAACAATGTACAACTTGTTCCGACCCCAACACCCGTCATTACTTTCACACACACAGAGAGAGAGAAAAAAGGAAAACAACACAGACACAGCCCACGGTGTATATGACCATCATCGCTACAAAGACAATCTTGTATACGTCCGTGGTGGGAAGACCTTGTCTCATCGATTCTTAATATAGATAAGGAATTCAAGTGAACGGGTTTGGGTTGTGGGATTGACAGGTCGGTCGAGATGGCTCGAGGCGTCGCTTTTCATACATACGACAAACTGTGATTAATGCGGCATCAATGGAGAGAGGCAATGACAGAGTTCAATTTGGCTTGAAAACAACGCGCTGTGACGTCCATAAACGGTCCCCGATTAAAGGGTGTTGAATTTCGGAGGTGTGACGGGAGGGAGGTTTGTTTATTTTGATTCGTTGTATTTCGATCTTAAGTTCTTTTTGCGTTTTTCTTTAGAGTAGGGTTTGATTTAGGGATGGTTAGGGGTATTTTGATTGAGGGGAGAATATTTTATAGACATTGAGACAAAACAAGTGCAAAAATTAAACTTTATTTCAATGTGAAGGAGATATGAAAGAAAAACTGGTATTGGTGTAGTGTGCGGCTCAACACTTTTAGTTGGTTGTATTTTGGTTGGTAATGTGTTTGATGATAATTGGTCGGTTGACTGGTAAAGTGCAATATAGATACATAGATAGTCAAATCCAATTCATGTAACAAAAATCCAACCTTAAGAAAGGGTAAACTGCACACTACAGCAATATTAAAAACAATTACGAAAAATTTGAATGGAATTTAGTTATACCAGGAATAGCTTTTAGATATGGAGAATAGTCTAACTCTAGTTCAAAGAGAAGGAATGAATACTCCTAATTTATTTATTTAACTATAGCTATGAAAGAAGAATTTTGAAAATGTTGGTATAAAAAATAAAAGGCGATCAACTATGTATATTACTTCAAGCAGTAGTGTTATTCCAATTATTATTCTTGTAATATTAAGTATAAAAAATAAATTCAATAAAATGTTATGATTTTTAAAAGCGTTGGTTAGATTAAGATAGGATTAAAATGCCTAGATTTAAAATTCCATGAATAATTCCAAGAACAATTCCATTATTCTTTTTTTTCTTACTCTTCATATTGTTAATAAATCATATATAAATTACAATTATTAATTTCTTGCGTTGCTTTAGTTTTAACAACGTAAAGTTATATTGAACTTTTTGTTCTTAAACTACTAATCTAGTAAACAATTCAAAAATTTTACTAATGTATAATGTTAACCGTACAGTTTCCAGACCAAAACCAAATTCCCTAATGCCCCTTCATATTTTCTTTGATATAATCAGCGCTTAGCAACCCTAGCATACCATAGCACCCGTTCATTACCTATACTTCTGAAGTTTGAAACGAAAAATTGTCTGAAACAAGAACTACTAATGTTTTCTCTTATGTGATCAATTTCTCCCAACATTTCCAATATATAGTTTCCGACGAAAAAAAATTGCTTCCACCAAAAAATAGGTTTATGCTCAGTAATCCCTTAATCAAACCATGCATTAACTATGCTCGATAATGCTCCCTTTTGATCATCTATCCCTCCTGACATGGTTTCTCCGGGTATGGTAATCGCACAAAACGTTAATGGTACACAAACAATAGAAAGTTTCCTGAGGAATGAAGTTAGCACACACATACCGCTTGTTGTTTTTCCTAAACGCGGGCACACGCACGAAGTCTTTGATTAATGAAATGAGGAATCATCAGTCAGAGCGCTAATAATTACGTTTCTTGTGCGGATAATTCTGCGGAGAAAGAACGACTAACACTTCTGGGAATCTTTACCAAAGCTTGCAGTAATACGTTTTCCGCAGAATATAGAGAGCAACTACTGCATCAGGAAGATCGAGCGGAGGACGGGAATTAATAGCTTTACTTTCAAATTCCAAACGAAGAACTTTGTTTTTCGGGGGATGGAAGTTGTGTTCTTGAGTTATCTGCTGGACTTCTTTATACGAGATAGTCTTGATTTTAGTTTGAAAAAAAGTAGGAATGATTAGTTTTATCAGTTTGGATTTATGGTCTAAGATTTTGGAAAAGGAATGCATTATAGCCTTTGATTGATTTAAGAGCTACTCGTTGATAAGTTTAGATCTGTAATGCGTCTTTCATCAAAGCTGTATTTTATGTCTGGGAATTGCACATAGCAGAATACATAAATAAATCCAAAACTGGAATAAGTAGAACTTTAGTGCGACAGTAAGTTTAAACTTTTATCCCAATGGCGAACTTCAATTGAAGCTTATTTTGAAAAAAAAAATATGTTTTATGTAAGAAAATATTAAACGTATTTAAAATAGAAAAGAAGTCTAGTTCGTGTCAGGAAAAAATCTTAATTCTGCAATATGAGTGGATTTACATGAGGGATCAAAGGGGAGCTGGGGAGCAATGCTCCAAACCTTTTCAAGATATTGCAAATTTTTCTCAGTAGGTGAGGATGTTGTGAATGAAATCATAGAGAGCATAGCATACCCCTCCCTTCTCATAGTTTGTAGCTTGCTCTCAGATGTTTTTGCCTATAAATCCGCCAATGTTCTGCAATAATAAAAAATACTAGTGGTTACGAAAAGTTTTCTTTACCATCTACTGTTATCAACTTCATCAAGCTCATTAGAAACTAATTAATCGTTTGTAATTAAGAAAATGAGTACTTTATCAATCCTCTAACACCACAGCGTGCGCTCGATTGACTTCCTTTCTTACTTAGATAATCCAATTTCATTAATTGGTATCACGTTTCAGTATCCATCTTTCGGTACTTTCATTTCGCTGACAACATGCCTAAAAACCATAAATGATACACGATAAACCGGTCCTGATCATTTGATATTAGAGCGCATCTATAACACATAAAAAACAGCGATTTCATTCGGTTTCCTTTGAAAATATAATACTTTTCATCCCCTCCTTGTGCAACAAACGAGGCAACAAATTACGTCCACTTATTAAACCTGTCGAAATCCGTTCTTCGTCACTCTTTGAGACGTCGGAAGGGGGGTCGGGGGTACGAGGAAGTGAAGGGAAGCCAAGAAACGTGACTTTCGCAGCCGAAATACGCCGACCTCGGTTCACGACAGCTTGCTAGAACAAAAGGAGATCGTGATTTTCATAATGGACCCCTCCTAGCCGTTCTGAGGACCGTGTTAAATTGCTTATTGCTTCTGGAATTCACTCAGGGGTCGATCGCTAACTTAAAGGAATTGTTACCGATACCAGTTAATTGTTTCCAACATGCTGAAATGAAGTTGTATCCCATGGAATGGTTGCCGATATCAGTTAATTGTTTCCATCGTACTGAAAGGAAGTTATATCTTATAGAATGGATAATTGCAGTTAAATTTTGTTTAATCGTAATGTGTTCAGAATGGCTTAAAACCTCCAAAAACATTTTAGTTTACCTTTCAAAGCCGTAAATTTTAAGTTATTTTCAATTAAAAATAGCTTCTCTTCTGTCTGAGCTGAAACAGCTTGTGACGTTAAATGTGCCTTGCTCCCGCTTGTTGTTATCATCCCGCTTTGAAAGACTGAGCTCTAGTTTTTTTACAGCCTAGTGTTTCGATGAAAACGGTGTTTCCCACATTTCCAAGAGACACATGTGACGTCGCATTGTTAGGAGCTTTCTGTATTCAAATATGTCATAATTACCTTAAAAAAAGTTTGTGTGAAAAGACAAGCGTATTTCTGGAATCAGGAGAGAATTTTTAATAAATTTGAAATTTATTAAAAATTGAATATTTAGAATTTTAAACTAAATTGAACTAAAATTGAATATTTAGAATTTTAAGAGATGCTGCAATTCTCCATTGTGTTGGTTTAGGAGTTTATTTTACAAATGAGCTAATTAGTCGTTGCCATCCTCATTCCAATGTTTAGTAATAGGAGATAAAAAGCAATAGTTTACTCTTGATAAACTTTGATTACTCAAAAACTTCCAATTAAAAAAATATTTTCCCTCTTGAAAATTTATGTCACAGTTGTCTTTTCCATTTTAAGAAATCCTTTTTTTTTTAAGAAAAGTGACATGATAAAGTCGTCTACAATATTGAATTTCTACTCTTCATGTGTAATGAAGAAATAATAAAAAAGTACAATGTTTTATTTAGGAGCACCTGATCCCTATAGGCCATACATATTCAGTATAAGCTAAAAATAATTGCTTTCTATATTTATATAAATAACCTTTACTAAAGTAAAAAGCAAATAAATAAAAGAATATTTTCATTTTTAAAACATAATCATGACAGGTAACGTTTTATACAATTTTTTGATCAATTTTAGTAAGTACAAACAATTATAAGTACAATTCGTACAAAAGCTAAAAATACAAACTTTGAAATAACATTAATTAATCAAACAATTTTAAGGGAGGTTTATGAAGTTTTAAGAACATTATCAAAATGCCTTCCGTTTGAGATCCGTGCTAAGCTAAACTCAAACATAATCTGAAAATTTGTCCATCAATCTATGAACTTAATTTCATTCCCTTATAAAACTGAACGGGATTTTTTTAAACTAATAGATTTCCCCTTTTAAATCAGATCCTCTAAAATAAACAGTGATCAGTGGAAAAACCAAAGCGTGAGCAAAGATCAAATACGCACGCGCTGCGTGATTCAGTTTGCTTAATATAGGCAATGTATAACAAGGTTGAGAAATTAAAAAAAACTCTAGTTTAATCGTGATCATAGAAAAAATGTAAATTACCAATACCAGCTGCTCATTCCAAAGTCTTCAATGTTTAGGTAACCTAAATAAGTATTATGGGCGTGTGGAGAGTATAATCTTGTTTTCATTACAGTATAAATCAATCAATGTTACATAAGGTATAGTGATTCTTCATTTTTTTAGAGCTCACAATTTCTGATATAGTCAAAACCATAGAATGTAATTGATCGCATTTATCAATGGAATTTCAAAGGAATGCAAGTCAATCGTGAAGAAAACGTAACTGTAAGTAAAATCGTAAACAATCGGAATGTTTGACATTAAAATAAAAAATATTATCAAATTTCTTGGGATTTTATTTATTAAATATTAAATGTGTTTTCAAGGGAATATAGTATCCGCTATTTAAAAAGATTAGATAATTTTAAATCGTTATAATTCGTATTAAAAAGTCAATTATGAATTTGTGATGCTTATTCAAAGTGACAGCAGTAGGATTCACCATATTGTAAGAGATTTCTCTCTTTGTATAAATCCCTTATCTTCGACTTCAAGAGTAACGATTTGTAAAATAAATTTTAAAGCAAACTTTTGTGTTATACTTTTGTTGGCTTCATTTAAAAAAACTTTAACTAATTTAATTTCAAGGTTAATTAAATTTGATATTTTTAGTCAGTACATACAAATATAATTAAAAATTATGTTTGTCTGAATTTATTAAATTCATTTATTTCATTATCTTGTTCTTGATAGCTAAATATATACGTAAATCAAGTTTATTTGAATAAAACATTTATACAAATTATAGGATCTTTGTAGGACATTCTTATTTCTTTACTTATCATGCTTTTTAATTTTTTATGCTAAACAAAATTAACTAACTATTTTCTTTGGGATTTTTTTAAAATTAGACATTTATAAATAAAGAAATCCCAACCAAATTCCTGTGTAATGTTGTACATCATAGGAAAATACTTTAAAATCTTCGTTTTATCGATTGAATCTTTCATATTTTAATCAAAATTTAAGAAATTTCATGTTTTACTTTTATTCATTCAAATAGTTTATCAAATTTCTAAATCCAACCAAGACATGAGTGTGTGATTAAGGCGACTGCCAACGTTGGGAGATGGTTTTAAAAAACACTATATGTAACTTGTTTACATAGTTTTTCTTAACCAATGTAGTTTAAATAACTAATATATGTAAAAATTACCCTAATTTTATAAAAAATATTTTTAAAAATAGCAATTTATTCTAAAATTTGGCGGAAATTTAAAATTACGCCAACACCTCTATAGGTAAATATATAAAAGTTTTTTTTGAAAATTCTTGAAATCACATGTTCATTAGATAAATACCTATGCATTGACCTAAAAGCTAAGCAAAATTTTGAAAATTAAAGGAGCTATGCTATTTATCGTAAAATTTGTTTAAAAAATATCTAAAATAAAAGGTTCATTTTACGATAAATAGCATAGCTCAGGGGTCGGCAACTGGCGGACCGCGGTCCACATCCGGGACGCGTGAGGATATTTTCCGGACCGACAATACATATTGAAAATCATTTATAGGTATTTTTACATTACAAATATTAGTTTGACCCGCTTTTTAAGAGTCAAATTTCAGAAAATTTCACGGGGGAAAACCCCAGACCCCCATTTTTATTAGAAAGACTAATAATATTAAATTTAACAATATAACTAAGCAGGTAACGTACTTAAATTACATCTTTGTAAAAATATATGTGTATTTGAATGTAAGAATTTAGAGTAGTAAATAGTATACCTATTTTTCTCAGGACCTCGATGAAAATTTTCAAAAATATTTGGACCCCAAGTAAAATTACTTGTCAACCCCTGGCATAGCTCCTTTAATTTTCAAAATGTTGCTTAGCTTTTAGGTCAATGCACAGGTATTTATCTAAGGAACATGTGATTTCAAGAATTTTCAAAACAACTTTTATATATTTACCTATAGAGGTGTTGGCGTAATTTTAAATTTCCGCCACATTTTAGTATAAATTGCTATTTTTAAAAATATTTTTTATAGAATTAGGGTAATTTTTACATATATTAGTTATTTAAACTATATTGGTTAAGAAAAAATATGTAAACAAGTTACATATAATGTTTTTTAAAAACCTTCTCCCAACGTAGGCAGTCGCCTTAATAGAAAAAGTTAAATGCCCTGGAATAAGGTTAACTTAAAAGAGTTTCACCACTAGTAAGGAAAACTTAAAGAGTTTGTTTTATTCTTTTATTTATGCATAAACAAAGCATTCAAAAATCGATACCACTTTTTCACATCCCCCCCACACACAACTAACCCTCATTAAACCACTAAAAGCAACTCGAACACAAAACCTTTCACCCCACAAAAAAGCGATCGAAAACTTTCAAAAGAGATTTCAAGTTTGAGAATTATTTTTTCTCCCACCTCCAAGTGGCAACCCTCAAAGATAAGAAAGAAATTCTCCATCAGAAAGGGTTGTTCCATCCAATGTCGTTGACATGTCCCTCCTCCCCCGTTCAGTTTCTCCACAGCAGCAAGAACGTGTTCTCTTTCCATAATCAGCCCATGGGGGTGCATGCCCAATGTAACCCATTCTTCAGCGTCCGGCGAACAGGTTTGGGATGGAGAAGACGAATGGCCACCCTTGTCGAAGAATTAAAACTCTTTCAGTTCATTTCTTTTTTTAGGAAGGTTGGTGTTCCAGGGCGTGGGATACGGTGTTTAGATAACAGGGGAGTGGTCTTCGCCGGGGAAAGTGATTGTTGCGTGTTTGGGAGTCCATACATTTCCGCGTCTTGTTGGAATTTGAAGGAAAGTGATGCCATTCTGGTGGTGGTAAATTTTAGTGTTTGCTGTTGTGAAATGATTTCGAAAATTTTGTTTGGTAGGTAGACACAGTTGTGTTGATTGTAAAGTGTGGATGTAAGAGATGTTATTGAATTATAACATGAGGGATTTTATCACTGTTATAATTTGTTGTGATATCTTAAGGATGAATACGAGTATAATAATCAGCGTGTCCCTAAAAGTATACAGATAAATTTTTTAAGTATTCAAGATTTTTTTGAAAAAAAAACCAAGCCCAAACAACTTCCGGAATGTCTGCTTCTGCTTCTCCCTTTCTTTTCTCCATCTTAAGATGACATCTTGCCCCACTGATAAATTTTATTTCAAAACATCTTAAATTTACTACGAAATTTAAGACAAAAAACATTAAAAATTTATATTTATTAAATAATAAAAGTTATCAGAAAATTCAAATTACTAATTCGAAATATTATTTACTTTTATTTAAGATTTTAAATGAGCTTTGTCAACTAGTAATTGGAGAGCAGATAATCCGGAAGTTGATTAAACCGGGTGAAATGGTTTGTTTGTTTATTTAGGAAAATCGTGAATTGGATTATCCTGAGGAAAAAAGATACAAAATTGTATTTTATATAGTTAGGTTTTATTTACTAATTTAAAACAAACTTTCAAAATCAGAATTAGTTTAAGATCTATCGGCTTATTACGAATACTATATCAATAATTTATTTCAACTCTCTCAAGTTTATATTTTTTTTAAAAATAAACCAAAAAACTTGGGCATTTTTATTTTTTAAACTTATTTTAATCTTCTAATACTTTATTATCCATAACAACAACTGTTTTATTTCGGCCAAAATATAAGTTTGATGTAAAAATTTGAAATAATAGGTTAATTTATACAGAAAGATGTCTAATAAAATAAATACATGAATGTAATAGAAGGAAGTAAATACAGAATAAATTGACTGTATACGTAGGATATTTTTACAATAATTGTGACTTAATCGCTACTTTTCATTTTATGCACAGCTCACCCGACATCTTAAAAGGAATTAATCAGTAAAGTGTGAACGCAATAAAGTTAATTTATTACTCTTTAAAAGCTTAATCCACGTAACGCAAGTAGTATTTCAATACAATCATTGAGAACTGAAAAAGTTAGGACTATAATTAAGGAATGAAAAAGTTAAGATATCCGTAACTTTTCTAACAGCGATTAAGAAGAATGAATGTCTTGAAAGATTCTTTTTCATGTTCTCACTTTAATGATATAAAGCCTGTGTTATCATCGTTTTTCAGTTGGGCTACAAACATATCATTTCCGAGAAGTTTTTATTAAGGCTTTAATTTACGACATCACAACCTGTTTCTGAGAACCCGTGACTTCATATTCCAACGTGTATGTCACTAATCCGCATTTTTTCAGTGATTTAATCTAATTGATGACTTTTAACAAGGTCGGTTGAAATAAGTGAAAATTTTACTGTCATTGTTTCAAAAAAACAAAGTTGCGAGTTCCCTTTTTTTATTTTTATAGGAAGTGTAAGGTGATTGTCGGATATAGAAAAATACAGTTAATAGCAAACATATCTTTAGTATGGAGGTAAGGTTGATAGTATGAAAAAACACCTTAGTCCATAAACACAGGTTTTTAAAATTATTTTGCATATCTTTTATAACTTTAAGATACTAAAATAATTTTCTAAAAAAATATAACTTGCTGTTATAGATAAAATTGTATTGGGATATTAGTTAATTTTCAAACGTGATACGGATACGTCAATAAAGTCTTAAAATACAAAGTTTATCCGCAACGATACGAAGTGTTAATGATAGTACAATACATTTAAACTATTATTGACGTTTCATTAAGGTAAATTTCTATTAACATCAAATGAATAAATTAAGTTAAGCTAAAAAATTAATACTCAAGTATGCAAACACATTAAAATTTTACGCACTTTGATATTTATGTTATTTAAAATATAAATTGATAGCTTTTGAAAAACTTAGCATGTAATCATCATCATTCCCTGGAAGCTCTCAACGAAACAAAATGACGTTACTTCAATTCCATAGTAAACTTCACGCTAATTTACATACGAAAGAATCCCCTACGATTTGGGTGGAGCACGTGCGATGTCATGTCACAAAAAGAGTCATTAATAAAAGGATTACAAGATAGTAATTTACATAGTGAGCCCACTTTGAGGGTATTAAACTTTTGACCAAAGAGATATTTTAGCTGAAAACCTATGTATTTTTCTTTATTTTAAACTACTGAGAACTCATAAGAAATATATTTTCTTACCTCTTTATTTACTTAATAACATTTACTAAATATGTATTTTTTATGGTTAAGTTGTTTTTACTTATTAATTTATATTAGTTAAATTTTACTACACGTAAACAAAATTCTTGTTGCTCTGAATTTAAAACAAAATTAATGTATCATTTTAAGTATTATTTTGTATTTTACAAAATAACGAATTTCTCTACTTTTGAATAAACTATAATGTAGCTGGTCTACTGCCCAAGGGATTGGCATGGACACAATTAAGTCCTTAAAACTATGAACCATAGGTATAAAATGTGGAGCTAAATTTTCATTTTAACATATTATTTAGTTCTAAAAGGATACATTCAATTTCAAAAAATTGTAATGATAAAAATAGCAGTAGTAAATAGTTCAATTATATTTGAATCATTATAGAAATATAAATAACAATTAAAATCTTGAATACTTCTAATTACCTAAACATCCCTATGCTTTATCTTTTATATCCTTATGTTATAATACTATGCAACATTCATATAAAGATAAATGGGGATTGTGATATACCTCTTTTACCTTAATCTTAATTTAAAAGATTGTGGAACAAGAGTATAAATAACCCATCACGATTTTTAAAAGTAAAATAAAAAAGAAACAAATTTAAACCACTTTTATTATTATTTTTTGTTAAATGTTATGTATTGCAGCTTCGTGTATTCCTTTTCCTACTCATCTACTTAAAATATCCTACTAAAGAGCATGAGGGCTATTCCATACGAACGGGGACATGATCAAGAAAAATGAAAAAATAAAATAACAAAATTTTCTAATTATTTTAGGGAATAATTATGCAGTATTGATCTAATTGTGTTTTGCATTGCTTAAATTTTGTGTAAAATTATTTTTATCGGAATGTCAGCATTTAAAGTCACTATTTAGAAATATTTGTTTTAAAGGTTAATTTGTTAATGAAAAATGTATAGTTTATTTAGAAAATTAAAAATAAATTAATTAGTTTTTACAACTTTTTTGTTAAATATACTCATAAACTTTATAGTAAAAATGAAATCAAGTGTTAAAATCAATTTAATTATATTTCTATTCATGAATAACTGAACGCTTATACACATGTAGCGTGAGTTACGAAGTACTGTAGCGTGAGTTACGAACAACTCTCTGTATTTTATTTTATTTCTGATTTTCTTAAGCATTCTCAGTAAAACTGTTTGCTATTTTAGAATAAAGGAAGTATATTCAAACACCTGACAAGCATATAGAATTATTGAAACACTATTTAAGCAGAAAAACAAATTTGAATTTTATACTCATAAATCCATGTCTTTTTCTTGTAGCGTGAGTTAAGACTCTATTTTAATTAATATTTAAAAAACGAAAATTCTTAAAAGATTCGCAATACTTATTTTAAATTATTAACATAAATTTCAATATGCATGATTTTTTTAGAAAGAAAATAAAAGTTATTTCTATATTTAAAAATTATTTGAAATTGCAATTTTGAAAAAAATGTAGCGTGAGTTACGGTGGAATTGCCCATGAGTGTAAAATTCTAAAACATTATTTATCACTCATGAAGTTGTTAGAAAATAGCGCATTTTGTTCAACAATTTATTTAAAAATTATAATCGCAGTTATCGTACTTTTTTCCCATCCATATTTTTCCTAATTTTTCTTTACAAAAAAAACAGAATTTAAAAAAGGCATTAAACAAAGATTTAACATTTATTTAAAATCATACAAGTACAGTACAATTAAAAATAATTAAATAAGCATTTCATACAAAAAACTACACACACGTTCAAAGTGTATATTTAAAATATCCAAGATTTATCACCCCCAGCGCTTACTATCTTCTTTATACCCCAAACCACGATGTTTTTATTGCTTAAAAACTAACTAGAAACCTGTCTACGATTTATTATAATCACACCTAGGCTGATGTCCAAATATTTTCCCGAAAATCCATTTGCATGATAAGGTCTAATTTACACAAAATTACAGTTCACTGCCACCTGTTGAAGATAATTTTGTTCGAAACCAGCTTCAAAGGCATCAAGAAACTGATAAATAATTAAATTTCTAAATAGCTCCGACCTGCTCTTAGTAGTTGTTAAGTCTAACACCAAAACCTACATCGTTGTTTTTTTTTCTCTCTTTACTTTGGGATTGATTAGAAGATGTATGAAGAGACATCAATTATTCAAATTTCTCATTCTTATTACCTTCCAGTAGCTTCTTTAGGATTCCAATGGCAGATAAGTCTGAAGTATAATACATTAAGATAACTGACAGCTAGTTTAGCTTTATTTTTTAAGTTGAAAAGTCACCAGGTACTTTTTCATGGTGAAAATGGAGAGAAACATCTTAAGTCACCATTTTCTGTAGAATTTTATGATTCAGATTCATGGAAAGGATTTAGAGCCGTTTATGTTGTCGAGTGTGTATATCTATTAAATGATTTTACTATACAGCATACGTTTTCAGTATTCGCTCCTTATATAGAGCGTCAAAAGTTTTATTTAACTTAAGTTTGAGAAATATTGCAAATTTAAATAATTTTATGTAGATTAAGGGACGAGTGAAACTATTATATCGTAACAAAATTATTTTTAGAACCACATAATGAAAGATTTTGTTGAATAAAGGCAGCAATAAAATGAGCTACACGTTTTAAATGAACATGGAATATATGATTATTTTATATATATATGATTTGAAAACATTTAACAAGTTTTAGGTAAATTTACGGAGCCTTGTGTCCTAAATTAATTTAAACGATAGTTGAAAATGTAGAGTTTACTTGTTTTTATAAAATCTTCAAGTTAAATTTATTTATGTGTTGCTAATTAAAATTCTTCTGAAAATAATTTTACTGAATAAATTTTAAATTAAGTTCGATTTATTAATTTTACTCATGTTCGCGTCTTTACATAAACTATTTTTACATGTTACGAATTCATTTAAGAGTCATATTTACTAAACGAATTTTATATTTTATTGTTTTCAATGTGACTGGAACAGTTTGATACCTTAGTTTTAATATAAATATGCATGTGTCTCCCCTTTCATAATTTTCAGGTTTGTTTTTTACAGTAACATAACGAAAAGAAATTACGCTAAACTTGCTTTGCGCAGTAGAAGCGTGATTTATACGCAAAAAAATGCATGCTCTTTGAAAAGTTCCGTCATTTTACGATTCTGTATTCTTTTTACTTAATTAAGAAGTAGTTTTCCGTGAATACCAATGGGAGAAACACTTCCGGAATCTCATTTGAGTAGGAGCAGTCGGATATAGCCCAGAATATTGAAAACTGTATAAAACTAATAAAAGTCCTTATTCCAAAATAGCTGTGAACTTTCAAAAGGGTGTACTGAGGAACAATTCAAATGCAATTTTAAAATGCCAGAAAGGTGATTTTGTTTCATTATTTATTGACACCGGTGTGAATGTTTTCAAGTTTACATAATTTTAAAACTGATTTCACATATTTTTTAATTATGAGGATATGTAACTAATTTTAATAATAATCATAATACCAATTATATAAAAGAATATATTATGAAATAAAATTGAAAGCTAAAGGTAGTTCTATTCATAAAAATCTAAAAAAAATTATTTGAATAAGTTTGAAAATATTAGTTCTATCAACAGCAATTTAGTACAAATAAATTGTTTAGTAAACTGTTGTGTAGAAAAAATATTTTACTACATAATAGTTTATACTTTAACCCACAATTTATTTCTAAAATTTGTGTGAAATGTTATTAGTTTAGATGTATTTGCTTAGATTAAATAAGAAATTTATGAAAATAACAAAATTTTTGGATTACGTATAAACAAAAACAAAATAAAGTCATTTCGTGTAGTAAGATATTTTTTTAACACTTTAAGTTGTGCATTTAGAACTTCAATACTTAGTTTTATTAAATAAGGTGTTTTCTGTTTTAAAAATAAATTTATATAATGAATATAAAAGTTTTATTTGAGTGTTATTGTCTCTTAATTTTAAAATTTATTACATCTTAATTTTTTTCATCTTTTCAAAAATTAACCCTTCTGGTTTGACATAAAAAGTCGCATTTAAACTTTTCTTCCCTACATATTTCTTAACAGTTGCTTCACATTTATACGATTTTGTCACAAAACGGATTATTTCTTCTACCGCAAAAACAGTTATTCGGTTATAAATATAAAGAAACATTAATGTAACCCCTTAGTTTTATAGAAAGGGTATGTTAAATAGTTTTTGATGACTTATCACGACTGAACGAGATGCAGTTTGGTGAAAATGTGTCTTGCAAAACATTCTTAAGAGATTAAGCATCATTATTTAAATTTACCGCATTAAAATACATTTATAACAGTTATTTTAATGCAATAAAAAAACTAAATGGATCTTCAGTGTGGTATAGCAAGAAAAATAAACATCCTGGAAAATCTTAAATTACCTCACTTTTGCCCTTTTTATACTTTTGACTTTGAATGAAAATCAATGGAAGGTGCACTCGTTTTTATTAAAGCTTACAAGTATATTATTTTTCTTCAAAAAAAAAGTCCATTTTATATTTTTTGAAAAAATCCTTCAAATATAAAAACGTCAATAATGATTTAAAAAAGTGTTTAATCAGTAAAAACTTAATTTCAAATTATGTTTGAGATGAAATTCACAGTAAATACAGATAGTTTTAATAGTTTTAATAGAATTAATGGTACTTTCGTATTAGCCCGTCCATCGTTTTCGCCAACTTCGCCAAATTTCGCCTAAAGGCGCCAAAATACGGGATTTCATCAGAATCGCCGAAAAACACATTTTTTAACATCAGAAACATCTTTATAACATCAGAAAATAAAAAAATAAAAGTTTCATGTGGTTGGGGGGGGCTGCCGCCCCCCCCAAACCCCCCCTGCCCTATCTATAACCAAACTCGTTGTGGGGGTAATCAGACACAGTAAGGATTCAGAAAAAGGTGAATCAGTATTCTTGGATGAACCAAAACTACGGATATCACTCGGTATGAGCATAAAAATAACTTTTTTAGCACTAACTTACTTGAAAAATGGTCGATCCTACCGCCGGCAATCCTTTGTCGATCACCGGCGTGCATACGCAAAACATTGAAAGACTCTGGGGCTCGGCAAAATGGCGCAACAAAGTTCACCGTGGAACGACACGAAAGCATTTAGACTCCTACCTTTCAGATGCAGTCTTCGTTCTTACCTTGTAAACACTGTTGAATTTACGTTCAAAACAACCTGCGCGGTGCGCACACATTATTTCACCCATGGGCTTACCGATTTAAATTGCGCGCGCATGCGCCAGTAATCGGAACTAGCGCGATTTCGCTACGTTTTCCAGGGTTACCAGAATCAACGGTAGTGTTGCGGGGTTTACCAGACTTGGCGACTAATCGCCCCTGTTGGCGAATGGACGGGCTAATACGAATGTACCGAATTAATTTATGTAGTGAACTATATATAAAAACAAAACAAATTCAACATCTCTCATTTAGTTCAAAACATTTGTTCTTGCAACATGTGAGTACTTTGTTCATATTTATTTACTTCACACTATTAGTTCTTTTCATGTATTTATCTACAAATATCTTATATCATTTTATAAATAGTTGAACTTAACTTAGAAAAATTACCATAAAATATCTTCAATTTAACAAAACTTTTCTCCATCAAAATACATTTAGGTAAGTTAGTAAAAAACTAATATAGTATTTTAAAGTTCAATCTTCTTGAAGGAAACAAGGCTACTCTTCTTTCCTACCAGTCTCGGTGAGACTTACGACCCAACAATAAAAATTACCCAAACAAATCGTAAATTTTAAAGACGCTTATCATATTCTGTGTGAACAACCAGACGACAAGGCTTTTATCGCTTAAAATCACATTTTCTTCCCATTAAGTACACTACTTCGACAATAAAACTCCATGCAAATAGGCCTTCCGAGAAGAATGCAAAGGTTATGTGGTCTCATCGGGCGCTTTAACGAAACCAACTTATTCGTCTGCATCCGATGGACTAGTGTGAACGCAGATGATGAATCACAATTCGTGCGAAATGTCGGTTGGAATTGTAGTACGTGAACGATCATAAATGTGTTCGGATTGTGGTGTTTGTTCTTTTGGTTGTACATTGGAAGACAATGCTTCATAAATCTCTCTGTTTTGCTATTTTCATTGAAAAAGACGTGGTCTAGTCAACTATGAACTGAGGCAGTGAGTATGGAGCGAAATTTATTTCCTTTCGTGTAATGAAAATGTTACTGGGTAAGGATACATTGAATGGTTTAGGTATCAAGGTGAAAAGGGGATGGATAACTTATTAGGAAAAGTGAGTATTTAACATTAAAAAAAGGGTGCGTGTGTGTATAAAAGTTTTAATCAAACAAAAAAATTAAAAGTTTTTCGTTTGAAAGTGCATTTTAAATTACCGTAAAAAACTGAAATTAAACTTGGGATAAATGAGAATTGTCGTAAATCTGAGTTTTATAATAAACAGGAATACAATTTTTAATCTACATAAATGTACTCGAAACTATCAAAGTACTGTAATGCTTCATTCTGATATAGATTTTGACAGACACTAAATGTATTTGAAACAACTTCATTATCAAAAATCAAACATAAAAGATAGTTTTGATTGAAATTAGGTTTGACAAATAAAAACATTTACACTTTTATTTCTGTTGGTGTTGAGGATTAAGAATATAAGCTGCAAAAAGTTTAAAATAGTAATTTTCAATTAAGTTCTTTTAGTCCCATGATTATTTTATAAACTATTTTGTATTAAGGAATTTCAAAGTTAATTTATATCAAATTAAGTTATTTTTATTAATTAACTTTATTATTTACTAAAAGAAAAATTGAAGGGAAAACATAGTTATAAAATTTAAAACTTTTCAATAAACCTAAATCCTTTTTTTTTTAAATTAATTATGAAATATTTTTACACTATTGAGTTTATAACATAAAAATGTATTGATAACAACTTTTTTGTAGCTTAATACTGAAACTTTTTAATGGAGCTTGTTTTTTTTTAAGTAACAAATATTCATTCAGTTTAATTTTTCTTTACTAATTAAACATTATTTATTTAATTTCAAAAAAGTCAAGAAGTTTTTTTAATTTATTCAATAAAAATGGTTCAACATGACTGTCTTGGACACTTTTGGATCAATATGATCATATTGTGCACTGCTTGCTGGACAAGACAACAACAACGACAATAAAAATTGATGAAGAATTTGATGTTCACAAGCAAGTTATTTTAGTTAACTAACTTTATATATCCTGGAAAAAAATTCATTAAATTTATTGTTTCAATTCAAATTAATTTATTACATTATCAAAATATTTTTCACGCAAATTTTCCCACTTCAATCATAACAATTTCCCTTTTTTAGATAAGACAAATTTTTCATTTTTTTAATTTTTATACAAAAAACAATCTCATCACTGGAATGTTTTATAGGAAAATCATAAAATTAACAAAAAACCAATTAAAAATCTACTCACATCCATTTAATAGCAAGTCCCTGCGGCAACAGCAGCAAAAGTACCAAAATATTCGAATAAACCGCTCCTCTCATCCTCCCCCCTTGAAAAAAAATCCCTTCACCTCAGTCAAACAATGTTTCCACTACTTGAAACAATTTTTATCTCTGGCACCGCACACAACACAGCACGCGAACAACTCGACTCCTCAGCATCATAATCCCGCCGTGCGCTCTCATCAGCGGGCGCTGAATGCGGCTGGGTAGGTAAAGGGGGGCTGTTTGCGATGTTTTTGCTCCACCCCTCCCGGCCGACCAATCAGAGGCCGAGAGCATGCCACAAGTTTTCTTTTTCGAGCCGCTTGTAGTACTACGAGCGGACACACGCTCTCGCTCCGTAGAGAGAGAAGGAGGTAGGGTACTCAACTCATCTTGTCCTTTTGCTCAATTGACACAAACGAACTTCTGCTTTATTCGATATATTTAATACGGAATCATATTTAATACACGCCCAGTAATCATTGACGGAATTACCTCTTTAGTAGGTAACTTACTTGCTATTTTAGAAGTTTTATGGAGGGTTATTTGTTGTGTGAGTTTGATCTTATTTAAAAATATAATAAAGGTATCATTAGAGGAAAACTTATTAATAATAATAATAATAATAATAATAATAATAATAATAATAATAATAATAATAATAATAATAATAATAATAATAATAATAACAAAAAAAATAATAATTATAATAATCTAAATTGACAAATGATGGAAAGAAACACATAAAATAAATACAAATGAAAAACATATGATACGCCCAGGGGAAACAAAAGATCCCATTTCTGGCGCAATAGAAATTAATACATTAAAGATACAATGGAAAACAACAAAAAAGAAAAACAATACAAAAACACACACAGAAAAGAATTCTAGAACAAATGAAATAAATACATCAAGATTTAAATATCAATTAAAAAATACATTGTGATTCAATTTAAAAAATTAATAAACACAAAACAAAATATATTGAAATTAATTATTTTGTTCCTATTGAAAAAGTCTGGTTGCTGCAAATATAATATCGCTTCATAAAAATTTTAAAAATAAAAGTCTATGTCGTCTAAATTTATAATGAATTAATGTTATATAATTTTTTTTTATTAAAAAAAGCTTTCTTGGTATAAAGTCTTATAGGTAGGATTTTTTGAAGGAATTTCGAGAGTTTTAAAATATTTGGTAATGGACATAAAGTTATTTTGTTTTCTTGATTACTGACATAAAGGAATTGTATTCCAATCGAAAAATAAGTTCCTTTTACAAACTGCATACTATTTATACCATTTTGAAAAAAATATCAAACCATCATGTATAAGAATTTCTTCTGAATTCGAAGAATTTTTACACCATCGTTTATAAAGTCAACCCATTAAGTTGATTGAGGAAAAATTCCTTTCACAGTATGATTTTTCTCCTAATTTTTTCCTCTAGAATAAAATTACGATACATCTTATCCAATAATTCTCCTAGAGAAAAAATATAGATATTTTTAACACACTTAAATCGAATTGTTGATAGCATTTTCCATATCACAAGTTTCCATCATCCACCATTCCCATCGGCCACACAGGACCACCGTTGATGCGCGCTCTGTTTCATTCTTACTCTATGGTTCTCTGAAGCGCTTCAGGGGATGTTTCCAGAGATTGTCGAGCTCGTTTAATTCGTTCTGGATTTTTAATTTATTGCGTTTGATTCTCAGCGTCCACCCTTTGGGTGATTGAGGGTGTTTGTTCTTTTTTTTAAGAATGACTATCGTGGGGGCGGAATTTTTTTTTCGAGTTTGGACTTCTCTATTATTTGCTGTACCCGGTAGCAATGCGAGTGGGTTTGACTGACCAAATGCAGTTTGTTTTGCTTGTCTTGGGTTGTGATAGAACTTTCAATGCACTGTTTTAGTGTTGTAGTTTTCAGTTAAATGGCACAGTAGCTTCGTAGTGGGAGAGGAAAATTTATCTCTTGTCGGCTTAACTTTTTTTAAAAAGCGATCAGAATAGTGCTTAGGTGTTAGACTACAAGGAAAAACGTTTGTGTTTACATAAATGCGTGTATGTAATTACTTTAAAATGCAACTTTACTTAAATTTTAAATTTTTAAGTATTTTATGAAAAATTAGCTTTTTGTAGTGGGAGAGGTAAATTTATCTCTTGACAAGTGATCAAAATAGTGCTTTGGTGTTAGACTACAAGGAAAAACGTTTGTGTTTACGTAAATTCGTACAGGTGTGCGTCTTCCAAGTTATACCTGAGTTAAAATAATGTTATTTATGTTAATAAAATTTTATTAGCAAAAACTGGAAGAGTATAGTATCGTAGATATTAAGAGAGATTTTTTAATATTAAGAGATATTTTATAATATTAAGATGATGTTTTGCTGTGGAAAAAGACAATTTTCTTTAAAGAGCAATAACTCAACATACATACCCTGAAACTTTTCTTGATAATAAAAGTGAGTATAATGGTAAAAATTAGCTAAATGAGAGAAAAGAAATGTAAGGTAATAAACTAAAACTTTATTGCGCCATTGAGTTTAGTTTTACAATTATTAATAGGTACATCAGTTATTAACTATTCATCAAACTATTTTCTGAAACAATTTAATAAATTAAATCCCCTTTTTTAATTTACGGTAATAATTAGCTGCCATTTGAAAGTAATACTTTCTATTTGTTATAACCTAGTAAAACGGCAGTGTATTAAAACTGGTATTTTTTTTATGAAAGCGATCGTTTCAAACAAATTATCTTTTATGTGATTCTTTTTAAAACGAAGGGTCACACTAACCAGTTATTCATACACTTATTTTATGTAAAAAACTCAAAATTAATATCAGAACAATCCTTGTGAAAATATCTTTAAAACGAGGGGGATGCCACGCATATTTTTATTATTTAATTTTCATTAAAATAATTTTGCATTCAACTCGTTTTGGTACGCCTCAACCGAATTTCGGATATAGATTTTTTGCGTTTTGCCAAACGTAGTAAAATATTAGACATTTTGATATTGATATTGATTTATTCATCCACTATACCAGGGGTCGGCAACCTTTTGAAACGAAAGAGCCAAAAGTTACAACTTACAAAATTTCCCAGTTTATAAAGAGCCACTATTTTTTTTTCAATTTTATATAGTATTGCTTACATATACTTGATTTTATATTGGGAGGGTGATTTTAGTTGGGGAGGTTTACACCCTACATTTTTTCTGAGGTAACTCCTATTGGGTACTTTTTTACACTAAGTTTTAGACGACTTACTTTAGTGAACTTTATTTTAAAATGTTTCGAAGAAAAATTGGAGGGTCTGGGGGTCCTCCGCCTCCCACAGAAAAATTTTTTGAAACTTACCCTTCAAAATAGCGTTTTAGCTCAGTTTTATGCCGTTTGGGATTGCACCCTAAGAGCACCGCTAATTATTTTGGGACAGAATTTTCAAGGAAAACTAGTATAATAATGAACAGTAAAATTTCGAGGGGGGTGGGGAGGACCAACTTCAGAAAAATTTTGGAAATTTGTCCCTAAAAAAGTAGTGTTTTAATTCATTTTTAGAACTTCTACTATAGAATATAATGATCACTCATCATTCCTCATAAGTCACAGAATTTTCAAGCTAATAAACATCACATATCATATTCAAAATTTTGAAGGGTGTTTGGGGATTCTTCCCCAGAAATTTTTTGGAGTTTTTACCTTTAAAAGTAGTGTTTTGACTCATCTGGAGAACTTTAGACTACACCGATTCTTGTGAGTCACATCGATTTGATTAGGTACTGAAAAATAAATTTTCAAAATTTTTAAGGGTTTTTTAATAAATTATATGGAACTGGAGAGCCGCAACTTTATATCAAAAGAGCCGCATGCGGCTCGCGAGCCGCAGGTTGCCGACCCCTGCACTATACAGATTAAAAATCCCTTTATATGGTAGGTCAATACAAAACACACAGTAAAATATAAAATACATAAAAGTACGATATAAAATACACACAATACACAAATTAAATATAAATTGAAAGAAAATCTTTTTTAAGTTTGACAAAATTATCATAGAAAATATCGCTGTGATCCGGTAGGCTATTTACTATTTTAATAAACTGGTTTATAGATTGATTTTCTAAGTATTGTTTTGAATAAAAAGTTTTAACTAATAGAATTTTTTCCTTGTATTATAGCAAGGGGCGTATAAACTTATTTGTTGTAGTACAGTAGGGCAATCAACATTGTTTTTTAAAATATTAATGAAAAACTTAAATGTGGTTAATGATATTCTGCATTCTAGAGTAATAGGTTGGTCAAAAGAGGTTTTGAATTTATAAGAAATATGACGTAGAAAATTATTCTGTACTTTTTCTATTAATTTAATTAAAGATTTGCTTGAAGGATTCCAGATCACAGTTCCATATTCCAAGATAGGACGAACTAAAACATCAAAAAGATTAAACATTACATTACTATCATTAAAATTAGAAGTTGACCGTTTTAGGATTCCAAGATTTCTATTGGCTCTTAATGCGATTTCACGAATATGCAAGTTAAAATTAAAACCTGATTCATAGATAACACCAATATCTTTAATATTGGTTTTTCTTGAAATGACAGTGTTGTTTATTGTATAATTATATAAGTAGGGATTTAATTTTCTGGTAAAAGTTATAACAAAACATTTTCAATATTAAGTAAAAGGTTATTTTGGAGGCACCAGTTATTTAGATTGTTAAGTTCAGTTTGTAGAATGAATTGGTCATCAGGTGTAGATATTTGTTTAACAATTTTTAAGTCATCAGCAAAAAGTAAGCATGTTTGAAAAACAGAAACTATATCGTTTACAAATAAAATGAAAAGCAGAGGGCCAAGGATGGACCCTTGGGGCACACCAGAGGTGCTATGAAAGGCATCGGAAAAAGAAGACCTGTATTTCACATAAAGTAGCCTATCTGTTTAGTAAGAGCGTGACCATTCAAGTGAATTGTGATCAAAACCAATGTTTAATAATTAAACGTTAAGTTTTAAAATTTACACTATCAAAGGCCTTTGCAAAATCAGTATAAACAACATCAAGTTGACTATTGATCTTTAGGGCATTGGTTATTTTATCATTAAGGCATAGTAGATTTGTTGAAGTTGATCTTTTTTTAATGAAGCCATGCTGATTGGTTGAAATAATAGGATTAGTCTGTAAAGATAATTTATTGTGTATTATTCTTTCAAAGACCTTAGCAAAACTTGAAAGGATGGCAATAGGTCTATAATTTTTAATGTCAGATTTATCTCCCTTCTTAAAAACAGGTATGATTTTGAAGTTTTCCAAATGCTAGGAAAAGTATTGGTACTTAGAGAAAGATTAAAAAGTATAAGTAAAGGGTATATAAAACTTTCAGTGTTTGCCTTGATGATAAAGGGTGGTATTAGATCGAGACCCGGAGAACTAGATCCTTTAAGTTTCTTAATGCTATTTTCAATGTCTAGAGAAGTAATATAATCAATCTTCACTAAATCAATAGAGTTAATACTATTATTTGAGTCATTATTTAAGTCATGACTTATATACAGGGTGGTCCTTAATTCATGGTACAAACTTCTAGGGGTGTTAGAGTACACCTAGACGAACAAGAATTGGTATAGGAAGGGGGGTCGCAGTTACACCGTTAAAGAGCTAGGTCCTAATGTAGTGCGAGAGCGTTACAAAAGGACGTTTTGCCAAGGCCCGTTTAACGAAAAAAAACATAATGAAATGAAAAAATTTATTGCATGAGGTACAGCAGTATCCTTAACTTACATCATAAATTTGATAGAAATTGAACCACTTTCTAAACCGCGGAGTTAGTTTCAAAAGTGCAATATTAATCTTTTAGTCAAAGAATCACATTCCTTAATGGTATTTAGAAAAATGATGATCGGGGAAGGAATTTTCAATGATCGTAACATGGATCATTGAAACTGTTTGATCATTGAAAATTCCTTCCCCGATCATCATTTTTCTAAATACCATTAATGGAACTCCATTGTTTGACTAAGAGCACGTTTTAAAACTCACCCCACGGTTTAGAAAGTGGTCCAAGTTCTATCAAATTTATGATGTAAGTAATACGGATACTGCTGTAACAGTTGAAGAAAAAAAAAGTGAGACAGTTCGCATTGTGAGTGAACTACTGGGGTTAGGATGATAATTTTTGTGTCATTTTTCATGATTTAACTTCTTCTTGAAAATAAAATATAGTTTATGTCCTTAGGGGGCCGTCTACATATTAAACGAAGCACCAACTTTCGTTTTTCCTATGGGCGACATCAAAGATTATTCCCGATTCTGAAAGAGCACCCCATAAAATCCCCCAAAACCAATTTTCATGTCATTTGGTCCCCAAATAAAGCCAGGAGTGGTTGTTGAAGTTCGTCGAATTTACGTTGAAATCTCGTTTTTTACGTTGAACTCTCGATTTTGATCCTTACAACCATCAACCCCGCACGAGAATTCAACATGAAAAACAAGATTTCAACGTAAATTCGACGAACTTCAACCCCAGCTTCTGGCTTTATTTGGGGACCAAATGGCATGAAAATTGGTTTTGGGGGGTTTTACGGGGTGTTCTACCAGAATCTGGAATAATATTTGATGTCGCCCACAGGAAAAACAAAAGTTGGTGCTTCGTTTACTATGTAGATGGCCCCCTAAGGACATAAACTATAGCTTTTTTTAAAGTAGACGTTAAATAATGAAAATCGGCGTTTACAGTATCTTTCTAACCCAAGTAGTTCGCTCACAATGCGAACTGTCTCACTTTTTTTTTCTGCGACTGTACCTCATGCAATAAATTTTTTCATTTCATTATGTTTTTTTTTCGTTAAACGGGCCTTGGCAAAACGTCCTTTTGTAACGCTCTCGCACTACATTAGGACCACAGACAATAAGAGACAGACCGGTCAATAGGCGGGGCTTATCCAGAGAGCTCAAGTAGCGCCTGCGACAAGCGGTACCGGCATTAATCGATTAATTTAATATTTTTTAATCGAAATCCTTATACATTTTATTTGTTGACGAAACTTGCAATATTCGATTTCGAAAGTAAACAGGAAGTTTGTGTAAATCGTTTAATCGTACTCTTTTATATTGTTTTCAAGATTTATAAATCATTTTAACAGTGTCTTATTGCATTAAGGCACATTTTATCTCGTTTCTTCTCTCTTTCGCAATGTATTGGAAAATCTGTGTTGCATTCTTGAACTTGATTTCTAAGCCTGATAGAATTCAGTATAATTCGCGTTAATTATAGTCGTATGTATTTAATTCAGATGAAAATGTATACTAGTATTATATATTTTTATTGTCAAGAATTCATTTCGAATGTGCCTGGGATCTGGGATTCGTATTTGCAAAAGATGTGTTCGTTTAGATTCACGAGGATTGCAACTTCATTTACACATCATGTTTGTCTTAAAAGGCCAAGGGATAATAACAAATATTTGTTGTTATTGAAATATGAGATTTAATAAAATAATTTAGATTCATTATTTACTTGTGTGATTCTTGATTACTTTATCTTTAAGCTTGTATTTTTACAATCGAGTTTTTCATCATATGCGATCACGAAATTTTGTTGATGAACAAACCTTAATGATTTAATTTAAATTTTCTATTTTAATAGCAAATTTTAAAAAATTGTTGAAAAAAAGATATTTTTTAATTTTAAAAAGCATTTAATAGGCTTATGTGATCGCCAAGGATCGCGATCCTGGTGATCATATGGTCGATGGATTACGTCTTCGCAAAACGTCTCCATGGTTGCCAGACCTAAAAACTTAACTGTAACCACAGTTTTAGTGCAGGTACCGCGGGTTGAGGGCGTTCGTGTCGTAGGCCGCCCATTGACCGGTCTGTCTCTTATTGTCTGTGATTAGGACCTAGCTCTTTAACGGTGTAACTGCGACCCCCCTTCCTATACCAATTCTTGTTCGTCTAGGTGTACTCTAACACCCCTAGAAGTTTGTACCATGAATTAAGGACCACCCTGTATAAATTGCTATAAACGCTCGAAAAATAATCTTTAAAAGCTTCGGCTATTTTTGCATCATCGGAAAGTTCAGTGCCATTGTAAAACAGTTGGTTAGAATCATGATTTTGGTTTTTATTACGATAGTAGGACCAAAATGTTTCAGGTTTTAACCTCAAAGAATTTTCAATACAACTAATATGTTGTTTACGTGCATTACGAATATCATTTTGGGGGGGCTTCAGCCCGAAAGCCCCCCCGTAGATCCGCCACTGACCAGAAGGCAAGATAATTATAGTTTAAAACAGAACGTCATTAAAATTATTCCCGAATTGCTTACTACATTCAAATATTTCATTACGAATACTATGCTAGGTGTAAGGTGTCAAAAGTAAAGGGGGTGAACAGTTAGCTAGGGACACACAGTATATACATGATTGTTCATGTACATTATTTATATAATACATAAAATTCCTCATTCTTCTTTTATTTGATAAAGTATCACTCCATAAGTCACCATAGAAGCCAAAGTTGAAATCAGAAGTCGTCTGTCCAAGCGAAACAACTTACACGCAGTGAAGCGCACGTCGTTTCCTTTGACTTCGAGAAACCGAACGAAATGATCGCGAAACGAGAAAGATTCGTTCCTCTTCATGCAATCGAGAACCATGTTCATCGTGCTCGTTTTGAACTCGCCGTGAAGACCTTGAACAACGTCGGCGCTCAGTATGATGAGGCAAAACAAGAGGGCCTTCTGGACGAAAAATCCTACGACAATGCTCTCGTACGTCCCGATGAACAAATTTATGACCGCAGTCAGAGTGCAGAAGAACTCTATCAAGCTGCGAACGATGAACACGAAGATGGTAGCGGAAAACAGGCTCTCCATTTCCGTCATGGCCGACACAGAATGGCGGAACATCTCGAGTTCTTTGCTGTCTTGCAAACACTTGAGGAGCTGTCCGAGTTGAAAACAGCCTCCTATGTACAACATTGCTGTCAGGATAGGCAGACCGTGGAGAATGATGAAACGAGATACATTTGTTGTGATTTGGAGGGATTTTCTTACACGGTCATCGCGAAAGGAAAATAGTTCTGCAATTTTCGGTTGTTCCTGGTCTCTATAATGGATGTTAACGCAGAAGAAAGCGATTGTAAATAACATAAATCCTAAGTGTTTCCAAAGGTGAACCTTTATGCCTAGGCTAGAGTGTGACAAGTAAAGTCGATGTGCCCATTTGTAAATGCAAGACCTTCTCAAAAACAGGCACCACCACAATAAGAGGCACGCGATGTATTCCGCTGCGATGAAAGTCTGCACATCTCTGGTTAGCGGTTTGTTGACGAGATTCCAGAAAGCATGGTAAGTCACAAAGCACCAGAAGAAGTGAAATAGAATCATTCCTGTCACTCTAATGCATTTTTTCTCAGTCGATTTACTCGATATCGAAATACCGACGAATAAGAAGAGTTTGGAGTAGAAGTTGAGAACGTTTAACTTCTCCGACTTGAAAGAAGAATGTGCAGATTTTCTTTTATGAAGGCGTCCATGACTAACTCTGAATCTGCGCCGACTCCAAAATAAATTCATAGCTTTTATGTTTCTGTGAAGCGAAATTTTAATAAAAATTGACTCTCAGAATAATTGGAAAGTTTTCAAATTGAGACCTATTGAGTATACTGATTTTATTAGTACTTTTAGATTAGTTGAGTTTTAATAACTCTATTCAAGTTAATTCAGAAATCCCATTCAGAAGTAAATTCAATTTTGCTTTGCTAGTAAAACTGAAAACGAATATTTTGTAATATTGAGGGAATATCTGAAAAAGAAAAAGGGTTGCTGTCATAAAAACTCGTAATATTCTCTCCATCCAAATAATAGATAGAAAACCATTTTAATCCATACTTTCAAAAGTCTATCTAGTGAATCAGATACATTGACACAAAAAGATATCGAAATCATTCCTAATAAGTTCAATAAACTGCATGAAGTTAATATAAAAATATTTTTAATAGTAAGAACATTTTTTTTATATTTAGAGATAGAAATCGGCGTAAAATGTCAGTTACTTGGAATTTATAACAAGTCCGTTCCTTAATAAATAAAACATTTTCTAAAACACTGCCTGGTTGCAAAAGTAACATCCGTGTGTGCAACTTTGTTTGCAAGTGGGGGAATGGTCTTATTTAATCTTTTATTTGCCTCAAATAATGTTGAAAATATTAAGTTCAGGTATTCATTTTCTCTTTCAAATAAAAAAATGAAAACTTAAAAATAGCAAAAAATGTTGACTTTTAAAAGTTTGCATTTTTAACTTAAGTTTAAAATTTGCATTTTAATAACACATTTTTCAGATCAAAGATACAAACATAAAACACTTAACTTTCCTTCGAAAGATTTTGATCATTTTTAGAAACATTATTTTGGTAAATTTTTAGAAGAAACTGTAAAAATTATAACGGGATTATGTATTTCGTGGCAAAACAAAGACCTTGAGACCATTTACTTATTTGTATCATGAAGGTACACGCGGAAACCTTTTTTTTATACATTTGCAACCAGACTAATACATGGAATATAAAGAAAATAAAAAAATCCAATATTCAAAATAGACTTTCCCGAAATAAATAATAAGGTAAAAGTAACAAGGAAAGAAGTTAGGGTCAGGTGGGGTAATTGGGAATCGGGGGTAAATAGGAACCAGCCCTAGTATCACTGGAGAACATAGATTGTGGTAATTGGGAACAAGACTTTAGAATTATCCAAGTGTAAGAAGCCTAAAAGGCATTGAAAATTATAGTAGGTAGTAGGAATGTACTTTTTAAATTAATAGGTACTACGGTGAAAAACAGATTTCCAAGTCTAAAAATCACATTCCTGAAAATCAATGCTATCTTTGAGAAAATGTAATATAAGCTACCCTAAACAAGTTGATAGGTCCTTTCACATAATTTAGTTCTATTTTAAGATCTTTCAAAAAAGAAAGATTGAGTTTGAATACCTATTGGATGCTAATTTATATTACCCATTAACTACTATAAATACGGAAATATACTAGTCAGTGCTCTGATAACTGAGCATTACCAACTTACCTCCAGTCAAGTAACCTTAACTTCTGAAATAAATTTGGTGCAAAACCACAAAAAATAGCGTGGGCAGAAATAATAAATAATACAATTACATAAAATATTCTTTCCTATTATACTATTTATCACGTCCCCTTGTGCAGATTTTATGAAGGGAGGAATTGAGAAATTAGACATTTGCATGTGTGAGGTAGCTCACCTTAACCGTAGCTATTGATTTGTTTCCATGAGGGGAATATTTATCTTACAAATTAAAATTAGATTCGAAAGAGATTACAGCCCTCGATAAATTCGTGCTCCAGAAAATGCATTTATAAGAAAAATATATACGGATTTGAATCGTGAGGATATTTTTGGCCCAATATAGAATACATGTTTATTTTTTAACATTGTATCAGGACGGAAACTTTGACATTTTGACAAAAGCCCGAAAATGTCTCTTTACTTTGAATGAATATTTATTTTACCGACTCCAATGATAGTTTTGTTTTTCAGAATACCCTAAATAAAATCATAAATAGTCAATTTGATCGCCTAGGTTTTTTTTGTTGAACAAACGAGCACTCATTTGGCTCAGTATTTTTATCAAAAGCCCTCCTGTTGACTTGAAAATTCAGAATCATTCTTTCTTTCATAAATAGAACAAAGTTAATAGAAATTGAAATATAAATGTATTAATAGAAATAAGTTAATATATGATTTTTTTTAAAAATACTGTATAGTGAATGTTAGAAAAAAGTAAATAAGATTCGAATATGCCTTATTTTTAATGTTTAACAATAATTTAAATGTCTAATTGAGAAAAGCGTTGCAGCAAACTGTAAATTTAAAGCAAGAATGAAAATATAAATCGGTCAATTGATATTAAAAATTCCGTCATTTTTAGCGAAATGAGCTGAAAATTCCAAAATGATAATGAAAATTTTGTTCACATACGATACAACATATATTTTTATGTACGTACGTACATTTTAATAAATTTCAAAAGTAAAAGAGATCGGGGCTAGTTTTCCAATGGAGGCAAATTTTCCAACCCCGTTTTATTTTTAAATGAGCAATTAGATCACCCTAACAAATGAAATGAATGAAAAAGCAACACTCCACACACATTATGATGTACTTTCAGTTAAATATCTGTTGTCTTTTCGTCAGAAATGCGATTTTTTGAATATTTTACTCCTTGCGTAAAATTTAGAATTTTTACTAAAAATGTAAAAAATCCCTTAAATTTAAACGGACTAATTTGATAATTTATGTACTGAAAGAGGTTTTCTTTCTTCATCAAACTATGCTTTGTTTTCAAAAAAATGAAATCCTCTCTCGTACAGGGGCTCATTACGTTCACAAATCGAGATGGGGATTTCTAAAGTAAACATGGGGCACTCTTTTAAAAAATGTGTGGCTTAGGCGCAAACCAACCAACCAATCCAATCCATAACGCAAGCTAACGCTTCCAAAGGAGCTGTTTGTTCGAGTTCCACTAAAATTTTTCCAATTTCTTTTTTAAGAAGGTGTTTTTATAGTTGTGTACACAGTGTCAAAATAATTAGACTCTTCTGGTGCTAGTTTAATCATTAAATATTGAGTAAACTCGTAAAAATCGGGATAAAAATCATGATTATATTTTGAGTTTAATTGGTTTAGCTTTAGATTTAAAATATTTATTTTGGGCGTTACGGTTTCACTCCGATAACCATTAAATTAAGAAAAAAAATATTTTAATCAAAAAATAAAAACCAAACATCGTTCACACCTTCCCAAAACCGCCAACCCAACTTTTCGGGGATAGGGGTTCTCCAGAGTATTTCAGAATGATCGAGGTAATCTCTCCATTGGCAATTTGGCAATCTTTCGTGCAACTAATATAATTAATAATAATATAACTAATACTTATTTTGGGAGCAAAATATAAAAATCAAGAAATAATGCACGCAGATAATCATTAAAATAACGATCACCAGTAATGATAATGAAGCGCATATATATGATAAATATAACAGATATAATGGTTCGATTCCGTCATTTATTACATAAAACTACACTCTTAAAACGATTGTATCAAAATTGAGTAAAAAGTACTCAAAAAGGCTCCGATCCAATAAGTACTCAAATTTGAATATATGAATATACTCATTTCTGAAAATGTTGCATACTCAAAAATGAAACATCTTGAGCTTGAACTCAAAAATGAGCTTACGATGTTTCATTTTTGAGTATGCACATTTCAGAATGAGTATATTCATGTATTCAAATTTGAGTACTTATTGGATCGGAGCCTTTTGGAGTACTTTTTACTCAATTTTGATACAATCGTTTTAAGAGTGTAATAAACCTGGTTCATGTAAAAAGTAGTTTTAACTGTAAGTAATAAATTTGTAAATAATTGTAATATTTGTAAATAATTTAAAGTAAATACCAAAAGGGTTACTAAGAAAACTTGTTAAGTAGAAGTTACATTTTTCAAAATGGTTTTACATAGTAAAACCCAGAATCGAAAAATTATATCTTTTTTGGCAAATATGCAAGTTTCATTACTAAAAAACTTAGAGATCGAAATCCGCGAATATTAGAGGGCCCACTGTACTTTACAAATGGTTTAAGCGTATGCGATTTAAAAACGTTTTATACAATAAATCATGATAACAAGCCGGAGAATTTATGTGACCAATACACATCCATCCATCTATCTATAACTTATGAGATCTGTGTTACCTTTAATATAATTATTTTAAAATTTCAGGTTGAGTCAAATATTTTAAAGGTAACAATTCTTAAGATCTAAGTTTTAATTTTGCTTAATAAAGAATCTTTATTAAGCAAAAGTATATCAAAATATACGTAATGCAAAAAGTATGATATGAGTTTTACAATTTTACCTAAGTAGAATGCAAACCATCATGATCGTCAGATTCCAGTATTTATTTCAAATGATTACCTTAAGCTTAAGTTTCAGCAAAATCTTACAATCAACCAACAAGCTCACGGGATCGTATTTTCGGGCTCAGAGAGAGGAGACACTTATTCAAAGCGCATAAATAGAAAATATGAAGAACCAATGAGTGAATATCAATATCGCAATTCCATATTAGGAATGACAGTCCTCTGGCAAACCAATCACAGTTGTTTTTTAAAGGAATCTGTATTACTGCAGCGAGTAGTACTGTAGGAAAACTTGTGTAGGTGTCCCGCATACGGGGCACATTTTCCAACCTGACATGGTCACCTTAAGGTGCCTGGCCTACCTAAAAATGCCATTTTGGACCAAAAATTCTTTAAAAAAATTATTATCTTATTTCAAAAAACACATCTTAAGCTTTCCAAATCAGTTTAAATTTTGTCTTTATCTATTCTAGAACCAAAGTTACAGAAATTTTACTTAAAACTAACATTTTATTAAGGAAAAAATAAAGAAATTCGCGTTTTTCTCAGAATCACATTTTTGCTATTTTCCTTCTCCGCAAAACTGCATCTCAAAATATTATGAGTTAATTTCTAGGTGTCGCGAAAAAACCGTTCAATGCAAAAACCGTTCAGACGAAAACCGTTCAAAAAACAAAAAAACTCATAGCTTTACACATGTAATAAATTTGATTGTTTTTTATTGAACGGTTTTTGCATTGAACGGTTTTTTCGTATATCCAATTTCTATAAAACTTGGGCACAGTACTTGACATAATATGATTTAGGAGTTATACTATTTTTTTTGGCTGTGGGTGTAATATTTTTTATTTTATGAATAGTATAACTTCAAACTTTACTGAACTTAGGTGTTTTTTTTTAATTTTTCAAGTTTAGTGCTATAACTTTTGATATTAAAATAATTCAGACATAAAAATTGTAGGCCTCCTAAAATATGTCTTTACGAGGATAATAAAGTTTACAAAATACAAATATCTTCATATAAAATTATTGAGTTATGATGTTTTGCGGAAAGGCTGTTTGTTGTGATTTTTATGCATGCATAAATTCTTCAATAATATGAAAATTTAAATAAAAATTTCATAATTTTTTATATTATTCATAGTTTTTTGATGCATTTAATTGTATAAACCACAAATTAGGTCAATATTTTAATTATTAAAAAAACCTCCATCAAGGTGGTTGCCTACCACCTTGATTCCTTTTTGTAAAAAAAAAACTATTAGTGATGAAAATTGAATGCTACATTTTTGTAAAGGACGGTTCGGGGAACATGATATCTTGTTTCTACAAAAATAAAATGTACAGAAGCAAAATGCATTTAGGTTAGGAAACTAGCCCCGGTCTCCCCTATATCAGATGCTAAGTTCCGCAACTTTTGATTCGTTTTAAAGTTACGAGCGTTATCGAAAGTTTTCTCTCTCAATCTTAAGACGAGAACATCGACGGTATTTTTGAGAAGAGCGTCATCGGATTCTCCCAGTATTAAAGTGAATTTTTTCCCGCATTGCAGCTGGAACGAAAAATGAAGCTGTGTCTGTCCGCTATACATGCAGGGGTATAACGTCTGTTATTTGGAGAAATCTTAAAGCCATGGAAGTAAGGACCGAAACACACTCAAGCTAGAACTGTCGCGCGACACATTCAGATCCTGAGGGGAGAAAGCAGGGTGTAGCATAGGCGCCGACTCCATAGGGTTTGAGGGGGCTTGAACCCCCCCAATGTTGGAAGAAGGGGGGCTAAGCCCCCCAATATTTTTAGTAAATATCTACCCATTTTCTTTCATGAACTAAAGAAGGGAATGTATTGGAAGTCGTTCTTATGGTCCCGTTCACTTTGGTCTTCTCAAAGGGTCTCAAAATGACTCAAAACACTACTTTCAAGGATAAAAATTTCAAAAAAAAATTTGGGGGAGGACCCCCAAGCCCCTCTCATATTTTAAATTCTATTTTGTACCGTTTTCCCCTGAAACTTCCGTGATTTTTGAGGTTTCATCCTTCTTTTTGTGTAAAATAAGAAGAAAGAGTCTACAAAATGAATTTAAACACTACTTTTAGGGTCAAATTTCCGAAATTCTTCTGAAGTAGAACCACTAAACCCCTTTCAAAATTTTGCTGTTTATTTTACTATTTATTATTTTATTCTACTGGGTTTCAAAATTCTGCTTCTTTAAATGAGCCCTGCTCTAAGGGTGTAACCCAATAGGCTTCAAAAGGAGATAAAACGCTATTTTGTGATGGAAATTTTCAAATTTTTGGGGGAAGGCCCTCAAATATCGCTTCGCTTGGAATTTTCAAAGTTTATAAATTTTGAAATTAATTTCAACAAAATTAATATCAAATGTGCTAGTCCTCTAACACTTGAAGTAAAAAATTACTCGTAAGTAGGTACCACAGAAAAAATATTAAGTCAAAATCCCTCCCGAAACTAGTCTAGTTACGGCTCTGTGCCCTTGATTTTAAAGGCGGTATAAATCCACTTTCATTCTTCGCAATAGGTATTTAATATTTTGTGTTCGATTCAATTTTTTAAAAATATTGCGCTGCTTTTTATTCGAATTTTTTATAGCAGAATCAATATCAAAACATAAAAAAAATCAAAATAAGCTGCAACACTTACTTTTTGAGGCAAATTTTCAAATATTTTCTGGGGGAACCCCCTAGACCCCCTTATTATACTTCGAGTAATTGTAAAATTTTAACGAATGTCAAATATTATTTGAGTGACTTATTAGGGATACTTTAGGAATAAGCCTTTGGATGTTAAAAATCTTGGGGGGGGAGATATCTAGCGTTAGTGACGATCGAAAGTTTAAGGACCGCTGTTATATTATGGAATAACTAATATCTTCATTGTCTAGTACTGGGCCCCCCCAATATTTGATAAAAGTCGGCGCCTATGGGGTGTAGATCAGGAGTGGCCAACCCGCGGCCCGCTTGAAATAATTTTGCGGCCCGCGAGATTTTTTTCAAGTCAAAAGTTAAAGTTTGTTGAGTTAAGGCCTCCCGAAATTTGGACTAACGGCCGTATTCACCACTAACTTGACCTAAGGTTTACCTGGAATCAAGCTTTTTCAACAACTCTGATTGGCTTAAAACTTGTTTCCCTTTTTCAACTACCAATCAGAAGTTTAGTTCCAGGTTAACCTTAAGTTAGTGGAGAATACAGCCGCAAGAGTACCAAAATGAGTTAAAACTCAGCTAATTAGAGTCGAATTTCCAAAAATTTTCTGGGGGAGGAACCCCAGACCCCCCTTTAGTACTAGGACCAGTATTCACAACTTTTTTTGAATATTAAGTTCCTGTAGGTGCAATACGACCTAATTTTTTTAAAAGATACATTGAACCTATTGAATATGCACGAAGACTGGGGGCGAAGAATTTCGAGTACTGCCTCTTTCCTGGTGCAAAATATACCTTTAATTTTTAGAGAAAATTTGGGTCTCTACTGAAATAAATTTCTATAAGTGCCACTGGCTATGACCTAACTAACATAGTTTCTAGTAATTTATAGTGTTTTAACGGCACCTGTTAAGTTCCTATAAGAAGGCATTCTTGGGGGGATCCTAAAGGTCAATTAAGTCATAGTCATAGAAATATTTGCAGTTACAGTCAGGGGTGAATCCAGGTTTGACTTCCAGGGGGGGCACCAGAATTTTGAAACATCTTCCACAGTAAAAACTGCGATAATTTAAGAAATATTGAATGGTAACATACATTTTTGGCCCCAAAAAGCTACACATACAACCATTTCATAGCTTCAAAATTATGTTTTGTTTAGAAAACCTCTTAAGATGTCATTTTTCCCCAATGAATTTTTTTTATTCTGAGGAGAACGTGCCACCTGCCTGGATTCGCTACTCCCTATAGCGATGTGCAATCATGTTTTTTGATAGGTTCTATGCGATTGTTAGGAGTTGATCATTAGATTTAAACGAGGGAATATTAGGTCATTACGAGTTAAGCCATATATTGTAGATTTTGAAAACAATTTAACATTATAATTCGGAGGAGGTCAGCAAAATTTTTGCCCTAAAAAAAGGGGGCAGAAACCCCCACTACAGATGATAAGTAGTAAAGAGAATATGGGGAGTTTTTGATGTTACAATTACATTTGCACCATTGTAACAACTACATAAAAATTCCTTCAAATGTGAAACTAAAAGGCAATATAAAAATGTACACATCAGTTAAAACTTTTCATGCTCTGGAATCTGCCACTATGATAAAAAAATCCCCTTCCAATAGTTATTTTTTGAAGATTTAAAACAGTGGTTCCCAAACTATTTAGGTCGTGGAACCCCCAAATTTGTTGCCGATGATCGCGGAACGCTGGATATTTTTTAATCAACGACTTTTCAAAATTTAATATCTGATATTAAATGAAACCAGGCGCGAATCCGGCACAAGGGGGCACTTTTCCAGAAAATCACCTTTATACCTTTTGGCACAAATGTCTAAATGTTGGTGATTTTCCAAAAAGTATCACGCAAGATTCGAATTTTGAAATTCGACTGGTAAAAGTAGGGTTTTAACTCATTTTGAAAACCTTTTTGGGTCCAAGGGGGGGCGGCACTGTCCATTCTTATTTTTTAATGAAATATAGTTTGTCACATATGAAACCTCTAAGTTTTTTCGTGGAACCCACTTTGGGAACCACTGATTTAAAAAAACACTTTATAACTTTAAAAGATAATATGGAACTAGGGATTGTTTCCCGGGATCCCGTAGAATTTTTAGGCCGGGACACGTCCCGGGATTTCTCAGTCCGTCCCGGGATTCCCTCAAAGTTTTAAATTTCTTTAACCCTGCTAAAACGCTTTAAAATCGTTCCTGATGGCATGGAACAAATATTTCCTTTCCTTGGAAGATAATTTTAAATTAGTCCCTTAAATTATCTGAATTAAATTATCTCCCACTCCTAGAACTTTAGAGCTAAAAGGCAATAAACAAGGAACTTGTCGATTTGTATAATACATACAATGCTCACATGTTGGCATAAATGGTGAAAACCTGGTTACTCATTTTCAACGATTTTTACTCATTATACTCTGTTCATTTAGAACTGGCGCCTGAGATGTAATGTATTAGAAACAGTTACTACTGTAATTATCGTCGAAAAATTTTTCTTATACAATAAGAAGGCGGCTGAAGTTGAACAGTTAATATACTGTAAAAAAATCGGTCATTGAAGTTATGTGATGAGAATTATTAAGCATTATTGAGCTTTTTTTATCCTATTTTAGGCGCCAATTCTAAATGAACAGACTATAGTATGTTAGTGATAAGAGATACAAATCGTAATAACTCCCAGCACGAGGCCATTTTCAAACGCAAAGCATTGATCATAATTCTAATAGATATGTTAGAAACTCGTAATCTTTATTTATGTGATGAATAATTATTTACGAGGATAGTTTGAACCTTATTTCCGAATGACCACAGTACTCGTGATCTCAATAAGTCGTCAGCATTTAAAGAGATTATACGTTTTGAAAATCGGGTGGAGAATATTGTGGTGTTGTATTATGGCAGAAAAAGCTAGTACATATGCATGGGAGCACTTCATAAAAAGACCGAACACTGAAGCAAAATGCAAAAAGTGTTCTTTGATAATTAAGTGTAAAGGAGGTTTCACGAGTGGTTCACTCCAACATTAAAAAACATACATTCCATTGAGAAGCCGATCCTTGCAATACATATCTATAAGGGAATTCAAAAGCATTTTTAGGGTAAGTAAACTTTTAACTTGAGTATTTTTAAAATAAATTTAAAATATTAAGTTTGTGTCATTTCATAAGGTTTTAAGGGATATATGTGTGTGTACTATTATAATATAATAAGTGAATATAAAATTGCAAAAAATATTTTAATATCATATAAGAAATCTTAAAGCCTAGAACTGTGTGTGTGAAAAATTGTAGCATTAAAAATTAATAATTTCTTCCCATAATTTTTTCTACAAGTTTTGATTTTAAATAAAAAAAAATTTTCTTGAAATTCTGGCATTAATTAAATTTTCCGGATTTCCCGGGATGATGTCGAATTTTATCCCGAAATCCCGGGATGACCAAAATGCCCTAAAACGACAATCCCTATATGGAACCCTTTTGCTCTTAAAAATACATCCAAAGCTCTATTTGAATGCCCTACCTGTTTTGTCTAGTGTGATTCAGCAATCAGATATGCAGAGAAATGGAGGAGGCAAGGATTACTAATACCGCAGCATTACTAATTTCTTCTGGTAATTGTGCCTCAGAACAACAGAAATTCCAAGAAGGGGATTGACTACTAGTAATAATAGTAATGTTTGTAGGCCACAAAAAAACATTTTTACATTTTAAATAGTTTATTCAATACAAAATTATGCCTGAGAAAAAAAATTACATAATTATTTTACAAGAGGGAAATTAATTACATCTTACAGATTTACTTACACATCTTGCACTGTGTAGAGAAAATATTTCCGGCAATTACTTCCAAACTTTTACAATTCCATCTTTGGAAGCTGAAATCATGAGCAACTGAGACGTCTGAATGGTGGACAGCGCACTTATAGTATCATAATGTCCAACTTGGGGTATCTCTGGATATCGACGCATGGCATCATCATTATTGGAATTGGTAGTAGGTTTTTCTTCTTTTTGTCGAGTAAAGTTTTCACATATCACCTCCGAACCATCAATAACTCTAGAGCTGAATAAAAAAACAATGAGTTGCAACAAGCAATACTAAGGAATAGTCTAAAAAAATATCACATCAAGAGGAAATTATAAATATATTTTTAAGTATTTCAATGAATTTCCAAACAATAAGCAAAAGTTTAAAGAGAAAATGGGGTTATGGTACCTTGAGAGATTCTTTTTATAATCTAATTCAGTTAAATAACTGAGAATTTATATTATTCTAATTTTTACTGGGTTATTAAACTCTAAATGTAGAATTAAAAAAGTCTCACTGATGTTCATAATGATGTTTCAAATTATTTTCAGGCGGTAGCTATAAATATTTATTTAAAAAAACAACTGAAAACTTTGAGTTCACTTTGCCCTTCAGGGTCTAGGCCTACAATGATCCTAATTAACTTTGTAAATAAGAGCATTTCCAAACAATAAGCAAAAGTTTAAGGAGAAAATGGGGTTGTACCTTGGGAGAGATTGTTTTTAGAATCTAATTCAGTTAAATAACTGAGAATTTATAATACTATGGTTTTGAGTGACGAGAGAAATGTTGCTTGCACTTACCTGTAGCTAATGTTAGTAAAAGGTGACAAAGGATCATTGGCTGCTCCAACAACAATTCTAGAATTAGATGGATTATGCGGATCCCACATTCTTATCCTTCTTTCTGAGCCTGCGGTCAGAATAACTGAACCATTGTCTGTATTTGTCCAACACATTGAATAAACAGATTCAGAAGAAACCTGTAATGTGAAAAATGTGAATCATTATTTACTTTAAGTATTATTCAATCAAGAAGAAAATTGATTTAAACACTCCATCCCATTATTTTAACATAAAAATATTATAATAATATATATATTCTTAAATTTAAAATAAAATTCTAATAAAATAAATTTTTTAAATATAAATGAGACACTTTTAGTTAACTTTAGTGTGAAGCAGTTAACTTTATATGCAGGTAGGCTATTAGGTTATATTGATATAAAATTATATTCTTATTTATAATGGGTTATTAAGCTCTAAAGAGAGTTAAAAAAGTCTCACTTCAAATTATTTTCAGGTGGTAACTATAAATATTTATTTTAAAAGAAAACACAACAGAAAACTTTGAGTTCATTTTGCCCTTGAGGGTCTAGGCCTACAGTGATCATAATTATTTTTGTAAATAAGAGCTCTGGGGGGTGCAAAGCATGTTTCAGTTAGGTAAGTTAGCGTAATTGAGAGCAGGGACGTATATAAGGGGGGGGTTTAGGGGGTCCGGACCCCCCCCCTTGGCCTGAACATCAATTTTTTTTCAGTCGAATACCTATATTTTCAAATCTTGCGCACAGTCAAGCACAGGCGCCAGATCTCTTCATAGTGATTAAAGACTCATGATTCATATTCATGATTTTCACTTCATTATTGATTCATAGAGATAAATCTCTCTTTTCCATAGACATAGAGTATATTCTTTCGTGGGTGGATTTAAGAGCTAGCGAAAGACTTCTACCACATGGTCACCCTTTCCCTACAAACGGAGCCCGATCGCGCCTTCAGCGTATTGCGCAGTCTTGTTCTCTAACTGCTTATTTGTGTGCACGTGTGAGTAGTTACTGAATAAAAATAAACGCAGTCTTTGAAAACACTATGAAACGTACTACTCAAAAATCTCTGTTGGGTTTTTTTCTAAAAACGAAAGAGAAATTACTTCGCGAACTTCCACAAAATGAAGAAATAGCCAAAGCCGCAGCGGGTCCATCCACAAAAAATAACAATGAAGCGAAAAAAGGTAAGTCCTCTCTTATGAAAAATTATATTTGAACCAGAAATGAGAAAAATGATTATTTATATTTTGTTACTTTTCCTTTCCATAATATGATCGGTTGTATATCCGCTCACACCACAGATTCACAGAAATTCAATATTAGTAAAGTAAATACAGCCTGGTAGTCCATGCCTAATGTGACCATTTATTTTTTGACTCAAAACGGGACATTGGTTTATTTAGGTTAATTAACAGGTAGTCAATAAATAAAACACTTTTTTAGTTATTTATTCAGAAAAAGTCAGTTAGCTTAAAAGTTACAAATTAAAAAATATATATACCCTAAACGTTTAGTTATATTTATGTTTATCAGAGGAACAAACTTGCTTTAATATAGCTGGTGATGATTTTAAGTAAGAATGAAATTCTTGGCACAGTTTTTTTTATATTCCCCTTAATTATCAACATCGCCTTTAGAACTGAAATTTGTAACTAGGTCTTCTCAGATATGGCCACAATTTGTTCATCATAGAAAATACTCTTTCTACTGGAGCATTTGTAGCAGGCAAACATAAAATATATTCAATTAAAATAGAAGCGGTTTCAGAAAACGGGACAATTTTGCGTCCCAGAGTTCATTTCGGGGACTCGTAACTCTAAAAAGGGACAGCCCCGTTCAAAGCGGGACGTCTGGTCACGTTATCATGCGCCCCATGGGAGCAATTTTATTTGAAACTTTCAAATTGCACACCTAGAAAATCATATTGCCCCCCGATGGGGCGTGCGCCCCACGTTGGGAAACACTACTTTAGATGTTATTTTCTCTGAAATTTTGTTCGGTTAAAGTTTCCGCACCATTAAATCATCGACTTATCTCTAATTCTAATGAAAATGGTTCTTGAAAATTACAGCGCATGTTAAAAATTGTATATGAGTACTGAAATGAGCAAAAATGTTCGTTTTTAGTGAAGACATTTTTATTTTACAAGTGTTTTTAGCAAAATTAAATTGCAAACTACTGGGAAGATTTCACACCGATGAATATTTTTACTCCTAACTGGCACTTATTAGACAAGTTGTAAAAGGCTAAATTTAGTACTTTAAAGTTATTATTTTTTATACTGTTTTAGCTTTGTTTTCTTTATCATACATAAATATTTTAAAACCTTTATTATGTTTTATTGAAAGTTAGCAGCTTTGCTTGAGTGTCAAATTGATTTTAACATAAGTTTATGTAATGTGTTTGCTTTTTTTTTCAAAATGAATTCTGGACCCCCCCCTTGTAAAAGCTATAGCTACGTCCGTGATTGAGAGACTCCAGCAAGTCTGTTGATCAACTTGCTGATGAGATAAATGGAAGAAATTGAAAACTAATTTAAAATATTCCAATAGAGGATTGATCAATACCTCAATTTGAGACAGAGGTGGAGCATTATTAATGGTCCACAATGTTAGTAATCGTCCTTGAGTCTCTAAGTCCCAAAGGGATACATCGTTGTTCCCTTGCACAGCAGTAAAAATGGCAGATTTCTCCCTAGGATGAACTAACATGGAACGAATGCGAGTACCTAAAATACAAAATTTAATTTATAAGGTTCAACTTAAATTATACTGGTGAGTGAAATATTAAACACTACATTCAGTCCAATATAATAAAACACATTATGAAAAAAAGTGAGAAGCTAAAAACTCACCCATTGGATGAGTAATAGTGGTTATGGGAAGCTGAAAGCGCAAATCCCAACAAACCATATTTCCTTTAGCAGTTCCAGCCACTAACCAACTATGATGTGGATCAGTGCAGAAAGAAGTAATGAGGCCTGAAAATGTATGCGAAGCATATTAATATAAAGTTCGGGAAGTTGAAAAATAAATATGATGACAACATTTTGTGTCAATTTCACATAGTACTGAAGTGACAGTTTTTACTGTCGCCTTAGGACTCTGTCGATATCAGAAGGCATTTGTTGTCCTTTTTAAGATTTTTAATAAGGCGTAACAACAACTACAAGGGACTACTCGAGCTACATCTAACATGAATGAAATCCGTCAGTGGAATGGCTTTTTTCATTTGCTCCCTGACTTTTGGGGGTCTCGAGTGACTTGCCTCCGCCCCACTACAAATACTATTGGTTAAGGGGTAGACGTCATTACTGTGGTTTGCCAATCGGTGGGTTCAATTTGGAAACGGGGTGTTAAGAATTTATAGTGGGAACTGTCACAACAAGAGGGACCGTGGGAAGAAATGTCTTCCTTGCTGTCAACCGGAGGTCAGAGAGCATGTGAAAGTTGGTTTGCAGGTGGCTTCTAAGACAAGGGGGCTGCACCGCAGTACAAAAAACAATGAAATCATAACATATTATTTCCACACTATCAAGAAGCACTCTATTTGGTACTTCAGTTAAGATACAGAGGGTAGTAACAAAAGAGAAAATAATCAAATCTTGAAAAGTTTAAACAAAGATACAATGCCCATTTTACCTTTTTGAGGATTGTTTTCTAGTTTCCATGCAGTACCAGGGCATCTTAGATCCCATCCTACAATGGAGCCAGTAACTGTAGCATAAGCCAAAACCGATTGACTCCCTAAAAGATGAAAAGAGTTATTTATACTCAACAAATAATAATCCTGGTCTTTTAAATTGCCTTAGTCTAAGAAAGTACCATAAACTGATTAAGATAAAAGAACTTATAAAATACCTGTGTCAAAGTAGTCTATATCAACTACACAGCCTTCTTCAACAGGATCAAGGTTTCTTGTGTGTAAAAGAGTAGCCTTTGAGTTGTCATAAGCTAATCTGCAATTAAAAACAATTAGGATCACAACATTTTCATAAATATGACTAATTTTATATATTAAAAATATTTAAATATAGTACATAATTCTTTTTATTATGATGCATTTTTATTTTGAAACAATTTTTTTCATGATGAATTAAAAATATTACCTGAATACATGAATGTTTCCTGTTTCTGAAGCAGCAGCAATAGATTGCATGTTCTGACAAACTGTCATACTTGAGATAGGTCCATCTAATTACAAATTGGGAGTTAATTTTAAGAAGTGATGTTTTAAAAAACTAGTTACACACTCTTAAACATTGCACTGACGGCTTTATAAATCTCTACTTTGTTTGACAATAAACACTATTTTAAGCTACTAATAAAACTAAACAGTGGCAACCATACTATAATTAAAGAAAAATGACTTAAGAAATAACTGTTAATTTTTCCAAATTTGTGAATATAATTCTGCCTATATGATTATCAGATAGTTTAAACAAAAAGATCTAAATTATTTTCATAAAATGTGGTTTACCATGATATACATTAGTTTTAAGTTTCTTCTTAATACATATAAATATTTTAGAAAGGTCAATTATTATTTTATCTGTTTATAAATTAGTGGTGGGTGAGGAGATGGATGAGAAAACCCACCAAAGAAGTTTCTTTTCCAATAAAACATAATCAGACCTTGAATTTATGGCAATAAAATTAAGTAGGAATCATTACTTACCAAGTCTACTATATGTCAACTTAGAACGATTGGCCACATTTCTACCCTCCATCTTTTCGCAGTCCCATAATTTGACAGTTCCATCACTTGAGCAGGTAGCAAACAAATGAGTACTTGGAATGACTTGAATCCTGTCAAAGAAATAAAGTAGTTTATTAACAAATGCTAAAAAAAATATTTAAAAAAATTGCTGAGACTTTTCAACCTTAGATAAGTAATCGTAATTAATTTAGTACACATGCACTAAAATTAATTAAGTAATTTAATGTTGTTGTTGTGTCCATGAAATATGTTATTAGATGTTGTAATGGATGGTATAAACCGCCATTGCTATGGTGAGGCAATTTTCTAGGTAGATGTCCTCTTCCGGTGAATCACTTATCTTTTGCAGTTCTCTTAAGATGGCAAGGTAATAAAAAATGTGCTCTGGTCGAAGTTCAATATCAGGGCAATTTCAGCAGATGGTGTAGGTTTTTTATTTGTCTGGCTTTATTTCAATACCCTTGAAGTAGTGAGTTTTTCAGCCTCGCTGGGGTTGTTGAGAGTTCTGTTGGCATTTAGTTCACAGAGTAGGAATTTTTGCTTGATGGTCGGCTTCTTTAGTTTGGCCTTAACAATAGGATTCATAAATTAATTTTATACACACATATAATTAGAGTACATCAAACACATCAGCAAAAGTTCCACTTGAAATAACATCCTTCTTAAGTAGTTATAAGCTTAGCCACCCAAGAAAATACAGTAAAGTCCCGTTATAACAAACTTCACCGTAAAATAACATAACGGGACCGTAAAATTTCTTCGTTTTAATGGTATTTCAATAATTCAATCAAAAACGGTTGGGGACTTTTGTATTAACAGGATTTTTTGTTGTATAGATATTCGTTGTAACAGGATTTCAATGTAATAAAAACTAAAACTAAAAAAATGAAAACATACTTATTAACAGATCCCCTATGTTCCTGTAGATGTGCTATCAAATGACCAGGAAAGACTTTATTATTCTTCTTGTGAGATGTGTTTTTCTCTTCCTTGGGAGGAAGTTCAGTAGCTTCTCGAGCAATCTCATCACTGTGGTATTCATCTTGCTTTTTACGAAGCAAAGCATGTAGCTCTTCTCGACAGGGAGCACAATGATCTGTTTGAATAATGCACCAATTGTAGAAAAGTAGTAATGTTTACCAAAATTAAATTACAAAAAAATATATTAATATTACTTGGCTTCAAATCTTCTATTACTGATAGCTGTAGTGCCGAATCTTTACCATCATTTGCAGTTAAAACTTCCAATGCTTCATCTACAGGTTTTTCAGTTTCCCCCAACTTTGAATATGAATTTAAAGAATTGTCAGAGTTTTGATGAGGAAGTTTTGGCGATAGTTCACTTTTTAACTCCTTAGTTGCAAACATTTCATTCCACTCTTTATTCTAAAAAAAAAATTAAGCATAATAAATTTGTCATTCAAAATATAATATAAATATGTGGCTTGCAAATTATGAAAACAAAGCAAAATTTACCATGCTAGGTGATTCAGCTGTTGCCTTTTTCTTGGACTTTTTACTGTAAAGATACATAAAAAACATGATTTACATAAAACATGGTTCATACAGAAGTTTTAAGAGTGAAAATATAGCATTTTTTAAGGACTTTCTAAGGATTTTTGCAAAATATTAAAGACCTACTTGAACATATTTAAAACTGGCTATAAAATCTATAAAATGTCTTCAATGAGTTTTCAAGAATATTTGAGTATATTTTTGTTTCTCAAATAGGAATAACATTAATGAGCTAACATATTAGATATATACTAACATTGTATAATTAACGACTGCAAAAAAAAAAATAAATGATTAAAAGATGACTAAGTGTTAACACATTTTTTTTTCTTTATTTAATTACTTTTGGCAACCCAAGTTTTGCAACCTTCTTTTTCAATCCAAAAAGGATTGAAAGAACGTTAACTCGAGTTTGGGTTCTTGAGTGAAATACACTAGCTGTAATTGAAATTATTGAAGAAAAATTTGTAGCATCACACATTTGATGGAAGCACAAGAAAATTTGACTGTTTCTGCCTACAAATAATTACTTTTAATGACTCATGTTTTGATAGAAAAAACTAAGAACCATAGTAAAAAAACTAAATACTTTATAAGGGCCTTATAAACTAATACCAAAAGTAAACACTTTTTAAGGTTTTTATGTACCGTACGAACCGTGTAAAAGAATGGGGAAATGTAAAAATAGTACCGAATTGATAGTGGTCTAATAGTATCTTACTTTGGAACAAAGTTAAGAGCCTTTTCAAGATTCTCGTCAGGAATGACAAGCAACACAGAATGCACTTGTGTTTTTTCTCCAAGAGAATCTAAATTTATTTCCCCGTTGTTTTTCATGGATGAGGATGAAGACATCTCCCTAATGGAAGAATAACCAATTAATAAAACATGAAACCAAAGCAAGATTTCTAATCATGTACTTCTTTAGCACTTTAAATTGCAACCTTCTTTTGAACCAGATAAACCTTTTAAGGACTTTCTAAGGATTGCGAAGTTTTAAAGACCTACTTGAACACATTTAAAACTGCCTATAAAATGTCTTCAATGAGTTCCTTCTCATAAACCAGATCATTCGAAATGATATCTAGATTACATTATCCATAATCATCTCGATACTCTAACTTTTTAAGTACATATTTTGTTATTATTACAGAGTTCATAAAAAAAGTGTAAGTTTAAATTTTTCGAACATTCAGGTCGGACTTTAAATTTTTCAGTTTTTTTAAATTTTCGGACATTTCAGGCAATAGGCTATGCAATACTGAAGACTTAAGAGCAAATCCTTCAAACAAAACACTATAATTTTCCAGGGAGATATTAATCATGCAACAATCATATTTAAGACTTTCTAAAGCCAAGCAACCGATGGCAAACTGCATATTACTATGACTATACATAATCCAATAACAAAATGAATGTCCCTATTGAACTTACCCTCCTCTCTTTGCCTGGACTTTTAACAAATGCTCCTTCATAGCCTAAAAGGAAATTGCCATTAATACCATCAATGGCAGGAATATTTAAGGGTTAAAATAAACACAGTAAGTAACACACGAAATGCTTCATAGTAACTTACCAAGATCTGTTCTTCCACAGCTTCAGTCATGCCATCAGACTGCAAGCGTCCATAAATCTGAGGAATAAACAAAATATAAAACTGAATAAAGATGAAACTTTCATGGTTAGATTATTGAGGATTAAAAGTTTACGATCTGCTAGAGTTTTACATCGCAGATGATGTCCAGCTCAGTCCCGGAGGAAATATCTATAGATTTTAATTCTAAACCACAGTATCTTAACACAAAATTTTTTATTCCTCAAAAGATAAAACTTTTCGTGAGAAAAAGTTTGTAACAAACTGCAAAGATTTTTAATCAAAAACAAGAAATAAACTTAGACTGAAGCACACATTTAATCTGTTTTATAGATAAAACTGATTAAACAATTAAACATTTTACCTATAAAACAGATTACATATCATCAGTTTTATAGGTAAAACATTAATGATTTTAAAGTTACTTGATATATAGACAGTATAATATAATGAATTATTGAATATAATCAATAGATTTTGTATATTGAGTAAAATAAATAGATTTACCATAGTGAGATTGGGTTCTAGCTCTCTGTATTCTGGTGGATGACCAGGTCTGGTAACAGATCTTTGAATTTTCCTAGCCCCTAAGCTGTCTAAGATGTTTCTCAATGCTGGTAGCTTTATTAAGTAGTCATACAAACATCGGGGCATTGGGTCTTGTACAGCATGCAGAAGTGCCAACTGTATATTATAAAAATGTATTCATGAAAAAAAACACTGATAGAGTAGAAAATGAATTTCATAACCTGCAGCACAAATTAAAAACCAATACTTAGAACATACCTCTTCATGAACTTGGATTAGTGTATACTTTAAAAATGGTTGAAGAAGAGGTATAAGACGACATTGCAAATCAGCAGGATTCAACGTTTTAGCAACCACACAAATGAATCCTACTGCAGCTTGTTTAACCCATAAATTCTGAAATGAAACAAAAATATATTTGTGGTTTTATTGCCTTTTATCAAATAAATAGGTATTGAATTAAGTTTGTACACTTTTTTTAACTTGAAAAAACTTACAGGATGGATTAGTAGTGGTAAAGCTTCTATCAATAGGTCATAAAGCATCTGTTTCTCTAAACAGTTTGATTCAGTCAAATTTGACAAAGCTTGAAGAGCTGTTTCTATGACAAATTCTTCTGAATCAGTCAGACCCTGAAAGTAATTTCACACATGTAAAATATTTTTAATTACATTTTAGGAATGAACAAATGCATAAACTTTCACCCAGCCAAAAGAAATTGGTTGGGGAAAGCTACCATTCCCTTCAAGAAAAGTGTAAGAGGTTTGATTTACTTGAGAGAGGTTTGATTTACTGGTTGAGAGAGGTTAATAAGAGGTTTGAGAGAGGTTAATAAGAGGTTTGATTTACTTGTTGTAGCAAAGGTTTTATTATAGGACAGCAATGCTTTCCAGAAAACTTAGCAACTCCGACAATAGCTGCATAAAATGCCCTCCTCAAATGTCTATCTTCCTAATAAAGTAAGAAAAGGCAGATAAGAAAAAACACTAAATAAATAGAAATATTTGAATCAACAGATACAAAAAACTTTCAGCGAGAAGGCGCCAGCGACTCCTAGGAAGCAAGCAAATGCCTCTATAAAACAAACTTGAACAGATAGAAAATAATAAAGAGATGTTGTTTTGAAATACTCACTTTGTCATTTAAATAAGTGATCATGTGTGAGAGGAGTACATCATTTCCTGTAAAAAAAGTTTCAAAGAAAAATGATCAAATAAAAACAATTTTATTTGTACATGAAGAAAAAGAACCATCCTAAGAAATTTTTACGCAATATTAAATGTTCAAAAGATATAATTTGAAACTTAGAGGTATGCAAATTATTAGATAACAAGTCTAATATAGTTTGAACTTTTCTGTAAGAACAATTCAAAAATACTGATACACAGGGATAATATTGATATTTTGGCATTATTGCAAGTTTGGAAGGTGAATTTAACAAAAATGCACATCATATAAGCATATAAAATGGTATCATCCAAGAGGCAGTTTTGATTTTTATTGTGGGGCCAAAATACATCCTAAAACTATGTGAATTCCAAGTAAATTACTGTGCAATTACATAAAAAAACAACTAATGGAGGGAAAATTTCATCAATTGCCCCAGGTTATCTCAGAAATACCTTTTTGTCGACCAAAAAACACACAAAGTTTTTGAATGCCCCTCTCCAACAGTGTTTGCCTCACTGCGTTCACTGGATCACTGAGCAAAGTAGTGACACTTTGCTGCACAAGTTCTTGCAGTGCTTTCAATTCATGATCAAAGGAAACCTGAAAAAACAATTTCACACATCTTCAATGGTTAAAAAGTTACTGAGCCAACTTGGTAAAAGTAAATAGTTCAGCTTTATTTCAAGGTTAAAAAACAACTATCTCGTAAATCATAGGAATAACCATATCAATTGACCTTGATATAATGATTCCTTTCATCTTCACTCACAAAGGTGCTGTTGGGATCGGGTTCCATATCAGAGTAGCACATCTCCAAAAACCTATTAAAAACATACAAATAAAATTATTGGGAGCAGAATACAGCAAATGCGTTTATCAAAACTGAAAAACATTGGGCCAAGTATTGCATTACACTGTAAATTTCAAGGGATAAGCAATAAGTATTATTTTAGTGCATTGTTAGCCATGACTTACTTTAACGCTATATCTGCCAGGGGAGCAATATTTTCTGCGTAAGCCATTCGAACTATGACGGCTTCATCATGGGCAATGTGAGCCTACAATGGAAAGATCAGATTAAACATACTAGTAATTCCATTTTATTTTAAATTAAAATTATAAATGGTACAAAGATACACACAAAACGTCTGCTGTTTATTAGATAGCTTTTAGGCAGATATTAACCCGGTGGGACTCGCGCCTCCCGGGCGAACGTTGAGACTCGCGGGGGTTATGGAATAGCCCCAACCTTTTCGCTCTTTTCTACATCGTTAAAAATATTTTTTTTAGTCGGAACCATTAAATTTTTAGACTTTAAAACACATAACTGATTAAGAAAACTTATAATCTGCAATATTTTCTACGCTGAGAAATAATTTTTTGAGTTTGATATTAATTTTTCTTTTTACACAATACACACATATGTAACAAACTAACACAAATCATTTCAACGTAAAAATTAATTTAATTTCTTCAAAATACTATATAATGAATTTTTTAAAGCTTTCTTTTGGTAAAGACAATTATCACAAATGGTATTAACGTGGGCTTTGCTAAAAAAATTTAAACACAAATTACAGGCACAAGTTGTTTTTCTATCCTACTTCCAACATTTTTTCCTAACACTCAAACTAGGGTATTTTTTCTTCGAAAACTTGTTACCTCACTACACTTTCCTAGCTCCTTTCCCATTCAATACAAAAGCAAAGAATGTAAGGGGCGGGATACAGTGGTCTGGTGAATTACAAGTCATAAAACTGTCACGGGGACCAGTATTGAAAGTACCCACATCTGTGTCTTCCTTTTCTTTGTACTTATAAATGAAATAGAACCCCCTGAGAATTTCTTTAAATTTGTTTACACATGTTTTGGGCCCTTATCAGTGGGTTGTATAGAAGGCGGAGTACGAAAAAACGGATGTGCAGCACTAACGAAGAGACTCGCGGGGGTCATTCCATTACCCCAAAAGCTAACAAAATGCGTCTGGGGGGCGGAAAAATAATCTGAATTCCACGAAACTTCTCAGGCATGTAGATAAGGGTCAGAAACCCAGCTACTGAGAAGTAAAGAATCCCCAGGTGTTTAGTTTTCCGTTAAATGGAATGTTTGTGTGAGCTTGGGGTTATAAAATGACCCCGCGAGTCCCAACGGGTTAAAAATTGAAGGTAACATAAACCCTTCTGATTAATGAACTTTACTCACATCAAAGTTTTAAAAGGTTACAAGTATATTTGAATTTAAGTTCTTTTAATGGGTATAAATGTACAGACGATTATTTTTACTGAAGATTATTTTGAATAATGATCTTATACAACTGAACAAAATTACTTTAAGTTCATTTAAATTGTACTACATAAAGTAAGGGACTTTTAATCAAGTAATTCAAAACAAAAACCTGAACTTTTTTTTGTATTTTTAAAATTAACTTTTATACTCTACAGCAGGGGTCGGCAAGTAATTTTACTTGGGGTCCAAATAATTTTGAAAATTTTTATCGAGGTCCGGAGAAAAAATTAGTTACTATCACTACTTTAAATTCTTATCTTCAGATACACATATTTTTTTACAATAGATAAGAATTTAAGTACGCTACCTACTTAATTAAACTGCTAAATTTAATATTGTTAGGAGTTTTTATTAAAAATGGGGTTTGGGGGTTCCTCCCAGGATAAACCTTAAACCTTATTTGAACCTTAAAAAGCGAGTCAAACTAATTATTGTTGTGTAAGAATACATATTAATGATTTTCAAAATGTTTTGGCGGTCCAGGAAATAACCTAACGCGGTCCGGATGTGGACCGCGGTCCGCCAGTTGCCGGCCCCTGCTCTACAGCTATTTCTCTGCATGTATGCCCAATGTGTCGGTATGATTTTGATTACTTAGGAAAAAATAAATTATAAAAAATTCTTTGTGCATTCCCACAATGCCATTTTAGGTGTTCTCATCTGAATGAATGGAAAATCTAGATAATTTCCAAAGGCAAGATGATGTCTGCTGCAAGTTTAAGGGTCACTTACTGTATTGTTATTAAATAATTATTGAAATAACGACTCTCTTAGTTAAAATTGATACATTTACAGTTACAAAATAACACATAAAATGTATGATTTAAAAATGAAGTTAGAAATTATATTTACCAGGTTGGGAAATATGTATTCAGGGAAAATGTTGCTATCACTGAAAAAAACAAAATAATCTTTTTAATATACTTACTATGAGCATCCGAGGATGTTTGCTTCAAAGGTGTGAATCCTTTTAATATAAGTATTCAATAATGATTAAAGGCAAAATGATGTATCTGAATAATTGTAGTTAAAATAGTAATCACTAAAAGCTTTAAATTTAAGAAACCAAGAGCAAGGTCTCAGAGTATTAGAACTAATAATAGACATAGAACAGAAGACATTACCTTCTGGGAATGCTTTTAATAAGACTCAAGCATTCGGTAAGAACATGAATAACAGTAACTCTCACTTTAGGGTACTTATCCCTAGCTAAAAATACCTAAAAAGAAAGGAAAGATTGAGGATACATTAAATACATGACATGATAAGATTAACTCTTTCAGACATTTCTTAATAAATTAAGATTCTTTTTAATAGCAAAAATACTTTTCTATTCTAAGCAAGCCATTTGATGCTTTTGTGAAGGAACTAAGTTTGGTCCAAGTACAAGTTTTTAAAATCAGCAAAAAAATTCCCAGAATTACTCCCAAGATTTGTCATACCTTTAAGTTATGCAATTAATGACACATATTAAGAGTGCAATCCTTTATATGGAGGGTTCAGAGTAGAAATGAACCAAGTCCACTTTAGCTACTTTTGAGCTACAGACGTTTAAAGTTAAAGCTTCATAGCAAAATTACATGTTAACGCAACAGAACTTGCTGCTGCCAAGTGAATATTATCAGAACTAAGACTTGGATAACTATTGCACTGAAATTTTACATAGTTGGTGCATGTTTTAGCGTTGCTAACTCAAAAATGACAAAAAGTGGACTTGGTCCATTTTAATTCTGAGCCCTCCATATATTAATCTAAACTAAATTACCAAGTATGGCAGGAGTCTGTCCAGTATTATATCTGGGCTCAAGTAATTTGCAAGAGTTCTCAATATTTCCAATGCATTCAGCTTGGCTGAGCAGTGCTTTAAGGAACGGAGCAACGAGGTCAACAAAGAAACAATTATGACTAGCCCTTCTGATACAATATTTTCTTTGTTGTCTGAAGACTCATTCACACTAAGATGTTTTTCATATGAAGTTATAACTTCGATAATATTGTGGATATCTTTTTTGAGCCTGAAAGGAGAAGGATAAATTAGTTAACTAAGAACAAATTATGCCACAACACTAACAAGCATAAAAACAAAAATAATTTTGAAAAAAAAATATTTAACAGTATTGGTAAGGAAGTTAATACCTGTAAACTTTTTCATCTGGAGATCTGGGAATTGTAGCAAAGGCAGTCATATAATCATTCAGAAATGTGTAGAAATACTCAGGGAATGCTTTGTCTCTTTGGAGTTCTAAATATTCACTAGCATTTAGGCGAGCAGCAGGGTCTTTCTGCATCATACTCTGAACAAGTTTCTATGACAGAAAATAAAGTTATTGCAATTCATAAAAACAGCATTTCTTTCAAATCATTTTAAATTTAGGAGCGGATGAAATACCTAAGTTTTTCCAGTAAGTAAAAAATGTTTAACTGGGCAGCAAAAAAAAATTATTACGCTCATGCTTAAATGTCCAGGTAAAGAGAAACAAATCCTTACCTTCAAATTTGAGTCATCTATCTTTTCAAGAACTTTTGCTGGATCATAATCCCCAATTCTGTATCGTAAAAGTTGAGAGAAGTCAAACGGACAAGAACCTTCTGTGAACAATTCTGTTAAGGCACATCTGAAACATAATTTTTAAAATATTATACAGTGTGATTCAAAAGTAATGGAGAAAAACGACACAGGACATAGAATGCCCAAAGACAATTCAGAATCACCCTGGTTTTGGTGGGCAGTGAGAAGCTAAAGGCTGACAAAAGTCATGGAAAATGGATTGTTGTGGAGACATAGTTTGAGTTTATAAATAAAATTTTAATGCCAATGTCCATACTTAAGTTTATTTATAAAATGTATGAAAAAATTTTTTAACTGGTGATTTAGGATTACCTGGGTGTAAATGCGAAGTTACACAAATCAAAATCAACATATCAAATTTTTAAAAATCATAAAAAATACCTCAACTAGCGGTGTTACTTTTAAATTTTGGAATCATTATTTATGTACAATTTATAAAATATCATAAATAAATTGCTATTGGCAAGATTTACACTTGGTTAATGCTAAAGTAAAAAAGACTATACACAGCTTTTGTAAATAAACTCCAGGAAGAAATCCTTTAAACTTTTATGCCCTAGAAAGAAAAAATATAAATTGAAAGACAAAATTAAATGGGAAAAAAGTCAAAATATTAAATTTACCCGAGTGAAAATATATCCATCGCAGCGGTCAAATCTCCAGTCTTTATTTCATCATCGTGAATTATTAAAGATGGAGAAGCAGGCGCGACCGATCCACCAGAAGAGGAAAGGGTAGGAGTGTGAGGTGCATACGTGTTGGAGGAACATATGGTTTTGATAAATCTTTCAGGTGCTACGTAACATGTCCTTCTCCTCGAAGTATCAAAAAAGTAAGAAAAATCTGCGGGATTATCCTACAATCAAAAGTAAAAATTAATTAAATAACAAGCTGAGAGTGAATGGAGGAAAAATCGGGACTATTTGAAACTCTCCAGCTTTACCCCAGAGTGAAATACAACTAATGAAAAAAACTTTCACAGGAAACTTTTACACAAGTAATACAAACCTCGGCTAAATTTGTGGGTTTGAAACTTGCAAAATCCGTCAGAAGCACCCAATTCCAGCTAGTCACCATGATATTTTCAAGCTTGATATCGCCATGGTAAACCTAATTATTTTTAAACATCAGTAAAAACGCCAAAAATATACTGAATGCATGAAAAATATTACCAAAATACTTACTCCTAGTTTGTGGCATTGGCTTAAACACTGAAAAAGTTGAAATGCAATCCACCTCTTTTCAATGTTATTCAGAAATGGGCGAGTACTTATTCTATCATATAAATTGTTCTTACAGTACTGCCTAATTAAAATTCCAGCCTTTTCAGTTGACTAAAAATAGAGAAGAGACATGAAGTCAGGGTAATAAAACAAAGGGATGATGTACTCTACTTTGATTAACTTACAAGAAACTTACGTACAATAAATTCTTGGAAAGGTAAAGCATTTGGAACATTCCTCAGTGAAACTCTTATTTCTGTAAAAAAATTTATTTGTAAATATTTAATATTCACAAGGCTACTGCTAAGTGATGCAACTTGTAATAGACTAAGGCTATTTTCTATACACAGGGTGTCCACTTAATTCTAAGCTAAGAATTCCCTGAGTTTTCCAGGACAATTTTTTTGATTTTCCAGGTTCGGTCAAACTAAAGCTTTAAGGCGTTTTTTTTAAACATAACATCTAACTTTCTCGTTATATTGCAAATTTTAAAAAATTAAGCTCGTGCGAGCTAGGATGCCGTTGATTTGACTAAATACCGGAGATGGTAACTCCACAACGTAAAAAAAAACACTGGAAAATGCTACGCATCGTACAAAATCACATTTTTCCAGAATATTTTTGGAATTCCCTAAGTATTCCAGGTTTTCCAGGGCATTTTCGAATTCCCTGAGTATTTCCAGGTTTTCCCTGTTTCCAGGGTTAGCGGAAACCCTGATACAAGAACAGGAATGTTTTAATAGGTTTTTATTCCAATTCCAACAGATTGTAAAGCAGTAGCAGATAAAGCATTACAATGCTTTATCTGCTACCTCGAGATTTTGACCCATTTCTAGAGACTAGGTAACATTCTTCTACTGTTTTACATCCTGGACAATGCACAGGGGAATATCCAAGTTTAGACTCTTGGGGTTACCAGGGTTATTAACCGCCGGCAAGTACCGCATACCTAGAACCGCCGGATGCAGTCATTTTGACTGCTAAGCTTTTCTACAGGTAAAAATAATCTTTTGAGCTCGAAAATGCTTCTAATACTTGAAGAAAAGATAAATAACACTAATTCAATTTAAAACAAACACATTTATTTAGTTTTGCATATTAAATTTTGTTGTTACTAATAAGAATTAGGTTATTTTTACTTATACAACGTTCTAGCCAAAAATAAAAATTACGAACAAAATATTTCTTGAATAATTATATATTTCTCTAAAACCCTTTCTCACAACACTAAAAACTAAATAATGAAGTCATAACTCCGTTTTAGCACGTTTCAAAAAATCAATTGTTTGCATTACTATGTAAAGGGGTATTTTGCCTGAATAATTGCATAAAACACTTTTTTTCAACATAAAAATCGTTTCAACAGTACAGTAAAATAAACTTGGTTTCTTTTCTCATAAAGGAAATAATAAATCTTTCAAAGAAAATTATATAAAGGCGTGGGAAATCAAAAATTTCTAACAAGTGTTATACACATGAATTTCTGGGATATATAATGATATATTGACCATTTGCAGCTGTCAAAACTATAAAATATAATAAATTTGTTTGAAGAGCTTCTATATATTTTTAGAAAGCATTATCGGTAAGAATTTAAGTGGTAATGCAAGAAATAGACGCGCTAAACATCCACCAGTCAAAATGACTGTTTTGGCGGTTCTAGGTAGACCAATAAATATCTCCGGAACGGCTTTTCAAAAATAAATGAAATTTGGATGACGTATATAGAAGCATAAATTAGGAAAAGTCCTGAAATCACAAGTGTGCAACTCAAATATCTTTGAAAATATTTAGAATCAAAAACGCAAAACAGTCAAAATGACTGCTCCGGCGGTTCTAGTGTTAAAACATAATTCACAGTAAAATATGAGATAGTTATGAAAATATTGAAAACAGAAATAGTATGCATTGTCAGCCATAAAGCTACTCACATTTAAGTATATTTCACAGCTTGGAAATTCAGATTTATTAAGAAATTCCTATCAGAATTAATTTCAACTTGTAAACTCCCCTCTTGGGGAGGGCACGTTCCCCTAACGTGCCAACCCACACAGGCGGGAATTGTAAAATTCCTGGCCAAAACCTCTTACTTGCATAAAACTTCATAAATAACAAATGAAAATTATTTGAAATATTACAAATACTTAATAAATCAATATTTTTAATAGTCTTCTAAAATGTCATTTAAGAAAAGTGTCCTTTTAGAGAATATTATGTGGTTACTGAATGTTTCTTCATTAAAAGCCTTTACGGTGCGTTTTATTTCCTGACCAAACAAACTGGATCAACACATGTTTCGACTCCGCAGATAAATCGTTTTACCCAGTCAAAAAGTGGACTTAACCTTTTACAGGCCGAATTCAGATCCAGGTATATTTTAATCAATTTTTTTGCATAATTTACCTTCTAATGCTTCAATTTAGAGATTTTATTAATATGAAGACGATAAAAAATTTTTACATGCGATTTTCACGATGTTCCCAATTGGGAACATTGGCCACTTCCGACTATACTTCTCCCGGGGAAGAGCGAATAGGCTATAGTGATAAATCTATCGAACAATAACCCAAATTACATGGAATAACTTCAAATTTAACCTTAAATGTAATTTATGCTTCGGTGCAAGCAGTAATTTTGAATAAATTTCATAAATTTTAAAAATTTTAATGTCCATTTCACGTTACACATCAGAAAAATACCCAAATTTTGTATCATTATGCTTCTAAATTTTATATTTTAGCCTGAAAAATACAATTTAAGAATGGTGATATCAAAAAACAACTAAAATATGAGTGATTAATATTAATTTTAATTTTCTTAAAATAAAAAAAACAAGTTTGTTTATTACACACAGGCAAAATATTGAAGATATGCATTTATGAACAGGATTTAAAAATAGCTTATAATAATTAGTACTAAAATAATGATTAAATGTTTGAGAAGAGGATGAAATAATAATTTTTGAGTGTAATATTTTTATATTTAAGTGAAAATTTCACTCGCATTACTTTAAAAATATTTGAAATTTTTTACTTATACTTTTATTCCCCAGATAATAATCATTTCTGAAAAAAATTTTCTAAATTTTTTTCATATGTATAATAAATAATACTGAGCTTGTGATATGTCTGAATCTACTATTAACTTTTTTATTTGTTCATGAATAAATCACTGGGAACTTTGGAGTGGTTTATTCACATCCATCATTTCTCAAAGCTTATATTCAAATAAAAAAACAATTCCTCAATAAAAAAACCATTCAAACCAGCTACTTCCTCTTTAAAGGGGATTCCCCTTTAACAATTATGTATTCTTGTAATTCTTTCTGAAAAGAAATTCCCGAAATACACACCAGTTCTATCGTTTCAATGGTATAACGCCGTACAAGAAAATCGGATCCCCACGTATAGAGGCGACAGGCCAATGTTCCCAATTGGGAACATGCATGTTTCTCAAGCTACTACAAGCGTGTTTTTAATATTTATTATTAATACTGAGGATATCTTTTTAAGGTAAGTCTTTTTCAATATCCTCACCAAATTTTGGAAACTTGGGACAATATTTTGATTTTTAATGAATTATTTTGTGTGCCTCCATCAAAGAGCGTAAAAAAGGCCGATTTTGAGATTTTTTGTAATTTTTTCCTTTAAAGATATTAACTTCGTTTGAATTCTAAAAAATCAAGTCATCTTTCAACTTTACATGGTAAATTTTTCAACAGTTTACTGATAGTAGTTAATTTTTTAGGATTTTTCAAACATGATGTTCCCAATTGGGAACATTGGCCTGTAAAAGGTTAATTAATAATATTAAATTTTTTCCGTCAATTGGATGCTTGAGTTTTATTATAAAACTTAATTAATTCCCTTCTTTATATTTTTATACCATCAGAACACGAAACTAAAATAAACTAGTCACTAAATCGAGTAATTACCAACATTTGGTTTATTAGCTTAGATTTCAAGAATCGCAAATATTCGCAGCTAATTTTCATCAAAACTTTAAGTTAACATGTCAATACATAAAAAAATTTTGAAATCACCGCGGGATATGGTGGAATCTGATACTTTTTTGTTCATTAAAAATTCTGATAATAAATATTGAACAATAGAAAAGTGTGTTCTGGTTTAATTCTTATAAATCTATCAAATCACTATAATAATAATTAAAAAAAGATGTGTATGGGTTTGTAATTACCTCCTGTATCAGAATACATAATGAAAAGCTTGATAAAAAAATATTTTAAGAACTAGAAATTCAGTTTTAGATAGACGGCAAAATTTTCTCTCAACAAAAATTTTACTCCATTGTTTGAAAACGTGAACTTTGAGCTTTCAAAACAAACAATAATAATGAATTAAAATAAAAACAAAATTGGAGTAAGATTCTTCATACTATTAAGATTCGTGCAAACGATTTTTTAATTGTACAGATTCATTTTCATTTTTTGGGTTTTGGCCAGGAAATTCGCGATTTCCGCCTCTGTGCAACCCTAAGATTTGCCCCTGGTAACATCAGATATAGTTTGCACTGCTATATGACAATTAGAGATGGAAAATTTCCGGAAATTTTGGACAGGTGGAAAAAAACAGGAAAAAAACCGGTTTTTTTCCGGAAAAATTGGAAAAGTCGGAAAAATTGACCTTTTTTGCATAGAAAAGAGTGGTTTTTGAATAAATATTTTTTTAGAAGCTAAATAATCATTCGTTGTATAAAAATCATTAGTCATTATATATTATAAGTTATTAAATCATTAAAAATTAATTAAAAATAATTCTTCCAAAATAAAAATATGCAGCGTTTTACGAGTAATTTTAAAACAAAAAAATACAGTTTTTATAACTATAAAATAATATATGCAATATAAATATAAAGCATGTGATTGTAATAAATAACATTAATTTAATATTTATTTATTAAACATAAAGTACTTTTGATGAATTAATTTTGTATACAACATGATCCAATAACAAATAACAGATGTTTGCTATAATATTTAACATCAATATACATAATTGATCCTAACCTTTTTCACATAATCATTGCAATCATGTTTTCTTAGAAAGGCTGAGAAGTTTTAATTAAATTCTGCCAATTTAAAAAAAATGCTGAAGTCATTATATAAAAAAATTAAAAAAAACTTTCATTGTTTTGTTTAAATATTTTTGGAACTTATTTTTTATTATTTAATTTTCATGACATTAATGTGTTCATTGTTCAATAAATACTCATAACACCATAAATATTTTTTTAAGCAACCCTGTAAAAAGCCTCTAATAATCCCAAACTTTGAAATCTGATCTAATTTTTTTTAAATTCAGATAAAGCAGAGAAATTTGAAGAAGTTGTAAGTCCTTTCATATGCTTATGATTGTTAGACTATCTGATTTAATGGTTAAAATATTTTTAAAGTGCTGCATTATAAATTAATATATATAAGAATACCAAATTTATATATATAATATTCTTCAAATCCTAATTGGTATTATTGATATTAATTTGCATTGCATAATTATTTTTGTTTTTAGAGAGTAAAATAAATAACACTTGGATGTTAAAATAATTTATCTTGCAGCTTACTTTTTCCAAATTTTTGTTTTCATGTGAAATATTGAGTATAAAAAATATCAAATGAGAAAACATTAGAATGTGAAGTAGAAAATTTTTAAATGCATACAAACTTAAAATTTTTTAACTTTTCCCGAGTAGAATCCAACTTTTTTTGGAAAAAAAATGCTTATTATATGGTTAAAACTTCATTTTTAAGTACTTTATTGTATAAGAATATCATCTAAGTAATATTTTAATTGATATCGGTTAATACATAAATTCTAAATAAAGTATTTTAAATTAACATTTTCAATTTTTCCGGAAAGAAATAAACCCTTCGGAAAAAAACTGGAAAAAAACCGGTTTTTTTCCCAAAGTTTCCGGTTTTTTTCCGGCCATTCCCATCTCTAATGACAATTATATAATGCTATGTACAATACTTTTTAGCTTTATGTCCTTGTGTAATTAATAATGAAGAAATAAAAAAATACATACTACTTTGATTATCAAATATGGAAAATTCTATGAAAAAGAGAAAACATTTTTACCTTTCAGGAGTTCTTCATGAGTTTGCAATGGTAATGAGGGATCTCTTATAGCAAATACTTTTACCACTACAAGTCCTTCTCTGTAGAAAGTAAATATTTATGATTTAAATTACAAATAGCTAAAAAGTTATTTAATTTAATGACATTTTTTACAAATAAAAGTAAACTTACTTATGAAGAGCTCTTGCAACTTTGAAAAATCTAGTACTCCCTAGACTGAAAAAACATTGAATTTAAACAAATATTTGTTATTGTTGCAAACTTAAAAAAGATATTTGTGAAAATTTCCTCTATCAATTGATTTTTATTTAAAAAATGGTACCTTTTCTTTCCATGCATTTTGATTTTATGAAAATAAAATAATTTACCAATTTCAATCAATCAATAAATTTTCATTTAACAAAAAATTTAGGAATAAAATTCAAATAAATATATTTGAGTTATACTGAATTGGTACTTTTAGTGACCCAGGTCAGGGACTAATGCAGGCCAATCAAGGTACCGTTTATCGGCACCTTCACAAAAAATTACTCGCAAAAACGGCACCTTCACAAAAATTTTAAAATTATTTTTTAATGATAGATGAATTGTTTATGGTTGAATTAGTCTTTAAATTGCTATATAAAACTGTAGCAATAGGTAATTTAATGCTGTTTTCAATAATTTTATAGTTCCTCTTCAGAAAACTTAAAAAGAATTTCACAATATAATGAAAAAGCTTTTACAATTTTTCACAAAAATTAAAAGGATGTGTAAGTTTTTCACAAAAATGGGGGTTAAGTTTAAAATCCTGGATTAGTCCCTGCAGGTGCAAATCTTATCAATCAGAATTTTTTTGGCAATACTTTACAAATTACACATAAAACATTCAAATAATATAAGCAACACTGTTGGTTGAGATGCATATTAATTGCTAATAGTTTTTAAATTTGCTTATTTTTGAGGGTCAGAATAATTGATATTCGCACCCTGCTACCTAATTCTAGAGCACCGCTTCAAAAAAAAGAAATTTGTGTCATTTTAAAGGGCAAACATAATTAAAATTTTTAGTAAATCCAAACATATAGGGCCTTTGCAAATTTAGGCTTTACAAGGGCAGTCCCAAAAGTACCCAACCTATAGATGGCGTTAAAAGAACAGAAAAATGACTGGGGTCGAAAGTTCCATCCTTATGAAGTCAAAATTCTAAGTCAGCGGGGATAAAGCTGTTTAGTTTAGTGGGATTTTTATGAAACAATCTCAGTGAAATTTTGAAGATGGATAAAATTTGGTCTTATGCCCTTGTTTACAACCATAAAATACTGGGTGGCAGTTATAAAGAGGGGAGAATGAGTTGAAAAAATGAACATCACAGAGGACACACAGGACACAACAAAAGATTATTGGGCGATTTTTGATTGAAAGTACAAAACCTAGAAGACATGATAGGCATTTGAAAATGAGCTGTACAAAAAATTTTGTAACAGAAAATTTGGTTTGAGCAAGATGGCTGCCACAATTGATGACAATTGACAAAAGCAGCATCCATTGTCATTGGCTAAAACCAATTAAATGTTTAAACTGCTCAAGAAAGGTCTGTATTCCCCAGATTTTATCCCAATAGGTTATTTCTGGATTCTAAACCTTAAAAAATGGTTCAAAGTGAAAAGTGAAAAACAGGTCATGGAACCCATGGGTGAGGTGTATGGGGCTAATAAGAGACTACATAGAGAAATATGGATAATTTTTTTAAAATTTTTTTTCATTGTTTGGTCCGGGTATTTCTGGGACAACCCGAGTACTATCATTGTTTAATGTTCATGCAAAAGGTGACTTACCTAGACTCAAATTTATAGTTAGTGAGTTCTGTAAGATAGTGTTCAACAGGAAATATTTGAGAAGGAGCAATGCCAGTCAATTGATTCCCCATAATTTGACAGCTAAGCTATTCTAGAGAAAAATTAACAATTGTAATATACAGCCATAAAAGTTCATAAGTTTTATCATCAAATTAAGAGGGTACCCAGTTGAATGAGATAAAATTCATATTTTCCTCACCGTATCTTAAGAAATAACAAAAGAGACACCAATACAATACTTTCCAAATTTAATTTAATTTAGTATAGAAATAATAAACCATAACCCCGATTTTATCAAGCCTGCACATCTTACATCCTTTCCTCTTACATCTTACATCCTTTCCAAGACCCAATAAGACTTTAATTGTATTCTAAATATCAAAGTGATCGAAGAAGCTTAGTTAAAAAATGCATTACTACATTGTAAATCTTAAAGGATTCGAAGAATTTCCCAGTCGAAAAGCGCTGAACTATTTAGTTCAACGAAATATTGCATTCATTAATCAACCTTTTCAAATCAAGGATACGAAAACATTCTTTTAAAATATTAATGTACCTAAGCTTAAAACTATGTAAACATTTTCTGTTATTCAGAAGGTATTGATGTCAAGAGCAAACAGTAGTGAATTTATAACAATATTTTGACCTACTCAATCAAACCAGATGGATTTTTGAATCACAGCAAGTAAAGCTTTCATAATTTGACCCACATCCAATTTAAGGTTGAGCAGACATGCCTCAAACCATAGGTATACTATTTAAAAATTTGGTTTAGCAATTTTATTTAACAAAAGAAAAATTTTGAAAACACTATATATCACTAATATTATTGGAGGGGTTTCATTAAAAGTTTTGAGCCTTTATTATAGGATGGTAAGAAAAGACAAAGTAAATACACAATACATCAAAAACAGGATTTAATATCTTTCTCAAGTTCTCCTTTTCTGGCTCTTTAGCATATAAACTCTCCCACACTATAAAATCCTGTAGAGATAATCACAGTAAAAATAATCACTACATTAGATATTAAAAAAATAGAAAGTTTAAATTAGCTCGCCATTTGCCTACACCTATAAAAAAAACCACTGCAGCTACAAAAGACTCATCTTCAGAGTATCATATTATTTGCAGAACCAAATATGTAAAATGATCTTTTAAATTAAACTTAATCTAAGTTTATCTTAAAATCAAAGATCATTCTTGATATGAGTCAAACTCAATACTCAAAAATAAAAAATATCCATGTAAAAATTCAGGAATAGTAGGTACTACGTAAAAAGATCATCAGAGTAGAATTAAATATTAGATGTTCTTGCTCACGTTTATTATACCTCAGTTACATTAGAAAGGTATTTAAAAGTCCTTTCAAGAATATTCTTATTTTGACTAATTAATAATTTTTACAAAGAAAAATTCGTAAAAATTGCAATTCTTTCAAGAGGTAAATAAATAAATATTGTTAGTTCTTGGTTCACTTCACTTGAATTGAAATGAAAGAAAACGAGAAGTGAAGAAATTTATTGGTCACAGATCAAACTTAAAAGAGCTACAAGAGGGCGGAGCTACAGTTTTTGCTGCGATTCACGAAATTCTTTTAAATTAAACTTAATCTAAGTTTATCTTAAAATCAAAGATCATTCTTGATTTGAGTCAAACTCAATACTCAAAAATAAAAAATATCCATGTAAAAATTCAGGAATAGTAGGTACTACGTAAAAAGATCATCAGAGTAGAATTAAATATTAGATGTCCTTGCTCACGTTTATTATACCTCAGTTACATTAGAAAGGTATTTAAAAATCCTTTCTAGAATATTCTTATTTTGACTCATTAATAATTTTTACAAAGAAAAATTCGTAAAAATTGCAATAGACAATATGCATGATTTTCAAATTCATTTTAAAAAGAAAGAGCATGAAAAATTACGTTGAAAAATGCTAATTAAACTGCAATTCGATCAAATAAATTCGATTTAAAACGCATTTAAAGTTGCTCTGACGTCACTATCAACAAAAACTTCAGTGCTTGACGATTCTGACTTGTGACGTCATACTTCAAGTTCAAATTACGCGCGAAAGGCATCCATTGAAAAGCAATGGTGTTTGCATTTATGGTGGGGGTTTTTGGTAGCCTGTAGTTTCTTATTTCGGCAGCTATGGACGGCCCTAAACAAGTAAAAAAGTATTATAAAGGATGTTTAGTACCTATGTGCAAAAATACAAGTGTTAGAACACCGGATGAATTATTTTTCTCAGTACCAAAAAATGAAAGAATTCGTCATAAATAGTGTAACTTTATGCTTAGAGACCATAGAGGAGATATAACTGTTATATCTCCTCTATGTTAGAGACACAAAGAAACAAACAAAAACGTGATGCCAGCTGCATAAAATGTAATAATTCATAGCAAAAGAAAACTAGAATTTTTGTGATACTAGTATATTGACATTGCTATAAATGGAATGCTTGATTATCATCAGTTTAAATTAATAAACGAAAGAATTTAATGAAGTCAAATAAATTATTTACAGTTGCAACAGTTCAAAAATTCAAAGATTTTTTGGTTTTTAAATGTGTTTTACATTTTTATTTTACTAGTGATATTTTAAATATTTTATACTGACTATAATTAAACTTAATATTGTGAGAAAAAACCTACGAGACATTCATTATTTATTGATAGGATTATGTTATGGCAGACCGGATTCAATGATAAAGCAGTACTTTAAAAATAAACATACTTTATTTAGTGAACATAAAATAGGCTGTCATAATCTAGCAAACATCTCTCGAGTAAAATACAACATATATATAGTGACACAAATATATTAACTGTAATATTAACTGTTTAAAAAAAATTAAAAGTAGCATTTCCCATGCGGCATAATACAGTCTTTATTTCTGGGCCGTACTCGAACCCTTGTCAACTTAACCAACAATCGGCCCCACGGTCCATAAATAAAGTTATGAAAACAATTTCAAAATAACTTTTTGAAAATTATTCTTAAGAAGAGGTTTAGTAAGAAAATCAGCATTATTACTTTTGCTGTTAATAAACTTAAGCTCAAATTTACCATCTTCTAAGTATTCTCTAATAAAATGTAACTTAACATCTATGTGCTTACTCTTAGAATTTTCTACACTATTCCTACAAAAAAAGATTGCTGATTGATTATCAGAAAATAAAATAGGAATTTTATATAAATAAGCATCCAATTCATTATACACGTTAGAAAACCACATCAATTCCTTAACGGCATCTGTAAGGGCCACAAATTCGGCTTCCATTGAGCTGAGTGCTATGCATTTTTGCTTTGAGCATTTCCAACTAAATGGAACACCGGCAAAATAAATAATATGCCCGCTTGTAGAATGCCTTTCACTGAGCTGACTTCCCCAGTTAGCGTCTGAAAAAGCAATCAGATATGAGTTTTCCACACTTGATAGATTTATACGATTATTTCTTGTATTGAAAACATAGTTTAGTAAATCCACAACAATATTCCAATGTTGAAAGTTATAACAGTTCGAAAATTGAGACATTATATTCACAGCATATGCAATGTCCGGACGACTTCTACTTGCAATAAAGGATAAGCATCCAATGAGAGTTCTATAGGGATATTTAATCATAAGATCACTTTCTAAATCTTCTTGATTCGCTACACTTAACTTAAAGTTAATTTTCAAAGGTAGACTAACATTACTTCTGGGTAATTGATCAAATCTTTTCATTAGTTTTTCTATATAAGTTCTTTGATGTAAATAAATTTGATCATTATCATCTTCAAAGTTAATTCCCAACAAGTATTTAATTTTTCCCAAATTTTTAATATCCAACTTACTCTCAAGCTGTTTTACACTTTCTTCCAAAATTAATTGAGTCTTACTGAATAGACAAATATCATCTACGTATAATACTAGAATTACATTTTCCTTTTTGTAAACGCAATTTGACCACATTAATCTTTCATATTCAAGAGTTTTTAAGATTGTGTCTATCTCCTTATTCCACATCCTTCCGGATTGTCGCAGTCCGTATATAGACTTATTTAAAAGACATACCTTTTCTTCAGAATTACGTTCAGTAAAACCAGGCGGTTGTTGCATGTAGATCGTTTCAGTAAGATTTCCGTACAGGTAAGCTGCCCTGACATCCACTTGTACATGTTTCCAGCACAATACTGAAACTAATAGAATAAACAAAAATCTGATTATTGAAAAATTAACAACAGGTGAAAAAGTGTCATTATAATCCTGAAACTTTCGTTGAGCATAACCTAGACATACAAGTCTTGCTTTGTACCTTTCAATTTCATTTTTTTCATTTCTTTTTACAGAAAATACCCATCGATTACCTAAAATCTTTGCATCTCTCGGTTTTTCAACTAAATCCCACACTTTCCGTTCCTTCATGACTTTTAATTCTTCAGTCATAGCTTCTTGCCATTTTTTCCTCTCTGGTAGCTTTAACGTGTCTTCAAACGTTCTTGGAATCTCTGTATTGTAGACTTCTTCCTGAAAGATATCTTCAAAATGGTCATACACATGTGAATTTTCATTACTCACACTTTCCTCACTCAAAGTAGAATCTTCAGATATATCATCCTCAGATATTTCAAGTTCTTTTACATCAACCTTTTTAGTATTCGGTTTGAAATTAAATTGCTTCTCATCAAATTCAATTTTGTTCTTTTCACAATACAATTTTGCATTCTTGATTGATCTCAACCTAACGTTGTCTGGAGTGTAATAATATACATCGATTCTTTTGCTTCTTTTCCGAGGTCTTTCTATTCTACGCCAATCTGATGTATTTAGAGGTTTAGGTTGTTCAACTTTAGTTACCTGTAGTTCATCATGCCCTGACTGTGATGGTTCGAACGACTGTTCGTGTTCATCCAAGTCTTCTAAATCATTACCAAAAGGACTTTTTAAACTGTCATTTAAAAATAGTTTTTCAGCTTTACTATTTTGACCAAAAAGAGTTTTTACCCCGTTTTTAGATTCATCTATCTTAACATGAATAGATTCCTCCGTTTTACGTTCTTTAGGTAACCATATTCTATAACCTTTAGTTTTTCTCGCATAACCAATCAAAATTCCAACTTTTGCGTTTGATTGCAATTTATTCCGTTTTACCTTTGGTATATGCACATAAGCTAATGATCCAAAAATCCTAAAATGTCTTACCGACGGTTTAAATCCTGTCCAGATTTCGAAGGGAGTTTTACCTTTAGTTAGCTTGTGTTCACTGCGGTTCTTTACATGAACAAAGCAATGCAGTGCTTCTGCCCAAAATCTCTGTTGCAGTCCACTATCGTGTAACATCGCACGTATACCTTCAAGAGCAGTGCGGTTAAACCTTTCGGATACACCATTTTCTTCCGGCGTATAAACTGATGTTCTTTCCATCTTAATACCTAAATTTGAAAATAGATTAAAGAACTTTTCATTACAAAACTCCAATCCGTTGTCAACTCTGACACACTTTAATTTAACCCCTAATTGTCTTTCATTTCTGGTTAAATAATCCTTAAAACATGCAAATACATCAGTTTTGTCTTTAATTGGAAAGACTTCAACATACCTGGAGTAATCATCAATAACAGACAAAAAGTATTGATTACCTCCATGAGATTTAACTGGACTTTTCCCCCATAAATCCATGTGTACCTTTTCCAAAACATTTTTTGATCGTATTTCATGAATCGTGGTAAAACTACTTCTAGTTGACTTGCTAACACTACAAGTTTCACATGACTCTTGTTTACCTTTTAAATTTTCTATTCCTTTTACAGAATTATTTTTAGACATTTGATTTATAAGATTCATGTTAACATGTCAAAATCTCCGGTGAGCCAATTCCAAACTCAAACTTGTATTAAATGCACTATGAGTTTCATTAGAACTGTTTACTTCAGGAAACCCTTTTACTATATACAAATTATCAACTCTTGGTACAGTTAGAAAGTAATTACCAGATTTACCAATTATGATCATTTTACTATTACCCCATTTAATTTTCATTCCAGCAATATCTATCTTAGCTCCTCCGATAAGATTTCGTCTCATATTAGGTGCATATAATACATCTTTTAACTTCCAATAAGCAAAATCATTTTCACGCTTAATCTTTAACATAATATCACCAACACCTAATATAATAGACTTACTGTTTTTATCTCCCACAAGAGCTTGAGTAGACTTCATGGATCTGTAGTTTGTAAACCATTCTCGACGATTACAGAAATGAGAAGTAGCGGCGGAGTCTATGAGGAACTTAGCCATCTTTTCCTGACTTTCCTCTAGGTCTGTTGCACAAGCCTCTGGTACTTTCACGTTTACCTTCTTAGTAACTTCACTAAATGCAGTTTCAAATTTATTTTTACTTGCTTCCTTTCTCTTTCGAAGAAAACAGTTTTCTATGCTGTGGTTTTTCTTCTGACAATAGTTGCAATGAAGGCGAGGTCTACTTGGTTGTTTTGTACTACCCAGGTTCAGGTCCAGAACGCGTCCACTGTGTTTACTTGATCGATTCGTCTTCTCTGCTGTACGATATCTTCCTCCAGTATTAGCGGTTATAAAAGCGTCTGCCAAAATATCCTCTCCTCTGTCCTTCATCTTTTGCTGTACTCTCCCAGCTTCTATTAAGAGCTCCTCTTCTACTTTCTTGACTGTGAATTCTTGATCTGGGAGGCGATATAGCATCTGAACGATTTGGTCGTATTCTTGTGGTAGACTTCTGATTAGTTGAAAGCAAACCAGTATCTCCGGTAATTCGAATCCAGCATCTTTAATGAGACTTCTTTTCTCAGAGACTTTCTTGCAAAATAATCCGATCTGCGTTTCTTCTCCAAACTTCAAATCAAAGAATTCATCAATTAGACCAGCTAGACGAGCACGAGACGTCGGCTCAAAGTTCTCCTTCAGAATCTGCCAGGCTTCTTTCCCGCTTTCCGTGTTGGAGATGAGCGGTTGCAATTGTGGCTCTATACCTTGAAATATGGTCGTATAGCTTCTTGCCTTCCTCCAATTGTACGCTCTTTTGTCTCGCTCGGGTGCAGTCTCAGGATACGATTCTTCCTCCTTTTCCGTGATGAATTCCCACGATCCTCTGTCAATTAGAAGTACCTTCATGTTCACCTTCCAACTTGTGTAGTTGAAGTTATTCAGCTTCGGAAATCCAAATGCTTGATATGAGCTATCCAATTCGGCCATACTTCTGTCGAAAGTTGATTCAACTCAGCAACTGTCAATTTGCAATCAGAGCGGCCCCAGTCGATATACTCATCTACGTCGTTTCTCTCAAGGTTACTTCGAGGATCCAAAACAGGCTTCAATTCAAATTCCTATCCTATCCATTTCCCTATGGCCCATAACCTGATAGGATTATGTTATGGCAGACCGGATTCAATGATAAAGCAGTACTTTAAAAATAAACATACTTTATTTAGTGAACATAAAATAGGCTGTCATAATCTAGCAAACATCTCTCGATCATCATCATCATATATGAGGAGTGCACAGCGCCGGAGGCGCTTTTGCTCCGCTTGAAATTAAGAATCATCAGTAGGAAAAAAAAACATGACTAAAACGAGAGAATGAGATAAGGCTGCAGGCCTATAAAGGAGAAAAGGTTAACTTTTCATATAATAGTGGTATGGTGTTAAAACATTGGAGATTAAGGGGGATGAAGACGTTGCGTGATCGTGGTGGTAAACATCTCTCGAGTAAAATACAACATATATATAGTGACACAAATATATTAACTGTAATATTAACTGTTTAAAAAAAATTAAAAGTAGCATTTCCCATGCGGCATAATACAGTCTTTATTTCTGGGCCGTACTCGAACCCTTGTCAACTTAACCAACATTTATTTACAAAATTTCCAAAGTTAGTCCAAATGCTAAGAAACTGAATGAAAATAAAAGAAATCTGTACAAAAGGAATAAAATTTTAATTCTAAAAAGAACATTTTTGAGTTTCAAGAACAGTGTTATCCATTCTTAAACAGATAAATAACGGGAGAATTCAAAAAAGTAAGTTTTTATGCTCCATGTGCTCAAAACAGTATTGCCTGAAACAAATCTCTTGAAGTATGACGTCACACAAGGTTACGCCCCGTTTTGAGTCAGGTGACTTAAAGGCTTTTTTTAAACACTTTTTGCGCTTAAATTAAAACTTTTTGTGATTTTTAAAGTTGATTTTTGGGTTTTTCATGATCGAATTAGTAAATTGGGTAAGTTTTAGGATGTTTCGTGACATAGTGCATATTGTCTATTCTTTCAAGAGGTAAATAAATAAATATTGTTAGTTCTTGGTTCACTTCACTTGAATTGAAATGAAAGAAAACGAGAAGTGAAGAAATTTATTGGTCACACTCACAGATCAAACTTAAAAGAGCTACAAGAGGGCGGAGCTACAGTTTTTGCTGCGATTCACGAAATTTTTCCTAAAGCTCATATTTTGTTCTGTAATTAAAAAAATTGTTCATTATTTTGTTCGGAAAAAATTATTCATGAAAGTATACACTCAAACGGGTTTTTCAGCGGTCCTTTTTTGTGCAATTTTTAACTTGTGCGGTCTTTTTTCTGCAAATTTTTTTGTGCGGTCTTTTTCTAAGAACACGAATGGAGCTTTGCACGCAAGAATTAAAGATTGGATCGGATTTTGTATAAAACACATGTTCTCTCTCAGGCGCGTGCGTGCGTGTGTGTGTGTAAACACTTTTTCAAATTTAATTTTTCCTAACAGAATCTAATTAAAGAAAATCTTCGGTGAAGAAATTTTTCAAATCCGATCGTTAGTTAATTTTTAAATAAATAAGAACTTCATGTGCAGTAGCTCAGCGCATTAAGTCAGTGGTGCTGAACACGTCATCGTTCGGAAGCAGGGAGGGAAAATTCGAGAATTCTATTGGTTAGAGCAGTGGTTCCCAAACTATTTTGGTCGTGGAACCCCAAAATTGGTTCTGGGGCGTAGCCAGAGGGGGGGTTTTGGGGATATCTACCCCCCGAAACTCAAGAAATTTCCTTTTTGACCATAGAAAACCACTAAAAATACCCTGGGATGTAAACACCTATTAAAATTAATGATTCTGACTATTGTACATCATCACAGAGGCTCTAAATAACCAGTTTTTAATTTTTTCAGATTTTTAAAAATACTAATTAATTTGCAATCCTCATTTAAAAGTTTCAATCGAGAAAAACTAGGCGTGACTAAAATTTGTTAGATAAATCAGACATATTTTTGTCTGCCACCCCTGCTTGTAGCTGATATGCGCCCAAGACTTGAGCACAGATCATCCCGGTGCCAGGCCTTTACTTTTCCTCTTTGAGCTTACGCGAGTTTTAGTTTCTGCGTAGTGGCATCGGCGGTTTTCACCTGTATAAAAGTGGGCACCGGGATGCTCCTAGACTCAATCTAGCCCGATCTATCAATTGCTCTCTCTGACTTTCAGACGTTTGCCTTTCTATCAGATTCGCTCTGTCGATCGGATGCTTGTCAATTATTATGCTTCTATTTTAATCATTATTTCAGTAGTAAAAATAAACTACTTTTATTTTTAAGAGCTTTGATTTCTTCTGTTCATCCAGCTAGCACAGTCGCGCTATTGGTCTTTCCACTGTAAAAAGATGCAACTTCAATTTTATCAGACTGCTTTTTATCAGATCTTGCATCATTTGGTTATGGGCCGCAATATGCCCAGTAGCCGTCATTAGCTGAATCAGAACTTTGGACGGAAGATTGAAGTTTTATTGAGAAGGATCTTCAAGTAGGGGGCATCATGGAACCCCAATTCGAAAGAATTTCTACTCTGAGGATGGACAACTATCCGACTTGGAAGCAAGACCTCACTGCCATATTAATGGACAGAGACTGTTGGGATATCGTTCAAGGAACTGAAACCCCTCCAGCAGAAACTGCCAGTGAGAAGGAAAAACGAAATTTCAAGACTCGCAAAAATTGAGCATTTTCGACGATCTACTTGAATATTTCTCAAGATCTGAAGCCCTTGATTGCCAGTACAACCGATGGAAAGGAAGCTTGGGATATTTTGAGCAAGCACTTCCAACCCGATAGTAGAGCCAGACTGATCGGCCTACTGGACTCTTTCTTTTCCTGTAGAATTGAGGAAGGAGAGATGATCGGACTTTTTGCTGCAAGACTTAGGAAGATTATTCTTGATCTCCAAGATTGTGATGAGAAAATAGCCGAAAAATATAAAGCTTTTCAACTTATAAGATTTCTGCCAAGTGAATTCCAGTCGATCGTACAATCGATCTACCGATGGGAGAACTCTAAATTCACTTTTGAGCATGTTTTGGAAGAACTTATCGCCGAAGAATCGCGACTGCTCCAATGCAATCGTGACAGCGATCTTGTCACAATGAACAGCTCAGTTCGGAAGCAAGCAAGTTTTTCAAAAGAAAATCCTGTCAAGTGCCGTAATTGTAGAAAGATTGGACACTTAACGGAAGATTGCACTTTGAAAAAGAAAGGTTCAAGGAAAACTCGATCACGAGCTGATTCAACACATATCGCTGAAGCCTGCATTAGTGAAAGGGGTGCGAATCCTAATTGCTGGATATTCGACAGTGCAGCTACATCTCACTTTTGCGGAAATCGCGAACTATTTGAAACTTTCAAATCTACCAAGAACAAAGAAATTTCCTTAGCAAGCAAAGCAACATGCCCTACTGAAGGAATTGGAACTATCAGACTGAAATTTGGATCTTATATTATGCGATTGGATGATGTGATCTTCTCCTCCCAAATCAGACACAATTTGATATCTGGACCGAAGTTGGACAAAGAAGGATGCAGATTCATCGAAGAAGATGGAACCATCAAAATCTTTGACAATAAAGATGTGAAGATAGTAACCGTGAAGTTACAGAATGGACTCTACCGATGTTATCCGAAGTCTATCAGAAGTAAAAGGCCTTCAAAAGAAACTACGCTCCAGACTACTACAACGAAGGGAGATGCTGAAGAATGGCATGAGAAGATGGGACATATAAATATTCAGTACTTTGCAGATTCAGTTGATCTAGTTAGAGGATTACCAAAACTGAAGATACAGAAGTTAGACTGTGAACCCTGTCGTCTAGCGAAGACCAAAAGAAGATCGTTCAAGTCGACCGGGAAAATCAAGTCTACCAAACCCCTTCAGCTGATCCATACTGATATCTGTGGTCCATTTCAGAAGCAAACCCAACAGGGATGCAAGTACTTTATAACTTTCATTGATGATATGTCAAGAAAAGTAGTTTGTTTTCTTTTAAAGAGAAAGGATGAAGCTGCTGAAGCCTTCCAGAAATTCCAGGCACGAACCGAAAGATTTACCGGAAACAAGATCGTTGCTGTAAGATGTGACAACGGCGGTGAATTTCGTGGACTGGACTTTGCCAAGAAACTGGAAAATACTGGGATAAAAATAGAATATACCAATAGCTATTCACCTGAAATGAACGGAGTTGCGGAAAGGTTCAACTACACTGCCACAGATGGTATTAAAGCCTTGTTAAAAAGTAGCAACTTAACAGACTCATTCTGGGGAGAAGCTTTGCTGACCTTCACTTACTGTTGGAATCGTGTGATTCACAAGAATCTGAAGAAGACGCCCTTTGAACTGTTTGGAGGATACAAGCCATCCGTATCTCACTTGAAGCCGTTCGGATCACTTGCCTATGTTGGTGTGTTCCAAAGCAACAAAGATCGAAGCTTCAAATGCGTGCCAAAAGAGGTATCATGGTCGGATACGCGATGAAAACCAAAGGATATAGAATCTATCTACCTGCGGAGAAAAAGATCATAGAAACCATCAACGTTTCGTTTGGAGATGGAATGTTCTACGATCGCAGCAGAGGTGAAAATGTCAGATGCAGCGGAATCGATCTGGACCCTTCTTTTAGTGATCCACCTGCAAGATCTACGCGATCACGAAAATTTAAGAAAGATTCAGAATCCAAGAAATCCAATCGGAGTCCAAGCCCTACTAGAAGCAAGTATATGAGTTTCTGTTATGATGAATCAAGTTCGGAGTCAGAAGAAGAACCTTTAAAACAAGATCCCATCGTAGAAGTTAAAGAATCCGAAGATTCACATGAAGACTCTGAAACTGCTGACATCACTCAGACGTCCGATGAGGATAATAACGAAGATGACGATCTGGATGATAATGAAGATGATCCAGATGATAACAAAGAAGATCTAGATGATGAAAATACAGAGGACAACCCTGATGAAGAGAAATCTGACGATGGAAACATCAAAACTTCAGAATTAAACTGGATTAGAAAAGCCGTTCTATACGAAAAGGCGGAAAACGAATAGACATTCATTACAGTTACCCCGGCCATAAAGCTAGTTTCAGATCACGAAAAGGTATTGAAGCTTTTTGCCAAAAGCATGACTTGGAGTTTAAACCTGAACTTTTTAATTTCTCAGGCAAATGCAAATACTCAGGCGTAGTCAAGACCGGACAGGAAATCCAATCTGAATCAAATCAAGCATGACTAGCACAGCCACAGATTACTCGTTTCTATCAGGAAGCCATGAACTCTCACGACGTCAAAGCGTGGAAGGACGCAATGGACGAGGAAATCTGTACCATGACGAAAAGAAAAGTTTGGAGCCTAGTCCCGAGACCTGAAAAAGCTAAAGTTATCGGCTGCCGGTGGGTCTACACAAATAAGAAAGACGAAACTGGTAATGTAGTCAAATTTAAAGCTCGTTTAGTCGCAAAAGGTTTTAGTCAACTAAAGGGAGTTAATTATGATGAAGTGTTTTCTCCAGTTATAAATTTTTCATTAATTAGACTGTTTTTCACCATATTAGTTAGTTTTTATCGTTGGAGCCATACTCAGATCGATATAACCTGTGCTTATTTGTACGCAAAACTGAAAGAGAAGGTTTTTATGAGACAGCCCAAAGGTTATGAAGATCAAAACCATCCCAATCATGTTTGCCTCCTTCATAAAGCAATTTACGGTTTAAAACAGAGTGGAAGAGAATGGTTTCACGAACTATCAAGTGTTTTAGAAGAACTTAAATTTAGAAAACTGAAATGGGCTAACGGTGTTTTTCATAAACCTGATGTTGTGTTACTTTTATATGTTGACGATATTATTATTATTTTGGGCAAGACGCAATCCTGTGTTCTAAAGGCTATCAAAACCCTAGAAAGAGAAGATTTGACCTCAAGATCTTAGGAAGAACTAAAACACTCCTTGGTGTGCAATTCACAAAAATTAACGGGAAGATGTGTATTGATCAAACTCAGTACATAGAAGAAATTTATCAGCGTTTTTCTAAATTCAACCCTCCCATTGCAAGTCTGCCTATTGCCAAGGAAATTGTTTATTCCAAGTCACAACGCCCATCTACTAAATCTGAAATCATAGAGATGTCGGAGTATCCATATCGAAGTCTGATTGGATGCTTAGCGTTTTTAGCTGCTCGCACGCGACCGGACATATCATTCGCCGTCAACCTATTATCTCAATTTCAGAGTGATCCTAGACTTTTTCATTGGACCGGACTTTTAAAGCTTTTAGGATACGAAGTGTATATTTGGACGGCCAAAACGGCCAGTGGCGCATGCGCTGTAGGTCTCGTGATGACGTAGCAGTCTCGGCGCTTAGTGATGGAACCAATGGTACGCCTAGCCGTGGAAGTTAGAGTAGAGTTTAGTTGAAAAATGGCCGTGCAAATATACAGTGCCTTTAGGATACGTCTATGCAACTAAAGACCTAAAGCTCGATCTCACCCGCACTGAATCCTTGGACATAAATGCCTACTGTGATGCGGATTATGCAACCTGTAAGGATGATCGACAATCGATCGGGGGATTCATCGTCTTTGTTGACAAATCACCTGTGGTTTGGCGAACTGCTAAACAGCGATGTGTCACACTTTCATCCATGGAATCGGAATTCCTGAGCATAACGGACTCTTGTAAAGAACTATTATGGCTGAAAAACGTTATTATGGAATGTGGTGAGATGAACATTTTTGATACTACTGATTTTAAGTGTACTTTATTCTCGGACAATGAAGCGGCAATCGCTTTTTCTAAGTCTCCTGTCGAGAACTCTCGAACTAAACATATAGACGTTCGTTTTCATTTTGTAAGAAACTTGTTAGCCAAGGACATTTTTATTTTGAGACATGTTCGCAGCGTGAACAATTTTTCAGATGTGTTTACAAAACCACAAACTAAAGTTCAACTTCAAAAATTTAATGATAATGTATTTTTGAATAATTAATTTTTCTTTTCAGGTTTTCGTGAGCAGTCAATTTTGTCTAATCAATGTCTCCATGTATAAATTTTTGCATTTAGTGATTATTTTACTTTAGTGCTAACATGTTCCATTAGTGTTTATTAGATTTATGCATTGTTTTAGATTTCATATATTATTATGTGCTGTGTTTACAGGTGCGGCAGAGGGGGGCACTTGTTAGATAAATCAGACATATTTTTGTCTGCCACCCCTGCTTGTAGCTGATATGCGCCCAAGACTTGAGCACAGATCATCCCGGTGCCAGGCCTTTACTTTTCCTCTTTGAGCTTACGCGAGTTTTAGTTTCTGCGTAGTGGCATCGGCGGTTTTCACCTGTATAAAAGTGGGCACCGGGATGCTCCTAGACTCTATCTAGCCCGATCTATCAATTGCTCTCTCTGACTTTCAGACGTTTGCCTTTCTATCAGATTCGCTCTGTCGATCGGATGCTTGTCAATTATTATGCTTCTATTTTAATCATTATTTCAGTAGTAAAAATAAACTACTTTTATTTTTAAGAGCTTTGATTTCTTCTGTTCATCCAGCTAGCACAGTCGCGCTATTGGTCTTTCCACTGTAAAAAGATGCAACTTCAATTTTATCAGACTGCTTTTTATCAGATCTTGCATCAAAATTGACGTCACAGTTGCGAACCACAAAGGAGTAGGCGGGTGCTCGAACTGCCCCAACCCCAACCAGTCGGCTGCTCAAATTTCCCCCTCTGCTTTCAAACGATGACGTATTCCGCAACTTTGACGTAATGCGCTGAGCTACTGCGCATGTAGTTTTAATTTATTTAAAAATTAACTAATGATCAGATTTGGAAAAATTTCTTCACCCATGATCTTCTTTTATGAATATCTGTTAGTAAAAAGTGTCTCTGTTGAAAAATGAATATCTGTTGAAAAAGTGTTTACTAGCCATTTTTTAATCATCAACTTTTCAAAATTTAATATATGATATTAAACGAAACCAAGCGCGGATCCAGCATGGATCCAGGGGGGTACTTTTCCAGATAATCACCTTTAAATTTTTCCAAAAATGTCAGATTCTTGGAGATGTTCTAAAAGTATCACGCAAGATCCCCTTTGGTACCGCTGGGGGGTATGGGGGTCCTCCCCCAGAAAAATTTTGAAATTTGAATGGTAAAAGTAGAGTTTTAACTCATTTTAAAAAGCTTTTTGGGGCCAAGAGGGAACTTTTCCAGACCATAACCTTTATCTTTTGACAAAAAATGTCAAAATGTTGGAGATTTTCCAAAAAGTATTGCGCAAGATCCCCTTGTGATACCGTGGGGGGTCTAGGGGTCATCCATCAGAAAAACATTTGAAATTCGACTGGTAAAAGTAAGGTTTTAACTCCTTTTGAGAACATTTTTGGGTCCAAGGGGGTGGCGCTGTCCAATTCTTATTTTTTAACACCATTCTAATTTTTTTTAATGAAATAAAGTTTGTAACATGGAACCCCTAAAATTTTTCGTGGAACCCCAGGGTTCCACGGAACCCACTTTGGGGCCACTGGGTTAGAGCACTTTGATCAAGTGGCGACTACTTTGTATCAGTAGCTCATCGGCCGCTGTGACGTCACACCTCGTTTTTCTCTTTTGGAACTTTTAAATGAGGATTGCAAATTAATTAGTGTTTTAAAAAATCTGAAAAAATTAAAAAATGGTTATTTAGAGCTTGTGTGATGATATGCAATAGACAAAATCGCTTATTTCAATAAGTGTTTACTTCCCAATTCTAGCGTAGTGGGCGGCACGTATAAATCCAGGGACCGTCCTCAGAAAAAAATATGGACGAATCCTGAGTGTAAAAAAGCAAGTGACTTCTGTGAAAAAGTGATGCATTAGACCAGATGGACAGTGACACAAAAACTGTGACTATCCAGGGGGACCGGACCTCTGGTCACATTAGCCTCTTAAGTTGTATCAAGGAATAGACATGACAGAGGTAGCTCACATCTTTCAAGAATTTGAAGAAATTTAAGCCATATGAGCAATTAATGAGGAGCTATACTCGAATGCAACTTAAGTTGAGCCTGACGTCATGACCACGCGGAAGCAAATCTGAGTAAACAGAAAGCCTGCTGGGTTGCTAGAAGATCTTATTGGCTGGCGAGTTTGAGAGCTATGTAGTACTACGCGTTACGGCACTTTAAAAATTAATAATACTGAACATTTTATGCATATCGGGATGAAAAGATGCTTAATATAAGTGGATTTAAAAAACTAATCATTATTTAAAATTGAAGCTCTAAATTTCACTCAAAATTCAGACACCTCTCGGGGAACTACTTTCTTTGGTTGCTCTCAGCATATTTCTACAGGCTCAAGTTAAGTTGCGACTGAGTATAGTGAGAAAAGTAAACCAGAAATGTAAACTCATAAAAATAAAGAGTCCGTATGGGACAAATTTTCTATAAACTCACTCATCTAGATACAGCTACTATTTTCCACCCAGTCGCTTTTCTGGAACGTCATATATTTTGTTTTCTTTGTAAGGGAAATTGGATTGTCAACATGTGCTAAGAAAAATGCGAATTAAAAAATATGAAACGCTGGATTTGTACAGAACTGCTTAAGGCAATTTAATAATAAAAGGTTGATAAGAGAGAGCTTTCCTGGAAGCCACAGTGCGTTGTAAAAAACACTTTTAAATTAGGAATTATCGATTACTTTTCGGATACTTTTCTTATTTTTGAGCAATTTGTTTAACCTGAATGTTGGGAAGGGTGTTCATTGGATTATGACTTAAACCGGAACGGCCGGCAACAGTTGAATTTTTAACACAAGAATTTCTTTGGTTCTCGTCAGGTCAAGTTAATGCTCATTTTTATCCCATTGTCGAATGAAATTTTTTGATGATGCTTTTCTTTTTTCCTTGAGAAATTTAACCATCAGGGGGTCGGGAATTTTTTTCAAATTTCCTTATTTAAAAGTGGGTCGAACTAATTTTTGTTGTAAAGGAATACGAATTAATGATTTTCGAAATATTTTGGCGATCCAGGAAATAATTCCACGCTGTCCGCCAGTTGGCAACCTTTTAAGTAGATGGAGATTTGCATGGTAAGAAACATAGATCTCGTGTTTTCCTGGCTAATTTACGCGCGCTTTTGTTAGATTTCCGTATTTATCGGTATTGGCACCCTTGAAAAAAAAACCTACCCAAACTTTCGGAATAAAAAATAACCTAAATACCCAATTTTTAATTTGTACAATTTATCCCATTGCAATGTAAAGACATCTATGACCTGATTTAGAAAAAAAAACATGAGCAATTTTTTTTGCTTATTGCATAGCTTATTGTATTAAAGAGTGAATAGCAAATATGGGTATTTCGTGAAAAAAAAGAAATTTTCAGAAAAGAGCAATCAACTTTGTTCAAATAGGAGTTTTTTTCTCAAGTAAAGGTACTCTTCGCTTTATGAGACTTCTTTTGAGGGTCTTTATACGCTGAATATTATGTTTGAGTATGCAAATGTTAGATCGCAGTTGCTGACTTAAGCAAAAGAAAGGAAGGGAAATTTTTTTTCTTGCTTCAAGACTGAAACTGATGTGGATAAAATATGGCCCTTCCTGTCACAAGAAGTATGCATTTATTTTTAACCAATCACATTATTGCAAGAATGCTAGATGGGCAGTAGATTTAATAATATCTTTATCTAATAGTAATGATTACTACTTATCATGGTGTACTTTATAACTGCATTAAATCTTGCATTTATGCAAAGTATCTGAGAAATAACCTAATAAGTTTGAAAGATTTAACGTAATAAATGGTTTCATGAAAAACCAAAATTTATTTAAAAATTATGAATTTATTTACATTAGATTAAATTTGTATTACGAAGTGTTATTGTGTTAAAATCCGAAGAGTTATTAACATATCTTTAAATCTCTCTATTCTAAAAAAAGTTTTTGTAAATGGTTTCCAGAGAAAGGCTTTTTAATTACTGATCCGTATAACATGTTTTTGGTATCAAACTGTTCGGATTCTTTTGAGGATGTGCAAAGTGCCTTTAGAATTTCTAAAAAAATTCTCAATTCTAAGATATTTCCATTTTTCTGGATTACGGATAAGGTTGCAGTTAACAGCAAGAAACTGTCGTTCAATTTATTATACCTCCAATCACAATGACCAACCGACGCTACTCATTAACGATGAAAATAATTCCTTTCACGCTTTGAAAATGCGCTTCAAAATATGTACTTTCTAAATAAAATATTTTTAAAAGACTGATAAGAGTTTTCCAGAAACTCACAGATCTACTATTCAAGTATAGAATTTCACACACCAAAATTAATTGTTTGTAAACATTGAGTGCAATGTAGATTTTGTCTCTTATCATTTTTAATAGCTTAAATAGTATTGTTTAAAAAGTCTGTTTTAAAACTAAAACTTGAATGATAAAACACTAGATATTTTGACGAGTTACTAGGTACTATATTAAATTTAACAGATTCATTGCTGAACGTTTTTGTAAATATTGAATAACAATAGCACGAGCAGACTTGATGGATATTTTCAAGGAAAACGTGTTGATTAAATTATTGATAATTTAACCAATAAATATTCTAACTTTTAAGAGAGTGTGCTTCAAGAAAGTTGGTTGAAGTTTTTTCTACTAATTGTTATAACGAATGTTTTATAAATAAATAATTTTAGTGAGCAGGGTTTTGTGGGGATTGCGAAGCGATCCGAAAGGCCCTGCGTCAGCAGTTAACGGGGGTTGGCGAGCGATAGCGAGCAGGGGGCGGTAGCTCCCTAGTGTTTTAGAAAACACTTTTAATGGGAGTATGTCGTGCTGTATGCATGGAGTTAGATTTTGATCATATTATTTTTTTAAATTATAGATTTTGCATCGCAATTTCGTATCTTATAAACATTCATTATATTATAAAAATAAATTGAATTTATATGTATTATATTAATAAGAACAAAATTAGTATTTATTTACTGTATGATAAAGAGAAGTTTAAAAAATCAAACTAATCTTTGTTATCATACGAAATCCGTGTTAAATACTTCATGTTATATAACTAAATATATCAAAATTACAAGTATTACTGACTGCGTAAGAACCAAATCTCTATATGATACATGTACCGTGGTATGCATGGTTTATGAATAGGTGCACTGAAATATGAAATTATTAAATAAAGTTTACTATCGTATCTCGTACAAGAGTAAATTATTGCGAAAACTCTGCTAAGAGCCTTGTAAGCTGCCTCATCAATAGATTCACCATGAACACTTTACACACAAAAACCAAACATACTTTTGAAACACCTTGTGCGAGTTGAATTGTAATCAAATGTAGGATTAAAACAATTTCTTGATTAAAACCAAATTTATTACTTGTGAATTTCAGAATTTTATTTGAAAGGAAATTTATTTAACTACTTAAACTTAACTATACACTATAGCTTTACAAGTTTTCAAACATTTTTCCAAAGTGTCTTAAAGATTTGTATAAGTAACATTTTTCACTTGACGACTTTGCCTCTGGTTTCCTTTTTGAAATAAGTCTCGTTTAGAGTACTGAGCCCTTTTCAAATCAAGAACGGAAAGGAAATGTTCCAAAGTGTCCCAACCGCCTCCCAAACGCACCACAACATTGTTTCCTCGAACAATCTGGAAAAAAATAGGTTTTGAAATCTAATAAAAAGTTCATTTTAAATATTTAATTTTTGCTATGAAAATTTTCACAATAACTTGAAAATGCTGTTATAAGTTACCCGAAGATACACATTTTTCCCATCGAAATTGTAGTGCCCTTCTGAGAGGCGACATATTTTGGTTTCGTCCTTATGATATTTTCTGGCAAGTTCCAAAACCTGAAATTAAAATTAGCATAATGTTATTGAATAAAATGCCCTCATTTTTGGTAAAAAAAAGTTTAGAAAACTATCATATTTAATATTTATGTCCCTTGTCTTAAATCTGGATTTGAATCGTCAGTTAAAAGGGAATAACTTGAAAATTGAAAAAAATTGGGAAAATTGAAAAAAAACCTGTAATGGAATTTTCATTGTATAACCCCCAAATTTTTATTAGAAATTCAAAACCCTACTTAGAAAACAGAGCAATCACCAAAATAAATATAAGTACATTAAATATTATTTTACGGTTAAAAAAAGTTGATGGATTTATTCCCTTCTTACACCTTATGAAGTTTTTCTGAAGAAAAATCTTTAAAAAACCCTTAAATTGACATTTAAATTATATTTCTTCTTAGTTCACACAACACAAGGGAGAAATAAGAAGAATAAGAAAAATTAAATTCAAAATTATAATGAAACTGACTCATTATAGCAGTATCAATGGAGTAAGTGAATATGAATGGAGTCAAACATTCCCTGCATAAAAAAAAGTTTGAAAATACTTTTAAATTAAGAGAAAATTTTATTTTGGCTTAATTTACAGCATAAATAATAGGAAAAGAAAAACAAATTAACTTTAATTCCAAATTAAATTAAAAGATACAATGAATGGACATCGATTTTGCAAATTCAAATCTGCTAATAAGGGGTCGATATTTTTACCCTCTTTTTATAGTGTAGAGCAAAGCTTGGGGATGTTATTAAGCACAAAAAGTCAATTTGTCACTCTTTGGAGTTATTCCCTTCTTCTAACTGGCGATTCATTTGTGTTTAATCAGTGGTTACAAACCGGCAAATAGGTTTGCAATGGATGACACAAGTTTATCCTAGCCAAATAATATAGTAAAAATGATTTCTATTCAATGTTTTCATTCCAAATATAGCAAAAAATATTTCTATTCAATGTTCACCTTGACTTTGAAGTTCTAGATCTAAAAATACAGAAAAGTATCGATAGTTCAAGGTTGACAAGACTGGACCTTCCTCAAACTTTCAAAATCGTTAAATTTATTAAATAAATAAGTGGAAGTAGAGAAATTTCAGATAATAATTTATGAAGGAAATTAGATGCATATAACTTACTACACTATTAAACTATTGTTAATTGTAACAGATTAATTTTAATTGAAACCTTTAGGAGATAAGCTTTATAACAGCAGTAAAAAAATTACGTGTTGTGCGGATGCTATGGATGGTAGCATTCGGGAATTAAACTGTGTGATTTCTTTCTCTATCTCAAATCTATGGAAAACTCAAACAATCGAGACTAACACTTCATATATGCATTCAGTGTTCAACCATTATAATATCATAATTGTAAGATTCATTCAGCATTATACTCTAGATTACGAATTATCATAAACAGGGGCGTCATTTCAGTTTTTGGTTGGGGGGTGGCAAATATACAGGGTGTTTCAAAATTGCGTGTCACGGCTTTTATTCGGAACCAGCACCTCCTAGGGTCATGGAAGTAAGGTCTACCCCTAGGTAAGTGACCCTGGAGAATCCATTGAGATGACTTACAGCGCCCCTAGCGGCGAAATTAAAAAGTTAAAAAAATTAATTTAAAAACTAAGGGAGATAGAGCAAAAACCTCAGTGAGAGTATTGTTGCCAACGCCAAGAAAAACTCATTGAAAAAAATTTGATCAAAATATCTTGAATATTCGCAGAGATATTAGCATGTGAAAATAGCACTTTTTCGGGGGTCAAAAAGTAAAAAGTTCGCATATTTGCAAATATTTTTGATTTTTTGATAAAATTTTGTGTTCTTTCAACTAAAAAAACACAAAACTACACAATAACACTGAAATATTTGCAAATATGCGAACTTTTTCCTTTTTGACCCCCGAAAAAGTGCTATTTTCACATGCTAATATCTCCGCGAATATTCAAGATATTTTGATCAAATTTTTTTCAATGAGTTCTTCTTGACGTTGGCAAACAATACTCTCACTGAGGTTTTTGCTCTATCTCCTTTAGTTTTTAAATTAATTTTTTTAACTTTTTAATTTCGCCGCTAGGGGCGCTGTAAGTCATCTCAATGGATTCTCCAGGGTCACTTACCTAGGGGTAGACCTTACTTACATGACCCTAGGAGGCGTTGGTTTCGAATAAACGCCGTGCAACGCAATTTTGAAACAACCTGTATTTTAAAAATGGGGCTGAATCACGCTGTAACTGGACTTTTTTTGGGGGGGTTGCCTCAACTTCATTTTTCAAAGAGGGGGTCTGGGGTTCACCCCAAGGAAAATTTTGAAAATTTGCCATTTAAAGTAGTGTTTTAGCTCATTTTGAGACCCTTTGGGCTGCATCCAAAGAGAACAGTTTCTTGTAAACCACAGGATTTTCTAGGGAAAAGAGTTGTAAATAAAAGTCAAAGTTTCAAGGGGGGCTCCCCCAAAATTAAAAAAAAATTGCCCTTTAAATTCGTTTTTTATCTCTTTTTCAAACGTTTTGGGGAGCTCCTAAAAGGAGAAGCTTCTTGTAAGCTGCAGAATTTTTAAGGGGAAAAACACTGTGTAACAGAGGTCAAAATTATAGAGGAGGGCTGGGGTATGCCCTAGAAATTTCTTCGAAATTTCCCCTTTAAACTAGTGCTTTATCTCTTTCAAACTCTTTGGGCAGCTTGTCGAGGGAAAAGCTTCTTGTAAATGGCAGAATTCTAAGGAGGAAAAATCTGTATAACCACGGACGTAAAAATTTTAGAGGGGGGATGGGGATCCTCACCCAGAAAATTTTTTGAAATTTAACTCTCAAAACTCTTTTGACCCAAAGCTCCTTGTGGAAGATACAGAATTTTCAAGGGATTTGCAGCTATTTTTCACATAACAGTGGAAACCTTGGGGGGGCGCGGTTGCCCCCCCTGCCCCCACCTAAATGACGTCCATGATCTTAAACAAGCAGTTAACTCGATTGATGAGAAAGAGCCACAAAAGGATAATAATAATAAACCTTATCCTTACTAGTGATGGGCAAAATCGATTATTTTAGGTATCGAATACTTATAGGTTTCGAATACTTTGGTATCGAATACTTATAGGTATCGAGTACTTTTAGGTATCGAGTACTTTTTTTCAATGTCGGGAAATGAACCTGAAGGGACAATTTTTTTTAGGGCCTATCCATAATCAGACTAATATTCAAAAAACTGAAAGCGATCCATCAAAAAGCCCCGTAGCTACGGGCCTGGAGGTGGATAGAGGCGAAGGATTTGGCGGGGGAAAAACCTAGCCGCGTCAAATTTCTCTCGCGGATAATAACGACTTGGGTTTGAGCGTTGCAAAATGAAAACGGAAACAGGCTGCGTTTGATCTACAGTAGGTATTATAAAGATTACTTCATTGAAAAATTTAAAACGAAATATGTGAATAAAGTATCGATACTTTTGTGGGTATCGAATACACTCGATACCTATAGGTATCGAGTACTTAAGTATTTGGTATCGAAACCTGCCCATCACTAATCCTTACCCGTTTATCCAAATCGGACTTCCCTCTCCTCAGCAAGGGTTCTCTGGGCTTCTCGATGGGGGCACCGAGACTCCTTGTAGATGCGAGGGAGGAGGTGCTTCGGTTGAGGCTCGACCTCAATCTACTACTCACGGTGTCCGTCCTCACCGACGACAGGATTCGTCTCTGCGCTGGAGACGAAACTCGTGGGAGCTTCACGGACTGCAACCTGAGGGATAGACGCAAGAGGAATTGAGATGTACGATAGGACTAATGAGGAAGTTGCATGATTATAATTTTTTTATTGATTCTTCATGCAAAAACAAGCAACTACCCAAAATTTGAGGCCGATCGAGAAATTTTTTAATTGCAAAAAAAATTAACAAAAATTAGATGCACCCATAACGTGCATCCTAAGTTTTATGATACCAACGACCGTCAATCAGTGAACAAAAGATAGTTCCTCCATCTCTTCGTGTGAGCATTCAGGGGAGATGGCAATCGCTGGAACTCTTTTGTTCGCCAATTGACAGTCGTCGGGGTAATAGAACTTAAGATGCACCCTAAATTCACTCCAATATACAAATACACTATAAAAAATATAGCACGGTTCACAATAAGGCCACGGTCACCCTGAGTGCAGAACCAGGCGGATCTTATCGGGCAGTGGATATCTGCCCCACTCTTTTGTTCGCTAATTGGCCTCACCTAACCACACAAAGAGATCGGGGAGATACGCCTGAACCTGCGCTCAGAGTGACCGTGCTCTAAAGTGCTTTACGGTGCATCTAAAGATTTATTACCCCGATGATTGTCAACAACGAAAAATTCAAGATACCAACAACGAGGCTCCTTCGGGGGAGATTAGGGGTATTAATAATCACCCCTTCCTTTTGTGTGGTTAGCTGAGGTCAATTAGCGAACAAAAGAGGTTCCCCTCCTCTGAGGTGTCATAAATTTTTCGCTGTTGACAATCGTCCGGGTAATAAAACTTTAGATGCACCCTTAAAGAAATTGCCATCAGCCCATATGGTCACAGTGGGAACTCCCTCCTCGTCGTGGCGTAACGTCTCTCAATGATATGGTGGAAAGTTCTTCCACCACTTTACTGAGTAACTTGCCCTAGTTTTTTAAAGTGTAGCTTTTAATATAAACTGACAGCAAACTGGAAACATCACCTTCTTTCTTCCTCGACAACGACGACAACATTTTTGGTCTCCCTTTTCCTCAATGGAATTCCGCTTCTTCTCATCAGGGACGAACTAGGGGACGAGGAGGCTTTGGACCGAGGGGAGCTAGGGGAAGGACTCCGGGGTCCGCTCGAGCACCCCGAGTCCCAGCGCTGGAACTTGGCGGGGGTGGTGGCGGGGGCGTAGAAGAACGCATCTTCGTCGTCTTCCGAAGCCCCGGAGATGTCATCGTCTTCTACGGCAAGGGTGGCCGAAGGGGGCATTTGGATTGGGGGTGGAAGGAGGACCCCGTATTTGGAGGACAGGCGAGAGAGTTCCAGGAGGCATAGGATGACTGTGCGGGGCTGGGATTGGAGGACTGAAAGAAACGACAGTGGCAATTTATGAGTTTCTGAGGTGGTTTTGATGTGAATGAAACCAAATTACTATTGCAGTTCAATTAACTGTTTAATTTCGTTCTTTACATTATTATTAGTGTTAGAAAATAGTTTTTTGTATCAAAAATCAAAATTTAAATGAAATTACAAGTGTATTAATTATTTTAACATACACGTAAAAAGTTTCGGATTACACACACATCTTTCAATTAGGAGGAAGATTATCCATCAAACATAATGTCTCCCAATCTCTAAACGAAGAAAAATCACTATCATCATCGAAACGAACTCAGTTTGGGCTTCACAAAACAGAAACGTTAATTTTTCTCCAACCCGAACTCGGTTCGGGCATCACAAATTCTGCAAGTAGTAGTTGCCTGAGCTCAGTTCGGGCAACACTGTTAAGGAATGAGGAAGTTGCATGATTCTTTTTTATTTTTTTAATCGATTCGTCTTGCAAAAATAAGCAACTACCAAAAATATGAGGCTGATCGAGAAATTTTTTGATTGTCAAAAAAAATTAACAAAAATCCCCTTTTTAAAAGCGCGTGAAAACGCCAAGAGTTTGGATGTGACGTCATCTTACGATAGGCATTGTTGAAAAGCAATGGATTGATGTCATCTCACGATTTAAACAATAAACGTTTTCAGTCACGTGTTTTTTCTCGACTTTTAAATTAAAATATTTAATTACCTGTACATTTTTTTTGAAAAACTGACTATGTATTTCATTTTACCATACAAAAAACCATACAGAACACTTGTTTGTTTTTGAAAATTTGACACATGCCTTCCTTATTAATTACCATAATTTGATATTTGTTATTAAAGACCATTCGTCGAATTCTTTGTTTTTTTCATCCTTGAATGTTGAACTGAAATTTGTGATTTTTATTAAATAAGAGTATTTTAAATTCCATTATTAATTAATTTAATTTAATTTTTTCTATTTGGTTTCATGATATTGAGTCATATTTGGAAATTTTCGAAAAAAAAGTATCTAAATAAGTAACTTTTTCAACTCAAAATCTGGCTTTCAATTTTGCTGTAACAAATTAATATCCCTGCTTACCCTTACACATGTATGTATATCATGTATGTATTACACATGTATGTCTCAGTTACGTCATATAACATCTAGGGAGAGACATCATTAAATATTAGATCTAAAGTAACGAAAATGATGGTTCCTTGAAAATCTTGAGAAGAGGAAGAAAAAAAATCACAGCATCTCACACATTAACGATACTGACCCCAGTCATACATTAAAATAAAAGTAACTTATACTGCTTTTGGAGATTTCCAATAAATTCATCGTATCAAAGAAATATGTATGATGGGGATTTATTACTTTTTTTTAAAGAAAAGTATTCAAAGGGAAACTTTTCTTAGATAAAAGTATTTTGAAAAAAAAAACGAAACCGATGTTATACTTCAGGGAAGTTGTAATAAAATATTTTAAAAGATCCCCTGAATGTGATCCTTTTACCCTTTTATGGTGCGAGAGATATTCTTTTCTTACTACTCCTTAAAATATCCTCTTACAGAATCCATTAGATATTCTTTTTTCTTCATGTAAAATATACTGTATATACTGCATTGAACAGACACATCAACTGAAAAGTAGGCTGTCAATAGAGAAAGTATTAGACTTTTAAATTTAGCGTGATTTGTTTTGGTGAATTTTTTAAACCTTCCATTTACTTTGGTGAAGTGAATTATAGAATACACCACCCCTTTTACTCGATATATTTTAGATAAAAGTTTGTCTGTGTATAAATATTTAGTTGTCAAAATCCTTAGGCAAAGGTTTTGGTGTAGTAGATTTTATTATTTTATGATATTGGCCACACGAAAAATATGGTTTTGCATATTAAAGTAGCGTAAAACTGAATTTTGAAATTAAGGTATACTTTGGCTTCCCTTGAGAAAAATTTAACTCTCGATAACCTCTTTAAATATGGATTTTCTACCAAGTGAAGCTTAAAAGGTTTTAGCAAAAACTATATGTTAAAAGCATAAGACAGGGGTTCTCAAACTTTTTATGTCGCGGAGCCCTTTTCAAGAGACAAATTATTCGCGGAGCCCTTTTCCGAAACAAATTTTTCAAGGTATAAAAACAAATTACATAAAACCCATTGCTTCTAGAAATAAAAGCATAACAGAAATTTATTTCGGGAGGGGTCCAAAATTATTCCTCAGCCCCTCCCATGCATATTTAACAGTTTAACGTAGCTTTTAAGAACATTTTTAAGTATAATTTGCATCTAAGATAATTTATTTGTAAGAAAAATTGTGACGAATTAAGATCCAAGTACAATAGAAGGGTCTGGGGGTCCTTCCTCCCCAGAAGATTTTGTGAAATGTGATCCTTAAAAACAGTTTTTTTTAACTCGTTTTAGGTACATCATTGTCCAAATTTTGGACATTCATTTTTAGGTAGGATTTTAATTTTAACGAACTTACTATAAAAATTGACAATAATAAAGTTTCAAGTACAATAGGGGGTTTTGGGGGTCCTCCCCCAAAAGAATTTCCAAAATTTGACCCTAAATAACATGGTTTTAACTTGTTTTGTTATACGTAATCCGATTTTCCGGGGGAGAGGCAGGAGGCAGCCCCCCCCCGCTCCTTTGATATACACCCCGGGATATATGGAATATTTTGTTTACCGATTATATTTTATCATTGGATACAATGTGTGTAAATCTTTATTTTAAATTTCTGAATATTAAAGCTATCGCTTTTTAATCATTATGCCGGAGATGCATGAACAAAGGATTCATACGGAAATCTATACATCTGTAAATTTTGTTTTCCTAAAAATTACTTCTTTTGAAATCGAGAGCTGTTTTGGGGGGCTGTTAGACCATACGTCAGAGGTACATATCGAAATTTATTTACACATGGGCCCAAAATCATTCCTTATCCCCTCCCGTGCCATAGGATCAATGTTAGCTTTTTATACATTTTTGGCAGAATTTGCATGTTAAAGAACTTAATATAAGAAGCGTTTTGTGTAATTAAGTTCCAAATGCTATAAAGGGGGTGTTGGAAATTTGATTCTACTAAAAACAGGTTTTCCCATGGTTTTGGTGAACTTTTTTTAAAAAAAAGGTGCTGAGTAATCAATTTGAGAGGTGGGGGAAGGGGGTTCCTTGGTGTGATACTATTCGGCACGGCCGTTTCAGCGGCAGAAATAAAATGAAAGTAAATAAAATTTATCATTTCAGAGAAACGCAAACATTTCAGAGAAAAGCAAATTGGAAATTATCAAAAATGTATTTATTTCAAATTTCTTCGCGGAGCCCCTGGAAATGCTTGGCGGAGCCCTAAGGGCTCCGCGGAGCACAGTTTGAGAACCGCTGGCATAAGATATTTTCACTGGAGCTCGTATTCTAGATTAAGAAATACTGATATGCATATTTTGTGGAGGGTTGAACTTGTTAAATTTAGATTTAATAGTAAAAATATAGAATGAAAATAAAACTCACTATATATCATTTTATATCAAAGCTGTTAAAAAATTAAATGAAAAAAAAATGTCGTATTGTCTCACTCTGTATTTAGTGTTTAAAAATATTATTGAACTTCCTCAGAATATTTTTGGTGAAAAGTATTAAAATAAATTTTGTAGATATTCTAAAGATAAAATTTGGCTGAGTAAGAGTAGGATTCATATTCTAATAAAAGAAACAGAAGGTTTTCTTGAAATATAAAGAAACGGAATATCAGATCATAATAAAACTGCTTAAATAAAACATAGACTTTATTAGGTATAATTCAATGAAGGAATCTCGTTATAAGAATTATACTTATTCGTAGTAATTTGTAAAAGGATGTGCATTTAATTTGGTAGAACATTTAGCAAATACGAAAAATGGGGTCTTTAATATGCCATGAATAACAAAAATACTATATTAACTTGTAGGAGGTGTATTTTAAACAACGCTTAAAACAACCTCGTTTAAATTATATATCGTCAGGAAACTGTCAAAAATTAAGCACTTTTCAAGGAATGATTTCAACTCTTTTAATCAACTAAAAATTACCTTCTCCTACTTTCCATGCTTTTGCAATTTTGGAAAAAAAATGAGAAAAGGGTTAAAAATAGAACACAATTAATTATTGTAATCAAAGACATTTTTAACGTCAATGCCTTTGATTTTTCTTTCTTAAAGTAATAAATATTGATCAATTTAAATTTGCTAATTTAACCTAAACTGAGATTCTTCTCCTAAGTTTCAAACATTTGTATTCTATTGTAAGATTTTACTGCTATCCATACAAAACCATAACTTTACAGTTTGACCCTACAGAAAAAAAGTTGCAATATAATTTTTAACCATCATAACTATTACTAAAATATATATATTTGATTTTGAAAAATTTCAACTCACAAAATAAAAGTTAAACTCGTCTATTGTCAAGAAGAAGAAGAAAAAAAAAGAAGCGCTTTAAGGAATGACAAAAGTGAAACTGACAGCTCCAAAAGCAAGCAACCCATAGCGAAAATGCAGCGTGCAAAGAAAAAAAAAGCTGATGGAAGAATTAATGCCTTACCCAGTCCGTCAGATTCGAAAAGAACTGCATCTCTGACTCCAAAACTTTTGCACCATCGGATAAACATTTCGGCGTTGTCTCTGGCAAAAAATGTCTCCCGCTTGGCACTCTCCCAGTACTTCAGACGCTGGAGACGCTAAAGAACGAAGTGTGATATATGATTAGAAGGAATCGGACTTTTATAGGTGGGGGAGATTGAAAAGAGGAAAGAATCCATTCCCCTCAGGCTCATAAAATTCTTCGAAGTTTTCAGATTTTTAAAGCGATAATTTTCCACCTTAGTGGAATAGAATTCTTAACATTTCAGGTGTTTTAGTTAACCTTGTGGTCATTGCATCGTATTTTTTAAAACTACCATACTTATCCTGATCGGAATTCTTAAAAATTATTTATAACATAACCTAACTAAACAGTTCATATTTGTTTACCTAAATTCATTTGCTGTAAAAAGATGTACCTATTCAATTTAATTTTATTGCCTTTTATCTTCATTAACTTGTAGTTTATATTAACATTACATCATTCCGATGTCTTCTCTTTTCACACTTAAGTTTTATTTGTAATGCTTTTAGTCATTAATCTATCTTATATCTATCCGTAGTATTAGCATAAACGTTCTTTATAGTTGGAAAATAAACTAATTTTGGTTTGGTCTGGCTTGGTGAAAGAAGTATTTACTTAAATGGTAATGATTTGTGTCCTACTGGAATACGTTTCAGAAAATTTTTAAAGAAAAATAACTTAATTGTTTAATGAATGACCCCATGAACCGCAAGGTTGGGGGTGTTGGCTCTGGTTGCCTAATTTCTTGCCTAATTGTTTAATGAGGAATGAAAATAAGAAACCATGAGAGACATTTAAAAACCTTTTGCTCTATAATTTTGTACCTAAACTTGTTTATATTTTCATTTTCTTTTTAATCTCCCTTGAATGATTCATCATATTATATATTCTGAATTGTCATTTTCTGTCATCAAAAAATCCTTACTATAATTCAAATAGAAATTAAGGAATTTGATATGTACGTATTTAGAATTAAAATTTGAAATTTACGATGGTAAATATAATATATATAAATAAATATATTATATATATAATTACGATGGTATATATATATACCATATTACGATGGTATATATTATATATATACTTATATATATATATAAAGAAAACTAAATAAAAATACTAATTCATTCATTCCTTTAAGGAGTTTTTTATTAAACTTAATTGCTTGTTACAAGTTTTTTCCCAGAAAAATAAAATTTACGCAATAAGTTTATTTTAAAACTTATCCAATGATTTATGTACTATTCTGAATGTTTTAGAGAAAGTTAGATTTTTGTAAACAAAACAAAATGAACTATCTTAACTAAGTTTTTATGTAAACTTACATAAGATAAAGAAAAAAAATACAACATGGAAACATGGAAAATTAATTATGGAAACACGTTTGGGGCCATTCATTAATTACGTAAGGGTCTCGAGGGGAAGGGGGTGTTGGAAAAATCTCTACATACCCTTACTTGGGGGGTGGGGGGGGGGTCAAAGCCATTCTTACGTAATATTTTCCAAGTTAATGTAAACATATTACAATTATTCTAATCAAATTACATTTGAATAACCCCCAAAAAATTTAAAAAGGCTGACGATCTCGGTATATTATCGAAGCTTTATTTAAAAAAATGAAGGTATATCAGATGTATCTTTTTTTATTAGAGTAGCATTAAGTTAAGATAAAAAATAAAACTGTTAAATCCATCTTCCAGTTTCCAAAAGTCGAAACAAAATTATTATTATTATTATTATTATTATTATTATTATTATTATTATTATTATTATTATTATTATTATTATTATTATTATTATCATTATTATCATTATTATCATTATTATCATTATTATCATTATTATTATTATTATTATTATTATTATTATTATTATTATTATTATTATTATTATTATTATTATTATTATTATTATTATTATTATTATTAAGAAAAATGAAATGGAATCTTACGTAAGAATAGGATGTGGAGGGGTTTGAAAAATCTTACGTACCCTTACATGGGGGTAGGGGGGGGTCAAAAATTGCCAAAATCCTCCTTACGTAATTATTGAATGGCTCCTTTCAATAAATTTATAAAACAATTTCAATTGAATTTTTACAAAGACTTAGTTTTTATTTTGGGCCACCCAGTGCCTTTTCAGAAAAGCAACGGAGATTTCATATTTCCTGATCGTGTTTTGATGTATCTATCCACTCTTTATTTTTCCTAACTTTTCTTAATGGTTGTTCCTATCCTTGACATCTTGGTAGAAAATTTGATATTTTGTTGTTCTTCATTTTCAAGTAAAGTCAACTTCTGGATTATTTCCAAACCATTTCATTGTTTGTGGATACACAGATTTTCATACCGTAAGCAGAAATGAAACATTGTGTACAAACGGTAAAAATATTTCTGAGATTTCATTTTCATAATTTTATCCATACATATAAGTAAGAAAAATGGCTTAGAAAAATGAAAATCTAATCATATTTAGTTCTAGTTTTTTGGGAATATCTCTGAGGTAAATTTGTTTTATTCTTAATAATTTAATCGAAATTAGGCCTTTTTTGTCATAGAACTCTTCGAGATAACGAATTAAATGCAGTAAATTGTTTTACTGTATAAAGATTTAAGTAAAGCATGCATGAATTTTTAATTCAAAATTTTTTATTTCGGCAATTATCTAAATTATAATCATAGTTATAATTTTAAAACGTGTTCGGACTGAGATATGCAATTTTCAAGCATATTTCTATAACAATTTATTGCAAAGGTAAACATTGTGCAAGTTTCATTTAATTTTCATGAATTGAATGTTATTTGGACAAGAACAACACACTTAAAATAGAGAACGTTGAATAAACACGTGAGGAGCCTTTTTCAGAAGTGAGAACTTAATTAAGAGTAACTATATGGGATGGGAACAGATAACTATATGGGTATATTGCAACTTTCCCTTAAATAGCTTGTAGCACCATAAAAAAAACTATAGAGATCTAATTGATTTAGCCACTACTCCCTCATCATAAAATTGTTAACAAAATTACTACGAACGACATTTTGGTTTTTATAACACTTAATGGAGATAAACTAATAAAATAACCTTAAATATGTCTTGTTAGGAAACAAACCTATCAGGATCAGTAATCAAGCTTGAAAAACCCCTTTCTCGTACATAGTACTATAGTTTAGGAGCAAGCGATTTAATTAAAAGATAAGATAAAACATTTAATCAGGAACTGAGATTTCACTGTTTTTTGGCGACATTCCTGACAAAAATTCATCTCAGTAAAAGAGATTCCGGCGTTTGCTTTTTGACATTAAATTACTTAATTTCATGGATGGGTAAACCATAAAAGACTGGCTCTTTGTTGTTATTGCTTTCAGAAAGGATATTTTTAAGGATGCCACAGGATGTCAATTTCAATGGAGAGATTTCGCTCTTTTTTTCTTGGTGTGCTGAAAACTCCATTTTTGTTTGAAAACTTAGTTGGCTACAGTGTTATGGGAAAACCTTTCGTTGGGAAATAGTGTCTCACGTCTAGTGTTATATAATATTTCTTTATGGATATTTATCTATAGGGACCAAAACAGAATAATATTTTTATTCTATAAGTTAAAAATTTATTATTAATAACAATTTTCTTTTCTTTTCTTTGATTTTTTAATATGATAATTTGTTGTCAATAAAAATAAAAAAGACTAAAAACTGCAACAGAACACTAAAAAAGAGTTTGCGACTTTGAGGAAAACAGTTTTTAAGGCACAAAGTGTAAATAATGTCATTCTCAATATTTTCTGAAATACTTAAGAAAAAATTAAATACAGAAACATTTCTCAATATATATATACCATACTGAAACTTTTTTACGTGCTTTTGTTATGGTTTGCTAACTGCAGTTTGTTCCGTCTTTTTTATTTTTTACTTTCTAGTTTTGCCGTAAACTACCTCAATGTATTCAACAGTCTCTTTATTGAGGTGTTCTTTAAAAAATTAAAGCCATGAAACTGACTTTTAAAGCATTCTGCATACTCGAACACTCATAAAACTATCTAACGAAAATTACAAACTTGAAATATTTTGAAAGTATGCTATACAAAATTAATAGTTTTTTAATGAAAATCAAATTTAACTTTTTCCACGAATTTCCATATATAGATAAAGGTTCATATTTAAAGTTCTATGGGAGTGTGTGTGCATTTAATTGATTATAAAAACCCACACTTTAGATAAAATTCATAGTTAAATTAAACACTCAAAATCTCTCAAAATGCATGAACTACTTCTATGTTTTCTCACACAATCCTCTAACCATAAGAACTCTTCTTTTTATTTCTATTTAATTTCATTCTAATACTTTGCACTAACAATCAGCTAACAAATCCTGCAAACCCATAGCGACAACGAGAAAATAATAATTTGTTCAATTACGACTCCCTTGAAACACGCAAAATTAAATCCTACAAAAGATGATTAAAAATCCCCAAACCATCCCCAGTTCGAAACTTTCATTTACATCCAAGCTGAAAAATCTCGACACGGGGGTTAAAGAACTGCACCAACGATAAAAAAAAGAAACCAATTCCCAACCAAAAAAGGGGGGGAGGAAGACAGAATAAGTATTTTTGCTGGAAGATTCATCCACACCCTTCATCTATTCATCAATCTCGTCAGCCAATTAATAAATGAAATCTTCTCCAGCGGTTCTCTAATGAATGAGATTGCTGAAATTCTTCCGGGGTTGTCAGATTGAACATTGATCCATTTTTAAATCACGGGGTTTCCCCTAAGAAAGAAGGCAATTTCTTTTCCCTGCTCGGGGGAGAATCGATAAGTTATTGAGGCATCTCCCTGTTCTTCTCGCCCTTGGGTCTTCCGCTGTTCGAGGGAAAAGGATTTTCCGGCATTAAACATTCCGGAATTAATACTTCGGATCAGGGAAAATGTTTGAGGGATTTGTTCTTCACTGAGGCGAGAAAACTATTGATCTTTTTTTTGAGGGAGTTATTACAGCTGCTGGTTTTATTGTTTTATGGAAGTACGGATTTCGATTTAAACATTGCAAAATCGATGTACTTTAGATATTGATGTGCATGGGAAAGTTGCTTTGAATATCCTTTTATTTTTAAGTATGTAGTTATTTTACCCGTGAAATATTCAATATTTCAATAATTATGATATTTTGTTATTCTCTTTACCATTTTCGTTGGAAGAATTGGATATGGTAAAACGATATTTCCAAGCAGCACAAACGTTCAAGACTCATCCAAATTTCGTTTGCTTCTAGTTGCAGTTACGTAAACTTGATAATTTTTGGTTCGATAGGTTTGGTTTAATGAGGCAATAAATTATTATAGAATTCATTTTGAAACAGATCCTTTTATACTGCTTAGCCAACGATAGTAAAAGGGTCACGTGATTTTTTTGCTTTAGTACTTTTTTATTTAAAATATACTGATTTTTTATGTATATAGATGGTCTAACTAAGGTTAGATGGAGTAAATGTCTCCAACTGCCCCTCAGCTTCTTCCTTTCTCCCCGTTCCTTTCTCTTCCTCCAGCAAAATCCCGTTACCCTTTTACTATCGTTGGTTAAGCGGTAGTTATCATTTTAACCTTACAAAAATATTACATAACAAAATTAAAAGACATATTCCACAACTCAAGTGCGAGAAATGGGATAAATAACATGAGCCTGTGTACAAGAATGAATGCTGTTATAAATGTCAATGTCTTACCTCATCTTTCCCATAGTATCCACCCTTTGATTCGTCGGCTTTCATCTGAATGCATTTTGCAAGTTTGCACAAAATTACACCAGTTGACAGTTTAGGAATGAGATTATCTGCATCGACGAGTGTCACCCCTGTTTGAAAAACAATCCAGTGAAATAATAATTTCTTTTAAACAAAAAAATGCAGAAGAAAATATTTATTGAAAACTCAATTATAATTCCTCTAATATTACTCTATAAGGTTAAGAAGTTACATTGCAGGTTTTTTAAAAATATTTTTCGACGTTCGTCGAATTTGTTAAGAAAGTAATTTTGTTAATTATTTCCCCTATATTTAATTTCTTTTCATCTTTTTCCTGTGGTAAATAAGTGTAGTTGTCATTAACGAAGCCCTCCTCCAATCTTTTCATTAAACTTTAATATTAGGAAAACCTTCCACATACTAATTATATATTAATTATCTTTTAAATTTAAATTGTTATGATGTTAAATGACTTATCATGTTTTTATAGACATTTAAAGACGGGATATGAAGTTAGCCACTCACAAAGATACATTATATTTAAAAATCCAGAACATTTATCAAAGAAAGTCCTTGTGACTGAAAATAGACTACAAAAGCAAACCGTTGAAGACATGTTCAAGATTAAAAATATATAACCTTTGACCATATTTTGAATGCATTATTGTATATTTTACATATTTCTCTTTCAATAAAGATGGTAGAAAGAAAATCTGAGTCCTGAAATTTTAGAACGTATTCCTCGTTTTCCTAAGGTATTTTAATATGCATTCGATTTTCTAAAAGAACCTTCAAGCACAAAAATACCTTTCATAAATCGTTATTTATCTTCTTGATGTATGAAGAAAAGTTATTAGTTTTGAAATTCAAAATACCAATATGTAATGCCTGAATAAATAAATGTTCCACGAACATATTTCAAGTCAAATTTATCGCTTCTTTTCGGTTTTCGTAGATTTATCTTAGCTTAAATCGATAAAAGCATTCTAAAATCATAGAGCTGCAAGCCGATAGAAAGTGGTTTTCATTTGATTGATACTCAGTAAAGTGAGGGGGGGAAGGTTCAATCTTATTCGGTTTTTGGAATTTTAGGATATATTATTCAATTACCCTTCAATATTGTTTGTAAAGTCAGTGTAAATGTCAATAGTGATCGAAGAAATCGGGAAAATCTTTTCAATTTGTTTTAAATGAGATATTTTACTCTTATGTCAAAAAGTATTTGAAGAAATTCTTATTATAAGCTTATTATAGACTCCTATTAGGTGTTTGCAGCGACAACGCGAGTCAACTTCAATGAAAATCTGCTGTAGTTAGCTCGTTGCTTGCTGCAAGTGCTTCAATTGACGGAACTACAGTATAACTCGAAATCGAAAGGATCCAAAAATAAATTTGAGTACAGAATTTTGGAAATGAAAATGTTAGGATCCAAATATAAAATTAATGATTACTTTTACTTCATGAGAAAATATTTTTTTTTTCAAGATAGAAGGGTTTTTGATTGATCAAAGTTCGAGATATCGAGTTGATACTATCTACCTGTTGAATTGATCTACCTACAGAAAGCATCTGTATATTCTAGAGTGTATAGAAAAAACTTTTTTGGGGATTTGATGATGCGTTAGTGCGGAAAGGTTGTCTAAGGTGGCAGAGAGTACCTGTGATTTTTTCAGAATTTTGGATATCTTGAAATGCCACATTGGCCATGAAGATTCCCAATGTTATTCCCAATGTTGGGAGCGCGCAAGCCAAAAAGGCCCAAGATTGTTTTTTTGCCCCTCATTCCTATGCTAATCACACGACGAATGTCTTCACTTGAAGTATGGGCCCTATATGATGTATGCTACCCAACAAAACTTGAACAACAGACTAAATCTCAATATTTTTTGTGGACACAAATTTCGTCGAAAATCGCGTCTTTCCTCTTTCAAATTAGAGCCCACAATCAACACAATATAGATATTTAGGCTGTTATTCAAGTTATGTTGGGTGGGTAGCATACATGATATAGGGCCCATAATTCGAATGAAGATTGGCCATCATATAGGGCCCATAATTCGTGTGATTAGAGTAGGAATGAGGGGCAAAAAAGCAATTTTTCGCCTTTTTGGCTGGGCCCGCTCCATAAGATATCATGGGAACCTTCAGAGCCAATGTGGCACTTCAAGATACTATCCGAAAATTCTGAAAAAACAATCACAGGTACTCTCTGCCACCTTAGACAACTTTTCTGCACTAACACATCGTCAATATAAAAAAAAGTGATTTTTCGATACACCCCAGTTAGTCTTGGGTCACGATTCGGTTTAACCGGAATCATTCCTATCAAACACATCTCCACCAATCATCAACACCCTCATCCAATAAGTGTAAACTCACAACTCTCAAGCGTCGCCTCCAACCGTGGACCGGTTTCGTCCTTGTTAGGACTCATCAGCACGTTATAGGAAAGTAACGCAAGCGAGCGGATGGCAAGTACTACTAGTCTAGCCGACTATAACTGAAAATGTGGTGACCATTGATTAGTCCTCCGCTCATCTGCTAGAATGACAATGGCATTCCTAGGACAGATTTAATTCCATGAAGGCAAGGTAAATGAAAGGAGAATTTCACCATTATCGCTGGTTAACCCTCATCCACTTACCAACCGTATTGTTAATCCAAGCCGCAAGAGACCTCTTCTGCGCTTTCATCACCTCCTTCTCCTTCCCGTAAATGATCATTCTCACTCAGTCCCTCATCCGCTCCAGAAGACGCACTCAGACCCCTTCACAGGGCATTTATCCCCTCCTCGAAGAAACCGTTACGCGATGATGGTCAGTCCGATTCTTCGAAGGTCCCATTGCCTAATGAAACGCACAGTGGCAATTAGAAGCTGTTACCTCTCTTACATCATTGGCGAATAATATGAAAGTGCTGCTGGGAAAGGATTGTTCGGTCAGTTTCCGGCCATTGAATCGCCCCGTGTTCTGGGAGGGGTGGAGCCACCTTTCGCTCGGCGACCTTTGTCCAGCGGTGTGCATTGGGTCGACGATTGTCGCGGTTTTGTGTTGTTGGAGTGGTTGCGTAGTTTGGTAGTCGCTTTCACGGTCACACGCGAGTTAGGGATTATCTGGAGCGGTTTTTTATATACTATTTTATTTTGTGAGACGGATTATGTGATTAAATTGAAAGGTTTTTTTAGAGGGGGAAATATTACGCTCGCTTTTTGGTTTCGGTTCGGTTTTTGTTTGGGAGTTTCTCTTTGTGCTTTTTGGGGTTTGTTGACCTTTATCTGTCTTGTACCTATTGGAGTTAGGGTTTCCAGTCTGCAGATTGTATTCAAATATATATGCAAGAAGTAATTACGCAGTACGATGAATTACCTATTATAACTATGTGTGTGTATAACGGTTCTCTGTGTGGATTTTTATATCCTACAACTCTGCCAAAAATTTTTGTTAAGTTGATTAAAAAACTGCAGTTTAGAAAAAAACGCTAAAAAGTACTTCAGTTTGTTGCAAGATTGAAGTAGATAAATTACTGAATTACATGATGAAAGGCTTCAAAGTCCTATTGCTACAAAATATTGACAGACTTCTTTGGAAGAACTGCTTTGAAGCAATTTTGCAGATTTTTTGGCTGGGTACATTTTTTATCTTTAAAAACTCTTCCATGTAAGAAATTAGTATGTATATGTGTTAAAAAGTCAATAAAATAAAAAAATATAACTATTGAAACAAAATGTAGTTAATAGGTTTATAAAGGATCATATTAATTATCTTAAAGTAAAACTAGTCATTTTTTTCCAAAGCAAATATATTTTTACAGCCAATAAAAAAACTCTTAACCACTCAATAAACCATTCTATTGAAAAAAGTTTTCACAAAAGCACTCCCCCATGATAAAAATCCCATATCCAATGAAAGTCATAAAATTTGCTTCCAGCTTAACAAAAAGTGAAGCTTCACCGCATCCCCTGAGGTTAAATTGGATGCATCTCCTCAAGAGAGAAAATCTTATTGAACGGCGCTTCGCACTTTATGCGTAGTAACTTGCCACGACGGGATGTTTCTATTGAAAACTATTGTTTTTATTTATCCCGTTCGATTTATCTACCTTCGGGGGAATCTTTTAATCTTAGGAAATGGTTACTATTTCGCATTCCATGCGGTCTGAATCGGAGGATGACAGAAAAGAAGCATCGCGTCATAAATTCTATCTTTTTGGTTTCCATGAGCCGTATGTGTCATTCTACCATTTATGCCGTAGATGCTGGTTAGAACCTCACTGATTCGTATGAAGGAGCTTTATTTGTTTGTGTTATGTGGATTGATGATTCAAGGATTTCAAGGATTTATTTCAACAAAAAAATAATTAAAACAAATAACACGAAAAAAAAACAATGGAGAAATACACAGCAATGAAAAGACAAGAAAAAAGAAGACGAACACACACACATGACATACATAAAGAAAATAATAGTTTTAAAGTACCGAAAGAGCTTGTAGCTCGTCCATGGTACCCAGTACCAAAAACTCTCACAAGGCAACGGAGCTGCGCTGACTCTATTTAGTTAGTTTAAATAATATTTCAATGTCTTTGTGTCCTGCTATGAAATTTAGTAGTTAAGATTTAAATTCAGATTTATCATTAGTACATTCTTTTGCATTTATGTATATATTTTCCTGGTTTGGATAGGAATTGGTCAGAAATTATACTTTTCTATCTGCTCATTCATATTGCTGTAGTGATGATCTTGCTAGGGAAGGAATGGCAGATTTAACTTTTGAACCATAGGATTATCCAACAAAACTGATAGTCCAGTAACTTTATACATCACCGCATGCGTCAAATCCGGTAGTTCTGATTTTTTGCAGACTTGTTTATGATGTTGGCCTAATGAATAATTCAAGTTTTAGACCTCGAGCGCCGAACGCAACTTTGTCAAAAATCGAAAAAACCGCTGAAAAATCGAGTTTTTTTTTCAAATTTTGGTAATTATAACCCTAACAGTGGCGGCTCGTCCATAGGAGCACAGGAGCACGTGAACACCCACTGAAAAAGTAGAAAAAAAATCGAATGTAAAGATAAATAAATATCAAAGGAAATTTATTCTCAATTTCTTTTTTATGCTTAGAATTATGTTTCTCCCCCCCCCTTCTCTCCTCAATAAGAAAAATTTACTACCGGAAACGCGAAAGAAATCGAAAAAAGACTGAACTCTTATTTTTCTTTCCCTTTTCGCACGTGTGAGCGAAAAAAATATGAGAATCCGAGGAAACCCCGACCGCTCGCCGGAGATCATTTGAGCTTACGGCAACGCGCAGGAGATCTCCGTTAGCACAGATTTAGTGTGCCGAGGATTTCACTTTTGAGGTACAGCTTTCTTTTTTGACGCCTGGATAAAAGTGATTTTATCGGCTAATTGGAAAGTACGAGTAAAAGCACTCTTTAAATACAATTTAAATTTTTTCATCAAAATATTTTAATATTTTTGTTATTAATTAGGATGTTTTTTAAAGAATGGCTTTATGTAAATTTCCGTGTTTGAATTAAAGCATCTGTATTTTTCTCAATCGCCACTGGAAAAAAAAGTTGAAATAAACCTCATCTGACCATTGTATAAAATACAAAAGAAAAAGAAAGGGACTTTAAAAGAGAATTTAAAGATGACAATTATGACATAAATGGATTAAATTAATGGAAATTTTATTTTTATATAATTGGTGTGAACACCCTATTAATTAACCCACGAGCCGCCACTGAACCCTAAAGAACTAGTTTTTGAAAAAACTTTCTAAATACAAAGTTAAAGAAAACAAAATTTCCTACAAAATGCACTAATCAACTTTGATTTTCTGAAGAGTGGTTTTGAAGCTAGAGCGCGCTGAAAAACATCGATTTTTTTGCCTTTCCGCAAAAAAAAGGAAAATGCGCATTTCTACCATCTACAAAATGAAAACTATTCATGTTATCAACAAAAATTTTATACCACATAAAAGAGCATTTAATTTTCTATAAATAACGTGCTTTACATTGTTATTTTTTAGAAGGGGGGAGGGAGGGAAGCAAAGATCGATAATAAAACTCTCGCGCCTCGCAGACCAAACGGACTTACGCGGTTGTTAATCTGCAATCTGCTCTTTATTTCCGGTATATTACCAACAAAATGGTTTGTTTTGGATTCATTGATGACTAAGAATCTCTCTATTCTAAAAAAAAGTTTTTGGTGAACGGTTTCCAGGGAAAGGCTTTTTAATTACTGATCCGTATAACACATATTTGGTATCAAACTGTCCGGATTCTTTTGAGGATGTGCAAAGTGCCATTAGAATTTCTAAAAAAATCTCAATTTTAAAATATTTCCATTTTTTTAGATTACGGTTAAGGTTGCAGTTATAAAGCAAGAAACTATGAATTTCAAAAAAAATTGAAAACATATTTCACTGGTTTTTAATATTCAAATAAATTAAATAATCATCTTTCCATTTATAACACGAATTTAAAAAATATATTTTGGGTTATTTTTAACAATATTTATATTTCTGTTGTTTAAACGGTTTTAATTATATTTAAAACTTATGTATAAATAATTTATCTTTTATTTTTTAAATAACAAATTAATATTTTTACATTTATCTTTGTCGTTGTGGCAACCTAATCATTACCATATTTACAACAAAATATAAACTCGCTTTCGGAAATTTTGAACTTTTGCATTTATTTTTTACAATTATTATTATTTTTATATTCTTTTGCAAGTATGTTTTTTAAGGTAGTAAAATGTGACACCTTATTTCATAATGCCAAAACGCAAACAACTAGATAACACGGGGGACTGTTTTAGAAATTAAGATAAAAATCGAAAATGTTTGAAGTCTAAACATTCGTGTCATTGCTATGAAACTGACACAACTTCGACGTTTGTTTGTTCTCATGAAGATAAAATTCTAAATTTTCGTGATGTTTACGGTAATTACTACATTTTTCACAGCCAATCGATGAAAATAGTTACAAATTTTAAGAACGTTAAATTTGTTCCTGAGATGTTTCAGTGCTTCTTAATGGATCTGTGAAAAAAACATTACCTTGGGGAAATGGTAAAGGAATGTTACATTGCTCTGTTGTTAATTTTCTCGGAATTATACGGCGACCCGCCAACTAATGTTACCATAAAGGAACTGTTGAATTTCCGCTATTGAATGTGTATCCACCATTTTCGAAAGAATACCCCGGAGAAGTACTAACCCTGTTTTAAGAATGTTTTATAAAGTGAGTAAGTGCAGTGAGCAGGGTTTTGTGACGAATTGCGAAGCGGTTCAAACGTGTCTGCGTCAGCATTTAACGGGGGTTGGCGAGCGATAGCGAGCAGGGGGTGGTAGTTCCCTAGTGCTTAAAAAATAAATTTTTAATTTTATTTATAAAATATTGGGTGTTTTAGGCGGAATTTCGATCAATATTTTAAATTCATATATTAAATTATGAGGGTGTTTTAAGGAACGATTTTATATTTTTTTTCATAGCTAAATCCGAATTTTAAGTTTATTTTTGTTTTCAAAGTCATCTTCACATTAAAAATTGCAAAAAATCTCAAATTTTTGCTCTTTTGTTAGGTTTTTCATCGATTTTTAAAACTAACATTCCTTTTACGAAAAATATCATGAAACCAAATTCAAGAACGTAAAATTTCCCATAAGATACATTGGTTCATTTTTCATTTGCGATGAGCAGTGTACGTTTTATAGCGTTTTGAAAAAAGCAAATCTCCTGTTTTTGTGTGAAGTCAGGAAACAGCGATAATTTGGCGCGCTCTAACATCAATACCTTTCATCATAAAATCAAAGTTAAGCAGTGCATTTTGTAGGAAATTAAATGTACTTACATGTGGTATAAATTATTTGCCGGTTACTTGTGTTTATGTAGAGCTGTAGTGGGGTAAATCGAGCGTTCACCACTTTTTTGTAGAAAAATCGCTACAATTCAAAACGCTATAAAACGTACACCGCTCATTGCAAGATAAAAATAAACCAGTGCATCTGATAGAAAATTTCACGTACTTTAATATGGTTGCATGGTATGTTTCATAAAATGAATATTTGTTTCGAAAATCGAGGAAAAATCTAACAAAAGAGCAAAAATTTGAGATTTTTTGCAATTTTTAATGTAAAGATGACTTTTAAAACAAAAATAAACTTAAAATTGGGATTTAGCGATGCAAAAAGCATATAAAATCGTTCCTTAAAACAACCTCATAATTTATTATATGAATTTAAAATATTGATCGAATTTCCGCCTAAAACACCCAATATTTCGTAAATAAAATTAAAAATTTATTTTTTAAGCATTCTTAGTCATCAATGAATCCAAAAAAACATTTTATTGGTAATATACCGGAAATAAGGAGCAGATTGCAGATTAACAACCGCGTAAGTCCGTTTGGTCTGCGAGGCGCGAGAGTTTTATTATCGATCTTTGCTTCCCTCCCTCCCCCCTTCTAAAAAAATAACAATGTAAAGCACGTTATTTATAGAAAGTTAAATGCTCTTTTATGTGGTATTAAATTTTGTTGATAACATGAATAGTTTTCATTTTGTAGATGGTAGAAGTGCGCGTTTTCCTTTTTTTTTGCGGAAAGGCAAACAAATCGATGTTTTTCAGGGCGCTCTAGCTTCAAAACCACTCTTCAGAAAATCAAAGTTGATTAGTGAATTTTGTAGGAAATTTTGTTTTCTTTAACTTTGTAATAAGAAAGTTTTTTCAAAAACTTGTTCTTTAGAGTTATAATTACCAAAATTTGAAAAAAACTCGATTTTTCCGCGGTTTTTTCGATTTTTTACAAAGTTGCGTCCGGCGCTCGAGGTCTAAAACTTGGATTACTCATTAGGCCAACATCATAAACAAGTCTGCAAAAAATCAGAACTACCGGATTTGACGAATACGACCCCATGCTTTCAGGCGACAAAGTTACTGGACTATGAGTAGCATATCTCTATGATGATTAAGTATTACAACAATCCAACTGCATTTTTTATCAAAAGAAGATGTGTTTTTTGGTATATAGGCCGGTAGCCTTTTTGCAAATAAATATTTATTATTACCACTGTTATTTATTATTATTATTATTATTATTATTATTATTATTATTATTATTATTATTATTATTATTATTATTATTATTATTATTATTATTATTATTATTATTATTATTATTATTATTATTATTATTATTATTATTATTATGTTTGGAAATTTGGTTGATGTTTCATCTACTAATCTACTAATTGTTTTTACCAATGTTTTATAAAGTGAGTTAAGTTCAGTGAGCTAGTTTTGTAGTAATTGAGAAGCAACCTAAGTTTACGGGGGTTAGTGAGCGATAGCAAGCAGGGGGAAGTAGCTCCCTAGTATATTTAAAAATTTGGTTATTAGTTAAAAGTAAAAATTATAGAGTTCCACCACGAAAATATTTTCCTCTTTAGTGCAGTTATTTAATATGATCAAAACCCCATTATCCCTTTCTCTAGGGATAATTTTGAATTAGGGGTCGTTTCAAGGGAGTGCTTTTAACTAATTAGGGCGCTATTCTATTGGACCTAAGTTCTACCCTTGATAAATATCGGTTTTGGGTTAAAACCATGGATCGATTTTCTGTAATGCGATCCACTTTCTTCCAGAAGTTTCATCTAAAATCGATTCAGAGAAATCAAGGATTGACTATTCATTTATGAGACAAGACACGCGCAGTTGAATTTTAGCTAGGGAATAAATATTCTCTCTACTGATTATATAAAATTCAAGTTTCATTTTTCACTTTCTAAGTATTGGAACTTCTATTGTGCTTAGGTATTACAAACCTTGTGGTATGTTTAAAATAAACTTAGTAAATGAAACGCATTTGATTGAGATATCAAAACACAATTTTCTTAGGAGAAGAAAATATAAAGTCATATCGCATATAAGTTTGACAATAGTTTTAATTAACTCAATATTTTGAATTACAAATTCGTTTTATTTAAAAAAACTTTACTTAAATTAATAGTTTCATTCGAAAACACTCAAAACTGTAAAACTCAAGTTTCCATAAACTTTTATCTGTTCTTGATAACAAATGTAATTTATAACTTAACTCAATACTTTTTCAATTTATTTGTTTCAAAGTTTAAATCAGTCTAATATAATACGACATGATTAAGAAGAGTTATAGAATCACACAGAGTTTGTATAAATAGATAAAAAGATTTAAACGAGGCTTCAAAACTGTACATAAATTAGTGTTAGATCGACTAACAAGAATTATACTATACCTCTTAGGGGACATCCATAAATTACGTTTGGTCAAAAAGGGGAGGAGGGGTTTGGAAAAATCTCACCAAATCTCACCAAGGGGGAAGGGGGGTCGATTAAAATCTCACGTCAACCTTTTAAGTTAGAAATTATACGATTTTCCTTTTTTTTAAGTAAAAAGCAAACGAATAGGATAGAAAATTATTTTTAAAGGTTTTAGGTAAATCTCACTTGGGAGGGAGGGGGGGGGTCCAGCAAAATCTCACTAAATCTCACCAAGGGGGGAGGGGGGGTCCAGATTTTGGAAAAAACACCTCATGTAATTTATGGATGTCCCCTTATATTACTCGATACCCAAGGAAAAACACTTCGAAACTTAAAAGTACTTCTTAAGCTCTTTTCTAGGATAATGTCTTCTGGGAAAAGATTTTAAACACAAAAACCTATTCAGCATTTACTGAAAACCTAGTTAAATCCCTGATTGGCCCGAGCTGTTCTTTTCTTTCGAAAACAGTACAATTAATCTCACCACCAGATTCAGAGAGAACAAAATCGCACTATGATTCCTCTTTTACCCGCGCTTTTTCCCTTTGTTTCGTTTATGGGGAAGGGGTGAAAATGGGATAAAAGCAGCCTACAAAAGTTTCAATGAGTTACGATATCATCAATCTTTTACTTTTACCCTACACTGGGCTCTACATCTACAATCCTTTTAGAAGAGGGTAGAAATAATTTTGCTCCCTTGGCACAGTTTCCGCTAATTTACTATTTCTGATAAAAAAGTTCAGAGGACTCCCCTCTACCTTTGTAAGTACTATCACAATTTTCATTCAGATAAAAAAGACTAAAAATTCCTTTTTTATACACATGGGGGTAAATAACTACTCCCTATAGGGTGATATAGCCCCTCGAAGTTGCGAAATCGATGTCCATTCATTGAAATTTTTTAAATTGTGTTTTGGAATTAAAGTTAATTTGTCTTTCTGTTCTTATTTGTTGTGTTGTAAAATAAAATTTGCCTTTAATTTAAAAATGTTTTTAACTTTTTTTCCAGGGAATTTTTATTCCATTCCTATTCACTTACTCCATTGATACACTCGGTTTCATAATAATTATTTGTTTTTTTGTCTAAATCTTTTTATTTCTCAGAAATAAAATTTCTAATATTCTCATTCTAAGCAGAAATATAATTTAAACGTTGATTTAAGTGGGCTTTAATACAAATACAAATACAAATTAAGTCGACCAACTACAGGCGTAAGCCCAGATACTTTCGAGCGTACTTATATTTGTTTAGATTATCATCCCCTTTTTTCTAAATAGGGTCCTGAATTTGTTAATTTGGTTATTATACAACGAAAATTCTATTATTTGATCAGGTTTTTTAGTTCGATTTTCTCAAAACTTGGTTTTTGGACTTTTTCCCTTTTTCAAACTGACGATTCAATTCTTTTAATTGAATGTACAGACCACAATGCGAGTATTCCTCATACCTCACTATGGACTGTCAATTTTATTAAAATATTAGTTTAAGTATTAACCATTCAAGCATTATGATTGACTCTTGCAATAGATATTTTTATTGATAGCACATATTTAAATTGCATTGATAAAGAATGTGAAAATATATTTACGAAAAACAATTTATAGCACTTTCAAACGCACTATTGGTTTGGAAAAATGAAATGAAATATTTTTCCAATACTTCATAAAGGTTTTATGATGATGGCATGACATTTCAATATCGAAAGGCATCAAGTTTACTCCCCAATATGACGCAGTATTTATTTTCTTCCGGATAATATTTCACTTTATAGAAAAAATACCCTCATGAGTACTTTTACTTCAAATATCCTATTTGCATAGCATAAATTACGAGCATTCTCATGATAAATCTTCCCAGTATCTTATGATGCCATTAAAATAATGACAAGAGGACTCTTCTTGTCATAGTAAGATCATATTCAAAGACTGGGGAGAAATATCACAGAGGGGAAAAAGAAGGAACTGCCTTCAGTGGAACAAACACTCCACCTAATTCATTTTCATCATCGTTTTCCTCCTTTTTGATACGGCCGAGACACTTTTTGATTAATGCTATGGTCTTCGTCAAACAAGCAAACTAAAAAAACCGGGACATAAGTATGTGTTCTGTAATGGTCAAAAAGTACGAGTACTGCTGACGGTTGTTTTTTTTTCGGGAAAAAGTGATATCAGCGAGGATGTTGGACAAAGAAAGTTGGGTAAACAATAACTGACTGCTATAAGGAAAAGTCTGACCATGGCATGGGGCCAAGTAGCGTTTGGTGTAGTGTTAAGTCCGTAGTCCTTTTGACGTGTCCGTTACAATTAGAGAAAACTAGCCGTTTATATGGTGTTACATCATCAATTCCTCGTTTTGGTATCAGTTCTGGAAATTCCTGTGTTGTGTATGTTGTTGCCCATGCTCTTTTTTCTGTCGTTCAATATTTTAATTATGCAGTTACAGTGAAGAATGGTGTCTGGTAGAGAGAAATTCATGATTGAAGACCAGGATTTGCAATTTTTTTTTCGAATGCATGACGAAAAATACTGCCTTGCCAAATCTGATTGTAAGATATCTCATGTCGTAGTTAATTTGTTCGAAACAAAATAAATGTTTAAGGCATGGCAAAACATTTTAAATTTCTGTTTCCCTCGTGTGCAGGCGAGATTAACAAAATAATAATTTGAGACGAATACAAAATCTAATAATGGGTGCATCTATCTCTTTACAATTGTAACTAACTTAAAACGAGGGTGAGTGTATCTGATAAAAACCATCTTTCTTCTCATAAATCTTGCAATTTGCTGGTAAAATTTAATGAAGTATATTTATTCGCTCATATTATACTCTACAATCGGGCACGGATGCAGAATATGTCCGATCCGGCGATCTAGGATCGGGGGAAATTTTAGCCTTGTGGGGAAATTTTGTGAAAAAGTATAATATGGAACTCTCAATTTCAGTACATTATTCATCAAAATTTATGTGGTGATTTTCACCTTCATCACAGAAGGTTCGCTTTCGGTTTGTGTTTCCAATCGTTACTTGTAAACATGAATCTGACTTTTTGTAGAACTTAATAACTTTTTAAAATTTTGGGGAAAATTTTTTATTGATTGGGGGAAATCTTGGAAGTAAAAACATTTTCTGCATCCCTGCAATCGGGTACATTCAAAGCATAATATTAACCTTCACAGTTGTATAGCTTAAATTTTTTTATAAAAATTTTAGCTATCGGGAAGAAATTTTCATTTTTTATGAATAGATAGATAGAAAACTACCTCGATATCTTTATAAAACTTTTATCAAACGGAAAAAGAGAGAGACATGAATTACTAATTCCTATAAAAGATGCATCATGATAATACGAATCATTCCAAACCTTTCCATCTTTTCTATACATTTGCTGTCCTTAATAATGTCTCATTAATATCTCGATTCATCATCACACAGAAAGGTATCGACCTAACACCACACAAGACATATCTTTTCACTATTCTCAAAGAACCTAAATGTCTGTTTTCTCAGTAATAAGATAGAAAGGAATAGAAAAAAATATCTAGTTGTACCTGTATAGAATGTTGATCAAAGAAATCATTTCTTCGAAGCTTAATTAAAGAACTTTTATTGATTTAGTTTTGAAGAGTGGAATGTTTAATAATGCGAACATTAAACATCTGATTCTCACATCACATACAGATTAAAAAGTTTCCCTTCAACACAAAAAGATATCTCCCAAAAAATATCCCCCTTCAGTGCAAAACATCTCTAATTAGCATCTCCGAAATATCTCCCTCCACAAAATTTCGCCGAGAGGATATACAAACTTCAAAAAGCTCCCTCAAGTTTCCTAATAAGACTCCGAACAATGTCTTTTGTATTCCTAGCGTCGGAGATTAAATTGCTAAGTAATTCCCGACTTTAATTACGGCATTCGGATTACTGAGCAAACAATAACCCAGACTTCGCTCGCCAGAATGGGCCGTTGAAACCCTTCACAGCGGGTCTTCCCCTCCCGTTCTTGACTTGGATATTTTCCCTTAGAAAGGGCTCCAAATTGAATCCGCCTTGCGGTTTCGTGTTTGGATTTGCTAACAACTGGCTCGGTTCGAAGTGGGATTTTGTGGATGCACGAGTTGAAAGTGGGATTATTAAATTGACGTCAGGAGTCAGCAGTGCTTTGTATTGTCCGTTATTAAATTTATACTGCCAACTGCCGTGTATGTATTCTAGTAATTACACTCATGAGCATATGCTGTCATTTGGCAAGTGGCGAATGTAGTGAAATCTCACAGGTGAATAAAGGAATGTGATATAATTGCTGCTAAACTGTAAAAGAATATATAATATATATTCTTTTATATATAATAGAATTTTTTAAGGATATGGTTAGTTTATTTTAGGTTTATAGCGGTAGGGTTTGTTCTGCATTTCTTCTTTGAACATATTTATCACATCCGTACATATTCTTTCCGATATAAATGACAAAATAATACACTAAGAATAGTTTTTTTATGTTCGTTCATTAAATAAATATAAAAATGGGGAGATTTTCAAAAAATATATGTATGTATTCAAAAACAATTAATCTTTCCTTGGTTGAATTCTTTTCAAAATATTCAACATATAAGGCTTGATATAATCTCCTAATTTATTTGTATGAAGCAAATGAAATGTGTTAAGAATAGTTCCAATTTTTATTAATAACAATGACGAAATCACTCAGAGGTCTCCCCATCTCATTTCGATATGTTTATGGTTTCTGACTGAACTCTGATGCATCAGTTGTACAAATATAAATTAATTTATTCTAATTGAGCTATCTAAAGTTCTAAAGTCAATATGAACAACTATTCTTAATTTTGCTTCCGTGATATTTTGCAATAGCTGTTGAATCTTTCATTAAAGCGTCATTCATGTCATAATAGCTATTCGAATGTATGTTTGAGGAATTATAAACATATATACGGACTTTTTGTGTCAGGAAATAATGGATTTGTCGGTTTTAAAATTGTTTTTTGTACGTTCTAACTTTGTACCCCAATCTTTTAGGTTTTAATTCAAACGAAATCATTTGATGCAGATCCGCTTCACAAAAAACTTTTTCTTTTCAGCTCAATTTTTCCAATCATATTTCTCTCTGAATAAAGTACCCAGTTATACCCCTTTTAATACTCAATAATCCTAATTTAATTCTCCATAGATACAAAATACCATCACATTTATTTTATTTAGAACTTTGCATAACAGTTTCAAGCTGATTCACTAGCTCCATCAAAAGTTAAAAACAATTCACCAGCCCTTAAAACTTTCAATAAAGTATCCGAAATCATCTATACATCAATTTTGAAAGACTCTAAGACGAACATAATGAAATGAATTAAACAATTCCAATTCCCCTAGTCTTCCCTTACGATCAATCTGCCACACAATCGGAAATCAACCATTAACGTCGAACAATGCATTCATTGGGCTTCAAACTCGGCGGTTAATTATCCGAGGAAGTCATTAAGTTGCGTAAATGCAGTAATTTCTCGAGCGGAAGGATCCTGCACAAAAATTAAACAACATGTGTCTGATGGGAAGCTCAAAGAGATCGAAAATGAACCTCAGGCACGATTCATTTACTAAGAGCATCTTGAGATGTTATAGCATGAGAAAATTATGAAGTTTCTGAATCTTTAGAAGACGAAACAAAGCTCATTTGATGAAAGATATATTTTTTCTGTTTTGAAATATATTCCATTTTCGTAATTGATCGAAGAGTATTTCAAAGCTATTTTGGTTTGATTTTTATGTTAATTGTGAATATATGATGGAATGTCGGATGAAAATATTATTTTAATCATACATTTGGAAATGTTTAATGCGTTTTCACTCCAATGTAACGTAATGGGGCCAATGCATCGCCAGAGGGCGTTAGTATTGATTATCACGTGGTAGCTACACAAAACAATGCAACTCTGATACTATGCTGCTAGTAATGCATTCACTTTCTTTTTATCACATGGACACACAGGCGAACAAATTTCGTATGGAATGGGTTGGAGACATCCTACTTAATATTAAGATGGATTTCCTCAACTTTTTTCATAAAATAAATTTAAAACCCATTGAAATTTTAACCCCCTCCCTAAACAGAGCTTTTAACCCATTTTTTTGTCTTTATATAGAAAAAAATATTCCTGACTAGATGATGAATTTTTAAAAGCCAGCAGTTCAAAATCATCCCCAAATCCTTTTAATTCATCCAGTTTTTAATTGGTTAAATGGGAGTTATATATCTTAACAGGTACATTCTGTATATTTTCCTTACAATAAACGGAGGAAAGCCTAAAAATCAACTTAAAAGGAATTGTAATTGATATTTTTTATAACTTATCAAGGAGAAGAGAATACTGAAAGAGAAACCGATTATAGTATTTGATTCAATTGTTTTATTTTAATCGTAGATAAACATTCTTAGTAAGCCGTTAAATGCAAATATCTTCACTCAGACCTTCATTAAAAATTAAGAAATGTTTTTTTCAAAGAATTTTTGAAAAATTTCAGGCTAAATACACAAATTGGAAATATTTGCCGATTTTGAAAAGTATGTATGTGTATGTGTTGGCTCATTTTTTTTAAATTCATTATGTTCTGACAAGGTTTGATTCATCCTGTATTGACATTCTAAAAAAATGCTTTTTCCCAATCCTTCTTACTGAGCAGAGCAGCAATATCATTCAATGTTTATGAGGCAATCAAGAAAATGATTCTTGTACAATAAATATTATTTCTTCCACTTCCCCTGCATTTTAAAAATCAATAGATTATGGAAAAATATTATTATTATTTAAAATGACTAATAATGCATTTTAAAAGGAGTTAGTACAAAAACTTTATTTACAAATGATATTTTTTGTATACTGGTAGATAAATAAAAATAAACCATAACTTTAAAAAGAAAAACTAGAGTGCGATTTAGATTTCTTCAAAAAGTAAGCTCAAAAATCAAGAACTGTTAGAAGAATCAGCAGGAAAAATTAATTCAGTTAAATCCAGATTGCCGATCATTATTATGGACCAGTGGGCTCCAGACTTAATGTCCGCCTTGAGAATTCGGTCAAAAGTGAAATAACTACTTTTTTCGAGTGAGTGGAACTGTAATTTTGATTTTCAATTTTATACCGACGGGAATTTGAAAATTTGTGTACCTATTCGTATGAAAATACGTTAGGAAGGAATAATAATATGATTTTAACTTTTGTGTAGAAGAATAAATTGAAATAAAAGGCAAACTAAAAATTGAAGTTTTCATGAGAGATGGGGGCAGGCAATTTTTTAAAACCGTTCACCAATAATGTTTTCTTAGGAAGAACCATGTTTATTTATTTTTTAAAATCTTTATATTTAAAAAATATCTTAAGTTTAATCTGTATACGTAAACAAACTTTTTTTACCCAAAAAATATCAATTTTAGTCAAAGTTATCCCTTAATAAATAAGAAAAGGGCTGAACTAAATCTAGTAGAGTATATTTAGAAAGAATCCTTGGGTTCACACACACACAATCAGGTACAAATTACTCCTAATGAAGGAAAAGATGTTTTCTCTCTCTAAATTCTGGATTTTAAGGCCCAAAATCGTTTTTGTGTGTTTTCTTACCATCCTTTCCCCTATTGATTTTTAGCATTTAATGTAAATGTGGGTATAGTGGACACTGTACCAATAGTGGCCACATAGCTGATTAATTTTAAATAAAAAGAAGTTAGAGGCATTGAGCAGCGTCAAGATTCATAGGCATAGTAGATTGTGCAATCAGGTAAGCTGATAAATTACCACCGATACCACAGATCAGCATGGGAAGGATATTTAAATATTTGAAAATAACAACATCGGTCGAGTGACTGAAATTTGATTTCGCTTATTGAATCGCGTAAGGAAACGGGTATTTCGGAACTGATTTTTTCGTATTTATTACCGCTTGATTGACTTTTAAATTTATATCAAGATAAATAAGAGCGTATAAAATAATACTGAATAAAATTTATTTGAAAATGCTGACTTTACGAGGATTTATGGGGGTGTCCACTTTACCAACACATAATCTTAGATTTTCCAATAGTGGCCACCGCAATGGCGTCTAATAGAAACATAAATAATACTTAATTTGAATCAGTTTTTCTTCATAAACTGTTGACTGTGCTTTAAAATGAGTGTTAAATAAATTTGGTTTCATTCTGGCTTCGGGAACCAATGTTTCTAAAACATTGAATTACATGCTAAATTCCTCTCAAATCAGCTACAGCGTAGACTTTGGGCCGAAAACTATCAATTTTTTTTAAATAACGCTAATTTGATTGAATCTAAAATACATTTCGTTGGAAAGGAAGATTTAATTAGAAATAAACGACTATACCAAGAAAAACCCCTCAATTTCATGCATAAACCCCTTATATAGGCAGAAAGAGACAGGTGTCCACTATTGATGCAAGAGGTGTCCACCATAGAAGCAACAGCTTCATCTATGTGGCCACTATAGATGCAATTTGGAGTACTTTTAAAAAATTAATTAAAAATACTTTGCCCAATCTAATTAAAGTTTTTAATAGTAAAATCGAAAGAAGAAGATCCAATTAACCTAAAAATAGGATGATAACCGTTTCGAAGCAAATTGATTGGTATTTATTAAGAATTTAAGCAAAAATTTTCCTTAAAGTGTCCACTATACCCACATTTACCTTAATACTTATAATTTAAATCTTCAAACACAATTAACCACTTCCCTCCTCAGCACGGCTTTCACATGTGCTGAGCGTTTGGATTCTATTTCTCGCTCACGTGTGAGAGCCGAGCTGGAAATATTCGTTTCTTTTGCCTGGAATTGTTTTTATGTCTACGTTTACTCACTAGTAGGTGGGAACTATTTTTTTATTATTTATACTCAGTTTAGGTTATTTTGACTATACTAGACAGCAACTTAAGTTGAACCTACTACGTCACGAACAAACAAAGCAGTTCCGATAGCCGTGTCTTAATTTCAAGTGAAACAAAGAACGTCAATTTTAGAATACGATTATTTCTTCAAACCCGTGTATAAATAGTGTCTTTTTATCACAATTCGATTATCGAAATTCCTCTTATCAACCCAACAGGCTTTGTGTCAACCCACTTTCTCCTTCCGGGTAGTGACGCACTGGGTTCAGGAAACGTTGCTGTGAAGTATAAATACAGCTCGATTAAGTAATTTATTATCTTTGCTTTGTAACTCTTTAGATCACGTGGTTTGTATTGAGTGACAAAATATATTCTTAACACCGCTTACAATGGGTTTTATTTAATTAGTGGCGATTTTTATTGTGTGGTAATAAAATTTTTAATTTAAAAAAAAATTCCAAAACATAAAAATGAAGTCATGTATTGTTCATGCACTAATTTCTATCTTAATTTCTCAAATAAAAAATGGCACCTTTATTATCATTTTCTTGAAATGCGAGAGGTAAGGGGTTAAATATCCAAGAGTGATCCTTTGCCATTACACTTGCCATTTGCATATTCGCACATCCCAACGGTTCGGTCCTGACGAGCTTAGTGCGCATGCTCGGGGAGAAAAAAGGATCTTCTTCGGATAATTGCTATCATTAATAAATCCCCGCTGGTGCAGTGGTAGAGTGCGTGCTTAGCATGCGGTAGGTCGTGGGTTCGATCCCCGATTTATTGTTTTATTAAAATTTCTAAAAAAAACCAGCTAAAATAAGTCCACACGCATGCGCACTAAGCTCGTCAGGACCAAACCGTTGGGATGTGGGAAAATGCTTTTCATTCTGAGGGATTAACTTCTGTAAATAACTATACTTTAAAGATGGAAAGTAGAAGTTTTAAAGGCTCATTCGGACTAGTTACTGCCGTATTCATTTTGGAGGAATTATCCATAAGGAAAAGTGTGAGTTGGCGTTTCAATCTTTACTCCTTCCTCTTTCTATGCACACTAGCGATCACAGATGAGTTAATCACCAAGATGAGCAATGAAAGTGAAACAGTGTGAATGATCATTTTACCCCTTTTCACTTCGAAAGATTCCTTCAAAATAAAGGTGGTTTCATTTGATGCATTTAAACAAGTACTGCTTCTATAAGCATCAGCTACTCTAATTTAAAGCCTCAAATATAATGAGATATCCAAGAGTGATCCTTCGATATCTTCTAATACCTCTACCATTCACACTGTTCAAGGAGTTAAAAGTGAAACTTATTATTTTTGGTATTCAATTTTGGATTAATCATCCAAAAGTGTGAATTGGTGTTTCACTCTTTACTCCATCATTTTTCTATGCTAACTAGCGATTCACAATACTGAATTACCAAGATGAACAATGAAAGTGAAACAGTGTGAATGAGCCTATAGAAGAGTAAAGAGTGAAGCGCGGTGCGACAGTTTTTTCACTTTGGACGATTTGCCCATAATGAGATCAACAAAAAAGTCCGAATGATCCTTAACAGTGACATTTATTTTAGAAAAACTGACCAAAAATGGAAATTTTTTTGACTATTTAATCTTTTTCTTTATAATATTATTAGAGTTAAAAGATAGTATTTTATAACAAAAATCAAAATTTAAATGAAATTAGAAGTGTATTATTTATTTTGTACATAACATAATGTCTCCCAATCTCTAAACGAAGAAAAATCATCATCAAAACGAACTCAGTTTGCGCTTCCCAAAACGGAAACGTTAATTTTTCTCCAACCCGAACTCAGCTCGGGCATCACAAATTCTGCACGTAGTAGTTGCCAGAGCTCAGTTCGGGCGACACTGTTAAGGAGTTAAGATATATCAATTCGAAATAATCACTTCACCACCGATACCTAATATAAAACGTATCAACTTCACCAAAAAAACGTCTCTAGCCCCCATAGCCGCGTGCGTCTATGATGATGGCCCGGCAAAGGAGCTGCGCACGCGACTACCTGCGTGTAGGTAAGGATCAATAAGACCGGGTGCCGGGGCGGCCGACTGCGGCATGGGCAGCCAGAGCTCAGCGGGCAAATCGACGGAGCGGCCGATTCTCAATGAGGAGGACCGGGGACCCGCAGCGTGTCTATTGCAACCGGCGAGGTCTATTATGTCTATGGTGAGTTTTTAAGGATGTTAATTATTTGCCGCTTTAGGATGCTAATGATGGTAGATTAGGTGTTGTGATGTTGAGGGTTTTGTTTCTATGGGGATGTTTTGGTGTTGGGTTGGTTATGATGTGGAGATGTGGGTTTTAGGGTGGGGAATGAGGGGTTAGGGATTGTTGGGGGCGAATGTATGTTTAAGAGATTGTATGTGAGCTGTTTGTTATAGTGTGATGATGATGATGTAGGGGTGCTAGTGGGTCTAAGGGTTTTGTTGTTGATGGTAAATGTGTAGGAGATCATAGATGTGAAATGACGTTTCATGATGGGGTTTGATTTAGATGTTAAAAAGTTTTTGTGTATGCTATGTTATCTGATGGTGTGTAAGAGAGTTTAAGGGATTTATTTTGTATAGTAGAGGGAAAATTTAGCAGTTAGATTAAGAGTATGGGGGTTAGTAAGGATGGTGAAGGGGGTTTTAGGGTGTGTGGAACGGGGTATTTGTAATTGTTGTGTTTGTAAGAACATGTTTTTGGTATGATGATGTAGGGGTGCTAGTGGGGCTAAGGGTTTTGTTGTTGATGGTAAATGTGTAGGAGATCATAGATGTGAAATGATGTTTCATGATGGGTTTATTTTAGATGTTAAAAAGTGTTTGTGTATGATAGGTTATCTGATGGTAAGAGAGTTTAAGGGTTAACTTTGTATAATAGAGGGAAAATTCTGTAGTTGGAGTAAGAGTCTGGGGGTTAGTTAGGATGGTAAAGGGGGTTTTAGGGTGTGTGGAACGGGGTATTTGTAATTGTTGTGTTTGTAAGAACATGTTTTTGGTATGATGATGTAGGGGTGCTAGTGGGGCTAAGGGTTTTGATGTTGATGGTAAATGTGTAGAAGATTGTAGATGTGAGATGAGGAGGTGTTAGTATGAATATGTTTCTGCAAGGATTTGTTTTAGATGTTAAAAAGTTTTTGTTTATAATATGTTAACTGGTGTGTCAATATATAAGAGAGTTTAAGAGTTTAATTTTGTATAGTTGAGGGAAAATTTTGTAATGGAGTATGAATATGTTTCATGATGGGTTTGTTTTAGATGTTAAAAGGTTAGGTACTCAAGGATTAGCCGGGAGGAAGCGTCAAGTTTTATGAAACATAGCCCAAAAGTAAACACACTCAAATAGCAATAATATAAAACACCCTTAAAGTCTCAATTATAGCAGTGTTACTAATTTTCCTATGTTTATATATAAATATTAAAACGTTGCTAATATAGTCCGATTGGAGAGATTTGCGCCCGGCTAAACCTAAAATAGCAAATGTTTTTGTTCATAATGTGTTATTTGGTTTGTAAGGAAAGGAGAATTTCACCAATTATTGCTGGTTAAGCGGACAATAAGTGTAAACTCACAACTCTCAAGCTAGTTATAGTCGGCTAGACTAGTAATTTCCCCCCTCCTTCCGCTCTCTTGTGTTGGATGGATGGATGGTTAGCCATTTGGCTATGTAGGGACATTTGCCTACTCTTTCGAGTTGCTTCGTCCTCGTCTTCTTCATTTGTTTTCTGTTTTATTTAGAAAAATTCCATAATTTGGTTTAGCTTAGCTGTTTTTCTATGCTTTTTAGAAACTCTGATAGTGCCTTTATTTTTTTGTCTTTATTTTCGTTATTTATGTCAAGTATATCCGAAACAGCATTTGATTTGACGTTTATGTCTTCCATAAGTTTTTTTCTTTGTTTGCTGTACTTCTCTCTTGTGTTACCATCCTATACTGTGCTGATGAGTCCTAACAAGGACGAAACCGGTCCTAGGTTGGTGGTGACGCTTGAGAGTTGTGAGTTTACACTTATAGTTGTAAGGGTTCAGTTTTTTAGAGGGAAAAATTTTGTAGATTGAATACCAGTTTCTGAGAGTGTAAATTATATTTTATTGGAGCATTTTTTCAATTTGTTATGGGTTTTGTTTATTAGCTGATGCACTGCTAATGTTAGGTGTCCGTAGATTTGGATTTTAATTTTTAAGTGATTTTTGAATGGGAAAGTATTAGTTATTTAGTTTATGAGTGTACCTATATATTGAGGTTTGGGATTTATTTTTAGCTTCTCTAGGTTTTGTTAATATGGTAACGCTGTAATCTATTTTACAAACAAGAAAATCACTATACGACTTTCTGTTAGTTCTAGTTAATATTTTGCACTTGTCTGTCTTTCAATTCAGTATTTTGAATGATCTTGCAAATTTATTAAGTCTAGGATAATATATCAGTTTTAGGGATAGATTCTTTAATACTTTATTTTTGACTCTAAACACTGTCAACTGATATATTCTCTTACCAGAAATATTCCCAAAATAACTTATTCATGCTTTAAATTAAAGATTTTTTAGAATAAGAAAGCTAAATAAACTATTTAAATTATAAATAACTTATCTACATTTGTGTAACATCATACGTGGAACCTTTTAAGGATCATGGATGAATCTTCAGCATTGTTTCCATCCTACTACCTACTATACAATTTTTTTCTTTCAACACAACAATATGCACGCCAAGTACAGTAGTTTTACCAGTACTGATGAAAAAAAAAGATAATATAAAATAATTCTAGTCCATGAAAGAATTCTCGTTTATCCCATCCTATTATCTGTCTTTCACTTCAGTATTTTGAATGATCTTGCAAATTTATTAAGTCTAGGCTAATATATCATTTTTAGGGATAGATTCTTTAATACTTCATTTTTGACTCTAAACACTGTCAACTGATATATTCTCTTACCAGAAATATTCCCAAAATAACTTATTCATGCTTTAAATTAAAGATTTTTTAGAATAAGAAAGCTAAATAAACTATTTAAATTATAAATAACTTATCTAACATCATACGTGGAACCTTTTAAGGGTCATGGATGAATTTTCAGTATTCTTTCCATCCTACTACCTACCTACCTACTATACAATTTTTTCTTTCAACACAACAATATGCACGCCAAGTACAGTAGTTTTACCAGTACTGATAAAAAAAAGATAATATAAAATAATTCTAGTCCATGAAAGAATTCTCGTTTATCCCATCCCTTGGTAGATCTTTATTATTTTTCTTGTGGTCTCATGGAGACAAAAGGGAAAACATGGCATCCTGATTCACCCTAATCTATCATCTAATGCTTTGACATATTCCACGTCGTATTGCAGAAATGCACGCAAGGGGTAGATGATATAATGTAGTGACCCCTCTTATATAACCAGGCAATGAGGCTTGAATATAATCATGGTTAAGAGAACTTAAGAAAAATCTCATACCTAGTGGTAGGAATCTTTTTTATGGGGTTATTTCATTCTTATGTAAGACAGCCAAAGTATGATTTTAAATTGTTAAGAAGGTGGTATTTTTTTATTGTATTTTGAAAGCTATGAAAAGAACTTGTTTCTTTATTACTCTACTATCAAATATGGGACAAAATATGCGGATCTTTTTGTAATAAGAGTAATATAGGCATTATAGATAATCTATTATAGAAATTGTTAAATAAAATATACTAAATTTAGTATATTTTAACAAAGGAAGAGGGATTTTGAAGTGTGACAATTTGTAGCATAGGAGGAGGTAGATTTATGAAATATCTTAAAATTGTGTGACGCGCGTAATAAGCCCAAGATCCCTGAGGTCATCCAATGAAGTTACAATATTTAAATAAAAATATATATCTGCTTAACAACAGCTTATATCCCTTTAAGTCCTAAGCTACACGAGATTATGGTTGAATCCAATGGGAATTTCGGAGCGGCTAGGTCTTAACGGGATATGGTAATTTTCATCATTTGAAAACCTAACTATAAACCAAGCGCTGAACTGAATTTATATTCTAAACGTTGTGTAGTTACAAGAGAATTAAAAATTTGTTTAACCTCATTTAGGAGCCTGCACTTAAACATAACTGATTTAGGCACTTAGTTCATGAAAAAGAAGAGACAAAAAGTATTCCAGAGATTGAAAGGAATGCATCTAATTGAAGGGACCTTTAAGTTATCTCCTATAAAAGCTCCATTGACTTAGGACGTTTAATATTAGAAGAGAGCTTTGCTTCTCCCTTTTGCTTTGATTAAGAAGTATTCTTGCATGAGAGGGTCTTTATTATTGGGCATATTTGATTACTGAAATCTAGAATTTCAAAATGTCTACACACTGTTAAAATATCCTAAAATTCTTAATTTACCTTACCGCATTAAAGGATTCAATAAAATGAAAGGAATACTCACTGGTCTACATACGTATATTAATTTTCTAATGAATATTAACGAGAGGTATTATTTTGTATTTCGCAATCCTTTCTTTTGATTTGATAATCTGAAAGATCATAGTTGAAAACCCTTAAGTTCAAAGTTTCACGTAAATACAATCAATATTAAACGCTTGAGATCCTGTTAAAGTTTGTATTTTGCGTGAATTTTGAGACCATATTAAACTTTTACAACTTGAATTTTTCAATATTTTTTTGGGGGTGCCGCTCCATTTTTAACACCCTGGGATTTGGTCTGAGACCCCCAAATCCTATGTGATTCTGACTCGCCTAGGTATCTACTATCCTCCCTAGAAGTTATGAAACACTTATCAGAAACACCCTGTATAAATTTGGATACTATTTTGCTTAAAAGTTTTTAATTCTAAAGTAATATTTTTGTTGAAATATCAAGAAAAAAAATCTTTGAAAAAACAGCATTTTGGGAAAAATGTTTAAAAAATATTTAATGATATCGATTTAGACTTGCAATAAAAACAAATTAATAATGTTATGAGTCTTTAATATCAATACGTATTCAAGATTTATTAAAATATTCAAAGTAGTTTTGGTAAACGCGACATATCCATGCTGTCCTAGTTTTAGGACGATGGAAGGATATGGTTTATAGACTTGCTGATTTAGAAATTTGCATTTAAAGCTGATATCCATTCGCCCTTTAACGCCTCGCCTGCGCCTCCTCAGTCTGCCCGCTGAGTTGGAAACGGAAAAAATTAGAGTGATGGCCCTTTTCTGATGCCGGATTATCTGGCCTTTCGATGCTCCAACCATTTATTTGTCGACAGCCAGTCGGGAAGAATGGTTAAGGCCTCCATCATTCCAAGTTCGCGGGTCCATTGAGCTTTTAAATGCAAAGCGTCTCCTCGGGAAAGAGGGATGAGCTTTCTTCGAGTGATTCTTTTGTCGATTTTAATCGTTTGCTTGCTTTGAATTGAGGCGCCAATTTGATGAGCGGAGGTTTGGGAAATTAGTTGGTTCAGTTTTGAAATGAATGTCTGATGATTTTGTTGGGTGATGATTGGATTAGAAGATTCAATTAGGAGATTGGATTATGAGGTCAACAATTGCTCAATTTGAGTTCTTGATATGCAAGGGAAATATATGTTTTTAAGTAGTAAGTTGAAAAGTAAATTAAGTAAGTTGGCATAAAGCCCAAATTTGTTTTAAGTAAAGATAATTGATTTTATTGAATTAAAGTTGAAGTTACCTTAAAGAACTCACATAAAGTTTAAATTTGCATAATAACAATTTTAATTTTATTCAAATCAAAATCTTTTAAATTATTCTTGATTTTTTTGGAACATTAGGATAAATATAAGTTAATTAGATGTTGGACTTCGTGTCTCGAAAATTCCGGTCAATGTTAAAACCGATCGGTATATTCAGGTCGAAAAACCCCAAAAATCGTTATGGCCCTACCCATGTAATAAATTTGTTTTTATATTGACCGGAATTTCGGTACAGCCTTGGACTAATGGTCTCATTTATTTATACATTAGTAAAAAAAGGGATGTATACATTTTTTATTAAAAGTGAATAAAACCTAGACACCACACATAAATCATAACCAAAATCTGTTTCAGCAAAAGTTCATGAAATAACTTATTAAAGATAGAAAAAAATGTGTTGGATTTTTTTTTATTGAAAGATGTTTCAATTGACTTTGCATTGAATTACTTAATGGTTCAGTGATAAAAATACAAAACGTTCGATAAGAGAAGGACTCGTACATAAATCATTTGTACACCACATAAAAACAAAATGGCCTCCATAAAAATTCTCCTAAAGCACTCTTCAGACGAAAGTCAAAAGAATCGTCCAGCTCGCCAAAACAACACCGATACTTTTGCAGTAATTTACGGCACTTCCATTTTGTGCTGGAAACGGTAGACTCTCTCTTGGTAGCATGCCAAACGTTCAGCTATCGATATTTCCATCGTCGATTTTGACCACGTTCTTGCTTAATATTTTTTAGCACTAAACCACTCAAGTGGAATGAATGATGACTTTATGTTATGATGAACCTTTATTATTTATTTCAGTAGATTTAATACCCTTAGTATTTGAGCCATGCATTGATGTCAAAAGCATTAACAAAAATACCCCCATATTCTGTAGGTGACTGAACAAGAATATAAACTACTAAAGAGCATAACTATTATAAAAATTGAATTATGTTGTATAAGCCATTTTGCACTTTTCGCTTATCCATCGAATTAATTCAATACATCCTTTAAGTCAGGGATTCCCAACCTTTTTACACTTGCGTACCACTTGACTTTTTGAGAAATTTTGGCGTACCACCAGACCTAAATATTTTAATAAACGTTTAATATTTACTCTTCTAAAAGTGTACAAAGGCTTTTTTAATTAAATTCCTGAGAAAACTTCATATTTAATGGTTAGATATTTGTTTATTTATAAACATGCTTATAATAAAGGATAAATAAAAAGATGAAAATGGTATTAATTTGCAATTTTATTTATTATACCCATAGGAGGTCTAAAAACATACAAATAGAAAATTAGTACAAACTCAGGAAAAAATTAATCATCACACAAAATAAACTCTTATAGTCTTAATGGCGAAATTTGTTGTTGTTTGCCTGTGATTAAAATATCAACATTGGGAGTAATGGAACTTGTCTTAACTCTTAAATCCTCTTCAACACTAATTCTGCTTCTATGTTTATTTTTTATGTACAAGAGTTCAGAAAATCCACTCTCATACAAGTAACTCGTAACAAATGGCTTTAAAAAAGCAGAGCTTGACGGAAAATCAAAGGGTACTCGGTTTTGCGTCCAATCCAGAAGTTAAATAAAGATTTCTCTTTAAAATAATCTTTCATGGAACTATATCTTCTGCAAAGATCGATATAACTTTCTTTTAGTTCCAATTCATTTGGTGAGGTTCCCGAAAAAGAATTTCTGATCCAGTCCACTTTTGAATAATATTCAGAGAAATAATTCTTAAACGCGCACTCACGCGTACCACCTGAAACGTTCCCGCGTACCACCAGTGGTACGCGTACCACCGGTTGGGAACCCCTGCTTTAAGTTTTGGGATAAATCAGTGTTTCCCAACCTTTTTCGGTCCATGCCCCACCGAAGCCTTTCTAAATTTTCCATGCCCCCATGACTATTTTTTTTTCGAAAATTCTACTAAGAAATTAAATAATACCCGGTAGTCCATACCCCACCTGGGGGCAATTCGGTTGAAAATTTTCAAATTGCCCCCCTAGAAAATCATATTGCGCCCCGATGGGGCGTGCGCTCCACGTTGGGAAACACTGGGATACATTCTTTATATGTTTTTTCGCATATCGAACATTAAATTTCCTGAGCCTCTTTAAAATGAGGACAGCCTGAACTTCTCCACCCTTTATACTTTTTACTATCGAGTAATACCGAAAAGTAAATACACGACTTTTCGGTATTTCTCGAAGTCTGTAATATATTTTAATCTATATGGGTAGCGTAACTTCAATATCTAGAAATTGAAGAGACACGAAAATAAATTCAAGATATCGATTTTTTTCTATAGGTAACAAGAACAAGGTTACTCAAATATAAAAGGAAGGAACTTCATTTCAAGAAGGAGGAATTTTTTTCACAGGATATAAATGTTTTCGGGATATTAAAGATCGAGTTATCGAGGTTATACTGCAAATTAATTTTATATTCACATATGAACCAATAGATAGCTCCAATCTATACATTTTTTGTATCATTACTATTACATCTATACGTTACACAAACCCAAACACTATTACCTAAGTAATCCATTTTGCTTACAACTTGAAAAAATTATGTTTCTAACATGCTAGTTTAATAAGAACAATTCACTCAACCGTTAAAGTGTGCCAATAAATTACTAAAATCCTCTTTTTTGTGTGTTTTCACAGATCTCAACGATCGATTAGTGACCTGTACAACACAGCGTGGCCACTCATCTCCATAGCAACCAGATGTTGTGTTGAGAAATCTATCTCACGATCTTGATTACTCTCCTCCCCCCTTCTGCTGCGAAACTTCAAAATAATCCAGGAAACCAGAAGACAAGGATTGTTGACACTCTCCGAATCTGTTAACGCTGACGAGCGGAGTGTTTATTTTGCGTATACTTAGGAAGAACATGCTCTAAAAAGCACTTTATTAAACGAGATGGAAGCCTTTGATCAAAGAAATTGAAGGTAGAAAACGCATTACCACGTGCTTAAGAGAAGATTAAGCACTTAACTCTAAGAGATGCGGTAAACTGCTTTAAGCGTTAGGGATTAAAGGAGGAGATTTGCGGTGGAAAACTTATTCTAAAGGCGTTTATGTAATTTTATGCGGGATGGCAGTTTTGGAATTTCTGCCACTGCATTGAAATTAAGAATACAATTTCCAAAAGGCAAGCTGTTTGGAAACTTCTTCGTTATTTGATTCCGTGGGCATTATGCTTATACCCAGTAATTTTATCTTATTAGCTCGTGTTTTAAAAGAAAGGCATCTCTCCATTGGTGTTAACTTAGTTTAAAGTAGTTGAGCGAGAATGATCCTGTGTAAAAATACGATTAAGATATCATGATGATATCAGTAATAGTTTGAATGCCAGTGGTTGGAGGCAAGTTGGCATGACCTGGAGACGAGTTATCAGTATCTAGTCATAACTTTTGTATAAAGATTAGTGCTAAAATCATACAGTTTCAAAATCATGCTGTTGAGAAACGTTTTTAGCTGTATAATTTGAGACGTTATGCTTATATACGCAATCATTTTATCCATATAAGCTCGTGTTTTTTTCAAAAGGGGCTGCCTCTATTGGTTTTAATCTAAATATAAAGTAGTTGAGGAAAAATGAACCTGGGTAAACGTTTCATTAAAATTATAACATCAGGAACAGTTTGAGGAATAGTGAGTCATAGTTTGAGGAATATCATGAGGAAGAGTTTGAGGAATAGTTTGAGGAATACATGAGGAATAATTTGAGGAATACATGAGGAATAGTTTGAGGGAACAGTGAGTCATAGTTTGAGGAATATTTTGAAGGAATAGTGAGTCATAGTTTGAGGAATACATGAGGAATAGTTTGAGGGAACAGTGAGTCATAGTTTGAGGAATAGTTTGAGGGAACAGTGAGTCATAGTTTGAGGAATATCATGAGGAATAGTTTGAGGGAACAGTGAGTCATAGTTTGAGGAATACATGAGGAATAGTTTGAGGGAACAGTGAGTCATAGTTTGAGGAATATCATGAGGAATAGTTTGAGAGAACAGTGAGTCATAGTTTGAGGAATATCATGAGGAATATTTTGGAGGAATAGTGAGTCATAGTTTGAGGAATATCATGAGGATTAGTTTGAGTCATATTGGTTGGCATGGCTTGTAGACGAGGTATCACCACCAGGTTATAACTCCTACATAGAGGATGAAAAGCAGTGAAGACAACATACAGGTGTGTGATGGGATTCATCCTCTGAACTAGCGATGGAGATCAGCGATCTCGAGGAGGAGCGAGAGTCCCCGACGGAGAAGACGGCGCTGGAGACCCCGGTGGTCATCCCCCAGTACATGAAGAACGTCCCCGTCAAGAAGCTCCACCACCCCACGGAACGCAGCCTCGTGCCCACCGTCATCCTGTCGACGGCCTTCGTGGTGGGCGGACTCGCGTTCGGCTTCCCGGTGGTGGCGACGGTGACCGCCGCCGTGGTCCTGGCCGGCGCCGTCCGCGTCTGCATCGCCTTCTGCTGCGCCAGCCGCCTCGGCTACGGCGCCGCCGGCTGCACCGGGTTCCTGTCGGCCACCGACGCCTTCTGGCTGATGCACGACTCGCACTTCAACCGCTACGTCGCTCACTGCCTCTTCTTCGTGGAGCGAGGCCTGGACGTGCGCACGGCCCGCGAGATCCTCCAGAGCCGCGTCATCGAGAAGACCACGGCGACAGGGGAGCGGGCCTTCGCGCGCTTCACCCAAAAGGTGGTGTCCGCCTCGGCCGGCTACTGCTGGGTGGACGACGGCGACTTCGACATCGAGAAGCACGTCTTCGAAGAGGCGAGGCGCGTGCGGAACAGACACCAGCTGCGAGATCTGGTGTCTTCCCTCATGAGCCACCCCTTAGCCCCCGACAGACCCCTGTGGGAGGTGAGGATGGTGCGCGACTACGGCGGAGCCAGAGACACCGTGCTGATAGTGCGACTGCATCACGCGCTGGGCGACGGCATAGCCTTCGTTAAGATTCTCGCCAATTTCTTGGCCGACCACCCGCAGATGCTGAGACTGAAGCCCCGGGCGGGAGGGGCGGCCTTCCCCTTGAACGTGTTCAGGGCCGCATTGGTGGCCCCTCTGACGTTGCTGTCGTGGCTGTGCACGCGGCGGGACTATAACCCCCTGTCGCACCGGCAGCCGCTGTCCGGAAAGAGGACTGTGGGGTGGTCGTCCGGCATTCGGTCGGCCACCGTCGACCGCATCCGCCAGGTCACCCATTGCAGCGTCAACGATGTGCTCATGGCCGCTGCGAGGGGTGCCATCAGAGACTATTTCAAGCACCAGTGTGGAGTGCATTCGCCGCCAGACGTCACGGTAAGAGAGTTACTTTTTTTGCATTGCACTTTGTACTAAACCTGCGCTCCTAAAATGGTAGTTTCAAAAGTGTGAGTAAAAAATTACTCAAATTTGAGTATGCCACATACTCAAACTGTGGCTCCGATTCAAGTTTTCTCAAATTTGAAAACATGCATACATTCATTTCTGAAAATGTGCAGATACTCAAAATTGAGACCTCCTTTTTTAGTTAATGCATGGCCAATGGCAATTCTCGTAAATAGGAATGTGACGAGTGCCAGTGTATTCCACGTATCTGTGACGTATCTTCCACGAGTGCCATTCCACGTATCTATGACGTGGCAAGTCAAGTTTTAAGTTGAGTATAACGTCCCAACGTCGTATCTCGCGCTATCCCACCAAAATTTGAGGTATGTCTAAAAGTTTCCCCATATTTCTAATTATAAAGTAAAAATAAGTATAATTTGATTGGTGACTATTAAATTGTTTGAAACTGAGTATATCTGGTGTTTCGAAATTGAAAGCATTGGGTCGTCATATTTGAAACAAAAAGTTTCATACTAAAATGAAATTATTGATTTACTTAATTTTGAAACTGCCAATTCCCTTAGAGTTGAGGTCTTGTTTGTTTGTTTTGCGTCTGGTGTATGGACATGACAACATGAGTGACCTACTCTGCCTCGACTATACCTGGAGGCAGATCCGTATACCCCCCCTGAAAATTAACGTCCAATTTTCCTTTAAAATTATCTCAAACTGAGTTAAAACACTACTTTACAGGGTTAAAATTTAAATTTTCTTTAGGAGAGGACCACCAGACCCCCCATCTTTACTTGGGATACGCTGTTTTTCACAATTTTCTACATTTAACGCATTAAGTAAGCATAATGGGTCAAAGTCTACATGTATTCCCAATTTTATCTTACTTAGTAAACACAGAAAAATAAAATAATCCATGTGGGATTATTTTTAAAACTAATTATTTTCTAATAAATTACTAAATTGTTTTTAAAACCTATAATGTCAAATACACAATGCCCTTCAGAGATATTTCTGAAAGAAAATTATAACTTTAAAGACTATAAAATTTCACCATATACAGTGAAATCCCGTTACAACGAATACCATACCGATACAAAGAAGCATCCCGTTATTACGAAAGTCCAGAAAATCCCCAACTGTTTTTATTTGAATTATCGAAATACAGTTACAACGAAATATCCGTTACTACGAAGAAATTTTATGGTCCCGTAAGATTCGTTATAACGAGATTTTTCTGTATTTTCAATGTGAAATTAAATGTTCTAGGAGTTTGCTTCCGAAGACTAAACGAATTCACATATAAGGTCGTGTTTCTCTTGTAAAGAGTATTTGCATTAAAAAACATTGAATCATTTTTGAAGTAGGAGACTAAAAACGCTATTGAAAACCCAAAGTGTGTTTAAGTGTGTGTCCATGGAACCATCTCATTGCCTTAATTCAGACCTCTTAAGACACACAAAAACACCCCTCCTATATAAAAATGCATTTTCTATGAAATGACCTCATTACCCAGCCCGTAGTGTTTTTAAACAGCAATCTAATCACTATATTTGCAAAGAATTAATGAGAAGCCATTGGGGGATAAGCGAAAATCCCACAAGCCCTCCGAAATCATTTACATAATGTAGAGCACCACAGGGGAAGTTCCCTGGCCAAGAAGCGACTCGGTTTCCAAGGCGACGAAAAAGAAAGTTGTGAGGGTATTAAAATGGCCTCATCTCTTCTATCACAGGAACACTACACCATCATCAAAGCCTTCTTTTCTTCGTCCCGGTTGCTCTTTACTCCTCTGCTTAGTGTGCTGCTAAGTGAGAGGATTAAGGATGTGAATGCTGGTGGAAGGATTTGGTGTTTAAAGTTAGTTAAGGGGACTCAGTACCAAACAATTTTTTTTCTCTAATAACATGATTTTATTATCTAGTTAAATTATGTATTTACTTCACACTAAATTATATTTAGCCCAAAAAGCGAGTTCAAAAATTTATTTAAAAAAATTACAAAAAACTCCACAACAATGCCCAAAATTACCTTAAATTTAAATTGATACTCCTCCCTTAATATATGTTCTTTTGATTTGATTTTTTGTCTTAGCATTGATCAAACATATGTCACTTGTAGGCACGGAAATTTGATTACCCATAAAAGTTTCTGAAAAATAAAAAAACTCTGAAATTTGGCATTTTTTTTTTCGAAAAGTAAAGTTTCCACTTTACTGCTCCGTAAAGAAATCTGATAAAAATATTATAAAATCCATGCCTGAAGATGTTAAACAGGTGTTACTGATAATGACTACAAAGTTTGAATTGGTTTGGATGATTAGAAAAAAAAGCCTTTGGATTTTAAACATTAAAAACCTTGTTTAGAGAAAAAGCCGTTTAAAGATAGAAAACTATGCTTCTTAAGCCTATCTAGTCTTCAGAGATCTCAAAATTTCACACTTAGAATCCCCGTATCATTATGAAACTTTGTAGGAATAATTCTAAGGGTATTATCTTCATTTTTATTGCAGAATCTTAAATTCGAAATTTTGACTAAATTTTGGTACTGAGTCCCCTTATAAATAATATTCTTATTTGAAATGGAGATATTGTAGGTATAAATCCTTTCCGGTTCTTTAGGATTAGCCGCGGATACAAATCCCTCCAATAGGATTATAGGGCAAAATTTTATTATTTAAGCCCAAAATGGTTCAATTACGTTAACGTTCCCGCTTAATATCACCAATCTCTTTTGAACGTCATATATTCAAATATCAATACATTTTTCTGATTTTTAATGATATACTGAATAGTTTTTATGTAATTAAACATTTTAATCTATGAGTTTGAAGTATTTTAGCAATATTACTAATATAGCTAATTTTTGACATACAAAAGAGCAATGCGATATTTAGAGGGAGCGTTAAGGGAATTGAACTCATAATATTAAAAGGAAAACTGGTAAGGGGTCATCCATAAATTACGTGAGGTCATAAAGGGGGGGAGGGGTTTGGAAAAATCTCACCAAATCTCACCAAGGGGGGAGGGGGGTCGATTAAAATCTCACGTCAACTTTTTTTAACTTAATTAGGTGCTGTGAAGCACAAAATGCAAATAATTTTTGGAAATTTTTTTTTCAAAGTTGTAGGTAAATCTCACTTGGGGGGGAGGGGGGGTCAAGAAAAATCTCACTATATCTCACCAAGGGGGGAGGGGGGGTCCAGATTTTGGAAAAAAACACCTCACGTAATTTATGGATGCCCCCTAATTGGGATATTGTTGTTGTTTGTCTTATGCCACTTTTAATATCCAAGCTCGACCGCAAAGCAATTGGGATATTAAATATTTTATATTGGTATTTAATACTTTTGGCAATATAGCATAAAACTTCACTCCTTGCACCCGTCTTATCCTAAAGTACCCACTTTCTTTTTGTTTTTAATTTTAAACGAAATTTTTACTTCAAATTATAGATTTGTTGCTGCATTTCATCAAATTCAGTTCAACATGCAAACTTAGTTTATTTGTTACACACTTTTCTAGGTGTTTATATTGAACCCATCTTCTAAAATCTTTAAATCGGCTTTCACTTTTGAATACCAAAAATATTCTATTGAAAGGTGAAGGAATTGTTTAATGAAAAAAAAATACAAGTTTGAGTCACGTTTTTTTCTCTCTCACTATCTCATAATATCTATTGCGATTTAATGTTCTCTGATAATAACACTTCATACGCTTGGAGAAAAATATTTCCTAGGTTTTATTTTGGCTCCTCCTTTCTTCCCAATGATCAAAATCCAGGGCTTTTATCTGCTCCAAATACTTTGTGGCAACAGTGCGCGGTCTGTTGTTCTTCTTTTCCCACCTCAATATGAAGTCGTCTTGCAAGACTTCCTTGAGGACATCCAATTTCTCCCTGGCGACTGACCTGTCCATCTTCGTCCGAGTCGCCGTCGCCAAAGCTTCTTCTCTGAACACGACAGCCTTCTTCGGTTGTCCCTCCCTCATCTGGAACAGGGCCTGCAGAGAGGGATCGAAAAAATTGTTCGATTCGATTCCGGAATTGATTCCTAAAAGATGGATTCCTTCTTCGAATCTTCTCGGAATCGATTCCTTCTTAGATTTGACTCCTGCAGTTCGATTCCAAGCTGGAATAGATTCCTTTTTGGATTCGATTCCAAGCTGGAATAGATTCCTTCTTCTTGGATTCGATTCCTGAGGTTTGATTCCAAGCTGGAATCGATTCCCTCTTCGATTCGATTACATGCTGGAATAGATTCCTTCTTCTTGGATTCGATTCCTGAGGTTCGATTCCAAACTGGAATCGATTCCCCCTTTGATTCGATTCCTGCAGTTCGATTCCAAGCTGGAATAGATTCCTTCTTCTTTGATTCTATTCCTGAGGTTCGATTCCAAGCTGGAATCTATTCCCTCTTTGATTCGATTCCAAACTGGAATAGATTCCTTCTTGGATTCGATTCCTGAGGTTCGATTCCAAGCTGGAATCGATTCCTTTTGGCCAGTATCCAAAAATTAGAATCGAACTCATCTTGTTGTAAATACTAGTCAACTTTTGTAAATAGTACTAGTGAACTGAACTGAGACTTTATTTTAATTTAATTTAATATATTTAATTGTTAAGAAAAGGAAGTGAATGGCATCATTGTTATATATTCTTAGAATTATTATTAATGTAAATAGAAAGAGAAAAAGATATTGGGAAAAAAATGCAGAGAAACTCACATTGTAAATAGTATCGGTAATTAAATAGTCTGTTTTTTATAAGAAAAGTCTTCTTCATCTTGAAATTGATTCTTACTAGTGATTATAGTCTAGATAATTATAAAACATCTCTTTTAATCAAAAATCACAGATGATTAGTAATTATCATAAATTAAATTAATTAATCATCAAAATTTAATAATATCAAAATACGCCATTATTCTAATATAGACAAAATTTTCCGTTAATTATAGATAAACTGAACAGTTATTGTTCGAATTAAACATTTTAATCTATGAGTTTGAAATTATTTAGCAAGATTTCTACTTTTTGATGTCCAAAAGAGCATGGTGGTATTTAGCGGGAACGTTAACGGGAGTTGAGCTTCTAGTTTAATCACAAATCAAAAATAATTATACTTCACAGCAATGTTTCCTGAACCCAGTACGTCACTACGCGGAAGGAGAAAGTGAGTAAACACAAAGCCTGTTGGTTGGGTTGATAGGAGTAATTTCGATACGCGAATTGTGATAAAATGACCCTATTTATTCATGGGTATAACGAAATAATCATTTAAAAAAAGAATTTCTTCGTTTCACTCGAAATTCAGACACCGCAATGGGAACTTCTTTGTTTGTTAATGACGTAATAGGTTCAACTTAAGTTGCTGTCTTGTATAGTAACGGAATCGATTCTATGGGGTGTTCGATTCCTTGGAATCGATTCCAAATCGATTCCTTCGGTAATTGTTAGGAACGTACCTGCAGGCACAGCACTTTGAAGTTGACGAGATCCGTCATTTTGGTCATCCCCAGCTTTCTCACCCCTTCGTATATCCACAGGATCACTGTCTTCAGCTCCTTGTACTGGAACTCAGTCTCTTCCGTCTTCTTGTCGGAGGACATTTCTTTCTCGGTCGCCATCCGCATAGTGCGGTCTTCGAACCGCGTCAGGAGGTAGTTGAGCCAGAAGTCGGACATGCGGTGGAAGTTGGCCATGGCGCCTTCCACGTTCTGGAACTTCAGAAGAGCCAGACCCAGCAGACCGAACGGCACCCCCATCCTGAGACTGGAGATTCCGTGCTCGACCGCCTCGCAGTACACGAACTCCGCAAACGCTTCCCGGGACTGTTCGAAATTGCCAGACGCCATGAAGACGAGACCTCGGATCCGGTAGAGCCGGCTCAGGATCTCCGCAGGCAGGACGTCGAACTTCTGCGAAATGAACGAGGCTTGCACCATGTACTCCTGAGCTGCTTCGATGTCGCCACCGTTGAGGAACATTTCGGACACCAGACAGGCAGGGACGATCTGTTCTTGTTCGTCTCCGGACTTCAGCGCGTGGGCCATGTTCCACGTTATCATGGATGGAGCGTAGGCGTTCAGGGGTTTTCCCTCCAGGAGCCATCTTCTGGTGACCGCCTGGGCTTGTTTCAGAACGACTCTCTGCTTTTGTTCTATTTCTTCTTTTTCGGCGACTCTTCCCTCCTCGGTCGAAGGCAAAGTTCGGTGCATTCTGATGTCCGCCAGTGCCTTGCAGACCTTCGGGTGGAACGAAATGGCGTCTATTGCTCGGTGTTCTGTGCAGCAGTAGTAAGTCACTCGGCATACTTCACACTTAGTCGTAGCTCTGGTGCCACATATCTCGCAGAAATTGAGCACCAGTTTTCCTTTCGGTATGGCTAGCTCTTGAATTCGGCTTATCATTATTGCTTAAAATCCTTTTTAAATGGTTTTAAAATATATTGCCCTAAAACTTATGGCTGTTTATGTAAACATTTTAAAATCATGCTAGTTTGTATAAATGAATATTTTGACTTGGCTTTCATCCCTATTGTCTTCATACGAAAACCCGCATTCAATAGTGAGCTAGTAAAAAACTTAACAAAATAACTAGGTAATATTATAAGTATAGTAAAAATGCCTCAAAATATATTTTTTCCAAACAGAAGCATTTTGTTCTAATATATATTCTATAAACACCACATACGAATCGTAAAACAAATAAAGATGTTAAAGAAAAATTAAAAGAATATCTATGCACTATATGCACTAATTTCATGAAAATCTTTGCAAATTGAATATTAAAAAACACTATTAACATTACGAAACGCATTACGCATTCATAAAAAACACTATATTTAAAAAAAGATTACTTATAAACTTATTGCTATTAGGAGGTGTTGAATTGGATCTCATCGGATAAAGCATAGCCATTTTATTAGGACTTGACTTAGCTTTATGATAATAACTTCAGGTGTCAGCAGTTAAAAAGCCATGATGGTAACTTTAGCATTGTATAAAGGGAGATGGACACTGGACACCCCTGTATCCTACACTGTAAAAAAATTGTAGAAAAACAGAAATTTTCAAAAACAATGACTTTATGTTTACAGAGATATTCTGTCATGTAACATTCCCACCGCACTTCTACTTATTTTATGTAAAATAACAGCTTTTATCTAGTTTTTTAGCTTATCTGTACTTAAACAGAAACTTACTGCATCTAAAACGAATACAGCTATTGGCAACATTATACTGAATCTTCGTTGGTTCAGTGGTAGCGTGCGTTCTTAGCATGCGGTAGGTCGTGGGTTCTATCCCCGGATATTAATTAATTAAAATTATAAAAAACTCTACTAAAATAAGTGCATGCGCACAAGCAGGAAATTATTGAGAGGCAACAGAAAAATCTGTAGCTCACTTGACAGAAAGTTTCTTTTTACAGCATTTACCTGTAGGTAACAGGAATGAAGGCTTTCACGGCCGGGATCAACATTAAAAAGTAAATCTTCCGGGCTGGTATGCCGTGGTCTATGTTGACTAAAAACGCAAGACGTTTCGACCTCGCTTGCAGAGGTCATCTTCAGTTGTAAGAATGCGTCCAAAGTGGAGGCTTCTTGTTTTTATCAGCTCTCGAGGCGTCGTTTCTCCGATGTGCGTCACAGGGTCTCGTGATGTGAGCGCCGTCTCCTGATTGGGCTCTTCCCTCCTCGATGGCGATTGGTTGCTGAGAATTCCGCTCCTCTAGGGCTGGCTCCCGAGATCTCCTGGTGTCGCGGAGTGCGGAATGCCAAATTCTGTTAAGTCTTAAGCCCTCTTCTTTACGATTAAAATTGTTCGTTTCTTTAAAAATCTCGATGGCCTCTCTATGTAATCTGGGATAATAGTGTGTTGTTCTTGATAACACTTGGGTATCCATGAATTTGATTTGGTGATCACCGTCACTGTAGGCGTGTTCTGCGACGGCAGATTTTGTAACTTCACCATGCCTACAGTGTCTCTCGTGTTCTGTTAATCTTGTTTTTATGCTTCTTCCTGTTGTTCCAATATATGAAGCGCCGCAAGAACAAGGGATCTTGTAGATGCCTGCTGAGGATAAGGGATCCCGGGGGTCTTTCGCCGATCGTAACAAATCACGGATCGAGATCGGTCCCGATCCGTGATTTGTTACGATCGGCGAAAGACCCCCGGGATCCCTTATCCTCAGCAGGCATCTACAAGATCCCTTGTTCTTGCGGCGCTTCATATATTGGAACAACAGGAAGAAGCATAAAAACAAGATTAACAGAACACGAGAGACACTGTAGGCATGGTGAAGTTACAAAATCTGCCGTCGCAGAACACGCCTACAGTGACGGTGATCACCAAATCAAATTCATGGATACCCAAGTGTTATCAAGAACAACACACTATTATCCCAGATTACATAGAGAGGCCATCGAGATTTTTAAAGAAACGAACAATTTTAATCGTAAAGAAGAGGGCTTAAGACTTAACAGAATTTGGCATTCCGCACTCCGCGACACCAGGAGATCTCGGGAGCCAGCCCTAGAGGAGCGGAATTCTCAGCAACCAATCGCCATCGAGGAGGGAAGAGCCCAATCAGGAGACGGCGCTCACATCACGAGACCCTGTGACGCACATCGGAGAAAGACGCCTCGAGAGCTGATAAAAACAAGAAGCCTCCACCTTGGACGCATTCTTACAACTGAAGATGACCTCTGCAAGCGAGGTCGAAACGTCTTGCGTTTTTAGTCAACATAGACCACGGCATACCAGCCCGGAAGATTTACTTTTTAATGTAGGTAACAGCTTTTTTCTGTTTACAGGATTTTTCGGCCTACAGAAATTTTCTGGCAACTTTTGCTGCCAGAAATTTTTTGTTTTTTTTTGCAGGATTATTTTTTACAGTGTACTATACATGGTGTCCCAAGATAACTGTCCACCCCCTTTAACTTTTGAATGCCTAAATAATATAGTCATAAAAGTTGTGTCTAGGTATAGTAAATGGACCATGCCCTATCCGATGCGACAACTTTCAAAGCCCCCTAGAGTCAATATTACGAGTTTTAATTTTAACGCTCCTCATGACGCGAAAATGAGAAATTTTAGTTCTTATGATCTAAGAACACTTTTAGTCATTTACCTAAGTCATAAAAATTAAAACTTCCCATTTGCGCTTTATGAAGTACGTTTCAGGACGTAAAAACTACGTAAATAAAACCTAATTGAGCGTGCGTTTTAGGGGTTTTATTCAAGGCATTTTTCTGCACAAGGTGTCTTTTCCTACTAAATCGATGCTGCTTTACAACTGTGTAAGTGAATACCTTAAGAAATCTCTATAAAAGTTTTTAAAATAAAAATTACAACTCCTAACATGGACACTAGGAGGCGTTGAATTGCATTAGATATAGGGCATGATCACTTTACTATAACTAGACCCAACTTTTATGACTACATCTGTAAGGGTTCAAAAGTTTAAGGGGGTGGACAGTTATAATGTGGGGCACCCTGTATTTACAAAAACACCTTTCAACAAGGAAAGTAAAAAATTTGTGTATTGTAAAATGAAAGGGAAACGAGACAGGCTGTTTCTAACAATTTTTATGATGAAAATAATATACAATTTTCATTCTTTTTTTTAAGAAAGAGAATCTAGGTAAATTACTTTTTATGACACCGATAAAATATAGGTTTTGTGTGTTATCAGAATTCCTTACACGAGACATTCCTGACGACTATTTTATAAATGAGTTTCAAAGCTAGACTTAAAATAGCTTTTGAATGAATGCCATGAAAACTGGGGTGGAACCAAGTTATAGGATAATAAATTAGTTTTTGGACTTTTTGTCCTAACTTTATACAATGCGAGGATTTATTTTTACTGTGATAAATGTTTTCCCACTTTTGTTGGCGGAAATTTTAGAGAAATTAAGACACTGTTATTGAGGATTTAAAAACTTTTTCTTCGAAAGATGTTGATAGTTGATAAATGAGTTCAACTATGCAAAATGCCAAAGCTTAACCAGTTCTACAAAATAGTATTGTTTTGGGAACAAAGTAGTGTGATAATAGTGTTAATTTTTTGTAAAATTCGTATTTCACTTAATTGTTAACACATTCTTTTCCATAATGTATTCCCACACATTGTATTTTTTAATTTAATTTGGAGTTAAAGTTAATTCATTCCTTTCTTTTTCTGTGTGCTGTAAACTAAACAAAAAAATTACTTTTGATTTAAAAGATTTTTTAAAACTTTTTTCTATCTATGGAATGATGTATTCCATTAATATTTACTTACTCCTTGGTACTGCCTTAACTACTCAGTTTCATCATAATTTTGAATTTTATTTGTCTCAGTCTTTCTATTTTTCACTTATGTGCTGTGAACTAATCAGAACTGTAATTTAAATAAGTGATCTTAGGATTTTTCTTCAGTTGAAATCTCATAAGGTTGAATAAGTCAACTAACTTTTTTCAACTGCAAAATATTTTTGAATGTACTTATATTTTTTTCGATGATTGCTCTGTTTCCTAAATAGGGTCCTGAATTTTCAGTAAAAATTTGGTAGTTATACAACGAAAATTCCACTACTTAAACAGTTTCTTTCGATATTCTCGATACTTTTGGAAGTATTCCCTTTTTCAAACTGACGATTCAATCATTCTGTGTAAATAGAAGACAACTCTGAAATTAAAACATTAATTACCCCTTTTCAATTTTCCTTTCTATGGTCTGAAAATGTACGCATTAATTCCCATCTCTTTTCTCGCAACATTTTATCATTTTCTACAATAATTTCACTCCTTTAAATTCATTCACAATCTCTCCAAAACAGCTATCCGATTTATATCTTCGATCCAGACGTTATGTGGATCCATAAAAACCTTTCACTCGAATAAAATAAAACACAACCTATCTCCAAAAAATTCAATATTTACCTATATCGGATTCAGCTCCCCTTACCTATGACATTAAACAATAAATACCCGCAACTTATACCCACCCATAAATCCGTTAGACCAAATCCTTTTAGCAAGACGTCCGAAAACATTAGTGCCCGATATACCAGAGCGAACTTTTCCTCTGGCGGCCGGCGGGAGATTTAGAAGTGACAGCTCTCCGAAAGTGCTTATGGATCGTTAAATAAATATTTGGCACCGTTCCCGGTCAGCAAACTCCTCATTTATTTAATAAATGTGCCCTCACTTCTGACTACCCCTATCTCTCGTCAGAAAAAGAACGATTTATTAAACTTAAAATGTCGAGAATCCAGTCGAGGGGTAGGGATACCGGAGAAATGTATGCCCGTCCCTGGTCTGTAATTTGTCAAGTTGCCCGACCAGCGGGGGGGTGAATGCGGGCCCGAAACCTTTTGCTTGTGGCTCGATGGGTACAATGGAACGGATTTTGGCTAACGGATTTTAACCACTAATTTGAAAGACAACTGCCTCCAAATAAAATTTCCCGTTGGAGAGTTCCTACATTTTTATTCAACTTTTTGCATTCCATAGAGATATCTGAGAGAGAAATATACGGGGAAAAAACTTTTTAAATTACGATGCTTATTTATTTTTAAAATTAATTTTAAAGTTCAGCTCTTTAAAGGGTTCGAAAACAGTTAGGTGACATCATTTAATCCGAAACATTAGTTTTAAATAAGGGTTTAGGATTCAAAGCAAGATTAAAATAATTTTTTTTTGAAATTTGTGTGTCGATTTATAAGTTATGAACCGAATGAAGGAATTTTTTTTAACTATGAAGGGTTAAATTATGAATTTAACCCTTTTATTTACTGAAAAAAAATGCATTTTTCTGTTATCAAAAATGTTAACACTGTCCATATTGCTACTCAACTTTGATAAGCCAAGTTTTCGGTTCACATAGCAGTGGTGCCCAACCTTTTTTTTCCTGAGGGCCAATTTGCTTTTGAAGATTTATCTCGCGGGCCACATAAAAAACATTTTTATAAGGATTTTTCTAAACATGAAGAAAATATACATACCCGTTTTCAATGAGAAGTTTGCGCCTGTTTGGAGGATACTAGTTCTTGTAAATTTGGCTCCAAATTTGTAACTCTATCCTTAAAACTGAATTAAAATGATCACCTGTTTCGTTTCGTAATGTCTCTTGATGTTGTGTTCTTTAAACAATGCCACAGTCTCCTTACATATAAGATACAAAGATTTATTTTCTCGTTGAATGAAGAAATGTGAATTTGTCCACTTTTCTTGACAGTTTCGGCATTTCGAGTGAATCTTCAACTTTTTACGATCGGACATCTTTTTGAAGTTAGGTTCTAAAAATATCCTTATAAACTGAATTCAAATGGCTAACTGATACTGAAAAATATTCCTTTTTTTATCATATTTTTTAGATGGAAGTGCCATCATGTCTTGCACGATGTCGTGGTTTTCTGAAAGATTTCTGAAAGTTGTTTTGTTTTAAAGATTTAACGAGTCCGCGGGCCACATGAATCAGCCTCGCGGGCCACATTTGGCCCGCGGGCCGTAGGTTGGGCACCACTGACATAATGTATTGATAGTAAATGGTTCATAAATTGGAGTTAAAATCTAAGATTTTGGTAGTTCAACCTTATACTTCAAAAGAAAAAGTTCAAAAGAAAACTACCTATTACAGAGCTAAAACGGGCACTAAGTACTCAATTACCTTAATAGTACAAACAATTATATTAAATGGAGTAGGAGGAGCCCTCTCAAATTCAAAACTCTGCAGTCAATTTAGTTGATTAGATGTTGCTTTTTAAGTTAATAACGCTGATACGAATGCAGATACGCGAGTGCCGTGGCTACCACACCCTACCGTAAATAGAAAATAGCCTGGTTCATCCCCCCAGCAGAAAAAGAAACAGACACGCCTCTCAAATATTAAAAGAATAAAAGAATCATTGCTAATGAAGCATTCTTATGAGGTACCGAAGTTTTTCAATCTCCCCACCATCTGCACTTCAAAATGTTCGGAAAATTCTGTGTGGGCAGGTTAACTGTATGGAATTGGAAATTCTGGAATCGAAAAGAGCAAATAAAGTATGAAATGTAACCCAGCTAGAAAAAGTGTACAAAAAAAGTGTAAAAAAATTGTGCACAAAAAGAGTATCATTTTGGCCCATCCGTTTTTGCATAAAAAGTGTAAACTGAATTTGCAAAAAATTTGCAAACTAAAGTATGCAAATATATGCACAATTCATTTTACACTTTTTATGCAAAAACGGATGGGCCAAAATGATACTCTTTTTGTGCACAATTTATTTTACACTTTTTATGCAAAAACGGATGGGCCAAAATGATACTCTTTTTGTGCACAATTTATTTTACACTTTTTATGCAAAAACAGATGAGCCAAAATGATACTCTATTTGAGCACAATTTATTTTACACTTTTTATGCAAAAACAGATGGGCTAAAATGATTCTCTTTTTGTGCACAATTTGTGCAATCCTAATTTTATAACTGCGTTTAATTAAATCGTTTTATTCAAAAGATTTAAAGCTATCTTACAGAACGTGTCAAAAATGTAGAATGGCCCAATGCTGAAGTTGCCAATCACGTGATTGTTATAGCAATTATGTATTACTAGTTTATTGGTCAAGATCGTATTAGGGTAAGTAATTGAATGACAACAAGAGAGAGGACTCGATGGATGAGGACGATAAATTAAATATGATATTTACATTTGTTTTCAGCTATTCAATATATATATATTTTCACATAGACAATTAAACATAGACACATAAACAAGGACATATTAAAAATATTCTATACACAATTTAAAATTTGAAAGAAGATAGCATAGCCAGTTCAAAACTGAAACAATGACAACCTGAACAAAGATTCCAATTATATTTACTTTTAATATAAAACAGATTAAATCTTGCCTCCAAACTTTATAATGTATCCTCCGTAAGTTGTTCCATTCCAAATAATATTGATAAGTTTTCCACGTTCCCATTCTTGTATCTTTTCTGTATTAAATGACATTGAAGTGGAGTTCTTTAGCTTAAGAACGTCAAACTTTTCATCTTCAACAAACTTTACAAGTATGTTAAGTTTATCTAAATTCATTTTTCACTTTAAATATTAGCCCTAACGTTCTTTTCTCGCTCATCACACGATAATTGACAATAATAATTATCCGATGCCAGGTCCAGAAAAGGAAAATTTAATTTCTAATGTGCAGATATTTATCAATATTTTTTAAAGAAAATATTTATTTTTAATTACCCGATTGTCTTATTTAAAAGCCTTAAAATATATCATTTTATTTTCTTACTATATCTTAATTATCTTATCAAATATATCTTATGATATTTTATTTAATTATCATCTTTTTTATTACTTATTTTAATTTTAATTTTAATTACTTTAAATTTTGAAATTTCTCTAGTGGCATCACCATTAGTTGTTTGTTTACTTATTAATTGTAGAAGAAAAGAGAAAAACAACTGTCTGGTATTCGAATAGAAAACAAACTGTTTTGTACTGTTTTGTCTGTTTCTCGTCAATAAATTTGATTTTGTTTTACACACTTTATCACAATTTGTTCTTAAATAAGATAACAAAAGTATTAAAATCAGTTTTAGTAATTTCTTTTTTAATTAAGTTCTTTTTATTTATAATTTTAATAAGATTATTCTGTTACACTTTTTATAACCCTACTAATTCAAGACTTAATTTATTTCCCCAATATGGAACTCCAATATGGTACAGAATTTAATTAAAAAAAACTTGTAGATAAAATATAAATCTAATATATAACTAGTAAAAAAATTAATAGGAAGAAAATTTTTTAAAAAGGAAATAAATAGATGAAGGTTTAAATATTTCTTAAAATAAATGTTTTTTGAATGTAAAAATTGTTTCTTTCAATCTCACATATTCTGCTTTATGATGAATAGTATATAATACTCTATCTATACCAAATATAGTAAATAAATGCTTAGGCTTTTATTTTAATTCTTAAAGTCACAAAATTTGGAATTTGCATGCAGAGACAATTAATTAACGAAATATCTGGTAAAAATGAAGTTTGTTTTTGAAAATGTTTAATCTACATTTCAGTACAAAAAAAATTTAAAATTTTTGCAGACAAATAAAATGGTTAATTATGTATGCAAAATTTTTGCAAAGTGTTTTGCAACATAGAAAATGCACTTTATTTGTATGCACAAAAAGTACAAATAATTTGCAGCAAAAGTGTATACATTTTTAGGTATTCAAAAAATATTAACTTTTTATGTACAAATTGTGCACAGCAAAAGTGAATACTTGTTAAGTATTCAAAAATTATCCACTTTTTATGCACAAATTGTGCACAAAGCACATTTTTTTGCATAAAAAGTGCACACATTTTCTAGCTGGGAATGGTTAATGGATTTCGTCTGGCAAAGTAGCCATTAAATTCATTTCGGCTGTTTCTTTCAGTTTACATAATTCCGAGCTACCATAACGTTAGCAGTTGATATGAACAGAGGTTTCCTAAATGTTAAAAAAAACTTACTTTTTTTAATAATAACGTGCTTGGAGATTTCGGGGCCATTAAGGTATAGAGCGTACATTTAGAAATTTGTACAATTTTTGTAGAATATCATGAGATTTTAATGTAGTTTGCTTTAAATGAAATTTCTTACTAACATTATTATAAGATAATATGAAAGCAAAAACATCCTTCAAGAAAATGCTTGCAGGAAGGCAGCTTTGTTAGTTAACTGAAACAAAAACCGTGCTCTAATAAGATTTACATGAAAAAGATTTAACTAAATTGAGTCAGATACATAGTGCAAGGATATTTGTTTGAAAACTTCCAATATTTAACAGCTATAAATAAGGAAGGATGATTAAAAATATTAAATGACAAAGTAATTTTAGTCATTAATTGTATGCTTGTTTTATTTGATTCAAGTTATAACTGTTTTTTTTCTTATAAGGGGTGAATTTTTTATACCTAGGTAAAACTTTAATGTGTTCCACTTTGGATGTTACCCAGCTAGAAAAAGTGTACAAAAAAAGCGTAAAAAAATTGTGCACAAAAAGAGTATCATTTTGGCCCATCCGTTTTTGCAAAAAAAGTGTAAACTGAATTTTGCAAAAAATTTGCAAACTAAAGTATGCAAATATATGCTCAATTCATTTTACACTTTTTATGCAAAAACGGATGGGCCAAAATGATACTCTTTTTGTGCACAATTCATTTTACACTTTTTATGCAAAAACGGATGGGCCAAAATGATACCCTTTTTGTGCACAATTCATTTTACAATTTTTATGCAAAAACAGATGAGCCAAAATGATACTCTATTTGTGCACAATTTATTTTACACTTTTTATGCAAAAACAGATGGGCTAAAATGATTCTCTTTTAGTGCACAATTTGTGCAATCCTAATTTTATAACTGCGTTTAATTAAATCGTTTTATTCAAAAGATTTAAAGATATCTTACTACAGAACGTGTCAAAAATGTAGAATGGCTAGATAGGCCCAATGCTGAAGTTGCCAATCACGTGATTGTTAGCAATTATGTATTACTATTTTATTGGTCAAGATCGTATTAGGGTTAGTAATTGAATGACAACAAGAGAGAGGACTCGATGGATGAGGACGATAAATTAAATATGATAGTTACATTTGTTTTCAGCTATTCAATATATATATTTTCACATAGACAATTAAAGATAGACACATAAACAAGGACATATTAAAAATATTCTATACACAATTTAAAATTTGAAAGAAGATAGCATAGTCAGTTCAAAACTGAAACAATGACAACCTAAACAAAGATTCCAATTATATTTTCTTTTAATATAAAACAGAATAAATCTTGCCTCCAAACTTTATAATGTATCCTCCGTAAGTTGTTCCATTCCAAATAATATTGGTAAGTTCTCCACGGTCCCATTCTTGTATCTTTTCTGTATTAAATGACACTGAAGTGGAGTTCCTTAGCTTAAGAACGTCAAACTTTTCATCTTCAACAAACTTTACAAGTATGTTAAGTTTATTTAAATTCATTTTTCACTTTAAATATTAGCCCTAACGTTCTTTTCTCGCTCATCACACGATAATTGACAATAATAATTATCCGATGCCAGATCCAGAAAAGGAAAATTTAATTTCTAATGTGCAGATATTTATCAATATTTTTTAAAGAAAATATTTATTTTTAATTACCCGATTGTCTTATTTAAAAGCCTTAAAATATATCATTTTATTTTCTAACTATATCTTATCAAATATATCTTATGATATATTTGATCAAATTATATTATAATTATTATTATTATTATATATCAAATTATTATTATATCAAATATATCTTATGATATTTTATTTAATTATCATCTTTTTTATTACTTATTTTAATTTTAATTACCTTAAATTTTGAAATTTCTCTAGTGGCATCACCATTAGTTGTTTGTTTACTTATTAATTGTAGACGAAAAGAGCAAAACAACTCTCTGGTATTCGAATAGAAAACAAACTGTTTTGTCTGTTTCTCGTCAGTAAATTTGATTTTGTTTTACACACTTTATCACAATTTGTTCTTAAATAAGATAACAAAAGTATTAAAATCAGTTTTAGTAATTTCTTTTTTAATTAAGTTCTTTTTATTTATAATTTTAATAAGATTATTCTGTTACACTTTTTATAACCCTACCATAAATTCAAGACTTAATTTATTTCTCCAATATGGAACTTCGATATGGTACAGAATTTAATTAAAAAACTAGTAGATAAAATATAAATCTAATATATAACTAGTAAAAAAATTAATAGGAAGAAAATTTTTTAAAAAGGAAATAAATTGATGAAGGGTTTAAATCTCTCTATATTAAAAAAAAGTAACAGTGACCGCCGCCGTCACCGCCGCCGCTGATTTTGAAAATTTTATTTTTGAACACTTTGAACTATCACTACGCAAAAACTATTTGAAGGAGTATTATGAAATTTTGACCATTGGTAGACAAATGTATGAGGGTCATTTCAGTTTCCAAACCTAATTAATTAGATAATTAGTTCTGGAGTTATTTAATGTCAAAGTCGAAAATTATTTTTTTCGGCTGCGAGTTCGCCCCCAGCAAAATCTATTTACAGCAGAAACATGATTTTTTGCAGACACATACTCTTAGGAATGAAGTTTTGCACCTCGTCGCCCTTTTTCCGAATATCGAGTTATTTTTGGAGTAATTAAATTCTAAAGTTTCGAAATTTTTTACCCTTTTTCGGTTTTTTCGTTATAACAGAAAAACTAATCACAGTAAAACTATGATATTTTAAACACACATACAATTATTTTTTATAAAAAGATTTGCATTTCGTTTTTTAAAAAATTCGAATTATTTTTAGAATTATTAAGATTCAAAGTTTCAATTTTTTCATCTCTTTCTGGTCGTTCACTAGAGAAACAGCCGATTTTTATGTGAGTCTGATTTCTTTTATTTCCAACGATTCACTAGATACACGTGCATTTTATAAATTTAAAAGATATTAATGGCATGCTTTTTCTCTAAGATAGTTGATGATAATTAGTAGACTTGCTGGATATTTTAAAAAACATTTGGATTAAATTATTGACAAGTTAAAACAAGGATATTTCAGTTGCAGTTTTATTTTGATATTTTTGTAGTTATGGTCCGAATTAAGTTATTGATAAGTTCGAGAGATAGAAGTTTCGATTTTAAATGATCATAAACTAAGCCGACAAGTTCCGGGTTTTACTGGATAGTTGAGATGAAACAAGCGAGCTCTGCTCGCTAAGATCGCGAAGCGATCTTCAACGAATATTTCTTAAAATAAATGTTTTTTGAATGTAAAAATTTTTTCTTTCAATCTCACATATTCTGCTTTATGATGAATAGTATATAATACTCTATCTATACAAATCTCTCTATATTAAAAAAAAGTAACAGTCACCGCCGCCGCCGCCGCCGCTGCCGCCGCCGCCGCCGCCGCTGTTTCAGAAAATGATATTTTTGAACACTTTGAATTATCACTACGCAAAAACTATTTGAAGGAATATTATGAAATTTTGACCATTGATAGACAAATGTATGAGGGTCATTTCAGTTTCCAAACCTAATTAATTAGATAATTAGTTCTGGAGTTATTTAATGTCAAAGTCGAAAATTATTTTTTTCGGCTGCGAGTTCGCCCCCAGCAAAATCTATTTACAGCAGAAACATGATTTTTTGCAGACACATACTCTTAGGTATGAAGTTGTGCACCTCGTCGCCCTTTTTTCGAATTTCGAAGTATTTTGGGAGTAATTAAATTCTAAAGTTTCGAAATTTTTTACCCTTTTTCGGTTTTTTCGTTATAATAGGAAAACTAATCACAGTAGAACTATGATATTTTAAACACGCATACAAATATTTTTTATAGAAAGATTGGCGTTTCATTTTTTAAAAAATTCGAATTAGTTTTAGAATTATTAAGATACCAAGTTTCAATTTTTTCTTCTCTTTCTGGTCGTTCACTAGAGAAACAGGCGATTATTTTTATGAGTCTGATTTCTTATTCCCGATGATTCACTAGATACAGACGTGCATTTTATAAATTTAAAAGCTTTTTAATGGCATGTTTTTTTCTCTAAGATGGTTGATGATAATTAGTAGACTTGCTGGATATTTTTGTAAACATTTCGGTTAAATTATTGGTAAACTAAAAAGGAATATTTTAGTAACAGTTTTATTTTGATATTTTTGTAGTTATGGTCCGCATTAAGTTATTGGTAAGTTAGAGAGATAAAAGGTTTCGATTTTAAAGGATCATTAACTAAGCAGACAAGTTCCAGGTTTTACTGGATAGTTGAGATGAAACAAGCGAGCTCTGCTCGCTAAGATCGCGAAGCGATCTTCATAGAACTGCGAAGCAGTTCCGGGGGTTGGTGAGCGATAGCGAGCAGGGGGCAGAGCCCCCTAGTATAGTAAATAATGCTTAGGCTTTTATTTTAATTCTTAAAGTCACAAAATTTGGACTTTGCATGCAGAGGCAATTAATTAACCAAATATCTGGTAAAAATGAAGTTTGTTTTTGAAAATGTGTAATCTACATTTCAGTAAAAAAAATTTAAAATTTTTGCAGACAAATAAAATGGTTAATTATGTATGCGTTATGTAAGTGTTTTGTAACATAGAAAATGCACTTTATTTGTATGCACAAAAAGTACAAATAATTTGCAGCAAAAGTGTATACATTTTTAGGTATTCAAAAAATATTAACTTTTTATGTACAAATTGTGCACAGCAAAAGTGAATACTTGTTAAGTATTCAAAAATTATCCACTTTTTATGCACAAATTGTGCACAAAGCACATTTTTTTGCATAAAAAGTGCACACATTTTCTAGCTGGGTAAAATTGAAAAAAAAAGACTGTTTTATCTTTATGTCATTAATCATTATCTTTTTGTTATTATTATGTCATTATCTTTATGTTTAAAGACCAACACATCCCATGAAAATTTCAAAACTTTCATTGTACTTCTTATTAATTTTATCACGTAACTGACCTCCTACCTTACCTAGTGAAAATAAATGAAATCAACCCCCTATCACACGAAAAAAAATCGCAGGTATTATTTTTATTATATTACGCCTCCCCATGAAGAAGGTGTTCTCAATTGCAGTCCTCGGGTGCTTGTAATTTGTAAGTTTAAAACCCCCTTTTCTAAAATGAAAAATAATTAAACAAAATAACAAAACAGTTTTAGAAGAAATAAAAAAAGGAAAAAAAGATTTTTTTAAAAAACGCTTTTATTGAAGTGTTCTAAAAGGTCAAAAATAATTATTTCGGTTTGACAAATAATTTATTGGGAAGTAGAAAATACCTTTTTGGTAAGTAAATAATAACTGATTTTCTAATTACTAAAAATAAAAGCGTGGGCGCTAGTAATTTATATATATTTTTTAATTTAAAATTTTGTTTATTTATTTTTTAAAATTTGTACAAATTCACCTGAAGGTAAGGACCCGTATATGTAAATTGAAGTTCAGTAACACTAACATCTATGCCGAACGAGGGTTCGGACCCCAGACGTACGGCTTTGCAGTCAGATGCTCACCACTAGGCCAATACGTCGGCATTTATGTATAATTTTACATAGAACATAGAATAAACAATAGTGAATGAAGAATTACTAGCGCCCACGCTTTTATTTTTAGTAATTAGAAAATCAGTTATTATTTACTTACCAAAAAGGTATTTTCTACTTCCCAATAAATTATTTGTCAAACCGAAATAATTATTTTTGACCTTTTAGAACACTTCAATAAAAGCGTTTTTTAAAAAAATCTTTTTTTTACTTTTTTTATTTTCTACTTTTTAGTCATGGTATTTTTTTAACAAAAACTCACAAGAAAAAATGTATTTATTTCAACCATATTTAATCTGATGTTAGAATGGAATTTTAGTTTTCTACAATATTATGATGGTGAAATATAACACGCTCACTCGCCGATAAAATCTGTTCATATCAAAAAGATTCACAAGAAAAAGAAAAAGCATTTCATTCAGGCTTTTCAGTAGTCCATAAATTATAAAAGTAGCGTATTTTTCTGCTCTCGCGATGGGCACCAATTTTCGGCGATTTCTCGCTCTTCTGGTGATTTCTCGCTCTTCTGGCGATTTCTTTCTCGCGGTTATTATCTTAAATCGCTAATTATCTTAATTGTTAATTGGAAGGTAAGAAATCACGTTTTGAAGATAAAATATTGCAATGATATACCTAATATATTATCTTACTGGTTTTGGGAGCCATTGGCTTCACGGAAGTGTCTCAAATTTGAATTAAAAGGATAACTAAAAACACTCGTTAATTACCTTAATTAAGGAGGTTTTGACTAGTTGATGATTGAATATTGCATTGTCATCGAGTTTCCACCACGGTGCAAAGTTTCAGAACTTTATATCGTTTGGAAGTGCCTGAAATATTATGTACAAGCATCCAGAAAGAAAAAAGTGATTATTCGTCTATAATTATTGTAATTACTGGGCAATTCTCGTTTTGACTTTTGAATATGATGAAGTTATGCCTTATACAACATTGTGCACGGTTTAGGGAGAATAGCCCCTTGGGAAAGGTCTCAAAATCTGGTTTTTCTGTTAATTAAAAATACTCGTTAATTAACTTAATCCTTTGGTTGTTTGACTAGAGAATGGTTGGATATTGGAGTGTCATGAGGTTTACACCTATGTTCAAAGTTTCGGGGCCCTTCCATATCGGGAAGTGCCCGAAAATCGAGTTTTAAAATTCCTCCCGTAAAACGCCGCCAAAAGCAAGTAGAATAAAAGCGTTTAAAAAAAAGGTTTTTGTTAAATTATTTTTAGTGTTTGATAGTAATGAATCCTTAGGGTTAAAATGACTATCAATATAATTTTCATACTCTAATAGGTTTCAGTATTTTAACAACCTGCAGTCTAGACATAGCTTAACTGTATATCAAATCTTCAATCTATAGACGATATTAATCATCTAATCAAATAAAAGATAAAATATATGATATATGAGTATTCTAAAGCTGTAGGAGTAAATAACAATAGAAATTTTTTTTAACGTTTGCGATAAAATTAAAAACGAAATAAAAACTGTAAATGTTTACGAATATCCTTTAATAGATAAATTGGAAACTAACCTGGTTAGAAATATCTACGAGTTTTAATTGATTATCAAATAAGCTAATGTATGCAAACATTGGGATATATCTAGCTGAACTTATCCCTGAACTGTTAAATACAATGATAGGTATTTTTTATATTGTAATTGTAAGAGAGACTTTGTATTAGGGCATTTGTTTTTTAAGCAGTTTAGGGTTATCTAAAAAAAGAAAAGTTAACTCAGTTCGTTCACTTATCGTGTAGGTGGTGTCCTATTTCCCAAACAAAAGCTTTACCTTTGTTATAAGTATCTTTATATTTGCATATTATACTGATAAATTGCACTTAAGAAAAAGTACCGATAGATCATATGTTGAAGGCTATGTTGTGTTCACAATATCTTACATTACACTATTTCTTATTGTGGAAAAATAAGAGATTAAATGTGTCAACATTATATAACCTAATTTAAATGAGAGTTAAGGTGTTAACATCAAATAAACAATCCAATCCATTGTTTTTTTTCAAGCCTCAACTTGAAAGGGCTATAGAATATAGATTCGAGTAAAATATACTCATTCCTTTTATTTTCTTATACAATAAGCCATTTTATTATCTGGATTTAAATCATTAAGTTGACGTACATCAATTTTGTAAAGTTTGTGTTTTTTTCTTCAAAGAAGGTAATACGCAAACAGTTTTCTAGAGCTGTTTCCTGAACAGCTGTTTGCGCACGCAAAAAACCAACTTTAACATTATCTTAAGCGTTTAATATTAATTGTATTTACATGAAACTTTGGACTTATGGGTTTTTCAACTATCATCTTTCAGATTATCAAATCAAAAGAAAGGATTTCGAAATAAAAAATAAAGTTTTGGCAGAGTTTTCACATTTTTTGGTGTTTTTTTGACTTTTTTCATAATAAAACAAATTTTAAAGTGAAGACTTTTGAAGTAATTTTAAAGATCATATTAAACAACAAATTTTGAGACCATAATTAATTTTTTACCAATAGCAATTCTTCTACAAATTGAATTTTTCAATATATATTATTTTTGAGGTGTCGCTCCATTTTCAACTCCGTGGGATTTGGTCTGGGACTCCCAAATCCTATGTTCTTCTGACTCATCTAGGTGTCTACTATCCCCCTTAGAAGTTATGAAACACTTATCTGAAACACCCTGTATAATGGAGAAATTGGTTTGTTTTGCCTCTTTTGCAGAGCAAAAGAGGCAGCAGAAGAGACAACTTGTAACCTTCCGCGCCGGCACGTTTGGTCGATTGTTATAGTATTGGAGGTTGTCACTCCAGTTTTTTTAATACCACAGTGGTTCTTAATTTCAATTAAAATTCAGACACTCAGTCAGGGTCAAATAACAATGCAGTCTAGTATGAGTACTTATAGTGCAAATATGTTCTCCAATAACTCATAGTGACTTTCCCCAATCTATTCCAGGTGAACATCCCCCTGGACCTGCGCTACGAGCCCAACTCCATGGAGACCTTCCCAGAACTGGGGACGGGCTTCACGATCGTGAACGCCCGCCTTCCCACCAACACCGAAGGCACCATCCCAGGCCTGTGGGACGTTCACCAACGCATGGAGGAGCTGAAGAGCTCCTGCGACGCCGTCGTCATGTACGGCACCATCCACTACCTGATGACTCTGCTTCCGGCCTGCCTGTGCCAGTGGCTGGTGCGGAAGGCGGTGCTGCGCGGTGCCAGCCTCTCCTTCTGCAGCCTGCCCGGGCCGGAGAGGAGTGTGGTGTTGGCCTCTTGTAAGCTGAAGGCCGCCGCTTTTTGGATGGACTCGCATCCCGACGTGCCGGTCGCCTTTTGCGTTTTCTCGTACGCCGGGAACTTCTATGTGGGTGTGTCCGCGGATAGTGGGACTGTGGCGTCGCCGAAGATGCTCGTCAAGGGATTCACGACGCATGTGAGTGCTGATGCTGTTCTTTTGTTGATAGATCGCTATGAGCCGTAGCCATCTAGAGCTAGAAGGCCTGGACAGCTAAGAGGATGAGTCATTCTTTCCGTCGAAAGCTTTCGAACGATTGGTTGAGGAGCGGGGGGAAACACGAGAAGCGCGTGAAGGCTATGAATAAGCACGGCTTAATTTAAGCAATGGAAATCATTGATCCAGTTGAGATTTCTTGTATAGTATACAGGGTGTTTCAGATAAATGCTTCAGAATTTCTAGGAGGGGTGCACCTAGACGGCACTTGCTGGTTTTAATCATATCTTAAAAGGTTACTTGTCAATTTCCACAGGAGATTATAAACCTCCTATGTCCACCTATAAAACCCCTTACTTTAGTTAGGGGTGCACTTCTGACACCCCATCCCCATGGGATTCTGAGTCGTACAGGTCTGCCTTGCCCCTCCTAGAAGTCCCGGAACACCCAGTAGGAATGCTTATGAAACAGGCTATTATTGTGTAGAGTAAGAAATCATAAGTGATAGAAGAAAAAAAAACCGTAGAGTAGAAACAGTAGTAGAGTAAGAATTCCTTTTGAATCGACCCCGGAAAATCGACATAAGCAGGGTTTCAGGCGATGAGTTGGCGCGTTATCCTTTTCTTTAGCAATTTCAGCTAAAGAATGCTTCATGACAAAACGCGACTCCAAGAATGCACCCACTAGCAACACTAGGCATAAAATTCGGCAGTGAAAAAATTTTTCAGTAAGACCGCCCTGATCTGTAGTCAGCGGTCACATGAGAGTGACCATCACTTGAAAACCAACTTCACATGACTGTGGTCTTTCCGGAAATCATCTTAGCCTCTCTTTAGGGTTATCACCACTCTTTAGGGTTAGGCCACTCTTTAGGGCTCACTCTTAACCACTGTCTCTCCTCTATGATCCCGAAAGAGATTGCCAGTATATAAGAACGATTACGAAAAATGCAATTATTGTGTAGAGTAAAAAAGCATGAGTGATAGAAGATTAAAACGTAAAAAAATTATGGAAATGATTGACTAATCAGCATTTGTAAGTTTACTGGAAACATCGCACTGGAACTTTGACTTGCATCATGTAAATTGGACTGATGTTGCTACCTTGTTCCTCATTGCACCGTAATGGTGAAGTGATTTGAATGTGGACTCCGACAACCTACTATCGATTCCCATTGGGTGACTTAAAACCTGAAGAAATGAATATACCTATAAATACCCTTAAAAATATGAATATAATTTACACAGAAAATATGAATTTAGTTTTGTTTATGGAGAGAAAGCCAAGTTATAAAACACAACTCGTTATTAGACTACCCTAGAGCATAGTATCCTTTATTCTTTTTAAAAACTCTTAAAAATAACAGCCCTCAATCTCCCCCATCATTTTCTGTCCTGCTCTATAAAAATATTATGTACCTAAATAATGTTTGTTCCTGACACACTAAAAGTTTAGAATGATCCGTCCTATAAACTTTAAGACTGTATTTAAATTCGATTAAAAGTCTACACTTCCTATAACCATCAAAATCGATCCCCAACTCTCCATCCATATCATTCAAACTTCACCCCACCTAAAGAAACCCTCATTTCCTTTGAGCTCTACTAAACAGAACATAAACATCGCGATGTCTCCCATAAAACCCCATAAATAAACCCTCCCTTCATCTCACCCGTGAAACAACTCTCTTCTAACGTTACTCCATAACAATAACTCGAAAAATAACTGCCTTTCCCTCCTCTTATTTCTCCCCTCAGCTGGACCGAATGTACAGCATTGTGGCGAAGCGGAAAATTCCGGAGCAAGAGAGGAGAAGAAGCTCCTTCACAGCAGAGAGGAGAAGAGAAGAGATCTTCAAGCCTTCCGTCAAAGAGGTGAGGATCTTGCTCCCCTCCGAGCCTTCTCTTTCTTTTCTCTTTGGAGGGGGGAATGGATATATGAATGGATAGAATGAGAATGGATATATTCAATCAGGAAAGGTCTTTTTCGTCTTTGATATGGTGTGTGTTCAATCATTTTGTAATCAGAGGGTCTTGCTCGCATTGTTCTGGGGTTTGAATGCGGAGTTGAGGGTGTGTGTCAGTAAGGAGGGGCTTTTTGGTGATTGAAGCTGATGGTATTGTGTGTTATATGAATGGTTTTTGGAGAGCTTCGTGTTCAATTTTGTGAGAGGGGATTTTTTTTCTCTTTGTATTTGAGAAATGTGAGAAAGGGAAGCTCGAGATTTAATATGAAAATGGAAGCTTTTAATTTTCTTGATACCTATTGTATAGGTTTTTTATCTTCTAATTAATCAGAGAAGTGAAATGTATTCTGTAATTTTTGAAGATAGTGCATTTAATATTGTTAAACAGTTGGATGTTGTTTGAGGAAGGTACTGCTCAGCAAACGATAGTAAAAGGGTCACTTTATTTTTACAGACTTTGCACGGCTGATAGTTGGGTAACCGGTAATAGTTCGGGGTCTTGCTTCCATGTACAAGCAAATGTCTCTTCCTCTTTCGATCAACTGCCCCTCAACTTCCACCTGTCTTCCCTCCGAAATACTAGTTCCAGCGTTGTCAAAATCACGTGACCCTTTTACTATCGTTGGTTTAGCAGTATATGTTTTATGGTGTTAATAAATAGCACACGTAAGATACTTTCATAATTGCTGCTGTCATAATTTTCTGCAAAAAAAGCGAGGCAGTGTTCATGTGTTTTTATCAAGGGCCTAGTGGTCATTAGAAGACGTACACAATAAATTACTTAGAAAACATCCCTACCAATCCTATTTTTTTATGTAATAGTCGTGAGTGATTCTTAAAGTAAATTTTGAAATTTAATTTTAAAAAATGTATTTTTTTGTAAATATCTAAGGATCTGAAAAAGAATTCGCATTTTGAAAAAAAAAACGCGCTAAGGGGGCATCCATAAATTACGTGAGGCGTTTTTTCCAAAATCTGGACCCCCCTCCCCCCTTGGTGAGATTTAGTGAGATTTTGCTAGACCCCCCCTCCCCCCAAGTGAGATTTACCTATAACTTTTTAAAAGTAATTTGCAGTATCTTCTCTGTTTCTCATACTTAACAAAAGAAAATCGCATGATTTCCAACGTAAAAAGTTGACGTGAGATTTTAATTGACCCCCTTGGTGAGATTTGGTGAGATTTTTCCAAACCCCTCCCCCCCTTTTTGACCTCACGTAATTTATGGATGACCCCTAACATCATACAGTTTTTGAAAGATAATAAAAAATCATCGTATGAGAAAGGTCACTATTGTGGATCTCATAATATGATAATGTCCCCAACCTTTATTCTCTTCTGACTGACTAATGCTTTAAACGTCATTGATGGCTTCATTCATGAAAGATTCTTTGTGAGGCTCTTACAGCATCGTTTCTGTCTTTTTTCATCTCACTATTATGACACATTTTTGTCCATTCTGAGAGTCTGATCAAAGAAGAGCTTCTTTTGTACGTATAGTAGCCATTTTTTAGGGTTTCCACATTCGCTCTGTTTTTATCACCATGGTTGAAAAGCGAATTCCTTTACTTTTACTAAGAGAAGAATTTTCGTGTCGGCCAAAACACCATTATCATTCAAAAAACACCACATTTTAAAGGAAATATTTCTATTCTTAATATGTATAAAAAACTAATAGACGTTCTCTAGCAAAATTATTCAAAGTTTAACAGAGATCTTGTTAAAAGTTGGCCTCTTCTTAATATAGTATTACATGTTTTAAAGCCAATGAAAAAAGCTTTTTAAGTTTCAACATGGATTTATATTAATTTTCAAGTATATCATTTTTTCTTCCTCCAATGAATAAAACCGAGATAGGAATTCTAAGTAAATCAAAGAAAGAGTTTGTATTAGCTTTTGCGGCAAATATGTTATAGATAACTGGAAAAGGGTATACATGCCATAAACGATATCTCCGTCTCTTCAATCTTCGTGTTTTTCTTAAACGTAGAAAATTATTTCCACCTATTTTTGAGCTTAAAAAAACATATATACATGAACCAGATCCCCAATAAAACCGGCATTGCATTAATTTTTAGCATTGATAAAATAATTCATCCTTGATTAATTACCGATGATTATTTTTAACCCGAACAAAAATTCTTCTATTTTGCTAAACTGTTGATTGTTGAAAAATAATCAACACTAACCAAATTACTTAGGCCAAAGTCTGTTTATAAAATGTTTCAACCTTTTCCAAAAACTCATCAATACTTTAAATGCAACTAAATTAAGAAAACACAGAGAGATGTCATACCATTTCTCAAACATAAATACATTATTTAAAATCCCATCGTTGACATTCCGATCCTTTCCAAGAACTCAGTTTCAGAGTTTCTTATTTCTCCTTCCATTACAATAAAATGGATACATATTATGGCATGCTCGTAACATACAAAAAAACGGAAACAGTTTAAATTTCCGCTCACAAAACTGGTGTTAAACAAACTGTGAAAAAAATAACAGATTTTATGCTCTTATTGAAATTTCTACGTGTTCTTCTGAGTGCAAATCGAGCAATGAAACGATCTTAGAGCGAACCTCTGCTATTGGTATTCCCAGCCTACTCCAAAACCGGCATGTCTCAAAATACGTGACAAGGGTATTTCTTTAGGATTGCGAGTTTTAAATTCCTCGGGATACCTTGTTTAGAACGAAAGCACAGTGAATTGGGTTTCGTTACATAGAATTCGCAAATTGATTCTTTAAATTCTGTCTTCCATTTTGGTGAAATTTAGAATAAAGATTGAGGGGGGAGGTTTACGAAATAGGAAGGGGGCATTTTGGAGAAAAACTCTGGACTAAATTGATTGTTTGGTTGGATCATGCATAATTTTGGAGAAATAGGTGCCCAAGCATAATTTTTCAATTCTAATGTAATGATTAGAAAAAAAATGAAAAAATACTAATACATTGTAAATTTTAAGCCTAAAAAGAATGTTTTTTAAAATATTGAAATAAATAGTATCATTGTTATTTACAAAAATAAAGTACCCAAAGTTTGAAAGTCGTTTTTTTAATATTTGTAGTATAATAATTGAAAAAAATATTATGCGCCCATGGGCAAATTTAAACTAAATTTAACTTTTGAAATTCCTTTAACACTAGTCATATTTACATAGCTTTTAACCTTAAAAATATCTTTACAAAAATATTTATCCTTTTTTAATAATAAAAAAAGTTTAAAAAAGAAAAACCATTAATTTTTATTCTCATAAGTAGAAACATGAGGAGTAATTACGGTTGAAGTAAAAATTATATTTTAAGTTGTCAAACACAATGTAAACACAGTAATGTAATTCTGCACATCATATGTTTCCCAAAGAGTACAATACTGACTCTTTGATATAGCCTATGGTTTAAACGAATTTGACAAAGCTGTAAGTTAACTATTTGCTTTAAGTAACTGTAAGTTAATTATTCAGCGTCTTTTCTGGGTTAAAAAAATGATACGGCTGTATGGATCTATATATAAATTTCACACCAGAACTTATCTGATTAATTCATTCAATAACTCAATTAAATTTAACCTCTTGTCCCCCGACACAAAATAAAATGCACAAACTTGCAATGCTTTTTGAACAGTTACAAGTTACACATTCGTTTATTTTTCTCCTTGCATACTTCAATATAACTTCTCCTAAAGTCACCAGTAAACAATATTAAATTGAGATTCATCTCTCGGTCCAGTTATTTTAGTCAGCAGTTTTAAAAGTAAATCTCGTTAAATCTGTGGGTCTGAAAGTCCTGAGGTCGGTCATGGTGCAGTTTACTTTGGGTCCAGGTGTCTGGAGACTATTTCCCTCCCCTTCAGATGCATGTCAAAATTGTGGAGGTGGCGATAGATGGTGGCGGCATCTATCATCCGAGGCTTAAGTCGGACTCCTGCTTTACATGGGCCTCACTATCTCAAGAGCCGCACCCCCTTTGCCTTAAATCCTGTACGCTCTGCGGATGGAGCTTGGATATTCCAAGTGGCATTAGAAACAACAACAACAAAGTAAATTTAAATGAATTAATATAATGTGGATGTAACAAAAAAAATCTCTATACCCCCTACAGATCAATGGCAAGCTGCACGCGGTGCAAGACGAGCTGCACGAGATCTCCCGCAAACTGGAGGTGATGTCGCTGCCAGGGTACGTGCACCCCCCTGAGTACGCCCCCGCCCCCGCCTTCCAGAAGGCCCTCCACCACCGCATGGAGGAGCTTAAGGAGGAGTTTGTGGAGCTCATCACCGAGCTCAGAAAGCGGAAGACGGTGGCCGGAGGCATCGCCATCGATTTAGAGGTAACCGGAAGGGGGGGACTTGATTCTGTGTTTGGAATCGAGTTATATGTTGGATTTAGAGAGAGAGTTCGATGGATTTGCGGTTTCGGATGGTCGGGCTAAAAATTTTAAGATAAATTGTGAGAGAGTTTATAGGGAGCTTATTTAATGTAAAGTGGTTTCTGAAATGGCCACTACTGCTGAGATGAGATAAAATAAGATGGAAACTGCCACCACACGGAATATCGATCTTCAAGTTAACACTCCAAAATCGCACAAGTAGAAGATCATGGTTGAGAGTATCATGGGATCTTGGAACTTATTCTACCAGAACTAAGTTACGACCAGTATTACTAAAAAAAAATTTCCAACTATAAAAAATAGACTTTCTTGCCGTCACTAAGTCACAAATTTCAAAATAACACAACTTCTAACCGGACATGGTAGCCTTAAAAAATACCTTAACAGATTAAATTTATGCCCTAACACTTCTTGTGACTGCAGTGTCGGAGGTGACGAGGATGTGGAACATGTTATTTTTCACTGTTTGAAATTCGTCACACAGAGTAATACTCTGAAACTTTCTCTGAAAGAACTTGACCTTAAGTGGCCTCCTGCTCTTCATAGTTTAGTGTCTTCTAAATGTGCATTTGATTTTTTTACTAAATTTATTAAGGGGACTCAGTACCAAAAACATTTTTTACTCTATTAACAGGATTTTATTATCTTTTTAGGTGTTAGATTATGTATTTACTTTATACTAATTCATATTTAGCACAAAAAGCAAATTCAAAAATTTATTTATTTCAAAAATTTAAAAAAAGTGGCCAAAATTACCATATTTCAAAATGCTACTCCTCCTTTAATATACACTCTTTTCACTTGATATTTTTTCTGAACATAAATCAACCATATATTGTTAGCTCCACGCATGGAAATTTAAATATCTACAAGGGTTTCGGAAAAATAAAAGAAAATCTGAAATTTGACATTTTTTTTTTAAAAATATGCTAAGTTTCTACTTTCTTGCTTTATAAAAAATTTTGTAATAAATATATTTTAAAATCCATGCGTAGAGGTGTTTAACATACATTACTGATAATGACTACCAAGTTTTAAGTGATTTGGACAATTAGAAAAAAATCCTTAGGATTTTAAACGATAAAAACCTTGTTTTACGAAAAACCCGTTTAAAGGTTTAAATCTATACTTCAGTAAGCCTATCTTTGGGTCATGAAAACCTCTCAATTCTTATATTTAAAAACCTCATGTCATTTATTTCTAAGGGTAGTATCTTCATTTTTATGGCGAAATCTCAAATTCGAAATTTTGACTAAATTTTTGGTACTGAGTCCCCTTAATGATACGTATAAACCTTTTTAACATTATAAACATTTGTCAACTTGTTACCTTGTAGTTTTACTATGTATTTTTACTTACCTCTGTAAGCCCCGTATGATACTTGGATCCGTATATACGGGGAACTTTTTGTGTGTTTAATAAAAAAACCATGCTAGATTGTACAGAACAAAGAGTTAAATTCAGTCATACATAAGATGGCAAGCGTGGTTAGGAAAGGAGAGGTAACTATAATAAGTACGATCAGAAAGACATTTTTAAGTAGCACCCCTTAAAATATTTCGTTTATGCTTCCCCGCCTTAACCTTTTTACCATCTAAACATGTCATTTTTTTCAATTTGAACCATGCTTATGCAAGATAATACAAAAATTAAGTACAAAGAGTTAAATATAGTAAATCTTTAGAGATTCTTGCATTTGTATAAAATTTGAACAAAGAAATCTGAAAACTCACTTGATTATCTTTAACAATGAAATCAAGCCCAACCCACATCCCAATAGTTTAATCAAGTGATAGAATAAGCGTCAACTCAAACTCTCAAGCGTCGCCTCCAGCCATGGACCGGTTTCGTCCTTGTTAGGACTCAATCCTTATTATACCCATCCTTATTACACAATCCTTATTATACCCAAGCTTATTATACCCATCAGAATGAATCCTAACACGGACGAAACCGGCCCATGGCTGGAGGCGACGCTTGATAGTTGGAGTTTACACTTACCGCTTTACACTTGTCCGCTAACCAGCGATTATGGTGAAATACTCCCTTCAAGGGATAGAATGTTATAAAAAGCGTAATTGTGAGTTTTTTAAAACAAATCTTGAGCATTTTCAGTCAATTATTTTAAGACAATTTTAGACTGCATAAAATATTTATTTGGTTTTCTCTTAAATTTATTTCGATACTTTTTTTTCAGTTAAGGTTGCCTGTTTTCGTTTTCATCATTTTATTCCTTATCACAAACAACAAAAAGACTAAAAATCTAGAAACATACAGAAAAATGATTCAATACATAAAAAGAATTTCAAAGAGACCATTAATTTTTATGTGATTTTTTAATATTGTAATTTTTATTTGATATTATTGATATTATTTATTGTATATTTATTGATTAATTTTTATATATTGTAAGCAAGTGTTTTAAAATATTAATATGTCAGATTACGATGTGCTTTCATTTATTAACTAAACTTTTTTTAAATGTTTTAATTTGGTTATTATATACCCATCAGAAAATGTTCAATCACTTTATCTGCAAATAATTATTTTTATTTAATGAAGGACTGTATTTTAAATACTAACTGTGAATTGAACTTTTATTTTTGCTGCGCTGGGACAAATGAAGCTTCAGGTAATTTAATTATTTTGGTTTTATTTGTGTGGAAAATAAACTTTCAATTGGTGATAATGAAAGAAATCAATTTTAATTGCATGCAACGCTGAATGGATGTTTTTCTTTTAAGAGTTATTTTGCAAGGTAATACGATTTTGGTTATGTAATATGATTAAGAAGCTTTCAAACTGAAAGCAATTAAAATTAATTACCTTTGATTAATTGCAAACATTGAATAAAACATATTCTGCTTTTATCCATTAATCCAATGAACATAAAAATACTATAAGAGAGGAAAATACATGCAATAATTAAACATTTTATATTTTTCTGCTTAATAAATTGAAACGAACAATTTGTTTTCCAGAATAACAAATTAGTATCTTTCAATTGTATAAATGATGGTTGAATATTTTACCTGTTGTTTTGAAACACTCTAAAAATTTAATAAGTGGCAGATATTGATGATTTCTTATATTCATATTGGATAGAGGGGGATCCAGTAAAAAACTATTTAATGTTAGCTTCAATAATAATTAGTAACTGTAAGGGTAATTATAGTTCTTTTTAATATGATATCAATATTTATGTTAAATTGCACTGAATATTTTTTCATAAGAATTCCTAAGCATTTTGATGAGTATTTTTATTCCTTAAAGTAGCCATTCTCCCAATTTATGTCAATTGTTTTTAATGAAGGAATGCTTAAGCTATCAAGTGCGACACAAGGGAGTGTGGTTCAAAATTTATGTGATATTATTCTTTAAAAATTAAAATTTTTATTTAGCATTAGGTTTTTCCAACAATGATAATAAAGTTCGCCTAAGTTTAGAAAAACTCCATAAGTAGAAATTTATATTTTTATGACTTCCTTTTAACTTAGAGTCTTCCCTCAAACTAAAAGAATCTTACATTTATTTTAGAACGAAGAGTGTGAAAGATAAAAATTTGAAATGTTAAAAGTGGGTTCCTTTTATAACTTTCGATCGTAGGAAGACAACGAGACAGGATGAGGTTGACAAGGTGATAAATACTTGGTTTTATTTATTGAAGAGGATTCTACAGATATTTGATAAATAAAACTTTGACCAACGAAAAGAGAAATACGACAAATGAGAATTCATTATGCCCAGAATATTTGCGAATAGCCCCGTATATGCCTATAATTTACAATCCACCATATAAATGTTGATTATCAACGATTTTAAAAAGTACCATGCATGAAATCAACATTATAATCGGAATACTCCCTAATTAACAAATCGATACATAATAATTCAAAAGGAGGATATTCATTAATAAAAACCCTTTAATTTGTACCTATTAATGAAATGAATGTCATGTAGGACGCACACTACGACCACGACTTGGACGGACAGTTGCGGCGTCCACGGCTGGGGACCGGGAGTGGCGGCGGGGGTCGGCGGCCCAGCCTCACGGCGCTGACCACCCTGCTGTCGACGTCGCGGCCGCTGCTCACCCAGTACACCCAGCCGACCCTCTACGACGTTCCTTCCGACCCCGACCTCCGCGCCACCCCCGAGCAGCGACGCGCCCTGATCGCCAGGAGCAACGAGGTATAGCTATAGATGATTGATATTAATAACACCATTTGCTCTGAAAAGAAGAGTTCTTCACCAGTAACCGCTGGTTAGAGGAATGTGTGAGAAAACTCCAGCTGTCAAGCGTCGCCTCCAACCGTGGACCGGTTTCTCCCTGGTTGGGGCTCATCAGCACGGTATAGGAAGGTAACGCAAGTGAGCGGAGGGAGAGCTTTTATTCTAGCCGACTATAACGGAAAAAGTGGTGACCATTGATCAGTCCTCCACTATCTGCCGGAATGAACTGCGCATTCCCTAGAACAGATTTAATTAATTTAATTTAGTGGATGACTGTCAATGGTCACCACTTTTTCCGTTATAGTCGGCTAGACTAAAAGCTCTCCCTCAGCTCTCTTGCGTTGCCTTCCTATACCGTGCTGATGAGCCCTAACCAGGGCGAAACCGGTCCACGGTTGGAGGCGAAGCTTGGGAGCTGGAGGTTTCTCACCCTTTTGCTCTGGTATCTATTCTATCTAGTAATAACTGTTTCTTTCTCTGCTGTTTTTTACTGTATATCCGCTAGAAATTTTTTTCTTTTTTCTTGCACTACAAAACAAATAGCTATTATCCCCTTTTTACTGATATACTCTACGTAATAATAACTGTTAGAACTTAAATGTTCAACTCTAACTACGAGTTTTGTTATTAACCTTTTTTTTCTGTTCTACTTTATCTAGTAATTATTAATCGATCTAGTTACTTTAGGGAAATAGGGAATGTTAACTTTCAATGGGGAATACTTTTTCGAGATAAAAGGTTTTCAAGGTATCAAAGTTCGAAATAACGAGAGTATATTGTATGACTCTTTCTTTTCTTTTACTTTTCTACTCACTACATGCTGATGTTATTCCCATACTGTTCTACTATACATACATTCTACACAATTATGCAAACACGTATTTTTTTTCTTAACGCATTTCCAGCTCACGACAAATTGGTTTACCACCGATTTATTTCCCCTAAATGTGGAAGGAAATGGCTTTTTTTGAAGCATCATGCGCTTAGGGAAGCTCATTTGCAAAAACTCTCTTACCATAACTCTCAAAACAGCCTCATTAAGAAAGATGCTTTAAGCGAAGTGACTTAAAATTTTATCGAGCTCTTAAGTAGTGCTGACACATGCATTAAGTTTTTGGCTTCTTCTTCTAGAAAAGAAAGTGATTAATGCTGTTGGTAATTAACTCAAAACCTTTTTTTTGCTTTAATGAGTGTAAAATTAAAGATTTTTTGACTGAGCAGTTAAAAAAAGTTTTCCTCGAAAAAATGAAAGGATAATAGTGAATTTAATTTTCCGATTAAAGATGAACCGTATGGGTAATGATTTTTTTCATCTTTAAGTTTTAAAAGGGTGGTATTTTCATCAAACCTATTAAATCGTATAATTATTTTCAATCATAAGGAGTTTATGAAGAAAAGGGTATTTCACTCAAAAAACTAAAAATATTTTCAAGAATGTTTGTTTTTTATTTCAAAAATTTGAAAGGAAATCACTCTTTTTTTACTCTACACGCTTTTATATTAAACTATTGTAATTTAAACTTAAGTAACCTTTTCTTAACACCATCATGTTTGTATTATTTTCTCATTAAATGGGATACACAAAAACGAAAGTGTTTCATTATCACTATTTTGAAAGGTGATAATTCCTAGATAGCCATAAGATACTTTGTCTCATCTATTATGAAAAAATTAAATTATTTGACCCAATTTTCAAGGTAAACAGTGATTTAAACTTTTTAATATTGATATTTTCTATGTTGAAGGTACTTTCTTATTCCTTAACAATCACACACGTCACACACATATTCCATTCAACATTTTACACATTGTACTTTAATTTGTGAAGTATTAATTTTAAAAAATAAAATGTTATTGTTTTAGTAATAAAGTTAAAAAATAAATAATTTTATTCAAAACCCACAAACTTATTATCTTATGATCCTTAAACTTTTATAGCATCATTTTTCGTATTTTTGTGTACATAATATGTTTATGTACACAATTTTTTATGTTGTGTTAATTATATTTAATTAAATTATAAAGATATAGGTATTTCGCTTTGATGACTAGAAATAAATCCTAGTATTTTACATCTTTGCAATTTTCTTTAAATTTGTTTCAACATTTACTATAAAATATAAAATTACGTAATTTTATTCAAAACAAAAAATTTCAGGTTCATAATTATTTATAAACAGAGTATGTATTATTTTATAGGATTATTTTTTCACAAATTAGAAAAATAATAAAATTTTTAAATACAAACACTTTTTAAAACAAAAATTTAAAAAAAGTATCGAAACAATACTTTTAAAACTTAATTTATGAAATCGATAATGGTATTTAGTAGATATTTCTGAAAAAATCTTGTATTTCTCGGAATTGAGAGTCTTTAGTAATGGAGAGGAAAGTTATTTAAGCTCTTTCAGTTCATTGAGATCATAGTAGATGGCAGTGTTAACGAATAATTTTTCCTCACATATAAATAATGGCAAAGTGATTACCCAATATTTCTTAACTAGAAACAGGTTAGAAAATAGGGATGTAACCAAGGAAGATTATTTTGGGATATAACCTTCCCCACTGAACCTCAGACGTTTTCTAAAGCTACCTAATACCCCCACCTTATATAACCCTCCAAAAATGTTTTCTGGATACGCCACTATGTGAAAGTGATTTTTAAAAATGAAAGTTTGAATTTCAGTTTATTTTTAAGTTTAATACAGTTATTTTAACGTTATTACTTCATGTTTTCCCTTTCCTAAATAAGTTTTTGATCAAGTATTAAACAAATTTATGTTACACTAAATAAATTTAATTTTTTGTTCATGTTATTATTATTAATAAATAACCTATAGGTTTTTAACATAAAATTGAGGATTGTATAACCTTGAACTATTATTATTCCAATTTCTCTTACTTTTAACCTCAAAGATTATTTTACTTTTTGTTATTATTCTCGTTCGGTAATTTGCTCTTTATCGAGAAATTTTTAGAGAAAAATTATTTAAAAAAAAATTGAGTTTTAACTTTTTATTGAACTCTATTAAAAGAGTAATTTAAAAATATTTGAACAAAAGTTCATGAATATGTTTTCTGATAGTATACACACTATTAGTCGAGATAATAATTCTTTTACCACAATTTAAAACTGATAAAAATAGGTTGGGTATGGGTATTAAATGTGTATATTACTGTAATATATTAAAACTAAACTTAAGATATTTTGCGTTTGAACATATCGATTTATAATATCGACGTTTCTTTCCAACATTGGCATATTTCTAACTTAATATAAACTGCCATTATCATAGTCACTTTCATTATAATGATATCACAAGAGATTTATTTTATCTATTAACTCAGATAGGCCTTTTATAAAATATTAAGTAACTTCAAATACCTTTCCTTGTGATTCACTGTATTGGAAACGAAATAATGGCATAACGTTCCAAAGATAATAAGAAACCGCATACTACTGATGCATTTCCTAAATATAGTTACATTTTCGATACATGAGAAGACAATGTAGCTGCAATCGCATAGAAAAATGATTATCTCCGTAAAGATTCACAATAGAAATAAAGTTTTCATGTCTTTGGGAACTGTTGCAATGACGTTTTTACGAACGTAAGGTTTACGCACTGTATTTATGAGAATATATATTTATCAGTTGATGACCTGTGTGTTTAGTAACGTGATGTAAAATCTCAAGTTTTTAGTTTAATATTGATAGGATATAGATTTTTCTTTTTTTATTACTGCACTTATCAAGTAGCAGATGCCCAAATGAAAAACTACATTTCTGACATCATGGGGGGAAAGTTACAGAAATAATAGATTTTACTTGTGAGATGCGGTTTTATTCAAATAAGATATTTTTATACTTCTTGAAATAGTTTATCATACGAATACTTTTACTCTTCGATCTAATGGAATAGTCACAGAAATAATATATTTTACTTGGGATTTTTAAAATTCAAACAACTAGGGGGCTATTGCCCCCTGCTCGCTATCGCTCGCCAACCCCCGGGAACTGCTGACGCAGTTCCACTAGGATTGCTTCGCAATCCTGTGCTCGCTACGCTCGCTTATGCCATACGCTGGTACAGCCTAGCTGAGTTTCATTACCAACTAAATTTATTGGTTAAAATAGAGTTTTACAAATAGTAATATGCAGCAGGGGAACATTAAATATGTGTATGAAAAATATGAATACAGTGTTTATTAAATTCATGGGTACTGTTGCATTAGCCAAGAAAAGCCACCATATATCAGCCAAAAAAATATATCAGATGAGTACTATTAACATGTATATGTTATACTTAAAAGTTGATATAGGTGCTTTTACTTACCTCATTATTTAATCACTCCTCTAAAACTTCTTTGTAAACACAATTGTAAATACTCCTGCTTAGAGATACGACCGTCACAGATTGGAAAAATAATTTCTAGCTCTACTTAAATCCATCTTTAGATTGCTTTTAAATTTACGAAACGTAAACAAAACAAACCAACCGTTGACAACGGGAGAAAACAAATACCCCCAAATTTGAGCGTCACGTAAGAGAAATATATTCAAACAATGATTTTTTTATTCTTCTTGAAATCAAACAATTATTTGATGGTTTCGCTAACTTTTTTCTTTCATAATGATTCCTTCCATGTAACGATTAAAAGTCGACTTTCGAAAGATAAAAGAATGTGCGAATTCCTTAAACTCGTGTGGCAACATTTGTTAGTGAAGAATGTGCTTTGTATTTATAACTTGGCAACGAAGATTGAAACTATTCCATTCTTTCAGGAATGCTATCTCTCCCGAAGCGTTGGGTCCTTTCGACGTGAAGCATTTTAAAAAGCTGAAAGCAATCCAAATGAAAATCAGCGGAAAATGGATCCCATTTTTCCGTTTCATTTCCTATTCTTCAGCACAACAAATGGTTTTATGCGTTTTGAAGATCATCGATTTTCGCCTACAGGAGTTTTTTTTTACTTCAAGTCTTTTACTTTCCGTAACTTCGTCAAGAATGTGCAACTTCTTCTATAGAAAGAAAACGTCGGAACTGCGGGAACTGAAGTGAGTCAAACATGTTATGCTCAAGATTTGTTCTAAGGCAAACATTTCTTTTTAAGGGTTTTTCTCATTCACGGCGTTGACAACACTTTCTAAGTACTTTTATCAGAGGACTTGTAGTAACTTCCCTTCTTTCCAAAGAGGGTCCTTAAAAGTTGCGAAGAAAACTTTGCTTGATGGAGTCTTGTTATGAAGACATTTTCAACGCTGGTGTTTGAGTGTATTGTGAAAAGAATTGAACACGAGAGTTCGTTTATTACCATGGTTACCTGTAAGTTTTTTAGGTTTAAAAATAGCCTAATTATGCGGCTTTTTTTTTAGAGAAAATTGGGTTCAATCTAGTGTTGAATTGCACGGAAGATACTTAAAAACTAAAACAACATATTAACTGTTGAAAAATTGTTTAATGGCATCGAAAAGAGTGTACTTATTTTGTTCCAACTAAAATTGGAATTACATTCAAAAATTTAATTATAATTGTTAAATATTTCTTAATTAAATTTTAAACTTTAAAGCACATTTTATTCCATGATGATGTTGAAGATGCAAAAAGCAAAATGTAAATCTAGAAGCTTAAATAAGTATTTTTTCAAAGTTGAGAACCAAGACACTTTGATTCTGAAAATTTTAAGTTACTTAGCTAATTTTGTTGAACATGGAAAAACTCAGCTTTCGGTATTTTAAAGTCGTTAAGAAATGTAAGAAGCTACACGAACTGCCACATTTTAAAAACCCCTTTCACTTTTAAGACCATTTCTGTCCTTAAAAATAATAATCCAAAATAGAGATGTTTTTCAAATATGAGACGATTTTAGCATCCTAATGTTAAAACTTAAGAATCAAATATTTAGAATTAATCATTTAGGAACTTAAGAACAAAAATGGTACACAGTCCTAGACATCAAAACTTTGAAATCCCCGACTGATAAGTCTTTCACTTTTATTCACACTTTTATTGACTTGATCTTTCAAAGCATCTTTATTTATTTTTAAAAGCAAAATTTTATTATTTATTCATTGAAATATACACTGTTAAGCAGTTAAAACTGTTAAGAGTTAAACTGTTAAAAAACATCCAGTTTGGTGAAAGGTTGGGCTGTTTCACCACAAACTTGGTTCAAATTTAGCTTCAACCTGAGGTTTAAAACAGGTTTAACCAAATTTTCGGTGCTTTCAAGTGAAAACACGGAATACTTGGTGAAACCAGTTATCGAACCTTAGGTTGCAGCTAAATTTGAACCTGTTTGTGGTAAAAGGTTGAACTTTTTTTAACAGTGTAATTTTAAATAAGTGAAATGTTTTTCTTAACTAACTGCTATCGGACTAACTGATAGAAGTCAATTAATAATATTATATCTAAAAAAATACTCAAATAATAATAAATAATAATAATAATAATAATAATAATAATAATAATAATAATAATAATAATAATAATAATAATAATAATAATAATAATAATAATAATAATAATAATAATAATAATAATAATAATAATAATAATAATAATAATAATAATAATAATAATAATAATAATAATAATAATAATAATAATAATAATAATAATAATAATAATAATAATAATAATAATAATAATAATAATAATAATAATAATAATAATAATAATAATAATAATAATAATAATAATAATAATAATAATAATAATAATAATAATAATAATAATAATAATAATAATAATAATAATTTATTTTCCATAGTGTTCAATTATTGATAAACCACCACTTTAGTTATCTGCTGTGCTGTGGTGGTGGTGGCAACCTGAAAGAAAAAATACTACTAGAAAAAAAATTGGCTATACAATAAATTCATTAGTACATAAAAAAGTATAAAACTCAACTATAAAACATATCAAACAAATACTCTGCAAACCAACAAAAATAAACGAAGAAAAATTTATAACATAATTATATTTAAAAAACAATAAATGATCTATTGACGAAATATACAAAAATTATTTGTAATATGCATAAGAACTATTTTGTGTCGGTGATTTTTTAACTATATTCAGTTATACTACCAAATTAAGTTTTAGTTTAATAATCACTACGTTATGCAATTTATTCATTATTTGTGACAATTTTAAAAAGTGAAATGTAATGTTGTTTTAACATTTACAGAAATGAAGAAAACTGTAGAGGACAATTTGTGTGTACGACGTGAAACTTGTTGATACTAGTTGTAGATAATATGTTTAAATTAAAAGAGGATAAATTTATAAGGTTTAGAAAGGTTTAGAGTATGTTAATTAATTTTTACTTTTTTACTTATCGATTGTGAAGCTAAAATCGGAAAATGTAGATTTCTGATTTTAACAAAAATGCAGAGAAAATTAGCTGTTTGATGGTTTGTACAGTAGAAATTTTAGGTAGATATAATGCTGCTCAATTTTGAGTGACAATCAATCAGTTGTGCACCAAAAAAGTCAAAAATAATCTATTTAATATTTTTTGAATATTTTAGAACTAGGTGTAAAAGTAAAATAAATCAAAATGATCTAAAAATATTATAGATTTCGAATAGTTTTCATTCTAAAAAATTAAGTGATAAATTACACTGTTCAACAATGAAAAAATTTCCTTGATGAAAATAGTCATTTATTATAGATTTTGGGTCGCTGAATACGAAAATCACCATTAAAATTCTCAATTGATTCAGGATTTTCGGGGATCAGCCCCTCCCCCTTTTTACGTTTTTCGACGACTTTACAACTTTAAACACGATTTTCAGGGTCAAAAAGCATTGCTTTAGTCTTAAAATTGCCCCCCAGGTGACAAGAAAAGTTCAAATTAATAAAATATGATAAATTTATAACAAATGGATAGGTTTAAGGGGTAATTACCCCCTAAAAATGCAAAAAATTAGCTAAAAATTATAGAGGTTTGTATACGCTATTTCCCTCCTTATTTTTTAAGCAATTCACGTTTGAAGGGTCCTAACCCTACCCCAAGGACCCAAATTTGATGGCAATATGCATCAGCAATAATTTCTACTAAAAGCGGTTGAGGGGAGAGCGTCCCCAAAGCACCCACGGAAGGGTTCAATGCCGCACTTAGAGTTAAACTGTTCTGTACCAAAAAAAATTTAAGCCACTAACTGAATTTCAGCTGATTCTTGTAAAATGATCTGCTGAATTCAAATATGACACCCATTTTCCTCCATCGCCCTCAGTTTTTTAAGAGGATGCCCCCTAATTGCTATCCACAGCCGTGCATCTATTAACATCTTGAAACATGGAATCCTCACTCCCTAAAACCGGTCAGTTTTTAAAGAACTGAAGAGTTTCTACTTAGGATAGACCCAAAATATAAGAAAAACGTCATTTGGAATCTTTTCAAAATCATCAATATTAATTCCTGAGCTCGCGAGAGCCTTCGCGATTCTGAAAGTCTTTCCGTGGGGGCTTCTGTGAGGCTAACACCTGAGCCGCTTTTAGTAAAAATTATTGCTGCATATTGTCATCAAATTTGGGTCTTTGGGGAATGGTTAGGACACTTCAAACGGGAATTGCATAAAAAATAAGAGGAAAAAAAATAGCGTATAGAAACCTCTATAATTTTTAGCTATTTTTTGTATTTTTAGGGGGTTAATTACCCCTTAAACCTATCCATTTGTTATAAATTTATCATATTTTATTAGTTTGAACATTTCTTGTTACCTGGGGTGCAATTTGAAGACTAAAACAATGCTTTTTGACCTTGAAAATCGAGTTTAAAGTTATAAAGTCGTCGAAAAATGTAAAAAGGGGGAGGGGCTGTTCCCCGAAAATCCTGAGTCAATTGAAAATTTTAATGGTGATTTTCGTATTCAGCGACCCAAAATCTATAAGAAATGACTATTTTCATCAAGGAAAAAATTTTGAAGGTCAAATTTGTTGAACAGTGTTATTTGTTGAAGTTTACTAATGATTCTCAACTGAAAGATATTAGTCAGCAATTCTTGGAACATTTTGCAAAACTCCTCTGTAAGTTTCAAATAATGGTATTTTTATTGCTTATCATATTTTTAAAATTTAAAAATAAGGAATTTTACTTATTTCAATCAGTGTGATTTATTGAGAAAAATCAAAGTATATCTATTAAAAACATTCCATTCTAAAATATTGTTGCTTGAACATGGATCAAGACAAGGTTTAAGGTTTCATATTTATTACTAAACTTTGAGAGATATAATTGAAAAGTGAAAATATCAAGTTTATAGTTTTATTAAAAATATTCTAATATATTTTAATGTCGTTATAGAAAATACTTAGAATTATGATTTTTTTAAATGTTAGTTCTTCTGACAAATTTCTCACTTTTTAAGTTATATTTTTAAATTTAAAATTATTATAAATAGTAAAGAGGTGGTAATAAGATATTGCCTAGTAGAAATTAGAAACTTCAAAAAATAATTTGAAATGAAATTTCTTTTTAATATGTATGCTTTAGCTAAAGGTTAGAAGAACTACAATGGAGCAATGTTCTTTTTTCGCCTGGCGTATATAAAATCTCATGCGGAAAAAGTACTGTGAAAATAGACATCGAAAATATATCATATTTTTAGATATAATGAATTTATTCATCAAAAATTGTACTCAGAAGAACTGAGAAATTTTTAAATTTGAATTTCCTTATTAAGAAATAACAAGGAGCTGGAGACAACCAACGAATTTGTTCTATACACTACTAGCGGATAGCATTTTAAGGATAAACTGAAATTTTTTCTTTACAAAATCAAATTTTATTTAGGGTTAATGGAGATTAGTTTTTCAGCATTATTTTATGCTTTATATAAAAGGTTTCATAAGTACGACCTTGTGCTTTAAAATATAAGGATTTCAAAATTAATATTTTTATCCCACCATTTTTAAGAATGCTCACCTTCGTGATTTTTTAAAGTAAAAAAAGTTAGTTCAATACATTTGCATAAGAAATGTACTTCTGTAAATGAATTTTATTATCATTTCACACAAAAATTTACATAATACAGATATTTTACTTTACTTTTAAACTTTATTTCGCATTTTATTTTCAAATTTTCTTTAATGCAGCCAGTTTATGATAGTATATTTCTAGTCCTTAAATAAAGTTATGAGAAGTATCAGTATATCGTTCATGGGTTTCCTCAAAACTATACGAAAAAGAATTAACCCTGTCCAGTTATATGACATTTTCGACTGTTTGCATATTTTTAATGATACATCGTTATGGAGGCGAAGTCATATTTATACACCCAATAATTCTTGAACCTCACCCAAAGCAAGCTTTTATAAGATCCTTTTCATAATGTATTTCGATATATTGTCTGTTTTAACCGTTGAATGTTTTTGTGATCCTAACTTTGTGTGAAATGAAGTTTCAACGTATTGTGTTCAATGTGTTGTGTTTTTTGTGTTGTGATGTGTTTTACTGTTTTTTGGAAATATACTGCAAGACGCCAATGTACATATATTCTGCAAGGTAATTTGTTAATAAATGCTTCTTAGCTTGGGCTTTTGTAATGACGTTCAGACTTTTTGTTCACAAAATAACATAAAAACCGAAATTATAGTCAGTTATAAATTTGTTATAAAGATTTAAAAGGTTTTTTAAATACACCCTTTTTTATATCCCTGTTGTTCACATCCAACATAAATGCAATGAAAAGCTTTTTAAAATGATTAATGTTAGTTTCTGAATGTATTTCATTAGGCAGGTTGTTAAAAAAAGTAACGGAGAAATACTGAAAGTATTTTTTATAGAATTTTTGTGAGGGATAGGCAGGTGATAATATTTATGATTACGAAGATTGCATGAAACATTTTTGTTTTTTGCGGTCTAGTATAACTTACTAAGCCCAGTTTCTGTATAATTAACACACAAAAGTTGAGTTTGAAAACAATGGTGTCCAAATTCAAATTTAAAATATTTAAGTTCAAAACATTCGTTTTTTATTTAAATTTGTAAACATGAAAACGCACCTTAAAACATTTTTTTCTTTGAAGAAATCGTCATAAAAGCTACAATTCCCATGTTGTATTGTACCGTGGAGTTTTTGAGGGTTTCATAATTTCTGTGAATAATAATAATAAAAAAACCTTAATGTACTCTTCCAATTATTTTAAAATTAAAACAGTATAAAATAATATTGCTGACTGAGTGAATGTAGTTTGGGATAGGTGTGAAGGTTTGAGAAGGATCTCAACTTATCTCCTATTTTATCACACCTAAATGATTATTGTAGGTTTTTTAATCCATATAAAGCACTAGTTTAAATTTTAAGTTTCCCTGAAGAAAAATAACCTAAACCATCATAGTGCAACATTAAATATTCAAAGTCTTCGACGCATTTCATTTTTTGCAGGAAATAATATCAGTCATCAGTTTATTTTTTCCTACACATTCTCGTACATATTACGTTGTTTATAAATGTTAAAAATTGAATAAAAATCACTTTTTTTACTATTCGTATGGTGAATTATAACGTCTTAGAAAAATTTCAAATTTATGAATTTATAACTGCTAAACGGACTAGGTAAAAAACAAAATCTTCCAAAAAAAACCCTTGAAAGTTTCTTAAATTGTCTGGTATAGATCAACATATCTTTCAAGAATAAGGATAAAGAACACACATAGTGGCACGTGGAGGTTCTCACATAACTGGATCACGTAATCTGTTACAGCCAGACGAGATACAATAGATCAAACCCTTTTCTGTTTACAGACCTCATAAAAAACGTAAACACAACAATATCTTCTCGATTTAAAATTCATTTTAGTAAGCGAACTGGCCTATTTCTTAAATTCGTTCATCCTCTTAATAATTTCTCTCGGTGATAGGACAAAAACAAGAGATAAAGGCACTTATTACTGGGGACATAATACTTCTCACGGAGGCAGCTATCTTGATAAAAGGATGTCTTCCACTTAACTAACAATAACATGACGCGATAATGTTGCCAATCTTGTTTATTTAATCTAAGGTTTTATCAAAAAGAAAGCAAGCATAAGGGAGTCATAGTTTTTTTATGAATCAAATACCCCCATGAAAAAATACAATGAAAGAAGACTTAAGATAATGATCATTGCTACGAAAATCAAGTGAAAGGGATTATTATGAAACCCGAGGATTTAGGACACTGAGAGAAAAAATATTATTAGACTAATACCTTGTTTAGTAAGTTCTAGAGAAGTTCGAGATGAATTTTCTCAGTAGCACAATAGATTAAAAAAGTCAAAGTTAGTTAAATATTTTCCAAGGTTACCCGGCAACCTGGACGGAGATAAAAATGTGTGAATCTTCGGGTATCATCTTGAAAATTTGTTATCTGAAACAATATTATGGTTTCTTTTTGAAATATCATTTTTTTAAGCCAGCATAGATTTATTTCAAAAGTCCGTTTCACGGCTTTTATTTGGAACCAACGTGTCCTAGGGCCACGGAAGTAAGGTATATCCCTTCGGTATATCTCGGGTCAGTAAAAGTATTGTTGTCAACGTTATGAAGAATGCATCTAAAAATAATTCATGAAAATATCATGAATATTTGCAGAGCTATTAGCATGTGAAAATACCATTCTTTCAGGCCTCAAAAAAGAAAAAGTTCGGAAATTTGCAAGTTTCTTTGATTAAATTTTGCCTTCATTCAAAAACAAAAAAAACGCAAAACTACACAATAACACTGAAAAGTTTGCAAATTTAAGAACTTTTTCTTACTTGAGGCCTGAAAAAGTGCCATTTTCACATGCTAATATCTCCGCAAATATTCACGATATTTTCATGTAGTTTTTTTCAGCGAGCTCTTCATAACGTTGGCAACAATACTCTTACTGAGGTTTTTGCTCTTTTAGTTTTTCCTTTAATTTTTATAACTTTTCTATTTCCCCGCTAGGGGCGCTGTAAGTCATCCCACTTAATTTTCCAGGGTCGCTTACTTAGGGGTAGACTTTACTTGCGTGTCCCGAGGACACGTTGGTTTACAAATAAAAGCCGCGAAACGGACTTTTGAAACACCTTGTAGAATTATGAAATTAAATTCTAGAATTTATTTGTTGAATTATTTTATTTAAGTGATGAGACATTCATGCAAATTTCAAGAGGTTTTTTAGAGATACAGATAACACCAATTTGAAAGCAACACAATGCAAGTAGAAAAGTGACCTTACATGAACATTAGGGGCTTTGTTACTGAAGGACAGTTAGGGATATTTTTTTGTAGATGTTTTGAAATATAAGGGTTTTTTGTAACTGGATAGGTTATTCGATTTCAGTTCGTATAATATTTTTCCCTCAACTATAAATCCCTTTCTTATCTTGAAATTAAGTCTAGAAGAAAAAAAGAGTGAAAGATGATATTCCTTCATTTGAATTGTCTGTTTTTACAAGAGACTTGGAAGGAATCCAAGAAATTATTATCCCGTTAATCCCATACTTTAAAAGCATAGACCCAATTTGAATAACCTCTTATTCATGTTTAGATGATATTAAGAGTCAGGTTAGTACAATGTTATGCAATAATTATGTTTAGATAATCACTGAAAATGCTTTCAATATCAGCCTGAATATTTTCATTTATGGCTATGTTGAAATTCATGAAAGAGAAAAATATGTATAGATATCAACCCCTGACGTACGGCTTCGCGGTCAGATGCTCTAACCACTAGACCAGTACGTCGGCAATTTTTAATCTATAGGTGGATAAGCCCTTAAATTCTTTCAAAAATTGATAGAAATTACTTAAATAACCCGACTTAAAACCCATTTAAAGAATCGACTATGGCAAAAAACCTTCAAATGTCCTGTCTGGGATAAAAGTAAACAAGGAAGCACAAACTATCAGATATTCTGGTTTCGTTTTTTGACAGGCACAAACGTCCAAGACTCTTCAAAACCCAGAATCTTCCATAAACGAGTTAAAACCCGTTGTTTTCGGAACTCAACGTGATCGCTACGATTGCGACATGCACCTCTCAAGAAACAATCACTTCTCGAGAGCAGTGCAAACATCAACCGGAACCGGACGGTTCTGGCTTTTTCTTTCAAAAAAAATCCCCAACACGCTTTATTATCGCACATCTTAAGCAAACCGAGCGATCTTAACTCCACAGTTATAACACACCGAATCGACGATAATGTAATGCATTTTAAAAAAAGGGGGGAATCTCAAGCCTTATCTCAGGTGGCACCACCGATAAATCCGACCGGTAGCAAGCCGCCAGATCATTTCCCATAAAAGATAGGGAAGCAGAGCGAACGTAAATCCAGTCTTCCCCTTTCTATCTCACAATGACGACGCTTAAGGTTCTCATCATACTTCTATGTACGGTCAACGTGTCCTTCGGTGCTTCCTTAGTGTGCCCCAACAGCGAAAGCATCTTCCCATGCTCCTGCAAACGCGTGGCGTACGGACTCCACGTGGTCTGCGCGAACTTCAACACCAGTTCGAACCTCCTGAAGGCGTTCAGTATCTTGAGGGACTACCGCATGCACACAGTGCTCTTGCACGGACTCTACCTCCAGGACACCCTCCCCGAAGACCTTTTCACCGGGATGCAGATCAAAGAGATTCGAATTGAAAAGTCGAAGCTCAGGTTCCCGCAACCGGCCTTCAAAGGGCTGGACTCTTCTCTGAACGTGCTGAACGTGGCGCAGAAGTCCATGATCAAGAGCAACGACCGGTTCTCGCTGGCGCGGCTCACCAATCTGCACGAGCTGAACGTGGAAGGGAACAGGCTGGAGAGGGTGGAGGACAAGTGGCTGAACGAGAAGGTGCCCAATGTGGAAAAGATCGTGCTGGACTACAACGAGATCGGGGAGATGGAGGGCCAGGCCTTCGCCGGGCTCAAGCAGCTGAGGATCCTCTCCCTGGCAGAGAACAGGATCAAGAACATAAAGCGGTCCATGCTCCCTCGACCTGCTTTGCAGCTCACCAGGATTGATCTGAGGTAAGCACAAATTGGTCAGTTTCTATCTATTTGAATGCTTCATGCTTATCTAACACAGCATTTCAAACATTTGTATTTTGATTGCTGTAAAAAACTGCATTTCGGTTCAATTTCGTTAACGGTCCCTCTAAAACCGCCAAGCTCTTTCGGCCGCCAAAAATTAGGAATATGGCTAAATAATTTCAAGTTCATTGATTAAAATGTTCATTTATGTCCATAAAAACCGTTAAAATCCGTCGATATTTGAATACATATGGACGAAAAAGAGCAAAGTCACGGGAATGTAACCACAAGTCACACAATGTATCCACAAAGTCACGGGAATGTAAAGGAGAGTAGCGGTGAGGCACAGACGAGGTTGAGGGTTAGAACTTGTGGGTAGATGGTTCTAGTCCAATCCCACATACATGACGTTCAAAACAGTTTGGTGATATTAATCGGCCCCGGGATTGAACCTAATTTCCATCCCAGGGCCACTCTGTAAATAAAATTAAGAAACGTCCTTGGAAAACTGGGCAGTTGGGTTGCCCATATTTTCTAAGTAATTGTCTTAAAAAAGTAACAGGAACGTTACGGTATAATTTTTTAAACGTTTCTTAGAATTACTGGTATTTCTAAAAAACTTAAAATTCTGAGTAACACATCAAAATTTTTATCGTAACATTCCAATTAATTTTCTGGTACATTACTTCGAAAAAATGGGCTTCCCAGTTTTTACAAAGAACATTCCGGATTATTTTTTGAGTTCATATGAGATCACATATGATGGTGTAAAACCACTTAACTTAAAATATGAGCTATCAATGAATTATTTTGTCAAGTGAAAGGCTCCAAAAATATACTTTTAAATATTAAAGTATATTTGATACTTAAAGTAATCAGATATCAATGTTTCTGATACTTAAAATTGTGTTTCTCTTATCACTAATGTTTCTTTAAAAGGGAATATTTTTTGCAGGCAATACCCATTAAACTGAACTAAAACAGAGATATTTGAGAAACACATGGGTACACGAAGTGCATTTAAAAGTCGAATTAAAGTGATTGATAATAACCAAATATTTTATTATATATAATTTTTATTTATTAGCGTGATAAAGGTTATTAAATAGAATAAGACAATGCCATTTTATTAAAATTGATAAAAATATTAATGCAGGCAACTAATGAGAGTTTTACTATGTTACTCTTCCAATTCAATATAGTATAAATAGAAAAGTACAGATGTTTTTTAAAGTGTCAAATTAAGCTAATATTTCTTTTTTTAATCTGAGTATGCAATATAATACTTCAATGAAAAATAATATTTCCCAAGCTATTTGTGAATTACATAAAATAAATTAGTATCATTCAGTGGATGATTTACTATTAATTATGGAGTAATAATTTCGTAGTATTTATCATTCGTTCTTACTGTATGATTTACTATCTAGTAGCCAGAAAGACAGTCTATATGTTGTCGATAACAATAGCTAATATTTTTGATCACTAAGCATTTTACTTACATGGTCCTTTGTTTTCCAATAACCAAGATAGTTAAAATTCCTATCCTCTCTGTTCACGGGTGTTCAATGAATAACCACTTATATTGGATTCAGAAAAATATGTGCATTTATTTCCTTTTTTTCGGAATGTTTTATCACAAATTATTATCATTCTAAAATGACTGAATTATTTTACAGCTTCAATGAAATCAACAACTTGCCGTATGATTTTTTCTTCGAAATGCCCTCTCTGAAAGAAATTATATTGACAGGGAATGAACTGGCGTCTTTGCAAGAGGCAACGTGGAAGCCTGTTTGGGAGCAACTCGATCAAATATTCCTGATTGGTAAGACATAAAATATTCTCATTATTCGGACTTAAGTAAATCTGTGTATCTTGCTTTTGTCAAATTAAACTTACCAGTTAATTCCTGGTATGGTTTTTTTTCTAAATAAAGCATAAATTAATCCATATTGAAAAGTTTGGATCTCCCATTTGTCATTCCATTTAGTTTTATTATTTACACCCACCCTTTACCAAACAAATTAATGCCTGGTAAAGTTTGAGGCCTTAAATCATATTTGAAAAATTTATGCCGGTTAACATGCCATTTAACATCCTATTGTTATGATACTTTGTTTGAAATTAACGGGAGCTGGAATAGTTAAGTGCAGTTAAATACAATGAAAAGGGAATAAGACATTTAATTTTATTACACAATGTAATCAGATCATAAAATGGTTTTGTACAAGTGCTTTGGAAGTGTTTCATTTTAAGTGAAATTGTCTTTTACAGGCAAAATTCAACATTATGCGACGATGAAATATTTTACTTGATTCATTTATTGCTCTAGATTTTATGTGAAGTAGTAAAAATTAATTTTTTCAACTCATTAAGATCTAATAGTATATTAAGAGGGGAAATCGCGTGTTTTTATTACTATTTTATGAACATATGTTACAGTTAATGTCCGAAATTAGGTAATGTTCAGAAAAACTAAGGTAAAATGAGAATTACCTAAGGTTATGTTCAAAATATTTCATACTTTACCTAGGTATTCCGAACATTACCAGATTATGAACATTAACTGTAACATATATACTATTAGATCTCTATGGTGCAACTAATAAAGCCCCCTTCTTATTTGATGTTACCTAATTCATTTTATTTTTTCATCTAACTATCTTCATAAATAAACGAAGTAACATAAAAAGTTACCTATTTTAGTTCATTTGTTAGATTATTTTATTTCGTGTACTGTACAGATGTTACATTTGATTAATTTGGAAATTTCTAGGGTTCAATTCCGTTAACGTTCCTGCTAAATACCGCCATGCTCTTTTGGACACAAAAAAGTAGAAAACCTGATTAAAAAATTCAAACTAATAGATTGAAACGTTTAATTTGATCAATAACTGTTCAGATTATGATTAAAAATCAAAAACATTTCTCGATATTTGAATATATGGAGTTCAAAAGAGATTGACGATATTTAGCGGGAACGTTAACGGATTGAACCAATTCTCGTTTGTGTAAAAGTCTATAGATTAATTTGAAATTTGAATCGTATTAGAAAAGTTCTCCTTCTCCACACTTTGGATGGAACAAAGTTTATAAATCTTAAAGTTATTTCATCATTTTTAAATGGAGTTTAATGGGAATTTTTAATCAAATGGAACTAGGTTTGGTATTTCAGAAACATTTATGCCATCAAATTTCAGAATATCTGTTGAATTTTAATGTACTACTTTCGTATTATTATATTTTATTTCCATGATTTGATGTGAAACTAAAATTAAACTTTCCTGGATAAATCTAGAACAGGCATTTCCTACTTTATAAATACTTTTAACAGTACATGTTTTTTATCTTAATACTCCTACGTGCTTAAAACAGGTTGTACGTAAGTTAATATAATCTTAAGTTTCATTGCACAAAACATATGGGTAGATACTAAATATATCCTTCTTCTTTTTATAGACAACAGAATCGAATGCGAAAATGACATCAAATGGATAAATAAGTACGCGAAGAAGTCGTCTAATCAACTGAATGGCAACTGTCATCTTCCCAAAGAATTGTTCGGAAAACCCATCAAAGATATGTACAAGACGTAAAGTGTGTGTTATACCCGGATTTTCTAACTTCATTTTTATCCCAACGTATCATTTTCGTGGCGTTATCATATGAGACTCGAGTTGTATCTTCTTGTTGTACATAGGAACTCTGTTATTTTATTTTAGTTTATTTGTTAGATTATTTTATTTCGTGTACTGTACAGATGTTTTTTTCTTGTCTGCGTTCAGACTTGGTTGTAGTTCTAAAGATCTTGATATCAGTTTTTTTATTTGATAGAGAGGGGTGTAGGACAAAGAGAGCATTGTTCACTTGTATTTATTTTGTATAAATAAAAAATATATTTATGAATTACTTGATGATTTTTAATTATGGGCATGACATATCATATATTACGTAGGATCAACATTAAGAGAGCTACATAAAATTTAAGCAATTTCATTTACATTATCACCTCCCATTCTTCTGTTATATTTTTGTCTTATTTTAGGATATTTACATTCGTAACGAATTTGATAAAACTTATTAATTACTCCAATAATTTAGTAAATAGTTATAATTTAGAAATTAACGTATATTAATAAGAGATTATAATAGTATGGTGAAACTTGCTTTTGGTTTTTAAAAAAGTAAATCTTTAAAAAGAATCTTTAAGCATTTTAAGTATTAATAAAGAACACGTAATTGTTTTTTACAAAACGGGTATAAAACTATGAACGTGCTGATGAATTTTCTTATCATTTATTTTTTTCAATATTTTTAATGTTACAATAACAACCCAATCAATTAGCAATCTAATCTTTTTTTATAACCTACGTACCGAATGAAGTGAAACAAATGGCGTTTTTTATCTAGATTATTCTGATTGTCTTCTTAACTTTTAAGCAGTATCTCTACCGATTATCATGATAGCTATAACAATACAATGGAAAGAAAATTAAATGTTTTTATAAAAAATTCTTCATTCAATGTTTCATTGAACCCCCGAAATATGTTAAATCGTATTGAATATCCTATATTTTGACAAAAAAAATTAATTTGAATTTTAAAAATACTTGAAATAGTTTATTAAAAGGTAATGCATCAATAAAAATGTTCATTTTTAGCTTTTTCGACTAAAACTCTCCTTTTAATGGGTGTCCAGTCAGGTACAACTGGATCTGTAGAGCACGTTGTTGTACCTATGGACACAAATTTCATCAAATTTTTAAAATTAATTAAAAATCCAATTTTGAAGATTTGAGGTAACAAAAAATATTACTCTATTTGCTAAGGTTAGGACTAAAAGTTGGGCCTTTTAAATGATCAAAATGTGATTTTATATGTCTTAGAAAAATCAAAACGTGATTTTTGTCCGAAGATACAATGCTATATACATTTACACTGGGACATAAACTAATTACTTCCTGTACTAAGCAAGTTGTATGGCATTTTATTTAACGTTTTCGTTTTTAATATAAAATTCAAGAGAGCGTTAAAAAATACAACGAAAAAGGAATAAATCGTGATTCTTGTTTAGATTGTTTATATTAGTTCATCAGCAATCAAACAGTTGTTTAAAATTTTGGTATTGGAATGAGACCTTTTTATAGTTTCAACATTTTGAAATGTTTACTAAAAATCTTTCAATCATAATTAACATTAATTTACGAAATCAATTTATGGGAATTGTCGACGAACGAAGCAGATATTTAACAAATTAGTAGGTGATAAAAGGGTTACTTAATTTTACACAAAACTATTCAAATAAGAAGTTGCTCATTGATTTCTGGGATTAACATATTTTTTCTACGTTTTACAGTTTCTTCATAGGTGAAATGTAAATAGTAGATTAGGAAAAGATAAGATTTTATGAGCTCAAGAGTAAGTTTCTTATAGGTATTTTCATGAGCTACTATCTTCCACTATTATTCCTTACTTAGATTCTCTACTGAAAATTATAAATATGTTCAAAAATATAAAATACCAAAACTTAACCCCCAAAATCAACTTTTTCAATCCCCTCAAACATGAATGAATATACAGTAGGGCGTATCATGAAAAACTTTTTTTCGAAATTCAAAAAGGCATACTGAAAAAAAGTTGCCTTAGGGGTCACATATTCACCATGAAAAATTTCAGCCCGATCAAAAAATGTTTAGGTCCCCCGGAATTGGGCCAAAGTTTTGGAAATTGCCTCATTTTTCAATAAATTGACCGAAACCTCCAAGATAAAATTTTTATATAAAGTTCATAATTTTTCTAGGATAATCTACTATTCTACCTCATAGTTGGCAGTTGGTTTCATATTTTTACTAGTCGTCGTTTAGGAGTAACAATTTTTTTAACATTACACGGTATTCGTGAAGTTGTTTTTCCTGCATTACTAAAGTTACCATAAATCAAGTTCTATCTACCCTAGAAAATTGTAGTTTGTGTCATTTTGATTAGAATTTATTTTCTAACATATTTTATGCCCTGTTCAAATTATTTTGGTTTTTTTACCTGAAACACCGTGTATGGTACACCGTAAAAATGGTACTAATTTTGTCGTTTACAGTAATATTTTTAAAATTCCTATTATATGAATTTGTTTAAAGAAATTTATGCATAAAATGCACATGAACTCAGATAACAGTACATAATAATTTAACTTTCATATATTTACCGATAATTCTATCTATTCTAATTAAATGGAAAGTATTTGATTTATCCTTTTTCAAGACTCTTTTTTTGGTTAAGAGTAAAAATTCTAACTACAAATTACAAATAAAACTAACAAAAAAGCCAATATTAAAAATTACAAGTAAAATAAGATTTATTTTACATAATCACAATGTATTACAGTAGGTATAAAGGAATACATACACTTTTACACATAGTACATACAAACATTTTTATTCCTTTGTTTCTGAAGAAGCATCTAAGAAATCCCGTTTAGTTTTGAACTTGGAAAGAAATTTCCTGTCCAATAACCTGGATTTAATTAATACGTCCCGATTTTTGAACCCACAAATACGAAGGGAAGCTTCAGTAACTTCCTTCACAATATTTTCAACTGCTTGGGTGTGCGAAGGAATTTTGAACTCCTTTTATCACTAAATCCAGTTTCAACGATTAGCTCGATTTTTCTTTATTTAAGTTATTTAGAAGTGGTTGTTCAGTTACAGTCACATAGAATGCAAGTTTATGATGTCTACGATATCATCCACCTTGAAATTTACTTGAGGTGGTTTGAAAACCCTATTTAATAGGGAATCAGCATAAGGTACTTATACAATGATATAAAGGATGTGGTTAAATCTACCATACAAAGATATTACTTTAGAGGGTCAACCCAGATCAACTTCTTTTAAGAAATATTATTTGACCCTCAAAAAAAACATTAGATCTATGGCAAATAAAAAAAACAAGAAGCTCGCAAACCGCCTCAAGTAAATTTTGAGGTGGATAATATCGTTGACATCATAAAGTGGGAGTCTTTGTTTGTAACTGAACTACCACTTCAAAATAACTTAGGTAAAAAGAAGAAATCGAGCAAACCGCTGAAACTGGATTGAGTGATAGAATTCCTTTGCACACCAAATCAGTTGAAAATGTTGTGAAGGAAGTCACTGAAGCTTCCCTTCGTATTTGTGGGTTCCAAAATCGGGATGTATTAATTAAATCCCGGTAATTGGACATGAAAATTCTTTTCCAAGTTCTAAACTAAACGGGATTTCTTAGATGCTTCTTCAGAAACAAAGGAATAAAAATGTTTGTATGTACTATGTGTAAAAGTGTATGTATTCCTTTATACCTAGTGTAATACTTAGTGATTATGAAAAATAAATCTTATTTTACTTGTAATTTTTAATATTGGCTTTTTCGTTAGTTTTATTTGTAATTTGTAGTTAGAATTTTTACTCTTTACCAAAAAAAAAGAGTCTTAGGATAAATCAAATAATTTCCATTTAATTAGAATAGCTAGAATTATCAGTAAATATATGAAAGTTAAATTATTATGTACTGTTATCTGAGTTCATGTGCATTTTTATGCATAAATTTCTTTAAACAAATTCATAAATAATAGGAGTTTTAAAAATATTACTGTAAACGACAAAATTAGTACCATTTTTATAATTATACACGGTGTTTCAGGTAAAACAAAACCAAAATAATTTGTACAGGGCATAAAATATGTTAGAAAATAAATTCTAATCAAAATGACACAAACTACAATTTTCTAGGGTAGATAGAGCTTGATTTATGGTAACTTTAGTAATGCAGGAAAAACAACTTCACGAATATCGTGTAATGTTAAAAAAAATTGTTACTCCTAAAGGACGAGTAGTAAAAATATGAAACCAACTGCCAACTATGAGGTAGAATAGTAGAATATCCTAGAAAAATTATGAACTTTATATAAAAATTTTATCTTGGAGGTTTCGGTCAATTTATTGAAAATTGAGGCAATTTCCAAAACTTTGGCCCCATTCCGGGGGACCTAAACATTTTTTGATCGGGCTGAAATTTTTCATGGTGAATATGTGACCCCTAAGGCAACTTTTTTTCAGTATGCCTTTTTGAATTTCGAAAAAAAGTTTTTCGTGATACGCCCTAATATACAGGGTGTTTCAAAAGTCCGTTTCGCGGCTTTTATTTGGAACCAACGTGTCCTAGGGCCACAGAAGTAAGGTCTACCCCTAGGTAAGTGACCCTAGAGAATCGATTGAGATGACTTACAGCAGCCCTAGCGGTGAAATAAAAAAGTTATAAAATTTAATTTAAAATCTAAAGAAGATAGAACAAAAACGTGAATGAGTTAGTCTTTAGTTTAAAATTATTTTTTGGGCGCTGTAAGTCATCTGAATGGATTCTCAAGGGTCACTTACCTAGGGGTACACCTTACTTCCGTAACCCTAGGACAAGTTGGTTCCAAATAAAAGCCGCGAAACGGACTTTTGAAACATCCTTTATATTCTAACTCGTCTATGATCCACACTAAAAACCATCACAAAACTTAAAAAACAAGTAGAAAAGGAACATTCTCCTTCCGCCCAATACGAGAAAGGTGAGACATGGGATGGAAAGGGGCTCATCATCACCAACTCACAAATCACCGATAAGATTGCCTGTTTGCTTCCATCCAAATCCACCATTCCGTAACCTAGCAACGGTTTGCTATCGGTCCGTGAATTGAATTGATAATTCCCAGATAGGAGGAGGTGTGGGAAGCATTTTCTTGGGCTTTTTCGACTCCCGGTCGGCGTCAACGAGGCGAAAAAATGGGGCGAAGAGACATTTTTTTGGTCCCTTGACATTCCCATGGAAATATATTTGGGATGAATGGACGGTTTTTATAAGGGAAATTGCCAGGGTGGAAGTTATTCCAGTTTTTTTGTGGACGGTCTTGAGTCTTGTTAATGAAGTTCCTCTCTAGGTATTACTTGGACAAACATTTTTTTTCGTTTAATTGTAGAATTCATCTTTTATTTGACTGAAATGAAAGATAAAAAAAAGATAAAATAATATTTTTTGGGATGATATATATAGGGGAGCCCCAAAAGCTGTTAAATTTTTACTTCTATGAGAATGAAAAACTAATGCAAGAATTGTTTTTGTTAGCATTGTTTCATTGAAAATGATCCCAAACTTATTATTCTCTATGAATCATTTTCTATAAAGGTTTTGTATCTTAAGATTTTTAAACAAAATTTAATTTTTTTAAATATTTCTTTTACGTTTAATATAGACCTGAAGCAACTGAGCAAGAGGTATTTATAAATGAAAACTATGTAAAAACGTTCATGTAATTAAAATAATTTCTTTTATTCTGTATCTTTGATACCACAAATAAGTGTGTTCAAATTATTTTTTGGTATAAGTATATTAAAAATAATAACAACATCAATTAGAGTACACCTATTGTATCAGGAAAATGAATGACCGATATAATTGGATATCTGATTAAAAAGATTGCTTTTTGTTGGAGATTGTAAACTCTTCAAAGACAAAGATGAAGTTTTCAAAATGCCCTTCTAAAGATTAGCAAACAAATTTATATTTAGCAGAAAAGAACTATCACGTGTTTCTGAAAAACGTGCTTAAAAAACGTCACAAAATATATGGTAACTGGATCAGATACATATCAAAGGAATAAAATTAAAACTATAATTTTTCATTCGTATCTATAATCTCTATTTTTTTTGCTTAAAAGTGTTTTTATAAGTTATTCTAAAATTACAATTATTTATTAAGATATAATTTGCAAATTTTTACGGAAACCATGTTGTTTCCGTGAATTCATAATTTGTAAAGTAAGAAATTAAAGGAATTAAAAATTTTCCTCCAAATTTATATTAAAGAGGGAAACCCTTTAAAATTAAATTAAATTTACAGCCACGAAGTTCCATATGAAAAAAAGCTTTTAAAGCCCATTTCAAATTTTTTCACCTCAAATTATAATTACAAAATATATGATAAATACCCAACGTATAATTAAAATAACACATCTGTGTGTACCTTTTTTACCCCTTAATAATCTTCTTTTTCCTTCCCTATGTTTTCAACATTATTTTATTATTTTAATAAGTTTAACACTGTTTTAATGATAATGATATTTGGCACAAAAAGCAATCTTCCACAAAAGCTGTTGGAAGCGTTTAACACTAAAAGTCAAATTGAAATTAATATTAAATGTTAAATTATATGGCTTGTTTACATTAATCATCAAATGGGTAGTTTTGTGTAAGTGCTGACTTGCACGTGTCGAAAAAAACGTATATTTATCACGCATTCACTTTAAGTGATATTTGATCTGACTTTTTGTTCCTCTCCTAAAAACTACTGATAAATTAGTATCTACAGAAATTCAAGGTCAGGAGATCAATCTTAACAGCGTAGGTTATTTTCGAAAAACATATTAGAAGCATTTAAATAATCCCATGTGTGAAAATATTTTTATTACTTAATTCTTGTTTATTTTTGTTTGTACAAAAGTTTTGATATCTTTAAAATAAACTAATAGAAGTGAAGTCATATTTCAAAAGTTAGGCTATTATTTTTGCCAATTGTATTTTAAAACTTAAATTAACTGTTTTTTCTTCCATCAGGTGTGTTTACTGGAAAAAATATAATCTTTATTTTTATTCTATTGGAAGTTCATTTTCACCTATAAATATCTTTAGTGCAAAAATGACAAAAAAGGGTTTTTACAACTAAGGATTTTTTATTTGTGAACAAAAATGTGAAGAAATTTCGTATAGGAACTATCCTATGGAAAAACAACTTTTCATCCGCCATTTTTATACGGAAGTATTTTGGAATTTGATGAAGTAAGGAGGATGAATATTTTGGAATATTCAATGCCTTAAACCCATCTTGATGACGACATTGATAAATGAATTTCTCTAACCTTGACCATAGAAACAAAAGAAAGAATATATTTCCTGCCTCAGAACATTACAACGTATCCTTTATTCATTTCCTTATTCAATATCCAGATAGGCTTACAGTGCCATGGATTAACCAAACCTTAAAATAGGAAGCTTATCTCCCAAAAGAATAATATAAACCACTTTTCTGCCACTAGACCATGTCGTATACACCATCCTCCGATCGCAAAAATAGACCGAAGCCACCAAACCGAAACGGGGAAAACATCCCGAGACCAAGATCCCACTCAACAAGAGATAACGTTGAGTAACAATAGGATTCTGATGATCCACCGTTGCTAGGCGACGGCGATGACTCAAATAAACAACAAACCCTTTTCTATATCGCTTCGCAAGCCAAGTGTGAGATCTGGTTGTAAGGGCGTCTGTATCCTGTCCAGTCAAAACACAGAGCCAGCTCAGGTGTATCTGATCTGTTGACGCTGAGATATCGTTTTCTCGGTGACAATCGGAAGCCTGCCGGACAGGGATGGAGATTGAATTGTTGTTTGCTCTTCGGATTCTGGAGGTTTCAAGTGCTTGTGTTAAGGAGGATGAAGATAACATTTAAGAGGGCTTTTTTCTTTCTCGTTCCCAAGGAAGTTGGAGATCCGTATTTATTGTAAATATTTACAGGAGGGGGTTATTATTTTGTGCCCCGATCGAATTGAAGTTTGATAGGAGCTAGGATAATGATTGTGTTGGTGTTTTGAAAACTTCAAAGTGACGTTTGAGTAAACAATCACAAGAACTCGGCAGTTCTTGAATGAATATTATCATTCTGTGGTGTTTGTTTACTTCTAAATTTTTTTTGCAGATAGTTTTTTAAGTTTGCACTTTTTATTACAAGTTTGGTCAAACAATAAGCATACTTTGAAGTTTCTTCAGAAAATTCTTTCTATCCTAGTACACAAGAATGGGATTAATGGAATTATTGTAACAAAAAGAAATTTTTAACCATATCTCTACTCTATCAAAACAAATGTCCTGTTATGGTCTTCATAACCAAAATGACCCCTCACTTCAAGAATGCCGAAAATCAAAAAGACACTTCGAAAATATTTCAAAGGTTTTAAATGAAGAATTCACCATAGTAATTTGTGTACACTGATAAGCATTTGAAATGCTGTACTTCGATATATTCTTCGTGTTTCCTTGATTTGTAGGATGATATCTCTAGAGCTTGAAATTTTCCTTCCTTTGTGTAACATCCCATAGTCAAAACTAACAATTAAGAACTCGGGAAAATTGTTAACTGTTGGTTATTATGGACTTTAAATCACATTTCGTTCATCTATTATTAAAAGTTAATCGTTAGAAAAATAATAAAATCTATACATAAATTTAAAAACAATTAACCATTATTTAGATAAGAAAACAATTTCACTAAGGGTTCAGCTGAAAAATTACAAGCCTTTTCTTCAAATTCATTAAAACAACGCAAACTTAAGTGTAAACTCACAACGGTCACCTCCAACCGTGGACCGGTTTCGTCCTTGTTAGGACTCATCAGTACGGTATAGGAAGGTAACGCAAGAGAGTGGAGGGCAAGTACTAGTCTAGGAGGTGACGCTTGAGAGTTGTGAGTTTACACTTATTGTCCGCTTAACCAAGCAATAATTGGTGAAATACTCCTTTCATTCAACGCAAACTTATTTTGGGGAGATAAATTATCAATATCCAGGCACAATTAGAAGTGTTAATGAATTAAATTTATAGAATATTATAATAGTGAAATGGTATGGAATTATTTTTAAAGAGTTGCTATAATTAGAAACTAGTCATCGTTCAATACCTGTTTGCTGCTTAAATTACCTTCCACAAATGCAACTTTCATTTCTCTGAAAAGGAAACGGCCATCCCTTTCATACTTATATCACATACTGTTTGATTCAAATGAATCTAGTTTTTTGCCCAAGGGGTTTAACTATAAGAGTTCATTGTACGTTATCAGGAGAGAAATCCGAAGGCTTTAAAAAAGGAATTCATCCCAGTAGTTTCCAGTCTGGTTTTACGAGATGTTTTGTTCGTGATTTCTTCCGAAGCCTCAAACAACTTTCAAGCACGAATATATGCATCACACACTTCTATGTTTTTCTTGTGTACACCGATTAGCATTTGAAATGCTGTAATTCGATATCCTCGTCGTATTTCCGTGACTTGCAGGATGATATCTGAAAAGCTTGAAGTTGTTCTTCCATGAACTTTATTTTTGAAGGCTTAACCAATGCGTCTAACCCTCATAAATTTCTAAATATATTACAATAAACAATTAAAAAAACATTTGGTTAATATTAGCTGAGTCTATTCTATAAAATATAAACATATTTTAATGTTAGGTTTTGGTTTGATTTTTAACTTCCAAATGGAATGTTGCTACTTGAAAAAAAAATTATTTGTGCATTTTTCAAAAATAAAGTACACGAGAAAATGAACTATAAAAACATTAAAGCTGAAAGCAATAGAAGATTTCGTTATTTTGTCACTTCACCTAGAAATTTGTATTATAATTCAATGATATATCGTTTTCCGGCTTGAGATTCTGGATTTCTTTCCATGGTTTTGCTCTCTATCGTTAAGAAATTCCCAACAGATATTCCTATCAATTTCAGACGTCATTATCTCGAAAACCTTGTTTAATTCATTAAAAGTTTTCCGTGAGCACCAGTAAGGATTTGGCAATTTTTTTCCGAATATTTGAGTCCCATAAGCTTCTAGATATCAAGAGTAGTGCAACAGCTGACAACTAATATGTTCCCTACATAAATACTCTTTTATTATATGCTTTTATACTAACTAGTCATTCTATTTTAGTGTATGACCTGACGGGGACAAGCTAAGCAGTCAAGTCAAATAATATACAGCTCCTTGTCAAATTAAAAGCGGGATAAGAGATACTCTTGGGTAACAGAATGCGACTCGAACGCGACATTCCGTCTACCTCTCGGAATTCCTCGCAAAAAATCCCGGTCACCTTACCTTGGCCATGGCCTTGACTTCTCGCGTCGATTGGTCTGGAGAAACCAATGCGTTTTGTTTATCAACGCTCTTTGGAGTCAACCAACTTTCATATCGAAAGGACGGCAAATATAAAAAAAAGCTGAAGCAGGGAAACGTGACTTTCGTCTTTGAGAACTTCTTACGGCTCTGACCTTCGTAGAGACCTTGACCGTGTCACTAAGAGGGGTGGAAAAAGTGGGGCCAGAAGTTCACTGCGTCGGGCTGAAAGAATCAAGGAGGTGGGAAGGTATAGAGCGTACATCAGCTTAAGCTCTGCATGGCCTACTTACAAGAGACTAGCAGATAAACAGTTCTTAAGATGTATCAATGCAGGTAAAATACAAAACAACACACGTTTTTTATTGCATAATTATTTTTAAAATATTTAAGCATATAATTGTGTCGGGGATCTTCGAATCTCCTTTGTCAGTGCTAAAAACGTCTGAAAGACAAGTAATATCTATTTATAAAGCACCTCTCAGGAATATCATTAAAACAGAGCAGAGTTACAGTTAATCTTCAGCAAGAGTAGACAAAAATAAATTAGAGAGGAAAGTCATGTAATTTTTTTTTTATCAAATTTGATGACTTTGGACTGTTAACTTACTCTGTTTTAACGTTTTCCCTTATAGTTGGTCTATAAATATCGATTACATATCTGAAATACACTTTCTATTTTTAAAAACTTATAAATGGATATATAAAGAGAGAGGTATTCTTGAGTTGCGCATTCTCATGAATCGGAGTGCGACGATAGACACTATGACGTGCTAAGTAGTTTTATAATAATAGTGTCTATCGTCGCACTCGGATTAATGAGAATATCATGTACTAACTCAAGAAGTTTCCTTTTTGAGTACCTGCACATTTTTAGAAATGAGTATATTCATGTTTTCAAATTTGAGTAAATTTGAATCGGAGCCAGTTTGAGTAATTTTACTCAGTTTTGAAACTCTCGTTTTAAGAGTGTAGTAGCACAACACTGTAAAAAATAATCCGGTAAAAAAAAGAAAATTTCTGGCAGCAAAAATTGCCAGAAAATTTTTGTAGGCTGAAAAATCCTGTAAACAGAAAAAAGCTGTAACCTACATGTAAATGCTGTAAAAAGAAGCTTTCTGTCAATATTTTTCTTTTGCCTCACAGTAATTTTCTGCTTGTGCGCATGCGTGTCGACTTATTTTAGCTGTTTTTTTTTGAAATTTTAATAAATCAATAGCCGGGGATAGAACCCACGACCTACCGAATGCTAAGCACGCACGCTATCACTGCTCCAACGAGGATTCAGTAAAAGTAGAAATTATCCGAAGATGTTCTTTCTTTCTCCACGAACTGAAACTTTCTGTTTAAGTACAGATAAGCTAAAAAACTAGAAAAAAGCTGTTATTTTACATAAAATAAATAGAAGTGCGGTGGGAATGTTACATGACAGAATATCCCTGTAAACAGGAAGTCATTTTTATTGAAACTTTCTGTTTTTCTACAGTTTTTTTACAGTGAAGTGTATCTGCACGGTAAAAAATAATCCTGCAAAAAAACAGAAAATTTCGGGCAGCAAAAGTTGCCAGAAAAAATTTGTAATTCGAAAAATCCTGTAAACAGAAAAAAGCTGTAACCTACAGGTAAATGCTGTAAAAAGCAACTTTCTGTCAAGTGAGCTACAGATTTTTCTGTTGCCTCTCAGTAATTTTCTGCTTGTGCGCATGCGTGTGGACTTATTTTAGTTGAGTTTTTTTTAATTTTAATCAAATAATATCAGGGAATAGAACCCAGGACCTACCGCATGCTAAACGCGCACGCTACCACTGCTCCAAAGAAGATTCAGTATAATGTTGCCAATAGCTGTATTGGTTTTCGATGCAGTAAGTTTCTGTTTAAGTACAGATAAGCTAAAAAACTAAAAAAAGCTGTTTTTTTACTTAAAATAAATAGAAGTGCGGTGGGAATGTTACATGACAGAATATCTCTGTAAACATAAAGTCATTGTTATTGAAACTTTCTGTTTTTCTACAGTTTTTTTACAGTGTGGTGGGATAATAGGTTCAATGGGAAGCTTCAATGGAAAGATAGGTTCGTCGAGCAGTCTATTCCCTCCCTACTCCATGGAAGGAATTCCAGGGAGAGGATGAATTACTATTTTACCTGGCCCGGCAAGAGGCGAACTGACCTGCGTTGTTGTCGTCGCCCGAGTTGTGGTTCCCTTTTACTTAAACGCATTACCTCACGTCTCGTAACCTTTTCCATTCCCTCTCTGAACTTTTGCCGAGGGAATTATTGAGCAATCTTCCCACAGCAGAACGATGACAGTGGGAATACCGACGGGAATTGTGACACTTGATCACGTGTGTAAGTGGTTACAATCGCATGTGTCTGTAGTGCACTTTTTTTTAAACGTTGATTTTTTTCTTACAAAACTTTGCTATAATCTCAAATTTTACTGTTTGATTAAAATCTACTCGAAAAACAGTTAATTTATAATTTATATTACTTCTTTATGGGATTACTGAAAGCTGGGCAAACAGTGGGGATTCAACAATGTTAAAGATAAGCGGGTTCACAATTTTCAGGGATGATAGAATTAATAAGAAAGGGTGAGGTGTGCTAATTTATGTGAGGGATTCTATAGTTTGTTCAGAATTGAAGTTGAATTGTAAACCTGAGGGTATCGAATCAGTCTGGGTAAAACTAATTAATGATAAAGGGAGGGGCTTAATTGTTGGGAATATATACAAACCTCCAGTTAGCAGTGAACAGCAGGATAGATATGTATAAGGGGTCATCCATAAATTACGTGAGATCAAAAAGGGGGGAGGGGTTTGGAAAAATCTCACCAAATCTCACCAAGGGGGGAGGGGGGGGGGTCGATTAAAATCTCACGTCAACTTTTTAAGTTAGAAATTATACGATTTTCTTTTTTTAAGTATGAGAAACAGATAAGATACTGCAAATTATTTTTAAAAAGTTGTAGGTAAATCTCACTTGGGGGGGAGGGGGGGTCCAGCAAAATCTCACTAAATCTCACCAAGGGGGGAGGGGGGGTCCAGATTTTGGAAAAAACGCCTGACGTAATTTATGGATGACCCCTAAGTTGATTCAAGAAGTTTGTCGAAAGGGAGAGATTGTTTTAATGGGTGACTTCAATTATCCGAACATTGACTGGGGGAACAATAATGTACTTTCTGGTAAAGGATCAGAGTTTTTGGAAGTTATTCAGGATTGTTTCCTCCACCAGATGGTCAATGATTTAGTTTTACTAGAGAGCCTGTATACGAGAGAGAGACAACTCTCTTAAAAGCATCTTTGTGCGCATCCTTGCGCGCAGTTAAAACTGTCCAAATCTTCAATTCTGTCCAAACTGTATCATGCCGCTTTCTCGCTCCCATGCTAATCCTATGGAGGGAAAACTGCGGTGAACAGAAAACGCTGTTGACCAATCAGCGCGCTATACCGGGTTGTCGCCTCTCTCGTATACAGGCTCTATAGTTTTTACTAGTGAGGAAGATAAGATCAGGGATTTAACTATAGGGGATCATTTAGGAGATAGTGATCATAGAAATATTAGGTTTGGCATAAATTTTGAGCATACAGCAGTTTGTAATACAAGGATTATTCCAAACTTAAAAAGGCTAATTTCCAAATTATACGGGATGAATTAAAGGAGGCATTTAGTAAGAGTTTAAAAAAAGTACAATCCTGCCAACAATGGGAAGAATTTAAAGGTGTTTTAAATAAGGTGATTCACAATAATGTTACATTTAGGCAAAAAGGAATAGCGCGTAAATTGACACCCATGTGGTTTTCATGGGAAACGATAAAGGTATTGAAGTTGAAACAAAAAACCTTTAAATTGTACAAACGTACTGGGAAGGACAGTTATAGGGGGGCTTATTTAAAGGCTAGGAAAGACTTCACAAATATCAATAGGAGGCAGAAGAGGGCTTTAGAGGAAAAACTGGCTAGGAATATCATTAAAAACCCAAAAGAAGTTTATGCTTATGCAGGGGAGAACAATAAGTTAAGCTCTACCTTGGGGCCATTAAAATTGGGAGAGGACACATTCAGGATGATATAGGTATGGCAAAGGTGTTAAATGATTTTTTCATGGAGGTTTTTAATAAGAATTTTAAATTAACGGGTGACTATGCATTAGAGTATAATGGAAGGGTGGAAATTCCGGACTGTTGTTTTAATAGAGAGGAAATAATACATCTTTTAAGAAGCATAAAGCCAACTAAAGCTCCAGAACCAGATGATGTTTATACAAAAGTGCTTGTGGAATGCACAGAGGAATTACGGGACATAATATTGACAATTTTTAAATCCACATACAATTCGGGTTTGGTGCCAATAGATTGGAAATTAGCTAATGTAACTCAAATATATAAGAAGGGACCAAAATGGGATCTAGGCAATTATAGACCAGTAAGCTTAACGTCAGTCATTTGTAAAATTTTCGAAACCATACTTAAAAAGCATATAATGTTATACTTGGAGGAGGGTAACTTACTTTCAGAATTTGGATTCAGGAAGGGTAGATCCTGTCAAACTAATCTTTTAAAGTTCTATGACGAAGTAACAAAGGAGTTGGATCAAAAAATAGTGTAGAAATATTTTACATAGATTTCAAAAGGCATTTGATAAGGTTCTACACGAGGCATTGCTACTCAAATTAGAAAAATTGGGTATCAGAGGTAAAACACTATTGTGGATTAGGAATTGGTTGATAGGTAGGAAACAGAGTGTGCAAGTCAAGGGTAATTATTCTCAGTGGGCAGAGGTCATGAGTGGGGTGCTACAGGGCAGGGGTCAGTATTGGGGCCAATTCTCTTTATAATTTTCATAAACGATATTAGTCAGGACAGTAGGAACATAATCAGCATCTTTGCTGACGACTTAAAAATTTGGGAAAGGGTAGATACTCAGGAGCAGGTACAAAATTTACAAAAGGATCTCGATATTATATCAGAATGGGCTGAAAAATGGGGTATGTCCTTTAACATAAGTAAATGTCAGGTACATCATATGGGTCGGGGAAATGGTAGAGCAGAATTTTATCTTTAAGGGGACAAAGTTAAAGAAGGTAATATGATCAAAGATTTAGGGGTGATAGTAAATGAGGACTTTAAATGGGTTCATCAGTATTCATCTGCAATTAAAAAGGCTAATAGGATATTGGGATACATTAAAAAACTGTTTCTTCAAGGTCCGAGGATATTATTTTGCCACCATACAGAGGCTAGGTGAGACCTCATCTAGAGTATGCTGTTCAGTTTTAGACTCCATACTTAAAAAAAGATATTGATTCAATTGAAATTGTTCAGCATAGGGCTACTAAAATGGTCAAGGGTATATCCAGTTTAAGTTATGAGGGAAGATTAAAGAAGCTAAATATGTTCACTCTAGAGAAAAGAAGGATTAGAGGGAATTTGATTCAACTTTTTAAAATGGTAAAGCAAGGGGACACAGAGGGACTAGATTTCAATACGGGTAATAGATTAATAGGGTAGTGCATAGATTGAATGCGTTGCCTGAAACAATTGTAAATTCAAGTGGGGTGAACGAGTTCAAGAGGAAAATTGACAGATACTTGGATTCCGGTAGTGTGGGTTAAAAAGACTGGACCAACCTTGCTGGGCAAGAGGAGTGAAAAAGTCCAAATTCGAAGATTTTTATACAAAACAACTAAAAAACCAAAGATAGAACCATCTCAATTTGTTCATGATTTTTTATAGGAAACTACTAACGTTATAGATATAATGTTCCAGGTTTTGTTTTTTATACCCTTTATTTTGGTTGTAGTAATTGTCTAATGCCCAAAGAACTTCTGTAAAGTTGTTTTTTCTGCATTTTTAAACAGCTAATAACTCTAGAACTATACAACTTAAAAACCTGAAATTAGTTCCATTTTGTTTGTAAATTTTTTTTCTTTGATTAAAAAGGCATCATGACCATCATTTTCAAAAAGTTTTTTTCAAATTTTAAAAAAGTAAAAAAAAATTTAATGAAAGAAATTTTTTGAAAATTTTTTTTGAAAAAATATTAAAAGCCTAACTCTTAAAATGAACATTACTACAAAATTTAGAGTTGAAAATAAAATTAAATCATGCATAAAAAAATAAAAGTACTTGAAATTTAGGTAAGTCCCTAAACTATCCCTAAAATTATGCAGCAAGAGCGATTCACTCATGGAAAATTCATAAAACAGCTTGAGGGTGTCCATATGACTTAAAACATGCAAAAAATGTCAAATCAAAATAAAAATTTTTTTTAATTTTGAAAAATTTTTTTTGATCATGATTGAAAATTTTGGTCATGATTCACATTAAAACAAAGACAAAAAAATAATAAACAAAATGGGAATTATTTCATGTTTTAAAGTTGTATAGTTCTAGAGTTATTAGCTGTTTAAAAATGCAGGAAAAGCAACTTTACAAAAGTTCTTTGGATATTAGAAAATTACTACAACAAAAATAAAGGTGATAAAAACAAAACCTGGAACATTATATCTATAACGTTAGTAGTTTTTTATAAAAAATCATGAACAAATGATCATGAACATGAATCATGAGCAATTGATATTAATGAATCAAAAATAATTAAAATAAATATGTATAGGTACATATGGGTACTTATAATCTTAGATTTTAAATGTATTTATTTTAAGATAACTCTAATAAAAGACTACTTAAAAAAATTTAAAAGGAGGTACGGAAAGAAATATTTTCAGCAGGACACTTCACCGCTTAAATTTGACTCATTTACAATTTTTCAGATACTATCAATATAAAAAGCTGTTGTCTGAAATGTAACCTTTACTATCCTATTTATATTTCTCAAAAAGTTATCCTTCTTTTCATTTTCAATGTATTAACAGATTAGTATAATTGTTTTTCTGACATTCATCAAATGTGTTTGGTGGTTTAATTAGGTTTAAAACAAATTAGGCGTGACAAGTACGACTGAAGATACTGACGGCCTTGGCATCTATGTTTGGGTTAAATTACTCTAACGCGACCGAAATAATGTTAGTAAGTCAAGTAACGCCCTGTGATTCAAATATGCAAACGAGGGAAGTATTTATGACGTGATGACAAGATGAATCGTGTCAATACAAGTTTTTTTCATTGCAGTTTCTTTCTTGCATGGATGGATAGGTATGTATAGGGGAGAGTGTTGTACCTACGGACGGTTGTACCTTCAGCCACCTCATTTTAAAATTCGGGAAAAAATGTTAATTTGAATTTGTGGTCGATTTTGAATGTAAACAGATGCTATCTAGTTGCTAACGTGAAATAAGCTCTTTAAAATAATATTTAAATTTTATATAATAAAAATACTGTTTTTAGGTGCTCTAAGTTTTTTTAGTGCATCACTACATTAACTCTTTTCTTCCCCTATGATTATGATATGATAAAATGGAATACATGGGGGGAATCCCCGAGATTTTGACTTTTTAGTTTTGATATTAAAAATCATCAGATCTTAATTCTTTTATCTTTTATAGAACTTTGAATGCAATAACACCTGATGTTGTACCTTCGGACACCATAAGTGTTGTACCTATGGACACGTTCTTGTGGGTGTCTGTAGCTAATTGGCGTTTTAGAATCAGGGATCATTCAACTGAATACATTTTAATAAATGTTCAATTAATTCTAAATGGTAATATATTTGTCAGCGATTATTTTCAAGTGAATTTTAGATGCAAAATCAAATATTTTGTGATCTAAACTACTTTTTTAAATTTATGATTCTACTTGGAATTTAATGTAAAATATGGTGTAAAATCCTAAGCACCCTATCGCATTTAAGTATGATGATTAAAAAAACTTGAAATTTCCACTGAAGAAGATTTACCACCAAATAATTATTGTTATTACCACCAAATGCTTGCACAACTTAGTGTTGATCGAATTGGTTTTTTTTGGGGGATCAGTGAAGTTGTCAGATCAATCAGCATGATTGATGAAACTATTATCTTTAATTCTGATCTGAAAATGCCATGTTATTTTTGTGTTTTTGGTAAAAAATCAAGACTTTTATCATTCAACTTCGTTTTAATGATCATTTACGATTTAAAACTACATTACTTTAAAAAATATATTTTCAATTTTAAAAAGGCTTGAAATAGGTTATTAAAAGGTAATGCATCAATAAAAATGTTAATTCCTAGCTTTTTTCAACTAAAACTTCCCTTTTTAAGGGTGTCCACAGGTACAACTGGGTCTGTCCATAGGTACAACAGGTTGTTGTACCTCTGGACACAAATTTTTCCATGTTATTATAAATGATTAAAATTCCAATTTTCAAGATTTTAGCTAGTAAAAAATATCTCTGTACTCACAAAGGTTAGGACTATAGGTTGGGCACTTTAAATGGTCAAAATGTCATTTTACATGTCTTAGAAAAATCCAAACGTGAGTTTTGTCCAGAGGTACAACACTCTCCCCTACAATAGAAGGCATCGCAGTATATTTCCAGTTAAAAATAGCTGTGCTAAACTTCTTACCTAAATATAATTTTTTTTATCTTAAAACGGAATGTTTTTGCACATAACAATGGCTTTGTATGAAACTAATTAATTTATTAGAAAAGGATTTATCCAGAGTGATACAAAATGTTTCGGTGCATTGCATTAATATAGGAGGTTAGTATGTATATTTAAGATTTACAGTAGTTATAAAGGCATCCGTCGTTACCATTGAAATGCCTTGCTTTTCACATTGATAACATATTTTTATTAAGATTATACTTACAATAAATTGTTTTGGCAGAAATTCTTGATGCCTAATATTTTACCGTTATGATTAATTTTTGCATAAATGGTAATTTATTAATGATTGGTTTTCGTAAGATTTAGTTGATTTTCTTCTAAAACCAGCGAATACAAATAGTATTCTACAATACTCATCTTATAATAGTGGAGAGTGGAGTAACTTGCAACACTTTTTATTAAACTATTTTTCTAATTTTTTTTATTCAATGTCATTTATTCAAACACAGCTAATATATTAACATAATCTTTGGCGCCTCTGATAAAACAATTCCCAACCAATTATTTCTTTTAGGTAATTCATAATAACAAATTTAAAAAACCTCTATTAATGCCCCAAGGTGTCCCACTAATGGCCCACCTTGGTACACTTTCAAAAATAGTACAATAATTACTATTTTTATTTTGAAAAATTCAAAAATATCACAAATAGTGAAAAATCTATGTTTAATAATTATAAATCAAACATCCACTATAGTTTTAATTCCAAGTTTTTCTCTGATTACCTCATTTTTGACATGACATTAAATAACTAATTTTTTGTTTACTTCCAGAATTTTTCTTTGCATCAATTTCTATATTGCAATCATCTTCATTCTTAAATTATTTAATTTTTTTAATAAAAACGGTTTTTTTTCACTAATGAGAGGTTTCGGGTATCTTTTAACATGTCCCAAGGTGCCCCACTTGACGCTTTGGATGTTAAACTTAATTACTCTTTTGGGTTTAGCAAAACATTTTTCTTTCTTTTCTAAAATAATAGTGGATACACGTATTTTAATCTCGACATAATTATAATAACATAAATACACTTCTTAAAAAAATGATTTTGATACTTCAAGTTATTGTAACTTTTCACCTCGCAAAACAAAAAAAACTGATGTAAATAATTATCCAGACGCACCGAAATATTCCAAATATTCCAAAGCACGTTGAAGAGTAGATTTCAGCGTTATTCAAAAGTACTTACAAGCACCAGTTCCTAACTATGAAATTGCGACTGAAAATTGGGGGGCCCATGGTGCTCCACCCTCTTCTACTTTAAATTTAGTACACATATTCATACAAAGTTTTTTAATAGAGGTTTAATATATGTAATCCTTTCTCCACTCTTTTTTTGTCTCTGCTATAAAAAAATTTATTTTTATATCTACTAGGGAGCTACCGCCCCCTGCTCGCTATCGCTCGAGAACCCCCGTTAACTGCTGACGCTGATACTTAAGGATCTCTTTGCCATCCTCACAAAACACAGCTCACAGCACTTACTCATTTTATAAAACATTCTTAAAACAGGGGAACTACTTCTCTGGGGTATTCTTTCAAAAAAGGGGAATATTCATTCAGTGGCGAAATTTTAACAGTTCCTTTATGGCAATATGAATTGGCGGATCGCCATTTAATTCCAAGAAAATTAGTAACAAAGCAGTGTAAACTTTCTTTTACCATTTCCCCAAGGTAATGTTTTTCTCACACAGATCCATTCAGAAGCACTGAAACATCTCCGGAATAAATTTTACTTTCTTAAAATTTGTAATGATTTTCATTGATTGTCTGTGAAAAATGTAGTAATTATCGTAAACATCACGAAAATTTAGAATTTTGCTTCATGAGAACAAATAAACATCGAAATTGTGTCAGTTTCATAGCAATGACACGAATGTTCTGACTTTCGATTTTTATCTTTATTTCTAAAACATTCCCCCGCCATATCTAGTTTTGCGTTTTGGCATTATAAAAAAAAGTTACCTTTTACTACCTTAAATAATATAACTTGCAAAAGGATATAAAAATAATTATTATTGTAATAAATTAATGCAAAAGTTCAAAATTTCTGAAAGCGAGTTTATATTTTATTGTAAATATAGTAATGATTAGGTTGCCACAACGACAAAGATAAATATATAAATATGAATTAATTATTTAAAAATAAAAGATAAATTAATTATACATTAGTTTTAAATATAATTAAAATCGTTTGAACAGCAAAAATATAAATATTGTTAGAAAGAATCCAATATATATTTTTTAAATTAGTGTGATAAATAGAAAGATGATTATTTAATGTATTTGAATGTTAAAAAACCAGTGAAATATATTTTCAATTGTTTTAAAATTCATAGTTTCTTGCTTTGTAACTGCGACCTTATCCGAAATCTAAAAAAATGGAAATATTTTAAAATTAAGAATTTTTTTGAAAAATCGAAGGGCTTACTTGGAAATCCGGAAAGAATTCGGACATTTTGATACCATATATGTGTCATTTGGTTCAGTAATTAAAAAGCCTTTCTCTGGAAACCGTTCACCAAAAACTTTTTTTTAGAATAGAGAGATTAACCTTGGAATTGTGATTAGTTACTATTTGTATCACCAGCACTACATTGTAAAAAGGTAATAACTGCAATGTATTTATAACAGAACCTCATTGATGAAAATAAAAGAAAGCAAATTTCAAATTTAACAACAGTATTAAAACTATATTTTTACGAATTGAAGATACATTTTTCTCAATTTTTAGAGGTTATTATGTAGTTATAACTATCTAAGAATTTCTCCATACCCAAGACCTAAATCACATGTTCTCCATTGATGCTTTTATCATCCCTATGAATACACATACTGGCGAATACCTTATAAGACTTTGGTGAACTTCTACAAAATACAAACCTTCTCATCCTCGTCTTACTCGACTAAGACATTTTCCCATGTCAAGATCAATAACATGACGGAAGCGAATGACGAAACAACAGTTCCAGTTACACCTCTTGATACTGTTATTAAATCCACGTGCTAAGTACCTCCGATTCGTCATCAATCAAACTGTGTTCCGAAAAATTCTTGAAACACCTGTAACCGAGATCATCATCAAAGTGATCTGCATAAACAATCAAGAGGATCGAAATGCCCAGAATAGCTTGCGAGTAAGTGCGGCAATGCTCTTTGAAGAGACTCTGGGTCGTACTTCCTATTGCATGGAGAGAAGGAAAACTCCGGGACTTGCCAGGTCACCGAGAACTTATTAGCCTGACACAAAAGCCCAGTACTCTAATATTTAAATCAGGTTGGAGAGATGGGCGAAGGCGTAAGTAAAATTAGTCAGAAATGAGGTCGTCAAGTTTTATGAATGGGGTACTCGGAAGTACTCTAGGAGCTTCTTTTAATTTCGTTTTTTTTTCAGGACACGTGCGGGGATAGTACATCCGTGGTCTTGAAATGATGTCATGGTCTTAACATTCACCGGAATGGTTTTTCTTTAAGTAACTAACTCTAAATTAACATGCTTTATTTATGTCATTAAATTTTAGGTCTGTTCCTCTGATAGTTTTTGCACATAAGAGATATTTCATTTAGTTTTGTATTTTACTTTATATCCATAATAATTATCGGAATTAAATACTTATCTGACAGTTTAAGTATAATATAATGTATCATATAATGAATGATATTCAAAAGTATTCTAAAATTCAGAATAAAATATAATTTAAGTTTCAGATTTTTTAAGTTAAAGAAATTTAAGATGATGTAATTTAATTGTATGTCTATTTCTCCGATAGTTTTTGCAGATTTGAGGTTTTTCTTTAATTTTGTTTTTAACTTTCGATTAATAATAGTTATAAGAAGTAAATACTTATAGGAAAGTTAAAGTAGGTATCATTTTAATGTATCATTAAATACGTAATATTCAAAAGTATTGGGTAATCAAGAAATAGATATTAAACTAAATATCAGAGTTTTTTTTTTAAATTTAAAATGTATTTTTAAACGAAACTATAATTATGTCTTCATCATATTTTTTATGAACCCAGAGCAGATCTAATTTTTTAGATCAAACTGTGATCAATCAAATTTCAATATATTGTAACAAACTAATTTCATTAAAAAATAAGATTCTTTACTTTTATTTTTATTTTTATTCATCTAAAGATATCTTACATCTTCTGTATAACGTTTTATCTCCAGATAATCTTAAACTTCAAGATTTTTAAGAAAGGTAATTAAATCAAAATATACTTTATAAATATTAAATCAGAAGAATTCCATTAGGTTTTTATAGTTGGAAAATAGAAAAGATCATTTTAGAAAATTTGTTGAACTGAAATATCCTTTTTCAAAAAATGTTTTTTTGATAAAGTTTTTCTAATGCGATTGTTTTTATATAAAAACAATTGAGAATTAATTTAAAATATTTTTAAAAGACCAAATAACGTTGAGAGGTACTATTTTAAGGTACAAATATTATAATTTTCTAACTTAATCTCGCTGAAACATGACTCGAACACATTCCGAGATGCCATTTTTTTCCCTGCTTGACTGGTCAACCCTGCTTGGGAGTAGATTTTCGAAACAACCTTTCGTTCTTCTCCAGCTCCGGTTTCGAAAGTGTAAACAACAACTCTGAAAGTGGCGAACAACAAAAAACGTGCACGACCGACAAGGGTTGAGCCAGACGAACAACTCTACCAACAGTCGAAAACTAAAAACGGGATTATTTTTAAGAGAGAAGAAGCATTAGAGAAGCTTTGTTGTGTGAACGCTATATGACAATAGTTTTGATTTATGGCCGCCTTGCTTTCTACAATTTTACCTCCTTAGCATTACTTTGAGAAACCTAGAGATAAAAAGAGGAAGAAAATAATGAAAATATATGAGTGGAATGTAGAAAAAAGAGGAAGAAAAATAATAAGATAAATTCAGAGAGGAAATAGAAAAGAGGATAAGAGTGAAAAAGAGAGGAATAAAAAAGGCAGATTGAAAAGAAGATGAACTATATAGTCGCCTTGCTTTTTACAATTTTATCACCTTTTGCATAACTTTAAAAAAAATCTAGAGATAAAAAGAGGAAGGAAATGATGAAAGGATATTAGTGAGATGTAGCAAAAAGAGAGGATAAATTTATAGTGAGGGGAAATAGAAAAGATGATAAGTGAAATAGAGAGAAAGAGGAATAAAAAATGCAGATTGAAAAGAAGATGGGAGGAGGGCTGGAATGGAGATGGAGCTGAAAAGAAAGGAGAATAAAAGAAATATAGTGGACGAGAAGAATGAGAACCTAGATAAATAAATTCGGGCGTTAATTGGCAATTATTAATAATGACCAGAGTGGAGGCGGTCAAAGTCATAAATTTCATTGATAAATTCCAATGAATTTATCACATTGCACTCCTCCACTTCGAGCATTATTAATAATATTTATCACATTGCCCGTAACATATATATTGTATTTTTAAGAATAATATTTTGGGTAGGGGTTTAGAACTTTTTATGGTCTTTTGGGAAAAAGGACTTTCGGGAGGGGGTAATATCCGTAAATTCCCCTTTTCTCTAATAAGCTCTGGATGAGAAATTGATATGAGGAAAATGAGAAGAGGGGGAATAAAAAAGACAGAATGAAACAGGCAATGAACAGGAGAGAAGATACTTATAAATATAGAGAAGGTAATAGGAAAGAGATTGAGAAGAAAATAGTAAAGGATGAGAGAAAGAAGAAGAGGAAATATAGAATAAGACTGCGAAGATAATAAAGGTAGAGGGAACAAAGCAGGAGTGGTTGTACTAGTATTTTTACATTAGGTTGCAGCGTATTATTTTCTAAGATAGAAAATTACAAGGGGAGATGGGAGGGAAAGGTAGCTAGAGAGACGAAATAAGATAACCAGGAGGGTGAAGAGGACAGAGAGAGAGGCATGGAGAAATAGTCTGCATGGGGGAGAGACCCCCTCTGTTGCTCTTGAACTTGGAGGAGAGGCACCCTCTCTGGAAAGTGGGCTAGAAACAAAGAAGCCACCCAAGGTTGCTGCAGGTCACGACGTCGCCTGGGGCCGGCGAGCATGACCCAGAGGCCAACGACCGAGATGGTTCGCCGAGGGTGGATGCTGGGGAACCAACCTGCTTCGGGCGAACTATAAAGCAAGGTCAGGTCAGACTTCCGGATTCGGCAAGACATTGGGTTTGCGCGCGCGTGGCCCACACACCTGTGCAACGGCTCTTGGAAGAAGGTTTCTCTTCGCTTGCTTTTCGTCTCCCCTCTCAAGGTAACTGGCCTTCTCCTCTCGAATGGAATTGTTTTGATAGTGTTGTGCTTGAACTGGTGTGGAAAGTTGAATCTCTTGGTCCTTGACATTTACCTTTTTAAACCTATCTGTCTTGTAAATATAACCGTTTCCCCTTTTTTGTTTTAGTTTCGAACGTTAATTTTTGAATGTGCTGAAATTTTTAATACATCTAATACTAAATTTCCTAATTCCAAGTGACATAACGATTCCATCTTTTACCTAAATATTCTTCTGTTTATAAAAATAAAATAACCAACGTTTTTAAATACCTCTGTCTTTTTGTAAACAGTTCTGAATTTTCTTAGTTTATCTTAGTTTTGGATATACGAGTGATTTTATGAATATGTCTGTAAGTCCTTCGTATCTCATCCTGATATCTTAAGTTTTAGATGTGGATTTATAACAAATTCTTATTTCTTGACATTTTTTTCTAACTATTTACAATATTTACGCCTAAAATGTTCTTTTTTTAATGAGACTTTTTATATTTGTCATTTCTATTCTTCTTATTAGTATTTTACGATGCTTGTATCTTTTAAATACACGTGACTGAGAATTTTCTAATATGTTTCATCTTTAATACTGGATACTTTTATATTATGTACTCCTTGTATTTTAAATTACTATCCCATTGCTTTTCTCCCGTTTCATCACTTTTTAACAATATGTTGCAAAGTATCTCTTATGTATAATGACTTGAATATAATTACGCATCCCCTCTTAAGTGCTATAAATTTAATATTACTCTTTTTGAACTGAAAATAGTAGTTTTTAACGTAAAAATTTTTACTTACAATGCTCTATTATTGTTTCTTACAACATTTTCTTCTTTGTTGCTAAGCAAATTTTATTACCTTATAAGTTTTATTTATAGTTATGTCATACTAGATCATTTTATTCTTTCTAAATGCTGAAATATTTTCTGAAATTACTTTTCTTTGAAGTATATTTGTTTCCTTCCTCTATTCCAATATTTCGGTTCCCAATAGCTAATCGACATTATTTGGTATTTACTCTTTATTCACCTAATTAAACATCCCTCCACTAATATAAGGAATACACATTACTTCTCTTATTGGCAACTCCCCAAAGTTCGCTAGAATCATTTCACTAAATTAGTTTCAATTGACCCTAGTAAACTCACTAGATACCTAATCTCCAACCAAAGACCTCCCAACTGTTTCAAATTAATGGACATCGAACCAATAATAAGAAAAAAGCTCCCTGCTGTCCTCAAGATTCCCACGCCTGGGAACCAGAGTTGAACCATCACTGAGGAATTTTAAGGATATTAATTACGTCCACCGGTTTGGCTCCATGCCTTAGGAAGTGATTAAGTTAGTTCACGTTCGGATGTCGAGGAATCTGAGTGTTTCTTAAAATTCGTCTCACGTTGAGCGTCCTTCCCCCTTCCGGGTGCGTCGAGGCATGCCTGACCTTGAAATTTTTCATTCTTTTTCGGTCAATGATTCTGAGATTGCGGCGCTTTTTTCCAGAGTGTATTTTAGTTTTTTGTCACTTTATGTGAAGTTTGCTCTTTTTTGGAGGTGTTGAAGAGACAGTTTCGGATCTGAGAGACTTTTCTAGCAGGTTTCATTAAGATGTGGATACATGTCTTTTAGAGACCATATATAAATAACATAACACCACATAACTTAAAAATTTACTTGATATCTATATTTAAATTCGATCATAAAAACTGTTACATTTCTATACTTTCTGTAATTATATACATTCATAACTTTTCCCATGCATTAAATTCAATAATTGAACTTTTCTAAAGTCATCTATATTTGCTAATTGTCCTTCCTGTACATTTTGTTTTCTTTAATAACACTCCTGTAACAGGATATACGACTAGGAAAGATAAAAAAAATATTAAATGATGTTTATGTTAAAATATAAGAAGTCAAAAGTTAAGAAAATGCCAAATTGAAACATCAGCAAAGTAAATACACTAATGCATCTTACATGAATGTTATAAATGAAGTTTGAAAATCTTACGGTTAAATTTAAAACTTAATGTACGATGTTAGTAAAATTTGAAACAGGATGTCATTAAAATTCGATATGCGATGTTAATAATCTTTCTTTCTCCCTCAGTACAGTAGGATGTGGAGGCAACTTGGAGTTGGGGTGATAGTCATTCTGGGGGTTTTGCTGCTGCCAGATGGAACAAATGGGCAGAATAGACCAGCAAATTTAGGTGAGTGGTTGTCTTGTTTGAACGTCTTTAAATTCATGAAGTAAGATTATTTCTAATAATAACAAGTTTGTAAAATGCTTACTCTCTCTCACTCTCTTCTTAAACTATTAATTGCTTATGACAGAATGGACTATATCCGTCTTGACGTCACATTTTACCCATCACGTGACCTACTGAGCTTGCAATTGGTTACCTCAGAGATAATTTGTAGTGAGATATGATTTGATAATGAGTTTGTTTTCCCCATCACGTGATTAACATGGGCGTGGCCGAATATAGTCTATTCAAATATCATACTTTTATCCACATAGTTCTTAAGTAGTGGTTGCCAAAGTAGACAGTACCACCCCCTGGGGGCGTTGAATAATTTCAGGGGGCGGTGATGAGTTGAAAAGAAGTTTGGGGCGTTATTCGAGTACACTGTAAAAAAAAACTGTAGAAAAACAGAAATTTTCAATAACAATGACTTTATGTTTACAGAGATATTCTGTCATGTAACATTCCCACCGCACTTCTATTTATTTTATGTAAAAAAACAACTTTTTTCTAGTTTTTTAGCTTATCTGTACTTAAACAGAAACTTACTGCATCGAAAACGAATACAGCTATTGGCAACATTATACTGAATCATCGTTGGTGCAGTGGTAGCGTGCGTGCTTAGCATGCGGTAGGTCGTGGGTTCTATCCCCGGATATTAATTAATTAAAATTTAAAAAAACTCAACTAAAATAAGTCCAACGCATGCGCACAAGCAGAAAATTACTGAGAGGCAACAGAAAAATCTATAGCTCACTTGACAGAAAGTTTCTTTTTACAGCATTTACCTGTAGGTAACCGCTTTTTTCTGTTTACAGGATTTTTCGGCCTACAAAACTTTTCTGGCAACTTTTGCTGCCAGAAATTTTCTGTTTTTTTGCAGGATTATTTTTTACAGTGTATTAAAAGGGGAGTTTACTACTTTTAAACTATTGCTTAAAGCCATTTTTATGGGTTAAAAATCCAGATGAAAGTAGTTTAAAATCCCTTTATAACAAGTTAAAATTCAAAAATTTTACTGGGGGAGGAAGACCCCCAGGATCCCCTTTTATTTATGGATTGAGATATCAATAATTTTGGTAACTTTAAAGATTAATACAGGGAATTTCCAGTACCGAATTTCCTTTGGGCGTAGACAAAGATTCACAATTAGGTAAAGAATTATTTTTAAATCAGAGCTTTTAAAAGGGTAGAGTCTTGTAAAAGGTAGAATAATTTCCTTATTTTTTCAAATTATATTTTAAGGTGCATAGAAAACTTAACTTTTGAATATTGTCCATATACTAGCTTTTAATTTTTTATTTGTTAGGTTATTAATTAAAGTTTTTTCATTAAAAAAATGTTTGCATAAAATATAACCAGATTAGAGGCAAAAATTTTTAACGGGGTGATGGAAAACTTTCTCCTTGAAAAGGGGGTCCTTTTAAGTTGCTTCCTGTTCCAGAATTATCAATTATTTGTAGTAAAAACCATTTATTGATTTTAATACTGGAAAAGTCTATGTCATATTTGTATTATTTTACATTTTAACAAAGGTCTATAAAATATTTTAGTATAAAAATTGGATATAATTGTAAAATTTTTCTTATTTCTCTCTGAAATTATACAAAATCTCCTGAAATGTTCAGCTAAGTAAAAAATATCTCTGTTTACAGGTGATCTAATTACTATTATTCGATACCAAAACTCCCCCTGCAAAGGTATAGCTGGAGATGAGGGAATCTGTTTGAGTGATGGCAACGACTGTGATCGCCGCAAGGGAACCAACATCGGAACGTGCGCTCGAGGCTTGAGCACATGTTGTCTGTGTAAGTTGATAGCACGGATCATTTCAGATGATGGTGTTTCTCCAAGAACCGTTTTTAGGATCTAAAGGGCATTGTGAATGGACTTATTACGGATATACAACTGAAAAGCGTGTGGATTATAGTTTTCAAGAGAAAATGCATTTTGCAAAAAGGAAGATGCGGAATTTTATTGAATTATTTCACATGCATAGTCAATTTGGTAAAGTACCAAAATATGACTATGCTATGGCTTGAGGCCTGAGGATGATTAGATTGATTGAGACAAAACTATTTTATGTTACTTTTGAGACGTTTTTATTGGAACACCTAAAATACTACCATGCAGAGTTGCTTATTATGATGGATATAATATATTTTTCGGCTTCCCAATTCTGCCTATTTCAATACCCTAACCATTTTAATCGGGGTTATAATTCGTCTATGCCAACCTGCCGCATCAACAAAACTGAAATTGCTCCCACCATTAAATATAGTTCAATAAAAGAACAGTATGGAACGACATAAAACATTTTCCATCCCACACTCATATAGTCAATATTTATATTACCTTCAACCATCAGAACGAATTTTAAGTAACAGCGATGTTAGGTTCTTTGGTACTATCATAATATAAAACCTCCATCTACTACTCGATAAAATAAATAATGCAGTTTAATTTTTTATTTCGTTTGGTTACACACTTTACTTCAAATACTGTTTTTATAATACCTTTACCACTTCAGATTTATCATCTCCTTTTAAACCATACAATTTCTTTTCATCGATATTCCTAATAACACACTTAACCCTCAATTTTAATAAAACAAAGCATCTCCAACCACGCCCACCAAAAAAATTCACAACCTAAGATAATATACGTTCCCCCAAACCATTACGGAAAGGAAAAAAAATCCCGAAAATTGTACCTCCCGATTTCATGAAGCAATCTCCCGTTTTAATGCGGTATCATTTGCCGCCTTTGTGCAAATAAACGATGGGAGCTTAAGCTCCTCGCATAACGATTATTATCGTTTTATGCTTCGAATAAGACCTGGGATTCTGGATCACTGGCCACCGCACACTTTGGATTATTAATGAGGAACGCGGGGCTCAATATCCACAAACCCTTCACATTTTCCCCTTGATGTTTGGTAATGATGTGTGGATCGGGCCCCAAATGAGAAAATCAAGTGGACGCTGTGGTGATGTTTAAAAATTAACGTAGACATGGAGATGGGTGTGGAAGAGGTTTGATATAAAAGGGGCTTGTGAAATATGTTATGGGGGATATGGTCTTTTTAGATCCGTTTGTTAAATGATAATTATAAATAACTGAGTGTGTTTAAAATGCAAAAGAAAGTCATCTAAGTTAGGATGTTGTTAGGTACAAATCAGTATGTAGTGTAAGGTTTAAGGAAAGAAGATTTTTTGAAAAAAAAATTCAGTTTATCTTGTAACTGTGAAATGATAAGTACGATTCAAAAAGAGATAAAAAAAACTTATGCACCCTAAGGAAATAAAACTTTTCCAAATGAACCAAATCAATTAAAAAAGGACAGCTAATTGTAAAAAGCAAAAACGTTTTACAGTTCAAACCTTCAGCATAAAATACCTATACAAATGAAAATTTAATTCTTTCAGAATATTAACCCCTTTTAAGATTTTAAAGTGTTTTCATTAAAAGATAAAACATTGAAAAGTATTAAAACTGAACTAAACAGCCATAAATTATGATCTTGAAAGTTCTATGAATTAACAATGTCGGAGGAAACTATTGCATTAAATAAACTATCGTTTAATCATAGGAAAGAAAGGTGCGTTCCTATTCATTATCATAAATTTCTTTATTCCACACTTTGTTTTTCTCAAAAAGGGCACTTAAACGGTACTTTTCCATTATACCTGCGCAAGCGATAAATTCGCCAATAATGATGCAACGCTAACGGAAGTTGCTATGTGTGATTTCTTCCGGCGACTGTGTGCTGTCGACAAAAAGTCGGCGCAAGTTTAGAACTGCTGATGGTTGGCGAATTTTGGCTATTTGGCGCCATATTTAGAAGCCACATAATTCATTTAACATTAGTTGGGGTTACTATATATTGATTTTTATCGCTAAAAACTTGGCGCATCAGCAGTTTTAAACTTGCGCCAAAAAGTCTGCTTGGCAAGATTGGCGCCAGTATAATGGAAAAGTACCGATTAAAACTATTAAATTCCTGATTTACGAAAAGTCAATACTTATGGGCTAAGAGAATGTTACCACATTGCATGCATGCATGCTTCCCATTGATTCCTATTTTCATCTGCCCAACAAAACACCTCATTACAAAACTACCTCAGAAAATCTAATTCCTATTAAAGCATCTCTCTCGCATTATTTCCATCCATTTTTATACCTCTTTTTCCCGCAGCCAAGTTCACGTGCGGAGACATCACGAGCCAGAACGAGACGGTGTTCGTGAACCGCAACTACCCCAACCACGAGAACGGCACCGACACGTGCCAGGTGACCATCGAGAAGCCGGACAACGTGTGCCAGCTGCGGCTGGACTTCCACGAGTTCTTCCTGTCCGAACCGGACGACATCGGTCTCTGCACCACTGACTCCTTTATGGTCCGGACGACGGTCGGAGAACGCCTCCCCATCCTCTGCGGAGAGAACAAGGGGCAGCACCGTAAGTCCGATTCTTTTTACTTTTACACAATACAGACATAAAACCTTTCTTAGTAGCACATTTACACAGAACTACACAGCATCTTTTAAAACATTTAGTACAGATAGCATTGATATAACTCTTCTTTCCTTGTAGCAAAACTCTTCGCAAAACAAAAAAATTATGCAAAATACCTACAGGGGAGAGTGGGGCACCTTGGGACACTCAATTTTTCAGACGCAATTATTTAGTTATAAACTTGTGCTTGTGCGTGCTATAATACATTAGATTAAAATATACTCCTCAACGTGTTTTGGAGTATGTGGTGCGTCTAGAAAATTATTTATTTTACTTTTCTTGTTTTTCGTGGTGCAAAGTTACAATCACTTGCAGTTTCAAAAGCATTTTTGAAGTAAAATAAATATATTTTTGTCATTACAGTTATATTCAGAAAAAAAGTACTTGCATCTATTAATATTTTAGAAAAGAAAAAGAAAATTTATTGTTAAACCTAAAAGAGTAATTAGTTTAATATCCAAAGTCTCAAGGCCTTGTGGATACGTACCTTGCGACAAAACATAGCTTTTTCATTATTCATGTAATTTTTGTATTTTTCAAAACAAGAATTATAATTTTTGAACTATTATTGAAAGTGTCCCAAGGTGGGCACTGGTGGGGCACCTTGGGACATTAAAAGAGGTTGTTTTTTTTTAATTCGTTGATATGAATTCTCTAAAAAAGCTATTTGGATGTAAACTGTTTTATTAGGTTCGTATAGGACCATATTTAATATATTAGCTGTGTTAGAATAAATACCATTGTATAAAAAATTGAATCAAGGACCAAGGTGCCCCACTCTTCCCTACAAAGCATTCCTCACTTTTTATAACTCATTGACAAAAAATATTTATACAACCTTTCTATATTTGCATCATGTATACAAAGAAAACCTAAATGTGATATTTTACCTTTTATAACATTTGCACAATTCCTTGTCCTTTAACAGGATTTCATTCTGCTGGATTATTTGAGCTTCCCACAGAATGGCAGTTTCTGAACTCATTATAAAATTCAATAAAATCAAGGTTTTGAGTTTCTTCAAATATCATTTGTCAGTATGGTAGTTGCCTGTGTAAAAATTTCAAAAGTTAGCCCCTAAAATACCTCCTCTCTATAGGAAAACCGACTTCTTAAAAACTAATTTAGATGTTGTAAGCATACAACTGTTCTTCTGAGCGGTTCATATGCTACAAGTTGTTGTAAATGAGCTGAGTATGACCAGTTGACCAGCCTTAGTTTGTTTGTAAAGGCTCTAAATGTCATACAGTCTGTCCTGTTTTAATTCAATTTTACTTTCTTTTATAAAAAAATAACTAGGATCTCGTCTTGAATTTTTAAATCGTTCCTAGTTTCTTATTTCAATGAAAACCTTTTATAAACTTTAACCACAAGTTTATTCAGTGATTAATTACACTCTAAAATTATCTGGAAGATTATACAGAGAGATGTTGACATAACAATAATTAATACATCACTATGACATATTCTGTGTATAGAGTGATATTAACTAATTATTAGCTTTTAAAAGTAATAAAGTTATGTAATCTATAGAATTGAAACTATACTCATAATATCTGAGCTTTTTGATAGTATCAAACAAAATTGGAATATCATTAACTTGAATTTCGTTTAAAGTAAAATTAGATATTTTTAAATTTGTTAAAAAATAATATTTTTCATTTGAATAATTTTTGTGAAATCACTTTATTTCAGTATATGTTGACATGGGAAGAGGGTCAGGAAACCCGGTTGTTTTGAGCGTTGTCAGCAATGGTGATAAAATGTCAAGAAGGTGGAAAATCAAGATTTCTATGATTGAATGTGGAAGTCTGAACATGGGTAAGGATAGTTTTCATAAGCTAGCTTTAAAAACCTGTTTAGGTTTAATAATTAATACAAATTATGTAAACCCGATTAATACAAATATGGTATGTATTTTATACGATGGAATGGGAATTTTATGGGAATTAAGTTGCTCACAAATTAGCTACAATTTTGTTTTTTTTTGAGTACTTTAATTCCCAGTTTTAAAAAATTAGTAGAGCATTATCGACTAAAACTTGTTCACCGCTGTCTTTAGATATTTTTCTATTAGTACATCTGCTTTTCCTTAAAACTACTATTTACTTAATATTGCCGAGGTAGAACATTGATGATGAAGTATTTGTAAACTATAATTTCTAAAAATACGTTTTACAATATTTTTGTGTAAGGTAGATAGAAAATAGTAGTTTAAGCTAAACAGGTACTTTCTGATAAAAACTTGATTAAACCAGGATATTTTACAACATTCTTAAAAATCAGTTCCCTACGGAAGATTTTTTTCTTTCGGAACCGAGTCATTTCATTATTTTAAAGATTCTATTGAAAAATATGTTTGTTTTGTTAAATAAAGAATTGGTATATACAAAATATAAAATATCCAATTGATAATTATATAATTTTCAACTACAGTATTGTTCTCAAATTTAGTTTGGGGTAAAATCCCAGTAATTTCATTTGCCTTATTTAAGACTTTAATAGTTATCAGAAGAAGGTCGACCAATTTGGAAATTCTTGTTTTTAATAAGAAAACTCCAGCTCTCAAGCGCCGCCTCCAACCGTGGACCGGTTTCGCCCTTGTTAGGGCTCATCAGCACGGTATAGGAAGGTAACGCAAGAGAGTGGAGGAAGAGCTTTTTGTCTAGCCGACTAAAACGGAAAAAGTGGTAAAAAGTCCGCTCTCTTGCGTTACCTTCCTATACCGTGCTGATGAGCCCTAACAAGGGCGAAACCGGTCCACGGTTGGAGGCGACGCTTGAGAGCTGGAGTTTTCTTACACATTCCTCTAACCAGATGTTACTGGTGAACAACTCTTCTTTTCTTGTTTTTAATCTTTTTGCTAACACAGTGAAAAAATTTATTCAGACACTTTTAATTTTGATTTAGTTTAAAATAACCTTACCTAAGACGCACACGTTATGTATCTTCCAAATTTCTTCGCACGAGAGACATTTTTTTTTTAATTTTTAATATAATTCATTTAAGAGTTCCCAGTGTGTAAATGAACGGATTTATCACTTTCTGGGTTCATTTTGAAGGAATGATCCAAAGTGCAGAGTGTGAATTGTGTTAATCACTCTTTACTCCTTCACTTTCCTTTGTAAACTAGCGAGAGTGAATCCCTCATGTTGAAGAGTGAAAGTGTAACAGTGTGAATGAGCCTTTACACTTGGAACTATTTTTTACTTTTGAATACATAGTTTAGGTTATTTTGACTATACTCAGTTGCACCTTAACTTGAACCTGTAGAAATATGCTGAGAGCAACCAAAGAAAGTAGTTCCCCACGAAGTGTCTGAATTTTGAGTGAAATAAGGAGCTTCAATTTTGAATAATGATTAGTTTTTTAAATCCACGTATATTAAGCATCTTTTCATCCCGATATGCATAAAATGTTTAGTATTATTATTTTTTAAAGAGGCGTACCGCGTAGTAGTACAACTCGCTCTCAAACTCCCTAGCCAATAAGAGTTTCTAGCAACACAGCAGGCTTACTGTTAACTCAGATTTTCTTCCTCGTGGCCATGACGTCAGGCTCAACTTAAGTTGCATTCGAGTATTGAAGCTCGATTACTGTAATTCATTATCTTTGCTTTGTAAGACTTTTTAGCTCACTTGGTTTGTATTCCATGACGAAATATATTCTTAATACCGCTTACAATGGATTTTATTTTTATTAGTGGTGATTTTAATAGGGTGGTAGTTAATTTTTTAATTAAAAAAAATCCAAAACATAAAAATGAAGTCATAGATGGTTCATGCACTTATTTTTATCTAAATTTCTGACTTATTTTTTATCTAAATTATGACAATTTTCTCGAAATTTATGCGAAAAACAGCGTGAGTAAACCTCAAAGGATCATTTACTACACTGTTTCACTTTCACTGTGTTCATCCTAAGTGAAAAACTCCTCTTTTCACTTTGTGATAAGTCTTTAACTCACCAATCCCTTTTCCCCCCGCAGCCCCCGCAGGGTGCATGCAGTTCTTCCGCAACCCGAGCGACACGATTCGCAGCTTCAACTACGGCCCCCGCGTGGAAGGTCAGGTGCGATACCTCAGCAACCTGCGCTACACGTCCTGCGTGCGCGTCGAAGAGAACTTCTGCTCCATCAAGTGGGAGGCCGAGACCCCCGGCTCCTTTTCCTGGGGCCAGCCGCACGACGGAGGAGCCAGCGGTTCCATCTGCAACGAGGACGACTTTGTTGGGATCGACCAGGGATCGGACGACGGCACGGGGCCGGGAGAGGACAGATTCTGCGGTACCAGGCTCAACGATAGGGATCTGCTGATATGTAAGTGCTTTGAAAAGAAAATGGTGTTAAATAAGCATTAAGTGTTAAAACACAGTTATTTTGGTAGGACATAATGCAACAGAATGATTTTGTTGGAAAATTTTCTATTTAAAAGCCAGTTTTCAAGATTTTCGTACCACCTTTACAATTGTTTTCCTTCTTCTCTAATGCCCTTTTATTCAATGTTCCCTTAAATCAATTTTAAAAATTATTTCTCTGATTTGATTGCGTCTTCCTTTCACTATTCTGTTTCTGATTCATTCTCTCTCTCTCTCTCTCTCTCTCTCTCTCTCTCTCTCTCTCTCTCTCTCTCTCTCTCTCTCTCTCTCTCTCTCTCTCTCTCTCCATCACTATTAGAAGTAGTATAATGTTATGCAAAATGAACATATGTGAACTTAACATAAAGATCAAAGCATGCCTCATTTAATCACTGCAAATTTCCCCTTTCATTCTCCTTCCTTCTCAGAACCCTCTCATTCCCTCTATCTTTCCATCCCTTTCGTTATTCTTTCCCTCTGAATTTTCATCTTTCACTTCCCCATTTGATTTCCCCTCCCTTTCTTTCATTTCTCTATTTTATTCCTTTGCTTTATTAACTTTATTCTTTCATTCATTTTATGCATTTCATTCTGTCATTCCCTAAAGATGGGGGGGTTAAAGGTTGAGGATAAAATTCTGTAGATCACATGAAAAATATGCTCCTAATAAAATATAGATGTTACTTAAGGGGAGTTAGTACCTTTAACCCTCAAAAAAATCGATTTTTCAAATTTATTTTTAAAAAATAATTTAGAGTGTTTAGATCATTTTAAAACAAACCGGATCGAAATCGGTCCATAATTAAGCCCACAGTGATAAAAAACGTGATTTAAAACAGTGACGTTTCGTTTGACAGCTCGGTAAACAGACGCACGTGTCTGTGGTTTTGGTTTGAAAGCAGAATACGAATTGAGATTTCTTCTTTTAAAGTCACTATGCAGACTCTGTTTATAACTAAATATTGATTTCATGAAAGAAGGAAAGATACTACTCAACACAACTCATATTTTATGCACGTGTGTATTATTTTTTTCTAAAAAATGTGTTTTTTGTTGTGGCGATTGTTTGAAGTGCTAAAAGATGTTTAACTAGCACTAGCATTAAATATAAGTATAATTCGACATTAATATGTTATTATTACTCATATTAACTTTAAAACCTTCAAGTAAATTAAAAAACTTAATAAATAAGTTATATTTATTTGCAAAAAATATTTTTAAGAAGCATTGATGAAGTTCTTGTTTTTGTGAATGGAGCATGAAATGGAACTTCTGAATAAAGACTCTTCGTCTTCATAGTAATTAAATTGTTTAATTTTACTAAATCCTTCTGAAACACCCTTTATGCAATATATTTATTAATTTGCAACCAGGTATTTGCTATTTTATTACATTTACTGCTCCTGTCGTTGCATATATGCATCGTCTCTCTTTCATTTAAAAGCAATGTAATTTAAACAAATTGAGAGTTAAATTAATAGAAAATCCCATAAATTTAGAGCTAAGCTAACTGTTGAGTTTTCTTTTAATTTAAAAGCCAAGGTTTATTGAATTGTATTTTTTCAAGATTTTAAAAAACGACGTCTCTCTCATTGCGAGCATTTTTTTATTTTCAAAGTTTAGACTTTCCCCTAATTTTTATTAAAATACAACAGACCAAGAGTTGTGAAATTTTTTGTGTCAGATTAAAACTTTGTAATTGATTCTCTGAACCTTTGATTTGTGCAAATAGTTTATAATTAAAAAAAAGAATCAAAGTTTTATCTTTCAACGTCTCTTTCTCGGTTTCAAATTTTTAGACTTTCCGGCAACTTTTTAAAAAAACTATTGGACATAGGGTTCTGAAATTTTATATGCTTATTCTAGACATAGATCTTTATAGTATGAGCCTTGGAAAAGTGTACAGGATCTATATATCTATAATATATCTTAATACCAGCTTCTCGTTATCTCGTCCCGAGCATTTGTAATTTTCAAAATTTAAATTTTTCTCACAATTTTTGTAAAAATACAACAGACCTAGAGTTGTGAAATTTTATGTGGCTATTACAATTATATGCATGTGTTCTCTGAATATTTGATTTGTGTAAATAATTTATAGTTTAAAAAAAAAACAAAGTTTTATCTTTCAACGCATTTTTCTCGGTTTCAAATTTTTAGACTTTCCGGCAACTTTAAAAAAAAACTATTGGACATAGAGTTCTGAAATTTTATATGCTTATTCTGGACATAGATCTTTATTGTATGAGCCTTGGAAAAGTGTACAGGATCTATATTTTTTTATTTATGAACCCATAAAGCATTTTTTTTTCAAAATTTCATACATTCCAAAGTTTTTAATTTTTAAAAAAATTTCTACTGCAAATATTTCAATATCCAAGGGTCATACCGTTAATGCATTCATTTGCTCCAATTAGGTTCAAAAATTTTAGTTTTTCATGCGATATAAAAAAAATAATCATGCCGGAAAGTTAGCCGAGCAAATTTCAAAACAAAGAAAAGGTACAAGTTCCTACAAGATTTATGAAAATTTGGTCTGTTTAATTAGATATTTGACTGCAGTTTTATAATCCCTATACTGTTATCTACATTCTGTGAAAACTGCATGCTAAAATATACAAAACTTTTTTGTTTATGAGAAATCGAAAAAAGTATGTTTTTTCAAACAACGCTTGGTTTACAAGGTACTAACTCCCCTTAAAATAATTTTGAATTATTTATTTTATTTTTTTGCAGCTCGCAGCAAGCCATTCATGCTCCGGGTGAAAAGTAATAGTGATGCTAGCCTCAATGCCAACAACTCACAATACGGATTCTCGCTTCGCTATACCCAGCTACCTTGTATGATCTGATACTAGGAATTTTATCAAATGAACTCAGGTAAGAATGAACACTAAATCCAAAGTTTTTTCCAATTCATCAAAACTTTATAATTCCAGATATATCCATTGTCCTCTTTAAGCATATGAGAGTAGTTTATTCCCTGAAGAAGTTACATTTTCATCATAGTTTAAAAAAATAGCAGTAGAACCCCGATTATCCGCGGTGCGGGTTATCCGCGAGTGCCACGAAAAATTTTTTTTAACGATGAGAGCAAATTTTAGATGACATGAGACATTTTAGATGTAGAGCAAAGGTTTTTGCTGTACTGTACATATTTTAAAAGTCTAACATATCATGTTTTTTGTACAGTAAAACACAGTTATTATGGTGAAATATTTTTTTCGTGTTTTCACGTCATTTTTAGTTTTTTTCGGGTTATCCGCGATTTTCGTTATCCGCGGTACCCTTGCCACCCAATTCCGCGGATAATAGGGGCTACACTGTAATTCAAAAGATATCATAAGTTTTAGGAAGTTACATATAAACTAGCAGATAATTGTTTCGAATGCTTATCATTATTCCGATTGTAATTTCAAGTAAAAAATCGTAGTTTTCCCCAAAACATATAAATAGGCATGGACACTTATTATAAATGCACACTATGCAGCTTTTTAATGAAATGTGACTAAAAATTTATTTGTGTATACATTGTGCCTAACTTTAATCATTCTTTATAGGTCTGATTGTTGTTAGAATTTTTGACTCGTAGCTGAACATGACGAAAGACGGTAACACCAGCCAAGGAAAATCAAGACATGGACTATTTATAAATCATTATTTAAGTGACTCATTATCCTCATCTGTTTGTTAACTTAGACTGTGACGGAGAAAGCAGAATTTTGCATGTTATTTATGAAACTGACCAGTGTATCCACTCAGCGACTGAGTGGATACTAAAGACCTACTCAGTCGCTTGCAACTCTTTGGTCCTTAAGAAAATTTTTAGGAAACATTTCCGCATGCAATCCATTTTTATTTTTTTTGGCATTATCAGGAGGACTGATCATTCCATTTTCTGCTTCAACCTCGTCACAGTTTAAGAGTGGTGTGTATACATATTTTTTCAACACTGTTCAGTTGTATTTATCGCTTTGTTCGTCCATTGAGAAATGTTGTGTAACACCGTAAGTTATAGGAAGGCAATTCCAAAAGGTGCTTGCGAAATATCAAGGCATACACCCCCATCAGTGTCGTGCCATGGACGCATGTCTGTCTTTTTGTGTGTTTTTTTCGTGTATTTATATCTGTCATTTCATCATGAAAATGGATTCATTATCATTTCAATAATTTAATTTTTTTCCTAATAAACTGATTTGATTTACTGTCTTCCCGACGTTTTGCTTTGTGATTATAATATTATCACGTGACTTTTAACAACCCTCTAAAAGGTAAGTCCTCAGTTAATTAATAAAATTGTCTGCCAGCGGGATTGTTGTTTAACCGCTTCATAACTTAAGTTTAACAAGAAGTGGTGAATTTTCTCTCGCTATCTTTTATGGCAACTGGGTAGAATTAGATAGTCATACCGTCAGGAGAAAAACTTTGACAGGTTGGTTTAGGTTTTAATGGCGCTAGGTCCTCATAAGAACATATCGCCTATCCCGTGCAAGACTCACACAATTGCAAAAGTGGAAATATTTACTCTACGGGAGCTTGGCGCAGAAAGACTTCTAGAATGCGATATCAGACCGCCCGAGATTGTCATTGAATCTACTGAAAATCAAATGTCGTGTCGCAGCAGCCAATGAAATAATTGGAAATTTTTTTTCATTTTAAAAGAAAAACTAATCAGGGTAGAAGCACAATATTTCAAACACATATACAATTATTTTTACAAAAAGATTGTCGTTTCGTTTTTTAAAAAATTCGAATTAGTTTTAGAATTATTAAGATTCAAAGTTTCAATTTTTTTCCTTTCTAGGATTGAAAGGGTTAACATAAGCATATATAAAACCGTTTTTGGCGATTTATGTTTAGCGCAAATGGAAATAATCCCCAAAGATTACACTTGATTCGACTTTTTCGATTTGGCGACCAATAAAGAAGTCTTTCCATGCCAAGCTCCCGTAAAGTAAACATTTCAATTTTTGCAATTGTGTGAGTCTTGCACGGGAGAGGCGATATAGCGTCAAAAACTTTGACAGGAAAATCAAAACTCTGAAAAGAACACAAAGCCGATAGCCAACAGATTTTGCACAAAAACGTCAATCCTTCGTTTATGAACTACCGTCACTCTTGAAAGTTCCCATAAGAATCACAATAATATTGCAAGACGTCATAAGTTTTTCTTTTTTTTTGCCATTTTCACATATGCTAATATTTCCGCGAATATTCACGATATTTTCATGAAATTTTTAGTGAGTTTTTCATAGCGTTGGCAACAAAACTATCACTGAGGTTTTTGGTCTATATCTTCTTCAGTTTTTAAATTATTTTTTTTATTTCACCACTAGGGGGCACTGAAAGTCATATCAATGGATTTTCCAGTCTCTTGGGTAGGCCTTACTTCCGTGACCCTAGGACACATTGGTTCCAAATAAAAACCGTGAAATGGACTTTTGAAACACCTATGTATAAGAACTTCCTTATCATAAAAACTCGCATATGAATTAAATACTCAGCATGATTCTGCAATCAAATCTTTGAAAAAAGTGCGAAATATAAGTTCATAAGTAAATATGTTTCCCTGTTAATTTTCAATTTCACACACATATAAGCTTTTCCCGAGGATTCAGGTGTTTTTTATGAAATATTTTAGTGATATATTTTATCCAATATAGGCCTTGAACAACTGGTCATATTAATGTTACTTCTAAAGGAGAAAAGCTTGTTGAATATAAAATTCAATGACTAAAATTTAAATTTATACACCTAAGAGCAGAGGTATAGCTTAGCAAAATTGTGTTTCCACAGGATAAGATGTATTAGAAAGAGTTTTTGTTGTAAGTATGTGTTAGGGTTTTAATTTAGAAGTGAAGCTTCGAATAATGTTAAGTAAATCGCTTAAAGCCAAGTTTGTAAAGAATAGTTAAAAATAGAAAAACTAGGATTTTTTTATATAATAGAAAATTTTTATTTATTTATAGCTTCTAAACACAGCAGAGTCAGAAAAATAGCAACTCCCCTTACTATTATTCTCAGCTGCAGCCACGAAAAAAAATCCCTCTACCATTAAAAATGACTTACTGGAAAATGGATACGGTGAAACTCAGTATACCATTATAGAAAAGCACTGAACGTGTCAGTTTTGAAATACAGTTCAGGCAAAACTCCCGTTTTAAAGTGAACCTAAATCAATGGATCAGTTTGATTGATGATTGGAGTCATAACGGTACAGGTTTCCCAGACCTAGACAAACAACAGATGTTTGTGACATCTTTCAGCGACTGTACTTCACTATAGAAATTCCACTATGTAATGATCTGAGTTAGGAAAAATGTGTTATTTGTTTTCAAAGCAGAAGGTTAAAATGTTTTTTTTACCATAGTAACTATTCAGAAACTTGACTTTATTTGGGATAAAGCCTTAAACCTCACCTCTCCCTCTACAATCAACAAACCATACAAGTGATGGTGTTTTAAATTGACTCTGAAATTTCCGTTGAAAGAGGGATATTGCCAGGTCAGCCAATTTTCGTGAAATTTGTATGCATGAATTTACGCTACAACATGAAAATTTTTTAAACTGATTACTTAGAATTACATCAAATACATTTTGAGAATTTTTTTAACATTTCTTATGTACCACCTTAACCTCCCGTCTGTACACACTTAACCATTAATCGCACTCAGTCTTAATATAATTTCTGAGACTGTAAAATACTCTTTATATCACAAATCCTTTTAAAAAATCATTTTTACTTTTAAATAAAATCAACAGCAGTCATTGAAAATTTGAAATTATGTAATCTAATATAATAAAATTGAATGTGGGTATGTGTGTTTGTTTGTCTTTTATACAAATCCACAGTTAAAATAATCAGTTTATACAAATCCACAGAAAAAAATTTGAAATTTGACGGGTAAATGTAGGTTTAAACTCATTTTTAGAAACGTTTTGAGTCTAAGGGGGGGCACTTTTCAACGCTATCACCTTTACTTTTTCACCCAAAATGTCAAAATATTGGGGATTTCCTAAAAATTATCACTGAAGATCCCCTGGTGGTACTAATGGGAGGTATGGGGGTCCTCCCCCAGAAAAAAAAATTCGAATTTAGACTGGTAAAAGTAGGATTTTACTCATTTTGAAAACCTTTTTGGGTTCCCGAGGGGGCGCTGTCCAGAGTGCTACCCCCTGGATCCGCGCCTGGAAGGTAGAAAATGAATTAAAAATTTTAAAGAAAAAAAATCTCCATCTCCACCCGTGCAAGGCCGGGCATATCAGCTAGTATGCAATAAAATATAAAACCTTGAATTATGCTAACTAAATTTTAACTGTATGTATATGTATAGGCTTCTTTTTTAGAGTGGATCATGAAAAATTCCACAAGAATCTTTAATCATTAAACATAGCTAACTTTTAACGGAAGGACTGTCCGGAATGTCTGCTCTCCGATAACTATAGTTGACACAGCTCTTATAAAATCTTAAATAAAAGTAAATAATATTTCGAATTAGTTTGGGTTTTGACAAACTTAGTAAAATATTAGACGTTTTGGGGGCGGGGGCTTCAGCCCGAAAGCCCCCCCGTAGATCCGCCACTGGACCTAAACTTAACAATAATCCTGTTACCCGTAAAAGTTTTATCACCTGATCCCGAGCACTTGTGCGCCGTTCCTATTGTGAACAAATGTTAAGAATGAAAAGGTAAAATGAAATCAAAAGAATGCAAATTTAATGAGCAGTTATTTATGTTTCTTCCATAATTATGGTTTTTCTGTGCAAGGATCCTCCGTGACATCAGTAGCAGCTTGAGGTGACGATGAGGGTAGAGTAGCAACAAAGCTTATATGAGGTGACGAGGACGGCACAATAGTAACAGAGCTTATTTGAGGTGGCGAGGACGGCACAGTAGTAACAGAGCTTATTTTAGGTGGCGAAGAGGGTAGAGTAGTAACAGAGCTTATTTTAGGTGGCGAGGACGGCACAGTAGTAACAGAGCTTATTTGAGGTGGCGAGGAGGGTACAATAGTAACATAGCTTATTTGAGGTGACGAGGAGGGTTCAGTAGTAACAGAGCTTATTTGAGGCACAGATGACTTTTTCAATTCTTCCATTTCAAGTTCAAAAACGAGATTGGTAATCTCATTTCTAGCCACCATCTGATTGCGTCTATTAAGCCTTGAAACTTGAATTTGAATCATTTGAGCAAAAAGAAGCATTTCATCTTCGACAGACTTTAAAGATTCAAGTGAGTGTTCTTCGCTGAAAACGTCTCGTTTGAAATTCTCACTACCTTCCCCAGTATGATTGAGCTCGTCCATTTCCAAATCAAACAGAAAATTATTGATTTTATTCTTGGCGATCACTTGGTTGAGTCTGCTAAGCTTTGATAGTTGGATTCGCAGCAGATGAGAAAAAATGGCAAGTTCGTTAATATAAGAATTTTTCAAGCTGTTTGACGCATTTTCTTCTTTGAAATCTTCTTCGTATTTCCTTTTCCTAGTTTTTTGCTTGCTAAGCAAGAAAGAAGGGGGGTTAGAAACTAGACTTGAATCTCCTGTTTCTTCTGGGTTGTAAATATCGACACTGTCTTCTTCATTGGACGTTAGGGGACCAGTTTCTTCCTGCAAGAAAGAATTGTGCTGATCAATCAAATAAACTAATTTATTTCTTTTTCCGGGATGGATCGCCGTGTTTGATGAATGGAATTTCCAAACGTTTCGCTCTCTGCTTCGGAGAGCATCCTCAGTGGCAAAAAATCAACTGATAAAAATTTAAAATAAAAACATGTTTTGTTTTTTGAATGTTTTTTTTATTTTAAATTTTTATCAGTTGATTTTTTGCCACTGAGGATGCTCTCCGAAGCAGAGAGCGAAACGTTTGGAAATTACATTCATCAAACACGGCCATCCATCCCGCAAAATGAAATAAATTACTCATTAGGTCGTGGAAGTTTTCATCAATTTATAAATCAAATAAACTGTCTAGCTTAGTTAGTAAACAAAGCTTTTGCTTGATTTATTTTGTAATAGGGATGGGCTAAAGTTCGTCTCGGGGTTTCATTTTACAGTTTTTTCATCTTCATTCGCGTTTTTCAAGAAAACAGTAAAGGTATACAACTTAGGGAATCCTTTTTCAGTTTTATTTTATCTTTATAGATGTAGTTATTGGGATATAATGCAGAGTTTTGTCAAAATTAATTTATTTAGGGAAAAATCCAGTACAAATACTGCTGATCTAAAAATAGATCACTAGGCGTTCGGACATTAATTTTTTATGTGTTGCTTACAATACGATCATTTAGTTATTCCCCTAAAAACTGATAAAAATGAGTCTGAGAATACTCAGTAATGTTCGAGATGAAGTCAACTATTGATTTTCTTAATAAATTTAACATTATATTATTTCTAATTAAATTTTATAATCTATTCTGGTGAATAAATGGAGGATAGGCCATTATGATTCATTATCAATAAAGCACAGCATTGCAACTTGCGGTATAAAATTATTGGTGTTTATTCACATAAACTTATTTTATACAACACAAGTCAATACAAGTAGTTTTGAAATACTTCATAGGGGAAATTATAAGACAATTAAAGGTTATCAAGGAGCTATGAAAATCTCAAATTGAGAATTGCAATTTTTTTTTTGAAATTCGCCCTTATTTAGCCTTTGTAACCTTAAAATTGACGTTTATGGCAGAGTAAGTAGTTTATTGGAATAGGTCGGTGGAAAGCTCAAACAAGCAGCAATTTTGAATGTTGCCATGTGAGATCAAGTTACATTTTATTTCATGAATATTATTAATTTATGGTAAAACCAATCTACAAAATTTTCAAAAAATTAGCCCAATGCATTTTATTTTACTTATTAGTTAAAATTTTATGTGTGTGTGTCATGTCATATGCTTTCTATACTTATATAAATTTAAAGTTCTTGGTTCAATTTCCCCTTTTCCCCCAACAATTACTTTCAACATAGGCTATTTGTGTATTTAATTTTGGGTAAATTATTTAATTTTATTACTATTTAATTATTTTCCCCCACATATTTATGAATGAATATGCGTTTTTTAAAGAGAAATACTAATATTTCTATTTATTTCATAATTTTTAGGATTTTTTGAAGTTAAACTAGTACTTAGCTCTGCGACAAAAAATTATCCTCCGAACGCCCAGTGATCTATTTTTAGATCAGCATTTTTTAAAGAAACTAATGACTGTTTTGACAAAATTTGTTTATAATATTCATATTGAAGGCAAAATACACCAGATTCATGGCTTTTATCCAATTCGCCCGCCAAAAAAATTATTTGGGCGTTAATGGGTTAATCTCTAGGCGCCTTTTTTAAGTATCTTAATGGTAACCCTAAGCATGCCAATTAAAATTATAATTGATTTCTAATGGTGTTTCTAGATCCCGTCAGCCGAAATCGCCCAAAAAATATCGCAAGTCGGCTTTTTTTTCAGTAAATGGGGAAAATAGGACACCATAATTTTATGGCCTTTTTGGAATGTTCTCTTATTAGGCCTTCTTAATAAATAGATACCCGAGCTTTCCTTACCGTAAGAAATCTTATAAATAAGATAGTCTCAGTTGCTTTAAAACCTCAAGTTGCGCACTGTTCTACCAGTAATGGAGAAGCAGCCGCCTCAAAATGTTCGCCTAAAGATGACAGCAAATCGATGGTATTATCGTATAACCTAGTATCTTATGGAGAATCTACTAAAGTATAAGATATTTGTGTGATTTCACGCCAACGAACACGCGGCACCAATGACAATTTGAAACCCTTAGCCGCAGCGAGATGTAATAAAACCCAACCCATTGATGACGCCAAAAAGAGAATCGTTGCGGTTTTTTTGGGATTGTATTATCCTTTACAGCCATATTCACCGGGTAACGTGACCGACGGTAAAACGACAGTCAAACTTTTGATTGGCCGTTCAAGAATGATAACTAGTTTTCCACCAATCATATGATTGACTCCCGGTTAACCGCCGGTCAAGTTACCGGTGAATACGGCCGTTGGTTTTTGTTTCGCTTTTCAATTTGTGTGGAAAATATTCCGACAACAACTTCTAATTGACTAAGAATGAAGCCAGATAGAGTGTAGCACTTGTCAAATTTCTCTCATTAGCGATAGCATGGGAGTAAAATAATAATAAAAAATACAAATCGATCTTCTTGTGATCCTTTGGAACACCTGCTGGTTTCTCCAACAACTTATTAAAATGCAATTCTATCAGTCGTCCATGAAAAATCTGTTTGGCGAGGATACGAATCCTGAAGTCATTTACTGCATATTAGGGCGTAACACGAAAATTTTTTTTCCCACCCAAGCAGTTGAAAATATTGTGAAGGAAGTCACTGAAGCTTCCCTTCGTATTTGTGGGTTCAAAAATTGTGATGTGTTAATTAAATACAGGTTATTGGACAGGAAATTCCTTTCCAAGTTCGAAACTAAAAGGGATTTCTTAGATGCTTCTTAAGAAACAAAGGAATAAAAATGTTTGTATGTACTATGTGTAAAGTGTATGTATTCCTTTATACCTACTGTAATACTTAGTGATTATGTAAAATAAATCTCATTTTTCTCTTAATTTGTAATATTGGCTTTTTGTTAGTTTTATTTGTAGTTAGAATTTTACTAGAATTTTTTAGGGCAATATGTGACCACCCCTAAGGCCACTTTTTTTCAGTATGCCTTTTTGAATTTCGAAAAAAAAGTTTTTCGTGATACGCCACTGCATATTCCCAGTAATTCAAGATAAGAGATTATCCGATGATACAACGAAATGCCTTTCCAGTATAAAACCCGAAAAACGATATTCCGAAGAGAAACTATATTCCCGTATGAAAAGGGTCAAAAAATGGCGATGCACTTACATCAGTGTTATCTCCACTGGTCAGATCCAAATCGTCCCATTTGACAACGTTAGGCTTGGGGGTGCCGACCACCCTGTCGCTCCTCGGGTTCACCGAGTCCTCCAAAAACAGCATGGCGTCGAAGGCGAACCAAGAAGATTCATAGTTCTCTCCAGGTTCAGCCAGTTCTCTCCTGTTCTTGAGCTTGGTGACCTCTTTGGCAAAATAGGAGCGCAGACTCTTTATCTTGTTCTTCACGCCTTTCTCCGTCAGGTCGTATTTCTTGCCCAACTCGGAGTAGGCCTTGCGCCTTTTCACTCTGTCGGAGTAGCCCCCGAAGGAGATGTCCCACAACACCCTCCTTTCCTTGTAGTCTTGGAGGAAGTTGAGAGTTTTCTCGGCGGCCATGATGACGAATTTCGAGAGTCTGAAACAAATTATGGGAATTTTCTAAATTGCATCAATCGATGAGGTTTTAAGTGTTTCTGTGAGCGGTATTTAGAATAAACGTATTAATCTTAAGTCGTTTCACCTCTTTTTCTATATTTCTTTGGAATTACGTATATTTCAATGACCATGATACGCCTGTTTTATCCATGGGCGTAGCCAGGGAGTGCAGGGAGGGGCAGCTTCCCCTCCTAAATCCCAAATGTGTTTTTACTTAAGTTAACTAATTAATTTTCAATAATTAAAATTTTGAAAAACTTAGATTACTAAAGTGTTGACTTAAGAGGATTTAAAAATAAGAGCTCCCACTCAGGACTGTATCCAAGAGGAGGTTAAGGAGTTGACTCCTATTCATAAGCTGTTTTTTGCCTTGAGAATACTGAAGATTATGAGAGTGAAAAGATGAAGAGTGCTTCACACACCTCGAGTGGTCCATAAATGGTCCGTTCTGTCCAAAAAATTGTCACAAAACTACCTTTTAGTGACAAATAACAAAAAAAAATATTCCCCCAGGATTTCCTTGAATTTAATGAAAGCCATCAAATAGCTACCTAATTTGCGATATTTAGACATAGCGAGCGAGAGTCATCTGGAATTCACCGATTAGGTAGCTTAGTAACGGCCGCAGTGGCGAATCCAGTAGGGGGGGGGGCTGTGGGGCTGCAGCCCCCCCAGGAATAAGACATTCAAGTTTTGGTAATAACAATTAAACCATAAATGAAATTTCAACACGTTGCGGACATTCGGTTTGTTACCCAAAGGGTCTCAAAATGAATCGGAACCCTACTTTTAAGGGTAAAAATATCAAAATTTTTCTGGGGGAAGACCCCAGAACCCCCTCGAAATTTGGAATCTAATAAGTACGGTTTTTCCTTGAAATTTTAGGGATTTTCAAGGAGTGATCCTCTTTGATGTAACCTAAAGTGTCTCAACATGAGTTAAAATGCCACTTTTAGGGGCATTTTAAAAAAAAATTCTGGAATAGGAACCCCTAAACCCTCTAGAAATTTTCCAATTCATAATTTTATAAACTTTTTCTTTGAAAATTCTGCCACTTACAATGAGTGGTGCTCTTTGGGTGGAATCTAAAAGGCTTCAAAATGAGCTAAAACACTATTTTTAGGGGCAAATTTTTAAAAATTTTCTGGGGGAGGACCCCCTTACCCCCCTTTTACTTACAGTTGACATTTTTACACAATTTTGAAACTTGGTGCACCAAAATTAAAACCTTACGAAGTCATCTCACGTTAAACTTAGTATTCCTAAGATTAGACCTCAGAAATGATGTTGAGTAACCCCCTAAACAAAAATATTTGAACAGCCCATAATAGCAATTAAGTTATTTGTGAAACTCAGCCCTCCCCAGACAAAATCCTGGATTCGCCACTGAACGGCAGTATTCACCGGTAACTTTTGACCGGCGCGGCGGTTAACCGGGAGTTAAACCACTGATCGGTGAAAAACTAGTTTTCCTTCTTCAACGGCCAATCAGAAGCTTGAAACACGAAAGATCACAAAATCGATCGATTAATCCGAAAAAAGAAACGCCTATCGGCGGCGAGGGTGTACGATGTATTTTAGTACTGTTTGAGTTTTATTTTTTTTATCATCAAAATATTTTTCCTCGTGAATTAATAATTATTATTCGAGTAAAACTGGATCTCTGAAAAGTAATAACAATTTTTAATCAAAGCCACTAAAAATCAAAATCCGATCATTTACTCAAAATTTAAACGTAAAATCATGTTTTGGCAATTAAATGAAATCGTCCAATTATTTTTTCAATTATTTATTTACTTTAAGTAATTAAATAAATATTTCATTAAATTTTAAACTTTGAAAATCCATACGAATTTTAAAATTTTCTCCAGAAAATTATGATTTTACAAAGCATGACCAACATGTTACCTTTATTGGAAATTTACAGTGGATTGAACAGGTTCAATATGTAAAAGTAATATTTATGAACAGGTCAATACGTTAATATAAAACTGAATATTAAAAAAAATTATATAAAATTTTTATGAAATTATGAACTCAATTTTTTTATAATTTATCAGAATTTGAAGAAAATTTACTAATTCTATCCCAAGTTCAAAATGCCACCTACCCCCTACAAAAATTTTAGGAAATACGATTTTCTCTAAAATAATAATGAAGTTTACAGAGCTATCAGGGTTAACTTTCCCACCAAGGTATCTAGCGTGTCGCCCTCTTTACTTAGACCAGCAGCCCAGAAGTACATGGCGCATGACCTGACTGATGAAACGCCATAGCAATAAATGCATTCTTTTCCTTTATCCCTCCACACACGAGTTCGTTTTGAAACAATATTTAATGAAAGTCTTATGATCAAACTATAAAATACGAACCTACTTATCTATCTGTATAACGAACGAGAAACTCCCCAAGTAGACAACTGACGTCATTTATGACGTCAAAAACAGGTCATGTTTTTTCTTATGACGTCAACTGGGAAAAAATCACGTCAACAATGACGTCTCTTTTTGGTCACAAAAAATGACGTCACTTTAACCACGACAATTAGACGTCATTTTTACGTCACCTAGAATGACCTAATTTTGAGGAATGGAGATAATTTGGTCATTTTCACGTTACCAGAAATGACGTCCGTTTTAAGACGTCATAAATTTGGTCATTTTCACGTCGGTCTAAAAGACGTGATTTTTAAGACGTCAAAAATTTGGTCATTTTTTTGTCATCTAGAATGACGTGATATTTAACACGTAAAAATTTAGTCGTTTTCAAGTCAGTAGGGATGACAAGTTTAAGAAGTCATTAATTTGGGACAATTTTGCAGCCTTCAGCCCCAAATCGAACAGGAGTAAAAAAAGCACTGTCAAAATTTTAATGATTTTTATATTATTATTTTAAAACTAATTTTCATACATTCAAAGTTATGTATTTTTATGTAAGAGTTTTTAACTTTAACCTTAGTTGACTATTGTGTGTTGTAAAGCAAAAATGTCTTTGAGTCAGATAATAAATTCAACAATAATCTGTGTAAATATTTCTAAAACTTTTCTGCTAATGTGTTAAGAAATTGTGGAATATAATGTTGACGAAATTCCTCATGGAAGTCAAGGCATGTCAACTTGTGGTAAATTATTGAAAATTGATCATAATTTTTTTAAAAGGAAAAATGTTTTATTTGTATGTGACCAAATTGATTATTCAAATTCCTTAATATTGTTACTGGGAACCTCAGTTGTGTCATTTTATTTATTTTCAATTTGTCTTATATTTTTGTATACATCCCTTCAACTGATCTTGGGGTACCAGAAATGCTGTTTTTTAAATTTTTCTTAATTTGTGTAAATACTGTTTTTGTTTTACTATTTGGATTCAACGTGTTGAAAAATATTTAGGTGAGAAAAATTGGTACTTGCGTATTATCCCGTCGACCGTTCAGTGGCCGGCAGCACCAGATAGGAAAGGCAATGGGATTTGATAACGTTTTTTATTAAGAAGTACGGTCGACGGTACAATACGTAAGAACCGAAAAATTTTTCCTGTGTACCTTCCAATCTTTTCACGAAAGAAATTTGTTTTCATTTTTTGAAAAACTAAAATTTTTAAATAATTTTTTAGATGTTAAAGATGTTTTATAAAAATGTCAAATAACTGACTACTTTAACACAAATCACTCAAATGAATACTAATTCAACAGATGAATGATGTCAAATAACTGCTAACTTTAAATCACTCAAATGAATACTAATTCAACAGATGAATGATGTCAAATAGCTGGTTAAAATTACTTAACGGACGACCTTAAATCCAGTCACTCAAATGAATACAACTTCAACAGATGAATGATGATATTTAATTATCAATTTAAGTTTCCAAGTCCGAAAGTAAATTACAACATTATTTTCTAAACAAATTTAAAGAATTAAAAGAATTAACAGACTGTTGCCACACGGCAAATCTACTATAATAATTATATCTACAAATCTACTAGTCTACTACTACTAGGCAAAATTTACAATTGTTTTAAATAACTGTACATGCTATCTTCCACATATTCCCCCCTTGCAAAGTGATCCCTACAACTGGAACTTTGCAACATAAATTTAGCATTACAATATTTTCTAAAATCTAGAGTCACACTAATATAAAGTTTATAAGTCCAAACGCACAGTGAAATTTTCTTGGTTCTTTTAAATCTTTTTTTGATAAGCGAGCTATCTTCAGAAGTATCAGGGACTTGTACAGAATCGGGGATATTATCAACAGTTAAGTCTTTTTTCCTTGAGTTCACTTTCAGAATATCAATATCGCATTTTGCTAACACTTCTAAAGGATAAAGGTTTTGGGGTAGGCGGATTCTTTCACTTTGGGAAATTCTTAATCGTGCAACTTTAGGAATATTGTCCTTTCTAGGATAGAGTTCCACCTCCTTTAAAACACCAGTTTATCACTTGACAGTCCAACGTGGGTTTCTCTTTGGGGTTAGTCTTTATTTCAGACCCGTAGTCTTCTTTCTCATTGTTTTGGTTATCTTCAACTTTGAAACCATCGTCTTTAATGTACTTGGTTGGTTTCGTCTGACGACCACTACGTTTCTCAGCTTTTTGACCTTCCTTTTTAGAAGCATCACCTTCAGAAGAAGAACCTATATCCATCTTTTCTTCAGAGCTAGAATTCTTGGCATATTTGGATAAAGCAGCTTTGCCTCGTCGTTTGTCAGGGGTAGCTTTAACTTTTGGCTTCGCAGGTCTCCTTCCACGTTTCATAGCTTTTACTTTCGGAGCAGCCTTCCTTCCATTCTTCTTAGGGACATCTTCCGTAGCTTTAGCTTTTGACTTCGCAGGTCTCCTTCCACGTTTCATAGCTTTAACTTTCGGAGCAGCCTTCCTTTCATTCTTCTTAGGGACATCTTCCTCTTCAGTGTAAGATTCATCATTTTTAGCTTTTGTTTCTTTTTCAGCCTCTTTCTCTTCAGAAACTGCATTATCAGATGATTTAGATTCTTCCTCCTCCTCTTTCTTTTCGGGAGTTTCTTTCTTCAAAAAAACCATTGGATTCATTAATTGCTCTTTGGCATCAGTTGAGGCTATAGATGAAGCACTTCTGTTCCATGCTTTCAGGAACTCTTCTTCAAAACATGACTCGACCATAGAAAATAATATCGACGCACTTTTGTCTGTCGTAACTCCTAAAGTCTCTAAAGATTTCAGATATGATTCGACTTTATCATAGAGAGACGTCAATGTAACACTTTCATGCTTTTGAACCGACCCTATTAGCTTAAGCAGTTCTCTAACATATACTTCGACCAAAAGGTCCTGTCATACTTTATTTATTTTTGTAAAAAAACTTAAATTATTTTGAAAATAGAAAATTGAATAAAAAAAAAGAAAATAGTTTTATTAAATAAAAAATAGAAAAAAATTAAAAAAACTGAAACCGAGGCCAAACCCGGTTCTAGCGCGTCAGCGCAAGTTATAAAATCACGTCAAAATTTGCATCACATATGACGTCAAATTCACGTCATTAAGACGGCATTATGACGTGAAATGACGTCTTCAAAATGGACATTTCGACCAAAAAAATGACGTCAATTTCATGACCGAAAACTGACGTCAATTTTAAGGCATTTTATGACCAAAAAATGACGTTATAAATCCTCACGCGCATGCGCTCTAGTACTATTGCTTTTCAGCGGTGATTAAGTATTCTCGGCGCCATGTTAGCTTTCTGACGGCAATAGAGTTAGTTTTAAAAGTTATGGAGAGAAGATAAATCCTAATCCAAGTAAGTTGCATATTAAACATTATTAATGCATATTTATTCAATTGTTATTTTAATATAAAAATACTTGTTTTGCAGAATATAGGGATAGATGTTCAATTCGTTCATTGATTAGAATGTTGTTCTTTCATTTTTGCTTTGAATTGAATTACCAGATTTTTAGTATTTTTTGTCTCTTTAATAATGTCTTTTTTCTTTTAGTTACTGTTGATGGTTGAATTCTAAAAACAACTATGTCCAATTATGAAGAATACTAATAGTATTAATTTTTATAAAAGCTACCAGAATGAAAATTTTTGTTCAATAGGGTGAAATGTAAGTAAGTAGCCTATTTTTTAATCACTTTAAAATCAATATTTTAAAAAACAATAGGCGGTATATTGTTTAGAACCTTTGTTCTTAAATGAAAAAAGAGCAAACGATTAAAACGGATTACAATTGATTAATATTTGCCCAATATCAAATGAAAAAAATAAGTTAAAAAATGAATAAATCTTCTATTGAAATGGTTTATTACATATTGTCCGATAATGCATATATATTTGAAGATGTGAAATTATTATTTAATGTTGCAAATGTTTTTTGTTTCTTAAATTTATTACTTGCGTTTTTATTAGTATGCAAACTTTATAATTTTTATAAAAGGACTTTCCAATTTCCAATAGCCAATTAATTGGAAGTACATCTCAATGCTATCCTTACCTTTTAATGGTTCATTATTACTGTTGTATTCGTGCTTTTTGAGTTATCGTGATACACTGAGGTTTGTTATATAATTATTAAATTAGAAATACGCCTATCTTGAAATTACTGTTGACTTGTAAATTAAGTCTGTATCCCTTTCCCTCATTGTATTTCCTTCAGTTTATTTTTATTTTCATATTTTGAATGAAGCAATGATAAACTTTTTTTTGAAGTTTTTAAATATTTGAGTAAGATCAAATTACCTTTCTCAATTTATAAAATATATAAAACAATTTGGAAATTTAATATTGAAATACCTATGTTTTAATTATAAAACTGTTCCAAAGCATGGTTTGGAAATGCATGCAATCTCTATAAAGTACTTATTTAGTGATTTAAAAAATTCTTCATTTTTCAGGGGCTTTTGTATCTGTGTTGATTGCATTCAAATCCATCATTAATCAATGGTTTTATTATGATTCCTCTGCTGTGTCAAAATTGTAATGTTTTTTTATATATAATCAATTTAAAGCTAGTTTTTATACATTCAAAGTTATGTATTTTTATGTAAGAGTTTTTAACCTTAGATGACTAGACTAGTGTAAAGCAAAAATGTCTTTGAGTCAGATAATAATCAACAATAATCTGAGTAAACATTTCTTATACTTTTCTTCTAATGTTAAGGAATTGTGGAGTATAATGTTGAAAAAATTACTCAACCTCAAAGTCAAGGCATGTCATGCAGTGTAAATTGTAGAAAATTTATGATAATTATTTAAAAGGAATTTTTTTTTTTAATTTTTAATAACCTAGATTATCACTGAAAGGACTTGATGTATGTTGTGACTAGTTTTTCTTATTCAAATTCTGTAATATTTTTGAACCTCATAATTTAATATTGTTACTGGGAGCCTCAGTTGTGTCATTTTATTTATTTTTTAATTTGTCTTATATTTTTGTATGCATCCCTTCAACTGATTCTTGGGAGACCAGAAATGCTATTTGTTAAATTTTTCTTAATTTGTGTATCTGTTCAATAAACTGTTTTTGTTTTACTATTTGCCTTAATGTGTTGAAATACATTTTAGGTAAGAAAAATTTTCCTTTGTTTATTTCAATCTTTTCACCTAAGAAAATTTTTCCCCTTTTTTGAAAAATTAATAAAAATTTAAATAAATATTTAGATGTTAAAGATGTTTTACAGGTCATAATTTATTTTTGTAGAAAAACTTAACTGTAAATTAACTGTAAAATTATTTTGAAAATATAAAATTGTTTTATCTGTCTTTAAAGAAGAACTTGCTCACAGTAATGAAAATTAATCTTTCAATCATACAATTCTATGTATTTTAGATTTTTAAAAAATATTTATTCTTGATTGAATAATGTGTTATTTTCTAGGTTCTGGTTATTTATAAATAATGCTTAAATATGTTAACTTGATCCAATGATTTGATAAAATATATCTATATAAATTAATCATTTGATTAAAGTTAGCATATTTTAAACATTACTTATAAAAAAACCAGTACCTAGAAAATAACAGATTATAGTCAATCAGTAATATACACGACGCGGCAATCACGTCGTTTAACCTCCTATAAAAAACGTCATAAAATCACGTGAAAATCACGTCAATTTAAATACGTTAAAAAATCACGTGAAAATAACGCCCCAACATCACGTCAAAATTCACGTCACATATGACGTCAAATTCACGTAATTTATGACGTCGAAAATGACGTCTTCAAAATGGACATTTCGACCAAAAAAATGACGTCAATTTAAAGGCATTTCATGACCAGAAAATGACGTCATAAATCACGTCATCTGTCTACTTGGGTCAACAACTTGCAAGATGAACGAAATAACGCATGCCTCACGAAAAAAGACGAAAATGGCGTTGTTTTGTTGAGAACGGAAGCATTCCTTTTGGCGCATGCGTTTGGCCAAGTGACGTATGCGCCTGACGCAAGGTCTATTTTTTTCTAATTCGCTTCGTGATAAATTTGTTACCGAGGAAACATTCAAAAGCGTGCTCGTAAAAAGTGTTTTTAACAAAAAAAATTATGATTGAAATTATAATGATTTTAACACTGAAGTAATTTTATTAACAAGCAACCAAATTCGTTTGCAGATAATGATGAATGTGTCGCCATCTATTATATAACTGAAAAATCAACTGTAGGGGAATTCTTATGCTCAATAAAACAAACTGGATACAATTTCGGTTTAAAACTTATGTATAATCTTTATTATAAATAATTTAAAGATGCAATTATTTTAAGCACACGATTTTATTTCGTTTTTTGCGCAGTTGATTTTTAAATATTTGATGTTTAAAATAGCTATTAAAATATGTTTAAATATTAACTATGAAAACACTAAAAAATAAAAACTAACTTAATTTAATTTACACAATTTTTAGAAGATATTAAGAATGTATTCTGATTTTGTTCCAGAAAGAAATAGACACAAAATTTGTTAATTTCTAATTCAAAAATGTTCCCTTATTTACTTGAAAATTAATACATAATCTATATATTCTTATATTCAAAATATAAAAAGTTCACATAATTTGTAAGATTAAATTTTTTCCTTTTTTCAGGAAAAAATGTGTTAAAATAGCTCAAGTTCTCTAGTGGCCAACCAATCTCCATAATTTTTGGTCCGGCGTGTTTCCCAAAAAATGGGGCGCACGCCCCACTGTGGGGGGCAATATGATTTTCTAGGGGGGGCAATTAGAAAATTTTCAATAAAATGACCCCCCGGATGGGACATGGATAATCAGATTCCATTGACTTTCCAAGAAGGAGTTTTGAGAGAAAAAGACGCATGAAAAATTTAGGCTTTGGGGGCACCGACAAGGTTGGGGAACCTTTTTCGATTAGTGTGCCATTTATATTACGGTTCATGATTTTCAGGTGTCAAGTGTGCCACTTGTTTTATTTTTTATAAATCATTTTTGAACCCTTGGATAATGAAATCTGCCTTTGATCGTTGATAGTCTAAAAAAGGACTTTTCAAGCTTACCCAACTTACAAGTAGGGAGAGTCGTCCAAAACGGGGACGGCGGGTCAAATGGGGACATTCGGTTTCTCACTGATAAGTGCTGACATCTGGTGATCCAATGTACTACTATTATTCCTTTACATCAGATTGCCATTTTGAAAAGATTTGTTGACGCCATTTGCTGTTATTCTTCCTGCTACGAAGTTTTGAATTTTTAGCAAGAAAAAAGTTCGATTTTGCCCCTGCACTATATTGAGCTGTATGAATTTACATTTGAAGATTCAATTTTGGTAAGTAATCATTTTTTTCGCTCTAGTTTTAAGTTATATTCTGATATGTTTCTTCATTTTCTATCTTACATGTGTGTGAAGAGATGCCATGTTTTCTAGCGTTCGTCATGGTCGGCTCAAATGGGGACATAGAGGGTAGTCCAAAATGGGGACGTCCCCGTCTTTACATTGACTCGAAACACAAAGAGGGATGGATTCAATGTAGCAGCTGTCGAGGTTGGGCCCATGAAGCATGTTCAAGTGTTGACGAAAGCGATGTCAATTTTATATGTGACTTTTGTATTTGATTACTTTTTGTGACATTCTAGTAACTGTTAAAAAAGGTAAAATTCCTTATCTGCATTTTGATTTTGCATTATAGTCAATCTTTCTTTGTAAAACAAGTTTTTCTAATAAAATTTCGCAGCAGAACTTGAATTTATATGCTATTTCATATGAGTACCCCATTTTACCCACCCGGTTGTCCAAAACGGGGACTTCGAACATTATTCAGAAAAATGTTTTTTTTGCCTATACTAAGGATTTTTTTTAAAAAATCGCCTTGCCATCTCATAGTCTAAGACATGCTCTAAACGGGAAATGCTTTGCCACATTTTTCTTATTTATAGATTTTTTTTGCAGACAGAAATATGTTAGCGTCCCCATTTTGGACAACTTTCCCCTACTCATATGGCCACAATCGAAGGTACAAGTCTAGTGGCCGGCCGGGGCCGTATTTCATGATTTTGTTTTCTAACGGCCTATTGTTTTCTTACCTAATTTTGAGGGGGTTGTGATTTGCTTATCTTTCCTGGTGGGACACTGGCTAGGCTTACCATACGTCCGGGATTACCCCGGACAGTCCGGGGTTTTTAGTGCTGTCCGGGGAAATGTCCGGGGTCGCAATATGTCCGGGGTTTTTATACTTTAAAGATTTGCCAGACATTTTTATGAAAAATCGTGACAAAACTCTTTAAAATTGCGTTGTTTTACATAATCTAACATCCGTATAAATTTGGAGATCTTACTTTCAGTAAATTTTATAGTAAAATTAAGTCAATCACACAAATTTTTGAAAAAATGTCGAATACAGAAATAAAATTTGATATTTCTGTTCAATTTTTATTAGTTTGAATTTTTTTTCTTATTTTTTAATCTTTGATGATTAAATATGGTACTTATTAAGAAATTTCAAAAATATGTCCTGGGTTGGACCCAAAAAAATATGGTAAGCCTAACACTGGCGGATCAAGGATTTTTTTTGGGGAGGGGCTAAGTATTTTCAAGCTCGTATGTAATCTTCTGAACGAACATAGATGATATAATCGTGTTCTATAATTACCTGAAGGGGGTCTGTGGGTCTTCCACCAGAAAATTTTTGGAAATTTAAATCTAAAAAGCAGGTTTTTTTCAACTCGTTTTGGTACACTTAATCCAAATTTCGAAGAATTGAATATACATTTTTTTAAGATTTTTGCATTGTATTTTTGCATTTGAAAAGTAGATGTAAATAATAAAGTTTCAAGTACTAAGAGGGGGTCTGAGGGTCCTACCCTAGAAAATATCGAAATTTGACCCTAAGAAAACACGGTTTTAGCACGTTTTGCTACATTTTTTTGTCACCTCTCCCCCTTGTTGGACTGGGGGGCCCCAGTCCACCCTGGATCAGCCAGTGAAAGGGGAGGAGAGGGTCAAAACTGACCAAGAAAATGGCTTCGTAGTATTTGAACGCCTCCTTACAAGGTGTGAAGATACACTAGTTTCAAAAAATTTTGATTTATAGATTTTGCCCACTACCTCTTTCAATAGTAAATTTTACGATAAAGGGTCCTTCCACAAAAATTTTTTCGTTAATTTCCCTAAAACATAATAGTTAACCTGACTTTTGTATTCTGCCCCCTTATGATAAGGTTGATCTGAGTCTCATAATCCCTTGTTGCACTAAGGGGGAGTTTCAAACTTTCATTTTTTTATTATAGAAAACGACCAGAACCAATCTACAGCCGGTGAATGGGGGGTTACACTTATTCAAAAATTCGTAGCTCTGAAACCCCTCATTTCTCCATCTTGAAATTTTGCTTACTTGTAGCAAATAAGTCAAAGATTAACATATATTTTTTTTGTACTTTTCCGTTATACCGGCAGCGTTTCTCCAATGCCGCACGTGTAGGAATCCCACCAGAGGCAGCACTAGCGCTCAAAGAGGATCAGGAGAATTTGGCGCAAATACGGTTTGATGCTTTAGGCTCTTGATCGCTCCATTTGCGGGTTTGGCGATAAGTCTTGGAAAGAGGTTTTGTTTAGTGATGGGCAGGTATCGATACCAAATACTTAAGTACTCGATACCTATAGGTATCGAGTGTATTCGATACCCACAAAAGTATCGATACTTTATTGACATATTTCGTTTTAAATTTTTCAATGAAGTAATCTTTATAATACCTACTGTAGATCAAACGCAGCCTGTTTCCGTTTTCATTTTGCAACGCTCAAACCCAAGTCGTTATCATCCGCGAGAGAAATTTGACGCGGCTAGGTTTTTCCCCCGCCAAATCCTTCCCCTCTATCCACCTCCAGGCCCGTAGCTACGGGGCTTTTTGATGGATCGCTTTCAGTTTTTTGAATATTAGTCTGATTATGGATAGGCCCTAAAAAAATTGTCCCTTCAGGTTCATTTCCCGACATTGAAAAAAAGTACTCGATACCTAAAAGTACTCGATACCTATAAGTATTCGATACCAAAGTATTCGATACCTATAAGTATTCGATACCAAAGTATTCGATACCTAAAATTATCGATTTTGCCCATCACTAGTTTTGTTATATTCTTTTTATATAAGGGGGCGAACAAAAAATAATAAACAAGGATTTTAAAAGGCAACTAAAGGCGATTTAATGTAATTATTATTTGTTAACTTTAGTAATAAATAGTAATATGAGTTTAATTTTCGTTTGAAGTTGCAATTATTTAAATAAGAAAATGTGTAACATTCGGTTTGTGTGTTATATTTTGCCGTTATTAATCTAATCTAATCTAATCTGTCTTTAATTGTCTTGAGCTTTCAAGTAGTATATTTAGCTGGATTTTAACTGTCTTTCAAGCGTCAAATTTTTAAAATCTTTTTTATCTTAAGTAGTTTCCGAGTAATAAAAACTTATGAAAATTTAAAGCACGATTTATATGTATAGTAATATTTTATATAATACTTATTTAAAAAAAACAACTTTTAAAATAATATTAAATTTTACAGTTTATAGTATTTTAAAGTTCAGGCAAAGATGCAATAACATTTGTAAAAATTGACCTTCTAGCCCAAAGAGCCGAAAAATATTTTGAGATTTGATACCACAATTATTGGCCCCTTTAAGTTAAATTCTATGAGGACGAAAAATTTTCAAGAAATAAACATATTATGCATGTGGAACAGAAAAATTAAATTGGCTTCCTGTTCTATTTCATTTGTTCTGAGCATCATTTTGTTTATTTTCCCTTTCACGCGTTCTTCTGTAGTCGGTTGGGAAGAAATTTTGGCTCAGGTATTTTAAGTCTAAGACTGAAAAGTACTTAATTTTTTATGATGGGGATCATGTAGGAAGTGATTTTCCTAGAATCAAGAGGGGAGAATAGTTTTCTAAAATTTGTTGGTCTTGAAAAACTTATTTAGCTGTTGGTGCTGCGGCTCAAAAAACGGCCTTCGACGAACAGCTGCCCACCACTAGATCAGCCCTGTCTGATTATTTATTTCATTTTTTAATTTGTTCTTCTAAACGTCTTTTAACACCACATGCTTAAAAGCTATCAAAATTGCGTAAAGCTATTTCGGTGCCTAAATGGAATAATACAATAACATAAAATATGTACTCAGCTCTGAAAGTTTTAAATTTTTTTACATACGTTTTGTTTGAATGTATGAAAACTTTTTTTTCACAAACAGTAAATTTATTTGAAATGATAAAAAAGAATTTTCACCACTGTATCAAATAAAATTTTATACAGACAGATATACAAAATGATGTAAAAAATCATATCACCTTAGATCGTTGAACATTTACTTAGATATGAAATAACATAGACTATAATGATTTACACAAAAAAAGTTTTACAAAAAAATCTTATATATTATTCAAGGATACAATCTATTTTACAATAAGGAATAAATTTTTTGGCTGGGAATTACATGTAAAAATTTTTACTTCTCATAAATCTACAAAAAAGAATATTAAAAATATGTAAATTATGACCAATTTTTATCTCTAAAGAAACTTTAATTATAGAACGTTACTTTTTTATTTATAATAACCACTTCGTTTGGAACATTTTATACGCAACAGTTCAAATAAAAAGTTAATGTGCAGCCCCATGTGACTTGTCATTGGTCTCATTTAAGCTAATGTTAAGGCTTAAATTTCTTTTCCTTTTAATGCCTTTAGGCCTTAGGCCACCATTTAGTGGACGGCCTGCAGGTAACCTAGAGCAACCATGAACCTTTTCACCTCTTCCTCATTCTTGATTGAGCCTCTGATACATATATTATTATTTGTCTTCTTATCAAAGACCAAATTGAATTCTTTTGGCATATCTTTTAAAATTAAAGACAAAGTTTCCTCCATCGTGCTCAAGTCATGAGAACGAAAGATTCGTAAGAACGCAGATTCGTATTGAGCGCCAAATCGCCCAAGAACATAAACAATGCAAACCTACAGTCTTCAATTCTTATTGGCTCCTCAACCAAACGTCACACTTCCCCGCTAGTGCTGCCTCTGGTGGGATTCCTACACGTGCGGTATTGGAAAAACGCATACCGGCACAGTCGCCAATAATGATGCAACGCCAACGGTATAGTTGCTTCGTGTGATTTATTAGAATAATGGAAAATGGTATGATGGAAAAGTACCATTTTTTTTTCAAAAAAAATCGAAGGGGGAGTGTTTTTGAGGAGATCATTTTAAAGATTTAATTTAAAGATCGTAAAAATTTTCATTTTATTCCAAGTACCAAGTTCGGCGCAAGTTTAGAACTGCTGATGGTTGGCGAGTTTTGGCTATTTGTCGCCATATTTAGGAGCCACATAATTCATTTAACATTAGTTGGGGTTGCTATATATTGATTTCTATCGCTAAAAATTTGGCGCATCAGCAGTTCTGAACTTGCGCCCCAAGTTCTACACATTATATTAAAGCCCACAAAAACACCTTTAAAATGAGACATGAATTAACTTTATATACTTCAATCAGTTCTTGGAGTTACCGTAAAACGGGGTGAATCGGATCACTTTTGAAAAAAGTTTTTTAAGCCACCATAGCTCCGGTTGTGTTAGAGTTAAAGAGTTATAAATTAAGGATCAATTCTGAATTATTCTACGCATTGTTCAGAAGTTGTTTAAGCCATCAAAAATTATTTTGTGATAATATCTTTGGTCTACAACGGCTTTGAAGTTGAATACAAAAAAGGTCACAAAAACGTGTCTGTCAAAACTTTGCTTATTGAACCAAAAAAATAACTTTCTTTTCTCAATGTTCGGTCCCGATTCTTCCTAAGATTTTTTTGCAGTTAAATTTTAAATAAATGGTAATTCCGATTTTTGCTGAATTTTTTAGTAAAACAAGTCCATTCCGACTACTGATGTGTGGGGTGAATCGGATCAGTCATAAAAATGCGTGTTTGAATTTTTTTTTTGAAAAACTGGTAATAAATGGAGATTTTAAACAAAGGGGATTTTATATTTTATGTACTAGGGAGCTACCGCCCCCTGCTCGCTATCGCTCGCCAACCCCCGTTAACTGCTGACGCTGATACTTAAGGATATCTTTGCCATCCTCACAAAACACAGCTCACAGCACTTACTCATTTTATAAAACATTCTTAAAACAGGGGAACTACTTCTCTGGGGTATTCTTTCAAAAAAGGGGAATATTCATTCAGTGGCGAAATTTTAACAGTTCCTTTATGGCAATATGAATTGGCGGATCGCCATTTAATTCCAAGAAAATTAGTAACAAAGCAGTGTAAACTTTCTTTTACCACTTCCCCAAGGTAATGTTTTTCTCACACAGATCCATTCAGAAGCACTGAAACATCTCCGGAATAAATTTTACTTTCTTAAAATTTGTAATGATTTTCATTGATTGTCTGTGAAAAATGTAGTAATTATCGTAAACATCACGAAAATTTAGAATTTTGCTTCATGAGAACAAATAAACATCGAAATTGTGTCAGTTTCATAGCAATGACACGAATGTTCTGACTTTCGATTTTTATCTTTATTTCTAAAACATTCCCCCGCCATATCTAGTTTTGCGTTTTGGCATTATAAAAAAAAGTTACCTTTTACTACCTTAAATAATATAACTTGCAAAAGGATATAAAAATAATTATTATTGTAATGAATAAATGCAAAAGTTCGAGTTCAAGTTCAAGTTCTATAATAGAGACGTGTGCTGACTATGGGGAGTCCCTTTGTCTTCTTCTTCCATAAGTTTATTTTAGATATGGTCACAGATATTAGTTGGTTATTGAGTAGGTTAAGTTGGTTAAGCAGGTGTTTCGAAAGAGTTCAGGAATAAAGCTAACGCCTTCTTTATATATTTCATTTTTTGAATACGCTTTTTGGAGACGGCCGACTATTAGAACTTACGTCTCTTTCCTTCCGAAAGGTAAAGTTTTTTTAAATGGATATTCAATTGATTTATGATTTTCCTTTGAATAAATTTATCTTAATGTTTATTCTATTTTTTCTTTGTTTATATCAAGATCATTGACACTTTTAATCTTGATCCTCTGTTTCACTTTCGGAGTCGTTAGATGCTTTTTCTGCGCGGCTTGGGAAATTTTCAAATTTAAATTGAAAATTTGTAAAGGCTTGTGCTATTTTTTTGCTGAAATCTTTGAATGAGTCATATTCTCCGCTTAAAATCTCTAGGTCTTTTTGTCTTTCCTCTCTTTTTCTTTCGGATTCTCTCTCTTCTACCCTTTCACTCCAATCACGATAAACACCTTCACTCAGAAACTTATCCAAGGATTGAACGAGATGACGAGTGGCTTCAGTGATGCGATTCAGTGGCTCTTCGAGTTCGATTTTAATTAATTGAGTGACCTTTGTTTCTATGTCTTCATAGACCTTCTTTGAGTTTCTTTGGTCTTCGATTAGATTAGGTGTCTTTCTAGATAATTCCTTTTTGATGATGTTGGTCAGATTTACAAAAGTTCAAAATTTCTGAAAGCGAGTTTATATTTTATTGTAAATATAGTAATGATTAGGTTGCCACAACGACAAAGATAAATATATAAATATGAATTAATTATTTAAAAATAAAAGATAAATTAATTATACATTAGTTTTAAATATAATTAAAATCGTTTGAACAGCAAAAATATAAATATTGTTAAAAAGAATCCAATATATATTTTTTAAATTAGTGTGATAAATTAGTGTGATATTTTCTACCAAATGCTTGGGCAACAATATAATATTTTATGGTTAAATTTGAATAAGCCGAAGTTTGCATACGAAACTTTATACGAAAGTTGATATTCAATGTCAATTGTAGGAAGCCATCAAGTTCTGAAATATAAAAGCATAGGTAAAATTTGCAAAATAAATAAATAAAGGAAGAAAAGTCTCAATAAATTTGTATCGCCATTGCACGTTTTTTTAATTAACGTAATTTTTTTTAATTTAATGTGGTAACTGAAACGAGGCTGGCATCCGGATCAGCAGGTGTGATTACTCTGTGAGTTTTTTTTCCATTTCAAATTTCAACTTTCGTCGAATACATTTATTATGCAGCTGCGCTTCTTATGAGGAAAAGTATCGTTTGCCACCACAGACGTATCTGGCATATCATATCAAAACTCCTTTAATTCGCGAAACCGTTGCTTCGAGTTGCTGCAAGTCTTTTCTCTACAGTTTATCGTTCGGTTTTGTTATTTGGAAGCTTTAAAATTATTTAAAGGATTATTTACCCTACAATTTTTTTGCACCGTTGGAAGCCTACCATTATGGGAGCATTAATTATGGATTTAGAACTTTGGACGCATCGACTTTCGACGTTGTTGAACTGTTCTCCTGTATGATAGACTCATGACTGTCGACTTGACATTCGAACCTCTTACCAAAGCTGGGGATTTTCCATCCTGTGTTCCACTCCCCGAGGATTCCAGACTTATGTGAGTACCTATTTCTGTCATAAAATACTGCACAATAGTTTCTCTTATTGTACATGACGATGCATGGTTGATGTTAATCCTAAGCCTGTCGTGCCATTTTGTTCACCATTTGAGTTTGGATAGTCATTTTTTTTATTTCTGCTTGGATCCTTTAAACTAATTACTTCCGTCCAAATTACGTAGTGACTCTTGCTGAATTATGATTTTTTTTAAACCATTCGACTTTGAAATTCGAGGGGAATTTTAAATTATTATTAACCTTTCTGGTGAATGGAATGCGTTTCACTGATGATGAAAATTATTAGTACTTGGGATATTTTGAATTTTAGAATGATTTAGTGCTTAGTTAAACACAGTTTTAAAGGGTTATTTACACTTAGTAACCCATTTTTATTTAATTTAACTTAAAACTAACCTTGTTTTATCATTTTTATCCATATCAGTAGAACAGAATTTATCGCTACGTATTACGGAATTTCCGTAGTTTTTATACTCAATTTTAAATTTTCATTCGATTTAAATGATTGATAGTATTGATCACAAACTTTACAAGTATAGCATTCCTATTTATAATAGAAAAAACCTCGATTTCAGCTTTTTATTGCATGAGAATCAACAACTTTTTGCTGGAGGTTTGAGTCTATGTTAGGAGTTGAAGTATCTTATAAATTTATCTTGGTATATAATAAATTCTGTAGGGGTGAAAATTTCGAATTTTTGATGAATATTAGTCTTTTTTAAATAACCAAAAAGCTGAATGACATTGGAAAAAATGCTTTAAATTCCAGCGTCCTGGTTTTGAGTCTTGTGTACTGTGTACTTATATTTCTTGACGTTTCTCTTTAAAATCGGAGGGACGCAATGTACAAGCTTTTTAATTTGCTTCTTAGTTTAGAACAATTTTATTCAGAACTTTGCTTGGTATTTATTTTTCAATTACATCTTCTATTTGTATGAAAACTCGTGATATCTTTTTATTTTAAAATTTTCAATCTCGATAATTTTTAAAGTTTTCAAAGTTACACTTGATTGGAAGAAACTATTGTGTTGGAAAATTATTAGTCTTTAAAATTTAAATTTGATTTATATTTGAAGTTTTAGAAATGCATGTTAACCATTAATAAATTAAGTAGTACAGTTGAGTAGACCAAAGAGAGATGGGGGAATTGTCATTTGGTCTATAGTTCTTTGTTCTTAACTGGGGGAATGAGTAATATTAGAATGCAATATTTTCTATTTAATTAAATTATTGTAAATTCGGGTAGATAAGCGGTGGCTTTTACGTGTTAACATACATGTGATTCTTCCGCCAATTTGCTTAGCAAAATTAAAATCCGACTATTCGATTTGCAAAACTGAAATTCCACTTTATTTTCCAATCGTTTTTCTTCTTTTACTAATAACTCTGGTCGCGAGTGTTGCCTAGTAATAAGTTTTAAGTAAAATAAAAAAAATATTTAAAAATATCGACGTAATATGAAAACTAGTTAAGATTTATGCAAAAAATATGACTAGCATATCGAATCATTGGTTTCGGGAAGTAGGAGGCTATGGTCCCCCTCTACTGAAAATAAATAAAGGAAAATTTAATAGCGATCGAATATTTTTTTAAAAATATTTTCCGCCAATTTTTTGTCAGAATAATTACATGTAGTATGGTTAAAAACGTGAAATTTAGTGCTTTGAGGTTTTGCAACGAAAAAGGATGTTTTAAAGGTTTTTTAGTAATGAAATTTCCAGGTATTTTGGTGTGCTATATATTTGATATAAAAAATATTTTAAAATATTTTGAAAATTCTCATACTTCAAGATTTTTCGCAAATCACAAATTACTAAAAGTTTTCCCATTTTTCGTTACTTTAAAAAATATATTAAAACTAAAGTAAATAAATATACAACTTAAACTGTGGAAAAAAAGCTATGATAAAAAGGAAGTCGGTGTTAGATTCAGCAAATAAAAACCATCACAAATGCAGGGATGGAACAGAGCTTGGCCAAACTCGCCCATATGCGCCAAAACGATTTGTGTGTGCATTTTTAGCGCCATATGTACAAATTTGATAAGAAGTAAAATAGGTGAGAACTTTGCCAATTTGATTTTTCGAGAAAATTAGAAACTTCCCATTTCTTTTGCTTTTTCGTATAAAATGTATAAATATCCCCGATGGACGCGCTTCTCTTTCAAAATAAAAAACTACCAATCATTTTTCTCAATGAAAAAAAAAACGTTATTGAGTAATCGTGGCAAAGATTGCGGGGGTATCTTTTTTTAAAACAGGGTGGGCGAATAGGGAAACATTTCTACTGGTCCTCACAGAAAATAAATTTATATTAGAGTATAGATATGTTAGATGTGATTATTCAAGAGAAAATTATTCGATTAAGATTGTGAAATGAATAATTACAAAGGTATATCCAAAGAATCCAGGCTTGTGTGAAATTTTTTGGACGAAATTTGGTGTATCTAATATTTAATCACCATTTTTGGCGCCAGGCCTAGATTCTTTGGATGACCCTTTACAAATATTCAATGGATTTCTTAAACAGACTTGCTGTAATTTTGTCTCCCGAAAAGTATTTTTGTTGTCATGTGTAATGTCACAGGTTAAACACGCTTAATTAAAGAAGGAACATGGTTGCGACACTTCCTTAGTTAAAAAGGCAGGAATAAAAATAGTACTTAAGAAAAGTACATAAAATCTGACAAATTTAGTTTATTTCACACGATTAACTTTATATCATGCTCTATAAAATTGTATGGATATCAATTGCTTGCCCAAGTTGGATCAATCGAATATTAATTGTTCCTACAAATCATGTTCATTTCTCGTGTCTGTCACGAGGTAATTTTGTCATTTAAACAAAAAGTGTTTTCTCTCAGTAACTCAACCTATTTTTATTTTGTAAATCCCGATAAAAGGCATTTCCCCATACAAGTAAACACGTTTAGCTACTGAAATGAACTTTGATAATTGAATTCTTTGTTGTATTGTGAAATTCTCTTTCGCACTTTTGTGAATTCAATAGTTATTCTCATGTTGAATTCAAATTTTTCTATTTCCTTGCTGAGAAAAGTAAGGGATGCTTGAAAGTTCTCAAATATATCCTTGAATTCAACATGACAGAGAGTAGAGGAACTTATTGGGAAGTTTAATTTTTATTTGCAGGGTCCATATTCCAAATTTGAAAAAAAATTACATTAATGTTAGGCTAGATATTTTTATTAAAATTCCATACAGAAATAATACCAGGTTCTTTTAATCCAAATTGTTAGAAACTAAGATGGACCTCTTCCCTTCCTCTCCTCTCTTAAAAGGTTTTGGAGAATTTTTATCATTTAGGAAAGTGTCAAATTCTAAATCAAGCAATTTTTGATAAAAATTCAAATATATCTCCTTTCCTATTGTACCATTCAATGGTTTGGAGAAAATTTATCATTTAAGAAAGTGTCAAATTCTAAAACTAGCATGTCTCTCCATTCCTATTGTACCAAGTAAGGTTTTAGAGAAGTCTTTTCTCATAAGAAAAAAGTATCATTTTTCATTAAAAAATTTTTGCTTAAGACATACCTCCTTTCCTATTGTAACTTTGAAGGGTTTTGATAATTCTTATAATTTAGGAAAGGGTCGAATTCAAAAACAAGCAATTTTTCTAAAATTCAAATCTCTCTCCGTTCCTATTGTACCATTTAATGGTTTGGAGAAATTTTATCAGTTAAGAAAGTGTCCAATTCTAAAACTAGCATGTCTCTCCATTCCTATTGTACCAAGTAAGGGTTTGGAGAAGACTTTTCTCAATAGAAAAAAGTATCATTTTTAATTAAACTATTTTTGCTTAAGACATACCTCCTTTACTATTGTAACTTTGAAGGGTTTTGAGAATTCTTATAATTTAGGAAAGGGTCGAATTCAAAAACAAGCAATTTTTCTAAAATTCAAATCTCTCTCCGTTCCTATTGTACCATTTAATGGTTTTGAGAAATTTTATCATTTAAGAAAGTGTCCAATTCTAAAACTAGCATGGCTCTCCATTCCTATTGTACCAAGTAAGGGTTTGGAGAAGACTTTTCTCATTAGAAAAAAGTATCATTTTAATGAAACTATTTTTGCTTAAGACATACCTCCTTTCCTATTGTAACTTTGAAGGGTTTTGATAATTCTTATAATTTAGGAAAGGGTCAAATTCAAAAAATAAAATTTTTCTAAAATTCAAATCTCTCTCCTTTCCTATTGTACCATTTAATGGTTTTGAGAAATTTTATCATTTAAGAAAGTGTCCAATTCTAAAACTAGCATGTCTCTCCATTCCTATTGTACCAAGTAAGGGTTTGGAGAAGACTTTTCTCATTAGAAAAAAGTATCATTTTTAATCAAACTATTTTTGCTTAAGACATACCTCCTTTACTATTGTAACTTTGAAGGGTTTTGAGAATTCTTATAATTTAGGAAAGTGTCAAATTCTGAAACAAGCACTTTTTGCTAAAAATTCAAATTTCTCTCCTTTCCTATTGTACCATTTAATGGTTTTGAGAAATTTTATCATTTAAGAAAGTTTCAAATTCTAAAACTAGCATGTCTCTCCATTCCTATTGTACCAAGTAAGGTTTTGGAGATGTCTTTTCTCATTAGAAAAAAGTATCATTTTTAATTAAACAATTTTTGCTTAAGACATACCTCCTTTCCTATTGTAACTTTGAAGGGTTTTGAGAATTCTTATAATTTAGGAAAGGGTCAAATTCAAAAAATAAAATTTTTCTAAAATTCAAATCTCTCTCCTTTCCTATTGTACCATTTAATGGTTTTGAGAAATTTTATCAGTTAAGAAAGTGTCCAATTCTAAAACTAGCATGTCTCTCCATTCCTATTGTACCAAGTAAGGGTTTGGAGAAGACTTTTCTCATTAGAAAAAAGTATCATTTTTAATCAAACTATTTTTGCTTAAGACATACCTCCTTTACTATTGTAACTTTGAAGGGTTTTGAGAATTCTTATAATTTAGGAAAGGGTCAAATTCAAAAAATAAAATTTTTCTAAAATTCAAATCTCTCTCCTTTCCTATTGTACCATTTAATGGTTTTGAGAAATTTTATCATTTAAGAAAGTGTCCAATTCTTAAACTAGCATGGCTTTCCATTCCTATTGTACCAAGTAAGAGTTTGGAGAAGACTTTTCTCATTAGAAAAAAGTATCATTTTAATGAAACTATTTTTGCTTAAGACATACCTCCTTTCCTGTTGTAACTTTGAAGGGTTTTGAGAATTCTTATAATTTAGGAAAGTGTCAAATTCTGAAACAAGCACTTTTTGCTAAAAATTCAAATTTCTCTCCTTTCCTATTGTACCATTTAATGGTTTTGAGAAATTTTATCATTTAAGAAAGTTTCAAATTCTAAAACTAGCATGTCTCTCCATTCCTATTGTACCAAGTAAGGTTTTGGAGATGTCTTTTCTCATTAGAAAAAAGTATCATTTTTAATTAAACAATTTTTGCTTAAGACATACCTCCTTTCCTATTGTAACTTTGAAGGGTTTTGAGAATTCTTATCGTTTAAGAAATTGTCATATTCTAAAACTAGCACGTCTCTCCATTCCTATTGTACCAAGTAAGGGTTTGGAGAAGACTTTTTCATTAGAAGAAAATCCTTCTTAATGGATCAATTTTAGCTCCACACATCTCCATTCCTATTGTACAATTTTAAGGGTTTGGAGAATGAAAATAATGAATATTCTCATGTTGAATACAAATTTTTCCATTTCCTTGCTGAGAAAAGTAAGGGATGCTTCAAAGTTCTCAAATATATCCTTAAATTCACCATGACAGAGAGTAGAGGAACTTATTGGGAAGCTTAATTTTTATATGCAGGGTCCATATTCAAAATTTGAAAAAAAAATACATTAATGTTAGGCTAGATATTTTTATTAAAATTCCATAAAGAACCCATACAAGGTTCTTTTAATCCAAATTGTTAGAAACAAAGTGGGACCTCTTCCCATCCACTCCTCTCTTAATAGGTTTTGGAGAAGTCTTTTCTCATTAGAAAAAAGTATTTTTAATGAAACTATTTTTGCTTAAGACATACCTCCTTTCCTATTGTACCATTTAATGGTTTGGAGTATTTTTATCATTTAAGAAAGTGTCAAATTTTAAAACTAGCATGTCTCACCATTCCTATTGTACCAAGTAAGGGTTTGGAGTAGACTTTTTCATTAGAAGAAAATCCTTCTTAATGGATCAATTTTAGCTCCACACATCTCCATTCCTATTGTACAATTTTAAGGGTTTGGAGAATGAAAATAATGAATATTCTCATGTTGAATACAAATTTGCCCATTTCCTTGCTGAGAAAAGTAAGGGATGCTTGAAAGTTCTCAAATATATCCTTGAAATCAACATGACAGAGTAGAGGAACTTATTGGGAAGCTTAATTTTAATATGCAGGGTCCATATTCAAAATTTGAAAAAAAAATACATTAATGTTAGGCTAGATATTTTTATTAAAATTCCTTAAAGAACCCATGCCAGGTTCTTTTAATCCAAATTGTTATAAACTAAGAGGGACCTCTTCCCATCCTTTAGTCTCTTAAAAGGTTTTTTAGATGTCTTTTCTCATTAGAAAAAAGTATCATATTTAATGAAACTATTTTTGCTTAAGACATACCTCCTTTCATATTGTAACTTTGAAGGGTTTTGAGAATTCTTATAATTTAGGAAAGTGTCAAATTCTAAAACAAAAATTTTTCTAAAATTCAAATTTCTCTCCTTTCCTAATGTACCATTTAATGGTTTGGAGAAATTTTATCATTTAATAAAGTGTCCAATTCTAAAACTAGCATGTATCTCCATTCCTATTGTACCAAGTAAGGTTTTGGAGAAGTCTTTTCTCATTAGAAAAAAGTATCATTTTTAATGAAACTATTTTTGCTTAAGACATACCTCCTTTACTATTGTAACTTTGAAGGGTTTTGAGAATTCTTATAATTTTGGAAAGGGTTGAATTCAAAAACAAGCAATTTTTCTAAAATTCAAATTTCTCTCCTTTCCTACTGTACCATTTAATGGTTTGAAGAAATTTTATCATTTAAGAAAGTGTCAAATTCTAAAACAAGCATGTCTCTGGATTCCTATTGTACAAAGTAAGGGTTTGGAGAAGACTTTTCTCATTAGAAAAAAGTATCATTTTAATGAAACTATTTTTGCTTAAGACATACCTCCTTTCCTATTGTAACTTTGATGGGTTTTGAGAATTCTTATCGTTTAAGAAATTGTCATATTCTAAAACTAGCATGTCTCTCCATTCCTATTGTACCAAGTAAGTGTTTAGAGAAGACTTTTTCATTAGAAGAAAATCCTTCTTAATGGATCAATTTTAGCTCCACACATCTCCATTCCTATTGTACAATTTTAAGGGTTTGGAGAATGAAAATAATGAATATTCTCATGTTGAATTCAAATTTTTCTATTTCCTTGCTGAGAAAAGTAAGGGATGCTTGAAAGTTCTCAAATATATCCTTGAATTCAACATGACAGAGAGTAGAGGAACTTATTGGGAAGTTTAATTTTTATTTGCAGGGTCCATATTCCAAATTTGAAAAAAAATTACATTAATGTTAGGCTAGATATTTTTATTAAAATTCCATACAGAAATAATACCAGGTTCTTTTAATCCAAATTGTTAGAAACTAAGATGGACCTCTTCCCTTCCTCTCCTCTCTTAAAAGGTTTTGGTGAATTTTTATCATTTAGGAAAGTGTCATATTCTAAAACTAGCATGTCTCTCCATTCCTATTGTACCAAGTAAGGGTTTGGAGAAGACTTTTTCATTAGAAGAAAATCCTTCTTAATGGATCAATTTTAGCTCCACACATCTCCATTCCTATTGTACAATTTTAAGGGTTTGGAGAATGAAAATAATGAATATTCTCATGTTGAATACAAATTTTTCCATTTCCTTGCTGAGAAAAGTAAGGGATGCTTCAAAGTTCTCAAATATATCCTTAAATTCACCATGACAGAGAGTAGAGGAACTTATTGGGAAGCTTAATTTTTATATGCAGGGTCCATATTCAAAATTTGAAAAAAAAAATACATTAATGTTACTCTAGATATTTTTATTAAAATTCCATAAAGAACCCATACAAGGTTCTTTTAATCTAAATTGTTAGAAACAAAGAGAGACTTCTTCCCATCCTCTCCTCTCTTAATAGGTTTTGGAGAAGTCTTTTCTCATTAGAAAAAAGTATTTTTAATTAAACTATTTTTGCTTAAGATATACCTCCTTTCCTATTGTAACTTTGAAGAATTTTGAGAATTCTTATAATTTAGGAAAGTGTCAAATTCTGAAACAAGCAATTTTTGCTAAAAATTCAAATTTCTCTCCTTTCCTATTGTACCATTTAATGGTTTTGAGAAATTTTATGATTTAAGAAAGTGTCAAATTCTAAAACTAGCATGTCTCTCCATTCCTATTGTACCAAGTAAGGTTTTGGAGAAGTATTTTCTCATTAGAAAAAGTATCATTTTTAATTAAACAATTTTTGCTTAAGACATACCTCCTTTCCTATTGTAACTTTGATGGGTTTTGAGAATTCTTATCGTTTAAGAAATTGTCATATTCTAAAACTAGCATGTCTCTCCATTCCTATTGTACCAAGTAAGGGTTTGGAGAATGAAAATAATGAATATTCTCATGTTGAATTCAAATTTTTCTATTTCCTTGCTGAGAAAAGTAAGGGAGGCTTGAAAGTTCTCAAATATATCCTTGAATTCAACATGACAGAGAGTAGAGGAACTTATTAGGAAGTTTAATTTTTATTTGCAGGGTCCATATTCCAAATTTGAAAAAAAATTACATTAATGTTAGGCTAGATATTTTTATTAAAATTCCATACAGAAATAATACCAGGTTCTTTTAATCCAAATTGTTAGAAACTAAGATGGACCTCTTCCCTTCCTCTCCTCTCTTAAAAGGTTTTGGAGAATTTTTATCATTTAGGAAAGTGTCAAATTCTAAATCAAGCAATTTTTGATAAAAATTCAAATATATCTCCTTTCCTATTGTACCATTCAATGGTTTGGGGAAAATTTATCATTTAAGAAAGTGTCAAATTCTAAAACTAGCATGTCTCTCCATTCCTATTGTACCAAGTAAGGTTTTAGAGAAGTCTTTTCTCATAAGAAAAAAGTATCATTTTTCATTAAACAATTTTTGCTTAAGACATACCTCCTTTCCTATTGTAACTTTGAAGGGTTTTGATAATTCTTATAATTTAGGAAAGGGTCGAATTCAAAAACAAGCAATTTTTCTAAAATTCAAATATCTCTCCGTGCCTATTGTACCATTTTATGGTTTGGAGAAATTTTATCAGTTAAGAAAGTGTCCAATTCTAAAACTAGCATGTCTCTCCATTCCTATTGTACCAAGTAAGGGTTTGGAGAAGACTTTTCTCATTAGAAAAAAGTATCATTTTTAATTAAACTATTTTTGCTTAAGACATACCTCCTTTACTATTGTAACTTTGAAGGGTTTTGAGAATTCTTATAATTTAGGAAAGGGTCGAATTCAAAAACAAGCAATTTTTCTAAAATTCAAATCTCTCTCCGTTTCTATTGTACCATTTAATGGTTTGGAGAAATTTTATCAGTTAAGAAAGTGTCCAATTCTAAAACTAGCATGTCTCTCCATTCCTATTGTACCAAGTAATGGTTTGGAGAAGACTTTTCTCATTAGAAAAAAGTATCATTTTTAATCAAACTATTTTTGCTTAAGACATACCTCCTTTACTATTGTAACTTTGAAGGGTTTTGAGAATTCTTATAATTTAGGAAAGGGTCAAATTCAAAAAATAAAATTTTTCTAAAATTCAAATCTCTCTCCTTTCCTATTGTACCATTTAATGGTTTTGAGAAATTTTATCATTTAAGAAAGTGTCCAATTCTAAAACTAGCATGGCTCTCCATTCCTATTGTACCAAGTAAGGGTTTTGAGAAGACTTTTCTCATTAGAAAAAAGTATCATTTTAATGAAACTATTTTTGCTTAAGACATACCTCCTTTCCTGTTGTAACTTTGAAGGGTTTTGAGAATTCTTTTAATTTAGGAAAGTGTCAAATTCTGAAACAAGCACTTTTTGCTAAAAATTCAAATTTCTCTCCTTTCCTATTGTACCATTTAATGGTTTGGAGAAATTTTATCATTTAAGAAAGTGTCAAATTCTAAAACAAGCATGTCTCTCCATTCCTATTGTACCAAGTAAGGGTTTGGAGAAGACTTTTCTCATTAGAAAAATGTATCATTTTAATAAAACTATTTTTACTTAAGACATACCTCCTTTCCTATTGTAACTTTGAAGGGTTTTGAGAATTCTTATAATTTATGAAAGTGTCAAATTCTGAAACAAGCACTTTTTGCTAAAAATTCAAATTTCTCTCCTTTCCTATTGTACCATTTAATGGTTTTGAGAAATTTTATCATTTAAGAAAGTGTCAAATTCTAAAACTAGCATGCCTCTCCATTCCTATTGTACCAAGTAAGGTTTTGGAGAAGTCTTTTCTCATTAGAAAAAAGTATCATTTTTAATTAAACAATTTTTGCTTAAGACATACCACCTTTCCTATTGTAACTTTGAAGGGTTTTGAGAATTCTTATCGTTTAAGAAATTGTCATATTCTAAAACTAGCATGTCTCTCCATTCCTATTGTACCAAGTAAGGGTTTGGAGAAGACTTTTTCATTAGAACAAAATCCTTCTTAATGGATCAATTTTAGCTCCACACTTCTCCATTCCTATTGTACAATTTTAAGGGTTTAGAGAATGAAAATAATGAATATTCTCATGTTGAATACAAATTTTTCCATTTCCTTGCTTAGAAAAGTAAGGGATGCTTCAAAGTTCTCAAATATATCCTTAAATTCACCATGACAGAGAGTAGAGGAACTTATTGGGAAAATTAATTTTTATATGTAGGGTCCATATTCAAAATTTGAAAAAAAAATACATTAATGTTAGGCTAGATATTTTTATTAAAATTCCTTAAAGAACCCATGCCAGGTTCTTTTAATCCAAATTGTTATAAACTAAGAGGGACCTCTTCCCATCCTCTCCTCTCTTAAAAGGTTTTAGAGAAGTCTTTTCTCTTTAGAAAAAAGTATCATTTTTAATTAAACAATTTTTTCTTAAGACATACCTCCTTTCCTATTGTACCATTTAATGGTTTGGAGTATTTTTATCATTTAAGAAAGTGTCAAATTTTAAAACTAGCATGTCTCACCATTCCTATTGTACCAAGTAAGGGTTTGGAGTAGACTTTTTCATTAGAAGAAAATCCTTCTTAATGGATCAATTTTAGCTCCACACATCTCCATTCCTATTGTACAATTTTAAGGGTTTGGAGAATGAAAATAATGAATATTCTCATGTTGAATACAAATTTGCCCATTTCCTTGCTGAGAAAAGTAAGGGATGCTTGAAAGTTCTCAAATATATCCTTGAAATCAACATGACAGAGTAGAGGAACTTATTGGGAAGCTTAATTTTAATATGCAGGGTCCATATTCAAAATTTGAAAAAAAAATACATTAATGTTAGGCTAGATATTTTTATTAAAATTCCTTAAAGAACCCATGCCAGGTTCTTTTAATCCAAATTGTTATAAACTAAGAGGGACCTCTTCCCATCCTTTAGTCTCTTAAAAGGTTTTTTAGATGTCTTTTCTCATTAGAAAAAAGTATCATATTTAATGAAACTATTTTTGCTTAAGACATACCTCCTTTCATATTGTAACTTTGAAGGGTTTTGAGAATTCTTATAATTTAGGAAAGTGTCAAATTCTAAAACAAAAATTTTTCTAAAATTCAAATTTCTCTCCTTTCCTAATGTACCATTTAATGGTTTGGAGAAATTTTATCATTTAATAAAGTGTCCAATTCTAAAACTAGCATGTATCTCCATTCCTATTGTACCAAGTAAGGTTTTGGAGAAGTCTTTTCTCATTAGAAAAAAGTATCATTTTTAATGAAACTATTTTTGCTTAAGACATACCTCCTTTACTATTGTAACTTTGAAGGGTTTTGAGAATTCTTATAATTTTGGAAAGGGTTGAATTCAAAAACAAGCAATTTTTCTAAAATTCAAATTTCTCTCCTTTCCTACTGTACCATTTAATGGTTTGAAGAAATTTTATCATTTAAGAAAGTGTCCAATTCTAAAACAAGCATGTCTCTCCATTCCTATTGTACAAAGTAAGGGTTTGGAGAAGACTTTTCTCATTAGAAAAAAGTATCATTTTAATGAAACTATTTTTGCTTAAGACATACCTCCTTTCCTATTGTAACTTTGATGGGTTTTGAGAATTCTTATCGTTTAAGAAATTGTCATATTCTAAAACTAGCATGTCTCTCCATTCCTATTGTACCAAGTAAGTGTTTAGAGAAGACTTTTTCATTAGAAGAAAATCCTTCTTAATGGATCAATTTTAGCTCCACACATCTCCATTCCTATTGTACAATTTTAAGGGTTTGGAGAATGAAAATAATGAATATTCTCATGTTGAATTCAAATTTTTCTATTTCCTTGCTGAGAAAAGTAAGGGATGCTTGAAAGTTCTCAAATATATCCTTGAATTCAACATGACAGAGAGTAGAGGAACTTATTGGGAAGTTTTATTTTTATTTGCAGGGTCCATATTCCAAATTTGAAAAAAAATTACATTAATGTTAGGCTAGATATTTTTATTAAAATTCCATACAGAAATAATACCAGGTTCTTTTAATCCAAATTGTTAGAAACTAAGATATACCTCTTCCCTTCCTCTCCTCTCTTAAAAGGTTTTGGTGAATTTTTATCATTTAGGAAAGTGTCATATTCTAAAACTAGCATGTCTCTCCATTCCTATTGTACCAAGTAAGGGTTTGGAGAAGACTTTTTCATTAGAAGAAAATCCTTCTTAATGGATCAATTTTAGCTCCACACATCTCCATTCCTATTGTACAATTTTAAGGGTTTGGAGAATGAAAATAATGAATATTCTCATGTTGAATACAAATTTTTCCATTTCCTTGCTGAGAAAAGTAAGGGATGCTTCAAAGTTCTCAAATATATCCTTAAATTCACCATGACAGAGAGTAGAGGAACTTATTGGGAAGCTTAATTTTTATATGCAGGGTCCATATTCAAAATTTGAAAAAAAAAATACATTAATGTTACTCTAGATATTTTTATTAAAATTCCATAAAGAACCCATACAAGGTTCTTTTAATCTAAATTGTTAGAAACAAAGAGAGACCTCTTCCCATCCTCTCCTCTCTTAATAGGTTTTGGAGAAGTCTTTTCTCATTAGAAAAAAGTATTTTTAATTAAACTATTTTTGCTTAAGATATACCTCCTTTCCTATTGTAACTTTGAAGAATTTTGAGAATTCTTATAATTTAGGAAAGTGTCAAATTCTGAAACAAGCAATTTTTGCTAAAAATTCAAATTTCTCTCCTTTCCTATTGTACCATTTAATGGTTTTGAGAAATTTTATGATTTAAGAAAGTGTCAAATTCTAAAACTAGCATGTCTCTCCATTCCTATTGTACCAAGTAAGGTTTTGGAGAAGTATTTTCTCATTAGAAAAATATCATTTTTAATTAAACAATTTTTGCTTAAGACATACCTCCTTTCCTATTGTAACTTTGATGGGTTTTGAGAATTCTTATCGTTTAAGAAATTGTCATATTCTAAAACTAGCATGTCTCTCCATTCCTATTGTACCAAGTAAGGGTTTGGAGAATGAAAATAATGAATATTCTCATGTTGAATTCAAATTTTTCTATTTCCTTGCTGAGAAAAGTAAGGGAGGCTTGAAAGTTCTCAAATATATCCTTGAATTCAACATGACAGAGAGTAGAGGAACTTATTAGGAAGTTTAATTTTTATTTGCAGGGTCCATATTCCAAATTTGAAAAAAAATTACATTAATGTTAGGCTAGATATTTTTATTAAAATTCCATACAGAAATAATACCAGGTTCTTTTAATCCAAATTGTTAGAAACTAAGATGGACCTCTTCCCTTCCTCTCCTCTCTTAAAAGGTTTTGGAGAATTTTTATCATTTAGGAAAGTGTCAAATTCTAAATCAAGCAATTTTTGATAAAAATTCAAATATATCTCCTTTCCTATTGTACCATTCAATGGTTTGGGGAAAATTTATCATTTAAGAAAGTGTCAAATTCTAAAACTAGCATGTCTCTCCATTCCTATTGTACCAAGTAAGGTTTTAGAGAAGTCTTTTCTCATAAGAAAAAAGTATCATTTTTCATTAAACAATTTTTGCTTAAGACATACCTCCTTTCCTATTGTAACTTTGAAGGGTTTTGATAATTCTTATAATTTAGGAAAGGGTCGAATTCAAAAACAAGCAATTTTTCTAAAATTCAAATATCTCTCCGTGCCTATTGTACCATTTAATGGTTTGGAGAAATTTTATCAGTTAAGAAAGTGTCCAATTCTAAAACTAGCATGTCTCTCCATTCCTATTGTACCAAGTAAGGGTTTGGAGAAGACTTTTCTCATTAGAAAAAAGTATCATTTTTAATTAAACTATTTTTGCTTAAGACATACCTCCTTTACTATTGTAACTTTGAAGGGTTTTGAGAATTCTTATAATTTAGGAAAGGGTCGAATTCAAAAACAAGCAATTTTTCTAAAATTCAAATCTCTCTCCGTTTCTATTGTACCATTTAATGGTTTGGAGAAATTTTATCAGTTAAGAAAGTGTCCAATTCTAAAACTAGCATGTCTCTCCATTCCTATTGTACCAAGTAATAGTTTGGAGAAGACTTTTCTCATTAGAAAAAAGTATCATTTTTAATCAAACTATTTTTGCTTAAGACATACCTCCTTTACTATTGTAACTTTGAAGGGTTTTGAGAATTCTTATAATTTAGGAAAGGGTCAAATTCAAAAAATAAAATTTTTCTAAAATTCAAATCTCTCTCCTTTCCTATTGTACCATTTAATGGTTTTGAGAAATTTTATCATTTAAGAAAGTGTCCAATTCTAAAACTAGCATGGCTCTCCATTCCCATTGTACCAAGTAAGGGTTTTGAGAAGACTTTTCTCATTAGAAAAAAGTATCATTTTAATGAAACTATTTTTGCTTAAGACATACCTCCTTTCCTGTTGTAACTTTGAAGGGTTTTGAGAATTCTTTTAATTTAGGAAAGTGTCAAATTCTGAAACAAGCACTTTTTGCTAAAAATTCAAATTTCTCTACTTTCCTATTGTACCATTTAATGGTTTGGAGAAATTTTATCAGTTAAGAAAGTGTCCAATTCTAAAACTAGCATGTCTCTCCATTCCTATTGTACCAAGTAAGGGTTTGGAGAAGACTTTTCTCAATAGAAAAAAGTATCATTTTTAATTAAACTATTTTTGCTTAAGACATACCTCCTTTACTATTGTAACTTTGAAGGGTTTTGAGAATTCTTATAATTTAGGAAAGGGTCGAATTCAAAAACAAGCAATTTTTCTAAAATTCAAATCTCTCTCCGTTCCTATTGTACCATTTAATGGTTTGGAGAAATTTTATCAGTTAAGAAAGTGTCCAATTCTAAAACTAGCATGTCTCTCCATTCCTATTGTACCAAGTAAGGGTTTGGAGAAGACTTTTCTCATTAGAAAAAAGTATCATTTTTAATCAAACTATTTTTGCTTAAGACATACCTCCTTTACTATTGTAACTTTGAAGGGTTTTGAGAATTCTTATAATTTAGGAAAGGGTCGAATTCTGAAACAAGCACTTTTTGCTAAAAATTCAAATTTCTCTCCTTTCCTATTGTACCATTTAATGGTTTGGAGAAATTTTATCAGTTAAGAAAGTGTCCAATTCTAAAACTAGCATGTCTCTCCATTCCTATTGTACCAAGTAAGGGTTTGGAGAAGACTTTTCTCAATAGAAAAAAGTATCATTTTTAATTAAACTATTTTTGCTTAAGACATACCTCCTTTACTATTGTAACTTTGAAGGGTTTTGAGAATTCTTATAATTTAGGAAAGGGTCGAATTCAAAAACAAGCAATTTTTCTAAAATTCAAATCTCTCTCCGTTCCTATTGTACCATTTAATGGTTTGGAGAAATTTTATCAGTTAAGAAAGTGTCCAATTCTAAAACTAGCATGTCTCTCCATTCCTATTGTACCAAGTAAGGGTTTGGAGAAGACTTTTCTCATTAGAAAAAAGTATCATTTTTAATCAAACTATTTTTGCTTAAGACATACCTCCTTTACTATTGTAACTTTGAAGGGTTTTGAGAATTCTTATAATTTAGGAAAGGGTCGAATTCAAAAACAAGCAATTTTTCTAAAATTCAAATCTCTCTCCGTTCCTATTGTACCATTTAATGGTTTGGAGAAATTTTATCAGTTAAGAAAGTGTCCAATTCTAAAACTAGCATGTCTCTCCATTCCTATTGTACCAAGTAAGGGTTTGGAGAAGACTTTTCTCAATAGAAAAAAGTATCATTTTTAATTAAACTATTTTTGCTTAAGACATACCTCCTTTACTATTGTAACTTTGAAGGGTTTTGAGAATTCTTATAATTTAGGAAAGGGTCGAATTCAAAAACAAGCAATTTTTCTAAAATTCAAATCTCTCTCCGTTCCTATTGTACCATTTAATGGTTTGGAGAAATTTTATCAGTTAAGAAAGTAGGAGGTATGTCTTAAGCAAAAATTTTTTAATGAAAAATGATACTTTTTTCTTATGAGAAAAGACATCTCCAAAACCTTACTTGGTACAATAGGAATGGAGAGACATGCTAGTTTTAGAATTTGACACTTTCTTAAATGATAAAATTTCTCAAAACCATTAAATGGTACAATAGGAAAGGAGAGAAATTTGAATTTTTAGCAAAAAGTGCTTGTTTCAGAATTTGACACTTTCCTAAATTATAAGAATTCTCAAAACCCTTCAAAGTTACAATAGGAAAGGAGGTATGTCTTAAGCAAAAATAGTTTCATTAAAATGATACATTTTTCTAATGAGAAAAGTCTTGACACTTTCCTAAATTAAAAGAATTCACAATAGGAAAGGAGGTATGTCTTAAGCAAAAATTTTGACACTTTCCTAAATTATAAGAATTCTCAAAACCCTTCAAAGTTACAATAGGAAAGGAGGTATGTCTTAAGCAAAAATAGTTTCATTAAAATGATACATTTTTCTAATAAGAAAAGTCTTTGACACTTTCCTAAATTAAAAGAATTCACAATAGGAAAGGAGGTATGTCTTAAGCAAAAATTTTTTAATGAAAAATGATACTTTTTTCTTATGAGAAAAGACATCTCCAAAACCTTACTTGGTACAATAGGAATGGAGAGACATGCTAGTTTTAGAATTTGACACTTTCTTAAATGATAAAATTTCTCAAAACCATTAAATGGTACAATAGGAAAGGAGAGAAATTTGAATTTTTAGCAAAAAGTGCTTGTTTCAGAATTTGACACTTTCCTAAATTATAAGAATTCTCAAAACCCTTCAAAGTTACAATAGGAAAGGAGGTATGTCTTAAGCAAAAATAGTTTCATTAAAATGATACATTTTTCTAATGAGAAAAGTCTTCTCCAAACCCTGACTTGGTACAATAGGAATGGAGAGACATGCTTGTTTTAGAATTTGACACTTTCTTAAATGATAAAATTTCTTTAAACCATTAAATGGTACAATAGGAAAGGAGAGAAATTTGAATTTTTAGCAAAAATTGCTTGTTTCAGAATTTGACACTTTCCTAAATTATAAGAATTCTCAAAACCCTTCAAAGTTACAATAGGAAAGGAGGTATATCTTAAGCAAAAATTTTTTCATTAAAAATACTTTTTTCTAATGAGAAAAGACTTCTCCAAAACCTATTAAGAGAGACATGCAAATTCAAGCAATTTTCAAAAACAATTCAAAAACAAGCAATTTTTCTAAAATTCAAATCTCTCTCCGTTCCTATTGTACCATTTAATGGTTTGGAGAAATTTTATCAGTTAAGAAAGTGTCCAATTCAAAAACTAGCATGTCTCTCCATTCCTATTGTACCAAATAAGGGTTTGGAGAAGACTTTTCTCATTAGAAAAAAGTATCATTTTTAATCAAACTATTTTTGCTTAAGACATACCTCCTTTACTATTGTAACTTTGAAGGGTTTTGAGAATTCTTATAATTTAGGAAAGGGTCAAATTCAAAAAATAAAATTTTTCTAAAATTCAAATCTCTCTCCTTTCCTATTGTACCATTTAATGGTTTTGAGAAATTTTATCATTTAAGAAAGTGTCCAATTCTTAAACTAGCATGGCTTTCCATTCCTATTGTACCAAGTAAGAGTTTGGAGAAGACTTTTCTCATTAGAAAAAAGTATCATTTTAATGAAACTATTTTTGCTTAAGACATACCTCCTTTCCTGTTGTAACTTTGAAGGGTTTTGAGAATTCTTATAATTTAGGAAAGTGTCAAATTCTGAAACAAGCACTTTTTGCTAAAAATTCAAATTTCTCTCCTTTCCTATTGTACCATTTAATGGTTTTGAGAAATTTTATCATTTAAGAAAGTTTCAAATTCTAAAACTAGCATGTCTCTCCATTCCTATTGTACCAAGTAAGGTTTTGGAGATGTCTTTTCTCATTAGAAAAAAGTATCATTTTTAATTAAACAATTTTTGCTTAAGACATACCTCCTTTCCTATTGTAACTTTGAAGGGTTTTGAGAATTCTTATCGTTTAAGAAATTGTCATATTCTAAAACTAGCACGTCTCTCCATTCCTATTGTACCAAGTAAGGGTTTGGAGAAGACTTTTTCATTAGAAGAAAATCCTTCTTAATGGATCAATTTTAGCTCCACACATCTCCATTCCTATTGTACAATTTTAAGGGTTTGGAGAATGAAAATAATGAATATTCTCATGTTGAATACAAATTTTTCCATTTCCTTGCTGAGAAAAGTAAGGGATGCTTCAAAGTTCTCAAATATATCCTTAAATTCACCATGACAGAGAGTAGAGGAACTTATTGGGAAGCTTAATTTTTATATGCAGGGTCCATATTCAAAATTTGAAAAAAAAAATACATTAATGTTAGGCTAGATATTTTTATTAAAATTCCATAAAGAACCCATACAAGGTTCTTTTAATCCAAATTGTTAGAAACAAAGAGGGACCTCTTCCCATCCACTCCTCTCTTAATAGGTTTTGGAGAAGTCTTTTCTCTTTAGAAAAAAGTATTTTTAATGAAACTATTTTTGCTTAAGATATACCTCCTTTCCTATTGTAACTTTGAAGGGTTTTGAGAATTCTTATAATTTAGGAAAGTGTCAAATTCTGAAACAAGCAATTTTTGCTAAAAATTCAAATTTCTCTCCTTTCCTATTGTACCATTTAATGGTTTGGAGAAATTTTATCAGTTAAGAAAGTGTCCAATTCTAAAACTAGCATGTCTCTCCATTCCTATGGTACCAAGTAAGGGTTTGGAGAAGACTTTTCTCAATAGAAAAAAGTATCATTTTTAATTAAACTATTTTTGCTTAAGACATACCTCCTTTACTATTGTAACTTTGAAGGGTTTTGAGAATTCTTATAATTTAGGAAAGGGTCGAATTCAAAAACAAGCAATTTTTCTAAAATTCAAATCTCTCTCCGTTCCTATTGTACCATTTAATGGTTTGGAGAAATTTTATCAGTTAAGAAAGTGTCCAATTCTAAAACTAGCATGTCTCTCCATTCCTATTGTACCAAGTAAGGGTTTGGAGAAGACTTTTCTCATTAGAAAAAAGTATCATTTTTAATCAAACTATTTTTGCTTAAGACATACCTCCTTTACTATTGTAACTTTGAAGGGTTTTGAGAATTCTTATAATTTAGGAAAGGGTCGAATTCAAAAACAAGCAATTTTTCTAAAATTCAAATCTCTCTCCGTTCCTATTGTACCATTTAATGGTTTGGAGAAATTTTATCAGTTAAGAAAGTGTCCAATTCTAAAACTAGCATGTCTCTCCATTCCTATTGTACCAAGTAAGGGTTTGGAGAAGACTTTTCTCAATAGAAAAAAGTATCATTTTTAATTAAACTATTTTTGCTTAAGACATACCTCCTTTACTATTGTAACTTTGAAGGGTTTTGAGAATTCTTATAATTTAGGAAAGGGTCGAATTCAAAAACAAGCAATTTTTCTAAAATTCAAATCTCTCTCCGTTCCTATTGTACCATTTAATGGTTTGGAGAAATTTTATCAGTTAAGAAAGTAGGAGGTATGTCTTAAGCAAAAATTTTTTAATGAAAAATGATACTTTTTTCTTATGAGAAAAGACATCTCCAAAACCTTACTTGGTACAATAGGAATGGAGAGACATGCTAGTTTTAGAATTTGACACTTTCTTAAATGATAAAATTTCTCAAAACCATTAAATGGTACAATAGGAAAGGAGAGAAATTTGAATTTTTAGCAAAAAGTGCTTGTTTCAGAATTTGACACTTTCCTAAATTATAAGAATTCTCAAAACCCTTCAAAGTTACAATAGGAAAGGAGGTATGTCTTAAGCAAAAATAGTTTCATTAAAATGATACATTTTTCTAATGAGAAAAGTCTTGACACTTTCCTAAATTAAAAGAATTCACAATAGGAAAGGAGGTATGTCTTAAGCAAAAATTTTGACACTTTCCTAAATTATAAGAATTCTCAAAACCCTTCAAAGTTACAATAGGAAAGGAGGTATGTCTTAAGCAAAAATAGTTTCATTAAAATGATACATTTTTCTAATAAGAAAAGTCTTTGACACTTTCCTAAATTAAAAGAATTCACAATAGGAAAGGAGGTATGTCTTAAGCAAAAATTTTTTAATGAAAAATGATACTTTTTTCTTATGAGAAAAGACATCTCCAAAACCTTACTTGGTACAATAGGAATGGAGAGACATGCTAGTTTTAGAATTTGACACTTTCTTAAATGATAAAATTTCTCAAAACCATTAAATGGTACAATAGGAAAGGAGAGAAATTTGAATTTTTAGCAAAAAGTGCTTGTTTCAGAATTTGACACTTTCCTAAATTATAAGAATTCTCAAAACCCTTCAAAGTTACAATAGGAAAGGAGGTATGTCTTAAGCAAAAATAGTTTCATTAAAATGATACATTTTTCTAATGAGAAAAGTCTTCTCCAAACCCTGACTTGGTACAATAGGAATGGAGAGACATGCTTGTTTTAGAATTTGACACTTTCTTAAATGATAAAATTTCTTTAAACCATTAAATGGTACAATAGGAAAGGAGAGAAATTTGAATTTTTAGCAAAAATTGCTTGTTTCAGAATTTGACACTTTCCTAAATTATAAGAATTCTCAAAACCCTTCAAAGTTACAATAGGAAAGGAGGTATATCTTAAGCAAAAATTTTTTCATTAAAAATACTTTTTTCTAATGAGAAAAGACTTCTCCAAAACCTATTAAGAGAGACATGCAAATTCAAGCAATTTTCAAAAACAATTCAAAAACAAGCAATTTTTCTAAAATTCAAATCTCTCTCCGTTCCTATTGTACCATTTAATGGTTTGGAGAAATTTTATCAGTTAAGAAAGTGTCCAATTCAAAAACTAGCATGTCTCTCCATTCCTATTGTACCAAATAAGGGTTTGGAGAAGACTTTTCTCATTAGAAAAAAGTATCATTTTTAATCAAACTATTTTTGCTTAAGACATACCTCCTTTACTATTGTAACTTTGAAGGGTTTTGAGAATTCTTATAATTTAGGAAAGGGTCAAATTCAAAAAATAAAATTTTTCTAAAATTCAAATCTCTCTCCTTTCCTATTGTACCATTTAATGGTTTTGAGAAATTTTATCATTTAAGAAAGTGTCCAATTCTTAAACTAGCATGGCTTTCCATTCCTATTGTACCAAGTAAGAGTTTGGAGAAGACTTTTCTCATTAGAAAAAAGTATCATTTTAATGAAACTATTTTTGCTTAAGACATACCTCCTTTCCTGTTGTAACTTTGAAGGGTTTTGAGAATTCTTATAATTTAGGAAAGTGTCAAATTCTGAAACAAGCACTTTTTGCTAAAAATTCAAATTTCTCTCCTTTCCTATTGTACCATTTAATGGTTTTGAGAAATTTTATCATTTAAGAAAGTTTCAAATTCTAAAACTAGCATGTCTCTCCATTCCTATTGTACCAAGTAAGGTTTTGGAGATGTCTTTTCTCATTAGAAAAAAGTATCATTTTTAATTAAACAATTTTTGCTTAAGACATACCTCCTTTCCTATTGTAACTTTGAAGGGTTTTGAGAATTCTTATCGTTTAAGAAATTGTCATATTCTAAAACTAGCACGTCTCTCCATTCCTATTGTACCAAGTAAGGGTTTGGAGAAGACTTTTTCATTAGAAGAAAATCCTTCTTAATGGATCAATTTTAGCTCCACACATCTCCATTCCTATTGTACAATTTTAAGGGTTTGGAGAATGAAAATAATGAATATTCTCATGTTGAATACAAATTTTTCCATTTCCTTGCTGAGAAAAGTAAGGGATGCTTCAAAGTTCTCAAATATATCCTTAAATTCACCATGACAGAGAGTAGAGGAACTTATTGGGAAGCTTAATTTTTATATGCAGGGTCCATATTCAAAATTTGAAAAAAAAAATACATTAATGTTAGGCTAGATATTTTTATTAAAATTCCATAAAGAACCCATACAAGGTTCTTTTAATCCAAATTGTTAGAAACAAAGAGGGACCTCTTCCCATCCACTCCTCTCTTAATAGGTTTTGGAGAAGTCTTTTCTCTTTAGAAAAAAGTATTTTTAATGAAACTATTTTTGCTTAAGATATACCTCCTTTCCTATTGTAACTTTGAAGGGTTTTGAGAATTCTTATAATTTAGGAAAGTGTCAAATTCTGAAACAAGCAATTTTTGCTAAAAATTCAAATTTCTCTCCTTTCCTATTGTACCATTTAATGGTTTGAAGAAATTTTATCATTTAAGAAAGTGTCAAATTCTAAAACAAGCATGTCTCTCCATTCCTATTGTACCAAGTAAGGGTTTGGAGAAGACTTTTCTCATTAGAAAAATGTATCATTTTAATGAAATTATTTTTACTTAAGACATACCTCCTTTCCTATTGTAACTTTGAAGGGTTTTGAGAATTCTTATAATTTATGAAAGTGTCAAATTCTGAAACAAGCACTTTTTGCTAAAAATTCAAATTTCTCTCCTTTCCTATTGTACCATTTAATGGTTTTGAGAAATTTTATCATTTAAGAAAGTGTCAAATTCTAAAACTAGCATAACTCTCCATTCCTATTGTACCAAGTAAGGTTTTGGAGAAGTCTTTTCTCATTAGAAAAAAGTATCATTTTTAATTAAACAATTTTTGCTTAAGACATACCACCTTTCCTATTGTAACTTTGAAGGGTTTTGAGAATTCTTATCGTTTAAGAAATTGTCATATTCTAAAACTAGCATGTCTCTCCATTCCTATTGTACCAAGTAAGGGTTTGGAGAAGACTTTTTCATTAGAACAAAATCCTTCTTAATGGATCAATTTTAGCTCCACACTTCTCCATTCCTATTGTACAATTTTAAGGGTTTAGAGAATGAAAATAATGAATATTCTCATGTTGAATACAAATTTTTCCATTTCCTTGCTTAGAAAAGTAAGGGATGCTTCAAAGTTCTCAAATATATCCTTAAATTCACCATGACAGAGAGTAGAGGAACTTATTGGGAAAATTAATTTTTATATGTAGGGTCCATATTCAAAATTTGAAAAAAAATACATTAATGTTAGGCTAGATATTTTTATTAAAATTCCTTAAAGAACCCATGCCAGGTTCTTTTAATCCAAATTGTTATAAACTAAGAGGGACCTCTTCCCATCCTCTCCTCTCTTAAAAGGTTTTAGAGAAGTCTTTTCTCTTTAGAAAAAAGTATCATTTTTAATTAAACAATTTTTTCTTAAGACATACCTCCTTTCCTATTGTACCATTTAATGGTTTGGAGTATTTTTATCATTTAAGAAAGTGTCAAATTTTAAAACTAGCATGTCTCACCATTCCTATTGTACCAAGTAAGGGTTTGGAGTAGACTTTTTCATTAGAAGAAAATCCTTCTTAATGGATCAATTTTAGCTCCACACATCTCCATTCCTATTGTACAATTTTAAGGGTTTGGAGAATGAAAATAATGAATATTCTCATGTTGAATACAAATTTGCCCATTTCCTTGCTGAGAAAAGTAAGGGATGCTTGAAAGTTCTCAAATATATCCTTGAAATCAACATGACAGAGTAGAGGAACTTATTGGGAAGCTTAATTTTAATATGCAGGGTCCATATTCAAAATTTGAAAAAAAAAATACATTAATGTTAGGCTAGATATTTTTATTAAAATTCCTTAAAGAACCCATGCCAGGTTCTTTTAATCCAAATTGTTATAAACTAAGAGGGACCTCTTCCCATCCTTTCCTCTCTTAAAAGGTTTTTTAGATGTCTTTTCTCATTAGAAAAAAGTATCATATTTAATGAAACTATTTTTGCTTAAGACATACCTCCTTTCATATTGTAACTTTGAAGGGTTTTGAGAATTCTTATAATTTAGGAAAGTGTCAAATTCTAAAACAAAAATTTTTCTAAAATTCAAATTTCTCTCCTTTCCTAATGTACCATTTAATGGTTTGGAGAAATTTTATCATTTAATAAAGTGTCCAATTCTAAAACTAGCATGTATCTCCATTCCTATTGTACCAAGTAAGGTTTTGGAGAAGTCTTTTCTCATTAGAAAAAAGTATCATTTTTAATGAAACTATTTTTGCTTAAGACATACCTCCTTTACTATTGTAACTTTGAAGGGTTTTGAGAATTCTTATAATTTAGGAAAGGGTTGAATTCAAAAACAAGCAATTTTTCTAAAATTCAAATTTCTCTCCTTTCCTACTGTACCATTTAATGGTTTGAAGAAATTTTATCATTTAAGTAAGTGTCAAATTCTAAAACAAGCATGTCTCTCCATTCCTATTGTACCAAGTAAGGGTTTGGAGAAGACTTTTCTCATTAGAAAAAAGTATCATTTTAATGAAACTATTTTTGCTTAAGACATACCTCCTTTCCTATTGTAACTTTGAAGGGTTTTGAGAATTCTTATCGTTTAAGAAATTGTCATATTCTAAAACTAGCATGTCTCTCCATTCCTATTGTACCAAGTAAGTGTTTGGAGAAGACTTTTTCATTAGAAGAAAATCCTTCTTAATGGATCAATTTTAGCTCCACACATCTCCATTCCTATTGTACAATTTTAAGGGTTTGGAGAATGAAAATAATGAATATTCTCATGTTGAATTCAAATTTTTCTATTTCCTTGCTGAGAAAAGTAAGGGATGCTTGAAAGTTCTCAAATATATCCTTGAATTCAACATGACAGAGAGTAGAGGAACTTATTGGGAAGTTTAATTTTTATTTGCAGGGTCCATATTCCAAATTTGAAAAAAAATTACATTAATGTTAGGCTAGATATTTTTATTAAAATTCCATACAGAAATAATACCAGGTTCTTTTAATCCAAATTGTTAGAAACTAAGATGGACCTCTTCCCTTCCTCTCCTCTCTTAAAAGGTTTTGGAGAATTTTTATCATTTAGGAAAGTGTCATATTCTAAAACTAGCATGTCTCTCCATTCCTATTGTACCAAGTAAGGGTTTGGAGAAGACTTTTTCATTAGAAGAAAATCCTTCTTAATGGATCAATTTTAGCTCCACACATCTCCATTCCTATTGTAAAATTTTAAGGGTTTGGAGAATGAAAATAATGAATATTCTCATGTTGAATACAAATTTTTCCATTTCCTTGCTGAGAAAAGTAAGGGATGCTTCAAAGTTCTCAAATATATCCTTAAATTCACCATGACAGAGAGTAGAGGAACTTATTGGGAAGCTTAATTTTTATATGCAGGGTCCATATTCAAAATTTGAAAAAAAAATACATTAATGTTACTCTAGATATTTTTATTAAAATTCCATAAAGAACCCATACAAGGTTCTTTTAATCTAAATTGTTAGAAACAAAGAGAGACCTCTTCCCATCCTCTCCTCTCTTAATAGGTTTTGGAGAAGTCTTTTCTCATTAGAAAAAAGTATTTTTAATTAAACTATTTTTGCTTAAGATATACCTCCTTTCCTATTGTAACTTTGAAGAATTTTGAGAATTCTTATAATTTAGGAAAGTGTCAAATTCTGAAACAAGCAATTTTTGCTAAAAATTCAAATTTCTCTCCTTTCCTATTGTACCATTTAATGGTTTTGAGAAATTTTATGATTTAAGAAAGTGTCAAATTCTAAAACTAGCATGTCTCTCCATTCCTATTGTACCAAGTAAGGTTTTGGAGAAGTATTTTCTCATTAGAAAAAGTATCATTTTTAATTAAACAATTTTTGCTTAAGACATACCTCCTTTCCTATTGTAACTTTGATGGGTTTTGAGAATTCTTATCGTTTAAGAAATTGTCATATTCTAAAACTAGCATGTCTCTCCATTCCTATTGTACCAAGTAAGGGTTTGGAGAATGAAAATAATGAATATTCTCATGTTGAATTCAAATTTTTCTATTTCCTTGCTGAGAAAAGTAAGGGATGCTTGAAAGTTCTCAAATATATCCTTGAATTAAACATGACAGAGAGTAGAGGAACTTATTAGGAAGTTTAATTTTTATTTGCAGGGTCCATATTCCAAATTTGAAAAAAAATTACATTAATGTTAGGCTAGATATTTTTATTAAAATTCCATACAGAAATAATACCAGGTTCTTTTAATCCAAATTGTTAGAAACTAAGATGGACCTCTTCCCTTCCTCTCCTCTCTTAAAAGGTTTTGGAGAATTTTTATCATTTAGGAAAGTGTCAAATTCTAAATCAAGCAATTTTTGATAAAAATTCAAATATATCTCCTTTCCTATTGTACCATTCAATGGTTTGGGGAAAATTTATCATTTAAGAAAGTGTCAAATTCTAAAACTAGCATGTCTCTCCATTCCTATTGTACCAAGTAAGGTTTTAGAGAAGTCTTTTCTCATAAGAAAAAAGTATCATTTTTCATTAAACAATTTTTGCTTAAGACATACCTCCTTTCCTATTGTAACTTTGAAGGGTTTTGATAATTCTTATAATTTAGGAAAGGGTCGAATTCAAAAACAAGCAATTTTTCTAAAATTCAAATATCTCTCCGTGCCTATTGTACCATTTAATGGTTTGGAGAAATTTTATCAGTTAAGAAAGTGTCCAATTCTAAAACTAGCATGTCTCTCCATTCCTATTGTACCAAGTAAGGGTTTGGAGAAGACTTTTCTCATTAGAAAAAAGTATCATTTTTAATTAAACTATTTTTGCTTAAGACATACCTCCTTTACTATTGTAACTTTGAAGGGTTTTGAGAATTCTTATAATTTAGGAAAGGGTCGAATTCAAAAACAAGCAATTTTTCTAAAATTCAAATCTCTCTCCGTTCCTATTGTACCATTTAATGGTTTGGAGAAATTTTATCAGTTAAGAAAGTGTCCAATTCTAAAACTAGCATGTCTCTAAATTCCTATTGTACCAAGTAATGGTTTGGAGAAGACTTTTCTCATTAGAAAAAAGTATCATTTTTAATCAAACTATTTTTGCTTAAGACATACCTCCTTTACTATTGTAACTTTGAAGGGTTTTGAGAATTCTTATAATTTAGGAAAGGGGCAAATTCAAAAAATAAAATTTTTCTAAAATTCAAATCTCTCTCCTTTCCTATTGTACCATTTAATGGTTTTGAGAAATTTTATCATTTAAGAAAGTGTCCAATTCTAAAACTAGCATGGCTCTCCATTCCTATTGTACCAAGTAAGGGTTTTGAGAAGACTTTTCTCATTAGAAAAAAGTATCATTTTAATGAAACTATTTTTGCTTAAGACATACCTCCTTTCCTGTTGTAACTTTGAAGGGTTTTGAGAATTCTTTTAATTTAGGAAAGTGTCAAATTCTGAAACAAGCACTTTTTGCTAAAAATTCAAATTTCTCTCCTTTCCTATTGTACCATTTAATGGTTTGGAGAAATTTTATCAGTTAAGAAAGTGTCCAATTCTAAAACTAGCATGTCTCTCCATTCCTATTGTACCAAGTAAGGGTTAGGAGAAGACTTTTCTCAATAGAAAAAGTATCATTTTTAATTAAACTATTTTTGCTTAAGACATACCTCCTTTACTATTGTAACTTTGAAGGGTTTTGAGAATTCTTATAATTTAGGAAAGGGTCGAATTCAAAAACAAGCAATTTTTCTAAAATTCAAATCTCTCTCCGTTCCTATTGTACCATTTAATGGTTTTGAGAAATTTTATCATTTAAGAAAGTGTCCAATTCTAAAACTAGCATGGCTCTCCATTCCTATTGTACCAAGTAAGGGTTTGGAGAAGACTTTTCTCATTAGAAAAAAGTATCATTTTAATGAAACTATTTTTGCTTAAGACATACCTCCTTTCCTGTTGTAACTTTGAAGGGTTTTGAGAATTCTTATCGTTTAAGAAATTGTCATATTCTAAAACTAGCACGTCTCTCCATTCCTATTGTACCAAGTAAGGGTTTGGAGAAGACTTTTTCATTAGAAGAAAATCCTTCTTAATGGATCAATTTTAGCTCCACACATCTCCATTCCTATTGTACAATTTTAAGGGTTTGGAGAATGAAAATAATGAATATTCTCATGTTGAATACAAATTTTTCCATTTCCTTGCTGAGAAAAGTAAGGGATGCTTCAAAGTTCTCAAATATATCCTTAAATTCACCATGACAGAGAGTAGAGGAACTTATTGGGAAGCTTAATTTTTATATGCAGGGTCCATATTCAAACTTTGAAAAAAAAAATACATTAATGTTAGGCTAGATATTTTTATTAAAATTCCATAAAGAACCCATACAAGGTTCTTTTAATCCAAATTGTTAGAAACAAAGAGGGACCTCTTCCCATCCTCTCCTCTCTTAATAGGTTTTGGAGAAGTCTTTTCTCATTAGAAAAAAGTATTTTTAATGAAACTATTTTTGCTTAAGATATACCTCCTTTCCTATTGTAACTTTGAAGGGTTTTGAGAATTCTTATAATTTAGGAAAGTGTCAAATTCTGAAACAAGCAATTTTTGCTAAAAATTCAAATTTCTCTCCTTTCCTATTGTACCATTTAATGGTTTGAAGAAATTTTATCATTTAAGAAAGTGTCAAATTCTAAAACAAGCATGTCTCTCCATTCCTATTGTACCAAGTCAGGGTTTGGAGAAGACTTTTCTCATTAGAAAAATGTATCATTTTAATGAAACTATTTTTGCTTAAGACATACCTCCTTTCCTATTGTAACTTTGAAGGGTTTTGAGAATTCTTATAATTTAGGAAAGTGTCAAATTCTGAAACAAGCACTTTTTGCTAAAAATTCAAATTTCTCTCCTTTCCTATTGTACCATTTAATGGTTTTGAGAAATTTTATCATTTAAGAAAGTGTCAAATTCTAAAACTAGCATGTCTCTCCATTCCTATTGTACCAAGTAAGGTTTTGCAGATGTCTTTTCTCATAAGAAAAAAGTATCATTTTTCATTAAAAAATTTTTGCTGAAGACATACCTCCTTTCCTATTGTAACTTTGAAGGGTTTTGATAATTCTTATAATTTAGGAAAGGGTCAAATTCAAAAAATAAAATTTTTCTAAAATTCAAATCTCTCTCCTTTTCTATTGTACCATTTAATGGTTTTGAGAAATTTTATCATTTAAGAAAGTGTCCAATTCTAAAACTAGCATGTCTCTCCATTCCTATTGTACCAAGTAAGGGTTTGGAGAAGACTTTTCTCATTAGAAAAAAGTATCATTTTTAATTAAACTATTTTTGCTTAAGACATACCTCCTTTACTATTGTAACTTTGAAGGGTTTTGAGAATTCTTATAATTTAGGAAAGGGTCGAATTCAAAAACAAGCAATTTTTCTAAAATTCAAATCTCTCTCCGTTCCTATTGTACCATTTAATGGTTTGGAGAAATTTTATCAGTTAAGAAAGTGTCCAATTCTAAAACTAGCATGTCTCTCCATTCCTATTGTACCAAGTAAGGGTTTGGAGAAGACTTTTCTCATTAGAAAAAGTATCATTTTTAATTAAACTATTTTTGCTTAAGACATACCTCCTTTACTATTGTAACTTTGAAGGGTTTTGAGAATTCTTATTATTTAGGAAAGGGTCGAATTCAAAAACAAGCAATTTTTCTAAAATTCAAATCTCTCTCCGTTCCTATTGTACCATTTAATGGTTTGGAGAAATTTTATCAGTTAAGAAAGTGTCCAATTCTAAAACTAGCATGTCTCTCCATTCCTATTGTACCAAGTAAGGGTTTGGAGAAGACTTTTCTCATTAGAAAAAAGTATCATTTTTAATCAAACTATTTTTGCTTAAGACATACCTCCTTTACTATTGTAACTTTGAAGGGTTTTGAGAATTCTTATAATTTAGGAAAGGGTCAAATTCAAAAAATAAAATTTTTCTAAAATTCAAATCTCTCTCCTTTCCTATTGTACCATTTAATGGTTTTGAGAAATTTTATCATTTAAGAAAGTGTCCAATTCTTAAAATAGCATGGCTTTCCATTCCTATTGTACCAAGTAAGAGTTTGGAGAAGACTTTTCTCATTAGAAAAAAGTATCATTTTAATGAAACTATTTTTGCTTAAGACATACCTCCTTTCCTGTTGTAACTTTGAAGGGTTTTGAGAATTCTTATAATTTAGGAAAGTGTCAAATTCTGAAACAAGCACTTTTTGCTAAAAATTCAAATTTCTCTCCTTTCCTATTGTACCATTTAATGGTTTTGAGAAATTTTATCATTTAAGAAAGTTTCAAATTCTAAAACTAGCATGTCTCTCCATTCCTATTGTACCAAGTAAGGTTTTGGAGATGTCTTTTCTCATTAGAAAAAAGTATCATTTTTAATTAAACAATTTTTGCTTAAGACATACCTCCTTTCCTATTGTAACTTTGAAGGGTTTTGAGAATTCTTATAATTTAGGAAAGTGTCAAATTCTGAAACAAGCAATTTTTGCTAAAAATTCAAATTTCTCTCCTTTCCTATTGTACCATTTAATGGTTTGAAGAAATTTTATCATTTAAGAAAGTGTCAAATTCTAAAACAAGCATGTCTCTCCATTCCTATTGTACCAAGTCAGGGTTTGGAGAAGACTTTTCTCATTAGAAAAATGTATCATTTTAATGAAACTATTTTTGCTTAAGACATACCTCCTTTCCTATTGTAACTTTGAAGGGTTTTGAGAATTCTTATAATTTAGGAAAGTGTCAAATTCTGAAACAAGCACTTTTTGCTAAAAATTCAAATTTCTCTCCTTTCCTATTGTACCATTTAATGGTTTTGAGAAATTTTATCATTTAAGAAAGTGTCAAATTCTAAAACTAGCATGTCTCTCCATTCCTATTGTACCAAGTAAGGTTTTGGAGATGTCTTTTCTCATAAGAAAAAAGTATCATTTTTCATTAAAAAATTTTTGCTGAAGACATACCTCCTTTCCTATTGTAACTTTGAAGGGTTTTGATAATTCTTATAATTTAGGAAAGGGTCAAATTCAAAAAATAAAATTTTTCTAAAATTCAAATCTCTCTCCTTTTCTATTGTACCATTTAATGGTTTTGAGAAATTTTATCATTTAAGAAAGTGTCCAATTCTAAAACTAGCATGTCTCTCCATTCCTATTGTACCAAGTAAGGGTTTGGAGAAGACTTTTCTCATTAGAAAAAAGTATCATTTTTAATTAAACTATTTTTGCTTAATACATACCTCCTTTACTATTGTAACTTTGAAGGGTTTTGAGAATTCTTATAATTTAGGAAAGGGTCGAATTCAAAAACAAGCAATTTTTCTAAAATTCAAATCTCTCTCCGTTCCTATTGTACCATTTAATGGTTTGGAGAAATTTTATCAGTTAAGAAAGTGTCCAATTCTAAAACTAGCATGTCTCTCCATTCCTATTGTACCAAGTAAGGGTTTGGAGAAGACTTTTCTCATTAGAAAAAGTATCATTTTTAATTAAACTATTTTTGCTTAAGACATACCTCCTTTACTATTGTAACTTTGAAGGGTTTTGAGAATTCTTATTATTTAGGAAAGGGTCGAATTCAAAAACAAGCAATTTTTCTAAAATTCAAATCTCTCTCCGTTCCTATTGTACCATTTAATGGTTTGGAGAAATTTTATCAGTTAAGAAAGTGTCCAATTCTAAAACTAGCATGTCTCTCCATTCCTATTGTACCAAGTAAGGGTTTGGAGAAGACTTTTCTCATTAGAAAAAAGTATCATTTTTAATCAAACTATTTTTGCTTAAGACATACCTCCTTTACTATTGTAACTTTGAAGGGTTTTGAGAATTCTTATAATTTAGGAAAGGGTCAAATTCAAAAAATAAAATTTTTCTAAAATTCAAATCTCTCTCCTTTCCTATTGTACCATTTAATGGTTTTGAGAAATTTTATCATTTAAGAAAGTGTCCAATTCTTAAAATAGCATGGCTTTCCATTCCTATTGTACCAAGTAAGAGTTTGGAGAAGACTTTTCTCATTAGAAAAAAGTATCATTTTAATGAAACTATTTTTGCTTAAGACATACCTCCTTTCCTGTTGTAACTTTGAAGGGTTTTGAGAATTCTTATAATTTAGGAAAGTGTCAAATTCTGAAACAAGCACTTTTTGCTAAAAATTCAAATTTCTCTCCTTTCCTATTGTACCATTTAATGGTTTTGAGAATTCTTATCGTTTAAGAAATTGTCATATTCTAAAACTAGCACGTCTCTCCATTCCTATTTTACCAAGTAAGGGTTTGGAGAAGACTTTTTCATTAGAAGAAAATCCTTCTTAATGGATCAATTTTAGCTCCACACATCTCCATTCCTATTGTACAATTTTAAGGGTTTGGAGAATGAAAATAATGAATATTCTCATGTTGAATACAAATTTTTCCATTTCCTTGCTGAGAAAAGTAAGGGATGCTTCAAAGTTCTCAAATATATCCTTAAATTCACCATGACAGAGAGTAGAGGAACTTATTGGGAAGCTTAATTTTTATATGCAGGGTCCATATTCAAAATTTGAAAAAAAAATACATTAATGTTAGGCTAGATATTTTTATTAAAATTCCATAAAGAACCCATACAAGGTTCTTTTAATCCAAATTGTTAGAAACAAAGAGGGACCTCTTCCCATCCACTCCTCTCTTAATAGGTTTTGGAGAAGTCTTTTCTCATTAGAAAAAAGTATTTTTAATGAAACTATTTTTGCTTAAGATATACCTCCTTTCCTATTGTAACTTTGAAGGGTTTTGAGAATTCTTATAATTTAGGAAAGTGTCAAATTCTGAAACAAGCAATTTTTGCTAAAAATTCAAATTTCTCTCCTTTCCTATTGTACCATTTAATGGTTTGAAGAAATTTTATCATTTAAGAAAGTGTCAAATTCTAAAACAAGCATGTCTCTCCATTCCTATTGTACCAAGTAAGGGTTTGGAGAAGACTTTTCTCATTAGAAAAATGTATCATTTTAATGAAACTATTTTTACTTAAGACATACCTCCTTTCCTATTGTAACTTTGAAGGGTTTTGAGAATTCTTATAATTTATGAGTGTAAAATTCTGAAACAAGCACTTTTTGCTAAAAATTCAAATTTCTCTCCTTTCCTATTGTACCATTTAATGGTTTTGAGAAATTTTATCATTTAAGAAAGTGTCAAATTCTAAAACTAGCATGCCTCTCCATTCCTATTGTACCAAGTAAGGTTTTGGAGAAGTCTTTTCTCATTAGAAAAAAGTATCATTTTTAATTAAACAATTTTTGCTTAAGACATACCACCTTTCCTATTGTAACTTTGAAGGGTTTTGAGAATTCTTATCGTTTAAGAAATTGTCATATTCTAAAACTAGCACGTCTCTCCATTCCTATTGTACCAAGTAAGGGTTTGGAGAAGACTTTTTCATTAGAAGAAAATCCTTCTTAATGGATCAATTTTAGCTCCACACATCTCCATTCCTATTGTACAATTTTAAGGGTTTGGAGAATGAAAATAATGAATATTCTCATGTTGAATACAAATTTTTCATTTCCTTGCTGAGAAAAGTAAGGGATGCTTCAAAGTTCTCAAATATATCCTTAAATTCACCATGACAGAGAGTAGAGGAACTTATTGGGAAGCTTAATTTTTATATGCAGGGTCCATATTCAAAATTTGAAAAAAAAATACATTAATAATAGGCTAGATATTTTTATTAAAATTCCATAAAGAACCCATGCCAGGTTCTTTTAATCCAAATTGTTATAAACTAAGAGGGACCTCTTCCCATCCTTTCCTCTCTTAAAAGGTTTTTTAGATGTCTTTTCTCATTAGAAAAAAGTATCATATTTAATGAAACTATTTTTGCTTAAGACATACCTCCTTTCATATTGTAACTTTGAAGGGTTTTGAGAATTCTTATAATTTAGGAAAGTGTCAAATTCTAAAACAAAAATTTTTCTAAAATTCAAATTTCTCTCCTTTCCTAATGTACCATTTAATGGTTTGGAGAAATTTTATCATTTAATAAAGTGTCCAATTCTAAAACTAGCATGTATCTCCATTCCTATTGTACCAAGTAAGGTTTTGGAGAAGTCTTTTCTCATTAGAAAAAAGTATCATTTTTAATGAAACTATTTTTGCTTAAGACATACCTCCTTTACTATTGTAACTTTGAAGGGTTTTGAGAATTCTTATAATTTAGGAAAGGGTTGAATTCAAAACCAAGCAATTTTTCTAAAATTCAAATTTCTCTCCTTTCCTACTGTACCATTTAATGGTTTGAAGAAATTTTATCATTTAAGAAAGTGTCAAATTCTAAAACAAGCATGTCTCTCCATTCCTATTGTACCAAGTAAGGGTTTGGAGAAGACTTTTCTCATTAGAAAAAAGTATCATTTTAATGAAACTATTTTTGCTTAAGACATACCTCCTTTCCTATTGTAACTTTGAAGGGTTTTGAGAATTCTTATCGTTTAAGAAATTGTCATATTCTAAAACTAGCATGTCTCTCCATTCCTATTGTACCAAGTAAGTGTTTGGAGAAGACTTTTTCATTAGAAGAAAATCCTTCTTAATGGATCAATTTTAGCTCCACACATCTCCATTCCTATTGTACAATTTTAAGGGTTTGGAGAATGAAAATAATGAATATTCTCATGTTGAATTCAAATTTTTCTATTTCCTTGCTGAGAAAAGTAAGGGATGCTTGAAAGTTCTCAAATATATCCTTGAATTCAACATGACAGAGAGTAGAGGAACTTATTGGGAAGTTTAATTTTTATTTGCAGGGTCCATATTCCAAATTTGAAAAAAAATTACATTAATGTTAGGCTAGATATTTTTATTAAAATTCCATACAGAAATAATACCAGGTTCTTTTAATCCAAATTGTTAGAAACTAAGATGGACCTCTTCCCTTCCTCTCCTCTCTTAAAAGGTTTTGGAGAATTTTTATCATTTAGGAAAGTGTCATATTCTAAAACTAGCATGTCTCTCCATTCCTATTGTACCAAGTAAGGGTTTGGAGAAGACTTTTTCATTAGAAGAAAATCCTTCTTAATGGATCAATTTTAGCTCCACACATCTCCATTCCTATTGTACAATTTTAAGGGTTTGGAGAATGAAAATAATGAATATTCTCATGTTGAATACAAATTTTTCCATTTCCTTGCTGAGAAAAGTAAGGGATGCTTCAAAGTTCTCAAATATATCCTTAAATTCACCATGACAGAGAGTAGAGGAACTTATTGGGAAGCTTAATTTTTATATGCAGGGTCCATATTCAAAATTTGAAAAAAAAAATACATTAATGTTACTCTAGATATTTTTATTAAAATTCCATAAAGAACCCATACAAGGTTCTTTTAATCTAAATTGTTAGAAACAAAGAGAGACCTCTTCCCATCCTCTCCTCTCTTAATAGGTTTTGGAGAAGTCTTTTCTCATTAGAAAAAAGTATTTTTAATTAAACTATTTTTGCTTAAGATATACCTCCTTTCCTATTGTAACTTTGAAGAATTTTGAGAATTCTTATAATTTAGGAAAGTGTCAAATTCTGAAACAAGCAATTTTTGCTAAAAATTCAAATTTCTCTCCTTTCCTATTGTACCATTTAATGGTTTTGAGAAATTTTATGATTTAAGAAAGTGTCAAATTCTAAAACTAGCATGTCTCTCCATTCCTATTGTACCAAGTAAGGTTTTGGAGAAGTATTTTCTCATTAGAAAAAGTATCATCTTTAATTAAACAATTTTTGCTTAAGACATACCTCCTTTCCTATTGTAACTTTGATGGGTTTTGAGAATTCTTATCGTTTAAGAAATTGTCATATTCTAAAACTAGCATGTCTCTCCATTCCTATTGTACCAAGTAAGGGTTTGGAAAATGAAAATAATGAATATTCTCATGTTGAATTCAAATTTTTCTATTTCCTTGCTGAGAAAAGTAAGGGATGCTTGAAAGTTCTCAAATATATCCTTGAATTCAACATGACAGAGAGTAGAGGAACTTATTAGGAAGTTTAATTTTTATTTGCAGGGTCCATATTCCAAATTTGAAAAAAAATTACATTAATGTTAGGCTAGATATTTTTATTAAAATTCCATACAGAAATAATACCAGGTTCTTTTAATCCAAATTGTTAGAAACTAAGATGGACCTCTTCCCTTCCTCTCCTCTCTTAAAAGGTTTTGGAGAATTTTTATCATTTAGGAAAGTGTCAAATTCTAAATCAAGCAATTTTTGATAAAAATTCAAATATATCTCCTTTCCTATTGTACCATTCAATGGTTTGGGGAAAATTAATCATTTAAGAAAGTGTCAAATTCTAAAACTAGCATGTCTCTCCATTCCTATTGTACCAAGTAAGGTTTTAGAGAAGTCTTTTCTCATAAGAAAAAAGTATCATTTTTCATTAAACAATTTTTGCTTAAGACATACCTCCTTTCCTATTGTAACTTTGAAGGGTTTTGATAATTCTTATAATTTAGGAAAGGGTCGAATTCAAAAACAAGCAATTTTTCTAAAATTCAAATATCTCTCCGTGCCTATTGTACCATTTAATGGTTTGGAGAAATTTTATCAGTTAAGAAAGTGTCCAATTCTAAAACTAGCATGTCTCTCCATTCCTATTGTACCAAGTAAGGGTTTGGAGAAGACTTTTCTCATTAGAAAAAAGTATCATTTTTAATTAAACTATTTTTGCTTAAGACATACCTCCTTTACTATTGTAACTTTGAAGGGTTTTGAGAATTCTTATAATTTAGGAAAGGGTCGAATTCAAAAACAAGCAATTTTTCTAAAATTCAAATCTCTCTCCGTTCCTATTGTACCATTTAATGGTTTGGAGAAATTTTATCAGTTAAGAAAGTGTCCAATTCTAAAACTAGCATGTCTCTCCATTCCTATTGTACCAAGTAATGGTTTGGAGAAGACTTTTCTCATTAGAAAAAAGTATCATTTTTAATCAAACTATTTTTGCTTAAGACATACCTCCTTTACTATTGTAACTTTGAAGGGTTTTGAGAATTCTTATAATTTAGGAAAGGGTCAAATTCAAAAAATAAAATTTTTCTAAAATTCAAATCTCTCTCCTTTCCTATTGTACCATTTAATGGTTTTGAGAAATTTTATCATTTAAGAAAGTGTCCAATTCTAAAACTAGCATGGCTCTCCATTCCTATTGTACCAAGTAAGGGTTTTGAGAAGACTTTTCTCATTAGAAAAAAGTATCATTTTAATGAAACTATTTTTGCTTAAGACATACCTCCTTTCCTGTTGTAACTTTGAAGGGTTTTGAGAATTCTTTTAATTTAGGAAAGTGTCAAATTCTGAAACAAGCACTTTTTGCTAAAAATTCAAATTTCTCTCCTTTCCTATTGTACCATTTAATGGTTTTGAGAAATTTTATCATTTAAGAAAGTTTCAAATTCTAAAACTAGCATGGCTCTCCATTCCTATTGTACCAAGTAAGGGTTTTGAGATGTCTTTTCTCATTAGAAAAAGTATCATTTTTAATTAAACAATTTTTGCTTAAGACATACCTCCTTTCCTATTGTAACTTTGAAGGGTTTTGAGAATTCTTATCGTTTAAGAAATTGTCATATTCTAAAACTAGCACGTCTCTCCATTCCTATTGTACCAAGTAAGGGTTTGGAGAAGACTTTTTCATTAGAAGAAAATCCTTCTTAATGGATCAATTTTAGCTCCACACATCTCCATTCCTATTGTACAATTTTAAGGGTTTGGAGAATGAAAATAATGAATATTCTCATGTTGAATACAAATTTTTCCATCTCCTTGCTGAGAAAAGTAAGGGATGCTTCAAAGTTCTCAAATATATCCTTCAATTCACCATGACAGAGAGTAGAGGAACTTATTGGGAAGCTTAATTTTTATATGCAGGGTCCATATTCAAAATTTGAAAAAAAAATACATTAATGTTAGGCTAGATATTTTTATTAAAATTCCTTAAAGAACCCATGCCAGGTTCTTTTAATCCAAATTGTTATAAACTAAGAGGGACCTCTTCCTATCCTCTCCTCTCTTAAAAGGTTTTTTAGATGTCTTTTCTCATTAGAAAAAAGTATCATATTTAATGAAACTATTTTTGCTTAAGACATACCTCCTTTCATATTGTAACTTTGAAGGGTTTTGAGAATTCTTATAATTTAGGAAAGTGTCAAATTCTAAAACAAAAATTTTTCTAAAATTCAAATTTCTCTCCTTTCCTAATGTACCATTTAATGGTTTGGAGAAATTTTATTATTTAATAAAGTGTCCAATTCTAAAACTAGCATGTCTCTCCATTCCTATTGTATCAAGTAAGGTTTTGGAGAAGTCTTTTCTCATTAGAAAAAAGTATCATTTTTAATGAAACTATTTTTGCTTAAGACATACCACCTTTACTATTGTAACTTTGAAGGGTTTTGAGAATTTTTATAATTTAGGAAAGGGTTGAATTCAAAAACAAGCAATTTTTCTAAAATTCAAATTTCTCTCCTTTCCTACTCTGCCGTCCTAAGCGAAAGTGTACACTAACGCAATTTCTCACAGATTTACTTTGAGAAAAATTTCGCCAAAAGAGCATTTGGCGGATTTTTAATTCTATGCGGCAACCTGCTTACGATATCAGAACGCCAAGATTAACATTGAAACTAGCTCGTTTCACAGCAGCCAATGAAATAATTAGAATACTTTTTTCGTTATAAAAGAAAAACTAACCATGGTAGAAGTACAGTATTTTAAACACATATACAATTATTTTTTAAAAAAATATTGTCATTTCGTTTTTTAAAAAAATCGAATTAGTTTTAGAATTATTAAGATTTAAAGTTTTAATTTTTTCCCTTTTTAAGTTTTACAATGGATAGCAGCAACCCTTTAACAACACCAAAACCGCCAACAAAACGAGCAGAATGAACGACTAAGCTGCGTGAATTTCCCAACCATTCTAGTGGCTTGGAAGTAGCGAGATACATTCTCGCCAATTTAAAAACGCGCCAAGAGAGAAAGGAAATGAAGTTTTAAGAAAACTCGTTAACGTACATTTCGCTTAGGACGGCAGTACTGTACCATTTAATGGTTTTGAGAAATTTTATCATTTAAGAAAGTGTCAAATTCTAAAACTAGCATGTCTCTCCATTCCTATTGTACCAAGTAATGGTTTGGAGAAGACTTTTCTCATTAGAAAAAAGTATCACTTTAATGAAACTATTTTTGCTTAAGACATACCTCCTTTCCTATTGTTACTTTGAAGGGTTTTGAGAAATCTTATCGTTTAAGAAATTGTCATATTCTAAAACTAGCATGTCTTTCCATTCCTATTGTACCAAGTAAGGGTTTGGAGAAGACTTTTTCATTAGAAAAAAATCCTTCTTAGTGGATCAATTTTAGCTCCACACATCTCCGTTCCTATTGTACAATTTTAAGGGTTTGGAGAATGAAAATAATGAATATTCTCATGTTGAATACAAATTTTTCCATTTCCTTGCTGAGAAAAGTAAGGGATGCTTCAAAGTTCTAATTTTTATATGCAGGGTCCATATTCAAAATTTGAAAAAAAAAATACATTAATGTTAGGCTAGATATTTTTATTAAAATTCCATAAAGAACCCATACAAGGTTCTTTTAATCCAAATTGTTAGAAACAAAGAGGATCCTCTTCCCATCCTCTCCTCTCTTAATAGGTTTTGGAGAAGTCTTTTCTCATTAGAAAAAATATTTTTAATTAAACAATTTTTGCTTAAGACATACCTCCTTTCCTATTGTAACTTTGAAGGGTTTTGAGAATTCTTATCGTTTAAGAAATTGTCATATTCTAAAACTAGCATGTCTCTCCATTCCTATTGTACCAAGTAAGGGTTTGGAGAAGACTTTTTCATTAGAAGAAAATCCTTCTTAATGGATCAATTTTAGCTCCACACATCTCCATTCCTATTGTACAATTTTAAGGGTTTGGAGAATGAAAATAATGAATATTCTCATGTTGAATACAAATTTTTCCATTTCCTTGCTGAGAAAAGTAAGGGATGCTTCAAAGTTCTCAAATATATCCTTAAATTCACCATAACAGAGAGTAGAGGAACTTATTGGGAAGCTTAATTTTTATATGCAGGGTCCATATTCAAAATTTGAAAAAAAAAATACATTAATGTTAGGCTAGATATTTTTATTAAAATTCCATAAAGAACCCATACAAGGTTCTTTTAATCCAAATTGTTAGAAACAAAGAGGATCCTCTTCCCATCCTCTCCTCTCTTAATAGGTTTTGGAGAAGTCTTTTCTCATTAGAAAAAAGTATTTTTAATTAAACAATTTTTGCTTAAGACATACCTCCTTTCCTATTGTAACTTTGAAGGGTTTTGAGAATTCTTATCGTTTAAGAAATTGTCATATTCTAAAACTAATATGTCTCTCCATTCCTATTGTACCAAGTAAGGGTTTGGAGAAGACTTTTTCATTAGAAGAAAATCCTTCTTAATGGATCAATTTTAGCTCCACACATCTCCATTCCTATTGTACAATTTTAAGGGTTTGGAGAATGAAAATAATGAATTTTCTCATGTTGAATACAAATTTTTCCATTTCCTTGCTGAGAAAAGTAAGGGATGCTTCAAAGTTCTCAAATATATCCTTAAATTCACCATGACAGAGAGTAGAGGAACTTATTGGGAAGCTTAATTTTTATATGTAGGGTCCATATTCAAAATTTGAAAAAAAAATACATTAATGTTAGACTAGATATTTTTATTAAAATTCCTTAAAGAACCCATGCCAGGTTCTTTTAATCCAAATTGTTATAAACTAAGAGGGACCTCTTCCCATCCTCTCCTCTCTTAAAAGGTTTTTTAGATGTCTTTTCTCATTAGAAAAAAGTATCATATTTAATGAAACTATTTTTGCTTAAGACATACCTCCTTTCATATTGTAACTTTGAAGGGTTTTGAGAATTCTTATAATTTAGGAAAGGGTTGAATTCAAAAACAAGCAATTTTTCTAAAATTCAAATTTCTCTCCTTTCCTATTGTACCATTTAATGGTTTGAAGAAATTTTATCATTTAAGAAAGTGTCAAATTCTAAAACAAGCATGTCTCTCCATTCCTATTGTACCAAGTAAGGGTTTGGAGAAGGCTTTTCTCATTAGAAAAATGTATCATTTTAATGAAACTATTTTTGCTTAAGACATACCTCCTTTCCTATTGTAACTTTGAAGGGTTTTGAGAATTCTTATAATTTAGGAAAGTGTCAAATTCTGAAACAAGCACTTTTTGCTAAAAATTCAAATTTCTCTCCTTTCCTATTGTACCATTTAATGGTTTTGAGAAATTTTATCATTTAAGAAAGTGTCAAATTCTAAAACAAGCATGTCTCTCCATTCCTATTGTACCAAGTAAGGGTTTGGAGAAGACTTTTCTCATTAGAAAAATGTATCATTTTAATGAAACTATTTTTGCTTAAGACATACCTCCTTTCCTATTGTAACTTTGAAGGGTTTTGAGAATTCTTATAATTTAGGAAAGTGTCAAATTCTGAAACAAGCACTTTTTGCTAAAAATTCAAATTTCTCTCCTTTCCTATTGTACCATTTAATGGTTTTGAGAAATTTTATCATTTAAGAAAGTGTCAAATTCTAAAACTAGCATGTCTCTCCATTCCTATTGTACCAAGTAAGGTTTTGGAGAAGTCTTTTCTCATTAGAAAAAAGTATCATTTTTAATTAAACAATTTTTGCTTAAGACATACCTCCTTTCCTATTGTAACTTTGAAGGGTTTTGAGAATTTTTATCGTTTAAGAAATTGTCATATTCTAAAACTAGCATGTCTCTCCATTCCTATTGTACCAAGTAAGGGTTTGGAGAAGACTTTTTCATTAGAAGAAAATCCTTCTTAATGGATCAATTTTAGCTCCACACATCTCCATTCCTATTGTACAATTTTAAGGGTTTGGAGAATGAAAATAATGAATATTCTCATGTTGAATACAAATTTTTCCATTTCCTTGCTGAGAAAAGTAAGGGATGCTTCAAAGTTCTCAAATATATCCTTAAATTTACCATGACAGAGAGTAGAGGAACTTATTGGGAAGCTTAATTTTTATATGCAGGGTCCATATTCAAAATTTGAAAAAAAAATACATTAATGTTAGGCTAGATATTTTTATTAAAATTCCATAAAGAACCCATACAAGGTTCTTTTAATCCAAATTGTTAGAAACAAAGAGGGACCTCTTCCCATCCTCTCCTCTCTTAATAGGTTTTGGAGAAGTCTTTTCTCACTAGAAAAAAGTATTTTTAATGAAACTATTTTTGCTTAAGACATACCTCCTTTCCTATTGTAACTTTGAAGGGTTTTGAGAATTCTTATAATTTAGGAAAGTGTCAAATTCTAAAACAAAAATTTTTCTATAATTCAAATTTCTCTCCTTTCGTAATGTACTATTTAATGGTTTGGAGAAATTTTTTCATTTAAGAAAGTGTCCAATTCTAAAACTAGCATGTCTCTCCATTCCTATTGTACCAAGTAAGGGTTTGGAGAAGACTTTTCTCATTAGAAAAAGCATCATTTTTAATGAAACTATTTTTGCTTAAGACATACCATTACTTATTTACAACTATATTTGAGTCTCACCAAAACTAGTGGAGAAATAGTACAATACGCATGCGTGAGGAGAGGAAAATTAAAAAATGGAAACTTCACGATGAAAATTCCGTATTGTAGTTTACGGAATTAATCCATGAAAAATTCATGAAAAATAAAACGTTAAAAGACGTTCTTTTTTTACAGTGTGTCAAATTCTAAAACAAGCATGTCTCTCCATTCCTATTGTACCAAGTAAGGGTTTGGAGAAGACTTTTTCATGAGAAGAAAATCCTTCTAAATGGAGCAATTTTAGATCCACATATCTCCATTCCTATCGTACAATTTTATGGGTTCGGAGAATGAATTAAATGAATATTCTCACGTAGAATTCAAATTTTTCTATTTCCTTGCTGAGAAAAGTAAGGGATGCTTGAAAGTTCTTAAATATATCCTTGAATTCAACATGACAGAGTAGAGGAACTTATTGGGAAGCTCAATTTTTATATGTAGGGTCCATATTCAAAATTTGAAAAAAAAACATTAATGTTGGGCTAGATATTTTTATTAAAATCCATAAAGAACCCATTCAAGGTTCTTTTAATCCAAATTGTTAGAAACAAAGAGGGACCTCTTCCCATTCTCTCCTCTCTTAATAGGTTTTGGAGAAGTCTTTTCTCATTAGAAAAAAGTATCATTTTTAATTAAACTATTTTTGCTTAAGACATACCTCCTTTCCTATTGTACCATTTAATGGTTTGGAGTATTTTTATCATTTAAGAAATTGTTATATTTTAAAACTAGCATGTCTCTCCATTCCTATTGTACCAAGTAAGGGTTTGGAGAAGACTTTTTCAATAGAAAAAAATCCTTCTTAGTGGATCAATTTTAGCTCCACACATCTCCGTTCCTATTGTACAATTCTAAGGGTTTGGAGAATAAAAATAATGAAAATTCTCATGTTGAATACAAATTTTTCTATTTCCTTGCTGAGAAAAGTAAGGGATGCTTCAAAGTTCTCAAATATATCCTTAAATTAACCATGACAGATAGTAGAGGAACTTATTGGGAAGCTTAATTTTTATATGCAATGTCCATATTCAAAATTGGAAAAAAATACATTAATGTTAGGCTAGATATTTTTATTAAAATTCCTTAAAGAACCCATACCAGGTTCTTTTAATCCAAATTGTTAGAAACTAAGATGGACCTCTTCCCATCCTCTCCTCTCTTAAAAGGTTTTGGAGAATTTTTATCATTTAGGAAAGTGTCAAATTCTAAAACAAGCTATTTTTGATAAAAATTCAAATTTCTCTCCTTTTCTATTGTACCATTTAATGGTTTGGAGAATTCTTATAATTTAAGAAAGTTTCAAATTTTAAAACTAGCATGTCTCTTCATTCCTATTGTACCAAGTAAGGGTTTGGAGAAGAATTTTCTCATTAGAAAAAGTATCATTCTTAATGAAACAATTTTTGCTTAAGACATACCTCCTTTCCTATTGTACCATTTAATGGTTTGGAGAATTCTTATCACTAAAGAGTGTCAAATTTTAAAACTAGCATGTCTCTCTATTCCTATTGTACCAAGTAAGGGTTTGGAGAAGAATTTTCTCATTAGAAAAAGTATCATTCTTAATGAAACAATTTTTGCTGAAGACATACCTCCTTTCCTATTGTACAATTTAATGGTTTGGAGAATTCTTATCATTAAAGAAAGTTTCAAATTTTAAAACTAGTATGTCTCTCCATTCCCATTGTACCAAGTAAGGGTTTGGAGAAGACTTTTCTCATTAGAAAAAGTATTATTCTTAATGAAAAAATTTTTGCTTAAGACATACCTCCTTTCCTATTCTACCATTTAATGGTTTGAGAATTTTTTTCGTTTAAGAAAGTGTCAAATTATAAAACTAGTATGTCTCTCCATTCTTATTGTACCAAGTAAGGGTTTGGAGAAGACTTTTCTCATTAGAAAAAGTATTATTCTTAATGAAACAATTTTTGCTTAAGAAATACCTCATTTCCTATCGTTCCATTTAATGGTAAGTACTAAAGATTTAAGTTACTTTTAAACTTTTATAGTTAAATACCAGTTCGATACTAAAAAAGTAACGAATGTAACTAAATACTTTTGAAGTATTTAAAAAGTATTTGCGTTATACTAAGTATTTAAATACTTAACAACCTTGGTTAAGAGAAGGGTAGGGACGCTGAGGAGTGAGTCCGGATGGTGGAAAGTCAGTGTTTATGCTTCAAGGAACAAAAGTTAGGATGCTTATGGAAGAACACAAGATTATTGAGTCAGGAAATGGAGTGCAGAGGAGTTAGATGAGATACTAAAGAGTTTATACAGAAGATTGTTAAGAGATGGTAGGAATAGGCAGTTGGTATGTTGAAATGAGTTTGCATTTTGAAGAGGTAGTCTGATTTCGGGAGGAATGTGATAGTTTAGGGATGCAGATGAGAAACTGTTGGGGAAAAAGACTCTTAGGAGTATGGGGTGTAGATGAGTGAAAATGGAGAGAGTGAGAATACTGAAATGAAAATTGGAACCAATGAAGTCTGAATTATTGTGGAAATAGGAATGGGAGGAAACATGAATGTTGAGGAAGATTGGAGAGTTTTGTTTTTGAGGAGGAAGTTGGGAGATTTAGTGGTATTGTGGGAGATGAGACTAAGAGCGGGGTGCGGTGGGACATATGCTATTCGGCTATTCCATCAATAAATTTAAACATTAGCTTGTAACATCATTGTGTTTGAAACATCGTTTTGAGATCGTTTATGCCTCTATTGACATCAAACTTATCTCATCGAAATAATCACTTGGATTAGAAATTACTGTTCCCGGTAATGGGGCGCCCTAAACTGATTTTTGCCGTATTAAAAGGGTTGAGGTAACAATTATATCAATATTGCAAAATGAATCACAATTTTTTAAAAACTTGTTTTTGCTTAAGTGTTCTTATAATTGATGTACACTCGATTCGGTATGATTGGTAAAAAAGAACCACACAATTTTGACAAATAAATGATTAATGTTTATTTAACTTCAAAACAATATACAAATTATTGCTAACAAAAAAAAAAGAATTGGAGCGAAATACATGTTATACTTTAAAAAATACAATCATTGATGTCACTGAAATAAAAAGCAGATGAAAATATTGGTTATTATGCATTTTTAGTAAAGCGATTGTGATTCTAAACTACAATATGTACATTTCAAGTACACACATGAAAACGCAAATACTGTATTTAAGTCTATTTTACTCTTTGTAAATTGATTGATCATTCCACTTTCTCGGTTTTAAATTTACTCTGGAGTGTTTTCTTCAACCAGAAAAAGTTAATGTATCTTTAAAGTGTGAAAATACCAATACAAAAATATGCAAATCCAGTACACTCATTTTTCTAACACTATGTTAATGAAATCATCAACACATGATTATTTTTACGCGAATAATTTCTAGTTCAGCGTAAGGTTTAAGAAATTTCTGGATGAATATTAACTCTTTTACATCCTTCTTCGAAATCAAATGAAAACAAACTCATAATCTAAAATAAATTACGTGGAAGCCAAAATCTTAAATGTACCGTTTGACGTATAAGCTATGAACCAGATAAATCAGTATAAAAAAAGTACTTATGATTCGAAAATTGTTTGTATAATAGCAATAAACAAAGATGACAGCAATAACCATTATTATTTCGTGGCATGCAGGGTGTCGGGAAATGGCAGTATTTGGTCGTAATAAAACCTCACGAAAAATGCATTGGTCTTTCCCAAACATAATATTACACGTCGAATTGAAATAAAAACGTTTTTTTCTCTTTTCAAAAAAGTTTTTCCTCCAAGTCTCGAGAGAGGTATTTCATACTCAATGAAAACTCCAATTCACTTCTTATGCAAGACCCAATCACAAAGTTGGCCTTGTTGGTGACTGATACGTCTTAGATCTGGCTCTCTTCTGGGGACTTTTGGTTCGAAGAGTGTCCCCTGTCTCTGCCGCTGCCCCTGCCGCCGATGGAGAATTTCCTGGTGTCGAGCATCTCGACGTCTTCCTTTGCGGCATTCTCAATGTCCATTTGGTCAAGGTCTGCCTTGGAAAGGTGGTACACGATGCCAGCGCCGAAGGCGTCGCCCAAGACGTTGATGGAGGTTCGGATACGATCCCTGCGAGAATAAAGTTTTTTTAGTGAGGGATTCTTAGATATAAGGTCATTGCATTGGGCATCTAAGCAAACGTAACAACGACAAAGTAAGATGTTTTCATATTTCAACATTTGCTGGTGACCTTGTTTATAATCTGTTCATTTGATGATTAATGATTTGTGATGGGGTGGCTGCAAAGCGACCACAGAGAAAAATCCTAACAGAGGGTCCAAAATGACATTTTCAAAAGTTGGATGGATCTGAGGGCGCCGCGAGGAATTATAAATGATTGACAGATCGATCAGCTATCAGCATTACACTTTGGTGTCCGAACCTGTGATTGGCTGGCTAGAAAATATATTGGCGCATCTTTGGGAGATGTTTATATTTTACTGGTTTCAGAAGTCAGGTGGGAAAAAAAGAATTGATCCTTCTTCGTCGCTTTGACGTTGATAATTGTCATGGTTACTGATTCGATGGCCGAGACTCATTTTTTGAAGGTTGGTTACGAGTCTTTAAATTTACGTTCAGCATGTTTTTGAGGATCTAGCTTTTAAATTGTCGATTTTATAGCTTAAAATCATTTTCGTGCGTTATCTTACCATCTTTTACCCTATGTTATTATTTCAATAACGACTTAAAACTAATTAATGGTTGTAGTGGATAACAGGGGATTTTTGTAAGAACTTTACCTATAATAATAACTTTATCTAAAATGATGAAGAAATGAGTAACTTACAGCAGCCAATCTACAGCAACAATCATAGAAATATCCTCAGTTGGCAATCCTACAGCTGTCAACACCAATAACATGGTTACTAAACCAGCACTGGGTACACTGGCAGCTCCAATACTGGCAGCAGTGGCAGTCAAACTGAAAGAGTAGGGTGGGTTGGGGTAAAATGGGTCAATTTTAAGGTACCTTCACATTCTAAGTTTTATTTCATCAAAACTATTACTTTTTAATGATTTCTTTCAATTCGATCTTGACACTACAATCCTTGAGAACATTTTCATCTAATTTTATCAAATATTTTTTAGTTATAAGTTGGTTAAACTTAGCATCAAAAGTAGTGACCTATTTTACCCCAATGTGGGGTAAAATGGGTCTCATTGAAAAAAGATGTCAAAAATATATTTATTACTAAATATACATGAAAGTAAGAAAAAAGGTAATCGGCTAAGCCGTTTTTATCTGAAAAAATTTGTTTTAAGTTGCACTTTAATGAAATTGTAAAAGTCCGAAGTTAATGAACATTGTTCAAATGTAGCAATTAAAATACTTCGTTTGGATAAAAAAATAAACTTGTATGACAGTTCAATGTATATTTGAAGGAAATAAGTTAAAAACGTTGTTTTTACTTAATACAGAAGGCCTCCTAACTATGACCCATTTTACCCCAAGTGCAAAATATTGTTATAAAAGATAAAATATTTTATATTTTTCTAAGCTGATTGGCTTGAAATGTCTCTCGGACTTTCTTTTATGGAAAAATATTACAAAAGTCTGCTGTTATTTATTACAATATATAGATATTTTGGAAGTTAGTAAACCCTGTTTTTTCGATGACATCATTTACGGTTCAAATTAAATATTTTTTCAGTCCTCAAAATCATAAATATTAATTTTTGACAGTCGAAAAATATTGCCAACAGATAAAAGATTATAATACAAAAAAATGAGCGAAAATTATTCAATTTAAATTTGATTTATATCGAGTTAATTAAAACTGACCCATTTTACCCCAAGACCCACTTTACCCCAACCCACCCTATCATATTTATAGATATTATCGCTTTATTTAGCGACATGTTTATAACGGTTCATTAAAGAGCTATTTAAAATTGAATTTTTATTCCTAAGACGTAAAGGTTTTTAGTTCATGGAACTTACAAAACTCCGTTCTCCGTTGGATAAAAGTACTTTTTTTGCATTCATATTCGCTTTTGAAAACACTCATTTTTGTATTTAAATGTTACAGTACTCGCATGTATTTGTGTTTAAAAGCATTATATTGTACTTAAATACATTCCTATGACATCAGACCTGCTGTACAACATACGGCCCGCGGGCTAAATGTGGCTCGTCAGCGGTTTTTTGTGGATACCCAAGTCTTGAATGACTTGACAAAAATGATCCATTATTGCAAGGTTTGCCGATGTAAATATTAAACCATCTATTTCATTTATTTATAGAGAAGTGGCATTTTTTTCTGAAGTGTCTAAATCTACGAAAGTTGACCCATGCTAAAGTATCAGCGAAATTCGTTAGAGTTGAGTTGTTACTTACGTGGATTTAAACAGTGCCTTTTTTAAATTAAAGAAAAAATCTTTATAGGTCCAAAAATAAAGAAATTTCATTAAAATTACATTAAAAAAACTTGTAGTAGAGTACGTTTTGGACAAAAATTATAATTGACATCAATTTGCATAAAGATTGGTGTACTATAACTCAAAATATCAGTTATGTGTCATGCTGCGAATTGTGTTAGCATCATATAAATGCCTGGAATATCGCTGGTTTACCTGACGGCGATGACCTCTCCTGCGGAGAGCGAGATGCCGTTCATCTGGGCGATGAAGAGCGCGGCCACCGCCTCGTAGAGTGCCGTTCCGTCCATGTTGACAGTCGCCCCCACCGGCAGCACGAAGCGCGTCACGCGGCAGTCGATGTGGTTGTTCTCCTCCAGGCACTTGAACGTGATCGGCAGCGTTGCGGCACTAATAGGAGACAAATAGTGCATTACTATACTCTATTCATTTAGAATTGGTGCTTGAGAAATAGTGCTTTCCCCCACGCTAGAAGCGTAACCATAGTTACTACCTTCGAGCAGCCAATAGTAAGCCTTCTTCGTCACTTTGACGAAGATAATTGCTATGGTTACCGATCGGTGGTGGGGGAAGGAAGTATTTTCAAGCGCCAGTTCAAAATGAACAGACTATATATGCAGAAAATTACCTTAAAACTGATACCTATTAATTGAATTGCCAGTTTGAAAAAGGGAATAAGGCCAAAAAGTGACAAGATGACTTTTTGTGCTTAAAAAAATCTCCAACCTTTCCTCACAGATGAGTGGGAAGAGGGAGGAATATATCTAACCCCTACTGACGCTGTAGAAAAACTGCAGACTTCGATACTGAAAGTTTCCACAAAGTCCTATTTCTACAAAATAACAGCAGACTTCTTTCAGAGAACTACTCTTTAGGCGCAATTCAGACAATTTTTAAAGCAATTTTGCACATGTTTTTTTACTAGCCCTCAAGATAAAGTGCACTTTGCTGAAGTTAAGGCACAAATAAAAAAACCTCCCTTTCATTGCCACTGAGGTAAAGCACTGTGGCCCCACACACATTCACTGGCACACCCCTTTCTAGAGGGGGGCACATTCATTCATCACAGTCCCCTCCACAATTTTTCCATGTCTGCGAAGGGGAGGGAGTCTCCAGACACCTGGACCCGTGGTAAACTGCGCCATGACCGACCGCAGGACTTTCGGACTCACGGATTTAAAGAGCACGTACTCCGCATATACTTGGTAGGCCTTGATGTCGGGAATCGAACCCGGGACCCTCCGATCCCAAAGCCGATGCCTTAACCCTTTATGCCCCAAGTTATTTTCCTCATCCTCATCCAAAATATGTCAAGTTTACGTAACTGCAACAATAAATAAACTAAATTTGGCCTTACATGACAAAAATTGGACAAATTTGGAACATTGGGAAGTGGGACTTACAAGTCCCGTCGGGGCATAAAGGGTTAACCCACCAGGCTCTCCAAGCCTTGATTGATCATTAGTAATTTTATATAATACTTTACCTGGAAGCTGTTCCCAGCGCAGTGACCCAAGCCTGCAGCATACCCTGGAAGAAGGTCCACGGGTTCTTGCGCGTGATGACGAAATAGATGACGGGGAGGGTGATGACGCCGTGGATGAGCAGACCAATGATGACCGTCAGCATGTAGAGCCCCAGCTGCTGGGCGGTCAGTGCCAGGTCAACGATCGACATGATCTTGCCCACGATCAGAGACATGATTCCGAATGGAGAGTACCTGCGACAGAGAGACAACACGGTGAGTAATATGCCTTGCAATGTCGATTAAAAATGAAGCTTTATTCAAGGCTCATTTAGATTTCCGATTTTCATTTTGGAGGATGAATCAGTGTGAATGAGCCTAGAAATTGTCGTTTTACTCATCATTCCTCCGTTTTGTGACGAGTGCGATTCCTCGGTGAGGATCACTCATAATGAACATCGAAAGAGTGAAACAGTATAAATGATCCTTAAGATCAGTGGTCATCCTTCCTGGTTGTACTAGACCGCATCGTTAGTTGATCCTACTACGTCACTAAAACACAAAGTAGTTCTTATCGCGGTGTTTGAATTTCGAGTGAAACGAAGAACTTAAGTTTTAATAATAATAAGGTAAATGTGGGTATAGTGGGACACTGTACCAAAAGTGGCCACATAGCTGATTAATTTCAATTAAAACGAGTTAGATGCATCAAACAGCGTCCAAATTCTTAGGCATAGTAGATTGTACAATCAGATAAGCTGGTAAATTACCACCGATACCACACATTAGCATGGAAAGGATATTTAAATATTTGAAAATAACAACATCGGTCGAGTGACTGAAAGTTGATTTGGCTTATTGAATCGCGTAAGGAAACGGGTATGTCGGAACTGATTTTTTTGTATTTATTACCGCTTGATTGACTTTTAAATTATATCAAGATAAAGAAGAGTGTATAAAATGATAATAAAAAAATTTATTTGAAAATCTTGACTTTACTAGGATTTATGGGGGTGTCCACTTTACCAACACATAATCTTAGATTTTCCAATAGTGGCCACCGTAATGGCGTCTAATATAAACTTAAATAAAATTTAATTTGAATACGTTTTTCTTCATAAACTGTTGATTAGGCTTTAAAATGAGTGTTGTATGAATTAGGTTTCATTCTGGCTTCGGGAACCAAGGTTTCTAAAACATTGAACTACTTGCTTAATTCCTCTCAAATCAGCTACAGCGTAGGCTGTAGGCCGGAAACTATCACGTCTGTTATTCTAAATTATAAATAAAGCTAATTACTTTCACAGCCGGTTTGATTAATGAAATTCATTTCTTCCGGGCTTGTAGGCCGTGGTCTATAATAAAGTCTTGGTAAAAAAGTATATGGTCTTTTTATTTATAGACCACGGCCTACAAGCCCAAAAGAAATGAATTTCATTAATCAAACCGGCTGTGAAAGTCTTCATGCTTACATTACTCGCTTCTACGGGGAGGAAATTTACCAACAGCTTCACCGTTTCCCCCCTTACTTCGCTCCGGAAGAGAAAGGCCCATCTTTTGTCTTCATTGACCTTTTTACTCAGATGCAGGGATAGCTTCGTAATTCCCAGATTTCTTCAAATCAAACGCAATATTCAAAGCCCTGTTTCTCATCGCATCTATGACCGTGCTGAACGTGCTCTTTTGCGTGAACGCATTCATCGAACCCGTCGAGATTTGGCCTTTCTCGATCGAGATCTTTTGGCCGTACATCTACTGGTTGCAGCTGAATTGTCTTTTTGGGATTGGACGCGTATTGAAGGTCTTACGTATAACAGCATGTCCAATGAACTTGATATCCTTTCCAAACGTCATATAAGAAAATTTGAGAAGTTACCGAAACGTCCAAAAGTTTTGCCTTCTCTGAATCAAAACCAAACTGTTGTGAATTTGTCAGACCACAAGCTGTCTTCTGAGGAAGAGACACTGCTGGCGAAAGGTGATAACTTTGCCATCGTTCCCAATTCAATCCCGGTTGAAGAGATCATGGCTAATGTAGAGAGCTGCCTACAAAAAGTCCCACAAGAAGTTGCTGACAGGATCCGCTGTGAATCCTCAAGAATCCTCCAGAGAGCTGCCCCCGCAGTGTACCAGATCCCTTGTTCTTGCGGTTCAGTCTATGGGCAGTATTCTGGAATCTCGAATATTCGAACTCACCTCGAATGTTCGACCTCACCGTTCGAGTTAAAAATGCTATTCTGACTCCAAAAATCACACCGGTGAGATGGGAAGAGACTTCGCTTATTGGTTGATTGGCGCCAAAGTTCGTGGCCAATTAGGAGACGCGTGACAAGTTGGGAATGATTCCTCCACGTGTTTTTCAGCTGAAATATGGTATACATCTCGGGTCCAATAGTGCTAAAATGTCGTTTTGAGATTTGATATGTGTTGCAAAAAATAATAAATAAATTATAAATGCAAAAGAACGCATGTCTCTATCGTCAACAACTCAAATTTAAAAATTAAAAAATCTTGCTTTAAACGAGATTTTTGGACAGTGGTGGTGCCATCTCCCGCCGGCCTTACAAACAAACAACTGTGACAACGATATATCTATCCCATAGAACGTAATACGTAACTAGATTTTTTTAGTATATTCTCAGTAAAGTTTACAATTTTAGCGTTAAGGCAAATAATATGTTCCACTCTGGGTAACTGTTAGGAACTTTTCCCTCATTTTTTGTTTGCGCAAATAGTTCCTCCCATAAGCTAAACCGTCGGTTATGGCTCAGAATTGACGTCACGGAAGGTGCCAAGCCAATCAGAGACTCACTCGAATGAATTCTCTCGAACACTCACCAGCTCCTCGGCTGGTGAGGTTCGAGCGTTCGAGTTCGCCTTTCGGTGGGGAGAATTTGGCAGTCAGAATACGAAATTTCATCTCACCGTTCGAACTCACTAGGGAGTTTCCAAAACTCGAATGTCAGAATACGGCCCTATATCGGCACCACAAAACGCTCCGTTAAAACCCGTCTCTCTGAACACGAACGACAATGCCGCCTTGGACAATATCTGAAATCAGCCGTGGCTGAACACAGTCACATGAGTAACATGATACATGAGTGAACACATGAGTAACCATGATATTTTGTTTAACAACACTAGAGTTTTGGCCTCAACCTCGCATTTTTATCCCCGTTTATACAGAGAAGCTATTGAAGTTTATAAATATCCCCATAATTTTAATCGTAAAGAAGAAGGCATCCACCTCCAGAAGTATTGGCATCCGTCCCTCAGGAGTGTGATGCGAGTCCCTACGTCATTTCTGCCCGATCCTCCCACCGGCCAAGCAGGAGATTTTAACGAGAGTTCGCCAAGTCTACTAACGGCCGTATTCTGAAGCCTCTGGCAACCTCCAATCCAAACCAAACTTATTGAATCGGTGAATTGACGCTGTTTTATTTTCACTGATGATGTCGGACACAGCTTCCGACGAAACGTCTGGACCTTTTATTTTATTTTAGACCACGGCCTACAAGCCCGAAAGAAATGAATTTCATTAAAGCTATTTTAATTTTATCTAAAATATATTTCGTTGGAAAGGGATATTTAATTAGAACTAAACGACTTTACTTAATTTATATTAATTTATATTTATACTCAATTTATTCTATAATAGTATTATTCAAAAACCTTAAATTTTACGCATACAGTACTTCTTTTTTTAATATTCTATTGAAAGGAAGCAGTTAAAAACACATACTGTAATCGTCACGCAGAAGTACAATGAGTCAAGGGTGTTTGTTTTACAAGCATAATGACTTACTACATAACGATGTTGTACAGTTATTAGCAATAACTATGTGTGAGTAAAACTTTATTGGAAGAGACATTTCCGAAGCAACCACATTTCTTAAGAGTGTTATTAAAACGTAATGGGAATAAAAACGTGTCCGTGTTATGACCCTTACCACATGATGAGGTAGACAATGCGCATGACAATTTCGTTGAGGACAACAAAGAAGTGTACCATGATTCGTCCGTCAGGTCCCATGTTTCCGCAGAAGATACCGAAGGCGATGCAAAATACAATAAGACCTTGACGAAATAAACAGCGTTAGAATACACGAATACATCAATGAATTTACGCGTCGAGAACCATAAGCACAATGAAACAAGAACATGGTAATAATAAACCATTCATTTTTAATAAGGGAAAAGAACACACTTACCAAGAACGTTTGTTCCATCCTTGTAAATGACGGTTCTTTTCGTGATGTATTGTGTTTCGTTGATGAAATTTCCCAATGAATCGTTCGCCTTTTTTACTATTTTTGGTGGTTCTTTCGTATAGTTTGTCTCGGCTTGTTGGAAGCACGCTTGGAGCAGATTTTCAGGGAACATATTCCTAAGAAAATTAAATCGAATGAGAATGAGCACAGTATGTTGGAATTACATTTATTACTTACACTAAATTGTTCCGAATATTTCCTGATACTATGGGCAAAGTACAGTTGAGAAAAAAAATGACTCAGTTGTGATTTCTGGCGAACCGCTTGGGTTAGGAAGACAAAATAGGGGTCGTTTTTCATTAATTAAAGTATTCTTTTACGAAAAAAATTTTCGAGTCCTTAGGGGGTCGTCTTATTAAACGAAACACAAACTTTTTTTCCAATGGGGACCCCCAATTATTATTAGTTTTTCTGAAAGGCCATCCCCCCAAACCCTTAAATACCCAGTTTCATCCAGATTGATTAAAACAATTTATTTTTCAAAAATAAACTTTAAAAAAAATTTTAAATCCTAAAATTTTTTATGGTAATCGATTCTTGTAGTAATTTTATGTAGGAAACCAAAATTTCAATCGATTTTATCCAATAGTTTTTGATAAAACGAACTAGAGAGAGCATTTTGGTATGCATTCGGCAACGGTATACGGCCCCTTAAGATATTAATTCGTTTTTATAAAAAACTATTGGATAAAATCGATTGAAATTTTGGTTCCCTACATAAAATTACTAAAAGAATCGATTACCATAAAAAATTTCATGATTTAAAAAAAATTTTTAAGTTTAGTTTTGAAAAATAAATTTTTTTAATCAATCTGGTGAAACTGGGTATTTAAGGGTTTGGGGGGATGGCCTTTCAGAAAAACTAATAATAATTGAGGGTCCCCATTGGAAAAAAGCTAGTGTTTCGTTTAATATGAAGACGACCCCCTAAAGAATCGACAATTTTTTTTTGGTAAAAGAACACTTTAATTAATGAAAAACGACCCTATTTTGTCTTCCAAACCCAAGTCGTCGCTTAAGGCGCAAAATGACATAACTGCATTTTCCCTATTTTGCAGGAGATGAAAAAAACAGTTTGGCTATTAATTAAAGAAAATAATATTATTATAGTTTTAAACCTTCATTTTAGGCCTTTTTGACCGGGGATTGAGATGAAACGCTTCTCTGTGGCGGCGCGGCGTCCCTAACAATATCAATGGAGGGCGTGCAATTATGTCATTTTGCCTTACGAATGCATGCTAAAATGACAAAATTGACGATTGCAGCGATTTGAGTCATTTTTTCGCAAAATCGTTGGTGCCAGGTGGTCCGGGGCCGGGATTTGCATAAAGATTGATGCATAACTCAAAATGGCCAAAATGTCAGTTATGTCATTTTGCGCCTTAAGCGACGAAGTGGTTCGCCAGAAATCACAACTGAGTCATTTTTTCCCTCAACTGTACAATACTGAACTGAGATAGTTTCTAAGGCCGGGGACACACTAGAGTCGCGATTTTTCTGCCGCAAACGCTTTTACAGTAGTGGCAATGGAAATCCTATTGCCCGGTTCATACTCGACTCGCGGCAGAAAAACCGCCAGAAATGTTCGCCCGCCGCAGAAAAGCAGCCGCCGCTGCCACTACTTTCTCGCGGTTTTTAGCCGCGTTCCACCTGCCAGTGGCTCACAGTACTGAATGGGCGGGGACACATTCAATGCCGCGGCCGCGGCTGCTGAAAAGAATTCAGTGAACATATCCACAAATTTTACCTTATTTTCTGTATCTGGTATGAAATTGGGTGTTAATTATGTAATTTTTTCTCCTGATTACAACTATGCCAAAAGTTTTTTTTTCTGGTACACTCATATTTTGTTATACAAAGTGTTGAAAATATCATATTAGAAATCTCGAGCACTTTTTGGGAGTTATTTTAGCCCCAGAGGGTCCTGTTTCTTTTTTAACGGCTGTAAACTTTTTATGTTCCTATTCTTTTATTAGATTATTCATAAAGAAATTTAAAAAAGCACATTTATGTATAAAAGAGTGACACTATAACAAAAAATTCGTTTTTAATAAAAAGAAAACAATTTAAGAGTACAATCTCATTCTATAACACCAAAAAAAGTACTCAAAATCGGTAGAGTGCACAAAAAGTTATCAGAAGCACCCTATATACCAGATACAAAATTGTGGAAATATGTGAACTTTTATTCATTTTCGATACTTTCCTATTTATTTTGTACAAGGATGGTCTTTTAACATTATTTAAAAAATATTCGTCGTATATCTTAAATTGAGGAGAAATGGGTGAAATCCCAAAAAACCCTCGATTAACAGGATGCACCAAATAATCATCGTTTCTTAAATCAGGAAACAATGTGTGAAATGCCCCAAAATTTTCCCTCTTTTGATTAATGGAATGCACCCAAATAAGTATATTTCTCCTTTTTCTTCTCAAGCGACGGCGAAAAAGCAAGATTGCGAGAAGCTGATTCCTTTCCATCATGTGTAGAGCACAGAACAAAAGTCATCCGACCTCAAACAAGACCAAGTGTCGACTGACAGGTGATGCAAAATATTTGCGGCCAATATTTGCCGCTTTTATTTGGCCCAGTGTGAACGAAACACGCGGCAGCGGCAAAAAGCCGTCGCGGCCGAAAACCGCCGAATGTGTCTGAGCCCTAAGCCCACTTGGACCTCATTTAATCGACCCACTGAAAGGATTAAAGGTTGAGTCGACCTGAAAATCAAACCCCGGACCTGTGGCGTGGAAGCGGGAAGTGCTACTACTAAGCCACCGCGGGCTTCGAAGAAGAGTCGTAGTTCAATATAGAGATATAAAAATGAGATCCATAATTGATTCAATTTAAAGTTATGGGGTCTGATGCTCATATGCATGGGAAACCTTTGAGCTAAATGAGGAAGTTGCATAATTTTTTTTCTTTTTTTAATCGATTCCTCTTGCAAAAATAAGCAACTACCCAAAATTTGAGGCCGATCGAGAAATTTTTTGATTGCCAAAAAAATTAACAAAAATCCCCTTTTTAAAAGCGCGCGAAAACGCCAAGAGTTTGGATGTGACGTCATCTTATACTAAACATTGTTGTAAAGCAATGGAGTTGATGGTATTATTGTTGACGTCATCTTATAGTTTAAACAATAAACGTTTTCAGTCACGTGTTTTTTCTCGACTTTTAAATTAAAATATTTAATTACCTGTACATTTTTTTGAAAAACTGACTAGATATTTCATTTTACCATACAAAAAACCATACGGAACACTTGTTTGTTTTTGAAAATCTGACACATGCAACTTCCTTATTGTTATCAACACGCGTTGCAAGAGCTCACCTAATGAGATCTAAGAATGCGTCGAGGGTGGAGACCTTCTTCTCCTCGGTGCCGGAGCCCACTTCTTCCTTGATGGAGGGGTCTCCGGGATGGATAATGAGCACGAGGACGATTCCCACCACGGCCGCCAGGATAGTGGTCGAGAAGTAGTAGACCAGGGCACGAGCGCCCATCTTGCCGCTGGACTTGGGGTCGAGCTGGGCCAGACCTGCATCAGAGACACATGTATGAGTCCATCCCCTCTTTTAACTATCTATTGTTGGATCTTTGATTTCTCCAAAGTCGAGAAATCTGAACGGTTTGAAAACTTACTACTTCAAGGTTGGATTCGATCAAACAAGTGACACAGATCATTTTGTCTATCAATAACCGACTTCGTGAAAAAAAACCGACATGCAACGACTTAAGCTAGCTACTCATTCAACTATCTTGAAAAGTTGGGAAGCATTGTATTTGCCTCTATGTAAATCCAACCGTGGAACCAATCCCTCTTCCCTATAGCCCATACCCCTCCCTTCAATGGCTTCTTCAGAAATTGACTGAGCAGTTGGTGATGTAGTTAGAAACAATAAGAAATATAACGATTTTTCAATTTTATTAATTAATTTTAAAAATTGATTTTTTCAAAATTATTTGATTAATTTTAATTAAAAATATTATTTGGTGAGAGATAACCATTGTTCATGTCAAAAATTTCTGAAATCTGATATTTGCAGCAGAGAAAAAAAATTAAAAACTAAATTGGGGATCAAGTCCCCATCAGTCTCCCCTACTACATGTCCTGGTCCACTCATCCTATCCTCTTCAGAAACATGGCAAAATTGTGAAGGTGGCGATAGATGGTGGTGGCATATATCATCAGAGGAAAAAACGACCACTTTGATAGTATCAATTAAAGAAAATTTGGAAGACCTTGAGTTTAAAGCAACATTAGTGAAACAACCATCCAAATGAAAATATGAGCAGTTTATAACAGAGAATATTTTCACACACCTGATATCATAGATGAGATGATAAGAGGAAGGATTAGCATCTTCAGCATCCTCATGAGGATTTCTCCCGGAAAAGAGACAAGGGCTATCACATCTTGGCTGCAATCTCCCAAGCGCGCCAAGAACCCAATGAGAATGCCAATCAGCACGCCCACGATGGTTAGCATCAGCAGGAGATTCGTGCGCATCCATTTCTTCGTCTGAGAAAGTAAAAACGTTATATTAACGTAAACGTTACGAGTATACGTTAAAGATGAAAAATTAACTTGGGTGCAAGTATACAACAAAAGGCAGTAAAAACCCTGGCATGGGTGACATTTTTGGCGAAATATGGTGTTGCGAATGACGTTTATTGGCGAGTAATCAATTTAATTTATATACAGGGTGTCCCACGAGAAGTGGCCCACCCCTTTAACGTTTGAGCCCCTACAGATATAGTCATGAAAGTGGGGTCTAGGTATAGTAAAGTGACCATGTTCTATCCGATGAGATTACTTTCAACGCCCTCTAGCGGAGAATTTTGGAGTTAAATTTTTTATTTTAAAAACTATGTGAGGTATGTGAAAAAAGTCAATGACTAAGTTGTAGAGCAGCATCGATTTAGTAGGAAAAGATACCTTAAGCAGAAAAATATCTTGAATAAAACCCCTTAAACACACTCTCAATTAGGTTGAAATTACGTAGATTTTACTTCTTAAAACGCTCCTCACAAGGCGGAAATAAGAAATTTTTATTTTTATGACTTAAGTAAATGACTTAAAGTATTATTAATTCATCAAATTGAAAAATTCTCATTTTTGCCTTGTGAGGAGCGTTTTAAAACGTAAAATCTACGTAAATTCAAGCTACACTAGCGGAAATAAATATCCCAACACCAAGAAGGAAAGGAGATATCAAAGTCAAATTTATTTCTATGATTGTACATAGTATCAATGTGAATTGCTTAAAAAATCAGCCTTCCTGGATATTAGGGGGCCGAGAAAACCAGGGAGGAGTGTTGTCTCCATAGGTGTCCATTACCGCCGTCACACGTCATGGTATTGAGTGACAGGGGCTCTAAATGACTTTTGAGGGATTGGAGGACCATGTTGCCTCCTCAGGTAGTCCAAATTCATATGGTGCACCAGCGGACGTTGCATACCGGGCTAGGTGATTTCTCTTCATTGACCGGACTTGTTTTGTGATCGTTGCTTCTTACGAACGGATAAGCCAGGGTAAAAGTGCAACATAGGGGGCTAAGAAGAAAGCTTGGACATTGCATAAAATATGTGTCTGTGCATTTTTCTCTTGAAATTTTTCCCCAGGACAGGTCGGAAATTAAGGACAGACAACCGGCTAAAAAACCTCAATGAAGCAGCTCTGGTTGGCCAAAGTACCGGTAGATCATACTGAGGACAAGCGGCAGTGGGATGGATGTCGTTTGCAGTACTGCGGATTGTCCGTTTTGTCCGCATAGCTTCTTACATCTTTGTCTATAAACAAGGGGCTGAAAATGAACCTTTCTGTTTCCAATAGTGCACGAAATAAGGAAATGAAAATCACAATTTCATGACATTGCGTTTATGAGAGAATCCTGCTTCTGTTTGGAGCACCACGACGGTTGGGTACGAGTTTGAAGACACAACGGAGAGAGCTCACTCAGCTGATGATTTCCTAATCGTTCCACGGAGTGGTGATGCAGGGTATCGGAGTGGGGATGCATTGGATTCCATTTCTGCAACTCCTGAGTATGATTCACCAGTACTTTTTCCAACCAGAGCTGCGTCATTGAGGTTTTGCAGCCGGTAGACCGTCCTTACCTTCAGATCTGTCCTGGGGACAAATTTCAAGAGAAACATGCACAACCACATGTTGTATGCAATGTCCAAGCTTTCTTCTTAACCCCCCTATGTTTCATTTTTACCCTGGCTTATCCGTTCGTAAGAAGCAACGATCACAAAACAAGTCCGGTCAATGAGGAGAAATCACCTAGCCCGGTATGCAAAGTCCGCTGGTGCACTATATGAATTTGGACTACCTGAGGAGGCAACATGGTCCTCCAATCCCTCAAAAGTCATTTAGAGCCCCTGTTACTCAATACCATGACGTGTGACGGCGGTAATGGACACCTATGGAGACAACACTCCTCCCTGGTTTTCTCGGCCCCCTAACATCCAGGAAGGCTGATTTTTTAATCAATTCACATTGATACTATGTGCAATCATGGGAAAAAAATTAACTTTGATATCTCCTTTTCTTCTTGGTGTTGGGATTTTTATTTCCGCTAGTGTAGTTGAGCGTGCGTTTTAGGGGTTTTATTCAAGATATTTTTCTGCTTAAAGTGTCTTTTCCTACTATATCGATGCTGCTCTACAACTTAGTCTTTCACTTTTTTCACATACCTCACATAGTTTTTAAAATAAAAAATTTAACTCCAAAATTCTCAGCTAGAGGGCGTTGAAACTTATCTCATCGGATGGAGCATGGTCACTTTACTATACCTAGACCCCACTTTCATGACTATATCTTTAGGGGTTCAAAAGTTAAAGGGGTTGGGCCACTTCTCGTGGGACACTAGGGTGTCTCAAAAAAAGCCTTTTTTCGAAAAACCTCGGTCCCCAGGGCTTTTCCCATTCCTTTTGGTCCCAAAAGATTGTGTGTAAAGTTTCAGTCCCCTAAGTTAACTCTAAGGTTTGCCTGTAGAGCCCCAAAGTTTGAAAAAAGTGGAAAAAATGACCAATTTTCAGAATTTTTAAAAATTATATTTTATGATTGATACTGTGATAAAACCGGTTCAAATGTGTCATTTAGGACTTATTTTGGTGGAATATATTTATTTATGTGTATTAACTGTACCCTATAGCCCTTATAATTTAAGATTAAAACGTACTACTTAGGGACGTTGCACTCGCCAAAGCTTATAATGCACTACTGGTGGACGAAATGAATTAAATCCGAATTTCTTCAAAGGAACTCCCTCAAATGATGCCATTTGGAGCTATAATGATATTATAAATTATAAAAACCAGTGAAATAACAGTTTTTGGCCCTTCCACTGAGCTTTTAATGTAAAAAGAGTTTTTCTTCAAAATTTCTCGTTTCCAGCTGATAAAACCCAAAATTTATACTAAAAAAAGGGGTTGTTATACTTTTTAGATACCAAACTTTGAAATCTTTATAGGGGTTTCATTTTTAATAAGTAGAATTAAATTTTATAGCGCACAGATCGGAAATGACATAGATATTTCTTATACCAGACGTGAAAATCTATTTTCTTTTTTAAGTTTCGAAAATTACTTCCTTTTATAGAGGATTTTTGTATTAGAGGAAAGTTTTAATTAAAAACTTCTTTCTTTAACATTTCAACCAAGATTCACAAGTATTAAACTATTTTCCTAACTTTGAAAAAAGAAAATCGATTTTCACGTCAGGTATAGGAAATATTCTTGTCATTTCCGATCTGTGTTGTTTAAAATTTAATTCTACTTGAAAAAATGAAACCCCTATAAAGGATCAAATGTTTGGTATCTAAAAAAGTTCAACAAACCTCTTTTTTAGTATAAGTTTTGGGTTTCATCAGCTGGAAACGAGAAATTTTGAAGAAAAGCCCTTTTTACATTAAAAGCTCAGTGGAAGGGCTCAAAATTGTTATTTCACTGGTTTTTATAATTTATAATATCATTTTAGCCCCAAATGGCATCATTTGAGGGAGTTCCTTCGAAGAAATTCGGATTTAATTCATTTCGTCCACCGGTAGTGCATTATAAGCTTTGGCGTGTGCAACGTCCCGAAGTAGTACGTTTTAATCTTAAATTATAGGGGCTATAGGGTACAGTTAATACATATAAATAAATATATTCCATCTAAATAAGTCCTATAGACGCATTTGAACCAGTTTTATTAGCCTTATCAATCTTAAACATAATTTTTAAAAATTCTGAAAATTGGTCATTTTTTCCACTTTTTTCAAACTTTAGGGTTCTACAGGCAAACCTTAGAGTTGACTTAGGGGGCTAAAACTTCCCACACTATCTTTTGGGACCAAAAGGAATGGGAAAAGCCCTGGGGACCGAGGTTTTTCGAAAAAAGGCTTTTTTTGAGACACCCTAGTGGGACACCCTGTATAACTGGGTTGCCAGAATCCACTATTTTATTGCCAAATTTGTGGAGCTACTCCCGGTTTCTTTGAATTAACCAAGCAGTTATATCAATTTAAATTTGAAGATCTCCTGAGATTTGTCTGGGAGAACATAATGGAAAATGCATGAGAAACACAAGGTGTATACAATATACAATCATATATAGAATTTGAAACCACCGTATAAATTGGTTCATAGTCAGTCTTTTTGAGTTAATTCGATTTTTTAAAATTTTGAATCGCTAATCTACAACACAGTCCAACACTTAAACTTTCCTAAAAAGTATTAGAATTATTAATTAAAAGTAATAAATAATGGAGAAGAACTTGCTTTCTTAAAAAAGGCTCGATGAATAAGAAAATTAAACCTAAAATTGTAAACGCTCACTTAACAATTTTATTAAAAACAGTTCAGCCTTTCACCAGTTTAGGTGATGAAAGGTTGGGAAGTTTCACCTAAAAGCGGTTCAACAAAAGCAGCAACTGAAATGTAGCGAAAATTTGAACCAGAGAAAGAGTACAAAAAACAAGTTTTCGGTGCTTGATATCACCCAAAATGTGGTTCAACTTTTCACGACATTTCGGTTGCAACTAATTTGAACCACGTTTGAGGTAAAAGGTTGACATTTTTTTAACAGTGTGGTCAAAAGAGTTATCCTATTGGCATAATGGTTACACAGGTCAACACGCATTTTGGTGTTTTGGTCTACAAAAAAAAAGGTTTTTGGTGGACCAGTGTTATTTAAATTTATATTTACGAATTAAATTGTGAAGTACGTAATCATCCCTCTTTTCTACAAACTCAAATCTACTCTTCATCCAGTTCAGTTTCACGTCATCCTCCGTTTTATGAACCCTCTATTTAGCGAACTATGCGAGTCTTCTCTAGAGTCCTTTAAAACCAGGCGTCGTCTGCAGTGATGTAAAAGTTTCTGCTGGGTAATTGTAGCATATTTGACCACACGTTTTCTTTTAAATATTAGTTTTATTTTATGTTGAATAGTAATACAAGATATATTTACAAACTCCATGTTTTGAGTCTTAGCCTGTTCTATGAATATTTGTTAGTTTTCCTTTTCTGCACGTGCTTCGTGATGCCAGTCTCTTTTAAGAAAGTTTTGAGTTACTAGTGCAATTACAATAAATAAATAAGTTCACTAGTACCTTACAGTAATACATAATGAAAGTTCCCAGGTCGTAGTTCGGGAAACCCCTGGCGTAAAAGAAGGGGCCATTCATTAATTACGTAAGGGTCCCGAGGGGGAGGGGGGGTTGGAAAAATCTCTACATACCCTTACTTGGGGGTGGAGGGGGTTCAAACCCACTCTTACTTAAGATTTTCCATGTTAATGTAAACAAATTCCAATTATTCTAATCAAATTACTATTGAATAACCACAGAAAAATTTAAAAATGCTGACGATCTCTGTATATTATCGAAGCTTAAATTTAAAAAAAATGAAGGTAGGTATATCAGATGTATCTTTTTTATTGGAGTAGCATCAAGTTAAGATAAAAAATAAAACTGTTGAAACCATCTTCCAGTTGTTCCAGTTGTCAAAATTCGAAGCAAAACAAAAGCAAAAAGAGAGAAATCTTTATTAGTTTTGGTTTCAACTTTTTTTGTTCTAACATTTTATTATTTTGAAAAACGAAATGGAATCTCACTTAAGAATAGGGGGATTGAAAAATCTTACGTACCCTTACATGGGGGTAGGGGGGTCAAAAACTGCCAAAATCATCCTTACGTAATTAATGAATGGCCCCTAAGAAGAGGGAGAAAGTCTAAAATCGTTGTCACGTACGCGGGGAATTTATGTAACCCAGCTAGCTAGCTGTACGAAGCTAACAAGTTTTCTGATTAGTTGGATCTTTTTTTAGGAGCATACTCAGCTTCCGTTATGATTAGGATAATAGGCTGCGTTTGTTTATTCAGAAAGCAGAAATAAAAGCCTCCACATTCGTAAGAAGGAAATTAAAAGGCAGAAAGCACATTTTCCTTTCGTGTTGCGGAATGTTTTCATCTAAGTTTTATATGGTAGAAAAGTTCGAAAAACTTACACCTTCCCAGCAACCCAGTGGAGCCTCTGCTAACCTAGTGACTGTGGTGCCGATCATGGGGATCTTAGCATTAGCGTCGGTTTTCGCTTCTGCAGGCATCTTCGTGCTAATCTACAGTTCCCCGTCCTGGAAAAAAACATACAACATGAAATTCTACATTATATGATTACAATGCATATACTACAACAAAACATCCCCTCACTTAGTATTTTTCTTTCCTGCATGATTTAAAATAGGGGGCATTTACAAATTTCCTTCCACATTTAGGGGAGAGCGTTCTTTTGTGCCTCAACTCTCACTCCCACCAACCAGGGAAAAGAGGAACTAAACGTTAGGACATAATAACACTGAAAACAATTTTTTTTGCTTCATAAAGCTTAAAGATACATTTATTCCTCTGATAGTTTTGATTACTTTTAGTTTTTACGTTTAGTTTTAGTTACTTTGTTTCAAGTAACTATAAAGTAATTTGAAATATATTTGATTTGAGTTAAATTTTAGTTCAAAAAAAGATGCATCATAATAGGGAACGGGTCATTGAAATGTGGAAAATTGTAACATTGGGTAGGGTGAGGTATAAAGCCCCCTAAAAACGGTGTGATGCAATTTATGAAGGAGCCACTAATCACTTAATTTTTATTAAAAGCCAAATTTGCCTTTTCGGCGAAAAGTCTTGAAACCATTTTCCACAAACATTTTCCAAGATAAGAAAACAGGCAATTATGTTTAATTAAACTGTGTGTCAAGGTTGAAATCAACCGAGTCAAACTTTATGTATTGAGTAGGTTATAATCTTTGACCTTAGATTATAATCTTTCTCAAGTATGTGATCCAAACCTTCTTGAAAAATGTTTCTTTTCAAATTAAATATTCGTAGCCAATTTTTGTTTTTCAGAAAACGGTTGCATTCACACACGGCTTTCCAAGTGAATACGGACGTGCTCTCAAACTTTTCCAACCCTTAAAATGAATAGGACAAGGCCAACACAGATCTAAATTAAGGTCTTATCTGACGCCAAAAGTATTGCAGGCAAACACGCATTTAATCAATGCCCAGAAGAAAAATAAAATAAAAAACTTCAAGAGCAGCGAGTATTTGCAAGTTCAATGGAAAGAGGCGTGCCGGAAATGGTTATTTGTGCCACAGGAAATGGGAAGCTGGACAAATAATCACGTGGCGCAACTGGAGTGATGCGGATAAAAATGAGCCCAGAATAGAAAAATCAATCTCTCCATCAGAGAATTAGAGGTGAACTGAACTGAAGAGACGAGGTATTCATCCAGAGTCCTTAGATTACGGAAACTCAACGCAGTTTGCCGGATTCCAGTTCAATATAGACGGGCTTTGTCGGGAAAAGTGGTTCGCTGAGTATTAACAGGTGGTTTCCGAACTTATGATGGAGCTCAGAATGGAGGGTAAATGGGGAATTTCGGAAGTGCTTTAAATCGATTGTTTCTCACCCGAGGTTCTATAACTCTGATTGATCTCTCTTAAAATTTCGGTCAAGTACCCATTGATTGTTTAGATCAGTGTTTCCCAACCTTTTTCGGTCCATGCCCCACCGAAGGCTTTCTAATTTTTCTATGTCCCGGTCCCCTCGTGTCTTTTTTTTCCCTCGAAAATCTATCTTAGAAAGTAAATAAAACTTTGTGGTTCATAACTTTGTGGTAATAAAACTTTGTTCCACTTGGGGGATATTTGATTGAAAATTTTCCAATTGCCCCCCTAGAAAATCATATTGTTCCCGACGTTGGGAAACACTGGTTTAGATGATTCACTAACATTTCATTAAGTTCTTCCCTCTTTTTTGGAAAAAGTTAGCATGTATACAGCATGTTACATGTTTTATTTGGAACCGACTTGTCCTTGGGTCACGGAAGTAAGGTCTACCCCTAGGTAAGTGACCCTGTAAAATCAGTTGAGATTACTTACATCGTCCCTAACGGTGAAATAAAAAAGTTGGAAAAATTAATTTAAAAACTAAAGGAGATAGACCAAAAACTTCAATAAGGGTATTGTTGCTAACATTATGAAGAACTCACTGATAAAAACTTCATTAAAATATCGCGAATATTCGCAGAGATATTAACATGTGAAAAATAGCACTCTTTCAGGCTCAAAAAAGAAAAAATTCGTAAATTCGCAAAATTTTAAGTGTTGTTGTGAATATTTGTGTTTTTTTAGTTGAATGAAAGCAAAATTTAATCAAACAAACTTTCAAATTTGATAACTTTTTCTTTTTTGAGGCCTGATAAAGTGCTATTTTCACATACTAATATCTCTGCAAATATTCACGATATTTTCATGAAATTTTTTTCTATGAGTTCTTCATAACGTTGGAAACAATATTTTTATGAGGTTTTTGCTCTATCTCCTTTAGTTTTAAAGTAATTTTTTAAACTTTTTTTATTTCGCCGCTATGTGCGCTGTAAGTCTTCTCAATGAATTCTCCAGGATCACTTACCTAGGAATAGAACTTACTTCCGAGACCCTAGGACACGTTCGTCCCAAATAAAAGCCTCGAAACGGACTTTTGAAACACCCTGTATAAATGTCACTTACGTAACTTTTGCAAGAAAATGTAAAGAAAATATAATTTCATTATTGCTTAATAGCATATTGAGTAAAACCGCACATTTCAGGAGCTAATTTCAAGTAGATTATCCAAAGCAAAATTAAAGAGGATGAACAACTTGATGGCTCTCTAAAGTAAAACATCTACATTCCTTTATAGTGTTGGCCAGCTGGAATCAAAACACATTCCATCGGCCACCTGCATCACCTCCCTCCGGAAAGACCACACAAGTTCCCCGTGGAAAAGGGGGCAAAAAAAAAGCGCACCACAGCGGGAATAAAAGAGAAAGGAGAGCTGCGCGAAAACACGATGACGAATTTACGAGACAGGTAGACCGCCGGAACAAGAAGGGGGTTACAAAGGGTCTGGGAGGCACAAGGGCAAAGCTAGATGAAATAAAGGGAAATTTGGTATGCACACCTGGGGCAAGCGGCAAGCAGGGCGATGGTCACCCATAAATTCGAGGCTAACAAAGCTGGAAGAGTGCCTCGCCATAGGCCACATAGAATACACTGGGGAACACTAAGAACTCTGCCATAGGCTAGGGTCAACACAATAAGGAACGTGGAGATTGGGTGAGGAGTCCAGGACAGTCCCAGGGGGCGTAGGTGGTCCCTCACGAGTGGTCAAAGGTAGCACCACCCAAAGGTGGGCGGCGCCGTATTTAAAGTCAGGAACGACGGAAAACCTCTCATAAAATCTTTACCTTCCGGTGATTAAGAATTACAAACTCCTTACCCCTCCGGAGCTGGGCTCCCGAAGATTTTGGCCAACGGCCCGAGATAATCGGACACCCCTTAGCATCCAAGAAGATATCTTTTCCCGAGTGCGCGATTAAGTTCGTAAGAAAATGTGCACTTTGTTTAAGTGATCATCAAGAATTACTAATCGTTCAAGAATAACTATTCTCGGGTGCGAAACCCAATTGTGAACACTATATCACTCTCGGATTGACTTAGCAGAGGACAATGAGGAGCTCTAGGCTGCTTCTCTTAGGTAGGTGCAATTTCCCCAATTCTCCTCTCAGTCCAGATTATCACAAGCATTAAATATAATGAGTATATTATTGCATAAATGTGTATTGTAAATTTTGTGTTCAATTTATGCGTCCATAAGGCGCATGGTTTATCGCATGATATTGCTCTCAGGCATTCTTTCTCGGTCTACTAATGATATTAGTAATTTGCAATGTATTACATATTAAGTGAACTAATGTAAGCATTAATTCAGCGGGTTTTATCCCAGCTTAAACTTTAGGGTAAAAGTAAAGGATAGGAATTAGTGTATTGGAGGATTGGGAAGTTACTTCGTAGGGATGAATGGGAAGAATTAGAAAGTAATGATAAGAGAATCTTCATTAAAAATGATATTGCGGACCATGAGTGGGAACAATGCCTGGGATAATAATTGTATAATGTGTTGAATATGTGCATGTTAAGTATGTGCCAAGTGCCTATGTATGTATACATATACTTATAATATTATTTAATCATTGATATGTTTTGATGTGTGATCATATTTTATTTGAATAATTTAGCCAATAAGGCTCGAATTAGAACGCTAATGCATGCGAATGATATGTACTATTTGATATCCACTAAGAAAACTAATTATTCAATTAATGGAATGTATTATTATATATACATAATCAAGAATAAATGTGTGTATTTTTAAACAAATCAACCGAATTGTTTCGTTCTATTTTGTTCCAACGCAGTCAATATACACTAACCACTATACATTATAACGGCTAGGGTGATGATAATACAGTTCCCTAAGAACTAGTAGAGCCACCCGACAAGTGGTACCGTGACCATTCACGAACCACAATTTTCAAAATTTATGTTAATACTAATTGATTGACTGTAGAGAAACGAAATGGAACAGAAAAGTATATGTATACCATACACCATAGTATAAGATAATTGAAGTATCACACTCCACACACAAAGCTTTGAGGGTATAAGTAAGGAATTTGAATTGAAAGATCCTTTTCTTTTTTTAATTTTAAATAAGTAAATCATAAATATATACCAAAATGTCTCATACCGAACAAAACGACACTGTAGAAAATTCGGGCATGAACGGGCATAGCACTGACTTACCAAGTCTAGCTATAATTCAAAATTGGATCCCCACATATGATGGTAATTCCGCGATAACCCCAGACTACTTCATAGACACTGTAAATAAATTAACAGAGGGTCTAAACATACCGGACGCGCAAAAGATCCACATAATAAAAGCAAAAATCAAAGGAGATGCGCTTACGAGTTATATTAGTAATTCGGAATTAGTCCACGAAACGGACTTAAAGGCCTTTAAGGCCAAATTCCTAGATTTTTTTGGGAAAACCCAAAGCTTGGCACTACGCCAACAAAACCTAGCCTCATGTCGGCAAAAGCCAGAGGAAGATATAAAAATCTTTGCAGCTCGACTCACGAGGGCTACTAGAGACTTTTTTGGGGCAGTGGACTTCGATTCCCCAGACATGAAGTTAATTTATGATAAATCGAGATTGGCCAGATTACTAGAAGGCGTATTGCCCCAATATAAACCCCAATTACTAACGAAGGATGTTTCCTCCTTTGATGAGGCCATCAAATTCATCCAGCTACTTCAAGCAAATCAATTAATCTTACAATCTCCGTCAATAAACGCGATAGAGTCAGGGAAGCCAGAAAACCCCCCTCAAGGTGACACCAAAATAAGGGATGACGTCACTGACCTAGCTAAAGAAATCGCGAATTTACGATTGGAGAATAACCAATTCAAACAGAAACTAGACAACATAGGCAGGGCAGGGGACAACCAATTCCCAAGAGGGAGGAAATGTAGCCAATGCCATAATTTCAACTGTCAAAGACATACGACCCCAATGGGATATCCCCAGGTCCCCCGCGCCCCGCAACAATACCGTCCGGCATTCGCCAGACCACCCCCCTCCTATCGAGAACCGCCCCAATACTCAAGCTATTACCCTAGGACTTATTACGGGGAGCAAAGGGGGGAGCGCTCCACGGAGCAAAGGTGGAGATGTAACGATAGAGGTAGAGGGGAAATTAGAAGGGGCACCTACTACCAAAACGATAGGAGACAGACATGGAATGGAGGGAGGAACGGCACATACAATAACGAGAGCCAAGGTTTCGTTCCCAGAGGGGACAGGGGAAGAGGAAGGTCAAACAGACCTTTAAACTAAAAAGGGATTTCCAACAACCCCCCCGTTTGGATGAGAAATCCCACGACAAGTCTATGGAAACTAAAAACACTACCCACACACATACGAAATATACACGCGTACACGGGGAGCACTCACAAAATATTCCGAACACACACCGTACGCAAAACCTACACACACCTAATGCGAATAAGAAATCGGTCACATTCATCAACACAACACAACATGGCACAGAATTCGCCACAAAGAATCTACTGCCGGTAGTAACTCTCAATATCGGAAAAACACCCATTCTATCCCTACTAGACAGCGGAGCAGCATGTTCATTGCTCACTAGGGAGAAATTTGAAGAAATAAAAAATGAGGTTAGCATAAAACGGGTCCCTTCATGGGTAACTATCAAGTCAGTAAATGACGAGCCTCTTAAAATTCACGGGTGTTATGAGATAACCATAAATATTGCGGACATGATAATTAAACACCCTTTCTACATTGTAAACCAACGGTTCTCCCATTATTCTATGATACTGGGTTATGACTTCTTAAAAAAAAATAATGTTACTTTAGATTTTGGCCGTAATGTGTTAATAAACAACAAACAAAAGTTAGAAATATCGGGCAAAGATAGCGGAGATATAAACAACTTACGCATCCATACATATGCAAAATTAATAAATAAGTGTAATCTTAGCCCACATGAAACGGCCATGATTACTTTACAAATAGGACCGAATTTCGATCTTAATCAAGACGTAATTTTAAACCCCTCGCTAAACAATAAAAATATTGAAGTAACCCCGGCAGTAGTATCTATCGGTAAGAACAGAACTACACATCTATTAATCACCAATTTAACTGCTAACAACATAATCCTAAACAAAAACACAAGAATCGCGACAGTAGACACTGACACAGAAGACGCCGACATAAAGAGCATTAGGAAAATCCGTAGGGAAGAACTAAACGAATCGGACTTTAAATTGGAACACTTAGATAATCCCACGAAGTCTAAGTTGCTGAAACTACTCATGAAATACGCGGATGTTTTCAGCAAACGATTGGGAACGCTGGGGCGCACAAATTTAGTTCAGCCAGAGTTCTCGGTTAAAAGCGACGAACTTAAAACAGCAAAATATTTCCCGGTGCCGCACGCCCTTAAAGACATTCTAAGGGATCACCTGGAAGAAATGCTAGAGGCGGGAATAATTGAACCTTCCAACAGCTATGTAACTTTCCCCTTAGTAATGGTAAAGAAAAAAAATACCCCTGGAGCGCCACAGTCCTATAGAACATGCGTGGACTTTCGAGCACTCAATAAACTAGTAACCTACACTAATCACCCTTTACCCTTAATGAACGCGGAAATAGATAAATTAAGCGGTTCCAAATTATTCACCACAATTGATCTAAATCAATCCTTTTTCCAAATTGAATTAAAAAACGAGCAAAAGCAATACACAGCCTTTCAATCCCCATTTGGTGCATTTCAATTTAAAACCATGCCCATGGGTTCAAGCTTCAGCAGCGCTACCCTTCAAAAACTATCAGATAAAATACTTGCCCCCTTAAGACAGCTAAGAATTGCAAATTTTATAGACGACTTCGCAATTGGAGCCCAAACTATCGACGAAATGCTTTCAACATTAGGAAGTTTCTTCCAACAATTGAGGAAACATAACCTCACAATAAACCCAAAAAAATGTTCCTTTATCACTCAACATATAACCTTTTTAGGTCATAATATTGATCAATATGGTTCTAAACCATCAAATGAAAATCTAATAAAAATAAATAACTTTAAACCCCCAAGGAATTTAAAGCAAGTCAGAGGATTTTTGGGACTCACGGGTTATTACCGCAGATACATTAAAAACTACTCCAAAATTTCCGTTCCTCTAACGGATATCTTGAAATTAAAAGGGAAATTTAAATGGAATTCCGAGGCTCAAGAGGCCTTTGAAATATTAAAAGACGCGCTGGATAAGGCTCCCATCTTAATACACCCGGATTTTACGAAACAGTTCGTCCTATCGACCGATTCTAGCACTAAAGCTATCGGTGGTTGCCTTAGTCAACTGGACGAAAGAACGGGTGTCAAAAGACCAATAGCCTATTACTCAAAAAAATTAAATGACAATCAAATTAAATATCCAATTTACGAGCTAGAACTATATGCCTTAACCGAGAACTTGCGTGCTTTCAAGTACTATGTATACGGTAGAAAAATAATAGTCGAATGTGACAACAAAGCCCTGTCACAAATAAAAACGCTTGAGAACCCAGCAAACCGGGTAACTAGACAAATACTTAAATTGCAAGAATACGACATCGAATTCAAACTAATAAAATCTAAGGAAAACATAGTTCCGGACATTCTCAGCAGATACCCAATTAACGACATAAATACAAATAACATAAGCGCGGTAACAATAGAAATGCCATCAGTTCACCAAATTCGCACAGAACAACACAAAGACCCCGAACTTAATAAAATAATAAACAAAATAAAAAGCAACCCCCAAACACTAACACGGTCAGAACGCTTCTACGCAATCGAGGACGATTTATTGCTGCGTATAACCAGCAAACCGGGTCACGGTAAACTACAAACCAAACAAATGGTAATCCCCAAATGCTACCGACCAAACATTTTACATCTCACACACGCGAATCATGCGGGACATGTTAAAACCTACGATAATCTAACTAGATACTTTTATTGGCCTGGAATGTACAGCGATGCAGAAAATTTTGTTCAGTCATGTACAGACTGCTCACATTACAAATCTCCCAATAGATATCCTCCTGCACCTTTACAAAGTAATATCTTGGCTAAGAAGCCCCTTGAATATATAAGTATTGATATAGTAGGACCCCTAAATGAAAGTCCATGTGGACACAAATACATTCTCTGTGTAAATGACTACTTTACCCGTTACATGCAAATTTACCCTCTGAAGACACAAAAAGCAACCGAAGTTGCAGACAAATTGCTTAATTTCATATCCATTTTTGGACTTTTTGAGAATCTACTATCGGACTGTGCATCAAACTTTGTAGGAACCATCTTAACCTCTCTAGCGGAAAAATTAGGCATAAATAAACTCAAAACCACTAGTTACAGACCCTCTACAAATGGGATGAACGAGGCATCTCACAAACAATTAAAAATTTCCCTAGCTATTTTTGCCAGGGATAACCATAATTGGGTAAAAGGTATTGAGTTCTACCAATTAATGTATAATGCGCAACGACATAGCACAACAAACTACAGCCCATACTACTTAATGTTCGGTCTTGAACCAAAAGTTCCTTACACCATTAAACCAAATTTATCCGACGAGGAACATAACTCCATACCCGAATATGTAGAAAATCGACTAAAAATATACGCACAGGCGCAAAAGGCAGTTGAGGAAAATTTCAAACAGGCAGCAAAAAAACAACAGGAATACAGATTAAGCAAGGGCGCGAAACACAGATCTTTTGAAATCGGCCAAAAGGTATATTTACACACTCCAAATCTGGAAAGGAATAAAGACTCTATAAAAAAACCCCTTTTCGACGGTCCGTATATAATTGAAAAAAAACACACGGACGTAAATTACACAATTCGGAACGCTGAACGCCCGAATGCAAAACTTCAACGAGTACACGTTGAAAGATTACTGCCATTCACAGAAAGGAAAAACACACTTAAATTAGCACACGGGGCACAAGACACCACACCCAAATACATAGACCGGAATATAGAAGCTAACATAAAACCAACCCTTCCCCCCGAAGACGATTGGGACGAAGACATCCCACTTGCATACTACGCGCTCACCCGGAACAGGTATCGTTCACAAGCATCAATCCCCGCAAAACCCGTCAAAGGTACGCAATCCGACAATCCAAAAGGGGAGGGAATCCCTAAGGCGCACGCCTTACCCCACTCCCCAAATACTAGCCCAGGAGCACAACCGACGGGGAACGAAACATCGGAAAACGATAGGTCAGGCGCACAACAAAGAACGGACATAACCGAACAGCGGGACGCGGAAGAAAATACTCAAACGGCAACAGAACCGACTGAAACTGATACAGATAATGACTCGGAGCAAACGGGAGAGAAAAGAAAAAAATACTCGCGGAAAAATTGGGCGGACCAGCCACGTCGGGACTTCTCGCTCAGGTCACGACCCAATACATCGGTCTCACAGGTTACCACGGACAATTTAGGAACCCGCCTATGGAACTGGGCAGAGCAAATTACTCGTCCATCGGAGGACGAAGATCAGGGACCGCAGTCTCAACTTTTAACCCTTCTAGACACATTGACGGAGAGATTGAAAGATGATTAGGTACCGCTAGTTAGCAAGCAATGTAAATTACAAAGGGAAACAAAACCGGGCATAGCAGGGAAACAAATAAAAAAGGCATAGGATAAATCACGGAAACACAAATACAACACAACACACGGTGGGATATTAAGATAGGGAACTCGAAATGGATGGAAATGACATGAACTAAATATAAAATAAACAAATTTTGACGATGCATACAGGGTCAGATATTGATATGATATTTTTTCGGAATACTGGTAGGTGTTTTAACATATGAGCAAACTAATACAATCAGCCAAATAAAATCAATCTTAGATATAGAGCAAATAAAGCAAAATATCCAAACGGATCAAAATTAATGATTTATATGGCGTAATTCAGTAATTAAGAAAACTTATACTCCCTGATAGATCAAAACTTAACTCCACACATAAAATAATATCAACGGTAAGGGGAAATATTTCAAGAGCAAATAATTTTAAAACCCGTCTAAAATATAGGAAAACCAAAACCCAATTTAAACAAAAAAAAAAAACTACATAGAGGCATAAATTTTCGGGCAAAAACCATAAAGTGATATAATAACTATAAACATAAATGTTGCAAAACAATAAAACAAAGGTGAATTAAAATAAAATATTTCAAACTATCTCTAGCCTCATATGTTGCTTTGAGATACTTGGGGAGGATTTTAATTGTCTTCCGCGGAGACAATTTTAAGTGGGAAATTAAGCGCTGGCGTTTATCTCTACCACCACCCAACCCAAAGTATTAATGTAAGCAATATGAATAAAATGCAGAATGTACGGTGAAAAGAAAAAATTAATAAATAAATCATGAAATATGTAAAAATATGTAACATAAGTAATACAATAGATAATGTAATGTGGGAAAAAAGAAAAAAAACCAAGGAAAACATAGTGTAAAACATGGTACATAGGGTGTAAAATGTAACACTGCAACATAGAATACAATAAATAAATATCAGCTACTTACAAATTGTGTAGAATCCTTAGATGACCGCGTTAAAGTTGCGCGGGGCAAAATATATTTCAAAATGTAATTCCATAACTTGAAAAAATATCTTCCCAAAACTTGAAACTTAGTAAGACCGTATGATAATATACTCTAAAAAATGGAAACAAATATAAGAACACAACAGGCTCAAATAAATACAAACACGCGGTTACGAATCCAGAGGAAAAAGTAAATCGAAAACAAAATTCAAAATTAGAAGATAATTGCATGGCATAGATAAATTACATGAACAAAAATCAGATTGCAGAATTAGATTCATTCTAAACGCTAAAAACAAAATTCATGGGAAAAAAAGTGACAAGAAAAAAACCTGATGGTAGGTTACTACTTGACTGGAATTCACTGTGGACCGTGCGGACTGGGGGACGCGGACAACGTGCCGGGTTAAACAAGTAAGAAATAAAATAAGTAAAACACACATAACAAAAGAAAATGAAGGGAAACACCAAAACACGAATGCACAACAGTAAAAGAGACAAACAAGAAAGGAGAGAAATACAAAGGACAACACAACATTCAAACGTCATTCATTCATCCAATTACTCATTCACACACCCAATCAACCAAAATTAAATACATGTGCACACTAGCAAGTGCACATGCGGGATTCTGCACTTAGCCAGGCACACACATACAAGCGCATGCTCGCGAGGGATCGCGCAGGGCTCCCCGGGTACCCTGAACGCACCCGGGCCGCCCAAACAACGGGGACGGCTAAATGGTTGCCGAATGGGCCCCGTTGACCGGGGAAAGTCCCGTCGCCCGCGTCCAGCCGCCCGCAATTCCCAGAGCATCAACGTCTCGTACATATCGACTAAACTGCAAAGGGTAGACTAAAGCACAGATACGAAAGCATCAATCGGGAAAAATCGAAATAAAATACATTGTCCAAACAACAAGGGAAATAAAACCATCAACCAATCCTACCAGAGGGGGAAAATGACCGCGAAAACGCAGATACGGTAAGACCGAGAGGGCCCACACAAAGTAAGAAAAGGCCAGGGCACAAACTGTCCATAAATAAGCCTGGGTCAATAAGCCCCGAGGGACATAATTTGGCCGGTGAGAAAGCGAGGGACACAAAACAAACTCGGGGAAGCAAAGAGAGCGGCAATCTGCTCACAAAGGACGAGGCCGGGGAGGCGAAGTAACAAACGAAAATGGACAATCACTGCAATACCAATTACCTAATCCAACACCTGACGATTCACTCGCATAGAACGAATAGGGAAATTTAGGAACGGTGAGAACTGTGGAGAGCTCGAGGGTAGCATATGGGCACACCCTACGGCGTCGAATTCTATACAAATTCGCGCCACATAAAGGAGCTAAAAGAGAGGTGAATACTCCACACAAAATAAGGAATGGAAAAAAAAGACATCTACGAAAACGCGAAACTGCATCCAGGATTAGACGGGGAATATGGCAAATGGGGAAAGAAAAGGGCAGCACCCGAAACTGACCACCCTACACGAAACAAAAACCTAATTAGAAGTCCAAGACCCCAGAAAAGCATAGAGCTCTCGGGAGTGATACTTTCCCAAGTATCACAACAGAGGGATCAATAGCGATTGAAGGAAGAGGAATTGCAAGGAGATAATAAAAATAATTAGAGAATAGGAAAAGAGTGCCTGCCCGCACATATCCCATCGGTGGGAATAACCCGTGGTCAAATAGACACGTAATTCCAACTGGTGTCATTAAGACATTAGTAAGAGCACCGATAACGGTACTCAGGATAAGTCACACTGATATTACACATGTACATATTACACATGTAAATAGTAGAAAAAAAATTACCAAATTTTGCGATTTGACAAATTGCAAGAATTTGCATGCATGTAATTGGGAAATGCTTATTCAAAAGGACGTTCAATAAGCGCTCAGGGGACAAGTCCCGAGCAAAAGGCTGAAATATATCTTCCTTTTGAACAGCGGAGTGCCATCTCTGAAATGGCATTAATGATGTATATATTTATTTATTTTTCTTTTCTTATAATGAATCATTAAAATGTATATAAATATTAGGATTAGAATCTAAACTTTAAGCATGTACTTTAGAATTAAGTAACACTATTCTGGACTGGGCAGTGAATTGGTGATATTGCATTGCAGGCTACCTATGGACTGCAGTAGCGGTGATAATGGGCACTCCCCATATCACCATATGCAAAATGGAGGGTGAGGGATGTGAGAAAGAAGCACTCCCACGCCACTTGCTGCAGCGAATTGACCTACCTTCCCACGCGTGTGCCTTGCAAAAGTGTATCAACTGCGTCACTGGCTATGAATCATATATACTAACGCCTAATTTTGAACTGATTGCACCAACAACTTTCATTCTCAAAAACGAACATCCGGTCGTCGAACACTTGAACTTCAACACGACCTTTTATACCTGCCGGGCACCGCAGGGAGCCTCCTGCAACTGCAACACGGCCACTTGCAAAGGCCCCAACGATTTTTGTCAGTTATACAACTGCTCGCAATCTGCTCAGTGTGAGTGCCACCTTACCCATGACAAAGCGCTAATAACGCACGTAGGAGAGGACCGATCTATAGACAATCCGACGATAATTACTATACAAACATGTATCTTCCGGAAGAAGAAGTCCTATAGCAGGAAGTTACTGGAAGCAGAACGGGCCACATTCAAACAGAACAATTTAACCCTCACGTTCACTGATCCTGTTCTCACCCTGCCAGACACCAATGGCCGACTCATTTTGCGAACCGACGACTACGAGACACTCTTAACGGTGAAGGATACCAGACACATCACCGTCCCGTTCGAGCTACTGGCACACAAGACAACGCTCACCGCCATATTCATAGCGGAAAATGGTCTCTCCGTCGATGCGGAGATACACATCGAAGGCAAAAAGCTCTGTCGCCTAACGGGGTGCATCTTTTGTAAAGAAAATTTCCAAACCTACCGATGCTGGCAGCCATTCTTCCAGAATCTCCTGTGGGGTGCTCTCATCTGTCTAACCATGGTAAGCCTCATCATGGTTAAGATAATCATCAAAACTATCACGTGGACCATCATGCTCCTCTTCTACCAAATCATGCTACTATGTCGACTTATCCGGATGGCGGCACGGTTCTGTCTTCTCTTGGGAGCGGCGACGGGACATGCCATCAGGCACTCCGGTGCGGGAATCTACGAGGCATTAGAACACAGAGACCGAAGATACGGAACAGGACTAAAGGCGGTCTCACTTGCAGTCCTGGCACTCTGCTTAATCGTCGATGGTGCCACCGCAAGTTGCTCCGATTATAACATAGTTCAATCGGAACTAAAACTATGTGAACACCATGACGCATGGGAAGAAACCTGCAAACTCACCACTTCTGCGGAAGTAACCATCAAAAACATTCGCCACGCATCATGTCTATGGTTTCACTCCAAAGATAGTAAGCCTCTATTCTCACTAAAAATCACCCTGGAGTCGGTGGAGTGTCATTTCTCGACACAAAGACTGTATTACACCTTCCCAGTACAGACCCGTTCCCAATCACAGATCACCTGCAGCCAAAACAAATACTGCGCTTGGGGCGAACATTGCGCTATTCACTCATACGACGGACTGAACTTCGAGGCAGAGACGATGGAGGCCAGATCGTACAGCGGATACTCAACGTGTGAGCCGAGCAACCGCGGAAACGGCTGCATAATAAGCCACACACCGGCCTGCGCGTTCAAGCGCGTGTACTTCGTGCCACAGCTGGAAAAGTCTTATGAGGTCTCCAAAATAACTGGTTACAAATGCGGCTACAAAGTGGCATTAGAGCATTCCAGAAATGGAACAACCTCCCGGGCCACCCTAAGAGACAAAACAATAGCGATCGACGGAATAAAAGTGAAGCTTCTGGGGGCGTATGACCAATCTACAATGCTCATCCCAGAGAAATTGGTCACCAGCGTCGACAACCCCTCCGAAGGCTACCTGGTGATGGGGAGTGAAAAGAACGATCCAGTGGCGAACCTCATCGGAGCGGTGCAGGCCAATACGTCTTACACAAAGACCTTCCTCTTCGCCAAGGACCTCGCCGACTGTGCCTTCTTCGAGGACCAGCTACGATGCATAGAGAACACTCAGGCAGTAAACACCATGGTGGAAACGCAGGAAGGCCGCCTTCCAATCACCAGGGAACTTCACAGCCTGCACCTGCACCAGGGACGGTTGCGATCAAAACTTCTCGCATCGTCGGCCATCAAGCTTCAGCTGCACTTCTCCAATTATGAAATATCCGTCCAGCGGGACGCAGTCTGCCCCGTTATTGAGGGCTCAAATTACGAGGTATCCGGATGCTACAAGTGCGGGATTTTGGCCGAGCTCACTCTCACGGCTAAATCATCATGCAAGGCGGGACTAGTTTCCGTCACCTTCGAGAGCATCCAGGTACATACTAAGGCAGTCGAGCTCTCAGTCGCGCCCTCCACCATCACAGTGAAGCTCCTGGCTGAAACAAAGTGCTTCGAGGACAAGATTTGCCTACAATCGTCCTCGAACATTCAGTGTCGCCAAATATCATTTTGCCTGGACGAGCCTTCCATTGAACTGTTAAAAATGCAGGGCAAAACGATGGAACAAACAGCCACCAGCACCCAAGGCTCATTGTTCGAGTGGGTCCACTTTCCCAGCCTTAACTCGGCATTCTTTATTCTAAAATTCGCCGGAGCAGCACTTTTAGCCATTGGACTTACCATCACGATCGTCTCTACCCTCATCACCTGCTGCTGCAAACAGAGATAAGCTCTCACCTATGGACTCACTTTTATTTAGTGAACTCTCACTTATGGACTCACTTTTATTTAGTGAACTCTCACTTATGGACTCACTTTTATTTAGTGAACTCTCAATTATGAACTCACTTTTATTTAGTGAATTTTACTAATTAACTTCTTTTATCTAGTTTTTTTTTTTCTCTTATATGCATATTCTACATATTTCTCTTTACTTTCCTGCATGCTAATTCGGGCTAATATATAACCATGCAAGATGCATTATTTTCCAGGAGGTGGGGTGCCCGAGCACTTGACTCTGGGGTGCACATACATTTCGGAGCAATCCAATGCTTCCTTATTCCTGATGGAATAACATCATTTCCATGGATGGGGACGCATCGCCAAGGACGCTTGACGTATGCGTGGCCATCATATGGGGCATACACATTTAAATGATAAGTTGCTCCCGGATGTTACCGCACTAACTTCACTTCCTGGCAATTAGCATCGCAGCAAGGAGTAATTAAACGTAAGGATCATTTATATGTCTTTCCTATGTTATTATACTATCTTTATGTTATCCCTATGTTATATTTTTCTTTCTGGTTGGTTTCCAGTAAGCTTTTATTTACTCTATTCACTACCCGTTCAATTATTTAGCATTTTCTGGATGTTATGTGCAAACCACTGGACTGAGCAGGAGGGGGTGAACCTCAGGCACTTGTAACCCTCTCTAAAATTCATTTCCTTCTCGTAAGAAAAAAAAAAGGTTTCTGCCTTTGCATAACCCTTTTTTTTGGCGGGAGTAGGGTAGATTCTGTTGGCCAGCTGGAATCAAAACACATTCCATCGGCCACCTGCATCACCTCCCTCCGGAAAGACCACACAAGTTCCCCGTGGAAAAGGGGGCAAAAAAAAAGCGCACCACAGCGGGAATAAAAGAGAAAGGAGAGCTGCGCGAAAACACGATGACGAATTTACGAGACAGGTAGACCGCCGGAACAAGAAGGGGGTTACAAAGGGTCTGGGAGGCACAAGGGCAAAGCTAGATGAAATAAAGGGAAATTTGGTATGCACACCTGGGGCAAGCGGCAAGCAGGGCGATGGTCACCCATAAATTCGAGGCTAACAAAGCTGGAAGAGTGCCTCGCCATAGGCCACATAGAATACACTGGGGAACACTAAGAACTCTGCCATAGGCTAGGGTCAACACAATAAGGAACGTGGAGATTGGGTGAGGAGTCCAGGACAGTCCCAGGGGGCGTAGGTGGTCCCTCACGAGTGGTCAAAGGTAGCACCACCCAAAGGTGGGCGGCGCCGTATTTAAAGTCAGGAACGACGGAAAACCTCTCATAAAATCTTTACCTTCCGGTGATTAAGAATTACAAACTCCTTACCCCTCCGGAGCTGGGCTCCCGAAGATTTTGGCCAACGGCCCGAGATAATCGGACACCCCTTAGCATCCAAGAAGATATCTTTTCCCGAGTGCGCGATTAAGTTCGTAAGAAAATGTGCACTTTGTTTAAGTGATCATCAAGAATTACTAATCGTTCAAGAATAACTATTCTCGGGTGCGAAACCCAATTGTGAACGCTATATCACTCTCGGATTGACTTAGCAGAGGACAATGAGGAGCTCTAGGCTGCTTCTCTTAGGTAGGTGCAATTTCCCCAATTCTCCTCTCAGTCCAGATTATCACAAGCATTAAATATAATGAGTATATTATTGCATAAATGTGTATTGTAAATTTTGTGTTCAATTTATGCGTCCATAAGGCGCATGGTTTATCGCATGATATTGCTCTCAGGCATTCTTTCTCGGTCTACTAATGATATTAGTAATTTGCAATGTATTACATATTAAGTGAACTAATGTAAGCATTAATTCAGCGGGTTTTATCCCAGCTTAAACTTTAGGGTAAAAGTAAAGGATAGGAATTAGTGTATTGGAGGATTGGGAAGTTACTTCGTAGGGATGAATGGGAAGAATTAGAAAGTAATGATAAGAGAATCTTCATTAAAAATGATATTGCGGACCATGAGTGGGAACAATGCCTGGGATAATAATTGTATAATGTGTTGAATATGTGCATGTTAAGTATGTGCCAAGTGCCTATGTATGTATACATATACTTATAATATTATTTAATCATTGATATGTTTTGATGTGTGATCATATTTTATTTGAATAATTTAGCCAATAAGGCTCGAATTAGAACGCTAATGCATGCGAATGATATGTACTATTTGATATCCACTAAGAAAACTAATTATTCAATTAATGGAATGTATTATTATATATACATAATCAAGAATAAATGTGTGTATTTTTAAACAAATCAACCGAATTGTTTCGTTCTATTTTGTTCCAACGCAGTCAATATACACTAACCACTATACATTATAACGGCTAGGGTGATGATAATACAGTTCCCTAAGAACTAGTAGAGCCACCCGACAATAGTCCAAGAAAGATAAGGGTTGAAGTGGAACAAATTGTAAAAGAAAGTTTGATGGGTGATTCTTATAGGAAATTTTCCGTAGAAAACGATGGTGAAACGTATACCAAAATTAACCGTGTCCTTTAGCCAATATGGCGGATTTCCCAAAATGGCGGACAATAGTTTTTAACTTATTACTTCCTAAAAAATGTTAATAAAATTATAATTTCTGCAGTAAATGATTAGAATTTAGTAGCAAAAACAATGTGGAACTGTTTTTTTTCTTTTAGGATTTGTCATTTATCCAATATGGCGGATTTTCCAAAATGGCGTCCACTAATGTTTATACAGTAAAATCCCGTTATTACGAAAGTTCAGAAAGTCCCCAACTGTTTTTATTTGAATTAGCGATAGTACGGTTACAACGAAATTTCCGTTACAACGAAGAAATTTTACGGTCCCTAGAAGTTCGTTATAACGGGATTTTACTGTAATAAAAAAAATTATGATGATAAAATCGTAATTTTTTCAGGATATGGTAAGAATTAAGTCATAATAATATTCATATCAGTTTCCTCCCCTCAATATATCAAATATGGCGGATTTTTCAAAATGGCGGACAATCGTGTTTTACTTATTTGCTAAAAATCGTTAATAAAATAAAACTTTTGCAGTAAATTATTTGAATTCAGTAGCAAAAATAATGTGGAACTGTTTTTTTCTCTTACGATAAGTCATTTATCCAATATGGCGGATTTTCCAAAATGGCGTCCACCTAATGTTTAAAATACATAAATTATTATATTAAATTCGTAATTTTTTCAGGATATGGTTAAAATTAAGTCATAATAATATTTATATCAGTTTCCTGTCCTCAATGTATCAAATATGGCGGATTTTCCAAAATGGCGGCCACTTATTTAGAGCCTTTTTATTTTTAACGTTTTTACATATAAATAAATTTTATTTTGGCATAATATAAATAATTATATACTTAATTATTTATAAAATGGTATATTAACCAAGATTTTGCGATACATTGAAATAATTTCCAAAAAGGCGGCCGCATATTTCAAACTAAGTGGTAAAAAGTAATTTTTGAATTTCTACCTACCTTTAACATTATTCACCCGTAAATTTTAGTAAATTATAAGTATTCTGCTTATATTTTACCTAATTACATTTAATATTTCTAATTATTAAGAAAATAACAATTAAAAATAAAAAGGATCTTAAGTGGCCGCCATATTGGAAAATCCGCCATATTTGATACATTGAGGGGGAGGAAACTGATATTAACTTTATTATGACTTAATTCTTACCATATCCTGTAAAAATTACGAATTTAATATAATAATTTATGTATTTTAAACATTAGGTGGACGCCATTTTGGAAAATCCGCCATATTGGATAAATGACTTATCGTAAGAGAAAAAAAAACAGTTCCACATTATTTTTGCTACTAAATTAAAATAATTTACTGCAAAAGTTTTATTTTATTAACGATTTTTAGCAAATAAGTAAAACACGATTGTCCGCCATTTTGAAAAATCCGCCATATTTGATACATTGAGGAGAGGAAACTGATATGAATATTATTATGACTTAATTCTTACCATATCCTGAAAAAATTACGATTTTATCATCATAATTTTTTTTATTATAAACATTAGTGGACGCCATTTTGGAAAATCCGCCATATTGGATAAATGACTTATCGTAAGAGAAAAAAACAGTTCCCCATTGTTTTTGCTACTAAATTTTAATCATTTACTGCAAAATTTATAATTTTATTAACAATTTTCAGGAAGTAATAAGTTAAAAACGATTGTCCGCCATTTTGGAAAATCCGCCATATTGGCTAAAGGACAAGGTTAATTTTGGTATATGTTTCACCATCGTTTTCTACGGAAAATTTCCAAAAATAATCACCCATCAAACTTTCTTTTACAATTTGTTCCACCTCAACCCCTTTTTTGAGCTAACTTTCTTGGACTATTATTAAAATTGACGCTTTTACAACATTTGATCAAGTTCTCTTCTTATACTTAATTTCGAAATAGAATAATTATAAAAACTTAGTTATTAATGTTATTTTTTTCGGAAACATCACATAAGCCTACTTCATTCGGTCCTTTAAAATAAATTATTTCTTCATTTTCCACATATGGACGGTGCCAACCGGTCACTATATTTTGAATTAGTAATTTAAATTTTCTGATAGTTTTTATTATCTCTCTATTCTAAAAAAAGTTTTTGGTGAACGGTTTCCAGAGAAAGGCTTTTTAATTACTGATCCGTATAACACATATTTGGTATCAAACTGTCCGGATTCTTTTGAGGATGTGCAAAGTGCCTTTAGAATTTCTAAAAAAAATATCAATTTTAAAATATTTCCATTTTTTTAGATTTCGGATAAGGTCGCAGTTACAAAAAGCAAGAAACTATGAATTTTAAAACAATTGAAAACATATTTCACTGGTTTTTAAATAGATTAAATAATCATCTTTCTATTTATAACACGAATTTAAAAAATATATTTTGTGTTATTTTTAACAATATTTATATTTTTGTTGTTCAAAGGGTTTAATTGTTGTTAATTGTTCGTCACCCTTTTTTCGAATTTCGAATTATTTTTGGAGTAATTAAATTCTAAAGTTTCGAAATTGTTTACCCTTTTTCGGTTTTTTCGTTATAATAAAAAAACTAATTAGAGTAGAACTATGATATTTTAAACACGCATATAAATATTTTTATAGGAAGATTAGCGTTTCGTTTTTTAAAAATTTCGAATTAGTTTTAGAATTATTAAGATACCAAATTTCAATTTTTTCTTCGCTTTCTGGTCGTTCACTAGAGAAACAGCCGATTATTTTTATGAGTCTGATTTCTTATTGCTTATCTCCGATGATTCACTAGATACACAAGTGCATTTTATAAATTTAAAAGTTTTTATTGGTTTTTATAATGTCATGTTTTTTTCTCTAAGATGGTTGATGATAATTAGTTGACTTGCTGGATATTTTTGAAAACATTTCGGTTAAATTATTGGTAAACTAAAAAGGAATATTTTAGTAACACTTTTATTTTGATATTTTTGTATTAATGGTCCGCATTAAGTTATTGGTAAGTTAGAGAGATAAACGGTTTCGATTTTAAATGAACATTAACTAAGCAGACAAGTTCCAAGTTTTACTGGATAGTTGAGCTAAAACAAGCGAGCTCTGCTCGCTAAGATTGCGAAGCAGTTCCGGGGGTTGGTGAGCGATAGCGAGCAGGGGGCAGAGCCCCCTAGTCCTTTAAAAATAACTTTGGTTTTTACCAATTTATGAAAAAAACACTCTTATTCTTATCAATAAGCATGTTTAACATAGGTTTATTTTTACAGAGATAAAACAACATCTCATCACGAAACTGATGAAAGCTTAATGCATTTTCATTATAATTTCGGAACTTAAACCTTCTAAACACAGATATTGCAAGTAATCAAAAATAATCATTTCATAAATAGAGCGCGAAAGGACTCACGGGTCCATATTCCAAAAGACCTGATAAGATGTGTCACTTACTCCTTTAGTCAAGCTCGTCTTTATCGAAAATAAATTTTATTTTAGTTTCATTAATTCAATTTGTTAACTTTTCATGGAAATTTGGGTCAACTTAACATCTAGTATAACTCAGAAACCTAACTAAAAAGGATTAATAATATAAAGAATGAAATGAGACGTCTAAAACTTGAATATTTCATTCCAAGTATCAATTTAACTCATTTTTCATTTTTCGGTAGATTACACTGGTCTACAAAAAAAACTTTTTTTTCTGATGGCTGGAATATTAAAGCTGTTTTTGTATATATTTGACCTCCTGATTCCGAATATGGCATCCGTTTTTGCTCATCAGCACTAGTTTTTAAGATATTCGAAAATTAAGTTTTTTTCACTTTTGACCTACCTTTTATACAATATGGTGCTATAAAAATGATTTAAAAATAAAAAACCTAACCACCTAAGGCTTTTCCTATTCCTTAGGGTCTCAAGAGATAGTGTATGAAGTTTCAGTACCCCAAGTTAAATTTAAGGGGTACCTATAGGGCCCTAAAGTTAAAAAAAAGTCGAAAAATTGGTCTTTTTTTCAGAATTTAAAAAAAAATATTTTTGAGTTTTTTAATTTGATAAAACTGGCTAATATATGTTTTTTAGAACTTATTTAGACCACTAAAAATATTTTTACTTTAAAACTGCACCTCTTTAGAGCGATTTTTTAGTTTTAATGCGAGAATTGATCTTAAAGTAGACGTTATTGAATTAAAACAGTACTCACGCAGATGCAATCTGGAGATCTCAGATGTCCCTGAATCTGAAAACGAGGATATAAGGGAAGTAATGTCAACCCTTCAAAATTTCACCAATATATCTCTAATTGACGATATTGTTACAGTTCACAGAGTGCCCAGTTTCAATAAAGAAAGGCCCAAACCAATTATATGCCAATTTAAATCAAAACCTATTCGGGATGAAATACTTGGGAAGCTTCGCAAGTCAAACATCGTAGCAAAGAACCTTAATCCAAGATTTGAAGATCTTCCTATTTATTTCAGCGAACATCTTGCTCCTGAACTAAAACACCTTTTCTACCTCGCACGCAAATTTAAATTCGAGAATAAGTTCAAATTTTGCTGGACCAAGGACGGTAAAATCTTTCTTCGCAAAGATGAGTCTTCCAGGATTTTGAGAATAAAATCAATTGAGGACTTAAATGTTTCACCTCCCAATTAATTCTGTAATTGTACCTGATCCTGACTGTATTGTTATTAATACCCTGGATGATCTCACCTGTTTTTTAAAATCTGTTAAAAGTAAGTCCAATCATAATATTTTACATGTTAATATTCGAAGTCTGCGTGCAAATTTTGATGATCTTGTGGCTCTCTTATCCAATGTTCTCTGTAATATTTCAGTTATAATTCTATCAGAAATCTGGATATATGAAAACGAAACCTGTTACTATAGTTTGGAGGGCTTTAACTCTTTCTTTTGTTGTAGAGATAATAATCGATCTGGAGGAGTCGCTGTTTTTTCCAAATGTAACTTAAATTTTTCTAATATAAATATTAACTTTACATCAGCTGAGGTGATTTTGTTGCATTCAAAAACCTTAAATTTTGCAATATTTGCAATCTATCGTAATTTGGATTTCAATGTCGATCATTTTAATTCTGAACTAAAATGTGCTTTGCTTAGTTTGAACTTTTCTAATGTTATCTTGATGGGAGATGTAAATATCAATATATTAGGAAATGAACTTAATACATTAGAATACTTGAATATTTTGTCTGAATTTGGTTTCCATAGTCATGTTACGAAACCTACCAGAACTGTTTTGTCATCATCTACTTGTATTGACCACATTTTTGTCAAAACAAATTTATTTTCTACCAAGACTGGGATTTTTATCTCGGATATTAGTGATCATTATCCTATTCTATGTCAATTGAATTGTTTTGAATCTTCAGATACCAATGATCCATTGGAATCTTCATATGCTCTAAATCATTCCATGTTTTATAATTACTTAGAGACATTCAAATTTAAAGTTAATCCTAATTCTAGTCTTGATCACCAATACCAGAAACTTGTCTTTAATTTACAAAGCATTAAAAATAACTGTAAGTTTTTTAAATTTTCAAGAAAGAAACCTAAAAAGCAATGGGTTACCCTTGATATTTTAACTCTTATACGTAGAAAGGAAAAGTTATTCAATAAAGCCAGAAAATACCCATGGGATACCGTATATAAAACAGCTTATAAAACTACTGTCTCTGAATTAAAAAACTTAATTAAGTCAACAAAAGTTCAATTTTATCGAAACAAATTCGAAACCTGCAGTACTGGCAAACAAAAATGGAATTTTGTTAATAGTATTGTTCTTAATAATGTAAAAGATAACTCTAGAACCTTGCCTGACAACTTTGAGAATTCGATCTTAGCTTCTCAGTTTAATATGTTATATAATAATGCTACCCAAACTGCAACGAATATTGATTTTACTAACTGTCAGCAGTATATATCACCTTGTTTATCATCTTTTGTTTTTTATGAAGTTACCGATCTTGATATATTTGATGCTTTAAAATCTTTTTCAAAACTTAACTCTTTTGATTATGATGGTATCAGTGTGAAGTACTTAAAATTAATTGCCCCTAATAACATTGAATTTTTTGTAAATTTTATTAATTCCTCTTTCAATACTTGTGATTTTCCCGCCTCTTTAAAACGGGCAACTGTTTCTCCCATTTATAAATCTGGAGATAAAAATATTCTTTCTAATTATCGACCTGTATCTATCTTACCCTCACTCTCTAAAGTTATTGAAAAAATTATTGTAAAAAAGATGTATAATTTCTTGTCTCACACAAATTTCTTTGCCTCTAACCAATATGGGTTTACACAAGGCCGATCTACTGAAATGGTTCTTTTAGAATTTTCTAAGTTTATTGTGAATAGTGTGGATAAAAGCAAAGTTACCGTGGCAATTTTTCTGGACATAAAAAAGGCTTTTGACAACGTCAACCATTCTTTATTGATATACAAACTAGAAAGAGCAGGATTTAGAGGATATATCTTAAATTGGTTGATTTCGTATCTAACAGGAAGGACACAAAGAGTTAGGGTTGGTAACAATTTAAGCGAGTACTTGGTAACAAATCGAGGTGTTCCTCAGGGTTCAATTTTGGGTCCTTTGTTTTTTTTAATCTTCATTAATGATTTTTGTAAATTAAATCTTTCAGGCAAGATATTAACCTATGCTGACGATTCTGTCTTATTATATTCTTGTTCCACTTTAAAGGAACTGGTGACTCAAATTGATTCTGATTTAATCAAAATAGACAAATGGTTCAATGCTAATGATTTGACTTTAAATTTAAACAAAACTAAATACATTAATTTCAGTTTAAGACCATCTGAGTTACCATTTGACTTAAAATATCACATTTCATCATGTAAATCTAAAAACAACTGCCAATGTCATATTCTTGAATGTGTTCAAAGCTACAAATATCTTGGACTTAATGTAGACTCTAACTTGAAATGGAAAACTCATATATTTGAATTGGGGAAAAAACTACGCTTTATTTTATTTAACTTTTACCACCTAAAAAATAAAATTGATTTGTCCTTTTTAAAAACTTTATATTTTTCTTGGTTCTATTCTTTAATAAATTATGGTGTCACTGTTTGGGGTGGAGAATATAGATCCAATCTCCAACCTTTAATTTCTATTCAAAATAAGATATTCAAAATTTTAAATCAGCAGTCATATCCTAATAATTTTAGATTACTCAAATTATTGCCTCTTCGTCACAACGCGTTTTTTCGTATTATACTTTATCTTTATCGGAATAAATCTATATTTAACACTATAGCAAGACCATATAATACTAGAGCTGTAGCAACTTATCAAATCCCAAAATTTTCTAAATCAATTTTTTGTAAACATTTCTTTTACCTCGCACCAAAATTATACAATAGTTTACCTTTAAATCTAACCTCCATTATTAGATATTCAGAGTTCAAAAGAAATTTATTTGAGTTATTAATTAATATCGACGACCTGGATTTATATTTTTCACTTCAATGAAGCATATTTAGTTTATGGTTTACCAGCTTGCTGCCATCATTATTTAATTATTTAGCTATTGTTTTTATTCAGTTTTTTGCTTTTGTTGTAATATGTCATTTGTCTGTATAATTTCTTTTTCGCCTGTACGGGAAGTTTCTTCCCCTTGGCGAATCACATATCTGTCTTTTTTGTGTTTGTTCTCTATGTGTAATAAAGTTCTATTTATTAACTATTAACTATTAAAAAGAATTACGGTCATTTCCCTCAAAAACGCTTGGTACCAATAATGGTGGTTGAAACGAAAAAATTTCGAATTTTTCAGAAGTAAGTCATCAAAAAAGATGTCCTTTGATGTAAAACTGAATTTCACATGATAAAGATCAGTAAAACAGTAGAAGCTCCTCTCGAGCTTTCAAGCCCTAAAATTTGAAAAAATTGAAAAAAATGCTTTTTTTCACTGATCTGTATCACATGAAATTTCAGTTTTATATCAAAGGACATCTTTTTTGATGACTTACTTCTGAAAAATTCGAAGTTTATTCGTTTCAACCACCATTATTGGTACAAAGCGTTTTTGAGCGAAATGACCCTTATTCTCGCCTTAAAACTAAAAAATCGCTCTAAAGAGGTGCAGTTTTAAAGAAAAAATATTTTTAGCGGTCTGAACAAGTTCTAAAAAACATATTAGCCAGTTTTATCAAATTAGAAAACTCAAAAATATTTTTTAAAAAATTCTGAAAAAAATACCAATTTTTCGACTTTTTTTCAACTTTAGGGCCCTATAGGTACCCCTTAAATTTAACTTGGGTCTGAAACTTTATACACTATCTATTGGGATCCTAAGGAATAGGAAAATCCTTGGGTGGTTAGGTTTTTTATTTTTAAGTCATTTTTATAGCATCATATTGTATAAAAGGTAGGTCAAAAGTTAAAAAAACTTAATTTTCGAATATCTTAAAAACTAGAGCTGATGAGCAAAAATGGATGTCATATTCGGAATCAGGAGGTCAAATATATACAAAAACAGCTTTAATATTCCCGCCATCAAAATGAGTGTTGACCAGTGTTATTAGTTAATGACTCTCTAATGGATAATCTTTAATCCGCATGTTATTAAGAACTTTTTTTTACAAAGAAATCGTTTAGAAATTGATTCTATTTTTATGCAGTACCTATCAATTGTTATTTAATTAGTTATAACTGTTAGCAAATACGTATAAAAGAAAACTATCTTCATCAGATAATTTTAATTTTAATCAAGAAATTTTGAGAAAATAATTTAACTTAAATTTTTATGTTACTCATGGCAGCAATAATCCACCAAATATTTAGGAAATTAAGCTCTGGTTGATAAAATTGTATTATGTAGGATATTATTCAAACCCCAAGTCAAATTCTATTATTTATCAAATTTTATTGAATATATAATAGAGAAACAACATGAACTAAGTGATGAATTAATTTTCAATTGAATTTAATTCGATGAGTTAAAGAATCCCGTAATCATAAAAAGTTGGTTATTTCATTTCTTAGTGTAATAATATAGCTCCAGACTTGACAATCTTAAGAACTTTATTAATGACAATCCAGGTGTAAGAGAAAGATATAAAACATAAGAACACAGCAGCACAATATTTAAAAACTACTGAACGGTTATTGTTACAGTTAAATCGTTATCATAGTTTAGTTTATCTAATTACAGAATCACTAGTACAGATTCACTAGTGCACGTTTCAGCCATCATATATTACATCCCCCTTTTTAAATAGGTTATCTTAACTAACATTAATCTATATGAGTACATTATTAAACACATTAATTATTATCCAGTAAAACCCAATAAAATATTTAAAACTAAAATTTCGAATAGTTAAGTCTATCAGGTTTCTTAACAGTCCTTCCACTTCGAGTCTTCAGAACATGTGAGTCTAATTTGATCGCACCAAGGTCATCAGGCACTGTTGAACTATGGACCTCGGTAGACATCGGTGTACTGCTATCAGGATCACGGCTCGGAATTGGATTCAAGTCTGGATCAGGAACTGGAGAAACCTCATCTGTAGTTGTAGGGAAAGCAGGGCGAAGGAACCACGAGTTTCTTCGGTATGTTGCTCCATCGGGGGTCTTCACTATGAAAGATCTCGGGCCTTCAGCTGGAGAAACTACTTCAGCTGGACTCCACTTCCTATGTCCTCTTCTAAACCATACTTGCTGTCCTATGTAATTGGGTGGTCGATGTTGCGATCCTCTATCTCGATAAACTTTGCCTTTCTCCCTTAACTTCGATAAGTTTTCAGCAACATCTTTTACGATTTCAGGTTTTAATAAGTTCTTGCTCATTGGCAGTAATCCTCTTGTTCGTCTTCCCATCAATCTCTGTGCAGGGGATCCCAGTTCTCCTCGAGGTGTATTTCTGTTGTTCAGTAATGATAAGTACAAGTCAGAACCATCAGCTGCACATTTAGCCATAAGAGCTTTAGCTTCTTGAACGTAACGTTCAGCAAGACCATTAGATCTCTTATGCTCAGGACTTGAAGTTTGGTGCTTTATATTCCAATCTCTGGTAAAATTTTGAAATTCTTTAGACATCAGTTGGGGGCCAGCATCGGAACATAATGTTTCAGGAATACCATGCGTAGCAAACCATCGCTTTAGTGCTTCTATGACTGTCGTAGATGATAAACTCCTGAGTTCAGAAAAGTCAAAGTAGCCTGAGTAGCTGTCTGCAATTACTAGGTAATTCTTCCTGTTCAGATGAAATATATCTGTCCCAACGATTTGCCATGGCCTTTCTGGAATCTCATTTAGCATCAGGGGTTCTTCTGGGTTATCTCTCTGACGCTGTTGACATGTCTTGCATCTTTTGACATAAGTTGTAATATCTTCATTCATTCCCGACCAGTAGACGTTCTATCTGGCTCTACCTAGTGAATGTTGTATTCCAATATGACCAAGATGTATTGCTTTTAAAGTTATTTCCTTTAACTTGGTTGGAATTACTATCCGATCTCCTCTGAAGAGTATATTTTCATAAACTGCAAATTCGTCTCTAAAAGTCCAATATTTTTTCAAAACATCTGGTACTTGATCCCTTTTTTCAGGCCATCCCTCCTTTATGGTTTTCATCAGTATCCTCAATTCTTCATCTTCTTTCAGAGCTTGCAATAATTCAGAGGTTTTGGCTTCAGTCATCGGAACCACCATGTGAATCTCCATCTGTAGTTCTGGTATATCCACATCAGCGCTGATACTGCAATCACGGCTTAATGTATCGGCAATGAACATTTCCGATCCTTTCTTGTATATTATTTCTGGGCGGTACGGCATTATATCGAACATCATTCTTTGCAATCTTGGAGGTGCAAGATGCAAGGGTTTCTTTGCTATAGACACCAACGGCTTATGATCAGTCTCCACTGTAAGCTTTCTGCAACCCCAGACATATTGGTGGAATCTTAAACATCCAAATTTAATTGCAAAAGCTTCTTTCTCGATTTGCGAATAGTTCTGTTGAGTCTTGTCGAGGGCTTTAGCTGCATACGCTACAGGACGACCTTCTTGCATTATGACTGCTCCTACTGAATGTTTGCTCGAATCCGCTGACAAAGTGATCGGCAAATTTACATCAAAATACTTCAAAACTGGTAGATCTTTTAGCACTTCCTTCAGCTTGATGAACGCTTCTTGCTGTTTATTTTCCCAGATCCACTCTACGTCTTTTTTGCAAAGTTCTCTCAGAGGTAGAGTTATCTCCGACAGGTTTGGAACAAACTTGGCTAAGTAGGTAACCATCCCAAGAAAACGCTGTAGAGACGTCACATCCTCAGGAACCTTTAAGTTAGAAATGGCTTCGATCTTGCACGGATCAGCTTTCAGTCCATCATCTGTAATTATGTGTCCTAAGAACTTCACGCTGTTTTGCGAGAAGACACACTTTGATTTATTTAGGGTTAGTCCCGAATCATCAAGGATCTTCAAAACTTGGTTAGTCAGCCTCTCTAATTTCTCTTTTGTTGGTGCGTGGATAAAAATATCGTCCATGGCACATTCAACACCTTCTACTCCACTTAAAAGCTGTTCCATAATTTGTTGAAACACTTCAGGAGCAGATGCCAGACCCATTGGCATTCTGAGGTACGAGAATCTACCCCATGGCGTTGCCATCGTTAAATATTTACTCGTTCGTTTCGTAACATGAATCTGCCAGAATCCCTTCTTACAGTCTAGTACTGTGAAAACTTTTGATCCTTTTATTCTTGCGGCAATTTCCTCCAAAGATTTTAATGGATAATGCCTTCTTTTTAGATTTTTGTTTAGACTGGAAGGATCCATACACACTCTTATCTTTCCATTACGATGTACCACGACCATCGGCGATACTGCAGGAGTAGGCTCACTTATCGGCTCGATTATGCCCATCTTCTGCATTCTGTCTATTTCTTCCTTCACTTTTTCTCTAATAGAATGAGGAATTCTTCGTGCCGGAAATATTTGAAGTTTTGGATCATCGACTAAATCCAACTCATATACAAAATTCTTTAGGCAACCAATACTGTCATTTCCAGAACTTGACCTTATCAAACTATCGGTCAAACCTACACTGGAAATTCGCTTCAGCAGATCCATCATCACGCAGGAGTCTTTTCCCAACACTGGCTGCAACATTTCTTCAGTCACTATGAATCTAACATGGTGAATTTTACCTTTAATTCTCAATTCTGCAAAAACTTCACCAGCTACTTTTGTTTTGTGGTTAGTGAAAGATACTAGGGATTTTACTTTAGAGGGAACTATGTTCAAGTCAGCCTTTCTAGCTAAAGAACGAGACAAAACATTGCACTGAGCTCCAGTGTCTAACTTAAATTTCACTTTATAGCGATTGTTAAATTCCCCTATTTCATACCAATCCACAGATTCCCGATCTTGTGAAATACTACTAATGTTAAAGTTATACTCGTCAGGATTAAAACTTTCCTCCACTGACTCTTTCTTATTTATTGTAGACACGAACTTTTTGTGCGACTTGCAACAAATCATTCCCGGGTTTCGGCACCATGTAATAATATAGCTCCAGACTTGACAATCTTAAGAACTTTATTAATGACAATCCAGGTGTAAGAGAAAGATATAAAACATAAGAACACAGCAGCACAATATTTAAAAACTACTGAACGGTTATTGTTACAGTTAAATCGTTATCATAGTTTAGTTTATCTAATTACAGAATCACTAGTACAGATTCACTAGTGCACGTTTCAGCCATCATATATTACATACATATATTACATAAATGGTTATTTATATTGAAATTGAAAGCCTCATGATTAAATCGCTCTAAAAGAAAGATTTCAAATCATTGCACTCCACCAAAATAAACCTACGGTAAGTGACCAAATCGAAAAGACACGTTTTCACGTCCAGGCCCATAAACACAAGATCATTTTTCACACCGCCGGGATCTTTAACAAGGCGGGATATAAATGGAAACCCACCATCCCCCGTTACATATTCCAAAGCAAAAGCAAAAAATAGCCTGTCCGTGCGTGACACTCCAACTTTATTCTCTTTGTTTCATCATCATCCTCACGCTCTGAAATCCTCCCCACTTATCCTCGACCTTAAACGTAAAACGAAAAAGTCAACCGCTGGCATCCCCAGAACTCACGACGAGAAAAAAAGGTCTTCTTCAGGAGGAAGTGGACACTAACTGTTGTTGAGTTTTATTATTACTGCAGATAACGTTCGACAGGACATCCTCCCACTTTCGTACACCCACGTTGGCACATTTGTCCCCCCCCGTCGAAGACATGTGCTTGCGTTGAAAAATTTTGTTTGTTTAGTTCCACTTTCCCACGAGACGCTTGCACGGGTCATTTGTAGTGCAGACGTGAAATCGAGGAATTTAAGTCGCAAAAAAAGGAAATTCTAGATTTGTTCATTAAGTTGTGTTTTGTTTGTTTCGTACAGCATGGGTGGCCCCTCTACGGCGTGAAAAAAAGTTCTCGAGTTATTTTAGGCTCAAATTGGGAGGGGAAGTTGATGAAAGATAATGCCTCTGTTTATTTATTTGAAAATGAAACTAAAGAGAAATCGAGTGTTATCTGATTTGATAAATATCAATGATGATACCATGTGATTCAGCCTAAAATAACTCCGACCTCAATTGGTTCTTTCGTTGTCGGTGATTTAGCCCTTTATGCCCCAAATTATTTTCCTCATCCTCATCCAAAATAAGTCAAGTTTACGTAACTGCAACAATAAGTAAACTAAATTTGGCCTTACAAGACGAAAATTGGACGAATTTGGAACATTGGTAAGTGAGACTTACAAGTCCCGTTGGGACGTAAAGGGTTAAATGAATGAATCCTCTAAATTTAAATGGATATTAAAATTCCGATTATATCTATCGTTTAATTGTCCTTAAATTTGTGAAAACAACAGATACCGTTCATACAATACTTCGGAATAGGGCTGGATGAATATAGGATAAATAACGGAGGTATGAATTTTAAAAACAAAAGCTACTAAAGTACCAGGGCAATTCCACCGGTAACTGACTTAGTATTTTGTAATTTTCTTCCCAAAAATAAATTATAAAAGAACATTTTCCACCCAGTTTAGTGCTTTCTTGTTAGCTAAATCTAATGACAAACTTAAATTTTCAAAAAATATTTTTATTTATTTTTGAAAAATTTTAAACAACATCTGTTTGCATCTGTTTAAACAACATTTTAAACAACATCTCAACATGCAATCTGTTTTGAGTTTTAAATATTTGGGTTTGTATATTGATGCTAATCTAAAATGGAAAACTCATATCAACGAACTGGGAAAAAGGTTGCGTTTTGTTTTGATGAAAATTTACCACCTTAAAAATAAGATTGGTTTATCATTTTTAAAAACCTTATATTTTGCATGGTTTTATTCATTATTTAATTACGGTGCTATCGTCTGGGGTGGTAAATATAAATCCAATCTCCTACCCATAATCTCAATCCAAAACAAAATGTTTAAAATTCTTAATCCGCAACCCTATCCAAATAACTTTAGAACCCTTAAATTACTTCCAATTCGACACAATGCATATTTCCGTATCATACTTCACCTTTTTCGACATAAATCTTTGTGTAACTTACGGAATAGACTTTACAATACTAGATCAACTGAAAGTTTTCAGATCCCAAAATTTTCCAAAGATATAGATTCTAAAAGTTTCTATTATCTTGCACCTAAATTATATAACAGTTTACCTCTAAATTTAATTACTATTAATAAATGCTCTACTTTTAAAAGAAATTTATTTAACTTCTTAATTAATATCGACGATCCGGATTTATATTTTTCTCTCAATTGAAGCAAACTATTTCTAATAACATTTTTTCCAGCTTATTGCCATTATTTATTTATACATTTCTAAAGTTGTTTTAATTTCTTTTTGTATTTGATGTAAATTTATTCTATGTCGCCTGAACGGGATTTATCAATTTTCCCCTTGGCGACAAATGTATTTTTTCTCTTGTGTTCTGTAAATATTTTTTGCGTAGTAAATAAACTTATTATTTAATTTAAAACAACATGGTAACTGACTGACATTTACACTGGTGTTCAAAATTAAGAGAATTTGCACATTTTTTCGATTTCTCCAGATCTACTGGATAGATTTTGATGAAATTTGGTATGAACATAGGTTGTATATGTATTACATAGGTTGACGAATTAAATAATCATTCAAAAATTGTAATACACACGCATGTGCAGAAATAATAACCGCCAGAGTTGAAAGGTATGAAATAGCGGTTCCAGAATAGAGCAAAATAGTGGGTTTATAATGGGTATGACACCCTCTCACTATCATGCATGCCTCCTTGAGTGATTTTATTGCGTGAATAAGGCAGATTATAAAATTTCCTGTTCATTAAGCCTAATTTCTCAGAAACTCCGTTTTGGGGCTCTGAAGGGTATGTGGAGGGGGTAGAGAGATGCAATTGCCTTATATAGAGTCCCTCATATACTTTCCCTAAAAGGACGAAGTCTTTAAATCTGGCTGCCCATTCCATATGGCGAATATCTTCCGTTTTAAAGAAAATTTCTAACCTGATGAGCTCCATTAAGTGAAGGATTTCTATCGATTGAAAAGAAATTACGACCGACAGAACCCCCAAAAGGTGAACAAAGGTCTCCAAGATATCAACACATTACCTGAAACTGTCAATGTTCATCTTTCAAAAGCAGGGAGGGATCTCTGCAACTTGTCAAAAATATGCAAAAAATTGTCTTCAATAAGGGAATATTCAAAGGGTGAATATTTTCCTCTCTGTTAGGTCTCAAATCAATGAGGAAGTTGCATGATTTTTTTATATTTTTTTAATCGATTCCTCTTGCAAAAATAAGCAACTACCCAAAATTTGAGGCCGATCGAGAAATTTTTTGACTGTCAAAAAAATTAACAAAAATCCCTTTTTAAAAGCGCGCGAAAACGCCAAGAGTTTGGATGTGACGTCATCTTATACTAAACATTGTTGTAAAGCAATGGAGTTGATGGTATTATTGTTGACGTCATCTTATAGTTTAAACAATAAACGTTTTCAGTCACGTGTTTTTTTCTCGACTTTTAAATTAAAATATTTAATTACCTGTATATTTTTTTTGAAAAACTGACTAGATATTTCATTTTACCATACAAAAAACCATACGGAACACTTGTTTGTTTTTGAAAATCTGACACATGCAACTTCCTTATTAAACCCTTGATTCTCGATGCAATCTCATGTGGAAAGAACCAGAATGCTCTGTTAGTCCTTTAATGTAGGAGAAACTGACCATTTTGGAATCGGAGATTTGGTGCTCTTTGTAGGAATGTTGTTAAGTCTATGCCAACCCTCCTACATCTTTCAAAAGGAGAAAATCATGGTTGAAGGTATTGTGTTGATATCTTGGAGACATTTAGTCACCTTTTAGGGGGTTCTATCGGTCTTAATTTCTTTTCAATCGATAGAAATCCTTCACTCAATGGAGCTCTTCAGGTTATCAATTTTCATTAAAACGGAAGATATTCGCCATATGAAATAGGCAGCCAGATTCAAAGACATCGCCCCTTTAGAGGAGGTATGAGGGACTCTATATAAGGCAATTGCATCTTGCTACCCCCTCCACATACCCTTCAGAGCCCCAAAACGGAGTTTCTGAGAAATTAGGCTTAATGAACAGGAAATTTTATAATCTGCCTTATTCACGCAATAAAATCACTCAAGGAGGCATGCATGATAGTGAGAGGGTGTCATACCCCTTATAAACCCACTATTTTGCTCTATTCTGGAACCGCTATTTCATACCTTTCAACTCTGGCGGTTATTATTTCTGCACATGCGTGTGTATTACAATTTTTGAATGATTATTTAATTCGTCAACCTATGTAATACATATACAACCTATGTTCATACCAAATTTCATCAAAATCTATCCAGTAGATCTGGAGAAATCGAAAAAATGTGCAAATTCTCTTAATTTTGAACACCAGTGTATTAGTCCACTGAAAATAGCGAAAAAAAGGGTCGAACCTCGGACAAATTGCAATAAAAGGTTTCTCAACGGTTTTCACTTAGGAATGACCTCAATAATAACATACTAAAAATCGGCCAAAATCGGCCGGGGGGAAGTTTGATTTTTTTTAAATTTTTAAAAAATGGCCGAAAAAATATTTCAAAAAATCAAATTATAAAAATAGAGACTTATGATACATGTTTATAGGCTATTTTTCAGTGCTGAATACAAATATACCATTTAAATTTTTAAAAATTTAAATTTTCAATTTTTAAAAATTAATTCAAAATTTGGAAAGTCGAAAAAATTAAAACATCGCTCAAAACCACAAAATAATTGCAAAAGAAATAATTTAAACGGTTTTCAATTAGAAATGACTTAAATAATAACATACTAAAGATGGAAGAAAATCGGACAATAAAAAGTTTAATTTTTTTCAAATTTTCAATTTTTTTGGCCTCAAAAATCGACTTTTTTAAAAATTCTGGTTAAAAACGTTTGAGGCATTTACCAAGGTCATTTTTCCATGGATGTTGTAGGTATATACCTCTATAACATAAAAAAACCACAATTGATGATTAAATCATTAGTTAATTAATTAATTTATAAAAATTAACGTTGTAAATACAGGTAAAATCTTTCAATCAAGTAATAAGGAAAATATTTAGACAATATTTGGTAATAAATCATTTTAAAAATAATTAAATTGAAAAAGGAAAAAATATCTTTCAAAAAATTAAAATTTTAAATTAATTTAAAAAATTTAAATTTTTTAAAATTTTTAAATTTTGTAGTATATGCATGTGATACATGTCTCTAGGCTATATTTTAGTGCTGATTACGAATATCAAGCCAAATTTTCAATAAAATTTAAATTAACGGTGGAAAAATTGAAGCATAAAAACAAAATTATTGAGAAAAATGCTTCAATTTTTCAACAGTTAATTTAAATTTTATTGAAAAGTTGGCATGATATTCGTAAACAGTACTAAAATATAGCCTAGAGACATGTATCACATGCATATACTACAAAATTTAAAAATTTTAAAAAATTTAAATTTTTTAAATTAATTTAAAATTTTAATTTTTTGAAAGATATTTTTTCCTTTTTCAATTTAATTATTTTTAAAATGATTTATTACCAAATATTGTCTAAATATTTTCCTTATTACGTGATTGAAAGATTTTACCTGTATTTACAACGTTAATTTTTATAAATTAATTAATTAACAAATGATTTAATCACCAATTGTGGCTTTTTTATGTTATAGAGGTATATACCTACAACATCCATGGAAAAATGACCTTGGTAAATGCCTCAAACGTTTTTAACCAGAATTTTTAAAAAGGTCGATTTTTGAGGCCAAAAAAATTGAAAATTTGAAAAAAATTAAACTTTTTATTGTCCGATTTTCTTCCATTTTTAGTATGTTATTATTTAAGTCATTTCTAATTGAAAACCGTTTAATTTATTTCTTTTGTAATTATTTTGTGGTTTTGAGCGATGTTTTAATTTTTTCGACTTTCCAAATTTTGAATTAATTTTTAAAAATTGAAACTTTAAATTTTTTAAAATTTAAATGGTATATTCGTATTCAGCACTGAAAAATAGCCTATAAACATGTATCATAAGTCTCTATTTTTATAATTTGATTTTTTGAAATATTTTTTCGGCCATTTTTTAAAAATTAAAAAAAATTAAACTTCCCCCCGGCCGATTTTGGCCGATTTTTAGTATGTTATTATTGAGGTCATTCCTAAGTGAAAACCGTTGAGAAACCTTTTATTGCAATTTGTCCGAGGTTCAACTCTATTTTCAGTGGACAATATGAAACATTTAGGTCAGTCAGTTACCATGTTGTTTAAATTAAAAAAACATATTTGAAAAATTTAACGGACTATATTTGGCCACGCCCATATTAATCACGTGATCGGGAAAAACAAACTCCCTATTAAATAATAGCTCCCTATCATCATATCTCACTACAAGCTATCTCTGTGGTAACCAATTGCAAAAAAACTTGACGTCAAGACGGATATAGTCCATTGTGCCATTAGATATAGCTAACAAGAAAGCACTTAACTGGGAGGAAATTTTTTTTTCATTATTTATTTTTGGGAAGAAAAAGACAAAATACTAAATGTTTTACTTGAAAAAATGTCCGTCCCCGTGTGGAATTGCCCACCAATCAAATATGTTCGACAAGTTATTTTTCTACTACATTCTTCCTTTAGGTTAGATTTTAACCCCTAACAGGGAAGGTGAAAAAAATTGAATTTCCAAAAAATGGAATAGAAGGGGAATTTCCATACAGTCGCATTTTTCAACATGCTGATAAGTAGGGGTAGGTCACGAAAAGTGAAGCTAGCGGAAGAATCCATTCAATCCAAGCGTGTGGAGGGGAGGAAAGGAAAGTGATGCGGAGTCTGGGAGACCCACGTCCCCTGTTACGGGAACTCCTACTTATTTGTGAAATGAAATTAATTTTTTATTAGAGTTACTTTAAGGGTCAACACAAAATATTTTGTAATCATAAATTGAATCGTCAGTTTGAAGAAGGGAATAAGTCCAAAAAATGACAAATTGACTTTTTGTGCTCAAAACAATCTCCAAGCTTTGCTCTACACATGGCTGAAAAGAGGGGGAAATAACTAACCCCTATATTGAGATATTGCCCCTTGAAGTTGTGAAATCGATGTTCATTCAATAAATTTTTAAGCAATTTGGAATTAAAGTTAATTTGTCTTTCTTTTCATATTCTTTGTGCTGTAAACTAAGTTAAAATAAAATTTTCTCTTAATTTCAATTTTTTTCAAACTTTTTTTTACGCAGGGAATGTTTGACTTCATTCATATTTACTCAATCCATTGATACTGCTTTAATAACTCAGTTTCACTATAATTTAGAATTTTATTTGTTTTATTCTTTTTATTTCACCCTTTAGTGGTGTAAACTAAGGAGAAATATAATTTAAATGTGAATTTAGGGTTTTTTAAAGACTTCATCATCACAATCATCAGAAAAATTTCATAAGGTGGAAGAAGGGAATAAGTCCATCAACTTATTTTGACTGTTAAATATATTTGAATATACTTATATTTGTTTCGATGATTGCTCTGTTTTCTAAATATGGTTTTGAACTTCCAGTAAAAATTTGGTGATTACAATGAAAATTCCATAACTTGCACAGTTTTTTTCGATTTTTTCAAAACTGGAATTTTGGACTTATTCCCTTCTCCCAACTGACGATTCAATTATAGTTTATTATTTTTTCCTTATTTGTGTTTTTCTTAGCTCGTTATACAGTCCCCCCCCTTTACCTACTACACGGGAAAAAACTAGAATATGTGTAATTTTATCATCGAAGTAAATAGAGTAAAATCAAAGGCATGGATGTCGTAATTGATTTACTAATTGGGGGCAACGAGTTCATTTGCAATTTTCCCTCAATTACTCTACATTCAAGTCCACCATCGACAAATCTAAAACCTTGAAAGGAATAGTTTCAAGACTAACATGCAATCAGTTCTCTTCGGGAGCCTTAATTTCCTTTCGGTTAAATACCCCAATACTCCAAGTTCCAAGGTTAGTAATAAGGCATTACGAAACGGGGTTGACAGGAGTGGCATGAGGCTTTGTAAAGCCTCATAGGAGCGTGACTACACATCCTTATTTAGGAAGTGTCAACACGACAGACAGACAATGTGTTTCCTCTGTACTGAAAGAAATTGGATGAACACAACACCGTATTCTGGAAACAAAGGTCTTTTATGCAAAAGTGGTTGTGGAAAATTTCAAAGGTTTATGAAATTTCGTTTCGGTGAGAGAAATGTTAGACGTAAACATAAACATTTTGAAAACTTTAAAAATAATGAATTTAAGTGTTTGATTGCTAGATTTTTCTCTTACAGCGACTGGCCTCCAACGTTTTGTTAAAAGCAGCTTGATAATGTTGCTAGGTTTATTGAAAATTATCCCAGAAAAATTAGTGTACTCATATGTTCAAACTTATAGGGCAATGTTTAAATGATATAAATAATAGTAAAACAGACAAATGAAGATAAAACATCAAATTCATTCATCAAGTATTTGAAATTCAGATTCTGTTCATCAATTTTGAAGATATTGATATTGATAAAAAATTAAGAGGAAAACTTTTATTTGGAATCAAAACTTTATATAGTTTTAAAATTTATTAGGATAAAGATATACAAACCCCAGAAATTAACACAGTCCCCTGATTCTATCTCATTTATGATACTTATAATCTAATCATAAATCAATATTATCCAACAGAAATATTCCAAATACTGATCAGGATAATAACACATGTGCAGGTGCATCACTTAGATTTTACATTACTCTTCATTACTTTTATTTTTCCTCCATCAACAGGATTAAATATACAGGGTGTCCCATAAATGCTGGGTCACCAATGGGGAGCTAAAAATGGAGGGACACCCAAAAAAAGTTATTGAAAATTCAACTTGTAGAAGAACTACTATAGGTAAAAATTAAATTATGGTATCAAATTTTGTGGTTTAATGTGATCTTTAAAATTTAGTGAGGAGTTTTCACTTTAAAATTTTTTTTTATTATGAAAAAAAATTAAAAAAAACATCTTCCAAAACTTTATTTTTATTTAGAAATCCTTTCTTTTGATTTCAGAATCGGAAAGAGCATAGTCGAAAACCATAAGGTCCTAAGTTTGACTCAAATACCATCAATACGCTTGAGAGCTTGTTAAAGTTTTTTTGAGTGCGAAAACAGCTCCAGAAAACGAACGTTTAGGGAGAATCTACAAGCTAATGATAGATAGATTTTTTTCGTTCCCTTTCACATATAGAATTACTGTTTCTCTCCAATGGATAATCTCTAATACTTCCGATACCACCTATTCCCCATATCACCTCTTCAAAGTTGGAAGGTTTTTTTTTCGGTAAAAACACCCTTCAGTCCCCACACAGGGCCCCTAGCACACCCACACTCTGACGCGGGGAGAAAAGAACATTGACTTTTTTTCTAGATTGTCGATCGATGTGTAAATAGGTCCTCATCACATTTCCGATAGCGTGTCCCTCATGAGCGGATTTTTTTTTCTTATCGCAAGAGCAACAGGACTACAATGGCGGGTTGAGTCAGTGGTTCTGAATCATGGACCGAATGAATGAATCGGTGTTTGGTTTTTGTGGGATGGATAATGTCCTGTGCGGGTCGAAGTACTTTTGGTGACATTTTGTCACGCCAAATTACTGTTGCTGCCTTTGTTTTTATAACTTAACAAGAAAATATATATATCAGTTAAACATGCATTAAAATATTTTACTTTTATTATTACATGTATTGTTTTTTATCAGGGTTGGAAAAAACATGTTTTTAATAAAAAACAAAAAACATGTTTTATTTGTTTTAAACATGTTTTTTTTGTTTAAAACGTTTTATTTGTTTTTTTACCCTCGACAAAGAAATGCTAAAAAACCTATTATTTTTAAAAATTTAAATTTGATTTTTCAAGTTGAAATTTGATTAATGAAACTATGCTACAACCAGTAGCATTGAAATGCTACAACCAGTTCGTTCATTGAAATGATTTTTTTAAGTTTTCTTCACAGCATCGTGTTTTTTTATCAAGTAATGTACGACCTATGTCATGGCTATTTGGTGGTTTGCACCCAATGGTGAATTTGTTGCCAAAATAAAGGGAGCAACTTGCTAAAAATTACATGTGTTTTAAGCAAGGTTTTTTTGCTTTGTTTTAAACGTGTTTAAAACGAGGGTTTTAAACAAAGTGTTTTAAACGTAACAACCCTGTTTTTATGCCCCATAAGTTTCATTAGACAAGAGAATTAAGAATCGGAATGGAAAAGTTGAGAACATTTTTTTATACATTTAAATAGTAAGTTGTTTGACTAAGTATACTTGTAAATTAGAGATTACATAGGCTACCCCCAAGAAATTCAGAAGCTAAAATAAAAATTTTCCAGTTACTTTTAAAGGTAATTTTAAGTTTTATGAAGACTTTAAATAAAATGGCATACTGAAAAAAGAAAAGGACAAATAATAAATGAATAGCAATTTCAGTGACTTAATTAATTATTATAATGACACGCATCTGATGTTTTTATCAATTGCAGTAAAAGTAAAAGATATTGAAGTTTAAACAAAGAAGATTTTACATTTAACACATTCATTCTTATGGGAATTATTCTTTTTTAAATTCATTCATAAAAAAGAAAACTTGAATTTTTCAGCGAAAAATTTCAGTAAAAATGCGATGGTTAAAAATTTTTCAGGATCAACTGAAATACAATTTTTTTTCTTGTGCAATAATATTGAATCTAATTGAAATTCATGATAAAAGAGAGAACTTTTCCGAAGAGATATTTTTCCTGGTTTATCAAAAAACTTAACAACCCTGCGCCAGATTTAAATGAGAGTCGAATTTCACAATAAACGTATTTAGTAAATAGTTTCCGGTATTCTTCAATGCAGTAAATTTCATCACTTAATTATACACGCTTTTCATGATGGGTGCCTTTACTTAACGCCCTATCTATGTAATTATGGTTGTAACAGGTGTATTCTTCTTTGGGAGAGAGCCAAGACGGTCTTCCAAATGAGGGAAGAAAAGGTTCTAAAAAGAAGTTTCTGGAAGAAAAATTAACTGGCACGATTTCTTCACGTTCCGGTTGAATTCTCCAGAAATTAAGGATTTGTTTTAAGCGTAGTTTATGTATTGAAGAGTTGATCATAACTTCTAAATTCATGTACTTATGCATCCGATAATTTGCCATAGACTTTTCAATTTAAAAACGTAATAATCTTTATGGGAGTAAAACTTTTTACTGAAATTTAATATTAACCAATCGTGATGTTATGCACTTTTTAAAATCTTTCCTACTACATTGTCCTATAATAAAGGGTTTTTCACAAAAAGAAAGAAATTCACCAAGAGTATAGAAAAATTAGTTTAATAGGATTTGTTTGGTATGATCCGTACGTAAATTAACCATTAAATTATTTAACATTTATCACGTATTACGTGTCTATTTTTCCAAAATTTACAATTAAAATATAATTTGATGTATATGCTATATAAGCCGACCCCGTGGATTGTTTCTATTCAAATAATTTCTTCACATTTTAAAACTACACACTGATCAAATCTTAACTAATTATTTGAGGAAAAATTTTGTTTTCAAGCATAGTTTTACCTTTTACATCTTGTATATTGAATGAGAAATGTTATTACCTTATAATTATTTTATAAATTTCATCATTTTTAAGGAGATTTTATCACACTTTTTAACAATCAGTTTCTAAGCATTGTGATTTTCAGAATACCCAGCTATTCATTATTTGAAAGTAATCCCACTTCGATTTCCCACTTCGAAATCCCTCCCAAGTTCGATAATTTCTGACCTATACGACGAAATATTGCTCATCATCAACTTTCTCAGCCCATCCATAACTATCAACAGATGATCTTCCAGGCGATCCTCTTCATAATGCTATTAACTCCCTTCAGTCACACACAGTCACGCAAAAAAAAGTCACAAAAATTCTCCTGACTAATGCAGTTCCACTGCTCTCCTTATCACGAGTCAGTCACCACCTACATTAATCCCAACAACTGAGTTTGATTTCCGCAACCATCGTCCAAGACCGATGAATCCTTTTTTTTTTAGCCGTCGGCAGCTTTGTTGTGCGTTAGGTGGGAAAACTCTCTTGGTTGGGACCGTCCCAAGTGTCACAGTGACAGACTGGGAGCAGCATCAGTAAGAACATCAGGCATCCCCGGCAGAAGGATGCTCTCGTAGTCGCCCAAAGCATGCGGAATCAAAAAATAGAAGCCAACATTCCGCTTACGGAAGCGTTAATTCTCTGGGTTAATGGGATTGGTGCGTGAAGGAAAAGGCCGTAAAATTGAAACGATCGCTTGTCAATTGGCTCATCAATAGATTGGGTTAGTTATGACAGATACATTTCAGTGAATGTTGAATGATGATACTGAATGTTAATAAGAGCATAAAATACTCAAATAGGGAAAGACGATATTAGTATCATTTGTTCTCGTCTATGAGGGGAGTTGAAACATTCTACGGATGGTACGGGGGGAAATTGGAGTGGTTGATGGGATATCTAGAAGAAGGGGCGCTCTAAGTATTTTTCTTGAGAAATATTTGTAGTGACCCGGCAAGAATCGTACAATCATAACATTGTTTTTTTTCATCTTTAAAGATTTATTACGTTGACTGTTTTAAAATTAGTTTTCTTCGATTATTATTAAAGAGATGAAAACAATTTTGTGTATATTTTCATTCATACTTGCTTGAAGTTGTTAAATAGATAAACTTTTAAAATTAGTAACTATGTAACTATTGTTACATTTAAAAATTGCGAAAAAAATTCCTCAAAACTATTTTGAGAACTAAAAAGAGAACTTAATTATTACTTCTAACATTTTAAAATGAAGTTTTCTTACAATCATTTGACTTTAATGCCCTTTTTAATTTAATATTGAATATTATACAGTCGGTACATATCAGTGATCGAACACCTAAGTCACTTTCAAAGTGACACAGTTTAAAGTCAATAATCCTTTTTAATAAATCTGAAACTAACAAGTACTTTTTAATTAAATTTAATTACGCGATTCTATTAAGTATCGAAACAAAAATTAAGTACACAAATTTTATTTGAACCACTAAATAGGTTAGGGTTTATGTTCATTAAAAGTTTTAGGATTGTAAAACGAAATCATTTTTTTGGCAAAAAAGACAACGGTTTAGAGTGCAATTAAAAAAACCTACAGTTGAAAAAAAAGACATTCTAAAACAAAGGTTGAAACACATCTACAAAAGACCAGAGAAACAATAGTGGAAGAAACATTTTTAGTTCCTTCTTTTAATGAGTAATGACTGATATAGTAAAACTGAAGGCATGTCCTTACGTCAAAGCCCTACTTAAGAAGCCAATGAATGGGAATAAACCTTCCGAAGGTCTGCCTTGTGCTGTGAATGGCCGCAGCAAACGCTGTAAATTCATAATGCGAGATTGCCATTTGCGTAATGCCGGTCTGAAATGACTTTAATGCACTTAGAATGCTTGCCTAAACAAGTCACAACCTTGAACTTTATCCACAACCATTGTTTGGAACTCGGCATACCCAATTAGGTATTTTGAGTTCGTTTAAAAAGTGAATTAGGTTACATCATTCAGTTATGCTTTACTTTCTCGTACGTCAGACATCCATTTGATCCTAATGATTTTCTGCATAACATTGAAATTATCCCGTGAGTAAGTGAAATTTATGAATTTCTAGATACCTTGAAGATGAATCATGAATCGTTTTTAAATGAAAGTCATTAAAGTAGGTTCTAAAGATATTAAGTTATCGGTTTTATAAAAGGTCCAGAACATTTATTACCTAATCATCAGTATAATAAATCATTTCAATTAAAAAAATTAAAAGTAAAAAAAACTCCATTGCTTGAATTCTGTGCGATTCATTTTTAAACGTAGAGGAGTCAAACCAATTCAATTATGACTAACACTTTATTTGAGTAATTTATAAACTCTTTTGATTAGATACTTTTATAATGTTATACATAAATCATAAGTTAGAAGTTGAATATAAAAACGGGAGGAAAACGTCAGAAAAATTAAGAATTACACAATTTTCTAAAAAATTTATATAATTTTAGTGAATTGAAATTTTTTTTGAGCTTATCCCGAAAAACAATCTCTTTACAGAATAGACTAACAGAAAAACAGAGTAGCGATTGAAAAATCTAAGGAATTTGTTCACGTTCACCTTTAAAAAAATAGGGAGGCTGTTGTGCCAAAGAGAGATTCAGCAATAAATTTATAAATAAAATTTGAGAAATAGTAAAGAAATTTAATGTCCAATAATTAAGTATGGGATAAGCAACAATATAAGAAATGCAAAGCTGAACTTGCACTGATGATCATATCAAAAATAACTTGCAGAGAATTATTAAATGAATTTTCATAAACATTGCCCTTCAAAAGCCAAAAAAGTATTTTTACTTGATCGCGCAATCATATATATATTTTTGAATCGTTATCTGCGTTCTTCATTTACTGAAATTCTTTATGGGTCAAGAAGTCACCAATCAATAATATTTCATTAACTGGACTTTACTTCCACATGCTCTTATGATTTTATTAAACCACATTTGGGGCCCGAGATATTAAAATATAATTCCCAAGGAATTATTAGTTTTCAACCTCTGAGCTATAAAAATTCCGATGGATATATACCTTCTCTCGGAGTTTAAACTTGAAAATTTGAACGATTCAGCCAAAGTTTGGGAAGAAGATAGCAATGATACTTCAGATGACTATAAAATGAAGAGGTCAAGACAGTTCATTACTGATTTTATTACTCTGGATATATTATAGGACGTAAACTAAGAAAAGGTCGTAAACGTTATTATAAACTGCGTTCGGTTTCGAGGCACATTTTAGATTGTGTTGATAAAAAAAATACAGGAAAGTAGATGAATCATTCCTTTATGATGTTTTTAATGAATATGTTTCATACAGTATTAAATAAATGAATGTAATGAATAAATTGTAAATCAAAACGTTTTAAATTTTTTATTATAATCACTGAAAAAATAAGTATTAGTGTATTAAATTTTTTAAAATATGGTTTACCATGTAAAAGTAAATTTATGTACTGTAAAATCCCGTTATAACGAACTTCACGGGACAGTAAAATTTCTTCGTTGTAACGAAAATTACGTTGTAACTGTAGAACTGTACTATCGCTAAGTCGAATAAAAACGGTATCGTTGTATCGGTATTCGTTGTAACGGAATTTCACTGTAAATACAATTTTAGTTGTATAGTAAATTTTATGAAATTTTTATTTTTATGAAAGGCAATTTGGTTTGTAACAGTTGTACAAAGTGTCCAGTAGGGTGTATCGAAAAAAACTTTTTTTCGATTTTGATGACGTAATAGTGCGGAAAAGTTGTCTAAGGTGCCAGAGAGTACCTGTGAATTTTTTCAGAACTTTTGGATAATTTCTTAAGGTGCCACATTGGCCCTGAAGTTCCCCATGTTAATCCAATGGGGCGCGCCGCCAAGAAGGCCGAAAATCGGTTTTTCGCCCCTCATTTCTACCCTAATCACACGACGAATGTCTCGTCTCGAGTTATGGACTCTATATGATGTATGCTACCCGAAAAAACTTGAATAATAACTTAAATCTCTAAATTATGTTGATTGTGGGCTCTGATTTGAACGAGGAAATACGCGATTTTCGACAAAATTTGAGCATACAAAAAAACGTAATATAGATATTTAGGCTATTATTCAAGTTTTGTCGGATAGATCATATAGAGTCCATAACTCGAGACGAGACATTCGTCTTGTGATTAGGGTAGAAATGAGGGGCGAAAAACCGATTTTCGGCCTTTTTGGCGGCGCGCCCCATTGGATTAACATGGGGAACTTCAGGGCCAATGTGGCACCTTAAGAAATTATCCAAAAATTCTGAAAAAATTCACAGGTACTCTCTGGCACCTTAGAAAAATTTTCCGCACTATTACGTCATCAAAATCGAAAAAAGTTTTTTCGATACACCCTAGTGTCCAGTCTTAACCCTTATCATAGCCTTTACTCCAGAACGCGTGGAACTATTTTCCTCACCGTGGGAAAATTTCGCATATTAAAACGTGGAAAATGAAAATTTCTCAATTTTGGGTTATAAGAAGGGTTTTAGGAGGCAAAAATTGGGGAATTCTACTGAAGTTGAGAGCGTGTTTTTGGGGGTTCTATTTGAGGTATTTCTTTGCACAAGGTGTCTTTTCGTACTAAATCGATGCTGTTCTACAACTTTGTAACTCATATATTTCTCGTATATCTAATAGTTTTTGAGATAGGCATACTAATTTCTAAATTTTCCGCTAGGGAGCGTTAAAAGCGGGGTCATCGGAAAGAGTATAGTTGTTTTACTAGGGGTAGGGCACCCCGTTTAGGGAAGTAACTCAAAGAGTTCTGGAGTAAAGGAAAGTCTGTATAAGTGAAACAAGAATTTACAAGGCAAACATAACGGAAAAAAAGTTTATAGCGAGAAAAATTAAAAATTTTCATACGAAAAAACCATAAAAATTTTATTTATACAGATGACAGTACTTATAACATTAAATTCCATTGCTGTAAGAACCTTTTCTAGATTTTCAATTTTTTTCTAATTATACATAAGGAAAAGGATATAAAGAGCTTATAAATTGTCATACTGGACTGCTAAAAAGAATAATTTACTTTTGTTAGAATAATTTCCACAAAACAACCTCAAACCTGCAGTGCCTTACTTTTCTTATGTGGGACCAATGCCATACACGAGGGCTACAATTTAATGTTAATGGACTCCACAGAACGACAGTGTTGTTTTATTTGTGTCAGTCGGTGGCACTATTTCGGTTCCCAGTTCGCTCTATTTCGGTTTTAGACATGAAAAAGTAGTACAAACGCGTAAACAATCAAAAAGAAAAGCTCACCTTCTCCCCCCAGAGACCTTTAAAAACTACATCTCAAAATAGAATTGACAGGTTACATACCCAAACACCAAAGAGTAAATCTGAAGGAACAAAAGAAACCAGATATCTCTGTATCTTTTTTTACTCCTGAATCTTTGCCACTTGCAACAGAAAATCCCCCACCAACACCACAAATAGCAATTTTTAGAAAACAATGTTTGTAAGGGTTAAATTTCCTTTTTGTATAAGGGCTCGGAACAGTCGTGGGGGGGATTTGACTCTCTAGAGGGGGTGATTTGGAAATGTTCAACCCAATTGCCCCTCCAAGTGGGACAAATTCGGAAATTTTTTGGGGGAGGACCTCCCCAAACCACTTCATAACTTAATCGTTTATTTACTATACACTGTTTTTCCTTAAAAATTCTGCTGCTTACAATAAACAGGTATATTTGGGTGTACAATCTAAATTAACTAAAACACTATTTAAAAGGGGATAACCCCCAAAAGCCCCCAATTTGTTGAGTTATTTAAAACTCAATTCGTAAAGATTTACCTCCAAAATTTTTTAGTCAGCTAGCTCCCCCCCCCGAAAATAAAGTCCGATTCGAAAATTTTCAATTTTGTGTTTTTAAAATTAAAACACTAGTTTTCTAAACATGTTTATCATATTTTTTTTCAAAAATCAACCAATTAAGTTTTTAAATTTAATATTACATTTCGAGGGCAAAAATTTCTGTGATATCTTACATTGGGGGCAATGGAATATTTCGAAAAGCTTTGGTTGGGCATAGACCGAAAAGGTTTGGGAAACACTGGTTTAGAAGCTGCTTATACTTTAGAACTAATATAAGCAATCTAACTTTATCAGCATCTAGTCTTAAGCATTGAAAACAACTAAACTACTGATGATAATTATTATTTACTAAAAACCTCTCTTATATATAATGAGGGGAAATAAGATAAATTGTTTGTTTAACAAACATAAATAAGTACGATTGCCCATAATAAAAACTCTAACTAAGCTTAAGAAAGGTTTGAGAAAGATGATACTTTTTCGTTTATGTTTAATTTATTAGTTTTGATGCACGATTATATGCAATGGTTATTAGGCTACGGCTCATGATTAGTATTCATAAATATTCATGTTTATTTTCAATGGTCCTAAACCTTAAGTGAAGGTTTATGTTTCCAATGAAGAGGTGAAATTAAAGACGTAGTAATACAGGTGTAATTTGAGAGAATGGAAGAGATGACATGTGGATAAATATAATTATTATTCCTTACAAAGGATATTAAGTTCCTCCACGTGAATGTAAATAATGTAGGTCGTTGTGATCGTGAAAATTTGTTCCATGTAATTTCGACAAACCAGTCATGAAAGGCGAAGAATAATTAAAAGGATCTAAAACATCTTTGGAAGGAAACAAATATTATAAAACTTGGCTCAAGGTTTTTTAAGTTCAGGATTTTAAAATTCCATAACTTCTAATGTATCATTTTTTGCTATCATAAAAAGTTCAAGTCGAAATTGTTTTTAATTTACTAAATATTTCATTTGATTACAAGGGGATCAATGAAAATATCTTGATGTTGAAAGGGAATAGTTCTATATTATGCTTGTTCGTTAATTTCAAAGGAGCATATGGTATAAGTAAATCTTTTTAACTGATAGTAACTAAAAATGTATTAATGGGAAATGGTTCATTAATGCACCATTAGTTATTAATTAAAAAACGAGTTTTGGTACAAAAATGAAAATTTAAAACACTGCTTATCTCCAAGTTTTATAATTTAAGTCTAAGTTGAAGAACTCTTGCTAAATACAAAATTTCAGTTTGCAAGACCTAGCTGTAACAGTTTTCAGTTTTCTACCCGTGTTTGGAAAATGATATTAATCAACTAATCTAGAAACGTTTAGTCTTTAAGGTGTCAGAAATTTTATGTTTTTGTTTTAAAAAAAAAGAGTGTAATTTTTTTCAACAAATGAACCTCAATGGATTAAACCCTTGTTTCTTTACAGTCGGTATTAAAGCTAACAAGTAAATTTTCAGAAAAAATCCTGGGTTTTGGTTACCGATTTTAATAAAAATCTATAGAAAATAATTAAATTTTAAACATAAAATTTTCCCGTTTAAAAAATATTTTAATATAATGTTCGTAAATTCGATTACATTAACTAGGAACTCCTTCGAACAATTCGAAGAGCGTTTAGCAATGCAAGACTATCTAAAATTCTTTTTTAACTTAAAAAAATATTTGTTTTTCTTCTATGCATCCACTTTTTTTAATACTGAAACAAAAAAAACAATTTAGGTACTCACCGAAAATATTCCACAAAAACCCGTTTTAATCCAAGCGTCTCGAGAAAGAAGCAACTGTCGTGGTTTCCTTACATCTCTTCCGATACAATAATCTATTGTCAACCAATAAACAAACAGCCAACGACCACAACAGCACACAAGTAAAAGGACAGCGAAAAAAGCGGGCTTTTTTCTCCCACGTGCACCAGAATCAACAGCCGACTTCAGAGTGCCGAGAAACGGCCGTCTCAGCAACACGTGTTACGCTGCGCATGCGCGTTGACTGTGAGCATTGAAACAAATAAATATGTAATGCACAGAAACACTGGAGGAGTAGGGGGAAAAAGCTGTCTGTCAACTTTGCAAACAACTCTCCACACCACAGGTGAGTCAGTCAGGGGGTAGTTGAAGGAGTGCAACCAGAGTGTCAGGGATGGCGAACCTTTTACGATTAGTGTGCCATTTATAATACGGTTTATGATTTTCAGGTGACAAGTATGCCATTTGTTATTTTATTAATAAATTATCCTTAAACCCTTGGAAAATGAAATCAGCCTTCCAGGTTTGGTAGTTTAGAACGGGAGTTTCCAACTTACAAGTACTCCCAATCTAAGGCACAACTCTAGTGGTGGGCCGTAAAGTCAGTGGTGTATACAGGGTGTATCTGAAATGGTGCAACAAACTTTCAGGGGATGATGGTACTCATCAAGACGAACAAGAATCGGTATAGAAAGGGGGTCCCAGACCAAATCCCAGGGAGTTAAAAATGGAGCGACACCCCAAAAAAATCATTGAAAAATTCAATTTGTAGAAGAACTACTGTTAGTAAAAACTTAATTATGGTCTCAAAAATTGTGGTTAAATATGATCTTTAAAATTACCTCAAAAGTCTTCACTTTAAAATTTTTTTTATTATGAAAAAAGTTAAAAAACACAAAAAAATGTGAATACTCTGCCAAAACCTTATTTTGTATTTCGAAATCCTTTCTTTTGATTTGATAATCTGAAAGATCATAGTTGAAAACCCTTAAGTCCAAAGTTTCACGTAAATACAATCAATATTAAACGCTTGAGATCCTGTTAAAGGTTGTTTTTTGCGTGCGCTAACAGCTGTTCTGGAAACAGCTCTAAAAAACTGCTTGCGCACCCAAAAAACAAACTTTAAAAGGATCTCAAGCTTTTAATATTGATTGTATTTACGTGAAACTTTGGACTGAAGGGTTTTCAACTATGATCTTTCAGATTATCAAATCAAAAGAAAGGATTTCGAAATACAAAATAAGGTTTTGGCAGAGTTTTCACATTTTTTTGTGTTTTTTAACTTTTTTCATAATAAAAAAAAATTTTAAAGTGAAGACTTTTGAGGTAATTTTAAAGATCATATTAAACCACAATTTTTGAGACCATAATTAAGTTTTTACCAATAGTAGTTCTTCTAGAAATTGAATTTTTCAATGATTTTTTTTGGGTGTCGCTCCATTTTTAACTAGCTGGGATTTGGTCCGGGATCCCCCTTTCTATACCGATTTTTGTTCGTCTTGATGAGTACTATCATCCCTGAAAGTTTGTTGCACCATTTCAGATACACCCTGTATAGAAATTTATTTCGAGAGGGGCCAACAATTATTCCAAATTCATCTTTAAGTGATGGGTATGGATTCTTTGCAAGGTGGATAAATTGTGATATATAATTTAATAAAGGGGATAATACTATAATATTTCAATAATAATAACTATGTAATAAATTTTGAAGCAATGACTTTTTAAACAACTAATATGAGTAATAAAAAACAACTTCCTTCAGATAAAACACTGACCTTTTAAGAGATTTTTTTAAATAAACGAAGAATATTTTATTAGCGGATACTATAATTTATTAAGTACTTTATCCTAATAGTATTTCTTTTACAGTTAGGATAAAAATATTAAAATGTAGGCCAAGTTTAGAAACAAAAGTAGCTAGTTCTAAAAGTTTTTTAGTTGGTTAATATAGGTTAATTAGTAATATTTAAGCTTTTGGGTAATTCCACGGGTAACTTATTGACATTCACAGTAAAAAAACAATAAGTATTTTTTAATTTTCCCAAAAATAAATTTTTAAATAAGATTTACCTCCCAGTTTATTGCTTTCTTGTTAGCTAAATTTGATAGCATGATTAAATTTTAAAATATATTTATATATTTATCTCTCTATTCTAAAAAAAAGTTTTTGGTGAACGGTTTCCAGAGAAAGGCTTTTTAATTACTGAACCAAATGACACATATATGGTATCAAAATATCCGGATTCTTTCCGGATTTCCGAGTAGGCCCTTCGATTTTTCAAAAAAGTTCTCAATTTTAAAATATTTCCATTTTTTTAGATTTCGGATAAGATCGCAGTTACAAAGCAAGAAACTATGAATTTTAAAACAATTGAAAATATATTTCACTGGTTTTTTAACATTCAAATACATTAAATAATCATCTTTCTATATATCATTCTAATTTAAAAAATGTATATTGGATTCTTTTTAACAATATTTATATTTTTGCTGTTCAAACGATTTTAATTATATTTAAAACTATAAGATAATTATTTATCTTTTATTTTTAAATAATTAATTCATATTTTTATATTTATCTTTGTCGTTGTGGCAACCTAATCATTACTATCTTTACAATAAAATATAAACTCGCTTTCAGAAGTTTTGAACTTTTGCATTTATTTATTACAATAATAATTCATTTGTAAGTTATATTATTTAAGGTAATGTAAGTAAATTAATTTAAGTAAGGTAATTTAAGTAAAATGTAACTTTTTTTTATAATGCCAAAACCCAAAACTAGATATAGCGGGTGAATGTTTTAGAAATAAAGATAAAAATCGAAAATATTTGAAGTCGAAACATTCGTGTCATTGCTATGAAACTGACACAATTTCGACGCTTATTTGTTCTCATGAAGACAAAATTTTAAATTTTCGTGATGTTTACGATAATTACTACATTTTTCACAGACAATCGATGAAAATCATTACAAATCTTAAGAAAGTAAAATTTATTCTGGAGATGTTTCAGTGCTTCTGAATGGATCTGTGTGAGAAAAACATTACCTTGAGAAAATGGTAAAAGAAAATCAACACTGCTCTTTTGCTAATTTTCTTGGAATTATATAGCGATCCGCCAATTCATATTGCCAAAAAGGAACTGTTAAAATTTCGCCGCTGAATGAATATCCGCCATTTTTGAAAGAATAATCCAGAGAAGTAGTTCCCATGTTTTAAGAATGTTTTATAAAGTGAGTAAGTGCTGTGAGCTGTGTTTTGTGAGGATGGCAAAGCGATCCAAAAGTTTCTGCGTCAGCAGTTAACGGGGGTTGGCGAGCGATAGCGAGCAGGGGGCGTAGCTCCCTAGTTTTTGAAAAAGAAAATTAAACAACATGGTAACTGACTGACATAAAGCATGCATAAATGTCAGTCAGTTACCAAGTAGTTAAATTTGTTTTCTAAAATAAATATAAACATATTTTCAAAATTGAATCATTAAATTAGCCATTAAATTTAGCTGACAAGAAAGCAATAAACTGGGTAGAAAGTGATTTTTGAAAGTTTTTTTTGAGAAGTGAATTACAAAATACTTTCTGTTTTTCTTTGTGAATGTCAGTCAGTTTTACGTGGAATTGGCTGGATATAAATAAATTGACTTCTTAAAACATCGTACACTTTAATATCATTATTAACTTTACTATACACTACTAAAAACATGAAAAATATTCCAGAAAAAAAAAGAAATTGGAATTATACATTTGAAAATACATAGAAAACGCTTGGAAGGTTTACCTAAATACTGCTTATGAAATTATACAGTTCATTTCAAGGTCAATCATTTTGAATAAAAATATGGATATAATTAAAAAAAGTTGCTTTTAAAGAAAAAAATAGTTGAACTAATTTTATAACTAATTTATTTAATTTCTATTAACTTTAGATTTGTAAGATGTTAATGAATGCGTAAAAATTAATGTAAGATAGGAAAGATACTTATATATTCCATACCCTTTTTAAATACATTTTGAACTGTTAAGAAAAAAGTAATACTACTTATTTTTTCTAAACTAGGGAGCTACCGCCCCCTGCTCGCTATCGCTCGCCAACCCCCGTAAACTGCTAACGCAGAAACTTTTGGATCGTTTCGCAATCCTCGCAACCCTCACAAAACCCAGCTCACTGTGCTATTACTCACTTTATAAAACATTCTTAAAACAGGGGTACTACTTCTCCGGGATATTCTTTCAAAAATGGCGAGTATTCATTCAGTGGCGGAATTTTAGCAGTTCCTTTATGGCAACATGAATTGGCGGATCACTCCTTAATTCCAAGAAAATTAACAGCAGAGCAATGTAAACAGTCTTTTACCATTTCCCCAAGGTGTTGTTTTTTCACAGATCCATTAAAAAGCACTGAAACATCTCCGGAATAAATTTTACTTCCCTAAAATTTGATAAAATTTAATCTTTAGGGGAGAGTGTTGTACCTTCAGCCACCTCATTTTAAAATTCGGGAAAAAATGTGAATTTGAATTTGTGGTCGATTTTGAATGTAAACAGATGCTATCTAGTTGCTAACGTGAAATCAGCTCTTTAAAATATTATTTAAATTTTATATAATAAATATACTGTTTTTAGGTGCTCAAAGTTTTTTTTAGTGCATCACTACATTAACTCTTTTCTTCCCCTTTAATTATGACATGATAAAATGGGATACATGGGGGAATCCCCGAGATTTTAACTTTTATTTTTGATATTAGAAATTGTCAGATCTCAATTCTTTTATCTTTTATAGAATTTTGAATGCAAAAACACCTCGTGTTGTACCTACGGACACGTTCTTGTGGGTGTCTGTAGCTAATCGGCGTTTTAGAATCAGGTTTCATTTAACTGAATAAATTTTAATAAATGTTCAATTAATTCTAAATGGTAATCTATTTGTCAGCGATTATTTTCAAGTGAATTTTAGATGAAAAATCAAATATTTTTTGATCTTAACTACTTTTTTAAATTTATGATTCTACTTGGAATTTAATGTAAAATATGGTGTAAAATCCTAAGAACCCTATCGCATTTAAGTATGATGATTAAAAAAAACTTGAAATTTCCACTGAAGAAGATTTACCACCAAATTATTATTGTTATTACCACCAAATGCTTGCACAACTAAGTGTTGATCGAATTGTTTTTTTGGGGGGGTCAGTGAAGTTGTCAGATCAATCAGCATGATTGATGAGACTATTATCTTAAATTCTGATCTGAAAATACCATGTGATTTTTGTGTTTTTGGTAAAAAATCAAGACTTTTATCATTCAACTTCGTTTTAATGATCATTTACGATCTAAAACTACATTACTTTAAAAAATATATTTTCAATTTCAAAAAGGCTTGAAATAGGTTATTAAAAGGTAATGCATCAATAAAAATATTAATTCTTAGCTTTTTTCAACTAAAATTTCCCTTTTTAAGGGTGTCCACGGGTACAACTGGGTCTGTCCATAGGTACAACAGGTTGTTGTACCTTTGGACACAAATTTTTCCATGTTATTATAAATGATTAAAAATCCAATTTTCAAGATTTTGGCTAATAAAAAATATCTCTGTACTCACAAAGGTTAGGACTATAGGTTGGGCACTTTAAATGGTCAAAATGTGATTTTACCTGTCTTAGAAAAATCCAAACGTGATTTTTGTCCAGAGGTACAACACTCTCCCCTATCGATTGTCTGTGAAAATTTTATCTTCATGAGGACAAACAAACGTCGAAGTTGTGTCAGCTTCATAGCAATGACAAAAATGTCTAGATTTGAAACATTATCGATTTTTATCTTTATTTCTAAAACATTTACCCTAGATATCTAGTTATAAGCGTTTTGGCATTATGAAATAAAAAATTAAATTTTATTACCTTAAAAAACATACTTGCAAAAGGATATAAAAATAATAACTATTGTAATAAATAAATGCAAAAGTTCAAAATTGAAATGGAAATTGAAAGTTGTCTAGGGGTATTTGCTTACTCTTACGAGCCGCTTAACCCTCTTCTTTGTTCCCTTATTCTCTTTATCTAGATTTTATTTTTTTTCTGATTTTCTTAATCAGGACTGTGTTTTCAATATATTTTTCAAGAAGTCACCTATCGCTATTAAATTCTTCTTTGACTTGTTTCCACATTCTTTTACTGTTTTTATTTCCAGGTCTATATGTTGATCTATGTTCAATTTTCTTCTCAGTTCTCTCCTCATGTCTGAATATCTGCTGCATAACGTGATGATGTGTTCCGTTGTTTCATTTACATGGCATGTTGGGCATAATGGGGACTCCGTTAGACCAAATCTATACAGTAGGCTTTTAGTAGGCAGCATGCCCGTATACAGCCTTGCCAGAAGTACGTCCATTTCCCGGTCCCTTGACCATTTGAAAATCTTGGATTTTTCGTCAAGGGGATATTCTTGAAAATATTTTGATGCCTCCCATTCCCTTATTTCCTCTCTTGAATAGAAATCTCTAATGTTTTTAGTTAAATCCGTTGGGGATGACCATTTTAATATAGGGGTTCCTTCAGTTGCGCTAGTTGCCAATCTGGCTGCTTGCTCGTTCTCCTTTATTCCAATATGGCTTGGGGTCCATATCAATTTTATTCTTGCTCCTCTTTAACCAGCTTCCTGAATTGCATTATATGTTTGAAGTATGATGGCCGCTGATTTTTTGTTTGTGTTTTCCAGAGCTGTCAACACTGATTTACTATCTGAAAGGATGATATATCTTTTGTTTTCTCCAATGAATTTTTTATCCCTGAACACAAGGCAATGGCTTCGGCTGTGAATATGCTATTTATATTTGGTATTCTTCTTAGGAATTTTTTATTTTTCTTGGTATCCAGTGCGGCTATCGAAGTTCTTGCCTTTGTTTTTGAGGCGTCTGTGGCAATTATCTCGCAATCTTTTCTATATTTTTCTATGAACTCTTCGTATAATTGGAATATTTCTTCTGGTATGGTTGCTCTCTGGAATTGCAAGTCAGATACATGGATATCCACCTTCATGTCGATTCTTATTCTTGGGATATGCTGGATTATTGTTTTATAGTCCACTTTTATGATCATTAGGATATCTCTTATCTCCTCTAGGTTCTTCATTCCCCGTCTGGGGTTGCTGGGGAAGTTCAAAATTTCCGAAACCGAGTTTGTATTAAATTGTAAATATAGTAATTAGGTTGCCACAACGACAAAGATAAATATAAAAATATCAATTTATAATTTAAAAAATAAAATATAAATTAATTTATTTTTATTATTTTATTTATTTATTAGTTTAATTAAAATCGTTTGAACAACAAAAATATAAATGTTGTTAAAAATAATTCAATATATTTTTTAATTCGTGTGATAAATAGAAAGATTATTTAATGTATTTGAATATTAAAAAAAACAGTGTAATATATTTTCAATTGTTTTAAAATTCATAGTTTCTTTCTTTGTAACTGAGACTTTATCCGAAATCTTAAAAAATGGAAATATTTTAAAATTGAGAATTTTTTTGAAAAATCCAATAGCTTATACTCGGAAATCCGGAAAGAATCTGGACATTTTGATACCAGATATGTGTCATTCGGTTCAGTAATTAAAAAGTTTTTCTCTAGAAACCATTTACCAAAACCTTTTTTTAGAATAGAGAGATTTAAACATTAGTGCTTGTAACATCATTGTTATTGAAACGTCGTCGGTCGTTTTGAGATCGTTTATGCGTCTATTGACAGCAAACTTATTTCATCGAAATAATCACTAGGGAGTAAAAATTACTGTTCTCGGTAATGGCGCACCCTTAACTGATTTTTTGCCGAATTGAAAGGGTTAAGGTAACAATTATATCAATATAATTTATTGCAAAATGAATCGCCATTTAAAAAAAAAACGTGTTTTTGCTGAAGTGTACCGTGTACCTAATTGATATACACTAGATTCGGTATGATTGGTAAAAAGAACCACACAATTTTGACAAATAAATGATTAATGTTTATTTAACTTCAAAACAATATACAAATTATTGCTAACAAAAAAAACAAAATTGGAGCGAAATACATGTTATACTTTGAAAAATACAATCATTGATGTCACTGAAATAAAAAGCAGATGAAAATATCGGTTATTATGCATTTTTAGTAAAGCGATTGTGATTCTAAACTACAATATGTACAGTTCAAGTACACACATGAAAACGCAAATACTGTATTTAAGTCTATTTTACTCTTTGAAAATTGATTGATCATTCCACTTTCTCGGTTTTAAATTTACTCTGGAGTGTTTTCTTCAACCAGAAAAAGTTAATGTATCTTTAAAGTGTGAAAATATCAATATAAAAATATGCAAATCCAGTTCACTCACTTTTCTAACACTATGTTAATTAAATCATCAACACAATTATTTTTACACGAATATTTTCTAGCCCCTTCGGACCTGGCGTCCGGTATACTGGACATCAACTTTAAACAACTATTTTTTTTAAATTCGCTCAGAATCGAAAGATTTTTTTGCAGTGAATGCTCTACATCCTTATTATGATCTCTGAAACAGTTAATTTGTTTTTCCCGAATGGCAACAGTGATGCTATTTATCACAGTTGTATACTGTGTACCAAAGAAAAAATTTTTAAAGTAAAAATATAATAATTCCGACTGAAAGGGCTAGCTCAGCGTAAGGTTTTTTGAAATTTCTGGATGAATATCAACTCTTTTACATCCTTCATCGAAATCAAATGAAAACAAACTCATAATCTAAAATAAATTACGTGGAAGCCAAAAATCTTATATGTACCGTTTGAAGTAAGCCATGAACCAGATAAATCAGTATGAAAAAAAGTACTTATGATTCGAAAATTGTTTATATAATAGCAATAAACAAAGATGACAGCACTAACCATTATTATTTCGTGGCATGCAGGGTGTCGGGAAATGGCAGTATTTGGTCGTAATAAAACCTCACGAAAAATGCATTGGTCTTTCCCAAACGTAATATTACATGTCGAATTGAAATAAAAACGTTTTTTTTTTCTTTCAAAAAAGTTTTTCCTCCAAGTCTCGAGAGAGAGGTATTTCATACTCAATGAAAACTCCAATTCACTTCTTATGCAAGACCCAATCACAAAGTTGGCCTTGACTGATACGTCTTAGATCTGACTCTCTTCTGGGGACTTTTGGTTCGAAGTATGTCCCCTGTCTCCGACGCTGCCCCTGCCGCCGATGGAGAATTTCCTGGTGTCGAGCATCTCGACGTCTTCCTTTGCCGCATTCTCAATGTCCATCTGGTCAAGCTCTGACTTGGAAAGGTGGTACACGATGCCGGCGCCGTAGGCGTCGCCCAAGACGTTGATGGAGGTTCGGATACGGTCCCTACGAGAATAAAGTTTTTTTTAGTGAGGGATTCGTAGTTATAAGGTCATTGGGCATCAAAGCAAACGTGACTACACTAGCGGAAATAAAAATCCCAACACCAAGAAGGAAAGGAGATATCAAAGTCAAATTTATTTCTGTAATTGCACATAGTATCAATGTGAATTGATTAAAAAATCAGCCTTCCTGGATGTTAAGGGGCCGAGAAAACCAGGGAGGAGTGTTGTCTCCATAGGTGTCCATTACCGCCGTCACACGTCATGGTATTGAGTGACAGGGGCTCTGAATGACTTTTGAGGGATTGGAGGACCATGTTGCCTCCTCAGGTAGTCCAAATTCATATGGTGCACCTGCGGACGTTGCATACCGGGCTAGGTGATTTCTCCTCATTGACCGGACTTGTTTTGTGGGTGTTGGTTCTAGAGAACGGGAAATACGGGGTAAAAATGCAACCTAGGGGGTTAAGAAGAAAGCTTGGACATTGCATACAACATGCGGTTGTGCATGTTTCTCATAAAATTTGTCCCCAGGACAGGTCTGAAGGTAAGGACGATCTACCGGCTAGAAAACCTCAATGACGCAGCTCTGGTTGGAAAAAGTACTGGTGGATCATACTCAGGAGTTGCAGAAATGGAATCCAATGCATCCCCACTCCGTTACCCTGCATCATCACTCCGTGGAACGATTAGAAAATCATCAGCTGAGTGCACTCTCTCCATTGTGTCTTCAAACTCATACCCAACCATCGTGGTGCTCCAAATCGAAGCAGGATTATCTCTGATAAACACAATGTCATGAAATTGGGATTTTCGTTTCCTTATTTCGTGCACTATTGGAAACAGAAAGGCTCATTTTCAGCCCCTTGTTTATTGACAAAGATGCAAGAAGCTATGCGGACAAAACGGACAATCCGCAGTACTTCAAACGACATCCATCCCACTGCCGCTTGTCCTCAGTATGATCTACCGGTACTTTGGCCAACCAGAGCTGCTTCATTGAGGTTTTTTAGCCGGTTGTCCGTCCTTACCTTCAGACCTGTCCTGGGGACAAATTTCAAGAGAAACATGCACAACCACTTGTTGTATGCAATGTCCAAGCTTTCTTCTTAACCCCCTAGGTTGCATTTTTACCCCTTCTTTCCTGTTCTCTAGAACCAACACCCACAAAACAAGTCCGGAGAAAGAGGAGAAATCACCTAGCCCGGTATGCAACGTCCGCTGGTGCACCATATGAATTGGGACTACCTGAGGAGGCAACATGGTCCTCCAATCCCTCAAAAGTAATTTAGAGCCCCTGTCACACAATACCATGACGTGTGACGGCGGTAATGGACACCTATGGAGACAACACTCCTCCCTGTTTTTCTCGCCCCCCTAATATCCAGGAAGGCTGATTTTTTAAGCAATTCACTTTGATTCTATGTGCAATTATAGAAATAAATTTGACTTTGATATCTCCTTTCCTTCTTGGTGTTGGGATTTTTATTTCCGCTAGTGTATGACAATTTAAGACGTTTTCTTTTATTTCAACATTTGCTGGGTACCTTGTTTATACCCTGTTCATTTAGAATTGATGCCTGAAAAATAGTGATTTCCCCCTCGCCAAAAGCGGAACCATAGCTACACTCTTCGCACAGCCTCATCAGACTGATTCGTTGTTGTGGTTGCCACTTGGAATACCCAAGCTCCACAAGGATTCAAGGCAAAGGGGGCCGACTGATTCGTTGGTTGTATTTATCTACTACAGTTGAGGCTGGATAGAAAATATATGGCGCATCTTTGGGAAATGTGAATATTTTACTGGTTTACGGAAGTCAGGTGGGAAAAAAGAATTGAGCCGCCTTCGTCGCTTTGACGTTTATAGTTGTCATGGTTACTGATGATTCTATGGTGGGGAAGAAAATACTTTCAGCTGCCTAATAGAGTATAAGCCATTTTCTTTAAAGCTAAGACTCATTTTTTAAAGGTTGGTTACTAGTCTTTAAATTTACGTTCAGAAAGTTTTTTGAGGATCTAGCTTTTAATTTGTCGATTTTATAGCTTGAAATCTTTTTTGTGCGTTATCTTACCGTCTTTAACCCTATTATTTTTATAACGACTTAAAACTAATTAATGGTTGTAGTGGATAATAGGGGATTTTTGTAAGAACTTTACCTATAATAATAACTTTATCTAAAATGATGAAGAAATGAGTAACTTACAGCAGCCAATCTACAGCAACAATCATAGAAATATCCTCAGTTGGCAATCCTACAGCTGTCAACACCAATAACATGGTTACTAAACCAGCACTGGGTACACTGGCAGCTCCAATACTGGCAGCAGTGGCAGTCAAACTGAAAGAATATCATATTTATAGATATTATCGCTTTATTTAGCGACATGTTTATAACGGTTCATTAAAGAGCTATTTAAAATTGAATTTTTATTCCTAAGACGTAAAGGTTTTTAGTTCATGGAACTTACAAAACTCCGTTCTCCGTTGGATTAAGTACATTTTTTGCATTCGTATTCGCTTTTAAAAACACTCAGTTTTGTGTTTAAATGTAATTGTACTCGCATGTATTTGTGTTTAAAAGCCTTATATTGGATTTAAATACATTCCTATAACATCAGGCCTGCTGCACAACATACGGCCCGCGGGCAAAATGTGGATAGTCAGCGGTTTTTTGTGGCTAACCAAGTCTTAAATGACCTGACAAAAATTATCCATTTTTTCAAGGTTTGACAAAGAATCCACTTAGGTAAATATTAAACCATCTATTTCATTTATTTATAAAGTGGCATCTTTCAAAAATTAAAGAAAAAACCTTCAAGTCCAAAAATATAGAAATTTCATTAAAATTACACTATAAAAACTTCGGGCAGAGTGAGTTTTGGACATAAATTATACGCGACATCAATTTGCATAAAGATTGATGTGCTATGACTCAAAATATCAGTTATCTCATGCTGCGAATTTTGTTAGCATCATTTATATTGTATTCATTTTGAACTGGCACCTGAAGAATAGTGTTTTCCCCCTCGCTCCTCGAAGCGTAACCATGGCTACGCTCTTCGCGCAGCTAATAGTAAGTCTTCTTCGTCTCTGTGAAGTTGATAGTTGCCATAGTTACTGATTCGGTGGTGGGGGAGGGAAATATTTTCGGGCGCCAGTTCAAAATGAACTGAGTATAAATATAAGGAATATCGCTGGTTTACCTGACAGCGATGACCTCTCCTGCGGAGAGCGAGATGCCGTTCATCTGGGCGATGAAGAGCGCGGCCACCGCCTCGTAGAGTGCTGTTCCGTCCATGTTGACAGTCGCCCCCACCGGCAGCACGAAGCGCGTCACGCGGCAGTCGATGTGGTTATTCTCCTCCAGGCACTTGAACGTGATCGGCAGCGTGGCGGCACTATGAGGAGACAAATAGTGCATAACTATATGCAGAAAATTACCTTAAAAATGATATACTTGTAAATTGAATCGCCAGTTTGAAAAAGGGAACAAGGCCAAAAAGTGACAAGATGACTTTTTGTGCTTAAAACAATCTCCAACCTTTCCTCACAGATGAGTGGGAAGAGGGAGGAATATATCTAACCCCTGCAGACGCTGTAGAAAAACTGCAGACTTCGATACTGAAAGTTTCCACAAAGTCCTATTTCTACAAAATAACAGCAGACTTCTTTAAGAAAACTGCTCTTTAGGCGCAATTCAGACAATTTTTAAAGCAATTTTGCGTTTTTTTACCAGGCCTCAAGATAAAGTACACTTTGCTGAAGTTTAGGCAAAAATAAAAAAACTCCCTTTGATTGATCTTTTTTTTTGTTCTAATGGCAGACCACAACACACACTGACCCAGGTCATTACCTAACATGCCGAAATCAATATACTTACTTGCAGTTACCCAGTGGGAACCTGCGGACCGAAGCCACGGAGGTGAAATACTGTTGGCTAAGCCACACACAAACACATTCACTACCGTAAAATGGGGTTACTTTGGCCCAAATAGAGTGTTTTTTTCACTTTAAAAGCAAATTAAAGTTATTAACCAAATAAAATATGATTGTTTGAGAGGTTCATATTATTTTTAGCACCGTTAAATATGATATAAACCTTTTAAAGTTTTTTTTGCACAATTAATATATTTTTAATATTTTTTTGAAAATTTGGGCCAAAGTTACATTGACTTGGGGTTACTTTGGCCCAACCCTTAAAAATCATAAAAATCAGTGTTTTGATAGCTATAAACAATTTTAAACAATTCCCAGCGATATGTATATTGCCCATTAATAATATATTACCAAACCAACGTTTTCTAAAGCTTAGTTAGGTGAAAATCCATAAATGTGAACCTTTTCGATGTACCATTGATTTTATTTTCAAGTTACAAATGGGATGCAAGTTACAAATGGGATTACATGCACGTTTCGCCATTGGAAAAACATTATTCAGGCTAACTTTGGCCCACATTGTCTTAATGTTTCAGGTTAACTTTGGCCCAATGGCCATTGGGCCAAAGTAACCCCAAATCGTGGGCCAAAGTTACCCCAACGTAGTAAAAACGCAATGCACAGGAAACCACAAAACAAATTTAAATTATGACATTAAAACATGTTAAAACGCTTAACAATGAATCCAAAAATATGACTTACCTGCTTTGAATCAATTTTTTATGAGTATGTCTATAGAAAAGTAGGAAGACGACAAAAAGTAGCGTTTTAGAGGTACCGATGCTTAAAACATTCCAGTGATCGCAAATTTCGGAATTTTAAGACGACCCTTTGCAAACAGTCTGACAACAATGCCACCTGTGGGCTCTAGCAGTAATTAGGTGATAAAATTATTTTTTCATACATATTTATCACTTTGAAACACTTTTCGATGCTTGGGCCAAAGTTACCCGTAAGGGCCAAAGTAACCCCATTTTACGGTAGCACACCCCTTTTTAGAGGGGGCACATTCATTCATCACATAGCCCTTTCCACAATTTTGCCATGTCTCTGAAGGGGAGGGAGTCTCCAGATACCTGAACCCGTAGTAAACTGCGCCATGACTGACCACAGGACTTTCGGACCCACAGATTTAATGAGCGCGTACTTAGCATATACTTGGTGGTGTCGGGAATCGAACCCGGGACCCTCCAATCCCAAATCAGATGCCTTAGGGCTTGTTCATAAATTCACACTCTTTTCAGTGCACATTGAAAAATATGCTGGTAACGTGCCCGAAAAAACTCATTGCACTGAGAAATATATGAACGCTCTAACTTTTTTTAGTTCACAATAACAGTTCAGTTGACTTTCTGAATGGCCAGTTAACCGCACGGAAGAAACTGCAATAATTTTTGAACGCATAGTTGGAGGAGAACTGAGTGCAGCGCGTTGAACGAGTGCGAGTTTATGAACGAGCCCTTTACCACCAGGCTCCCCACGGCTTGATTGATCATTATTTGCATTTTTATACTTTACCTGGAAGCTGTTCCTAGCGCAGTGACCCAAGCCTGCAGCATACCCTGGAAGAAGGTCCACGGGTTCTTGCGCGTGATGACGAAATAGATGACGGGGAGGGTGATGACGCCGTGGATGAGCAGACCGATGATGACCGTCAGCATGTAGAGCCCCAGCTGCTGGGCGGTCAGCGCCAGGTCAGCGATAGACATGATCTTGCCCACGATCAGAGACATGATGCCGAACGGAGAGTACCTGCGACAAAGAGACACGGTGAGTGATATGCCTTGCAATGTCGATAAAAAATGAAGCTTTATTCAAGGCTCATTTAGACTTCCGATTTTCATTTTGGAGGAGGAATCAGTGTGAATGAGCCTTGAAATTGTCGTTTTACTCATCATTCTTCCGTTTTTCATCAGCGACGAGTGTGATTCCTCGGTGAGGATCACTCAACTCATGATGAACATCGAAAGTGAAACAGTATAAATGATCCTTAAGATTAGTAGTCCTCCTTCCTGGTTATATTAGACAGACAGCGTCACTCTTTGTCTGAATTTCGAGTGAAACGAAGAACGTAAATTTTATAATTTTATTACTTCGAACCCACATGTATGTGTATAGTGTCTTTTTATTACGATTTGCGTACCGAAACTCCTCCTAGCAACCCAACCGGATTTGTGTTTACCCACTTTCTACTTCCGCGTAGTGACGTACTGGGTTCAGGAAACGTTGCTGTGAAGTAATGTGTTCTCAGCATTGTATTTTGATTCAATAGCCAATTCGCGTATTTACTAATAAACTTGAAAAAAGTCCAAAATAATTATAGGTTTAAAAATGACTTTTAATTAACTAATGACTGACTGAATTTTAATTTTTCAAGTAAATTAATTAATTTTTAAATAAAATATAAATTTTTAAGCAAAATATAAAAATATTGTGGATAATTGAATCGACCCTTTAGTGAGGTTTTTCATTAAAATATAAGAAAAATTTAGAAGAGGTAAGTAAAATAAGAACCTTTAACAATCTATTTTTTATGTCCAACATCATCTGCAGTGTTGCTTTTGCTATGAATATTAAATAGAGAACGGAAACAATACCTACTTTGAGTAAATTGACGTTTATACATGGGGAACAATTTAGAATTATATAAATACTTGTAAAACGTTGTTAAACTCCATTGTAGTACCCATTGTTGTACTCCATTGTTGTACCAGTCATAATATTGAAAAGAAATCTACGTGTCATAAAAAATCTAATACCCCTTATTATATTCATTGAATAAATTAAAAAACACTTAAATTTAACAATTTATTGTCCGTAGGTTTTTAAACAATAAGCTAATTGTCACATTAATATATGATCCTATAATAGTATTATTCAAAAACTTTAAATTTTACGCAAACAGTACTTCTTTTTTTAATATTCTATTGAAAGGAAACTGTTAAAAACACATACTGTAATCGTCACGTAGAAATATGAGTCAAGGGTGTTTGTTTTACAAGCATAATGACTTACTACATAACGATGTTGTACAGTTATTAGCAATAACTATGTGTGAGTAAAACTTTATTGGAAGATACATTTCCGAAGCAACCACATTTCTTAAGAGTGTTATTAAAACGTAATGGGAATAAAAACGTGTCCGTGTTATGACCCTTACCACATGATGAGGTAGACAATGCGCATGACAATTTCGTTGAGGACAACAAAGAAGTGTACCATGATTCGTCCGTCAGGTCCCATGTTTCCGCAGAAGATACCGAAGGCGATGCAAAATACAATAAGACCTTGACGAAATAAACAGCGTTAGAACACACGAATACATCAATGAATTTACGCGTCGAGAACCTTTAGCACAATGAAACAAGAACATAACTTGGTAATAATAAACCATTCATTTTTAATAAGGGAAAAGAACACACTTACCAAGAACGTTTGTTCCATCCTTGTAAATAACGTTTCTTTTGGTGATGTATTGTGTTTCGTTGATGAAATTTCCCAATGAATCGTTCGACACTTTTATTATTTTTGGTTTTTCTTTCGTATAGCTTGTCTCGGCTTGTTGGAAGCACGCTTGGAGCAGATTTTCAGGGAACATATTCCTAAAAAAAGTAAATCGAATGAGAATGATCCTAGAATTCAAAAAATGGCTACAATACTAGTTTATTCCACGTAGTCTGTAACGGGATGCAGAGTGATTTCCAACCAGTTGCCAGCGGTAAGGCAAAGCACACCTCAAAAGAAATCGCTTGTTGAAATTTTTTTGGTGAAGGATAGTTGAATGAAATGGAATTTAATAATATCCATGCAGATGGCACCGTTATTTCTTCAGTATGGTAGAATTACATTTATTACGTACACTAAATTGTTCCGAATATTTCCTGATACTATGGGCAAAGTACAATACTGAACTGAGATAGTTTCTAAGCCCACTTGGACCTCATTTTATCGACCCACTGAAGGGATGAAAGGTTGAGTCGGACCTTGCCCAGCCCGCGACCCAAAAATCAAATCCCGGACCTGTGGCGTGGAAGCGGGAAGTGCTACCACTAAGCCACCGGGCTTCGAAGAAGAGTAGTTCAATAAGATATAAAAATGTGATCCATAATTGATTCAATTTAAAGCTATGGGTGATAACACTACGAAGGCTTCTACGGCCGGAGTTATATGTGAAAATGGAGTCTTCCGGGCTTATAGGTCGTATTCTAGATGAAGAAAATCCAAATGTTTCGACCCCTTCTACGGGGGTCATCATCAGTGGATAAAAGTTTTCCATTTTCAAATAAAGCTATGGGGTCTGATACTCATATGCATGGAAAACCTTTGAGCTAAACTGTTATCAAAACGCGTTGCATGTACTATATACTATATACGAGGGAGGGCAAGAGCTCACCTCACGAGATCTAAGAATGCGTCGAGGGTGGAGACCTTCTTCTCTTCTGTGCCGGCACCCACCTCTTCCTTGATGGAGGGGTCTCCGGGATGGATGATGAGCACGAGGACGATTCCCACCACGGCCGCCAGGATGGTGGTCGAGAAGTAGTAGGTCAGAGCACGAGCGCCCATCTTGCCGCTGGCCTTGGGGTCGAGCTGTGCCAGACCTGCATCAGAAACACATGTATGAGTTCATCACCTCTTTTAACTATCTATTGTTGGATCTTTGATTTCTCCAAGGTCGAGAAAGTAAAATCCTTATGATGTCAACTCATCTGGTTGGGAATTTAATTTTTGGGAGGTATCAGCCCACTACGAAATGCCTGGTAACGAATGGAAAAGATGCAATCATATGGCGGATTTAGGAGGAAGTCCCTGGAAAGAAATAATATCCTTTCCCAGAAAAAATAAACTATCCTGAAAAGTTGGGAAGCATTGCATTGCCTCTATGTAAATCCAACCCTGGAACCAATCCCTCCTCCCATAGCCCATACCCCTCCCTTCAATGGATTGTTCAGATATTGACAGAGCAGTTGGTAATGTAGTTCAAACAATTACGCAGCTGGAAACCGGGGAACATCTGAAGTATCTATTTCCCAGTCTCAATGGTACTATCCCATTGATGCATCACTATTAGGATATCAATCCTATTCCAATGATGCGGCAGCAAGAGCTTACCTCACAAGATCTAAGAATAGTAGAAGCTATTTTGACTGACTGCTAATTTTCACATTTTAACAGGCCATGATTTTTACAGCACCGTATTAGTAGGGATGAGTCTTTTCTAGTGCAAGTTTATTTTGCAAATTTTTTAAAATTTAAAAAAAAAAAAATTTTTTTTAAATTTTTACAACAAAAATTTAATTTTTTACTTGTAAAATAAAAACCGTTGTATTTTAAATTTCTTCATAGTCTTGCACGGAGGATTTTATTCTTATGCTATTTTTATGTTTATAATGTTATTATGCCTAAGAAAAAATCAAATTATGATTATTTTTTAATTATGAAATATTGAATATTTAATATAATTTTTGAGTGGGGTCAAGTATCCATTTGCATGGGATCAAGTATCCCCACATCAAGCTATACATATGATCCCTTTGTAAAAAAATTATTTCGATAAAATTATTTGATTAATTTTAAATAAAAAATGTTATTTGTTGGATGGATAAGCATACCATTGTTAATGTCAAAAATTTCTGAAATCTGATATTTGCAGCTGAGAAAAAAAATTTAAAACTAAATTGGGGATCAAGTATCCCCAGTCTCCCCTACTACATGTCCTGGTCCACTCATCCTATTCTCTTCAGAAACATGGCAAAATTGTGGAGGTGGCGATAGATGGTGTATCTATCATCATCTATCATTATAGGAAAAAACGACAACTTTGAAAGTTGCATCAATCAAAGAAAATCTGGAAGAAGGGTTGACCTTGAACTTAGTGAAACTAACCAACCATCCCAATAGTTAATATCAGAGAATATTTTCACACACCTGATATCATAGATGAGATGATAAGAGGAAGGATGAGCATCTTCAGCATCCTCATGAGGATTTCTCCCGGGAAAGAGACAAGGGCTACCACATCTTCGCTGTAATCTCCCAAGCGTGCCAAGAACCCGATGAGAATGCCAACCAGCACACCCACGATGGTTAGCATCAGCAGGAGATTCGTGAGCATCCATTTCTTCGTCTGAGATAGTAAAAACGTTATATTAACGTTATGTAAACGTTATGAGTATACGTTAAAGATGAAAAATTAACTTAGTTACAAGTATTCAACCAAAAGCAGTAAAAACCCCGGGCATGGGTGACATTTTTGGCGAAATACGGTGTTGCCAATGACGTTTATTGGCGAGTAATCAATTTAACTTCTACATAACTGGGTTGCCAGATTCCACTATTTTATATGCCTAATTTTTGGAGACGCCCGGTATCTTTGAATTACCCAAATAATATTAGTACGATGTAAAATAGAAGATCTCCTGAGATTTTGTCAGGGAAAACATGAAAATGCATATGAGAAACACTGGTGCATACATTCATATAAATAATTTGAAACCAACGTACAAATTGGTTCATTGTCAGTGTTTTTGAGCTAATTCAATTATTTTTGAAATTTTGAATTGCTAATATACAACACAGTTCAGCACTTAAAATTTCCTAAAAAGTATTAGAATTATTAATTAAAAGTATAAATAATGGAGAAGAACTTGCGTTCTTAAGAGAGCCTCGATGAATAAAAAAATTAAGCCTACGTTACTAAAACGTTCACTTAACAATTTTATTAAAAGCCAGCTGCACTATTAAAAAACAGTTCATACTTTCACCAGCTTAGTGGTGAAAGGTTAGGCAGTTTCACCTAAAAGCGGCTTAACAAAAGCTGCAACCGAAATGCAGGGAAAATTTGAACCATGTTTTCGGTGCAAGAAAGCACCGAAAACTTGATAAAAAAGCACCAAAAAACAAGTTTTTGGTGCTCGATAGCACCTAAAATGTGGTTCAACTTTTCGCGACATTTCGGTTGCAACTAATTTGAATCACGTTTGAAGTGAAAGGTTAATTTTTTTAACAGTGTGCTCAAAAGTGTTACCCTATTAGCATAATGGTCACACGGGTCAACACGTATTTTGGTTGTTTGGTCTACAAAAAAAAGGTTTTTGGTGGACCAGTGTTATTTAAATTTATATTTACGAATTAAATTGTGAATTACGTAATCATCCCTCTTTTCTACAAATTCAAATCTGCGACTCTTCATCCAGTTCAGTTTCACACCATCCTCCGTTTTATGAACTCTCTATTTAGCGAACTATGTGAGTCTTCTCTAGAGTCCTTTAAAACTAGGCGTCGTTTGTAGTAATGTAAAAATATCTGCTGAGTAATACAAAATGAAAGTTCCCAGGTCGTAGTTCGGGAAACCCCCCTCACGTAAAATAAGAAGAGGGAGAAAGTCTAAAATTATTGTCGAGTACGCAGGGAATTTATGCAACCCAGCTAGCTAGCTGTACGAAGCAAACAAGTTTACTGATTAGTTGGATCTTTTTTTAGGAGCATACTCAGCTTCCTTTATGATTAGGATAATTAGACTGCGTTTGTTTATTCAGTAAGCAGGTATAGAAACTTCCATTCGTGAGAAGGGAAATCACATTTTCCTTTCGTGTTGCGGAAGTTTTATAGGGTAGAAAAGTTATTAAAACTTACGCCTTCCCAGCAACCCAGTGGAGCCTCTGCTAACCTAGTGACTGCTGTGCCGATCACGGGGATCTTAGCATTAGCGTCGGTTTTCGCTTCTGCAGGCATCTTCGTGCTAATCTACAGTTCCCCGTCCTGGAAAAAAAAACATACCTCATGAAATTCTACATTACATGATTACAATTACAATGCATAAGGGTGGGTTGGGGTAAAATGGGTCAATTTTGAGGTACTTTCACATTCTAAGTTTTATTTCATCAAAACTATTACTTTTTAAGGATTTCTTTCAATTGGATCTTGACATTACAATCCTTCAGAACATTTTCATCAAATATTTTTTAGTTATTAGTTGGTTAAACTTAGCATCAAAATAATGACCTATTTTACCCCAACGTGGAGTAAAATGGGTCTCATTGCAAAAAGATGTCAAAAATATATTTATTACCAAATATACATGAAAATAAGAAAAAAGGCAATCGGGTAAGCCGTTTTTATCTAAAAAAATTGTTTCAGTTGTACTTTAATAATGAAATTGTAAAAGTCCGAAATTAATGAAAACTGTTCAAATGTAACAATTAAAATACTTTATTTGGAGAAAAAAATAAACTTGTTTGACAGTTCAATGTATATTTAAAGGAGATAAGTTAAAAACATTGTTTTTACTTAATACAGAAGGCCTCCTAACTATGACCCATTTTACCCCAAGTGCAAAATATTGTTATAAAAGATAAAATATTTTATATTTTTCTAAGCTGATTGGCTTGAAATGCCTCTCAGACTTTCTTTTATGGAAAAATATTACAAATGTCTGCTGCAATTTATTATAATACAGTAGAACCCCGATTATCCGCGGAATTGGGTGGCAAGGGTACCGCGGATAATGAAAATCGCGGATAACCCGAAAAAAGACTAAAAACGAGGTGAAAGCACGAAAAAAATATTTAAGCATAAAAACTATGTTTTATGGTACAAAAAACATGAAATGTAAAACTTTTAAAATATGTACAGTACAGCAGAAACCTTTGCTCTACATCTAAAATCTCTCTAATCTCATCTAAAATTTGCTCTCATCATTAAAAACTTGTTTTCTTGGCACTCGCGGATAATCGGGGTTCTACTGTATATAGATATTTGGAAGTTGGTAAACCCTGTTTTTCGACAACACCATTTACCTTTCAAATAAAATATTTTTTCAGTTCTTAAATTAATGAATCTAAATTTTTGAGAGTCGAAAAATTTTGCCAAAAGATAAAAGATCATAATACAGTAGATTCTCCTATAACGCGCATTCTTACAACGCGAATTCCTAACGCGAGAGAAATTTGGCTACCTTTTTTTCCTATAGCGCGAAAAACCTCGCGTTATACGAGAATCACGCCATCCAGTTATCCGATGTTAAGCTTAAAAATTGTGCGTGGTAATCGAACTGTTATCTCTACCACAGTGTTTATTTTATAATATTAGGTCATCCCGAAAGTTTTGTCACTCTTGGGAGCATCTGTATGTAATGTATTTTTTGGTACTTTTCCATTACAGTAAACCAGTAAAGTACGTACGTTGTTTAGAAATTATTAGGTGTGCTCGTTTAACATTCAAATAAAAATTTATTAACAACCAACTTAACAAGAAACGCTTAGTTAAAATGCTAAAAACAACAGAAGGATGAAGCTTCAAATTCTGTCTAAGCGCTTGGCTTTAGAGATGAAAATGGGGCATGCGTGGTTAAACACCGACTCCACAACACTCAAGCGCACAGCGCCACAGAACGTTCAGTTATTTAGGTGTAAAAATGTTGGAATCGAACAATTGTGTCGCTTAAGGTAGCATACTTGAGGTATTACTTTTACCTAGAATTCGCATTGTAGGAGAGCTTTCTATTTCTTCATACAACGCGAATTCCTACAACGCGATTTTCATATTACGCGGAACCAAACAATCGCGTTATAGGAGAATCTACTGTACAAAAAAAATGAGCGAAAATAATTCAATTTAAATTTGATTTATATCGAGTTAATGAAAACTGACCCATTTTACCCCAACCCACCCTATACAACAAATCAGCCCCTCACTTAGCATTTTTCTTTACTGCATGATTTAATAATTACCCCCAACGTTTAGGGGAGAGCGTTCTTTTGTGCCTCAACTCTCACTCCCACCAACCAGGGAAAAGAGGAACTAAAAATTTGGACGTAACACTGAAAAAAAATTTTTTTCGTTGCTTCATAAAGCTAAAAGAGGCGTTTATTCCTCTGATAGTTTTGTTTACTTTTAGTTTTTAAGTTTAGTTTTAGTTACTTTGTCTCAAGTAACTATAAAGTAATTTGAAATATATTTGACTTGAGTTAAATTTTAGTTAAAAAAAAGATGCATCATAATAGGGAACGGGTTATTGAAATGTGAATAATTGTAACGTTGGGTAAGGTGAGGTAAAAAGCCCCCTATAAACGGTGTGATGCAATTTATGAAGGACCCACTAATCACTTAATATTTATTAAAATCCAAATTTGCCTTTTCGGCGAAAAGTTTTGAAACCATTTTCCTCAAAGGTATCACATTTTCCAAGATAAGAAAACAGGCAATTATGTTTAATTAAACTGTTTGTCAAGGTTGAAATCAACCGAGTCAAACTTTATGTATTGAGTAGGTTATAATATTTGACCTTAGATTATAATCTTTCTCAAGTATGTGATCCAAACCTTCTTGAAAAATGTTTCTTTTCAAATTAAATATTCGTAGCCAATTTTTGTTTTCCAGAAAACGGTTGCATTCACACACGGCTTTCCAAGTGAATACGGACGTGCTCTCAAACTTTTCCAACCCCTAAAATGAATAGGACAAGGCCAACACAGATCTAAATTAAGGTCTTATCTGACGCCAAAAGTATTGCAGGCAAACACGCATTTAATCAATGCCCAGAAGAAAAATAAAATAAAAAACTTCAAGAGCAGCGAGTATTTGCAAGTTCAATGGAAAGAGGCGTGCCGGAAATGGTTATTTGTGCCACAGGAAATGGGAAGCTGGACAAATAATCACGTGGCGCAACTGGAGTGATGCGGATAAAAATGAGCCCAGAATAGAAAAATCAATCTCTCCATCAGAGAATTAGAGGTGAACTGAACTGAAGAGGCGAGGTATTCATCCAGAGTCCTTAGATTACGGAAACTCAACGCAGTTTGCCGGATTCCAGTTCAATATAGACGGGCTTTGTCGGGAAAAGTGATTCGCTGAGTATTAACAGGTGGTTTCCGAACTTATGATGGAGCTCAGAATGGAGGGTTAATGGGAAATTTCGGAAGTGCTTTAAATCGATTGTTTCTCACTCGAGATTCTTGAACTCTCTGATTGATCTCTCTTTTAAAATTTCGGTCAAGTATCAATACATTGTTCAAGCTGATTTATTTTAAAGGTTAATTAACATTTCATTTGAGTCCCTCCCATTATTTGGAATGAGCCAGCTTGTAAATGTCACTTACGTAACTTTTGTATGAGAATTAAATGGAAATACAGCTTTTAAGATTGATCTATGATTTATTGAGTAAAACAGCATTTGTGAAGATCTTTCAAAATTTTAAATTATAATATAGTGTTAATAAAAACAAAATTAAAGGGGATATGAGTTTGCAGTAATTTCTTTGTAGGTACTCTAAAAAGAGAAAATTTTTTGAATATATCGTGTGTGTATATAAACCGATATCAACTTCTTGATGGGTCCCTGTGTTTAACATATACCATAAATGCATTGAACAAAATTGACGTTTGATCAAATTATCATTTTAATCTTAATTTCATAAAATATGTTTTAAAAACTTTAATGTTTTTTGGAAACATCCCAAAAGCGTGCTTCCCCCTTCAGTCCTTTGAAAATAAATAATTTCTCCATTTTCCACATATATGCCCTTGGGTGCAATATAAGATTAAATAAACAACACAGCTTTGATATTCTTAAAAATGATTTTGGTCTTTACCAATTTATGAAGAAAACACAATTTTTCTTATCCATAAGCATGTGTAACATAGGTTTATTTTTACAGAGATAAAACAACATCTCATCACGAAACTGATGAAAGCTTAATTCATTTTTATAAAAATTACGGAACTAAAACCTTCTAAACACAGATATTGCAAGTAATCAAAAATAATCGTTTCATAAATAGAGCGCGAAAGGACTCACGGGTCCATATTCCAAAAGACTTGATAAGATGTGTCACTTACTCCTTTAGAGTCAAGCTCGTCTTTATCGAGAATAAATTTTATTTTAGTTTCATTTTTTCAACTTTTTAACTTTTTATAGAAATTTGGGTCAACTAAACATCTAGTATAGTAAGCCAGAAACCTAACCAAAAGGGATTAATATTATAAAGAATGAAATGAGACGTCTAAAACTCAAACACTTAATTAATTTAACCTATTTTTATTAGTAGGTAAAATATTAGTTACTGACCATTTAATAAATAATGTTTAATTCATTAATTTTTTTGCCAAGAAATCATTCCGAAATTTAGCCTATTGTTATGCAGTACCTATCAAATAATTTATTTTTATTTAATTAGTTGTAACTGTTAAGCAATATTTAAAAAAACTATATTCATCAGATAATTTTAAGTGGGAAAATAATTTAACTTATATTTTTATGTTACTCATGGCAGCAATAATGCACCAAAGATTTAGAAAAGTAAGCTATTTTTGATAAAATTGTATTAATTAGGATATTATTCCAACCCCAAGGGTATCGATACTTTATCAAATTCTATTGAATATAAAATAGAGAAACAGCATGAACTAAGTGATGGATTAATTTTCAATTGAATTTAATTCGATGAGTTAAAGAATCCCGTAATCAAAAAACGTTGGTTATTATTTCATTTCTTAGTTAAATGGTTATTTATATTGAAATTAAAAGCCTCGCTCAAAAAGAAATATTTCAAATCATTGCACCCCACCAAAAAAAACCTACGATAAGTGACCAAATAGAAAAGACACGTTTTCACGTCTCTACCCATAAACACATCATTTTTCACACCGTCGGAATCCTTAACAAGGCGGGATATAAATGGAAACTCACAATCCCGCGTTACATATTCCAAAGCAAAAGCAAAAAATAGCCTGTCCGTGACACTCTCCAACTTTATTCTCTTTGTTTCATCATCCTCACGCTCTGAGAAATCCTCCCCACTTATCCTCGACCTTAAACGTAAAACGAAAAAGTCGACCACACCGGCATCCCCAGAACTGCACGAATTCACGACAAGAAAAAAAAAGTCTTCAGGAGGAAGTGGACACTCACTGTTGTGGAGTTTTATTATTACTGCAGATAACGTTCGACAGGACATCCTCCCACTTTCGTACACCCACGTTGGCACATTTGTCCCCCCGTCGAAGACATGTGCTTGCGTTGAAAAATTTTGTTTGTTTTGTTCCACTTTCCCACGAGACGCTAGCACGGGCCATTTGTAGTGCAGATGGGAAATTGAGGAACTTAAGGTGTGGCTGTGCCCCACCCCCTTTCCTATTTGAAATATGCTTGTCTAGGTCCTCTCTACCTCCCCCCAAAATATTGATGATTAGTTCAGAATCAGCCTGTATTTATTTTTGAAAAAAAAAATTCAACAACATTGTAACTGACATAAGGGCTGCATAAATGTCAGTCAGTTACCAAGTCGTTTAATTTGCTTTCAAAAATAAATATAAACATATTTTTAAAATTTAATCATGCCATTTAATTTAGATAACAAGAAAGCAATAAACTGGGTAGAAAGTAATTTTTTAGGTTTATTTTTGGGAAGTAAATTGCAAAATACTTGTTTTTCTTTGTGAATGTCAGTCAGTTTTATGTGGAATTGGATGGCTATAAATTTTTGATTTCTTAAGTCATCGTACACTTTAAGGGGGTCCGGGACACGTCAGAAAAAAATTTTTATTTATAAGTTTAAAATTTTGAAATTTTTTGTGAAGATAAAACATCGGTTTCATTGTAAAATTCACTCCTCAAAACTTTTCAGAAAAATTTTGAAAAATTTTAAATTCCATTTTTGTCAAAAAAAGAGGGGTAGCTTAAAATTGATATAAGTCAAAATATTATTAATCAATTTTCAAAATTTTTTCACTAAATCAAACAGAAACATATTATCTTTATTTATGATTCAGCATTTTAAGAAATATTGATAATTTGGAAAAATATAAACAATTATGTAAAAAATTCTTGAAATTTTTAAGTTACCTTTTTTAAAAAATTCATATTTTAAAAACTAAACAAATTTTTTTAATTTGCTGAATCACAATTAAAATAAAATGTATGAATAGCATGTGTTTCAAATTTCAACTATCTATCTTCAACTGTTCTTGACTTATATCAATTTAAAGATGAGAAACAGTGAAAAAACGCATCATAGAGAAAAACGGATTTGAATGCAGAACATATAATGCTAGACTACCAAAGCAGCCGGCAACAAAGGATTGTATCTCTGGTTCTATTTATTATAGAAACATAATAAAAGCATCATTTTAAGCAGGAAAAAACTAGTTTACATTTTAAAAGCAAAAATTTTTTTTGAAAATCTAACGATTTTCGTGTCCCGGACCCCCTTAATATCATTATTAACTTTACTATACATTACTAAAAATATGAAAAATGTTCCCGAGAAACAAGAAATTGGAATTATATATTTGCAAATACATAGAAAACGCTTGGAAGATTTAACTAAGTACTGCTTATCAAATTGTTCAGTTTATTTCAAGGTCAATCAATTTGAATAAAAATATGGATATAATTTAAAGAAGTTTCTTTTAAAAAGAAGAAATGTTTGAACTAATTTAAAAACATATTTATTTTATTTCTATTATCTTTACGTTTGTGTAAGATATTAAAGAATGCGCAAAAACTAATGTGAGATCGGAAAGATACTTATTCCATACCCTTTTAAATACATTTTTAACTTTTAACTAAGAAGTATTACTACTACTACTTATTTATTTTTTGTATTAAGTCTATACAACTACATAATACTGAAGAATTGAAGTAGGAATTGGCAATAGGAACTTCAAGCAATTGGATTTAATATTAAGTTCTTACGGCAAAAATAAACTGTTATCAACTATTAATACTTATACAAACTATATATCAACTATAAATATTAATAAAATAAACTATTAAAACTTATATTTCATTTAAGTATTAATGATAAGTTAATTGAGCCATATGTTGAGTCTTTTATTTTAATTATGAATTTATAACTATTTAACTAACCACTTAATTTCAAATTAATTAGTTTCAAAACTATGATGAGAGCGGATATAAGGTCAAATTTAAGTATATTTTATTAATTAAAAATACGTATATATCTTCCTAATTGTTCAACCAAAGCGCGTTTATGATTCTAATAAACTTACTCTCCGACTTGTGAATAGACCATTATGAAGATGGTTAATGCTGCATTTGAAAAAAAATACCAATTTATTATTATTTATGAGAGAAATCAATTTTATAACCAAGTGACAAAGTTTGTAAACTTTTAAACCATCATCAAATATTTATAAGGTAAAAAGTTTCGAATAAAGTATATTTCTAACAAGAAGGGGGATTTTAATTAACGTAAAAAAATTTAAAAAAATTTAACATGTTATTCTTTTACAACATTATTTAAATCTGTTTTCAAGACAACCCAGAATCAACTAAGATATGAGCTATTCTTTTAATTTTTTATTTGAGAACAAAATTGAATTATTTTTTACGTATTTATACAAATATTTTCTATTAGATGTATAAAAATGCTTGTCTGTATGTCTGTTTGGCCTTTATAGTTTTAAACTTTTCGAACCTACATTAACTTTTAAAATATACCACGTTGCTCTACTCGCTCCCGGGAAGGTTTCTGAATAAAAATAATTTAAAATCGATGCATCCTAATATTTTTTTGGTCAATTTTATGCTCAAACAAAACCCATATTTCTTGCCTAACTTCATTAAGAAAAGATGTAACATTAATTGTTGTAGGCATATTCTCGATTGTTGCAGATTGATATCGATTTTTGTAGTTTCAAATCAATTGTTGTAGCATAAACATAAAAGTGGCTCATTTATTTAACTATTGGGTTGTCCCATAAGTTCTGTTACTTTTTACGAAGTTTCGTGTTTGAAAATTTTTTATGAAAAACTGGTAATAGGTGGAGATTTCAAACAAAGGGGATTTTGATCTATGTACATTTATGAACATAATGTGTGATTTTGGTAGTTCTCATGATATTATTTCTTTTCAAAATGGCGGTTTGAAAAAAAGACCGCAAACGACGATTTTTGCGTAATTTTTTTCTTTTGATTAAAAAACTAGGAAGAACCCATAATTCATGGCTAAAAAATTTTTTGCTGTATGTTTGAAATATTTAGATTAAAATGTCATAGTTTCAAGAAAATTCGATAAGTTTAACGTAGGAAATTTCGGTCTCAAACATAACATCAATTGCAAAAAACTTTCCTCAGTAATGTTAGTCATTTCAAAGAAATTCTCACAAAAAATCATCAAAAACAACAAAAAAGCTTACAGATAGACCCCAGTATTCAAAATATGCAGTATATTAAATTATCTCTGTAATTAAGTTTATAAAGTAGTGCGCACAATAAAAGCGCGCAACATTTTAGCTTATCCGAATTACACTCGCTGAACTTATACGCTATGCGAACGAAGCAATTATTTGCTTCATACGAAAAAGGTACAATAAAAACAACTCGTTGGAATTTAGAAATATATCTATTCACCTATAATATGAAAAGGTTCTTTCAATGTTTAAACTGTGTAAAAAAGCGTTATGGTTCAAAAAACATCTGCCTCTTATTTGCTTCATACCAGCTGCTTAGAAAAACAATGGGCGTGCTTTGAAAAACACGTGAAATTAGCAATATATGAAGTTTTAACGCCGAAATTTCCTACCTTAAACTTATTGAATCATCTTGAAATTATGACACCTTAATCGAAACATTTCAAATATACTGTAAAACTTTTTTTAGCCATGAATTATGCGTTCTTCCCAGTTTTTTAAACAAAAGACAAAAATTACCTGAAAATCGTCGTTTTTTGTCTTTTTTTCAAACCGCCATTTTGAAAAGAAATAATATCATGAGAACTACCAAATTCACACGTTATGTTCATAAATATCATAGATCAAAATCCTCTTTGTTTGAAATCTCCACCTATTACCAGTTTTTCATAAAAAAATTTCAAACACGAAATTTCGAAAAAAGTAACAGAACTTATGGGACAACCCAATATTTCCACATTTGGAATGGCGAAGCCCATCTGTAACGCACCAGATGATATTTATTAAAAGACTGAAACCCGGGTGAAGCCCGGGTCTAGCGCGTGAGCGCTAGTTATTTAATAAAAGTAAGCAAATTTTATAAAAAAAAGTATCGGGGAGACTATTGTACCTAAGGACAATCACCGCGATCGTACCTAAGGACCTTCAGCCACCGCGATTTAAAATTCGGAAATAAGCTGAAATTTGAATTTATGGTAGATACTGAATGTTAACCGATGCTATCAGGTTGCTACCGTGAAATCAGCTCTTTGAAATAATAAAATATTTTAAGTAAATATGATAAATTCGCTGTTTTTAGATGCTTAAGTTACTTTTAGTGCATCACTACAATTTTTCTTCCTTTTACATCATGATATGATAAAATGAGACATGCGTAGTGAATCTCCAAGATTTTGACTACTTAGTTCGGGTTTCCCATTCTTATGAATTGACTATGAGGATACTGAGTTAATTTACTTCTAAATGGCTATTTATTCATCGGCGATTACTTTTGAGTTATTTTCAGTTGAAAAATCAAACATTTGTGATCTAAACTCTAAGTTTTTAAATTTTAGATTCTACTTTACGTTTAGCGTAAAATATGGTTAAGGCTAAGTGTGCATTGAAACTTTTTTACATCGCGACGACTTGTCACTAGAACAATGGTAATCAGCCACGAGTCGCTCTAGCTTCTTGCTATATGTCCCAACGTCCCAACTGACAGTTATATTTCCAGTCGCCGCGACGAAAGTTTCAGTGCGCGGCTAGCCTGAATTTGTAGCACCACTGTGACATTCCGCTTTGATGATGATGATTAAAAACCAAAAATTTCTACTGATACGATTTGCGAAAGCTATTACCATCAAATCCTTGTCTAATTACAGTGTCGATCGGATCTTCTTTGAATCAGTGTAACAGTCAGATTAATCAGCATGATTGACGATGCAACTTTTAACCTTAAATTTCAATTCGAAAAATTCCTTATGATTCATGGAATTTCGGTGAGAAATTAAGATCCATATCAATCAAGTTCCATTAAATGATCATTTATCCACTAAAAGTGATTTACCTAAAAAAAACCATATCGAATGTGTTACATGCGAGGAATTGTTCATTAAAAGGTAATGCATCAATAAAAATGTTCGTTTTTAAATTTTTTCAACTGAAACTTCCTTTTTAAAGGGTGGCCACAGGTACAACTGGATCTGTCCATAGGGAGAGCAGGTTGTTTTACCTTTGAACACAAATTTTGTCAAAGCTATCAAAAATGATTCAAAATCCATTTTTTAAAATATTAAAGCTGATAAAAAATATCCCCCTACTTACGAAGGTTGGAACTTTAGGTTGGAGACTTTAAATGGTCGAAATGGCATTTTATCTGTCTTAGATGAATTAAAACGGGATTTTTGTCGGAAGGTACAACAGTCTCCCCTATTCATTAAATTAGCCGAGTAACCAAATTTTAAAATTTATTATACATTTTAGTATTTTTGTTTTCCTTGTTTTACTAGCTTAACGGTTTCTTCACTACCGTTAGTAGAAAAAATGCTTCCAAGTAATGAAAACGCAAGTGTTTATTATGTCAATCGGAAATGGGTAAGTTCAAGGCTGTTTTTATAATAGACTACAATGTCCTATACTAGAAATAGCAGGATAAAAATTTAAAAGGGGGATATAGTTCTAAAGTAGATGCTGGAACATTATGGAAAAAAAACTTTTGAAAAGAATTGTCTCAAAAATATCAGCTGATTATTTAGGATTTTTTTAAGTAGGAAATTTAAGACACTTAAGTTCAAATTAGTTATAAAAAACTAAGGAGGATTTTTTAGATTTCAGGATTTTTTTAAAAAGTTAAATAGGTTCTTTCTTTATTCAGCGGGTTTTTTCATTATTGAATGGGTTTTTTCAAAATTTAGGACGTTTAAAGTTCACAAGCTAGATTTTAAAAATTAAGGAGGATTTTTTAAAATCTCAGTGGGTTTTTTCAAAGTTAAATAGATTTCTTTCAATATTGAATGGTTTTTTTAAGATTAGGATTATTTTTTACATTGTAGTGGGGTTTTTTTTTCAAAATTTAAACCAGGTTTCAGTAATTAAGGGGTTCTTACAATTTCAGTGGTTTTTTCACAGTATAAAAAGTTTCAACTTTGAAAAAACCCATTTAACAATAGAAAAACTGACATTTTGACAGAAGTTGTTTTTATAGTTGGAGGCGATGCGCATTTAGTGTTGCTACTTGAAAAAAAATTGTAGAATTTATTTCAGTCTGTTATACAAATCAACTTACACAATTTAAAAGCAATAAAATGAAATTTTTTTAGAATGCCTTTTACCTTAAAATTACGTTTTCCATGCTTTGTAAACAAGTATTCTTACTTGATATGGAAGTTTGGAATAGAAAAAAATATTGGATCAAATATTGAGATGCTACATAGAAAACATTAACATCTTGAAAGAAAAGTAAGGAAATGTTCATTTGATTTCATTTTACTTGACCTTCTTCCTCTCTAGAGCAATCTTTGATCAATGACAGAATCTGATCATATTCAATTGAGAGAAAACGAAAACATTAAAATACTCTGACTAAATTCCCAGGACTCTCAGACGTAGAGATAAAAAAAGGTTTTTTAAAGTTCAAATCTCCTGGAAAATTTTAAAGAATGGATGAGAGAAAAAATGGTGCTTTTAAATAATACAAAAATAAATCATAATAAATTGAGTCGTAAAAAATAAATCGAAACTTGAGGAAAAACTACTATTAATACAAGGTAAGTGGAATTACAATCTACTCCTGGAATCTAAATAGAGAAAATCCCCACACTGTCTACGTGAAGCTTCGTCCCAAAAATAGCTTTCGTAGAAAAAGAAAAAGAGCATGGATGCTTTAAAAATGCCTACTGCAATGACAATAAAAAATTAAAAATACAAAGTAAAAATAAATTTACAAAATCTTTTTTATGTGAACCATTTTAAAACAATTTAGAAAAACTAGTTTTTACAAAAAAAAGTTAGATCAACAAAATGGCTGAAATTTGTAAAAGCTTTGAAAATGTGTTTAGTTAGAATACAAATCTAGTCTGACATTTTGTTCTACAGCTAAAAAGATAGCTAAAAAAGAATTTGCGAGTTAAAATTTCTTTTGCACGAATAATCAAAAGATAATGGGGAAAAGAGAATCTATTTTCTCTGAGGAACGGTGATTTTCGGTGAAAAAAACCTTTTGAGTCAACGCCAGCGAGCTTGATATCAAGCCAATCGAGTATTAGCACACGTTTTCAGGATTTTGGCTTATTCAGCTTCTTACGGTAATATTTATTTCAAATGTCTGTCTGTCGACCTTGAAGTGATTTCTGTTAAAAGTTTTTCTTTGCAACTGGAGCTTTCTATAAGAAGAGTTTATGAAAATACACATAAATTTCATTGTGTAAAGTTTTTAAGGCTTAAAAAAGCATATATTCGTTCTTAAGTCTATTTCAACTTCAGACAAAGTTGTTGAAATCTTCCTTAAACAAACATTTGTTAAGAGGGTCAAAACAGAAAAAGAGTAAGATATATCAGCTTTTAGAACCTAAATGAATAATAAATGCTCTTTAGGTAAGAATATTAAAAGTAACAAATTTGAAACGAAAAAAAAATAATAAAAGAGAAAATATATTACCTTTATTAATTAAATACTTGAAAATGTTTTACATTACCTAACTTTATAAAAATAGTTAATATTTTATGCAGGACGTTTTAAAAAGCTAAGTTACTTCCAACACCAAAACATTTTGCAGCACGATTAAAGATATTTAAATTTTGTTCAAAAGAAAAAGCTAAAACATGACTCAGTAAGAGAAACTAAGCAGCGAAATAAGCATAAATTGATTTTGAAACATGCATCACAACGCTTAATCCTCAAAAATAACCTTGGATACTGTTAAAAACCAATCTGTTGCTTCATCCAATTACAGTTATTCATCCATCAAATGATTGGATAATTATACAATTAGCAAGCGGGTTGATCTTACACCCAGTATGGACGTACAGGAAGAGGAAGTGACCAATTCCGTGTTAAGACTTCTCTTTGATAACGTTATTTTATTCTTAAGACATTTTGTAAAAATTAGATTTTTTCAAAAAAAATTTCATAACTTAAGATACGTCAAAAGAGTAGATTTTGCATAAAATGATACCATTGAGAGTTTATAAAATTTAAAATTGTGCATGTGCATTAAAGACATAGACTAATGTACAGTAAAATCTCGTTATATAACAAACCGTAAAATTTATTTGTTGTAACTGTATTTCAATAATTCAAATAATAACGGTTGGGGACTTTCATAATAACGGGATTTTTCATTTTATAGGTATTTGTTGTAACGGGATTTCTCTGTATTTATTATTTTTCAGCCAACCAATAATATTTATTTGCGACCTCTTTAATTCAAATTTAATGCGACCTCTTTAATTTAATGCACTGTAAGAAACAACGAAAAAAAGCAAGTATTATCTGGTTAGGTAAATCAAAGATAATAATAATTATTTACTTAAATTAATTAAAAATTATTATCATTTTAAAACAACAGCAAAAACATCAGTATTTATGAAGTTTTTGTGTAATTTTAGTAGAGAATTAATACAAATAATGAGTATGCACTAATAGGTAAGCATACTCGAAGGTATTTATTAAGTAAGTGTACGTGAAAGTTTATGAAATGCATAATAATATAAAGGTTCATGATAAGGGTATTATAAATATCATATTTTGTGCCAATCGCCGTTTAAATACCATTAAAAAATGGCTTCACTTTTTTTACACCACATAAGTTAGTATACTCTACCGTAGAAAACTCCATTTTATATTTAGTGCTATTCCTGTGTTTAGAATCAAGGAATTTTTAAATGGATAATTTTAAATGAAATTCAACATAACTTCGCATTGTGCATTGATATGAGTGACTTAGTATAATATGCAAAAACTAACTATTAATATTTTTAATTTTTCATTAACTTGCATAAATTTTAAAGGTGATTATTTAGTTATTTACATTTCACACACACAAGTAAAAACTTAGGAAACCAATTACAAATTACTATTAGGCATCTCTGAAAGAAACTCAATAATATAACATTGCTACCTCGAACCGGTTCAAGGTTAAAAATAAAACAAAATTAATGTGTTTTGAGCATCTACAGCCGTACCTGGAAAAGATAGTCATTGGGTCAAGCAACAATAAATATCTTCGTGAAAACATATTTCACAATACCAGGCTTTAGTTTTAAAGGCCTTGGTAATTTGCAATCAATCTAATTCATGGGTATTAAGATTAAAAAGGATGTTTTTTAAATTTCAAACTAACCGGGAAGACAGTTTTAGAGAGATAGTAAAAAAAGGTGGAAAACATGATGGTTTCAAGTTGAGAGAAAGGGAAAGGCTTGCAATAATACGATATTTTCAAACTGTTGAAAATTTGAGCTTCCATATTATTTGAACTTCAAATATAAATTTATAAGTTATCTTATGATTATTAATACACTTAAAATTAACAGATATACGCACAGGAAAAATTTATATAAAATGTTCTATTACAAAACTAATTTACACTTTTGTATCTTGATAAGGTTTGAAGGACGACTCTGAAAATAATTAATTATAAATAAGTAATAATCAGGTTAGAAATTAATTCTTCAGAAAGTAATTGACCCCGTTTTAAACTTTAGTAAGAAACGTGTGGTTTCATTATGTGTGTTCATTTGTTAATACGAAAATCCACTCAAAAATAAAAATAAATCCTTCAGCTCAGGAAAAGTTCGAGGTTAGCAGGTGCAAAGTGTTAAAATCGCCAAAACGATATTTTATATATGGAAATTTCCTTTCTAAAAGTGTTTAAGGAAAGTCGGTACCTTTGATACCATCAAAAACTTGATTTTGATATTTTTAATGTTTCAGATTCTATTTTTCATGACCTTTACAACGATGCCTCATTTATGCAAAAATTCAAAGTAGAAGTGTATTGAATTGTCTTTTAAAAACATGAAAACTCTATTTCATATAAAGATTTTAACATTAAAATGCGTTTTTCTCAAAATGAACATTTTAAAACTGCGTGTAACTTTTTCTCAGCATCTACTGTATGTTTTGAGCTCATATTTGCAATATATGTTCTTGGCATGTACTTTTAACTTTCAACAAGAGCTTTTTGCAATATTTTCAGTTAAACATGTTTTAGAGCAATTTTGTAGACAAAAATGACTTTTTTTCAGAAATTTTAAGTGAGACTTACTCATTTAGTTTCTGAGAAAAAGTTACATAAAATTTGTAAATTTAATATTGTCGGTACACTAGGTACCGACTCCCCTCAATGAAGTCAGGTCATTGAATAAACAAAACACTCATTTAGTTACAGGTACTAGCTATCACCCATCTAAAAGTAATTAGATTGTTTTTAATGAAAACAATACTAAAACATCTCCTATGATTTCCCATGTCCAAGGGTGTTTAAATTTCATTTTTTCCTTTTTACTTAAATTTAAACAAAATATGATAAGATAACTAAAGGAATGTAATTTAAATTAGAGAAAGTCAAAAGGCAAATCTTTAATAGAATATATTGCTGAAAAAATCGCCACGTCAGATAGAAATATTAATATAACGTATAACGTATTTCATTGTAAAAAATCGTGCAGGTCGAACTCATGTAACCGAATATATAGTCCGATAGTACAGTCGTAGAAAAAAAAGTGAGACAGTTCGCATTGTGAGTGAACTACAGGGGTTAGAATAATAATTGTTGTGTCATTTTTCATGATTTAACTTCTTCTTGAAAATAAAATATAGTTTATGTCCTTAAGGGGCCGTCTACATATTAAACGAAGCACCAACTTTTATTTTTCCTATGGGCGATATCAAAGATTATTCCAGATTCTGAAAGAACACCCCCTAAAACCCCCCAAAACCCATTTTCATGTCATTTGGTCCCCAAATAAAGCCAGGAGTGGGGGTTGAAGTTCGTCGAATTTACGTTGAAATCTCGTTTTTAACGTTCAATTCTCGATTTTGCTCGTTACAACCATCAACCCCGCACGAGAATTCAACGTAAATTCGACGAACTTCAACCCCAACTGCTGGCTTTATTTGGGGACCAAATGACATGAAAATGGGTTTTAGGGGGGTGCTCTTTCAGAATCTGGAATAATCTTTGATGTCGCCCATAGGAAAAACGAAAGTTGGTGCTTCGTTTAATATGTAGACGGCCCCCTAAGGACATAAACTATATTTTATTTTCAAGAAGAAGTTAAATCATAAAAAATGACACAAAAATTATCATCCTAACCCCAGTAGTTCGCTCACAATGTGAACTGTGTCACTTTTTTTTCTACGACTGTACAAGAAATTATGCATACTCCATATTACAATAAAGTTGGTTGTTTATTCCGAACCCCAAGAAGTTTTTTTAACTATAGAATTGTGTTCATGCTCTTTGATAACTGTAAAATAATGTGAAATAATGAGAAATGATTTAAATAGCAGTCAGAGGATGAAGCAAAAGTCGTTTAAAGGGAGACATTTCCTTAAAGATTTAAATGAAGAATCGAGAAGTAAGTTTATTACTATTATGATAGTTATAATAATACCTTTATGATTTTATTACGCTCGATTGTACTTGTGTATCATAGAATATATCTGGGTGCAAGTAATTGCGAAATCATGATTTCGTTTAAACTCGATCTCCTCAGAAGAAATAATCATTATTTGTTATTCAAGTTGGGAAAACTACATTCACGTAGATGTATTTTATTATTTCAGCATTAAAATTTAATTGGGAGATTATTTAAAGGCGATAAAGTATCTTACAATCATTGAAAAACTTAATGCTGAATCACCATGAGTTTATAGTCTGGATAAGTGGATTTCACACTAAGTAAAATATTTGGATGACTGGAATTTATGAATAATTGGAATGGAAATAGTCTATGCCGAGTTATTCAGGTTTGAAGATCCCTGTTTAATAGGGATAATTAAAAAAATGTTGATTGATCCTTACTGAAATCCTCTTTTCATGGTTGCGGCACACGAACTAACAGCTCCACCATAACAACAGTCCAAATCCTCAAAACAAAAGATCAAATGTGAGCATTCTCATAACGAACCCAGAAATCTACAAATGAATTTTCCTTAAAGACGAGTACCGTTGGACACAATGGAACAACAAGAGGTAGCGTGTGAAAAAGCAAGTCTCCTCCATTAAGATCGTTTTTACGATCGGCGCTATCACGAGGATTTACGATCCTTATCAATACCCTAAAGAGGTACGCATAGAAATTACAGTTTCGCAACTTTTATTTCGCTACTATTTAGAAGAAGAAGAAATGTGGCAGATGTCAGCGTATATAACCCGCATCCCCCCGTGCGTGCATCAACTGGTAAAAGAGAGTCGTCGAAGGTCAGAACCATTTAAGGAAAGCAAAAAAGTCCATTCTCATCGTCTGTGCTGATGAAGACCGTTTAAAAAGTCGATGAATTGGTCTTTCAGGGGGGGATGACAAAGCGGAATCGAAAGCAAGGCTTCCAATGGTTTAATTTTCCTTTTATGGAAATGGAAAGGAACGATGATGTGTAGAAAAAGAGCGACAAGTAGTACTAACCAGCTTGGAATATCTTGTGGTATTCCGGCATAACATAGATTCTTTGAAACTAGTTGAGCAACGTGTAGAATGTTTAAAACACCCTCTTTGTTTTGTTTTTCTTAACACGATGTTTGAAACACTCTTCTAGGAGGTTTCATATGCTAATAGGTTTAAAGTTAATCAAGCGGTTAAAAGTTATATTTTGAAGCAATTTAAGAAAAATGGAAAATATATTTTAGTCATATTTTGTTGCTCATTACATTAAATGGAATCAGAATTATCAAACACTTATTAGAAACCTTAAGAGATTTATAGAAAACTTGTAATTGGTGTAAAATTATATTGCCGTTTTGTAAATTTCATTTTAGTCTGTGATAATTCATATGTATGGTTATGTAGATAACTGAAGTTATTTTTATTTTGCTATCAGATTTTACAAATTAATTATAAATCAAACGAAAAGAAAATACCTTAAGACCTAGATTTACGAAGTTCTTTTTATTATAAATCAGTATAGATTATCATTATTTTTTAGTCTAATTCCTAATACTTGAATTGATTATATTATTCAGTACTATCAATTAATACATGTTAAAGTACTTGGATACTACTTTTTCTAAAAGCACATGTTTTTCCCTCTCTAAAATGTGTATAAAAACATCAATCTTCATGATAATATAAATTTCAAAAGACACCTAATTTTAAATAAAATAAATTTCGTGAGTTTTACGTTATCGGGTATTTCATTTTTCATGATTTCCTCATAATGTAGAAATGCCATACAAAAAAGAATAAGAGGGAATTTTTATTTAATTTCTTAAAGAAATTGTTTATTTTAAAGTAAAAACAAGTTACGCTCTTTTGATTAAACGTTAAGTTTGAATTCGTTCCATAAAAATGAAAAAAGTTCTTTATACATAAAAAATGAATATAAGTAATGGTTTTAAAAACTGTGAGTTGCGGAATAATTGTCATTACATTACATCCTAATTTTAGGTGGGACGAATCCTATTTTGTTATTGATGAGTAAAATAGAATTACTAAATTATCAGAGGTAATACTTTTTAGAAATAATATCTTCAACGATTTATAACGTATTATAAATTTGTTGTTTTCTAGGTTGTTTTAGATTTTTCTAGTTCATTTTTAAAGTGTAGCGTGTGTTTAAAAGTCAAATAAGTTTTTAAGTAAAATAATTTTTAAAATTACTTAAACATATTTCTAAGTATTTTCTACAGAAACATAATTACATAGATATAGTACAGATACACAGTCTAATGATAATTAAAGTTTACTTTTAGCGAGTATCTCACACTTTCATGATAGGAAGTGGGGGGTTAATTATATCTGAAATTATAAAACTACGAAATTTTGGGGAACCTAGACCGCCCCCCTCTTGAAAATTGCTCCAATCCGTGCCTGATCAGCGCTTTTTCAAATCTCAGAAGAAACCCTCTCCAGAGATGCCTCGAAACAAAAAACCCCCGGAAACAGAGGAGTGCACATCTTGTAGAAAACCAGAATCTGCCCCAAAACCCATCCTTGACTGCTTGCTGAAGTGGTCTGTGAAACAGGATGCCTCTTCTCTTCTCATCATGGTGTCCAACAGGAAGGCTGAGGAGCACTATTTCCTCTGCGCCGGGCATCCTGTCCCACTTTGCATTCGGGCCTGCGACAACCCTTCTTTCCAGCTTATTAGATTCGAATTACGTTCGGCTGGCTGCTTGAGGAGGAGGACCCTCTCCCGACCGACCGGAAATGAAATTTTAACTGCGGGGGAGACTGATTAAGCAAGCGTTAAGTCTCGGAGGAGGACTGTTTCTTGAGGGATGGTGATTGTGATTGATTTCCGTGTGTGGCATCGGTTTGCCATTATGGATCGGTTTTTGGACGGTGGGGAAGATAAGGTGGATGGAAGGGATTGTGGGAATCAATTTTTCGATTTATTTTTTTCTTGATTTTTTATGGGCTTATCTAGTGTTCATTATCCTGGAGATATTTGGCTGTTGTATTCACGTTTTGGGGATCGATGTTTATTGCATTGTAGGGGTTACAAGGGGAGAAGGTTATAATTTATTTTGATTTGTTATTTTGTTTGGAGTGTAAAATGGATTATTAAATAGTTTGTAAATACGTAAATAACTATTAAGTAAAAAATTTATAAAATGGAGTCTTCCAGGTTTTTGGGGAACATTTAAGAATGAAAAAGGGGGCTATCTAAAAGAGGTATCAGTGAAACCTTAAAATAATCATCGATAATAGTTTTTTTAAGAATGGGGAAAATCTCTTTTTTTTTAGAATACACATTATACAAATACAAATTAAGTCGACCAACTACAGGCGTAAGCCCAGCAAGGTTGGTCCAGTCTCAATCCCAGTATCTGTCAATTTTCCTCTTGAACTCGTTTACCCCACTTGAATTTACAATTGTTTCAGGCATTCCATCTATCCACTACCACTACCCTATTAAAAAATAATGCTTTCTACAATCCGTCTTAAATCTGACTTTATTCAATTTGAAATTGTGCCCCTTGTTATCTAGTATTGAAACCCGTATTGACCCGTATTGAAATCTAGTCCCTCCGTGTCCCCTTGCTTTACCATTTTAAAAAGTTGAATCAAATCCCCTCTAATCCTTCTTTCCTCTAGAGCAGGGGTCCCCAACCTTTTTGTACCTAAGAGCACATACCAGAATATCGGTCGAATGGCGGGCACCATTTGTTTTTTCAAGATAAATTTATAGTTGGTGGACATAGTTAATAATACACACTACACATAATGCACAAAAAATTTAATTTTAAAAATTAATTTAACATAATGAATAGGTATAATTAGTATTAATATTCTTTTGTAAAATAAGTTATTGCTAAATTATTTAAGTTATAAGCTAAATTGCTTGCAAAACATACGAAGTATAAAAATTATTTATAAAATATATAAAATACATTGCATTTGACTGGCCAGCGCTTCATAATTGGGAGAGTATGATGAAATTCTTGCCCGCAAGCTATCGTCAAGGTGTTCATCTGTATGTCGTGATCTATATTTTATTTTATTATATTCATTGTCGAAAAGGATTCGTGTGTGAAACTAAAGAACTACTTTATTTTATATGCTGCTCTTTTCAAGAATGGAAATTTATTTCTATCAACTATATTCCAGAATTTCTCACATCTAATCTGATAATAGTTTTGAGGATGATGTCATTCTGAATATCCAAAATTTCTAGTCTCGCCTTACTTGAAGAAATTCTGAAATGTATGTTGCGATTTCATTTATAGAATTTTATGAGATAGTGGAAAACTAAAATATTTTATCGTTGGGCACAAGCAGCGGGCGCACCTAGACCGATCGACGGGCGCCATGGTGCCCGCGGGCATAGTGTTGGGGACCCCTGCTCTAGAGTGAACATATTTAGCTTCTTTAATCTTCCCTCATAACTTAAACTGGATAAACCCTTGACCATTTTATTAGCCCTATGCTGAACCCTTTCAATTGAATCAATATATTTTTTTAAGTATGGAGACCAAAACTGAACAGCATACTCTAGTCTAGATGAGGTCTCACCAAGCCTCTGTATAGTGGCAAAGTAATATCCTCGGACCTTGAAGGACCCTTTGATACATATCAATTATGTGAAAAACGGGGTTGGCGATTCATTTAGGGGATTTGTTTTAAGAAAAATTTTAAAATTTTGGAATTTTTTTAAACAGGATTTATTATTTTAATGAAGATCAAAAATATATTTAAAAGGTAAAAAATATGATTTCTTAATAAGACTAAAAATAAAAATTCAAGTAAAAACACTGCAAAGAATATGTTTAAAACCACTTGAATAAAGGGGAACTTAAATTTTACTCGAATAAAAAAGTTAGAGATTAAAGACTAATGGCATTACTCATAGTCACTTAACCAGTGGTTAACCATCGGTTTAAGAAGGATTCCACCAATCAGAATTAGTAAAAAGCACATTTTCTCTCTTTAGCTACTCTTTAACCAATGGTTAAGTAGCTATGAGTAATGCCATTAATTTTTTAATAGTGAACTGAAATTTAAAGTACTTTAAAAATTCATTGAGAAATCTTTATATGAAGATAAAATTTTAGAAGTATACGATAACATTTAATTATATATCATTGAAAAGGTGATTTTAATTAGTTAATTTACTGAATACGCTGTGATGCTATGCATATTATGATTTAGCATTATACAATTTTAATTTAAGGGAAAGTGAGGGCTAATGGGACAAATTGATTTTTTTTCTAATTTCCAAATTATAAATATTTCAGATGAAATTAATATATCACTTATTGGTACAGGTCCGGCAAACATTTGCAGCATGAAATATCTGTCATGGAAGGTTTTTGTTACGCAGAAAAAAGCCAAGTTCTTGTTTAACAAACCACATAGTAGGTATTAAATTTTGTAATTGATTGGATTTTGTAAATTTTCAAGAATATTTTAATCTTATTTAAAGACAGTTTTAGACTCATCAGTCAGTTAGAATTAGTTAGTCCAGAGAACGGATTTGTAAAGACACAAGGAAATAAAATGATAGTTTCACCATTTATCACTACTAGTCTAGTCGACTAAAACTGAAAAAGTGATGACCATTGATTAGTCCTCCACTCATCTAAGTCCTCCACTCCATGCGGCTAGACTAGTATTTGCCCTCCGCTCTCTTGCGTTACCTTCCTATACCGTGCTGATGAGTCATTACAAGGACGAAAGCGGTCCACGTTTGGAGGCGAAGCTTCAGGGTTGTGAGTTTATACTTATTGCCCGCTTAACCAGCGATCCTTTCATTTACCTTGCCTTTCTGGAATTAAATCTGTCCTAGGAATGCCATTGTCATTCCAACAGATGAGTGGAGGACTAACACTGTTCAACAAATTTGACCTTCAAAATTTTTTCCTTGATGAAAATAGTCATTTCTTATAGTTTTGGGTCGTTGAATAAGAAAATCACCATTAAAATTCTCAATTGACTCAGGATTTTCGGGGAACTGCCCCTCCCCCTTTTTACGTTTTTCGACGACTTTATAACTTTAAACTCGATTTTCAGAGTCAAAAAGCATTGCTTTAGTCTTCAAATTTCCCCCCCAGGCGACAAGAAAGGTTCAAATTAATAAAATATGATAAATTTATAACAAATGGATAGGTTCTAAAAAAAGCAAAACAATCGTTAAAAATAGTAGGATTTGTTATACCCTATTTATTTTGCTTATTTTTTACGCAATTTCTCTTCGATGGGTCCTAACCCTTCCCCAAGGACCCAAATTTGATGACAATATGCAGCAATAGTTTTTACTAAAAACGGTAGAGGTTCGGAAAGACGGTTCGGAAGACTCCCAGAATCGCGAAAGCGCTTGCGAGCTCAGGAATTAATATTGATGATTTTGAAAAGATTACAAATGACATTTTTCTTATATTTTGGGTCTATCCTAAGTAGAAACTCTTCAGTTCTTTAACAACTGATCGGTTTTAGGGAGTGAAGATTCCATGTTTCAAGATGTTAATAGATGCACGGCTGTGGATAACAATTAGGGGGCATCCTCTTAAAAACTGAGGGAGATGGAGGAAAATGGGTGTCATATTTGACTTCAGCAGGTTATTTTACACAAGAATCAGCTGAAATTCAGTTGGTGTCATTTTGACTTTTATTTTGCGCAACAGTTTAACTCTAAGTGCGGCATTGAACCCTTCCGTGGGTGCTTTGTGGGCGTGTCATCTAATTCGGGTCCTTGGTGAAGGGTTAGGACCCTTCAAACGTGAATTGGGTAAAAAATAAGCGAAATAAATAGGTATAACAAATCCTTCTATTTTTAACGATTTTTTGCATTTTTAGGGGGTATTTACCCCTTAAACCTATCCATTTGTTATAAATTTATTATATTTTATTAATTTGAACCTTTCTTGTTCCCTGGGGGAAATTTGAAGACTAAATATATGCTTTTTGACCCTGAAAATCGAGTTTAAAGTTATAAAGTCGTAGAAAAACGTAAAAAGGGGGAGGAGCTGTTCCCCGAAAATCCTGAGTCAATTGAGAATGTTAATGGTGATTTTCGTATTCAGCGAACCCAAGATCTATAAGAAATGACTATTTTTATAAAGGAAATTTTTTCATTGTTGAACAGTGTAATCAATGGTCACCACTTTTTTCAGTTATAGTCGGCTAGACTAGTACTTGCCCTCCGCTCTTTTGCGTTACCTTCCTATACCGTGCTGATGAGTCCTAACAAGGACGAAACCGGTCCACGGTTGGAGACGACGCTTGAGAGTTGTGAGTTTACACTCACAAGGAAATAGCTCATATTTGGTAATTCTTGGTTGTTAATTATCTTCATAAGATCATAAGTTATTTCGAACTATTTATTCATTCATAGGTGTTTGTTAATATTTCACGCATTTTACTTTTGTTTTATGGTTGGCTTTGAGGGTTCATCTGGTAATAAAGTAGTGTTTCCCCGTAACAAACTCATTTAAGATGAACTTACAGTAATAATCCCCCGGTTTTTTTAATCGGACGAAAGATCGGATCAAAATCGGAGGAACACTCAAAACGGAAAACTTTTTATACAAGTAAATTTGATAGCTTTAAGCAAGATTCAATACCTTAACATACGTATTTAAGATTATCTTAAACTTAATTGTATCAAACAATTGTTGTATCAGACAATCGGATCAAGGTCAGACAACTCAAAATTGAACACGTTTCATACTGGTACTGTACTCTAGCTAGGGTGTCTCAAAAAAAACTTTTTTTTCGAAAAACCTCGGTCCCTAGGGTTTTTCCCATTCCTTTTGGCCCAAAAAGATTGTGTGTGAAGTTTCAGCCCCCTAAGTAAACTCTAGGGTTTGCCTGTAGAGCCCCAAAGTTTGGAAAAAGTGGGAAAAAAATTACCAATTTTCAGAATTTTTAAAAATTTTATTTTAAGATTGATACTGCGATAAAACCGGTTCAAATGTGTCATTTAGGACTTATTTTAGTTGAATATATTTATTTATGTGTATTAACTGTACCCTACAGCCCCTATAATTTAAGATTAAAACGTACTACTTCGGGACGTTGCACTCGCCAAAGCTTATAATGCACTACCGGTGGACGAAATAAATTAAATCCGAATTTCTTCGAAGGAACTCCCTCAAATGATGTCATTTGGAGCTAAGATGATTTTATAAATTATAAAAACCAGTGAAATAACAGTTTTTGGCCCTTCCACTGAGCTTTTAATGTAAAAAGTGTTTTTCTTCAAAATTTCTCGTTTTCAGCTGATAAAATCCAAAATTTATACTAAAAAAGGGGGTTGTTGTAGTTTTTAGATACTAAACTTTGAAATCTTTATAGTGGTTTCATTTTTAATAAGTAGAATTAAATTTTATAGCGCACAGATCCGAATTGACATGGACATTTCCTATACCAGACGTGAAAATCTATTTTCTTTTTTTAAGTTCGGAAAATTACTTCCTTTTAACTATTAGGGGAAAGTTTTAATTAAAAACTTCTTTCTTTAACATTTCAACCAAGATTCACAAGTATTAAACTATTTTCCTATTTTTGAAAAAAGAAAATCGGTTTTCACGTCAGGTATAGGAAATATTCATGTCATTTCCGATCTGTGCTGTTTAAAATTTAATTCTACTTGACAAAATGAAACCCCTATAAAGGTTCCAATTTTTGGTATCTAAAAAAGTTCAGCAAACCCCTTTTTAATTAAAAGTTTTGGGTTTCATTAGCTGGAAACGAGAAATCATGAAGAAAAGCACTTTTTACATTAAAACCTCAGTGGAAGGGCTCAAAACTGTTATTTCACTGGTTTTTATAATTTACAATATCATTTTAGCCCCAAATGGCATCATTTGAGGGAGTTCCTTTGAAGAAATTCGGATTTAATTCATTTCGTCAACCGGTAGTACATTATAAGCGTTGGCGTGTGCAGCGTCCCGAAGTAGTACGTTTTAATCTTAAATTATAGGGGCTATAGGGTACAGTTAATACACGTAAATAAATATATTCCACCTAAATAAGTCCTATAGACGCATTTAAACCAGCTTTATTTGCATTTTCAATCTGAAATATATTTTTTAAAAATTCTGAAAATTGGTAATTTTTCCACTTTTTTCAAACTTTGGGGCTCTACAGGCAAACCCTAGAGTTAACTTAGGGGGCTAAAACTTCACACACCATCTTTTGGGACCAAAAGAAATGGGAAAAGCCCTGGTGAGCAAGGTTTTGCAAAAAAAGGTTTTTTTGAGACACCCTACTTTACTCGTATAGTATAAGTATAAAACGTGAAGTATATTTAATACAAATACAAATTAAGTCGACCAACTACAGGCGTAAGCCCAGCAAGGTTGGTCCAGTCTTTTTAACCCACACTACCGGAATCCCAGTATCTGTCAATTTTCCTCTTGAACTCGTTTACCCCACTTGAATTTACAATTGTTTCAGGCATCGCATTCCATCTATCCACTACCCTATTAAAAAAATAATGCTTCCTACAATCCGTCTTAAATTTTCCTTTATTCAATTTGAATTTGTGACCCCTTGTTCTATTACCCGTATTGAAATCTAGTCCCTCTGTGTCCCCTTGCTTTACCATTTTAAAAAGTTGAATCACATCCCCTCTAATCCTTCTTTTCTCTAGAGTGAACATATTCAGCTTCTTTAATCTTCCCTCATAACTTAAACTGGATATACCCTTGACCAGTGGCGAATCCAGTAGGGGGGCTGTGGGGCTGCAGCCCGCCCAGGAATAAGACATTCAAGTTTTGATAATAGCAATAAAGCCAAAAAAGAAATTTCAACACTTTGCGGACATTCGGTGGTGCTAACCAAAGGGTCTCAAAATGAATCGGAACCCTACTTTTAAGGGTAAAAATACCAAAAATTTTCTGGGGGAATACCCCCAGACCCCCTCGAAATTTTGGAATCTAATAAGTACGGTTTTTCCTTGAAACTTTAGGGATTTACAAGGAGTGATCTTCTTTGATGTAACCTGTCTCAACATGAGTTAAAATGCCACTTTTAGGGGCAAAATTCAAAAAAATTTCTGGAATAGGAACCCCTAAACCCCCTAGAAATTTTCCAATTCATAATACTATAAACTTTTTCCTTGAAAATTCTGCCGCTTACAATGAGTGGTGCTCTTTGGGTGGAATCTAAAAGGCTTCAAAATGAGCTAGAGCACTATTTTGAGAGGCAAATTTTCAAATTTTTTCTGGGGGAGGACCCTCAGACCCCCCTTTTACTTGGAGTTGACATTTTTACACAATTTTGAAATTTAGTGCACCAAAATTGAATCGTCAGTTTGAAGAAGTTTGAGAAAAGCGAAAAAAACTGTATAAGTAATGGAATTTTCATAGTATAACCACCAAACTTTTATTGAAAGTTTAGAACCCTATTTAGAAAACAGAGCAATCATCGAAACAAATATAAGTGTATTCAAAAATATTTTACAGTCAAAATAAGTTGATGGACTTATTCCCTTCTTCCACCTTATGAAATTTTTCTGATAAAAAACCTTTAAAAAACCCTTACATTCACATTTAAATTATATTTCTCCTTTATATTGCGCCACAAAAGGGTGAAATAAAAATAATAAGACAAATATAATTCAAAATTATAGTGAAACTGTGTTATTAAAGTAGTATCAATGGAGTGAGTGAATATAAATGGAGTCAAACATTCCCTATATAAAAAAATTTTGAAAAACATTGAAATTAAGAGAAAATTTTATTTTAACTTAGTTAACAGCACAAAGAATATGAAAAGAAAGACAAATTAACTTTAATTCCAAATTAACTTAAAAAATACAATGAATGGGCATCGATTTCACAACTTCAAGGGGCGATATCTCCCAATAGGAGTGAGTTATTTCCCCCCTCTTTTCACCCATGTGTAGAACAAAGCTTGGAGATCGTTTTGAGCACAAAAAGTCAAAATGTCATTTTTTGGACTTATTCCCTTCTTCAAACTGACGATTCAATTAAAACCTTACGAAGTCATCTCACCTAAAACTTAGTACTCCTAAAATTAGACCTCAGAAAAGATATTCAGTAAACAAAAATCAGACTACGGCGCTGGCAACCCCCTCCCCCTTTCAGTTGCTTACATTAATATTTGAACAGCCCATAATAGCAATTACGTTATTTGTGAAACTCAGCCCCCCAGACAAAAATCCTGGATTCGCCACTGCCCTTGACCATTTTAGTAGCCCTATGCTGAACCCTTTCAATTGAATCAATATCTTTTTTAAAGTATGGAGACCAAAACTGAACAGCATACTCTAGATGAGGTCTCACCAAGCCTCTGTATAGTGGCAAAATAATATCCTCGGACCTTGAAGAAACAGTTTTTTTAAGTATCCCAATATCCTATTAGCCTTTTTACTAGCAGATGAACACTGATGAACCCATTTAAAGTCTTCATTTACTATCACCCCTAAATCCTTGATCATATTACCTTCTTTAACTTTGTTCCCTTGCAGATAAAATTCTGCCCTACCATTCCCCCGCCCTATATGATTTGATCTAATTATATTGTGATGTAAGTATATTTGATTTCCTAAAGCTGGATTCAATATCTTAACAAACTTATTTAAAATTATCTTAAGGTAATAATCTACGCTATACGGTATATTTTCTTATTTTTAGCGTTTGCCTTACTAAATAAACATTTTTTACTTTTGGATTATATTATTGTTCTAAATTAAAAATATTCATCTTATAATTTCTGAATAAATTTGCTTAAACAGTATTAAAATTATAATTTTTGAACTGAAATATAATGATTCAGGTTCCATTCTTTTATCACCCCTCTTTTGGTAGTAATAATTTTTTAATGTCAAAAGAACTCTTCTAAAGATATTTTTCCTGCATTTTTATACAGCTAATAACTCTAGAACTAACCTGAACTTAAAACTCGAAATTAGTCTCATTTTGTTCGTGATTATATTCTTTTTGATTTGATGTGCAATACCACCACTATTTTGAAAAAAAAACTTTTTCAAAGAGTAAAAATATAATAAAGATAAATTGTTTTTTGAAAAAAAATAAAGAAAATTTAAAGCTTTCTAACTCCTAAAATAATCATTTCTACAAAATTTGAAGTTGAAAATAAAATTTGGATCATGTATAAAAAATTAAATATTTGAAATTTAGGCAAGTCTCTGAAATTATACAGCAAGAGCTATTCACTCAAGGAGAATTCATGAAACCACAAGAGGGTATTTACAGGATTTAACTCGTGATTTTAACATGATTTAAAAAATTTCACATAAATTTCAGAAAATACGACCATTAACAGATTCTGTACAAAATCTTAAGTTTTAGAACATAAAAAATCAGATATAATCCTTTTTATAAGGAATATTCAGGGTGGGAACTAGTTCTGTAATATTTTTTACCAAATCTGTTAATAATTGTATTTTCTGAAATTTATGTGAAATTTTTTGCATGTGTGAAATCATATGAATACCCTAAAGCGATTTTATGAATTCTCTTTGAGTGAATCGCTCTTTCTGTATAATTTCAGGGAATGTTAAGGAACTTGCTTAAATTTCGAAGAATTTTTATTTTTTAATAATTTTATTTTCAACTTAAAATTTGGTAAAAATGTTTATTTTAAAATTAAAACCTTTAATTTTAAAACATTTAATTTTAATTTTAAAAAATGTCACTTTTTTAAATTTTGAATATTCTTTTTCAAAATGGTGGTTGTAATGCACATCAAATCGAAGAGAGTGAAATCACGAACAAAATTAAACTAATTTCAGGTTTTTAAGTGCTATAGTTCTAGAGTTAATAGCTATATGGTAATGCAGGAAAAACAACTTTACTAGAGTTCTTTAGTGTTCTTTACATTAAAAATTATTAATAACGAAGGAGCAGAGATAGAAGAATCGAACTTGGATAATTATATCTAAACAACTATAAAGTTCTTCAAAAAAATCACGAACAAAGTGTGAGGGTTTAACCCACTAATGCCCAACTTTTTGTTTTTCTTAAATATTTGGTAAAAACATAGTAAATAGCCCCAAAACAACTGGAAAAATAGTGAAAAAATTCCAGGTTAAAATTTTAATTTCTACACCAAAATTAAAAAACGGCACTAAAAAGGGACGTCAGGCACGAATGCCCCAGTGTTTTTTCCCTATAGGAAGCGCATGGTAGAAAACTGTTTTAAATCCTCAAAAACATCTTCTACCTTTTTAAATGCAGTAAAAGTGATCGAAACCATACTTTAACATGAATATGAACAAAAAATATTAATTATTTATCCAATTAACTGTAAAATTAACCTTAATTAACGTAATTTAAGCATTATTTACAACACGTTTCTACGCATTCTCTAAAACACGTTTTCCCTCCCAAATCTATGTAAATTGCAAATTAATTAAGATTTTTAATTGAAAAAGGCATTCTTCGTTTAAATGTTACCTAATAATATTAAGTTATAATTACTTTTACACACCTCAAATCCATCAGAATATCTCAATTTGTGAAGTTTAAGTCTTTCAAATTCCCATACTTTTTTCATCTTATGTAATTTTACTGTGCGGAACACAAATTCATCCCCAAAAATCAAGCATTAGAGGGAAGCAAGCAAGTGCAAGCCAGATGATATAGATTGATCTGCAGTATAGAACACAATGATTAGCGACATTTAATTTATCACAAAAGCGACTTTTTTGGCAATTTTAATGACAAAAAGCCATTATAACTAATATTTATTAAACTTTTAATTAAATATAACCGGAATATACTTGCATAAGTAATAAATATAGTTAAATCATTAATTTATTCCTTTTAATTAATAAAAATTAATTAATTCTTTATAGTTTAAGCCTTTTTATTCCATTAATTTAGCAGAAATAACAGTATTTTCCAAAAAAATAACAAAAATAATAAATTTATTAACTAAAATTAAAGTCATTTTATAAATATCAGTTATTTAATTCATTTCATAAGAATCGAACTCGTTTTTATGAAAAAAAATAAGGAAACACTAGCATTTCACTACTGGGAAAAACACGGGGGCATTCATGCCTGACGTCCCTTTTTAGGGACGCTTTTCGAGGGTCCAAAACAAGGTCAAGATCAAATATTTTGGAAAAATAAAAAAAACATACCAACTGATTTAATGTATAAACAGTAATATACATATATCGGCATTGACCATTTTTTAAAATGACAACTAGGATTTTTAAGCTTTTTTTTATTTTTAAAAAGCCCTTTTCTGAAATCTTCCAACTGAAATGAAAAACTGTGAAATTTTTTTAAATTCTGCTTTCTTCTTGTGTTCTTTATGTTCTATGAAGATCAGAGATACATCAGTGCAAATTTTGATTCAAAGGAACAATTTTTGTAGAAATAGGAGGATTTTAAAAAAAACGTCCCTAAAAACGGACGTGAGGCAGTAATGGGTTAATCTTTGGTTTTTAGTTGTTTTGTAAAAGAGTTAGCCAATTTTTCAAAATTTAAGTGCGATGCGGGGCCAGAAGATAGTATCCAATCGAAAAAAATTACACCGTTTTTATTGGAGCAAAGTGGCAGAACAGAAAGACAGAAATTATTAGAACAGAAATATCGAAATAAGTGTTTTTTCAGCCCACCCTAATGGTCACTTCAATAGAAAAACGTACCACAGCACGTACGTACGTAATACCAAAAGCACAGTTAAAAAATATTGTTTGGATAGACTTGTTCGGATAGAATTGTTTGGAATCCTTTAAATTAAAGTTATAGCGAAGACGGAACAAATTTTATAGAAGAAGAAATCATATTTTTACATACGAAGAATGGAGAATTGCAGTAAATCTTAAAATTTTAAATATTCAATTTTAATTTATTAAAAATTCTCTCCTGATTCCAAAAATACACTTGTCTTTCCCCACAAATTTTTTTTAAGGTAATTATGACATATTTTAATACAGAAAGCTCCTAACAATGCGACGTCACATGTGCCAGTGGAAATGTGGGAAACACCGTTTTCATCGAACTAGTCTGTAAAAAAACTAGTGCTCATTGTTTCAAAGCGGGATTATAGCAACAAGCGGGAACAAAGCACATTTCACGTCACAAGCTGTTTCAGCTCAGACACAAAAGAGGCTGTTTTTAATTGAAAATAACTTAAAATTTTTGGGCTTTGAAAAGCAAATGAAAACATTTTTTGGAGGTTTTAGGCCATTCTGAACACATTAAGATTAAAAAAATTTTTGACTGCAGTTATCCATTTATTATTTCTCTAAAGATTGAAGCGTATGATTTGTTTCAAAGAGTATGATGGTCAAAGTATTTTTCATTTGCTGAATTTGAAAGATAATTTTGGACTTGATGTTTTTAAGCGAGAGTTACTTAAGCTTTATAAAAATAAAAAATATTTTACTAAACTAAAAATTATTGTACAAATAAAAAAGTATTTCTCGGGACACCAATAATAAATCCTCCACCACAGTAAATACTTACTATTATAAAAATATTCAATGTTTTTAATTCAATGTTAATATTTAAATCTCTAAGGAGGTACTTACCCTTACTTGCTAACGGCCACAGCCCCTGGTGCTTTCCAGATACTTTCCCTCTACCTGACTTACACTTCTCTAGTCCCGGGAATTCCGTACATCTGCATAAACAACATTATCATTAAATTTTAAATATTTATATTCATAACTCACATTAATTTAATCGAAATGTTTCGCAAAAAAACACGTACACATACTACTTACTCATAATCGAAAAATGAGTTCTTAAGAAGCTTTATAGTGCATACGTTTTATGTAATCTAATAATTTGTCAGTAGTTCGTAAAAAATAAATTAAATAGCATTTTTATGTTTATATTTTCAAAACAGTTCTTTTCCAAAAAAAATTAAGTATGGGGCTGCAAAAGAATCATAATTGACTGTGATTTGTTTTTATTCTCCATCAATAAAATCAAAAAGGCAATAAAAAGTTTTAAAACTTTATTTTACAACTAATTCGAAATAAAGGCAGATAATGTGCGCATCTATCTAGTATATTGTTAGAAAATCATAATTTTCCCACTAATAGTTTTCACTGAACTAGATTACCTATGTGGGATTAAAAAAATCTACTTTTGAAAAAAAAAACTAAAAAAACTCTTTCCTTATAATTTAAATTTTAGTGGTCAAGATATTTCTTAAACATTTCTAAACAACGTATAATACATATTTCATAATATTCCCTCCAGTGGGTTTTATGAAAGTTAACAGAAGTTTTATATAAAAATATTTCCTTTGTTTATTAAGTATCCAATCCATCATACGCACTATAAGGAAATTAAAGGGATACTTAGCCCAAATTGTAGTTTTTTATTTTTTTTAACTTCAGTTGGGTCTTTGCACAAAATGCAAAAAATAACTTCACTATTTTTTATTAAAATGTATGTATCATAATTGCAAAGATGTTTTTTAAATAGAATAAAAATATAAATTAATCAAGTCTACAACTGGGGTCAAGTTTCAGGACACTTGACCTCATGTGCAGACTTGACCTTGAGACTTAACCACGTGACCAAAGACGTAACCCAACCATCTTAAAAGTGTAAAAACGTAATTTTCGGAAGTGAAACACAGGATTTTTTTGCCCTATTAAAAGTTGTCTTGTCTATTTTTTTCTAATTACAAATAGTTTTCACTCAAAAAAGTAAAGTGAAATATTGTTTTTGGTAAGTGAACTAAGCAAAGCCAAAGAGGTTATGTATGTACTAACTCTTGTTAACACATTTTTTTATATGAAAAATAAAATTGTCAAATAAATCATTAGGTCAAGTGCTTATTTTTTGCTTTGATTAACTCTAAGTTTTACCAACTGGCATAAAAATTATTTAACACTACAATACACCAAAATGCAGCTATAAAAAGGCGAATAAATGAACCTGCTGCTAAAATTGACCTACATCAAAGATTAAAAACTTCCAAAATGTCTTTTTCTTATAAAAAATCTCCTTGTGTCCTGTCTTTAGTTCTCTTACATTAGTAAACCGTGAAAGATAAAGAAATTATCGTTTAAGTATGATAGTTTTGCTTATAAAAAAGCAAAATTGTTTTACTAAATTAACTTATTTTTTTTCATTACTTTCAATACAGTTTTTTAACATCATACTGCATTTTAAAGAAATTAGAGGAAACTTTCAATTCCGTATGTATTAGAGATGTCGGAATTTTTTCTTTACTGAAGTATTAAGGCTAATAAAATAATTTAGTGGGTTGTCAATAAAATTTATTGGTTGAAAGTGTACCAGATTTCGGATTAACAAAATCATGATTTTTTGAAGAAAAATTTGAAGTTTTTATGCATGAAAATTAACATCCAACCTGTTTCTTATCATACCCAAAATCTTCTCGAAAAATAATGTTAATAAGTTTCACATCAATGTTTTAATTTATGAAAAGTTAATATTTTAAAGGTTTTATTTTAAGACAATTGTAATAAATGTCTATGAAACGTCATATTATTGCCTAAATTTAAATTATACAAAAATTAAGAATAATTTCACTAATTGAAAAAGTTATTTCTGTTTGATATAAAATGTTTCCATAAATTAAATTTGACAAAATATTTTTACACATTATATAATTTTGAACTACAGTGGTTCGGTAATTTAATATGAAAACAGTATTTACAACACTACAACACATTTTTATCAAATAGGTATAATTATTTTCTATCAAGCAGTGTCAGTCATCTTTTCATTATTATTTTAATATTTTATGGTTATATTTTCATGAAAGAATGAACCTTAATTGTTTTCATGTGTCCCACATATATCAAATAAAACCACAATTCACAAATAAATAAAATACAAAATGGATGAAAATAATAGTGGCAGTATTTATAATATACACGTATGGATAAGATCACTCTCTGATGCCTTTACACTGTTAGCAACAAGAAAAAAAACGCTGTACTATTACCTGACTGCGCACTCTTACCCGCCTTTCCCCTAGATTACTTATTCGTAATTGAATGAACTTTAATTTTTACGTACAGAAAAAAATATTCTATAAAATTCTCAATATGCATCACGATAAGAAAAATATCACTATTAAAAATGAAATGTTTAAAAAAGCAAATGAAAAAGCGTTATAACTTGAAATTTCAAAAAATCTTAAAGTTTGTTCATTTTATTTAAGCTTTAAAATAAAATGAATTAAGCTTTAAAAAACATATAGAAATTCAATCACAACATCTTTCAAAATAACTTTTTCAAAATACAAACAACTAATCATATCACCCTGACAGTAAGCCAACTATTTTCTAAGACAACTAAGCCACAACTTTTTTCAATCTCCATCGATTTCAATCGATTTTTAATTTGAAATATTGAATTTACTTTTTTTTAATTTCCATGTCGATTCTTGAGGTTTTTTCTTAGAAGATTATTATTTTTTGTTTTCGAAAATTTTTTAATTACCTAATTATACTTTTTTCCGTATTATTGATGCATCATGAGCTATTTGATTCTTTATACAACTTAAAATACACAAGATACTAGTGCCAAGGGGGAACTTTTTGGCTGTTCCATACCCTTTTGTCAAAAGTTAACCCGACAAACAAGGGAGATGTAGGGGATGCTTGAGCATGAGGGATTTCCTGGGTTCTATCTAGTTCTATCTAATTACTTAAAAAAACATATTTCCTTAGTTAGATAAATTTCTAGGAACTAATCAGAGCAGACTCTGCTAAAAGTTCCCCCTTGGCACTAGACCCTTCTCATACATTACCTACCCAAGATTTTGCTCTATAACATATGCTCAAAGAAAAAGGGTTGTGCCTGCGAATGTGTGTGTGTGGCGTGGGCAACAGTACTTCACCTCCGTGGCTTCGGTCCACAGGTACCCACTGGGTAACGTGAAGAAAGTACTAATTACGGCGCGTCTGTTGGTCAATGAACTCTGTTATCCGTAACTGTTCACTTACCAGCCATTGGAAATTAAAAAAAAACATATGCTTATAGATGTAAAAAAAGTAATTTTAAAACTTCAAGGTCACTAAAGGCTTGGTTGTTTATATGGAGAGAGACGTACAAATTTAAATATTAAACAATTAAGTGCACCCTCATGCAAACATTACAAGTACAAGTTCTTTACATTCCCGATAAATGTAACCAAATTTCTGTTGTTGCGATCAATGACATTTTATATTAAAATCGTTTGTATTTTATTCTCTATCAGTAAGAATTAAAAAAAAAGATAGGGGAGAGTGGGGACGATTGTAACAAAATTTTTTATTTGATCTCAAACTAAGCCATTTTTTATGTTAGAGTTATGAAAATTGGTATGAAAATAGGTTGATATATCCCAATTACAATTTTGTTATGAAAACCGTCCGGTGGACATGCATTGCAATTTAGTAAATGAAACATCGAAAATCGAAAAACGTTACAATCGTCCCCACTTGAAGGGTCAATTGTAACACATATAAGGGTCAATTGTAACACAACACAAATTCATAAAAATAAATAGAAAATCATTCACATTTATTAAAAATTTATATTTTCTTGTTGAATAATAATTAAATACATGTAGACTAGAATGGAAACAATGAATATTTCACTCAAATAATGAGTTTTAATAATAATGAATGTTGATGAGTAAATAATAGTAAATAATTATTCACAAGGGCAGTTTGGGTATTCATAACTTAATTACCCTGTAGTACAACGAACGTTTGACCATTTTGTGCACGAAAAATGGTTCCTCTTACTGCCCTTGATCGAAAACTTTATTGTGTTGATTATAACCCACTTTAGGATTTTCATTTTTTATTTTCTTCTGACAGAAGCTGTATAATGTTACATAAAAAATATCGTGCTCACGAGCAACACTTCTAATAGACTTTTTAGACACAGAAACCTCAACAGCGTCTCCCTCCATTTTTTCTAGACCAATCAGCCCCCTTTCAGTTTTCCTTTTACGTGATCTCGGCATCCTAAAACCGTAAAAATTCGTAATTATATGCCAATATTAAGGGTAATTATGAATTATAAATCATTACATCAAAAATACTTTTGAAACATGTTATTTTCTACATTGGGGTCAGTTGTAACATGTTACAACCGTCCCCGGCTGAAGTGTTACAATCGACCCCACGTTGCCATTTTTAGTTCAACTCAACCCTCGTTTTCCGCGAAACTAACAATAGTATCATCTTGAAACTAAGCAGAATAAAACTAGGATACATGTACATACAATACATAAAATCAGTGTTGTCGTGCTTCATACCTGCAGTGCAGGAGAAGGAAAGTTATACAAAAGTAGAAATTTACTTCGATGCTCGAAAAACACTCTTTTCTCAATTAAACAGCCACAACTCAAATGTCAGCCTTGGAAATCTCTGATATTATTTCATTCACCTGCCTTTTACGTACTGTCATCTCCTTTTCGCCCAGGCAGCCTCTCATTTTGAGGAAATCAAAGTGTTACAATTGCCCCGTGTTACAATCGTCCCCACCCTCCCCTAATGGCTTTTTGTGTACAATCGAACTATGTTCTCTAACAGTGCTTGAATACCCCTTTTAGTCCATGGTCACCCACTGATGAGCTCAGTGTATAGATAGCTTAGCGTGGCCCCCTAGACTAATATGACCAGGGAGGCATGAAATTGTTACATGTGAGTGTAGTCCTGAAGTCACTTTTGATAGCTATTTGCGATAACTCAACTTCACTTTGAATTAAATAAAATTTTAAAATTAATTCTACGGAAACTTTTAGAGACTTTCCAATTTTTAACCAATAGGGTAAAGGGGTCACTAAAATTTGAACGTGTGTGACAACAAATGCGAAAATTATGTCACCTAATCTATGCATGGACTTTTATGTTAGAAAAGCTACCAGAACTTATTCATTCATGTCTTAGTTCCACATGTTCGTATCGTCCCTTCCACAATATTCTATTCATCTGCCGTATTCATTGTTAAGCAGTGAACAAGACACCATTCATCCTCTCTCAAACGACTTCTCCACTTTAAGAAAAACACATCTCAACTTCTAATCAACACATCCTCGCTAATTAAGAAAGGTCCTTTTCATCTCTCGTCCTTTTCGAACGCATTAAAACTACTTTATTCCCAAATTACGATGAGTAAGGGTCCTCATGATGACCCTCTTCTCACTAAGATAACATACAATATCTTCTGTGTGGACCCCATTCGACAATTAAGGCTCGTTACCGAATTCGGTTTTCCAAGAGATAAGCTCAACGACACACAGAGATGTACTTGTTTCTCTTGCATTTTACGATTACAAAATGGCGGCTGAAAAAAAAATGGCGGTCAATTAAATAATGGATGAATCGCCCCTTTTTACTGCATTTTACAATTAAAATGACTGTGGAAAAAATTGTGTGCTAATAAACGAATGGATAGAATGAATGAAATAAAAGTTCTGTGAGAAGGAGTGACGCGGGTGGTTGGTAAGATATGGGCATAATATATCCTACAGGAAGTGACGTCAGGCATGACGTGAAGTAAGTGTTAGATGGGAAATTAAAGCATTTGTCGCCGACCGTCAGTGAAGATCAAGGTTTATTTTTCTTTGTGTGTGGAATAAGACATGTCTGTACATTATTCTTTGGAATAACACATGTCTAGAATGCGGGGGTTGATGAAAATGACAAGTGATGACAATTTTGTGTAGAAGAATTCGTTATGGTTTTGGTGATGATGAATGTCGACACTGTTTTAGAATGTTTCTTAATTTGTCGTCATTTGTTACGGTTGGGTTGTTTCTTTTGTAATTTAGGATGGGAGGGCATTTGAAATATGTTCAGAAATAAAAGAAAAAAAACTGTTACATTTGTCATGTAGGGTCTTCGCAATCACCCAGAAGGGCTCAAAGCTGTATTCCATCATGGACAATAAGGAAGTTGCATGTGTCAGATTTTCAAAACAAACAAGTGTTCCGTATGGTTTTTTGTATGGTAAAATGAAATATCTAGTCAGTTTTTCAAAAAAATGTACAGGTAATTGAATATTTCAATTTAAAAGTCGAGAAAAAAACACGTGACTGAAAACGTTTATTGTTTAAACTGTAGGATGACGTCAACAATAATACCATCAACTCCATTGCTTTTCAACAATGCCTATTGTAAGATGACGTCACATCCAAACTCTTGGCGTTTTCGCGCGCTTTTAAAAAGGGGATTTTTTTTTTTAATTTTTGGCAATCAAAATATTTCTCGATCGACCTCAATTTTTGGGTAGTTGCTTATTTTTGCAAGAAGAATCGATAAAAAAATATAAAAAATCATGCAACTTCCTCATTGCCATGGACAGACATAGCATGGTATTCTGGAGAAATCCATATGAGAGAGGCACAATGGAAAAAACATCTTCTAAATAAAACAAAATTTTAAAAAGATATGACCCTAACCAGAAGGTGCTGTGAATATCTAGAAGAAAGATAAAAATATTTAATTTCTCATATCGCAACGATCGGGCCCATCAACAATTGAAGATATTTGCAATAGTCGCAATAGAGCATTTACAATCACATGACTCGTACATAGCAAAGGCCTTAGCAACAGACGCGTTGACCTACAGCAGTTAACAGTTAAAAGAAAAAAAATTGGTCATGGAATGCTTCTATTGGAGCATTTGCAATCACATGACTCGGACTTAGCAACCACCGTAGCAACAGATACCGCCGCATCACCTAGCAACAGACGCGTTGACCTACAGCAGTTAAAAGAAAGTAGCTGGTGACGTCACCTGAAAACACTCTATAGCCGCAATTAGTTTTAACACTAGGGAAGCTTTAAATTTTGCACTAATTAAGGAAAGATTTGCACGTTTGTTGTTGTTACTGACTGTTAACTGATTGCGGTGGGAAGAATGGATGAACTAATACTCTGTAATTTTTCACAAATATCCTAATAATTTTAGTTGAAGAAAACGGATGAATATAAAATTAAGTTTTATACCTAATCAAATTGAAAATTAAAACAATTTGGTATTTTTTTCCAAGTATTTGCCGCACACAGTAACTTAATATTTCATTTACTACTGTTAGATAAAATATGTAAAGAAATTTTAAGTCATAAGCTAATAGGGAGATGTAACCATTGATATTACTCATATTCAGTACTGGTGTTGTTCTTGCATCTAATAGATTAGTTAAATAAGAAGTATTTAATAAAGTTAGTCGAAAATTATATCAAACTTACCCAAATAAATTTTTAAATAACTTAATTTGAATAAAAAATAAGTACTTACAGAACAAATTTGTACCTTTCAGCATGTTTCAATTTTAGAAATTTATTATTTATGATTAATTAAATTGTTAAAGTGCAGACCGAGGGTCATAAAAATTATTTAATTCGGGTTGATATCAAAAGAAATAAAAATAAAAACAATAATAGTATTTAAAATTTGTAAAAAAAAAAGTAAAATACTATTCTTAGATTCATATATAAAAATTATCGGTTCAATGAATGGGGGAAAACGCGTGTTTCCTTAAACCTTGGATATAAAAACTTCAAAAACGAAAAGAAAAAATGTAAAATGATGATTCAATATAAAAAAGACAACCGGATATTCATAACTTTTAAAGAAACTTATTCATAATAGGGTTAAATGCTCATTTAATTACTCAGCTGCAATAAAATGAAATTATCCCAAATAAATGAAGGTAAAGGTAAATAACAAAAGTAAGCAAAACAATATCGAAGGAAAAAAGACATCCATAGATTCGAAGATGAATTATTTATTTTGACACCGAAAAGTCCTCGAATAATTTATTTTTGATTGAACTTAATGGGTTTTGCTAAAACACGGTACACCTTCAAGCGTTATAATAAACATATGTCCTTGATCTAAATATTTTGTGATTAATGTTTCTTTACCGAAGAAAGTTTTGCTCTCCTCATCTCAGTCTTACAGGTGGATAATTTTATGGTTACACGGTCATTGCCACATTATCATTTCTAGATTAAAAAAGAACAGAAGTTAAGTTGTAAATCATCATTTACAACCTACCACATTTCATGCTGAATTTAACATTCTGTCTTACTTATAATTGAATTACATCATAAATATCTTTCATTTGGTGTTAACTGAGGTACTTAATAAAATGCAATCACTTAAGCTTTTTTAAGCAAAATAATAGCTAAATAGAGATTAGCTACTCTTACATGTTTCCGGTAAAAAAATAAAATAATAATAAACATGTTGCTTTTACTAAGTGATCTTGAAGTCTTTCCTACGCTATCAAATAAACCCAAATTTCCCTAAAAAAATTCAAAATAAAATTGTAAAAATACACTTATCCTTCTTTTAAAAAAATTAATCAAAATAAAAAATGAAGTAATTTATTTAATTGATTCAGTCATCAAATATGTAAAAGTAAAAATAATAACGATTTTCCAAAAAATGGCAGTATTATATGGCATTCTGCAGCAGCAGAGTTTACTTATCGATATATCATAAATATTCATCTTGAAAAATACGTTATGTATCTTCATTAAAACAGCAAAGGGTAACAACCTTTTTACTTTCAAAGGAATAAAAAATTGATAAAGTCTACTTAACATCGAATAAATTTTTGATAACTTACGTGTTCATTTGAAGAGATACTGGTCCATACATTAGAGATCTATTGATCTATATAAAATTATTATACTACTAGAATCAGGGCTTAACCTATAGTTTTAAATTAAAGTTAATTAAGTTTATTAGTTTTGCGTATCATTCATAGTTCGCAGAATGTTTACATTTCTGTTCAGAGATGTAAGGGTTACATTTATGCTACATTTAATACTAATGAGCACTTTCAATCCTTTCATGCTCCGAACATGCAGATCAGTATATTTGTCGAGCTCTGACTGCAATTACTCTTTAGTTTACTTCAGATTTCTTGACTAGTTCTCTTCATCCACATAATTTTAATCTATCATTTAAAGGAGCTAATTTATACACCGCTGGCCATCCAAAATGGTACACCAAGAAGGAACAGAGTTATCAAACCCAAATTTATTTCTATGATTGCACATAGTATGAATGTGAATTGATTAAAAATTCAGCCTTCCTGGATGTTAGGGGGCCGAGATAACCAGTGAGGAGTGTTGTCTCCATAGGTGTCCATTATTGAGTGAAGGAGGCTCTAAATGGGCTTTTAGGGATTGAAGGACCATGTTGCGTCCACAGGTAGTCAAAGTTCATGTGGTGCACCAGCAGACCTTGTATACCGGGCTAGGAGATTTCTCCTCTTTCATCGGACATGTTTTGTGGCGTTGGTTCTTAAGAACGGTTAGGTCAGGGTAAAAATGCAACATAGGGGGATAAGAAGAAAGCTTGGACATTGCGTTCATCACATGGTTGTGCATTTTTCTCTTGAGACTTATCCGCAGGCGAGAGTTGAAGGTAATGGTAGACAACAGGTTGTCAAACCTCAATGCTGCAACTCTGGTTGGTCATTGGGCCGGTAAATCATGCTGAGGAGGTGTGGGAGTGGAATGTATGTTGTTTACAGTGCAGGGGACTGCCCGTTTGGCAGGCCTAACTTCAGAAAAATTCCAATCTTCAACAAAGGATTTGGCGTTGGCAACAGTGCACTAAATAATGAAATGGACATCTCAATGTGATGGCACAGAGTTTATGAGAGTATCCCAATTCGGTCTGGAGCACCACGATAATTGGAGAGGATTTTACGACAGCGAGAAAAGAGAGAACTCGGCTGTTGATTTTGTAATCGTCAGATTTTTTCTTTACGCAGAGTAACGAGGTAGTGAAGAATTGGATTCCACTCCCACGCCTTTTCAGTATGATTTAACGGCACAATGACCAACCAGAGTTGCAGCATTGAGGTTTGACAACATGTTTTCTACCCTTACCTTCAACCCTCGCCTGCGGGCAAGTCTCAAGAGAAAAATGCTTAACCACGTGATGAACTCAAGGTCCACGCTGTCTTTTTATCCCCTATGTTGCATTTTTACCCTGACCTACCCGTGCTTAAGAACCAACGCCACAAAACATGTCCGATGAAAGGGGAGAAATCCCCTAGCCAGGTATGCAACGTCCGCAGATGCACCACAGGAACTTTGACTACCTGTGGACGCAACATGGTCCTTCAATACCTAAAAGCCCATTTAGAGCCTCCTTCACTCAATACCATGGCGTGGGGCGGCGGTAATGGACACCTATGGAGACAACACTCCTCACTGATTTTCTCGGCCCCCTTACATCCAGGAAGGCTGAATTTTTAATCAATTCACATTAATACTATGTGCAATCATAGAAATAAATTTGGGTTTGATATATTTTTTCCTTCTTGGTGTACCATTTTGGATGGCCAGCAGTGTAGCTTAATTTTTCTGTTTTTTATAACGAGGTAGTATTAGTCTTGTCGTTGTAGCAATGATGAGAGATATACGGGGGAGTCATGAGGGAGCGCAATCTTTTTCCAACATTTTAAAGATAATACACACGTTTTTAATGGCAAATTATGTTTTTAGTGCAATCAGGAACACCACGGCCTCCTATGTATTCAGCTCGTCCTATCAGGATCCTTCTCCTAAATCGCCCCATGTAAGAAGGCAACTGTGAAAAGATCTCTTCCTATATGGTATGAAAACTTTCTTTTATTACATAACACTGTAAGAGAGTAGAAAGGAAAAGATCCTTTAACCCCCTTTCAGAGCTAGCCGACCCAAATTTCCCATTGGATTCTATGGTAATTTAAGAATTGAAAGGGTTCGAATTGGTAGGGTAGAATTGAAATTGAAAGGGTAGAATTGAAAGGGGCTGCTTAGAATTGAAAGGGTTAATCCTTGAAAGGGTATTCTTATCGTTTTTCAGGCTATCTACAACTAGTCATGTTTTCTTTTAAGTGATACCAACAAAATAGAAACAGTATTTTAATTTTACAATGATTGTAAAATAAAGATGTTAAAATTTAGAATACCAAAACCCAACACACCTTCCCAGTTTAGTAAAGAAATCTGAAGCACACTTCACAACATGCACCAACTAATAGTCTTCTATTTAGATTTGGCCTGATGGACTCTCCATTATTCTCCGTTTGTCATGTAGAGGAGACAATAGAACAAATAGTTACTTTATGCTGTAAATACTCAGACATTCAGAAAAAACTAAAAGAAAAGCTAGACTTCAAAGTAAACGAGGACCTCGACCTGAAGACTATCAAAGAAAGGGGAATAAAGTCAAGTAAATACCTCCAAGCGATAGGATCCTTTTTAAAAGGAATGTAATCTCATTAAATTAAGATCAAATAAGAAACAAGCAATTAATTAAACCGACTAAAAAAGAAAAGAAAATATGAATAATTTGTAGAAAGTCATATTTTATGTTTTTGGCAAGGTTAAGGTTAAGCGGCTGGCAAAGAGTAAGCAAATACCTCTATGCAGCATCTATTCTATTCTATTCTATTATACATGCACCAAAATATCCAAAAGAAACCAGCAAACTCACCTATCAAAAGATACCACAGATCTTCTTTCTCCCTGGGATCTTCTCCGGCAAAAGGCACAACAACAATAGGCAACAGACGACAACAACACACAACAAACCGGCTAGTGGTGTAAGTTTACGTCAAGACGGTGGCAGCGATGTCTTCTCAACAGACCATTCACAAGGATCCATACACCACATGCGGCATCAGTCACGGTATGATTCGAACGGATGTCCGGCGGTTACCACCCGGACAGTGCTGAGGAGTGTGCAACGGACGGTCGCCCGACAGGGAATGAGCTCGGGGTGGCCATGTCGCATCACATGACACCCTATCGAACTCCGCGCTAATTGAAGTTACTCTTGTTTGTGCACCGTTCCCGGGGGGTTTCACTGGCGACGCTTCCTATGCGGCGGTAGATTGACCCTGGCCCCGATTTTTTGAAGATGTCCCCTCCGGTGCGGCGACATCCTTGGCCTTGTGGCATCCCGTGGGGGTCAGCTCCCTCGGAATTATTGTTGCAGTAGCAGTTTCTCATGAAATGAACTCATTTCCTTTTAAATGTTCATCTGCTCTACCATTTATTTGCTGGGGCAGTGACTCCTATCTTCCTTTACCTTCCTTTACGTATCCTTCCCTCCTATCTTCCTTTATCTCCTATCTTCCTTTACCTTCCTTTACGTATCCTTCCCTCATATCTTCCTTTATCTCCTATCTTACTTGCTCCTATCTTCCTCCTCCTATCTTCCTTTATCTCCTATCTTCCTTACTCCTATCTTCCTTTATCTCCTATCTTCCTTACTCCTATCTTCCTCCTCCTATCTTCTTGGGGCAGTACTCCTACCTTCCTCCTATAGCCAGGGTGGCTATGAAATATATTCTGTTTGACCCCTTGTAGCTATGGTTTTAGAGCAGTGGTTCCCAACTCAAATATGCCTGTGGACCACTTCACTTAAATTTGAACGTCTGCGGACCATTCCCATCCCAAACTTTACTTTTAAAATGTTAACCTCTTTTTCAATGCATTCATTCCTGACAGAGGGTCTGAAGTTTTAATTTTTTTCTTAAGTAAGGGAAATCGAGTCTCAAATACTTTAGGTTTCTTAATGGAACTGAAAATCAAATTCAACTAAAAAGAAAAATTACTATTTCTTTTATTTTATATCCAATTATTAAAAGATAATACTTATTTTAAAGACAACCATTTTAACCATTCCTTTTAAGCCCTCACTAAATTCAACAATTCAAAGCTATTTTTTTAAATTTACACATTTTTGGATAAAATTTAAAAGCCTTCTCCTGGACCACCTCCAATGGCCTCACGGACCACCAGTGGTCCGTGGACCACCTGTTGGGAACCACTGTTTTAGAGAATGTATGTCGATGGAAGTTGGTGTATATGGACCATGGGAAATTGAAATCCCCAATTAAAAATTAGTTTGATTTTTAAGCGGTAGAGTGCTTTTTGAATGAAAAATGTGAAAATAGTTGTTACTGATTGACCAGGTATCTTAAGACTTAGTTTGGCTTACAGGAAAAAAAGTTACGAGTCAGTGGCCATATTCATAATTTAATTGAAAAGAAACGGTCGAATAATAAATTCCATGCCTTCCATATTTGCAACTTATTAAAATATTATATAATTTTATTAAGATACTAGCGCTGACGCGCTAGACCCGGGCTTCGCCCGGGTTTCAGTTTTTTAAAAAATATCACCTGGTGGGTTACAGATGGGCTTCGCCAGTCCATTTTTAAAGAAAACTATTTGGTGTGTTACAGATGGGCTTCGCCAGTCCAAATGTGGAAATAGTTAAATAAAGGAGCCAATTTTATGTGCATGCTACAACAATGGATTTTAAACTGCAACAATCGAGAATATGCCTACAACAATTAAAATTACATCTTCTATTGTTATATTTACAACAATGTGGTTTTGCCCTGAAGTTAGACATGAAATATGGGTTTTCAAGCATAAAATGGGCCAAAAAAGTTGTTAGGATGCTTCGATTTTAAATTATTATTCTTCAGAAACCTTCCTTGGAGCGAGTAGATCAACGTGGTATAGTTTAATAGTTAATGTAGGTTCGAAAAGTTTAAAACTATAAAGGACATACATACAAACATACAGACAGACAGACAGACAGACATTGATTTTTATATATATAGATAATGAAAATAAATTTCAACTATTTAATATTAATTTCCAAACAGCCTGAAAAACTTTTTTAAATATTGAATTTTGAAAAAGTTTAAAAATTTTAAGATTAATACATTGATTGGAGATATAATAACCCTTCCACCTTTCTCCAATAAAATTCCATGATTGACAAATTTAATATTTTTGAAATTCCTCGCCTCTTGTCTAGATAATTCAAAAACACTGGCCAATATCGTTCTTTCAATATTGGCTTAATTTTGGCAAAATGACTCCCTCTTAAATATCGGTGTGTATCGGTGACATTGCCCAGTATTTGATTCTCCTGGATAATACCGCTTCTCTGAGTTTGATTTTTATAAAAACAAAAAGAAGTGTGGCAAGGGGGTCTAATATGGAACATATATGAAACAAAATCATGGGTTAAACTATTTGCTTATTCTCTGCTTTTATTTATTGTTTTTATTGACTGTGAATTCCATAGCTATTTTTATTTCTTTGTCTAAGGGTAAAAAAGTGGTTTACATCCTACACGTACCGTTTCGGCACTATTCGTGTTGTTTCACATCAGATATCACAATACAAGAAAAAATTGATGTATTGTCATTTCAAATTTTCTAAAATTTTCCGTGTATCCACCGTAACTGTTTAAGTTTAACTTTTATATTCTATATAATTCACTTGTCCCCCATCCCTCAAAATGACTTACACCGAAATTGCATTCCATTTCTATGAACGGTAGTTAAAGAGGATTTTAAATATAATTGAATTTTGTTAATAAAGCTACTTGTTACAATACCCCTGCAGAGAGGGGCTAGCTGTGTTTGGTCTAAAACCACAGTACTCCAGTTTGGTCCACTTGACTTAGTACAGAACTGAAAGTGGCCCATGGACTAAAAGAACACTTGCCTAAAAGTATTGCACTGCACCATCAAGTAGTCTTCTCAGTTCGCACTCAATCGGAGCCGTTGAGAGTCACTCCATCTCAAGGAGTCCGTCTTGTCCACCAATTGACCCAAGACATTCTTAAGACCTCCTTCCCATGGCCTTTGACAAGGGGGCGATTACTCCAAATTAACCGATAACACCGTCATTTCCGAGCAGAGAGCTAGACTAATTAATGAGGGAGCTATCTCCATGCTGGACCCGAGCTTGCTTCCTCTCGCTTTTAATGGCCGTCATTACCCAATGGTGGCCTTGGACGGTCTGCAGTGGTGACGTCGGCCGAGGAAGCTGGACCCCGATGTCCCTAATTCGATCCCGTCGCAAATTATTGTTGCGGCCAACGCAGCCCCTTCTTATATGCTACTGATACTGATGCAATGTGTTATAGAACGGATGGAGGGGTGACACGGGTTGTTGAGGAATGCAGGCGGGAAGGAGGGTGTGGGCGGTTGTCTTAAAAAAGATGCTGTGTGATCGGCGGTTTTGATTTGGTTGCTTGGTTTGTTGCTGGTTATGTCATTGTTGGGGTGGGGTAGGAAAAGATGGAGCTTGGTTTTAAATCTTGCGACTGCGATGAAGTCCTGTAGTAAGCCCCTTTTTGGGACATTGAAAAATATTTTACTGAAAATATATTTGGTTAGAAAAGATTTTTTTTGTTGTGGCAGCTTTTTATCTTATCAAAATAGTACGAGATTTTGTTATGGCGTTTATTAAGGTCATAATTCTCTAGTTCTCTCTTTTAATCAAGTCTTCATTCAAAATTAAGCAACTACCCAAAATTTGAGACCAATCAAGAAATTTTTTGATAGCAAAAAAAAACAAATTAACAAAAATCTTTTTTTTTTCAAAGCTCGCGAAAACTCTTAGAGTTTGGGATGTGACGTCATCGTACAGTGTTTTCACTTAAGCGTTTTCAGTCACATGTTTTTTTCTTGATTTTTAAATTGAAATATTTAATTACTTGTACATTTTTTTTTTGAAAAATTTACTAGATATTTCAATTTACCATACAAAAAACCACACGGAACACTTGAATGTTTTTGAAAATCTGACACATGCAACTTCCTTTTCTTAAATTTATGAGGAAGTTACTATTATTTTTACAGCGTAATTTTCACTATTCATAAGGTCGTGTGTCCCACTTTTCCGTTAAATAACAGAGGCTCTGGGTTCACAGGATATTCTATACACGCTCCCAGGGTTACTTCGCTTCCTGTTCACCCTCAAGCTGTTCACCCTACTTCTAATCGTCCGAAACTTGCCCGTCACCGCCATCCGATACGTCGATATCTTGAACGCGTATATGAAAGGGTTGACGGCCGAATTCAAATAGATGAAGACCAGGACCCACTCGGACATGGGACACGCCACCGACTCCTTGACACTCTTGACCAACAGCGAGATCCCGAGCGGGAGCTTGAACGTCATCGCCGCGACGTACAGGCACAGGATGGTGGACAACGTCTTCTGCTTGAACCTGACGTTGATGTTGGGAGTTCTCGAAGCCGACGGCGAGTGGACCTCGGGACGAATGCGGTGGACGGTCTTGCGCAACGTCGCGAAGATGTGCACGTACGCGAACAGCAAGAGACCGCACGGCAGGACGAACAGCAGGCTGGAGAAGAGTCCGAAATAGACGAAATCGTCCATCTCGTCGGAGCGGTACCGCACCCCTCTGCAGTTGACGTTCGAGAAGGTGAAGTGGCCGACCCCGAACAGAGGGGGGCTGGACACAGCGAGGCTGAACGCGCAGCACCATACGGCCAGAAGGACGGAGTTGCACTCGTGCAGGCGGTTCGTCTTGTGAACCAGAATGCAATATCGGTCCACGCTGATGATGACCAGAACGGCCACGTTGTGTACGGTCAAGGTGGACAAGGCGAAGGCGTGGAGGGAGCAGACGTAAGGGCCGAACGTCCACTTCTGGAGCACGAGGCTGGACAGGTCCAAGGGGGTGCAGCAAAGGGAGACGAGGGCGTCCGCGACGGCCATCTGGGCCAGGAGGATGTTGATGGCAGACCGCATTTCCGTGTGTCTGGTGACCATGATGCTGAGGACGCAGTTCCCAGCGCCCCCTACCATGAAGACGAAGACGAGGGTGACCCCCAGGGAGACTCGGGCAGTGCCGGACAGGTGGCCGGTGCAGTAGTTGGAGGTGATGTTGAAGGTTTGATTCATTGATGGGGTCTGTCGCGATGTGTTTGGGTCAGTCAGTTTAGCCTCGCCGGTGTTTTGGTTTTGTAAGCATTTTTCTGTGGGACCTACAAAATACCCTGTATTATAATACCCTTTATTAGTTCAATACTTATCCATGTATTTTATGTTAAACAGTTAAGGAGTAAAGGAGAATTTCACAGTAAGACAAGAAGTGTAAACTCACAACTCTCAAGCTTCGCCATTGACTAGTCGGCTAGACTAGTACTTGCCCTCCGCTCTCTTGCGTTGCCTTCCTATACCGTGCTGATGAGTCATAACAAGGACGAAACCGGTCCACGGTTGGTAGGCGACGCTTGAGAGTTGTGAGTTTACACTTAGTTAAGGATCCTTCTGTGCTTTAAGTAAAGGTTGAATTTTGTATAAATTTGCTAAACGGGCACACCCACTATTAAACTGACTTTTGTATTCTAAGACTTAATTTTAAGGAACAGATAAAACATTACGATTATTATATTAACAAAGATACTAATTAAAGTAATTTTAAAGTAATGAATTGGTTTTTTATTATTGAAAAATTAAGAAAAAAATTCGACTCTCCCAAACTCATTTATGGCAGAGTGTTTTTTATCTTTGAAAGAGCTTTTTTCTTAGGTTCAATAACATTGTAAATAATTATTTTATTTTTATATTACTTGTAAAAATTAAGGTCATTTTCTAGATTATGATTATCTCAGAAAATCGCTCTTAAACACCACTTAACGGATAAAGTAGCATTATTAAAAATGTGCATACCCTGATTTGAAGAGTTATTTATAAAACTGGTTTTTTACTAACTTAAAAAATGTATTGCTAGAAGAACTGCTAAAAATACCCTTGTAATTTAAAAGGCTTTAAAGACCAAAAAAGGTTTAATAAATAACCAAATTCAAGCTTTTTAGCAGTGCAAATATTAGTTCACGAAAAGATAAATTTTATTTACAAAATTAATAAGGCTTTCTGCAATGATTGAGTATTCTACAGAAAACATTCCATTAATTTTAAAAGGAAAATAACAAAGCTTTATTTTGAAATCATTTTCTGAATAATAGGATAATAGTTATGCAAATTAATTTCCTAAATTTTGCAATAAGTGAAACACAAAAAAAAATTTCAGTAAAAGATTTTTCAAAAAGGAACTTCGTATTTGATTCTATTTAATGTAAAGATGTTATTTCAGGTCCAAAATTATAGTCCTGGAAATCTTAATATTTTAAAACCAATTCATGCAGTCTAAAACCTACAAAAACTGAAATTTCTCGGGGGAAAACTTATGAAACCATAACTTACCTGAAAGGCCGGAGCTAAAATCATTCGTATCCAATCCGTTTGCTAACCATCTGCTCGAAAGGAACAGATGGTCATCTTCATGACGTCATTAGATAAAGATCGGAAATGTCCACTTAAAGTATATTTAGTTATTGGGGGTACTGAATTGTCTCAGAATGGATTATCGAAATCCGTTAAGACATACAAAATTTACTTCCATGTCTGAATGAGTTCAATGTGTTTTACTCTTAAAATTCAAGATCATTTTTTCTTGAAGTTAAGGTATTATTACTACTTACTTCTTTACCGTTAATCTCGGAGTTTTGAAAGTTTGGGTTAGTAAATTTAAATTTATCATTACTACCAGTTTTTTTCAAATGAGAATGCATGTAATAATCATGATTATAACAAGCAATTATAGCAGCATAACAAATTTATGCTTTTGGGTTGTTAGAACTACTCCGTTTACATTATTAATAGCTTCAAAATCAGACTAGTTAATAAGACACGGAAATACATTAAGATAGAGGATAGAGTGAATAATAAACGTTATGTGACAATTACATTCATAATTTAATTTTCATAATTTAATGTTTCTTCTATATATTTTAGATTTCATGCAGTTTGCGATTTTCATCTTTATAATCAAGTTAAATCCTTAAAAAGTTTTGCTAAACTTAATTGCTAATTATACTACAACAGAACAATTTAATTAAACTTTGGCGGTAAGTAAATTTACTTCAATGTCTGAATGAGTTCAATGTGTTTTACTCTTAATATTCAAGATCATTAATTTGTTCTTGAAGTTAAGGTATTATTTTTTATTTTTAGTTTTAGTTTGGGCAGATTTCTTGTAAGCACTTTATAAGTTTATGTAAATTTGTCATTTTCAAGGAATTTAAGATATTTTTCAATAATATTTTTAGAAAGAAAAGTTAAAAAGAGGATTTGATGTAAGTTATGTTTTTATTCCGAGTTACTAACCATCCAACAATCTAAACAAAGAAAATATTTCGCTCACTTCTTTCAAGAACGTCATACCTCAAAAATATAAGTGATTTTTAGTTATACAAATACACAACAAATACAAATATTGTCGACCACCTACAGGCTCAAAGCCCAACAAGGCTGGTCCTTTGTTTATGAATTCCCCAATTCCCACGATTCCCAATGACTGTCCAATTGTATCTTAAACTCGTACTTCCTTCGAATTAACTATATTTTCTGGCAACGCGTTCCATATATCTACCCTATAAAAGTAGCAGTATTTTCTTAAATCCCAAATAAAATGTGTCTTATTCAATTTGTATTGTCTTATTGTATTGTCAATTTGTATTTGTCTTATTTCAATTTTTCCCTTGTTCTGTTATCCCTATTAAAGTTTAAGACTTCTGTATCCCCTTGTTTTACTAACTTTAAAACCTGAATCAAATCCCCCCTCCTTCTTCTTTCTAGTGTTTACACGTCTAGCCTACTCAAACGTTCATTATAGTCTAGATGTGCTATCCCTATTATTATTTTTGTAGTTCTGTGCTGAACCTTTTCAACTACTTCTTCGATGGTTTTCAGATAGCTTTGAAAGAGTAGTAAAACCATGCAAGATCGTCTTATCTTTTTAATACATATCAATCTAAGTGTAAACTTCAACTCTCAAGCGTTGCATCCAGCCATGGAACGGTTTCGTCCTTGTTAGGAGCGCCTTCCTATGCCATGATGATTTTTTTACTGAAAATTTTCTGATTTTTTATTGAAATAAAACATTTAAAAAGCTTTTAGCGTTTAAAAGTGTAGAAGGCAACGCCTTTCTATGCCGTGCTAATGAGTCCTAACAAGGACGAAACCTGTCCATGACTGGAGGCAACGCTTGAGATTTGGAGTTATTGTCCTCTAACTTATTGTCCTCTAACCAGAGGTAGTGGGGAAATACTCCCTTTATCATATCAAATCTACTTTCAAACTTTAAAATCACTCTCCTGAAAAAACAAGGTTTTTTTTAGGTATGACGTCGTTGAAAGGAGTGCTACGACAAGTAACAACATCCACTCAAAACAAGTCATTTCTAATGCTTTTATTTCCCCGTCTATACCCTACAGTACATTCAAAAAATAAATTGAAATCTATGACCCTATATCACTTTCTATCACACATGCACGTTAATTAATTTACAGGGCACCACTAAATCAGAGCGTTCGTCGGTGCTGTCAGGGAGCGGCGATGAAACGAGATATGTGGGCCGCAAATTGGGCCTTCCGACGGGATATGAAGCCTTTACCGGAGTCCTCTGCCGCCACTGCGACGATGATGGCCAGGCCTAACAATGAGTTCAGCACAAATGAAGAGATGGAGCCTTTCCTGTGGAATTCAAAAAGAGTTTCAGTTTAGTAAGTTAGTAATGAGACCTGTAACCAGTTATGACAGTTCGTATTTAGTATGGGTAATTTTATATAAAAAATAATTCTATACTCGAATGTCTGACGTCATGGCCACGCGGAAGAAATTCTGAGTAAACAGAAAGCCTGTGCTGGGTTGCTATAGAGAAGCTCTTATTGGCTGGCGAGTTTGAGAGCTAGTTGCACTACTACACGTTACGCCACTTTAAAAAATAATAATACTGAACATTCTATGCATATCGGGAAGAAAAGATGCTTAATATACGTGGATTTAAAAAACTAATCATAATTCAAAATTGAAGCTCTAAATTTCACTCAAAATTCAGACAACTCGCGGGGAACTACTTTCTTTGGTTGCTCTCAGCATATTTCTACAGGCTCAAGTTAAGTTGCAACTGAGTGTAATTAAATTATTCGAATTATTATGTTTATTTTCATTTATTACACTGGTCAACACTCATTTTGATGGCGGGAATATTAAAGCTGTTTTTGTATATATTTGACCTCCTGATTCCGAATATGACATCCGTTTTTGCTCATCAGCTCTAGTTTTTAAGATATTCGAAAATTAAGTTTTTTTCACTTTTGACCTACCTTTTATACAATATGGTGCTATAAAAATGACTTAAAAATAAAAAATCTAACCACCCAAGGATTTTCCTATTCCTTAGGCTCCCAATAGATATTGTATAAAGTTTCAGCCCCCGAAGTTAATTTTAAAGGGTACCTATAGGGCCCTAAAGTTGAAAAAAAGTCGAAAAATTGGTCTTTTTTTCAGAATTTTTTAAAAAATATTTTTGAGTTTTCTAATTTGATAAAACTGGCTAATATATGTTTTTTAGAACTTATTTAGACCGCTAAAAAATATTTTTACTTTAAAACTGCACCTCTTTAGAGCGGTTTTTTAGTTTTAAGGCGAGAATTAGTGTCATTTCGCTCAAAAACGCTTGGTACCAATAATGGTGGTTGAAACGAATAAATTTCGAATTTTTCAGAAGTAAGTCATAAAAAAAGATGTCCTTTGATGTAAAACTGAATTTCACATGATAAAGATCAGTAAAACAGTAGAAGCTCCTCTTGAGCTTTCAAGCCCTAAAATTTGAAAAAATTGGAAAAATGCTTTTTTTTTCACTGATCTGTATCATATGAAATTTCAGTTTTATATCAAAGGACATCTTTTTTGATGACTTACTTCTGAAAAATTCGAAATTTATTCGTTTCAACCACCATTATTGGTACCAAGCGTTTTTGAGCGAAATGACCCTTATTCTCGCCTTAAAACTAAAAAATCGCTCTAAAGAGGTGCAGTTTTAAAGTAAAAATATTTTTAGCGGTCTAAATAAGTTCTAAAAAATATATATTAGCCAGTTTTATCAAATTAGAAAGCTCGAAAATATTTTTTTAAAAATTCTGAAAAAAAGACCAATTTTTCGACATTTTTTCAACTTTAGGGCCCTATAGGTACCCCTTAAAATTAACTTGGGGGGCTGAAACTTTATACACTATCTATTGGGAGCCTAAGGAATAGGAAAATCCTTGGGTGGTTAGGTTTTTTATTTTTAAGTCATTTTTATAGTACCATATTGTATAAAAGGTAGGTCAAAAGTGAAAAAAACTTAATTTTCGAATATCTTAAAAACTAGAGCTGATGAGCAAAAACGGATGCCATATTCGGAATCAGGAGGTCAAATATATACAAAAACAGCTTTAATATTCCAGCCATCAGAAAAAAAGTTTTTTTTTGTAGACCAGTGTTATTCATTTTATTATGTTTGGACTGGACCACAGAGTATAGAGCTTAACAGAGGATTCATCTCCATAGACGCTAATGGGAAATTCTTTAACAAGGATTTTCCCGTAGACAATTTCCGGTGCATCGGACCGCCTCCTATAGTTCTACGTCACTCTTTCTACGTCACTCCTGCTCTCTGTCATTCGCCCACTGAAGCTGATGTCACTCAAATCCAAATCGGAAGTGGAGGGAAAAGAGCAGCACCGATGAAATTAAAATGCCGCTTGTTAGAAGTTCCATATCCAATCAGGAATCACTTTCGCATTTCGCCTTCACTGATTGGCTGCTAGTAAAATTAATTGTAATCTGGGAGCAGAAATTAAAATTAAGTACCTAAAGAGAAAAACTGCCGTTTGGAACCTCTGTTAGCCCTTTACTCTGTGATTAGGACCTAATAAAGTAATTCTGATTTTTTTTATTGAAATAAAACATTTAAAGCTTTTAGCGTTTAAAAAGTGTGGTGGCAACGGTAGAGGGATGTGAACTCAGTCTATTCTAGGAAGTGGTTATTTAGTTAGAAGGAGGTTCTTACGTATTATCCCGTCGACTGTGCCGCTGAGTTCTACAACGCTATCAAAACCCACCGATTTTTATAGCTATGCCGTTAAATTAAGCGGCTGATCAGTGGATGACTCCATAATACGCAGGTACCGAAAGATATTTGGCTACTGTTATTTTACGATCGTTCATTTATTTCTTTGAATAAAGTTCTTAAATTTTACTAAAAGTTTTTATTTAATTAAAATATTATTTAATAGAAAGAGTATGCATGATCAACATACGAAGTATGTTTGTAAAAAAATCGTAATAATTTGTACTTACTTAAAGGCATTATCTCCTGACAGGGACCAAGTAGCTTTCGTGGAAGACTTCTCATTGTGCGAACTGGATGGACCTTGTTTCTGGAGGGAGAAACAGTAAAGCTTAGAGAAGTGAAGAAGTATGAAATTAAACACAAGACAAAAATATAACTTGTATCCATTGATAAAATTCTTGTAATTGTAAACCTGTTATAAAAACTCAAACTAAAACTTGTAACCCTTAATTTAGCAACCCCCCATCAAAACTATCGGCATTAAGGTTTAAAAATACAAATAAAGTCGCCCAACTACAGGCTTAAGCCCAGCAAGATTGGTCCTCTCTATTAATTTTAGGTAATAATTTAAAAAGAAGAGTTCTTCACCAGTAACCTCTGGTTAGAGGAATGTGTGAGAAAACTCCAGATTTCAAGCGTCGCCTCCAACCGTGGACCGGTTTCGCCCTTGTTAGGGCTCATCAGCACGGTATAGGAAGGTAACGCAAGAGAGCGGAGGGAGAGCTTTTAATCTAGCCGACTATAATAATTTAAGTTTAACTGTACTTATTTTTAAAGAAAATTTTTGTCTCTCTAAATGGTTTCTAATAGCTCTGAATCATCCCAGATGAATTCAGAGCTTTAGGTTTTTAACTAGTAATAATTAATCATAACACACGTAAAGCCAATTTATATGTTACTTTAAGAATACAAATTTTACACAATTAAAAAAAATTACAAAATAGGAATATCACACTAAATGTACTATACGTTGTTATTCTCCTAAATAATTCCAAAATAATTTTAAATGAAAGTTATGTATAAAACCATATTAATTCTAAGCCCCAAACTAAAGAAAACATTTTTAAGTTATCTTACCTGTTCAAATATGGTAGAAGATTGGCGCCTTCCATTGGAAATCCGTGCCTGTGTAATGGAGAACCTGTTATTTCTATTTTTGTGTGCATGAGACATCTTCCTTTCTCTGGAATTCTTAAAAATATTACTATAGCTGGAACCTGACACTTTTCCATCCTGAGTTAAAGAAAATCCTTCATTTACAGAACTATCAATAGAAATAATTCTGCCGATTGTATTTGGATTGATTGCTTGTGTCCTTGAAGTTGAAGTGTGTCTACTTCTGGTAATACCATTCCTAATTAAATAATCATTGTGCCTTAGTACTTTTTCACTAGTCGGTGTTTCCAAAATATCAGTCCGGGTGATAGAGGATAAAAAGTACTCGTTTGGGATCTTAAGTTCTCTTCGTAATATAAGTGAATTCTTTCGAGTGTTATATGTGGCAAAATTTGCCAATATTGAAAGTTCAGGCATTTGAAAGACGCGTTTATCAAATCCTGGAGTTTCCATTTTTCCTTCACTTTTTATAACGACCTGCATGGAGTAAGAGTTATGGTTTAAGAAATAAGTTAGTCGAGAAGAAAAGGATTCTCCCTTCAGATTTCTAGTTACAGCCATCTGCAATGGATACGGACGTTCCCTCGTCAATCCATAACTAGCTGGGAAAATATGATTCAAGCGGATTTCTGTGCGTTTATTAGTAAGTCCAACAGATAGCTTTCGATCCCGTGGTATACTTCGAGTAACACGCTTTATTCTGTCTGCATCAGTTTGTTTTGGTAGATCTTTCATACGAATTTCCGAGCGTATCGTTGGCATTCTATCAGTCATCCTTCGCTCCCGAGATATGGTACGTTCGGTCCTCACTAATTCAGTTGGTTTAACTAGATAATTCATACGAATTTCAGTGCGTCTGGTAAACATTTTAAAAGAAATCGTTCTGTCCCAAGATATATTTCTAATAACTCGTTCTACCCTAACAGCATCAGTTTGTTTTACCATGTCTTTCAAGCGGATTTCAGTGCGTCTGTTGGCAATTCTATCAGACATCATTCGGTCCCTTGAGTTACTTCGAGCAAAACGTTCTATCCTTACCGCCTCAGTTGGTTTAGCAAGGTCATTAATGCGAATTTCTGTGCGTCTGTTAGACATTCTCTCAGACATCCTTCGGTCCCTTGAGATACTTCGAGTGACTCGTTCTAACCTATCATCATCGGTTGGTTTAGCTTGGTTGTTGGTACGAATTTCAAAGCGTCTGGTAGACATTCTATCAGACATCCTTCTGTCCCTCAAGATACTTCGAGTGGCCCGTTCTGCCCTAACAGCATCAGTTAGTTTAAGTTGGTCGTTCGTACGAATTTCTGAGCGTCTGCTGGAAATTCTATCAGACATCCTTCGGTCCCCAGAGATACTTCGAGTGGCTCGTTCTTCCCTAACAGCATCAGTTGGTTTAAGTTGGTCGTTCGTACGAATTTCTGAGCGTCTGCTGGAAATTCTATCAGACATCCTTCGGTCCCCAGAGATACTTCGAGTGGCTCGTTCTTCCCTAACAGCATCAGTTGGTTTAAGTTGGTCGTTTGTCCGAATTTCAGAGCGTCTGGCGGAAATTCTATCAGACATTCTCCGGTCCCGTGAGATACTTCGGGTGGCTCTTTCTTCAATAACAGCATCAGTTGGTTTAGCTTGGTCGTTCGTACGAATTTCAGAGCGTCTGGCGGAAATTCTATCAGACATTCTCCGGTCCCGTGAGATACTTCGGGTGGCTCTTTCTTCAATAACAGCATCAGTTGGTTTAGCTTGGTCGTTTGTACGAATTTCAGAGCGTCTGGCAGAAATTCTATCATACATTCTCCGGTCCCTTGAGATACTTCGGGTGGCTCTTTCTTCCCTAACAGCATCAGTTGGTTTAGCTTGGTCGCTCGTACGAATTTCAGAGCGTCTGGCGGAAATTCTATCAGACATTCTCCGGTCCCGTGAGACACTTCGGGTGGATCTTTCTTCCCTAACAGCATCAGTTGGTTTAGCTTGGTCGTTCGTACGAATTTCAGTGCGTCTGGTGGATATTCTATCAGACATCCTTCGGTCCCGTGAGATACTTCGAGTGGCTCGTTCTTTCCTAACAGCATCAATTGGTTTAGGTTGATCGTTCGTACGAATTTCAGAGCGTCTGGTGGATTTTCTATCAGACATCCTTCGGTGCCGTGAGATACTTCGAGTGGCTCGTTCTTTCCTAACAGCATCAATTGGTTTAGGTTGATCGTTCGTACGAATTTCAGAGCGTCTGGCGGAAATTCTATCAGACATCCTCCAGTCCCGTGAGATACTTCGAGTGGATCTTTCTTCCCTAACAGCATCAGTTGGTTTAGCTTGGTCGTTCGTACGAATTTCAGAGCGTCTGGCAGAAATTCTATCATACATTCTCCGGTCCCTTGAGATACTTCGGGTGGCTCTTTCTTCCCTAACAGCATCAGTTGGTTTAGCTTGGTCGTTCGTACGAATTTCAGAGCGTCTGGCGGAAATTCTATCAGACATTCTCCGGTCCCGTGAGACACTTCGGGTGGATCTTTCTTCCCTAACAGCATCAGTTGGTTTAGCTTGGTCGTTCGTACGAATTTCAGTGCGTCTGGTGGATATTCTATCAGACATCCTTCGGTCCCGTGAGATACTTCGAGTGGCTCGTTCTTTCCTAACAGCATCAATTGGTTTAGGTTGATCGTTCGTACGAATTTCAGAGCGTCTGGTGGATATTCTATCAGACATCCTTCGGTCCCGTGAGATACTTCGAGTGGCTCGTTCTTTCCTAACAGCATCAATTGGTTTAGGTTGATCGTTCGTACGAATTTCAGAGCGTCTGGCGGAAATTCTATCAGACATCCTCCAGTCCCGTGAGATACTTCGAGTGGATCTTTCTTCCCTAACAGCATCAGTTGGTTTAGCTTGGTCGTTCGTACGAATTTCAGAGCGTCTGGCGGAAATTCTATCAGACATCCTCCAGTCCCGTGAGATACTTCGAGTGGATCTTTCTGCCCTAGCAGCATCCGTTGGTTTAGCTTGGTCGTTCGTACGAATTTCAGTGCGTCTGGTGGATATTCTATCAGACATCCTTCGGTCCCGTGAGATACTTCGGGTGGCTCTTTCTTCCCTAACAGCATCAGTTTTTTTAGCTTGGTCGTTCGTACGAATTTCAGTGCGTCTGGTGGATATTCTATCAGACATCCTTCGGTCCCGTGAGATACTTCGAGTGGCTCGTTCTTTCCTAACAGCATCAATTGGTTTAGCTTGGTCGTTCGTACGAATTTCAGAGCGTCTGGCGGAAATTCTATCAGACATCCTCCAGTCCCGTGAGATACTTCGAGTGGTTCTTTCTGCCCTAGCAGCATCAGTTGGTTTAGCTTGGTCGTTCGTACGAATTTCAGTGCGTCTGGTGGATATTCTATCAGACATCCTTCGGTCCCGTGAGATACTTCGAGTAGCTCGTTCTTTCCTAACAGCATCAATTGGTTTAGCTTGGTCGTTCGTACGAATTTCAGAGCGTCTGGCGGAAATTCTATCAGACATCCTCCGGTCCCGTGAGATACTTCGAGTGGCTCGTTCTTTCCTAACAGCATCAATTGGTTTAGCTTGGTCGTTCGTACGAATTTCAGTGCGTCTGGTGGATATTCTATTAGACATCCTTCGGTCCCGTGAGATACTTCGAGTGGCTTGTTCTTTCCTAACAGCATCAATTGGTTTAGCTTGGTCGTTCGTACGAATTTCAGAGCGTCTGGCGGAAATTCTATCAGACATTCTCCGGTCCCGTGAAATACTTCGAGTGGCTCTTTCTGCCCTAACAGTATCAGTTGGTTTAACTTGGTCGTTTGTACGAATTTCTGTTAGCCTAGTGGATACTCTACCATCCATTCTTTGGTCCCTTGAGACACTTCGAATAGTACGCTCCGTCCTTACTCCATCACTTTGTTTAGCCAAGTAATCCATGTGAATTTCTTCGAAATTGGTTGGTATTCTATTAGACATCCTTCGGTCTCGGTTGATAATTTGATAATTACATTCCGACCTATCCGGTTTTGATTGCTTGTAGTACTTTCTTAGGTTTTCGAAAGACCTCTTTGTTTCTGTTGAACTGGAATTGGCATTTTTCATATATTTGGGATGCAAGCACTCGAAATATTTTTCCTGCTTTTCATGCATTTCATTTACGGTTTTCTTTGAATTTACTTGATTTTCATTTTCACCATTTTCGTAAATTTTGTATGATCCTTGCTTTTTTTGGCCAAGTGAAAGGGATATTTGTAATTGGATTATTGACAGAAGTATTATACTTTGAAATGACTTTCTTTTGTACTTCATTTTTCTGCCTGGAATTAAAACATATAAATTTTTTAAAAAAATCAATTTTTTCGCTTAAAATATTTATAGACTATAGTTTATTTTAACCTTTTTATCTATTTATAAACATAAATTCTTTAAATTTATTTTTGGATGTTTATTGTAAATTTACTATTTTTAATATGTAATAAAGAATTTTTTATTTCTGTTATCTCATTTATCTAACTTTAAGGGATTTATGTTTTATCGAATCATTAAGACCTAACCCATACTTCCACTTATATATTTTTTTCAATTACAGGTAAATACTTTGTTCTTAGGCAAGCTTTTTATGCAGTGATGCAGTTTTAATAAAAGTAATGGTTAGATATAATACTGTATTGAAATCACAGATTTGAGAGTTTAGTGTAGATTTTAATGACACAAAAAAATGCACTTAAATTTAACTTGGTTTAAGTTAGCATGAATTGATCAGACTGATGCTAAAAGTTTGACAAAGTTTCTGGAAAAATTTTCATGAAATTTTTGGATCTGCAAATTATTCAGATATTTGAAAACATTTTCTTATTTTTCAAATTCTTGGTTATACAAGCCTGTGTCACACTACTACCATAAAGAATGGAGCATAAACATAATTTTGCTGGTGAAAATTTTCTAAATGTTCTTGCGGTCAATTATTAAAATATACTAAATCTTTCGGTTTTCATAGATAAATCTGGCATCAAAGAGTACTGGTAATGATTATAATGATTAATGTAGTATAAAGTTTTTCCACAGAAAATTATTATAAAAAGTGACACTATGGAATAAATTGGTGACGATAATAATAAAAATATTTAACTGTTGGAATATATTTTTTAATTATTTAAACAAGAATTATTTTTGTGATCTCCTTAAATGTTGTTCATTTGAAAAATATAGTCCGTATATATGTTATGGGCAATGTGATAAATCGGGCATTATTAATAATGCCCGATGTGGAGGAGGGAAATGTGATAAATTCAATGGCCTTTATCAGTGAAATGTATCACTTTGCTCGCCTCCACTCTGGGTATTGTTAATAATGCCCAATTAATCACTTTGCCCGTAACATATATACTCATTGAGTATAATACTAGATTAGGCAATGTATATTTTTAGATCAATGTTTTCATAAAGATTAAAATTATTAGGTAAACATATTTTACTACTAATAATACCCTTACATTTTTAAGTTTATGAAGTATCCCCAATTATCAATGTTTTTAATTTTTACTAATATTTTAGAAAGCAGAATTAATTAACATATATAGAGACTTATCATATTGACATTCACCTCAAGAAATAGGAGATATAAATAAACACCCACAAGAAAGCCTATCATGATAAAATGAAGAGTAGTTTATTTAGGTAATGGAGACCATAAATACAGACATTTAAATCTATATAGCGTGTGAAAGAAAATATGTCAGTGTAAGAATTTCCTTTTATCTGTGATCAAGTGACACAAAATTCAGAAGTAGAACTGAGTTAAAAACGTAAAACTTAAAAAAATATTTCCTTATAAGTAAGATACTAGCTGTTTTACAGCTAGACTTCTTTGGCGCTGAAGCGAGATTCCCTCGTTACTACCTGTTCGTATTTATTCATTCCCTGTCATTAAATATACAGTTTTAATTCATTATCTTCGAAAGGGGTTTTGTCTCCGATTTCACATGGAATTGTCACAAATTTATTACATTGAAATAATTGTCATTTAATTTTGAGCGGTCGTCAGCCAATTCCACCGAACCTGATCTGTACCAACTTGTTCTTTAATGAAATCTTACTACCCCTATCCCCTATATAAACCCATTTTAGGTGGCATCCTCCCAAAACCTTCCACTTTAAATTATTATTTGATTTTTATTTGTCTCATTGTTTGACATTAAATGTTTATCCCCTTCTGTGTAAAGGGAAAGAAGAAATAAACAATCAAACATGTGATTAAATTCATTTCTTTCGGGCATTTGTGAAAGTCTTCATGCTTACATAAATCAAACATGTACCATAATTTTTTATAAATTCAATACGGCTCTAGTATCCCGTTAGGATAAATCTAGTGAACCGTCAGAACTTTGAAATTTAATTTCAATGTAGATTTTCTTCACGCTCTTTCAAGGACGTTTTGCCAGTGTTGGTAAAAATATTAACTAAAAACAATGGGGCAAATTGAAATAATTTCTAATTAAAAATGGAATGCTTTGGAGGAACGTGACATATTATTGGCTCATCTAGGGGTGGAAAGCTTTCAATCAAGACCGAGTTTGTCCAAATCGGTTCAGGGGTTCGGCCTGGAGGCCGGCGGAAAGATCTCCCATTGAGTTAACATTAGAGCAAAACGAAAAGAACGCATAATTTTAAAATGGAAGGTTTCGGAGGAACGTGTTATATTATTGGCTCATCTAGGGGTGGAAAGCTTTCGATAGAGACCGAGTTTGTCGAAATCGGTTCAGGGGTTCGGCAGGCGGAACGGAACCTCTCCATAGACTTAACATTAGAGCAAAACGAAAAGAATGCATAATTTTAAAATGGAAGGTTTCGGAGGAACGTGTTATATTATTGGCTCATCTAGGGATGGAAAGCTTTCGATAGAGACCGAGTTTGTCGAAATCGGTTCGGGGGTTCGGCCTGGCTATTTTAATATATAAGATTCAATATTCCAGACAGAGTAGTAGGTACCAATTTATATAAAAATATTTGGACATTTGGCTATTAACCCTCTCGGCACCAGAACATCAAAAAAGTGAAAAACTTTTTTTTCTTCTCAATACATCCAAAATGCCCCTATAATTTGTTTGGGAAAAAAGATTTTCTTGTGTGCACTTCTTCCTAGTTATTTTGATGAGCTTCATTGATGCCATATGAGGCCATATTTTTTTTCATTTTAACAGAAAATACTTGGTTTAGAACTTATTAAAAGACATGATCATAATATTAGAAGGTTACGATATAAGAAATTATCTACCAACCTATAAAAAATGTTCTACAGAAGCTAGTATCTAGCTAGTATTTTCTCTTCACAAGCATCACAGCTTAAAATGTAAACATTGAGGTATAAATAATCTTGCTGCCATGTAGGAACGAATTCAGAAACAATGTAGAAGTCTCATATGTGAACTACATGAATCAGTGAAGTCACTGATGAATTGAAAATAAATTTGCGTGTTTATATCATGCAAAAATTGAGCTCATAAGTAGAAGCCTCATATGAGGCCCGTGGTGGCGAGAGGGTTAACATGTTATGGCATAGGCATAAAAGTAGACATAGCTTTATTGTAATGGGAAGGTCATACAATAAATAATTATAAATGCTATTTACTATATTCTATCAAAACACGATTTTAGTGCATTTTTGGGGTTCGATGAAGAACTGAATGAAGAATCTAACAACTAATAAGTGCAGCTTATAGGAAACTATTCAACCTGCGTGCGTATCTAGACTCTCCAGGTCCCTAAGACAGGCAAACAAAAAGCACATACCCCAAAGAAAATACAAATTATAAGGAATATCTATAACAAGGGTAGCCATATGGGGGAGAATTTGAATGGGTTTGGGAATTTCAAGGATGCGGTCCACCTGGATACCCTCAGGACATTACTCCAGTTGTCCTTTTGCACAGTTAGACTATAACATACGCACTTTTAAAATGAAGTACCGTAATTTCGAGCATATAGTCCGCACCATCGTATAGTCCGCAGACACGATTTTATGTAAAATTTTTTTCAAAAATAGTCAGATAGTCCGCACCACCGGATAGTCCGCGGGCTATACGTCCGAAATTACGTTATTTTATAATACGGCAATATTAATGGAAAAGAAAAAAAGAACTAAGTATAAATAGAAAAAAGTACTTATACTTACTAATGTACCTTCAGAAATAAAACGCTTAATACAAATAAAAAAACAGTGCTTACTATAATCACATTTTAATTAATCACAAATTCTACTACATTAACGAAAACCATTACATTAACATTATATTTGATCCATCGGCAGTTCAGAACAGCGTGTTTTTTAAATTTCAACGATTTTAACCGTGAAAAACCAGCGTATTATCCGCACTGGTGGATAGTCCGCAGCTTCAAAAATTTGACTTTTAAACACAGATAGTCCGCGGACTATATGCTCGAAATTACGGTACATAATAAGAAACTTATCATCATACCTGCACCTAATATCGCAAGTTTCTCAATATCCGACAGAACTCCTGAGGAAGAAGAGATTCCACTGTAGAAGTCCACTTCTACTCTCTGAGTCTGTCGGGAACTCCTCCCGGTATATATACTCCTGGACAGTCCATCTGGGTCTGTTGACATCACCCCCATCGATTTCTCGATGTGGACACTCCTAATACTGCAACCTCAAATTAGCTGTTTTCACTCCTTAATCCTCGCTTTAAGAAAACTCTCTTATCTACAGAGCCAGGCGTTTGGATTAAAGACCGGAGATACACACTGCGCTAAGGATGAGATGGACTTAGAGGTGGCATTGCAATTGGAAAGTATTTGTTTCGGGAATGGTAGATTTATTTAAGCGTGGGAGTTTGTGATGTATCGAAAGTATCAGTGTGGAGTGTTGTTGTTATTTCTAGGGGTAAATATAGATGGGTAATTTTGTGGATATTTAAGTCTTGCGCCACAAGCTCATCTTTTTGCTTTAATTGAAGAGTATTCTTTAGGTTATGCATATTTTTTTATGTATCGCACAGAAAAATAAGGAGTTTGAGTGAAGACCTGAGACGACACCTTTTATAAATGGTGTCGTGGATATAATAAATGTAATAATTTCAGATAGTTTTATGCTTTAAAAAAAGTTTAAACGCAAAATTTTAAAGGTGGTAAGGGGACATCCATAAATTACGTGAGGTGTTTTTTCCAAAATCTGAACCCCCCTCCCCCCCACGAGAGATTTACCTACAACCTTTAAAAATAATTTTCTATCCTATTCGTTTGCATTTTTTGCTTCACAGCACCTAAAACTTTTCCATTAGTAATGATGTGAGGGAAAACTATGAGGGTATACTATGAGTCTACTGATCCTTCCATAAAAAATATTCTCTCTCGACACTACAAAACCTTTGAATCCCACCACTTAAACAGAGTGATGGATTCGGGTAAGAAAAATCGTGTCGATTTCGTGTAATTTTTATAAGATGGCGAGATGTAAATTTCCATCTTAAGTTCAAAGGTCGTGAACTTTCTCGGGAAATTACGCACCTGAGACCGCGTTGGGAACGTGGGAATGAGTCACGTATCTCGTGCCCATTACTCCACCTTCCAACTATCGCTCAATTTCGGACAATGAATTTCTACTACCCCATCTATTGATTTTAGTTCCGCATCTCTTATATAGCACTGCGTTTCTCAATCTGATTTGAATCGTTCATGAACGATTTTAAGGTTAAAAAAATAGTACTTAAATTTCTAGAAGAATGCTTAAACGTTCAATTCTGTAAGACAGACTGAGGACTCCTTAGAAAATTTGTTTTCAGAGGCAGTAAATTTTAAAACCTTTTAAATACTGCAATTAGTTAAAAATATAGCGTTTCGGATTTCGGTACTGCATAATTTGCACCTTATAGACACTACCCTATTACAAATTATAGTTGGAGAAGTTTCTTTTGAGTTCATGCATGCAAGCTTTATCTTATCTTAGAGCGATCTTAATGCTGTTATTTAATCAAGCTAATAAACCAGTGGAAGTAGTTCTCAATTCGTTAAACTGAAACATTCATCCTCAAATTTACGGACCACGTTTTATTCCTTTTCATCCTGACCGATTGAAAAAACGGAAATTCATTTATCACCATTAATTAGGAAAATTAGGCGCCGTTTCTATAACTTATTTAGAGAAATTATACTGAGAAAAATATTTGTTTTAATAAAATATTTAATTAATGGGTAAAACCTCAGAAAAACAGATTAATATTTTCCACTACCCTCTTAACAATAAAACAACTTTATTACAATATAACCTTCCTACCCCTTTGGGGTCTTTTTCGACCCCAGACGCACTTTGACGCTTGATATCTCCCATGCATTTTTGTTTTGACAATTTCCGATGCTACTATTCCTTAATTACGCAAAGTTTTACAATGGGTAAAAATTTTGGAGTTATTATTCCATTTTTAAGTGTCTTGGGAGAAATAGTCACATATTCCCCCTCTGGGGTCTTCTGAGACCCCAGCCATGAATGGCGGTAAAACAGTATCAAATAAAGTTTAGTATTTTATTTTTTGTTGTATTATAGATAAAAAAAGGTTTGCATGTTTGTTTAGAACGTTTGGAGAAATATTAGAAAGATATTTTCGTAGAAATTGTCATTTTTTTACAAAAAGAAGATTGCGGCTAAATACATTGAATCACTGGCTATTTCTTAAATTTTTTATTCACATTCTAAGAAAAATATGCTATTTATAGAAATCTTTTGAGTATCTAACAGTTGCAGCAAAAAAAACTCAGACAACTGTCGCCATTACTTCCTGTTGAACACATTCTTTACAAAAACAATATAAATTCATGGTTGATTGTAAATAGGTTTTTATATTCAGTCTTCTTTGAAAAATCAGAATGCTTTCAAATATTTATGAGTGTTTACCGAAGTCCAGAATGTGATTTCGAAGAATTATCAAGAAAAAAACCAATTTTATGTTAAAACTTGCATAAGCAAGCGAGATACTGATTTCACTAAGAAATCTGAACCGATCATTTTTTTGTATTATTTCAATTTTAAAAAGAAGAATCCAAACTTTACATGTTTCATAATACTAAATAAATTAATCTGGGGTGACAGGTAGCTGATAATGCAGAATAGAGAATATATGCAGCTTCATAAATCGTTTAAAATAAACTACTAAATTCTACCCGTGCAAGAACGGGTATATCAACTAGTATGCTTTAAACAGTGTGATTATAAATATTTTAAGTAAAACAACTTCAATGTAGTTCATTTCTGTAATTTAATTCTTGTTTGAAGGTCCAGATGATATAAAAAACGTGTATCAAAAGAAACCCAATTAAGCCGTAATAAGACAAAAAAAATGAGAAAAATACCAAAAAATTGGATAAATTATTCTGAAGCATCTTTCTAGAAATAAAAAATGACAATTCTTCTCCATTTAAGGAATTTTTAACCTTTATTAGAGTCATAGGCATGTTTTACGCATGGGGTCCTCAGAGACCCCACGAGGGGAATATGTGACTATTTTTTCAAGAGGGTAGGAAGGATAAACAAAGAATAAAAGAATACAAAGAAAGGGAAAACATTTTCCATTTGCATCACCAAGGAGGTGAGATCACTTCATACAGGTGAGAGAATATATTTAATATAAAAGGAAAATATAAAAACACAATATACAACAAAAATTTACCATAGAAAATAAAAGGAAAGAACAAACAAATTACACATGTATAGAAAAAATACTGAAAAATATGGCAAGTTAAAATGCTGTTGGGTGAGCTTCAGGTATAGTGTGCGAGAAAAAATAAATTGAAAATAATCCTCGTAACATTATTTTCCTTCTCTATTCTCACTCAAAAGTTAAAAACGTAAATAAAAAACTGGTTAGCTCTAAAACTTTTAAGCTGATATTCTAACATCCAAATAATTGAAAACCTTCAATGGCTCAGTGGATGAACAAGTGCCACGAGTGCTTAAGTCTTAGGTTAGATGCCACTCTTTTATACTATTTAAATTTTAAAAATTAAAATACAAAGCTATCAGTTATTCCTAGGATTGTGTGAGTCAATGGATCAGGGGATGAATGAGTGCATCGAGTCCTTAAGTCCTGGGTTCGATGCCATTCTTTCATAGTATTTAAATTTAAAAAATTAAAATACTAGGCTATTAGTTATTCCTAGGATTGTGTGAGTCAATGGCTCAGTGGAAGAATGACTGCATCGAGTCCTTAAGTCCTGGGTTCGATGCCATTCTTTTATAGTATTTAAATTTAAAAAATTAAAATACAAGGATATTAGTTATTCCTAGGATTGTGTGAGTCAATGGCTCAGTGGATGAATGAGTGCATCGAGTCCTTAAGTCCTGGTTCGATGCCATTCTTTTATAGTATTTAAATTTAAAAAATTAAAATACAAGGCTATTAGTTATTCCTAGAATTGTGTGAGTCAATGGCTCAGGGGATGAATTAGTGCATCGAGTGCTTAAGTCCTGGGTTCGATGCCAGTCTTTTACACTGTTAAAGTTTTAAAAAATAAGATACAAAGCTCTTAGTTATTCCTAGGATAGAGTGAGTCAATGGATCATGGGATGAATGAGTGTATCGAGTCCTTAAGTCCTGGGTTCGATGCCAGTCTTTTATACTATTTAAATTTTAAAAAATAAAATACAAAGCTCTTAGTTATTCCTAGGATTGTGTGAGTCAATGGATCAGTGGAAGAATGACTGCATCGAGTCCTTAAGTCCTGGGTTCGATGCCATTCTTTTATAGTATTTAAATTTAAAAAATTAAAATACAAGGATATTAGTTATTCCTAGGATTGTGTGAGTCAATGGCTCAGTGGAAGAATGACTGCATCGAGTCCTTAAGTCCTGGGTTCGATGCCATTCTTTTATAGTATTTAAATTTAAAAAATTAAAATACTAGGCTATTAGTTATTCCTAGGATTGTGTGAGTCAATGGCTCAGTGGAAGAATGACTGCATCGAGTCCTTAAGTCCTGGGTTCGATGCCATTCTTTTATACTATTTAAATTTTAAAAAATAAAATACAAAGCTCTTAGTTATTCCTAGGATTGTGTGAGTCAATGGATCAGTGGAAGAATGACTGCATCGAGTCCTTAAGTCCTGGGTTCGATGCCATTCTTTTATAGTATTTAAATTTAAAAAATTAAAATACTAGGCTATTAGTTATTCCTAGGATTGTGTGAGTCAATGGCTCAGTGGAAGAATGACTGCATCGAGTCCTTAAGTCCTGGGTTCGATGCCATTCTTTTATAGTATTTAAATTTAAAAAATTAAAATACAAGGATATTAGTTATTCCTAGGATTGTGTGAGTCAATGGCTCAGTGGATGAATGAGTGCATCGAGTCCTTAAGTCCTGGTTCGATGCCATTCTTTTATAGTATTTAAATTTAAAAAATTAAAATACAAGGCTATTAGTTATTCCTAGAATTGTGTGAGTCAATGGCTCAGGGGATGAATTAGTGCATCGAGTGCTTAAGTCCTGGGTTCGATGCCAGTCTTTTACACTGTTAAAGTTTTAAAAAATAAGATACAAAGCTCTTAGTTATTCCTAGGATAGAGTGAGTCAATGGATCATGGGATGAATGAGTGTATCGAGTCCTTAAGTCCTGGGTTCGATGCCAGTCTTTTATACTATTTAAATTTAAAAAAATAAAATACAAAGCTCTTACAAGGAAACATTCTTAGGGTGAACTCACAGAAATGCACGAAAATTTTACAGGCATAAGAAGATGACTCAAAACACTTACTGTGAAAAAATTAGCTGCTGAATTTCAATAGGAGAGGAGTTATTTAAATTTGAAATTTGGGTTCTTAGTTGCCAAACACATTCATTTAGCACCACTTGGCGACTTTCCAATCGGATGAAATGAGAAATTTGATTCGAAGTGTCTAAATCCACGAAAGTTGGCCCGTGCTAAAGTATTAGCAAAATTTGTTAGAGTTGAGTTGTTACTTTCGTGGATTTAGACAGTGCCATAAAATATATAGTTTCCAATGCATTTTTAAAAAATATGCGGCAAACAGATAACTCCTAAAAATTAAATGCTAAATAGATGTTGGATTCTTTTTAATTTGCATATAATTGTGTATTGCTTCATGCGTTATTTATTTTAATTTTCCTTCTTTAATTAATTTTTATTCCTGTTTTGCATTTGATGAACTTTTTTTATTCGCTCATTTATAAGTGGCAACAGAGAAAACGCGGCCAGTTCATTCTACCATTTGGCGTTCTCTCTGCGTTTCTCGCCTGTTACATTTGGCGTTAAATATGACAATTTTCAATAATTTTTTACAGCTTTTCTACTGTAATTCAGCAGCTAATTTTTTTACAGAAGGTGTTAAGTCATATACTAACCCCTGTAAAATTTTCGTCCAATTCTGTGAGTTCATTCTGAGAATGTTTCCTTGTTAGTTTACGGCGTCCTGGGTTCAATGCCAGTCTTTTATACTATTTAAATTTAAAAAAATAATATACAAAACTCTTAGTTATTCCTAGAATTGTGTGAGTCAATGGATCAGGGGATGAATGAGTGCATCGAGTGCTTAAGTCCTGGGTTCGATGCCAGTCTTTTATACTATTTAAATTTAAAAAATTAAATACAAAGCTATTAGTTATTCTTAGTATTGGGTGAGTCAATGGCTCAGGGGATAAATGAGTGCATCATATGCTTAAGTCCCGGGTTGAAAGACGGTATTTAACTTTTAAAAATTAAAATACGTATATGGATGCATAGTAGCCAGGTTGGTTAAGTTCCTGTCGTCAGCGCAAAAGGTTACTGGATCAAATCCTGGAGGGATTTTGAGGTTTTTATAAAATTAGTCAAGTTTTTTGTCTTATAAAAAAGTCTTAGCAAAATACATTTCATACATTGCTGTCCAGCTGATGTGGATCTAGTAGCATGGTTGGTTCAGTGCCTGTCATTCGTGAAAAAGGTTCAAGGATCAAACCCTAGCTGGATATTGACATTTTTATAAATTTACTTAAGTTTTCTACTTTGTAGAAAGCTTTAAAATGAAATACATTTCTTCCATTGCCTCCTTGCTAATGTGGATCCAGTGGCCTGGGTGGTTAAGTGCCAGTCCTTGGCGCAGAAGGTTTCCGGATCAAACCCTGATGACGGGATTCTGAGATTTTCATAAATTAAGTTTTATACTTTAATGAAAGCTTGAAAATAGAAAACATTTCATCCATTGCCCTCTGGCTGAAGTGGATCCAGTGGCCTGGTTGGTTTAGTGTCATTCTTCGGTGCAGAAGGTTCCCGGTTCGAACCCTGCTGGCGGTATTCTGTGATTCTCATAAATTAAGTTTTATACTTTAATGAAAGCTTGAAAATAGAAAACATTTCATCCATTGCCTCCTGGCTGATGTGGATCCAGTGGCCTGGTTGGTTTAGTGTCATTCTTCGGTGCAGAAGTTTCCCGGATCAAACCCTGATGGCGGGATTCTGACATTTTCGTAAATTAAGTTTTATATTTTAATAAAAGCTTGAAAATAGAAAACATTTCATCCATTGCCTTCTGGCTGATGTGGATCCAGTGGCCTGGTTGGTTTAGTGTCATTCTTCGGTGCAGAAGTTTCCCGGATCAAACCCTGATGGCGGGATTCTGACATTTTCGTAAATTAATTTTTATATTTTAATGAAAGCTTGAAAATAGAAAACATTTCATCCATTGCCTTCTGGCTGATGTGGATCCAGTGGCCTGGTTGGTTTAGTGTCATTCTTAGGTGCAGAAGTTTCCCGGATCAAACCCTGATGGCGGGATTCTGACATTTTCGTAAATTAAGTTTTATATTTTAATGAAATCTTGAAAATAGAAAACATTTCATCCATTGCCTTCTGGCTGATGTGGATCCAGTGGCCTGGATGGTTTAGTGCCAGTCTTCGGTGCAAAAGGTTCCGGGATCAAACCCTGATGGCGGGGTCTGATATTTTCATAAATTAAGTTTTATACTTTAATGAAAGCTTGAAAATAGAAAACATTTCATCCATTGCCCTCTGGCTGATGTGGATCCAGTGGCCTGGTTGGTTTAGTGCCAGTCTTCGGTGCAGAAGGTTCCCGGTTCAAACCCAGGCGGCGGTGCTGAGGTTCAGGCCTGGAGACTTTTATTTTAAAATATATTTACTGATACAGTTACGGTCACAGTTAGCTGTTGCAGTTACGCACACAGTCAATAAAATTTTGTGGTTGTGATTGTAGCTAAAGACGGGTAATGGAGTCAAAAATTTGCAATCTAATAACTAAGGGGGCCGTCTCCATATTGCTCTCCGCTAGGGGACCGTCCACAAATTGCGGATCGTACCCTATGATTAAAATTTTAGGCAAAACTGGCTTCCTGACGGACCTTTCTCCGCTGGCCCCCAGGGCGAAGGGGCTTTCGGGGGTTATCCGAAGAACCCCCTAGGCCCGCGACCCCCCGGGGAGCAGATCAGGTCCGCCAGGATGACCTCCTCTCGTCCGAGCCCCGACATCTTCGACGGGTGAACGGACTCGACTCGGTCACCAGTTTGTCCCCTAGGTCAGATGCAACATCAGATACTCATAGAAAATGAAGCTCATTTTGCTAATGATAAGTTAGAAAAGAACTATTAAGATAGCATAGAGAGAGGAAGATATTACACAATTACTATAGGAAGTTAAGATAGTGGGGTTTGAACTGAGTACCTTCTGTACACCAGGACCACGACTCTACCAACTGAGCCATCAAGGACGCTTCGGAAGCAGCTACTGGTGAAAGTGTATAGTAGAAATGCCATGTGTTAAAATTTAATTTAGCTGTAAAATGTACTAAAATAGGAAGGTTGGTTAGTGCGGTTTGAACTGAGTACCTTCTGTACACCAGCACCACGACTCCATCTACTGAGCCATCAAGTACGCTTTGAAAGCAGGTACTGGTGAAAGTGTATAGTAGAAATGTCATGTGTTTAAATTTAATTCAGCTGTAAAATGCACAAAAATAGGAAGGTGGGTTAGTGCGGTTTGAACTGAGTACCTTCTGTACACCAGCACCACGACTCCATCTACTGAGCCATCAAGTACGCTTTGAAAGCAGGTACTGGTGAAAGTGTATAGTAGAAATGTCATGTGTTTAAATTTAATTCAGCTGTAAAATGCACAAAAATAGGAAGGTGGGTTAGTGCGGTTTGAACTGAGTACCTTCTGTACACCAGGACCACGACTTTACCAACTGAGCCGTCAAGGCCGATTTTGAACCAGCTACTGGTGAAAGTGTATAGTAGAAATGTCATGTGTTTAAATTTAATTTAGCTGTAAAATGTACTGAAATAGGAAGGTTGGTTAGTGCGGTTTGAACTGAGTACCTTCTGTACACCAGGACCACGACTCCACCTACTGAGCCATCAAGTACGCTTTGAAAGCAGCTACTGGTGAAAGTGTATAGTAGAAATGTCATGTGTTTAAATTTAATTCAGCTGTAAAATGCACTAAAATAGGAAGGTGGGTTAGTGCGGTTTGAACTGAGTACCTTCTGTACACCAGAACCACGGCTCTACCTACTGAGCTATCAAGGACGCTTTAGAAGCAGCTACTGGTGAAAGTGTATAGTAGAAATGTCATGTGTTCAAATTTAATTTGGCTGTAAAATGCACTAAAATAGGAAGGTAATTTAGTAGGGTTTGATCAGAGTACCTTCTGTACGCCAGGACTGCGACTTTACCCACTGAGCCATCAAGGACGTCCTAGAGATAGCTACTAGTTAAAGTGTTTAATGCAATCGTTCGTGTTTAAATTTTAATTTAAAAGGTTAAATACACTAAAATAGGAAGTTACGTTGGTGGGATTTGAACTGAGTACCTTCTGTACACCAGGACCACGACTTTACCAACTGAGCCGTCAAGGCCGATTTCGAACCAGCTACTGGTGAAAGTGTATAGTGGAATTGTCAGTATTTAAAATTTAAGTTGGCTGTAAAATGCACTAAAATAGGAAGGTAATTTAGTGGGGTTTGATCTGAGTACCTTCTGTACACCAGGACCGCGACTTTACCCACTGAGCCATCAAGGACGATTTGGAACCAGCTACTGTTCAAAGTGTATAGTGGAATAGTCAGTGTTTAAAATTTAATTTAAGTGCAAAATGCTTTAACCCGCGAGGACGCGCGCGGGGTCTGCGAGACCCCAACGCTTAAATAAACCTTCATAAAAACTCTAATTTTTAATGAAAATATATGAAACTCCGCGTAGCTGCCTAAAAGGTTTCCACCTATCACCTCATGAAATTTAAATAAAGTAGGTATGTTATTTTCCGAGTTAGGTTGTTGTTTTTAAGGAAAATGCTTCCAAAACTGTGAGGATTGGTGCGAGTTAAATAGCCAAAGAGGTTTCCAAAAGTAAGAAAGAGGTAACTATAATCCATAATTTTTCTTGCAAAAAAAGAAATTAGAAAATAAAGGATTTTAGAAAATAAACATCGGTTCAGTTTAGCCAAAGAAATTCGTTAGCTCCACTCACATTCCATTGCATTTCCTGTTTTCCTAGTCTTATATTATATCTTAATAAGAAGCAGTCAACTAATAATGCACATTAAACAATTAAATTATATATTTAAACTATCCGTGATAAAAATTTTGCATGCACTGAACGATTAGAACGGAAAACGGTTTGTGGGGTCTGAGAGACCCCGCGCGCGTTCCCGTGTAACAGAAAGTAGCGCGCGTCCTCCCGGGTTAAAATATAGGAAGTTAAGTTTTTTGGGGGGGTTGAACACTGAGTACGATCTGTACACCAGAACATGGGCGAATTTTAAAGGGATCATGGGAAGGAAATGCCCCCCACTTTTTGAGAAAATTCCATTTCTACTTGGAAAAATCCTGTTTCCAAAGCTATCAGGGACAGCTTGTCCCCCAAGGTTTCCAATGTGCCCCCACCTAATTCTGCCCATGTACCCATGGCTTTTACTCACATTCTTTTATACATTAAGCCTATTCTATATGCCTTGTACTTCATCAGCTAAATGTGCATGTTTGACCCTTCCTCCATGCTTAAAGCTTCTACTTAGAACTCTGGGAATATACAACCTGCCATGCTCACTTATGTGTATTTCTGACCCCCATTGATATGTGATTCTGAGTTATCTAGGTGTGCCCTACCCCTACTACTATAAGTTATGAAACATTTATCTGAAACACCCTGTATATATGACATAGAGATAAAGTTAAGCCAATAATTCGAGTAATCCAATGTACACAATCGAAACCTAAATCTTAATTTAAATATAAATAATGAAAACTGTAATGAATTATAGCAGAACTTTTTCCATGTAAAAAATTTATTTTACATAGGATGTGTTTCCTCTCTCTCTCTTTCTTCCCTGTTTAATACTAAATCTCCATCCAAAAAGACACCATCTTTTACATTCCAGCAATGACAAAAACAAATAAAAGGCTACATGTCAGGAATAAACAGTTTATTTTACATCATTTGCACAGTGACACATAACTAAAGTAACACAATCCAACATAAAAGCAGTACAGTGAAATATTACAAACATATCTTTGAAATTCAAATAGTATTTTTAAAAAAATTTCAGCTACTAATGTTTCTACAAGGGAAAAATTATCTCAACTAAAAACAAAATATTTGAACTTGTTATAAAATAACTGCTGCTGTCAAGTAATGGGTATGAAAGGTTTGTCAGTAGGACATAGAATATTGTTATTACTACAAAAAACTTGGATCTAAATATCCTACTACTATTATAATTGTGAATGTTTGTCTGGATGTTTGTTACTCTTTCACGCAAAAACTACTGAATGGATTTTAATGAAATTTTACCATAATGTAGCTTATACATCAGAATAGGACATGGGCTATAATTTATAAAGAGAAAATCAGTCCTTCATTCTTTTTTTCCCGTTTTTCCTGCTTTTTTTTCACTTATTTTTCCGTGTTTGAAAACCTATTTTACCAGTCATACAACGAGTTAAAAATAAAACATTGTTTCAAATGAGACACAGATCACTAGACTTTTTCATTTACTAGATCTTTTATTTTAGTTTTAAACACTGGTTTTAACACTGTTGTTATATAGCTCAGTGGGTTTTAAATTTCTTAATTTGTTCACTAGACATACTAATTTACTAGACTTTTTACTATGGTTTCAAATTTTTTATTTTATAAAGGCACCAAGATATTAAACATTATCAGGAACATCGGGATGGAAAAATTACTGGGTTATGAAAATTACCGAGAACACTCGGACAGGAAAGTTACCATAAAGACACCCAGAATACCGGAATATAAAAATTACCGTAAACACTGAGGTAGGAAAATTACCGGGAACGCCGGGATTAGAAAAATTACCGTGACCACCGGGATAAGATTACCGGGAACATTGGGATAGGAAAGAGGCGCCTGGGATACCGGGAACACTGGGATAGGAAAGAGGTTCCTGGGATACCGGGATGATTTGTAATATTGCTAATTTACAAAATTATTAATGTATTTTAAGAAATATTTTAAAAAATAAATTTATACACCCCACCCGTGCAAGGCCGGGTATAATAGCTAGTATTTTAATAAAGTCAAATAAAGAAAAGGCTATTTTTTCATTTTGTTAAGACAAAAATATTTCAATCTTGATTATAATATACATGGACAAATATTAAATCAAATCTCAACAGTATTAGCTATCAATAAAAATTAAGAGGAAAAAAATCTAAGAATACAACTTATTTTTTACATTATTATCACATCAAACATAGATTCAGTTTCAATGAAAATCTAGTATACAGACTATAAGCCTTGCTTTTATTGATCTAAAAATATTCCACTCCTAATTCATCAGATAAAAACTTTTTATCCAAAATAAATTCTTTTGTTGCATGGGATTATAAGCCCAAGGTGTGATTGCAGAGTGATACAGGATTAGACACTTTTTATGTATTCAAGTGCCTGGATCACTTCTAAATATTGTATGCGAGAGCAAAATGTATGGCGCAACTCAAACTCAACATAGGAAGGAAAGGTGTTCTGCATAGACGCTTCTATAAATGTTTCAGCTGACATCATTATCATCCATTCCAAAGCATCTTTCTTAAACGAATCCTTGGACGGATGCCTCATTAATAAATCAGTGGGAGCATGGAGTAATAATTGACACACTGTTGCAGCAAAACTCTGGCTTGGACGCTGTAAAAATGTGCATTACCTTATCAGTAAAAATAAATCATTACTCTGAAAACATCTTTCAAAAGAAAATGTCAGATGAAATATGTTTTAGTATATCAGTTTTATTTGTTCTTAGGATTTGAATGAATGTTGGTTAACCAAACCTAACTAAAAATAGTTTTCTTCTGATTTTGGACTGAGGTTCTAAGTTTACACAAGAGGTAAAAACTACACCTCCTAAAAGTGGATATTTCCCTTTAAAGAATCATACCAAAAATGAGTGATTTCTTCAACACTTAACATCTTCACAATCCCAAAAGTCATTGGTGGTATGTCAGACATGTTTGAACTGATTAAACTTAACATCTCTTTATATTTTAGCACAGCCCAGAACACTGCTTTTTTAAAAACTAATAAATACCCTACACTAAAAACTAACCCTTTAAAAACTATTAAAATACCCTACACTTGTTGGAAATGCACTCAACTTTTGATTTTATTTTCACAGGTGACAATTCACCCTTTCACGATAGAGAACATTGGTTTGTTGCTTGAACATAAAATTTCGTAGCATAGCATTACATAATGCAGTTTAAGAATGCTGCATGTGTTTCACACAAAAATAATCATGCTCTTGATGAAAAGTTTTTGGGCAAAACTCACAGAAATTGACAAAGAATTTTCAGGTGTTATGGATGGCATGTGGTAATAGTAACTTGAGATCAACTAACTTATAAAAAAAGTAAAGGCCATATAAATAAAGAAGGAAAAAACTTTTATAACTTACTATCTTAATACAGGCGAGTCAAACTTATTTACTTATACAGCAAACTACTTAATTCATATGGAAATTCAGGTAATATGCATAAGTTTAGAAATAAATTTATATTCAGGCACTTAAAAAAGTTTGGAAATAAAAGAGGGAGTTTGTTTTCTGAAGTAACTCATAGAACTTATTGATTTGATAAACTCCTTTTAATGATGTAAACTAATTTAAGCAAAATACTTTTAAGCAGTATAAACACAAAAACCAAAACTGGGCAATGTAATTTTAAATGAACAAACATTTGCCCCTGCACTTGAGAAAATGAATTCTGGAACAGTGTGTTTACCGTAGGTGGAATACACAAGATGAAATTTTAGACAATTAGGGGAGATTAGGGTTAAACTTAGTCTCTCTTTCTATAGTTAAATAAAAAAGATATGACTTTTAGTGGGGTATATATTCCTAAATCCCATCATTTGGCTATGCAAGTGGTTTTTGGAAATGATAGGTTAACATGTTTTGAGTTGTTTTTTTACTTAGTTAATTTCTTTTCTACACCTAGAAATTTTAAAATATTCGTGATGTTATAAAAATTCTCCATCTCCCATGTGCTTGTATCTAACCAAACATACTTTTCCTTGTAATTTGGTCAGGTTTATTGATAAGAAATTGTACCTAAGTGGTTGGTGTGAGAGGCACTTATTGATTGAGTTGGTTTGATTTTAAAAGCTAGTGTGGCTATGCATTAGGGTGTCCCTTAAAAATCGAAAGTCGGGGAAACTTTTGAGACACCCCTAATTTTTTTCCTTTTGGTATCCTAAGAAAGTGTGCAAAATCTTAAATCGATCAGAAAATATTAACACGTGCCTCAAACGGAATAAAGTTGGAAAATTTTGACATTTTTCTCATTTTTTCGAAAATTTTTAATAATTCCTTAAAATATTATTTTGTCGAATAATAGGGCTTTAACACATCTAAATATTCATATTTGACCGTTTTTCATTCCTAGCTAGGCGAAATTACCCAGTTTTTAGCCTGGTCATCAATCGGAAAATCATCAAATTTGCCCATTTTATACTGAGAATAGAGGATACAAAAGTCAGTGGGGAATGACTTATAACCACGTAATTCCATAACTAGGTACCATTTGTAGACGATATTGATGTGTGGATCAATTATCTGGAGCATTAATTAATTTCTAATATTTTAATTACAGGCGCCATATTGGATTGCATTACCCCTAAAAAAAACTCTGCGATAAACGGTATGGGTATGTTTGGTATTGGGCAATGCGTATTTGAAGTTACTAATCTCAATTAATACTAATAAAATCCTTATATCACATTTTAAAACTCTTTACTAAATTCGAATGACCAGTATATCTCTTATTCTTATTACCATAACTATAGATGATAAAATTCTAAATGCATTATAGGGAAAGGAGAAATTCTAGAAAAATATTGAAACACTAGACGTTCGTTAGTACATACAGAAGTATTGTATTCTGTAACTTAGTTGAAAAATTGAAGTTGATACAAAATTAATCCGCTCTTCAAGATGAGTGAGCCTACTGCACTCAGAATATAAGTCTTTAACTATGTTTAAAGACTGTTCTAGTATTTTATCATAATTTGATTGCATAAAGAGCATAAAATATTCCTGCAGCATGAAAAACTTATTAGATACTGATATTGTGTTTGAGAATATGTTAAATATTAACAATGGTTGCTGAAACCAGTCCTTTTTTAAAGTCAGTTTTTAAGTCAGAGCTACACTTCACTCTGTAAAATTTATACAGCTTAGACTCATTCATAATACACTAAGGGTTTAAAATCATTTAATTTTATAAAGAAACTTCTCAAAAAATCAATTCGAAACCTAATTTCTCTTCAAGAACGTTCACTGATGCAAATCGTACAGTGCGAAAAAATGTTAAGACTAGTTGAAGAGTTACAGAAACTGTGGTTAGTATTAGAAATATTATGACAGAAACTGTAATTAATATAGCTAAGAACCAAATATCAATGTTTAATATGATTTCATGTTACTAATTTGCTGAATTTCCGGTAGTTTTATGTATCCAATAACAGTATCTATAAACATATTTAATAACATGATTAAAAACATGGATAATCTAGGTGTAGTAGGCTCAATCATTATGAAGAGCGGATAATTTTCTAACAACCTCAATTTTTTAACAATACAATACTTCTGAATACGCTGCAGTCTAGTTGTTCATTATTTTTCTAGAATTTCGATTGATCCTTTTATGCGTTAAGAATAATTATACCTATAGTTATGAAATCATGGTTTTCGCTTGTAATACGAGATATACTGGTCATTCGAATTTAGTAAAGAGTTTTAAAATGTGATATAAGGATTTTATTAGTATTAATTAAGTTTAGTAACCTCAAATACGCATTGCCCAATACCAAACAAACCCATGCCGTTTATCGCAGAATTTTTTTAGGGGTAATGCAGTCCAATATGGCGCCTGTAATTAAAATGTTATAAATTAATTAATGCTCCAGATAATTTATCTACACATCAATATCGTCTACAAATGGTACCTAGTTATGGAACTACGTGGTTATAAGTCATTCCCCACTGACTTTTGTATCCTCTATTCTCAGTATAAAATGGGCAAATTTGATGATTTTCCGATTGATGACCAGGCTAAAAACTGGGTAATTTCGCCTAGCTAGGAATGAAAATCGGTCGAATATGAATTTTTAGATGTGTTAAAGCCTTATTTTTTGACAAAATAATATTTTGAGGGATTTTTAAAAATTCTCGAAAAAATGAGAAAAATGTCAAAATTTCCCAACTTTAGGCCGTTTGAGGCACGTGTTAATATTTTCTGATCGATTTAAGATTTTGCACACTTTCTTAGGATACCAAAAGGAAAAAAATTAGGGGGTGTCTCAAAAGTTTCCCCGACTTTCGATTTTTAAGGGACACCCTACTATGCATCCTATTTTGTTTAGGTTCTTTTTAAAAATTTCTGAAAGTTGAGATGTTGTGTTGGAAATAAATCAGTCCTCAAATGAAAACCCATTTGAAATTTTATATCATAAAAATGCAAAACACTTACACTATAGTACTTTTTAAAGATCTAATCTAAAATTATAAATATAAACCCCAATTCCTAAAAAAATAAGTATAGCTACCTCTTTAGGATTTATATGCAACATGTCCTTCACCAACTTGCCAATAACAGGAGGGGTTGTTTCAGATAAAGGTGGGAGGTCAATTTCATTGAAAGAATTACTTTTCAAAGTAGAGTTAGAAGAATAAAAGGGATTGGCTCCACCAAAAATCTCATAGGCCATTGTTCCAACAGTCCACAGGTCTGATTTTGAGTAATCTATGACTGAAAATGTGCCTGGTTCAACTCTTACAACCTGTAATTGAAAGATATTTTTAAAAACACAAGTAAAAAAATTGATACCAAAACTATCATATTATTTGCACCTAATTAATGTTAGTTGAACTTGAGTTTAAAAGTGGATCCTTTTCAAGGACAGAAAAAACCTTCAAGACTAAATTGAGCTTTAATGAAATATTAATGATTATTCAATACAGATAACACTGGTCAACACTCATTTTGATGGCGGGAATATTAAAGCTGTTTTTGTATATATTTGACCTCCTGATTCCGAATATGGCATCCGTTTTTGTTCATCAGCTCTAGTTTTTAAGATATTCGAAAATTAAGTTTTTTTCACTTTTGACCTACCTTTTATACAATATGGTGCTATAAAAATGACTTAAAAATAAAAAACCAAACCACCCAAGGCTTTTCCTATTCCTTAGGGTCCCAATAGATAGTGTATAAAGTTTTAGCCCAAGTTAATTTTAAGGGGTACCTATAGGGCCTTAAAGTTGAAAAAAAGTCGAAAAATTGGTCTTTTTTTCAGAATTTTTTTAAAAATATTTTTGAGTTTTCTAATTTAATAAAACTGGCTAATATATGTTTTTTAGAACTTATTTAGACAGCTAAAAATATTTTTACTTGAAAACTGCACCTCTTTAGAGCGATTTTTTAGTTTTAAGGCGAGAATTAGGGTCATTTCGCTCAAAAACGCTTGGTACCAATAATGGTGAATGAAACGAATAAATTTCGAATTTTTTAGAAGTCATCAAAAAAGATGTCCTTTGATATAAAACTGAAATTTCATATGATACAGATCAGTGAAAAAAGGCATTTTTTCCAATTTTTTTAAATTTTAGGGCTTGAAAGCTCGAGAGGAGCTTCTACTGTTTTACTGATCCTTATCATGTGAAATTCAGTTTTACATCAAAGGACATCTTTTTTGATGACTTACTTCTGAAAAATTCGAAATTTATTCGTTTCAACCACCATTATTGGTACCAAGCGTTTTTGAGCGAAATGACCCTAATTCTCGCCTTAAAACTAAAAAATCGCTCTAAAGAGGTTCAGTTTTAAAGTAAAAATATTTTTAGCGGTCTAAATAAGTTCTAAAAAACATATATTAGCCAGTTTTATGAAATTAGAAAACTCAAAAATATTTTTTTTTTAATTCTGAAAAAAAGGCCAATTTTTTCGACTTTTTTTCAACTTTAGGGCCCTATAGGTACCCCTTAAAATTAAATTGGAGGGCTGAAACTTTATACACTATCTATTGGGACCCTAAGGAATAGGAAAAGCCTTGGGTGGTTAAGTTTTTTATTTTTAAGTCATTTTTATAGCACCATATTGTATAAAAAGTAGGTCAAAAGTGAAAAAAACTTAATTTTTGAATATCTTAAAAACTAGAGCTGATGAGAAAAAACGGATGCCATATTCGGAATCAGGAGGTCAAATATATACAAAAACAGCTTTAATATTCCCGCCATGAGAAAAAGTTTTTTTTTAGACCAGTGTAATAGTAACACGTGAAAATGTGAATAATTCAAAAATTAACAGGGTAAGTAGACCATAACGAAAATTATGTTTCAAACCTGAGAAGCTTATTATTAGTTCATTAAACAATAATAGTTATTTTAACTAGATACAATGAACTATTTCAAAACAGAACTATTTTATACCAACCTCAGGAGCCATCAAAGCCATGTTCCCACCTTTACTTATATCATATGAAGAATAGTTCAAAGATAAGCTTTCCAAGCAGCAGCCAAAGTCTGTGATAGCAAGCTTTGGAGAATTGATGCCTGAAAAAAAGAAAATATATTAAAGATAAGTCAGAAAAACTTTTTTCATCATTTGAAAACTATGTAACAAAATGAAAAACTAAACTTAATTTGCTGGAAATGGTTTCAACCCCTATTAGTACAAAAAACCAGTCCCTTAAAATTACATTTTAAAAATATTTTATAAATGCAAGATAATAAACTTAATAAATTGATTTGAAATACACAATTAACTCATTTACAATAATCTGGATTAATTCAATGAACTGCTACTGTTAAAAAAAAACTTATGAGATGTTATGATAAAGAAATATAATGTGTGGATAAACATTTCAAAAAATTATATAATACCAACCTTCAGATAGATCAATCAAAATGTTATCTGATTTTAAATCACGATGAGCAATGCCATTTTGATGCAAGTAAACTAAAGCTTCTAATAGTTGAGTAAACAAAAGAAGAGACACTTGAGGAGTAAGGTTTGCAGATTTCAGATAGTTAATTAGACTGCAGTGGTATCTAAAAAAGTATTTACAAAACTGATTAAATGGAAGTTATTAAAATGCATCTAAATTTGCACAAATCAACAAATAATCCTATTACAAAAGAAATAATTGCTTCACATATTTTCACAGTAACTGAAAATGACAGAACTAAGCTCAATCAATAAAATATTTTAAAAGCACACATTTCTCTAAACAAAATGTTTCATCAATTAATGGATTAATTTATGTAGAAAGCAATTGTACAAACTAAGTTTAACTTCAAGTAACTAGCTCAATAGAAACTTTCTAATACAAAGCAATTTGGATGAAAATATTTGACAAAAATATTCCCTACTGCTAAGGAATGGTTATAAATTTCTAAAGTAATAATATAATTGTACACTACCAAACTTTTCCAAACACTTCAACTTAAGTAACAAGAGCTTCTTCCATCTTAAAAGTTTTGAATTTTTTCAAACAAAAAAAAGTGTTTTTAAACTACTTTTGGGGGGTTCTTTAGGGAGCACATCCCTATCCCAAACATTTTTACTGCTAAATAATGAAAGCTAAACTAGATTTCAAATTAGTTTTTCACCAATCTTTTAAGCTTGGAATTATCCAAGCTGCACTGTATTAAAAAAAGGGGGTAAAAGTTGAACCTTTTCATAGCTAAAAAGAGTGTCATGTTTCTTCCACAACCGTCTTGAAGGAGGCGAACAGGAAGAGCTTGAGGATAATCTTTTATAGCTCCAGGAAGAAGGGGTATCTGATCCGCGAAAGCAAAATACATTAGAACTATGTTGGGATGAGGTTTGAGCCTTTTCTTTCTGAAAATGGTAAATAATAATAATTTATTTGCACCACACAATGTTTCATAAGTCAAAAAGAGGAGAAAAAAATGCCACAAAATTTGATTAACATGCGAGTTACCCTTGGGTCATAGGCCCGAACGGGTAACTGAAAACACATTAACAGATAGAGTAATACAATTTAAGTGAAATAAAACTGAATTAAAACTAACTGAAACTAAAACTGAATTTTATCTGAAGAGACAAAATTATATGCAATGAAACAAATCAACAAGAGCAGGAATAAAAGAAATTAATATTAATAAAAAAAATATATATATATATATACTAGGGTTAGTTGTTAGTTGGGGTGAGTGGGTGATCCCCCTCAAACTAAAATATGTATACAGGGCATTTCACAATTACTCCCATTGATCATATTACATTTTGTTTAATTTACATTTTGTTATGGAACTAATATAAAATAGATTTTTAGAATGGTTTGTTTATCAAGTAAGACCCACTTACCCTCTCTTAAGTTTTGCTGGCTTTCAATTTAAATAAAGGGGAGTTGGCCCACTTACCCCTTCTTATGGGATAAGTAGACCACCCATTCTATTCTCTTAAAAACGACCAATTAAGAAATATGTAAAGCTTTTTTTAGAAACTGTATAAATTTTGGTTCAGTAAAATAGTCTTAAAAAATAATTCAAGAAGTTCAAATTAAGCTTAAGAAATGTAGTGCTTTAAAAAGGGGTACCACCGGACCTGGAAAAAGTGCCCGAACCTACGAACCTGGTTTGGGGGAAGCCCCTGCCAGCTCCATAGGAGCAATACATAAGGTTTGGGGAAATTTTTTTAGGTTCGGGGGAAGGTTACAACTTTTTCCAGATCCGACCACTATACCCCAACCAACCCTAACACAAAAAAAAAGAAATTTTCTAATACAGGGATACATAAATAACAATAGGCATGAAGACGAAACTATCTCCTTACACACAAACTATCAATATTTACAATAGTAACCTGTTAATTCATTAACAAGAAAAAAGGAACAGGTAGTGATGACAAACCTGACTCTAGGCTGTCCAATGTCACCCCAGTTAAAATCAGCAAGAACCGGCAATGTTTCTTTATGCATTGCATTCCATATGGCGAAAGCATTAGATTCAGCACTGTAATTGAACATTACTTTCACAGCCAAGTTGTAGTCACCAAAATCTTTCACTTGAAGCTGATTAGTTGCATCACTTGAGGATTTTTCAGGAGTAGAGTCTGAAATGCAATAAACCAATGAATTTGAGGTAATTTACTGCTGTGGTTCTTAAACCCATGAAAGTCAGAGAATCACTTATCTTACAATTTAAGTCTATATCATGTTTTCACAACTATCTTTATGCATATAACCCAACATCTCCTCTGTACATGCACTTCCCTATTTTTAAATAGGAATCAGTGATGCTATATTAAGAAAAAAATTTAAAACTCTAAGGTTGAAATGTTTCCTTTCATTTTTCTACAAAACTACTTTTAATCTCTAATGCAGGCATGAAATTAATTTTTTTAAATATTTGCAAACCGAAAATCCCTTCAACAAAACTAAGTCTAGTTATGGAAAATATTAAAAAAACATAAGGGGATTGAAAGCGATTAAAGTAATAAGTTTTTATAATTTGTAGTAACTATCCAATTGTACTTGACTTAATAACAGCAATACTTTTGTGTACAGGTTAAAAGTTATACGGCAAACAAAATTAATCGAAGAAGAAAATTGCTCTCCAAAAATTGCTAAGGTTTATTAAAATAAAATAATACCACTTGTACTAAAAGTGGAGTGTTTGCTTTAATTGTGGTGATAAAAGTTAAATAATGTTTAATTTTGTTACCTTCAGAATGTGAAATAATCAGTTTAGATTGTGAAGAAAAGTTTTGGCTTTCATCTCTGTTTTCATTCTGAACATTTTTAACAGCATTTCTTTCTTCAGGAGCTGTAAAAACAGTTTTTTTACAAATCCACACAAAAAATAATCAATTAAAATGAAATAAAATTTTTAAAATATTATCACAAATTTGAGAGATGAATAATACCTTTATTACCATCATCATTGTTAATGGATGACTTCAAATTTGTAGGAGCAATCTGACTTTCATTCCTTTTTATAGCTGAAGAGAGAGAGAAACTTAAGTATTTGAAAGATAAAAATTTCAAGCACTAAAAGAACACAATGTTATTAATTTGTAAAAGAGATTGAGTGAAACTACAGCTTTAAACTGGGGACTAAAATGATATTATAAACAAAAAAAAAGTGTCAAGTAATGTCATGGTCTCCTCTACTCTTTTCTTTGTTAGCATCCTCATTGAACTTACCGATGTTGAAGGATTCACAACGGGCACTATAAACAGCAGCATTGCAACCTTTAGCAATCATTTCACCGAACTTCAAATCCTCCAATGCAAATGTTCTATTCAGGAAGTCATATTTCATATTTAATCCTTTACTGTGCCAGGGTACAGAAGAAAACGAATCCTATAACACAATATGAACACATCAGTAGCACATTCAAGAAGCACAAATACTTAACTAGAGACGACTTAACAACCTGACTTTATCTTACAGCGGTTAGAATAATTAAAAAAGCATAACTTTCACTAGTAATCCTTAGCAAAAAACATGTAATATACTTTAATTTATTTTTGATTAAAAACTTAATACCAGCTGAAGAACCAGAGTAGATTCTTAATTGGGACAATTCTGTACTTGCTGAATTTGAATCATGATATACTTAATGTTACAATTTTGTGAGGATTGGGATCATAATATAGGTATTTACTGTTACAATTTTTTGAGAAAAAAACATTTCCCAAACAAAGAACATGTAACTCATTGTTGGTCACTAAATATAAAAATTTGTTGCGGTGTTTCAAACAAAACTATACCTTAATTTTTAAAAAGCTATATTTACACGCTAATATTACATGCATGCAAAAAAAATTTCCTGACCTAAAAAGCGCACAGTAGGAATCTGTCCAATCCTCTAACCAGTCCCTCAAAAGAAAGAGTTCCATGCCCAACATTTGAGTCCCTTAGTTGAGAGAGGAAAACCACAAGATGATCTTCTGGGTCTCAAACTATGCTCCACCTCACAAGCCATTTGCAGTGACCCATATGTGTGAGGGTTTGTGGCCGCGGTGGTGCAGTGGTTAGCGTGTCTGGCTACGAGCATTACCGACCCAGGTTCGATGCCTCGCGGCTCCTGCTTGGGTAGCTGGTCATGGGTCAACTCAGCCCTTCATCCTTCCGGGGTCGATAAATGAGGACCAAGCTTGCTTGGGGAATCAACTGGGGGTCCAGCGTCAGGCTAGCCACTCGGCCTGGACACACGCTAGTAATTAGCACCCCAGGCCCAAAAAGGCTACAGAAACGGAGATGGGCACCGCCTGATGGGCCACTAGGCCCGGGCAGACTTTGATTGATTTGATTGATATGTGTGAGGCAGAGTTGACCTATTCATTCGACACATCTGCAGAGCTCCTAACTCATAAAGCATCAATTTTTGATATTACTAATCCATTTTGCAGGGGAGTAGCCCGCAAGTCTTCAGGGTCAGAAATTACTACTCCTCACCCCCACAGACAAAATGCACAGGGTGGCCACCAACTAAGCTTAGTAATTTTCCCAGATTTTAACTAAATTTTTTCTAATGGTACAAACATTATAACTTAAAAAACTATAAAAATTAAAAATAGTCCTGTCATCCTTAAAATTCAGATTCTTTTTGAAAAGATGAGACGATTTTTCACAAGGCTTGTCGCGATGCAGGAACTTTTCTTTCAAATTTGTGAGCACTCCTTTTTCCGCCACACCGTCAGCAAACCTTTGCTATTGAAAACGAAAGTGAATCCAATCAGAATTCAGATTTATTTATTCATCACCCGGTGAATTCCAACGTAACGGATGTTACATTCATACGAAAATTCGATGTTTAAGCAATTTTTAAGGGCATAAAAACGTCTCATAATAATGATTATATATTTTTTCCTAGTAAAACTAGTTCTGAATAAAAGATATACATGTTTGAAAATTTATTTCCGGGGGTGTGAAGTGGGGGGGAAATTATTGTTTTTTGTAACGGATGTTACATCAAATGGAAGCACTTTTACACTTAAGTGTCATCAGTTTAAAAAGTCTGTGAATCTATAAGGCATTTTAGTTTTAAAAATATTTAAATAACATTACTAGACATGTACGCAATATATCACAGCATTGACTAAAAAATTCAGTCATTTTTTGTATTTTTTAAAAAATTCTAAACTTTCGTAACGGACGTTACATGGTGTAACAGACGTTACGTCGTACGAAATGCATACTATTTAGGCCTTGAATATTTAAGTCAAAGTTGAAGAGGAGGATCATAACTTCATAAGAACCACTCATGTACTCCAAGATTATCAATTGGGGTTATTACAATATTGGCTAATATCGTAAATACTGATAAATCTCGTACATTGTGTAGCACTTTAAATTACTAAAAAACAACGTTGAAAACATTCAAAATAACATTATTTTGAACGAATAATCCTGTTAAAATTAAATTTCATGTAGTTTATTAATTAAACAACGCTGCAATATCGCAAATACCGATAAATATCATAAATTGTCCAGAGCTTTAAATTAGTAAAAAACAAGGTTAAAGACATACAAAGTAATATTATTTTGAATGAATAAACCTGTTAAAATTAAATTTGGTGTAGTTTATTAATTGAAAAACGCTGCGATATCGGCCAATATCGCAAATACCGATAAATATCATACACTGTCCAGAGCTTTGAATTAGAAAAAAAACAAGGTTAAAGACAAACAAAGTAATATTATTTTGAATGAATAAACCTGATAAAATTAAATTTGGTGTAGTTTATTAATCAATCAATGTTGCGATATCGGCCAATATCGCAAATATAAAAAATATCATACATAGTCAAGAGCTTTAAATTTAGTAAAAAAAATGGGTTAAAAACATACAAAAATTATTTTGAATGATTAAACCTGTTAAAATCTACGATACTGGCCAATATCGCAAATACCGATAAATATTATGCATTAGGTAGCACTTTAAATTACTAAAAAATAAGGTTAAAAGCCCTCAAAAGGAATTTATGGATGAATGAACGAACATATTAAAATTAAAATAATTTATTAATTTACCAATGCTACGATATTAGCCAATACCTGTAAATATCGTGCAATGAGTGGATTTTCAAATAAAAGAAAAGAACAATTTTAAAAATAATCAAAGTAATATTATTTTACCTACCCTTTTAAATTAAGTAAAATGTGTCTGAGAAGCAGCATTGGCCAGCCAAAACAAAAATTAAGCTATATTGACTGATATTTCTAAGTTACATTTTAATAATGGCCAACACTGATAATATTATATTAGTCATGCTGCTTGGAAATAAGGGTAATTAATGATGGGTAAAGTAATGATCATTACTTTCACAATAAAACTTTAAGTACCTAGAAATTAAGTTATAATGATAAATTAAATCTTAAGTGCTTTGTTAAAAAATTCACTAAGACAACCATTTTAAAATTGAAAGTGCATTATAATGAAGTTAAAATTGTAACTAAAATGAATTTAACGGTTTTTAATTTATTAGCATCCTAAATACCTGATCTTTTAATTTTTATTCGTGAAAAAAAGGCTAAAATAAAATTGCTGAGAAAAATCGTTATACACCTTGGATCTCAAGATGCCTTTACTGAAAGTTAGTATTTTAATTCTAATTTGCTGAAAAAGTTTTATTAATGTTTAATTTAATTAAATATTGTTTTGCCATTAAAAGGGGGATTGCCCCCTCCCCATGATAGTTGACATGGTGCCCTTAGATGCCTGTTTTGCAAATATAGATTGGAAATTCTTGGTTGACACATAGTAAGATAAAATATAAAATTCATGACATCATTAATTTTTAATTAAAATTTATTATTTTCAATTAATTTTTAATTGATAAATTAAAATAAATTAATTTATTAATAGTATGTTCCTTAATAAGCTTTTATTATGCCAAGTTATATGTGTAACAGACGTTACATTGACATTGTAACGTCCGTTACGACAGGCGCATGTAACGTCTGTTACACCTGTATTAACAGGTTATATAATTTTTTTTCACAAATTTTGATGTTATTAGTTTAGTTACCTTAAAATTAAAGTAGAAAGTGTGAATAAAAGTTTAAAAAACCATTTTTCACAATGCGAGACAAACTTTAGTAAAATTTGTAACAGACGTTACATGCTCAACCTGGTACGACAAATAGACCCCCAGCTAGGCAGTTTTTGATTAAATCACTTGTAAACACACATTTATTTTATATTTAGAGATCTAACATCAATAATAAACTTCTATGGAACAACTTTGATGGCATAATTTACAGATGTAATAAGGTAAAAAGTCGGTTATTTCAGCAGCAACAAAACTTTTACAATACATGCTTTTTGATGACTTCCTCTACAAAATAGAGCTAATATTTGTAAAAACCAATGTTTGTTTCTAATTCTATAGACTTAAAGCTTTCCAATGATGTATAACACTTGGGGTTTTGATAAAGTTTATTTTTTTCCACCCGGGTGACTAGTTAGCTGGAATTCACCACCCTTCAGAAATAAAAAATTATGCGTGATTCAACCAACTGATTGGTAACTAATTTTGTAAAAGTCAGGAAAATAGTTAAGATTTCCCCTGATTTTCTTCAAAATTCCCTGACTTTTCCAGAAGTTTCAAATTCCCTGATATTTCCCTGACTTTTCCAGAAGTTTCAAATTCCCTGTTATTTTCCCTATTTTCCATATCGGTGGCCACCCTGATGCAGAAAGCTGCTGTTCATACGAGGGATTCAGAGCAAGCAAAGTCAACCCATTCAACAAGCTTCCACAGGCGCACAACCCTGCGTATCAACTTTAAGTCAGTTATTGTGCGTCTACAGTTATTATTGTATCAAAGTATGAAAAATGCTACCAGAAAACATTGAGTATTAAACATAAGAAACCTGGGAGCATTAACACAATACTTACTCGTATAGAGTGGGAAAACCATTCCTTTTCTTCATCTTCAGTAAGTAGTGAAGGTTTCTTTGCCAATACAAAGCCAACCAATCCAAGCATAGGCCCACCTGTCTGCATAAATCTTCTCCTGGCATCCCTGTTTGCAAACCCAGCTAATGATTTCGAAACCCATTTTGATGTAACTTTGTGTAAGAAACCAGAACACAGAAAATCAAGCTTAGATTTGGGTAATAATGTAGATCCAACCTGAACACTAAATTTCTCTAGGGGAAGATTGTGGTCACTACGGAAAATTTCCGCCGACAATTTACCTTTCTTTCCTTGAAAAACACGTAGAAGTTGACGTGTTTTCTCAAGGGCATTTTCAAATAACGAGCTAAACGGAGATTTATCCGCTAGCAAGTAGGATCGAACAGGTATATTCACTCGCAATAAATAGTTTTTAGCCATCCTTCCTACATATTTATCCGAATTTCATGTTAATTCAAGCCTTTTATAACCATCAGCATCGCATGCCCCAATAAAAACAGATAACACTACGCAATAGAAAATTTTTAAAAACAAAAACAACACTTTCAACGGGTGCAGTTAGTTTAAATACAGATGCATGACTTGCTTGTCAAATGCACAGAGTACTAGAACAGAGAGTCCGTCGCCATAGGCGCTAATGGAAATGGAAAAGTTGGATGGATATGGGGCTATTTTGGCGCTGCGGTCGCATCAACGTCACGAGAGGCGGGGAAAAAGACTGATTGGTTGAGAAAACTTTTTCCTTCTCCTTCGAAAATAGAAGGTTGAGTGTCAGCCAATCACAGGTTTGGTTACAAAAATGAACTGCCGATCTCTCTGTCAATCATTTATAGTTCATCGTGGCGCCCTCATATCCATCCAACTTCATCCAAAGTTTCATGCTGGTAGCCAGAATGGACCATATCCGTGCCACGCCCATTTAATCACGTGATGGGGGAAAACAAACTCACTATCAAATCATATCTCACAGTCATCATATCTCACTACAAGCTATCTCTGTGGTAACCAATTGCAAGCTCAGTAGGTCACATGATGGGTAAAATGTGACGTCAGGCGGATATGGTCCATTGCCAGATTCTTGTGTTTTCTTGTGCTAAGCGTCCGCACTAAAAGGGTTCCAAACATGGAGGAAAGAATAAAGAGGAGGCGAAATATGCATGCGCAGTAGCGCACATTTGAAGCCAGCGGTATCGGGCGGCTTTCCTTTGAGGGCATAATAATCCCAGAATGCCGTGCGTGAACGTTCAGTGGAACGCTTGGAATTTTGCGACCGAGAGAGAGGTGACGAAATATACGTCACTTTGCCATGGAACAAATGACGTTCCTTCTTCGCCTCTCCTCGCGAAATCAATAATTCATTAATCATCGCTAATTAATTAGCTATATTTTGCAATAATATAAGTTTATATTCAACATTACCCTTAATATTTAAAAAGCTAGTAACTCCAAAACTCCTGTCTTGGCTTATTCTGTATCTGCAACGCATATTTTTAAAGTTTTAAATAAATTAAATACAAATAGAAAATTAATTCAGAAATATTTATTTGGAAGGAGGAAGAAAAATTATATAAGGACGAATTACACTATACTCGACAAAAAATAGGGTCAAAATGCTTCTGACACAAATCAAGCAGATTCTTATGTAAAATGACCCACTGAATCCGAATCCGATCCCCGTTTTTCTCCATCAGGCCCAGATTTTCGGGGAACAGCCCCTTCCCCTTTTTGCGTTTTTCGATGACGTAATGACTTTGATTTTCAGGGTCAAAAACTATTACTTTCACTAAAACTATTAGCCTTTAAATTACACCCGAGGGAACAAGAAAGGTTAAAGCTTCTAAAATATACAAATTTGTAACAAATGAGTAAGTTTAAGGGGTTATTACCCCCTAAAAATGCAAAATAAATCGTTAAAAATTATAGAGATTATTTTTGGCTAATTTTTATTCTTACTTTTTCAGCAATTCATCTTAAAGGGCCCTAACCCTTACCCAAGGACCCAAATTTAATGAATATATGCAGCAATTATTTTTACTAAAAGCGGTTGAGATGTTAACGCCCCCGAAGCACCCGCGGAAGGGTTCAATGCCGTACTTTAGAGTAAGTGCTATACAAAAAAAATTCAAACTGCAACACTGACTGCATTTCAGTCTTACAAAAAATGGGATCTGTAAAATTTAAAATGAAGATTTTAAAAATAAACACACTTGGAAATAAATCGGTGAACACAAGTAGTATTTATTATTTCAATCATTGAAATGACACAGATACAGCAAATTCATTCACTATCTGTAACATATAATAACAAGATATTTTGATCTGCAAAATAAGTTCATTAAATGAAGAATTACTCCTATAAAATTCATTGGTTGTCTAAATCATTTATATTACAAATAACTCTTAAGTACTTCTTAATTTTAGAATTGATTTTGATTACATATATTTTGTAGTAAAGAACTATTGAAAAAATAGTGACTGTATACTTTAAAAATAGGTGAAGGTTTTTCCATTTTTAATATTTATCATCAAAAATATATCCTAGTACTCATATTTTTTAAATACCAGAAATAGAATATTGTTATCACCACTACCCTAGAGAGCCTGTATACGAGAGAGAGAGAGGCGACAACCCGGTATAGCGCGCTGATTGGTCAACAGCGTTTTCTGTTCACCGCAGGTTTCCCTCCATTGAATTAGCATGGGAGGGAGACAAGCGGCATGATACAGTTTGGACAGAATTGGAGATTTGGACAGTTGCGCGCAACGATGCGCAGAGACGCTTTTAAGTGAGTTGTCGTCTCTCTCGTATACAGGCTCTCTACACTACCCTAAAACGAATATCTACTTTGTTGGTCGTTTTTTATTTGATTACATTTTTGAATGACGCTGCATACCTTGCTAGAGCCGAGAATCTAAATTCCCAACAGACTGAAAACTAAGCAAGTTGTATCTGTGGAAAGGCGTATTTTTGCCAAACTTATATTTTCCTCGAAACTATAGGAAAAGCAGATAGGCGTTTTCGGCGTGGTGGTAGAGATATAATTTGTTTAATTACAAAACAAATCCACATTATAGATTTTTAGGACAAAGACTGCATGTATGAAATTATTTTAATTTGAAAAAAATATTTGGCTGCCTCTTCCCCGTCCAAAAAGTTATCCCTTACCTCGACCTCCTCTTCCAAGAACAGAAAGAAAAGCTCAACCTTTGAAAACATTCTTGAGATTTTACATCAAAATTAACATAAATGTTGTGTGGGAAAAAAAGACCTGAGTGTTTACACTATTCCAACGCCTTGCAAGGTGTCATTCTGAGGGGACAGTTCAAAATAACGGCACTTTCGGGTGGGATTAGAAGCAGAAATTTGTGCGATGCAAACCGGACGTCTTGGGGAAAATGACTAAAAATTCTATCGTTTTTTTATCGATTTATAATCTGGTCCTGCCATTGGTTCTCGCCAATATGAAGTAGTATTTACGTCATCATTCATAGGGAAGTTTCAACCAGTCGCGTCGCTCTAATAGCTGCATGTAAACACGCCCTTCCTCTTGCTGGATTGTCGAACCGCAAAAGATTGGATAAGGGGACATCCATAAATTACGTGAGGTCAAAAAGGGGGGAGGGGCTTGGAAAAATCTCACCAAGGGGGGAGGAGGGTCGATTAAAATCTCACGTCAAGTTAGAAATTTTACGATTTTTTTTGTTTTTTAAGTGTGATTTTTATAATTAAGAAAACCTGATGGTAACATAATGTCCTTTCCCCCCACATTATAAACAAAGTAAAAGTGTTAGGTGCTATGAAACACAAAATGCAAACGAATAGGATAGAAAATTATTTTTAAAGGTTGCAGGTAAATCTCACGTGGGGGGGAGGGGGGTCCAGCAAAATCTCACTAAATCTCAACAAGGGGGGAGGAGGGTCCAGATTTTGGGAAAAACACCTTACGTAATTTATGGATGTCCCCTAAGAGGAAACACTCATTTAGATTTCATTGTAAATGCAGTTGTCCATGTAGAGAGGATTCTAATCAACATATCATTTTCACATTTAGAGTCATCTTCATGTTGAAAATATCAATACTTAAAAGTCAGTCTAGATTCTTCAAATAGAATCATCATAGCCAGTTGACATTCTTGCTTGCTTAAGACCGTATTCGAAAATATTTCCCGAGAAGCTACAGTAGGTCAGGTACAGAAGGAGAAATATCTCCGTAGTGACTTAATTTTAAAAATATACTATATCTATATGCTATTTATAAACACTGAACACACACACAAAACCTAAATAAATATATTTACAGAACTCTGTGGAATACTTACAAATAAAACAAAATGGCAACAAAGAGAAGTAGTCTTTGGCTTGGCAACCAAAATCGGCAAAGACTACATGCTTTCTGAATAAATTTCTCTTCAAACTTTAACCCTTTCAGTCCTAGCAGCTCCATATTTCCCATTGGATTCAATGGTAATCTCGGGCGGCTTAGGATTGAAAGGTATAAAGTGTTTATTTTTATTTATTAAATGACAAAAAAATAGTGCATTTTCGGCATTTTGAATATTTAGATTAACTTCCGTGTTAGATAAACTTTGTGATGCCTTGACAGACACGATATATGCGCCTAAAAAAACTTGTGTTATACTTAAAAGAAATACTTATAGAAGATTTCAACTGTGTGACGTCACGAATACCAAATAAACTTCCACTTTTATAGTTTAAATTGGAAATATAAATATACAGGGTGTTTCAAAAGTCCGTTTCGCGGCTTTTATTTGGAGCCAACGTGTCCTTGGGTCACGGAAGTAAGGTAAATGACCCCCTAGGTAAATGACCCTGAAGAATCCATTGAGATGACTTACAGCGCCCTGAATTTAATAATTGTGTAGTTTTGAGGTTTTTTAGTTCAATGAAAAATAAATTTAACAAAAATGTTTTAATAAATTGCAAATTTGCGAACTTTTTCTTTTTTGAGGCCTGAAAAAGTGCTATTTTCACATGCTAATATCTCCGCAAATATTCAAGTTATTTTCGTGAATTTTTTATCAATTTCTTCATAACGTTGGCAACAACATTCTCACCGAGGTTTTTGCTCCACTCCTTTAGTTTTTAAATTATTTTTTTAACTTTTTTATTTTGCGGCTAGGGGCGCTGTAAGTCATCTCAAGGAATTCTTCAGGGTCACCTACCTAGGGGTAGACCTTACTTCCGTGACCCTAGGACACGTTGGCTCCAAATAAAAGCCGCAAAACGGACTTTTGAAACACCCTGTATATAATACAAACTAAAACATTTGAGGAACACTTTAAAACTGATCTGAAAAATCTGAATTTCGAATGAAATGAAAAACCTCATTTTTGAATGCAGTTAAACGAAAAAAACTTTCAAACAAATCTTTCTTATTGACAGAGAAAATCGGAAAAGGCACTTCATCAGTATCACCTAATAACTGACGACTTCTCCAGTCACTCCAAGTCCATTTGAAATATAAGTTCCTTTGAAATTTTCTTAAAAACTCCCAGTAGGAAACTCAACACGCATCAATAGCACTTCTTTATTTATTGTCTATGAATTGTTCTACCTCCACGGCACCCATTCGAATACATTTCCAGCGAATAGGTGACGAGTCCTGGAGATAAAACACTTACCCTAATAAGCATTATGGCATCAGGATGATTTTCACATTTCACACGCTGAGTCCATCATCAAACACTTATCGAATGCGTTGAAATGATGTGAGGTTATTCGTCAGCACGGCACACTCTCTTTGCCGACGATCAAATATGAGGTGATTTTTCCCTAGTGTAATCTTGAGGCACAGTCTCACCGTTTTTTCTTCTTTTTCTTTTTGTCTTTTCTACTACGTATTACCGTCCTAACACCTTTGATCATGTCGGCAGCTTTTTCAGCTATCATTATGATGGGAGCGTTCGTATTCCCGGACACGATAGTTGGCATTATGGAACCGTCCACAACTCGTAGACCGTGTACTCCTCTGACCCTGTATGGGGGAAAAAAGAAGAGGGAATCAAAAACACGCAAGAAAGATTTCCACGAAACATTTAAAAAAAAGGGCGAAATACTATTGAATCGTCAGTTGGAATAAGGGAATAAGTCCAAAAATCAAGTTTTGAGAAAATCGAATAAAACTGTATAAGTTATGGAATTTTCATTGTATAATCACTAAAATTTTACTGGAAGTTCAGAACCTTATTTAGAAAACAGAGCCATCATCAAAACAAACATTACATTCAAAAATATTTTACAATCAAAATAAGTTGATGAACTTATTCCCTTCTTCCACCTTATGAAATTCCTGCCATTTATGGGCCTCACTTTCTCAGGAGCCGCACCCCATTTGCCTTGAATCCTTACTTGACAACCTTATGAAATTTTTCTGATGAAAAAACCTTAAAAAACCATTAAACTCACATTTAAATTGTATTTCTCCTTAGGTTACACCACGAAAGGGTGAAATAAAAAGAATAAGACAAATAAAATTCAAAATTATGGGGAAACTGAGTTATTAAAGCAGTATCAATGGAGTGAGTGAATATGAATGGAGTCAAACATTTTCTGCATAAAAAATTTGAAAAAATTTAAAATTAAGAGAAAATTATATTTTTTTTAATTAATTTTTTTTCTTATTTTGAAAATTTTTAATTAACAGCTCAAATAATATGAAAAGAAAGACAAATTAACTTTAATTCCAGATTAACTTAAAAAATACTATGAATGGACATCGATTTCACAACTTCAAGGGGCGATATCTACCTATAGGGGTTAGTTACTTCCCCCTCTTTTCACCCATGTGTAGAGCAAAGCTTGGAGATTTTTTTGAGCACAAAAAGTCAATTTGTCATTTTTTGGACTTATTCCCTTCTTCCAACTGACGATTCAATTTTAGTATTCCATTGGTTAAATTATAGATTTTTCCGCATGAATCTATTGCATTAGAGACGATGTACTGAATGATTTATCTCATAGTTTGATCTACTCTATTAAAACATTTTTTGGAATTGTCTCAACAGTTTTGTATAATGCTGGTAGACAAATATTTTACTATATTAGTTTTATTATCTTTGATATTATCAGCCCTTCTTGAAATTTTTCTCGATAAAAATCTAATAAAAAATTGAGAAAATAATACCAATAATACTAAAAAGAAAATTATTTGAGTTTATCTTTAAGACTGACAAATTAAAATTTATTACACTATTTTCAGTTATGCAGAAACAATGAAAAAACAGACTGGCACCCCTCAACTGAATGTGGTGCTGCCATCTGTTAGGAGAACTGCAAGTTTCAGTACTCTAATTATAATTGCTTTTATGCTGCCCTCTACTAGTTAAATTATGAACCATAATCTAACACTGGTTCCTTGAGATAAAGGCACCATTTGATTGATGGAGGGGGAGGGGAGGGAAAAAACTAGAATTGAGGGGTTGCAGCAACAAAGAGCTGACTCCAACAATATTTGAGTTGCTTATTGTCGCAAATTTTTCAATTCAATTTCGTACCTATAAAACCTTTTGGGTTTTGGCAAATTTTAAATATAGAAGTAATTATAAAAGTTACAGCATAACATTTCTAAAATTTTCAAAACGGTTAAAAAAATGGAATGCTGCTGTTTGAATTTTATTACCTGGACACATTTTTTTTATCAATTTTCGAAATTTTAAAACTAAAATAATTTTGTGATAGTGGAATTTCATTGAAAAAAAAAAGATAAACAGAGAGGCATACAACGAAATAGTTAGCATTTTAGAAGTAACACTGGAATAGAGTGATAATAGTGCTGTTATCTTTTCTTCGTTCAACACGAATGGAGAATTGCAGCATCTCTTAAAATTCTAAATATTCAACTTTAATTTAATAAAAATTTTCTCCTGATTCCAAAAATACGCTCATCTTTTCCCAGAAACTTTTTTAAGGTAATTATGACATATTTTAACACAGAAAGCTCCAAACAATGTGACGTCACATGTGTCTCTTGGAAATGTGGGAAACACCGTTTTCATCGAAACACTAGGCTGTAAAAAAACCAGAGCTCAGTCTTTCAAAGCGGTATAACAACAAGCGGGAGCAAGGGACATTTAACGTCACAAGCTGTTTCAGCTCAGACAGAAAAGAAGCTATTTTTAATTGAAAATAACTTGAAATTTAGGGCTTTGAAAGGTAAATTAAAATATTTTTTGGAGGTTTTAAGCCATTCTGAACACATAAGGATTAAAAAAATTTGACTGCAATTATCCATTCCTACAACAACGGAACACGTCATTCGTGTTATACCGTACCTTAGTTGCGGATCCACCACAGCCGTAGGATCATCAGCTGCCCCCATCTTGCAAGTGCCGACAGGATGGTAGATGGTAGAGGTGTACGTTCTGGCGACACAAGCGAAGTACTCGTCACTGTTCTTGACATAAATCTCGCACCCAGGGAACGTGGTGTCGTAGGGACGACCCCCGAACTTCTTGAAGGGCTCAGACTCACCAAAAGCGTGGCAGATTTTCATGGCTGCAGAGATAACGCAGTTGTTTATTAATGCGACAATTTCCCATTCAAACCATGCATTTTGGAATGGAAATAAGTGGTGTCAGTGGTAGAAGTGGGCGAACTAAAAGTGGGGGGATGGCCTAGCCCAAGTCCCCCCCCCAGAATTTTTTTTTACTCTGTTACCACCATTAATATTTTTTGCATGGTATGCGTATATTTTTTGAAAGTATTAAACCCTAAATAGTTCAATATATATTTTGAGCATTTTTTTCTGAATTTTGATTGATTAATGATGCCTAAGTTTTACTTATGCTGTTGTTACTTCTTTCTAATTATTTTTTTAAAGAAGAATAAAGATATTTCGTTTGTGAACCTTTATTTAATTATTGGATTTTAGATTAACCCCTCTGTTAAACGCAAATATATCAAATACCCTCTGAGTGAAGAAATATTATGCATATAATTTTCAAATGCTATCATTATTATACACAAAACACATCAATTATAATTCAGCATAATTAACATAGTTTCCCGTTTCATTACTTCATAAATTTACATAACCACACAATGTATCTCCTTCGCATACTTCATGTCAAATGTTTGTTTATACTCCTCAGCACCAAAAATAGAGGGGGTCTGGGGGTCCTCCCCCAGAAAATTTTTGAAATTTTGATATTAAAAAGTAGTGTTTCAACTCATTTTTGGACATTTTGGACCCTTTTTTTACACAAATAGGGAACCACTCCTTGTACCCTCCAGAATTTTCAAGAGGTAACAATACATATATTATAAAAAGCCGAATTTTAGGGGAGATTAACCCCTAACAACCTCTTTGGATAGAGCCCAAATTAAGTAAAACTTAAATAATTTAAACTAAAATTTAGGTAGTAATTTTCAATTCGCATATTTTCATATAAATTTAAAGAAAACTAATTTTTAAAACTGTAGAATGAAGTGCTACATTTAATAACACATATTGAAAATTATAAAAGTTTACTTAGTATAAAAGTAGTTGTAAATAAAGTGCTTTAGATAAATACACTTAAATTCAAGTGCTAAGCCCAGTATTTTATATATTTAAAGAAATAAAAACCAAACCTGAACACCGTTATCGTTCATTTGATTCTCCACATGATCCCTTTTAACTTGATGTAAATATTCAACTTCTCTGTCCTCGCATCCGTATTCCGAATCGGATGTTTTTATCTTGAAACTAACAACTCAAATTAATTTAAAATTTAGGACCTAAATTAAGTATTAAATAACAGAAGAGAACTAAACGCGCGTGAACAGCAACCGCTGAGAATGATAATTGTTTTGAGCCACACACATCATCTCCCCTCTCACAAATATTCCCGCCTTTTTTGTTTTTACGTTTTTACTTTTTCTGGAAAGGAGATTATGTGCTCTTGGTTAATCTCTGTGGCATACCTTTTCTGTCAGGGGGAGACGGTTGTTTATACTTTTAGGGGGTCGAAGCAGCTCTCTCTGAAATTTGTTTACACGTTTTTGTAATGCGAGGACAGTCTCCCGTGTAAAACGTATTTTCTAAAAAAAAAAACCTCGACTCATTCTAATAAACCTGTCAAACATTCCTTGGAAGATGAGAACAGAGGGACCTACACGTTACGTGTGTTGAGAGAAGTTTGGAGGACGGTTTCTCAATATGAACACAATGGGCTACAACAGGGGTTTCCAACTTCTAAGTACTCGCGGGCCGCAATCGAAATCACAAGTCAAGTGGCGGGCCGCAAAGTAATCTGGCTCCTTTTTAACGATGATAATTTTTTTGGGTGAGTCTTCAATATGAAACTTTTCCAGCAAAAGAGGGACTGTTCCAGAGGATATATGAAGTTTTTTACTCTTATACAACTCGTAGGAATACTGAATATATTTAATATTCTGGATATTACTTAAATGAAAAGATCTTCCTCAAGAAAATATTTGTAAATTTTCCTTAGAAGATTATTTTACATAATTTTTGGATACTCCATCTTGTCCCTCCTCATGATAATGGTTATAAAAGCCTTCATACTCCCTTGGTACGCTCAGGGGGAATTTCAGGTTTTACAAACGACCTCTCGAAACTTCAAACTTTTAATTCTTGCATCATAGAAAAGGATCTAAGGTAGTCCATAATCTAAGAGGTATATGGGGGGATCGGGGGTTCTCCCCCGAAAAAAATTTGAATTTTAGTGTGCTAAAAAGTGTTTTGAAGCTACTTTTTGGAGGGTTTTCAGAGAGCTTCGCGGGCCGCACAAAATGACCTGGCGGGCCGCATGCGGCCCGCGGGCCGCCAGTTGGAAACCCCTGGGCTACAACGTTGACGATGGTTTTGTAATTTTTTAAAAAGTGTTGCGAAGAATTTCAGTGGTTTTAGAAGTGGGGTGATGATTTTTAGTGGAATTAAAAAGTGGGGGGATGGATTTTAGTATAAATAAAAGTGGGGGGACGGATGGGTATTTTTACTAAAAGTGGGGGGACGCGTCACCCCGCGTCCCCCCGCACTTCTAGCACTGAGTGGTGTTATAATCAAAACTATAAAGTGGTGTATAAGGGTGATTCAGAATTAATCAGCAATATTTGGTGGGGAGGTAGAGGGGACCAGGGGCGGATCCAGGATTTGGTTTTTTTTTAATTGAATCTTCTTGATGATCTTAAGGATCTCATCAAGGAAAGGAATTTTCAATAATCATACAGTTTTTTGAACAAATAAGGGTTTCTCTATGATCATTAAAAATTCTTTCCGTGATCATCGTTTTTCTAAATACCATTACACTAAGCGGAACTCCATTCTTTGGCTAAAATATTAATATTGCACATTTTAAAACTCAACCCAAGGTTTAGCAAGTGGTCCAATTTCTATCAAACTTATGAAGCAGTACGGATACTTCTGTACCTCATGCAATAAATTTTTTCATTTTATTATGTTTTGTTTCGTAAAACGGGACTTGGCAAAATGTCCTTTTGTAACGCTCTCGCACTACATTACGTCCTAGCTCTTTAACGGTGTATCGCGCCCCCCATTCCTATTCGAAATATGCTTGTCTAGGTCCCCTCTACTCCCCACCAAATATTAATGATGAATTCTGAATCACCCTGTAGATAGGGAAAACCTTACCGTCTACAATGGTGAGAACGTCGTGAGGATGGGTCAGATATTTGGGATCTATAATTGGCGGATCGTAAGGATCTGGGGATCGCAGTTTGATGAATCCTTTGCTTTTTGGTCTCAATAGCACAGGGCAGAAGGTGTAGGCATCGCGGAAGGCGTAAGGTTTGTAAACTTTTTCCCACATCTGAAAGAGAACATGGGATGAGAAATTCAGAAGAGGAACAGCAATAGGGACGTATTAGGAGTCTATTTATAGAATTGATGTTTCAACTTATTACTGATTTTAATTAGTATTCAGTTCTAAAATTAATTTTTGTTATAAGCTTTTAAAATAAATATTTTTTGCGAATTTTAAATTTATTAAAACGAACAGCTTTAAATCATTACAAGCATTTTTTAACTGGTGTCAATAATGGACTATATTCGCAGATCTGGGTTCACGTGATCGAGGAAAACAAACTATCACTATCAAATAATATCTCACTGACATCATACCAAATGCAAGCTTTGTAAGTCACATGATGAGGGAAATGTGACGTCAGACGGATATAGTCCATTGTTTTAAAAAGAGCGGTCGGTAAACAAGTTCTTAAAGAATTATTTTAAAAATTCACTCGGAAAAGCAAATCTTTAACTTAAAACTTAAATGCTAAGCCTGAAATTTTAGCGCATTTAAGGTCAAGAAAATTCCATCCTTTAAAATCTTTAAATTATTAATTTCATCCTTTCATTCCATAAACAGAAACTATGTCTAAACACTTCATGCATTTGAATCTGGAAACTATTTTCCGACCATAATAAAAAACTACACTATACATAAAAATGTACTCTCTAGATTGCTTACCTCTCTAGATTGACCATGAACACGTTGGAAAGTTTGACCACCATCTACGGCCGGAGAACCGGACAGGAAATGGATTTCTATGTCGGGATAATCTTCAGATTTGTTGGCGTACTTAGTGTTTATGAACCCTAAACCTTCCACGCCTCCCAGGACCGTCAATGGACCTTAAAACAGAAAGAAGATTTTGTACAAAATGACAGAACTTGGCAGAGACATGTTTTTATCTTTAACGTATGTGCAGAAAACGTTCCGGTTTTCAATGCCAACGAAGCAATGTTTTAGACTCCGAGTGAGAGCAGGGCCGTATCCAAAAGGGGGGGGTTAGGAATTCAAACCCTCCCCTGAAATTTCGTCAAAAAATTCATAGGAAAATTATCATTTATTATTACTTGAAAATATGCGTGGTCTTCTTCGGGTAAGACCCAAAGAGTCTCAAATGAGTCAAAACACTACTTTTTTACTTTAACACTACTACTTAATTCTAAACATTTTCTGGGGGAGAACTAATACCGCTTCGAAACTTTAAAATGAATTACTACTTTATTTATGGTTTATCCTTGAAATTTTTTGACTTACAAGGAGTGATCTTTGTGTGCAACATAAAAGAGTCTCTAAATGAGTAAAAACACTATACTTTTCTGGAGTATGACCACCAAACCCCCTCGAAGTGTTGTCGTTTTTTATACTAAAGGGGAGAGTGCAGTACCTGAGGAAGGTTGTACCTTCAGCCACCGCGTTTTAAAATTCCGGAAAAAAATGGAAATTTGAATTTGTGGTTGAATTTGAATGTAAACAGAATGATGCTATCTAGTTTTTAACGTGAAATCAGCTCTTTAAAATAATATTTAAATTTAGTGTAATAAATTTACTCTTTTTAGGTGCTCAAAGTTGTTTTTTAGTGGATCACTACATTCATATTCTATAGGTTGGGCACTGTAAATGGTAAAAATGTGATTTTACCTGTCTTAGAAAAATCCAAACGTGCTTTTTGTCAAAGGTACAACACTCTCCCCTACAATCTATTTTCTTGAAAATTCTTCCACTTAAAATGTGCAGTGCTCTTTGGGTGTGATCTAAAGCAGTGTTTCCCAACCTTTTAACCACCACGGATCCGTCAACGTTTGACAATTTTACTGCGGCCCGCTGGGAGGGGTATAAACCTAGGAGTTTGGAGTATAGACCTAGGAATTTAAATTAATTTTCAATGAAAGTGTCGGCCCGCGGCCTGATACCATTTGATCAACGGACCAGCACCGGTCCGCGAACCGAGGGTTGGGGACCACTGATCTAAAGGGTCTTAAAATGAGCTTTTGAGGGGGAAATTAACAGTAATTGCGTATGTCATGAAAAACTTTCCGTATTAATATACACTCTTACTCCCCCATGAAATATTAAAAAGTCATTTTCAAATATTCAAGTTTCCAAAATCTTAATATCATAAACACAAAAGTTGTATTTTACTAGTATAATCAAATTAAACAAATCCGTCCTTTATGAAAAAGTTAGGCAAATAAGGAAATCAAAATAGTCAATAAACTTTATGCTCCTAGCAGACAGGTTTGATAAAGGAGGTTTGTATGCCACCGATGGAACGTATGATAAATTATACATATCTATGCAAAAGCATGCGACCTTGTGTTGAATAAGGTCATCATGACATAATCATATGCACATTGGATTGCCTGATGACGGAGTTGTGGTCTTCCCTACAACTTTTGGTGCTGCCGTCTTCATATTGTTCATGATACTTTAGTGATTGCAAATAAATTTAAAAACATTTTCTCTCTTATAACATTAATCTTTTCATGCCCTTAACTAGACTGATACTTTTTCAGAGAGGAGATTGGGTTCAAAACTTTTTAGGCTCCCTCCTCGATTTAAGCATTGTAACTATTAAGTTAAATGTAGCTAGCTTTGGGGGGCATTGAAAACCTTGGAGGAGAAAGCTGCCCTGGTGGCTTTGGAAGCATGATTTTCTCAAAAAGTAAGGGGCATTGGCGACTTGGCAAAGAGTTTCTTTTCTAAAAAGCAAAGAGGCAAAAGGCAAAGAGTTTTCAAAAGTTTTAAAGAGGCAAAGAGTTTGGGGGACATTGGCCCCTATGACCCCCCTTATTTCCGCCATGCTTACAGCCTGGATTTGGATCTTTGTACGTAATATTAATTTTTTTATACAATACTGAACCTTTTAAGCATGATTGATACGCCCATGAGGAGTGATTATGAAGAACTTCGAATGAATACTCAAGTGAATTTAATCTTTTATAGTGTTTTGTATTGAAGTTTTGGTAAGGGACGATAAGTAACAAAGAAAAAAAATTGAAAAACGTTTGTAGATTTTCCGTATTTACCTCTTCCGACTGAAAGGTAGCGTACGATTTCTTTGAACGTAAAAACTCTTGGTTGTACAATTCCAACGGGCTGGTTCACTAAATAATGAATTCCACCAGGAAAAATGTGGTCTTGTAGGTTGTATCCAACTGGAAGATCTGAAATAACTGGAATCTGAAAAAAATATTACTTTAATACATTCCAATTAGTTTCTTACCAAAAAAGGTAAATTGTAATTTTTTCTTCACATAATATCTCTTGTGTTTCAAAAGTTTTAAATATTGAATAAATAATCTAATTAGAAAAAAGAAAACTAAAATAGCTCAAGGGGTCTCCAAAGTTTTTATCCTAAGGGCAATATTTAATAGTCCATGTCCCGCAGGCCACTTAGGATAAAAATTTTAAAATCAACGGTTAAAACAGTCCTATAAAAATGTTTATAGTAATAAAAACTATTGAAATTTTATTTGAAAACTTTTTGATGCGTTTCCTGTTTTATTTAAATAATTTTAATCATGACACTTGAAACTCCACACCAAATTTTACAACTTTTCCTTTTTACATTGGCTGTATCAAGTATATATTCTCTAATATTTTTTTTACTATGAATTCAGTTAAAAATACTGGGTGGATGACTAGAAAAAATCCAGTCACATACCGCGAGGCACATTTTGCGAGACACACCGCGAGGGATCATACTTTGCAGACCCTAAATAGAATCAGGATTTAATCTCCCAGTATCAGCCAAATATACACTGAGAGAAATGACAGTTTCAAATTTGAGTAAATCGATGTTCTCATTTTGGTATGAAACGTTTTGGTTCAAATATGACGACCCACTGCTTTCAATTTTGAAACACCAGACATACTCAGTTTCAAACAATTTAATAGTCACCACTCCAATTATGCTTATTTTTAGTTTATATTTGAAAATTGAAATATTTGCTATGTACCGAAAGTAACATTTAGTTGGTGTGATAACGGGTAACACAACGTTGTGACGTCGCACTCAACTTACTGGTCTACTTCCCACGTCATAGTAACGTGGCTATATGGTCATTGGTCATCATAACTGTGACACATTGAACCCTCTTTATAATAATTTCATGGACGAATTAAAAAAAGAGAACATTATGCTTTATTTTTTAGCATCTACACATTTGCAAAAATTAATACATGCATGTTTTCAAATTTGAGTAAATTTGGATCGGAGCCTGTTTGAGTGCGTGACATACTCAGATTTAAGTAATTTTTACTCATTTTTGAGACTGTCGTATTAAGAGTGTATTGCGATGACTCAAGAATTTTAAATTGACACTCTTTTACAATTCCGAGAACAAATTTCCAAAGCATTTCTAAATCCTACGAAAAGAAGATGCATATAAGTCCACCTCGGTCAAACCCCGAACATAGTTCCGACTCATAAAAAATACCATAAACAGGACCTTTATCCACCGAACACATGCAGAGCTAAAAGTCGCCTTTTTCATAAAACTAATGAATATATTAAACAAAAGAACGAATAACAACTCCATTTATTCCTCCGCAACGAAAATAAACAGCGGAGATTCCCATCAGCATTCGACTTGACAGACTTCGAATGTTATTTAAAGCTTAAACAACGAGTATGTGAATAATTTCGCGATATGAAAGGTCGCCATGCATAAGAGCAAAATGCACATTTCCAGCATGACGAACTCAGCTCTTTTCTGTTATGTTCTCAGAAACGCGATATCGCGTGAACATATCTGACACTAAGAAAAAAAGAGTTCTCTGGGGATTGTCGGAAATAGGCGAAGCGTTCATTCTTGATATAATATCCAGGTAAAGGGTGTAGTTTAATGTTACTTCGGGCAGTAAGTCAGGAGGGAAAAGGTAGGGTTTTTGCTCACTGTAATTTATTCATATGTAGATCTCTATACAATTATTTCGATAAGGATTTAGTAACATTTAGGTATAACATTCGGGATATCATTAAAAAAGGAAAGTATTTGGGGATAAATATGGAAATTAAGAGGCATTCTTGGACCTTTTCCTTTTTTTTCGTCAAAAATTCTCGTATAATTATAAAAAAAATAATTTAAAAAAAAAACGAAATCATTTTAGGACACTGAATTTTTTTTTAAAATTAGCTTTTTTAAGAAGTAAACGATAGCAAATGATGAATAATACTACAAACTCATTGAAAGATAACTTTAGAATTTCAAATTTAAATAATAATTAATGTACTTTGAAGTTAAAAAAAATATACGCATTTCTTTAGGAACCTTTTGCATTTCTTAACTGGACATACAGGGTGTCCCAAAAAAAGACTGACACATTTTAAAAACCAATAACTAATAACTCAAAAACTAAAAAAGATAAAAATATGCGGTTTGTGTCATCTTACTCTTGAGAGACTCGGGAGTAGGATGAAACAACTCGCGTAAATTTTATCTTTTTTAGTCTTATTAGTTATTGATTTTAAAAATGTGTCAGTCTTTTTTGGGACACCCTGTATAAGAATTATCTTATCTTTACAATCAAAGAGTAGGTATTATTTAACTTCATTCTTTGAAAATTGTTTAAAAGTAGGTATTCAATTTCTAAAAAGTTTCACTCCAAGCATGAATGGGGCTAGAATTTAGAAATTATCGAAAAAAAAAACATAAAAAAGGGAATTAAAACAAGAAAGAAAAATAAAAAATAGACAGTGCCATAAAAAAGAATATCGAAGAGAAAGATGATGGGGAGAAAGAACAGAGAACGAGGTAAATAGAAGGAAGAAAGAAAATGCGAAAACAGCAGAAGCCCACATATTTTTAGTACTCCCACTAATGGCCTTATTCACTGCTACCTGACCAGCGGTTAACCATTGGTTAAGGAAGGATTCCACCAAGGTCAGCGAGAAGCTCATTTTCTTTCTTTAGCTTCTGGTTAACCACTGGTAAAGTGCCAGTGAATAAGGCCGTTATTTATTCTAGTACTCGCCAAACAGAATTTCTAAATTTAGTAGTTAGCAGTGGTGAAAATGTTAATTTGCAATACCTCAACGCATCAGTACTATTTCCATCGATTCGAAAAAACAGTAACAATTGAGTGTTTTCAGGTGACGTCAGGACAAGTTATTTTCTTTTATCTGTTAACTGCCGTAGGTCAAACCGTCTGTTGCTAGGGCGGTTGCTAGGTGTGTCAGTATCTGTTGCTACTGCGGTTACTAGGCCCGAGTCATGTGATCGCAAATGCTCTATTGTATCAAAATCTCGTTTCTTGTAGTACAATTATCGCATGAACTTTTATTCTGCGATTGTGACGATATGGTTGGTTTTGTCTGCACTTACTCCCATCTCTTTGAGGTGGTAACTGGGCCCTATCCCAGACAGCATGAGCAGCTGAGCCGAGTTGATGGACCCTCCCGACAGGATGATCTCCCGCCGGGCTTTCACGATGTACGTCATCTTGAGACGATCGAATTCGATCGATCGAGCCCGCTTGTGATGGTCGAAGTGGATCTGAGGGAGAGAAAAAAAACGTATAGTTAGTTAGAAGGGCGTGCACATCGACTGTTTTCTGATGGAAGAGACCTTGTGAGGTGTGAGCAGGGCCGTATTTAGGCACGTGCAACATGTGCTATAGCACAGGGCGGCAAAATTTTGGGGGGCGGCAGATTACAACGATTCAAAATGCGACACACTATACAGTTTTGAAAAAAATGGACCACACAGTTTTCACATGAAGGGCCAAAAATGAGTAAATTCCCAGTTTTCTTGGGGCATATTTTCAAAAATTTTCTGGGGGGTACCCCCAGAAAACTTATGTCTAAGGACATAAGTTTGTTCTTTTCTGAGAACAAACACGCTTTTTGTTCTTTTCTGAGCGCTTTTTGTTCTTTTCTGAAAACTTATGTCTAAGGACCAGACGAACTTGTAAAACAGAAGACACTTATAAACATTTCCTGTTTGAATGCAATAGACACGTAAGGGGCCATTCATTAATTACGTAAGGATGATTTTGGCAATTTTTGACCCCCCTACCCCCATGTAAGGGTATGTAAGATTTTTCAAACCCCTCCCCCCCCCTATTCTTACGTAAGATTCCATTTCGTTTAATCAGTTTAAACTCCAATAAAAAAGATACATCTGATATACCTTCATTTTTTTTAAATTAAAGCTTCGATAATATATCGAGATCATCAGCATTTTTAAGTTTTTCTGGGATTATTCAAGAGTTATTTGATTGGAATTTGTTTACATTAACTTGGAAAATCTTACGTAAGAATTAGTTTGACCCCCACCCCCCAAGTAAGGGTATGTAGAGATTTTTCCAACCCCCTCTCCCCCTCGGGACCCTTACGTAATTAATGAATGGCCCCTAAGTAAGAGAGCAAAGTTAAGCAACGCACTTCAACTAAAATCGCTAAACTATCAAGAGCTAATGAAAATAATAAAAAATAATGGAACTAAAATCCAAGCAATAGCAAGATTCTTAAATGAAATAGTAGAATAACAAAGAAGAAAATAATTCTCCCCTACTAAGGAATTCCCAAGTTATTAATATGTAATTAAGAAGTATTAGTACCAAAGACGTAAAGAGAAGACGAAGCGACAAATTTTTGTCAGCAAATGTCTCAAATCAATCTCAACTCAACTCAACCAGACGCGTTTTTTACGTGTTTTTTACACTCTTCGTTTTAGCCTTGTAAGGTTGTCGTTGATGCGTGCTCTACTTTATGCTATGTCTATGAGAAAAACGGGTTGCACAGTAATTGTATCCAGATTAGTTTCTGAAGTACTACTAGGAAAAAAGTTTGATAGTCAGGGGGAAACTCAGTTTTCGATAAGACATTCGAAGAGAAATTGAAGGAGAAGGAGGGGATTTTCGAAAGCTTTGGTAATAGTTTATTTTGTTTTGGGTTGTTCAGCCGTTTGAGGGGATAAAAGAAGACTTTAGTTACTGCAACTTTATTTCGAAACTATTTCTAAAGAGTCATCAAACATAAAATATGAAACAAGAGTTTTGGAACGAGAGGGAAGTTTTTAATGATGAAATAGAAATTGTAGAAAACACTCATTTTTAACTAGACATTTTAAGATAGAGGTTTTTTTACAAAAATTATAAAGTTATAAAATTGTGAATAAATTTTATTACTGTTTATAAAGAATATGAACATAAAATAAAGAATATATTAAGCGTCATTTCTAATTTTCCCTAAAAGAATACGAGTTCATCTAAATTGTAGGGTTTTCATCAAGTATATCAATAATTCAACAAATTTAATATGAAATCAGATTCATACCTTAGTTGCATAAGCATATGTTACTATATCCAGGTTCTTTCTTTTCTTCGCTGGTTGCAAAAACGCTTTGGAAGTACTGCAACGAGCTCCCCTTCGAGTAGTTCCTTGAGGAATCAAAACACCTGGGGTAACAAGTTCATTATAATTAGTACACAATTGGTGAAGAAATAAAACGCATTTAGTATTTGGTAAAATGTGCATTTTTATCAAAAATATTGACTGCAAAAATTAAAGAGGGGAAACATTTTGATACTTATGATAAATGAGCACAATAAGAATTAAAAATTCTCATCAATATAAATACACCCCAAATATCGTAAACCTTTTCCCGTGAAGAATTTTGAAAATACTTATTTTATAAAGACTTTTGAAATATCCTCACTTTCAGATAACTAACTCCTTAATAATTTAATTTCATTACTAACATTTTCTATAGTGACCTTTTAATTATTTCTGACTAATTCTGCATCTTATTTTTAGAACATACATAAAAATTCGCCTTAAAATGCTTCATCTTTTAAAAAAGTCACAAAAAATATCAGTAACGATGGCGATGCCATTGAGATAATTACCCTAAAAAGCGTTTCTTCTTCATTTTAATGAATTTCCTAGACACGCAAACTATTCAAATCAAGCCCACACTTCCTAGTTCAACTCAAGTTTTATAAGTAAGTACACGGAACATCAATCAAACCGCCGACAATTAAGAGAACAAGTCAACCCTCAAAACAATCATTCCGGTACTATTCTGGGTTACAACCAGAGCAGGACACAGGCACAGCGGACGGCTTTGTCAAGCTTTCCATCAGCAACAATTACAACAAACTCCACTTTTCTAAAGAGTAACAAAAGAAGCATTCAAAAAAGCATCGCCTCCTGCAGCGCACAAGACACGCTTGGAGATGATTTGTGACATCAGCCTGTCCGCGCGGAATTTACTGTTCGACCGCCATTAATTTCTTTCTTGGCCAGACGGTCGATTGTGGTACAATTGACACCTCATTTGTCTTGAGTGAAAGAAGTGGGTGACCGCTAAGCGTTGGGAATATTGAGCCCCGGTTTTGAATAGATGGCCTGTCCAAGCCTATGAAAGAACTTTAAATTTTTGTTTCCGGGCCGGTCAAGACGGTCATATTTTTTTGCTGTTTTCAAAAAGGGATTATCAAAGGGGATCTTGATCGAGCAGCTTTATTATCTTACAAGAAAAGCGTCAATTTGTTTTGTATCAATTTTCTGGTACAAAAAACGTTTCCGGTTACAAAAAATAAAAGATCCCCTCCCGTAATTTTGTGAATTGTTTATTTATTTCTTACTAATTAGCCTACTTAGGGGATAGCAGTTAAATCTTTTACACTTTTTGAATTTATTTATTACTAGCTGTTATACCCGGCCTTGCACGGGGGGGAGTTTATAAGTTTATTTTTTTAAATATTTCTTAAAATACATTTATAATTTTGTAAATTAGCAATATTACAAATTATCCCGGTATCCCAGGCACCTCTTTCCTATCCCAGTGTTCCCGGTAATCTTATCCCGGTGGTCACGGTAATTTTTCTAATCCCGGCGGTCCCGGTAATTTTCCTATCTCAGTGTTTACGGTACTTTTTATATTCCGGTATTCCCGGTGTCTTTATGGTAAATTTCCTATCCCAGTGTTCTCGGTAATTTTTATAACCCGGTAATTTTTTCCATCTCGATGTTCTCGCTAATTTTCCAATCCCGGTGTTCTTGTCACTTTTTACAATCCCGATGTTCCTGATAATGTTTAATATCTTGGTGCCTTTATAAAATAACAAATTTGAAACCATAATAAAAAGTCTAGTAAATTAGTAAGTCTAGTGAACAAATTAACAAATTTAAAACCAGTGTTTAAAACTAAAATAAAAGATCTAGTAAATGAAAAGGTCTAGTGATCTGTCTCATTTGAAACAATGTTTTATTTTTAACTCGTTGTATGACTGGTAAAACAGGTTTTCAAACACGGAAAAATAAGTGAAAAAAGAAGAAAAATTGGAAAAAAAGAATGAAGGACCGATTTTGTCTTTATAAATTATAGCCTATGTGTTATTCTGATGTATAAGCTACATTATAGTAAAATTTCATTAAAATCCATTCAGTAGTTTTTGCGTGAAAGAGTAACAAACATCCAGACAAACATTTCACAATTATAATAGTAGTAGGATGTATTTAACCTGTATTTGTGTGTAGAAGTATTCATTCTCAATAAATTATCTCTGAAGTTGGGGGGGGGGAATGAAACACCAGTCCGTAGATAGTTAATATGTAGTTAAATAAATAGAATATTTCCGTTGGCTAAGATAGTTCCAAAAAAAGTTACTCTAAGAGAATAGGTATTTGATTGGTTGATGGACCCTGAAATAGCTATTGAGCAGTTCATTCTCACAAAAAGAAGTATATTAGTGTGTACAATCTACTTTATTTTACACGTGATCACTCTTCGTGTTATTTACTTACTTATATCACGATTTCCAATGATGGAAACAGCTGAGAAGGAACCGTGAAATCCCATTCATCAATGTAATAAAGCAAACATATGAGTAATTCTCACCATACAACTTCTGCTATTTTCATTACATTTTTTGTCTGAGAAATCTGTTAGTGTCTATGTAGACAGTTTCTTTAAACTGTACAGTATTGAATGGAAATTTACTTTTACTAGTTAGCTGTTTTTAATGTTTTTCTGTGATAATATTTAAACTTGCTTAATCGTGAATTACGTCACAAGCAAGGATTGTGTGACATTGAATAAATGGGGAAGAAGGTTTAAAACTAAATAGATCTAGCTAATTATCAACGAAGTAAAAGTCAACACTAATATAGACCTAATGAGATTAAATAATTAACACAATTTTAGTTTTTGATTTAACCAAATCCTTAAAAAACGCTTTTTAGCACCAAAAGATAGGATAATTTCGAACTCTAAAAAACGCTATTTGGATTTAATAATAAAGTGATGTTAATACTGATTCGTTTAGGTAAGGTATAAGTGCAGAATTCAAACTTAAAATATCTCATACTGTTAGACACCTATTCGAAATAAGTTTTCCATACAAAAATTTGACGACTAAACGTGATTGATAATTAAGAATTGCGTACCTAATACATCAGTTTTGCGAAAAAAATCTTGTGCAATTGCTGATATACTCAAGTGAAAAAGCAACGTTTATTTACACAATTTAAAAATTTTTAAAAACAGCAGACAATTGTTTCGGGGATCAATTGATAATTTCAGTACTGACGAAGGGGATCCATTGATCCTCGAAACAATTGTCTACTGTTTTCAAAAAATTTTAAATTGTGTAAATAAACGTTGCTTTTTGACTTGAGTATATCAGTTTGACTTAAAAAAAATATACATTTTGTAAATACATGTATTTAAAGTTACTAATGTTATTTATTCATAACAGTAGACATACTTCCAATACAAATACTTCCAATACCTTCGAAGTCTAGAAGGCTTAGCAATTAAAAAAACATCAAGATTATCTTTATACATTTTGTTACCCGTTAAGTAAAAAATCAGACGTTGCGAAATTTCGTAAACTCTTCCCAAGACATTGAGAGTACAATACATTATTTTTCAATCAAGCATCAAACCCTACATTTTTCGCAATTAACTCGCACCTGAAGACAAAATGGGAGTCCAAATCATGTAATAGATTTTTTTGGAGGTCAACAACCTACTGAGCTGATCAGACGTATGTTAGATCTTCTGAGGATAAGCAACAAGAAATTTTTTAATCAGGACGTTACTTCCAGAAATCTCCCAACAAGTGAAAAGAAGTTTTTCCTAAACAAATTTAACTAAAAAATATTTAACCCTTTTATTTACGGGACTTGCAAGTCCCACTGTCCAAGCACCACTAATGTTCAAGATTCGTCTAATTTTCATCATGTAGGGCCAAATTTCGTTTACTTCTAGTTCCAGTTACGTAAACTAGACATATTTTAGATGAGGTCAGCTACTAGAGTTAATATGAAGCTTATATACTCAATACCTAATAGGTATAACGTATAAAAATACAGCACAATTTTTCTGAAAAACATAATTTGGGACATAAAGGGTTAAAAGAGACAAATCTCCATTAACACAAGTAAATCAATCTTTAACAAATAAAATCACTCATTACACGACCCCTCAAAAAACAAAACAGGAAGGGACTAATTGTTAGGAAGCGCAGTGAAGAGTGGACGATGGAGAAGAAAAGAGTCTTACTCACCTGTTTGCTGCGGTCCATTGACGTCGACATTCGGGTAGCCCATCTTGATACCTGCCTCCACGAAAGCGAAGGCCAAGGGCGTCGCGTACGACGGCGTGGACACGGTCAGGTAGCCTCCGGTGGCGTGATAGCCTGGCGACAGAAAGAATTTATACATTAAAACCTTTGGCTTTGCAGCATGCGAAGCCGCCTTTCGGATGGTGTCACGATATGAGGAGGTGATGAGTGATTTTTTATTTTAATGTAGGGTCGTGTTGTGAGGTTATTCTGGTGATGTTTGTGTAAATATTTGTTGAATTTAAAAGAGGGACGATGCGCCGGGAATTTCGTTGGGATGAAATGTTATTTGTTACCTTCAACTATCTATGCATTTTTGTATCTTTTTTAAAATTTTTATACAGAGCTTAAATCACAGAGAATAGAGCTTAACAGAGATGCCAAACGGCTGTTTTCCTCCTTAGGTAATAACTTTAATTCAGCTCGCAGATTATAATTCAGTTCACTAGCAGCCAATCAGAGAACGCGAAATGTATTTGATTTGATTTTTACTCTGATTATAGCGATTTGGATTTGAATGACAGCCGAATGACAGAATTAACAGGAATGACGTGGTATTAAAGGGGGCGGGTCCGTTTTGCCTAAGGTTTTTCAATGGGAAAATCCCTGTTAAAAAAGTTGCCATTAGCGTCTATGGAGTTGAACACTCTGTTAAGCTCTATACTCTGTGGCTTAAATTATTTTATTTACGGTTATTTGAAAAATGGAAAGAATCAAAAATAAAATACAAATACAAATTAAGTCGACCAACTACAGGCGTAAGCCCAGCAAGGTTGGTCCTGTCTTTTTAACCCAAACTACCGGAATCCCAGTATCTGTCAATTTTCCTCTTGAACTCGTTTACCCCACTTGAATTTACAATTGTTTCAGGCAACGCATTCCATCTATCCACTACCCTATTAAAAAATAATGCTTTCTACAATCCATCTTAAATTTGACTTCATTCAATTTGAAATTGTGACCCCTTGTTCTATTACCCGTATTGAAATCTAGTCCCTCTGTGTTTTCTCTAGAGTAAACACATTTAGCTTCTTTAATCTTTCCTCATAACTTAAACTGGATATACCCTAGACCATTTTAGTAGCCCTATGCTGAACCCTTTCAATTGAATTAATATCCTTTTTAAGTATGGAGATCAAAACTGAACAGCATACTCTAGATGAGGTCGCACCAAGCCTCTGTATAGTGGCAAAATATCCTCGGACCTTGAAGAAACAGTTTTTAATGCATCCCAATACCCTATTAGCCTTTTTACTAGCAGATGAACACTGATGAACCCATTTAAAGTCCTCATTTACTATCTTCCCTAAATCTTTGATCATATTACCTTCTTTAACTTTGTCCCCTTGAAGATTAAATTCTACCCTACCATTTCCCCGACCCATATGAAGTACCTGACATTTACTTATGTTAAAAGACATACCCCATTTTTCAGCCCATTGTGATGTAATATCGAGATCCCTTTGTAAATTTTGTACCTGCTCCTGAGTATCTACCCTCCCCCAAATTTTTAAGTCATCAGCAAAGATGCTGATTTTGTTCCTAATGCCCTGACTAATATCGTTAATGAATATTATAAAGAGAATTGACCCCAATACTGACCCCTGTGGCACCCCACTCATGACCTCTGCCCACTGAGAATAATTACCCTTGACTTGCACACTCTGTTTCCTACCTATCAACCAATTCCTAATCCACAATAGTGTTTTACCTCTGATACCCAATTTTTCTAATTTTAGTAGCAATGCCTCGTGTGGAACTTAATTGTGAAAAACTCAGAAACTCATTGGATGCAGCTCAAACGGCTCAAATGCTCTCCCGAGACATGCAACCCTCTCGGGAGACCCCCAATCATGGATGTCGCTGCAAACTGTGTATCAATGTGAGATTGGTGATAGTTTTGTTCTTGGAATTTTGCAGTTAATAATGGTTTAAAAATTCATATTTTAACTCTTAATTTCTTTTAGTAATATAGTAATATTTTTTTAAAAATTTAGATTAATTATTTATCCCAAATCAATCAAGTGCACCTTCTTGCCTCAAAAAAATTGCAAAATAATTTAAAAATAAACCAACTACTTTTTACTTTGACGGGTTGAAGTTTATTTTGAAATTATTTTTCAATTTTTTGAGGCAAAAGGTCCCCTTGATTGATTTAGGATAAATAATTAATCTAATCTAAAAAAATATTATATTACTCAAAGAAATTAAGAGTTAAATTATGAATTTTTAAACCATCATAAACTGCAGCATTCTAAGAACAAACCACAATAATAAGAGATTACATATTTTTGATTCTGTCCATTTTTCAAATTGATTTCCTTTTGAAACTTAACTTATAAGACTTCCTTAGTTTTTTTAAATGACAATTCAAATTTATGTTACAGAAAGAACTTCTATACATAACATTTTAAAAATTGATGTGTTTAAAATGAAATAAAAAGCAGACGAACTAAAATAATTTTTACAACTTTTATGTTTATACAGAGCAATTAAACTTGTGAGGGATATACCTCTCTCATTCCTATAAGGAAATACTTAAATTCAATGCTTTAAAAGTGCATTACCTTTTTGAATTACATATTTTAAAATAATTTAAAATTTCTCCCAACTAATAAAATATTTGAGCTACACACATACTTTAATTTTTTAAAGACTAACAAAGAGTGTTTTCAAACATTTATTTATATTTCAGAGCGTATAAGTTTTTATCTTCTAGTATTAATAGAATAGAATATCCTAGTATTCAATGTAGAATAAGGAAGTTGCATGTGTCAGATTTTCAAAAACAAACAAGTGTTCCATATGGTTTTTTGTATGGTAAAATGAAGTATCTAGTCAATTTTTCAAAAAAATGTACAGGTAATTAAATATTTTAACTTAAAAGTCGAGAAAAAAACACGTGACTGAAAACGTTTATTGTTTAAACTATAAGATGACGTCAACAATAATACCATCAACTCCATTGCTTTACAACAATGTTTATTATAAGATGACGTCACATCCAAACTCTTGGCGTTTTCGCGCGCTTTTAAAAAGGGGGTTTTGTTAATTTTTTTGGCAATCAAAAAATTTCTCGATCGGCCTCAAATTTTGGGTAGTTGCTTATTTTTGCAAGTGGAATCGATTAAAAAAATATAAAAAATCATGCAACTTCCTCATTAATACGTTTTAAAACTCCAACTATAAAAAATTAAAGAATCTGCAACATTTTTCTTGGTTAACAAATACATTTTATAAAAGAAATATTGGGAAAGGAAAAATATGGGAAACAAAAATTCCTTTCATCATTTATTGTGATGTGCATCCAGTACATAAATTTGTCCTCAGAAAGCCTAAATTCACATAATTATTCAACCCACTCATTCCCAATTCAAATAAATCGTATGAACCAATTGCTAGTTGGCCGGATAGGTATATAATCCCACATAATCCGTAAGATAATATCTCCAATATTAAGGAGAAATCAATCTTCAGGGTAAAGACAGGATTATAATAAAGAGATCTATTCCTTTCTACGCCGATTTTTTTGTCTTTAAAAATTTATATGAACTTCTTTCAACAATTCCATTTCCTCATTGAATTATAGACATATTTATTCTTAGATCTATTGTTTTCCTAAACCAATGATTGGAGTAAGATTTATTAACTCATAAATAAGGAGTTGAGTAGAAATTATACACGGTTGACAATACAGGTTAACAATTGAAAATTCAGTACAGATTTCGAGACCAGTCGACATTAATTTTCTTTTTTAGAAGGAAAACAAAGCAAGTTCATACGAAAAAGGACGTTTCGTTCATTTAAATCCATGTTTACTCTAAAAAGAACCTTGAATCACATTCAAAATCACGTAAACATCTATTTTGAGTCAATACTGCTGTAGCATTATAAAATATATTTGAAAGTTTATGGTAACTTTAAAATGTGATCACTTCACCTATTTTAATAGGTAATTTATACCCAAGTCTTAAAAAACCTTTCAGCATAACATAGCTAGCTTAGCTATAAATATTGCAATATCATAGGTTAATAAAATTTTATTTGGTTGCCTTTGCTGTACGTCAACTTGTTAATTTTATAAGTTCTAAATGATTGTAACGTAATAATAATTATTTATTTCATCCTATTCTAATTTTATATTTTCATTTTAATTTCTGTGTTACTTATATTTTTGTTCTGTATTGTTCTATGATTATTTTATTTAAAATATTCTGTGTCTATTCATGCATTTTTTGGTTATTTGGACGAGATTGTCCCCCTTTGGTAACAAATATTATTTTCCTTTCTTTTTGTGAATAGTATGAATGTACAAATAAGGATTATTATTATTATTATTATTATTATTATTATTATTATTATTATTATTATTATTATTATTATTATTATTATTATTATTATTATTATTATTATTATTATTATTATTATTATTATTATTATTATTAGAAGTATTATTATTATTAGAAGTAGTAGTATTACTATTATTATTATTATTATTATTATTATTATTATTATTATTAGAAGTAGTAGTATTACTATTATTATTATTATTATTATTATTATTATTATTATTATTATTATTATTATTATTAGAAGTAGTAGTATTACTATTATTATTATTATTATTATTATTATTATTATTATTATTATTATTATTATTATTATTATTATTATTATTATTATTATTATTATTATTATTATTATTAGAAGTAGTAGTATTACTATTATTATTATTATTATTATTAGAAGTAGTAGTATTACTATTATTATTATTATTATTATTATTAGAAGTAGTAGTATTACTATTATTATTATTATTAGTAGTAGTAGTAGTAGTATTAGTATTATTATTAGCATTATTAGTATAAGTATTAGTATTATTATCATATGTAACCCAAAAGACTGAGCGCGGCGAGTTTTTTCTGGATCGCCGAATCTAATCGAGCTCGTGGTGCCTCGGCGCGCTGGTTTTTCAGAGACGAGCTAGACGCGCTAAATCGAGCTCGTGCAAGGCTCTGATTAGATGTGTGGAATAAAACCCTACTTACCATTATTCGCTATTGCAGGATCCCGATTGTCTTCGGATTTCAAGAAGTAAGGGAAGACGTCTTTCCAGCTCCATCCATAGGCCCCTCCTGCCGCCCAGTTGTCGTAATCTTTGGGATTGCCTCGAACGTACAGCATGTAGTTGATGGTGCTCGACCCGCCTAGGACACGCCCCCTGGGCCACCGGCTCCTCTGAAATAAAGTTTTACTTATAACTATTGATAATCCACAAGAATGATTATTATTCAGTTAACAGAGTTTATAACTGTGCTATAATTTCATATGTATATTTAATTAACCATCTGCATATTCAAAAAGAGGCGTTAGAGGTATGTGGATTGTTTTTGAAAGTTTTTTTACAGCTTGTATCAATGTATCAGGCAATAAGAAATGAGTATTTTGTAATATTTTATATTAGATCCAGAGGTTTTGGGAAATTCTCCGGAAAAACTTCGAAATTGATCAGACAACTTATGTTGTTAGTGGGTAGCTAAAGAAATATCATGTTAAATAGTTGAGGAACAAAATTTATATTAGCTTGTTAATGACTTCAGATTTTCAAACATTTCCTTTGTTGCTAAAAGTAATAGCAAGTACTTAGGTTTTGTGAAAGTATTTAAAAAAGTTTATTCCCAAACATGGAGTTAAATTTATTGGATTTTAAAGAAAAAAGTGTTTAAAAAAGTCCAATTTCTGGTTAAATTAAATGTTTCTGTATTCCATGAGAAGAGAATAAAATAAGTATTAAATCTTGAAATCATATTTATATATATTATTCTAAAGCAAAATTATCTAATTTCAACGAATGTTTTTCTTTTGATTCAAAATTCCCATTCATCATTATTCCTTTAATCACTAAGTACATGATTTAGAATTTAATAGATAATAAAGTTACTAAACAAATTGATACCCAGACAAGTATTTTAATACTTTAAAATATATTAAAAACTTTCATTATGTATAAACATTAAAAACCACGAATTCGTTAACTGTTGTAAACATTCGTTCCATAAAGACACGACAGGAAAATGATGAAACCGAAAGAAAAAAACAATAACTTTATGCTCTAAATAAATTCATTAAGCTACTGATTTGTGTAAAAAATCGAATAGATTTGCTTGTATATCTTCTACGTTTTAAAATTGATTCCAATTTTGTGGACCTTTATTCTACTCATAAAAAGCCAATGACTATTCGTTACACATCGTTTCACTAATTTAACTGCAATGAAACCTGAGGACATTTTAAAAGCTTGTCATTGGGTGGCCTCGACTATTCATTTCCAGCTCATTAACTCTGAATGAGTACTATGTATGTGGAATACATTCAGGTTTATTGATTATTATTTTCTTTTATACGGACTTTGTTTAAAGGCTGGAAAGTTTAAAAAAAGTAATGAAAAAAACTACCGTTTTTTGAGAAAAATACGATAAAAATAGTAAATTTCCTATAGGTAGGTTATATTTATTTTAATTAATTACAGTTCAGCGAAACTGATCAAACTGGCAACACGCTTTTACTGATCTATATCGGTTTAACTACATATCTTCTAATCCAGAAGTGGCCAACCCAAATTATTTTGAGGGCACTTAGGAAAACTCCAATACTCTAGAGGGCCGCATATAAAATTTTAGGATATAAGGTACTCAGAATGACAGTGAATTAAGTTGAATATACTAGGAATAAATTAGGGAATTTTTTTAGATCCCTTGCTTAGTTTGACAGTTTCCTAAATAAATATTCGTTTAATTAATTGACCTATAAGAGCCGTCCCAAGAATACCTTTTCTATAGGAACTAAACAGAGTGCTGTTAAAAACACTAGGAATTACCCGAAACTAAGTTTTATTTAAACCCCCACTTGAGGAGCATGTAGAAATTTATTTCGCGCGCGAGGGGCTGAATTTTTAAAAAAAATCGAAGTTGGATTTTTGCACCAAGCAAGAGTACTCCAAAATCTTCCTCAACCGCCAAGCATATTCAATAGGTCCATTGCATCATTTTAAATAAAATTTTAGAAAGGAATCACCCCTGGATGAACTTAATATCCTAAAAAAGTTACGAATAATAGAGTCCCTAGTACTAAAGGGGGGGGTCTGGGAGCCCTCCCCCAGAAAGTTAAATAGGGAGGAAAGGGAAGTTTAAAAGGGAGGAATAACTAACCTGGTTTTTAACTCGTTTCTTAGTCCAAATTTCGGGGGGCCTTAACTTAATCTTAAATTTTAACTGTTGAATGAAAAAATTCTCGCGGGCCACAAAATTATTTCAAGTGGGCCGCATGCGGCCCGCGGGTTGGCCATCCTGGATCTAAACTGATTTGAGGCAAAATTGTTAAGTACTGAAATCAATATAAAATATTGGTGTAGCGAGAGTTTTTTTATAGTCTGTTCACTTTGAACTGGCGCTTGAAAATATTTCCTTCCCCCACCACCGATCGGTAACCATAGCAACTATCTTCGTCAAAGTGACGAAGAAGGCTTACTATTGGCTGCTCGAAGATAGTAACTATGGTTACGCTTCTAGCGTGGGGGAAAGCACTATTTCTCAAGCGCCAATTCTGAATGAATAGAGTATAAGACTAGTTGTAAATATTATTTTGATTTTGTTCACTTTATATTTAATATACACAAAGCATAGCGTTTTCCCCTTCTGAAGCTAGTATTAAAAAAGTAAAATTCACAGTAGAAATCATTATTTCAGTTTTCCCTCATTTAGGTCTTATGATTTTAGGTCTTATGTAAGAAGATTTTCTATTTTCTATCACATAGTTTCTTTATGAGCAGCTTTTATTTTTTATTCAACCTCCCTTTGAAAGAAAGGTAACAATGCATGAAGTGTGTGGTGTGATCTTCCCTACAGTAAATTCTGTTATTATCTTTTAACTTCTCTCTCATTAGAGAATTCTCGCTACGATGATTTTGTTTCGCATCAGAGTATGAAAAAGGTAAAAAAAAATGTATCTTACAGCTTATTTCATGTCATAAAATTCACGCCCATTCTACAACCATTAGTCGGTTAAAAATTGTTTCGCACCATATGCAAAAGCTTTCAATAAAAGTCTCACGTAATAAGAGAAAACAAATAAAACTTTATAATTAAAATAATTAAACTATTTACTCACTATTTACTTTTTGGAAGCAAGTAAAAATAAAGAAATATTTTGCAGTTTTATGGTATAAAAACATAAAAATCTAAAAATGAGCATTTAAAATGTAGTATTCGAAATTTATGAACAGAAGTAATTTTTACTAGCTACTTTAATTGAATCGTCAGTTAGAAGAAGGGAATAAGTCCAAAAAAAGACAAATTGATTTTTTTGTGCTTAAAAACATCTCCAAGCTTTGTTCTACACAAGAGTGAAAAGAGGGTAAAAATATCTACCCTCTATAAGCAGATATAGCCCTTTGAATTTGCGAAATCGATGTCCTTTCATTGTATTTTTTAATTTAAGTTGGAATTAAAGTTAATTTGTCTTTCTTTTCCTATTATTTATACTGTAAACTAAACCAAATTAAAATTTTCTCTTACTTTAAAATATTTTCAAACTTTTTTATGCAGGGAACGTTTAACTCCATTCATATTCACTTACTCCATTGCTACTGTTTTAATGACTCAGTTTCATTATGATTTTGAATTTTATTCGTCTTATTTTTCTTATTTCTCCTTTTTGTGGCGTGAACTAAGAAGAAATATAATATAAATGTCAATTTAAGGGATTTTTTAAGATTTTTCTTCAGAAAAATTTCATAAGGTGCAAAAAGGGAACAAGTCCATCAACTTTTTTAACCGTAAAATATGTTTTAATGTATTTATTTTTATTTTGATGATTTCTCTTTTTTGAAATAGCGTTCTGAATTTTTAGTAAATATTTGGTGGTTATACAATGAAAATTCCTTTACTTATGCAGTTTTTTTTTCGATTTTCTCAAAACTTGGTTTTGGGACTTATTCCCTTCTTCTAACTGACGATTAAATTCATTTCCACTTTTGTTATTTTAATAACTAATAAGTATTTTTAATGTACATTTCAACATTCGTTAACCTTTAATGGTTATATCTCATACCATTCAGTTCATTGATTGGACGGCAGTATATTTTATAAATTCCCATCAATATGAAAAAAGGTATAAATTACCAACGATTTCATTCTTATAAGTAACAAATTTACTGGGTTTTAAGAGCTCAACTCCTCTTGACCTGAGCAATAACTATCCTTACTCCCAAATCAACACAATTTCTTCCTACATCCGAGATCAAAAGGGCACGAAAGCACTCCAAAACCTTCCTAAACACACGAAACATTTCCTTTATTTCTCCCAAGAGGTCTTTTCTCCAGCGATCATTTAAATCAATCAAACACTCCGAACCATCTTCAACAAACACCCAGAAGGCGTTAATAAATACCTCACGGTCTACACACACTACACCTTGACCATTCAACTGCGAGAGGTTTTTGTTGGCAGCACATTAACTTTCCGGTTCAACAAAATATCACAAAGAGGGTGTTTGAGGCCTCCTAGACTTCCTTTCGTTTGTGTGTTATATAGCAGTCTTAAACCAACACCTCAGTGGAGAGAGGCGTTGAACAGAAAAGTCGGATATCTGTGACCTGCAACTGAAGGTGAATCCCTAATTATAATATTCCGAGATTGTTTACGATGGTAACCACGAGCAGTGAAGCGTTTAGTTGGATAAACACACCGTAGAACTTAGTTTGTTTTTAATGGGTGGAATCTAATGGGAAGTAGAAAGTTTTGGGTTAGCTTTAGGAAGTTTGGTTATAAGTTCACAGGGTAAAGTGTTATTAGCCTCGTATTAAATAGCTTTTTATTAGGATAGAGCTAAAAAAAATTCATACAAAGAGTAATAAAAATAAAACAAATAGTTCAAAAAGCGGACGAATAAGATTGTTTACTCTGATGCTAACTGCTCTAAACCTATTCAATTGTAACTGTAATCATAACTATTTTTTAAACTATGAAAAGGGAGTATTTTACCACTACCTCTGGTTAGAGGAATATGTGAGAAAACTCCAGCTCTCAAGCGTCACCTCCAACCGTGGACCGGTTTCGCCCTTGTTAGGGCTCATATTTTTTAAACTATTTATTGCTTACGTTTTTGTGTTAATAAATCTTTTTACTCGACCTAGCAAGGTTGCGTTTTATTTTGGTCTCCAACGACAAAGATATTGAAAAATGCGTCCTATGAGGTCTTCACGTTTTTTCGAATGATAATGAAAATGATTTGATTCTAAGATTTTAATATTAGATTGATATTAAATGATAAATTGGGGGAGGTCAAATTTAACTTAGTAAAGTAACCAATTTTAATAAAAAGTACTTTACTTCGAAATGGTTTTCCTAAACGTGATGGATTTAATATTACTACATAACTCACTTCTTTAATATGAATAAATTTCTACCATACTCTAACAAGGTTGTTAAAACTACTGAAGAAGTTTTATAATTTTCAAAAATTTTAAATGAAATTAGACCAAATTTCTAAAAGTAAGAAAATTAACCTCCTCAACAATATTTGAAATTCTTCTTAAAACCACATCCAATTTAGGGTTGGACTATTTATACTAACTAAATGAACTAAACTATTTTCAAGCGCTACAATTCCTTGACTTGACATAGATGTAAAATTATTTTTACCCGGAAACCCTGTTTTATTAACCAACTAGTCCTCTCTCAATACCAAGATTTCACTATTCAGGAATTTTACTACTTAATTCAAAAACTATATATCATGTATAAAATATCACTCTATCATGTATTTGTAGCTTTACTTCATTTTTTATTAAATTCTTCTGTCCTGAAAAACCATTCTCACGAGACTCACTTGATGCTCATTCTCACACTATATAAAATATGCGCACATCCCATATGTCTTTTGACCTGAAGAAAGAGCACAAACCAAATTTTCAGAATGAAAATGTTTTCTCAATCCGGACCTGATTCACTATATACAACATGTACAACCGAATACATATCAGCCATACAAAAACAAAAACGCCTCGAGAAAAAGACCCACTTGAAGTGACAAGATCAGAATTAATGGCACGCTTCGTTAGGTTGAGAAATGAACTGGACAATGGCTATCGCTATCTATCTCTTGCCTGGCTTTCACCGGTGATGCGCATCAGCTAATGGGATGACTCGACTCAAAATGCTGGACAGTAGGTTTCACTACGCGATTGATCAGGTTTCAACTCCACAAACGACCGTTTATAAATCTTCGAGGTAACTGTCTCTTCTATTACTGTCTTCGCTGCAGAGTTTTGAAAGGAAGATTTTTGATGGATGCATTTTTCAGGTTAGGATTTTCGTTGATAAACTGTAGTCTCAACTTGCTTGAACCCAGAAACTACTTTTCCTCTCATATTTTGTGAATAGGGATGAAAACATATATTTTTTTATCACAATTAAGTACCTATACCTTGTGCACTAGTGTTTTGCCGCCTTGAGCGGCAAATCACTCACAAAAAACGGCACGATTTTCAAAATGTTATATATGTATAGAGAGTTTGCACTCCAGTTTTTGCAGTCCAGTTCTCCAGCTCGGCGCCTAAAAAGTACCAAGTACCTCACAAATACCTAGAAAGTGCCTCAGTACCTAGAAAACCTAGCACAAATACCTAGTAGTATCTTCGCGGAGTACTAGGGGTGTGGATAATAAGTGAGAATTGTAGCTATTTCCTAAAATTACATACAACGAAATTACATTGAAAGTGAACCTCATATAATGAGCAATCCCATTCTCACTCACCCTGTTGATGAGCCCAAAACAGGCGGCGTCTTGAGGTTCCGTTTGGTAGGCCCAGTCCACAGGTGTCTGCTGCAACATGGCCGCTGCCAGAGGTATGTCCGTCACCAGGTTCTCCTTGCCCCCCGCCTCGATGACCAGCACCTTGACGGAGGGGTCTTCGGACAGTCGGTTGGCCATCACGGCCCCCGCTGACCCCGCTCCCACTAGAAATACAAAAGGAACAAATTAAGTCATGAACATTTCGCATGTTTAATATGCTATACTACACCAGACTCCCATGTTTTTGGCAATGGAGAAATAAGCTGAGAGCACACGAAGAAAGTAGTTCCCAGGGTGAAGTCCGAGATAATTTAGGCACTTTACTTTAGAAATATGACTAGTTTGTTAAATTCATGCAATATATTGCGTTTTAGGGTCATAGTTTTCGTACGTTAATGCAAGTATTTTCGTATTTGGTATATACTAGCTCTTCTATACATATTCGTATAATGTAAGTATTTTCGATTTCATGGGTAGTAGGGTTATGATTCTGATACTTTTTTTAAAATATTTAAAAGCCTGAGGTTGCATTCGATGAATTTTTGCCCATTTGTTAATTTTATGATATTATTTTCTTTGTATTTAGAAAAACCTTGCGCACCCAACATCATATCACTTTCTAATAGAGCAATCACTAGGGTGTCTCGGAAAAAATCTTTTTTTCCCAAAAAACCACGCTCCCCAGGGCTTTTCCCATTCCTTTTGATCCCAAAAGATAGTGTGTGAAGTTTCATCCCCATAAGTTAACTCTATGCCTATAGAGTCCCAAATTTTTAAAAAAATGGGAAACTACCTATTTTCAGAATTAAAAAATATTTTGATATTTATATTATTATTCAAAAATAAAAGTTATTTTAGAGAGTTATGGACCAATACTCATCATTTGCCACCACATGCTTTTAAATCTGAAAAAAATCATAAACCTAATGGATATAGTACATTCATTTAAAATTGAAAGCGTCAGCCAATGATAGCTCAGTTTCTCTTTCGCTCGTCGTTACGTCACTGCCAAGAACGGTTGTAAACTGATAAGTTTGTTTTGTAATTGCAAAGGGAATTTCGTACAAGAACTCTCTTAAACGATCTTTTTCTGACCATTGAAGTAAGGACAATTTTTAAAACGAAGTGTCTATTCCACTAGGGTGGTCCCCTTTTCTATGGGAAAAAATAAAGTGTTATGAAATTGCCACGGCACTCCCTCAATATTTTAGACCTACAGAGAAAACTATTCAAGCAAAGTTTGGGCTCTGTACCTTGATTAGAAAGTGATGACCAAGAGGAGTGAAAAAGTCCAAATTCGAAGATTTTTCTCTCTATTCTAAAAAAAAGTTTTTGGTGAACGGTTTCCAGAGAAAGGCTTTTAATTACTGATCCGTATAACACATATTTGGTATCAAACTGTCCGGATTCTTTTGAGGATGTGCAAAGTGCCTTTAGAATTTCTAAAAAAAATCTCAATTTTAAAATATTTCCATTTTTTTAGATTTCGGATTAGGTCGCAGTTACAAAGCAAGAAACTATGAATTTTAAAACAATTGAAAACATATTTCACTGGTTTTTTAATATTCAAATAGATTAAATAATCATCTTTCTATTTATAACACGAATTTAAAAAATATATATTTTGTGTTATTTTTAACAATATTTATATTTTTGTTGTTCAAACGGTTTTCATTATATTTTAAACTTATATATAACTATAAATTTTTTATTTTTTAAATAACAAATTAATATTTTTATATTTATCTTTGTAGTTGTGGCAACCTAATCATTACTATATTTACAATAAAATATACACTCGCTTTCGGAAATTTTGAATTTTACATTTATTTTTTATATCCTTTTGCAAGTATGTTTTTTAAGGTAGTAAAATGTAACTCTTTATTTCATAATGACAAAACGCAAACAACTAAATAACACGGGTGAATGTTTTAGATATAAGGATGAAAATGTTGGAAGTCTTGACATTCGGTGTCGTTGCTATGAAAATGACACAACTTCGAAGTTTGTTTCTTATGAAGATAAAATTCTAAATTTTCGCGATGTTTAAGATAATTACAACATTTTTAACAGTCAATCATTACAAATTTTAAGAAAGTTAAATTTATTCCTGAGATATTTCAATGCTTCCCTTAATGTATCTGTGAAAAAATATTACCTTAGGGAAATGGGTAAAAGAATGTTTACATTGCTTTGTTGTTAATTTTCTTGGGGTTCAATTCCGTTATAGTTCCCGCTAAATATCGCCAATCTCTTTCGAACGCTCAATATTCAAATGTAAACCAATTTTTTTCTAATTTTTAATGATGAACTGAATAGTTATTTTGTGGGGAATTGTGAAGCGGTCCAAAAGTTACTGCGTCAGCAGTTAACGGGGGTTGGCGAGCGATAGCGAGCAGGGGGCGGTAGCCCCCTAGTATTCAAAACAACTAAAAAACCAAAGATCAAACTCATTTTGTTCTTGATTTTTTTATAAGAAACTACTAACGTTACAGATTTTGTTTTTTTATCACCTTTATTTTGGTTGTAGTAATTTTCTTTGTCCAAAGAACTTTTGTTAAGTTGTTTTTTATGCATTTTTAAACAGCTTACTTTAGATCTAGAACTATACAACTTAAAAACCTGAAATTAGTCCCATTTGGTTTTTAAATTTTTTGTCTTTGATTTAATGTGCATCAAGACCATCATTTTCAAAAAGTTTTTTTTTTCAAAATTTAAAAAAAGTGAAAAAAAATTTAATGAAAACAATTTTTTGAAAAATGTTTTGAAAAAATATTAAAAGCCTTTTAACTCTTAAAATGAACATTACTACCAAATTTCAAGTTGAAAATAAAATTTAATCATGTATAAAAAATAAAAATATTTGAAATTTAGGCAAGTCCCTAAACTATCCCTAAAATTATACAGCAAGAGCGATTCACTCATGGAAAATTCATAAAATCGCTTCAGGGTGTCCATATGACTTAAAACATGCAAAAAATGCCAAATAAAAAATAATTTTTTTTCATTCAATTGTTTTTTAATTGCTTTTTAATTTTGAAAAAACCTTTTAGAAAATGATGGTCATAAAAATGAAAGACAAAAAATTTACAAACAAAATGGGACTAATTTCATGTTTTTAAGTTGTATAGTTCTAGAGTTATAAGCTGTTTAAAAATGCAGAAAAAACAACTTTACAAAAGTTTTTTGGACATTAGAAAATTACTACAACCAAAATAAAGGTGATAAAAACAAAACCTGAAACATTATATTTATAACGTTAGTAGTTTCTTATAAAAAAATCATGAACAAAATGAGAGGGTTTGATCTTTGGTTTTTTAGTTGTTTTGTATAAAAATATTCGAATTTGGATTTTTTCACTTCTCTTGGTCATCGACTTATAATTCGAATACAGAGTTGAAATTTTGGCGGTGAGCTTCAATTAGCTGTTCGAAGAAAAGTAGAGGGTGCCCAGAACTCTACCTGAAAAAAAGTTTTTTGGGCCACCCTAATATCCACGAAAGTTGACCTATGCTAAAAATATTAACGAAATTCGTTAGAGTTGAGTTGCTTATTTCGAGGGCTAGACAGTGCCATAGCTTTTAATAGCGAAATTCGTTAGAGTTGAGTTGTTACTTTCGTGGAGCTAGACAGTGCCTTTTTAAAAATGAGTTTTTTTATATTTTTTTAGTTTTAGTGTTTTGCTTTAAGGGGCCATTCATTAATTACATTAGGATGATTTTGGCAATTTTCGACCCCCCCCTACCCCCATGTAAGGGTACGTAATATTTTTCAAACTCCTCCCCTGTATTATTACGTAAGATTCCATTTCGTTTTTCAAAATAATAAAATGTTAGAAAAAGATCACTAAAACTCTCAGTTTGAAGTAAATCAAAGATTTTTATTTTTCAACAGATAAGTAATATTCTTGCTGTCAACTACATATTACCATTATATTATTATCTCTAGTCTTTGGAATACCATTTATCTGTATAGATTTAAAAGTAAGTTTTTAAGTAATCTTAACATATAAATCAATATACCGAGATCGTCAGCATTTTTAAGTTTTTTTTGGGGTTATTCAATAGTAATTTGATTAGAATAATTGAATTTGTTTACATTAACTTGGAAAATATTACGTAAGAATGGGTTTGACCCTCCCACCCCCCAAGTAAGGGTATGTAGAGATTTTTCCAGCCCCCCTCCCCTTCGGGACCCTTACGTAATTAATGAATGTGGCCCCTAACACTTTTTTGTTGACAGTTTTTTTTAAATATTCCTCGTCAATATTACTTCTAATAATATATATTCTCACTAAACTTTGATTTTATAAAACAGGTTTTTAACGAAACTACTAATAAAAGTAGCACAAAACAAACAATATTCAGTTAATTAACATAATTACGATTAGTTGACTTAAAGAATTCGTAATTGCATTATCCTAAAACGACAATATTTCAGATATTGGTTAGTTATAAAATGACCAAAATAAAGTTAAGCTTCAAAATATTTACTTAACAGATTCGAAAGTTAACGCTTTATTCTACTAATAAGAATTGAGTATATAAAATTTCAGAGCTTAATCTCCCTAGAAAGTGCCCAAAAATTTAAGTTACGTAATTCTGAACGGGCAAAATAATTATAATAATAGAGTACACAAAACCCGATTACGTATTTCAAAACAAAAATGTTTAGAATAAGTTATTACTATCTTTCGCCAGCAACGTCTACAATGTTATTGATATACCGTGCTTATATTACTTAATCCATGTTTAATAGTCTTTTTTAGATTTGGGTTTTCATAACTAAAAGAAAGAGGCCAATACAACAAAATACAAACAATGTTCTACATCTACGAATTAGGAGAGAGAAACTAATAAAAAAATTTAATCCTTTAAAATATATTTACGACGCCAAAATAAAAACAACTCGTAAATCTTCATCATATATGAGTCATTTTCCCAAGAATTTATGACCGACTAATAATTTCAAAGTCTAATTCATTGCGATACGACCAAAAGATGACCACCGTGCCTAGAATAAGTAATGACATTCTTAAAATGCTCAGAGTAGTTTATTACAATAAAGGATGTACTGAAGTTCCCAGCCCAATTTTAGTCACGAGTGATGTTCAAACCAAGATAAAATAACACCATTTTCAGCTTCGTTTACTTTGTGAAACTTAGAAGGATCTATCGAGAACGTTTTGAAATTATCTTGAAATAATTTTAAAATGTACAAACTGAAAAAAGAATGTATTAAACATCGAGTGATTAAACTGTTTTTTAAAAAGGGCTAAAATGAGTAGATCACATAATATAATTTATAACGTGTTTGAATGATGTTATTGAATCTATAGTGACTGACATCATCTTAAATAATACTAGCCATTTTTAAATTGGAAGTAAGGGCAATGAGATAATTGAATAAAAGAAAAGCATTTAGTTAAAAAGACATCAGTAGTGTATCTTGTGTTACACAATTAGAATAGTTTTCTCACATTAAACCATTTTTGTAACTTACAACAGACTGTCTCGTTTTCAATTTTTTAGAAATTCAAATCATGTGCCTAAATAAAATTCGAATGTAATTATTAATAGTTATTTGCAAAAATAGTTGATTTATAAAAATATATATACTTTATTCTTAAAAGTTAATTTCACTATTTTAGTTGGGTTAAATAAATACTTTCATTTGTAGATTGAAGATAATTAAATTTTGTTTTTATTTCATATCCTAAAGTTAAAAGTTTAAAACTTGCAGTAAATGGATTTTACACCTTACGATAGGTACTATAAAGCTTATTGTTTACCTTTAAATAAGAATATATATTTCTACACATGGCTATGTCACTTGGAGGAATACAAACTTAAAACGTAAAACTATTTCATTAATAAAATAATCTTTCACGTTTGTTTTTATGTATTTTCCACAGTAGTAGTCATAAAAAGAAATGGTCTTTTAAATAGTAGCCTTACTCTTGCCATAAACCTTTTGTTCCAAATGTTTGTTCAAATCATCAAAACCAGATTTTGAAAGTAGTGTTATGGGAGAAATCGAATGCTGTGATATATGCCCCGTGACAACGTTTTCTATGCAATAAACTGGGCAGAGATGTAATAAGGAAGTTGCATGCGTCAGATTTTCAAAAACAAACAAAGTGTTCCGTATGGTTTTTTGTATGGTAAAATGAAATATCTAGTCAGTTTTTCAAAAAAATGTACAGGTAATTAAATATTTTAATTTAAAAGTCGAGAAAAAAACACGTGACTGAAAACGTTTATTGTTTAAACTATAAGATGACGTCAACAATAATACCATCAACTCCATTGCTTTACAACAATGTTTAGTATAAGATGACGTCACATCCAAACTCTTGGCGTTTTCGCGCGCTTTTAAAAAGGGGATTTTTGTTAATTTTTTTGGCAATCAAAAAATTTCTCGATCGGCCTCAAATTTTGGGTAGTTGCTTATTTTTGCAAGAGGAATCAGTTAAAAAAATATAAAAAATCATGTAACTTCCTCATTGATAGAAAATCAGAGGGAAAACACCATCTTCGACTTAAGTTTTTCTACGTTTCCTCATTTCTTTTTAGGTTTAAGTGCTTTTTACGGAACGCTGCACTCGAAGTGATGTCTGGGATAAAGGGCAATCTTCTGCAGATCTCAGTTTAAGTTGCAAGTTCGAAAAATCTCAGTTGAATGTACTAGTTGGGTTTTTGATTAAAAGTATGGGGAAAAATTACATGAATGAGTTTTTTACACTCGGACATGATAGCAAATTTTATAAGATGAGGTAAGAAAAACTAGATGATACAGTTTAAAAGGTCATGTTTATCGATAATGTTAAGGTTAAATGTTCAAAACAATTTTTTATTATATGGTGCATATAAATTTTTAAAACCATTGTAAGGGTTCGCTGTCTCCAAGCAAGATCACTCGGACATTCACAATTGAGACATTTATTCAGTTACAATTTATAAAAATTTTTGTTACGATGATTGTCGATTGTAAATAAATAAATGAACTATTTTACATTTAAAAAATCATTACAATAAAAAAGGGAATCCTCGTTGTTAACAAGGCTGTTATATTTAAAGCATCCACAATCACATAAATTCCTTTTCATCACACGTTTGTATTCACTGACCTTTATCTAGTTAAATATTAATATTTTAAATCGTTATTTAACTACCTTTAGGATCCCAGATATCTTAATTGAATGAAAAACTGTAAACAAATATTTATTTTAATGTATTTTTTTCGTGACTAAAATTAACAAATTTACTCTAAAATTAATAGTTATCAGAAAAGGAATAAATTTCTCAAGGCTCATTCATCTTATTTAACTTTCGATGTTCGTCATAAGTAAGCATTTTCGATGAATCTATCATTAGTGAAGGAAATTGGAGAAATGAAGAGTAAGCAGACATTTACCCTTGTCACTTTACATGTTTTCTCCAAGATGAACATAGAAAGTGAAAGAGTGTAAATGATCCTTTAACTACATTGGAATACTTTTACTCTTTTTATTTCCAATTACTCCTTATTAGACAACTAAACATCAAATAAGAATACATAACAGTAATGAAAGATCAATAACATCAATAAATCTATAGGCATAAAATCAAAATACTCCTAAATTGAAACACGAGGTGAACAGGGAATTTGAGGAAATCCACAGCGTTCCTAAGATTACTTTATTTCGTAATGAGTTAAATCATTAAAATCACAATAAGGAAGTTGGTTGCGTCATATTTTCCATAAACATTCAAGTTTTCCATATGTTTTTTTGTATGGTAAAATGAAATATCTAGTCAATTTCTCAATTCTCTAGTCATATCTAGTCAATTTCAAAAAAATGTACAAGTAATTAAATATTTTAATTTAAAAGTCGAGAAAAAAACACCTGACTGAAAACGCGTGAAAACACCGTACGATGACGTCAACAATCATATCATCCGCTGCTTTCCAACAATGGTCACCGTACGATGACGTCACATCCCAAACTCTTAGCGTTTTCGCGCACTTTGAAAAAGGGGATTTTTGTTAATTTCTTTTGCAATCAGAAAATTTCTCGATCGGCCTCAAATTTTGGGTAGTTGCTTATTTTTGCATGAAGAATCGATTAAAAAATTTAAAAAAATCATGCACCTTCCTCATTTTAATATGAAGTAGATGTTTCCTTGAGGTTTTTAATACTTTATTTTAACACACCTATCTATTTTAAATTAAACTTACAAAATTAATTAAAACAATATCCGTACACGTTTTTACGACTGTATATACACAACTGTTGCAACTAGTGTTCTAGTATAAACGGTCATCATTGAGAAACATTCATTGAGAATATAATATCTGCTCCTATAAGGGCGAAAACACCTTTTACAAATAAACTCCCTTTTCCCAAACTCCCAAAACAAAATCAATAAGATTTTTTAAATAGTACCAATCAATAGTGGCATTCAGTAAAAAAAAGGCGTACCCCGCTACCGTCAATCTTACTTTAAAATGGAGCACGACTCCATGTATTTCTAATGACCACTTACACGACCAGAGCCTTCCGCGAAACGCAATTTGTCTTCCCAACTTATCGACATTCACTGAAATAGGTTAATGTCGATTTCCCTTACCCTTGCTCTTCAACTGTCCGCCTCAGTCTAATCCTTTTTACGTTTAGACGGCCATAGAAACGTAGCTTGAATGACAGGTAATGTGGGGAACGGTATGCTTTATAAGAAGGGTTATTTTGAAAACAGCCTGGTTTTGTTGTATTAATGGCTTGTACGGTTTTTGAAGTACAAGGTCAGTCTTAGAAGGATGATGAGCTCTAAATCGACTGTCCATCAAATTTGGAATGCAGGTAGGGTTAAAGCGGCATTTTGTAATGATGATGTTAATGCTTATACGCAAGCTTGTTCTCTAAAAACAATCATTTTTTTCCCATATTCTCGTAAAAATTTTGGCATAATTCCCTTAGTTTACGGAACTGAACTATTTTATGGAAATTTTTTATGGAAGCTCATAAAAATCTTCCCAAGTTCCACTAGACTGACAAGGGGATTAAATTATTTAAATAACAGCAAGGGATTTGAATAACATTGAAACTCTCATAGTTTTAAACCTCTAAAAACAAACACAATGGTATTAAGTCACTTAAGCTGTATGGAATGTTGGTATGATAGGTACGTAAAATTAAGAATTTGTTAAGAGCAATTAAGTATTCCCTTTAACAATCCCTATAAAGGAAAACTCTTCTTAGTTGATGCATAAAAGTAAAGCTTAAGCATGTAGTAAATCTCATATCTTAATTCCTTTAACAGTAAACTACACAAGTTTATGAAATATAGTTTGGCAATGAATACTTCTGAAAATCAAATGATTTTAATAAAAGCATTTGATTCTCAGAATGGTATAATATACCATTTAATTATTTTGGTTTGTAACTGAAGTTTAGTTTTGAAGAGCATCCCAGTTAATCAAAATATGAAACCTATATTTTTAGAATGGAGAGAAAAACAAGAATTTATAAAGAAACTTAACATTTACTGACTTATCATTATTAATTAAGTGCACATTTTTTAGTATCGGAGACACTGTTTCAAAACTAGAAAAACAGTTTCTAGTTAAAGATAGTTAAAGTTTCTAAAGATAGAGCAATATAGTAGGAAGATGACGACCATTTTGTATTCTCATAATATACGAGCGTCAGTTTCAAACATTAAAGACGTGGACTAAATTAAAATACCTTCTTCGTTAAAGAATCTTAACGTATCTAACCAAGACTTGATCTAAATACGAGTATGCAAACAAAATAAATTATCGCTATATTATAGTTAGTAGCTAAAGACTCTCCAATGTATCCAATTGGAGCACCCAATGTAGGACAATCAAGTAAAAGCTATGATTTCCACGTATTCTCATCTCCCCATAAATACGATTAAGCAGACCTTGGCGACATTGAACCTTCGAGCCCGGAGCAATCCAACTAAAAGGGGAAAGGATAGAAAGACAATTTGCTCATCTGAATGTGCTACATCTAGCCTCATTTGCAGTGTTCCATTTCATTCATTCCTTATCAAAGTTATGTAAGCCCATCGTTGAAGGTCACTAACGGGTGAAAATGAGTACGGAACCTCCCATTGAAAGCTAGCGAACTTGACGCGGCTGACTCTTTCATAACAATGAAAGGTTAGTTGCCCACTGGGCATTCACTTCCGCTTATATAGCCTACTGATACAGAATGGGCATATAGACAATCGCAAGTAATAATGAAACAAAGGGTAAGGTTGGTTATGAAGCATTGAAAAGTTTTTCGTGATCAATGAAAACGAGTGAAGACCTTACTGAATGTTAAGAATTGTTTTGCTTCTAACTGTTTGAAATTCGCTCGATTTTTTTTATGAGGAGAAAGGATAACTCTTTACAACGATTTCGTATAGGAATAGTTTATTTTACTTTAGATTTAATATTAATATTTTTAATATTTTAATTTAAAAGTCGAGAAAAAAACACGTGACTGAAAACGTTTATTGTTTAAACTATAAGATGACGTCAACAATAATACCATCAACTCCATTGCTTTACAACAATGTTTAGTATAAGATGACGTCACATCCAAACTCTTGGCGTTTTCGCGCGCTTTTAAAAAGGGGATTTTTGTTAATTTTTTTGGCAATCAAAAAATTTCTCGATCGGCCTCAAATTTTGGGTAGTTGCTTATTTTTGCAAGAGGAATCAGTTAAAAAAATATAAAAAATCATGTAACTTCCTCATTGATAGAAAATCAGAGGGAAAACACCATCTTCGACTTAAGTTTTTCTACGTTTCCTCATTTCTTTTTAGGTTTAAGTGCTTTTTACGGAACGCTGCACTCGAAGTGATGTCTGGGATAAAGGGCAATCTTCTGCAGATCTCAGTTTAAGTTGCAAGTTCGAAAAATCTCAGTTGAATGTACTAGTTGGGTTTTTGATTAAAAGTATGGGGAAAAATTACATGAATGAGTTTTTTACACTCGGACATGATAGCAAATTTTATAAGATGAGGTAAGAAAAACTAGATGATACAGTTTAAAAGGTCATGTTTATCGATAATGTTAAGGTTAAATGTTCAAAACAATTTTTTATTATATGGTGCATATAAATTTTTAAAACCATTGTAAGGGTTCGCTGTCTCCAAGCAAGATCACTCGGACATTCACAATTGAGACATTTATTCAGTTACAATTTATAAAAATTTTTGTTACGATGATTGTCGATTGTAAATAAATAAATGAACTATTTTACATTTAAAAAATCATTACAATAAAAAAGGGAATCCTCGTTGTTAACAAGGCTGTTATATTTAAAGCATCCACAATCACATAAATTCCTTTTCATCACACGTTTGTATTCACTGACCTTTATCTAGTTAAATATTAATATTTTAAATCGTTATTTAACTACCTTTAGGATCCCAGATATCTTAATTGAATGAAAAACTGTAAACAAATATTTATTTTAATGTATTTTTTTCGTGACTAAAATTAACAAATTTACTCTAAAATTAATAGTTATCAGAAAAGGAATAAATTTCTCAAGGCTCATTCATCTTATTTAACTTTCGATGTTCGTCATAAGTAAGCATTTTCGATGAATCTATCATTAGTGAAGGAAATTGGAGAAATGAAGAGTAAGCAGACATTTACCCTTGTCACTTTACATGTTTTCTCCAAGATGAACATAGAAAGTGAAAGAGTGTAAATGATCCTTTAACTACATTGGAATACTTTTACTCTTTTTATTTCCAATTACTCCTTATTAGACAACTAAACATCAAATAAGAATACATAACAGTAATGAAAGATCAATAACATCAATAAATCTATAGGCATAAAATCAAAATACTCCTAAATTGAAACACGAGGTGAACAGGGAATTTGAGGAAATCCACAGCGTTCCTAAGATTACTTTATTTCGTAATGAGTTAAATCATTAAAATCACAATAAGGAAGTTGGTTGCGTCATATTTTCCATAAACATTCAAGTTTTCCATATGTTTTTTTGTATGGTAAAATGAAATATCTAGTCAATTTCTCAATTCTCTAGTCATATCTAGTCAATTTCAAAAAAATGTACAAGTAATTAAATATTTTAATTTAAAAGTCGAGAAAAAAACACCTGACTGAAAACGCGTGAAAACACCGTACGATGACGTCAACAATCATATCATCCGCTGCTTTCCAACAATGGTCACCGTACGATGACGTCACATCCCAAACTCTTAGCGTTTTCGCGCACTTTGAAAAAGGGGATTTTTGTTAATTTCTTTTGCAATCAGAAAATTTCTCGATCGGCCTCAAATTTTGGGTAGTTGCTTATTTTTGCATGAAGAATCGATTAAAAAATTTAAAAAAATCATGCACCTTCCTCATTTTAATATGAAGTAGATGTTTCCTTGAGGTTTTTAATACTTTATTTTAACACACCTATCTATTTTAAATTAAACTTACAAAATTAATTAAAACAATATCCGTACACGTTTTTACGACTGTATATACACAACTGTTGCAACTAGTGTTCTAGTATAAACGGTCATCATTGAGAAACATTCATTGAGAATATAATATCTGCTCCTATAAGGGCGAAAACACCTTTTACAAATAAACTCCCTTTTCCCAAACTCCCAAAACAAAATCAATAAGATTTTTTAAATAGTACCAATCAATAGTGGCATTCAGTAAAAAAAAGGCGTACCCCGCTACCGTCAATCTTACTTTAAAATGGAGCACGACTCCATGTATTTCTAATGACCACTTACACGACCAGAGCCTTCCGCGAAACGCAATTTGTCTTCCCAACTTATCGACATTCACTGAAATAGGTTAATGTCGATTTCCCTTACCCTTGCTCTTCAACTGTCCGCCTCAGTCTAATCCTTTTTACGTTTAGACGGCCATAGAAACGTAGCTTGAATGACAGGTAATGTGGGGAACGGTATGCTTTATAAGAAGGGTTATTTTGAAAACAGCCTGGTTTTGTTGTATTAATGGCTTGTACGGTTTTTGAAGTACAAGGTCAGTCTTAGAAGGATGATGAGCTCTAAATCGACTGTCCATCAAATTTGGAATGCAGGTAGGGTTAAAGCGGCATTTTGTAATGATGATGTTAATGCTTATACGCAAGCTTGTTCTCTAAAAACAATCATTTTTTTCCCATATTCTCGTAAAAATTTTGGCATAATTCCCTTAGTTTACGGAACTGAACTATTTTATGGAAATTTTTTATGGAAGCTCATAAAAATCTTCCCAAGTTCCACTAGACTGACAAGGGGATTAAATTATTTAAATAACAGCAAGGGATTTGAATAACATTGAAACTCTCATAGTTTTAAACCTCTAAAAACAAACACAATGGTATTAAGTCACTTAAGCTGTATGGAATGTTGGTATGATAGGTACGTAAAATTAAGAATTTGTTAAGAGCAATTAAGTATTCCCTTTAACAATCCCTATAAAGGAAAACTCTTCTTAGTTGATGCATAAAAGTAAAGCTTAAGCATGTAGTAAATCTCATATCTTAATTCCTTTAACAGTAAACTACACAAGTTTATGAAATATAGTTTGGCAATGAATACTTCTGAAAATCAAATGATTTTAATAAAAGCATTTGATTCTCAGAATGGTATAATATACCATTTAATTATTTTGGTTTGTAACTGAAGTTTAGTTTTGAAGAGCATCCCAGTTAACTAAAATATGAAACCTATATTTTTAGAATGGAGAGAAAAACAAGAATTTATAAAGAAACTTAACATTTACTGACTTATCATTATTAATTAAGTGCACATTTTTTAGTATCGGAGACACTGTTTCAAAACTAGAAAAACAGTTTCTAGTTAAAGATAGTTAAAGTTTCTAAAGATAGAGCAATATAGTAGGAAGATGACGACCATTTTGTATTCTCATAATATACGAGCGTCAGTTTCAAACATTAAAGACGTGGACTAAATTAAAATACCTTCTTCGTTAAAGAATCTTAACGTATCTAACCAAGACTTGATCTAAATACGAGTATGCAAACAAAATAAATTATCGCTATATTATAGTTAGTAGCTAAAGACTCTCCAATGTATCCAATTGGAGCACCCAATGTAGGACAATCAAGTAAAAGCTATGATTTCCACGTATTCTCATCTCCCCATAAATACGATTAAGCAGACCTTGGCGACATTGAACCTTCGAGCCCGGAGCAATCCAACTAAAAGGGGAAAGGATAGAAAGACAATTTGCTCATCTGAATGTGCTACATCTAGCCTCATTTGCAGTGTTCCATTTCATTCATTCCTTATCAAAGTTATGTAAGCCCATCGTTGAAGGTCACTAACGGGTGAAAATGAGTACGGAACCTCCCATTGAAAGCTAGCGAACTTGACGCGGCTGACTCTTTCATAACAATGAAAGGTTAGTTGCCCACTGGGCATTCACTTCCGCTTATATAGCCTACTGATACAGAATGGGCATATAGACAATCGCAAGTAATAATGAAACAAAGGGTAAGGTTGGTTATGAAGCATTGAAAAGTTTTTCGTGATCAATGAAAACGAGTGAAGACCTTACTGAATGTTAAGAATTGTTTTGCTTCTAACTGTTTGAAATTCGCTCGATTTTTTTTATGAGGAGAAAGGATAACTCTTTACAACGATTTCGTATAGGAATAGTTTATTTTACTTTAGACTGGTGAAAATCCAGTCAATTATTTTCATCGCTCCCAAATCCTTTCAATTTAGGATTTTGTTTAACTGTTTATTTAATCCAGATCATCAGTCAACATTTTAAATTTACCACATCTGACCTTTTAATACAAACAGCAAAGTAGTCTATTGTACTGAAAATATTATTTTTACTTCAATTTTAGTTGAAATATTTTCCATAAATATACCGCAAAATAATCACAAAATGGTACACTGGTGCAAGTAAAAAATTTTTGTTATCATTGTTGATATAACAGTGTAAATTTTTAGGAACTTTCGACATAATTTGCATCTGAATTAACAAAGAAATGCATGGCTCCATTTTTGAAGTATCAATAAGATGAAGGTGAGATTTAAGTTCAAACATCTTTGCTACATAAATCGTTAAAATAAATCATTAAATATATATATTGTTTATAAGAGTTAAGGGATGATTCATCTTCGTTAAAAAAATGACAATTGAAATAGGACTACACGAACATTATAAGATTATTAAAATCTCTGATGAAGACGTATACCCGTCTATTTACCCCCCTTTATTTTAAACACACCATCTCCAAAGTCACGGAATAATATGCCAGTGGGGGATATTCTTAATCTACATTCACACAAAAGAAATCCTGTTCAGAACAAAACGTTCCACACTTCGCAAACTCTTGACAAGACGTTAATCGATGGATTCCCTCCATTCCAAAAGACGGTTCGAAGTCAATTCAACAGCTTGTCAACCTGCACAACAAAAAGCGCATAACAACCTATTCTCTTTGACTCAAGAAAACGGCCATCCTTATTTGCAGCAAGTCAGTTGAAGCTTTGTTTCCGAACGTTGCCTGTATTAAAAAAAGGGCCTGCGCTGATAGGCATGAACTTTTCTTGCTGGAGCAAAATCCGATTTGACAGTATTTCTGGGCGCATCTCCTTCATTTGGGTCAAACTTTTACCTTGAGAGTAAATCAGTGGTCAAGAAGGGCGAACAAAAACCTCATTAAAGCCACGAAAGCGACGTCCAGTTTAGTTTATCTATAATTGCGTTCATTGTTAATTGCATGGTTACGCGTCCATTGTATGATGCGACGCGGCAAAAGACGAGTGAAGCCCAATATTCGGATCATTGAGTCCGATTTAATCAAACAAGTGTGTCCCTGCTCTTTGGAAGCTTGACTCTTAATTAAGTGCATTACATTAAAGTGTTAATGAAATGCAATCGTTTATTTGTTCTTACTCATAACTCAATATGTAAATTTTCTGAATTGAATGCCAAAGAGTTAATTTTTGAATATATTTATTGATGAATGAGCAAAACATTATGTCAGTTGATGGATAGTGTCGCATACCCTTCCTTTAAGCGGTGGTTATCTGGTAATTGTGAACTATTGACCTAATGGTTAATGACCAGACAATTGTTCATTATTAATAATCAAACGATATTTTCGTTTAACGATTCAGACTCCTAACGGTAGAACGTAAAGTTTATAATAAATTTTACAGAATCTAAAAAAATGCGTATTTCATAGATAAAAAAAATACTAAATAATTGTTTAGGGCGAGAATTAGGAAAATAGGTTGAATTCCGTTAACGCTCCCGTTAAATATCCACTAAGCTTTTTAAACGCCATAAATTCAAATATCGACAATTGTTTTCTGATTTTTATTGATTAACTGAATAGTTATTGATCTAGCTAAACATTTTAATCAATGAGTTTGAAATTATTTAGCAGTATTTCTACTCTTTGGTGTCCAAAAAAGCATGGCAATATTTAGCGGGGACGTTAATGGAATAGAACCGGAAAATACAAGATATTTCACAAGAATTCAAAAAGGGACATTGAAACTTTAAATGATACAGGTCATTTTTCTTTTTTACCTAGAAGACACCAATTTTCAAGATTTCAAGCTCACTTACACAGTGAACATTTGAAAAAAAATGCGTTATTAAAAACTGCACAAAAATTTTATATTCGTAATAAAATAAGTTGGATTTCCATTTATTCCATTTCCATTTTCTCAATGGTTTTTACCGGAAATCGTGGTTGAAATTCACCTATAAGGTGAACTCCACCGCACTGATAGCCTGTCAAGTTTGACTTCTGACGTGATGAAAAAGAACAATAAAAATAAAGGAAATGGCTATTACAGCATCCTTCACTAATTTGTTTTCTTTACCGTTCTTGCGGAATGGTTGTAAAAAGCGTTTTCATGAAATAACCTTCATAACCCCACGTCTTCTGCCAACATTTTTAGAACATTCGTGGATCGGCCATCCCCCGTGGATTTTTAGGGTAATGACATGTCGGCTGTACACTTCCTTATTTTCTTTACTTAGCGGAATTTTACTTGGAATTTCTTTTTACTGAAAATGGAGCGAGATAAATATTTATTTCCAAATTGGATTGGTGCTGCTAAGACTTTTTTATCTAGCAAATATAATTAATAGAAAATCCACTTCTATCAAATTATGGGGTTCTTAAGACTTCATTAAAAACTATTTATTAAGCCCATCAACTTAGAAAAACAAAATAATGATAATGATAATAATAATAATAATAATAATAATAATAATAATAATAATAATAATAATAATAATAATAATAATAATAATAATAATAATAATAATAATAATAATAATAATAATAATAATAATAATAATAATAATAATAATAATAATAATAATAATAATAATAATAATAATAATAATAATAATAATAATAATAATAATAATAATAATAATAATAATAATAATAATAATAATAATAATAATAATAATAATAATAATAATAATAATAATAATAATAATAATAATAATAATAATAATAATAATAATAATAATAATAATAATAATAATAATAATAATAATAATAATAATAATAATAATAATAATAATAATAATAATAATAATAATAATAATAATAATAATAATAATAATAATAATAATAATAATAATAATAATAATAATAATAATAATAATAATAATAATAATAATAATAATAATAATAATAATAATAATAATAATAATAATAATAATAATAATAATAATAATAATAATAATAATAATAATAATAATAATAATAATAATAATAATAATAATAATAATAATAATAATAATAATAATAATAATAATAATAATAATAATAATAATAATAATAATAATAATAATAATAATAATAATAATAATAATAATAATAATAATAATAATAATAATAATAATAATAATAATAATAATAATAATAATAATAATAATAATAATAATAATAATAATAATAATAATAATAATAATAATAATAATAATAATAATAATAATAAAATTTATTTACATCAACAATCTTATACAACATTAAAGATAATAAAACAAGAAGTTTAAACTAAATACTTATGGCATTACAATCCCTTACAAGTGCGATTATAAGTCTTAGAATTATACTGAAGATGAAAAAAGTAAAAACAGAATGGTAATGAGGAAGTTGCATGATTTTTTTTTATTTTTTTAATCGATTCCTCTTGCAAAAATAAGCAACTACCCAAAATTTGAGGCCGATCGAGAAATTTTTTGATTGTCAAAAAAATTAACAAAAATCCCCTTTTTAAAAGCGCGCGAAAACGCCAAGAGTTTGGATGTGACGTCATCTTATACTAAACATTGTTGTAAAGCAATGGAGTTGATGGCATTATTGTTGACGTCATCTTATAGTTTAAACAATAAACGTTTTCAGTCACGTGTTTTTTTCTCGTTTTTTAAATTAAAATATTTAATTAACTGTACATTTTTTTGAAAAACTGACTAGATATTTCATTTTACCATACAAAAAACCATACGGAACACATGTTTGTTTTTGAAAATCTGACACATGCAACTTCCTTATTAAATTTAAAAAATTGTGTTACAAAAAAAATAATATGAAATAGGAAAAAACTTTTTTTCACAAACTTTTAAGGACGGATGTACGAAAATACCGTTCAATGCAAAAATAGTTCAGTGAAAACAGTTCAATGAAAAAAATTCATTACATGTGTAAAGCTGTGAGTTTTTTTGTTTTTTGAACGGTTTTCGTCTGACCGTTTTTGATTGAACGGATTTTTCGCGACACCTATAGGGATGGCACATTTTAAAATGTTATATGGTTGATACAAAATTAACCATGAAAAACCGTGATACATACATTGCGTTCAAATCGAAAGATAATACTTATGAAAAAAGAAAAACCCAGAGAAGTTCAATTTTCAATCTTAAATACTTTTAAGGGTGTCGCGAAAAAACCGTTCAAAACAAAAACCGTTCAGACAAAAACCGTTCAAAAAACAAAAAAACTCATAGCTTTACACATGTAATAAATTTATTTGTTTTTTATTGAACGGTTTTTGCATTGAACGGTTTTTTCGTATATCCCTTTTAAGTATCCAAATTGGTACTACTATTTCAGCTCCTTACTTTTTTGTGATTGTAAAAAATTTTTTTTTATTTAAACATGTCCTTAAATTTCACTATGATATTAAAATATCTTCAAATTATGAGTTTTTAAATTATGATATAATATTTTCCTCTAAATATTCTTTTACTAGTCAAAATAACTGGAAAGCCTATTCTAAAAAGATTCATATTCAACACTATAAATATTAAAAACTAATACTATGAACACTCACGTATTAAACATATTAAATTTTGGATACACCAGATCAAAAAAATAAGTTCTTAACTAAAAATAAGTTATTTTAAGAAGGCAGAGAACATAAGCATTTTAAGCATATAACATAAGCACATAAGCAATGTGAATGAACTTGAAACCATTAACTTCCATTATGACGAAAACGTTTCCTATGATATCTATATTTTTTACACTTAAAATAAATTCTTAGAATGCATAGAACATATGGCGTTTGTAGAAAAAAAAGGCGCTTCAATGAGAGTTAACTCGAAAGACTTAACCGTAATAGTTAGATGACGAAAGCTAATAAGATCAAACATATCATTTCATAACAGAATCTTAAGATTTCTTCTTCTATATAAATACCGACACAAGCGTAATACTCGTGGATCAGTAAGCAGTCGCACCGTATACTTTTCCCACGATCTGTTCCCCTTTCCACAAAGCACTCATCTATGAAGGTGAGAAATCAGAGTAGATGAATTGAGATGAGAAATTCTGCGTGAGACTTTCGTCGACACAAATAACAACGGATTTTCGTTGTTCCCGTGTGTTTGCGTCCGAAATCGGAAAGGAAAACCAATTGTGTATGTTTGACAGCGGAGAAAAATGAGGATTTATTGAATTTGGCGTTTGATTTAAGGTGTTTACAGAAATACTGGAGTTATTTTGGTTCTTTTTTTCATTAATCATGAATATTAATCGGTGATAGTTAGCTTAGCGTGACTAAGCTTCACACGCGAGATGGTATTGTTTGACATAGTCGAAAAATGAAAAATGGCTTAATTCAAACAAACACCGATTTGAGATATATCTGTTACCGCTAAAGTTGATAATTAGTTAATCTGAAGAATACCTAGGTAAACTTAAGATTAACTGATTTCTGTCGTTAATGTGCGGATTTTTGAGTTTTTCGCATTTTACCTAGGGAATCTACACTATAACGGCCTCTTGATCGTTAAAGTTCAAAATAGTTTGTTTCGTTCAATACTTTCTGTTAAAATGTTGAGGTGCTTACTGCGCCATGCGCTTACCCCTGCGCAGTTGGGTTTCAATACGTAGTTTGTTGTCATATTTGGTGTTTTGATTTCAAATTTAGAGCGTAGCACTGGTAGTTGTCATGTTGAATGTTAAAACAAAATAATACAAGCAAGTAAGTACTGTAAATTTACATGATTAAGTACAGTATATTACTACTAAAACGGGTATTTTGAAACAATTGTGTTGAAGCTCCGACTTCAGAGTGACAGAGATTTCTTTTAATGAAAGCAAATGTCCCAGCTGTTGAAATATCTTTTCAACAAACTTTAATTCAACAATCGCTGGAACCTGGGCAAGGGTTTAACATTTAAACCACAATTGATACAAATCTCAGTTGGTACTTAAATATTCTATTATTATTGTTTTTATATTCTAGTTTTAAAATTGCTATTTCATTACTATTTTTGTGGGATTTGCGTGTTTTGTGAAATATGAAAAAAGTACCGATCCCCCTTTTTTGATTCGTCATTGTTACTGTTTACCCCCAAAACGAGTTTGGTTATAGTTAGGGCAGGGGGGTTAGGGGGGGCGGCAGCCCCCCCCAACCTCCTTAAACTTTTTATAAAATAAAATAAAATTTTGTACTTTAACGGATCACCCTCGTTAATATGTAAAATAACTGATTACAGGTAGTATGCAGATTAACGAGTGTCTAGTCGGTAGGGTGCAGAATACCTAGGTAATTTCAAGATTACCTAGGTAATCTTAGAAATTGAAAAAAAATTCGCTCTTTAACGGATCACCCTCGTTAATCTGCAAATTACCTAGGTTATCTGTAAATTAACTGATTTCCGGACTTTAACTGTAACATATCTATTATTATTTTGTGGGAAAATTAGTGACCCATACTTTGGTATTCAAAACAGCAAGTAATTACGTACTCAATTCAAAACTTTTCAAATGTTTTTATGAAACTATATGGAAATTTCTACTTAGAACTTGAAATAAATTAAATGCTTTGGGTTAAGAAAATTTTTTTTGGTGTGTCATAAACCGGTATCAAATTATACTGGAGCCAGTATAAATGATACTGAAACCAGTATAAATGATACTGGAACCAGTATAATTTGATACTGGTTTATGAAACACCAGAACAATTTTTCCAATAGGGTTATTTAATTTTTAGTAAGTTAATCAGAGAAAAATGCATTAAAAAAGACTCCATTATACTCTGTTTATTTTGAACTGGCGCTTGAAAATATTTCCTTCCCCCACCACCGATCGGTAACCATAGCAACTATCCTAGTCAAAGTGATGAAGAAGGCTTACTATTGGCTGCTCGATGAGCGTAACTATGGTTACGTTTCTAGCGTGGGGGAAAGCACTATTTCTCAAGCGCCAATTTTAAATGAATAGAGTATAATATGTTTGATATTTTAAAAAAGGATAGAACGATAAAACTTCAAAAGATGGGAAGCATAGAATATTTTTTTAAATAGTTTTCAGCAGACATCACTTAAAAATATATTTCCATTGACCCCAAATTGTTTTGTTTCGGGGATTTATTTAAATCACGATTTATTTCAGTGAAGTATTCGTTTGTTATTCGCAGGGTGAAGAGTTGAATTAAATGTTTGAATAAATTGACAATATGACTTTATGGGGATGTACGAAAAATTCGGTCAATGCAAAAATCGGTCAGCAAAAACCGTTCAATAAAAAACAAATTTATTACATGTGTAAAGTTATCAGTTTTTTTTACCGGTTTTTGCATTGACCGGAATTTTTGCGACACCCTTTTGGTACCCCAAAAGAACTTCAATTTAATGATTTTGTGTAAGGTTATAATTCCTGGCTTTTTTCTTCATCCAACTTATAAGTGTTTCGCTAATGATAAAAGGTCTATTATTATTGCTGGTGATGCGAAAAAAAAATTGTTTACATTAATAAACTGTAAACATTTTATTTAGTTTGACATCCAATTATTTACATTTGCGTCGAAAACGTAATGGAAAAACTATTATTTAATGGAAAATGGAAAAGCATTATTTTATTACTTTGGGATTTCAATTAAATTAATTTATTCGTCAGTTTAAACGGATTTTACAACTTTTATTCAGTTGAATTTTCATAAGTTTGAAAAAGGAAATAAATCTAACAACTTAACATTAACTTTAATGGAATTACAAAGGTTCGGAAGTTCCAGTAAAATTTACAGAATATAATAATACATAAATAATAATAATGTTGTTGTTGCCAATCTCCGGTGTTTAGCAACGCTAAACCAAGTCTATGAAACCCATCACTCTCAAAAAATCCAAAACCATAATAGGGTCCGTCGAAAGATCAAGTCTGGAAAGTCCCAGACAGTCCAGAATATGGTCGGGAGTGGCCTGATGCCCGGCACACTTCACACAGGCAGGAAAAGTCTTTTTTCCATTGGAATAGGACAAAGATTTCAAGTGTCCACTGACAAGCCTGGTGATGATCGTCTGTTCTCGTCTTCCACACTTGAGTGCCAATGCACCTCCCGGGCACTTCGCCTGGTAAAAATGATGAACAGGGGGGACAGTCCAAGATTCCCTAGCATCTCTTTTAGCTTTTGAAAATAGCTCCAAATAAGTCAGAGAATATGTGTCCAACGGCTCACCAGCCCCCTTTTTAGCCAAAAAATCTGCTGTTTCGTTCCCTTGAACATCAACATGGGATGGAATCCACTGGAAGTGCACATCACGAAAGGATGAAAGAAGCTCCAGTTTGTCAAGGATTGCCAAACCAGTGCCATCACCCACTTTGTGCCAATTGGAAAGATGTTGGATGGAACTTTGGCTGTCTGACAGAATCCAAATGGCAGATGAGCCGGGAAACGACAGGATTGATCCGAGCCCCTCATCAATAGCAATTAGCTCGCTCCTAAAAACCGAGCAACAGTCTGGATTTCTCCTACACAATTTTGTTGTACGTCCCTGGGATAAAATATAAACTCCACTACCAGAGCAGTTACTTTCATTCTTACTACCATCTGTATACATTATAATAGAGTCCTCTGGGATGTTGTTTATCACTTCAAGGGCCAATTGTTTCAGATAAGCAGGGGCATCTGTTTTCTTGCTCACCTGGGAAGGAAGATCAGTGTGGAAGTAGACTCCATTTAAACCAATAGAGGGATCAACTCTCTGTATCAAACTGTGCTGTACGACATTTTTGGGGATCAAATTTTCTGAGTCAGCCAAGCTAAAAGGGCTATTTTTCTTTAATCTTTTATTGTTGGTCCATCCCATCAGGAACTCAGACGTTCGATTTTGGGTCCCATAGCTGGTGAGTTTTGAGAAGTATTTCACCAAACTAGTTTTTCTCCTGAGACTGAGAGGTTGCAGATCGGCCTCATATAAAACTATCTCATTTGGGCAACTATTTCGAAGTCCTGTTATTATACATAATGTACTGAATTTACAGAATATATCTATACAGAAAAAAATTATTACTCTTGCTTTAATTTGGTTTTTCGGGCCCAGTTTTGAAAAAGTTTATGACTTCTCCATAATTCCACTTACGAAAAAATTCGCAAAGGATCAAACGTTCTTCAAAAAACATTTAAAAAACAAAATAACCCTATTTCTTGTTATCAACTCGTTTTTTGTCGGGTACAAAACCAACAACAAACGATGATCAAGTTTTAATCACTTTAAGCCATCTGCCCTCCTTTTGATGGCATTTGGTAATTCAAAACTAGATAGACCTAAAAACTGTTTGGAATGCACAAATGACAGGTAGGCAGGTAGGTATACTTATGTTGGGAGGAATATTCTTTTTTTCAAAGTAAACACACTATAAGCAAGGAAGTTTTAAAAGATAAGTTGTTAAATGCCGTATTTGCATCTTTGTTTCAGTTCACATTATTACCCAGTTTTTACGTTAACTACACCTATAATACACGTGAAACATCTGCCGATCTCGCAAACTCTACTTATATCTCATTCAAATCTAGTTTATCCATTCATCCATCAAAAATAAGTCCGGACCTCACCGAGTTCACATCCCCATCATCAAATGGCGTGACACTCATCATCTACCCAAAAGATTCCAAATAACAGCTAATGACATCTCAGCATCGCATGTGAACATTTGACTGTGCCACCGATTCCCCCCAAAACCCATCTCATCAGTACATTATTCTGCCTCCTCCTCTAACCAAAACGAGATTTTTCTATATACTGCGAGAACTTAACGATTAAGTATCAAAGTGGTCCATCGGGTATTACGTGGTGTTGTCCATTCGCTTTGTAAACTGCAGTCCTATTGTTCTAGTGGCGTTACGGATGTCCGATCGTATCGTCCGAATAAGAGAGAAATTGGTGCTTTATCTTCAAGTGAGAATGACCAGCAATCCGAGTGACCCGTTTCAAAGCCGATATTAGTTTTTATGCTCTACTCTTGGAAGAAATCCTTCGATATAATATTTTAAAGTTGGAAGATATTTTCATAGTGATCAAGTTGTTAACTTTTAGTTTTCCCTTCACTTATAAAAGGATTTTCTCCATGCATTTAGGTTAACGTTAAGTAATTACAAATGTTAGACTTTTTTAAAATTTAAATTCAGGCTGGTACAAAAAGACAATCATACATTAAAATAATTTTGTCCTGATTTTGCCTCTAAACTATTAAGATGTCCGAGTAAATTTCTATTATATACAGAAAACAAACATATTTAGTACTGGCAAAATTTGTATTACATTTTAAATATATTATCTTAAAATTTCGAATCCCCCATTGTTTCTATAGAGAAAATGTCCGTTTTAAACAAAGTGACAAAAAGTTGGGAACAGTTCACATTCATGGTAGACAGTTCTTTCAAATTATTCTATTACTTAAATACTAAAAACAAGAAACATTGTGGCAATGGCGATTCTGATACAGAAGCGAGTTGATTATAATTTTAAGTATCTTATTTAACTTTTTTCTCAAACTCACTGGATTTAATCCCCGGATTTTAGTTTAAGATTATTCAAGAAACAGATAACTCCAAATAAATTATGCTATTTTCATTTCATTTGTTGACACATTTTCAAAGCCCTAAGACTGTCACCAATCTAGTAAATATTTCAAAGCAAGGAAGGTTCCTTTCTTATTAACATTCATAAATTTCACGTAAAGCACAAAATCTGGATCATCACCGCAAGTTTTGTCTTCCAACTCATGTTTCTCAATTCATACGCATAAATATGCATAAGATGCAAAAAAGGATACTAAAACCCCCAACAAAAATGCACGTGTGACACTATGCAGTTACCTACTGACCTTCAAGCTTCCCAGTGAGAGCATCGGAAATCGATGACCCAAATTTCCTTCTCTTTCACTTAAAACAGCAGAAATGCCACGGAGAAAAAATAGAGCGCAGAAATTATACTCAATGGTCCCGAAGAAAAACTCATCAGATAGCAATATGCGTATTCACTACCTATAATTCCATGTCCTTTTCCATACGGATGGCCGTTCTCCACATTAGAGTTCAAACAATTACCGTCCCAAAAATCGCCAAACCGTTTTCACGCCTGAACACCGAGAAGTTCGGGAGATCCAGAAAAAGTAGAAAAAAGTCGTCAACGAACCTACTTAGGTCGCAAACAACATTGGAAGTCGTCGCGATGCCAAATACTGGGAGATTTTAAAGCAAGTAGAACATGAAGTTCTCACTATCACTTTAATTCGCTTTGTTTATAGAAGTCGAATTAAAAACGGCTTATTATGTTTTTGTTGAGCAATTCGTATGAAAAAAGATTTGATGCAAGTAGGTTTTGGAAGAAAAATGGCATAGATGGATGGTTTATGCCTGGAAGCATTTTTATTGGGTTTTAATGATTATGAAATTTCGGAAGGGTTTGAGAGAGTTTTCTTTTCATATTCAAAAATATTCTCATGCTTGATTAAAAAAACAAAAAGAGCAATAATCAACTAACTATTATTGGATGAGAAATATCTTGCAACTCGTACTCTGTGATCTCTGTGTTCGTAGAAACTTTTAATGCGTACTCCTTATCAAAATATTTATAGTATTGAGATTATTGAGATAATTGAATTCTATTAATAAAAGGCAACATCTAAATAATATAACATTTATTTTAAAAATACAGTTAGTAATGTAAAGTATTTAGTATTAAAATTAAACTATGCTAAACTATGAAACAAAATTTTAATGCTGGGAATATAAATTTGTTTGAGGAAACTTGTGAAACTTTTGACTTTTTTTCCGAAATTCTGTTTCATATAATTTAATATTATAATTTATCAGTGTTTTTCTTAATAGTGCAGTTGAAATTATTTATAAGCTTCAGATGCAGACAGAAAGAAAGTTTCACCAAAATAACTTCCAAGTTTAGTACTTTTTACTTTTACTCTGTTATGTCTCATTTGATGAAGTTGGTTTTTATAACAACTTAATTTCACACAAAGTTTGGAATTCGAAATCAAAATTTCATAGTACCGGCTCCATCCTTAGGAAAAATTTTTACACACTAAATATATTCTTTTAAAAGTTTCCGTTACTTTTATACCAATTCAATAACATCAGAAAGGGTAATTATTTTCAACCAAGTAAAACCGACTTCTCTCAAGACGATTAGCTTTTAACATAGCAAGTAGCTTGTTTTTGTGACACTGATTTTAAACAATTACCTAACTGTGTGTGCGACATCATAAGTTGATTATCAACTAATAGGATAAGTCAGGGTGACTTTCGCTGTTAAATCATCCAACTGTGGTATAATGATGTAGCTTTCCTGTTTCGGATTGACACTAATTTTCATTCAAACTACAAAAGAGAAGAAAAGTAGAACACCAATGAAAGATATGATATTTATTTCATCTCCATCAGCAGTATCTTTTTAGTTTTTATTAGTTTTGAGGGATGAAATAGGTATTATTCTACTTTCAATAAAAGATAATTCTTAAAACCCTGTTTCTTTGTTTTAATTTATAAGTTTTGAGCTCGATGAAAATTGAGGAACGTTAACAAATGCAAATGAATTGAATATTTTTTGGACTTCTAAAAACCATTCTTCACACATTATAAACGTTGAGGAAATTTCTATAAAATGAGAACAAATATATTATTAGCTAACACATTTAAATAAAATTTTTCTCTAACAAGTAGCGAGATACTTTTTTTATTAGAAACACAAGTAATATCCATCAATGTGAGTAGGGTAACCGGTTAAACGGTCTGAAGGGAGCTCAAAAAATATAAATTTGGTTCCTTCCGCATCAGAAGCTTTAAAATTTAACCACAAACGAAATTTAACAACAAAACTATAATAATCTAAAAACAAAAAATAATTTATCAGATTTACTTTGTTTTAGCTTTAACTATCATTTGTAATGAACTACAGTCCTATTTAAATTTCTGAAGTTACAGCATAACCAATATGCATTTTGATCAATCCCACAATAATTCATCTTTGCCTCTAACAACACTAGATAAGTTTTCACTTTACCCTAGAAATTTGAATACATAATGAATCCTTTTACACAAATCCATGGACACATGCGTCTCATCCTCACTTCGTGACAAAGTTAAACACCTCCGGGCAGATCATTCTGAGATAAAACTTGTGTCTGTACTCCGAAAGGCGATCTCATTCTTGTCAAGACATACAAGTCCATTGTCACAATCTTCCGGACCCAATAAAACGGAATACCAGCTACTAGTAAAAAGAACACAATCTCCTGATCACGAACTGAAGCCTTCAGGAAAACACAAAAGCAACACCCACCTGGGTGATTTCACGAGACAACAGGATTATCAAAGGTGAAGAGCAGCCAACGCGATACTACATGCACATGTGTTGGTCTCAGTCGGGCAGTCTCAAAGGAATAGAATAGTATACACTGTGAGAAATGACAGTTTCAAATTTGAGTAAATCGATGTTCTCATTTTAGTATGAAACTTTTTGGTTCAAATATGAAGGACCAATGCTTTCTATTTTGAAACACCAGACATACTCAGTTTCAAACAATTTAATAGTCACCACTCAAATTATGCTTATTTTAATTTATATTTGAAAATTCAGATATTGCACGTTATCAAGTTTGAGTTAATTTGGATCGGAGCCTGTTTGTGTGCGTGACATACTCAGAGATTGAGTAATTTTATTCATTCTACATTTGAGTAATTTTTACTCATTTTTGAGACTGTCGTTTTAAGAGTGCAGTATTTGAGAAACGCGTATCGCAATAGCTGGATACAGACAATAAAATGGTCGTATCTAGAAATTTATAATCGCAATAAAAACTTAAAAGAAATGCCTTTGAATTGATTGTGTTTAGTTAGAGAGAGGCGTATAATTATTGTAAACAAACCATTATTTAATCCATCAAAATATCTCTAAAAAATAAATCTATTTTTAATTAGAAATCTTACAAAGCTTTTAATTTCTGTCTCAACAGGAGAGAAATGTAAATTGATGTTACTTAATAATTACAGCTCGTTGAGATCATCTTTGGTCAATTACCTCGACACTTTTCCTAAAAAACGATGACTTTTGTCGATACGAACGTGACGCAAATAAATACGTATATAAGTATAAATAATGCAAGATCAAAATTTCAGTTAAGATGATTTACGCATTTTAGATTTCAAAATCAAATAGTACTCCAAATGAACCACGTGGATCGAGAAAATCATAAAGAAATGGACCATAATATAAAACTATAAAATATTAAAAAAAACAAAATCCTAATTACATTCATTGAACTCTATGGAAATATATACTACATGTTACGGGCAATATGATAAATCGAGCATTAATAATAATGCCCGAAGTGGAGGAGGGCAATGTGATAAATTCAATGGCATTCATCACTTTGCCCGCTTCCAACTCCAAGTTCTTACCATTTCAAATTGGCAGAACACACATACTTCAACCCTTTTTAGTGCGGCAAGCTGATTAAAAAAGCGTTTAAGCTACAGGGTAGAATCCGGAAGCATTTCAGTGGCAGAAAGTAATTACATACTTCAGCTTCAACATACAACAGATACTACATACTTCAATGCCAATCCCTGTTACTAAAAACGCAACGATTCCGTCATCTGAACCACACCTGTATACTTTTTAACTATAATAAGGAATGTTGCGGAAAAGCCCCGAGAGAAGGAAGAATGAATGTGATAGGAATGTGGGTCTGGGCCTTTGGGAGATGGGTCAAAGTCCCGCACTCCCTCGCTGCTGATGACCCAGAGTCGCATATAAAAACAACTTTTGGTTGCGTAATCTTCCCAGCGAATTCGAAAAATTTCCATGTGCTAACGAGGGAAAAGATCGTGTCATCACGTTTAGGGGCGAGAACTACTGTGTAAAGGTTGAATTTTAAAAAAGAAGGAAGTTGTGAAGGGATGGGTAGGAAATAGTATGGATTTAGGTGAAAAAAGTGTCATGCATGGGGTTCAGAGTAAAACTATGTTCTTCAGTTAGTATTTTTGTTAAATGAATGTTGATTATGTTCGAGTACATTACATTTTAACGCATTTTTATAGACTACTTTTTTTCTTGATTTTGCTTGCCTGTTTAACCTTTTTTCGTGGAAAAATAAATAAAAACCTTTACTATACTAGACAGCAACTTACGTTGAACCTACTACGCCACTAACATACAAAGTAGTCCCCATTGCGGTGTCTGAATTTCGAGTGAAACAAAGAACGTCAATTTTAAGATATGATTATTTCGTTTAACCCATGTATAAATAGTCTTTTTTATCACATTTCTCGTATAGAATTCCCTCCTATCAACCCAACAGGATTTGTGTTTACTCACTTTCTCCTTCCGTGTAGTCACCAGGAAACGTTGCTGTGAAATATATCTCCATTGCTCTTTCGGTTCGTATTCTGGGTTTTTGTTGCACTGAATTTCAACTTTTCTTTGGTTCATTTTTTTGGATGTTCAAGGGCAGTTTTCATTGATAAGAAAACACGGTCGCGACACACTATACTTATAGCTTAGATACAGGAAACCATGAGTTAATCCGTCCTATCTGTTTTGGTTCGTAGGGCCGAATTCAAGCTTCAATGAAGTTTTGAAATAATCAAAGACAAATAAAAAAAGTTAAATATCTATGATTCTTTTCTTGAGCAAACTATTAATGACATAGAGTAAAAAAATTAAACTCAAAAAATTTAGATTTAATGAAATGATAAATTGCTATACAATATAATAAGATGTCGATATATTCTAAAAACAAAGCTGTAAAATGTAAACTTTGGTGATGTATACAAATAAATTGGTTTATCTTTGAAACAACAAACGTTCAATTAACTATCTTCTTTTTAGATTCCTCCCTTTTAAAGTTCGATCCAATTACGAAGCAAATGAATTCATAAATTAGATCATCGCCTTAAAAGAGCATCTATCGACTTTGTTCTAGTTAAATGTAAGCTCGTCTATTTAATCTAAAACCTTTATAATTATATATCCACCCTAAACATCCTAAAGCAAAAACTTTGTAACATGAAAATTCCATTGCATTTTATAACATACAGAATTCTGGTGTAAGCCACACCAAATACAGCAACAGGTAATACAAACCACCTATCCATTTATCAATAAAAAGAATTGCCGGGTGCCCCCCATGCTTCAATTAATCATTTCTTTCAAATTGGTTCCAATTTAATTACAGTAGAGAATAATACCGCTTTTAAGGTAGTTCTCCTCTCTTTAACAGCATTGTTACAGCAGAGATGCCGAAGAATGAGGTGTGGTAAGAGGAAAATCACTCTTTCATCTTTTTTTATGATCTCAAAAACTCCTTCTCAGTAATTTAACAACATGTCAGCTTTCATTAACTCGACTCAGATGGCGTGTTTATTCAAGGTGTTTGTTTATGACTTGATAGATAATCGCTAATATCGGTAAAACATCCGAATTAATGGGCAATTGTTATCGGTGAGATATTTTTTTACTGGCTTACGGAAAATACGGGTTTGTTTTTAATGAGGTACTATAATGGATAAAAATGTAAACTCTTGCAATTAGCAATAAAAAGTAGATAAATTTATATGGAAAGCTATAGCGTGAAAACGTACATGCAGCTTTTATGAAAAACACGTCCGAGTCCGTATGTTAGGGTTTATTTATTTCACGTAGTTTCTAGATGCTATACTTAAATACATAATAGTCGATATTCATCTGAACAGTAGTTTCCAATTCCAAAACCATTTTAACTAACTTTTATGCTTTAGAAGACACTCTTGAATATAGAAATCTTGTTTATTGAAATATTTTAACTTGAAAATTATGCTTCACATTTTAATAATGAGGATTAATGTGTGCGTCTTATCGATATTTTTTACAGTATCGATTTTTGTAGATTTAAATGATGTAACTTCTTAAAAGAAGTTCATTACTTGCATACCAAACAAGGACTTTCCCGCTTAAATTCCTCTTCTTGTTAGTCATACCGTTTTACAACCTAATTTTTATGATGAGGAAGTACAGGACAGTTATCGTCACCGGATTTCTTCAAAAGTGTGTACAATTGAAAGTTTTCCCTGTCCTTTTTTCTGAGGGGTGATGAAACTCGGATGCAAGAATAAGTGAAAATTCCAAGTTCCGGGCTGTTATGTTCAACCCACAATTGCGGATTTGGTCCAATTTCGGTGTATGCGTCGTAAGCTTCATTACCTAACTTTCGCTACCAGTCGTCACACGGGTTTTTTTCATCTTCCCATACCTTCGCGCGTAACTCTTGAGATCCGTTTGACCTGGAAATGATCGCCCAGCAAAGTATTTGAAGTTCTGTTATTTTTTGATAGGGTATGAATCAACGTCGCCTGTTATAAATTTTGAAGTTGTATCTTTAATACTATCAGAGTAACGCCTTTAAACCAATGCATTGAGAGGATTAATAAAAGGGAAAAGAAATATTCGGCAAAAAGGTGTGTGCATGGAAGAGTCGTTAAATTTACGACTATCCCTTCAATAAATGCCAGTCACGACAATGCACGTTTCGATAACTTTGCTAATTAAGTCATAAAGGTGTATTTTTATTAAAGTGTTGGGATTTTAAAGTGTAATAAACATAATTTGAAACTGCTGTAAGTGTATTCATTAGTTAACTAGTTTCTATTTCCTTATTTAGTATCTCTGAAAAAAGTACTACTTCGTGTTTTGTAGAATGGTTTTAAGTGACTATACTTGAATGAAAGCGATTTGGGCACTGGAAGAAAACCAATTCTTTTACGGTAATAATCTGGGCGCTTTTTCGTAAGCTCTAATTTTGGCAAACGGGATTTTGAGAGGTAAAACCTCTTAAATGTGCTAGATTATTTTTGCAGCCGAAATTGCAGAGGAACAATGTGTGGTATCTGTTTAAGAAAATACAGTACAGGACGCTTTTGGCAAGAGAGGTTCTTATTAATGTAAATTAAATGACATTTTGAGATAGAAAACGACATTAAGTAAAACAAAATTCACTATACAATTTGCATAAGCTTCAGTGTAAGTAAATTGCCATGAACTACTTATCATTATACGTATAGTGGTTCTTACTAATATCAAAATAGATAAAATTGTTAAGTTTCTAAGAAACACTATTCGAAAATCAGTAGTGACACAATTCAAAGGTTTTTTGAGTTTTCCAGTATTGTTGAAAAAATATTTAATAAGCAACACTCATACAACGTTATGGAAGTATTATACCATAAGCATCTAGAAAAGTTATTTTAACTTATACTGAAAGTTATACAAATTGCCTTCTTGATATCTTAAATAACAACATATTTATCAACTAATATACACCTGTCATTATTCAAATTTAAAAAAACATATTTATCTCATTGTGTTAACAAGTAGGACACACGTGATGTTCTCAACATATATTCACCCATCCTAGTGACCTTCCGGAGCATCAACTTTTTCCATCCGTCTTAACAATTCACGATCAATTTACCGGCAAAGAAATACAAACAAAGGACCAACCCCATACAAAGATCTATACTCCAATTATATAAAACTGGAATACCATTCAAATTTACAAGGCATATCAATCGCCTCATTCACATTGGAATTCAGGCCGATGCTGGTCAGATTTCTCTATCTGGGAAACTTTCTATCACCACCACTAAACATGTTTCGGCTCAATTCAATATAAGTTGTTGCCGTTCCGGATAAAATCAGTTACGAAAATTAAATGTATTGTCAGAAGCCCGAATCCTATTGTTAAAAAGGGGATGTACCGCCGTGTTATGCTTGTCGAAAATATTCCCAAGCATTAGGAACCGATTTGTCAGGATCGCGAAGACAATGTAAAATGGAATACCCGAGTATTCGATCTGCTGGGGAGTATGAATTTGTAGGGACATGGTCATTTTTCACGGTCCTGCGGTTTTCCCGATGTTTTCTAATTAGATGCAAAATGTAGGATGGCGGTACTGTCTGTTTGTTATGCTGATGAGATGAGAATACTTTCCGAGAGTAATTTTAATGATTTATTTGTGTAGCGAAATTAGAACAAATATTTTTGTATTGAGGATGAGAAAAATGTAACGACACGATTGAAATTTCAATTGATGGACAAGTTGCGTTGACAATATAATACCAGATACTTACTGTTGTTTCTTTTGATGTCTTTATAATATTTATGTGATTTAATATTTTTCTAATGACCGTCATCGGTTGTACATTAGGAACAAAATGAAAAAACCCTGAGCAGAATTTAAATATCCTCATGGGTTCATTCAATTTACTATAGGGATGGAACTTCACAAATGATATGGAAGTCTTGGATTGCCCGTCTGAAAGTATACGTTTCTTAAAGCAGAATCTAAATAAAAATATATGGGACAGAGGGGTGGAGTGAAACACACCAAACCTTTGGTCTGAAAGAGATTTTTTTTTCAGAATTTATTTCAATTTGTAGTTTCTGTCTCTTGAAGTTTACACTCTTAAAATGACAGTCTCAAAACTGAGTAAAAAAGTACTTAAACTGGCTCTGATCCAAATGTACTCAAATTTGAAAACATGAATACTCATTTCTGAAAATGTGCATACTCAAAAATGAAACATCTTGAGCCTGAACTCAAAAATGAGCTCATGATGTTTCATTTTTGAGTATGCACATTTTCAGAAATGAATTCATCACTTGAACTAAGTCTACCAAGAGTAAATGCACCCTAACTCAAAAAAATTATTTTCACCTGCTTTAACTGATAAGAAAACTACAGAAGAAAAAACAGCATTAGTTCCGAACCCAGACAATTCAGAGGCGAGCATGGCTAGATGTCTAGTTCTCCTTACACTAGGACTAAAATGCCCCTCAGAATTACTTATATTACTTTACTTATTTTCCCCAGACCCAATACATCAAAAGATGGCTTAAGTCTCTTTCATTGCCTAGTTCTCTAATTCCAACGAGCAGATAATGACTAAGATACAACCTAATGGAATAATCATTTCACAGTCTAACTCACTTAGCGTTAAGATAATGAATTTTTTACATAAGATGACCATGTGAATATATATATATATATACATAGATGTGGTCCAAAGGAAGAAACGCCGGCGGTATATAAGTACCGTGATCGAGTTCTTTTCTTTTTCCCTTCCATCTCAACACTCAATTACGTGGTCTAGTCCACATAGCCGAGGATAGAGGGAAGCCGAACAGGTGCGATGTGACCTCTTTCCTCAGACTCGAATGGGAAACGTCAAAAGATGAGTTCAGAAACGTCTTCCTTGACATCAAAGAGGTGCACTTGGTCGGAAGGGGGAAATTGCGAAGATCATCAAGTTCACGTTCTTTTCAGGGGTAACTTGATGGTGCCGAGTCTAGGATGATGATGGTGATGAATTCTCCAGATGTGCATAAAGTAAAGAAGTGTTCGGATTGCGGAGATGAATTAAATTTGGGCATTCTCTCAATATTGTTTTAGAAAATGTTGTTTATAATATCTAAGGTCACCAGGCATAGCTAAAATGATTTCACGATCAGATATTACATTTTTGTATTCAAGTTCAAAAGTGTACATTTTCAATAATGCGTGTTATTTAAGAGCAGAAAAAAATCCTAATTATAATATGTGTAGAAATTTTACTCCATTTTAATTTTTTAAGAGCGTGAAACAACGAAAGGGCAAGTTTAAGTTAATTTTCTTTGAATGTGAGAAAACATTAGAATATTTCAAATTAGATAAAATTTTGCTTTAAAACGAGAACTGATCCAATAGAAAGAGATCAATTTAGAATATACATTAACAAATTTTTCAAAAAAAAATTTAGAAATTTCAGTAAAAAACTATTTAGAATTGTACAAACACCCGTGACATTAGATTAGTCTTCAGGAAAATGGTAAATATAATTTATAATAATATTTCAATATAATCATAATTGATCAATATAATCATTGATATAATATTTATATCAATATTTTATATATAATATTTCAATTCTTTTTCAAATTTATACGTGCTTCATATCTATTACGCAAGTATACAAATGCTAACATTATATTTAAAAAAAAGAACAGTTACGTTTCTCATATTTCTCCCCTTCATCAGCCTTTCATTGCATATATTTTTCTCTTTTTTTAAATCACTATCAATAGAACAAATATATACCTTTAATTTACAAATTGTTTGTAGTACATTGATTTAATAATTTTAGTCACTACACTTTAAAAAGAATTCACTGAAATTCTTAACCTTGACAGCAACAAGCGAGCTCTCTGATACCGTCGTATCCTAAGTGATCGAAGTGGATCCTTGCCTCTTATTTAAACGGCTCAGCGAAGCGACAAACAGAGTTTTAGAAACATAGTAGTTAAAAACAATTGAGCGAACACAACGGAACAGCATTATCTGCATGCCTCAGAGCGTTTCTTCGAGAAAACTGTCTTTGTTCAAGCTTCAGAAAACCACCCGAAACCGTTATGGTTTCGGTTACAGACACTGTGTGCCTAACTGAATACAATTACTATGGGCATTACACGTATTGGAAGATGTTTCTCTGGAAAGGTAACATGCTCTTCATGAATATGAATGAACAGTAAATATCAGTGTGTGCATGTTTCAGTTATTATTTATTTTACATTCACGTTTCTTAAATTGAATTATTATGCATAAGGTAGTTTTCGTAGAAATGCTATCAGGCTAAGCAATTTAAGCAAGCATATTTTATGGTTTAGAAAAAAGAAGGATGTTCAAATTATCACAGGGGATTATGCTGAAAACAATAAATTGGAGGTATATAGATGTCAGTTATTTAGATGTTACCAAATTAATTCCATAACACCATCAGATGTTACCATCTATAAAATATGTATTAAAACTATAATGTAGTCACATAATGTAGAAGTATCTATGATTTGAAAACTTGAGAGTATGGAAGAGAAAAATTTGGAACATTAACATACTAATATTTATATTAACAACATAAACATTATAAGAATTAAAAAAACCAAGGTTCTAAAAAGCATGAAATTTCGTGACACTGAAATAGGAAGGGTGGATAATTGTTTATCTATTACTTATGATAAGGAAAATTACTTTTGAACTCTGATTATAAAGGAATATATTTCGAGTTTCTTAAGCAATTATGAAGTAATTCTATATTCATTTTAGTAATGAAATTTTTTCAATTTCTAAAGTCAAGGGTTAAAGTTCAATTTATGCTTTCTTAAAGCGACAAAATCAAGTAAAAAAATTACCTTATAAATAAATTACTTGTATCATTTAAAAAATGGTATATGTGAATGTTTCCTTTCTTATGGGCGAAAAATTCGGTTAGACTATAAACAGACATAAACCCTAAAAAGAAATCTCCAGAAACAGTACCTAACAATAAAAGAAATTACTAAAAAATCAATCGAGCACAACTTCCGAATAGGTCGATAGAGCATTTGCGATACACAATTTATCTTGAAACCTAAGTCATAAGTGTTACTCAACACCAGCCTTGAAAAGAGGGAGATAACGAAACTAAGGTCGCAACAGCCCCACATCCAAAAGGATTGGTAACAAGCAAGAGGCGAATTAAAGGGAAAATGACCCAGCGGAAAACGAAGGGAAGATTCAACCAAGAAAAACAAGAAAGGGATACTGACGGTTAAAGAGATCACGGCGAGAAAAAAAAATGTCTAGTCCAGTTTAGATTGAAGAACGAGTGACATGCCTCCTTATGCCCACCGAAAATAGGTCTCTCTTCGAAGAAAAACAGTCATCCAGCTAGCTAATAACTCTTTTTGAGAGAGTGAGATGGCATGAGAAGAACAGGTTCTCCCAATCGAGTCTGACTAATTTGAAACCACCAAGTTCATTTGGGAAAAAGAGATAAAGTTCACACGGTTTTCAATTAAATATGTTCATCCATCTGTAAATATAGCATTCCGTGAAGTTTTGGAAAGTTTTATGGGTTTTATGGCATCAGAGAATGGGAGGATTGTTCCAGGCTGAGGTTGGTTGGTGTAATATCCAATTTGAAATGATATGCTGCGTTAAATCTTAAGTGTTTCTAAAGATAGGAAAAGTTAGTGTGGATATATCTGAAGTAGTTGGCATTGTAAACGGACGTTTGAGATGGGATAACCGCTTCTATTTATGGAAACATATCCAAATTTGAGAAGGAGGGATGTATCTAAGGATAAGAATAAGAGCAGATTGAGAAGCGGATTCTCCTGTGTTCTCTCAAAATTAGCTATTGAAGAAGACAACGAAGTTTAAAAGAGTAATTAGTCAAAGATGAGACGAAAATTAGGCAAAAATTACAAAATAAATTAGTCATGAAGAGTAGTTAGTCAAAAGAGTTCCTTATGGAAACTTGGGAGAATAGGAAGTAGTTAAAGGAGGTTTACTGTTTTCTTATTTCATGGGGGGTATGTTTTATATGAACAGTTTGAAAATAATTTGTATTTTTCAGGATAACTATTACTAAAACCAAATTTAAATAACGTAAACTAGACATTGTAATAAAATTTAAACAAGACATGGAAAGAGGAAGAGTGAGAAAAACCTTTGAATGAAAGTTTCTTTTATGATTTGACTTTTTAGTAATATTTTCCACGTTTTCTCAAAATGTCTAATTAATGAAACACAATTTGATGTGTATTTCTTCAGATTATTTCGATATCATTTACGATACATAAAAGATCTTATAATTGATTAAATAGTTCAGCCAATTTATGGAATAAATCGGCGAATACCGTTTTACAATTGATTTTCATTTGTCTGGAGCATCCATTCAAAGCGGACATAGATTCATAAAAAAGACGACCGAATTAAGGAATTGCCAACGCACACCCTCCTACGGGTTCTGAGAGGAATCTGTCGTCAACAATAAATAAAAATTCGCATTCTATATTCTGCAACTAGTAATTACGCCAACTGGAGAAAATGTTTTTAAATTGGAAAGCCGGACATTGGATTCGACTCATCTCTCTTTTTGGGGTTTGAATGGAAAATTCCCGATTCCTATCTCATTAGATTTAAACAGGTTATGACTGATAGCTAATAAGATAGCCATAAGATCCAGTGATATCATTGCAAACGGGAAAACTCGTGTGACGTACAAGAGAAATAATATTGATGATTCGCTATTATTTCTAACATGTTTTTTAATAATTTTTTTATAATTTATATAAATTATAAGCTCTATTAAAATGGTTATTATGGGTCTTAAAATATGGGAATTGAGAAATAAGAACCCGAAAACACAACATTACAAAAAATGTGCACAATCTTTATCCAATTAAAGTAGTCACTAATAGTTGACAATCTTTCAAAAAAAAAATTATGAACCACGACATAGAAATATCTTGAAATGTGAGTCTGTATAAACGAGTGATTTTCTATGTTATTCGGAATAACAATTAACCACACCAACAAGAAAAACGGCACTATCTTTAAAAAGTGCTTAAAAAATAATTTAAAATGTAAGTATTATTAATGTATAAGTAAGTTTAAAATGTAAGTATTTATTTATTTAAATGAAAATAATTTCATCAATTTGAAGCAAAATAAAATATTTTGTTCCAAGTTTAAACTATTTTTGATCATTTTATCTAAGTATGGTATCAAAAATCACAAAGAAGGTAATATCCGTAGGGAACTTCTAGAGAACGTAAGTATTTTATTGAATTGAGAAAAGTAGGCCATCTTTCTATAAGCAATATCTGCCCAAAGTAGTAAGGAAGATTAATATCGTAGGGTCACCAGAAATGAAAACCGCTTCCAACTGGTTCAGTCCTTTCTGCCCGGTGGAAGTATTGTATTTGGAAAAATAAGATGTCAAAAAACCAGTTTTTTTAACATGGAGAAACGCGGGTATTATAAGAATTGTGTTGAAGAATAGAGCTACATCATGTTGAATTCGAGCAAATAATACATTTCTTCATGACATATTTCGGAAATTGAAAAAAGAACCTGGATAGGTACAAATCCTTTTTTGACGGATAAAAAACTTCTAAATTGAAAAGTGCGTATAGTGCTAAAATATTACTTTTACTAGTTTCTTAAATGAAAATCACGTTGAGGAAGTTTTAATTGTATAGTCTTGTCACAGATAATTAAATTTTATGTAATAACACCAAAAGCAAACTAAAATAATTAACTTAAAAACAATATTTTAAAAGAAATCTATTGTTACATTAAAATTTTTTAACTCTAAAGTTTAACGACATCATAATTTTTAAACAAAGATAATGTAAATGTAACTTTATTAATTTTTGGAACAAGAAAACTTCACACATTCAATCACAACTGTTTTTGTTTTGTTATTTTGCATAAAAAATGATTGCACTGTATCTTATTACATTTTATGGGAAATTTTTAATCAACATTTCATTCACGTTAAGTATCCACTGTTATTTTTGACACATGGTTAAAGTTTGAACCTTTGATTGTTACAGGAAAAATTTCGAGTTTATTCATTCATTAACTATTAATAGGTTATTGGCCAGGGGTTATATAGCATAAAATTATATGAAAACAGAAAGTTCCTCCGGCTAATTAAAGAAAAAGGTTATTACGGTCTTAACGCCAGGAGAAAAGAATTTGACAGAAAAACAAATACTCTGAAAATAAGTAAAATACAAATTATAGCCACGCAGATTTTGCACAAAACGTTTTTTCAGCCTTAATAAATTATCCTCACCCCTGAAATTGAATGGACAAATCCATTTCCATAACAATCTCAACAATATAGTAAGCAGTCGAAAGTTTTTTCTCCTGGTGGTATGACTATATTGACTATAGTTATTTTCTCAAATGTTCTTTCGAATTTAGAATAGTATACCAACATAATCTTACTAAAATAGTTAAAAGAAGTACTTAGAAGAAACCAGAGAAGGACAATGTGATAAATTCAATGGCATTTATCAATGAAATTTATCCCTTTGCCAGCCTCCCCTCTGGGCATTATTAATAATGCCCAATTAATCACTTTGCCCGTAACATTTATATAAAATTACACCACTCAACCATTAAAACACAAAAACATAAAAACCGTCACCCGTCACAAAACTTTTCACAGACGCAACCCCCTCCCAGAATCTCTGTCATCAACTCAGCAGCATCCTTGCAATTAATCCAAAAAATTAAAAAAAAACCTGAAACACAGGCAAAACCGTTGCACAAGGTCAAGCAGCCAAAAACGTACCCATATACCGTGGAATGTATCTCAATCGTACATTAGGGAAACGGGTCCAGCAGACTGGGAAAAAGTCGGATAACGCGGAAGCCTTCAGGGAGGAAGCGGCGGAGTCAAGGTTGATTTGGTCGGCGTAAGCTCAGATACGAGAATCGGTGGAAAATTAGGGGGAAGAGGGGCCATGGCGTTTATGGGTGGTTTTCGCAGTGGGACGTCGCGAAAAATGTGACCCTGAGTATTCCAGGTTGTTGGAGATAATGGATGGAGTGAAGGAACTTATTTTTTGGGATTTTTTTTTCGTTTTTTAGGAGTCATTCAAGTATTACGTTAGCGCCTGTAGGTAGGGGAAGGAGTGCTTAATTTTGCTGACTAGGAAGGAGGTAGGATATGGAGGGCATTAAAAACATTGTACAGGGTGATTCAGATAAGTGTTTCATAATTTCTAGGAGGGGTAGGCGATAATCCTCTAGGAATGAGGGGTCGAAAATGCACCCCTAACGAACTAGGGGTTTTATAAGCAGAAATGGGAAGTTGTATAATTCCCATTGGAAATTGACACGTAATAACCTTTAAAGATCGAAATAAAACCGTCAATTCAGTTACTTATTCCATAAAACCAATAAGAGCTGAAATTTCAACTCCTAAATTGGTTTTTATGAAAAAAATACAGGAATCGAAGATTTTGCAGATTTCATTCAATTTTAAAAGGTTAGGTGTCAATTTACACAAGGGATTTTACAACTTCCCACGGCCGCCCTAGGTGTGCCCTACTTCTCTTAGAAGTTATAAAACACTTACCTGAAACACCCTGTATATTTAAAAATATTTTGTGATTTACAAAATTATAAACTAATTGATCAAACTAACATTTAGTATTTCAAGTCCAAGTTAGTATATCCTGAAAATTAAGTTTCTCTCTATTCTAAAAAAAAGTTTTTGGTGAACGGTTTCCAGAGAAAGGCTTTTTAATTACTGATCCGTATAACACATATTTGGTATCAAACTGTCCGGATTCTTTTGAGGATGTGCAAAGTGCCTTTAGAATTTCTAAAAAAAATCTCAATTTTAAAATATTTCCATTTTTTTAGATTTAGGATAAGGTCGCAGTTACAAAGCAAGAAACTATGAAATTTAAAACAATTGAAAACATATTTCACTGGTTTTTTAATATTCAAATAGATTAAATAATCATCTTTCTATTTATAACACGAATTTAAAAAATATATTTTGTGTTATTTTTAACAATATTTATATTTTTGTTGTTCAAAGGGTTAATTGTTGTTCAAACGGTTTTCATTATACGTATTTTAAACTTAGATATAATTAATTTATTTTTTATTTTTTAAATAACAAATTAATATTTTATATTTATCTTTGTAGTTGTGGCAACCTAATCATTACTATATTTATAATAAAATATACACTCGCTTTCGGAAATTTTGAATTTTGCATTTATTTTTTATATCCTTTTGCAAGTATGTTTTTTAAGGTAGTAAAATAAAACTCTTTATTTCATAATGACAAAACGCAAACAACTAAATAACATGGGTGAATGTTTTAGAAATAAGGATGAAAATGTTGGAAGTCTTGACATTCGGTGTCGTTGCAATGAAAATGACACAACTTCGAAGTTTGTTTCTCATGAAGATAAAATTCTAAATTTTCGCGATGTTTAAGATAATTACTACATTTTTAACAGTCAATCATTACAAATTTTAAGAAAGTTAAATTTATTCCTGAGATATTTCAATGCTTCCCTTAATGTATCTGTGAAAAAACATTACCTTAGGGAAATGGGTAAAAGAATGTTTACAATGCTTTGTTGTTAATTTTCTTGGGGTTCAATTCCGTTATAGTTCCCGCTAAAAATCGCCAATCTCTTTCGAACGCTCAATATTCAAATGTAAACCAATTTTTCTAATTTTCAATGATAAACTGAATAGTTATAGATCTAATTAAACACTTTAATCTATGAATTTGAAACAATTTAGCAATATTTATACTTTATAGTGTCCAAAAGAGATTAGTGATATTTAGCGGGAACTATAACGGAATTCAACCCCAAGAAAATTAACAACAAAGCAATGTAAACATTTTTTTACCCATTTCCCTAAGGTAATGTGTTTTTCACAGATACATTAAGGGAAGCACTGAAACATTAAGGGAAGGTTCATATATTTAGCGGGAGCTATATATGAACCTTTCTTGGAATTATAAAGCGATCCGCCAATTCATGTTACCATAAAGGAAATGTAAAAATTCCCCTACTGAATAAATATTCACCTTTTTTGAAAGAATACCACGGAGAAGTACTACCCCTGTGTTAAGAATGTTTTATAAAGTGAGTAAGTGCAGTGAGCTGGGTTTTGTGGGGAATTGTGAAGCGGTCCAAAAGTTACTGCGTCAGCAGTTAACGGGGGTTGGCGAGCGATAGCGAGCAGGGGGCGGTAGCCCCCTAGTTAATTAAATAGAAGTTTTAAAATTAGAACAATACTGAAAGTTATGTGAAAAAAGGAAGAGGAATTGGCAGTTATTTATGCCTATGTTAATGCTTTTCAAATTGCTTATTATTTTTGCTAACAAGGAGAGAGGGTGTGGTTAAAAATCACTGAAAACATACCTACGTAATATTTAAAGATTCTACATCCTATAAACAATGGCCTACATAGATAAGATTTTACAGGGGTATAAAATTAATTTGGTCGAGGTGGGTATAATATTAAGTTTGGATTTGATAAAAGCAATCTTCAATAATGTAAGGACGAACATCGACATTCCCATCGATGGAGATGGAATACTTGAGAGAAACTATTTTAGGAAAAGAAGGAATTATGAGGGGGAAATCATTCACATACAAACAATTTCAATAAATATCGTAACATATTTTTGATAGGATTTTAATAAATTAAACAATTAAAATACTGTAACATCTATGTAAAATTTGTATCGTAGTAAATTAATGAGCTTCTCAATGGCATTTGGTTTAAGGATCTTTCTCAAAAGTCATAAATAATTCAGTTCGTCGAAAAAACCTACATCGGGGGCCCCTTAGAGAGTGAGGCCAAATCAGGAGTAATTGGTGTAATCGACCCAGCCCCAACTCTTAAGCTATCATAATAGAAGAAAAATTGATGAGTGAAACGGGGTCTTCGATAGTTTGTCAAATATTAACGACTAAATAGACTCATCCGGACATGATTACAAATTACCTCTATTTTCACGGAACAAGTATATTATGATACCTCTTAAGTATATTTTCCTTCGCCTTAAATTACTTTATTTTGTAGGTGTTTCTTGTTAAAATCTAACCAAAAACTACTACGTGTTCGGCAGGACCAGAATATTTTCAAATGACTGAATGAGAAGTCCGACTGACTGTAAGTCAAAAGTTTAATGAATGTGAAATTTAGTTATTTTAAACTTAAACAGCTTACTACAGCATAGGGATTAAACTATCACAGAACTAGGGCTTCTTTATAAAAAATACCTAGAAGAGGTGATTTGAAAACAGTTGTAGGAGAAAAAGATTTCGACTTCGTATTATTATTTTTCATACCGATTCACAACATTTAAAATTTTAAGTGAAAGCAAATACTTTGAACAAAGAACATTTCCTATGCATCGCATTGTTTTCCGAACTATTCATTAAAATTCATCTCAATTATTCATTTTTGTTTGGATCATTGTGATCTGAAAAGTAATGGACAACGCTGCTTTACTTTCCCGAACACTTTCACGCTTCGGTTGCACAATGTTGTCCGCGATCTGACTGGGAATCGCGAATACGTAATTTTTAAAACCAAATTCGATTGACCTTTAGTCTATCTCCAACAAGAAGTACGGTACATCGTATCTCATCTACATTGTTTGCATGGATACTCTCAATTGGCTTTCGATGTCAAATACGTTACACTGATATTTCACTGAAAGGTCAAAAACAGCTTCATTCATCCAAATCGGCATTTAACTTCTGATCTTTATCTTAGCTGCTACTAACCTACATTTCATAGAAGTTTTGTCTCAAATCTGTCTGTTGGAGTAGATATTTATTGTACTATGTCGTTGAGTTATAAAAGAAAGTTACTTTAAATAACCGTTTTAAGATCAGAATCAAAAAAGATACCTTTAAATTCATTATAGGTAAACAAAAGTTATCCTTTTCAGTAACGAAAATAATTCACAAGCTTGTGAAAGAAAAATCTGGTACTGTAATGAAAGTATTTCAGTTATTACATGGTTATACTTAACCAAAGAGGGTTAAAAACGTTCTACGATATTAATGTCTACCAGTTATTTTTAATAAAAACGTTCAACTATGGTGGAGTGTTGGTCAAAGATGTAGACCCAGATTAAAAGGGAAAACATTTTATCTTTGCACCAGAAAAAAGAGGAATAAATAAAAACGGATATGTGAATAAGTTTTTGAAAAATGATAAAGTGTGTAATGTGTATGTTCACGTTATACAAATTACATTAGGCCGTTGTTGAGAAAGAAGGTAGAGAATAAGGTTATTCAAATTCAGAAACATTATGTGCAATCAAATGAACAATTCTAAAGAAAGTGAAAATTTTAGACAAATATGACTAAATAAAATCAGTAAATAAATAATATGGATTCATTGTGTTTCAAATATGTTAAATATTTTAAACGATGTAACGAAAAAGTAGAAATGAATATAATTTTAAGCTCACATATTAAGTTTTAGAATTGAAAAAAATTTTTCATGGATTTTAAAATATTTCTACAAGACTATTCTTAAAATCATTTAGAAGTTCTATTTTCAAATATATTTTTCTTTATTTTACCGAAACTTAATAGTAGGGGGAAAATAGCTCAAAAAAGGGCCGAACCCGGAACAAATTCCAACAAAAGGTTTTTCAACGGTTTTGGACTCTACTGGGTGTCCTTATTGACAGAAAAAAAGTCTACCACAATCTGATGACCGGAAGTGCGTTTTTTTTTTTAAATTTTTAAAAAACTTTAAAATCCTCTAAAAATGATAATAAAGGCGAAAAAAAATTTTTTTTTCGACGTTAAATTATGTATTAGATGGTAGTTGACTTATATTCAAGAAGTAATTTATAAAAATTTCATTTATAAGGATCTGGCAACAAGAAAAGTGCTTTTTTCAAGATGGCGGCCTAAATTTTCAGTAAGTGACAGTAAACTTGTTTTTCTCGAGTAAATTCCATAAATTAAGATGAAAAGTGACGTAAATTAAGTCAATAACTTCATATAATGCTGTAAATTTGATCTATCCTATTAAAATTAGAAAAAAAACTGAGCGGAAATACGCGCGTATCCGCGCCGTTTTTGAGTCCCGATTTCACTGGGTATAGTCACTTTAAAAGTTCATTAAAACTAGGAAAAAATTCCAACAAGCATTTTCTCAACGGTTTTAGACAGTACTAAGTGTATTTATTGCCATTAAAAAAGTCTACCAGAATCTGACAACCGGAAGTGGGTTTTTTTCAAGATGGCCGCCGATGATGAAAAAAAAGAGATATTCGTAAAAAAAGTCCTAATTTAAGTGTTATAAAAAATTTTATGGGTTCTAAAATTAAATGTTAGGTTAAAATTAACTTTTCTTATCACAGAAATGAATATAAATTGGGTTTACAAAATCTAGTAACCAGAACAGGGCTTTTATTTCCAAGATGGCGGCCTAGGTTTCTTCCGGAATTGCTGGATAATTTTAAAGGTTTATTAAATTAAAGAAAAAATTCCAACAAGCATTTTCTCAACGGTTTTAGACAGAACTAAGTTTATTTATTGTCATTACAAAAGTCTACCCGAATCTGACAACCGGAAGTGGGTTTTTTTCAAGATGGCCGCCTATGATTAAAATAAGAGATATTCTGTTTCATTTTGGAAATAAGCCCTGTTCTTGTTACTAGATTTTGTAAACGGAATTTATATTCATTACTATGATAAGAAAAGTTAACTATAACCTAATATTTAATTTTAGAACCCATAAAAAATTTATACCACTTAAATTAGGGCTTTTTACGAATATCTCTTTTCTTTAAGCATCGGCGGCCATCTTGAAAAAAACCCACTTCCGGTTGTCAGATTTGGGTAGACTTTTGTAACGACAATAAATACACTTAGTACTGTCTAAAATCATTGAGAAAATGCTTGTTGGAATTTTTTCTTTAATTTAATAAACCTTTAAAATTATCCAGCAATTCCGAAAGAAACCTAAGCCGCCATCTTGGAAATAAGCCCTGTTCTGGTTACTAGATTTTGTAAACCCAATTTATATTCATTTCTGTGATAAGAAAAGTTAATTTTAACCTAACATTTAATTTTAGAACCCATAAAAATTTTTATAACACTTAAATTAGGACTTTTTTTACGAATATCTCTTTTCTTTAAGCATCGGCGGCCATCTTGAAAAAAACCCACTTCCGGTTGTCAGATTTGGGTAGACTTTTGTAACGACAAAATAAATACACTTAGTACTGTCTAAAATCATTGAGAAAATGCTTGTTGGAATTTTTTCTTTAATTTAATGAACCTTTAAACTTATCCAGTATGCGCCGGCAATTCCGAAAGAAACCTAGGCCGCCATCTTGGAAATAAGCCCTGTTCTGTTTACTAGGTTTTGTAAATGGAATTTATATTTATTACTATGATAAGAAAAGTTAATTATAACATAATAAATAATTTTAGAACCCATAAAAATTTTTATAACGTGAATTAGAACTTTTTTTTACGAATATCTCTTTCTTTTAAGCATCGGTGGCCATCTTGAAAAAAACCCACTCCCGGTTGTCAGATTCGGGTAGACTTTTGTAATGACAATAAATACACTTAGTACTGTCTAAAACCGTTGAGAAAATGCTTGTTGGAATTTTTTTCTTTAATTTAATAAACCTTTAAAATTATCCAGTATGCGCCGGCAATTCCGAAAGAAACCTAGGCCGCCATCTTGGAAATAAGCCATGTTCTGTTTACTAGGTTTTGTAAATGGAATTTATATTCATTGCTATGATAAGAAAAGTTAATTATAACCTAATAAATAATTTTAGAACCCATAAAAAAATTTTATAACACTTAAATTAGAACTTTTTTTACGAATATCTCTTTTTTTAAGCATCGGCGGCCATCTTGAAAAAAAACCCCTTCCGGTTGTCAGATTCGGGTAGACTTTTGTAATGACAATAAATACACTTAGTACTGTCTAAAACCGTTGAGAAAATGCTTGTTGGAATTTTTTCTTTAATTTAATAAACCTTTAAAATTATCCAGCAATTCCGAAAGAAACCTAAGCCGCCATCTTGGAAATAAGCCCTGTTCTGGTTACTAGATTTTGTAAACCCAATTTATATTCATTTATGTGATAAGAAAAGTTAATTTTAACCTAACATTTAATTTTAGAACCCATAAAAATTTTTATAACACTTAAATTAGGACTTTTTTTTACGAATATCTCTTTTTTTTCATTATCGGCGGCCATCTTGAAAAAACCCACTTCCGGTTGTCAGATTCTGGTAGACTTTTTTAATGGCAATAAATACACTTAGTACTGTCTAAAACCGTTGGGAAAATGCTTGTTGGAATTTTTTCCTAGTTTTAATGAACTTTTAAAGTGACTATACCCAGTGAAATCGGGACTCAAAAACGGCGCAGATACGCGCGTATTTCCGCTCAGTTTTTTTTCTAATTTTAATAGGATAGATCAAATTTACAGCATTATATGAAGTTATTGACTTAATTTACGTCACTTTTCATCTTAATTTATGGAATTTACTCGAGAAAAACAAGTTTACTGTCACTTACTAAAAATTTAGGCCGCCATCTTGAAAAAAGCACTTTTCTTGTTGCCAGATCCTTATAAATGAAATTTTTATAAACTACTTCGTGAATATAAGTCAACTACCATCTAATACGTAATTTAACGTCGAAAAAAAAATTTTTTTTCGCCTTTATTATCATTTTTAGAGGATTTTAAAGTTTTTTAAAAAATTTAAAAAAAAACGCACTTCCGGTCATCAGATTGTGGTAGACTTTTTTTCTGTCAATAAGGACACCCAGTAGAGTCCAAAACCGTTGAAAAACCTTTTGTTGGAATTTGTTCCGGGTCAAACCGTATTTTCCCCCTACTATAAATGTTCCAACAGCTTTATGAGGAGGGGGAAGTTACTTTTAGAAATCCAATCCCTTTTCATGGTTATCTATCAATAACTTTAAATAATTACATTTAAATTACATAAAGTTGGTTTCATTTAAAGCCCATTTATCTGCATTGACCATAAAATGATTCCAGTTTTAAAATTATCTGTGGTAAATTTTCATTATATCAGATAAATTCATCTTTTTCAGATGTTCTGAACATAATAATAGAATTGTAGGAAGTAATTTCTTAAAACCCTGATAAATTGTTTTCACTTTACTTTATTCTATTAAATAAATACGTTTCTATTAGAACCCCAGAACTTACAAGGCACAAATAATTGCCTTGGAGAAAGCATACTTCTCATAAACGGTAAAATATCCATGCTGGGATAAATCCATCCCAATACCAAAACCATAAACATCAACAAATTTATTTGAGCTGTATAGGAACAGTCGGGGCAATAGGATTCCTGAATAAAACAATGTGCATTAATGATGATCCTGCCAAAATCCTAGCAGCCTAAAAAGTAGAAACTGTTCGCAAATGGGGTGCGTGCTAGCATCCTCAAATGAAACTAAATATATTATCCAAACGGGTTCAAATAAAAACGAGCCTTAACAAATGAATAAACAAAAAAGCATTTAATAAAAAACACCTCGATGAGGAAAAAAATCGGTGTACCACCGACACCATTGATAAAAAAAAGTAGGCGTTTCCGTGTTTAAAGGCTATTATTCCAACTCTTTACGTTTTCTGCGTGAAACGTACAAAAACAACTTAGAAAATCGAGAGGTTGAAGACCCACAAAATCAATTTCATCCGCAGTTAAACAAACGCCGCTTCCCCTTTTACTTTTCCATTTTTCAACCGATCCTGCACGAAAAACACAACAAAACCACCACGTTTCCACCCTGCGGCTCGGAGTCTAAATTACAGATCTCGCAAATCCATATAGGCTTTATAATAACCTCAAATCCGTACCGCGTGTGTGAACAAATGGCACAATTGCGGAGAAGGCTCTTTCGAGGATGTTGGAGGATCGAGTTCGACGGCTGCGATCGCAAATTTAGAGAGATCAGCATAAATTTGGACCGCAACTTTCGATTGTTAATCGAACAAAAAAAAGTGGAGCTTTGCACTTTCTTTGCTGCTCTCGGGCTACGAAAGGGAAAGTATAGGGAAAACACGTGGAGTCTGTTAAAAGCTATACTTATGGGAAAAGAATAAAAAAATAATCGATGTTTAAAAATGGAGAATTTCCTTGAATTTTAAAGATACATTTTGGGATGAAAAAAATTTGCATGGAAAACGTACGTTCAAAGAGTAGCTCAATTTAAATCATATAATTTCAGTATTTACTGGAATCCTTATGAATATTCGCTGCTTGAGATCTTGAGCAAAAGTGAGGAAGACTGAAAATCAAGAATGTCAATATTTCATGTCTACTCTGGTGTATTTACCAGTGTTGTTCACCTCAAAAAATCCAGGTTAGTTTTGAGGACTATTAGAAATCGGGGGGGGGATCCTACTGGTCCTGCGGAATACCATTTTGTAAAACTTTACTGGTCAGCCAAATATTTAAAAAGCCAAAAAATAAAAAGGGCATGTCTAAATTTTTTAAAGTAACTTTTGCTCGTAAAGTGAATACATAATTTTATAAAGTGAATAATGATATAAAGTGTGTGTGTGTGTGTGTGTGTGTGTGTGTGTGTGTGTGTGTGTGTGTGTGTGTGTGTGTGTGTGTGTGTGTGTGTGTGTGTGTGTGTGTGTGTGTGTGTGTGTGTGTGTGTGTGTGTGTGTGTGTGTGTGTGTGTGTGTGTGTGTGTGTGTGTGTGTGTGTGTGTGTGTGTGTGTGTGTGTGTGTGTGTGTGTGTGTGTGTGTGTGTGTGTGTGTGTGTGTGTGTGTGTGTGTGTGTGTGTGTGTGTGTGTGTGTGTGTGTGTGTGTGTGTGTGTGTGTGAATACCAGCAGTTAATTAAAACAGTTAAACAAAACAACAAACTAAATAAACAAACACTTTAGAAAATATCACATTTAATGAGTACTTTTCTTTATTAAATGTTGTACTTACTTAGTGACATAAAAATTCTAATACGTTTCGCAGAAAAAAACGAATGCGCCAACTGGAGACTGGGGTATTTTTTTGCCATTGGTCCGGCGGACCAGTGACTTTCTAACCATAAGAGGTCCGAACAGTTTTTCATAGGCCTCGCTCGGACCAGCAGACCACCGCAATTTCGAACGCTGGTTTTGAGAAATGACCTCCTATCATTGGAAACGAGGGAATAAATTTTCATGTTATTTCGAATTAATCGTTGCTAAATAGATTTGGTTTTCATTCATAAAAGTTATCAATCGCGATCTTTTTATATAATTATGAAGAATTCTTTCTTAAATGAAGAACTCATGAACTTTTAGAAAATATTGTCTATTTAATGAAAGAATGAGTCACACTCCTCTTTTACACGAAACTTTTACCGCTTTTTCAAATTAAATATACTATTTTCCATCGTGTTTTCAAATCCCAAGAAGATACCGTTTTGTATATCCCATAGCTTTTACACCTTCCTTTTTAGTAAAACAGTTTGTTACCATTGAGCTCTTTCTCTGATCATAATCCAATAACCTTGAACCATTGAATGCAAATAAGATCAAGATCGTGTGCATCGAGCATGGTTCGAAAGAAACCCATCAAAACGTGAAAGTTTTTATCTTCAGATTGAAACAATGGAAGTTACATGAATACTAAACGCCATCTTTTCCATGACTCAACGCTGATGCTAACCACCAACAAATCCCTCAAACCCACACTGTAAAAATAATTGTAAAAAAAACGGTAGCATGAGATGCCAGAGCTTATCTGCACCTATAGGGATTTATTTCTTCGTCGACTTGAAAATATTTCTGTCACAGCAGTTTGATACATAACCCGCTAAAATTTCCGCAGCTTGGGAAAAATGAGACACCAGATGGTAGAGAGACAATATAGGCTAAGTTCCCAAAAGAACCAGAAGATCGTGAGATACAAAAAAAAGATCCGTCTACATAGAGATCCCATGTACATAAAAGCTCTGTCAACTTTTGCTACCAGGACTTATCTTACAGTGCAGGTCCCTGCAAGTTAACCAAATCAAAAGATATTTTAAGTTTTAAAAGCCAGCACAAAAAGTTGATAAATTGATGGATCCCCACGAAAACTTTACAAGAGATGCTAATGGCAGGAAACTGTAAAACCCTGCAGTGGTTCCCCAACTCTGATTGAAAGCCACTCCATTCCCCAGATAGATAAGTCCGAAATAGCCTCACGAGCTCCTGATAAGTCTCACATGACAACTGTCCTGACAGGATTCATCAGTTCGTGTGTCCTCATCAGCACGTCCTTAAATTCCATACGGGTGGAACGAACCTTTGCGTAACCTTAAACCTTCCGAAACGGGAGGTCCCCTTCAGGGTTCTGCCAGGTAGAGAGGGTCAAAAATGATTGCTGAAGGGCAACCGGTAATTGTCGGTTCAGTGTTGGGTTCGCGCACCATCAATTTTGAGGTGGGGACAAAGAGACTTTTTTTAAGTGTCTCGCTCTGAAAAGTGAGGGTAGAGACGTTATTTTTAGGGGAAATTTATTGGTGATTGGGGGTGAGTGAGTTCTTGGAAACGATGTCGTCAGCCGAATGTAATTAATGGTCGTCACGTAATAGAAAAGTATGGTTTGTGTTGCTTCGTGGGGAAGTTCAAACAGTATGAAAAATGGTGTCGTTAAGGGACAAAACTGAAGGAGGTTCTAAAGCTTAATGTAATATATCAAGCAGATATTAAACTTTTGTAAATTATGGACTACACAAGATGAATAAGGTTATCTGTGGCATTTTGTGTTATACTAATAAACTTATATGTTTTTTGTCCCAAGAAGATACGGATAAACGCACTATTACACCTTTCAGATATTTAAAAACCCATTATTATAGTTAAAGGCTAAAATTAGTTAACTGGAATTTATAACATCTAAAAATTTAAATACCATTTTAATACTCAGTAAAAAAATCTTATCGTGTTTTACAGTTATACATTTACTAAAAATGCTAAGTAATGGTAAATTGCAAAAAAAAGTTTTTTACAAATAAAGCAGGGAAATTAAAGCTCAGTCAACTTTTTTAAGAATTGAAATTCTTCTCTTAACAGTTAGATAATATACATTTCAATAGATATCTAGGAATTTTTATAACATTTCAGGATAACGATTTGTGTAACGACCACGCAAATACCTATCTTTACCTCTTTCATAACCTAAAATATACATAACACAGTAATTCGTTTTACACGGGTTAAAAACTTTAATATACGATCATACACTTTATTCAACCGAATACAATAAAGAATACCAAAAAAGAGAGTACGATTGCACCCAATCAATTTCACCAACAAGAGAAAAGAAGTCGTCAAACATACGTCCTTCAATTGTATTCTAAACACCTCTAGGGTCACCAATTCAAAACAAAAAAAAGGGAAATAATCCCAACATCTTTAGCACACGAATTACGGTGTGTGTACCTCTCTTTGTAAAAAACCATAACATCTTAAATTGGCATAAATATTTCATTTCGATGCACAAAGCACTACTTGAATAAGATCAGAACACAAAGCACTTAAACTGCCTCCATTCCAACCCTAATCTGCGAAATAATAACCATCCCAGATCTTAAGCACCGGCGAGGAGTTGGTTGAAAAACGTGATACCGACAACCCCTGACCCCAAGCAGCAGAAAACAGTTTTCCTTTGGCCATTTGGCCTACTTGGTCCATGACCTTCACACCGAGAGTTGACTCGGTGTTTTGGTCAATTTTAACCCCTTTCTCTCTTAACCTAAATGCCCGAAAAAGAGTAGACGGTAAACTATCGGATGATTGTGGATTAGAGAGCGAGCACAATTAACCCAAGGTCGCGAATGTTGTAATAATATTGTTAAGTTTGTTTTTGTTGCAATCACTAAAAAAGAAGATAATCTTATGATGCTATTATTATTTTAGGTCCTGCAACAGTTTTCAAATAAAAGTTAGTGCAATATAAATTCATTTTCAATTTGCAATTAAACAATTATATAAATGGGGATAATTATGTATTTGATTAAATTTAATAGCCGACATTATATTGCATTTTTACTAACTAAAGAAATCTAAGAAACTGTAGTGTTATTTAATATGCCTATTTTTATTCACAGTTTCACTAAAATATGTCAAAGGATGAGTATTTCAACATTGGGAATATTTCCAATAGTAATCAGAAAATTCTTTGAAATATCACTAGTAGAATTAGATTCGTAACATCATCTTAACTTTCACCAAAGTAAATTAGTAAAGTGAGAGTACGCGAATAAAAAATAATTAAACTTAAATTTAAAAGATATAAAATCAGTTTTAAAGTTAACCACGATAGTTTAGTTACCAATTTGAAATGATGAAATTTCTCTTTGAACTATACATATATAGTTCAAAGAGAAATTTCATCATTTGAAATTGAAAATGAGGCATCAAAATTCCAAAGATACTTTAAAATATATTTTTCATGTTGCATAAATATCAAATTCAAGAATATTCATATTTGAAAACAGAAAAGCGCCGTCACTAAGACATTTTATATTTTTACTATTTCTATATACTTGAAATAATAGAATTTTCTGAATGAAAATCCCAAAATCTTTCTTAAAGTCCTATCATCAGCCATTTTTATTACCCAGTCAAACCTCGGAACAAAAATGTTTAGTGTGGCAGTTGATTTCGCAATCATAACAAATTTTCAAACCATTGCTTGTAATAATTTGTAGTCAAAGCATTAAGACCAGCGTTTGAAATTGTACTGGATTGCTGGTCCGGGACAACTAAAAAACGGCTCGGACCAGTGGAAACAGAAAGTCACTGGTCCGCCGTACCAGTGGTGAAAAAATATCCCACCCTCCACCTCAAGAAGAGTTCTTATTTTTTGTTAATTAGTGCAATTGCATCCAATTTGTATGTCAATTAGAGAAATTTTATTTAATCAAGAAGATTTTATTTGTATGTCAGTTAGTGAAGTATTATTTCAAGACAAATATTTAATTAATAAGATATTTTCAAAATTATTTGATTATTTAGTGCTATTGTTTATTTCTCATAAATTTATTTTATTATTTATGTAAATTTTATGTTTACAACTGGTAAATTATTATTGAATATGTATTAATTTTTAACATTAACCATTTGGTACTCACATTCAGTGCAATAGTTACTTTATAATAATATTTAAACTTGTCCTTTTTAATTTGTCGGACCAGTAATTTTTGTTGCGGACCAGTAAGATTGGTAAAGCACTGGTCCGCTGGACCAGTGGATTTTTTTCCCAATTTCTAATGCTGATTAAGACTGTTATACCACCAGCCAAGTTGGTTAAAAGTTGTCCTCTATTACTAGGATCATCTCGCATATTGCATGCTTTTGTCTCACGTCTTGATATAAATCATTTAAGAACGGGGGCTGCAGTTAAGATGGATGGTTTCCTATCCCTGGAAATCCCTGGGAAAAGTCACGAAGTGTGAAAACGATTTTTGTTGCAAGAAAACTGTCGTGTTTTTCAATTATCCAAAGAGCTTCTGATGAATGCTCAGAGTAAATTACAACTGCTGATTCAGATGATGTATGGCATGACAAAAATCATATTTCTCTTTGTCGAAGTATTGCTTTTCAGTCAAAAGTCGCCAACCGGATAATTGCCCTGTCAGTTGGCACAATCAAGCTTAACTCAAAACCATTCTCTGTGTCGTTTCAACACATCCCATTTAAAGTTTAAAGTTAAATGTTTCATTGAGAATCAAAATTAACGATAACGTTTCAAAAAGAAAAATAATCAACTTTGATTTATAAGCGATTATTTTTAATTTATGACAAAAGCACGCCAATGACTTCTTAAAATTTTATGAAATGGTACATTGATAATAATTTGATCGTACGAGTAATTAGAATCATATATGGTAAAGTACTTAAAATATACAAACTCATAATTTTTAATGCAAAAATTTTAATTACAATATGCAGATTAAGTTTTTCAGTTCAGACTTTTAAGTTTTATGGTAGCTTAAAAATTTTAAGTAAATGCAAAAAATAATGAAGATGTTTTGTAATTTTCAGGCATCTCGTTTAAACGCGAGAAGTTTCGATTAAAAAAATATAAAAGGCTTTGTAAAGTATAACATAATATTTTAACAGTTAAATATATGGCATTAGCTTAGGAGGTCATGGGTTTTCGTTTTTTTTTGTAAAGATAAATACTATAATATTCCTTAAATCCACTTAAAGACTTGAGATCCTTTTCTGAAGAACTCGAGAATAAAAACTTTAAAAAACCTACGTCATGGTTCTAGTTCACTGAACCCACTTCTGACATTTGCAATGCCGGTTATCTTCAACACATTTTAAAAATCAATGGAATCACACACTTCAAGAGAATAGATATACGTTAAATTGAAGTTGATTATATGGATTTTACTGTTATTTTTTTAAAGACTAAAAATGCGAATTAAAGTTACTCATAAAAAATAATAATGTTAAGTTTTCTCCATTTCAAAATATTTTAAAATTAGAATTAAATATAGATTATTAAAACTTAACTCCATCATATAAAGTAAAACGCAGGAAATATTAATTAGTTTCTGTTTCATAAACTAAAACCATCGAAAGTTTTATTGGAAACCGAAATATTGATTGGACATTGATGATTTAGAATTTTTTTTAAGTTATAGAAGCAACATGTAGTTTTTATGCCCATGCTGTTTTGCCATTGATCTCTTTAAATTGTAATTCAAATTGTTTTTCTTGTTTTTTTTTGTGTGCATATATATATGCTGTGTATCATTTATATTTAAGATACTCTTTTTTAAATTTTATTTCTCGTGTGTACTAATTTGTTTATAATCATGCTTTTGGTCAGCTAAATGGGCCTATGCCCCAGTCTGACTAATATACTTTCCCCCTGTTTTCGATTGTATCGCATTGTACACAAATAAAAAATAATAATTATTATTATTAAATTTGTTTTTGGATTTTCCTTTTTGACATATGGGCAAAAAAAAGGGTGAAATTGAGTGAGTGAAAGAAAAAACAACTACTGAATGTTTCAATTCACTGGACATTAACTATTTCAATGGATGGATAGTTGGATAGGAAAAATTGAAAATGCAAAGAAATTTCTTAAAGAGATAGAAAGTTAAGAAATTGCAGAGAAACTAGTTCAAAACAAATGAGTTTCTTGATGCTTAATGATTCAATTGGAATTAATGAAATAAGGCGAAACTTTTATTCTGCAGTTTGACTTTTAAGCTATCTCATATTAGTTGTGTTTTTGAAGTTCAAAAAATTTTAATGCAATAAAAAATTTTTATTGTAAAAATTATTTATTCTTTCAAATTAGAGGTTTTCAAGCTTTTTTTAATCCAAAGTTTACTATATTTTTACTCTCTACCAAGACTTGAGGGTCACTATTGAATACCCCAAAACATGTCTTACATAGAGAGTACTGATTGAAACTTTTTTAGCATAAGATCCTTTATCAGGCTACATCTCTTACATAGATAAGTTTAATTGGAAAAATTAAGCTCCTCCTAACATTTTCACATTTAACAAAACGGCTAAACTTGCAGTTGTGGTCTGGCTGTTTAATAAAAAAAATGGGGCTGGAAAATCCAGCCTTATGCTGCGGGTAGCCCTATGAGTGCTCTCGGGCAATACATCAATATTTCTGTATCAAGATAGTACGTCTTTGGTAATATACTCAAGTATACCTCTCCTGAAGCACATATTAAACAATTCACAACAGAAAGAAATGAAAACACTCACCAACTATGTAATCATACTCAGAGTCCACCTTATCCGTGGAAATGGGCACCAGGTATTCCGATCCAAACACATACAGGAGAGTAGCCAGAGGTACCAGCGCTGGCAATATCGGCGTAACATCCGGCATATTGTACGAACAAACACCTCACCAAGAAAAAAAATCCACACCGAGAGAAAAAACAGTACCACACTTGGAAAAAAATTCACAACAGTCCTACTACGCCCCCCTTGGATCCCAACAAGTAGTCCCACGTGCGACGAGCATCCTTCGGGTGATACGTGAACTCTTCGTTGTTGCTCGCTCGGAGGACGATCTGATTTTGACGGCGGCGGCGGCAACGACTCTTCTCTGCCTTGAACTTGACCGAGTCTCTACGAATCACTAGGCCGTCGACCGACCGGTTTGTTGCTGGTGACGTAACCCCAAGAGAAGCCGTGGCGGTGTGGCCTACGTGCGCTGCCGGCACACGTTGTAGTATGTATGTAGCCTCGGAGGATGGTGTCCTGCTAAGCCACTTTTGCAGGGGAAAGCCCCTGTAGCAAGTCGATTTTTTTTCTTTTTGCAATGTGCGGGTGTTCTTTTTTTCTGGAGGAGAAGGATATCCGAGTGGTATTAATAGCGGTTTCACTTAGTTTCGTTTTTGGTAGGTTGGTTTCTCCCAGAGCTGGTTCTCCGGTCAAGACCATGGGCAGATTTAAGTGCTGGACCCTGGAAGGGCATACTGGAAACCTCGGGGGAGTAACTGTCCCTAATGATGGCTTTTGAGACATCGTTTTCCCTAATAAAAAAGGAATTTTCCCAAAAAGATGGAGGGACATTGCTCCTCTAGGACCCCCATAAATTCGCCCATGGTCAAGACCATAGATGTGATGTCAAACGTAGGGGGAAATCGGTGAATTTGCAATGGGACTTCGGTAGTTCAGGTTATGTACACAACAAGTAGCAAGCAAAAGAAAAATTTATTAAGTTCTCCAATTGTGTAGGGGATGCGCCAAATTATATTGACCGTTCGTGGGTTTGGTCATGCGCCGATTTATGGGTGGCCTTTGGGATTCCTTTGAGAATGTTTAGTTGTTTTTTCCTGGTAAAGAAGGGATTCATTTTGAATCTCCTAGCTAGGACACCCTTTTAAATCATTTCATAGATTCAATGTAGTTAATAACGTTCGGGCCTAAGAATCACCGTGTACGTGTAGTTAAAAGACATGAAAAGATGCAGTTAGGTGTACGTCAAAGCTTTTTCGGGTAACCCCGATTTAGACAAAAGAGGACTTTCTTAAAACTTTAATAGCATTTTAATTTGTTTGATGGTTTCCCATTTTTAGCAGAAACAAAAAAAAATAACCACACCTTTAACTTTATAAGGGAAGAATGCATTGATAATATTGATTTTCTCCACAACAAAATTTCTATCTTAAAAAACTTTATATAATTTTTAAGTTTATAATAAAAATGTTGTATTGTATTTGATTTTAACTATTGGAGTCATAGCCGCCCCAACTTTTCTATAGAATCCATCAATGGTTATCTCGGAAACCTTAGGATTGAAAGGATTAAGGGAAAAATAATCACGAGTTGATAGAGAGCAAAAGGTTTATATAGAACATCGAAAATTGAATCTGAGTGATCTATTTCTTACATTAATCTAGAGAAATATAATAAAACATCCATCACACATATATTAACTGAGGCAGATATAATAATTAACTATCCTTCAAAAGATCTTTGGCACTAGCCGAAAATATCTACAAAAAACATATTGAAATCTGCAAAGGATTATATTCTTAAAGCTAAGGGGTATTGAATCCTCAAATTTATGGGTTCAAAAAATAAACATACAAGACGTGTGTCCTTTAAAAATAAACGATTCAATTATGCACTGGTCAAGCGTATCAATCACTTCCACAGCTCACCTCCAAAGGGATTAAGGGGGATTACTCCTCTCCTTTTCACGCTCTTCTAAAGAGCTAAGGAAATCGGTTATTATTTCAGGATAGCTTCGAAACGAGCTAAAGTTCAACGGATAACACTTACGAAAGACAGTATCGCACAGGCATTTCCGTTGAGCCGAGTGCGGACTATAAAGTTCAGGTAGGAAATTAATTCGGCATAGAAACTGAATATCCGTCAACGTCAAGACTGCTAATCTAGAATGAAAGCTATATAAAACTACAAAATCTACATAAAAGTATCAAAGGCGAAGTTTGAGTGCGAATTTCGTCAAGGAAATTATTTTACCATTCATTATCATAATATTTTATAACTAGAATGGTCCTAAACCAAAATATTTGCTATACTATAGACAGCAAAGTTAGTTGACCCTACTATACGTCACTAACAAAGTAGTTCACATCGTGGTGTCTTAATTTCGAGTGAAACAAAGAACGTCTATTTTAAAATGATTATTTCGTTAAACCCATGTATAAATAGTGTCTTTTTATCACAATTCGCGTATTGAAATTCCTCCTATCAACCCAACAGGCTTTGTGTTTACTCCCTTTCTCCTTCCGCGTAGTGACGTACTGGGTTCAGGAAACGTTGCTGTAAAGTACAGTATTTAACAGAATAGGCCGTGTAAAAAATTAAAACAAAGGGAATATAATTTAGATTAAGATTCAACTGAGTTGTAGAAAGAGAGAGCAATGTGTTTTCTCTTGGTTTGACCAAAGATAATGGCTGCGCCATAAAATTTTACTGTAACATTTCTGTAATTTTCTTGAAACATTACTTCGTAAAAAAGGGGGGACCCACAGGCTCAGTTTTTTCAAGTAATGTTCCTGAATTTTTTTACAGTGTGGAACAAATAAAATATTTAGTTTGTAATTATAATTACATGTCAATCTAACAGTGATAAAACTAATTCGGTTTTGAATTGAAACTAGATTTTTGAGCAATAATTCTACTCTGCATTCAAATGCATATCGAGTTCCTCTCAAATTCTAAATGCATACATGCATGTTGATTATTCTCACAAGAGCAAAAAGTTGTTCTTATCACACGAATAAAAATATTTACTGGGCCAAATACATGTAATACTAATAAGCTCCTTTTTAAAATCAATGAATTCCCCCACCAGATATCCTGATGTAATCCTAAAACAATTTCATACTATAGTGTGACCGTCTTCCCAGAAGAATACCCACGCCTAAACACACGAGCTTAAAATTAATTTCTATCCCAGAGCTATTTTTCTGGATCCAACCAGTACCCCAGGCGAACATCGAAACCGAATTATCCTTCTCAGGAACGAAAAAATAATCAATATCGACAACAAGCGTGAAGGAGGCCCCAGAAACAACATAATGATACTTGTCAATAATAGTTCCCTCGAAATTACTGAAGGGATTTACGATCCATTCCACTTCAAACTGACAAGAGATTTCTTTTTATTCATTTCCAGCGATTTCACCGTTAGTTTGTGACAATAACAGCCCGAGGTCATCCTACCGTTTATGATCTCCTTTTCGAAGGTACGCGAACGCCGGTATACATATATCGGTTATGAATATTCGTCATCGCGTATATATATTCGTTCTGCTTCATCGAAGACCAGAGGCGAAGAGATAAATCAAAAGGGAAATGCTCCCGAATTATCAAGATGGTATATACCATCTTGATAAGGGCGGCGTCGTGATGGGGGAGACAAATTCAAAAGATGCTGACTCGTTAGTATGACAATTCTATCTTATATTTTATTCAATAGTCCTTCCCACTCATCCCCCGACTGTGATATGGCAAACCTAAAAAAGTACTGTTGCGCGGGAAAGATTAGCATAGTGGAACAAACACGTGTATTATTCGTGATAAAAACAAAAAAATCAGGTAGATATTATATGAGATGATGAAACGGATAATAGTGAACGTCCGTCATCCGAAATAACATTTTACCACCCACACCATAAAAACAAATGCTTATTGTTTTCCTTTCTTTACCCTTGATATAAGTAATGTCCCTATAGTAGCACAGCTCATGCCAAATATGTCAAGTTTATGTAACTACAATAGAGCATTTTCAATTACACATAGAGATATTTTAACGCCTCTGAGAGGTTATTTCAAGCATTGAAAATTGGAAATACGCTTTTAAAAACTAGCCAGGCGTATTTTCACGCTTTGAATTTTTGGTTTTGCATAAAAAAAGCATACTACCCCACTTTCTACCCAAATTTGTAACATTAAATAAGTATTTCCTATAGAATGTTTAATGTAAAATAATTTATTTTACTTAAAATGCTTAATATTTTCTGCTAATACTTAACAAATGCTATAATTGTTAAAAACCAAACATAGCATCCTCATTTTTTTTTCTATTTCATTTTTGTCCATTAAAAAGGGAAGAGTTTTTATGAAAAATTTGTCCTTGTATATGCAGTTAATGCTATTTCCGTATTTCACTCCTCATATTAAATGAATATCACGCCTCCTTAAAAAGTCGAGGAGTATTTTCACTCCTTCAAAAAAAATAATAAGAATAACACTGATTACATGACTCGGACCTAGAAACGGCCTTAGCAACATATTGTTTGACCTACAGCAGTTAACAGTTAAAAGAAAATAACTGGTCATGGAATGCTTCTATTGGAGCATTTGCAATCACATGACAGAAACAGATACCGCCGCACCTAGCAACGGCCTTAGCAACAGACTGTTTGACCTACAGCAAGGAAGAAAATAAACGGTCGTGACTTCACCTGAAAACCATCTATGAAGAATTGCAGAATATCTTAAAATTCTGAATAATCAATTTTAAATTATTAAAAATTTTGGCCCGATTCCAAAAATATGCTTGTCTTTTCCCACAATTTTTTTCCAGTTAATTATGAGATATTTTCTTACAGAAAGAGCCTAACAGGTGTGACGTCACATATGCCTCTTGGAAATGTGGGAAACACCGTTTTCATCGAAACACTAGGCCAGGGGTTCCCAAAGTGGGTTCCGCGGGACCCTGGGGTTCCACGAAAAAAATTAGGGGTTCCATGGGACAAACTTTATTTCATTAAAAAATTAGAATGGTGTAAAAAAAAGAATGGATAGCGCTGCCTCCCTTGGACCCTAAAATGTTCTCAAAATGAGTTAAAACCTTACTTTTACCAGCCGAATTTCAAAATTTTTTCTGGGGGAGAACCCCCAGACCACCCCCCACGGTATCACAAAGGGATCTTGCGCGATACTTTTTGGAAAATCCCCAACATTTTGACATTTTTTGTCAAAAGATAAAGGTTATGGTCTGGAAAAATCCCCTCTTGGCCCCAAAAAGCTTCTTAAAATGAGTTAAAACTCTACTTTTACAAGTCAAAATTCAAAATTTTTTTGGGGGAGGACCCCCATACCCCCCAGCGGAACCAGAAGGGGATCTTGCGTGATACTTTTAGAAAATCCCCAAGAATTTGACATTTTTGCCAAGAGGTAAGGGTGATTGTCTGGAAAAGTCCCCCCCTGCCCCCTGAACCCATGCTGGATCCGCGCCTGGTTTCATTTAATATCATATATTAAATTTTGAAAAGTCGTTGATTAAAAATATTCAGGGTTCCGCGATCATTGGTAACAAATTTGGGGGTTCCACGACCAAAATAGTTTGGGAACCACTGCACTAGGCTATAAAAAGTATTTCAAAGCGGAATGATAGTAAACAAGGCACATTTGACGTCACAAGCTGTTTCAGCTCATACATCAGAAAAGAAGCTATATTTGATTGAAAATAACTTAAAATTTAGGGCCTGAAAGGTAAATAAAAAGCCATTCTGGACACATTAAGGTTAAAAAAAATTGACTCCAATTATCCATAAGAATTAAACGAAATTTAGCCATACATAACACAAATTGGACAAACCTGGGACGTTTGGGCTATTCCAGCCCCTCGTAGTTTTTATTTTTTTTAACCTTGATTAATTTCCTTTTGAGAAAATGATTCCCTTCAATGAACTTGTAGTTTTCTTTCTCACAGATTCAAATCTATTCAAGTTGACTGAAACGTTTTGCAGTTACCATAATCGATTTTTCATCGTTTTGCTGTCTTTTAATTCCCCTAAAATCTTTAGTCATTACTCTAACGAACCCTTTAATCACAGCTCATTCAAATATCTCAAGTTGATGTAACTGCAACAAGAAGTAAACGAAATCTGGTCATGCATAACAAAAATTGAACGAATCTTATCTCGAACGCTTGTGCTGCTTGGGACAGTGTCTTAACCTTGCCATTTAAAAAAAATAGAATCTTAAATCAGGGTGAATGGTGTTTCGATATAACAGATTTCTTCAAAAGAGCAGGAAAAGAAATATTCGACATACTTGTCTCTATTTTGAGATTTAACCTGTGAACTCTATTTAAAGACAATGCATCCTAATTAACCTTTAACACGAGTATTTGACCCATTGACAAGTGCTAATTAAAAAAGAATGTGACCGAAGTGCCAATAACTTCTCAGAATGGAACATGTTTCTCAGCAATAACTTGCCCTTTTCAAAAATTTTTCATCGTGATTCGAAGCACTTCGTTCCTTAAGAAAATGCTTTCGTGGCTTTTCGCAGATTTTTTTTTACAAAATGAATCAGTAAAACTATAAAAACCTAATAAATGGGATTTCTTTACGAAAAATTTGAAATCTTTTAGATATTATACAAATTAATATACTTTGTGACTAATAAACGAAAAGGTTTAACACATCAATGTAATTCATTTATTTATGTAATTTACGAAACATCTTCTAAAGGTTTAATTATAATTAAATAGTCATATAGTTGTGGATATTGGTAAAAAATTTTAAACTATAAATGACAGAGAAGGACTAATTCCTGCTTAAGACTTGGTTAGTTAGAAAAAAGTTAAGTTCAAGTATCTAGTTTAAAGGAAATTTTTGATAAAACTGACACTGATTGCAACAGGTTTTTAGAGGGGATTGAAATTTTTTACAGGGAGTAGAGTATTAATAAAAAACTACATCAAAGAATTTTGCAGAGTTAAAAAAGGAATTAAACGGTAAAGATATGAAATAGAAATTTGAGTCATATATTTATGCTTAGTCAAAGAATAAAAGTAAAAAATAGTAAACACACCAAATTTTAAAATGTAATGAAAATGAATCATTAAGATCAGTTAAATGAGTGTTAAGGGATTCCATTCATTATCCTCAAGATCTCTCTCTACTAAAAAATTTCTTACAGTGTTAGTCTTTTTTCAAGTATTCTGATGGGACCTTCAGAAAAGGGCAAATCTTACCGGTATGCAAACGTTTAAATCTACTGCCTGATTACAAAGAAAATAACGATTCTAAAAAAATTGAAGTTCAGTTCAATTATTTTCTATTGAATAGCATAAAAATCGTTTTTCCAAACTTATCTATAAAAGCAAGATAATTAGATAATAAATAAAGCCAACGCCAACCGAGAAAAAAAAAGTTCCGGGAACTTGTTTTTCCTGCATTACAATCGAGATTGAGCTTCTCCGTCGTGCACGTACGCTCTTTGCGATTTGAAAGCCCAAAAAGCGGGCTTAAAGTCGAAAGCGATTAGTAATTTCGATGAAACTTTCTATACCGGCATGGGTGTAGTAGCCAGTGTTCAACTTAGGGGGGGGCAAGCAGGGTCGATATTTTTTATGTTTGTGGAGAGCCATTTTAAAGAGGGCCGGGTTTCAACGGGGGTCTCGGGGTTCTCCCCCAGAAAAATTTTTGGAAATTTGACCCAAAGAACAGTTTTAAACTTTTTTTTGGTACACGTAAACACAAATTTGGACATATATTTTTAGGTGCGATTTTGATTTTAATGAACTTATTACAAAAAAAGTGGGAATAATAAAGGTTTAAATTCTAAAAGGGTACACATAAATCCCAATTTGGGCATGCATTTTTAGGTAGAATTTTGATTTTAATGAACTTATTATAAGAAAGTGTGAGTAATAAAGGTATATATACTAAAGGGGGCCTGGGGGCCCTCCCCCAGAAATTTTTTATTGATCCTAAAATACTTGGGTTTTAACTTAACTAAAAGTAAAGTAAAAATTAATTACCAGGGACTTAGGGGGGGCAGCTGCCCCTCCCATCCCCCCCTTGGCTACACCCATGTATATCGGGGTTTTTGAGGTCGCTAATTACGAATATTAAGTCAAATTTATAAAAAAATGGCGGTAAAATTGTTTTGAAAAGGAGAGTAATTATTTTTTTCCCACACACAATTTCATCACACACATTTTCCGGGTCACATTTCAAATCAGAAATCACATTCAAATCAGAAATTGAAGTTAGGAGAATAGATCGTAAATTTTTAGAATACCACAAACCCGGAGGTGTTTCCGTCGACTTCCTCTTGCCGTAGTTACTAGGCTAATTAAATACCACCCGCACAGCCCTCATATCGAACACCGCATTTCGGAAAATAACACTTCCGCCATCTTTGCTGTAAACACGGAAAAGTTCTGCCGCAAAGATATACGGGTGACGAACAAAGCACTTAAACGTCGGGGAGCCAGCCCCCAGTGTCAATGCACCCTGACTCATTACCGCATCCTGGTGTAGCTTCAAGAGCCTATGTCAAACATCTCGTGCCATCGAGGAATAATTAAACATGGGCGACCAAGTCAACAAGTGTGCTGGAAAATCAAACTCACCTTTTTCATGACGACTCCTTGTTGAGTCTACAAAGCCGGCTGTTGCTGCGGTCTTGCTGTCTGTTTGCCAAACTTCCCGTGACTTAAAAAAGACTTGTGCGACAACATCAGGAGTCCTGAAATTTGTCATTATTTGAGGATTTTGCATAGGAGATACGATATTATGACGGTTTGGTTCCAAGTGAGTAGGATTATGGGGGAGAGTTAGAAGCTTCTCCAGAAGGGAATGGAATAAAACCTATTTATTGAAAATGATGATTTTATAAGATCTTCCAATTGCCCGTATGTTAATTTCCCAGGGTGATTCAGAATTCATCATCAAAATTTGGTGAGGAGGTAGAGGGGACCTAGACAAGCATATTTCGAATAGGAATGGGGGGCGCAGCCACACCGTGAAAGAGCTAGGACCTAATGTAGTGCGAGAGCGTTACAAAAGGATGTTTTGCCAAGGCCCGTGTACCGAAACAAAACATAATAAAATGAAAAAATTTTTATTGCATGAGGTAAAGCAGTATCCGTACTAACACCATAAATTTGATGAAAATTGGACCTCTTGCTAAACCGTGAGGTAAGTTTTAAAACGTGCAATATTAATTAGTCCACTGAAAATAGAGTTGAACCTCGGACAAATTGCAATAAAAGGTTTCTCAACGGTTTTCACTTAGGAATGACCTCAATAATAACATACTAAAAATCGGCCAAAATCGGCCGGGGGGAAGTTTAATTTTTTTTTAATTTTTAAAAAATGGCCGAAAAAATATTTCAAAAAATCAAATTATAAAAATAGAGACTTATGATACATGTTTATAGGCTATTTTTCAGTGCTGAATACGAATTTACCATTTAAATTTTAAAAAATTTAAAATTTCAATTTTTAAAAATTAATTCAAAATTTGGAAAGTCGAAAAAATTAAAACATCGCTCAAAACCACAAAATAATTGCAAAAGAAATAATTTAAACGGTTTTCAATTAGAAATGCTTTTTTTTGCTTTTTTTGATATAACAGAATCAGAAATTATAACTTATATCAATAAATTGAGTACCAAAAAAAGTACTGGAATCGATAATGTTGATGTGACCATTTTAAAAACTATATCTTTATACCATTCTAACTATCTCACAACACACATTAATGGTCTTATTAAAACTGGTATTTTTCCAGATTTTTTAAAAATTGCGGTCGTTACTCCCATTTATAAAAAGGGTGATAAAAATAATTTTTCTAATTATAGACCTATATCTGTTTTAACTGCATTTTCTCTACTTGTCGAACACAGTATTAAAATACGTCTGCTTAATTATTTTGAAAGCTTCAATTTTTTTTCACCAAATCAATATGGATTTCTGCCTCATTGTAACACTGAGCTTGCTCTTATTAAGTTCACTAAATTCGTTTACAATAGTATTGACAGAAATAATTTTACACTAGCAATATTCCTGGACATTTCAAAATCCTTCGATTCTGTAAATCACAAAATTCTACTAGACAAATTATTTGCATATGGAATTCGGGGTTCGACACATACTTTTTTAAAATCCTATTTAAGTAATCGTCGTCAAGTAGTTAAAATAAAAAATAGTGTTAGTCCCTTTTCATCGCTTAATAAAGGAGTCCCGCAAGGTTCCATACTTGGTCCTTTATTGTTTCTCATATATGTTAATGATCTTCTAGAACTTAAACTTCATGGGAATATAATTTGTTTTGCTGACGATACAACCCTTTTATACTCCAGTCAGGACCAAAAAGATTTAAACGATAAAATTCAAGATGACCTCAATAAAATTAGAACTTGGTTCCACTTAAACGATTTAGGTATCAATATAAATAAGACTAAATATATTTATTTCAGCTTAACTACCCGTGAAAATCCTTTTAAATTAATATTTCACCTACCAGACTGCATAAATCAATCAATTTGTGATTGTGCCCATCTGGAATGTGTAAATACTATTAAATATTTGGGTCTACACATTAATTCAAATCTCAAATGGAAATCTCACATCAATTTTTTATCAAATACATTAAGATTCTTTTTATATAAATTTTACCATCTAAAAAACTTGGTTAATCACAAATTCTTAAGAAATTTATATTATGCCTGGGTTCATCCTAGAATTTACTATGGACTTTCTGTTTGGGGCGGAGATTACTCAACTAACATCCAAATTATTCAAAATCTTCAAAATAAATTTTTAAAAGTTATGTTAAATTCCACTAACCAAAACATCACATTCCTTTCCTATAAATCTCTGGATATACTTCCTCTGCAACATCTATTTTTTTATAAGAATTGTTACAATCTTTTTTTAAATCCTAACATATGTATAAAAAACACTACTATAAATCCTAGAAGCCCTGGCATAATATACAATATTCCTAAATCAAATAAAGAGATATTTCACAAATGTTTTTTTTACTTAGCACCTAAGCACTACAATAGTTTGCCAATTGATATTCAAATAACACCTAAAATAACTTTATTCAAAAAAAAAAATTAAAGCTATTTTTATTTAACTCAGAAGATTTACCTATTCCATAGTTTACGTTTCATATAGTTTTGTGGTCAATACATATTTTATTTGGATTTATTCATTATTATTGATAAACATTTTTTAATTGGGTTCAAATATACATATGTATTGCAACTGACACCATTGCCAGTCCTGTAATTTGTAATTTCTATTTAATATTGTTTTTTTTTGTAATGTATATGTGTATGTATATGTGTAATTATATACTTTTATTTTTTTTCTCTTCGTAAGGTATTATTATTCTAAATTACAAATGCACTTTTAAGGGATTCTTATCCCCTTAGTGTCAAATTAATAGTTCCTGATGTTTTTTTTCCTCCCTTCTGTAAATTGAACTTAACTATTCCTAATAAATTGTTGTTGTTGTTGTTGTTAAATGACTTAAATAATAACATACTAAAAATGGAAGAAAATCGGACCATAAAAAGTTTAATTTTTTTCAAATTTTCAATTTTTTTGGCCTCAAAAATCGACCTTTTTAAAAACTCTTGTTAAAAACGTTTGAGGCATTTACCAAGGTCATTTTTCCATGGATGTTGTAGGTATATACCTCTATAACATAAAAAAACCACAATTGGTGATTATATCATTAGTTAATTAATTAATTTATAAAAATTAACGTTGAAAATACAGGTAAAATCTTTCAATCAAGTAATAAGGAAAATATTTAGACAATATTTGGTAATAAATCATTTTAAAAATAATTAAATTGAAAAAGGACAAAATATCTTTCAAAAAATTAAAATTTTAAATTAATTTAAAAAATTTATATTTTTTAAAATTTTTAAATTTTGTAGTATATGCATGTGATACATGTCTCTAGGCCAGGGCTGGGCAAATAGCGGCCCGCGGGCCGCATGCGGCCCTCGAAGGGATATTCGGTGGCCCGCCAAGACATATGGAAAAATAAGAAAAATTCTGAATTTAATAGTTCAATGTTTTACATTTTTTTCTCTCATGCATCGTTCACATTTGAATCAGCTCAATTTTGGTCTTGTTTTCACTTCTTGTAACGTCGTCTCGGCCCCGCTTCCCTCGCCACCCACGAAAATTAATCCTCCAGATGCAAGTGGCGGGGCAAGGATCACTTCCACGGAGTGGGTACAGAAAAAAAGGGGAGAAAAGGCCGCGTGCGAAAAGACAGAGAGGGGGTTCAAAACATAAATAATTTCTGATTTATTGACGTCACGACAAAGATCCTCCCTACCCCATCCACAAGTACACCCCCATTCCACCGTCTGGGATTTTCAGGGGTCATTCACTTCATTAACGCGATGCGTACTTGTCACTGTGAATTCCTTGTCTTTCTTGTCCGTGTTCTATTTAATTTTTACTTAAGATTGTGGAGATATATTCTTCAGAAAGGATTACCTTTTTTGTGGGTAAGTTGGATGATTTAATTCCAACATTTCTAATTTAATTTAATACTAGTGCAGTGTGTGTTATTACCATGATAAATTGGTTACATTTTATGAAAAACTCGTTAAATTTTATTTCTTCAACATATTCAGTAGTTATTATAATTTTTTAATGATGAAAAATTAAAAACAGTTAATATGAAGTTGGAGGAACGAAGAGAAATCATTGAAATTAAGTTCAAATTATCCAAGCTGTACTGCACATAGTACAGGCGCGGATTCAGAGAGGTGGTACTCTGGACAGTGTTTCCCCTTGGACCCAAAAATGTTCTCAAAATGAGTTAAACCCCTACTTTTACAAGCCAAATTTCAAAAAATTTCTGGGGGAGAACCCCCATACCCCCCTCAGGGGTACCACAAGGGTATCTTGCGTGATACTTTTTTTGAAAATCCCCAATGTTTTGACATTTTGTGTTAAAAGAAAGGTGATGGTCTGGAAAAGTGCCCCCTTTCTTGGACCCACGCTGGATCAGCGCTTGATACAGCATCATATTATTATTTCTTATTTTTTTTCTTAATTATACTTGTAAAATGCAAAGTTAACTTGGTAATGCAATCATTTTACATAATCTGCGGCCCGCCGTTAGCTTCTTCTTTAATAAAGTGGCCCCCGAGACAAAACAATTGCCCACCCCTGCTCTAGGCTATATTTTAGTGCTGTTTACGAATATCACGCCAACTTTTCAATAAAATTTAAATTAACTGTGGAAAAATTGAAGCATTTTTCTCAATAATTTTGTTTTTTATGCTTCAATTTTTCCACAGTTAATTTAAATTTTATTGAAAAGTTGGCGTGATATTCGTAAACAGCACTAAAATATAGCCTAGAGACATGTATCACATCCATATACTACAAAATTTAAAAATTTTAAAAAATTTAAATTTTATAAATTAATTTAAAATTTTAATTTTTTGAAAGATATTTTGTCCTTTTTCAATTTAATTATTTTTAAAATGATTTATTACCAAATATTGTCTAAATATTTTCCTTATTACTTGATTGAAAGATTTTACCTGTATTTTCAACGTTAATTTTTATAAATTAATTAATTAACTAATGATTTAATCACCAATTGTGTTTTTTTTATGTTATAGAGGTATATACCTACAACACCCATGGAAAAATGACCTTGGTAAATGCCTCAAACGTTTTTAACAAGAATTTTTAAAAAGGTCGATTTTTGAGGCCAAAAAAATTTAAAATTTGAAAAAAATTAAACTTTTTATTGTCCCATTTTCTTCCATTTTTAGTATGTTATTATTTAAGTCATTTCTAATTGAAAACCGTTTAAATTATTTCTTTTGCAATTATTTTGTGGTTTTGAGCGATGTTTTAATTTTTTCGACTTTCCAAATTTTGAATTAATTTTTAAAAATTGAAATTTTAAATTTTTTAAAATTTAAATGGTAAATTCGTATTCAGCACTGAAAAATAGCCTATAAACATGTATCATAAGTCTCTATTTTTATAATTTGATTTTTTGAAATATTTTTTCGGCCATTTTTTAAAAATTAAAAAAAAATTAAACTTCCCCCCGGCAGATTTTGGCCGATTTTTAGTATGTTATTATTGAGGTCATTCCTAAGTGAAAACCGTTGAGCAACCTTTTATTGCAATTTGTCCGAGGTTCGGCCCTTTTTTTCGCTATTTTCAGTGGACTAAATCTTTTAGCCAAAGAATGGAATTCCCTTAGCGTAATGGTATTTCGAAAAATGATGATCGGGGAAGGAATTTTCAATGATCATACAGAAACCATTATTTGTTCAAAAAACTGTTAAAATATCACTTGAATCAAGTTACACATAATGTCAAGATTTTAAAATTTTATCTTCAAGCGAAGATGGGTGGTCTGGGCGTCTTCCCCAGAAATACTTTGAAAACTTACCTCTAAAAGTAAAGTTTTGGCTCATTTTGAGATTTTGTAGAATTTCCAAGGAAACAAATTACAAATATACGCCATATCTTCGAGGAGGCTGGGGGTCCTCCCCCAGAAGAATTTATAAAATCGGGAATTTTAAACTATAGTGTTTTATCAAATGTAAACGGGCAGAAATAACTTGAAGACAAAAGGTTTTGCAGTTTTCTGTGTCAACGAAAAAAACATATTTGAATTTTCAGCAGTAAAAAATGAAATTTTGGGTCGAAAATATGAAAGAAAAAAAGCTTTGAAACCAAAAAGTTTTTATGAAATTCGTTTGACTAATTTTTACATTCAAAGTAATATAATAAGCATTTAAATAATATTAATGTCAATTTGCCCAGATTGGTTAATATTTGAAAATTTTAAGCAAGAAGTGCAAATTGAAGATTTAAAAGTTTTAAAATAATGCCCTTAGCAATAAGGAAGTTAAGATTTTTTTTAACTTTTTTAATCGATTCTTCATGCAAAAATAAGCAACTACCCAAAATTTGAGGCCGATCGATAAATTTTTTGATTGCAAAAAAATTAACAAAAATTCCCCTTTTCAAAGTGCGCCAAAACGCTACGAGTTTGGGATGTGACGTCATCGTACGGTGACCATTGTCGGAAAGCAACGGAGTTGATGGTATGATTGTTGACGTCATCGTACGTTTTAAACCAGGGGTTTCCAACTTTTTTTGGGGTGAGAGTCTTCAATATGAAACTTTTCCAGCAAAAGAGGGACGAAGGTTGTTTATATATGTATGCAGTACTGTATTTTCCAAAATTCCAGAGGATATATGAATTTTTTACTCTTATACAACTCGTAAGAATACTGAATATATTTAATATTCTGAATATTATACTTAAATGAAAAGGTCTTCCTCAAGAAAATGTTTATAAATTTTTCTTAGAGGTTTGTTTTACTTAATTTTTGGTACTCCATTTTGTCCCTCCTCATGATAAAAGTTATATAAAAGCCTTCATACCCCCTTGCTACGCTCAGGGGGAATTTCAGGTTTTAAAAACCACCTCTCGAAAATTCAAACTTTTAATTCTTGCACCATTGAAAACAATCGAAGCTATCCATAATCAAAGAGGTATATGGGGGATCGGGGGTTCTCACCCGAAAAATTTTGAATTTTAGTGTGCTAAAAAGTATTTTGAAGCTAGAGAGCTTGCTCAGAGAGCTTCGCGGGCCGCACAAAATGACCCGGCGGGCCGCCAGTTGGAAACCCCTGTTTTAAACAATAAACGTTTTCAGTCACGTGTTTTTTCTCGACTTTTAAATTAAAATATTTAATTAACTGTACATTTTTTTGAAAAAATGACTAGACATTTCATTTTACCATACAAAAAAACACACCGAACACTTGAACGTTTATGAAAATCTGACACATGCAACTTCCTTACTCACTTTACGGTCCGTTTCTGGAGAAAATGGAAAAATTAATGAGATGGATGATAATCATGGGTCGATCGGATTTAGGTAGAGGACCCTAAGGAGGCAAGCTGTCCCTGAAGTGCTAAGAAACTTGATTTACCATTACGAAAACCAGTGGCGTATATAAGGGGGGGGCAAGGGGCCCTGGCCCCCCCCCCCCCCGAAATTCTGACTTGGTGTACCAAAACAGGTTAAAACCCTGTTTTTTAGGGTCAAATTTGAAAAATTTTCTGGGGGAGGACCCCCCAAACCCCCCTTTAGAGTGCTTGGAATTTTATTATTCAAAACGTTTTTACAATAAGTTCAAAATCTTACCTGAGAATGTTTGTCTGAAATTCGGAAAGTGTATAAAAACCAAGTTGAAATCCTGTTTTTAGGATCTAATCTCCAAAATTTTTCTAGGGGATGACCCCCATATATCCCCTTCTGTACTTAAAACTCTATTATTTATAACTTTTTCATTAAATTCATCAAATTTTACCTGAAAATTTATATCCAAAATTCTAACTAGGGGTACCAAAACTAGTTAAAACCCTGGTTTTTAGAGTCTTAATTTTAAAAAATTTTCTGGGGGAGGACCCCCAGACCCCTCTTTTGTAATTGCATCTTAATACATCATAACTTTTTAATACTAAGTTCTTTAAGTTGCAAATTCTGCCTAGGAATATACTGAACAAAAATTAAATATACATGAGAGGGATTGGGAAACAATTTTGGGCCCCTCCCGAAATAAATTTCTATATACGCCAGTGACGAAAACGAATATTTCTCAAAAAGGTAAGGGCCTCCTATAACCCCTCATCATAAATCCGCTTAGAATGATAATAATGCCCAGCGCACAAGTTCAAAATTATTCATTATTTAAAATAATACTTCTCGCCCCCTCACCTCATAAAACGAGGGGGCAAGAACCTTCCCACCCACTTCATGGCCCGTTTCTGGAAATAATCACATATCAGATGGATGATAATAATGCGCTTTGATTACTTTAAATTGCATTACTTACAACATTATTCCTCAACGGGTAGATGATAATAATACCTTTCGCAAAAGTTTAAATTATTCATTATACAACAATATTCCTCGCCCCCCCCAAGGGCAAGGATCTCCCCATCAAATTAGGAGATTCTTGAATATTATCAATATAAGACATGGGTTGAATAAGAAAATGTTTCAAAAGTTTTTTTTCGGATTAGATGGCTGAAAAAGGTCTATGAAAAACTGAGGGGGGGGCGAAATCTAGTGTTCGCCCCCTCACTATCAAAACTGAGGGGTCGAAAAAAAAACCTTCCCCCCTGTTGGCACGTGAAAAGGTCCGAAATCAGAGGATTTTAATATGGTATATCATAAGAGTAAAGTCCTCCGTGCAAAGATAGTGAAAATTTCTAAAAAGGACAATTTTAATTGCACGTTAGTTAAAAATTTAAAAATGTTCAATTGTTACGAGGATACAATGGATCCCCTTAAAATCTAATCGTAGTGATACGGCAAACCGAATTTCTCCAATTTTGTTGTTTTACCTTTTAATAACCGAAATTAGTTATAAAATCTCTAACATGCTCAAAAAATTTGGATTTCACACTTTTTTCTCCCGTTTATAAAATCTCCTTTAGTAACCTCAAAGATCAAATAGATAGATATAACCAATGTGGCATATATAAAATTCTGTGTAAATGTGCCCTTTCGTACATTGGACAGACTAGACGTGCTTAAAAATTTAGACTAAAGGAACATCAGAATTACATAAAAAAAGCAAGAACTAGAAAAATCTTCCATGGCCAAGCACTCATCAATCACAAATTCGATTTTGACTCGTTGTCTATTATATTGCGATGTGATGTGCCTGTTGATCTTGATTTCTTTGAAGCTTTTTTGATTCATCAACATTCCAATTCCTTAGTAAATGATTTTTCCAGTGCAACCTCCCTTTCAGATATTTGAATAATCATTAATTTTAAGCTTTTCGGCCTTTTTTTTAATTGCTTTTTGCTCTGTAACTTTAATGGTACGGCTCTGTATACATTTGTTGTCAGACTGTTGGAGGCTATTGCTGAAGAAGGGGATTCATTTTATCCTAGAAACAACTGTGTACATTTTTTATTTTTTAACTAACGTGCAAATAAAGTTTTGTTGTCCTTTCTAGAATTTTTCAAGGTATATCATATTTTAATTTACTGAATGTCTTACCTTATTATAGTCCATAATATCCATAGTGAAAAGATGCTTTCTTTCAGCTGTCATACATTTTCTGAAATAACCAGATAATTGTAAAGTTTGAAATGTACAGCGGGAGAATTTATTTAATAAAAACTTTATAGTAGAGAACAACCGAGTTCCTAATAAATTCCTTATGAATAGCATTAAACGCAACGAAAAACATGGGGTTGTTAAAATGATATCTTCTTGTAAACTACTAAGCACAGTTTATTTGAAGTTTTACATTAGAATTAAGAAGTAAAAAAATCCTAAAGAAGTCATAAAAAGGGGATTTTTTAGTTGCACTAAAAAAAGCTTTTTTTAATTTTGAAAGTTAATAAGTTATGAGTAAAAAAAATTTTGAAAACAGGAGATAAAATAATTTTAACTTTTTAAACAAACTTCAAGTAAAACCTAAAATGCCAAACACATCATATAGCCAAACCCAAGAAGGTTTTGAAATACAGTACAATCCCATTATAATGAACTTCACAGGACCATAAAATGTCTTAGCTGTAACGGAAATTTCGCTGTTACCGTACTAACGCTAATTCAAATAAAAACGGTTGGGGACTTTCTGGACTTTCGTAATAACAGGATTTTTCGTTGAACCGGTATTCATTGTAATGGGATTTCACTGTAGTAGCTAGCAGTTACCAGGCACGGATTATAGCAATTTTTAAGGGGGGGCGGTCTAGGTTCCCTAAAATTTCGTAGATTTGATTTCAAATATAATTAACCCCTCACTTCCTAGTCCCCTTTTCAAATTGTCAGAGGCGGATCCAGGATTTGTTTTTTTCGGGGGTCTTAATATACAGGGTGTCCCATAAATAGTGGGCCACACTTCTAGAGGGGATAGTAGACACCTAGACGAGTCAGAATCACATAGGAATCGGGGGTCCCAGACCAAATCCCAGGGAGTTAAAAATGGAGCGACACCCCAAAAAAATTATTGAAAAATTCAATCTGTAGAAGAACTACTATTGGTAAAAACTTAATCATGGTCTCAAATTTTGTGGTTTAACATGATCTTTAAAATCATTGTAAAAGTTTTCATTTTAAAAATTTTTTTACTACAAAATAAAGTCAAAAACCACAAAAATATGTGAAAAATTTGCCAAAACTTTATTTCGTATTTAGAAATCCTTTCTTTTGATTTGATAATCTGAAAGATCATAGTTGAAAACCCTTAAGTCCAAAGTTTCACGTAAATACCATCAATATTAAACGCTTGAGATCTAATTAAAGTTTGATTTTTGCTTGCGAAAACAGATACAGAAAAGAAACGTTGAGGGAAAATCTACGAATTACGGATTGATGCTCTCAAAATTTCTCGCCATTATTTGCGAAACGAGATTCCTCATCGCCAACTTTCGCCAACAACAAATCGCCCAAGCTGTCTTGGCGATCTGTAGGAGCTTGGTATGTTTCGCCAAACTGGGAGAGAAAAGAAAGTTAGCGATTATCTATCCGTAACTCGTAGATTCTCCCTGAACGTTCGTTTTCTGGAGCTGTTTTCGCACTCAAAATACAAACTTTAACAGGATCTCAAGCGTTTAATATTGATGGTATTTACGTGAAACTTTGGACTTAAGGGTTTTAAAATATGATCTTTCAGATAATCAAATCAAAAGAAAGGATTTCCAAATACAAAATAAAGTTTTGGCATATTTTTCACATTTTTTTGTGGTTTTTTGACTTTTTTTCGTAGAAAAAAATTTTAAAGTGAAAACTTTCAGCATAATTTTAAAAATCATATTAAACCACAAAATTTGAGACCACGATTAAATTTTTACCAATAGTAGTTCTTCTACAAATTGAATTTTTCAATAATTGTTTTAGGGTGTCGCTCCATTTTTAACTCCTTGGGATTTGGTCTGGGACCCCCGATTCCTATGTGATTCTGACTCGTCTAGGTGTCTACTATCCCCTCTAGAAGTGTGGCCCACTATTTATGGGACACCCTGTATAACAGGTTGTGAATCTTCATATTCGAAGTGCTAAAAGGGGGTCTAGGGGTCCTCCCCAGAAAATTTTTGGAAATTTAAGTCTATAAAGCATGTTTTAAATCCATTTTGGTACACCTAATCCGAATTTTGGACATATTTCACGGGGCCGTAACTAGACTTTTTTCGGGGAGGGGTTTGGCTCAAAAAATTTTCTTGAAACTTAAGTACGATTTTGTTGGTGACGAAGGTAAGTAGACAGCTGCAGATCCAGGGTTTGGCTTTGGGGGGGTTAAGAATTTTCAGTATCAAAATCGTCTTCTAATATCCTAAAGGGGGTCTGGGGGGTCCACCCCCAGAAAATTTTTGGATTTTTAAGTATAAAAAGCCGATTTTCAACTCTTTTTGGTACACCTAATCTTGATTTCGGACATACATTTTCAAGAATTTAATTTCCATTTTAATTGGATTTTTGCATTTTGACGAACGTTTTACAAAAAAGTTGTAAAAAAAAAGATTCCAATGGAGGGTCGGGGGGGGGGTCCTCCCCCAAAAAATTTCCGGAAATTTGACCCTAAAAACAGGATTTTAAGTCGTTTTGGAGTCGCTTTTCCCTTATTTTCCACCCCTAGTTCCCACTTCCCCTCTTTCTCACTGTTAGTGATTATTCCTATTGGGGGGGGCTGTTAAAGCAACCCGAAGAGGACCACTCCTTGAAAGTCCCAAAATTTTCAAGGAATAACTGTAATACTGTAATAATAGATTTCAAAATTTCAAGGGGTGTTGGGGGTTCTCCCCAAGAAAAATTTTTAACCTTAAAAGTAGGGGTTTTATGCATTTTAAGACGAATTTTTAAGGAAAAACAGTTAGTAAAAAATTGACGTCGAAATTTCGGGGGGAGGGTTTGAACCCCCATAACCCCCCTTGGATAAGGCCCTGTTATATAATCAAGAATTTAACCTATTTTTTGGAAGGATTTTTACATTTTGACCAACTTATTATTAAAAAATGTAAGGGAAAAAACCCAGTTTTTCAACTCGTTTTGGTACACCTCATCCGAATTTCGGATATGCATTTTATGGTAGAATTTTTGCATTTCGTCGAACTTCATAAAAATATTATTGTAAATAATAGTTACAAGTACCGAAGGGGGTCTGGGGGTCCTCCCCCATAAAATTTTTGAAAATTTGACCCTAAAATAACAGGTTTTTAACTTATTTTTATAGTTTCATTGCTTGTTAAAGGGGACTTTCTTCATGCTCTGATTTTCGTAACCACACAAAAAAAAATCATGTCATACTAGGGGGGGGCGATCGCCCCCTTCGCCCCCCCCCCATAATCCGTCCCTGGCAGTTACTGTAACTCTATACATAATTTTTAAAAATATAAATACTTAAAAACATTGAGAAATTGTTTCATGTTATAAGATCTTCACCCTTTTTCAGTTCTAGCTGCCCCAAATTTACTATAGGATTCAATGGGAATTGAAAGTGGTTGAAGCTTATTATTACAAATAGTACTTCGAAGAATGCAGTTATTTCTATACAGGGTGTCCCATAAATAATGGGTCACACTTCTAGGGCGGATAGAAGACACCTAGACGAGTCAGAATCACATAGGATTTGGGGGTCCCAGACCAAATCCCAGGGAGTTAAAAATGGAGCGACACCACAAAAAAATTATTGAAAAATTCAATTTTTAGAAGAACTACTATTGGTAAAAATTTAATCATGGTCTCAAATTTTGTGGTTTAATATGATCTTTAAAATTATGCTAAAGGTTTTCACTTTAAAATTTTTTACTACGAATAAAGTCAAAAAACCACAAAAAATGTGAAAAATCTGCAAAAACTTTATTTTGTATTTGAAAATCCTTTCTTTTGATTTAATAATCTGAAAGATCATAGTTTAAAACCCTTAAGTCCAAAGTTTCACGTAAATACCATCAATATTAAACGCTTGAGATCCTGTTAAAGTTTGTTTTTTGAGTGCGAAAACAACTCCAGAAAACGAACGTTCAGGGAGAATCTACGAGTTACGGATAGATAATCGCTAAATTTCTTTTCTCTCCCAATTTGGCGAAACATGCCAAGCTCCTACAGATCGCCAAGACAGCTTGGGTGATCTGTTGTTGGCGAGGAATCTCGTATCGCAAATAATGGCGAGTAATTTAGCGAGCATCAATACGTAATTCGTAGATTTTCCCTCAACGTTTGTTTTCTGGATCTGTTTTTGCAAGCAAAAAACAAACTTTAATTGGATCTCAAGAGTTTAATATTGATGGTATTTACGTGAAACTTTGGACTTAAGGGTTTTCAACTATGATCTTTCAGATTATTAAATCAAAAGAAAGGATTTTCAAATACAAAATAAAGTTTTGGCAGATTTTTCACATTTTTTGTGGTTTTTTGACTTTTTTTCGTAGTAAAAAATTTTTAAAATGAAAACTTTTAAAATAATTTTAAAGATCATGTTAAACCACAAAATTTGAGACCATGATTAAGTTTTTACCATTACTAGTTCTTCTACAAATTGAATTTTTCAATAATTTTTTTGGGGTGTCGCTCCATTTTTAGCTCCCTGGGATTTGGTCTGGGACCCCCAAACCCTATGTAATTCTAACTGGTCTAGGTGTCTACTATCCCCCTAGAAGTGTGACCCAACATTTATGGGACACCCTGTATACTTTATCAGCCCTACTAAAATTGTATCCTATTTTCAGCATCTTCTCAGAAAAAGGCAACATACATGGATAAAAAAGATTTCATCAGAGTGGAGTTGAACAAAAATTAAATTAATTGCGAGAAAGAAACTAAATCACTTTTGGTGAAACTTTTGAAAGGTGCCAACTAGCTAACAGATTCAGAAATCTTATTTAGTTGATTAGCAATTATTTAGTTGATGAGATTGCATGTCACAAAAGGAGGCAATTGGGAATTGTCAAATTTGGCATTATATCATAGAGTAGTTGAGCCCAAAAGTGACTTAGATCCTTTCTTCTGTGAGACGACAATATTACCCCTTCTTTGCTTGTTAATCTTTAAAATTTTGACAAATTTAAGGAAATACCACCTAAAATTACTTATTTCCAATTTGTATAGGAAATTATTTCAATAGAAATTATCAATCTTGATTCAATAACACTTACTATAAACTGAAACAAGACTCACAAAAATCAGACATACCCAGATTGGAAAGGTTATGTGACTGAAATATTATAACAGATTTATTTAAATTAAAATATTTATTACAATCAAACAATGTATATTTTACAAGGTTCTAATAAAACGGAATATGTTTATACTCGTGTGTATGCCTTGAATTCTTCGAACATAAAATTGAGAGCAATATTTCACAGTTCAGTATTTTCGAAAAATTGCTGGCATTCGGGAACATCTACCATCAATGAGGGAGATTGGCTTTCTCACGGCATTTCTGCATCAACGCCTTCAACATAAACTGCTTCCAAGATTGTGAACGCACATGCTATAAAAACAAATTATAAATTAAGGTGAACATAAATTTCATAACCAAAAAATTATAATAAATTATCTGTCAAGATAACAAAGCAAGTAGTAATAAACTAACAAATTTGAACAAGTTTAAAAATATAGTAAAAATTAATTTAGCATTTAATTTGGTAAACCTTCAGTTATTTATATTTTTGAGTAAAAGAAAACTGTAAAAAAATTAAACTAGATTAAAAAAAAGGATGCTAGAAAAAAACACAGTAAATCACTTCCATTGCTAGTGTGTCTGTATTGTAGAAAACAAACAGCAAACCTTTAAAGTAGGTATGTTTCTTACGTTATTTTATTTTAAAAAGTTTCAGAAGACAAAACAATAAGTTATCCAACTACTATTATACTTGTGAAAGTTTGTCTGTATGTTTGTTACTCTTTCACGAAAAAACTACTGAATGGATTTTAATGAAATTTTACAATAATGTAGAATATACATCAGAATAAGACCTAGGCTATAATTTATAAAGAGAAAACCAATCCTTCATTCTTTTTTTCCCATTTTTCCTGCTTTTTTTCACTTATTTTTCCGTGTTTGAAAACCTGTTTTACCAGTCATGCAAGCCAATAATAGGAAACTTTAGTAGTATCAGTGTTGTAGTTACTAGGCAATTTTATTAATATCTTTTTTATGAAATTTTGAAATTAAAGCAAAAAATGGATAGAAAACCAATTTCGAAGAATAAAAAATAAAAAAATAATTATATAAGTTCAAAATAATATTGGAACAAAATCTACTTATTTTGTGTTTTATTTAATTTTTAGAATTAATACCAAAAACAAAGAGTCCCTTTGTTTTCGAGAGTTTTTCAGGGATGTTGCACCACATTGAGCATTTTGTAGCAGTTTTTGTAGCAGCTAAATTTAAAATTTGTAGCAGTTTGTAGCAGCTAAATTTAAAATTTGTAGCAGAATAAACCATTTTTGTAGCAAGTCGAATCAATTTTTTGCAGCAATCAAAAATAAAAATACATAGGGTTAATAGTTCTTGTTACTAAAATATACTGATAATTTATCCCAACTATTAACCTTAAAACTATGCATGATTAAGTTAGTTAACTATTAAAAGTTGATGAAGAATTACGCAAAACAAGTGTTTGAACAGCTAGATATCTGTAAGCAAAATTGCGACTTTTTAAAGGTACCTTCGACAAATTCAAAAAAGGGGGAAAAGTACCATCACAAAATAGATTTAAAAACCTATGATAAGCCATTTTATCTTAAATTAAAGGTTAAATGGTAATTCTGAACAAACTTTTAATTAATTTATGATGTTTTTAAAACAAAGTAATTGTTAAAGATTATTGTTTTTAATAAAATTTTTAATTTTAATAACAAAAACGCCAAATGCAGGGTTCATACAATTTTTCAGAAATCAAAATAAAGGAGTATTCCAGGAGTTTTCAAGGAGTAACTTTTTACATAACTTAAGAAAGAAAACATTTTTACACAGCTTCAAACACACACTATGCCAGTTATATTCCTGAATCAGATTTTAAAACCACTTTAAAAGTCAAAATGTAACTAAAATGAAATAAAAAATTAAAAGAAATTAGTTAACAGAATTATTTAAGAAATAATTAAATTGCAAAAACGATATTGTCAAGAATTTTTAGTTAAGTAGAGCAAAAAAGTAAGAAATAAGTATTTTTAAAGGTATTTTTAGAATCTTAAATCAGATAAAAACACTATAATCTTCTAATTTAAATTAAGTTTCTATAAAGCGACCTTTCAGTAAAAATTTACAACTTAGAAAATCCACTAAGTTGAAATTACTAAATAAAATAGAGAAAAAGTCATCTTGTTAGACTTCTCAGGCTGCTCTGACCAAAGTAAAGTTGTTTTTTCTGGACCACCGTTGAAGCTAACTATACATAAGCCCATAGGAAAAGCAGTCGCGGAAAAAACTGAGCTGTCGCGGAAAATCACTATTTTCCCCATTTCGGGAACACCAGACTTGTTATTTTCTGACCACGGTAATATTGTTTTGTTTATATCGCAAGAATGACGCAAGAAGCCAACTTGAATCGGCACCCGCGCGGCCATCCACGAAAGTCGCAGGAAGAACGGTACACTCCGCAAAAAAAACCCTGAAACTTCTAGGGAAAATTGCTAATTTTCCGACTTCCGGATCACCGGACTTGTGGGTTTCGGACCACAGTCAAGTTTTTTTTCTATATCGCCATAACGACGCAAGAAGAAGCCATTTTGAATCAGCACCCGACCCGCGGCCGTCCACGAAAATCGCGGGAAAAACGGAACACTCCGCAAAAAAATCGAAACTTCCGCGAAAAATTGCGATTTTTTCGACTTTTTAACGGACTTAACGCAGCGAATTGAAACCTATTTTATAAAGGAGATAAATTTAAAAAAGAAAATGTTATACTATCTGGTTTCGATGGCTGACGTCATCGGTTTTGACTTCAAGTGGTAGAAATGTGGAAAAGATTCCATCCATAGACGATTTGAGTTTTTTTTACTTGAGGATGAAAGTAATTCGTCGCGTGAGAGGAGAGTTTGATAATTTCATTTCAGGAAAATCGTTAATTGGCGCAGTTTTGGCGCAATTTTGCCCAAAATACGGTATTTGTAGCAGTTTAGCACATGAATTAGGATTTGGCGCAGTTTGGCGCAATTGGCGCAGCCGCAACATCCCTGGTTTTTGCACTCTTTTGGCATCATACTTATTGATTTCAATATTTAAAGGCAATTTTGTTTTTGCGCGGGACGATGTAATTTAGTTTTGAAGCGAGATTTTGTTTTTTGGAAGTGTAGGAAAAGAGTACCTACTAAGAATTATGCCGCGAAAGCGTAAGTCTAATATTTCCCAAAGCTCTAATAAAGCTTGAGCTATGAAAGTAGCTAGACCAGTGTTTCCCAACGTGGGGCGCATGCCCCACTGGGTAGGCAATCTGATTTTCTAGGGGGGCAATTTGAAAATATTTAATCAAATTTCCTCCCAGGTGGGGCATGGATCACCAGGTTTCATTTACTTCCCAAGAAGTATTTTTGAAAAAAAAAAATAGACATGGGGGACATGGAAAATTTAGAAAAGCTTTGGTGGGGCATGGACCAAAAAAGGTTGGGAAACACTGAGCTAGACCTAACTAGACGTTCCACAAGCCGAACTGCAAAGACTTGAACAGGCGGAGCTTGAGGCAGCTCACAGATCTGCTGAGACACCAGAGCAGTCCCAAGATCGGCGTCGACAGAACGCTGAGTATATGGCATCTTAACGGGCTTCTGATACACCTGAACAATTCTGAGCTCGACGTAAAAATAACACTGAGTGTATGTCAAAAATTTAGTTTTAATGCATAACATACTAACAGTAAATGTTAATTTGTTTTCAAAATTATTTTAAGACGTAGCAATGCATGGCAGGTACCGCTAGTTTTTATATAAAAGAATGTATTTGAAATGGTTCAACAAAAACATTTAAGGGGTAGACTACTCAAAGACAACTTTGAAAACACATAGGAAAACGGGTTTCAAACATATTTCTGAGATGCAGACAAAAAATATCAGGAACAACAAAGGATGAGTTATTGTGACCAAATGACCAGAAGTAAAAATGAAGTTGTGTCCATTGGTTTAATTTTTCACAACAAAACAATTATTGAATATATGGCACTTATTCATAAGTTACTTTTAAAAACTTCCACAGTAAAAATATTATAAGTGATTTACTTATATGTTTCTAAAGAGATTACAATTAATATTAGCTAAAGAATTAAGTAGAGTTAGATATTAAAAACTTAGAGGTTTGCTTTCATACACTAATACAACATGCTACATATTCAAAGATTTCAAAAACCTTTGTGTGAGTAATAAATAACAAATCAATAATTTAAAATTTTCCAGACACTAGTGTTTAAATCATCTATCTAACCAACCACCCCAATCCAATAAGACTATTCTATGATAGGAAGTTTTTAAAGTAATCATCAGAACCAAATTAAAGTATACAAAAATCAAAAACTTACTTTTAAGAAAAGATCAAGGCTAATGACACCCTTTCTTAAAGCTTCACCCAAATAATAAACAGCATCTTCTGTAGCATTCTCTTCAGCAAATGCATTTAAAAGCCTAGATCACAAAAGATAGCGTTAAAACTCATTACATTTCAACAGGACTTAATGGATGAGTCATTATTTCTAACCAATTTTAACAAACATTTATTTTAACAGCTTAACTTAATAAAGAAAAACCAATAAATACAAAACAAGAATATCAATTTTAGTACAATGTAGTATAGAATATATAAGATGCAAAAAATAAATAAAATTTAAAACAGTAGACTTTATTAGAACTCATGAGGAATACTTTTTGATAAAACCAGTTTTGCCAGAAGTATTTAAGTGACATTTGACAAATTGTAATTGGTTCAATTTAATCTTTGATTCACTGTAGTAAAAATAAATTTAATCATTAAGAAAAAACTTACTGTTTATACAAAGGAGCAGGAGTAATAACTGCTTCGTCAATGTCAATTTGTTCCTGTTTCTCTACTTTAGCTAACAACTCATCCAATTCTGATTCTTTAGACCTCAAAATGTGAATATTTTTCTCTAAATTATTCTGAAATGTAAAATATAGCAGTTGAGAAAATAATTATAATGCTTTAACTTACTCAATTACAGGGGTGCAGAAAATGTTCCAGAATTCAAAATTTCCCCAGAACACAATTTTTTTCTCCAAAATTTCCCCAAAAATGAAATTTCATTCAAAAATAGTTTCTTCAGTGCATACTTCTTTCAGATTCAATAATTTTCAAATAATCTATAAATTTAAATGATCTTTATTCTCTTTTTTAGTCTTTCTTACACGCTTATAATCTTTCTCAAAAAAAGTGCCCCGTTCCCTAACACATGAAAAATGTTCTAATTATCTCAAATTTGAGCTACCTGTAAATTTCTCCTTAATGAACTAAACATTTTAAAAAAGGACATCGTGTGATTGAACAAGAACACTATTAATAATGAAAATTACCCATTCTACCACGGATAGGTTGTTTTTCCTGCATACCAATCAAATAACAAGGAAAAACCAACATCCAAGTTAAGAACCTAGAAAATAAGTTTTTTAGCGCAGATCCGTAGTTTTCCCACTCTACATCCGTAACTTCGCTGTTTTCACGTTGAAATTGGAGGTTATATTGTAGTCACAGCACAAAATATCTGTTTTTCAGCTAATGATGTTGGATTTTTTAGTTTTTTCTTTCTATCTTGGGAAAAATTTCCCCAGAGCTCCTTGAATTTCCCCCGAACATCGTTCGCGCGTTCGGACATATTCTGCACCTCTGCTCAATTATAACTTTAATCAGATACAAAAAGTATACAGAAAAAATTCAATCTTTAATAATGATATACATTATACAACAAATACTTATACATTCAAAGGAATAATGAACTATACCTTAAAAATTATTACAATGGTTTCCTATAATAAAGGGGAAACAATCAAATGTATTTTACCTGTTCTATTTGTAAGCGACTAATAATATCTTCTAGTTTTGATTTCCCTTTATTTAATTCTGATTCAGTATTCTTTAGCACTTCCATTTCAGCCTAAAAGAGAATGCAGATTTAATCAAGGCACTCCCTCAAAAAAGTATGTTCAGCATAAACATCAAGAACACCATTAATTTTGGAGCAATATCTAATTTTCAGGTGGGGAAAAAATACTTGCTTAATTTTCAGTAAATTTTTAAGTAAATCTATTATTTTTGATACAATCAATTTTATATTTAAGTACTGATTTAGTAGAGCAATGATGTAATAAAAAGTAATTTTATTTGGAAATTTATACAGGGTTTTTCATACTCTATCTAACAGTAAAATTCAGGAGTAAATTAGTAAAAAATCAGGAGGTTATGTGAATAATTATTAACCTTAACCAACTTTGCTGGTTTCAAGTAGAATGAGTTCAGAATGAAGTATGGAGCAAGGAATTTCACATTTCAACGGAATTTCATCCATTTAAAAAACAATTATTTCCCCCAAATCGATAATAAAACTTTGTTTCACTCTTAGAAAGATGTTTTCAGTGGTCAGAGGGTAAATTCAAGAGAAAAAAACATAACTATCAGGAGTTATAAGGGCCCTTAGACAAAAAAAAGCTAATTTCAAGAGACGTACGAGCCTTGTTTAGACTAGCACCCAGCTTGCCTGGTTATGTCAAGGAAGGCAAAGGGTAAAAAGTTTTAATTTATAATAAATACAGTTGTATCCGAACAAATAATATTATACAGAGAAAGTATTCAATGATTTGATTTGATTCTAGGATTGTTCACAGCGAAAGAAGTTTTCTAGGATTTTTTTTCAGTTTAAAGTAACACAGGCATGTGATTGCTCAAGAAAGAAATTATCTGAAAATTTTTAGAAGTGTCTAGATTAGTTACAGTGGTATAAAAATTTATTTTGGGAGGGGCCCAAAGCCCCATCCCTAAGCTTTTTAATACTTTTAGATACGATTCTCATCTTACTAAACTCAATCTAAAAGGAATTATGAATACTCGAGTTACAAATACTAAAGGGGAGTTCTCCCCCAGAAATTTTTTTGAAATTTGACCCTAAAAAACTGGGTTTTAACTCGTTTTGGTACTCATTATGTCAGTTATAGACCTCCCACGAATTTTCAGTGCAAATAAAAAATATCGCAAATGACGACCGTTTTACCCGCACACTCCACCTGACCTCCCATCATTTTCCGAAAACAACTGATTCAATAGTGCCTTCAAATGATGTTACTTGCTTCAAATGGAAATTTTTAAACGAAAGCAAAATATACCGATTTTTCCCGTTTTGAAAAATTAATTCTGCACACAATTGAGTGGAATATAACATTTCAAAAAAATCGGAATCCCGATAATCAATACCTCTAAAATTAGCGGAAAAGTCACATGCCTGGTAACAGTAGATAACATAAGAACAGTTTATGGTAAGAGCTTCCACTGTACTTTAATTAATCAGAAGGGGGATATAAGATACAATTAAAGTCCAACATCTTCTATAGCTTTCTTACCAGAATTAATAACAATAGATCAGGTGCATTAAAACAAGCCCCAATGATAGTTTACAGTTTACACAGCAATTTTAATGAATCCAAACAAAACATTACAAGAGAAAAACCCACCTGTGATTGAGCAAGCACTTCCCTCAGGTGCTTCTTGACCTTGTCCTCGACCGCTGAGTAGAGGGAGGCGTGAATGTGCTCCTGGGTGATGGTCCCCGTCCCGCTCTGCTGGGCGGGGGAGGTGGTCGTGGCAGGCGGGTACGGAGTGGTGGTGGGAGAGTAGCTGTTGGGCGGGTTGGAGATGCCCCCTCGGACAGGTGGAGGGTTGGCACCACTCAAGCCGCCGGCGTAAGGGGGAGGCACCCACGGGCCCCCGGTCGCAACAGAGTATCCACCTGGAGGACACACACTGCACGTTAGATGAGATTGACACATTATTATATTGGTGTTGCGAGTAAATCATTTTAACCCTTTCGGGACGGGTGGCGCATATGTGTGCCAGCAGCGAGATGCTCCCACGGGCCGGGTGGCACATATATGATACACGCTTAAATCTTCAAAATAATATTTTTAATTCTCATTAGATGATGCTGTATGTCTGCTACAGAGAAATTATTCGAAACCGAACATCTTGACCTTCATGCCCATAAATTATTTCGTATTTTTGATAATTTGTTTCGGAGAGATAGCGAGATTTATTTATGATGCATTGAGAACATAAGTAATGGGAATTTAGAGTGATTTCTTTCAACTTCTTAGCTAATATTAACTTTAGCAACTATTCTACCATCCTCAATATACGTTTTTATTAGTTTTTTGATAGAAAAATGGATGTGTTGATGGTTTTACTTAGAGTATTTCTTCTAGATTTCGCTTGCCTTCAGATATAATTATTCCTTGCTTAAACATAAATAACCTATATATTCGAATGTCTAGTTCAAATGGGTATTAAAAAAGATAAATTCTTAGTATTATTATCAGATTTAAGAATGGTTTCAAGGATCTCCAAACGATTATACTAAGTGCGCACGTTGCGCGTGTTCTATAAAAAATGAATTAAAGTGGTTTTTGTTCCAGATATGTTAAATATATCTTCATAAATAAGTTTCATGACATAAAATCTTTTCAAGTTGAGATATTTTCCCCAGTAAAATTCATGTTAGGATGTGGAAAAGGCTTAGTAATTACAAGTTCCGTGATTTGTAAAATTTTTCAAAGAAAATAGCGGGTAAATGTTTTAAATGTGTTTAGCATGGACTTCAAAGGCGGTTCTTTCATTGTATGCCAAAAATTAGATTATTTGGTCCACAAGTTTAATTTCTACCATTTTTTTTCCGAAGTTCAACTTAGACGCGCAAAGTGCCCGTCCCCAGGGGAAGTTCTTTCTACTCGAGCGCCGTCCTGTGAGAGCAGTTCGGTGGCTGATGCGCCCGTCCTGAAAGGGTTAAAGGCGTTGCCAAGAAATGGAAGTAATTTCTGTTCACATCATTCTTAGTGAGAGTGGCTTTATTATACTATTACTATGCACAAAGAATACCTAGGATACCATTTTATCAAACCAAGGAGTTTTCTTGTATACAGGGACTAATCCAGAATTTTAAACCTTAACCCCCATTTTGGTGAAAAACTTACACAGCTTTTAATTGTTGTGAAAAATTGCAAGATCTTTTTTAATTTGTGAAATTTTTTATAAATACCTAAAACGGGAACCATAAAATTAATGAAAAAGGCATTTAATTATTTATTTCTACAGTTTTATAGCAATTTAAAGACCTTAACCATAAACAATTCACCTATCATTAAAAAATAATTTTAGAATTTTTGTGGTATTTATTTCTTTATTGGGTAAATAATTGTTTCAAGAATTCATTTCCTCATCATTCATTTAATTTTCCTCAGAAAGTTGATAAACATAGAGATTCAAATAAATTCATTACATTTCATTTTATTTTTTTCGCTACTGGTCCGGCGGACCAACAACAGGGTTGCCACGGCACCGGGAGAACCGGGAAAACCGGGAAAATGCAGGGAATTTGAAAATGGTATAAAAAATCAGGGAAAATGCAGGGAATTTCGGTAAATATCTTACAAACAGGGAAATTTCGGGAAGTATCAAAATTTTTGAGTTATTTTGAGAAATTTTTGAATCCAATCCGTGTCAGTTCCCAAGCTGGACACAGATGCGATCGTAGCGCAGTTAAAGTGTACTCTCTGTGCTCTGTGAGTGCAGCCGTAACTTCAACTTGCGGGAATGGCAACGATTTCGCGTAGGAGAATTATCGATCGATGTTTGGATCGATGTGTTTTGGTTTTTGCCCGTGCACGTGTACCGCGAAAACTTTAAGTATTTTCTTTGTTGGCGTCTCTTTTTTTGGTTATAAAGTGCGTTGAAGTGTCAAGATCAACTATGAACTGTTCTTCATCGAAGTCCGTATTTAATGCGGACTGGATGAACAAAGAAATCAATCCTGATTTTGCTGATTGGGTGCGGGATCGCCCGGACGATCCGTTTTCTGCATATTGTATTCTTTGCAAAAAACTATTTAGTCTGAGCAACATGGGCAAACAAGCTTTAACCAGCCACTCTAAAAATAAAAAACATAGACAATTGAGTGATTGTTCAAGAAAATCATCGACAATCCTGGATTTTGTGACTAAAAACAATACTTCTGTTTCCGCGTCTAGTAGCGAGACAACTTCAGTTCCACCAAGTCGGAATGTTTCAAACTTTCTTCTTCAAGAGCAATCATTTAAAGCTGAAATATTATGGGGATTAACACTTGTTTCATCTCATTCATCCTTTAATGCCTTTGATGATGTTGCTGAAATTTTTTCTATGATGTATCCAGATAGTGGTATTGCTAAAAAATGTACATTGGGTCGAACAAAAATGACATATTTAGTCATTTATGGCCTAGCTCAATATTTTCAGCAAGCTCTTTTGAAGTCCATCACTGATAAATTTGTCATTTGCTTTGATGAAGCATTAAATCGCATATCACAAAAATGCCAAATGGACCTGATAGTTAGATATTGGTGCAACTCCACAAACAGGGTTTCCACCAGGTATTTGAGTTCAGTGTTTTTAAAACGCACAACTGCACAAGAATTGTTTGAAAGCTTTAAAACTGTTTTATCAAGTTTAGATGTGCAAATGCTCGTACAAATCAGCATGGATGGACCAAATGTTAACCTAAAATTTTTAAAGCATGTTAATGAGGAACTGTTATCTGAAAATGAGTGCAAAATTTTAGATTTAGGCACTTGTGGACTACATATAGTGCATGGGGCATTTCAACATGGACACAAATCAACTGGCTGGAAAGTGGACACTATTCTTAGAGCTATTTATGGAATCTTTAAAGATAGTCCTGCCCGGCGGGCAAGTTTTGTTGAAATTAATGGATCTGCTGAATTTCCTTTGAAGTTTTGCTCGGTGCGTTGGGTGGAAAATGTTAATGTTTGTGAACGTGCTCTAAAATTATTTGAAAACATTAAGAAATACATAGATATCAGTAAAAAGACTTTACCTGAATCTGTTACATGTGAGAATGTTATTAATGCATGCAGTGATAAATTGATTTTGGCCAAAATTAGTTTCTTCTCATATATAGCTAATATACTTCAGCCATTTCTTAAAAAATTTCAAACAAATAAACCAATGACCCCCTTCTTATATGAAAATCTCTTTAGTCTCATCAAACAGCTCATGAAGAATATTGTAAAAAATAGTGTACTTGCAGAAGCTAAATCCTTAAACAGCTTGATTGCAATTGACCTTGATGAACCGAATAATATGAAATTAAGAAAGAATACTGATATCGGTATAGTGGCTACAAGTTACTTAAATAGAAGTGGAGAAACAGAATCTAAAAAAAACACCTTTCTGGCGGACTGCTTCCAATTTGTCAGAACAACTATTAAAAAATTATTTGATCGAATGTCGAAAAATTTTGCAATTTTAAGGTGTGTATCCTGCTTAAATCCAAAATTGTTAAAAACCAATCCAGCATTGTGTGAAAAACGAATGGTTGCATTGCTTCAGCTTCTCTATTCCAAAGGACAAATATCCCCTACTTGTTCAGAAAGAGCCAAAATACAGTTCGAAAATTTTTTGCAAAAACTACAGGGTGAATACAAAGATCAACTTGATTCATATAATGAGGAAATTAGCCTGGATGATTTTTATTCTGATATATTAAAATCAGCAGAGTTTTCTGATTTTTGGGAAGTTGTAAAAATCATTCTCATATTGTCACATGGCAATGCAGCTGTAGAGAGTGGGTTTAGTGTGAACAAGGACATGCTTGTTGAAAACTTAAAAGATGATTCCTTGATTGGTCTAAGAACAGTGTATGATGCCATTCACTTCTATGGAGGAGTTAAAAAAGTGCCCATTACAAAGGAGCTAATTCAATATACAAAATTAGCTCGGAGTAGATACTTTGAAGCTTTACAGAAGAAGAAAAAGGATAGTGAAAAAGAAGTAGATAAAGAATCTAAGAAACGTAATGCAGCCTTACAAATAAAAGTATTGCAAAAGAAGAAAATGAAACTTTTGTCTGAAAAGTCTGCAGAAGTGGATGAAATTGATTCACAAATATATGAATTATCTAAAGTAAAAGATTCTTAAGACTTTAATTCTTCTTTGTGGTGATAAAGTTAAAAATGATTGTAAAGTTTTCCAATAAATGATTGTCAAAAGCTATTTTTGACTATAATCTTTTATTCTGGGTAAATTTAAGTATGAATTTCTAATTAAACGAAAGTCAAATTAAATGTTTTAAAAATACTATTATACAGAATACATTAACACATTTAAAAGGTAAATAGTAAGTGAGTTGTATTCTATTTTTAAAATTTTTCCAACTTTTAAATAGTGTTTTTGAAGTAAATTATGTTTGTTCATAGAAAATGTTTTTTTTTCTGGAAATTAATTTGTAGAATCTTAATGTGAATATTCTCATGAAGAAAAATATTAATTAATCTGAGTTTAAAATTATGCAAACGCCAAACCATAAAATTAGACTATTCTTTCAAAAATAGTAATTAAGTAGAAATTAATTGAACTGCAACTGCATCATAATACTGATTTCGAACTCTTTGGTTGAGAATATTCTCACGATAAATTATCTGTAAAACAAATAGTACTATTATTTTAAATATTTTTCTTAACTGATAATTCTTATGTGATATTGTATTTTCTTTTCTTTTAAGAATATTCTAATTTTACAAAATTCTATCTCAAAATTAGCTTTATGTTAGGTTTAAAAGGCCCTTCTCAGTTTGAAAACTATTGTGGTACTTTTGCTTTCAACAAATAGATATGAAAAGAATTTATACTCATCTTTCAATTGTTTGAGTATTTCCTCCCACTAAAACTTGCTTCTAATACTTTTAAAAATATATTTTACTCAATGAAGTTTACTTATTTAAAAAAATCTTGCGAAATAATGAAATTACAGTTCAGAGAATATTCTCTGAACAAGATGACTTTTTAAAGGTAAGTTTCATCAAAGTAATTATTATTTTCAGGTTTTTAGCACTAATACTACATGACCATTTCATATTATAAAACATATCTCATTTAATACCATTTATCAGTGAAAAATTAGAATATTCTCAAAATTCTCGCCCCTGGAGAATATTTTCGCATCACATCACTATGTGTGTACAATTTTAAGGTTAATATATCTATGTGTCTAAAATTACTTGAAGACAGGATTTAAAACTGTAATTTATTTTAATGACAGGAAATGTAGATAACTTTTTTAGTTCATTTCTTTTATACAAAGTTACAAAAAATCATGGATATTTATGCCAAATTACGCTAACAGTAATTGATAAATTTCACAGATTACTACGTATGGAGACAGGGAAAACACAGGGAATTTTTTTTCCAGATTTGAGTGGCAACCCTGAACAATTTTCTGACCGTTGTGGTCCAAGCCAATTTTCAGTGGTCTCGGAAGAGTGGACCACTGCAATTTTGAATACAGGGATAAACCTTGTGGAACATACCTGAGTAAGGAGGATGAGCTGATGGGACTGGAGGGTAAGGTGGTTGTTGTGCAGCACTGGCTGTAGGAGGGTATCCAGGGAAAGGCGTCCCCACATTTGGCATAGGCATGAAACCTAAAACACAACAAAATAACCTTGACAAATCTAGCCTTTTTCCATTGCACTTAGACGTGTGGTTGAAAAAAAAGTACATAGAAAAGCTTTTTAACTCGTGTCATTTCACAAACGTCTAATTTTTTTTAAACTAAACTTTTATAAGTTAACATGATGTTAGCTGTTACACAAGAAATGCTTTTCAATTATGATTTCTTAAACGTTTTGAAGTTAACAGAAAGTGGATTGTTTAAATCATTTTTAAAAATAGATGGAAAATAGCTGACAAATAAAGAGCAGGATATTTTTTTCTGTGCATATAGTGACTAGCATAGTGTAGGAACTATCTACTCGGTCTATCCATGGCGCAAGCTTTCTTGGGCGTGCTCAGCCGCACGCGCAGGAATACAGTCAGACGCGACGTAACCCCACTGATGTGAGGACGGTGGCAAGACGGCCTCCCGATCCTCGAGTAGGTTTTCCCTCCCTTTAAGATTTCGATTGTTTACTTTAATGTTATGTTTTGTCTGTAATTGTCCCTTTATTGTGTGCCTTAATAAACGCTAGTTAAGTATAACCTATGCTTAATTACTGAGTATCCATCCCCATAAGTGGGGGCTTCGGCCTACCTGGTCACCCCATCCAAAAAGTCGAATTACCCCTAGAATCCCGAGTATTCCCATCGAGTTTATACTGCTTGTTGGAGTTCCCTAAAAGTACGGTGAGTCACCCATATAAATTTTTGAAAACTGTATTGTGTGCTACTTTCAAAAAAAAATGTCTGTAACTTTGGGATCAATACCTCTTATTTTAAACTCTTTAACTTACGGAAGTACATATTCTGTAAAGTTACTAAATACAGTTGTGTTTAATACTCCCTTTGATAGGACTTCTAGAAAGAAATTAAAAAACTTTACTTCCTTTTCGGAAACCTTAGATATTAAACAGCATAAAAAGTATCTTGTAGACACCCTATCATTGTCTGATTTTATTAGTATCGCCCACCTGCTGCATTTAAATTCTCAGGGCACTGCTGTGGAATTATGTGAAACTATTTTTGATGCTTTATCAGATTTGAGTGCTTTTTCTAGTGCATTAGATAGTTCTCATTTCTCTGACGATGACGAACCTCTCAATGACCTTGAATCGGAGAACGCAAACGGTTCGGTGAGAGCTGTTTCTTCTACCGGCGCCGAAACCGAAAGTTCTGAGGTCATAAACATGCCATTGCAGGAAAGCTCAAAACCCCAATTAGGCAAAATTGTTATGTCTGGTAACACTCAAGTAATACCTCCCAACCCAGTTTTACACCATGACTCACACTCGAATGCTCAATTGTATGATTCTTATTCCACTGAAGCTGACGTAACGCATCATAATTTCTCTCATCAATGGCTATTTGTGAAGGATTTATTGACTGAACAGAGGAAATTCTCTAGTTCAGATAATTATTCAGTTAGAAACTTTTTGAATGACGTGGAAAATTTTTTTGCATTGTATAATGTAACCCATCCCTTACAACAGCTTGTTGTCTGTCAAAAGCTGATATGTGGTGTTGCTAAAACTTTCATTCAGTCCCAAAAACATATCAAAAGCTTCTCCGAACTTAAAGCTTCTTTGATTTCGGAATTTGGTCTTACTTTAAACAGTCGTGATATACATGTTGCCCTTAGTACTAGACGTTTGAAGGAAAATGAATCACTCAAAGAATATTTGATTGCCCTTCGCGAGTTAGCGAGTCGTGCTGACGTAGCTATAGACGATAGCTCTATCATTGATTATTGCATACGAGGTATAGGTGATACTCCTTCGAACAAAACTGTCCTATTTGGTTGTAAATCAATGACTGAATTTAAGGAAAAACTTGCAATCTACGAAAAACATTTCTTTAATTCCCGTCGCTCATCCAATGCAAATAATCGAAATTATTCTGAGTCCCGACGTCGCAGTGATGTTCAATCAAACCCTCAGAATTATAATTATCCCAAACAATCTCCCCAGAATTACCCCCAACAATCTTCTTACCCTCATAAATCTGTAATATGTTTCAATTGTAATGGTAGAAATCACTTGTCTAAGGCATGTCCTGATAAGCATAAAGGAAAGAAATGCTTAACTTGTAAAGAATTCGGTCATATTTCGAACCAATGTCCCCAAGCTCCCGACAAAGTGTCAGACTCTATTCAAAACGTTGAGGAAATTAAATCACTTCTCCCCTCTTGTAAAGAAATAACTTTGAGTTCTCACACATTTGTAGGATTAATTGATACTGGTAGTCAGGTCACTCTTATCAAACAGCACATTTGGAAATCCCTTGGTTCTCCAGCATTGCAGTATAACAATTCCCATCTCACTGGATTTGGTTTTGCAAAAACCCCAGTCTTAGGAACATTTGAGTTCGTTATCCAAATTGATAAAATTAATTTCCCCACCATCTTTCGTGTAGTCCCTGATAGCTCCATGAATCATCCAATTATAGTGGGTTACGACGTCATTCAACAAGCATCGATGAATGTCACTGTTGACGGCATAACATTCCGTGAAATTACTAAGACGTCATCTGCCCAAGAAAACTCCCAGGAAGTCATCTATCCGATTTTCCCAGAGGTTCCTGATGTTGAGTTTGACATATCTGCTGAGGTTTCAGAAGAAACGCGTGACGACGTGCGCGAACTTCTCCGGGTGTACTCGCCCAAAAAGACGAAAACCACTGACGTTGAGATGCAGATTACTGTCACTGAAGAAAAACCTCTTTACGCCAATCCCAGACGTCTTCCTTTTGTTGAAAGAGACATAGTCGATAAGCAAGTAGACGAATGGCTTAAAAATGATGTCATTGAGCCAACTTCTTCACCTTATTCCAGTCAAGTCCTTGTGGTACGTAAGAAGAATGGAGATCCCCGCATAGTAGTTGACTATCGGAGGATAAATCGACTCATAGAAAAGGACAGGTACCCTTTACCACTTATTGAGGACATTCTCGATAGACTACAAGACTCTAAAATCTTCACAACTCTTGACTTAAAAAATGGTTTTCATCATGTAACTGTCGCACAGAACAGTCGCCGTTTTACTGCATTTGTGACGCATAGAGGTCAGTTCTGCTTCAAACGTATGCCCTTTGGACTATGCACCTCCCCTTCAGTGTTTCAACGATTCATAAACTGTGTTCTTAAAGACTTAATTGATAAAGGCTACGTCTTACCATATATGGACGACATCGTTATACTCGCAAATAACGAGACTGATGGTGTTCTACGATTGAAACAAGTTCTCGAAGTCGCTAGTGCTTACGGACTTGAAATAAACTTTAAGAAATGCCAATTTCTGAAGAAACGAATTGAATTTCTTGGCCATGCTGTGGAAGATGGTAAACTCTACCCTTCTGCCCTAAAAACTTCTGCTGTCATCAACTACCCTGCACCTAAGACGATGAAGGATGTCCAAAGATATCTTGGATTAACTGGCTATTTTCGGAAATTCATACCTTCGTATTCAACTATTGCTAAACCCCTTAGCGATTTATTGAAGAAAGGTATCCCATTCCAGTTTGGTGATGTCGAAAGAACAGCATTTAACCATCTGAAGACTTTATTATGCCAAAGCCCAGTTCTGCAAATATATCGTCCAGATGCTGAAACTCAAGTTCACACTGATGCCTCTATTGATGGTTTCGGAGCAGTCTTGTTGCAGAAATCAACCCATGACCAAAGTTTTCACCCCGTATACTACATGTCAAGAAAAACGTCAGATGCTGAACGAAAGTACACCAGTTATGAATTGGAAGTCCTAGCAGTTATTGAAGCTCTTAAGAAATTCCGAATCTATCTGCTGGGAACGCACTTCAAAATAATAACCGATTGTGATGCCTTTGCCAAAACTATGAAGAAAAGAGACTTGAACACCAGGATTGCTCGTTGGGCACTGTTGCTTGAAGACTTCGACTATGACATAGAGCACAGATCTGGCTCCCGGATGTCTCACGTGGATGCTTTGAGCCGAATACATGTCTTAGCTATCTCATCTGATCCTGTAGTAGAAAAAATCAAGAAGTCCCAACAAGATGATTCCAGTCTTGCTGCTATTAAAGAAGTTTTGAAGACTCAACCCTTTGATGACTACTGCCTCAAGAACGAAATACTTTATAAGTTTCAACAAGGACGAGAACTCTTAGTCGTACCCGAAGAGATGCAAGGCGAAATCATCCGAAATGCGCACGACCGTGGACATTTCGCGGTAAAGCGAACAGAACAACACATCAAACAACAGTTCTACATTCCTAACTTGCAAAAGAAGATAGAAAAATGCATCGCGAATTGTGTCACTTGCATCCTAGCCCAGAGGAAGTCTGGTAAGAAAGAAGGACTTTTACATCCCTTGCATAAAGACGACACTCCCTTGCATACCTACCACATTGATCATCTTGGACCTCTACCCTCATCGAACAAAAATTATAAACATATTTTTGCTATCATTGATTCTTTCACTAAATTTATCTGGTTATACGCAACAAAATCCACTACTGCTCGAGAAGTTATTGCTAAATTAGATCAGCAAAAATCCACTTTTGGTAATCCAAGTCGCATCATCACAGATCGCGGTTCTGCTTTTACTTCCGATGACTTTGTCCAATATTGCTCACAAGAAAACATCACATTATCTCATATCACCACTGGACTGCCACGAGCAAATGGACAGGTAGAACGTTTAAACCGTACCATCATCTCAGTCATATCTAAACTTTCTATAGGTGATCCAACAACTTGGTTTAAATTTGTCCCCATCGTTCAAAGAATCATTAATTCCACTTATCACCGCAGCATTAACACCACTCCATTTGAACTATTGTTCGGCACAAAGATGAATCAGCAATCAGATTTGAAAATCAAAAAACTTATTGAAGACGAAATACAACAACAATTCACGGAAAACAGAGACGCTTTACGAAAAATTGCCAAGGAACAGATTCTGAAAGTTCAAGATGAAAACAGAAAAACTTATAACCTTCGCCGACGTGCCGCCCCTAAGTACAGTGTCAATGATCTCGTCGCAATTAAACGTATGTACTCTCCTGGAATGAAATTATTTCCTAAATTCTTAGGTCCCTACCGTATCACACGTGTCAAACCTAATGACACTTACGATGTAAAAAAATGTGGAAATACTGATGGTCCAACTACAACTACCACCGTGGTTGAATATATGAAGCCATGGACTACATAACTTTTTTTTCTTTCACATGTTCCGGACTGTATATGAGTGTGCTTTTCATTTTTTTTATTCTTCTATTTTATTAATCAAGAAATTATGAGTGTATATTTTACCGGTTTGTTATGTGTCATTTGTACATCTGTTCAATTTTTTTTTCATTGATATATCTACATGTGTATCTCCTCTTTTCATTCACATTTATTTTCTATTTTTAGCTTGATATTTTGTTACCTTAGAATATTTCATGTCACGTGTAATTTTATCTAGTTGATGTATAACTTTGCTTTCATGCGAGGTCGCATGCCTTGTCGGATGGCCGATTGTAGGAACTATCTACTCGGTCTATCCATGGCGCAAGCTTTCTTGGGCGTGCTCAGCCGCACGCGCAGGAATACAGTCAGACGCGACGTAACCCCACTGATGTGAGGACGGTGGCAAGACGGCCTCCCGATCCTCGAGTAGGTTTTCCCTCCCTTTAAGATTTCGATTGTTTACTTTAATGTTATGTTTTGTCTGTAATTGTCCCTTTATTGTGTGCCTTAATAAACGCTAGTTAAGTATAACCTATGCTTAATTACTGAGTATCCATCCCCATAATAGAACTGTTTTAATTTCACTTACAATCAGGGATATGATATTCACAAAATAGTAAAAAGTCTGAAAAACTGTGTGACTGACAATTTGTGAAAAAAAACATTAGTTTCATAGGTTCAATGTATCTTTTCAATAAATATTTAGTTTGATTTTGGGCATAGATGAGAGTAATAAAAAAAATTGGGCGCAATGAAGTTCTTAGATCCAAAGGGGGGTCTTGGGGATCCTCCCCATGAACTTTTTGAATTCTGTCCTAAAAAACAGAATTTTCTCATTTTTGTAATTCAGCCTGAATTTTGGGAAGACTAGAGAGGACTTAAAATTATAACTGAGCCTATATGTATAATAATTAGGTTCAATAGAGTGTTCCAAAACACACTATTTTAGGTAGAATTTGCATCTCAATGAACTTAATATAAAAGAAGATATGAAAAATAGAGTTTCAAGTTCTAAAAGGGGGGTCTGGGATCTAACCCCAGAAAATATGATCCTAAAAATCAAGGTTTTAGCTTATTTTGGAACACCTTGCCCCAATTTTTTCGGTAAAAAAAGTCTGACAATTTGCAGAAAAAATGGGAAAATTCTCAGAAAAATTTGAAAAAGTCTGAAAATCCGACAACAATCGGAAGAATATCATCCTTGTACAATATGAAGTGGATTTACCAGCAGTTTTTGGAGACTTTATTTCTTGTAGATTAAAATTGTTTTAGAGCCAAAATCTCAAAGAAATAACTTCTTTAGCCTTAGGTACATCTATAACCACCTTGCATATTATAAGTTATTTATTCCATGCCCATTAATAAATTAGAAACACATATTCAACCTGACTACTGATATTTTTTTAACTATTATTTTATTATATACATATTCTTTCCCTTAAAACAACCTTGTTATATCGTTGGTTCCAAAAGCATGAATATTCAGCACAATTAATGAATAATTCATCGGTGCATTAGTTTTAAATCGAACAAGATGTTCACCTTAAAAGCAAACACTTGGAAAATCAATCATTTTAAACCACTTTAGCATTTTGAAAAAGCATTGGGTGCAAGGTCAGGGAAGAATGGACTTAGCAAACAGAAAGGGTTTAAAATAAATGCATATAAAAACAAAGTATAATACTTAACAAAAACTACTAAACAAGAAAAATGTATAATTAATAAAGGAAGGACAAGTCCAATGTATACAATCATGCAAACAAAGAAGCAAATATTAGCAGCTTTAACTCCAATTGCCTAAAATAAACTTACAAATCTTTCCATGGTGTACAGATATCACTCCTTCAAGCCATTATCACAAAGTGAGCAAAGGAAAACAAAAAAAATTTGAAGACTATTAAGAAAACCTATTTTTTTCAATATCGCAATTTAAGATGCTTATTGAAACTAAAAAAATTAATCAAATCAGGGAAGTTTTAAAATGTCTGTAATAAACACACTCTGGCAAAACAAGATTGGGATCACTGATTACATGCTCTAATGATATCAAAATATTAGAAATTACATTAACAAAATTTGAGCTACAAAAAATATTGACACAATCAATCTAAGAGGAATTTAATGATTCAATGCCAAACTTGTACAACATAAAATGCATGCAGCAGTTTCTTTTCTAACCTGAACAAAAATCCAATCATTTAATACTTTGAACAAAAAAGGTTTGGTTGTTTTCAACAAAAAAGGATTTCTGAAAAAGATTACTTAAGCCAAAAATTGAGAGTACTATTTGTTATTTACTTTAATTCCTTTGAATTTATATACCTTTACAATACCTAATTACTACAAAAATAGCAGTTAATTTAAGATTTTTACAGCTACTTAAGTAAGAACATCAGTTACTCAATTTTCCTTATTTTGTGTAACAGTCATCCACTTACATTCATTACAGAACATTTTAATTAATTGCATTTTGTTTATTAGTTGGTTCACACTGCATTTGCTTTCTGGAGCAAATTTGCTCTAAGCAAGCAATTAAAATAGTAGTAGAAAAACGATATGTTACTATGAACGAGAACACTAATAATCATCTTGTACAGTAGTTCAGTAGCAAATTATGACTTCGATACGAGGTAAAGTATGATTAAACAACATTTCTTAGAACATATTTTTAGCTTCATCATTTCAAAGATACGCTTATATAGTTATTCCCCAAACAAAAATATCTATTAAATATACATCAAGGAAAAAAGGAGAGGATTCTCTTAATAACATACAGCAGTATTCAGAAAAGGATAGTTTACTTATTAATTGTCCAGTTAATTGTTCCCAAGTAGTTAGAGTTTATTCATTTCATTAGGACTGAGAAAATTATAAAAGCAGTCTGCTAATGCTACTAAGTTAAGAGGGCATCTAATTTGGGAAATCAGTGCAACTCTATCTACCTCTAACTACCAAATGCAAGCCAGTTAAAAGGACATGCAAAAGCTTACTACAGATGCTAACTAACATGTAACATCCCACACATTTAAAATTTTCATCAATAATACACTATTTTATAAAAAAAAGGTTGGAATCTTACTTGAAGGTTCTGCAGGATATGGTGTTGGATTATAAGCAGAAGAGTTTAACTTGGGCTTTGAATACACAGGAGGTTGTTCACCAAAAACTATAATCATGACTTGAATTACCCCAAGTAAATCTGAATTATCCTGGAAAAAGAAAATATTTTAACATTAGAACAGCCAAAATTTTTGTTTACCTATTTTAAAACTTCAATTGAGGACATTTTTACATTTATATTCGTATAAGTGAGAAACGCTCATAAGTTAGCTATTGTTGCAGAACAGGGGAACCTTTCCATATACGAGAAAAAAAAATTGATGGAATCACTCATTCTGAATAACATCCGTTAGAACCCTATATGATGCTGCGAGTCCTTTGCACCTAGGAAAAAATTAGTAGTAGGCAGTGGAAGAACTTCATGCATCAGTAAAAAATAATATTTCAAGAGGAATTCGATTAATTTCTTTTAGAATTTCAGGAGTGGTCCATGAAATGACCTTACATCCTTTTTCCAGTTTTTTGGTTTTAAAATTTTAATGGAAAGTTTGACTAAAGACCAACAAATAAAAGTTTAAAAAATACTTCATAATCTAATATCATCATGGGTGAAAGAAATATTCCACAATGAGACTTGGTTTATAAAAGGCTACAAAATAAATTTATGCTTTTATTGCCCCCTGTAACTTGTGTTAAAAAAAATTTTAACTTTCACCCATGGTTGAACTACTGCTACAACAGATTGAGAAGAAAAAGCACCCATTATATAACAATTCTATTGTAATCATAATGTCAATTGAACTAAATTTAACTTACAGGGTTCCAATTGTGTAAATATGGCAAATAAACTCTTCCATTTGTGTCTACGTGACGAGAAGCTTTAATTTGCATGTCAGCAGTTGGTTTAACATAGCACATTGGTGAGTTGTATGGGTGTGAATCCAAGATCCATATACAAATCGGTATATGGTAATATACTCCTGAAAAATTTTAAGTAGCAAAATTATCAATTAAGAAACTTGGATAACATTGAAGAAATGCAGGGTTTCATTTTAATTCCTTTACCTAAATACTTCATAATTAATTCATTTTTTTCCAGAGTTTAAAAAACCATAAAAAATATTGATTAATCATATAACAGATTAAAACATAAACAATAAGAAAAAGATTATTTTAATAGAAGGCAAAAATCATTCCTTCATGGACAATAATTTTAATAACAAATAATCATTTGAAAATTTCAATTAGATATGATAACAGAAGACATGTCTGGCTTTGTAAAAGCAAAAACTTTCTTAAGAAATATGCTTAGTACATATCAAACCTTATTTAAAAAATATATCTTTATGGTATTTCAGTCATCTGATTTTACTTCAAGGAAAAATGGCACAGGCACTTAAAGAGGTTTGCAAACAATTAGATTTTCTGTTGCTTAGGAAAAATGGAGTTATATCCAAACTTGCATAATATAGATGTGCACGCTAAGTGTAGAAAACTTTAGAATTTTGCAGCAAATCTTGCGAAATAATTTATATTTTTGATAAATAAATCTATTTCTCCCAACTGTTGTTTTTCAAGAAGGTTATTATAAGAGTTAAGAGAGAGAAGGTTAAATTACAAAAAAATAAATTCTAACTGATGAATTTTCATTTTTTCAACATGCAACTTAACCGAAGTTATCTAAACCTACCTTTATACATCACCGGGATAGTTCCTTCAAGGCATGCTAACTCTTGTCTTGTGCCATCATTGAAAACTAAAATTAATAAACAAGAATCCCATATAATACATTAAAATTTGAAGTTACTCAAAAGTAAACAAGAAATTACACAGGAGACAACTCAATTACGCAGTGCCCTTAAGTAGCCACCACAGTACATATTTTTAAGAGTAAAACTAATGGTAATAATAGTAGTTACATAATTATACACAAAGCTGGAAAAAGTGCCCGAACCTACAAACCTGGTTCGGGGGAAGTCCCCTGCCAGCTCCATAGGAGCAATACATAAGTTTGGGTAAATTTTATTAGGTTCGGGGGAAGGTTACAACTTTTTCCAGGTACGTACAAAACAAATAATTATGTAATTTAAATAATTAGCCTACATTCAGTTTCACTAAATTGCACTTGAAGTTAACTGTGAAAAATTATTTTCAGAAAAGTATTTCCCAAGTTAGATAAAATTGCACCGTATGTCCCATCCACCGTAAGTACGTGTATCTCTAAAGCTTATAGAATTATGTCTCCTTTTTTATCATAACACCCTCAAAATTCTGAATTATAGAACATTATAATAGATTTAAAAAAATTTTATTGCTCATGGCTCCAAAACATGGCATAAGTAATTTTAAGTTATGATAAAGTCTGAACAGGGATTCAGAAAAATTTTTCATGGCCCAATATTTCTCAAAAATATCCGCACATTTTTATTTTAGTTTTTATCCTAAAATAGTTTTTTGAACACTGAACTGTAAGGTTCAATAATACCAAATTCTATCTTATTTGTTGTATATCTGTCACATTACTTCTAAAATGTCTAGTGCTAGCCTTAATTTCTGAATTATAAACTGTTCTTCTCGTATTTGAGCTCAAACCCTCCTTTTAATTTAACTTTTTAAGTCAGAAACATTGTTGTGATTTAACAAGAACGAGATTTTTAAGTATAAGTAGTATCATCAATTACATCATAGATAAGTTGTTTATCCTGCATATCAACCAAAGCGAAAGAAAAAGCCAACAGAAATAGGAACAACATTCACGACACATTTTGAATGTGTTAAAGGGGTATTATTAAAAAAAGAGCTTGTAATTCATAACTTTTATCTCTTTTCTAAGGTATCTTATGGTCATTAAGAGGACTAAGTGTTTTATACCTTTATATTTTGACTAATAATTATCTACATTTATACTAGGATATAATAAAGTTAAAATTTTTCTTCCTTTTTTCTGGGTTTAAATTTCTGCAAATAGAATAACAAAAATGACTCAAGATGTCAAACACTGGGAATTCCATACATAATAACTAAGAAAGATTTAAAAATACTTAGTAAGTACTAATAAAATGAAACAGTGAAATAAGCAAACATTATTTGGAAAATAGAAAAATTAATCTTTATTAAGTGCTACAAAAGTAGCTGCTTTTGCCCTTTTTAATAGGTCAGCACTCAAAGATTTATTATAGCATGGATCAGAATAACTTTGTATTTTCGCAAGCAATAACACATTCGCGTATGCGTCGAATGAAAGGCGAATTGGCGATTCTTGCTCCGCCTTGTTATTGCACAATGAGGTATTCTCACGTTTTGGGATTAAATTTTATTAAAATAGTAGATAAAAAACCATGAAGAATAACGTTTACATCATGTATTTTCGTAGCCTAGTTTCAGAAATATAAATTTTTGAAATTTCGTTTTTTGTTTTGGCACGAAAACACTTTCGAATCACAAATCATGCGCTGTGAGGTCACATCCAATAGGAGCTTGTTTTCTGATCACGTGAAAACAGAAAACACAATGGTTTCCATGCGCTGTGACGTCACATCCAATAGAAGCCCGTTTTCTGATAACGTGACTTTTCTGACGTTTTGGCAAAAATAAAATTGAATTTTAAATTATTTAAAACACATTTTCGAACTTAAAAATAAGAAATTTGGGAGTTTTAGACCATAATGTATCGAAAAAGTATAAAATCAAGCAAATCCCTCACTCATGCAAATACCTCATTTGAGTAGGTCGAAAATGGCGGGACAAGGGGACGTAAAAACGGAACTTTTGGTACTGAAATTGTATTTTCGGAACAGTGAAAAATCGGAACAAATACGATTTAATCGGAACGGTTGGCAAGTATGGAATACATTCAATACTGTAAAAGTAAAGCATAAATGATTTTTAAAAAGTTTGTTGTCTTCTGATTTTAATTTTGAAAAGAACTGCCTGGCCAGTGCAGGGTTTTCTATTAGTATATAAAGAATAGCACTGAAGAAAAAACACTGGTGCACCCAATCAAACATGCAGGGTACCTCTGACCGGACCTGGAAAAAGTTGTAACCTTCCCCCGAACCTAATACAATTTCCCCAAAACTTATGTATTGCTCCTATGGAGCTGGCAGGGGCTTCCCCCGAACCAGGTTCGGGCACTTTTTCCAGGTCCGCCTCCGACCATGCAGTGCATAGTGCTATTAAATTAACACCACAAAGGGCCTGCTATTGTCTGAAGGTATTCTGGAGGAAATTCACACCATAAAACCTGCAAGGCAGTCCCCATAGAGGAGGCACAAATCCAAAGGGTAGATGGGATAGAAAATCCCACCACATAAATGAAGATGAATTTTTGCATGTGAGTATTTATTTAGTTTACCCTGAATATGGAGAACACATTAACATCAAATATCCAACACCCTTGTGGCCTGAATGGGATAATTGATGAATGTTAAAAAACTAGTTAACGTTTACAAAACAAACTTGCCATTATTTTGCTAATCAACACATTTCAACACTAAATCATCAATAAGATGCCAGCATTAAAGTAATATGCACCGAATTGAAAACAATTTGCAGGTCTATCACATTTAATGGCTTCTTTGGTCATTAATGATCCTGTTCCTTCATGGACTTTTTCCTGCCAGAGAAAAATTGAAAATTCAATGCTTAATTTGGATTTATCAATATTCACGGTACATTCTTGAAATAGCAAAATGCAGGGAGAAAACCAAATTTTTTCACTTTATTTCTTCCATTTATTGTGCTCATCTTTCATCTCTTGTTTCCATCAACCTTTTGGATTTGTGTCTCATTTATAGACTACCCTTCAGGGTTTATGGTGTGAATGTCCGCGAGCACACCTTTACGTAAGTTAGTAGATTCCATTCCAAACACATTTTCGTGGAACTCTACTAACTTGCAGGGGCCATATATGATATTCGACAGGTCTACCAGTTTTTAGAATTTTAATTAATTGAAAATAAGTATAAATAAAGCTCACCATATGTGTCTAGTTTTGGCCTTAAACTTTTATAACGAAAAACTGCAGCATTGACATCCCGTTTTGCTCTGTCAGGATACTGGTACTGAAACAATTAAAAACATAAAATGCCTATTCCAAAGCTGTGATTTCAAAGTCATTAAACACAAAATTTGTACAAAAATGCATTTATATTAATTAGTAATATGTTACAATAGTGTATTAGAAAGCATGGTACTTTCGTATTAGCCCGTCCATCGTTTTCGCCAACTTTCGCCAAAATACGGGATTTCATCAGAATCCCGTATTTTTTCATCAGAATCGCCGAAAAACACATTTCTTAACATCAGAAACATCTTTATAACATCAGAAAATAAAAAATAAAAGTTTCATGTGGTTGGGGGGGGCTGCCGCCCTCCCAAACCCCCCCCCCTGCCCTATCTATACCAAACTCGTTGTGGGGGTAATCAGACACAGTAAGGATTCAGAAAAAGGGGAATCAGTATTCTTGGATGAACCAAAACTATGGATATCACTCGGTAAGAGCATAAAAATAACTTTTTTAGCACTAACTTACTTGCAAAATGGTCGATCCTACCGCCGGCGATCCTTTGTCGATCCTACCATCGGCGTGCATACGCAAAACATTGTAAGACTCTGGGGCTCGGCAAAATGGCGCAACAAAGTTCACCGTGGAACGACATGAAAGCATTTAGACTCCTACCTTTCAGATGCAGTCTTTGTTCTTCTCTTACCTTGTAAACACTGTTGAATTTACGTTCAAAACAACCTGCGCGGTGCGCACACATTATTTCACCCAGGGGCGTAGCCAGAGGGGGGGATTTGGGGATATATCCCCCCCCGAAACTCAGAAAATTTCCTTTTTTGACCATAGAAAACCACTAAAAATACCCCATATCCCCTCCCGAAATATCAACATCCCCCTCCGAAATTTTTTTCTGGCTACGCCACTGATTTCACCCATGGGCTTACCAATTGAAATTGCGCGTGCATGCGCCAGTGATCGGAACTAGCGCGATTTCGCTACGTTTTCCAGGGTTACCAGAATCAACGGTAGTGTTGCGGGGTTTACCAGGCTTGGCGACTTATCGCCCCTGTTGGCGAATGGACGGGCTAATACGAATGTACTGAAAGCATAAAATACTATGTAATTCAAACACTTACTATAGAAAAAAAGAAATTGTAAGTCAACTTTTTCTTAACACATAAAAAACAACTCTTTTCCCATTTCCATCTCAAAATAACAATAACACTCACCACACATTTTGTCATGTGTGTGTATTAAATTTAAATATAAAATAGTACTACTTTTTTATGGTTCTTGGGTATTATCACGTCAACTGTGCCGCTGAATTTGAAGCCAATTGTACGTTATATAGATGTTCCACTAAATTAGATGGCAGCTGAATTGCATTTTAAAGGAACAACCCCTTATACACAACATTTGATGAACAATTTCTCCCTTTAAAACAACTTAATGAAGGTTCAGAATTTAAAATATATAAGTCACAAAATGATTGTTATAATTATTGTGATTTTCAAAACAACTTAAGGAGATTTTAATTAGCAGGGTGTAAATATTTGTCAACTATGATAGTATTTTACAAATTGCACATAAAAAAGTAATTAGTAAAGGCAACACTGTCAGTTGATTAATGTATAAGCACTTATGCTTGGCAAATCAGTAATAAAAACCACTTACCTTTGACAAAATTTTAGCTACATAAATATCCAAGGTTTCTTGAGGCATTTTTACACAAACTACAAGAAAAAAAATTATATAATATCAAATATCAGTATTCTATTAATATTTTGGGTGGATACCAATTTTACCAATACATACCAACACACATACCAATTTTACAAAAATTAAAAAAAAAAACTGGTTCAAATCTGTTAAATTGTTCTTGCTAAATACTGCCATGCACTTTTGGACACCAAAATGTAGCAATATTGCTAAATAATTTCAAATTCAAAGATTAAAATGTTTAGTTAGATCAAGAACTATGCAGTTTATCAATTATCAGAAAAATTGTTGGTTCAATTCCCTTAGAGTCACTGCTAAATATAGCCCATCTCTTTTGGACACCAAAAAGTATAAATATTGCTAAATAATTTTAATTCGTGAATCAATATATTTAATTATATGTATAACTATTCAGTTTATCATTAAAAATTTTAAAAAAATTGTAAGAGATAGGCGATATTTAGCGGGGACTCTAGCAGAACTGAACCAAATTGTTGATAATTCAATAGTATATGGCATTTAAAAGAACTTGGGGATACATAGCGGGAACGTTAATGGAACCAAAAACCATTTCTTTCATAATCTGATTGATGCACTTCAGCTTTTAAGTCTTCTGACAGTTATTTTTGGCAGTGTTGAATAAAATCTCAATATTTTACCTCTATGTTAAGACAACAAATGTTAAAAGATTTTTCTGGTAAAATACCTTTACAGTATAATTAGAATAACCTATGTATATTCCATGTGTTAGTTTGGTTTGGAATCATAAATATAATAATTTAAACAAGGCTCACAAGTAATGTATACAAAAAATCAAGAAATTCTACATATTGGATGTATTTTAAAACAATAAACCCACAGAAAAATTTAAAACATGAAACAAGAGTGTGTTTTTAGATATTTATGTTTAAAAACGTCCAGTATTGACAGTAAACTTACACAATAGATACAACTACACATTTTACTTAGTTAATCCTAGAAACTCAGTAATTACACAATAAACAAACTTTACCCCAAGAGGTTAAGTGATTTTACGCACGTTTAAAACGCATAATCCAATTGAGATGTTGATAAAATGCGTTTTTTTTCGCTCCAGACAAGAGAGCTTATCCATGTTGCAAGATTAAGAGAACCATCATACAACTACACCTACAATGTAACCGTAGGAATTAAACACAAACAAGGAAAGAACTCCTCAATAACATACCTTAAAACAAATAAGATGCTTTTAAGTTCCTTCAAATTTTAAAGTTCCTAAAAGTAGTAAACATGGATCAAACAATCGATAACCTATGACAAAACAATGACTCATTAACCGTCATCTGAGTATCATCAGAAGTGGAAACTGAAACCAGTCGTGGCACGATGAAGTGCTTCAACAATACATGTTTGTCACAGAAGTACTTAATATACATTTTTAATTACAAAAGCATCTGTTTCTTCCTAAATTTTGCAGAGTATTTTAATGATTTCTTTCACAGAGAAACATGTAGGTTTAACGTCATGAAACTTACCTATATATACTACTGGAACAAGAAGAATAGAAATCTAGACTTTTAAAGCTGATTTTCTAACATAATCATTGTAAATTGCAGTAAAATTTAGTTCCGTTTCACCAAATTACATAAAGATACCATCATAATTAACACTGACCGAAGCGAGAATTATTTATTTGATGCCAGATTAGATGATGATAATAAATGAACAACAAAACACAAAACAAATTGTCAACAACAAAACTACGTAAAATGGGAAATAACGTATTTAATGCATAAAAATAGGGAAAATATCCTAAATTATCGCCCTTACAAAATATTAAATATCATTTTTAATGAGAAAGAATATGCACATTAAGTTTAACCTTGGAGCACACGAACCTTAAACCACCTTAAACCATACAACACAGCCCACAGCCAATTTCCCCTCTGTGATAAGGTTTATAGCAGTTAACTCCGGACAACTTCAAAATGCCGCAAATGCACCAAAAACGGACTATTTAGAATTTAATTTTAATTTCGGAACATAATTTTTTACCTTCAACAAAAGTTTTCAGATCTAATATTGTATTATAGAAAGATGTGAGGGGAGAGCTTCCAAATATTAAGGTAACCGAAACCAGAAACCGAAACTATCTTATTTCCAGTTTCGGTTTCAAAAGAAAGGGTTTCGGGCAAAAAGCATGTCAAATTAATTTCGTTTTTGAAAACCACTCAAAAAGTTATGAAGATAATTCAGTTCAACCTTTTTTTTAGTTCTACGGTCGTTTCGCCTACTGGGAAATTTCCTTCCCCCATTTCTTCTTTTTTGTAGGTAGGTTTTATTAGGGAATTTGTTATCAAGGGGGGGTAATATTTTTTCCAGTTGGCGAAACGTCCGTGACACTTTTTTTTTCATGTCAACTTGTCAACACGTTTTAAATATTCTATTTATTCATTGTATAAATTCTTAATAAATACCAACCTAATTGCTTGGAAACGGTTATCATCCTATTTTTAGGTTAATTGGATCTTCTTCTTTCGATTTTACCATTAAAAATTTTAATTAGATTGGGTAAAGTATTTTTAATTAATATTTTAAAAGTACTCGAAATTGCATCTATAGTGGCCACATAGATGTAGCTTTTGTTTCTATGGTGGACAGGGTGGTCTTTATTTTTAAAGTTTGGAAATCTTTATGCGACGCTCCCACCTCAAAAATTGTTTCATCATACAAATAAATGATTTTTGCAAAATTTTAGCTCAATCAAAAAATTTTAACCCGTGCCGCAAAAGCCTTAAAGTTTCAAAAAAATACTGATTTTTTCACAAAACATAAAAAAACCCTAAGATTAAACACTCCCATCTTCTTCTTGATTTTTTTATGAGAATCTAATATAGTTATAGTTATAATGTTCCAGATTTCATTCTTCTACACCCCTCTTTCGGTAGTAAAAATTTTTTAAAGTAAAAATAACTCTTGTAAAGTTGTTTTTCCTGCATTTTAAAACAGCTAATAATTCTAGAACTATACAACTTAAAAACCTGAAATTAACGCCATTTTGTTTGTAATTTTATTATCTTTGTTTTGATGTGCAACATAACTGCCTTTATTAATTTTTTTTTTCAAAATTAAAAAAAAATGTGAAAAAATTTAAATAAAAAAAATTCTGAAAAAATATTTATTAAGTAAATTTAAAGTTTTTCAACCCCCAAAATGAACATTTCTGCCAAATTTCAAGTTAAAAATAAAATTTTATCATGTAGAAAAAAATTAAAAGTTTCGAAAAATTGGCAAGTCCCTAAACATTCCATGTAATTTAACAAAAAAAGTGATTCACTCATAGGGAATTCCAAAACACCCTTGGGGGAGTGCATTCGATTTGTACCATGCAAAAAAATTCACTTAAATTTCAGAAAATACAACTTTTAGCCGATTCGGTACAAAATCTTACAGAGCTAGTTTCCAACGTAATTCACTGTGCCTAATTTCACCTGAATTTTCCTTAGAATTAAGTTTTTACGTAATTTTTTCACTTCCAACATGTCAAATCAAAGGAAATTTATAGTGTTCGAAGATAAAAGAATAAAATAAAATCATAAATTAAGAAAATCGGTAAGTCTTAACACCAGGGGAGAGCGGGGATGAATGGGACAAATTTCACATTTTTGCTAAAATTGAAAAAAATATACATTTTTCAATCCTGTAACAAGTTTAAAACCAATAAATGAACTCTTGGTTACATTATAAAGGCGTGTATTCAATTAATTACCCATTATTTAAACTCCAAGAAAAGTTTTTATGAACGCATGTATTTTGTCCCATTCATCCCCGTGGTGGGGATGGATGGGACACTGAGTGGGGATGAATGGGACAGTTAAAAAAAAGCTCAAAAATTTATAAAATAACTAAGTTACTGAAAATATTGCACAACGTTTAGCTCTTTAAAGGAACAACACACTTCTATTTTCCAAAGAAAAAAATTAAAAAGGTATTTAAAGGGCAAAAAACAGCCTACATTTATTTGACTTCATGACGAGTAAAATTAACATATAAACTGAAGCAAATCCTTTTGTTCTTTCAGCTCAATGGTTGAAGCTGGTGTTATTTTTATTAATGCTACTCGCTTTTTATGGGTTTGCACTTTTAGGAATGCAAATAGATAATTTTTAATGCCTGGCCCCCATTTTTGATGCCCCCAAAGCCATTCCTCTCCTGCAGTAACATTTTTCCTGCCATTTTGAAGGAACTTTTCATAAAAATAGAGCATAAAAACTTAACTTGTTTGAATAATTGTTTAACTATAACATATTTGAGATGACAGTTGCAACTATTTGCTCATTAAGTCTTTGCATATTCACACATGAGTTTGGAACATAAAACACAAGTTTTAACATAAATTTTTGCACCCTATTTTAGTAAACTTTATCAGAAATTACTTAAATGAGTAGAATATAGCAAGCTATTGATGGAAAGTTTTGGAAACAGGAAATGAAGTGATGATGGAACTGTCCCATTCATCCCCACAACTCTTGTCCCGCATTCATCCCCGTACCCACTTATTTTTGAAAAACTAAAATTAGACTAGGAAAAAATCCATGGATTTTCTTCATTTAAATTGGAAACTATACTAATATAAGTACTCTTTCAAAACACAGTAAAATTTAAAGCTTTAGTTAAATTATTTTTTAATAAATAATTATAGAAGTCAAACGATAAAAGTTACTTTTGGTATGGGAAAACACATTTAGTTGTCCTATTTATACAAAAATGGAAGCTGATGTCAATGAACACAATTTTTTGAATAGGCTAGGTACTACTATCTTATGGCTGAAATAACAAAAATTTAAAGTGAAGTTAAGGTATAAAAAATTGAGCTGTCCCGTTCATCCCCTGTCCCATTCATCCCCGTTCTCCCCTACTCATTTTCTTAATTACAAACGATTAATTAGTTTCTAATGAGCTTGATGAAGTTGATAAAAGTAGATAATAAAGAAAACTTTTCGTAACCACTAGTATTTTTTATTCTTGCAGAACATTGGCGGATTTAGGCAAAAACATCTGAGAGCAAGCTACAAACTATGAGAAGGGAGGGGTAAGGTTAAGGTGAGGTAAGGTAAGTTATAGGTAATTAACTATGCATCAATTTTATCTTATTATTCCCAAGAATTTTGTTTGTAGTATTTTTTTTTATCTATGATACACATTAAATTAGAGCAGATAACAGAGTTAAGGAAGTAAAAGAATAACATAAAAACAACATCCAAGTAATAAAAAGTTGACTCGTTGATTCAATATTCGAACTGTAAGGCCTTTACGGCCATTACTATGGTTAGTTGATAAATGGAAATTGGGTATTTAAATAGGATTTAGGGTAAGCTTAACTGTGAAAGCTAAAAATAAACATTTTGGAAAATTTAAGATCCTAGTTACCCAGTTAATTGCTGCAGTGCTACTGATTACATCCATATGATAAATTGACGGTGTCATGTAACATAGCCGGCACGGCGATAAGCCCAACTTTTAAGGAGGTGGTGACTGCCCGAAAAAATATTTTTATGTTTTTTCATGTTGCTGTCTGTAGTAGTAATGTTTTGACTAGGGAAGAGAAGAACAAAATCATTTGAACTCCAAGTACAAGAATAGGGATAAAAAAAATCTTTCAATTAGATTCCGGAATCGATTCCTGAGGTCTGAGGTTCGATAGTTGGATTCGATTCCTGAGGTTCAATTCCGACCTGGAATCGATTCCTTCGCCAGTAGTAAAAAAAAAGTAGAATCGAACTTATCTATTTCAATCACAAACCAAAGATAATTAGGAATTATTACTTATTTAATTAATAATATGAAAAATATTAAATAATTATCAAAATAATAATTAACCCATTAAGGACGACTTTAAAATAATGAAAATAAATAACTTTTTCTTTCATATGTTGTTCATTTGGACCGAATATAGTAAGAAATGCCCATTTTCAGATTTTTCAAAAAATAATTTTTATGATTTTTTAACTGGCAACTTTTCTTGCCAACCGTCCTTAGTGGGGTCCAAACTCTGACAAATGAAAAGTCGAAAAAACTAATTAGAATGTTTACGATTTTGATAATAATATGTTTTTATACATAATTTAAAGAAATAATACAAAAATAAAAGTGAATGGGGAATATACTGCTGATAGGGGGTCCAGGAAAGGGTATTTTACCCCTAATGAATAGGGCCTGTTTAGTCCGAAATATTGATATTCACCTAATTTCAGGCTTTAAAAATAGCTGAACTAGTACTTTTTAAGTCGGAACGGTTGGAACCCTTTGATTTCAGCACTTTAGCTAACTTTCAGGTTAAAATAGTTTTATTTATATCTCCCAGTCTGGTCTCGCCATAGGGACTTTTTTTACCTGCCAGTCTTATATTTTCTCAACTTTCGTTTTTTTATACCTTTGGTTAATTTTTTTGCCTTCCGAAGCTTTTTCTCTTATTGGAATTCTACGTTCTTGTTACTCATTCTCTATCAAAAAGTCATCATAATTACAATATTCATCTTTATGGCTCCAGATTTCACATATTCCCCACAGAAAATGTTGAAGATTACTCATCAACTCGATAAAAACTAGGTATTGGCCCATTCAAAATAGGCTAAATAACTCCAGTGATATTTTGTTTTATTTTTTGACTTCTGTAAATTTCCATAAAACCCTTTCAAGGAAAATAAATGTATCCAGAAATGATTTAGCATGAGAGATTGAACCAATGAATGTGTTAGGAATCGGTAAAAATCTGAAATCTATAAAAAAACCCACTAAAATTATGATCCAAGGGAAACATTTCATCATGCTAAAGTATCAATAAGATCTACATTTATGATTTAAGAACTAAAAAAAGCATTAAAAATAATTAATTTGCAAAAGCTTCTTATGAGTAACTCGTAAAAGTTTAGACCACACATCGGACGATTGGCAACAAAAGTTGCCAGTAGAAGAAAACTCTTGCTATTAGCAATTTAAATACCCTCATTCCAACTGTAATTGGTAATAATATTTAGAATGGGATCTTGTGAATATGCTGCAATGGAAACAAGTCACAAAAATAACCAAAACATTAGATTATTTTGGCGTTTTCCAAATGATCTCCCAGCTATCTCCAAAATGTAGTGAAACGCTCTCATTCTAACAGCGATTTAACCACCAAAACGGCATGGAAGGTATAAATTTCTATTTTTATCTGAATAAATACATTCTTCTGAAGCTGTTATAATGCATTTAAACTTTTAATGTCCTCTATTAGAGTCAGTAAAAAATGAAATGTCCCTTGGCAATTTTTCTTGCCAACCGTCCTTAATGGGTTAATAAGTGAGAAATATTGTTAATTACCTGTATTAATTAGAAAATTAATAAGATTCCTAAGATTCGATTCCTGCTGCAAAATACTAATTAAATAGTGAACAAAATTGTTAATAATTATTAATATTAATTCGAAAAATAAGTAAGATTCCTAAGATTCGATTCCTTCAAGGGTTCGATTCCCTGGTATCGATTCCAAGGTATTCGGTCTGAATTCGATTCCGGAGTCGATTCCTTCAAAAATATTTAGAACCCTATACAAATACAAGGGTCCCTTTACTAGACTTATGTTCTGAATAAATTTTCTCAGCCCTCTCTGAGGGCTACAAAATGTAAGGCAAATTGGGAGCATCTGTAAATAAGATATTTTTGACACTTTTCCATTATGTGATACCAATATAAACTGTAACTTTATCTACCATCAACTTGGCATCTTGGCTTGATTGCATATTCGCACAGCATATTCACAGATCCCGCAAGGTTTTTATACTTTGATAACAATGCGCATGCGTATGGACTTTATTTTTGCTGTTTTTTGGAAATTTTAATAAAATATTATCTGGAGATAGAACCTACGAACTGCCGCATGCTACGCTGGCATCCTACCACTGCTCCAGCGGGATTCAATAACTTTAAAACTTATTAGCTATTAGGATGTTATTTCTTTGTGACGCATGCGCATTATATCAAAGCATTAAAAACCTTGCGGGATTTGTGAATAAGCATTCGCACATCCCAACGGTTCGGTCCTGACGAGCTTAGTGCGCATGCTCGGGGAGAAAAAAAGGATCTTCTTCGGATAATTGCAATCAATTATGAATCCCTGCTGGTGCAGTGGTAGAGTGCGTGCTTAGCATGCGGTAGGTCGTGGGTTCGATCTCCGATTTAGTGCTTTATTAAAATTTCTAAAAAAACCAGCTAAAATAAGTCCACACGCATGCGCACTAAGCTCGTCAGGACCAAACCGTTGGGATGTGTGAAAATGCGGCTTGATTTTGCGGACTGATCGACAACTGGGTTTTCCTTAAATCTATGTTAACATGTTACTTCATTTCTTTTCTGCTCAAAATTTTGCCTTTTTCCACAGAGTACTAGAACAGAGAGTCCGCCGCCATAGGCGCTATTGGAAATCGAAAAGTTGGATGAGTTTGGGGCTATTTTGGCGCTGCGATCGCAACAACGTCACGAGAGGCGGGACGGAAAAGCCTGATTGGTTGAGAAAAACTTTTTCCTTCTCCTTCGAAAATAGAAGATTGAGTGACAGCCAATCACAGGTTTGATCACTCTGTCAATCATTTAGTTGATCGTGGCGCCCTCCAACCCATCCAACTTTTGAATATATCGTTTTGGACCCTCTGTTAGGATTTTTCTCTGTGCCTTTTTCCAAAAGTTAAGATTTTTAAATTAAAATTAACTGGCTACTTCCCTAAAACAATTAAAGTTGTAAGTATTTTTAACAAGTGTGGAAAATTTAACATAGATTTATTTTGAGACATCCGGAGAGTTTGATCACAATCATCCATATTAAATTGCTGGATTGCTACTCCTAACCCTCTATTAGGAAAGATCCGGATGATCATTTGCAGGAATCTAGATCGCTGGAAAAAGTAGTATAACATGAGTTTCAATTTATGAAATAAATAAGGTCTTCCGTACAATCTTAATATGACTTAAAATTAAAGTTGAATTCCTTTGAATTTTAATTTTGAAAGTTTTCGATTAATGGCAACTTGAAGTAAACAAAATCTTATTAATCGTAGAAACTAGGAAAGCTGGAAAAGTCAGCCAACAAAAAAAGAGCCAAAATTCGCCAAATTGGCTTTATATAGAAGTAGAAGTACTTTACTGGTTTACCGTAATGGAAAAGTACCAAAAAATACACTGTATACAGATGCTCCCAAGAGCGACAAAACTTTCGGGATGACCTAATAGAGTCAAATGTTTGCGAATAACACAAAACTTAAAACAAATAGGGGGTCTGGGGTTCCTCCCCGGGTGGCCCAAAAAACTTTTTTTTCAGGTAGAGTTCTGGGCACCATCTACTTTTTTTCGAACAACTAATAGAAGCCCACTGCCAAAATTTTCAAGAAAAAATCGAAATTCGAATATTTTTATACAAAACAACTAAAAAACCAAAGATCAAACCCTCTAATTTTGTTCAAAAAACTAATAACGTTATAGATATAATGTTCCAGGTTTTGTTTTTTTATCACCTTTATTATTTTTTTGTATTAATTTTCTAATGTCCAAAGAACTTGTGTAAAGTTGCTTTTCCTGCATTTTTAAACAGCTAATAACTCGAAATACAACTTAAAAACATGAAATTAGTCCCATTTTGTTCTTAAATTTTTTGTCTTTGATTTAATGTGAATCATGACCAAAAAGTTCAATCATGATCAAATTTTTTTCCAAAATTCGAAAAAAATGAAAAAAAAATTAATGAATTTTTTTTATTTGACATTTTTTGCATGTTTTAAGTCATACGGACACCCTCAAGCGATTTTATGAATTTTCCATGAGTGAATCGCTTTTGCTGTATAATTTTAGGGATAGTTTAGGGACTTATCTAAATTTCAAGTATTTTTACTTTTTTATACATGATTAAATTTTGTTTTCAACTTGAAATTTGGTAGTAATGTTCATTTAAAGAGTTAAAAGGCTATAAATATTTTTACAAAAAAATTTTCAAAAACTTTTTTTCATTAAATTTTTTTTCACTTTTTTTAAATTAAAAAAAAAAACTTTTTAAAAATGATGATCATGATGCATTTTAAATCAAAGACAAAAAATTTACAAATAAAATGGAACTAATTTCAGGTTTTTAAGTTGTATAGTTCTAGAGTTATCAGCTGTTTAAAAATGCAGGAAAAACAACTTTACAAAAGTTCTTTGGACATTAGACAATTACTACAACCAAAATAAAGGTGATAAAAAAATAAAACCTAGAACATTATATCTAAAACGTTAGTAGTTTCCTATAAAAATCATGAACAAAATGAGAGGGTTTTATTTTTGGTTTTTTAGTTGTTTTGTATCTCTTCGAATCCAAATGTCCAAAGGACTCCTCTTCGTTTTTAAGGGTATTAATTACTAAACTTCTCAAAATTTCTTCATTATGATACAGATTAAAGCATTTTATTAAGCTGTTATTTCAAGATAATTAAAAAAACATCTAAAAAACTTAAACGCAATGAAACGTATCACATAAAGAGGTTTGTTGAAAATAGTAGGTAGTTGCTTATCAGAGGATTACAGTGAAAGCCAATTTCAGTATATTGAACTATGCAACGGCTTCTTCGGAACCATATTACGCAACGTGAGATACCTTTAACGCAAGACATCCTAGACGATTTCAATTTTCCTGACCAAGTGAAAATTCTGCGTATCTATATCTCAACGTTTCCCTTCGGTATCACATGTGTGACTAGAATTGTCCTACCCTTTCACGATTTCCATACTGGAAGGTTTGGAATAAAATATATTTTCTCACAGACCGTTCCAACCACCTTCAATATATACAATGCGATGCGATACCATCACCTTTCTTTACAACTAGGGAAATCTCACGACGAATTTCCATTCGAAATAATAAAAAAAGTATAAGTATATTGGATGTAGCTGGTGCATGCGCATCATTCATCAAACGTATACTTCGTCTTTTTTTAAACTTTTAAAATAGGTTTCTGCGGGAAAGCCGACAAGAGACTAAAACCTTGGCTTAAGATTTCATTCGTTTCGTTGGGAAGTGAAAATGGAGCTTAAATTCAATCAGCGTAACGGGCGCTCGAGATTTAGTCATCCGTTACAAGGTTGGATATACCCTTTCTCAAGAAATACTAAATAATGATTTCATTTTGTTTCGAAATGACAGAAAAAGGTTGTTAACGTCCTTTACATAGATTTAGTTATTAAAGGTTTTCTTAAAACATTTAATAACTCAAAACCCACTAATAGTCCAGGCAATCTGTAACTTAACCGGGAACAAATTGATACATTTAGTTTTTCAACGGTTTTCATTTGGGAATGACCTAAATAATAAAATACTAAAAATCAGACAAAATCGGTTCGGGGGAAATTTAATTTTTTTTTAAATTTTTAAAAAATGGCCAAAAAAAATTTTCAAAAAATCAAATTATAGTAATCGAGACTTATTATATATGTTTATAGGAATACAAATTTAGAATAAGTGTGGAAAAATTGAAGCACTTTTCTCTATAATTTTGTTTTTTTCTGCTTCAATTTTTCCACAGTAAATTTAATTTTTATTGAAAAGTTTGCTTGATATTCCTAAACAGCACTAAAATATAGCCTAGAGACATGTATCACATGCATCTACTACAAAATTTAAAATTTAAATTTTTTGAAAGATATTTTGTCTTTTTTCAATTTAATTATTTTTAAAATGATTTATTATCAAATAGTGTCTAAATATGTTCAGTATTACTTGATTGAAAGATTTTACCTGTATTTACAACATTAATTTTTTTAAATTAATTACTTAACTAATGATTATCACCAATTGTGGATTTTTTAGGTTAAAGGGTTAAAGAGGTATATACCTAAAACATCCATGGAAAATGACCTTGGAAAATGCCTCAAACATTTTTAACAAGAATTTTTAAAAAGGTCGATTTTTGAGGCCAAAAAAATTTAAAATTTGAAAAAAATTAAACTTTTTACTGTCCGATTTTCTTCCATTTTAATGTGTTATTATTTAAGTCATTTCTAATAGAAAACCGTTTAAATTACTTCTTTTGCAATAATTTTGTGGTTTTGAGCAATGTTTTAATTTTTTCGACTTTCCAAATTTTGAATTAATTTTTAAAAATTGAAATTTTGAATTTTTTAAAATTTTTTAAATGGTACATTCGTATTTAGCACTGAAAAATAGCCTATAAACATGTATAATAAGTCTCGATTACTATAATTTGATTTTTTGAAATTTTTTTTCGGCCATTTTTTAAAAAATAAAAAAAAATTAAACTTCCCGAGAGCCGATTTTGTCCGATTTTTAGTATGTTATTATTTAGGTCATTCCCAAGTGAAAACCGTTGAAAAACTAAATGTATCAATTTGTTCCCGGTTTGACCCTTTTTTTCAGTAGATTTACTGGACTTAAGTTAGAAGTGCTTTTTTGTTAATCTATATAATGTATGTGTGACGGTTTAAACATGGCAGAGTGAGATTATAATTCTGTGTTAAATGGGTTTTTTGTGATTACTTATTAATTATTTTTCAGGAAGTATTTTAGATTGATAGGATGGATTTTTTTCATTTAAAAACAGTTGACTTTCTTCCATAAATGCATTGGCATAAAAATTATAGTTATGCAATGTATTAGAAAAAATACTTATTATGCTATATTATAAAGTTTATGATTTCCCGTAGATAGGTTTTCTGTTAAAAAGTTATCTACATTTAAATTCAGCTATGAATAAATCAAATAGTTCATCCAGAACTATCAAAGAATTAAATAAACCTAATTGGTATAAGATTTGACAATGTTTAATTATAGAATTAAAAATTTTAATTTAATTTTATATTTTTGCGTAATGGATACAAGTTTATAACTGAAATTTTTTTATCAACTAAAGATATGCAATTTCTCATAATTAGTAAAATTTTTAACTAACATAAGTAGAGTAAGTTTAATGCAGTAAAAATGAAATTTATGCTAAAAAATTTGTTTCATAGAAACTCTAAGGAGACATTAAATTAAATACACGAATTTAAAACTATTTGATAGAAAATTAAAGGATTTAATACCTTTAAAAAGTCTGCTCACATATTCTATATTAATTTTAGATCATTCCCTTGTTCAATTACCACAAGGTTGATGTAAATTTCCCATTTATTTTCATCTTATGTTTACTTGTATACTTGTTATTAACTTTTGAACCTAAACTTACTTTAGTTCTTTTTTCTTTCGATTTCATCCAATATTTTTTATTTATTTATTTATTTGGGATACTTCAGCCTATTTAAAGGCCAAGCTGGGGGTCACAACCAAGCGACACAAAATAATAACAATAGAAAGAACTATTACATAGATACATACATGAACACAAAAACTGTAAAATAACTATAAATATAATTTCAATCTATTTACAAATGTGGATACTGACTCAGCTAAGACAATATCGTTAGGCAATGAGTTCTATTCACTAATTGTACATGGAAAAAAAATATTTGAAAGTTAAATACTGAGAGCAAACTGTTTTTATTTCTTTATTTAAAAAAAAATATTAAAATATTGACAGACGATGTAGGTATTATCTAATTCGTCAAGAAAAAGTGTAATACATTTTAAAAGTCTGGTAAATTACCTATAAATAGCTAATAATTAGTAGTATATCCTTTTCAAATAAGTCAAATCAAAATTCCATACAGAATTTCTAGAAAAAAAACTTGTTTTCTAAAACAACTAGATTTTAAACATTTATTGTATTTTGAAAATATCTCTATCTCCTTTATCATTACATATTATTAAGAGGTGTCGTGTTGTGAGCGGACACCTAAAAATCGGGTTGTGAGCGGACATTGATAAAAAATCGAGATCGAAAATCGAGATCAAATCGATAAGTTATGCTATTTGTATTCATAATGGCTATTTTAATGTTTTTTTGTGGGACATTTAAGAGTACCGAGCCCCCTTTGCACTGAATCGTCACTGTTACTGATTACACCCAAATAGAGTTTGATTGTAGTTAGGGCAGGGGGGTTTGGGGGGGGGCGGCAGCCCCCTAATCCTCCATAAACTTTTTACAGTTCTTTTGATGTTGGAATTCGAAATTTTAATATCTAGTTTAGTGCTTATTTTATTGAGTTTTCTTGTTTTTTAAGTTGCCAAATGAAAATGCGGACGAGATTTATATGTATTTACATTTATTTGCTAATCTTTGTTACACAAGTTAAAAACAATTTATACACTTTTCAAATTTTTGTTTTTTTCAAAGTCGTAAGTAAGGTAAAGTTACGCTATTTGTATTGATATTGGGTATTTTAATGCTCTTTTTGTGTAATTTGCGTGCTTTGTGTAGTCTTAAAGAGTACTGAGCCCCCTCTTTTCTGAAGCGTCAATGTTACTGATTACACCCAAAACGAGTTAGGGCAGGGGGGTTTGGGGGGGCGGCAGCCCCCCCAACTACCATAAACTTTTTACACTTCTTTTATTTTCTAGTTGATTGATTATTTTATTGAGTTTTATTGTTTTTTAAGTTTCCGAATGAAAATGTAGACAATATTTACATTTATTAGCATTTATTTGCTTATCTTTGTTACACAAGTCAAACATACTAAAAATTTTTCCAAATTTTTACTTTTTTCAAAGTCTGTTAAAATTTTATGGATCCTTTCGTCCAATTGAATGTAATTTTTTTTCTTTTGGTACCCGGTTGACCTAACATTTGTTCATTCATAAAGTGTGATGTTTTTTTTGTTTCTGCCTTTAAAGATTCCACCAATACATAAACGTTTGGATTTTTTTTCCTAATAGAGAATTCAATCTAGAATTCCATCCTTACACAGCATTGTTGGTGCGATGACTGTTCCATACCTTTTTGGGATTTTTGAATTGTCCATCCACTGTTCGACAAAATAATCGATAAATTTCAAAACTTTTTCCTCATCACATGCTTTTTCCCAAATAATATTCCATGCATCATCGACATGCTCTAATGGTAAGAAAGCTAGTGCTGAACACATCTTGCAGATGCTTCTGACGTTTTCGTTACTTTTGAATTCCAATGCTAAGCCTAACTCCTGAATTTTGCGCCACAGACACTGGTTAAAATGAAAGTTACACCCAGAAATAGCGTCTTCTTCAAATAGTACCCTACACTATTGCATAGCTGCCAGTTCAAAATCTATCTAAATTGTTTTAGGGTTCCAAGCAGACACCAATTTTTTAGTTCTCTAAATAGAGTTGAATATGTTTCGGCTGTTTTATCCGGTAACAGAGCAAAAATAGCTGGATAAATATTATTTTCTGTTTTTGAACTTTGATAGTTTACATGAATGGTATACAGTTGACAAAATTGGGCCGGGCAACTTTTAAAAGTTCCATCAAAGAAGAAGGTTTCGCCATTTTCCAGAAGATATTTGGCATTTTCTCCCCCAAACACCATTAATCTCTTATTTTGATTATTTTCAGTGTCTATTAGAAGAAAAATTTCGTTGTTACTTAAAGCTAGAAAATCCTTTGAAAATTCAATGTCCTTGGCATGGCTAGGGTTTTGAATGTATCCCAAAGCTTCTCTTCTTTGCTTACAAAGTTGGCCTTTGACATTTGAATATATAGGTGTACTGGCTACTAAGCTCCAAACCTTGGTTGTAAATATCTGATATCTCCTGTTGAAAAATCTTGGAAACCGGAACAGACAATTCCTTACTTATTCTCTGCTTAATATTTTCCAATTTTTTCTTGACTTCTAAATCTGCTACATTTGGAATACAGTCATGTACTTCTTTTCTCAAAACTTCATTTTGAAAGTTTGTTTTGACACTACCTTTGCACTTATCCTTTTTTATCATTTACGCACAGCCAATGGATGCCCACTTTAGTTTTTCTGTGAATGCGGTGTTGAAATCCATTGACTACTAAGCAAGGTTTTCCTTTTTTGGTGGAAACCAGTTCTGGTAAAGATGAAGACATCATAAATGAATCTACGGGACCACGTATTAGGAAAAGAGGAGTTCAGACATTGGGGCAAAGAAATAATCACTAATTCTCTCAAATTCAAATTCACTGCTTTATTCGACTTCTCTAAGCCACATCCAAAAACATTATCTTGAAACAATAGCTTTTTTTAAAAAGTTAAGGAACAGTTACAAGTAAAGTTACAATTTAAGACTAGTAATTCAAATAAGAGTTTTAAGTTGTTTCACTAGACACTGAATTTAGCTATATTTAAAGCTGAAGGAACTTGCTAGGCTACTTAACGTACTTCTTTCATTACCCAGCAGACCTAAAATTTTAGCTATACACAAATCACTCAAAAAGAGCATTGAAATAAGGTAATATTCATACAAATAGCATATACAATCTTAATAACCGATCTTACAATCTTACAATAACGATTCGATCTCGATTTTGTATCAATGTCCGCTCACAACACGATTTTCACATGTCCGCTCACAACACGATTTTCACATGTCCGCTCACAACACGTCCGCTCACAACACGGCACCTATTAAGAATTCTGATAAGATTGTATATTAATTTTTCATAATCAATTATAAGAAAGCACGATTTACTTTTTAATAGATGCTAAATTATGTGCAAATAAAAATTCCTGATAATATAGGGGAGAGTGGGGCTATTTCGCTCATGGGGCACATTCGTACAGACGGCCTTTCCCCTAGTAATTATTAATTCAAAAATCTGAAAAAAATACCAGTAGATGGAAGCATGACTACCACTTCCTGCATGAATTTTCAAAGCCCTGAGCCATTTTGTTGTATACGTACTAGAAATTTGCTAGCGTTAGAAGCAGCTAAGTAAATTTTCTTGTCATTTTGTTGGCTTAAAATATCAATCAAAAATAACTCTCAAGTGGACATTCAGAATTTTATTCAGTAGAGGCTCTACTAAAGTAAGTTTCTAGAAAGATTTTATTTCCCTGCTTTAATTATAAATATCTTGTTGGGACGTGGTAAGCTTGAACTGGTAGATGGGGCACATTCGTACACCGAAAGATGGGGCAGATTCGGACAGTGCGAATGTTCCTCATCCTTCCCATTTTTGATTATGAAAGTGATTTATATGTTTAGAAGTGCAGTATATTTAATAACTTGAAGCTTAATTGTTTTTTATTGTAATTGTTTCAAAATTCGGTGATAATAGAGAATAACATCTTAAAGAAAGCTTTAATTTTAAGGAATTTAGACCCAGATTTAAACATTGAAGAAATAAATGTCCCTGATAATTAATTATTTAATACCAATTGACTTGGACTTAAGTTATTTTATTCTAGTAGAATTTGCTACTAAAAAGAAAATTTTTTATGTTGGTCAAGTAGAAAATTTTTGTATATTAAAAATGATGCTTTTTAAAGTTAATGATGAAAAACTTTAAAATTAATGACAAAACTTTTATTTTTGCAGTAAGTAATGATTCAACATTCATACAAAAAGATAATATCGTATTAAAAGTTCCGTAACCGTCAGTTTCAAGTGTTAATACGCGAGCTGTTGGTTACTTTTCTTTTCGAATAAAACCTGACAGTTAAAATATTGGTTGAACTTTTTCTAACTAATTATATTATGTGAAGTATGTCAATGTGCAATATACCCTTCCTTACTACAATTTTTTGTTCATCAAAAAATTAGATGTTCAATATTTTCTGAAGCTGTTTTCTTTTTGTAAAAAAATCTTCAATTTAGCTGAAAAATATGTAAGAGTGCGAAATATTTCGTGTAAGTATCCTTACTTTAAAGTGCCATAAACTTTTTAGTTCGTCAAAATACTTATTGTATAATTTTTTGCATGTGTACGAATGTGCCCCACACGTGTGCGAAACTGCCCCACCCATGGGGCACATTCGCACGAAATTTCTCGTTTTTTAGATTGATGATACAGGATAGAAATTCTAGATGAATGCGATCAATTATCGTTCTATAATTTCGGGAAAGGTCTTAACTTTCATTTGAATCCGAGTTTGTTTCAATATCTCATCTAGATCCAGAGAAATATGCCGAAATGCACTTTTTGTGCGAATGTGCCCCGTTCTCCCCTATTAATGATATGGATATCATTTTATTTCTCAGGAAAATTTCATAAAGAGAAGCTAAGTAATTACAAATGACTTAGAAACTTTTAAATCAAGAAGTTTAAGGTATGTTTAGAGTTCATTTTTTTAGATTTTAAACTGAATGCCTTTCAATTTTCCTGTAAAAATTACGTTTTCCTGCAATAAATGTTTTCTTTTTTTATCTTAGTAGTAATTTTATGCATTTATAATTTGTTTATAATTTGGGAAATAAAAGTACGTATATGCTTTCCCGCTTTAAAAAGTCTTATAACTAATCGTTTTTTAACTGCATGCTTTTAATTTACAATAATCTGAATTGATATTTGAAATTTACCATTAATAAAATTAAAAATTTTTGTCAGTTTTAATGTAATTTTTTACGTTTGCATTAATCTCTCTATTCTAAAAAAAAGTTTTTAGTGAACGGTTTCCAGAGAAAGGCTTTTTAATTACTGAACCGAATGACACATATATGGTATCAAAATGTCCGAATTCTTTCCGGATTTCCGAGGAAGCCCTTCGATTTTTCAAAAAAATTCTCAATTTTAAAATATTTCCATTTTTTTAGATAACGGATAAGGTCGCAGTTATAAAGCAAGTACTGTCATTCAAATTATTATGCATCCAATCACAACGACCGATTGACGCTATATTTTAAGATGAAACATGTTTTTTTACCCTTTAAAAAAGTACTTTCTTGATGAAATATCACTCAGACTGATAAAAACAGATTCTAAAAACTTACATGAACGCCATTTTGTACTAAAATTTTACACTTTTTGTCCAATATTTATAATTTTTAGTCTGATTTTATCGAAATTAATTGTAAACATAGAGTGATGTTTTGTCTCTTATTACTTTCTATTGCTTAAACGGTATTGTTTAAGAAGTTTGGGTTTAAAAAAATATTTGAATGATAAACACTAGGCATATTTTACTACTAACGAGTTACTTTAAAATAATGGCTTTTGTTTGGTCCGAATATTGATGAACAATTATAATTAGTTATTTTTATAACCATAGATCAAAAATAATTAAGAGGGATATTTTTAAAAACATTTCGTTTATATTTTTGATAAGTTCGAGTTAATATATATTTAAACTTTTAAGGGAGATTTATTCATGGAGGGGATTTGGTTAAGTATTTTTGGAAAGTTGGTTGACGTTTTTTCTGTAAATTGTTTAATTGTTTTATGAAGTGTAATACGTTTAGCGATTTGGAATTTGTGGGAATTGCGAAGCAATTCCAAAAGGTCCTGCGTCAGCAGTTTACGGGGGTTGGCGAGCGATAGCGAGCAGGGGGCGGTAGCTCCCTAGTATACAAAAAAATGCAAAATATAAGGAGTTAGGGCCATATTCAGATCTTCGCCGACGGCGAAAAAGTTGAGCTAAATAGTTGAAACGGTATTTAGATTGACTTTTTCTCGACTCACTTTTTCGAAATCGCTGACGGCGAAATTACCGACTTTCTCTTCTCTCATTGGCTGAAACTGCGCTGAAACCTTGGAAACAGTTTGTTTACTTTCTTCATTTGGTTGTACTTCGTAACAAAAATCGGGCGTCCATCTTTAGGGAAATTTGCATGCTTTGATTAGTAAGATGTAGAGTCATTAATGTCTGGATTGATATGTTAAAATATTTGATAAATTTAACAAGAATGAGAGAGCACAGAAGAAAAATGGCACAGCTGAGATAAGAGTCGACCATGCCAAACCAACACTTCTTGCCCTGCTTCAGATTACTCCCGATAGCAAAGAAAAATTTGAGGTATGTAAATCGTTTTTTTATTTAATTTTCTCATTATGGAATCTTTCAGAATTGGTAAATGTTTGTGTATTCAATATTTCGGATCAATTAGGTTATGTTCCGTTAAATATCGAAGTTTGTTTTGGTATCAAATATTAGAAACATAGCTTCAACTATTACTAATCTTAATAGGATAAAAATGTTCATTTAGTATAAAATGGAATAATTTATAATGTTTTTAATGTTACACAAAACCACGTGGCAAATTTCTTTTTGAATTGTTATATTTTAAGATTAAGAATTCTGAATAGACTCGGAAGTCCAATTCAAGATTTAAATTAAGAAGGTGGATGTGTTCAGTACTTTTTTTATTCAGAGAAAGTTATAAATGGAAAGCTTTAAAACAGATATATTTAAATGTTTATTTCAGTTGTAATAATATAAGAAATAGTTTGTGTTTTAAATTCATGAAAGATATCATTTTTGCACAGAATACATTAGTTATTACTTGTAATTCTTATTTTTTTTATGTATACAGCTTATAGCATTTTTTTGCATTGGAATATCACATATTTAAAGAATTCTTATTCTATCGCTTTCCATTAAACTAGCTTCCTTCAGCAAAAAAGTATTTTTTAATTTTAGGATAGTATTAATTAAATTAAGATGATTACACCAAGATAAAAATCATTGAATGCGAATATAAACATTTCAAAATAGTAATTAAATAACAATCAATTATGCTGTTAAATAATTTTTTCTTGTAAGTAATTAATATTTTCATTTTATGTTTACATGCAAGTATAATTTTTTTCCAGTTCAACTAAAATGCTGTTTTCTGTGAATCCAGAAAGAAGTATTGAAAAGGGAAAATTATTAAAGTTTAAAAGGATGAAACTTCTATATAAACTGAAAGTTATCTTTTAAAAAATATTTGATAAATAGTAATGGAAATTAATCAATTATTCATTTAAATTGTTTTGAGGTATAGTTATTGTATTTTATAATTTATGAAAAAAAATTTCCTCCTGTGAACAGTGACAATCCATACTCAATTAACCAAACAGAATCATTATTGAGAAAAGAGTTTTATAAATGTTGGAACAAATTGGTGTAGTGCTTACTTTTTTGTTGATAATAAATAATATTTTTTGTGATTAGAGGAGTTTTTATATTCTTAAGATTTAGTTCATATAATATACTTTGAAATTATCACAAGTTACACTTTAGTCTAACTGGAGTAATAAAAATTTGTTTGTAAAATCTGCCTCATTCTTTCTTACATGTTGTACTAATAAACTTCAATTTAATACAGAGTAACTGCAATAGTTCACACATTTAACTGTAAAAAAATAATTTTTGCTCCATTGAGCGGAAAATTCTCCAACAAATTAAGTATGCAGTTTAAAATATAATAAGTTGAAGAATATTTAATACAAAATTCCTAAACATTTATTGAATCTATCGTAAAAATAAAAAAGGGAACTTTCAAATATTGTGTAGAAATGAAAATAGTATAAGCACTTATTTATTTTGTTTTATAAGCTTGCAAAGTTTCAGTTTATAGATTTAAAAAGTGCAGCTAAAATTGGGAAATGATAATTAAGGATTAGTTTACTGTACCAATAAGGTGAGTATTATACTAAACTCTTATCAACCAGAATTATGAATTATAGTTCCTACTTCCTAACATCTTGTATTATATTGAATTTAATGAGTAATTAATTCCTTTGATGAAAAGATATTTCCATGTAATCATACTTTATGTAATAATTTTTTTCTATTGAATTTTTGTTTTCTACCCCAGCTATTATCTCTCTTTTTCATAACCATTCTTTCAAAATCATGCAAGAATGAATTTCCAAAACATACTTGGAATTAAATTTGGGAAATGAAGCATTACCTTTATGAGTTACAAGAATTACTTGGTTACGCTCCTTTAAAAGGTGCAAAGCTTGTAGAAATAAGAAAAGATGAAATATTTTCTTTTTCTTTTATTGTTTTTATCAACTCTTTAATATGTGCGCTCAGCTAAAAGCTTCAGCTTGGTTTCTAGTTCACTCAAACAACACAAACAAGCGACTTGCAGTGCAGATTGAGTTTGTTTACACTTTTGAGAGCATGTGAATGCATCAGTGATGTTTTCCCGCCTTTTTAGAGAGGGATTTTATTGGTCGCTAAGCGTTTCACGTCAACAACACAACTAACCAATGAGCTGAATCTCCGAGATATCCGCGTCATTTCGGAAGAAGATCTGAATACGGTGAAAAAGTTCAAGGCGAAATAGATATTTCGAAATCGCCTCAACTATTTAGCTGAACTTTTTCGCCGTCGGCGAAGATCTGAATATGGCCCTTAGTTTATTTTTAAAATTTTTATTAAATTCCTTTGTGTAATTGCAAACGTTTTGTATGGTAAATAACATCATTTAAATATCTCGTTTTTCTTTACTTAATACGAAAATACTATGTTATTATTACACTTATTACTATTATTATTATTATTACTATTATTATTATTATTATTGCTATTATTATTATTGCTATTATTATTATTGCTATTATTATTATTGCTATTATTATTATTGCTTTTATTATTGCTATTATTATTATTGCTTTTATTATTGCTATTGCTATTATTATTATTATTATTATTATTATTATTATTATTATTATTATTATTATTATTATTATTATTATTATTATTATTATTATTATTATTATTATTATTATTATTATTATTATTATTATTATTATTATTATTATTATTATTATTATTATTATTATTATTATTATTATTATTATTATTATTATTATTATTATTATTATTATTATTATTATTATTATTATTATTATTATTATTATTATTATTATTATTATTATTATTATTATTATTATTATTATTATTATTATTATTATTATTATTATTATTATTATTATTATTATTATTATTATTATTATTATTATTATTATTATTATTATTATTATTATTATTATTATTATTATTATTATTATTATTATTATAACTATTAGTATTATTATATAAAAAATGTTCATGAAAAAAAAAGAATATTAAATTAAAAGTAGAAATAATTCAAAACAGTTTTCCATAGGACTCTAGTAGTACAGATTTTGCTAAAATCGAATTTTGTCTTTATTACTACCATTAATAAACAAATTGCAAGCATTTTCCAAACACTATAAAGGCTTCAACTATCGAAAAATGACAATGTGCTTATAAAATAATGTCTCCCGTGAGGTTAATATTTTCACTTGCTTTCTTGAATGAGCATGCTCAGTAAAAAAAACTGCTGTGCTGAATGAATTACAAGTGATGAAAGTTTATGCCAGTCTCTTTGTAACATTACATCATTTGAAAGTCTTGTAATATTTTTTGCATACCTAAAAATAGTTCTTGGTTTAAAACTTAGAAAACGTAGTATTGAGGTTTAATGTCGTAAAAAGATAACTCAATACTTAACATAATTTCTTTTAAAATTCTTAAATTAAATTAATGGAATTACAATGTATTGAGATTTTTCTTTTCTTAGAAGATGTTTAAGTTTCAACTTTAATCTTGTTACATGAATAAATTTTAATTTATTTAAATTTAATTTTGATTAACGTGAAAAGTTTGATCGTTGAAACGTTTTGATCAAAAAGTGAAAAGAAAAATAAATTATTTAAAGACTTTTTTCCATACAGATGCACACTCTAATGGCATGTACTTATTTTTTTCCAATTTCTGATAAGTTTATATTTTGATTTGAAAATTAATCTGTAAGGTCTTGCAGTTTTAAAATTGGATACTCAAAGGATTTTTTTTTCAAAAAATAAGTTGTGATTTAGAATGTTTATGATAAGTTTACACACACCTTTAGTTACAAATAAGTTACACCTTTTGCATTATTTACTCATCATTTTTATCAAATAGTTAGTACATAAAATTCAAGGGACATAACATACATGGGATTAATTTGGGGCGCAATAGCACAATACTTACACACGTTTTCAGTGAAGATAAAAATAACTTTATAGCTAAAAAAAGGATCGATTTTATAAATTTTTAAAAATAAAGCTTGTTTAAAAATAAAACATAATGACGTGTAAAAATCAATAATCTATCCATCTCCCTAATATGCCACATTATAAGAGAATATTGAATTCAGGTTAGGTACCAAATTGCCAGTTCCACAAGATTCAAATTTTTTTAGCATAGCAATATTTTATGGTTAGCTCTATTGTAAATAATTTTTAATGTTTTTCAAACTTTATTTTTCCATTAAAAATACAAAGTTGTTTTTAATCCCCGGATTAAAATAAAAATGGTTCTAAACAGTTGAAAAAATGTTTGAAAGTTAAATGCTGAGAGCAAACTGTTTACATTGATAGAGATGGTTTAAAATATTATGTCGATGGTAAGTAGGTTTATTCATTATTCTTTAGTAAGTTTAACTTCAATATGAACTCAATACGTTTAATAAAAACGGTTTTCTAAATTTAATAACCGATGTCAGGGATAACTGTATGCTAAACAGATCTCATTTGTTCTAAAAAATCACTTTTATTTCTTGATAAAATGTCACAGTTAAGGCAATTTCAAAATGAACTCTGGCAGAAACAAGGTATAAAAGAGTTAGAGTTCTTACTTTTTAAAGAGTCACAAAAACGCAACATACAAGGATTTATTTTGACCAAACATTAAAGAATAGAAAATAACAGACTTGATGTTTCATAAATAATGTTTTCTTTAAGAGTCAACAAGCTAAATCATCCAAGTCGTTAGAGTATATGCAAACGAGGTGAGGGTATCAATTTTCTCTCGAGAAAAACAAAGCCCTTTGACCGTCATTAAACTCCTAGTGATCTAAGGCGGTGGAAATAAATACCCATCCAGTCAACTGCGTAATTTCGCCCACGACCAGAAAAAGGCCCTCTCCCCCACTAAAAAACGAATGACAAATCGACTACCCCCAACAAGAACATGGGAACACCGAAGAGAGATAGAGGCGGACGATAAAACTCAAACCAACAGGCAACCCGGCTTAACTGCAACCTCAAGAAGAAAAAAAAAAGTCCCACCGCACGAAGAATCAACAGAACGGAATTAGAATAAATACGACGGGGCAAAAGAACAAGAGGGGGGTAGGGGGCCTGAAAATTCGACGTTCTATCGATCGTCCGGGCGTCACGTGACCGAGGTCCGGAGCGCGAGCGATGCTCCTGGCCGCGCACTCCCCTTGGAGTCTCTGCAGTAACATGGCGGCTCTCCGTAACTCCGCATATCTTAGCGACGTGCTCCGCCATTTTGAGAATCTCTTAGGGAATGCATAAACGGAGAGAATTCCCTCGCAGCTTTTCTGCACGTGGAACCAAACCTTCTCAAGACCCCCGCCAATCGGAGGTCATCTGAAAAACTTGTCCGACATCTTAGGTAAGGATCTCTCTTTCCCCCTCTCAGTGTCTCTCTTCCTCTTCCTTCCTCTCTTCCTCTCTCATCCTCTATCCTTACCCATCTTCTGACTCTCTTTCACATTATCTTGTCCGACGTAACTCACAAAACTTTCGTTGGAGAGCCCTAAGTATGTTCAGTAATCCCGGTAGTGCCAGCAGATTGTTGGCCAATAATACAAGTGCGCAATCGATTTTCAGGAAGTGTCCCATCTACCCTATTCCCTTCTGTAATTCCCCTTTTCTTAGTAGTTTTTATAACCCATTGATGGACTTCATTACATCGCTTCGGAAATTTATAAATATTTTATTTTTTTTGAATGGCAACAGATTGTTGGATTGTGGTGATGATGACCCATCGATTTTCATTGTGTCCCACATTCCGTTGAATTGAAAGACTATTTCAACATCATTAACTCATTGATTACGTTTTTAAATAATCACAACTAGTTTTTATTCTTGTTTGTGGCATTGAAAGTATTTTTAACTTGGGTTTTTTGTTTTCACATCATGTAAAATACTAAAATGATAACAATACATTAGTTTCTTTCATTATCTTTGACAAAATTGTTTTTTATCCTAATTTTTTAAAAGCTAAAAGAATGGAGCTCTATATTTTTTTATTATTCGTTTGTTTTTTTAAACCGTTAAAAGAATGTGGTTTGTATTTATATGTTTATTATAAACATAGAATATTAATGAAATAAGTTATAATTGTTTTTAAAAGTAAAACACAGTAACATAGATTAATGTGTTAGCATTTTATCCATTGTAGGATATTTTCTATTTATTTTATGCCGGTTGCTATTTTAAGGTAAAATACAATTTTCACCATATTTTTCTCCAAAAATTTTTGAAAATATATTTATAATGTTTTTAAAGTTTTATCACTACTTACTTTTAAAGCCACATTTCAATAATCAAGTCTTTGTATTAATTTTGACATTTAAATTTCATTTTAATCTAGTTATTATTCGTCACACAATTTAAATTTTAATTCTTTACCATATCCTTCAACGTTAAATTCATAAGAATATGGTTTGATGTTTTAATAAAACATATTTTTCAGTTGAAGTTTATGAAGTATTTTTATCTGTACGTAAAAATACTATACATATTATATACAGCTATTAATACATTGAATTTCAAGTATTTGTGGTTATTTTTTTAAGTTATTTGTATTTAAAGGGGGTTTTCTAACTTGATTTCGCGTGCTTTTTCGTGATTATGCTTAGTGAAAATAGCCATTTTGTTCCTTAGAATCTGTAGTTTACGAATCGCGATGGTGGACACTTCGGGTATGCGCCAGGGGATGGTGAGAGGCGCAGAAGTGGAAAATCGACGAGTTTCAATTTTGTGTTGTTTGGAGTCAAGATGGTTCCTTTTACTTTTTTAATTTGCTCAAATGCTCCATAATACGAGAGAGGCGAGGGAGGACTAACGGGACATAGAGTTTGGAAAGGATCAGTTCACTCCAGTAGAAGGGGTGGAAGAATAAAGTGGAACGTAAAAATTTGTAAGCCTATTTTCTCTGAGGCGCAGGCTTATAGTCGTCCATTAACGTAATGAAAGGTGCCATTCTTTTCCTTATTTTTAGGCGAGAAAGAATTGCGATAGTAGAAATCTGACAACGCTCACTAGGGGTAGGGAGAGGGGCAGGAAAAAATTACGAAAATCAGCAATATCTCCTGAAAAATAATTTCTTTTCTGCACCAACTGCGGTTGAATGTTTTGTAAATTGACACCAAAAATGGGTAAAATGCATTAAACCGATTTTCGAACGATTCTTCTACTTAAAATAGGGCCTGAAAGGTGTAGAAAAAAATAAGGGGAAATTCTCAACTTTTAAGTCTTTTAAAAACGTATTTTTCCTCGTGAAGAAGCACTAATTTCAGGCTAATTTTTCCCTTTATACACTTAAGAATACGAAATACCATCGTAGATATCTGGGACCTGCGATTAAGGAGGGGGGCAGGGGCAGAAAAAAATACTCCTGTTTTTATACTCTTCGTGAGAGTAAAATTCAAAATTTTCTACTTTTAGTAGAGTCATAAGTGGTGCAAATAAAGAAGATAGATACCTGACATGTCTAACAGCCCGTTAGAAAAGAGTTCCTCCCATTGGAAGGTGAAATGGAAGGGTTAAGCGGAACATAAGGAATTATATGGGATGTTTTGAAAAAAATTGTGTCTATTTTATTGAAATAATGTAGAAATCTATTTGAGCAGGTTCTATGTTATCTGTAGAACTGGAAATGCGAAAATAAGTAACTTTCATTCTCGACCGAGGATAATAATTGGGGCAGAAAAAAAGTTAAAATTATACTTTACTGAGAAAAAGAGTAATTATCCTGTTTAAAAGGTTTTATGGACTGAAATTTTTGATTGGGGTCACTCAAGGTGGTCTATCCTGAGAAGCATAAACTCATATTTGGGGGTTGAATGGATGAAATGGAATACAAATTCGATTTTTTGACAAATGGCGTGAAATTGTTTGAAAGAGAGTGAATAAACAAATCGATTCCTCTTTCCAACTCTCTCGAATGGGTTACCCGACAAAGAAATTTGGGAATCAAGACAAGGGTCCGTGGTCGGCGCAGAAAAATTTTATACATTAAATTTTAGTTTGTATAATTGTGTCTAAATAAGATAAAATATCCCTAAACTAAGAAATTTCATAGCAGATATGAAGGAGACCCATGTTAAAACTGTTTCTTGGAGGGTAAGAGGATAAAATAGAATATTAGGGGGTATTACATTTTACTATTTTGCTAAAAAGTGAGTATTTCTCGCAAAATTTGCATTAAAAGGATTCGATTTTCCAATTTTACTCCATGGAATATGATACGTTTAAGATAAATCTGTAGTATCAGGAAGGGGAAGGTTAGTTGGGCAAAAAAACCCTGTAATTATTACAAATTTAAGACATTTAATTATTTCTCAAAAAATTTGAATATTAAAAAGTTTTTTTGTCTTAATTTTGTAATAATTACAGGTTTTTTTGCCCAACTAACCTTCCCCTGCCTAATACTACAGATTTATCTTATACGTATCATATTCCATGGAGTAAAATTGGAAAATCGAATCCTTTTAATGCAATTTTTGCGAGAAATACTCACTTTTTAGTAAAATAGTAAAATGTAATACCCCCTAATATTCTATTTTATCCTCTTACCCTCCAAGAAACAGTTTTAACATGGGTCTCCTTCATGTCTGCTATTAATTTTCTTATTTTAGGGATATTTTATCTTATTTAGACACAATTATACAAACTAAAATTTAATGTATAAAATTTTTCTGCGCCGACCACGGACCCTTGTCTTGATTCCCAAATTTCATTGTCGGGTAACCCATTCGAAAGAGTTGGAGAGATAAATTTATTTGTTTATTATCACTCTCTTTCAAACAATTTCACGCCATTTGTCAAAAAATCGAATTTGTATTCCATTTCATCCATTCAACCCCCAAATATGAGTTTATGCTTCTCAGGATAGACCACCTTGAGTGACCCCAACCAAAAATTTCAGTCCTGAAAACCTTTTAAACAAGATAATTACTCTTTTTCTCAGTAAAGTATAATTTTAATTTTTTTTCTGCCCCAATTATTATCCTCGGTTGAGAATGAAAGTTACTTATTGTCGCATTTCCAGTTCTACAGATTACATAGAACCTGCTCAAATAGATTTCTACATTATTTCACTAAAATAGACACAATTTTTTTCAAAACATCCCATATAATTCCTTATGTTCCGCTTAACCCTTCCATTTCACCTTCCAATGGGAGGAACTCTTTTCTAACGGGCTGTTAGACATGTCAGGTATCTATCTTCTTTATTTGCACCACTTATGACTCTATTAAAAGTAGAAAAATTTGAATTTTACTCCCACGAAGAGTATAAAAACAGGAATATTTTTTTCTGCCCCTGCCCCCCTCCTTAATCGCAGGTCCCAGATATCTAGGATGGTATTTCGTATTCTTAAGTGTATAAAGGGAAAAATTAGCCTGAAATTAGTGCTTCTTCACGAGGAAAAATAAGTTTTTAAAAGACTTAAAAGTTGAGAATTTCCCCTTATTTTTTTCTACACCTTTCAGGCCCTATTTTAAGTAGAAGAATCGTTCGAAAATCGGTTTAATGCATTTTACCCATTTTTGGTGTCAATTTACAAAACATTCAACCGCAGTTGGTGCAGAAAAGAAATTATTTTTCAGGAGATATTGCTGATTTTCGTAATTTTTTCCTGCCCCTCTCCCTACCCCTAGTGAGCGTTGTCAGATTTCTACTATCGCAATTCTTTCTCGCCTAAAAATAAGGAAAAGAATGGCACCTTTCATTACGTTAATGGACGACTATAAGCCTGCGCCTCAGAGAAAATAGGCTTACAAATTTTTACGTTCCACTTTATCCTTCCACCCCTTCTACTGGAGTGAACTGATCCTTTCCAAACTCTATGTCCCGTTAGTCCTCCCTCGCCTCTCTCGTATTATGGAGCATTTGAGCAAATTAAAAAAGTAAAAGGAACCATCTTGACTCCAAACAACACAAAATTGAAACTCGTCGATTTTCCACTTCTGCGCCTCTCACCATCCCCTGGCGCAGACCCGATGTGTCCACCATCGCGATTCGTAAACTACAGATTCTAAGGAACAAAATGGCTATTTTCACTAAGCATAATCACGAAAAAGCACGTGAAACCCATTTTCGTGAAGTTAGAAATCCCACTATTATTTAATTGCGTATTTATTTTTTGCATGTTAAAAAAGAACAGCTTTTAACACATTAAAACAACATTAAAAAATTCATAAATAAGAAAGTCACAAAAAAACTAAACAATTGCAAAGTTGTATATTAAATTTGGATTTTTACATTAATTAAATGTGGAAATTATACTGATATTATTACATAAAGTGAAATAATTTTGCGTTTAAATAGGTAAATATTAAGCGTATCAAGTTGACATTTATATGTTTTTGATTGCCCAAAATTTGTAGGGGAGAGAGGGGGACATTCGCACAAAAAGTGCATTTCGGTATATTTCTCTGGATCTAGATGAGATATTGAAACAAACTAGGATTCAAATGAAAGTTAAGACCTTTCCCGATATTTTAGAAGGATAATTGGTCTCATTCATCTAGAATTTCAAAACTATATCATCAATCTAAAAAACAAGAAATTTCGTGCGAATGTGCCCCATGGGTGGGGCAGTTTCGCACACGTGTGGGGCACATTCGTACACATGCAAAAAAATTATACAATAATTATTTTTACAAACTAAAAAGTTTATGGCACTTTAAAGTAAGGATAATTAAATGAAATATTTGGCACTTTTACATATTTTCCTCTAAATTGAAGATTTTTTTACAAAAAGAAAACAGCTTCAGAAAATATTGAACATCTAAGTTTTTTATAAGGAAAACAATTGTAGTAATGAAGAGTATATTGCACATGCACATTGACATACTTCACATAATATAATTAGTTAGAAAAAGTTCAGCCACACACACAATATTTTAACTGTCAGGTTTTCTTCGAAAAGAAAAGTGAACAAACAGCTCGCTTATTAACACCTGAAACTGACGGTTGGGGAACTTTTAATACGATATTATCTTTTTGTATGAATGTTGAATCATTACTTACTGGGAAAATAAAAGTTTCGTCATTAAAAAGTTTTTCATCATTAATTTTAAATAAACACCATTCAATTCCAAATTTTCTATTTGACCAACATAACAACATTTTCTTTTTAGTAGCAAATTAAACTAGAATAAAATCATTTAAGTCCAAGTCAATTGGTATTAAACAATTATCATATTTACATTTATTTCTTCAATGTTTAAATCTGGGTCTAAATTCCTTAAAACTGAAGCTTTCTTTAAGATGTTGTTTTCTATTATCACCAAATTTTGAAACAATTACAATAAAAAACAATTAAACTTCAAGTTATTAAATACTAGGGGAAATGCCGTCTGTCCGAATGTGCCCCATGTGCGAAATAGCCCCACTCTCCCCTACACGTTTTCCAAAATACAAAGACATGTATGACAAACTATCTTTTGCTTAAACAAGATCTATAATGCTTTATTAATTTAGTTCAATACAATCATTTTTTTAAAATCTCCAGCAAAATTATTAAATTCCCCTTAAAATACTTAAGGAGGCAAAAAAAATATCTGATAAGATTACACCTTTAACCATCTAATAACCACTACCAGAAATAACTATGGAAAAACTATTTTTTTACCTATTACATGTTGTTTAGGTCCGCAAATAAAAATGCCGCAACATTTTTTTATCTTTATAAATTTTTAATTCAAATTTAAAAAAAAATTACTGAAAATAAACTTTATAAACTATGAACTAACTTTACTGCCACGCAGGGCTTCTAAACCTAATCCTAACGCATCCTTAAATCATCTACACACTTCACCAAAAAACCACACCAAGAATAGATAGCACCAGTTCATTTATTAAAAACATTTGGCAGACTAAAAAACTAAAAGTATAGTTCCCAAAGATGAAATAATTGTCTAAATAGCTGAAATCATACTGAAAATTGCTGCTTCATGCTGAAATTGGAGATGAACTTATGGTAACATATTTGCTACCATGGGCAGTAGAGAGATAAAAGTAGTCCTATTCTGCAACAGTACCAAGAACCCTGAATAGGGTGAATATACTTTCGAAGGCAAAGAAAATCCGATAACACTAAACCTTTAACTGGTTTTAAAACAGTCGGATACAAAATAGCGTCCTTCACATAACCTGTCTGCTTTTACTATTTTGAAATAAACTATCGGCATAGGAAAACATCAATCGGCTGGAAAAGATGTAGGGTTATCATTGCCCTGATAGCAGACTACTGATACCGATTCATCGATTTCTTTCGTCCTTCCTTTTCCATTACCCTTGCCTTCTTTGCTGAGACGAAATGGAAAGAATGAACCTCACATATAAGGAAGGATATCAAATGAATGGATGATTGCTTAAGTTTGCCAGTAATTTGCTTAATATGGGGATAGGAATCAGTTAGAAGCTTTGCTTCAAAACTTCCGAACTCTTATTTTTCTATTCATCTTTTCTCTATTTCATCTTTTAATCATTAATTGGGTTCTAGGTCGTTGTTTTCATGTTCATCATGTTCTAAATCATATTTGCAAAATAGTGTATTCAAATTTCATTCAAAATAGTTGGTCTGTTCATTAATAGCTTCTTTTGTTTTAGTAAAGTAACCACAAATACCAAATTTCTTGGTGTAAAACTTTAAATTAACGTGTTTCTGTTTTATTAAATTGTATAAAATCAGATATCACGCGTAAAAATTAATAAAGAAAATCATGTACACACATTGAAATTTTCTACTGTACTTGAAAGGTTTTTTTTTCAGAAATAAAAAAACCTAATATTAATTTGATTAAAAAAGATAGAGTATAAAACTAAATAAATTTCAATTTCAAATACAAATACAAATACAAATTTTGTCGAACAGCTACAGGCTCGAAGCCCAATAAGGCTGGAAGTGAGGAAACTTAAAGCATGCAGGAACTACTAAAATAATTTTTTATGGTCTTTTGTTTTGATAAGTAAAACAATCTATAAATATGTTTTATTTTTAAAAAATATATCAAATTTGGTGATGACTTATAAGTTCTAAAAATGAAACATATTAATGATGACATAGAAATGCCCTTGGTAGAAATGAGAAAGCTTTTTACACACATACTATCCATATAATACCAATCATAATTCAATTATCAAATTGCGTGTGTTAGAAAAACTTCGATACAAAATAGTTTTCAGTTAATTAGAGTAATTAAGTTAGATAAGTTAGTGATGAGGCATTAAATTATATTTTAAGAAAGAAAGAATTTAATTCGTATCACGGAGATTACTCGTGCGAAAATTACTATCTCGAAGATTACTCAATGCATGAAAATAAGAACTAAAACAACATATCAATTAATAATAAAATCAACAATGACAATTGAATTAAAAGTGATTATAATTCTATATACTTTAAAACAATTTTATAAGCGGAATAATTTACATTAAGTATTTTGCTAATAATTAGTAAAATATCCTGAAAATTTTCAAAAAGTATTAGCTAAAGAAGAGTACATTAGAGAGGGTAAACGCTTCCCTTCTTTGGCTATAAAAAGTGTGACATAAGGTTATTTGAACACGTTTCACTTTCTCACGGGTGCACTTAGTAGGGGTCGATATTCTTTGGTTTATTAGTTTAAGATTATGTTCTATAAAATGTATCTTAAAAACATTTGGTTTTAATAAATGTATACGTTATTTATGAAAACTAAATTTTAGACAAAATGTACTTAAAATGAAGTAAAAAAATAAGCTCGCTTTAATTAAAATGTTTTGAAACTTAAAGAAGATTTTATAATATAGACATTGTTTTTAATTTCATATAACTAAAAAGTTTAAGCATTTTGGTTTAAATATTAAAGTTTATTTTCATTTCATAAATCCTTGAATTACTTTTTTACTGTTATTCTTCTTTACTTGATGCATAATCTCTCTATTCTAAAAAAAAGTTTTTGGTGAACGGTTTCCAGAGAAAGGCTTTTTAATTACTGATCCGTATAACACATATTTGGTATCAAACTGTCCGGATTCTTTTGAGGATGTGCAAAGTGCCTTTAGAATTTCTAAAAAAAATCTCAATTTTAAAATATTTCCATTTTTTTAGATTTCGGATAAGGTCGCAGTTACAAAGCAAGAAACTATGAATTTTAAAACAATTGAAAACATATTTCACTGGTTTTTTATTATTCAAATAGATTAAATAATCATCTTTCTATTTATAACACGAATTTAAAAAATATATTTTGTGTTATTTTTAACAATATTTATATTTTTGTTGTTCAAAGGGTTTAATTGTTGTTCAAACTGTTTTCATTATATTTTAAACTTATATATAATTAATTTATTTTTTATTTTTTAAATAACAAATTAATATTTTTATATTTATCTTTGCAGTTGTGGCAATCTAATCATTACTATATTTACAATAAAATATACACTCGCTTTCGGAAATTTTGAATTTTGTATTTATTTTTTATATCCTTTTGCAAGTATGTTTTTTAAGGTAGTAAAATGTAACTCTTTATTTCATAATGAAAAAACGCAAACAACTAAATAACACGGGTGAATGTTTTAGAAATAAGGATGAAAATGTTGGAAGTCTTGACATTCGGTGCCGTTGCTATGAAAATGACACAACTTCGAAGTTTTTTCTCATGATGATAAAATTCTAAATTTTCGCGATGTTTGAGATAATTACTACATTTTTTACAGTCAATCATTACAAATTTTAAGAAAGTTAAATTTATTCCTGAGATATTTCAATGCTTCCCTTAATGTATCTGTGAAAAAACATTACCTTAGGGAAATGGGTAAAAGAATGTTTACATTGCTTTGTTGTTAATTTTCTTGGGGTTCAATTCCGTTATAGTTCCCGCTAAATATCGCCAATCTCTTTCGAACGCTCAATATTCAAATGTAAACCAGTTTTTCTAATTTTTAATGATAAACTGAATAGTTATAGATCTAATTAAACACTTTAATCTATGAATTTGAAACAATTTAGCAATATTTATACTTTATAGTGTCCAAAAGAGATTAGTGATATTTAGCGGGAACTATAACGGAATTCAACCCCAAGAAAATTAACAACAGAGCAATGTAAAAATTTTTTTACCCATTTCCCTAAGGTAATGTGTTTTCACAGATACATTAAGGGAAGCACTGAAACATTAAGGGAAGGTTCATATTTAGCGGGAACTATGTATGAACCTTTCTTGGAATTATAAAGTGATCAGCCAATTCATGTTACCATAAAGGAAATGATAAAATTCCACCACTGAATAAATATTCGCCATTTTTGAAAGAATACCACGGAGAAGTACTACCCCTGTGTTAAGAATGTTTTATAAAGTGAGTAAGTGCAGTGAGCTGGGTTTTGTGGGGAATTGTAAAGCGGTCCAAAAGTTACTGCGTCAGCAGTTAACGGGGGTTGGCGAGCGATAGCGAGCAGGGGGCGGTAGCCCCCTAGTTAAATAAATTTTTAACATCAATTCACGAAGAAAAATTAGCAATTTTTCTTTTAAACGTATTATTGTGTAATCAAATTTTTAAAGTATAAAACACTTCTTTACTTATTATTAAGTTTTAATGAAAAAAATAAAGATAACAATAGTTCAATAAAAAGCCAAACACTATTTTAATAAAGAGGAACTGTATGGATCTGAACTTAAAGAAAAGGTATAGTAACCATTTATTTCATCTTAAACTATTAAACTAGTAAGATGAATATTTCTTTGATATTATTTCATAGACAATAAAAGTACGGAATTTTTAAGATTTAATAACTTTTTTTAAAATTTCTTAAATAAATTTTACAAATATGATCTATGCCTTTAAGTCAGTGACTTATTTGGTTCTAGAATAAATAGAAAAGCTTCGCAGAGCTATTAAAAAGAAAGTAGAAAAGATTTCGAATACTTGTAATTATAGGGGAGAGTGTTGTACCTAAGGACGGTTGTACCTTCAACCACCGTGTTTTAAAATTAAGGAAATAATGGAAATTTGAATTTGTGATTGAATTTGAATGTAAACAGATGCTATCTAGTTGCTAACGTGAAATCAGCTCTTTAAAATAATATTTAAATTTAATATAATAAATTTACTGTTTTTAGGTGCTCAAAGTTTTTTTTAGTGCATCACTACATTAATATTTTTCTTCCCCTTTAATTATAATACGATAAAATGAGATATAAGGCGCAAATCCTCGAGATTTTGATTTTTTGTTTTTTATATTAGAAATTGTCAGATCTCAATTCTTTTATTTTTTATAGAATCTTAAATGCAAAAGTACCTGGTGTTGTACCTTCGGACACCATAAGTGTTGTACCTACGGACACGTTCTTGTGGGTGTCTGTAGCTAATCGGCGTTTTTGAATCAGGTTTCATTAAAGTAAATACATTTAAATGCATATTAATTAATTCTAAATGGTTATCTATTTGTCGGCGATAATTTTCAAATGAATTTAGATGAAAAATCAAATATTTTGTCATCTAAACATCTTTTTTAAATTTTTGATTTTACTTTGCATTTAATGTAAAATATGGTATAAAATCTTAAGCACCCTATCGCATTTTAGTATAATGATTACAAAAAAATTAAAATTTCCAGTTTCCAAGAATATTTGCGAAAGTTATTTCCACCAAATGCTTGCACAACTGAGTGTCGATCGAATTGTTTTTTTATCAGTGAAGTGATCAGATCAATCCGCATGATTGATGAAACTATTACCTCAAACTTCGATCTGAAAATCCCATGTGATTTATGTATTTTTGGTACAAAATAAAGACTTTTATCATTCAACTTCGTTTTAATGATCATATACGATCTAAAACTACATTACTTTTAAAAATCTATTCCCAATTTTAAAAATGCTTGAAATAGTTTATGAAAAGGTAATACACCAATACAAAAGTTCATTTTAAGCTTTTTTCAACTAAAAATTTCCTTTTTAAGGGTGTCCAGAGGTACAACTGGGTCTGTCCATAGGGAGAGCACGTTGTTGTACCTATGGACACAAATTTCGTCAAGTTATTAAAATTAATTAAAAATCCAATTTTGAAGATTTTAGCTAATAAAAAATATTACCATCTTTGCTAAGGCTAGGACTATAGGTTTGGCACTTTAAATGTAAAAAATGTGATTTCACCTGTCTTAAAAAAATCCAAACGTGATTTTTGTCCAGAGGTACAACACTCTCCCTATGATCAAAATTTTAAGTAGAATATGAATTCTATGAAAATACATTATAGTAGTAGTTTTTATTCTTAAATTGGCATTAGTTAATCATACTGGAATATGCGATAAAATAAGATAAAAATAATTGAAGTTTCAAATTAAGTATAACGAAATATGTATGTTTATGACTTTTAAAAATGTACACATCTCTAAAAATAAATGACAAAACTTTAACTCATCGATGAGATCTAAAACGTGGTGAGTTACATTTAAGTATTTAACGTTGTCCCAAAATATCCCCGTAGCTAATTTTTCTTACATTCATATTTTTACGAATATACCATGCTTAACGTCAGTACTTAAAGGTCAAAGTGCTTCGTCTAAAGCTAAAATAACATAGGGCATTTACCGCTATTTGTGACAGTGTTTGGTAGTCTATTATATGAAATTTTTTTCCTCTAAATATTGCATAAAATTTAAATACATAATTTTTATGCTAGTGTCTTGCTGACAGGTTATCAGAGTGAAGATTTATTAAAACTATCACAATGACCAATTGCAAAATTTTATGATGAATCAAATTTTTTCACGTTTTGAAATTATACTTTTAGAGTACTTACTTTCCAAATATCCTTCAAAGATTGATAAAATTATTCTAAAAACAGTTATGATATTTCATACTAAAATTTACCACATTTTGTTTGAAATTTATAATTTTTAGTCTGATTATTATTATTATTATTATTATTATTATTATTATTATTATTATTATTATTATTATTATTATTATTATTATTATTATTATTATTATTATTATTATTATTATTATTATTATTATTATATTGAAATAGTAGGGACATTTGCTGCCCAAAAATGGTCGCTTTGCCCTCTTCTTCCTTGTCTTCTTCTTCCATAAGTTTTTTTTAGATATAGTCACAGATATTAGTTGGTTATTGAGTAGGTTAAGCAGGTGTTTTGAAAGAGTTCAGGAATAAAGCTGACGCCTTCTTTATATATTTCATGGTAAAGTTTTTTAAATGGATATTCAATTGATTTATGATTTTCCTTTGAAAAGAAATTATCTTAATGTTTATTCTCTTTTTTCTTTGTTTATATCGTGATCATTGACACTTTTAATTTTGATCCTCTGTTTCACTTTCAGAGTCGTTTTCACTTTCAGAGTCTTTTTCACTTTCAGAGTCGTTAGATGCTGTTACTGCGCGTCTTAAGAAATTTACCAATTTAATTTGAAAATTTGTAAGATTTGTTCTATATTTTTTGCTGAAATCTTCTTGGAATGAGTCATATTCTCCGCTTAAAATCTCTGGGTCTTTCTTTCTTTCCTCTCTTATTCTTTCGGATTCTCTCTCTTCTACCCTTTCACTCCAATCACGATATACACCTTCACCCAGACCCTTCTCCAAGGATTGAACCAGATGATGAGTGGCTTCAGCGATGCGGTTCAGTGGCTCTTCGACCTTGATTTTAATTAATTGAGTTACCTTTGTTTCTATGTCTTCATAGACCTTCTTTGAGTTTCTTTGGTCTTCGATTATATTTGGTGTCTTTCTAAATAATTCCTTTGTGATGATGTTGGTCAGATTTACAACAGCATTTTCCAGACGTTCTATTCTAGCGTCTAAAGACGCGTTTGACATTCCAGTATCTTTTACTTGATTTTCTTCTTTTTCTATTGATCTTTGTATATTCTTGTTTCCCTGCATTACTTCTGAATAGAGTTTTTTTGAATTCGACTCTTTATGAGCAACTGAAAATGATCTATTTTCTGCCTCCGCTCTATTTTCGATCTTGCATTCTTTTTTCACAAACGGACATTTGATATCGAGAGCAGTGTGATTTTTACTTTTACATCTAAAACACTCCGTATTTATTTTTTAGTCTGATAAACGAGAAATCAATAGCAAACATTGAGTGTCATGTAGGTTTTGTCTTTTATTATTTTCAAAGGCCTTAAAGGTATTGTTCAACAAGTCTGGGTTGAAACAAAAATATGAATGACTAGCGGTACCCGCCGTGCGTTGCTACGTCTTAAAATAATTATGAAAACAAATTAACATTTACTGTTAGTATGTTATGCATTAAAACAAAATTTTTGACATACACTTAGTGTTCTTTTTACGTCGAGCTGGGGATTGTGCAGGTGTCTCAGAAGCCCGTTGAGATGCCATACACTGAGCGTTCCTTTTACGTCGAGCTCGGGATTGTTCAGGTGTCTCAGAAGCCCGTTAAGATGCCATATACTCAGCGTTCTGTCGACGCCGATCTTGGGACTGCTCTGGTGTCTCAGCAGCTCTGCGAGCCGCATCAAGCTCCGCCTGTTCAAGTCTTCGCAGTTCGGCTTGTGGAAATGTCTAGTTAAGTCTAGCTACTTTCATAGCTCGAGCATTAGAGCTTTTGGAAATATTATAATTGGGCTTTCGCGGTATAATTCTTAGCAGGTACTCTTTTCCTACACTTCCAAAAAAACAAAATATCTCTTCAAAACTAAATCACATCGTCCCGCACAAAAACAAAATCACTTTTAAATATTGAAATCAATAATTATGATGCCAAAAGAGTGCAAAAACTCTCGAAAACATAGTTACTCTTTATTTTTGGTATTAGGGGAGAGTGGGGTAATAAGAAACTGGGGGTAATAAGAAACATTTAATTTGCAGCTTTGTGTGAGGGCATAAAAATTTGAAAAAAATCACAGAATAACTTCAAGACATACTCTATATCCCATAAAAAATTTATTGTTTTAGAATGATTACTTCAGTGAAAAATTCCCGTTTGAAATAATCAGGTCAGCAAACTCATCCACCTAAAGTTATGCTTTTTCAACTATTTCAATTTATCTTGTTTTTGCAATTAAATTCTTATGGAATTTTATTAGTGAACTTTTAAGGAGGTAAAACGAGCTATATAATTCACCTTTTGTTCTTCAATTTAGGGTTGTGGATCATTCTTAAAAGTGCCCTGTTTCTTATTACCCCATTTAAACAAAATTATGGGGTAATAAGAAACACTGGCATTTTATGCATGAAAATTAATTTAGCTAATTTTTCTCTTTATTATGTTAATATTTTATTGTTCTTTTATCATTTATCAAGTTAAAACTTTAAATTCAGTTAATTTTATTTTTACTTCATTTTATTGAAAACGGTGAGTAATAAGACACAAAATCTCAATTTTAAAAAAATTTAGTTTATTTTAAGGGAAATAAACAGTCAGAATAATTTTAGTCTCACAAAATGAAATAAGAGAAACAATACTTTAATTATTTTTTCATGATTTTCAAAATGTTAAATATAAAAATATAGAGTTGTTCAAAACTTTCAGCATGTAACTTTTTTAGACTAATTTTTAACTGGGCATAATTCAAAAGATTTTTGATGAATTTTTTTGAAAATTACTCGAGTTATAAAATACTCTTAGAAGATTACATTAATACCTTCATTTGATTTTTATTGTTTTAATTAATAAAATAACTAGCTTGTTTCTTATAACCCCACTTGGGGTAATAAGATACAGTCGCTTGGGGGTAATAAGAAACAAGCTAAAAACCCCTTTCCCTTTTACTTAGGAAGTGCATTATTTTTTCAAAGAAAGCTGTTAATGATGTGAACATTCTGTAAAAAAATCAGCTTCATAAACTTAACCCATATTGGACCACTCATAGAAAAAATCATAGGAAAAACGTAAATTTCAAAAAACATGATCATTATAAGCTACTTTAACATACCAAACAGAAATTTTTTTTAAAAAATTATTTTTTTCTGAGATATGGACTGTCCTATAAATAGGACAACGGTCCAATACACTACTAAAAGTTGCATAAGTGTACTTAGCTTACAAAAAGGGTTTGGTTCCTCAATTGCGGATGCGGTTTGTTTCCTCAATGATATTAGGTGAAATTTCTAATTCTCCAGCACAATCTCGAACTTCAGGATCATCACATATGTCTCTACTATATTGGATTTTGTGATAGAATCGTCTATTTCTTCTACGCCACTTACTGACCGCGTCTGGTTCCGGTGGGATAATAATAATTTCAGGATCATCAAGTTCTTTATCAGATAAAGAATCCATATATTCTAAAGCTTCTTCGGCAGTTCAAAATTTTCTAGCCATTTTTATGCATAAAATGTCCAGCTAAACTTACAACTACAAAGCATAGAAGCAACTAAACTAATAGAAAACAACACCCATGTGCAATAGCATACACACAAGAACATGATCGGTAAAGGAGAGTGATTCAAAGGAATTCTAGAACATTCCACCCTTTTATTGCCCTCTTATCCCCTATAGGGTGAGATTAGAGATTTACAACTGATAGTTTTATGGTCCCGGCGGTTTCTTTGTAGGGCCAATTAGCGAACGAAAGAAACCCCCCTTCTCTGTGAGGAGTGTGAGAGGAACCCCCAAATCACACCCCCAAACCAGATATCGAGACTATATAATTGACAGTTGTAAAATTTTCCCACGCGAAGAGTGTTTTCCACAAAAAGGAGTGTTTCCCAAACGAAATGCCATCTTAGACTGAATTGAAAAAAAAGTAGGTATCGGACCGTTGTCCTATTTATAGGACAGTTAGAAAACACTTGTGAAATACCTGTCCTATTAACTTTTTTCATGGATACTTTAAATGTTTTGGACTAAACAAAAACTCTACTTAAAAATTTAATATGTTTGCTTAAGAAAAAATCAGATTTTTATTCTTGTTTATCGAGTTAAACTTATGACATTTTTTAGGGGCGAATTTAAACTAATTTTTTAATCACTTTTATTAAAAGAATTCAATGTTTTCTCAGATATTGATTAAATTTAGTCTCTTTATAATCATTTTCAACAACTTTTATAAGGGTATCAATCAAAACTTTTTTTTATTCACATTTAATTCAACTGTCCTATAAATAGGACAGCGGTCCGATATGGGTTAAAGGAGAATCCTGTAGAATTTTGGAATGTTTCTTATTACCCCATTTGTATCTTATTACCCCACCTTCCCCTAATACTAAAAATTAAATAAAACACAAAATAGGTAGATTTCGTTCCAATATTATTATTTTGAATTTATATAATTGTTTTTTATTTTTTATGCTTCGAAATTGGTTTTCTATTCATTTTTTTGCTTTAATTTCAAAATTTCATAGAAAAGATATTAATAAAATTGCCTAGTAACTACAACACTGGTACTACTAAAGTTTCCTATTATTGGCTTGCATGACTGGTAAAACAGGTTTTCAAACACAGAAAAATAAGTGAAAAAAGAAGGAAAAATGGGAAAAAAGAATGAAGGACCGATTTTCTTTTTATAAATTATAGCCTATGTGTTATTCTGATGTATAAGCTACATTATTGTAAAATTTCATTAAAATCCATTCAGTAGTTTTTGCGTGAAAGAGTAACAAACATACAGACAAACATTCACAATTATAATAGTAAGTAGGATAAAACACTAGGTATAAACATGAGTTACTAGGTACATTATTGAATTTAAATGAATAATTGGTGTACGTTTTTTTTAGAATGTTGATTAACGAGAGTTACTTAAAAAACTTGTTGGATATTTAGAGAAAAACTTTTTGATTTAAATTATTGACAAGTTAGAACCCATAAATATTCAAACTTTTAAGAGAGTGTTTTTTATGGAGATGACCTGTTTGATTCTTGCAACAATAGTTGTACATTTAAGATAATATAAATTCTGAATAAAAAATTTTAACCACAACATTTACATTGATTGAATGTTTTAGATAATATTATAACAAACCTATAAGGTTGAAAAAAAGACCAACCCAAAATTTGCTGATATTATGTTTGACTATTCTTGGGGAATCTACTCCACATGGTTTCTCCTGGGATTTCGAGCTCTACAGAACTAAACTAGAAGTAAACCATTAATGGATGTATTCAAATGGGATAGATTTATATTTAGAGGACCATCAGAACATTCAACTCCTCCCCAGAAATTTTCACCACTATTCGTATTATATTGCCGATATAATTGTTTTGAACTCAGTAATATCCAATTTTCTAATTAAAAGGATCCCGTGTTAAAAAATTAAGGATTATTTTATTCTTTGGAATAACGATTCCTTATCAATGTAACTCATAGGATCTTATACGAGTGATAATATGTGTTCTGGGATCAAATTACACTAACAATAGGTTAAAGAGATCCTCAATTGATAAAGAAGTTTAATACACATTTGAAAAGGATCACCCCTGATAGTTATTTAGCCAAAATCCCTTTTAAGTGAGTGGAATACTTTGAGTATAATTTTTAAAGAATATTAAGTGACACCTCCTCCTCTACCCTTCATGAGCGGGTAGTAACCATATTTTTTAAAACTCTGTTAAGTGTTAGTTTAAACTGAGAGAAATGAAAGTTTTAAAATTGTGTAAATCGATGTTCTCATTTTGGTATAAAACTTTTTGGTTCAAATATGACGACCCAATGCTTTCAATTTTGAAACACGAGACCTCAGTTTCAAACAATTTAATAGTCACCACTCAAATTATGCTTATTTTTAGTTATTATTTGAAAATTAAAATATTTACAATGAATCGAAAGTAACATTAAGTTGGTGTGATAGCGTGTAGCACAACGTTGTGACGTCGTACTCATTTTACTGGCCCCACGTCATAGTAACGTGGCTATATGGTCATCATAACTGTAACACACCGCACCCTCTTTATAAGAATGTCATGGACGAATTAAAAAATGAGTACATGATGCTTTATTTTTCAGTATCTGCACATTTTCAAAAATGAGTACATGCATGTTTTCAAATTTGAGTAAATTTGGATCGGAGCCTGTTCGAGTGCGTGACATACTCAGATTGGAGTAATTTTTACTCATTTTTGAGACTGTAATTTTAAGAGTGTAGACTAACGTCTGGGGACCCTGAAAATTACATTACAGAAACAAATATTTGTGTCACTATTCCCATTATCCGTAATTTTCGGACACGAGTGTGCATTAAAAGATTAAATTCCTGGCTTTGTTTAAAAAGCTTAATTTAATTTATAATGTACGTGGTGGGAGGGCATTAGAAAATACTTTGGGCAAAGCCATCCCCTCCCGAAACAAAACACTGTGGGCTTGGACCATTATTTAAAGTAGTCTACTCAAGCGTAAAACACTGAAATTCTTAAAACCGTTTTAACTGAATTTAACTACTTTTCATCTCATGGGATCTATTATATTAGTTTAATCAATCCAAATTCCACGAACCCAATAATCTCTCGGATACCGGAAATTTCTCTCTACCACTCCGATTTCCACCCACTATAGTCCACCCACACACAAACCATCCACCTAAACACTCCACCTGAAATCACGAAATCCCACAAAACCGTCCGTCCGTCCCCATCAAGTTCACACATAACCAGTTAATTGCAGCGGTAATCCCTCCGACTGCCCTAATGCGTTTAGTCCATAATTTAATTTGTCAAGGCGGGAGAAAACGTACGAACGAATAAAAAAATAAAGGCCGAAGACTCTTCGACTCGAGGAAGAAATCGTGTGGGGGCGAGGAAGAGCGATCGATAGGGGTTCTAAATATAGAGCCGCGTCTCGTGAAATGGCGATGTGATTTCGAGAGGCGACAACAGAGCTCTTAGGAGTCGCGGCTGTTGTTGTCCTCTTTTGATGGACCCATCGCGCTCTTGTTTAATAATGCAGACGAGCCAGATAGGGAAGAGTGGATCTCAAAAGCGCTTGAGATCCGTTGAGAGGTTCTGAAAGAAGGTGGGAGTGGTTTTTCGGCTATTGAGATCGGTTCGTGTGATTTAAACGGTCTTTTTTCCACTTTTTAATGATAGTTCATTAAAGGTAATGATATTTTTTTCTTTTAGTGAATGTAATTGATAAAGGTGGTTTGATTTCCAACCATTCATTGAATTGAATCATGCACGCTTGATTTAGGTTTTATTTACCACAGCGAAAACGATGAATTATTTAACTTCATTAATTGGGGTATCGATAACAACTCTTAACTCTTGTATACCGATGATAGAAATGCTTTATATGGAAAAAGGATTCTTAAAAAAATATATATTTTAAAACGAATCAAATATCAATTGGGTTTAAGAACACTAAACAAAACAAAAAAACTTTCTCAATTAAAGTAAAGAAAATAGGTTAGTTATGACTTTTATTCACGATTTTCTTTAAAAAAAAACAAGCCCAATAAACTTCCGGAATTGTCTGGTCGTGGCTAGTTCACAGGGTTGGCAGTATGGTGAAGAATAAAATATCATAAATTACATGATCACGATCATGAAAAATCATAAATTTGTATTTTATGACTTAGGTAAATGACTAAAAGTGTTCTTAGATCATAAAAACAAAAATTTATAACCTTAAAAACCTTAAAACCTTATTATTACCGACCCTGTGAACTAGCCACGACCGGAATCTGCTTCTCCTATTTATTTCTCCATCTTAAGGGGACGTCTTGCCTCACTGATAAATTTTATTTCAAAACATCTTAAATTTACAACGAAATTTAAGACAAAAAACATTATAAACTTATATTTATTAAACTAGGGAGCTACCGCCCCCTGCTCGCTATCGCTCGCCAACCCCCGTAAACTGCTGACGCAGGACCTTTTGGAATTACTTCGCAATTCTCACAAATTCCAACTCGCTGATGAACACTTTATAAAATTATTTACGGAAAAAACGTCAACCAACTTTCCAAAAATACATCACCGAATCCCCTCCATGAATAAATATCCCTTAAAAGTTTGAATATATATTAACCACAACTTATCAAAAATTTAAACGAAATGTTGTTAAAAATATTCATCTTAATTATTTTTAATCTGTGATTATAAAATAACTAATTCTAATTGTTTATCAATATTCGGACTAAACAAAAACCATTATTTCAAAGTAACTCGTTAATATAATGGTAATACTTAACATCTATAAATAGTTATAGTTCTAGAAAAATATTAGGAATTTTATTTGTTTAAGAGGGCGTTTGATTTATAAATAAATGGAGTAGAATCAATGGGGACAAATTTGTCTACGTTGTAAAAAAATTATAAATTTCCCTTTTATGAATTGTGAAAACTATTATGGGCAGTATTTTAAGCTAAACGGGGTTAATATCGTAATGTATGAAAATTTGGATAGAACTTTCTGATTTGTAAGAGAATCTCCACATTTATAGAATTAGGAAAGTATTATTTTTATTACAGTATGTATTGGGGATTGGTTGATTTCAAAATCGTGTAGTTTTTGCAACTATGATGAAATTATTTGCTCCTTTTTTCTTCCGTATGTATGCTTGTTTGTTTTTAAACTTTATGTTACTCATACTCTAAAACATCAGTATTTTTGGCTATGAGGATCATCCCCCATTTGTAAATAAACCTATTCATGCATATCTAGCAGTTTTTTCATTCCAAGAAAAAGGACTATAGCATACAACTTACAATTTTGATCTACGTTTTGAGCAATGTGATGGTTTATGAGTAAAAGGGCTAAAAAAGTATATCACATAAAAACTCATTTCCAATGTTTCTATTTTTTATTTTGACAATTTTTGATGTTGAGTTTTAATAACAATCCTTATGAAATGAGTTGGCTGTTTTCGTTTGAATTAATCCAAAAGCAAATAATATTAAAACCAAGACTGATTGGTAAATGGTTTTATCACTGATATTTCTAAAAATATCCACTTATTAAAGTTTAAGAAGTTGATTATTAAGTTCTTTGATAGAAGTAAGATAGTGTGTATACTATTCATTTTTATCTCTCTATGAATTAAACCTTAAAAAAATTGCGCGGAAAAAGATAAATAATAATATTGTAAATATTCTTCACTTAAAATGTTTTTAAGTAAATAAATTTTATTATGTAATATCTTTTACAATTAGTTATTCTTTTATGTTAGGTTTATTAGTAGTGTATTTTTGTTTTAGTTGATTAGTTTTCAAATAATAATAACTAAGGGGGCTGCTGCCCCCTGCTCGCTTTCGCTCACCAACCCACGGGAAGTGCTGACGCAGTTCCCCTAGGATTGCTTCGCAATCTTGCTTACTTCGCTCGCTAAGTTGTTACTAACTTCGTTAGTCTAGCAAGAAATAGTCAAAGAAATTAACATACATATAAGTGTCGAAGAACTATCGGAATCGCATTTTCTCCACATCATGACCCATTTGTGAAACCTTACAATACAGCGAAATCTGGGAGACACGTAAAATAATTATTATGTAGTAGATAATGATAATAGTAAGGAGTCGAAAAAAACAATGGCATCCACTTTAATTTTACTAGGTATCCTTCATTGTGATTAACATTTACGAACAAAATTGTAAAGGAAAAGTGGTAAGCCTTGAATAAAAATATGTGTTTGTCCTATATTTTCAGCATCATTATTAGACAAGACACAGTACAAATGTACTGTAAATTTTGGATTACAGGTTGAAAAGTTATTCCTACCATAAAAAGAAGTAAATTTGATGTTATAGCTCAAAATACATACTTATTATGTTTTACAGTTGAATGTAAGGAATTAGAGTATATTGTTTCAGCTATGAATGAATGTGCTTAAAAAGGGGGATAGGGGTAAACTCATCTTTGTGATTAGAAATTTTTCAATAAATTATGACGTAATGAACCTTAAACCTTAGGACACCTACTTTAGGCCTTGGACATATCCAAGATACACTTTAATCAGCATGACAACTTATAGTGTAAGAATTGCGATTTTTACAGCAGGGTAAGATTTAGTTTCCTGAATAAAGCTAATTTTAAGATAAAGTTATTTTTTGATAAAGAAAATCAGTGATGAGAAACGCTTATGCTACTCCTACACTATCTGTAAGCTGGGTGGTGCAATGAACACTTATTCCATGAGTTTTTCCACAAACATTTTGTTAATTTTATAGAAGTGCAACTAAAGATGCGTGGTAATACTTCATAGATAGTATCATGAAAGTCACATAGATAATACGAATTGCGTTTGATGTGTTGAATTTTTATATTCAGTAATATATTTCGTGGAAAATTATATGTATTGTAAAATACTTCCAAAACCCTTTTCCAAATGGTTCGGCTATGGCAATAATTCTCCATCTAATAAAGTTTTCCAGACTAAAAATATACCTCTTGCAATCACTTTCTAGTATCTATTTATTATCTTCATGGTAGACTTTCATTTTTATCTATTTCTATGTGTTAGTAATTATTTCCCACCATTAGGATTTTTTAAGAACAGTTAATGATTTTCAAGTTGTCTGCAGAGTTTTGCACTTAATTCTAGCAAGATAATTAAGAAAAATTGAGATGAAACCGATTGCCTTTAATTAAACTGAAATTTAAAGAAACTTCAAAAAGATAGGTTTAGAATGAACCTCTAAAAACGGTTCAAAAATGATAAGATACAAACGGAAAAAAGTATTAAAATGCAGTAAGCTAATAACTGTACAGTCCAAGTCCATGTGCTTTCTTTCGTCATGCTATTTGTTTGATTCGATTTCTTGCAGTTAGTTGTGGTAAATACTTAAATAGTGTGGCTTGCAAGTCGGACTAACTACCCCCTAACTAAATTATCAAATGTCTTTCTTGACCTTAAGCGGTTCGACCTCAAATTCAAGTTCGCTCCGGGCAGCAGAGTTGGCCCGAAGCCAAGATACCGGCATTGAGGCTTTTCCCGTTTCGTGCTGGGAAAATCCAATTACAGGAGAGGGTACTGAAGTGAACTGATCTTGGAACAGGAGGCGAATTCTAAATTGGATGAAGATAGTACCAGATATTTATGCTGTAGAGCGATGTAATAAGCGTGTTTTGATGTAGGAGAATTGAATATTGTGAAACTATGGGTTCTAAATATCTTTCAAAATCATAATGTGACCGAGACGAGTTAAATTAGCTTGAATTTCTATACCCCGTTTATATAAAGGGGATTAGCTTTGAATAGAGTACCCGTGAAATTACCCCATGAGGGGTAATAAGAAACAAGCCAGTTATTTTGCTAATTAAAACAATTAAAATCAAATAAAGGTATTAATGTATAATCTTTAAAGAGTATTTTATAACCCCAGTAATTTTCAAAAAATTTCATTAAAAATATTTCGGTGTATGCCCAGTTAAAAATTAGTCTAAAAAAGTTGCAAGTTGAAAGTCTTGAACATAACTTTTATTAGTACAATGTCTGTATGTATGTACAGGATGTCCCAAAAAAGACTACCACATTTTAAAAATCAATAACTAATAATTCAAAAACTAAAAAAATTAAAAACACGCGGTTTGTTGCATCTTACTTCTAAGACTTCAAGGAGTAGCATACAACAAACCGCGTATTTTATCTTTTTTTAGTTTTCGAGTTATTAGTTATTGATTTTTAAAATGTGTCAGTCTTTTTTGGGACACCCTGTATGTTCTTTATAGTTTTAAAGTTTTCCCACCTAAATTAACTTTTAAACTTTACCACGTTGATCTACTCGCTCCAGGGAAGGTTTCTGAACAAAAATAATTTAAAATCGAAGCATCCTAATAACTTTTTTGGTCAATTTTATGCTTAAAAACCCATATTTCATACCTAACTTAACGGCAAACCCACATTGTTGTAATTATAATAAGAGAAGATGTAACTTTAATTGTTGTAGGCATATTATTGATTGTTGTAGATTAAAATCGATTGTTGCAGTTTAAAATCCATTGTTGTAGCATAAACATAATGGATCCTTTATTTAACTATTTCCCATTTGGACTGGCGAAGCCCATCTGTAACAAACCAGAATAATTTTCAATAAAAATGGACTGGTGAGGCCCATCTGTAACGCACCAGATGATATTTATTAAAAAACTGAAACAGTTTTTATATAAAACATTTGAAAATCATGACAAAACAAATCAAATGGTGTTTCTCTTATTTCATTTGGTGGGACTAATAATTTGTTTCTCCAAAAAAAAAACTCATTTTTTTAAATTGATATTTTTTGTCTTACTATACCCACGTTTTTTTAGGAAAATAAGTAAAAATAAACTTAATTGAATTTAAATTTTGATCATGATAGATGTAGTTAGAACAATGAAATATTAAGATAAAAAAAATTCTATATATAAATTTTTATAGATATAATGCTAGTGTTTCTTACAACCCCAAAGTTTTGTTTAAATAGGGTAATAAGAAACATGATACTTTTAATAATGATCCGTAACCCTAAATTGAAGAACAAATAGGAAATTATAAAAACCTTTTAACCTCCTAAAAAGTTCGTTAAAAAAATTCCATAAGAATTGAACAGCATAAATAAGATAAATTGAAATAGTTAAAAAGGCCTGACTTTACGTTTATGATTTTGCTTACCACATCAATTTTAAATGGGATTTTTTCACTGAAATAATTATTCTAAAACGATAAATTGTTTTTGGAATATAAAGTATGTCCTAAAGATATTCTGTCATTTTTTCAGATTTTTAGGCCCATACACAAAGCGGAAAGTTAAAATGTTTCTTATGACCCCATTCTCCCCTAAAGATATTTATAAAAAACATATAAAAAACAAATCAAAAACAAAAACTCAAAATTTATCTCATGTTGAATTTTAATTTCGTAATGTATATCTACTTCAGCTTATCCAATCCAGCTTATGGATATATACATACTAAAACATAACTTTTTAATTTTTAGAAGAAAATTATATGAAGCAAATTTCATGTAAAGAAAATTTATTTTTTTAGTACACATCTGTATAGTGTATAATGAGGTATTTGAATGAGTGAGGGATTTGCTTGATGTTATACTTTTTCGATACATTATGGTTTAAAACTCCTAAATTTCTGATTTTTAAGTTCAAAAATCTGTTTTAAATAATTTAAAATTCAATTTTATTTTTTCCAAAACGTCAGAAAAGTCACGTTATCAGAAAACGGGCTTCTATTGGATGTGACCTCACATCGCATGATTTGTGATTCGAGAGTGTTTTCGCACCCAAACAAAACACGAAATTTCAAAAATTTATAACTCAGAAACTAGGCTACGAAAATACTTGATGTAAGCGTCATTCTTCATAGTGTTTTATCTACTATTTTAATAAAATTTAAACTCAAAACGTGAGAATACCTCATTATGCAATACACGACTGAATTCTTATGTTTTTAAAACTATATCTTAAAAGATACACCTTTATTCGAACTAAGTAATATTAAAAAAAATTATCGATAAGAAACTTCAAAAAGTACTCTATTAAGTATTAAGTTATCTTCTTACAATTTATAATTACTATCATTAGTCATTAGTACATCAGCCATGGGCTTTAAAATGCAATTTTTTTCTAAGAAGTACACTAGTCTTTTTGCATTATTTTAATAAAGTTAAATTTGAAACACTTGTACTTTTGTTGAAAGAAATTATACTCATATTTCCATAAATAATTCGACTTATGGTTAACCCCTTAAACTACATTGACAATAGTATTATCTCTTCAGATTGAAACAGATGGCTTGATTTCCACACAACGATAACTAGAGATAGTATTTGAAAAACTGATAAATGATTTATCTTAAGTGAGTATAACTAAAACTTGATCAAATGTAAGTTAAATCCTCCATTTTTGTGTTCAACGGGTACAAAATATTAATGTTGTAACTAAATTAACATAAGATCTAATAGTCTTTGATTATAGTCTGTTCATCTAGAATAGTCGCCTGAAACAGGATCAAAAACGCCTAATAACGCTCATCACGCAACTTCAGTGACCGACTCTTTTACACTATTTTAACTACTTCTGTTTAGGCCCCGCCTTGTCATTGCAAAAGAATATTTTTTGATGATAATTACAATAGTACTTGCTTCTAATACATTACGCCTCAGGTGCCTATTCTAAATGAACAGAGAATAAACAGATATATTAAATATTCTAAAACAAGAAGGTTTGAGTTATGTACCTGTTTAAAAAGCTTCAAAATTTTACATGCTAATATCGTTAAAATTTTTATATTTCTTAAACAGAAATACAATAAATACTTCCTTTGATTGAATTATTATTCAACACTTTAAATGTTTAAGTTAAATTTTTTACTTTAAACCTATACCCTTCATAGATTCTAGTGGTTTTAATATACTTAACTCTCAAAATACGCAAAAAAAGTTACCAAACTGCTGAAAACATTCCAATCAAATTTTCTAAAATTCGTGTATCACATTAAGGACCTTTTGTTGGGTTCTCCCTTGGTTTTCGGAGCCCTTAATGTGCACTTTTTACCGAAAATAAAATCATATTTAGAGAACAATTGATGTATTGGGTTGTCCCATAAGTTCTGTTACTTTTTACGAAGTTTTGTGTTTGAAAATTTTTTATGAAAAACTGGTAATAGGTGGAGATTTCAAACAAAGGGAATTTTGATATATGCATATTTATGAACATAATGTGTGATTTTGGTAGTTCTCGTGATATTATTTCTATTCAAAATGGCGGTTTGAAAAAAAGACCAAAAACGACGATTTTTGCGTAATTTTTTTCTTTTGTTTAAAAAACTAGGAAGAACGCATAATTCATGGCTAAAAAAAGTTTTACTGTATATTCGAAATGTTAAGATTAAGATGTCATAGTTTCAAGGTGATTCAATAAGTTTAAGGTAGGAAATTTTGACTTTAAAACTTCATATATTGGCAATTTCACGTGCTTTTTAAAGCACACCTATTGCTTTTCTAAGCAGCTGGTATGAAACAAATTAAAGGCAGATGTTTTTTGAACCATAATGCTTGTTTCAACGGTTTAAACCTAGAAAGCCTCTTTTCATAATATCGTTGAATTGATTTATTTCTAAATACCAACGAGTTGTTTTTATTGCAGTGTTTTCGTATATGAATCAAATAATTGCTTTGTTCGCTTAGCGTAAGTTCAGCGAGTGTAATTCTGATAAGCTAAAACTTTGCGCGCTTGCATTGTGCGCACTACTTTCTGAACTTAAGTTCAGATATAATTTAATATACTGCATATTTTGAATACTTGGTTCTTTCCTAAGCTTTTTTACTGATTTTGATGCTTCTTTCTTGAAAATTTCTTTGAAATGACTAACATTACTGAGGTAAGCTTTTTGCAAAAGATGTTATGTTTGAGACCAAAATTTCCTAAGTTAAACTTATCGAATTATCTTGAAACTATGACATATTGAACTAAACATTTCAAACTTACTGTAAAACTTTTTTTAGCCATGAATTATGCATTCTTCCTAGATTTTTAAACAAAAGAAAAAAATTGAGTGAAAATAGTCGTTTGCGGTCTTTTTTTCAAACCACCATTTTGAAAAGAAATAATATCACGAGAACTACCAAAATCACACATTTTATTCATAAATATACATATATCAAAATCCCCTTTGTTTGAAATCTCCACCTGTTGCCATTTTTTCAAAAAAAATTTTCAAACACAAAACTTTGTAAAAAGTAACAGAAATTATGGGACAACCCAATAAATTAAGTGTCGATTTTCATCTAGTCCCATCTACAAAATTCTTTATTTGTTCTGGGTGGAAGTTTTTGAGGTGGAGAGGAATTTTAAATAGACTAGGCTTTAGAAAAAATACTATAATGTATTATTGATATTTTAATTAAAAGTTAACATCCGAAATTTTGCTCTCGTACATTATATTTTCTCTAACGAATCTAAAATTTACTCACTACCAATATATTTAAACTATTTTCACCAAACTATTACTATAAAATCCAAAGCTAAACTAAATTGACTAAATTAAGATCATTTTTAAATAATAAACCTTTCCAACAATGATCCCTAATAGACAAAATAATAGCATTTAAACAGATATATTCCCTCTTTGTAAACTAGTTCTATTTTCGACATTAAGAACAGCTCATATAACTTATGACTTAACTATTCATACAGTTATAATATACAGAGAAAACATATATTTTAGTAAATGTAAAAAATTAATATTTTAGGGATGAAACTACATAAATGAAATAGGTATCTTACTTAACATTTGAAACAAAAGTAACATCACAATTAAAAAGGTTAAATAAATGTTCTAAGGATTCAAATGGTGATAGTATAACATATTTTTCTTCTGGAACAAAAATATTTAACAAGTTTAAAAACTTAGTGAATAAATTATAATATACAACGTTAAAAAACAAATAAGTTTACCAGGAAATGTTGAAACATCATTCAAGATAGTATCCGATTGTTTATATTGTCCATATAACCCAAAGGGGAAACTATTAATCAATGAGTGCTTTATTGGATTCTAGCAAAATTATATATATTAACAGGAAATCTATGGCTGTTACACGCTACAGATTATAGTTAGAGCTATAACTCGGTCTACATAAAGGTTTTAAGCCCTATCTATTACTTACGAATCGAAACGTAAGAGATATCTTAGCATTAATGGTTATTTCTGATAGAATATTTATTTTCTTTTTAAAAGTGTAAATCTAGAGAACAATTATGTGCATTAATATTTAAAGTAGTGAACCGTGTTTCAAACTCCAATGTTTAATCAGTATACGACAAATATTTTGGAGGGATTTAAATATTTTTATGGCATATTATGAAGAAAAGTTTAATTTAATTAAGGGGGTTCAGTACCCCAACACCTTAAAAAGATCGATTTTGAGATTTTGATAAATTATAAAAGAGCTAACATTTAGCTTTCCAACGATGTATTACTTATGCCTGTAATCGGTTTTAAAGCATACTAAAAAATTGCTTTAAAAATGTAAAGAAACCGAAATTCTCTATGCCGTGCCAACTTCGAATGCATATATCTCAAAACTGTGTTTTTAAACCTTCGATGTACCTTTTCTAGCAATCTAACAGTTGAAACATCGTTATTTTTTGCACACATGTCTGTTAGGATGTAGTCGTTATACTGAAATGAGCTTTTAAAAAAATATCTGTAATTTTTTTTTTAAATATCACTTTTATCAGGAAAAAAATGCTATATTTCAAAAATTTTAGAGATGCAATGTAAAAAGTTCAATAAAATGGGTTCTAATTAATCAATTACTTAAAGCTTATTTCAGTATAACAACTACATCATAACAGGAATGTATGCCAAAAATTATGATGTTTCAACTGTTAGATTGCTAGAAAAGGTACATCGAAGGTTTAAAAACACAGTTTTGAGATATTTGCATTCGAAGTTGGCGCGGCATAGAGAATTTTGGTGTGTTTTCATTTTTAAAGCAATTTTTAGTATGCTTTAAAACCGATTACAGGCATAAGTAATACACCGTTAGAAAGCTAAATGTGTGCTCTTTTATAATTTATCAAAATCTCAAAATCGACATTTTTCAAAATGTTGGGGTACTGAACCCCCTTAAAGTTGTGTTTGTTATTACTAAAAAGAAAATTATGTATTTTAAACAACCTTATATCCGTATATCCTTCCATTCTCTTTTTACAACTTCTACTTTTCTTCGACACTGATTTATTAATTTTATCGTTCTTACACATTCACGCAATAACGTATTTTACATTTTAATGACTTAAAACAACTATTTATGATGTATCACTTTTTATAACTTTCATCGAAGATATCAACCACTTGAATGAGAAAGATTAAAAAAGTTAAAAACGCGCAAAAACTGGCGAATTTCCAATAATAAAAGTGCTGGAGTTTATCGACTTGTTTAGTCTGTGTCTAGCCTTCTAATTAAATCCGATAAACTAGTATTTTAAACAAAAAATTGCTTAATTAGCTTTTACCTAAGTATTAATATTTTTAATATTTAGTTCATATTTTTAATAATAAATGTTAATTAATATAATTAACATTCGCTATATTTTTCTACTCTAGTAGCAATAAAACACACATTAAATATAGTCTGAAATATTTAAATACTATAGTATAGGGTTAGGGTAAGCTAGAGTAAGGAAATGTTGTTGCTATTTCTCTTTTTGTTATCCCTAGCGAGCTACTACCCCCTGATCGCTATCGCTTACCAACTGCTGCTTACGCAAAACCTTTTGGAACGCTTCGCAATCATCAGAAAGCCTTGTTCAGAGAACTTACTCAATTTATAAAACATTCGTAAAAACAATGGACCAAATTCGGCCACGCGCATATTAATCACGGGATCGGGAAAAACAAACTCACTATCAAATCCTATCTCATTATAAACTATCTCTGTAATCGCAAGCTCAGTATGTCACATTATGGGTAGTAAAATTTGACGTCAAGACCGATATAGTCCATTAGCAGAACAAAAACCAACTTTTCAAAAATACGTCACATGTCATCTCCATAAATAACACTCTCTTAAAAGTCAGAATAATTATTGGTTCTAACTTATCAATAATTTAATCAAAATACTTTCCGCTAAATATCCAGCAAATTTACGAGTAACTCTTGTTAATCATATTCTAAAAAAAACGCACACCAATGAATCATTTAAATACAATATTGTACCAAGTAACTCGTTAGTATACCCTAGTGTTTTATCATTCATATTTTTTTTATTTCAACCCAGACTTGTTGAACAATACCTTTAACCCTACAATGCATGATTTTTTAAATTCACTTGAAATCATTTATGTAACTTCTATTATGGTGTACATTAGTAAAAAAAATACTAAAAAAATTTAATTTAATTTTTTTCTACTTTTTATTGGCAAAAAACTTTATAGTACGGGAGCTGGCGTTAAATTTCAAGAATTCATCTGCTCGTACACGATTTTAATTTTACAGGATAGTGTTAGTGGTGCTGATCATGGAATCGAGCGTCAGCTGGTCAGGTAGCGGTGGGTTGAGCGTGGGGAGGGGGTCAAAGGTACGAAAAAAGAAAAATAAATTCATCTGCTCGTGAATGAAACTTGGTGGAGATGGTAGTTTAGACCTTCCTGATTACAAAAATGTCCGTCAGCTGGCTGGGTGGCGATGGAATGACCGTCAGCTGGGCACGTGAACTTGCAAACAAAAAATTTATCTGACAAAGCAAGAAACTTGGTAGGATATCAATCTTTGTTACATAAATAATAACGAGTTACTAGTACAACAGACATTAATTCATGAGTTGCTAGTGTAAGTTGAAGGCTAGTAACTCGTTATTACTTCATGTAATAGAGATTGACAACCCTACCAAGTTCCATGCATTGTCAGATAATTTTTTTGTTTGCAAGTTCACGTGACCAGCCGACGGTCATTCCACGGCCACCCAGTCAGCTGACGGTCATTTTTGTAATCATGAAGGCCTATACTACCATCTCCACTAAGTTTCATGCATGAGCAGATGAATTTATTTTTTACTTTTGTTGCAACTTTGACCCCCTCCCCACGCTCAACCCCCCACTACCTGACCAGCTGACGCTCGATTCCGTGATTAGCACCACTAACACTATCCTGTCATATTAAAATCGTGTACGAGCAGATGAATTTTTCATTTTAACGCCAGCTCCCGTACTATTATCCTTGTGAAATTAATTTGTGTCTCTTGTGTAGAGATGGAAAATTTCCGGAAATTTTGGGAAGGCGGAAAAAAACTGGAAAAAAACCGGTTTTTTTCCGGAAAAATTGGAAAAGTCGGAAAAATTGACCTTTTTGCTTAGAAAAGATCGGTTTTTGAATACATATTTTTTTAGAAGCTAAATAATCATTCGTTGTATAAAAAATTATTAGTCATTATATATTATAAGTTATTAAATCATTAAAAATTAATTAAAAATAATTCTTCCGAAATAAAAATATGCAGCATTTTACGAGTAATTTTAACCCTACAGTGCATACTGTTGCCATTTGGCACCACAACATTTTTCTCCATTTCCTACTCGAACTTTCATTTCCAAACGGCAATAACATGCAATAAGTACAATAGATATAACATTTCATTGTATTAGCACTTTAGACTGCCAGTAGATCACAGCAGGGGTACTATTTTGAGACATTTGTAAGTAGCTAGTGAGACGAAAGTCAAGACACAGAAAACGCCAAAATAAAAGGACCATATAAATTAAAATAAAAAAATTTTTCAGCTTGAACAAAAAATGTTTTGAAAAGATAAGTTGTTTTTTTATATTTTTAGAGCATTTGGTTTTATTTCACTTCACAATTAATTTCACAAGAGACATAAATTAATTTCACAAGGACAACGTTTTTTGCCAATAAAAAGTAGAAAAAAATTAAATTAATTTTTTTTAGTATTTTTTTACTAATTTACACCATAATAAAAGTCACATATTTGATTTTCAAGTGAATTTAAAAAATCATGCATTGTAGGGTTAAAACTAAAAAAAAATTCAGTTTTTATAACCATAAAATAATATATGCAATATAAATATAAAGCATGTGATTGTAATAAATAACATTAATGTAATATTTATCTATTAAACATAAAGTACTTTTGATGAATTATTGTATACATGATCCAATAACAAATAACAGATGTTTGCTATATTATCTAACATCAATATACATAATTGATCCTACCTAACCTTTTGCACATAATCATTGCAATCCTGTTTTTTTAGAAAGGTTGAGAAGTTTTAATTACATTCTGCCAATTTAAAAAAAAATGTTGAAGTCATTATATAAAAAATGTTTCATTGTTTTGTTTAAATATTTTTGTAACTTATTTTTTTTATTTAATTTTCATGATATTAATGTGTTCATTGTTCAATAAAGACTCGTACACCATAAATATTTTTTTAAGCAACCCCTTTAAAAAACTTCCAATATAATCCCAAACTTAGAAATCTGATCTAATTTTTTTTTTTAAAATTCAGATTAAGCAGAGAAACTTGAAGTATTAGTAAGTCATTTCATATGCTTATGATTGTTAGACTATCTGATTTAATGGTTAAAATATATTTTAAGTGCTGCATTTTATAATTAATATATAAGAATACCAAATTTAAATTTCTTCTAATCCTAATTGGTATTATTGATATTAATTTGCATTGCATAATTATTTTTGTTTTTAGAGAGTAAAATAAATAACACTTGGAGGTTAAAATAATTTATCTTGCAGCTTACTTTTCCAAATTTGTGTTTTCATGTGAAATATTGAGTATAAAAAATATCAAATGAGAAAACATTAGAATGTGAATGTAGAAAATTTTTAAATGCATAAAAACTTAAAAATTTTCAATTTCTCCCGAGTGGAATCCAATTTTTTGGGAAAAAAAATGCTTATTATATGGTTAAAACTTAATTCTTAAGTACTTTATTGTATAATATTATCATCTTAATAATCTTTTAATCAATATTGGTTATAAAATATATAAAAATCGGTTATAAAATATATTCTAAATAAAGTATTTTAAATTAACATTTTCAATTTTTCCGGAAAGAAATAAACCCTTCGGAAAAAAACTGGAAAAAAACCGGTTTTTTTCCCAAAGTTTCCGGTTTTTTTCCGGCCATTCCCATCTCTACTCTTGTGAAATTAATTGTAAAGTGAAATAAAACCAAATGCTCTAAAAAATAAAAAAACAACTTATCTTTTCAAAACATTTTTTGTTCAAGCTGAAAAATTTTTTATTTTAATTTATATGGTCCTTTTATTTTGGCGTTTTCTGTGTCTTGACTTTCGTTTCACTAGCTACTAACAAATGTCTCAAAATAGTACCCCTGCTGTGATCTACTGGCGATCTAAAGTGCTAATACAATGAAATGTTATATCTATTGTACTTATTGCATGGTGTTGCCGTTTGGAAATGAAAGTTCGAGTAGGAAATGGGGAAAAATGTCGTGTTGCCAAATGGCATCAGTATGCACTGTAGGGTAAAGGCCTTTGAAAATAATAGCAAATAAAACATACATCACCTGATTTCAATTATCAGTCTAATAATTAGGTATAAAATTCAGACAAAATATGTCAAATTTTAGTATTAAATATCATACCTATAAGTTTTTAGAATACCTTTATTAATCTTTGAATGGTATTTAATTTGAAAAGTGCTCATAAAGTACATTTTTAAAACATGTAAAAAATTTGTTTCATCATCTTCATCAAAATTTTTTCTAACCGGGGACTGATTTTAAACTCTATAAATTATGGAACTTGAAGGTGCAATTATTGCTACAATAACTTAACCAACATGGGTTCTATTCCGTTAAAGTTCCCGCTAAATACCGCCATGCTCTTTTGGACACCAAAAAGTAAAGAACCTGCTAAATAGTTTCAAACTCATGGATTAAAATGTCTAATTAGATACTATTCAGTTTATCATTAAAAATCAGAAAAAATTGTCGATATTTGAATATATGGCGTTCAAAAGAGATGTGTGATATTTAGCGGGAACGTTAACGGAATTGAACCAAAACAGGTATTATTTATGTTAATTTCATGCTAATAATTGAAGCTAAACTTACGGTAGCATAGTTGTTACCATGATTGGGCAGTAGAGGATTAGTTAATTTCATTTTATAGACGGGAAAATTGAATGGTATAAACACGCCATATTTGACTTCACAAGCTGTTTCAGCTCAGACAGAAAATAAGCAATTTTTAATTGAAAGTAACTTGAAATTAAGGGCTTTGAAAAGTAAATTTAAGTAGTTTTGGGAGATTTTAAGCTCTTCTGAATACATTAAGATTTAAAAAAATTTGACTGCACTTATCCAATCCATTGTCTATCCACGGCTTGCTAGATACTACTACAGGCTGACCGAGATGCGGAAATCTTTAAAATGTAGATTGCAATAGTAACATCTAGCAAAGCAAATCCACAGAGTTGAAGGCGGGGCTTAATGTCTTTATGACCAACAGTCAGCAGTTTCGTCTTGAAAACACGCCTTTGTTTTTCCTTATTGTCAGTGTATTTATCCTATTGGTCAAGACGTTATTTAACCGATTTGGGACGATACTAGCTGTAAAAGTTGTCAAAAGTTTTAAATAATTCAAAACTAGGTCAGCCTGTAATAGTATCTAGTAAGCCGTGGTCTATCAATGTACACTGTAAAAAAACTGTAGAAAAACAGAAATTTTCAATAACAATGACTTTATGTTTACAGAGATATTCTGTCATGTAACATTCCCACCGCACTTCTATTTATTTTATGTTAAAAAACAGCTTTTTTCTAGTTTTTTAGGTTATCTGTACTTAAACAGAAACTTACTGCATCGAAAACCAATAGAGCTATTGGCAACATTATACTGAATCTTCTTTGGAGCAGTGGTAGCGTGCGCGCTTAGCATGCGGTAGGTCCTGGGTTCTATCCCCGGATATTAATTGATTAAAATTTAAAAAAACTCAACTAAAATAAGTCCACACGCATGCGCACAAGCAGAAAATTACAGAGAGGCAACAGAAAAATCTGTAGCTCACTTGACAGAAAGTTCCTTTTTACAGCATTTACCTGTAGGTTACAGCTTTTTTCTGTTTACAGGATTTTTCGACTTACAAATTTTTTCTGGCGACTTTTGCTGCCAGAAATTTTCTGTTTTTTTGCAGGATTATTTTTTACAGTGTATTTGTGTAGTCCTTACATGTTTATATTTGGTGTAAGGGGCCTTTCTGCATATAATTCGGTTTATTGAATCTGTCGTGTTTCAGTTAGCCCAACGTTGGACGATGAGGCAGTCTCCGATCGACACCCTTCTGCAGCGGTTTCGCAAGAGCGTCGAGACCGCTGCAGACACCACCGGAGCCTCGAAGGGTAGTCCCGCTGCTGTCCCCGAGCCCCCCGCCACCGCAGCGACGGTGGAGCAGCTGGTGGTCACCGCCGCCGCTGAGACCAATGAGACCGCGATCACAGAGGAGCCGCTCGGGGAGAAGATCTTGCACGAGATATCCGACAAAGCACACGGTTAGTATCTTCATCTGCTTTCATCCTGTCCTATAATATACTCTATTCATTTAGAATTGGCGCTTGAAAATATTTCCTTCCCCCACGCTATACTCTATTCATTTAGAATTGGCGCTTGAAAATATTTCCTTCCCCCACGCTATACTCTATTCATTTAGAATTGGCGCTTGAGAAATAGTGCTTTCCCCCACGCTATACTCTATTCATTTAGAATTGGCGCTTGAGAAATAGTGCTTTCCCCCACGCTAGAAGCGTAACCATAGTTACTATCTTCGAGCAGCCAATAGTAAGCCTTCTTCGTCACTTTGACGAAGATAGTTGCTATGGTTACCGATCGGTGGTGGGGGAAGGAAATATTTTCAAGCGCCAGTTCAAAATGAACAGACTATAGAAGTGTAACCATAGTTACGCTCTTCGAGCAGCCAATAGTAAGCCTTCTTCGTCACTTTGACTAGGTTAGTTGCTATGGTAACCGATTGGTGGTGGGGGAAGGAAATATTTTCAAGCGCCAGTTCAAAATGAACAGACTATAGAAGTGTAACCATAGTTACGCTCTTCGAGCAGCCAATAGTAAGCCTTCTTCGTCACTTTGACTAGGTTAGTTGCTATGGTAACCGATCGGTGGTGAGGGAAGGAAATATTTTCAAGCGCCAGTTCAAAATGAACAGACTATAGAAGTGTAACCATAGTTACGCTCTTCGAGCAGCCAATAGTAAGCCTTCTTCGTCACTTTGACTAGGTTAGTTGCTATGGTAACCGATCGGTGGTGAGGGAAGGAAATATTTTCAAGCGCCAGTTCAAAATGAACAGAGTGTTGTCCACCTCCCATTTTTTTTATTGATTAATAACAGACTGAATCAGGCCGTGGGGAGCCTAGCGGTTAAGGCATCGGCTTCGGAGGGTCACAGGCTCGATTCCTGACACCACTAAAAGACCCACCGAGTATATGCGAAGTACATGCTCGTTAAATCTGTGGGTCCGAAAGTCCTGTGGTCCGTCATGACGCAGTTTACCACGGGTCCAGGTATCTGGAGACTATTTCCCTCCCCTTCAGAAACATGGCAAAATTGTGGAGGTGGCGATAGATAGTGGCAGTATCTATCATATATCATGAGGCAGAAGTCGGACTCCTGCCATTTATGGGCCTTACTTTCTCAGGAGCCGCACCCCTTTGCCTCGAATCCTTATGGAAATCTTGGGTAATTCAAGTTGCACACGACAACAACAACAACAGGCTGAATCTTCGTGAGTGGACATTTTCAGACACATTACATCTTACAAACTCAAAAAACCGCTTCAGGTACCGTAAAATACCCATATTGAGAGACTAATTCATATTTATGTTTCGAAAATAGCTTGATTTTAATATTAAATGAGATATTTATAAATTAGAAAAAGCAAAAAAAGGGTTACAAAATTTTATAACCCCATCAATAATTACTTATTGTCGAAATCTTGAATTTCCACAAGTGTTGTATTCCTTATATTCGTAATACAAGACCAAAACAAAGCTTGCACTATAAACCTTAAGAACGCAAGTATCAGCTCTAAGTAAACAAAATTAGCTTTACTATATCCTTTCCCAGACACCCTTAACTCCTCTTCTTGTAGTTAATTTTAGTTGTATTTCAAAACAAATCCATGGAATTTCCCAGGAGTAAAAGTCCTTAGCTTTTATCAATGATCCTCCAAGACTTTGAATAAACATTCAGTCGTGATAACCTTTCTTTAAGCGCCATCAAGGATGTTATTTGGAAACTTGGAGCAAAAGAAATCCACAATTGGTGTTTGACTCTTGTCTACGTTTGCCAAATCATTCAATAACCTAGGGTTATCCATAAGAAGAGTAAAAAAAATCCTTGTCGGCCTTATTGACGACTTGGGAGTATATTGGATATCTTGTTTGTGTCTCGATACCAAATCCGTTAAGAAAATAACTGGTTTAGAAGACATTTAGGTCAGATATTCTTTAAGGGGTAATGGAGAATTGCAGCATCTCTTAAAATTCTAAATATTCAATTTTAATTTATTAAAAATTCTCTCCTGATTCCGCGTACTGGGTTCAGGGAACGTTGCTTTGAAGTATAGTATTGAAAGGAGAATTTCACCATTATCGCTGGTTAGCGGACAATAAGTGTAAACTCACAACTCTCCGCCTCCGCGGTTGCTGATGAGTCCTAAGAAGGACAAAACCGGTCCACGGTTGGAGGCGACGCTTGAGAGTTGTGAGTTTACACTTATTGTCCGCTAACCAGCGATAATCGTGAAATTCTCCTTTCTTGCCTTTCTGGAATTAAATCTATCCTAGGAATACCGTGTCATTCCAGCAGCTGAGTGAAGGAATAATCAATGGTCACCACTTTTTCAGTTATAGTCGGCTAGACTAGTACATGCCCTCCGCTCTCTTGCGTTGCCTTCCTATACCGTGCTGATGAGTCCTAACAAGGATGAAACCGGTCTACGGTTGAAGGCGACGCTTGAGAGTTGTGAGTTTACACTTATTGTCCACTAACTAGCGATAATGGTGAAAGTATCCTTTCATTTACCTTGCCTTTCTGGAATTAAATCTATCCTAGGAATACCGTGTCATTCCAGCAGCTGAGTGAAGGAATAATCAATGGTCACCACTTTTTCAGTTATAGTCGGCTAGACTAGTACATGCCCTCCGCTCTCTTGCGTTGCCTTCCTATACCGTGCTGATGAGTCCTAACAAGGATGAAACCGGTCTACGGTTGAAGGCGACGCTTGAGAGTTGTGAGTTAACACTTATTGTCCACTAACTAGCGATAATGGTGAAAGTATCCTTTCATTTACCTTGCCTTTCTGGAATTAAATCTGTCCTAGGAATGCCATGTCATTCCAGCAGATGAGTGGAGGACTAATCAATGGTCACCACTTTTTCAGTTATAGTCGGCTAGACTATACTCTGTTCATTTTGAACTGGCGCTTGAAAATATTTCCTTCCCCCACCACCGATCGGTAACCATAGCAACTATCCTCGTCAAAGTGACGAAGAAGGCTTACTATTGGCTGCACGAAGAGCGTAACTATGGTTACGCTTCTAGCGTGGGGGAAAGCACTATTTCTCAAGCGCCAATTCTAAATGAATAGAGTATAGTACATGCCCTCCGCTCTCTTGCGTTGCCTTCCTATACCGTGCTGATGAGTCCTAACAAGGACGAAACCGGTCCACGGTTGGAAGCGACGCTTGAGAGTTGTGAGTTTACGAGTATAGTATTGTAAGAAATGTTTGATTGTGTTGTTTCAGTTCCTGTATGGGGAATCATCCTCATCCTCATCGGTATCGGACTGCTGCTGGTCTGCATCTGTTGCTGCTGCCTCCGGAGATGGTGCAAGAGGAGGAAGAAGGACAAAAAAGGAGGAAAAGGCGGAGTCGATCTCAAAGGCATGGGATTCCTTGGAGACGCGTACAAAGAGAAGGTGATTGCATATCGCCCATTTATCGAGTACCCGAAGCATGAAAAAAGAGAAATCAGTCTTCTTCCATTCCGTGGTTCTTACCACAGAGTATAGAGCTTACAGAGATTCCAAACGGCAGTTTTCCTCTTTATAGGTACTTAATTTAATTCCTGCTCCCAGATTATAATTCATTTCACTAGCTGCCAATCGGAGAAGGCGAAATGCGAAAGTGATTCCTGATTGGATATGGAACTTCTATCAAGCGGCATTTTAATTTCATCGAAGTTGTTCTTTTCCCTCCAGTTCTATACTCTGTGGTAAGAACCACAAAAGTGATAACCACCGTGTGGTAACCACCTAACCACAAAAGTGTGGTAAGAACCACAGAGTATAGAGCTTAACAGAGTATTCATCTCCATAGACGCTAATGGCAATTTTTTTTTTAACAGGGCTTTTCCCATACACAAACTTCAGGCCAAACGGACCGGCCTCCTTTAATACCACGCCATTCCTGCGAATTCTGTCATTCGCTCACTGAAGCTCTCTTTCAAATCCAAATCGGAACTGGAGGGAAAATTAACAACAGCGATGAAATTAAAATGCCGCTTGATAGAAGTTCCACATCCAATCAGGAATCACTTTCGCATTTCGCGTTCTCTGATTGGCTGCTAGTGAAATTAATTATAATCTGAGAGCAGGAATTAAATCAAGTATCTTAAGAGGAAAAATACCGTTTGGAATCTCTGTAAGCTCTATACTCTGAGGTTCTTACTTCAGCATATCAAGAATCGTATTTTTTGTGAAGGCTTCTACGGCCCGGAGTTATAATTAACACTTAGGTTTTCCGGGCTTGCTGGTCGTAATCATGTAGATTGATGAACACCAAACGTTTAAACTCTTTCTACGGGAGTCAGTTTCAGTTGGATAAGAGTTGTAATTTAAACCAATATTTATTTGTAAGTTTAAATTACAACTTTTATTCTACTGAAGTTGACTCCCGCAGAAGGAGTTGAAATGTTTAGTGTTCATCAATCTACAAGATTACGACCAACAAGACCGGAAAACCCGAGTGTTAATCTTATTTTTTCTTTTATTTGAAAGAAAACACTGTCTACTGAGGGGAACAGAAAATGCTTATCCAATTCTATAACCTCATACAATATCTACTCATTAATTAGGAATACCTTTGTCGGGATTATTGATTTCATAACCTGATTTTTATTTTCTCATCACTGACGCAATATTTCCAAATGTTCTCGCAATGTTTCCAAATTGCTTGTCAATGATTGTTTCGGCATTTTGTGTTTCCTAATTATAGTTTAAAACTAATATTGAATTATAAGTTAATAAGACTTTTTATAAAAGAAAATAAAAAATTCATGTAGATATTGTTATCCTTCAACTAATATTCTGAAAAGAAATCCAGACAAAATCCTTAATTTACATACTATTTACACGACAACATATTCTTATCTATGCATCGTTTTGTTTTAAAGGAATAGTTTCTCCTCTTACAGAGTTTGCACTTGGTTAAAAACGTCCATTTCGCCTATTTCTTGAGTATACGAAGCATGAAAAAAAGATAAATCAATCTTCTTCCATACCGTGGTTCTTATACTACAGCACATCAAGAATCTAATTTTTGTGAAGGCTTCTACGGCCGGAGTTGTTTTAAACACTTAGGTTTTCAGGGCTTTTTGGTAGTAGTCTTGTAGATTGATGAACACTAAACATTTCAACTTCTTCTACGGGACTCTTTTTAGGAACGAAATATTTAACTACTTAATATTTAACCACCATTAACTCATTTTTATACCAAAAAAAGTTTTACAATAGACATTAACCATTTTTGCTATTAATTTCTACTTCTGACTAGGTACAGCCTGATGAGGAAGATCTCCAGGATAACATGGAAGATAACGAGGGAGAAAAGGAAAGCGAAAAATCGGAAGAAAAACTGGGTAGATTGCAATACAAATTAGATTACGATTTCAATTCTAACAACGTAAGTAATCATTGAAGTTGTCATTATTTAACTAACACATGAGAAAGTTTCAACTGAAAAACGGTTCAATTCCGTTAAAGGTCCCTCTAAATACCGCCATGCTCTTTTGGTCACCAAAAAGTAGAAATACTGCTAAATAATATCAAACTCATATATTAAAATGTTTAGTTGGATCAATAACTGTTCAGTTTATCGATAAAAATCAAAAACATATGTCGATATTTGAATATTGGCGTTCATAAAAACTTGAATGCCTTGAATTATTGACTTGACTTGAATTTTTGAATAATAATTTCGAATGCTAACCCTATAAATTAAAAACACAATACCCAATTTTTTTACGCTTTTAATTTTTAAATGAAAGGCAAGAAGAATTTCTTCATAAATGCTAAAGGAAATAAATTTGAAAAATAAATATCATAATAGTTTAAAGGAGAAACATACCTCCTTTATGTTTGTTCGTTATAAACATATGTTCCTTTATGCACCGTATAAAAACCTCCTTAAGTAAATGTGTAAGTGTAATTTAAGTGTAAGCAAAAGTAAGTTGTTGTAACGTATTGTATTAAAGAAAAGAAAAAAACCTCTATACACAATCCAAACGTATTGTCATCAGTAAGTAGAATCCAATGGCCCAACGTTTTCTAAGAAAACAATTCCTTTTCAGCTTGCTGTGACAGTCATTCAGGCTGAGGACCTGCCCGGTTTGGACATGTCAGGGACATCCGATCCCTACGTGAAAGTTTACCTACTCCCTGATAAAAAGAAGAAGCATGAAACGAAAGTGCACAGGAAGACACTCAATCCGGTCTTTAACGAGACCTTTAACTTTAAGGTCAGTAGTAGTCACGACATCATTCCTTTACTAATGGCAATGGGATAACAAAAAGGAAACTGACCATTCATGCCGTTCGGTTCAAATGATGTTTAACACAGCTGGGATTTTTGTCGGGGATCCGTGAGATCCGTGTTAATTAAGTAAAGACAGCCAAAAACTGTAAAACAATTACAAAAACTTAAGTTACGAAAAGAAGGTAGTAATTAAAAACAAAGATAACCAAAGAAGTTAATTACGAAGCCAATTATCTGTAGGCATGTTAATGAAGTAGTATCGTTGAAATTCAACTAACCCCTTTTTATTTTAAGGTTCGCGAAAATTTTAATATACATTAACAATTAATTAATAATTATTAATTTAAATATACATTTATATTTATAAGAATTTTAGGATACACTTAATTATATGGGCGGGATAGCGCTACACACTTTGGTAAACTTTTTATTACAGCTATACTTTATCAAACACTTCTCAGATATTAAGTCTAAGCGTAAGAACATAAAATAACACTTCAATTATCCATTTTAGAGAATTCATAATGACAATTTCAAAAACCTCTTAAAGTGCCCGTTTAACCAGGAACAAGCAATAAATTATAATCTTACTTAATAAAATTAGTAATACAGTTGGAAAAGTCTCAATCGTTTTTTTATATTCTGTGGCTAAATGGGTAAAATGAATGTATAAATTAAATTGCAATTCATATCTTTTTAAATCATTGACAAATTTTAATTTTATTACTGTCAAGAGTACAGGGAGAATTAAGATTTCTTTACTTATTGCCAGGTACCATTCGCTGAGATAACATCGAAGACATTAGTATTCGCCATTTTCGACTTTGATCGTTTCTCAAAACACGACCAGATAGGGGAGGTGAAAATCCCCCTCAACACCGTAGATCTGGCCCAAACGATTGAAGAATGGAAAGATCTGACGAGCGTAGAAGGTGAACAAGGACAGGTAATGGATTTTAGTTCTTGGTCGACAGATTCTGGCTTCCTACCCTGTATGCCATTCATTCATTACGTTAATTTTTCCCCTAATGAGATTCTCTCTCCATCATATACCATTTGATTAATAAAATTATTTTGAGATTACTTCAAGAAATTAGTATGTTGGATACTAATTATTAGCCTCTTCGGTCTTTAACAGCAAATCAAGGCGATTGTTGAATGCTGTATTGAATAATTATGTTTAGTTTAGTATTAAATACTTTTTTACATTTTATAAACTAATTTTTTTAAAGCTTTTCACGTGGTAGAATATTGGAATACATTTTTTAAATTTATTTTGGTAAAAACTTCCTTAAAGAACATTTAAAAGTCTTAAAATTGTTTAAATTGTTTGGTATATAAATTGTGAATAGAAGTAAATATTTCATAAATTTTTATATAAATGAAGTGTTTTTAAGAGCAAAGATACTATTGTACTACATTTTTTAACAAATAAGAAATTTCAACTTTTATTTAAGAAAGGAGCTTGATTAGATACAATTTAACTATCCAAAAGTGAATAGCATAATCAAGAATATAACTTTATTATCTTTTTGCGTTGATTCTTGATCTTTTTATGAACATTTTAACTTTTAACTATAGTATTTTAAAAGCAATTGTTATTAGATTGTGTTTTATGTTTTCTGAATTGTGAAGATTGTGTGAAAATATGTACTGTAGACTTGATTTTCCATTTTAAATGTGTGTATGAATGTGATTAATTGGAAGACTGAGTAGAATCATTCTATAAAATGTATAACTATCATAATAACATGTATACACATTTTTCAGATTTTAGATAAATGTAGTTATTTCTTGTCGGAAGTAGACATTTGGCGAGGTTATCCGAGTTTAGACGTAGCTATCAGTAGATTATAGAAAAATTAGGCATTTTCTCTTAGGCAGGATACTCTCGTAGGCAGGTGTTGTATCACAATAATGCTATAAATCCACGTAGAATTTTAAAACTGGCAATCAATTATTTTGATAGACGAATATAGCTGTAGCTCATTCTTTTGCTTTTCAAAACTAGCCATAGTCTTTAGTTCTGTATTACTAAGGAAAACGGCTCTTACTGTCTTATTTTGCTTTCATCTCTAGATGTATCGTTTCATTCATTTGCGCATGCGCATAACCTTTGCTTCTTTTTTCGTTTCCTCTTATTTAGCCTCATGATTTGATTCCTTCTCGACAAAAAAAACAACAATCAACGATGCTTTGATTTCTTATGATTTTATGAATTGATTTGTATAATTTCTCTTCCTCAAAAAAATCCAATTCCTGCTGTTTTTGCCATTTCTTCAATCTTCATGTCGGACGAAATAATTCTTGTTCTCTCAACTCTCCATGATGGCTCCGCCATGTTTTGTAAGTATACATAGTGATATGATGACTGGGTATGTGTTGTTGTTTGGTAAACCTTTTGTGCTATGGTTGTTGCCTTTTGTGCTCAACAGACAGTCGTTGCTTGCCTTCCTTCACTCACTATCGCGGCTGATCGTTTAGTTTGACTCTTATTATTATTATTATTATCGTTATTACCTTTTTTCTGTTGCTTAAAAAATCACTGTTGGCTTCCTTTATGTTCTACTCGTGTGTATAAAACTAATCGAGAAAAAAAGTAACCTTGCTTGAACAGTTCGTTTCTTTATTGCTATATATCCGGAAACGTTCGTTTATTAACTGTAACCGTAGGCTCGAGTATGTATTAGGTATGTTTTTGGTCGACTTTAGAGTAGTGCGTTCAGTGTAACACGTCAATAGATTCAGGAAAACAACCAATACTGCATTTCTCTGCTATTTAAGTTCAAAAGAATCGGAATATAGTTTATATAAGAATCGGAATATAGTTTATAAGAATCGGAATAGTTTTTTTTTCTCGATAGTTTTCTGGAAGTGTTAAATTAAAGAAACAGTTTACAACGTCAACTAATTGTCAACAATCAACATAAACTCAACAAGATCATAAACAATAAAGACTTAAAATTTATGTTAAAACTGTCCTTTTTTCTAAAACATACTTTCCCGAGAGATTCTTCCTTAATTCGTGTATACTCATACTTCATCGTTCGATTCAGCACAATCGTTCTAGATCATGGTATGGTCTAGGACATGTATGACCAAATTCCGTTTTTTTCTAGTTGCAGTTACATATAGACTTGACATATAGATGAAAGAGAGAAAGAGCTTTTTTATCCAAGAAAATAGAATCATATTCCATCGAAGTTTCATGTCTTCTGCATATAATTTTGTAAAAATATGCATCTGCAATACGTATTTGGGATGTACTATAATTTTACACATGAACTGTTATATCAGATATGTTTTCAGATATTGTGTATTGAAGATGGACAAAAGTCCCTTTAGGACCTATCGGATACATAAATTTCGTTTCGTGTGTTAGTCAACATGAAACTAAATTTCAGTTTTGAATTTCTGTTATGTGAGCAATGCAGCACTTCGTTGTTTTTCTGTCCATTAGTCCCTGTTGAACACTGACCTTACTTTTTTACTCCCTGAAAAAAGCATCTGTGCATCGTATTGAGACAGTTTGTGTAAAATGGTTTTGATTGTTTTTCTCCTCAGGAAAACAAGTTGGGAGACATTTGTTTCTCTCTACGATACGTACCGACAGCCGGAAAGCTTACTGTAGTTATTCTAGAAGCTAAAAATCTGAAAAAAATGGACGTCGGAGGCTTATCAGGTGAGTTGAGTAGTGAGAAAATATATGGACGGTCTCCGATTGCATTGTTGAAATACATATAATGTAGGGTTTATTTCTCCATCTTAAGGTGACGTCTTGCCCTCAATGATAAATTTTATTTCAAAACATCTTAAATTTGCAACGAAATTTAAGACAAATCACATAAGCTTATATTTATTAAATAATAATAAAAGTTATCCGAAAATTCAAATTACTAATTCGAAATTTTATTTACTTTTATTTAAAATTTTAAATGATCGGGTCAACTAGTAATCGGAGTTTTCAGCTTAAGGCGGAAGTTAAACGGCGAGGTGCGACTAGTGACCGGTTGACACCGTCTGTATTTGTAATTTGAAGAAACAAACGGGTAAGATCAACAACCTCTATATACAGGGTGATTCAGAATTCAGCATTAATATTTTAGGGGAGGTAGAGGGGACCTAGACCGAATAGGAATGGGGGGGGGCGCAGCCGCAACGTTAAAGAGCTAGGACCTAATGTAGTGCGAGAGCGTTACAAAGGGATGTTTTGCCAAGGCCCGTGTAACGAAACAAAACATAATAGAATAAAAAAAATATTGGATGAGGTAAAAAGCAGTATCCGTACTACTTACACCATAAATTTGATAGAAATTGGACCACTTGCTAAACCGTGGGGTGAGTTTTAAAACGTGCAATATTAATCTTTTACCCCAAGAATGGAGTGAAATGGTATTTAGAAAAATGATGATAGGGGAAGGAATTTTCAATGATCATACAGTTTTTTGAACAAATAAGGGTTTCTGTATGATCAGTGAAAATTCCTTCCCCGATCATCATCTTTCTAAATACCATTACACTAAGGGAACTCAATTCTTTGGATAAAAGATTAATATATATTGCACGTTTTAAAATTCACCCCACGTTTTGGGTAAACAAAATCCTGCGATTTTAAGGTAATTATGTTTGTTTTTCACAGATCCCTATGTAAAAATCGCCATTATGATGAATGGCAAGCGAATTAAAAAGAAGAAAACGAGTATCAAGAAGTGCACGTTGAACCCTTACTACAATGAATCCTTTACGTTTGAGATCCCCTTCGAACAGATACAGGTAAGATCAGTAATTTTTTTCAGTTATTATTTAAACACGTTGAGAGGTGAAGTTTATAAAATTATCATGGGGTCATTTAATTTTAATCTCACAAAGCCAAATGAAAAATTCCTTGGAAAAGTTTCTTTCATTACCGAGGATTTGTTTAGAAAGGTTTTAAATTTAATGGCCTCATTAATCATGATAAAAAATGTCCCTCAAAAATCATGAACTCATATACTTTTGCTTCATTAAAAGAGGATACTTGTAATACTTTTATAAAACCTTAACAAGATGGCAATTGGAATTTTCAGAGGTTGTTTAGTTATAAATTGTGAGAGAAGGAATTTTTGGCCTAAGTTGACTTAAGCATAAAAAATTAACAAAAATTCCAATTAATATGCATGCATATAAAACTATATACGAAGTCTTACACGGCCGGAATTCTTATTAAAATACAACTTCCGAGTCTGAATGAATGCAACACTACTTGTGGAAATTCAAGATTTCGACTATTGGAAATCATTGATGGGGCTATAAAAGGCATTTCTTCAAATTTTTAGATTTTTTTATCATTAGGTTTTGCTAATTAATTTTCAAAAATTACTCTGGCTAGAACTAGAGGTGTGGCCTACGTGATGTCATTTCTGTTTTCGCCCGAATCTTCAACCAATCAATACTTTCAAAGGAAAGGATTTTTTAACCATTGCCGAATACGCTTTCGTACAAGTGTGTCGTACCGAAGACAGAAGTGACGTCATGCTCCAATACCCGAACCCATTCTGCACATAATAGTTTTTTTAACTTTTTAAAAATTAACTAATGATCAGATTTCGAAAAAAAAAGCTCTATCGAAATAAATTAAATTTTAAAAGTCGTTGTATTCCCCATCAGTGATAAAAAATGAGTTCCGAAGTTGAAGTCGAAACGTCTATCCTTTTACCATCATCAAGACCACAGCCCTTAGGCTCGTCAGTTGATTTTGGTTTTAACAAGCATTAAGAAAGCACATGCATTTGGAAAGAAGATTAATAATGCAAACTGATAAAGGGTAAACCGAATCCAGGGAAGAAATATTATGCTTACACTTTAGTTAAAATTTCATCTTTTCTGTATCTATTTATATTCTATTGTAAAAATTTGATTCCGAAATGATGAAATTTTATACTTTAGAGTTTAGATCAACGATCAAATGATACTAGAACGTTCAATGATTATTTTATACTATTATAGTACTATCCTTCTAGTAACAAGACAAGGGCGCATCCCCCGAAATTCGGATTTACTGTACCAAAACATATCAAAACCCTGTTTTTAGGGTCAAATTTACAAACTTTTCTGTAGGAGGACCACTTGGAACCATCATACTATTAAAATTTTTTTATAAAAAGTTTTTACATTCAATATACATGGGAGGGGCTGACTGAGAAATAAATTTCGAGCCCTCCCGAAATAAATTACTGTTACAAGAGATATAAATTTTTGCATGTGATTGTGCTTTCAGAAAGTGCAGCTGATGATAACGGTGGTGGATTATGACCGCATCGGAACTTCGGATCCTATTGGGAAAGTGGTCTTGGGATGCAATGCAAGCGGCACCGAGCTCCGTCACTGGATGGACATGCTTGCGTCCCCTCGTCGACCAATTGCACAATGGCATTCGCTCAAAGACCCCGAAGAGGGGCAAGACAACTAAAAGAGCAGGTGAGTGTCAGTTCTCCAATACCATCACGAACCTTATAGTTTTTTTTATCTTTGTTATTTCGCCGCGTTGTAAGTCCTCTCAAAGGATTCTTAAGGGTCACTACTTAGGAGTAGACCTTACTTCCATGACCCTAGGAGATTTTGTTTCCAAATAAAAGCCGTGAAAACTGCCAGTATAAAGATGATTCATTAGCATTTTTAGAATTATGTATCTAGTACTTTATTACTACTGATTCGAAATTTGGGTCCTAAAAATTTAAAATCCGCGACTTTTTAGGGGTTTAATCCGCAATCACTGGCAACACTAGCTACAACTCGTTCATTTTATGCAAATTTTCACCATAATATTAGGTTATTTAAAGGGAAAATATTTAAGGGATGGCATTTTTTGGATTTGCATCATACTGGGTTAATCTATCCCTATAAGGACCGCTTCAACTTTTGCGTTTGGTTGCAGAAATGTGAATAACCAAAATGACCAATCCAAAGAACTCAAAAAAGGACGTCATTTCATTCGGTCACCAAATGCAAAAATGCATGAGCACGTATTACGCAGACTCAGATACCTTGGGTTCTTACCAGATTGTGGTACCTTATAACTAAACGTAAAAATGAAAAAGGGACTTTTTCCTCTTAGTTGCGTTACGGAAATCTGACGACATAAATGGACGAACCACAGAAGGATAAAATATACATTTTTTAGATGTCTCTGTGGTTCGTCAACTGGTTTCTACAGGTTGCCGTAACGCAACAGATTGGATAAGTGATAACGCTACTTTTCTTAAGGAAGTTGTGAATCCAGAAAATTTTATGGAGCTACTGCTACATCCTACTCTAGGACCGGATAAATCCATCACTAATTTATAAAATTGAAACACAACCTTTAGACACATTAGAATTTCATATAAGGAAAAGTATTCATTCAAATTTAATTCGGAAGACGTTATGATTTTTTTAATTTTATTACCTACAATTTTTGAATGAGCTGAACCAGGTTAATATACGCTTGTGGTTAATAAGCAATGCGAGTTTTCATTTCATAAGTGGGTTAACTTATCTCTTTCTAAAAAGTTAGAAGCAAAAATTTTAATCCTAAGGGGCGCCGTAGATTACTATCGAATCCTATGGAAAGTTTAAGGCGTTTTGTACTCAAAGCGTTAATGTGAAACTAAAATGGGAAAAGAAGTGATCCGCCATCCCAATCTTTTTCTCATAAGCATTCCTTCCTTAAAAATCACGTTGAGGCCATAGAACTATTTGATTCTTACAACTTTGAAAAAGACGACAAAGCATTCGCATAAGACATTTGTATGGGTTCACCAATTTAGAACGGGATTATCGTAACCCTTTTTATTAAATAAGGCACTTGTGTAGGTATGTTTTTTTTCCAAGTAACGTTTCAGGAAAATAACAGGAATATTAAGGTAAAATACGGGTTTACTCGTATCTTCGATTAATTTTACCGTAACGTTCTTAATTCATTCTAGGAACATTATTTGGGAAAGAATGGGGAATTCCCAAATGGCCAGTTTTACCTGCCAGGATTTTTTAGTTATATCTCTTAGTAATAAGTTAAATACCTCTATCATAAATAGGAAAAGTTATTTTAATTCTGAGGCAAAAGCAGACATTTTTAATGGAAATTTATTCATATCCTTACAAAATACGTTCTATTGAGGCTTAAAAATGCCTAAATAGAATTTTTCCCAGTCAGCTTTTAAATAAAAGTTTCATAAGTCTAACGTAGTCAGTCTTATAAATGTAATCTTGGAATTAATCAATGAGTCTTTTTCTCTTAAATATATATATATATACACACGGTGTTTCCACCTTTAAAGTGACCAAATCCTAAGCTGTTCGTTATAGCTGCACGCCTACTTCCAATGAAAAAAATGTAAGATGAAATTTTGCATTGGACTCTTTTCTAAATTTAGACTAGACCTTTTTGTTCCAATCAACAAAAAATAAAATATGATGGTTTACTTCAATTTGAATATTTTTTCATTGGAAGTATGCATCTAAAACGAACTGTTTAGGAGTTAGCTATTGAGTCCCTTTAAGAGTGAACAACCAAAAAACTTTAGGATCATACTTCATATATTCTTTGAGTGAAATTATTTGTTCAAATGTTTCAACGGTCCATATACTAATTCTTTCTATTTGTTCCTTGACAGAACGTTTGAAGGGGATTCTGTATTACTTAAATCCAAGCACAACTTAAAGAACATCAAATTTTTCGGATCGCCTGTGACAAAAAAAGCTGAACTCTTGTAATGTCCAAAAAAATAACTAGAAATATATACATAAATATATAAATATATAGGGTTGAACGTAGAGTTTGTAAATAGCTAATAGCTATATACATGCTTTCACATTGACACTTGTCTTCGGATGTTGTAAATGTAATATCATGACAATATGTATTTAATTATAGTTGAACTGGTTTTGTTTTCATCCATCACCGTTTTGACGATCAGTTCTCGCATTTGCAGTAGTTGGAATACAAAATTCTTTAAAAGAAAAATCAATATTTATTGATCAAAGTGTGTTTATTGTGACTTAGGTGCGATTATTACATAAATCACTAAATTTTAATGATGTTGCATATCACATGTATAAGTTTAACGTTGTTTTTCTATCCTGATATTTAGAACTGTGGTAACGTGTATAGCAGTGTAATGTTGGAAATAACGAACTTTTCCGACGTGTGTTAAATATATATAGGAAGAAACGTTGGTTACTCTATACTAATGATAGCAAAGATCATACATCGGCTGCTGAAGTACCGGATTTAGGGTAAAGCCGAGAAATGCGAACCCCTGGTTTGAACTATCATTAAAAGCTGAACAGGATTCCAAACTTATATTAATCTGTTCAAATCGTGGTTACCAAGTGAAATTCTTTCGACTTTCTTTTTGAGAAACAATTGAGTTCTTACATGATTTTAACCGCCTTCCTGTTTACGCTTATACGGAGGGGAACGGAAATTCCCCTCAAGTTTTAAAAGAATAACTTTTTATGAATCCCGTTAATTTTTATCAACTTCTCACATGCATTAATGTCATGATACGTCAGGGACAATAACATCGAAAGCCTCCAAAAAAAATTGAAACAAAGTTATCGCTGAAAAGCGTTGGAAATTTCTCTCTCTCAACAAAAAATAGCAGATACTCTTTAAAAAACCAGTTTGCAGTTAAAAGTTACGAAACTTAAATCCGGTACTTTCTTTACGACTGTTTTTGCATTCCATTGATAAAAAAAACTACTCATGAATGAAATAAATTAAATTGAAGCGAGCTTTTGAAACGAAAGCTCAGCCGTTCAGTTGTACAACTTTTTCAATCGTGTGTACTATAGACGCTTTACGATACGTGTTCTCATTTTCAGTGTTAAAAAATTTTCATTTGATTGTGAGCATAACAACGGACTTCATTGCACTCTTCGAGTACTTCCCACTGCGAAGTACAAATACAAAACAATTGGTCGCGTGTCGTGGAAAAAATTTGCCTCAAACCATACCTAATTAAAGTACGTAAACTGTACTGCGCAGTTATTCTGATGGTAAAAACGCTTAGCCGCAAAAGCTTTGTTCTCTTATTTCGTAAAATCACCTTTTCGAAAAAGGAATAAAAACACGAATAAAAAACAACGTACGTGAACCAATTTTTCTTGTTCGATAACCTTTAAACGGTTTTTCTCTTATATAAAAACATATTATAAATAAGCCACTTATATAATTAGTAGACTAATTGAATTGACTATGTAAATTTTTAGGCACAGGCAGATATATCGGGGCTGCACTTTTGTAGACTCAAACCGCTAGGGCTTACTGAGCAAATTATGCAGGCATCGAAAAAATTTAACCTGCCTTAATAAAAAAACCCTTGGCGAATACCCGGTTGAAAATTGAAATATTGTAATCGACTCTCGGTTCTGAGAGTTGATGATAAAACAGAGCCTGTGAAAAAATATAGATTAAAAAAATTGTTCAAGTGTTTTAAAAGTAACAAAGTATTTTCTGAAAAACCGAAGTATTTTGTGAGCATCTTACAACTGCGATTTTTTAAAACGTTAGGCCTTAACTTGCTGGTAAAAAATTGCAGGCTGCGTAAAAGCTGCTCTTTTTTTCAGCCCTAGCTTCGTAAACCTTACGTCTGGATTCGTTGCAGCCCTTTACGCTATCCAATTTTTTTCTTCTGATATATAATAACAAGGTGATACTATATTAGTAGAAATATTTCGAAATACAAATTCGAAGATCGGTAGTTTTTATGAAAGAAATACATTTAAAACAATTCGAGCGAATTAGGAATAACGAGAGCAAAATATTTGCATCGTGGAACTGCGCACGACATTTTTTCACTCTCTTTTCTCTATATGCAAAATATAATCATTCTCTAAATAACTCTATATTCAAAATATTATGTATTCTAGCATGTGTAATGTACGACACTCAGTTGCTCTATTCCGGTGTCAGTTTTCCCATAACTTAACGTAATCATCACGAAGGAGGGAGGCGAAGAAGTGGATATGTTAAACATACTTTTTGCATTTTTTGTTATTGGTATTTATGTTGTGTAAAAAGCTAACTTACATATGTATACCTATTCCACAAACTGTGATTAAATAATAGCTTTTCCTGTTCTCATGTTTTAACCACAGCCCATTGAATGGTCATTGATTGAAGTAATTTCTTGTGTGAATATAATTAATATGGAACTCTTGTTGATATGTTCAGTTGATTCTCACAAATAAAGTAACGACCAGGATCAGTGTTCATGATTTCTCCTTATTTGTGTTACCTCTTTTAAAAGAAATTTACACTCTTTACATAATACAATTAACAGGGTTTTTACCGTGAAGCTAGATATCAAGGGTGAATATGAAAGTACCCCTTTACCCTGAAATAAATTGCTAACGGAGCAAGCTAAAGCTATGCAATTGAGGTAACGGTATAGTAAAGTGACTATGCCCTATCCAATGTAACAACTTTCAACGCCCTTTAGCTGAACTTTTAGGAGTTATAAATTTTATTTTGAAAACTATTAAAGATTTGCTAAATTAGTCGATTATTAAGTTGTAGAGCAGTATCGGTTTAGTAGGAAAATACACCTTAAGTAAAAAAAATATCTCGAATAGAACCCCTAAAACGCACATTTAATTAGGTTGAATTTACGTAGATTTTACGTATTAAAACTTAACCCTACAGTGCATACTGTAGCCATTTGGCTACACGACATTTTTCGTCATTTCCTACTCGAATTTTCATTTCCAAACGGCAACACCATGCAGTAAGTACAATAAATATAACATTTCATTGTATTAGCACTTTAGACTGCCAGTAAATGGCAGCAGAGGTACTATTTTGAGACATTTGTTTGAAGCTAGTGAGACGACATTTCCGACACCGAAAGCGTCAAAATAAAAGGACACTATAAATTAAAATAATAATTTTTTTCAGCTTGAAAAAAAAATGATTTTGAAAAGATGTTGTTTTTTATATTTTTAGATCATTTGGTTTTATTTCACTTCACAGTGAATTTCACAAGAGACAAATTAATTTCACAAGGACAAAGTTTTTTGTCAATTAAGTGTAGAAAAAAATTTAATTAATTTTTTTAGTATTTTTTTTACTAATTTACACCATTATAGAAGTCAAATAAATGATTTTCAAGTGAATTTTAAAATGATTCATTGTAGGGTTAAGTAAAGGAATAAAAGTATTCTTAGCTCATAAAATTCAAAATTTCTCATTTTCGCTTCATGAGGAGCGTTTTAAGACGTAAAATCTACGTAAATTCAACCTAATAGAGCGTGCGTTTTAGGGGTTCTATTCGAGATATTTTTTACTTATGGTGTCTTTTCCTACTAAATCGATGCTGTTCTACAACTTTAGTACTTGAATAATATAGCAAATCTCTAATAGTTTTTAAAATAAAATTTATGACTCCTAAAAGTTCCGCTAAAGGGTGTTGAAAGTTGTTGCATAGGATAGGGCATGGTCACTTTACTATAACATTACCTTAGTTGCATTGCTTTAGCTTTCCCCGTTAGCAACTTTTTTCTGGGTAAAGGGACTTTCCTATTTACCCTGTACATTTGAATTCATCCATACTCGTGTGAAATAACTGTCATCACAATTTTAAACACGAATTATTAGGTTACATAAGATTTATTTTTACTAAGTTTACTTTTAAACGGAAGATAATTCACGTTTTGAGTATGTTAAGGTATATTCTTTATCATTGTGGGAATGGAATTGGTACTCAAAATCCAAAAAATTTAAGTTAGCAACTTATATTTATCAGTTTAGAAAACGATAGTTTAAAATAATATTTAAATTTAATTAAAGGGAATAAGAAACATACTTTTATACTTAGTTTTGGAAAATTGATTCAGTTGAAAGATGCCCATTAGAATTAGTACTTAAATTATAAAACATGGTTTTGTGAAATGTAATTTAATTTATTATATTTTCCGGGATGGATGGCCTAATTGATCTTTTCCACTGATGATGTTCTCCGAAGAAGAGAGTGAAACGTATGGAAATAAATTCCAGCAAACACGGCCATCAATCCCGGAAAATGGAATAAATTACTCTTCAGGACGTGGAAGTTTTCATCAATTTATTTGTAATTTAATTTAATTTAATTATTAACAATTTTATTATTTTAACTTACCCCAAAAAATTAGTTGTACCAGGATGAAGCTGTAGCTTTTCAATTCCTCAAAAATTCATAAATCTTTTGCACAACCAATATTTATGAAAGAACTAATTTTATATTTACTAATTATTAGTCCTGTAGTTAAAAAGGAAATTACTAAATTTACTCCAAGCTATAAGAAGTCATAGGTGTAGCAGATGAACGGAATTTTGAATAAGTTGATCGGTTGTATTATAGTTGAAGAGAAGAATGGACTGGGAACTAATTTCTATATAATTTATGTTGCTAGATTTTGTTATTAAAAGTGAATAAGAAGGAACGATAATGGGAAAATTATAGAGTTAATTTCTGAAATCCTTACAGAAAACACAACATCAATAGGTATTGATAGAGTTTTTTGAAAGAAACACAATAATTGACACTCTTGCATATTTTTTTTAAAGAAAGCACGACATAATGTAACTGACTTGGTACGTGCAGTAGAATACTACTAATCTAAAATGAGCACCTGCTACTACGACTGAAATATTAAGTATCATGCAAAACTCCAACTAATCAAGCACGGCAGGCTCAAACACCTAGCTAAAGTTGTCATGTCATCATAAAAGGTATATAATTAGTACATACATCGATAGCTAAGGTAAACAAATTTATTTGTTTTTGTTTTCTTCCAAGTTGTTTTGGTACTCACGTATTAACGCAACCAGGCCAAAATTCGCATAAATCGCCAAATTTGGCGACTTTACTTACGGCAACCCGACGTGGCCAAAATTCGCATAAATCGCCAAATTTGGCGCTCCAAGTAACGGCAACCCTACGTGTTACACGTGGCTCTTCGTAAAGAAAATATTATGCTTACTGATTAGATTGAAAGTCATTGTAAACACTGGGTGAGTGGAAAAGTTATTTTCTGACGTTTTTAAGAGTGTTTTATGAGGATAGTAATTTATTTTATTTTATAATGTACTTAACATGCGTTATATAGTCTGGTAATTCAAAACAATGAAGTGTTTAAAATGAAGTGAATTAATGTAATAACGTTCATGTTTGGTATCGTCGGTATCGTAATGTTTGCGTGGCGTAAGCGAATTGTTCGTAAAGGTACAAGGATATTTTAAAGGGTAAATACATTTTAATTTATATTGTGCTGTAAAATTATCCTGTTTTATACAATTGTATCATTGCTTAATTTATCTCATAACCTATAAGATGCCGGTAGTGTATTTTGGATATCCTTTTATTATAGTATTACCTAGTAGCATAGCTCATACCAAATATGTAAAGTTTACGTAACTGCAACTAGAAGTAAACAAAATTTCGCCCTATATGACTAAAATTCGACGAATCTTAAAAATTTGTGCTGCTTGGAATTAGTCGTAGAATTCGGTCAATTGAGTAAATAATACTTTGAAATTATGTTATAACAACCTTAATTTCTTCCCTATTTAAGTTTTAATTAGTTTTGTCTACGTTTTTAACTTTCCGCAGCTTTAAATTTGGCGCGTTTCGCTCTTGGCGACAGAAAAAAACTTGGCGCCAAAAACGCGCCAAGGCGCCAAGTTGGCCAAATTTCGCCAAGTTGGAGCCGACCTGGTTGCGGTAATACGTAAGTACCGTTGTTTTGAAAACGAGTAGTTTTGCACAAAAATAATTTTTTAAAACACGGAGAATACAGTCCGACCACCACGAGGAAATTTTTTGACGTCCTAAAATTCTGAGGTGGTTTCAATGGAAACTGGTGATTTCACTCAGTTTTAGGGGGAGAGTAATTCATAAACATTGAATAAACATTTTGTGTCAAATCTGTGTTCCTATAATTTAGATTTGAACTTCTTGTACAAGTTTAATAGACGATATTAGTGATGACGTTTTTTGTTTTATTCGGAATCGTTGATTCGATCCGTGATTGGTTACATACGGATCCGTACAGTTCACAGAACCAATCACAGACTGGATCTACGATTCCAAACAAAACAAAAAACGTCACACTAATCTCGTCTATTCAAACTTTCTAACCAAGTTGGCTGTAGGACTATTTGTACTAACAAGGAAAAGTTCTCAGGATAAAATCTCAGAAATGGACGAAAATTTTACAGGCTTAACAAGATGACTCAAAACACTTACTGTGAAAAAAACTGCGGAATTCCCAATAGGAGAGGCGTTAACAGCGTTGCCAGAGAGTTGAGGTGTTTCGATTGTACAGAAGCCGCAAAAAAGATAGTACATTCGGAAAAAAGATCGTACGCTCTAAGTATCGATACAGTCAATATTTTAATCGATATTTTTATAATAAAATATTTTAAATTAAAGGGCTAGGCAATTTCTCATAGCTTTAAAGGGAGGCATATGCCTTAAAATTTATCAAAATTTAAAAAAAGAGGATAAAAAACTATTGTAGAAGATGTACCACAAGTTGAAAAACATAAACGAAACTAAACTTGTATTAAACACTGCGGTGGCGATTCACATTTATGAGTTGAGTGTTAGAACACTGAAAAGAACTCCGAGGAAAAATGGAGGGTCTGGGGTTCACCCCAAGGAAAATTTGCATCCTAAAGAAAACAGTTTCTTGTAAACCACAGAATTTTCTATTTTTATAAAAGTCAAAGTTTCAAGGGGCCTCCCCCAGAATTTTTTTAAAAAAAATTCCCCATTAACCCCTTAACAGTGTCGCCCGAGCTGAGCTCGGGCAGGAGAAAAATTGACGTTTCCCTTTGTGAAGCCCAAACTGAGTTCGTTTCGATGATGATAGTGATTTTTCGTCGTTTAGAGATTGTGAGACATAATGTTTGAATAATCTTGTTCCTAATTTAATAAGATGTGTGCGTAATCCAATACTTGTTTATGTGTATGTTAAAATAATTAGTACACTTGTAATTAGATTTAAATTTTGATTTTTTTTATAAAAAAACTTTTTTCTAACACTTATATTAATATAAAGAACAAAATTAAACAGTCAAAAAAAATTTCCATTTTTGTCAAGTTTTCTGAAATAAATGTCACTGTTAAGGGGTTAAATTCGTGTTTTATCTCTTTTTCAAACTCTTTAGGGAGCTCCTTAAGGGAAAAGCGTCTTGTAAGTGGCAGAATTCTAAGGAGGAAAATCTGTGTTGCCACCGACGTAAAAATATTTGAGGGGGCTGGGGGTCTTTCCCCAGAAAGCTTTTTGAATTTTAACCCTCAAAAGTAGTATTTTAACTCCTTTTGAGACTTTTTGAATTGCACCAAAAGATCCTTGTGGAAGTTACAGAATTTTCAAGGGTCTTCGGCTATTTTTCAAATAACAGTGAAAACCTTGAGGGGGGCATTTGCCCCCTGCCCCCCCAAATGACGCACATGGATGGAAGAAATACACCCAGGGTGGAATGGAGGTGTGGAGGCTTGGAATTGAACCCGGTACCAGGTATAGTGCGCAGACAGCTAGCTGCTATAGCGTCTTTAGACTCGAGACGTATAGCCTGATGGTTTGGTTTACTCGCTGCCTTCCCATCCTGTGCTTTGTTCCGTCGTCGCGTCGGTTCGATTCCAACCTCGCCCTGGGTGTACTTTCTCTCTTCTGTGTCAGTAAAAATTCCGCTTGTGTCTGTTTTACTTGCCGAAGGTTTTTATGCGGATCCTTAATATCAAGCACACAAACTTGAAAATATGTGTTCGATGTTACAACAATCCAATCTTTAGCCTCAAGTTCTAAAGTTGGTTGGTTAGTTTTTGGTAACATATATCTCACAGAGTAAAGATTATTCAGAGAGTCCAAAACGCGATTTTACTAAAATAGTTCTACAGTTATCGCATAGTGGCGTTTCGACCCTCCAGCTGTCAATCATTGGTGTGGGCGGGGACTAAAGGAAACGAGTGATTCTCATTGGACTTACAACTTTGTATGGAGGCTGCATTTGAATTTCTCAATCACTTCTATTTTTCCCCTGATCAATGAAACTTTTCCCCTATGGTTGCAAACTTTCCCTGACAGTAACTAAACTTTCCCTATTATAAACATTGATATAGTTTGTTCTGGCGTTTAATATCTCTTATCAGTGATTGTAGTCGCAGAAAGGATCATTAAATGTGTAGTTATATGTTTAAATTGTATTAAATGTGGACTTGGAGTTGTGAGTTCGATTCCAGAGGAGCTCACGACCCATCGTCACTTTAAAGAAGATGCGAGAACGCGAGATAGTGACGTCACGGGCAGATCAAGAATATATAAGCCAGCGAGAAATCTGCGCTGGCCAGAACATTAGGTGAGTCCCTGGGAGAGCATGACATCAGAGAAACTTGTGATGTCTAAGAAATTATCCCCAGCGCATGCTCGAAAGAAAAATACACGCAACTGTTTTAATAACCGGGAAAATATATAAAATATTTTTCCCTCTTTAGCGATTTGAAAGTGGGCGGGGTTAATTGAGAGAATGTATGCGGCTGTAGCTCGATTGTAGAGAGTCAACAACGTTACGTCATATTTTCTGGTTAGTTCCACCGTTATCACATAGAAACGCCACCGTCTATGGGAAAACCCATGTTAAAAAAGTTGCCATTAGCGTCTATGGAAATGGACTCTCTGATTAATCTTTTCTCTGTGATATATCTGCAGGTCACTGTGCTTCATCTTAACCAAAAGTTGGTATTGCCTGATGATATATGTAACTCAACCAACCAACCAATAAAAAGATAGTACTTCGCGTACGATCCAAAATTTAGATTGAAGATCGTACGGAGCTCCAAAAGATAGTACAAATACTATAATTATCGTACGTCTGGCAACGCTGGGCGTTAATTAATTTTAAAATTGGGTTCTGAGTTGTCAAACACCTTCAGTTAGCGTCACTGGGCAACTTTCCAATCAGATGGAATAAGAAATTTGATTTCTTTATTTCAGAAGTGGCTCAACTAATAGATTAAAAGTTACGTGTTCGATTCCCAACAGTAAGGTTTGGAATGTGAAATTACACACTCGACATTTGAGGATAACTACAACACTTACCATAACGTCAAAATCAGATTTATGAAATCCACTTTCTTCAGATCCTGATTCAAAATCAATCCAGTGTGTTATCTGCTTTATCATTGAACACATCGCAAGTAGATGGGTATATCGGACACAGTAATTTTTACGCAAATCAGTTACAGCTTTGGGATTTGAGATCCCGAATATTTCACTGTTGGCTTGCATGTAATTAATTACTTAAATTTTGTTTTGTTTCATGTGGTTTTTTGTTTTTAATTAATTTTATTCATTCTGTACATTTTATAAACCTTTTTTTGATTGGTCTATTTATGCTTTGGAGAAAACCCGGCTCCATTTATGCCATTTGGCACCTTCACTGCATTTTTCGGCGAGAAGGTTGCACTTGGCGTTAAAAATTATGATTTTTTAAAAAAAATTACAGCTTTTCTGATATAATTCCGCAGCTAATTTTTTCACAGTATTTTTCACAATTTTTCCACATGTCATCTATTAGCCCCTGTAAAATTTCATATATATATTTCAGTGAGTTCATCCCGAGAACGTTACCTTGTAGGTATCGAGAACCAACTCATGAATTAATGTTCAAGATAACTTTTCCTGTTCTTTAAAGTTCTTAATATTTTAAAATTTTAGTTTTCTAATCTGTATCCATATGCATGATTCGATTTTAGCATGACCACCTAGACTCAAAAGGCCAGAGATGCTCAAACTTATTGTGACGTACTTTAGTACGAGGGTTGTTTTTTAATTAACTTCCGTTTTTCTGCTGAAAAAAAAGTATTAGGAATTTCGAAATAATTTTGGTGCTGGTAGTTAGATACATCCTTCAGGTTCAATTTGCCACCTTACTGAATAAAATCGGATATTTTTTCTATTTTTTATCGATTTTACAAGCGCGCTTCTCGATCTATTTTCCCGCCAACCCATAGAGAATTCGGCTTTTTTTCTCCCTTCCCTCCGTCCGCGAGCAGTCATTAACATTAAAAAATGGGTGGGCAGGTGATCGCGGACAGAGCGAAGGGAGAAAAAAAGCGAAATTCTCTATGGGTTGGCGGGAAAATAATTCGAGGAGCGCGCTTGTAAAATCGATAAAAAATAGAAAAAATGTCCGATTTTATTCAGTAAGGTGGCAAATTGAACCTGAAGGATGTATCTAACTACCAGCACCAAAATTGTTTCGAAATTCCTAATACTTTTTTTTCAAGAGAAAAACGGAAGTTAATTAAAAAACAACCCTCGTACATCTGACGTCACTTTTGTGTGATCACTCTTTGACAATTTCTCTCTCTGAATTATATAACATTATTAAAATTCCTTGAAGGAAACGTTTGATGAATTTGAAATAGCACTACTTTTCTTTACGAGAAACCATTATAAGTTTGGAATTACAAACTTTAGTACCTTTAAAACTTAAGTTTAAAAAACATATTGATTTTACACCAAGAAAAATCCAAACTGCAATCTTCTTCTTATCAAGTGTCGGAAAGAACAGTCTCAATCTTCACAAAAAAGTTCATATGAAATGCATTTATTCTTATAATTAGTAATACAAACTTCACTCACACTGATCATGTAACAGCTAATAGTTTAGATGTACGTACTAGAGATTGAATATTGCTTCTACTTTCTTAAAGAGTGTCTTATCTTGATAAAACCTTAGAAAACTTAAGAAACAGTTTCATATAGGAAAATCTGAAATTTTTGTTAAAAGAGTGTTCTAAAAAATTCTTTTCACAGGAAACGTTTTGATCATTTCTTCTATAGGTTTGAAGGCAACTGGATTGGTTATAGATGTTATCATAGTACTACTGCCTCGGAAACACCTGGAAAAAAATTTTACTTCAGAAAGATGAATAAAGATGATCTTGCGGTATTAGGGTTAACTCTCTTTTTGTTAGAATATCCTAGTGCTGGGAAAATCTTCATTATTAGGATAAAATTAAAGATTGATGTAGAGATTCAGATACATTAATGGATTTAAATTTTTTGGTAATCTTTTAAATTTAAAAAAAATGTATGGATAACTGAATGTCTGTTGTAAATTAATGTCAGATACTCAACGTTTATTTAAGGAAAAATTTAAGATTGCTGTAGAGATTCAGATATATTACATAATGGATTTAAATTTTTTGGTAATCTTTTAAATTTAAAAAAAATGTATGGATAACTGAATGTCTGTTGTAAATTAATGTCAGACACTCAAAGTTAATTTTAGGAAAAATTTAAATGAGCGTAATTATAGTATAGTAACTTTTAGTAGGATCTAAAATAAGATAAATTATTTTAATTCATATGACTATATTTAATTTCCCTCTTGGCGTCGAATGTGTTTTTCCTTGTGTTCTGTAAATATTTTTAGTGCAGTAAATAAACCTTCTTTATTATTATTTTATTATTATTATATTGTATTAAAAACTTCTAATCATTAAATGCGTGGAGATAACATAAAATGTGTCGATATAATCTGATATTAGTTTCAGAAAAAAATATCAACGTCCTGCTACATAACCTTCCACGCTAGAACACAATTTAAATTGTTGACATAGACCTCTGCTAGAGATTACTTCCGGCATTTTATATTACAATATATTGCTTACTTTACGAATAAATCGCCAAATAAAGCACCTCCACCATTCAGGAGAAATTACCTCGCCCTATTTTTAGAAGATCAATGCTGGGAAAACAGTATCCGTTGTCATGGAAACAACTATTGTTATCCTAGTCCCCCTTTAATTCATATTGAATAGCACACATTTAGAGTGACGTGAACTCGCACGCTATCCATCAGGTGATAAAATAAGTTTTAAGTAACTTATTACATAAAACTGAAAGTGATATTGAAATGGTAGTTTTAAATTTAATAAGAAGAGTGTTCTATAGGAGGTCAACTTACTTTTTAAGTATTCTGATAAAACTTTGTCACCCATTTGTTCAGCTAATTGTTGAGCAGTGTACCCCTGAAAGAAAATACCAAGAAAAACATTGATAAGCTGGTAAAACTTTTGTCATTATCGTTCAATTTATTGAAATGGGTGGTTAAAGAATGTTAAGTAGTTCAGTACGTAGTAGTTAAGTAGTTATTATAGTTCAGTTTATTTGTAATGGATGAAAAAATGTAGGAAACTTTCATAAAACTTATTTTCCTTTTAATTAAGTCTGTGCATCACATGGTAGCAATGGTAGTAAGAATTATCAACGAAAACTTTCTAAAACAGTAAGGAGTTATTGTCAAAAATTATTATAGATTTTAGTATATAAATACAATATTATAATGCAACTAATTATTTTCCATGTTTCGCAGAATTTTAAAGCAATGAATTATTGTATGATTTGAATAGATTAATAAATTGTTATTATTTAAATTTATATAATTTAATATTTTAATTTCTTCAACATTTAAGATGAAAATAATATTACTTGTTTATCTGTAACTTCCAAAGATGCTCCCCCACTAACTAAAATAGAACAAACTACTCTGTCCATTCTAGTAACTGCTCTGTGAAGAGCCGTGTGGAACCTGAAATAAAATTATGTAAGTTTGATATTTCAATAATAATGTTAATAATATTTAATATAAGAATAATACACTACTGTTCATAAATTAAAGACGGAACTGTTTTTTCAACATAACACCTAGTGAAATTATTTTTCATCAATGAAAATTATACCAAGAGATGTTCAATGGGTGGAAATACAGGGCCCGAAAGCAAATTTTCTCTACCAATATTTTAAGGGGGTAAATGGACCCTCCATTGATAATGGAGTCCCATTACAATTTGGAGCTGTGGCAGAAACGTCTGTGTAAGAGGTATTTTACCGAAAACTTTATGGTTATTGTAATGAATATGATTACTCCTGAACTCAGTGCATATTTTTAAAAGCCTGTGTTACCTTTAAATTGTATTTTTTATGTTTTATTGATAGAAATCGGTCTAATCATCATTTTTGGCAAGTTTTAGCTTCTGGGTCATTTTTGGTAATTGGTATCTTACCGTCAACCATGTTTTTAGTAGTTCTTACATGTGATAGATTATGTTTAGGTCTGGAGACCCTGAAAGTAAATTATTTCTTTCAATATCGTGACTTTCAAGAAACTTTGAGATAGCCAAATTGTGATTTTGTGCAACTTTTTCTCTCATAAAGAGAAATTCTTGATCTGAAATTTCTTCTAAAAGAAGCAAAGGGGACATGAGAACCCAGGCACGTGATCGCAGACATAGGGGAAAATATTTTTCGTGTATAGGGAGTGTTGAAATGTCTATAACAGAAATAGAGTATCAATGGAGAAATTATATCTCTTAAAAACTCATTTCAAAGGTAATGGAGATATTTTTACAACTATATGTTTCTTTTTAGGTATGTCTACGTCCATAAACACTAAAAAATACTTTTTTTTCAAACATTAATAACAGATGTCCTTTCTGTGAAACTATACAATTATGTTGTGCCGTTTGAGCACCTCGTATACACCGCAGATATTTTCACTGATGTTTGCTATTGGGTACCTGTGTTCTCATGTCCCATTTGATTCTCTTAGAAGAAGTTTCAGGTCAGGAATTTCTCTTTATGAGAGAAAAAGTTGCACAAAATCACAATTTGGCTATCTCAAAGTTTCTTGAAAGTCACGATATTGAAAGAAATAATTTACTTTCAGGGTCTCCAGACCTAAACATAATCTAGCACATGTAAGAACTACTAAAAACATGGTTGACGGTAAGATACCAATTACCAAAAATGACCCAGAAGCTAAAACTTGCCAAAAATGATGATTAGACCGATTTCTATCAATAAAACATAAAAAATACCATTTAAAGGTAACACAGGCTTTTAAAAATATGCACTGAGTTCAGGAGTAATCATATTCATTACAATAACCCTAAAGTTTTCGGTAAAATACCTCTTACACAGACGTTTCTGCCACAGCTCCAAATTGTAATGGGACTCCATTATCAATGGAGGGTCCATTTACCCCCTTAAAATATTGGTAGAGAAAATTTGCTTTCGGGCCCTGTATTCCCACCCATTGAACATCTCTTGGTATAATTTTCATTGATGAAAAATAATTTCACTAGGTGTTATGTTGAAAAAACAGTTCCGTCCTTAATTTATGAACAGTAGTGTATATAACTATTTATAATATATATTATTTTTATATAGATATAATAATAAGTAATAGGATCATTCAAAAACAATTTATGCTATATTGGATCTTATTGCCCATACTTAAGTGCCTATATAGTAAGTTAGGGAACGTACCCATTCAGGGGAGGGAGGGGGTCTTCAAAATACCACGCTTGGTCACAGGGGGAGGGGGGCTTAGGGTTTCGTCACGTAGTCAATTTCTTCTAGTCAATACGACAAAATTAAGCCAAATTAATTATTAAAATTTGCCAAATTAAGACTAATTAAGCCAAATTAATTATTAAAATTAGAAAAATTAAGCAAAATTAATTTTTTTAAACTTTCTGTTTACAAAAAATGATGGCAAACCGTATTTATGAATTACTACGTGAAAACCAGAGGGGGAGGGGGGTCTTGGCATATACTACAGATGGTCACCAAGGGGGGGAAGGGGGTCAAAAATGGTAAAAAATGGGTCACGTAGTATGGGTACGTTCCCTTAATAAATACACAAAGAACATTTCAAAAAAATAAGTATAACAACAAAACATTAAAAGCAATCTAAAGAATAGGACAAGAAGAACTTATAATTAAATATCTGCTTTAAAAACTTACATAATTTCATCTTGAGCATCTAACACAGATATGGGAGCTGAAAGAGAGGAACATTGGTTTTAAAAATCAATTATTTGTCAGAGAAAAATCGATTTGGAGCTTAGGAAATGGAATCAAAGTGCATCTCAACATTTGGAATAAAGCCAAAGCGAGTAAACCTGCTGACTGGACCAAGGATTTTTTTCATAGGCTCTCAGAGAAAGAAAAGAACACTAAGCTCCTGAAATCCTATTACATCCCCATTAGAAGCAATTTAAATTCGATTTAGAACTATTTAGTTTTTTTTGTTACACCAGGATAGTTAATCTACATCAACATATGTTAATTTATTTTTCTATGCCATTGCTTAAAGTTAGCATGTTAGGTATTGTATCAACGTTAAATATTTTTAACGAGTTTTAGACATTTTAAAAATAACCTTTTCATTTACCATAGATGTTTTCTTAAATAAAGACAATCATCTCGAAGGGAGGATGTACCATAATGTGGATTCCGATTTTTTAAATGTATAAATGAGTTTCTTTCATAGGACTAAAAGTGTCCATCGTTTAAAAAAAATCTTAGTTATTAATGTATTTTCTTAACCATGTACTCTCATTTTTTTCTGTAATAAGACAACGTAAAATATTTATTGCCTATTACTTTTTATTTTAAAATATCTTTCCCCTTGATAATTTTTAAACTTTTCCTTAATTTTTTTAAGTATAGCTTAACGAGAAAAAAGTTTATTTTTTTGTTTCTGGTATTTTTTCATACCATGAAGACGTGCAGCTTTTCATTAAACTTAAGTACAAAAAATTCCCTAACAAATTCAATTTTATTTAAAATATTATAAGTTTTCTTTTGAACTTATTTAAGGAAATGAAAAAAAAAATATATGTTTCGTAATGTCTCCTACCGTATGCCACCAGATAACGGACAACATCTACGTTTCCGATGAAAGCGGCATGATGCAGAGCTGTCCTGCCCTCATGATCCTTTTCCATTAAACTGTGACCTTCAGAATGAAGACGAGCGACCTAAATAAATAACAGTTTACAAGACTTTAACTGTTTTAAATAAAAACAAATTCAATTTATAAATTTAATTGGTATCTGAATAACTGTTACTTGTGACATGTACTTTCAATCGAAGGATAATTAAGTTATTCAAAAAAAATTTTTAAAAATTCTAAGATTGCATTTACTTGTAAACCCTAGTATTACCTCATCTTTTTTTCTCCGAGAATTCAGCTTAACTCAGATTTATAGAATATAGCAACTTTCTTATATTTATGAGAATAATGTTGAGACTCTAATTAATATCAAGTGCAAGTCTATGTGTTTCACTATCAAAAGAAAATATTTCATAAGTTGAATGAGGTGTAATGTAATTATCTTTAATTATTGTAATACCCCGTTCGCATTGGTCTTTATTTTTGCCTTTATTTTCGTTAGCACTTTGTTGTCATGGAAACACACTAATCAATTCACTAGTCAAATAATAATCTTTTATGTATTTTTACTTGTATTTTTGGTGATTTTATTCATTAGTTTTAAGTTGTATTGAGAAATTAAATTTTTAATTATTTTACAAATCATGCTGTTATTGTTTACACACAGTAAAGTGCTTATTTTCGCCCCTTGTCAGTGCAAACGCCGTTTTCAAAAGATGGGGCGATTTTGCCTGTTTCCATGACAACAAAGTGCTAACGAAAATAAAGGCAAAAATAAAGACCAGTGCGAACGGGGTATTATGTAATGAAATTTTCATCTCTCAAATATTTCAAAAATACTGAAAATTTACATTTTCTTAAACTTCATGATAGTCTTAAAAGGCAAAAATGCTTACTAGTTCCAAATTTCCCATTTTAGCAGCTGCAATCAAATCTATAAAAAGAATTACAAAATAAATCAATTGATGTATCCAAGTTACAGGTTTTGAAGCTAAACTAAACCTTTGAACCTTTTTACATGCATATTAGGTCATCCCGAAAGTTTTGTCGCTCGTGGGAGCATCTGTATATAATGTATTTTTTGGTACTTTTCCATTACGGTAAATCAGTAAAGTACTTCTACTTCTATCTAAAGCCAATTTGGCGAATTTTGGCTCTTTTTTTGCTGGCTTACTTTTCCAGCTTTCCTAGCTTCTACGATTAATAAGATTTTGTTTACTTCAAGTTGCCATTAATTGAAAACTTTCTAAATTAAAATTCAAAGGAATTTAACTTTAATTTGAAGTCATAATTAAGATTATACGGAAGATCTTATTTATTTCATAAATTGAAACTCATGTTATACTACTTTTGAAGAGCGGCGGTAGAATTTCAGCGATCTGGATTTCCAGCAATTTAATATGGGGGATTGTGATCAAACTCTCCGGATGCCCCAGAAAAAATTTAAATCTAAGTTAAATTTTCCACACTTGTTAAAAATACTTAAAACTTTAATTGTTTTATGGAAGTAGCCAGTTAATTTTAATTTAAAAATCTTAACTTTAGGAAAAATTGGGAAAAATGAAAAATTTTGAGCAGAAAAGAAATGAAGTAACATGTTATCACAGATTTAAGGAAAGCCCAGTTGTCGATCAGTCCCCAAAATCAAGCCAAGATGCCAAGTGGACGGTGGATAAAGTTACAGTTTATATTGGTATCACATAATGGAAAAGTGTCAAAAATATCTTATAAACAGATGCTCCCAAGAGCGACAAAACTTTCGGGATGACCTAATATTTAAAAACTATTAAGAACACAAGAAGGAACACATTTGAAGAATTGCAAAACACAATGTACATAAGATATATTGATTGGTTTGTTAGGTATAATTTAAAATTTCATGAAAAACATATTAAAAATTAAAACTGTATTAAAATAAATAAATTGAACTCAATATTTAGTAATATTATCAGCCATTGAGTGACATTTAAGGCATCATTAGTTAACAATTACTAATTCAATTTTTCCATACCCTGGCAAGCATTGAAGAAATTAACATTACATTTTTTCATAAAAACTTAAATATGGGCTAGTTTAAGCCCATGTACAAACATAAAATTGAAAAAATCGTCAAACTTTAATTAGTTTCATCGATACAGGGTGTCCTAAAATAGGACGATGGAAGGATCCACTGCTATCGGTTCCCTAGTAGGTCTAATGAACGACAGCTTGTTATACGAGGTAAAAAGTAAAACATTTTGGAAATTATTCACAGTTATTACTTCTGGACTCTTATTTAAAGGTTTCTTTGAAAAACATTTTAACTATTTTGGCTTTAATCGGCATTTGAAAATCGGCATTTTGAAATTATATGTGTATTAAAGTTTTATTAAAATATTCAAAGTAGTTTTGGCAAAAGCGACATCTATGCTGTTCTATTTTTAGGACGATGGCAGGATATGGGTTAAAAATAAATTTACTACCTATCATGCCAATTTAAACATATCTTACCCAGTTCACTCAAATCCATGGGATTTTCTTCTTGTTCTGGACTGGCATTTGTGTCCTCTGCATTTTCCGAAACATCTCTAAAGGAATATTAAGTTAGCAAGTTAAAGTCGCTGTCGTTTTAGATAAGCGAAAACCTTCAACGACAATGATTTTGCAAAGGATAAAGTAGGTGCCCTTTTTGAATTTCCTACCGCAGCACCCTGAAGATTTCCCCTTTGAAAATGTTTTTTGAGAGTTATTTTTAAAAGAGCATGCAGCTCCATGAGAAATTTTTGTATTTTTAAAAATTTTCCCACCCTTTTTGTTATTTTAAATTCTTAAAGATCTTTTGAGACCTGTACTTCTACAGAAAGCTGAAATACTAATATCGAATTTGTGTGTTTCACTGATTTTTAAAAAGTGCTTAAAAAAGGAATTTCCCAAAACCAACTGAACGATTTTAAAAATTAATAAAAAATAAACTAAAAGAGATAAAAATATGCGGTCTGCTGCAACCTACTTAAGTCGTCTATGAATTTTTTCACACAAAATTTTAAAAATTCGTAGTTCAAGAACGTTTTAACAGATGGCGCCAGTAAAATTTCGAACAATACGGAAGAACAATAACCCAAATCCCTTTTTCTCCCCTCGAAGCACTTCTTTGAACCAGGTGAGGGAAGTGATAAGGGAACTTTCAGGGTAACAGATCTTTATTCAGTAGGTATAAGAAGATACAGCTTGTATCATAAGGGCAAAAGAAATAGATGAATAGTCAGATATACAGTTGACTATATATAAGGTTCCGCCCTGGCGGCATCCAGAACAAACATAAAATTTGCATAAGTAAAATGATAAACAGATGGATCACTTTAGCGTGACCAGTTATCATAGGGATATTGAAATCTGTGATACAATCGATTCTAAAATCGAATAAGAATTTTTGAATACTTGATTTAAATCTTCATTCCAGTTAGAAAAGCGAGTTTTAAAACAATTTTACCGATTAAACTTTTATTAGATTTTTGAATAAATTGTTTGAATCTGCTACTTTTTAAATAATTAATTTTTTGAACCATCGAAAATGATGTTTGATTGATTTTTTAAAATTGAAATTTAGATGGATCGCTATGCCAACGCACATGTTTTGTTAACACTGAATCCAGCATGTTGAATTTTTTTAAACTTACATTTTGTATTCATTTAGTTTGTATCGTTAGGAAGACAATGATTAATCATTCATTAAAAATTTCTTAGACGGTCCTAAACTTTTTAACTGACTAAATTTCCCCATACTGTTCTAGATTTTTGATTCCAAGAAAACTGATTCAATTAGACTGCAATATTGTATTTCAAAAATCCCTTATTTCTACAACAGGTTTGTAGAAATAAGGGATCGTTAGCTTAACAGATTAATGATTGAGAATCCTTTTTCCTTATTTATTTTACAAACAGAAAGTGTTTTTCATTAGTTTACCGAGATCAGGCGCGGATACAGCACGGCTCCAAGGGGGGGCACTTCTCCAGGTAAGATCCCCTTGTCCAGTGGCGGATCCAAGATTTGGTTTTGGGGGGGGGCTAAGAATTTTCATAATCCAATTGAATCTTCTTGTTAATGGTAATACGGAAAAGGTACTGAATTACCCTACTCAAACCACTGAAAGGGAGGTCTGGGGGTCCTCCCCCAGAAAATTTTTGGAAATTTAAGTCAAAAACCCCACTTTTTTAACTCGTTTTGGTACGCCTCATCCGAATTTTGGATATAGATTTTTTGCGTTTTGACAAACTTAGTAAAATATTATGCATTTGGGGGGGGGCTTCAGCCCGAAAGCCCCCCCCCCGTAGATCCGCCACTGCCCTTGTCTATTGATAGTAAACTGAAAATAGCGAAAAAAAGGGTCAAACCTCGAACAAATTGCAATAAAAGGTTTCTCAACGGTTTTCACTTAGGAATGACCTCAATAATAGCATACTAAAAATCGGCCAAAATCGGACGGGCGGAAATTTAATTTTTTTTAACTTTTAAAAAATGGCCGTAAAAAAATTTCAAAAAATCAAATTATAAAAATACTATTTTTCAGTGCTGAATACGAATATACCATTTAAAATTTAAAAAATTTAAAATTTCAATTTTTAAAAATTAATTCAAAATTTGAAAAGTCGAAAAAATTAAAACATCGTTCAAAACCACAAAATAATTGCAAAAGAAATAATTTAAACGGTTTTCAATTAGAAATGACTTAAATAATAACATACTAAAAATGGGAGAAAATCGGACAATAAAAAATTAATTTTTTTCAAGTTTTCAATTTTTTTGGCCTCAAAAATCGATTTTTTAAAACTTCTTGTTAAAAACGTTTTACATGGACGTTGAAAATACAGGTAAAATCTTTCAATCAAGTAATAAGGAAGATATTTAGACAATATTTGGTAATAAATCATTTTAAAAATAATTAAATTGAAAAAAGACAAAATATCTTTCAAAAAATTTAAATTTTAAATTAATTTAAAAAATTTAAATTTTTTTAAATTTTTTAAATTTTTTAGTATATGCATGTGGTACATGTCTCTAGGCTATATTTTAGTGATGTTTACGAATATCACGCCAACTTTTCAATAAAATTTAGTATAAGTGTGGAAAAATTGAAGCATTTTTCTCAATAATTTTGTTTTTTATGCTTCAATTTTTCCACATTTAATTTAAATTTTATTGAAAAATTGGCGTGATATTCCTAAACAGCACTAAAATATAGCCTAGAGACATGTATCATATGCATATACTACAAAATTTAAATTTTTTTTAAAAATTAAATTTTTTAAATTAATTTAAAATTTAAATTTTTTGAAAGATATTTTGTCTTTTTTCAATTTAATTATTTTTAAAATGATTTATTACCAAATATTGTCTAAATATTTTCCTTATTACTTGATTGAAAGATTTTACCTGTATTTTTAATGTTAATTTTTATAAATTAATTAATTAACTAATGATTTAATCACCAATTATGTTTTTTTTTAATTATAGAGGTTTCTACCTACAATATCCATGGAAAAATGACCTTGGTAAATGTCTCAAACGTGATTAACAAGAACTTTTAAAAAAGTCGATTTTCGAGGCCAAAAAAATTTAAAATTTGAAAAAAAAATAAACTTTTTACTGTCCGATTTTCTTCCATTTTTAGTATGTTATTATTTAAGTCATTTCTAATTGAAAACCGTTTAAATTATTTCTTTTGCAACTATTTTGTGGTTTTGAGCTATGTTTTAACTTTTTCGACTTTCCAAATTTTGAATTAATTTTTAAAAATGGAAATTTAAAATTTTTTAAAATTTAAATGGTATATTCGTATTCAGCACTGAAAAATAGTTTATAAACATGTATCATAAGTCTCTATTTTTATAATTTGATTTTTTGAAATTTTTTAAGGCATTTTTTTTTTAAATTAAAAAAAAAATTAAATTTCCCGCGAGCCGATTTTGTCCGATTTTTAGTATGTTATTATTGGGGTTATTCCTAAGTGAAAACCGTTGAGAAACCTTTTATTGCAATTTGTTCGAGGTTCAACTCTATTTTTAGTGGACTATGAGAGTTCACCCGCAGAAAAAACTTGAATGATGTTTTAACTCATATTTAGAAACGTTTTGAGTCTAAGGGGCGCACTTTTCAACACTATTACCTTTACTTTTTCACCCAAAATTTCAAAATATTGGGGATTTCCTAAATATTATCACTGAAGATCCCCTTGTGTTACTAATGGGGGTACGGGGGTCCTTTCCCAGAAAATATTTTGATATGAGACCAGTAAAAGTAGGGTTTTTACTCATTTTGAGAACCTTTTTGGGTTCCCAAGTAGGGGGCACTGTCCAGAGTACCACCCCCTGGATCCGCACCTGACCGAGATGAGATATTTTTTACACCTAGTATTAATAAATACATGATGCCAGCTGCCAGCCTTTAAAAAAATACCCCATTTCGATTTCAAATCAGTAAATGTAAACTAGTTCTCGTTTTAAAAACTAATTGATAGTTTAAAAAAATGATATCTGCCACCTGACGAAACTTCCATCCGACCAATTCTTCATCGCACAAACGACAATTACTCTCCGAATCTTTTGTCTCCCCAACCCATAAATAACCCACTTTTATCTCAACTTCCAGTTCAATACTCATTAACATTTTCCTACAGAGCAGCAGTAAAAATTAATATTTCATCTCCTCACCCGAAATCTCCGCTGCGGTGCGATCGCTGGCTGCCAGAGGAGGAGGACACGTGACTGACGTCATCGCCGTCAGGCTCCGCCTTCGTAGCGTCATTATGCACGTCACAGGAGGCCGCCTCCCTTTCTTCGGCGATGTAGAGCTCCTGCTCGCAAATGTCATTCGCATAATACAAGTGTTCCTGAGCACTATCGATTCGGAAAAACTTTTCTCCACTGCAAGCTGTGGAAGCAGATGATAGAACTTAGTGTGGCTTATTATGTATCACATTTTCACGGGGAACTGGCATTAAGCCTTCATCATAACCACAGAGTATAGAGCTTAACCCGAGTATATGCGGAGTACGTGCTCGTGAAATCTGTGGGTCCGAAAGTCCTGCGGTCCGTCAGGGCACAGTTTACCACGGGTCCAGGTGTCTGGAGACTAGTTCCCTCCCCTTCAGATGCATGGCAAAATTGTGGAGGTGGCGATAGATAGTGGCAGCATCTATCATACATCATAAGGCAGAGGTCAGACTCCTGCCATTTATGGGTCTCACTTTCCCAGGAGCCGCACCCCCTTTGCCTTGAATCCTTATGGAGCTTGGGTATTCCAAGTGGTATACGACAACAACAACAACAACATAGAGCTTAACAGAGGATTCATCTCCATATAGATGCTAATGGCAACTTTTTTAACATGGGTTTTCCCATAGACACTTCGGGTACATCGGATCGCCTCCTTTAATAACACGTCATTCTTGCTAATTCTCTGTCATTCGCCCACTGAAGCTGTTACCCAAATCCAAATAGGAAGTGGAGGGAAAAAAGCAGCACCGATGAAATTAAAAGGCCGCTTGATAGAAGTTCCATATCCAATCAGGAATCACTTTCGCATTTCGCTTTCTCTGATTGGCTGCTAGTGAAATTAATTGTAATTTGCGAGCATGAATTAAATTTAGTACCTAAAGAGGAAAACTGCCGTTTCGAACCTCTGTTAGCTCTTTACTCTGGGGTTATAATGCAACCACTTTCTACAGGGTGTTTCAGATAAGAGTTTCATAACTTCTAGGCGGGTAGGACCAGGGTTGGCTGGATAGGCCCAAGGGGTTTTTTCCAAAAAAAAACATGTGAAAAAAACGTAATTTTGAAACCAATTTTTGGGTTTTTTCAAGAAAAATTAAGATTTTGGCAGTTTTAAATAGAAGAAAAACATTAAACGTAAAATAACATACCAAGAACTGCAGTTGAGATGTTTTTTCAAAATTTTAACCAGGTTTCAATATAATTAAGGGTTTTTTTTCCATATTAAATGTTTCTATTTTTAATTTAGGACGTTTACAGTTTAAACTGTATAAAAATTAAGAAGGATTTTTTTTAATTTCAGTGGTTTTTTTTGCGGAAAATCCTGTTTTAGATATTAAAAATTCTTGGAATAAAAGCTCGAATTTATTTGAATCACAATGATTATCAAAATTGTTATTGTTCATGCACAAAAACAATAATTTTATGAATGAATACACTAGCGGAAATAAAAATCCCAACACCAACAAGGAAAGGAGATATCCAAGTGAAATTTATGTCTATGATTGCACATAGTATCAACGTGAATTGATTAAAAAATCAGCCTTCCTGGATGTTAGGAGGCCGAGAAAACTAGGGAGGAGTGTTGTCTCCATAGGTGTCCATTACCGCTGTCACACGTCATGGTATTGAGTGACAGGGGCTCTAAATGACTTTTGTGGAATACGAGGACCATGTTGCCTCCTCAGGTAGTCCATATTCGTATGGTGCACCAGCGGACGCTGCATACCGGGCTAGGTGATTTTTCCTCATTGACCGGACTTGTTTGTGGGTGTTGGTTCTAGAGAACGGGAAAGACGGGATAAAAATGCAACCTAGGGGGTTAAGAAGAAAGCTTGGACATTGCATACAACATGTGGTTGTGCATGTTTCTCTTGAATTTTTTCCCCAGGACAGGTCTGAAGGTAAGGACGGTTTACCGGCGGCAAAACCTCAATGACGCAGCTCTGGTTGGAAAAAGTACTGGTGAATCATACCCAGGAGTTGCAGAAATGGAATCCAATGCATCCCCACTCCGTTACCCTGCATCACCACTTCGTGGAACGATTAGAAAATCATCTGCTGAACTCGCTCTCTCCATTGTTTCTTCAAACTCATACCCAACCGTCGTGGTGCTCCAAACCGAAGCAGGATTCTCTCATAAACACAATGTCATGAAATTGGGATTTTCATTTCCTTATTTCGTGCGATATTGGAAACAGAAAGGCCCATTTTCAGCCCCTTGTTTATAGGCAAAGATGTAAGAAGCTCTGCGGACAAAACGGACATTCCGCAGTACTGCAAACGATATCCATCCTACTGCCACGTGTCCTCAGTATGATCTACCGGTACTTTGGCCAACCAGAGCTGCTTCATTGAGGTTTTTTAGCCGGTTGTCCGTCCTTACCTTCAGACCTGTCCTGGGGACAAATTTTAAAAGAAAAATACACAAACACATGTTTCATGCAATGTCCAAGCTTTCTTCTTAACCCCCTATGTTGCATTTTTACCTTGGCCTATCTGTACGTAAGAACCAAAGCTCACAAAACATGTCAGGAGAAAGAGGAGAAATCACCTAGCCCGGTATGCAACGTCCGCTGGTGCACCATATGAATTTGGACTACCTGAGGAGGCAACATGGTCCTCCAATCCCTCAAAAGTCATTTAGATCCCCTTTCACTCAATACCATGACGTGTGACGGCAGTAATGGACACCTATGGAGACAACACTCCTCCCTGTTTTTCTCGGCTCCCTAATATCCAGGAAGGCTGATTTTTTAAGCTATTCACATTGAAACTATGTGCAATCATGGAAATAAATTTGACTTTGATATCTCCTTTCCTTCTTGGTGTTGGGATTTTTATTTCCGTTAGTGTATGTATGGTAAGTTTAACAATTTAAGGTAAGTTTAAGAATTTAAGGTAAGTTTAACAATTTAAGTTAAGTTTTTAAATAATTCACAGTAAATTTTTGAAAATCTATCTTAAAATTTAAAAAAGACTGTATAATGAATTTCAAGACAATTAACTTTCACCAAGAAATACTACATGGTTTAAAGAAACTAAAATAAGTTCTTTTTGTTTGTCTAGGACTTACAATCAAGGAACCACCAATCTGTTGTTTTCTGTGGAGGAGCCTCAGCTTTTCCACCTTCTTTTTCCTATACAATGAGTTGTGTTAGATATTTACAAACGGACTTACAAATTTGTTTAATAAAGCACTTAGATGCATATTAATAGCCATCAGCATCGGTGTTAACTTGCAGATAAAGAAAGAAAATTTAGTTTTTCGCTAACGCTGATGGGGGGAATCCTTCCTCACAGAGTACTAGAACAGAGTCCTTAGGCGCTGAAGGAAATCGAAAAGTTGGATGGATGTCGGGCTTTTTTGGCGCTGAGATCGCATCTACGTCACGGGAGGCGGAGAAAAAGCCTGATTGGGCGAGAAAACTTTTTTCCCTTCTCCTTCGAAAATAGCAGATTGAGTGACAGCCAACCAAAGGGGGGTTAGGTTACGAAAATGTACTGCCGATCTCTCTTTTAATCATGTACAGTTCCTCGTGGAACCCTCACATCCATCCAACTTTTTTTAGAAACAACTGTTAGGATTTTTCTGTGTCCTTTCTTTACCAAGAATTCAACAGCGACGCTGATTGGCTGTGGATATAGATGAAGCAGCTTTTTAAAGTTAATATAAACAATGCTATGTATTAAACAGAATTCGCAGTTAACTGTGCTAAATGAGGTTTTGTTAATTTTCTGCGGGGGCCAATGCATTGTTTTTGGTTAGAAATATTTTTAAAGGCTAATTGCTTCCAGTTAACTTCTCTGTAACCATTGAATACAACTGACGGGTAGCGGAAAGAAAAAAAATCATGAGTAACAAAAACTTGTTTCGAGTAATTTGGCTTTAAGATTTCAACTGGTATATTTAAATGCTTAACTAGGAAATAGCTACTTTGGTCATTAATGTTCCTTTTTAATACATTAAAAAACAAATAGTTTTCAAATAATTCTTTTGCTTTGAACACCTTACCTTCAATTCTAAAGAACTGAACTTAATGACCATATACCTTAATGTTTTCCTAAGCCAAAACCACGCAAACCCAGCCTTGAAATACAATGGTTAAGTAACCGTACTGTCTTTATTTTTTATTATTTTTAAATCGTAGAAAACATTATCCCATTTTTCACATTGGCCTAAATACACTGCTGTGCAAAAATTAAGGACGGATCTGTTTTTTCAACATAACACCTAGTAGAATTATTGTTCATCCATGAAAATCATACCAAAAGATGTTTATTGGGTGAGGATACAGGGCCCGGGAACAAATTTTCCCTATCCATATTTTAAGGGGGTAAATGGACCCTCCATATTGATAATGGAGTTTCATTACACATTTAGAGCAGTGACAGAAACGTCTATGTAAGAGGTATTTAACCGAGAAGTTTTTTGCAATGAATATGATTATTCCTGAACTCAATGCATATTTTTAAACGTTTGTGTTGCCTTTAAATGGTATTTTTTAGGTTTTATTGAGAGATATCGGTCTAATAATCATTTTTGACAAGTTTTAGCTTCTGGGTCATTTTTGGTAAGTGGTATCTTACCGTTAACCATGTTTTTAGAAGGTCTCACATATGCCTGATTGTGTTTAGGTCTGGGGACCTGAAAAGTAAATTTATTCTTTCAATATTGTTTCTAATCAAAAACTTTGAGATAGTCAAATTGTGATTTTCTGCAGCTTTTTCACTAATAAAGAGAAATCCTTGACCCAAAATGTCTTCTAAAAGAAGCAAATGGGCCATGAGAATACAGGTATGCAATTGCAGACATTAGGGAAAATCTCTTTCGAGTATAGGGGGTGTTGAAATGTCTGTAAGGATAGTACAGACTTAGAGGAGAAATTCGATGTCTTTAAACTTCATTTTAAAGATAATGGAGATATTTTTACAAACATATCTTTCTTTTCAGACATGATAAAGTCCATAAACACTAAAAATTATTCTTTTTTTTAACTTTAATAACAGAGATGTCATTTCTGTGAAGCTATGCAATTCTTTATGCCGTTTCAACACCCTTTAGACAGCACAGAAGTTTTCACTGATATCTGCAATTGCGTACCTGTGTTCTCATGTTCCTTTTATATCTTTTAGAAGACCTCTCGGATCAAATATTTCTCTTTATTAATTAAGAAGCTGCTGAAAATCACAATTTCACTTTCTCAAAGTTGTTCATAAGTAGCGCTATTGAAAGAATAAAGCTACTTTTCAGGTCCCCAGACCCAAACTCAGTTAGGCACATGTGAGACCTACTAAAAACATGGTTAACGTTAAGATACAACTTACCAAAAATGACCCAGAAGCTAAAACTTACCAAAAATGATGATTAGACCAATATCTCTCAATAAAACCTAAAAAATACTATTTAAAGGCAGCACAAACATTTAAAAATATGCATTGAGTTCAGGAATAATCATATTCATTTTAAAAAACTTAAATTTCTCGGTTAAATACCTCTTACATAGACGTTTCTGAGACTGCTACAAATGTGTAATGGAACTCCATTATCAATGGAGGGTCCATTTACCCCCTTAAAATATGGATAGGGAAAATTTGTTCTCGGGCCCTGTATTCTCACCCAATAAACATCTTTTGGTATGATTTTCATGAATGAACAATAATTCTACTACGTGTTACGTTGAAAAAACAGTTCCGTCCTTAATTTTTGCACAGCAGTGTAGAACACTAGTACGTTCGTATGAATTTTAGTTTCGTGGTTCTCTTAATGTACTCTTTTGCACACTCTTAAAACGATTGTATCAAAATGGAGTAAAAAGTACTCAAAAATGAAACATCGTGAGCTCATTTTTGAGTTCAAGCTCAAGATGTTTCATTTTTGAGTAAGCACATTTTCAGAAATGAGTATATTCATGTATTCAAATTTGAGTACTTATTGAATCGGAGCCTTTTTGAGTACTTTTTACTCAATTTTGATACAATCGTTTTAACAGTGCAGTGTTCTTCATAAATAGGAAATGACAATACCTCCATACCACAAAATTCTCCAACTATATATCACAAAAACATACACTTTTAGATTTACGGCATCGATACAAACATCTCTTCTCAATAAATATCCCCAACCAAACCCCCTATTAAATAATGAAGATGGACGGAGCCGACGGAGCGGAACACGGAGAAGATACGGGTCTTTGAACCTTACGACCGACCTCATCCCCATTTGCAAAGCGGGATCACAACAACGTTTCGATAAAAACGAGCTATACGACATTTATGACAGCAGATTGGGCGACAGTCGTCTGAGACACGAGGATCTTCGGGAAGCGATTGGGATCCTTCGGTCAATCGCTGGCCGATCACTTCCGCTTTCGTCGGGGTTTTTTAATAATGGATCATAATATGGAAATGAGGACGGTTTTATGAGACGAGAAGCGTCGAAGAAGTCTTTGGATTTTGGTACTATGTCACTTTCTGTGACGGTTTGATCGGGTTTTTGATTTTTTGATTTTTGACAGCAGAAAATTACTACAATGGGCAATACGGCAATACTAGCGGTTTTTTTAAACAGAAAAATGCATTTTTGGCGTGAAAGAAATATATTTGTTACGGGCAATGTGATAAATCGGGCATTATTAGGGGAGGAGGGCAATCTTCTAATCCGCTTCCATTCTGGGCATTATTAATAATGCCCAATTAATCACTTTGCCCGTAACATATATACATTCCAAAAATCGGCATGAAAAGTTTTTTTTTTAATTTTTTAATTTCATATAAGTATTAGAATAAAAATCGACAACCATTTTGCACTTGTTTTAGGATTGAATGACGTCAGATTTGTTTCGGCCTTACAATAAATAGAAAAATTTTTTTTTTTTAAAAATTGACTTTTTACCCTGTCAATTGAGGCACTTGCAGCAAAAATAAGCTAACTCCATGAAGTCAGCATGCTTATGCTGCAAGTAAATCAATTTTTTAAGAAACGTTTCTGAAAAATGTGATAGGCTATTTTTTTATGATATGAAAACTCATCACTTGTAAAACAAAATGATGTAGTGTCTAATAGTAAGTGTTTATAATGTTAAAGTAATTTAAATGAGTTACATAATAATGACTGTATAAACTTATGAATAATTAATATGCTTTAAATTTTAAGAAAAACTATTACTTATAGCTATCAATCCATTGAGAGAACTAGATAATTTAAAAAACTAGTTCTTCACAATTTTTTAATTCGTCAATTTGAAAAAATTCTTATTTGATACCTAAAAAAGTACTCACTACTTTATTATTCGTCATAATGTGAAAGAAATCTATTTGCTTATCAGTGGTTTAAATAAAGCAATTTTAGCTGAGTATTTGATACAAGAAAGGTCTAAATAATTCGTTTTAACATAATAATGAAAACCAACCTGATCTTCTGCACTTTTCTTATCCCTCTCGCGGAGTAACTCATTTATTTGTGGTCGGATTTCAGATAAATCCGTGTTGTAACTTATGCTGACATTTCCCAAAACAGTGGCTGGAAAATAAATCTGCGTTGAATAAATTTTTGCTTTATTTTATGCTAATACAAGACCAGGTTATACATTTATTCCTGTTTGAATGCAATTCAAATCCAATTTGACTAAACCGGAATAGTCACCGTATGTTACTGAATATAAACAAGGACATGTATTCGTATCATCACACAAAAATAAACTGTGGCGTATTTTTAAATCTTACATCGTTCTATCATTATATTAATACATGTTTAGAAATTAGACTTTACTTCTATTGTCAACGCTTTTTAAAATTCTTTGTCAGTAACTGCTAAATAAACAAAAACAGCAAAAACCGATTAGGAGCGCAATTATCTGTTTTTATCTTGGGAAAAAGATAATTTCATATTGTTTTCCTTCCGTTTTTAATTGAGTTACTTTTTTTTAGTTTACTTAGAAGTATAAAAGCAATTTGCTCTGCGAATGAAGTTACAGTAATTACTTTCAAAATGATGAGAAATTACCTTCAGTCTCAAGGTTGCTTTTCCGGTGATGCTCGCTTTCGTATTTCGAAAGAGGGAGAAGTTTTAAAGGAAGACTGATTTTCTCGACATTTTCTCTGCAATTAAAAGGGTTGTGAGTTTTTGATGAAGAATTATTAAATATGTTTTACTTCAAGGAAACATAAAAATTAATTGTGTTAAACAGTTTGTGAAATACTTGCATTTGAGTAATTATATTCAATTAATTTTATTTAAGAGTCAAAATAAAAATCTATATATTTATCTGAATCCTACATTGATGAGATTCTTTTTAAATGCAATAAAGGTTCCAATAATCTCATAACCGGGTCACCTTTTGATTTTTTGGGATTAACATATAGGCTCACCATTTCTTAACGTATGGGATATATTTGACAACTTTTCTCGCATTTGCCAAAATGGAACTATCTATCCCATAAGGCCATATAAAGAGCATGAAATTTTGGGAGAAGGAAAAGACTTAATGCCCTTTGCCACCTTAACACCATCGCGTCTCCTTCTCACATCCTAGAATATATTGGTGCCTCATTGGGGCAACTGATCACAATGGAAGAGAGAATTTGAACTGCTTATGCGAAATGATCTATTGGACTTGGTTTAGGAGTGTCTAAACTAATGGGATAAGTAACAACAACACTTTTCCCGATAGGGTCGCCCCATACCCTACCTATAACATACCATACGTATCGTATATATTAGATTTAGTGCTTTGCCAGAAGTTGTTATTGACATCTATCTCTTTAATTATTTATGTATCGTTGTTATACTGTAATCCAGTCAGCCTTGCTTAAACAGTCAAAAACAGGTTGAGTAAATTTTTAAGTAAATCAGTTTATATCGCTTGTCAGGGATTCGATAACAATATCATCCTCTCCTATAATGTCATTTTCCAAAACTTTTTATTCCCTTTGAAAAGACAGGATGTTCGTTGAAACTAGACAGTGAGGTTTTTTATTGATGTGTGAACAACGAAAAAACTTACTTTTTCGTTGACGCTCCATGTTTCTGATTGGCATGAAAGAAAGATAGGTTGTATTAGAGATCACTATCCACAATGGGTTTCTAGAAACAAATGTTGGTAAGTTAGTGTAGCTGTATAGTTAGTTATCTTCAAGTTAAAGAAACACTGACTTTTTTATAAACACTTGAGAAAAAAAGCCTCTTTTCTAAGGGTTCTTTTTAAAATTAAACTCTTAGATAGGAGCAGAAGATTAAAGCGTAATTATGTTCTTAAGAGAGAATTAACGTAGACATGAGTAGATAAGGGCGTTGCAGAAGCTTAACATTGTTGGAGAAAGAGTTAATTGATTTCCTCGAAAATGTTTTCAAAGCACGTTAAAAATAAATTCTTTAATACCTCTCCCTCTATTCTCTGCTCCAATTCCAGTCCTGTCTTAACGTTACCTTATTACATTATAAACAATTTATCATAAAAAGTATGGTTTGAAAAAGTATTTTTAATTACATATTCATTGTCTTACTTATGTTTTTTTTATAAATATTTCTTTCAAATCAAAGAATAAGGTATTTATAAACGCATAAGTTTCTCTCTGTTTTCAACGTACTTAAAGGAAATAAGACATTCTTTCGAAATGGTAGCTTTTATATTTTCTTCCTGTCTTTGAATAAAAAGTTATTTTTTAGTAAAAATTTGAATATAAATCCCTATTTACAATTGTGGCTGGCGAGCCCACTCAAATAGTTCGATATTTCAATTGGAGCACAAATACCGACTGAAAAAATATGAATCCGGAGTATACATTTAAATTGTAGGATCGGGGTATCTCGCCGTGGTTCGAATCTGCCACACCGTCACAAAGAAAAAGTTTTTTCGAAAATACCCGTACAGGGGAATAAAATTAATTTTCTTTATATTTTTGCAGAAACATTTTTTACATCGTTTCATAGAAAATAGTTTGTTAATTTCACGATATCAACTTAAACAATCTCAAAAACAATATTATTCAATTATTTAATCGATGTCAACGACTTTGATTCAAGAATAATACATAAAACATTTTCCAACTTTTTATTATGTAAGGTTATTTTACAAATAAAAGTCAAGCTCCTTTGAAAATTGTAAGCTTATTTTATTAGGAAGTTAAATTTATACCCCAATGATTCGTTATGTGGTTCTTCACCGGGTTTTCTCTTTTATTCAGTGTTTCTTAGAGAAAACAATAGCTTTTAATCATCTGTTAAAAAAATCCCGTAAATTTACGGTTTTATACTGGCAGCTGGGTTTCCGAAACCACAACGGTTTTTTTAACATTTTCTTCCACTTTTTGTACAAAAAACCAATGTATCTACGATTATATACTTTGTAATTTTTACGGTTTTACACAACCAACCCCCCAGCTGCCAGTTTAAAACCGTAAATATCACTGAATATTTTTAACAGTGTGGGTTTCCCTCGGGGGAGCCTGTAACCCCTAGAGGGCGCGTCCCCAGCCGGCGGATAGGGGAACGCCTCCACTGGTTCTCCAGTGGGTGGTAGAAGGGAAATAAAATACCTTCCGCGGACCAACAGGCAGAAGTCCAACCTCCTAGGAGGCTCTGGCAACCCCCCCTTCCATGAATTGTGCAATATCGATCTCTAGTCTTAATGCTACCGCGTCCGGGGCAGCCGACGCGACGGGACCTGCAGTCCGGGGCCTCGTCGAGAAATCAGTTACGAGGACAGTGAACTTCCTACAGCTTAACATTAACGGCACTCAGAGAAAAGTGGCCGAACTCTCCGATATTCTGATATCGAACAATGTCCATGTAGCATGCCTACAGGAAACCAAACTAAATCCAAAATTGTGCCTCAAAATTAAAGGTTACACTACCATAAGGAAAGACAGACAAACTGGTAGTGGAGGAGGACTTGCTTTCCTCATCAAGACACCAGAGATGAAGTACATCGAAGTGACCTCTGCCTACCCTACTAACAGCGGCACGGAGGCTCAGGCAGTCAATATTCTTCTCCCAAACCACACTATCACCGTGGTAAACGCTTATCATCCAGACTCCTCACCAATCGATACTGACCTGCTGCATGACCTTGCCTCGTCGAGAGCAGAGACGAAAATTATACTGGGAGACCTTAATGCAAAAAGCCCCTCTTGGGGAAGTAGACAGCTTGATTCGAAAGGTAACCAGGTTGAAGACCTTGTCGACGATCTAAACTTAACCATTCTTAACACAGGAGAAAATACCTACGTTTCTAGAACAAATGGCACGGCGTCTGCCCTTGATATCACTGCCATCAGTCACCCATCAGCTGGAAAAACACACTGGAAAGTTCTTGATTCTGCCATCAGCGATCACTATCCAATTATTACGACTTTCTCAGTGAGCCAAGAGCCTTACCAGCAATCAAAGCGCTCTTGGAATTTTCGCAAAGCAAACTGGTTGGGTTTTACCCAGGAACTGGAGAGCCTTTGCTCTGAATCTACAAATAATGGCGATCTAGACGAACTCCTCTCCCTCTTCACCAGCCGGATTCATGAAGCAGCGAGGCACCATATTCCCAGAGGAAAAAGAAGGAACGATTGGATTCCGTTCTGGAGGGATAATAACATCGAGGAACTCATTCATGAGAGAGACCAACTTTGTAAAGAGCTGCAAAAGAACAACTGTGAGCAGTTAAAGCGTAAGCTCATTGAGGCAGGTCACAAAGTGGAAGAGGCCATCTCTGTCAGCAAACAAGAAAAATGGAGCGAACTTTGTGCAAGGCTTGACCCGAGAAAAGAAACTTCCCAGTATTGGAACTTGATCAAGGCCCTTAACAACTCCGATAGCACACCACAGGACAGTCTAAAATCAAATGTCATCTCTACCAATGGTTCAAATGCTAGAACAAACAAAGAAACAGCAAACCGGCTGGCAGAGCACTACGAAGTCTCAAGCAAACTAAAATTCTCTGCAGAAGACAGGTCAGTCTACAAAAAGTATAAAGCAATCATTAAAAGTAACAGGAGGAACTCTGAAAATGGTCTTTTCACATCAGATTTTACCGTAGCGGAACTCGATTCCGCGATCAATTGTCTTGATCCAAAAAAGTCTCCTGGACCTGATCTCGTCTTCGGTCAAATGATAATACACTTTGGGGAAAATGCAAAAAGACACTTGCTGAACATTTTCAACACCTCATGGCGCTCAGGCAGGCTTCCCAAGATCTGGAAGATCTCTGTCATAACTCCCATCCTCAAGCCAGGAAAAGACGCTGCCAACTGCAAAAATTATCGACCCATCTCGCTAACCTGCATCCTCTGCAAGCTCATGGAGCGTATCATACACTCTAGATTGATGCAATGGATTATACAGAACAAGGTTTTGCATAGTTACCAAACCGCATACAGAGCCAAGCACAGTACCGTTGACCAGCTGTTTTATCTCTGCCAGTCCGTGATCGACGGTTTTCAGGAAAAGCCACATAAGAAAACAACCTTAGTTCTCCTAGATCTTTCCGCTGCTTTTGACAGAGTATGGAGACAAAAACTAATCAACATCATTTATGCTACAGGCATATCATCAAACGCTCTGATCTGGATAAACGATTTCCTAAGAAAGAGAAGCTTTAAAGTCAGGGTAAACGGGACATTCTCAAACACTCATCATACGAAGGCAGGCGTTCCCCAGGGCTCCGTTCTTAGCCCACTTCTTTTCCTCCTGTACATGAACACGATGGACCACCATTTAAGTAGAGACGTCAGGGTGGCGTGTTATGCCGATGATATTGCAGTGTGGCATACGCATGAAAACTTGGAAACTTCCCAAACAGCTCTAAATGCCTGCATGAAAGGCATAGAAACATGGTCAAAAGAGCTAAAGCTCACTATCAATCCAGAAAAAACCAACTTTTGTATATTCTCAACTGACAGGAAGAGTAGAGGCTCTTTCCACCCTATCATCAAGCTCTTCGGCTCGGAAATTAATCGAACTTCTAACCCAAAGTACCTAGGTCTCACTCTTGATGCAGAGTTGAGATTCTCGCAACACCTCCATCACATCTCAAATAAAGCACTAAAAAAGCTAAACATCCTTAAGAGACTTTGCGGCGCTTCCTGGGGATCAAATCCAAGAACCCTTCTAAATACATATACCTCCATCGTCAGGCCCATTCTCGAGTATGCTGCCCCCTTTTGGGCACCAGCCAGGCCTACCGCAAAAGAAAAGATCGACTCTATCCAGTACAGAGCCTCGAAAATAATTACCGGAGCTGTCTCATCAACAAACAATATTAAAGCTGAAAGGGAATGTGGACTCACTCCTCTGGAAAGCAGAAGGAAACTATCTATAATAAAATTCACGAATAACATACGAAGCCTACCTGAAAACCACATTTCCAGCAGAACTTTCAAAGCTTGGAACCAAAAATCTAGGCTTAAAAGATCCTCGACTTTGCAACTAGACCAGGAAATAAGAAAAGACATCAACTTCCAGCATGAGTCACTTGAAATTCCAAAGGAACCTTCACACACTTTACATCTGCACCCGCAGACAATGGTAAATCTAAACCTCCTACGACCCTGCACCAAAAAAGAACCTACCTCGGCAGTCAAAGAAAAAGGCGACCATACCATCAATGTACTAACCACCCAAATTCAAAACTTGGTAATCGCCTACACAGACGGATCCTCCGACTCAAGTCTTGATAGAGGTGGAGCGGGAGTGTTCCTGCAGGGTCTAAACGAAGAACAAGAGAGTCACAAAATTCCAGTAGGGAAAATCGCCTCCAACTACACTTGCGAACTCATTGCCATCAAGAGCGCGTTGGAGATTTTCCTCTCTAAGGGCATTAACAGTTCCAGCGGCATTATCATTCTCTCTGATTCAAGATCCGCGCTGCAGGCCATTCAGAAGGGCAAATGCCATATAAGCCATGAAATAATCCAATCCATTAACAAAGTCATCGCAGCCAAGTTATCGTGCACATTACAATGGATACCAGCTCATGTTAATATCATTGGCAATGAGAAAGCCGATGAGCTTGCCAAGGAAGCCAGAGCTTGTCCCCAGACATCGAACCTTACAACTATCATAGACGCCAATGCTGTTGCCAGCCGAAGACTTACCAACAATAATTCCAAACACTCCATCCCAGCTCTAAATTGTAATCGTACAATATCATCTATAATAATCAGACTACGAACAAAACACATAAAGGGTATGAAAATATCAACTGACGGCCAGAGAAACTACACAAGCCCCTGCCCAAACTGTCCTAATACTCAACTATCTCCTCAGCATATCTTCGGCTGCCCAGCAATTCAGGCCAGACTACTCAAGATCGGCCTTGAAGACCCAGAAGTTTTAGTATATTCTGAAAAGGCTGTAGAGGTCGCCGAGGCAGTCTTCGACTGCTTCGGTGCGATTTAGATTGCACATCATGGACACGACAACAACAACAACAACAGTGTGGGTAGATAGTGAAAGTTTTAAACTTAAATGAAAGATCTCATTATGTTATTTATTATGTTTCCTCAGTGATTACTTGCGTCCACATCCTGCCCCACAATACATAAATTTAGCTATAACACCTCATTTCAAGATTAAAATTTCCTTTAATCATTTTTGTTCAGTTAAAGAAACTATATTACATTATTGGCCCCAGTTTAACGGGTATACGTTTACATTCGTCGACTACTCCAACAATGATGACCATTCCTTACTTTCGTCTTGGCTATCATGTTGACGGTGTTTAAAAGCTCGATGTTGATCACAGAAGGCGAAAGACGGCAGGGTTCTCCGTCTACTTGTACGGGAATGGTGCAAGAGGTGACAAGTCTCGCTTTCTTACATTGGGCGATGGGGGACCCGTGCCCACCAGCCTGCAGCAAAGGCTGTAGAACGAAAACAAAATTCACGTTATTGGATTGGTTTGGTTATTGTTTTGTGGCGCAAGAATCTTCACGTTATTGGAATAGATAAAGAAAGCAATAAAGAAAACGGGTAATAAAGAAGTTGCATGTGTCAGATTTTCATAAACATTCAAGTGTTCCGCATGGCTTTTTGTATGGTAAAATGGAGTATCTAGACAATATTTTTTTAAAAAAATGTACGAGTAATTAAATATTTTAATTTAAAAGTCGAGAAAAAACACGTGACTGAAAACGCTTAAGTGAAAACACCGTACGATGACGTCAACAATCATACCATCAACTACGCTGCTTTCCAACAATGGTCACCGTACTATGACGTCACATCCCAAACTCTTAGCGTTTTCGCGCGCTTTGAAAAAGGGGATTTTTGTTCATTTTTTTGCTATCAAAAATTTCTCGATTGCCCTCAAATTTGGGGTATTATTTGCTTATTTTTGCATGAACAATCTATTAAAAATATAAAAAAATCATGCAACTTCCTCATTGCAATAACTACCTTAAAAAATTTTAAAAATATATATACTCCAATACTAATTTCAAAATTTTTGGAAAGACGCCTGATTTAAAACGTCTTGGGAATATTCAATCCATTTGGTTTGTGAACAAAATGTTTTAAATTCAAGAATTTTTTACCAGACTGCAACGTTATTTGGTCCTGGCTGAACCAAACAAAGAAAGTATAGTTCTCATCGCGGTGTCTAAGTTTTGAATAAATTAAGAACTTCAATTTAGAAACATGCTTGTTAAATCCATGTTTAAAAAGCTTCTTTGTATCACAATTTGTGTAAAGAAACTTCTCCTAGCAACCCAACAGGCCTTCAATTTACTCAGTTTTTCCTTCCGCGTAGTGACGTCATAGGGACAAGAAACATTGCAGTCTAGTATAAAATGTTGGGACTTCTTAAGGCATATTTTTATGAATTAAAAATTTACAAACAATAAGTACATTTTACAGTGGATGCAGTTCTGGGAAAATAGAAAAACAGCTAATAAAAACCCAAAGCATTTCAGTTTGACATTAAAAAGGATTTTCTTGAACCCAATTACTAAGTTGCAAAAAAATTCAACTCCAGCTTCACTTCACTTTTTAAGTTAACAAATTTCAAAGGAAGTAGATTATTTTCCCTCTCTTAATTTTTGCGAAAGAATGAAGCAAAATTTATCAAACAAGACTAATAAAAACTAAGTGTTCTCATTCTACTTTAAAAGCGCTTCCCACTCGAAAAGTATTTCCAAACCAAAAATGCTGAATTTAATTTAAACCACCGAAATAATAATAAAAATACACTTTTATTGATCCTCAAAGTCTTAAAAAGGAAAAATGCGTTCTCAAGTTTTTTTTTAAGTTAAAAACAACTTCAATTTTACAAAAATTGCCACGCACAAAATGAATAGATCATTTATTTCCCTTCACATATCTATACGATTGCGTGACTTTAGCGCACATTTTCTTTGCTAGAAATCGATGGTTTCTATTTATGACCACAAAAGCATTCTTAAAATTGACAGTTGTGTCAATGTGTGCTTTACGTAACGTTCTCTTTTATCTTTTGATGAAGAAAATCGAGTTCTTCAAATACACTGAAAAATAGAACACTGACCATTACAGTAATAAAGGTTTCCCTCTGTTATCCGAGAAATATATCTTTTCGGTTTGTGTTTCATTGTAACAATTCATTTGCTACAATAAGCTACGTGGAAACTACCGTTTTTATGACTTTATCGCTACTACAGCATAATAAGTTTAATACACAAGGTTTTTACCTTTGTAAAAAGTTAGTGAATTAATAGCCTTTCAAGTGTTTTGTAACTGAAACATTATTTGATATTAAGAGTTAATACATCGTTACTTGGAATTGTTCCTTTAATTAATCCTAATTCAAATGTAAAAATTTAAACGAATTCTTCTTTTATATATATTTTCTATATGATAAAATTTATTTACATCGAATTTTACTTTGAATTCTTTTCCAACTTACCAACTGATAAGTAGTTAAACCAATAACTTCGATCATTTTGTCATCTGTTCTTGGAGTTTGAAATTGACTGAATCCAGATGTACCCCAAGGTTTTGTTCCTCCGCCATAACTGAAACATCAATTTAAAAGAAATAATGTTGTCATGATAACTGTAACATCTTATCTAGAATGTGATTGCTTATAGCCCACAAAATTACAACTATTAGTATATACAATATAAAATAAATATTCGATAACAAAAATGTAAATATCTGAAATGTAAAAAGATTATTCATTAAATATTCAATAAAAAACTTGATTGATTCATTATGCAATGTGATTTAAAACTAATGGGCAAAAGTTATAGAGGGTGTAGATTACCGAAATGCAATTCAACTGCTCGGGGCCTGTGCAGTAGGGTGGGCCGAAAAAAACTTTTTATTTTATTTTGAAACGCTATACCGCGGAAAACTTGCCTCTGGGGTAGAGAAGTAAAATGCAACAAAAATTTTTTAAATCGGTTAAAAATTGGAATAGCGCATTGCACCTAAAGTTTGAAAAAAATAAGCTATTTCATTACTTTTCAAGAAAATCAAATTAAATCAAATAACTTTTATAAAAAGTATCTAAAGGCATATAATAGAATAAAAATGTGGAGAAAACATATTTAATTGAAAAAATGTGTTATTTTACAATTAATTGGTAGTATAATAACATCTAAAAATACAAGTTTTTACCAGAAATCCACATATTTCGTATGAAACAAAAAAATATGAAAAACAATTTTCCATTGCTATACAACCTTTCTAGCTATCACTCAGTAACCCCCTTAACAGTTAAAACATTTTTTACAGTTCGCTTCGCGATCGGAGCTCGCTCGTTGCACAACAAACCGCATCACTATTTCTCGCCGAAATAAAAACGTATTTTATATTTTGAAACGTTATACCACGGAAAACTTGCCTCTTGAATACAGAAGTAGAATGCAACAAAAATTTTTTAAATCGGTTAAAAATTGCCTTAGTACATTGGTCCTAAAATTTGAAAAAATATGATCTTTTCATAACTCTTAAAAAATCAAATTAAATCAAATAATTTCTATAAAAAGTATCCAAAGGCATAAATTAGAAGAAAAATGTTAAGAAAAAATATGTATAATGGAAAGAAAGATCTTATTTTACGATATAAGGTTGTACTATAAGGTTTCACTTGGCATTTCGCCTTTTTTCTTCAAAAATTGCATTTTTCGATTGAACTAAAAAGTTATTATTCCTGATGGTGCATAGTTTGATTTGTAATAAAATGTAGTCCTTTGCTGGTTATTAACTTCTTTTGGTATTTTGAAAAAAGAATTGATTGAAAAATTTGGCATTGAAGATCTTGAAAGATTAATAGAGTTCGTATAAGCCCATCTTCTGGCATTCATACCTATGACTTTTCGTGATGCCCTCTGTGTTATTAATTTTACACAACGTTCAACTGTTTGTGTGTGACATGGGAATCTGTTAAAGTTCCAGTCATTATCATAGACTATATCTCTTGATCGGTGAATCTTCGGAGTATAGTTGGGGAGAAAGAGAAGCAATATTTCAGCTAATCTATGTATAGGCTACGTATGTTCTATATATGGTCAATATGGTCTGTAGCTTGGAAATTAAAAGTGGGGGTATGGAAACTTCTAACTGACTTTCTTTTAGAAGCTGAGTTTCTAGCCTTAATTGTTCTTCTAAACCAAACTCCCTCATATATGATCCCTTTTATCTATGATCATGCCCAAAAGGAAGATTTCAGAATGAGCAAAAAAGGCATTTTGTTTAATCATTGGATCAATGATTTCTAATAACTTTTCTGGCAAAAATCTGGATGTTTCTATCACTTTAAACACGTGTCCAGGTCAATTTTAGAACCATTTACTTTTCTAAATAAAGAATCATACAGACAAATTAATTTGATTTTAATATAAAAGATACTAAAATCTTATGTTCACCTGTTGGATTATCAGTACCAAAATACAGTTTATGTAATAGTACTGATAAATAATCCAACAGAGGAACATAAGATTCTTTCAAACTACCAAAAGAAGTTAATAACAAGTAAAGGACTACATTTTGTTACAAATCAAACTATGCAACATCAGGAAAAATAAATTTTTAATTCAATCGAAAAATGCGATTTTTGAAGAAAAAAAGGCGAAATGACTAGTGTAACCTTATAGTGCAACCTTATATTAAAACACCATCTTTCTTTCCATTAAATATATTTTTCTTAACATTTTTCTTCTAATTTATGCCTTTAAATACTTTTTAAAGAAGTTTTTGATATAATTTGAATTTTTAAGAGTTATGAAAAGAGCATATTTTTTCAAATTTTAGGACCAATGTACTAAGGCAATTTTCAACCGATTTTAAAATTTTTTGTTGCATTTTACTTCTCTACTTAAGAGGCAAGATTTCCGTGGTATAGCGTTTCAAATTATAAAATAAGTTTTTATTTCGGCGAGAGATAGTGATGCGGTTTGTTGTACAACGAGCGAGCTCCGATCGCGAAGCGAACTGTAAAAAATGTTTTAACTGTTAAGGGGATTACTGAGTGATAGCTTGAAAGGTAGTATAGTAATGAAAATTTGTTTTTCATAACTTTTTTCTTTCATACGAATTATATGGATTTCTGCTAAAAACGTGTATTTTTAGATGTTATTATACTACAAATTAATTGTAAAATACCACATTTTTTCAATTAAATATGTTTTCTCCACATTTTTATTCTATTATATGCCTTTACATACTTTTTATAAAAGTTATTTTATTTAATTTGATTTTTTTGAAAAGTAATGAAATAGCCTATTTTTTTCAAACTTTAGGTGCAATGCGCTATTGCAATTTTTAACCGATTTAAAAAAATGTTGTTGCATTTTACTTCTCTACCCCAGAGGCAAGTTTTCCGCGGTATAGCGTTTCAAAATAAAATAAAAAGTTTTTTTCGGCCCACCCTACTGTGCAGTATAGTAGTGATATAATGAATTTATTCAGAAGAATCTACATGGCATCAGGGTAAATGAATACTTTATCCACTGAGCCCCATTTGTAATGTGTGAGCGGTTTAGCCAACACCAACTATCATGGTTTAACTTACATAAAAACTGTAAGGTTTTTGTCTGTAATGGGTCTTATGTGACAATGGTAAATACCATAATTTACTATACTTCACAGCAACGTTTCTTGAACCCAGTACGTCACTACACGGAAGGAGAAAGTGAGTAAACACAAATCCTGTTGGGTTGATAGGAGGAATTTAGACACGCGAATTGTGATAAGAAGACACTATTTATACATGGGTTTAACGAAGTAATCCTATTTTAAAATTGACGTTCTTTGTTTCACTCGAAATTCAAACACCGCGATGGGAACTACTTTGTTTGTTAGTGACATAGTAGGTTCAACTTAAGTTGCTGTCTAGTATAAATATGCTTGTTGTATTTTACTATTAATCAATTTGACAACTATTTTCAAAATTTCTTATGTCAGACATTTACATCCAAACACCTTGAAAACTACTTTTTATCCCAAACAAACCTTTTAGTGCCATATTCTATCTGATAGTATCATTATACAGTTGATCATATACCAGACATTTCATATCAAGATTCAGGTAAACCCTGTAAAAATGAAAACCCCTTTCTTTCTTTGAAACTAAAAAATACTACCTCCAGTCTCGGATATACCTATTTGCATTCTTAACTAAAATCCCTCCATCTTAGGAACCTACCTAATACCTCCCGCAAAAGTAACTGGGATTACGTCCCACTGGGAATAGCAAAGTACTACATTATTCACTGAAAACGGACAAGCAAGAAATTTATCCTCTTCCCCGGCGCTATTTCAAAGGGAACACGTTCCTCAATTCTCTCTCTCGCTCTGTCCTTAATTTATCTCCGTTGTCTGTCTCTTTCGGGTTATTACAGCACATCGGGGAAATCAAGCCCTGGTAGTTTACAGTTAGTTCCAAGGTATTATTGGGAAAAGTTAACCGAGTTAGAGGCAGTGGACGTGTCCTGAATGAGTGGCAACACACCCTTGGAAAATGAGACAACAAATGCCTGTGTTTTGTGGCTGGAGAAAACACGGAGATGGTGATGATGATTCTTTGTGGGGTTTTCGGAAAAGAGACAGGGGGATTTATCGCTTATCTTGGGGAAATTTGAAGTTAAAGGATGTAAAGAATATGTGTTTTTATTGAAAAACAGTTCTGCATTGTGGATACTTGATGTTTTTTATCATATCTGAGTTAAGGTATGCAGCAGATGTGGTTGTTTAAATAAGGAAAACTAGCGGTTTTGTCCTAGGTTTATTTTTATTTTTAATTGTACACTGATGAAAAAATTCAACCTTTCACCACAAATTGGATAAAGGATGAACTGTTCAAGGGAACCTTGGTACATGGCTCAACTTGGGACACTCCACTTTTCAGACATAATTTTACAGTTATAAACTCGTACTTGTATGTACTTATGAATGTCGTTACAATCTACGTTTCAACGCGTTTTGGAATCCTAGGTGCTTCTGGATAATTATTTACTCTAGTTTTCTGGTTTTTCGTGGTGCAAAGTTACAATTATGTGTAGTTTCAAAGGTATTTTTTAATAAAAGAAGTATATTTATGTAATGAGGAAGTTGCATGATTTTTTTTTATTATTTTAATCGATTCTTCTTGCAAAAATAAGCAACTACCCAAAATTTGAGGCCGATCGAGAAATTTTGTGATTGCAAAAAAAATTAACAAAAATTCCCTTTTTAAAAGCGCGCGAAAACGCCAAGAGTTTAGATGTGACGTCATCTTACAATAGGCATTGTTGAAAAGCAATGGAGTTGATGGTATTATTGTTGACGTCATCCTACAGTTTAAACAATAAACGTTTTCAGTAACGTGTTTTTTTCTCGACTTTTAAATTAAAATATTTAATTACCTGTGCATTTTTTTTGAAAAACTGACTAGATATTTCATTTTACCATACAAAAAACCATACGGAACGCTTGTTTGTTTTTGAAAATCTGACACATTCAACTTCCTTATTAAGAGATTATTATACAATACATGTATGCTCTGAAATTTTGGTAAGGAACATTTTTTTTGCTAATACTTAGAGATTAATTAGGTGGCTCACCGGTGGGGCACCTTGGAACATTAAAATAGGTTTTTAAATTTGTTATTATGAATTAAAAAAATAGATAATTAGCTGGAAAATTTTTATTCGATGTGCAACGGACTATATTTAATATATTGGCTGTGTTTGAATTAATATCATTGAATAAAAATTTGAAAAATAATTTAATAAAAAGTGTCCCGTCCCCACTCTCCCCTATAGGTTTTTTAAGAATTATTTGTGTGCATTTTGTTGGCTAAATAGCCAGAGTCAGTTAGATGTTTATTAATTTTCTCAACCGTCTGTGCACCAAGAGAAATTGAGATTGTGATAGATGGAAAGAGAGTTAAATAGAGAGAAACTAAGAAAGGAATAGTGTAAGAAAAAACAAAGAAAATGATTGTACGAAGGGAAATGAAATAAACTCAAATATTTTCAAGAGAAGAAATGTTTAATCCTTATCTTGTAAACTGCATGTACAGTAGAACTCCAATTATTATCCGAATCAATTGGGTCCGGACCCCATTCGGATAATCAAAAATTCGAATAATCGGATTTTTCACGAAAAAGGGTCTATAGCATAGGTGTCTAAACTATGACAGTTTGAGGGCCACATTGCAAGGAAAAAAAAATTGCTGGGCCGCACATACTATATTTTTTCAACAAATTGAAATAAAAATTTACTCTATGTAGTTTTATTAAAGTAAATTAACTGCTTTTTACCATAATTTTTAAAAATTTTAATTGGATATATATAGGTACATATTTAATTTAAATTGATGGTGAAAATTAGGATATTTATCACGGGGTAGGTAATCTTTATAAAACACCAGTGAAGAAACATTCCCAAATTTTTTTTTGAATGTCACTTTGCAGTTCAATGCATTCTATTTGAAGGTAATTTATTAACTTCTAGAGAAAATGAGGTAAACATATGTTGAAATGATCTTCATTTTTTCGAAAATTTTGATATCTTCTTTCAAACTCTTGAATTAAATCACAAACTAATAATGCAGCATATATTTTGTGCAATTCACAGGCTTAATATGTGCAGCCTAAGTACTGAAATGTTTCAAAAATTTTAATTTTATTTGATTGTCCCAAAATGTCAACTTTCTTTCAAACGCGGTTATTGTCTGGATTCTGGAACCTATCATTAATAAATTCATTTTTTCCCTTGAAGTCTCAAATTTAAACCATTCAAATTTTCTGTTAAGTCTACTAAAAAAGCTAAATCTAAAACCCAATCTTCGTCTTTAAATTCAGTCACAGGGGGTTCCCCTTTTGTTTCCAGAAATATTTTTATTTCAATTTGAATCGATTTATATGAAAAATATTGCAAACATTTATTTTTAAAAATAAAAATGTGCAAATTTAAATATTTTCATAATTTGCGTTTGGGCCACATTTTAAAGGCTTTTGGGCCGCACTTTAGACAAGCATGGTCTATAGGGTTCTAAGCCAGCCATTACTTGCTTTAAAGACTTGCTTTACTTGCTTGCTTAGACAACCGAGCATCTGAACTAAGATATTGGATTTTACACAAAGAATTGGACCAAAAATAGGGTTTCCCATAGAACTTTGGCGCAAAAGGCACTTCAAAACGAACTCATAAATCTTTGTTTTTTGTTGCCTTCAATAATTTTCTTTAAGAACTGCTTTGTTTTTCAAACACTGACACGAAGTTTAAAAGCATAGGTTTTAATTCTGGAAGCGGTTCGGATAATCGACGATTCGGATAGTCGGAGTTCGGATAATTGGATTTCTACTATTCCCTTTTTTACCTATTTAAAACGAATGCGATTTTTTGGTACAATTTCGACTTTAGAGAGAGGTTGAAAAAGCTAGCTCAATAACTCAAGCTCAATAACTACTACTTTCAGAAAAAGTATTAAGGAAAAAATGATTGAAAGTATATCAACGCAATGTTTAACACTTTTATAAGTAAGATGCAAAATGTAACTTATTTTTCATTACATAAAATTTTTATCAGTCCTCAATGAACCCCTGACCTGCATTGGGGGTTTAGAAATAAAAAAAAAGGAATTGACAGTTCTAATTCAATTTGCCAAATTATATATCTGTGCTACCTAAATAAAATAACTTTGAGTTGAAAGAATATGACTTACTTGGAAATATTTAGAAATAAAATGGAATGAACTTTTAGTTCTTTTAACTTGTTGGTCACATCTTGTCCATCACACTGAAATAAAATTAATAATCAAATTAGAATAAAATATGTTTGAATAAATTAAATAACTTGTCAAAATTTAATTGAAAGGAAACGTTGCTGTCGATTATAGGGTAATTTTTTAGTATTTACAATTATTTCCAGCATTGGGATATAGCCACTCAATCGGTACACAAGCTAAGTAATTAGCATCCCAGTCCCGAAAAGCTGATAAAACATAGATGGCCTATATAGAATGATTAGATTGACATACATTTTATTTCTATATTTTGCTTACCAAATAGTAGGTTTTTATCGGTAAACTAGAATTTTTGCTACATTTGTAATGCAAAGGCAAATGGAGTGTTGCTCAGAATGCTCGAAAATAAATTTAAGAACAGGGTTAGTATTCATTTTTAAAATTTAGGGTTATTACAATTAAAGGGGACTTCAAGATAAAAAAAATACATTAAATAAATTTAATTTCTTCTTTTAAAAGTTTTTACTAATCACTAAGTCACAATGAACTAATGGTTTTGCAAGCAAATAGATGGAAGCACGAGCTAAATATCTCGGTTATTTTAATTATTTCCCTCCTGCTCCCTGCTCCGGGGCAAGTAAAGGTTTTTTTAAGATTGTGTTCTTAGATAGTAGCAAACCCCTGACACGTTACCCTCTCAAAAAAACCTCATCACTTTACGAAAAGGAATAATTTCAGTTAACTTATTTTTGAAAAGGGACATACCATCAGGGGGAAGGGGGGCTGGTCTGCTCTCTCAGTTTTTAGGGGAGGGGGGCGAAAATTATGCTTCACCCCCTCCCTCTTTGGAAGTGAACTAGGTAAAGATTGGATCTATAAGGAAACAAAACAAGTTGAATAATCTCTGATGAAGCTATCCTTAAGTTTTTTCGGGAGAACACCCCCTGAACCAGTTTTTATTTCATCTTTTACACTAAAATTAATAAATAAATCAGAAACAATTATCCTAGTAAGAGACGTCTTGAGCGTGCTCAGTTTTAAAAGTCATAAAAAGAGCATCCTTTATTGACTAGATCCATATTTTTCAAGTAAAAAAATAGGTTTAAAATCATATATTGGCTATAACAAAGAATAGCTTAATTAAAAACAGTACTATTCTCTAATGGGAGGTGTCAGTCAAAAACATGCAATGATAGCCTTCTCAAAATGATAGTGGATAAAAATAAGATTATGGGTCACTGTCAACGCCCTATCTTAATCCAGTTTTTTCCTGTCTTGTAAAACAATTCGTTTGTAAGCAATTTATAGGAGTATAGGCATATCCACCGGACTCCCTTCTGTTTAGAGACAGGCTGGTTTTCATTCTGAATATTTTAGAAGTTTTTCAATTCGTAGGAAATTTTAAAATGTTTTAGTCAAAGCCATGTGTAAGGGGCGAGAGGCCTACTACCGAAAATTAGAAAAAGTTGATCAAATTTTTTACTTTGAAAAATTGGATTTGTATTCTTAGCATGAAAAAAAAGTAAATACCTTGCTTTTATGTGCAATTTTACACTATAGAAGACCCTATCCAAAACGGAATGGGACGATTCGGCGCGAAAAAAATGTTTTTTCTCCTAATTTTTAGAAAGAAAACTGAGGGGTCCACCTCCACACCATTAAAAAAAGGGTTGCGATTTAAAAAAAATACTCATATTTAAATGTCAAACTTTCAAAAATGGAAAAACCAGGTTTCACTGAAAAAGCAGATATTCTAGGCATCATACGCAAAATTTTCTTCCAAATACAATGGAAAATTCAGCGTATGAAGACGAATTTTTAACAGTGTTCTTACCTCTAAAGTGACGTAATTAGAGAGGTCTTTCCACTTTCTTTTAATAAGATCTTTTCCTCCGACTTGGCCATAAAACATTTTGTTCCTAAATCGGCTGTTAAACTTGCCTGGATGTGCCTCTGCAATATAAATACACTCTTGAAATTATCAAGCTCTTCTTTTTAAGAGAATTGGACATTTACTTTCTATGATTACTAATTATTTTGATTTAAATAAATGACTATTTCTTAAGTGAAATTTTACCGAACGCAGGAAGGGTTAATCTTACCTCTAGCTTCGTGAAATTCTAATGCAATGAGGGCGTCAACTCCGAGGGAAAAGTAGTTATTGACGACATTCAGAGACAATGTTTTTTTGCCTCCTTCGCCTGAACTCTTATCCCCTTTCGGATTTGGCTCAATATTTAACAACCACCTGCAAGAAAAGCACGCTAGTAGTCCTTCCATGATAGTTATATTTTTGTAATGTATAACGTAATTAATGCGACATATAATTTTGAAACTTTAATACCGATTGATATACAATTTCTACTTAAATTCATAAAAAGTACTGAAAAAGAATAAATAAACAGTAGGTAACAAAAAATATTTACGAGAAGGTGTTTTCAATTATTACTTTTAACATGTGCTCAACATTTTGAATGCACTAGATTAGATATTTTCCTTTCCTCAAATGATGTTTTACCAGAAGAATCTACTTAGTAGGAAAGAAATAAGGATGATCGCAAATCTTAAACACTCCTTCTTAAGATTATTTAAAATTATGAAAATTATACATTTACGATGCCTTACTCTCGTAACGGAAAGAAAGTAGTGATACATAACTGGGAACAGCCCATTTAAGAGTCATTTCGCTAATTTATGTGGTAATTTTTCCAAACCTTAATACACCTACTATCCATGAAGTCTGAAATATTGGAGAAAGTTTTAAAGTTAGGGCCAAGATAAATCTTTTCCAAGTCTATATTGTATGCTAATGAATTATCTAAAAAATGGCATCATCATTCGTAGATATGATGGATGCACAATTTTGGAAGAATTAAGGGAAACAAAGATTTTTTTGGGATATTTACTTTTTACTTACCGTAAAATGGGGTTACTTTGGCTAAAATGAAATGTTTTTTTCACAGTAAAAGCAAATGAAAGAAGTTAATCAAAACAAATTTGACAATGTCAGTAGATTATAATTTTTTAACATGCTCAACAATAATGAAAACTGCTTTCAAAGTGTAGATTTAAGTATTAAATATTTTTTTGTTAATTTTTGAAATTTTGGGCTAAAAATTTTTTATTTTAACGGGAAATTTTGGGATTATTTAAACGTTCTTCCTATTCGTCATTTATTTTTTTATCAAACAGTTGTTTATTTTAATACGCATCGTAATAGTAATGAAATAAGAAACATAACTTATAACTTGCGTTCAAAAAATAATTACCTAATACCCAAAACACGGAAAGAAATTTTTCACAAAAATTATGCTTACTTATCCCCAAAATTTTACAATAGCCTACCTATTCATATTAAAACAGAAATATCTCCATTAAAATTTAAAAAATTATTAAAATTGTTTATATACTCCATAGATAATATCGAGGATCATTTTTGATTATATTCTCTAGCACTTTATCCCTGAAGCTCACCCAACAGCATTTTCACTTGCCATATTTTTCAGTATCTTTTTCATCTATTCATGTGTATTTTTTTGTTGTTCTTGTATTTTATTTACTATAGTACTTTTTTGTTATATATTGTGTTTTTTATGTTTTTCATTTGATACAAAATATATTATTTCACCTGTACGAGGTTACCTCACCTCCTTGGTGACTCAAAAGAAAATGTCTTCCCTTTTTTGTGTTCTTTTTGTATTCTTTTATTCTTTGTTTAAATTGTAATAAATAAAGTTGTTTGTTTGTTTGTTAAAAAAACTTTCCCTGAATTGTGGGATAATATTGGCCCAGACCTCAAAAACCAAAAATTTAGGGCATTGAATTACCCCCTTAACCAATTCTATACTGTTTAGATGTGTTGCTAAGTTACCTCTATAAATAATATAACAAGTTTATTTCAAGTTTAATTTTTAAGAAATTCAAGCAATAAAATATGTTTTCTTGCACAAAACTGATTTCATTTTAGAGTAACCTAGAGAAACCTAGGAAAACACATCGATTAACTGTGAACAGTATTTGAACATTCTTGGTATATACTTTGATGAATTAGTTGATTTAATTGTGGAGAAAAATCTATATTTGGAACAAAAAAACGATATTTCTTCGAACACCATCGGTTTCATAATAATACCATCTTCATCACATTATATTTAAAGTTTGTGTAGTTATAATTTCAATGCATTTTGTGTAGAAATAATTTCTCTCCCACATTTGACAACTGCTTCTTTAAACTCAATAAGTATTTCACTTATTTCAGCAGATACCATTGGGCCAAAGTTACCCCAAATCGTGGGCCAAATTTACCCCACCGTAAGAGAATTTTTCAAACAACGGAAATGAAACAAAATAATGGCATTGAAAACTGTTAGAAGACTTTATAAACTGTCATAAAAATATGACCTGGCTGGTTTGAATCATGTTCTTTATTTCCATTCCAAAGAAAAGTTGTAAGGTGAACAAAAATCGACATTTTGATAGCTGTAAGACTCCCAGTGATCATATTTTAGGACTATCAAAATACCACTTTGATGATATCAAGACAACAATTATACCTGTTTCCCCTAGTATTGGATAGGTGATAATCACATTCTTTACAGCATGCGGAATTTCTTTCCAATGCTTGGACCGAAGTTTCCCTTAAGGGCCAAGTTAACCCATTTCACGGTACGTAATTTTTAACTATTTTTTCTTGTTCAGTGATTGATTTCAATATCCTTAAGATTTTGAAGATTCATGGATTACATTTGGACAATAGTTATAGTCTGTGTAAATAAAATAGGCGGCTCGCTACTATAGTCTGTGTAATTAGAATAGGCGGTTGAAAAGTCACGTGATTTCCTCTGTCTCCACACCTTTCCCCTATGCGTTGCCATGGTTTCTACCAGTCTTATTTTTTCCCACATCACGCCAAGCCCACAACCGCCCGAGATTGTCATTGAATCTAACTCGTGTCGCAGCAGCCAATGAAATAATCTGAACACTTTTTTCGTTTTAAAGAAAAACCAATCATAGTAGAAGTAAAAAATTTTAAACAAATATACAATTTAATGTAAGCATGAAGACTTTCACAGCCGGTTTGAATAATGAAATTCATTTCTTTCGGGCTTGTAGGCCGTGGTCTAAAATAAAGTAAAAGGTCCAGACGTTTCGTCGGAAGCTGTGTCCGACATCATCAGTGGAAATAAAACAGCGTTAGTTCACCGATTCAATAAGTTTGGGTTGGATTGGAGGTTGCCAGAGGCTCCGACGAAACGTCTGGACCTTTTACTTTATTTTAGACCACGGCCTACAAGCCCGAAAGAAATGAATTTCATTAAATATACAATTATTTATTTTCAAAAATATTTTCGTTTCGTTTATTAAAAAATTCGAATTAGTTTAATATAATTATTAAGATTCAAGGTTTCAATTTAATTTCACGCCCTGCCCTTAATTATGTGCAAAAACAAAGCTGAACCGCTTACGTTTTTTCCTTCGTTACCAAGGCGACAAACTTTAACTGATGACGTCCAACCGCCTATTTTAATTACACAGACTATAGCCATTTCCCATTGCATTTCTATTACGTTGCCAATTTTAATTACACAGACTATTATCATACACTTTTTTCGACTAAATAATAAAATGCATTAAAAGAATTTTTTTTTAATTATTAGTTCATAATCAAATGTTGGTATTGGGCTCACCTATCCAGCTTCACTATTTCTCCGTCCTCAACGTTCGTGAGTATTTTTGTCATTGGTTCATCAGTATATCCCTGGAATATTATAAAAACACATACTGAAAATCATAATCTTATTTTTTTATTACACATTTATCCTGTAAACGTGTTTTTCCCTTAGTTAAATATCAGCAGCATTTCATGAAACTTTATATGCAATTTTCGAGACTTTTTGTGTAAAAGTAAGTGAAAATTCCCAAAATTAATATTATTTAAGTAACTTAAAAATTATATTGTATGTTTTATCGTTATTAGTTGGCTAAAACTAAAGTAAGGATATTAAAAAAAAGGTTTTGTACAAGTGTTTTGAAAAACGATTATTTAATAGCAACTTTTGATTAAAAACTATTCAAAAATAAGGGTACACAACCCAACCACTGTTAAAAAAACAGATCAACCTTTTACCAGTTTGTGGTGAAAGGTTGTACTGTTTCACCACAAAATGTTTAAAATTTAGCTTCAACCTAGGTTTGGTAACAGGTTTCACCAAGTTTTCGGTGCTGTCACTAGTGAAATCCGGTGCTTTCGCTAGTAACTTGGTGAAACCTGTTACCGAACTATAATAGGTTGCAACTAAATGTCAACCATTTTGTGGTGAAAGGTTGAACTTTTTTTTTAACAGTGTAGAGAAAGCATGAACTTGGTGAAACATGTTACAAAACCTAGGTTGCAGCTAAATTTGAACCATTTTGTGGTGAAACAGTACAACCTTTCACAAAAAATTGGTGAAAGGTTGAATTGATTTTTTAACAGTGTACTTCTGAATAACCCATAAAAGAAAAGCGAGGACATGATGTTCAGAAAAGGTCAAAAATTTGCATGATAAGTTAATGGAGGAATCAAAGTCAAGTGCATTCAACAAGATGTTCTGCACGAAATATGCCTTGAAAATAAATGAACGACTTGCAAAAGTACATGTCTCAAAAGGAATTAACTTTTGCGTGCACACTTAATTGGTAGCTTTTCCTCAGGCTTAACTGAAACCGAGATTTTTTTTTGTTTCATCTTGCGATCGATAGGACTTGTACAGCATTCATAGAATTGTTGATGGGACATTGAACTGCCCATAAGTATGTCAAGAAAGAGAATAAAAATTATATTCTCATTCACGATACAAGTCCAAGTGCTTTTTCTCGCATTCAAAATCGAGAATAAATGGAGTCACAAACTCATTTTATTTTGTAGGAAAAAAACTGAAAGTGCAGTTTTTATAAAAAGCTTCGTCATTCATCAACTTACAAAAGCTTACGTTTTTAGAGTTTACAGTTTATAATAATTAAAAAGTACCTAATACATATTATTAAGCTAGATCAAAATTATATTGATCAAATTAACACACACATCAAAAATTATTTGTTCGTGTACATCAGTTAAAAAGTTATCTTATACAGAAATTTTTTTAATCTCAATTCATAATTCTCAATTTTGATTTTACACTGCTGGCCATCCAAAATGGTACACCAAGAAGGAAAAAAGATATCAAACCAAAACTTATTTCTATGATTTCACATAGCATTATTGTGAATTGATTAAAAATTCAGTCTTCCTGGATGTTAGGGGGCCGAGAAAATCGGTGAGGAGTGTTGTCTCCATAGGTGTCCATTACTACCGTCCAACGCCATGGTATTGAGTGAAGGAGGCTCTAAATGGGCTTTGAGGGATTGGAGGACCATGTTGCGTCAGCAGGTAGTCAAAGTTCCTGTGGTGCACCACCGGACGTTGCATACCGGGCTAGGGGATTTCTCCTCTTTCATCGGAGATGTTTTGTGGCGTTGGTTCTTAAGAACGGGTAGGTCAGGGTAAAAATGCAACATAGGGGGATAAGAAGAAAGCTTGAAGATTGAGTTAATCACGTGGTTGTGCATTTTTCTCTTGAGACTTGTCCGCAGGCGAGGGTTGAAGGTAAGGGTAGACAACAGGTTGTCAAACCTCAATGCTGCAGCACTGGTTGGTCATTGTGCCGTTAAATCATACTGAGGAGGTGTGGGAGTGGAATCCAATGTTTCACTTCCTCGTTACTCTGCGTAAAGAAGAAATCTGACCATTACAAAATCAACAGCTGAGGGCTCCCTTTTCTCGCTGTCGTAAAGTCATCTCCAATGATCGTGGTTCTCCAGACCGCATTGGGATACTCTCATAAACTCTGTGCCATCACATTGAGATGTCCATTTCATTATTTAGTGCACTGTTGCCAACGCCAAACCATTTGTTCAAGATTGGAATTTTTCTAAAGCTATGCTTGCCAAATGGGCAGTCCCCTGCACTGTAAACGACATGCATTCCCCTACCACACCTCCTCGGTATGATTTACCGGCACATTGACCAGCCAGAGCTGTAGCATTAAGGTTTGACAATCTGTTGTCTACCCTTACCTTCGACTCTCGCCTGCAGACAAGTCTCAAGAGAAAAATGCACAACCACGTGATGAACGCAATGTCCAAGCTTTCTTCTCGCAATGTTGCACTTTTACCCTGACCTACCCGTTCTTAAGAACCAACGCCCACTAAACATGTCCGGTGAAAGAGGAGAAATCCCCTAGCCTGGTATGCAACGTGGGCTGGTGAACCACATGAATTTGGACTACCTGGGGACGCAACATGGTCCTCCAATCCTTCAAAGCCCATTTAGAGCCCCTTTCACTCAATACCATGGCGTTGGACGGTAGTCAGGGGCGTAGCCAGAGGGGGGATTTGGGGATATATCCCCCCCCGAAACTTAGGAAATTTCCTTTTTGACCATAGAAAACCACTAAAAATACCCCATATCCCCTCCCGAAATATCAACATCCCCCTCCGAAATTTTTTTCTAGCTACGCCACTGACGGTAGTAAGGGACACCTATGGAGACAACACTCCTCACCGATTTTCTCGACCCCCTAACATCCAGGAAGACTGAATTTTTAATCAATTCACATTAATACTATGTGAAATCATAGAAATAAATTTGGGTTTGATATCTCTGTTCCTTCTTGATGTACGTACCATTTTGGATGGCCAGCAGTGTATTTAAATTGGCATCATAACAAGGTGCTATATCTGATATATTATCAAAGATATTGCTTTATGACTTCGTTATTAGTTTTAAAAACATTCAAAATTTTTTTGTTGTTATTGAGTGTTAACTAAATGAATGTAATATATTTATTTATCTGCTTTGTCAATTTTAAGAATGTGCAAGAGCATTCAAGCATCTGATATTTCTTTTGGCAAAGTTATTTTACTTTTCAGAAGTAGTAAACAGGGGAAAAGTTTACAGACTTTGCTTCAAAAATGAAAGTTATATTTATGTAAATTTTTATCTTTTCTTCTTAAATATAAAAAAAACTTGGTGAAAATTATCAAATAATATACTTTTTTGATAAGTCTATCAACTCTAATGAAAAGTAGATTTTTCATTGTTATGAAGATAGAATCATCAGATTAAGAAAACAATCATTCTTTTCAAAGGGAAAATCAACAACAGTCTATTGGACCTCTTCAAAAATTTATAAAGCGTATGCGACTTCGGAATTTATTCATTTAAAAAATCAAGGAATAAGTGTTTTCTAGTTTTATTCTACTACAAAACGAATTTTACAAAACGAATGGCCCTAGTTTTTTTATTTATTTAACTCCAAACATAGCCATATACTGTTCGCCCAACGATAGTAAAAGGGTCACGTGATTTTTACAGACTTTGCACTGCTGATAGTTGGGTAACCGGTGATAGTTGAGGTCTAGTTTTTATATACAAGCAAATGTCTCTTCCTCTTTCGATCAACTGCCCCTCAACTTCTACCAGTCTTCCCTCCGAAATACTAGTTCCAGCGTTGTCAAAATCACGTGACCCTTTTACTATCGTTGGTTTGACAGTACAATCTCAGCAAATTAAAAATTTATTGGGTTGTCCCATAAGTTCTGTTACTTTTTACGAAATTTCGTGTTTGAAATTTTTTTATGAAAAACTGGTAATAGGTGGAGATTTCAAACAAAAAGGATTTTGATCTATGTATATTTATAAACATAACGCGTGACTTTGGTAGTTCTAGTGATATTACTTCTTTTCAAAATGGCGGTTTGAAAAAAAAACCGCAAACGACGATTTTTGCGTATTTTTTTTCTTTTGTTTAAAAAACTAGGAAGAACGCATAATTCATGGCTAAAAAAAGTTTTACTGTATATTTGAAATGTTTCGATTAAGGTGTCATAATTTCAAGATGATTCACTAAGTTTAAGGTAGGAAATATTGGCTTTAAAACTTCATATATTGCTAATTTCACGCGTTTTTTAAAGCACGCCCATTGTTTTTCTAAGCAGCTGGTATGAAGCAAATAAAAGGCAGATGTTTTTTGAACCATAATGCTTTTTTACACTGTTTAAACATTGAAAGCATCTTTTCATATTATAGTTGAATAGATTTATTCCTAAATTCCAACGAGTTGTTTTTATTGTAGTGTTTTCGTATGAAACAAATAATTGCTTTGTTCGCATAGCGTATAAGTTCAGCGAGTGTAATTCAGATAAGCTAAAATTTTGCGCGCTTGAATAGTGCGCATTATTTTCTTAACTTAATTACAGAGATAATTTAATATACTGCATATTTTGAATACTGGGGTCTATTTGTAAGCTTTTTTATTGTTTTTGATGATTTTTTGTGAGAATTTCTTTGAAATGACAAACATTACTGAGGAAAGTTTTTTGCAATTGATGTTATGTTTGAGACCGAAATTTCCTAAGTTAAACTTATCGAATTATCTTGAAACTATGACTTCTTAATTTAAACATTTCAAACATACAGTAAAAAATTTTTTAGCCATGAATTATGAGTTCTTCCTAGTTTTTTAAACAAAAGAAAAAAATTACGCGAAAATCGTCGTTTGCGGTCTTTTTTTCAAACCGCCATTTTGAAAAGAAATAATATCACGAAAACTACCAAAATCACACATAATGTTCATAAATATACATAGATCAAAATCACCTTTGTTTGAAATCTCCACCTATTACCAGTTTTTCATAAAAAATTTTCAAACACGAAACTTCGTAAAAAGTAACAGAACTTATGGGACAACCCAATACTTTAACTTTATTGAATTGTTATACTTTTTAATAAATCTGAGTATTAAACAATTTTAAGTTGTTCGTTAAATTGAGTATAATTTTATGTTTTCAAAAGTTTGAACAACAGGATTTTCATTAACTAAATTCACGAAAAAATTATTCATGAAATTCCTAAAACAACAAACAAACCATTTCACCTGGTCAATCAACTTCCGTAATGATTACTAGTTGGCACAGCTCATTTAAAATCTTAAATAAAAAAAAATATATCGAATTAGCATGGGCGTAGCCAAGGGGGGGGGCAGGGTGGGGCAGTTGCCCCCCCCGAAGTCCCGAGTAATTAACTTTTAGTTAAGTTAAAACCCAGTATTTTAGGGTAAAATTTTCAAAATTTTTCAAAATATATGTCCAAATTTGGGTTTACGTGTACCAAAAAACAATTTAAAACCATGTTCTTAGGGTCATATTTCCAAAAATTTTCCGGGGAAGGACCCCCAGACCCACTATTGAAACTTAACGGGTCTCTCTCGCGGGGCTTTAAAATTGATCTCCACAAGCATAAAAAAAGTCGACCCTGCTTGCCCCCCTAAGTTGAACCCTGGCTACGCCCATGCGAATTAGTAATTTGAATTTTCTGATAACTTTTACTACTTCATAAATATAAATTTATAAAAAGGTTTTTGTCTTAAATTTCGTTGTAAATTTAAGATTTTTTGAAATAAGTTTTATCAGTGAGGCAAGACATCACCTTTAGATGGAGAAATGAATGGGAGAAGCAGACATTCCGGAAGTTGATTGACCAGGTGGAATGGTTTTTTTTAAAGAACTAGGGGCTCTGCCCCCTGCTCGCTATCGCTCACCAACCCCCGGAACTGCTTCGCAATTCTTTGAAGATCGCTTCGCGATCTTAGCGAGCAGAGCTCGCTTGTTTCATCTCAACTATCCAGTACAACCTGGAACTTGTCTGATTAATAGTCTGTTTATTTAGAATAGGCGCCTGAAACAGGATCAAAAACGCTAAACAATGCTTAATAACGCTCATCAGACAACTTCAGTGACCGATTGTTTCTACAGTATTTTAACTACTTCTGCTTAGGCTGACTTGTCATTGCAGAAGAAAATTTTTCTGACGATAATTAGAATTATAAATGCTTCTTATACATTACGTCTCAGGCACTAATTCTAAATGAACCGAGTGTAGTTGATGATCATTTAATATCGAAACTTCTTATCTCTCAAACTTTTCTATAACTTAATTCGGATCATTACCACGAAAATATCAAAATAAAACTATTACTGAAATATTCCTTTTTAAATTATCAATAATTTAATGGATAGGGGACTACCACCCCCTGCTCGCTTACGCTCTCCAACCCCCGTAACTGCTATGCAGCTCTTTACAGATCGCTTCGCGATCTGTAATATCTGAAATCGATCTTTAGCAGAGAAAAACAAGTTGTCGAAAATCCTCTTTCTTTCATCGGCTCAAATAACACTCAAAAAAGCTAAATTATTTATTTCTCTAGTATTTCGAAAAATATCGAAGTATCTTTAAAAGATTATTAAACAAGTTTATACTATATCGCTAGCAAACTTAGAGCAAAAATGTGCACCTCAAAACTTTAAATTTAAATATCCGTGCTCGCGACAATCTTGTGAACAGGCAAATATAAAATTTAAAAACATTAAACACGTCTGATAAAGACCTACTAAAACTATGAAAAAAAATTAAACTTTGATGCTTAATTACTCCAAAACTAATTAGAATTTTTTAAGTAACTAAACGCCAATCTCTTTCTAAAAAATCAGAATATAAGTGTTTAAAAAATTATATTGATACCGTTATTAGTTTTCATTTTAGATAGAAAAAACGAAAAAGTGTCAAAACTTTCGAAAATTAAAAAACTAATTACTCTAAACCAAATTCGAAATTCAAAAAAAGGGTGACGTAGTGCACATCTTCATACTTCAGAGTATTAGGCTGCAAAAAATCATAGTTCTGCTGCTAATAGTTTTTGCTGAACTGGATTACGTGGCGAAAAAAGAAAAACTTCAACTTTGACCTTAAACCCCAGTACTAATTATCACATCAGTTAGCTTTTTGTTCGAGAATTTGCCCCAAATACTCCTCTACAAACATTTCAAATTTCATAAATTTCTATCGAGTAGTTTTTGCGATATGAGAGTTCAAAGAGTTGAAAAATAAAATTTTCTGAAACAGCGGCAGCCGTGACAGTAACTTTTTTTTAATATAGAGAGATTTCGTGAATACTACATCTGTGTATTTCCCTGACATTTCATTGCCTTCTATTTGTAAATACTAAGTAGTTTAAAGCTATTCGACCAAAGTGTAAGTGTTAAATTTAACTTACCCCTCCCCATCCAAGAGATCTGGCCAAGTCGTTTCCCGTTCCCAGAGGAAGAACGGCGATGGGAGGCGAAGTGGTCACTTTGAGGTCATCGAGGACGGACAAAATCCACCCTACTGTGCCGTCTCCCCCACAAGCCAGTATTCGCAAATTCGGAACCCGCTTGTACAGGTCCAATCTGAAGAAATCACGAAAAATGTTGGTAAATAAGAGAGAATTGAAGCTTAATAAAAATTAAAACTTATGATAATCACACCTTATGCACAGGATGGTCTAAAATATCTTTTTATCCTTTTTAAACTCACATTTATAGTTCAAAATTTAAATTACAAGTATTTATTATAATGACAAATTAAAATTACATTAAACTGAAAACTCAACAGCTTATGGTATTATTTATTTCTCTTAAAGGCTGAAAACTTTATTTCCATATGTTTATCAGGTAGCAAGTATTTTTCAAATAATTTTATACCATGTTTTCAAAAATTAAAATCATAAAAAATAATTATTGCTCTAAAGAATAAAATTTTTAATAAATTTTTTAGAAGAAATCAAAACTATCATAGAAGGGGAGAGTCGAACAAAACAGAAATTTGGGCTTCATTCATTGATTTGAAGTGATATCTAGCGAAAACTTCTAGAACTATTTCCATCAGGTATGCCCCATGACAACTTCCAAGGATTAGAAGTTATATAAACCAACCTATTTCGCAGAGGGAATCATTTTTAAGTTTCATGAGAAAATCTTATCATTTTAGCGTCTGCAATATTAAATACTTAAATACCTAAGGATTAACTCTCCGTAAATACAGCGTATGATACCTGATTATTTATTTGTTATTTTAAAAGTTTATATTGGTGCCTAAGAGTTGTTTCTTTAATGCTAGAAGGAAAATTTCTTGAAAAAAGCCCGGTAGAGGAAAACCGGGATACGAATAGAGTGGGATGAAACTTGGATCTATTGCTTATATGAATATTCTAAGGAGATTAGATATAGTGCTGTCACAACAAAGGGTGGGTGCATGAAATGATGAACAAGACTAAACTTTCATTTGAAATTTTGTTCCTAAAAAGTTTAATCTTTAGATTAAATTTAATCAACAACAATTAATTGTTATTTATGATTAACATTTTATATAAATTGAAATTCTAGAAGTTTATTATATCATACCATGCAAGTTTGAAATTTTACAACCGGTGTCAGACGAAACCGGGATTTTTCACTCATCTAAAATATGTACTTTTATGACCTATACTGCTATAATTTATGATTAATTTATTGTTTTTTTCTTCGTAAGGAACCAGTTTATCGTTTTAGCACCAATTTTTATTGTTTTGATCACTCATAAAGTAAATATTTAAAAAAATTCTTTTTGGTCCCGGTTATGTCCGACTATAATAACAACTTCTTTCCATAAAAAAATAAATGTTCAGACATAAATTTTTCCACATTTCCACTCGAATTGTGATATTCCAAAACGCAAAAGAGAAGGGAAAAAACGCAAGAAAAAATTTTGTTTTAGAAAACACTATATATACTTCCCAGCAACGTTTACTGAACCCAGTACGTCATTACGCGGAATGAGAAAGTTAATATACACAAAGCCTGTTAGGTTGATAGGAGGAGATTCGGTACGCAAATCGTGATAAAATGGCACTATATATATACATGGGTTTAACGAAATAATAGTATTTTGAAATTGACGTTCCTCGTTTCACTCGAAATTCAGACACCGCGATGGGAACTACTTTATTTATTAGTGTCGTCATAGGGTCGATTAACGTAGCTGTCTAGTATAGTGAACAAAAGATAAAATTCATTGCAAACAAAATAAGAATCACTGAATAGAAGTTATTGTCAATAGTTACTAAACCCTATTCCAGGTCCTCCTTCTGTCAAATCAAACACCTGACGCGGGTTCAAGAGCCACTGAAACGTCCGCAAGAGCTTGGCACCTTGGTTCCCGCCACTTTTGGGATTGATGAACACGAGCAGAGGCTTCGATGTTGAGGACGGTATCGGTTTGATGGCAAAAACTTGCTTAGAATTCTCTGCTTCCTAAAATAAAAGGAGAGAATCAATGCATTTCGATTTTAGTGTGTGTTTCGAAAATATTTCGTTTACAAAGAGGCTGTTTTTTTAAACAAATATTGTTATTTTGTGTGTCTATATCTACAAAGAGTCTTCAATTCTGTAAGAAAAATCAATATCAAAGAAGCATAGACGAACTCCATTATTTGGAGATAAATCTATATTTCTCTATTTTTTCCTTAAAGGAGCTTTGTTTACTTTGAAGACGTTTCTTGAGTGTACCAGTAAATCCCCAAGAATCGGTAGTGCCTTAGGTAAGTTAAGGTTCGGAAAAATTCCGTGTCTTTTATTTTCCGTATTTACTTTCAATAGTTTGAGCGGAATAAGAAAAAATTTCCACAAAAAATATCTTGCAAATCTTCTTCATAGTTCTGGGATACCAGTTTTGGAGCATTAATTCAAATTTCATTTGAAACACAAAGTTTTGTTAAACATCCCAATAGATTTACTTAGAATTTAAAGTAACATTTTTCTCAATGAGTAACGATAACCATGTAAATAAGTACTATTAGCGTAAGAAAAACTGAACAATGAAAGGAAAATAAACTAGACTAGTAGATGAAAAGAAATGACTTGTTCTGAAAAGGAAGAAAGAAAATTGCACCATTTTTATTTTGGAGTGAAAAGATCTTTTGAATAAATAGACGTATTTTTGTAAATATTTTCGTTAAGACGTTACAACCAGAAATTAATCTCAGTGTGTAAGTTCCAGTGTGAAACCACGTCCAATAAATAAGCATGAGATAAAACATAATGCTTAGGTATATAAATGAATTATCACTCACTTAAAATGTGTGAACCGAATGAATAAACCCATATTTTATGCCACATTACCTTGCAAGGTAGCTTGACAATCCATGTCGGTGGAACGATTAGATTTGCATGGACACCCAAATTGCAGCTCTCCCCACTCATTTTCTTCATGTTGAAACACGATTCCTTGTTATGACACACCTCTTTGCACCACGAACAGCTCATGGCAACAGTATCCTGAGGATTTAATTGATTATAGCCTATTATAATTCACAAAAACGTTTTCATTCATCACATGGAGGAAATTAGTTCAAGTGTGGAGGCTTCTTTCAAATAATTACTATATTTCATCATTTAATCACAGGAATTCTTTCAAGATGAGGCAACGTATTTTAATTTTAACCTTTGCTATTTGGATAATCCTAATTAACTAGTTTTGATCTGTAGAGATTAACGAAGAAACAGAATTCTAACTTAAATTACATTTTCTGCAAAAGAGAATGGTTACTTTTTTTACACTGCAACAATTACAATCAAGTGCTCATTGTTATAAACTATTTCTCTAATAAATTCATTAAATGAAAGACAAGTTAATTTGAATAGGCTGGACATATCACGTTAAGGGGTCAAAGGAAAAATCAAAACGTAGTATATTCCCTTTCAGTAGTATGAGTGGTATAAATAATGCCCCTATCAATGCCTATTTAAAATATTTAGATTAAAGATATATTTGGTAATTAGCATTTGAGAATATCATTTGATTTGGTTGTTATATTAGAAAATGAAATTAGATGACAGTAAATTTGGTAAAACAGTGACAACATCTGATATTTGAGAGTTGTTTAATGTTGAGAATATAGTATGAGATTACTACTTACGTTTAATAAACTGCATACTTTTCCACCGAACGTCTAAAAATATAATATGCATTACAAATCCACACCTTAACATAGTTGCAAAAAACAACAACATACAACATAGTTACAAGAAAAATTTTGAAGTAGACCCGACTATAAGCTCTATAAAGTTTTGTATTCATTTTACAATATTAGCTTTCACTTGTTTATTTTCTGATACATTTGTTTCATCGATCCAGTTTGACACTTTAGGCGGCAGAAAGAAACTTATTTAAAATATTGGGAAAAATAGAATACAAATAAAACCTTAGTCGACTTAATTTGTATTTGTATTTATATTTTTAAAAAAATGTGTACCTTTCTACCCACAATTATCATCAGCTTTTGAATTTAATTTCTTTCATCAAGTAAAATAATTGTGAACGAAAATATATGTACAATACTAACTTGGAATAAGCATATTTTAAATTTTTAAACGGCAAATTTTGCGAAAATATTGAGTGATGCGAAAATTAATAAAATTCCTCTGTACTTTGTTGGCACAACAAAAAATTTTTTTAATACCTTCAACATTCTTCACATGCTTCTCTCCTCACAACATGCATTCTCATGCAACGATGAAATATACCCCAACCAAATGATATGTCATTAAAAAAAACCAGACCACTGAAAACAAACTAGTCTCTTACACGGGCAGGAGCGGGCCATTTCTCCATTCCAGCTTCCTCGACCCCGGCGAAAATCGTAAATACGCGGTGGCCTCCGTCGGAACTCTTTGGGCTCTGTAGAAAACATACCACTTGCCTTGATTGCTATCGGCGTTGGCACACATGTATAAAAAGCAGCCACGTAACCATGCAACGGTGAAGGCAACAGTGCGTACGATTTTTACGATTTTACGTGGGAAAAAAATGTCAATAATTCATCCTTCGAGCGACTTTTTTTTTCGTCTTCTCCGGAATCTGCAAACTGAGGGAATGAGCTCTTTTTAACGAGGGGGGGGTTCGCTGGAAGTTTTTGGTGGGGAGGGAAAGAAGGGTGAAAGAGTTTTGAAAATGTTTTCAGTAGTAATTCGTTTTTAGTGTGAAGAAAAAAGTGTAGTGCAGTCTTTTGAGAAAATTAGGGTGTATCGGAAAATATTTTGATTTAATAATTTTGAAAAAGATGGAGATAATTACTTTGGCCGCTTATTTTTAAACATTTATTTAAAGAGTGAGTACGGAGGTTGATGCTTTGAAAAATATAAGATTCAGTTTGAAATAATGTGTTTGGAATATTACTAATGGGATTACATAACAATAAAAAATTTTAGATTTTATAAACTTAAACGTAGTGCAGTAAAATCGTATTTCACTGAGACGAAACAATACAATTGTGGGGAATCCCAAAACCACTCAAACAAAAATGTTAACTAGAAATTGGTTAAAAAAACCGAGAAAGGATTCGCATAGAGTAAGATGGTAAGTTAAGCTTTCTTCGTGAAGAAAACTTTGCTCATCTTTGGGTTTTCGAAATTCTGGTCTTCTGCTGATTAAACTCACTTTTTTTTAGAATATGGTTGTTTTAATTATAAACATTTTATTGCAACTTGAAATAATTTTTTTCACGCATTTCTGATTTTTTCCTATTTTTCTATCTGCCATACAATGAAATTCTAGGGGGTAGTCATAATCAACCACGCACTTTCATGCAAATCAATGTGAGTATGCTTTTTATTTTTTTGTGCGTAAATTTTTACTGAAGTTCAAATATTCCTTTTAATAAATAATTTTAAATTGTTAAGTTACTCTAAAACAAAGAATTTAAATCTGTTGATAAGATGATGAGACAGACCACTCCAAAATAATGTCATGAGTTAACTAAAAACACCACACTCTTGAAACGACAGTCTCAAAAATTACTCAAACTGGCTCCGAATAAAATTTACTCAAATTTGAAATCATCGAATATACTCATTTCTGAAAATGTATACATACTCAAAAATGAAACTTCTTGAGCTAATGCATGGCATTCTCATGAATTGGAGTGCGACGATTGTCACTATTATTATAAAACTACTTAGCACGTCATAAATGACTATCTTTGCACTCCGATTCATGAGAATGCCATTCACTAACTCAAGAAGTTTCATTTTTGAGTATGTATACATTTTTAGAAATGAGTATATTCATGTTTTCAAATTTGAGTAAATTTGATTCGGAGCCCGTTTGAGTAGTTTTTACTTTAATTTGAAACTCTCGTTTTAAGAGTGTATCATAAATTATTTAGTTTTACCTTTGAACAGGTTCTGCATCTTCCTTTGGTTGTCGGCCGTTGTATCCAATGGTGACTTATGGACGTTTTCTAAAGGAATTAAAATGCACTAAATTAAAAACTTTTATAAGAGTTACCATTAATACTGCACCTTGTTCTCAGTAAAATAATGACACATGATAGAAGCTAAGAATTAGTCTGTTTTATGTTAATAACATAAAAATAAGCTTAAATATTTTTTCTTATGAATTCAGCAAATTCAAATCAATATTATCAGTAACCTGAAACATATAAATTCAGCTGATGGGAGATAGTTAAAAGAAAATGAATAAATCTTTATGAGGTAATATTATGAGGATATAAGTATGTTTTTTTATTTTTAACATGCTTCTTTGAAATCAAAAATGTTTAAAGTTCAATTAAATAGGTTCATAAGTAAAGTATACACTACGTCTCTATATGATCCATTTTCAGCATCTTGGTATGTGGGCCTACAAAGAATTTTCATCTGCGAAAAATAAATTTTATTACCAATGTATAATTTGATGTAATACAATAATGTGAATTTATAAATTATTCTTTCGATACATTTTTTAACACCTAACGTAAATTCATTCTTACTTTTTCGATGAGAATATTCTTGCACTCTTTATGCACAATTATTTTACAGGATGAACACTTCAGGCGGGTTCCTCTGTCCTACGAAAAAAGATATACAGACATTTAGTCTAAATTTAGAACAACATATGGTATAATTAAACTCCTTTAACATATTGTTTCTTTTGAACAAGCATCTTTTAGAAAGACTTATGGTTGTCTCTCCAGTTCTTCAAAACATTCATTGTTTGAACTTCAGCTACATCTATCCACCTAGAAGAAACATCTATATACTATACTGCCGTCCTAAGCGAAATGTACGTTAACGAGTTTTCTTAAAACTTCATTTCCTTTCTCCCTTGGCGCATTTTTAAATTGGCGAGAATGTATCTCGCTACTTCTATTAGATTGGTTGGGAAATTCACGCAGCTTTGTCGTTCATTCTGCTCGTTTTGTTGGTGGTTTTGGCGTTGTTAAAGGGTTGCTGCTATCCATTGTTAAACTTAAAAAGGGAAAAATTAAAACTTTAAATCTTAATAATTCTAAAACTAATTCGATTTTTTTTAAAAACGAAACGACAATATTTTTGTAAAAAATAATTCTATATGTGTTTAAAATACTGTACTTCTACCATGATTAGTTCTTCTTTTATAACGAAAAAAGTGCTCTAATTTTTCATTGGCTGCTGTGAAACGAGCTAGTTTCAATGCTAATCTTGGCGGTCTGATATCGTAAGCAGGTTGCCGCATAGAATTGAAAATCCGCCAAATGCTCTTTTGGCGAGATTTTTCTCAAAGTAAATCTGTGAGAAATTTCGTTAGTGTACACTTTCGCTTAGGACGGCAGTATAGTATTGTTTTCATGTAGATAAAATCTGAAAGCATGAGATCCATTACTTTTGCCACTACCTATAAATTTAGAGAAACTTTTTTTTAGTTCTATCTGGAGCATCCTTTGCTTCCTTGCGAGAATTAACGTAATCTCCCCACACGAACACCAAAACAATTAAACCAGATATGTTACGAAACAAGGCCTTTTTACGAAAGAAAATGTATTAAATGAATTTGTCAGGAATACCAAGTGATATCCAAACAATAATGAAAGGGATATTTTAGCATGTGTTTTTAACAGCAATAAAAATTTATACTTTTAAATTTTCACCACGAAAAAAAATAAGTAAAATTCATAACCTTCTCTGAAATCACTTCAAAGTTAATTTTTAAGCCTTTCAATACGGCAAAAAAATCAGTTTAGTGCGCCTCAATACCGGGAACTGTTATTTCTCCTCCAAGTGATTATTACGATGAAATAACTTTTTTGTATGAAAGTCTGAAGGTCTAAGAGACGCATAAACGATCCCATAACGACGCATCAACAAAAACAACGATATTACAAGCTTTATTGATGGGACCGCATATGTCCCGCCGTAAACCCAGAGCACCTGCATACCGGGACCAGGTATGTCCCGGCCGAGATCCTGGAGTCAATACTGCTGGGAGATCCTTTGTCTCGCTTCCGCTTTTTGTTAATTGCAAACTCACACCTATTACTAGACCACCAATAGTTGTTGGATCCGTAATTTGAAGAAAATAAAGGTTCAAAAATGCAAGAGCTAAGCGTTGGAATCGAATGAATAAACTGGCGAAAGTTTCACTCAAACTTTACAGCGGTGACTGTATTTTTGCAACAGAAATGAATAATTTGGCATAAGAGTCAACAATCGAACAATATTGGCAATTTTCGCTTGTTTATTCATTTGGCGAACTGAGATTAGATAATCATGGGATCATGATGCGTTTTGCAGCGCAACTTGGAGTTATTTTCTGTTCCTAGATGATTTTCAGTAACTGGGACAAATGTTGTCCCAGCCGTAATTTCAAAAATTTTCCGGCCTGGGACAGCATATGTCCCGTCCGGTGCGAAAGGGTTAAGAAAGGGAAAAATTTTTAGAAGAAAAATATTTATTTTCTACCTTAATAGAGACAAGTAGCGTTCAAAGAAAGTGTTCAACTCCTGTACAATGGCAAATCATGATGCCGTGAACGCGTCTCAAAAATACGAAGATCTCAATAATACGTCGACTCGATGTAACTCGTCATTCCAGACAAAACTTGGAAAAAGATAAATGAGCCAAATCTCCGGCATCAAGCCAAGAAAGAATTTGAATTTGGAATCAGTGTTCATTTTAATGCTGGTGCCAAGTGGATTATCTTTATCCCCTTTGAGTATTCATTTTTAAACTAGTTTCTTTCTCGTTTTCATCAGGTAATTTTTAAACCAGATTGAACGATACCTTAGACACAGCTAAATGAAAAAGGTATAACTAGGAAAACAAACTGGAGTGACAACCTCCGATACTATAACAAGCGACCGATTGTGCCGACGCGGAAGGTTAAATTGCCACGATTGCTCGCAGCAATCGGGGCATTTGGGGCTAGAAGCAATCGGCGCAATCCCCGCATGACCATCTTTTAATCCGCCCATGCCTGTTTTTTAAAATATTATGAGCAAAATTTAGAATGGTCGTTTCATTCTGTGTATACAACTGGTTTAACAGATGGGGAAAATTAAAAGAAGATGGAAATCCTTTCCGTGATGTGATGCGGTTTGGGCAAGCCAACTAGTCACTCCAGTTTGTTTTATAGCTCAGTGAATACAAGTTCAGGACTACCTAGTATTGCATATAACGTAAATATAGTGTTAATATTAAATACACGAGATAATGTTCTATTTCCTTTGTCTGAAAGTTTTTTTCCTTAAGATTTTGTACATATATAAGTGTGTCTATTATCTTCCCTTTTTCAAAAATAATTGTTCCTGAATAAAAGTATCCTTTCTTGTAAGTTTTATTTGTTTCCATCAAACGACAAAGTATTAATATAATTTGACAGGTTCATACTGTCATTAATTTATTAATTTTACACTTCTTAAAGAATGTAAACGTGATGCATATCTCGGTAATTAAGCATGTTACACAAAACCGATAATCCCTTCCATTGTGATGTTCGTATATCCTTTTGTCATTAATTTATACTTCTAAATGACTCAAGGATATGTTCTTTCACTCAGTACTTGTTGCTTTTCTGCACCAATTAAAATCTCCAAAGCAAAGAACATTTATGAAATGGAATAAGATTAGATTAGAATTGGAAACTCCGACGCTATATTTAAAAATCATTCTAAAGTATTTAATACCCGTAATTTCCAAGTGGGTTTTGAATACATTAGAAATCAAGCAATTAACTTTACAATAATCTTCCATTAATTATAACGAGATAATAAAATCTCTTATTCAAGAAAGTAAAATTACTATCCGTGTATTAACCTTAAATGTATCAGAAGTCTGAAGTCCATTTTTGTGACCGCCATAACCTGTCCAAATAATCACGTCCGCTATTCAGGCCCCCCCATCACCGATCAAAAACCCAATAACACTTTCCATTACACCCTTCAAATTTCAACCCATTCCCTCCGTACCCATCACAACGCACACGACTGTCCCAAAGTGATTCGTACAAATGATTGCAAACGGCCATTGGATCGCCTCCTAAAAGGTTTCTGCTGATTCAAATAAAAAAAAGCTTTTATAATGAGCGGGAAGACCGTATGTAAAGGTGGAAAACCCTAAAGCGCTGGAGTTTTTTTTATTTCCTTTCCACATCAACGTGCTGGCTTGCGCTTTCGGTAAAAGTGATGAGGTGGCGTTGAATGCCTTTCTTTTCTCTCCTTCTTCCACCCTCGAGTCTTACTTCTCCTGCTAGCTACAACGCTCGGCAGGAAAGCCTGTGTCAGGCGTAGTGATAGTGTCGCGCTTTCAGGCGTGAAAGTTTTGATCTTGAGTGAGAAATGCTTGATTACATACGTATATGAAGTTAAAAGAGCTTCACACTTCACTTGAACTTTTTATCGATACAAAATACTATTGCAACTAAGTACCTTGGTAGCCTTTTACAGGTTCGGCTGGTTTGATGAAGTAGTTATTCAGCAATATTTTCTTAATAGACGTACAAAAATCGCGAACTCTACTTGATACTCCTTACTTTTACACGCTCGTTGAAATTTTTTGCAGCAATTGGTATTGCAGCTAGAAAGAATATTCGTAAAAAAAACTAACTAGATACAACAATAATATAAGATGTTAGGGGCCATTCATTAATTATGTAAGGGTCCCGAGGGGGATGGGGGTTTGAAAAATCTCTACATACCTTTACTTGGGGGGTGGGGGGGGGTCAAACCCATTCTTACGTAAAATTTTCCAAGTTAATGTAAACAAATTCCAATTATTCTAATCAAATTACTATTGAATAGCCCAAGAAAAATTTAAAATGCTGACGATCTTGGCATTTTAACGAAGCTTTAATTTTAAAAAAATGAAGGTATATCAGATGTATCTTTTTTATTGGAGTAGCATTAAGTTAAGATAAAATATAAAACAGTTGAATCCATCTTCCAATTTTCAAAAGTCATCTGTTTAAAACAGATCCTTTTCTAACATTTTATTATTTTGAAAAACGAAATGGAATCTTACGTAAGAATAGGGGGAGAGGTTTGAAAAATTATACGTACCCTTACAGGGTAGGGGGGTCAAAAATTGCCAAAATCATCCTTACGTAATTAATGAAAGACCCCTTATGATGTTTCCAGAAAGTAAATTAAAAATTTACAAACCAACTTTGTACTTAATAATATTAAAATTTAATAAAGAATATTATGAAATTTTTCGTCAATAAGTTTTTTCTCTACTTACACTCATTGCCATAAAAAATAGCGCACCAAGAAGAAAAAGTGATATCAAAGCCAAATTTATTTCCATGATTACCCATAGTATGAAGGTCAGTTGATAAAAAATTCAGCCTTCCTCGATGTTAGGGGGCCGAGAAAATCGGTAAAAAGTGTTGACTCCATAGGTGTCCATAACCGCCACCATGGGCCATGATATTGGGGGAGAGGAGATCTAAATGGACTTTTGGGGATTGGAGGACCATGCTGCCTCCCCACGTAGTCAAATTTCATCTGGTGCACCCGCGGACGTTGCATACCAGACGTTGCATGCTTTTCCTCAAGACCGGACTTGTTTTGTGAGCATTGGTTTTAGAGAACTGGAAGGCTGGGGTAAAAATGCAACATAGGGGGTAAGAAAGCTTGGACATTGCGTGCAACATGTGTTTGTTTATTTTTCTCTTGAAACTTGTCCGCAGGCCAGACCTGAAGGTAAGGACGGACAACAGCTACAAAATCTCAACTGTGCACGTCTGGTTGGTAAATATAGTGGTAAATCATACTCAGGAGTTGCAGAAATGGAATTCAATGCACCACCACTCCGGTACCTTGAATCACCACTCCGTGTGATGATTAGAAAATCCACAACTGAGCGCGCTCTCTCCATGTGTCTTCGAACTCATATCCAACCATCGTGGTGCTGCAGAACGAAGCAGGATTCTCTCATAAGCACAATTTCTTTAAATTGAGGTGAAAATTCCCTTATTTGGTGCACTATTTGAAACAGAAAGGCCTATGGTCAGTCCCCTGTTTACATACAAAGATGTACGAAGCTATGCGGACCAAACGCGCAATCCACAGTACTGAAAACGACATCCCTTCCACTGCCGCATCACCTCAGTATGATTTACTGGTACATTGACCAACCAGAGCTGAAAGGTTGAGGCTTTGCAGATGGTTGTCCGTTCTTACCTTCAGGCCTGGCCTGCGGACAAGTTAACATAAACAAACAAATGTTGCACTCAGTGTCCAAGCTTTTTTTCTTACCCCCTATGTTGCATTATTACCCCAGCCTTCCCGTTCTCTAGAACCAATGCTCACAAAAAAAGACCGGTCTTGAGGAAAAGCATGCAACGTCCGCGGGTGCACCAGATGAAATTTGACTACGTGGGGAGGCAGCATGGCCCTCCAATCCCCCAAAGTCCATTTAGATCTCCTCTCTCCCAATATCATGGCCTGTGGCGGCGGTTATGGACACCTATGGAGTCAACACTTTTTACCGATTTTCTCGGCCCCCTAACATCGAGGAAGGCTGAAATTTTTATCAACTGACCTTCATACTATGGGTAATCATGGAAATAAATTTGGCTTTGATATATCTTTATCTTCCTGGTGCGCTATTTTTATGGCAATGAGTGTATTTCTAACACTTATTTTGACATCGTTTAGTATTTTGACCTTAAAGTACAGAATTTGTAATACCTTCGTTTGAGTCATTTTTTTTTTAAATAAACAAATTGCGATGTTAAAAGAGTTGATACATTCATTGAATGAACACTTTCACTTTTTCAGGAATAAATAATAATGCATACTATATTCAGAAAAGTTTTCAACGCCTATTGAAGTTTATTTCAAAATAAGCATTGTATACTAAGAGCTAAAATAAATGTTAGTTAAAATGGCCTAAAAAGAGTTCGGTGAAGTAACAGAGCACATTTTTTAATTTTTATACTTAAAAAGAAAATTACGAATAGAGGGAGGAATGAATAAAAAAGTGGATGCATCAGCAGTATTCGGTTCTTTTCAGCAACACACTCCTGTTAATAAATTCACTTTTTATAGCTTCTGTTTATGCGTTGCAAGTGTGGCATGTGTTGTCAAGGTTGTTTCTTTTTATAAAGATTCAAGTCTTACAACGGTAGTTAAAAGACTAATTTGAGAAGAATTAAAATGTTTAATTTTCAATAACAAGATTAGCCAGCCTATGAGTAATTATTAGTCACATACAATAAAATAAAAAATGGATAAAAAACAGGCACTGTAGTAATTATCCATTGTATGGGTGAGGATTTATATCAGAGGTGCTACTACTGCGTGATAAACCCGGAAATTCTTTTTTTTAACAGCATAAATCCCGGATTTTCGTTTTTTTCCCAAAAAAATTTCGAGCTCAACGAGAAAACGCAAAATTAGGTACAAAAAATAATACAGGGCTGCAAATTTAATATCTTTTATGAAGAATCTGATCCCACAATCAGTTCTAACCATGATTACCTGTGAACGTTCCGGATTTTGGAGATTCCATTGGGTTTCCGGATAAAAAGTGAGTTACTCTAATAATTTTCCGGGATTTTGAGTTGAAGTCAATAAGCACCCTGTTATATTGAATACTCATTACTTATATTTAAGAATTGCAATATTTTGATTCATTGTCCTCTGGGTATAAGCAACAAATACTTAATAAAAAATTGTGACGATTTTTTTCTTGTTTCCCAACATATTATATCGGATGTTTATTTTTATTATTATCATTATTATTATTATCCTTTTATACTAATTTTATAAATATCAAATGAATGTACTTTTTTTCCGAAGTTCCAGAAAATTCGAACTTTTCATGGTTGTTCCTTCTGTTTCTAACTACCTATCCAAGTTGCACGCTACGTCTACATTTCTTTATTTTCTAATTTTTTAAATGCTTCATTCCTAAATAGCAGCTTGTAAATGTGTTCAGAACATACTTATAGTTTTAAAAAAATTTAATGAGGCTTCAGTGTAAATAAATTTCGTCACTAAAAGGAACTATCATTAGAGAAAAATTTTAAATATCAAGATTACGATCCGGCAATTTAGTTTTTGAATGCGAGATCTGTCTTGTTATCACGAAGAATGAAGGGGTAGTAAATATTTGGCTTCGAGCTGAGTACAGAACAATTAAAGGGACATGTCCCACTCGACAAAAGGGCTGTGGGCAATTCTTCCATTGTTCCTGGACCTCTCTTTGGAAAAACGTTGGACCTTTGCCTGCGATGCGTCATTTTTATGGCCACGATTAAGACCCGCGAAATAAAAATAGTTTAATAGCGTGGAGTGGAGGGGTATACAAACAATAGGCTTTAACGACTTTTTAAGATTAAAAAGGTGAAACAATTTGTACCATTGTCTCATCGGGGAATATAGAATTAGCAAATAAAACGGACGCCATCTTAGTTTGGGAGGGATCCAAGAGATGCGTAACTAACCAGTCTGGATCTTTGCAATCGTAACTACAATCGTCTTGGACAGATGTTTGCTTCAACGGGTGAAGAACTCTAAAAACTAAAACTAAGAAATAATTTAGCTTTTGGTCCTTCCAAAGAACCACCGGATGACGACGTATTGTTTAACCACATACTATAAGATATTAACAATTATTATCTTAATTATAAGTTTAGAATTTATTCTATTATTTACACTTATACTGCTTTTTTAAATACATTTCCAGGATTAAAAATATTACTGGTGGTTGTAATTGAGGAAACAAAGCAAAATATACTATGCTTTACAGCAACGTTTCCTGAACCCAGTACGTCGCTACACGGAAGGAGAAAGTGAGTAACCACAAATCCTGTTGGGTTGATAGGAGGAATTTCGATAAGCAAATCGTGATTAAAAGACACTATTCAAAACATGGGTTTATAAAAATAATCATATTTTAAAATTGATGTTCTTTTTTTCACTCGAAATTCAGACACCGCGATGGGAACTACTTTTTTCTGTTAGTGAAGTAGTAGGTTCAACTTAAGGGAACCAGGACGTTCTCAGCCATGCAAAATACGCTAATTTTACAATATTTCGAGACCCGAAATTATATAGTAAAAGTTATTCAAATACAATAAAAATTGGTTGTGTTAACTAACAGTCTTTTGTCATCATAAAATGACAAAAATTAATTATATATTATCATATTATTTTTTAAAATAGGAAGTCGAAAAAGTATATTATCATACGAGTCTTCCGATGGATATGGTTAGAAAGGTTAGCATATAGAAAATTCTATATTGTTTTTTAGCAAAATAAATAGGTTTCCATGTAGAGAAATGTATATTCAATTTAGTGAACTAATTTTTAAAACAATTTAATGAATACTTTTTTTTTAAAAAAATGCTGAACTTAAAATTTTAAAACGCAGCAAACAACAGCAGATTTTTCTCGTATTTTTGCTTAATTAAAAAAATTATTGCAACATAAACTGTATAAAATGATATTCACTGAATGCACTTATATAAAACGAATATTTGTACCAAGTTTCATGTAATTTCATTGATTAGAATTTTGTAAGAGCTAACCTAAAGTTCAAAAAAACAGGTTTTGAGAAAAATGCAAAAGAACTTAAAATGGAACATTAGTGGTGGTGATTGTTTACATCTTGTACCCCCATTTTCTGGGGGATCTCGGTCCTAAAGGTATATGTATTATACATTTTTGGAAACGTCATGAAACCTACTATTTTATCAAATAAAAATTAAAAAATCAAATTTTTGAAGGTTTTGGACGTCCTGGTTCCCTTAAGTTGCTGTCTAGTATAGCAATCTCGTATGAATTAGAGGGTAAAATTGTGTGAAAAACACGAATTTTCCCCTATCGGAATTGGCGAAATTGAAATCGGTGAAATTGCAAAATTTCGAAGTAAAAGCGTTTGAGTTTTAAAATGCATGGTATTCCACAACTATTTCCACCATAGGCATTTTCAATTACCGAAAATCGTGCTTTTCTTTCCTTCCTATTATAGAGCAATAGGGAGTAGTGTATAAATTCCTCTAATAAGTAAAGTTACTCAAGTTGAGAAAGTAATATACACTCACAGCGCACGTATTGTTAGGGACGTAGCATAAATCTCCAGATGCATGAGAGTGGCATAAAAGATGAACAGAATTTCCTGCATCAGTCTACAAAAAACAATAAAGCTATAGTTTTATGGGATGCAAAGCATTAAAACAAAATCTTGTCAGATAAAGTTAAATTAGAAAGAAATGTAATAATTGACTTTTGAAAATAAAGAAAAAAAACATTTGGATATTCTTAGAATTGGCCAGTAAACACTTTTTCAAATTTAATTTTCCTAACAGATTTTAAAAAACTGAAAAAATTAAAAACTGGTTATTTAGAGCCTTTCTGACGATGTATAAAAGTCAAAATCATTAATTTCAATAGGTGTTTACTTCCCAATTGAGTGCATAAAAGTTTTGTAAATGCATTGCAGTTTTTAATGTGATTATATTAATTATACGCCTACCATACAACATTAAATTGTTCACTGTATTTTTTTACAATTTCAATTGTTCCATTATTTCACAATAATCCATGAAAAACACTGAATTTGACTAAAAAAATTTAAATTTTCGTGTGTCGTTAAATTGTGTTTTTTCATACTCATTCTCTCCTGCTTGTACTATAGTTAAACCAATCGATAAAAAATGGTTTGTAAAGCTTCATAAACTAAAGATTGTCTAAAAATACCTTCTTTCATATCCCTACAAATTTTTTTAAATGATTTCTATTCAGATTTTATAAAAAATTGAAACAAAAATTGACAACTTACACCCCAATTGGGAGTGGGAGAATGCTGCTTTGAAGATTTATCCCCGTCATTTTCATCTTCGGAAGTCGCCTTTCTGTGGAAAACACAAAAGTATCAATATTATCTTTACTTAATTTCCTAGATTTTCTATAAGTTACTCTACCTACTTCAAACAATTTCAATTACTTTACAAATCACATTTGCATCTATTATAGTACGTAACTTTTAAAGAAACTGTATCAGGTTGAAGTAGACTGCTTAGCGTTTACTTCAGAGTACTCACGAATTCTTACTCGTATTTAACTATTTTTAATCGATTGAATGCTTTGAATAAAATACTGTATATTTTTTATCAGACTTTTGCTCCTTTTATAAGTTTCGTAAAACTTAAAATATTCAGGAATAAGCAAAAACTAAAATATTCAGGGAATAAAAAGATAAACTCTTTACGTATATATTGATCACTATTTTTTCAAAGGAAATACTCTTCACCGTTTTAAAATTCTAGAGAACAATGATTTTTAGTTTTTAAAGTAGGAGAAAATATAATTAATAATCCTTAATAAAAATTTAAAATCTCGATTAAAGCTTGTTATACTAAACCTTAAAGCGTTTAATTTCTCTTTCAAAACCCTCATACGTATCAAAGACAAAATTATTTCATATTTTTATTAATGGTGTTCTCTCAAATTCATGCTGCACTTACTAAATATCGTTCTTCAAGTATTCGTTATGACTCCTCTTTGAAAACTTAATTAAATTGAATTAAATGATGGCAATCATTAAGACAGTAACCGTAAAAATTATATACATTAATGTTATGTAATTTAATATGATTTGGTTGCATTTTTAAATTGCATAAGAGCTAAGACATTTCATATCTACCATACACAAATATTTACTTCATTTCAGATACCTTACGCACTTGCATTATTTTTAGATCGTCTTTTTAAGTGCATCTACTATTAAAATTAACTCAAATGTTACTTACGGTGAGGCCATCTGGAACAAGGATTCTCGACCACTTGCCTCCAATTACTAAAACGATAAGTAGCATTGTGAGGGTTTCATATCTGCACACAACTTTACATTTACCGTTTTCGACTCCTATGGCTTCCACCTTGTAATACAGAACTGCAGCAAAATATTTTCAGATTTCTAGATAGCGTTCTGAAGTTGTTGTTTTATTTTCGAATGATTGTCTTGGTGTATTGTATTTTGTGTATTGATCGCTTTTAATTTAAGGATAAATAGTAAATAAGCTTAGAAACCTCCATATTCTTATAAAATTGTTAAACATTTAAAATTTTACTTGGAGAATGGAATCGCAAAATTCTTTTCTTTTAAAAATATTTTTTATGGTAACGCTAATCTATATGAACGTAGCATCTAGTATAGTATGCCATAGAGCAGTGATCATTAAATTGTCGATCGTGAGCTACTAGTAGCTCGCTCGGACATTGTGGTGTATTACGTTAACGTTATACGGATCTTATTGGCTTACAAAATGATTTATCTATAAAATGGATTTCTTAAAGCTTTGAAAATATTTGCCTCCTTATTCCTTAAGAAAAATATCCAATATTTAGTCCAAGTTTGAATAAAAGTAGTGAAGGTAATGTTTTCCGGTCAGAAATTTATTAAAAATAATATAAATAAATGGACAACTGTATTTTAATGACAGTCAATGACTCTCCCTATACTAAAATTTTTTGATGACAAAAAACATCCATTTTTCTCATTTATGTTAATAAGTCTGATAAAAAAATCTGTTATTACATTAAATTATTACCAACTCCACTTAAACTTCTTTCTTACTTTACACAGTTCTTTTCAGTTTATTTTTGTTACATTTATGTAAATTTTAAAAATGTTGAAACAGTATAATCAAAATTGATTTCATATTTACTTGGAATTACGTTTAAAAGCTATAAATAAATAATGCAAACATTTTTAAGTTTAACAGTTCTTTTCCTTGGTCACAAGAAGGATTTAAAAAACGGTATGGCAGCTCAGAATCTTTACAAGTTTAGCAACCACTGCCCTAGAGTAGCATGGATGAATCCAAATGTATTTTTAATTTGTGTATGTGTTGCAGTTTGAACTATTCAGTTCTAAATCTAAGGTGTCCATATAAACTTTTTTTCTAGTTAAATATGCAGTAGGAAACCTGTTTAGTATTTGTTCATATTAAACTTGAGAAATTAAAAATAACTCGTTTACGTTTCAAATTTTATATCTTAGCATTTTGACCTCACCCAACCATGATATTCTCTGCTATAGGGTCATAGTCAAATTTGAAATTACAATCGTAAAATTTTTTACGTAAATTTAATTAAAGAAAGTTAAATTCATCACCGTCAAAATACTTTGAACTATTTTTTTTTAATTTTCAGAAATACTTCTTTTATTTTACCAAGTTCATGAAAAATCATTTCAAGCCATCCATAATGGTTAGAGAAGAAACTTACTTGACACCCACTGTTTACAAACAATGGAAATTTAATGAATTTAATGAAGACTCGGATCCCATGAAGTAAATGAACTCTTTTATAAGGCTTTTAAACTTTTTTTTTCTACTCTAAATTTTAGCTTTACAAAATATTGGGATTAGAGCATCAATGTTGTTTGGCATTGTATCAGTACTAGTGACGAAAAACGCAATTTTTTAAGGAAAATGTGGATTAAAATAATAAAAATTACAGTTTTTTTAGTTTAAAAAAACGTGAATACCCAAAGTTAAATTACAATTTACTTACTTTACATAATTACTCTATTGTTTTTTAGTTTGAAACATAAATGTAAGGAAACAAATTATAAGTTAACATTTTTATGGGAACTATTTAAATCCTTCTTGTGTGGATTTTTTTAAATTTAGTGTTGCCATGCAGGAATATATTTATTTTCATGTGTAATTTTAATAATAAATCGGTTAAAAATTTGGTTTGTTTTCAGTTCAAGGCATAACGTCACTTCTTTTAGTATTGATGAAATATTGATGAATAATGATGATAATAATAATTTGATTGAATGATAAAATGATAATTGAAAATATTGATGAGACAATTTACATATATTATGTTTTTAGTTATTAAGTAATTAGCATGTAAAAAGAATTAAAAGAATTCATTTTTATTTTGAATGAAGGATTTTCTTTAGAATAATTTCCTAATATAAACTAATTACAATTTAGTAGTTTTAAAAGCGTTACAAGATGAGATAAAGACGAACAAAATAATCGAGAAATGCGGACGGTTCATGATATTAAAACAATTTATTTACGCTTATCTCTAAAAAGAGAAATGGTTCAACTAACCGTAAGTTACTTAACAAGAGTGAGTATCTGATAAATGATAAATTTTATCATAAAAATGTTTTATTTGTAAATATTAAAAAGGTTGATATAAGGTTTGAGTCTGTTTTGAGTTTATCAGATTGAGTTTATCGTGTAGTAGTCAGGAAATACACGTTTATTGTATAGTTTCTTCAGGGTGAACCCCCTCCCCAGGTTACCTAACTTGGTATTGTGACCCCCGTAGGTGCTGTAGGGATAATCACATATTAGTTATTTTATAATAATAGATAATCAATTATTATAAAGTGAATACGTAATTAAAATTTGTTTGTAATTAAAATTGAAAGAAGTTTAATGAAGGGATGAAACTTAAAAGAAGGCATTAAATATTAATTAGGTATTCTTTCGAGTTTTTTTTAAGAGATGTTCAAGAAATTTAATATCAGAGGTTGAGAAGAGTTGGAGACTTTGGGACACCCCCCTCTTTTCAGAGGTAAATTTACAAGTATGAACTTAAATTTGTAAGTACTATAATCTGTTCATTTTGAACTGGCGCTTGAAAAAATTTCCTTCCCCCACCACCGATCGGTAACCATAGCAACTATCCTCGTCAAAGTGACGAAGAAGGCTTACTATTGGCTGCTCGAAGAGCGTAACTATGATTACGCGTCTAGCGTGGGGAAAAGCACTATTTCTCAAGCGCCAGTTCTAAATGAATAGAGTATAATAAGCGACGCTGTAATAAATTTTTAAAAATTAGAAAAGTAATTCAATAAAAGTTTTCCAAGGTGTCCTCCTCTCCTCTAGTGTTCATCCACCTGACGCACTTAAAATACTTTGAAACCAACCTAATTAAGATGTTTTTCTCCCCTTGGAAAATCTTGAAGCAAATAAAATTCTTACCTTGAATGCTCGTTTTGATTATCATATGGATATGATCGGGATATGATATAAAAAAATCCAAATCTCATTACCATGTGCTCCAAAATATTAAAGTATTTTAATGAAAGAAAACATTCCTAAAATAGGAGCTATATAGTTTTAAGAGATTGAGAACCTTCGATGTAAGCAAGAGAAAACAGTAAATCTAACAATTTCAATATTGGGAGAGAAAAAAAGCAAAGCAAGCCAAGGTCGAGAGATCTCTATTGAATCTGATAAAGGAAAGATGTGTTAACTAGTAAAACTAACATAACTATCAATTGACATCTTATCGACAAATATTCAGAGAAGCTAAAAGTATCTCGATTAACAGTTGTTTTCTGGATTTAAAGAGTTTCAACTGTAAACCAAATATTTTTGCTTAATAATAGTAACAACTTTGTCTAAATACTTATTATTGTGCTTATGATTGCTACTGAAACCTCATAGTAGGGCGCAATATGGTCTCCATAGACGTATTAGTAGAAACCCACAGGTGAAATTTGAAAATTCCTGCTGCGAAATCAACTTTAAAAAATCTGGGATCTTATACTGTTATTGAAAAATGTGAATTATAATGCATTCTCCAACGTCAACTAGCAAAGAATAATTGCCTTAAAAGACTGAAAACATCAACTTAAAAAATTTTTAATTTAAAACATGATTTAGAAAGTTTAGTTAAATAATCGTCGTGAAAGTTTTGAATTTGTTGATCATCTTAATGATTAGATTTTGTGGCCTTCTCAAAAGTAAACTTTTTCTTCAGATTTAGAGATTCCAATCAGTAAGCGTTTTCTCTACCTTTTCAGGACTACGTAAATGAGTTTTAAAAATTTTGTAACTAAATTTAGGAATAATAAATTAAAGGCATTGATTATTTACTACTTAATTAGAACACAGAAGTGTTTACCTTTTGATGGACCTTGTTTAATGTTTATGTTAAAATGTTGCCAGCCTATTTGTTTAGTTTGAACAAATAGGCTGAGAAAAGTTAGAAAATTGATTTATACTCATATAAGTTACGTTATGGACAGTTCTGTAAGACTCTTATCAATTGGATTTGGATTGGATTTTGGAGACATACATTTTCAAGTCTGTCAATTGGCTTTGTATTGTTTTGATAGAAATCGTTTTTAACTGATATGTCGCTTGATAGTTTGGAAGAAACTTGTGTGTTCTCCATGTGAAATGGATATCATAGATTAAGTAGATTTATAAAAACTTCAAATTTTATAAAAAATGTTTAAATCAAAGGAAACACAACCACGAGTAAATCGTGAATGAAAAGGATATTTTCACTATGTTTGGATTGGATTGTGGTTACATATATTTTCCGGTATGTGTGTGCTTGATCTCAAGGATCCGCTTATACACCTGGCACTGTATATTTGCACGGCTATTTTTCAACTAAACTCTACTATAACTTCCACGGCTAGGCGTACCATTGGTTCCATCACTAAGCGCCGAGACTGCTACGTCATCACGAGACCTACAGCGCATGCGCCACTGGCCGTTTTGGCCGTCCAAATATACACTTCGTTATACACCTTCGTCAAGTAAGACAGACACAAGGAAGGAAATTACACCCAGGGGGAGGTCAGAATCGAACTGACGACGGATAAAGTGCTTTCACTATGTTCTTTTTTATTAGAACAATATTAAAGTAAACTTAAAAACTCTAAAATGTCTTCTGAGTTCATTTATGTAGGGCGTTTATAACAGCCACATTGAAATTAAATATCTGAAATAAATAAAAGCCCTACAGAACCATCTTTCGAGAAAGGTAATATAATGTAGAATCATATTTTATTCGAAAGGATTTTGCTTCGAATTGATCTTCCCCAAGGGGAGAACTCTGGCTAGCAATAAAAAAAAGTTCCACTCAACTGTTCCCCAATGATTCACCCAAATACACTCCCCTCTTCTAATTCTGAGTCAAAGAACGCTCGAATCCGAGCGCATTCTTCTTAAGGGCGCCATAAAGATCCATCAGCCGCAGTGGAAGCGATCCAATACCGTTGTTCCCCGTTCGTCGCCTTTTGTAATTGGGGGGGAGGGAGAGAGAGAGCCACCACCGGGCATGACGACACTCGGTCCATTCAACAACCACCGAACAACACAAACGAACGACACGGACAGAAAAAACGAGGGACCTTACGGGAAATAGTCCCGTGCCGTTGGAGACAAGCCAATGCGTGTAAATATATTTAGACCAACATCAAAAATATCCTTTCGCTTCTGTGGGTTGGGTTTAGCAAACGCAAATCGTCGCCAGATCCCTGATCTGATCATTCCATGGCACTCGGAAGAGCGGTGTGAGGATAGAGGGGCCTGACAGAAAAATCCGAATGTCCGACCTCCTGACAGCTGGAAACGTGAGGATGTGTATAGTAGATTCGTCGTGCTCGGATAAGCGTGTGTGATACCTGTTGGACGGTCCAGATTCTGATGGGAATTGCGGAAATGCAGTTTTATTCATGAAGTGTTTGTTGGTGACGGACCAATTCCATTCGTCTTCACGTGGTTCAATATGTGTTTGCATCCATAGGCGTTCCAGATTCTAATAGGAATTGTGGAAATGGAGTTTTCCCCACAAAGTGTTTGTTCGTGATTCCTATTCCTATTATTGTACAGGTGGTTCTATATGTGTGTGCAACAAAAATTCCTGTGAAAAGCAACACCCAGGATATATAGAAAACTCTATCAATCAAATGTAACTTTAAATCACTACCAACAAAAGCGCGTCTCATATGTAGGGAAATCAACGCATTCGTTTATTCAAAGTGCACATGCATATTGAACGCTAAGGGATCATTTGAGTATTCCTTAGTAGTTCGTTCCAAATATGTCTAAATTACGTAACTGTTACTAGAAGTAAACGAAATTCGGCCTTGCATGACATAAATTGGACGAATCTTGAACTTGTTGGCGAGTGATTGAGTGGTCTACGATGTAGGCCGAGGTGCAACTGTGAAGCCTGAGCAATCCGTAGCAGAGTCGGGTATATGTCCCCTCATTTCCCGTCATCCCTTCCCCCCATCACCGTCGTTGTATGCCTCCTCATAGCAGCGGTGCGGTAGAGCCGTTGACCAGAGCCCCCCCGATGCGCCGGGGCGCACCCCCCGCCAGCCCCAGGGGCGGGCCGCCGCCCCCGGGCACCCCCTTGCAGAGGTCCGAGTTCGAGGACTTCATGAACGCCTACCGCCCCACGCTGGAGCTGCCCCCCAGAGAGGAGCCCCCCAACCCTCGGCAGCCCCCCGAACCCAGGGTGGACTTTGGCCGGTCCATCAAGAAGCTCATGAAACGTCCTCAGGGCTCCCCCAGCATGCAGAACAAGAACCAGAACCGTAAAGAAGGGGTGCAGAGAATCCCACCACCCTCTGCCCCCTTGGAGAGGGAGAGAAGCGTCACCAGCGAGGTCAGACCGACCGTCGACAAGAAGCCCAAGCGACCCCACTCGGCCAACATCGACCCCGTGGCTGTACCTGCACAGCCTCTTCAGCCACCTGTTGTTGTGGAAGTCCAACCACCACCACCACCTGTGGATCCTGTGCACAAGAACTCCCGGCTGACTCTGAAGGTGCCCAAGGTGGAGCTGGACGAGCAGTTGAAGGGGATGCAGAACCCCTTGGTGCCGGGGGAGGGTCCACCTTCTCCCGGCAAGAAGAAGGTGTCGGTCCAGGAGGAGAGGTGGAGGAACGATGACGTGTACTGCCTAATTATATCCGGGAACAACATTGGACGGTTTCTGCCTCCGCGTCACGTGAGTAGATTCGATGGAAAAAGTGGGAAAAAATAGCGTCATATGCTTATTTAAATCTGATTTTTTTTCTCTCTGATGCATGGCAATGCTAAAACTGATGAGGTTGTTGGTGCATTTGTACTTGGAGACCTTCATGTGATATTAATTTCCAATATCAATCAGGTTAATTTAAGCCTTAATTTCTATAGTTATTGATTGCTTCCGACAAAAATAGCCCAATTAATTGTTTTTTTCCTTTTAAATAGGTGGGGGTAAATGAGTACGATTTGCACTATTTATTGGATAAGGGAAACCGGGGAGGGATGGGATATTCTTTACAAGAATATTTTTTAAAAATTCAGTTTTCCTTGTATAAACTTGAAAATGTCCCATCCCACCCCGGGGTGGGATGGGATATTTTTTTTAAAATTAAATTTATGATTAATTTTTAAATATATGATTAAAAACCACAAAGATGGAAGTATTTTACACATTTTAAAGATTTATTACAAAAACATCAATTATTTTACCCCCTATATTTACTTCAAAAAATCTATCTTAAAGAAAAATATAAAATAGTTAAAATTCTTCTTTGATCTAAAAATTATGTTTTCAACTACAATACTAAACAATTCCAAAACAAAGGTATCTAAAGAATTGTATGAAACAGCTACAGCTTGTGTTTAGGTATTGAGAGGAATTGGGCGTCCCATCCCACCCCAAGTGATGGTGTTCCCATCCCACCCGGTAGCAACAGTTTTAAAAAGTAGGTTCTTACAAAAGAACTGTGGCTTTCAGGCTTAACTCAACTATTTTTTCATAAAGTATATATTATTTAGTTTAGAAAACAATATAAAGCATTAGGAAAGCAACCAAGAAAGAGATTTAGAATTCACTTTAGAAAGTGTAATACTTAGATACTTTTGCTATAGTAAAACCATCTTTTTTATTCAGAAACTTGTAGAAACTTGCAACTGAAATAGTAAACAGCAACAAGTATGAAGCCATGGTGGCTTTATCTGGTGGAACACTCAAAAACTAATTTTATTTTTAATTATAAGATTTATTGAAGGTGTCCCATCCCACCCCGTGTCCCATCCCTGCCCGGTCTTCCCTAATAGGTGGAGTAAAATAGGTAATTGCTTAAAATACTACACAAAATAACAAACCTATACAAAAGGTGTATATATAGGTCTACCTATACAAAATAAATAAAAATAATTTCATTTATGAATAAATAGAACAATGTTTATAATATCAACGTCAAAATAATGTTTGTTTTTATAAATTAATGATTATTTTTCAAAAATTAGCAAGAGCAATAAACAGACTAAACATTACAAGTTGGATTCTTTTTCATGAATTTTTGAATTTCGGTAACTTTGAATTTTACGAAAAAAAATATTAAGTAAAAACTGATAAATACAATATTATAATAATGTTTAAATCAAATTTAAACAGTATTTTCATAAAAAATTCATATTTAGGTTTTTAGAAGAATTTATCATAAAAGTGATAAACATTAATTTTTCTTTGGGTACTAAGAAATTAATTAATTGGTTTTATTTATGATTACTACTAATTTTTCAGTGATAAAAACAATTTAATACTTAATAAATTTTCCATATGAAATGTTTTAAAAGCAGATAATCTGCTAGTTCTTCATAGAACACCTTAAGAATAACCGTTCGGGTTTTTGTTTTCAAAATCAATTAAAAAAGCATAAAATAAAATCTTAAAACATATTAAACAATGAATGCATGTTTATTTTGCATTAAAATTAATCTATTTTACTCAGTTTTTATTGCAATTTTAGAATAAATTACTAAGCCTAAAAATTACCCATTTTCTCCAAAGCTTAAAAATACATCTTAACATAGAAAAATATTCAAAAGACCCCAAAGGAAAGAAAAATTCCCTTTATGTGAAAAAAATGGCTATTAAATCTTAATATTAAAAGCAGAATTTTATTTTACTGATTACCTTTAACAAAAGTTTTATAGAAGTTTTTAGCACCTTCAAAGCTTTAATTAAAATATCTGGTTGCATTTTTAACACTTTGTAAACCTATTTCCCTTTCCATTCAGTTCTACTAAACGGAACAAGAAAAAATATTGCAACTTTCTCAAAGAAAATCTAATTTTCCTTTTATTATAAACTCCTTTTACAAATACAAGTTAAGTCGACCAACTACAGGCAAGCGCCCAACAAGGTTGGTCCGGTCCATTTAACTCAAACCACCCGATTCCCAGTATCTGTCAATTTTATTCTTGAATTCGTTTACCCCATTTGAGTTGATAATCGTTTCAGGTAACACATTCCATCTGTCCATTATCCTGTTAAAAATACTTCCTGCAATCCTAATTAAAATTTGCCTTATTCAATTTAAATCTGTGACCTCTCGTTCTACTAAATGGAACAAGAAAAAATATTGGAACTTACTCGAAGAAAATCTAACTGTTAAATTAAAGAAATTAAACTTAAAACTATCAAAGATATTAAACTGTTTTATAGGAAAAAGTCATCTTCCCTTTCGTTAGAAGGAAACTAATCAGTAAATTATTTTGTAAATATAAAATTGTTTGAAACATTTGGTGGAAATAAAATATTTTCATTTCATAAAAACTTAAAAAGAGGTTAAAATTAACAGCCAATTTATGAACTTTATTTTCAGCATCACACACATTATCTTATTCCATTTGATAAAAAGATTTGTCCTCTTACACGAAGCTCTACAATAAACATGAAATTATGCAAAAATAAACTTGTTTTATTACAAAGATTATAAGTATCATAGTTACACCAAATCCTGTTAAAAAAATAACGGAATTAATTCAATCATTGATTTCAGAAACATTTCAAACGCCACTTTTCGTGTTTTGATAAAAAAAAACGATAAAAACTATACTCACTACATTTTTATGAAGGTGTTTAGTAATTTTTTTCCAAAGTAGAGACCTCATATGGATATTTTACAGACGAAAAAAGATTACTTTAAAGAAATTATCCTTTGCGAAAGCAATCATTGAATTTTTTTGCATTTGACAGGTTTCTGCAATTCACGGTATGTTTAAGCCTATTTTTATAGCTTAACTATTTTTTTAAGGATTCGTTAATAAAAATGAGAAAATGATTTTATTAGTTGAACAAATAATATCTTTCTTTTTAAATACTAACAGATAAAATTACACCAGTCGACAGTGGTTTCCTAACAACAACAACAACAACAACCGAATTACTATTTTTGTTAGTAATTTATATAGTTATTCAAATATCTGCAAGTAAAAAAGTTCCCCCACGTCCCATTTTTCGATTTTCAGCTTTTTTTTTAATTTTTGCGTTTTAAGTGTCATTTTTGTCCAATAGCAACCCTGCAATCCCATCCAATTAATTTATTTATAGTACCCCAGTATGTAGACATACTTTTAAAATTGTGGCTATGTTTTTGTACTGCAGTTCATATGGAAAATTGACGAGTTTTCAGTGTAGATTTTGCACATTTATGCCCAATACGTTTTTCTAAATTTGGGTACGGTCTTAAATTACAATTCAACGGTAATATTTAACAGAAAAAGGGGGAAGGTTTTTGCCACTGATTTGGGTCCAAATAGGTGACTAAAATGAAATCTGGGCTCCTCACGTGTGTTGCAGAAGTTAGAATGTGGATCTTTTTAAGTGCGTAAGAGTCAACAGTAGTTCTATGCAAATTACTATCCCTATAGTATGGGGAAGACATTCAAATTATCTTGGTTGTTTAATATTAATGGAAAATTCAGAAAAAACATTTAAAAAAAGTATTTAAAAGAACTTTCTTTGCCCTTAAGTGAAGGCAACCTCAAAGTCAGTATGAATCTATGATTAAAAAAGAATTCACGACAAGGAAAATTTAATAAATACGCATTATCAGCTAGGAAATGTTTATTAGGAGAGTAGTAAGATGATTTTTAGAAAATAGGACCAATAAAAAGGTTTTAATCCCAATATAAGGTTCTCTTTAGTCTTACCAAGCCATACAATGTTGAGCATCACTCAAAATTCATATTTTACATCCACGTTTGAACTTATTTTCGGAAAATCTCACTGTAGTCAATCATTAACAAGGGTACATATTCCCTTAGGACATTAACTCGATACATAAGTCACTGAGAAATAGCAATTTGGGGGTACAGCTCTTGTTTCATTGAAAGAGGAGATTTAACGCTACTTAGGGATAAAATCGCATCATATTTAATGAATGTTTAAGGATTTTTAGTTTTATATTGTCTGAAACATGTATATAATCTCAATTGTGAGAGTATTTTATGCTAAAATAATGAGATTAACTGATGAAAATAAGTGTTTTCAACACTTTTGTCCTTTTCTTACAGTACTGGTGCCATATTTGTAATAAAAAACTGTACGCACTGCAGCTTTTTCACAACTATTTTTGAATTCTACACCCTGAAATTTGTCGGAAATACCTAATATCATTTTTGTTAGGGAAAAAAGTTTAATTTTTTAGACTAGTGTTATTATTGAGTCCTTTTTTTCTCTTTTGGTTATTAGTTGCATAAATACTTTTTGAATGATCTCAACTCTATATACTCAAAAATAGTGGTCATCCAATTCAAAATGTTAATATAGAAATATTAAATATCAATTATATAGTGTTTAGATATAACTTTGTGGATAGTAAAGCGATTTTGCATTAAAAGTCCACAAAATTAGTTTAATGTTATGATTTGGTGGATGAATCCTTTTAATAAAGTGATTCAGATCCAAAATATCAATCACATGAATGTGATAAATGGCCACAAGCATGAAAAATTTGAATATAAAAGATAAGAAAGAATAAAAGATATGTCCAATAACATAAAAATTTCCTATAAGTATTAAACATTTTTTTAGTTCTTTAAACAAAATGCAACATTAAAAAAGATGAATATTTAAAATACCTCACTTTTAAAAATACACTATTACACTTTTATGAATTAAAACGAAGCAGAAATAGAGTTGGGAATGGTTTTGAATAGGTATTTTTAAACAATCAATTTGTTCAAATGTGCAATCTTGAAATTGCCCCTTTTTCCATGACTTTTCATATATTTTGTTCAATCTTAGAAGAAGTTCATTAGATTTAAATGGTTATTTGTGAGAATCATAAAAAATGCAACTTTGTCTTAGATATTCATCAAACTTAAAACTATTTCATGAATATCTCAAATGCTTTCAGAAGTTTTCAATAATAATCTAGTTTGAGTAAATCATGGAATAAATCAGATTTCTTCAATCCATCTTAGGATTCTTTTTTACGGGCTCCAACGTGTGAGGAACTTTTTTTAAACAAATTTAATATTTTGTTAACCTTGCTTTAAATTAATTATATTTTTTGTTTAATTACTTTTTAATGAGGAAGTTTCATGATTTTTTTTATTTTTTTAATCGATTCCTCTTGCAAAAATAAGCAACTACCCAAAATTTGAGGCCGATCGAGAAATTTTTTGATTGCCAAAAAAATTAACAAAAATCCCCTTTTTAAAAGCGCGCGAAAACGCCAAGAGTTTGGATGTGACGTCATCTTATATTAAACATTGTTGTAAAGCAATGGAGTTGATGGTATCATTGTTGACGTCATCTTATAGTTTAAACAATAAACGTTTTCAGTCACGTGTTTTTTCTCGACTTTTAAATTAAAATATTTAAATACCTGTACATTTTTTTGAAAAACTGACTAGATATTTCATTTTACCATACAAAAAACCATACGGAACACTTGTTTGTTTTTGAAAATCTGACACATGCAACTTCCTTATTGTATGATTTTATTAAATATTTATACAAATGTTTTTATGCATGAAAATGTTCTATCTTAAAATAATTTTCCATAAAAAAATTCTTTACTTTTTACCTACTAGGGAGCTACCGCCCCCTGCTCGCTATCGCTCGCCAACCCCCGTTAACTGCTGACGCAGACACGTTTGAACCGCTTCGCAATTCCTCACAAAACCCTGCTCACTGCACTTACTCACTTTATAAAACATTTTTAAAACAGGGTTAGTACTTCTCCGGGGTATTCTTTCGAAAATAGTGGATATACATTCAGTAGCGGAAATTTAACAGTTCCTTTATGGTAACATTAATTGGCGGGTCGCCTTATAATTCCAAGAAAATTAACAAAAGAGCAATGTAACATTCCTTTACCATTTCCCCAAGGTAATGTTTTTTTCACAGATCCATTAAGAAGCACTGAAACATCTCAGGAATAAATTTAACGTTCTTAAAATTTGTAACTATTTTCATCGATTGGCTGTGAAAAATGTAGTAATTACCGTAAACATCACGAAAATTTAGAATTTTATCTTCATGAGAACAAACAAACGTCGAAGTTGTGTCAGTTTCATAGCAATGACACGAATGTTTAGACTTCAAACATTTTCGATTTTTATCTTAATTTCTAAAACAGTCCCCCGTGTTATCTAGTTGTTTGCGTTTTGGCATTATGAAATAAGGTGTCACATTTTACTACCTTAAAAAACATACTTGCAAAAGAATATAAAAATAATAATAATTGTAAAAAATAAATGCAAAAGTTCAAAATTTCCGAAAGCGAGTTTATATTTTGTTGTAAATATGGTAATGATTAGGTTGCCACAACGACAAAGATAAATGTAAAAATATTAATTTGTTATTTAAAAATAAAAGATAAATTATTTATACATAAGTTTTAAATATAATTAAAACCGTTTAAACAACAGAAATATAAATATTGTTAAAAATAACCCAAAATATATTTTTTAAATTCGTGTTATAAATAGAAAGATGATTATTTAATTTATTTGAATATTAAAAACCAGTGAGATATGTTTTCAATTTTTTTTGAAATTCATAGTTTCTTGCTTTATAACTGCAACCTTATCCCTAATCTAAAAAAATGGAAATATTTTAAAGTTGAGATTTTTTTTAGAAATTCTAAAGGCACTTTGCACATCCTCAAAAGAATCCGGACTGTTTGATACCAAATATGTGTTATACGGATCAGTAATTAAAAAGCCTTTCCCTGGAAACCGTTCACCAAAAACTTTTTTTTAGAATAGAGAGATTTATGTGTACTATATCGTCTGATTACAGGCGAAAGGCACTAAGTCACTTTTTGCTTAAATACTTTGTACGAGGTTATAACAAGTTTGGCGATCATTTTACCGTTGCCATTCTAGTTATAGTGTAGAAAAGAAATTTAAAATAAATTAAAGTTTTTAAATTTTAGAAAATATTTTATATATTTTAAAAGCTAGTGGATTGAATTGGAATTATTGATGCATATTCCTTGCCTTGTGGGCTTGATCTATCAAGTAATACAGATATAAACAGAATTTTTACTACCACATAGAGAGAAAAATATACCCAGCGCAAGGCCGGGAATCGAACTCTCACAAAGCAGCCCCGTCCACAAAGAGAGAGAGGGTGAAAATTATGGCACTGTATATTTGGACGGCCTTTTTTTAACTAAACTCTACTCTAATTTCCACGGCTCGACGTTCCATTGGTTCCATCACTAAGCGCCGAGACTGCTACGTAATCACGAGACCTACAGCGCATGCGCCACTGGCCGTTTTGGCCGTCCACATATACACTTCGGAAAATTATTAAAACGTTTTTCGTACAAATTTAATTAAATTGAAGCGTAAATTGTATTTTACTTATTGTGATGGATGTGCGCAATTTAGATGTGGGTATTGATGTTTTTAGAGAAAGAGGTATAAGATAGGGGTTAGACTTTTAGCATTTTTTCGGATTGGTTATCCTTGTCATGCTTATAGCTTGTGCAAGCTTTTCGTGCATCTGGTGCTTCCTCTGAAAAATCTTTCCAGTTTGGCGAGATTTTAGAGATGAGCCAAGACTCCGCTTATTCGTTGGCGCCGTTTCACCGCTTTCAAAAGATCTGCCAAAAGTGACTTAGTTCCTTTCACCTGTAATTCGACGATATATCTTTAGACATTTTTAAAGGATGACATTAAAACATGGTTTTCTCTCCTAAATATTTATTACTTTCTTTGTTCAAACTTTTTACGTTTTTATCAGTTATTTTAAGTTATCTTATATTGCTCTTCGTTTAAAGTTTGGATAGAAGAATTAAAACGATTGAACTATTTTAATTGGTCAAAAAAGTAACCTCAAAATATCTTTTTCAAAATTTTTTACTACAATTTCTGGAAAGTGGGGTATTTCTGTTATTCTTATAACTTTCTTTTTAACATCACACAACTTTAATAATCTTATTAATTTCAGTGAAATAACTAATGAATATTTTATGGTAATCAAAGCTCTCTCAAACCCATTCTGTTTTATACTGCTTTTTCATAGATTATCTTCAATTATATTAAATTTTATGCATGATTTTTGAATATATAGCAATATTTTACTGATCTTTCCTATTTTATAAATTCTTCAAGAATAGAACATCAATATGTATCTATAAATTTATCAGTGTAAAATCTGAAGAATGTATAAATATTTTTAATCTATTAAGTTAAACATTTTCTCTATAAATAAATATATATTATACAGGGTGATCGGAAACACCTTGGAAAAACTTTGAGGGGGTAGAGAGAACCTAGACATTAGACAAGCATATTTCGAATAGGAATGGGGGTATCCTATGGAGAATCTGTGTTATTATGTTTTAGCCTCAAATTTGTATCGCACATGCTCAATTTTTGCTTTATACACAAGATCCCTTAAATCTCTGGGACTGATTTTTTAATTTGTATTTAAACTCGCATTAATAGTATTTTTAAATAATTTTTGAAAGTTCGTTAATTGCTTGATAATAGAATAAAAAAATTATTTTGCATGACGTACAGCAGCATCCATATTACTTCCACCATAAATTTGAAAAAAATTGGACCACTTGTTAACCCGTGGGGTGAGTTAAAAAACGTGCAATATTTGACGGTTAACGAGTGCTTCAATTTTGTTCAAATTCATGGTGGAAGTAGTATTTATACTGCTGTACGTCATGCAATATTTTTTCATTATATTATGTTTTGTTTCGTAAAACGGGCCTTAGGAAAACCGCCTTTTGTAACGCCCTCGCACTACATTAGGGGTTCTAGCTCTTTAAAAGGGCATCTGCGCCTCCTCATTCCTATTCTAGGGAAAAGTTTTTTCTCCTCCATATCTTTATTAAGATGAAATAAATTTGCTGTCTAAAGAGACGCATAAACGATATTCGTCCATATAACGACGCTTCAACAATAAAAATGATGATACAAGCTAATATTTAAATTTTTTCATGGGACTTCACCTAATTACGAATGCAGATTCGCGTTTTTGGCGTGGGGGTAACAACATGTAGGGGTTCCGTGTTCAAAAGTTAAAGGGAGGTGGAGGGTTATCATGAGACAGACACCCTTTATATCTTATGTGGTCCTAACACAAAATCAATTTCCCCTCAGAACCCAGATGCCATCCTGAGCATGAGGGTGGTGCCCATTCCCGAACGCAAGTACCACGTGATCATGGAATTCGAGGAGAGTCCGGAACCTCCAAAGACCCCCTCCTCGACGTCAGGCTTGATGGTCATCTCGCCGGACGAGGACCCCTATTCCTGCCAGCAGCAGATGAATTTCTTCTCCTGGATCCGGGAGTCCCACGTGGCCACCATGGGCATGCTTCTCATGAACGTCGAGAGAATCAGTGAGTTCCTCAAGTAACGTATTTCAACCATTGCCTGTTTTTTTAGTTAAGGTCTCGTATCAGTTTTTTGAATTTTTCTCCTTTTTTCAATATTATTCTTTTATGATGGAGGATTTCCTTTCAATAACTAACTATTGAACTTGAAAAGAAATGTTTGAGTTTAATAAATGCGAAATAATCTTACCTATTAGAATTCTTTGTTGAGATCTTATGTATCTGACTGAATACTATGTTAAAAAAAGTTCAACCTTTCACCAAAAACTGGGTTAAATTTAGTTGCAACCTATAATTCGGTAACAGGTTTCACCAGTTTTCGGTGCTTTCACAAGCAAAAGCAACGAAAACTTGGTGAAACCTGTTACCAAACTATAGGTTGCAACAAAATTTAACCTAGTTTGTGGTGAAACAGCCCAACCTTTCACCACAAATTGGATAAAGGATTAGCTGTTTTTTTAACAGTGTATATCTTAGGATGCATCTCATCTATAAGGGAGAGTGTTGTACCTAAGGACAGTGTTGTACCTTGGGACACCGCATTTTAAAATTCAGGAAAAAATGTAAATTTGAATTTGTGGTCGATTTTGATTGTAAACAAATGCTATCTAATTGCTAACGTGAAATCAGCTCTTTAAAATGTTATTAATATTTTATGTTATAAATTTACTGTTTTTAGATGCTCAAAGTTTTTTAAACCATTCCCCCCTCCCCTGTTTTTAATAATAATTTATTCATCTGACACATTTACACAGTATATAAGCATTAACAGAAGCAAACGAAAGAAAAAAAACATCCCATTGCTCACTAAGGGTAAATTGGCCCTTCCAAGTGAAACAAAATTTTATTTTAAAAATACATGAATAAAGAAGAAGAAAATAAAAAATAAAATAAATAACTAAATCTTATAATAATGGACAATACAATGTGGCAAGGACAGCCCAAAAAATATGCAAATACAAATTAAGTCGACCAACTACCGGCGTAAGCCCAGCAAGGTTGGTCCAGTCTTTTTAACCCAAACAACCGGAATCCCAGTATCTGTCAATTTTCCTCTTGAACTCGTTTACCCCACTTGAATTTACAATTTTTTCAGGCAACGCATTCCATCTATCCACTACCCTATTAAAAAAATAATGCCCTTTCTACAATCCGTCTTAAATTTTACTTTATTCAATTTGAAATTGTGACCCCTTGTTCTATATTACCCGTATTGAAATCTAGTCCCTCTGTGTCCCCTTGCTTTACCATTTTAAAAAGTTGAATCAAATCCCCTCTAATCCTTCTTTTCTCTAAGAGTGAACATATTTAGCTTCTTTAATCTTCCCTCATAACTTATACTGGATATACCCTTGACCATTTTAGTAGCCCTATGCTGAACCCTTTCAATTGAATCAATATCTTTTTTTTTAAGTATGGAGACCAAAACTGAACCGCATACTCTAGATGAGGTCTCAACAAGCCTCTGTGTAGTGTCAGAATAATATCCTCGGACCTTGAGGAAACAGTTTTTTAATGTATCCCAATATCCTATTACCCTTTTTACTAGCAGATGAACACTGATGAACCCATTTAAAGTCCTCATTTACTATCACCCCTAAATCTTTGATCATATTACCTATAATATTCCTAGCCAGTTTTTCCTCTAAAGCCCTCTTCTGCCTCCTATTGATATTTTTGAAGTCTTTCCTAGCCTTTAAATAAGGCCTCCTATCACTGTCCTTCCCAGTACGTTTTTACAATTTAAAGGTATATTTTTTATATGGTTCAACACAAAATACTACTACTACAACCAAATTTTTAAACGAAAGATAAAAACTAACACGCATCGATAAAAAACATATACAAAGACACTGGGCTTGATTTTAGGCGGAGAAATAAATAGGAAAAAGGTATACAGGGTGTATCTGAAATGGTGCAACAAACTTTCAGGGATGATAGTACTCATCAAGACGAACAAGAATCGGTAAAGAAAGGGGGTCCCAGACCAAATCCCAGGGAGTTAAAAATGGAGCGACACCCCAAAAAAATCATTGAAAAATTCAATTTGTAGAAGAACTACTATTGGTAAAAACTTAATTATGGTCTCAAAAATTGTGGTTTAATATGATCTTTAAAATTACCTCAAAAGGCTTCACTTTAAAATTTGTTTTATTATGAAAAAGTTAAAAAACACAAAAAATGTGAAAACTCTGCCAAAACCTTATTTTGTATTTCGAAATCCTTTCTTTTGATTTGATTATCTGAAAGATCATAGTTGAAAACCCCTAAGTCCAAAGTTTCATGTAAATAAAATCAATATTAAACGCTTGAGATCCTGTTAAAGTTTGTTTTTTGCGTGCGCTAACAGCTGTTCTGGAAACAGCTCTAAAAAACTGCTTGCGCACCCAAAAAACAAACTTTTAAAGGATCTCAAGCGTTTAATATTGATTGTATTTACGTGAAACTTTGGACTTGTGGGTTTTCAACTATGATCTTTCAGATTATCAAATCAAAAGAAAGGATTTCGAAATACAAAATAAGGTTTTGGCAGAGTTTTCACATTTTTTTGTGTTTTTTAACTTTTTTCATAATAAAACAAATTTTAAAGTGATGACTTTTGAGGTAATTTTAAAGATCATATTAAACCACAATTTTTGAGACCATAATTAAGTTTTTACCAATAGTAGTTCTTCTACAAATTGAATTTTTCAATGATTTTTTTGGGGTGTCGCTCCATTTTTAACTCCCTGGGATTTGGTCTGGGACCCCCTTTCTATACCGATTCTTGTTCATCTTGATGAGTACTATCATCCCTGAAAGTTTGTTGCACCATTTCAGATACACCCTGTATATGTTTCTCTCTATATTAAAAAAAAGTTACTGTCACCGCTGCCGCCGCCGCCGCCGCTGCCGCCGCCGCTGTTTCAGGAAATTTAATTTTTCAACTCTTTGAACTCTGCTATCGCAAAAACTACTTGATAGAAATTTATGAAATTTCAAAGGTTTGTAGAGGAATATTTGGGGCACATTCTCGAACAAAAAGCTAACTGATGTGATAATTAGTACTGGGGTATTTTTAAGGTCAAAGTTGAAGTTTTTCTTTTTTCGCCGCGTAATCCAGTTCAGCGAAATCTATTAGCAGCAGAACTATGATTTTTTGCAGCCTAATACTCTGAAGTATGAAGATGTGCACTACGTCGCCCTTTTTTCGAATTTCGAATTTGGTTTAGAGTAATTAATTTTTTTATTTTCGAAATTTTTGACACTTTTTCGTTTTTTTCTATCTAAAATGAAAACTAATCACGGCATCAATATGATTTTTTAAACACTTATATTATTATTTTTTAGAAAGAGATTGGCGTTTAGTTCTTTAAAAAATTCTAATTAGTTTTGGAATTATTAAGCATCTAAGTTTTATTTTTTTCATAGTTTTAGTAGGTCTTTATCAGACGTGTTTAATATTTTTAAATTTTATATTTGCCTGTTCACTAGATTGTCGCGAGCACGGATATTTAAATTTAAAAGTTTTGAGGTGCACATTGCTGCTCTAAGTTTGCTAGCGATATAGTATAGACTTGGTTAATAATATTTTAAAGATACTTTTTATTTTACGATATTTTTTGAACCACTAGAGAAATAAATAATTAAGCTTTTTTGAGTGCTATTTATGGTGATGAAAGGTAGAGGATTTTCGATAAATTGGTTTTACTCTGCTAAAGATCGATTTCAGATATTATACAGATCGCGAAGCGATCTGTAAAGAGCTGCATAGCAGTTACGGGGGTTGGTGAGCGTAAGCGAGCAGGGGGCGGTAGCCCTCTATCCATTAAATTATTGATACCTTAAAAGGGAATATTTCAGTAATAGTTTTATTTTGATATTTTCGTGGTAATGATCCGAATTAAATTATTGAAAAGTTTGAGAGATAAAAAGTTTCGATATTGAATGATCATTAACTATACTCTGTTCATTTAAAATTAGCGCCTGAGACGTAATGTATTAGAAGCGTTATTATTCCACTTATCGTCGAAAAAATTTTCTTCTGCAATGACAAGGCAGCCTAAGCAGAAGTAGTTAAAATACTGTAAAAACAATCGGTCACTGAAGTTGTCTGATGAGCGGTATTAAGCATTATTGAGCGTTTTTGATCCTGTTTCAGGCGCCTATTCTAAATGAATAGACTATAAGCAGACAATTTCCAGGTTTTACTGGATAGTTGAGATGAAACAAGCGAGCTCTGCTCGCTAAGATCGCGAAGCGATCTTCAAAGAACTGCGAAGCAGTTCCGGGGGTTGGTGAGCGATAGCGAGCAGGGGGCAGAGCCCCCTAGTATCAAGAAAAAATAAATTCACCTGAGTTTAATAAAAAAAATTGGATTTATCCCTTTTAAAATTTATTGGAGTTAATAGTTAGAAGAATATTTTTTTTTCCTTTTTTTATTGTTTTTTTATGATGGATGATTCATAAATGCTACAATAAATGTAACCGCATTGAAATTTCGTCATGAAAAGAAATATTTGAGTTTAAGAAATGCGAAATTATCTTTTAAGTTAGTTTCCTCTAGCTACCCATTATAGTTCTTTGTTGAGATCCTATGTATCGGAAAATATCTTAGGATGCAGGTGATATGCCTCTAGTAATCATTGCGTTATTAATATTCAAAATTTAATTTTTATTAACTAGGGGGCTACCACCCCCTGCTCGCTATCGCTCGCCAACCCCCGTTAACTGCTTGCGCAGAAATTTTCGCAATCCTCACAAAACCCAGCTCACTGCACTTACTCACTTTATAAAACATTATTAAAGCAGGAGTAGTACTTCTCCGGGGTATTCTTTCAAAAATGACGGATATTTATTCAGTGGCGGAATTTTAACAGTTCCTCTATACCTATAGTAACATGAATTGGAGGATCGCCCTATAATTCCAATAAAATTAACAGCAGAGCAATGTAAATATATTCTTTTACTATTTCCCCATCAAGGTAATGTTTTTTCACAGATTCATTAAGAAGCACTGAGACATCTCTGGAATAAATTTAACTTTCTTAAAATGTGTGTACTGATTGTTATCGATTGGCTGTGAAAAATGTAGTTATTATCGTAAACATCGGGAAAATTTAGAATTTTATCTTCATTAGAACAAACAAACGTTGAAATTGTATCAGTTTCATAGCAATGACACGAATGTCTAGACTTTTAACATTTTCGATTTTTATCTTTATTTCTAAAATATTCACCCGTGTTATCTAGTTTTTTTGCGTTTTGGCATTATGAAATAAAAAGTTTCATTTTACTACCTTAAAAAACATACCTGCAAAAAGATATAAAAAATAATAATTATCGTAAAAAATAAATGCAAAAGTTCAAAATTTCCGATTTTATTGTAAATATAGTAATGATTAGGTTGTCATGTTGCCACTACGACAAATATAAATATAAAAATATCAATTTATTACTTAAAAATAAGATATAAATTAATTATACATTTTTTAAAAGTATAATTAAAACCGTTTGAACAACAAAAATATAAATATTGTTAAAAATAACCCAAAATATATTTTTTAAATTCGTGTTATAAATAGAGAGATGATTATTTAATCTATTTGAATAATAAAAAACCAGTGATATTATGTTTTCAATTGTCTTAAAATTCATTGTTTCTTGCTTTGTAACTGCGACCTTATCCGAAATCTAAAAAAATGGAAATATTTTAAAATTGAGAATTTTTTTGTTAGCAGCGGTTTTAAGAGGTAAAAACTTCGTAAATTCAACCTAATTGAGCGTGCGTTTTAGGGGATTTATTCAAGATATTTTTCTCTTTAAGGTGTATTTTCCTACTGAACCGATGCTGCTCTACAACTTAGTCATTGACTTTTTTCACATACCTCAAATAGTTTTTAAAATAAAAATTAAAACTCCTAAACTTTCCGCTAGAGGACGAAAGAAACTGTCGCCTTGGATAGGCCATGGTCACCCACTATGCCTAGACCCCACTTTCATGACTATATCTGTAGGGGTTCAAAAGTTAAAGGTGTTGGGCCACCTCTCGTGGGACACCCTGTATATTAACCATAGTGTTTTTAATAAAACTATGAATCCCAATTAGGGATTCAGAGTATAATATAAGGTCTTAAAATGAAAAATGTGTTTATTTTTATAATATTTTGGAGAAAAAATTTTTTATTAAAAACTATTACAAGTATCAAAAATGTAAATTCATAGTTCCATGGACAATAACTTAAATTATATGTTGGGGTAAAAAATCATACCAAAATTATCATAATTAAAGAAGAAGTAATGTTTTAAAACTTGGTTAAAATTTTTGAAAAATTCAATATTTCTTAAAAACTGCTTTTTAGTAGATTTTTTGCTTACAAGTGTTTTGACGTTAAAGAACTTCAAAAAATTTGTAAATTTAAGAAATAAAAATTTGGGTACTGAGTCCCCTTAAAAACCCTTAGATTAAAGATTTTTTTTGCTAATATTAGCCTCCCTAACAATATGACTCCAATGACGTCTGTCTCTTGCCTTTGTTTTCCAGTTTGTGATCTTAATTGCCTTAAGATTCTTCTTTATCCATCCACCTCTTTCTGGGTCTTGCCCATTTTCTTTGTCCTTGGGCACTGCACCTAGAAAATATTCTTCGTACATCTGCTTTCGCCCATTCAACCCATGTGTCCCAGCCATATTGAATCCTATTTGCCTTTAGATGTACTATAATTTATGATGTCTTTTTCTGTAAACAGTTCTGAAATTCCCTGATTGTGTAACATCTCCTCCAAACACCACCCTCTTTGGTGGGTCGAAATAAGACTCTTAACCCTTTATTTACCGCATTATGATTCGCTGCAATTTTTTTCTTGCAAATACTTTATTTGAGTCACTAAATTGAAAATTAAGGGATATACATAAATAAAATAATCATCTTTGGAAAATTGAATCCGCTAGAGCCAATTACTTAAATTGATACTTCTGGGTACTGTCAGTACACGGAGTACTAAAATATTCTCACAATACAAGAAAAACATAGCTTTTTTATCGCAGTAATAAGTCTTAAAAAATAATACACTTAACTTTTGACTTTAACTACTTTTTTGCGGGAACAAAAATGACAATCATGTAAATCCGATCGAAATGGCAGCTAAACTTACAACTTGAGTTAAATCTGTTCGCATTTTCCGCTAAAATACTCATCATAGAACCTTCGCTGCTTTTTATCCTGGAAGAGGATAACTGAAAGAGTGTTCCTGCAAATTATCGTCAATATATTCGCAAGGATGATTATTCTGAGTAATTTTAAAGTTGGCGGTACTTGTAAGTACCGTCGGTAAATAAAGGGTTAAAACTGTTTTCTCTCCCAGGTTATCAACATTTTATACAGTTTTTGATTTAATTTTCAGGTCTCTGACCCATAAATAACAGTTCGTCTGATATATTTTGACGTTAACAATCTAAATTCTTTTATAGCCTATGGATAGGCTTACCATATTTTCTCGGGTCCAACCCAGGACATATTTTTGAAATTTCTTAATAAGAGCTCTATAAAACTACCAAAGATTACAAAATTCAAACTAATAAACGTTAATCTGAAATATATTTTCATTTACCATTACTTTTTCAAAAATTGTTTGATTGACTTAACTTTTAATCACAAATTTCACTGAAAGTAACTTTTTTAAGTAGTACATAATTTAGAAAATGTAAAAAAAACAATTTTAAACAGATAGGTGAGGATTTTTTTCATACAAATGTCTGGGAAATCTTAAATGTATGAAAACCCCCGGACATTTTTGCAACCCTGGACATTTCCCCGGACAGCTAGCTCTAAGAACCCCGGACTGTCCGGGATAATCCCGGACGTATGTCAAGCCTACCTATGGAGCAACATACCTTGTGACATTTTAATCCATAAAATAGTTTTATAAATAAATAATTTGGAAAAGCTTTAGAAATATCTAACCAAAACTTCTTCTTTTTTAAAATTAATATTATTTAACGCTTACTTTTCTCATTATTAAATCCATAAAATTCTTATCACTTTTAGTATCCTTATCATTCAATGATGAGGTATTAAAACAGTATTTCATTTTTCATTTTATGTTTTTATCACAGACAATTTTTCATTGACTCTTGAAAGTTTAGCATGTGAAGCTTTACTTACACATGCTAAACGTCAATAAAAAGTTCAACAAAAAAACTGGAAAATGATTTTATCCTATTTCAAGTTCAGTTTAATATAAAACTGTGAAATATCCTCTGGAATATGTACCGTGGAATATCCTGTCTACCAGAACAAGGATTTGAGAGAAGATCACTTTAATAAACATTTTTTACCGAAGCCTGGCTCATTAAACATTTGACGTGTGTACAAAGCAAAGTTGACAGTTTTGAACCCAGAACAACCGCGCTTTTTTCCATGAAGGTTACACTCTCGCGTGTTTCTCCCACTAAAAACCGTGACCCGACTCTAATCTTCCATTTCATTCCTGAAACAACCCTAGACCGCTCTCTTCTCTTCGTTCGTTTTTTGTTCCAAAATAAGCCTCTGGGCCTACCTACCTTTGAAGAAGAAATGCAATATCATATCGGCATAATTGTACCTGGCATTGGAACAGAAAAACGCAGGCTTAATCTCGTGACTGCTCTTTTGTCTTAAAAAGAAGAAAGGAAGACGAATGGGTACAAAAAGAAACGGCATAATGCTGCTTGGAACATCATCGGGTGCCAAAGGTTTTATGAGTACATCTCGACTATATATTCTCGCCAGGAACGTAAAAAGCGAAAGGAGCCTCTGTGACAATTCAGAGACAAGAGATTTAAAAGCTGGAAAGAACAAGTTGATGCTTCACCTGCAATTTTTGGCTCACCCGTTATTTGAATTCGTCGGAGAACCCTTGTCATTTACTATTTTTATGTTCAATGCTAAGCGTGATATTTTTTTCGTTGTTACTTTTGTTTACGGCCGTGTCAACCTACAAAAAACTAATTTGCTAATTTTTTTAATTGATTCTCTAAGGATAGAGGTAAACATAACCTTTTGCATGATTCCTGATCCCTTTCAGACCTAGCCGCCTCAAATTTTACCATAAGACACAATGAAAATATCAGGCAGTCAGAATTTTAACATACTCATACTGATCCCCCTTAACCTATTACCATAGACTCAATTTGTACCAAATTTTAAGCGGGTTCATAGATAATTAGGTAATCATTTAAGATGCTCCCATAAAATGTCTCAACTTTTGAAAGTCTACTTTGACGAAAGTCATTAGTGGTCGCCAAGTTCGCACTGTTTCATTAACTATGTATGCGGTAAGTGATAAACCGGGTATAATTAATAATACCCAAGCCATATCCGGCCATTATTGATAATGCCCTGATTTATCTCATTACCTGTTAACATATATTTTATAAGGTACTTGTACCCCATATGGACAGGGCTCTCAATATGGACACCCCTAATATCTTAAAAAGTAAGAAACTTGATCGAGAGTTGGCACTACATGTTCTTGAAGAAAAGCAGTTTAAAAGATAATTGAGTCTGGAAAGTGCAAAAAAGCGCGCTGTTCGCCATTTTGAAGGAAATTTGTGTTTTCATGGTGTGCTGATCGTAATTACAGGTTAAGTTTAAGTTCTTATTAGATATGGTAAAATTACTTTAAATATTAAAAAGTGGAATGTTTTAGAAAGCGGATAAAAATGTTTTCTTTGTTTATTTATTACAAGATAAAGTAAAACTACGCCCTGTTCCCATTATGGACAGTGGACACCTTATGTCCACATTGAAAGTACAGCAAGTGAATCTTCAGATTCAGAAATTTGTAAAATAATTATCTGTTTTATGTTATTTTATTTAGCTAATTCATAATAAATTAATGTTTGTATTTTTAATCTTAATTATAGTATCCGTACATAACATTACGAAGTGCATGTTCTGAAGATATTTACTGTGCCCCCCTCCCTCGCAATACTTAAAGAAATCTTTTTTATCCCCTCTCCTCTAAAATCCCTTGGAAGAGTGGTTCTTACATATACCATGGGTAGAAGGTCAATAAGTAGCCACCTGTCCATAATAGGGACAGGTGGTTCCTAATATGGACACTTGCAAACGTTTTTTGTTTTTATCGTTGAAATTAAACCAGAATAATTACAAGGTCGCTAATTTTAATAATGGGAGGGGTGATAGAGTTCAACACTTCTTTCCCGAAATGTTGATGATTTTTTTTTAATTTAATTCCTTTGTGTTTGAAAATTCTTGTCAGTTTTAGCAATATATTTTTAAGATTAGAGTTTTAAAAAAGCAGTTCTAGGATAAGCCCCTTTAAACCACCTTTCTGAGAGATGTTAAACCAAAAATGTTTTTTATTTATGAATGTGAAAAAAAAGTTCGAGCGTGGTCTTTTAAAGTTTGAAATAGCTACATATACATTTAACCAAGAGAAAGAGGTTTTATCCTATACATCTTCCACGTTTTTTGTCTTGATCTGTAAAACCCATTAGAGAAGATACCACCCCCCTTCCCCAACCCTTTTGAAATTTATCTGAAAAATCCATCAGATGCGTTGCTAAAACTACTACCCGAGAAATACGTTTGTATGATCTCTGAAGGAAGGATAGGGTGTGAGCTTAACGCGTTTTTTCTTACCAAATGATCTGTTTATAGTTCCTTGAGGCTCATTCCAGAATAAAGCGCTCCTTGATGAAAACGCGCATTGTCTCTTGGGTCTATCAGTCGCTAAGCGTTAATTGATGTTCAGCTACTCTCTTTTGCTTCTGAATGCCATCACGGTAATCTTATACGTCAAGGCAAATAATCATATGGTGAGGAAAAAGATGAAAGCCCACACATAGATTTCAAAAGGAAATGTAATATATACGCTTGGATAAAGAATAATACGATAATGAGAGCTAATTTATTGTTCAAGCTGAAGTAAAATCTTTTTTCGTATTGATCAAATAATAGCAAAATAAATATTCTTCTATCTTCTAAAAACTAAAATGAAAACTATTTTTTAAGGATTTTTTGCACTGGAATGAAGCTTTGACTTCATGGTAAATAAAGATAATTCTTTAAAAGTCCTGTATCAAATAAAATGCCTTTATTATTTGTTATTACAGATTTCTATGTTATCTCGATGTCTATGTTACTACAAATATACGAGTTACACGGAAAATATGATAAAACGGGCATTTATACTTCTTTCATTGATTTTGATGCAAGTATTAAACATAAAAGTGCATGATATTGATACACTTGGATGCTTAAAAATTCATTGATGGAATTGATATTTAAAAACTAGTTAACTAAGTTTAAAATTAGTTAAGTTTAACATTAGTTATTTTCTTTTGTTTTTAACTCTTACAACATTCTGATGGTGCCATTGAATAATTTTGCCTCTTTTAATCAGAGTTCGTTGGTTTCCTTGCACTCCCAATCCCTCTAACTGAGTTGAACAAAACGTAAAACTTGTCTTCTGCTGGCACATTTCCCACTCCCAACCACGTGTCTTCTTCAAACATTCAACCTTCCTGCAGTTCTAATTAATACACTATCGCCATTTACTCTTTCAACTTTCATGCAAAGTATTTTTATCTCCATGATGTTTACTCTTTTGATTTACACTTCGAATAGTTTTTTCTTTCCTTTCCTCTTTCATAAACAAGCAAAAGTGCAATCGTTTACGGGTTTGATCTCATTTCAAATTCAAATTGTTTTTTCTTACCCACGTCACTGGGATTCTATATTTAGTTCTTAGCTTTCGGTTCTATAACAACTTGTTCGCCACTATTTTAGATACATGTGAAAGTTTCGGTTATTTTTTTATAAGTATTAGTTGTGGTTTTCTTCCTGTATCTATCTGTGTTTAGTATCAGGTAATTGTTATGGACATAGTTTCACAAATTTTCATATTCTAAAATAATTTTTGTTAGTTATACGAGCACATAATAATGAGCATAAAAATTCTCACTTTTGCTACAGTTTCACCTCTAAGTTTTCTTTATTTGGTGTTAAAAAGAAATCGAACGCATGGCGAATTTTTTTTGTTTTATTTCTAAGAACTTTCCACCTTTTTAAACAAGTTTGATATTTGAAAATAACTTGAAATATGTGTTTTCTTTTTCAAATAAATGATGCATTTGTATACAGAGTTATCTGTGTTAAACTAGACGTTTTGATTAGAATTTTTGATTAACATATCATTATAAATAGATATAAACTAGAATTTTTTCACTTTTTATCGTTAATTTATTTTCTTTTAGTTGAAAGAGTTATTGAGATATCAATGCCATAAAAATGATAAAAATGATTTTTTTTCTGCATAAAATACTTTAGTATTGAAAGAGATAGAGTAGGTATTGTCTCTATAATTGCATGCGCTGTTCTGGTTCTATTGATTAGATAAATGAATTTTATACGCACACTTAATAAATAATTATGATCAATTTTATCTGAAGAGCTGATTGTAAATATCCATAATTTTTACTTTTCTTTTTAAACTGAAACTTCATTTCACACATAACTATAGAATTAAAGACTTCTTTTCTAAAAAATATCTCTTTTCTAAAAAAAAAGGTAGGGGAGAGTGCTTTACCCTAAGGACGGCTGTACCTTCAGCCACCGCATTTTAAAATTCGGGAAAAAATGGAAATTTGAATTTGTGGTTGAATTTGAATGTATACAGATGCTATCTAGTTGCTAACGTGAAATCAGCTCTTTATTATATTCAATATAATAAATTTACTGTTTTTAGGTGCTCATAGTTTTTTTAGTGCATCACTACATTAATACTTTTCTTCCCCTTAAATTGTAATACGATAAAATGTGATATAATGGGCGAATCCCCGAGATTTTGACTTTTTATTTTTGATATTAGAAATTGCCAGACCTCAACTCTTTTATTTTTTATAGAACTTTAAATGCAAAAACACCTGGTGTTGTACCTTCGGACACCATACATGTTGTACCTACGGACACGTTCTTGTGGGTGTCTATAGATAATCGGCGTTTTTGAATCAGGTTTCATTGAAGTAAATGCATTTTAATGTATATTAAATTAATTCTAAATGGTTATCTATTTGTCGGTGTAAAATATGGTATAAAATCTTAAGCACCCTATCGCATTTAAGTATGATGATTATAAAAAACTTGACATTTCCAGCGAAGAAGATTTGCGAAAGTTATTACCACCAAATGCTTGCACAACTAATTGTGGATCGAATTGTTTTTTTTTGATCAGTGAAGTGATCAGATCAATCAGCATGATTGATGAAACTATTACCTCAAACTTCGATCTGAAAATCCCATGGGATTTATGTATTTTAGGTAAAAAAAATCAAGACTTTTATCATTCAACTTCGTTTTAATGATCATTTACGATCTAAATCTACATTACTTTAAAAAATCTATTCTCAGTTTTAAAAATGCTTGAAATAGTATATTAAAAGGTAATACACCAATTAAATGTTCATTTTAAGCTTTTATCAACTAAAAATTTCCTTTTTAAGGGTGTCCAAAGGTACAACTGGGTCTGTCCATAGGGTGAGCACGTTGTTGTACCTATGGACACAAATTTCGTCAAGTTATTAAATTGAATTAAAAATCCAATTTTGAAGATTTTAGCTAATAAAAAATATTACCCTCTTTGCTAAGGTTAGGACTATAGGTTGGGCACTTTAAATGTTAAAAATGCGATTTTACCTGTCTTAGAAAAATCCAAACGTGATTTTTGTCCAGAGGTACAACACTCTCCCCTACTCTTCTAGAATACCGGCGCAAATCTCGCCAAGCAGATTTTTTGGCGACCGCTCACACATGACCTTCCAACACAGAAACAAGAGTTACCAGCGGTTGGATCATTATTGGCGACTTTATCGCTTGCGCCGGGATTCTGGAATAGTAGTACCAAAAAAAGTTTTTGGTGAACGGTTTCCAGAGAAAGGATTTTTAATTACTCTGAGCTTCTATTGGAGCATTTACAATCACATGACAGCAACAGATACCGACGCACCTAGCAACGGCCTTAGCAACAGACTTTTGACCTACAGCAAGGAAGAAAATAAATGGTCGTGACGTCACCTGAAAACACTCTATAAAATTTGCACTTCAATTTAGAATTATCGTGAATTTTGTAGGTTACGATTAAAGTGCCATTCTTTATGTATTCTAAAAAGAAAGTATGAGATATTATTTTAGAAATTCCTTTTCCTCATAATGAATTTGAATTCTAATTTATTATTTCTGAAATTTAAATCAGAATAACAACTTTGACACCATCTTTACATTTTGTTGCATACTTTGTATTAATCTTTGGTGATTTGTGTTGAATATAACTCATCTGAATTGACTTTTTGATTTTTTCAGCTGAATTTCCATTTGTAACATACCTTGTAGTAAATGGCGGTAGACACGAGCTTTCTCAGAAACTTCATAGTGTTGAAGGAAAACCCGTCTCTCCAAGTTTACGGCAACTCCAGTTTTTAGGTATTTACTAATTTAACTGTCTTTTTAAGTTTAAAAACATTCAATGTTAAGAATCACTTAATAATTATTCCTCAATTTTAGTCAACTCAAACCTGTTTTTGGGTGAACCTTTTCTGTGCCATTTTGTATTTGTGTTACAACCGTTAATGGATAATTGCAGTCAAATTTTTTTTTAATCTTATTGTATTCAGAATGGCTTGAAACCTCCAAAAAAAATTTTTTCACCTTTCAAAGCCCTAAATTTTAAGTGATTTTCAATTAATAATAGCTTCTTTCCTGTCTGAGATGAAACAGCTTGTGACGTCAAATGTGCCTTGTTTACTATCATTCCGCTTTGAAATACTGTGCCCTAGTTCTTTTTACAGCCTAATGTTTCGATGAAAACGGTGTTTCCCCCCATTTCCAAAAGGCACATGTATGTGACGTCACACTCTTAGGCGCTCTCTGTAATAAAATATCTCATAATTAACTGAAAAAAATTGTGGGAAAAGACAAGCATATTTTTGGAATCAGGAGAGAATATTTAATAATATAAAATTGAATATTCAGAATTTTAAGATATGCTGCAATTCTCCATTACGAATTACTTTAAATTAGAATTCCACTGTGTTAAGTAAGGCTGCGTTCTGGTATCTCATCCGCCAATCGGCGGTATCATCATCTCATTGAACATAGGTGGAACCGCCAACGACCTTATAAAATGACCCCTAGAAGAGATGAGACTCTCCTCTAGAGGAGGCAAAACACTATTTGGGAGTTTCACATGCCCGGGGTTAAATACCCATCTGCGAGAAAGGCAAACTCAACCCTTCATCCCTCCGGGGTCGATAAAAGTGAATATCAGGTTCACTTGGGGAAATCAAGAGGGGGTTAGCATCAAACTATCCACTCAGATGACCGTGCACTCTTAAAACGATTGTACCAAAATTGAGTAAAAAGTACTTAAAAAATCTCCGATCCAATAAGTACTCAAAATTGAATACATGAATATACTCATTCTGAAATGTGCATACTCAAAAATGAAACATCGTGAGCTCATTTTTCAGTTCAAGCTCAAGATGTTTCATTTTTGAGTATGCACATTTTCAGAAATGAGTATATTCATGTATTCAATTTTGAGTACTTATTGGATCGGAGACTTTTTAAGTACTTTTTACTCAATTTTGATACAATCGTTTTAAGGCTAAGCGCGCACTAGAGACTTTGTCACGGCAACTAGGATAAGTAGTAACATAACCGTCTCTCGAGAGCAATGCATCTCTATGGCAAGATTCTTGGCAACCAGCCAAGAGTCTCGTCGCTTAATGCGCGCGCTCTAACTTCTTGCAATAGCCAGGGTGATAATTTTGTCTCAGTCGCCGTGACAAAAGTCTCTAGTGCGCGCTTAGCCTAAGAGTGTATGGCTTTCCGTCACACGTTATGTAACAGCTCTGCTCATGACGTCACTAACTGTCATATCCACAGATATCAGCTTCGGCGTTAACAAGCTGCTAAAGACAGAAAAACTAGATTATCCCCGACTCTGATTGGAAGAAGCCTTCTTTGAACATGGAGTTAACACCGACACTGACGGCTGTGAATATGGCTGTAATACTGGAGTTTGAAGGTTCAACGACCTAGTTACTCCCTTAAGTATCCACCTTGATTTTTTGGGATCGTTTGGGGTTTCGCTTTTGTTCAATGACATGATAACTGGCGATTACCGCATGAGACACCAGCCCAGCCTTACTTGACATTACCATGAATGACGTTTTGTATCGTCTGAAATACGCTACCAACTTGGTGCATCAGCATGTCTGAACTTGCTCCCACCAAAGTTAGTGTCTGGCCACACTGGGCGACAAGAGTCACTCGAACTCGTTAGGGCATGGTCATGGCAAGTGCAGAAGCAGGCGTAATTTCTCAGGCGATGACTTCTCCGCTCATCACACAAAAGAGAAATTTCGAGAAACCCCCTGGTTTGTAGTTTCCCTATTGTGTGATGGGCGGAGAATTACGCGTCAGCAATTACGCTTGATCCTGCGCCCAGGGTGATCTTAAGATCCTTAAGAAAGAAAGGGAGTTGAGGTGCACTAGATGTGGTTGGAGGTGGGAAAGATGACACCCCTTCCGCTACAGGAGTAGTCTAGTGCATCACCCCTCAACCCCCTTGTTTCTCCCCACCGTTTCATAAGGATCTTACAACGACTTCGAGCAACCCGAGTCTCCCTGAATGGCAAGGCACTTAGAAAAGTCTCGTCGATTCCGATTTGTTTTTAACTCGTTATTGTCCAAAGATCTTCAATTCCTGCTTCCTCCTTTTTTGACCACCATCACCTTGTCGATTTCTTTCCAGCCGGCTACGAGGAGACCATCACCATCGCCCGCCCCCCGCTCCCCCCAACATTCCCCGAGAGACCGGCCTCGGACAAGACGGGCTACGTCATCTCCCTCTACCAGGTCCTGCCGGGCGAGGACGGAGCGCGCTTCGAGCAGAACTGGGTGGCCTGGACCGGCGCCCGCCAGATCTACCGGACGGTGCCGGACTACATGGGCCTGAAGCGCATCTCCGTCCACAAGAGCGTCCTGTCCACCAAGGTCATCAACTACAGTCTCGTCTGCGAGTTTTCCAACATCATGGACCACCTGACCGATGCCTGCGTCATCATCGACCACCTTAGGGCGCGCTGCTGCGGCTTCACGGGCATCTACAGGGTGCTCGACACCATATAACGAAGGCTTGTTCTCGTTCAGTACCTATTATCTAGTCACGACGATCTTCCCCCTGAAGGTTGCATTGTTTCCTGGAAAAGGAAGCGAACGGTGATGATTCTTCCTCACCCCTTTCTGTGGCATATTTCTTGTTGCCTTCCTTCCGAGGAGAAGGTTTGGGCCTCTTAGAAGGTTTTTTTTTCTTTGTCATCCGGGTAGGGTGGCTGTGACGCATATTCACTATGCCTGCAAGGTTTTATACTTTGATAACAATGCGTTGTGCTCTAAACAGGCCGGCAAAAGACTAGTGATGGGCAGGTATCGATACCAAATACTTAAGTACTCGATACCTATAGGTATCGAGTGTATTCGATACCCACAAAAGTATCGATACTTTATTGACATATTTCATTTTAAATTTTTCAATGAAGTAATCTTTATAATACCTACTGTAGATCAAACGCAGCCTGTTCCCGTTTTCATTTTGCAACGCTCAAACCTAAGTCGTTAATCATCCGCGAGAGAAATTTGACGCGGTTAGGTTTTTCCCCCGCCAAATCCTTCGCCTCTATCCACCTCCAGGCCCGTAGCTACGGGGCTTTTTGATGGATCGCTTTCAGTTTTTTGAATATTAGTCTGATTATGGATAGGCCCTAAAAAAATTGTCCCTTCAGGTTCATTTCCCGACATTGAAAAAAAGTACTCGATACCTATAAGTATTCGATACCAAAGTATTCGATACCTATATGTATTCGATACCAAAGTATTCGATACCTAAAATTATCGATTTTGCCCATCACTACAAAAGACATCCTTCCTTAGGGATAGACGTTTTTGGTCATTGGCCTCTTGGGCCTATGAGGGGCATCGAGCCATGGAGGCAAACAGCCTCGGACGCTTGAAGTAAGAAGTAAGATAACAATGCGTATGCGTCACAAAGAAAGATCATGTTATAATAAGTTTTAAAGTTACTGAATCCCAGCTAGAGCAGTGGTAGGATGCTTGCGTAGCTGGCGGCAGTTCGTGGGTTCTTTCCCCAGTTATTATTTTGTTGAAATTTACAAAAAAAACAGCAAAAATCAAGTCCACACGCATGCGCATTGTTATCAAAGTATAAAAACCTTGCAGGCACAGTGAATATGGGGATGTGACAAGATGTGGGGCAGTGGCAAGACGGGTGATGCTCTTGTGGAGAACATACCTACCACAATAAAGTTCAAGTAATTTAAATGTTGCATATATAAAGGCCCAATGAGAAACTATTTTGATCCCTTACTTTGCTTTCGAATTGTATGACTTTCGTATTGACCTAATATCTCAAAACAAACTACGGTCGCTACACTTTTATTTGCTCATTTCTACTGGAAAATAAACGGTAACTAATACATATAGCATTAATGTATAAACACTTCAAAAATGCCTGTAGGTGAAAGCAATGAAATTCATAATGAGATTAAAACACCTACTCAAGTAACAAAGAAGCAAATTTCCGATCAACGATTTATTCCACAATAAAATCATCATCAATTAAAAAGTCATGCAATTGTTTCGGGGATGCCATGTGATGATTTTATTGTGGAATAAACCGTTGATCGGAAATTTACTTCTTAATTACCTTCTCCACAAAGATTTTAACTTTACCTACTCAAGTGAAAAACAGCTTTTAAGTAGTGAAAAAATATAATATCCGCATTGATTCTGTGATGCATCGTATAACCAGGGCTCGATTTCTAAACAAAGAGGTACCGGAACGGTAAAATTATTGGTCTCAAAACTGAAAACTCGAATACTTTTTAACAAAAACTTAAGCATTTATTTTCAAATTTAAATTTAAATGTGTTGTACTCGATTAGGCAGAGTGTTGGTGTTCTAATTTAATGACTGTATACCTTTTACACTTTTTACAGTGGGTTACACTTTTTTTCCAAAAGGGGGCCTCTTGTAGGAGGCGGAATGACTTATCCTCAATGAACCATTAGTGTTATATATTTTACTAATTTAAGGAAGAGAGAGAAAGAGAGAGAGAGAGAGAGAGAGAGAGAGAATGCGTAGTTAAAGTCCTTAAATGGTAGAATTTTAGATGTCGCAAATTTTCTTTACAAAAAGCTTTCTTTTCTTCGTGGGTAGTTCAAACGGAGGTTCACAATTATGTTTTAAAAGAACAATTAAGTAACACAATTAAATTGCAACCTTACAATTAAATCCCAATTATTTTTATTTGCAAAAAAGGTAAAAATGCGTTTAAAAATTGTTTTAAATTTGGAATATGCCTTTTTTATATTTTTTGGTAGGATTCTCAGTTTTATGAACTTAATCTGAAAAAAAAATGTGATTAGTTGAGTTCTAAGTACAAATAGGGAGTCTAGGGGTACTCCCCCCGAAAAATTTTGGAAATTTGTCAGTAAAAACAGGGTTTTAATTCATTTTAGGACTTTTTTCGTACATAGAATGGTATATCCGTGGGCCTGATGAAAGGGTTCGCGGGGCGTAGTTAGGAGAACCCTGAAATCGAATATAAATTTTTTTCCGAAAAAGGGGTTCCGGAACGCCGTTCCGGCTGAAATCGAGCCCTGCGTATAACAATAGGTAAACAATCGGTGAACTATAAATTTACAAATTTATTTTTAAGGATTTGAGATTTATTCTGCATCTTAATATTTTTAAATTATTGTGATAGGTATATCTACCTTTTATAAAACCTGTGATATTATCTATCTTTAGTAAAACCTGATGTTTCACCGTGATCAAAGTGTAAGTTACAAATCATTATGAGAATTTTGCTGACTATAATCAAAGTGTAAGATGAAAATTACAGAACTCGTGACTTTAAATACCACCTTTTAGATTGTAGGGTTCAATGGTAAAAAGTAAATATATATCTCATCATGAGAGATACTTCTCAAAATTTCACATTTTTCAAATTTGTTAACTGTTTTTATAAGGGTTATCAATTAATACTGTGTAATATGATTTTACCTTGTCAAGAAAAATATTATTTTAAAGCTTTTTTATGAGTATAATCTGTCCTGCCACTGTCGGGGATAAACGTGATTCAAACATTGTGTATTTATATGTTTAAAACAGTGCTCTACAACTTTCCATCAGTTTATTTACACACGAACCAATCCATTTAATTTTATATTTAGGTCTTGTTAGAATGGAAGCGTCACCAAAATGCATATTCGTCTTATTAACTTAATGTTAATTACATAAGTTGAGTTTCTTCTTCAATTAACATCACATTTTTTACATCAATACTATTTTTCTTGAAAATAAGGGTAGAAAATTATAATTAGTGAAGAAATTTCAAATATAAAAAATTTATAAAATTGGTCAACTTTAGGGGAACTTAGACCCAGATCCCCTTTCTCAGGATTCACCATATGAGGAGCAAACAATCAAACCATGCTTTCTCCTTCAAATACAAATTTTCAGGAAACACAAAAAACTAACTAATTTAAAAATCTAATTATCGTTTGTTTAGTTCTATAACGAGTAACTGAGAAGATTTGTAGTCATAATTTACCTAAAAAGTTAAAATTAATTATTAAAAAATGCATTTGAAATTTGGAGAAATCACGTTTTGATCGAACACATAGGAAGAAACATGGTTTGAATGTTTCCAACATGGACAAAACACTTTTTCAATGAAAAAAATTAATCCTACTCTTCTCAAAAACTATTCTTTTTATTTCTGATATGCATTGTAAATTTTAAAAATAAACATCACGTGATTTTGTATCAAAAAGTCCCCACCAATATTTTTACATCACCAACTTTACGCTGACAAATGAGTGGGTCACATGACGAGTAAGAACAGCTATGATTGGCTGTAACTGGAGGAATCACTGACTGAAAACAGGCTCTGGAGGAAACACTTTTTGATTGAAACATTAATTTTCTAAGTAGTTTTGGAATAGGTTAAAACGTGTTTTAATTGAAGATAATAGCATTATTTGGTGCAGTTTAATGTGGAGATCATGAAAATAGCAGTAACTCATTTTTTATTTTTTTGGAGAAAACACGGTTTGATTGTTTGCTCCTCATATGTTACACGGGATTTTTTCATGGGCGTCAACGAAGGGGGACGGTCCCCCCAATAACTAGGAACATTGTTTAAAAACATCATTTTTTTACTTTTGAGGGGATCGAAAATTTGCTGAATGTGTGTTTCTCCAACTTTTTATAAATATAAAGGATTGTACCAAAGACACCTAACATGAGAGGTGTATATAAGAAGGGGACGCCCCCCATGAGTTAAAACATTATTTAATTTAGAATAGGTTGCTGAGATTATGTGGGGATCGTCCCTGCAAAATATTTTGTTTCTCTATCTCTCTTTCTCTAGCATAAAATGTAAAAAAAACTCCGAAAACAAACAAAGGCGAGCCCCAATCAAACCAAAAAAAAATTTTCCAACTTACAGCACGTCCGACCATTTCATTTTTTTACCAAGTCCCAAAAAACGAAACTCTTCTAAATTAAAACTGCAAGCATAGAAAACTTTAAGATTCGGTTTTCTATTTCAATAATGGAACCTATGTAAATAGTACAAGCATTGTGGTGCACTGTTTTGAAAGTTAAATATACAAGAAGTCTTTGATATACTAAGTATATTGAGGTTACAAATTAAATACGTTTGAGTGTAAAAAGTTATATATGTGTTGTTAAAAATTTGTTGGTTCTTAACAATTTATGCAATTACTTACACCATACTACATTTTCTGATCTATTTCTAATTTCACGAAATCCTGTATTCCAACAACCTCATAATTTATCCTTAGTGAGTTTATCCAAACAATAATAAAAATTAAGATAGTTTTAAATAAAATATTCAATACCTTCTATCTTATTACAATAAATTTTTATTTCAATGAATTCCATTCCAGTTTTTGCTCTAATATTAGCTAATTAATATATTTACCATTACTTTAATGATTATTTTTGGTGATGGGCAGGTATCGATACCAAATACCTAAGTATTCGATGCCTAAAAGTATTGAGAAATTCTTTTTAAAAATTTCAATGAAATTACCTTAATTACATCTGTTGATTTAACGCAGCCTGTCTTAATTTTGCAGCTCATTTGAGGTGTATCGTCAGAGATATCGCTCATATGGTATCGATTCTTTTTCTATACGAGTACTTTTGGTATCTAAACTTTCTATGGATACTTTTTTCGATTCCCAGTGTTTTTGGTATTGAACACTTTCTAGCGATACTTTTTTGATACCTTTTTTGGTGTCAAAAAAACCTTTGACCTCTTGCTTTTGCGGCGGGGTCTCAGAGCACTGATTTGAGGTTAATTTGTTTTTAAATTTTTATTATCCTTGGATTTTGGTGTTTTTAAATTCCCCCTTCATTAATTTTTATGGTTTTTTTATAGATTTACTCTAACACAAGGGTGGTTCATCTACATCCTTAGAGAATTCTCAGTTCGCAAATAAATTATTGAATTTCTTAAACTATATTTGTACTTAATTTCAAAAGAGGAGTGCTAAAAAGTATTCGATACCTGAAAATAATCGATACCTCCAAAAGCATCGATTTTGCTCAACACTAATTATTTTTAAAATAATGTTGAAAATTCCTTGCATTTCAATTTAAACATTTATCTGTCAAAACATTAATAAAAAAATTTGATTTGTATAGATTATTTTTATGGGATTCAGAAATAACCATTAACTTAAAATAGTTTAATATTTCACATAAGAAAAGTGGTGTAATAGGACAGTTTGTTATTAAGTGTATAATGAATATTTATGAATTAGACTTTACTCAAGTGTTTACAACAACATTCCAATAGGCAAATCAACGCTATGAAAACATTGAATAAAAGCTTTAACTACAAATATCATTTATAATTATAGTATTATTGTAATATTCACAATGAGCTATATCTTTGTTTACAAAAAAACTTTGCAAACCATTACAAACTGTAAGATAGTTGACTTTTTTATGTTATTGTGAGTTGTTAAAATTTCTAGTTAATAAATATATATGAAACAATAATATAAAACTGGTAGTTCATAGTTTCTTCAAAACATATTTTTGCAGTTTCTCTCTATTCTAAAAAAAGTTTTTTGGTGAACGATTTCCAGATAAAGGCTTTTTAATTACTGATTCGAGTGACACATTCCTGGTATAAAGATGTCCGGATTCTTTAGAGAATTCCGAGTAGGCCCTTCGATTTAAAAAAAAATTATCATTTTTAAAATATTTTCATTTTTTAATGACGGATAAGGTCGCAGTTACAAAGCAAGTAATGTGAATGGCTTAAACGGTATTATTCAACAAGTCTTTTTTTAAACTATATGAATGATAAAACACTAGGTATACTAACGAGTTACTAGGTAAAATATTAAATTTAAATATACATTGATGTACAGTTTTTGTATGGTCCGAAAATTGATTAACAATCGTTTTTTAGCAATAGTTAATTCCATAATAATAATGGATTAAAATTAGTTTTGCCTGATATTTTTAAAGAAAACATTTTGATTAAGGCTAAGCGCGCACTAGATACTTTTGTCACGGCGACAGAGACAAAATTATCACCCTGGCTATTGCAAGAAGCAAGAGCGAGCGCACAGGCGACGAGACTCTTGGCCGATTGCCAAGAATCTCTCCATAGAAATGCATTGCTCTCGAGTTACTAGTGTTATAAGTCGCCGTGACAGAAGTCTCTCCTAAATTATTGATTAGTTAAGAGTTAATAAGTATTCAAAATTTTAAGGGAGATTTTTTCATGGAGATGATCTGGTGACGTATTTTTGGAAAGTTGGTTGACGCACGCGTTTCTTCTACAAATTGTTTTTATTCTTTTTTAAAGTGAGTTGAGTTCAGTGAGTTTGATTTTATGGGAATGGCGAAGCAATGCAAAAGGTCCTGCTTAAGCAGTTTGCGTATGTTGGTGAGCGATAGTGAGCAGGGGACTGTAGCTCCCTAGTATTTTAAAACAATTGTTATTTTTTAGGATTTTTAACTTGGACTTTATTACAATACTCTCTTTGGGGATATTCAGTACAATTCTTTGGGATACTATATTTTTCAAACTTACTTGTAAACTTGGGTCTAAATTAGTACAGTTGCTTTTCTCGAATATATCAGTTATAAATAAATATACATCGATGCTATAAATGTCATAAGACTAGAGGAAATGAAGAAATAAGAAATCTCATATAACCTTAAATTAACTTTTACATCAGGAAACAACATAATTTCCAAACAACATTACAAAACCGGATTTTATGAACCTTGTAGTTTTGTTGAAATGTGAGATTTTAAAGTTATCTAGATTTTATTGTTATTATAAACACAAATGTGGTCTCTTTGTAATTTTGCGATGTTTTTTTGTTGGATACTTTTTTTTCATATTCGAAAATCGCTCTGAGATTAAATAAAGCGTGGGGCTGCTTTGATTCGTACAATTAATCTGTTAACCTCATTGGATACTATCTAATCAATAAATGTTGACAATGACCAAATCGGAAACATATCGAAAAAGAAAACTTCAATTTCCGTCCGCATGAAGAACAAAAGATAAGGTGAGGTTCACCAAAGCGTGTGGTAAAGGTAAGACAAAACGATGACCTACGTGATACGCTAGGGAGTTTGATGATGTGATAATAAAAGCAACTTTTACTTTAACGGATATAAAAGTGAATACATAACACCACCTTAACATAGAGTGTCCAACTTTATATCATCAAAGGCAAAGCTGTGATATTCTTGTTCAAAAATGAAAACTTATTCCGTCTTGATTTCTTTCTTTCTTGCACTGGTGGGTTTTACAAGAGCCATCAATTATGAAAAGTGTGGTAAGTATGCATTGACTTATTTAATTTCGGTTTTCCACTTTTTTTATTGAGGTTGTATGTAAATTATATTATTTATGTTTTTTTAAACAAGGTAGTATTCAATTTATCCAATATTTCTATACATGTGTTCGGAAAATATTTAAAAATCACCTAACACGTTGGGGTTTTCTTCTATTTAAGTCTAAGAAATCATAATAATTGTACTGATAGAATAATTTCTTTATAATCTTGGTTTACTTATAACTATCATCATAATACTGGACTTTAAGGGGGTATAGAGTATGTTATTACTAGTTATGTTATTAGTAGTAGTGATTCAGAATTCATCATCAATATTTGTTGGGGAGGTAGAGGGGACCTAGACAAGCATATTTCGAATAGGAATGGAGGGGCGCAGATACACCGCGTTAAAGAACTAGGACCTAATGTAGTGCGAGATCGTTACAAAAGGATATTTTGACAAAGACCGTTTAACGAAACAAAACATAATAAATGAAAAATTTATTGCATGAGGTACAGATGTATCCGTACTACTTACACCATAAATTTGATAGAAATTGGACCACTTGCTAAACCATGGGGTGAGTTTAAAAATATTTATCTTTTAACCAAAGAATGGAGTTCTCTTAGAGTTATTTTAAGGGTATTTAGAAAAATAATGATCGGGGAAGGAATTTTCAATGATTGTAACATTGATCATTGAAACTGTTTGATCATTGAAAATTCCTTCCCCGATTATCATTTTTCTAAATACCATTAAGGGAACTCCATTGTTTGACTAAGAGATTTATATTGCACGTTTTAAAACTCACCCCACGGTTTAGCAAGTGGTCCAATTTCTATCAAATTTATGGTGTAAGTAGTACGGATACTTCTTTACCTCATGCGATAAATTTTTTCATTTTATTATATTTTGTTTGGTTAAACGGGCTTTGGCAAAATGTCCTTTTGTAACGCTCTCGCACTACATTAGGTCCTAGCTCTTTAACAGTGTATCCGCGCCCCCCCCCATTCCTATTTGAAATATACTTGTCTAGGTCCCCTCTACCTCCCCACTAAATATTGATGATGAATTCTGAATAACCCTGTAGATATTTCTTGACAAAATGACAAAATGAATAAGTAAATTTGGAATACTTGAATTTTTTCTTATTTGAGTTTGCAGCATTTTAATTTACTAAAATATTTAGAGTAAAGAAAAAATTTGTTGTTGTGTAACTATATAAACTTTTCATAAAAAATTTTGTTGCTACGTTTTATTTCAAACTGTTAAACAATCTATTTTAAATCAATCTATTTTAATTAATCAAGTATCAGCATTTAAATTTATGGAATTTTGTACGTTAAATCCAAAAAATTACTCTCTAAATTTGAAAACCATTTTTCTAAAACTATAGTTTATTTTTCTTGATGAATTCTTATAATTTATTGTCCCATTTTATTTTCGATGATATTAATCTCAATTAATTTTCTTTACGTTACACAACGTTTTTAAATTTTTAATAGATAACGGTATCGAAAATATTAACCTGGGGCGTTATGTAAAGCTCTTTAGAATCTCTGTATCATTTTTAAAAGTAAGACAATCAAACAACGGTCTACTAGTATTCGGCGCGGCCATTTGGCGTGGCCATTTCGGTGCTGGCCGTTTCTGCGCCAGAAATAAAATGAAAGTAAATAGAACTCTTTCATAATCCTCCTAAAAATTAGAAGAAAAACAAATTTTGCTTAGCGCCAAAACGGCCGCACAGAATCGTCCCATTCCGATCAAACAATGATGTCATTTTATGTACATAAATTTCATGTAATAGCAGTTATAATATTTGTGTATACAGTATTTAGAATTCCCCCCATGTGATTAAGTTAAGATACCGGCGTTTATTATTAGAGGCGATTTATAATTTTTAAATACATCGACCCATTGATTCAAACGGTATGTTTTTTACTATTGCATTTTTCTCGTTTTCAGGTAGCGGGAAAGGTCTAGTGACTATCAGAAAGTTTTCCCTAGACCCAGACCCCATCGTTTTTAGTAGAAGATCCTTAACGATCTCAGCCAGTGTCGAAGTACATGATGACATTGGTAGGGATACAATTATCGAGACGAAAATATGGAAGATCACATGGGTCTTTTTTGGAATCAAAACCTACATCAGGGCTCCGTGCTTGTTAGGAGACGGAAACTGGTAAGTAGTATCACAATTTTATGTGCGGGTCATTCCATGCCATATTATCCAGCGAGAACACAATATTACACCCTAGGATTTCTGATTTTCACGAAATTTTGTGTTCAATTTATGCATAAAGAAGAAATGCAAAATTTTATCCGATTCTATAAAATACTAGCTGTTATACCCGGCCTTGTATGGGTGGGGTGTATAAATAAATTTTTTTAAAGTTTTCTTAAAATACATTTATAATTTTATTATTAATATATTAAAAATCATATATCGGCAATATTACAAATCATCCCGGTATCCCAGGCACCTCTTTCCTATCCCGGTGTTCCCGGTAATTTTTCTAATCCCGGCGTTCCCGGTAATTTTCCTATCTCGGTGTTTCCATTAATTTTTATATTCCGGTATTCCCGGTGTCTTTATGGTTAATTTCCTATCTCGGTGTTCTCGGTAATTTTTATAACCCGGTAATTTTTCCAATCCCGGTGTTCTTGTCACTTTTTACAATCCCGATGTTCCTGATAATGTTTAATATCTTGATGCCTTTATAAAATAAAAAAATTTAAACAATAATAAAAAGTCTAGTAAATGAAAAAGTCTAGTGATCTGTCTCATTTGAAACAATGCTTTATTTTTAACTCGTTTTCCATGAAAAAAATTTTATTTTTCAGTAAATATATTTATTTCAAAGGAAAAAAAATCTTGAAATGGAGGAAATGACCACGCCTTCTGCGTGTTCTAAAAGGAGATGCGGAACACACATACATACACACACACATACTCAAACGTTTTTATTTATATAGAGATTAATAAAATTGCCTAGTAACTACAAACCCTGAGCTATAAATTAATAGGTTTGTTTTATAGCTCAGTGTTATTTGGCTTACATGACTGGTAAAACAGGTTTTCAAACACGGAAAAATAAGTGAAAAAAAGCAGGAAAATGGGGAAAAAAAGAATGAAGGAATGATGTTCTCTTAATAAATTATAGCCTATGTCCTATTCTGATGTATAAGCTACATTATTGTAAAATTTCATTAAAATCCATTCAGTAGTTTTTGCGTGAAAGAGTAACAAACATACAGCCAAACTTTCACAAATATAATAGTAGTAGGACTTTCGGAGTTAGGGCTCCTTAAAATTTTACTCATCTTGGCTTTGGGCCGACGACTCGGGTTGGTGTTCAATTGCGTTTTACCTCACCAAATTTTTACTTATATAGGTTAAAGCTTCAAATTTCATTTATTTACAGCCAATAGTCTAAAAAATAGAATGGAGTAACATTTAAAATTGAAACACTGTATCATGGTTTTGGGTCGTCTAAACACGAAAAAAGTGTATTTCAGAGTGTCTTACAAAAACGCATGAAGCTCAAATCTCTATGAATATTTTCTTATAAACTATGCGTTAATAGAAAGAAGTGGAAATTTTCTTTCGAACAGTGAAAAAAAATTTAATGCACATGAGTGAAAAATGAATGCTTTTTCACACGAATTTTAGTAATAAAGGTGTGTAAACCGATTCAAAACTATACAGGCTTGGCAAAAACCCGGGTTTTTTTGAAAAAACCCAAGTGGGTTGGGTTTTTTCGGGTTTTATCAATAAAACCCTGAAAAAAAACATAAAAAATGGTTTTTTTTCGGAAAAATTGTGGGTTTTTTCAAAATTAAGTGGTTTTCTCCTATAAAGTTAGTGGGTTTTTTCAAATTTTAGTGAGTTCTTTCTATGTTAAATGTGTTCTGTCAAAACAATGTCAGTTTTTCCACAGTTAAGTGGATTTTTTCAAAGTTTTTATACTTTGAAAAACCCACTGAATTGTGTAACACCCCTTATTTACTGAAACCTGGTTTAAATTTTGAAAAAAAACCCACTAAAATTTAAAAAATATCCTAAACTTTAAAAAATCCATTCAATGTTGAAAGAAATCTATTCAACTTTGTAAAAACCCACTGAAATTTTAAAAAAATCTTCTTTATTTTTTAAATCTAATTTCAACTTTAAACGTCTTAAATTTTGAAAAAACCCCATTCAATAATGAAAAAACCCACTGAATAATGAAAGAACCTCTTTAACTTTAAAAAAGCTCCCTGAAATTGAAAAAACACCATTTAATTTTTAAAACCTGGTTTAAATTTTGAAAAAAACCATTAAAATTTTAAAAGTATCCTAAATTTTGAAGGAACTGCCAAAAAACCCAAAAATGGGTCCAAAATGTGGGTTTTTTCACATGGGTTTTTTTAAAAAAAACCATTGGGCCCAACCCAATTGGGTCCAATCCAGCCAACCCTGAAACTATACCAAAAACTTAAATTTATATAAAGCAATTTTCCACTTAAATTCCATATCAGTCAGTAGTTTCTGTATTTACCTAGCTTTCTTCTAGCTCATAGATTCCCAAAATTTTTGGACCATCGTCCCCTTTTCAGGAAAAAACTTTCCTCCGCCACTTTACAAATATTCGCCCCTAATTTCTATTATTTCTTAGAATTCTCACGTTTTGTGATAAATACTTTAATTTATAGCCAAACAAAATAAATTTTCTAAATCTAATAAATGGACAGTATTGAAGAGTTAAATTTTTATGCACCTTAAATTTGACTCCAATTTTTACGAAATTTGATTCAAAATAATTCTTTATCCAATTCTGAATAAATATACTGAAACCCTTTGTGTGATCCACAAGGCGTGTATCCCCTTTGTTACGTTCAATGAAATTTGGTATCCCTACCTGAAAATAATTTAAACATTTTAAATAATTTTAAACATTTAAATAGTTTTAACATCTTGAAAATAATTTAAATTGTTCATATACCCATAGATAAAGGGGGGGTCCGGGTATCCTTCCTTGGAAAATTTTTGGATATAAGCATGTTAAAAAGTGATTTTAGGCTACTTTTAAGAGATTTTTGAATGTTTTTATTTAAAAAATGACTATAAAACAGTAGTTTCAAAGTAGTCAACGCGCCCTTTTATTCTAATTACACCCCCAATTTTCTATCAACTGATTATCGCTCCCCTAGAATGCTTCAACACCCCTTGAAGGCGGTACCGCTCACTTTGGGAACTAAGAAAAATAACGTAATTAGATAAGGGAGATTAGGGCATTAAAAATGTACTTTTTAACTATTTCTCCATATATTTATGCTATATTAAAGCAAAAACTGATTTGAATATAAATTTGTAGTGTACCTGAAATTTTGGTAACCCTTTTAGAATACGTGAATGGAGTATTTCACCATTATCGCTGGTTAGCGGACAATAAGTGTAAACTCACAACTCTCAAGCGTCACCTCCAACCGTGGACCGGTTTCGTCCTTGTTAGGACTTATCAGTAGGAAAGTACTAGTCTAGCCGACTATAATAGTCTAAAATCATTCTAAAATATGAAAAATTCTGAAAAGAAGAGTTCTTCACCAGTAACCTCTGGTTAGAGGAATGTGTGAGAAAACTCCAGCTCTCAGGCATCGCCTCCAACCGTGGACCGGTTTCGCCCTTGTTAGGGCTCATCAGCACGGTATAGGAAGGTAACGCAAGAAAGCGGAGGGAGAGCTTTTAGTCTAGCCAACTATAACGGAAAAAGTGGTGACCATTGATTAGTCATCCACTATCTGCCGGAATGAACTGCGCATTCCCTAGAACAGATTTAATTCCCGAAAGGCAAGGTATGAAAAGAAGAGTTCTTCACCAGTAACCTCTGGTTAGAGGAATGTGTGAGAAAACTTTTTCCGTTATAGTCGGCTAGACTAAAAGCTCTCCCTCCGCTCTCTTGCGTTACCTTCCTATACCGTGCTGATGATGAGCCCTAACAAGGGCGAAACCGGTCCACGGTTATAGGCGACGCTTGAGAGCTGGAGTTTTCGCATGAAAAATTCTGTTAAAATGTGCCCTAGCTAAGGAACACATTTAAATGACCGCATAACTATTTTAAAGTATAATAAAAATAAGACTGCAAATAAAAATTAATTCTAACAAGCTACAAAGTTATAAGAGTACCTATATATTATAGATAACATTTATAGCAGTCAGTTAAGCTGAACATTTGGCACTTTTACTGCATTTTTTCTTTAAATTTCAGATATTTTTACATTTAGAAAAATTTTAAAGAATTTTTATTACAAATGGAGTTTTTGATAAGGCAAAGTAATCAAAGTGAAAAATCAAAATGGCTATAAGGCCAACTGAGAAAAAACTATGAGTAATGTTTAAAAATATTATTTTGATTAGTTTTAGGTGGTATGAGAGGCAGCTAAAAACTTAATATCCATCTTCTGAAATTTAGGGGTAGGAAGTTTTTAGTAAGGTATTATGGTAAATAGCTAAATTATGTTTTGTAAAAAATTGTATCACACTATAAAATAGTTTTTTAACATGGAGAATTGCAGCATCTCTTAAAATTTTGAATATTTAATTTTAAATTATTAAAAATTATCTCCTGATTCCAAAAATATGCTTGTTAGTTCCCACAATTTTTTTCAGTTAATTATGATATATTTTATAACAGAAAGCGCCTAATAGTGTGACGTAACATGTGCCTCTTGGAAATGTGGGAAACACCGTTTTCATCGAAACACTAGGCTATAAAAAACTAGAGCTCAGTATTTCAAAGTGGAATGATAGTAAACAAGGCACATTTGAAGTCACAAGCTGTTTCAGCTCAGACAGTGAAGAAGCTGATGAAAACTTCCACGACCTGAAGATACATTTATTTGATTTTCCGGGATAGATGGCCGTGTTTGAATGGAATTTCCAAACGTTTCGCTCTCAGCTTCGGAGAGCATCCTCAGTGGCAAAAAATCAACTGATAAAAATTGAAAATAAAAACAAATACCAAACAATTTCAGCGTGAATGCTAACGTGGAATGAAAATGAGATCAGATACTAATACTATTGTTGTGCTGGCTTTATCCCGCATTTCTTAAGTGCCGGGTGCCAGACGCTCGGAATGGAAACACCCTCCTCTTTTCTATTGAAGCAATAGAAAGATGAAGCAATAGATAGATTGAAGAATAAGAGAAGCAATAGAAATTTTCAAACACAAGAATAATTTCAATAGAAAAGAGGAGGGTGTTTCCATTCCGAGCGTCTGGCACCCGGCACTTAAGAAATGCGGGATAAAGCCAGCACAACAATAGTATTAGTATCTGATCTCATTTTCATTCTACGTTAGCATTCACGCTGTAATTGTTTGGTATTTGTTTTTATTTTCAATTTTTATCAGTTGATTTTTTGCCACTGAGGATGCTCTCCGAAGCTGAGAGCGAAACGTTTGGAAATTCCATTCAAACACGGCCATCTATCCCGGAAAATCAAATAAGTGAAGAAGCTATTTTTAATTGAAAACGACTTAAAATTTAGGGCTTTGAAAGTTAAACTAAAATTATTTTTGGAGGTTTTAAGGCATTCTGAATACATTAAGATTAAAACATTTGACTGCAATGAGGTATTCTCACGTTTTGAGATAAAATTTTATATAAATAGTAGATAATAAAACCATGAATAATGCCGTTTACATCAAGTATTTTCGCAGCCTAGTATCTGAGATATTTGAAATTTCGTTTTTTCTTTAGGCGCGAAAACACTTTTGAATCACAAATCATGCGCTGTGAGGTCACATCCAATAGAAGCCCGTTTTCTGATCATGTGAAAACAGAAAACACAATGGTTTTCATGCGCTGTGACGTCACATCCAATAGAAGCCCGTTTTCTGATAACGTGACTTTTCTGACGTTTTGGCATAAATAAAATTGAATTTTAAATTATTTAAAACACATCTTTGAACTTAAAAATCAGAAATTTGGGAGTTTTAGACCATAATGTATCGAAAAAGTATAAATCAAGCAAATCCCTCACTCATGCAAATACCTCATTATCCATTGAATTACCTAACCTATTATCCTAATTCCTTACAGTTTCGTGTATATAGAATTTCTTCATTTAATTTGCAGTGATGTTGCAACAAGTTTATTTAATCCCAGTTTTGGTTCGGCAAAAGCTAACATTTGAGTGCATGAAGTAAACTTATCCAAAAAAGTGAACCCACTGTTTCTTTCATTTTCTCTTCTTATTTTAAATTGTAATTAGTGTTCTCTTCTTATTTTAAATTGCAATGAGTGTTCTCTTCTTTAAATTGCAATGAGTGTTCCTTCTTTTTTAGTTACACCGAGTATTGTAAGCTTCTTAACAACTTCGGTGCCCAATGTCTACGCGAAAAAGGAATTTACAGTGTAGAAGACACAAGAATCTATCTTCCAGATCTTGGGGGAGCTGCTAGATGGTTTGCTTCAGTAAGTTTCGAAATCATGAAAATATACATTTGTATTCTTTAACAAAAAAGTGTTATAAACACGACAATGATTTCAAGCATGTTGACTCCATAAACCAAAAAGACAAACCAAAGACGTCCTAAGTGAAAGTGCACATAAAGGCAATTTCGTTCAGATTTACTTTGAGAAAAATCTCACCAAAAGAGTATTTGGCAGATTTTTTATTCTGTGAGGTAAACCCTCCTTTTAGGAAAAACCTTAGTAATTGGCTATGGCATTGGGTTGCATTAGAGTTCGGAGTTAAGAAGGCAAATGGGGTTCGATTACAAATTTGAAGATAATGAAAAATACGCATTTCAACTGCAATTTCTAGCAACTCACATATTCCAGATGTAATTATTGTACTCTTATATATTTAAAACTATTACACAATGTGTTTAAACTATTCTGTTTTAGTTTAAATATTATTTTCTAATTTAAATTCATAGGAATTTCAATCTAACAAAGAAGGATAAGTTTGCTCTTTCAATCTTTTTTCTACAGTCTTTTCATGATTTTGACAACCATTGTAGTGGCTTGGAAGTAGCATGATGTATTCTCGCCAATTAAGAAACGCGCCAATGGGGAAAGAAAGTGAAGTTTTAAGAAAACTCGTTTACGTTCAATTTCGCTTAGGACGGCAGTATAGGCAACCGAAAGACAGACGTATTAATCTCCAGATTAAAACTAAAACATTCATGACTAACTCCAAACTTTATAAATTTAACCTCATTCAAAATCCGCTATGCGATACTTGTAAGGAGAAGACACTTTTAATCATTTTCTATTTGAATGCAATAGACACGTAAGAGAGCAAAGTTAATCAACGCACTTCAACTAAAATCGCTAAATTATCAAGAGCTAATGAAAATAATCAAAGATAATAGAAGAACTAAATCCAAGCAATAGCAAGATTCTTAAATAAAATAGTAGAATAACAAAGAAGAAAAGATTTCTCCCCCCTCTTAAGGAATTCCCAAGTTAATATTTAATTAAAAGAAGTATTAGTACCGAGGACGTAAAGAGAAGACGAAGCGACAAATTTTTGTCAGCAAATGTCTCAAATCAATCTCAACTCAACTCAACTTAACAAATTGATAATACACAAATATATTTTTAAAGTTAATACTAAAGCCCTGGATACTCTACCTTAAGTAGCGACATCGCGCTCAATCGGCCGCCATTGTGGGGAGAACTCACTACTAGTACAGTGGCTAGAAGGGGATAGTGTGTCGTTCGAAGATGAAAACTGAAAAAAAATTACTCCTCCGCTTGGTGTCGCTGCTGTTAGACGTGCATATAGGCGCCTGCGCATTGCGACTCTCATTCTCAGCGGCTATGTTATTGTGCCGTGTAAAATCATGGCTTTGGCCGGCTTGGTGCTGAAAGTCGCAATGCGCAGGCGCCTATATGCACGTCTAACAGCAGCGACACCAAGCGGAGGAGTGAAACGAGGAGAAAAATTTTAGCATTGCTGGTATTGGCGAACGACACACTATCCCCTTCTAGCCACTGTACTACTAGTGACGATAAGCAAGACTATCCAGACTGTCCAGTGAGTTCTCCCCATAATGGCGGCCGATTGAGCGTGATGTCGCTACTTAAGGTAGAGTATCCAGGGCTTTAGTTAATACTACTAATAAATGATTTCTCTCAGAAGGAAATTTTCCTTAACTTCCTATGGTTTATACTGGTATACCTTTAATCTTAGATCTCTTTAGAAATTTTTAATGAAAGATTTATTTTGTTTTAGAATACTTTCCACTTGTATGACGTTAATTTATTTCAAAAATATTCATACGAATTATAAGCATTTTTATGAACAATATTTACAAAACCTAATAACCAATTTTTATGAACACCATCATGGGCTTATAGAAATATGTTAAATAACATTGCCAATAACTACTTCCTAAATTTGCTTACCAGTTTAAAATTTACTTCCATTACTTCAAGCAGTGTGTTTATTTTTTTTTTCAGAAATAACAGTTCCCTCTTTAACGTGAAAAAAAAATGTTTGTATTTTATGTTTTTAAATTAGTTAAATGTGTGAGATGCGTTTAAAGATTTATTATATAAATATATTTATTTAATATAATATAATAACACGTTATTTTTAATAGAAAATGTATATTTAACATCGTATAAGAATTAAAATTTTCCATTAAAACATAATGGAAAATAAATTCAGTTGATATTCAATTAAATTTCTTCATCATAATATTGCGTGTTCCTTATTTAAAAACAGGTTGATAATATGGCCTATTTTTAGGAAGAAAAAAATTCATAAATTTTTAGTGTGTTAAATTAACCAAACTGTAAAAAATATTTTAATCTAAGTATCATACCATTCAATAATTTCTCTATTCTAAAAAAAAGTTTTTAGTGAACGGTTTCCAGAGAAAGGCTTTTTAATTACTGAACCGAATGACACATGTATGGTATCAAAATGACCGGATTTTTTCCGGATTTCCGAATAGGCTCTTCGATTTTTCAAAAAAATTCTCAATTTTAAAATAGTTCCATTTTTTTGGATAACGGATAAGGTCGCAGTTAAAAAGAAAGTACTTTCAAACAAATTATTACGCAACCAATCACAATGGCCGATTAATGTCATACACTAGCGGAAATAAAAATCCCAACACCAAGAAGGAAAGGAGATATCAAAGTCAAATTTATTTCTGTGATTGCACATAGTAGCAATGGGAATTGCTTAGAAAATCAGCCTTCCTGGATATTAGGGGACCGAGAAAACCAGGGAGGAGTGTTGTCTCCATAGGTGTCCATTACCGCCGTCACACGTCATGGTATGAGTGACATGGGGTCTAAATGACTTTTGAGGGATTGGAGGACCATGTTGCCTCCTCGGGTAGTCCAAATTCATATGGTGCACCAGCGGACGTTGCATACAGGGCAAGGTGATTTCTCCTCTTTAGCCGGACATGTTTTGTGAGCGTTGGTTCTTACGAACGGATAGACCAGGGTAAAAATGCAACATAGGGGGTTAAGAAGAAAGCTTGGACATTGCATAAAGCATGTGTTTGTGCATTTTTCTCTTGAAATTTGTCCCCAGGAATGGTCTGAAGGTAAGAACGGACAACCGGCTAAAAAACCTCAATGAAGCAGCTCTGGTTGGCCAAAGTACCGGTAGATCATACTGAGGACAAGCGGCAGTGGGATGGATGTCGTTTGCAGTACTGCGGATTGTCCGTTTGGTCTGCATAGCTTCTTACATCTTTGTCTACAAACCAGGAGCTGAAAATGGACCTTTCTGTTTCCAATAGTGCACGAAGTAAGGAAATGAAAATCCCAATTTCATGACATTATGTTTATGAGAGAATCCTGCTTCGGTTTGGAGCACCACGACGGTTGGGTATGAGTTTGAAGACACAATGGAGAGAGCGCACTCAGCTGATGATTTTCTAATCTTTCCACGGAGTGGTGATGCAGGGTAACGGAGTGGAGATGCATTGGATTCCCTTTCTGCAACTCCTGAGTATGATTCACCAGTACTTCTTCCAACCAGAGCTGCGTCATTGAGGTTTTTTAGCCGGTTGTCCGCCCTTACCTTCAGACCTGTCCTGGACACAAATTTCAAGAGAAACATGCACAACCACATGTTGTATGCAATGTCCAAGCTTTCTTCTTAACCCCCTAGGTTGCATTTTTACCCCGTCTTACCCGTTCTCTAGAACCAACACCCACAAAACAAGTCCGGTTAATGAGGAGAAATCACCTAGCCCGGTATGCAACGTCCGCTGGTGCACCATATGAATTTGAACTACCTGAGGAGGCAACATGGTCCTCCAATCCCTCAAAAGTCATTTAGAGCCCCTGTCACTCAATACCATGACGTGTGAAAGCGGTAATGGACACCTATGGAGACAACACTCCTCCCTGGTTTTCTCAGCCCCCTAACATCCAGGAAGGCTGATTTTTTAATCAATTCACATTGATACTATGTGCAATCATAGAAATAAATTTGACTTTGATATCCCCTTTCCTTCTTGGTGTTGGGATTTTTATTTCCGCTAGTGTATTTTAATATGAAATATGTTTTTTTCACCTTTTAAAAAGTACTTTCTAAATAAAATATCATTCAAAGACTGATAAAAGTATTCTAAAAACTTACAAAGGCGCCCTTTTATACAAAAATTTCACACTCTTTGTCCAATATTTATAAATTTTAGTCTGAGTTAATCGAAATTAAGTGTAAACATTGAGTGATGTGTATAGGTTTTCTCTTATTATTTTCAATTGTTCAAACGGTATTGTTTAACAAGTCTGGGTTTAATCAAAATATAAATGATTAACACTAGGTATACTAACGAGTTACTTTATAATATTAAACTTAAATACTCATTAGCGAATGTTTTTTGTATGGTCAGAATATTTACTATTAACAATTAGAAATAGTCAATTATATAATAATGGATTAAAATAATTAAGCTGAATATTTTTAAAAACATTTCGATTAAATTTTTGATAAGTTAGGTAATTAATATATATCCTAACTTTTTTTAAGGGAGATTTATTCAATGAGATGATTTGGTGACGTATTTTTGGAAAGTTGGTTGACATTTTTTCTGCAAATTGTGTAATTGTTTTAAAAAGTGAGTTAAATTCAGTGAGTTGGATTTTGTGGGAATTGCGAAGCAATTCGAAAAGGTTCTGCGTAAACAGTTTACGGGGGTTCTTGAGCGATAGCGAGCAGGGGGTGGTAGCTCCCTAGTACAATAAAAAATATAATAGAAATGTTTTAAATGCTCCCAAACACCGTCAACAGAGGTAATTTTGACCCCAAACACACAAAAATATTCCAAGACAAAAGATGGCATGGTTCATCATTCTCATGGCATGGTTCATCAGCCCTTGCAATAAATAAGTGATAATAATAAATTATAAATCTATTTTTTCATTTGTTGGTCCATAGTTACTCACAAATTCCAAAATTTCTCCAGTTTGTGGCATCTTTATATTCTACTTTTTTTATTTATTTGCTATCCATCGTTCTTTAATTGAAAAATTTTTCTAAATAATTGTAATCTATTCTTTTGTAAAATAACCTTTAACACTTTTTGTTTTCAGGGTCATTTTCATATCGAATTACGATTGTTTGATAAGTACAGTAAAGCTGAGAAGGGATGCTACATAATCACGGGCGAAGCCCGTCAATAACGTAAAACTAATTTTACACCTTTTTGAGACTCTTAATATTCTGTGTTGTAAATATATTATTTTCTATGTATTTGGGAAATAAAAGAATTTTTTTGTGATTTAGCTTCTTCTAAATGAATTTCAACATTCTACTAGTTGTAACTAGTACTACTACAATGGGCAATAACAGCATTTTTTGAAAACAGGAAAAAAATCCAATTTCTTGGTAAAAAATAGATCCAAATTCAAAAATCGACATTAAAAGTTTCACAAAAAATTATTTAATTCAAAATTATGAAATAAAAATTGACAATCCCTTTACCTTTGTTTAAGATTGAATGACGAGATCTCTTTCGGCCTTACTTTAAAGGGAAAACCAACAATCACTGGGCAATAACAGCACTTTTTGAAAACAGGAAAAAAATCCAATTTCTTGGTAAAAAATAGATCCAAATTCAAAAATCGACATTAAAAGTTTCACAAAAAATTATTTAATTCAAAATTAGGAAATAAAAATTGACAATCCCTTTACCTTTGTTTAAAATTGAATGACGAGATCTCTTTCGGCCTTACTTTGGGAAAACCAACAATCACTGGGCAATAACAGCATTTTTTGAAAACAGGAAAAAAATCCAATTTCTTGGTAAAAAATAGATCCAAATTCAAAAATCGACATTAAAAGTTTCACAAAAAATTATTTAATTCAAAATTATGAAATAAAAATTGACAATCCCTTTACCTTTGTTTAAGATTGAATGACGAGATCTCTTTCGGCCTTACTTTAAAGGGAAAACCAACAATCACTTTGAATATCTATTCTAAAAAAAAGTTTTTGGTGAATTTTAACTTTTTAAAGAAAAAATGTCCGTGTAAGCTATTGAATTTTTCAAAAACTCTATACTAAAAAATCGTTCTTGGTGAATGGTTTCCAGGAAAAACTTTTTAATTACTGATCCGCATAACACATTTTTGGTATCAAAATGTCCAGATTCTTTTCAGATTTCCAAATAAGCTATTGAATTTTTCATAAAAACTATCAATTTAAAAATAATTCAATTTTATTTGATTACGAATAAGGTTACAGTTACATAGCAAGTAACTGTCAAACAACTTATTATCCATCCAATCTTAACGACCAATGAGGAAGTTGCATGATTATTTTTTTATTTTTTTAATCGATTCTTATTGCAAAAATAAGCAACTACCCAAAATATGAGGCCGATCGAGAAATTTTTTGATTGCCAAAAAAATTAACAAAAATCCACTTTTTAAAAACGCGCGAAAACGCCAAGAGTTTGGGATCATCTTATGTTGACGTCATCTTACGATAAACATTGTTGGAAAGCAATGGAGTTGATGGTATGATTGTTGACATCTTTAAGCAATAAGCGTTTTCAGTCACGTGTTTTTTTCTGGACTTTTAAATTAAAATATTTAATTACCTGCACATTTTTTTGAAAAATCGACTAGATATTTCATTTAACCATACAAAAAACCATGCGGAACACTTATTTGTTTTTGAAAATAATTATAATAAGCCATAATTATAATAAAACAAATTCATTTCCCGTCTTAAAAATGCACTTTAAAAATTCTTTCGAAAATAATTGAAAGAAGTGTTATAGAAACCTACAAATTAGAGAGATATGGAAAATAATGTGCAGGATTAAAAAAATTATTATATATATTTTTTTTCTTTTCTTTTGATCATTTATATTAATTACTTTTACATTAATTTACCAACAATGAAAATCAAAAGTTGTTGAGTGTTAAATACTATTGGTTTGAAAATAATGAAAGTAGGTAAGCTGCAGTTAATTTAATGCTTTCTAAAATGATGTACACAGTGAAAAAAAATTGCTGTCAAAGAGTAATTCGTTAAGTGCTTTTATAGGTCTATCTCATATGAGCATAAATTTTATAGCATGCAATAACTTTCTTTTTCCATACTAGCTCCAATTCGGTTCTGTATTTTCCCTGCAAAGAAAACAATTTATCAGAGTTTCAGAGTAGTATCCCCAACTGTAGAATTTTACACAGTGTAAAACTCAGCTACAGAACCCGTAATAATTAAATTAAATTGAATCTTAAATAATAATACAGCCTTTAGAAATGGATTTATTTTCTTGCCATACTACAATTACTACTTCATAGCAGGGTTGCTTGATTTAAATCAACTTGATTTAAATCACGATTTAAATCACTTGATTTTTTTTAAAAATCATTGGTTTAAATCAAAAATGTTAAACTGCCACAATTTAAATAAAAAAATAGTTGTATGCTTTAAAATGGTTTGCAAGATTATTTGCATTAATTTTTTTTTAATTCTGCTAGATGTGTATAAAAGAGTAACATAAAATTCTGCTGCCAGTAACAAAAATATTTATGATGAAAAGGGGTAAATAGCAGCATTTGGAATCAATAATTTTGATAAACGTAAACAAGAATTAAAATATTTTAATTTTTTTATCTGGTACATCAACTTTTTTAAAATACAAGCATGTGAATGATTTTTATCCTAAGCTTGCTTTTATATAGTTAGTCATGTTTTCCAAAGTATTGTTTTCTTTTTCATAACTACAGTGAAAGGAGCTCTATTCTGTACATGACTGTCAATAAGTTGCTTATTAGATACTTTATTTTTATTACTAATTATTATTTTATAGAAATAAGTTATAGAAAGGATAAAAATTTTAGTAACTGATAATTGTTCATTCACCATTTTAGGATGGGATGGGGCACCTGACAATGAAATGGTAGCAAACCGCTCCGTTTAATTAATTCAATTAATTAATGCATAAATGAGATCAAAATTGGGATGTTAAGGAATCCTAAACTATTATATCACATTGAAATTACAATATCAGTATATTATTAACCAGTTTCAGGAAGTTCAGAGCTAGTAATTCATTTAAATAAAAAAAATCTGATTTAAATCAAAAAAGTCCGATTTAAATCAAATAAATCCGATTTTTTGATTTTTTAAAAAAAATAAAAAAAATCAGCAACCCTGCTTCATAGACATGAACAAGAAAATGTAGAAAAGTCACCATAAAAGCTGAAAATTAATTTAAATCATTTCCAGACTGTTACAGTGTTACATACACTGTTGGAATTTCTTAATTCCTTTATATTTTAATTTAATTTATTTATTAATTAATTTTCCGATACTATTGGTATGATGAGTCCTAACAAGGGCAAAACTGGTCCATGGCTGGAGGTGACGCTTGAAAATTGTGAGTTTACACTTATTTTTTATTTGCTTTGAATTTTATGAAAACAGAGGGATGAAGGGGGGATAAATATTAAGTCAATAGAAATTGATGTTCACACAATAATAGACCTCTACCTTTATTTTGAAGCGAAGGTAGAAGATTTTGCCACAACTATACTATACTAATTTGAGAAATAGATAATGTGAACAAAGGATATTGAAGAGAACAAAGATATAGTATCTTGAAATAAGGGGGCTAAGAGGGTATCCCTCCAACTTTTTCTAATTTGAAAATATCACTCTTAAAAATGAGGATTTCACTCATTAATTCTTAATATAGTTGGTGTTTTGAAAGTTGTTTTATATCTTATAAGGAAGTATATAGCATCAAACAAGAATCCTAGAGGGAAGGCAGCTTAGCCTATTGCCCTGCCTAAATGATGCCCTGTAAAGGTATATATAGTGAAGAAAATAAATATATTATTTATTTTAACACTCAGTTTGAAAATCCTTTTCCCTCGAGTGACGTTGGGTATTTATCAACCCTCAGGGCCCTCAGTGTGTAATAAAACCCTTTAGAGGTACATTTACTCACCGAAACAATAAACCTGGCAATTGATCCCATATCTGGAATAGGAATTTCAATGTTTTCACCTCCATACTTTCCTGCCTTTACCGGGCATCCGTATGGTTCTCCCGGAGGAAATATAGGTTCTGCTTGCTCCTTGAACATATCTAAGTACTTACATAAAGGAAAGGAGCTGAAAAGAAATAGTTGTCACTTATTTTTAAATGGAACATAACAGGCATAAAACGAGCTTATTTATTTTGATTTAAAATTAGTCTGTAAAATAAATTTCTGTTTGTGTATGAGATTTTCTTTTCTTCCGAAATATAACTATTTCTGTATATTTTCCCCCTGACTTATCCTCGTTTCCAGGGTTTGAGAGTCATCCGGAGATTATGTAGTTAATTACTCGTGCTATTACGTGCAAAACGTGCACTATTAAATATTTCAGGTAAGTTTTTTTTCCCCAATAGGCTTCCCGGTTTGAAAATGTTCGAGAACCCCTTGGTATTGCATGTTTGCTTCCTATATATATGTTACCGCTAATTCTAGTTATTAATAATAGTTATTCTATAATAATAGTTAGCTAATAATAGTTATTCTTAAGAATACCTAGTTAAACTTTTGATTAACTGATTTCTGTCGTTAATGTGCGGATATTAGAGTTTTTCGCATTTTACCTAGGGAATCTACACTATAACGGCCTCTTGATAGTTAAAGTTCAAAATAATTTGTTTCGCTCAATACTTTCTGTTTAAATGTTGAGGTGCTCACTGAGCCGATTACACCGCGCTTTCATTAAGATTTGCTAGTTTAAGTGCTCATTGAAATACGCTGTCAAATCGAGATCGAAAAACCACAATTGATACAAATCTCAGTTGGTACTTTAATATTCTATTATTATTGCTTTTATATTTTAGTATTAAAATTGCTATTTCATTACTATTTTTGTGGGATTTGCGTGTTTTGTGTAACATGAAAAAAGTACCGATCCCCCTTTTTTGATTCGTCATTGTTACTGTTTACCCCCCAAACGAGTTTGGTTATAATTAGGGCGGGGGGGGTTTGGGGGGGGCGGCAGCCCCCCCCAACCACCTTAAACTTTTTATAAAAATAAAATAAATTTTTGTACTTTAACGGATCACCCTCGTTAATATGTAAAATAACTGATTACAGGTAGTATGCAGATTAACGAGTGTCTAGTCGGTAGGGTGCAGAATACCTAGGTAATTTCAAGATTACCTAGGTAATCTTAGAAATTGAAAAATATTTCGCTCTTTAACGGATCACCCTCGTTAATCTGCAAATTACCTAGGTTTTCTGTAAATTAACTGATTTCCGGACTTTAACTGTAACATATACACGAAATTCCTAAAAAAAAACATTTCACCCGGTTTAATCAACTTCCGGAATGTCTGCTCTCCGATAACTATTCGACACAGCTCATTTAAAATCTTAAATAAAAGTAAATAATATTTCGAATTAGTAATTTGAATTTTCTGATAACTTTTATTATTTCATAAATATAAATTTATAATGTTTTTTGTCTTAAATTTCGTTATAATTTAAAATGTTTTGAAATAAAATTTATCAGTGAGGCAAGACATCACCTTTAGATGGAGAAATGAATGGGAGAAGCAGACATTCCGGAAGTTGATTGACCAGGTGAAATGGTTTGTTTGGGATTTTTTTTTTTTTAGGAATTTCGTGAACAATTTACTCACCAGGATCCGAATTTCCCTAGCATGCAAGGAATGGGAACATCAATGTTAACTCCAAAAACACTCTTGATCTTGTAGTACCGAGTCTTGAGGACAGCGTCTTCAGGAAGATCGCTGAAGATGTCAAGGTCAATGGACACACTCATGTTCTTTCGAAGGTTTACCGGGTCAGGGGTTATGGAAAAGGAGGACACATTGGCAACCCGAAATTCACCAGCTGAAAAATTAGTTGCTTTTATTATTATTATTTGATGAGGTTGTTTTTCTATAGTTCGATAATAATGTCTGATTATTCTGGAGAGTTGGAATCTTGGGGACGAAATTTTCAAATAATATTTTGCAGATAATTTAAATATTTCGGAAAATAAGTATTTTCAAATAATATTATTAGTTTATACAAAATTATCACTCATAATGCATTTAGAATATAATGGAGAAAATATCTGGGGAAACTGGGAGTTATCTTTATTATTAAATCTGTTTAAGCGACTAAAAAGCTGCTAATACACAAATAATTCCTAACGATATAAATTATCATAATGCCCTTTCTCTATTGCCTAAAAAGTCCCATTTGACAAAATTTGAACTAATAACTATTTTCTGAAGGCATTTCTAAGAAAATAGACAGAAAATTTAAATTTATATAGTACTTTTTAAATCAAACTAAAGATTTTACTACCGGTAATTCTCTGAAGAACCATAAGAAACAGCTATCTATCTATCTATTCAATATCATCATGCACCCCCAAAAAATAATTTCTGGCTACGCCACTGTTGCCAAGTACTAATTATATTTAACCCGAATATAAGGATGATGGGCGGAACTGTTCAAAAAAAATTCAGCATCTAAAATAAATTACTTTTCTACTCAACAGTTCATGTAGTATTTTTCTCTTGCCTAAAAAGATATTCTCAGTAAATACTTACTGCAATCCTCAAATTTGAAAAAGCCCCCTTCGGTAACTCCCCATAAAGCTAAGAGGACGAGGGAGAACCACAGAACCTTCATGGTTACTTGCAAGAAAGTGATGAAAAATAAGATCGGATTCTTCCACTATTTCCTTACTGTAGCATCTGTTCTCAGCCCATAATGTACCGTGGGAATTTCTTGGTCTGTGCGTCAACTGTTCTTTATCAGACTTCAAGAAAAAGAACTCTTATGTCGTGGTTTGGTAACGCCAGTTGACTATAAAGCTTACGCCACTAGTGATATAAAAGCTACACATCCACTCTGCATTCAGATCCCCTGCGTTCAGCGACAACTTTTAAGTTGTAAGAGATTAAGATAAATTTATTATAAAAATTTCCTAATAATAGTTTCACTCACATAACCCTATACAGAGGAAATAATTTAAAACAAAAGCTGGGGATATTCTGTACAAAAAAATGTGTTTAAATTACAAACGGATAATTTCAGTCAAACTTCTTTTAATCTTAATGTGTTCAGAATGGCTTAAAACCTCCAAAAAACATTTTAATTTACCTTTCAGATCCCTAAATTTTAAGTTATTTTCAATTAAAAATAGCTTCTTTTCTGACTGAGCTGAAACTGTGACGTTAAATGTGCCTTGCTCCCGCTTGTTGTTATCATCCCGCTTTGAAAGACTGGAAAGACTGAGCTCTAGTTTTTTTACAGCATAAGTGTTTCGATGAAACTGGTGTTTCCCACATTTCCAAGAGACCCATGTGACGTCACATTGTTAGGATCTTTCTGTATTAAAATATGTCATAATTACCTTAAAAAATATTATTTACAACTAGTAATCATTACGGAAGTTGATTTACCAGGTGAAATGGTTTGTTTGGTTTTTTTTAGGAATTTCGTGAATAAATTGTCTTACATACGATAAGATAGTTACAGAAAAAATAAAACCGTAGTCACACAATTTAACAAACCTATCAAATCATCTTATTGTAAGCATGAAGACTTTCACAGCCGGTTTGATTAATGAAATTCATTTCTTTCGGGCTTGTAGGCCGTGGTCTATAAATAAATAAATAAGGACACAGCTTCCGACGAAACGTCTGGACCTTTTATTTATTTATAGACCACGGCCTACAAGCCCGAAAGAAATGAATTTCATTAAATCATCTTATTGCTTGTAAGTTTGAATAAATAAATTATGAAATCAATTTGTTAATAGGGGAGAGTGTTGTACCTCTGGACAAAAATCACGTTTGGATTTTTCTAAGAGAGGTAAAATCACATTTTGACCATTTAAAGTGCCCAATCTATAGTCCTAACCTTTGTGAGTAGAGAGATATTTTTTATTAGCCAAAATCTTGAAAATTGGATTTTTAATCATTTATAATAACTTGGAAAATTTTGTGTCCAAAGGTACAACAACCTGTTGTACCTATGGACAGACCCAGTTGTACCTGTGGACACCCTTAAAAAGGGAAGTGTTAGTTGAAAAAAGCTAAGAATGAACATTTTTATTGATGCATTACCTTTTAATAACCTATTTCAAGCCTTTTTAAAATTGAAAATATATTTTTTAAAGTAATGTAGTTTTAGATCGTAAATGGTCATTAAAACGAAGTTGAATGATAAAAACTTGATTTTTTACCAAACACACAAAAATCACATGGTATTTTCAGATCAGAATTTAAGGTAATAGTTGCATCAATCATGCTGATTGATCTGACAACTTCACTGATAAAAAAACCAATTCGATCGACACTTAGTTGTGCAAGCATTTGGTGGTAATAACAATAATAATTCGGTGGTAAACTTTTTCAGTGGAAATTTTAAGTTTTTTTTTAATCATCATAATTAAATGCGATAGGGTGCTTAGGATTTTACAATATATTTTACATTAAATTCCAAGTAGAATCATAAATTTAAAAAAGTAGTTTAGATCACAAAATATTTGAATTTTCATCTAAAATTCACTTGAAAATAATTGCTGACAAATAGATTACCATTTAGAATTAATTTAACATTTATTAAAATGTATTCAGTTAAATGAAACCTGATTCTAAAACGCCGATTAGCTACAGACACATGAACGTGTCCGTAGGTACAACACTTATGGTGTCCGAAGGTACAACACCAGGTGTTTTTGCATTCAAAGTTCTATAAAAGATAAAATAATTGAGATCTGACGATTTCTAATATCAAGACTAAAAAGTCAAAATCTCGGGGATTCCCCCATGTATCCCATTTTATCATATCATAATCATAGGGGAAGAAAAGAATTAATGTAGTGATGCACTAAAAAAAACTTTGAGCACCTAAAAACAGTATTTTTATTATAGAAAATTTAAATAATATTTTAAAGACCTGATTTCACGTTAGCAACTAGATAGCATCTGTTTACATTCAAAATCGACAACAAATTCAAATTTACATTTTTTCCCGAATTTTAAAATGAGGTGGCTGAAGCGCTGAAGGTACAACCGTCCGTAGGTACAACACTCTCCCCTATACATTCTCCTAATAAATTTATTTATAAACAGTGTTATTTTCTTTCTTTTGTAATAAATTTATTACCGAAATTAAAACATAGCCATGGTTTTACTGATCAATTTATTTTACCATAATTAAGATAAAAGTTAATTCTTTCTATAGTGTATAAAGATCTTCACTTTATCTTTAAAAAAATAATCATTTTCGTGTCGCCATCTGTAAACCTAACGAAATAACATAATTTGACCCTTAAAAACTTCTAAAGGGAGCATTGATAGAAATAAACTTTGATAAATATTTTTACTGCTTTCACTAAAAACAACTATGACGATTCCATTAAAAGTTTCTAGAATCGTAATTATCTTTTATCTCTCTATTCTAAAAAAAAGTTTTCAGTGAACGGTTTCCAGAGAAAGGCTTTTTAATTACTGAACCGAATGACACATATATGGTATCAAAATGTCCGGATTCTTTCCGGATTTCCGAGTAAGCCCTTCGATTTTTCAAAAAAATTCTCAATTTTAAAATATTTCCATTTTTTTAGATAACGGATAAGGTCGCAGTTATAAAGCAAGTACTGTCAATCAAATTATTATGCATCCAATCACAACGTCCGATTGACGCTTTATTTTAAGATGAAACATGTTTTTTCCCCTTTTAAAAAAAGTACTTTCTTGATGAAATATCACTCAAAGACTGATAAAAACATATTCTAAAAACTTACATGAAAGCCATTTTATACTAAAATTTCACACTTTTTGTCCAATATTTATAATTTTTAGTCTGATTTTATCGAAATTAATTGTAAACATAGTGATGTTTTGTCTCTTATTGTTTTCAATTGCTTAAACGGTATTGTTTAACAAGTCTGGGTTTAAAAAAAATATGAATGATAAACACTAGGCATATTATACTATCGAGTTACTTTAAAATAATATTTTTTGTTTGGTCCGAATATTGATCAACAATTAGAATTAGTCATTTTTATAATCATAGATTAAAAATAATTAAGATGAATATTTTTAAAAACATTTCGTTTAAATTTTTGATAAGTTCGAGTTAATATACAGGGTGTATCTGAAATGGTGCAACAAACTTTCAGGGATGATAGTACTCATCAAGACGAACAAGAATCGGTATAGAAAGGGGGTCCCAAGCCAAATCCCAGGGAGTTAAAAATGGAGCGACACCCCAAAAAATCATTGAAAAATTCGATTTGTAGAACAACTACTTTTGGTAAAAACTTAAATATGGTCTCAAAAATTGTGGTTTAATATGATCTTTCAAATAACCTCAAAAGTCTTCACTTTAAAATTTGTTTTATTATGAAAAAAGTTAAAAAAGACAAAAAATGTGAAAACTCAGCAAAAACCTTATTTTGTATTTCGAAATCATTTCTTTTGATTTGATAATCTGAAAGATCATAGTTGAAAACCCTTAAGTCCGAAGTTTCACGTAAATACAATCAATATTAAACGCTTGAGATCCTTTTAAAGTTTGTTTTTTGGGTGCGCAAGCAGTTTTTTAGAGCTGTTTCCAGAACAGCTGTTAGCGCACGCAAAAAACAAACTTTAACAGGATCTCAAGCGTTTAATATTAATTGTATTTACGTGAAACTTCGGACTTAAGGGTTTTCAACTATGATCTTTCAGATTATCAAATCAAAAGAAATGATTTCGAAATACAAAATAAGGTTTTTGCTGAGTTTTCACATTTTTTGTCTTTTTTAACTTTTTTCATAATAAGACAAATTTTAAAGTGAACACTTTTGAGGTAATTTTAAAGATCATATTAAACCACAATTTTTGAGACCATAATTAAGAATTTACCAATAGTAGTTCTTCTACAAATTGAATTTTTCAATGATTTTTTGGGGTGTCGCTCCATTTTTAACTCCCTGGGATTTGGTCTGGGACCCCCCTTTTTATACCGATTATTGTTCGTCTTGATGAGTACTATCATCCCTGAAAGTTTGTTGCACCATTTCAGATACACCCTGTATACTCAAACTTTTAAGGGAGATTTATTCATGGAGGGGATGTGAAGTATTTTTAATAAGTTAGTTGACGTTTTTTCTGTAAATTATTTAATTGTTTTATAAAGTGTGTTAAGTTCAACGAGTTGGAATTTGTGGGAATTGCGAAGCAATTCCAAAAGGTCCTGCGTCAGCAGTTTACGGGGGTTGGCGAGCGATAGCGAGCAGGGGGCGGTAGCTCCCTAGTTTATAAAAATGTTAAAACTGTTAAAAATGTTAGAGCTGTTTCCAGAACAGCTGTTAGCGCACGCAAAAAAACAAACTTTAACAGGGTCTCAAGCGTTTAATATTGATTGTATTTACGTGAAACTTTAGACTTAAGGGTTTTCAACTATGATCTTTCAAATTATCAAACCAAAAGAAAGGATTTCGAAACACAAAATAAGGTTTTGGCAGATTTTTCACATTTTTTTGTGTTTTTTAACTTTTTTCATAATAAAACAAATTTTAAAGTGAAGACTTTTGAGGTAATTTTAAATCTTATATTATACCACAATTTTTGAGACCATAATTAAGTTTTTACCAAGAGTAGTTATTCTACAAATTGAATTTTTCAATCATTTTTTGGGGTGTCGATGTCGCTCCATTTTTAACTCCCTGGGAATTGGTCTGGGACCCCCCTTTCTGCACCGATTCTTGTTCGTCTTGATGAGTACTATCATCCCTGAAAGTTTGTTGCACCATTTCAGATACACCCTGTATTTTAAAAAATCCATTAAATTCCGTTAACGTTCCGGCTAAAAATCACCCCATGCTCTTTTGGACACCATAAGGTAGAAATATTGTTAAATAATTTCAAACACATAGATTAAAATGTTTAGTTAGTGTTAGATCAATAACTGTTCGGTTTATCAATAAAAATCAGTAAAAAAATTGTCAATATTTGAATATATGGTGTTCAAAAGGCCTTGGGAATATTTAGCGGTAACGTTGAAGGAATTGAACCAAAAAAATGTATTTTTTACATTGAGGTATGGGTTTCATGTAAACCCGTAACAATCAAAATATAAAAATTTCTTGGAAATTAAACATACTGCTTTGTGTTTTCAAAAAACGTTGTATCGGATACTTCTTTTTATATAATTTAGTTATTTATTATTTCTCTCAATGTCTTGATTAAATACTAATGAATATAAATGGATCTTTTGGTCAGTCAAAAAAATTTTTGATGGTATTACTTGTTATCAGTGTTATTATATTTGTAATCGATGTTATTTTCATCACCGTGTGCGGCTCTGCTCTAGTTTAATTCATATATTTTCCTTCAATCCACTTCAAATTATAATTCTTATGAATAAACCTTTTACTAACACAATTTGTAAAAACGTAAATTTTAAACTTTTTAATATTATCAAGTTTTGAGTGAGTTATGGACATCGTGTATTACACATCTTCATGAAAAAAGCATCGAACAAAACTATCTCGTTTGTAAACAACTATTCTTTAAAATTCCAAAAAAATATACAATAGATTTAAATATCCCCTCCCTTCACCTGGCATCTTTTCTTTACCTACTCTCTTCACTTATTTCCCCTCACAGATTTATCATTTATTTCTAATTTCCCATCAAGCACAAGTCAATCTTTGTCGCAGCAGAAAAAAACACCGATTAAAGGCCTCCCCATCAAGTCAAAAATAACTCCATTTCCTTAGAGATAAACATAAAACAGACACAAAAGCCATAGCTCTGAATAGACACTGGCCTTCACTAGCCATCTCGTTCTAAATTTGATGCGGTGACTGATGCCATTCCTGAATTTTCATTCCAACCTGCTTCGGATGTAGTACATTTTAGGCAAGAAACGGCAGAAAGAGGGAAGTGTCATAACGTCTCCCTATTCTATCGAGTCTAAAAAAGCGTACAATCGAACAAATGTGAAATATTTTTAGCCGCTGCCTTTTCCCTTCCGTGGAGGCAAAGATCTGGAAGAGAGCCATCCCCCTCTTCAAGAGCATCGTTCTCTGACTTCGGACCATCTTTCCTGAGCGGCTGTTTTCAAGGTTTTATTCCTTGAAAACTTCGTGTTTGCTCGCTCTCTTCCTTAGAGATGAAAAAACGCCGCACAGTGGTCCCAAATCCCAAAAAGCTGGCCAAAAGTCGAAAATGATAATTTTTTGGATGAAAATTCATATATAGGGGTTTTTGAGGTCGCTGATTACGATTCTGAAGTCTGAAGTCTAATTTATGAAAAAACAAAATGGCGGAACCAAAATGGCCAAAAACTGTTTTGACGAGAAAAGTAATTGCTTCTTATTTTTTAAAAAATATCTTCAAATCAAATCAAATCAAATCTTTATTAACACACAACACACAAATACAACAAGAACACACATAGATCAAAGACACAACAACAAGAACACATAGAACACACTTAGGGAAAACTTACAAAAAAAAACAGAAAAATAGTTGTGTGGTACCAAAAGAGCAAAGCTCGTCCATGGTACCAAAAATAAAAAATTCTGAATATGGCAACAAAGCTGGGCCGACTACTGCATTATTTTAAACATTGCTTCAGTATCATATATTCCATTTATAAATTCATGTATTCCAAATTTAAATTCAAATTTATTGTCAGTAGATTTAAGATTTTGATTTAATTTATTAAAGAGATAAGGTCCTAAAAAGACATGATATTTGTGAAATATTTCTTTTTTTGACTTGGGAATAAAATAATTTCCTTGAATATTTCTGAGTGCGAAGTTACTGGCTTTAATTTGATAAAAAGATTTGTTGTTGAAGATGAAAAGAAGCAAGCGGAAAATAAAAAGTTCTCTAACATTAAATATGGGCTTAGTTAAAGAATTATTATTAATGTGAGATAGGACTTTAGTTTGCAAGTGGATAAGAGGTCTAATATTATTATGGTAATCAGAGGCATAACAAGTTATTCCATAGCTAATTATAGATTGAACCCAGGAAAAGTATAAGGTTGTCAAAAACTTATGGTCAACAATACGTTTAAGTTTAAAGAATTTAAAATTAATGAACCGTAATTTATTTAATAAGTAACTTACATGAGACTTCCATTTTAAATTACTGTCAAAATGTAATCCTAAATATTTAATAGAGTCGACCCGCTTTATTTCATCACAAGATGATACTTTATCGCACAGCCGATTACAAGTATGTTTATGAATTTTTAAACTATCAATGATGGATTCACTAGCTGTTAAGTTAAAGATAATAAATTTTGTTTTTAAAACATTTAACTTTAAGAAGTTTTGGCTAAACCAAATATTCACTTGCTGAAGTGCGATTTCAATTTTTTTAAATAAATCCAAAAAGTTGTCTGCCGAAAATACTAGAACAGTATCATCAGCAAAAGTTATAATTTCGCAATTTAAATTTAACAGACAAAAATCATTGATAAATATTAAAAATAATAAAGGACCCAAAATTGATCCCTGAGGAACACCACCATTGATAGGTAACTCATTACTACAAATATCTTCTACTTTAACTATCTGAGTTCTTCCGCTCAAATAAGATTCAAACCATGAATACATAGTTCCTCTTATGCCAATACAGTATAGTTTGTTTAAAAGTAGTCTATGATTCACTGTATCAAAGGCTTTACTAATATCTAGAAAAACAGCAGCAGACTTAAGGTTATTGTTCTCATTTGAGTAGATAATTTTAGTAAAATTCATTAAAGCTAATTCAGTGCTTCTGCCTTTTCTAAAACCGTATTGGTTATTAGCAATTATTTGATGCTTTTCTAAAAATTTTGTAAGGCGTGTATGCATTAATTTTTCAATAATTTTAGAGAAAATACTTAGAAGGGAAATTGGACGATAATTATTTAGATCATTTTTATTTCCCTGTTTATATACAGGAACCACCAAGGATGTTTTTAAGTCGGAAAAGAAGATACCTTGTTCAAAAGAAATATTAATCAAATTAGTTATAAAATCAGGATAACAATTAAATAATATAACAATCATATCTTTGTTGATTTTTTCGGTTCCAGTTGATTTCTTATTTGGAAGTGAATTAATAACATTAGATACTTCTAAATTAGTAACAGACTCAAAAAACAAACTATTAACATTAGATTGTAAATTATAATTGTATATACCCGGGGGGGTATTAGCGATACAGGTATTGAAAACCGATGAGAAATGACCATTAAAATCATTTACTAAACTTTGTAAATTAGTGTAACATGGTAAATTAGGATTTTGACTTTTTTCATTTAAAATTTCTTTAACTACTTTCCATTGATCTTTTATGTTGTTAGTGCACGTCAAAAATTTATTATGAAAATAATCAGATTTTGCCACGCGTAGTCTAGTTTTAAGTCTATTACGGAATGAAGAAAACTGGTTTTTGATTACTTGGTTAAATTTATTTTTCCGATACAATTTATATAATTTCTCCTTTTCATTGATTAGTTTTAAGATTTCAGCTGTAATCCAAGGTTTTTTGATAGATCTTTTCCTTTTAGAGAGGTAACATTTTTCAGAAGGAGTTATTACATTTTCTACATTACACATAAAATTCCTAAAAACGACATCACAATTACAATCATCAACTAATGATAAATTTAACTTAGAATTACATACAATATTTTCAAAAACCCTAATATCAAAAATCTTATTTTTAACAAGATGAGAATGATGAGAGCAGTTTGTTTTTATACATATACTTGAAAATATTGGAAAATGATCTGTGATCGGATAAATTAATATAGCTGATTTAAAATTAAAGTTACTACTATTACGAATTAGGATGTGATCCAAACAAGACTTCGTATTATTTACTTGTCTAGTTATGCCAAAAATGTCAGGTTTTAAACCAAAAGTTGAAATCAAATTCAGATAATGATCGGTGATAAAAGAATTTTCTAAAATGTTAATATTTAAATCGCCAATAATATAAAGGTTTTTTACCTTAATACATTTAATTATTTCCTCAAATTCATCAAGGAATACCTCCGATTTAAATTGTAATGACCTATATATACCTATTATCTGAAAATCATAAAGAGATGAATATACAGAAATACATTCAGCAGTAGTCATAGAAAAGGAAACCTGAATAAAATCTATCAGATTATTTTTAATAAAAAGCGCTATACCACCAGATTTATTTACCTCGCGACAGTGAAAAAAATCACAATAATCAGGTATTTTAAAGAATTTAGTCTCAAATTTTTTAATCCATATTTCACTTAAAAAAAATTATATCAAATTGAATTGCTAAATTAGATAAATAACAGATAATTTCATCGAAGTTAGAGCGCATACTTCTTATGTTTGCATGAACATACAATTTCTGGATAACTGATTACAAATCAGAAAAATATTTTTTCCAGTGAACAAAATGACGAATTCAACATGGACGTCTATTTGGTGAAAAGTTTTTAGATTTGCATGCGATTTAGTACCTATGACTTTTTAAGGTAGGAGATATGAATATAAAATTAAATTTGAATAAAAAAGCGTTTAAAATTGTGAATGTATTACTTTTAAAAACTTAAATATTTTAACAAAGGTAAATAATGTCAAAATTAATTAATTAATCTTTATTACAATGGCTATAAATATATTTTTTTTCATATATATATCTTCAATTATATTATTTTTACTGGGATAAAAAAGCTAAAATATTAATTAAATATAATACTTGTGTTTTGTGTATACTTGTGTTTTTGAAAGTTTTTTCGTACCAAAATGCCAAAGTACTTTAGTCAGTTAAGTATAAAAAATATTTGCAATGTTTTCTATATGATTATGACATTCAAAAAGTAATTAATGTCATCAATATTAAAATAAATTAGGTGTAATATATACGCATTGAACCGCGCCCATACATTGCAACATATAAATCGCTCCAGAAGCAAAAAAGGCACCTAAAGGCAGCCAGTTTTTTGCAGGCTTTTGAAAAAATATGTAATTAAAAACTTCCACTTGGTTTCAGAGTGGGATCTGGTGGGAGTTTTTTAGTTTTTCTCTTTTTATCCCGATTTCTTAGAACGCTATCTTGAGAAATATGACTATCTTCATTGTTGATTAACTCTTCAATATATTGCTTGTATAAATTTCACAAAAAAGTTATATTTTATGCGTACTTTTTAGATGTGAATCCAATTTACAGAATCAAAATCGGTCAATATTTCATAATTTTATACGGGCTTAAAGTTAATGAACTTTTTGTTGTACTTCGAGATGTCTAAACAACTCGCTCAACGCTCACAAACGAAATAATTTTCTGAGCCACAGAGACTTCCCAGCCATTTACCAATGGTGAAAATAGGTGCTAGATATATCCCTAAAACTATCCCAAGTGTCAAAAGTTCCGAAATAAAAACTTTTTTTTTCGACTTTTGGCCAGCTTTTTGGGTTTTGGAACCACTGTGCGCCGTGGAGCTGAATTTCCAGCTGTTGCTCGTTTGAGGCGTGATGATAACTTTTATTTCATCAATTGGAAGATATTTTAAAAATTGCAATTTTACCTCAATCTATGATTTAAATATCACTTTATGATCACTATGATTTAAATATCACCGAAATTTTGACATCACTTTTAGTAGGTAATGTGTTTTTTTTTCTCCTTGAAACTTAGGTTGCTTATACAAGAAGCTGTCTTTTTTGGGTTTAACCCTAAGGGTTCAAAAATGAGTCAAAACACTACTTTTCGGGGTTAAAATTTCAAAATATTGTGGGGGTCCAGGTCTATCCCTAGAAAAGAGTGCTTATGTCCGATTTCCTAATTCCGTTTTTTGGAAAATTTATTTTTGGAAAAACTTGTTTAAAAAAATATTATGCATTATTTAATTTGAAATTGTTTATACAAGAAACAAGATATTTTTAAAATGCAGTTAAAATACGTAAGCATCACTCATATACCCCCTCCCCAAAAATAAGCAAAGAGAAAGCCCCCTCCCCCCTTAGGTGCTTATACGTAGTATTTGAATGGCCCCTTAGTTTAAATTTTTATTTGATAAAATTAAAACTATTATTTGAACTATTATTATTTATTTTTTAATTCGGTTTGCATAATGATTTAGTGGGCACTTTACTTCAGGTTAACACACCTAATTTCCTTTAAATTTTATAAAACATTTTAAGCTTTTAAATATTTATTTAAACCCACCAAATTTGCTTAAACGAGCGTGTGATTTATAAAATATCGTAAAACAAATTTGTTGAATTTTCACACTATCATATCTACAAAATTCTACTTTCTAGTAATAACTTCAAAATCTAACTTTACAAAGAAGACAATGTGATCAACCCTAAAATCTGAAAATGAAGATATGGGTCAAATTTTATTTCGAAATATGAAATAAAAAAATTTTTCAATTTATTAAGAAAAAATATAAAATTTTTAGAGTTTGTGTTAGAATCTATGTTCTGTATATTTGAATCCCTCTAAACGTTTGTGTATTTCCCAATGTAATGCAAACTTAAACTTTTCAGGAGAAATTTTTAAAGCTGAATATTTGTTGAGTATTTGTCATGTTAAATGCTTTTTAAAAAGAAGAAATTCATCAGACACCAGAAATTCATAGCTTTTTGCAAGGATACGCTTTTTTATTTTTAAATTTTATCTCATTGCTTTTCTATAAATACAAGGTTTCAAATTCCTCTAAATTGTCATAAGTTTGTCACATTATTCGGATCCCTCAAGATCTTACATTTATCCTGAAGATATAGCATCCTAGTTCTTTTTTGGAATCTTTCTCAAGCAAACGGATTTCGATGTGATATCGCCCCTGGAAAAAAAAGCATCAAATATTTATAAGAATGGCAAAGTTTTTATAGATTTTATGCATTCGTAAACATAAAAAATAAAGTAGTATTCACTTTTTACCACTACATTTATCACTGTTATTTATTGCTTTAAAAAGTGAGAAAAAAACATTTTCTGTAAGGGCGTCTTACCGTTGCAGCAAATTTAATCAGGCTATGCATCTTGGGGATATTAACAATCTGATTTTCGACTCCATAGGTTCCTTTTTCTCGTAAACATTTTATATTGAAAGTATCAAAAAGGTTACACAGTTCCATGTTGCTATAAAAGTAGATAAAATGTGTTCATAGTTAAGTTTCTCATTCCACATTTCAGTATACAGAATTTTAAAGTCGAGTTTTTAAAACTAAACTTTCTTTGAAACTATACTTAAAATTAAATATATTTCACTCGCTGTCATAATTTAATGAAAAAATTTAAAATTATTCGTACCTAAAACTGTTACAGATTTTAGGCTTTATTGTACACATGTAGAAACACATTTTTCCTCTTTTAGGATTTTTTTAAAATTCATTCCAGATCAATTTCATTTCACTTCAAATTATATTACTTTTTATGATTTATTAATGCTATAAATTAGAAAACTTGAAATTTTGCACACTTTTATACAGTTTAATTCCGTATAAATATAGTAGGTAAATTAATTTTGATACTATACTTATTATCTGATAGTTTTAAATTTCTCAAAAGTAACCTCGAGTAAACATCTCACCATTTTCCAGCACCTAGAACACAAGTCGTTGGAATTTTCAGTCCAAACATGCTAAGTTTCCATACATCAGTCTTAACTATAGTATCATCCCTCAAATTTTCATGAAGCTCAATTGATAACGATGCGTTCAAACTCTTTCGACTTAATTTTATGGGATTAGGACTAACTGATAATTTCTTTATGGTGAAGACTCCTTCAAAATCTCCTGAAATAAAAATTATTTAAGAACCTCATTATTTTGTATATCATAAATCTAAAATACAAACAAATCCTCTGCATTAAACTCTAGTTACTTATTTCAAAAGTACTCAAAACTGAATACATACAATTGCATATTATTCATTTTCACTTTTTTTCTTATGAATATTATATACATAGTTAATTGATTGAAGACACTTTCTGCATTACGTTAATTCTAAACCTAAAAATTATTAAAACCTTTTTTTTCATTTTGAAGTTTCTTGTGTATTGGTATAGTTCGGAGATTAAATTATAGTTTTTAATTTGCGTCTTTTATTCCCCATTTTATAGTTGGTTTTTTTTCACTAAATTACTGTGTATAATTCTTTTAGATACAAAGTAACCAAATCCTAAAATTGTTAGTTCCCTTTCCAAACAAAAATTTTGGACTAAAAGTAAATAAAATAGTCACCCTTAGCAGTTTTAAAAATAATTAGTCAGATTTTTCAATCTGCAATCAATGTGTAGTGCCTAAAAGTAACGACATGTAATATATCGAATTAATATAGGGGGCACCTGGATTGGAAAATCAGTGGTATCAATTAAAAAGAATAAACTTTCAAAGATTAACCCTCATGGAAATGCTGTTTAAAACAATGGTTCTCAAACTCTTATGACTCGAGGAAACCCTACCAACTAAAAATTCTTAAACGGCACAGCGCCCCTCTTAAAAAAGTTTATTTTGAAACCTTTTTCTCAAATTGAAAACTTGATATGCGAGTTTGAGAATTACTGGTTTAAAGTGTTTCTAGGAAGTAAACCCCTTGGGGGGTGTGGATATAAAACTTTTCTTTGTATTATGATTATCATTATACTTTATACTTTTAGTAGAAAAACTTGATTTCGATGGTAATTGATAATTTATAACCCCTGACAATTTATGAACACATCTTTTGAAGAGATATAGTTTTGGGATATTTTTAGGAATTTGAAACTATCTCTTAAATTTTTCAAAGTTTTTTTTTCTAAAAATAATACCTGATGCACACACAAACAATCCAGAAAACTATTCGAAACTCTTGCACTGAAACTATAAACGGCTGTATCAAATACTCATTGTTATAAAAAGAATCACTGTAATCTGTAAACGCTGCGGTTAAAACTGTATCACCTCCCATAAGATTAAACTGTCAACCTAAGGAAAGTAAAGTGATAAAACCGTATCTCTTAAGACAATAGCCAAATGGTATAGGAAATAAAATTTTCGATTTTAGTTTTTGCATCTTTGTATCTTTGATCTTATCGATACATTTTCGTGCATGACCTAGAACCAATCGTTTGCACGTGGTTTCCTTTCTTTAAAATACATAGTATCAAATCGGATGACATTTGACACCCTGTAATCTCTAAATTGTTTCAATTATTAATTTTTTTTTCTAACCCCCCCCCATTTTTCTCTGTAGATTAAAATCCTTCACTGATTATAACTTCCAAGAAAAAGGCGCTTTTACACAATAAAAATTACTTACTACATCTATATATATAAAATCCAAATACCATTCATTCATTCATAACACTCATCACGAAATCTCCAAAACTGCCGGACCGATAGGCTTGAAATTTGACAGAGACCTTCCTTTCAGCCATTAGACGCGCACTAAGAAACGATTTTAAAATCGAACGACTCCTTCCCTGCTTTTAGGCGCTTTTTCGACTCCGTTTTACCCATTGAAATAACATTGTGCATTGTTGAAATGCATAAATTTCAGTGTTTACTTCTCTATCTTGAGGCGACGTCTTGCCTCACTTGAATGAATATAACCTGATTAACATTTATACATATTTTATTATTTACAACAAAATTTATGAAGATTAACACTGTGAATATCTGTATTTAAATATTATTACAGTTATCAGAAAACCGAAGTAAATTAAAATAATTAATTTACTTTCTTTAATATTTTACTCTCTCGAAAAAATATATTTAAATAGCAAGAATTTATAAGTTTCCAAGGAAACAGAGCTAAAATTTCATTGCTTCATAGCGAAATTGGTTTACTAGACTATAATCACTAGATTTTTATTATAACTAGCAATCTGTTTTTACTCTTTCAGAGAAGCTTTTAAAGAAGTTGGTTTTATTAAAAAGAAGACAAGCTTACTCGATAACTTTTTATCGAGGGATTTTTGAAATTTATTTTATTTTTGAAATTTATTTTTTGTGGAATTTTAAAAGGATAGCGGGAATACTTTAAGAAAATTCTGTTTAAGATTTTAAACACTGGATTTCAAATGACAGAGATATTTCAAGTAGATTGTTTTTATCACATAGGAAGGATAAATGTTTAATAGACAAAAAATCGGGATGGAGTGAGATATCACAGTTGGAATTGGGATGAGAAAAAGGCACCGGGAATACTGGGATGAAAATTATCGGGAACACCGGGTTATGAAAATTATCGGGAAAACCGGGACATTAAAATTATCGTAAGGATAAATGTTTAATAGACAAAAAATCGGGATGGAGTGAGATATCACAGTTGGAATTGGGATGAGAAAAAGGCACCGGGAATACTGGGATGAAAATTATCGGGAACACCGGGTTATGAAAATTATCGGGAAAACCGGGACATTAAAATTATCGGGAACACCGGGTTATGAAAAGGTACCTGGAAAACCGGGATATGAAAAGGTAGCGGGAACATCCGGATATGAAAAGGTACACTTTAAAAGGTACATTTAAAACACTAGATTTAAAAAAAGAGATGATTTCAATGTGATTGTTTTTATCACATGGTAAGGATAAATATTTGATGGAATGAGATGTCACAGTTGGAACTGGGATGGGGAAAAGGAACCGGGAATACCGGGATGAAAATTATTGGAAACACCTGGATATGAAAATTATCGGGAACCGGGGGTATGTAAAGGTACCGGGAAACCTGGGACATGAAAAGGTACCGGGAACACCGGGATACGAAAAGGTACCGGGAACACCCGGATATGAAAAGTTTCCGGGAAAACGGGGTTATGAAAACTATCGGGAACTTAAAAATCGGAAATGAAACTATCGGGAATATGAAAAAGTACTGGGGACACCGGGGTTATTGGTGATTCGAAAAATCGGACATATAACTTGGGAGAACTTTAAAAAAGGAATTAATACACTCCACCCGTGCAAGGCCGGGCAAATCAGCTAGTCTTTTATAAATTACTAAACTGTGGGAAAGATAGGTATAATATTTATTAAGGAGAAAAGGTTTAGTTTTATAAATATAGCATTTGTTAATAATGTTTGACTCCAAAAATTTAACAAACTTAATAAAACGGAAACTAAAAATGTTGATAGATACTTTACACTGATGAGGATTAACAAAGGACGTATAAATTGAAAATTTCTCTGTATTTATAAGCCTTTGCAAATTTGATGTTTATAATGTTTTGAGAAATACAACAAATCCTAAGCAATTTGAATTTAAGACAAAAATCCTCCGTGCAAGACTATGAAGAAATTTAAAATACAACGGTTTTTATTTTTTGCACGTAAAAACTTAAAAGTTGTACAATGTTTCGAGGATACTATGAACCATTTCGTCAGCTAAAGTTATTTCTTTTTAAGTTTAATTTAAATTTTATTTTTTAAATTTAATATTTGTAAAATTTAATTCGATACATTTTTACGAAATGTTTAATAGTTTTTATGAAATTAATTAATATCTGCTTTTCTTACTTTATAACTTTGTATTCTAAATTTTTTAATTGGCTTGATTTTTCTTTACTTTTGTTTCTACAGTTATAGGTTTCATTTTCATTTTTCTGAAAACTGTAATATGTATTTATTTTCTAATCAAATCCTATATAACATTTCTATTTATCCTATAACATATCTTTAAAGAAAAAAAAGGAAATATGTTTGCTTATCTCTCAAGTCATACAGATACTTTGAATTATATTTTACTTCATTGAATAATTATATCTTATGTAACAATTTTAAATAAAAGTTATATTTAACAGCAAAAACAATATGACTTTAAAGTTACTTACCACACTTTTCATAAGTAATAGAATGAGTCCAAGACACCAATGGTAGAAAACAGGCGAAAATTATGGTTAGGTTTTTCATTTTAAAGTATGACAGAAAAGCTTTGCTTAGTTGTGTAAAAATATGAAACTACTAACATTTCAACGTGATTCTACTGGAAATTTTCTTGGTTTCATGGAAACAATTGTTATTGTTTTCGTATCTAAAAACTTGAGTGATTGACCTGTTTTTATTATTTCACAAGCTGAATGTACAAATTTGAAAAAAAAATATTTCGTTCAAGTATTGTTATTTTTAAGTTTTGAAAGAGGTTATAATAATAGAAAACTGCATTTTTCTTTAGAACTGGAAAATTAATAATTGTGATCATTAAACCTTTTAATAAGCAAACTTAAACAGAAAATGAAAACCCTATAGATTTCAGAAATTAATTGGAACCTGATAAAATATTAATAGGGTACGTAGGACACCTTCAAATAAATAATTTTTGGACCGCAATTATCTGTTTAGAAAATTCATTATAACAAATTTTTAAAATCTATTTAAGTGTTCCACGGCTCCCCCCTTAGTGGTGGGACACTTTCAATAATGACAGAAAAATTACATATTAATTTGAGAAGAACGAAATTAATATTCATTAATGAATGAAATATGCTAGTAATCGCAAATTGGAGATCAAACATATTTTATGCATTTAAAATTCTTCTCTTATTTCTTTTACTTTTCTCTTCTCTCTTATTACTTTTATCGTGATACAAATCACTTAATTTTTTTTCTTGCCGGATATTTTTTGCATCAATTTCTATATTTTAAATCACTTTATTCTTAAACTATTGATTTTTTTTCCTTAGTCGAGCTGTGGGTCATCTTAAAACATGTCCCAAGGTACCGTAAAATGGGGTAACTTTCGCCCAATGGAGGGAGAAAATTTCCTGAAATTAATTTTTATTTTGTAAGGTAACTTTTGTTATTTTTAGAGACTAAGCACATTTTGTGAGTCAAAATCACAATTGGTACAACTATTGATTTTCCACAAAAATACCCTTTTTCTGAAAACAATATTCATGAAAGTCCAGCTACAGTGGGCTACATTTAAGGTAAAGGATAAAAAATCCATTCTGTTATAAATACAATAAAAGCAATACAATAATAATAATTATTAATATTATTAATAATATAAGTAATAATACTTATATAATATAATTATATAAGTAATTATTATTGATTAATGTATTGCTTTTATTGTTATTACTAATTAGTTATAAGGATTTTATTTTAAAAAGTAAAAAATTTTCTTCTTAGAGCAGTATTGAATTTCTCTACAATTATGATCGTATTATATTTGTCCTAGTTTAACTAAAAGCATAATTTAGTATACAGAGACACTATCCTATACACAATGGGTGGCTAAAACACTGAGTATTTTCACCCTAAAATCCCTTTCTTTCTTTCTTCAAATCTTGTCTTCGTGATAAAGTTAATTCAAGGAGTTGAGAAACAAACAATTAATTCTAAACAAATTTAAAAATAAAGATAAACTGAATGAATACTAATATTATACAAAAATATTTCTTTATTAAATATTCATTTTGTGATTCAATCAACAATAGCAATTATGAATATTTACAAATGAAATGAAAGCGACAGGTACAGAATAGCACAATGAATTAATGATTCAATGTTAAAACAATATGTAAGCTCTAATAAATTTCATAAATATAAAAAGAATAGTTCCAAATACTCTAGAGAGAGAGATATTATTATTTAAAACTTTTAAAAGGATCTATTTTACAAGAAATCAGTGATTAAAAGTAAAAAAGTTATGTGGTCATCGTAAACCACGTTGGTTTTCAACTCCTATTTTTTATATGATCATGGTAAAGCTTTTCCAGTAAATATGAAGCAGGCAATCTGTTTCTTCGTCTTTGGAGCCAATACTTTAGCTTCAACTCTATAATAACCCTGAAAAAGTTTTCACATGAATTAATATTCAATGTTTCCATGCTACCTTAAACACTTTTTTTGAAATGCCAGTTTCGCGGAACGCATTAACGATCTTAGTTTAATAATTACAAAGAATTTATAACTTGATTCTATATTTCTTATCATTTTAAGCAGGATAATTTACATACATTTTGTATGCTCACTGGCCCACTTTTCTATGGGAAAAAATAAAGTGTTATGAAATTGCCACGGCACCCCCTCAATTTTTTAGACCTGCAGAGAAAACTATTCAGGCAAAGTTTGGGCTCTGTACCTTCATTAGAAAGCGATGACCAAGAGGAGTGAAAAAGTCCAAATTCGAAGATTTTTATTTTTATACAAAAAAAAACTAAAAAACCAAAGATCCAACCCTCTCATTTTGTACATAATTTTTTTTATAAGAAACTACTAACATTATAGATATAATGTTCCAGGTTTTGTTTTTTATCACCTTTATTTTGGTTGTAGTAATTTTCAAATGTCCAAAGAACTTTTGTAAAGTTGTTTTTCCTGCATTTTTAAACAGCTAATAACTCTAGAACTATACAACTTAAAAACCTGAAAATAGTCCCATTTTGTTTGAAAATTTTTTATCCTTGATTTAATGTACATCATGACCATCATTTTCAAAAAGTTTTTTTAATTTAAAAATAGTGAAAAAAAATTTAATGAAAAATTTTTTTTTAAAATACTAAAAACTTTTTAACTCTTAAAATGAACATTACTACAAAATTTCAAGTTGAAAATAAAATTTAATCATGTATAAAAAATTAAAATATTTGAAATTTAGGCAAGTCCCTAAACTATCCCTAAAATTATACAGCAAAGCGATTCACTCATGGAAAATTCATAAACTCGCTTGAGGGTGTCCATATGACTTAAAACATTTAAAATATTTCACACAAATGTTAGTTGTTTTGTATAAAAATATTCGAATGTGGATTTTTCACTCCTCTTTGTCATCGACTTCTAATTCGAATGCAGAGTTGAACTTTTGGCTGTGAGCTTCCATATTAAGCTGTTCGAAAAAAAGTAGAGGGTTCCCAGAATTATACCTGCAAAAAAGGTTTTTTGGGCCACCCCTAATACTAACACAAATTTGTATGCATATAAAATTTTATAAATAACTAGCTGATTTGCCCGGCCTTGCACGGGTGGAGTGTATTTATTCCTTTTTTTAAGTTCTCCTAAGTTTATGTCCGATTTTTCGTATCACCAATCACCCCGTTGTCCCCTACTCTTTTCATATCCCCGTGTTCCTGGTAATATTCATATCCCTGTTTTCCCGGCACCTTTTCATATCCCGGTGTACCCGACCCAGTACTTTTTCATATACCAGTGTTCCCGGTACATTTTCATATCCTGGCGTTTCCGGTACCTTTTGATACCCCGGTTTTCCCGATAATTTTTATATCCCGGTTTTCCCTGCACCTTTTTATATCCCGGTTATCCCGATAATTTTTATCCTGGTTTTCCCGATAATTTTCATATTCCGGTGTTCCTGGTACTTTTCCATGACCCGGTGTTCCCAGTTCTTTTTCATCCCGGTATTCCCGGTGCCTTTTTTCCATCCCAGTTCCAAATGTGATAACTCATTCCATCCCGATTTTTTGCCTATTAAACATTTATCCTTTCTATGTGATGAAAACAATCTAATTGAAATCATCTCAGTCATTTGAAATTTAGTGTTTAAAGTCTTAAACAGAATTTTCATGAAATATTCCCGCTGCCCTTTCAAAATTCCTCAAAAATTCAATTTCAAAATAAAATAAATTTCAAAAATCCCTCGATAAAAAGTTATCAAATAAAAAACTATTAAAATCCTGCCTTCTACTTAAAATAACCAACTTCTTTAAAAGCTACTTAAAAAGTAAAAACAGATTGCTAGTTATAATAAAAAATCTAGTGATTATAGTCTAGTAAACCATGCTCTGTGAAATTTTAGCTCTGTTTTTATGGAAACTTTTCAATTTTTGATCCATAAATTTAAGAAAATTAAAATCTTAAAGAAAGTAATTAATTATTTTAATATATTTCGGCGTTCTGATCACTGTTATAATATTTAAATACAGATATTCACACTGTTTTTCTTCTTAAATTTCATTGTAAATTATAAATTGTTTTGAAGTTATATTTATTCAAGTGAGGCAAGACGTCGCCTTAAGATTGAGAAGTAAACCCTGCATTTTATGCATTTCAACAATGTATAATGTTATTTCAATGGGTAAAACGGAGTCGAAAAAGCGCCGAAAAACAGGGAAGGAGTCGTTCGATTTTAAAATCGTTTCTTAGTGCGCGTCTAATGGCTGAAAGGAAGGTCTCTGTCAAATTTCAAGCCTATCGGTCCGGCAGTTTTGGAGATTTCGTGATGAGTGTTATGAATGAATGATGAATCACCCGTATTTGGATTTTATATATATAGATTAATTACAGCTAAAACACACATGTTTATTATTTCAAACACAAAGGATTTAACTAGAAAGAATTACTTTATTTTTTTAAATGTAGAACTTAGTTGAGTATACACCAGTTTAAGCATGTCATTTAATGTGTAAAACTGAAAGGTAATTTATATATAGGATAGGGTCATGATGAATGAGTTTGAAGCGACTTTTTTTAAGGAAATTATAGAGATGGTTTCTGAGATTTTTGTAAGTTAATGTATTAGCATATACAGGGTGTCCCACGAAAAGTGGTCCAACCCCTTTAACTTTTGAACCCCTACAGATATAGTCATGAAAGTGGGGTCTAGGTATAGTTAAGTGACCATGCCCTATCCAATGAGACAACTTTCAACTCCCTCTAGCGGAAACTTTAGGAGTTATAACTTTTATTTTAAAAACTATTTGAGGAATGTGAAAAAGTCAATGACTAAGTTGTAGAGCAGCATCGATTTAGTAGGAAAAGCTACCTTAAGCAGAAAAATATCTTGAATAAAACCCCTAAATAGTCCAGTCGCCATGCCATGTGACCTGGAAATAGAGTCCAACTAATATTTTATGATTGATTCTAGTACTTTTTGATGTACTGATACATAATACGGCGGGTGCCAGAGTGGCACCTTTGAGCAATTCGAAATATCGAACGGCAAAGTTCTCGTCGTGAAAAAAGTAGAAATCGGGTGTTATTTTCAGGAAAAAAATAAAGTAGTCGTTTTTTCAACGGATTTTTATGTTTTTGAGGGTGTTTAATCCGAATTAGACTTTTTCAGCCAAATAATCAAACGGCTTCTTTGAGAATTTTCGAGACCTTGTCAAAATTTCAACCTTTTCTACGGTTTTATGCTTATAAAACAAAAGTTATAGGTTTTACAAAAAAATTTTCAATTAACAAATTAAAGTTTAATAAACAAGCTACAAAAAAGTCAATTGAAACATTTTTGTCAGACAAATAGTTTTTCCGCTACAGCCCGCCAAAAGAAGATACAATTTTGGACGGATTGGGAAAAATTCAGGATGTAGTACCTGCATCTCGTGATTGAATGAAGTTTGGGAACCTACAAATGAGTGCTTTTTAATTCGTATGATTGATACTAGTACAATTTTATATACTGAATCATAATATGAAGGGTGCCAGAGTGGCACCTTTTGTCAACTTTAAGTATCGAAGGTCAAAATTCACTGGATGATAAAAAAACACCTATTTTATTGCTAGTGTAAGGGATTCGGCTGACCAAAATTAAATATCAGTAAATGTTTATTATGAGGATACTTTGTGATATAACGGTAAACTATACTTTTTCAACATGATAAAAAAGAAATTCAATATAAAATATGTTTAGAAATAGGTAGTAAATAGGAAGTGTAGTTTACTTTAACTTTAATTCAAAATTATAGAATATTTTACACAGTGGACATTTCACTGCCACTATCTTTAAATTGGGCTTCATTAGTTTTCAAATTACCACACAATTGGCCACCTTCGCACGTGCAAAATTCTGTACAAGGCAGACCTACTTGTGCACAACTGCACCTTGCTGTTGAACATGGCTTCTCACTTGAACAGCTGCACCTTAAACTTTTCAGCAATTCTGGTGGTGCCAACCCTTTGTTATCTAGAAGTTGAACGGGTACCAAAGAGTGCATTGCTTCATTCTTTGCCCATCCAAAATCAGTGGGATTCAAAGGTGCACTGTAAAAAAAACTGTAGAAAAACAGAAATTTTCAATAACAGTGACTTTATGTTTACAGAGATATTCTGTCATGTAACATTCCCACCGCACTTCTATTAATTTTTGTAAAATAACAGCTTTTACCTAGTTTTTTAGCTTATCTGTACTTAAACAGAAACTTACTGCATCGAAAACCAATACCGCTATTGGCAACGTTATACTGAATCTTCTTTGGTTCAGTGGTAGCGTGCGTGCTTAGCATGCGGTAGGTCGCGGGTTCTATCCCCGGATATCAATTAATTAAAATTAAAAAAACTCTACTAAAATAAGTGCATGCGCACAAGCAGAAAATTACTGAGAGGCAACAGAAAAATCTGTAGCCCACTTGACAGAAAGTTCCTTTTTACAGCATTTACCTGTAGGTTACAGCTTTTTTCTGTTTACAGGATTTTTCAACCTACAGATTTTTTCTGGCAACTTTTGCTGCCAGAAATTTTCTGTTTTTTTGCAGGATTATTTTTTACAGTGTGGAGGGAACGAAGATGCTGCTGCGTTCCAGGTGCAAGCTTGCAAATGGCATCGCTTTATATGGAGTTCAAATGCCTCTGTTGTCGGAGGGAGGTGCTTAATTTTAGGAGGAATTTTCTTTGATGCCCACACTTTGTATCGAACATCTGACATGTCGTGAGCCTCCTTCTTGTAGCCGTAGCAATGTGCGATGAAGCTTGTGCACTCTGTTATGCATTGTTGCATTGAAGATTCTACACAACCTAAATGCTTAATTTCAATACCAGATCTCAGAATATGTATAGCTTTAGATTTTCCAATTCCAAAAAGTTGAGAAGTGGTATCACAACCAGTGCGACAATGCACTGCTAACAATGAGTTTGCTAGGGTTCCTAGGTTGTAAACTGTTGTTGCTATATCTGCGACCTTGACCTTGTCAAATGACTCCATCCACATTGCGCATTTAAAAATGAGCTTTCTGTAAAAGTGTACAAGAAGAATAATAACGTCAGTGTCATCAGACAAAATTTTGATCCTGTTCGTTGCACACCTTGACAGAAAAATAGCTTGCTGTACAATTATGACATCTGCTTCTTCATGGTGAATTTCCAAATATGGGCGAGGAATTACAACACCAGGAGTTTGTAATTCAGTTGGGATTGTATCAGTGCCAGTAATGACCAATTTATATGGAAGAAAATTTTTATGTTTTAGTAGTTGCTGCCAAATCAGGGTTATTAGTTGTATTTTATTGCATGAATTGGTCAATATACTATTGCGACTTGGGAGAGGTGTGTCGGCTGTTAGTTTCATGAAGGTACTGTCTACTGCTCTTTTTGATCGTGTTGCACTTTTAGGACTGTATTCGAAATACCTATCAAATACAAGGTATGTGTCCTGTTCTGCAACATGCTTCATTATAACCACAATTAAATTGTGGATGTAAGTTTCTACTGTACCAAACTTTGGCCAATGAGCAGGCCACAAAAGAGCACTAGCATCTATAATTAATGCATTAACATATTCCACCTTCGGTGACACCTGAACTCTTAATTAACTCTTTAATTGTGATTTCTGGGAGGAGGGATTCATGTCCCCAAATTCATTGAAAAAAGCTGACGGTACTGGAGACAATTCATAACCAAACAAATTTGGAAGGCTGCATATTTCAACATTACGTGTCATCAGTTGTGAGCGCGTGCGTAGATAGTCTCCATGTTATAAACTCTCATATGTTGTATCGCCATATATTTCTTGTCATTTGACAAAGTGACAACTTCCTTTTTCAAAGGAACATAAAATCCTTTTGGCAGTGATTCCTCAAATTTTTGTCGTTGCTTTTCTCCAAGGCATACGGCATCATCCACATTTACTTTCGTGTTTCCAATACGGCCACTATGTATATTAACAATAACATCAGTGTGGTCTTCAATGACAAAAGGGTTGACACATGTTTTAAGTTTTTTTCTTATTTTCTGCCTATCTTCTTCATCAAATTTAATTCTTGCTGCACCTTCCTCTTTGTGAAACGTATGCAGATTCATTGATTCTTCGCCATCTATCATATCTAGTACATCTTTAGATAGCTCATCTTTAGATAGTTAGATCTTTAGATAGACAAAAGGTGCCACTCTGGCACCCTTCATATTATGATTCAGTATATAAAATTGTACTAGTATCAATCATACGAATTAAAAAAACACTCATTTGTAGGTTCCCAAACTTCATTCAATCACGAGATGCAGGCACTACATCCTGAATTTTTCCCAATCCGTCCAAAATTGTATCTTCTTTTGGCGGGCTGTAGCGGAAAAACTATTTGTCTGACAAAAATGTTTCAATTGACTTTTTTGTAGCTTGTTTATTAAACTTTAATTTGTTAATTGAAAATTTTTTTGTAAAACCTATAACTTTTGTTTTATAAGCATAAAACCGTAGAAAAGGTTGAAATTTTGACAAGGTCTCGAAAATTCTCAAAGAAGCCGTTTGATTATTTGGCTGAAAAAGTCTAATTCGGATTAAACACCCTCAAAAACATAAAAATCCGTTGAAAAAACGACTACTTTATTTTTTTCCTGAAAATAACACCCGATTTCTACTTTTTTCACGACGAGAACTTTGCCGTTCGATATTTCGAATTGCTCAAAGGTGCCACTCTGGCACCCGCCGTATTATGTTTCAGTACATCAAAAAGTACCAGAATCAATCATAAAATATTAGTTGGACTCCATTTCCAGGTTCAAGCCTATTTTCTCATTTGGCGACCGGACTAAAATGCACACTCAATTAGATTGAATTTACGTTTATTTTACGTCTCAAAACGCTCCTCACAAGGCGAAAATGAGAAATTTTTATTTTTATTACTTAAATAAATGACTATAAGTATTCTTAGCTGGCACTGGCTATTGGCACGGCCTTTTTTCAACTAAACTCTACTCTAATGTCCACGGCCCGGCGTTCCATTGGTTCCATCGGTTCCATCACTTAGCGCCGAGACTGCTACGTAATCACAAGACTTACAGCGCATGCGCCACGGGCCGTTTGGGCCGTGCAAATAGACACTTCCTTCTTAGCTCATTAAATTGAAAATTTCTCATTTTTGCCTCGTGAGGAGTGTTTAAGACATAAAATCCACGTAAATTCAAACTAATTGACCATGCGTTTTAGGGGTTTTATTCAAGATATTTTTCTGCTTAAGGTGCCTTTTCCTACTAAATCGATGCTGTTCTACAACTTAGTCATTGACTTTTTCACATACCTCATATAGTTTTTAAAATAAAAATTATAACTCCTAAAATTTCCACTAGAGGGCGTTACAAGTTGTCTCATCGGATAGGGCATGGCCGTTTTACTATACCTAGACCCCACTTTCATGACTTTATCTGTTGGGGTTCAAAAGTTAAAGGGGTTGGACCACTTTTCGTCGGACTCCCTGTATAACATTCCTATTTAAAAGTGGTACAATGTTAGTATACGTACCGAAGCGATGAACTTGAGTAAAGGCCCAAGCTCTGGGATTGGCACAGTGACGTTAACTCCCCCAAAAGAGTTCTTTTTAAGAGGGCAATTGCATTCTACCCCTTCAGGAAAGAAAGGACAAGCTTGGTCACGGAAAGTATTCAATACTTTGCAATAGTCAAGAGTGCTGTAAAATAAGGAAAATATTTTTCGACTTGAAACTTCCTTGATGAAAGTAATTCATTTTTTAATGTTAATTTGGATATCCAAAAAGGAGGCGTAAAACTAACGCTGCTTTAGGAATTTACATTTTTAACTTGAAATTAATTATGCTTAAGATTTTAGAGTACCTGAATTCAGGTATATTCCTTCTTGGTTATTACCCCCTATTTGAAAATAGAGGTATAAATTTAAAGGGTAAGTGAAAAGTGGTCACAAACGCATTGAATATTACAAGAAATAGGCGGCTATACCAACTTGATAGAAAATATTCAGTCCATTTCCTAGAAATGCGTTAAACAAATTAAATTTAATTAACCAATTAATTTAGTTAGCTTTGAATTACAGTTGATGAGAAAACACCTCATACTATTACATTAAATGAAAATATAGTGAATTAGTATAATGAATTTTTAATGGAATGAGAGTTAAGTTGAATGAAAGAATAAAATTTCCCGTCAAGTCTCGCATTTAACATTTTTCATACTCCTCAAACCAAAGTTGTGTACCAAAGGTTACTGCAGAGAAGATAGACGAACTCCAATATGCACAATTTATAAATAAATATAGATATTAATGTTAAAAGGTTAAATCATCGAAACATTCAATTAAATTTCTTCTAAATCAATATGTAAAGTGAAGTTAGCATGCCTGACTTTTGAAAAATTTAAACTAATTTGTTATACCATGGTGTAAAATTTTGAAAAGCACAAATAAATCAAATCTTTTTCAAATTTATGGGCTTAAATTGCTATTTAGCTTACCATGATCCTATCCCGTTGACGCATGGAGCAGGAAGCTTCACACCAAAAAGGCTGGTCACCTTGTAGACATTGATCTTAACAATGGCACCCTCTGGGACGTCTTCATGTAAATCTATGCTCACAGTGCCTGTGATATTCTTGCTTAAGGATACCGGGTCTGGGGATATCGTGAAGTGGTTGATGGTTGCCAAACTTTCTCCTTTCTCTGAAATTTCAATAATAATTTAACATGAGAAATATTGAGGAGTTGTAAGAATCCTTTGAACTCTCTTAAAACGACAGTCTCAAAATTGAGTAAAAAAGCATGAAACATCATGAGCTTGAACTCAAAAATGAGCTCATGATGTTTCATTTTTGAGTGTGCACATTTTCAGAAATGAGTATATTAATGTTTTCAAAATTGAGTACATTTGGATCGGAGCCAGTTTGAGTACTTTTTTACTCAGTTTTGAGACTGCCGTTTTAAGAGTGAAACCAAGACTTTTCAACTTCAAGTCTATAGAACAAGTTATATTCCCCGAAAGTGCACTTGCTTTTGAATCAAGCTCAAGTTGTCTTTTATTTTGACAAGAGGATAGGAAAGTTTCCTCCAATTAATTTTACTTTAAATTGGTTGAAATATGATAGCTTAAATTTGTGTTATAACAACCAGAATTATTAACGTACTTGTACGTGAATTAAGATTGTATTAAACTTTGAGAATATATGTATTAATTATAATTCATTTTAACCATATCTTAACGAAATTATTCTTTTGCAGGACTGTGTAAATGATTCAGAATTAGTATTCATTATCTCAAATATAACATTTTCAGGGTATTTCTCTATCATTTACTACATAATATCCTTTTAATACCTCTCGGATACTATAGTAATATAATTACCTATATTTGCGTATTTATCTTATTAAGTTTAGAATTATACTTACGGCAATTTTCATACTTGAATGCGTGAGAGCTTGCTGCATTACTAGAGCCTACCAAAAAAAAGGCTATGACTACAAGAAACTTCATTCTGGACTTGAAGAGCAACCACAAAAATGTATTTAAGGGAGAATAAATGTAATTAGAATGGCTTCATTCTTAATGAAAAGACCTGAAATAAAACGCGAATTTAAATACTTGTGATAAAGCCTCGCTCAAATATGTATTACAACTGATTTACTATTTTGCATTGTTTGATAAGAAAAAGATACCGTTTAAAATATACCCCTAACCTTCAAAAATATATGCAAAATCAATGCCATCTTGATTAGAAATCGCATTTTGCGAAGAGCTTAAGTAGTCCATACAGCATTTAGATTTTAGGGATGATAGGATAAATTATTATTTTTTGGAGTACTCTCCTATTATATTTTAACTAGCATTTTCTGTGGATGAAGATGCGATTAGATCAGATGTTCTTGTAAAAACAACGATTACACATTTATCTACCTTTCTTGAATCATTTAAGGACTCGTTCGTTCAAATAAAAAGAAGGGCGTCAGATTAAAATTAGACCACCTTTTTAGATATCTCATAGTTGTAATCATTTTATGTGTGAGGCAAGAATTATTTTTTTGTAATCTGAGTGATAACTTTCTATTTCTAAAAATTAGCTGCATATCGGAAATGTTTATTTTAATTTGATTAGGATCTTTTATTGCTTTCATACATTGTCTTAAAATATCCTGAATAATTATTAAGAAGTGTAGTATAAGTAAGTATATCGGGGAAGGAATTTTCAATGATCATGAAAGATCCCTTATTTGTTTAAAAACTGTGTGATCATTGAAAATTCCTTCCCCGATCATCATTTTATTATTACAACGTTTTTATTAGGTCGCTTTCAATCTTGTCTGTCCGTCCGTCCGTCCGTCTGTCTGTCTATCTGTCTGTTCGGGAGGAATTTAGTAATCAATTTTAAACATACTTCCCCATGAGCTAGAGACTTGAAATTTTGAACATAGTTCAGATCTGGATGACAATACGATATTATCTCGTTAGTTCGGTTCAATTTGCTGTCCCTGAACCCCCAGGGGGACTTAAAGTTTAGAAGTTCAACTATAGGACCTTATTGTTAAAAAATCATTGTTGCGCAGTTTGCCTCCTCTCGTTATCAAGATGGCTTTAGAAGTGTTGTATAAAATATTAGTAAAATGAAAATTTGTAAGAATTAAAGTAATACACAGTACATGCAAGTACATGCAGTACTTCATGCAAGTTTTGTATTTGTAATACATCTAATTATTTTTTAATTAGTTACTGACAAGTTTCTCACCAATATATTTTTAAAACACTTTTTTTATATTACTAGTGTTTCAAAAATTTCCAACGTCATCTGAATAATAGCTAGAGGCAAAAACAGTGCAATGATTTTAACAAAACAAAGTAAAGCCATATGTTATAGTTAAAAAGTTCAGAAAAAAAAATTTTAGTTTTATTAAAAAGAGAAAAGAATCAAATTCTTGGAAGGCGTTCAGGTCGCGAATTCTAAACTTTACACAACAAAACTAAAAACCAGAAAATAATTAATGAAAAAAAACCTTTTTAAAGAATAACGTTTTTAAAATGCATTAAAAAGTATAAAATAATTTTTTGCAACTCCTTGTAAAACGAAAAACGTGGGGATCATGCATTAGGTATTTAATCCAACTTAATTTCATCATTAATTTAAATAATTTTTAACTGCGGATATAATGGTAAATAGAGTGACAAGAATAGTGGCTGTAAATATTATTGCATGGTCCCCACGTTTTTCGTTTTACAAGGAGTTGCAAAAAATTATTTTATACTTTTTAATGCATTTTAAAAACGTTGTTCTTTAAAAAGGTTTTTTTTCATTAATTATTTCTAAACCATTACAAACTCCATTCTTTGGCTTAAAGCTTAAAGATTAATACTGCGCGTTTTAAAACACACCCCACGGTTTAGCAAGTGGTCCAATTTCTATCAAATTTATGGTGTACGGATACTTCTGTACCTCATGCAATAATTTTTTTCATTTTATAATGTTTTGTTTCGTTAAACAGACCTTGGCAAAACGTCCTTTTGTAACGCTCTCGCACTACATTAGGTCCTAGATCTTTTAACGGTGTGGCTGCGCCCCCCCATTCCTATTCGGAATATGCTTGTCTAGGTCCCCTCTACCTCCCCCAAAATATTTATTATGAACTCAGAATAACCCGGTATAATAAGTGTGGTTGATACTGAGTTCAGTAGCGGATTTCTAAATAGGCTAGCTAGGCTATAGCATACGGCGGCAAATTTTTGACCAGCAGAATTTTTTCTGAATAAAAAAGGTGAATAAAAAGGAAACACTAAAAATAAGCTCTGGAAAGACGGAGTACGTCCTTCCAGAAAAGCAATTCTGTGGTTTACAAGGAACTGTTTTCTGTTACCCAAAGGGTCTCAAAATGAGCTTAAACACTACTTTAAGGGGCAATTTGCCAGAAAATTTCTGGGGGAGAACCCCCATTCCCCCCTCTCAAATTTTGGTATCTGTTATAAAGTGTTTTCCCTTGAAAATTAGGTCACCTACAAGAAACTTTTCCCTTTTGGTGCTCTCTCCATAGAGTTTGAAAAGTAGATAAACACGAGTTTGGGGGAAATTTCCAAAATCATTTTCTGGGGGAGGACCTCCAGCCCTTGTAGACGTTTTTTATAAATTTTTCCCCTAGAAAATTGTGTGGTTTTCAAGGAACTGAAGGGTCTCAAAATGATCTGAAACACTATTTTAAGAGGCAAGTTTTCAAAAGTTTTATGGGGTGGCCCCCCAGACCCCCCATTTTTATTTCGAGTTCACATTGTAAAATTGTAACATTTCGTGTAAAATATTACTTTTAGGTGATCAAACACATTAGTATAAATACATTCAGTATATATACATTCAGTATAAATACATTCAGTATATATACATTCAGTATAAATACATTCAGTTCATTATAAATACACACAGTATAAATACATTCGGGACATTAAGATGCTCAGTCAGACGACCCCTCACTAGCTGATCCAAGGGGGGCTTGGGGGCTTAAGCCCCCTCCCAAATGAAAAGTCTTACACTATATGGCATTTTATGCACCAAAATGAGTTAAAAACCTTGTTATTTTAAAGTCAAATTTTCAAACATTTTCGGGGGGAGGACTCCTAGACCCCCTTGGTACCTGTAACTCTATTATTACAACTTTATTTTATATTAAAATAAAAATTCTACCATAAAATCTATATCCGAAACTTGGATGAGGCGTTCCAAAACTAGTTAAAAAAGTGGGTTTTTTTAACTTATTTCCAAAAATTTTCTGGGGGAGGCCCCCCAGACCACTGACTGAGTTCCAAGTACAAATGGGGGTCTGGATTTTGGAAATTTGACGTTTTCGTCCACTAAGTCTAAATTTCAGGGAGGGGTCCGGCCTTGGCTTGCGACCCCCTTCTGGAGTTATCGCGTCCCTCTATAGGGGGGCACGCCCCACAGCTTCAGAACCGCTGGTTTAACTACAAAAACAACAAAAATTGAAATAGATGAACTATAAAAAGCTTACTGTGGGATTTTTTTAGGCACAAAAAAGGGTAAATTAAAATGTTTTTTTATGATATCACTCTCCCTTAAAAAAGACCAAAAAAACGAGAAGGAGAGAGCTAAATGGGAAAGAGAAAAGTGAATAAGACAAAACAAAAAAATTTTATAAGATTTAGAGAAGAAAGTGATAAGAAGGAGAAGTAAAGGAAAAGAAAGATAAATTCCTGCATTTCTTTTTCATTCTCATTCTATTATCTCTTATATCTCCTCTAAATATTCTTTAACCTTTTTATCTTTACCTCCTCTTTCTTGATTCCTTATTATGGAGCTTGAGTATTTTTCAGGTGGCACACGACAACAACAACGCATCGTTCCCTTTTTCTCTATCGTTTCTCCTTTGTTTCCCTTTTGTTATCTCCCCTCTTCTATTTTTTCTTCTATTCCTTTTTATCTATATCTTCCTTTTTTATACGCCCCACTCTTCCCCCAACCTCTTTTTTCCCCTTAACGTTGAGAGAAAATACTCTAATTTAGTTTTTAAAGGTATAACTGAGGGCTATCGTTCAGATTTTTAATGGTTAGAAGTTAGAAGCTATAATAATGTTACAAGAAATTTCCACGAGGCAGATGATTTAAGAACCAGTGCTTTGATTTTCGGGGGACGCGGACGCTGTCCACAAAATGATGAAAAAGTGGAAAAAAGTTGATTCCCCTGATATTTTTTCAAAGACAGTACCTCAGTTAGACTTTTACTTCTGGGGCGATGACCACTTTCAGGCCAGAACCACCCTAAGGTCCCCTCAAGCCCCTCTATATTTGGTTAAATGTCAAATTTTAGAATTTTTTTCTTATTCTAAGTGTTGTTTTTTATTAGCTTAGTGGTAAAAATTTTGTGTGTGTGATATAGGATTTCATGTAAAAAATGGGGTAGATAGGGGGCCACCCCCAGAAAATTTTTCGGCCGTTTTAACCCTAAAAGAAAGTATTTTTTTATCCACTCCGAGAATTTCGGCGCAAGTTCAGAGTTGCGTATGCTTGGCAATTTTTGGCTGTTTAGCGGCACATTTAGAAGCCAAATGACTCTTTTAACATTAGTCAGGGTTACCATATTAGTCACTTTAACGCTAAAAACTTGGCGCATACGCAAGTCTGAACTTGCGCCAGAATTTCTGGGGGGGGTGCAGATCTGAATTCCGGTAGTAGTGTTTGTGGTAGGATTTTTTTTCTGGATAAGTAAATGAGCTTATATTTCATGAGAATTATAAATCATTATGGAGATTCCAAACTGTTTCTGGGAAAATTTTCGTAAAAAACGGAGACAAAAAATTTTTTTTTCGGAAATTATTAATTTTTAAACTTAATGGATCTTTGAATCGAGGAAATGTAAAAACAATACTTATTAAACTCTCGCGATTAATGTTCGCATTCTCAATAAAAATTAAAAACTGCTTTTTTAAAAACGAACGCAAAATTTTTCTTCGATTTCAAACGTAAATAACAGTAGCACTTGTTGCTGCTGTTGGCAACGCACCAGATGTCCATGCGAAAAAAATAAACAAACAAAGCCAACGCCAACCGCTTCTCTGATGGCACGGTTGACCAATCAACTAAACTTCCCCTCATCCTTTCTCACCGTGCCGAAGACATCCATTTTGCTCTCACAAGTTTTTAAAAAACTGTGCATAACTCAATGTACACTTGTTCTATTTCCAGAGATGCCCGCTGAAGCTGGTAAACCATAAATAGCGTTGCAGAGACGGTCTTACCATCCCCCCAAAGGGCTCTCAATTCAGAGTCTGCTGCGGTTGCACTATTTCCAAATTAGGGAGGAAACATGACTCTCGCTGGGAGTTCATTACTTTCGGGAGCTTGTCGAAAACAGTGCCTCTCACCATCTTTACCTTTCGCTTGTGGAAATAGCGGGACGCAACTTTTGTCAACATGGCTTAAACATTGCACGAAGTACAAATGCTTTTGCTTTATTATTATTACGTTCTTCTCTTTTGTGTGATATTTTTTTATATTTTCGATCTTTGTTTTCACGTATATTCTGTTTTATGTTCTTTTCGTTTTGTTGAAGTAAAATTGAAAAGTTTGAATTGCCAACTACCTACTATATATGGGGGGATTTTAAAATACTTAATATTAAAAACGAAAAAAAATGTCATCATTCTTTGATTAAAAATCTCAATATCGTTTTAAGAAGGAACTTAATTGTTATTTTAGATTTTAAAGTGCTCAAATAAGTAATTATGTGTACGTTGTTAAGAATAACTCAAAATTGGCTTTATTTACTATATTAATTTGTTGCTAATTAGTTTTGATCAATGTATTGCATACGCTTGACTACAACTAAAAATTAATAACCTGTATACTTTTAAGAAAAACTCAAAATTGGTTTCATTTAAATTATAATTTGTTTGTACAGTAGAACTCCAATTATCCGAATCATTTGGGACCGGACCCCATTCGGATAATCAAAAATTTGGATAATTGGATTTTTTCCAGAAAAAATTATCTAATTTAATTAATTATTGTATCTGTGTGAAAATGGGAGAAAAAACTATTTTTAAGAAAGATCTTTTAATTAATTGAATATTAAGGCAACACTTTAACATGCTAGCGTACTTACCTGATGTACGAACCGTACTGTAAATGATAAAATTTGCTTTCTAAACATCTCGGACAAAGCAAGTTGTTTGACAGAATCGTAATTTTGTAAATAGCAGGTACTACATTTTTTTATCTTAATTGTTTTTTCTAAAATTCTGAAAGTTATTTGGATAATTGGAGTTCTACTGTAATTAGTTTTGTTACTATCTAAGTATTAATAGACTAAAATATTTGTGTTCAATTCCGTTAATGTTCCCGCTAAATACAACCATGCTCTTTAGACACCAAAAAGAAGAAAACCTGCTAAGTAATTTTAAACACATAGATTATAATGTTTAATTTGATGTTCAGTTAATCATTACAGAAAAATGTGTCGATATTTGAAAATATAGCGTTCAAAAGAGCACGGCGATATTTAGTGGGAACGGTAATGGAATTGAACCAATATGTGTATTAAACCAAGAAACTTATTGTGCAGTGCGCTATATTTAAAAAAAAATGTATGGGTTATTGGTTTTGTATTCCTACTCTTTATTTTTTTCTAATTACATATAGTGTCGGATACAAATTATTCCAGTTTCTACCCAAGATTTTTTAGTTTCTAATTATTTCTCTGTTCATTAAAAAATGCATACATTTGATTTTAAAACATTCACTAAAATACAAATATTTTGTTCTAGGTCTTAAATGTTACCTTGTTTTTTATTCTGTAATGTATGCTGGTGATCCTGGGGATTCATTCAACCAGAATAACACCAAAAGTTACATTAATAATCTACTGAAAAATAGAGAACACATTACAGATAGTGTTTACTGCCCCACAAGTAAATCTGAAAGCTTGGAATGTGTGACTTTGCAACAGAACTCTTTGGATGACTTAGTTTTAGAAGATCTAAATTCATCTGATTTGAACTGTCCTGAAAACTCGTAAGTTTTATTTTATTTACTTTTTATGTGTAAGGGATTCTGCTTCTCAGGCATGTCAGTATATTGGGAAATACACTTAATATGACACAAATTCCCAGAAACCTAAACATTCTATTAATAACAGATTTTAGTCAGTTAATAGATAAAAAATATACATTAAATTGGAACAAAGTAAGACTTATCTGAACAGGAAGTGTTACAAATTGCAAATAAATCGATGTAGTACTCGTAGAAATATATTTTATCTCTCACTTAGATAGTTGAATTACACTGAGGAATATTTTACTTAACTATTTTCTGTGAAATGAACGGTTTTTTTAGTTATAAATGGGAAAACTTTCAACTTTTTTTTAGATTGATAAGCTACAAGTAAAAAGTGCCTTGCATTAATTTTTCCAACCATTTGTGTAAAGGAAAATTAGTGAGTTAATGTTGATAACATCTGAATAAATCTTTTATGTTAAAGTTGAAGACACAGTCTGTTCCTTGTATTAAGCTTGGTTTAACCCTTTCAATCTTAACCCTACAATGCATGATTTTTTAAATTCACTTGAAAATCATTTATGTGACTTCTATTATGGTGTAAATTAGTAAAAAAATACTAAAAAAATTAATTTAATTTTTTTCTACTTTTTATTTGCAAAAAACTTTGTCCTTGAGAAATTAATTTGTGTCTCTTGTGAAATTAATTGTGAAGTGAAATAAAACCAAATGCTCTAAAAATATAAAAAAACAACTTATCTTTTCAAAACATTTTTTTTTCAAGCTGAAAATTTTTTTTATTTTAATTTATATGGTCCTTTTATTTTGGCGTTTTCTGTGTCTTGACTTTCGTCTCACTAGCCACTAACAAATGTCTCAAAATAGTGCCCCTGTTGTGATCTACTGGCAGTCTAAAGTGCTAATACGATGAAATGTTATATCTTTTGTACTTATTGCATGTTGTAGCCGTTTGGAAATGAAAGTTCGAGTAGGAAATGGGGAAAAATGTCGTGTTGCCAAATGGCATCAGTATGCACTGTAGGGTTAAGCCGCCCGACATTACCATTGTATCCAATGGGAAATTTGGGGCGTCTAGGTCTTAAAGGGTTAAAGGTATGAATGTCTGAGTCTGGCTATAAACTGCAATGGAGTGTGTGAATGTATTATACTTGTGTGTACTTTTGAAAAATATATATTTTATATAATGCTTATTTATGATATTTTGTATGCAAATTTCTCTTAAAACAAACATTTTTTTACAAAAGAAAATATAAAAACTTTTCAAATTGTTTGATATTATGAGCAATTTGCTTATTTAAGAAATCCTCTTTATTAGTACAAAATTTCCCTGGTATTAAGCTGAACCTACTGTATTTTTTATTTCATTTTTGGGGACATTTACCCCCTAAGTTTCTACCTTTAAAATTCTTCGTTCTAAATTAGTTGTATAGTAACAGTAATATTCTGGAGTTTTTTACTCTTAGTTTCAATTTTTCTGTATTAATATTAAAAATATAGTTTAATCTATTTGAACTAACTTATGTCTCTTTGTTACAGGGACAATCAGAACGATTTCAATTATTCTCAAAAACTGTTTCACATAGCTGACGGCAATTTGTACAGCATATTTTCTCCGATTCAAGGAAGAAGTTACGGCATGAAGCCATCTTTTTTAAGCAAGCAAAAGTACACCGTGCAAGAGTGCCATGGTCGTGGACGCAAAAATTTGCGAAAAGGACTCAAGTTCCACAACTTTCTCCCATCAGAGAGTGTGACATCTGAAAAGGACAATGGATACGTCAAAACTAAGTGGAAAGTGCACTCAGAATGCAGATTAAGAGAAGAACATGGTACGAAACAAATTACAATATCTAACTGGTCCCAAAATGTTCAAAATTCACCTAGTAAAAGCCCAGTGAATCACACAAAACCTGCCACAAAATGTGATTCCCCTTCTACAAGAACTAAAAACAGCAGATTACCCAAGATAAATAATCTCTCTCAATTTAAAAACAGCCAAATGGCCAATTCTGAAGTAATAAACAGTAATGACCCGTACGATTTCAATCTCAGTCTCCAAAGTAGTAATTTGTTTGAAAGTACCAGTTCTTTTTCGAAAAACGCAAAAGAATCCACTTCTACAATAAGCAAAGTCAGAGATAGCATAAGATCTGCAGCTTCAAAGAAGGACTCTCTGTCTTTCGTGTTGAACTCCCTACTCGATAGACCTGTATCGGCCGGAAACGAGTGTACGAATAGTGAAGCCGCAGACTCTAGCAAGTCATATCAAAACCAAAAACATCGCAGGAAACCCTCGCAAACTAGACGAGTCGTGCCTTATATGAAATATTTATCGATTCTGGAAGAAAATGACTGTGTTCCACTAGACCTTTCATCAAGAGATTTGGATAAAAAGTTTGAACCTGTAAGCTCAATCAGTCAAACTTTCAATCAATATACACCGTATACCCTCAATGAAAGGAACAGTTCTCCAGAATCAGTTCAAAATGTAGCGTGCAATACCCCTGAATCCAATACCACCAATGTGTTCCCTAACTCTGAGCATCTAACTAGCCTTCTACAGAACCAACTGTCCTCGTCCCTCATGTTTTTAACCCCTCAGTTCGACAGCCTCAAAGTTCACTCAAACGTTCCCGAATCTCATCCTCAGTCTTCCAAAAGTTCAGGAGGCCTCAGTGAGGATATGGGTATGGTTGTGAATAATAAACAAACTAATATAAAGCATGGATTTCCGACATCAAATGCTACTGCCAGTAATCCCTTAATGACTAATATGCAGTTTCTTCAGCCCCACAAATCTCTCGGCAAAGAATCTCAGTCGAGGACGCGCAAACGCAATCAAAGATCTGTCATAAAGCAGAAATTAGAAGACACTTTTAGGCAGAATGGATTCTTGGTTAAAACGAAGCAAGTGAGTGATGGTGAGGCGACATTTTGTAAATTCAGGCAACTTCGTAAATACACTCGTTATTACTTTAAAAGCTGGCAGCAACATTTACCTGATGAAGTTCATAAAATGTGGAAAGGATTCCTGCCCCCTAAAACTGTATTACCCCCTATCTCAGGCACTAGTGAACCTACGACTGGAAATCCACCTTGGGAAAGTACTTAAATCTTGTAAAGTATTTTTGTATTTAACGATTTCATTTTCAGCTCAGTATTAATTATTTTTTATTTTGGTTTATCACTTATGAAATACCACCTATCTGTTATTTTTAACAACTGGAGTGTAGCAGTATTATTTTGTTCTTAGTTCTGCAAGTTAAAAAGTTTCCATGATTGAATTTTTTTTCTTTTCATTTTATAAAAAAACTTGTATTTTGTGGAAAAACTTTAAATTAATTACTGCATTTTAGTGTATTCTAATACTTTCATAATAATAGTAATTTTTGATGAACAGTTCACCTATTAATTTGAGAAAATGTGTTGAAAAAGCAAGACAAAAATTATTGTTTTTTAAAAATTTTATGAAATTATAAGTGATTTAATAGAGTTATTTTTATTAGTATTAGGTTTTATAAATTCTAGTTTGTTGGTCATGAAATATACTGACAAAGAAATTTTTTGATTTGAAAGATTATCTATTTTAATTGTGAAAATTTGTATTTACTATGTATCAGAGTGCCAGATAGTGTGCCTTGTACTTCTGCTAAGTCCCACACTATTTTTTTTCATTGAACAGGATTTATAAGAGATATTATAGTGAAATTGTTGTTTTTATAATTGCTTACTTGCCAACTTCAGGATTACCCATGAAATGTACGGATTTTACTTTAGTTTTACGGTCTTACAGATGGATCGGATTCCCTTGGATTCCTGGAAAATTTTTAGAAATTTGACCCTAAAAACATGGTTTTAACTTGTTTTTTGTACATTTAGCAGAGGTCTGTCTAGGTTTTTTTAAGAGGTACTACCTATTTTGTGAAAAATTTTCTGGAGAATCTGTGAATGTTTAAGTCAAAATAACAAGTAAATAACTTTTAACATTTAAAAAAAAGAAAGCGTATTTATTCATAATTATTATAATGTTTAATGTACCTGATATGTGTACAAAAATTATTTTGCATTTATCAACTTTCAGTGGTATGATCTAGTCATTTTATTTGGGCTTATCAGTTATCTTTCTAGTCTGGCTACTTGTTGCATATTAATGATGTCTTATTAAAAATCATACACATTTTAATGTTGTGTACTGATTGATAAAAATCTCATTTTTTACTGCAGCTTCTTGTCAGAAATACTATGGAATTATTTAATCTTTATAAATAAATGATTAAATGTTAAGATAGTTTTAGTCAATTTGTTTTAACTCTTTCAGTCCCAAGGTATTTTTTGTTGGCTACACCACTATACTCTATTCAGTTAGAATTGGAGCTTGAGAAATAGTGCTTTCCCCCACGCTAGAAGCGTAACCATAGTTACGCTCTTCGAGCAGCTAATAGTAAGCCTTCTTTGTCACTTTGACGTGGATAGTTGCCGATCGGGGAAGGAAATATTTTCAAGCGCCAGTTCAAAATGAACAGAGTATAGCTGTGGGCTATACTGTACCCCTGACCATTTAAGGTCTCAGCTACTGAGGGATTTTGAAAGACAAGTGTGGGTAGTCCCTTATGCTACGTTCACTCAAGAAAAGTTAAACCAGTTTAAGTAAAGTATGTGTGAAGAAACTGTCTTAGATTTAAACTAGTTTAGTGAAGATAAACTGTCTTAAATCCTAAGATAGTTTAAATCCATCATGAAGCCATCTTCTGACAAGGAAACATTCTCAGGATGAACTCACAGAATTGGACGAAAATTTTACAGGGGTTAGTATATGACTTAAAACACCTTCTGTAAAAAAATTAGCTGCTGAATTACAGTAGAAAAGCTGTAAAAAATTATTGAAAATTGTCATATTTAACGCCAAATGTAACCCTACAAGGCGAGAAACGCAGAGAGAACGCCAAATGGTAGAATGAACTGGCCGCGTTTTCTCTGTTGCCACTTATAAATGAGCGAATAAAAAAAAGTTCATCAAATGCAAAACAGGAATAAAAATTAATTAAAGAAGGAAAATTAAAATAAATAACGCATGAAGCAATACAAAATTATATGCAAATTAAAAAGAATCCAACATCTATTTAGCATTTAATTTTTAGGAGTTATCTGTTTGCCGCATATTTTTTAAAAATGCATTGGAAACTATATATTTTATGGCACTGTCTAAATCCACGAAAGTAACAACTCAACTCTAATAAATTTCGCTAATACTTTTAGCACGGGCCAACTTTCGTGGATTTAGACACTTCGAATCAAATTTCTCATTCCATCTGATTGGAAAGTCGCCAATTGGTGCTAAATGAATGTGTTTGGCAACTCAGAACCCAAATTTCAAATTTAAATAACTCCTCTCCTATTGAAATTCAGCAGCTAATTTTTTCACAGTAAGTGTTTTGAGTCATCTTCTTATGCCTGTAAAATTTTCGTGCATTTCTGTGAGTTCACCCTAAGAATGTTTCCTTGTGAGCGGAAAAAAAACAAAAGAACTACCAAACTTTTTTTATTTGGTCGGCATCAGCTCATCCATTTGTAAATTAAATATATTTTCGAAATTAATTACATTTTGACAACACAAGCAGAAAAATTTCTAATTATTCCTCGAACATAAGTGCAAAATTTAAAAAGTTTAAGTGGAGTGTTTAGGCTTTAAGAGGAGCTCTCAGACGTCATCCGTTTATTTATTTGTAACGTCATCTGGGTTAAAGATAGTTGTAGTGTGAGTGGGTAAAAATAAGATAATTTAAGTTATGATATCTTATAACTTCTCTCTGAAGGTAAGTTTAACTTTTCCAGTGTGAAAGTAGTGTATAAGAGTACTATTTCATTTTTCCAAACATGTGATTTCCATGTGGCAGAGATGTCTCCCCAAGTCTATGTGAAAAAAATAGTGCAAGCCACATTTAAACAAGGTAGGGTAATATTTATGGGTTGGACACTGTTATCACTTTTTATGATGCTCACTGTTGTGGACAATCCCTAAATATCCTAAAAAAATGGGATCCTATAGGACACAAAACTGTGAAGTAAGGGGGTGATGGGTGATGCTACAAAAATCCACTAATACAGTGTTATAAAAGGGGCAAAAGTCTGTCCTCCCCCTAGATATTATCCAATCATCAATATATGGATTCTTGTTTAATCCATATATTTATGCATTCTCAAAGAAACGAAGATTTTATCCTATTTATGGGCCCTTAAATCCTTACCTGTTGGCATTACAGTGATACAATGCACCAACAATTGATAAAAAGCTGATCTGATTGTAATAGATATAATATCCACTTCGTCAATTGTTGGTTATCAGGGCTAAAAAAAATCTGAAGGATAACCTTGAAAAAAAATTTCACCTATCTAATTGTAAAAAATAAGGTAATTATGCTGAAAACCAATTCCCAGCCCATGCGCAAAAGATTATTCCTCCGTTATCAAGAGATCTGAATCAGGGCAACCAGGGCAGTATCCAAGGGGGGGTTGGGGGTTCAAACCCCCCCCCTGAAATTTTGACATCAATTTTTTTACTTACTGTTTTTCCTTAAATTTGCCTTAAAATGCATAAAACCCCTATACTTTTAAGGCTCAAAATTCAAAATTTTTCTTGGGGAGAACCCCCAACCCCTGATATATGACCTGATATACATCTAAAATTTCCGGCTTTTCCTAATGTAAATATGCAAACACTTTTAGCTTGTTACTTTTTTCTTCAAAGAAATAACTCTATCAAATAGATTTTTTAAATATTAAATAATTTTTTAAATATCAAAAAATCATTTTAGCTCATTTTTTGGAATTTTTGGACTGCATCCCAAGTGCACCGCTCAATGAGCTAAATTGTTTGGAGCAACGTATGCTGGCTCAATTTGGGCATTTTTCAATTTTCTTGGTTCAATTTAAACCAAACGGTAGGATTTTCGACCATAAATGTAATTACATGTTTTTATTGAATAGATGACCTACATTTAAAGCCCAAGTTCACTTTGATCGGTTGAGTAGTTTTTGGAATTTAAAATTTCAGATTTTTCGTTTACAACAATGCGTTTTGAGGAAATTTCATTGTTGGACAAAGAGAAAAAGTTGAAAATTCAAGAACTTTGAAGTTAAATAACTTAACAACTAATTGAGCTACACAAATAAACTTTGGCTTAAAATGTAAGCAATTTATATAAGTCACAAAACATTTAAATAGATGTTTATTCGAAAATCTCATCGTTTGGTTTGTAATGCAGAACTGCATTACATAAATTTTTAATTAATAAGCTACCCCTGTGAACCTCTAAGTCTAAAATTCCCCGACCCATAATACCACCCACAGCTTGTCAGATATCGGTTCCCATGAGTTCGTGGAATACTTTTCCAAGTATTCCGCAAAACCAGACGGTCCTAATCCAAAAATCCCAGACCTTGCTGACAACTGTTTAGTTCTAATCACCAACACCCCTCAAACACTGGCCAACGGAAGGCCAAGTATGACAAGTTTATTAAGAAAAATCATGCGTATACATACCATCCCTTCTTCTATCAGACAATAATCGTCAACACCCTATTATTTGTCTACCGTCGGAAGGCGGACGAAAACCGGTTTTCTCTGTCTTCCACAATGCAGAGAAACCGGTTTTTCTCCGCCAAGCGACGGTAGACAAATAATACTCCAACGGCAATATTGAACGACACTCTGCCGCACATCAGGTCAGAGGTCAAATTTTAAGGATATACACACCACCAAGGGATCCCCCGGTAATCCGACGCCCGTCTTATGTGTGTTAACACCATATCATACAACGATACCCATAAATTACTCTCCCACTCCTTGCGTAACCCGGCCAAAACGGTGGCGCGCTTTTTGAATCCCCACGAATCAGATTTGAATGTGATCTTGGGGGCATGAAAAGTGAAACATTTGGCGAGGATAAACGGGAATTCTGGCACATCCCCTAACACAATAACCCTCGGAACAAAAAGGTGCTACATGTAATTTTTCGAGCATGGATTACGGTCTCACGAGTGTCACCAGGTTCACGCCACGTAACATCATGATAATCTACAGCAGTGGTTCCCAACTCAAATATGTCTGCGGACCACTTCACTTAAATTTGAACCACTGCGGACCATTTCTATCCCTGACTGTATCTTCAAAATTTTAACTTTCTTTCAGTGCATTCATTCCTCATGGAGGGTCTAAAATTTTCACTTTTTTTCTGAAGTAAGGGAAACCGAGTCCTACAATGTTTCTAAATAGAACTTAGAAAATCAAATAATGTATTAAACTTACAAGAAAAATTAACATAATATTAATTTTATATCGAATCATTTAAAAATAACCTTTAATAAAAGACATTTAACCATTCTTATCAAGTCTTCTTATTTGTTATCCCTGGAAGGTTCACATCTACACAAAAGTTACAAATTTAAAAAACAACAGTATAAAATAGTTATTTTTCTTCTTTTTCATAACCAACAAATAAGGTAATATTATATTATTAGTAGATTTAAATTTGAAAGAAAGTACTTAGCTTTAAATTAAACTGCAGGACAAATGAGATAACCAGGAATTCTGTTGATCACAAAAAAAGCAAACTGGACATGTACTGACTGTGTGTTGTGGCAGAGGAAATTCTATAGGCGAGGCTGATGTTCTCCCGAAAGAAACCGCTTCAAAAGTCAATAATTTTTTCAAAGGGGCGATTAAAATAGAAAATAATTTATGTGTTCAAAAACCTACACATTTTCGGCAATAAATTTTTCTCATATCTTCGAACAAACCTATTTCACGTGTATCTCAGAAATTTCCTCTTTTCATACCACGATTTCTCGAAGACCCTCTGTCTGACCATAGCATCCCAGTTTGAAGTATCTTTCAACAATTCCACGCTTTGCTTCGTATCAAACCAAGTATAAGTCCGATCATTCGATTCTTTATTAGCCCCTCCCCAACGACTCTCAGTTTTAATTAATCTGATGCAATACTTTTCCACATCATCACATTTCCGTTTCTACTCTGTAATAAACTACTGTTAAATAAAACTGTGCAAAATAATAGAAATGAACAAATGATTCATAGGAGAGAAAGAGAACATAAATTTTTTTATTTATGAGATGTATGATTTTTTAATTATGTTTTTGTATCTGTGTGTAGTGTTTTTACTATTTCCTGGAATGTGTGATTAGGAAAACTATTTTTTAAAAATTTCCCCACATTTTTTGGATAAAAATATTCTCACGGACCACCTCTGAAGGCCTCACGGACCACCAGTGGTCCGCGGACCACCTGTTGGGAACCACTGATCTACAGCGTGAGACTGCACTTCATCACGGCCTCAACAAAGAATTGCCTCACTACCTAAACGCAGTTTTCGCCGCAGTTCAAAATCTTCAAATTCCGGTAGTTTTGTAGAGGCCGTCTTCTTTTTGGAGGAATTTTTAATTCCAGTAGTTTTATAGAGGCCGTCTTCTTTTTTATGGAGGAATTTGCACCTCTTACTATAGTCGTGGAAAATCTATTCTTCTTATCAGTGCACTTAGAATAATTCTGACCAGTTCTTTCATCTACCCAACTTGACGGGTCAGTTCTTTTTTAAACGCTTCGAATACTCAGTGCAACCACATCCAGGATTATCATCGATTGTGTTCGTGTATACTGCATACCTGTGCCTTATCAGACAATAAAAGAAATCTTCGTTCAATAAGTGACTTATTGATTGTGTCATCCTCAACACCCTTTTCTTCAAAAAAACCTACAGCAGTTCCTCTTCAAATCATCATTAAATCAAGTGACGTCACGACGCATTCTAAAGTAAGTGTCGTTTTGCACCTATTTATTATTGGAATGGTGCACATCTAAAGAGTGAATAAGTTATTATGCATTATTCATTAATTCAATCATTTTAATAGGTAATTTAAAATCATTTAAGAAATAGTGTATCGAGTGTTAAATTATATTTGCTACATTTGATTTTTATATATATCGAAATTCCTTCATTCAAAATTCTTAAGAACTACACCTGGATTGTAGCGGCACAACCTTTTTGACCTTTTAATATAACATAATACAATAACCACTATACATCACTTATATTAATTGTTGTAACCCATATTCCCAAAGATAATCACTATAAATGGTGCCTTTCGACCAGTCTTTTGAAATTTGAATGTAGGATTCTTACATTATTTTATCAGTTACATATGAGCGCAATTGCAATATTATTTTAATTATGACATCTATATTTGAAACATTTTAGTTTATGTGGATGTAATGCAGAACTGCATTACATAAATTTTTAATTAATAAGCTACCCCTGTGAACCTCTAAGTCTAAAATTCCCCGACCCATAATACCACCCACAGCTTGTCAGATATCGGTTCCCATGAGTTCGTGGAATACTTTTCCAAGTATTCCGCAAAACCAGACGGTCCTAATCCAAAAATCCCAGACCTTGCTGACAACTGTTTAGTTCTAATCACCAACACCCCTCAAACACTGGCCAACGGAAGGCCAAGTATGACAAGTTTATTAAGAAAAATCATGCGTATACATACCATCCCTTCTTCTATCAGACAATAATCGTCAACACCCTACTCCAACGGCAATATTGAACGACACTCTGCCGCACATCAGGTCAGAGGTCAAATTTTAAGGATATACACACCACCAAGGGATCCCCCGGTAATCCGACGCCCGTCTTATGTGTGTTAACACCATATCATACAACGATACCCATAAATTACTCTCCCACTCCTTGCGTAACCCGGCCAAAACGGTGGCGCGCTTTTTGAATCCCCACGAATCAGATTTGAATGTGATCTTGGGGGCATGAAAAGTGAAACATTTGGCGAGGATAAACGGGAATTCTGGCACATCCCCTAACACAATAACCCTCGGAACAAAAAGGTGCTACATGTAATTTTTCGAGCATGGATTACGGTCTCACGAGTGTCACCAGGTTCACGCCACGTAACATCATGATAATCTACAGCGTGAGACTGCACTTCATCACGGCCTCAACAAAGAATTGCCTCACTACCTAAACGCAGTTTTCGCCGCAGTTCAAAATCTTCAAATTCCGGTAGTTTTGTAGAGGCCGTCTTCTTTTTGGAGGAATTTTTAATTCCAGTAGTTTTATAGAGGCCGTCTTCTTTTTTATGGAGGAATTTGCACCTCTTACTATAGTCGTGGAAAATCTATTCTTCTTATCAGTGCACTTAGAATAATTCTGACCAGTTCTTTCATCTACCCAACTTGACGGGTCAGTTCTTTTTTAAACGCTTCGAATACTCAGTGCAACCACATCCAGGATTATCATCGATTGTGTTCGTGTATACTGCATACCTGTGCCTTATCAGACAATAAAAGAAATCTTCGTTCAATAAGTGACTTATTGATTGTGTCATCCTCAACACCCTTTTCTTCAAAAAAACCTACAGCAGTTCCTCTTCAAATCATCATTAAATCAAGTGACGTCACGACGCATTCTAAAGTAAGTGTCGTTTTGCACCTATTTATTATTGGAATGGTGCACATCTAAAGAGTGAATAAGTTGTTATGCATTATTCATTAATTCAATCATTTTAATAGGTAATTTAAAATCATTTAAGAAATAGTGTATCGAGTGTTAAATTATATTTGCTACATTTGATTTTTATATATATCGAAATTCCTTCATTCAAAATTCTTAAGAACTACACCTGGATTGTAGCGGCACAACCTCTTTGACCTTTTAATATAACATAATACAATAACCACTATACATCACTTATATTAATTGTTGTAACCCATATTCCCAAAGATAATCACTATATGGTTGTTATTTCACAATTTATGAAAAAAGGCCGAAAATTCGATTTTCAATTAGCTGCCATTCGATAACGCAACCGCTTTGCACCGACTGACTAACAGAATTTTACTTCCCTATACAGGGTGTCCCATAAATAATGGGTCACACTTCGAGGGGGGATAGTAGACACCTAGACAAGTCAGAATCACATAGGATTTGGGGGTCCGAGACCAAATCCCAGGGAGTTAAAAATGGAGCGACACCACCCCCAAAAAATTATTGAAAAATTCAATTTGCAGAAGAACTACTATTGGTAAAAATTTAATTATGGTCTCAAAAATTCTGGTTTAGTATGATCTTCAAAAATTATCTCAAAAGTCTTCACTTTAAAATTTGTTTTATTATGAAAAAAGTTAAAAAACCACAAAAAAATGTGAAACTTCTGCCAAAACATCATTTTGTATTTCGAAATCCTTTCTTTTGATTTTATAATCTGAAAGATCATAGTTGTTAACCCTTAAGTCCAAAGTTTCATGTAAAAACCATCAATATTAAACGCTTGAGATCCTGTTAAAGTTCGTTTTTTGCCTGCGCAAACGTGTTTCCTATAGCCGTTTCCAAAACGGTAGTTTGTGGACGCTGAAAACGGACTTAAACCATGCTTTAACAGGCTCTCAAGCATTTAATATTGAAGGTTTTTACGTGACACTTTGGACTTAAGGGTTTTCGACTATGATCTTTCAGAATATTAAATCAAAAGAAAGGATTTCGAAATACAAAATAAAGTTTTGGCAGATTTTTCACATTTTTTTGTGGTTTTTAAACTTATTTTGTAATAAAAAAATTTTTAAACTGAAAACTTTTAAGATAAATTTAAAGATCATATTAAACCACAATTTTTGAGACCATAATTAAATTTTTACCAATAGTAGTTCTTCTACAAATTGAATTTTTCAATAATTTTTTTGGGGTGTCGCTCCATTTTTAACTCCCTGGGATTTGGGCTGGGACCCCCAAATGATGTAGTTGTTATACTGAAATGAGCTTTAAGTAATTGATTAATTAGAACCCATTTTATTGAACTTTTTACATTGCATCTCTAAAATTTTTGAAATATAGGATTTTTTTCCTGATAACAGTGATATTTTAAAAAAAATTACAAATATATTTTTAAAAGCTCATTTCAGTATAATAACTACATCATAACAGACCTGTGTGCAAAAAATAATGATGTTTCAACTCTTAGTTTGCTAGAAAAGGTACATCGAAGGTTTAAAAACACAGTTTTGAGATATTTGCGTTCAAAGTTGACGCGGTATAGAGAATTTTGGTTTGTTAGCAATTTTTAGTATGCTTTAAAACCGATTACAGGCATAAGTAATACATCGTTGGAAAGCTAAATGTTAGCTCTTTTATAATTTCTCAAAATCGATCTTTTTAAGGTGTTGGGGTACTGAACCCCCTTAACCAGCTTTATTAAAAGCAACAATATGATCATCATTTGATTTTTCATCCTCGTTTCCATGGAGACTATTTTAACAACAATGCTATTCCATGAAACTTTTTATTTAAAAATTAAACTCTCAAATAAAAATATTTTGTACGATACTTACCAGTTTTAAATTTTGTTGAAATATATTTTTAGGTTATTAATATGATTTTTAAACAGCTTTAGATATAGCTTTTCTTTTGAAAACTTGTTATTTTGCATTTAGTTTTTTTTTGTAACAATGGGGTCATAGAGTTAGTACTAATATAGAGACAGCTTAAACATCTTCTACGCTGTTCAAAGTGTGACCGGTTTTTCGGTTTCGTTCTGCCACTCACACTTGACCCGCCTACGAGAGCTCCCATGTTAAAATTGACTTCCGCCACTCACACAGGTCCGACTTTTTCGACATGCAAGGTTGCCTGACCGAGAAGAGTAAGCTGTCTCTATATTTGTACTAACTCTATGAATGGGGTGAACAGATCTCTTCTTGAGGAGAAATAAAGCTATTTTAGCAAAATGACCATAAAAAGAACAAAAAGGGGTCAATTTAAGTTTTCGAAACATAGCCTATGTTTTTTCTTGAGTTTTTTACGTAGGTATACCAAGTTTGGTGCAGATTGGAAGTAAACTGTGGATTTGTATAGAAGACACACATATACACATTCAATTTTATATGTATTAGATATCCTTCACATACTACTTTTCAGTGTTCTAACACTTAACCTACCTAAAAAAAGTCTAGTTACAGCGTGGTCCAGACCCACTTAAAAAAATTCTTGCCCCCCCCAAACAAAAACTGAAATGACGCCCCCTGGTTGGGGGTTCTTCCTCAGAAGAATTTTGAATCTATTATTATTATTGAAAATATTTAGATGATGCCCCAGTGATATAAAGGGTTCTGGGGGTCTTCCCTCAGGAAATTTTCTTCTCTCAGGAAGTAGTCTTTTGACTCATTTTTGAACACTTAAGATGGGATTTTAATTGAAGTCCCATCCTCCAAGACAGATGAGCGATCGTCTCTGCTCTAGATGGCAGTAGTGTAAATAAAAATTTATTTCGGGAGGAGCCCAAATATCCTCCAAAAAATTAAGTCATTATCAGGCCCAAAGCTAGATATTTCCAGCGAGGGAATAGGACCCAAAATTATTCCCAAGCCCTTATATTTCAGAGGTTTTATGTATTTTTGTAATGCATTTTTGGCAAGTTTTGCATTTTGATGAAATCGGTATAAAAATGTATAACTAAATATAGAAAAGCATATTATTAAGTTAAGATAAATTATTAGGATTTTTAATGAGATTAACAGCGCCTCGAAAACCTTTAATTATTTTATAATTTCACCTATGATGCATTTAAAAAAAAGATACTTGCATTGACTTGTGACATATCAATGAATTTATGTGAATAAACACCAGTACTTCTCTAGAAAGCCGGTGCAAATATCGCCAAGCAGATTTTTTGGCGACAGTTCACACATGGCCTTCCGAAACAGAAAGCTGAAATACAGCTATTTTTCTAAAATAGCTTTATTTCTGCTCAAAAAGAGATCTGCTTACCCCATTGTTACAAAAAAACATAATGTAAAAAACAAGTTATTAAAAGAAAAACTTTATATAACTCTGTTTAAAAATCATATTAATAATCTTAAAATATATTTCAACGTTATTTAAAATTTAAAAACGGGTAAGCATAGTTTAAAATATTTTTATTTGAGTGTTTGATTTTTAAATAAAAAGTTTCATGGAATGGCATTAATGTTATTTTTTACAAGCAAAGGGTTACAAGCGGTGATATTCCGTTTGGCGCTGGTTGCATCATTATTGGCGACTTTATCGCTTGCACCGAGATTCTGGAGTAGTACCTAAACACCAATAATTTTATACCACTATTTGCTATGCTTGCTTTACTAGTTAATCAATCATTATGGTCTACCCTCCATTTTTCCACCAGAAGATAATATAAAATTTAATCAGCAATAATATATTTATTCAATTTCTTAAGAAAATCAATAATTGACTTCATCCTGAGCATTACTCAATATTCTCAGATTCATTTTATCCTAATAGCTGCATCTATTAGGCTAAGCGCGCACTAAGAGACTTCTGTCTCGGCGACTTAAAACACTAGTCACATGAGAGCAATGCATTTCTATGAGGAAATTCTTGGCCTAGTGATCTTGGTCTCGTCGCCATGTGCGCGCACTCTAGCTTCTTGCAATAGCCAGGGAAGCAATTTTGTCTTTGTCTCCGAGAGCAATTTTGTCTTTGTCTCCTAGTGCGCGCTTAGCCTTAAGATCAAATAAAACTTGAAAAAAGATTTATTTAGTGTTTTCTAGAAAAACACAAATGAAGATAAAAAAATGCAAAATGAAACCACAAGATGAAATTTAGATAATAACTGTTACAAAATAAATGAAGCAAAGGGGAAAAAACATGGTCTTAGGCTTGAGGAATGTTTTTTTTGCCATATGAGCGGTTTCATTTGTGTTGGGTAAATTCAAGGCAATTTAAAATAGCATTTCTGACACTGAGTTTAGCAATCTAAAATTAGATAAATGGGCGCTAATGGGTCAAGCACTGGGAACTTAAGAGATAAAACCATAATAAAAGCTTATTCCACAATCCAATCAAAATTAAACAAGGCTAAATAAAAATATTCATACAAAATTCTTTATTTAGAGTCATACTTTTATGCTAGAAACTACTTTCATATTTCATAGAAAGATCTTTTGTTTTCTTTTAATATATATTCAAGTATATATATTCACAATTTGTACACTTCTCATACAAAAACAAAGAATCAACACCAATAAATTGTTTAGATAGATTTAACTGAACACAGAATTATTTGTGTTTACTTTTTTAAGAGCTATAGGTAATTAATTATAAACTGGCATATACATATTAGCATTAGAAACTTATCCACAAGTTTTAGTAGACACCCTTCTTTATGAAAACAGTATTTGAAAAATTTTATGTAATCAAATAAAGCAGGTACAGAAATGTAGGTTATGGCACAAGTAAACTAACAAATGAAACCCAACTTAATTTGAAATAAATATTAAAACTGGAAAAAAAACCCTGCAAAACATATTTCTAAGTAATTTAGAAACAGCTGAGGAATATTTCCCCTGTAGAAAGGATGAAAACAAATCTTACTTGCAATACTATCTGATAAAGTATTGGTAAGATTTGGTACAGTTCGACAAACAGAAATAAAAAGCAAAGTTTCTTTTAGATTGTCTCGGGAAAGAAATCCTCGTTCCTTATTTTTAAAAAAGCAAAACACTGATAAAATAGTTCTCTTTAAATGCAATTCCACAATTTAAACTTACTTAAAACTACAGATAAGTTGAGTCGTCTAGTTTCAAAACCGGATAGATCCATTTTGGCACAGCTTTGGAAAGAGTAGACGCAGTTGCCAAATGGAAGACAAGTCCGCGTTATATCACGTCCGGTAACCCGTTCCGGCTGCCATGTTTTACAACGGCTCAAATAATAACACTTAAGTGTGTTACCATTTTGTTCTTATTTTTAAGTTAAATAATTACCGGAGATCGATATATGCATTTCATATAGCATACCTGCCAACATTACAATTGTAAAAAAATATTTTAAAAATCAAGGTGCCCATGGCATTTTTTTCATAATCAAAGTCCAGACTATCTACCATAGTTATAGTTACTATACCTAAGTTAATAGGTAGTTTGAATGGATTTCTTTCAGTTCAAAAATTAAAGAAAAACAAATTTAATATTAAATGAGTACACTAACCTACCCAATTTTACACACAAATCCATACAAATTTATTTCTTTTTAAAAATTATTATTAATGTTAATTTTTTGAGGCCTGATGCGCAAGATTCGGCCTTTTTTAGAAAGTTGTTATCTATCCTTTGCAAAAATAGGCTGCTTAAATTATTTGGACAAAACAACGGAAGAAATTGATTGAAAAACAGATGACAGAAGACTCTTAAAAAACGGAAGAGTTGGCAGCTATGATATGGTATATGAAATATGTATGGTCGACTCTTTTATCAAAGCTGTGTCAAAATGGATCCATCTGGTTTTGAAACTAGATGACCCAGTTAATATAAATGACGGATTTGTGACCATAAATTAAACAATTGATTGATAAAAACCAATTCAGGAGAAATGTAAACCTAACTGAATAACTTCAGTGTTATTCGTCCTCCAGGGACTTGAATTGACTTAGAAAAAATCAAAAAGATTATTATTTCATTTTTAAACAAAGGGAGAACATGTCGTCACCTCAGAATCAAAAACTACCACCTCCGAAAAATCACACAGCTTAGTCCTTTAGTCCAGGATTCTGTTATTCAGGGACGAGATTGACAATAAAGCAAAAAGTCTGAAAAACTGCGTGAACGACCTTTTCAATATGCTTTTAGGTAGAATTTGCATGTCAATGACCTTAATGTAAAAAATATTTGAAAAATAGAGTTCCAAGTACTAAAAGGGGGGTTTGGGGTACTCCCCAGAAAATGTTTGGAAATTTGATCCTAAAATTCAAGGTTTTAGCTTATTTTTAACACCTTGTCCCAATTTTTTGCAATGGGAGGTTTGAGGAAAAAATCTGAAGAATCTCATGCCTGGTTATTGGCGTTGTTAAAGGGTTGCTTAAGGGCATTGTTAGCCCTTTCAGTCCTGGCCACTCCAAATTTTCCCTAGGATTCGATGACAATCTCGGGCTGTCTGATGTGGCAAGCAGGTTGCCACATCAGGCGCTACATTTTCGCGATCTTAGAATCAATTAACACTGTCTTCTGGTCTGATTTGGGAACTTTCGGAATTGCAAGCAGGGAAGCTCATTTGATTAGTTTGTAAGCATGACATCATCGAGCTGGCAAAGATCCAAACCAATCAAATCGGCTTCTTCAGTGATCTGAAGTAATTATTTTATTTAATAGTATTTAATTGGTGGATTGGTTATGGGTAGTGATTTGAATTGACGCCTAGTAGTAAGTCACCAAGGATCAGGATCCCCGAAATTTGCCGAACGGAGACGGTAGTGTTTGATAATAAGGCGACGATGTAGCACCAGGTTTTGCTCTGTGGTTGATGACGCGCATCCCTAAACTAAAACATAAAATAAATAAATAAATAAAAACAAACACAAAAATACTCATCAGTATGATTACAAGTTACCATGTAAGGCATAACATACAAATAGAAATATACACACGTCGTACGTAATGTGCACTCGATGGTTTTCAAAACAGAAAATATCAAATTCAAACCAAAAAATTTTTTCTGTTAGCTGAAATACAACTAAAAAAATATCACAGGGATTTTAAGTTTCACAGAGGAAATAATTTTGAGAGTTCAGTTCACACACAACAAAATTACTTCTATACCAGACAGCAGCGTTAGTTGACCCTATGCCGTCACTAACAAACTTCCCATCGCTGTCCGAATTTCGAGTAAAACGAAGAACGTGAATTTTAAAATACGATTGTTTCGTTAAACCCATGTATATATAGTCTTTTTATCTGCGTACCAAAACTCTTCCTAGCAACCCAACAGGCTTTGCGTTCACCCACTTTCTCCTTCTGCATAGTGACGTACTGGGTTCAGGAAACATTACTGTCGAGTATAGTGTCAACAACACAAACAACCAAAGTAAGAAAAAAAACAATGCCTTATTATTTTGATAACTCATGTTTTCAAAGCATTCTTCAAAGAAAAAGGTCACCCTACATCAGTTGCATATAAAAATATCATTAAGCGAAAATGACACTCTCAACTCGGGCAAAGCACTCGAAACCTATTCGTATAGGTAGCATATCACATTAGTTATTGATATGACACTAAATAGTGGCACTTTAATATATATATATATATATATAGCAAACACTCCTAATATTTATACACATGTTTGAATGTCCACCTTGTCAGTATCCACCATCTCCAATCGTATTTGGCCTCTTGTGAGCTGCCCTGCATACACACGTCATAGTTTCGTTTATGACTCTTCAAAATATTGGTTATCACTCTAGTTTAATAAAAAAACAGCCACAGCACCTTTAAAGTTCCACTGCAAAAGCGGTGCTGGAAGAATCCCCCACTGTGTCTTTTGCAGGAACCGAGTTACACAATTTGGCAATGAAACCGATCGCCGCTTCTTTCTCATTGTCCCACTGGGCATCATTTGTACCTGAACCTGAATGTCCGTGGGGTGCCTTTCTGCATGACACTCGCAAACCAAGCAGCCACATCCACATTCGCCTTTTCATACCGCTTGATGAAGTTGTGTTCCTAGAAGCAAACCATCTGTCACTAACAAAATTTTAAAAAAAGTACAGTAACGGACCCTTTATCCGGCAAGCTCGGGGCCGACATCATCCCGGACTTCGGAATTTTCCGGATTTCGGGTCCGTTCCGGAAAAAACGCCATTAAAGACTCAGCTGCTTTAGTAAAATCAAAATACCCGCTGAAACGACATACTCCGTTCAATTCGTAACGGATCCAGCAAAAAAACTTCCGGAAAAGCACGTGGGTCGTCGCGGCAAGAACTGATAGCGAGGCAGCAGCCGATTTAGGAACGGCCGTTTAAACGCGGGGACGATACGATTCTGCCGCGCCGAATCGTCCCATTCCGCACCGTGACGATATCACAAAAGGTGCGGCGCATCCAATCGTAACGGATCCAGTAAAAAAACTTCCGGCAAAGCATGTGGGTCGTCGCGGCAAGAACCGATTGCGAGGCAGCAGCCGATTTTGGAACGGCCGTTTAAGCGCGGGGACGATACGATTCGGCCGCGTTGGCCCGCGCCAAATCGTCCCATTTCGCACCGAGACGATGTCGCAAAAGGCGCGCGCAACCATTGCGCGTCATAACAGCATTTACACAATAAAAATTTTTCTAAATATAAAAAAAACAATTTATAAACGCGAGCCGGATTTCGGGTCCGTCCGGATTTTGGGTTCCCGGATAAAGGGTCCGTTACTGTACCAACATAATTTTTTTTGAAGAAAAATCAATATTCAGAGTTCCCACTCAATTTGGATAGTAAAATTTCCCTGGGTTTTCCAGGAAATTCTTAAAAAAAAATTCCAGATTTGATTAATTACACCCAACAACACTTTTGAATTAGAAATACGAATAGGGTATTATTTATACAGAGGCCGCGGTGGTGCAGTGGTTAGCGTGTCTGGCAACGAGCATTACCGACCCAGGTTCGATGCCTCGCGGCTTGGGTGGCTGGTCATGGGTCAACTCAGCCCTTCATCCTTCCAGGGTCGATAAATGAGGACCAAGCTTGCTTGGGGAATCAACTGGGGGTCCAGCGTCGGGCTAGCCACTCGGCCTGGACACACGCTAGTAATTAGCACCCCAGGCCCAAAAGGCTACAGAAACGGAGATGGGCACCGCCTGATGGGCCACTAGGCCGGGGCAGACTTTGATTGATTATTTATACAATGGATGTCACTTTTCAAAAATTGCAAGACGGAACTTTAAACTTATCCTATAAATCATTTTCACCGAGTCGCACAATTTTTTTAAAAATTCATAAAATATCCCGATTCCTTAAATTCTAAATAAAGATATCAGAGTAAAACAATGTTATTTGTGGGTAACATGTGCAATGTAGGGGTACTGGAACTTTGTACAACTAGTAGCTTATTTTGCGTTTCGTAATATACCTAGGACAGAATTCCGTTCATTGAACTTTTTAAAAGACGAAAGGCATGAAATAACTGATCGCTAAGCACATAACATATTCACAACATTTCTTACATTGAAAGCAACAATTTAGGATAAGTAAGGTCACGAAATTAAGGGGAAGACTACCACTAAGATAATAAAGATTTAAATAAAATGAAACTACTTACCAATAGTTCCTTATATTTTGGTCTTTTTCTATAATCTTTTGTTAAGCTAGAAGAAAAATTGAGTCCATTAAAGATAAATAAAATTAACTGTATTACATTTAGGTCTGTCTAAGACAGGGATCTGTCTAGGATTTTTTGCCAACTACCTATTTTGTGAAAATTTAAAAATAATTTGTGAAAATTAAATACGCGTAATAAAATATGAATAGAAAAATTTGTTTTTAAAAATACATTTTAAGGGGTGTTAAAGTTTTCAAACATTAGTATTGTTAATAATTTGTGAAAATTCAGTAATAAATTGTGAAAATTTAGCAATAAATTGTGAAAATTAGAAATTTTAAATTTGTGAAGCTACCGTTTTAACGATTGGCGAGTTTGTGAAGCTACTGTTTTAACGATTGGCGAGTTTGTGAAGTTACCGTAAAACGGTAGTAAATTTGTCCTGGACAGATCCCTGGTCTAAGATCATATTCCCAAATGCTTTATTGGTAACTTAATAAAATAAGAAGTTGGGAGATTTTTTAAAAGCCTTTTGAAAATCGACTTATGCACTAAATTGCTCTAATTTGAGCAATTTAGTCCATTTTAAAGTCCAAAATACTTTGTGATGGGTCCGTTTTTAAGGTAAAATACTTTGTGAAGGGTCCGTTTTCACAATGAAACATTTTGTGAATGGTCCAAAAACGGACCCAAATTTCTTAAAACAGACCCCTGGTGGTAGCTTTAAAAAGGTAGAGAACCACTGAACTAGACAATTCTATTCTGTTATTTAGTGTTTCCCGCAAAACAATTGAAAGGCAAGAAAAAGGTGAAATTTTGAGCAGGTGATCCTCGTTGCACCGTAGAACATTTTACTTAGGGAAATATTTTCACAATAAATCAGAAATCTTAGGATAAATCAAGGGAAGCAAATATCTTGGAGAAGTTTGTAGATTTTACATGAAGATGTTCTTATACGTATAACTTGTAATACAAAAGAATTATTGGTACTTATGCATTATCCTGTCGACCTTCCCATGACTGTCAAATTCAGCGGCACAGCCACAGAAAAGTCAATGGGTTGTTTATCGTTTTCGGATTCAGCGGTAGTCTATGGGATAATACATAAGAACCAAATTATTTAAGTAAATCAATTTATTCTCTTACCATAACTGGACAAAGGAGCTAAAGTCTAATGAAAAGCCTAAGTTAGGAGGTAATCTAGGTGGTGCTTCTTGTAAAACTTTGCTTAAAACTTCGAAATCTGTTTTACAATCCTGGTAAGGAAATTTACCAGTTGCAAGCTCAACCTAAAAAGTAATACATGGTTTTCATAAAAAAGGTTTTAAGCACAGTTAAAATAAACTTTATGGCAGTAACTTGCAGGGTTTCCTCTTATTTTTAAAATAAAATTAACTTAAAATGTTTCCAGTTAACCACAAGCTTTTCTTAGACATTTTTAACAGTCAATTGTTCATCTTAGGAGTGCAAACAAATATTATTTTCCAAGATCTTCAAAGAAGCATTTAAATAAGAAATCCCTCCCCATACTTTTTATGACCAGTTTAAAATTTCCTTTAAAAAATTATATGTTGCAGCCAGTGTTATTCCTAGTATTTTTTTGGAGGAGTAAAAATACTCCTTGTCTTTTTTAGGAGGAGTGAAATACGGAAATAACATAAACTACAAATACAGTCATACACAAATACAGATAAAAATTTTATATAAAAATACTTACTTTTTTAATGGACAAAAAATTAAATAGAAAAAATGAGTGCTATTTAGTTTTTAACAATTAAAGAATATGTTAAGAGTATTTGTAGAAAATGTTAAACAAATTAGAACAAATTAAAACAAAACAATCCAAACAAACAATGAGTAGAAAATATAAAAGTTTGTGTTTTGAGAAGACAAAAAGTATTAGTTGTTTTAAGTAGGGCTCCATTGCATTTTCTAAGCTAAACCTTTGTTGAAAATTCAAAGTGTGAAAATACTCCTTGCAAGTTTTTTAAAGCATACTTCTGATTTTCAATGCGTGAAATACGCTCTTAAAGGCATTAAAATTATCTCTGGTTGCAACCATTAAAACCACTTTCAGTAACCCGTGCATAACCTGCTTTGTTGGTTTCTCCCTCTCCGAAATACCAATTTTCAGGACCTGGAGAAGATAACGGCTCAAAAAGAAGGAACTCTAGAAAACAGCTTTTTCAGAGAGCAAAAAAAAATTTGGTTTAGAGCAAGAAGGGGTTTTCTTTGGGGGTGTTCTGGTTGTCACATACAGATTGAGTTTATTTCCTTACTTTATTTCTTGAAACTGGGTCAATCAAAAAGAATCTGAGAGAACTTACAAGAGAGATTCCAAGACTCCAAACATCTGCTCTAATATCATAGTCAGGTCTTTCGGGATCAGGAGGATCAATTCGCTCGGGCTGTAAGAGTAAAACTCTATAAATACACATTCACAAATCACTTCAAGAGTAACTTAACAGAATCTGATCCCCCCCGTTTTGATTAGTCATATGCTTCTCTCTTTTTAAAAAAATCAAACAAGGGGTTTACCAACTGACTGGTTGCTAAAACTACAGAGACTCCAACTTTCAAAGATGGTTGTCAGTAGTCCTTATGAGCAGTGGCGGCTCGTCCATAGGGGCTGCGGGGCTGCAGCACCCCCAACCAAAATTTCCCGAAATTCCAATTTTTATTTGCTTTACAATATTTAAAAAATTATCTATTTCCCCCTTTAATCTTTGTCCTTTATAATCCTTTTTCAATTAATAATTCTCTGCTATGCCGTCTCGACAACAGATTTCTTTCCGGGTCGGTCAGCCCCTTCAGATATACCAATCGTGGTATAAAACACTAGCTCTATCATATCAAATCAAAATATCAAGAATTTAGCATGCGAATCTGTTAGGAGAAATGGGGCTGCTTTTCAGCAGCCCCGACCAAAAGAATGATAGCCTTTTCTTTTGAGAGAGCTGTAAAAAACAAACTGAGGGAAGAAAAATAAACGATTTCTACTAATAATAAATCACATTGGCTTTTTAGCTTTCTCACTCCAACCACTCCAACGATGTTTTAATTTTTTATTTATAGCTTCTTTTTTTTTCTTTTTAACAGAGAGAACAAAATCTTTTCTGATGTTTCGGCAAGTCAATAGATTTATGTTTAATTTTTTGGAGTCAAGTTTTTATTTCTTTTTATAATGAACAAATTGAATTCGAAATGTTGATTTTAGTTTCATTTGCTTTTGAGATACTAAATGAAATAGACTTCATCTTTGATTCTTCACATATTCGTAATAATCAGCTAAATATAGGTAAGTGACAGTTTTTGAATGCTTATTAAGTGTGAAATAGAAATTTTACATTTCCCATCTTTTCACGTTTTTGTGAAATATTATTTGGCATTATATCGCTTAAAATACGTTGCCAACTTGGTACCGCCGGAGCAGCACCCCTTAAAATTTTACCATCGAGCCGCCACTGCTTATGAGTAAGGAAAAATTTTTTGGAAGTTGACCCTAAAAACAGGGTTGTTTTGTTTTAGACACCTATTTCCGATTTTTTAGGGGTGGATCCCCTGCCATCCCCCTTGATGTAATATCTGAAACAGGTTATAATCTAACAAGATTTTTTAAATACTGAATTAAGCTTCAGAGTGATCTAACAATAAAAATTTACAACTTAGGAAATCCTTAAGAAAAAAAATTAGTTGAAAACACTGACTAAAATCAATAAAAACGTGATCTGAGAGGTATCACAGGACTTATTGGGCTCCTCTGGCCATGCTTAAATTTTTCCTACAGTGTAATTACAATGTGAAAAGAAGCCAGCTTCAACTACGCGCCGGGAAAACGGTACTTATGCGAAAAATTGCTATTTTTCGACTTTTATGCCGAATGCGGTCCTAAACACCGGACGACAGCTTCTAACCACTTTAAAGTTGTTTTTTCCCACATCGCACTAACAACGCAAGAGAAGCCGATTTCAACTTGGCTCCCGCCGCTGCGTTGTCCAAGAAAGAAGTCGAGGGAAGAACAGAATACCCCGCAAGCAACAAGAAACCCGATCGCTCGCCACCATGTTTTATCATACATGTGATTACACAGACAAAAATTGGCGGAAAATTTTGAACAAAAATTCAATGGCACCTAAATTTTTCTTCATTTTAAGTAGAGGGGGTCCATCGGCTTCTTCTTCCCGAGATCTAGGTTGGTTGGGTTTTTATGGCGCATGACCCAAGACAAGTAATAACCCAAGATCTGGGATTCGATATGCTAGATTCACATTTTTTAGCTTAAATCTTAACTAATTTTCATATTACTTCGATATTTTTTAATTCTTTTTATCGATTTTTCTTAAAATTTAGTACTAGGCCACACTAGCGGTCAGAGTTTTCAGTATAAAACGATTGAAAAATAAGAAAGTGGAATTTCGGTTTTTCCAATCGAATTGTCGGATATTAATTTTGCTAAGGAAATTGGCGGATTTCCGCCAATTGGCGGAAGAATCACATGTATGGTTTTATGTAGACTGAAAATATCCTAAAAATAGAGCATAATTGGGAAAAAACTTGCTCTTTTAAGTGCTTTTTATGATAGATTTCCGATTTTCTGTAGCTTTTTCGATGCTATCCGTAGTCTGTAGTTTAATGACGACATCCGTAGAAACTACGGAGAATCCGTAGTAGTTGGAGTCTCTGAAACTATAAAGTTTCAAATCTTTTCACTATGTAACTATTATTTGTCTGTCCTCGCTTGGCACGAATGGTAAACCCAAATGGGAAAAGTCATTCTCTCCCTGGGGTTGGATAGGTAGGGAGAGGGAGCGCCAAACTGGTTACTTCTCGCCAAGAACTACTCCACTTCCCTTCCCTCTCCTTTGCCAATGGGGTGCATAAGTAGCCAAGCCAGCAACCTTGATTTCCCGCACCCCTGCCCGAACTTGGATTTCCCAGCTTCCCTCTGCCAAGCGAGCGCAGACAAATAATAAAAAAGGGTTAGGATTAAGCATAATCCCCCAAAAATTAGTTTCATGTGTTCATGAACTTTACCATGCCTATTTTTCACCATTAACAAAAAATAATTTGACAACCTCAAAAGATAATCAACCTAGCACCTTACAAAACAATTCAGGAGGGGACGAACTGATTGTGTAACACATTATGTTTGCACTCACTGATGCATTTTTGAGCTTTTATGAGGCCAAATACAATTTGTCCCCAGACGTGACGCTCCATTGTATAGGACTAAACTTTTTTCACATAAATTTGTAATTTTAAAGGTTATTAGTCAAGTTTTTCTCATTCACAAGATCTCATGTCAATGGGTAATATAAGTTTTAAAATAAACAGTAATACAGCAATAATCAATATACAGTTTAGTATTTATAGACATGAAATCATAAAATGTTCTAGTGGGACATCCAAAAGTTAAACGTGTATGTTCAATACAGAAATTTTTTTCCTGAAAAACTACTTCTAATGTTAAGATGAGCACTTGAGCTTTAAAAACAATAACTTTGAAATGAAACAAGGCGAAAACTCCCTGGGAGACTTTTGCTTTCTGCAGAAAAGGAATATTATGTTTTTTAATTCATACGTCGTTTTAAGGTGGTCCCTTGAAAGAAGTATAAACTGTGCTTTATTGTACTGCATTAAAATTATAATGTACGAGGGTAGTTTGAAAAGTTCTCGGCCTGACCATGAAAATATTAACTTATGGTTTCAAAAACTGTTTACTTTTCAACATTGACTCCTTTTAGGCTGCCTCACTTCTTGAAACGACAGTCCTGTCTTATTTTATACTCTTATGGGGGTGTTCTAGAATTTAGTCATAAAAACCTACTTATCTCACAGTTACTTCTTAATTCGAAGTAAAACGGTGACCAGAGGGGGAAATTTTCACTTTGGGGGATAGAAGGAAGTTTGGAGATACCAAATCTGGGTAATAGGATGGGTAATTTTTAAATTTTTAATCGACATCCCTCAATTTTTCCAACGCCAAAACACATTTGTTAACATGAGCATTATTCTGATCAGAAATGCCACTTTAATCTGCTTAATTAATTTTTTTCTCGGATATTCTCATCAACAGTTTAAATTAGTATTCCCAAGTTATATTCATACCCTTTTTCCGATAATTAATTGATAAAATTTCCTTCAAATCCCCAGAATTCTTACGCCATGAATTTACCAGCCGATAGAACCTTTTGGTGCTGAAAAATTGACTTTTATCCATTGCATTGATTATTATTTCACTTACAAGTTCTAAGGTATGTCCATTTGTACCTATAGACGTAAAAAATCGCTTTTATTTTGTGTAAATCGCGTCAAAATTCGCATTGAAATCGTCATGTTGATGCATTTTTGGGCCGCAGTTTGCTTTCGCGGCACACATCTTGCGCTAAGTGTTTTCACGTGCAATTGATTGTGCAAAAAATAATTTAAACATTCCTTTGATATCCCTAGACTGTTAGAAATGTCCCCCACCATTCTTTGTCAATCTTCAAAATCATAGGGGGTACTTTTCTATGATTTCCGGTATGGTGGCTATTTTTTAATGTTTTTCACATGGTTCTTTAGGAACGCTCTCACAGCCAACTTAAAGTTTCAACGCTAATTTTTTCACGGGGAAAACAAAGGTAAAGAGTCCCTTTACACATTTATGAGCTTAGAATTCATTTAATTTGGTTATATCCCTTCTTTTTAAAAGAATTTTATCACAGCTTGATACTTGTTTTTCCCATTGTTGAAAATATGCTCACCTTAACCCATTCAAAAAATTGCCAAAAGCAGAATTCTGATCAGAACAACCCCAAAAATTAATTTGACTCATTTGAAGAGTTGTTCTCAAAGGAGAAAAAAATTCGCGCGAATTCGAGCGCGTGTTCTGGGTGAGGCCGAGAACTTTTCAAACTACCCTTGTATAGTACAATTGCACAAGAAAATAGGAGAATTGTAGCTTTCTTTCAAATATCCTTCAAAGTATTCGACACCCCTCTCATTATTCAGTGAAATTTTGAGCATTCTAATAAGAAAGTTCCTTAATTCTTTGATAAGATTTGATAATAAGATATTTACAGCCATGTAAGCGGCACATCCAGCAGATCTAGTCTTTGCTTTGGAATCAACCAGCCTTCCACTGATGCCAAAGTCACACAATTTTACAGTTCCATCTTCATCCAAAAGAATGTTAGAGGGCTTCACATCTCTGTGTATGACTCCATGTCTTTCTTTTAAATAGTGTAATGCTTTCACAATCTGAAATTAAAATATTTCTTATAAGTTTACTTAAATAATAATTTGGTATTTTCCAAAAAATTACTAATGTCAATAAGGATTCATTGTGCCCTTAATACAAACCAAACACAGAAAAGTAAAAGCCAGTCATTTTCATTTAAAATAAGTTTCTTTAATAAGTTAGATTAAAGTATAAAAACAATTATACAAAACTTTAATCGTCTGTGTTTATTGATGTATTAATTTTATTAGGGGCTTATGAAATTTTTTTGATAAAAACTAATGGATCACGATTTATTGCCGAATATAATTTCTATTTTAAAGACTAAAACACTTGCAAAACTTACAGCAACAGCCATTTTGCCCAATATTTGCTCTGGAATCGGAGCTTGCAAGCGCTTCAGCAACTTGTCCAAACAAGTAGCCATGAGTTCCATGCATATCCAAACATCAGATTCAGTAATGAAATATCCAAAACATTGGACAATATGAGGACAGTCATCACAGTGAAGAATCACATCCAAATCCATGGTAATGCGCTTGTTTTCTTCTTTGTTACCAGAACGACGCATTTGCTGCAAGAGGAAAAATTTATAAATTGCCTCTGATATTTTTAACTGGCTTATTTCATCAGGGTTCCCACTCAATTTCAGAAATAAAATTCCCCGAATTTTCCAAGTCAGTTTTAAAGATTTTTCAGCAAAAAGACTAATAATTTACGGCCTTTTCAAATATTTCTTGATATTTGAACAACTAATCTTCAAGATATAATCTCTTTTCTCACTTTCTAGAGTCCAAATTGACATGCAAACATTTTTTTTTCATTTTTCAGGTATTTAGTATGATTTTCCAGGTTTTTAGCCAAAATGAGCGATTTCCCCATCTTATTGGGTAAAATTTAAATTCCCAGACTATTCCAGCTATTCCCTGACCCGTGGGAACCCTGTTCATATACTTCGACTTTGTAACTATTATGTACATAAATAAAGACTAGAATTAGATTCCAACCAATCTTGTGTGATAAAGTTCATGATAGAAAGAGTTTAATGACACTTTTTTAAAGTGGGCTTACCCTAATTCTTATAAGATCAATTAGAAACTAACAGTATGGTCTGTTTTCTTGCTTATGTCTGGGTCAATTAGCCAAAAAAAAGAAGGGTTTACTAGCAGGGGAGAGTTGGAGGAAACCCCCAAACCACACAAAGGGCTCCCTGCCCTTCTTAGTGTCATCTACTCTCCCGGGCATGCTTTTGCTCCCATTAAATCTAGTGTTGTAAAACTCTAAACTGACCCTATACCTGGAAACCCCTGATTCCCTGATAATTTCATGTTTTTGGGTAATTTAGTGTACCCTCTCAATAATTTTACTTGCATACTTAACTGTCAAACAAACAATTAGCACTGCGGCATAAACTACAACTAGATTTAACAAATTTAGACAAAGTACCTTCTTTTAGATTTAAGTGTTGTGATGTCAATTTAGAACATCATAACTAGTCTAGTTAAGATGTTTTATAATATGTAGTCACTAAGAATAAATAGCAATAAAATAAAAGCCATCTCAAAGGTATAAATGAAAATCAATCTCAGAATTCCCATTTAGTAGAAAACATGGGCTTGAATATTAATTATACTTTAGGGAATTTAAGAGTATTTTAAAAATCAAATGAATAAATAAGAGAATGAATCAAATTAAAGCTACATAAGTTACGTTACAAGCATGATGAAAGTTTAAAGAATAGAAACATAATACTACAACTTACTTTTACAGCTATAACTGTTTTTGAAGGCAAATGTCTCATTTTTACAACATGGCCACAAGTACCAGTACCTAATTCACCAATTTGTTCCAAGTCTTTCATATCAGCACTATATTTCTAAGATAAAAGAAAAAGCTATCAGTGAAAAGTATTAAAGGTATTTCATACAGATTTTCACAAAAATCGACCTAAAGAGCACATTAATTACTTTGAATTTAGAATAAAAGGGATCATACATAAGAAAGGTGGAACAAGCGTAGGATATAATACATTTATAATGCACAATACTTAATTAGAAAAAAAGACTTACAATGTAGTAGTAAAAAATTCTATTTCTATAATTTTAATTTTTTTAATCAACTGCAATATTTTCTCATAGCATATCAGTTCATGTTTACTTAGGTAAGATTTACTCAAGGCTTTTTTCTTTTCCTGAATATTTTTAAAGTAACCAACAGTTTCTTGTAAAGAAGGAACTTTCTTTTGATTCTTAAGGATACAGTCGAATCCGCTTAATGTGATCACAATTGTCCGAGATTAAACTGATAACATTATCTGATTGATAACAATAAGCGATTTTATATCAAAAGGTAGCAGACAGTGTAACTATATTGTTTGCTTTAAAATCAAAATAACATACTCGTAATTAATGTATTTAAAACCATTTTACACTATGTATTTGACAACTTAAAATTTTTAGGGGAAAATATAAGAGTAGTTGAAATAATAAAAATAAAATAATCGCTTACTTTATATTTTATTTATATAGAAAGGTCTCTCTTCTTGTGTACACTCAACTCCATTATATCCTTCCAATCTAATAAACTACTGATTTTATCATCTGAATTCCAATAAACAAGGGAAAATTAAAATCTATTATCAGAAACATCTGCAAGTCGCCAATGATTTCTCACAAGCATGGATTCGGACCCCCCCCTGTAACCGTTTTCTTTCAAAAAATGCGGAATGTTTTCTTATTCTTACTAATGAGTTTCAGAAAAAAAGAAACGCCAGATGTTCTAGGGTGGGGCAGAGAGGTTTACTTGAAGAAATTGGCCTTCAAAACGAAACCCGATAGCGGACGTTTTTTAGGGGATATGGACAAATTTTGATAACATTAAGCGGCGTGTTGATCCATAGTTGATCACATTAAACGGTACATTTTACATTAAATTAAATAGGAATGATCGGGACCTGTCGATTTCGATAACATTATCCATTTGATAACATTAACCATGATCACATTAAGCGGATTCGACTGTAATCTGCATTCATTAGCATTCACTTGAGATCTTTACCTATAGCAAATAAAAACTACTGGTCTGTTGAAAAATACATAATAAGACAAATTTTTATAATTTTTTTAAAGATTTAACAAAATTTGATTTTCATAACAATTAATAGACATACAGAATTTGGGTAACTTAATATTTCCTAATGCTAATTTAATTGGTGCAGCTACAAGTAGCATAACATTTAAAACAATGTACATGTTTAGTATTCATGCATCAACAGAGATGCAGCCAAGGGAAATATATAAGATATATTACTTCCTCCCACAAAACTCAGATATCCCAAAGATGATGTGTACAGGGGTAGATCCAGGTTTTAATTTTTGGGGCCTGTTTTTCATAATTTTTGTGAAAATCAAATTATTTTTTTGTGAAAATGAAATTATTTTTGTGAAAAATATATTTTTCCGTAATTCATTGCAGAGCATAGGGTTGCCGGATTGAAAACGCAAACTGCTGTTTTCGTCGATCTATGGATTGTTTGGTTCTTTTTCAACCGAAGGATCGCGTTCGTTTCGGAGAATATTTGAAGGGCTTCGTTTGAAATTTGAAAGTGGTGATTTTTTGTCACTAGAAATTTTGTGAAAGGGCCGATTTTACGAAGTTTATTTTTGTGAAGGGTCCGTTCTTCCGAAGTTTAATTTTGTGAAGGGGCCGTTTTATCAAAGCTAATTTTTGTGAAGGGGCCGCAAAAGGGCCCTAATTTTCGCCTGGATCGACCCCTGGTGTAGGTTTAATTTGATACTGACTGCATTCAGGCTCATAAAATTGAAAAAATATGTGATATTTTCAATATTTTCCCATTGCTTTAATATGGGAAACCTACTTTTGAAGGGTGCAAGGTTCAAAAATTGTCCTAGAGACCTGAAAATTTGCAGGTAATAATGTTTTAGCATTTGTAACAACTTGAGGGGGCATCTGGGAAATTCGAAAAAAAAATTTCCTTAAGACTTTTGATATAAAGATATATATAAAGATAAATCAATTTAACCCCAACATCGGAATACCGGTTTCACGCTTATAACGGATTCCTTATATCGGAACCAATATATAATTCCGGAATTCGAAAGATAAATCGGTTTTTCAGAATACCGGTTTAGCGCGAATATCGAATCTCTAAAATCGAATACGGATATGTAATTCCGGAATCAGAAATTTGATTCAACTTGATTATTTGAATTTTCCTTAAGCCGATATTTCTGTTTTCTGATTCATACTCGTAGATCGGCTGCGATAACTGATACTATTCCGGGTTCCGGAATTGTCATAATCACTATGTTTATGATGATTATTAACAAAATTTATTGTACATAATTGAAAAATATTTGTGTTTTCATATTCTTACTATTCTTAGGTTCTAATAATCCTTTAATATTTAGATACTACATTAAAAGTTTCGACGATTAAAAAGGATTGCAAAAAGAAGAATATCGTTAAACGAGCTGCGATTACTGATAGACATGCATTTATTTCTGACGGACCCTTTTTATTATTTTAATACTTGTTGATAAAAAAAAATACTTCATCTTGAGCAAAGGGATTGCTGTGTAGATTATCATTTTAATGATTTGTGATTGTTTTACATAACTAATGAGAAGATTGAATTGGATTAAAAAGTATGTTTTCTTTTCAACTGACTTTGAGAATCGAAACTACTGCGCCATCTACATGGCGCAATTTTCATTAGAACTATTAGTAATTCCATTGAATCAGTTTCGTTTTAGTTTTTTCATTCACTTGCATTACAGCAGCACTCCAAATTTTTACACAATGTATGTAATTAGGTAAAATTAATTTTATTTTAAATAATTCAGAAAGACAGTAAAAAAAATATTACATCAGCTAGAACGAAAACTCAAACAAGATGCAGTGATTATTCTTGCCGAGCATGATTTAAATTTTAATGTTACTTCAGAAGAATTTCCATAAGAGCCAAGCAAATAAATTGCTGAGAATGAAAACTAAATAAGTCCTTATAGATATATATATATATATATATATATATATATATACGGTTTTCATTCTCACCAATTTGTTTGATCACTAAGTAAAAAATAGGTTAAAAATCCAACTGAAAAATAGTTACTTTGAGTTAAAGGAAAGGTTTTTATTTCTAGAATACTTGATATATGACAAAAAACAAGTATTTTAAATGATACATGTATTGTGTATGTGTATTCTATTTATTTCAGCTTAAAATTTGGATTAACATTACCCGAATTAAATCGATTTATAACTAAATCGGATTTTAAGATGAACTATAAGTCGATTTAAGAAATTTTATATATTGCCCAGCCCTACACCCTAATCTGTACCCTTTCCTTATTTTTCTGGCTATGCCAATGCTACTGTCAGTTAACAGAAGAAAGGAACAAGGATAAGCCAAATTTGGCAACACCCAATTGCTTTCTTAAGCATTATGCAATCTCCTGATCCAACTAATCGCTTTTCAGTTGGAGAAATTTTTGAAGTTCTCTGTTGGCAGCCTTCTCCTGACAGCTGACCCCTTATACTTTTTCAATCATTTTATACACCTATAACATTTTGGTTCTTACGATTACCCCGTCCGCTAAGGTACTGAATCCCAAAATGTTATCAAAGTCTAGTACTTTCTATAGCTGTGCGGCTGAATTAGACAGTCGATGGGCCAATACATATGTACCCTATTTTTATATCATGATCACTTTTTTTTATATTATGAAATCAGATGATTAACATAACCCACTATACTTACAATTGAGTTGATAGTCAGAATATTAGCATGTTGTCTAATCTCTTGGAGTTTCCAATCTGTTTCACTCATAGCACTAGAACAAAAGAGAATGAAATTTGTCTTTTGAAACGAACAGTTTTGTTGAGACCAGAAATTTTACCATTACAGCTATACCAGGGCTCACACTCACTTTTAAATATTTGTATCAATTTTTGTATCAGGTAAAACCAAGTTTTGTATCACAAAAAATGTCTTTTGTATCAGGTAAAACCAAGTTTTGTATCACAAACAATGCCTTTTGTAGCAGGTAAAACCAAGTTTCGTAGCATAAAAAATAATTTAAAATTACAAAAGCTTCCCCTTCATTACATTTTAAACTTGCATCAGTAAAACTTTTCGTACGACATGAAAACCATGATTTTGATTACGACAAATAATGTGCGTATAGATTTAATTCATAAATACTTAACTTAAACCTCTATTAATTTATCAGCTCTTATCCAATTTTTACACCTTATCAATTTTTATCTACTTGAGGTTATTGGTCTAGTGATAATTCACCTCCTAAGTAATTAGTTCTGACCTTAGTTAAGTTGTTTTTTCTACAATGGAAATACAATAGTGAAAGGAAGCCAACTTCAATTAGGCGCCGGTAGGAAGCAATCGCGGAAAAAACGGAACTTTCACGAAAAATCGCTATTTTTCGGCTTTTCAAGATCGTGAATCTAACCATCGGACATGTTGGCTTTGACCACGTTAAAGTAGTTTTTCCTGCATTCTAATACTGGCACGAGATGAAGCCGACTTCAACTTGGCGTCCGCGGCTGTCGAAAATAGTCGTGGAAGGAACGGAACACGCGGCGCACAAAACGAAACTTTCGCGAAAAATCGCGGCTTTTTCCGCGATTTACCCGTTTCCAAACGCCTAGAAAAGGCAGACAAGACTTTAATTTGGCGCAACAAGATTTGTTTACGTTTTCACGGAGGAAAAATGCGAAAAAACGTAAATTCCGTAATAATTTCGGGTCGATCCGTAAAAATGTAAATTTTGGTGCAAATCCATAAATTTAACGGACAATCCGTAAAACTTGGCAGCTATGTGAAAAGAAGCCATCTCTAACTACGTGCTGGAAAAACGGTACTTGCGCAAAAAATCGCTATTTTTCGACTTTTCCGCAGAATGCGATCCTAAACACTGAACGACGGCTTCTAACCACTATAAAGTTGTTTTTTCCACATCGAACTAACAACGCAATTCAACTTGGCGCCCGCCGGCCGTCCAAGAAAAAATATCCTAAAAATAGAGCATAATTGGGAAAAAACTTGCGCTTCTATGTGCTTTTTATGATAGATTTCCGATTTTCCGTAGCTTATTCGATGTTATCCGTAGTCCGTAGTTTAACGACGCCATCCGTAGAAACTACGGAGAATCCGTAGTAGTAGTCTCTGAAAATGGCGCAGTTTTGGCGCAGGAGCTGGTAAAATAGGCAATTTGTATCAGAATGTATCAAAATTTGGTTTTGGCGCAGTTTGGCGCAAATGGCGCAGGCGTGTGAGCCCTGCTATACAAACAGGAAAGCAATAAAGAATACATAGCTAGTGATAATTGTGACTAAGGTTGATAGATTGGAACAATGACCCCCAAAATAAGAAAAACCTAGAAATATAGTACACAGTAATTCCAAAAGTTCTTTTGAATTATCCTTTCTTTTTAGAGAAAAAAGAAAGATTTTGGTTAAGAATCACTTATCAGTGTCATAAATTAACTCCTACTACTGATACATTGAAAAACTAATAAAGGCAAGTTAAAAAACAAAAGATCTGAAAACTCCAAAAATTTTAAGAACTGTTTTATAGAATTAACTGTATTATAAATATAAAGATGTATAGTCAAGATAATAAACCTAATTTAAAGTAAAATTCAGTGGTCTTCGTCTTTGAGTGCATTTGCAGCCGCCGTCGTCGATTACCCAAAACTGAAGGCAAGTGGCCAACACTGTTCTGTGTCTATTTGTGTTGTGAACCCATTTTTTGGTTTCCATAATTATCGTTTCTTTCAATTGTGCTTTCTAACAGGGATACGCTGGGATTGATCCAGGTTTTATTTTTTGAGGAGCCCATTTGTATGTAAAAGGAATTGTTTATTGTGAAAAGTTGAAGTGGTGATAGCTAAGGCGTGTAAGAAGTAAAAATAGACTCACAAATCAAGAAAACTCAAAATATTTTGTGAATGTTTTCTTGCTAAATTATTACAGCTAAAGCTAATTTGAATTTTGTGAAAGAGCGTGCGCACAGGAAAAGGGCACTTAATGGACTGGCCCCTTGGATGGGATAAAAAAAGAGCTATTGTAGATATAGACGTGCTTACTTGTCTGATAATTTCAGACTTGGAGGCGTTTGAGGAAGCATGAAGCTTTTCCTTGATCTTCCTGCAGAGGATGGTCTTCCAGGAGATCCAAACTCGCCAATTGGTACTGAAAAACAAATCAAATGGTTATTTTTTTAAATTTACTACTTAATCATAAAATAAACTTGAAACTACTCAGGAAAATCAAGTTTTTAGAGATGACATTGTTGAATAGAGGTGGATATTAGCCACCAAGAGGTTTTATTGAATCTTTTTCCTATTTTATTACAGCTGGCATCATCCGAATACCTTGTATTTTGTTCCAGCTGCCCCCTGAAATAAACTAATAATTTTGACATAGGTCTAAGGTACTATCCTTGAGGCAAGGTATACACCTTGGATCTGTTGTTTTCTTTCATTAATTACCATACTGAAATACTTCAATAATAATTTCAAAAAATATAAATTGTGAAAGGTTAAAGTATCTAGGGAAAGTTGTTTCATCAGTTTATTTTCATTAAATAAGAAATTTCGGGGTCAAAAGTAAAAACAGGTCTGAGGTACACCACCTCCCTCTACTCCTGATGCCCCCTTTACCTACTATCTCAGTACTTGACTGGCTGTTAGAAAATATAGTATCCCCGCAATTGGCAGTGCCAAAGAAACAAGTGGCCCTCAAAAGTACCATGAAACCTGGTAGGTACCTACTATAGAGTCCAATTACCACAATAAAGTAAACTTGTATCAATAACCCTGAAATTTTATACAGTCATTCTGGAATATCCTTTAAAATTTTTTAAAAAAATTGACAGCTAAGCACAATACGTAAATAATTAAAAATATAATTCGAGTTAAATTTCACTTAATTTCCTATGGGCAAAATTGAGATCTATTAAAAATTAGAAAATAATGACACAATCACACGCGGTATAACTCATAATTTAAAGTAATAAACAAGGGTTTGAAATCTTTGAAAGGGAATCCGAGTATCAATATTATGGATTATTATGTAAACACAAGAACTTCGCCACTACACAATGAGCTTCGACACGAGTATATTCGCAATTAAACTCATCTTCAAACAGGTGGATACGAAAGAATATAACTTAAATGGGGATTTTTTAGTACAAATAAATGTTAAATGGTAGAATTAGACCTTTTTAAAACCGAAACCTTTTAAGAGTAAGGAAAAAATCTCCACTTCCAACTCACAGTTTTTAAGTCTGGGCCTAGGGGTAAGTTGAGGACTCGTAAATCCTGCAATTAAATCCCTAGGCATTTTATCTTTACTCTTGGCTTCATTTTCAGCTTTTAAACGAGCTTCTAAATGCAATAATTTATTATGAAAAGATGCCATAGTCGCCATATCAGATTTGCTACTTGCCATCGCCATTGTGTTATTGCTGAAGTTGAGTTGTAACTTTCCTACAGTAACTTATCTAAATTAATTTTCTAAACAAAAAAATGGCAGCACTTACGAATCGGGATCAGCTGATATTTGTAAATATATGAATGATTGGTGGTAAATAGAACATCATGTGCAACTTATAATTTCTTTTAAGAACAGATGATGCCTTGATTTTGTTTTAAACCATAAATAAATATTCCTTCGTTCGAAATATAGTTTCTTGTGGATTTAAGATTTATATGATTGTTTTGTGAGTGATGTTTCTTATACCTTTTCTATCTGAATTTTTAAATCACTAACATTCTCTTTTTATCCATTTGAAACTCTGTCTTACCTTGAATTTCAATGTCATTTTGTTGACATATCAATTCAGTTTCGTTCTGTTTAATAACTTTTGTTTTCAGATGCATTCTATAGTTAAAAGATGCCGGATGATCAGAAAGAAGAGGTGATTGAAAGAAGTGGCCCAGTATTTAATCCTCCTGTTTACATTCAACGATATACCACTGTCCGAGATATTTTGTTGAAACAAAGTAGTATAGAAAAAGTAAGGAGCCTGGGCTCAGATTTGAAAAGTCTACACATAATGAACTTCCATATGACTGATTTATATTGGGGGAAGATTCCACACAATACTTTTCACCAAATTCCTACTTCAAAAAAGCACAAAGCCAAATGTCTAGAATTCACTTTACAAATATTTTTTGGGGGGGTACGATTGACTGAACCGTATTTTTAAGGTACCCCCTAATGAGTGCTTTTATACATTAAGTGCTGGATCATTTAGAAGTAGTAGTTTAATGACATGTTGCTCATAATGTAAAAATTTTACAATGTGAGCTCCAAGTAAAAATGGGGGTCTTGGCAAATTTTGAAAATTTGCCTCTTGAAAACATGTTCTAACTCATTTTGAGACCATTTTTGCAAAGAGCAGGGCCTTGTAAACCCCAGAATTTTCAAGGGGAAAAAGTACGTATTAAGAAAAAATGTCAAAGTTTTAAAGGAATCAAAGGTCCTCCAGAAATTTTTTTTGAAAATCACCCTTATGTATACAGGGGTCTGTTTAGAAGAAATTTGGGATTAGTTTTCAGACCCTTCACAAAATGTTTCATTGTGAAAACGGACCCTTCACAACGTATTTTACCTTAAAAAGGACCCTTCACAAAGTATTTTGTCCTTTACTGCAAATTTGTGAGCTTATTTTCACAAAAACAGGCTCCTGGCTGAAAAGAACTAATTTAACATTAAAATTCACAAAATTATGAGTAGACAAATTATGAGTATTATCGGTATTATATTTAGAATTATGAGTATTATCGGACCCTTCACAAAAAGTCTGGACAGACCCCTAGTATGTCTCTTTTTCAAACTCTTTGGAGAGCACCAAAAAGGAAAAGCTTCTTGTAATTGGCATATTTTCAAGGGGGAAACACTGTATAATCGACGTCGAAATTTGAGAGGGAAGTTTGTGGGTTCTCCTCATAAAAATCTTTTGAAATTTAGCTCTTAAAGTAGTGTTTCGACTTATTTTGAAACCCTTTGGGCAAAGAGAACAGTTCCTTGTAAACCATATTTTTTTCAAAGGAAAATAGTTATAAATATAGTTTTAAGGGGGACGGTAGGTCCTTGATTAAAGGTAGATTAAATTTGATTATTAAAGGTAGTACCCTAAATAGATTAGATTTGACAAATTAAAGGTAGTACCCTAAACAGATTAGATTTGAAAAGGTAGTACTACCCAAAACAGATTAGATTTGACAAATTAAAGGTAGTACCCTAAAACATTCAAACTGAATACGATGGTTTAACAAATATTTTTCAATGATCTCAAAAACGTCCTTTACCTTATTAGGGGTGTGTGAGAGACCAGTGTTTATATCCCCATTCTGAAACAACTAGTTTATAAGTTTATTATTTATATTTCATGCAAAATTTATTCCTAAAATCTTCCATTTGCCCTTGTCAGTCAGGCATACGCATATGTTCCGCTTTTTAGATTGAAAAACTTAGTCACATAACCATTAGGCCAGTGAGGCCCTGGTCCCTTTTGAAAAAGCTTAAAAATAGGCAAATATAGAAACTTATTTTTTGTTTAAAACATATTTTTACGTATTTTATATAAGTTTTCTCAAAACAGCTTAACAGTGCAATTTTTAAAGATATTATTGAAAGTCATTGTTTCTCCCAGGAAGGCCTTAGGGGAGAGGAGGGAGGAATGGGACAGTGGGAGGAGTGGGACAGCTGAAATTATGGCAAAATAAATCAGTTTATTTTATTTCCAGTTTGGTCATTAGATGGCCTTCTTATAGCTTCTTGTTATTTCCTTCATTTAGTTTATCCAGCAGCAAGTTTCTGTTTATAGTTGTAAAAATTTGATTTTCCCACCTCCAAAGTAAATTTCCAGTCAATCTTTAGTTTTATTTCATTTCTCATGTAATTTGTTGAACAAACATTATATAATGCCATTGTAATCTAAAAGATATAATGTATGCTGATCTGCAATTTCATAAAGCCTAACACCAGCATAGTTTATGACGTGACAAGTTATATTTTAAAAGCAATGTGTGGAGGGAGGAATGGGACACTCTGAAGAGGGAGGAATGGGACATGCAAATCATCTGCAAAAATAAGCTTAAACTTAATTTGTCAGTTTAAATCTGCACAAATGTAAACAAAATTTTAAAATATTAATTTCTGATAGCTATCTTTATCGCTTCAATTGAAATGCTTTTCTTTTCTTGAAGTACTACATTGTAATTCAATTATTGATTCTTAACACCATGGGACAGAGTTCAAGTGTACTAAATATTTTTTAAAAATTATTCTATAATAGATATAAGATTGAAAGCTGTTTAACAATGTGGGCAAAGGTTAAAATAATAGTAGGTAAAATACTAGGCTCTTTCTCAGTGGCGGCTCGATGGTAATATTATAAGGGGTGCTGCTCCGGCGGTACCAAGTTGGCAACGTATTTTAAGCGATATAATGCCAAATAATATTTCACAAAAACATGAAAAGATGGGAATAATATAAAACTTTGATTTCACACTTAATAAGCATTCAAAAACTGTCACTTACCTATATTTAGCTGATTATTAGGGATTGTCGTTTTAGGGCATTTTGGTCATCCCGGGATTTCGGGATAAAATTCGACATCATCCCGGGATCCCGGGAAATCCCGAAAATTAATTAATGCCAGAATTTCAAGAAAAAAATTATTTTTTTGGCTGTAAAATCAAAACTTGCATAAAGCTGAAGTTAGACAAAAATTATGGGGAGATATTAATTTTTAATGGTACAATTTTTCTGTTATAGGCTTTAAAATTTCTTAAATGATATTAAAATATTTTTGGCAATTTTATATTCACTCATTATAATAGTACACACATACAATATCCCATAAAACCTTATGGAATTACACAAACTTATTTTAAATCTGTTTTAAAAACACTCAAGTTAAAAGCGTACTTACCCTAAAAATGCTTTTGAATTCCCTTATAGATATGTATTGCAAGGCTCGGCTTCTCAATGGAATGTTTTTTTTAAATGTTGGAGCAAACCACTCGTGGAACCTCCTTTACACTTAATTATGAAAGAACAATTTTTGCATTTTGCTTCAGAGTTCGGTCTTATTATGAAGTGCTCCCATGAAAAATGTACAATCTTTTTCAGTCACAGTAGTAAAATCAGAATATTCTCTGCCTGATTTTCAAAACGTATTATCTCTTTAAAAGCCGAAGACTTATTGAGATCACTAGTACTGTATTCATTCGGAAATAAGTTTCAAACTATGCTCATAAATAATTATTTTCATCGCATAATGAAGGTTATGAGTTTCTGACATATCTGGTTAGAATTGCGATATTGCTTTGTGGTTGAAAATGACCTCGTGCTGGGAGTTATTAGGATTTGTATCTGTTATCACTAACTAAAACTAAAGTACTTAGTAACTTAGTAACATAACTAAAGAATAAAAATCGTTGATGAGTAGCTAAGTTTCCCCATTTATGTCAACATGCGAGCATTGTATGTATTATACAAATCGGCAAGTTCCTTGCTTATCGGTTTCTTTAAAGTTCTTGGACTAGGAGATAATTTAATTCAGCAGATGATTGACTTAAACCACTTCCACTAATTTATATGTATTTCCCAAGGAAAGGAAATATTTGTTAATGCCATGAGGAACGATTTTCAAGCGTTTGTAGCAGCGTTTAAGAAATTTAAAACTTTGAGGGAATCCCGGGACGGACTGAAAAATCCCGGGACTTGTCCCGGCCTAAAAATTCTACGGGATCCCGGGAAACAATCCCTACTGATTATTACGATTATGAAGATTCAAAGATGAAGTCTATTTCATTTAGTATCTCAAAAGCAAATGAAACTAAAATCAACATTTCGAATTCAATCTGTTCATTATAAAAAAAATAAAAACTTGGCTACAAAAAATTAAACATAAATCTTTGTTGACTTGCCGAAACATCAGAAAAAATTTTGTTCTCTCTGTTGAAAAGAAAAAAAAGAAGCTATAAATAAAAAATTAAAACAGCGTTGGAGTAAGAAAATCTAAATAGCCAATGTGATTTATTAGTAGTAGAAATCGTTTATTTTTATTCTTCCCTCAGTTTTTTTTTTACAGCTCTCTCAAGAGAAAAGGCTATCATTCTTTTGGTCGGGGCTGCTGAAAAGCAGCCCCTTTTCTCCTAACAGTTTCGCATGCTAAATTCTTGATATTTTGATTTGATATGATAGAGCTAGTGTTTTATACCACGATTGGTATATCTGCGGGGGCTGACCGACCCGGAAAGAAATCTGTTGTCGAGACGGGATAGCAGATAATTATTAATTGAAAAGGGATTATAAAAGGACAAAGATTAAAGGGGGAAATAGATAATTTTTTAAATATTGTAAAGCAAATAAAAATTGGAATTTCGGGGAATTTGGGTTGGGGGTGCTGCAGCCCCGCAGCCCCTATGGACGAGCCGCCACTGCTCTTTCTCATTATGACATTTACTAATTTTCTTTACTTTTCAAAAGTGTCCCACTCCTCCCATACTCATGTCCCACTCCTCCCACCCATGAGGGAGGAATGGGACAAAATTCTTGTAATTTGAATGATCAAAAGTGATAAAATTAAACAACATTTAAGAACTGTATATTTTAAAAAAATTAAGTTAAAACATTTAAGTTTATTATCCAACCATTTGCATTAGGGTGTCTCAAAAAAAACTTTTTTTCGAAAAACCTCGGTCCCCAGGGCTTTTCCCATTCCTTTTGGTCCCAAAAGATTAGCCCCCTAAGTTAACTCTAGGGTTTGCCTGTAGAGCCCCAAAGTTTGGAAAAAGTGGAAAAAATGACTAGTTTTCAGAATTTTTAAAAATTATATTTTAAGATTGATACTGCGATAAAACTGGTTCAAATGTGTCATTTAGGACTTATTTTGGTGGAATATATTTATTTATGTGTATTAACTGTACCCTATAGACCCTATAATTTAAGATTAAAACATACTACTTAGGGACGTTGCACTCGCCAAACCTTATAATACACTACCGGTGGACGAAATTAATTAAATCCGAATTTCTTCGAAGAAACTCCCTCAAATGATGCCATTTGGAGCTAAAATGATATTATAAATTACAAAAACCAGTGAAATAACAGTTTTTGGCCCTTCCACTGAGCTTTTAATGTAAAAAGTGTTTTTCTTCAAAATTTCTCGTTTCCAGCTGATAAAACCCAAAATTTATACTATAAAAGGGGGTTGCTGTACTTTTTAGATACCAAACTTTGAAATCTTTATAGGGGTTTCATTTTCAATAAGTAGAATTAAAAATTAAATTTTATAGCGCAGAGATCGGAAATGACATGGATATTTCCTATACCAGACGTGAAAATATATTTTCTTTTTTAAGTTTGAAAAATTACTCCCTTTTAACGTATTAGGGGAGAGTTTTAATTAAAAACTTCTTTCTTTAACATTTCAACCAAGATTCACAAGTATTAAACTATTTTCCTAATTTTGAAAAAAGAAAATCGATTTTCACGTCAGGTATAGGAAATATTCTTGTCATTTCCGATCTGTGTTGTTTAAAATTTAATTCTACTTGAAAAAATGAAACCCCTATAAAGGTTGCAATGTTTGGTATCTAAAAAAGTTCAGCAAACCTCTTTTTTAGTATAAGTTTTGGGTTTCATCAGCTGGAAACGAGAAATTTTGAAGAAAAACACTTTTTACATTAAAAGCTCAGTATAAGGGCTCAAAACTGTTATTTCTCTGGTTTTCATAATTTATAATATCAATTTAGCCCCAAATGGCATCATTTGAGGGAGTTTCTTCGAAGAAATTCGGATTTAATTCATTTCGTCCACCGGTAGTGCATTATAAGCTTTGGCGTGTGCAACGTCCCGAAGTAGTACGTTTTAATCTTAAATTATAGGGGCTATAGGGTACAGTTAATACACATAAATAAATATATTCCATCTAAATAAGTCCTATAGACGCATTTGAACCAGTTTTATTAGCATTATCAATGTTAAACATAATTTTTAAAAATTCTGAAAATTGGTCATTTTTTCCACTTTTTTCAAACTTTGGGGCTCTACAGGCAAACCCTAGAGTTGACTTAGGGGGCTAAAACTTCCCACACTTACTTTTGGGACCAAAAGGAATGGGAAAAGCCCTGGGGAGCGAGGTTTTTCAAAAAAAGACTTTTTTTTGAGACACCCTAATTTGCATCTATGAATAAGCAGGGGATAATTAATAAAAAAATATTTAGTGAAAATTGTCCCATTCCTCCCTCCTCTCCCCTACTGTAAATTTAGTATTCCTTTTATCAGGGGTCTCTTCAGAAGAAATTTGGGTCCGTTTTCGGACCTTTCACAAAATGTTTCTTTGTGAAAACGGACCCTTCACAAAGTATTTTACCTTATAAACGGACCCTTCACAGAGTATTTTAGCCTTTAAATGGACACTATTTTTCTTAATACTGAAAATTTGCGAGCTTATTTTCACAAAAACGAGCTAGTGGCTGAAAAAAACTAATTACACTTAAATAAAATTCACAAATTATACGTAGATTTTCACAATTTTTACAAAAACCGGATCCTTCTCAAAAAGTCTGGACAGACCCCTGCTTCTATCCACCCTCATCCACAGAATTGCATTAATCCGTCACTGATATTGAGTACAGTACAAGAGTTGAGTCATAATTAGGTTTCACCATTTTTCACAGAAACTATACTGGCAAAAAAAACCTGCTTTGGCATCAAAATAATGTGGTGGGGGTAATAATTATGTGGGGGTAGGACTTATTCCATGTTATTGAGGCTGTAGATTCAATTATCGAATCCAGGAGTGGCCTATCATTTTAACAACTATGTTTTTGGTCCTGTAAGGTCAATTCTTTGTTAGTGCAGATTGGTGATTTTTTGGTACCACACTGCATCATATCCAAATTTGACGACATGGTTTTATCGATTAAGTGCTTAAACCTGTAACTTAATAGTAACTTTTTGGTACTTACGTATTATCCCATTGACCGTTCAGTGGCCGTCTAATTCAGCGGTACATCAATAGAAAAGTCAATGGGATTTGGTAATGTTTTTGAATAAACGGCATGGTTGACGGTATAATACGTAAGAACCAACTTTTTTTATAACCTTGGGCAGAAACCTTCGTAACCTTTTTATAACCTTGGTAAGAAATGAAAAAGTATTTAAAATTATCAGTATAAGATCAGAAGGTAAAACAGATGTTATTCTCTAAGGCATCAATCAACATTCTGAAAATGCCAAAAATTCCACAGAAAAAAATATAAAAAGCTGCTAATTTTTGTGTACTAAAGTTACTTCTTGGCAACATTTTTAGTGTTGGTAAAATGATCAAAGGATTTATATACAAGTATAACAATAACATTTATAGTTGTGACAATGGATTATACTATTTATTCTAACTTTATTTCAGGTGGTAGATTTTGGGTGTGCTGAAGGAAATTTCATTAAATATTTGAAAAAGCTACCATTTGCTACTGAAATAGCATGTGTTGATCTAAATGAGTCTTCATTGCATTTAGCAATGAATCGTTCTAGACCTCTATCATGGGACTTTGTGTTCAAAAGAGATCATGATTTAAAGATAAAAATATTTAAAGGAAGTGCACTTGAAAATGATCACAGACTCCAAGGCTATAGTGCTGTAACATGTATCGAATTGTAAGTTTTTAGTAGTTACTAGATCAAGAAAACTTAAAACATGCATTAGTTCAAGTTTTGAATTTTTGAATTTGTTACTTAAATGCATGGAATTATTTTATTGAACCACAGTATAAATTATTCTGATTAGATTTAGTTTTTATCATGCAGATTACCTTACAGATTTTTATTACCAAATCAATATTTTAAAGTTATTGATTTTTCTTTTTTAGAATTGAGCATTTACAGCCTGAAGATTTGAAGCCTCTAGTTGCAAATATATTCGGCTATATCCGTCCAAAAATAGCTATTTTCACAACTCCCAATTGTGAATTTAATGTTCTCTTTCCAAACTTTAAGGGATTTCGACATTGGGACCACAAGTTTGAATGGACTCGCAAAGAGTTTATGGATTGGTAAGAGCCAAAAATATAGTAAAATGAATGTTATGGCCAAAGTAATAAACCAGGCATTATTAATAATGCCCGAAATGAGGAATGAAAAATTATTATTTCAATGGCATTTATCAATGAATATTTATCACTTTGCCCAAAATACATGGCCGGGCATTATTAATAATGTCTGGATTTATCACATTTCCCATAACATGAACATTGCAAATATTGATGACGTTTTAAAATTTTCTCTATACATATTTCAGAATAGAAAAGGTTTCATCATATTGAAAATATGTTTGGTCTTTTATACCTAGAATCATCTTGTCTTAAAACAAAAAGGGTTCCAAGTAATTATTATTATTAATTTGAAAGTATAATTAAATATCATTGTATCGGGTTGATTCGCTCAGGTTCAAGATTTTACTACATATCATACTGCTACCTCTTTAGCTTTACTTTTTTATACATAGGATTTTATAAATCAAGGTGGCTAATAGCCTTCAAAACAAGTGTCAGCCAGTCAAATTAAGTTTTGCTCAACTTCATTATCTAAAAAACGAAATACCCTGAACTTGGTTGGTCTGGCATAATGATCATGTTTTTTCCCAAATGATATTATGTCATTGAATTTATCAATTACTATGCCATTCATTTCGGACATTGTTAATAATGCTCAGATTTTCACTTTCCTGTGCCATAGAAAAATTTATTCTTGTACCACTATGAAATTTTTGAAGCTATAATCCTAACCTTTTTCAGGGTTCATACAAATTTTCACAAACCAAAATCAAGGAGTATTCAAGTAGTTTTCAAGGAGTGTTTTTAAAAAATTCAAGGAGTATCTCTTCACATAATTTAGAAATAATTTTTTTACAAAGCTTAAAAAACACTTTATCAATTACATTCCTGAATCAAGTTTTAAAACCACCCGTCCAAGAAAGTTGCAGGAAGCACGGAAAACTTCACCAAAAAAAACGAAACTTTTGCAAAGAGTCATGATTTTTAATGGATTAAACACTGCTGATTGAAACCATTTTTATCAGGGAAAAATTTATAAAAGAAATGTATATGATGAAAATCCAGGAGTTTTTAAGGAGTACAACCTGAATTCAAGGAGTTTCCATGGTGCTTGAAAATGAAAATAATTTTCAAGAAGCGTATGAACCCTGTTTTTATACTGAGTTTTATTCAAAATTGTTTTTTTTCTTCCAAAAAATGTGGAAATTTCCCTGAAAAATAGTGTTTCAACCAGGGTTGCTGGATTTAAATCAACTTGATTTAAATCACGATTTAAATCATGATTTAAATCACTTGATTTTTTAAAAAAAAATCATTGATTTAAATCAAAAATGTCAAACTGCCACAATTTAAGTAAAAAAATTATCTGCTAGATATGTAACTGGGAGAGATAGGTTAAAGCTATTCTACATAAAATTGCCTCCAATTTCAAGATCAAATTTTTGCCACCAATAACAAAAATGTTTATGACAAAAAGGGGTAAAGAGCAGAGTTTGGAATTAATAATTGTGATAAACTAAACAAGAATTAAAATCTTATTTTTTTACCTGGTATCAAATCTTAAAATACAAGTATGTGGATGATTTTTATTGAAAGCTCTTTTTTTAATTTTAGTCATGTTTTCCCAACTAATTTTTTCATATATAAAACTAAAAATAATAGGGCTTTATTATCTGTGTGCATGGCTATCAGTTATAAATTACTGAATTTTCATTTTTATCACTAATTAATTATTATTTTAAAGAAATAAACACAATTCTTTGAGTAAAATTAGTTTACCTGAATCAATATAATTTAAAGGTTGATTATAATTTTTACACAAAAATGAGGCATGATGTTTTTAGTAATCATTGTCACAATTTATTTTCAAACCTATTAATATCAAAATTTGGCAAAAATAGTTAAAGAAAGAAGGATAAAAATTTTAGTTATTGAGTACAATTCACCCTTTTCGAATGGGCTTCTCATCGGTGAGATACCAGTGAACTGCTTCTCTTAATTAATTCAATTAATGTATAAAATAGACTAAAATTGGGTAATTAAGTAATGCTAAAGTATTAAATTACATTGAAATTACAATATCAGAATATTATTAACCAGTTACATGAAGTTCAGAACTAGTAATTCATTTAAATCAAAAAAATCTGATTTAAATCAAAAAAGTCCGATTTAAATCAAATAAATCCGATTTTTTTGATTTTTTTAAAAAAATCAAAAAAATCAGCAACCCTGGTTTCAACTATTGTTTGGATGCTTGAGCCCCTTGTGTAACACCTAAGATCCTCTTAACCGCTTGTTATGTCAAGGTTTTGAGGTATGCCCTTCCAAAATAAGCATGGAACTTTTTCCCCTATAGAAAATAATCAAAATTACTCCATAACTGAAGAGGTAAATGGGGAATCCGGGGGTCCACCCACCAAAAAATTTTGAATTTGAGCATGCCAAAAGGTATTCTGAAGTTACTTTTTAGGGTTATAGCCCTATCCCTCAAATTAATACTGGCAAGTTATCTATTCAAAAAGCACTGAGGGAGGCCCTGGAAACCCCTGCTCTAAATACATATTTTAGTTATTTTATGTTAATTATTTCCTGGCTCCCCTCTTACTCTGCAATGTTCATAAAATTGGATGTATTCGTTCTACTTAGTTTTTTTAATAGTTTGCATGTTTCCAAGTTAGAACTCTTGTAAATCTTTAGGTGCAACAGTGTGTTAGACCAATATCCAGATTATTCTGTAGAAATTGAAGGAGTTGGAGAACCTCCACCGGAATCTTCACATGTAGGATCTTTGTCACAACTTGCAGTTTTTACTTTGAAGCATTTATCAGAGACAAACAACTCCATGAAAAACACTGAAGAAACTTATGTGCTGGTAGGTTATCATTTTATACTAGATGCACAGATCTATCTGTGCTTACATATTTCTTTTAATCAGTGATAAGGTTGACCATTTGCCTTTTTTCCTAGATTGTGTCATTAACTGTAAAAACTTGCAATACCTGGTATAAACAAAACAATATTAGCATGACCAAAACTTGTTGAACTAAATGTGAAAAGGTGCATTTTTCATAAAAAGAATCATAACTACAAATGAAATTTAATGTTTTTATTATAAAAATATCTCAAAAGGATATTATTTGATAATCATATTTCATTAAAGTCCTCTTGTAAATATAATCCCAATAAAAGTGAAATTCACTTTTATGAGTTAAAAATGTTTTTCCCCCTAAGACTGTGTTTTCCTGTTTTTTTACTTATGAAAAAAAATTCCAACCCTGATTTATGTGAGTTTTTTTATTTTGTTAAATTCACTGCAGCATAAAATTTAGAGTGATGGTTAGAAGAATGATGCATCTATTTAAACACAAATTTTCAATATGAATAATCAATGACATGCTTTTCATTCATTTTTTAGTTACATCTCATTGCTAGTTTATAGAAAAATTTTTTATTACTAGTGTTTTAGGAGTTACTGTTCAATATTGCATTTTCTTTACATGAGTAATCTGAAACAACTGTAAGGTATAAAAGTATGAATCCCAAGGAATATAATTGTAAAACTCATCTCTAGGTTGAAGAAAGCTGCTATCCAGGCAAATCTTCTGCTGTTCTTAAGGAAGTAACTTAGACCATTACATAGTTTATATCTTTTCATTTTTGGTGAATCATGTTCATATTGTAAATGAAAATTTTTCATATATCACTTCTCATATGTGTCCTAATAAGAGTGTTAAAGAAAGTACTTTAACTGTAAATAAATATTTTCTTTGTACTGAAAAGTTTCTTTAATAAACCCCTAAAAATGTTAAGTTTTCAACAACAAAAATATTCGTTTCAAAATTTTTAGATGAAATTTGAGGATTGATTATCTCAAAATTATTGAGGACTAAGAGCTATTGGATAAGTTATAATTCATATAAGCAATTATTTACTAAATAAATGCATTAATTTTATTAAAAAAGAATTTTGGAATAAATTCAAAACTATATATCCTTTGTATAATTTGTCTTACAAGCTAAATTTAAACTTGTGTAAGAAAAGGCCTAGAGATTAGATACATAATAATCAATGATGGTGAATTTGAGAATAAAAACAAGAAATTGTTTGACACTGGAAAATTGCATTGTTTGATGAGTTAAGTAAATCAACCCAGACATCCAATAACTTAATTCCAGACATGGCCAAGTTTCTCATTAATAGACTAATTAAGGATTTTACTAATTGATATTTTATTTTTTTCACCACTTTTTGAAACCCCAGTGACCATAACCCTTATATAGATTTAAATCAAGTTAATTGTAGTAATTTTGATTTATACAGGGTGGCCACTCTCCAGGAAAAACGAAATTCCCTGACTTTTCCAGATAAAATTTTAAAAATTCCAGACCATTCTAAAAATTTTACTTTCCAATTGTTTTCTTAAAATATTGTGCCTTTACAACTTATATAAGTAGTTCTGTGGGTTGAAATCCCTTGTTTAATAAAACATCCATGATTTTGAGTAACAAAGGTGCGTAAAGAAATTATGGATGAAAATAACTGTCCATTTTTCAAAGATTAATAACTCAAAAACAAATATCATACCTTTGAATTATTCAGACTTTATTACAGGCTCTATATGATACATTGCTTTCTCTTCACTTGTTATTGAGCAAGGTGCTCCAGACATTAAATCTTTGCCATCCAATGACTTGGGGAAAGCTATGACATCCACTATAGAATCACAGCCACACAAAATTGCTAGTATTCTGTCAACTCCTGAAACATAAATATTTTAAAATAAGCAATTCTTGTTAACCCTTTCGGGGCGGGTGGCGCACATATGTGCTAGCAGCGAGACATTCCTACTGGCTGGCTGGCTCACTGGTGCGCCAACACTTAAAGAGGCCCAGAGGACGGGTGGCACTTGTGTGATACGCGATTAAATCTTCAAATTAATATTTTTAATTCTCGTTACATGCTGCTGTTTGTCGGCTACAGAGAAGTTATTCGAAAGCAAACATCTTGACCTTCAGGCCTATAAATTATTTTGTATTTTTGATAAAAAAATTTCGGAGAAATAGTGAGATTTAGAATATAGCCAAATCGGTTATACATCGTTTCCCACTGTCTTTATGAAGGATTTTTCCAAAAGTGTGTAATAAATTTAAAATTTGATTTTCATATAAAATGCAATGTATTCGGATGTGGTGATTAGGATGTGCCATATAGTTCTCAATATATGGATGAACTACAAAGGTATCATTTGTTTCATTTTTTATGTTAAATGTTTTAATATTTTAATGATTACTTTTTTTTAGTTTAAAAACTGTTTTGAAGTAATTTTTCCTTAAGAAAAATTTCAAATTTATTGTATTTACGTAAATTTGCATTAGAAACCTAATAATCATGGAAGTTTTCAAATAAAAGTCATTTATACGTCGCTTTACATTAGTTCCTTGAAAGACGTATAAACAGTGTTTTACTGTAATTTGATGTTGCATTCTTAGCCATAAATATTTCTTACCCAGAGCTATCCCCCCATGAGGAGGACATCCACTTCCTAAGGCATCTAATAAATGTTGCAGGTTGGTAGAATCTTCCTATGTAAGAAATGCAACTTTTAAACAAATTACTATAGAGTTTAATAACCCTAACAGAATATAAAAAGAATACAGTAGAACTCCAATTATCCTAATCAATTGGGACCGGACCCCATTTGAATAATCAAAATTTTCGGAAAAAAGGGTCTATTTCATTAAACTACTGTATGTTTGTTGAAAATGGGAGAAAAAACTACATGTCCAAGATATTTTTGGTGTTTTTCGCATCAGGGATGAAAATTTGTCATACCACTCCATAAACAATGCTGCAGTCATCTAAGCCTTATAATGGTTTTTATAAAAGAGGGAAAGCTTTTTCACATTTTTAAATGCTCTTCGGCTTTTTTATTTCTCTTGACAGTACGTTTCTTCTAAATTTTTTTTCTGGAATTCTGAAACCAATTTGGATAGTTGGAGTTCTACTGTACTTTCATTATTATGGAATCTAAAATATTGAGTGTGGAATTATTTTCACTAAAGATTTTACCCGCATTTGATAACCATAACAAAGCTTCTTCAATGAAAAAAAAATGATAATACACCTATAAAACGTGAATGATTAAAAAAGTTTCTCTACATATAACTGATACTACAGGGAAGTTATTTATAAAGCTATTAAGTCCTTAGGTCTGGTAAAAAGGCAACTTTGTTACTTCACAATGAAATTTACAGTAAACTTAAGAAAATGGAATAAATGAAACTCAAAATAAGAAGCATAGAGGAGAAATATATAAACAAATATTTTATTTTTTAATGTTGTGTGATGTCGATTATGCATTAAAAATATGAGTAGCATGATATTTTCAAAGCTTTTAATCATAATAGTATTAATAAGATAGTTCAATATATTAATAAATTAATTTAAAAAAACATTACACAAATATACCTTTAACACATCTTCTATTATGAATTTTTGAAGATAGGCATCATGTACACGTATTGAGCCTCCTCCAATTTCTTGACCATTAAGAACTAAATCATAATGAAGACTTTTCACCTAAATGTTAATTTCAAAATGTAAGTTGAATACATCCAACATTTTTAATGGTTATAGCAACTTAAATATTAATTCTCTGAAACTTGTAAGCTTTTTATATCTAACAGAATACGCTTACTGAGGCTGGATCACTGTAAATCAAATCAATATCTTCAGGACAGGGTGCAGTAAATGGATGATGTGCAGATTCTAGAACTCCTACGATACAAAATCAAATTGAACTAAATTCAATACCTTTCAACCAAGCTATATATAGTACTAAAATTTAGTAAACAAATAATATGAATTGTAGAACTACAAAAATTTTTTTACCTTCTTCATTTCTTATGAAGAGTGGAAAGTCAGTGACCCAAAGGAAAGAAAACTGATTCGGTTTGAGGATAGAAAATCCCTCAGATTCAAGATATTCAGCACATCTTACCCTCACTTTACCTAAAAAGGTTCTCTAATGGAAAGAATATTTTATAAATACTAATATTTTTGTAATAAAACTAAAATATTAATAGGGTAAAAGAGGCACTTCAATGCAACTCTTTAAACAACAACCTTTTTTATTTCCCCTAGTATATTAACATATAATCATGGCTGCCACTCTTCCGTTCTGTAGACGGAATTCTGTCTTTTTAAACAATCTGTGAACTGAATTCCGTCCCGCGTACATTGAAACCCAAAGTAAGACAACAATCCTTGATTTTTTTCATTTTACTGACATTATTAAAAGGATGATATACGTCACAGATTTTTAAAATCCTTTACTGTAAAGTAAGTGGAGAATATTTCAAATAGAATTCTTACTGTTTTTAAAGATTTTCCAGCAGCTATAAGTATTAAATCTTCAGGAGAACTATTTAGTTTTTCATTTATCTGTTTTTTAATGCCTTCATCAACATGCTTGGCAATAGAAGATACCCAAGAGTAGTCTTCTTTTACTGCAATTGGAACAAATGCCTAAAAAATAATTAAATTTGATCAAAAGAAAACAATTTTCAAAGATAATTACAAATTCAAATTTTACTTAAAATGTAATACCCCTCTTGATAGATTTGAGATTTTAAACATAAAAAATAATAAAGAAATTGGATAATATTTTTAGAAAAGTTTTGAAGCTATGGCATAAATATTGATAGTTTGTTTATTCATCAGTGTTTTCTCTTAATCACAAAAACATATCGTTGTCATAAAAAGACCCATTCCTAAAAACTAATGAATACATACCACTGTTTGATGTTCAGCAAACTTCTTTAGGTCTTTTAGAAAGGTATTTTTTATTCGTTTCTATTGTGGGTATAAAACAAAATCTAAGTTATTTCCTCAAATCTTGATTATTGCACAGCAAAATCTATTCAGTTTATGAAATAACATTTAAATGATTATTTATATTTTCATAGACAATAAATGTTAATAAGTTGCATTAAATTAACTAAACTAAATTTGCTGCAAGAATGAGAGTATTCTCTAAAATTTTCTAAGTAACCTGCTTTTAACTTGGAAAACTCTTTGTATATTTAAAAATAGGCATAGGAAGGTAATGTTTTATAGCCTCCTTTTATCCTCTGCTTTGCATTCTTCCCAGTTTCCCTTTGTGAGCAAGATCCATGACTTTCCTTTTACATAGTAAAACTGCATCGTTGCTATAGTAATGAGGTAAAAACATGCCCTTGATATGCTTATTCTATGTACAGAGTATACCAAATGTTAATTTCATGCAATCACTGTACAATTAGTGGAGTTAAAGGTAACTTTAAGGAACTTTTTAGAGAAATTAATACTTACAGAACCTTTAGGAACCACGATTGATGATATCACATAATCAGCATCTACTTTTGTTTGAGCAGCTATTTGCAGACCAGATTCTTTTAAATCTTCGGATAAATCTTGAAGCTGAAATAAATAGTTTAAAAAAATTATTTATAGTTTGATTTAACACATAAGAAGGGAAGGAAAAATAATGGGAAACATAAAAGCTACTGTAACTGCTTACTTTCATTTCATAACGAAGATCTGGTTTATCAGTTCCATAATGGTAAATAGCATCCTCATATTTCATACAAGGGAAAGGCACTTTAATTGGATCTTTATTAGAAGGCCAACTAAATTCTAAAAGTTGTTCCACTAACTCTTGAATACCCTTTGAACTGGTAAAAGATGCTTCGATATCTACCTAAATTTAACAAGAACATTAACCAATTGCGTGAAGTTGATATTTTTAATTCCACAAAATATCTAAGTTGAATACCTTAATATTTAAGAAATTCTAAAGTAAACACCAAAATACAAAAAGAATGAAAATAAGTATATATTACTTGGGTAAATTCTGGCTGTCTGTCAGATTTTGTACCTTCATTTCGATAGCAACGGGCAATTTGAAAATACCTATCTAAACCTCCAACCATCAACAGCTGTTTGAACTGGAAGAATAATATAATTAGCAGTAGAGCTTATTGTGATTCACATAACATTGTTTAAATATTAGTACTAAATAAATATAATAATTCTATAGCATCCTTTTTTGCAAACTTGAAGGGATTTTTTCTTATCATTTAGTAAAACTGAAAAATTACAAAATAACTTGTGAAAGGTATACCTGTTGAGGACTTTGGACTAAAGAATAAAACTTTCCAGGAAATTTAGTTGGAACTATGAATTCTTTAGCTCCCTGCAATCAAATTAATATGTATATAATCAATTAGTATTGAGGTAAATAAATTAAAATCAGCTAAAGTAAAATCTTGGCAGTAACAAACTTTTAAGGAGTCTTGATTGAACTCAATTTAATCAATGTTATTTCAAATCCTTAGCACAGACTTCCAAAGGAGAAGAAAGTCAGTTGATAGATAGTTAGCAAAAATTTCTATCCTCAGGTATTTAATTGAAACATCAAAATACGTAAAAAATCATAATATGAGATTATAACTTTTTTAAATGAGGACAGTGTAAGATCCATTGAATATCACTAAAATACTAGATACCAAAAATTCAACAATGTCAATCATTGAAAAAAAATTTGCACCTAAAGACAGTTTGCCCATAACATGGCTTGGCTGCAAAATATTTATACTTAAAAGATTTAAAATACTTACTCCTGGTGTTCTCTTAAAAAGAGTAGGTGTTTCTATATCAATAAACCCTGTTAAATAAAACTTTGTCAAACTATGAAAAAAAGTTGAAGGCTTGCAAAATGTAATAAGGTACAAAAGAATAGTAACCATGTTTGTTATGTAAAAATTCTCTCATTTTCATCAACAATTTAGACCTTGTCTTTAAATTTTCTTGAAGTTTGTTATCTCTTAAGCTCAAATACCTGTACTTGTACTTTGTTCTGTCAGTAATCTATAAAAAAATATTAATTAGAAAATAGCTTTAAAAAACCCAAAGTATATTATAAGAGTGCTTGGAAACAATAGTAGGGTCAAGAGATTTTTTATATGAACAGTTGAGAAGCCAAGGCAATGGGTGATAATAGAGAAAAATTTTCATACATCAGGTAGGCATGATTAGTTCCTAAATTAAACCTTCTCATGCAAAGTTTTGTAATTTACAAAAATTTATAACTTTGCCAACACATTACAAAACATTTTTCTTCACTGTCCATTCTACCTTTTGGCTCCTCACTCAAACATAAATAAAAGAAGTAGGATTCGCTTATGAAATAGAATTAAATAAAAGTTATGCATAATTGTTTAATTTAATCCTTAACCAGTTGCAACAAATTTATAACTAATAGGTACCTGGAAATAGTGCCCGAACATGGTTCGGGGGAAGGTTACAACTTTTTCCAGGTCCGAGTAGGTTAAGTAGAAGGAAAGGTTTATGGGCGAAGCAGAACTAAAATAGTGGTTTCAATGGTGTGAACTCACCAGTGTAAATAGTTAAGGGTAAACTAGGGTTCACAATTACCAATACTCACAATTTAAGGTATACAATCATGATAAATTACCTTTTCATAATCCTTGGAAGAAATCGGTAGTTTTGGAATGCTTGAATTCAGTAGTTTGACATCAAAAGCTTCTACTTCAATTTCTCCAGTAGGTAACCTCTGAAATTCAATTACAAATAATGAAGTACATACACAAGCAACAAGACTCCAGAAAAAAAGTTATCATATAATGTCACCTTCTATTTTATTGTTAAACACTTGGTAGCACATTTATAGTTATTTTATGCCTGGTTAACAAGGTTTTAAAAAAAAATTCCAATATGATTTGTTTATTTTTCTAGTCACAGGATGAGGAGTGCCATTTACGGTCTAATTCAGTGCTATCTGACCAGGAGTTAACCAGCAGTCAAAGAGTTAGTGAATAGAACAGCTTGTTTCCCTTCTTTGACTGCTGGATCAGGGAGCAGTGAATGAGGCTGTTGATTGTTTAGGAAGTAATGAACATCAGTAAAAGATAAATCCTTCATCAACTGTAAAGATATGAGGGGCTGAAAACATAGGAAAGTTTATCTTTCTAGGAAAAAAACCTGGATTGTCAGTCAAGTAAGCCAGTGCATTCATTGGTGTTTAACAAAGGATAATTCAAATATTTAATTTCATAATATTTACAAGTTGTTAGAATTAAAAGGTGTCCTGATGTGAGAGGGAGAAAACCACTCCTCCCTGGCTTTCCTTCATGGCTAATGAATGAAAAGAAAAGAGTAATTTTTGATTTACCTTATTAACATCTTTTGGAGGCCGCTTCTGAACCAAACCTTTCACTTGTACGACAGATTCAAGAGGAAGGGATAAAAGGAATTTCTTTGATAAGTGATCCTAAAAGATAATTCATTAGAAGTCATACACAAAATTTCTAAACCTCAACAATTTACCCACTCACTGCATATTTAACTTAACATGTAACTAACTTTTTAAAATTAATTTATAATTTTAGTAACAGAGTTGAATGCTTTTGCATCAATGATAACTAAAGTCGTTGTGATCAATTTACTACAGCGGGCTATGTTTTTCCCAAATGCTTTACTTTTGAATAATTTTGCCTATTTTATAAAACCATTTCACTTTAATCAAACACACTCAATGGCTGTTATTAAGCTACATACTAGCAATATACGTAATTATTTACCATAAAAACTATTTTGAAGCATCTAGAAGCATTCTGGGAAATTTTCGTATATTCGATGTTTTTTAGTAAACACCTGAAACTTTGAGCAATAAGCGCAGACTGAAGATATTTTCCTATCAATCTAAAATTTTTGTGGGCTATAAGGACCCCCCAACCACAAACTTTGAGCACTAGCCGTTGACTGATTTTGAAAAACAAGGTTTTTTCGCTCTACCCTATTGTCCAGTGGTCGCATGCATTTAGTTTTAAAATCAGTTAGATTTAGTGTTAGTGCTATTTTCTGTTTACTTACTTCATCCTTAAAAATTATTTGTGTAATGCCATATGTATCCCTGACAATGACAAATTTATCACACCGCTGGTAGCAAGTCCATCCACAAATTGTAACTTCTTGTCCCACATGATTAGCAGTCAGTTCCCCACAAGAGTGAGTCCTGCAGGTAAAGCTACTGGTACCTGAAGTAAAAAAATTTAAAAAAATTCCTATACCAACCATAAAAACTGTTAAAAAATAGGGCACAGGTTTGATCTATCACAGTCTACCAGCCGCCATGTTAACCCACAGCTCAAATGATGACACACAACTATATAGATCCAACTATTAATATCATTTTTATTGGATCCTAAGATAATATATATAGTAAATAATTATTTTAGGATCTAATAATGATGATATTAATAGTTAAATCTCTATGGTTTTCAGTCATCATTTGAGCTGTGGTAAACATGGCGGTTGGTACTCTTATTGAAGCTGCGCCTAGGGGTTCGTACAGAAGTTTAAAGAGTAAAATTAAGTACTTTTTAAGGACATTTTGAAAAATCTTAAGGACCTTCTTAAATGTAATTTATACTTAAACTGTAAATAAAATGCTCCTCTCAACGACTTTTCAAGAATACTTTAATATATTTCCCTCCTTCATAGATAGGAATAAGATAGCTTAGTTTGTATTTTCTCTTTTACTTTTTTAATTTGCCAGCTATATATTATTATTCAAATTTTGTTGACAACTATGAAAGAACTCTACCTCCAAAAACACTGTTAGAAAAAGTACACTAATATTTTTGATAAAATCCCTTTAAAAAATTGACAGGAAGAAAAAAAACGGCTTTCTTCTGAAATTAAAGAATCTAATATGGGTAAATTAAGGACTTCTTTAAGGGCCCTTTTGTAAGGACTAAGGCAATCTAAGGATATTTTAAGAACTGTGCGCACCCTGTGTGGAAAAATAGTACTCTCAATTTAATAGTAGCTCAGGAGTAGATAAACACACCTGTAGTAATTGTTGGTGGAAATCAAAACTTGATTGAAAAATAGCACATTCTAGAAAACCACTATCTTCCACCAACTATATAAGTTCAGTTTTACATAAGTTTTAGTTCCAATTTAAGCAAGATATCTAACATTAATACAAAGAAAACTGATTCATAGTGTTCGGAAACTACTAGTCAAAAAGTAGTTTACTACCAACTAGTCTGAGGGCAAAAGTAGTTGTAACTACTTTTTCTTGGAAGTAGTTGTAACTAGTAGTTGATTATTTCCCAAAGTAGTTAAATACTAGTTAACTAGTCTATTTAATTTCATAAGATATTTTTCCCCAAATTTTCGATTACTTTTTCTTACCTATAGCAAAAATATCATGGCTAAAGATTTTGATAGGTATAGGTATACAGGTTTTTGGTGTCTTAAAGTTTTCTAAGTTGTATTTATTAGTCAGTACAGTGTCGTATATAAGGGAAGGGCGGTTAAGGGTTCTAAACCCCTTAGCCTGAACAACAATATTTTAAGCACAAAATTAACTTTAAGTATTGCCTAACTAATTTTTAATGCAGGAAAAACATCTAGAATCCTTGTAAACCTAGCCTAAAATCGCTTTTCAAAGTGCTGGAATTTCCAGGAGAGAAAACCCTGAACTCCCTATTTTCTAGAGAGGATTTCACTTTGTCATCTGATACGTACGTGCAATCCAAACTCTAGGTCTGAACTAGCAAAATGAAGCTCTTTTAAAACTGTTAATTTCGGCGCTCTTAATGCTTTCCTGTTAAATTTATGCCAAACTGTAAAGTTTACTCAAAATGTTCGCATCTATCCGTTCATATTTATCCTTTTCTTCCGGTCCTACCCACCCGATATTGCTTTAAGAAAAAAACTGCACGTGTTAATTGGAAAATTTTTACTCTCCTCCTTCTATGCTATGATGATGCATTGATTTACTTAAACAGAGCACAAGATAAAAAAATAAAAAGGAAACTACAACTTAAAGGGTTGCATTATTTATATGTCAATTGCTGGGATGAAATATATTTCAAGGTTGCTAAATATGAAAATGTATCACGAAAATTGGCATTGTTAGTAGATGTAACATATTTTTTAAAATTTTGATCTTTCAATATTTTTTGAAGTAGTTGAACTTTTTGAAAGTAGTTGGAACTAGAAGTTGGTGAAAAAAGTAGTTAAACTACTAGTTAACTAGTAGTTGCAACTAGTAGTTAACTACTTTTCAACTACTTTTAGTTAACTAGTGCCGAACATTACCGATTCATCATAGTTATTAAAGTTACATAATTTTACACAAAATGACAAAAGAATATGATAAATAGTTCGAGAACTTACACGAACAAAATCTCTTAAATCCAGGTAAAAACTGTATTGTTTGAAAACTTTTTTGGATAAGCTTTGCCAGCATGCTGCTCTTTTTAGAGAAGGAGGAAATAAAATTTAAAAGTCAATGATTAATGTTTTAAATAAAAGGCGAAGACAATGGATTCTATGTGTAAATATGCAGTGTATATTTCAAAGAAATAAATAAGTAAAAAGTTTGCTACATTAAAAATTTATTTAACTTTAATCACAATTTTAACGCCGAAACCCCAGCATTTCTAAACTTTCCAAACAAACATGCTTTTGTTTATTATGGTTTCTCTCTCGACACGGTCAAAGTTATTTTTCTTAAATAATCTCTTGAACATCTAAATTCAAAATTCGTTAAAAATAAATCAATTAGAATGCAGTAACAAAACTTTATGATTTATTTCCTCATGATTTTGATCGTATTGTTTTATTTTATTTTGATATCAAACAGAAACTGAAGGATCAGTAACCGGAAATGGAAATAAACAATACTAGTTGTAGCTGGTTGCTGCTTCTGTTTGTTTACTTTTCGTGTCAATGGTCGTCGTTTCTCGTTTACGTTTCCTGCATCTGTCACCCGGATTGTAATGATTTTGTAATTGTCTATTTATCATTCCGTTCATGTGAAAACGCTTGTCGGTGTGTGAAGGGGTTTGGCCGATATATTCTCAGTGTTCCTCGTAAAATTCAATTCTGTTCTTAAAATGTTTAAAAAGAAAACAACTCTTCCTGCCAGACCTGCAATGCTAATCAAGGAGGAAATCATAGAAGATTTGAGTAATGCCCCTTCAGATGATGTGGTTTTCGAATCTGGTAAATTTTAAGACTTTTAAAAAGTTCAATAATATTTTCTTCAAAGATTTTTGGTTCCATTTCCAACACCTTGTTCTTTTCTTCGCTTTCATTCGATTCCGTCCAATGAAATCAAAATGATTTCATTAGAAAATGATCAATTTAACTAAAATTTAAATCTATTTTTAAATTTCATCCTTTTAATGTAACAAAATCATCTTTATTTATAATAACATTTGTATCAGAATGAAGAAAAAGTATAAGAACGAAAAAGAAATAGAAGAATTGCTCTTCGTTGCTCTTCACAACTTTGAATTTAATTCAAAAACTCCGTTTTATTATAAAAAATAAGAATTTAAGAAAAGAAAATAAGAATACAAAAACGGAACATGCGTTCTTGTTTTGATTAATAATGTTTTGGAATGATAACCTGCAGTTCTAGTATGTTTTTTCCCTTTCCCAGCCTTAGAACAGCAAAAAAAAATTTTTTAAATTAAAAAACTGGTTGCTGGGAGGGGTTTTAATGGTTGCTAATTGGGGTATTTTAACATAAGGATAATAGGGGAAAAAATCGGTGCCTTCAAACTTTGATCGTTAAAAGGGATGGTTGCTATATAGGGGTGATTGCTCACAGAGGTTTTACTGTACTGGGCGAAGAAAATTCGGCAACCCGGAGGAACTCCCCCAACCTTCCAGTTTATGGGGTCAGAGGGAGGGCCCGGGAGAGTGGGGTGTCCCAACCAGGCAAGAGCCATCAGCTCTACATCCAAGGAAGCATCACTGAAGGATTTAAAAAAAAACTTTCAGATGAATCAAACAAAAGGGACCCGGCCCAACCTGGCCATCCTCTCCTGCAATGCCGGTCTGCGGAAATGGTAGCTTGTTGTGAGTGGGCAGTCAAATGCAAATGATCTGCTTCCCTCACAAGTACAGGTACTACTGCAGTTCATCCGCCTAAAGCGGTACAGATAGGAGTGGAATAGGCAATGACCCGATATGAACCAGGCCATCTCCTTCACCAGGAAAGTCGGCCTTCGGGAAGGTCTTTTAAAGCTTCACTTATAAAATATATTTTTCTTGAGGCCTTAAAAAACAATATACAGGGTGTATCTGAAATGGTGCAACAAACTTTCAGGGATGATAGTACTCATCAAGACGAACAAGAATCGGCATAGAAAGGGGGGTCCCAGACCAAATCCCAGGGAGTTAAAAATGGAGCGACACCCCACAAAAATCATTGAAAAATTCAATTTGTAGAAGAACTACTATTGGTAAAAACTTAATTATGGTCTCAAAAATTGTAATTTAATATGATCTTTAAAAGTACCTCAAAAGTCTTCACTTTAAAATTTGTTTTATTATGAAAAAAGTTAAAAAACACAAAAAATGTGAAAACTCAGCCAAAACCTGATTTTGTATTTCGAAATCCTTTCTTTCGATTTGATAATCTAAAAGATCATAGTTGAAAACCCTCAAGTCCAAAGTTTCACGTAAATACAATCAATATTAAACGCTTGAGATCCTGTTAAAGTTTGTTTTTTGCGTGCGCTAACAGTTGTTCTGGAAACAGCTCTAAAAAACTGCTTGCACACCCAAAAAAACAAACTTTAAAAGGATCTCAAGCGTTTATTATTGATTGCATTTACGTGAAACTTTGGACTTAAGGGTTTTCAACTATGATCTTTCAGATTATCAAATCAAAAGAAAGGATTTCGAAATACAAAATAAGGTTTTGGCAGAGTTTTCACATTTTTTGTGTTTTTAACTTTTTTCATAATAAAACAAATTTTAAAGTGAAGGCTTTTGAGGTTATTTTAAAGATCATATTAAACCACAATTTTTGAGACCATAATTAAGTTTTTACCAATAGTAGTTCTTCTACAAATTGAATTTTTCAATGATTTTTTGGGGTGTCGCTCCATTTTTAACTCCCTGGGATTTGGTCTGGGACCCCCTTTCTATACCGATTCTTGTTCGTCTTGATGAGTACTATCATCCCTGAAAGTTTGTTGCACCATTTCAGATACACCCTGTATATATTGATTTAAGTCAAATTAGGTTAAATCTAAAATATATAGAGGCAGAACAGATTTGCTGCGTGTCCTCCATGGAAAAAAAGGGCGATAGTTGCCAAGAATTGCAGGATAGTCAAATTGCTACCTTGTTTTTATTTGGAAGACTGTTCGTGCCAGGGTTGCTGATTTTTTTGATTTTTTTAAAAAAATCAAAAAAATCGGATTTATTTGATTTAAATCGGACTTTTTTGATTTAAATCAGATTTTTTTGATTTAAATGAATTACTAGTTCTGAACTTCATGTAACTGGTTAATAATATTCTGATATTGTAATTTCAATGTAATTTAATACTTTAGCATTACTTAATTACCCAATTTTAGTCTATTTTATACATTAATTGAATTAATTAAGAGAAGCAGTTCACTGGTATCTCACCGATGAGAAGCCCATTCGAAAAGGGTGAATTGTACTCAATAACTAAAATTTTTATCCTTCTTTCTTTAACTATTTTTGCCAAATTTTGATATTAATAGGTTTGAAAATAAATTGTGACAATGATTACTAAAAACATCATGCCTCATTTTTGTGTAAAAATTATAATCAACCTTTAAATTATATTGATTCAGGTAAACTAATTTTACTCAAAGAATTGTGTTTATTTCTTTAAAATAATAATTAATTAGTGATAAAAATGAAAATTCAGTAATTTATAACTGATAGCCATGCACACAGATAATAAAGCCCTATTATTTTTAGTTTTATATATGAAAAAATTAGTTGGGAAAACATGACTAAAATTAAAAAAAGAGCTTTCAATAAAAATCATCCACATACTTGTATTTTAAGATTTGATACCAGGTAAAAAAATAAGATTTTAATTCTTGTTTAGTTTATCACAATTATTAATTCCAAACTCTGCTCTTTACCCCTTTTTGTCATAAACATTTTTGTTATTGGTGGCAAAAATTTGATCTTGAAATTGGAGGCAATTTTATGTAGAATAGCTTTAACCTATCTCTCCCAGTTACATATCTAGCAGATAATTTTTTTACTTAAATTGTGGCAGTTTGACATTTTTGATTTAAATCAATGATTTTTTTTTAAAAATCAAGTGATTTAAATCATGATTTAAATCGTGATTTAAATCAAGTTGATTTAAATCCAGCAACCCTGGTTCGTGCAACCCTATATATGTGCCTTTCAGATACATGACTTGGCAATACTCAGCCAAATTCAAAAGAAAGACAAGCTATAAAGTACCAAGTTGGCAGATGCCATGGCAGACCTACATCAATATGCAATATGAGACTTCTCCAAAATGCATTTATTTTTCTTTAAAATTTGAAGTTTTAAATTATTTTCTTAACATTTATTTCGTGACAAAAAATTTAGCAGTCATGTATTATAGTTTTGTAAAGTACCAAAGCTTCCATATTTAACTGATATTTTGTATTTCAGATGCAGATGAAATGAAATATTCCGTGGAAAACTCGGACTCTGCTCTGAACAATGATTCTAAGCTAATTACTCCAGATAAATCTTATTTAATGGTAAGTTTAATTTTTTTAAAAATAATATATTATATTCGTGTATTGTAATGCATATCCATTCCAGATATACCTTTTAACAGTATAGAATCATTTTAAATTTTAGATGAAAATGATAGTGTTGCGATCTTGAAATATTTGTTTATGCTGTCTTAAAGATTTATTTCTAGTAAGGGGCCATTCAAATATTAAGTAAGCTCCTAAGGGGGGAGGGAGATGGCTCTTTGCTTATCTTTCCTGACAAGGGGGGTAATACAAATACAAATATTGACGACCAACAAAAGGCGTGAAGCCCAACTAGGTTGGTCCATTCAACTCAAACTACCGAATTCCCAGTATTTGGAATACCCCATTTACTTGGAACTTCGTTATTGACAACTTTTCTTTGATTAAATTCTAGAAAATGCAAATTCTACCAAAAATGTATTAAAAAGCTGCATTAAACCTATTAAAGATGTATGGGAGGGACTGAGGAATAATTGTTGGACCCTCCCGAAATAACTTTCTCTATAAATCGAATCTATATATCGAAATAACTTTCTCTTTGATTAAATTCTAGAAAATGCAAATTCTACCAAAAATGTATTAAAAAGCTGCATTAAACCTATTAAAGATGTATGGGAGGGACTGAGGAATAATTGTTGGACCCTCCCGAAATAACTTTCTCTATACACCGCTGACTTTACGGCTCACCACTAGACTTGTGCCTTCGATTGGGGCCCTTGAGTACTTGTAAGTTGGTTAAGTTGGAAACTCCTATTCTAAACTATCGACCCTCAAAGACGGATTTCTTTTTCCAAGGGTTTAAAGATAATTGATTAAAAAAATAAAAAGTGGCACACTTGACACCTGAAAATCATAAACCGTAATATAAATGGCACACTAATTGAAAAAGGTTCGCATCCCTGCCCTATGCTGAACCCTTTCAATTAAATCTATGTCCTACTTCAAATATGGAGAAATGAACCGAATACTCAAGATGAGGCCTCACCAAACCTCTGTACAGAGGCAAGATTATGTTCCATGTCCTTGAAGGGATAGTTTTTCTAATATATCCCAATATCATATTAGCCTTTTTACTAGCAGAAGAGCATTGATGTACCATTTTAAAATCCTCATTTACTATACCTGATATACTTATATTACCCCAGGTTATAGTAAATGAGGCATACTGTAGCCTACGATTCGCATTGGCATTCCAAGGGTTGGGGAGGTATTATATAGAGCAGCGGTTCTTAAACTTTTGATCGCCCCCCCCAAGATTTTAAACACCTAGAGCAGTAGCCAAACTTGTTTCAAGGGGTATTGACTCAACGTTATCCCTAAGGAACCCTCGGATTTTCAATACAACACTACTTCAAGTAATAAAGGGGGGTCTTGGGATCTCCCCCCAGAAAATTTTTGAAAATTTGCCTCAAAATGTAGTGTTTTAGTTCATTTTGAGACATTTTTGGTTAAACCCAAAGAGAACAGCTCCTTGTATACCAAAGAGTTTTCAAGAAAAAAATTGTACATAGTACTAGTTAAAATTTATAGGGGGCAGGGGGTCCTCCCCCAGAAAATTTTGTGAAATTTGTCCCTCTAGTTTTTTATCTCATTTCCAAAATATTTGGGAAACACTCAAATGTAACTTGAGTGTACCCCAAGGTTATGGACTGAGAGCTGGATGCAAATTTTGGGAATGATAAGGTGCACGAGATATTTCACCTGGAACAGATTCGATTGATGATGGGAAAACTTATGTCACCAACGCCAGAAGGCAGAGTGGAAGCTTTTAGTGTGAAAGGGGGGGAACATGCAAACAGCGCGTGGTCCCATGCGACAGATTTTGAAGAAATCGGTTGAAATTTTGCACAGTTTAAGGAGAGTGTAAATAAAAGATAATGTAGCATTCTCAAAAGTATAAGTTGTGTTGTAAGGGTTGTAGAAAATAAACGAATTTTCGAATGTTTATATGAATGTTCTGTACGGCCGACGAGGTGCAAGGCTGGACATAGGCTTAATGTATTGAAGAATGTGAGTAAAAGTTAGGGTAACACTCCCAGAAGACTAAGTGGAAGACAAAGGGTGACCAGAAGTCACCAAAGGTGCAGAAAAATCTTAAAACCTGACTCATTCGGAAACTTCTGGCTGTTTGCATATGTATAGCTTTCATATAGAACAAACCATATGCAAACAGCCAGAAGTCTAAGTGGAAGCGTTCGGGAGATATTCAGGCGCGAAGTACAAAACCGAATAAAAGAGCGCGGTCCCTTGTGACAGAAATTTTGAGGAAATCGGTTGAAAATTTGCACAGTTTAAGGAGAGTGTGAATAAAAGATAATGTAGCATTCTCAAAAGTATAAGTTGTGTTTTAAGGGTTGTAGGAAACTAACGAATTTTCCAATGTTTATATGTAACAAATGACTTATAACATATAACTTTTCTCTTGCAACAATGACTAATAATACGCTAAAAACAACGCTAACAATGACTTTATATTTATTAGCGTATTATTAGTCATTGTTGCAAGAGAAAAGCTGTCAAACGACATGGTTCTCTACCACTTTACAACCGATTTCCCACGATCACTTTCAATTAGCATCGTAAAATTTTTACTTGGTCACTACTATGCATAAAAGATAAAATTTAAATTTTTAGAAATTTAAAAAATACATAACTTTCATATAAACATTAGAAAATTCATTTAGTTTCCTACAACCCTTAAAACACAACTTATACTTTTGAGAATGCTACATTATCTTTTATTCACACACTCCTTAAACTGCGCAAATTTTCAACCGATTTCCTCAAAATTTCTGTCGCAAGGGACCTCGCGCTTTTATTCGGTTTTGTGTTTCGCATCTGAATATCTCCCGAACGCTTCCACTTAGACTTCTGGCTGTTTGCATATAGTTTGTTCTATATGTCAGCTATAGACATGCAAACAGTCAGAAGTTTCCGAATGATTTGGGTTTTAAAATTTTTCTGCACCTTTGGTGACTTCTGGCCACCCTTTGTCTTCCACTTAGTCTTCTGGGAGTGTTACCCTAACTTTTACTCACATTCTTCAATACATTAAGCCTATGTCCAGCCTTGCACCTCGTCGGCCGTACAGAACATTCATATAAACATTCGAAAATTCGTTTATTTTCTACAACCCTTAAAACACAACTTATACTTTTGAGAATGCTACATTATCTTTTATTTACACTCTCCTTAAACTGTGCAGAATTTCAACCGATTTCCTCAAAATCTCTGTCGCATGGGACCGCGCGCTGTTTGCATGTTCGACCCCCCCTTTCACACTAAAAGCTTCCACTCCCCCTTCTGGCGTTGGTGACATAAGTTTTCCCATCATCAATCGAATCTGTTCCAGGTGAAATATCTCGTGCACCTTATCATTCCCAAAATTTGCATCCAGCTCTTAGACCATTACTCACGGACTCCCTAGGAAGGTGCTGCCGGAATGGGACGATTCGGCGCTGGCCGTTTTGGCGCGAGACAAAATTTTTTTTCTTCTAATTTTTAGAAGGATTATGAAAGAGTTCTCTTTACTTTAATTTTATTTTTGGCGCCGAATCAGCCCGCGCCCAAACGGCTGCGCCGAATAGTAGTAGACCGAGGTGCTGCGGACCACAGTTTAAGAACCGCTGATAAAGAGGGAAAGCCAAACTGGAGGCCTCGTCTTCGATTTGATTGGCATTCAAAACAAATGTGTCTTTTCTCCTGCAAGGCAGTTAGTGTAACCCCTTACGAGCCAGGCCATTCTCCTCCTAGTGTTGGGGAGGTATTATGCAGAGGGAAAGCCAAACTGGAGGTCTAGTCACAGGACATGCGAAAAATCCGCCGAACGGATCGTGACGTCAGCAGCATAGAGTTCTGTTTTGTACCCTATACTCTCGCATCCTCACGAAAAAGGCTAGTCTCGGGCACAAGGTAGCCTATGATTCGCATTGGCATTCGAAGCAAACATGCATGCCTAAGCTATTAAATTCCTCCTACTTTTGATACAAAGATAACCAATGAAAAATTTCTTTTTTCTCAATATTAATTTTTTGGAATCGGTTTAAATTCGATTTTTCGGCGCTTGTTCCGTTTCACATTAGACTTGGCTGCTTGATTTTCTTCTTACATTTTCATTATTTTGTTAAATATTTAATAAATTACTTTTCTTAAATTGTTAAATACTAGCTTATTTTGTTTTCTTTTAATCTTTAAAATTATAATGGAACAGCCAAAGCCTAAGAGAACACAAAATGCTTCGGAAAGGCAAAAGGAAACCATGATTAATTTTATGATGAGAAATGAAGACTTGAGGTCAGGAAAACTGACAGCAAGCTTCACAAGGCAAGATCGGAAGAGGAAGTATAAGGAGATGGCTAAACTCCTCAATGACATTCCTAACGGGGCCAAGAAATCTATTTCACAGTGGATAAAAGTAAGTTGTTTTAATTAAGTTGATAAGAATATGTTTATGTAGTTGTGTTCAAATTCTTAATTCTGAATGAACTTGATACAATAAGGAAGTTGCATGTGTCAGATTTTCATAAACATTCAAGTGTTCTGTATGTTTTTTTGCATGGTAAAATAAAATATCTAGTCAATTTTTCAAAAAATATACAGGTAATTAAATATTTTAATTTAAAAGTCGAGAAAAAACACGCGACTGAAAACGTTTATGGTTTAAAACATTACGATGATGTCAACAATCATACCATCAACTCCGTTGCTTTCCAACAATAGTCACCGTATGATGACGTCGCATCCCAAACTGTTTGCGTTTTCGCGCGCTTTGAAAAAGGGGATTTTCCTTAATTTCTTTGCAATCAAAAAATTTCTCGATCGGCCTCAAATTTTGGGTAGTTGCTTTTTTTGCATGAAGAATCAATTAAGAAATTTTTTAAAAAATCATGCAACTTCCTTATTGCTAACATATAAGGCCCAAGGAGTGTAATATTTTTCAAACATAATTTTGTCAGGATATTTTCTCTGTTAAAAATAGGTTTTTTGCTGATCTTATTCTAATTGTTACTGAAATCAAATTAATGACCCTTTTTTATGTAGGAAATTTTTATCATTGACTTTTTTTTTATTTCAATTGGTTCTTAAATTTTTCTAATGAACTCAACTAGTCTTACATAGTTGGTTCTTACATTAACGTTACTCATTTTTTTAAATTTGTGTTTTATAATTCAATACTCAATTTTTAGTGTTGGAATGACCAAAAGGCTCATTCCCGGAGCAAGGGAGCTGCCTTCACTAAGGAGCTCCATGCAACTGAAGGGGATAAAAACCCCATTGAACTTACATCCACGGATGAGACTATACTGGGCATAGAGGGAATTGCCTCAGCCTTAGGGAATCCTGATATTGACGAGGGTGGTTTCAGTGCGGTAAGTCAGCCGATCATTTATATTAAGTAATCATTCAAGCTCCACTGTTTGATTAAATTACTTTAAAAATAGCTCAGATGCTTCTATAAATTTTCTAACTCCTTCACATTTAAACTTATCACATATTGGGTGTAGAAATAACTTTTATTTAGTTATATTAGAAAATGTACAAGATTAATATTTTTTTAAAATCAAAGCTTTAGTTTTCTAATGAACTCAACTAGTCTTACATAATTGGTTCTTTCATTAAAGTTCCTTTTTTTATTATTTGTGTTTTATAATTCCAATACTCAATTTTTAGTGTTGGAATGACCAAAATGGTCAGGCCCAGAGCAAGGGAGCTGCCTTTAATAAGGATCTCCATGCAACTGAAGGGGGCAAAAACCCCATTGAACTTACATCCACGGATGAGACTATACTGGGCATAGAGGGAATTGGCTCAGCCTTAGGGAATCCTGATATTGACGAGGGTGGTTTCAGTGCGGTAAGTCAGACGATCATTTATGTTAATTAGTCATTGAAAATCCACTGTTTGATTAAATTACCTTAAAAAATAGCCCACATTGCTTATAAAAATTTTCTAGATCCTTCACGTTTAAACTTATCACATATTGGGTGTAGAAATAACTTTTATTTAGTTATATTAGACAAATTTACAAGATTAATATTTTTTTACAAGTATAGATCAATTGTACAATCAACCTAGACTTGATGGCAAAAATTATACCTACATTTTTAAAGTATAGAAAAGAAAGAAAGCAGAAAATGTCATTTTTCTTGTAGCATTTTATAAAGAGTGGAATAATAAACACAATGCCATAAGGCTTTTGTTCAGGGGTCCCACAGTCCTTAAAAGTCTGAATTTTTTAAGGCTAAATTTAGGTACTTGAAAGTCCTTGAAAAACATTCTAGGTCCTGGAAAAATGACTTGGTTCCTTGAATTTTCTCTCAGCCACTAATCCAATTTCATTTTAACAGATCCTTCTTTGCTTTTTCTAGAAATTTTCTTCTAAACTTCACTCTTTTGAACGTAACCCGTGCCCAGTTTTACACACTGATAGTGAAGTCGACTTCTCTGGTTCCGATCGTATGCGATTAGGGTTACTATCTTTCAGAAGTATTTTTTGTAATTTCCATCAGTATTTTCGACTCAAATATTTATTTATTTTTTAAGAGAGAATGTTCAATGATTCCTCAACATTAAAGCAATATGTTTCTTACTATAGTCTAATTTTTATCATTTTGAGATGAATTATTGTTATTTTACTTTTTGAGATGAGTATATTGTTCCAATTATTTTTTCTGGCTAGATTTCTTATAAAGTTACATGAAACGTTATAGTAAGATATTATTAAAGTGTATTATATTTAGTAATAATATTTATTTTTGAATGTCAGAGGTTTTACATTATTACTCACAAATATCACTTAGGAAAGTTTAAATTTTTCCCCCTTTTGACAAACTTATCGATGGTTCTTGAAAAAATATTTAAGGTCCTGGAAAAGTCCTTGAATTTTTTTTTCTTTCTGTACTGTGGGAACCCTGATGTTGCATTGAATATAATTACTAGGCCTTGACCTAATCACATCTCTTAAAATCAAAAACTCAGTCAGTGTTTTATAAATATGGTAACTTAATACTAAAGATATAAGATAAGTAAGACAATAAGGTGTGTCAAATTTTCAGCAATCTCCATCAGCTACTAGTTTGTCGGAGGAGGAAAGGGAGTTCCAAGCTACATCTTCTACCTCAGCTGCAAGGAAGCCCCAAGGTAAACCATCGACTTTAGTTGCAGAAAAACCCCTATTTTCTCTCTGGGAGACTTTACAAAAAATAAAGGCACTGAACTATATTAGAACTGTAATAATCACTGTACGGGGGTAGTGTTGCTCGCGTCCATAGCATTCTTAAGCTATATCGAGCTCCCCGGGTAGTGCAAAACGAGCAGCAGCCTTCGTCAGTGCGGGTCGCGCCCAATAGACCGAAATCCATCAGACTGAAGCGCCTCTTTCCCGACCGCCACCTCACCGAAAGACAATTTGCTCGAACGGGACTTTTGACCGAACGGGGCGTTTGACCGAACGGGACACTTGACCGAACGGGACATTTGTTCCCGACAACTCATTTTGGTCTCTAATTTTTAATATGGGCCCCGTTCGATCAAAGGTCCTGTCGGTCAAACGACCCGTTCGGTCAAAAGACGAACGACAGCTCAAACGACAGGCCTTCTTCAAATTTTTACCTCTTGACGACTACACTTCCAAGGCTAGTTTATATTGGGCTGCACGGAAGGAAAGGGTCTAGGCGACCCATTTCTCGACGTAAAAAAAAATAATCACTGTAGGACTGTAATATTATCACAGTTATGGGGAGATGTGATAAAATGTCATACATTCATATAACTTATCTTTTGAAACCTTGGGGTTTGTCGGAATGTACTTCTCTTACAACAAAGTACATAGTAGTGAAATGTTTGTATTGCTTACTTCATTTATATTGATGTTTTTCTCAAATTTTTTAGGTAAAAAAAGGGCCTTTCGGGATCGGAGGAAAGCCCTGCCAAGAACTGAAGCCTATGCTGAAGAGATGAGGCGGATCTTGGAGGATCAAAGTGTTGTCCTCCGCCAGATGCACCAGGAAATGAAGAAGCAAACAGCAGCTATGAGTTCTATAGCTAGTAGTTTGGAAATAATTGCCAATAAATTGAATTGATGCGTGCCTAGTTGTCTCTTAATGAGTAGCAGTTCATTTTTATATCCAGGACCATTTTCTGCCAGGAAGAAATCTCGCTAAAGGTGAGCTTCCCACAATGACTCACACCCTCCCCAGCAGTGGCCTAGCAAAGGATTTTTTATTTCGCTCAACCCAAACATGGAATGGGAGCCACTGAAAATGTATGCTTGTATGATTTGATGCATGAAAATGTATGCTTGTATGAAAATGTAAGATTTAAAATGTACAGGTTTTTTGTAATATAGTGTAAAGCAGTATTATTATGTATTTTAATTAGGGACATGACTATTTCAACAGCTTGACCAAAAATGTTAAGTAACTATGCATATATTGTGGCGGACTTGCGCACATATATTCAATGTAACTGTTAACTGTGTGTTTAATGTAATGTGTTAACTCAACTCACTGTTTAATACTATAAATATTTCTGTTCTTGTTGATATTGTTGCTTGTTCTTGTAATGTTTTAACTTTCTAATAAACGTTTATTTTTTACAAATATGTGGTTTTAAATACTAGGCCCCACATATTTTTGGTGACCCGGTACTGTCACTATCTTTTCCGACCCTGTCTTTATTTGGTCACCTTTCCATTTGATAAACCGGCAGATTTTGGGTTTATCTTCAGGTATGATCGGTGCCTGGGTCGTGTGAGATGGTCACTGAGTATGAAGCTAGGTGCTGCCATGTCGGGTACCTTTTTCAACATTTTCTCTTTGTTGCTTGATGCTCAGCCATTTCTCTAGTGTATTATTAGATATCTGTTTTGTATTAGTTAGTGTACTAATCGGAATTTTGGATTTCACCATGGGGAATGAATCGGAAACTAAGTCTACTTTACGGACTCCTGCTTTGATTGAGGTTAACAAGATCCGTGTAAAAATCCCAAACTTTTGGCCAAATAATCCTAGACTCTTTTTTTTGCCCAAATCGAGGCCAATTTTGAAGTTTCTGGTATTACCAATGAGAATACTAAGTATTTTAATCTCATTGGTTCCTTGGATGAATGGGTAATGTCTACCGTGGCCGACTTAATTAAAACATTGCTTTCAGACTTGCCTTTAGAATTTAGATGATCTAAAACCCCAAAAGTAAAATGAAAGATCGTTCTAGTAACCTCTTCCCTGATGAGGTTTTAAAGTCTCTTTGGGCATCTAGACTTCCTTTAAACATTCGGTCTATTTTGGCTGCCTCTTCTGAGCCACTAAATAATTTGGCTTCTATAGCTGATCAAGTTTTTGAGGTTACAAATTCTGCCTCAGGTGAATGTAACGTTGTCAATGTCCCTTTACAAAAGCAATTCGATGATTTGACTAGGCAAGTCGCACTTTTGTCAGGTGAAGTTCAGGGCCTCAAAAGGGAACTTAAAAATAGATCTTTTGGTAAACCTGGTGGTGTTGAAAAGAGTGTAACCAAACAAACCTCTAAGCAAGATGTTCTCTGCTATTACCACGTGAAATTAGGGGAAAAGGCCCATAAGTGTGTAGAACCTTGTGAATATTGACAGTGAAATAACCTTTGAGACAGTGAAATAAATAGTCATGAACCTCAATCATTATTTAATGTCAACAAGTATATGTTAGGGTGAAGTGGGGTATGCTTTTGACTTAAAGTGAAAATTTTTTTGGGACAAATACAATTTTTCGAAATATCAGGCTGTGTGACCACTAGCCCCGAGGTCTGAAGCAATGCTCATTATATTGATATGAAACATTTGAATTGAAAAGAAAAAGGTATCTAGAAATTAATCACTGTTTACCTAAAACAGTGGTTCCCAACAGGTGGTCCGCGGACCACTGGTGGTCCGTGAGGCCATCGGAGGTGGTCCGCGAGAGGATTTTTAAACATATACAAAAATGTGTTGAAATTAAAAAAATAGTTTTCTTATCACATATCCCAGGGATCGGCAACCTTTTGAAACAGAAGATCCAAAAGTAACAGTTTACAAAATTTCCCAGTTTTTAAAGAGCCACTAATTTTTTTGCTTCAATGTTATAGTATATATGCTTGATATACATTTGATTTTAGATTGGGAGGGGGATTTAAGTTGGGGAGCATTTTTACCCAAAATTTTTTCTGGGGTACCTCCTTTCGGGTAGGGTACTTTTTTACATCAAGCTTTAGATGAGTTACGTACATTGTAAATTAATTTTAGTGAACTTAATTTCAAAATTTTGTATACAGGGTGATTCAGAAATAATCATCAATAATTGGGGGGTAGGTAGAGGGGCCCTAGACAAGCATTTTTCGAATAGGGATGGTGGGGCGCAGCCTTATCGTTAAAGAGCTAGGACCTAATGTAGTGCGAGCGCGTTTCAAAAGGCCGTTTTTAAAAGGCCCGTGTGACGAAACCAAACATAATAAAATGAAAAACATTATTGAATGAGGTACAGGAGTATCCGTATTACTTAAATCCTCAATGTGATAGAAATTGGACCACTTGCTAAACCGTGGGGTGAGTTTTAAAACGTGCAATATTAATCTCTTAGTCAAACAATGGAGTTCCCTTAATGGTATTTAGAAAAATGATGATCGGGGAAGGAATTTCCAATGATCAAACAGTTTCAATGATCACTGTTACGATCATTGAAAATTCCTTCCCCGATCATCATTTTTCTAAATACCATTAAGGAAACTCCATTCTTTGACTAAAAGATTAATATTGCACTTTTGAAACTCCTTCCACGGTTTAGAAAGTGGTTCAAAGTCTATCGAATTCATGGTGTAGGTAGTAGGGATACTTCCTTACCTCATGCAATAGATTTTTTCATTTTATTATGTTTTGTTTCGTCACACGGGCCTTCTAAAAACGGCCTTTTGAAACGCGCTCGCACTACATTAGGTCCTAGCTCTTAAACGGTAAGGCTGCGCCCCACCATCCCTATTCGAAATATGCTTGTCTAGGGCTCCTCTACCTCGCCCCCAATTATTGATGATTATTTCTGAATCACCCTGTATAGTATAGTATAGTTCAAAGTATAGTATAGTTCAAAAGTATAAGTATAGTATTAGTTCAAATTATAAAAACAGCAAAATTTCGAAGGGATGTTGATCCCACTTCAGAAAAATTTTGGAAATTTGCCCCTAAAAATAGTGTTTTAATTAGTTTTTAGAACTCCTACAACGATCAAATAAGGATCACTCCTCAGAAGTCAACAAAGTTTCAAGGAAAATCAGCACATATTCCAAAATTTTTAGAAGTGTTAGTAGTTCCTCAAAAATTGTTTGGAATTCTTATCCTTAAAAGTATTGAGTCTTGATTTCGACTCATCTTGAGAACTTAAAAATATGTTTTCTGATTTTTAAAAAATTTTGACAGTAAATTATCAATTTTTTCGTATGAAACTGGAGAGCCGCAACTTTACATCGAAAGATCCGCATGCGGCTCGCGAGCCGCAGGTTGCCGACCCCTGACATATCCCATGAAGTAGTAAAAAACCATAAATGAAAACCAAAAATTATTCGTCTCATAAATAAAAATTGTTAGGTTCTCTTTCTCTTCTATGATTCATTTGTCCATTTAACTCACGTTATTCAACTGATGTTTACAAAGTAGAAACGAAATGTGATTATGGGGGGGATGCGAATAAAATTAATTGAAACTCAGAGGCGCCGGAGTGGGGCAAATAAAGAATGGAGTGTTCGGACTTTTACATGGTTTGATACGATGCGAATCGCGTATGTGTAGTTGTGTACGTACGTGTTGATTGATACTACAAATTCATGCTAATATTAAGAGGAAATTTCTTATGCAAGCGAAATAGGTTTGTTCTAAGATCTAAGAAAAATTTATTGTCAAAAATACGAGCTTTGAACGGATAAATCATTTTCTTTTTAAATTGCTCCTTTGAAATAACTATTTATTGACTTACGATCTTTCGACGTGGTCTCTTTTGGAAGAACATCAGTTAGCCTCGCGTACATACTCGCCTATATAATTTCTGCTGCTACAACTCTCAGTCAGTGCATGTGCATTGTGCAGTTTACTGTTTTGTGATAAAGAATTCCTGGTCATCTCATTTGTCCTGTAGTTTAAATTCCGAGATAATTACTTTGTTTCAAATTTAAATCTACTAATAATATAACAATATTGTTGTTGGGTGTGAAAAAAATTGACTCTGATACTGATGTTATTTAAACCTGGGGTAACTTGGGTGTAGGTATGATCATGAACCTTTCCAGGGCTAATAGATCAACGAGCGGACCTGAACAATTATTGTCATTTGTAAAGTATCATCGTCTTTAATGTCTTTTATAAAAGGTTTATATTTAATAATTGGAATTAAAATATTGTCATGATAAATTTTCTTTAAAGTTTAATAGATTATTTGATTTACAGTTCCATTAAGATGCGTATTAAGACTCTGTTTCCTGTACTATTAAGAAAAAATCAAACTTTACACCCTCTGTGAGAAATTAGTGCATTGATAAAAAGTTAAATTTTTTAAGATAAAGTTGGGAATAGGGATGGTCCGCCAAGGTTCAAATTTAAGTGAAGTGGTCCTCGGACATATTTGAGTTGGGAACCACTGATCAAAAACAATCAATCTTCAATGTAAAAATAAACTAATTTCAGACCAAAATATTAGTAATGACAACCCCAACAAATAGTAAACCTAATTCTTATTTATTGTTTTCAATTTTTAAAATATATCTTCAGTGGTCTATTCAGCAGGTACCGATTTTGGTACCATTACCGTTTACTACCGTTTTTTGGTACCTTCACAAATTCACCACTTTTAGTCCACTGAAAATAGCGAAAAAAAGGGCCGAACCTCGGACAAATTGCAATAAAAGGTTTCTCAACGGTTTTCACTTAGGAATGACCTCAATAATAACATACTAAAAATCGGCCAAAATCGGCCGGGGGGAAGTTTAATTTTTTTTTATTTTTTAAAAATGGCCGAAAAAAAATTTTAAAAAACCCAAAAAAATAATATAGACATGTGATACATGTTTATAGGTTATTTTTGAGTTTTAAAACCGAATATTGCCTTTAGTTTTGAAAAAAAATTGAAATTTCAATTTTTAAAATTAATTTGAAAATTGAACTATATGAAAAAATTAAAACCCCCCTAAAAACCTAACCAAATCATCAAAAGAGATAAATCAAATGGTTTTCATTTAGAAATGACCTAAATATTAACAAACTAAAAGTAAAAAATTTTACGAGTTAAAGAAGTTCAATTTTTTTTTAAATTTCAACTTTTTTTTGCGAAAAATTCATTATTTTTTTCAAATTCGTGCCCCAAACTTTTGAGGCTTTTGAAAAGGTCATTTTTCGGTGGATATTGTCCACAGATAGTTATATAATGGAAAACCGGTGGAATTGACCCTCAATGAATTAGTTAATTATTTTATTTAAAATTTTGAAATTGGTAAAATGTAGTAAAAAGTGAAAAAAGGTAATACTTTGGCATATTTACATCAGAATTTAAAATAATTAACTAATTTATTGAGGGTCAATTCCACCAGTTTTCCATTATATAACTATCTGTGGACAATATCCACCGAAAAATGACCTTTTCAAAAGCCTCAAAAGTTTGGGGCACGAATTTGAAAAAAAAATGAATTTTTCGCAAAAAAAAGTTGAAATTTAAAAAAAAATTGAACTTCTTTAACTCGTAAAATTTTTAAATTTTAGTATGTTAATATTTAGGTCATTTCTAAATGAAAACCGTTTGATTTATCTCTTTTGATGATTTGGTTAGGTTTTTAGGGGGTTTTTAATTTTTTCATATAGTTCATTTTTCAAATTAATTTTAAAAATTGAAATTTCAATTTTTTTTCAAAACTAAAGGCAATTTTCGGTTTTAAAACTCAAAAATAACCTATAAACATGTATCACATGTCTATATTATTTTTTTGGGTTTTTTTTAAATTTTTTTTCGGCCATTTTTATAAAATTTTAAAAAAATTAAACTTCCCCCCGGCCGATTTTGGCCGATTTTTAGTATGTTATTATTGAGGTTATTCCTAAGTGAAAACCGTTGAGAAACCTTTTATTGCAATTTGTCCGAGGTTCAACTCTATTTTCAGTGGACTATTTTAGATAAATAGGTACACAAATTTAGTTTAGTAATATAAGTACCTTCACAAAATACATTTTTGTAAGAAAGTTCTCAGGGAAGCTATATCCATCTTACAGTTAAATTTTTAGCCATTCCAGACTAAATTTTCCTTTGTTTTTTATATTTAAATAATTATTTACTTGTTTTTATGTTGATTTGAACTTAAATTTTTACAAATTCGCGGAAAATTTTTCACAAAGTAGCACTAAATATTCACAAAATAGGCACCTTTTAAAAAACCTATACAGACCCTGATCTTCCTTTACATATACAAAGCTTGACTAGAAAAAGTATTCTATGCGTTTTTTATGACAGGGATGACACTTTTCATTCACTTTTGAATCGTGAATTCGTGGAAAATTTTCATTTAAGTAAAGAACTGTTTGTTGAAATATACAAATCAAAGATGAGCTCACAGAGGGTGGCTTACCATTAAAAGAAGAAATTGAAATACTTAAAAGGGAAATAAAGTAGAACAGGGTTCGTACGCCTCCTGAAATTTTCTTTGTTTCTGAGGGTCCTTATAACTCCTGAAAATTATCTTTTATCTCCTGAATTTACCCTCTGACTCCTGACATCTCTCTGATAGAAAAACGAAGTTTTATCATCGATTTGGGGAGAATAATTAGTATTTTAATTGATAAAACTTTGTTGAAATGTGAAATTCTAACCACTTTTGCAAATCCTTGCTCCATACTTCATTCTGAAGTCATTCTACTCGTAACATGCAAAGTTGTTAAAGGTTTATAATTATTCACATTACCTCCTGATTTTTTAGTAATTTACTCCTGAAAAACTCTAAAGACTCCTGAATTTTACGTTAAATAAAGTATCTATGAACCCTGGTAGAATTCATAAATAAAATTTACATTATAAATACTGTAAAGCACCGTTTATACGTCTTTCAAGGGACGTACGTATAAATGAAAAGACGTAAACATCCTTGATTGTTGGGTTGCTGATGGTCCTAATGCAGATTTACGTAAATACAAAAAATCGAGGTTTTTCTGAAGGAAATATTACTTCAAAACAGTTTTTAATCTGCAAATAATAATTAAGTTTTAAAAAATTTAACATAAAATGATACAAGCTATACTTTTATGTAGTTCATCCTAAATATTTATTTTATTTTTCATATCTTGAGTACTAAATTACACATCCGAATGCATTGCATTGCATATGAATATCAAATCTTCAATTTATTACACTTTTCTTGGGGAAAATCCATCGTTAAGACAGTGGGAAATGACATACACTACCCTACAGCAATGGACCGGATACCAGACAATTTGCATGAAATCCAACTGTATCTCAATTTTTTTTACATTCTATAATGCTTACACGAGGCCTGGTGAGGTTCCTTTATATATACATTCTTATAGTTCTGCTTGAAATCGTGATGATATTTCGAAAAGAAATAAACATGGGGACTTAATAAGAAGTGACGAGGCAAGTAGTCACTTTATAGGCAAGTCTATTCGTTCGATTTTGAGAGTGCTATTAAATCCACGGCCAATTTTCGGTGTTGTTGAAATATTACGCGGTAGTTGGGACACTAATTACACTTGTTGTTTGTCCCTCAAAAATGACTTAATAACATCAGCGTGTCCTAAAGTGTGAAAATCGTAAAAAATCATTCAAAATGAGTCAAACAGGTTGTAGGGGTTAGGTCCGCTACAATACTTAGTGAAAAGAAATGCACGTCTTTAATTTCCATAGTTTTGTTGCCGCAAAACAAGCCCAACATCACATCATTCAAAAAAAGAAGGCAGAATTGCTTGGAGTTAGCAGCGTCGTAACTGGACATAAAACAACTAGAAAGCTGTTTTGATTGGGCAAGCTTGAGTTTGAAAAATGACAAAGGGAAGGTTTCCTGACAAGGGAGAAGAGGGTCAAAATTGATCGAAAGCATGCTTACCTAAATTTTGAATGGCTCCTAATGATCTTTTATAGCATGGAGTTTCCAACTTCTAAGTACTCGAGTGCCGCAATTGAAATCTAAAGTCAAGTGGCGGGCCGCAAAGTAATCTGGCTCGTTTTTATCCATGATTTTTTCAAAAATTTCTGAGGAAATATAATTTTTTTGCCCTGTACAAATTTTAATACTAAATATTACTCTAAGGGGAGGTCTTCCTTTAAGAAAATTTTTGTTAATTTCCCTAAAATTGGTGTTTCATCTAACTTTTGGATACTCCATTTTGCCCCTTCTCATGATAAAGGTTGACCTATGCCTTTAACCTCTTGCTACGCTCAGGGGCAATTTCAGGGCATCATAAAATCTCTCTCTCGAGGTATCAAACGTTTAATTTTTCACAATAGAATTTTAATTTTTCACAAAAATCGTCCTAGAGACCTGAAAATTTGCATGTAATAATGTTAACCCTACAGTGCATACTGATGCCATTTGGCAACACGACAATTTTCCCCATTTCCTACTCGAACTTTCATTTCCAAACGGCAACACCATGCAATAAGTACAATAGATATAACATTTCATTGTATTAGCACTTTAGATTGCCAGTAGATCACAGTAGGGGTACTATTTTAAGACATTTGTTAGTAGCTAGTGAAACGAAAGTCAAGACACAGAAAACGCCAAAATAAAAGGACCATATAAATAAAAATAAAAAAATTTTTCAGCTTGAAAAAAAATGTTTTGAAAAGATAAGTTGTTTTTTTATATTTTTAGAGCATTTGGTTTTATTTAACTTCACAATTAATTTCACAAGAGACAAATTAATTTCACAAGGACAAAGTTTTTTGCCAATAAAAAGTAGAAAAAAATTAAATTAATTTTTTTAGTATTTTTTTACTAATGTACACCATAATAGAAGTCACATAAATGATTTTCAAGTGAATTCAAAAAATCATGCATTGTAGGGTTAATTTTGTAACAACTTGAGGGGAGCATCTGGGAAATGCTCTAGTGCAGTGGTGCCCAACCTACGGCCCGTGGGCCAAATGTGGCCCGCGAGGCTCATCCATGTGGCCCGCGGACTGGTTAAATCTTAGAAACAAAAAAACACTTTCAGAAATCTTCCAAGAAAATCACGACATCTTGCAAGACATTAGGCACTTCCATCTAAAATAAGATCATAAAAAAAGAATCATTCAACACCCGGTATTGTTTTTTTCTTTAATTCTCCGTTTTGGTTTTTCTAGATACGAAGAATTTGCCATTGGATAAATATTTTTCAGTATCAGTTAGCTATTTGAATTCAGTTTATAAGGATATTTGGTTATCTCCTTAAAATCCTGAAAGATAATTTTGATGAACTGTTGTTCAAGATTTCAATAGACTTAAAGAAGAAATACGTTTATTAGAGAATCCTTTTTATGCCAATGTTTCAACAGCACCAACTAATATTCAACTGGAATTAATTGAGTTGCAGAGTCATTCGTGGCTGCAAGAAATGTTAAGGGAAAAGTCTTCACCCGACTTTTACGGAGGGCTCCCCGCTGAAAAGTTCCTGAATCTGCGTAAGCACGGGATGAAAATTATCTCCACTTTCGCGAGCACCATATGTTTGTAAGCAAACCTTCTCTGTTCTGAAAAGAAGAAAAACTAATGCTCGATCTCGACTTACAGATAAAATCATCTTAATTCAGTTTTAAGGATTAGTGTTACAAATTTGGAGCCGAATTTACAAGAACTGGTATCCTCCAAACACATGCTAACTTCTCATTGAAAACGGGTTTGTAATTTTTCTTCATGTTTAGAAAAACCCTTAATAGTGTTTTTATGTGGCTCGCGAGATAAATCTTTATAAGCAAATTGGCCCTCGGGGAAAAAAAGGTTGGGCACCACTGCTCTAGTGTGTGCTGATGGAAATCATAATTTTCATAGTGCATAAACATATTTAAACCCTGGAAAACCATGATACTGCTTAAACAACGATAGTAGAAGGGTCACGTGATTTTGACAGACTCGGAGGGGAGAAAGGAAGAAGCTGAGGGGCAGTTGATCGAAAGATACATTTACTCCCTCTAACCTTAGTTAGACATAGAAAAAAGTTTATTGTTTTGGGCGTTTGCCCGTTAACAAATAACACAAACCATTATAGAGAACTTGACATTATCTTAGAATTCAGATTTAACCTTAGTTATAGACCCTCTATATAGATAAAAAATCCGTATATTTTATATAAATATAAAATACTAAAGCAAAAAATCACGTGACCCGTTTACTATCGTTGGCTAAGCAGTAAATTATTTAAAAGTCTAAGAAGTTTAAAAGAGAAAGCAATGTGTTAACCAGTTAGCCACCTTGTAATTAGTTTTTAGTTATTATACCAGTATTTTTGTCATAGCTTTCTTTTTTTTCAGATGTCAACATTTCTTAAAAAAATAGATCATTTGGAAAACGAGGTCAGCAAGCTACAGAAGAAAAGAGAAAGCTTACGGAATCTGGAAGAAAATCTCATAAACGATATGCTGAAAATTGAAGAAGAATTGAGGAAACGTTCTGAAATACAATGATTGTTTTACCTAAATTAGTCATTTTTTGACTTACAGTTTTCTAAATGTATCCTTATTTTTCTAAGAGCATTTCATTCCTTACATTAAGGCTAAGCGCACACTAGAGACTTTTTTCATGGCGACAGAGACAAAATTATCACCCTGGCTATTGCAAGAAGCTAGAGCGCGCGCACAGGCGACGAGACACTTGGCCCATTGCCAAGAATCTCTCCATAGAAATGCATTGCTCTCGAGTTACTAGTGTTATAAGTCGCCGTGACAGAAGTCTCTAGTGCGCGCTTAGCCTTAAGGTATGAGAATAAGAACCACATAATCAAATTCATATAGGAAAAATATTTTTGTACATATTAATTATGCATATGAATTACATTTTTAAATTACTGGATCTATTTTTAACTTCAGTATTTGATTTTTTTAAATATTCCTTTTTACTTTCAAAGTAAATATTGAGAATTTTTTTTAAAAAAATTGAAAAATCAGCTAAATGTCTACCTTTTAAAATTATAATATTTATAGTAAATGTTATTGTAGTAAATAAAATAATCAAAAATGTTTTATAAGGAGCTAAAAATTTTGTTTTATTTTAACAAATAAGTAACAGTTTATCAGATGACTTTATTTTTTATTATTTTTGATAGTCTCCTTTTTCCTTTGAATGTTGATCATCTTTCCCTTTTATATTTTGAAAAAAGTTTTCTAATTTTTTTGCCAAGTCCAGGATATTTATTTCTTCCAATGATGAATCATCCTAAAATTGTCAAAGGTAATTTTTTTCACCTTATTCTGTTATAAGACATATTAACTTATGGTAAACTATTTATTATTTCTTTTAAAGTCAGAGCTACTTTTTTTGCCTTAGGCTCTTATAAGTCAACATTCTTGATTGTACTGACTGTAGGCCACAAATTGTTGTTTCGTTATTTTTCATCAACTATTTTTTGCACAAAGAAGAAATTAAAGTTCCAAAAATGTATATTTTCTGAAGCAGGGGTGACAGCATCAAATATCACTGTTTTTAATATAGAAGAATTATTGCTGTTACCAAATATTTAACTGAAACGTCTGATTTTATTTATAACTTTTAGATAGTCTATGTATAGTAGGGTGGGCTGAAAAAGCACTTTTATTTTTATTTCTGTTCTAATAGTGTGGAAAGGGTGCCACTTGGGTCCAATAAGAATGGTGTAAAATATTTTTTCGATTGGATAATATCTTCTGTGCTTGCAATGCACTTAAACTTTGAAAAATTGGCTTACTTTTATTCAAAACAACTAAAACACCAAAGATTAAACCTTCACATATTGTTCATAATTTTTTATAAGCTAATATAGTTATTGATATAAAAAATTTGAAATTTTGATAAACAAAGTTCTAGAGTTATTAGTTGTTTAAAAATGCGGGAAAAACAACTTTACAAGATTTCTTTTGACATGAAAAATGTATTACTATCGAAAGAGGGATGATAGAAGAATGGAACTTAGACCATTATAACTATAAATTTATTAGCCTCTCATAAAAAAAATCATGAACAATATGTGAGGGTTTAATCTTTGGTTTTTTAGTTGTTTTGTAAAAAAACAGGCATTTTTTCAAAGCTTAAGTGTGATGCAGGGGCAGAAGATATTATCCAATCGAAAAAATATTTTACCCCATTCTTATTGGACCCAAGTGACACCCTTTCCGCACTATTAGCACAGAAATAAAAATTGAATCGTTTATTTCAGAAACAAGTTAAACGCTGTGTTAATCCAATGGGGTTTAACTTGTTTCTGAAATAAACGATTCAATTAAAGTGCTTTTTCGGCCCACCCTAATGTATGTATAGCATGGAATATATTCAATGGGATTAATTAATTTGGTTTTGCTCTGTAATTTGATGCACTGTGATATTTTAAATCTTACTTCCGGAATTTTCTTTCCAATCAGTTTCAAAATCTTCAAAAGTTTAGGTCTTGTACATTCCAACAAATTATTTACAGCTTGCAATTCTTTTTTTGCTCCTTCTTTTCTTTTCTCTTGTTCTATTAGGCGTCGCTTTGTAAGTTTTACAGTTTCTTCTAGCTCCCTTAAAAAGTTTTTTTAAGTTTTAAAAATTTGTTAAAACATATGTATAAAGTATAAAATGAAAATTTGAAAAATAAATATTTAAGTTTAATTAAAATATTTAAAAATTTTGAAATTATTTTTATATTTATTTATTTAGTATTTTTTAATTTTTATGGTTTTAATCTCAAAGAAGTTTAAAGGGAGTTATAGCGGGGCCGGTTATAGGAAATAACAGTTATATAATAGTTTAATAAAGGATTGCTATGTATTTTAATAGTTACACTATTTACCCGATTTTTATCTAAATATCCTGAATTGAAATGAAATTTAGGGCAGATTCTGTAGTTGGATCTGGTTAGCCAAAGATAAGATAAGTAGCAAAATCTGGCATTGCTTTCCTTAGTTTAAAATTTCTGATAAAATTGTACATAAAACTCAAGCTGAAAGTTGTTTTTATAGTTACTCAAATTTTCAGTTTTTCCATGAAGGAATTCAATTTGTGTCTTTCAGTTTTTGTGGGAAAGTGAACTATGTAATTTCAGATTTATTTGATTTTAGAAAGTGTATATCTGTGCTTTATAGTTGCTTGTAAGGCATAAGATAATTAGTAAACATCTATAGTGGCATCAATATAAATGAATGGCTATTGTTGACTGCTTGAATAAATTTTTTAATTATTTTCATGTGCATTTTGTGAGTTTCTCTTTATTTGTACTGTAAAAATAACTTAATTCTGTTATATTGTACTTTTTCACTAACGTTTTTTGAAAAATAAAATGCTTAACACTTGTGATGAAATACTCTACTTGCGAATAGTTAACACACTAACAACTTGTAAAAAAATTATTGGTCAATCAGGCTCAACTACAGAATCTCCCCTTGAAATTTGACTACATAAAAAAATTAAGTATCATCAAAAATACCTCATGTTGCTTCGACTACGATGCTTAGAATTTTGGACATATTTCCTTTTTTAATAAAAATACATTGATGGTTTACCTGCCTTTCAGCGTAAAACTAAGAACTTATTTCTTGTTAAGTTATGTTAGTGGATGATTTCTTGACCGTTAGAAAAATTATATGTAGCATGTTTTTTTCTAATGGTCTTGATTCCCAACCTGAATGTAACAATCTTGACTGAATACACCCATCTTAAATCTGTGAGGTAATAGTGGATATTTTCCCACAAAAGTTGTGACGTATAATTATTGTTCAATGGTAAATCCCAAGTTTTTTTTTAGCTGGTCAGCCTTGAAGTGGTCAGCCTAACGTGAAGTTTGTTTAGTTCCCAAGCACGCTTGGTCCTCATTTTACCGACTACTGAAGGAATGAAAGGTTGAGTTGACCTTGGTATCGAAGGACCTGTGAAGCGCTACCACTATGTCTCTATGCCTGTGAAGCGCTACCACACGGTCTAAATCACGGGCCCTCTCCCCTGGTACAATGACTAAATTCTTCAGAGGATTATTTAGGCCTTTCCCGAAATAAATTTCTATTTACGCCAGCCACTGATAAACAAAAGCTACATTTGGCCTGTGATTGTGTAGTGCAGTGGTTCCCAACAGGTGGTCCGCGGACCACTGGTGGTCCGTGAGGCCCTCAGAGGTGGTCCGTGAGAAGATTTTTAAATAACATCCAAAAAATGTGTGGAAAATTTAAAAAAAATAGTTTTCCTAATCACACATTCCAGGAAATAGTAAAAACACCACAGATGCAAAAACATAAGTAAAAAATCATACGTCTCATCAATAAAAATTTTATGTTCACTTTCTCTCCTTTGAATCATTTGTTCATTACTATTATTTTGCACAGTTTTATTCAACAGTAGTTTATTACAGAGTAGAAATGGTGATGATGTGGAAAATTATTGCATCAGATTAATTAAAACTGAGAGGCGTCGGGGTGGGGCTAATAAAGAATCGAATGATCGGACTTATTCTTGGTTTGATGCGAAGCGAAGCGTGGAAGTGTTGAAAGATACTTCAAGCTGGGATGCTATGGTCAGACAGAGGGTCTTCGAGAAATCGTGGTATGAAAAGAGGAAATTTCTGAGATGCACGTAAAATAGGTTTGTTCGAAGACATGAGAAAAATTTATTGCCGAAAAGGCGCAAGTTTTTGAATACATAAATTATTTTCTATTTTAATCGCTCCTTTGAAATAATTATTGACCTCTATGCTTCTGACGCGGTTTCTTTCGGGAGAACATCATCCTCGCCTATAGAATTTCCTCTGCCACAACTCACAGTCAGTGCATGTCCAGTTTGCTTTTTGTGATCAACAGAATTCCTGGTTATTTCATTCGTGCTGCAGTTTAATTTAAAGATAAGTACTTTCTTTCAAATTAAAATCTACTAATAATATATTACCTTATTTGTTGGTTATGAAAAAGAAGAATTTTATACTGTTGTTTTTTAAACCTGTAACTTTTGTGTAGGTGTGAACCCTTCCAGGTTTAATAGATAAAAATGCTTGATAAAAATGGTTAAATGTCTTTTATAAAAGGTATATTTTTAAGTAATTAGATATAAAATTAAATTAATGTTAATTTTTCTTTAAGTTTAATAGATTATTTGTTTTTCTAAGTTCTATTAAGAAACATTGTAAGACTCGGTTTCCCTTACTTCAGAAAAAAAGTCAAAATTTTAGACCCTCCATGAGGAATAAATGCACTGAAAAAAGTTAAAATTTTGAAGATACAGTTAGGGATAGAGATGGTCCGCGGAGGTTCAAATTTAAGGGAAGTGGTCCGCAGACATATTTGAGTTGGGAACCACTGGTGTAGTGTATGCTTTCGTATGAAGGGAGGGAAGTAGAAGAATAATTAAAATTAAACTACCTTTTCCCCGTAAAAAAAACTATGAAAAAAAATCCATCGCCGAAAAAATCTCGTCAAGAAACATTGCTCAATGGGACAGCTGGTTTATTGAAGAAGACCAACTAATCAGTTGAGAAGTATCGGAAAGAATAACCATCTGTCTCGTAATTTGTGCTGATTACTCGCAATCGTTTTTAAGAAAAGAACAAAACTTTTAAATTGGATTTTCCTATTATAAATGTTATTCAAATCAGAATGTTTTTTTTCCAAGTTTCAAATGAATAAAACATTTTTAGTGGGATGTTTTTAAATTTCGTTTTGTATAGAATAACGCAAAAAAGCAAATGGCATCACTTTCTATTACATAACTTAGAATTAAATTCTTTAACTTCTCGTCTCTCTCTTTTTCTAGTAACATATAGTAAATTCGAAGGGTGTATATGAGTTTAAGCTAAAACTAGACAGTCAGTGGGAATGGATGAATTAATAAAAAATGGACCAGCCTTGTTGGGCTTCGAGCCTGTAGCTGGTCGACAAAATTTGTATTTGTTATTTTCCATTGAATTTATAATCAATTAATTTCTTTTATTTCCCCCTTGGCGTATCATATCTTTATTTATTTGTATTCCTTTAAGTTATTTTCCAATTTTTTATAAAGATTATCAATTCCTATTAAGGTACTTGTACCCAATATGGACAGGGCTCTCAATATGGACACCCCTAATATCTTAAAAAGTAAGAAATTTGATCGAGAGTCGGCACTACGTGTTCTTGAAGAAAAGCAGTTTAAAAGATAATTTAGTCTTTAAAGTGCAAAAAAGCGCCCTGTTCGCCATTTTGAAGGAAATTTGTGTTTTCATGGTGTGCTGATAGTAATTACAGGTTAAGTTTAAATTCTTATTAGATATGGTAAAATTTTTTTAAATATTAAAAAGTGGAGTGTTATAGAAAGCGGATGAAATATATTTTCGTTTGTTATTGCATATATTGCTTAAAAATGTTTTCTTTGTTTATTATATTACAAGATTTAGTAAAACTACGCCCTGTTCCTATTATGGACACCTTATGTCCACATTGTAAGAACAGCTAGTGAATCTTCAGATTTAGAAATTTTTTAAATAATTTACTGTTTGATGTTATTTTATTTAGCTAATTCATAATAAATTAGTGTTTATATGTATTTTTAATCTTAATTATATATCCGTACATAACATTACGAAGTCCATGTTCTGAAGATATTAACTGTGCCCCCTTCCCCCGCAATACTTTGAGAAATATATTTTTTATCCCCTCTCCTCTAAAATCCCTTGGAAGAGTGGTTTTTCCATACACCGTGTGTAGTATGTCAATAATTTGCCACCTGTCCATAATAGGGACAGGTGGTTCCTAATATGGACACTTGTAAAATTTTTTGTTTTTATCATTGAAATTAAACCAGAATAATTACAAGGTCACTAATTTTACTAATGATAGTCAATAGTCCAGGGATAGTGGTCATACATTTTTGGAGTCCTATGACGTGTACAAGGGGGTGAAAAAAAATACATTTTCCTTAGGGTGTCCATATTAGGCACAGGTACCTTATTATTTATGTACTAGTTTCTTAGTTGAAATTTTGGAGGAGCGTACATATTGGATGTCAGCCAAAAGATTGGTGTTTTATGGCGCATGGTCCGTATCAGAACATCCTTTTGTGCGTCATGCTCCAAATTAAAATATTTTATACATCAAACAAATGAAACACTACTTTTAAAAGTAAAATTTCGAAGTTTTTCTGAGGAGGACCCTTAGACACCCCCTTTTTGCTTGAAACACCAGTATTTTATAAAAACTTATACATTAATAACACGTGAGGGGTCCCTTTAAAATAAATATAAACCAACCCCCCCAAAAAAAGAAACTCAAATCTAGTTACGGGCTTGACCTTGCAAAAGTTTTCTTGGCCCCCTCCTAAATTAAACGGACGCCCATCATGACTTTTTATCATTTTATACATTAACCAAATTTAATATTTAGAAATTTTCTTTCAGTATGTTTCCGAAAAATTTATCTTCCATAATTCTCATTTTCAGAAGTTTTTAAAACCTTTCTGATTTAGAGTTGAGTTTAATTTAACATTGTTACCATCACAAAACTTACAAAAAATTTTATCTTCTTCCCTTTCTAAATGCTCATTTTTTTGAGTCTCTGCATTCATATCCAACAATCGTAACATTCCCATCTCTTCTCAAATTTGTTGTTATTTCCCTTCCAAAACTAGGAAAAGGCATATTATTAGCATGCTGGTAAAGGTACCTTTTAGGACCATTCGCATTAGCTCCTTTGAAAATATCCATCTTTGTATCTTGTTGTCTTTTAGTAGCTTTCAGTTCTTGCAGCGTTTTTGCTAATCTCTTTTTCAGGTCTACTAGATCTTCGTGCAGGGATTTTAATTCTAGTATTCTACCTTCTATATCCTATAATCAAAGGAGTATTATGGAAAGAAAAATGTTCAAAACGAAAGGATGTTTTATGGATATTGGAACCTAATATAACTTACAAGCTATATACATACAGGGTGTTTCAAAAGTCCGTTTCCCGGCTTTTATTTAGAACCAACGTGTCCTAGGGTCACGGAAGTAAGTTCTACCCGGAGGTAAGTGACCCTGGAGAATCCATTGAAATTACAGCTCCCCTGGTGGCAAAATAAAAAGTTAAAATTAATTTAAAAACTAAAGGAGATAGAGCAAAAACCTCATTGAGATTATTGTTTCCAACGTTTAGAACTCACTGAAAAAATTTCATGAAAATGTCGTGAATATTCGCGGAGATATTAGCATGTGAAAATAGTACTTTTTCAGACTTCAAAATAGAAAAAGTTTCTTAAATTGGAAAAGTTTCAGTGTTGTTTGTAGTTTTGGGATTTTTTATTTGAATGAAGGCAAAATTTAATCAAAAAATTTTTTTAAAAACTTACAAATTTGCGAACTTTTTCTTTTTTGGGGCTGAAAAAGGGCTATTTTCACATGCTAATATCTCCACGAATATTCAAGATATTTTCATGAAATATTTTTCAGTGAGTTCTTCATACCATTGGCAACAATGATCTCACTTAGGTTTTTGCTCTATCTCCTTTAGTTTTTAAGTAAATTTTTTAAACTTTCTATCTCAATGGATTCTCCAGGGTCATTTACCTAGGGGTAGACCTTACTTTCGTGACCCTAGGACATGTTGGTTCCAAATAAAATCCTAGAAACGGACTTTTGGGACACCCTGTATATGGTTTTTGTCATGTTTTTTTTAATGGAAAGTTATTTCTCCCCAGTAGTGCGTAAGTATTGTTTTCCTTTAAATATTGATTTGTCGGGGTCATGGGACTTGGACTTCACGACTTATTATTGTAGGGAACAAAACTAACATTTTTTTGGGGCCACATTGTATTTTGTAAAGTTCCTTTTGAAGTAAACTCTTCGTAACTTCCCTTATTAAATAAAGTTGATTGCTGTTATACGTGAATAAATTTTCTGAAACATTAACTTTTTCACCATGGTCTGTCAGATGTCTTCTATGTTATGTGTTAATACTTGATTAAAATGTCTGCTGACTTTGTAATACACGTAAAAAAAATACTTGGAAAAACATAATCAACTTTACGAAATAGAAAGATGATGGCATACTTTTATATCACTAACACCAGTGGCATCTCTGATCTTTGATAGAGATTCTTTCATCTCGTGAAATTCACATTCTTGTTCATTTATGTAAGCTTGAAGTTGTGAGCTTTCTTCCTTTGTAAATTGTACCTATTAAATCACCGTAGCTAAAATTTTACGAATCATTAATAAGTAAGGATGAAGTAAATTATATACCCTAAAAATTTATATTAAATATAACTAAAATACAGAAATTTATTTGGAAAAATATAGGATAGGTTGATATCATTAAATGAACAATGATACTGAATAGCCTCTTAAATTCTATTATGTATGAATTTCAACCATGCTCTTAACGTTACATGATTTAGCGAATCCAACAAAACTTTTGTTTACTCGTTTTCTGTCTGACGCGTCTTTGTGCGGCTCTTCTGAATACTTCAGAGACGATTTCTTTGGAGAATTTCGCGACGAATTCGATGGTTGAAACACCCATTCTTCGGTGCTCTTTTCCAGATCTCTCAACTCTTTTTTAGCATCAAGATATAGCTGTGCTTGTGACAAGAGAATCTGCAACGAAAGTTATTGTTTTATCCAGACATAGTATTTATACTATAGTCTGTGTAATTAAAATAGGCGGTTGGACGTTATCAGTTGAAGTTCGTCGCCTTGGTAACGAAGGAAAAAACGTAAGCGGTTCTGATTTATTTTTGCACATTAGTTAAGGAAGGGCGTGAAATTAAATTGAAACTTTGAATCTTAATAATTATTAAACTAATTCGAATTTTAAAAAAACGACAATCTTTTTTTTTTAAAATAATTGTATATACGTATTTTTTAAATTTTTTATTTCTACCATGATTAGTTTTTCTTTTATAACGAAAAGTGTTCCGATTATTTCATTGGCTGCTGCGACACGAGTTAGATTCAATGACAATCTCGGGCAGTTGTGGGCTCGGCGTGATGTGGGAAAAAAATAAGACTGGTAGAAACCATGGCAACGCACAGGGGAAAGGTGGGGAGACGAGAGACGTCCACCCGTGACGTCACTGACAGGGAAGGTTGTCATTTAGTATAAAGAGGGATGTTGTGCAAAATATTGGTCTCATATGTAAAATATTGGAAAAATTCATAAATTGGTTTACATTTTTGGATATTTATATTAGAAACATTAGAAAGAAATTTCGATTCATGTAATGTTGAGGGGCCAGTATTGATGACCCCTCTTTTAGGGAAGCAGTAAGTGAGTTACTATTACAAAATTAGGCTTACATTTGGTATCGCATCTTATTTAACAGAAATTTAAGTACTTTAAAAATAAATAAATGAAACAAATAATGTGTATGTGTGATGTTTTAAAGCTATTGAATGCAATAAAGTAAACTTAACGATTCAGAGCAATGGTTCCCAACACGACGGACCATCAAGCCTTAAATTGAATCATTTACGGACCCTTATTACCTTCAGTAATTGGAAACCTTTCTTTATGATCAAATTCTTGACAAAAATGATCAAATTCTTGACAATGGTTATATGAATCATTCAATGTAGTACCTGGTTTTTGATAGCTTCGTGATAATCAAGAAGTTTTAGTAGGTAATATATTACTATTCTAGATTTAAAGTTGTGTCTCCAATTTTAAAAAATAACAAAAAATATTTTTAAAGTCCTTATTAGTGAAGGCGTACCTTTTGAAACTGTATTTTCATTCTTTTTAGAACTCCTTCAGCGACTTCATTGTCTAATATTTTAGACTCGATATCTTGTTGCTCCTTTTGAAGTTCTCGAGTTTTCTAAAATCCCGAATATTTTGCCATGAAATTTAATTGCTTACAGCCGTATTCACCGGTAACTTGACCGGCGGTTAAACGACAGTCAAGCTTCTGATTGGTCGTTGAAGAATGAAAACTAGTTTTTCAGAGGTTTGACTCCCGGTTAACCGCCGATCGGTGAATGATCGGTTACCGGTGAATACGGCTGTTAATCTTGAAAGTAAGAAGTAAAGTTCACTGAAATTCTACACATTTCATAACCTAACCTATTTTTCAAAGTCATGAATAATATAGGGGCACCTTGGGAAATTTTTAATTAAATTGTTTTTCTATTTTTACTAGGCTTAATTTTTTTTAATTTCGGAAAAAGACCTACGAATCTATCTCTTTCAAAGGATTAGTTATCTATTACCTCCGAATAACGTTTTCGATTAAAATATTCTCCTTTCTAATTAACTTTAAATAAAAAACGATACCTAATTTATGCGTGTAGGGTGTTATTAACCCTTTTACCAGCATTCCTGCACTTTAACCCTTTATCTACTGACGGTACTTTCAAGTGTAAACTCAGAACTCTCAAGCGTCGCCTCCAACCGTGGACCGGTTTCGTGCTTGTTAGGACTCATCAGCACGGTATAGGAAGACAACGCAAGAGAGCGGAGGGCAAGTGCTAGTCTAGCCGACTACAACTGAAAAAGTGGTGACCATTGATTAGTCCTGCACTCATCTGCTGGAGCATTCCTAGAACAGATTTAATTCCAGAAAGGCAAGGTAAATGAAAGGTGTTTGTGAGTTTACACTTATTGTCCGCTTAACCAGCGATAATGGTGAAATACTCCTTTCAGGTATGTACTTACAAGTCCCACCAACTTTAAAATTAAATTTAACCATCCTTACGAATATACTGACCATACTTTGCACTCTTTTAGTTTTACTCTTCCAGGATAAAATACGGGTTCTATGATTAGTATTTTAGCGGGAAATGCGAATAGATTTAAAACCAAAGTTGTTCTTTTAGCTGCCATGTTGATAGGATTCCCATGATTGGTCATTTTTGTTCCCTCAAAAGTAGTTACAGTCCAGTTATTTTTATAGGTATTATTTTTTAAGACTTAAAACTGCGATTTACAGCCACACGATTTTTTTTGCACTGTGGGAATATTTTGCCCTCCGTGACAGTACTCAAAAGTATCAATTTAATTAATTTTCTCTAGCGGATTAAATTTTCCAAAGATGATTATTTTATTTAAGTATATCCCTTAACTTTCAATTTAGTAACTTAAAAAAAAGTATTAGCACGAAAAAAAAATTAAAGCAAATCATAATGCAGTAGATAAAGGGTTGAAATCATATTCCTAAATGTAATGGGATCTAATATATCGCCATTTAAGGGTGTCCGCTGTTTTAGCTTTAAGTTGAGCAATTAATAATATAAGTTGAGCAAAGTTCAATAAGGTTCGGTATAAAAAAATCAGATATATTCGGATGTGTATTTACTTGTTGGCAAAATTCTTCGGTAGGTTCGTTTTCGAAGTCGTCGTCGTATTCTGCCGCATTTTTCTGAAACTCTTCGTCGCTGTGTCCGTAGGATCTCTTTTGCAGCTCCAATTCGTGATCCAGCTCCTTTTTACGCTTCTCCAATTCAATGACCTCAGAGTCTATTTGCTGAATGATTTCCTGCTGGCCAATGAATTTTTAGGAATTTTCTTATTACGTTAGGGAATACCACTTGTGGAAATTCAAGATTTCGAGTACAGGAAATCATTGATGGGGTTAAAAAAGGCATTTCTTCAAATTTTTACATTTTTCATCATTAGTTTTTTTTAAATTAATTTTCAAAAATTACGCTCGCTAGAATCGGAGGTGTAGCCTACGCGACGTTCCTTCTGCTTTCTCCCGAATCTTCCACCAATCAATACTTTCAAAGGAAAGGATTTAACCACTGCCGAATACGCTTTCGTACAAGTGTGTCGTACCAAAGACAGAAGTGACGTCATGCGCCAAACCCATCTGCGCATTGTGGTTTTTATTTTTTTTAAATTAACAAAAAAAAGGGGTTATTTTGTGTTCCTTGTACAGACCAGACAAAAATCAGAAGTTATCAGGATGAACTGAGGGTCAGATTTGAAGATGTGGAGTGATGAAATAGAGCACCATCTCTATCTATGGAATAAAGACCCCCCACCGGTAAAGGGGTCGTTTCTGGTGGTTCAGGATAATAAGGTCAATATCCTTACACATCTGGTTGCCCCTCATGCAGGAAAAATCGGCGATAATTTAACTTTCAGGGATGGTAATTGCAGAAAACATTGTGCTACCTTAGTTAATGATTATCTTCAGGATGAAGAAATCGCTAGATAGGGATCGACCAGCACGTTCTTTCGACATGAATCCAATAGAACAAGTCTAGGACATGCTTTAGAAACTAATTTCTGACCATGCAATATCTCCCAAACAGCTCAGGTGCTGAAAAATGCTCTAAAAGGGGAAAATGGAGAAAACACCCCAGCCCCTCAAAAATAAACAAACAAACCTGGTGGCAAACAGTCCCACAACGTTTTTTTAAGTCAGGAGAAAGCATACCCCAAGCAAAATGGGGTTTCAACTAAGTATTGATAGATTTTTCAATTTTTTTTTGCTTAACGTGCATTAACATTGCAAAATGTGCATTTTCCAATTATGATAAAAAAAGGAAAAATAAAATTTTTATTTTGATAACTGCATGGATTTAGCTTTGAAATGGCCCAAAGTTTATGAAAAATGCTTGAACCACTGCAATTTTTTTATTTGCTTGTCAATATGTACCAAAACCACCAATATCCTTTAATTGTTGTGAGCAGTGTATAATGAAACTACTCATTTTTTACTTTAAAAAATATTACCTATTATCTACTCTATGGCCGTCCACGCCATTATAATCATTGAATCCGGCCCGCGGATTCAAAAAGGTTGCCCATACCTGATTTAAAGCTTACCTTAGCAGACTTCCCTTGAATGTTTCGATCATCGAGAGAACATTTGTCAAGAGCTTTGGCAGCCGTAATTTCATCAACCTACGGAAACGTTTTATAGGGTTTCATAAAAAACAGCATGGTGAAAATATTAAAAAAAAAGCATTGAATAGGGTCTAGCTGACCTTTCTCCCTCTTTCCATGCGTATTCGCAGTTCTTTAATTTCCATATTTAATTGCTTGATTTCTTGATCATTCTTCTTTATTTTCGAATCACTTTCTCGACTGTCCATTTTATTCTCTGAATCTATGAGATAAAAACGAATATTTAAATATTTTCGATAACTACTGACAGCTTTAAAAATGATAATTAATTTATAAAAGTTTCATAAAAATACTGAGATTTGTCCTTATTTCTTTTTTTTCCTATATTGAAAATCCTGGGGTTCAATTAGGTTAACTGTCTCGTTAATTATCGTCCAAAAGAAACACATTTAAACGTACATTTAAAATAAGAAACCCTTTTTGCCAAAAATTACAAACTAACCGACAAAAATATACAATTACATAAATTAGCCGATATTTCAATAGATGGCGTTCAAAAGCGCTAGGCGATATTTAATGAGAACTTTTACGGAATTGAACCGTAAATAGTACAATGTTGCCGATGAAGTCCGAGATTTGCGCCCGGCTAATCCTTAAGTACTGAAAAATTATTATAATTCAGCACGCAAAAATATATGAAAAGATAGCTATCGAAAAGACATTATAACAATGATTCACTTGAATGAGTTATTCTCACGTTTTGAGATTAAATTTTATTAAAATATTAAATAAAAAACCATGATGAATGAAGCTTACATCAAGTATTTTCGTAGCCTAGTTTCTGAGATATAAATTTTTGAAATTTCGTTTTTTGTTTGGGCACGAAAACACTTTCGAATCACAAATCATGCGCTGTGAGGTCACATCCAATAGAATCCCGTTTTCTGATAACGTGAAAACAGAAAACACAATGGTTTTCATGCGCTGTGACGTCACATCCAATAGAATCCCGTTTTCTGACAACGTGACTTTTCTGGCGTTTTGGCAAAAATATAATTGAATTTTAAGTTATTTAAAACACATTTTTGAACTTAAAAATCAGAAATTTGGTTGTTTTAAACCACAATGTATCAAAAAAATATAAAATAAAGCAAATCCCTCACTCATGCAAGTACCTCATTTCACAGGTTCATCCTCACCGCATCTAACCGATATCTAACTGTAGTTGTTTTTCTTACATCAATCATATTCCCTGTAGAACGTGTTTCTCCTGTACAAGAGAAGGTATGCCAAAAAACCAACATTCTCTGTAAAACGAGTTCTTCCAAAGAAATGCACAGAAAAGCCAACACAAGGCTTTCGGAATTTTTGTAGCAAGCAAAGTTCTTAGAGGCTTCATTGCTTTCCTCTAGTCTAGTTAGTATCTTAAGCATTAGTGCCTCTAACGAATTTTTATTTCGCTTTTATAAATACTACTGTGAATTTCAAATATGTGCATCTGTTGATACCTTAAGCGGATTTTTTACATCGTATTTGTTTCTACAGAAATGAACAGTTATTTTGCTTGACAATATGTTTAAAAAATTATTTAATTCCTTTTTGATGTTAAAAAACATGTATAATAAAGGATTATTGTGTAATCTAAAAAGCAAAATTATCACCTATGTATCTTATGCTGTGTTCAACTTGCTGAATATTGCTTTGCACTTCCAGAAGTTTCTTTTTGAAGATTTCAAGATTATTTTCCATGCTTTAAAACCGATTATAATCTTTTCTAGAGAAACTGTAGAATTCAAGGAGGTATATACCTTAAACAAAGGAGCTAAATAGTAAAAAAAATACTATTACCAAGACAAGGATAAGAGATGGATGGATAAGATTTCTATGTGTAATCCTTTAAAATTATAGTTAGCGCTGTTTTTTCTGATACAATCATTACAATATCAAAATCATTTATTCAATTCAAATTCATCAGAGTTAACAAAATAACCTAGTCTTTAGTGTTTTTATTTTATTAAGGCATGGCTTCTGTATCTATTGCATAAACAAATAAAAATTAGTATGTAAAAGATGAAGGTTTGTAAAAACCAAAAACTTTTTGAAATTTGGCGTTTTGATTTTTTTTAAATATTGAGTCATAAAAGTAAGATAAACTCTAATTAAAATTTCTTTCTAAAACTTTTAAACTGATAAACCTGCATGATTTTTCCTCCTTTTGGAAAATTTTTTTTTACTGTGTTGATGTCATAGAGAAAAGGTAAACGTGACGAACTCGGCTCTAGAGAGCCTGTATGCGAAAGAGAGGCGACAACTCAGTATAGCGCGCGCAGATCGGTAAACAGGTTTTCTGTTCGCCACAGGTTTCCCTCCATAGGATTAGGTGGGGCGGCATGATACAGTTTGGACAGAATTGGATGCGCAGAGACGCTTTTAAGCGAGTTTTCATCTCTCTCTCGTATATAGGCTCTCTACTCAGCTCTAGTGAGGAAATCCCTCGCCTCTCCAATATTGTTAATCCTGAAGTTAAACCTAAAAAAATGCACCTGAATCAAATAAGGCATCGGCTCGGAATTCATCTACGCACAGACTGGATGTAGTATGTGAGCTCCAAAGTTAACTATAACCATGAAAGACAGATTTGTACGTATATTCACAGAGCCCGCAATGTGTTTATACTTTGATATCAATGCGCATGCTGGTTTTTTTTGGAAATTTTAATAAAATATCATGTGGGAATAGAACCCATGAACTGCCGCATGCTACGCATGGCATCCTACCACTGCTCCAGCGGGGATTCAATAACTTTAAAACTTATTAGTTCTTAGATGTTATTTCTTCATGACGCATGCGCATTATATCAAAGTATAAAAACCTTGCTAGCTTTGTGAATAAGCGATTTGCACTCAAGAAATATTTCATAATTATACATTTGTAACTGCCAATTTAAAAATAAACCTTCATGCATTGTGTTCAGATGGCTCAGTTGGTAAAGTATGTATCCAAGTGACAGGTTTTCTGGTTGGGCTGACAGTAGACCGGAGTTCGATCCCCTGTTTTGAGATTAGATTTTGCTCAAAACTGTAATTAATGCATTATTTCAGTAGTATATTCTACAGACACCAATTGGAAAATAAACCAGTAAGAATTGTGTTAAGATGGTGCAGTTGGTAGAGATTCCTCTATTAGACCATTTTTTCACAGTTTAATTAAATTTTCAACCCGGACAATTCTCCACTAAACACTTTGACTAGTAGCTATCCCCAGAAAGTCCTTGATGGATCAGTTGGTAGAGTCGTGGTCCTGGTGAACGGAAGGAACTCAGTTCGAAACCCACTAAAGTAACTTCCTATTTTAGTGTAGTAGTAGTTTAGTAGTTTTAACAGCTAAATTAAAATTTAAACATGGAAGATTGCACTAAACACTTTGGCTAGTAGCTATTTCCAGAACGTCCTTGATGGCTCAGTTGGTAGAGTCGCTGTCCTTGTGTACAGAAGGTACTCAGTTCAAACCCCACTAACATAACTTCCTATTTTAGTGCATTTAACAGCTAAATTAAAATTTAAACACGGTTAAATTGACTATTCTACTAAACACTTTGACTAGTAGCTATCTCCAGAACGTCCTTGATGGCTCAGTTGGTAGAGTCGTGGTCCTGGTGTGCAGATAGTACTCAGTTCGAACCCCACTAACGTAACATCCTATTATAACTGTGTAATATTTGTCTCACTCTATACTCTCCTGTCTCTCGCTAACCTTTCAAGCTGTGTGCTTAATGGTTATCTTCTACCCTAAAATAAATTAAATTTATTTCTATGAGTACTTGATGTTGCATCTGACCTAGGGGACAGAAACTGGTGACCGAGTCGAGTCCGTTCACCCGTCGAAGATGTCGGGGCTTGGACGAGAGGAAGTCGTCTTGGCGGACCTGATCTGCTCCCCGGGGGGTCGCGGGTCTAGGGGGTTCTTCGGATAACCCCCGAAAGCCCCTTCGCCCTGGGGGACAGCGGAGAAAGGTCCGTCAGGAAACCGGTTTTGCCAAAAAATTTTTTAACAAGGGTACAATGCGCAATTTGTGGACGGTCCCCTAACAGAGTGCAATATGGAGATGACCTCCTAAGTTATCAGATCGCAAATTTTTGACTCCATTACCCGTCTTTCGCACCATGTGTGATGGCCTGAAAGAACAACTCTTAATTGTTCACTGTGACCGTAACTGTGATTAAAATTAAATTATAAATATATATGTGGTTGGAGACAATGAATCGAACCTACAACTTCAGGTTCCACAGATTGGATAGCAACCACACCAAGCCATCCGTCCCTGCACCAAGGATGGTTCTCTAATAAATTTAAAGTTGACCTACTACCGACAGTTAAAATTAAATTGCAAGTCTTCCATCGGAGGCAGGGAATTGAACCTGCAACCTTAGGGCCTGTTGCTTAGTTAATATCAACCGCCTATTCACAATACCTGCAAGGTATACTTTGATAACAATGCACATGCGTGTAGACTTTTTTTTTTGGAAATTTTAATAAATTTTAACTGGGGATAGAACCCACGAACAGCCGCATGCTACGCTGGCATCCTACCACTGCTCTAGTGTGGATTCAGTAACTTTAAAAATTATTACTATAACATGTTCTTTCTTGGTGACGCATGCGCAATATATCAAAGTATAAGAAACTTGCATTTTCGCATTTCCCAACGTCTGGTCCTGACGAGTTTATTGCGCATGCGTGTGGATTTTAACTGGTTTTTTTTTTGAAATTTTAATAAAATAATAACTGGGGATAGAACCCACGAACTGCCGCATGCTATACACTGGCATCTTACCACTGCTCCATTGGGGATTCAGTAACTTTAAAACTTATAAGTATAACATGTTCTTTCTTGGTGACGCATGCGCAATATATCAAAGTACAAAACCCTTCCTGGCTTTTGGAATAAGCGGGTTGCACACTCCTGTAATAGAAATAAAAATGGATTTGAACCTAGGACTGGTGCACCAAATCCACTCGTGCATTCACTGAGCCATTGACCTACACAACTATGGCTATATGTACAGATAATAACAATGAGCTCTGACAACTTAAAAAAGTTGGTTAATTTTTAAAGCCAAATTTTCCAGCCGAAAATTAATGATTGTCATTGTTTACAATACCATATGATCAAATATTAATTAGATATTGTTATTGGCGTGTATATTATAATGCCTGGTCATTACAGCAAAAAGGTTATTTTACAATTCATGTAAATTTTGGATGTCTATGAAATTTTTTTTACTTAAAAGAAAACACTATATTTAAGTCAGTATAGTTTTTATTACAATTGTCACAGATAAAAAGAATTTGGTTTCGAATATGCATTGCTTCCAAAAGAGCGTTGCCTTTTGGTTAGTTAACTCTAAAATAGTTTGTACTACAGCATCATCATCCTGCCTCTTCCCTGTTGCTTCTTTTTCATATCGGCATAAATTTGAGCGTCCTTTTTGAGCAGAGTTCGCTTTTTCTCGAAATCTTCATCATCGCTCGATTCTTCTTCATCTAAAATTATAATTAACAGTCAAAATTTGTAATAATTTAGTTAAAAATGGCTACATAATAGTCTAAAACCAAGATTATTCCTCACGAATCCCATGATGGAGGCCTTCTATAAATGATTTCACACTTTTTGAACTTCTCCCTGTGCTCTATCACAAAGTGTCACACTTATTATAACCCCCTTATGTCTAATTATGTAACAATGTTTGGTCTCTAATAATAGGTTTTGCTTACCTGCTGTCCTGTGTTTTCTACCCGGCCCTGCAGAAGGTACAAGTTTTGTCGGTTCCATCTTGGGAAAGTACTGAAATGAAAAGAAAATCCATCACATGACTTTTATAACAAGACGTGATTGATAAACTCTTACTAAACATTTTAACAGTAAAATGTATGATAAAATAATTATAATTATTAGATGAGTCGATAAGTTATCTCTATCCTAAAAAATTTTGATAACCATGCCCATTTAATTCCAAAGTGTGAACTATTATGGTATCAAAATGTCCAGTTTCTTTTGATGATTTGAAATAACATTTTTGATTTAAAAACAAATTCTCAATCTTAGCGACTGTCTTAAAAATTATTGAACGTATTGCTACTTTTCTAGTTTTGAGAAAAACACATTAAAAATTAGGCATGACTAGGGAAACAGATGGATCTGTGGGGAACTACGATTATCAGCTCAATCACGGGGTACTCCAAATATTTACATGTGATAAAATGACCAAAAAGCAGATTGGCGTCGTGGTACCAATAGTATAGTTTCAACACTTTAAAATTATATCTTATTGTTTTAAAATTATTCCTGCTTATTTACACAACACTAATTAATTAATAAACCAATAATAACAAAATTATGGGTAAAAACAATACATGGTGATTATAAAGATTATTTTAAACTACCTCTTCATCTTTGAGTGTCTTCTTCAACTCTTTCAAGTCCGTATTTTTCAGTTTCTCAAACACTCTCAACAGCAATTCTTGAATGTTCAACACAATCTTTATCACGTCTTCATCCGGCGTTGTTCGCATTTCCTCTTCTTCATCCTATTAAATAACATTGATTTCATTAACTAGTTTAACTTAAGAGAGAAGTTAAGATATCTTGACTTAAACTATCTTACATTTACCCATTCAGAACTATATCAAACCTAGATGGTGCTACGAATAAAAAAAATGGTGACCGTCCAAGAGTTCGTCTCTAAGCCTAAACACTCCACTTAAAACTTTTTTACTATAGAATTATACTTGCAGAATGGCAATTTTTGTTCTTGTGTTGTCCAATTTGTTTATCGAAATGTATTTAATTTATAAACGGTTGTGCCGATGTAATATCAAATAAAAAAAAGTTTGGTCCTTTATTTTTTCCCTCTAATAGTAGATGGCGGTACAATACATTTAAACTCTCTGTGGATTTAAGAAAATTTAGGGAACTATCATAAAGTTAAGACAGTTTATCTTCGCTAAACTAGTTAGCATCTATGATAATTCGTTTACACATACTTTACTTAAATTAGATAGGCACTTAAACTAGTTTAACTTTTCCTGTGTGAACTTAGAATAACATTGATTTCACATAAAGAGTAGCAAGCTACAGTAAGTAACTTAAATCATCTTTTTTGCCACGCCAATAAATATTACAAGATGTACCCAATATTTATATGAAGCAATAATTTGTGCTGCAGTTATTTTTAAAGGGGACTCTTTAACTACTAGATAAGTGATACAAAAACAACATGTTTAAGCTTAATGATAGTTTGTAGAATTCAAACTAGCCCTGCATACCTGGGAAAAACTTTCAAAATAATCCACCAAGAGATAGTTTCTCTCATTTAATTTTTTTAACAAATGGCGAATACCTGAAATGGTAACATCCTTTCGATCCATGTCAAGCCGATACTAATACCTACTTTGCGTCTCCCAGCAGCGGGCATAAGACACGTTGGTCTGTTGCCCACGCCACAAACACAGTCGCATTCACAACCCGGAGGCCAACACGATGTCCAAGCAGGAATTTGAATCAGATTTTATAACCACTAAGGCCAGTATAGCAGCTACTCGTATTTAAATAGACCCTAACACAAAAGTATCAGTAATGTCATTATAACGTCACTGAGAGTCACAAGTGTCTCAGTGACCGAAATGCGACCTAACTTGGAGGTCACACAGTGACCATCAGCAGGGCCGTATCCAAGGGGGGGGGGTTTGGGGGTTCAAACCCCCCCCCCGAAATTTTGACATCAATTTTTTACTTACCGTTTTCTCTTAAAAATTCCCCTAAAAATGCATAAAACCCCTACTTTTAAGGTTCAAAATTCTAAATTTTTCTTGGGAGAAACCCCCAAACCCCCCTTTGAAATTTTGAAATCTATTATATAACAGTCTTTCCTTGAAAATTTTGGGACTTACAAGGGGTGGTACTCTTTGGGTTAGTCTAAAAATGAGTGAAATGTGAAATCATAAAGGGGCCGTATCCAAGGTGAGTTAGGAGTTCTATACTCATCACACTAGCGGATCCAGGGGGCTAGGGAACTTAAACCCCCTCTCCAAAAGGAATAAGAACTAACATTGAGAAGGAGGAGAAGTGGGAACTCAGGGGTGTAAAAAAAAGGGAGAAGTGACTCTAAAAAACGAGTTAAAATCCTGTTTTTAGAGTCAAATTTCCAGAAATTTTCTGGGGGAGGAACCCCAGACCCCCCTTTGGAATTTGGAGCCCTATTATTTACTACTTTACTGTAAAAAGTTCTCCGAAATGCAAAAATCCTACCAAAATGTATATTAAATTATTGAAAATGTATGTCCAAAATCCGGACTAGGTGTACCAAAACGAGTTCAAAGTCTGCTTTTTTTAATTGCTTTTAATATAGGACATGAGTAATTAGTTAATTCGTGCTTTTTATTCTTTTTTTAATACATCTGAACTTTTTTTGTCTCCTTTTTTAATCCTTATTCGTTTCTTCCTTGGAGTGAGCTGTTGCTCTCGCCTGGTTTGGGCACCCCACTCTCTCGGGCCCTCCCTATGACCCCATAAACCGTAAGGTTGGGGGGGGGTTGGCTCGGGTTGCCCAATTTCCTTTGCCCAAAGCCTGCTTTTTAGACTTAAAGTTCCAGAAATTTTCTGGGGGAGGACCCCCCTTTTAGGATTTTAGAAGACGAGTTTGATATTGAAAATTTTGAGCTCTCCAAAAACCAAGTCCTGGATCCGCCGCTGTCTTCTTACCTAGGTCACCAACAAAATCGAACTAAAGTTTCAAGAAAATGTTTGGCCAGACCCCCCCCCGAAAAAAGTTTAGTTACGGCCTTGGTGACCAGTATTGAGTGACAATTCTGCGCTGTCACAGGGAAGTCTTTGTGAGACCTGTCACAGCTGTACCTTCTCAGCGACATCACAGTAAAGTCAAAAAGTGGTCAAATACTTTGGTCACAAATTCCGGATATTTTTCGGTCACAATGACTTCCCAGTGACACTCATGACCTGACTGTCACAAAGGAGTCATAATTCGGTCACCTGGTTATTAGGGGAATTACACAGTAAAAAGGATGTATAGACCGCATGGTAATTTCACCGGCAATAAGATGAAATAATTGAATTTTTCCAAGCAGCACCTCGTGTAAGTACTTTTCCATGAGCTGTAGCTGCTGCCACAAACCAGATTTGATGTCCGCGTAGAGTTTGTTGATTCTTTCCAATTCAGCCTCTGCCGCCGCCTTTCTTTTCACTTGTTCTTCTTGTCTCTCTTTGCAATCCTCCAGCTCCTTCTCCAACACTCTGAAAAAGTTCAAAATGGACAATATCATCAACTTTCCCCGTTCATTTTGTTCAGTAAGAAAGTAAGCGTTTTTTATAGAAAATTTGTTTCTGCATACGTAGTTTATGCTATTATGCTCCTCCTAAAAGAATTTAATTCCTCCTAAAAAGTCAAGGGGTATTTTTACTCCTCCAAAAAACATCCTAGGAATAACACTGTAAATAGTACATAATGATTCCGGCTATTAAAAATTAAAGTTGAATGTATTGAAATAAAAACTTTTAAGGTTAATATAAATAGTATAAAAGTGATAGTATTACGTATAATATATACGCAGTAAAAGTATAGTATTTACATTTGAGGCGATGCGAGTTCCGCTCCTCGTATGCTTTCGTTTTTGGTTTGCAAATCTTGAGCTTCCGATTTCAATCCCTGGAGCTTTTCTTCCGCAGCCTTCACGAGATTTGTGAGTTCTTCTCGCGTCGCTTTTTGCGAAATGAATCGATCCTCGGCATCCTGAAACCCCAACAAACCTTTGATTTTGTATTTCAACTTTAAACTCTGCAATGACAGCGTAAGAAACTAGATAATATTCCCACGATACTCACGTTGATGTCGGATATCCCGATGGCTTCCTTGATCTTTTCGAAGGCTTCGTGGAAAAACTTGAGCTCCTTCTCTTGCTCGGCTCGCATGTTTCTCCAGTGTTCGGCAGCCTCGCTGTCCCGAAGCTCCACCGAATGCCTCTGTGCTCATTCAAAGAAAAATTAACTGCAGGACATTTTTTTAACTTACAAAAAATAATCACGAGGTACTAATCGTTTTCGCTAGTTTCTAAATGGAAAGACTCAAAAAGTTTCATAAGAACTATTCCTCATCGAAATGCTCCCATAATATTCATGTTATCTATTGCACCATCATTAAATATAGAATTATTACGCTATTTACAGAAAGAAATTAAGTTTTTCTCTATCCAATTTAATTTCAAATTAAATTTCACTAGCACACAAATAGAAACTGTCTTAATTGTTCTCTTTTTTGTTAAAATTGTTGATTGTGAAAAGAGATGTATCCATGCAAAAAAGATTAGGTAATCTGTGTTAATATTGGATCAGGGAAACTTCATCATAGTTGAAAGGGGGGCACTGTCCAGTAAAGCGTTGCAAAAGTCTATGTTGATTTTTTTAGGAATTTCCCATATGCCCCCATCTCATGTTGTTACTGTTACAAATACTGAAACATTATTACCTGCAAAATAATGTGTCAGTAACAACATTAGAGGGGGCATCTGGAAAATTCCAAAAAGTTTCTTCTTGCAACGCATTACTGTCCAGAGTGCCTACATACTCACCTCTGCAGCGAGCCCATGCTTTGGCTTGAGCGCTCTATTGTAGTCTGCGATGAGTCGCTCCTTCTCCTGTCGCGCCTTGAGCGCCGCCGCCTCCACCTCGGCCAGCTCCTTCCGCGCCGCCTCCCTGCGCCCCTGAGCCCGCCCCTCGCTCCCAAGCAACGCCCTCGCGTCCGCCTCCTGCGCCGCCCTTCTCTCTTCAAGCTCCTTCAACAGGCTAGGGTAGGACACGATCTCCTGTCATGATAATATCAAATGTTTTCATTAGATATAAGCTCATATACAGGGTGATTCTGAAATGATGCACCAAACTGGGTAGGGTATATAGGTAGAGTACATCAAGACGAACAAGAATTGGTATAGAAAGGGGGGGTCGCAGTTACACCGTTAAAGAGCTAGGTCCTACACTGTAAAAAAAAACTGTAGAAAAACAGAAATTTCAATAACAGTGACTTTATGTTTACAGAGATATTCTGTCATGTAACATTCCCACCGCACTTCTATTTATTTTATGTAAAATAACAGCTTTTACCTAGTTTTTTAGCTTATCTGTACTTAAACAGAAACTTACTGCATTGAAAACCAATACAGCTATTGGCAACGTTATACTGAATCTTCTTTGGTTCAGTGGATAGCGTGCGTGCTTAGCATGCGGTAGGTCGCGGGTTCTATTCCCGGATATCAATTAATTAAAATTAAAAAAACTCTACTAAAATAAGTGCATGCGCACAAGCAGAAAATTACTGAGAGGCAACAGAAAATCTGAAACAGAAATGACAGAAAGTTCCTTCTTACAGCATTTACCAGTAGGTTACAGCTTTTTTCTGTTTACAGTATTTTTCAACCTACAGATTTTTTCTGGCAACTTTTGCTGCCAGAAATTTTCTGTTTTTTTGCAGGATTATTTTTTACAGTGTAATGTAGTGCGAGAGCGTTACAAAAGGACGTTTTGCCAAGGCCCGTTTAACGAAAAAAACATAATGAAATGAAAAAATTTATTGCATGAGGTACAGCAGTATCCGTACTACTTACATCATAAATTTGATAGAAATTGGACCACTTACTAAACCGTAGAGTGAGTTTTAAAACATGCAATATTAATCTTTTAGCCGAAGAATGGAGTTCCTTTACATTAGTGTAATGCTATTTAGAAAAATAAGGAATTTTCAATGATCATACAGTTTCAATGATCAATATATGATCATTGAAAATTCCTTCCGCGATCATCATTTTTCTAAATACCATTAATGGAACTCCATTCTTTGGCTAGAAGATTAATACTGCGCGTTTTAAAACTCCCCCCACGGTTTAGCAAGTGGTCCAATTTCTATCAAATTTATGATGTAAGTAGTACGGATACTGCTGTACCTCATGCAATAAATTCTTTTATTTCATTATGTTTTTTTTCGTGAAACGGGCCTTGGAAAACGTCCTTTTGTAACGCTCTCGCACTACATTAGGACCTAGCTCTTTAACGGTGTAACTGCGACCCCCCTTTCTATACCAATTCTTGTTCGTCTTGATGTACTCTACCTACCCTACCCAGTTTGTTGCACCATTTCAGAATCACCCTGTATGTGTTACGGACAAAGTGATTAATTGGGCATTATTAATAATGCCCAAGTAATCACTTTTCCCGTAACATATGTACTAAATTACAACTTTTCCTTTCAGTGACGTCACGGATTGATGTAAGAACACGCCCCACTTTCTAGTTACCTAATTGGCGTAAGAGACTGAGTGAACAAGACTGGCCAATTAAGTGGGGCGTGATCTTACGTCAATCGGTGACATCTCTACATCGGACACATTACCAAGTGTAGATTCCCTCTGCCCGCCTAAAATTTTACTGTAATTTTGGTACTGATACAGTGTTGTGTTCTATGTGTTTCTGATTATATTTTAGAAAATGCAATTTTTTTCCTGATCATTACTTTCTTAGTATAAATTTTTAAATGTCGCACGGATTTATAGAGCGCCCTGTACGTATATGGATAAGATATTAACAGTTTGGGTCAAGTATTAGGTTACTAAGACGGTTGATAATATACCAATAAATTATAATCAAAGTAATGGAATAGTAAAGTCTCATTTCTTAGAACCTAAATGACCTTAAATCTTTGAAATGTAGTAAAATAACTTTTAAAACATCAAAGGAAATAACTTACTCTACTCAGTTGTTCATAGATGGCCTTGTACTTTGCTTGGATTATTTGACATTCCATCATATTCTTTTCAACCTTTTGATAATTATTTTCCATTTCTCTCACTCTCTGAAAAGAAAAACCGATGAGAAATGTTCATAATAGTTCATTTTTTCAACTAGAAAGTAAAATTATTAACTACTCTGCAACTACATTTACGAAGCCAAGTTACAAAAATAAAACATTGAATTTCGGTTCAATAGAAGTGATGAAAAGAATGCATTTCTGCATTAAAAATAATTCAATAAACTAAATTTCAAAATGTAGAGGAAATTTTGCATACATTAATACTCAGTGCATTTAAAATCTAATTTTTGAGATGATTGGTGTATCAAATTTTATGGCAATAAGGTTTTTAGATAAACTTTCGGAACTGCTTGATTCATTAAAATCTTACAGAATCTGTAAAATTGGAAAACATTTATTGCTTACTCGTGAAGTTTCCGTCTCCGGTTGCTCTACTTCAAACTCATTATAAGTGTTCCAAGCAACTTCTTTAATCTGGCTCTTCAACTTAGCTAATTGTTTCTCTTTTATCTTCAAATCGTGAGCCAAAGCATTGCTTTTTTTTATTAGAAAAAGTACCTTTTCATCCAAAATTTCTTTAGCTTCCTGTAGAAGTAGAATAATAAAGAATTCGACACCTTTCTGAAGAAAAGGTCTAAAAATGTTTATTGCGTGAATACAGTATAGAAGAATTACACACCTTTCCAGATTTCCCGGCCAAAATTTCAACTTCTTTAGCATGGTCCTGAAATGCTTTTGCAATGATACGTTCGTCTCCCTGAAATTGATTATTTTCACATAAAATCAGTCATTAACATTATTAAATTTAATTTAAAATTGTTAAAGTAAGTACTATAAGATCACGATGGATGTGATCTAAAAAAGAGGATCATCAAAATTAATCCAATGTTGATGGATGAGCTACGAAATAATTTACTCTCTAAACGTATTTTAGTTATTCTTAACTTCATTATGCTAAAAACTAATGTTAGTGGTTGCTGCTCTTATAACATATAATGGTTATTAAATGTTGCTTTTAATAAGGATTTTAACCTTTTAAACACGCAATTCAAATTTCGAATTAAAGGATCTGATTTTTGGCTTAAATGACTTGTTTCGTCAATACTAAAACCATTCTAGTCATTTTTTGGCGGGAAAAAAATCCTAAGTATGATTTTGAGGATGTTCCCATTTGGGAACATCGGCGTTTGGGGTGAAGTTTTTAGGGGGATTTCCAAAAGGCACATATTTTACAATTCATTCAAATAAAATGATTGAGATAGGTTTCTACTTAATAATTATGAACATTTTTATTATTAAGGATGGTTTTTTCATTTTTATTATTCATACTTGGACGATTGAGTAGCATTTTATAGATTTTCATAACAAAAAATAGACATGTTTATTACGTACGCGAAGCTTTTCCGTAAATTTTTCTTGCACTATGGGTAATATTTTGGTGTAAAAAATACATAAGAGTGTTCCCATGCTCTTCAAAGCTAAACAGTTACGTTTCTGTGAGAAAAATTAGTTTTAATTACTGTTCTATACGGATATCTAGCATAAAATCCACTAATTGCATTCAAATCTAATTAGTTTTTAAAATGGGTAATCATAATTATCTCCATTGATTCATTAAAACTGTGTTTCTCATGGGAGATTCCGAACTGAACCACATATATTATACATCCAACTTACGTTAGAAGAGTGTTTTTAGATGTATGCACTTTTCCTTATTTTCAAAATTCTTCAATTTTATTCCTAAATTTTTTTGTAAAAAAAGTACTTGAACAAAAATATATACGCAAATCCTCAGGAGCACTCCAAATAGGCTCTTTGCATAACCCCTATTGATAATTAGTGAAAATTAATCGATCGGGGAGTTAGAAAAATATACAAGTGTAAGAATCTGCTATAAAGATTTGGAATTTATTTCTCCCTAAATAAGGGGAAAAAATAAAAATTACATATTTTTGAATTTAAAACATCATTATTAACCTGTTTAGATACTTTGAGACAAAAAATATTCAAAAAATTAAAGAAAATAGGAAATAACTTGAATTTTTGCATGTTATAAAAATCCCCTCAAATACTATACCCCAAACGCCGATGTTCCCATTTGGGAACATATATACGTTGTATTGGTAATTTCTCTCCAAAATTAGAATATGAAGCTATTCTGTCAAGCCAAATTGGAAGATGTGTACTTAAACTACCTAAACACAGCAAAATTATTTAAAACTAAATTTATTTAAAATTTTTACAAGTTGAAACTTGTGCAACTTTTCGAAGAGCCAAAAATCTCTAATTTTGAAGTAAATTCTACAAAAAGGATTAAATTGCACGTGAAAAACTTTTGCGTGTAAAATAACTTCATATCTTTGAGTTGCTTTCTACCAAGTATCAAATTCCTACATGAAAAATTAAGTGGTGAAAAAATTCCTTAAATTGATGTTCCCATTTGGGAACATCGGCAGGTAAAAGGTTAACAATTGCCTATACAACCTCATTTAAAACAATAATTGAATACTGTAAATACTCACGTAAGCTCCCTTGTGTTTACTTATTTGAAGGTCCTGAACAGCAGTTCCTAACTTCTTTATCAACTCATCATTGGCTTTGATTTTCTTTTCACATTCTTCTACCTCAGCCCTTTCTTCTGATTCTGAATTTGAATCGCATTACATTTATTTTAACTTTGTACAAAAGTTTTTGTTTTGTGTCAAGTGTTTCTTCTCCACCTTTCCCATTTAAATACATTATGTGTGTTTAGTGGAATTAATAAAGTGGTACTGATCCTTTATAATTTGGTTGTTTTCAAATCATACCTATTTTATAAAAAAAAAGAACGAAAATAGGTGAAACCTATTATAGAATTACGAACCCCTATACAGAGTGTTTCAAAAGAGACAAAACCCACATTACACTCAATGTTTACAAACAATTGATTTTTGGTGTGTGAAATTCTATAGTTAAATAGTATATCTGTAAGTTTCTGGAAAACTCTTATCAGTCTTAAAGATATTTTATTTAGAAAGTATTTTGAAGCGCATTTTTAAAGAGAGAAAGGAATTATTTTCATTATGAAATGTATGGCGTCGATTGGTTGTTGTGGTTGGAGGGATAATATATTGTAAAACAGTTTCCTGCTAGCTGTTAAATGCAACCTTATCCGTAATACAGAAAAATGGAAATATTTTAGAATTGATATTTTTTTAGAAATTATTCTAATGGGCTTATTTCACATCCTCAAAAGAATCCGAACAGTATGATACCAAAAACATGTTATACGGATCAGTAATTAAAAAGCCTTTCTCTGGAAACCATTCACCAAAAACTTTTTTATAATAGAAATATAATGATAATTATGATTTAATTGAAAAGCTGTTCCTTAATTGTTCTTTCAAAACATAATTTTGAACCACCAACTGAACTGCCCACGATCCTAGACCTAGCGTATGTAGTTGGATCTCAAGATACTGTTTAATAGTTAATGCAGCCCTCAGGCTGAAAAGTTAGAACACCCTTTATTTATACTTTAGAAAGACATACAATCAGATGATTTTGGTGTTCATAGCCATAGCAGAAGTTACAACGTTATCTCCAGTAAACACCAGAAAAATTAAGTTTCCCTTAATAATTTTGCCTTCAATACTGATGGAGACCCCCAGGATGTATGTCTTTGCTCATTATGCCCCCTCTCCCCTTGTCAGCAAAAATATTAGGTCATCCCAAAAGTTTTGTCGCTTAAGGAAGGTACAGTCTGTATACAATGTATTTTTTGGTACTTTTCCATTACGGTAAACCAGTTAAGTACTTCTACTTCTATCTAAAGCCAATTTGGCGAATTTCGGCTCTTTTTTTGTTGGCTCACTTTTCGAGCTTTCCTAGTTTCTACGATTAATAAGATTTTGTTTACTTCAAGTTGCCAGTAATTGAAAACTTTCAAAATTAATATTCAAAGGAATTTAACTTTAATTTTAAGTCATATTAAGATTGTACGGAAAATAATTACTAATTAATAATTATAATTTCATAAATTGAAAATCATTTTATACTACTTTTGAAGAGCGGCTGTAGAATGGACCATATCCGTGCCACGCCCATTTAATCACGTGATTAGGGAAAAACAAACTCACTATCAAATCATATCTCACTATCATCGTATCTCACTACAAGCTATCTCTGTGGTAACCAATTGCAAGCTCAGTAGGTCACATGATGGGTAAAATGTGACATCATGCGGATATGGTCCATTTCCAGCTATCTAGATTCCTGCAAATGATCATCCGGATCTTTCCTAGTAAGAGTTAGGGGTAGCAATCCAGCAATTTAATATGGATGATTCTGATCAAACTCTCAGGATGCCTCAGAAAAAATTTAAATCTAAGTTAAATTTTCCACACTTGTTATATACTTAAAACTTTAACTGTTTTATGGAAGTAGCCAGTTAATTTTAATTAAAAAAATTACTTAGGAAAAATGCAAAATTTTGAGCAGAAAAGAAAGGAAGTAACAAGTAATCATAGATTTAAGGAAAGCCCAGTTGTCGATCAGTTCCCAAAATCAAGCCAGGATGCCAAGTTGACTGTAGATAAAGTTACAGTTTATATTGGTATCATATAATGGAAAAGTACCAAAAATATCTTATAAACAGATGCTCCCAAGAGCGACAAAACTTTCGGGATGACCTAATAGACTGATAGCTTACGTAATACTTTTTTAATCGAAAAAATTGAATGAATGAAAAAACAATTTCTTGATAAAAAATGTAACAATGGTTCAATTCCGTTAACGTTCCGCTAAATAGTGCCATGCTTTTTGGACACCAAAAAACAGAAATATTGCTAAATAATCCAAACTCATAGATTAAAATGTTAAAATTAGATCAATAAATGATGAGTTTATCAATTAAAATCGGAAAAATTTGTCGATATTTCAGTAGGATGATGTTTAAAAGAGCATGGCGGTATTTAGCGGGAACGTTAACGGAATTGAACCGTAATAATATAAAATATAATGGGCGCATACCTGCTAACTGAATCCTTTGTCTCACATGTTGAAGATCTGCTTGCAGTTTTAAAATTTTAGTTTCAGCTTCTTTAGCTATTAAGAAAGGGTCTTTTTCCTCCGTAGTCTCTGTAGCCATCGCCTAAAACTGTTACATACGATGTTAATACGTGCTGTATCTACCCGTACGAAGATTTGCTATATGTATCAGATACACTAATTTTGCAATCGAGATAGATATTTAGTGTGCATCTATCCCATACGAAGATTTGCTGTATCTTCCTAAAAGAATCCTATTCTATCTTATAATAGAATCTAAAAGTAAAAATTGCAGTGATGAAATTTGCCTGTTGAAAAACGAGTTTTTAAAATGAGTGCTATGGGGCGTTTAAAATTAAAACTGAAAGGTCATTGAATTTATTTTCAATAGACATCACTCATCAACATACCAAGGATCTTCATTGGTGATCCTACTTCATGGATCATTTAAATATACGAAAGTTTGTCTTGATTAACCGATTACTGATACCAAGCTGATTTTACTTACCTCAAGTTTCCTTTGTAATCCTCAAGTTTAAAACCGCAAGTTTCATTTTAATTTCCTTCAAGAATAATAATAAAGAAACACAGCTTAGAAAAGACTTCTTTCTGAAACAATACTGAGTAAAATTTTGGATATGAGGTTATCTTATTGAATGGAGCTGGTGGCTGTGAGGATGTTGCCATGGTTACCTCAGAGTAATCAAACGAAAGCGTGTTTCTTGGGAAGAACTAGTTTTTCACATTTCCCCCAGAATAGAAAAAACTGACCTCTAAATCAGGATAACATAAATGGACAATTGCAATAAATCTTTGTTTAGTTTAATGTATTCAGAATGACTTAAAACCTCCAAAAAAACATTTTAATTTATCTCTCAAAGCCCTAAATTTTAAGCTACTTTCCATTAAAAATAGCTTATTTTCCGTCTGAGCTGAAACAGCTTGTGACGTAATGCGTGCCTTGTTTACTGTCATCCCGCTTTAAAATACTGAGCTCTAGTTTTTTACAGCTTAGTGTTTCGAAGAAAACGGTGCTTCCTACATTTCCAAGAGGCACGTTTGACGTCACCCTGTTAGGAGCACTCTGTAATAAAATATCTCATAATTAACTGAAAAAAATGTGTGGGAAAAGACAAGCGTATTTTTGGAATCAGGAGAAAATGTTAAATAAATTAAAATTGAATATTTAGAATGTTAAGAGGTGCTGCAATTCTCCATTTACACATATAAAACCAAGGGAGGGAAATGACTTAAAAATATTAGATTAACTTCATATGGACTCGGTCAATTCAAACATGTATTCCAGGTCCTTAAGTAATCAACAAGAAAAAGCTAAATAAGATTTTCAATATAAAATGTTCCTAGAAATACAGCATAATAGTGCTAGGTCATTCCACATCAAATCAACATGCTTTTTTGACCTTACCATCTCGGATTTTCTTAAAATTTCGGTGCAAATGTTACATTTATACTATAAAATTTAAAACTGTCGAATTCACCCTAAAAAAATTACGGGGTTTTGAATTTATTTACAGCTGAGTAAAATAGTCAAATAATGGTTCACTTTGCTCATTTTATCTCTATATTATAAAAACGTTTGTGGGTATGTGGAGGACGCATCTCCTCCCAAGCCACGCCGCAGGCGTGGCCAAAACTCGGTATATAGGCGTATCTCGAGGCGAGAACGATCTCTGTCAAGTTTTCCAAGCTCGAAAATCGAATAATTACGATAATTAGCGAATTTATAGCCAAAAACGCTTATTTCTCCATTTCTCTACCAGAGTAGATCTGCTCGACTCACTATTGTTAACGAGATTAAAACCTGGAAAAATTAATATTTTAACAGGAAAATCTCGATAATTGTCCATTTAAAAAGCTTTATCAGTTATGAAACTACCAAAATTAATTCAAATAATTTATTTTCAAACGTTATTTTCCTTTATTTCAAGATTTTTTCCCTTTAAAATAAAAATATTTATGGAAAATTGTAAATTATTTTTTCATGGAAAACGAGTTTAAAATAATACATTGTTTCAAATGAGACGGTTCACTAGACTTTTAAATTTACTAGATATTTTATTATAGTTTCAAATTTGTTACTTTATTCATTAGATTTATTAATTTACAAGAGCGGGAACACTGTGATTTGAAAATTACTGGGAACACTGGGATAGGAAAATGCAACGGGAACATCGAGAAAGGAAAAATTACCGGGAACATCGAGAAAGGAAAAATTACCGGGAACATCGGGAGAGGAAAAATTACCGGGAACACTGGGATAGGAAAGAGGCGCCTGGGGTACCAGGAGGATTGGTTATTACTGATTTACCTAATTATAAATGCATTTTAAGAAAACTCAAAATAAAAATATTTATACACTCCACCCGTGCAAGGCCGGGCATATCAGCTAGTAATTGTTATAAAATGATGGTACTTGTCCTCATATGTGTTTTTTGGGGGGGAATTTCTCCCGTTCACGTAGAATGAAATTAATATACCCCTTTCTCGAGTAATTATTTAATTAAAATATCTTCCGGCCTCGAAGGGCCGTGGTCTGATATAAAAATGTTGGACGTTTCATCCGCAGTTACACTGTGGAGATCGTCAGCTGGTAGAAATGTCTAGACTGTTTAAATTCAGAAAATACTTAATTTTTCCGTGTTCTCAAATCAATTTTTGGGGATGTGTGTGAAATTATTAACTTTAATAACAAAATGAGTTAAGCTTTCTTCACTGTCGGTATGCTTTCACTGCATTAACGATAACGCCTGTAAAACTGTTTTCTTCACTGTTACACTTTGATAGCGGAAAAAAAAACATCTTGGTTTTTAATAAAATCAAACGGATCTATGCTCCGTAACCAAACAGAAAAGGTATAAAATATCGGGAATTTTTTTAATTCGCTCTATAAATTTCCATTTCATTCAAGTTTTTAAATATATTCAAACAAAAAAAACTTGCTTTGTAGCTAACTCGAACAAAAAATTTTAATTACGTCTTCATGCAACTTTTTTATGATCTAATCTCGTTTTGATGGCACAAAATGAAGTACTTGAATTTTCATGCAAATACATTAGGGTGGTCTTTAAAGAGGGCTAAAAATTTTTTTAGGGAATTTTCACCGGGCACCCTGTCATTTTGATCTACTCCTTGAAAAATAGTTTTGGTAATTTTTTCAGATTTTGTAGCATGTTTTTAGGGGTCGCTCGCTACCGCACTTTAAAGTTAAAACTTATTCATAAAAAATAGGGAAAACAAAAATAAAACCAAAGATTAAACCCTCACATCTTGTTCATGATTTTTTATGAAAAGCTGATATAGTTATAGATATAATGGTCCAGGTTCAATTCTTCTGTCACCTCTTTTTCGGTACTAATAATTTTTTAATATCAAAAGAACTCTTGTAAAGTTGTTTTTCCTGCATTTTTAAAAAGCTTATAACTCTAGAACTTTACAACTTAAAAACCTGAAATCAGTCCCATTTTGTTCGCAAATTTTTTTTGTTTGATTTGATGTGCATCATGATCATCATTTAAAAAAGTTGTTTTCAAAATTAAAAAATTAAAAAAAAAATTTGTTTTGCAAAAAATTTTTGAAAAAATATTCAAAGCATTTTAACTCTTAAAATGAACATTGCTACCAAATTTCAAGTTGAAAATAAAATTTAATCATGCATAAAAAATAAAAATATTCGAAGTTTAGGCAAGTCCCTAAACTATTCCTAAAATTATACAACAAGAGCGATTCACTCACGGAAAATTCATTAACTCACTTGAGGGTGTTTATATGACCTAAAACATGCAAAAATATGTCACATATATTTCAGAAAATACGAAAATTAACAGATTCGGTACAAAATCTTACAGTGCTAGTTCCCAGTTTTAAATTAATTCAATTTGCATGCATTTCTCCTGAAAATTCCTAAAATTTATGTTTATATCTAATTGTTTTTACTTTTAACAAGTCAAACCCAAGTAAGTTAATAGTTTTAGAACATAAAGCAATTAGATATAAACATATTTTAAAATAAGGGCGTTACTCAAACTTATAAAATAAGGATCACCCTAATAAAGCACATACGTTCTTAATTCAGCATATATTACAGAAACTACATACATTTTAATATAATCTAGTTTTATCATGTAATTATTCTTAATAACAAATAATTATTTTTTTACTGAATAATTTAGTATATTCCACTGCAACCACATATAATATAAAACGTATAACAAGTAAACGTAAAATTAGTCTCTATACGGTAACCACATTTTAATATGCATTTAAAAAGAAAAATATCATGATTCAATATCCTTACCTTAAATTTAACTTCATCTTAAGACATTAATGTATATTTTTTAGTCATTTTAGAGTCGAAAATTTGCTTCTAAATTGCTTGCCTAACAATAATAGGTACTGTTTTTGTTCTTCATCTGCTGTATGAACAACTTGATAGAATTGGCTATTTCCTTACATTTCTTGTAAGATTCATTTTCAGTCCAATTAGTCACATCTGTTTCCAAAAAGTCAGTAGGTAAATCTATAATTTGAAAGAACCTCAAAGTGTTGCTTGTTACAAAATCTTGCAAGTCCTTTAACTTCCTTTTTCAAAGCATGTACCATTTTTCTTTTAGTTTCCAAAGAGACATTGTCATAGAAAAATGCAAAAGAAATTAGTTCTTCTGACAAATATCACAAATGTCTTAAGAACTTCTTCATTGCACAAAGGGAAATGTCTTTATTCACAAATTCTTAATCTTTCAATTTTTTCAAGAGCAATAAACCATTTATGGGTGCAGAGCAAGTAGATTTAGCCTGATACCAGCAGTGAATGTAAATTTTCACCATAAATGAGAAAACTTGACGTATTCCAGATTCTTCTTGCTTAAAGAGTTTGAACTGATTTCTAAATAAATAAATCTTGAGTGAGAATATGGCCTTGACCACCCATCGAGCTCGATGCAATTCACCTGGGGCCCTAAATTTAACACCTCTTTCAGGTACTCCACCTAGGAAAATGATCAAAAGCTCTAGCAGTTCTGTATAATCATCCCTGGGTTGAAAATCATGAAGTTGATTTTGAGAAAACTTGATTACTTCAGATGCATTCTCTGTTCGTCAGCAGTCAAATTGTCAGCAATCGAAGTCTGAAATATTCCATGATCGATAGAGATTCACAAAGTTTTGAACCTTTTAAACAGCAGTATGTCTGGTGCACTTGAAACCCCTAGTGATTTAACAACTTCCGTCACAGAAAAAAAATGGTTGTCCAAAGAAGAGTTGATGACTTCTATATGAAATAAATATTGCCTTTTTGGTGAAAAAAATTAAATTCTGAACAAAAAAATCAAAAATTTTCCTAATACATAAATTTTCATTTATGTAAATTATGAAATAAGTTTTTTTTTGCGTAACCATTCAATTAACGAAATACAATATTAATATTTATTATTATCATAATTTTACACATTTTAAATTGATTTTGGCACAATTTTCAATTAAATTTTCGGTATTACTTAGGCCTGTTAAGAAATCACAAAAAATGAAAAAGTACTTTAAAAATACGAAAAAATTAAAAAATGATAAATAAACTCAGGAAAAATTCCCAAGATGTGTGACAGTATTTACATCTTTATTTAATACTATGACTTATTTTAGCAATGATTATGTATTCCTGTGCAATAATTTATAATTAAATTACAAAATGTATGAAATTTCTCAATTTTTAATTTATTTGAACTTTGGTAGCGACCCCTAAATCATTTTCAAAAATTCTGAAATTTTGGTGGAATTGCTTTTTTTATACATAGAACAAAATGAGAGGGTGCCCCATGCAAATTTTGAAAGTTCGATTTTAAGGACCACCCTAAAATACATAATTTAATTCCATTCTAATTCCATTTATTTCAAAATAATATTTTAAAATTACAGGAGTGTTAAACTTTTTAATTTGAAATAAAAAAAGATCTTTTTTGACTTAATTTACAATGTTAAACCCAAACTTTTCAGAAAATTTTGCTCCCACATTTTCAGAAATCTTTTGAATTTGGTATAAGTAATGGGATAGTTAATAATTTTTAATTAATTGAATTGAATGGTATTATGTGTTAAGATCAAACAAATAGAAATTAAAGGGTGGCGTTTAATACTTAGATGAGGTCCAATGTAATTAAAAAATTTATCAGTTGATTATTTTGACATTTTAATAACATTCTACCAGGGTTGTTACATTTAAAACATTTTGTTTTAAACAAGTTTAAAACAATGCAAAAGAACTCCATATTGTTTTTAAAAAAAATTTTTTTGCATGCTGCTTGCTTTATTTATGCATCGAACTCCAATTTTCATGTGTGGATCACCTAGAGCAGGGGTGGCGAACCCAAATGTTGTTGAGGGCCACTTTGGAAAACCACAATACTCTCCCGGGCCGCATATAAAATATTAGGATATTAGGTGCACAGAATGACAGTGAAGTAAATTGAATAAATTAGGTATATAAATTAGTTTCGTTTCGTTATTAGTTTAGTTAGGGAGTTTCTTAGATCCTATGCTTAGTTTGACATATTCTTAAATCAATTAATTAGGGTAAATTTAAATATTCATTTAAATTTACCCTAAGGAGCAACCCCAAGAATACCTTCTGTAGTATATCCATAGAAACTAAACAGGTGCCGTTAAAAACACTTGGAATCACTCGAAACTATAAGATGCATGTGGCGCTTATAGAAATTTATTTCGGGATGACCCAAATTTTAACTAAAAATTGCAGCTAGATTTTTGCATTGGAAAAAGAACACCCAAATTTTCCTCTCATGCCCCCATGCAAATTTAATTGGTTCAATGCATAAATTAAAATATATTTTTAGTTAGGATTTGCACCTGACTGAACTAATATCCTAAAAAGATTGTGAACAATAGAGTTCCTAGTACTAAAGGGGGATCTGGGGGTCCTCCCCCAGAAAATTTTTTGGAAATACGACTCTTAATTAACAGACTTTAACATGTTAAGGAACACTTTGTCCGAATTTGGGGGGCCTTAACTTACCCTAAAACTTTTAACTAAAAAAATTCTTTAACGGGCCGCGGGTTGGCAAATTGAATTGTAGTGTGCTAAATGTGTGTAGAAATTTTTGAATTGTAGTGTGCTAAAAAGTGTTTTGAAGCTACTTTTTGGAGAGTTTTCAGAGAGCTTCGCGGGCCGCACAAAATGACCCGGAGGGCCGCTGGTTGGCCATGCCTGACCTAGAGTTTAAAAAGTTGGTGTAGAGCAGCGGTTCTCAAACTGTGCTCCGCGGAGCCCTTAGGGCTCCGCCAAGCATTTCCAGGGGCTCCGCGAAGAAATTTGAAATAAATACATTTTATGATAATTTCTAATTTGCTTTTCTCTGAAATGTTATATAAATAACTTTCTGTAAGGTGTTGGTAAGGTCTGCTGGTTTTTGCCTTTTTCAGGTCTTTTTTGGTTTACCAAAACAAGTTAAAACCCTGTTTTTAGGGTCATATTTTCCAAAACTTTTCTGGGGGAGGAACCCCCAGGATGGGACGGTTTGGCGCTGGCCGTTTGGGTGCCGGCCCGTTTTGGCACCAAATTTTTCTTCTAATTTTTAGAAGAATTATGAGAGTTCTATTTGCTTTCTTTTTATTTCTGCCGCTGGAACGGCCGCACCGAATAGTAGCACTAGCACACCAAGAAACCCCATTCCCCATCTCTCAAATTGATTACTCAGCACCTTTTTTTATAAAGTTCAACAAAATCATAATCCTACTTAAAAATGTATGTCCAAAATTCGGAATAGATGTACCAAAACCAAGGGAAAACCTGTTTTTAGTAGAGTCAAATTTCCAACCCCCCCCCTTTATAGCATTTGGAACTTAATTACACAAAACGTTTCTTATATTAAGTTCTTTAAGATGCAAATTCTGCCAAAAAATGTATAAAAATCTAACATTGATCCTATGGCAAGGGAGGGGATAAGGAATGATTTTGGGCCCATGTGTAAATAAATTTTGATATGTACCTCTGACGTATGGTCTAACAGCCTCCCAAAACAGCTCTCGATTTCAAAAGAAGTAACTTTTAAGAAAAAAAAATTTACAGATGTATAGATTTCTGTATGGGGGGGAATCCTTTGTGTTCATGCATCTCCGGCATAATGATTAAAAAGTGATAGCTTTAATATTCAGAAATTTAAAATAAATATTTACACATTGTATCCAATGATAAGATATAATTGGTAAACAAAATATTATCCCGGGGTGTATATCAAAGGGGCGAGGCGGCCCTGCCTCTCCCCCGGAAAATCGGACTACGTATAACAAAACAAGTTAAAACCATGTTATTTAGGGTCAAATTTCCGAAATTTTTTTGGGGGAGGACCCCCAAAACCCCCTATTGTACTTGAAACTTTATTATTGTCAATTTTTATAGTAATTTTGTTAAAATTAAAATCCTACCTAAAAATGAATGTCCAAAATTTGGACAATGATGTACCTAAAACGAGTTAAAAAAACTGTTTTTAAGGATCACATTTTACAAAATCTTCTGGGGAGGAAGGACCCCCAGACCCTTCTACTGTACTTGGATCTTAATTCGTCACAATTTTTCTTACAAATAAATTATCTTAGATGCAAATTATACCTAAAAATGTTTTTAAAAGCTACGTTAAACTGTTGAATATGCATGGGAGGGGCTGAGGAATAATTTTAGACCCTTCCCGAAATAAATTTCTGTTATGCTTTTATTTCTAGAAGCAATGGGTTTTATGTAATTTGCTTTTATACCTTGAAAAAATTATTTCGGAAAAGGGCTCCGCGAAGAATTTGTCTCTTGAAAAGGGCTCCGCGACATAAAAAGTTTGAGAACCCCTGGTGTAGAGTATAGGGCCTGGTTACAAACCACCAAATCATGACATAGGTGGTACATTGCTTGATAAAGAGCATGATTCTATGATTAAAACTTACAAAAATCATTTGAAAGGACATACTGTTTGCACTGTATTTAGAAAGTATGATCAAAATTCAATATTAAAATCAAATTTGATTTTAAAAAAATCAGTTTACTTTTAAAAAAAACTGTTCAACCCTTTATCTACTGCATAATAAATCTACTTCAATTTTTTTCATGCACATATTTTTTTGAGTCACTAAATTGAAAATTAAGGGATATACTTGAATAAAATAACCTTTGTAAAATTCAATCCACTAGAGCTAATTACTAATTAAATTGATGCTTTTCAGTACTATCAGTACACGGAGTGCTAAAATATTATCCCAATACAAAAAAACAAGGTTTTTTTATCGCAGTTTTATGTCTTAAAAAATAATACATTTTCTTTTTGACTAACTACTATTGAGGGAACAAAAACAACAATTATGGGAACCTGATCAAAGTGGTAGAAGAAAGCACAACTTTAATTCAAACTATTTCGCATTTCCTGCTAAAATACTCATCATAAAACCAGTGCCATATTTATCCTGGAAGAGTAAAACTGAAAGAGTGTTCCTTCAAAGTATCGTCATCATAATAATAATAACAACTTTATTGACATACATGAATAGTTATAAAAAATCTTCGTAAGGATGGGTATTCTATGTAATTTAAAAGTTGGTGGGACTACTTGTAAGTGCTGTCAGTAGATAAAGGGTTAAAACAAAAAAACATTTTTTTTCAACCCAGCAGTTTACATATATTTACTATAAACGAAAATTAGTTTTAAGTCAGTGTTAGAAGTAAGCACTTTTTACTACAAGGCTATCAGACCTGCAACTTACAAACTACTCCTCACACACAAATTCCACATTTACAAGCTAACACATCAAACCATTCCATATTATCTAGAAATCTAGACTAAACTATTACTTGTTTCTCACCAAACACATCCAGGCATCTTTGCAAAGAAACAATGATCTTTTGGCATGTTTCTAAAAACAAATATAGATTTTGCATGTCTCATGCATGAAAGATTGAACAAGATATTTTTTGGGGTTCAAAGAGTTTTTCTGAATTATCCTTTTTTGAATGTATTAAAAAAATAAAAAAGAGTCTTATGTCTATAATGATGTTTTTAAAGTACGAAGCCAAAGTTAATAGATGGTTCAATGTTTTGGGTCTGAAATAAAATGCGTAAATTAATCTCAAGGAAGAATATCCTAACATCAATATGGGAAAGATTTTTGAAAACAAATGCACTATGAAATGATGAACACTTCTATGACCAGAAGAGTAACTTTTTACTCCATTTTCTGGTTGGTTGGTTGGTTGATTGGCTTTTTATGGCGCATGGCCCACATTAGGGCATTTTGCGCCAAACACAAGACATAAAATAATTCTGAGCAAGCAAAAGCCCTTGTCTGATGTATTCTATACATCAATACGTAAAAGTTTAAATATCTTGGTTTAAAATTAACTCATGCATGTTGAATAAAAGGTGATGAAACTTACATGGTTAAAACTCAGACGTGATGAATAAAACCAATACTATGAATGAATTTAAAAACAAATCTCAAATTAGAAGAAAAAGATAAAATTTCTGCCAAGTTAAAATTTAAGCGATTAAAAACTCTGGATCTGTGAGTATTGAAAACAGGGCATTCACACAAGATATGAAACACAGAAAACTGGACGTCGCATTGATTGCATCTGGGAGCCTGCTCTCCAAAAAGCAAATGACGATGTGTGAACCGGGTATGGCCAATTCGAAGTCTGCTGATTAACACTTCCTCCCGACGACTCAGGGTAGAATCTCGGCGAGGAGCAATCAATGGCATGATCGAATGAAGCTTGTTCCCCAGCTGGGTGTCCCAACTGGACTGCCACTCGGAACGAAGCTTCCACCGGAAAAACGCTTTATGGTCAGTGAAGGGGACTGGAAACCTATCTGGATTTCCGTCAGCTGAACTCGCTAGATAATCGGCCTCTTCATTGCCAGCGATCCCGGCGTGGCCAGGGACCCAACAAAATCGTATATCGAAACCTCGTTTATTGAGACGATTCAATTCCAGCCTGATGTCAATGAGTATGGGATGAGTAGATATTTGATGAGATACAAAAGATTTTAATGACGAGAGTGAATCGGTGTATATGATGAATTTTTTATGAGATGAACCCTTTAGTTTTTCAAGAGCCAGTCTTATTGCGTGTAATTCTGCTGTGAAAATAGAAGTAAAAATAGGCAATGAATCGCAAACAGATATCCCATTGCATGCAGCAGCTGCCCCAACGTGTGTCTCGGACTTCGAGCCGTCCGTAAAAATTGGAACGAAGTCTGGAACCGACTCTTGATGTGCCTTAAATAATGTAATGTAGACATTATTGGATGTGAACGATTTTGGATAAGTAGCTATTGTGGCGTCCACTTCGGGAATAAATTCCTCCCATGGTGGGTATGGCGCCACCGTAGACTGGGCAACCAAACCAAGGGTCATATTCATGTTCCTCAAAATTTCTCGCATTCTAAAATGGAATGGAGGTGTATATGTTCGTGATGAACGATGTATTATGAGTCTGTGTAAACTAAAATCGAATAAAAACCTGAAGGATGGGTTATGTCTGAGTGATCTAATTTTGATGTAATACGACAGTGAAAGAAACTTACGACGCTGATCTAATGATGGTTCATATGCCTCGACATATAAAGATGGTATTGGTGAGGTGCGGAAAGCACCAAGACATATGCGAAGCGCCTGATTATGTATGGAGTTTAATGACCGCAGTAATGAAGGGCAGGCAGAGCCATACACTGTAGAGCCGTAGTCTAGCTTAGATCGAATGAGGGCTCTATAAAGGCGAAGAAGTGATGTTGTATCTGCGCCCCAACAAGTTGTGCTCAACACCTTTAAGATGTTAAGGGATTTTGAGCACTTGTTTTTTAAATCTTTGATATGGCTGTGGAACCTTAGCTTTTTATCAAAAATCACACCAAGAAACCGTGTCTGCTCGACCACTTGGATGGGTGTGGTGCCCAAATGTAGCTCAGGATCGGGGAAAAGTCCCCTCAAACGGCCAAATGGCACAACAACGGTTTTCTCGGCGGAAAAAGCGAAGCCATTCTGTTCGGCCCATCGGTCAAGCTTGTTAATGGTGTTTTGTAATTGGCGTTCAGCAGTGTTCAAAGATTGAGATGAGAACGATATTTGAAGATCGTCTACATATAATGAATGTTGAATTCCTTGTTTAAAATTACACGTAATGCTATTTAGTTTGATAATAAATAAGAGAGGACTCAATACCGATCCTTGCGGTACTCCTTCCTCTTGAATAAAAGTTGATGAAAATGAAGAATGGATTTTGACTTGAAAGGTGCGGGTTTTTAAAAACTTTTGAATAAAAATAGGCAAGTTCCCTCTTAAGTGGATACGATATAGATCCTGAAGAATACCAAATCTCCAGGTCATATCGTAAGCCTTCTTGATGTCGAAGAAGACAGCGACAAGATGTTGTTTGTGCAAGAAGGCCTCGCGTATAGCGGTTTCCAGCCTTAAGAGGTTGTCTGTAGTACAGTGGAACTTCCTGAATCCACTTTGATATGGGGAGAGGATGTTATTCTTTTCAAGGTAATAAAGCAGTCGGGCATTAACCAATCTCTCTAGTAATTTGCAAAGGCAACTGGTCAGGGCTATAGGGCGGTAATTACTTGGTGAGGTAGGATCCTTTCCCGGTTTGGGAAAGGGGAGAACAAAGGCATGGCACCATTTTGTAGGAAAGCAGTGGGATGTCCAGATCCGGTTAAAAAATAAAAGGATGGATAGTAGTGACTCATGAGAAAGATGGCGAAACATAATGTAATGTAATCCATCAGGACCTGCAGCCGAATCTCTAGATTTATGCAGAGCGGTTTCAAGTTCGAACAGAGTGAACGGAGAATTATAGTCCTCTTCGTTTGAAGAGGCAAAACTAAGTCTCAAACGTTCAGCTCTACTTTTCACCGTCTGAAATGCTGGAGAGTAGTTTTCACTGCTCGAAGTCTTTGAAAAAGACTCGGCAAGTGTGTCGGCTATTTCATCAACATCGGTGATGTTTGTGCCATTGTGCATTAATGTTGATATAGGCTGAGATTTATACTTGCCTGTTATTTTTTGGATCTTGTTCCACACTTGTTTGGCAGGAGTGGATGATGTAATTCCACTCACATAATTCTGCCATGATTCTCTCTTACTTTGTCTTCTCACTCTTCTAGCCTCTGACCTTGCCTTTTTAAATAAGAGCATATTTTCTTGAGTTGGGTAACGCCGAAATATTCCCCATGCTTTATTCTGGGCCTTTCGAGCCTTAGCACAGGCGTGGTTCCACCAAGGTTTTGGGAACCTTGGAAATCTTGAGGACGTTTGTGGGATTGAAAGATGGGATGCTTTTAAAATGCATGAAGTGATATAAGAGACAGCGCTATCGACTGAGCCGGATGAGACCATTCTTTCATCAATATCTGCATGGGTCCGGAATAACTCCCAGTTGGCTTGGCCAAACTTCCACCGCGGCTGACGAGACGTCGAGCACGCGGTTGGGGTAGTGAAAGAAACTACTACGGGGAAGTGGTCGCTGCCTAACGGGTTTTTCAGGACACTCCATGTCAGATCTAACAATAATGGTGGAGAGCAAATGGTGAGATCGATGGCTGTATATGAATGCGTTGGTGAGTGTAAGTATGTGTCAGACCCGTCGTTCAGTAAGGCGAGATCAAGCTCTGAGAGCAGCCTCTCTACGGTCTGTCCCCTAGCATTGACGTCCCGGCATCCCCACATTGTGTGATGAGCATTAAAATCTCCTAAAATTATGAAGGGTGTTGGTAATTGGTCGATGAGGTTTTCTAAAAGATGAAAGTGAATGGGTGTGCTAGGTGGTAGATACAAACTACAGATGGTAATAGAAGAGACGATAGTTTGACGCACTGCCACCGCCTGCAGAGGTGTGTCAAGATGGACGGGAGAGTAGGGTGTCGTGTGGGCGACAAGAAGCGCCACACCCCCACACACTCGACCACCATCAGTACAGTCCTTGCGTATGGTAGAAAAACCTCGCAAAGAGACTGTATCCCCAGGCCTCAAAAACGTCTCTTGTAGCGCTAAGCACACAGGAGAATGAAAATTGATGATATGTTTTATGTCCTCAAGATTTTGGCGAAAACCACGACAGTTCCACTGTATAATGCTACTTATTTTTAGTTCTTGGTGATCTAGATCTTCCTCTATTTCTTCCAGGGCTAAAGGTTATTGACCTGTGTCTTTGTTTTGTATTGGTTTCTTTAATTTTTGGAAATTTGCTTAATTCGAATATTTCTTTTTCTATTGCTTCTACATGGTCTAATTGTTTGGATTCGTGTAGGTTAGAGGGTTTGAGTAGTTTTGCTGGTTCTTCATAAGTGTCTGAAGCAAGGCGTTTATATTTAGTTTGTTCAGTCTCCATCGAAACCTCAGTATCAGACGACACAGTCGGTTCCGACGGCGGGGTATCGGCTATTGGTTTATCTAGAATTGTTTTAGGTTTTAATTTTTGTAGAGGTTTTAAGGCAGTTTTTTCTGTTTGAATGGCTATTGTGACGGTTTGTTTAACAGGAGCAGCAGCAGCGGCACTTGCATACGAAGTGGAAGGTCGGGGTGGCAAAGTATTGACCACTCGCTTCCTAGCTTCGGGATAAGAGATTTTTTCAAGTGTCCTGACTCGCTGAACTTCCTTTTCCAGTTGCCATATGCTGCAATCTTTCGAGTAGGATTCATGTTTCCCCTTGCAGTTAACACATTTTTTGCTTTTGGCCGTGCATTTCTCGCTGGCATGCTCTGTACTGCTGCATTTATTGCAAGTAGGAGCGCCGCGACAACCAGCGGTACTGTGTCCGAAAAGCTGGCAACGGAAACATCTTAGGGGGTTTGGGATAAACGGTCTGATTTTGGTACATATATATCCAATCATGATGTCTTCAGGTAGGGTAGTCTTGGCAAAAGTTAAAATAAGTAGAGGTGTAGGGACAACTTTATCGTCTTGTTTCTTAGTGATTCTATATACATGCGTAACTCCTTGAGGGGCCAGTTCTGAGGTTATTTCAGTTTCTGATATTTTAATTATGTCCGGGCAGTATACGACTCCTTTGGATGTGTTGAGAGTTGTATGAGGTGTGACGGTAATAGGTACATGAGCTAGCATTTTTGTTTTTAAGAGATTTTGAGATTGAGCTGGGGTGGCTGTTTCAACTAGTAGGTCTCCTGATGGTAATTTTTTAGTGCTTTTAACATTTCCAGCGATGCCTAGGATTGCTTTAGATACAAGAAAAGGTGATAGCATAGTTAGTTTGGAATCGTCTTTGGCGTGTAAGACTAGAAATTTAGGTTGGTCGTAACAAGCGTTTGATTGGGTGGACTTACCACAATTTTTCAAAAAGGGTTCCATGAGGAAAAGTGGCGCCTAGGTTCTTATTTTAGGGCTTAAGGTGGGCAGAGGGAGGGATCAAGAACCTACCAAACGACAACCTCCCACTCCCACTACTGGTCCCACAGCTTCCACAATACGTACTTGACAGTCTGCCTGCCAAGCGGGACTGTACTGCTGCTGCAGGCGCTACGGCATGGTGTCCGCCAAGGTGGAAAAACGATATAACCGACTGGGCAGCTCCCACAAGCTACCCAGCAAGCAAGGAAACATATGGGCCGCCACATTGCTAAAGAGCAAGAGGTGACACATCGGAACGACGGTATGTTGCTAACCAGGACAGGACAACAAAAACAGGACATCACAAACAGTTCCTGGTCTCCTCTGTTTTCCCATATGCCGCCCATCCAGAGCTCGTTAAACACTCCAGGGGAGAAGTAAATAAAAACAAAGTGGGCATATTGTGTTTGGGTATTCAATAGAAATTAAAACCGGTATATAATTTAACTATTTTAAAAGAAGACAGATGTGATGTAAAGCCACTATCAAAATGGAGGGAGAGTGAAGGCAAATCAAAATTTAATGATAAACACATAAATACAACAAGACCCAACTAGTGGTATTGTGTCTAAAAATAAGGCTCCTTTGTAACATGGATGAGAACTAAAAACCAATTTTCTTAACTATGACGGAAAGGAAGGGAGGAAGTAATGGAGAAAGGAAAGGAAGAAAGATCGCTCCAAGGACCCCGGGAGCGCGACTGCCTGGGGCAAAGATCACTGGGTTCCCTTGGGGTCGTGGGGCCCAATCACCGTAGAAGGTGCCCTGAGGGCTCCATTTTCTGGGATGGATGATCGTGTAGATTGGATTTTATCTCCAAACGCGTTTCACCCTCTTCTTCGGAGGGCATCCTCAGTGGCAAAAAGCTCAACTACTAAAAATCAAAAATAAATAACAATTACTGCGTGGATGCTCCAAGTAAAAACTAGGTATGAAATCAGATACTAATTGCACTATTGTTGTGATGGCTTTATCTGGCATTTCGTAAGAGCAGAGATAAAATCCAATCACCGCAGCCATCCATTCTGGAAAATGGAAAAAATAAATGCACTACAATTTTAAGAATTTACTTTGACCATAAAATAAAAGTATAAAAACTCATTGGTAAAATCAGGTTAATTGGAACTATTTAATTTATTTGAACAAAATTAAAATCATTAAAACAACTCTCAATAGTTTAGACCGATGGCTTAGCAGTTGGCATATCGAAAAATAACAAAGCACCAGTAAAATATTTTGTACTTGAAGTAATTTATTAATAAAAACATTTGAATGTCCCTTTAGATACTATGCAAAACACAATTCAATACTTCTTTTTTTTTAAAAGTTAAGCCTAGAAAAAGACATCAAAGATGAAATGAAATAAATGAATGAATTTTCATTATCTTAAGCTAACTTGGATAACCAAGTTTTCAAATCTTCCATTTTCCCTTCTTCTGGTTCTGAAGCACTGAATTCCAGGAATTCAATCTTGATTGGCTTGAGATCGGAGAACTGAAAGTCTTTTCCCTTGTGCCCTAAAAATACTTTGTCTTCAGTAGCAGACGTAGAAGCCAGGCGTCCAGTTTGGGTAACTCTGATCACATTCCTAAAAATACAGACGGTGAACATCAGAAGATATCTTTTTGTAAATTTTGAGATAAATAATCACAATAAAGCAACTGATCACTTATATGAGCGCTTAATGGGTTTACTATGTAACTAGATGTTATAATTTACTGTTTAATGGATTTGAACATAAATCATCTTCTAATTTAAATAAAAATAAGAGGAAAAGATAAACTGAAGCATATTTCGGCTCAAAATTTCTATTTTTTCTTTGAAGATTTTTGAAGGAAGGTCTCTTTTCACTCATGTGTAGAGCAAAGCTTGGGGATGTTTTTAAGCACAAAAAGTCAATTTGTCATTTTTTGGACTTATTCCCTTCTTTCAAATGACGATTCAAATAAACATAACTATTTTAGAAAAATTATCTCAAAGACAAAAAATGCTTTTAAACATCTTTTATATTTAATTACAGTTTTCAAAGAAGTTAAACCAAAACTCAAAGAAAATTATTTTATTATTTTTACAACACCAACGGTTATTATTCTCTTACTGGCTTTATTTTAGAATAACTAGACCAAGAAAAAACACAGAGGAAGGTTTCATTTTTTTTATAATGGAGTAAAACCTTTTTATTCCATTAAGGGAATTTTTTATTTGACCATTGAAAAATTCGGGAGACATACTGTTTCCTTTGTTAACGATTAAAGATCCAAGCATAGCATCAAATTATATTACCTTTATTGAAAAGAGTTTATTTTTATTTATAGTGACAAGCATAAGTAAGTAAAAATCAAATGATTAACTATATTTTTCAAATAGAAGGAATAAGTAAAAAGAAGAATGTAAGTATCACTTACATTTCTTTTTCAAGCTGAGATTGGATAACCTTAGAACTTTTAGCAACTGCATGATCTAAAAAGATTAACATCTTAATCAATAACAGGAATGTTTTTTTATTTAAAATATTTTCTTTTCTCAAAGTTTTAGGATTTTTTTACCCAATATTTGATTTTTAAAATTTGTCATAATCATCTTTAATAAGTTTTGAAAATAAATGAGTCCTGATAATCTGTTTAAGTAGACTAACTCAGATTTATGGAAAACTCTGTTAATTCTAAAATTGTAAATAACAAATAGTTTAGGTTTAAAGGTACTATATTTTAATTAATACAAAAGTTATACAGACACATCACACATGCAATTTATATTGTAACACTTAGTTTTTTTACTTTAGGTTTGTATTTTTAAAGAATAATAGGATTCTTGAAATACATGATGGCTTTGTTATAGCAGATCAGAGTTCAGATAATCCAGCTTTTACTGCACTCTAAAACTAATCTTTATTGCATAAAATTTTAAAATCTTGGGAGCCAAACACAAAGTTTTGCTACTTGAGTATATAATCTGTAATAAAATGAAGAAATTCAGAAGGCAACAAGAATGTAAATACCTTGTTTATTGCAGGCAATTAGGAATGGAATTTTGTAATCATACAGACTGGGTTCTTGTAGCAGAGCATACAGAAGTCTAAATAAAAAAAGAGGTTCTAAGAATACATCGAAACTTAAGTGCATCAATCTTATCTTTTAATCATACTACTGGTATAAAAAGTAAGAAAACAATTAACCAAAATAAAAATCCATTTTATGAAATAGGGGACAAACAGAAAGTAGATACTTTTGAAAATACCATTCTCATTTGGATTTGTTGCTTCATTCAGATAATTTTTTAATAATATAATTTTATAAATTGTTGCAAACAACTCCAATCATAGTAGTTTAGTTTTTGGCATAAAAAGTTGAGTATTTAATGTACTTAAAATGGATAAGTATTAAAAATTCTAATAAAAGAATAAAAAGTTAATTAGCTTACCCTGCTACATCTCTTATTTCTTTAGAAAAATTCAAACTATCAATGACAAATATAACTCCCCTGAAAATACAAAGCTTCATCAAAAAAATAATAAGTTTTGAAGCTGTTTTAAGAGACCAAATAAAATTTTAAATTTAATTCTTTTACATATAATATATGAATCGTCTAGTTTCAAAACCAGGTAGATCCATTTTGGCACAGCTTCAGTAAGAGTCGACGTGGTCGCCAAATGGAATACAAGTTGGCGCTATATCACGGCCGGTCACCCGTTCTGGCCGCCATGTTTTACTACGACAAAATGTTAACACATGTGAATTACGAAATATAATTTTCTTCTTATTTTTAAATTAGATAATTACCGGGGACCGAAATATATATCTCCCCGATGCAGAGCGTGCACCATACTAAAATCGTAATAGCTTGTTATATCATCCTTTTTCTTGGGTTAATCTTTTGAGTAGTGGTAAAACATGGCGACCGGCCGTGATATATCACCAACTAGTCTTCCATTTGGTGACCGATTCACCTTCGCCAAATGGTCAACCCTTTTATCAAAGCTGTGTCAAAATGGATCTACTTGGTTTTGAAACTAGACGACTCATATGTAAGTGATTGTTTTACCACAATACAAACACATGTTAATTCCAACATAAATATGTACATTATTTTGACAACTGCAGTTTTATTAAGAACTTCAGAAAAACGTTTTACAGTTCCCTTTTCAAAGCACTTTAGTCCAATCTTGCCTTGACTGCACACACATCTCAAATAATGATTTGTGAACACAGAAAAATTAGGAGAAAGGTATAAATCAGGTGTTTAAAGAAGGGTACTTCAAAACAAAACCTATTATAAGAGTTCAGAAGCCCTTTATTACTTGTTTAGTTTTGTTCCTCAAAATAAAAAGAATAAAATAGGGCACTGCATTTTTTGGAATAAAAGTGTGATTAGAACATAAGTGTTAAATAAAGTTTAAAATGTTCTTGTTCTCTTACATTGGAAAACACTATTATCACAAAAGTGGCAACATGTATTTTTATGTTGACAAGTGTAAAATATCATTATCAATCTATAAGTTGGGTAATCTTGTTTGGATTATAAATAGCCATGAAAACAAATTAGACAATCTTTATATTTATAATATATGCTTATGATGTTGATGATATTACGCAAACACTTATGTAATAAAATTACCCTAAAAAAGAGAAGTAAAGCAAAATTACCAATAAATAAATGTTCTTACCTGGCCAAAGGCAAAAACTCGTCAAAATACCTATTTCTCAACCTTTCATTACCAGGAATGTCAACTAGAGTAACTGTTTTCTATAAACGAAAATAAGACCGTTAAAATAATTCTTGCTAACAACTGAATCATAAAATAATGTTCTAAACCGGAGGTGCCCAACCTATAGTCCTGATCCGTGTCACCTCAGAATATGTTTGCTGACTTGTTTTGAAGGAAAATGATCTAAATAGCAATTCATTTTTAAATTTTATTCATATTCAATATTTATATTATTCAATTTACCATAAATTTCATTCATATTTATTAAATTTTATTCATTTAAAAATTCAGGCTCTATCTTAAATATGAAGAGTGGCCCACAGGGCAGAAAAGGTTGGGCACCACTGTTTTAAACAAACAATAAGAAAATAAATGATTGATTAAGGATCTTAAGTCTAAAGCTAATAAGTATAAAAGGAATTAATTCAGTGAAGACTGGTTAGGTTTAACTCGCTGTTTATGAAACTAAATTAAAACTTTAAATTTACAGAATTAACTACCTCTAAGGTAGGGGGTTTTAAACAGTGCTCTTGAATCCTAAGTAAGATGGTCAAGTGTGTCCCTAACAATACTGTAATTGGAAATTTTGTTGAAACAGCATTTCAATTACAAAGCTTCATTTTCCCCATAATGTAATGTTGTTAAAAGGAAAAAATCCATGCAAGTAATGCAAAATGAACACATACCATTTTATCAGTTTTATAAATTGCTATATTTTCTTTCATAGATGTATAGGTCACTACATTTTTGGATGATGAAAGCTGAAAACAAAAAGAACAAATAAAAAATTACTTATAAAAACAATATAAATTCACTTGCAAAGACTGAAATGGTTACAGTATCCAAGTTCTAATAAAAATAGTAATTTTTCCTTCACATATTAGGATACTATTATTAAATGGTTTTTATTTTTATTATTAATGGCTAACTTGAGCACTTTTTAAATTTGAACTTTGAGAGTAACAAAATTAAAATGTTCTTGTCGTTAATTATGTTTGCTTCCAAATACAAGCCCATTTGTTTTTGCTGAGAGTATGATTTTGGATCTGAAAATTTATTTTAAATTAAAAACACATAGCATAATAACTTATGAGCTTCTTAACCCTTTATTATTTACCGCATTATGATTTGCTGCAATTTTTTTCGTGTAAATAATTTTTTTTAGTGACTAAATTGAAAATTAAGGGATATACATAAATAAAATAATCATCTTTGGAAAATTGAATCCGCTGGAGCCAATCACTTAAATTGATACTTTTGGGTACTGTCAGTACACGGAGTGCTAAAATATTCTCACAATACAAGAAAAACATAGCTTTTTTTATCGAAGTAATAAGTCTTAAAAAATAATACACTTAACTTTTGACTTTAACTACTTTTTTGCGGGAACAAAAATGACAATCATGTGAATCCGATCGAAATGGCAGCTAAACTTACAAATTCAGATACATCTATTCGCATTTCCCGCTAAAATACTCATCATAGAACCTTTGCTGCTTTTTATCCTGGAAGAGGATAACTGAAAGAATGTTCCTGCAAATTATCGCCAATATATTCGCAAGGATGGTTATTCTATGTAATTTTGAAGTTGGCAGTACTTGTAAGTACCGTCGGTAAATAAAGGGTTAAACCTAATTCTTCAATATATTTTACCATTTCATAATGAAAAAAAGATTTCTTAACTTATTGATCAATTACTGTAATTAACCCAGTGTCACTCGTGCCGGGCCCTGAAGGCCCTATATCTTTATTAGGCGCTTGCCACACTACCAGAGAAAAAGATTCGAGAACGATAAATCTCTATTAAGAAACGATCAAGATGTTGTCAAGAGGAGGGGACTCGAGGGGGCGATGTAGTAGATAACTCCTGTAGCAGAGTCACTGCGACGCTTGTCAGTGAGGATTACTTCAATGGATCTGCTACAGAAGTTATCAACTACATCCCCTCCTCGAGTCAAGTCTCTTTCCATCTCTTGAAAACATCTTTATCGCTTTTTAATGGAGATTTATTGTTCTCGCGTCTTTTTCCCTCGAAGTGTGGCGAGTGCCTTAGCCACCTATAAGGTAAGATTAGCACTAGTGCCGAGTAGTGATGGGCAGGTATCGATACCAAATACTTAAGTACTCGATACCTATAGGTATCGAGTGTATTCGATACCCACAAAAGTATCGATACTTTATTGACATATTTCGTTTTAAATTTTTCAATGAAGTAATCTTTATAATACCTACTGTAGATCAAACGCAGCCTGTTTACGTTTTCATTTTGCGACGCTCAAACCCAAGTCGTTATTATCCACGAGAGAAATTTGACGCGGCTAGGTTTTTCCCCCGCCAAATCCTTCGCCTCTATCCACCTCCAGGCCCGTAGCTACGGGGCTTTTTGATGGATCGCTTTCAGTTTTTTGAATATTAGTCTGATTATGGATAGGCCCTAAAAAAATTTTCCCTTCAGGTTCATTTCCCGACATTGAAAAAAAGTACTCGATACCTATAAGTATTCGATACCAAAGTATTCGATACCTATAAGTATTCGATACCAAAGTATTCGATACCTAAAATTATCGATTTTGCCCATCACTAGTGCCGAGTTACTCTTAAGCTTGTGCTCAGTCGGAATATAAATATATCTCAGTAAATACATAAGAACTGAAAGTGATCTTTAACACTAAAACATAATAATTAAACCATGTTCAAGATTCTAAATACTACCTTATTGACACATAAACCTTGATTATAAAGGATACATTACCCTTGAAAACAGAAGTGTTTTCCCAGAATCTGATAATCCAGTTATTAGTACATTGCGTCTATGTACACGCTTTCGTCGAAATACAAAGTAAATCACTGCAACAAGCAATTTCAAGACATAAGTATACATTTAATCATGCAAAAACCTAATTTTTTTTGGAACATCTATACATTTAGTGTAGTTATTCCTGGTTCTATGGGATTGGCAGAGCATAACCACCAAGCGTTCTAACAAATATTAAAAATTTAAATTTGAAAAATTAAACAGAACAGCTATAGAAAGTCCTTTAGTTGCATTGTGTAACCACAGCTCCAAATGCAACATAATTAATTGCTGTTATCAATAGAGATCTAATGTGTGGTACCTTTTATATCTAATAATAATTGGCACAGCTTCGATAAGAGTCTACCAGCCACCATGCTTACCCACAGATAAACCGATGACACACAACCATATTGATCTAACTATTAATATCATTATTATTGGAACCTCAGATATTAATATTTAGTAGATTATTTTAGGATCCAATAATGATAATAATAGTTGAATTGGTTCTTATGGATTAACGCCACCGCAGCTACAGATTCGGCAGTTATAATTAAGATTATAAGATGTATAAGATAGATTCATAAGGTTTTGTTACTATTTATTAGATTCTATTATAAGGTATTTTTAAGGCCAAATCTCTAGCTGTGGTGGTGTTAGTGTAAAATCGTAGTAGTATCGTAAAATCTCTATGGTTGTCAGTCATCATTTAAGCTGTGGGTAAACATGATTGCTGGTAGACTTGTATCGAAGCTATGACTAATAATCTACTTATTATTATTTTAGGATCTTATATTAGTAACATCAATAATTATATATCTATGATTGTCAGTCATCATTTGAGCTGTGTGGGTAAACATGGCGTCTGGAGGACTTTCTAAATCTGTACCAATAAAACAAAACCATCAAAATGTCTCTATCAAGTTTGCTTTTGATTTTTTAATCTCATATTAGGGGCTTGGAACTGTTTTTTTTTGGGACTGGTTAGATGATTGGACAGATTTACCTTCTTTCAACTTAAAACAATACAAACCAAGTAAACATTCGAACAAGCATGTCCTCATTATCCCATACGGAACGTTTAATCTAACTTTGATTTAATTTTCTCAATCTTTTCATTTTTGTTTCACTCGTTTTAAAACGAAAACTTTAAAAGCTTATGAAATAACCAAAATATATTAGATAATAACTTACCAATCGTTATTAAAATGACAATAAGAGCAGTTAGGATACCAAAAAAATTAGCGTCATATTCAACAACACCGATATATTTCTTAATAGGATCCATTGCTAAAGAGTAGTAGAAAATTCAGAGTAAATACAAATGAAAAACCTCGTGTTTTTGAAGGATAAGGAGGATTTATTTTTAATAGAAAAAAATAAATACTCGTGTTTTCAAAGCAAAATACCACGATTCAAGATTTTGCAGACAACCGGTTGCTAGGTAGATTCGCTTCAGTTGGTTTCAGTTTCAGTTTTATCCTCATTTCTAGAAACTGGAACAATAATTTCCAAAATCCTTAGTAAAGTTATATTTCCTTCTTCCAGAAATTCGTTGCCCTTTTTAACCTCATTTGGAGGATTATATAATTTTGTCTTTTATTTCTAAAACTAATAACTGAAAGTAAATTGGCGTAAATTTTTAAAAAACTCGAAGTGAAGTGAAATCAAAAACTAAACAAATCATAACAAAAACCAAACAAGGATATTCAGAGTTCAAGTTGATTACATTTGTAATTCTTGTTAGAAGTTTTACTATTTAAATTTACCATGTGGTATGAAATTCTTCCCACATTGGGTATTTTCACCACATTTCTAATGTTGCCTACAATTACACCTTGGTTTGTACACATGGCTATTAGAGGAAAGGTGTGTTATTCTGATATATATGTTGTGTAGAACTTATCTTTACAAATTAGGGCACATCCTTCTTATTTTCGTTTAAAAGAAGCTAATAACAAAACGTTTTCTGTGGTTCATATCATTATTTTTTTCATCATCTAAAGATATATATATGTAGAGTTAGTACTAATATAGAGACAGTTTAAACATCTGCTCGGCTGTTCTAAGCGTGACCGGTCTCCCGGTTTCGCTCTGCCACTCACACTTGACTTTTTGAACCAACTTGGCCACTAAATCCCTCTTTTGGTGTTTTCGGTTTTTCGCGTGGCTTCACTAGTAAAGAAACTACGGCAAAAACGCCCGCCAAGCTCATACCGCCAAGCGCCAAGCTTTGCCAACTTCCAGTTCCTACCTCGACCACTAAATCAGCAATTTTCTCCGTTAAATAATTGTTTAAACAAATCGGAAATGACTCGTATCGAATCAGGAGGGTTCATATTATATAGTGTGAAGCTTTTTTTAAAGAAATTCCCCCCGCAACATTATAAAAATACAGTTTAAAATTGTTTTTTCCGAATCCGCGGAATTTAAAATATTTACAGGTAAAAAACTAATTGAGATAGAGAAATTTTTTCTTCACTGAACGATTCGTCATTGCTTTTTCTCGAGTTTCAAATTGTCGGTTTCATTTTTTCATCATTTTTCTGGGAAGAAGAGCAGTTTTTATACCTCAAATTCCACCCGCCTACGGGAGCTCCCATGTTAAAAATTTACTTCCGCCACTCACAGGCCCGACTCTTTTTGACATGCAGGGTTGCCTTACCGAGAAGAGTTAGCTGTCTTTATATTTGTACTAACGCTATGGTTGTAACCTTGGTTATCACATTGCACGAAAAGATTCTAGCCAGATAAAAATTTCATTTAACAATCGGTTTCCTTTTTGATTGGAACATATTTGATACTGGTCCTCATTAGTAAAAAGAGCGATGGTCCCTAAGAACTTAAGGCAAACCAAAAAACTGCGACTCAAGTCTAGAAGTGGGTTTAGTCACCAAGCGAAGTAGTAGTATTCAATGTGCGCCCAAGTTAGGGACAAAAAATTCGCCAGAGGGGCCCCCGAACCCACTTCTAGGATTTTACCAAAACTGCAACTAGCGTGGTTGCCATGTTGGTGACTGTCTAGTTGGCAGTTGCTGTAGAGGCCCTTTATCAAAACTGTTTCTTTTGACTTTGCCAACTAGGGACTTGTAGTAAATCCAAAGAAGCAGGGCCTGGGTAACATTTTTGGTGAAATTTGGTACTGCCAATGCCATTTTTCGGCTAGAACCTTTTAAGACCTTGGTTGCCAGAATCCACTATTTTATCCCCATCTTTGGTACTAGGCCTGTTTTTGTTATAATTATTTGAAGTTGTGTCTAAAAAGTTTAACTCAACTGTTTAATTGCACCCAAAATTTTGCTCCCCACTGATTTGCAACATAAATCTGAGCATATACACAGGGGTGGAAAATCTGCGCCAACTGCGCCGAAATTGGTTACCTGCGCCAATCTGCTCCAAAAATGGCAAAATTCCGATTTTTGCGCCAAACTGCGCCAAAAACGAGATAATCCGTTCAATCTGAATTTGTAACCCTGAAAATCCAACTGATAAGAAAAGAACCAATCCTCAGACACTATGATCGATTCTCTTCCCGCTAGGATCGCTATGAAACGGGGGGCCGGATGCAACTACGTTTTGCGACGATTTTGAGACCGGTCGAATCCTACTTCCACAGCTCGCGTTGCTACGTGGTGGAACGCTTCAGCAAATGAGGAGGAAAACGTCAGCCCGATCGTCGTAGAGCCCGATCGTCCGGCGCGGTGGAAATTGAAATAGAACGATTGTAACGGAGTACGTTATGCGTTGATTTGATTTTTGGCCGTGTTTTTTGGTGATAAGCACAGGGTTCGTACGCTCCTTGAAAATTAATTTCATTTTCAAGCACTGGAAACTCCTTGAATTTGGGTTGTACTCCTTAAAAACTTTTAAATTTTCATCTTGAATATTTCTTCTGTAAATTTATTTCTCCTATAAATTAGGTTTCAATCCGCAGCGTTTAGTGCGTTGAAAAGTCGGAAATCGCGATATTTTGCGAAAGTTTCGGGTTTTTTTTTCTTGCGGAATGTCCCGTTCTTCCCCCGACTTTCTTGGACGGCCCGCGGGTGTTGCTGTTGATTCAAGTTGGCTTCTTTATGCCTCATTATTGCGATGAAGAAAAAACAACTTTACCGTGGTTAGAAGCCCACAAGTCCGGTGTTCCGGAAGCCCGAAAAATAGCAATATTTCGGAATTTTTTTTTCGGAGTGTTCCGTTATTCCCGCGACTGTGTTGGACGGCCGCGGGTGCTGATTCAAGTTGGCTTCTTCTTGCGTCATTATTGCGATGTAGAAAAAAAAACTTTACCGTGGTTAGAAGCCCACAAGTCTGGTGTTCCGGAAGTCGGAAAAATAGCCAATTTTTCGGAGTGTTCCGTTCTTCCCGCGACTTTGTTGGACGGCCGCGGGTGCTGATTCAAGTTGGCTTCTTCTTGCGTCATTATTGCGATGTAGAAAAAACAACTTTACCGTGGTTACCGGGTTACAACTTAACCCTGGAAACCGGGAAAACCTGGAATACTCAGGGAATTCGAAAATGCCCTGGAAAACCTGGAATACTCAGGGAATTACGAAAATATTCTGGAAAAATGTTATTTTGTTCGATACGTAACGTTTTCCAGCGTTTCTTTACGTTGTGGAGTTACCATCTCCGGTAATTAGTCAAATCAACGGCATCCTAGCTCGCACGCGGATCGGCACGGCGGCGATGCGATCGCGCGACTCGGCCTGTAAAGGCCCCTTCTCCTCCTTCGTTTACTGTATTACAGAAAAACGACTTTTATTGGAAGAAAGCCGTGTTCATGCTGTTCCTACCATGCAGCCTCAAGATGAGGAGAAGCCTATTTTACGGGGCGTAATCGTCGGCTTCTCGCATTTGGTGTATTGTGGAAAACGGACTTGAGCTTTTTCATGGAGAGATATTCTAAAGTCAAAGACTTGCTTATGAAGTCTTATTTTATTGGTGCTCAAATTAAAATTATTTTGAGTAGAACAATTGAAAGAAACTTTATTGGAAAACTTGAATTACTGCTTAAGTCTTAATTTAAATTTAATAATTTCATAGTTATAGTATGGTTGTGAGTGATAGGTATATAGTTTTTCCTCCAAAAAATATAACCTGATAAGATTTTCAGCTTATTTATGAAATTTTCTTTATAAGGTAGTCTTTATACACAAATAGGATTCTTTACTTAAAATTGAAGTTTTAATTTTTCTCAGTTAAATTTCTGAATAATTTGATACTTTTTAAGCACTAGCCTTTTACAGTTAATTTTTACTGAAGGCTCCTGATTATCAATTAAACATTTCTAAATTTTGGTTTTTTAGAATAATTTGAAGATCAAATATAATCTGACTTCAGTTTTCATTAAAATAATTTCATTTCGCAAAAATGCACCCCCAAAAATTAAACCTGGAGTACTCCCATTCTAGCCAGTGTATTGTATAGTCATTTCACAAATCTTGTATTCCTTTTGAGCACTTGCTCAGTCTCAGAATTGGTCGAAGCCTTTCTAGAGAAAAAGAAAACGGATTATTTTTCTCAATGAGTAAAACATCTATAAATTAAATGTCTAATTTAAAAATTAATATATCATTTAACGAATTAATACTAATCTATAGAAGATATTTTTTCAGTTTTTTTTATCAAGTTTATTTAATATATGGTATGAATGGAAGGAAATTAAAGTTCCATCTTATCATCAAAAATTTAAAAAAAACGCCTTAAAGCTTTAGTTTGACCGAACCTGATGCTGATTCACTGTAAACTGATACGGAAATGAAATTTGCGTTGATACAAAACCACTAAAAGCTGATACAAAAATGCATTTTGACTTGATACAAAACTGCCCTAAAGCTGATACAAAAATCATTTTTGGATTTTCCACCCCTGTATACATATCTTCTGTTGTGTAAATATAACAAATAAGATAACTTGATTTTATATGGAACTAGTTCTTGGAATTCATTCAACAAGTTATCATCAGACTCCAACCACCCAAGAAATATTTCCGTAGTACCGTAATGAATCCTTCATTTAGAAATTTGAAATCGTCCCTCATTCGACGGGTTATTTTAGGTTGTTTATTAATTTTTGTCTTGAAAATATTTCTTTTTTCCCAAAGAGGTGTTTATACTGAACCTGAATGAGTCAGCAATGCTGAGAGTTTTGATTACTATGCTGTAGAAACTGAGAAGGAATAACTTATTCATACAATTTTAGAGAATAGAGTTTAAAGTTGATTATGGGGAGAAAAAGTTTTGAATTTTTCAGGAGAAACTTAAGCTGGCCCTGTCATTTGATGTGAGATGCTTGTACTTCTAAACAGAGGTTAAATCTATTTTTACCCACCGCTCTGGTGTTTGGAGGGTTTCCTAAATCTGTAGTGTAAAAACAACAACCATAGAAACTACGGAAAATTCATAGTACTTGGAGTCTCTGTATCATGGTATAATATATTACTTAGCTTATTCTATGATTGTTTTTCAGCCTCACCGAAGAACTGCAATGTATGCTGAAGATAAAAAATTCCTTATGAGGGACGATAGACTAACTGGCAATTATTTCAAAATGAATGTAAGTGTATGGATTATCATTTTCTACAAATTTTTAAATGCAGTTGAATTTTAATGTAGTGCTGAATGAATGCTCAGACATAATGTATTAATTTTGTCACTGGATGACCTCTGAAGGAAATTTGTTGTTGTAAACGTTCAATTATATTGAAATTATAACCAGGTCTGTGACAGTTCACTGTAATGGGGTTTGATCGTATTAAGTAAATCACTTATATCTTTATAATGTACTATCCTGTAAAATTAAAAACTGAATTGAGAAGTATAAATCTAAAAATTGCATGAATGTTTTGGCTTATCAGACAAATCATGATAAAAGGGTCAATTTTTTTCTCAGCATGTATTTTTTAGGAATATTGTCTTAAAATAAGTAGAGCCCACTCTCCTTTAAATAAGTAGAAACAGGGTTCGTATGCGGCCTTGATAGTCCTTGAATTTCAAAATTTCTTTTTCAAAGCCTTGAAAAAGCATATTTTACCCTAATAGCCTTGAAAATCCTTGAATTTTAACTGAGCCTCAATTTTTTTGGATATAAAGACTATGAGATGGGATATTGTTGCCCCCTTCTCCAACACAAAACCCTTTTTTTCATACACTTAAACGTGAAATGCTTGTTACAAAATGCATATTCTAGTAGTAACTATGCAACTGGTTGACTACCTAAACTTTTAAATTTTGTACAATGTTAAATCAATTATATGCAGTATAAAGATATTTTCTTAGTTACTAATGCAATATATAAGTTTATGAAAATTAAATTAGTTGGTGAGTAATAATTGTTGAGTGAGTTGCTTTTGTCCCGGTCCTGATTGCATTCGGGGCATATACCTAGCCTTGAATTTCACATTTGAGATCCTTGAAAAGGGATTGATTTTTTTCTCCCAAAAAGGTGTATGAACCCTGTAGAAAATTCATAAGTTACTTTAGGTTTTTCTTTTTGAAAACTTGGAGGTTGGATGTACTATTAAAATTATAAAAGTAAATGCTACTAAATTTTTAACTTTTTTCCTATAGTTAAAAAAGTACATCTTGAAGGCAAAATAGCTTGTATATCCATAACATTGAAAGAATGCCTGAAATTATAAAAAACAGATTGTTTTCGTAACAGCTTTATTGTGTATCTTTTTCAAATGTTGCGATTTATTTTTTTAGGGACTAGATGCTATTCCTGATCCTAAGTAAATATGCAAGTAGAATTCATCTCTGGATAGTGTCTAATCTGGATAAATGTTGGTGATTGGCAGAATTGTATAGGACAAAACTTAAGTTTCCAACTATGAAAATAAATTTGTAATAAATTTTTGACGTCTACTTTTACTATGCAATACTGAACATTCATTATTTATATTATTAAACTTCTTGACCTTACTTTTTATTTTATTTTTTTTATTATTATTTATTTTATTTTAATTGGTTATTAGTATATTCTTATTAGTCAGGAAAAAAATTATTTTAAAGGAAATTACATTCATGCTATAAAAATCAAGTGAAACTTTTGCTAAAGCCTTGAAAAATGATAAAAAAAAATTTGCATGATTTAAAACAAAAATTTAATAGAAATACTTTACTATTATGAAATTAAAAAAAAAGATGCTGAAATCCGTTATGTCTTTAACAGGAAAATACCAGTTCTTAAAATAGTTATAAACAGGGTTGCTGATTTTTTTCAAATAAAAAAAATTGGATTTATTTTATTTATATCGGATTTTTTTATTTAAATAAATAACTAGCTCTGAACTTCCTGAAACTGGTTAATAATATACTGTTAATTGTAATTTCAATGTGATATAATAGTTTAGGATTACTTAATATCACAATTTTGATCTATTTTATCCAGTAATTAAGAAGTGAAGCAGTTCGCTGCCATTTCACGGTGAGATGCCCAAGCCCATCCTAAAATGGTGAATGAACAATATACTATCAGTTACTAAAATTTTTATCCTTTCTATAACTATTTTTGCCCAATTGTGAAATCAATAATAGCTTCAAAAGAAATTGTGACAATGATTTCTAAAAAAAATCTATGCCTCTTTTTTGTGTAAAAATTTTAATCAATCTTTAAATTATAATAATTCAGTTAAATTAATTTTACTAAAAGTATTATGTATAATTATTTCTTTAAATTAATAATTAGTTTTAAAAATAAAATCAAATAAGCAACTTATTGAGTCATGTACATAGAGAATAGAGCTTTAGTCACTAGTTATGTAAAAGAAAACAATAATTTGAAAAACATGACTAACTTTAAAAGCAAGCTTACGAAAAAAAACCATTCACATGCTTGTATTTTAAAAAGTTGATGTTCCATATTAAAAAAATAAAATATTTTGATTCTTGTTTAGTTTATCACAATTATTGATTCCAAACCCTGCTATTTACACCTTTTCGTATTAAATATATTTGTTATTGGCAGTAAAATTTGTCCTTGAAATTGCAATTTTATGTAGAGTAACCTAAACCTATCTAACAGTTAAATATCTAGCAGAATTTTTAAAAAATGTAATGCAAATAAGCTTGCAAAACCATTTTAACCCTCTTGCCACCCTAGGCCTCATATGAGGCTCCTACTTATGAGCTCAATTTTTGTATGATGTAAACAGACAAATTTATTTTCTTTTCATCAGTGACTTCACTGATTCATGTAGATCCCATATGAGACTTCTACATGGTTTCTGAATTCTTTCCTAAATTGCAGCAAGATGACTTATACCTCAATGTTTACATTTTAAGCTGTGATACTTGTGAAGAGAATATACTAGCTAGATACTAGCTTCTGTAGAACATTTTTTTATAGGTTGGTAGATATTTTCTTATTTCGTAACCTTCTAATATTATGACCACGTCTTTTAATAAGTTCTAAACCAAGTATTTTCGGTTAAGATGAAAAAAAATATGGCCTCATATGAGGCTCATAAAAATAACTAGGAAAGAGTGCACACAAGAAAATTTTTTTTCCAGACAAATTATAGAGGCATTTTGGATGTACTGAGAAGATGGAAAAAAGTTTTTTCACTTTTTTCAGGGGAGCTCACATACCCTATTCCCCAGCAGTACAAACGTTCAAGATTCGTTAAGTTTTTGTAACGTATGGCTTAATTTCGTTTACTTCTAGTTGCAGTTTCGTAAACTTGACATATTTGGTATGATCTGTGCTACTAGGGTTAATGGCTTTTTTTGCAAGTTTGCATTTAAACATAATTTTTTGATCCAAGGGTGTACAAAAATATTTTTTAAATTTAAATCCACAATAGATTTTTGGAACATGAAAAAGAATGGACAATTGCAGTATATTTTTTTAGTCTTAATGTACTCAGAATGGCTTAAAACCTCCTAAAGACATTTTAATTTACCTAATTTTTAAGTTATTTTCAAGTAAAAATAGCTTATTTTCTGTCTGAGCTAAAACATATAGGGATGTCTTGCGTGGCTTGTTTACTATATTTCGCTTTGAAAGATAGCTCTAGTTTTTTACGGCCTTTAGTGTTTCCATGAAAACAGTGTTTCCCACATTTCCAAGAGGCATGCTTTACGTCACCTTACTAGGAGCTTCCTGTGTAATAAGATCTCATAACTGAAAAATACAAGCTTATTTTTGGAATCAGGAGATAATTTTTTATGAGAGGTACCTTACTACGTTGAGAGGCCTTTTTCCCCCAAGTGATATGACAACATTTCCCCCCCCCCCATAAAATGGTTAAATGAACATAGAAAACACATTGTAAGCAAAAAAATTGTGAGAAAAATTATTTTTCTGAAAAAATGCTAAAAATTGTCTTTTTTTTACATGAAAAACGACATGTACGGAAAACACTCTTATTTTAAAACTACTCATGATATGAACATAAAATTTCATATTAACCCTCTTAAATATATAATCTATTTTGTGAACCAGGATAAAAGCTGAATTTCATTCCTATCAGAAGATACAAATCACATGACTTAAAAATTTTAGGATTTACCTAAAAAATTTTTTTCAACAAAATAGAAAAGTGATTCAAAATTTTTTTCTTTTTAAATACACATAAGATCCTGCTTCACAAAATAGAATATGCATATTGGAACCATCATACCAAATTTCAAAAAATATATCAATTATATTTGTAGTAACGATGTTCATCGCAAAGCAAATTTGTTAAAACTAACATTCAGAGAAAAACGCATTTGAAGTCCGCCACTCCGGTTGAAAAGCTTGCCATATGGTTTTTAAAATTGAAATATCTCGGCTTCTACTCTGTTTAGAGACAAACCAAAAACTTTTTTGAAAAGAAGAGAGTCCATATTTTCAGGTTATTTAATAAAACATTTTTCGAAATTTTGGTCGAAAATCGGTTTTTCAACGTAGTCAGGTACCTTAATATTGAATATTTAGAATTTTAAGAGATTCTGCAATTCTCAATTGCTTATAATCCTGAATGCATCTGGTATTTTACATAAGAATCAGTCAGAATTTTTTATAGAAGCATTTTAAGGGATATTTTTTGCTGGCCAGTGTTATTAAACACAACACCTTTAAAAGCTTATGTCAGAGAGTTAATAGTTAATAAAGCAGATTTTAAAACAACCACCACTACTATCAAGTTACAAAATGAAGTTAATTCATTTTTGAGGCAAAAATAACTTTTATTGCAATGGATTCAGAATCAAAATTAACAAATTAGTTAAGTGGTCACTTAATAAGAAATAACTTCTGTACACAGAAATAATAGCATTATATACAGCAACAAAGTAGTAAAAATGCATATTCCACTTAAAAAAGCAGAAGAGTTCACATGTTAATTAAAAGTAACAAGATAATTAGATGCATAAGATTCATATTTTATCTGTGTTTCTTTTTACGCTGTTTTGATGTTTCTGAAGTTCCTGACGCCTCACCAATCACAATTTGGCCTTCTTGTATTTCTTGAGAGGACACATTAGGTACATCCAACAATTTATCTTTAGCATCAAAATAAAACATCAAATCTCTTACTTGTTCTTGTAAATCTATGATTTCCTGCAATAATAGTGGACATTTTAAATAATTACACCAAAATCAGGATTCCTGTTAGACAAATTATTCATACATAAAAAAAGAAATTACCTTGTCCTTCGAATCTTTAACCTCTTTCACAGCCTTTTCAGAATTAACTAATCGTTGCTGATACATGTTTTGATTTTGCCTAAGGCACTTGTTCATCTAAAAATTGTATTTTTTGGTTAATACAAATATGTTCCTTTAAATTGACAATAAATTATAACATAATATATCTTAAATTAAAAAGTATAAAATGATTTGAAATAGTATTTATGCTAGAGTGAAATTATGCTTTATGCAACTAGAATCCTAAAAACTAATGTCAGTACCTTTAAAAAGAGGGCAACTCGTGATTTTGTGGTAAAGATTTTAAATGATTCGAAACTAGGTTGCAATATTTGATAGAATCTATTAAGATATTCGTAAATATTATAAAATCAAGTAGAAAACAATCACATCCCAGAAAAAAAGCACTTAAATAAAATTGAAGAGAACTTCAAATATCCAGAAAAATTGGGACTAGACCTAATCTAGATAACCTGATAATAAAGAGAGAAAGTAATTATGCACTCCATTACTTTTGGTGGCATAAAAAAGGTTTCCCTCAAAGAAATTTTATTGGAAAGCTGGATTTGAAATAATTGCAGCTTTACTGTGCTTAAAATAATTCATATTTGTAAGTGTATTTGAACTCATTTTCATTAATCTAGAAATTTCTCAAGAAAAGAAAAGTTTTTATGAAAAAAAATTCAGGTTAAACACTTTGACAAGAAATCATTTTTTTGCTAGTGCTAGTGTTTTAAAGGATTTAATTCCAACACCCTTTTGTTTTTTTTTAACAATTTAAGGGTTAATTTGAAATCTAAAAGTATTAAACATTCTACAGAATGGTTGGTTGACTATTGAACAAATGAATTTTTATAATTTTAGGTTGGAGGTTTTTATTCTATTACACAAGTTTTAAACTATGAGGCATTCTCACTGGCCAAATGATGTTTTTGATATTTAAAACAGGGTGTTTCAAAAGTATGTTTCAATGCTTTTCTGAATGGTTTCAGAAATGGTCTTAGAAATAAGGCAACCCTAGGTAAGTGACCATGTCAAACCCATTGAGACTGCTTAGTGTCCTAGTAGAGTAAAAACAAACTAAATATAGAACAAAATCTTGAATGAGAAAATTGGTGGCAGTATTAACAAATGTGCAGAAGAAAGTTACACGGAAAGATTTTAAATATTTGACAAGAAATAAACAATCAAAATTATTGAACCTAGCAAAAGAGGCTTTTCATAAATTAAGGTATCCGCCTACCTTTGAGACCATTTTTTTTTAAATACTTGATTTACAAATTTTATTTTTTAATTTTAAGTTTAAATGTACATCATAACCTTGATCAATTCTAAAAAAACAAAATTAATTATATTACTTTCTAAAATATGGGGTAATTAGTGTAAAATTTAAGTGAATTTTTATAAAACCCCTCTCACTCTTGCCCAAAAACTATTACCCCTATATAAATTTCCTTTGGACACAAGTATCCTATAACACTTATCTTCAGAATGGACAATTTTCTAAGACATATTTTGAAAAGTAATTGTTTTACAGCATAAAATGTAAAGGTATATGAAAAATTTCAAAATTTCTACCACCATTTAACAAAAAACATCAATAAAAACATAAATAATAAACTTACATAAAAATCTGAGGTCCATCTGGTTAATAACAGTATGATTAATATACTGTTAAAATTTAGAGTGAATATCTTGGATAGTTTTTGAGTAATCATGTAAATAGTGGAGGGTTTTTATGCAAAATTTAGTTCCGAGAAAATTAGCTTCAAAGTTTATATTTGTATACAATCACACACGACTATCTGTTTTTAAAATGCTGTAATTTCTTTTCTAATTAACCTATAAGTAAAATTAAAACAGTTTTGGAAAGATAAAAGTCTAAACTACTCGAAAAAGTAAGAAAAAAATTTTCGACGAAAAAGTCGAAAATTGTCATTTTAGGGGTAGGCGGATACCTTAAGAAACTTTTCTGATGTGTTAGGGTTATTTTGTCACAATTTGAATTCAAGCACCTAAGAAACTGCTTAATAAAATTGGAAATTATTCTAAATTTTGGTTGGCTCCTTTCAGCTTTTAAAACTTTCTATTTTGCTACTAAGGGTGCTGCAAATTGTTTCAATGGATTCAGGATGGTCACTTTACTTACTAACCCCATCTTAGTTCCATGACCCTAAGGGAACTTGGTTTCAAATAAAATCCATGAAATGGACTTTTGAAATACCATGTACAAGTTTGCTTCAAAATTTTAAGCTAATTATTATTTGAGTAACTTCTTAAAATGATATGCATGCAACTTAGATAATTCAAAGCAAAATGCTCAAATGGCAAAAAAAAGTCAACATTTAAAATGCTGTACAAAAAACTTTCAATTAATCATGATTTTCATACAGATTTAATAGAAAGTTCAAGGGATCAAGAGAAAACTTTGAATTATCAACGAATTCAAGCCAAAGATGCTGGAGCTATCCACATTGCACTGAATTTGGTTTGGTCTATTTTTAATGTGCTAGACAAAGTTCAGTTTTTGTTTTTAAAAAAAAGACCATTATGAAAATGAGTTTGAATTAAGATATGGGACACTTCAATTGGTTTATATATTTGTTGTTTCCCACTTAACAAAATTATAAAGGTGATTTGGGGGAATTGGTTGAATATTACGTAATATTTTGCAGAACTTGAAAGGTACAAGTAATGTACAAAGTTTCCTCCAGAACTAAATTTCCCTCTTGTAAGAAGTTATTCAGAACTGAAGGGAAAATTCATTTGACCTAAAAATAAACTTTAAAATTATCAATAAAAATTTGCTAGAATAATTTTTAGAGTACCTCTTTTTCTTCTTTAAAATCAGTAGTTAACTTGTTGAGCTTTGTAGACAGCTGAAAACAACACAAGATTCAATCAGCAAAAACAGAGGAATTCAATTTTATACATCTTTAACTGTAGAAAACTCAGTGTCTGTTTATTTAGAATAGGCCACCGAGACTAATGTATTAGAAGCAGTTACTCATGTATAATTTTATCATCGAAAAATTTTTACTTGTGCAATGACAAGGCAGTCTAAACAGAAGTAGTTCAAGTACTGAAAAAGAATTGGTCACTGAAGTTGCGATCCCGTTTCAGCTGCCTATTCTAAATGAACAGACTATAGATCTATAATATACTAAAGTTATTATGAACTATCAAACTAACTTTATTGAATTTAACCCACACTAGGGATTGTCGTTTTTGGGCATTTTGGTCATCCCGGGATAAAATTCGACATCATCCCGGGAAATCCCGAAAATTTAATTAATCCCAGAATTTCAAGAAAAAAATATATTTTAAGTCTGTAAAATCAAAGCTTGCATAAAGATTAAATTAGAAAAAATTATGGGGAGAATTTATGAATATTTAATGCTACAATTTTTCAGTTCTAGGCTTTAAAATTTCTTAAATGATTTTATATATTTTTATTGGCAATTTTATGTTCACTCATCATAATAGTATACGCATATATCACATAAAACCTTATAAAATGACACGAACTTAATATTTAAATTTTTTTTCCATACTAAAGTTAAAAGTGCACTTACCCTAAAAATGCTATTGAATTCCCTTATAGATATCTATTGTAAGGATCGGCTTCTCAATATTATGTATGTTTTTTAAATGTCGGAGCAAACCACTCGTGTAAGCCTCCTTTACACTTAATTATCAAAGAACACTTTTTGCATTTTGCTTCGTTATGTAGTGCTCCAATGCAAGTGTTATAGCTTTTACTGCCCCATAATACAAAATCACAGCCCGATCTTCAAAACGTATAATCTCTTTAAAAGCGGACGATTAACTATTGAGATCACCAGTACTGTATTCATTCAGAAATAAGGTTCAAACTATCCTCCTAAATAATTATTAATTACATAAATAAAGATTATGAGTTTCTAACATTTTGGTTTGATTAGAATTAGGACCAATGCTATGTGTCTGAAAATGGCCTCGTGCCGGGAGTTATTACGATTCGTATCTCTTATTACTAACATACTAAAGAATAAAAATCATTGATGAGTAACAAAGATTTACCATTTATGAAAACATGCGAGCATTGTATGTATTATACAAATCAGCAAGTTTTCCTTGTTTATTGCTTTTAGTTGTAAAGTTCTAGGAGTGGGAGATAATTTAATTCAGCAGATGATTGACTTAAACCACCTCACTTCCACTAATTTATACGTTACTTCCAAAGAAAGGAAATATTTGTTCATGCTATCAGGAACGATTTGTAAGCGTTTGTAGCAGCGGTAAAGAAATTTTAAATTTTGAGGGGATCCCGGGACGGACTGAGAAATCCCGGGACGTGTCCCGGCCTTAAAATTCTACGGGATCCCGGTTTCCCGGGAAACAATCCCTAACCCACACTGCGAAAAATATAAAAAATTCTATGAATATGATACAATGGAAAAGGATGATTAAAAAAGTAAGCCTCAGGTGCTGAAGTGTTGACAAAAGCAATGACAAATTTGTTATTGTGGGCAAACTGAGGCACAAATAAAATTTGAGGGCTAATTACCAGGTTTTAACTCATTTTATAATTGTGTCTATGTATTTTGAGTATAATTGTATAAGGAACTTGCACATTTTTTAGAAGCTTGATAAATCGCTTCAAAATGTTTCAAAACATTAAAAAAACGCAACACATAATTTTTTGACGCACAAATTTTATTTATATTTGAATTTAAAATCACGATTTCAGACTTCCTCCTAAAACGGGTGTCACGTGACACTCAGGCTCATGACGTCACGATCTCCGTTCGCCTCTTTCGTTTACCTTCGAACAATGTGCATACGCTTCGCAATCCTATCCGACATTTGTTTAGCGTTTTTCCTATTAGATTTTTTGGATTAATATGGCCTCAGCTGCCTACAAATATTGCATAGTGCCGTGTTGTAAAAACTCAAACGTTACGATACCGGACAAAAAGTTAATTTCTTTGCCGAGAACCAAATCCTGGACTTCGGCTTAAATGGTTGAAAGCCATGAAGAGGGATCTTGCTAAAAGTCCCCTTGCTTAAATTCTTCTTAAAATAAATGTTATATATAATATGAGTAATAAATGTTATTACTCATTCGATTTTTGAATAGATTCTATTTATAATATTCATAGCACAGGGAAAAAACGATTATATTATCCTTAAATAGTTAATTTTAGCGCTGCCATCTATAAGAAAAGTCGAGAACTACACTTATTCAAAATTTTGTGTAAAAAAACTCGCGATTATTTAAATTAGGATGCAGCAGACGGCATACTTTTATCTTTTTTTGTTATTAATTTTTAAAAACAGGGCAGGACTTTTGGTTCACCCTGTATACATCTAAATATTACTTGCTATTTTTCTACATTAACAAAAATGTGCATTCAAAAAATTATATTAATGAACACAGAAAAGATGCACAATTATGATAAATTTGATAATTTTTAAACAATTATTAAATCCAGTACATTAAAAATAAAATTTGAATCACATAACATAACCCACGTTTTTATGAAATGGGTTTATTTTTACTTGAAAAAATGAAATTTAATTTTGAAGTATTATGAAATAATATTTAAGGATTAATTTATATATTAATTCATAATATAATATTTTATTTTACTGATGATGTATTTATTATACAATGAATGATTATTTAGTTTCCAAAAAAATATGTATACAAAAACTATTCTTTTCTATGCAAAAAAAGGGCAATTTTCCCCACTTTTCTGGAAAAAAACCGTTTTTTTTCCAAAATTTTCGGAAATTTTCCATCTCTACATGGGGTAAGTACTTACCTTGCTTTATACAAAATTAATTGGCATAAAAATCAGCTAAAGAATTTGAGCAATTAAATCTTAGAAAAGAGAATAGGAACTCTCCTAAAAAGAGTTTTGATTGTTTGTACTATTATTTTAACATTAAACAAAGATATGTTTAATTTAACTTTCTTAATTTAGAGTATTTTTATAACATAATTCTTTTATTTAACACCAACTATCGAAACAAAGTGAAGTTCTCTTACCTTTCTGCCTTAGATCCACTGGTTTCACACGCTATGTAACTCCGATTGTTTTCAAAAAAGTCTACAATCATCTCCCCAGAAACATATGGTAGATTATCACTCTGGGCTTTTTGAAATTCCGCCATGATATTTGAATAATTCTCAAAAATCAAACTTAAAAGCTCTCAAAACTCGCGAAGTCCGCATGTGCTCCGGTATGAGTACTGGCGGAAGGGAGATCGTGACGTCACAACCAATCATCGGTCGTTTTCATACACCGTGATAAATAGGCATTTTAAAATTTAAATAATTAAATTTTTGTTCACATGAGGGGATTAAAAAGTTTTTTTTTCGCTTTCTGACGATATTGGCCTGTGTTTTAAACAGTTAGAACCCAATTCGGGAACACATGCAAGTTCCTTATTGTATTTTTGGTGTTTGCCAGAGTGGCCTGATGTATGTGTATTAAGTTCCTTTTAAGTTATTTGTGTAACAACTCATTTACAAAACCTATGTTAAGTTTTTGTCCTTTAAAAGTTGTTTTTAGAATGCGAAATGACTCTTATAATGTCACATTTTTATCATCCAATATTCTTTATAGAACAAAATCTTTACATGTTTTTTTTAAAACATCATGACTGGCCTTTGAATTTTATTTCTCCTCCAAATCCATTTACCCAAATTAACCCATTTTTTATTGCCTTTGATAATTTGTCTGCACTCTAGTGCCTCAGGATTAATTTAGGGTTTTGAATCCCCTCTATGTAAATTTCATTAAGGTAATCTCATCTCTCTACTTTAAATTGAAATAAACCCATAATACTTTAGATGGGAGTTTTACAGCAAATAAATAAAATACATTAACAAATTAAGTCATTAGAAAAAACTTTTTACTTGTGAAATTTTTTTGTCCATGCTTTGCTTTTCTTTAGTTACTCTATTGAGCTTTTCTTCAAGTTGCTTTCTCTCATCTACAGCGTGTTTTGTTTTTTCTTTCATCTCCTCCAGCTTAAAAAAATACAGAAAACTCACACACCACAGTTTTTAATGCAAAAATTGTCACTTTAACTATTAGATCAAACTTTATACCTAACTAACTAGAAGAGATATTTTAGATTTCAAAATTGGTAAAAAATTAGAATAAAAGCACGCATACAAAATTATTGCTAATAATTAATACTAACCTAAAACCTGCTCTTGATACATTATAGAAGCAAATAATGCATATTTCTTGTGAGAAAATATTAATCGTACTAAATTATCAAGAAATTGATTTTCATAATAGTAAGCAACTACGAGGGTTGTTTTTTAATTAACTTCCGTTTTGCTCCTCAAAAAAAAGTAGTAAGAATTTCGAAATAATTTTGCTACTGGTAGATAGGTACATCCTTGAGGATCAATTTCTCTCATTACTGGAAAAAATCGAACATTTTTTCTATTATTTATCGAATTTACAAGCGCGCTTCTCGAACTAATTTCCCGCCAACCCATAGAGAAATCCTCTTTTTCGAAACTTTCCCGTTTTTGATAGTTTAAAAATAAAAAAACAAATGAATATTTAAAAATAAGGTTATAACGGAAGGTTACAAACATCTTAAATTACTTTTCATCTTAATCACCTTTAAATAGACCATTTACCGTACCATTTCACAAGTTTTTCGATTCCGCTTCATGAAAAGTTTGATTTTTCGTTGAGCTTCGCATCGGTTCGGACAGCCGTTTTCCCCCTCAGCGCACACTTTGCCTGCGAATCTATCGATATTGCCTTGTTTATTATGGCTGTAACTCCAAAATCCCCAATGCCTGGAACTTGGCAGATGCAAAACATATGGTTTTAAACATCCACAATAGCATGCTGCAAAAATCACCTGCCTGCCGATTGTCTATTGTTAATGCGAATAGAGTTTAAAGGAAGAGAAATTCTCTATGGGTTGGCGGGAAATAAGTTCGAGGAGCGCGCTTGTAAATTCGATAAATAACAGAAAAAATGTCCGATTTTTTCCAGTAAGGGGTCATCCATAAATTACGTGAGGTCAAAAAGGGGGGGAGGGGTTTGGAAAAATCTCACCAAGGGGGGAGGGGGGGTCGATTAAAATCTCACGTCAACTTTTTTAACTTAATTATAACTTAATTAGGTGCTATGAAGCACAAAATGCAAATAATTTTTAGAAAATAATTTTTAAAAGTTGTAGGTAAATCTCACGTGGGGGGGAGGGGGGGTCAAGAAAAATCTCACTAAATCTCACCAAGGGGGGAGGGGGGGTCCAGATTTTGGAAAAAACACCTCACGTAATTTATGGATGACCCCTAATGACGGAAATTTATCCTCAAGAATGTACCTATCTACCAGTAGCAAAATTATTTTCAAATTCCTACTACTTTTTTTTCTGGAGCAAAACGGAAGTTAATTAAAAAACAACCCTCGTAAAATAATTCATTTTCAGGTAATAATAATAATAATATGTTTATTTACTACACAAAAAATATTTACAGAACACAAGAGAAAAAATACATTCGCCACCAAGGGGAAAATTAATTAAGGAAGTTCAAATTATAAATTGATGGTTTAGTTTAAAAATTCAATACAATATATATTTTCTTCATATAAGAATGGGGCATTGCCTTCAGCAAGTACTACCATTATTTTGGCAAGGACTTGTTTCAATAATCTTGCATAAAATTATTAAAATTTTACATACTACTTCTCGGAAATTCACAATTACATCAAGATACTTTTCAATAAAGTACACAATATATTAATAAGATTCTTAAAACTAAAAAAAATATTTACACACCTGTTTTAGAGCTTCAGTCTCAATACGAATAAGGCGCTCCTCATAATAATGCCTTTGTGCTTCTAACTGACTAGTCAATAAATAAGTGTACTGAAACCAAATATAATCTGAATCAAGAATTTCAAATTGCAAAAGATAACAATTCAAATAAAAGCAAGTTTACAAAACCATCCTTTTAATAAATCAAAATTAATTTCCAGCTTTTAAAATGTATTTAAAAGAAAATTGAATACTAAAATTCAAGCAAGAATAATATCTTTGAGCATTTTTCTTCTAATATATATTTTATGTACAACCTAAGTTCATATTCATGATACAATTATGTTTTATTTGTCCATTTTATCATGTCAATTAATAAGATAAAATATTTCTATTTTACCTCTAGCTGCATTGAATCCATTTTTTCTTCATTTTCAGCCTAACAAAAACAAATTTACATATTAATATAATATTAAAATAAAGTTTTAGATCATTTTTTAGTTTTGGAAAAACTTGACTTTAAATCTAAAAGTGATATAAATTACTGGTTCCCATGGGGGACCCAAAGGGGTTCATAGATACTTTCATGGGGCGTATGAGAGTACTAAGGGAGTTTGGGGGATCATGCGATGTAAGAAAAAGTCCACTAGATGATATAATTTAAATTGGCAATATCAAAATTATGGGTTTTTTTCAAGAAAAGTTAGCATTTTGTCTGTATTTATGTACATACTTTTTCTTTCAAAAACAAGTTGAAACACTATTTTTAAGAGTCAAATCTTAAAAATTCTCTTTTAGGAGGCACCCTAACCTATCCCTTTTTACCAAAAATCCCAGCATTAACCAAAATTTTATGACGTTTAAGTCTATTTTATAGCAATCTTGAGTACTACATTTAACTAATTATGTGAATGCAATATTAGTGTCCAATTTATACTTTCAATTCCTTTAGGTAATTTTTATGAAAACACAACCCCCATTTTTTTTCTTCCTGTCTTTAGAAATAGACATTACATATGTAAACTGTTTTGTAACAACCCTAGAAAGGAAACCACAGAGTAAAAAAGCTTGGGAAGTACTGGAATAAATGGGTCAATGGAAAGAAATTCAATAAAGCAAGTTAATTACTGAGAATTCATACAAAGAATGCTTTACATGGAAATAAATCAATATTTTACAACATCTTATTTCTAGATGAATAGAAGTTATTAATGTGAAGTAGTTAAATTAAAAATTTTACTAATCACCCATAATGGCTCCAGTTCCACTGGTTTTCCATCCGCTTTATTCTGAACCAAACGATGAACGTAATTGTCACCAGCGTAATCCCAAACTCTACTATTTCCCAGCTGCATGGCGTAAGTGTGTTGCGTGTCTAAATAGTGGCTAAGAAGAGAAACATCAGAGAATGGAGCTCATAGCAATACGATTAATTCAAAACTGTTCAAAACACCAAGTATACATACTGGTATGCATGTCCATCAACATAACGCCCACAACCTATGTGTCCACATATCAGACAAATCCACAAACTCTATAAAGAGATAAAAACAGCAATTGAAAAAAAATTAAAGGGGTAAAAAATCAGTTGAGAAAACTTGAAAGTACACCATTTCATATATAGTTTTTTTTTCTTTAAATTGTATTCTAAGCTAATTTTAAAGCTAGAGCATCTTACATCTTGAGATCCACATGTAACACAGCTATTATCGGGAGTCAACTCAGGAGTTTGAGAATAGCGGCAAACAGGGCAGCTGAAAATCAATAGATTTTAGGTGGAAAAGTAAAGCAATAATATTTATGAATTTAGCAGATTTAGGTAAAATAATTAGTTTATTTAAATGCAAAAGCGTCCTAGAACAGTGTGGTCCAACACGCGGCCATCGAAGAAATTTTCATGGCACTCAGGCACAAAGTGTAATGCTTAACCAAACTAAATAAAAGGCTATCAGTTTTTCAGTTCTTATTTCAGAAATGCGTTAAAAACCCGTTTTTCCATTTAAATTTTCAGGGGAGAACCCCTGAACCCCCATTGAACTGTTTTTGACTTGACTTAAAATTAAAAAGTTATCAAAAGGGCATCAATAGAAGATATAGTTGGAGCCAGGGTTGGCCGGTTTAAACCATTTGGTTTAAACCATGGTTTTCTTACCATGGTTTTTTTACCAAAAAAACCACTTGGTTTTTTTGGTTTTTTTAGAAATTATAAAATATTTTCAGGATTTTTTAAAGAAAGTGTTATTAAGTATAATCTTTTGCACAAAATTAAAAGGTCAGATTTATAAAAAAAAATGACATTTTAAGGTGATTAAAAATCAGAAATCTTTTAATTTAATGGTTTTAATTATTGAATTCTTTCTAAACTTAACCTTAAATGCTTAAGTTAAACTTATTATATTTTGCAAGAGATAGTTCATTTATTAATTTCCTTTAAAATGAAGCATTATTTCAAAGAGTAACTAAACATACACAAAAGTTATCTGTTTTTCACTGATAAAATATGGCTTGGATTTTAATTAATTAATAAAACCAATTTGTCTTAATTGTCAGTCATAAAAACCAGTTGGTTTTTTTAGTAAATTAATAAAAACCGTTGATTTCTTTAATGATAAAAACTAAAAACCAGTTGGTTTGTTTATAAACAGATAAAAACCAGTTGGGTTTTTTACTAAATTAATAAAAAGCGTAAATTTTCTTAATCGGATTAATTATCTCAATCATTTATCCAATTTCAATTAACATTAGTTGCTTACATTTCCCTTTTATTAATAAAAAAAGTTAAATTTTCTCTTTCTAAAGAAATTTCTTAAGTTCATAAATAATCCATATAATTAATTTGATTATTTTACCATTTAATAATTAATCAAATTAATTATCTTTATTAATTATCCAATTTCAATTAACATTAGTTGTTTACATTTCACTTTTACTTCTCATTTAAAAAATAAAATTTTCTCTTTCTAAAGAAATTTCTTAAGTTCATAAATTAATCCATATATAATTAAGATAAATAATTTGATTATTTCAACCATTTATCCAAGATAAATTAACACTGATTTTTATTCACTACAATAATATTAGATATTCAAATTGGAATATTTTAGAAACAAAAATTATTTTTAAAACAAATTAATTTAATTTTAATTAATTAATTGAAATATACAAATCATTTACCAATTATAAACAACCCCTGAAATAAATGTCTCATTTACAACTCAATTTCAAACATCAATGCTAAAATAACTTATTCTGATAAAAAATTCTAAAAAAACTTGGTTTAAACCAAAAAAACCTGGTTTAAACCAAAAAAACCAAATAAACCCGGTTTTTTTGTTTTTTTTTAAAAAAACCCGGTTTTTTGCCAACCCTGGTTGGAGCAATAGTAAAAGGAGTTATCAAGTCATTAGAAGTGTTGTGTCGATGTATTTAAAACCCAATTTTGATAAAAGTTCCTAATTTTTTGAGAAAAAAATACAACCTCTTCTTTGGATATGAACTAACTTAGAAATGACACTTTTACCTATAAATCGTACTAATAGTTTTCACTTCACTAATATATTTATTTCTTTTAAGAACAGTTTAAAAAAACAAGAAAAATTTGTTTGAAATTTAATTTTATGTTTAAATTGTGGCACAAAATTAATTCCCTGGAATAAATTAAAGGTAGGTTAATTTAAATGGTAATGGTTAATTTAAATATTTTTGTGTTATATTTTAAATGCAAGAAAGATATTTCTGAAGTAAAATACGCCTCAATAGAAGTAAATCTTTTTAGTTGAAGTAAATGTCCCGTGTTGAAATATAAGCTTAATTTTCCTGTTTTAAAATAGTAAAATGCAATTTTTACTGTCTTTGGCACTTGCCTCCCTATAAAAATTTTAATTGGCACTCAGGTAGCTAAAGGTTGGACCACACTGTCGTAGAATATCTAATATCTTGCACGAGTTAAAAACTGTATACATAACTAAAATGATAATATATAATTATTATTTGATACTTTCTTCAACAGAGCATACAACAGAATCATACATGATGGAGTACCACTTCTCCATGAGTTCATTGAAAGGGAAAAATCATAAGAGAAATAAATAATAATTTAATCAAAGTTTTAAAAATACAGAATAAAAAGTGATGTGGTATAATTTTTTCAGCAAAAATTAATTGAGATACATGGTGAAAAGCAGAAACAAAATTACCTAGTATAGCCCCATTTTGCAAGACAACTTCCATGGAATGAGTGATTGCACAAAATAGTTAAAATACCTTCCACAGATTCATCCTGAAACATCACAAAACAATTACAATTAGGAAGTAATAAAAATTAACAAAAATACTAATTTTATTATGAAGTATTAAAAAGCTCAATAAATATTAAACTGATAATAGATGCATTATATTGTAATTAGAAAAAAAAACAAAAAAATAAATCATACGAACCATTCTTTCTAGACACACTGGGCAAGTAGGAAGCTCTGTATGCCCAAGAAGTGGCAGGCAAGCATCCTAAAGAGGTAAAAAAACCCTAATTATTTCAAAATTTACTTTTCAATAAGCTAGTCTATATTGAAACACCGTTTGACATTTATTATACTTTAGGGAATTTCAAGTAAACCAGCTCATAACAATTTAAAGAAAGGTTTAAAAAATATAAATAAACCATTAACATGAACTATACTGCAGTTATATCTTTATATCAAAATAAATATAACTGCCTTTACTTTACTGCCCCAGCTTCTGAATATTTTTATTCTGATGGCTTTGAACTCTCATTATGCAAAAGCTACTTCAATGAAATATGATAAAATTTTAAAAATTTGTAGATAATAGCTTGGAGCTCGTTTTGATGCAAGACTTTTATTAATTTGATAATTAGTTCTAGAGTTATTTAACATTAAAGTCTAATTTTTTTGCTTTGAGTTTGCCCCCAGTGAAAACTATCCGCAGCAGAATTATGTCCATTTGCAGACTTATACAGGGTGTCCCATAAATAGTGGGCCACACTTCTAGAGGGGATAGTAGACACCTAGACGAGTCAGAATCACATAGGAATCGGGGGTCCCAGACCAAATCCCAGGGAGTTAAAAATGGAGCGACACCCTAAAACAATTATTGAAAAATTCAATTTGTAGAAGAACTACTATTGGTAAAAATTTAATCATGGTCTCAAATTTTGTGATTTAATATGATTTTTAAAATTATGCTGAAAGTTTTCACTTTAAAATTTTTTTTCTACGAAAAAAAGTAAAAAAACCACAAAAAAATGTGAAAATTATGCCAAAACTTTATTTTGTATTTGGAAATCCTTTCTTTTGATTTGATTATCTGAAAGATCATATTTTAAAACCCGTAAGTCCAAAGTTTCACGTAAATACCATCAATATTAAACGCTTGAGATCCTGTTAAAGTTTGTTTTTTGAGTGCGAAAACAGCTCCAGAAAACGAACGTTCAGGGAGAATCTACGAGTTACGGATAGATAATCGCTAACTTTCTTTTCTCTCCCAGTTTGGCGAAACATACCAAGCTCCTACAGATCGCCAAGACAGCTTGGGCGATTTGTTGTTGGCGAAAGTTGGCGAGAAATCTCGTATCGCAAATAATGGCGAGAATTTAGCGAGCATCAATCCGTAATTCGTAGATTTTCCCTCAACTTTTCTTTTCTGGATCTGTTTTCGCAAGCAAAAATCAAACTTTAATTAGATCTCAAGCGTTTAATATTGATGGTATTTACGTGAAACTTTGGACTTAAGGGTTTTCAACTATGATCTTTCAGATTATCAAATCAAAAGAAAGGATTTCTAAATACAAAATAAAGTTTTGGCAGATTTTTCACATATTTTTGTGGTTTTTGACTTTATTTCGTAGTAAAAAAATTTTTAAAATGAAAACTTTTACAATGATTTTAAAGATCATGTTAAACCACAAAATTTGAGACCATGATTAAGTTTTTACCAATAGTAGTTCTTCTACAGATTGAATTTTTCAATAATTGTTTTGTGGTGTCACTCCATTTTTAACTCCCTGGGATTTGGTCTGGGACCCCCGATTCCTATGTGATTATGACTCGTCTAGGTGTCTACTATCCCCTCTAGAAGTGTGGCCCACTATTTATGGGACACCCTGTATATGAAGTTTTTTACCTTGCCACCTTTTTTCTAGCATTAAATTTTAACATTATGATATTTTTTTGACCATTTTTCAATTTTCTATATGAATGAAAAACTAATTAAGGTATTATTACGTTTTTTTACACACATACTCTTATTTTTTACAAAAAGATGGACATTTTGCTCCTTAAAAAAATTTGATTAGACTTCAAAGTTTAAATTTTTTTTCTCCTTTTGGTTGTTCACTAGGTAAATAGATGAGCTTTATGAGTCTAATTTCTTTTATTTTTGACAGTTTACTGGATGTGCAGGTTTTAGATTTAAAAGTTTCTTCTGTGCACGTTTTTTCTCTATTGTTTTACTGTTTTTAGTTTCACCAGTGTTATTTATGCATGAGCAGCTGAGTTCTTTTGGTAAGCCAGTGGATGTTTTCTCAGCTAAAAATTATTGATTTTTTTGAGGTAATCAGGAACATAGGTTTCAAAGTTTCTTGGGTGTGTTGTTTTTTAGTGATATTTAGTTTTATCGGTTGATATGTTCAGAAAAATTTGAAGTTTTTTAGATTTAGCAACTGTTTTTTTTGGGGGGGAAGAGGGATGATTCAGATTGAATTATTTATAATCAAGAGAGAAAAATAGTTTTAATAGTTTTTAATAAGCCGATGAGCTAGATGGGCGAGATGAAAAATCTGAAAAGAACTGCAAAGCAGTTCTAGGGGCAAGTGAGCAATAGCTAGCAAGAAGCTGAGCATCCTTAATAGATTTAAAAATAAATAATAGATAGTATTCTGTTTCTATAGTATGCTTAGAAAATGAGGACTGGCATATGTTTCATATCACAAATCCTGATGAAGCCTATTAATTTCTTGGATTTGTGATAGCTCTTTTAAACAAGTACTGTGTATAGCTTTTACAAATGAAAATGTGAATGGAGTAAACTTTACCTCAGATTCTTTAATTGTTTCCACTTTTGCAACAAAAGCAAGGTGACAAACTTCTGGTTCTATAGAATTGAACCTTGTGCTATTGAAGTTCTTGTAAAATATATCTGCAGACAACTAAGTCATAATAGATACAAATAAGTCACAACTTGAATAGAGAGAAAAGTGCTTCTGATAGCAGGTTATTAACTAGGCTTGAGAAAAAAAAAGTTACCTGATTTCGGAATTTTACAAGAACCATGTACTGGTTGGGCTTGTTTTCTTTTATTATTCTCATGTGCTCAATGTCATCACTGAAAGACATTAACAAAACTCTTTAGTTCATAGATATTTCATTAAGAATCACAAACTTATCGAGGGGAATCGCTACGCAGCTACAGATGGAATGGTAGAGAGAGAAGTAAATTTATTTGACTGAAGTAAAAGGCTTTTTAAAATAAGAGAAAAAGATTAAGCACTCTTGCCAGTAAGTAACCTTAAAGTTTTAATTTTGTAAACCCTTTCAGTCTTATCCATACCATATTTATAATAGGATTCGATGGATATCTAAAGCTGAAAGGGTTAATAGATCTCATAGTTTTTGATTTGTATAAAACTATAAAATCAAATTTTCTCATTCATATGAAAATCAAAAACTAAAAAATTGAGGAAACATTTCAGACTTACTAAACTGGGGCAACAAACTGAAGAAGATCGTGAGTAGTCATTGCAGCAGGAACAGCAAGAATGCAAAGCATTTCACTCCGTTCCGCTTCTTCAGCCAAGGGTGTTCTCTGACTATTTATAAAGAAGTAATAATTAAAGAAGCATTCTTTCACAAGGACTAAAAAAACAAACCCAATAACAAAATAATGGATTAATCTGTGAATAATTCCTCAGAAGGAAGCATTAAGATTTTATCCTAAAAAATAGAGCCTTAGACCAGTACTGACTTAAAAAAATCAAACTATCCTTTTCAGACTTTGTGAAAATGCTTGTTTTCGCGAAGCAGAAAATCTGCTTAATAAAGTTAGCTGATTCAGGTTTTTTAACCCTTTTAGGTGATAGTGTAATATTTTATTCTTAATAATAATAATTTATTTACAAAACAAAAAGAAACAAATACAAATGTTGTCCACTACATATCAAGAAGCTCTAGGTTAACCCTTTCTGATGTGCCTAATAACTGATGTGCTCTAGGTTAACCTTTTCAGACCTTAGCCGCCCCAAAAATTCCTATTGGATTCAATGGTAATCTTGGGTGGCTTAGGATTGAAAGGGTTAAAGCTAAACTAAGCATAATACTTTATGTTATGAAAGTTTCCTATTGTTTAGAATGTCATACAGTTGCAGTATATTAGTTTCACCTAAATCCAAATTTTCACACTTACTTTTCCTTGTATAGATGCAACAGCCCTTTTGTAACTTCAACAAAATGGTTCCCAGAAGAAAAATTTATAGGGCCTGGATGAAGTAGTCTATTTCTTTTCTCAGGATCATTACTTACAACTTCTTGAGCATTGACGTTCTCTTTAATTGTAGTATCTCTAGTCACAACTTCAATCGGCACAACCTTCTCCTCAGGAAGTACAGAATCATTGGTTTTTGAAGAAACACTTATTTCATTCGAAGTTTCTTCGCTATTCTTAGACTTCTGCTTTTCTTTCAACAAGGGTTCCGCCTTTGAAGCCTTTTTTGAAGTGTTCAAGTGAGACTTTTTGTCAGATTTCACTTTAGAAGGCTTTACAGAAGATGGAGGTTTCGAGTTTGAGCTAGCTTTAACAGAATCTTCGGAAGGAGAAACAACTTCTGCATCGTAAGCTTTAAAGGAAGCTTCTAAAGGAGTTTCTTCAGTCTTGGCATCACCTGAAAAAAAAGAGAAAACATTTCTAAGCATTTCAGAGCAAAGTTTTTCACTAAAACCTTTATTTTTAAGCCTACCATAATTGAATTGTCAGTTTGAAGAAGGGAATAAGTCCAAAAAATGACAAATTGACCTTTTGTGCTCAAAACAATCTCCAAGCTTTGCTCTACACATGGGTGAAAAGTGGGGAAAAATAACTTACCGCTATAGGGATATATCGCCCCTTGAAGTTGTGAAATCGATGCCCATTCATTGTATTTTTAACTTAATTTGGAATTTAAGTTAATTTGTCTGTCTTTTCATATTCTTTGTGCTGTAAACTAAGTTAAAATAAAATTGTCTGTTAATTTCAATGTTTTTAAAACTTTTTTTATGCAGGGAATGTTTGACTCCATTCATATCCACTCACTCCATTGATACTGCTAATAACCCAGTTTCACTATAATTTTAAATTAATTTTATCTTATTCTTTTTATTTCACCCTTTTGTGGTGTAAACTAAGGAGAAATATGATTTAAATGGGAATTTAAGGTTTTTTTAAAATATTTTTCCATCAGAAACATTTCATAAGGTGGAAGAAGGAAATAAGTCCATCAATTCATTTTGACTGTAAAATATTATTGAATATAAAACTTATATTTGTTTTGAGGATTGCTCTGTTTTCTAAATAGGGTTCTGAACTTTCCGTAAAAATTTGGTGATTATACAATGAAAATTCTATTACTTGTACAGTTTTTTTCGATTTTCTCAAAACTTGGTTTTTGGACTTATTCCCTTCTTCCAACTGACGATTCAATAATGGGTAACTGCTTAGAAGTGTCTCAAAGTGGGAAAACTTATTTTCGTGGCATATCTGATGAAATTTTATTCTTTTGTAAAGTCCTAATGTTTAAATTTAGAGATAATTACGACAAATGCATTAATTGAACTTACATCCTATAAAACAAATAATCTTAATAAAAACAGCAGCAGTTTCCTTATTATATTTTTCCCTATTTCAATTATTCACGTTTCTTGTAAATATTAACTTGTATTTATATGTGTTGGGAATAAATTTTATTCGAATCTGATTTGATTTGCATGAAAAACTTGCAGTTTCTATATAGTTTTTGGTCAATTCTATTTTTTAGATAACTGCCCAAGATCCTTATGATGACCTTTTTTGGAGAAGGTCGGTTTGTAAGGTTTTATGATGCAAGGGCCTTATTTGATCCCCATGTCTGAGATAAGTTACTATAGCATCCTACTTATGAAGGAAAAAAATTGGAAGGAAAAAGAAAATTCTAGTTCAAATATTTAAATAAATGCATGTAAAACATAACATACTTTTTAGGAATTTATTTATGAATAATATCTTTTAAAATTTAGAAACAAGTTCTAAAATTGTGTTTGAAAATCACACTTCATAATTATAATATTGGTCAAAGGGCACTCACTTTATCTTCAAAAACTAGGGATAGAATGGAAAAGGAAGTTTAATTCTTTAAAAAAATCATTAGCTTTAAAAAACAAAGAAAACTCAAAACCTCTCTTTTTTGAATTGTTAGAACTTTGTTTTCTTATTTCAAAGGAAAGTTCAGGAGAAATCAATAACAGTAGGTTTCCAAGTATTTTTTTACTTGATAATAGGAGCTTTTATCTGTAAACAGGAGGGGGGGAAACATGTTCACCATCACGCCTCAATTACAGAGAGGACAAATATTCCTCTAATTCACCCCAAAGTTGGATCCCTTCTCCTCATCCTAAACTTAAATTCAGATCTTAGGCGAAAACATTCTTTAATTCAGTTTGACACACAAAAAATACTACCTGAATTGTACAAAGTTTCAAGAGTCATTTCTTGCAACACCCTGGATCCTCTGCATTTATTGATTGATTGCTTTCCATTTTCTTTCGACTTTGAAGCATCTTTATCAACAGGTTTGGCCTTGTTGGGTTCATTAGAGGACATAACTCTTTTCTGCCTAGATGCTAAAAAATATATTTACAAACAATCTGATTTAAATACAATAATAGTTTTAAAAATAGATAATTTACCTTATAGAATTCTCAGGATTATAGAGAAAAGGTTCAAGAGATTATCTATCATCTAATTTACAAAAATCTATATTTTGAAATTTACTAAAATAAGTAATAGATTTAGAAAAAGGTTATAAAAAGAGTAAGAAAACTCATTTAAATCTAAATAATTTTAAAATCTGTTAAAATTTACTAAAATAAGTTATTAGCTCTAGAACTAGGTTTTAATAAGAGTATGAATATTCATGATGCTACAGAGTTTTTTCATCCTAATTTCATAAATGAATGCAACTGTCCCTGCCTCTGTTCATTTAGAATTTGCGCCTGAGACGAATTGTATTAGAAGCAGTTACTATTGTAATTATAATCTAAAAAATTTTCTCGTGCAATGACAAGGCAAGCTAAACAGAAGTAGTTAAAATACTGTAAAAAATCGATCACTAAAGTTGTGTGATGAGCGTTATTAGACGTTATTTAGCGTTTTTGATCCTGTTTCAGGCGCCAATTATAAATGTACAGACGTTAACCATTACAGGTTGTTGCAAATGGCCTGTGAGGTGGGATACAGTTCCAGACCCAGAGAGTCATCTTGTAAGTGGGTCCAAGAGAGCAAGCAAATACCTCTAACATCCCAACTTAACTCATCTTGTGGTTGGTTCTTCTCCAAATGAAGTCTCTTACAGCCGTATTCACCTGTAAATTGACCAGGAGTTAAACAAAAGTCAAGCTTCTGATTGGCCATTGAGGAAAGAAAACTAGTTTTCCACCAATCAGAAGTTTGACTCATGGTTAACCGCCAGTCAAGTTACCGATGAATACGGTCGTTAATGACAAGAGGTATGACGGTGGGTATAGAGATCTAAAAAATGGTTCGATTTGGTTCTGGAATCGATTCCAGAGGTACGATTTTTGGATTCGATTCCTGAGGTTCGATTCTAATCAAAGTAGAATCAAACTTAGCTATTTCAATCACAAATTAAAGATAATTAGTAATTATATTAATTTAATTAATAATCAGCAAAATATTAACTATCAAAATACTTACTAATTAGTGAATAAAATTTTTAACAATTATCTGTATTAGAAAATTAAGTATTCCTGTATTGGTATTATATTCCTGCTGCAAAATTCTAATTGATTAAGTATCGAAAAACTAATTAATTAGTGAAAAAAACTATTAATTATCAGTGTCAATCAGAAAATTAATTGTGATTCCTAAGATTTGATTCCTTCAAGGGTTCGATTCCAAGGTATTCCATTCCGGAATTGATTCTTTCAGAAATATTTAGAACCTTAGGTAAGTATAGGTCAACTCAGCTTGCTTCTTGAGGCTAGGAGCTGGTTTTTATTGGAAGCTCATCTCTTATGGTTTCCCTTTCCAAGGGTTCATACTCTATCTAACAAAGTAAAATTCATGAGTCTTTAAGGAGTTTTTCAGCAGTACGATACTACAAAATCAGGAGGTAATGTGAATTAACCTTAAACAACTTTGCATGTTACAAGTATAATAAGTTCAGAATGAGGTACGGAGCACAGAATTGCAAAAGTGATTATAATTTCATATTTCAACAGAATTTTACTGATAAAAAACCCCAATTATTTCCCCCAAATTAAAAAAACTTCGATTTGCTCTTTGACAGATGTTTTTCAGGAGTCAGAGGGTAAAAATCAGGAGAAAATACAAAGAACAGGGCCCTTAGAAAAATAAAGCAAATTTCAGGACATTTCCAGGAGTTTTAGAAGGCGTACGCACCCTGCCTCTCTTAGCTAAGGTACCCAACATGCTGGGTATGGTTCTTTTGAGGGACTAGATCGAGCAGGGGTTCTCAAACTTTTGAACATCGCGGCCCACCTTTTATTTTTGTAAATCCAAAACACATGTTCCTAAAAATTGCAAAGAAGATTCAGAGAAATTCAAAATCTTGTCGCTACCCACAGTTTGAGAACCTGTGATAGATTTGGATAGATTTTCCTACTGTCCAGGTGCACTCTTATGGTCAGGAATGTTTTTGGCACAGCTGGGATAAGTGTCGACCATTTGGCGCTTATCATGCCCGAGCGGCCGATCGCCCGTTCCGGCCGCCATGTTTTACCACGACTCAAATGATAACACTTCAATGCATTACGATAGCTCCGGTTTAAATGACAAGAAATACACTAAGCTTGTGAATAAGACTTTCGCAAAATGTATAAAGCATAGTACTAAAACAATAAACATGCAACTTAACATTATACCATGCATTGTCATGTATCGTTATTAAAATGACTCAAGTAAAATAGCATGCGATAAACAAAAGCACAATTTGCATGCAACTACAAAAGCACATTATAAATGATTTTTAATCATATAGAGCTAAAAACAAGTAGTTAATAGTAAGATTCAGAGAAATAACGTTTTGCTTACCGATTTCTACGCTGCTTACTTCATAGCGTTACCACAATAAACAAAATCTATTAACTACAAGAATGCGTCACTATTCCGGGATGATTAAAATAATTCATCAATCCAGGTTTCGTCTTTTAAATTTTATTTAATTATTAAATCAATTAAATTATGTGATTAATAATTATATTATTTATGATATTGTTCTTCCTTTACTTCGGATATCGGATCCTCAAAGCCCTCGGAATGCACTAATGCGCATGCGTTAAATCTTCAGATTCAAGAGATATAATTCTGTTCTTATTTTATTCTTAATAATCATCATGAAATAAGAAGGGATTCATAAAATTTAAAGAAATATTGTTACGCTCACCGATTTCTATGCTGCTTACTTTGTACCGCATAATCACAACAAACAAGATCTTTCAACAACGTGACTACTCAGAACGTTGCCATCGTCACTATTCCCGGATGATTAAAATAAAGACAAAAACGGGTTTGATAGTTTGAATAATTGTATTTAATTATGAAATCAATTAAATTATATGATTAATAATGATTTGATTTGTAATATTGTTCTTCCTTTATTTCGGATCATAGAGTTTTGGATCTTGCAAACCCTCGGAAATACGCATGTGTCAAATCTTCACGTCCAAATCTCCACGTAATTTTGTTCTTATTTTTAAATTAAATAATTACCGGAGATCAAAATATGTATCTCCCAGATACAGAGCGTGCATCATAATACTGAAATCGTAATAACTTTTTATAACATCCTTTTTCTTTGGTTAATCTTCATTTGAGTGAGTCGTGGGGAAACATGGTGGCCGCAACAGGCGACCAGCCTCTCGGCTGTGATACAGCGCCAAGTAGTCTTCCATTTGGCATGGTCGACTCTTATCCCAGCTGTGCCATGTTTTTTAAACATGGGTTGCAGATCTATTCTTTCTGCACTGAGATAAATTGTTAAACAGTGTCTCGTCCTTCGTTAGCACAATGGACCTTTGGTCTAGGTGCCTGTCTATTTTTTTGCCCCTCTGAGTGTATAATTCTATTCTATTGTTACTTGTCTATTCTAAAGCTTGATTATTTATACCTAGGTCAAATTCAAGCAATCTGTATTTGAAAAAAATTTAGTGATAACAAATAAATATGCTATGAATCTTCTGCAAATTTATCAGCACACTTTTTTTATTTTAGGGTTCAGAATTTGAGTTTTTTAACTTAGGTTAATATATTTTATCATTCATTTATAATTATTATATATCCTTCATATCAGTTTGAAATATTGAAAAAATATTGGGTTTATTTTGTGGATTGAAATGAATTCCGTAAAATTAATGCCAAACTGCTTATTATTGCCAAACTGTTTTGAATGCCATATATTCAAATATTGAAAAAAAATCATGGTTTTATTGGTATAACTAAACAGTTATTGACCTAACTGAACATTTAAATCTATGAGTGAAATTATTTAGTAACTTTTCTAATTTTTGGTGTTGAAAACAGTTTGATAATTGACCATTAACGGAATTGAACCATTTTATGAATAGCAGCCTGGTACTAAGGATTACAGGGCATGGATAGTAAATACATAGAGGTATCATAATAATTACATTATGGTGCCCCATGATATTTTTATAAAACACAATTTGAGCTTTATAAAAAGGACTCAATTAAAAGAAATAGACAACGTCTTTACTTAACATCAGCTCATTAAAATTCAGCAAGAAGTTTCACGATGAATAATAACATGCTGAATTTCTAAGTGTATAATAAATTGAATGTGTTTAATTTTATATTCATGAAATTGACAATACAAGGAAATTCGCCCTAATACTGAACAAGAGCAAGAGTAATTCTACAAACCAGTATAATGTAAATGGGGTAATAATGGATAATCTGCTGCTATTTCTAGACGAAGAGCAATTAATGAAACAGACATATTCTAAGCATAATTTCTATATTTTTTAATTGAAAACAAGACAATAGTAAGTGGAGTGGACAATTCCATGGAACTAGGAAGATAGGGAACTGCCGTATTACACTTTGCCACGCGCCAGTGGAGAGACAAATAGAGGGCGCCACGTGCGCGGTTGGTTGGTTGGATTGGTTAAACCGCGGCTTCGTCTTCTTGAAATAAAACAGCAGAAAAAGTGAAATCGCTAAGTAAAAAATATGCTGAAACATGTAACTAACTTAGGAACGCGCGTGAGATCGTTTCCTCCACTGAGCTGTTTCCTCCTCCGCTCCGCATGTAAACTCATCAACCAAGCACCATGAAAAAACTAAGACAAAGCGGCTTTTAGTGAGCAAGCATATGTCTCTACCCATCGACTTCTCTCCTCTGATCAACCAAATATGCACACGTAGCTCCCTCTATGTGTCTCACTTTTGGCGGATGTGAAATCCATTGGAGAGATAGACCACGGCAGTTCCCTATATTCCTAATTCCATGGACAATTCACACTACGCTGTTGTTTGGGTTCAAGCAGACACAAATACTCGTTGCCAAAGTCAATGTAAGAAAATTATTAGTTTCGATCTCTCTAGAACAATGATAGTAGGAAATGCTAAAAAGGCAAATACTTTGTTAATTCAGATCTTATTTAATTTAGAGTTGAATTCTATTTTTGAAATATTTTATGAGAGTGGGACTTCTATATGGAAGATAAGATGTGGATGAACTTGTAACCGGAAGCACTAGAATGTGTGAAGTTGATATTCTGTGTGTTTGTACGGAGGCTCCATTTTCTCCGGTTCCGGTTGTTTTTCGATTACGCTATTTGTTGATAGTTTACCGTTTTAAATTATGTATTTTGTTTAACATAATAACAAATAATAATGACAAATGGACAACTAATATGTATATTGTGTAATTCTGTATAGAAAATATATCGTAAGTAAACGTTCTCCAATGTGTCTTATAATTGTATCCTACCTTTTGTTTAGAAAAACACGAGCAAATGGTGCTGTGTAGTTTTTGTTGATTTATTTAATTAATTAAATCACTTAATTTTAATAAGAACCTGTTTATCTCTTCATATTGAACTTAATCTTGAAAATGAGGTCCTATGTGATGACAAATCAACTTTTAAAACGTTTACGAATAAAGAGTTTATTTCTGACTACCTAGCATTAGAAAATGTTTTATGATTGTAACCTGCTCTCTTCATCGTTTTTTTTTGCCACTACGGCTTAAAAAGGAGGTTTAAGGTATATTAAGGTTTGAGGTATATTTCACCTGAAATTTTACTAGCACCTTTCTATTTTTTTATCTTGTTCAAAATTATGTCTGTTAATTTATAAAATTAAGCTTTTAGAATGAATAACTGTGAGTACTATTGATCTAAACAAGAAAAAAAATTTTAGAAAAGGGGTATCAAAACTTAAAGCTCTAGAAAAGGGAAAGTTGGACAAAATTGGGACCCAAAGTTTTTTTTTAATATTCACTTGATGTGTGATCAAAACAGACAATATTGGCGTTAAAATGATAAACTGGTTCCTTATGAATAATAAATTAATCGTAAATAACTATAATAGAAATACAGCTCTTAAAAGCAGCTTTATAGAAGGATTACTAAGTTATGGTACAAAAAAGTGCAAAAACTTTTTCCTCACTATTGTTTGATAATTATTGTTTATTTGATAGTTTGTATAATATATTTAATAATTTGCATTGTATGTATTTGATAAGTAATTTAAATATCTCATAAATTTCAGGTTTGAAAAAAAGTCTAAAAATGTCATCAACTCCAACATTAGAAGAGCGCAGACATTGCAGTCCCATGGAGAGTGAAACTAGCTTAAATGGCAGCTATGATGACAAACTGGGAAACGTCAGTGGCAGTGGAGATGAGCAGAACAGGAGATCCACTCGCCGCAAAAGACCAAAGGCAGATCACAAAGAAGGAGACGTGAAGACATTTACCGTCTCGGAAGAAGAAAACGTCTCAGACATGGATGATAAGAGTAAGATGGACAAGGCACCCATTCCCCCTAACACCAACACTGAAGAGGTTGAAGAAATGGACAGTGAGCATGATGATCCCACTGGTCTTGAAGGGGCAGCTTTCCAAAGCAGGCTTCCTTTTGACAAGATGACTGGGCAGGAGGCAGCCTGTTTCCCAGACATTGCTCAAGGTGCGGTTCAATGCCAGAAAGTGTTCTTATACATTCGAAATCGGCTGCTGCAGCTGTGGCTGGAGAACCCCAAGCAACAGTTGGTTCTCGAGACAGCACTGCTGCAGATGGAGCCGCCCTACAACAGTGATGGACCGTTGGTGATGCGGGTTCATGCTTTCCTGGAAAGGTACTGTAGCTGCAAAAATAACCTTTTTTGTCACTACTTTTAATAAATTGTGGACGCCAGTATATAAATACAATCTAATATTTACATTTCTAAGAATTTACAAAAGGGGCCGTTCAAATATTACGTAAGCACCTAAGGGGGGGAGGGGGTTTGCTCTTTGCTTATTTTTCCTGACAGGGGGGAGGGGGGATAGGAGTGATGCTTACGTAAGATACTGCATTTTCGAAAATATCTTGTTTCTTGCATAAATAATTTCAAAACTATATTTGACAAAAAATTGAATTAGGAAATTGACCTAAGCACTTTTTTCTGGGGATGGACCCCCCAAACATTTTGAAATTTTAACCCCAAAAAGTAGTGTTTCGACTCATTTTTGAACCCTAGGCCTTAGGGTTACACCGTTACACCCAAAAAGGACAGCTCCTTGTATACTAATTTTCAAGGAGAAAAAAACAGTACTTACTAAAAGGGATGTAAAATTTTCGGGGGGGGGGGTCCGGCTGTTTCTTACGTAATTATGGTGGGGGGGGGGGGTTGAGGCTTGCTTATTTTTGCTGACAAGGGGGGGGGGTTAAAATGACCAAAAAAGTGCTTACGTAATATTTGAACAGCCCCAAATGAGGTATTCTCATGTTTTGAGATTAAGTTTTATTAAAATAGTAGATAAAAAACCATGAGGAACGACATTTAGATCAAGTATTTTCGTAGCTTAGTTTCTGAGACATAAATTTTTGAAATTTCGTTTTTTGGTAGGGCGCGAAAACACTTTCAAATCACAAATCATGCGCTGTGAGGTCACATCCAATAGAAGCCCGTTTTCTGATCACGTGAAAGCAGAAAACACAATGGTTTTCATGCGCTGTGATGTCACATCCAATCAGGGTTGGCAAGTTTCTTCCGAAGTGGAAAAAACCGTCCGGAAGAAATAGGTTTCTTCCATGTGGAAGAAACCTCTTTTTTTAAAGAATTAGCTTTAAATTTTCAGGTTTTATAAATATTTGTCTCACAAACACTCTTATATTTACATAAAAACTTCCAAAATGTCATTAATTATATGCACCTATTAGTTAATGATTAAATTAGTATAAATGTAGGTTTCTTCCAAACTATGAAAAAAATGCTATTAAATAATTTGAAAAAAAAACCTTTAATAAACAATATTTACTTTGTCGTCTAAAATTTAATTAAATACTCAAAACTGTTATAAATACCTATTGCATGCATGTATTAAATTATTCCAGTAATTTTAAATTAATTTCTTCCTAACAGAAAAGTAGTTTTGAATAAGTCTGAGAATTACATAGTATTGGATGAGTTTCTGTCTACAAGAAAGTATAAAAGTTAAACAGAAAAGACATGTTTTAATAATCTGAATTTTTCTAGAATACACAATCTTCCATATAGTAATAAAACAATATAAACCCGACACAAAATTTAAAACAAAGTATTAAACTTGAATATTTCTGACAAATATTTGTCTGGTGTTATTTCCAGTCAAAAATGTTACTGTAATTATAATTAAATTACATTTATGAGTTTTTAAAAATTATGGTTTGATTTATTCAGTCAACAGATTTAAAATTAAATTTAACTAAGAGGAATTAAAAGTTAAATATATATATATAATTTTCAAAAATTAATTACTCTAATTATTTAATTAAATTATATTTATGAGTTCTTTAAATTATGGTTTGATTTATTCAGTTAACAGATTTAAAATACCAATAAAAAACTAACTGGAATTAAAAGTTAAATATGTTATTTTTAGAAAATTAATTACTCTAATTAAATTTAATTAATTGTAATTAAATTACATTTATGAGTTTTTTAAACTGTGGTTTAATTTATTCAGTTAACACAACAGATTTAAAATTTAATTTAACTAACCGGAATTAAAAGTCAAATATAAAATTTTTTAAATTTAATTACTATAAATAAATTTAACTAATTATAATTAAATTACATTTAAGAGTTTTTAAAATTATGGTTTGATTTATTCTAGGGATGCACAACCTTTTTGGGAGGGGGGCCACTCACATAGTTGATTGAGACACGGAGGGCCGCAAACAGTAACAGTAAAAATAAGGTAGAATTTGCATCTCAAGGAACTTAATGTAAGATGTGAATAATTGAGTTTGTACCATTAAGGGGTTCTAGGGGTCCTCCCAAGAAAATTTTTGAAATTTAACCCCAAAAAAACAAAGCATTGACTAGTTTTTGCCCATTTAGCCCAAATATTGCACATATATTTTAAGATGGGATTTGCATTTTGATTAACTTAATATTTATTTAAAAAATGATAATTATAGAATTCCAAATGTAAAGGGGGGTCTGGGGGTCCTACCCCAGAAAATTTTTGGAAATTTGACCCTAAAAAACAGGGTTTTAACTTATTTTAGAAATCAAGTTCGATTTTTTTGGGGGGGACAGGCCCCCAGCCTTCTGCTATCCCCCTTGATAGCATATCTGAAACAGGTTATGATCTAATAAGAATTAAAAAAATACACTGCATTATTATCTAATCTTGTTTCAAAGTGATCTTTTTGCAAAAATTTAGAACTTCGGAAATCCTTAAGAAAAATTTGTTGAAAATACTAAAATTGATAAAAAAAAAGCTATGTCAGAGGTATCAATAGACTTATTAGACTCCTCTGACCACGCTTAAATTTTTCTGCATTGCAATTACAATGTGAAAAGAAGCCAGCTTCAACTAGGCGCCGTAAAAACGGCACTTTCGCGAAAAATCGCTATTTTTCGACTTTTCCGCGGCGCGTGATCCTAAACACCGGACTTCTGGCTTCAAAACTTCAAACCATTGTTAAGTTGTTTTTTCCACATCTCACCGTCGCACAAACAATACAAGAAGAAGCCAACTTCAATTTGGCGCCCGCCCAAAAATCGCGGCAGGAACGGAACACTTCGCGAGCAAAACGAAACTCGAAAAATCGCGATTTTCCCGACTTTTTTCCGCTATAAATCGTCACTTTTTCTCGGTTAAAATAAGGAAAGTAACAAAAGTTAGGAATTATCTGAAATATCCAAATTCGTTCGCGGGCCGCATGTTGATGGTTCGCGGGCCGCATGTGGCCCGCGGGCCGCAGGTTGTGCATCACTAATTTATTCATTTAACAGATTTAAAAATTGGGTGCTTCTGTAAAGCTTTTTGTTAGTTCCTTCCAGTTTCTTCCGGTTTTTTCCAGTTTCTTCCACTGTCCTGGAAGAAACCCAACCCTGCATCCAATAGAAGCCCGTTTTCTGATCACGTGACTTTTTTGACGTTTCGGCGAAAATAAAATTGAATTTTAAATTATTTAAAACACATTTTTGAACTTAAAAATCAGAAATTTGGTAGTTTTAAACCATAATGTATCAAAAAAGCATGAAATCAAACAAATCACTCACTCATGCAAATACCTCATTAAAAAACTCATAAACTCAGTACATATCCTGTCGACCATTCAGAGGCCGTCAAATTCAGCGCCACAGCCATAGAAAAGTCAATGGGCCTTGTCAATGTTTTCTAGTTCAGCGGCACGGTTGAGGGAATAATACGTAAGAACCCAAAATTCTTAAAAATTACTAACTTGATTACTTTCTAAAAAACAGGCTGACTCTCGCTAAATCTCAATTAAAAACAAAAATATCTTTTTCTAGTAGAACAATAATTTTTTAAATATTGCGATCTTAAAATAATCAGAAAATAAATAAATACTAAAATTAATTAAAATAGTAGCTTACTCTGAAGAAAGTTGGTTTACTTAATAAATTGAAAGTTGTTTTTGTGGATGTTGGTTTAAAGATCTTAAATTATTGCAACAACTTATCTTTATAAAAAGTTTGTCTGTTTCCCCACAGGTACGGCTTCATCAATTTCGGAGTGTTCAAAAGGCTCAAGATGCTCCCGCCCAAAAAGGTCGGAAAGGTGATTGTCATCGGGGCTGGCATATCGGGAGTGGCTGCGGCAAAGCAGCTCGAGCAGTTCGGAATGGATGTTGTGGTTTTGGAAGCAAGAGATCGTGTTGGAGGTCGCGTTGCAACGTTCAGAAAAGGCAATTTCATCGCAGACTTGGGGGCGATGGTTGTTACTGGGCTTGGCGGAAATCCCATCACCGTTCTGAGCAAGCAAATCACCATGGAGTTGCATAAAATACGTCAGAAGTGTCCTTTGTATGAATCTAATGGGAATACTGTCCCCAAAGACAAGGACGAAATGGTTGAAAGGGAATTCAATAGACTTCTCGAGGCCACATCCTATTTATCTCATCAACTCGATTTCAATTTTGTGAACAGCAAACCAGTTTCTTTGGGCCAAGCTCTGGAGTGGGTCATCAAGTTGCAGGAAAAGCATGTAAAGGAGAAGCAAATCCAACATTGGAAGGCAATTTTGGAATTGCAAGACAAGTTGAAGGCTAACTTGAACAAAATGCTTCACATCAAGGAGCAGATCGAAGAAATGAAGAAGACTCAAAAAGAAGCCGCCGAGTCTAAGCAGCAGAAAGACATAACTCAAGAGTTTGTCGAGCGAGTCAGAACGAGAGACATGGCCAACATGTGCAAAGAGATTGACAAGTGTCTGGAGCTGCAAAAAGAAATCGAAGAAAAACTTCAAGAACTCGAGTCCTCGCCACCCAGTGACGTTTATTTGTCTTCGAGGGACAGACAAGTTTTAGACTGGCATTTCGCTAACCTGGAATTCGCCAACGCTACTCCCTTGCATAATTTATCCTTGCGACACTGGGACCAGGATGACGATTTTGAGTTCACAGGCAGTCACATGACTGTGAGGAACGGGTACTCCTGCGTGCCAGTCGCCCTTGCCGATGGCCTCGACATCAAGCTCAATATGGCCGTGAAGAGTATTCGGTACAATGCCCACGGCGTGGAGGTGTTTGCTATGAACACGAGGGCTAATTCGGGCATGGTGAGCTATAAAGCCGATGCAGTTTTATGCACTCTACCCCTGGGTGTGTTGAAGCACTCCATCCAGTCGAACGGCCAGTCCCCCAACTGTGTTCAGTTCATTCCCCCTATTCCTGAGTGGAAGGCAAATGCCATTCAGAGACTCGGATTTGGGAATCTAAACAAAGTGGTATTGTGCTTTGACCGTGTCTTTTGGGATCCCAATGGCAACCTGTTTGGACATGTGGGCAGCACCACGTCAAGCCGGGGGGAACTGTTCCTCTTCTGGAACTTGTACCGGGCTCCCGTCCTGCTCGCTCTGGTTGCCGGGGAAGCAGCAGCCATCATGGAGAACGTCACGGACGACGTCGTTGTCGGCCGCTGCATCGCCGTTTTGAAAGGGATCTTTGGCAACAGCGCCGTGCCTCAGCCCAAGGAAACTGTGGTTACTCGATGGAGAGCAGACCCGTGGTCGCGAGGATCTTATTCTTACGTTGCTACTGGCTCAACAGGAAACGATTACGATATTCTGGCAACTCCCATCTCTCCTTCAGCTGGAATTCAAACCCAACAACCTCCTTTGCCCAGGTTGTTTTTCGGAGGTGAGCACACCATTAGAAATTACCCGGCAACTGTCCATGGTGCTATGCTTAGTGGATTGAGAGAAGCTGGTCGCATTGCTGATCAGTTTCTGGGTTGCCCGTATGCAGCACCTAGGCCTCAACCAATACCTCAACAAACTATATAAAGGATCTACACAACTGCATCTAAATTTGTGAATATTCCTTTGTTTTAGAGAGTTGTTACTATTCTCGATTTGGATGCTCAATTTTTTTTTAGTTGTTCAATCCAGGGCTCACACGCCTGCGCCATTTGTGCCAAACTGCGCCAAAACCAAATTTTGATACATACTGATACAAATTGCCTATTTTACCAGCTCCTGCGCCAAAACTGCGCCATTTTCAGAGACTACTACTACGGATTCTCCGTAGTTTCTACGGATGCCTTCGTTAAACTACGGACTACGGATAACATCGAAAAAGCTACGGAAAATCGGAAATCTATCACAAAAAGCACTTAGAAGCGCAAGTTTTTTTCCCAATTATGCTCTATTTTTAGGATATTTTTTCTTGGACGGCTGGCGGAGTCCAAGTTGAAGTTGCCTTCTTGCGTTGTTAGTGCGATGTGGGAAAAAACAACTTTATAGTGGTTAGAAGTAGTGATGGGCAAAATCGATAATTTTAGGTATCGAATACTTTGGTATCGAATACTTATATGTATCGAATACTTTGGTATCGAATACTTATAGGTATCGAGTACTTTTAGGTATCGAGTACTTTTTTTCAATGTCGGGAAATGAACCTGAAGGGACAATTTTTTTAGGGCCTATCCATAATCAGACTAATATTCAAAAAACTGAAAGCGATCCATCAAAAAGCCCCGTAGCTACGGGCCTGGAGGTGGATAGAGGCGAAGGATTTGGCGGGGGAAAAACCTAGCCGCGTCAAATTTCTCTCGCGGATGATAACGACTTGGGTTTGAGAGTTGCAAAATGAAAACGATCCAGGCTGCGTTTGATCTACAGTAGGTATTATAAAGATTACTTCATTGAAAAATTTAAAACGAAATATGTCAATAAAGTATCGATACTTTTGTGGGTATCGAATACACTCGATACCTAGAGGTATCGAGTACCTAAGTATTTGGTATCGATACCTGCCCATCACTAGTTAGAAGCCGTCGTTCGGTGTTTAGGATCGCAATCTGCGGAAAAGTAGAAAAATAGCGATTTTTCGCGCAAGTAGTTGAAGATGGCTTCTTTTCACATAGCTGCCAAGTTTTACGGATCGTCCGTAAAATTTACGAATTTGCACCAAAATTTACGGTTTTACGGATCGACCCGAAATTTTTACGGAATTTACGTTTTTTTGCATTTTTCCTCCGTGAAAACGTAAACAAATCTTGTTGCGCCAAATTAAATTGTCTGCCTTTTCTAGGCGTTTGGAAACAGGTAAATCGCGGAAAAAGCCGCGATTTTTCGCGAAAGTTTCTAGTGCGCTGCTTGTTCCGTTCCTTCCGCGACTATTTTCGATGGCCGCGTGCTTCATCTCGTGTCAGTATTAGAATGCAGGAAAAACTACTTTAACGTGGTCAAAGCCAACATTTCCGATGGTTAGAATCACGATCTTGAAAAGCCGAAAAATAGCGATTTTTCGTGAAAGTTTCGTTTTATTCGCGATTGCTTCCTACCGGCGCCTAATTGAAGTTGGCTTCCTTTCACTATTGTTTTTACATTGTAGAAAAAACAACTTTACTATGGTCAGAACTAATTACTTAGGAGGTGAATATTCACTAGACCTAATAACCTCAAGTAAATAAAAATTGATAAGGGGTAAAAATTGGATAAGAGCTGATAAATTAATAGAGGTTTAAGTTAAGTATTTATGAATTAAATCTATATGCACATTATTTGTCGTAATCAAAATTAAAGTTTTCATGTCTTACGAAAAGTTTTACTGATGCAAGTTTAAAATATAATGAAGGGAAAGCTTTTGTAATTCTAAATTACAAAAGCTTCCCAGCAATCAAATTGCTACAAAAGGCGTTTTTTGTGATACAAAACTTGGTTTTACCTGATACAAAAGACATTTTTTGTGATACAAAACTTGGTTTTACCTGATACAAAAAACATTTTTTGTGATACAAAACTTGGTTTCACCTGATACAAAAATTGATACAAATATTTTAAAGTGAGTGTGAGCCCTGGTTCAATCTTCTATTTTCTGGTTAAATGAACTGTGAAACATTCTTACCTTCAAAACAGACAAAAACTGGATTTTGTGTGCTGTGTTTTAACCATGAAATAGCTGAAGCAATCTCTCTAGCTTAGCTTCATTGAATGCAGCTAAGTTCTTTTCTGAAAACTTTGAAATGCCAAGAGTATAAATATATTTACTACTTACATATTGAGCTGTTTCTTCTAAAAATGTATGCATTCAAAATGTGGCATGACAACTTGAACTTATTTATCTTCAGTTTAACATAATAATTTGTTTTCATTAACTTAAAATATTAGTTTTAAGTTTAATTTTAGTGAGTTTATGATTTTAAAAAAATCCATCCCCCAAAACAAATATAACAATCTTCAGCTATTAGTCTTCTGTTATAAATGTTCCATTCAGTCTTCCGTTATAAAGGAATACTGACTTGATATGTAAGTAGTACCATTGCTGAACATTTTATTTAAGCTTTATTTTCAAAGTACTTACGTTAGTTTTAGTTTATCGATATCTTTTGTATTTCCATAATATTGGTTGACTCAATTATTTAACATTTTAATGACAAATCTAAAAAAGTTGTAGAGCTTTAAAAAATAAAGCTGTACAGTGAGTAAAACCAAGTGTAGTTTCAAGCACCCTAATTTTATCCCGACAATAAATATTATTATACCTGCATAAAATTTTAAACGAACCTATTTCTAGCATGGGTGATAGTTGTTTCATGTATAGGCAGGAATCTGTCTCAACTATTTTTTTTCATGATGACTTAACTTTCAATATGGAAGAATTATCATACGGGTTTATTAGAAAAAAGAAAAAACCCACGCATATTGTAAATGGAAGGTTTCAAGTGTCATTTTTTTTGTAGTTTGTGCTTTCATCCATTTTTTCTTGTTTAAATGTATTACTAGTATTCAAGTTATGTGTGATCAATGCTTCTAGGGTATTTTCATTCTTACTTTGCGTTTTTTTGCAAGCATTCTGGATACTTATTATATAATCGAATATAAACTGATATTATGTTTTTCATATGAATGTTGGTTGAAAAATACGAGCTTTTGTTCAATACCTAAATTGATTTTATAATAAAATTTAGAATATGTATTTCTTGTGATGAATATAAATTCATATTTCCCCCCTGTATTTCTATTGTACTATGTTTCTAAGCTTGGCCATTCATTTAATTCACTTAGGTTAATCCAAAAAAACATAAATTTTTCACAAAAAATATTAAGTAGTTGATTATTGAAAAGTTGGTTAAAGAAATTTGGTTAATTTTTATCATCCTATTCTCATTGTTAAGTGCAATTTAAGCTAAAAGCTAAGTTTTTTTAGTTGCAACATCAGGTTTATTTTGTTTTATTGAAATTGAAACCACACACAATTGGTTTGTTATTATACTATAAGTATTACAAACTCAAAATATTAAGTGACTAGTTCATTACAACCAGCTTAATTCATCACTAGCTGATATACCCGGCCTATCATGACTTACTTACGCCTATGTGGTGCATGAGGCCGCCAGCACAGCCCTCCACCCCCCCCCCCCCCGATCCAGCGCCGCTGACCTCGCGTTTCCCCAGCTCAGCCATCCGAGATAATTTCTTCCTTTAAGCGGCCTTGCATGGGTGGAGTGTAAAGTTATTTTTTAAATTTTCTTAAAATTCATTTATATATACAGGGTGTTTCAAAATTGCGTTGCACGGCTTTTATTCGGAACCAGCGCCTCCTAGGGTCATGGAAGTAAGGTCTACCCCTAGGTAAGTGACCCTGGAGAATCCATTGAGATGACTTACAGCGCCCCTAGTGGCGAAATTAAAAAGTTAAAAAAATTAATTTAAAAACTAAAGGAGATAGAGCAAAAACCCCAATGAGAGTATTGTTGCCAACGTCAAAAAAAACTCATTGAAAAAAATTTGATCAAAATATCTTGAATATTCGCGGAGATATTAGCATGTGAAAATAGCACTTTTTCAGGGGTCAAAAAGTAAAAAGTTCGCATATTTGCAAATTTTTTTTATTTTTTGATTCAATTTTGTGTTCTTTCAACTAAAAAAACACAAAACTACACAATTTCACTGAAAAATTTGCAAATATGCGAACTTTTTACTTTTTGACCCCTGAAAAAGTGCTATTTTCACATGCTAATATCTCCGCGAATATTCAAGATATTTTGATCAAATTTTTTTCAATGAGTTTTTCTTGACGTAGGCAACAATACTCTCATTGGGGTTTTTGCTCTATCTCCTTTAGTTTTTAAATTAATTTTTTTAACTTTTTAATTTTGCCACTAGGGGCGCTGTAAGTCATCTCAATGGATTCTCCAGGGTCATTTACCTAGGGGTAGACCTTACTTCCATGACCCTAGGAGGCGCTGGTTCCGAATAAAAGCCGTGCAACGCAATTTTGAAACACCCTGTATAATTTTGTATATCAGCAATTACCAATCATCCCGGTATCCCAGGTGCCGCTTTCCTATCCCGGTAATTTATCCAACCCTGGTCTACCCAGTAATTTATTCAATTCTGGTGTTCCCAGTAATTTTCAAATCCCTTTGTTCAAGGTAATTTTTCAATCCCGGTGTACCCAGTAATCTTACCTATCCCGATGTTCCCGGTAATTTTTCCTATCCTGGGTTACCCAGTAATTTTCAAATCCCTGTGTTCCCGGTAATTTTTTCCAATCTTGGGATTCCCGATAATGTTTAACTTTCCTTTTTCCATCGTAATAAAGTTACAAATTTAAAACTATAATTAATCAGTTGTCTGTAAATAATAATAATTAGTTTAGTAAATTAATAAGTCTAGTGAAAAAAGTAACAAATTTTAAAAAATAAAAGATATAGTTAATGTTAAAGTCTAGTGAACTGTCTCATTTGAAACAATGTCTTATTTTTAACTCTGATTCCATGAATTTTTTTTTTATTTTTCCATAAATTATTTATTTTAAATAGAAAAACTTAAAGGAAAATAATGTTTGAAAATTAATTATTTGAATTTATTTTGGTGTTTTCATAGCTGATATTTTTCAAATGGACAAATATCGAGTTTTTCCTGTTTAAGTATTTTATTTTCGAGTTTTTAATCTCGTTTACATTCGCATGAGTGAAGCAGATCCACTCAAGTAGAGAAATGGAGAAATAAGCGTTTTCAGCTATTAATTCGTTGATTACTCGTAAATATTCAATTTCAATACTTGGAAAATTTGTAGTTGTCCTGGCCTTGAGATACGTCTATCAAATTTTGTCCACACCAGCGGCGTAGTTTAGAAGGACATGTGGAAACAAACCACGAATGGTTTTAGTTATATATCAGATCTGATTTTATTCCTTTAAAACCATAGAAACTGATATAAAACCAGTTTTTTTTAATATAATAAAGAATTTTACGTGCTATAAAAACTAGGTTTTCACACATTGTGATAAGAAGTTATTGATTTCTTTTATTCTGTAAAAAACTGGTTAATTTTTTATTCTAATTTCCCAATGTTTCATAGAGATAAAACTTTTCTTTTATGAAAACCTATTTTTTTAAGAACTTAATACTCTATTAAAATTGATATTAAAAATAATTTAATTTTTAGTTTATTATAAACATAATGAATTAAATTAGTTATAAGGTCAATTTATATATTGATAAAGATGTTAAGTTTCAGTATTTAAAATATATAACTAAGTTATTAAAAATGTTTATTTTCATTTTTAAAAATTGATTACAAAATGTTCTAACAATAACAACCCGTTTTCCATTGTAGTGTTTCTAATCCCTGGTAAAAAATTTTGATAAAGTATTTTTCTGTTCTAGAAATAAATTTTGCTCAATTAAATATTTGGAGGATGAATTAATAATTAATGTATAGTGGGGGGGATGGGACACCATGGAAAGTTCCATTGGAAATATGTCCCATTCCCCCCCCTCCCGTACCTCATCAAAGTAACAACATTGAGAACAAAACGTGGCTGGTTTTGATATACCATATAGACTCGAAGATGAATTTTTGAGATTCTGAAAACTTTCTATGATCAGGGTTTGTACGCCTTCTGAAAAATTCTTGAAATTTGCTTTATTTTTCTAAAGGCCCTTAAGACGCCTGAAAATTGTTTTTTTACCTGAATTTTCCCTTAAACTCCTGAAAAACATTTATCCAAGAGCAAAAGAAAGTTTTATTTACAATTTGGTGAAAGTAATTGTTTTTAAATCCATAAAATTCTGTTGGCAGAAGTCGGACTCCTGCCATTTATGGGCCTCACTTTCTCAGGAGCCGCACCCCCTTTGCCTTGAATCCTTATGGAGCTTGGGTATGCCAAGTGGCACACGAGAACAACAATAATAAAATTCTGTTAGAAAGTTAAATTCTAACCTTTTTTTTCAATTATTTCAATAATTCACTCTGAACTCATTCAGGTCGTTACATGTAAAGTAAGTAAATATAACGATAATTATTAATGTAACCTCCAAGTTTTTTAAAATTTACTTATAGAGTATTGATGTATGACCCCTTTATGATGTTTTTTAAAATTAATATTTAATCCCTGATTTTTTACCCGTTTTTTTAAATTCACACTTACCTAAAAATAAACCATGGGTGCCACATTACAGCCACAGGGATCGAATTCCATCTTAAAAATTCTGTGAGCGGAATTCCGTCCCCGGTTTATTGGCGCATTATGATCAAAATTGATTCATGCGCAATAAAACAATATCCCCGTTTAATACGCGTAACAAAGATAAAATCGACCGACTAAACTCACACATTTTGCCCCCCCCGCCAGAAAAATCCCTGTTTTACACAGATACAGCTTTAACTTAAAATTTAAGAACCTATTTAATTGTTCATATAAAATTTTACAGGTTTTCTGTAATTTAAAAAAAAAGAACTGCTATACATGGGGGAAATAATTAAAAATAATAATAATTAAAAATAATTAAAAGTTCAGTCTTGCAATTGGATGAATATGTATATCTTAAATATGTAAACTGAAGTATGTGAAGTAAATATGGTCTAAATCTGTAATTCAACACCTTTTTCGGTCCACCCCCTGCACCAAATAAGCCTTTCTAAATTTTTATACCCCTATGTAAGATTACACATAAATTTTTGAACTCAAAATATAATCAATTTAAAAACTTGATTGGTTGATCTTTGAAAATGTGACAGGCATGATGTTTAGAAAACTAGCGAGTTAATTTTCAAAACAAAATGGAGAACTAAATTTTAATGAAATAGCTATTAATAATTTTTAAATATTTAGTAGTCAGTAATTATTACAGAGTCATCATAACAATCTTTATGAGATACTTGCAGAGCCATAACCAGACTTTAGTTTCGGAGGGGGGGGTTGACCAGGGCCGTATTTTCCCGGTGGTTTTGGGGGTTCAACCCCCCCCCGAAATTTTGACATAAATTTTTAATAACTGTTTTTCCCTTAAAAAATTCCCAAAATTCAAAATTTTTCCTTGGGGATAACCCCCCACCCCCTTGAAATTTTGAAATCTATTATAACAGTCGTTTCTTGAAAATTTTAGGACTAGAAGAGGTGGTGCTCTTCGCGTTAGTCTAAAAATGAGTGAAATCATAAAGGGGCCGTATCCAAGGTGAGTTAGGAGTTCTACTCACACTAGGGGGGCCTAGCGGACTTTAACCCCCCTCCCCAAAAGGAATAAGAAGTGGGAACTCAGGGTTGTAAAATTAGGGAAAAACGAGTTAAAAACCTGTTTGTAGGGTCAAATTTCCAGAAGTTTTCTGGGGAAGGACCCCCAGACCCCGAGTTTGAAACCCTATTATTTACCACTTTTCTGTAAAAAGTTAGTCGAAATGCAAAGATACAAATACAAATACAAATATTGACAACCAACAACAGGCGTGAAGCCCAACTAGGTTGGTCCACCAACTCAAACTTCCGATTCCCAGTATTTGTCTAATTTATCCTTAAACCCCTTTACTCCATTGGAACTAACTATCGATTCCGGCAACCCATTCCATATATCCACAACCCTGTTGTAAAAATAATGCTTTCTGCTTTCCCTGTTTACATGTCCCTTCCCAAGTAGCACAATCTGTCCTGTGGACGTTAAAGTGGATCTAAAGACGGTTCGCTGAGCGTGAGCAACTCGATCAAAAATGATGAAAATGTGTCCGGCAAATCTTGAATGAGTTGGACGTTTTGTTGTGACGGAAAGGGTGACAATCCGAGCGTTTAGCGACCGTTAAACTCGATCTAAAGATCGGGAATGAGCATGTTGGGGTGGCGAACCAAACGATTGGATACGTTTTGCAGACGCTCAACTCGGTATTAATATCCGACCGATGAACGTCGTTTTATATAGATGAGGTGACGGAATCCCCCCTCCCTCGGGAGCATCGCAACCCCTCCCCCCCTGAGGGGGGATGCTGGATGCTCCCGCCTCGACCCTTTTCTTCTTTTTTTTATTTTCTTTCCCTTGACCTTGATGGGGTCAAAGTACTCGTTTTGTTTAACTTTATTTGGTGTAGAATGTTAAAAGCAACTTATTAATCTGTAGTCAGCAATATCTTCTTTAGTTCATGAACGCTTTATTCCTGTTTTTTTCCGCTTTCTAATTAGGTACTTCATTCAGTTTGAAGCTTGCTTCTAATCTGAAACATAAGAAAACTGAAATAAAACATTTCTTTTAAAGGAATTTTTTAAAAATACTCATTTGTTTTGAACTTATAATTTTAACTTCTTTAATAAAAAGTTAAAATTATAAGTTTAAGAAAAACAAATGTGAGTATTTTGATAAAATTCCTTCAATGAAGGAATTTTATCAAAATACTCACATTTGTTTTTCCTAAACTCTAAACTTATAATTTTAACTTCTTATTAAAGGAATTGAAATTATAAGTTAAAGAAAATTAAATGTGAGTATTTTGATAAAACTCCTTTAAAAGAAATGTTTGAAATGATAAATTTATAACGAAAGAAATTTTTAATTAGGTGTTTACTTTTTAATTATTTTACTTTAAATTGCACCTGAATGTTCATCAATAAAAAAATGAATGTTCAGTTTGATGTGAAATTTGAGAAATGTTCAATTTGATGTGCTAATTTTCCTTAAATGATGTAATCGTTAATTAATTACAAAGAAGTATCTTTCTCAATTTGTGAGTTGAAGAAATACGGAATTAAGAAAAGGATACACCACCAAACTTTCCAAAGGATACATTAAACAAACTCTAAAAAAACCCATTGCTTTTTAAGAGGAATTAAATAGCACAACCCCAAAAAGTTATGATCAAAATATTTCTAAAAACCATTGCAGAAAAGGATACTTTTTTCATCTTCTCAACAAAAAACTACAAGTCGATTCCACTCCCTATATCTTCTAAACGCCAGAAAATCTTTGATTCCTGAAAGTCAGACACACGTTAGATCATTGCAAAATAGAATAAATTTCATTAAAAAACAAGGAAAATTGTACTTATGAACAACTTCATAGACGCGAGCCGCGAGCGCACTCTTGGACGGGTCCTGCCTGGCTGTCTGCATCTTGCTTTCTGGTGAGACGCCGGACGGAGAGGGGAGAGGTTTTCTTTCGAAGAATATAGATAACGGGACGCGGCGCGGGACAAGCGAGTTGGCGATTGGTGGACTTTGTTGTCAAGGGCTCTAGGGCAGAGGCGCAGAGGTCTCTCTCTCCGAGACTCCGATGGCTGCATTTGAAAGGGAGCCGGGAAAGGAGGTTTTACGGCGCTCTCCTTATCAAATTAATCGTTACGAAATTAAATAATTCGTTATGCTTTCTATTCATGCTATTTATAAAAGTATAAAACTCAGCATTACTCTCTGTCATAAATTGGCATTATTCTAGCATTAAAAACATTGTGTCTTTGTTTCTGATCCCCTGGAATCAATCAGGACTAGATTATTACATGGGTTCCACTAGAGTTTTTTTCGTAAAATACGAGCAAAAACCTCGAATTTTTATTTTATATTTTATTTACATATTTTAAACTATTTTCGGAAAAGTGCAAATAAAAACAACTACTGAACTTTGAAGTTTCTTAAAATAAATAAATACTTCTTGAAGTTGTTTAAATATATAACATAAAGATTTGGAAAAATACATACGCACATTAAATTCGTATATTGTGCAGTTTCAATTTATTCAATTTTTACAGCTAAAAATACTGTCTGTATAAAACCAACTTATTATTTTAACATTTTGGTAAAACTTCCCCCCACTATGAATTTTTTTAAGCCTTCAAGGTACCATCCTTCACAATAACAAACCCTCAGGAACTTCCTTCTAATAGGTATTAGGTTACTACGTGTGGTTTCCTAATAATTGAACTCTCAACTCTAAAGTGTAAAGGCAATTCAAACATTGTAATTATGGATCTTTTGAAATTATTTTATCAAACATTGAATTGGAATTGAAACATGGAATTGAATTTCAAAATCATTTATCCAGAAACATTATTGAAGCAGGATATTTAGAGACGATTATCGTGGTCTAGCATGTTTCGGTTTCATTTAATCAGTTAACAGAAAATATTATGCTGTCAGGCTGAAAATTCTGAGTACCAAAATATAGTTTAGACATTTTTTTCATGCCATGATGAAGGCAAAGTTACTTGGTTAAGGTATCTTTTATATAATAGCATAATCTCAATCATGTTTTATTAAATGGAATATGGCCCAAAACTCTTATAAAACATTTACTAAAAACCGGATAATAACTTAAAATTTTAAACCCGATATTTGAGGCGTTTGCTGTCAAAAGCAGTTAATTCCATATTTTTCTGAAATCCACTTTTTTTTGCATATTTTGACAATTTAGAGGGTCCTTCATAACCTGACGAAGGGATATAGCTCAAATCCAGCTCATTCCACCAACCCGAAATTAGATGAAAAGGTGAGAACTGTGATCTCAACTTTGAAATTTCAGATCATTTGAAAAAGTTAAGTGGATGTCATTTATTTACAGCTCGTAAAGACAAATATTAATTAGTAAACTGAAAAAAAAAACAAATTCACACAACTTAACTGAACCAAAAAAAACTGAAAAAAGTATGGAAAATCGTTTTTTCCATCAAAATCATGAAAAACTAATCAAATTCTAGGCGGTTATACTACCTACAATTAAATTTTTAAAAAAATTTAGCTTTAGAACTGTGGACGTGAGAAGTTTTTTGTCTCTCCTGTAAATTTCCAAAAAAGCAATGAGCTGGTTTTGATAGCAAACGCCTCATTTAAGCATTTTCCTTTTCAAAGCTTTTGAAAAGGCTTTTTGGGCAAACAACAGACTACGCCACCGTTGCGTCCTCACGAGATCAATGTGCGTTGCATAAATTTAAATGAAAACTGAAATCAATTTCATGAGGGGTAAAAAAGTCGCACTTTCCAAGAATTATTCAAAATTTTGAAAAGACGGAAATATTTTATTAATTGTACTTTTATAAATTTCATCATTTTGGATTGTTTTACTACTGACATATATGCTCAAATAAAAGGATTTTTAGCCTATAAAAAAGCATTTTTTTTAGATCTTGTTACCTAATATTATTAGTAATACTTTATGGTACAGGAACATTCCTTAGTAGATAGTAAATAATATTTTAATTTTTAAAACTAATTTTTAGAATTGAAATGTTTTGGTCACGAAATAGCGTTCTTTTCTCCTGCCCTCACATTTTAGTTCATTATCAGCCATATAAAATTGACTAAGTAATTCTAGTTTTTAATCAATTAGGTACAATCACAATAATTTTAACTTTTCGTGGAATTATTCAATGAGGAACGTTCATGATTTTATAGTGAATATGAAAATTTGAAATCTTAATGGTAAGAAAACAAAAACGGCAAACGATTTACTTTTCTTTGATATTTTTTTCTTGATTTTTTGAGATTTACTTACTACTTGGGATTTTTACCATCTAAATTGATTTTAAAATTTATTATTCCATATTGGTTACCAACCGATATGGGCATCTAATATTTAAAAAAAGTTATGAAAGAAGTTTAATTTTCCAAAATTTGTGTTCCCTTTTTTCACATTTCTAGAGTAACCCTCGTAGTTTGAATAGCTAATTTTTTCCAACAAAAATTACGATAGGAATATCCTAAGAAAAATCGCAATATTTATGAAATTCATTTTTGTGAACTTTTTCTTTTGCCCTAAGTTTTGGGGTATACTACATTCACACATGAAAAGTTAATCTAGTTTAAGGGCTAATCTAGCTTAATTATAGTATTGTCGTAATGTTATTTTTAAGCTAGATGAGCACTTAAACTAGATTAACTTTTCATGTGTGAATGTAGTATAAGAATAGGATTCTAAATAAAATCTAAGAAATAATTTATCAAATATTTTGCTATGGATTAAAAATAAAAATAAAATGTATAAATACAGAAAATATTCTTCATCTTTTTTCCATTAGAAAAAAAACTAGTTAAACTGTGGAAATTGGAGTTTTTGCATGAAATTTAAAGTTCAGAAGATCATTATCAATTTCTTTAGAATTGAAATGAATACCTATATCCTTTTTTCCATAATGTTGAGTCGAATTTGGAAAAATATTAGATCTCATCTTCTTTAAAAATACTTTATGTATAATTTTTTTCTTCTCGTAAGGAAATGAGGAAGTTGCATGATTTTTTATATTTTTTAATCGATTCTTCTTGCAAAAATAAGCAACTACAACTACCTAAAATTTGAGGCCAATCGAGAAATTTTTTGATTGCCAAAAAAATTAACAAAAATCCACTTTTTAAAAAACGCCAAGAGTTTGGGATCATCGTATGTTGACGTCATCTTACGATAAACATTGTTGGAAAGCAATGGAGTTGATGGTATTATTGTTGAGATCTTTAAACAATATAGCGTTTTCAGTCACGTGTTTTTTTTCTCGACTTTTAAATTAAAATATTCAATTACCTGTACATTTTTTTTTGAAAATTGACTAGATATTTCATTTTACCATACAAAAAACCATACGGAACACTTGTTTGTTTTTGAAAATCTGACACATGCAACTTCCTTATTGAGGTATTACTAGTAATTTTGTCTGGAGTATATCAGGAACAATTCTACTTATAAAAACACTGATCCCAGGCCTTAACACAGTGCTTGTGTAATTGCATTACCTGGCATTTATCCTGTGTGCGTATTTCAAAGAGGTAGCTAAAGATGTCTTTGATTTAAATTTTACCTAAAGTAATCATATCAATCAAATCAACCTATAAATTCTGTACATTTCGACCATTGATTACTGGAGGAAATAAAAATGAACTTTTAAATAAAAAATATAATTTCTAATCATTTAAAAAATGAAAAAGGGAATTCTTGAAAGAAATATGGATTTTAAGAACGGATTTTAATTTGTATGAACGTAATTAATTCAACGGCAAACTGTAATTCCCGGTATCTACAGATAAATCGTGGTATAATTTTGAAAGAAAAAATAAAGGCATTCACTGGGGATGCTGGAATTTTTTAGGAAGAGAAAAAGAAATCACCTTTTTCTCTCTGAGCACATGATGTACAAGTTTTGTGGAGTGTGAGTCAGAGGTTCGGCTCTCTGGTATTTCCTTTCCCTCCCTTTAGTCTGATGGTCCCCCCTCGCCCCAATAAATGAGAAAAACAGAATAAAGCGTTCGGATCGGCCTCTAGAAGAACGTCGGCTCCGAACGGAAATGGAAACGGTCCGTCAAATGTATTTAAAAACACGACCGACTGGGCCGAAAGTCTGAATAGTCTAGTAAAACATTCGGGATCGGCCTTTAGAAGAACGTCAGCTACGGACGGAAGGGGAAACGGTCCGTCAAATGTATTTAAAAACACGACCGACTGGGCCGAAAGTCTGAATAGTCTAGTAAAACATTCGGGATCGGCCTTTAGAAGAACGTCAGCTACGGACGGAAGGGGAAACGGTCCGTCAAATGTATTTAAAAACACGACCGACTGGGCCGAAAGTCTGAATAGTCTAGTAAAACATTCGGGATCGGCCTTTAGAAGAACGTCAGCTACGGACGGAAGGGGAAACGGTCCGTCAAATGTATTTAAAAACACGACCGACTGGGCCGAAAGTCTGAATAGTCTAGTAAAACATCCGGGATCGGCCGTTTGAAAAACGTGAGATCCGGACGGAACGGGTAACGTTTCATTATTTGATCTATATAAACGGTTTCTTAACGTTGCTTAGATAAGACAAAACGCTTTTCGAACTATAGAACCAATATTCAACGGTTAACGGACGCTTCTGTGCTGCTTGGGTTGTTTAATTTGAAAATCATTTTGAATAGTTGAATCATATCCCCCTATCCCTTCTTTTCTCTAAAGTGAACATATTTAACTTCTTTAAGCGCTCATCATAATTTAAACTGGATATACCCTTGATCATTTTTGTAGCCCTATGCTGTACTCTCTCAATTAAATCTATGTCTTTCCTCAAATATGGAGACCAGAATTGTACTGCATACTCAAGATGAGGCCTCACCAAACCTCTATACAGAGGCAAGATTATGTTCCCTGTCCTTGAAGAGATAGTTTTCCTAATATATCCCAATATCCTATTAGCCTTTTTACTAACAGATGAGCATTGGTGTTCCATTTTAAAATCCTCATTTACTATTACCCCCAGGTCTCTGGTCATATTCCCCTCCTTTAATTTAACCCCTTGCAGATATAATTCAGCTTTACTATTCCTAGATCCCATATGCCGCACTTGACATTTATCTATATTAAAGGACATACCCCACTTGTTAGCCCATCCCGATATATTAATTAGATCACTTTGTAAAATTTGTATCTGCTCAACAGTGTCTACTCTCCCCCAAATCTTCAAATCATCAGCAAATATACTGATTTCGTTTCTTATATTCTGACTTATATCATCAATGAATATTATAAATAGTATTGGACCCAATACTGACCCCTGTGGTACCCCACTTCCCACCTCTGCCCACTGTGAATAGTTACCCTTGACCTGCACTCTCTGCCTTCTCCCTATTAACCAATTTTTTACCCATAGCAACACTTTACCCCTAATACCTAAATAATCCAATTTGTATAGTAATGCCTCATGGGGAACTTTATCAAAAGCCTTCTGGAAATCTATATATATTATGTCAACACTGTTTTTCCTATCTAACTCCCTCGTTACCTTGTCATAAAATTTCAGCAGATTTAATGAGCAAGATTTACCCTTTCTGAAACCAAATTGATTTTCTGAAAGCAGGTTCCCCTCCTCCAAGTATAACATTATGTGCTTCTTGAGTATGGTTTCGAATATCTTCCCTACTACTGATGTTAAACTTACAGGTCTATAATTTCCCGGATCCCATTTTGGTCCCTTCTTATATAATGGAGTCACATTAGCCAATTTCCAATCCCTTGGTACCAAACCAGTATTGTAAGTTGTAGTAAAGATTTCGAGAATTACATCCCCTAATTCCTCTGCACATTCTACCAGTACTTTTGGATAGATGCCGTCTGGTCCTGGCGCTTTAGTTGGCTTGATGCTTTTTAATAGATGTACTATTTCCTCCCTACTAAAGGTACAATCCTGAATCCCCCCACTTCCATATTCACAAACCGTAGAATCGTAAGTTAATTTATAGTTCTTATTAAAAACCCCCATGAAAAAGTCATTTAATAATACATTCGCCATGCCCACATCCTCCTGAACAAGTATGCCCTGACATGTTTTCAAAGGTCCTAAGGTAGTACTTAGCCTTTTTTTCTCTCCCGCATAAGCATAAAATTCCTTTGGATTTTGATTAATTTCCCTTGCAAGTTTTTCTTCCAAAGCCCTCTTCTGCCTCCTGCTGATATGTTTAAAATCTTTTCTAGCCTTTAAATAAGCCTCCCTGTCACTGTCTTTACCTGTAAGTTTATTCCTGTATTACCTGTGTCCTGTTATTACCTGTAAGTTTGTTTACCTGTAAGTAAGATCCTACCAAAACGTAAATTAAATTCTTGAAAATGTATGTCCGAAATCCGGATTAGGTAATACCAAAGCGAGTTGAAAACCTGCTTTTTAGAATTAAATTTCCCAAAAATTTCTGGGGGAGGACTCCCATACCCCCTTTTAGGATATTGGAAGACGATTTTGATATTGAAATTTTTTTGCCCCCAATTTGAAAAATTTCAAATTGCCCCCCTCCCTGTGGGGCGTGCGTCACACGTTGGGAAAAACTGGTCTAAAATCGAACCAAAATCCTTTGAAACGTAAAATTTTGTTACAATTAAGGAAAAGATAATTGCATGAAAATCTCAGCCCTACTTATTAGCCTAGTAAAGTAGAACTGAAACCCGTTTCGCGTCGGCCTTGAAACCCGTTCCGAGAGAACGGACGACCGACCGCCTTTACGGGCGATAAGCGGCGTCCGCCGGCGCGCCCCGGCAACCCTTATCGGCACACACCTGTTTTGTTTTGGTCTTGCCGCCGCCGCATCATCATCGCAAGCAGGAGCGGACGGAAAAGATGGCTGCCGCGCTGATCGGCTGCGCTCTCTTGGCCTCTCTGCTCTCCACCACCCCCAGCTGGGCAGAGACCTACACCTTCGACCAGAACATCGGGGTGGCCTACGAGTTCAAGGTGCACGTGGACGCCGGCAAAGAGGAGTGCTTCAGCCAGTACGTGCACCCAGGATCCACCTTCTATGTGGCCTTCCAGGTAACCATCTGTGTGTGTGTCAGCTGTCCACTGCCACGTGTGGAGGTGACGCGGCCAGTGTTTTATGGAGGGGTTTATGTTACGCCTGATTATGATCTTTAATGATGATAAGCAAAACGAAGTTTTTTTACGACCATGTCGCTTTTCCATTCATAAATTCACTCGCACACATGTTGATTTGACAGGTAGATTGTGTCATTTCATTAAGGCCACTTTCCTGAAAAAATGTGTGGAAATAAAACTGAATATTATCCGGGGTTGTTTTGGAGGAATTGCTAAGAGAAAACTTCAATTTATAGGGAGTTTCATTTAAAATTATAAAAATTTTAAGATTTAGAGTATCTATTACCCCACTTAACTCTTCTACTTTTATTCTATCTCTTAAATCTTTATTTTTTCCTACTTGTATCATTTTCAGTAATTTTAAAATAAGACTAAAATATTATCAGGAATTTAAGAAAAGTAAGAAGGGGTTCTGAAAATATGTGGAGTTTAATTTAAATATAGAACAGCATATATCTTGTTCCACTTCCAGTCGGCTGAAGAAACATCAAATGCTTATAATTCCACAGGAATGATGAATATCAAATGGATTTTTATAGCGTCATTTACATAAAAACGTAGCTATACAAGATCGGACTGGCGCCAGCCCGCTTTTTAGGGATCAACAAGTGATTCTAAAAAAATTGGCACAGGAGAAAAATGTTAAGGAAATATTTAATTTAAAATATATTTTTTGTAAGGTTTTAAAAAGCTATTCCCCTAAAACAGTGGTTCCCAACTCAAATATGTCTGCGGACCACTTCACTTAAATTTGAACCTCTGCGGACCATCTGTATCCCTAACTGTATCTTCAAAATTTTAACTTTTTTTTTCACTGCATTCATTCCTCATGGAGGGTCTAAACTCTAAAATTTTGACTTTTTTCTGAAGTAAGGGAAACCGAGTCTTTAAATGTTTCTAATAGTGGAGTCTCCAATGTAAATTTGTAAAAATTTTTTGTTAATTTATGGTACCAAGGTTATTTTGGTTCTTTAGGGCAGTGGTCTCCAACCCCCGGTCCGCGGACCGGTGCCGGTCCGTGGATCAAATGGTACCGGGCCGTGGGCCGACCATTTCATTGAAAATGAATTTAAATTCCTAGGTTTATACTCCAAATTAATGAATGAAATGATTAATAAATCTCTTTACATTTATTTTTTGGCATAATTGTATTTTATTTTGAAAGCATGTTTAAATACAACTAAATTAAAAATTAATAAATCAAAATAATCTAGAATGTAAACAACCAACGCCCACGTCTGCGGGCCGCGGTAAAATTATTAAACGTTGACCGGTCCGTGGTGGTAAAAAGGTAGGGGACCACTGCTTTAGGGTATGGAGAGTCAGAAAATCTTTGGTACCAATTTTTCTATTCACTTTCCTGGTGTAGAGGTCAAATCAAAGGTCAAATTATGCACTTCCATATTTTGACGATTAAGCAGGTATAATTCAGTTGAAAAACCTTTTAAATTATAGGAAATTGGTGGAAATAAAGTAAAAAGTTTATAAGTTTAAAAAGCATCAAATATTAATTAAATTAAATTAATTAATTAATTAATTAAAATGCGAAAATATCATTTTTGCTGTTTGGTTTCCTAGGAAAGTTTAATTTTGTAAAAATACTGCCATTTGTCTATAAAATGGTATTTGATAGTCTATGTTTAAAAAAAATGGTTAGTTAATGTTTTCTTTGAGGTGATATTGACCCAGAAGCAGCCGCAGCACGGAGCAAACCAACAGGCGCTCTCCTGCCGGTGTCCATTAGTAAAGTCTCCAATGTAAATTTGTAAAATATTTTTGTAAATTTATGGTACCAAGGTTATTTTGGTTCTTTAGGGTATGGAGAGTCGGAAAATCTTTGGTACCAATTTTTCTATTCACTTTCCTGGAGTAGAGGTCAATATCAAGCGTCAAATTATACACTTCCGTATATTTGGAGATTAAGCAGCTTTAGTAATAGATGGCATGGTTTTAGTTCGGCAAATTAGTGAAAATGTCAACTCATGTAAGGGTCTTATTCATCAATATTTGATTATACTAAGCAGTGTAACTGAAAACTATAACACCATTCATCTAGTTTTTGACCATTACTCTGGATTCATTACTAAAAACAGCAATACGTAATAGGTGTAAAGGAAAGAAAATTGATGACAGAGCTTTTATTTTCACAGATAAGACGCCAATTAAAATGGGACTCTCTAATTTTCTTAATAACTCTAAAACAAAAGCAAGCCTTATCGAATATCTTTCAATAAAAATACTATCATTACAAAGGATTAGAGAAAGAGTTAATTGTATCTACTGAAACCATAGTTCAATCAAATACCAAGATTTACGATAATTTGAAAACAAATTATGAAGAAGCAGACACCATAACAATATACCATGCTATTTATGCTACTACTTTGGGATACACTGAACACATCTTGTCACCAGATACAAAAGATTTCATTCTGGTCTTGAGACGGTACCTCCTTTTAGGCCCTGTGTCATAACTGGAATAGGGTCCGGAAAACAAATTGTTTCTCTCAAACCTATTTATGATCGTTTAGAAGTAGAACTAATTGATGCCCTTCCAGGCTTTCATAGTTTTACTGGCTGTGACACAACCGGGAGGTTCAATGGAAAAGGAAAATTAACATGCTGGAAAGCTTTTATTAGAAGTTCAACCTCATGTCATCGAAGCATTTGCATCTCTTGGAAAAGCGCAAAAAAATATTAGATAAAAATTTCATTGCTCTTAAAGAGTTCGTAGATGCTTAAAGTGTTGAAGGTTATACAAATGCCCTAAAGAAATATAGAACACTAAATATCTTCGTTGGTACCTCTTCAAGAGATTGGAAGCTGAATCGAAGGGCCTACCTCTAACCCAAGCCGCTCTTGTTTTAAACACCATACACTTAGAGTGCATTATCAAGCCTTAGTATGGACCAAAGATGTTGAACAAAACCCATCCTTTCCTTCACCTGAGTTTGATGGTTGGAAAAAAGAAAATAAACCTTTGTTCCAATTATAACTGATTTGCCACCTGCTCCTGAAGCTTTAGTTGAACTTACTGTGTGGTTGTAGCGAAAATAAATGCACTAATGGGGGATGTTATTGTGTTGCTGCACAGTTACCATACACAGAAATGTGCAAATGTGAAGGGGATGAAAAAAATGCAAGAACTCTTTTATATGGACTCTTTTATATGCATCAGACAGCAACTCCTCAAACTGTGATAGTTAATAATTTTCTTTTTATTATTATCCCACACGTTTAAGATGTACTTTTGTGATGATTTAGGTGCAAAATTATGCAATTAACGAAATATTTTTCTTAAATTTATTATTATAACAAATAAAACTTGACGGGATGGTGGACCTCGGCAAAAGTGAGTTAGAAAACACTCTTGACTTTGAAGACGTCGGGATATTTTAAAAAATTCCTTTAAAAGTTCATTAAGAAGAGAAATTATTTTAAAGGTAATTATAAAATGTTTTACATTTACCTGAATAGATATACTTCGTATTAATATTTATTTTCTTGCCAGAAATATATACATTTTAATCAGTAAGTTTAAGTGCTCTGGTATTTTTAATTAAATCACATTAATTAACCACTAATTAAAATCTTCAATCCATCAAAAAATTAACTGAAGAAGTGTTTTTAAGTAATAAGTTGGAAAATTACAAAAAAGTACAAAAATTTCAACTGGCAAATTTGAAATTTTGAAAAAATTAATATTTTTTAATTAATTAAAATTCTAATTATTTTTTTCAAAAATTGCAAAGGTATTTACATTATCTACTCAGTGTTTCGTCTATATTAAAAATTTCATATTTCTAAGGTAATAAATAAGCTCATTATGTTAAAAGATCCATCATCTTTTAAAAGTTATTACTTGACCTTGTAATTAGCTTAATTAGTCTTAAAAGTTGATTGAAAAATTGGTACCAAACTTTTTTATGTTCCTTATACTATAAGTAATCCAAAAAACATTAGTGTACAAAATTAACAAGAACTTTTTACGAAGCCCTTTTTTTCGACATTGGGTACTCCACTATAAATAGAACTTAGAAAATCAAATAATCCATTAAACTTAAAAGAAAAATTAACATTACATTAATTTTATATCATTATTTCAAAATAAACCTTTTATAAAATGCTTTACCCATTTTTATCAAGCCTTTTTATCTATTAACCCTGGAAGTGTTCACACCTACAAAAAATTACAGATTTAAAAAAACAACAGTATAAAGTAGTTATTTTTCTTCGTTTTCATAACCAACATTTAAATTTGAAAGAAAGAACTTAGCTTTAAATTAAACTGCAGGACGAATGAGATAAGGGGTCATCCATAAATTACGTGAGGTCAAAAAGGGGGGGGAGGGGTTAGGAAAAATCTCACCAAGGGGGGAGGGGGGGTCGATTAAAATCTCACGTCAACTTTTTTTTAACTTAATTAGGTGCTATGAAGCACAAAATGCAAATAATTTTTAGAAAATAATTTTTTAAAGTTGTAGGTAAATCTCACGTGGGGGGAGGGGGGGTCAAGAAAAATCTCACTAAATCTCACCAAGGGGGGGAGGGGGGTCCAGATTTTGGAAAAAACACCTCACGTAATTTATGGATGGCCCCTAACCAGGAATTCTGTTGATCACAAAAAAGCAAACTGGACATGCACTGACTGTGAGATGTTCCAGAGGAAATTCTATAGGCGAGGCGGGCGAGGTTGATGTTCTCCCGAAAGAAACCGCGTCGAAAGTCAATAAATATTTCAAAGGAGCGATTAAATTAGAAAATAATTTACGTGTTCAAAAACTTTCGCATTTTCGGCAATGAATTTCTCTCGTATCTTCGAACAAACCTACTTCACGTGTATCTTAGAATTTTCTACTTTTCATACCACAATTTCTCGAAGACCCTCTGTCTGACCATAGCATGCCAGTTTAAAGTCAACACTTCCACACTTCGCTTCGTATCAAACCAAGTATAAGTCCGATCATTCGATTCTTTATTAGCCCCACCCCGACGCCTCTCGATCAGTTTTAAATTATCTGAGGCAATAATTTTCCACATCATCACATTTCGTTTCTACTCTACTGTTGAATAAAACTGTGCAAAATAATAAAAATGAACAAATGATTCATATGAGAGAAAGAGAACATAAAATTTTTTATTTATGAGACGTATGATTTTTACGTATGTTTTTACTTATGTTATGTATCTGCAGTGTTTTTACTATTTCCTGTGGAATATGTGATTAGGAAAACTATTTTTTAAATTTACCACACATGTTTTTTGATAAGTTATTTAAAAATCTTCTCACGGACCACCTCTGAAGGCCCCACGGACCACCAGTGGTCCGCGGACCACCTGTTGGGAACCACTGCCCTCAAAGGAGAAAATGGGGAATTGTGTTTTTCTACCCATTTACAAATGAAAAAAGATGTCAAAAATGTAAAACACTGAAGAAATGTAAAAAATGTAATGGTCAATAGTATGGTATTTTCAGTTAAAAAATAATTAGGAATCGAAGGTATTAGTTAATGTAAAAAATGCATCGAAAAATAAACTAAAAATTTGCTGTTTCCTGCAAAAATGTGCGAAAATAAATATGAAGTATTATCCTGTGCTGGTTTTGAAAAACTGCAGTTTATAAGGATAGAATTAAGGCAGTTTATTAAAAATTAAGCTGTTTTTAAGGAGTAAAGGAAAGGTTATTTTAAATTTGGATTATAATATCTCTTACCCCACTTATCTATCAAAATTTTAAACATCTATGGATCCTCTATTCTTTCATAATTAGGGGACATCCATAAATTACGTGATGTGTTTTTTCCAAAATCTGGACCCCCCTCCCCCCTTGGTGAGATTTTGCTGGAACCCCCTCCCCCCACGTGAGATTTACCTACAACCTTTAAAAATAATTTTCTATCCTATTCGTTTGCATTTTGTCCTTCACAGCACCTAAAACTTTTCCATTATTAATGATGTGGGGGAAAAGGACATTATTCCGCCTAAAAATCACCACATTATCTTATCTGTGGGTATTATTCCTTTCTCATACTTAAAAAAATCGTTTAATTTCTAACTTAAAAAGTTGACGTGAGATTTTAATCGACCCCCCTTAGTGAGACTTTTCCCAACCCCTCCCCCCCTTTTTGACCTCACATAATTTATGGATCTCCCCTTATGTGATCTCCCGTAATGTGAAAAAAACCCCTAAAATATTATCTGAAATTTGAAAAAAAAGTACTTGAAAAAAAACTTGGCTCTCTGGCTTGGGGAAACTCCCTCAGAAAATTTTTAAAATTTCACTCCAAAAAAACTGGGTTTTAACTTGTTTTGGTATACCTTGTCCTAATTTCAGAGGGAGGGAACAGGGCCCCTTTCGCCTCCCCTTATATACGGCCTTGCGTAATGTAATCAGGCTCCATTTGCATCCAAGATTTTGTTTTCTAATGGCTTGGCTTAATGTCATATTCCTTACGTATTTATAAGGGCGGTTGTGATTTGCTTACCTTTGCTGACCAACAAAGGGGAGGAGGAGGGGGTCCATATATAATCCCGCGAGGCTGATCCATATGGCCCGCGGACTCGTTAAATCTTAAAAACAAAAACCACTTTCAGTAATCTTCTAAGAAAACCACGTCATCGTGCGAGACATTATGGCACTTCCATCTAAAAAAAGATGATAAAAAGGAATTCTTCAACATCCTGTATTTTTTTTACTTATCTGTTTTGGTTTTTTCTAGATACGGGGAATTTGCCATTGGATAAATATTTTTCAGTATCAGTGAGCCATTTGAATTCAGTTTATAAGGATCATTTTAGAACCAAATTTCGAAAAGATGTCCGATCGTAAAAAGTTGAAGATTTACTCAGAATACCGAAACTTTCAAGAAAAGTGGAGAAATTCATATTTCTTCATTCAGCGAGAAAATAAACTGTTGTATCTTATATGTAAGGAGACTGTGGCAGTGTTTAAAGAACACAATATCAAGAGTCAAGAGACATTACGAAACGAAGTAGATAATCATTCTAATTCAGTTTTAAGGATAAGTGTTACAAATTTGGAGCCGAATTTACAATAACTAGTATCCTCCAAACAGATGCAAACTTCTAATAGAAAACGGGTTTGTAATGTTTCTTCATGTTTAGAAAAATCCTAAAAATGTTTTTATGTGGCTCGCGAGATAAATCTTCAAAAGCAAATTGGCCCTCGGGGGAAAAAAGGTTGGGCACCACTGTTTTAAGCTCTTTCAGGTGGTAAAACTGCCATTCATTTTTCATGCTGTTTAATGTATAGAAGTCATGAAGGGTCCAGGGGGGCCTGGGGTTCCCCCCCCCGAGAAACCAGGATTCGCGTTTACGCACTATAGCGGGGTTTTCACGCAAATTTGCGAAAGCGGGACGTAACTCCGGAAAAATATCGGGTCCTCGGGACCCGGAAAATTTCGAAAGAAAAGAATCGCAAAATTACTATTTCGGACAAGGAACGCTGTTTGCCAAACTCCCGGAACTAAATAGGACCTGTTGGCTTCTAACCACAGTTAAGTTGTTTTTTCTACATCCCTATACCAACGCGAGACAGATAGCGTAAAAACACTTTTTTAGTGATAAATTAAAAAAATATATAGGGAAATTCCACTGGGGGAATCAGTGGAATTCCACTGATGATGTGGTTGGGCACAGTTTCCTACGAAACTTTTGGTTTTTATCTCCAGAACACGGCCTACAAGCCCGAAAGCATGAATTTCACAAATAATAGAACCGGCTGTGAAAGTCTACAACTACATGTTTACGTAAAAAAGTATATTTGAAAAATAGAGTTCCAAGTACTAAAAGGGGGGGGGGGTCTGGGGATCCCACCCCAGAAAATTTTTAGAAATTTGATCCTAAGCATCAAGGTTTTAATTATTTTGGAACACTTACTTCTAATTTTTTTTCGGTAAAAAGTTGGGAAATTCTGGAAAAAGTCGGAAAATTCTCAGAAAAATCTGAAAATCCGACAAAAATCGGAAGAATCTCATGCCTGTTTGTATAAATTGCAGTAAAAAAGACCGCACAAAAACAAGTTCGATTGTAGAGTCTGCTCTGCATGGACGGCAACCCTGGGTTCCCAATATCAATGATAGGTAAAGAGAATTCTTTAACATTGGAGCTAGAAACGTCCATTTCGAAGGCGAAAAATCGCTGTAACTCTCAGAAAAATGATTTCTTCTCCTAATTTTACGCTTTCTTGCTGAGCTCGAGATTTTCGGAAACCCCGGATTTCTTGCTGTTAAAAAAATCGAATTTTCGGGAATACCCTGAAGCAGTGTAGCATCCCTGAAATAGTGATATTAGAAGATTTTGGGTCTGGTCCAAGGGGGTCTCTAGCCTTGGACCTGCATTAAATCAAATCAGGCATGTGATTGCTCATCAAGAAAGAAATTATCTGAAAATTTTTAGAAGCATCTGAATGAGTTTCAGTGCTATATATAGAAATTTATTTCGAAAGGGGTCAAAATTATGATCAAAGCATGAAAATGAGTAGTAATTTCAGAGTTATTGGAGTCCAAAATGAATACTTGATTAATTAAATTTTCTCTTTGCGTAGGTGATGAGAGGTGGAGATGGAATGGCTGGATTTGCTGTCAGACACCCTTCTGGAAATATAGTCCTACCCTATTTCTGGAAACCCAGTGCTGAGTATGAAGAACAGGCTGCAGATCCAGGAGGTACACAAGATAAATCTTTTTTAAAACTTAAATGAGCAATAACAATTTAAAAAATTAGGGTACATTAAAAATTTCCTTGCCTGAGTGGGATTTAATATCAGAGTTCGTAGAACTAAATGAATGAGAGAAAAAACGAATCAAGGGGAGTTAAGGGGGTTAAACATTTCTTTATAAAATTATAGCTTATTCTAACTTAAAACAAGAAGCATGAGGTCATCCTATAAGTAATAGGGTTTGAAATATTTAATTTTAAAAACACAATTACATTTTAAACAAAATTACAATTATTGACACTGAAATTTTGGAGAATTGTTCTCTCATTTACAACTTTCAAGAAAAAAATATTAAAAAACAAAGCATATTTTTGCATGTTAAAAATTGTCTTTTATTTAAATGGTTTGTTAAGTTATGAAAAAAAGATAACCTTTTAGCATCAAATCTGCAGAGGTTGAATACTTGGACATGTGAATCACCAATATTTTTTTTTTTTAGAATTTTTAAAAAGTGCTTTTTAGGTGAGTAATTATACTTTTACTTTTTTCAGGCTACTATCATTTATGCATTGACAACTCACTATCAAGATTTGCTTCAAAATTAGTCAGCATGTATGTGAATTCATTCAAGAGAGACAAATGGGAAGACTACATCAAAGAACTAGAAGAAACTGACGTGACTGTGGCAAACTTCACAGTAAGCAATTCAGAATTGAAAGCAAGCTAACCCATACTACGTGACCCGTTCAGGGGGGAGGGAGGTCTTCAAAATACCACACTTGACCACAGGGGGAGGGGTTTCGTCTAATAGTCAATATCCTCTAGAAAAATAAATATGAATAAAAGAAAAAGAAAATACTTGTTATAACATAATATTGTAAGTTCCTGTTACAATATCTTTTACAAAAATTTTTTCTTCTTGATAATATATTTTCCACATGTTACTATAAAAATGCACACACTCTTGGTGTCACGTGGCAAACGCTGTATTAATAAAGACAAATTAAATCTTCGGTTTTTGCAAAAAATGATTGAAAACTGTATTTATGAATTCCTAAGTGAAAACTAGAGGAGGTGGGGGGTCTTGGCATATACTACAGGTGGTCACCAAGGGGGGTCAAAAACTGTAAAAATGGGTCACATAGTAGGGTGGGTACATTCCCTAACACTAGAGAATAATTCTAATTCTTCTTCAGTGAAATAAAACATACTTACAATCATAGGCGCCGACTTTTATCAAATATTGGGGGGGCCCAGTACTAGACAATAAAGATATTAGTTATTCCATATAACAGTGGTCCTTAAACTTTCGATCGCCAATAATGCTAGACATCGCCCCCCCCCCAAGATTTTGAACATCCAAAGGCATATTCCTAAGTACCCCTAAAAGGAGTACATTTATACGTAAAGTTTTAAATTCCTTAAAAATAGTACTCAAATTATATTCCACATTATGTTAAAAGTTTACAGTAGGGGGTCTGGGGGGTTCCCCCAGAAAAATTTAGAAAATTTGCCTCAAAAAGTAGCGTTACAGCTTATTTTGAGACATTTTTGGTTCCACTAAAAGAGAGCAGTTCCTTGTAAAACGTAGAATTTCTAAGGAAAATATTACAACTAGAGATGTCAAAATTTCGAGAGGAGCTGAGGGTCCTCCCCCAGAAATATTTTTGAAATTTGTCTCTTTAAACTAGTGTTATTTATTTTGAAACTATCAAAAGGTAACTCGCGGACCCCCTAGGAAGGTGCTGGGGACCCTCGGAGGTCCGAGGACCACTGCTATAAAAATTCCAATAAAAAGCAGCGCAATATTTTTTAAAAATTTAATCGAACACAAAATATTAAATGCATATCGCGAAGAATGAAAGTGGATTTATACCGCTTTTAAAATCAACGGCACAGAGCCGTAACTAGACTTTTGTTTTGGGAGGGATTTTACTAAATATTTTTTCTGAGGACTTACACAAGTACTTTTTTACTCCAATTGTTAGATGACTTGCACATTTGATAATTTTTATCTCCTTTTAAAGCTTATTTGGGTTACACCCTTAGAGCAGGGTTCATTTTAAGAAGCAGAATTTTCAAAGAAACCCAGTATATAGTGTTATAATAAACAGCAAAATTTTAAAGGGGCTTTAGGGGTCCTACTTCAGAAAAATTTTGGAAATTAGTCCCTAAAAGAAGTGTTAAAATTCATTTTGTACTCTTTCTTCTTATGTTACACAAAAGGAGGATCACACCTCAAAAATCACTGAAGTTTCAGGGAAAACGGCACAAAATAGATTTTAAAATTTGAGGGGGGCTTGGGGGTCCTCCCCCAAATTTTTTTTTGAAATTTTTACCCTTGAAAGTAGTGTTTTAAGTCATTTTGAAACCCTTTGAGAAGACCAAGTGAACGGGACCAAAAGAACGATGTCCATTACATTGCCTTCTTTAGTTCATGAAAGAAAATAGGTAGATTTTTACTAAAAATATTGGGGGGGCTTAGCCCCCCTTCTTCCAACATTGGGGGGGCTCAAGCCTCCTCAAACCCTATGGAGTCGGCGCCTATGCTTACAATAGTGAGGGATTTAATTCACTAATACCAGTGAAATAATAACTAATTAACTCTAACTGCTTACCTTAGCTTTAACTCTTAACTAATAACTGCTCTCAATTATAGGCCACATTGCAAACTGTTGATGGAAGGATTGGAGAGATGTTGAAATACCAAGATCATTCCAGACGTCAAATGTCAAAAGATTGGTATGTTGTAGATAGCAACCACGACTACGTGCAGAGTTGGTCAATAGCGCAGTGTGCAGTTATTTTCATAACATCCACTCTTCAAGTGTACTTTGTACGCAAGTTGTTTGATACCAAGAATGTAACACCAACTTCCAAACCAAGAGCTTAATCTTTTCGGAATTACTTTCATCATGTAAAGACTCAAAAACTCCCATTTCTTCATGCATTTGTCACAGTTTTATTTGTACAATGAACATTTGAAGTGTTCAATCTGCATTTTATTTTACTAAAGGTTTTTAAAAGTGAAACCAAACAAAAAAATTGAAGAACATATGTACTTTTAGTGCAATCAACAATCTTAAGAAATTTTTTTTGAAATGTCATTATATAATATCAATTATCAACACAAAAAGTTATTTTAATGAACTTTTAGCACATAATTTAAAGTCATCCACACACAATCATGTAATGAAATATACATTTTTACAAGACAATGTATGTTTTTGTACCTAAGTTATTCCTTAGGTAAGTATGTTCCTGATAATTAAATTAATAATAGAAAATAAATTACTTTGTGAAAAAAAGAGTAATTAAAGATACATATTTTTTATGAAAGCTTTTTACCCTACTCAATACTTTAAGCAAACAAAACAACTTAATTATTATTAAAATGGAGTTTTAATACTTAAAAATAATAAGTATTCACTGTTTGAAAGAAATTACATAAAAGGATATATATTTTACTATTGAAGTGTAAATATTTTATCACATGAGTTATTATTTTTTGAAGTTATATTTTAGTAATATTTTTAAGTGGAAGAGCTGATAATGAATGATAAACACTGAAGAGAGCAATTATAGAACCATGTCACTGTGAATTCTATCTTGTGTTTTGGAATATAGATGCTTTTGAGGGATCTTTAAATGAAGGTTATTCTTGTTATTTAATTTTATTTAAAAGTAATAATTAAAATTGGAAACAAGGAGTAAAAATGCTCAACTGTCAGAGGCACAAAAAACTTGTTAACATTTTTGCACAAACTATGGTAACATTCCAACTCAAAACCATTATATTACTATATATGTGATATTTATTTACTTTATACCTTATCAAAAGGCAAATGGAGATTTTATGTATTAAAGAGTGCAAATTTTATGTGATTATCAAGAAGTGTTGCTTTTGTTTGAATGGGAATAAAATATTTGAATCTTTTCAACTGTATAATAAATAATTTGTTGAATATATATATCAGCATCTCTTTGGGGAGGTAGGAAGCAATTAAATATAAACAGAACAATTTTCATAAAATTACATTTTAATTGTATGGATTTCAAGTTTTAACAATATACAATACAAAATATCACTTTTTTATTAAAAAATATTTATATATTAAAAATTTTCATTTACTGATATACATTAATTTTATAAAATTAAGTGTAAAATAATATTAGGTATCCTTTTTTGTTACTGTTACATGCACAAGAAACCATAAAAAATCTTAAGAAAAAAAAGCACTATTTTGAATTAAAAAATTAGGGGATGCTTCAATGATTAAAAGTTTTAAGGACCTTTGAAGTGTGATTATAAATATGAGATTTGAAATCTAACAAAAGGATAGGTGAAAGTATTGTCAGGAAGGGAATACTTGGAAAATTAGATTATGGAGATCAAATAAACTCCATACTTGTATAAATTTATTCAAAGCTGATGAGACCTCCAAAAACGTTAAAATGATCAAAAACTTTTAATTAAAAGTAATTGAATTTGAAGTTCAAGGAACTAAGAGAAAATTTCGAATAATAAGAAACTTTAAATTAAAAACCTTCTAGTTACACAAGTTGCATAAAATTAACTACAGAGTTAAAAAATGCTAAAACTACTAGAAAACCTTTTTCACAACATGCTTAGTTGAAGGCAAAAAAGAGTAAGACAATTATTGAGTAAACTTAAGAGGCCTACCCTGCTAAGAACAAGACATCTCAATTTTTCTGCTTGGTAATGTTTGAGAGTTACCTGACATAATTCTTAAGCCAAAAAGCCATATCTTGTTTAGAAATAGTAGAAAATCATTAAAGAAATAATTTGTTTCTGAAAAAACTGCATTAACCCTTAAAGCAGTATTTCCCAACGTGGGGGGGCAATATGATTTTCTAGGGGGGCAGTTTGAAAATTTCATTTAAATTGTCCCTTCAGGTGGCAAAAATTCCAAAATTTTTCCCAAACGCCCCTCATAACTAATTTATTACTGTTTTTCCTTGAAAATTCCTCCGCTTACAATAATAAGCGGGTCTCTTTGGGTGTAATATAAATGGTCTCAAAGTGAACTAAAACACTATTTTAAAGGGAGAAATTTCTAAAATTTTCTGAGGAGGATCCCACCCCCAATTTTACCTTCCCATGTTATTTAAAACTTAACGTATAAAAAAAGTACTCATAAGGATATACCATAAAAAAAGTTTGAGTCAACCCACCCCTTGAAACTAAAGTCTGGTTATGGCTTTGCAAGGATCTTATTAACAATTTACTCAGTAATTAATGATTACTAAATCTTCAAATTATATGAAAAGTTATTTCATTAAAGTTATTTTGTACATCAAATTTAGTTTTCTATTTTGTTTTGAAAAATAACTCACTGTTAGTTTTCTTAAAATGTATGTCATACTTGTCATTATTTTTCAAAAATCAAACAATTAAGTTTTTAAATTGAATATTACATTTTGAGTGTAAAAATTTATGAGCAATCTTGCATGGGGCATGGAAAATTTAGAAAGGTTTTGGTGCGGCGTGGATTGAAAAAGGTTGGGAACCACTGCCTCAGAGGATTGGCCATACCTCAGTATTAAAACAACATCATAAACTTTTCAAATAATATTTTATGTTAAGGATGAGATCCATACATCTTAAATTGAACTACACAATTCAAACAATCTGTATGGCACTATATTAAAAATAATTTTCATGCAACACACAACGCAGTATTTTTGTGTAAAATACTAACACAACACAATTAATCTCATATATTTATCTTGGTATTTAAAAAAGATGAATCAATAGAAATATATGTACATCACACTTCAGCTTTTTATAATGGGATAAAAATTTACATGCATACATAAAAAAACAACTGTTATTAATCACAGAGTAATGTGTTCTAAAATACCTTGATGTATGAGTTTTTCACAATCAGCTCGCTGAAGAAAATGCTAAAAAATTAAAATAAAATATTTGTGATGAAATTAGCAAAAAAATTTGTATAAAAACAAATAAATCACATGAAATCAATCTTTATTAACAAAATGTAAAAGAAACAATAAAATGAATACAAAAGCTTAAAAAACTTACAGTGCTATTTTTTGTAAGAATTACCGTATTTCCATCACTGGTTTCAAAATCTCCGTAATCACTAAGACATCTCACCTAAAACATTGCAAAACTTGAATTATGTTACCTTATTTAAATTTGAAAATTAATTGCAATTGTTAATGATTTGTGATGGGGTGGCTGCAAGATCCTGAGCACCGCGACCACCCCATGCAATTGTTAAGAAAGGGAAATATCGTAACACAGCCAATTATCACAAAAATGAGCTCTAAATTTAAAAGGCTAAAAAGTAAATTATCAATGGTTTGAAGTTAAAGCTGGGAAAAATAAAGTAGAATGAAATTAAGAAGTTTTCATTTGTGCATCAATCTTATAGTTAATTGAATAATACTTCAAAAATTTTAAATAAATTAAATATTAAGTAAAAAAACACACATGGTAAATTTAGGACAAAATAAAAAAATGGACAACCACTGATATTTACTCATTCTTGACCAAATACATTATGCCTGGCTCTAATATATGGAAGCAGTGTTATTGTTAGGATTTTTTTGGAGGAGTAAAAATACTCCTTGACTTTTTTAGGAGGCGTGAAATTCATTTATGAGGAGTGAAATACGAAAATAGCATAAATTATATATAAAGAGACACGTTTCTTATAAAAACGCTTTTTTAATGGACAAACTGAAATAGAAAAAATGAGAATACTATTTTGGTTTTTAACAACTATAGAATCTGTTAATATAAGTAGAAAATATTAAAAATTATTATTTGGTTTAATAAGTGCACTAACCAAAAATAAGTTTAAAATGTTTATTTTCAGAAAATATGGAATAATACTTTAGTGTTAAAAAATTTCAATTAAAAATCAACAACTTTTCAAACAGTAGAGATACAGAAATAAATTGCTTATAAACATTCTAATTATATAAAATAAATACCACAAAAATTGAAGTTTATATTACACAAAATATGTTATATAGAGGCTTTATAAAGAACATTGCATAAAAATTGTATGTAACTTTCTTGTACTTGCGAATTTTAAAACGAGTAAACTTTAAACCAGTAAATGCATTTTTACACAGAGTTTTCTTTGTGAGATATTATAACTATAAGAGCAAAAGTAAAGTTTTTATTTATTAATATAACATTCATATTTAAATGAATGAATAAGAGAAGATTTAGCTATTTGGTACAGTTGTAAATTAAAAAATTATCATCAAACTCTTAAAATAAGCTTAGTAAAAATGTTTTAATATAGTTGACTGCCTCTTTTCAGTCCCAATTTTACTAACTATAATTAATTTAAGTAAAAACACATTAACATGGCAAAACTATATGCATATGATCCTTAAGCTTTGCTAAAACATAAACTTTTTATACATTCTTCTATTAAGTAAAACTTATGTGATGAATTAAGTAGTTTAATAAACCTTCTTAAGAAGTGCAAGAGTCGCTCATTAAGCACTTAAGAAGGGGATCCAAAGATCCCCCAAACAATTGTATTCAAAAATTTTACTTTATTGCATAATAACATTGAAACTTGCACTCTAACTGGCTTATTCCCATTTGAGCCAATTGGGAGAGAGTTTATTGTTACTTTATCTTAAAACTTGAAATGTTAAAATTCAACAAAATAAAACATACCTGAACATAGAGTGATTTTGGAGGTTTTAAATTTGCAAAAATGTCAATGCCAACACCTCCAATGGTACTCATGTATGCAGCAATATTTCGGTTATATGCAGTAAACCAATTAACCTAGAGAGTAAAATCAATCAGAATTAATATGAAACAATAAATTAAGCTAAAACTTTATTTTGGAAGGATTTTAATTTACAATTGGACAAATTTAGAATGTTATGAGGCAAGAATATACATAGAAGCAGTGTTATTCTTAGAATTTTTTTGTAGGAGTAAAAATACTCCTTTACTTTTTTAGGAGGTGTGAAATTCATTTATGAAGAGTGAAATACTCCCCGGAAGTAGCATAAACCATATATAAAGAGGCAAATTTTTTATAAAAATGCTTTTTTAATGGACAAACTGAAATAGAAAAAATGAGGATGTTATTTTGGTTCTTAACAATTATAGCATCTGTAAATATAAGTAGAAAATATTAAGCATTGTAAATAAAATATTTTTTTACATTAAACATTATAAAGGAAATATTTATTTAATGTAACAAATTTGAGTAGAATGATTTTTTGATTTCGGTTGGGTGCCATGCATTTTTTAAGCAAAACGTTTGTTCAAAATTCAAAGCGTGAAAATACGCCTGCTTAGTTTTAAAAGCGTATTTCCTATTTTCAATGCGTGAAATACGTTCTCAGAAGCGTTAAAAATATCACTGCATAGAAGAGAAAAAAGAGTTCAATAAATCTAAGGCATACTTCACTTTCTGATAAGCAAGCCCTAACATCTGGAGGTAAAACAGGTCCTAATCCCCATCGGACATCTCTTATCATTTGCAATCTGTTGTACCTAAAAAATAAAATTAAAATAATTATTTAAAAACATGAGTTAGTCTCAGAATATGTCTAGACATACACTTAATTTGTAATTGATAAAACTGGAAAAAATATGTTTCTGAGTAAAATCCATGAAATATTCTAAAATCTTAAGTTTTGAAAATATTAGTATAAATACAATTAGAAAAGGAATAAGCTTATTATTTCAATTCTGCTATTCTCACAAAAGGACAAAAGTAGCAGACAAGTTAAATAATTTTGTTTATATTACAAAAAAATAACTAGAAATCAGTTTAAGAACTTTAAAATTTTGGAAAATTAAAATATATGAAGTTTAAACCCCCATATAACTAACATAAAATTGTAAAAAAACATTAATATACTAATTCTACATTTTTTAAAAACTTTTTATTTATGAAAAATAATTTAATATTGTATTGCACAAGGATTTTGAATTTAAAGTTAATTTCTACAATAAATCTGTACTCTCCTTTTATATTTAGCAACTAGCTGTTATACCCGGCCTTGCACGGGTGGGGTGTATAAATTTATTTTTTAAAATATTTCTTAAAATACATTTATAATTTTGTAAATTAGCAATATTACAAATCATCCCGGTATCCCAGGCGCCTCTTTCCTATCCCAGTGTTCCCGGTAATCTTATCCCGTTGCCCGTTGATCATGGTAATTTTTCTAATCTCGGCTGCGTTCCCGGTAATTTTCCTATCTCAGTGTTTACGGTAATTTTTATATTCCGGTATTCTGGGTGTCTTTATGGTAAATTTCCTATCCCAGTGTTCTCGGTAATTTTTCCTTCCCGATGTTCTCGCTAATTTTCCAATCCCGGTGTTCTTGTCACTTTTTACAATTCCGATGTTTCTGATAATGTTTAATAATATCTTGGTGCCTTTATAAAATAACAAATTTGAAACCGTAGTAAAAAGTCTAGTGAACAAATTAAGAAATTTAAAACCAGTGTTTAAAACTAAAATAAAAGATCTAGTAAATGAAAAAGTCTAGTGATCTGTGTCTCATTTGAAACAATGTTTTATTTTTAACTCGTTGTATGACTGGTAAAACAGGTTTTCAAACACGGAAAAATAAGTGAAAAAAAGCAGGAAAACGGGAAAAAAAGAATGAAGGACTGATTTTCTCTTTATAAATTATAGCCTATGTGTTATTCTGATGTATAAGCTACATTATGGTAAAATTTCATTAAAATCCATTCAGTAGTTTTTGCGTGAAAGAGTAACAAACATCCGGACAAACATTCACAATTATAATAGTAGTAGGAAATATCAGAAGGCTGATATTACAACCACATTTTTGCACACTACAATAGCAAAATACAGTGAAACTTATTTGAGCCCAAATTATCCAAATTTTTGTTTGAAATGAGCCATCAGATACCCCTGTTATCCTTAAAAAATGGTGCAAAAATCACCAAAGTATTGTAAAACCTAAGGGATTTGCATTTTTGTAACGTAAAAGAACTTGGTACATACGTATTATACCATCGACTGTTCAGCAGCCATTAAATCAGCGGTACAGCTATAGAACAGTCAATGGGATTTGAAACATTTTTGGATCAATCAACTTAATAATAATATAATATAATATAATAAGCTTTATTATCACATATAGCATATGTACAGAAAATAAGATACTACATATTCGTCACCAAGGGGACTTTGTCCCATTCAGGTGACAGATAAATTTGAATATAAATAATGTAATAGGGTAAACTTTAACTTAATGAAAAATAAATATACATAAAAACATACACACTGAAAAGCAATAGGATCTAAAAAAAATCTTAAAAATTGAAAACAAGGATACAAAATTTATAGTCGTACATGAGAAAACACAAAAAATATTAAAATTAAATAACTGAAGGCATAATTTTAAATTTGAAAATTGAATAAAAAATGAAAAGGAAATAACATAGATTTAATAATAAACAGAGTTGGCAAAAGTCTGGTTATTAAAGTTATAGTTGCTTCGTTTTAAATTTGAAAATAATGGTCTATGTCGTCCAAATTTATTATGAAGTTAAATAGTTCACGTTTAAATGTTGAATACGTCTTTATGTTTTGAAGATAAGAAGGCACATGGTTATAGATTTTAGGTCCTAAAAAGAAGAAATGCTTCCGAAATATTTCTTTAGAAAAACGAGGAATTTTATAAATTTCATTAGGTCTTCTTTGAGATACATTTAATTTTAATTCACATATTGATTTGTTTTGGTACAAAAAAAGTTCTACACGGAATAAGAAGTCATACTTAAAAGGTAGTAAGTTCAAATTTCTAAAACTATAAGCATGTGAATGATAGGGATTTAAAATTTTGAAACACTTGTTCTGGATCGAAATTAGTGGTAGTAAATTATATTAATAATCACCTCCCCAAATAATAATGGCATAATTTAACAGTGAGTAGAACCAAGAATAATAAAGTGTTTTTAAAAAACTTGCATCTATTTTATTTTTTAAGTGGTGAAATTTAACTAACACAAAACGTAACTTTTTACTTAGTTCATTTACATGAGTTTTCCACTTTAAGTTAGAGTCAATACTCAATATATGTAAACCTAGGTATTTAATTGTAGAGATGGATTTCAGAACGGGGCACTGACAGAATTATTTTTATTGCAATTGGAGGAATGAAATTTAATATTAAGATTTGTTTCAGACTGTATTAAGTTGAAATAAATATATTTTGTTTTATTTAAATTTAGGCATAAATCATTTGCAGTAAACCATTTTCTTATTTCAGTCAGATCAGATTCTATTTGTAGCAGAAGTGTATTAATATCAGAGCATGAATATAACAAGACAGAATCATCGGCATATGTTAACATTTTGCCATATAGCTGTAGTTTACACAAATCATTTATAAAATCTTATAAGATTTATTATCAATACCAATACTCATAAAAGGCAGATGGCAATGATATGGAATCTAATGTATCCATTTTTTGTAGCAATAGTTACTTGTCGAATTAAAATCTATGAACTTACAGGTATGCTAAAATGCACCGCTTGTTCCTCAGTAAAACAGCATGGCGTAATTGAACTGCAGCATGAAACCTGTCATCACCAGAAAGAGAAGCAGACCTGATAAAAGGAAAAACAATAGCTGTAGAAAAGTTTTTGCATAGCATATTTTCTATTGAGTACTGTATAAAAATTTAGTACAAAGTTATAGAGCGCAGTGATTAAAGGTGGAAATACAAAGAACCAAAGACAGGTGAGCAATGAAGAACTAAGGTTGTGCCAAATGAAATAAATTTAATAATGTAAATAACAATAATAATTTAACTAACAGTAATAAATTTAACTGATGTCTGACATCAGTTAAATGAAATGTACTCATCAACATTATGACAGTCATAATGTTGATGGTACTTTTCTGATTATGACTGTCATAATGTTGATGGTACTTTTCTGAGTACTTTCATCAAAATGCGAATCTTACCTAAAATTTTATATCCATAATTCTAGCTAGGAGTATCAAAACTAGTTAAAAACCGGTTTTTTAAAGTCGAATTTCCAAAAATTTTCTGGGGGAGGACCCCCAAATATGTTCTAATATTTTTAATGTTTTTGAGTATAATTCATTTAACAATGCCAGTTAAGTCCAATTAGAAAGATTTGTGCCCAGCTATTCTAAAGTACCAATCTTTAGTACCGAGGGAGCTACTTGGCATATATTATAGTATATATATAGAGTTAATCATACAGGTGATTACTCTGACAATGAATTGGCTGAAAATATTTTTAAAAAAATTTGATGGCACCTATATTTCCCCCCTTAATTTTAAGTAGAGGGGGTCCATTGGCTTCTACTTCCCGAAATCTACTATTAGAGATGCTAGCGTCACATTTTTTAGCTTAAATATTAACTGCTTTTCATATATTTTTTCAATTTTACTTTGTATTTATTACTAGGCAACCAACCTTCGCGGCCAGAGTTTTTAGTAAAAAAATAATTGGAAAATCAGAAAGTGGAATTTGAGTTTAGCAAATCGAATTGGCGGATTTCCACCAATTGGCGGAAGAATCACATGTATGGTTAATATAGTCTGTCTATTCTTGCTAGGCAGTTAGAGCAACCTAAAACGTGCCAGTTAATTTTAACAATCCAGGCCAATCGCCAAGTGTTGGCAAAATTTAGACAATAAGTAACTCTTTGTAGTACACAATGCTTAGTAGAACAAGCCTAAATTATTACGATGTTCGTTCCACAAAGTTCTAAATGCGAGAAAGCATTTAGCCAGGAAGTCTCGGAACAGCTTTAGAAAAGATCCCCTTTTGCCGACGGCTGAAACCTGGCCGCCATGTTTACCTACAATTTCACGGCCAATTGTTCATGAAATACTGCCAACTTGGCGACCGCTCCAAAAGCACCTTTTCTTAAGCTGTACCGAAGTTCCCATGGCCCGGATTCATAATATCTACCAACATGCTTTACTCAATACAAGATTTTGCGGTAACAGCCTTCCGAAGACTGACAAGTTATTACCACAAAATTTGAGTAGAATTAAAAATATTTACACATCAATTTGATTTTCATCAAACAGAGCTTTCATTTCATCAAAAACTTCCTTCATAACTTCATCCTAAAATAAAGTAAAACAATTAAAATCCAATAACGGTTTTAATTTTTTCAAAATATAAGCGGGTAAGTGCAACTTTTTGTAAGTTCAAAGCAACATTACTTGAATAGGACATATGAAATCACTTCGATGAAGTTGTTTAATAAGTTCTAGAGCTTTATCACCAAGCATATTTCAATTTTTTTTAAGAAATCCTCGGAAAATATGATCAATAATTCGATAAAAAACTCAAAGAACAAAATACTTCGTTTTTATTATTATTTACCATTGGTTTCGTTTTAGTTTTATTTTCATTTTCGCGGGATTTTAAATAGCAGTTTACAGTTAATAAAGGAGAAGACTAATTTTTTCTCATCTTGGTTGATGGGAATAGTAAGCTACTTTATTTGGTGATTTTCGTGATTTACTTGATTTAGTCAGTGGATTTAGTTTGAATGCTTTAAATGTTTTTATTTAAGGATTTAATAATTTGAAGAATTTTTTTCCTTGATTCCATTATGATTAATTTGATATTGCTTTGACGCTTTGACTGTAACTGTAACAGATTGAAAATTGTAAATAAACAAAGTCATGTGAAGTGAATATTTTTCCAATATCTAAATTAGAAAGGAATAAGAAGGCTTTGATTTTTGTTCCTGTATTTTGAATCGTATGTACAATAATTCTCTTTAGTGTGAACTTTTTGAGCTTTTCTGGGATGGATTTTCTAGCAATTACGAGGGATAAAATTGATATCAACAATTCTTTGGATCTTTTGGGTGACCCTTCTTGTGGAGCAACGGCCTGCTTTATTGGAACTACAAGAGATTTTTTTGACGGCAAAAAAGTAACTCATTTGAGTTATGAAGCATATGAAAAAATGGCTATTAATGAATTGCAAAAAGTGTGTGATACCATGAAAAATAAGTTTGGTGTGAAAAACGTTGCCCTCGTACATCGTATTGGCGTAGTTCCTGTTTGTGAAACAAGCGTTTTGGTCGCTGCTAGTTCAACGCACAGAAAGGAAGCTTTAGAAGCTGTCTCTTTTGGAATTGATGCAATTAAAGCCCATGTTCCTATTTGGAAAAAGGAGGAATATAGTGATGGAAGTTCAAGTTGGAAAGTGAATAAAGAATGTACAAGAACATTAGATTGTTGATGCATATCTGTTGTATTGAAATAGTTCAATAATTGAATGCTTGGTTCGATTCCACACTGTTAAACATCGCGTCGGTGAAGAAGTGAAACCTCGTATACGACAACCTTAGCGAGATTTACTCTTTCGATTTACTCTCTCGCGAGAAGCTTTTCCGCCAAGGTGATTATTTGCCAATATAACACATAAATACTCATTCTGAGAGTTACTTTAGCTTGCAGCGTTAATTAAATATTTATTTCAAAATTCAGACAAATCTTTATCTTCAAAAAGAAATTTTACTTTTAAACTTTAAAGTCCGTTTTTCTTTCATACTGTCAAAGTGTTTTTTCTCTCTATTTTAGATGATTGGATAGTTTTATGTAAAAACAAGTTATAATTAATGATTTGTAATATTTATAATATTGTCAAAGCTTTGGATTTTTCTTTATTAAAATGGACAGAAAATATGTTTTAGATCAAGAGATCTGGACGATCTGAAAATTGGGAACATCTGATCTAATGAGAACCTGATCCAATCTCCTTTTGATCAGATGCTTGCTCATTATAGATAATTTACGATAGATTAAAGGTTGATTTTCATTAATTATCCATCTTGAGGATAAAAAATTTCATTATACACTCAAGGATCATAGCAAAGTTTTCTTCATATCTTACCGGATAGAACGTGGTTTCATTAGAATAATCCTTTGAAATAAAAAAACGAAATTGAACGGCTGATCTGAATTTATAAATTTAATTTGGTACACAAAACAATTTATATGTGACATTACAATCTACGCAGTTAAAATTATAAATAATTAAAACTGACTCTGCGCAGTGAAATCTTTCTAAATCTAAGTTATTGTTTTATAATGTTACAGTAATTAAAAAGTCAGTTTTTTAATTTTGGTTCTTATGTATTATCCCGTGGACTGTACCACTGAATCCGAAAACGGTAAACAACCCATTGACTTTTCTATGGATGTGCCGTGCTAAATTTGACAGTTACGGAGTGGTCAACGGGATAATATGTAAGTACCTTAATTTTATAATTGAAACAACAAAATTAATAAAAGGTCATATTTCTCGTTTATCACTCTTTTTTTTCTTGAATTCCGAATTTGTAGATAGCTTTCAAGAACTTCAGATTTGGCGCAACTTCATTCAATGGCAAAAGTCGTCATAGAGAAAATTACCTGCCATCCTCCTGAACCATAATGTGCCTGCCTATCTTTCAGGCTGTCTGATAAGAGATATCACTTCTTCACCCATGCATCGTCACCCTGTTTTGGTTGCCATATATTTAATATTGCCAAATTCTTATGGTTGTTATTTATATATATCTGTATATGCTTTATTCTATTAGTTAGCAATTTTTGGCCAAATTTCTAATTTTTAGCAATCAAAACAACTTGGTGATATTTTACATTGCAGGTCAGATAAAGGAATTAAACTGAAATATTTTTTTATCAATAAAAGAATATATATTTATGTTTTGCATTTATCTTCTGAAGGTGTTGAACTCCTTTGATTCCGTTGTTATTTATAGAACTATAAATTGTGTAAGAGCAAACAATTTAATGAAAACTTCAGGCACAGCATGGTAACAAAAATCCTCTTTCATTGAATTTTCTTATCTTTTGAAAATCAAACATATTTTTTACTGATTGATCTGTAATAGTTGAATTAATAGCAGATTTAATGTAGAGCCAACCTGTCCTTTTTTAGGTATTTTGTTTTTCTTAATAGTTTTTCCATAACTAAGCCATCCATTGATAGTTTACAACAATAGTTTCTAGTGTTCCCCCAATGTCTTCTATCTTAATGTTTATAATAGTGTTTTAAAATTTAATAGATCCAATTACATGGTAAAGGTAAACCATCTCATAACTGCCTCAAAATCAAATAGGATCATGAATGTAGAGATTAAGGAATATTCTGGTTTGGTAAGTAAGAAATGTAGTATGTTAATTTGATAGAAAAGCACTGGTTAAAATGTTATCACAGAAAAATTAAAGAAGGTATGAAAGTGAATAGTGTTATTATTTTGAAAAGAAGAGTTCTTCACCAGTAACCTCTGGTTAGAGCAGTGGTTCCCAACAGGTGGTCCGCGGACCACTGGTGGTCCGTGAGGCCATCGGAGGTGGTCCGCGAGAGGATTTTAAACATATCCAAAAATGGGTTGAAATTTAAAAAAAATAGTTTTTCTTATCACATATCCCATGAAGTAGTAAAAAACCATAAATGAAAACCCAAAAATCATTCGTCTCATAAATAAAAATTGTTAGGTTCTCTTTCTCTCCTATGATTCATTTGTTCATTTCACTCAAGTTATTCAACTGATGTTTATTTAGAAACGAAATGTGATTATGTTGCGAATAAAATTGATTGAAACTTAGATGGGGCAAATAATGGTCAGGGTGGGGCAAATAAAGAATCCAGTGTTCGGACTTTTACATGGTTTGAAACGAAGCGAAGCTTGTAAATGTTGAAAGATACTACAAATTGCATGCTAATAGGAAGAGAAAATTTCTGATATACAAGCGAAATAAGTTTATTCGAAGATCTAAGAAAAATTTATTGTAAAAAATGCTAGTCTTTGAACCCTTTGAACGGAACATTTTCCTTTTAAATTGCTGCTTTGAAATAACTATTTATTGACTTTTGATCTTTCGACGTGGTCTCTTTTAGAAAAATATCAGTTAGCCTCGCCTATATAATTTTTGCTGCTTCAACTCTCAGCTCTCAGTCAGTGCATGTGCATTGTGCAATTTACTGTTTTGTGATAAAGAATTCCTGGTCATCTTCATTTTTCCTGTAGTTTAAATTCCGAGATTTGTTTCAAATTTAAATTGACTAATAAATTTAACAATACTGTTGTTGGGTATGAAAAAAAATGAATCTTTGATACTGATGTTATTTAAACCTGGGGTAAATTTGGGTGTAGGTATGATCAGGAACCTTTCTAGGGCTAATAGATCAACGAACGGACCTGAACAATTATTGTCATTTGTAAAGTATCCTCGTGTTTAATGTCTTTTATAAAAGGTTTATCTTTAATAATTGGATTTAAAATAATGTCATGATAATTTTTCTTTAAAGTTTAATAGATTTTATTTGATTTACAGTTCCATTAAGATGCGTATTAAGACTATGTTTTCCTGTACTAGTATTAAGAAAAAAATCAAACTTTACAACTTCTGTGAGGAATGAGTGCATTGAAAAAAAGTTAAATTTTTTAAGATAAAGTTAGGAATAGGGATGGTCCGCCAAGGTTCAAATTTAAGAGAAGTGGTCCGCGGAGATATTTGAGTTGGGAACCACTGGGTTAGAGGAATGTGTGAGAAAACTCCAGCTCTCAAGCGTCGCCTCCAACCGTGGACCGGTTTCGTCCTTGTTAGGGCTCCTTGTTAGTGTTATTATTTTACTTTAATTCTTTGTACTGGTTTCATTAACCATAAAATGTGAGGGAATTTGTTACATAACATATTTGATATTTTCCTCAACAGATTATATCTCTGAATACTGATAGTCTGAACTTTGAATGTTTGAAATACTAGTATTATTTTCTTCATAGTTCATAGTTTTCATTATAGTTCATAACATAGGATGAGCTAAATTAAAGGGAGTTCTCACCCTCACCCTAGTGTGAGACTCAAGTTCATTTACTGAGCTTATATCAAACTGAAATATATAAATGTTTGTTAAAATTGTATTATCTTTCAATTATTTGAAATAGATATAAATTAACGCATGTACTACACATATGTCTATTTTCCATGCAATAAAAGGTTTAATTTTTTAAGACAATTAAAAAATGAAAGTTTTCTTACCCCTCTTATGACAGTTCTTTCAAAGTATTTTCCCCTAAAAGAATATTAAAAAAAACTTTCGCTTAATCAAGAGTTAAGAGAATTTAGTTAATCATAATTGGAGTTTTTAGATGGTTGATTTGATGAAGAATATATTTATAAAGCAGTTTTTATAGTATTATGTTCGAAAAAATGCGGCTTTTTGGCGATATAGTGACATTTTTTGGATTTCCCACTAATCGAACGAAAATAGCCCCTTTTTCAACGTGCTCTATCGGCGAAACTATGCGTTGAGAGAAAAGTTGTTATCGACTTTTTTGTAGCTTGGTTAGTGTTTTTTATTTTTTGTATTGATTGTATAGCTCAGAAGCGCAAAGGTAATGTTCTAGGGCAGAAAGCGAAAAAAGGGTGATTTTTTTGCATTTTTTCGAATTTTCACTATGTTCCGTCACGAAATTTTGTTGCCAAACCTTAGATTCGGATTCAACACCCCAATAAACATACAGATAGCGAAAAATATCTTCTACTTCAATTTTTTCCCAAAATAATTACTATTTGACTGGACTAATAAGGTAAATGTGGGTATAGTGGACACTTTAAGGAAAATTTTTGCTTAAATTCTTAATAAATACCAACCTATTTGCTTGGAAACGGTTATCATCCTATTTTTAGGTTAATTGGATCTTCTTCTTTCGATTTTACCATTAAAAATTTTAATTAGATTGGGTAAAGTATTTTTAATTAATTTTTAAAAAGTACTCCAAATTGCATCTATAGTGGCCACCTTGATGTAGCTGTTGTATCTATGGTGGACACCTCTTGCATCAATAGTGGACACCTCTCTTTTTCGGCCTCTATGAGGGGTTTATGCATGAAACTGAGATTTTTTTTTGGTATAGTCGTTTAGTTCTTATTAAATCTCCCTTCCCAACGAAATGTATTTTAGATCAAATCAAATTAGCTTTATTTAAAAAAATACTTGATAGTTTTCAGCCCAAAGCCTACGCTGTAGCTGATTTGAGAGGAATTTAGCATGTAATTCAATGTTTTAGAAACATTGGTTCCCAAAGCCAGAATGAAACCAAATTCATACAACACTCATTTTAAAGCGCAATCAACAGTTTATGAAGAAAATCTGATTCAAATTAATATTATTTATGTTTTTTGTAGAAGCCATTGCAGTGGCCACTATTGGAAAATCCAAGATTATGTGTTGGTAAAGTGGCCACCCCCATAAATCCTCGTAAAATCAAAAATTTCAAATAAATTTTATTCAGTATCATTTTATGTAATCTTCTTTATCTAAATATAAATTTAAAATTCAATCAAACGGTAATAAATACAAAAAAATCAGTTCCGACTTACTCGTTTCCTTACGCGATTCAATAAGCGAAATCAAATTTCAGTCACTCGGCCGATGTTGTTATTTTCAAATATTTAAATATCCTTCCCATGCTGATCTGTGGTATCGGTGGTAATTTACCAGCTTACCTGATTGTACAATCTATTATGCCAATGAATTTTGACGCTGTATGATGCCTCTAACTCGTTTTATTTAAAATTAATCAGCTATGTGGCCACTATTGGTACAGTGTCCACTATACCCACATTTACCTTACTATACCCCAAAAACCTTTGTTTTATAATTAAGTTGTACTAAAAATATCTTGTATAATTTAATTTTTTTATACGAAACTGCTCTTAATAGAAAATTAATAAAAGAAGAAATCGCACCCAGTATCAATTATATATTCTGATTAATTCTTTTCTATTCTATACATCTAGAATTTGGTTGATCACAAAAACTACATAGAAAGCGAGAAGTACCCCGGGAAAAATTCTTGTTTTTCTACCGCTAAGAAGTAAGACAAGAGAAAGAGCGATTGCAGTCCTGAGTATTCGGTAACACTCCCTGGAGTGAAAGATCACAGTTTTTTTCTTCTACGAGGCTTTGGAAGCTCAGGCAAGGGAAGGAATCATTCATCTATTGGGCGAAAAGAGGAGGAATTTTCGGGAATTATATTTAGTTTTGTGGTTTAAGAATAAGCTTTTTTATCCTTCTTTTTACTGGTCTATTCGGAAGAAAAAGAGGGAAATTCTGATGGCCTTCCATCTGATATTTTTGAAAAAAATGCATAAAATGACAACTTTCAGCCGTGTAAAGCAAATTAATAATATAATAGTGAGATTATAGACAATTCATTCCTAATGAATTATACCGAGTTTACTCTGAGAAATCAAGTTATTTTCATTGAGTAACATTCGATAAAAGGAGGGGCATTGACTTTGATAGTTCTTTTATGCACAAGAACACAATGTTGAAAAAATTATTGAGTATAAAGGTAGGGAATATTTCTAAGGATCTCTATTAACGACTATATTAACTTTATTCCAATAACTTAAAAGGGAGTGATATTCAATGAAAGTAAACATCATGACGTCATGAATTTGTGGCATCAAATGGTGGCTTTTGGCAAGACCCTCTATATGCATGGCCACCCAACTCCGGACGATGACGTCAAACGTGAGTGAAAATTGCCATGTTAAGTCTATGGAGTGACGTCAAAGATGAGTGAAAGTTATGACGTTGCACGGCCGAGTTGGGAGGCCTTTATATAGAGGGTCTTGCTTTTGGCCTTGATGTAACTGCATTTACTAGTTTTTAACAAGCATCAACTAGTATTTAACAGCATTTCACTAACATTTAGTAGTAGATAACTCCTCATCATGTTTTGCAAAAGCAACTATTTTTACAAATATATAAAAATATAACATTTTAAAGCAAATATTTTTTTTCCATATCCAAGGTTATATGAAAAAAAACCTATCCTACCTCAAACCCTTGTGAAATAAAGCTTATTACCGAACTATGGATTAAATAATTTGAACTAATTCTCAATTACTATATAGAGAATTAAAATATTCTTAAAATTAAATAATTAAAATAATTCTTAAATATCTTTATTTAAAATATATTCTTAATTCTAAATTTATGCATTATCTGCGTAACTTTCAAGTAATATGCTTTGATGTGGCAACAATTTTATAAAAAAAATCCACTAAATTTGATGGCAACATTTTATTTTCGAAAAAATAATTTGAATTTAACACCTTATGGGATTTAAGGGGTGTATAAAAACACATGGTGTTGGTAGAGAGGCATGATGGAGGAAATGACATATCCCTTTGGAAAAGATATTGATGTAACTGATCTGAAGAAAAATGAAACATGTTTATCTCTAGTTACTGAACAACCAAAATCACCAGAAAATGTTAACTTAAAAAAGGATTTAGAAACTTTTGAAACTGAGTCTACTTCTACTAAACAATCTAATCAAAAGTATGTTTTATCATTTCATTCCTGTCATTACTCTAAGCTTCCAAAATTTATTCTGCTTTGATCTGCTTTATTTATTTCTAATTTAAAAATAAATAATTTAATTTGAGAATAATTATTTAAAACCCAATCTTGTAGTTCTAAAAGTTGCAATATTGTGTAAAATGTTCCGATTATTCCTGTCTTAAAATTATTCTAAAACCAATTTATCTTTTTTTATGAAGGAATCTAATTGATTTTAGAATGTAAAAATTGAGAAAAGAATTAAATATTTCGTCTAGAGTTTCATTGTTTCTCCCCTAAATTTTGTGTGATAATACTAAATTAATTGTTTTCATGCCTGAACATCCTAATTAAAGTTCTAATCAATAAGCAAAGAAATAGTTTGTTTTATTTTTTTTGCAGCAGTTTGTTTTATAATTATCTTTATATCGTTTGAATGCACTAATAAATTTCTAAAATATCTTGTATTCTCCTAGTGGATTAAACTAAAAAATTTCGAATATTTAGGATAGTGTTTGATGAGAATAATAGATTTCAAGACTATTTAAGTTTCTCTAAGTCTTTTTAATGCTAGTGAACTATGTGGTAATATTTAAAGATTATTAAAAAATAAAATAGAAAAAGGAAATTGCCTGTGCTATAAATTTAAAACTTTTAATAGTGGATTAACTTACAGCGATGAAGGCTTAAGCATGAAGATTTCGCCAGTTCCATCAGTAAATAGAGCTTCAGATGGAATCAAACCTGACCTTGAAAATCAGTCAAAATACGAAAATCCAGAGGATTTATTTCCGGTAAGTTAGCAATAGTAGTCAATTAAGAGAAAAAGTTTTACTTAGCCAAACCAAAGCCGTCAAAAGTATTGCAACGCTGGTAGGATCTAGCAGCCATTGGTTTGTTTTTCATTCGATTTTTTCCCATAATCATTGTTGAATGATTTATGGTGTAAAATATTTTGTCAAACAACTTGTAACCAAACTTTGTAAAACAAAATATTTTGTCAACAATTTTGTCAATCTTAAGTTATTTATGAAGATATTGTAGGAAAACGGCTATACTACATTATTAGAACTAGAAAACTAAAAGGAATTGCCTAATCAGTTAAAATTTTATTTTAAGACTATTAATGTCATAATTCATAAACAAAACAAGCAGTTTATGACTTTTAAAAACTGTTGTTTCTGAAATTTACTATTTAATGTGTTTCAAATAAATATAAAATAGAAATTTTTTGAGAAGAAATAGGAAGTTAGAGTATGGCACGCTTTTAAATTTGTAATAGTACTACAAAGTTTATGCATATGATGTTTGTGTCAAATTGACATTAATTAATATTCTTGTACCTAAAACAAGTTCTTGTTTAAAAAATAAACCTGCAAAGGGAAATAAATTTTGTGAAAACTATTTTTTTACTTTGTAGAGAAATGTAGGACACCTCGTTTTTCGTGAGTTTATGTTAATCTATATGATAAATCGTCCTATCTTTCGAAACCCTATGACCTCTCTAGCAGTGGACATCCCAAAACTCTTACCAAAAAGTTCTTTTAGGGTTCACACAACAAAACATCCCTCTCATTTCCCTCTAGTTCTGACATTGATAGATGGTCCTTTCCCCCTGCATATAAATATATAATGCAAAGTCTAATCTCCTTAGATTGAACTTTCCGCTCGGAATTTTTCATTGTGTTTTATTAATGCAATGCTAAAACTTATTTTCGATTATGCAGGACGTCTTAGGACTCTTTTAGGTATATTTTATTCACTTCAAAGCTTTTCCAAAGAATTTGTACTCACTGTTATGCAAAAATCAATTCTTGAGAAATGAAATTTTTCTTAAAGCAATAAATTATGAAGTCTATTTATAAAAATTAGCATTGAAAATTAATAAAATTCAAAGAAACTCATGGCGATTTTTTTAAGTTTCTTTATCAGTTTCTTAAACGGTAGTTAACATACTTTGGTACAGTGAGTTAGTGAAACGATCTTTTAATTTAATATAACGCTGAGGTTGATACAAAGCTTTAATGACTATCATTAGATAAATGTATGTTACAGTTAAGTATAAATGTATGTTTAAGTACGATATATTTTGTACTTTACCTTAGTTAGTCTGCACACCACCAGATTTCGCACAGTAACGGTAACATGTATAGTATACTTCTTACGTTCCTGACGTTCTCGAACACTTTAACTGAACTTAAGAAAACTAAACCGATTTGAATATTATAGCATACATTTTCTTTATTTCGTAAAATCGTTATTTAAAGGATAAATTTTCGATGGAACACTAGTTCAGCTAATAAGACGGAAAAACAATTAACTAAGAGAACTATCGAATGTTCCATTTATGGCTGTTATTTTCAATCCTTAATACATATTGATTTGCCTTTGCATCTAGGAAAAGTGTACTTGAAATTTAAATAATAACATGTACAGCTCCCGCAAAAAAAACGTTACAGTGGGGTTTGCGGGCGAACCACTTGGGTTAGGAAGGCAAAAGAGGTGTCATTTTTCATTGTTTAGAGCAGGGGTTCCCAACCTTTTTGCCCCTGCGTACCACTTGACTTTTTGAGAAATTTTGGCGTACCACCAGACCTAAATATTGTAATAAACGTATAATATTTACTCTTCTAAAAGTGTTCAAAGGCCATTTGAATTAAATTCCTGAGAAAACTTTTAATGATTAATGATAATTAAATGATAATTAGTGATAATAAAATGATAATTAAACTTTTAATATTTAATGGTTAAATATTTGTTTATTTATAATATGCTTAAGGAGAAATAAAAAGATGAAAATGGAATTAATTTACAGTTTTATTTATTATACCCATAGGTCTAAAAACATACAAATAAAAAAATTAGTACAAACTCAGCAAAAAAATTAATCATCATACAAATTATACTTTTATAGTCTTCAGTGCGAAATTTGTTGTTGTTTGCCTGTGATTAAAATATCAACATTAGGAGTAATGGAAATTATCTTCACTCTCAAGTCCTCTTCAACACTTACTCTGCTTCTATGTTTATTTTTTATGTACATGAATTCAGAAAATTCACTCTCAAACAAGTAACTCGTAACAAATGGCATCAAAAATAGCAGAGCTTGCCGGAAGATCAAAGGGTACTCGGTTTCACATCCGATCCAGAAGTTAATTAAAGATTTCTCTTTAAAATAATCTTTCATGGAACTATCTTCTGTAAGATCGATAAAACTTTCTTTTAGTGCTTTGACTCACGCGTACCACCTGAAACGTTCCCGCGTACCACCAGTGGTACGCGTACCACCGGTTGGGAACCCCTGGTTTAGAGTATTCTTTAACCTAAAAAATTTTTGAGTCCTTAGGGGGTCGTCTTCATATTAAACGAAACACTAACTTTTTTTTTCAATGGGGACCCCCAATTATTATGAGATTTTCTGAAAGGCCATCCCTCAAAACCCTTAAATACCCAGTTTCATCCAGATTGATTCACAATTTAAAAAATTTTTAAAAAATAAAAAATAAATTAATTTTTAAAATCATGAAATATTTTTATGGTAATCGATTTTGGTAGTAATTTTATGAAGAAAGCCAAAATTTCAATCAATTTCACCGAATAGTTTTTGATAAAAACGAGCTTTAATCGTAAGGGGCCGTATACCGTTGCCGAATGCATACCGCGAATGTTCTTTCTCGTTCGTTTTTATCAAAAACTATTCATTGAAATCGATTGAAATTTTGGCTTTCTTCATAAAATTACTACCTAAATCGATTACCATAAAAATATTTCATGATTTTAAAAATTAAATTTTTTTTTATTTTTAAAATTTTTTTTAATTGTGAATCAATCTGGATGAAACTGGGTATTTAAGGGTTTTGAAAGATGCCCTTTCAGAAAATCTCATAATAATTGGGGGTCCCCATTGAAAAAAAAAGTTAGTGTTTCGTTTAATATGAAGACGACCCCCTAAGGACTCGAAAATTTTATTAATTAAAGAATGCTTTAAACAATGAAAAATGACACCTCTTTTGTTTCCCTAACCCAAGTGGTTCGCCCGCAAACCCCACTGTAACGTTTTTTTTGCGGGAGCTGTACTAAAAGCATTGAAAATGCATCTTAAAAGTTGAAAAATTTCTAAACTTTTTTCGTATTTTTGAGAACATTTATGCGAGCAAGACACGCAAAAAATATTTATTAACTACTAATGACATTATTCACTGCCACTTAACCAGTGGTTAACCAGCAGCTAAAGAGAGAAAATGTGCTTTTTGATGACTCTCATAGGTGGATTTCTTCTTTAACCGATGTTTAACCGCTGGTCAGGTAGCACAGTGAATAATGCAATAATGGAGTTCAAAATTTCTGCTTATGTATTTAGTGCCGATTTGAATTCGAAATAAAATATACTAATCGCTACCTAAGTATAGACACACTGGAATAAAACTCAATGGAGGATTTTAATTTAATCAAACCAAAAACAACTTCTGAAGTAACTTTATTTTGTTTTAAGGCTGAGCACATAATGCCTATGGTTGAAATCAGGCCAGAACCTTTCAAAGGAAGCGGTCGGCTGGTCCGACTTCAAGCTGCCACTGATCCCCCAGCTCAACCTGCGACCAGTATCTGCAGCGTTTTGCAGATGACTGCAGATGAAAAAGCCTCGGCCAATAAAGAGGAACCCACTCCTGAAAGCTCGAACAAAAGTGTTGGTGTGAGTCATTTTAGGGACACTCCAATGCACTCGGAGGTAAGGAAAATAATTCTTCATTGATGATATTTGCAGTTGATGGTTGTTAGTACTTAGCCTTGTAAAATGAAAGTGTCATAAAAATGAACGTTTCAAAATAATTTTAAAATATATATGAATCTATTTAACTTAAAATTGATTTAGGATTGAAAAGCCTAATGTCTGGTCAAAAAATAATTGAAAAAATTATGTTCTACAAAAATTATAGAACAGAAATTCGTTGTTATATTTGTTCAATACAAGATTGAATCAATTTTCAAACTTTTAAGGAAGTAAAAAAAATCATGAATACATGACCGAGAAACTAACTGATTATACACCAATAAGGTATGATGAACATGCAGTACATAGTTGGTCAACTGTTATACCCACGGTGGTTTTACGACCTCCTCAAATGTTCCTCCTTTATTTCTTACTAGCTGTTATACCCGGCCTTGCACGGGGGGGGGAGTTTATAAATTTATTTTTTTAAATATTTCTTAAAATATATTTATAATTTTGTAAATTAGCAATATTACAAATCATCCCGGTATCCCAGGCACCTCTTTCCTATCCCAGTGTTCCCGGTAATCTTATCCCGGTGGTCACGGTAATTTTTCTAATCCCGGCGGTCCCGGTAATTTTCCTATCTCAGTGTTTAAGGTAATTTTTATATTCCGGTATTCCCGGTGTCTTTATGGTGAATTTCCTATCCCAGTTTTCTCGGTAATTTTTATAACCCGGTAATTTTTTCCATCCCGATGTTCTCGCTAATTTTCCAATCCCGGTGTTCTTGTCACTTTTTACAATCCCGATGTTCCTGATAATGTTTAATATCTTGGTGCCTTTATAAAATAACAAATTTGAAACCATAATAAAAAGTCTAGTAAATTAGTAAGTCTAGTGAACAAATTAACAAATTTAAAACCAGTGTTTAAAACTAAAATAAAAGATCTAGTAAATGAAAAAGTCTAGTGATCTGTCTCATTTGAAGCAATGTTTTATTTTTAACTCGTTGTATGACTGGTAAAACAGGTTTTCAAACACGGAAAAATAAGTGGAAAAAAGAAGGGAAAATGGGAAAAAAAGAATGAAGGACTGATTTTCTCTTTATAAATTATAGCCCATGTCCTATTCTGATGTATAAGCTACATTATGGTAGAATTTCATTAAAATCCATTCAGTAGTTTTTGCGTGAAAGAGTAACAAACATCCAGACAAACATTCACAATTATAATAGTAGTAGGATGAATTTTTATGAATGACTTCCTTTATTTATACGAAAATTCTGCCTTGTCTGCTTTGATATATTATATTGTATCCCACCTTCTTTGAAAAAATCTAGGTTTTAATATATTAGATAATTGAGTTTACATTTAAACTTTCTTTTTAAATTTTAAAATTAAATTACAGTCTGATTACCAATTCTTGACTCCCAAGATACCTACAAGTAGGCATCAAGTACCTGCTTCTAGCAACAACCAGTTCGCTGATTCGAATTTCCATTCTGTGTTGTCTGCTAGTCAAACTTGTAGCACCCCTATTTCCTCCTATGAATCTCCACCATTGAATAGATTCGCAGCTACTCACACGGATAACACGATTATTCGTTTTGATAAGGTAAGGGATTAAATTTAATTTGATATGAAAACCGATGTTTTATTTATTGTTAAATAATACTATTTTTGTACATTTTTTTGTTTTCAATATTAGTTGTATTTTCTTAAATTGATAAATATTATAAAAACTAGCAATATTAAGGTGCCATTCTAAAAACTTGTCACTGGTTTAGAGAGGAAGGGGTCCTGTATGGAGTAAAGGGTCATTTTAATAATTTATGACATCATCTTTAAAAGTTTCTTCACTGCCATTAAACTGCCTAAGAGTACTTTCTTCCACTGCTAGTATTAATAAAGAGTTACAAATTAAAAAAAAGAATAAGAATAGAAGTAATGTAAAGATTTGAAGTAAGTTAAAATTGAGTTTGATTTTTATATTTTTGACTTCACTGTAGAAGGGTCTCAATTAAATGTGTGATAACCTGCAACAAAAGTGGAAGGATAGAAATAGAAAATTGTTGGTAAAATTAGTGAACTGGTTACGTTATCTTCGCGTAGTGGAAAATGTTAAATAAGAAATAAGAAACAATGAAATTTGTTTGCAAAAGACGAAAGTTTTGTTTAAAAGTAAAAAAATAATAAATGCATTATTGCTTCAAAAATGAAGATTTTATTGATGATTTCTAAAATAATACTAACAAAGAGCTTATAGAAAATAATTCATTCAGTTATGGCTGAAACGGTAGAAGTTTTTCTTGATAATATAAAAACCGTCAAACATATTCTTGATTTATTGAGGTAAAGAAACAATTTTGTGTTGATGCTTTGTGAAGTAAAAGAGAAGCCTTTTATGAAGTATTTAATCTTTGAAGTTCGAAGATAAGATGGTTTTGTTATAAATCTGTCTAAAAAGGTTTTAGGAAAAGTAGGCATTTCATATTAAGAATAGCTTTTTGTTTACCCCTAGTAGTAGTTCTATTTCATAGCTGTGTGTGAATATAGGTATTCTTTCTCCAATATAAAATATTCATAAAATACTTGAAAGCAAAAAAATTTATTCAAACCAAATTATTTTTTTTATTTAATTCAGAAAAATTTTATTTAGTTCTGTTGTCAATACATCTCTAGCTGTGTTCACTTGTGTTTTTATAAATGCGTATGAGTTTGAGTACATTCATATTTTTCTATTTCTATACCTAAATTTACTTATACTTATTTGGACTTTTTATATTATTGAGAAAATTTTTTTCTTCATTGGGTTTTTATGTATATGGCAACTGACACCTTTGCCAGTCCTATTATTTCCTGTTATTTGAAAAAGGTATTTTATTTTATATTAATTTTTTGTAACATAGAATTTTTAAAAATTTTAAATACTGTTCTCTTTTTACTTTTTTCTTCTTCATGTATTATTTTAAGACTTAGAAATGCACCTGTAAGGGATTGTAATCCCATAAGTGTATAGTTTAAATTTCTGGTCTTTTTAACTTAATGTTATAAGATTGTTGATGTAAATGAAAAAAAATCATAAAAATAATTTACTGTCAATTTTCTGAAATGTTTTTAAAATTTGAATTTAGGTTCCGTCTCATCCTTCTAATGATGGGAAGATTCCAACATGGATGATTAACTCAAGCAGTAGCTGTGATAGTAGTACTAGTTCTTTAAATATGAGTGGTGACTCTTCTTTCCAGTTTTCTGCGAATGCTGCACAAGAACCATCCCCAATCTTCTCAAGGTATTAATTAATCATTCGACTGAGTTTAAACACTCAATTAATACTTGTTTCAAAGTTAAGGCAATTTAAATTAATGTTGAATTTTCAGATAAAATTTCGTTGTAATTCATGTGACTTATTGTGTTTTTCTTTTTGTTCAGTTTTTTATCTTTTAAAATTGCTAAAGGGCTTTAAAATTTAAACTGCATTTGCTGATTGAGATTTCCTAAACACAGGGCAAATTAAAAAATTTAAAAGAATCAATGTTTTAAATTCTTTATCTATAGAAAGTGATTATCAAAGAATTAAATTACATTTATTCTCTAGTTAACGAAAAACTGCATAGGTAGTGCAGGTTCAAATAAGTAAATGTTTAAATAATGTGATTCTTGTTATTTAGGGATCTAATACTTGTCATTGTTTCTTTCCTGGCTTTCTCTCTAAATTTACTTTTAGGCTAAGCTTGCACTAGAGACTTTTGTCACGGCGACTTATTACACTAGTCACTCGAGAGCAATGCATCTCTATGGCGAGAGCTTCTTGCAATAGCCAGGGTGATAATTTTGTCTCTGTCGCCGTGACAAAAGTCTCTAGTGCGCGCTTAGCCTTAAACTATTGTTTGTGGTTTTCATGCAGTTTATTTATTGTTAAACTGATTGAATATGTAGAACTACTTTTAAGGCACGATTAATTTATAAGGGGAATGCATATTTAATTCTAATGTATTATTTTAATGATTTTAAATGAATGCCTAGAAAACTGAATTTTGAAATATTTATCCCTGTTAAATATATTGGTATTACAAAAGTACGTTTTTACAGTGGTTCAAGCGATGGTTCCAATCCTCCCCAAATGCAGCGCTTTTTAACGGCAGATAATCAAATTGTTTATGGGTTCAAAGATTGTACTGGAGAATTTCATTTTTTCTGCAATAATGAACGGGAGAGTCACAATGAGAAAGAAAGAAAACGCAGGTAGGTGTCATTACAAAGAAAGGTAGTGGAACTGAATGGATTAATCAATAGCCACCTTTAAAGTAGTAATTAATAAGAAGCAGGAAAAGGTTATTAACCTCGACTAACTAAGATGTTATGCTTGTAATTTATTATGTTGCACGATATCCAAAATTATAATAAGAAACTGCATTATTATTTTCATGCAAATTCATTTTTGGAAGTTTAAATGTCGAAATTAATTTATCAACTTTTTCACACTAGTGCCATTGGTTTTTCTAATAAAACATATCTTTTACATTTCGTAAAATTTACATTTTAGATGAAAGAGTTTATTTTTCAAAGGCTAATGAATTTTTTAAGCTTTAAATATACCAAAACTGTTAAACTAAATTTTAGTAATTTCCTTAATAAAATAGAATAGAATCATCCAAATTAAAGAGATAAGGAAACAATGCTGCTATTAAAAGGGGACTCAGTACCAAAATTTTGTCAAAATATCGAATTTGAGATTTTGCAATAAAAATGAAGATAATACCCTAAGAATTATTCCTACCAAGTTTCATAATGATACGGGGATTCTAAGTGTGAATATTTTGAGATTTATGAAACCAAGATAGTGTTAAGAAGCCTAGTTTTCTATCTTTAAACGGCTTTTTCTCAAAACAAGGTTTTTAATGTTTAAAATCACAAGTCCTTTTTTCTAATCATCCAAACCACTTCAAACTTTGGAGTCATTATCAGTAACACCTGTTTAACATCTTCAGGCATGGATTTTATAATATATTTATTAGATTTTTTTTACGGAGCAGTAAAGTGGAAACTTAAGATATTTCTCGAAAAAAAATGCCAAATTTCAGAGTTTTTTTAATTTTTCAGAAACTTTTATAGATAATCAAATTTCCATGCCTACAAGTGACTATATATGTTTGATCTATGTTAAGACAAAAAATCAAACCAAAAGAACATATATTAAGGGAGGAGTATGAATTTAAATTTAGGGTAATTTTGGGCATTTTTGTGAGGTTTTTAGAAATTTTTCTAAAAAATAAATTTTTGAACTCGCTTTTTGGGCTAAATATGAATTAGTATGAAGTTAATACATAATTTAACACCTTAAAAGATAATAAAATCCTGTTATTAGAGAAAAAAATATTTTTGGTACTGAGCCCCCTAAAGAGAAATACAATTAAAGAAAGGGAATGAGTTCAATATATCTTTTTAAGAAAAATTTAATAGACCTATATGATAGCTATAGTTTTGTTAGTTTTTTTAACGTTGAGGATAACGTGTTATATTCGGATTAAATACATAGAAGTTAAACATTTCTTTATCAGTTTTAATTTACTCCTATTTAATCGCGTATGTTCATTTTATTTTTCAGGAGTAGAGTGTCAGAAGCATGCAATGCTCTGCGAAAGCTTGTTCCAGGCATGAGTGATAAAACAGATAAAGCAACTGTTTTTGAGCAAGCTGCAAGTTATTTGAAGTTTTTAAGAGAAAAGTTTGGAATGCAGTTCGATCAAGTAATAATGCCAAATTTCAATTTCTTTACTTGCTTATAACCTACTTTAATTTAAACCATAAGCATAAGTATTTATAAAATAGATAATTTTAATGCATTATAAGTATCAAAATTATCTGATCTATGCAAAATAGATCGATAACTAATACTAGTCCAAATTTATATACGTATAACAACTTAAAAAAATAACTTGCAAAAGCAAATTTTCTGTAGATTTACCTCCCAAATCTATATATTTATTTTGAAATTAATTTTTGAATTAATATTTCTCAAGTTTTTATCTGAATTTAATACTTTTAGGCTTATTGTGAGAAGTATTTTCAAGAAAGGTCTTGACATAAAAGCATATCTGTGATAAACTTAGAAGAATTTTATGGAATTCAAATGCAATGTATTTTCGTTTCAAGAAGAGCTTAGTTTATTGATTTAGGAATAACAAATTGTATGAAGAAAATAAAGTTACTGTTAGAAATTTGCCCTAACAAAAAACTTAATGCATGCTTTTTTATTGAATGATTGAAACTGTTACAGAAACATCCCTCCACTTTTCAACATAATAACTATAATATTTTGAAATTTATTAAAAAAACATGTTTTGAAGGTACATTTAAGTTTCTTAGCGACTTAAAAAATGTAAAAATTTTTTTTATTCGAATTTACCCACCAATCACACCCTAAGGTGAAGGGGGATGAGGTATAATTAACTGTTTAGGTACAAATTCAGCTACTAACACTCTCCAAATTACCCTATCTAAAGAGGCCTGTTCTCGTAGAACAGACAAACGCACCTAACGGTCACAATCGGCCGTGGCGACGGTCATAATATGACGTGATATCCCACATCTAAACTATGGAATATCTCTATTCTAAAAAAAGGTTTTGGTGAACACTTTCCGTCGAAAAACTTTTTAATTACTGATCCGTAATTTTTGGTAGTATCAAACTGTTCGGATTCTTTTGAGGATATGCAATGAAATGAGCCGTTAGAATTTCTAAAAAAATTCTCAATTTTAAAATACTTCCCTTTCTTTAGATTACGGACAGTTACAAAGCAAGTACTGTCAAACAACTTAATGCATCTAATCACAAACAATCAATTGACGCTATATTTTATGATGAAACAAGTTTTTTTTCACGTATTAAAATGTACTTAGGAGTACTTTCCAAAATAATATCATTCAAAGACTGATACAAGTATTCAAAAAACTTACAGAAGTGATATTTCATACTAGAATTTTGCACATTTTGACTGAAATTTATAATTTTTTTTCTGATAATCGAAATTAATAGTAAACATTGAGTATAGTGTTGGTTTTGTATCTGATTATTTTCAATAGCTTAAAAGGTATTGCCAAGTAAAGTCAAGCTCATCACGTAATTTCAGTGACCGATTCTTTTACAGTATTCTAACTACTTCTGTTTATTCTGCCTTATCATTGCACAAGAAAATTTTTTCGATGATAATTGAAGGGCTTGTTGGATGAAGGGGCTATGTTACAAGGCCTGTCCCGAAAGTAACGAGACTGAATTCCAGTCAGAATTAGGGAATTTAGTCTCGTTACTTTTGGGAAGGCCTTGTAACATAGCCCCTTCAACCAGCAGGCCCTTCAATCACAATAGTAACTGCTTCTAATACATTTCATCTCAGGAGCCTATTCTAAATGAGCAGACTTTAACACTGGCCACATTACCCTATCTAGAGAGACCTGTTCTCGTAGAACACAAACCCACCTCACGGTCACAATCGGCCGTGGCTACGCGACCGTCATATGACGTTATATTCCCCATCTAAACTCGGGAATTCCCTAGAAAAATGGGAAACCTAAACGTTTTTTTTTTCTTCTGAAAAATTAGAAATAAAGAAAAAAAGCAATACCTGGATTAGAATCGGAATACATTAATTTATGAACCACCTAGGCTAGGGGTGGCCAACCCAAATGATCTTGAGGGCCACTTTGGAAAACCACAATACTCTCCAGGGCCGCATATAAAATTTTAGGATATTAGCTGTTTAGAATGACAGTGAAGCATGTTGAATACTGGGAATAGATTAGGGAGTTTTTTAGATCTTATGCTTTTCCTAAATAAAATATTCATCTAAATTCACCTTTAGGAGCAACACTTTCTCTTTAGGAACTAAACAGGTGTCGCTTAAAAACACTATGAATTACTCGAAACTAAGTTAGGTTACCGCTTGTGGCGCAAATAGAAATTTATGCATATATTTTAAAATAAAGATTAAAGAAGGATTCGCACCTGGATGAACTTAATAGCCTAAAAAAGTTGTGCATAATAGAGTCCCAAGCACTAAAGGGGGTCTGGGGGTCCTCCCCAGTTTTATGGGGGAGGATCCTCAGATTTCCTCATTAAACTTTAACTTTTGACTTCTCGGGTTGGCCACCTTCTGGCCTGGGCTATCGGGACAGTGTGCGAGATCGTTCTGTATTAAAATCTAAATATTATACGGCTCTTAATATGACGGTCGCCAAGCTTGTGGTATTGTGCATCCGTTATATGACGGATTCCTAGACAAGCTGCAGCCCTAAACAACTCTCTCGCAAGCGTATAACTCACCGAATTTACATATCCAGCTTCCTGAAAAATCCCCGTAAAGCAGCAAACGCGGAAACCACCACCCTCATGCGTGCCAGAGAGAGAATCAATTACCTGCGACAAATACAATCAATTGTTTTTATACACAACAGAATCGACCAAGGTTTTTTTTTCTCTCTGTGGGTTCCAGGAGCGTCCGGTATTTCTGTTGACCGGCCACTACCATGGCAACCGTTGTGCATCAAGTCCATATGAATCCCCGTCAGTCGCTAACCCCCTGGAGACGCATCGGAAACACTTTGGCAAACTAAACGGTCCGCTCAGATTTGAAAGGTGTTTCAATTTGTGTCGCTTGTTTCTCTTTTCTTCTTTTGCTGCGGTAGAGAGGAGAGTGTTTTTTTCTGCCTTGCGCGGGATAGGATGCGTTGAACTTGTTCTGTGAGATTTCCTCAGTAAGTTGTGAGCTTTTATCTTTTGTTACTGATGTAAACACATTTATATCGCATGATTTAAGAATCATCAAATTTAGGTAAATGAGTTGCCTAAGCTTTTTGCATTTGATGTATTTTATTATCGGTATGTTAAGAGTGTGTTTGTTCGTTTAGGGTTCGTTGCCCTAACGTTTAGAGTTTCTCTACCTTAAAAAGTAATCCCTCTATTCTGAATGGTTTCCAGAGAAAAACATTTTAATTACTGATCCGTATAACACATTTTTGGTATCAAAACTTTTTTTAGACATTTTAAGAAAGTGTTATTTATAGATACTAGGGGGCTCTGCCCCCTGCTCGCTATCGCTCACCAACCCCCGGAACTGCTTCGCAGTTCTTTGAAGATCGCTTCGCGATCTTAGCGAGCAGAGCTCGCTTGTTTCATCTCAACAATCCAGGCTCGTCGGCTTAGTTAATGCTCCTTTGATACCGAAGCTACTCATCTCTCTAGTTTATCAATGATTTAATTCGAATCATTCATTCCCTCGAAGATATCAAAATAAAACTGTTTCTAAAATATTTATCTCTTAACTTCAATTCTTCTTTCTTCAATTATTGAATACACAGAGAACAGAGCTTACAGAGGTTTCATCGCCATAGACGCTAATGGTAATTTTTTAAACCAATCAAACAATTTGAGGACATAGCTCCGCCTCCTACCACCGCGTCCCATTTGTCCGCGCCGCGTCCCTCCACCGGGGAAGCTGTCTTCAAATTGATTTCGCTTCTTCTGATTGGCTGCTAGTGAGAATTAAATTAGTGTCCGCGGATTGACGAAAAGTGCCTTATGAAACCTCTGTAAGCTCTGTTCTCTGTGATTGAATAGAAATGTATTTAAAAAAATATCAAGCAAGTCTACCAATCATCCTCAACCAACTTAGAGTAAAAACAAGCCTTTAAGAAACTTTAAATTTTTAATATGCACGTAAATATCTAGTGAATCGTCGGAAATTAAAGAAATAAGATTCATAAAAATAAGCTGTTTCCCTAGTGAAAGCCCAGAAAGAGAAGAAAAAATTTAAACTTTGAATCTCAATAATTCTAAAACTGATTCGAATTTTTTAAAAAACGAAACGCCAATATTTTTATAAAATATAACTGTATATGTGTCTAAAATATTGTACCTCTATCATGATTAGTTTTTATTTTATAACGAAAAAATCGAAAAATTGTCAAAAATTTCGAAACTTTAAAATTAAATTACTCAAAAACTAATTCGAAATTCGAAAAAAGAGCGATGAGGTGCAAAAATTCATGCCTAAGAGTATGTGTATGCAAAAAATCACGTTTCTGCTGTAAATAGATTTTGCTGGAGGCGAACTCGCAGCAGAAAAAAATAATTTTCGACTTTGCCATTAAATAACTCCAGAACTAATTATCTAATTAATTAGGTTTTGGAACGAAAATGATTATCATGCATTTGTCTACCAATGGTCAAAATTTCATAAAATTCCTTTGAATAGTTTTTGCGTAGTTAGAGCTCAAAATGTTAAAAAATAAAATTTTCAAAATCAGCGGCGGCGGCGACAGCGGCGGCGGTCACTGTTACTTTTTTTTAATATAGAGAGATAACCTGTGACGTGTTTTTGGAAAGTTGGTTGACATTTCTTCTCCTAAGGTTTTAACAGTTTAATCGAAGGAGTTTTGTCTATAATTTTCTCTTGCATATAATTATGTTAAGTATTCCATCAGTCAGATTGTATTTACGCTGACAATTAATTAAGCTCAAGGCTTGACTTTGAAAAACTAGGAATTAATGTAGATAAAATTATTTGATCTTTAAATACGGGTAACCAACTGTAAGTCACTTAGGCAAGATGTAATAAGATTGTCTGATTCAAAATCGTCGAGGTCAAAGATGATGTGAAAGGTTCTTCAATTAGGAACATTGTTTTTACGAATGTTTTATAAAGTGAGTAAGTGCAGTGGTTTTGTGAGGATTGCAAAGCGATCTGAAAGGTCCTGCGTAAGCAGTTTACGGGGGTTCGTGAGCGATAGCGAGCAGCTGGTGGTATCTCCCAAGTTAATTAAAAAAAACGTTTTTAAGAGAAAAACTTATTCATTAAGAATTCACAGTGCGTTTTCGTTAAGTTTAAAATAACAATATTCCTTAATACACTGTAAAAAATAATCCTGCAAAAAAACAGAAAATTTCTGGCAGCAAAAGTTGCCAGAAAATTTCTGTAGGCCGAAAAATCCTGTAAACAGAAAAAAGCTGTTACCTACAGGTAAATGCTGTAAAAAGAAACTTTCTGTCAAGTGAGCTACAGATTTTTCTGTTGCCTCTCAGTAATTTTCTGCTTGTGCGCATGCACTTATTTTAGTAGAGTTTTTTTTATTTTAATTAATTTAATATCCGGGGACAGAACCCACGACCTACCGCATGCTAAGCACGCACGCTACCACTGAACCAACGAAGATTCAGTATAATGTTACCAATAGCTGTATTCGTTTTCGATGCAGTAAGTTTCTGTTTAAGTACAGATAAGCTAAAGAACTAGATAAAAGCTGTTATTTTACATAAAATAAATAGAAGTGCGGTGGGAATGTTACATGACAGAATATCTCTGTAAACATAAAGTCATTGTTATTGAAAATTTCTGTTTTTCTACAGTTTTTTTTACAGTGTACAAACGTTTTCTTAATTTTTTAACTTCCTTTCTCTTTACTTTGGAAAAGGTGAGAAAATAGGGGATAGTGAGTAACTGTTTTAGGAAAACAATACCCCAACTCTAAGAAAAGGTCTGATTGTTTTGGAACATAAACAAATAAACTTATATCGGGGGGGGGGAGAAAGCCTTTAATTAAAACAAGTAGGATCTGATATATTTATGACACATTTATTTACGACATAATTATGAGATTTTACTTTGTAAAATGTTTTTTTTTTTCAAATTTTACGAGGACTTTTGAATTGGCATCTTCTCCAGTTTCTCTTATGCATTTTGAAAATATACAGGGTGTCCCATAAATAATGGATCACACTTCTAGGGGGGATAGTAGACACCTAGACGAGTCAGAATCACATAGGATTTGGGGTTCCTAGACCAAATCCCAGAGAGTTAAAAATGGAGCGACACCCCAAAAAATTTATTAAAAAATTCAATTTGTAGAAGAACTAATATTGGTAAATACTTAATAATGGTCTCAAAAATTGTGGTTTAATATGATCTTTAAAATTATCTTAAAAGTTTTCAGTTAAAAAATTTTTTTATTACGAATTCGGATACCTTTTTGGCTTTCTTTCTTTAATCAAAACTTGTTATACTTACTGGCCTCTGATTATAATATATCGTAACAGCAGAGCGTGGTTTCTGATAGTAAAATTTACAGTAAAGAAATTTCTAAATAATGGCTGCTATAGAAGATTATTGTGTTCAGCCGTTCAACGGGAACAATTTTAGTTTGTTCAAGCGTCGTGTGGAGGCGGTATTTGCAGCTGAAGATCTGGATGATTATTTAGAAAATGAGCCTGATGAAACGAAAGTTGCAGAGGTGAGAAAAGCAAAGAAAGCGTATGCTTTACTGTTGACAGTTTTGGAGGATTCCATACTGGCAACATTGGCAACAGAATCATCAGCTTGTGAGATGTGGACCAGCTTGAAGAAGGAATACCAAAAGGTTAGTGCAGTGAGTCAAATATTAGTTAGAAAGAAACTTGCGACTTTGAAGAAAAGTAGAGAGTGTAGTATGCAAGAACACATTAATGAAGTGTTGACAACTGTGAATGAATTAAGGCTCTCTGGTGCTGAAGTAAAGGACATGGATATAGTAATTTACCTGTTGATGTCTTTACCAGCGGATTATGATTTAATTACATCGACGATTGAAAATCAATTAAATGAAACCATGACATTGGATTTTGTTGTACAGAGACTCTTAAATGCCGAGGATTTGAAGTGTGAAAGAAATCCTGATGATATTCATTCAAATGGCAAGGTAGCTTTCAAGGCTGATAAACGTGATGTTGTTTGCCATGAGTGTAAGGGCAAAGGTCATTTTGCGAGGTACTGTAAAAAGGGAGCAGTTTGTTTTGGATGTGGACGCACAGGACATTTCAAGAAGGATTGTAGATTTGAGAGGTCAAATTGCAGCAATCAAAGATTGATTGAGAGGTCAGATTGCAAGGAATCAGCTGAAGAAGTGACCTTCAGGATATGTGAACCTGGTGCAGTGTCTGAGTCAAGCTTTTGGGAAGAGTGTGCCGAAGGAAAGCAGGGCAACACTCAATTGAGAAAAGGTCCGGGAAGCAGAGAAGAAAAGCCAATGAGATTGGTGGATGCAGACATAAATAAGATAAATCCACCTGCTGAAGAAGGATATTCTAGAAATGTGCAATTGGAAAAAGATAAGAAAGATGTCTGGACTCAGGACGTCGATTCCAAAGAGGATGGAAATCGAGCTGAGAAAGCGATTTTGGATATTGATGATTTAGATGCTGGGGAGTGTAAGAATGAGGATGAGGGAGTTGGATCGGAGAGAACAGGAGAGCCTGGGGAGTTGAGTGATGGTACTGTGTATGAAGTTGGTGTGTTATCTCCGGATTCCCTGTCTTTCGACAACATGGAGGCATGGCCAAAGGTGGAGCGAGAGCAGTTGAGTAAGGCTAGGAATGAGGAATTGGAATATCTCAACAAGGATGAAGTGGGGAAACTGGTTGAACTTCCAAAGGATCATGGTGAAGTTCTTACTGTGCTGTGCGCGGACGAACTGCTCATTACAGGTTCTGATGACTCTGAGGGGAAAGCTAAGATTCAACTACTCAATAGTGAATTTGAGATGTCCAAGGCTGAAACTGCAAATGCAGGTGTGGAAAATTCAAATGGTGCTCAAGATGAAGCAGAAGCTCCTGCAGCCGACGATGGAGATGATGACGATGAGAAGGGAGAAGAGGTAGAGACTCTTCCGAAACCCAAACGAGGAAAGGTGAAAAAGAGAAGATCCAGAGGAGACAGTGAAAGGAAAAAGTGGAAGAGGAAAAAGAGGAAGAAGAAAAGAAAAAAAAATCTTAAACCTAGACTGTGAAGAAAAAGAAAGAAAAAAATCTTAAACCTAGACTGTGTTATTTGGGAGAAAAAAATGTAAAATAATGTATGATTAAGGGAGGGTGTTGAGGTTAATCATCCATTCATTGTTAAATAGTTTTAAAGTTTCAGTTTTATTGGTTGGCAATGTCAAGTAGATACCGTATTATTATTCATGTCTCGTGATTGTTATTTAAAAAAAATTTAGTTTTGTGCTTTTTTTTTTAACTTGAACTTAGATGTAGATACTTGATACCTTTTTGGCTTTCTTTCTTTAATCAAAACTTGTTATACTTACTGGCCTCTGATTATAATATATCGTAACAATCTGAATATCTATAATAATAAAAGAGCTTTACGGTTCATTCACCGATTCACCGATTCACCTATCAACGCACAGCAAAATCTACCGGGGCTAAAGAGTCGAAACTTGGTGTGTTGGAAGACTTTACAGTGTATACGCGCACTAAGAAGGGATTTTTTGAAATTCTTTTTTTCTGACCCACAGGGGTGCTTGGAGTGTTTTCTACGTTTTTGAGCCTAGCACCGTCCTAAATGACCCTAGATCTTCGTAACTTCGCAGGAAGGTACCTATTCACAATATCTAGAAAGGCATTTTTCGAATTTTTGATATTCGAATTTTAAGGGGTCTAAAATTTTCAAAAACCCGATTTTACTGAGAATAAACAAAGTTTTACATTTTAGAAGAAAAACATACTAATAATTTGATATTTCGAAGCGACCGGTTGGTAATATCTTCTTAAGAATATTTCAAAGAAAGTAATTTCTGGATTTTTCGATATTCCATTCTGGAAGGGGTGCACGGGGGTTTGAATATTTACTCCTGTTTTTAGTTTTTGCATTCTATCACCCACCTTATTAATGCGATTGGTATGAAATTTTAGCATGTTGTTCCTCACACAATCGGGAAGGTTTTCAAAAAAGAATTTTTGAATTCAAACCATTCTAAGCTGTCTTTTTCGGCCCTTTTCTAAATTCTTATGCGTAGCTTCAATGTTAAATTGATAACGGTTATTGTTCCTTCCAAGTGACGCAAAACCTCTATTGTTAGAAATATTTATTTAAAAATATTTTATAGCGAGTAGAATTTTTTTTAAAAATATGACAAAGAAATAATTTGTGATAAAATCAATTTTTTACAATAAATTAAAACTATTTAACCGAAAATATTTAATTTTTTTTCCATTCAATAAAAATTTAAAATAACAATATTTCATCAGAAGAATTTTCGATAGTTGATGTCAATAATTATGTCAATAATTCAAATGATGTCTACTTTTATTTCATGCTTGAAGGTGATTTCTTTAATGAATGAGTTGGTAATAAATCAACCAAGGGGGGTTCAGGGGGTCTCTCCCTGACCTTTTTTTAATTTTGATTTTAAAAACCGGTTATTAACATTTTATTTGAAAAAGTTTCTTTTTGTTTTATATTTCAGGAAAGCATTTAATTTTATTTGTTTTGAATTTTATGAAAACAGCGGGATGAAAGGGGGGGAATTAAATATTAAGCCAGTAGAAATCGCTGTTCAATAATAGACCTTTACTTTTATTTTGAAGTGAAGGTGGAAGAAAATTTGCCACAACAAGGCATTACCAATTGGAGAAATGGATGGAGTGAACAAAGGATATTAAAGAGAACAAAGATATAACACCTTGAAATAAGGGGGTTAAGAGAGTCTCCCACCAACTTTTTTCTAATTTGAAAATAAGGAGGATTTCACACACTGATTCTAAACAGGTGGTAATTTTAAATTTTTTTTCTTAAGGAAGTATAGCATCAAAAAAGAACCCCAGCGGGAAGGCAGTTGACCATAATGCCCTTAAATGATGCCCTGGAAAAGAATATAACGAAGAAACTAATTCTTATTTATTTTAACACAGTTTGAAAAGCCTGTTCCAACCGAGCGACGGCGGGTATATCAGCTAGTCTATTATATATGAATAGAACTCAATAAAAAATTATCTAATAGTTTACAGGTAAAATGGATGGCCGGATAAAAGTCTTTGGATGACCGAATCTAAACTACTGTAATAATAATAAGGATATAACTCGGAGTTCAATGAAAATTGACCTATCCCCAAAGGTTTTCAAAAGATTATTTTTTTAGTTTTCAGTTAATTTTTTATTTCATGTTTTGTGTTTTGGATTCGAGTTTCCAAGAACTGATAGAAAGATGCAATATTCCTTTCCATCAAAGTTTGGATTGCCGTTCTTCTGACAACGTTAAATAGATTTTATTGATACGCTGCATAAATGGATTTGTTTGTTCAAAACTAGCTTGCATGTTGCCTCTGTTGGCATGGAAACGGTTATGATTCATTTTAATGTGCTTTATTGCCTAACGTTTACTCGGTGTCGATACTTCTATGTTTTTCCATGTTTCTCTAATCCCTAACTACGTTTGCTTGGGTTTTCATTTTTGGAGATGCATTTCGTATTTCTTTTCGTAAATAAAATGACAGTCTGAATATTCTTGATATATAAATGTGATATGAAAATGTAATTTAAATACGTTTCATATTAAATCAGTACCTTTCCCTTAGGGCTTGACAAGAGAATTGGGAATAAAGATATTTTATTAACAGATATGAGTTTAACCTGAATTTCATCCTCATATTTTCAACTCAAACAATTTTAGTTTGAAACTTTACGATTTAGTTTAATGCAGTATCATAAAAATAAGATATTACTTTATGAAACAGTTTTGTAAACAATTTCTAATAGTTTCTCTTCAATGGGTTAAATATTTCCCCCTTAGATCTTTGAAAGAGAAGGGTTTCAAAAACAGTATTGCAACATACTAGTTTTAAGGAGAAATGTATGTTTTATTTTTGTTACTTTACCGAAAATAGTCTACTCATTTTGAAGAAATTCCCATCATGGGCAACAATTAACTCTAACACTTCATACAATCTCCGCAGGCAAATTATTTCTTAGTCGTAAAGAAATATGTAAAAAACATTTTCAATATATTTCGGTTATTTTTTTAATAAATTACCAAGCCAAATTCAAACAGAATCCAATATAAGATTTTTAAAAATTTATATTGTTTTTATTCTTGACCAAAATAATGTTGAAACCATATTTTGATTTGTCAGGTTTACACTCAGTCTGTTGTGCTCATTATTTATTTTAATAAGGAAGTTGCATGTGTCAGATTTTCAAAAACAAACAAGTGTTCCGTATGGTTTTTTGTATGATGACATGAAATATCTAGTCAATTTTTCAAAAAAATGTACAGGTAATTAAATATTTTAATTTAAAAGTCGAGAAAAAAACACGTGACTGAAAACGTTTATTGTTTAAACTGTAGGATGACGTCAACAATAATACCATCAACTTCATTGCTTTTTAACTAGAGATGGGAATGGCCGGAAAAAACCCGGAAACTTTGGGAAAAAAACCGGTTTTTTTCCAGTTTTTTTCCGAAGGGTTTATTTCTTTCCGGAAAAATTGAAAATGTTAATTTAAAATACTTTATTTAGAATTTATATATTAACCAATATCAATTAAAACATTATTTAGATGATATTCTTATACAATAAAGTACTTAAAAATGAAGTTTTAACCATATAATAAACATTTTTTTCCAAAAAAGTTGGATTCCACTCGGGAAAAGTTAAAAATTTTTAAGTTTGTATGCATTTAAAAATTTTCTACATTCACATTCTAATGTTTTCTCGTTTGATATTTTTTATACTCAATATTTCACATGAAAACACAAATTTGGAAAAAGTAAGCTGCAAGATAAATTATTTTAACATCCAAGTGTTATTTATTTTACACTCTAAAAACAAAAATAATTATGCAATGCAAATTAATATCAATAATACCAATTAGGAGTAGAAGAATATTACATATATAAATTTGGTATTCACTATTCTTATATAATTAATCATAAAATGCAGCACTTTAAAAATATTTTAACCATTAAATCAGATTGTCTAACAATCATAAGCATATGAAATGACTTACTACTTCTTCAAGTTTCTCTTTTAAAAAAAAATTAGATCAGATTTCAAAGTTTGGGATTATTGGAGGCTTTTTACGGGGTTGCTTAAAAAAATATTAATGGTGTATGAGTATTTATTCAACAATGAACACATTAGTCATGAAAATTAAATAATAAAAAAATAAGTTCCAAAAATATTTAAACAAAACAATGAACGATTTTTTAATTTTTTATATAATGACTTCAAAATTTTTTTTAAATTGGCAGAATTTAATTAAAACTTCTCAACCTTTCTAAGAAAACATAATTGCAATGATTATGTGAATAAGGTTAGGATCAATTATGTATATTAATGGTAAATATTATAGCAATCATCTGTTATTTGTTATTGGATCATGTTGTATACAAGTTAATTCATTAAAAGTACTTTATGTTTAATAAATAAATATTAAATTAATGTTATTTATTACAATCACATGCTTTGTATTTATATTGCGTATATTATTTTATAGTTATAAAAACTAGTTTTTTTGTTTTAAAATTACTCGTAAAATGCTGCATATTTTTATTTTGGAAGAATTATTTTTAATGATTTAATAACTTATAATATTATCATAACTAATGATTTTTATACAACGGATGATTATTTAGCTTCTAAAAGAATTTGTATTCAAAAACCACTATTTTCTATGCAAAAAAGGTCAATTTTTCCGACTTTTCCAATTTTTCCGGAAAAAAACCGGTTTTTTTCCTGTTTTTTTCCGCCTTCCCAAAATTTCCGGAAATTTTCCATCTCTATTTTTAACAATGATTATTGTAAGATGACGTCACATCCAAACTCTTGGCGTTTTCGCGCGCTTTTAAAAAGGAGATTTTTGTTAATTTTTTTGGCAATCAAAAAATTTCTCGATCGGCCTCAAATTTTGGGTAGTGGCTTATTTTTGCAAGAAAAAAAATCATGCAACTTCCTCATTGCCAGCCAAGCCATTCTCGTGTTTTTTACGTAAATTAAAATATTAATTTTCTTCTATTCTTCCCCACTGTTTTTGATCTGCTATTAATCTTGATATTCCGGTTACCCATGGACGAACAGTTGCTCTTTTGGGATATATATTATGATATCTTTCCCCCCCTTTTGTATTCTTTATTAAATTTGTGTTTTTTTTGTATTTTTATGTGTTTTGTTCTTGTAATAAATTTGATTTGATTTGTTTGAAAAATCTTAAAATCAAATTGGAATAAGTCTAAAAATGTGTTTGGTCATACAGTCCCCAAAAAAATTATTCATCGAACCAGAAGAAAGGTGAGCATCCTTTTTACAATAACTTTTGATCAAAGAAATGGCTTGAAACTTTACTCTTGAGCTTTTAAATTTCAATTACAATCATTTTGAAAAAAAAGTGCGTTATAAATTAAGGAGGTAATTTTTTAATACAAAATAAAAACTTTAAAAATAATTAAACAAATGTTGTATTCTACGATACAAAAGAGGGGATGTAAATAAATTTTTAAGTTCGGTATAATGTAGGTAATGTTGTTAATTTTCCCCGAATTACTATTGTAGCTACTAACTACTTTTTCAGGAGCCTCAAAATGAAAAAAACTACTTTAAAAAAGGTGTTTGAAAAGATTACTTCCAAAACATCATTAATTTGATTTTTATTTATTGGTAAAAGTGCTCGGTAAAAAGGTTTTACAATAGGGAATACAACACTTGAAGAAATTCAGGATTTCGACTATTGAAAATCATTGATGGGGTTATAAAGCGCATTGTTTCAAATTTTACATTTTTTTATGATTATGTTTTTTAAAATTAATTATAAAAAATAATCTCACTAGAATTGGAGGTGTGGCCTACGTGACGTCGCTTCTGCTTTCGCCCGAATCTTCAACCAATCAATACTTTCAAAGGAAAGGATTTAACCATTGCTGAATACGCTTTCTTACAAGTGTATCGTACCGAAGACAGAAGTCATGGGCCAAACAAAAAACCCTTCTGCGTATTGTAGTTTTTAAATTTTTTAAAGTAACTACTTAATGATCAGATTTAAAAAAAAACATTTTTTAAAGAAGCTCTATCGAAATGAATTTAATTTGAAAAATTGTTGCATTCCTTATTCTTCTATGCATACAATAGAATTTTTATCTCCCCAGTTGTTGTTCCATCTAATGCGAAATGGGATGTGCAGCTTCGAAAGCAGTGCCTCCGCCTCCCAACCCTGCAGAGAAAGGTGAGTTAACTCATTCGTTCATTTGAGGGAGTCGCTTACCTTTGACGGAAGAGTGTCACTCTACTACTATGATGATTATAAACATGAATGTCATAGACCTTGGAATACTGATAGACGGAGCAAGTGGGCGTCGTGGCTTGCATTGAAACATGTTCCACCGTTTTTTACATCCCACATGACCATCACATGACCCCGATCAACGGGTACAGCGCACAGGCTGCTATACTTCACAGCAACGTTTCCTCCCAGTACGTCACTACGCGAAAGGAGAAAGTGAGTAAACACAAAGCCTGTTGGGTTGATAGGAGGAACTTCGATACGCGAATTGTGATAAAAAAGACACTATTTATGCATGGATTTAACAAAATAATTATATTTTAAGATTGACGTTCTTTGTTTCACTCGAAATTCAGACACCGCGATGGGAACTACTTTGTTTGTTTGTGACGTAGTAGGTTCAACTTGAGTTGCTGTTCAGTAGGCATCCTGTAAACGCACCAGGCTATCCCGTCCCCAGAGCTCAGATTTCAACAAAAGCACCGGATATGGGGATGCTCGTGCATGCTCCGTCTGTCTGTGTTCTAAGGTCGATGATTAATGTAAAATAGCTAATTTACTGGTTTTTGTTTGGTTTCTCTCAAATTAAAGCATCCAATGGACGGGTTACTTACTCGCCGCATAATCTGTCTTTAGTGATTGGTCTCAAGGATCTGCTCATAATCTTTCGTCACGACAAACCGTATTTTTACTGGCACAGAGAAGGATAAAATACACCCAGGGTAAGGCCAAGAATCGAATTTGACGACAGTTACAGAGTACATACTAACTAGCATAGTGGGCAGAACGTAATCCCACCAAGCCACACCGTACCCAATGAGATAAATGTGTCTTTAGGCTCCAAGAGTCGTTAAAGAAGCCCCTCCCTTCCACCTTGTCACTTTGCATCACCCACACTGGACCCCATCCTTCCTCCTAAATATAAAAAAATAATTTTTAGAGACTTGATTCAAGAAATGTGCGGTTTATTTTTAAAATTTTCATGGTTGTACTTTCTCAAACACATATTAATAAAAATTCTTTCTGTTCACATATGATTAAGAGTTATAGGAAGTTAATAATCTCCTTGGTATACCTAGATGAGATATTTTGTGCACACACTCTAGTTTAAAATCGATACCTTCTTAGTAGTCCATCCTATGAATAATAATAGGTGGTATGAAATAGTTATTGTCAATTCGTAGCTACATAAAATACCTCATGTTTCCATGTTGCTGTAAACTGTAGAATTGTTTCTTTGTGTTTTTGTTTCATGGAGATGCATTTGTTTTCATCATTCTACCCTTAAAGAAAAAACCCTCATCACTTTAATGGCTCACCCAATTTGTTAGAGAAAAACCTCCTAAAGCGTTTTTTTCTATTTCTGGAATTGGTTTTTTCATCTCAACGTATGGAGTTGGTTTCTATTATAACGACACTTACTATCGTATTTCCATTAACACTACGGTTACACACACCTTCACAAACTCTTTTCAAGCCAACGATCTTACCCCCTAACAATAGACAACCTAATTTCGTATTCATCCAAACCTCAGACTTTCCCCGAACCACCCCTTTTATTCCTTTAGAAATAAATCAATCGCGCATTAAAAATGGGACATTCCAGATAACAAGAACGTTCCCAACGGCAACGGAAGACGGTTCTTGACCAACTAACCCCAGCGAAGAGCTTTTCAATACCATCCCACCGTCTTTGTTCCAAAACCTCTGGAATCGTGTCATTGCGTGATCGACCCCCAAGTGTTGCCCCTGGCGACTCGCGAGATCTCACTTTCACGAAATAATGAAACGAAAACAGTTCCACGGAAGCCAGAAGGGGGGGCAGATTGTCGACGGATTTCGCTGAATGGAGTTAATGCTCTAATAAATGAGTTCATTTCGTCGGTTCATTATGGGGAATTCGGAGCTTGTTGAGTAATTACCGGGGCCCATGTTTGCCTTTGCATCTATTCAATAAGCTGTTTTCGGATGTTCTTGATGGATGGCCTCGGAGATATGGATTGGCCATCATTAATTGGAGGGAGTCCGACGCCGATTATTTGAATATATCGATCTCCTCTGAGAAGCTCGGGAGGGCTTCATGGATCATGAAAGGGGCTGAAGTAGTTTTAAGAAAAAGGTAGCTGTAGTAGTAGTTTTTTAAGTAGTTTCAGCTACTTTTTTTAGCGGAAAAGAGAGAAAAGCATGAAAAGCCTGATATAAAAATAAACTACTACATTATTTCCTTTGTTTTGAATCAAATGGTCTTTTAAAAAACCTTTACCTTTTCTCATATTCAAACACACTTATGTAATTGCTAATTAAGTAAACAAGGTTTTACATATCGTTATATTTTGTTTTATTTAAATCCTTAAATTATTCTGAGAAGCATTAGAAACGCGTTATGAGATGATGTTGAAAACGTGTTGTCATAAGGGAAAAATCTGTTAACTGAATAAGGATAACTTTGAAAAGTGTGAAAGAGTTGTTCAGTAGATTATTTATTAAGCATAGTCACACAACTATTAAAAGATTATTTTAAACTTAAACTTTAGTTAAAACGTAACACATTCATTAATAACCTACAGTTCAAAAATTCATATAAATGTAAACTTCTAAAATGCAAAGAGTCGAAGAACTTACACTTACACCATGAAAATCGACACGTATGTTGTTTACACTGTACACTATATCCTATCTCTGAAAAGCAACTTTTACAGGTTACATTGGCGTTATTTTTTTCTCTGCGTGACCAGAGCATGAAAGCATAAACTTAAAACATATACAGGGTGGTCCTTAATTCATGGTACAAACTTCTAGGGGTGTTAGAGTACACCTAGACGAACAAGAATTGGTATAGGAAGGGGGGTCGCAGTTACACCGTTAAAGAGCTAGGTCCTAATGTAGTGCGAGAGCTTTACAAAAGGACGTTTTGCCAAGGCCCGTTTAACGAAAAAAAAACATAATGAAATGAAAAAATTTATTGCATGAGGTACAGCAGTATCCGTACTACTTACATCATAAATTTGATAGAAATTGGACCACTTTCTAAACCGTGGGGTGAGTTTTAAAACGTGCTCTTAGTCAAACAATGGAGTTCCATTAATGGTATTTAGAAAAATGATGATCGGGGAAGGAATTTTCAATGATCAAACAGTTTCAATGATCCATGTTACGATCATTGAAAATTCCTTCCCCGATCATCATTTTTCTAAATACCATTAAGGAATGTGATTCTTTGACTAAAAGATTAATATTGCACTTTTGAAACTAACTCCGCGGTTTAGAAAGTGGTTCAATTTCTATCAAATTTATGATGTAAGTAGTACGGATACTGCTGTACCTCATGCAATAAATTTTTTCATTTCATTATGTTTTTTTCGTTAAACGGGCCTTGGCAAAACGTCCTTTTGTAACGCTCTCGCACTACATTAGGACCTAGCTCTTTAACGGTGTAACTGCGACCCCCCTTCCTATACCAATTCTTGTTCGTCTAGGTGTACTCTAACACCCCTAGAAGTTTGTACCATGAATTAAGGACCACCCTGTATATTCTTGAATATTTAATTAACAAACTTAATTGGATATGAAGTAAAGGCTGAATCTTAATTATTGAGAAATGTAATGGCTTTCTTTGAATAATATTTCATTTTTAATGCAGTTTTTAAGAAAGATGATTTTAAAATGATGATAATAATAATGATAGTAATGATAATAATTTATTTTACGTAAATAAGGTGCTGCAAATAAGTGTTGGAAAAGATTAAGTACTTGCTTTAACGCTTCGAAAAGTCTTTCAAGTCCATTACCTCTTATTTTTTAGAGCTTTAAACCTTCACAAATCAAGAAAAAAATGTCCCAAAAACATAAAAGGATACTTAAACAAACTTGGTCGGAATTTTCAAAACAGACTTTTCAGCTCAACACTAATCGAAGTTCGAGTTTCAATTAATGCATTTCACCCAAGCAATCACCCCGAGAACAAAAGAGAGCTCCTCCCTTTCAAAACGACACAAAGTGTTCGAACCGATTACACCCCTCTCTTCTTTTATCTCCTGGACACATGCTCCAGAAATCCCCATTCAGGAGGTATCAAGGAACGGAAACTCGACAGATTCGGAGTTGGAATCTCCAACCTTCTTTTTTCATCTTCGCGAACGCTTCGGAAATGGGAGGATTTTTAACAGATAGGGGTGGCATCACAATAAATCAGACTGCGAAGTTTATACAAAGACGCCGCTCCGTTCTTCTTTATTCGTTCCGAAATTGCGAAGGGGCTTTCGAGTAGCGTGTTTGCGTAAGAGGGAGGTGAAGATAAAAGGGGACGCTTTGAGGGGGCAGTACAGAGGGCAAGATATCGAAATGCGTTTCCCGCATTTCCATTTTGATGACGCTCTTTGATAAAGGTTAAAAAATCAAGTTTCTTTGGAGGCTTTGAATTGGGAGGATTCGGAATGAATACAAATGTCTCGACAAATTTAATATTTAGGGCACTTTTATGCTTTTTGATAGCATTCTTTTGTAGTTTCGATCGTTGAGATAGAAACTTTACAGTTATGGTAGAAAATACTCATGGATCTTCTCGGTAACAATATTTAGAGAAGGACTAAGGGAATCTATATAGTAGTTAAAAACGTTTTTGAGTTTAAAAAAGTATAGTTGTTTTTATGTTGGCTATTTATTAGTTCATTATTTTTGTTTTTGAAGAATAAAATTTATACAATATATACGTATGCATTTACGGTTTAATTACTTCTTATTTTTAACTGTATAAAGATCTCATGAAGCTATTTAAAGACATGACTAAATAATTAACTTTTAATACTCTAAAAATCTATAGTACTGATTCAAAATAAGTCCTTAATTTTTTTTATACAACTTGCTTAATATTTTAAAGATGCTTGTTCGATCCTATATGTTTAATAGAAATATGTATAGACTACGTTGAACGAAGTCTATTATTACCCTTTACACTCTTAAAACGACAGTCTCAAAACTGAGTAAAATTACTTAAACTGGCTCCTAATCAAATTTACTGAAATTTGAGGACATGAATATACTCATTTCTGAAAATGTGCATACTAAAAAATGAAACATCATGAGCTTATTCTTGAATTAGTGCATGGCATTCTCATGAATCAAGCTCAAGATGTTTCATTTTTGAGTATGCACATTTTCAGAAATGAGTATATTCATGTTTTCAAATTTGAGTAAATTTGATTCGGAGCCAGTTTGAGTAATTTTTACTTAGTTTTGAGACTGTCGTTTTAAGCATGTAATGATATTTTTTTTCTTCTCTACTGCTTCATACCCTCAAAAAACTGACTATAAAAAACCAAGAAACTAACTACGCACCAACCTTTTTCAAATATAAGGGTGCTTGTTACCAAAAACTTAAATCAAATGTAATAAAAATGATTTTCTGCTATTTAATTCAGAAAAAAATGTCCTTGTCACGCAGAGAAAAAAATAAACCAATATAACCTGTAAAAGTTGTTTTTCAGCGATAAGTGATAGTATACAGTGTAAACAACATACGCGTCGATTCTCCAGGTACTGATGAACCAACGATAGTAAAAGGGTCACGTGATTTTTTGCTTCTGTATGTTTTATTTTATTTAAAATATACTGATTTTTTATGTATATAAAGGGTATAACTAAGGTGAGAGGGAGTAAATGTATCTTCCTCTTTCGATCAACTTCCCCTCAGCTTCTTCCTTTCTCCCCTCTGAGTCTGTCAAAATCAAGTGACCCTTTTACTATCTTTGGTTCAGCAGTAGTGCGTTCTACGATCCTTTGTTTGCATTTTAGAGGTTTCTATTTAGGAACTTTTGAATTATATACCTTCTAATTTTTCTTTCCTTCTTTCAAACATCCTCTCTCTCTTTCTTCCTTTTCACCTTTCTTTTATTCTTTTGGTTTCTCCTTTTTTCTTTCTTTCTCTCCCCGTTACTTTCCCTCTCTCAATGTCTGTCTGTTCCTCATTCTCCCTTTCTCTTTCCCAAGCAAAAGAAGAAAGAAACCAAAAGATAATTAAAAATGAAAACTCCTAATTAGTCTACATAATGTAGGTTACGATTCCTCAGGGATATGAAACGGAGCCAGCGGAAAACTTTTTTCACCAATAAATCACCGAATTTTACCAAGAAGAGTGCTTACGGCGTAACTACAAAAACATATATTTTGACTTATCCTCCCACCAAACTCAGCACCCACAAATCATTCGCAATATACAACCCCTCCCCGCAGATAACAAACAGCTCGGCTTCCCTAACTATTCCAAGGAGATACAAAACAAAACACAGCGTGTAAATCATGCCACCGAGATAAACACGGCCGCTAAATCAGCACACTTATCATCACCGGAATCAAAAGTTCCAGAGAACGCCCCCCCCTCCCCCCATAATTCCGAACAATACGAAGCTAAAAAGCCACCCCCACCCCTCATCCAATCATCTGCTGCGCCAATTCCAAAGAGTTAGGAAAGAGTTATAGAGTGCGAATCATAGGCGCCGACTTTTATCAAATATTGGGGGGGCCCGCAGTAAGACAATAAAGGTATTAGTTATTCCATTTAACAGTGGTCCTTAAATTTTCGATCGCCACTAATGCTAGACATCGCCCCCCCCCCAAGATTTTGAACATACAAAGGCTTATTCCTAAGTACCCCTAAGGAGTACATTTATACGTTAAGTTTTAAATTCCTTAAACATAGTACTCAAATTATATTCCACATTATGTTAAAAGTTAACAATTACTCAAAGTTTAATAGGGGGTCTGGGGGGGTTCCCCCATAAAAATTTTGAAAATTTGCCTCAAAAAGTATTGTTAAAGCTTATTTTAAGACATTTTTGGTTCCATCAAAAGAGAGCAGTTCCTTGTAAAACGTAGAATTTCTAAGGAAAATATTACAAGACGTCAAAATTTCGAGAGGAGCTGGGGGTCCTCCCCCAGAAATATTTTTGAAATTTGTCTCTTTAAACTAGTGTTATTTGTTTTGAAACTATCAAGGGGTAACTTGCGGACCCCCTAGGAAGGTGCTGGGGACCCTCGGAGGTCCAAGGACCACTGCTATAAAAAATTAAAATAAAAAGCAGCGCAAAATTTTTTTAAATTTAATCGAACACAAAGTATTAAATACCTATCGCGAAGAATGAAAGTGGATTTATACCGCTTTTAAAATCAACGGCAAAGAGCCTAACTAGACTTTTGTTTTGGGAGGGATTTTGACTAAATATTTTTTCTGAGGACTTACGAGTACTTTTTTACTCCAAGTGTTAGATGACTTGCACATTTAATAATTTTGTTGAAATTAATTTCAAAATTATATAAACATTGAAAATTCCAAGCGAAGCGATATTTTGAGGGTCCTCACCCCAAAATTTGGAAATTTCCACCACAAAATAGCGCTTCATCTCCTTTTAAAGCCTATTTCTATTTGGGTTACACCCTTAGAGCAGGGCTCATTTTAAGAAGCAGAATTTTTAAAGAAACTCAGTATATAGTGTATAATAAACAGCAAAATTTTGAAGGGGGTTTAGGGGTCCTACTTCAGAAATTTTTTTGAAATTTGTCCCTAAAAGTAGTGTTTAAATTCATCTTGTAGACTTTCTTCTTGTATTACACAAAAGAATGATCACACCTCAAAAATCACTGAAGTTTCAGGGAAAACGGTACAAAATAGATTTAAAATTTTGAAGGGGGATTGGGGGTCCACCCCCAAATTTTTTTTAAATTTTTACCCTTGAAAGTAGTGTTTTAAGTCATTTTGAGACCCTTTGAGAAGACCAAGTGAACGGGAACAAAAGAACGACGTCCATTACATTGCCTTCTTTAGTTCATTAAAGAAAATAGGTAGATTTTTTACTAAAAATATTGGGGGGGCTTAGCCCCCCTTCTTTCAACATTGGGGGGGCTCAAGCCCCCTCAAACCCTATGGAGTCGGCGCCTATGGTGCGAATCGTTTTCGAATGTGACGGAAGCCACGGTTGTCGAGATAATCTAGCTTTGGAGACAGATTTGGCGAGATCTCGCCCCTTTAATAGGGAGACTACGTACAACCCTACTCCCGCCAACGTAGGATGACCAAAGCTCGTCTTAACTTCCTAACAGATATAATGGGGAATTGAAGCATCTCTTAAAATTCTAAATATTCAATTTTAATTTATTAAAAAATTATCTCCTGATTCCAAAAATACGCTTGTCTTTTCCCACAATTTTTTTTCAATTAATTATGAGATATTTTATTACAGAAAGCTCCTAACGGAATGACGTCAAACGTGCCTTTCGGAAATGTGGGAAACACTAGAACATGGAACACACGGCTGAAAAAAACTAATGTCTTTCAAAGCAGAATGCTTGTAAACAAGGCACGCGTGACGCCACAATCTGTTTAAGCTCAGCTCTCAGCCGTTTACGCTAAACCAAAAAGAAGCTATTTTTAATGGAAAATAACTTAAATTTAGAGCTTTGAAAGGTATATTAAAAATGTATCTGGAGGTTTTAAGCCATTCTGAACATATTAAGATTAAAAAATTGACTGCAATTGTCCATTTTCAACCAGAAATACTGATTTCAATGGCTCGAAAACACATCCAATCGAATCAGATGTTCCTTTTATAATACTAGAAGTAGTTAAACTGAAATTGTTATGCTGAATCTAATCGAATAAAGCTTTGCTTTCAAAGTCGACCAAGCCAGGTTTTTAAAAATTACCATGCATCAAAATTTTACGGAGATAATGTGAACTTTTACGCTCAAAAAAGTTAGTGTTCACTTCTATCCTTATAAACAGGTCTTTCATTCCGACCATTTTCCTGTGAGTTACAGCGATCTTTCGAAATGGACACATCTATGGGAGCTCCAATCAGGGGCGTCAGTTCAGTTTTTGGTTGGGGGGCAAGGATTTTTTTAAATGGGTCTGAATCACGCTGCAACTAGACTTTTTTCTGGGGGGGTGCCTCAACTTCATTTTTAAGGTATCCCCTAATGAGCACATTTATAGGTTAAGTGTTAGAACACTAAAAAGTAGTATTTGAATGATATTACATATAATGTCAAAATTTGACAACGTGAACTCCATGGAAAAATGGGGGGGTCTGGGGTTCACCCCCAGGAAAATTTTGAAAATTTGCCTTTTAAAGTAGTGTTTTAGCTCATTTTGAGACCCTTTGGGCTGCATCCAAAGAGAACAGTTTCTTGTAAACCACAGAATTTTCTAGGGAAAAGAGTTGTAAATAAACGTCAAAGTTTCAAGGGGAGCTAGAGGGGTCCTCCCCCAGGTATTTGTTTTAAAAATTCACCTTTAAACTAGTGTTTTATCTCTTTTTTAAACTCTTTAGGGAGCTCCTAAAGGGAAAAGCAAAAGCTTCTTGTAAATGGCAGAATTCTAAGGAGAAAAAATCTGCATAACCACCGACGTTAAAGTTTTTGAGGGGGGCTGGGGATTTTCTCCCAGAAATTTTTTTGAAATTTAACCCTCAAAAGTAGTGTTTTAACTCCTTTTGAGACTTAGTGAGTTGCACCCAAAGCTCCTTGTGGAAGATGCAGAATTTTCAAGGGACTTGCAGCTATTTTTCACATAACAGTGGAAACCTTGGGGGGGCGGTTGCCCCCCCCTGCCCCCTTAATTGACGCCCATGGCTCCAATGTTAAAGAATTGCCCATCGTTGACGTTGGGAACGCAGGGTCGCCGTTTCATGGCGCCTCTACTATTCTTCTTCTACTCCCATGGCCAATTCTGAGGCCGCATCATCATTTGCGCTGCTATCTGCTGTCCTAATGTCTGTATCTCATGAATGAGTCCGACGACCCGAAATTTGCAGTTGCGGCTCGTAACGGATGATTCGCCGCTTCCGCTTCCCGTCATCTGATAAATGGGCGCGGGACACGCTCGTTTACGCCCGGGTTTAAATGAATGAAGAGATTCGACGGCACTTTTTTAATGCCGCTATCATCAGCCGCCGGAAAGGAGGGCAGATGGATGTAAATAAATATTAGATTGGTGGAGATGATGTGTGGTTATGTGGGAGACTGCTGGAATGTCGTCGGAATGAATAGATAAAAGCTGAATGAGAAGTTACCTTATAATACTTTTATCGGGTTTCTTTTCTACCTATGCAATCTTTTAAAGCAACTAAAAATTATAGGAAGGAATAACTTTTAAAAGTCATGTAAATACTTGCGACACATAAAAAACACAATAATAAGTAAATGAAACCAACCAAATTGGGATAGATTCTCATAAAATCTCCCCTCTGACTGGCATATTTGGTAAATATTAAGGTTCAATTCCGTTAACGTTCCCACTAAAAACCACCATGCTCTTTTGAACACCAAAAAGTAGAAATAATGCTGAATAATTTCAAAAACATACATTAAAATGTTTAGTTAGATCCAATAACTGTTCGGTTTATCAATAAAAATCAGAAAAATTTGTCGATATTTGAATGTATGGTGTTCAAAAGAGCTTGGCAATATTTAGCAGGAACGTTAACGGCATTGAACCGATATTAATACTAATTATTGGTAAAACTTATTAATCACACACATTTCCGTAATACTCCAATATCCATAAAACTGTAAAAGACTACCTGGCTATAGAAATTCGTAGCCTTATAAACTTAAACACTATCTTAGTTCTATTTGCCTTCATAAAGGCAAACAGTATGTTCAATTATATAGAAAAGGGTGGTGTAAAGCTGCAACTAATTTTAAAAGAAAATCAAAAGAATGTTTGAAATTTTCTTGGAATTTATAATATGTGATAACAAATCTTAAAAAACCATAGTAATATCATCTTTTTAAATATCGGTACAAGTAATTTAAAAATAAAATCTTATATTCATTATCGTTATAAAATTTAAGATATACTATAGTATATGGAGAAGATTGACTTTTCAGCATTCATACCTGAAGGGACCGTTTAAAAAAATCCGAATTTTATCCAAAACTCTTTGAATTAAAGAAGAAAAATTTATTTTGTAAAAAGTTCTAAAGACCTAGAGAAATTACTAAATTATCTAAGACTTCGAATAACTGATGTTCAAAATAAATTTGAATTTAGCCTCTTAGAACAAAAATTACGGAATGAGGTATTTGCATGAGTGAGGGATTTGCTTGATTTTATACTTTTTTGATACATTATGGTTTGAAACCCCTAAATTTCTGATTTTTAAGTTCAAAAATTTGTTTTTAATAATTTAAAATTCAATTTTATTTTTGCCAAAACGTCAGAAAAGTCACGTTATCAGAAAACGGGCTTCTATTGGATATGACATCACAGCGCATGAAAACCATTGTATTAACTGTTTTCACGTGATCATAAAACGGGCTTCTATTGGATGTGACCTCACAGCGCATGATTTGTGATTAGAAAGTGTTTTCGCGCCCAAACAAAAAACGAAATTTCAAAAATTTATATCTCAGGAACTAGGCTACGAAAATACTTGATGTAAACGTCATTCTTCATGGTTTTTTATATACTATTTTAATAAAATTTAATCTCAAAACGTGAGAATACCTCATTGTGATAGGATATTTGCCATCATAAACTGTTGTTTGACTTAAAAACACTGACTCGTGTTATGCTGTCACAGTAATACTAAATTTTCTACTCCAAATTCATTTAAAAACAATCTTATTCTTATTTTTCTAGCTTTGTGGCTTTATTGTAGGCTAACGGAAAAGCTGCCGAGCTTAAAGACATTTGTGAATGTCCCAAAGAGACCCTAACCGTCATACATTACGAAGCAAATTACCTGGAAAACCTCTAGGACGCATTTTTGCGATTTAAACTTGACTCAGATTTAACTCATACTTTTCTTATGTGCGATAAGGCTTTCTTAGGGAAAGAATCTGGAAACTTCTTACGTGAAACTTTCGTCCTAGAAACACTTCAACTGGAACTTTAGCCCATAAAAACATACTAAAAGAACCTTTTAACGTTTTTTTTGTTATTCGGAAAGTTTTTTTATATCCTCGTAATACATATATTCTACGTTATTTACAACTATGTAACAAATATGGTATGAATTTGGGATACTTAGCATTATTTCTGTAATTGAATTTAAGCACACTATACCTAAAGAAAATTAGCCTTAAGTGGTAATATTTTTTTCAGAGGTAGGTAAAAGTTATCTCTCCTTTACATATGAGTTAATATGATGATTAAGATATAAACCTCTGTGAAACGAGTCATAGTTTTGATATATTTTATGTTATTTTTTTTTGATTTTCTCAAAGAATGTAAGAAAGGAAAAAAAACTGTTCACTTTAAATGAACACATTTTACTTTGACTTCTAACAAAACCAAATGTGAGTTCAGTTTGTCGTAAATTACTCAAATAGTAAAAAGTGTAATTTAAGTTTATTTAGGGAAATTTTGATTAGCATAGATTTCCTGATGCTTTCTGATTAGCATAGATAGTCTTTCTGACAGAGAACGAATAGTTTTTTTTGAGAAATTAAATAAAAATCTAGATTAAAAATTATTTTAAAGATACATTTTAACTGTAAATACTATACTAATTATGCACATAGTTAAATGTATAAATTATAACTACACTAAACTATATGCTCTTGTATCAAAGTGAACACTAGGCATTCTCTCATAAAATGCGAATTAATACACATCCTTTACTCCTCTATTATAAACACTGTCCACCGTGGTCAAGAACATCAGGCGTTTGATAGTAAAATGATACGTTATGGAAATGAAATGATAATCGAGGTTTGATGCTCATAAAGGGGTAAGTTCATGGCCTTAAGTTTTAAGAGATATGGAACGCACTAAGTGCGGTCTGAGATATTATTTAAAGCCAAATGGCAGCATCGGCAGTTCCATTTCGCAGCCTGAGTCGTCTGCCGTGGAGGGTTCATCCCCCCTCTGTCGTTTGATGGGGGATCCGTTCCATGGGTATTAGAGCGTGCTTCATATTCATGGGATATGAGTCCTCGTAACTAGGTTCGGAATTAATATCTAAATGCAGTTTCAGTTAAGTTAGCAGATGATGGGGGCTCTGCTTAGGCTCGGATAGGAGCTAATGGTATTTAGCGGTTTCGCTTTAGGGAAAGCTCTGAGAGTGCTTAAACATTTGCGAGGGTTTCATGGTTTGAATTGATTTTCTGTCTGTTGTGGAGTTTTCAAAAAGGATCGACTTTAATCAACTTCAAAGTACAAGAGTAGAACACTGTTTGCCAACTCGTGGCATGTTAGGTTATACTCTATTCATTTCGAATAGGCACCTGAAAATATTTCCTTCCACCACCACCGATCGGTAACCATAGAAACTATCCTCGTCAAAGTGACGAAGAAGGCTTACTATTGGCTGCACGAAGAGCGTAACTATGGTTACGCTTCTAGCGAGGGGGAAAGCACTATCTCTCAGCCGCCAGTTTAAATGAACAGAGTATAGTAAAAGGGGAGTTAGCTACAGGCGCGGTTCCAGCATGGCTCCAAAGGGGAGCACTTTTCCTGACCATCACCTTTACCTTTTGACACAAAATGTCAAAATGTTGGGGATTTTCTAAAAAGTATCACGCAAGATCACCTTATGGTTCCGCTAGGGGGGTATGGGGGCCCTCCCCTAGAAAAAATTTTGAAATTTGACTTGCAAAATTAGGGTTTAACTCATTTTGAGAACATTTTTGGGTTTAAAGGGGGGCACTATCCAGAGAGCCACCCCTGAATCCGTTCCTGGGTAGCTAAAACAACATTCAATTGACCTAAATTTAAATCGTTGCTACGAGAAATAAAAAACAGAATCACACATTACATGTAGTCCGTATTCAAAATAAAAATAAAAAATCATCTTGTAAACGACTTCACAAGAGATTTGTTAAAAAATGAAAATTGTTGAAGCATAAGGTAGTGAGTGCTCATGAAGCTTAAACATATGAACAAAAATAAAAAAAATAGATTAACAAATATTATATTAACCTTGGTAAATAAAAAGGGTTGCAAAGAATAAATAGTGCTTTCATTATTATACTTAGTATCGTGCCCAATCGAAAACTATATCCATTGTAGCTTTGATTACATTTTTTTGAGAAGGAAAGCTCTTGTGTTTGAAACTATGTCTTTATGTCCCTTTGGAACGTGTTTGTTTAATTAAATTTTTGTGAAGGTTCGATTCTTTCTCGATCACTATCCACATTCCAATCGTTCAAATTTCATTCACCCGTCCGATCGAACACAATCTCTCATTCGTCCAATCAATTCATAGTACGAAGCCTCATAAAAAGCCTCCTCAATCGCGCGATTTGAATAAAAAAAAGGCAAATTAAAAAGGGACGCTCTGATCAATAGGAAGATTAATTAAATCCAAATGGGAAAACTGTCAACGCTACAAGAGAGTCCGGCAGATAACCTAATTACTGGAAGCTCTGATTCCCTGATCCGGTCCCCCCGACTTTAAAGCAATCTTCCGCACCATCGTCTCGTAAAGAAAGAAAGAAATCAGAGGCAAATAAAAACTCTGTGAGGGGCACTAACGTAATTACTCTTTACAACCCAATTTGGGCCATCCTCAGTAATGCCCGGACTCCCATTGTAATTCAGGCAACTAATGACTCTGCCGGATGGAAATTGCTTTTGCAGTCACGTATAGCCGGACCGAGCGTTGCACTCGCTGCTTGTTCCGGCTGTTAGCAGACCTGGCCGTGATTAATTCGGCGAGGCCATTAACCGTGGAAGACTTTTATGATTTTTGGAAATGCGCTTTCTCGCGAAGCCTTTTAAAAGCACCTCGTGCCGGATTAGTGCTTGCCGACACACTGGGGCGATTCGAGACGCGAAAGTCGTTAAGATCTTTATCGAGAGGAGGTGAGGAAGAAGGGGTCGTCAAAAAAACTTTTTCCCACAACAAAAAGCATTTAAAATTTAATTTCCACACTCATATTTACCTATATTTGTGTTGCAACGTTGCATGTCAAGATACACAGTATGTAAATATCACGCAAGAGCATCGTTAATATCTTTATGAAGATAAATATCGCAGCTTTAAGTCAAGTTTAAGCTTTCAAAAGTTTAATATGTATATGTACAAAAAAGGGCACCAAACTTCAGACTTCAGTTGCTACACCTGGATAGCTAAGCTAACAAACTAACTATACTCTATTCATTTAGAATTGGCGCTTGAGAAATAGTGCTTTCCCCCACGCTAGAAGCGTAACCATAGTTACGCTCTTCGAGCAGCCAATAGTAAGCTTTCTTCGTCACTTTGAAGAGGATAGTTGCTATGGTTACCGATCGGTGGTGGGGGAAGGAAATATTTTCAAGCGCCAGTTAAAAATGAACAGAGTATAGAAGTGGAAAAGATGACACGTGTTTGCCTCCGCTATAGAAGAAGTCTATAGAGCAGAGGTTCTTAACCCTTTATCTACTGACGGTACTAACAAGTCCCACCAACTTTAAAATTACATGGAATAACCATCCTTACGAATATACTGACGATAATTTGTAGGAACACTCTTTCAGTTTTTCTCTTCCAGCATAAAAGGCAGCAAAGGTTCTGTGGTGAGTATTTTAGAGGGAAATGCGAATAGATTCAAAACTGAAGCGAGGGTCCCCAGCTCCTTATTAGGGGGGTCCGCGAGTTATCTTTAAGTGTTCCCCAATAAGTTTCAATATGAGATAAAACACTAATTTAAAGAAGCGAATTTCAAAATTTTTCTAGGGGAGGACCCCCAGCCCCCCTCAAAATTTTGACTTCTATTTATACTTTTTTCCCTTAAAAATTGTGTGGTTACAAGGAGCTGTTCTCTTTGGGTGCAATCAAAGATGTCTCAAAATGAGCTAAAACCTACTTTTAAGAGCACATTTTCAAAATTTCCCTTGGGGAAACCCCCAGACCCCCCATTATTCGAGTAACATGATTTCAATACTACTTATTTAAGTAGTTTAAAACTCGATGTATAAATATACACCATAAGAATAACACTGAGTCACCCCTCCCCAAAACATAAGTTTGGTTACGATTCTTGGGGGGGCCGCGATGTCTGGCTGTCACATAAAATGGGGCCCGGCGATTGAAAATTTAAGAACCTCAGGTAGGTCTAGTACATCGCCCCTCAACTCCACTTCTTTCTACCCTCCGTTTGATACACTGAGCTATAAGACAAACTGAAGTGACGAATGAGCGTGCCGAAACCGCATCTTCTTTTAGTTTTTCCCATCTGTTAGCAAAGTTGTATGCACAGCATGAAACGACTCAACTTAATTTTGCTCATAATATTTAAAAAAACAGGCATGGGCGGATTTAAAGGGGGTCATGGGGGATAATACCCTTCCAACTTTTTGAGAAAATTTCATTTTTTAAGGGAAAATCATGTTTCCAAAGCGTTTAGGGACAGCTTGCCCCTCAAAGGTATATCCAGTATGCTTCCCCAGGGTTCTCCACCTAAATACGCCATGAAAAAAGGTGGTTTTCTAGAAAAGGTTCAATATTTAATGTCTGTTCATTTAGAATTGGCACCTGAGACAGGATCAAAAACGCTCAATAATGCTTAATAACGCCCATCACACATTTTCAATTACCGATTTTGTTACAGCATTTTAACTACTTCTGTTTAGGCTGCCTTGTCATTGCAGAATAAAAATGTTTTGATGATAATTGCAGTAGTAAGTGCTTCTAATACATTGTGTCTCAGGCGTCAGTACTAAATGAACAGAGTATAGTCTGGGAAATTGGTTAGTTTTGCCTGATTGGCAAATTTACGGTAACCCTCCTCGCCGGCACGTTTGGTCGCATGTTTATGCTATCGGAAGTTGTCACTCGAGCGACTCGAGTCGTCCCAGTGTGAGCAGGTCCTTAGATGGAATTATTTCGAGAGAAGGTGAGAGAGAGGGTTGCTGTGTGGAGTGTCGTTGGGGGAATTCGAGATGAGGTTTTTGGTGGAATTATTAATTGATTGTGGGTGTGTTTTTTAAAAGAGATTCTTGGAAGGAGGTTTCTGAGTGCAGATTAGGTTTTGTTGTTTGAAGGGTTTAAGTTTCCTTTTTGGAGACAGAGCTTTGAAAACGAAATGGGATCATCAGATTGGATTATAATCATTCTGTAAGGAATCATTGCATAGAATTTAAATTGGGTTTGGTGATCCTGTTGAGAATGTTAGAGAGAAACAAAAATGGGCATAATGCACTACGTGATGAGTGTTCGAAAGAGGATTAACTCTTTTAGTGAGAATTGAATTTGAAATATATTCTTGGGTTGAATTTTCATTTCCATAAAATTGTTTAACAGATGTATTTACTATGGATAAGTTCAATTTTTATACATGTGTGTAATATATTGATTTGAACGGATTAATTTAGAAATGCTTGTGTTTAAAAAAGTTCATTGATAAGTTCTTACAAAAATCATGATCATTTAACCCTACAGTGCATACTGATGCCATTTGGCAACACGACGTTTTTTCCCATTTCCTACTCGAACTTTCATTTCCAAACGGCAACACCATGCAATAAGTACAATAGATATAACATTTCATTGTATTAGCACTTTAGATCGCCAGTAGATCACAGCAGGGGTACTATTTTGAGACATTTGTTAGTAGCTAGTGAAACGAAAGTCAAGACACAGAAAACGCCAAAATAAAAGGACCATATAAATTAAAATAAAAAAAATTTTCAGCTTGAACAAAAAACGTTTTGAAAAGATAAGTTGTTTTTTTATATTTTTAGAGCATTTGGTTTTATTTCACTTCACAATTAATTTCACAAGAGGTACAAATTAATTTCACAAGGACTAAGTTTTTTGCCAATAAAAAGTAGAAAAAAATCAAATTAAATTTTTTAAGTATTTTTTTACTAATGTACACCATAATAGAAGTCACATAAATGATTTTCAAGTGAATTTAAAAAATCATGCATTGTAGGGTTAAGAATATGTGGTGTTTAAAAATTAGAATTTTTAAAAATAATGGTTTGTTAAGATGACTTTTTATGTATGATGCTTTTTAAACTGACGGTGCCATAATTTTTAAATAAGTGCACTTAACGTAATTCATCTGATATTTACGCCGTTTACTCAATTACAAGTTGTAAAAAATTGCTTATGGTGTAAAAGAGAGCAGAACTTTTAAGAGTGTTATTAATAAAACCCAAATTATAGTCCAAACCTAATCATAGAAAACGACGTCATCAGCAACATTTAACATTCAGAAGAAAAAAACCGCATTTTAAAAAAAAAAACTCAATTCAAAGCATCAGCTTTAGAAACTTACCTGAACTCAAATTAGTTTTGAACGCTATTTGAAGGAGCACTATTCGACGAAAGACTCCGATTTTGAAAAGAACGCTCGTAAATCCCATTTAACCTTCTGAATGAAACCTCATAAAGGGAGAAATCATCGAAAAGCTCAAATCTCAATAGCGTCTCCGCTCTTCAAAACTCGAAAACCGTTCGATTCATCACTCGACCCCTCAATTAGTCGACGTCACTCGAGACGTTCTGAACGTCGCAACACGTCCCAGCCCTTAAAAAGAACACAGCAGCACCCCTCTCTGCGAAAACAGATTCGATAAACAAAATTACCAATTGAAAGAGAATCATCGCCCCCTCCTTTATCCGTTCCCTCCTCTCTTGAAGGAGGTTTTTTTTCTCTCTCTCTCCCTCCGAGAAAAGTGTTCCGACAGGGATATCAGAGGGAAAAGAATCGAACCATAGAGGAATGCATAGAGGGCGCTTTGTATGGAAACCCAGCGTGACAAAATGGTTCGTGGCAAAAAGATATCAGAAACATTTGAGGTACCATAGACCAAGAGATTTTGTAGAAAATATTAGATTTTTTTCTCAGCATATTAAGACTGGATAAAAAAAGATGAGTAATTTTCTGATGAGATTTTAATAAGAAAGTTTTAATAAAAGATGAGTTTTTAATAAGAAAGGACATAATGTAGAATTGGAAAGTAAACACCTATTGAAATTTTTTGACTATTGTATATCCAGTAGCCAGTTTTTAATTTTTTCAGATTTTTAAAAATGCTTATTAATTTGCAATCCTCATTTAAAAGTTCCAAAGGAGAAAAACCGGGCGTGACGTCACAGTTGCGAAGTACAAAGGAGCCGCCGATTGCTCAAACTGCTCCAACCAATCGAGTGCTCAAAATTTTCTCCTCTGCTTCCGAAGGATGTTCTGCAACCCTGACGTAATGCGTTGATGCATAGCCATCCAGAGCTAAAAGGCCTGTACAGCTAAGAGGATAAGTCATTCTTTTCGTCGAAAGCTTTCGAACGATTGGTTGAGGAGCGGATCGCTTATGGCTACGAACTCTCGATATTATCCAAAAATTCTGAATCACAGGTACTCTCTGCCACCTTAGAAAACTTTTCCGCACTAATGTATCATCAAAATGCCCAAAAATTATTTCGATACACCCTACTGTCCATGGCCACGATTGCCCCAATGGATTCTTCAGAAGTCTCCAAAGCTTCTTCTGTGCATATTGCCTCGACGCCGAACGATCGTCGCAAAAACCAATTCCTCCGCAGCCTGTTTTTCTTGGCGGCAGATAGCTAGCTCGAAAGGCCATCGATTAATACGTCCATTGAGCGAGTCAATCAATCCTGCTCATTGTTTGATTGCGTCCTTTTTACTCAGCCATTCATCTCTCTCTCTGAGAAGCCTTATACGATGTTCTTCTGTAAGGGACGCGTTCTTCGTATTATAGTGGTTATTTGTTTTGGATAAAGTCTGTTACCCTGGACTCTCCGTGCATAGCCAGTTCATAGAACGCGACAGCTGCTATCGTATCCTATCCGGGATTAAATGTGAATACAATTTACCCCTAGTTCAATTTACACTCTTAGCCCCATCGTACGTAGCGTCTTAGCTATAATAAATAGTATGTGCTTACACTCTTAAAACGACAATCTCAAAACTGAGTAAAAAAGTACTCAAACTGGCTCATATCCAAATGTACTCAAATTTGAAAACATGAATATGTCGTAGCCAGATCGTGAAATTAGACATTTCGTGAACTGTCTAGACATTTCATGAACTGCAGCCAGATCGTGTAATGGTCAATCAGTTACACGAAGTGGCTAAATTTTTTAGACAGTTCATGAAATGCAATTGACCCTTAGACAGATCGTGTAATGTTCCAGAATTACATGAAATGTCTAAACTTTTTAGACAGTTCATGAAATGTCTAATAGCTGTTTTGCCGATCGTGTAATACACAGAGAAAAATCCTAACAGAAGGTCCAAAACGATATTTTCACATTCTGGATGGGTTTCAGGGTGCCACGAGGAACTATAAATGATTGACAGACAGGGGCGTGCCAACAGGGGGGCAGGGGGGTTTTTCGCCCCCGCAGTTTTGAGAGTGAGGGGGCAAACACTATATTTCGCCCCCCAGTTTTTCATGAATTTTTTCAGTCATCTAATCCGAAAAAACTTTTGAAACATTTTTAAATTCAACCCAGATTGTCTTATTATCTCCCCACTTGATGGCCCAACAACGGGTGTTTATTCAACCTGTCGCTCAATCTGCTATTTTCGAAGGAGAAGGAAAAAAGTTTTCCGCGCCCAATCAGGCATTTTTTCTCCACCTCTTGGGACGTAGATGCTTTTTCCAGCTGGCTCTCAGTTCTTTACACGTGATGACCTAGACTTGGAAAAACTTCTTTCTCTGAGAGAAGCAGTGAACATTTGCAGTGGATGGCAAGGATTTTTTCAATGCTCGCGCAGAGCTTCTGACGTGTAATGCACTACAAAAAGATGCGCAAAAAGAAAGCTAAGGGGTCATCCATAAATTACGTGAGGTGTTTTTTCCAAAATCTGGACCCCCCTCCCCCTTGGTGAGATTTTTCTTGACCCCCCTCCCCCCCACGTGAGATTTACCTACAACTTTTAAAAATTATTTTTATCCTATTCCTTTGCATTTTGTGCTTCATAGCACCTAATTAAGTAATAATTAGGTTAAAAAAGTTGACGTGAGATTTTAATCGACCCCCCCTCCCCCCTTGGTGAGATTTTTCCAAACCCCTCCCCCCTTTTTGACCTCACGTAATTTATGGATGTCCCCTAACGTTTTGTGTAATAGTTGATGTCACTCAGGTTTACCATGTGTAAATAAATAAAAAAGACGAAATATTTTATATTTGAAGTTTTGTAAATAAGTGAAAAATGAAATTTTATTCATAAATAAATAAAATTGGTTGCTTTAACTAATATCTTATCTTTTTTTAGTTTATTCCTTTTGAATAATCAAATACTCATTTCTGAAAATGTACATACTCAAAATTGAAACGTCATGACTAATTTTTGAGTTCAAGCTCAAGATGTTTCATTTTTGAGTATGCACATTTTTAGAAATGAGTAGTATATTCATGTTTTCAAATTTGAGTACATTTGGATCGGAGCCAGTTTGAGTACTTTTTTTACTCAGTTTTGAGATTGTCGTTTTAAGAGTGTAAGCACATACTATTTATTATAGCTAAGACGCTACGTACGATATATCTTAATTATATAAAACCCAGTGTAAAACCAAACCAGTGTTTTTTGAACAAAAATCTAACAAAAAATTTACTTTTGATGGGTAAAATCAGATTTCAACATTCATTCATTTATTTAGCTAGACTAAGAGCTCTGGTAGAAAGGATGCAAGCTACTTATTTAGTATTCCCATGTCATTAAAAGCTAAGATAGAAACAGACAGGTCCGAGGTACACCACTTTCCCTATCTCTATTCTAAAAAAAAATTTAAGTGAACTGTTTCCAGAGAAAGGCTTTCTAATTACTGATCTGAATAACACATTTTTGGTATAAATTGTTCGGATTCTTTTGAGAATGTGCAATATGTCATTAGAATTTCTAAAAAAAATTCTCAATTTTAAAATATTTGCATTTTTTAAATTACAGATAAGGTCCAAAGAGAGAACTGCAAACTACATAGAATTCTTCCAATCACAATGACCAATTGACGCGGTATTTTATGATGAAACAAATTTTTTCATGTTTTAAAAATGCAATTTAGAGTACTTTCCAAATTAAATATCATTCAAAGATTGGTAAAGGTATTCTAAAAATTTACAGATACGATATTTCATACTAAAATTTAACACATTTTGTTTGAAATTCATAATGTTTAGTCTGATAATATCGAAATAATTAGTAAACATAGAGTGTCGTGTAGGTTTTGTATCTTATTATTTTCAAAGGCCTTAAAGGTATTATTTAACAAGGGGTTGAAACAAAAATATAAGTGCTAAAACACTTGGTATACTAACCCTAACGAGTTACTCGGTACAATATTGAATTTAAATGATTCATTGATGGTGTACGTTTTTTCTGAGAATACTGATTAAGAAGAGTTATTTGTAAACTTGCTGGATATTTAAAGTAAAACATTTTGATTAAATTATTAATAAGTTAAGAACCAATAAATATTCAAACTTTTAAGAGAGTGTTATTTATGGAGATAATATGTGACGTATTTTTGGAAAGTTGTATTTTTTATTTTTATTTATTTTTATGTGTACACAACAGAAAAGAATCCAATAACTGTGTTGCATCGAAACAAAAAAACGTAAAATGCAAATTCTTCTACTAATTGTTTTTACGTATAATTTATAAATTGAGTAAGCTCAGTGAATCGAACATGGTTTTGTGAGGATTGCGAAGCGTTCTGAATGGTCCTGCGTGAGCAGTTTAGGGGGTTGGTGAGCAATAGCGAGCAGGGGACAGTAGCTCCATAGTTTTTGAAAAAAAAAATAAGGGTAGATTTTTTTTTAAGCTGTATTGCATCTTGATATTTATTTTGTTATGGTTCATGTATGCTGTGAAAATAAGGGACTCATAAATAGGTTTCAAAGAAATATTTTGGCCAGTGTTTAATTTTAAGTGATTTATTTGAAGAGAAGCTCCTAACTGAGAATGAAATCCTTTCTTCCACAGTGCCTAAACCAGTTGCATTTGAAATTCCAATTGAGGAGTCTGAAACAAACAACAAAGCTAAGAAACTTCCTCCTCAGATATTGCAAGTAAGTTCTTTGACATAAAAGAAATTTCGTGAATAATTTCTCATTTTAGATGCAGCGTTCATAAGCTGATAAACGAATATCTCATCAAGATGTTTGAATATTCAGTGTTCAAATAATTTTGTGGATACAGTTCAGACTTTTGTAAATTTCGTAAAATTATGAAAAACTGCCTTATTATGTTTGATATTAAGTTATTTTAATAAGTAATTTTAAAGAAAAACGCTACACGCTTATAAGATAGAAGATAAAGGATATAGAGATATATGGGGTAGATTTGATTGTTTGCTATAATAGAATCCCTCCAAAGTTTTTAAGTTTCGGGGGGAGGATAAATCCCTCAAATCCAACCCTTGACTACGCCACTGGAACTCCATCTCTGTAGTTTAGATCCATTGGTACCCGTTGGGGTACGTGAAGTAGTTACTTATATCGTCATGTGAATAGATGGATCAAAATGACTTCAAGTATCCGCCATTAAAAAATATCTAACTAAATCATAACCTGGAGAAATTCCTTACTTAGAGTTATATAGAAATTACTCTTAGAAACTTACTATAGAAATGTGACATTACTTCTCAATTAATGCTATGAAAAACCTACATTAATTCTTGGAAACATTTCTGTCAGAGAAAAAGTTCGAAAAAGTTTCCCCTCTCTACGAATTCGCTGACGTATCTCAAAGAACGAGCTATTACTGAAATTAACAATAAATCTCCGAGAAATATTTCCCCTCATCGTCCAAAGAGGGCGCTCGCTGCAGCAGAGAAGGAAGATGGAAGCCACATGCGAAGCGAACGCCAAGATTGATGTACGAGTACGTCTCTCAAACTTTTCCACTTGTGAGTAGTTTCGCTTTGGCGATAAATCAATCGCCATAATTTCCCGCAAAGTAATGGTTATCCGGAGTAATTCTACCTCTATTAATATACGGAATAAATCTATTTCTTAGCGCATTCCGTTTAAGCCGGGTTTCGATGGATTTCGAGGAAGCTATTAAATTTTATTAAGGGTCGAAAAGCCATCGTCTTTAGGGTGTAGTTTTGAGCTTTGGGGAAACGGGTTTTTGGGAGGTAGGGTAATAAGTCTGTAGATTTCGCTTTTTTTCTTTCTGGGAAACAATCTGATTGCATGCTTTGTTTTTTATCTTTTGGTCTTTTAAATAGAGAAAACTGAAATGCCATAGGAAGGGAAAATTTAAAAAAGGGTGTCATATGGCAAAGTAGTTTTTAACGTCCATTTTAGCAAATTTGACGCACATTTCTATTTTAAGGGATTTATGAATTTATTTTTCCTATACATTCATTTAAGTATGAGAGGAACATCTATCAGCTAAATAAAAAATAATTATCTCTTAGTCTTTTACTCTTCGAATTTAGATAAGAAAGATCATTTGCTTAGGCTCACAAAGAAATACTTGGCTTTATTATTTTATACCCGTTTACGATATTTGAGGTTAAGTTTGTTTTTCGTTATAATACCTATAGGAGCAGTAGCGTATCCAGGGAAGGGGCACGTGCCCCCCTCTCCTAGCAGAATGAAACAAATTCATTGAGAAAAAATTACACCTAAATAAAACGTAATTTTGAAGCTTTGAAATGGGTCAATGTATAGCTTTGTGGCTAAAAATTTATTTTAATACAACTATTCAGTCTTCTTTTTAAAGCATCACAGTTTTTACTGCGAAAGATGTTTTAAAAATCTAAGTGCCCCCCCCAGAACTCAAACCTGGGTCCGCCCTTCCTTGCCGATAGGTATTCCATCATTAAATAGAGATCAGCGCAACTGAAACTGCCCAGCAAAAAAAATCAGCACCTTACCTTCAAAAATTCCTCTATTTTGAAGGTATTATGAAGGTTTGTGCAGATTTGATAAAGGTAGACGAAGACCTGCAGGTTTTCTACATAGAAAAGATGACTTTTCAAAGGCGTATTGGAGGTATTTTGCTGCATAAAAATACCTTCAAATTTCCTTCATAAAATTAGCTGTTTTCATAACGTTTTCACAATGCAGATTTTGAACCTCATTTTATCTTTATAAAAACTTGTATTTTAGTGAAATTAAAATAAACTATATGACGCAGATTTTGAGCTTTATTCTATCTTTACAAAAACTGCAGCTCCCCAGAAATTCTAAAATAATTTTACATTTTAAAACACTGCATAGCAGGATTGCTTTTCCATCATGAATTTATTATGGGTTGATAATTAACATTCACACACATACATGGTGTTTCAAAAGTCCGTTTCACTACTTTTATTTCACAACGTCTCCTAGGGTCTTGGAAGTAAGGTCTACTCCTAGGTAAGTTACCATGAAGAATCCATTGAGATGACTTACAGCACCCCTAGCGGCGAAATGGTTAACTTTTTTACTACACTAAGTTCAAGTTTCGGGGGCAGGGCCCACTCAACCCCCCTTTTATACGCCCCGGCAGAGTTCCGACACATCACCTATAGAAAAGACTAAAATTACTCAAATTTCTGTTTGCCTATGGGTTTCTGATTTCTCCAGCATCTAGATATTATTAGAAAAGTCATTTTTTAAAATTATATTTGCAGTTTCAGTTAGTTGCTAATTATTTTATGATTAAAACTGGTATATCTGAATTATCTCCAATTTTTGACAAAAATTACTTCATGGCAAAATTTCAGTTTTAGCCGAGTCTGCTCTAATTGGTTGGTTGAAAATTTTCTCATTGGAAAATGTGTTTTTTTAATAATATTATAGCCGAGGTTTGAACCCAGGAACTACCGTATGCTAAGCAAGCATCCTACCACTGCTCCAGTGGTGAATTCAGTAACCATCTGTATTATACCACGGCTAAACTTGATCGCGACCGTAGGTTATACGGCTTATCCACTTTCCAAAAGATCAAAAGAGCCGACGCACGGCCGACGGCGCCGGAAGTTTCCAGTTTTTACCGCTTGAGGGGGTACCGCGCGTAATGGCTCGTTAGGGTTGGTTGGTTGGTTTGCTTCGGCTCTTCAAAATACGCAGTACACAGAAAAATCCTAACACAGGTTCCAAAACGATATTTTCAAATTCTGGAAGGATTGGAGGGCGTATTATTTTTTTTATAATATATAATTATATTATATATATTTTTTGTCGTATAATTTTGGTTTTTACGTTCTAAGAACACTTTTAGTCATTTACCTAAGTCATAAAAATACAAATTTATGATTTTTCATGATTGTGATTCATTATCGTGATCATGAAATTTATGATTTTTTTTATTCTTCACCATACTACCAACCCTGTGAACTAGCCACGAAAAATAATCAACCCGGTTGATGACCAAGTTGCTCGTCTGTGACTCCTTTTAAGCATATTTATCTTTGAATCGTATGAAATCAACCAACCAATAATTATTTTCCAGTGGAATGCCATGAATGACAGATAGATGGCGCTAACATCGTACATCCCAGTTTCTTGAATCTACCTTTTCGCGTAATTGCGCAAGCCGTATATAAACACAGTTAATCCAGTCTAGCCGTGATTATACAAACGCTTGAAAATGGGGTTATATTTCTTTTCCGCTGTTGGCAACGATCAGTTTGTTTTGTTTACAAAACGCGTGGTTTGTTTTTTTGTTCTATCTGAATTTAACGCTGCCGTCGCTCGCCGAAATTGCTGTTGCTAAGTGTTATAAGCTATAAAATGTTTCCATTTTAATGATTTTAGTTGAAAAAGTTGTAAAAATTTGTCAGGATAAAACATTTTTAGGCGTTGAAATAGCACGGTAATTTCGATGCAATGGCGATCGAAGTATGTCGGCAACACGCATTTGTTGTTTTGATTTCACCAATGGAATCTGCCGTTTCAAAATGTTAAGAAATAAGGTATATTTTAAAAATTTAATGTTTTTAGACATATTTAGGATGAAAAACTGACTTCGATCGCCAAATTAGCAGGCAAGCTTAAGTGAGGTGCGAATCTAAAATTACTGTTTATGTTTAGTTGCCTGTGAACATCAAGGGAAATAAAAACGTTTATTTCTTTTTATTTAATAATGCTACGATAGTTAAAAAGGGTATGATTTTATGTTCTTACATATTATCCCATCAACTGTGCCTGTTGCGTAGCCAGAAAAAAATTTTTGGAAGGGATATTGGTATGTTCGAGGGTAATTTTAGTAGTTGTCTATGCTCTAAAAAAACTTTGGGAAAAGAGAACTGAATTTGACGGTCACTGAACTGTTGACGGTATAATATGTAAGTGCCAATTGTACTACTATGAAAAATTTATCGTAACTTTATAAGCCGAATTAAAATTTCATCACCTTTGCAAGCACGAATCACTAACTTTGTAGCTTAAAATTGCCTATACTTCCAATAACACAGGACACTGCACTTAATTGTACGGATAATAGAGTACACCCACGATTATTTTGCAGAAACAATCGAGAGTTATTTAACCATTTTGCTGTAAGTGGTATTTTTAAAGCGACTCGAGTCTTTTGAGTCAATTTTGCAGTAGCTGCAAAATTTAAATTATTCTACTAGACAAAGTTTTCTGTGATTCAGTTGGGTAAAAAATTTTTTGCACAGAATAGTCAAACACAATTTTGGTGCTGTACAAATGTTGTGACTATTATTAATTAATGCTTGCATTAGGAGAGTAGAAATCGTACATATAAGTGACAAAGCACAAGTTGGAAACATGAGGGAGTGAGGATAAAGTAACACGGTATACTTTTAAGGGTGTTGAAGTGTAATAGTTAATCTAGTCATAACAAATTATGAAACTTTCATGGACATGGTGTTTTGGGTGTTTCACTTGCTCATTCTTCACATAAAGGGGTACAAATTTTCATGCTATTAGCAACGTGTGAAACATTTTGATTTTTAGAAATTAATCTCTTACCATATTATTTGTTTGGTGCTACTATATGCTCTTGGGCCTTGCGCTATGAATAAGTTAAGTTGAATTTTTAGGAAATGTTTGTACACTTATAATAAACGATGATTTGATGAATGGTGCCCTCAAATATGTTAGACTAACGAAGTTAGTGACTGCTTAGCGAGTGAAGCAATCCAATGCGAACTGCGAAGCAGTTTGCTCGGGGTTGATGGCAATAAGCGATAGCAAGCAGGGTGCAGCAGCCCCCTAGTTATGATCAATTTAGTGAAATTTTTTCTACGAGCAGAAAAGAAAATTAGGAAAGAAGTTCAACTCAACTGCACTCGCACAAGTCTAGAGGCACATTCCAATAAAATAAATTCTTGTATTGAGGTCAATCCATTTAATTCAATTGTAGAATTAAACCCAAGAATTTATTTTATTGGTATGGGGTCTAGACTCGTGCCACTTTTTTGATGGCATCTAAACTTATTTGATAGCATTATGGATCTCAAGAAAAAAAATTGCATGCATGCTGTTAAGTTAGGATTAGAAACTAAATATGCTTTTCAGCAATGTTAAGTCTATGGTAATGATTTCCAATGTTAGTCTATGGGTGTAAGAATACTTGTTTGGGCCTTCTAATCACTTCCTTTTTTTAAATAATTTTTTCTCTAAACTGTTCTGATATTTGTTCTTCATTTTTTGGTAGATTATAATGAAGAATAACATGCTATGTTAGGATTTAATTTTTGTTTGGGTTTTGCTTGTGGAATTTATTCCTCATAGGTTTACTAGTGAAAATTTGCTTTCCCTTTGCCTAAAATTAAGGTTTGTTTTTGGCATTTTCTTTATTTGATTAGATCTAACTATAAATTGTTTAATTTTCTTTTGCATATAGTTTCTTCAAATCATCTGGATTGATTTAATTACCAGTAGGTTTTTTAACTGCATAATGATAATGATTAAATGTATAAAAAGGTTTTGTAACAGTAGAAGTGTGTATAAAATATCATGTATGTTACTGACATTTCTTTCTATAAATCAATATGAAACTGTTTAATTCAATTTAATATTTAAAAATTGACAAATATGCTTATTTTTTCTGTACAATTAATACACGAGTTTCAGATAATATACATCCCTTTACAAAAACAACATAAAAACTTGAAAAAAAAAACATGCAGGTTTCCTGTCTGAAATTCGGACAACCTATACTGCAGTAAAACTGTATTAAAAAACAGCATAAAAACTTCAAAAAACCCGTGCAGGTTTTATGCCTGAAATTCGGACACCTGAACTGCAAGAAAACTGCATAATTTTATTCCGCAAAAAAACTGCACTGAAATCCTTCAGGTTTCCTGCAGTTAGGTTGTCCGAATTTCAGGCATAAAACCTGCATGTTTTTTTAAAGGTTTTATGCTGATTTTTTTTGCTGGGTGAATTGAAGCAATGAAACCACACCCTTTCAGTGTCAGCATTGCTTTAAAATTGCTTTATTTTTCTTGTTTTAGAGACCTATTTTTTTATCTGCGTTACACAATCATTGTAATATTTTAGTCGTTTCGTTCACCCTCGAAGTGTAACTCTCTTGAATGATTAAATTAAAATTTTTTAATCTTCACTACTTAGGTTATTTTTTCTATATCCTCTCAAAATATGTTCTCATACATCAATTTGCATTAATAAAACCACAAAATTCCCTCAAAACTCAGGCGACCCTGTTTTTTCTTATAAAGTAACAAATGTAACATTCTTCAACATACGAAATTACTAAATATTGCAACTAGATTTAAAATGGCTGAATAAAACGACTGTTTTATAAAATTAACTGCACAACGAACAAATAAAAAATGTCCCACGTAGGATTTCAATACATCACTCATCATCAGCTCTGAAGGAGATAATATTTTAATAATAATTGCAACTAGATTTAAAATGGCTGAATAAAACGACTGTTTTATAAAATTAACTGCACAACGAACAAATAAAAAATGTCCCACGTAGGATTTCAATACATCACTCATCATCAGCTCTGAAGGAGATAATATTTTAATAGTTAGATTTTTAAGCCCAATAAACGTCTTAGCATATTATCTTTTTCGTTTGGAGAAATCATCGAATTCACTTATCATTTTTCATCTCTTTTATGCATTATTTCTCCAATTTTACTTTTTGCGTTCTCAAATAAAATTCGCGTCGCCCCGTTTACCTTCTAATTGATTCACATCGATGTTCAGGAAATAAAAATCCTAATTTTTCGTGTCTGATTTTCTTCTTTATGGGACAGGTAAAGATGTTTTTCTCTTAAATATTTAAAGAAGCTCGAAATAAGGACGAACGGAACTGAAACAAGACAAAAAAATCGCGGTTTTCTCAAGGGTAATCTTTATTAATTAGCTAGCAGTGATGCGGTGCATTTTATCCCGTAAAAGAATAGTTATTGGACTAATTTATACGTACTTTTGATTAGTTTTTAAATCTGTCAGGAAACGTCTTAGAGGGAAGTCGAGAGTATTTTGTGTGCTTTTCGATAAGAAGTCAATTAACTGCGTTTACGGTGAGGTGAATCGGAAGTTTTTGGAAGAATTTGAAAGAAGTTATTTTAACAAATATTGTTTTCTTAGTTTTTGTTTCATTTAAGTATGAGTGAAAAGTTTTTCAAGCTTACATTATTGTTTTTTTTAATGAGACACATTGAGGATTGCAGTATTCACTTCTACATTCTACGTATGTGGTGAAATATCGAAAAGCAAGATATTTATCAAATATGACAAGATTTTTCCTGTTTTATATAAAATAAACATACGATAGCTAATATCTATATTTAAAACTAAATGCATATTTAATTTTGGTGAACTGAAGAAGCCCTAAAAAGGATTTTAAAGATTTTCACTTTAAATCAGATAGGGTGAAATTGTATTTTTATCCTAAAATTTTAAACAAATGTGCAAATTTGTACATTTCATAGTACATTGGTTTTAAAATCGTTTATTAAATCATTTTTAAAATTCTGATAAATAGTCCAAGAAAGTTAGCTCAAAAAAGGGCTTCAAGTGGAACAAATTGTAAAAGAAAGTTTGATGAGTGATTCTTATAGGAAATTTTCCGTAGAAAACGATGGTGAAACGTATACCAAAATTAACCGTGTCCTTTAGCCAATATGGCGGATTTTCCAAAATGGCAGACAATCGTTTTTAACTTATTACTTCCTGAAAAATGTTAATAAATTATAATTTCTGCAGTAAATGATTAGAATTTAGTAGCAAAAACAATGGGGAACTGTTTTTTTCTCTTACGATTTGTCATTTATCCAATATGGCGGATTTTCCAAAATGGCGTCCTCTAATGTTTATAATAAAAAAATTATGATGATAAAATCGTAATTTTTTCAGGATATGGTAAGAAATAAGTCATAATAATATTCATATCAGTTTCCTCCCCTCAATGTATCAAATATGGCGGATTTTTCAAAATGGCGGACATTCGTGTTTTACTTATTTGCTAAAAATCGTTAATAAAATAAAACTTTTGCAGTAAATTATTAGAATTAAGTAGCAAAAATAATGTGGAACTGTTTTTGTTCTCTTACGATAAGTCATTTATCCAATATGGCGGATTTTCCAAAATGGCGTCCACCTAATGTTTAAAATACATAAATTATGATGATAAATTCGTAATTTTTACAGGATATGGTTAAAATTAAGTCATAATAATATTCATGTCAGTTTCCTGTCCTCAATGTATCAAATATGGCGGATTTTCCAAAATGACGGCCACTTATTTAGATCCTTTTTATTTTTAACGTTTTTACATATAAATAAATTTTATTTTGGCATAATATAAATAATTATATATTAAATTATTTATAAAATTGTATAGTAACCAAGATTTAGCGATATATTGAAATAATTTCCAAAAAGGCGGCCGCATATTTCAAACTAAGTGGTAAATAGTAATTTTAGAATTTCTACCTACCTTTAGCATTATTTACCCGTAAATTTTAGTAAATTATAAGTATTCTGCTTATATTTTACCTAATTACATTTAATATTTCTAATTATTAAGAAAATAACAATTAAAAATAAAAAGGATCTTAATAAGTGGCCGCCATTTTGGAAAATCCGCCATATTTGATACATTGAGGGGGAGGAAACTGATATTAATTTTATTATGACTTAATTCTTACCATATCCTGTAAAAATTACTAATTTAATATCATAATTTATGTATTTTAAACATTAGGTGGACGCCATTTTGGAAAATCCGACATATTGGATAAATGGCTTATCGTAAGAGAACAAAAACAGTTCCACATTATTTTTGCTACTGAATTCTAATAATTTACTGCAAAAGTTTTATTTTATTAACGATTTTTAGCAAATAAGCAAAACACGATTGTCCGCCATTTTGAAAAATCCTCCATATTTGATACATTGAGGGGAGGAAACTGATGTGAATATTATTATGACTTAATTCTTACCATATCCTGAAAAAATTACGATTTTATCATCATAATTTTTTTTATTATAAACATTAGTGGACGCCATTTTGGAAAATCCACCATATTGGATAAATGACAAATCGTAAGAGAAAAAAACAGTTCCCCATTGTTTTTGCTACTAAATTATAATCATTTACTGCAGAAATTATAATTTTATTAACATTTTTTAGAAAGTAATAAGTTAAAAACGATTGTCCGCCATTTTGGAAAATCCGCCATATTGGCTAAAGGACACGGTTAATTTTGGTATACGTTTCACCATCGTTTTCTACAAAAAATTTCCTATAAGAATCACCCATCAAACTTTCTTTTACAATTTGTTCCACTTCAACCCTTATCTTTCTTGGACTAAAAATTATTTTTACCAGGTTAGTTCCTTTTTATTCAAATATTTAAATACTATTTCGTTTTACATTCTAAGGAGTTTGTTTTTTCTTTGTTTCAGCTTTCTTACGCCAACATCTGAATTTTTTTATTAACATGGATTAAATTATTTGATGAAGAAAACTAAGAAACAAATTAGAAACAATGGCTAAATAAATCAACATAATTAAGCTTGAACCCGTTTACATAGACAGAACAGGGTTATATAGGGAGAAATTAAATGGGTGGTAAACAAAACTAGTATCAAATAGTATTTTTGAAATTCGGTTCTACCGAGGAATCGGATTTGGTGAGGTATTAGTGGTTTCATCCCATCGTTATACCAAGTTCGACTGTATACAGGGTGATTCTAAATTACGTGGACAAACTTCACAGGGGGGTAGAGGGGACCTAGACAAGCATATTTTGCATAGGAATGGGGGGGGCGCATCCTTAACGTTTAAGAGCTAGGACCTAATGTAGTGCGAGCTCGTTTCAAGAGGCCGTTTTTAGGAGGCCCGTGTGACTAAACAAAACATAATAAAATGAAAAACATTATTGCATAAGGTAAGGAAGTGTTCCTATTACTTACACCATGAATTCGATACAATTTGAACCACTTTCTAAACCGTGGAGTGAGTTTCAAAAGTGCAATATTAATCTTTTAGTCAAAGAATGGACATCACTTAATGGTATTTAGAAAAATGACGTTTGGGGAAGGAATTTTCAATGATCGTAACATTGATCATTGAAACTGTTTGACCATTGAAAATTCCTTCCCCGATCATCATTTTTCTAAATACCATTAAGGGAACTCCATTGTTTGACTGAGAGATTAATATTGCACGTTTTAATACTAACCCCACGGTTTAGCAAGTGGTCCAATTTCTATCACATTAAGGATTTAAGTTGTACGGATACTCCTGCACCTCATGCTGTTTTTTATTTTATTATGTTTTGTTTCGTCACACGGGCCTTCTAAAAACGGCCTCTTGAAACGCGCCCGCACTACATTAGGTCCTAGCTCTTAAACGGTAAGGATGCGCCCCCCCCCCCATTCCTATGCGAAATATGCTTGTCTAGGTCCCCTCTACCTCCATGCGAAGTTTGTCCACGTAATTTAGAATCACCCTGTATAATTTATTACTCTGAATCCAACATCATCAAATTATCCGGTGTCGCACAAAATACAGTCGACTCTAGTTTTCATGAACTGTGAGCTGGTACTGAACTTAGCACCATGATGATCATTTCAATTTCCACTTACGAACTAAATGAATAAAATAAATTTTTTTTCTTACACTTCTGCCAGGCGTAATTAACGTCAGACAGCATTGAAAAGCTTTTACTTACTTTTCGAAAATATCGTAAGAAATTCTGGGATCAATCCAATTGCAGCTATACAATTATTTAGTTGTATTTATAGTTGTATAATTGTATTGAATTCTGGTATTTAGTTATTTTGTATTGGTTTTTTTGCATAAATTTTGTATTAATAATTTTCTATTTATAGTGTGAAGGGAGAATACATTTGAAGGATTAATATGTAATTTTATTTTTTATTGATAGTCTTATAACTCAACCACTTTATTTTGTAAAAGGAGAAAGTTTGATAAAAATAAGGAGAAAATGTTTTTATATACTATTTTTTATAAATGTTTTGAATTTTTCCGACCTATTTGAGTAATTTCTATGAACGGGCAACGACAATGTAACACAAATTAGCTATTCTATATTTTTTACAGATTTTTTGAAATTACATTAATTTTTTTTTAAACTTTGAAATACATTTGATGAAAGCTCTGAGGTAAAGTAGTCCTCTTTAAAAAAAAGCATTGAAATGTAAATATTTACATGAGAAAACCAAGCACAGAGTTTTGCGAAAATCTTCTCCATCCTAAGGAAAAACCCCCTACCACAGTGTTTTAGCTTTTAAGTGCTTCGAGTTCCTCTAAGAATCAATTCCCCAGAGGCTTTAGCGGATGACTTTTATAGTCTTCCGGCTCACTGGTAGTTTGCGACTAATAAAAAGAAGGTGTAAGTTCTTCGGAAATTTGTTTGTTTAGTTTCTTACACCTATGTTATTTAAGCTCTGATGTGAGAAGATTTTTCAATTTGAATAAAGTACGAGCTGAAATACCACATTATTTACAAACCATGGCACTTAAGGGGTTTTCTTTATGCTCCTATATGAGAAGAAAAATTTTTTCTTTTTCAGTCACCTTTTACGAAATAGTTTCTTTTTTTATATATCTTTCTCTTTTATTGATTGAGATTACTTTGGATCTCTATAAATTTGAACCAGATAGAACTCAAAAACTTCTTAACTATTATTTTATTTATGTCTAAATTATTTTTATAAAAAAAGAACCTTGAATGTGTTGCGTATAATAAGTACATGAAAACGATTGGATCGTCATTGCATTCTCAATTAATCTTTGTGTGTGTTAAATTCTGTCATTATGATAGCTCTTTCGATGTCTACTATAGTTCGTGTAATTAAAATAGGCGGCTCGTCACCGTAGCAACGCAATAGAAATGCAATGGGAAATGACTAGTAGCGAGCCGCCTATTTTATTTACACAGATTATAGTGCATAATATTTAAAGGATCCTCCCATTACTTATTATTATAACTATCATTTCATTCAAATCTTCAACAGATTTTTTAAAGTGACTAATAGAGAAAATTCATAAAAATATGATTTAAAAAAGGAAATATTAAGGAATAAACTTAAAAGGTACTTCTACAAACTGTCATAAAACCCTTAATTCTTTCAGTTCTGACTTCCCCAAATTTTCTATAGTATTTAATGGAAATATCGGCCAGGCTAGTAATTATAGGGTCTATTTGCTGTTCACTTAAGTTAAAAAAATTAATATCCTATTCAAATTTCCATTACTTTTTTCCCTATTGTGGGCCTTGCGCCTTGAAAAAAAACAAACTTAATCATGAAAATGGAGTCTTCCGGGCTTATAGGCCGTAGTCTAGATGTAAGAAATCCAAACGTTTCGACCCCTTCTACGGGGGTCATCATCAGTGGATAAAAGACTGATGAGTGGATATAGACACATGGTGATGTGGATAAAGACACTCCACTGATGATGACCCCCGTAGAAGGGGTCGAAACGTTTGGATTTCTTACATCTAGACTACGGCCTATAAGCACGGAAGACTCCATTTTCATGTATAACTCCGGCCGTAGAAGCCTTCGTAGTGTTAACTTAATCATATTCAAATACAACAGTACAAGTGAGGCGTTTGCTATCTAAACCAGCTCATTAAATTTTTGGAAATTTTACAGGAGAGACAAAAAACTTCTCCCGTCCACAGTTCTTAAGCTAATTTTTTTAAATTTTTAATTTTAGGTATAACCGCCTAGAATTTTATTAGTTTTTCATTTTCATTCCAGGTGCATTACCTTGGGCGTAATTACACTAATTAGGTTGGAATGAGCTGATTTTGATGCAAAAACACGATTTTTCATGCTTTTTTTTCAGTTTTTTTTGTTCAATTAAGTTGTGTGAAATCGGTTTTTTCCAGTTTACCAGTTAGTATTTGTGTCTTTACGTGTTTAAATAAATGACATCCACTTAACTTTTTCAAATTATCTGAAATTTCACAGTTGAGATCACAGTTTTTACCTTTTCATTTAATTTTGGGTTGGAATGAGCTGGATATGAGCTATATCCCTTCGTCAGGTTATGACGAACTTTACCCTCTCTAGGACCCTCTAAACTTTCAAAATATGCAAAAAAGTAGATTTCAGAAAAATATGGAATGAGATGGTTTTGATAGCAAACGCCTCAAGTATAATATTTTTTGAACTTTAAGGCTTTCCTCAATCTAAGGCGGCTGCACCTTATAATCTATAGTTTTACTCTGAGTTTACACAATTACTATTAGTTTACATCTAGCAGAAGCATTGACCAACAAGCATCAAATAATTAAACAGCTATCGGAAGTTATACCAACTATAAATACGAAGAAGCTCCCACTATTCCAATCGAGTGAGCCGACAAGCGGGCCTAATGAGCATAAGCCGAGTGATCTTTTAATTCCTTAATTCACTCATCGATCCGGCTTTGTCCGGATACCGGATCAATGAGAGGATATCCCTCGGGGGGGCATCGAATCTCGTCGCCGCGTGTTTATTAGATTCGAATCAGGCGAATTAAATGGGGGCTCTGCTCCAGAATAGATCGGTTCATTAAGGTGAGCTATGGCCGAGTGTCGTTGCTGGCCTGTCGCTTGATGGCGGACGTCTTTTGTTGTGTTGTCTTTTTGGGGGTGAATATTTATAAGGATGCTAAAGGAGGTTGATGTGTTTAGTTCTTGGAGGATTCGTGGTGAAATGGGGAACGCGATTCTTTCTTTAAATAACGGAAATTTTCCGGCAGCACTGTTGCCGTAATTTCCGTCAGGAAATGTCTTGTTTTTTTATTTCCTCAAATGAGAGAAACTTTACGTTATTTTATAAAGTTCGAGAGTTCATTAAAAATAGTTACAAGAGGCGGCATTTATAACAATCAATATAATGAGGTATTCTCACGTTTTATGATTGAATTTTATTAAAATAGTAGATAAAAAACCATGAAAAATGACGTTTACATCAAGTATTTTCGTAGCCTGGTTTCTGAGTTATAAATTTTTGAAATTTCGTTTTTTGTTTGGGCTCGAAAACACTTTCGAATCACAAATAATGCGCTGTGAAGTCACATCCAATAGAAGTTCGTTTTCTGATCGCGTGAAAACAGTAACACCACGGGTTTTCTTGCGCTGTGATGTCACATCCAATAGAAGCCCGTTTTCTGATAACGTGACTTTTCTGACGTTTTGGCAAAAATAAAATTGAATTTTAAATTATTTAAAACACATTTTTGAACTTAAAAATCAGAAAATTGGGAGCTTTAAACCATATACTGTATCAAAAAGTATAAAATCAAGCAAACCCCACACTCATGCAAATACGTCATTATAACGAAATTCCTAAATCCCGAATGACATTTTGACGTCACCAGGAAACATATTACACACCCTAGATCAGTGTTTCCCAACCTTTTTCGGTCTATGCCCCACCAAAGCCTTTCTAAATTTTCCATACCCCCCGGTCTCAATGGCATATATGGAAATATATTTCTAGAGGGAGCCAAACTTATTTCTTAGCCCCTCCCTCCTATGTATATTTAATAAGTCTAATGAAGCTCTTCAGAACATTTTTAAGTAGAATTTGCATGCTAAAGAACTAAATCAAGTTATGAGTAAATAAGTTCTAAGTACCAAGGGGGGTCTGGGGGTCTTCCCCCAGAAAAGGTTGGAAATTAGACTTAAAACAGGGTTTCAACTTGGTTTTGATACATACTGGTCCAGATTTCAGACATACACATTCTCAGATAGGATAATAGGATCAGATTTTGAAAAACTTCTTTTTAAAAAGTTGTTTTTTAATTTTCCCCCTAGATTGGCCCCACCTGGGGGGCAATTTGGTTGAAAATATTAAAATTGCCCCCCTAAAAAATGATATTGCCCCCCGGTGGGGCGTGCGCCCCACGTTGGGAAACACTGCCCTAGATAATGAGGTATTTGCATGAGTGAGGGATTTGCTTGATTTTATACTTTTTCGATACATTATAGTCTAAAACTCCCAAATTTCTGATTTTTAAGTTCAAAAATGTGTTTTAAATAATTTAAAATTCAATTTTATTTTTGCCAAAACGTCAGAAAAGTCACGTTATCAGAAAACGGGCTTCTATTGGATGTGACATCACAGCGCATGATTTGAGATTCGAAAGTGTTTTCGCGCCCAAACAAAAAACGAAATTTTAAAAATTTATATCTCAGAAACTAGGATACGGAAATACTTGATGTAAACGTCATTCTTCATGGTTTTTTATCTACTATTTTAATAAAATTCAATCTCAAAACGTGAGAATACCTCATTGAAGATTGACCTTTGTTTTAAGATAATGAAAACGAAAAAATACTTTGACTCGTACGTATTTGTTTTTAAAATTTATTCTTTTAGTGGTGATTTTATTAAAATAATAATTCTTTACGTGGAAAAATTCACGGAATGGTACGTTTTCTTGCCATACGGAAAATTTTCGTCTAAGATAAAACAATAGAAAATTTAGTGTAAAACGCCGATATTTTACAGTGTGGTGAAATAGGGGGAGTTGTAGATCGAGATCTGGCTGTGTGAGAGTTCTCTAACTGAAAGTATTTTTAATAGGATTTCTGAGGATCTAAAGTTATGCCGGTTAGTCGGAGAAACTTGACAGCCTTGTTAATGGAGTTATCTTTTAAAACTTTTTGTGTAATTTTAAAAGGTTGAACTGTTTGAAGTATCCTTTCAAAAATTATCATTCTTTCAAGTGAAATTCATTTATCTCAAAACAATTTTAGAGCTGGAAGAGATATTTTTAAGAGCTGGAAGTATTTTTTTTTGAATCTCTATAATCCCCCATAAAAATTTAGATCTTTTAAATTATACCTATGATTAGAGACCGGTTATCGAAGATTCATAGATTAAGATGTAAAAAATAATCAATTATATTAAAGAAGGCAGATAATTTACTATTTATTTTAAAGTAAAGTACTCATGTCTTAGGTATACTGAGGCTATATATACATAGATTCGCAATAATATTTTTGCTAAACTAAATCTTAAGATTAAATCTTCAAATTAGGATACTCTTTAAAACCTAAGGATACATGCAATTTCTCCAAATAGATTAAAGAAACTAAGGGCCCTTAAGTGAATTGATCTCCAATAATGTTCATAGAGGAGTAAAATGGAAGCAAATACACTCAAACCTGGTTTACTTAAACTGTGTAAACACACACATTCTCTCGAAAGTTATTAAGATCGTAAACTGGACAAAAACTAATGTGTGTACTTAACTCGCTATTATAACTCTTCAATTGCTTGCTGAAACAAATCTCTAGAATCTTGATAGAATTCCAGAAGTTAATGTATTTTTCTTAAAAAATAGAATAGATAATGCTGGAATCCTAAAATGCTGATTCAAGGAAATGAAACATTAGGTACTCCTTATTAATGCGTTATGGTTATTACTCGTTAAAAAAAAGTCGAAAAAGAAGAAGATCAGAGTAGACTTAATGTCCTCCAAAAGTATTTTAGATTACTTGCAAAGAAGATAAAAAAGAAATAGGGGAGCGTTAATTGTAGAGAGTAATGCGTTTTTCTATCATTTGTTCTAAGAAAAGATATGGAAGTCATTAAGATATTCTTTTAAAAGATGATTTTTGTAGAGTTCAACGCAGTTTATATAAAAAAAAGCCTTTTAAGAGTTTTAACAATGCAATTTAAGAACAAGCATACTTCAATTAACAATTTAAAATCTTGCAAAACTATGTAATATTTTGATGTAAACTTTAAAATGTTTGAAGAAAAATTTTTCTGGGAATTATTTTTTAATTTACATCATGTAAGATGTCAATGTTTTTCTTCATACTGAATAAAATCACTTTTTCAATAATTGCTTTTGATGGGTTTTTAAACAACATATTTAGGTAGTTTTCTAGAGCTATTTCCTGGAACAGCTGTTTGCGCACTCAAAAACCAAACTTTTACAGGATCTCAAGCGTTTAATATTGATTGTATTTACATGAAACTTTGGACTTAAGGGTTTTCAACTATGATATTTCAGATTATCAAATCAAAAGAAAGGATTTTGTAATACAAAACATGGTTTGGGCAGAGTTTTCACATTTTTTTGTGGTTTTCAAACTTTTTTCATAATAAAACAAATTTTAAAGTGAAGACTTTTGAGATAATTATAACCATCATATTTAACCACAAAATTTGAGATAATAATTAAATTTTTACTCATAGTAGTTCTTCTACAAATAGAATTTTTCAATAATTTTTTTGGGGTGTCGCTCCATTTTTAACTCCCTGGGATTTGGCCTGGGACCCCCAAATCCTATGTGATTCTGACTCGTCTAGGTGTCTACTATCCCCCTTAAAAGTTATGAAACACCCTGTATATGTTACGGGCAATGTGATAAATCGGATATTATTAATAAAATGCCCGAAGTGGAGGAGGGTAATGTGATAAATTCAATGGCATTTATCAATGAAATTTATCACTTCGCCCACCTCCACTCTGGGCATTATTAATAATGCCCAGAGTGGAGGCGGCACTTAATCACTTAGCCCGTAACGTATACATAGTAAACTATGATAAGAAGTTCTAGGACCTTTGCGGATAATAATATGCCACATTTTGGACTACGTGCTTGTAGAAACATAAAATAACAAGTCATTTTATAGCTGACATATTCATCACACTTATTTACATTTTTACAGCTGACATATTCCTAGCTTTCTGATTTTTCGGCGGAAAGTTTCAGTATTTTACAGTAACGTTCCTGATAATTCACTGATAGCTTACTGGAATTTCTTCGGAACGTTTTAGTTTTTTACAATAACGTTCCTGGTATTTTCCAGGGACATTATTTTTAAAAAATTGGCCACTCAGCTGTCCAGTTTTTTTTTATGTAACGTTCCAGATTTTTTTTACTATTAGGATATATTTCAATATCAAGTTTATGCTAACTTATCTTTTTTTTTGTTCTGGGAAGAGTCAAAACTAGTTTAATTTTGAAAGTTGATCTTTGATTAAATTTTGTTGTAAATTCGAAATACTTTCTTTCCAGAGGTTGGAGGAGCAAAATCAGAATAATCTGACAGTAGAAGAACTGAAAGAAAAGCAACAGAAAGCAGAGGAAAGAAGACTGACGGTAACACAATTTCTCCATTTTTTCAAAGAACTTTCATTTTTAAAATATCTTTATAAACAAATTAAAGTTACTTTATTTTATGCCGACGTATTGGCGTAATGGTTAGAGCATCTGACTGCGATGCCATACGTCTGGGGTTCGAATCCCCGTTTGGCATGGATGTTAATTTCTGTCCTTGTGTGATGAATGAATGTGCCCCCCCCTGTAAAAAGGGGTTGTGCGAGCGAATGCGTGTGTGGCGTGTGTGTATGGCGTGGGCAATAGTACTTCACCTCCGTGGCTTCGGCTCACAGATGCCCACTGGGTAACGCGAAGAAAGTATTAGGTCAACCCGAAAGTTTTGTCGCTCTTGGGCGCATCTGTATATAATGTATTTTTTGGTACTTTTCCATTACGGTAAACTAGTAAAGTACTTCAACTTCTATTTAAAGCCAATTTGGCGAATTTTGGCTCTTTTTTTGTTGGCTCACTTTTCCAGCTTTCCTAGTTTCTACGATAAATAAGATTTTGTTTACTTCAAGTTGCCATTAATCGAAAACTTTCAAAATTTAAATTCAAAGGAATTCAACTTTAATTTTAAGTCATTAAGATTGTACGGAAGATCTTATTTATTTCATAAATTTAAACTCATGTTAAATTCTTTTTCCAGCGATCTAGATCCCTGCAAATGATCATCCAGCTCTTTCCTAATAGAGGGTTAGGAGTAGAAATCCAGCAATTTAATATGGATGATTGTGATCAAACTCTCCGGATGCCTCAGAAAAAATTAAATCTAAGTTAAATTTTCTACACTTGTTAAAAATACTTAAAACTTTAATTGTTTTAGGGAAGTAGCCAGTTAATTTTAATTTAAAAATCTTAACTTTTGGAAAAAGGCAAAATTTTGAGCAGAAAAGAAATGAAGTAACATGTTAACATAGATTTAAGGAAAGCCCAGTTGTCAATCAGTCACCAAAATCAAGCCAAGATGCCAAGTTGACGGTAGATAAAGTTACAGTTTATATTGGTATCACATAATGGAAAAGTGTCAAAAATATCTTATATACAGATGTTCCCAAGAGCGACAAAACTTTCGGGATGACCTAATACTAATTACGGCATGTCTGTTGGTCAATGAACTCTGTTATCCGTAACTGTTCTATTACCTGCCATTGGAAAAAAAACTTTATTTATTGATAGTAAGGAATAACCTTTGCTTTTCTCGCGTGTGAAATAGACGTGTAAACTTTTATATAAGTTTTAATCAAAGTTCTTTGTGAGGGTTGCCAATTTTACTATCTTGAAATATTACCATTTTATATGTATTCTAGATCTTTTTTTCCTAATCTTTGGTTGGTAAGGAATTGGTCTTAAACTCTTCACTTAAGGAAGTTTATTTATTAAAACATTCCTTTTAAACGCATATTTGACGAATTTCTACGTATACTATACAAACACTGTAAAAACATCTCTCAACTAATGGAAATTAACCGGCAATTGTCGGTTAATTTCTGTAGTTTGAGGAAATATACAGAGTGTCTCAAAAAAGACTGACACATTTTAAAAATCAATAACTAATAAATCGGAAACTAAGAAATATAAAAATACGCAGTTTGTTGCATCCTACGCCCTAGACTTCCAACAGTAGGATGTTGTGAATCACGTGTTTTTATCTCTTTTAGTTTTTGAGTTATTAGTAATTGATTTTTACCATGTGTCAGTCTTTTTTGGGACGCCCTGTATGTTTTTCATTTTCTGTCAAACGCGAAAAACTTTCCGTTATTTGAAAGCTTGAGAGTTCTTTTTGACCAGTTACACAGGCGACTTTTTTTTATAACAATCAATCAATTTAATTGTAACAAATTTTATAATTCCTAAAAACAGTGTGACGTCACCGGAAATTACCCACCTACAGCTAAAAGAAAATGTGCTTTCTTTTAACCGAATGATCACGAAAATTTGTGTCTTGTTCATACTTGTTTTTGAAATTTATTCTTTCAGTGGTTATTTAATTAAATCTTAATTATCTCTTTGTGGAAGAATTTGTGAAAAAAAAGATGAATTCGTTTTACAGTGTACTCTTATGGGGGATTTACACCACCGCTGCAGGAGCTGCAAGTCATGCAAAAAGCGGAATATTTTAGTACCTGCTACTCACAAAAGATGGCGCTCGTCAATTGGTTTATTGGAATAACAAATTCCCGTTTCTTGCCGCAAACCGAAAATGTCGCTTTTACAGTAGTGCTGTAAATCCCCCATTATGCTACATTCACAATTGAAAAGTTAATCTAGTTTAAGTGCTACTCTAGCTTACATATTGTAACAATGCTATATTTAAGCTAGAATATTACTCTAAAAGCTTAAATACTCATGATTTAAGCTACTCCAAAGGCTAGCTTTGCTTTGACCATGTATGTTTATAGACAGTTCCGATGAAAACCTGCTTCTGGGAACGATTATGATTCGATTCGTAATTACAATATTTGTATCTTATTTTCGAATACTTATTTCGAACAGATACTTGAGGAGAAAAGCCGCATCGCCCGTCAGGCTCAGAAAATGTTCAACAAGAAGGACGGAAGCTCATTAAACGACGATTCAGAAGAAAAAGAGAACAAAGCCAGCTGAACCGTGCCAGCTGCCTTGTAAGATCGTAATTTCGTCTCTTGCAGTAAGTTCGCAGCTAGTAAATTTATATATTTAGCACGAGGGTACCTCGAGTAACCTTAAATAACTTGTGGTTTCAATGAGGAAGTTGCATGATTTTTTTTTAAATTTTTTTAATCGATTCTTCATGCAAAAATAAGCAAATTACCCAAAATAACAAAAATACCCAAAATTTGAGGCCGATCGAGAAATTTTTTAATTCCAAAAAAATTAACAAAAATCCCCTTTGGGATGTGACGTCATCGTACGGTGACCATCGTTGGAAAGCAGCGGAGTTGATGAGTATGATTTTTGACGTCATCGTACTGTGTTTTCACTTAGCTTTTTCAATCGTAACGTGTTATTTTTACTTTTAAATTAAAATATTTAATCACCTGTATTTTTTTTGAAAAATTGACTAGATATTTCATTTCGGACCATACGAAACCCTCGGAACACTTGAATGTTTATGAAAATCAGACACATGCAACTTCCTTATTGAGGTATTCGAGTGAATATAGAAGTTTGAGGAACACTTCATTTATTTCAGATAAAATTCGATTCTTTTCTGAGTTACACAGTGAACTCTTCGCTTTCTCTACTATTTCAATTTTTTGTCTTAATTTTTCTTCTCCCATTCTTTTTTCTTCTTTCCCATTAATATTTCATTTTTGTTTTCCTTTCATACTCTCTTTTTTCAGTCATTCGCAATTTTTCTTCCCTCTTTCTTTTCCATTTCTCTCACTCTTTTCATTCTTCATTCTCTTTCCTTCAAATTTTTTCAAAAATTTTCATGTTCATTTCCTATCTATCTTCCCCTATTTCTCTTTCACATATTTCTCTCATTTGTTTCTCTTTCTTTCACTCCTCTTTCTTCAACAATCGATTTCTTTTTTCCCTTCTGTTGTAAAGAAATAAAATTCAACAACCTAAGTCACTTCAATACATCAATCGATTCCACAATTCTAAACTGCTCGAGGTACACTTTTCTTAAAAATAAAAGGTTTTCGAGTTGTTTAAAAAAGGAGAATGAATGACCATTTTATTACCTGAAAACTCTTAGTGAAACAAGGACCAAAAAACCAGTTTTATATTGTCTAGTACCATATTCATTAAAACATTTTCAAGAATTTCGTCATAACAGACTTCTTAAAAAAGAAATAGTGATATATCATAATTATTACGATACATTAAGATGTGTCAGATACTTTGTTGAAAATGAATTATTTTAACGACTTTCATAATTTGTATTTGATTATACCGTGCATAAAAATAAAAATGGGAGAAAATATTGAGATCAAAGTTTATAATGAGTTTATATAGAGAAAACGTCTTTATAATGTACTTTAAAACCATTTATTATTCTTCCAGACTTCATAGATGTGTTTTCAAACTTAAGTAATCAAATTATAATTAAAATATTTGTCTGTTAAACTACAAATACATTACAAGGTTTAAAACTTATTACTCCCGTGAAAGAATTTAAAACTTAAGATAAGTAAATACAAATTTTAATCATTCTCTTTCAGTGTAAAACAAATTAAGTTTTAAAAATTAGGTATAAATGTAAGTAATATGTACAAGTAGTTGTGTTAAGAGTTATTTGGTTTTCCCAGTAAATATGTTTTTATGAAATTAACGTTACAGTAAGTTTGAAGTAGTAAACTAATAAAAATGTTGGTATTAAAAATATATTTTTTATTACCTTTACAGGATTTTATTAGAAGAGAAAATTGGAATGATGCAAGAATTTATTGTACGTGTGATATAAACTTTTCCTGTGCCTTTAAATTCTACTTTAGGCTCAGTCTTGTAAATCATATTACGTCATGTCTTAAAATGTGAAGTCTGTATAATATTTCATTTATTCTTAAAACTATTTGTTGACTTTCATGGTATTTTTGATATTTTTGAATTATGGCTATTAGTTACTTTGATACACTTGTTGGGGTTCGTTGTTCAAGTAAACCAAGCCTTGATAATTAAAAGTAACATTTAATACGTAAGCTGACAAAAATTTACACCACCCGTCGCACACGCGACCTCTCGCTCCAAACTCCCATGAAAAACAACAAAAAAAACATCGAAAAGGTCTCTTTTTCTTTTCCGGCAACCCGCTGGGTTGCCAACGGGGAGGGTCTTCCCTATGAACTTCACATCTCCCCTCCGGTCTCTTACCTGCCGGACCATGTCCTGCAGGGGAGACCAACCAAAAAAAACAATCACAAGACAAAAAAAATAATTCCAGACGTACAGAAGCCTTTTTAACAATACCGGGTACTATAATCAAGATACAAAAATGCAATATCAAAATCTTAAACCTCAAAAATAAAGAACACTAATCAAATACAAACTTCAAAGATCCAAATAAAAAGAAAATACTCTCGTGAAGAAAACATTAAAAAGAAATTAATAATATTCACGCGACTAAAAAAAAATCCACAACAAACCAAAAGAAAAAAAACCACTGAACTCACGAGAAAATCAAAAGGTTTAACCAAAAACAAAACATTACATTTTCAATTTTGGAAACAAGAACTATTCTTATTCAGACAGTCATTTATCCTCAAATGTCTTCAAAAATTAAGTAACCCCTCAATTTCATTTTACATAATTATCATTAGTGATATACCACTTCATAAAATTACTTAACTTATGAAATCAGATAATTACAGTCTTCCCAGTAATTACTTCAAAAAAAAAAAGTTAGCACAAATTAATTCCAAATAATAAAAAAAAATGTCACTCATCTGAAAAAGGTCCATCATCGTGTTCCAAGTCGTCGTTGTTGTCATCATCAAAGTCGTCGGATAGAGTTCCACCTCCACCTTTAAAACACCACAGTTCAGTTTGAAAGTCCAACATAGGGTTCTCCTTGGTGTCAGCCTTCATTTCAGGCTCGTAGTCTTCTTTCTCAGGGGCCTGGCCTTCTTCGACTTCGGAGCCACAGTCTTCAGTGTACTTGGTCGGTTTCTTCTGACGGCCAACACGTCTCATAGAAGTTGCAGGGGCTTTCTTCTCCGCTTCTCGACCCTTCTTTTTAGGAGCTTCATCCATCTCCTCTTCCGAGCCAGGATCCTCGGCATACTTGAAAGCAGCAGCTTTGCCTCGTCGCTTGGCAGGGGTATCTTCAGCTTTAGACTTCGCAGGTCGCCTTCGACGCTTCTTAGCAGGCTTCCCTACTTCGGAACTGACATCATTCTCTTGAGCATCTCCAGAGTCCTCAGTTTCTTCCGTAGATTCTTCATCCACGTCCTCTCCTTCCGAACCTTGATTTCCACATACAGCTTCTCCAGCATAAGTTTCCTTCTCTCTGTAAACTTCGTTTCCCGTCTCTCCCTCCAGAGACTCTTCTGCAACGTCAATTCCATTCTCGACAGGAACTTCGTTTTCTCTTTCTTCATCCAAGTGCTCATCTTCGACTACCTTCTCTTCCGAAGTTCTATTTTCTTCTTCTACCTCCACTTCAATCTGATCCCACTGGATGAATTCAACGCCTAATATATCATCGTCATCCTCTAAATGTCGAACAGGTTCGTCCACTTCCTCGAGAGTCCTCTCTTCCAGATTTAACATATCGTCTTTCACCGGTCCTTCATCTACCAGATATTTAATTTCCTTTTCCTTCAATATCTGATAGTCTCCAGGGTCGACCAGCTTTGTCTCCACTGATTTCCCCGTTTCAAACACTGCCTTCTGAAGTACCCTTTCCACATCGTCTACTGTCTTTTCCAAACGTGAATTTTCCACATCCACAGAAATTCTGTCTAGATCTTTCCGTCCCGTCCAGACCTTCCGGTTTGTTCTGCAAGAGCGTCTTAACTTCGGACAATTCCTTCTCAAATGCCCTTCCTCCCGACACTCAAAGCATCTGAACGATCCCCTTCTCCGGTCAGCCTGACGGTGGATACCAGTCTTGTTTGCTGGTGGAAAGTTCTTATCTTGGAAGTAATAGGTATCTGGCTCCAAAGAACTTCTGTAAGATAGGTCTTCTTGAGGCACAATCCTATACTTTTCTAACAATTCTGGGAATACAATTTTTAACCTTTCGAATTCCCACTGCCTCTCCTTCTTCCATTTCTCCATTTCCTCTAATTCCATCTGTCTCTCCTTCTTTTTCTCCATTTCCTCTAATTCCAACTGTCTCTCCTCCTTCCTTTTCTGTTCTTCAAATTCCCATTTCAACAATCTCTCCCTATCATCGATTTCTTCTTGTCTCCTTCTTTCCTTTCTTTCTTCCTCTTCTGCATCTTCTTTCCTCTTTCTTTCTTCCTCTTCTTTTCTCCTTTCTTTGATTTCATCTTGCCACCTTCTTTCTTCGATTTCCTTTTTTCTCCTTCTTTCCTTGATTTCATCTTGCCACCTTCTTTCTTCGATTTCCTCTTCTGCATCTTCCTTTCTCCTTCTTTCTTCGATTTCTTCTCTTTCCTCCCTCTCTTCGATAATAACCCTTAAAATTTCTTTTGCGTCTTCCTCATCGAAAAGACTACTCTCCAACATTATTTTTCCCAACTCTGGGATCCCCAACTCTACCCCAGGATTTCCTCCATATTCTTCAGCTAAATTCCTCACGTCCTCTATCCTATTCCCTTGTAGCCAAGCAAACACCATTCTGCAGACCCTCGAATAATTCAGTCGAAAAAAAACGCACTCAAAAAAGAATCAACCAACAAAAGAACAGCAAACTCCCTCGATAACAAAAAAAAACGACCTCGATCTAATTTTAGAATGACGACACTCACCGAAAAAAAACTCGAACGAACCAAAACGAAATCACCATATCCAATTCACCGAAAACGAAACTACTCATCACACTAATCATCATCCAGTTCCATATTAATTCGAGACACACTCCCCAAAACCCTCACCATACCAAAATCAAGAATCATTAAATTTCAACACTATAATTCAAAACTATACCCACAAATCCAACGTCTTCAATAGCTCGGAACTCCTTTCGAAACCTTTTTCGTTTTCCATCGGAAATTCGTCGTTGAAGCTTAACTCTTTAATCCTGTCTGTCTGCGCCACTGTTGGGGTTCGTTGTTCAAGTAAACCAAGCCTTGATAATTAAAAGTAACATTTAATACGTAAGCTGACAAAAATTTACACCACCCGTCGCACACGCGACCTCTCGCTCCAAACTCCCATGAAAAACAACAAAAAAAACATCGAAAAGGTCTCTTTTTCTTTTCCGGCAACCCGCTGGGTTGCCAACGGGGAGGGTCTTCCCTATGAACTTCACAACACTCATATAAGTTTTATGGAAATTTAATCAGTTAATCTTCTAAAAAATTTTTATGATCAAAGAAAAAGGCTATACTATCTTTAATTGGAAAGTTTCTATTGAATTGTTTGAATTTTAAATTTAATTTTATAATGCAATGCCTTTTGCATGATTTAAAATTTTCTAATTGGTTTTAAACAATTAGGAATAACATTTTAATCAAACTTTGTTTTGGAATAAACAATTTTAAAACAGAAAGCCTTCAAAAACCTCCATTCTGATTGATAGTTGCTGAATTCAAAGAAAAGTTAAATGTAATGTACATAATTGGAACACATTGTGGTTTAGAACATTTGTTTTAAATATGGCAAAATTAGAAGCAGGCTTGTTTTGAATTTCATACTTAATTTTTTCCACAGATCAGCCCTATTTCCATTGTAAGTTTATTTACCTTAGTATACATAGTAAAGAAAATCAAGCATGTTATAATAGTTTTAATAAAAATAGGTATTACTCTTAAAATTTTTGGATACATAATAATAATAACTATTATTTTAAAACTAAAGGGTGCAATATATGTTAGAAACTTAACAAGACTTCTTAACCACATATTTTATTCACCTGAAAATCATTGATACATCCTGAAGTATCAGCAAAAGGACCTTCTAAAGGCCCTTTCGGCCGTCCTATGGGGAAAGCGAGCTCATGATCATTTGGGGTGTCTTGAGCCCTTCTGCGGAAGATCTCCCATTTACAACAAAGACAATTATTGGCAAGGTGAAGTATTGATTTCAAGTAATGGTTCTCCTTGCTAAGTATGCCAATAATTGCACTGGAAGTTCCCCACCAGCCAAGACGGATTCATACAAAGAAGCTTTAGAAAGAGTCTAGAGCTAGTCTCATGTCATGGAAATGAAAATTCTCTGGAAAATCGAGATACTATATGGTAGGCTTACCATACGTCCGGGGTTATTGGTCCGGGTACAGTCCGGGGTTTTTAGAACTGTCCGGGGATGCAAAAATGTCCGGGGATACACACATTTAAGATATCCCAAACATTTTTAGGAAAAATCCCGACCAAGCTGTGTAAAATTGTGCTTTTTTACATTTTATAAAGTCTGTATAACTTCAAAAAACTTACTTTTAGTGAATTCTGTGATAAAAATTAAGTAAATTAAACAATTTTTGAACAAATAATATTAAATGAAAATATAAAATTTGATATTTCTGGTTAAGGTTTATTAGTTTGAATAGTTTTTCTTAGGTTTTAATCTTTGGTAGTTTTATATAGCACTTATTAAGAAATTTCAAAAATATGTCATGGGATGAACTAGAGAGCCTGTATACGAGAGAGAGGCGACAACCCGGTATAGCGCGCTGATTGGTCAACAGCGTTTTCTGTTCACCGCAGGTTTCCCTCCATAGGATTAGCATTGTAGCGAGACAAGCGGCATGATACAGTTTGGACAGAATTGGAGATTTGGACAGTTTTAACTGCGCGCAAGAATGCGCAGAGACGCTTTTAAGCGAGTTGTCGCCTCTCTCTTGTATACAGGCTTTCTAGGTTGGACCCGAGAAAATATGGTAAGCCTACTATATGGTTTATTGTTTTGTTGTTCGAATAGGACTTGAGTGAGACCTTGTGTATCATTTTGCTTTGGTTGCAGTTTGCTGTTAAGTTAGAAAAATCTTATGGTTTGAAAATCACCATTTAAGGGGATGTATGAAGGTTTTTACTATATAATCAGCCTATTTTAAAAGATGTTAAAACTTTTCTAATGAGTAATTTTTAAAGATGTATGTGTAAAGGTCTGTATAAATTTTCTGTGTCAATTTAATAGTAAAATTAGTAAACAGGGTAAAAAGTGAGAGTTTTTGGTGAAACTTCTAGCTTGTAATGACAGCTTACAATGCGTGATGTTACATTTTCAGTTAAAAAAAGCAATTTTTGAGTAAGGAAATAAGAGTAAAAATTATAAAAGTAAAGAGGCAATTTGATAAAGTTCTCATACTGATACATATTTTGAAAACTACTTGAGTTACTTGAATTGCTTTTTTTATTTAAAAGTTTAAGTGGCAAGAATGTAGTTTTTCCAGGAGAACTTTCAACTTCTTTCCGTTCGATTAATTAATTGACAAAAACTTTACTTAATACGAACACATTTCTGTTTGATAAATAACCCATAGATAGAATTTCAAGGGGAATAGCAGGTGTTTAAAGAATAATTCATGTATATGGGTACGGTCATGGCAGGCGCAGCATCAGTATCTCCTCGGACGCATCTACTTTCTCGGAATAGCACAAAGAAGGACAAATAAACAACCAAATAAAGCTTCAACAAAAGCTTCTCCGATAGGAAAGGGGGGTCAGTGGGGGGTCTGTCATTTAACACGCGCTAATGTTAGAGAATTTGAGAAACCCCCTGGTTTTCGGTTTCCCTATTTCCCGATAGGAGATACTCCTCAACTGACACCAATGCTGCGCCTGCCATGACACTACCCTTAATTTCCCCGTTTCTTACATTTTACCCAGGTGTTTTATTATAATTGTGGTTTAACTTCTGAAGAAAATCAATTCCTTCTTTTAGTTTTCTATTCTTTATAATTATCTTTATAGAGCTGTTTGAACTACTATATATTCTAAATACTTTCTTATTTTTGAGTCTAATATAATAATCTTATTTGAACGAAATAACTTTTTTCGTTTATGAATAAAATAATTCCTTTTCTACAAATTGCATTGTGAATATAGATCCATTTTCTTAAAAAGTTAATAGATTTTTATGTAATTTTAGTTTAATTAGGTACAAATTAATGTTATTTTAATAATCATTACTATACGATTTTTAATTATTCCTTTAATGATTCCTTTATTGATTGTTTGTTTAACCATATTTTACCAGGTCAAATTGCCTCTTTTTCTTTGTAGAAACTATAGTATTTTTTAAATGTTTTTACATATATTCACTCTAAAATACTATTGTTCTCCAGCATATAAGAATTAGGTGTTGCTTTTAATTTATTTATTTATCACGAGATGAATATTTTAGGATTTTATAACAAGGTTGAACCCCAAAAAGTTGTCACTTCTTATTAATAGTTATCCTATGCCTACATGTTATATTTTCTATGCTACATAATATCCTATGCCTTCATGTTACAATATTTGTTAACATGCTTATTAGTTATGTATTGATTGAAATTAATATATGTATTTGTAAATTAACATTTTTACCAATGATAAACAATTTTGTTTATCATTTAATTATTAATTTTTTATTTATTTGCTGTTTATTATGATACTCATTGTTTTAAAATAAATTAATTTCAAATATTTAATTTGAGTTTTTTTTATCTGACAAGTTGAACAGTGAATCTCCCTTGATTTCATAGCTACAACGCAGTTCTTAATTTTTTTAAATATTTTTGAAAAGAAAAAGAGATATTTGCATCTACTGTAATTTTGTCAAAAAAAATAACCTATTTATCTCACAACTGGCCCAGCTTAAAAAACAAGGAAAATACCATCATTCTGAATAAAGTTTGTTGTACTCCATTATAGTTTTAATTTAAAATTAATAAAAAAAACACTTACTTTGAAAAATAGCGTGTGCTTAACCAAAATTAATCACTGAACCAAAATCCAAAACTTTCTCAAAAGAACTAATTTGCATGACTTCAAGACAGCAATTTATTACATTAAGTACCATTGCAAGCCATTTCAAATACGAGAGAGGTACTCCAGGACTATTATTTTTCATTCAAGGGAATTACTTTTATTGCTTCGGCTGTGCCGCTAAAACATTAAAACGAATTTCCAAAAGTCTGAACATCCGTTACGAGAAGTCTGATAAAAAAAATGGCACCGCCGTGAAAAATGTACGCGTTCCATCTCCGAATTACTCGACTGCTCAAGTAATTCAAAAGATGACTAATTATGAGCCTGAGTAATCTATTTTCATAAGCCTATCATTGCTGATTGTCTTTCTAATGAATGCGAATAGTCATTGCTTTTCATTTACGGTCATTAAATGAAAAACAGGCGATTAGTAAGAGCTTATTTAATGTGCAAGTTTTAATAAAAAGGGATGCTGACAAGACAGCGCGAACTAAATCATCTATTTAGGAAGTATTGTAATGGGACGATTCGTGTTTTTTTATTTTTGCCGTTTTCCGATGTTGCTTTAGCTTTGAGGGAATATCGTGCCATCCAGAAAACATTTATTTCAATCTTTGATGGTCGTTAGAAGTTACTACACTAACTATTTTGAAAAGTAGTTAAAATACTGAGCTTATAACTATCGAAATTATTTGAAACTTATTTATTTTAGTTCAATTGATGAAGAAAGTTTTGATTGTGTGATTAATGTAATTTTTTGCAGAGTACTTTACCATAACATCAGTTTTCTAAAGAATAATATATTTCACAAATAGTCAATTTTGAAAATGGTTAACATAATTTTGATTAAAGCAGCAATCTTGTGTTTTTGATTCTACCTAGTCAATTAAAATGCGAACAGCTTTTGAAATCATTATGTCTGAAGAATTCAAACATAGGAAATTTTAAGTTGCGCAAATGGGCATAGCAAAAGTTTGATGATGTGCTAACTTTTAATAACTTTTTTGTTCATCACACTTCAGAATTTTGAAGATAACTTGGAATTAATGAATATATCGGATAATTTATGATAGTAATATAGTTATTTTATGAACTTAATCTGTACAATGAAAAATATAATTGTTAAAAAGTTTTGTTAAAACTTCTTTAGATATTATGATTATTCCAATAATTATTGTAATAAAAAATTATTTATACTTAAAAATTAAAATTCGGAATTAATAATTATTCCCAGTTGTGTGAGTTGTTAGCTCAGTGGATGCACGAGTGACCTCGGTACCCCACTGCTATGGAAAAAGTTACTTTTTGCCTTATTCATGTAGTTTGGGGCCAAATCAAATAAAAATACCAAAAAAAAATTATTTACTTTTTTTCTTTCTTTTCAAGACTGTGTGAGTCAATGGCTCAGTGGATGAACAAGTGACTTCGGTACACCAGTGCTGGGTTCGAATCCAGTGTTTTTCTATTTAAATTCATTTCAATAAAATACAAAGTAATTATTTGTATCCATGGTTGTGTGATTCAATGGATCAGTGGATGCTCACATAAATTATTTGATTTAATATTTAAATAGAAATAAGGCACTGTCTAGCTTCATGAAAGTAACAACTCAACTCTAACGAATTTCGCTATCGCGCGCGCGGTTTTAGTTTTTCCATTAAAGCCTGTAATTCCCAGAGTGACGTCAGAGCAAATACCTTCACAGTCACAAACAAAGAACATGTTATAATAAGTTTCACTATTACTGAATCCCCGCTGGAGTAGTGGTAGCGTGCCTGATTAGCTTGCAGCAGTTCGCGGGTTCGAACCCCAGTAAATATTATTTTATTAAAATTTCCAAAAATAGCAAAAATCAAGTCCACACGCATGAACATTGTTATCAAAGTATCTGACGTCACACTGGGAATTGCAGGATTTAACGGATCGTATAATTTAGCATGGGTCAACTTTCATGGATGTGGTGGATATAGACCATGGAATTAGGAATATAGGGAACTGCCGTGGTCTATCTATCCAATGGATTTCCCAGTTGCCAAATATAAGTGACATAGAGGGAGCTACGTGTGCATAAAATGTCTGGATTCTTGGTTGATTTAGTAGATATGAGGAGAGGGGTCGATGGGTAGAGACATATGCTTACTTACTAAAAGCCGCTTTGTCTTAGTTTTTTCATGGTGCTTGATTGATAAGTTACATGCGGAGCGGAGGAGGACACAGCTCAGTGGAGGAAACGAACTCTCGCGCGTTCCTAAGTTAGTTACATGTTTCGGCATATTTTCTACCTAGCGATTTCACTTTTTCTGCTGTTTTATTTCAAGAAGACGAAGCCGCGGTTCTACCAATCCAACCAACCGCGCACGTAGCGCCCCCTAGGTCACTTACCATTGGCGCCTGTCAAAGTTAATATGGCAGTTCCCTATCTTCCTAGTTCCATGATATAGACACTTCATGAAAATAAACAAACCAGTTTTATTCTATTTATATTAATCATCCCGGAATAGAGACGACGATCAGCGCGCAGTTGTGTTTTTATAAGACTCATTATTGTTTATTGTGCCAGTATGAAGTAAGCAGCGTAGAAATCGGTAAGTGGTACGTTATTTCACTGAATTTTATAGTTCACTACTTATTCCTTGCGGTAAATGAAGCAAATCCGGCCCGCAAGCTGAATTTAGCGATTTTTTTCGTAGCCAATTGGAAAACCGATGGCATTCGAGCATTGAATTGCTATCGCCAAATTTGGCGCTGAAAATCTGCGGGCCGGATTTGCTTCATTAACCATGGGCGGTCAGAACTGGCGACCGGCCGATCGGCAGTGATACAATGCCAACTTGGCTTGGCGATCGCCAAATTTAGGACTCTTTTCGAAGCTGTGCCATATAACTTTGATAAAACAGCAATCTTGTGTTTTTTTATGATCCAGGAAATTTGAAGGTGCACAAAATGGGCTTATTAAAAGTTGGATGATAAAGACACTAACTTTGTTAGTCAACACACACACACACACACACACACACACACACACACACACACACACACACACACACACACACACACACACACACACACACACACACACACACACACACACACACACACACACACACACACACACACACACACACACACACACACACACACGGATTTTGTTGAATGCAACTTGGAAGAATTAATGACTACATTTGTTCATTTATTTGTTGTGAACTTAACAGAAAAAATAAAAACATAATATTGTTAAACAAAATGGTTTATTAAAACTACCTTAAAGATCAAGATTATTCCAATTATTGAAATAGAAAATTAGCATATTAATATGAATTTTATATCATAATGAGTAATCATCAGTCATTGCATTAAGAAACTAATTAGCTTTTCATTTTCTTGCTAAAAAATTTTTTTCAAAGGTAAAGAATTGTTACATTTTTTTAACATAAAAAAGCATTATTTCTTATTTTCTTTCATATTCTTTTAATTATTCAAACAAAAAACCTAAAAATCATTATCGTAGTGAAGGATATTTTTGCATGTATTATTAAACACATTTTTTTAAATATAACATACTTACATAAATTTTTTAAATTTTAAAAGATATAATAAATCAAAATCATTGAAATGTATTATTAGATTGTGCAAAAGTACATTAATATTTGCAAACAATCCTTAAAGTATGAAGCAAGTATTTGTCTGCAAAAAGTAAAGTCAAAAGAAAAACAACTCAATTTATTCGCCTATAAAGAAATTAAAAGCATCTTTATGAAGCAGTGCTTTAAAAAGCACTTGCACGAATCAGTGATGAAAGAATCTTTAAGAATTGACACAAAGAAGATCCATTGGTCCCTAAAACAATTTTAAACTTTTGCAATATTTATGTGCAGATTAATTATTGTACATTGTCTTTCTTTTCCCATTCTTTAAATATTTCTGCTAAAAAAAGAAATATACAAAATCAAAGAATGCCATACTTTTTGATACTGAAAGAAACTAATATAATTTAGAAGTTTCATAGGTATATGAATTTTTTAAACTTTGGAAAACATTTCTTTAAGAGTTTATATGATGATTCTATGAAAAGAACCAGTCTTTGACAGATAAAGAAATTATATATTGATTGGTAGGTTTGATTTTAACCTTACAAGAACAATATTATAACTACTAAAAACTGTTTTTCAACCTGTTAACTTAAATGATACCAATTTCTTTTTACTAAGGAATAGGTATAATACAGGTAAATCAAAATTTATAAATGTCCAATTTAAAACATATTTATTTGATACTTAGCACAAGTAATTTGTGCGGAAATGTATTGGAGAAAATAAAATTAAATCAAAACCATATCATTTTATGAATATACTTCTGAAAAAAATGTCTAGAAGTACAATGTTGAATACATAAAATAAAAATTCTTCTGTACCATAGTATTTTATAACATTAAACAATGTCTTCTAAAGCATTTAACAATGATCTGTTTAAAGGCATCTCTTTCACCTTTAATTAATTACTAAGCATTAATTTTAAAGTCATTCCTTAAACATAGTTAGAATAACTCTTTCTCGTTAAGTCACCGTTTTCATTAAGAGAAACAATACTTTAAAAGGTTTAAGGAGACATTTTGAACCAAATTGAGAACAGTTTCATAAATATTCAAGGAACTGTTCTTGAAAATATACAATGAGATGGTAATTTTTTAACACAGGGACAAGAAAATATAATTTCTGTAAGAGATCATATGGTAATATGGGGTATCTGAAATGACTATGGTATTTGCTGTACAGCATTGTTAATAAACTTAATTGGTAAGTTGGATTTTAAGGTCACAAGAACAAAACTATTATATGAATTAATTGGGACTAGGAAACAAGTGTTCGCATAATTCTTAATTTCATTAATACCTTTTTAACACGATTGGAATAGAAATTCAGTAAGAATTCACAGTCCCTGTAGATACATTAAAATAATTAAATAAAAAAATAAAAAAAAATAAAAAAATAGATTAAAATAAAAATTTAATGATATGAATCAATGATTTGTTTATACAATTACTGTACTGCAAGAAAACGAATTTAAATCAAAATATTACTTTAGACAGTTTTTTTTGCATAATAAACACATCAAGAATAAAATGGCACAACCCTCTACGTAAGGTGCTTCCGAAAGATGGTTTAGTCACTGAATACCTCTTTCACTTCCTCTGCAAAGACTTGATGACCTGCTCCGTGTTGCCGAGGATGGTGCCGAGGCCAGCCGAGAGTCCGGTCCCGATGATCCCCAGATAGTGTCCCACACTGTCCAGGTTCTCCTTGATCTCCTGCTGGTTGAGCACCTCCACGATCCGGTCCTCCAACTGAGTCTCTTGCTCCAGGTTCTCCCCCAGCCGACTGACCACCCCTCGCGTCGGACCCGACTCGGCCCCCATCGTGGTCCCCACTACGATGGCCCAAAGGGACCACATCAGGAGGAAGCTGTTCTGAAGAGACATGGTGGGATCTAAAAAAATCTTTCGATTCAATTCCAGAATCGATTCTTAAAGTCCGATTCTTGGATTTGATTCCTGAAGTTCGATTCCAACCTGGAATCGATTCCTTTGGATCAGTATCGGAAAAGCAGAATCGAACTTATCTATTTTTATCACAAATCATGGAAAATTAGTAATTATTATCAATTTAATTAATATCCAGCAAAATGTTAATAAATTATCAAAATACTAGTTAAGTGAACAAAATTGTTAATAATTATCAGTATTCCTTAGAAAATTAAGTACGATTCCTAAAATTCGATTCCTGATGGAATCGATTCCTTCAGAAATATTTAGAAACCTAAGGTGGCTATGGATATCAATATTGGAAGTCAAATAGGGGAATGTTTACAATATTCTTCTATTCTGAAAGTGAATTTTGAGATTTCATCACAGGTTTATCCATTAATGAATATAGGGGAGAGTGGGGCACCTTGGGACATGGCCCACCTTGGGACACTCTATTTTTCAGACACAATTTTATAGTTATGAACTCGTACTTGTAGGTACTTATAAATTAGACTAAAATATATTCCTCAACGTGTTTTGGAATATTTGGTGGGTCTAGATAATTATTTATTTCACTTTTCTTGTTTTTTGTGGTGCAAAGTTACAATCACTTGCAGTTTCAAAATCATTTTTAAAATAAAATAAATTTGTTTTTGTCATTACTAGTTAAGTGAAAAAATTGTTAATAATGAGGAAGTTGCATGATTTTTTTTATTTTTTTAATCGATTCCTCTTGCAAAAATAAGCTACTACCCAAAATTTGAGGCCGATCGAGAAATTTTTTGATTGTCAAAAAAATTAACAAAAATCCCCTTTTTTAAAACGCGCGAAAACGCCAAGAGTTTGGATGTGACGTCATCTTATACTAAACATTGTTGTAAAGCAATGGAGTTGATGGTATTATTGTTGACGTCATCTTATAGTTTAAACAATAAACGTTTTCAGTCACGTGTTTTTTTCTCGACTTTTAAATTAAAATATTTAATTACCTGTACATTTTTTTGAAAAACTGACTAAATATTTCATTTTACCATACAAAAAACCATACGGAACACTTGTTTGTTTTTGAAAATCTGACACATGCAACTTCCTTATTATCAGAGAGTAAAGTACGAGCATCTATTAATATTTTAGAAAAGAAAATTTATTGGTAAACCTAAAAGAGTAATTAAGTTTAATATCCAAAGCCTCAAGGTGGGGCACCTAGGGACTTGTTAAAATATACATGAAATCTTTCATGAGTTATAAAAGAACTTTTTTATTAAAAAAAAATAAGTAATTTGAGAAAGAAGACTAATGTTATTTAAAAATTGATGCAAAAATTTATCAGGAAGTAAACCAAAAAGTCAGTGATATAAGCCATATCAAAAATGAGTGAATCAGTTAAAAATTGGAATTAAAAATACGTCGGATGCCTAATTTATAATTTTTACACTACTTTTTCATTATTTGTGTTATTTTTGTATTTTTCGAAATAAAAATTATATATATTTTTTACTATTATTGAAAGCGTCCCAAGGTGAGGGCCACCATTGGGGCATTAAAAGAGGTTTTTAAATTTGTTGTTATGAATTACCTAAAAGAGATATTTGGGTGGAAATTGTTTTATTAGATGCGCAAAGGACCGTGTTTAATATATTAGCTGTGTTTGAATAAATACCATTGTATAAAAAATTAGAAAAATTGCTTAATTAAAAGTGTCCCAAGGTGATCCACTCTCCCCTACTACAAAAAGGTTTCATTTAAACATTTCAGATCGAGTAGGCAACTACAGGGTGGTCATAAAATAACGTACTTATTTAGAAATTATCTACAGAAGAAACTATACTAGTAAAAAAATCTGAGATTTTGAAAGGGGCATTTTGAAGGATGGGTAATTTAAAAAAATAGCAAATTGATTAATTAAATTAAATGTTTGCCTAGAGGATTTTGGACCTTCACTAGTAGTTTTGAAGATAATGTTTACTAAAAATATTATATCAGACACACTTATAGAAAAAAAATGGAAATCATAACTATATCCCTTTTGCTCAACAAAATTGTGTAATTTTTAGGGATAGTTAAAATTTCTTTCTTAAGTGTCTGATTTGATACACTTCTTTTTGACAGTCTGAAAACTAAAGCAAAAATTCAGATAAAGCGCCCTTTATGAAGGGGCAAATGAACTATTTTTTTGTTTGAAAAAATTTCCATCCTTTCAAAATACTCCCTTTGAAATTTCAGATTTTTTGACCAGTAGTTTCGTCTGAAGAGAATTTGTAAGTAGGTATGTTATTTTATAACCACCTTGTAATAATAACCAATGTTTTTATGATGAATGTTTAAGGAGTTTTAATTTTTTGCACATTCAAATTAAAAGAAACACAAATGATACATCAAATCAAATGCAACAAAAGCAGGTTCTGGTTCATTTAATCCTAAATCAAAGACACTTGTAACTAAGTATATTATGATAAAGATTTCACCCAAATCTGCTTAATTTGACATTAAGTTTTGCACAATAAGAGGTTTTAAAGATATATAAAATTACAAAATTTAGAAAAGTTCAGCACTAAGAAAATTTAATCAACATAGACATAATACCTATAGAATCTCTGAGCTTGTTTCACGAAGTGTGTTAGTTGAAAAGAGAGAAAATGTTGTGGTGGCACAGCTGAATAGTTTCATGTAAGAATGAAAAACTTCTATCCACTATATGTTATGAGAATATGTGATTAGAGCACTTCCAGAAGACATGTTTATCAAATAATTAGTAATTGAATGTCATAATTACACAGGTAAAATTACAAAACAGCTGTTGAAGCACAACTGACAAAATGAAAGATACATATTTATCCTTCTATAACTGTGCTCGTTTGTACAGATGCAAATAATGGAAGCTTCACATAATAACAGGTATATAGTTTGAAGTTATGTTGTACAAAAGATATTTCACAACTTTTACTAGAGTCATCATCATTTGTACCGGCATTGACATTGACTTAAGTCGTGGTATTCAAACACTACAAAGCTTGTGTTGCAACACAATAAAAGTAAAATATCCAATTCACCGGAGACAGTTTAAATTGCATTTAATGGGCTTCACCAGATTATCTATGTTTGGACTTTGTTTTCTTTTCTGTACTAATATTTAGGTAAACCGTCTAGACTGGGTTTCACCATACTGTCTTTGTGTTTCCCTTTTTATTTATCTTCTTATTTGGAACACATAGTTTGATTATTTTAAGCAGTTTTTAATGATAAATTTGAATGCGAGTGTTAGTTTTCAACCGTGTGTGTGTGTTTTAAACTTTTTTCTTGGGTAACCCGAAGAAAATTATGAATAAGATTAATTTAGATCTCGTTGAAATTAAATATCCCAGAAGAAAATAATTGTCAATTCCATTCAATGCTTTTTATTTTGGTAAAAACATGTATAAAACTTATTAACAGCTTTTGCTTTATTACGAGTATCGTAAGTATCAAAAAGTCGATTTTGTAAAAAAGTAGTTAAAAACATCTTGGTAGGAATTTTCCAGTAAAATTAGGTAAATAAAGTTTAAGCAATGAAAATAGTTTCTCAACAAAAGCAGAAATGCATTAAAAAGATGAAACCTTTTAAGAAAACTGACAAAACAAGTAAAGTAATAGTCAATCGTTCTCAAATAGTAATAGCATTTTTTTTTTTCAAAATAGAGAACAAAGTGGATGCTTAAAAGCCAAGTTTGGGTGAAGGAAATGGTCGGGATTCGAAGACATTACCATTTATGAAATAAATACATTAATACTTCTAACAGCTAAATGGTGTTCTAGAAATTCAATAATAAAAAAATCAATTAACACATTTTCTAAAAATATTAACTCTACTCACATTTAAGGATATTAAAGTTATGAACTAGGAAAGTTAGAAATTCTTTTTATTATAGTGCTGTCTTTAAAAACACACTTTTTTTATTTTTCCTTCATAAAAAGCTTAAAAAGTATGATAATTAAATTGAACAAAATAGTGTTGTAACGGCTCAACGTCCCTAACATTTTAATGCTTAGTATTTTTAATTCCAACTATCTGTTACAAATTGACGGACAATAAGTATAAGAATAAAAAAAACCCAATTTTCCTTAAAAAAAACTTATGTACTCTTAAAAAAACATGCTTGAAAATACTAAAGAAAAAATGATTAAAAGGTTCTCTCTTTTCGATAGAAAGGAGAATAGTTAAGATAATTAAAACCAAGTTTATTACAAATTATTTCTAAAATTAAAACTGTAATAAGTTTTTTTCCTCAAGAGTTTGTCTTCAAAGTACTACGATAATAGCTTTTTTTACTGTTGTATCTTTTATCGGATGTTGAAAACGACCTATTAAATACAAATACCTCATACAATTTTTATAAAAAAGCCTAAAAAATGGTAATAGGCACTGGTATCTTATTTTAAACCCCCATTAACTCTCAATATCCCATTTTCGAGAAAAATCCAGTGAAGTGCTATCTTAGCATGGAAATTTTGTGGTATCATTGAGTTTTCATCAAATATACTGAAAAGAAAAAGAATTACTGAAACGAGGTATTCTATTTGCATAATTAGTTGTATATATCATGCATAATATTAAATATTTTTCATTAATTTTTATTTATTTTGTCATTTAATACGAAAGGAAATAATGTTTCTTTTTAGCTCCCATCTGGTTTTTTTTCATCCCTCATTCCAAAGACTACAGTAAGGTCCCTAATTGGCGGACTGAGCTGAAATGTTAATATTTTTTATAATAGTGGTGTGATAACATAAAACACGTGAAAAATGGTTTAAAAACTTTATAACATACATTTTTACAGCATCAAAAATCTGCATAACTACAACGCATTTTTGGCCAAAAATCGACATTATATGCTAATTAAAAAAAATAAAGAATTAAACGGTTCTTTGACTTGTTTATACGTTCCCTGACACTCTAAATGACATAGAAAGACAGGGTACATGGGAAGTTAAAATTATTTCAATTATTTATTTAAAATTTCTCAATGGGTTTCCTTAAGGGTACTACATTTTGGAGGTTTTTTTAAAGGACAGAATATATAAACTTCTTTATGTGAGTCAAATTTACAGTTTTAATAAAGTAAATTAACCAAATTTATCATGTTTAATATCTATGAGTTACTTATAATTTATATATAGTCTATTACATTAATGTACTTCGCAAGAGTTTCAAAAGATATAAACAATCATTATCACAACAAACCATTATCAACATGTTCTGTACCAACAAAAATTTTTTAAGTATTAAGTAATAGTAATGTAAGGGTAAAAAATTTTACAAATGACTGGGACTTACAAACTTTGGAAAATGGTATTACTTCTTTTGCAAGGATTTCAAAACTTGGCTTAAATTCCCGAGGACAGTTCCGAGTCCTGCGGATAATCCTGTTCCGATTAGACTGACGTAATGCCCTAGACTGTCCAATGTCTCTTTGATGACATGCTGGTTGACAACCTCAACCAAGGAGTCTTCAAGTCGCGTTTCTTGTTCCAGAACATCCCCCAGTCTGGTGACAACACCTCGAGCTTCTGCAGGACTCCTTAAGAGTGTTAACAAGAGGTAGAAGATCCAAACAAAAAATGGCGTCATTATAGCAACAAATTTTATAAGGATTTCGGAATAAAAATTTAATTGCTCGATTAGTTTTGGTTATCACTTTCCATTTATTTTAAGATTTTGTATGAAGTCTTTGAGTGTGGTAGATCTGGTTTTGTTAAAATTGTAAATGAATACTGGGCATGCTCTGTGTAAGAATAAAGAATAGTTAGTATTATGCTAGTCTTTCAAGGCCACGTAACTAGAAATAGTATTTGCCGTAAGCAATTAAAGTAAGTATAGGTATTTTCTATTCATGTCTTTTTGTGTATGAAAGATAATACGTTTTACCAACCATGGATACTAACTGTTTCAGATCTAGCAAAAAAATGTTATTTAGATTAGCGGTAGATAATACTTTCGACTGATTTTCGACAGAACTTGTTTGGAGAACACAGTGAGGTTGGGATTTTGAAATGATAAGAATTTGGGTTACTAGAGTTATTATCTATGGATTACTAAGCTGCATGGAATTTAGGGGAGGGAACCATAGGTGTAATCCGATTTTCAGTCGGATTTGGAATTCATATTTTCAGCGCAAAGTTTTGGATTTTTTTATGGTTTTGATTTGTTTCCCCCTTGTTTTGGTAGTAATTTCAGTTTTGGTTAAAGGAACTCTTTTAAAAGAATAGACTACTGTTGATAGAATAATATGTTTTATTTTTAAAGAAATTTAGATGTTTTTACAATGGAATGAATAAAATAAATTTTATAAACATTATTCTAGAATAAATGCATGTTTAAAGTTTTTAAAAACTTTTGAGCTTTCGAGTGAGTTCTAATCACAGGGAGAAATGAATGAATGAAAACGTTATTGAGGAACAGAAATGTTTGAACAACGTAATTACATGGGATATAAAAATTTTTGCAATTCATATATGAAACTTGTTTTTAAAAAAACTAAATAAGTATGATTTCATCGAAAGTTTAGTAATTATTTTAAAATTTTAGGAGAAACAGGTAAGATATGAGGGAAAAACAGGCCAATCTAAATAAAAGTTCACTGCATCATATTTGAATAAGAAAATGCAGTTATATTCATACTAAAAACTGAGACATTTTTAAATATACATATTAAAAATTTTAACTCAATATGAAGAGTAAAAAAGAAAGATGTTTTATGAATTTCAAAACATTCAAGTATTTTTTATCAATTGCAACAATACATCTAACACTTAATTATAACCTTGAATTTTAGGAACTTTTCTTCTTTACTGATTTAACAAATGAGAATTCCTATGCATTAGTTTCAACTCTCTCCTATAGGTGTAAATCATTTATTGAGTGAGCAAGTCAAAGAGAGATTAAAATCAAGTCAGAATTACATTGAATTAGGGTACTTTTTTTGCATTACCCAATCAATAAATGTGACGTTTAAAAAAATTGCAAGCAATACTTTCAACTTTCCTATACATCATTTACTGAGAGTGTAAGAGGCACAAACTTAATCCATTTACTTCAAAATCAAGTCAGAACTGGTAGTGAATGAAGTCAGAGTAACGTATCTTGAATACGTACAAAATACAAAGTCTTCCACCGTCCCTTTATGATGTCCTGACACCCAACCAAAACACATTTTGAAGCTATCCCAGGCTTGACAAACCCCCGACAGCGTTGCCAAGATTTTTTCCAATACCACCAACACCACTGGATACAGTTCCGACCGTGTCCCCCAGCAAACCGAACACATTCCCCAGAACACCACCGTTGTTGTTGGCTTTGTAGGAAGATCCATATCCGTAGCCTCCTCCGAAACCGCGACCAGGATAATACACGGATCTCCGCACGAAATACCTTCTAGGATGCTGGTACGGCCGCCCGCGGTTGTACCGGTAGGAGCCGATGGTACACGCTAGAACCGCCAATAGACACGTCAAGCGAAGAAGGAGCATGATGGAGCTTGTTATAATGATGTGAGCTGGATTGGCAGCCATTGTGAGTTTTATACGGACATAAATGTGAGGATGAGTGGGTATTGTGAATGGATGTTACAGATCGTTTATGCTCTGCAGGTGTTGGTTGGTTGTATGAGAACTGGACAATGTGTGGTTCAGCCACTTCTTTTTTTTACAGGATGTTGTAGTTTGTCAATGGATTTTTGGGGGTTCAAAATCCTCGTTATAGTTACTGTCAAAACAACGTGCTTCGAAATTCTAGAACTAAAGGCTATTAATTTCTAAAAGGGGAAATTTGTAAATAACTTAAAAGGTGTTTTTTTGTTTAAATTTTGTCCTTTTACTTCTCCTTTGGTAAGATTTATAAACATTTTCACGGCCATCAGTGTCGCGGTCAACTAGTAGCTAAAGAAAGAAAAATGAGCTTTTCACTGAATCTGATTGGTGGAATACTTTGATCTAGAATTTAACACCGAGGTTGATGGCTGTGTGTGTCCCTCCCGCAGAACCTTATATGAGACTTACTCTAAAACTTTTAAAAGAAATAATCCTTTGATATGTTATTATTTTTCTTCATGCAACTCAGAACCTGACTTACGGGAGGGCATTCGGGGCACTTGCCCAGGGCCCCGATTTCAAGGGGGCCCCCAAAATGATCTTAGAGTTATGCAAATTCAAAAGAGGATACAAATAAATTCATTTTAAATAATTTTTTAATTGATATGGGTTTTCTTTGCATAATTTCTGTAGCTCAAGTGATGACTAACAACAATTGAGATATAATTATTAATATTATCATTATTGAATCCTAAAATAATAATAATTAGTAGATTATAATTAGAGATCTAGTAATTCTATTAGATATCTATGCTGACAACATTAAAATCATGTTGCTGTGGGAGCTGTGGTTACACATGGGGGCAGCTAGAGAACTTTTTTTTAAAGCTGTTCCATAAAGTCTTCTAATATATAAGATTTGTTGGGGCCCCCAAAATGGAAAATGGCTCTTTTTCCCTGGGCCCCCTAAGTTGTAAGTCGGGTTCTGATGTAACTACATGCCTAAGTATTAACACTAACACTTTTAAAAACATCCACAAGTACACTGATGATACGAATGTAACAGTAACACGTTGTTACAGTATAATGTTAATTACATTGTTAATGCACCCAGTAACTTATAACTATTAAGATTGGAAGATAGGAGTTTTTGGAAAAGAGAAGTACGCTTTCTGAATTAAAATTTGGCTTGAGATTTTTATTGACCCCCTAGGTGAGATTTTTCTATTCCCCTCTGCCCCTTATTTTGATCTAACGTACTTAATAGACGTTCCCCATAGAGCCTTGGTTATTGTATGGGCAAAAAATGACCTTTTGGTGTAACTTACATCCGTTTTAAAAAATATGTTCCTCGTTCAGGGAAAGACCTTGTAAGTATGTGACAAAAGGGTAGTTGCGACCGTCACACTTTAAATACAAAGCTGTTATTATAGTTCTGTTATTCGATGTTATTTCTTCCGCTGATATTTTTGAAGCTGTACCAAAAAAGCTAATAATTTCCATGTTACGAAAAGAGAAAAATAAAATATTTAATGGTTAGTTGCATTAGTTTTATAATATAATAAAAACAATTTTAATCAAAAGTATTAGTTATATCTATGGCACTGAATGTTTGCGAAACTTGATTAAAAATATCAAGAGGAAATATATTATGCCACGATTCCATCCTTGTTCATACAAAGTTCATTATGAACTTTTTGTATTGAGTCAAACTTTTTTTTAAGTTTTAAAATTTAATTTACAAAATAAACGTCGTTTTCACATATTTGTTTTTAGTACTAAATTAACTTCTTGTTTGGATAGCTGTATGTCTCCCTAAAACTAGAAGAAGAAAATAATCGTTGACATGGAAGTTAAAATTAATAAGTAGAAAAACTATGTAATAGTTTAATATTTTATCATAAATTTTAAATAAGTTTCTTCAGCCCACGTCTCTTCTGAAGCTAAATTTTCCCATAGGAAAAATAGCTTCGTAATAAAATAATTTGAAGAAATTATTACTGGAGCAAGTTTTTAAATCATTCAGTAGAGCAGACATCACATTATTGAATTCAAGGTTGAAAAAATCGTGCGAAAAGTTTGAGAATGAGAAAAATTGAGGCTATTATAATAATTGATTCATTTTTCAAGCAAATTAGGTTTTTGAGTAGAAACCTTGGAATAATAAATGCCTTTCATTAGCTGTTTTGAAATAAAAATATCTACTATAATTGATGCTTCTGAATTTTGAGGTTAATAATTCAATGTGAAATGTTTTTCCTGTAAGATGATTAAATTCAATATTCTTGGAAGAACATTTTAATTGAATGATTTACTAAGTTGTTGAAAACCTAATTGCGTGTTATAAGTTCAAAATACCCTCCGATCTTAAATGGATGTTTTCGTTGGTGTAAGTGTTATTCACTGTAGGATTATACTTGAACTAATTGAAAAATATTAATTATTGCTGAAGAAAATAAGAATGAATTTTAATGATGTTTACTAAGAAAGGGTAACATTGATTTGAGTGAATTAATAATAAGTTATTTCTGTGAAATACTGATAACTTTGTAAAGAACTTTTGAGGGAAATTTTGTGATATACTTTTTGTGATGAAATATTATTTAAATGACAGAAACCTTAAATATTTGATAAAAAATCTAAACCATAAGAGTCAAAATAGATTTTCTCTATAAAACGTTCCCTTTCTTGATCAAAAGTTGTCCGATTAGAATCAACTTGAAGATTCCAACCTCAATTAACCCAAAAACACTGGCTAATGAAATATAGACTAATATTGATAACATAGCCTATAGTCCAAGAAAGATGTGGTTTGAAGTGGAACAAATTGTAAAAGAAAGTTTGACGGGTGATTCTTATAGGAAATTTTCCTTAGAAAACGATGGTGAAACGTATACCAAAATTAACCGTGCCCTTTAGCCAATATGGCGGATTTTCCAAAATGGCGGTCAATCGTTTTTAACTTATAACTTCCTAAAAATTGTTAATAAAATTATAAATTTTGCAGTAAATGTGATTAAAATTTAGTAGCAAAAACAATGGGGAACTGTTTTTTCTCTTACGATAAGTCATTTATCCAATATGGCGGATTTTCCAAAATGGAGTCCACCTAATGTTTAAAATAGATAAATTATGATATTAAATTCGTAGTTTGTACAGGATACAGTTAGAATTAAGTCACAATAATATTGATAAATGTTTCCTCCCCCTCAATGTGGCGCGGAATGGCCAAATATGGCTCTTGCGCCATAAAACCCCACCAACCAACCAACCTCCCCCTCAATGTATCAAATATGGCGGATTTTCCAAAATGGTGGCAACTTATATTTAGATCCTTTTTATTTTTAATTTTTTTTCTTAATAATTAGAAATATTAAATGTTATCAGGTAAAATATAAGCAGAATACTTATATTTTGAAAGGAGAATTTCACCATTTATTGCTGGTTAAGCGGACAATAGGTGTAAACTCACAACTATCAAGCGTCACCTCCAACCGTGGACCGGTTTCGTCCTTGTTAGGACTCATCAGCACGGTATAGGATGGTAACGCAAGAGAGCGGAGGGCAAGTACTAGTCTAGCCGACTATAACTGAAAAAGTGGTGACCATTGTTTAGTCCTCCACTCATCTGCTGGAATGACAATGGCATTCCTAGGACAGATTTAATTTCAGAAAGGCAAGATAATGAAAGGAGAATTTCACCATTTATTGCTGGTTAAGCAGACAATAGGTATAATTTCACAACTCTCAAGCGTCACCTCCAACCGTGGACCGGTTTCGTCCTTGTTAGGACTCATCAGCACGGTATAGGATGGTAACGCAAGAGAGCGGAGGGCAAGTACTAGTCTAGCCGACTATAACTGACTAATCAATGGTCACCACTTTTTCAATGGTCACCATTTTTCAATCAATCCGTAAATCCGTAATCTAGACTAAAACCCTTAAATATTACAGACAATCCGTAACAGTTGGCACGTATGTCATACGCTTGTCTAAGTCCCCCCCTCACTATCTCAATTTTTTTACATTTCATTCTGAAACACCCTTTATAAGCTGAAATAACTCCAGGAAATGAACTTAAAGTATTGAAAAATATATCCCCCTCCCCTAGTTTCAGAGCCGCAAGTAATTATTCCCATTTCGTTTCCCAACCAACCTCTCAAACACAGACCTACTCTTTGAAGCACACAATGATGAGGCCCCTCAAAACAAGGTTAAACACGAGTTTGAATGAAAAGGAAACCATTGCAAAACATCCCCCCGGTTAATATTTCATATCAGTCACTTCACAGGAGGCGATTGTGTCCAGGGGACAAAGGACCCCATTGTGGGTGGACGCCCGCTGAGGGGTTCGAGTATAGTGCAGGTTCTGGCTCTTTCCGCAAGGCACGGTTCCTCCTGTTCGTTTTGCAATCAATGGACGGCTGTTCTTTGAAATATTAGTTTTAACACTGTATTGAGGTAACTGGTTTTATTTTTATGTGTTTTATGAAAGATTTGGGAGGAAACAAGGGCGAGCCCGGACCAGATTTTCGGAGGGTATACCGGGTGTTTCTAAAGTCTGTTTTTATTTGGAACATACGTGTCCTAGGGAAGTAAGGTCTACCTCTAGATAAATGACCCTGGAGAATCCATTGAGATGACTTACAGCTCCCCTAGTGGAGAACTAAAAAAGTTTGAAAATTTATTTTAAAAACTAAAGGAGATAGAGCAAAAACCTCTTGTAGAGTATTGTAGCCAATGTTACGAAGAACTCGCCGAAAAAAATTTCCTGAAAATATTGTGAATATTAGCAGAGATATTAGCATGTGAAAATGGCCCTTTTTCAGGCCTTAAAAAAGAAAAAGCTCGTAAATTTGCAAATTTTTAAGTGTTATTGTGTATTTTTTTAGTTCTCAATAAAGACAAAAACTAATAAAAAAAACTTGCAAATTGGTGAACTTTTTCATATTTGAGGCCTAAAAGAGGGACATTTTCACATGCTGATAAGACAGTATTAGCCGTTTATCTACTGCATTATGATTTTCTGCAATTTTTTTCGGGCAAATTTTTTCAGTCACTAAATTGAAAATTAAGGGATACACATAAATAAAATAATCATGTTTGGGAAATTTAATCGGCTAGAGCCAAATAATTAAATCGATACTTTCGAGTACCGTTGGGACAATAAAGGCTAAAATATTCTTAAAACACAAAAAATAACATAACCTTTTAATAATAACAATAAAAATAACAATAACAATGATAATAATTTATTGACAATTGAACAATGAATGAATTTATTGCACTTTTAAGTATTAAAAGACTAGCTGTTATACCCGGCCTTGCACGGGTGGGGTGTATAAATTTATTTTTTAAAATATTTCTTAAAATACATTAATAATTTTGTAAATTAGCAATATTACAAATCATCCCGGTATCCCAGGAACCTCTTTCCTATCCCAGTGTTCCCGGTATCCCAGGCGCCTCTTTCCTATCCCAGTGTTCCCGGTAATCTTATCCCGGTGGTCACGGTAATTTTTCTAATCCCGGCTTTCCCGGTAATTTTCCTACCTCAGTGTTTACGGTAATTTTTATATTCCGGTATTCTGGGTGTCTTTATGGTAAATTTCCTGTCCGAGTGTTCTCGGTAATTTTCATAACCCGGTAATTTTTCCATCCCGATGTTCCTGATAATGTTTAATATCTTGGTGCCTTTATAAAATAAAAAATTTGAAACCATAGTAGTAAATTAGTATGTCTAGTGAACAAATTAAGAAATTTAAAACCCACTGAGCTATATAACAACAGTGTTAAAACCAGTGTTTAAAACTAAAATAAAAGATCTAGTAAAAGAAAAAGTCTAGTGATCTGTGTCTCATTTGAAACAATGTTTTATTTTTAACTCGTTGTATGACTGGTAAAACAGGTTTTCAAACACGGAAAAATAAGTGAAAAAAAAGCAGGAAAAACGGGAAAAAAAGAATGAAGGACTGATTTTCTCTTTATAAATTATAGCCCATGTCCTATTCGGATGTATAAGCTACATTATGGTAAAATTTCATTAAAATCCATTCAGTAGTTTTTGCGTGAAAGAGTAACAAACATCCAGACAAACATTCACAATTATAATAGTAGTAGGATAATACACTTTCCTTTTTGACTTAAACTTCTTTTGAGGGAACAAAAATGATAATCATGGGAATCCGATCGAAATGGCAGCTGAAAGCGCAACTTCAGTTTTGAATCTATTCGCTAAAATACTCATCATAGAACCTATGCTGCTTTTTATCCTGGAAGAGTAAAACCGAAAAAGTTTTCCTGCAAAGTATTGTCAGTATATTCGTAAGGATAGTTATTCTATGTAATTTTAAAGTTGATGAGACGGTTGGTTGTAAGTACCGTCAGTAGATAAAGGGTTAAAACACCAGAACATCTCTGAAATTACAATTGAAATCGTTAAAAGTTGAATTGAAAGTCTAGAGGGGGAGAATTCAAGTGATCAGGACATAATATTATGATTACTGAAGGCACCTAACAGGGGAGAACGGTTTGCTTTTTTTTTTGACAAGGGGGGATATGAGCGATGCACACGTAAGATGTAACAAATTTTGCATTATCGAAAATTTCTTGTTTCTGGCATAAATAATTTCAAAATGTAATCAAAAATATATTTCCTTTAAAAATTTTCCTTTTGTAAAAAAAACAACAACAAAGGGGGGTTCGATAAGGGAGTTACGTGGTTTGCTTTTCCTTCTCATTAGAGAAATAAAACGACGGAAAAAATATTTTTTGCCCTATTCACGTAGTATCAGGGCAAATAAAAATAAAATGGCAAAAAAACCCTTTATTTTCTGTTAATTCTTTAGTTTCAAGGCTGTGTGAGTCAATGGCTCAGTGAATGCACGTGTGGCTTCGGTGCCCCAGTCCTGGGTTCGAATCCAGAATTTTTCTATTTGAATACATTAAATTAAAATACAGAGTCATTATTTGTTTGTAGATTTGTGTGAGTCGATGGCTCGGTGGATGCACGTGTGGCTTCGATGCCCCAGTCCTGGGTTCGAATCCAGTATTTTTCTATTTGAATACATCAAATTAAAATACAGATTCATTATTTGTTTACAGATTTGTGTGAGTCGATGGCTCAGTGGATGCACGGGTGGCTTTCGGTGCACTAGTCCTGGGTTCGAATCCAGTATTTTTCTATTTGAATACATCCAATTAAAATACAGAGTCATGATTTATTTTCAGGTTTGTGTGAGTCGTTGGCTCAGTGGATGCACGTGTGGCTTCGATGCCCCAGTCCTGGGTTCGAATCCAGTATTTTTCTATTTGAATACATCAAATTAAAATACAGAGTCATTATTTGTTTACAGATTTGTGTGAGTCGATGGCTCAGTGGATGCACGGGTGGCTTTCGGTGCACTAGTCCTGGGTTCGAATCCAGTATTTTTCTATTTGAATACATCAAATTAAAATACAGAGTCATTATTTGTTTACAGATTTGTGTGAGTCGATGGCTCAGTGGATGCACGGGTGGCTTTCGGTGCACTAGTCCTGGGTTCGAATCCAGTATTTTTCTATTTGAATACATCAAATTAAAATACAGAGTCATGATTTATTTTCAGGTTTGTGTGAGTCGTTGGCTCAGTGGATGCACGTGTGGCTTCGATGCCCCAGTCCTGGGTTCGAATCCAGTATTTTTCTATTTGAATACATCAAATTAAAATACAGAGTCATTATTTGTTTACAGATTTGTGTGAGTCGATGGCTCAGTGGATGCACGGGTGGCTTTCGGTGCACTAGTCCTGGGTTCGAATCCAGTATTTTTCTATTTGAATACATCAAATTAAAATACAGAGTCATGATTTGTTTTCAGGTTTGTGTGAGTCGTTGGTTCAGTGGATGCACGTGTGGCTTCGATGCCCCAGTCCTGGGTTCGAATCCAGTATTTTTCTATTTGAATACATCAAATTAAAATACAGAGTCATTATTTGTTTACAGATTTGTGTCAGTCGATGGCTCAGTGGATGCACGGGTGGCTTTCGGTGCACTAGTCCTGGGTTCGAATCCAGTATTTTTCTATTTGAATACATCAAATTAAAATACAGAGTCATGATTTGTTTTCAGGTTTGTGTGAGTCGTTGGTTCAGTGGATGCACGTGTGGCTTCGATGCCCCAGTCCTGGGTTCTAATCCAGTATTTTTCTATTTGAATACATCAAATTAAAATACAGAGTCATTATTTGTTTACAGCTTTGTGTGAGTCGATGGCTCAGTGGATGCACGGGTGGCTTTCGGTGCACTAGTCCTGGGTTCGAATCCAGTATTTTTCTATTTGAATACATCAAATTAAAATACAGTCATGATTTGTTTTCAGGTTTGTGTGAGTCGTTGGTTCAGTGGATGCACGTGTGGCTTCGATGCCCCAGTCCTGGGTTCGAATCCAGTATTTTTCTATTTGAATACATCAAATTAAAATACAGAGTCATTATTTGTTTACAGATTTGTGTGAGTCGATGGCTCAGTGGATGCACGGGTGGCTTTCGGTGCACTAGTCCTGGGTTCGAATCCAGTATTTTTCTATTTGAATACATCAAATTAAAATACAGAGTCATGATTTGTTTTCAGGTTTGTGTGAGTCGTTGGTTCAGTGGATGCACGTGTGGCTTCGATGCCCCAGTCCTGGGTTCGAATCCAGTATTTTTCTATTTGAATGCATCAAATTAAAATACAGAGTCATTATTTGTTTGCAGATTTGTGTGAGTCGTTGGTTCAGTGGATGCACGTGTGGCTTCGGTGCCTCAGTCCTGCGTTCGAATCCTGTATTTTTCTATTTGAATACATCAAATTAAAATACAGAGTCATTATTTGTTTACAGCTTTGTGTGAGTCGATGGCTCAGTGGATGCACGGGTGGCTTTCGGTGCACTAGTCCTGGGTTCGAATCCAGTATTTTATTGATACTGGATCTCCTCTGGAGATTTACGCTGCTGGCTTAGCATGCGGAAGTTCCTAGGTTCCAGCTCTTTATTTTAATTAAAAAAAACTTATATTTTCCCTTAGAGAAATTTCAACCAACCAACCAATCAGAGCAGAGTCAGAAAGGCTGGATATGGGATCTTGTGGGTTAGACTTGGTTAAATTTCATCTTCAAAATTTTGTTAAAGTTGAATCAGTCCTCGACGAATAATCGATTAGACTTTTTCATAATCGATTACAACTTCAAAATTGAAAGTGATTAGTTCTCTCAATTGAGTCCATCATGCGAACTGATGGCCGAGTGGGCTAGAGCGTCATGTTTCGATTCCAAAGGATCTCGGATCAAACCCCGGCTACCGAAATGCAGTATTTTTGGTCCTTCTGCAATTATATACTAATATAGTGTATTCATTTGTATATATAAGTATACCTAACGTATACTAATATGTATGTATACTACATGTATACATTTATTAGTTTACATGGTGAAGTGTCAACTTCAAATTAATTAGAAGATCAGTCTGGTTGCAGGAACCGATGGCTTGGTGTGCTTGCGCACGTACCATTATCCATTTCAAAGGCCCTCAGATCGAATCTCTCTGGGTTCGAGTCTGAGCCTCTACCCGGGTATAGCACTCGGAAATAAATACAGTTGGGTATTTATAAATTTATTCCTGCGTATTTAAAGGGGGGTCTTAATTTTTCTCATTTTCAAAGTTAACTGTAACCGTACCAATTAATTTTTCAAAAATACAACTATTTTAGAAGATTTTTCTCTTTATTTTGTGAAAAATCCAAAGACTACCCTTTCTGTCTTCGACGGACACTAAATAAACCTAAGAATCCAAGAGAAATAAAGATATGAAGTTAATATGAAAGGGTAGTCTTATAATATGAAGTTAATATGAAAGGCTACCATCCCAAACCCCGACCGACCAACCCCTGGCTTCGCCTTTAACTTCAAGAATTTTTCCTAATTCTTTGAGAGGTGACTAAAGCCGCAGGTGCCGTTACATAAAATTGAACAATCATAAGCAAGTTCTATTTAAGTTACGATACCTGCGGCTTTAGTCCCCCCTCATAAAATTAGCGAAATTTATGAAGGTAAAACAAGCCCAAGGGTAGAATTTCCTTGATTTAACTTAGACTATTTTTCCTGATTGACCTAAAATAGATGACTAGGAAATTCTTTATAAAACCATGTCGTCAAGTTCTTATAGTAATAACCTTTTTTTTCATTTTGAATGGTGACTAACCATGTACAGCATTTTGTGACATATATATGCTTATTAACATTATTTTAACATAAGTAAACTAAATTTATAAATTTCATTCCAGCTCTTAGCAAAGAGTATCTAAACATTTCTTATTTTAAGTTAACTCTAACAATATAAATAATATTCGTTTAAATTAATGCTATTTTTAAGACTCATGTTTACTTTGTATTCCTTCTGTAACTAAATTTAGAACTTTTCTCTGGAGTGTTTTGGAAGAAAAATTTATCTACGAACTTAACATTGGTTGAATTAGAGCACCCTTCCATTCCACTGTTTAAATATTTTTTCCAAAGTGGTGACTGAAGTACAGCATTGCTCATAACTTTCATTTAAGTCAATTATGCAAATTAAAATAAACAGTTTTTAAAGATTTATCTACTAACAACACTTATACACTCGCAGAATGTCTACTCCATCACGTTTAGTCACCTCTAAATAACATTAGGAAAAGTATGAAGGTAAAAGCAAATCTAAGGGAGTAAGATGCAGAACTTTGTAGATGCCTAGATGGAAGCATGGAGAACTTATTACTTAGTGAATAAACGGCCATTCATTCACTGGGAAAAAGCTCTACCTCGTGAATCTTCGTCGTTTTAAGCTTATTCGATCTATAATGAAGTAAGCTAAACTAGGTGTAATGCACAAGGCTTAAAATTGTGCCCTGCCAGTAAGTGAACGGGGTGTGTTGACCAGAAAGTCTGTTAAAACATGGTGTTTGGAAAGTTCGCTTCACAATTTCAGTTTTCAGCAACGCCTCTTAGAATCACGGGAATAACGTTTTCCCAATAGTTAAGTGACCATGGGGAATATATTGAGACGGCTTACAGTGCTCTTAGTGGCCAAATTAATAATTTAATCAAAAAATTAAAGGAGGTAGTACAAACACTTATCTTTTTAAAGAAATGTTTACTGAAATTAGTCACCAGTTTTAGTTATTTGGAAAAGTTTATCAGATCTGTTTGGCTTATTCTATCATGTAAAAACCAAATAACCTTATAGACTGTTCCAAAACACTAAAACTGGTGACTAATTTCAGTGTTCATTCACTGGGAAAACGGTGTTCATATTTAGGGCAAACTTTGTTCATTTATTGGGTAAATTGCAGTGTTTTCACTAAAAACAAAATATCTTCAAAAGTATAAATTTCTCTGATCTGAAAGTACTTAAACCAAATCGACGAGAAAAAGCCTGAATGGAAACATACCTTATTTTTAAAAATTGACTGAGAAAAAGCTCTGAAAATGATATTTCAAGTGGGAAAAAAATAAATACAAATGCCAAATGTTCATTTCTTTGGGCAGTTCACCCTATATCTTTGCCAAGTATTAAATCTTGGCCTTCCTCTTTTACGTCTTCCATCAGGTGCCCAAGTAACAAAGATAAATACTTTAAATAGTGAATTTAAAGAGCTTCAAAGATAAAAATACTTTTCAGCTAAACTTGAAAGCATCTATCTCTTTCATCAACGATAATTAATACTGAACAGTTAAAATAATTTAGCCCAGGAACCGTTGGGATGTATTTACTGAATAGTTCTTTGAGTACAGAGCAGGCAGTGACTGCTTTTACTTGGACCGTTTCTAAATACTAGACTACGTTGATTGTGGGGTATAAACTCTTGGCCCGATGTTAGGAAATTATGGAAAACCCACGAGGAGATCTCTAATGAAAAGTTATGGTTGCAAATATTATGATTGGAAACGCAAAACTGTGCGGATTTTGTCATCCTGTGGGCTAGAAGCGTTCAAGGGTAGGGGAAGTTAGAGCTTTTTCCTAATACAGTAGAGCCCCGATTATCCGCGCAATTGGGTGGCAAGGGTACCGCGGATAGCGAAAATCGCGGATAACCCGAAAAAAGACTAAAAATGAGGTGAAAACACGAAAAAATTATTTCAGCATAAAAACTATGTTTTATTGTACAAAAAACATGATATGTAAAACTTTTTAAATATGTACAGTACAGCTGAAACCTTTGCTCTACATCTAAAATGTCTCTAATCTCATCTAAAATTTGCTCTCATCGTTAAAAAATTTGTTTCGGGGCACTCGCGGATAATCCGCACCGCGGATCATCCGCTCGCGGATAATCGGGGTTCTACTGTAGTACTTTTAATGGTGACTATAAGAAGCTTAGTAAAAAAACTTTTTAACTAAATCTACAATCATATGTATTTCCCTCTAAGCGTGAGTGTAACCATGTAAGGAAATCTAGAATGATAGAAGAGTATAAACTTTGGAACTTGGAAAATTCTTCATTTAATAAACTTACTTAGATATCTCTGAAATATATTGATACATTTCCTATAGAGCCAACACAGAGTAAGGTTATATCCATCATAAATTTCGGTCTACTACTATTCGGCTCGAGAAATAAAATGAAAGTAAATAGAACTCTTTCATAATCATTATAAACACTAGAAAAAATTTTGTTATGCGCCACATCGTCCCATTTGGCAGAAATTGAGGAACAAAATTAGTAAAACTTGTCTGTTTAGATGTCTATAAACGACCTTCATTCAATGTATGTCGTAAGCAGAGCTGAATTAGATATTCTCAACGAAACAACTTGGCGAAGGCAACGAAATCTTTAATGATAAACTTTTTTTAAACTTTGGGCTTAGGGGCCGTTCACATAAGCACCTAAAAGGGGTATGAGTGATACTACGTTTGGTGTTACAAACACAGCATTTCCAAAAAATCTCGTATCCTCCATAAATCATTTCAAAATTCAACCCCAAATATATCATAAAATTTTTATTTTGCAAAAAATAACATAGGGGAGGTCGGGCAGTTTTCTTACGTAATTATGGGGGAGGGGGGTTGAAAATGACTAAAAAACATGCTTACGTTTTATTTGAACAGTCCCTAACGTCAACGAACTTATTTTTCTCTCAAAGATCCAAACAAAATTCATTTCCTACCAGCGTAGAACGTGAAACCCAATTTAAAAATTGTAGAGTTGGGCAAAATCGATACTTTTTGGTATCGAATATCTAGTTATCGATACTTTTAGGTATCGAGTATTTTCAGGTATTGAATACTTTTTTTTGCACTCTTTTGAAATTATGTCCAATTATGCCTTAAAAAATTCAATAATTTTACTTACGAACTGAAAGTACCTACAAGTCTCAAAGGATACACATAAACCACCCTTGTGCTAGGGGCAATCTATAAAAGAACTAAAAATTAATGAAGAGGGGAATTTAAAAATACAAAATACCCAAAGGCTAAAAAACTTGAAAATAAAATAACCACAAACCACCATTCTGAGACCCCGCCGCAATACAGAAGGTGGAAGGTTTTTTTTTCAATAACAAAAGTACTAGTACCGAAGAAAGTATCGTTAGAAAGTTCGACACCATAAGTACTGGTAAAAAAAGGGTATAGGAAAGAAAGTGAGATTCCAAAAGTACTGGTATAGAAAAAAAACCTATAGGATAGAAAGTGAAATACCAAAAGTACTGGTAAAGAAAAAAAGTATAGGATAGAAAGTTCGACACCAAAAGTACTGATAAAGAAAGAAAGTATAGGATATAAAGTTCGTCACCAAAAGTACTGGTGAAGAAAAGAAAGTATAGGATAGAAAGTGAGATATTAAAAGAACTCGTACTGCTCAAGAGTCGATATACTTTTGGCTTTGGGTGAAGTGGGACACACATGACTCAATGCGGAAAAAGAGTTTTTGAGCTTCAAAATGAGAAAAGGCTGCGTTAAATCAATGACAGATATAATTAAGATAATTTCAAAACATTTTTTAAAAGAATTTGTCTATAAAGTATTTGATACTTTTTTAGGTATCGAATACTTAAGTATTTGGTATCTATACCTGCCCTTCACTAAAAAATAGTTTCTCTAAAACAACACTTTTGAACGCAAGAAAAAAATCCGTTACAAATTAATTTTCTTAAAGACACACCCACGCAATTTCAACATTCCAGGTCTATTGAACTCAAAAGAAGAATTATCCTTTATTATGTTAGGTTTTATAAATAAAGAAAAATGACAATAACTCAGGAATTAATTGAAAGTAATTAATGTTTTCAAAATGTCGGGAAATATATCCATCTAAACTTAATCCATCAAAGCACCAGCCCGGCACAACAGCTTAAGTAGAACACAAAAGAAAAATGGCCTAGACACAACTACAACCGTTTAATCATGTCTGGGAACTAACAGTGCAATAATCGCCCAAAGTTAGTTCCTTCGTTTTTAAAAGCAGCGAGTATAAAATAAATCAAATGTAATGAAGAATGTTGTTCTAAACGTCAAAATAACAGAAAAATAGTTATAAAAACATTTAGGTTACGTTTACCATAACTGATATACAAAAATTTATTGAAAACTGCCTCAACCTTTTGTTGTTGTTGTTGTCGTGTGCCACTTGGAATACCCAAGCTCCACAAGGATTCAAGACAAAGGGGGTGCGGCTCCTGGCGAGTCCCATAAATGACAGGAGTCCGACTTCTGCCTCATGTGATGATAGATGTTGCCACTATCTATAGCCACCTCCACAATTTTGCCATGTGTCTGAAGGGGAGGGAAATAGTCTCCAGACACCTGGACCCGTGGTACACCGCGCCACGACGGACCACAGGACTTTCGGACCCACAGATTTAAAGAGCACGTACTCCGCATATACTCGGTGGGTCTTTAGTGGTGTCGGGAATCGAACCCGGGACCCTCCGATCCCGAAGCCGATGCCTTAACCACTAGGATCCCCACCTCTCAACCTTTTACTTTTTGGAAGTAGCTTCACTCTAAAACGACAGTTTCAAAACTGAGTAAAATTACTCAAATCTGAGTATGTCCCATATTCAAACCGCCTCCGAGTTAGATTCACCCAAATTTGAAAACATGCTTGTAACTCATTTCTAAAAACGTGCAGATACTCAAAAATTAAACACCAAGAAACTATTTTTGAGTTCAGAAATTGGAGTGCGCCCAGTGTTACAAACAACAAATTAATTTGTAAGCTGGGTGTAAAATTGCACAGTTTTGTTGGGCGCTACCACACCAATAATTTAGACATTCCCAAGTTTCTTAATATTTCCAAACAATTATTTAAAAATAACTGTTACTTAAGTGGTGACCATTGAATTGTTTGAAACTGAGTACGTCTGGTGTATCAAAATTCAAAGCATTGGGTCGTTATACTTGAAACAAAATTTCATACCAAGATGAATACATTAATTTACTCAAATTTGAAACAGTCATTTCTCTCAGTGTTAGAATTTTCCAAGCATTTTGTTGAAAAAAAACCCTGCATTTACCATATAAATAACTATACCTTTAACTTGCATCTCAGTTTTTAGATTGATTTTCTTTTCACCGAGCCCTAGTATATTTATGTCACGTTCTAAAGATAGTTAATCATTAAACCTGGGTATATAAAAATTGAAATTAGAAAAATTCAATTAAGTTCAAAAGAAGGAACCCAGACTGTACGCAGCAACGTGTACACAGGAATGATGCGAAGTTGGAAGTTTTTGAAACCTAATTTACAAGGCAAATCCATCGCTGTATACAGAAAAGTTAAGCCTAAAAACTAGAAAAGAGTATAAATATATATATATCTGAAAAGAAACGTCCGAGCTCAAAGTTTGTTTTGACAAGAAAATGCACTTACCGGCGCCACACGAAACAAAAGGAAACTTAATTTATTCTCCTAAAAAAGCGTCCAATTTAGATTAATTCGGGGCAGAAAAAACACCTCCCGACACCTTTTTAAAATTTTCCCAAACAAGGAAGGATTTCCAGCTTTACATTTTTAAATAATTAAGCAAGGGCTAAAGAGGAACAAAAACCATTTAATGCTGTTATAAAACGAGAGAGAGAGAGAGGGATCTTCACTTAGTATTTAAAAATTATGAAATGAAAGTTCCAAGGGACATCTTTTAATCATATTTTCAATCCTCTTCCAAGTATTTGGAAAGCCCTTAAACTGTGAGGTCCGTCTTTGATGATGAAGTATAATCCTGTAATGAAATGGAAATTTCAAGCGACAGTGAACTTGATGACAATGAAGGTTTTTTTATGCTTTTGTATTGAATCTTTTGTCATAGGATTCGAAGAGTTGTCTGAAATGCATGGAGGCAAGGAAAGTAAATAGCCAGATGGGTTTATTAAAATTCATAGACACAAAGAAAGGGACGCATAGTTAGTTTGATAGACAATAGTTTAAAATCGCGTTTTTTAGTGAAAAAAAAAGAGTTCAGAGATGAGTTTTCTCTATATTATTAGAATGGATATGTAAAATATTGTGAGATAGTCATAAATGTACAGGATGTTTCAGATAAGTGTTTCATAACTTCTAGGAGGGGTAGGGCCAAGACCCTCTATATACATGGCCACCCAACTCCGGAAGATGACGTCAAACGTGAGTGAAAATTGCTTTGTTAAGTCTATGGAGTGACGTCAATGATGAGTGAAAGTTATGACGTTGCACGGCTGAGTTGGGAGGCCTTTATATAGAGGGTCTTGGTAGGGCCCACGTAGCCCCACGCCACACTACAGCGTCTCGATCGCTCGAAGTCGTAAATCAGATAGGGGAGAAAGCATGGAGTTCAGCCTGAGACGCCCCCTATCTTGACAGGAATCTTGATTCCTGACAAGATAGGTGACTAGGCTTTTCCCATGCTTTTTTATGGAGATTGATTGATGTAGCGACTATAAGTCGCTCAAGTGTGGCGCAACGCTTAGGGTCGTGACAGACCGGACTTCTATAAGCAGTCGCTCCAATAACTCACACTGTCAATGGGAGGAGCGATAAGGGGAGGAGAGGAGGGGACTCGAGGGACGATGTAGTAGATTATTCCTGCAGCGGAGGAAAACGGGTGTCATCTTTTATCATCAGGAGTTATCTACTATACCGCCCCCTCGAGTCCACTCCGATCGCCCCTCCTCCTGGTAGTATCTTAATCGTTTTTTAATGGTGATGGATCGATGTCACGTCTTACGAACGCCAGGTATGACACAAGCCTTAGACGACTTATGGGGGATTTACACCACCGCTGCAAGAGCAGCTCTTGCACAATCATACATGAATAGGGGAGGGGGGAGGGTTGGAAATGCACCCCTACCGAGGTAGGGGTTTTTAGAAGCCTGCATGAGAGGTTTTATAATCTACAGTGAAAATTGACGAGTTAACTGAACCTATATATTTCAATTTATCACGTTTTTGCTACTTATTTTAGATTTTTTAGTGAACTTTTATAGAGGTTAAAAGGATTTCATAATTCCCTTTTTGCTGTTTAATTTAGGGCTGTGGATAATTCTTAAAAATACACCGTTTATTATTACCCCATTTGAACAAAACTACGTGGTTACAAGAAACACTAGCATTTTATCCCTGAAAATGTATTCATCGTATTTTTCTCTTTAAATATAGCATATATATTTTTTGTTTTCATTTATTTATCAAGTTAGAGAGTTAAATTAGGTTTGTAATTACTTCGTTATCATGAAAACGGTGGGATTAGTAAGAAACACTTTCACTCACCTCTTTAATGTTTGTTAAAAAACACTATTGAAACTCCACAATAAATTTTCTTTTTAATTTAAGGTATGGTGAGTGATGTAAATTATTAAGCTGGTTTTTATATCCACTTTTCCAAGAAACTAAGTAAAACAATATATATTAAAACTATATTTTCTTTTTCATTTTGTAAATAAAAAAAGATTGATTGATTGATTTTGGACGAGGGGAATAGTTTCCATGGTTTCTTGATATATTTCTTGAACCATTCGAACCTGAAGGAAAAAAAATGACTTTATTTTGGGGGTATAACATTTTGTCTCAAGAAATTAAATAAGATAAATACCATTTGATTTTTTTTGTCATAATTTTCAATTAGTTTTATACAAGGTACACAAGGTTTATACTGGCCACACCCTTTAACTTCAGAACTCTTACAGATGTAATCATGAAAGTGGGGTCTAGGTACAGTAGAGTGGCCAATGCACTTTCCGATGCTACAACTTTCAAAGCCCGCTAGTGGAAATGTTAGGGAGATGTTATATATTTTATTTTAAAGACTACTCTATTAGATATTTGCTAATTAGTCAGCTACTAAGTTGTAGGGCAGCATCGATTTAGTAAGAAAAGACACCTTGAGCAGAAAAATAACTTGAATTAAACCCTTAAAACGCACGCTCAAAAAAGGTAGAATTTACGTAGTTTTTACGTCTTAAAACGTTTCTCACGAGGTGAAAATGAGAAATTTTCATTTTATGAACTAAGGACACTTTTAGTTCTTTACTTAAGTTATGAAAATGAAAATTTCTCATTTTCGCCCCGTGAGGAGCGTTTTAAGATGTAAAAACTACGTAAATTCTACCTTTTTGAGCGTTCGTTTTAAGATTCAATATATTTTTCTGCTTGAGGCGTCTTTCTTACAAAATCGATGCTGCCCTTCAACTCAGTAATGGATTAATTTAGCAAATATCTAATAGTTTTTAAAATAAAATTTATAACTCCTTACATTTCCACTAGAGGGCGTTGAAAATGGTTGCATGGGATAGGTCACGGTCGTTTTACTATACCTAGACCCCACTTTCATGACTATATCTGTAGGGGTTCTAAAAAAATCGCCTCTCCCTTTTACTTTGCAAGTGCATTTTTTTTCAAAGAAAGTCAGCTTCATAAACATAAAAGAAAATCTTGTTTAATTTTGCATGTTTCTTACTACCCCACTATCCCCTAACCAACATCAGAATTTGTGTTGAAGCTTGTGTGATAGTTAATAGACTAATTTTAAAAAAATAGAAACTTCTTTTAATAAAATTCAAATAACTTAAAGATCCGCAGACAAATACATTATAACATACCGCCAGGAGAAGAGCTTTTGACTTCATACGATGATGCTGCGGTTGTTAGAAACGGATCATTCCACTAAATTTTGGGGGTGATGGTAATTCATTTGGAACTGAAATAAATGGTTATCTCCGAATCGGAGTGGCTATCTATATGCTTTGTACTTCTTTCGGTTCTAGATTTGATTTTGGAATTTCGTTACATTATACTAAATCTAATCTGATTTATTATCTAATCTGATCCATTTCAACTAATCTGATCCATTTCAACTAATCAGATCCATTTCAACTAATCAGATCCATTTCAACTAATCAGATCCATTTCAACTAATCAGATCCATTTCAACTAAACAGATCCATTTCAACTAAACAGATCCATTTCAACTAATCAGATCCATTTCAACTAAACAGATCCATTTCAACTAATCAGATCCATTTAAACTAATATGCTCTATTTAATTTGATATTACATCCGATTTACATCAACTACCTGGTTTGGTTTGGATACTTGTAATTTTTTTGGATTTATTATTACCGTTTTCATTAATCTTTTCTTTAAATTCTCAAGTTGCTTATAATATATCTTATCAAGTAAGTTACCTTTAATTTTATCTTGTCTGATCTATTTCATACATTAATTTTTGCATTTAAGTTCAGTTTGCAGTAAATAAGTTCAGTGAGAAAGGTTTTGTGAGGATTTTGAAGCGATTTGAAAGGTCCTGCGTAAACGGCTTACAGGGGTTGGTGAGCGATAGCGAACAGGGGGTGGTAGCTCCCAAGGGTTATAAAATATCTAAACATTAAATGAATAAATTTTTTTTATATTTTGTCACTTCACAAGTTTCTAACGCCTTATTTAAATTTCAAGTACGATGATTAAATTATAAAATTCATAACTAAAGTAATATCAGCTTTATAAAATGAAACATAACTATTTCCCTAAAAATAGCAATGTAAAGCATACAAAACGTTAAAAAAGTTTCCGAAAAAGTATTTCTGATTTTTATTCACGAGAGAAATTTCAAAGATAATTTCTAATTAAATTTAGTTCAATAAAAGATGATCTTATTCTCATTTGCGAAATTCGAAATATACTTAAAATGCAAAATATTGCAGTTCAATTCATACAAACTCCCCTCGACACAGCTTCGATAAGAGTCGACCAGCTGCCATGTTGATGATGCAACACTCGCCACATCTCAAATGATGACACACAACCATATAGATCTAATTTGAGCTGCAGGTAAACATGGCGGCTGGTCGACTCTTATCGAAGCTGTACCCTTCCCTCTTCTCTTGGACTCGTCTACTCACGGCAACCCCGTTCAAAGCTCTTCTCCTGGCGGTATGTCAGTAGAGACAAAATACTTACATAAGCAAACAGATGGGCAGCATGACGAAGGAAGGGGAAGGCAAAAGCATCGAATGTTTGAGGTTGGCCGTGTTTACGGTTTACAAGGTAATTAGCATAAACACGGCTTAAAAACCAGTTGCCAAAAAAAAACCTTAAATCCCCAAAACATGGAACTCAAACGTTCGATTCCCTAAAGAAGTGAGAGATCAAAACTTTCGTACCAAGAGGGAATACAACGATTTTTCAAATATAATTTATTTCGATAGAGCTTCTTTTTTTTATTTATTTATTACGTACTCAGCCAATTGGAACAAACACATACACAGAAAAACCAGGAAGACATGTGAGTTGCCCAGGGGTCAGAAACCCATATGGGCAACCTAAAGGAGTTGTAATAAAATAATAAAAAAATAATAATGTAATTGTTTTTAAAAAATATTTTAAATTTGTTTTTGAAATCTGATCAGTAGTTACTTTTAAAAAAATAAAAACTACAATGCGCCGAAGGGTTTTTGTTTGGCCCATGACGTCACTTCTGTCTTCGGTGCGACAAACTTTTACGAAGGCGTATTCGGCAATGGTCAAATCCTTTCCTCTGAAAGAATTGATTGATGGAAAATTCGGGTGAAAGCAGAAGTGACGTCACGTAGGCCACCAATTCTAGAGAGCGTTATTTTTGAAAACCAATAAAAAATCACTAAAAAATTGAAGAAATGCGTTTTATAACCCCATCAATGATTAGTCGAAATCTTGAATTTCCACAAGTATTTTACTCTCAATTATAACAAATTCTATATATCTGTGAATATTTGGGGGTGTCTAGGAATAAAGAGGTTTTAAAATGTATCTATATATATATATATGTTACCGCTAAAGTTGATAATTAGTTATTCTGAAGAATACCTAGGTAAACTTAAGATTAACTGATTTCTGTCGTTAATGTGCGGATTTTTGAGTTTTTCGCATTTTACCTAGGGAATCTACACTATAACGGCCTCTTGATAGTTAAAGTTCAAAATAGTTTGTTTCGTTCAATACTTTCTGTTAAAATGTTGAGGTGCTCACTGCGACATGCGCTTACCCCTGCGCAGTTGGGTTTCAATACGTAGTTTGTTGTCATATTTGGTGTTTTGATTTCAAATTTAGTGCGTAGCACTGGTAGTTGTCATGTTGAATGTTAAAACAAAATAATACAAGCAAGTAAGTACTGTAAATTTACATGATTAAGTACAGTAAATTACTACTAAAACGGGTATTTTGAAACAATTGTGTTGAAGCTCCGACTTCAGAGTGACAGAGATTTCTTTTAACGAAAGCAAATGTCCCAGCTGTTGAAATATCTTTTCAACAAACGTTAATTCAACAATCGCTGGAACCTGGGCAAGGGTTTAACTTTAACATATGTAATCGATCGCGAATCCTAGCAATAGTTCAGGGCAGGCTGCCAGCCGATTACACCGCGCTTCCATTAAGATTTGCTAGTTTAAGTGCTCATTGAAATACGTTATCAAATCGAGATCGAAAACCACAATTGATACAAATCTCAGTTGGTACTTTAATATTCTAATATTATTGTTTTTATATTCTAGTTTTAAAATTGCTATTTCATTACTATTTTTGTGGGATTTGCGTGTTTTGTGTAATATGAAAAAAGTACCGATCCCCCTTTTTTGATTCGTCATTGTTACTGTTTACCCCCAAAACGAGTTTGGTTATAGTTAGGGCAGGGGGGTTTGGGGGGGCGGCAGCCCCCCCAACCTCCTTAAACTTTTTATAAAATAAAATAAAATTTTGTACTTTAACGGATCACCCTCGATAATATGTAAAATAACTGATTACAGGTAGTATGCAGATTAACGAGTGTCTAGTCGGTAGGGTGCAGAATACCTAGGTAATTTCAAGATTACCTAGTTAATCTTAGAAATTGAAAAAAAATTCGCTCTTTAACGGATCACCCTCGTTAATCTGCAAATTACCTAGGTTATCTGTAAATTAACTGATTTCCGGACTTTAACTGTAACATATATACTACAATAACTGAAACCTTTATTCTTAAATTAAAAAAACTCTCAGAAATCAATCTTATTGGTTGAGTCAATAATATTCTAGAATTTGAAAGAATAAAGTATTCTGTTTAAAAATCACAATGTGACAAATAAAACCATGATTATATCTTTATAAAATTGTTGCCAATTTCTAATAACTTTACTTTTTTACGTAAAAGAGAAAGCTGATGGTAAGTTTATGATAAGGAATAAATGAGTTTAATGATAAGAAATAAACCTCAAATTTCCAAAATAATTAAAATTTTTTTAATCATAAATATGTAAAATATGTATATTATTACAAATTTTGTGTGTGATACTTAAGATTATTTCCATTGTATTTCAAAATTTGTAAAATCTTTAATAGCTTTAAGAAAATGATAAATATTTTTTAATAAACTCATTTTATCATATACTTTAGATGTTTAAACTTTCTGCTTTTTTTCTCAACATTTAGAAACACAACTTTTTATGTTTGCGAAGTAATAGAGAATGTAAGTAAATATATTTCATAAAAAAACCTTTATTTCACAGAATCAATTTAAGTGTAGTGAGAATAAAAGGTTGTACAAAAACTATAGAACAAGAAAAAGTAAGTCCTAATTCATTATGCATAAATAACATCAAACCATGTTAGAATAATAAAAGAGCCTGCATTTTTTACTTGATTTGCATAATTAGTTCTTTTAGGATGGTTTATTATCATAGGCATTATGAATAAAAAATGAACATATTCATGGAATACGGATAAAAGTCAGACAACATGGGAAAAAACCTAATACAAGGGTTCTTTTTAGGATAACAGTCAACGATATTACTAATAATTAAAAAATACTAAACAATTCATCAATTCAACATGAAAATAATATCCTTTAAAATTATAAGGATTGTTTTTAGGACATTTTAATTAGTATCTAAAGAATAGTTTAACCCTTTATGTCCCAAATTATGTTTTTCAGAAAAATTGTGCTGTGTATTTTTTATACGTTATCCCTGTAAGTATATTAAGTATATAAGCTTCATATTAACCCTAGTAGCAAAGCTCGTCCTAAATATGTCAAGTTTACGTAACTGCAACTAGAAGTAAACGAAATTTGGCCTTGCACGACGAAAATTGGGCGAATTTTGAACATTGGGAAGTGGGACTTACAAGTCCCGTCGGGGCATAAAGGGTTAAGTATTATTTCAAAAGGAAATGCATTGTTGATTCCTTGTGATGATTTCAAAAATGCTACACTCAATACAAAAATGCGCACAAATAAAAAAGCATTAATCAAAATAAGAAACAATTCAATAGTACCTCTATGAAAAAAATACTTGTAAATGATAATAAAATCACTCACGAAAATAAATGAGAGTTAAAAAGTGAAAATAATCCTGCACATATTATATTTTTAATGAATATGAATGATGTTTAAAATTAAAGTACCTCATTCAAATGAGAAAAACCATAAAGAATTCTAACTAATATAAAATTGGATTAATACAAGTATAATCGTTTGTTTTTAAACTTAAGTTTTAGTGGATTCTTATCTATTATAAGAACTACTCAAAATCTAACCAAGGTGCATAAAACGTCTAATGAAAATGGAGTTGATACCACTGTAAGACTTTTAAAGTTAAAAATGTTTATGAGTTCGGGATAGGAACTATAAAAGAATGTCGTATCTATTTCCTGGGAATCATGCAAAGTTCGTATGGCATAGGCTCGAAGGTGGCACCCACTCTGCCTTCGAAGTTGTGCCGTTTGCCTTCTGGAAACTTGATGTGAAACTTCTGCAACAGACTAGTGGCATACAAGAAGACTTCTTCGTTTGCGAGAATCTCCCCCGGACAGGCCCTTTTTCCTGGAAAAAAAATAGTGAACGGTTGAGGACCTTGCTCGCAAAAAGTTTTCTTACATTTGAATATATTCCAAGATTCTTGTGTCAAGGGTTGTACCTACTCATCCCATTTTATTGGAGGGAACAAAAGTCTTTCCTTTTTGTATCTAAATAGATTTTCTATATCCATATTCGTATGTAAATAAATTAACTTAAAAAAAAGAGAGGCGCTTTTAATGCATACGGATTATCTTTTGATTCTGAGGGCTTCGGTCCATCAGCTACTTTTAGTTAGTCATCCAAATAAACAAAATACTACTGACTTCGACTTTAGTTCTTTATTTGAAGCATTTTTTAAATGATTGCAAAAAAATACAAGTGATAGGAAAATGTTACTTTGACAAATTTGAAAAAGCAGTAATTTAAATTGAAAAAATTTGAAGTTTGAATTTAGGACTCTGTCAAGCTGTTTTCAGAGGACGAACTAACGGATCACTTGATATTTCGAACGTTGTTTCACCTTATTGCAAGCACAACAATATTTCTTATGCATAAACCGCAACCTCCCCAAGTATACTGCTAAACCAACGATAGTAAAAGGGTCACGTGATTTTGACAACACTGGAACTAGTATTTCGGAGGGGAGACAGGTCGAAGTTGAGGGGATCGAAAGAGGAAGAGACATTTGCTTGTATATAGAAGCAAGACCCCAACTATCACCGGTTACAACTATCGGCAGTGCAAAGTCTGTAAAAATCACGTGACCTTTTACTATCGTTGGTTCAGTATCAGCTCGCGACACCTTTAAAAGAGATGAACTGTCGTTGAAAATGTGTGGAAGCAACTGTTTTTGTTATTACATTCCTTTTATTTACAAAATGATCGGAGGTACAAACGAAACTTAACCAATTTGGATTAGAGTTCCAGTTTTGAAATAATTTCGCGAATTTATCAGAAATATATCGGTTGTGAAAAGAAAGCCAGCTCTCCAACTACAGAAAAATAGCTTTGTCTTTCGAGTGAATTTATATGCTTCTTAAAGTCACAAAAATTCACCTGAAAATATAATGAATAGTTGAGGTAAAGTTAAAAAATTGGAAAATGATAGTCAGCTCTAGATAAAAAAGAATCAGCTCCCATTTTTCTGAATGCGTGTCCCTCGACTTTCCCTCTTTGACGTGGACCGAACGAAAATGGACACACTTACGGACTCAAGTCTAAGCTGGAAATATTCCCGCCATGTATTTTCATTCCCGCGCCCATAAAAAGCGCCTTAAGATATTATTCCATGGAAATGCTCAAAGGTTTGATTTACATCTCCCACTTGCCGTGATTTATCAGAAGAAATCTGATTTTGAGCCCCCGTCATAGAGGTAGAATGTAATAGAGGGGGCATAGACGGTAACCCTGCGTTCCCAGCATCAATGATAGGCAAAACATTGGAGCTCCAATATAGACGCGTCAATTTTGAAGGATCGCTGTAACTTACAGCTATAAATGATCGGAATAAAAGACCTGTTTATATAAGGAAGTGAAAACTAATTGTTTTGAGGGTAAAAGTTCACATTATCTCCGTAAGATTTTGATGCATGTGAATTAAAAAAAAACTAGCACCGATTACGATATATTTTCGAAAGCTTTATTCGATTAGGTTCTATATGATTTCAGTGAAACTATTTCTCATCTCAACACCAACGTTTCCTGAACCCAGTACGTCACTACGCGGAAGGAAAAAGTGGGTAAACACAAAGCCTGTTGGGTTGCTAGGAGGAGTTTCGGTACTCAAATCGTGATAAAAAGACACTATATAGTATACATGGGTTTAACGAAATAATCGTATTTTAAAATTGACGTTCTTCGTTTCACTCGAAATTCAAACACCGCGAGGGGAATTACTTTGTTTGTTAACAACGTAGTAGGGTCAACTAACGTTGCTGTCTTGTGTATAGTATTATAAAATTAACATTTTGTCGTAATAAACATAGGTACTCTTTCAGAATCCCAGCGCAAGCCATAAAGTCGCCAATAATGATGCAACCAGCGCCAAACGGAATATCTGTTTCGGAAGGTCATGTGTGGAGCTGTTGCCAAAAAATCTGCTTTGCGAGATTTGCGCCGGGATTCTGGAAGAGTACCTAGACATAAAATAAACGATTGGATGTGTTTTCGAGTCATTCAAATTAGTATTTCTATGAAGTCGAAAATTAGCTGTCAAGACTCGAATACAAGCTTTGGAGATCCTCGTTAGCGGGAGTGGAGTTGAAGTGTTCGCCCTAGTGAAGGCGCTGCCAAATCTGGCTCCGAAGCTAGACCATCTTGACAACGCGGTTTCCGTCGAATTCGAGAGCGATTCGCACTCAATAGTTCTTTCCCAACTCTATGGCCATGATAAAAGAATCAAAACGTCAAACGAACGCCGGGCCTCGTTTATTGGGGGATACATATATTTTAATATTTATGGCGCATTCCGGCTAAGGTTGATACATAGGCCACTGGATTCATGGCCGATGCGACCTCATAGGGGGCGTTTTTATTGTGGGAGATACGAAAGAAGATGGGGGACAAAGTGATCCAATTACCTTTCGAGTGGTGTGTTATCGAGTGGTTTTCGTAAATTGTCTTTTTCGCAGTGGTTGTTTTAATAATGTGAGTGGTGGAATGTCCCGGGCTGTCAGATTTTAGGCGGAAAGATGTTTATTTGTAGCCGCGATAAATTTGCGTTAAGGGGGTTTGGATTGTTTCAGAAGTGGGCTGATTCTGTTTGCTTTGTAGTAATGTCTGGTTGAATGGTGGTGATAGGAGTGAAATATGTACAGAGACGGACTTATATAAATCAGCTGGCAGTGGGAAAGTGTGATTTACTGTGAGTGTTTTTCGCAGTGCGTATCATGGCACTCGTTAGGTTGATTTATTTAGTGAGATTGTACGAGTTTTAGATAATGTTTCTAGCTGATTTTCTAAACGTGTGTCAACTTGTTTAACGCAAATTTCAATACTTTGTTAACATGATAAATGCGTACATCAATATACACAATGGAGTAGTTGTAACAATAATCGAAATGTATTGGAACCTGTATGTAACGATACTGTCTATAACAATATTTAATCGTATAGTCCAGCGAGAGAAAAGTCAGAAAAAAATGACAAACTGTCGACCAAGTGATAACCTGCTTGTAACAATATTTCTTAGGTTCCTACAGTAATATTGTAGATTGTAAGTTTCAGTGATATAGAAATCCAATACAACCTTCAACAATTTAAAGTAAATTTATTTTTAAAAATATTTAGTATATCAAATCAATGTTCATTTTTCAATTCTTCCAACCCAAGATTCGCGATAAAATTGAAGAATTTGGGAAGCATTTGAAAACAAATTTTATCCTTATATTGAGAGTAATTTATGTGGGGGTGCAAGGTAGAAGGCAAAGTTAAGAAATAGGCAAAAAATTGACATTTAACGAGACATTGTTCACATTTTACAATTTACAAAAAATATCAAGTAAAAAATTGACATTTAATGAGACTTCATGCATTCAAATTTCTCTCCTATGGCCACTTTCTTCACTTCACTCAGTCTCTCCATCACTTGATATTATTTCACTTATTTTCCCGTGCGTTTGACGTCATCGTGACGTAGTTGTGAGGATTTATATACAGAGGGTGTTGATGTTATCAGGACACTAGGATCTAAACACTAGTACTAGTTAATTCCACATTTATTTTACAGAATTAACATAACTCATATAAAGGGTGGTTACTTAGTTTCCTTGTCCATGGGAATGTTAAATTACTGGGGGTTAAAATATTATGGAGGTGATAAAGTAACTATAGAGGAATCATCAGAACGACTAGAAATTTTAAGAGTAGCGTTTACTTATTTAATGGTCATTTAAAGTCATGATCCCCTGAGGAGAGAACCACTCATTTTCCCTCTCTAGAGACAGCATGCACTTATTGAACGTACTTAATAATGCACTACTCCCGCACTAAACTGATTTAATGCCATAACAGAGAGAGAGAGCACGCCCTGTAGCTATCTCCACACAATCCAAACTTCCTCTTTGTGCAATTTCAAGGCCCAATAACTCGAAATGCTCAACCAGCCTAACTTTAGGAGAGAGCAGTTCCCCCGAAAGTCTCTCCCAAAATAATAGCTCGCAATTACCCCGCCCCTCCCCCGGTCCACCAATTAGGGCAGAGGCCTCGCGTTACGAGAGCTCTTTCGCCCTAACGAGAATAATCACAATCATGATAATAATAAACAGAGTACACCCCAAGCAGTGTTCCTAAACTCAGGGAGTAATTTGATGGAACAGGGGACGATTGAAAAATTTGGGAATTTTCCAGCAAAAAAACATTCGTCCAAAGTGCAGTTTTGTCAAAGAAGCCTGCAGCTATTTTGTAGCAATAGGGCTTTGAAGCCTTTCAGCACGTGTACGTCTACCGTTTTTTACAGCAGTTTTGAATGCATTTCAGCGTCTTATAAAAAACTACATAGTTTCTGAAGAAGTGTCTCAATTATCTTCCCTTGTTTCAAGCTATTAAGCAGAATTTTTTAAGTTGGGTTCTTATGTTGAGATTCTAATAGAATCACAAAAACGAGTTCCAAAGACTTTCTGGTGAGATCTTAGTTAGACTGCTATTTTTGACGCGGGAATCGTATTTACCCACATATTTTTACAACATGCCCCAAGGATCAACTAACTTTTACTATTTTTCTAAAATACTACATCTAACTTCGGATACAACCATGGAATTTGAAACAAAAAATTTCTTAGGGGCCAAAAGCTCCCCTTCTTATGAATCTTAAGTCTAGTAATGGATAGATCTGCGCAGGAAAGTAAAATTTCAGAAACATCCAGGGGAGGGGCATAGCATGAAATGTTGGGAACAACCAAACTAGCTGTCCGTAGACAGTCCATGAGATCGTTACAGTTATGGGCACTAGAGAGAGAAGAGAAAGAGAGGGAGAGAGTAAAGGGGGATGCTCGAGATGATGAAAGGTAAACTGATGATGCAGAGCAAAAGGATGTTAGACGCTAGAGTAAAGATACTGTGCAGATAAAAGAGATGATGGATTCGAGAGTAAAGATACTATGAAGAAAAGAAGAGATGTTGTAGAGTTAAGGGATGCTCTGATGTTCAATGGCAAACGGATGCCGAAGAGTAGAGCAGATGGATGTTACCGTGAAGATCAAAAGGATGTTGACGAGTAAAGGGATGCTCTAAGTGTTCAAGGGTAGACGAATGCTGAATAGTAGATATTGTGAAGATATTGAGAAGATCAAAGGGATTCTTTAGTGCAAAGAGATGCTCAAGATGTCGAAGATTAAAGGGATGCTCTGATGTCCCAGGGCAAACGGATGCTGAAGAGTAGAGTAAAGGGATGTTAGACTCTAGAAAAAAGATACTGTAAAGATCAAAGGATAAAGATCTTGAAGAGTAAAAGGGATGCTCTAGATCAGTGTTTCCCAACCTTTTTCGTTCCATGCCCCACCAAAGCCTTTCTAAATTTTCCATGCCCCCCCTCCCCGCTCTCAGTGGCATGTATAGAAATATATTTTGAGAGGGAGCCAAAATTATTTCTTAGCCCCTCCCTCCTATGTATATTTAATAAGTCTAATGAAGCTTTTCAGAACATTTTTAGGTAGAATTTGCATGCTAAATAACTAAATAAAGTTATGAGTAATTAAGTTGTAAGTACCAAGGGGGGTCTGGGGGTCCTCCCCCAGCAAATTTTCGGAAATTTGACTCGAGGAAGCAGGTTTTTAACTAGTTTGGTACCCCTAGTTGGGAAATTTTGGATACAAATTTTTAGGTAAGATTTACATTTTGATGAACCTAATGTAAAAAAGTTTCAAATGTAATTGTTCTAAAAACAAAGATCTTGGGTCATCCCCAAAAAAAGATTCGGATATTAGACTTTAAACCAGGGTTTCAACTTTGTTTTGATACATACTGGTCCAGATTTCAGACATACATTCTCAGATAGGGTAATAGGATCAGATTTTGATAAACTTCTTTTTAAAAAGTGATTTTTTAATTTTCCCCCTGGATTGGGCCCACCTGGGGGGCAATTTGGTAGAAAATTTTCAAATTGCCCCCCTAGAAAATGATATTGCCCCCCGGTGGGGCGTGCGCCCCACGTTGGGAAACACTGCTCTAGATATTCAAAGGGAAACGGATGCTGAAGAGTAGAGCAGAAGGATGTTACCGTGAAGATCAAATGAAAGTAGAAGAGTAAAAGGATGCTCAAAGAGTTCAAAGGTAGACGAATGCTGAATAGTAGATATTGTGAAGATCAAAGGGATTCCTTAGTGTAAAGATATGTTTAAGATGTTGATGAGTAAAGGGATGCTCTGATGTCAAAGGGAAAACGGATGCTAAAGAGTAGAGTAAAGGGATGTTAGAATCTAGAAAAAAGATACTGTAAAGATCAAAGGATAAAGATCTTGAAGAGTAAAAGGGATGCTCTAGATATTCAAAGGGAAACGGATGCTGAAGAGTAGAGCAGAAGGATTTTACCGTGAAGATCAAATGAAAGTAGAAGAGTAAAAGGATGCTCAAAGAGTTCAAAGGTAGACGAATGCTGAATAGTAGATATTGTGAAGATCGAAGGGATTCCTTAGTGTAAAGATATGTTTAAGATGTTGATGAGTAAAGGGATGCTCTGATGTCAAAGGGAAAACGGATGCTAAAGAGTAGAGTAAAGGGATGTTAGAATCTAGAAAAAAGATACTGTAAAGATCAAAGGATAAAGATCTTGAAGAGTAAAAGGGATGCTCTAGATATTCAAAGGGAAACGGATGCTGAAGAGTAGAGCAGAAGGATGTTACCGTGAAGATCAAATGAAAGTAGAAGAGTAAAAGGATGCTCAAAGAGTTCAAAGGTAGACAAATGCTGAATAGTAAATATTGTGAAGATCATAGGGATTCCTTAGTGTAAAGATATGTTTAAGATGTTGATGAGTAAAGGGATGCTCTGATGTCAAAGGGAAAACGGATGCTAAAGAGTAGAGTAAAGGAATGTTAGAATCTAGAAAAAAGATACTGTAAAGATCAAAGGATAAAGATCTTGAAGAGTAAAAGGGATGCTCTAGATATTCAAAGGGAAACGGATGCTGAAGAGTAGAGCAGAAGGATGTTACCGTGAAGATCAAATGAAAGTAGAAGAGTAAAAGGATGCTCAAAGAGTTCAAAGGTAGACGAATGCTGAATAGTAGATATTGTGAAGATCAAAGGGATTCCTTAGTGTAAAGATATGTTTAAGATGTTGATGAGTAAAGGGATGCTCTGATGTCAAAGGGAAAACGGATGCTAAAGAGTAGAGTAAAGGGATGTTAGAATCTAGAAAAAAGATACTGTAAAGATCAAAGGATAAAGATCTTGAAGAGTAAAAGGGATGCTCTAGATATTCAAAGGGAAACGGATGCTGAAGAGTAGAGCAGAAGGATGTTACCGTGAAGATCAAATGAAAGTAGAAGAGTAAAAGGATGTTCAAAGAGTTCAAAGGTAGACGAATGCTGAATAGTAAATATTGTGAAGATCATAGGGATTCCTTAGTGTAAAGATATGTTTAAGATGTTGATGAGTAAAGGGATGCTCTGATGTCAAAGGGAAAACGGATGCTAAAGAGTAGAGCTAAGGGATGTTGTATGAAGAGTAAAGATACTGGGAAGATCAAAGGGGTACCGAAGAGTAAAGGGATGCTCAAGATTTTCAAAGGGAAACGGATGCTGAAGAGCAAAGGGATCTTAAAAAGATTTTGAGGAGTTAAAAGTGCTGAAGAGTAGTGAGAGGTGCTATAAAAATCAAAGAGACTCCTGCTGAAAGAAGAGGGGATATACAGGGTGTCCCAGGAGAAGTGGCCCAACCCCTTTAACTTTTGATCCCCTACAGATATAGTCATGAAAGTGGGGTCTAGGTATAGTAAAGTGACTATGCTCCATCCGATGAGATAAGTTTCAACGCCCTCTAGCGGAAACTTTACGAGTTATAATTTTTATTTTGATAACTATGTGAGGTATGTGAAAAAAGTCAATGACTAAGTTGTAGAGCAGCATCGATTCAGTAGGAAAAGACACCTTAAGGAGAAAAATATCTTGAATAAAACCCCTAAAAAGCACGCTCAATTAGCTTGAATTTACGTAGATTTTACGTTTTAAAACGCTCCTTACAAGGCAAAAATGAGAAATTTTTATTTGTATGACTTATGTAAATGACTAAAAGTATTATTAGTTCATTTAATTCAAAATTTCTCATTTTTTCCTTTTGTAAGGAGCGTTTTAAGAAGTAAAATCTACGTAATTTCAACCTAATTGAGCGTACGTTTAAGGGTTTTTATTCAAGATATTTTTCTGCTTAAGGTGTCTTTTCCTACTAAATCGATGCTTCTCTACAACTTAGTCATTGACATTTTTCACATACCTCACATAGTTTTTAAAATAAATATTATAACTCCTAAATTTTCCGCTAGAGGGCGTTGAAAATTATTTGATCAGATAGAGCATGGTCACTTTACTATACCTAGACCCCACTTTCATGACTATATCTGTAGGGGTTCAAAAGTTAAAGGGGTTGGGCCACTTCTCGTGGGACACTCTGTATACCGACCTAGTGAGAAGGGAATCCAGCACTCATGCTTGACCACCTCCTTGGGGTTGTTGGGGGAGAGGAAGCGCTCGGGGCGGAAGAGGTGAGGCTCCTCCCAGTACTCAGGGTCGTTGTGAACCGCGTGGATGTTGGCGATGGCCGTCATGCCAGCCGGGACGAAGTACCCGCCCACTTCCGTGTCTTCCGTCGTGCTGAAAAGCAGAGAATACGATTATTACAAACTACTAATTTCTATTTTTACCGTAGAAAACAATTGATTGCCCTCGTCTCGATTTAAAAAAAAATTATTATTACTTAGCCAATTTCGTCAAGTACAAGGAGGGAAAGACATATAGAGGAGGGGAGAAATTAAAGGAGAACTGATGGATTAAATGAGAAAGTGGTGTTGAGAAAGAGAGAGAGAGAAAGAGAGAGAAAAAGAGAGAGAAAGAGAGAGAGAGAGAGAAAGAAAGAGAGAAAGAGAGAGAAAGAGAAAGAGAGAGAAAGAGAGAGAGAAAGAGAAAGAGAAAGAGAGAGAGAAAGAGAGAGAGAGATCTCCATTCATCACTCCAGTCATCCTCTCATTCCATATCTTGATTTAACCGAGCAAAAAGGAAATTAATTTAAAGCACTCTGACAATTCTTTTCTGTACTACACACCTACAGAACTGAAATGTTTTACAAGAGTAGTTTTGGGCCATTTAAATTTAAATCCTTAATGGATTTTTCTATCACTCATTCAGTAAAATATATCACCTATTACACCGAACCCCCATAACAGTGCAATAGATGCACGCAATGCGAAATCTAGGCCGTGAAATTTGAAAATGATCGCATTGCTTTTAAAGAGACGTTATTCATTCGCCGATGCCGCATTTCATCAGATCGGCATCGGTCGGTCCTAAAGCGATTCTTTATTCCTGTGCCATAGTTCGGAAATGTCTAATAGATGGCGCTGGTAGGCATTATCAGTTCCCTGTGGAACTGATCGAATCAACATCGCCATTGATTTTCATTTCGAAGTCAGACGGACGGCTTTCACCAGTAGATTTTAAACATTTGGTGTTTCTCTAGCTGCGTTAACATAAAATCTCTTTAAAATAAAAACGGGACGCTTTTTTTATCGTTGTTTGTATATGTTATGCGTTTTTTTAAAAAAAAAGTCTTAAATGCGTCCAGTCATTATAGTGCTTGGAAATTTTGTTTAAAAGTAAAATCGTGCCATAAAATTTTGTTACGCAAGAGGACAAAGAATATCAATCGTTATGGTAACAAGGTCTTTTATAGTGATTAGAGTTATCTTAAAACGCGAAAAAATAGGGATTTGGCTTTTTAAAATAAAGAAAAAATTGCCTGTTTAATTATACATAATATATTCCGTTGTTAAGAAAAGCGAAGAAAAAATGTGAAATTTAATGGTTTAAAAGTAATTAAATAGATTTTTAGAAGAAAGAGGTACGTTAATTAGTGTATTTAAATAAAATTTTGATTATCTTAAAAAGCCTTGTTCTACTTAGAGTATACAAAAATTTCAATGAAGCTTTTTGTACGTATTTGTGTCACTCAAAACTCTTATTTTTCAAATGCTTTTTGGGAAATCTCTCTATTCTAAAAAAAAGTTTTTAGTGAACGGTTTCCAGAGAAAGGCTTTTTAATTACTCAACCGAATGACACATATATGGTATCAAAATGTCCGGATTCTTTCCGGATTTCCGAGTAAGCCCTTCGATTTTTCAAAAAAATTCTCAATTTTAAAATATTTCCATTTTTTTAGATAACGGATAAGGTCGCAGTTATAAAGCAAGTACTGTCAATCAAATTATTATGCATCCAATCACAACGTCCGATTGACGCTTTATTTTAAGATGAAACATGTTTTTTCACCTTTTAAAAAAAGTACTTTCTTGATGAAATATCACTCAAAGACTGATAAAAACATATTCTAAAAACTTACATGAACGCCATTTTATACTAAAATTTCACACTTTTTGTCCAATATTTATAATTTTTATTCTGATTTTATCGAAATTAATTGTAAACATAGTGATGTTTTGTCTCTTATTGTTTTCAATTGCTTAAACGGTATTGTTTAACAAGTCTGGGTTTAAAAAAATATGAATGATAAACACTAGGCATATTATACTATCGAGTTACTTTAAAATAATATTTTTTGTTTGGTCCGAATATTGATAAACAATTAGAATTAGTTATTTTTATAATCATAGATTAAAAATAATTAAGATGAATATTTTTAAAAACATTTCGTTTAAATTTTTGATAAGTTCGAGTTAATATATACTCAAACTTTTAAGGGAGATTTATTCATGGAGGGGATTTGAAGTATTTTTAATAAGTTAGTTGACGTTTTTTCTGTAAATTGTTTAATTGTTTTATAAAGTGTGTTAAGTTCAACGAGTTGGAATTTGTGGGAATTGCGAAGCAATTCCAAAAGGTCCTGCGTCAGCAGTTTACGGGGGTTGGCGAGCGATAGCGAGCAGGGGGCGGTAGCTCCCTAGTTATTTAAACTTTAATTTGTTAATAAAGGTTTGTGGAAAAGGGAAGTGGGTTGTAAGACAAAGAGGAAAAGGTAGAAACAACATTTTTTAACACAATGAGGAAGTTGCATGATTTTTTATATTTTTTTAATCGATTCTTCTTGCAAAAATAAGCAACTACCCAAAATTTGAAGCCGATCGAGAAATTTTTTGATTGCCAAAAAAATTAACAAAAATCACCTTTTTAAAAACGCGCGAAAACGCCAAGAGTTTGGGATCATCGTATGTTGACGTCATCATATGATAAACATTGTTGGAAAACAATGGAGTTGATGGTATGATTGTTGACATCTTTAAAAAATAAGCGTTTTCAGTCACGTGTTTTTTTCTCGACTTTTGAATTACAATATTACTTACCTGTACATTTTTTTGAAAAATTGACTAGATATTTCATTTTACCATACAAAAAACCATACGGAACAATTGTTTGTTTTTGAAAATCTGACACATGCAACTTCCTTATTACTTGTTATAACATAGTTATTTTAAAATCAGTAACGTAACTATAGTTGACTCATGGGGGGTGTTACCCCCACCAATCAACCGCTCCATTGTATTACACTCCCTTTAAAAAAGATTCCTCATGAAATAGGTACTATATTATAATCATGTAGCTTTAAATTAAATATAAATGGATAATAATTTTTACAAATGTTATTTTGGTTATAAATATTATTTTTGGAAGGGCAATTAAGAAGTAGCTTCTAGATGTATTTATATTTATCATATTAGTTGGACAGTTGGACTCCTGCCATTTATGGGCCTCACTTGCTCAGGAGCCCCCCTCCAAAGGGAAAACTTCATTTAAGAGGCGGAATTTTAAGGGTATAACACAGTCCTCAAAATTTTAGTGAGGGGTTTGGAGATTCTCCCCCAGAAATTTTTAAAATTTTTTTTCCCAAAGTAGTGTTTAAGATTATTTCGAAGATCTTTGGGCTAGATCCTGAAAGAACGGTTCCTTGAAAACCGCACAATTTTCTTGGGAAAATTTTTCAGTTTTTCATGTTTTAGAAACTGACGATCCAATGGGGTGTTACATCCCTAAACCCCCTTCCTCGTTATGCCTGTTTAAAATTAGGAGGTTCAAGTTTAGGTGTGTGCATATTGCCAAACTGGTACGAATGGCAGACCCTCAACAAAATAGATCGTTAGAGAAGAAAAATGAGTTCTATAATCTATACTATTCAAACACGTAATGAAATTAAAAATAGTTTTAGCTTTTGACAAAGCTCAAAACTTTACAACTATCTATTTTTATAGATTTGAAATGGCAATACTGATCTACCCAGATTGACCCCTATTTCTACATAAGAGGACATCCATAAATTACGTGAGGTCAAAAAGGGGGGGAGGGGTTTGGTAAAATCTCCCCAAATCTCACCGAGGGGGGTCGATTAAAATTTCACGTCAACTTTCTAAGTTAGAAGTTAAACGATTTTTTTAAGTATGAGAAAGGAATAGTACCCACAAATAAGATTCTGTGGTGATTTTTAGGCGGAATAATGTCCTTTTCCCCCACATCATTAATAATGGAAAAGTTTTAGGTGATGTGAAGCACAAAATGCAAACGAATAGGATAGAAAATTATTTTTAAAGGTTGCAGGTAAATCTCACGTGGGGGGGAGGGGGGGGTCCAGCAAAATCTCACCAAGGGGGGAGAGGGGGGTTCAGATTCAGATTTTGGAAAAAACACCTCACGTTGTTTATGGATGTCCCCTAAGTAAGCCTTTTGAGGATTCTATAGAGAAAGTTATACCGATTCATTAAGTATATGCCTACTACTCGTATCAGTAAAGAGTTACTCATAACATCAAAGAGTTACTCATAACATCAAAGAGTTACTCATAACATCAAAGAGTTACTCATAACATCAAAGAGTTACTCATTAACAAAGAGTCGCTCATGAGGAAAGAGACTCACAATCTGAGGAGGTTGATGGGTACGACGGTCTTCCAGCGCTGTACCTCCATGAGTACTGCCTCGGTGTAGGGGAGGGCGGTGTGGTCCTGCCACTCGGGGCTCCTCTCCCTCCCCACCACCTCGTCGATCTCGGCGTGCACCCTCGCCTGCACCTCCTGGAACTCGGCCATGGTGAGCAGAGTCCACTCCACCGTCGCGCGCACCGTCGTGCTCCCAGCCCCGATCAGCGACGGCGCGTTGCCCTTCAGCATCGCCTCTGCGAGGGAAAAAAACACAGAATATAGGGATAGGCCGGCAAGTAATTTTACTTGAGGTCCAAATAACTTTGAAAATTTTCATCCAGGTCCGTTAAAAAAAATAGGTTATACCAGTGTTTCCCAACTTGGGGTGCAGACCCCGCAGAGGGGCAATTTCACTTTCTAGGGGGGCAATTAGAAAATTTTCAACCAAATTGCCCTCCAGGTGGGTAAATTCTAAAAATTTTCTGGGGGAGGACCCCCAAGCCCCCCTCAGGACCTTCCTTGAAAATGCTACAATGATCGAGCGGGTCTGTCCAATAATTGACTGTCCAATTGTTCATTCATTTAAAATGTAACTAAAACATTTTGAGTCAAACACTCCCAAGCTAAAGTCTGGCTACGGCTCTGCAGGAGTTTCATTACCATTGTTAAGATAACTCTGCAAATTATTGATTGCTAAATCTTTAAATTACGTGAAAAGATATTTCATTAAAACAATTTTGTATTTCAAATTAAGTTATTCAATTTGTTTTTGGAACACTCACTAGTTTTCTAAACATGTCTGTCATTTTTTTTTAAAAATCTACCAATTAAGTTTTTAAATTTAATACTACATTTTGAGTGTAAACTTGTGTGTAATCTTACATGGGGGGCATGAAGAATTTAGAAAAGCTTTGGTGGGGCGTGGACCGAAAAAGATTGGGAAACACTGGGTTATACTATTACTACTTTAAATTCTTTTCTTCAAATAGTAGATAGATATTTCTTTAATTATTACACACAATATATTCTCACAATATGCAAATTTAAAATTGGAAACTTAATTATATTGTTCAATATTATTAGAAGTTTTTACATTAAAAAGGCGGGTCTGGGAGTTTCTTCCCAGGAAATTTTTTGGAAATTTGACCTTTAAAAAGCGGGAAAAACTAATTTTTGTAGTGTAAAAATACATATTAATGATTTTCAAAACGTTTTGGCGGTCCGGGAAAATACCTCAAGCTGTCCGGTAGTTGCCGCCCCCTGCTGAATACACTATCCCTATATGGTAGTGTATTTAGCAGAGAGTTGAGAGTTAAGTATACATAAGAGAGTTAAGAGCCAAAAATATAATTACCTCCTCCAAACCGAAAGTAAGAGCAAACCTCATTTAGAGTTATACTCATGCTAATGGCGGAAGAGTAGTTAGATTGATTAGTGCTTGAATATCATCAGAAGCAGCAGCATTAATCCGATGCATACATTATTCATGATAGAGCATTCAATAAAGACAAAGGGGGCTGAAAGTAATTCAATTCCTGCTTACTATCATGATTAGAAGGTGGGTAACCGAATGATACAGCGTGTATTATTGCTGGACTAGAAGAAGTTCTGCGACCATCTTTGATCATCCCTTATCCACCTTTTGAAGATTTCGCACCCGATATATTTTCTTTCTTTTTGCCATTTCTGTGCTTATTGTCTTTTTTCTATTTATGTCGGTTCGTTTTTTTTCTCCCTATTTCGCTTCTTTGATGATGAATCGGTTAGTTCAGTTAGTATCGGAGGTCACAAAATAGGAAATGTGAGGGTAGTGGCATCTCCAGTCATAAATGAAATAAATAATTTTATGAAAAAAAATTATTTCAAAATTAATAATTGTGTGCCCGCGTAAAGTAGGAGGAAAAGCTTCAAATCGTTTTTACAAAATTATTACTAAAAAACCATCTTAAACAAAAAAAGTATCATTTGCCTCTTTAAACTTAGTTGTTCGTTACTTGTGGAATGCAGCCTCAAGAAAATGATAGGACTTTGAAGGCTTAAAAAAACGATGATATAAAAATTTTTAATTATTAAAATTAACTTTTCAGTAATCAAAATTCATCAGCTCCTTTCAAGAGGATATGTTATAAAATAATTAAAGTATAGAATTACATACTACTTTAATCAATGAAAGCATTCCGTTGTGCTATGTACCACAGAAAGTCTACATATTTATAGGATAACGGACATAGGAAACCTGTGCGAAAATGGAATATGACTGAAAAAATATAAATGTGTAGATTTTCGGGGGGGGGGAGGGGACAGAACAAATTACAGAAATTCTAGTTTCATTTATAATAACTAATATTACAATGGAGGAAAAAATCACGTTTCTGTGTATTTCTTAAATGATCCATTAGTATTTACAGCACACGAAGAGAAATTAAGGCAATGTAATAAGTATTCCTATTAAGACTGATTAATATCAGGCAATGAAATTTAGTATGCTATATTTTAATAGGTAAATATTTTTATACGACAGAAACATTAAGGTAATAAAAATTAATATTCCATAAAAGACTAATTTATATTCTTACCACACTAATAAAAATATGAAAGCAATGAAATATTGGATTTTAGCAATATTTTCTCAATTACTTCAAATATCAAAATCATAATTTAAAAGGGTCTTTAAATTAAAGACTTAAGATTAAATTGACAATAAATTCAAACTATTCGCAATCAAATTAATACTTTCCCTCATAGTCTATTAACAGAAATGTCAGGAGGAACGTTAAAATACTCCTTAAGGGCGCAATCAATGCGTGGCAACATATTTTCTAGTAATTACATAATGTCAACTAAATGCGTCTCAAGTTTAGCTCAAACATCTAAAGAAAGAACCATCTTCGGCCATTTAAAAGTGCTGACCAAACAACTCAACGCTCAAAAATGAGTCTGGGTAATAAGAGGGACATTACTTTAAATACCCAGAAATGATTTAACATGTTATTTACAGGCTCTTATTTAAGTACGAGAATCGAGGGCAATTAAAAGCTTTTTAAACAGCGCGTTTTTAGGCGACATTTTGTCAAGCTAATTATGGGAAAAATATAAATATCTCTTGGGTGTTAGTAAGTAATCTGTATAAATGCACTCCGTTTTTTATTCCTTTCCCTAATTACATCTTCGAAGATTTAAAAGCAATATGCAGGGGGGGAGAATGCTTTTTCATGAGACGATGAAGTATTTCCCCGCACTTTTAGCGATGTATGTTATTAGCAAGTGAAAAGTTATTTGCGTTAAAAACGATGGCCACGTTTAAATACTCCTTTTATCCGAAATCTTTATCATCTCCGTTATTCAAAAAGTTAATTTGGACATAAATTTCAATTTATAAGCTTTTAATTTTCTTCTTTTTATATTATATCCTTTGCCTGCGCCGTTTCTATAAGATCATTATATTTTTTTAATTTGTCATTTTCTTAAAAAAAAGCGTCCGATCATGCTTTTGAAAATAACACCCTCCAAATTTAATTGGGTTGGAGTATTATGTAAGTACACAGTTATTTTAATTAATAATGTCCTATAATCTCATTCATTACGCTTTTAAGGAACTCGAAGCTTATTAATAAGAGTGATAAACCTTAATTAATTTTCTTTAGCATTTGAATAGACTCATAATATATACAGGGTGATTCAGAAATAATCATTAATAATTGGGGGGAGGTAGAGGGGCCATAGACAAGCATATTTCGAATAGGGATGGTGGGGCGCAGCCTTATCGTTAAAGAGCTAGGACCTAATGTAGTGTAAGCGCGTTTCAAAAGGCCGTTTTAAGAAGGCCCGTGTGACGAAACAAAACATAATAAAATGAAAAAATCTATTGCATGAGGTAAGGAAGTATCCCTACACCATGAATTCGATAGTCTTTTAACCACTTGCTAAACCTAGGGGAGAGTTTTAAAACGTGCAATATTAATATTTTAGTCAAAGAATGGAATTCCCTTAATGGTATTTAGAAAAATGATGATCGGGGAAGGAATTTTCAATCATCGTAACAGTGATCATTGAAACTGTTTGATCATTGAAAATTCCTTCCCCGATCATCATTTTTCTATGTACCATTAAGGGAACTCCATTCTTTAACTAAAATATTAATATTGCACTTTTGAAACTCACTCCACGGTTTAGAAAGTGGTTCAAATTCTATTGAAGTCATGTTGTAAGTAGTAGGGATAATTCCTTACCTCATGCAATAGAATTTTTCATTTTATTGTGTTTTGTTTCGTCACACGGGCCTTCTAAAAATGGCCTTTTGAAACGCGCTCGCCCTACATTAAGTCCTAGCTCTTTAACGGTAAGGCTGCGCCCCACCATCCCTATTCGAAAAATGCTACCCCCCAATTATTGATGATTATTTCTGAATCACCCTGTATAGCATAGGATTAATATCTGTGACAAATAAACCGCATTATATCTTAAAAAGGGAGAATATTACTTTGACTACTATATTTATCGAAAATAGTTATAAATTTTACCCCTTAAAATAATTTCTGTTTCATCAACTAGAGAGGTACCGCCCCTTCTCACTATCTCTCATTAACCTCCGTAAACTGATAAGTAGGACCTATCGGATGGCTTCGAAATCCACACAAAACCAAGCTCACTAAATATACTTTATAAAATATTTTTAAAAACGATTAGCAGAAGAAACTTCAACCAACTTTTTAATAATGGATAATAGGTCATCTCCATCAATAAAAATATCTTAAATGTTTGAATATTTATTTACTCTAACTTATTAATATATAATCAAAATGTTTTCCTTAAAAGCAAGTCTACTTTTAACTACTGTTAATCCATATACTGAAAAAAGAGTACACCAATGTATTATTGAGCCTAGCAACTCGGCAATACATCTACCTAGTATTTTATCCAACTACTATTATAATTGTGAAATGTTTGTCTGGATGTTTTTTACTCTTTCACGCAAAAACTACTGAATGGATTTAAATGAAATTTTACTATAATGTAGCTTATACATCAGAATAACACATAGGCTATAATTTATAAAGAGAAAATCGGTCCTTCATTCTTTTTTTCCAATTTTTCTTCTTTTTTCACTTATTTTTCCGTGTTTGAAAACCTGTTTTACCAGTCATACAACGAGTTAAAAATAAAACATTGTTTCAAATGAGACAGATCACTAGACTTTTTCATTTACTAGATCTTTTATTTTAGTTTTAAACACTGGTTTTAAATTTGTTAATTTGTTCACTAGACTTACTAATTTACTAGACTTTTTATTATGGTTTCAAATTTGTTATTTTATAAAGGCACCAAGATATTAAACATTATCAGGAACATCGGGATTGTAAAAAGTGACAAGAGCACCGGGATTGGAAAATTAGCGAGAACATCGGGATGGAAAAAATTACCGGGTTATAAAAATTACCGAGAACACTGGGATAGGAAATTTACCATAAAGACACCGGGAATACCGGAATATAAAAATTACCGTAAACACTGAGATAGGAAAATTACCGGGACCGCCGGGATTAGAAAAATTACCGTGACCACCGGGATAAGATTACCGGGAACACTGGGATAGGAAAGAGGTGCCTGGGATACCGGGATGATTTGTAATATTGCTAATTTACAAAATTATAAATGTATTTTAAGAAATATTTAAAAAAATAAATTTATAAACTCCCCCCCGTGCAAGGCCGGGTATAACAGCTAGTAATTCATAGTTTTGTTTCAATCCAGACTTGTTAAACAATACATTTTAAGCCAACTAAAATTTTCAGATTGTCAGCGAAACGGGTGAAATTACAATAGTAAATAGAAATATCTGTAAGTTTTTAGAACACTCCTTTGAAAGATTTTTGATCAAGAAAGTATTTTGAGGTATATTTTTAAAACGTGAAAGGAATTTTTTTCATCTTAAAATATATACTATATGGTGTCAATTGGTCGTTGTGATTGGATGGATAAGTTGTTTGACAGTTTTTTTTTTAATTGAATTTAAAATCTCCCCATGCTCCACAGAGTATAACATGGGGCTTACAGAAGTAAGTTACAATCTCAAATAAAAATAATAATCAGAACAAAACAACAGAATCAAAAGACACTTTCAACAAAATTAACAAATAATGTAAAAGTTTCTCTATTACATATCATAGCAAAAGGAGATGCTGGCCAATTAATGTGCAATTTTCTCAAGGCCAATCTCAAAACTTTTCTTTGGGATGAAAATCTAGGGCAATCATAAACAATATGATGGACATCTTCTTCACCAAAACCACAGTCACAAGACGAAGAATGAGCCAAACCAAAACGTTGAAGATACCTCCTGAACCCTCCATGACCAGTTAGAAATTGAGTTATTTTAAAGTTAGCATAGAAATGAGCACAAGACATACGATGGCCAATAGTCGGGAAATATTTCCTTGTTAATTCACCCTTCTCTGAACCACCGTATTCATCTGACCAGGTTTCTATAATGCTCTCCTTCATAATCCTTTTGTAATATGACTTCGGTATATTAGCAGGTTCAAACTCAATACTTAAATCTGTTGCGGACTTAGCCAAAACATCTGCCCTTTCGTTTCCAATCACGCCCGTATGCCCTTGAACGAAAGAAAAATACACAAGAGTCCCATGATCTCTCAAAGATTTTAGTTGCCGTTGTATGTCTGTGATTATATCGTTAAAAGAATTTATGTTTTTTAGAGCGTCTAAGGATGAAAGGGAATCGGTACAAATAAGATATTTCAAAATAGGAAAATCTTGCTCCGAGATCCACCTAATCGCAAACTTCAAGCACAAGAGTTCCGCCAAAAAAACAGTGCATTCATCCCTGATTCTAAATTGATAATGCTCAATCTCAGAGCCGTTTGCAAAAACTGCAAATCCAAAACCAACCTTGCCACCCAATTTACTACCATCAGTGAATAATACCAAAGGGAAACCATCAGTAACAGTGAGATTAAATTTTATTATTGTGATAGCATCTCTCTCGGACGGATGAGGGAGCTCAGAAGGAGGCAAAATTCTATCGTAGCTAGAGGTAGAACAAACTGATAGTCTTTCTCTGAAGGAAATGTTATGAAGAATTACAATGTCAATTGGAGGAAAGCCAGAAATCACATAAACAGCTTCGTAACTTATAGTCCGATAACCACGTATGACACGCAATAATATTCGTCTTTGTATTCGCCTAAGGTATCTAACATTAATTTTCTTCTTTAGCATCATACCCCAAACTCTTGAACCGTACATTATAAAGGGCTCAATTCCTTGCTTATAGATGAGGGAGTAAACGCTAAAATTGATACCATAAGTGTTACGAGCAATTCGACACAATCCCTGTTGCAGCTTTTCACACTTCTCTGATATGTAGGTCAAATGCTGTTTCCAAGAAAATTTGCTGTCAAGAATAACCCCAAGATACTTCATTTGCTTAACAACAGCTAAAGGAGTTCCATTAAGATACAAATGGTATGGATCATAGCAAACGTTTCTTTTTTCAATGAACATCACTTTCGTCTTGTTCGGGTTGAATTCTAATTTGAAATTTTTTGACCAATTATAAACAAAGTTCAAAGTCTCCTGAGCATGTAAAAACGTAGAAGAAAGATCCCTACCCTGTAAACAGACCAGAATATCATCAGCAAAGGCAATAGTCTCGCAACAGGCAAAATCTTCCAATTCAACCATAAGGTCGTTGATGATAATGTTCCAAAACGTAGGCCCCGAAACAGATCCCTGAGGACATCCCCTCTCAAGTTGGTGGACAGCCGAGACAGAACCCAAGTTAATATTGGCAGTTCTATTACTCAAAAAGTCAGCAGAAAGGGAAAATATATTAGTTGTTTGACAGTTGGTTGCTATGTAACTGCAACCTTAACTGAATATAATAAAATGGAAATATTTTAAAATTGATAATTTTTTTTAGAAATTCTTGAGTCGTACTAGGAATCCTCAAAGTAATCTGGACAATTTGATGACAAGAATGTGTTACACGGATCAGTAGGAAATTAAAAAGTTTACCCCTGGAAACTTTTAACCAAAAACCTAGAATAGAGAGATAAAAGGGAATTTTCGTTTTTATTCTCAATAACTTATTTATATTTGAATGATATATTTTCCATCAAATCCAGTTTAACCAGGCTTTAGTGAGGGAAATACCGTCGGCCATCTATCAAAGAATCATTCATCTTCGTCATTTTGATGCTATATTTCATATCAAAATGACTAACTCCTATAAAACTCTGTAAATTTTGGAATTTCATTAAGGAAGCGAATACAATAAAATAGAAAATAACTAGAAATTAAATAGTTGGAATTATTTGGGATCATGTTATGTTGTTCAAGAAATGATTTTTAAGTGAGGTAAGAAATTAAATATCAAAAACGCATCGATTTTGGTGCAAGTTGCTTTTCTAGCCTTAAACAGATTGGGGGTTATATATTTGACATTTAATTATAGAGTTACATTTATATAATTATGAGAACGTAACATATATCTTAATATCATACGGTCCATACTTTCAGTCCGGGCCCTTAAAAGTCGATAGATATATCGAAACATTGATGTTCGAATATCGGAATTCCGGTGTTCCATCTGACCCTCTATATAAATCACACCATATGAGGCTGCCGATGTGGGGATGTAATAAATTTTTATTCCGACTCCTTAAATCCTTGAAAAACACTTAATAATAAAAGGTGGTTTCAAAAATTTTGATTTCAGGCCCTTAAAAGTCAAAACCAATTAAATAAAAGTTATAAATCACTGAAATAATAATGTAAGTTTAGTTATTTTATAGAATACATATCAGTTATGTTATTAATGCTTGGCAAGAAAGAAAATACAAAAATAACATTAAAAAAAGAATGTTAGTAACATAAAAGACTAAAAGTTGTACACATAATTTCTCCAATGAAATTGTTCAATTCATAAAATCCTTTAAATGAATGAAGATGGTATTATCTTGTGTACAGTAATGCTTTTAAAGTTTTTTCCCGCCACAAAAAGCAGAAATGTGGGAGATGAAACACCAGAAATTCATACATTTCTCGAAATCATTCGAGCACGACGACAGAAAAAAAAGAACTCTTGAACCCTTCCATGTTTTGGCGGGAAAAGACGCGGCGGAGCGTAGAACGGACCGCTCCCGCCGAGAAGTCAGATTTATTCCATAAACTTTGAGAAATTATTTCCTTCTGCGTGAAATTACCGCAGCTGCGAAAAGATTGCAAAAAATGCCTTCTTGTTCGCGATGCGCTTTCGCCAGACTTGATAAATCCGGCGCTTATCAAAAAGAACAATTTGTGTGTGCGAAATTTCCCTTTCGTCTGAGGGGAGAGTGGTTTTTAGAAAAAATGGCGATGATGATGCGGGCAAACAAAGCTGATTCTTTGGATTTTGATGCGGTTTGTGTTGGTTGCAGGGGAAGTGTTCGTTCGGGAAAACCTTCCTCTAATAACGGAGACTTCTGGCCATTTTTCTGATTGAGATGGGGAAGCGAAATATCAGAGACGTTGCAATAAATTTCAGGTTTTAAAAGTAGTCATTAAAAGTTACGTCTAGTTACCTTTTCTGGATATTTGCACTAAATATTCGAGGTAAAAAATCTATCAGGTACAATCTATCAAGTTTCTATTTTTAAATGGCTCATATTTCATCACTTCTCCTTGATATTAAAAAAATTATCTTTATTTTCGTACATTATTTACACAATGTATAAAGATCATTATTAATAATCTAGAACCTAGATAAATTATTTTAGATCATTGGAGATTGTATTGGACAATGTATGAATTTCTAGAGTGTTTCATTTCCCACATATCTGCTTTTTGTCACGGGAAAAACATTAAAAGCATTACTGTACATAAAATAATTCCCTCTTCACTCATTTAAAGAATTTGATGAATCCAACAATTTCATTGAAGATTAGATTTTGTATTTAATCAAAAAATAAAAATCATTTTTATTATCAACGTGGAGTTATGAAATATAGAGATTAGGGTGGCCCAAAAAACCTTGTATTCCGGTAGAGTTCTGGGCACCCTCTACTTTTCGTTGAACAGCAAATAGAAGCTCATAGCCGAAATTTCAACACTGTATCCGAATTAGAAGTCGATGCTAAAGAGGAGGGGAATTTTCCATGTTAATTAATAGCTCTTGTTGTATTATTTGAGGGTGTTTAGGGTTTTTATTTTTTCTCCATGAATTTTTTTATTTTCAACTTGAAATTTGATAGAAAGGTTTATTTTAGGAGTTAAAAACCTTTAAAATTTCTTAATAAAATGAGCATGGTTTCATTTTTTAAGTTGTATAGTTCTAGAGTTATTAACTGTTTAAAAATGCAAGAAAAACAATTTTACAAGAGTTCTTTGATATTAGAAAGTTACTACAACCAAAATAAAGGTGATAAAAAAACAAAACCTGGAACATATATCTATAACGTTAGTAGTTTCTTATAAAAAAATCATGAACAAAATGAGATGGTTTTATCTTTGGTTTTTTGTTGTTTTGTATAAAAATATTCGAATTTGGACTTTTCACTCCTCTTTGGCATCGCTTTCTAATTAAGGTACAGAGCCCAAACTTTGCCAAAATAGTTTTCTCGGTAGGTCTAAAAAATTGAGGTGGTGCCGTGGCAATTTCATAACACTTTGTTTTTTCCCATAGAAAAATGAGCCACCCTAATATTATACCTATACATTGTACCTGATGGACTTGATATAAACACACACTGAAAAAAGAAAAAGATTATATTTGTTACCAAGGGAAAACAATCCCGTTCAGGGGACTGAAGAATTGAATAGATTTGATACAGACTGTTGAAAGAAATAAGCAGTTGTAATGTGATAAGAGAATCACGATGAAATTCATAGATATTTCTCATTTTTATCTTTGAAAACATATAGAAATTTTTTCAGTTGCCCCAGGGAAAAACTTGTAAAAGCATCTAAATAATTCTATTGCCATCAAAGGTTCAAGAAAGGGTTCTTCTTAATTAGATTATATCTTAGAAAGAAGGAAGCATTGCTGGATTTTATTTTTCTTGTGCGCTTCACAAATTTCCTCTAATAAACTACTATTTTAGGAAATAGAAAATTATTAAAAAATAATGCGTCTTCATTAAAATAGAACTAGGAATTTTTTTTCAATGATCACCCTGACAAGAATTATTTACCAAATGTTAAGAGTGAAACAAGTACGATAACGTTATAGTAAATAAATTATTGAATGAACTATTTTTGTATTCTATATTAAAAAGTCTGAAAATAGATAATTCCAAAGTAAAAATACCTTTTAAAAGTAACGAGTTTAGAGTTATTTTACTTAATTTTTAATTCTGCTTTAACTAGTATCCCCCAATTCCATTTCATTGAAATCAACTTATTAAAGATTGATGAAATGATAGTTATCTTGGCATCCCTTTTCAATGAAAGCAACACAAATGAAAAAGCTAAGGAGAATATTTTACAAAAATGAAAAAAAAACAAGAAAGACATCAAACAAAGGGAGGAGATAAAATTTGTATTCAAAGTGAGGTCTAGCATGTCTTTTGGAATAAAAGACGACGCGAAACGTTGCATGTTGGTGAGAATTGGTTTGACAGTTGGGAGATTAAAATTCTAACGCGTCTTCCAAACCAAAATCCAATAATGGAGGATTTGTGCCAAACAGGATTGGAAATGAATTTGTCTAATATGCGCTCACAAAGAAAAAGAAAAAGTTAGAAATTTTTTTAAAGGGGCTTTCTCTCTGTTGTAATCAATAAAGGTTGAGGAGAATGAGAAGTGTTGTGAACCGTTTTGTTCAACGTGATCTATTACATAAAAAGTAGACAGAAAAATGCATAGGAAAAATCCACGGAATCTTATAAACTTACACAAAATACTTAGTTTAGTAAAAAATTCAGAAGTTTAACACTTAAGTAAAATTTAAATTCATGTGTTTAACATGAAAAAAACCTAGTTATGTAAGCTTCAGTAATAGACTTAGCATTAAAAACTTTACTATATAAAGTCTGCTCATTCAAGTCTGCTTTACCATATAAAGTCTGCTCATTTCCTGATTTAATTTATGTTAACACTAGATGTGAAGAAATGTGTTTGAAATATAAAGTTTAGTCAAACATCATATTTTTTATAGAACTACTTTTTACTACCTGTTTCTTCATCTTAAACTTATTCTCAGACTTCAAACTAATAGAAATCAACCAAATAAGACAATGTTTCAAAGAATTCAACCAAAAAAGGTGTGAAAAAGATTAAGATGCAGAGATTTCATCTCGTTGGAAATGATACTTCTATACTGATATTCGATTTACTTCTTAGAACGATTTTCAAATAAACTTGGATAGACGATATCGACTTCCCATCTAACTATTTTGATAAATAAAATTTAATATATGTTTAAAAGTACTTACTAGTAAAGGAAGTGTTCGGGTCCTTGTATTCTCTCTGCTTCATCTGTAGGAGAAACCCGTCCATGTAATCCCTGATGGAATTAGGGTCGAGAGTGGCTTCGTGCTCTTCTATCTCTTTGCTGAAATTAAACGACAAAAATAAGCACAGTGACACCCGATACTGTGTTTTTCAAGTGACAGTCAAAAACCAATTTTCCTTATTGAAACGAAAATAAAACTTTTAGGCAGGGCTCGATTTCAGCCGGAACGGTCCGGAACGGCGTTCCGGAACCTCTTTTTCGGAAAAAAAAATTAATATTCTATTTCAGGGGTCTCCTAACTACTGCCCGCGAGACCCTTTCATCAGGCCCACGGATATACCTTTCTATGTACGAAAAAAATCCTAAAATGAATTAAAACCATGTTTTTATTGTCAAATTTCCAAAATTTATCTGGGGGAGGACTCCCAGAACCCCCTTTTTGTACTTAGAATTCAACTAATCACATTTTTTTTCAGATTAGTTTAAAAAAGTGAGAATTCTACCAAAAAATATTAAAAAAGGCATATTTCATAATAAAAAAATTTAAATGCATTTTTATCTTTTTGCAAATAACAATAATTATGATTTAATTGTAAGGTTTCTACTTAATTGTTCTTTTAAAACATAATTATGAACCTCCATTTGAACTACCCACAATCCGCTCCTGTTGTTATTCTTTTTTATTTGAACCAGATTTGCCACATTGCTGGTCGTATTTGCAAAGAAAATTTGCAACATCTTAAATTCTACCATTTAAGAACTTAACGAAACTACGCATTCTATTCCAAAAATTAGTAGAACATATACAACTCTTATGGTTCATTGATTATAATCCATCCCGCCTCCTACAAGAGGCCCCCTTACAAAAAAAATTGTATAAATAGTTCATCGTCTTATGCCTCTTATACAATAATTAAGTTAGAATACTCCTAATCTAGTACAACACATTTGAATTTATTTTTTAAATTTAAATTTGAAAATTAAATGCTAAAGTTTTTGTATTAAAAAGTATTCGCTTTTTCAGTTTTGAGACCAATAATTTTACCGTTCCGGTACCTCTTTTTTTAGAAATCGAGCCATGCTTTTAGGTGTAGGTTGTTGCCTTACCTTAATTTTTACAGTCACATTTTTAATTCAAACTACAAAAACAATGATTTGTGAAAGAAAGCTATTATGGTAGCCTTTTCGATCTGAAATTTCATTAAAAAGTAAAAGTCTATTCTAGTGTTTCATCAGAAAATATGCAAGTACAAGGACCATAATTTGGCTGAGAAGAACGAATAAAAGTTACGCATTATTTTAATGCTTTCCCCCTTTTTTGAAGATTTGATCAGCATAACTAGATTATTGAAGAAATATTTCTTAGCATATACGCTTTAAACAGGAATTAAAAGTGTTCTTTTAAAATAAACAGTGATCCATTTTTTGATCAAATTCTTAAAAAACAATGTTTTCCCACATTTTATTTAGGTAATAAGTAAACTAAAAATATGTACCCCAAAGTAAATATTTTCATACTTAAATAGCTAAAACAATGAATAAATGCTTGGATGAAAATTATTTAAACATAATCATGATTTTGTGCATTTTGAGCCGAAATTTTTTTATCTATATGAAGTAATTTGTACTACATTACATTAATAAGAACTTTCAAAACAGGCAAGAACGATAGTTTCATACCACTAGCAGCTGGGTTAGCTTATTATACACAGATAAGCCTTTTTTACAGACCAATATTTAACCCCAGTAATCAAATCATATTTTCATCTTTCTTGTAAATTTACCGCCAAGTTTTAGAAAACTTCCGTTTCAAACGATGCGTCCCAAGAGATGAATGATTTCGATGACAACAAAAAAAGTTTTTGAGTGTATTGGTTTTTCAGCTTCTTTTCTCGAATAGTTCCCACCTTCGCCGTTATGGGGGAAATTTTTAGAATCATGTTTTGCTGACACTTCCATTCATCTTAAGATGTATAGAGGCAAAGCCAACTTTCCGAAAAAAATGTAATACTTTTGTATCGACTGAAAAAATGTGTCGAATTCTCATGTTTATCTTTTTTACCTCTAGAAAGCTCCATTCGTCGATAAATCATGGGATAAGTATAAGCTTTTTGTATATGGGAACTCTTTAAATCTCCCCATTTACTTCCAGCCCAGTAATTCCGGAGCTTTTCACGCTCTGGGCTTTCTGGAAAGGTTCTTGTATTCTAATGCCTCTGATACGAATATAACTCCACTTTTATTGAAAGAGGAAAGTTTTCCCTTAAAAGCCTTGAAATTCTATAAGCATCAGAAGTTTTCGGAAGTATTTGTATGAGATGAATTGGGTTTGACTAAAAAAAGCAACATTTTCCGTGGTTTTGAATATTATTCTCATAGGATTTCGGAAAAAGAAAAATAAAGAGAGAAAGTATAGAGAAAAAGGGATATGAAGAGAAGTAAAGGGGAAGAAACAGAGATCATATACGTTTTACATTAGAAAATTTACGACAAGAAGGAATTTTAAATACCACTAATTGTATGTAATACTAAACCTAGTAACGGATAGAACGGCTATAGTAGTTCGAATTTATTTTCAAAAACAAGATCAGTCACAAGATAATAGAGCGGAGTTTAAAGTGTGATATCTGGATACTTATTCCAAAACTACAAAGAAGAAACTCCTTTACAACCGATCACTTTAAGTATAAGGTACCTGTACCTAATATAATAACCCTAAGGAAAATGTATTTTTTTCACCCCCTTGTGCACGTCATAGGACTCCAAAAATGTATGACCACTAACTTTGGAGTGTTGACTATCATTATTAAAATTAGCGACCTTGTAATTATTCGGGTTTAATTTCAATCATGAAAACAAAAAATGTTTGCAAGTGTCCATATTAGGAACCACCTGTCCCTATTATGGACAGGTGGCCATTATTGACCTTCTACACAAGGTGTATGGAAGAACCACTCTTCCAAGGGATTTTAAAGGAGAGGGGATAAAAAAATATTTCTTAAAGTATTGCGGGGGAGGGGGGGCACAGTAAATATCTTCAGAACATGCACTTCGTAATGTTATGTACGGATACTATAATTAAGATTAAAAATACATAAAAACATTAATTTATTATGAATTATCTAAATAAAATAACATAAAACAAATAATTATTTTACAAATTTCTGAATCTGAAGATTCACTTGCTGTACTTCCAATGTGGACATAAGGTGTCCATAATGGGAACAGGGCGTAGTTTTACTTAATCTTGTAATACATAAACAAAGAAAACATTTTTAAGCAATATGCGCAATAGCAAACGAAAATATGTTTTATCCGCTTTCTAAAACACTTAACTTTTTAATATTTAAAGTAATTTTACCATATCTCATAAGAATTTAAACTTAACCTGTAATTACGATCAGCACACCCTGAAAACACAAATTTCCTTCAAATGGCGAACAGCGCGCTTTTTTGCACTTTTCAGTCTAAATTATCTTTTAAAATGCTTTTCTTCACGGACCTGTAGCGCCAACTGTTGATCAAGTGTCTTACTTTTTAAGATATTAGGGGTGTCCATATTGAGAGCCCTGTCCATATTGGGTACAAGTACCTTAGTTGAAAAAGATATCAGGAGTAGTAAGTTTTATAATAGTGTGATAGTTCCCTATATTACATTACTTGCTAGTACTAAAGAATTTCGATCTTAAAAATGGTTTTGTTGGCATTTCGTTCAATTTATACTTATAATTTTTTTCTCATTCTGTGTCTTTCATCTACTTTATTTTTTAATAGAAAAATGGATTTCATGTGCGATAACCATATTTCATAACGATGATATTGGTTTATGGAACAACTTTGCATCAAAACTGTGTGTTGAAAAGTACGGTATTGTCTTCTCCAAAAACAATATTTTATACTATGTTTCACGATTTATTTTAAAGACATTGAATTTTTCAACTTCCTAATAAGGGTTATAATTGGATAGTAAACACTATTTCAAATTTAATTTTTCCCAACATATTTTCATAAAAGAAGGTCATCGGTGAAGAAAATTTTAAAATAAGATCGTCAGTTAATTTTTAAATAAATAAAACCCACATGCGCAGTAGCTCAGCGCATTACGTCAGGGTTGCCGAACACGTCATCGTTCGGAAGCAGAGAGGAGAAATTTGAGCACTCGATTGGTTAGAGCCGTTCGAGCGAGCGTCGGCTCCTTTGTATTAGTAGCTCATCGGCAACTGTGACGTCACGCCCGGTTTTCTCCTTTGGAACTTTTAAATGAGGATTGCAAATTAATTAGTGTTTTTAAAAAATCTGAAATATTAAAAACTGGTTATTTAGAGCCTGTGTGATGGTATACAATAGTCAAAATCGCTAATTTTAGCAAATGTTTATTGCCCCAATTCTCCCGAGTCACAACCTCGACTATTTTGGAACACTATACTCGATTGCAACATAACTTGAGCAAATAGAAACATGCTGAGAGCAACCAAAGAAAGTAGTTCCCAGCGCGGTGTCTGAATTTTTAGTGAAATTTAGAGCTTCAATTTTTAATAATGATTAGTTTTTTAAATCCACGTATATTAAGCATCTTTTCATCCCGATATGCATAAAATGTTCAGTATTATTATTTTTTTAAGTGGCGTAGCACGTAGTAGTACAACTCGCTCTCAAACTCACCAGTCAACAAGAGCTTCTAGCAACCCAGCCGACTTTCTGTTTACTCAGATTTTCATCCGCATGGTCATGACGCCAGGCTCAACTTAAGTTGCAATCGAGTATAGCCGAAAATTTAAAATAAAAACAATGACCCCAGGATCTCATTCAAAAATCAATTACAAAAGGTCTTCTGTCATTAACGCTTAATTAATCTTTAATGAATTTCAAAAGCTTGGACGAACTTCATCGCCGAGGAGATATTTAAATCATTTCAATTAAGACTGTTTGTATTCCATTAAAGACGTAATCGCGATTTGTAATTCTACGAGGTTCTTGGCGCCCGATATCCCGAACCCATAGAATTTATAATTGCTGAAAGTGAAGTTGGGAAAACCTATGGCCGGGAATATATCAATACGTGTATAAATCAGGCCATCTTCCATTATGGCTGCCCGAGGCATCGTTGGAACCGGGAATTACAAATGGCAAAAGAGGAATCCGTTTATTTTGTATTGATTCGAAAGACGAAATGAAGTATGATGTTAGCTATGGAAAGTTATTAACCTTCGTGCTGTGTAATTTCGTGAGGATGAGTACTCGACTTCATTTGACTGCATTGTTTATTGAGAGTCGCTTAACGGTTTGTTTCGTTTCATGGGTTGTTATTTAAACAAACTAGAGATCACTGTTAAAGGAAAATAAAGTTTTGTAGGAAATTATATTGGTTTTAATTCCTGAAAATCAAGTGATTCAATACCCAAACCTCCATCTTATATACCTCAAGTTACTAGTTAGGTAGCAAAGAAGATGGCGTTACATTTTTGGAATTTTCCCCCCGAACTCTTATAACGACTTCGCATTTTTAATGTAATTTTTACGGGCTTTCAGTTACAATAATTCACCTGATTTGTGATATTATATTTTTATATCATTTATCCACATAATTTATTATTTAAAATTATCGAAGTTTTTAAAAAACTATCAATATAATTTATAATTTAAAATGATTGAAACTTAAAAATAATAGTTCCTATAATCTCTAATTATTTATAGTTTAGTAACGTATATCCATCTAAAATAATCCTTTTGAATGGGACTTTGACCACACACGGCTTTCTAATCTCCCGTTTTTTTGGCCCAAAAAAGTCTTGAAAATTATAATTTCAAATTTTTAAAAATTGATAAATTGATTGATTGCGAATTTCAAAGATCTGCAAAAGAAGACTCCATTGGAAAAAATTTCAACTGTTTAGTTCACTAATCTACAATTTAATGGGAATATAGTTAAAAACAGCTTAAATGAGATATGAAAATACATAAATGCCAAAATATATAACAACGCTGCAGTATAGAATTAAAATGAACATGCAAGATATACGATTCCGCTTTAATAAGATAATCTTATAATTTTCCCCAGTATCATTAAGACGTTAAAATTCAATCGATCTTTCGGCCCTACACTAGACAACTTTTATCTTATTTTTGGCGTTAAAATTTAATTTTTTCACTGAAGGTTAGTGATTTGTTGTTAAAACCCTTTTCCTGAAAAACTTACAAAATATTAATTATTAATAAGTTAATTAGGAAATTATGTCCTACTTAGCACCATTTTTAAACAGTGCTAAATTACATTCAAGTTATCTTTGAAACTCAATTATGGTTGGAAAGGGGGCATCCATAAATTACGTGAGGTCAAAAAGGGGGGGAGGGGTTTGGAAAAATCTCACCAAACCTCATTGAGGAGGGAGGGGGGGTGATTTTAAAATCTCACGTCAACTTTTTAAGTTAGAAATTATACGATTTTCTTTTTTTATGTATGATAAAGAATAAGATACTGCAAATTATTTTTAAAAAGTTGTAGGTAAATCTCACGTGGGGGGGAGGGGGGGTCCAGCAAAATCTCACCAAGGGGGGGTCCAGATTTTGTAAAAAACGCCTCACGTAATTTATGGATGACCCCAAACAGTTACTCTAACTGTACCAACTCGACTTAAGGTACCGAATCTCGGTACTTAAGGTACCGAATCTCGAAAAAAGGATCTGGGATAAATAGTTTGCCTGTAATAATTTTGATTTTGAAGAAAAACATGATATTCTTCTGAGACAAGAACATTTAAAAATTTGTTTAAAATAAACTTCTCATAACCTTGTTTATTTTGGAGGTTCCGACTCTTCCTATAACTCTACAAATTATAAAAACACAAATGTTATCAAGATAAACTCAATTTTTTTGAAATTATCACCGTTTAAAGTTGAAAAACCATGAAAAAAATTTTAAATTTTTAAAGTTAAAAAACTTTATTAAAAACTTATTTCTATAAAATTTGAATCCTTACAAATACAAATTAGACAGTTACCTTCAAAATCCTAAGTTATTCCGAATCTGCAGATTTAAAATACACTTTGAAATAGAGGAAAAGGGTATTCATTAGGGTGGGCCGAAAACACACTTTATTTTTTAATTATATTCTAATAGCGCGGAAAGGGTGCCACTTGGGTCCAATAAGAACGGTGCAAAATATTTTTTCGATTGGATAATATCTTAGGCTCCCGCATCGCACTTGAAGTTCGAAAAAATGGATGACTTTTTTACAAAACAATAAAAAAACCAAAGATTAAACTCTCAAATATTGTTCATGATTTTTTTATAAGGAACTATTATAGTTATAGACATAATGTTTCAGGTTCCATTATTTTATCACTCTTGCTTCGTTAGATATAATTTTTTAATGTTAAAAGAAATCTTGTTAAGTTGTTTTTTCTGCATTTTTAAACAGCTAATAACTCTAGAACTATACAACTTAAAAACCTGAAATTAGTCCCATTCGGTTCGTAAATTTTTTGTATTTGATTTTATGTGCATCATAACCATTATTTTCAAAAAAAAATTTTGAAAATTTAAAAAAAGTGAAAAAAAATTTTATAAAATTTTTTTTTTGAAAAATTTTTTGAAAAAAATTTAAAAGCATTTTGACTCATAAAATGAACAATGCTACCAAATTTCAAGTTGAAAATAAAATACAATCATGTATAAAAAAAATAAAAATTTCGAAATTTAGGCAAATCCCTAAACAATCCCCAAAATTATAAAGCGAGAGCAATTCACCCATGGAAAATGCATAAACTCGCTTGAGGGTGTTCATATGACTTATAACACGTAAAAAATTTCACATAAATTTCTGAAAATACGACAATTATTAGATTCAGTACAAAACCTTACAGAGCTAATTTTCAACTTTAAGTTAATTCAATTTGCATGCATTACTCCTGAAAATTCCTAAGAATTATGTCTATATCTAATTGGTTTTACTTTTAAAAAGTCAAATTAAAGTAAATTATTAAGAGCATAAAAAATTGGATATCAACACAATTCTTAGGAATATTCAGTTAAAATTCATGCAAATTGAATTAACTTAAAGTTAAAAATTAGCTCTGTAAGGTTTTGTACCGAATCTAATAATTGTCGTATTTTCAGAAATTTATGTGACATTTTTTACATGTTATAAGTCATATGAACACCCTCCAGCGAGTTTATGCATTTTCCATGAGTGAATTGCTCTCGCTTTATAATTTTGGGGATTGTTTAGGGATTTGCCGAAATTTCGAAATTTTTATTTTTTTTATACATGATTATATTTTATTTCCAACTTGAAATTTGGTAGTATTGTTCATTTTATGAGTTAAAAGGCTTTTAAATTTTTTTCAAAAACATTTTCAAAAAAAATTTTTTTATAAATTTTTTTTTCACTTTTTTTAAATTTTCAAATTTTTTTTTTGAAAATGATGGTTATGATGCACATAAAATCAAAGACAAAGAATTTACGAACCGAATGGGACTAACTTCAGGTTTTTAAGTTGTATAGTTCTAGAGTTATTAGCTGTTTAAAAATGCAGAAAAAACAACTTTACAAGATTTCTTTGAACATTAAAAAATTATATCTAACGAAGCAAGAGTGATAAAATAATGGAACCTGAAACATTATGTCTATAACTATAATAGTTCCTCATAAAAAAATCATGAACAATATTTGAGAGTTTAATCTTTGGTTTTTTTGTTGTTTTGTAAAAAAGTCATCCATTTTTTCGAACTTCAAGTGCGATGCGGGAGCCTAAGATATTATCCAATCGAAAAAATATTTTGAACCGTTCTTATTGGACCCAAGTGGCACCCTTTCCGCGCTATTAGAACATAATTAAAAAATAAAGTGTGTTTTCGGCCCACCCTAGTATTCACTGTTGAGGTTCGTTTTCGGGATTTCGTAGTGCTTACGTAAACCTTTAGTCGATATGATTTCACCATCCTCACAGTTAAAAGTTGTGTAGGCCTACTCTAAGGTATTGACAGCCGACTAAAAAAATGATAACACCTAACACCCTTTATGGTTGAACTATGGAAGTGCTATGTCAAAAACTTTCCTCCTTTTTTATTGCCCCATGGGTATAAAAAATAAAAAAGAATAGGCGACAACCACAGGCTTTATGTATCGCACTGAAATATACTGCTTAGGAGCTATTTAAATGCATAGAATATTGCAAGGGTGGCAGGGCTAGCCAGAAAAATTTAGTAGTTAAGGAAGTTGTTCGGTGCCAGTTTGAAATATGCTCCAAAACTCGTATAAACAGTGATAAATCATCTTGGAAGGAAATATTGATTTTAAATTTAGACAAATGATCCCAGAGTTACTTTTAACAGCTGTAAGTCCCATTCTATGCATAAAAAATTTATAATCAAGTATCCAATTTTTCTTTTTTGGGAAAGTATTAACAAAAAGAGGTAAAACATAAATTAATAAAAGTCGCTACAAAGTTTATCTGATTAAAGTTCCATTACATAGAAATCTTTTGAAAACTTAACAAAGTGTGATTAACTTAAATAAAAATATAAAGTATACGATTCCTATTTTCAAGGTATTTATATTTTTAAAATTGCAGATTTATTATATTTTTGTCGTACGGAAAAATGGGAAACCTACTAATGTATTTCCAAGTTAAACCTTGATATTTGACTGAATTTATATTTAAATAAATAAATTTTTAAAATGTCTTATCAATTTTAAAAGAACATTATTTTAAGATTTTTGGTAAATACAATCAGATAAAAGAACCATAACATCTGTCTACAAAATGTAACAAAATGTCTTGTTAAAAATCATCTCCGTATTAATACAGATATTGACAGAGATTTAATCATCATTCCAAATGAAACTTAAATATTTTCCTTATCTCTATCTCCAGCTCCAAACTTTTAATGATGAAATATTGTAATTACTTGGTGTCGAGCGGTAACGATTTTTTTTCTTGACTGCAACTTTTTACTATTAAAATATGCTCATTTGAATTAGGTTCCAGTGCTTTCTAACATTTTTGCTTATTCAGCTCTGCTTTGATAGAAACTCAAATTTCATCATTTCTCTTTGAAATTCACCAGAAAATTTTATTCGTACGAATGTTTTCTTAGCGTAAAATATTAACTCTTAATTTGATTTAATAGAGGACTTATTATTAGAATTTCGAAAAAAAAATTTAACAATGCATAGGAAGTGCGAAAATCTATTTTGTAAATTTATCCATACATATTCAAATACCAACCTATACTAGTTTTAAACACTCAAACACTAGTAATAAGTATTTTTTTTAGTTTAAAGGTAAGAATAACTTTATTTTCATTCCTTTAATAATTCTTAAAACTTTGAATTTAAATACGTCTAAAGCGTCCTTTTGATAAAAAAATATTTCTCATAGATTTTTATTCTTAATTTGACTAACTGATTGTTAAAATTATTGCATTCCAATTCCTTCTTGCTTTGCAAAGTAGTAAAACTAATACATTTATAATTATTCTAAAACGTATATTTCGAATAAATATTTTCATCGTTGTTTGTAAGGAAAGAAATAAACAAAACGGAAGTTTTTGAAACTAAGTACTATAAATAAATCCGTACCATCAAAAATAAGAAAAACGTCACTAGATTTAAATCCCCTTTCAAAAAAAAGTAACAACTTCTTCAACTGAAAGTCAAAGAGAGTCTTAAGGAGTCCTCATGAAACTCTATACCTCCCCAAAAGAGTTCCAAACTCATCAGAGAATATCTCCAAAAATGAAAATTAATATCCAGAAATCGTTCTCGTCCAAGAACATTCTCCCCAAAACTTTTCTGGAATCCCTCCCATATTCTGACAACCAAATCAAATAACTTAATACACATATCCCCATCACGACTCGCACAGAAGGAAGGAAAGAAAGAAACAAGAAGGGGAGAGAGAGTCCGACGGAATTCTAAATTACTCCAGAGTCAACATCTCCTTTCGAATATCTCGGCAGCAGCGACAAGAGATTTGAATCCCCGCTGTCACACAGAGCTGGATCAAGTGGGGGAGAGTCTTAAATTACGGAGCATCTCATGTCGCCGGTTTCGGGCAGTAATGTCATAACTCTGAAAATCTTTAGTATAGGGGAAGCGTCCAGTCATTCAGAGCTATGGTATCAAATTAGAAATTCGGGTGATTTGATTGGTTGAATTAAATTTCTTGTTGAGAACAGTTCATTTTTCTCTTTCTGTACTTATTTATATCCATTCGTGTAAATATTTCTTCTTTCATCCATTTTCTTTCGTCCCCTTTCCCATCTATCATTTATTCTCTATCTCTTTTCTTTATTTTTTTATCTTTCTTTTCCCATTCACTTTCTTTGGCCCCTTTTACCATCGATATTTCTCTTTATCTTTCGTTTGTCATTCTCTTTTCTATGTAATTCTTTTTCTCATTCGCTTTTCTCAGTCGTACTCATCTTTTTTTCTCATTCACTTCCTTTCGTTTTTCATTCTCGTTACTTTTCTTTCCCTTCTCATTTCATTTCAACCATCTATGAATAATTTCTTCTGTTTCCCCTCTCTTTCTCATTCTCACCTTTCACCCTCATTCCCCCATCTCTCTCTAACAAAACAACTTCAACAAACCAACTCACCTCCTCATTCCCGATTCCAAATGACTCTAGGCACCCCATATACTAAAAGCTGCAGGATTTCCCGAAATATTTAAATAGTTTAAAAGTCCAAATGACTCAAATATTCCTTCTCTCATTCATTTTATTTCGTCATTCTTTAACTTCTTTTATCTTCTCATTTCACTTCAAACCTCTATGACTCTTTCTTTCTGTGTGTTTCCCCTCTCATTCCTTCATCATTATACTCTCAATCTTTAACCCTCTTTCTCATTTCCCCCTTTCTCTCCCTTTAACAAACACCAAATTTAACAAATAAAGTCTCCAACTCTCCTCATTCTCATCTCCAAATGTCACCCCCCTATACTGAAGCTGCAGTATTTCGCCAGTTGCGACGCTACTGCACGAAGCCCTATACAGGGGAAGTCCGAGGTCCTCTCTCTCTCCAAAAGTGTTGGGAAACTGTTAGCACAGCATTAGGCCGAGTCACTTCATTAAGTTGCAGAGCCCGAACTTTTGTTGACACGAAAGATTTTATCAGATAACTAGCTGGCCTCTTGCCAAATCATCCTCTAGCGAGGATTTAAGTTAAACACCGGGGCTAACTAGTTAGTCTGCTGGGGTCGCTATATTGATTGGTGATACTGATACTGATGGGGGAGCAGAATACCGTGAAAGGGGATTTGTATGGCTGTTTTTTTAGGGAAAACTGCCTCATCAAGGGATTGAAGGGATTTTTTCGGGGTTGGATTTTGTTCTTTGCATTGCTGAGTTAGTTTGATACGTTTTACGAAAAGCGTATGGAGATGAGGTGATATTCAAGATAGCGATTTCTTTAAACTTTCTTTTTTTGGCTGTATAAAATGAATTCTCCGTGGTTCAAGAAGTAGTGCACGGGGCTTACAGAAGTAACATGTCACGACAGGATTAAAGCAGATGGTTATATAAGTGGGATTACATGCTCTAAGAATTTATTTCATAATGTAAAAGCATTTTTATAGTCTGTTCATTTAGAATTGGCGCCTGAAACAGGATCAAAAACACTCAAAAACGCCTAATAACGCTCATCACACAACTTCAGGGACCAATTTTTTTACAGTATTTTAGCTACTTCTGTTTCGGCTGCCTTGTTATTGCACAAGAAAATTTTTTTGATGATAATTACAGTAGTAACTGCTTCTAATACATTACGTCTCAGGCGCCAATTCTAAATGAACAGAGTATAGTTGAGGGTCAATCACTAAATGACGTTTTAGTTTAAAATTTTCTGGGTTATACTCATAGATGTAGCTAGGCTATATTTTCATTTGTCGGATTTTTTTAAGTAATCATAACCAAATAAAAAATTGAGAAGTTAGGAATGATTTGTTTAGAAGGTTTTCTTTATCTTTCTTAATAAGCGGAAGTGTTAATGTTTTCTTAACTTCTAATACATTTTTCATTGAATAAAAACTATAATAACCATTTTTAAGTCTCATTTTCTAAAGAAAATTTTATGATTTTTGAAAAATATTTACTTGAAATAAGTCATATAAGGAGATTATATAAGATTATGTTAGACAAAAAAGAAAGTTCATATACAAACAAACTATTATTTTCAATTGGTATAATCAAGATTATATTAAAAGGAAGACCCCTATTTGATAGTTTAATTTAACTTTCTCTAGTCTTAAATAAATAAAAGATGCCATAAAAATCTAATAGCTTTGTGAAAAAATTGCGATAATCTTAATCAACATGGCTAGGGTTTCCATAAATCGGCTGAAATAATGCCAACAATCACCAAACATCAGCATATCTGAACAAGCGTCAGTTTAATTGTAGAAAAATGATCTCTTCTGATAAATGCAAGGAAAAATTCGTTAAATAATCAGAACAAGAAAGAAATACGCCACTGAAACTAGAATGGGCAATACCTGTATTTTTTTAAAACAGAAAAAAAATGAATTTTCAATGTAACAGAAATAGATTAAACTAAAAAATCGACATGAAAAGTTTAAAAAAAATTAGCTAATCCAATATTTAAAACAAAAATCAGACAATCCCTTTGCACTTGTTTGATTGGATGACGTCACGTCTGTTTCGGCATTAGTTTAAAGTGAAAATCAACAATAGTTTTGAATCCTAAACCATTAATTAACCCTTTAGGGTCATTCCAGTTTAATGTCAACCTTCAGACCAATTTTTTTCTTTACAAAACATTAAAAGTGACCCATATGTTTATTTTTTACACATCCAAGAACTATATTTTGGCAACAGTACAAAAAAAAATCTAGTGGAATGTTATTTTAGAACAAAATAACACATGGTCCAGAAAGATGGTTAAATTTCATCAAAGTCTATCCAAAATGATTTATCAATTTCAAAAATGTTTTTATGATTTCGGGTTTATTTGGCCAAAGCCTGATGATATTCAGTTAGTTGAAAGTAAAATCTTTTTGTACGGCCCAATTGAAGTAAAAGGAAATTTACCATTTTTTATTTCCTACTCTGATCGAAAAAAATTAATGGTGAACATAAAAGGTTTAAAAAATGAAATGCACTTCAGTATCTGTCAGTATACTTCATTCCAACTTTGATACTTTTGAAATAATAAATAATTTGTTCATTCGCTACCTGTTTTTTATTTTGTTACGTTAGTCACGCACCTTTTAAGCTTAAAGTGTTAATTTGTTTGAAAAAATACAAATATGTTTTGATAACTATGCAATATTCTTAAAATTCATTATTTGTTTATGAGAAAATAATCTTTAAATATTGTTTTCCTTTTCAAGTTTTAGAGGAATTCAGATTAGTATGAAGGTGTTAATATACATGGAGCAAAAACGTTACTTTAGTCACGATGCCGTTTTTTTTAAATAAATGACTATTAACATTAATTTAAAAAATAATAAATTTAGAATTTTACTAAAGGATCATACTTACACTTAAAAAGACCATTTAGTACAAATTTTTATCTTAAGGGCGTAGGTGCACAACTTTCAACCAAAAAGCACATTTTTCAATTTTTGAATTTTTGTTTAGTATTACATTTTACGCTTCAAAAGACACCAAAATTATTACTCTACGTGGATTAGAAGTATTTTTAATTATTTTTTACGGAAATAATTAATGCACTACTAATATGCAAGATTCGTACTAAATTTCCATTTATCTCAAAACTGAATTTTTTGCCACAAAAGGAACATTTTCTCAAAATCTATTATAGCAAACAACTTATAACTTGGTAACATTATTAATGACGCTATGTTACATACGTTAACACAGGGGTTTCTAAAAAAAGTCCTTTAAACTGAAGTTATAGCATAAAACATCATGAAATTTCAGTCTTTTTGAGAAAAAATCTAAGTTTATTCAGATAATATTTTTAAAAAAAATAACCAGACATAATAGCCCTAAAAGCTCATGTTAAAGTATGTAATACAGTTCAGGAAATACTCAGAAAAAAATTTGGGAGCTTTAATTAAGTAGATTTTTTAAAACTGTACCTTAAAAATCATTTTTAACATTACGGAGATGGGGATTTAGAAACGTGCACCTACCCCCTTAAATTATTGTGTTTTAAGCAAAAAATGTAAATGAAATCTGGTCTGAATGTTACGTTAGTCACTTTGGAATGATCCTTTAGCATTGTTTAGCATTATAATTTTCTGTAATTTCTTTTTGCAAATTTTTTTGAGTCACTAAATTGAAAATTAAGGGATAACATAAATAAAATAATCATCTTTGGGAAATTCAATTCGTTAGATACAATTAATAAAATTGATACTTTTGTGTACTGTCAGTGCACGGAGTGCTAAAACATTATCACAATACAAAAAAACCCAAGGATTTTTTATCGCAGTTTTAAGTCTGCTAATATTGCCCATTATCAGTTTTTACCGCGTATTCTGTAATAGTTACATATAAATTAAATCAACTAACATCATCTATTAACGAAAATAATTCCCAGGAATTAAACTTGCTTTAGTTTAAGGGCCGAGATTTGCAGAGAAGGCTCAAAGAAGACTTCACTTAAGGCGTTCTAATTGGGTCGTTATGAAGCCAACACAAAGGCATTAGCAGTCCATAAACTGCCCCGATAAGGAGAAGCCATTTAAATAGTTGCGAAAGCTGGATGATTTCCACTCATGAATAACCTTTAAAAGTTGTGGCCATTTTAAGAATATAAAAAATCGCTCGATTTGATTTCAGAATCGATTCATGGATTCGATTCCTTAGGGCCAGTATATAAAAAGTAGTTTCTACTCCTAAAAAACCCAAGTGGAAAAAAACCCAAACGTGGATTGTTTTTTTTCAATAAAACCATGAAAAAAAACAATATAAAACTGGGTTTTTTCGGAAAAAGTGTAGGTTTTTTCAAATTTAAGTGGTTTTCTCCTGTATAGTAAGTGGGCTTTTTTCAAATTTGAGTGAGTTTTTTCTATGTTAAATGGGTTCTGTCAAAACAATGTCAGTTTTTCCAAAGTTAAGTGGGGTTTTTCAATGGTGAAATTTTTTAAAATATGAAAAAACCCACTGAAATTGTAAAAACTCCCCTTATTTATTGAAAAAACCCACTTAAATTTAAAAAATATCCTAAGCTTAAAAAACATTCAATATTGAAAGAAATATATTTAACTTTAAAAAAAATACTGCTAAATAATCCTCCTTGATTTTTATAACTAGTTTGAACTTTAAACGTCCAAAAATTTGAAAAAACCCATTCAATAATGAAAAAAAACCACCTTAACTATTGGAACCTGGTTAAAATTTTGAAAAAAAACCCACTCAACTGCAGTTCTTGGCATGTTATTTCGTTAAATGTTTTTCTTCAATATTAAAACTGCCAAAATCTTGATGCTTCTTGAAAAAACCCAAAAATGGGCCGAAAATGTTGGTTTTTTCACGTGTTTTTTTTTTGAAAAAACCCATTGGGTCCAATCCAGCCAACCCTGGCTAACTAAGTCAGATTTCTCCCTTTGGACATCCTATGTCTTTGTGTCATATGGTAAAAGACAGAAAGAAGCTGCATTGTATGCGTTTTACCATGGCTCGCGTTTTTAGGAATAGCAGAAGCTATAATCCTTCACTCATTATGATTTGTATTGGATGCGAGAAGATCCAGTTGTGCTGTGCTCCTGGCAAAGTCTTTCTATTTTTAACGGCTTACTGGTTTTTGGGCTTGGTCTGATGACTGCTGTTAACCAAGTGGGATAAGCAACAACTGAATTAAAATTACTACCGATCTTACCAAATTGATAAAAATTACGACTGAAAATAGTTATGGAAAGTTTGGAATGGAAATTCGGACCTTACGTATTATCCCGTCGTCCGTTCCGTGACTGTCGAATTCAGCGGAACAGCCATAGAAAAGTAAATGAGTCGTTTACCATTTTCGGATTCAGCGGTACGGTCGACGGGATAATACGTAAGAACTGGAAATTCTAATGGAAAGTTTGAGAAAAGGGTACTTACATATATTATACCGTCGACCGTCGTTCAGTAGCCGTTAAATTCAGCGGTACAGCTATAGAATAGTCAATAGGATTTGATAACTTTTCGGATTCAGCGGCACGGTTGACGGCATAATACGTAAGAACCCAGAGAAGCACTGGACTAGAGCAAAGCCATCTAAAGCTAGAAGGCCTGGACAGCTAAGAGGATGAGTCATTCTTTCCGTCGAAGAAAGCTTTCGAACGATTGGTTGAGTAGCGGGGCGGGGGGGGAAACACGAGAAGCGCGTGCTTATTGGAGGTTCGCACCGCTTATGAAGACGGAGAGAAGGACTCATCCAGGCGAAGTGTCCAGGCCTCCTTGTTCTAGATGGCTATTGACTAGAGGGGCAAATATAACACTCACTCTATGAACTGGAGCAGGTGCTTGATGGCGAACTCGAGCTTGTCGTAGTCGAAGAGCTTGAGCTTGAAGAGCAGCGTCTTGATGCCGGGGAACCAGGCGTGGAGGCTGGTGGGACGGAAGAAGCGGATCAGCTCCGTGATCACAGCGTCCAGCTGCATTCGCATCGGGTCGTGGTAGTCCAGTCTCCTCCCGAAGATCAGCGCAGAGATGTTGTTCGATGTGCTGGGGGCCAGGTACCGCCGCACGTTGGCCGGCTTTCCTTCGAACTCGCTGAGCTCGGTGATCAGGTGCGCCACCTCTTCCTGGGATACATGGAAAAGAGAGGGTTAAAGAAGCAGAGAAATACAGGGTGGGCCAAAAGTCAGTACACTTTTGAAAATTCCATAAAAACCGGAAAAAAAATCGGAAAAATAAACGGTCTTCACTCTCAGCATCCTGAGGTCACGGGATTTTTTTAAGTAAATAAAAAAATTAGTTTGAAAAAAAGCTTATAGATGTCACCACTAGAAGCTATTTGGTATTTAGAACCTTCCGGATTCGAACATTTAACTACTAGCAATAAAGACATGATGGTCAAGTTAATGTAATGAAGGGTAAAACTTTTAGGAATCCAATTTTAACGATTTACAACAATGATTTCACTGTGGATTAGGAATACCTGTTCTTATTAACCTCCCATTTGCTTATTTCCACTAATGTCGCTTATATGCGCATGATCATGGTTGTACATTTTCCCAAAAGTTTTATACTTTACTACCTTAACTTGACTATCATGTCTTTCTTGCTAGTAGTTAAGTGTTCGAATCCGGAGGGATTCGAACACTTAACTACCAAATTGCTTCTAGTGGGGAAATCTATTAGCATTTTTTCGAACTAGGATTTTTTTATTGGCTTAAAAAAACCCGTGACCTCAGGTTGCTGAGAGTGAAGACCGTTTATTTTTCCGGTTTTTATGGAATTTTCAAAAGTGTACTGACTTTTGGCCCACCCTGTAGCCTAACAGAGGGTCCAAAATTATATTGTCAGATTTCCTCGTGTGATAGAGGGAAGCACTGGAAATTAAATGATTGACAGAGGTAGGCGGTACAATTTGGAGATCGCAGCTGTGATTGGTTCATTCTAACGGTCACTCTCGAAGGGGTTTTAGAGGATTAGACTATAGGGATTCTATTTCCCCGCCTCTCGTGACGTAACAAAGAAAGCGCGAGTGTGATGCGATCCCAGCGCCAAGAAGGGCCCCTACCACAAGGCATACGCCATGGTTATTTTTCCAATATCGCCTATGACCATAGACTCTCTTTTCTGGAACGGTGAGTTTAAAACTATCTCAGTAGAAAATAAAAAAAATTAATAGAAAAAAAGGGAAAAGAGAGGTTTAAAACTATCTTACTGGAATCTGTCACTGGAGGCCAGTCTGCTACCCGGTTAGATATTTTTTCCCGTGATGTACAAAATAAAAGAACTAAACTAGAATGACTTGGCTAAAAACCGGATAATTTGGAGTACAGTACACTGGGGTGCAGTGTCTTCCTCCTGTGTGTCAATAATAATATTTAATAATATTTTCTTGTTTTTTACATTAATTTTTATTGAACTTTTAGTTAAATTTTCATTAGAAATACCTGCTCCTTAAAACTTTGTTCTGTATGGAAAAAAATACTTAAATCTTTAGAAAAACCTTTCGGGAGGAAGAACAACGTAACTGCAAAGTAGGCTAGCCTCAGTCCAAGCCTATAAGTGTTAACTACGCCTAATAGAAAGATTTCTGGGATTTCCTGGGTTTATTGCAAATATTGGAAAGAACTTTGCGACCATTCTAGAAATTTTAGTGCCAAATAGTGAAAGTCCCCCAGTTTGCAGTTACGTCGTTCTTTCCCAGCGTGAGGCGATTGCGATATTTATGTAATTTGTACAACGCAATAATACGTGGAACTTGTAAGCACGGCTAATCTATGCATAAGTACCGAAAAAATAGTATATAATTAGTGTAATAAGAGTTAAGAATAAGATTGAAAATTGAGTGCAAGAAAATCAATGAATGATATTTACCTCAAAAATATCCAAAACAAAATTTATACTTAGCAGCGTATGTATCACCCATATCAGAAAATCTAGTGTCTAGACAAATTTGGAAACACAACTTTTGGCGTTTTGAAATGTTTTTATTCGAAGTCGTTCGATGTGTACTAACATTATACCTCCTGTTTTTTTAATACTGGAAATGACATTTGGCAATGGACAATTTAACACACGCTTCACTCAGTTTTTTTCTAATACTTTCAAGTGTAATTATAATTTTTTGATACATTTAATTACGTTTTTACTCGTACTAAAAAATACACCTAAAATAGATGAGTCAGAGGGTGTACTGAAGTAATTACGAAAACTGCCATGTTAGTGTCAATACATTAGATTAAAAGCAAATTGTGCAGGCATCCTATAATTAAACCAGTCAAAATGATAAAGGTTGTGAGCGTGTTGTCAAAGAATTTAATTATCTAGAATCAACTGCATTTAAGCAAGTACGAGTAGTTGGGTTTAAAAGTTTTTTTAATGATTATTTCCAGTGGCGTATATAGAAATTTATTTCGGGAGGGAACCAAACATATTTCTCACCCCTCCCATGTATACTAAATAGGTCTAAAGTAGGTTTTTAGTACATTCATAGGAAGAATTTGCTTCTAAAAGATCTTAATATACAAAAAATTTATGAGTAATTAAGTTCTAACTAAATTGACATTTACCGGCGGTAGAGTAATGGGCATTATTGCCTAAGCTCTTTTCCCTCTTTCCCGAGGAAGAGGGAGACGCCACCCCCAAGTTGAAGTTGAAGTTCTAACTAAAATAGGGTGGTTTGGGGGTTCTCCCCCAGAAATATTTTGGAAATCCAACTCTAATAAACAGGTTTTTAACTAGTTTTGGTACCTTTAGTTAGAAATTTAGATATAAATTTTTAGGTAAGATTTGCATTTTGATGAACTTATTGAAAAAAAATATATATAATAGTGTTCTCAGTACAAAATTAGTTCTTTTTAGGGTCCTCCTCCAGAAAGGGTTTGGAAATTTGACCCCCAAAACAGGGTTTCAACTTAGTTTTAATACACTTAGTCCAAATTTCAGGCATACATTCTTAGGTAGGATTTGGGTTTTGATGAACTTATCATAAATAAGTTTTAAATAATAAAGTTCCAATTACTTAAGGCCCAGAAAATTTTTCAAAATTTGACCTTAAAAAACAGGGGTTTTACTTGTTTTGATACACCAAGTCAGAATTTCGGGGGGGGCAGGGTCCCTTCTCCCCCCTCTTAATACGCTACTGATTCGTTCCAATAATTTGATGTACTAAAACCTTTCAAGGTTTACTTTTGACATGTTACAAGAATAATCTCTTATTCAATTTTCCAAGATTTCAATATTTTATGAGAACATATATTTTGCAATTTTATCTTTGAATAGAGATTTAAATTGAAAAATTAGAGATTAAGCTAGGGTTCTTTCATTTTGTCATCTTATAAATCTCACCAGACTTTTTTACTCCTTTTAGAAAATATAATAGCAGGAATTATAATAGATTGAATGCCTTCCTGACAAATGATGTCCTGACTTTCACAGAAAGCCAGTTTAATAAATTTCACACATTTTGTTCAACAAAATGTTGGATAAAAAGATTTGTAATTTCACAGCTACTTCTTTTCTGAATGGGGGTATAGCAAAATACTACTTTTAAAATAAATCTATTCCTTCTACACAGAATGAGAATTTTAAATTTGTATGTTTTGTTCTATCCATAAAAAATTTATATAAATTCAAATGAAATGTAAACTTAGATTTGAAAAGCTATTGATTTTCAGTTGTATAGAAATTTATATAAAATTGAATTTTACAATTATTTCATTACTTTAACCATTCATCTACCCCCTACTGAATTATGATTTTCTACAATTTTTTTCGTGCAAATATTTTTTGAGTCATTAAATTGAAAATTAAGGGATATACATAAATAAAATAATGATCTTTTGGAAATTTAGTCCGCTAGAGCTAATTATTTGAGTACCGTCAGTATTCTAAGGAAATTCAATTTCAATTCAATTCAATTCAAAATTCTTTATTTGTTACGTACACAACATGAACATTTTACAGTTGGAACAAACACATACACGAAAAAAAAAAAAAAACAGGAAGACATATGAGTTGCCCAGGGGTCAGAGACCCATAAGGGCAACCTAAAGGAGTTGTATTTTAAAAAAATAGATTGAACATACAAATATACAATACATACAGACATTACACATATAGATATTACACATAGAAAATGGATAATAGTGGCATCGCAAGGCAAGCTTCAGAATGACTAGATTGGAAATTAGAGAGCGTTTGTTCTTTTTTTTAAAAAAGTTCTTCAATATTTTCTATTGTAAAAATAAAAAGCTTTAGTAATTTTTTAAACTTAATAGGGGATTTTTCTGTTTTTATGTCATTGGGTAAAATATTGTAAAACTTAGGTGATAAATAAACATAATTTTTATGAAGAATTTCTTTTTTTGCTTTAGGTACAAAATATAAGTTTCTTGAACGTAAATTATAAGTTAAATTCCGTAGGTCAGATTCGTTTGCTTGCTTAGTAAAATAAACTATTGTTTTAAAGAAAAAAAGGTGACGAACTGGTAAAACGTTAAGTTTTTTGTAAAGATCAATTAAAGGGAACTGATTGTTACTGCTTAGAAATTTAATGATTTTATTTTGAATTTTAATTACTGGATTTATATTTTGTAAGTAATCCCCACCCCAGGCCAGAATACCATAGCTTATTATTGAATTAACCCAAGAGTGGTAAAGTTGAAGCAAGAAGATCTTATTTATTATCTTTTTTATGAAGTAAAGTTTGTGTAAAATATAGCGTAGTTTATTTGTTAGGCAATTAACGTGGGATTTCCATTTTAGGTTTGAGTCTACATTTAAACCAAGGTATTTTATTGAAGATACTTGTTCAAGAGGGGGGCAATTACAATTAAGACCTATACAGTCATTTACATGATAATAAAGACGAAGATGCTCAGGAGGCCCGTAGATACTGAAATTGATAAATTTTGTTTTATTTACATTTATTGCTAATTTATTAGATATAAACCAGTGTTTAATGGTCAGAAGATCCTTATTTATGTTATTTTGTAGTATACTATAGTTAGAACATGAGTATAGAATTACAGTATCATCTGCATAGGTTATGATTTTACCATTTAATTTTAGTTTACAGAAGTCATTTATATAGATTATAAAAAGCAAAGGTCCAAGGATTGAACCTTGTGGTACACCAGACTTTATGTTTAATAGACTACTTTTAGAATTTCCCAATTTTACGAACTGTTTTCGGTTTGCTAGGTAGGAAATGAACCAATCTAGTTCACCGCCTCGAACCCCGATTGAAGATAGTTTTTTAATTAAAATTTCATGATTCACACTGTCGAATGCTTTTGAGATGTCTAGGAAAATTGCAGCTGTTTTGTTGTTTTTATCTATACTGTTATATGTATATTTAGTAAATTCTATTAGCGCGTTTTCAGTACTGAGACCCGGCAAGAACCCAAATTGATTATCAGATATTATATTGAAAGTCTTTAAATAATCATAAAGTCTGGCGTGTACAATTTTTTCAAGAACTTTGGAGAAAATCGGCAAAATAGAGATTGGTCGGTAATTAGCAAAATCATTTGTGTCACCAGATTTATGGATAGGTACCACTAACGCTGTTTTTAGGGAAGCAGGGAAAGTACCACTTGAAAGGGATAGGTTTATGATTTTTGTGATGATAGAGATATGGTGGTTTGCAGCAATTTTAAGGGCTTGAGATGTTATGCTATCATAACCAGGGGATTTTCTGTCGTCCAATGATCTGATAATTTTTTCAGTTTCTAGATCATTTGTTTCGGCGAGAAAAAAAGAATTTGATTGACTTGTTAGATATTTTCCATGGTTACTATCATTAGTGTATACAGTATTTGATCCCATATTTATAAAAAATTGGTTGATATTCTCCACTAGCAAATCATTATTTTCAGATAAAGGTATTTTGTCTTTTGCATTAGAGTTTGTGATTTTATTCACAAATTCCCATTGCCTTTTTACATTTTTACACTTTAAGAATTCAGACAAGAAATAATTATGTTTTGCGTTTTTTATTTTTATTTTCAGCTCTTTTTGTAAAGATTTATAATTATGTTCGTGAATTATATCAAAGGGATACTTTTTATGTTTTTTATATAGTTTTTCTTTAGTTTTGATCAATTTTAAGATTTCCTCGTCTATCCAGTTTTTTTTTATTTTACGATTTGGTAGCTCAAAGCAGTGGGTAAAATTGATTATAACATTTTTTAAAACATCTGCAAATCCGTCATATAAATAATTCACATTCTCAGAATTTTGATTTAAAGGAAAGGTATAATTTAATAGAAAATTGTTAATCTTATCATATTTTACTCTTGAAATCTTTACCCTTGAAATCTCATCCATGCTAGGATTTACACTGCATGTATACTTTAATTTGCAGGCGATCGGATTATGGTCCGTTAAGTTATTGTTGAAAATTACAGATTCAGCACTGATATCAGAACTCCGTAGTATCAAATGATCAATACAGGAATTAGAGAGAGATCGAGTAACACCATCAATAAGGAAAGTAAAGCCTTCTGAACTAAGAAGGTTTTTATACTCTTCTATAGGATTTGAACATGTAAATATATCTATGTTTAGATCGCCGATTAAGAGCACGTTTTTAGATTTTAGATTTTTTAGCTTACTCGATAATTCAAAATTAAAACTATCAATGCTGAAGCTTAAGGAACGATATAAACAAATAATAGTCAAATCAAGAAAATTATTATACAGCAATATTGACTCAGCAGTATTCATAGAAAACAAACAATCACTAAGAATATCTAAATGTTTTTTTACATAAACACCTATACCTCCAGATTTGTTAGAATCTCTACAATAGAAATACGAATCATAATTATTTAAATTATAGAGAGAGGTTTCATAATTAAAAATCCAAATCTCAGACAAAACAAGTATATCAATAAAATCAAAAGAGGAACTTAATAATGCTTGAAGTTCATCGAAGTTTGAGCGAATGCTTCTAATATTAAAGTGAACAATTTTTAAGTAGCAAGAATTATAAGTGTTTGGTTGGGAAAGGAAATTATTAAAATCGTTTAGGTTATCAACATAAATAAAGTTACATTCTTTATCAGCAAGAAAACCAAGAACAGATACTTCATTATCTGGATGCATTTAGATTTATAAGTTCGTCTGTACTTACGATACGGATAACCTTAGAGTTTTCGTTTTCCCTAATAAAAATCTTGCCATCTTTAACCCAAGCAAACTTAAAGTTGTTAGCCTCTTTAAATTTACGACAGTGGAAGAATAATTCTTTTAGCCTCGGAGTAAGATGTTCGTTGAAATAGATCGGATCGTTCTTATGTCTTACATTCACTTGCGATGCATTGATTCTTTTCGCCCTCGCAGCCTTTAAACACGTGTCTCGGTACTGTTTGTTAGTAAATTGAACTATGACTGGCTTTGGTTTGTCTTTTTTCGAAGTAGGGACTCTGTGGGCAATAGACACTTGATCCATCAGGTTAACCTCCAGGCAGGAGAAAACACTCGTTAAGACATCGTTAATGTTTTCACTTTCGGATTCCGGGAGATTAGTTATTTCTAGGTTTGCACGCCGAGAGTATTGTTGCAGATCGGCAATTTCGATTAGAGCCTGTTTTAGTTCGTCTTTGATTTGGCCGTTCTCTCTTTTTAATTCATCGTTTCGATCTTTCAAATCCTTAAACTCTGAAGACAAGACAGTAAACTTTGTTGATAGTTCCTTGATGAGACCGCTGCTGAACTCCAAGTTTTTTTCATATTCCAAAAATTTAGATTTGATGTAATCCTTCAGGCTTCTGTTTTCCTCCTTGATGTAAGCCATTAGATCCTGGTGCTTTGAAGAGTCGGAGGTAGCTGGTTTATCTCTGATCTCAGTGATGCTGGAACTTACACCCAAAACAGGGCCATGCTTGCAGGCGATGCACTTCCACAGATCTGAACTTTGTCCATTCTTCAATTTTCTAAAATTTTTGTCAGAAATACCAACACATCTGTAGTGAAATTGCCTGCAGCACGGTCCAGAGCAGGAAATACTCTCATTTTCGTCCACAATTGGATCATTACATCCCAAACAGATGTTAGCCGACATGATGAAGTGCTTGGAACAAATGCAGAATTTTATGAAGTATAGCTCAATCTTTAAAGATAAGATTATATTCTGAAGCTCGCATGAAGTATTATAACATGGAATATAGGATTATTTACTTTAAAAAAACCAAATTTCAAATATAAATATCAGCTTATTGTTAAGAGCGAGAGAAAAACGCCGCACCGTGCGATAGCCACACTGTTGAAAGGGTAAAATATTCTCACAATACAATAAAAACATATGGCTTCTTATCGCAGTTCTAAGTCTTAAAAAATAATAGAATTTCCTTTTGACTTTAACCCCTTAACAGTGACAATAATTAATAATAATAATAATAATAATAATAATAATAATAATAATAATAATAATAATAATAATAATAATAATAATAATAATAATAATAATAATAATAATAATAATAATAATAATAATAATAATAATAATAATAATAATAATAATAATAATAATAATAATAATAATAATAATAATAATAATAATAATAATAATAATAATAATAATAATAATAATAATAATAATAATAATAATAATAATAATAATAATAATAATAATAATAATAATAATAATAATAATAATAATAATAATAATAATAATAATAATAATAATAATAATAATAATAATAATAATAATAATAATAATAATAATAATAATAATAATAATAATAATAATAATAATAATAATAATAATAATAATAATAATAATAATAATAATAATAATAATAATAATAATAATAATAATAATAATAATAATAATAATAATAATAATAATAATAATAATAATAATAATAATAATAATAATAATAAATTTATTTACAGAAAAGAAAAAAAAACAAATACATATGTTGTTCACTAAGGGGCACAAGCCCTTCCAAGTGAAGCACTAAATTAATAAATAAATTCAGAAAAATTGACCAAAAATGGAAAAATTTTTTGACTGTTTAATTTTGTTCTTTATATTATTATAAGTGTTTGAAAATAGTTTTTTTAATAGTTAATCTATTCGCATTTCCAGCTAAAATACTGATCGTAGAACCTGTGCTGCCATTTATCCCGGAAGAGTAAACCAAAAAAAATTGTTTCTGCAAAGTACCGTAGTTGGTGGGACTTGTAAGTACCGTCAGAAGATAAAGGGTTAAAAAGGCACTTTTCAAATTTATGGTGACAGTAGTTGACATACTGCTGTACCTTATGCAATGAATTTTTTCACTCAATTATGCTTTGCTTATTTAAACGGGACCTTGAAAAGATCGCCTCTCGCGTACTGCATAACTTTTTAGAACTGGGCAATTCCACGGGTAACTGACTGACATTTTTTAAGAAAAACGCTTAGTATTTTGTAATTTTCTTCCCAAAAATAAATGATAAAAAAATACTTTCCACCCAGATTATTGCTTTCTTGTTAGCTTAATCTAATGGCACAATTAAATTTTCAAAATATGTTTTTATTGATTTTTAAAAAATTTTAAACAACAAGGTAACTGACTGACATAAATGTTTCACAAATGTCAGTCAGTTACCATGTCGTTGAAAATTTTTAAAAAATCAATGAAAACATATTTTGAAAATTTAATTGTGCCATTAGATTAAGCTAACAAGAAAGCAATAATCTGGGTGGAAAGTATTTTTTTATCATTTATTTTTGGGAAGAAAATTACGAAATACTAAGCGTTTTTCTTAAAAAATGTCAGTCAGCTACCCGTGGAATTGCCCAACTTTAACGATGCATCTCAATCTCCGATTCCTATTCGACTGCAATAAAAGTTTTATGAGTAAAATATTTTTATCGTCAAATGTAGCTGGGGATAGTTATAACACCACTGTACCCCTTTTTTTAAATAACATTAGTCGACAGTGGTTTCCTAACAACAACCAAATTACTATTTCTGTTACTAAATCATAATAGTTATTCAAATATCTACAAGTAAAAAAGTTCCACCACGTCCCATTTTCGTGTAGCATTTCGTGTAGTCTGCATTTTTCTTAATTTTTCCGTTTTAAGCGTCATTTTTGTCCAATAGCAACCTTGCAATCCTGTCCAATTAATTTTTTTTCTAGTATCCCAGTATGTAGTCATTCTTTTAAAAGTGTGGCTATGTTTTTGTACTGCAGTTCATTTTGAAAATAATTGACGAGTTTTCAGTGTAGATTTTGCACATTTATGCACAATACGTTTTGCAAAATTTGGGTACGGTTTAAATTGCAATTCAACGGTAATATTTAACAGAAAAAGTGGGAAAAGGTTTTTCCCCACTGATTTAGGTCCAACTGGGTGACTAAAATTAAATCTGAGTTCCTCACGTGTGTTGCAGAAGTTAGAATGTGGATCTTTTTAATTGTGTAAGAGTTAACAGTAGTTCTATGCAAATTACTAACCCTATAGTATTGGGAGGACATTCTAATTATCTTGGTTATTTAATATCAATGACCTGTATAGAAAAAACATTTCAAAAATTATTCAAAGACTTTTTTCGCCATTAAGTGAAGGCAAACTCAAAGTCAGTATGAACCAATGATTAAAAAAGAATTCACGACCCTGCTTATGAAGGAAAATTAATAAAAACGCATTATCAACTAGGAAATGGTTTTTAGGAAAGTGGTAAGATGATTTTTAGAAAATAGGATCGATAAAAATGTTTTAATCCCAATAGAAGGTTCTTTTTAGTCTTACCTAGCCATAGAATGTTGAGCATCACTCAAAATTCATATATCTTACATCCACGTTTGAACTTTTTTCCGGAAAATCCGACTGTAGTTGATCACAAACCAGGTTAAATATTCTCTTAGGACATTAACTCAATACATAGGTCACTGAATATTTTATTTTGGGCTTCAGCTCTTGGTATATTGAAAGCGGAGATTTAACACCACTTAAGAGACAAAAAGTGATAAAATCGCATCTTATTTAATGAATGTTTAAGGATTTTTAGTTTTATACTGTCTGAAACATGTATATAATATAAAATGTGACAGTATTTTATGCTGAAATAATGAGATTAACTGTTAAAAATGAGTGTTTTCAACGATTTTTTCCGTTTCTTACAGTACTGGTGCCGTATTTGTAACAAAAAAACTGTACAAGCTGCAGCTTTTTCACAACTATTTCTGAATTCTACACCCTGAAATTAGTCGGAAATACCTAATCTCATTTTTGTTAGGGAAAAAAGTTCAATTTTGTCGACTAGTGTAATTATATATACTCTAGTATTCAGCATTACAAAATTACTACTTTAAGATTTCTATCAAGATTTCTATAATAGAAAGCAACTTAAGTTGAACCTACTACGTCACTAACAAACAAAGTAGTTCCCATCGCGGTGTCTGAATTTAGAGTGTAACAAAGAACGTCAATCTTAAAATATAATTATTTCGTTAAACCCATGCATAAATAGTGTCTTTTTATCACAATTCGCGTATCGAAATTCCTTCTATCAACCCAACAGACTTTTTGTTTACTCACTTTCTCCTTCCGCGTAGTGACATACTGGGTTCGGGAAACGCTACTGTGAAGTATAGTAAGATTTATTATTAACAATAACGCAACACAAATATAACAAGCACACATAGGACAAACACACACAGAAAAATAATTGTGAGGCACCAAAAGAGCAAAGTTCATCCTTGGTACCTAAAAAATCAATTCACAATATGGCAACAAAGCTGGGCCTACTCTATTGTAATATTTTGAAAATTGCTTCAGTATCAATTAGTCTAATTATAAAATCTTGTATACCAGATTTAAACTCAAGTTTATTGTTAGTAGATTTTAGATTTTCATTTAATTTTTAAATAGGTAAGGTCCTAAAAAAGCATGTGATTTATGAAATATTTCCTTTTTTTACTTGGGTTTAAAGTAGAGGGCGAAATTACTGGTTTTAATTGGATTGAAAGATTTTTTATTGAAGATGAAAAGAAGCAAGCGGAAAATAAAAAGTTCTCTAACATTAAATATGGGCTTAGATAAAGAATTATTTTTTATATGAGATAATACTTTAGTTTATAAGTCTAATATTATCAAAGTAATCTGAGGCATAACAAGTTATTCCATAGCTAATTATAGATTGAACCCAGGCAAAGTATAAGGTTGTTAAAAACTTATGGTCGATAATACGTTTGAGTTTAAAGAATTTAAAATTAATGAACCGTAATTTATTTAAAGAGTAATTTATATGATTTTTCCATTTTGAATTACTGTCGAAATGTATTCCCAAATATTTAAGAGTTTAATATAACTTATTTTGCAACTTCAGTTTTTTTGTTCTAGAATTCCCCTTCGATTCTCTTGGCCTTTCATGCATCCCATTCACGGATCGACTCTCAGCATTTCCAGGAATCTCAAATTGGAAAGAATCCGAGAAGCACGCTCCAATTCACACCCTTCACCCAAACCAGACGCAAATGCCCACATCATGCCTAAAATATTAGCTGCTGACGCCCCTCAAATTTCATCATCCGCGACAAAAACACTGTTTTTGAAACCTTTCAGTCAGAATGCGATTTCCCTCTTGCTCCCCAATGAGCTTTTTTAACGCATTGCAATAAAAGAGAGCTCTTCTGCAAACGACAGATTTTGCTGACACATGGGGACTGCGACACTCTTTTGACCTCCTTTTCTTCTGGGGAGATATCAGGGATAGGAAATAATAATAATAGAGTGCGAATCGCTTTCAAATGCTACGGAAGCCGCGGTTGTCACGATGGTCTAGGTTTGGAGCCAGATTTGGCGAAATATCGCGCTTTCACGAAATTACAACCCCACTCCCGCTAACGGAAAACGAGAATCACCAAAGCTCGTTTCGAACTTGTTAACAGATAATTTCAGACCGAAATACTGATTTGAATGTAGCATCCAATCGAATCACAAATTTTCATTTTATGATAATATAGAAGACAGCAACGTTAGTTGACCCTACAACGTCACTGACAAAGTAGTTCCCATCGCGGTGCCTGAATTTCGAGTGAAACGAAAAACGTGAATTTTAAAATACGATTATTTCGTTAACCCATATATAAATAGTGTCTTTTTATCACGATTTGTGTACCGAATCTCCTCCTAACAACCTAACAGGCTTGTGTTTGCTCACTTTCGCCTTCCGCGTATATAGTGACGTATTGGGTTCAGGAAACGTTGCTGTTGAGTATAGAAGTAGTTTATACTCTATTCATTTAGAATTGGCGCTTGAGAAATAGTGCTTTCCCCAACGCTAGTAGCGTAACCATAGTTACGCTCTTCGAGCAGCCAATAGTAAGCCTTCTTCGTCACTTTGACGTGGATAGTTGCTATGGATACCGATCCGTTGTGGGGGAAGGAAATATTTTCAAGCGCCAGTTCAAAATGAACAGAGTATAGCAGCTGAAATCACATGCTGAATCTAATTGAATAAAGCTTTCAAAATAGGTGAGATGTTTCTGAAATTCTCATCTATAAATCAAAATTTTACGGAGATAATGGGAACTTTTACGCTCAAAATAATTAGTTTTCACTTCCTTCTCAACACAGGTATTTTTCCCGATAATTTTTCTGTGACTTACAGCGATCTTTCGTAATTGACGCATCTATGGAAGCTCCTTTTTGCCTATCATTGATGTTGGAAACACAGCGTTGCCGTCCACGCAGCCTCTATTCTACCTCTATGTGAGATACATGGCAAAATAAATTATTATTTATCGGCGATCTATTTCTTCACTGCGACCGAATCTCCCGAAGCAGAAATAAAATGGCGGGTGATGACTGCTGCACTTTCTGGGGGTGCCTTTAATTATTTCCTGGGAAAGAGAAGACTTCGATTTTCCGATAAATATGTCTTCGGGTGTCGAAGGGGGAGAACTATTTTTGTTCTATCGAGTACTTTTCGAAAACTCGGTGGCAGAAAAGAATGCGATTAAGTAACGATCTTTGTTTCTTAGCGGCCCCCCGATAAAAGAAGCGGTCTTTATAATTTCTGATCCGACATATTTTGGGGATATCCATTTGCGTGGAGTTGAGCTCTACTTTTTGAGAAAGTTGATTGCATTAAGTGGGAAAAGTTGCGGTGCAGAAAATCCACCCTAACTCCATTATTTACTTCGTTAATGCCATTAAGCTAATTAGTTTCATTAATTGCGTTAAATTATTCTACCACGATTCTTTTGGAATTCAGGGTGCAATTAGGTTTTGCGTCTAAAAAGAAAAGGGATAATTCTCCTCAGTAGAGTTCGAAAAAATCCCATCAATTGAATATTTAGATAAAAATGCGAATGAAACAATTGGATAGATAGTATGTGTAGCTTCGATTATTCCTACGGTCTTAATTATTTTACATAAAGGTTGTGCTAAAAACATCACCTATAACAACTCATATATTACCTATACTTATTTTAATAAGTATAGGTATACGGGGGTATGTAAAATTTTCTGTTTACCGCCTAAACACGATATCTTCTTTTTATAAATTTTCTATATTCTTAATTAAAATTCTAAATGAAGTTACACAATATATTCTTAATTATTCATAAATTATAATCTCTTTATTTTTAGTGATATTACTTAGAAACATAAAATTTCACTTTGCCCGGTACAAGGTTTCATCTTTTGTAAATATATTAATCTATGGTTATAAATTTTATTTTTAACTAATATTGAAATATTTCAGATTGGTTTCATAATTGAAGGGTTTGGTGTATGAAAGGAGAAAATCCTATATACATAACCCCTTCATCTCCCAAGCTCTTCAATTATGCAAGAAGTTTTATTGTTTAAGTATGTTATGTAAAATAATGTATAAAATATACTGTGCTTAAAGCTCATTACTTCTATAATTTTCTATGAATTTACAGAAGGTTTATCAGCAATGTCTATTTATAAGGGATTGAACAAACGTTGAAATTAATTTGAACTAACATTTGCCTTTAAAACTCGATCTATAAAGAGTTTTGATTCGTCTCGAGTTTGAGAGAGAATTAAATTAAATAGTGTAGTCATTGCTTACAAAGTAAATATTTGTTTTGAGAATATGAACATAAGCTTAAGAGTATTTATTTAAAACATTGGATGTAATACGCGTTTTAGGTAACTATTCCGGATATCTGATTTAATATTTATTCCTTTACTTAACTTTAAAAGGGCGAAGTTTGAAGTGTGCGATATTAAATGACTTCATATGCACGCAAAATGTTTATATTCCCCGTACTTTTTGCGTACATGAATTAAAGGCAAAACGAAGCCTCTAAAATCCACTCGCAAATAGTTAATATAGTATTTATGTGGTGCCTTCGTTGAGTAACTAGTATACTACTGCTGGTTTTATCAGGGTTTAATGGTACCAAGTATTCGTCGTTAAAAAAGCATAAAAGTTACTTCAACTAAATACACAGCCTACATAGGAGTCTTAAACTGCACAGTATTATAGTTAATCTTATCAATTTACTCCGAACATAGCTTCATTAAACAATTAAGAACATAAACAACTACCAGACTAAACATCAAAGCATCGTCTGGTTTAGTTAAAACGAAAGTTCTTCCCAGACAATCTGAATATCAGATGTTGATAACTGTTGCGGATATCTGATTAAAACTATTCCAGGCTAACGTTTCTTGTTTCTATTGGGAGCACCTTCATGAAGCTATTATGGTACTTACGATGAAAATGAGAAGCTAGCAATAAGGATGAACAGGTAAGAGAATGAAGAAGTTATCAATATTTCAGAAGAAGCTTAAAAGGGGTATCATTAGAATCTCCATGGACTTGCACATTAGCAGCAATCATGCAGACTAGGGTCGGAAACGCCCTCAATTTTGAAGTGAGATAAAAAGGAGAAGCAGGATTGTTCAACATTGTGTACGCCATGTCAAAGGAATCGACCATAAAGTAGATCCTTAAAATATTCATCATAAGCAAGATGTAATAAAGAGGAGAGAGAGTATAGAAATCAATATTTTAACTTGCGTTATATTAAATTATCAGAAAAGTGTAGCCCGTTCAAGAGTTTATATTTGTGCCAAGAGAACTTCATTCAAATTTAACTCTGCCTTACACTTAAATATAGTTGTACTAGCTGTTATACCCTGCCTTGCACGGATGGGGTGTATAAATTTATTTTTTAAAAGTTTTCTTAATATACATTTATAATTTTGTGAATTAGCAATATTACAAATCCTCTCGGTATCCCAGGCGCCTCTTTCCTATCCCGGTGTTCTCGGTAATTTTCTAATCCCGGTGTTCTCGGTAATTTTTCCTATCCCGGTGGTCCCGGTAATTTTTCTAATCTCGGCGTTCCCGGTAATTTTCCTATCTCGGTGTTTCTGGTAATTTTTATATTCCGGTATTCCCGGTGTCTATTCCCGGTAATTTTTCCTATCCCGATGTTCCCGCTAATTTTCCAATCCCGGTGTTCTTGTCACTTTTTACAATCCCGGTGTTCCTGATAATGTTTAATATCTTGGTGCCTTTATAAAATAACAAATTTGAAACTATAATAAAAAGTCTAGTAAATTAATAAGTCTAGTGAACAAATTAACAATTTTAAAACTAAAATAAAAGATCTAGTAAATGAAAAAGTCTAGTGATCTGTCTCATTCGAAACAATGTTTTATTTTTAACTCGTTTTCTATGAAAAAAATATTTCTTTTAGTAAATATATTTATTTCAAAGGAAAAAAATCTTGAAATGGAGGAAATGTCCACGCCTTCGGTGTGGTTTAAAAGGAGATGCAGAACACATACACACACAGCCACAAACGTTTTTATTTATATAGAGATTAATAAAATTGCCTAGTAACTACAACACTGGTACTAAAGTTTCCTATTATTGGCTTGCATGACTGGTAAAACAGGTTTTCAAACACGGAAAAATAAGTGAAAAAGTAGGAAAAACGGGAAAAAAAGAATGAAGGACTGATTTTCTCTTTATAAATTATAGCCTATGTGTTATTCTGATGTATAAGCTACATTATTGTAAAGTTTCATTAAAATCCATTCAGTAGTTTTTGCGTGAAAGAGTAACAAACATACAGACAAACATTCACAATTATAATAGTAGTAGGATTTCTTTTACATTGATAAAGAATAGCGTATTGTATAATAAAGATGCAGGATTAAAAAATTCTTTTATGTAAAGAGATATTTCACCTTTTGCAAATGTCGCTCCCTCCTTTCAACAACGGTATATCAAAAAGAACTCTTGATTTTTCAGGAGAGCGATTTTAAAGTTGAAAATAGATTGAAATGTATTAAAAATGAATACTAAGCATCCGATTGAATTTTTTTACTATGCAGCAGAAATATATGATAATCCTGCAGGACTTATACTCTACTCCCTCAGGTCTTTCTGAAAACAGTCATCGCTAGAAATTGTTGTGTTTTGAGATTTAACGTTACTTAAAAGAAGTGCGCTATGTGTTTATCGTAACAAATATATTATTTTATAATTTGTTGATTTTATCACAGATAGGTCACTAAAAGGAGGAAGGTCCCTCACACGGGGAGGGAGGTTCGACTACGAAGGGACCTTCCTCCGAGTCTAGGTACTCCTGTATTCCTCCTGTACGCGGTTTAAAATTTTTCCATGTATGGAGACAATTTCTACCCACCACTTCTTATGTGTTAAGTGCCGTATTTTTCACAGTGTATTCTTCAGTAAAGTACTTTTCAAAATATCTGGGTGTGTGCCAAGGCTCCAGACACAGTCTCTGAAAATCGTCGCTTGGCTCATTAACCCTTTAACGCCCAAATTATTTTTTTAGAGGGCAAATTGAATAAAAATCATGAATCTGGTGTAGTTTGCCTTAAATATCAATATTATTAACAAATTTTGTCAAAACAGTCATTAGTTTTTTTAAAAAATGCTGATCTAAAAATAAATCACTGGGCGTTCGGAGGGTATTTTTTGTCACAAAGCTAAGTACTAGTTAAACTTCGAAAATATACTTAAAATTATAAAAAAATATAAATATTTGTATTTCTCTTTAAAAAAACAAGTATTTATTCATAAATATATGGGAAAATAATTAAATAGTAGTAAAATGGAATAATTTACCCAAAATTAAGTACACAAATAGCCTATGTTGAAAGTAATTTTAAGGGACAAAAGGGAAATTGAACCAAGAACTTGAAATGTATTATAAGTATATTAAAGAAAACATATGACATGTCATAAAATTGTAAATAAAAAGGCATTGGGTTAATTTTTTGAAAATTTTGTAGATTTATATACCATAAATTAATAATATTCATGAAATAAAATGTAACTTGGTCTAACATGGCAACATTCAAAATTGCTTCTTGTTCGAGCTTTTCGCCGACCTATTCCTATTCAATAAACTACTTTCTCTGCTAAACGTCAATTTTAAGGTTACAAAGGCTGGATAAGGGAGAATTTAAAAAAAGGTATAATAATAATTTAATAAAAAATATTAATAATTCTCCAATTTGAGATTTTCTTAACTCCTTGATAACCTTTTATAATTTCCCCTGTGAAGTATTTCAAAACTACTTGTGTTGTATAAAATAAGTTAATGTGAATAAACACAATAATTTTATACCACTAGTTGCAATGCTGTGCTTTATCCTACTACTATTATAATTGTGAAATGTTTGTCTGGATGTTTGTTACTCTTTCACGCAAAAACTACTGAATGGATTTTAATGAAATTTTACTATAATGTAGCTTATACATCAGAATAACACATAGGCTATAATTTATAAAGAGAAAATCGGTCCTTCATTCTTTTTTTTCCAATTTTTCTTTTTTTTTCACTTATTTTTCCGTGTTTGAAAACCTGTTTTACCAGTCATACAACGAGTTAAAAATAAAACATTGTTTCAAATGAGACAGATCACTAGACTTTTTCATTTACTAGATCTTTTATTTTAGTTTTAAACACTGGTTTTAAATTTGTTAATTTGTTCACTAGACTTACTAATTTACTAGACTTTTTATTATGGTTTCAAATTTGTTATTTTATAAAGGCACCAAGATATTAAACATTATCAGGAACATCGGGATTGTAAAAAGTGACAAGAACACCGGGATTGCAAATTAGCGAGAACATCGGGATGGAAAAAATTACCGGGTTATAAAAATTACCGAGAACACTGGGATAGGAAATTTACCATAAAGACACCGGGAATACCGGAATATAAAAATTACCGTAAACACCGAGATAGGAAAATTACCGGGACCACCGGGATTAGAAAAATTACCGTGACCACCGGGATAAGATTACCGGGAACACTGGGATAGGAAAGAGGTGCCTGGGATACCGGGATGATTTGTAATATTGCTAATTTACAAAATTATAAATGTATTTTAAGAAATATTTAAAAAAATAAATTTATAAACTCCCCCCCCCGTGCAAGGCCGGGTATAACAGCTAGTTAGAAATAAATCATAATGACCTACCCTCTATTTATCCACCAGAATAAATTATAAAATTTAATTAGCAATAATATAATGTTCAATTTCTTAAGAAAATCAATAGTTCACTTAATTTTGAACATTACTGAGTATTCTCAGACACATTTTATCAATTTTTAGTGGAAAAAACAAAATCCTCGTATTGTAAGCAACACAGAAAAAATGAACTCCCGAACGCCCGGTGATCTATTTTTAGATCAGCAGTATTTGTACTTGATTTTTCACTAAAAAAATTCATTTTGACTAAACTCTGCATTATATCCCAATAGCTACATCTATAAAGATAAAGTAAAACTGGAAAAGGATTCATTTAGTGGTATATCTTAACTGTTTTCTTGAAAAACGCAAATGAAGATGAAAAAACTGCAAAATGAGACTCTGAGACGAATTTTAGCCCATCACTGTTCCAAAATAAATGAAGAAAATGCAAAAACCTCATGGTATTAGATTTGGGGGATGTTTTCTCTTGCCATATGTGCAGTTTCGTTACTCTTGGGTGAATTAAAGGACATTTAAGAGAGAATTTATAACACTATGTTTAGCGATCTAAAAATAGATCACTGGGCGCTAATGGGTTTAGATCCTTATCAAGAGAAGGGGACTCGAAAAGAGATGTAGTAGACTACTCTTGTAGCAGTGCGGTCGAAGTACTCCTCACTGGCAAGCCTGGCAGTGTCCGGTTGCTATCATCTCACCAAAAGTAGTCTACTACATCGCTCCTCAAGTCCCCTTCTTTCTCCCCTCAGCTTGAAAAGGATATTAATGGGTCACGCTATGATTTTAGCTAACTGTGGCCGGAGCCTAATACTACTTTCACACATGAAAAGTTAATCTAGTTTAGTGCTAATATAGCATTGTGACAATGCTATATTTAAGCTAGAATAGCACTTACACTTGATTAACTTTTCATGTGTGAATGTAGTATAAGGGTCACCGCAAACTTTTATGATACCAACGACCGTCAATCACCGGGCAGTGGATATCTCCCCCTTCTCTTCGTGTGAGCGTTCGGGAACTCTTTTGTTCAAGAAGTAGAACTCCTTTGTTCGCTGATTGACGGTCGTTGGCATCATGAAAGTTTGAGCTGACCCTAAAGAGGAGTTATTGGGCATATTGAATCGATTTTTTTGTTAAAAGAAACTTACTTTTATGTGCACTTCCATCCTGGTTTTTCCGAAGCCCAGGTCCTTCATAACATGGAGGGCGAAGTTCTTCTGCTCTCTCCACACTATTCCGTTGCTCACGCTGAAACCTGATTAAACAAAGCCAGCGTTACTTAAAAGACTTAGCAACACCTGAGTTCAGTCTTAACTTGTTTAAGTCCTTTTTGTAGCACTTTAGGCAAACACTTTAGGATTTAAGTGGTTGCAGAGAATGTTGGGGTTTTTCGGGAAGGGGATAGTTAGATGGACCATTTTAAAAATCGTTCTGATTGGTAGAGTGGAAGATGTTGAGGTATTTTTAGTTACAAAACCGTTCAATTCAATTTTCTATTAAGGAAAGTTAAACCACACCCAAATGAATAACCAGTGATAGATTTCTTTCCTTAAGAATGGGTTACATTAGAAAAGTAACTAAAAGATAGTGATTTATTTGAATCGTCAGTTTGAAAAAGGAAATAAGCAAGTTTTGAGAAAATCGAAAAAAAAATAAATAATGGAATTTTTGTTGTGTAGCCACTAGATTTTTACTGGAAATTCAGTACTCTATTTAGAAAAAAAGGGAAATCTTCTAAAAAAAATTATTTGTACATTCAAAATTGTTTTTAGAGTCGAAAAAAGTTGATGGACTTATTCCCTTTTTCAACCTTATGAAATTTCAGGTGGAGAAAAATCTTGAAAACCTCTTAAAATTCACCGTTAAAATTATATTTCTGCTTAGTTCACAACACAAAAGTGAGAAATAGAACGATAAGAAAAATAAATTTAAAAATTATAATGTATCTGTGTCATTAAAGCAGTATGAATGGAGTGAGTGAATATGAATGGAGGTACACATTCCATGGATAAAACAAAAAGTAAAAAACACTTTTAAATTAATAGTTAATTTTATTTTAGTCTAGTTTACACAGCAAAGAATAAGAACAGAAAGACATATTAACATTAATTCCAAATTAACTGAAGCATGGACTTCGATTTCGCAACTTCACGAGGCTATACCTCCGTATAGGGGGGTAGTTATTTCTCCCCTCTTTCTCCTCATGTGTAGGGAAAAGCTTGGAGATTGTTTTGAGCACAAAAAGTCAATTTGTCATTTTTTGGACTTTTCCCCCTTTTTCAAACTGGTGATTCAGTGAGGTATTTGCATGAGTGATGGATTTGCTTGATTTCATAGTACTTTTTCTATATATTATGGTCTAAAACTCCCAAATTTCTTATTTTTAAGTTCAAAAATGTGTTTTAAATAATTTAAAATTCAATTTTATTTTTAACAAAACGTCAGAAAATTCACGTTATCAGAAAACGGGCTTCTACTGGATGTGACCTCACAGCGCATGATTTGTGATTCGAAAGTGTTTTCGCGCCCAAACAAAAAACGAAATTTCAAAAATTTATATCTCAGAAACTAGGCTACAAAAATACTTGATGTAAACGTCATTCTTCATGGTTTTTTATCTACTTTTTTAATAAAATTTAATCTCCATACGTGAGAATATTCATTATCAGATCGTGTTGTGATTGTGGATTGTGCTCACTGGAAGTAAGATGCACCTTGTAATGTTAAATTCAAACATATTGGTACAATAGTGAATGGTATCGTAAATTGTGTACTACTTGCAAGTTTTAAATCTGCTTATACCTCAGATGTATTCTAAGATAACAAGGTCTTCGCAAACACAAAATATTAAAAAATTGTAAAAGCTCACATTAAGTTTTTGAATCCTTTATAAAAAAGAACTTCACACCTTTCATACTTATTCAGCAAACCACTTTATAAAGAACTTTGAAAGGGTGTAATCTCTCTATATTAAAAAAACTACTGTCACCGCCGCCGCTGCCGCCGCCGCCGCCGCTGTTTCAGAAAATTTTATTTTTCAACTCTTTGAACCCTCATAACGCAAAAACTACTTGATAGATATTTATGAAATTTGAAAAGTTAGTAGAGGAATATTTGGGGCACACTCTCAAACAAAAAGCTAACTGATGTGATAATTAGTTCTGGGGTATTTTTAAGGTCAAAGTTGAAGTTTTTCTTTTTTCGCCGCGTAATCCAGTTTAGCCAAATCTATTAGTAGCAGAACTATGTTTTTTTGCAGCCTAATTCTCTGACGTATGAAGATGTGCACTACGTCGCCCTTTTTTCGAATTTCGAATTTGGTTTAGAGTAATTAATTTTTTAATTTTCGAAATTTTTGACACTTTTTCGTTTTTTTCTATCTAAAATGAAAACTAATCACGGTATCAATATGATTTTTTAAACACTTATATTCTTATTTTTTAGAAAGAGATTGGCGTTTGATTCTTTAAAAAATTCTAATTAGTTTTGGAATTATTAAGCATCAAAGTTTCATTTTTTTCATAGTTTTAGTAGGTCTTTATCAGACGTGTTAATTTTTTTAAATTTTATATTTGCCTGTTCACTAGATTGTCGCGAGCACGGATATTTAAATTTAAAAGTTTTGAGGTGCACATTTTTGCTCTAAGTTTGCTAGCGATATAGTATAGACTTGGTTAATAATCTTTTAATGATACTTCGATATTTTTTGAACTACTAGAGAAATAAATAATTTAGCTCTTTTTAGTGTTATTTGTGCCGATAAAAGGATGAGGATTTTCGGGAAGTTTGTTTTACTCTGCTAAAGATCGATTGCAGATATTGCAGTTCGCGAAGCTATCTGTAAAGAGCTGCATAGCAGTTACGGGAGTTGGTGAGCGTAAGCGAGCAGGGGGCGGTAGCCCCCTATCCATTAAATTATTGATAATTTAAAAAGGAATACTTCAGTAAGAGTTTTATTTTGATAGTTTCGTGGTAATGATACGAATTAAATTATTGAAAAGCTTGAGAGATAAAAAGTTTCGATATTAAATGATCATTATCTATACACTGTTCATTTAGAATTAGCGCCTGAGACGTAATGTATAAGAAGAAGTTATTATTCTAATTATCATCGAAAAAAATTTCTTCTGCAATGACAAGGCAGCCTAAGCAGAAGTAGTCAAAATACTGTAAAACAATCGGTCACTGAAGTTGTCTGATGAGCGTTATTAAGAATTATTGAGCGTTTTTGATCCTGTTTCAGGCGCCTATTCTAAATGAACAGGCTATAAGCAGACAAGTTTAAGGTTGTACTTGATAGTTGAGATGAAACAAGCGAGCTCTGCTCGCTATGATCGCGAAGCGATCTTCAAAGAACTGCGAAGCAGTTCCGGGGGTTGGTGAGCGATAGCGAGCAGGGGGCAGAGCCCCCTAGTCTAATTAAATTATAGCTTAAGCTGTGAATCACTACAATTGATATATTGTTATTATGGTGTTTGTTCTATTCAGTAAAAACCAAAGTAAAAGGACCTCCTATTTAGGACGAGTGATCACAACAATAGAGTTTGGCTGCTCACTTAAGTTTTTACAAAAAAGGAATCTACAATGGGAAGCTCGAAATTATTCTACTCGAGGTAATAACACTTTTTTTAAAAATACTTTCTTTTTTAAGCGTCTTATCAGTCAGAGATTAAAAGACACGAATTAAATCTAATGATAAAAATACACCCAAGAGAGATAATACCGGAAAAGCAGAAGTCACAAAACAATTCAGTTTCGCATCGGCTTTTTCGCATCACAAACGATGTAGCAACAAAAATAAAATGATGATAGCGAACAGAATTCTCCTTCCAGATCCCTATCTTCAAGAAATAAACGAGAAAGCGCACCAAGTGGAAAATTCTTCCCTGGGAGATTTAAAGCGGGTGGGTTCCTCGGGGTCGAACTCTGACCCCGGTGGTCGATTAGCTCATGTGTGGGTGACACAGACGACTATTTGTTTCGGAAGAGGGTGATGATGGCACCGATTTTTGAGTTGCTCCACTGACTCTTTTTCGGGATGAGGTTGATTACTTGGTGATGGGATATTTAGGAAGTTGAAGAAGTAAAGGAGGGTGATTTCCGGGTTGAAAATTTTCGATTATAAAGGTTGATAACCCTAAAGACGTTTTCCAGCGACTCTATAAGCTGATTCATAATCGATAGTTTTTTTATTGCAAAGGTTCCCAACTGGTGGTTCGTGAGATACTTGGAAGTGGTCTCGTAATATACGAGGGTTGTTTTTAATTAACTTCCGTTTTTCTCCTGAAAAAAAAGTAGTAAGAATTTTGAAACAATTTTGGTGCTGGTAGTTAGATACATCCTTCAGGTTCAATTTGCCACCTTACTGAATAAAATCGGACATTTTTTCTATTTTTTATCAATTTTACAAGCGCTCTCCTCGAACTATTTTCCCGCCAACCCATAGAGAATTCGGCTTTTTTTCTCCCTTCGCTCCGTCCGCGATCACCTGCCCACCCATTGTTTAATGTTAATGCCTGCTCGCGGACGGAGCGAAGGGAGAAAAAAAAGCCGAATTCTCTATGGGTTGGCGGGAAAATAGTTCGAGGAGCGCGCTTGTAAAATTGATAAAAAATAGAAAAAATGTCCGATTTTATTCAGTAAGGTGGCAAATTGAACCTGAAGGATGTATCCAACTACCAGCACCAAAATTGTTTCAAAATTCTTACTACTTTTTTTTCAGGAGAAAAACGGAAGTTAATTAAAAAACAACCCTCGTACATTAAAGTTGGAATGAAGAATGAATTGGAAATTGATATTGGAACACATTTAACGAGATATGATGATTGGTGAATTACATATCTGCTGATGTCTTTCAGATATTTACCACAAAAGTGTTAAAAATACTGTAGATTATATAATTACTGGAAATGTGATAAATAGGGTGATTTATATGTAATTTAAAATCCAAAATATGTACCATATACTATGTGTTTATTTTAGCAAAATATGTATTAAAAATGCCAAATATGTAATAATAAAAAGAAAATGTTACGTAGTTCTTTTAAAGGGGCTCTTCAAATATTACACAAGCACATAGTAGGGAAGGGTGTTTTTCGCTATTTGCCGACGGCTCATGTTTTTTTGCTGTCTTGTCGCGAGAAAAAAAACGAAAACCATGTTTCTACTTCCCTTCTCCGCGCACGTTTCATCTGACAATCCCGATTTTACAACCTTTTAAAAGTTACATTCAACATTGGGGGCACTAATTTTAAGTACAATTTGAAAGCGTATTTCATTTTATGGGTTACTTTAATTTGAAAATAGGTCAAACGTGTGATTATTTTTGAAAAACTTGAAAATGGATGAATATGTAATAAAATATGTAGTTATAGGTTGAATATGTAAAAATATGTATATAACCCGAAATATGTGAAAATATGTAAAATAAACATGGTCTTAATCGATTCAAAATATTTTAAAACGTAGGGTGGGTTGGGTAAAATGGGTCAATTTTTAGGTACTTTCACATTCTAAGTTTTATTTCATCAAAACTATTACTTTTTAATGATTTCTTTCAATTGTACCTTGACATTACAACCATTTAGAACATTTTCATCTAATTTTATCAAATATTTTTTAGTTATAAGTTGGTTAAACTTAGCATCAAAAGTAGTGACCTATTTTACCCCAACGTGGGGTAAAATGGGTCTCATTGCAAAAAAGATGTCAAAAATATATTTATTACTAAATATACATGAAAATAAGAAAAAAGGCAATCGGCTAAGCCGTTTTTATCTGAAAATTTTTTTAAGTTGTACTTTAGTGAAATTGTAAAAGTCCTAAGTTAATGAACATTTTTCAAATGTAGCAATTAAAATAATTCATTTGGAGAAAAAAATAAACTTGTTTGACAGTTCAATGTATATTTGAAGGAAATAAGTTAAAAACATTGTTTTTATTTAATACAGAAGGCCTCCTAACAATGACCCATTTTACCCCAAGTACAAAATATCGTTATAAAAGATAAAATATTTTATATTTTTCTAAGCTGATTGGCTTGAAATGTCTCTCAGACTTTCTTTTATGAAAAACTATCGCAAAAGTATTCTGTAATTTATTACAATATATAGTTATTTCGAAATTGGTAAACCCTGTTTTTTCAATGACATCATTTATGGTTCAAATTAAATATTTTTTCAGTCCTCAAATTCATAAATCTTAATTTTTGACAATCGAAAAAGGTTGCCAACAGATTAAAGAATATTATTTAAAAAATAAGAGAAAAAAAATTCAATTTAAATTTGATTTATATCGAGTTTATTTAAAACTGACCCATTTTACCCCATGACCCACTTTACCCCAACCCACCCTATAGAATTCAAGAGCATATTTTAATATCAGATTCCTGAACAAATAAATATGTAATTACACATAAATCCTAGCCCTAGGGATAAATCTGGGCAGTATTAATAACGCCCGCGTATTTCGGGCAAAGTGATAAATACTCGTTGATAAATGCCATTGAATTCATCACATTGCCCGCCTTACTTCGGGCATTATTAGTAATTCCCGGTTTATCACTTTGCCCGTAACAAAAAGTTGATTCACAATTATTTTTATTTTAAAACGTTTCTAACCTGTTGTTACTAGTTGCTACTAGTAGTTAAGTAGCAATCAGCTAGTAGTTAACTAGTGCCAAAAACTTATGATTAGTAGTATTTGTAATAGACAAAAGTAGTTCATCGTGGAATTTGAAAGGGCAGGAATAGTGAGTGGTTAAGAAAATATGACTAGTGAACCGGGAAAATAGGCAATTTAACCAATGAAATCAAAGATTTTAGTACGTTTACTAGTTTTCATTATTAGTAGTTCATTATTATTATTTCCTGATTCACTAGTCGTATTTTCTCAACCATTCATTGACCAGCCCTTATACAAATCCAACGATACCATAGCTTTTTCCATTTGTCTCTCTAGGGGCGGGTTTACAGCTTAGAGGTACCGTTTCAACGACATTTGGGTTTTTTTCACATCAGAGATCCCATTGCGAGAATAAAAAAAGGGTGGGCTAGATTTGACATTGACCGTAACTGATAAAGTTGAACTGATCCACCCCACATCATTCTCGTCCTCATGCCTCCAAACGTCTTCGACCAAAATTTCATTCCATTCTTGAACGTTTGGTTGCTAGAGGCCTTTGAATTGGTAAGTTATTTTATGGACACCCTGTATTTATATCATACAAATATTAAATTACTAGCTGTTATACCCGGCCTTGCACGGGTGGGGTGTATAAATTTATTTTTTTAAATATTTCTTAAAATACATTTATAATTTTGTAAATTAGCAATATTACAAATCATCCCGGTATCCCAGGCGCCTCTTTCCTATCCCAGTGTGTTCCCGGTAATCTTATCCCGTTGCCCGGTGATCATGGTAATTTTTCTAATCCCGGCTGCGTTCCCGGTAATTTTCCTATCTCAGTGTTTACGGTAATTTTTATATTCCGGTATTCTGGGTGTCTTTATGGTAAATTTCCTATCCCAGTGTTCTCGGTAATTTTTCCTTCCCGATGTTCTCGCTAATTTTCCAATCCCGGTGTTCTTGTCACTTTTTACAATTCCGATGTTTCTGATAATGTTTAATAATATCTTGGTGCCTTTATAAAATAACAAATTTGAAACCGTAGTAAAAAGTCTAGTGAACAAATTAAGAAATTTAAAACCAGTGTTTAAAACTAAAATAAAAGATCTAGTAAATGAAAAAGTCTAGTGATCTGTGTCTCATTTGAAACAATGTTTTATTTTTAACTCGTTGTATGACTGGTAAAACAGGTTTTCAAACACGGAAAAATAAGTGAAAAAAAGCAGGAAAAACGGGAAAAAAAGAATGAAGGACTGATTTTCTCTTTATAAATTATAGCCTATGTGTTATTCTGATGTATAAGCTACATTATGGTAAAATTTCATTAAAATCCATTCAGTAGTTTTTGCGTGAAAGAGTAACAAACATCCGGACAAACATTCACAATTATAATAGTAAGTAGGAAGACTATATCTCCAGTTGTAGGATAAAATTAATTTTCTCTTAATAGAGTTATATTTCAGAAAATAATATACATATTGGGCAAATAAACCAGTATCTCATATAATATTTTGTGAGGTTAAAGGAATCTTAGTTATACCCTGTTACATTTCTGTCCGAAATATTTTAGGATTCTAAATTATTTTATGCTCGTGTCTTGGATCTGTGCCAGACATCATATTTATCACAGATATCTGTCACCAGCGAGAAGTTTACTGAAAGGAAAATGGATACAATTTCGAGCGCAAACATTGTTGACTAATTTTACTATGCATCGTGGAATTAGATTTCGTCTTCTAATTTGAATTCCTGTTGTGAATTGCTAATTGTTAGGCTCGGTGACGGTGATTAAACCAATTCAAGAAATTCTAAGCTTAATTAAAATAATCTATTCCGTTTTGCTATTGTGGGAGCAGCCAATCAAGCAAGCTATTTCGGACTGGAGATGTTTGACGTCATGTAGAATCACTATTTATGCTAGCGCACACTTTTGTTCACTTTATCTTATTTACTTTACATTTAGTTCGTTTCCTTATGCTGTGTTCGTAATAAATTTTTTATTGTTATCTTTCCTTGTAATTTCCTTTAAAGTGCGCCTATGGCATCTTAACTATAAAGTCCTAAAAGCTTTACACATATTAAGAACTTAATATAAGTTAGTTTTATTTAACGCTTTTAAATATGAACCATATAAGAATCCGAAGTTTAGTTGAATTAGATTTCTGCAGTAATTGTGGCACAAAACTACAGTGGCTAGAAGGGAATAGTGTCTTTATCGCCATAGAACCGTGTAAAAATTACTGTTTCCGAAAAGGGACACACCGCCAGAGGATTCCCGCCGTCCCGTGTTGACTATCGTTTACACATTGAAATCTCATTGTGAGTTCGAAAACAGGCATTTGTTATCAAATTTCAAAGGAAGATAGACAAGTATCCTTAGTATATTTCAGGTATTCTATATCAAACTGTTTTTTAATTAATCATTGAAGATTATTTGAAAACCCGATTGAGGGGGCGACGTATTCTAGCCTTCCCGATGCCATCTACTTTTTACTCCCTTTCTAAAGAATTACGAGGGTTGTTTTTTAATTAACTTCCGTTTTTCTCCTGAAAAAAAAGTAGTAGGAATTTCAAAACAATTTTGATGCTGGTAGTTAGATACATCCTTCAGGCTCAATTTTCCACCTTACTGAATAAAATCGGACATTTTTTCTATATTTTATCGATTTTACAAGCGCGCTCCTCGAACTATTTTCCCGCCAACCCATAGAGAGTTCGGCTTTTTTTCTCCTTTCGCTCCGTCCGCGATCACCTGCCCACCCATTGTTTAATGCAGCGGTTCTCAAACTGTGCTCCGCGGAGCCCTTAGGGCTCCGCCAAGCATTACCAGGGGCTCCGCGAAGAAATTTGAAATAAATACATTTTTTGATAATTTCTAATTTGCTTTTCTCTGAAAGGTTATATAAATAACTTTCTGTAAGGTGTTGGTAAGGTCAGCTGGTTTTTGCCTTTTTCAGGTCTTTTTTGGTTTACCAAAACAAGTTAAAACCCTGTTTTTAGGGTCAAATTTCCAAAACTTTTCTGGGGGAGGAACCCCCAGGATGGGACGGTTTGGCGCTGGCCGTTTGGGCGCCGGCCTGTTTCTGCACCAAATTTTTCTTCTACTAATTTTTAGAAGAATTATGAGAGTTCTATTTACTTTCATTTTATTTCTGCCTCTGAAACGGCCCCTTCGAATAGTAGCACACCAAGGAACCCCATTCCCCCATCTCTCAAATTGATTACTCAGCACCTTTTTTTTATAAAGTTCAGCAAAATCATAATCCTACTAAAAAATGTATGTCCAAAATTCGGAGTAGATGTACCCAAACCAAGGGAAAACCTGTTTATAGTATAGTCAAATTTCCAACCCCCTCCCTTTATAGCATTTGGAATTTAATTACACAAAACGTTTCTTATATTAAATTCTTTAAGATGCAAATTCTGCCAAAAAAATGTATAAAAAGAGAAGATAACATTCATGGGCGCCGGGAGGGGGGTGCAAGGGGGTGCACTTGCACCCCCTGGCAAAAATTGGACTAAGTGTACCCAAACCACATAGAAAGGGTTTAAACTTGGTTTTTTGGGTTAAATTTCCAAAAAATGTCTGGGTGATAACCCCCAGATCCCCTTTTGTACTTGGAATTCTATTTTTTATATAAAGCTCCACAAGCAGATCCAGAGGGGCTAGGGGGCTTTAGCTCCCCCAAAACCATGAAAAGTTTTACACTATATAATAGGGCCTTTTATGCACCAAATGAGTTAAAACCCTGTTATTTTAAGGTCAAATTTTCAAAAACTTTCTGAGGGAGGACCCCCAGACTGCCTTGGTACTTGTAACTCTATTATTACAACTCTATTTTTTATTAAGTTGTCAAAACGTAAAAATTCTACCATAAAATCTATATCCGAAATTCGGATGAGGCGTACCAAAACGAATTGAAAAAATGGGTTTTTTAACTTAAATTTAACAAATTTAGTAGTTAGTAGTTACTACTAACTAGTATCTACTAGTTAGTAGTTCGAGCAGGATAATTCACTACCTTTTACGTATTAAGATCATCAAGAACAGTGGTTCCCAACCTGAGGGCGATCGCCCCCAGGTGGCGATTTGTGTTTTCAAGGGGGCGATAAATAAGTGGGGGCGATGAGTACTCAAAGGTGGAAAATAAAATAGTACTGTACTGACCAACTGTATTCAGACTTAATGTACCAAAACAAGTTAAAACCCTGTTTCTTATTGTCAAATTTCCAAAAAAAAATTCAGGGGTAGGACCCCCAAACCCCCCTTTTGTACTTGGAACTTAATTTTTCAAAACTCTTTTTAAAATTAGTTCATCAAAATCCAACCTATAAATATGTCCGAAATTAGGAAGAAGTGTACCATAACTAGTTAAAAACCTGTTTTTTGGAGTCTTATTTCAAAATATTTTCGGGGGGATGACCCCGAACACAAAATTGCTTTATTATTTACACTTTACTTCAAATTAAAATTAGACATACAATGAGAATGAAAAGGGGGGCGGCAGGTGTTAATCAACCTCTAGAAAGGGGGCGATGGGCCACAAAGGGTTGGGAACCACTGATCAAGAAGATTAAATTAGATTATGCAAATTTTTAGCCCCCCTAAATAAACGAAATACTGAATCCGCCCCTGTTAAGTTCTTCAAATGCAAATCATACCTAAAAATGTAAATTGAAAGTTCGTACTAGGTGAACCAAAACTAGTTAAAACCTGTTTTTAAGAGTGAAGTTTCCAAAAATTTTCTGGGGGAGGACCCACAGACCCCCCTTTAGTTGTTGGAACTTTCTTCTATTCACGAAACTTCTCCTGTCATAAGTTCCTTTAGACACAAATTCTACCTAAAAACTTATTAAAAGCTGCATTGGGGTCCATTAAACACGCATGAGAAGCGGGAGGAAAAAAATTTAGGCTCTTCCTCAAACAACTTTCTTATATAAAGGAAAAGAAGTACGCAGACTTATAAATCCTGTTTTACAAATTAGTAGAATAATTTGTAAACACAGATGGATGCACCCCCCTAAAAGAAATCCTGGCGGCGCCCATGATAACATTGATCCTATGGCGTGGGATGGGAGGGGATAAGGAATGATTTTGGGCCCATGTGTGAATAAATTTCGATAAGTACCTCTGACGTATGGTCTATCAGCCCCCCAAAACAGCTCTCGATTTCAAAAGAAGTAACTTTTAGGAAAACGAAATTTACAGATGTATAGATTTCTGTATGGAATCCTATGTTCATGCATCTCCGGCATAATGATTAAAAAGTGATACCTATATTATTCAGAAATATAAAATAAAGATTTACATTGTATCCAATGATAAAATATAATTGGTAAACAAAATATTCCATATATCCCGGGCTGTATATCAAAGGGCCGAGGGGGCCCAGCCTCTCCCCCGGAAAACCGGACTACATATAACAAAACAAGTTAAAACCATGTTATTTAGGGTCAAATTTCCGAAATTCTTTTGAGGGAGGACCCCCAAAACCCCCTATTGTACTTGAAACTTTATTATTGTCAATTTTTATTGTAAGTTCGTTAAAATTAAAATCCTACCTAAAAATGAATGTCCAAAATTTGGACAATGATATACCTAAAACGAGTTAAAAAAACTGTTTTTAAGGATCACATTTCAAAAAATCTTCTGGGGAGGAAGGAACCCCAGACCCTTCTATTTTACTTGTATCTTAATTTGTCACAATTTTTTTTTACAAATAAATTATCTTAGATGCAAATTATACCTAAAAATGTTTTTAAAAGCTACATTAAACTGTTAAATATGCATGGGAGGGACTGTGATATGATTTTGGACCCCTTCCCGAAATAAATTTCTATTATGCTTTTATTTCTAGAAGCAATGGGTTTTATGTAATTTGCTTTTATACCATGAAAAATTTATTTCGGAAAAGGGCTCCGCGAAGAATTTGTCTCTTGAAAAGGGCTCCGCGACATAAAAAGTTTGAGAACCCCTGGTTTAATGTTAATGCCTGCTCGCGGACGGAGGGAAGGGAGAAAAAAAAGCTGAATTCTCTATGGGTTGGCTGGAAAATAGTTCGAGGAGCGCGCTTGTAAAATCGATAAAAAATAGAAAAAATGTCCGATTTTATTCAGTAAGGTGGCATATTGAACCTGAATAATGTATCTAACTACCAGCACCAAAATTGTTTCGAAATTCCTACTAATTTTTTTTCAGGAGAAAAACGGAAGTTAATTAAAAAACAACACTCGTATTTTAATTCCGGTCGCGACACTATCTCCTTCACAGCAACGAAGGAGAAAGTGGGCAAACACAAAGCCTGTTGGATTGCTAAGAGGAGTTTCGGTACGCAAATCGTGATAAAAAGACACTATATATACATAGGTTTAACGAAATAATCGTATTTAAAAATTGACGTTCTTCGTTTCACTCGAAATTCAGATGGAATGGGAACTACTTCGTTAGTGACGTAGTAGGGTCAACTAACGTTGTTGTCCTAGTATAGCCACTACAACAAAACTATTTTTCGGGACGCACCTATCCTGTTTCCTTAAAGATTCTCATGAGTTAAAGATAAAAGCAAGGAGATAAATTTTTACAGTGTGTAAAACAAGCTGCGGAACAGCTTTAAAAAGAATGAGTCCTCTTCCATGTATAACCACAGCTGCCACAGCCACAGGATTTTAAGTGTTGGCTGTTGGCAGCATAGATAGATATCTAATAGTACTATTAGAAATCTGATAGTAATCTACTAATTATTATTACTTTAGGATCTAATAATATTAATAGTGATTACATCTCCATGGTAGTCAGTCATCATTTGAGCAGTGGGTAAACATGACGGCTGGAGGTGCCCAAGCTGCAATTTTTGAAACTAAACAGGTATCTTTCATATTTCCATCGTTATGGATGTATTTTAATAAAGCTGTTATTTCTAATTAAGTTGTTGTTTCATTTTTTTTGTCCTAAATTACAAGAACAAAAAAAACAACTTTATAATCCCAATCTCAAATCCCCACTAACAACCAATCCAGAAAATATCGATTCCAAACAACAACCGAGTGAAATAACCATGAATAAATCGATGCAGCCTCACAAATCCACTCCACCTGACTTCCCGCACAATACTCCACACTGCAGCTGATCTCACGAAGCGAAGCGGCTGATAACGGCTCCGATGGACGCAGCTGAATGACAAGCAATTAATCCCTTCCAAATCATGTGTTAACCTATTAGCTGCACCTAACTAAAGCCCCCGCTCCGTTCACTATAGTCTGATCGTGAGGGGGGAGGGGATTCTTTGGGTTCTCACGTGCAGCCAATTATATTGTGTGCATTCGGTTCTGCTGGATATGGTTAATGAGTCGGATCATTTACTATAGCGTCCATTGATTGGTTATGTTTACGGGGAGGAGGTTGGAGTGTAGTGGACTCCCAGATCATCTTTACTGGTTCGAATGGGGACCAAGTGCAACCTAGTCAGGGCTGACATATTATTTGGTGAATTTAACTCCCCACTGCTATTTTAACACCTATACATTGAAACATTCATCCTATCACTATGGAGCTGTGATTCTGAACGGGGGGCGGCGAGAGGATGCTTAGGGGCAGTGAACCTGTTTTGGGCCATAGGGGGGCGGTTGGCCTGTTTGGGGCGGTAAGGGAGCGATCCAGAGGTGGAACTATGAAAAATAGCTTAAATTCAAGAGAAGAAAGAAAGAGAGAAGAATGAGAAAGGGGTATGATAGACAAAGAAAAGGGAAACACAAGGAAGAGGAGAAATAGTGGGTGAAAAAAACGAGGAGAGAAAAGGATGAAAAAATATGCAGAGATAAATTAAGACGACAGAGAATGAATGAGGGAAGAAATACAAAAGGTAGAATGAGAGGAGACAAAAAAGACGAATAAAAATGAGCAGTTAAAAAGGTTTGTCGGTTATTTGATTGGTTATGTTTAGGGGGAGGCTGAAATTCGAGTATAGTGGACCCCTCGATCATCTTTACTGGTTCAAATGGGGACCGGTTGTAAGCTAGTAAGGGTTAGGGTTGACACATTTATTTGGTAGATTTGATTTATTTGATCTATAACGCCTTAATATGCGTTCCTGCGTTCCATTTTAATGCTGAATAGCCCTTTTTTTTCAAAACTTTCATCCGAAGAGAACCAAATGTTCAATAAAACATTCATCCTATACATGTCACTGGTTTCATGCAATGACGTCCTCATTTGAAAATCTTTCACGTTCAGTATAAGGCTACCTCGAATGGTTTTTAGAGCTATGGTTATTAGCTCTTATTATTATCTTATACTTTTTTGAAATTAGAAACAGAAAAAAAGAGATAAATGGCTGAAAGAAACGAGGAGAGAAACATAGCGTGATATGAAGAAAGAAAAAAAATAAGGAAAGAAAGACGAAAGAGTAAATGAGAGAAGTAAGACAAAAAAAGGGAGAATGAAAGAAGACAAAAAATACAAAGAAAAAATGAGGAAAGAAAGAGAAAGTCAAAATAAATTGAATTTATCTCTTTCTTGTTAAAAATAAATTTTCTCTTTTCCTAGTCTCAATTTTTTCTTCAAGGACATTTTATATTCAACAAATGAAGTCACTCCAATATCTCTATGAAAACCCTAGTTTTAAATTTATGAAATTAGCTTTATACTAGAGTTAAAGGATTATTTTTGTTCTGCCGTTAGTGAACGAAACCAGCGACATATCGTTCATACTTTTATTACTGTGACCAAAACGTTAAAATTTGCGTTTCCGAAGTTAAATTTTCTTTGTATGTAAAATTTGTGTATTTTTTCTCCGGGTCTCTTAAATAATTTTTTGATCGTTTTATTCATATCTTTAAATGAAAAAAAACATAATTTTTTTTTCTTGCTCTTAAAGAATTCCTCATGAAAGATTGTTTCGAGTTTATCAAATAAAGCATTAAAAAAAAGTGGAAAATCTCATTGTCTATGCCCAAAACGGCATAATATTTTTCTATTTGCTTTGCTAAAATACATAAGAAAAGCTCCATTCAAAATAGTTTTGTGAGTCTCAGAGGTAAAATATTTTTATTTTGTACTCCCTGAATAAATATTTAAAAAGACTTCTTAAGTATGCATTTACTCTTTCGTTATGTTTTTGGATGAAGCATTTGGTTTACAAATTTTATAGGGAAAAATTGAATACGTCAGCTTTAGCTTATTCTCTATTTTATCATTCGTTTTATTTCTCATGATCACACTTTAAACTTTTCTGTTTTAACTCAAGTTTGAAATGGACTTATTCAAACTTCTATATAATACAAACTTCTATATGAACTGTATTACATATTCTTTCATCAAACTTTATTGAAATGGTTCAGATTAGTAAAGACCATATATCGTATCTTAAAAAACGAATGAAATTTAATCTACTTGATATTTTTTAGAAAAGGATGTGATTCCATATTTTTAAATAATTAAAATCCCGAGTGGTTCATTACAATAAAATTGACTGTAGCATAACGTATAATTTATAGGGATCTTTGAAAGTAAGGGCGTTACATAAAATGTTTTTTCGGAATTTCCCAAGTACCCCCCCTCCCTTTATAAATACTGAAACATTGTTACCTGCAAATTTTCAGGTCTCTAGGCCACTTTCTGACCCCTGAGTACCTCAAAGGTAGTTTTCCCATGTTAATGCGCCAAAGGCAAGATATAAAAAATATCTCAATTTTTGTTGTTTTTAAAGTAAAGTTCTTCCGTTTTTATTATGTTTGAATTAATAAATAGCGAAAAAGATGATGTATTTTTTACGAATGGCTTCTCAACTGTTTTATGTGTGGTTTTTAAGAGGTTATACGGTTATATAGGTTATATTTTTTTCTACGTCATACCATAAACGAAATCCTAAAATGGGGGTTGAGTTGAAGTGTGTGTGTGTTTGTGTGTAGCGGCATCCTTCACTAGTAGAAGCTCAAAATATTTTAAGAACTAGGGGGCTCTGCCCCCCTCAACAATCTGCCCAGCTCAACAATCCAGCACAACCCACTCGTCGGCTCAATAAATGACCTTTTAATATTAAAACTGCGTATATCTCATCTGCCTATAAATAGTTTATTCCGGATCATTCCCTGCAAAATATCTAAGAAAAACAGCTGCCAAAATATTTATATTCTAGCTTATCAATAATTTAATAAAATATTTTTTTAACTATCCGCAAGTCTACTATCATTAGAAATTTGTAATATTGACGTGAGTTCGTCAATGGATCGTCGAAAAGAAAAGAAATCAGACACATAAAACTCGTCTGTTTCCCTAGTGAACCCTCGAAAGATAAAAAAATATAAGTATTTAAAATATTGTATTTCTACCATGATAAGTTTTTCTTTTATGACGAAAAAATAGAAAAAGTGTCAAAAATTTTGAAACTTTAAAATTTAATTACTCAAAAACTAATTCGAAAAAGGGGAAACGAGGTGTGCCAAACTCCATACCTAAGAGTATATGTCTGCAAAAAATATTTTAGATTTTGTTGGGGGCGAACTCATTCAAATAATTTTCGACTTTTCCATTAAATAACTCTAGAACTGATAATCTCATCAATTAGCTTTTGGAACGAAAACGACTCATACATTTTCCTACAAATGTATAAAATTTTATAAATTTCCCTTTCATAGTTTTTGCGTAGAGTTAGTTCAAAGTGTTCAAAAATAAAATTTTCTGAAACAGCGGCGGTTACTTTTTTTAATATAGAGAGAAAGAACTTTTTTAAAAATGGTAAGTGATGACCAAAAATCGCTTATGGAGTTCACTTGTCTCAATTTTTCTATCGCATTTTATGAACTAGCGTTATACGGAAATCTACTGTACTTATATGGCAGTATGTAGTCATTTTTTGAATGGTACTAAATCTTTAAATTTCGTTGATCGGTTTTTTTCAAAGTTACAACAATACAATACACTCAAATTTCTTCAGTAGAAGCTCAACATATTTTAAGAAATATCTCGGTAAGTGATGACCAACTATCGCTTGTGGGATGTCTCAACCTTTCTATCGCATTTTATCAACTAGCGTCATACGGGAGTCTACTGTTCCAATATGGACTCTGATTCAGGTTTTAAATAGAAGTAATTCTTCAAATTTTGTGCATCTTTTTTTCCAAAGTTCAATACACGACTCTCGGCAACTCATTCTGAACTCCAAAGCACCCCCATTCAAAAAACACTTTCCGCTGCCACTTACACACCCCGACAGAAATTAATAAGCCAATAATTATTTCATCATAATCACTTGGCGATTTTGGTCGTTTGACCCTAATGGCAAAATCCATTCTCGATTTTTGCCCGCGCTTAATGAGTATGGATTACAACACAAAGGGAAGCGCTCCTCACGATCCCCTCAGCAACTGACCGTAATTTATCTTTCCTAAGCCTTATTTTTTTTCTTTCTTTCCGATCGTTGTAGCAACATTGACACGAGGCGAAGATGCTATCATTAACCAGGAGCAGAGGAGCATTGATTTTGTAACGGTCCCTCCCCAAGTCGTTGATCATCTTGATGAAGGACATTTAAAGTAATGAATTATCTTCAGAAGGAGCGAAGGTACAGGCTATGCCCACCGGTAAGGGGAAGTGTAGCCTTTGTGAGGGGATTATCGGGAAGTAATTTTTTAAAGTAAAACACTTTCGTCTTCATCTATTAAGATTTTGTGGAAGCAATAATTAGAATTTTCATTCTTTCAGTCTATAACGTTTTTAAACGATTAAATGTATATTTGCATGAATGTAAAGAACGCTCTAAAAAATACACAAAGTAATCATTCTATTTATCAATTATAAAATCAATTAGTATAAGCTTTTCTGAAGCTTACTTAAATATGTACATTTTCCGTTAAGAGCTTTGCTCATACAGTAAATGGTTTAAAATTTTTAAATCTACTAGGGAGCTACCGCCCCCTGCTCGCTATCGCTCGCCAACCCCCGTTAACTGCTGACGCAGACACGTTTGAACCGCTTCGCAATTCCTCACAAAACCCTGCTCACTGCACTTACTCACTTTATAAAACATTCTTAAAACAGGGTTAGTACTTCTCCGGGGTATTCTTTCGAAAATGGTGGATATACATTCAGTAGCGGAAATTTAACAGTTCCTTTATGGTAACATTAATTGGCGGGTCGCCTTATAATTCCAAGAAAATTAACAACAGAGCAATGTAACATTCCTTTACCATTTCCCCAGGGTAATGTTTTTTTTCACAGATCCATTAAGAAGCACTGAAACATCTCAGGAATAAATTTAACGTTCTTAAAATTTGTAACTATTTTCATCGATTGGCTGTGAAAAATGTAGTAATTACCGTAAACATCACGAAAATTTAGAATTTTATCTTCATGAGAACAAACAAACGTCGAAGTTGTGTCAGTTTCATAGCAATGACACGAATGTTTAGACTTCAAACATTTTCGATTTTTATCTTAATTTCTAAAACAGTCCCCCGTGTTATCTAGTTGTTTGCGTTTTGGCATTATGAAATAAGGTGTCACATTTTACTACCTTAAAAAACATACTTGCAAAAGAATATAAAAATAATAATAATTGTAAAAAATAAATGCAAAAGTTCAAAATTTCCGAAAGCGAGTTTATATTTTGTTGTAAATATGGTAATGAATAGGTTGCCACAACGACAAAGATAAATGTAAAAATATTAATTTGTTATTTAAAAAATAAAAGATAAATTATTTATACATAAGTTTTAAATATAATTAAAACCGTTTAAACAACAGAAATATAAATATTGTTAAAAATAACCCAAAATATATTTTTTAAATTCGTGTTATAAATAGAAAGATGATTATTTAATTTATTTGAATACTAGCTGATATGCCCGGCCTTGCACGGGTGAAGAGTATAAATTTATTATTTATGGTGTCTGCTATCAAAACCAGCTCATTCCATATTTTTTTGAAATCCCTTTTTTGCATGTTTTGAAAATTTAGAGGGTCATTCATAACCTGGCGAAGGGATATATCACAAATCCAGCTCATTCCAACCCAAAAATTAGATTAAAGGGTGGAAACTATGATCTCGACTGTGAAATTTCAGATCATTTGAAAAAGTTAAGTGAATGTCATTTATTTAAACTCGTAAAGACACAAATTAACTGGTTTACTGAAAAAAAACCAATTTCACACAACTTTATTGAACAAAAAACTGAAAAAAAGCATGATAAATCGTGTTTTTGCATCAAAACAGCTCATTCCAACCTAATTTAGGTAATTACGCCCAAGGTAATGCAACTGGAATGAAAATAAAAAACTAAACAAATTCTAGGTGGTTGTACCTACAATTAAAAATTTAAAAAACAAATTTAGCTTTAGAACTGTGGGCGTGAGAAGTTTTTCCAAATACATTTCTAATTTTGTATAATCAGCATTTACCAATCATACCGGTATCCCAGGCGTCTTTTTCATATTCCGGTGTTCCCGGTAACTTTTCCTATCCCGGTGTTCCTTGTAATTTTTCTTATCCCGGTGTTCCCGAGTTGATAAAAATTCCTTCAGTTCTCAAGCAATATAATTTTTGAATGATTTCCAAATTTACATGGAAAAAGTATGCTAAAAATTGTTTAAAATGCTTAGATCCCTTGATTAATCATTTCTTTAAGAATAAACGTTTTCGGTGATATTATTCAATAATAAAAGCTTATTCCATTTTGAAATTTAAGAAAAAAAATCAATATTTTCTAGTTGAAAAGGAATTTTAATGGTTTTTGGTTTGTTAACCAACTTTCTTAAAAGTTAAAATATTATCACTTTTTAATTTTACATCCTCGTTTCCATGGACACTATATTAACAACAATGATATTCCATAAAGCTTTTAAAATATAAAAATTAGATAAATTGTCAAATAAAATAATGTTTAACTATACATAACTTTTAAATTTCATTGAAATAGATTTTTAAAATATTAATATAATTTTTAAATAGATTTGTACCTAGTGTTTCTATTAAAAACTTGTTGTTTAGCATTAAATTTTCTTTGTAACAATGGAGTAAACAGATCTCTTCTTGAGGAGAAATCAAGCTATTTCAGCAAAATGACCATAAAAAGGGTCTAAAAAGGGTCAAGGGGTCAATAAAAGTTTTCGAAACATAGCCTATGTTTTTTTCTGAGTTTTTTTTATGTAGGTATACCAAGTTTGGTAAAGATCGGAAGTATACTGTGGATTTGTATAAAAGACAAACATACATACTCACACTTAGTTTTATTATATTAGATTAAAAACCAGTGAAATATGTTTTCAATTTTTTTGAAATTCATAGTTTCTTGCTTTATAACTGCAACCTTATCCGTAATCTAAAAAAATGGAAATATTTTTAAATTGAGATTTTTTTTAGAAATTCTAAAGGCACTTTGCACATCCTCAAAAGAATCCGGACAGTTTGATACCAAATATGTGTTATACGGATCAGTAATTAAAAAGCCTTTCCCTGGAAACCGTTCACCAAAAACTTTTTTTTAGAATAGAGAGATATTTGCATAAGTTTAAATTTCAATGCAAAAGGAGATGAAAAATATTTGGGTTAACCCATTTTTCATTTATATCTACTCGCTAGGCGTACCCTTCATTATCCTAACTAACAACAAAATATACTTATAAAGCTTAGTTTAAACTATACATTTTCAATAAGAGCCAGTCTCATTTGGTGATGGTTTCAAAATTTTAAATCTATATTTTTAAGTTAAAATATTAATGTGAAATGTAATTCCCAAATATTCATCATAGTTTGAACTATTTAAGTGGGTTAAAATCAATTCTGAACTAAGTAGGTGCAATCTACTAACTGTTCATTGATGATGTGTCCTCTGGTCTATACAATAATATTCTATACAAGGCTTACTGTCTAATTTCTAACAAGAGACCTATGGATGTGAGGGAACCGCTTACTTTTCTCCATTCTGTGTGTCAGCCTCACTCTGATTTATCTAAAAAAATATCAATAAAAACCGATCGAGCCAAACGGAGCGCTTCCACGGAACCCTAAATCTCCACTTCTCTCCAAACGAGCCGCCATCTTGCTCCCGAGAGCACTTTACACATTTCACGGCCCGACGAGCGAATTATTCTACGCCAACGAAGCCAAAAGAACAGACGAAGCAATTCCGAGCGACACTTCGAGACCCCCTCTAATTAATCATTTCTGATTCGACACCCCTTTAACGTTCGAATCGAACGGCGGCCTTCGGGGGTTCTCTTCTCTTCCCCCCCTTTGCCTTCGTAATGGCCATTAAGGATTTTGCCGAGTGTGCGCTGTTCCCTTAACCTCGTTTGAGATGGGACATGGGACCCCTGGAGCGGGACCCGGGTCCTAATTTGGACCAAATCGGGACGTACGGGTGTAGTTGTTGAGGCGAGTTCGAATGTGGGTGGGGAGAGTCTTTTTAGAGGGGTCGAATGAGTTTAAGGGAGGGTAATCAATGTTTTGTTTAGGTACATGGAACATGTCAGGTGAATAGAGCCAAACCCAGTTTTTCTACTTAGCTTTTGTGATAAGGCGCCAGTGAGTTTAGGAACATAGACGCCCGTAATAGAAAAGTTTCATTGGGGAATTTAACGATTTTTCCAATTTAATTTATTTCGCTTCTTTGAAAAAACAATTTTTTTTAAATCTGATGATTATTTAATTTTAAAAAAAAACTACAATGCGCAGATGGGTTTGGAGCACGACGTCACTTCTGTCTTCGGTACGACACACATGTACGAAAGCGTATTCGGCAATGGTTAAAAAATCCTTTCCTTTGAAAGCAGGGCCTGATTTACCATTAGGCCTACTAGGCCCGGGCCTAGGGGCCCCACAATTTGGGGGCCCCCTAATTTCGGAGAGTAAATTAAAATTTATAGTAGAAATAACTTTTTATACTTCCTAGAATGTTTTTTCATTACTTTTTGACCAAATAAAGCCTAATGTAATGCTAACATGTGATTATATTACTACATACATTTAATAACGTAAACTTTTATATTTTTACTTGTATTAATACAATCCAAATTTACCAACTCCTTTCACGTGGTTGTGATAACACATAGGTACCGCGTAATGTGGGGGCCCCTTCCTGGATGTTGGGCCTAGTGTTACAAATTTTCTAAATCGGGCCCTGTTTGAAAGTATTGATTGGTTGAAGATTCCGGCCAAAGCAGAAATGACGTCACGTAGACCAAACCTCCAGTTCTAGCGAGAGTAACTTTTGAAAATTAATTTTAAAAAACCTAATGATAAAAAATCTAATAATTTGAAGAAATGCTAATTATAACCGCATCAATGATTTCCAACAGTTGAAATCTTGAATTTCCACAAGTGTTGTATTCCCTTTAACTCGAAACTATGTTCAGTGGATTTATACCAGCGTATTAGCGTATTTGTTTAGTGGTGGGTTGGTATGTGGACTTAAACCAAATCGAGGGAAATGATTGGGATGCAACGTTGCAAAGTGTGTTGTGTACGCAGTGTTAAGGGACCTGTCATTAAGGGCCGTATTCAGAAACTTAAACACGAGATGGAAACGAGATGAGAACGAGATGGAAACGTTGTAAAATCTCACGTAACGATCACGAAACGATAAATTGGAAATGGTCGTTCAAGAGCACTCGTCTCTTCAAAAGCGAGAAATTTAGCTGACTCTGATTGGCTGAAAAAATATCTCGTCTTGGTCTGCTTCGTGACGTAGGATATTTTATCCAATGAGGGAAAGGATCGGAAACTCCCGTTAGTGTTTCGGGAAAATATCGTTTCAAATTCATCGTTTCCATAACGTTCTCGTTTCCATCTCGTTCTCATCTCGTTTCCATCTCGTGTTAAAGTTTCTGAATACGGCCCTAAGGCGATGATTTTTTTTAATTTTCCAGGCGCCCCCTCATGTGATTACTAGATACTAGATTACAAATACTAAAACATTTTTACCAAATTTTCAGGTCTCTGGGGGTCAATTTTCAACCACCGCGCACCTCAAAACTTCACCTTCAACACTTTTTTTACTTATTATTCACATTTTCAAGTTCAACAAGCTTTTAACTTCTTTCAACTAAATTTTTTTAAAGTTCGAGGGATTTTAAGTGAATGTGTTTTATAAATCGATTGTACTCTGACCATAATTGAAGGACATTTCTAGAGAAAATAAGTTGTTATAGTTACGGGAAATGAATAGAATAGAGTGCGTTTAGACTTATTTTTTAGTACAGACACTATTCTTCCGGGACCATTATTGATATCAGTGTAATGAAAGTGGTATTTTAATACAAGAAAAAACGAACAGAAAAACTCTGAAGCCAACAACATCTCGAAAAAATATTTTTTTTACTTACCCCCTTCTTCCTCTCACCTATTAATTTAAAAAAATTATTGGCGTTCCAAACATACTCACTTTACAATGTACATAATAAACTGATGATGAACACATACGATTTAATTTTCTCTCTGAATTTAAAACGCCAAAAAGAGGCATGAAGCTGATAGTACACAAGACTTTCCATTCGTTTTTTTTTAAAAATCCTACAACAAAAACATTTCATTCTGATTACTATCAACGCCAATTTCAACGAATATACTTTACAACCAGCACGAACACTTTCGATTCATTTAATTTAGGACCCCTGAAACCGAAAAAAACATCTCAACTCAAAAACCTTTTCAAAAATTGAAAACTCCACCCCGAACGCCTCGACTCTATAACGAAGCCTTTAAAAAACGCAATCGATTTCAATTTCCAATCAAATGAATTATTCGCGATGAGTTATTCATAACCTTGCCGTAATTAAAGAGGGTTCGAAAGACTCGCGCGCTCCAAATTAGAGAAAGATATGTCCCCATCCAATTATGTCGTTCGTGCGACTGTATCTGGCGACGTTCAATTATCTCCTTTGATAGGCCCCGATCATTAAGGGATGCAAACACTGCCTTTGTACGCAACTGCCCTGTGATTAAATTAGCTCGTCCCAGAAGAATGTCTGTTAAACGCCGCCTGTTACAAAGGGGTCAGCCATAAAACTACCTATTGGACGAATTTTGAAGCGATTCATTCCTGTTATCACTTCTACTCGTAGTAATGCAAAGTCATCATGTTAATTTTCGAAATTAATATCTGCAGTATGTCTACGATGGAGTCCGTAGAATTAATTTTCATTCATGAGCATATTTACAATAACAGCTATATTGACTGTCAGCAGTGTTAACCAGCAGCTAAAGAAAGAGAAAAATTAGCTTTTCTCTAACTTTGACATACATTGACGCTGAGAGAGAGAGAGAGAGAGAGAGAGAGAGAGAGAGAGAGAGAGAGAGAGAGAGAGAGAGAGAGAGAGAGAGAGAGACTCCTCCAAGATTTAAACTTTGTCTTAGCTGTAGTGAAAATCCCTTCAGCTATTTTTATTTAATCTGATTTTGATTGTAAAAGGTAAAACAATAAGCACTTAAATGTCTTAATTATAGAGCCATAGCCTACTTTTTAGAAAAATTTTACCAGTCAAATTTATGTTACCACTACTGCTTGAAGTGTTGAAAAGTATTCAAATTTGAAGGGAATATTAGGTTTGGATCTAGCACCCATTATCTTCATTTACCCTCGTGAAAGAAATTCATTGGGGGATATATCACATCAGGGTTGGCAAAAACCCAGGTGTTTAACAAAAAAACCCAAGTGGGTAGGGTTTTTTCGGGTTTTTCAATAAAACCCTGAAAACCCCTATATAAAACTGGGTTTTTTCGGAAAAAGTGTGGGTTTCTTCAAACTGGTTTTCGGCAACATAGTATGTGTTTTTTTAAATTTTAGTGGGTTCTTTCTATGTTAAATGTGTTCTGTCAAAATAATGTCAGTTTTTCCATAGTGAGGGATTTTTGAAAAAACCACTGAAATTTAAAAAATCCTCCTTAATTTTTTATATCTAGTTTGAACTTAAACTGTCCTAAATTTGGAAAAACCCCCATTCAATAATGAAAAAAACCCTTTATTATTGAAACCTGGTTAACATTTTGAAAAAAATCAACTCGATTGCAGTTATTGGTATGTAATTTCGTTAAATGTTTTTCTTCAATATTGTGGAGTCCGCATCCGCTTGTCTTGATGCCCCACCACGAGAGGCGCTGCAATCCTTCTGTGAAGCGTCTGCAAAGGAGCCTCTGATTCCAATTGATAAGAAAACCCTCAACTCTTTCAGTGAGCAATGTTGGTGAAAAGCGCGCCAGCCGTAGCCGTCCATTTTCCACGATGATTTGATACGACGATTTAAGACGATTAGAAGAATTATTTCTGTGTGTTATCGATGTTGTGATTTGTCTTTGTACAACTGTTTCGTTATTAAATATTGTGTTTTACCTAAAGATTTACTAATTTCGGCCGTCCCCACAATATTAAAACTGCCAAAATCTTGATTTTTCTTGAAAAAAAACCCCCAAAAATAGGTCCAAAATGAGGGTTCACCCAATTGGGTCCAATCCAGCCAACCCTGTATCCCACACACACAATTTCCCTCAAATTCCAATATCTCCTACCAAAATTTTTTTCCATCGGGCATGGGGACGTGTATTCTCGTTCTGCAACAATATTATATAGTTTCGAAAGTTTTGAAAACCATGAACCTCTAACATTGGACCTCTTCGAGACGTGCGACGTAATATAGGAAAGGCCCCCGGGAAAGAGATAGAAGGCCTGTTCGATTTGTGACGATAATGGCCGCTTGTTGGGTTTTGTTTCCCGCTTGTCAAAAATGTCGCCTGTTTACCCTTTCGTCGCTCTCCAAAAGTATGGAATTGTTAAGTGGGTTATTGGACCCTTCTATTTTAGCCTCGCGCGAGGGGTAAATATTTCAGCTATGCGGGGTGACAGGCCACATTAGCCGCTAGAGAGAGAGAATTACTAGTGCTCATCAGTTCGTTAATGTGACGGCGGCGGATTGTTAATCCGAAGGAGTCGAATGTCACTAGGCTGGTTCGGTGAAGCTTGCTAGTCAAGTGAAATGGAGCGAGTTTTATTCGGTGTAAAAGGAAGTGAAATTACGATGGCACATATGCGACTAGGAAAGTCAACTTCAGACTTGTTAACTTGAAAAAAGCAGGAGACATTTTTATTGACTTAATGTTAATAAACTGCACTTAGCCATTTTTGTATTTGAGATTTATGCATTTGTCATTCAGTATAAAAGCACTTTTTAAAATACAAGCAATACAAAAATGTTTAACAAAAAAAACATTTACTGAAATGAAGTTCAACAAATAAGAACCATACTTTAAAAAAACACTTGGTTACGTATCTTGAACTATACTTAAGAAGCAAGGCCTCATAGAAGAGTCCACCAACACACCCATGGTTCATTAGTGAGGGTCCTGGTGCATCGATTAGCTTTGTTGGAGATATGAGAGATCAGACTGCTCTGGCTTGACTACGCACTGGACATCTGAAAACCCTGAGGTTTGTAAATGGCACAGGGACCTTTCCTGCTTGCACCATGTTCAATTTGGGGGAGGCCACCGCCAAACACCTTTTGGATTGCATGGGACTGGCGAAGGAGGAACTCCATAGGAATCCTGACTTGGTTTTGGAGTATTTAAAAATGAACTATATCATGGATCTGGTCTGATCCAAACCAGAGGGATAAGGAAGGAGAAGAACACTTGGTTACAATAGCTATTTTTTTTTAAGTAACAGTTTATTACCTAGTTTTAAAGGGGACGCGGTACCTTTCTGGCCAAAATCTTTAAATTCATCGTTATTTGATACTTTTTGGATGAAATGAATGTATTTGCCTTGTATTAAGGATATTCCAAATTGAAAATACCAAAAATTTAAAAATTTAAAGTTTAAAAAAAAACTTCAAATTTAAGGTGTGTTTTTAAAATGCTACTCCTCCTACAATAATTGACTTACACTCATAAATTTTTTTATTGAAATACCTCAATCTATATACAACAAAAGTTTATATCGGTTAAAGGTTTATACTGGTTTAAGTAATAAAATTTTTTTTCTTGTACCACTAGCAAAAAAACCCTAAAAATGCTAAAAATCAAAATAAAGTAATATTTTTAAAAAAATCTACCATGAATATCCAAAAACCCATACCACCCTTTGTTTATTGCACTTTCAACAATAGCCAGAAAAAATTTCAAGAGATTTGATGCAATAGATAAAAAGCCTTAGCATTTTAAACAATGAAAAAGTGGTTCTGAGTAAAAGGACATTGAAGTTTCCATAACCCATAGAAACCTTAATACTTTCATACATAAAATTAACTAAGTACAGCTTCGATATTTTTCAATGAAAGTTTTGAAAATGTGTAGGATGATAGATGAATGCAAATAGATTAGTTTGGACTAAAAAAATTTTTTTCGTAATTTTTCGAAACTGAGGTACCGCGTCCCCTTAAGGGACAAGATATTTTTTACATAACCAAGATTTTTTTTTTGATAGAAGTGATTATGATAGAGTTTTTTCAAGGTTGACCAGGTGCAGAGGAAAAAGTAGGAGAAAACACCAAAAAAGCAGGAGGCAAGAGTTATAATAAAAAAGCAGGGGAGTGTCCAGGTCTGCATTTTTTACCCCCTTCTAATAAAAAACTATTAATGAGGAAGTTGCATGATTTTTTTTTATTTTTTTAATCGATTCCTCTTACAAAAATAAGCAACTACCCAAAATTTGAGGCCGATCGAGAAATTTTTTGATTGCCAAAAAAATTAACAAAAATCCCCTTTTTAAAAGCGCGCGAAAACGCTAAGAGTTTGGATGTGACGTCATCTTATACTAAACATTGTTGTAAAGCAATGGAGTTGATGGTATTAGTGTTGACGTCATCTTATAGTTTAAACAAAAAACGTTTTCAGTCACGTGTTTTTTCTCGACTTTTAAATTAAAATACTTAATTACCTGTACTTTTTTTTGAAAAACTGACTAGATATTTCATTTTACCATACAAAAAACCACACGGAACACTTGTTTGTTTTTGAAAATCTGACACATGCAACTTCCTTATTATAGTTGCGTGGTGTTCGCAGTCATAATTTAATGCCTATAAAATTTCTTTTTTTTAAATGATTCCTGAGCAATTTTAAACCACTTTTATTTTTTTATTGGAACAAAATCAGAAGCTGTCTTTTCCTTTCGTTTTACCAATGCATATGAAAATATTGAACGTGTAAAGAAAATAAATTAAAAAAAATTAATTTAAATCACACAGGGTAGTAAAAAAGAGGTGTAAATAGGTAGGTATAAAGAAATAGTTGCCTTTACTTTAAAATTTAAACTTTCTGATTGGTGATCATACATTGGTAAAAGTATCTTTCTTAGAAGAACAATAAAGTTAAATTTTTTACAACTTGACAAGTTTTTGTACTACTCTGGAATGTAGTATAGCTTGTCGACGATAACTAACTTTAATTTAGCCAATGTATTATATCTATTTATTAAATTTTTAGTCATTTTATATTAGTCAGTAACTAAATTTATCAAAAACAAACAAAGATGCTATCGATAAAAACATGCTTTTTAAAAATAGATTTGACATAAATTGCGATTTTCCGATCCAATGCTTAGGAATTACTCTCAAGACTCTCTCAGAAGAGCACACACCTGTCAAATATAATCCTTTTGAACCCAAAATTATTACTTTGATGTTTCAAAAATGACCTGCTCAAAGAAATCTCATCACTCTTAATATTACTTTCCATAACAACACAGAACAGAAAGTGCAATTAAATAATAATTAGAATTTAACCCTTCACGAAGCCTCTCCAATTTTACGGCCTCTACACCGGAGAAAAAACCTATGAGATAGTTTCAAAGGAAATTCAAGTTCAGATTAAGTACTTGCCTCATTATCAGACGAAACCAGCTTTTCTAGAAAGAGCCCCATTTTGAAAAATATCTATTGAGTTCCTTAAAACGGTAATTCGTTTCATACTGTGCCTTCAAAAAACGCGGAGACTCAAAGCAAACAATTAAAATGTCGAGGATACAAATTGAATTTGAGGAAGAGATTGAACCGACCGTTGGCAAAAAAAAAGATCAAGTGGGGTCCGTATGAGATAATTTAGATTCCGTTAACTATCTAATTTACTTCAAAGGCCCAAAATTAAGTTACATTAAAAAGTGCTAGCTAGAAAATTCTAAGAAACATGGTTTTAAACGAAACATTCTTTAGAATTGAATGATTCTAAGATATGAATATTTTTGATTTTCCAGAGGCTTTGAATTTAAGATGATGGTTACCTGATTTTCTCAGATAAACCTTTAACATTTTAGAATGAATAAAATAATGCAGCTTTGATGGTTTCATGTAATGGATGAACATATGCAGTGCCTGAAAAGGTTTCATCTTACAGCATTTAAAGTTATTCATAATTTTCACTGATTGAATTGCTATTCATGTTAGGATATGAATTCCTGTTAGGATATATTTTTAGCTAGAATGTAATTAGCGGACTTAAATAATAGCAATTATACCTAATTTCACCGATCTTAGAAATGCAAATGCAAATAATTAATATGGGGGAATTTCTTTCCGCGTTTTTAGTTGGTATAATAGTTTCTACAAAAGGAAAATAATCTTATGTGGTATAAATATAAAATCTCAAAAATTGTCATATTGTGCGTAGGAATGTTTGAATAATTTATATTAAATATACAAAAAGAAGTCATGTCCATTGTTTTTTATTTCAAGCATAAAAAAACTGCTTGATAATTAAGTAAAAAGAGAAGATAGCTTTAAAAACTTACTCGTGGCATCTTTCAAAAGATGATTTGGAGGATTCGGGGGACGTCCAAGAAAAGCTCTCTTCATAAACGCTTCTTTGACTGAATGAAAATCACCCAGCACTAATACAGATCGTTTTCCAAGCCGCAATCTGAAATAAAAAACGAATTGAACAAAATTTTAAAGCTTTTACTATGGTATTTTCTATTTACAGAGTAATTCTTTAAAATTATTTCATGATAAACATTTCTTAGTGTATTAAGATCTAAATTCACTGGTTATATTTTCTGGTTTTTAAAATTTCTACTTCATCCTGTTAGCTTTGTTCTTTTTTCATAGATATAAGATAATTGGGATTGTTTTGGCAAAAAAATGGCATAGAAAGGTCATTTTAATGAAATTATTGTTAAAATAAATAGTGTGATTTTTTTGGAGATTGGACGTAATATTTTATCATAATTATTTCCATTAATATTATTGTTAGAGACAAGTCATGTTTTGCTTCTCATATTAAAATTTCACCTCCTTTTACATATCCAATGATGTATACAGTTATATTCAGGTTATTTTAATTTCAAAGTTATTAGATAGCTATAATTATATGATATTGAGGAAAATACCGTTTTTGCAGCATTCTGAGGAGACTTAAAAACTTCTCTTAAAGTGAACGGAATAAAAATATTTAATTCATTGAAAAATTAGATTTTTAAACATTTTTATTAAAAGAAAAATATGTTAAACCGGAATTTACATAAATTATAATTTAGTCCTTTCAAGAAGTTTTTCTCAAAGAAAAATATTTTCTTGAAAACTATAAGGAATTCCAATTAGTTTATATTCAGAGATTTCAAATATTATTAATTTTAAACAAACTATATGTAGTTTAGTTGAATATATTTTCCTTCTTTATTATATCACTACTTTATAAATTTTTGAATATTTTCTACAGATCAGTAAAAAAATATGAATTTTAAAATACATCAAAAGATATTTTAAACAAACATTTACTTTCAATATTTGCTCCCCGTATGCTTATATATTTTTCATAATCACGATAAATATTTATTAAAGTATGTTTTCATCTTGAAGGTATTCAAAAAATACGATTCAAAGAAAGTATGAATTTCTAAAAATAGTTTATACACTTTGCAGTTTTTTTCTTTGCAAACCTTAGTTATTGATGAAACGTATTTCATTTACCCGAAAAATATATAATTTAAATTTCATATATATATTTTGAAGCATATTAATTTCCACAAAAGGTAGATTAGTATTTGCTAGTTAAGAGTATTTAAACATCAAACGATCATTGTAAGTGGTGTTCCAAAAACCTCAAAAGAAAACGGATATTTAACTTATCCTAATTTAAAATAGGAACAATAAAATTTGTAGATAGAAAGACAACTCAGAGTATAAAACTAATTTTTTAATACTGTACTTATTTTTAATACTAATTTTTTAATCATTTTAACATGTAATGACGAAAAAATATAATTCCATAGACCAGTGGTTCGCCCCCCAAGTGGGCGATTTGGGTTATCAGGGGGGAAGTGGGGGTGATAGGAAGGCGACGAGCATTCAAAAGAGGGAAAATTAAAATAGCACTGTACTCAGAGGTTGCCAAAAGAAACTGTTTGCGCCGTTTCTTCGAATTATTTGACATAGTTACTGAGTTTTTCGACACGTCTGATCATGCTTTAAATGAGAATTTGAAACAACGCAAGTTATAACTTGCGTACCTAACAGCAATTTTTGAAAAAAGTGAGAGAAGTCATCCAAGGCTACAAGAAGATCCAAGGCTTCAAGGAAACAAGATGAACCTTGTCAAGGCTAGAGAGCCTGTATACGAGAGAGAGGCGACAACTCAGTATAGCCAAGCAAATCGGTAAACAGGTTTTCTGTTCGCCACAGGCGGAGTTGGGTTTCCCTCCATAGGATTAGCATGGGACGCGAGACAAGCGGCATGATACAGTTTGGGCAGAATTGGATGCGCAGAGACGCTTTTAAGCGAGTTGTCGCCTCTCTCTCTCGTATACAGGCTCTCTAGTCAAGGCCAAAGGAGTTATTTCATCATTCATCTCCAAGTTTGATATTTAAAAGGTAAATATTGGCCGTCAGGAGTTTTTACATTTTCAGACCCTTAAAAATTTTTCAGTGTCAGGTAACGAGACTTCTGAACTCCCAGAAGACAAAATCCTAATTTTTACTTATCACCTTGACCAGTTAAAAACTGGCATGAAATCAAGATTTGACCAAGTTACAAATTCCGGATTAGATTACTGATCCATTCTCGTTTGAAGCTGTGGGTAAGCTTGATGATCCGTTGCAGAAACGGAGTTTCTAGATCTGAAGTATGACTGTGAGGGGAAAATCATTTTCAAGCAGAGCGGTTACGAGTTAGCCTGGGTGAAGCTTATGGACACTTATCCACAACTGTGGGGAAAAACTGAAGCACTTCTCATCTCGTTCCCGTCAACTTATTTAGTTGAAAAAAGATTTAGTTTTGTTGTCCACAGCTCCTCACAAAACAAATAAATAAGTTGGACATTTGCCTCAAAGGAGACTTGCACCTGAACTTGACGAACATAAAGCCGGACATTCAAGCTGTTGTGGCAACAGCACCCTCTCGTAAGTTTGTAATCTCGCTCGAGTTTTTGTAACCTGGCAACACAGAGTTGTAAGAGTGAAAGGGAAGGAGAGACCATCTTCGAGCGTGATGGCTGCTCCACAATAAACGAGAAGCTACAGTCCAACTGATTTGGTATTATTTAGTGTTGAGTTTCATTTGAGTAAAACATTAATAAGCTATCGACGAAACACAAGCTTTAATTGAAATCCAAACAAGCACAAGGCAGCCATTGAAAAGTTAAAATAAAATAAAACACAAATTTTCATTTCTTTTTTCATATTTTAACTGTCAACTTTCTTAAATTTTTCTAGATTTCAATTTAAAAATGAAAACACTTATTCCTGTTTTTAAAATTTACGTCGTAATCTAAGTTAATTTTTTCACTTCTTTATTCTCAAAAAAATCTGTAAAGAATGTACATTTTAATTTTGTTTCCTATTTAATTTAAGAGTATCCGGATAAAACTACTTTGATTTTTTATTTAATGAAATTGTTTAAAATATTTACACTTCACTTCAAATTTGAACTAGGCATACAATGAGAATGAAAAGAGGGGCGATAGGTGTTAGTCAACTTCCAGAAAGGTGCAATGGGTCACAAAAGGTTGGGGATCACTGCTATAGACGAAATACACCCTGAATATAATTTTTGAGGGAATCCAAAAATTGCGAAAACTAGACATTCCGCATCGCGTGGTTTTACGATACAAAAACATTAAAATTTAAAAAAAACACAAGCGGTTATTTTTCCAAGAAACAATTCAAATTTACATTTTTATAAAAAAAATAAAGTTTCAAGTTCTAAACCCATGACCATGGCACGATTTAATTACAATAAAAAATTTCCGTTACTTAACGGTGTTTACATTTTTGTCCTGACATGATGAGTGGGAAGAAAGGAACGCAAAGATCGATTCTTTTAAGGTCGATAAAAGATGCATTTCAAGGACGAGTAAAAGAGAATCCTGTTTCTCGTAGGTGATTAGGGATGCTTGTCACGATCAGTCAAAAAGAGAAACAAATATCCTCCTTTCTCTCCCCTCGGAGATTGAACAAATTCTTCGAGAAAAAAATGTCTCCCAGTGGAAGGGGAAGAAAATAAAGCGGACTTGCAATGGTATTGATTGTTATCCATGGCCAGAGTTTAGTTCTTTTAGGCGTGGGATAGAAAGTAAAGTGAAAAAGGCCAAACTTTCTAGAATTTCTTTCGAGTGTATAAAATATTGGAATAAAAGTAGATGGGATGGGATTATGGGTTAAAAATATGAACTTTGGGTGGTTTTTTTAGTAAAAGATTTTTGGGGTCAAAACAATAAGCAACAGTATAAAAAATGAAGATGTAAAATAACTTGAAGAGAAAGTTATTAGTTACTTTTATTTTCATTAGTTTTTTTTAACTTTGAGTACATAAAAAATAGAATATCAACAATAGTGAATATTTTTTTCCTAGAAGTAAAAAAAGTAAAAAGATATCATGAAAAAGAAAATTTTTTTATTCCTCTTTTTTTTCCATACAATAACTTATCCTCCTTATCAATAACTTATCAATTACAATATCCTCCTTCTCCACCTTACCACAACTCATTGAAGTGGGAGAAAGTGTCTAATATCTGGTCATAGTTCAATATTGCACAGAACCTTCTTCTAACAGAAGAGGGAAAGAAGAAAAAGCTGATTGAGTAGGCGTGATAATTAGACGAACAATGTTCTATTTCCTAAAAAAAATTGATCCCCAGAGATGTACCAATAGAACTACCAATAGAACTACCAATAGAATAATTTATTTCGAAACGTTATCTCTGTATGTTTTTGTTCCGTCCCTGTTTTGATTACTTTTCTTTTGTCCATTTGTGTGATTTGTGTACCACTTGTAAGGGCACCAGCGCGTGTCCATTTGTGGTCCATATAAATTTATAATTTGAAAATAAAGTTTATTCATTTACTTATTAATTCCAACTACATTTTTTTTCCAAGAGCAAAACGGAATTTGAAAACAACCCTCGTAGTATTTACTAAACTTTTATGTAAATGAATTTTTACATTATTGTCGTTTTGTCAACAACAAAGAACCTTCCAAATACGCTTTTCCCTGGATATCATAGCCATCTTACTCCCGACAGGAACTCGATTGCGCAGCCTTCTTTGCTCAGCTGCACGTCTCACACGTCGCCTGAGCAAAATCTGCGACAGCTGCACGCGGGATGCGCTCAGCTGGAAGATGCGTCGCCGCTCCTCTCTGCACGAACCACCCGTCGCAACACCCTCGTCGTCTTCGCCTTTTCTTTTCGTTCATCTTTTTGTCTTTCCGTCTTCTGTGTTTGCAAATGCGCTTTGTTGGATGAGCTGGGCAATTTGTACGACGAGGCGGTCGCGATTCAGCTGCTCTGGGGCGATCGTCGGTTTCGTGGAAGTTAGGGTTTCCACATTTTTTTAACATAAACATAAACATAACTTTTATTATTTTATATAGCAATTTTACATTGAACATAAAAGGAACGAACAAAACACAGAAATTAAAAATGTACACATAAGAATACATATCTACTATAAACAATAGAGAAAAAAATATTAATAGAGTTACTCTGGGGTCAGCGCAGTGACCCATACGAGTAACTAAAACTATTTAATTAAAAAATTAAAATTATTTTTAAATTATAAATACAATTTAAGATATTATTTAAAAAATTATATATAATTAAATAGAAGTGAAAACTATCGTGAGGTGAGCTTCAGTATTATAACTCAGAATAAAAAGAGCGTTTGTAAGGAAAAAAATAAAAAAAAATCCTCAATTTTATCTATTGTCATAACAAAGAGTTTTAGTTGTTTCTTAAATTTAAAAGGAGATCTTTCTGATTTTAGGTCTTCAGGTAAAGCATTAAAGAATTTAGGTGATAAATAAACAAAATTTTTATGAAATATTTCTTTTTTTTTCAATTAGGCACGGTATATAGGTTTTTTGATCGTAAATTATAACTAATGTTTCGTAATTCAGAGCTTTTGTCCTGTTTAACAAAGTAAATTATAGTTTTAAAGAAAAAAAGGTGGAATGTGAGGATTGTTCTTGGAATGGAATGGAATGGAATTGAGGAAAATTTTTGGATTGGAACTTGGAATGAGGATTGTTCGAGTGTGAATGATTCTGTAAAAAATGAATCTGGGGATCGTGCTAAAAAGGAGTTTATTTATTTACTACCATAGAGTCCGTTTACATGGTAGGAAAAAGCACCACTCAATAAGAGTCAAAATACAAAAAAAACACACAGAAAAGAACATAGATATAAACACACACAGAAAATAATATATAAATAAAAAACACATGTGGAAGTTCCAGAATGAAAGGAAAAAAAAACCAATTACCTAAATCACATGATCGTAATTAACAGTAAGATCTCTCTTTTTTATTTTACAAAAACCATCGAAAAAAATGTCAGCATTGGGTAGAATGTTGACCGTTTTAATAAACTGTGTTATTGATTGATTATTTAAAAAATTTTCGATAAAAAAGAATAAAAGAAAATAGGTTGATTTCATGTAAAATGCTGAGAGACAGTTAAACTAAACTGTTGTGTATTTTTATTTAGTGTGGTATCCCGAAATCTCCCTCACATATTTTTTCAACTTAATCTTTTTTTATCACACGCTAACAACTTCTTTGAGAAATACTTTTAAACTGTTTGTTAATTATCATTAGCACGAAAACATTTATAACTTCTTTTTGCTTTATTTATTACATTCTTATTCCCATACATTTCACTATTCATTTTCATATAATTTATTAGCTGCAAGACCTCAGAAAATTAATTTACAAAAGGAATCCCAATTAAAATGCTTGAGGGATTTAAATGTGGAATATATTTTAAAGTCATACAGATCAACACACTGTTTTCTAAGGATATGTTAACTACAAACAACTAATCAATTCGAGCTCAAATTTCAACCTACAATATTCACATACATTTTCATCTATCTGACTGCCAAAATACTGCCAAAATAGATTGTATGCATGAAGAATCACACCTTTACCTGTACAAAACTCCAAACTTAAAAGCCCATATTTCAAGCATCCCTCAACAAGATTCGTAAAAGATAATAATGACTCTTTCCACCCATCTTGATCCACCCCAAAATACATCACCATCCTAACAGAAGCAAAACCTCCATACATCAATACCGATATCGCTTTTAAATCACTTAAAAAGCATCGATACGGTTTTTCTGGTTGACCACGCTACTTCCCATTTCGGAGTTGCTGCAACTTTCTCCAAACACTCGGTAATTGATTATTTTCAGTGCAAGACTGATATGAGCAGCGTCGGACCCTGATTCATCGTCCTCGACTGAAAATAATGGAAGTTGTGAGCGGCGCTGTCGGTCCGTAGCTACTTCTCCCCCGAATGAACAATAAAATTTGTCGTTATTGATGGCGAAGAGACTAATGCAGACAAAAATCTAACTTCGCTCCTTCATCATTTCGTGTAAGCATGCGAGATCGTATTTATAAATAACAATAAATTGCCTCGTATATATGATAAATGGAAGAGGGCATTTTTCAATGGTTTTCGCCGGTTAAATTAATCACGACTCGAACGATTTGTTTTCAGGAATATTCAAGAAAGGGATTTGAATCGGCATTAAAGTAGTATTTTCTAGAGAGCATGGAATTGCATGCAAAAAGAAAATTCCATTTCTCATATATTCCATAGGTAGTCTTTTCTCTGATGCCGGTTTCGTTTATCCCAGTATTAAAAAAGGGCCTCCTCTCTAAATCTTGAATCATATTTTACCTTTCGTCCATTGTTTTCAAACCTAAAATCCCCCTACATATATATCTTTGGTTCAAAGTTCATTTAAATGTAATCATTTATGAAAATCCCAAGTTTTATTGAAATGTCGCATCAATGAATATTTTAAGGACGGTATTTTCTCAATCCATTTATGTATACGTTTAAATATCTAAAAAATTTGAAAAATATATTTCCCCTTTGAAGTATTACTAAAGGCAGTGGTTTTTACCTTTTCCACTTTAAAAGACTAGCATTTGTAATTTTTTAACGTCTTTGACTTTTAGATATCGAAAGTCTTCCGAAATATCCGAACTCAGTTAAGTGCCTTTATTAGGGTCACTGTAGAGTAATCCCAAAGTAATTAATGTTTTGAGTAGTTAACTACTTTGAAGCTAGTTAGAAGTAAGAGTTTCAGTGTTTAAATGAAAATATAAGTTAAACTATGATAAAAAAATTGTAGAATACTAAATTATATTGAAAAATATACCTAGTTGCAGCGAAAAATATTTGTTAAATCATCAACAGGAATAATATTTAGAAATCGTTGAAATTGTTTTTAAAATCTAAAAGTCTTTTGAAGATATTTCTAGATTTCCTTTGAATTTTATCAACTAGTTGTTATGTTATTTCACAAACAACTATGACCAAAAGATAATCGAATTTTTAGTTTTTTACAGTTGTTATCAAAAATAGCTATACATAGCGAAGAAAACTGCTTTTTTTACTTTCATCGTATATTGACCCAGTGATTAACATATTATTACAATTTTCTTTAATTGATCATTTTTCACAAAATGTTGCTGTTTAAATAAAAGTTGTTACAAACAGTTCTAATAATCAGTGAAATTCATTTCTTTCGGGCTTGTAGGCCGTGGTCTAAAATAAAATAAAAGGTCCAGACGTTTCGTCGGAATTTCACTAATCAAACCGGCTGTGAAAGTCTCCATGCTTACAGTTCTAATAATTGTTCAAAAATTTTTATAAAAGCTTTTTTATGTAAATAATTATTTATAACTCTCATATTTTCATAACTTGATAAGAAGCTTATAAGCTTCTTATCAAGTTATGAAAATATGAGAGTTATAATCTAGAGATATTGCAAATTTAAATGCTTATAAACATTAACTTTTAAAAACTTATGAATTTGTTGTTAAAAAACTGTTTATGTAAGTTAGCTTCAAAACTATATACGGTCAATCTTCTTTAAGCTTAGTAATACTTAAATTTCCCTTGAAAAGCTTAAATGATCGAAAATTCGCTTTCACAAGTTTCCAGATATCTGATTGAACTTATATGAATAGGATAGTACTTTAAAAAGCATATTCAAAATCAGTTTATATTTGTTTTCCTCTTTCGTTAACACATTAGTACAATTTCAAAATAGGTTATGATAGAAATATTATAACATAACGCAAAAGTCGACTTCAAAAGGATTACAAGACGCTATTTACAAGGGATAAACATGAATGGTGCTTCCTTCTTAGAAAATGCAGCTCCCTTTAAAATCCAGCTCCCCCCCCCAAAAAAAAAAGGAAAGAAAGAGGAAACAGAGCTAGCTTTCGAAACCGCATAAGAATTCCGTTCCATAATTCAGCCAATGGTGATTTCCAACTGAATTTTCCATCCGGACGATTTTGAATTTAATATCAAAATAACCCTAGCTGGAATGCATAAACTCTTCCAAATGTTCACCCACAATCAAAAATCGTTCTTGCAATATGTGTGAAGAAGAAAAAAATTTTTTTTTTCAAAATTTTTTTTCCTCCCTACGAATTTTCCTCAAACTACGAGTATTTAAGTGAAATGGATTCGTTATAGACGGAATCTCCTTCTTATAGTAAATAGCGCCAAATAAATAATATCAAGTCCCCGTTTAGACGATTGCGTGCCGCTGCTTGTTTTTGGATCCGAGGGAAAACATTCAATTTATCACCGGAGTGGGAGCCGCTGAGAAAATGACGTTGTTTGCATAATTATGCAAATGGCGTATTATTTTCATGAGGTATCGCGCGTTCTGACGAATCTTTATGTTTCTGCCATCCATGGAATGAAGAAAGTGCCGAATAAAGCGAATTTAAATGTCACTCGATTTTTTTTGTTTTGTTTACGGAAGCTGGAGGTAATGTATTCTCGGGCTTTGGAAATGAAATCATCATAAAAAGAGTAGGGGCTTCTTCGGACATGGTTCTTTTGGGACATTTCCTTTCAATTCAAATGCATATTCAGAGTTTATTCTATCTTACAAAGAGAGAATTTATTAGTTCTTTTCGTTCATTGTTGCGTCAAAGATCCCCTGAATATTTTAATGGATAAGTCCAGGATGAATGCTAAAAAAAACACGAAATACTCGTTACCATACCGAATGCAAAATTTTCACTAAGATCAGAAAAGTTTAATTATAAAAATTTTGGATTGTTAAGTTCATTAAAATTTTTACCAGCTAACAATCAAACGAAGTAACAGAAAGTTACGTTATTTTAGGTAGGAACAATAAAAATATTTGTAAAGTTTATACTGGGTATTTCAGATATAAGTGTTTCATAACTTCTAGAAGGTGTAGGGCACACCTAGGCGACTCAGAATCACCTAGGAATGGGGGGGGGGTCGGAAATGCACCCTTAGCCAGCTAGGGGTTTTTATAAGCGGGCATGGGAGCCTAATTCTAGAGGGGTTGCATCATTTTATAGTTGTTTAATCTTGATTGTCCTACTGTACTAAATCTATTTAAATTACATATACCTATTTATAAAACTAAAAATAAAACAGCCTTAATTGAACCTTTTCATTCAAAAAATTATTTAATAAGGCAAACTATTATTCAATTTATAAAAATAATTAATCGTCTACCCGATCACAGTGACATCTTCTTTGACAATTTATAAAAAATTAAAGTTATATTTATAAATAATTTATAGATTTGTGCTTTGGTGTTTGTATGTTTTTTGTTTGTATTTGGAATCTGTGCTTTGTATTTCGGTACTTGTGTGTTTGTCTGATTTTTGTTATTTATGTGTTTTCTTTTCCTTCCATGTAAATAGACTTCGTCTGTACGGTGGAAATAAAATTACTATAATTTTCAGTAATAATTCGAGTATTTGTGTTATTCTTGTTTTTTATATTAAACAAAGCTAAATTGCCTTTTACATCATAAAATATATTTGAATTGGTATCTGTAAAGTGCAATCCACCCTCTCAAAAAAGTGAAATTGTGAAAAATGATAGAAACTTGACAATAACAGATTAAGGCCGAGAGTTCTCCATGTATTGCGCAAGCGGGATCATTTTCCCTTATCCTCCCTTGATAAGCCCAGGGTAAATACAGGAGTCAATAACTCCCTATAAACGTATGCGACCGGGATTATGACGAGGCCAAATGTATTCTAGGGAAGTTCAGTTATTGGTGGGCATTGCGTTGGGTCTCACTAATGCCACTTGCGCAACTGCGACAGAAATAAAGTGTTCACATATTTTTCGGAAAGTTGTGATGCACAGCTGTTTAGCTTTATGTGAGCATAGCTTTCGGAAATAAATTTGATTTGTCATTGTAAAATATTAATATTATTTTGGCTAAAAATATTTTAAAATTTTAGTACAAAAACAGTGAAATAAGTAATTACTCTTGATATTTCCTTCAGTCCAATTTTTTAGATAGTGTTTCAGGAGGGAAGCCTAACTCCAGCTCCCCTATCTTCAATTTCTAAGATACTTTAGCTTTATGAATTTAAAAAACATAACACACACAGACTATAACGGGAATATTATTTAACTTAATGAACATACTTAATGAACACATTATAGTAAAAAATTTAAATTATACAGATTTGTTAATTTATTATGCTTTTCTTTTTTGTTCATTTCTCAATTCCATATTGCTGCTTGCTTACAAATGCTTTCATACACTTATTTCATTAAAGAAAATAAATGTTATATTTTTATTAGAAACAAAATGTTTGAAAATCCAGATAAATATTGAATAGTTTTTCTAAGAATCTCATTTTAATTCATTTGTTTTCAGGAATCAATGAAATTAGATAACTCGAGACAAGTATGTAATAAAAATTAGATTAAATACTTATAACTATATAATAGTATAGGGTAGGTGGGGGTAAAAATCCGCACGGGGCAAAACCACGCACCGCGATTTTTAATTGTTAATGATCGATTCAAAAGTTCAAAACCAGGTGGTTGGTTTGCCTTATTGTGACCTATTGCTCTACAAAAGTTCGTACCCCTAAGTATCTCAGGAGTTTAAAAATGCTGTTAAGAAGTTTGTTTTTCATCATTTAGCTGTAATTTTTCTTATCTTTTACTTAAACATTACATAAAATACGGCTTGAGGAGAAATACAAACAAATAGACTAATGATAAGGTAGCAATTCAACTTCAGTTTCATTTTTAAAGAATTGCCTTAACATGTCTCTAAAAAATAATAAGGATTGTTTTTAAAAATTAAGTAAAACGGGGCAAATCCACGCAGCTTCTTGAAAAGCTCAGGAATTCGTCCCAAAAAGAAGACGAGACAACTTGATCTCTAAAGAGGTTAATAAAGGTGTCCGAGATGCCAACCCTCTACCTGAAATTTGAAAGATATCTGGGCAATCTGAAATGAATTGCTACAACAGGTTGACAATTTTCATTAAAACTGATCATATTTATATTTAATATTGTTGGTTGGCTTAGAAATATTAAAACAACATTAAGAGGATTATTTCTAGTGTTTTATAATGAAAAATTCGGTTTATCCATGCTTATTTCACTTGGGCTCCAAGATTTGCAAGTGCGGGTCTTTGCCCCATTTAGCGAGGAAAAGCCCCTTGATTTTTTTCTACTAAATTGTAAATTTCTCCTAAAACATCATCGATAATAGTTTAAACTTGGATTGGTTTTGTAGGTAGGATTTCAATCTAACACCTCCAATTGAAATTTCTGGATTATATACCCCTTCGACGTTAATGTTAAAAATACTGGAAATTGCGTGGCTTTGCCCCCACCTACCCTTCACCTTGTTGATCTTAAACCCATCTGGGATAAACTCGATCCTAGGTCCTTTGTTTCAAAAAGAATGAAAACAATAAAAAATTATTCCCTCCTCTGGTTCAAGTCAATTTATCTTAAATTTATTGATTCATTTTCTTATGTGATGCAAATTCTAAATACCCTCTCGTAATTTTTACGCACGGTGGTCCCTACAGGATAAGGAGTACACGTCTAATCCAGATAAAACCTGTATCAAGAATGAATTACCTCCCAACAACAACGCATCATTAACACACGGAAGAAAACAAACGAAAATTCGATCCGAGATAAGACCAGAGAAAAATACACCCTACACGAGCTACTAGATTTTATCTCGAACGGTCAATATCACCGACAAAAAAAACTAAAGTCCGACAACATTCCCCCCCCCGCTATCTGGCAGCCTCATAAAAAGCTACTGCCTCGATAAACCGAAGCAGGACACTCCAGAACCTCGCCATAATATAAGATTTCACTTGCCACGTGCGTAGCTCCAGATAAGGCATTGTTGACAAACCGATGCCATCCCAGAAGATAATAATATTAATGCATAAAAGTCAACGACCAGCAGAAGAAGAAGATGCTATCGATTTCGGAGGCGTCCAAAAAGCGTTTGCCCCCTTTTAAAGCGAGCTCTTAAAAGTGAAAATCATTTCTAGGGGGGGGATATTTGACCTGCATCTCCCTCGTGGAATATTAAAAGGAAGCGTTGGCGCTCGGCTAATGCGCTTTGGGTTCATTACCAGTGGAATCGCGAGCTGATGGCAGAGGTGAAAGGCTCCAGCCACACTCGCTGAAAAACTACGCGTAAGCCGTTAAAATCCTTTATCAAAGTGTGGGAAGAAAGAAGGGGACTCGAGGGGCAATGTAGTAGACTACTTTTAGTGAGATGACAGCAACCGGCCACGGCCAGTGAGGAGTTCTTCGACCGTTCTGCTACAGGTGTAGTCTACTACATCTCTTCTCGAGTCCCCTTCTATCTCCCCTCTTCTTGATATCTACTTGCGCGTCGTTTTTCAGGGAGTGTGGCCAGAGCCAAAGCCGTTTTCTTTGTATTCTTTCGCGGGTTATTAAATTTGTGAATGAGGGAGGAGAATTAGGGGAGGGCAAAATGGGTTTTTCGGTCCCTTTTTACTGGGAGTGGTGTCAGGTTCTTTTTTTATTCTGCGCCGACTGAGCCTGTCTTTGTGAGGTGGAATCTATCCGGTTCATTTGTTGGTGACACTGCGATGTATGGAACTTTCATTCTCATGTGTGTGTGTGTGTGTGTGTGTGTGTGTGTGTGTGTGTGTGTGTGTGTGTGTGTGTGTGTGTGTGTGTGTGTGTGTGTGTGTGTGTGTGTGTGTGTGTGTGTGTGTGTGTGTGTGTGTGTGTGTGTGTGTGTGTGTGTGTGTGTGTGTGTGTGTGTGTGTGTGTGTGTGTGTGTGTGTGTGTGTGTGTGTGTGTGTGTGTGTGTGTTGAGGATTTCAAATAACTTTATGCATATGAAGGGATCATATAGGACTTTTAAATCCTTAAAAAAATTCATTATTCATTGAAAAAAAGTTGTATATTACGTTTGACTAATATGTTAGAAAGTCTAATGTGGGGTGAAAGTTAAAATACTATTTACATTTTTGGTTTCCAAAGAAACTCCTCAAATTAGTCGTTAGAAAATCTCATGAGGTTTTCGTATGGGATTAAACCTAAGGCTCAGAAGAAAACTTTTAACCCCACAAAATATTATGGCTACATTTTTAGTTTATTATGCCCTCGAACTAATTTAAATTCAAAATTTAAGTACATCATTGTATTTTCTGGGGAATAAGTAAGTATAATATCTCTCCAGTACTAAAAAGAAAATAACACAAGCTACAAAATTGTCAATTACAACTTTTTTGTCAGACTAATAGTTTGGCAGCTAGAGCTCGCTGAAAGTAGGGCATATTTCACAATCCAGAAAACAACCCATATGTTCCTTAAAAAATCAGATTTTGATTTCGATAACTAAGATAAACTACTTTAATAATGTCTTACATGATATAATCCTACTTTTTATCCCAATAATTATGAATAAAATGAATTTTCTTTAGGAATTTCCTCCCCCAAAACGCAGGTTTTTTAGGCAATAAAAAATTCAGTTTCTATTAATTCTATTAAAATTAATTTAAAACACTAGTTCAGTTCAAAGTTTCACTAGTATTCACAACAGGAAAAAAAAATACTTTATTTTAGATGCAAGTTTGATTTTCTGGATTTTCGCCGCCAGAGCGAAATATGCCCTATTTTCAGCGCGCTCTAGCTGCCAAACTATTAGTCTGACAAAAAAGTTGTAATTGACAATTTTGTAGCTTGTTTTATCTTCATTATTTTTTGTATTTAACATTTTCATGAGAGACCCATACTTTCCGTTCTACAAACCAAAAACCAAAAAATGAGGTGAAATTTCAGGGTTTTTTCGAATTTTCTTAAAACGCACTAGGAAATATTGTATGCAAAGTTCAGATTCGGATTCAGCACCCTCGAAAACATATAAAACCGTTGAAAAAACAACTACTGTATTTTTTTCCTGAAATACCCCTTTTTTGACACCAAGTTACTGGACTAAAATATGCTAACCAGTATCGATCTCTTAAAATGGCCTCTTTTGAAATATCGGCCACTATCGACAATATTGCCCAATATCGGTTTTAACTGAGCAATATCTTTTCTCCGACATCTCAGTCATCAAAAATGGAGCAAAATATTTCTCAAAATGGTCGAAAGTTATCGATATTAATGATATTGGCCAGTATTGCTACAATACTGATCGGTGTTTCTGTTCTAGCTGGGAATACCTTTTTTATGACTCTCTAAACCAGTGGTTTTCAACAGGTGGTCCATGAAGCCATCGGAGGTGGTCCGTGTGAGAAGATTTTTAAAAAATATGATGAAATGATAAAGGCTTCCACGGTCAGCTACAATATTAATAAAATTGTTCATCGGGCTGTTAAGGCAGTGTTATTATTAATTATTAACATTGGTGAAGTATTATCCTCTTCTATAAATATGTAAAAGATTAAGAAAGTGTACTAGGGCCTCTCACATATGAGATATATTGAAGTCTTTTTTTAGATTATTTATATTGCTGAAAAAAAAATTTTTTCTATAAAATTTTCTAATCTAGTTTTACTGAATTAAACAATCATGTTTAATAATGCATTATATTTTATTTATTTATCATATTTTTAATGCTTGTGTACAAAGATAAAGTAATGTTAATTTTTTCTTTTAAGTTTATAGATTACTTTATTTTCGGTTCCAATTAAGAAATACATATTTAAGACTTGGTTTCCTTTTCTTCAGAAAAAAAAGTCAAGATGTTCAAATTTAAGTGAGGTGGTCCGCAGATATTTGTGTGTGTGAGTTCCTCTAAACGGTTAGAAAACAAAATTTTTATATCTCTTCAAACAAAAATACAGGGTGCTTTAAAAATCCCTCTTAAACTCTTCGCAGCAAGATTCATTGCATGGAGTACAAAAAGAGGTAGAAATAAACTTTAGTGGTGTCCTTTAAAAAAAACCCACTCCAAATTGTACCCTAAAAAAACCCATCGAGATATTTTTAATAAATAATTAAAATAATTTTAAATTCTTATGTCCACTGTCTTCCTAAGCCATTTAGAGTGTCAGGGAACGTGAAAGCATGCCAAAGAACCGTTTATTTACTTATTTATTTGAATAAATAGAAAATGTCGATTTTGGGCTAAAAATATGATTTAGTTATGCAGATTTTGATGCTGTAAAAATATATGTTATAAACATTTTAAAGCATTCTTCACGTGGTTTTGTGTTATCCCGTTATTATGAGAATAAAATACTAAAATTTCAGCTCAGTCCGACATTTAGGGACCTTACGGCAGTCTTTGAAATGAGGGATGAAAAAAACCCATAGGGTGCCTAAAAAAACCACTTTTCCTTTTGTAATAAATGATAAAATAAATAAAAAAATATTCAAAATTTTTAATATTATTCATGATATACAACTAATTACTCAAATAGAATAGTTGTTTCAGTAATTCTCGATGTTTTTTTCAGTATTTTTGATAAAAATTCAATGATACCAAAAACAGCCATTTTCCGTGAAAATATAGCATTTTACCGAGTTTTACTCGAAAATGGGTTTAGAGAGTTGATAGTTGGGGGTTTAAAATAAAATATCAATTCCAATTACCGTTTTTAAGCATTTTTATGAAAATTGTATTAAGTATTTGTATTTAATAGGTCGTTTTCATCAAAATACAACAATAAAAACGCTATTGTCGTTGTATTTTAAAGGCAAAATTCTTGAGTAAAAAAACTTTTCACAATTTTAATTTTAGAAATAATTTGTAATGAATTTGGTTTTTATTATCTTAATTATTCTCTTTTCAATCAAAATAAATCTTTCAATCATATTTTTTCTTAAATTTTTGAGTATTTTCAAGCGTGGGTTTTTTTTAGGGTACCTGGGTTTTTTTTTAGGAAAATTGGGTTTTTTTTGGATTCTTACTTAATTGTCTGCCAATTTGTAACGGAGGGTTGGAATTAAAAATACTAAGCACTAAAATGTAGGGGAGGATGAGCCGTTACAACACCATTTTGTTCGATTTAATTATCATATTTTTTAAGTTTTTAATGAAGGAAAAGTGAAAAAGCGGGTTTTTTTAAAGGACACCACTATACAGGGTGTTTCAAAATTGCGTTGCACGGCTTTTATTCGAAACCAGCGCCCCCTAGGGTCATGGAAGTAAGGTCTACCACTAGGTAAGTGACCCTGGAGAATCCATTGAGATGACTTACAGCGCTCCTAGCGGCGAAATTAAAAAGTAAAAAAAATAATTTAAAAACTAAAGGAGATAGAGCAAAAACCTCAATGAAAGTATTGTTGCCAACGTCAAGAAGAACTCATTGAAAAAAATCTGATCAAAATATCTTGAATATTCGCGGAGATATTAGCATGTGAAAATAGCACTTTTTCGGGGGTCAAAAAGTGAAAAGTTCGCATATTTGCAAATTTTTCAGTGTTATTGTGTAGTTTTGTGTTTTTTTAGTTGAAAGAACACAAAATTTTATTAAAAAATCAAAAAAATTTGCAAATATGCGAACTTTTCACTTTTTGACCCCCGAAAAATTGCTATTTTCCCATGCTAATATCTCCGCGAATATTCAAGATATTTTGATCAGATTTTTTTCAATGAGTTCTTCTTGACGTTGGCAACAATACTCTCACTGAGGTTTTTGCTCTATCTCCTTTAGTTTTTAAATTAATTTTTTTAACTTTTTAATTTCGACGCTAGGGGCGCTGTAAGTCTTTTCAATGAATTCTCCAGGGTCACTTACCTAGGGGTAGACCTTACTTCTATGACCCTAGGAGGTGCTGGTTCCGAATAAAAGCCGTGCAACGCAATTTTGAAACACCCTGTATATCTCTATGGCGCAAAATTTTCCGGAAATCTCGACTAAAAAGCTATGTCTTCACATCCGGTTCACGCTAAACAAAGTTCATGGAAACGTGAACGAGCATGTTCATATGGATATGTTTGCACTCTAAGGATATTATGTTCATATGGATATAGTTGCTCTCTTAGGAGTTGGATATATCCACTGAGCATGCATGCGCACAAGGTAAAATGAAGTAATTAAGTTTTAATCGGATATGACGCCATATTTTCCCAAAAATAAAAGTCGTCGTATTGAGAGGTATAAATAGAGACAGGTATAGAGAGGCTAGTTGAAATACCGTAAATTTGAATTAAACCTAATATTGAAACTAACCTGAACACAGGTCCATACTTCTTCTGCAGCCTAGTGAAACCCTTTATGAAGTCCGTCCCCAGAAAAGGCAAGTATCCGACCCAGGGTAAATTTAGCCACGGGCCGGGAGGGTATTTCTGGTCCCCCTTGGGCTTGTTCAACAGCCAGTGCACGAAGCAGCCAACGGACAGAGCCAGCACCAGGGAGGAGGTGGCTAGATGACTCTTGGCCCACTGGGCAGCAGACGACAGCAGGAAATCGGCATTCATTTCGACAAAAAAAGTCAGATGATTTTTTTTTCTAAGCTACGAATCGAAGAACCACTCGTTCTGCACTGGCTGAAGAGAGGATTCGATTGCTGACGACGATACGGGAAGTATAGTAGGACAATGTAGTGTGACACAATCGAGCAAACTCCTTTGATACGTTATCGCTGATAATAAAAGCAGAAACGGGGTTTTGCGAGGAATCGGAACGACATGGGTTTTCGAATCGGAGTGGGAAGCCGGCTTCACAGCCTTCGAATTACGTGACCGGCGTTTGGGAAGAGAAGAGTATCACTCGCTTTTTTCAAGGATCTTTGAGGGGTTATGTAAGGGAATCATTTCTCTGCCCGAGTGCAAGGACAAGGAATATTACATGATGTAAAAGTAAGAAAAGTACTCCATCGAAGGAAATAATTAAAAAAAAGGATCCAATATTGTGTAAACATCTAAAGCGGGAGGAGGCTGTTGCTTATTTTTGTTTACTAAAGGAGATGGGGATACGAGTGAATTCTTTGTGAGTGATACATACCGTGAAACAGGGGGAATAGGACCACTTAGTTTTAGCTTTGAATAATTCCCTTGCAAATTACTTTCAAGGGGAATTCGCCCAAAAGTTGCAATGTGATGTCCTATTCAAGATTTGTTATAGAAAAAATGCATTTTCTGCATGATAGTATACACGTGACAAGGGCGAAATGTGGGCAGGGGTTGTTGAGTGGGTACAAAAGTTACCCATCACCATTTTATATCTTATAAGTCCATCGGCCTAACCAGGTGTACATTCCTCAATCGGGTCAACGTGTGGGGTCCAAGGACAGCCCCAAAGGTATATTTAACAATAACTATAGATTCCAGGTGCAGACATAAACCCTTTGTTAAATTGTCAGAAATAAGAATAGAGGTTCCCATAATTTATTGAGGGGATAAGAAGAAGGCCCGGGAAAGAGTGAATGTTAATAAGATGGGGGAACCAACCAGAAGGCCTCATCTCTTGACATAAACTCCAAATGACTAACCACTGGGAACCCTAGATTTTGAAGGACGTCCGTACTCCGGACCAGGACCAATATTATTATCTAGGAAATTCTAGGTGGGCGGAGTAATCATAAGAAGGGGCCCATAAATACTCCTGCAAGAGATTCTTGAGGGAGTTCCCGATTTTTCCCATAGTCCCGAATTTTATTTTGAAATGGAAGTTCCAATTTTCCAGAGAGTGGCAGTCCCGAGGTTTAAGGGATGTGTCAAGTCCCATATGATCTTTCTAAAATAATCATTACTTTTAATTTTAAATAATAATATTTGTGTGTCCGCTCTACGTCCAACCATCAGAATGATCAAGGTCTGCATAAAAATGGGTAAGTGGATACAGTTACCCCGATTTCACCAGCTCTCTCTCAGTGTATATATGTTTGGAAAGTTTGTTTAGTATTGAAAGCCCGCTAAATATATATAACCTAAATTTTAAATTAAATATTCTCAAAGATAAATGATAACTGTCTAACATTTGTATAGATGCCACATATTTATTCCTACTGTCTAAAATTGTGTGTAGTATTTTGTGCTAAGTGTAAATAAATGTGTTTTGTCGTTAAATCCAAGCCTTTTAAATCATTTTTCTAGATTCCATTGTCCTGGGTATTGTTAGTATGTTATCTTATGTTAAATGTAACTTTTAGTAAATCACAACGCAATATAAACTCTATATAATGATCTCGGCTAATATAAATGTTGGTAGAAGGTAAGGGCCACCCAACAGGGTGCTGCATAACTAAAGTTAAGTTGAGGCATTTTGCGACCCAAGTGGAGATAACGATCCGAAGGTCCTACGACTCAAAGGTATGTTGTTGTTGTTGTCGTGTGCCACTTGGAATTACCAAGCTCCACAAGGATTCAAGGCAAAGGGGGTGCGGCTCCTGAGAAAGTGAGGCCCATAAATGGCAGGAGTTCGACTTCTGCCTCATGAGATGATAGATACTGCCACTAACTATCGCCACCTCCACAATTTTGCCATGCATCTGAAGGGGAGGGAAATAGTCTCCAGACACCTCGACCCGTGGTAAACTGCGCCATGACGGACCACAGGACTTTCGGACCCACAGATTTAACGAGCACGTACTCCGCATATACTCGATGGGTCTTTAGCGGTGTCGGGAATCGAACCCGGGACCCTCCGATCCCGAGGCCGATGCCTTAACCACTAGGCTCCCCACAGCCCACTCAAAGGTATACTTCGGACTTATGATCGCTTCAGTCATTATTTACACCATTTGAGTAATCTGATTTTTCGAGTGGTGAGTACGCTCGCAAAATTTAATTATTTCCAGTATACAATTTAGCTTTTGAATTAAAATATTTTAGTAATAGTATACAGGGTGTTTCATAAGTCCGTTTCGCGGATTTTATTTGGAACCAACGTGTCGTAGGGTCGCGGAGGTAAGGTCTACCCCTAAGCAAGTGACCCTGCAGAATCCATTGAGATTACTTAAAGCGCCCCTAGGGGCGAAATAAAAAAAGTTAAAAAATTAATTTAAAAACTAAAGGAGGAAGAGCAAAAACATCAGAGAGAATATTGTTTCCAACGTTATGAAGAACTCACTGAAAAAAATTTCACGAAAATATCGCGGAGATATTAGCATGTTAAAATAACATCTTTTTCAGGTTCTATTTTATCAGGTGTCAGGTGTTAAATAATTTTATTCTTTTCAGGTGCTAAAGTGGTTTTTTTCAACTAAAACAACACAAAACTACACCAAAACACTGAAAATTTGTAAATTTGCGAACTTCCTTTTTTGAGGCCTGAAAAAGTGCTATTATCACATGCTAATATCTCCGCGAATATTGGCAATATTTTCGTAAATTTTTTTATTGAGTGTTTCATACCGTTGGTAACAATATTCTCACCGAGGTTTTGGCTCTACCTAGTTCAGTTTTTAATCTCCGGGGTCACTTACCTACCTTACTTCCGTGACCCTACGACACGTTGGTTCCAAATGTATATTGGAACCAACGTTAATTGGAACAAACGTTATATTGGAACAAACGTTGGCGTTTTTTTATTTCCCCTTGGCGTATAACATTGTTTTTCTGTATTTATGTTTATTTTTTCTTTATTTGTTAATAAAAAATTATTATTATATTATTATTATTATAAAATAAAACCGGCGAAAAGGACTTTGAAACACCCTGGATATAAATGTATGCTTGAAAGCGATAAATTACCTTTTATGTAGACTAACGCAAATATTTAATTGCTTATTTTTATTATACAGGGTGTTTCAAAATTGCGTTGCACGGCTTTTATTCGGAACTAACGCCTCCTAGGGTCATGGAAGTAAGGTCTATCCCTAGGTAAGTGAGCCTGGAGAATCCGTTGAGAGGACTTACAGCGCCTCTAGCGGCGAAATTAAAAAGTTAAAAAAATTAATTTAAAAACTAAAGGAGATAGAGCAAAAACCTCAATGAGAGTATTGTTGCCAACGTCATGAAGAACTCACTGAAAAAAAACTCGATCAAAGTATCTTGAATATTCGCGAAGATATAAGCATATGAAAACAGCACTTTTTCCGGGGTCAAAAAATAAAAAGCTCGAATATTTGCAAATTTTTTTGGTTTTTTGATTAAATTTTGAGTTCTTTCAACTAAAAAAACACAAAACTACTCCATAACACTAAAAAATTTGGAAATATGCGAATCTTTTCTTTTTTGACCACTGAAAAAGTGCTATTTTCACATGCTAATACACTAGCGGAAATAAAAATCCCAACACCAAGAAGGAAAGGAGATATCAAAGTCAAATTTATTTCTATGATTGCACATAGTATCAATGTGAATTGCTTAAAAAATCAGCCTTCCTGGATATTAGGGGGCCGAGAAAACCAGGGAGGAGTGTTGTCTCCATTGGTGTCCATTACCGCCGTCACACGTCATGGTATGAGTGACATGGGATCTAAATGACTTTTGAGGGATTGGAGGACCATGTTGCCTCCTCGGGTAGTCCAAATTCATATGGTGCACCAGCGGACGTTTCATACCGGGCTAGGTGATTTCTCCTCTTTCTCCGGACATGTTTTGTGAGCGTTGGTTCTTACGAACGGATAGGCCAGGGTAAAAATGCAACATAGGGGGTTAAGAAGAAAGCTTGGACATTGCATAAAGCATGTGTTTGTGCATTTTTCTCTTGAAATTTGTCCCCAGGACAGGTCTGAAGGTAAGAACGGACAACCGGCTAAAAAACCTCAATGAAGCAGCTCTGGTTGGCCAAAGTACCGGTAGATCATACTGAGGACAAGCGGCAGTGGGATGAATGTCGTTTGCAGTACTGCGGATTGTCCGTTTGGTCTGCATAGCTTCTTACATCTTTGTCTACAAACAAGGAGCTGAAAATGGGCCTTTCTGTTTCCTATAGTGCACGAAGTAAGGAAATGAAAATCCCAATTTCATGACATTGTGTTTATGAGTGAATCCTGCTTCGGTTTGGAGCACCACGACGGTTGGGTATGAGTTTGAAGACACAATGGAGAGAGCGCACTCAGCTGATGATTTTCTAATCGTTCCACTGAGTGGTGATGCAGGGTAACGGAGTGGGGATGCATTGGATTCCCTTTCTGCAACTCCTGAGTATGATTCACCAGTACTTTTTCCAACCAGAGCTGCGTCATTGAGGTTTTTTAGCCGGTTGTCCGCCCTTACCTTCAGACCTGTCCTGGGGACAAATTTCAAGAGAAACATGCACAACCACATGTTGTATGCAATGTCAAAGCTTTCTTCTTATCCCCCTAGGTTGCATTTTTACCCCGTCTTACCCGTTCTCTAGAACCAACACCCACAAAAACAAGTCCGGTTAATGAGGAGAAATCACCTAGCCCGGTATGCAGCGTCCGCTGGTGCACCATATGAATTTGGACTACCCGAGGAGGCAACATGGTCCTCCAATCCCTCAAAAGTCATTTAGAGCCCCTGTCACTCAATACCATGACGTGTGACAGCGGTAATGGACACTAGGGTGTATCGAAAAAAACTTTTTTTTTATTTTGATGATGCCTTAGTGCGGAAAAGTTGTCTAAGGTGGCAGAGAGTACCTGTGAATTTTTTCAGAATTTTTGGATAATATCTTTAGGTGCCGCCAAGGCCCTGAAGGTCCCTATGTTAATCCAATGGAGCGCGCAAGCCAAGAAGGCCGAAAATTGGTTTTTCGCCCCTCATTTCTACCCTAATCACACGACGAATGTCTTCACTCAAGTTATGGACCCTATATGATCTAGGCTATCCGACAAAACTTGAATAATAGCCTAAATCTCTATATTATGTTGATTGTGGGCTCTGATTTGAACGAGAAAATACGCGATTTTCGACGAAATTGGAGCATACAAAAAAACGTAATATAGAGATTTAGGCTATTATTCAAGTTTTGTCGGATAGCCTAGATCATATAGGGCCCATAACTTGAGTGAAGACATTCGTCGTGTGATTAGGGTAGAAATGAGGGGCGAAAAACCAATTTTCGGCCTTCTTGGCTTGCGCGCTCCATTGGATTAACATAGGGACCTTCAGGGCCTTGGCGGCACCTAAAGATATTATCCAAAAATTCTGAAAAAATTCACAGGTACTCTCTGCCACCTTAGACAACTTTTCCGCACTAAGGCATCATCAAAATCAAAAAAAAGTTTTTTTCGATACACCCTAATGGACACCTATGGAGACAACATTCCTCCCTGGTTTTCTCGGCCCCCTAACATCCAGGAAGGCTGATTTTTTAATCAATTAACATTGATACTATGTGCAATCATGGAAATAAATTTGACTTTGATATCTCCTTTCCTTCTTGGTGTTGGGATTTTTATTTCCGCTAGTGTATCTCCGCGAATATTCAAGATATTTTGATCAAATTTTTTTCAGTGAGTTATTCATGACGCTCAACAATACTCTCCGTGATGTTTTTTCTCTATCTCCTGTAGTTTTAAATTAATTTTTTTAACTTTTTTATTTCACCGCTAGGGGCGCTGTAAGTTATCTCAATGGATTCTCCAGGGTCACTTACCTAGGGGTAGACCTTACTTCCTTGACCCTAGGAGGCGTTGGTTCTGAATAAAAGCCGTGCAACGCAATTTTGAAACACCCTGTATGCATCTAGTAAAATCATAAGATTCATTGAAATACTCAATAAATGCTATAAAAAGTGAAAAAAAACAATTCACGAATCTTTATTTTGAACTTTAAAAAAAAGAAATTTCGATTGTTGTTCCAAAAAGGTTTTATGAAGTTTTGTCTTACTTTAAATTCAAATATACCATTTGCCTAAAAGGAAAAAGGATGAAATACATCAAAATGTCCACCCCTTTTAAAACTCCCATTATTTATTTTTTAAAGTTAATCATTTTTTTAGTGTTTATTCTCAAACAAATATTCGATAGTTGTTATACTCGCTGGAACTTTTATCGGTAAAAAACAATTTACTATTACTGTTTGTTCCCTTAGGCAACGATGCTCTTAAAAAGTCCTTGCATTTGCCTTCAAAGTAATGCATAAACACTATTTTGCCGCTCATAGAGGCAGGATCCTAAATCAATAAAGTCTAGACGCCCTTTAAGAGAAATGGGTGAAAAAACTGGCAGTTTAGGCCTAAGTTAATATCTTTTTACATAAGCTAACTTCCGAGGAAGAAATTACACGTTTGCGAATGAAGGGTTCCTTAATCTTAGAGTAAACAAATTAGCGTCAGGCTTGGGAGAAATTTTAATCTGTACACTGCTTAAATATTCATTTACTTTTCGTCCGGGAGTTTACCAAAAGGCGTATATAAGAAGCATGGAAGGTGTGAAGCCCATCATGTAATCAAGTAATTTCCAGGAGTTTAAATTCAAATCAGTAATCTGTAATTTTTTTTCATTAGTTTATTATATTTTTTGATGTGTGAAGATTTATTTGCTTTATGAGTCCATTCATTTGATTTACTCTGCTTCTAAATCAATATAGTGTCCTTGTTTCTTCTTCATTTCTGTAAAAGATTTTACAATGAAAATTTTGCAAGAAGCACTTCTGGACTTCTCTATCTTTCTTTAACTAAGATTTAGAATAAATTAGGAATTCCTTGTTAAGAAGCATTCAAAAATTGCTTCAGTACTAAGTATTTACTATTGTCTTATTTAAAAATTAATTAATAACTAAGAAGTCATTGCTATGTTTTTTATTCCAGTATAAAATTACTTTTCAATGAAACTATAAATATAAGCTTCAAATCATTGCTGAAATCTTTCTAGAAAAAAACGGCGAAGGGATTACACAGTTGCTTACATAAATATAAGAAGATTAACGGTATCCTTATTTTTGCAAACTAGGTTAAAATAAGACGCAATATTTGAATAGTGACTCTTTTCAAACGAATTTTTTAAAACTTAAAAAAAATGGTAAATATTTCACATTCGCCTTTCTCATTCAAGAATAATTTATTTAGGGCTTTTACCTCAGGACATACATTAATTCGATAACTTACATCATGAAAGTACACCCTTTACCGTCTTGCTTTCACAAAATTTCTAACTTTCGACATTAATAAAAGTCGAAACTTATTTTTTTCTTCCTATTTTCTCTCAAGGGTACTTACGATGAAATGGATAAAAAAAACGCAAGAGCTAGCTTCTCCAAACACCGTTATTTCTTAGAGTAAACAAAAAACAAACAGAATTCGCACACACAAGTGTTCGAAAAATAAGCAAGATGTTTTCTCTCTCTCTCTCTCTCCCTCCATCCAAATGGACTAAGTGTTCAGCAGCAAAAATAATAAACGGCGCAAGAATCCGTTTTATTATTTGGAGGAACTGTTGCAAGAAGAAGCAGCTAATGTTTTGGCAAACATCAAGTTAATGAGAGAGAAAATAGACCACCGCGTATACATAAATCCAAAAACGCAGGGGATGAACTCTGGACGCATGATGTATTCCTGGAGCATAATTCAAATAATTCGAGCGATGTTTACAGACGAAAGATCATTCTTTTGTTTGCCTATTTCCCCTGAAATTAAGTTAAAAATATTTTTGTGCTTGAAGAGGGAAATATTTCGTAAAGAAATCACATCCCGTTGACTAGAAGTTTTCGGTACTCGGAGAAAATTACGGAATAACTTTGAATGCTATTAAGTTATATTTTCACTCTGTGCTTAGGATGTTTGTGAATCACGACTCCATAGAAAAAAAAGGCATCCCTTGTCATATAAGGAGTATCACCGTTTTGGATAATAATGAGATAATGACTTTTTCTTAACTTTTTCCTTCTACTGTGTTAGCTTTAAATAGCTAGTAACATGAATGATGATGCATGATCTTTAATTTTCTTTTCCCGAATATTAATTCTATAAGTACCTATTATATTAAAACGAATCATTTCAAGCTACAGCAAAATAAATAATGAAACTCAAACAGGAATTTATATACAAAGCGATAGGTAATTTATGCAGTATTTATTGGATTATTTATTAGTAAAACAATATACACAGTTTTAGGATGTCATTTTTAATGTTTCAAATTTAATTTTTCAAAATTGTTTTTTTAAATATAACCCATATTTTGATGTGATTTTATTTAATTATATTATATGATTTTATTATTGTATTTATTAGTGAATTATATTTATAATTTTATACAAACACCAAATTTAATGCTGAAGATATAAAAATTTTTTAAATTTTTCACAAGTTTGTAAACACACTATCTGTTTGAGCCAGTTCTCTGTTAGCTATGCATGTATATGTTACCGCTAAAGTTGATAATTAGTTATTCTGAAGAATACCTAGGTAAACTTAAGATTAACTGATTTCTGTCGTTAATGTGCGGATTTTTGAGTTTTTCGCATTTTACCTAGGGAATCTACACTATAACGGCCTCTTGATAGTTAAAGTTCAAAATAGTTTGTTTCGTTCAATACTTTCTGTTAAAATGTTGAGGTGCTCACTGCGACATGCGCTTACCCCTGCGCAGTTGGGTTTCAATACGTAGTTTGTTGTCATATTTGGTGTTTTGATTTCAAATTTAGTGCGTAGCACTGGTAGTTCTCATGTTGAATGTTAAAACAAAATAATACAAGCAAGTAAGTACTGTAAATTTACATGATTAAGTACAGTATATTACTACTAAAACGGGTATTTTGAAACAATTGTGTTGAAGCTCCGACTTCAGAGTGACAGAGATTTCTTTTAACGAAAGCAAATGTCCCAGCTGTTGAAATATCTTTTCAACAAACGTTAATTCAACAATCGCTGGAACCTGGGCAATAGGGTGTATCGAAAAAAACTTTTTTTCGATTTTGATGACGTAATAGTGCGGAAAAGTTGTCTATGGTGCCAGAGAGTACCTGTGAATTTTTTCAGAATTTTTGGATAATTTCTTAAGGTGCCACATTGGCCCTGAAGTTCCCCATGTTAATCCAATGGGGCGCGCCGCCAAAAAGGCCGAAAATCGGTTTTTCGCCCCTCATTTCTACCCTAATCACACGACGAATGTCTCGTCTCGAGTTATGGACTCTATATGATGTATGCTACCCGAAAAAACTTGAATAATAAGTTAAATCTCTATATTATGTTGATTGGGGGCTCTGATTTGAATGAGGAAATACGCGATTTTCGACGAAATTTGAGCAAACAAAAAAACGTAATATAGATATTTAGGCTATTATTCAAGTTTTGTCGGATAGCCTAGATCATATAGAGTCCATAACTCGAGACGAGACATTCGTCGTGTGATTAGGGTAGAAATGAGGGGCGAAAAACCGATTTTCGGCCTTTTGGGCGGCGCGCCCCATTGGATTAACATGGGGAACTTCAGGGCCAATGTGGCACCTTAAGAAATTATCCAAAAATTCTGAAAAAATTCACAGGTACTCTCTGGCACCTTAGACAACTTTTCCGCACTATTACGTCATCAAAATCGAAAAAAAGTTTTTTCGATACACCCTACTGGGCAAGGGTTTAACTTTAACATATGTAATCGATCGCGAATCCTAGCAATAGTTCAGGGCAGGCTGCCAGCCGATTACACCGCGCTTTCATTAAGATTTGCTAGTTTAAGTGCTCATTGAAATACGCTGTCAAATCGAGATCGAAAACCACAATTGATACAAATCTCAGTTGCTACTTTAATATTCTATTATTATTGTTTTTATATTCTAGTTTTAAAATTGCTATTTCATTACTATTTTTGTGGGATTTGCGTGTTTTGTGTAACATGAAAAAAGTACCGATCCCCCTTTTTTGATTCTTCATTGGTACTGTTTACCCCCAAAACGAGTTTGGTTATAGTTAGGGCAGGGGGGTTTGGGGGGGCGGCAGCCCCCCAACCTCCTTAAACTTTTTATAAAATAAAATAAAATTTTGTACTTTAACGGATCACCCTCGTTAATATGTAAAATAACTGATTACAGGTAGTATGCAGATTAACGAGTGTCTAGTCGGTAGGGTGCAGAATACCTAGGTAATTTCAAGATTACCTAGTTAATCTTAGAAATTGAAAAAAAATTCGCTCTTTAACGGATCACCCTCGTTAATCTGCAAATTACCTAGGTTATCTGTAAATTAACTGATTTCCGGACTTTAACTGTAACATATACACTCTTCAAACGACAGTCTCAAAAATGAGTGAAAATTACTCAAATCTGAGTATGTCACGCACTCAAACAGGCCCCGATCCAAATTTACTCAAATTTGAAAACATGCATGTACTCATTTTGAAAATGTGCAGATACTCAAAAATAAAGCATCATGGACTCATTTTTAATTTGTCCATGACATTCTTTTAGAGAGGGTGCAATGTGTTACATTTATGAAGACCATATAGCCACGCTATTATGACGTGGAAGTAGACCAGTAAGTTGAGTGCAACGTCACATCATTATCACACCAACTTAATGTTACTTGGTATTGCATATATATTTCAATTTTCAAACATAAACTAAAAATAAGCATAATTTGAGTGGTGACTGTTAAATTGTTTGAAACTGAGTATGACTGGTGTTTCAAAATTGAAAGCATTGGGTCGTCATATTTGAACCAAAAAGTTTCATACCAAAATGAGAACATCGATTTACTCAAATTTGAAACTGTCGTTTCTCTCAGTGTAGATAGCAAGAGTATATGTAGTAGACAATTAAAGCAAAGTATCTTCAGAAAGCGCAAATAAATCTCAAGACAATCATTATTTCCTTTCTCTGAAACCATTGAGTCCTTGACTGTAATTTGAATGATATTTCAATAAGATGAAATTATCTAGGGGGCACTAGACTACTCAGTAGACAATGACACTCGTTCACTCAATTTAAGGAGAAGTCCCAGCGCAAAATTTTACACAACTACTGTTTCGTTCTTTGTTTAAAGTTCTATCGTACTCACTCTTTACAGATATATAGAGAAATGATTCTGCGGATCTAAGAAGAAAGTCCTTCAAGTAAAGCTCCTTGAAACCACTTTAGGAAGGGGGAGAACGTCCCTGTCTCTTCCAGGTGAAGTGGACCCTTTAAGTTGGGGCCTAATTTTCAATTTTAGAAAGTCAAAACTATGTTTTGATAGTTTAATTCTCTGTCACGTTTATTCTCTCAGTTTTAAAGTAAGTCGTTCAGATAATAGAAATGAGATGGATTTAACGTTTGGTCACACTCTAAAATATTCTAATTTTTATCTTCACAATCTTTAAGAAATAAGTAAAAAATTAAACTGATTTGAAATTAAACGAGTAATTTAATAAAAATTCACATTTCATTGAGTAAAATAAAATATTGAACAATATCTTGGTACAATTCAGTTATCTCTCACATTAAAAAAATCACCAAATATTTCATATGTTAAATATTTGAACATCGCCAAATGTTTATCATTATCGTCAGTATAACTTATTGTATCTTAATCGGTTGATGGAGAAGAACCAATATCTTATGTTATTCTTAAAGTTATAAATTTTTAAAATATCTTATGAACCATCCACAAAGTATATAACAGTATCTTTAGGCCTATAATAATTTTTATGAAATTATCCCAGGAATACTACATTTTTGAATTTAATATGAGGTACAGAAATGGGAAATTTTCATTATAGCACAATTAAATCGATATTATGCAAATAAGATAATATTATAGTAAACTTAATTTATTGATAAAAGTTCATTACTAAAAGTGTAAGAAAATTAGGGTTATATAACTAAAGCAAATTTATTTCAAAATTTAATTTACTAACAGAAATTTAGATAGAGTTAGAATTAACATACCATATGAAAAAGAGAGCAAAACCAAAAGAAATTTATTGTTAATCCCAAAGTATTTATTATGTTATTTCGGTTTAAATCGTGATTTATATTTAGGGCAATATATAAATATGTAATTAAAAACGAAACTTATTATTTCTTATTATTATCTCAACTGTTACCAAAATATTTACTTTTTCGCGTTTCTCTTACTGCATGTCATTCATTGTTTATACGAAAAGTCAAAAGTTCAATTTATCACCTTATTTCTAGATGCGAAGTAAGATGGATGCATAAATGGAAATTCGCCCCATTCGACGCTCAGTTTAAATTTCGGCATTTCTTCAAAAAAGAGAATTGAGCAATTTAAATTTCACGGAAACGGAGTTTATTGAACCACGTTATCTCATACTCGAAAGTTTAGACTTGTTTAGAACGTTTGACAAGATAAATGGATTGTTCTCATCTCGATTTCATTCCAGATTTTTGTTTTGTGGACACAAAGTTCAATGACACGAAACTTTCTAAAACTTCAATGATATCTCTAGGATTACAAAATATTGAGTCAGTTAGTGGCTAACCAGACCTTTTTCTACATTCTTTTTGAATGCTTTTTTTCAGATAAAAGATAATTAAGTGTAACTCTCTTCATTAGCACGATGTAATTTGGAAAGTTATACATTTAGATATTATTCAAATGTTGTTCTTATCGTTGTTGGAATATAAATGGTTTAGCTAAGTACGCTTTTTTAAACTGGAAATAGCTTGCCTAATCTTATCAAATCAGAAAATTTTCCTTAAAAATTAAAAAGCTCTTAAAATTATTTATATAATCAATAGTGGACATTGAACAATACTGTTGAACAAATGCTCACAAAAATATTAAGATAATATGAAGCTCACCCTACAGCACCTCACCATCGCTAGAATTATATTTTGGGATTCATCGTATTTTATTAATTCAACTATCAAAATTATTTTATTCCTTTCTCTTTCTTTCTATATTTTCTTTTTCTTGAAAATCCATTCTAGTATAATATCCGGCCATCTGTACGAGTCAATTTTACTCATTTGTTCTAATATATCCATTTTTGTCGCGTTTTCCCTTAATTTCTTTTATTTGACCTCAACTTTGCTAATATATCAGTAAAAAATAAACTTTGATTTGATTTGATTTTGAAAGTAGCAGAAAAACTCCGTCGCTCAAAAAGTTAGGTTCGAAACCGCCACATTTTTAGTGTTTGTTTAAATGCGATGCGAGATGAGAAATTGGGTGTTTTTGAAATGTTTTAAACTTTTTAGCTTTTATTTCATTCTGCATTTAATAATACGAATTCTAAACCGAAATTAAATTGCACAACCGTCTACTATGAAAACTCCATTTTGAAAAATTGGTGGAAAGATAATACGAGTAAGTCTAACAAAAGTCTGAAACTGGCCCTCTTTGAAAAGGTTTTCTATATAAGTACTTACCTTGAGTAGACATTTTATTCCCTGTACTCTTATTTCTTACTGAAGCCTTTTGCTCTTGTTGAATCTTTTCTACAGGATCTCTTGTATTGTCCATTTATGACTCAAGTATCAACAGCATCCATCTACTAGCATATATTGTATACCTAAAAAGAGAGAAAAATAAATTCAAATGAATTGTAATCAGCAATGTGTGTTTTTCAATTTTCCCAATTTTATTTTATTCTCGAAAAACAGCATTCTTCATGTTTATGGTTTCACTACAAATCGTAAATAATTATTTTAATCGTATATGAATAAATAGGATTATAAATATTTCTGAGGGAATCGATAACGGAATCGAATAAGAATTGAATGCCTTGGATTGAAGGAATCGGTTCCAGCAAGAATCGAATCTTAGGACTTGTACTTAATTTTCTACTTATCAGTATTAATTTATAATTAGTACTAATTAGTTCACTTATTGATTAGTATTTTAAAAATAAATTAATAGTTTGATGATAAAATACATAATAATTACTAATTATCCTTGATATGCAAGTGAAATATATAAGTTCGGTTCTACTTTTTTATACTGGCCCAAAAGAATCGATTCCAGATTGGTATCGTACCTCATGAATCAATTCCGGAATAAAATCGAATGTTTTTTTAGATACCTATGAATAAATTCACAGAAAAACAGGAAATAGAAGTGACAGAAATAGAAAGGTTAGATATTCAATACCGATATGATTAATTTGAAATGCCAGAACTTGAGGTTACATAAATAATATCTTAAGACACGAAAATCTTTCTGAAGAGCATGTTACTTCTGATACAGAACGATATCAAAGGTTTAAATAATTTTTTTTCGTTATTTAAGAGAATTTGCGAAAGAGCTAATGGATTTGAAAAATGTAATTAAAGATGAAAATTCTGAGCAAAGCTTCATAAGAGTAAGAAGTATTTAATCTTTTCATTACTTTCAGATTGAAGATTTTAAAGGTTTAATAGATTTCATTTTGTGAAACGGGACGGAGTTTTGATTTCGAACCTAATGTAAATCGTGCTTGAATGCTTGAAAATAAATTGGATTAAAAACGCGATTTGGGGATTGATGGTATTTTAACATGGTGAATATAAGATTCTGTCTTGTGGATAAAATTAGGATCGCAAATGAGCAAGTTTTGTTTCAGGTAGGGGAGAGTGGGGCTATTTCGCACATGGGGCACATTCGGACAGACGGCATTTCCCCTAGTAATTATTAATTTAAAAATCTGAAAAAAATACCAGTAGATTGAAGCATGACTACCACCTCCTGCATGAATTTTCAAAGCTCTGAGCCATTTCTTTGTATACGTACTAGAAATTTGCTAGCGTTCGAAGCAGCAAAGTAAATTTTCTTGTCATTTTGTTGGCGTAAAATATTAATCAAAAATAACTCTCAAGTGGACATTCAGCATTTTATTCAGTAGAGGCACTACTAAATTAAGTTTCTAGAAAGGTTTTATTTCCCTGCTTTAATTATAAATATCTTGTTGGGACGTGTTAAGCTTGAACTGGTAGATGGGGCATATTCGTACACAAAAAGATGGGGCAGATTCGGAAAGTGCAAATGTGCTTCATCTTTCCCATTTTTGATTATGAAAGTGATTTATATGTTTATAAGTGCAGTATATTTAATAACATGAAGTTTAATTGTTTTTTATTGTAATTGTTTCAAAATTTGGTGATAATAATAACATCTTAAAGAAAGCTTCAATTTTAAGGAATTTAGACCCAGCTTTAAACATTGAAGAGATAAATTTCCCTGATAATTGTTTACCACCAATTGACTGGGACGTAGGTGATTTTATTCTAGTAGAATTTGCTACTGAAAAGAAAATTTTGTTATGTTGGTCAAATAGAAAATTTGGAATTGAATGGTGCTTATTTAAAATTAATGATGAAAAACTTTAAAAATAATGACGAAATTTTTATTTTCCCAGTAAGTAATGATTCAACATTTATACAAAAAGATAATATCGCATTAAAAGTTCCCCAACCGTCAGTTTCAGGTGTTCATAAGCAAGCTGTTGGTTCACTTTTCTTTCGAATAAAACCTGACATATAAATATTGGTTGAACTTTTTCTAACTAATTATATTATGTGAAGTATGTCAATGTGCAATATACTCTTCATTACTACAATTTTTTTCCTCATAAAAAACTTAGATGTTCAATACTTTCTGAAGCTGTTTTCTTTTTGTAAAAAAATCTTCAATTTAGAGGAAAAATATGTAAAAGTGCCAAATATTTCGTTTAATTATCTTTACTTTAGAGTACAATAAACTTTTGTGTTTGTAAAAATAATTATTGTATAATTTTTTGCATGTGTACGAATGTGCCCCACACGTGTGCGAAACTGCCCCACCCATGGGGCCCATTCGAACGAAATTTCTCGTTTTTTAGATTGATGATATAGGTTAGAAATTCTAGATGAATGCGACCAGTTATCGTTCTAAAATATCGGGAAAGGTCTTAACTTTCATTTGAATCCAAGTTTGTTTCAATATCTCATCTAGATCCAGAGAAATATGCCGAAATGCACTTTTTGTGCGAATGTGCCCCACTCTCCCCTAATTGTAAATCCCTAAAAAATTATAAATCTGTGTAAGACTCAGAACGTAAATTGGATTTAGCATGTTTAAAAATACTATTTAAAACAGGAAATGCCTTATGATTGATTTATTATCTTAGAATAACACGAGTTTAATTTCAAAATTTCAGATTAGTATGGCTTGGGTTTCTTTTAGATCCTTTATTTCGTGTGCTGTTTTTCTAATTAAAAATTTTAATAATTGGCCTGCGTAAAAAATTAACGCCCTCTCCGTAGAAATAACTCAGGCGCAGTTACAGAAAACCTTCAGTTACTTAAAACTGAGTTCAATGGATTTAGATCATTGTCTCTTTCTCAAGAAGATCAACAGTGCAGATTACTTATCAAACCAGAAAATTCAATTGTCTAAATGGCAAAGGTATTTATTCCTACATTTAACAAATTCTACACAATCTTAAGTTTTAAATATTAAAGTAAATGACGGTAATCACCATCAAAAATTTATTTGAGTTTGGAGTAATACACCAAGTGAAATTTTTTCACTTACTTTATATCAGTGTATCTCGTCTATCTCTAGTTAAAATAAAATTTTTTTCTTTTATCCATCCATCATCATCTTCTGTTGAGGATTTAAATGTGCCTTGTTATTACCACGACCCAGTAAAATGTTTGATATAAATACTCCAAAACAGCAATAGTAATATTATTGAACACACGAAAAGGCTTCACTATTCATCCTGCATGATTAACCTTTATTTCAAGAAAAATTATTTTACTGACTTGTAGTTGCATAACCTGTATTCTCAACGTTTTTACATATTCCCCATTTATAATCTTGAGTACAAAACACCTGGGTTTCTTAAAAATAAAATTAACAATTTTGTTGATCTCCATTCTAATTATTCTTTACTTTCAAAAGTGGAAAAACAGCATAAAAATTATTTGCTTAACGAATTGTTTAAATAACTTAAAACTCTCTAAACCAAACGAGACACTAAGGCACATTATAAACCATCAAGTATGGAAAATAATTTCTCTAGTATTTTTACACAATTAGTTCAAACAATTTTGAGAAACTAGCTTTTCCTTTTGTTATGGAGAGAAAAATTAAAATAGAACTTTCTACCCAAATAAAATTATATATTTTAAAATGTTTTATACCAGCATCAATTTTAATTTAGTTAATCACGACAAGAGCCTATTAGACTGTAAAATCATCCGAAACAAAACGGATAAATAAAGTTTTAACGTTGAAAAGATTTCACCACCGATGTAGGGGCATCCTAATCCCTGTTAATATCAGTCTTCTACTATTCGATAACGTTGGTTCAAGGACGTGGTTAAATATAAAATAAGACTGATTGTGTTTCCCGCACAATGATGCCTCCGAAATGAGTAAGGTGATATTATACTGGGACTCGAATCCACAATTGGAATTCAATGCATCCTGATTTTACCTGATTATGGATAAAAGCAGAAAAAATTGGTTTTCCGAAGTTTTCGATTTCAAGTTTGAAATTTCAACGATAGTTTTTATTATTCTATTATTTTATTGGTATCGTAGTAGGCATAACCTGCCCCCTGGACCATGGGGTGTTCCTATTTTCGGATACCTGCCTCTTCTTGGAACAGAAGCTTATCGCACCTTTCACAAGTTATCGGATAAATATGGACCGATATTCAGGTAAGATTAAAACGTTTTCCCAAACAGTAGTTCCTTAAATATTTTACTAAATCGAATAGTAATCCTTTATGTGCAAGCATTCTCAATCGATATTCTAGTTCAGGGGTTTCCAACTGGCGGCCCGCCGGGTCATTTTGTGCGGCCCGCGAAGCTCTCTGGAAACCCTCCAAAAAGTAGCTACAAAACACTTTTTAGCACACTAAAATTCAAAATTTTTTAGGGGGAGAACCCCCGAACCCCCTCCCATTTGCCTCTCAGATTATGGACTAGCTTCGATCGTTTTTTATGGGGCAAGAATTAAAAGCTTGAAGTTTCGAGAGGTCGTTTGTAAACCTGAAATTCCCCCTGAGCGTAGCAAGGGGGTATGAAGGCTTTTATAACCTGCTTTATCATGAGGAGGGACAGAATGGAGTATCAAAAAATTAGGTAAAACAATCATCTAAGGAAAATTTACAAGCATTTTTTTGAGGAAGACCTTTTCATTTAAGTATTATTCTGAATATTAAATATATTCAGTATTCCTACGAGTTGTACAAGAGTAAAAATATTCATATATCGTCCCTCTTTTGTTGGAAAAGTTTCATATTGAAGACTCACCCCAAAAAAATTATCATAGTTAAAAAGGAGCCAGATTACTTTGCGGCCCGCCACTTGACTTGTGATTTCGGTTGCGGCCCGCGAGTACTTAGAAGTTGGAAACCCCTGTTCTAGTTGATTATCAATTTTAAAAGACTTGTAAGGGAGTGTTATAATGCAGTTTAGGGGGCATAGCTACTGAGTAATTTTCTCATCCTACAATTATGTAAAATATAAGAAATGCTTTACAAATTAATAAATTAATAATTTTTAGTATTTTGGCTTAATTTAGGATTTATCTAATAAGGATTTTATTTCAAGCTTAACTCATTTTACACATGGTAGAAGGGGAGACATGAAAAAATAGACGGAAATAAACCAATTTTGTACTACATTCGTGACTATCTGAAATAAATTAGAATTCACAATGCATTATTCGAAAACATAAGTTTAGATGACTCGTAATTTTTTTATTTTTGGTAATATTTTTTCGTAAAATTTTCAAAACAGATCGTAAATTTCTTTTCAATTACCTTGTTTAATAAACATTAACGGTAAGTTTAACTTCTATTTACGAGAGTGATACACAAAACCTATAAAAGCAATAATTATATCTGTATATCAAAACAAAAATAATAGGTTTGGAATAAATGTGCATTCCATTTATAAACCCTCCAAGGTTAGGGAGTGATGCTATTTTAAATTAAATGTCCATAAAAATATCGATTAAAATTCACCTAGAATTGCAATTTATCTGAAGTTCAATATCAAATATGAAGAATGATTATTTTATTTCCTTTTACTTTTGAAGCATTAGACTGGGAAGAAAACTGGTAGTTGTTTTAGGGAACTTCAAAGTTGTCAAAGAGGCTTTAACTAACAACGATATATTAGACAGACCTCCAAACCCTCCAAATCATCTGCTTCCAGATAGTACAAGTAGGTGAATTTGCATACAAAAATAACATCTAAAACTATTAAACTTTAGCATCTTGATTTTTTAAAGTGTTAATCACTGTAAAAATATTTTACCAAACAAATATTTTACATAATTTAGTATGTTTATTTTCCCATAGGTTTAAATTTTAATCTTACTTCTTTTATCCATAGAATTTTACAAGTATGTAAAGTTACAGTGAAATTTCTTTGCGAAAACTATTTTTAACATTGAAATTGTTGGTTTAAAAAAATGCAAAATACTAAATTTTAGCTTAGGGCTAAATAAAATATTTAGGTGTTAGATGTTTTAGATTAATCTAAGACTAAAAGTAAATACTAAAGGTTTAACCGTTTTAATGGATAAGTATTGGCAGAGATATGATATAAAACTAATACTAATAAAATATGACAAAGCCTTTACGAAATTAATTATTAGAACCGATAATTAGCTTTTAGTCTTAAGAAAATTGATCGTGTCTCTTAGATATAGGAAAAGTGTGTTGAAAAAAGAATTTCTTTAATAGAGATAAAAAAGGAAGCATAAAATGCATGCATGCTGAGCCTCTATTTCACTAGTTTCTTCAACGTTAAATAAGAGTAAACTGATGCTTTTGGTGATAAGAACTGATGTATTGAGAGCTGATCCGTTAATTTTGTTATCAAGGTGCTATTAAATCAGTAAACGTACGAGAATAGTTAAGATTCAAAGAAGAAAAATTCTTTAGGTAGTCTATAGGAAAAATAAGTTTATTTTAATGTGATAAGAGATAAGGTATTTTATGAAAAATTAATAGATATGTCATGTTGAGCTATAAAAACAAAAGTACAAATTACATTTTTTTGTAAAATAATTTTTAAGAATAAACGTGTTCAATCGTGTTCAATTATCATGTCATAAAATGGTTTTATCTAGAATTTTTTAATATAAAAGGAGAGTTAATCCCAGACACCCCCAATATCCCAACCACTTTTTACGAAGTTAACTTACTGGTATTTTAACATCTATTGTTTTTAAGGGTGATCAGATTTAGAAGATAAATAAGAAAATTATTCGAACCCTGTTGAAATTACTTTGGAAAATAAGCTCTGGCAAAAATAACTAAATAAAATTTGGTAAAAAATTTGGGGCGACTGGGTCTGAAAGGAGAGTTAACGATTTCCTTTCCATTTTCCAACAGACTAAAATGGTAACAATACCGTGTATACGAATGCTTGGTCAAGATTTCGTGTTTTTGAATGAACTTAGAAAATAATAATATTATTTTAAAGTTGTTAAATACTTTTCTTTTTTACCCATTTCATTCGAGGCTTTCTTACCATCAAATTAATCGGATAATGTTAATGGGGAAAAGCATTTATAATGTATTTAGGCTGCAACTTAGAAATAGCTTCAAACTTCATCATTTTTAGGCCTAAGCGTGTCTAATGAGCAGATATGGAAAGAACAACGACAGTTTTCAATCCAGACATTACGCCACTTGGGAATGGGGAAGGTAGAAATGGAAAATATAATTCAAGTAAGTAGTTTTAACCTCATTTTGATAGCAAGATACTAAAGAATATCATTCTTTATGAAGACCCATTCTTCACAGCTTTATGCGATCCCATTAGTTTTCTCTGGGTCATAAATATCAACGGATAGCTATTACATACTGAAAATATTAACGTTAATAGATTAGTCAAACAATATGAATTTAGAGGTATATTTACTCCAAAATTAGCTTAATTTATTAAGAAGAAGTAAATGAAGAGTGCGGGCCATTAGATGAAGCGCAGATATCTTGTAAAAGTTTGCTTAGGGGTGATTTATTTTTATTACGGGAAATAAAAAGGGCCATAACAGCATAGAGTGATTCTTTCTCATAATAAAACAATGATGTTAAGTGACTGCAATTAAATCAGATTTTTCTGTCTGTTTAAAAATTCTGTTAAGGAAAAAGGTTTTGTGACCTAAAAAGTTGGTATAGTAGAATAAGATTTGTAGGAGCGTAAGAAATTTGTTTAATTTAAATAATTTTTTAGATTTAGGTTCAGCAGGATTACTTCAGCTGAAATACGTATATTGTTTTGTAAAGGAATTAGTAAAGGATATAGGGGAGACTGGGGAGGGATGGGATATTTTTTACAAATTATTTTTTAAAAATTTAGTTTTCCTTGTATAAATTTCAAATTTTAAAAATAATATCTTGAAACATTTCAACATGTTTAAAAAACATAACCAATGTGATAGCAAACAAAACTTAAGATTTATAAACGAATTAATGTAACTCTAAAAATGTAATTTTTTAAAATTAAATTTATATATTAAAATATATAGTTAAAAATCACAAATACAGAAGTATTTTACACATTCTAAAGATTTATTGCAAAAAACATCAGTTATTTTATCTTATGTTTTCTTTGAAAAATTTAACTTAAGTGTTAAAATACAAAAATTAAATACAAAATAGTTAAACTTCTTCTTTAATCTAAAAAAAAATATGTTTTCAACTGCAATATTAAACTTTTCCAAAACAAAGGTATCTAAGGAATTGTATGCAATTAATGCAATAGCTTGTATTAAGGTATTGAGATTAATTGGGCATGTCTCATCCCTCCCCGATAGCAACAGTTTTTTTAAAAAAAGTTTTACAAAAGAACTGTGGCTTTGAGGCTTGACTAAACTATTTATTCATAAAGGAAATATTATTCAGTTTAGAAAACACTATAAACCATTAAGAAAGCAACGAAGAATGGGATTTAAAATTCACTTTAAAAAGTGTAATACTTAGTTACTTTTGCTTTAGTAAAACCATCTTTTTCATTCAGAAACTTGTAGGAGCTTGCAACTAAAATAGTAAACAGCAACAAGTATGAAGCTATGGTTGCTTTACCTGGTGGAACATTCAAAAACTAATTTTGTTTTTAATTTTAAGATTTATTGAAGATGTCCCATCCCACCTCGTGTCCCATCCCTCCCCGGTCTCCTTTAACTTAAAGTAAAAACTGAAAGCAAAAGAGGCAAACAGCATAGAATTTTTTAAGATCAGGTCTAGATTTTTTTAATTTATAAGATCGCTTTTAAATTTATAGATTTTCGATAGATAGAATAGATAGATCTATTTTAAATTTATAGATCCTATTGTTCGTAGGAGTGAACATAGTCCAAACTTCTGAAATCCACCGTGAATATATTCTGTTATTCAGCTCTTAGAAATAGGATATGGGTGACATTTTGGTAGAGATCCATTCATTCAGAGATAAGGGGCCATTCATTAATTACGTAAGGAGGATTTTTGCAATTTTTGACCCCCCTACCCCCAAGTAAGGGTAAATAAGATATACCATTTACCAAAACTAATAAATATTTCTCTCTTTTTGCTTTTGTTTTGCTTCGACTTTTGACAGCTGAAAGATGGATTTAACAGTTCTATTTTTTATCTTAACTTAATGCTACTCCAATAAAAAAGATACATCAGGTTTACCTTCATTTTTTTAAAATTAAAGCTTCGATAATATACCGAGATCGTCAGCATTTTTAAGTTTGGGGTTATTCAATAGTAATTTGATTAGAATAATTGGAATTGGTTTACATTAACTTGGAAAATCTTACGTAAGAATGGGTTTGACCCCTCACCCCCCAAGTAAGGGTTATGTAGAGATTTTTCCAACCCCCCTTCCCGTCGGGACCCTTACGTAATTAATGAATGGCCCCTAAAGGTGGACACAAATTGGAGCCGAGCGGCGTAGCGAACAGCCACGAACACGCTCTGCGCAAGCGCCGCTCTTAGAGCCTCCGAGTTGCGCGTGCGCAGAGCGTGTTCGTGGCTGTTCGCCTTCGCCGCTCGGCTCCAATTTGTGTCCACCTTTACATAACATTTTTTTAAAACTTTCTATGCTGATATTAAAATAACTTAAGCAAGAGCAAGTTGAAACGCCGTTTAAAACAAAACAAAATATCATTTTAAAATCTTACAATTGTTTCTGGGATCTCCTTTGTCAGTGCTGAAAAGAATAAATTTGTGTAATAAACGGTGTTAAAAACTTGCACTTGCTCCTGCTTAATCATAATTTACTCACGATTACTTTCGACATCAACATAACTTAAAAACATCAGAACATTAAAAAATATAAAATTTATAACATTAAGAGATAAAAAGTACATGTTACGGACCACCCAGTGTTTGTATGCCTAAGTTAATGATTCATGCCGTCTGATTGGATAATTATTGATCTTAATGCTTCTTTTACCTGTTCATTTTTGTCACCGAGAAAATTTTCTAGAAAGCTAGCATGATCAATCTGTTCTGATAAAAATACATATATCATCAGATTTCGGAGACGAATGGCAAAATGCGATCTAGCATACTCAATTACTCATGCCATGCAGCAATAAAACTCAAGCAAATGTTAGAGATGGATCTGTTCGGGCAGAATTGTACCCAATAATTGAATCGTCAGTTTGAAGAAGTGAATAAGTCCAAAAAATGACAAATTGACTTTTTGGGCTCAAAACAATCTCCAAGCTTTGCCCTACACATGGGTGAAAAGAGGGGGAAAATAACTAACCCCTATTGGGAGATATCGCCCCTTGAAGTTGTGAAATCACTATCCATACAATGAAAATTCCATTTCTTTTTTTCGATTTTCTCAAAACTTGATAATTGGACTTATTCCCTTCTTCAAACTGACGATTCAATTATATAGTATAGCACTCTCTTACATTTACTGAAAATCACTGAAAACACTTACCACGGTTAGAAAAGCCACTATACTTTTACAATTTATTACTTGGGATTTCAAAAGAAAGTATTTTTAGTACGTTAGAAAATATTTAAGGAGATTTACTTGAATAAAGGTTATTTTAAACTTACTTTACAGTCGCCATCTTTGACTACAAGAACTGATTGTAGGGTGGTAGCATAAGATCTCAACAAAAACAAAATGTTAAAGTATACGTCATTTTGGAAATAAAAAAGACCCCCGGTGGCGTAGTTGTAGCGCATTGCGCTTCCACACTACAGGTCTGGGGTTCGATTCCCGGGCTGGGAAAAGTCGATTCAACCTTTCACCCCTTCTGTGGGCACTGAGCTATGAAACAAACTGGAGTGACGAGTGAGCGTGCCGAAACCGCATCACACCTTATCGAAGTTTGTCTGTGCGCGGAAGAAATTTTGTCTACTCCCCACCCTTTAACTTGTGAGCCCCTACAGATATAGTTGGGAAAGTTGGGTAAAGTGACTATGCCCTATCCGATGCAATATTTTCCAACGCTCTTGAGTGGAAATTTTAGGATTTATAAATTTTATTTTAAAAACTATTAGAGATACTATACTAAATTTGTCAGCTACAAAGTTGTAGAGAAACATCGATTTAGTAGGAAAAGACACCTTTAGCAAAAAAATATCTTGAATAAAACCCCTAAAACGCACAAAAATCCAACTCACGCAATGTTAGCCTATGGAGAAATCGGTGGTTTTGCCACCTTTGCTCTGAGCAATGGGGGCAACTTGTAACCTTCCGCGCGGCACGTTCAGTCGCTTTTTTTAGTATCGACAGTTGTCACTTCCAGTTTTTTTTATAGCTCAGTGTCTGTGGGTCTATAAACAGAAGGACCAAGCGTGCTTTGAAACTATAAATACTGGGGGTCTCGCGTTGGACTGACCACCTAACCGGCACATATGCCTTAATCCCCCCAACAGTCATGAAAACGAAGATGGTCATCGTATGATTTGGCCCACTTAGGGCTGTTGCACCGATGAGTTTATTTTTTGGCAAAAAAATGAATAGTTTGAACACACAAAAGAGCAATTTAATCGAAAAAATTACCCCCTTTTCAAATTTTACAATGGACATAGACAGAGCTCAGTTTAACAACTTACAAGTCACAAGTCAGACAAATCACTTAACTATCTGAATATTTAAAGAACAGATTGTTAAGGTTTGGTGGGTTCAGTGGCGGATACAAGATTTTATTGGGGGCTAAGAATTTTCAAAATCAAATTGAATCTTCTCAAAGAAAATAATATTGAAAAGGTCGTGCAAAATCATGTTCTAATTACCTAAAGGGGGTCCCCTCCCAGAAAAATTATGGAAATTTAGGTTTAAAGAGCAAGTTTTCAGCTTTTCTTGCTATACACCTAATCAGGATTTCGGACATACATTTTCAAGAATTTTATATATAATTGAAATCTTTTCATTAAATTATTTTAATATTGTAGTTATTGATTATGACTTTTTAAATGATGGCGTTAAGTAAATTTCCGGTTATTGAGTTAGTTAAAGCATCTTAATTTTTCCCAATTGCTGCTGGAGAAAAGAGTTGAAATCAAGAACTTAAGAGCAACAATTAAATTCAACTTATTCATAAGTGCTTGTTCATTTCCATTGAATGCATATTTAAAAAAGTGCATGCAGTGATTTTATGCAGTTTAAAATTATTTTCAAGGAAGAGACAAGTTTGTACTAAAAAAGAAGTTAGATTTATGTATTGATTCACCATCCCTTCTCTTTCTACATATTGTAAAAATTTTAGTTTTATAAAATAGGTGTGAACCCCATATTTATTAACTCACGAGCCGTCACTGGTCGTTGTATAAATATTCGTCCAATGAGGAAGTTCCATAATTTTTTTTAAATATTTTAATCGATTCTTCATGCAACTTCAAGCAACTACCCAAAATTTGAGGCCGATCGAGACATTTTTTGATAGCCAAAAAAAATAAACAAAAATTCCCTTTTTCATAGCGTGAGAAAACGCTAAGAGCTTTGATTTATGACGTCATCGTAAGGTAACCATTGTTGGAAAGCAACGGAGTTGATGGTATGATTGTTGACGTCATCATACGTTTTAAACAATAAGCGTTTTTAGTCACGTCTTTTTTTCTCGACTTTTAAATTAAAATATTTAATCACTTGTACATTTTTTTTGAAAAATTGACTAGATATTTCATTTTGCCATACAAAAAACCATACGGAACGCTTGAATGTTTATGAAAATCTGACACATGCAACTTCCTTATTGTTAACCAGTTCTACTAATTCTACCCCCAATCCCCACTGCACTCACAGTGTGAACTGGATCGTCTCCTGAAGGAAATCGACTCTCATCAAGGGCACCCCATGAACCTGGACGCGGTGCTCCTACCCAGCATCTCGAACGTGATGCTCGCGCTGCTGGCAGGGAGGGCGCTGGACTTCGGCCACCCGGAGCGACGCTTCCTCAACAGGTCGCTGCAGACGATGACCGTCTTCTTCCGCCCTACTCGCTTACACGCCTACTTCCCCGCCCTCAGGCCCTGGATGGCCGCCCTCAAGCTATGGGGATACCACAGGGCGGAGGCCTGCATGAGGGAGCTTTCGCAATACATTTTGTGAGTTTGGTCAATGTAATTTATAGTAAAGGAAGGTCCAATTTATACACAATGCTACTCGGCGTGCTAGAACAGCTTTCCAGTCAGGCCTAGCCAGCGACTGGCCCCATATACACAGGTGGTCCACTGAGCAATAAAACTAACTGGAGTGAGGACTGAACTGAGAGTATCGAAACCGCATCACACCTTATCGAAGTGTGTGTCCGCGCGGAAAGGATTTCAATTAGTGATGGGCAAAATCGATAATTTTAGGTATCGAATACTTTGGTATCGAATACTTATAGGTATCGTATACTTTGGTATCGAATACTTATAGGTATCGAGTACTTTTAGGTATCGAGTACTTTTTTTCAATGTCGGGAAATGAACCTGAAGGGACAATTTTTTTAGGGCCTATCCATAATCAGACTAATATTCAAAAAACTGAAAGCGATCCATCAAAAAGCCCCGTAGCTACGGGCCTGGAGGTGGATAGAGGCGAAGGATTTGGCGGGGGAAAAACCTAGCCGCGTCAAATTTCTCTCGCGGATGATAACGACTTTGGTTTGAGCGTTGCAAAATGAAAACGGAAACAGGCTGCGTTTGATCTACAGTAGGTATTATAAAGATTACTTCATTGAAAAATTTAAAACTAAATATGTCAATAAAGTATCGATACTTTTGTGGGTATCGAATACACTCGATACCTATAGGTATCGAGTACTTAAGTATTTGGTATCGATACCTGCCCATCACTAATTTCAATCTTCTTTTAGCTTTCCCCATCTGTAGGCACACTTGTATGAAAAGCATGACACGACCATTCTAAGTTATGCTCATATTATTTTTAAAAAAGGTAGTTTTCATAAGAAAAAGTTTAACTCGCACAATGTTATAGTCTTTGGAGAAATTGGTTTGTTTTGCCCGGTTCGTGGAGCCAACCGGTCCAACCTGTAACCTTCGGCGCAGGCACGTTCGGTCGCATGTTACTATACCATCAGAGGTTGTCACTTCAGTTTGTTTTATAGCTCAAGATCAGTGTGGAGGACGGAGAATAGTTCCAGCAACTGGGTGGTCTGGCAAATGTTAAGAAATATCTCTATTTACTGGCACGTTCGTCATTCCGGAATAACACAAAAACTATCTTTGAAGCTCAAAGAAGACTTATTAATCAATCATTCTACACTAGCGGAAATAAAAATCTTAACACCAAGAAGGAAAGGAGATATCAAAGTAAAATTTATTTCTATGATTGAACATAGTATCAATGTGAATTGATTAAAAAATCAGCCTTCCTGGATGTTTGGGGGCCGAGAAAATCGGTGAGGAGTGTTATCTCCATAGGTATCCATTACTGCCGTCACACGTCATGGTATTGAGTGACAGGGGATCTAAATGACTTTTGAGGGATTGGAGGACCATGTTGCCTCCTCAGGTAGTCCAAATTCATATCGTGCACCAGCGGACGTTGCATGCCGGGCTAGGTGATTTCTCCTCATTGACCGGACTTGTTTTGTGGGTGTTGGTTCTAGAGAAGGGGAAAGACGGGGTAAAAATGCAAACTAGGGGGTTAAGAAGAAAGCTTGGACATTGCATACAACATGTGGTTGTGCATATTTCTCTTGTAATTTGTCCCCAGGACAGGTCTGAGGGTAAGGACGGTCTACCGGCTGCAAAATCTCAATGACGCAGCTCTGGTTGGAAAAAGTACTGGTGAATCATACTCAGGAGTTGCAGAAATGGAATCCAATGCATCCCAACTCCGTTACCCTGCATTACCACTCCATGGAACGATTAGAAAATCATCAGCTGAGTGCGCTCTCTCAATTGTGTCTTCAAACTCATACCCAACCGTCGTGGTGCTCCAAACCGAAGCAGGATTCTCTCATAAACACATTGTCATGAAATTGGGATTTTCATTTCCTTAATTCGTGCACTATTGGAAACAGAAATGCCCATTTTAAGCCCCTTGTTTATAGACAAAGATGTAAGAAGCTATGCGGACCGAACGGACGATCCGCAATACTGCAAACGACATCCATTCCACTGCCGCTTGTCCTCAGTATGATCTACCGGTATTTTGGCCAACCAAAGCTGCTTCATTGAGGTTTTTTAGCCGGTTGTCCGTCCTTACCTTCATACCTGTCCTGGGGACAAATTTCAAGAGAAAAATGAACAAACACATGTTTTATGCAATGTCCAAGCTTTCTTCTTAACCCCCTATATTGCATTTTTACCCTGGCCTATCCGTTCGTAAGAACCAACACTCACAAAACATGTCCGGAGAAAGAGGAGAAATCACCTAGCCCGGTATGCAACGTCCGCTGGTGCACCATATGAATTTGGACTACATGAGGAGGCAACATGGTCCTCCAATCCCTCAAAAGTCATTTAGAGCCCCTGTCACTCAATACCATGACGTGTGACGGGGGTAATGGACACCTATGGAGACAACACTCTTCACCGATTTTCTCGGCCCCCTAATATCCAGGAAGGCTGATTTTTTAAGCAATTCACATTGATACTATGTGCAATCATAGAAATAAATTTGACTTTGATATCTCCTTTCCTTCTTGGTGTTGGGATTTTTATTTCCGCTAGTGTATTAAGTATCTATGGGATACATTTCTCTTCCATTTCTGTTAAAACTTTATTTTAAAGCTAAATTGAAGGAATAAGGGGAAACTACATTTTAACCAAACATGAACATTGATGCGTTAAGGTTCAGAAACTCTTCTAGCAGGCCAGTAACTATGTGACTATTGGCTTTTCAGCTACTGGTGTCATGGAAATTGGGCTTTAGGGACCAATCAAAAATTATGTCACTCAATTTTCAGAGATTTAACACCATTCCCACCTTTCTGACACACGTTTTCACATTTCAGGGATCCTCTTCCCATTTTTACATCACACTTTTGCAGCCTTTAAATGATATATTCAAATTTTTTTATTTGACTATTTCCATAGCTTGGGAATAGATACGTGCTTATTACTGTTAAACCTTATTAAAAAGTGGAAGTAAATCTCTTCTAGCATTTTAAAGACAGTGAAAAGATTGTTTTCATGTTGGAATACCACAAAGGGTAAACTGTCCCCTTCTCACTTTTCCACAATATCAGGCCCTAATTTTTTTGGCCCCCCACGGCAAGTTAAGAAGGCATATTTGAGCCGCATGATGTTTAAAGTTGTACGAGCCTTCTCTAATGGGGAAATAAATTTTGATGTTGAACAATAGTTCAACGCAGCAGTACAAAACAGTTTCAGGACCATATATACTGTCATATGTTTTCGTTTAAGATGTTGAAATATCATGCGATAAAAATCGCGAATAACTTTTTATAATGATTTAACTAATTCATAAGCTCCTTTGGGATAGACATTATCTCCTTTTTTTCTCTCTCTCTCTTGTATGTATTAAACTTGTTAAATTGTATTTGTGATTGTATTATTTGTATTCTGTTTTCTTTTTGTAATAAATCTTTTTTTGTAATAATATTTTTAAATATAGTTTTCTCTCGGTGCTTATTGAAAATTTTCCTACTTTTCCACTTTATCTAAATTGCATCCTTTGCCTTTTTTAATTGCTCGGAAATCCAGAGAACTAGTTATCATTCAGTTCCTAATGTTTTATCATTGATTTTCTCTTTGTATGAATACATTATCATCAGTTTGTTATCTTTCAGAGAGCTGATCAGGGAACACAAAAAAACACTGGATCAGCACTCAGTGAGAGATTACATAGATTCCTATCTCTTAGCTTTGGAATCGGCGGACAAAAGCAGTTCCTTTTCAGGTGGGTTTATCCATCTCTTATCAACAAAAGGAGCAACGCTATAATCACTACCAGTTGAAAACAGCAGTTACTCAGAATGAAAAACAATTATACCTTCCGAATTTCCCAAATGGGTCAGTTATTGATAAAATGCCATGTTTTCAACTAGATCATTGAACTTTAAGGAATTACATGCGATTGAAAAATTGAAAAGGAAAAGAATGGAAATAGATTTTTTTCCGCTGGTAACATCATCATCATTATTAAAGGAAAACAGTCCATGAAATTGTGAGAATGAGTAAGCAACCATTAAGACGTATTTAGTTGGGTCAGTGTTTTAAGTCTGTAATGTCTGAATGTTTTAAGCTGTAATGTGCTGAAAGTTTCAGGAATGCCTAGTTGTATGATATTTCCACTACATATCGTAAAACCGATGTCAAAATAACTTGAAAATACTTTTAAATAGTTCATTGTAGTGAATTGGGTGATTGAAAATATAGTTTTATTTTGAGCACCTCTAAATTTTTTTCGTAAAATCTACATCTACATACATTAGTAGAATATAATCATTCTAGCATATTTTCTAGCAAATTGTTCAAGTTTTTTCTAAGCTAAAAGCTTAAAGGCAATAACTTCATTCTCATAAAGTTTCAACTAAAAGTGTGTAGGTAAATAAAGTAAAAGTACGGTGAAGAAACATTGGTTTTACTAAGATAATTATCTAAAATGAATTTACAAGGAAAAATATATAAATAAGTGGATCTGTAAGAAAAATTTTCCTAAGATTTAGTTTGTCACTTTATCACTGAGATCAGTGATTCTCAAAGTAGGGCGCACACCCCTACAGTAATTTCTAGGGGGACAATTTGAAAATTTTAAACCAAATTGCCCCTCCAAGTGGGAAAAATTCCAAAAGTTTTCAGGGGGAGGACCCCCAAACCCCCTCATAATATTTAGTTTTCCTTGAAATTTCTTCTGCTTACAATAAGAGGGGATCTTAAGGTGTAATCAAAATGGCGTCAAAATGAACTAAAACCCGAGGGCAAATTAAAGGGGCAAATTTCTAAAATTTTCAAAGGAGGAACCCCCAGACCCCCCCCCCCAATTTTACTTTATTAGTCAAAAAATTTGAGTCACCCCCCGAAACTAAAGTTTGGTCAAAGTCGTAAACTCTGCAAGTATCTCATAAAGATTGTTATGATGACTCTTTTGTATTTCAAATTTAGTTCTCCATTTTGTGTTTTGAAAATTAACTCACTAGTTTTCAAAAATGTCTGTCACATTTTCAAAGATCAACCAATTAAGTTTTTAAATTGAATATTATATTTTGAGTGCAAAAATTTATGTGTACGAACTCACATGTGGGCAATGGAAAATTTAGAAAAGCTTTAGTGGGGCGTGGACCGACATAGGTTAGGAAACACTGACTCAGATGAACGTGCAGTGTTACTGAAATCTAAAATAAAAAAAGCCTTCCTACCATAAAGTAATAAATAATATTCAAAAACTGAATAAACTCACTTTTTTATACTTTCCTTTTTGGGAATCGTTTAATAAGTAACAAACACTATTTTCCTCTGAAGATATACATTAATGCAAATTAGTCATCAAAGCAAAAGATTAATACAAACCTCAAATACTGCAAGATTATAACTCCATTGCTAAAGCTAATCCATCCGGATATTCCTCCTCTACCGTACAGGTCAAATTGAGATATGGGACATTCTTCATTATTTTGCGAAGCCATTTCAAAGCTAAAGAAGTTATAATTGAGTTGATTCATAAGAGGATAAAATAGTAATAACGAAAGATAATTGCTTCTTATCGAGCGAGGAGAGTTTTCCAAAAATAGTTTGTTGGGAAAGTGTCTTTTTTGGAGACACATTTTGAGCGGGCTTCTTCGCAGAAATCGATAAAAGGAAGAAGTGGGTGGATTTCTTACACTTCTGAGACATCGAGCTGTTTCAGTTAGAAGGTTTTAGTTTAGTGTGAAAGTGAAAGACATTTTTACTAAACTTTTTTTAAAGACAATGTTCAATGGATAATTGCAGTCAAATTTTTTTAATCTCAATCCATATCCAAATAGAAAAGTTAGTAGTCCCTATTTTTCCCATTCAATTCTAATATAGAACCAGGTACAGCTTAGCCAACCATAGTAAAAGGGTTATGTGATTTTTGCTTTAGTATTTTTTATTTTATTTGAAATATACTGATTTTTTATGTATATAGAGAGTCTAACTAAGGTATTCTTTCTCCTAACTAAGAAATTCTAAGGCCTTCTTCCTTTCTCCCCTCCGAGTCTGTCAAAATCACGTGACCTTTTTACTATCGTTGGTTAAGCAGTACATTACTACCAAAATCAAAGCTTACAATATAATTTCTACGCCTAAGGGTAAACAAAACTATGTCTTTTACTTTTTCGTACAGTCTAAAAGACTTGTCAAACACGAGTCTGTTCTTCCTCTTTTGCTGAACTAAAAAAAACTGTCTCTTGTAGAGCGAATGCTGAAGGGCAACTTCCAGTCCCTCTTCAGCGCTGGAAGTACCCCCAGCCGAGCCACAGTGGAGTGGGCCCTGCTGTCCATGGTCCAGTACCCGGAGGTACAGGAGGCAGTACACGAGGAACTGGATTCCGTCCTAGGAGATTCGGATCCTAAGTGGGCGGACCACCTGGACCTACCTTACACCATGGCCGTCATGTACGAAGTGATGAGGCATAACTCCATCGTGCCGATAGCCATGCTCAGGTGGTGAGTAGGAGGACTGTTATTAGGGTCTAAAATATTTCTGAAGAAATCGATTACCTTGGAATCGATTCCAGCAGGAATCGAATCTTAGGAATAGAACTTAATTTTCTAATTAACTAGGGAGCTACCGCCCCCTACTCACTATCTCTCACCAACCCCCGTAAACTGCTAACGCAGGACCTTTTGGAATTGCTTCGCAATTCCCACAAATTCCCACTCGCTGAACTTAATACACTTTATAAAACAGTTAAACAATTTACAGAAAACACGTCAATCAACTTTCCAAAAATACGTCACCAAATCCCCTCCATGAATAAATCTCCCTTAAAAGTTTGAATATATATTAACTCCAACTTATAAAAAATTTAAACGAAATGTTTTTAAAAATATTCATCTTAATTATTTTTAATCTATGATTATAAAAATAACTATAATTCTAATTTTTTATCAATATTCGGACCAAACAAAAACCATTATTTTAAAGTAACTCGTTAGTATAATATGCCTAGTGTTTATTATTCATATTTTTGTTTAAACCCAGACTTGTTAAACAATAGCATTTAAGCAATTGAAAATAATAAGAGACAAAACATCACTCTATGTTTACAATTAATTTCGATAAAAATCAGACTAAAAATTATAAATATTGGACAAAAAGTGTGAAATCTTAGTATAAAATGGCGTACATGTAAGTTTTTAGAATATGTTTTTATCAGTCTTTGAGTGATATTTCATCAAGAAAGTAATTTTTTAAAAGGTGAAAAAACATGTTTCATCTTAAAATATAGCGTCAATCGTTGTGATTGGATGCATAATAATTTGATTGACAGTACTTGCTTTGTAACTGCGACCTCATCCGTTATCTAAAAAAATAAAAATATTTTATAACTGAGAATTTTTTTGAAAAATCGAAGGGCCTACTCAGAAATCCGGAAAGAATTCGGACATTTTGATACCATATATGTGCCATTCGGTTCAGTAATTAAAAAGCCTTTCTCTGGAAACCGTTCACCAAAAACTTTTTTTAGAATAGAGAGATACAGATAATTATTAACAATTTTGTTAAATATTAGTATTTTGCTGACTATTAATTAAATTAATAATAATTACTAATTATCATTCATTTCTGATTGAAATAGATTAGTTCGATTCTACTTTTCCGAAATTAGATCTAAGGAATCGATTCCAGGTTGGAATCGATCTTCAGGAATTGAATCCAAAAATCGAAAGAATCGAACCTCAGGAATTGATTCCGGAACCGAATCGAATGATTTTTTAGATTCATTATTTCGGGTAGTAAGGGAGTCTAGCGTGTCTAAGCTTGCAATAGATTGGCTAGTGGAAGCGTAGCTCGTCATCGAGATAACCTCTTCCGCTTCCAGTGCCGTCGCCGGTAACAGTGTCTGATGCCCCCTCCCTGAGTGAAACGGGATGGTTTCAATTTGTTCGTTATCAGGCACAACAACTTCCCTGTTTAGGGCATGTTAAGAAACTTAAATCGGTTCCAATATTGTTTGAACTGGCATCTATACACGGTCGTTAAGGCTAAATGCGCAATAGAGACTTCTGTCGTGGCTACTTTTATTACACTAGTAGACCAGTGCAGAAGCCTTTGAAAATGGTAAAAAAAGAAAAAAAATAATAGTAGGATGAAACACATTGGAAAAGGAAGAACATATAACAAAAAAGAAAGGAAAAATAAATTACGGCCGATCTGAGGTCGGGAAAAGGAAGGGGGGGTAAAAAGGGGGTTTTTTAGAATAAAAAACGGTTTATCTCGATTTCTGGCAAAACTACAAGTCCTATGGAAAAAATTTAAATAGCAAAGTTGTAGGTAATAAAAAGATCTACAACTTTTGTATTCACACTTTTTTCACATAACCTCAAATTTTATGTGAAAAACTCAAATAATAAATTTTTTGGTTTTTTATTTTTATCTTTTACAAAAAAAAATTTTTTTCACGAAATTCGGTGAAAACTTACCTTTTGAAGTCCCAAATAAACCTTAATTTTTTTATTTAAAATATTTATTTTTTCTTCTTATTTTGGCTTGATATCGAAAAAGCACCCTAATTTTCATTCGAAAAATCTCACGTCAAAATATCTGCTCTTTTAAAAAAGTTGGTGGGCTTTTTGTTAGTTGAAATCTCTACTTTCTGATGGTGTAAAAAATATACACATCACTATGGTAAATGTTCTCATAAAATGCAAAGACACGAAAAAAACACGAATCCGAAATTTTTTTAAAATCAGTTTTGAGCTAGGGTAAACGCACCAGTACCAGGGCAGTTAAGGAAAATTTTGCATTCAATTTAATATAACTCCCTGGAAAAACAATCAAATGTCCGGCTACTACCACCTAATTAAATACCTAAAATTATCCTTAATAACATGTATGTTTTTAAAAATTATTTTAATGAACATTAAGCCACTAAATTTTACAATTTATGAATTTACTCCCATTGCACCAGTAGCCGTTCACTTTACCCCAATATCTGACCAATGCATGCACCATTATCCGTCCAGATAAAAAAACACATTTTACGACTTTAAAAATTCTATTTTTCCTCATTCTATTTTTCCTCATTCCCTCATTTTAAAAATTATATTTCATTCCTTTTCTATTTTTTCTATTTTTCCCTTTTTTTATCGGCCGTAATAATTGTTAATATTAGATGAAAATGTTCTGAAGGATTGTAATGTCAAGATCCAATTGAAAGAAATCATTAAAAAGTAAAATAGTTTTGATGAAATAAAACTTAGAATGTGAAAGTACCTAAAAAGTGACCCATTTTACCCACCCACCCTATACTATAATACATGAAAATGGTACGACAAAATTTTAGAGGATGTAAACTACCCAAAGACAATAAATTCACGGGGGGATTAATTTGGAAAGTGATAGATAAAAAACTATAGTAGATATAGTTTTTTATCTATCACAGTAAATAGTAGATAAAAAACCATGAAGAATGACGTTGACATCAAGTATTTTCGTAGCCTAGTTTCTGAGATATGAATTTTTGAAATTTCGTTTTTTGTTTGGGCGCGAAAACACTTTCGAATCCCAAATCATGCGCTGTGAGGTCACATCCAATAGAAGCCTGTTTTCTGATCACGTGAAAACAGTAAACACAATGGTTTTCATGGGCTGTGATGTCACATCCAATAGAAGCCCGTTTTCTGATAACGTGACTTTTCTGACGTTTTGGCAAAAATAAAATTGAATTTTAAATTATACAGGGTGTATCTGAAATGGTGCAACAAACTTTCAGGGATGATAGTACTCATCAAGACGAACAAGAATCGGTGCAGGAAGGGGGGTCCCAGGCCAAATCCCAGGGAGTTAAAAATGGAGCGACACCCCAAAAAATCATTGAAAAATTCAATTTGTAGAAGAACTACTACTGGTAAAAACTTAATTATTGTCTCAAAAATTGTAATTTAATATGATCTTTAAAATTACGTCAAAAGTCTTCACTTTAAAATTTGTTTTATTATGAAAAAATTAAAAAAACACAAAAAATGTGAAAACTCTGCCAAAACCTTATTTTGTATTTCGAAATCCATTCTTTTGATTTGATAATCTGAAAGATCATAGTTGAAAACCCTTAAGTCCAAAGTTTTACGTAAATACAATCAATATTAAACACTTGAGATCCTGTTAAAGTTTGTTTTTTGCGTGCGCAAACAGCTGTTCTGGAAACAGCTCTAGAAATCTGTTCGCGCACGCAAAAAACAAACTTTAACAGAATCTCAAGTGTTTAATATTGATTGTATTTGCGTGAAACTTTGGACTTTAGGGTTTTCAACTATGATCTTTCAGATTATCAAATCAAAAGAAAGGATTTCGAAATACAACATAAGGTTTTGGCAGAGTTTTCACATTTTTTGTGTTTTTTTAATTTTTTCATAATAAAACAAATTTTAAAGTGAAGACTTTTGAGGTAATTTTAAAGATCATATTAAATTACAACTTTTAAGACAATAATTAAGTTTTTACCAGTAGTAGTTCTTCTACAAATTGAATTTTTCAATGATTTTTTTGTGATGTCGCTCCATTTTGAACTCCCTGGGACTTGGTCTAGGATCCCCTTTCCTATACCGATTCTTGTTCGTCTTGATGAGTACTATCATCCCTGAAAGTTTGTTGCACCATTTCAGATACACCCTGTATAAAACACGTTTTTGAACTTAAAAATCAGAATTTTGGGAGTTTTAAACCAAAATGTATCAAAAAAGTATAAAATCATGCAAATCCCTCACTTATGCAAATACCTCATTATGTCACCCATACCCAATTATCATGCTTTAAGACTGTGAACAGTTTTTTTTTTCAGAGGCCATCTTCAAGATGGGACAATACAGTACACTTTTGATATGACGAAGTCTAAGGGACTGGTAAAAAATTTCCAGATTAAGAGTTCTTGACATAACAAGTTAATAAGAGTAATATCCTCCATGCGAATATAATGAAAATTTAAAAAGTACAACAGATTTTATTTGCATTAAGGCTAAGCGCGCACTATAGACTTTTGTCTCGGAGCCAAAGACAAAATTGCTTCCCTGGCTATTGCAAGAAGCTAGAGTGCGTGCACATGGCGACGAGACCAATATCACAAGGCCAAGAATTTCCTCATAGAAATGCATTGCTCTCGAGTGACTAGTGTTTTAAGTCGCCGAGACAGAAGTCTCTAGTGCGCGCTTAGCCTAAATCTTAAAATGTACAATTGTTTCGAGGATACAAGGATCCCTTCGTCAGCAATGATCATTGTTAAACGTGCAAATAAAATAAGTTGTACTTTTTAATTTTCATAACAAGTAAAATAAGAAGAAATGTTTAAAATAAGTGGGAAAACTTTTTTTTCACTTCATATTCTCCTGATAAACGTAAAAGAAATACCTGTCAAGATGAGTCAGTACTCTGGATAAAGTATCGTGTCATTTAAATGAAGTTAATCACCCTTAAGTTATGATAAAACGCTTACACTTAAATTAAAAAAGGACAGCTTTTACTGTATTATTTCTAATTTATTCATCTCCTTATTATGCTTGGAAAACTATAAAGTCAAATAAACTCCACATTTCATTAATATTCATTGAATTTATATTTAACCTTTTAATGCTTTCATTTTGAAATTTGAGTATTGGTTTATACAAAAATGAAGTTATGTAAATACATATTCAGTGTCGTCTTTTAAACATTAATACCATTATCTGAAACCAAAATATACCCTTTGCTTTTGTCTTTATTAAATAGAATCTTGTTTATTTTGAGTAAAAATGGTATGAGAATGAATTGATTTCAATTAGCGTGGAAAGCCGCCATTAATCTGTAGTTGAGCCAAGATAACATTTAACTTTCATTAAAATTTTCAAAACATGTTTTCTAATTAATTTATTGGTTTAAATAATGCAAAAAAATTAAACTTAATTAATTCTACTTAAGAAAAACATATTCGGAAGAAATATATTTTAAAAGCCAATGTCCCATTTTTATAACGGATGCGAAAATCAATTCAAAAACACAAATGCATTTGAACAACAACAAAAAAAAGTGGTCAAAGGCATCGAACATGTTTCTTTCCTCAGACCAACAGAGAAATGATTTCTTCCCCTCTTGAAAAAAAAAGGTATAAACTTCTTTTAAAACTTACTTTAATTTATTTCTCAGACATAAACCTATAAATAAGAATCTCGTTAAATTGATTACGACAAACTAAAATAATCATACTTTTTTAATTCCCATAATGCTCGATTTTTTACATCGTTACGAAGAGTAATTATTTCACTTGGATTTTGTTTTCAGGAGTGAGCCCTTTCATTAAAGTATATTATTAGGAAAGAACTCATTTATATCTTTGTGGTTATTCTATGATGGTTAGAGATGGATTAATTTTTAAGGAAAGTTTTTTAGTTTAAAAGTAAATTAGGGGGTGTTCTTTCAATCCAATCACCCCTGCTGATTTTATAGCTGTGCTACTCTATGGTTACAACAAAGGTTCTAAATTTCAAACTTATTCTCTTATTTTATATTGTGATACTAATAGGTTATTATCCCCCAAAATCAACTCAATTTTTTTTTGCAAACTCAGTTTTCTTAAGGTCGGTTCTACTTCCTCTTTATTAACTCAGTGCTACCCCTTTTCTTCAGGTAGGTTTGATTAGTTCAGGAAGTTTACGAAGACACCCTCGAACCTATTCCCCCCACCCCCCTGTGTTTCAATATCATTTTTAATTAATTGCTCAGAGAAATCAATATTAAAAACATCTTAATATTTTACTTTACTCACCATAACTTAAATTAAAATGCAAGATTGAAGTAAAATGTCGATTGAATTATTTATAAATATTTCAATATACTTTGAAGTGGTGAGTAAAAGTTGTCTTTCAACCCACCGTTTTCAGGAAAAAAGCAAAAATAAACTTAATTGAATTTTAAATTTTAACGTGATAAATGATATACGAATAATAAAATATCAATATATTTAAGAGAAAAATTCGCGAAAAATTAATTTAATAAATTAATTTAATTAAAATGCTAGTGTTTCTTATCCCATACTTTTGTTTAAAAGGGGTATAATACACTCATTGTCATAAAAAATAGCGCACCAAGAAGAAAAAGGGATATCAAAACCAAATTTATTTCCATGATTACCCATAGTATGAAGGTTAGTTGATAAAAAATTCAGCCTTCCTCGATGTTAGGGGGCCGAGAAAATCAGTAAAATGTGTCGACTCCATAGGTGTCTATAACCGCCACCACAGGCCACGATATTGTGTGAGAGGTGCTCTAAACGGAATTTTGGGGATTGGAGGACCATGCTGCCTCCCCACGTAGTATAATTTCATCTGGTACACCAGCGAACGTTGCATACCGGACCTTGCATGCTTTTCCTCAAGACCGGACTTGTTTTGTGAGCATTTGTTCTAGAGAACGGGAAGACTGGAGTAAAAATTCAACATAGGGGGGTAAGAAGAAAGCTTGGACATTGCCTGTAACATGTGTTTGTGTATTTTTCTCTGGAAACTTGTCCGCAGGCCAGGACTGATGGTAAAAATGAACAACCAGCTGCAAAACCTCAACCGTTCAGCCTGGTTGGTTAATGTACCGGTAAATTATACTGAAGAAATGCGGCAGTGGAATGGATGTCGTTTGCAGTACAGTGGATTGTGCGTTTGGTCCGCATAGCTTCGTTCATCTTTGTTTATAAACATGGGACGGACCATGGGCCTTTCTGTTTCCAATAGTGCACCAAATAAGGGAATTATCACCTCAATTTTATGAAATTGTGCTTATGAGAGAATTCCGCTTCGTTCTTCAGCACCACAGTGGTTGGGTTGAGTTCGAAGACGCCATGGAGAGAGCGCGTTCAGCTGTGGATTTTCTAATCATCACACGGAGTGGTGATTCAAAGTAACGGTGTTGTGGTGCATTGGGTTCACATTCTGCAACTCCTGAGTATGATTTACCAGTACATTTACCAATCAGACCTGCACCATTGAGATTTTGTAGCTGTGGTCCGTCCCTACCTTCAAGCCTGGCCTGCGGACAAGTTTAAAAAGAAAAATACACAAACACAAGTTGCACGCTATGTCCAAGCTTTCTTCTTACCCCCCTAAGTTGCATTTTTACCCCAGCCTTCCCATTCTCTAGAACCAATGCTCACCAAACAAGCCCAGTCTTGAGGAAAAACATGCAACGTCCGGTATGCAACGTCCGCTGGTGCACCAAATGAAATTTGACTATGTGGGGAGGCAGCATGGTCCTCCAATACCCAAAATCCCATTTAGATCCCCTCTCACCTAATATCGTACCCTGTGGAGGTGGTTATGAACACCTATGGAGCCAACACATCTTGCTGGTTTTCTCGGTCCCCTAACATCGAGGAAGGCTGAATTTTTTATCAACTGACCTTCGTACTATGGGTAATCATGGAAATAAATTTCGATTTGATATCCCTTTTTCTTCTTGGTGCGCTATTTTTTATGGCAATGAGTGTAAGAAACAGGACACTTTTAAGAATGACCCACAACACTAAATTGAAGTACAAAAAGTGAATTATATAGCCCCCTGAACCTCGTAAAATTTCACTAAAAAATTCCATAATAATTTAGTAGCTAAAACAAGATAAATTTATAGTTCAAAAGGCTTGAATTTAAGTTTATGATTTTGCTGCCCACATCAACTTCAAACGGGAATTTTCCACAAAAATAGTTATTCTAAAACGATAAAATTGTTATGGGATACAAAGTAAGTATGTCTTGGATATATTCTGTGTTTTTTTTTCAAATTTTTAGGCCCACAACACAAAGCCGCAAATTAAAATGTTTCTTATACCCCATTCTCCCCTAACTTTTAATACCTTAGTGAACTTTGAAGATATCGAAATGAAATTTTTGTATTTTATTGGGGGATGAATGAAGAAAATTTTTTGATAGACGACATTAGTGTGACGTCAGTTGCTTGTTTGGATACGTTGATTCGATCCGTGATTGGAAGTAATTCCGTACGGAACCAATCACAGATGGAATCAACCTATCAAAACAAGCAAGTGACGTCATGACTAATGTCGTCTATTTGGGGGTTTATTGTACTGGGGCCATATAAAAACCTTTTTTCTGAAATAGATACCCCGTGGAGTTGAAACTAGTCTCATCTAATTTGTCCCATCATTAATTAAATTTGCAATAGGACGTATGTGTCTAGGGGAAATATTTTAGGAAATAGCCAATTGTGACTTTCTATCTGAATCGGTTACGTGCTCTGAGCGGGCATCTAAAAATCGGGCTCTGAGCGACATTGATAAAAATCGAGATCGAATCGGTAAGTTAGGGATTTTATATGCTGTTAGTATGATATTTGTGTTAATATTAACTATTCCAATGCTCTTTAGCAGGAAAACTCAATAAAATAAGCACGCAAATAGAAAATAAAATTCTGAATACCAACATCAGAAGAACTGTAAAAAAATTAAGGTGGTTGGGCCCCCCAACCTCTCCCCCGGCTCTAACTATGACCAAACTCGTTTGGGGTGTAATCAGTAACAGTGACGATTCAGAAAAAAGGGGGATCGATACTCTTTAATGTTACACTAAGCACGCAAATCACACCAAAAGAGCATTAAAATAGGTAGTCAATATTAAAACAAATAGCATTACTTACCGATTCTATCTCGATTTTTTATCAATGTCCGCTCAGCACACGACACCATTTGAAACACTCTGTATATAAAAAATAAGTAAAAAAAATATTTTTTAAAAAACGCTTTTATTGAAGTGTTCTAAAAGGTCAAAAATAATTTTTTCGGTTTGACAAATAATTTATTGGGAAGTAGAAAATAACTTTTTGGTAAGTAAAAAAAACTGATTTTCTAATCACTAAAAATAAAAGCGTGGGCGCTAGTAATTTTTAATATTTTTTAAATTTAATTTTTTTTTACAGGACAGTGACACTAACATCCTTGCCAAACGGGGATTCGAACCCCAGACGTACGGCTTTGCATCAGTCAGATGCTCTAACGACCAGGCCATTACGTCGGCATTTATGTATAATTTTATATAAATAAAAATACCTAACAGAGAATTTAAAGTGAATCCATCCCACTCAAAACTCATGAATGAGAAATTTGTAAATCTAACGTCATAGAACATAGAATAAAGAAGTTAGAATATATAGTGAATTAAGAATGACTAGCGCCCACGCTTTTATTTTTAGTGATTAGAAAATCAGTTTTTTTTACTTACCAAAAAGTTATTTTCTACTTCCCAATAAATTATTTGTCAAACCGAAAAAATTATTTTTGACCTTTTAGAACACTTCAATAAAAGCGTTTTTTAAAAAATATTTTTTTTTACTTATTTTATTTTCTACTTTTTAGTCATGGTACTTTTTAACAAAAACTCACAAGAAAAAATGTATTTATTTCAACCATATTTAATGTTATGTTAGGATGGAATTTTAGTTTCATGTATAACAAAAAATTTTCACATATCTGACAAAGTAGAACAATCCTCTGACGACTCAGCAGGACAATCAACTCCAAAGTTAATTTTAAAATCTATTTAATTTTGCTGGGTACGTTATAATAACAGAGCTGAGCAAGAAAAATACCTCGCACAAAGAATATATTCCTCGCATCCGCTCAATCACCGATGAAATCCATCGATATCAAAAAGATTCACAATAAAAAGAAAGCATTCAATAAAATAAAAAAACAATCGTAAGAAACTCAGAATTAGTGTGTGTATATCAAGGAGCAAACAGTACCATCCAGTCTTTTCAGTAGTCAATAAATTATAAAAGAACATATTTTTCTTCTCGGCGATTTTCGGCGATATTTTCGGCGATTTCTCGCTCTTCTGGCGATTTCTTTCTCGCGGTTATTATCTTAAATCGCTAATTATCTTAATTGTTAATTGGAAGGTAAAAAATCACGTTTTGAAGATTAAATATTGTAGTTATATACTTAGTATATTATCTTACAGGTTTTGGGAGCCATTGGCTTCACGGAATGTCTCAAATATGAATTAAAAGGATAACTAAAAACACTCGTTAATTACCTAAATTACGGAGGTTTTGACTAGTTGATGATTGAATATTGCATTGTCATCGAGTTTCCACCACGGTGCAAAGTTTCAGAACTTTATATTGTTTGGAAGTGCCTGAAATATTATGTACAAGCATCCAGAAAGAAAAAAGTGATTATTCGTCTATAATTATCGTAATTACTGGGCAATTCTCGTTTTGACTTTTGAATATGATGAAGTTATGCCTTATAAACAATTGTGCACGGTTTAGGGAGAATAGCCCCTTGGGAAAGGTCTCAAATTCTGGTTTTTCTGTTAATTAAAAATACTCGTTAATTAACTTAATCCTTTGGTTGTTTGACTAGATAATGGTTGGATATTGGAGTGTCATGAGGGTTCCACTGATGTGTAAAGTTTCGGGGCCCTGACATATCGGGAAGTGCCCGAAAATCGAGTTTTAAAATTCCACGCGTAAAACGCCGCCAAAAGCAAGTAGAATAAAAGCGTTTAAAAAGAAGAGTTCTTCACCACTACCTCTGGTTAGAGGATTGTGCGAGAAAACTCCAGCTCTCAAGCGTCGCCTCCAGCCATTGACAGGTTTCGTCCTTGTTAGGACTCATCAGCATGATATAGGAAGGCAACGCAAGAGAGCGGAGGGAGAGCTTTTAGTCTAGCCGACTATATCGGAAAAAGTGGTGACAATGGAGGACTTATCAATCAGTGGAGGACTAATCAATGGTCACCACTTTTTCCGATATAGTCGGCTAGACTAAAAGCTCTCCCTCCGCTCTCTTGCGTTGCCTTCCTATGCCGTGCTGATGAGTCCTAACAAGGACGAAACCAGTCCATTGCTGGAAGTGACGCTTGAGAGCTGGAGTTTTCTCAATCTGTATACAATTTAAAACATCCACCCAAATATACTTTGTTGCATTTGTATGAATAAAAACGTTTTTTTTTAAATTTACAGTACGTCTAAGGATACGAAAATCGGCGGGTACGACGTTCCGAAAGGCTCCATTGTGATGCCGAATATCTGGGCAGTCCACCACGATCCTGAATGCTGGGATGATCCTTTCGCTTTCAAGCCGGAGCGGTTCCTGAAAGAGGGAAAGGTGCATAAGCCCCCGGAATTCATCCCTTTCTCATACGGTATAGAGAACTTTTTTTTCCAGTTTCTTTTTTCGAACGCCTTTGAGTTGAGTTTATCGATGTAAGAAACGGGTCTTTATGTTTATTTTGAAAGGTAGTACCAGTAAAGCACCGTTTATACCTCTTTCAAAAGGGACCGACGTAAAACGACGTGTAATTGAAAACATCTTGGATTATTAGGTTTCTAATGATCTTAATGCAGATTTGCAAAATACAATAATTTTGAGTGTTTTTTTCTAAAGGAAAAAATACTTTAAAACAGTTTTTAAACGGAAAGTAATAATTAAATTTAAAAATATATCAAAACATTTAACATAAAAACGAAACAAACCATACCAATTATAGTTAATCCTAAATATTTGTTTTATTTTTCGTATCTTGAGTACTACATTGCATTGTATATAAATATAAAATCTTCAATTTATTACATTTAAAAAATCCTTCATTAAGACAGTGGGAAACGACGTACTATAACCGATATTACCCGTCGCATAAACGAAGAATTTTTGCATTAAAATATAAATAGGAATGAATTGGGACTTTGCGAAAACGACTTATAAATAAAAAAGTCGTATAAACGAGAAACTTATAAACGGTGCTTTACTGTAGTTCTTTTTAAGTAATGTGTGGGACAAGACAAAAAAATACTAATATAACGCAATACAACGTATACAATGTGAAAAGTATATGCAAGTTTTTCAGAAATTACTCATATTTTTTAAAGGAAAAAACCGTTTTTAAGATGACAGTGTTTTTTTCTGTTTTCCTGTATTTACACACATTTAAATCACGAAGCAATAATGATCCTTCTTTTTGTCCGTAAAGCTGGATGTAAATAGAAGAACATTATTTGTATTATTAATAATTTTGTAATTATTTTATTTATTACATATTAAAAGGTTTTATCTGCTCATTTCTGAAGCTGTTAAAAAGTCAAATTTCTCTACTATTGACAGAAATATGCTATTAAGAAAGAAACTCTGTAAAAAAATCACAGAAGAAACCTGTGAAACAAACGGAAATATAATGGCTTCCTAACTGTCAGTTTTTTTTCTGTAAATTCAACACACATTTTTTACCGTCTAAAAAACCCAAATCCTCCATTTAAATAAAATGTGAATGACTAAAGTAGTAAATGAAAGCTAAATAAGCACTTCCTAAGATTAAAAACCTTACTCTATTTTGTACGTAGAACTCCTGTAATACACTTAAATTAAAACATTTTAAAATATTTTTTATACTTAACAAGGAACATTTTATCTTCGTTTTTTAACGCGTTTATAAAATTTATTCAACAAATATGATATGCTATGTTTATTTTAACTCGTGTGCTAATATATTGTATTTAAGTTAAATTTTAAAAATATTGATTAACTATAAAATTAATCCTCAAGAGTTTTTGAGATTACGAAGTATTCCTAAAGTAAAATACAGCATACAATAACCTTTATCTTATCATCAACGAAGTTATTAACTTGAGAGAACTCGAATCCACATTCATAGACGATAATGGAGCCCTTTGTCTAAAGTAAAATCAATGTTACAATTTATAAAGAAAACGTCGCAAAACTTTGATACGCATTAATGATGTTTTTAATCACAGGAAGAAGGAATTGTCCTGGAGAAGATATGGCCGTAATTGAAGTGTTCTTGTATTTTGCTACTTTGATGAAGAGGTACTCCATAACGCTTCCTGACGAAGAGTGTAGTGTAAAGCAGGTTTTGGGGGTCGCGAAGCTCATAATACTGGACAACGTATGCATGAAATTAAGAGAGTAATTTCGATTTCTCTCTATTCAATATGAAGAGTTTGATAGAAGAGTGTGTGTTTTATAAGAGAAAGAAAGGGAGGTTTCAGAAAAGCAAAGTGTTTTATTCTTTATTGAAAATGTTATTTTAAAGTTAACGCTTAGAAAATTAGATCATGTGTTTAACAATGTGTATTTAGTTTTGTTAATGTAATCAAGAAATATTTATTTAAAAAAGATATGAATAAAACAATTTTTATTAATGTTTCTATTTTTACAATTTGTCTCATTACAATTAAAAATTTACGATTACGTGTAAGTCATTTACAACTGGTGAAATAGACTGGAAATACCTTCTAAGTGGACCATGTAGAGCAATTAAGATATGCTTCAATGGTTTTACTCTAAAAAGGTATCCACGAAAATGTTAGGGTCTAAAACGAAATGAACTATACTTTAACACATTTTTAAAAGGTAATATTGTTATTTTAAATAACTTTAAGAGGCTTTAACACATTTACAAATTGTTTTTGGTTCAAGTATCTCTCGATTGATATTGATTCTAACCCAAATTTTTTTTCCAATTCAAAAGTTACTTATCTCCCAACATTAAGGAGAAATAATTTCCACAGCTTATTTTTAAAAATATTGCTGAGTTTTAAAAGTGGGGCTGAATACATAGGTATTTTCAAACACATATTTAGAATTTCGACACTTTTGTAGACATTCGTCACCTATCCTTATTCAATACGTTACAAAAGGCTTTGAAAAAAGTTGTATGCTATACTATATCACAGATTAAATCACATGGGATACATATGGAAAGGAAGCAGTTGCTTTCAAAATCCGAATTTAAACATGCGAAATCTCACCCAAGGAAGAAGCGGCGGCGAGGCGGAGTCCATCTGGTGGATTATTGGCTGTTTTCCAGTCGGTTTTTCGTCCCATTTGCCGCTGCTTTCCATGAATGAATGAATGAAAGAGCCGAGCGTGGGCGGGGATAGATGTCACGCTCAGCTGGCGGCTCGGCAAACATCGCGTCTCGGAGCTTCTATTCGCGATGCTTCGGAAACATCCGACCTCGGTTAATATGAGTAATTAACTCGTTTGTGGGCAGAACTCGCACTGGGAGGAATAATAATGTTATGACATGTGAGCTAGATGAAGAGATACCACTGATGAGTGATTGTAAGAACCGAATGCAGCTTCAGAAAAATAAATAATTATAGACGTAGATTTATACAGGGTGTTTCAAAAGTCCCTTTCTCGGCTTTTATTTGGAAACAATGTCTCCTAGGGTCTTGGAAGTAAGATCTACTCCTAGGTACTTTGGAGAATCCATTGAGATAGCTTACAGCACTACTAACGGCCAAATAGGAAAGTTCAAAAAATATTTAAAAAGCTAAAAAGAGATAGAGCAAAATCCTCAAAAGATAATTGTTGCCAATGTTAAAAGACACACTGGAAAACATTTTATGAAAATATCGTGAATATTCGCGGAGATATTTAACATGTGAGAATAGCACTTTTCAGGTCTCAAAACAGAAAAAATTCGCAAATTTGCAATTAATATGTTGATTAAATTTTGTCATTAGATGGATCTTTTGATTAAATTTGTCTCTAAGGGGTTACGGTAAGTCGTCTCAATGGATTCTCCAGGGTCACATACCTAGGAGTAGACCTTACTTCCATGATCCTAGGAGACGCGCACCCGCGTTGGTTCTAAATAAAGTCATTGAAAGGTACTTTTTGAAACATCCTGTATAAAGGGTGTTCGGAAACACCGTGGACAAACATTGAGGGGTGGTAGAGGGGACCTAGACAAGCATATTTCGGACAGGAATAGGGGGTCGCAGATGCACCGTTAAAGAGCTATAGAACCCCTAATGTAGTGCGAGGGCGTTACAAAAGGCGGTTTTCCTAAGGCCCGTTTTACAAAACAAAACATAATAGAATAAAACAAAATATTGCATGAGGTACAACAGTATCCATACTACTTCCACCATACATTTGAACAAAATTGGACCCCTTGTTAACCCGTAGGATGAGTTATAAAACTTGCAATATTTGTTTCCTGAGTGTAATGGTATTTTTTATGGAAGTTGGTTTAAAAAAATACCATTATACACTAGAGAACAAATTTAGCTCTTTAACGGTGCATCTGCGACCCCCCATTCCTATTCGAAATATACTTGTCTAGGTCCCCTCTACCACCCCTCAATGTTTGTCCACGGTGTTTCCGAACACCCTGTATTTCAGTTAGAATAGCTCGAAATCAATAATTGATTGTGCACTCCCAAAATATAAGCAAATCACCCAAGATTTTCTTCCCTGAGACTTGTTTTATATTCCAGATATCACGTATTATAAAACGTGGCGTTTGGAAAACTTTTTTTTGCACCACAATCATTTGGTTGGCACGTTTTGATACTTGGTAAACACGTTTTCAGTGAAGCAGCGTATGTCCCAAAGTTGCGTTTGAAAACACAGGGCAGAAAAGCTGCCGAGGAACACAGCTATAAAATACACATGGTTGAGAGTGATCCATTTCCATGTACACTGGTAGTTTTTTATTATTTTGATAATAAAGAATGAAAACCAACGATTGGTATTTATTTTATCATAAACAAAAATATAAATATTTTCTTCTTTTAACAGATCAATCTTTAGAACTGATCAAAATGTAAGAATATATGAGCAATCATATTTATTTGTTTAAGAGATAATGCGTGCGTACAAAGGTTTAGCTACAGGTTTTTATTGATTGTATCTTCTTCTTAAAAATATAACTATAAGACCGTCACAACCAGGCCTTTAGCCAATACCTTTAAGCCAGTAAATCTTGGAGGCCTCATAATTTAAGGACCCTCAAAATCTCAGTACTACCAAAAAATCTAAGTTTAACAGTAAATTTTTATATTTTTGGAATTCCAATATATTATCCAAAAAAGTACAAAATAAAAATCTAAACTTACGATTTGAAGGCAATTTTCGGAGACACCTTAAAAAAAGTCAACAGGGTAATAGAAGGGGCTTGCTTATAAGGGGTGGAGTGCCTGAAACAGAAAATTTTCTATATGAGATATGATCCCGAAAACCGATTGGACGAATATGGAGCCGAATTTACCCCAAAAGGGACCTCTTCACTTTTGTCGGTGACGAATAATATTTTTAAAATTCTTCACATAGAATCAAAATGATTTCTATAAATGAGAATTTATGATTTATTAGTTATTTTCTTTCCCTTAACCTATTAAATGGTAACAGCACGTAATCATCTGAAAAATTACTAATACAGTTTTAATTGGGAGCTAGGTACATTAAGTTAATAAATTGGAACTAGATTTTAATTAAGTTTAAATTATTAAAATGGAATTCTTGCGCTTAAAACCCTCAAAAACCCACACATTCGCTTTCCATATGTTCAGCAGGGGTCATGAGTTCCATGAAGGTGTCGGTGGGTGATTTGGTTCTTGGAATAATAAGAAGATCAATGACATCTGTTCCAACAAACAGGGGAGAAAACAGATAATCATCGATAGTTCATGATTAATAAAGCTTAAAACAACACATCCGTATGTTGAATACATACTCGTTATTCCATCTCGAGCAGCTGAACAGCAGGTCAATAAAGCATTAGAGAAAACAAGACAATTTAACAATTTATAAGCTTGCTATAGGACATGCGAGAGCTATGCATGAGCCTTTAGGGTCTTCTTAAGCGTTCAAGTAAATACGCCAAATTTAATATTTGGAGCGTTTCTCACGTTTTTATCTGGAATAAGACGCAATCGCAGGCAGAAACATTTGCTTAGGATGTCACGAAATGTGACGCTTGTTAATAATGTAGTGCCAGGAGTCAACCGACCCGTCCATCGCTTAGAAATAATTTATCATGACCTAGATTCATTGCGATAAAAGGAAGCTTGGCAAGTTCATCGTAATGTTCCCCTGGACATGGAGAAGGGAGGGTTTACCGAAATATTTTTACTGCACCGAACTTGAATTTTCGTTTGGGAAGGTCCAGAAAGCAATTAGTTTTCCCACTACCTTATTTTGAAAAATCAAATAAATCATGGTTTTTTTTTACTTCATGAATATTTTTAGGACAAGAATGAATCGATAGTTTTATATGGTGATTAAATTTGAAGAGTAATCTACAGGGTGATCATAAAAAAGCTTCATCTATTCAAGAGAATCTAGTCGTCGTACCACCATTCTTAGAAACAGTGCAGTTTGGTGGAATTTATTTCAGGGTTGGGGAAGATAATCGTAGGGAGAACGATTAAACTTAACAGTTATGGTTACAATGAAATATTAATAATATTTCAGATCCAACACTTGTACTTTTTTCTTGCAGAAAGGTTGCCTGTAGCATGTAAACTCGCCGCTAGACAAAAAAATGAAAACGCACGCTCAATGTTAACACGCAAATCACGGCTTAAAAAACTGTTATTTCATTCATCAAATTAGATCCCATTCGGGATTTTTTAGTGAACCATATTAGTTACTAAGGGTTAGATGCAAACGAAAAGGTATATTTTACGACTAAACTTAATTTGCGAAAGGCGTTACGGATGAGAAAAGGTAATTATTAATTAAGAACATTTAAGTGGCTATTTATGGTTAAATATTTTAAGTCCATAAGGAAAATATTCTATATAACAGATTTCAATGCACTAAGATGCTGAAATTTTTACAGTCCTTCTGCAGTTCTTTGCACATTATTTAAAACAGGGAAGAGGGAATTTTTGGTTGCACTTTTTTTGTGCATACAACTAAAAGAAGTTTGCAAATAAGATATGAAATAACAAGGTTACACATAGAACGTCATGTCTTGGCAAAATTGCTGGAAATGCTGAATGTTTGATACAATTACAGTGCAAATATTAGGAAATTGGAATACTTAAGTTATTCAAATATGCCACTGAAGAAACAAAATTAAATCTTCAATTAATTATAAACAAATCCTCGTGACAAGAAATCAGAATCAATGTAACGCAAATCGGCCTCGCGTCACGACCAAGAGATTTCTCTCACGAAATTCCGAGTATAAAAGTATCACTCACATTAGCTCTTATCATTCTTCTACTTTTTCACTATCTCAATATGCATTTCCAGTTATTGTCCCCCTTGATTCTGTTTGCCTTTGTCCAAGGCTTCACGGCTTTTAGTTCGAACAGCTTTTGGACAGACACTGGAAGTACCGAGACTTTCCTGGCTACTTTCTCAACCGCTCTCATCGACACTGGAGTTTTCAACGACGACCAGTTGGAAGACGTCTTCGCTTTCAGAGATGCCATAATGGGATCGATCGAAAGAAACGCTGCCAAGAATTCCCATTCCAAACTGAAAGCGCTTAGCATGGCCTTCGCGTCTTCGGTTGCTGAAATTGCTTTTGCTGGAGACAGTGGAATACCTTTGCCGGATTTAGTCAGAGCAATACTCAGAGCCTTCAGAGAAGCCATTCTTCAAACGACGGGAAAGGAAGACGCTTTATTTATGAGAGAAATAGGAAAGGTGATGCAGATACTAGTGGAAGACTTCCTTTTGACAAACGCCATTGATGTGGCTGAAACTAAGCTTTTATCTGCAGCTAAAAGTAGAGTTGTGACTTCTTTGGACAGAAATAACATTGTCGATAAAGGGCCTCATGACATTTCCACTTCTGCGACAAGCATTAGTTCAAAAACATCAGAGTTTGTTCCTCAAAGAACAATTTATACTGGCTCAAGTTCTTCTGAAGCCTCTTCTGGAGTTTCCTCATCCTCCACGAATGCAGATTCTTACGAACCCGGAGGTAGATTCGGTGCTGGAGCATCTGCTATTGCTGGAGCTAAAACTAGAGATGGTTATAAAAGTGTTTTCAACAACGGAGATAGTATTTCTACAGCTTCTTCATCAGCTTCGGAGGTCCCTCATCGTGGCCCTTATGGAAGAGGAGATACATTCGGCACAGGTGCAAGTTCTGCGAGCGCATCTTCTGGAGTCGCCATATCCTCCACGAATGCAGGTACAAACGGGCCTGGAGGTAGATTCGGTGTTGGAGCATCCGCAATAGCTGGAGCTAAAACTGGAGATGATTACCAAAGTGGTTTCAACAATGGAGCGAGTATTTCTACAGCTTCTTCATTAGCTTCGGAGGTTCCTCATCGTGGCCCTTATGGAAGAGGAGATACATTTGGCACAGGTGCAAGTTCTGCAAGTGCATCTTCTGGGTTTTCCTCATCCTCAACGAATGCAGGTTCTTACGGACCCGGAGGTAGATTCGGTTCTGGAGCATCTGCTATTGCTGGAGCTAAAACTGGAGATGGTTACCAAAGTGGTTTCAACAACGGAGCGAGTATTTCTACAGCTTCTTCATCAGCTTCGAAAGCCACGCATCGTGGCCCTTATGGAAGAGGAGATACATTCGGCACAGGTGCAAGTTCTGCAAGTGCCTCTTCTGGAGTTTCCTCATCCTCCACGAATGCAGGTCCTTACGGACCCGGAGGAAGATTCGGTGCTGGAGCATCTGCTATTGCTGGAGCTAAAGCTGGAGAGGTTCACCCAAGTGGTAACAACAATGGAGCGAGTATTTCTACAGCTTCTTCATCAGCTTCGGAGGCCACTCATCGTGGCCCTTATGGAAGAGGAGATACATTCGGCTCAGGTGCAAGTTCTGCAAGTGCCTCTTCTGGAGTTTCCTCCACGAATGCAGGTCCTTACGGACCCGGAGGTAGATTCGGTGCTGGAGCATCTGCTATTGCTGGAGCTAAAGCTGGAGAGGTTCACCCAAGTGGTAACAACAATGGAGCGAGTATTTCTACAGCTTCTTCATCAGCTTCGGAGGCCACTCATCGTGGCCCTTATGGAAGAGGAGATACATTCGGCTCAGGTGCAAGTTCTGCAAGTGCCTCTTCTGGAGTTTCCTCCACGAATGCAGGTCCTTACGGACCCGGAGGTAGATTCGGTGCTGGAGCATCTGCTATTGCTGGAGCTAAAGCTGGAGAGGTTCACCCAAGTGGTAACAACAATGGAGCGAGTATTTCTACAGCTTCTTCATCAGCTTCGGAGGCCACTCATCGTGGCCCTTATGGAAGAGGAGATACATTCGGCTCAGGTGCAAGTTCTGCAAGTGCCTCTTCTGGAGTTTCCTCCACGAATGCAGGTCCTTACGGACCCGGAGGTAGATTCGGTGCTGGAGCATCTGCTATTGCTGGAGCTAAAGCTGGAGAGGTTCACCCAAGTGGTAACAACAATGGAGCGAGTATTTCTACAGCTTCTTCATCAGCTTCGGAGGCCCCTCATCGTGGCCCTTATGGAAGAGGAGACATATCCGTCTCAGGTGCAAGTTCTGCAAGCGCATCTTCTGGAATTTCCTCATCCTCCACTAATACCGTTACCGGGTCAGGAGGTAGATTCGGTGCCGGAGCATCTGCAATTGCTGAAGTAATAACAGATGGTGGTTACAATAACGTAGCAAGTAATTCTGGAACTTCAAGGTACGGAATAACGTCTAACCTTCAATCCATTGCATCTCGTTTGACTTCCTTGTCTTCTACCTCTCGAATAGCTTCGGCAGTAGGTGCTCTTTATTCAGGAGGTTCATTCAGAGTTGAAGCTCTTCCTGCTGTTATAAGAGACACTTTTTATCAAGTAAATGCTAGCTATCCTAAACTATCAATTTGTGAGGTATTTATCCAAGTTTTCCTTGAAATCATGTCCTCTCTTATCCATCTGCTGAATTCCGACAATATCAATATGAAATATTTAAGGGCTGTAGAACCAACTACCATTATGTTGAATGACTCTTTTAAGAAAATACCTTGGATTTAGATGTCTTCCCATTACTATTCTACTTTACTTACTATTTCTACCCATTGCTACATTCTTACTTTCGAAAAAAATATCTTCTTATTTTATATTTACACAATGTTGTATTGCTCTATTTCATTCATATATTATTTCCATTCCTTTTTATGAACTTTAAAAACTTTAAGAAAATAATGAGTTTGTTGTGTGTTTATTCTCTCGATTTAATATAAATATTTTTTCTTCTTGAATGTAAATGTATTCATTTCATATGCTCATAAATTTTTTGTTCACTTTGGATTTTTATCATTTTTTTTAAATATTAGAAATAATTCTTTTTAATTATTTCAAGACCTTTAAATATTCTTTTGTAACTTTTTTATTAGTTTTATGTAACTAAAAACTAAACTCATTGGCGCAACAGCCCTAGTGGGCCAAGGCCTACGATGCCCATCTTCGTTTTCGTGACCGTGGGGCCCTGGGGTGCAAGTTGTTAGGCATGTGTCCAGGTTAGGTGGTCATTCTAACGCGAGACCCCCAGTGTTTAGTTCCCAAGCAAGCTTGGTCCTCATTTTATCGACCCACTGAAGGGATGAAAGACTGATGAAAGTTTTATGTACTTTTGCTTTATTTTCTTACGTGCTTGTTGAGGATATCTTTGTAAAATATAAGGTTTTAATACGGATAAGACTCACACAGTGTTTAAACTAACTTGGACTTTTATTAGAACTCATTTATTTATTTTTTGTTTAAAGATAAAATTTTAAAATTGAAAAGAGAAAATCATAAGAAACATTTCCTGTTATATTACCTGTAAACTGTGAGTAAAAATCTGATGTATTTACTGCAGAAACAGCAAAAGGACATATTAATTTGTTTCATTTGTAACTTCTTTTTGAATGGATTAATAAGTGAAAAAATAATATGGAATTATTTTCCTTTCTAGGAGAGTGAAAAGAAAAGAAAATTATCACAAAGAAATTAATTGATATTCTTCTATCAACGATGGTATCAAATTGTTTTCCTGAGAAACAATCAATCTTTTAAGAGGATTATCATTATATATTCATTTTTTTGCTTTAATCTTCACAGGAATAATGTAATTTAAAAATTACTTAATGCTTCAAAAGCTTAACTATACGTATTTCCAATATGTGTATTTACTATTAAAAGTAAAACTCAATAAATAAATTATTAAATATTTGTCCGAATTTTGAAGTAATAAGAATTTACTAAAGAATAAGAACTTTTGAAGTCATTATTTTGGTTACTTAAAAATTACAATGAAGTGATAGTTAAACTCAATGTAAGAAAAGTGATTAAAAATATTGTTTTAATCGTTTACCTAAAGAGAATGGATAAGAATAAATTCATCATACACCATATTGGTGCTTTAATTACTCAAGATTATTTTAAACTTATGAGTACCTACTACAAAACTTTTTTTGAAATTTGTTAAATTTAAATCTTATTTTATTTAACAAATTCTCTCTGCATAAAATGTAATGTTCAAAAGGTGTATAAGTGTATAGTATAGTAAGACTAAATCTCAGGGCCGCATATACAAGGTGTCTCAAAAGGTCTGGTACAAACTTTCAGGGATGATAGTACTCATCAAGACGAACAAGAATCGGTGCAGGAAGGGGGGTCCCAGACCAAATCCCAGGGAGTTAAAAATGGAGCGACACCCCAAAAAAATCATTGAAAAATTCAATTTGTAGAAGAACTACTATTGGTAAAAACTTCATTATGGTCTCAAAAATTGTTGTTTAATATGATCTTTAAAATTACCTCAAAAGTCTTCACTTAAAATTTTTTTTTATTATGAAAAAAGTTAAAAAACACAAAAAAATGTGAAAACTCTGCCAAAACCTTATTTTGTATTTCGAAATCCTTTCTTTTGATTTTATAATCTGAAAGATCATAATTTAAAACCCTTAAGTCCAAAGTTTCACTTAAATACAATCAATATTAAACGCTTGAGATCCTGTTAAAGTTTGTTTTTTGCGTGCGCAAACAGCTGTTCTGGAAACAGCTCTAGAAAACCTTTCTATACCGATTCTTGTTCGTCTTGATGAGTACTATCATCCCTGAAAGTTTGTACCAGACCTTTTGAGACACCCTGTATATGCGGCCCTGAGTGATTCTGAAAATTAAAAAAAAATATTGAAAAAATAAAGAAAGAAATTTTAACATTTTCAAAAAATTAGCCAAGTAAAAAGTAATAATTCATTTCACCTTTACCTGAAGCAGAGTCGGGAAAAAATTAGTTCTGAAACTAAAACTTAAAACTAAAACTAAATTAGTTTCGAACTGGAACTAAAAACTGAAACTATTAGTTTCAGTTCGACTTTCGAAACTAACTTTTGGAACTAAATTAGTTTTAGTTTCAACTGTTGAAACTAAACTAATAAGTTCAAAAGTTATTTTCGAAGTTGCGAATAAAAACTAAAGTAGTTTCATCTTTTATTCGTAGTTTCGGAACTAAAAATGAAACTAAATTTGTTTCCTCTCGTTTTTTACTGATTTGAAGGGATGTGTGTTTCAACGAAATATGGGTGATGCTGCTTTGTGCGAACAAGTTCTTTTTTTTCAGGGTCGTAGAAGAATAGATTCAAGTTTGCTACCCTCCCCACCTTTTTGAGTTGAACGGCCCTCGTCAACCAAGGTGTCCATTTATTTTATTTTACTTAATTTCATTTTTGTGAGGATTGGTCCCGTTAGAATCAAAGTTTTCAATCATGAGATTATTAATTTTACGATTCAGTCATGAGATTATTAATTTTACGATTCAGTCATGAGATTATTAATTTTACTTCCGAACAGATCCCATTCAAAGCTTCAAATTAGTAAAAAACCCGAGAAGAAATATTTAGTTTCATTTTTAGTTCCGAAACTACGAATAAAAGATGAAACTACTTAAGCTTTTATTCGGAACTTCGAAACTAACTTTTGGAACTAAATTAGTTTAGTTTCAACAGTTGAAACTAAAACTAATTTAGTTCTAAAAATTAGTTTCAAAAGTCGAACTGAACACTAAATTAGTTTTTAGTTTCAATTTCGAAACTAAAAACTAATTAGTTTTTAGTTTCAACTTTAGTTCAACTAAATTTTTATTCGAATAATCCCAACTCTGACCTGAAGAGACAGCTTTCAAAATTTAATAAAGTCTGAAATTGTCTAAAATATAGAAATTTTAATAGAATTTCCAATTGAAAGCTTGAAACATGCTTCGCACACACATAACACGTAATCACGTTTTTCTAACATGTAATTATTTTCCATTTAGCAATATGTCATGAACAAGCACCAGGGCATTTATATTAAACATTCAACTTATGCTCCATTGGTTTTTTGGGGAATTAAGATTAAATTTTCCGGTCGCGAGGTAGGCCCCGAAGTGATTTTTGGTCTGCAGAAAAGTTAGGAGGGGATAGTTTGCCCAACACGTCACAGTTAAACTGCTGTCCTCTTTCAGGGTTGGACATTAAAAGAAGAGGGGAACTTTCACAGCAGATTGGTTACTACGGCTGATTAAGGAGTACCACTTATACTTCATTGGTTGATGATTTCCAAAACCACGCCCTTTTACTTTTAGAGAAATCCAATGGATTTAAAAGTAAACAAATCTAGCAGGTGCACTAAAACGTCATCAGTAGAAGATGCGTAAGAAAGTAGAATCAACGCAGTAGGGATTTGGTAGAAGAAACAAGGGGTATAAATTTGGATTTTAAGGAAAGTTTTAAATACAATCAAGTAAATATATTTTAATAAAACTTTTGTTGTATTTAAATATACAACATTGGATTCATGCTGTGCATAAATTACAAAATGAAGCATAACCGATTAGGGTTTGTTTTTTCACTGTGATGGATGGATTTACAAAAGAATGATTAGAAATAACCACTCTTCCCAAAGGTAAAGGAAAGTGGGTAAAACTAAAGCGGCACGATTACATATTTAAAGGCAAAAATATCCAGAAACCTAAATTTGAAACCAAATATTTAACTAAAGAAACGTTTTTCTCTTGAGAATCAATATTAGTTAACACTCAAACCTGTTTTTGTGCGATTGTTATATACCGCACAAAAAAAATCCCAATAGTCCCAAATATTTTGTTATAAATCATCTAAAAAAGAAACTTAAAAAATAATCTTTTAAAAATTTAAACTTTAAACAAATTTTAAAATTTTAAATTCTTAAATTTTGTAGTATAGCCATGTAAGACATCTCAATGGGCTATATTTTAGTGCTGTTTAGTGTTATTTATTTATTTATTTATTTATATATACACTGCCAAACAGAAATAATCCAATTACTTGGCAGGGAAAATAAAATACAAACAAATACAAATACAACAGATAAAAGACACAAAAAAGTACAAAGAAACATATGAAACAAGCAAACACTCTAAAAAATATATATACAGAAAAATTAAGAAGAAACACTTTCTAGGTATTGATTTTTCAATTTGGTAAAAGAATCACAGAAAAGATCAATTGATCCGGGAAGATTATTCACTATTTTATAAAATTGAAACATGGATTGATGTGAAAGATAGCTTTTAATAAGTGGAATTTCGAAAACAATTATGTTTCTTGTGATGCGTGGTGGAACGTAGAAGTTAAGTAACTGTAGTACAGGGGGGCAGTCAATATTATATCTTATTAGGTTATAGTAATACTTTAAAATTGAGAGATGCCTTCGTTGTTCCAAAGTGATGTTAACAGTGATTCCATTCAAAGGTGAATTCCCAGTTTTGAAAGATATGTACCGAAGAAAACTTTTTTGACTTTTTTCTATTGAGGAAATATGCAATTTATTGGAGGGACTCCATACCACACAGTTGTACTCCAATATAGGTCTAACTAAAGTAAAGTAAAGCAAAATTAAGACTTGAATGTTAGAAAAATTAATTGTGCTTCGTTTGAAAGCTCCCAATGTTTTTGTGGCTTTTAGTTTAATGTCCTGAATATGCATATTAAAAATAAAATTTGATTCATAAGTGACACCAAGGTCCTTAATGTGGGAAGTTCTAGAAATGGGCAAATTATTGATAGTGTAGTCTTTTGAAAAAGGATTTAGCTTACGTGAAAAAGTTAATACAAAACATTTATCTATGTTTAAATATAATTTATTAAGCGTGCACCAATTAGATAGCTTAGAAAGTTCAAACTGTAATGTATCAAGATCATCATAAGAGGATATTCGCTTGTAAATTTTTAAATCATCTGCAAATAAAAGACAAGATTGAAAAAGTTCAGTGATATCATTTATAAACAGAAGAAAAAGAAGGGGCCCCAGAATCGATCCCTGGGGAACTCCGGAAGAGCTAGAAAAAACACTAGAGAAAACAGAGTTGTACTTTACGAAAAGAGACCTTTGAGAGAGATAAGAACGTAACCAAAAGAGTAACTTGTGGTCAAAACCCATGTTGAAAAGCTTAAACAGTAAAATTTCATGATCAACGGTGTCAAACACCTTAGCGAAGTCAGTGTAAATGACGTCTAATTGCTGATTCACCTGCAAGGCATCTGAAATTTCCTTATTTAGAATGAGAAGATTTGTCGCAGTGGATCGTTTTTTTAAAAAACCATGCTGGTTAGGAGAAATGATCTGATGTATTTGTAAGGAAATTTTGCTGTGAATAACTGATTCAAAAATCTTTGCAAAACAGGATATAATGGCTATAGGTCTGTAATTTTTTACATCCGATCTTTTACCCTTTTTGTAAACAGGAATGATTTTGGACGACTTCCAAATATCAGGGAAAGTGCATGAACGAAGAGAGAGGTTGAATAAAATGATTAAAGGGTAAACAAAGCTGTCTACATTAGCTTTAATAAGGTAAGGAGGCACTAAGTCAAGGCAACAAGAACCAGAACCTCTCAATCCTTTTATACTATTAACAATGTCATCATGGGAGACATGGCTTACCTTAACTAGATCAATAGAGTTTACACCCATAGCAGTATCAAAATCGTAACCATTTATCCCACCGTCAGAAGCACTATAAGCACTATAGAACAGTGGCGAATCCAGAGGGGGGGGCTGTGGGGCTGCAGCCCCCCCCCAGGAATAAGACATTCAAGTTTTGGTAATAGCATAAAAGCAAAAAAAATTTCAACACGTTGCGGACATTCGGTGGTGTTACCCAAAGGGTCTTAAAATGATTCGGAACCCTACTTTTAAAGGTAAAAATTCCAAAATTTTTCTGGGGGAAGACCCCCAAACCCCCTCGAAATTTTGGAATCTATAAAGTACGGTTTTCCTTGAAACTTTAGGGATTTACAAGGAGTGGTTCTCTTTGATGTAACCTAAAGTGTCTCAACATGAGTTAAAATACCACTTTTAGGGGCAAAATTCAAAAAAATTTCTGGAATAGGGACCCCTAAACCCCATAAAAATTTTCCAATTCATAATACAATAAACAAGAATTTTCCTTGAAAATCCTGCTGCTTACAATGAGTGGTGCTCTTTGGGTGGAATCTAAAAGGCTTCAAAATGAGCTAAAACACTATTTTGAGGGGCAAATATTAAAAAATTTTCTGGGGGAGGACCCCCAGACCCCCCTTTTTTTACTTGGAGTACACAATTTTGAAATTTAGTGTAGCAAAATTAAACCTTACAAAGTCTTCTCAACTAAAACTTCGTATTCCTAAGATTAGACCTCAGAAAAGATGTTGAGTAACCCCCCTAAGCAAAAATCTGGCTACGGCACTGGCAAACCCCTCCCCCTTTCAGTTGCTTACATTAATATTTGAACAGCCTATAATGGTAATTAAGTTATTTGTGAAACTCAGCCCCCCCCAGACAAAAATCCTGGATTCGCCACTGCTAGAGAAGTAACTCTTAAATGCCTCAGCCACATCACCGTCATTCTGTAGTTCAATATCATTGTAATACAAACTGTTTGCACTGTGAGTTTGATTTTTCTTTCGGTAATAAGACCAAAAATACCTAGGATTTAACTTCAGAGATGATTCGACTGAGATGATTAGAAGTTCCTGAAGTGTGGAGAAATTGGAGCATTTTTCCTAATACTTTTATACGAAAAAACCGTTCAGTAAAAAACAAATTTATTACATGTGTAAAGCTATGAGTTTTTTGGTTTTTTTTTTTGGTTTTTTGAACGGTTTGAACGGTTTTTTCGCGAGACCATACTTCTGTTCTAAATGCTTCCATTTTTCCTCACTTATTTGAAATTTTTTTATATACTTCTCCTAATATTGGTAAACAGCACTAAAAAATTAGCCCATAGACATGTAGCTTAAGCCTATAATACAAAATTTAAAAATTTAAATTTTTAAAATATTTTTTTTGCCTTTTTTTAAATTTAACTCTTTTTAAGATAATTTATTACCAAATATTGTTAGTAAATTTAAAGTTTCATTTGACTGAAGGTTTTTACTTGTATTTTCACAGTTCATTTTAAAAAATTAATTAGCTAATGGTTTAATCATCATTTGCGAATTTTTATGTTTTATAGATCTGTAACTACAATATCCATGAAAAATTACCTTGCCATCAACCTCAAAAGTTTTTAACAAGAATTTAAAAAAACCGATTGCTTACTAGGAAATTCGAAAAGAATCTGTACATTTTGATTTCAGAAACGTGTCTTTCGGTTCAGTAATTAAAAAGTTTTTCTCTGGAAACCGTTCAACAAAATCTTTTTTCAGAATAAAGATTTATACCCATTTAATGGAGAAAAATATTAAACAAAAAGCACAATTTTCAATTTTTTTCTTTCCTTTTCCCCCCTATCTCTTGTGGTTTCCGGAATTCCATCATCAAATTTATTTCAGGGACAAATCTTAGGGTTGTTTTTTTCTACCCGATCCATAATAAATAGAAAACTGTTGTGCTATTTTTCAACCTGTTTGTTAAAAATGTTCGAGTTGTGAGAACAGTTTTTTCTTGCAAATTCATTTTCGATATTAAAACTCAGAACTATCATTATCGACTATAGATGTATAAAACGAGATTACCCCTAGGGCAGAGGTCGGCAACCTGCGGCTCTTTGGATGTAAAGTTGCGGCTCTCCAGTTCCATACGAAAAAACTAATAATTTACTAATTAATTAAAACTTTTAAAAAATCAGAAAATATGTTTCTAAGTTCTCAAGATAAGTCAAAATCAAAACCCAACTTTTAAGGATAAGAATTAACACTCCTAAAAATTTTTGAATCTGTGCTGATTTTCCTTGAAAATTCTGTCACTTATAAGGAGTGATCCATATTTGGTCGTTATAGTAATTCTAAAAACTAATTAAAACACTATTTTTAGGGGCAAATTTCCAAAATTTATACTATTTTTCCTTGAAAAATCTGCCACTTAAATAATGAGAGGTGCTCTTAGGGTGCAATCGAAAAAGGCAAAAATGAGCTAAATCGCGATTTTGAAGGGGAAATTTCCAAAAAATTTTCAGGGGAGGACCCTCAAACCCTCTTATTTTTCCAGGAATTCACATCCTTTATACAAAATTTGGAAATTAAGTTCACTAAAATTAATTTACAATGTGTTCGGAAGTCATCCAAAACTTGATGTAAAAAAATACCCTACCCGAAAGGAGGAAATAGTGAATTTAGTTCGGGAGCATTTTTACCCAACAGAAAAAATGTTGGGTAAAAATGCTCCCCAACTTAAATCTCCCTCCCAATCTAAAATCAAATATATACTAAGCATATACTATAACAATGAAGCAAAAAGAAATTAGTGGATCTTTAAAAACTGGGAAATTTCGTAAACTTACTTTTTGGCTCTTCCGCTTCAATAGGTTGCCGACCCCTGCCCTAGGGTATTTAGGGAAGACAATTTTGAAAAGCAAGTTAATTTCAGATTTCATAGTTCGTAGATCTGAGAAATTTTTTTTATGTTTCAAGGCGCTTCCCCACAAAACCAGCTTAAAATTTAGTTCTTGAAATTTCATCCTACCCAGGGAGGCAAGAAAACCAGTTAACTTGTGAATTATGAAAGTTACAGTCTAAAATTTAAACATTGTAAAATTGAGAAAGTGTTATTTTAAATGCTTTGTTCACGAATATCCCATAGAACTTTAGTTTGTTTGAAGTTAAGTCCCCGTAGGAGAAACCTCCGTAATTTTTTGACTTTATAATTATTTTGAATTAAATTTGAATTTGAATTAGTAGGCTAAGTAAGTAGAACTCGAGAAAAACATATTAGAACACATCTTACCCATAAGAATTCATTCGTTTCATTCGTTCTCAGTGAGGGCAGATGCTGCTTCAGTCCTGATGAAGCTTTCCAACTGAAATGAAGTCGATGTTAGAGTAAGAAGTGCCTGAAAAACAAAGTAATAAAATTTCTATTGGAGGAAAAGATCCTACGGGGACATCACAAGTAGTCAGAAGGTGTCCCGTTTTCCATAGCAGGTGTGAGAAATATCAGCTTTTCAAACAGCAATCTGACGTTTCTTGACGTCTTCGTCAGCAATCGAACCCAACGATATTCATATATTCAGAGATTTATGGGTGTCGGTTTTACAGCCATCGTAAAAAGTCACTCCAGACAGAGAGATCAGCTGACGGAGGCATCAAAAACGGAGTATTTTTGGGTTAGCGAAACCATTTTATTGGCGTCTCTGTGGATTCTGGTGACCGGCTCATTTGCATTGCTCTTAACTATCCAAACAAGTCTGGGCCTGGAATGCACTTAACTGAAATTCTCTGTTGCGCACTTCACTCTACTATCACGTAACTATATCACGCTACGACTGAGGAGCAATTAGCGATGATTAGAAGAACAATATTTTTTTAGAAACATTCCATCACTTCTCTTTAACCCTTTATGCCCCAAATTATTTTCCTCATCCTCATCTAAAACATGTCAAGTTTACGTAACTGCAACTATAAGTAAACTAAATTTGGGCTTACATGACCAAAATTGGACGAATTTGGAACATTGGGAAGTGGGACTTAAAGGGTTAAAACAGTGATTCCCAACTCCTAGAGGACCACCAAATCATAAACTACAGGGTGTTTCCTATGAGTGTTTCTTGACTTCTAGGAGGGGTAGTGTATACCTAGACGACTCAGAATCACATATAAATTTGGGATCGAAAATGCATCCCTAACGACCTAGGGGTTTTTCTAAGCGGGCATGGGAAGTTGTAAAATCCCCCGTGGAAATTGACACTTAACCTTTTAAGATTAAAATAAAACTATCGATTCAGGTATTTATTCCATAAAACCAATTATAGAACTGAAGTTTCAGCCCCTAAATCCGTTTTTATGTAAAAAATGCCGGAATCGAACGATTTTGCTGGTATTAATGCAACTATTAGGTCATCCCAAAAGTTTTGTCGCTCTTGGGAGCATCCTGTGTGTTTATAAGATATTTTTGACACTTTTCCATTATGTGATACCAATATAAACTGTAACTTTATCCACCGTCAACTTGGCATCTTGGCTTGATTTTGGGGACTGATCGACAACTGGGCTTCCTTAAATCTATGATAACATGTTACTTCATTGCTTTTCTGCTCAAAAATTTGTCTTTTTTCTTTTTTTTTTCTTTAGATTTAATTTTTTTCTGAGGCATCCGGAGAGTTTGATCACAATCATCCATATTAAATTGCTGGATTGCTACTCCTAACCATCTCTTAGGAAAGATCTGGATGATCATTTGCAGGGATCTAGATCGCTGGAAATTCTACCGCCGCTCTTGAAAAGTAGTATTAAATGAGCTTCAATTTATGAAATAAATAAGATCTTCCGTACAATCTTAATATGACTAAAAATTAAAGTTAAATTCTTTTGAGTTTTAATTTTGAAAGTTTTCAATTAATGGCAACTTGAAGTAAACAAAATCTTATTAATCGTAGAAACTAGGAAAGCTGGAAAAGTAAGCCAATAAAAAAGAACCAAAATTCGCCAAATTGGCTTTAGATAGAAGTAGAAGTACTTTACTGATTTACCGTAATGAAAAAGTACCAAAAAATACATTGTATACAGATGCTTCCAAGAGCGACAAAACTTTCGGGATGACCTAATATAGAAGGTTATGTGTCAATTTCCTCTGTAGATTATAGAACCTCCCATGCCGGCTTATAAAACCCCTAGGTCACTAGGGGTGCATTTCCGACCTCCCTTTTCTAGGTGATTTTGTGTCGTCTAGGTGTGCCCTCCTAGAAGTAGTGAAATTTAATGCCTAATTAAATTGATTGATTATTTTTCTTATCAATTAAATGGAATTCAATCAATATTAATGATTTAAGTAGATTTTTTAATAAATATGTTTTCAACATTTATGAGTTTGATTTTGTTAATGAACAAACCTTAATGATTTAATTTGAATTTTCGATTACAATATAGTGAATTTAAAAAATAGATTTGTTGAAGGAAAGTAATTTTTAATTTTAAAAATCATTTAGGTTTATGTCATTTATTAGGCTTATGTGATCACCGAGATATCCAAAGAATCGCGTTCCTGGTGATCACGTGGTCGATGTGGATTACGTCCTCGCAAAAACTCAAAACGTCTCTATGGTTACAAGACCTGAAAGCTTAACTGAAACCACAGTTTTAGTGCTTGTACCGAGGGTCGTGGGCATGATCCGCTAGAATCCAAAGTTCGTGTCTGACGTCAGAGACAATTCTCTTAACTGCGCATGCGTGTGGACTTGATTTTTGCTATTTTTGGAAATTTTAATAAAATAATATTTACTGGGGTTCGAACCCGTGAACTGCTGCATGCTAATCAGGCACGCTACCACTGCTCCAGTGGGGATTCAGTAACAGTAAAACTTATTATAACATCTTCTTTGTTTGTGACTGTGAAGGTATTTGCTCTGACGTCACAAACGAACTTTGGATTCTAGAGGATTATGTCGTGGGCGGCATTTTCGCATTTCCCAACGGTCTGGTCCTGGCAAGTGCAGTGCGCATGCGTGTAAACTTATTTTAGCTGTTTTTTTTTTGAAATTTTAATTCACCTAGTTTTCTAAAAAAACAAACAAACCATTTCACAGGCTTCCTCGACTCCCGGAATGTGCTTCTCCCATTCTATTACACGTGCGCACGATTCATCTCGGATTCATGTGTTCATAAAAGTCACAATAACCAATAACAGTCAACATAACTAAAATATGTAAACAAACCAAATCACTTCCGGTTCAAACCGGAAGTTAAGGGAGCCAGCTGGAATACGGTGAATAAAATAAAAACCAGGGATAGAACCCACGACCTACCGCATGCTACTGCTGCTCTAGCGGGGATTCATTAACAGTAGAAATTAACAGAAGAACTTCTTTCTCCCCGAGCATGCGCACTAAACTCGTCAGCGTTGGGATATACAAATATGCTCGTGGGCGTTATTGTCTGGGACCACACAGTGCTCGTTCTGTGTTCTTCTTTTCTGTGATTCAGACCAAAAGCGGTCATTGAGGAATTCGAATGCATGGTGCTTCATTTTGCATCAAAGAAATTAAAGTCCAAAAATTATATTTGTAAACCTCCAGAATCAAGTCTCGTTACTTCTCCGGGAATGGCCCTCTGTGAAATCTGTCCTGGAGCAAGGCTGAACATGATCAGAACCGTAGGTTATAAGGCTTATTCATTACCCAAAAGATCAAAAGAGCCGACGTTACTGGAAGTTTCCCGTTCTTACCGCTTGAGAGCGCTTTTACGTTAAGTAAAATTGGTTGGTTGGTTTGCTTCGGCTCTTCAAAATTCGTAGTACAGAATGATTGCAGGCATTTTTCATTTAATAATGATTTAAAAGCCTTAAATTGGATTAGACTGGTTTATATTTCTTTATTGATGATAATAAATAAATAGTTAAGCATATTTCTAGTGACTATTTTTGAATTTTATGAAATCAACCAACTAATGATTATTTTCCCGTCAGATAAAATGCCATTAATGACAGATGGTGCTGGTAACGTCAGCCTTCTCCGTAACATCGCTTTTCGCGTAATGCGCAAGCCTGGTACAACACAGTTAACGCTTAATCCAGTTTAGCCTTGACTAGGTACGATATCGAATTTAAATTATTCATTGGTGCATATTTTGTTTTCAGAGTGTTGATTAACATTAGTTATTAATAGAAGTGCTGGATATTTTAGAGGAAAACATTTTGATTAAATTATTGATAAAGTTAGAGAAAAAGTTAAGTTAAGAAAAAAGATTAAGTTAGAGAAAAAAATATTTAAACTTTTAATGGAGATAAGGATGAACTGTGACGTAATTTTAAAAAGTTGATTGACGTTTCTTTTGCTCATTGTTTTTATTGTTTTATAAAGTGAGTTACAATCAGTGAGCTTGGTTTGGTGAAGATTGCGAAGCAATCCAAAATCTTAATAGATTTTTTCTCAAAACTGAATAGAAAGTAAGGGAGTAGGAGAAAAAAAGAGCAGAAAAAGTAACCCCCTAATCTTTAAAAAAAAGCCCAAATTCCTAGCAAGATGATGTTTGTTAAGAAAGAAATTTGAAATTTTTCAGATTTTTTAACTTATTTAAGAACTATTTTAGTATCTTAAGTACAGTAAAAAGTATTGAAAAATCGTTATTTCAAACATTAAATATCTTCTATAATACATCTGTTTTAAATACCACCATATGAAAAGCAAAAATTGAGTTAATCAAATTCAGGACAAGTGCTTACGTCAATCCAGAAGTTAAACCACCAAGATCTTAAAAAAAAAGTCACGCACAGAAATTTCGAAAGAAGCAGGTGAAAATTCAACTTTCATTGCCCTGTGATCACGACTGGAGGCACGGAGCACGCAAAAAAGTAGTATAAATACCACCACCGAGAACTGCAGAAATCATTCCATTTGGAAGCGCCGATTCATCGATACCTCAAGATGCAGTGGCCTACTCAACTCTCTATACTCGCAATCTTACTTTGCGCTCAAAGCTTCTTGGCTTTGGGTGGAAGTATTTGGTCGAGTACTCAAACAGCCGAAAACTTCATGGGCGGATTCACCTCAGCTCTCGCCCAGTCAGGTTTTCTGACTTCCGACCAATTGGACGACGTTGAATCCATCAAAGCGACCATCTTAAACGCAGTCGAAAAGAACCCCGGCAAGAACTCAAAGTCGAAGCTACAGGGTTTGAACATGGCTTTCGCCTCCTCAGTGGCTGAAATCGCCTTCTCCGGAGACAATGGGGTGGACGTCAACACCATGTCGGGAGTAATCCTCGATTCCATGAACTCTGCCATCATCCAAGCCACAGGGTCCCCAGACAACGTCTTCCTAAATGATATCGGAAGAATCATCAACATGCTGGCAGCCGATTTCGCTTCTCAGTCCGCAGCAGAAGCGTCCGCAAGTGCAGGGGCAGCGGCTTACGGAGGGGGATACGGCAGTGGAGCTGGTGCAGGAGCTGGAGCTGGAGGAGTGAATTACGGAAACAATATCAATTACGGAACATCATCTGGAGTAAGTTCAAGCCAAGCTATCAGTCAGTCGACTTCACAGACTACATCTCAAGCATCCAATTACGCAACCGGAGCTACTTCACAAAGTTACGGACAAGGCGCAGGAGCAGGAGCCGCTGCAGCTGCCGGAGCTGGAGCAGGAGGTGCTGGTGGTTATGGAGCAGGCCAAGGGTATGGACAAGGTGCAGGAGCTGGTGCTGGAGCCGGTGCAGCTGCCGGAGCTGGTGCCGGTGCAGGAGGCGCTGGCGGCTATGGAGCAGGACAAGGCTATGGACAAGGTGCAGGAGCTGGTGCTGGAGCCGGTGCAGCTGCCGGAGCTGGCGCAGGAGGCGCTGGTGGCTATGGAGCAGGCCAAGGCTACGGACAAGGTGCAGGAGCTGGAGCCGGTGCGGCTGCAGGAGCTGGTGCAGGAGCAGGAGGTGCTGGTGGGTTTGGAGCAGGCAGAGGCATTGGACAAGGTGCAGGAGCTGGTGCTGGGGCCGGTGCATCTGCTGGAGCTGGTGCAGGCGCAGGAGGCACTGGTGGTTACGGAGCAGGCCAAGGCTACGGACAAGGTGCAGGAGCTGGTGCTGGAGCCGGTGCATCTGCCGGAGCTAGTACAGGAGCAGGAGGCGCTGGTGGTTACGGAGCAGGCCAAGGCTACGGACAAGCTGCAGGAGCTGGTGCTGGAGCTGATGCATCTGCCAGAGCTGGTGCAGGTGCAGGAGGCGATGGTGGCTATGGAGCAGGCCAAGGCTACGGACAAGGTGGAGGAGCTGGTGCTGGAGCCGGTGCATCTTCTGGAGCTAGTGCAGGAGCAGGAGGTGCTGGTGGTTATGGAGCAGGCCAAGGCTACGGACAAGGGGCAGGAGCTGGTGCTGGAGCCGGTGCATCTGCCGGAGCTGGTGCAGGAGCAGGAGGCGCTGGTGGTTACGGAGCAGGCCAACGCTACGGACAAGGTGCAGGAGCTGGTGCTGGAGCCGGTGCAGCTGCCGGAGCTGGTGCAGGCGCAGGAGGCGCTGGTGGTTACGGAGCAGGCCAAGGCTACGGACAAGGTGCAGGAGCTGGTGCTGGAGCGGGTGCATCTGCCGGAGCTGGTGCAGGTGCAGGAGGCGCTGGTGGCTATGGAGCAGGCCAAGGCTACGGACAAGGTGCAGGAGCTGGTGCTGGAGCCGTTGCAGCTGCCGGAGCTGGAGCAGGAGGTGCTGGAGGTTACGGAGCAGGCCAAGGCTACGGGCAAGGTGCAGGAGCTGGAGCGGGAGCGGGAGCCGCTGCAGCTGCCGGAGCTGGTGCAGCAACCTCTAGTGGATATGGAACATTATACCAATCATCCCAAGCTCAGCAAGCCAGTAGCTATGGAGCAAGTTCAGCTACCAGTAGCTCCTCTGGTTACGGAGCAGGCCAAGGCTACGGGCAAGGTGCAGGAGCTAGTGCTGGAGCAGGAGCCGCTGCAGCTGCCGGAGCTGATGTAGGAGGTGCTGGTGGTTATGGACAAGGCAGAGGCCTTGGACAAGGTACAGGAGCTGGTGCTGGAGTGGGAGCTGGTGCAGCTGCTGGAGCTGGTGCCGGAGCAGGAGGTGCTGGTGGTTATGGAGCAGGCCAAGGCTACAGACAAGGTGCAGGAGCTGGTGCTGGAGCTGCTGCAGCTGCCGGAGCTTCAGCAGGAGGTGCTGGTGGTTATGGATTAGGCCAAGGCTACGGACAAGGTGCAGGAGCTGGTGCTGGAGCCGGTGCAGCTGCCGGAGCTGGTGCAGGCGCAGGAGGCGCTGGTGGTTACGGAGCAGGCCAAGGCTACGGACAAGGTGCAGGAGCTGGTGCTGGAGCGGGTGCATCTGCCGGAGCTGGTGCAGGTGCAGGAGGCGCTGGTGGCTATGGAGCAGGCCAAGGCTACGGACAAGGTGCAGGAGCTGGTGCTGGAGCCGGTGCAGCTGCCGGAGCTGGAGCAGGAGGTGCTGGTGGTTACGGAGCAGGCCAAGGCTACGGACAAGGTGCAGGAGCTGGTGCTGGAGCCGGTGCAGCTTCCGGAGCTGGAGCAGGAGGTGCTGGTGGTTACGGAGCAGGCCAAGGTTATGGACAAGGTGCCGGAGCTGGAGCTGGAGCGGGAGCCGCTGCAGCTGCCGGAGCTGGTGCAGCAACCTCTAGTGGATATGGAACATCATACCAATCATCCCAAGTTCAGCAAGCCAGTAGCTATGGAGCAAGTTCAGCTACCAGTAGCTCCTCTGGTTACGGAGCAGGCCAAGGCTACGGGCAAGGTGCAGGAGCTAGTTCTGGAGCAGGAGCCGCTGCAGCTGCCGGAGCTGGTGTAGGAGGTGCTGGTGGTTATGGACAAGGCAGAGGCCTTGGACAAGGTACAGGAGCTGGTGCTGGAGTGGGAGCTGGTGCAGCTGCTGGAGCGGGTGCCGGAGCAGGAGGTGCTGGTGGTTATGGAGCAGGCCAAGGCTACAGACAAGGTGCAGGAGCTGGTGCTGGAGCTGCTGCAGCTGCCGGAGCTTCAGCAGGAGGTGCTGGTGGTTATGGATTAGGCCAAGGCTACGGACAAGGTGCAGGAGCTGGTGCTGGAGCCGGTGCAGCTGCCGGAGCTGGTGCAGGAGCAGGAGGCGCTGGTGGTTACGGAGCAGGCCAAGGCTACGGACAAGGAGCAGGAGCTGGTGCTGCAGCAGGAGCTGGTGCAGGAGGTGCTGGTGGTTATGGAGCAGGCCAAGGCTACGGACAAGGTGCAGGAGCTGGAGCCGGTGCAGCTGCAGGAGCTGGTGCAGGAGGTGCTGGTGGTTATGGACAAGGCAGAGGCATTGGACAAGGTGCAGGAGCTGGTGCTGGTGCCGGAGCTGGTGCAGGAGCAGGAGGCGCTAGTGGTTATGGACAAGGCAGAGGCTTTGGACAAGGTGCAGGTGCTGGTGCTGGAGCCGCAGCTGCTGCAGCTGTTGGAGCTGGTGCAGGAACCTCTAGTGGATATGGAACATCATACCAATCATCCCAAGTTCAAAAAGCCAGTAGCTATGGAGCAAGTTCAGCTACCAGTAGCGCCTCTGGTTACGGAGCAGGCCAAGGCTACGGACAAGCTGCAGGATCTGGTGCTGGAGCAGAAGCCGCTGCAGCTGCCGGAGCAGGTGCAGGAGCAGGAGGTGCTGGTGGTTATGGAGCAGGCCAAGGCTACGGACAAGGTGCAGGAGCTGCTGTTGCAGCAGGAGCCGCTGCAGGATCTGGTGCAGGAGGCGCTGGAGGCTATGGAGCAGGTCAAGGCTATGGACAAGGTGCAGGAGCTGGTGCTGCAGCCGGTGCATCTGCTGGAGCTAGTGCAGGAGCAGGAGGCGCTGGTGGCTATGGAGCAGGCCAAGGCTATGGACAAGGTGCAGGAGCTGGTGCTGGAGCCGGTGCATCTGCCGGAGCTGGTGCAGGTGCAGGAGGCGCTGGTGGCTATGGAGCAGGCCCAGGCTACGGACAAGGTCCAGGAGCTGGTGCTGGAGCCGGTGCAGCTGCCGGAGCTGGAGCAGGAGGTGCTGGTGGTTACGGAGCAGGCCAACGCTACGGACAAGGTGCAGGAGCTGGTGCTGGAGCCGGTGCAGCTGCCGGAGCTGGTGCAGGCGCAGGAGGCGCTGGTGGTTACGGAGCAGGCCAAGGCTACGGACAAGGTGCAGGATCTGGTGCTGGAGCCGGTGCATCTGCCAGAGATGGTGCAGGTGCAGGAGGCGCTGGTGGCTATGGAGCAGGCCAAGGCTACGGACAAGGTGCAGGAGCTGGTGCTGGAGCCGGTGCAGCTGCCGGAGCTGGAGCAGGAGGTGCTGGTGGTTACGGAGCAGGCCAAGGTTATGGACAAGGTGCAGGAGCTGGTGCTGGAGCCGGTGCAGCTGCCGGAGCTGGAGCAGGAGGTGCTGGTGGTTACGGAGCAGGCCAAGGTTATGGACAAGGTGCAGGAGCTGGTGCTGGAGCCGGTGCAGCTGCCGGAGCTAGTGCAGGAGCAGGAGGCGCTGGTGGTTACGGAGCAGGCCAAGGCTACGGACAAGGTGCCGGAGCTGGAGCGGGAGCCGCTGCAGCTGCCGGAGCTGGTGCAGCAACCTCTAGTGGATATGGAACATCATACCAATCATCCCAAGTTCAGCAAGCCAGTAGCTATGGAGCAAGTTCAGCTACCAGTAGCTCCTCTGGTTACGGAGCAGGCCAAGGCTACAGACAAGGTGCAGGAGCTGTTGCTGGAGCCGCTGCAGCTGCCGGAGCTTCAGCAGGAGGTGCTGGTGGTTACGGAGCAGGCCAAGGTTATGGACAAGGTGCAGGAGCTGGTGCTGGAGCCGGTGCAGCTGCCGGAGCTTCAGCAGGAGGTGCTGGTGGTTATGGAGCAGGCCAAGGTTATGGACAAGGTGCAGGAGCTGTTGCTGGAGCGGCTGCAGCTGCCGGAGCTTCAGCAGGAGGTGCTGGTGGTTACGGAGCAGGCCAAGGTTATGGACAAGGTGCAGGAGCTGGTGCTGGAGCCGGTGCAGCTGCCGGAGCTTCAGCAGGAGGTGCTGGTGGTTATGGAGCAGGCCAAGGTTATGGACAAGGTGCAGGAGCTGTTGCTGGAGCCGCTGCAGCTGCCGGAGCTTCAGCAGGAGGTGCTGGTGGTTATGGAGCAGGCCAAGGCTACGGACAAGGTGCAGGAGCTGGTGCAGCTGCCGGAGCTGGTGCAGGAGCAGGAGGCGCTGGTGGTTACGGAGCAGGCCAAGGCTACGGACAAGGTGCAGTAGCTGGTGCTGGTGCAGCTGCAGGAGCTGGTGCAGGAGCAGGAGTCGCTGGTGGTTATGGACAAGGCAGAGGCATTGGACAAGGTGCAGGAGCTGGTGCTGGAGCCGGTGCAGCTGCCGGAGCTGGTGCAGGAGCAGGAGGCGCTGGTGGCTATGGAGCAGGTCAAGGCTACGGACAAGGAGCAGGAGCTGGTGCTGCAGCACGAGCCGGTGCAGGAGCTGGAGCCGGTGCAGCTACAGGAGCTGGTGCAGGAGGTGCTGGTGGTTATGGACAAGGCAGAGGCATTGGACAAGGTGCAGGAGCTGGTGCTGGAGCCGGTGCAGCTGCCGGAGCTGGTGCAGGAGGTGACGGTGGTTATGGAGCAGGCCAAGGCTATGGACAAGGTGCAGGAGCTGGTGCTGGTGCCGGAGCTGGTGCTGGTGCCGGAGCTGGTGCAGGAGCAGGAGGCGCTGGTGGTTATGGACAAGGCAGAGGCTTTGGACAAGGTGCAGGTGCTGGTGCTGGAGCCGCTGCTGCTGCAGCTGTTGGAGCTGGTGCAGGAACCTCTAGTGGATATGGAACATCATACCAATCATCCCAAGTTCAGCAAGCCAGTAGCTATGGAGCAAGTTCAGCTACAAGTAGCGCCTCTGGTTACGGAGCAGGCCAAGGCTACGGACAAGCTGCAGGATCTGGTGCTGGAGCAGGAGCCGCTGCAGCTGCCGGAGCTGGTGCAGGAGCAGGAGGTGCTGGTGGTTATGGAGCAGGCCAAGGCTACGGACAAGGTGCAGGAGCTGGTGCTGCAGCAGGAGCCGCTGCAGGAGCTGGTGCAGGAGGCGCTGGAGGCTATGGAGCAGGTCAAGGCTATGGACAAGGTGCAGGAGCTGGTGCTGGTGCTGGTGCCGGAGCTGGTTCTGGTGCCGGAGCTGGTGCAGGAGCTGGTGGAGCAGGTGGTTACAGAGCAGGCCAAGGCTACGGACAAGGAGCTGGATCTGGTGCTGGTGCCGGAGCTGGTGCAGGAGCAGGAGGCGCTGGTGGTTATGGACAAGGCAGAGGCATTGGACAAGGTGTAGGAGCTGGTGCTGGAGCTGGAGCCGCTGCAGCTGCCGGAGCTGGTGCAGGAACCTCTAGTGGATATGGAACATCAAACCAATCATCCCAAGTTCAGCAAACCAGTAGCTATGGAGCAAGTTTAGCTACCAGTAGCACCTCTGGTTACGGAGCAGGCCAAGGCTACGGACAAGGTGCTGGTGCAGGAGCTGCCGCTGCAGCTGGAGCAGGAGCTGGTGCCGGATATGGAGTAGGACAAGGCTACGGTCAGGGATCTGGAGCTGGTGCCGGAGCCGCCGCCGCAGCTGGTGCTGGATATGGAGCAGGACAAGGCTACGGACAGGGATCTGGAGCTGTTGGCGGAGCTGCCGCCGCAGCTGGTGTTGGATATGGAGCAGGACAGGGCTACGGACAAGGAGCTGGTGCAGGAGCAGGAGCTGCCGCTGCAGCAGGTGCAGGAGCAGGTGCGGGATATGGAGCAGGACAAGGCTACGGACAAGGAGCTGGTGCAGGAGCAGGAGCTGCCGCTGCAGCAGGTGCAGGAGCAGGTGCTGGATATGGAGCAGGACAAGGCTACGGACAAGGAGCTGGTGCAGGAGCAGGAGCTGCTGCTGCAGCAGGTGCAGGAGCAGGTGCTGGATATGGAGCAGGACAGGGCTACGGACAAGGAGCTGGCGCAGGAGCTGCCACTGCAGCAGGTGCCGGATCTGGTGCTGGAGCAGGACAAGGCTACGGACAAGGAGCAGGAGCCACTGCAGCTGCTGGAGCTGGTGCAAGAACGTCTAGCGGATATGGAACATCCGTCCAATCATCCCAAGTTCAGCAATCGAGCAGCTATGGAGCAAGTTCAACTACCAGTAGCTCATCTGGTTACGGAGCAGGACGAGGCTACGGACAAGGTGCAGGAGCTGGAGCTGGTGCCGGTGCAGGAGCAGGTGCTGGATATGGAGCAGGACAAGGCTACGGACAGGGTGCTGGAGCTGGTGCCGGAGCAGGAGCTGCCACCGCAGCTGGTGCAGGAGCTAGTGCCGGAGCAGGAGCAGGACAAGGGTACGTCGCAGGAGGTCAAGTCAGTTCCACCGTGAGCTCAGTCTCCTCTCGTATGTCATCGGCGTCCTCCTCTTCTAGAGTGGCTACCGCCGCCTCTTCCTTGGTGTCCGGTGGGGCTCTGAACATCGGAGCTCTCTCCAGTGTGGTCGGTGGACTTTATTCTCAAGTGTCCGCCCAAGGACTTTATGGAAATGAAGCTCTTGTTCAAGTTCTCTTGGAAATTGTTTCAGCTCTTGTCAATGTTCTCGGAGGTGGAGATTTCTCTGCTGCTGTTGGCCAGTCTCTTCAAGCTGCTCTTGCTTGAACCATTTAAAACGTTTTGCCTAAATTTTTAAGAGTTACATTATATATCTATGGAAATTAATAATTTCTTTCAAAAATTTCCCAATAAAATTTGTTGAAGCATAAATCATTTGTAATATTATTTTCATTCCTTTTAATCTAATTACTCATTCTGTTTGTATTACACCTTAGGTACAGCTTTACTGAAAAACCAGCTTACTTACCCGACCACTAAATATAATATTGTATAATATCTGAAAAGTGATTCCCTCCGTCTTTGTTTATACTATCTTAGTAAAAAGTATAACTAAGAACGGCTTTCGAAAAGTGCGATGCTCATATTTTTAAATTTAAGAATAATTTTATTCATAGGATACATTTACACAGTACATAAGCATTAACTGAAGCAAACAAAAGAAAAACATCACATTTCCTACTATGGTGCCACTAGCCCTTCTTATAAGTGAACTAAAAATACATAAGAAAAGAAAAGAAGTGTGAGAAAAAAAGAAATAAAAGTGTTTTTGTTTCTTCTTTTAGAAAATTTTTGAGGAGAAAATTTTTCAAATTTGTGTCAGTTCTTTTAAAATAAAATAGGTAAAGGTCTCTAAAAAATAGGGTAAGGTTTAGTTAAATTTTACATGGTGTAAAAGGGGTAATTTTTAATTGTTTTGACGGCAATCTTATTAATTTGCTTTAATAATTTAAAATTAAATTTGTTTTTCAATCATTTAGTATTGAGGACTGGACTTCAAAAACTATCTAAGTACGAAAAAGTAAATATTTTGTAATTGATAATTTATTTGATTCTCCATAGGAATACACATAAAAAGTCATCTTCATCTTTCGGGCTAATTTTAAATTACTAATAATTGTTGTGGTGCTAAGCCGACTTTATTGGTTGTTGGCAATGGTACTTAGATTGGTTTTTCGGGTTTAACTCCTATTTTTTGCTTTTGGCACTTAGCTTCTTTTTTAAGTCCAGTCTTCTATTCTATATTTTGATGTGTTGACAATTTTTTCCTTCCATATAAAATATAAATTTGTAACTGAATTAACATAAAATATGTTGATTTCAAAATTTCAGTCTACAAAATATTTGCTTTAGAAATTTATAAAAATATCCTAATTTGGTCCTTAGGGCGTTGCAAAAGTCTATGGTAATTTTTTTTTAGAATTTTTCTTTGGGTCGATCACCTGTGGGATATTATTTTCTCAAAATCCTATTGAAAAAACAGCCAATTGCCTCTTCTGGGGGAAGTTCCCTTATACTACATGCACACATGAAAAAGTTAAACTAGGTGAACTTAAGCGAGAACTTCAGATATTTTAACGTAAACTTTCTTATTTTTATGCGTTCACACTGCAGCTTCTTTTAAACTGGCTTAAATAGTTTTATCGATGGTGAGAGAGTCCTCCAGCTGGCTGCCATGTTTACCCACAGCTCAAATGATGACTGTCAATCATAGAGATATAATAACTAATATTATTATAATTAGATCATAAAGTAATATTTATCAGTAGATAATTATTTTAGGATCTAATAATAAAATTAATGATTATATCGCTATTGTTGTCAGTCATCATATGAGCTGTGGGTAAATCATGGCGACTGGATTTTGATTGTACAGTGTTCCCTCGTTATTTGCGGTAATTACGTTCCAAAACACACCGCGAAATCCGCGAATAACGAACCCTGTTTTAAAACGTGCATATATGATAATATAACAAATATAATGGTTCGATTCCTTCATTTATTACATAAAACTAATAAAACTGGTTCATATAAAAGTAGTATTAACTGTAAATTACTGTAAATAATTTTTTAATAACTGTAAATAACTTGTAGTAAATACCAAAAGGGTTACTAGTTAGACAATTTTCTTAGCAGAAGTCACATTTTTCAAAAAGGTTTTACATAATAAATATCGGAAACGAACAATTATATCTTTATCACCAAATATGCAAGTTTCATTGATAAAAAACTTTGAGATCGAAATCCGCAAATATGCGGGGGTAACATAGCTCAACCGCAAACATTGAATATTGCTGAACTGCGAATACTGAACAGCGAATATGCGAGGGCCAACTGTATTGATATTTCGGGAGGGGATAAGGGAGAATTTTAGCGTTTTTCTATGGTCAAAAAAAGATATTTACATGGTTTCCCCCTTCTGGCTACTCCCCTGCATGACGTCATACGTCCAATTCGAAGACGTCATTTCGACGTGAATTGGACGTCATATGTGACGTGATTTTATGACGTTTTTTATACGAGGTTAAACGACGTGATTTTCATGACGTGAATTATTAGCGATTGACTAAATGTGTCATTTTTTAAGAACTGGCTATTTATAAATAATGCGTAAAATTGCCAACTTTATTCAAATGATCAATTTTATAGATATATATTGTCTAATCCATGGATCAAGTTAGCATATTTAAACATTATTTTTAATTACCAGTGTTGCAACTCGACGGTCAACTAGTGAACTGTAAACATTTAAGGAATAACTTTTGGCAACTGTGTTTAAAATTATGTGAAATTGTAAAATGTTTATTATTAGGAATTTGAATTTTAAGTAGGTTAGGTTAGTTTTAATTTATGGTTTTGAATTTTAGGAAGTTAGTTTAGTTTTAAATTTAATGAATTGATAATGAATTGATTTTAGGTTAGTTTTGAAATTATAAGTATGTTTGGAAGTTTTTGTCAAGATTAATCAAAATTAAAGATTGAATATGAAGTTTACACCTCTGTTTGGCATATCATCTTTCCACTCCGGGTGAGAAGTAGAGTCAAGGAAACAGACCTTACTCTACTGCTCTTCGACTAACGCGCTGTTCGCAAAATTGTGGCATCCCTGCCTGGGATGTGTGAAGGATGACGTCGGAAGCCACCTTAAGAAAGCAGAGAGGTAGAGTTAGAAGTTGGATCCAGAGTCTAATAGAGTCGTTAGAGTTAAAGTTAAAGGAACCTTTATTAGACATGGATTCATTGGAGAAATATTTAGAAGTTTTAGAATTACAATACGGATACTTAAAGGAGTTAGAAAATTATTTACTACCATGGTATACTGAGGATAATGTAGATAAAGAAATAGACGAAGCTGAAGAACTGAAGGAAAGAATTATTAGATGGAAATTTAGAGTAAAGAAAGCTATAGGAGTACAAGATTTAGCACGAAGATCAGGCCCGATGCTGTCTGACTTGCGTCATTTAGAAATCATAGGAACCTCCAATAAAGATACGATGACTAAGAACAGGAGAGAAGAATCAAGGGTTTGGACCATGAAAGACGAGAACAAGAAAACATCGAAGGAGAGATTCCCCAAGAACCAGCCGGAAGAGCCGGATATCACCGTCTGTAGGGAAGAGTGGCAGAAAGTGGTCTCTGCCGAAACAAATGAGATTGCAGCAGTGATCGAGATGGAGACAGAGCCAGCTGTTAATGAAAAGAAACCAGTGAACGCGATCTCTACTGAAACAATCGAGGGTGTTGAAGTGATTATGATGGAGCCAGATCCCTCTATTAGCATGATGAACGGCAGAAAACATGAAAAGGAGGAAATTGAAGAAACGGATTTTCCCAAAGCTAGACCCCAACATAAAGATAGAAGAGGAGATAGAAGAAGTAAAGTAAAGGGAAAAAGTAGGAACAGAAGTAAAGGAACTAAACGAACTGTCGTGAGAGCAGCAAGTACAGAGACTAGAAGACCAATGACACCTTCCCAATCGATTGCTGTGCCAACAGTTACTGAACAAAGTTTTGAAAAGAAAATAGTTCCCAGATTCAGATCCCCATCTAGCAGACCTCCTCGTCGAGTTGTTCTAGATTGAGCTCCATCGATGGGACCTCAATGGCGGGAGTGTGTTGCAACTCGACGGTCAACTAGTGAACTGTAAACATTTAAGGAATAACTTTTGGCAACTGTGTTTAAAATTATGTGAAATTGTGAAATGTTTATTATTAGGAATTTGAATTTTAAGTAGGTTAGGTTAGTTTTAATTTATGGTTTTGAATTTTAGGAAGTTAGTTTAGTTTTAAATTTAATGAATTGATAATGAATTGATTTTAGGTTAGTTTTGAAATTATAAGTATGTTTGGAAGTTTTTGTCAAGATTAATCAAAATTAAAGATTGAATATGAAGTTTACACCTCTGTTTGGCATATCATCTTTCCACTCCGGGTGAGAAGTAGAGTCAAGGAAACAGACCTTACTCTACTGCTCTTCGACTAACGCGCTGTTCGCAAAAACCAGTACATAGAATATAGCACATTATATTCAATCACGAATAAATACTGTTTCTTAAATCTAAAATGAATTTCTTATGTATATAAAAGATTTTTTTATTACTGTGAACCATTTCTTCTTCTCTTAAGACATACAACACCATAAATAGAGCAATTCTATATTCAAAATGATTTTTGTTTTTCTACAAAAATAAAGAACCACCTATAAACCATATTTAACACTAAATACTTATTAAAAAATATAAATTATTCGAAAAAGGAAAAAGATTGTTTTTTTCTTAGGTGAAAAGATTGGAAGAAACATTAGAAAGATTTTCGGTACTTACGTATTACAAAAAACACAAATACTAAAACAAGAACAGTTGGAACTAGGTGGCATTGCAATAGAAATCAATTTAAGTCAGTTTGGGAAACTCGTTTTGGGTTAACGTGGTATTATTGCGCTCAACTAATTTAAATATAAGACAGTCTGTTCACACATGCTCGACTTAAGTTAAAGAGCACTTAACCTAGCTCAACTTTTCCTGTGTGAACGTTGCCGTTTAAGGTTAAGGTAGTTTTATTTTGGTAAATCTGTTTAAATCTAAGAGAGTCCGTTCACACTTTCTCGACTTAAGCAAAGTTAGCACTTAAACTAAATTAATTTTTCATGTGTGCATGTAGTATTAGGGTTAAAAGCGCATTCTGCCCGAGAGAAAATTTGAGTTTTGGGTACCTCTAAAAAGTTTCCTTTAAGCCCAAAAGTATACAATGGGCAATACCACTATTTTTTTTAATTTTTTTTATTCGATAGAGGTACCCTAGAGCGGAATATACGCAAAAAATTTTTTTAATTACGATGATTATTTATTTTTTTATGTAATTTCAAAGTTCGACTTTAAAAAAGGGAGTTAAATCGTCCAATTTCCCAATGTGACGTACTTTTACCCTATACAATGATTTTAAACAATGCTTTTTAATTGTTTAAACAAATCAAAGTCATTGTTGGGTTTCTCGTTAAAGTCTGTATGAGTCAGTTGTGACGTACTTTTACCCTATACAAAGACAAAGGGCTTGGCGATTTTAATTTAAATATTTAATTAACTAAATTTTTTTGAAAATTTCATGTAGATTTTTGGATTTAGATCTATTTCCTTTACAGGAAAAAGGCATTTTTTTCTGTTTTCAAAAAATGATGGTATTGCCCATTGTAATACTTTCTGAATTTTGAATAACTTCCTTCAGGGGTCTAACAGGGCTCATATGTTCTCAAAAAATAGGTTTTTACTATAAATTTCCCATTTATATTGTTTATAGGCAAAAATTTTTCCGCTAATTTTGTGTTTTAATATAAATTGTAACTTCCCAGGTACGCCAATATATTTTTAATTGAAATAGTTAATGAAAAGGCACAAAAATAAATGTAGGTTTAACGTACTACAATACTTGGGTGGAGCAAAACAGTCTTTTCTTCTATCGATCTGCGACTAGAGCTCAAAATTTGTGGTTCTTATAACCCATAAAACTTCATCTGTTGATATCGTCAGGTCGCAGCACTTATTAGTGGAACTATGAAAACTTGACGAAAAATTTTAAAATTTTCTTAAATAATTTGAAAATTATCCCGATGTTATTTTATGGCGAATAATTACTGGTTTGCTTGTATGTAGCTTAACATTAGAAAATTATAACCTATCAATGACGCAAAAATAAGGTCCAAAAATGTTGTGCAATCCAGGGTGTCCACACACCCTTTAACTTTTGAACCTTTATAGATATAGTCGTAAAGTCGTCTTTCTAATTTAAAATTATGCCTTCAATTATTTAATTTTAATTTTTTTGTTTTTTTATGTACGACTGTAATTTTGTAACCTTGTTTTCAATTTTTAATATTTTTTGTTTGTTTTTAGTTCCTATTGCTTTTCAGTGTGTGTATGTTTTTATATATATTTATCTTAAACTTTAACTTAATGAAAATAAATTTATGTATTACATTATATTCAAGTTTACCTGTCACCTGAACGGGACAAAGTCCCCTTGGTGACAAATATGTTACCTTTTTTCTGTACATATGTTGTGTGGTAATAAAGCTTATGTTATTATTATTTTTATTATTATTAAAGTGGAGGTATAGTAAAGCGACCACACTCTATCCGATGCAACAAATTTTTTATCGAGTTATAATTTTTATTCTAAAAACCTTTAGATATTTGCTGAATTAGTCAGTTACAAAGTAGTAGAGCAGCATCGATTTAGTACGAAAGGACACCTTGTGCACGCATTGCCTTGAATAATCCCTCTAAAACGAGCGCTCAATTGGTTAGAATTTACGTATTTTTACGTCCTATAACTATCCTCATAACGCGAAAATACATAAATTCTCTTTTTATAATATAAGAATACTTTTAATTCATTTACCTAAATTATAAAAATTAAAATTTCAAATATAATTATTCTACCTCCGTGTTTACGCCTCCTTTCCCTGGTTTTAAATTCTGTCACTGGAGCGCTTCGGCAAGTTTCAGTTTCTGAATTTATTACCCACTTCCGGCGCGCTCTGTTGAATTGTTTCTCCTCTCGCTGCTTTTGAGTTTTGGTTTCAGTTCGAAAAAATTCGCTCTTCGTGCGTGTATGTCATGTCCATCGTGATGTCTTATTGTCTTTGTATCATCGTTAAGTTTGTAAATTAAAAGTAATTTAGAGCTATCGATGGAAGAATTATTTCATACTATTTGATACAGTCCAACATTTTGGTCCTAGCGACCCGGAGGAAGATTTAAAAACCTATGGATATACTTCGTTTTTCGAACTTTCTTCGCTTTCGTTTTCCCCTTCGTTAGTGCTAGTGCCTTCATTTCGGAAAAGGAACTTTCTTCGTTATCGGAACATTCGTAAGTTTCGATTTTCATTGAACATTGTTTTCATCTTCAATCGGAAGAATTTTGTTGCTGTTTCGCTATGCCGGACACGAAGTCTGCGAACAAAACTGTCGTTACCACAGATCCCCCTGAGAAGGACAAAGACTTGGTTAAAACTCTAAATAGACAGCGCGGCGCGCTGAAGACGAAAATAACCAAAATCATCGAATTCGTAAAAGATGAAGAAATTTCTAAAGATGATCAGCTGGTCTTACAGATGAAGTTAGATAGCATCGAGCAAATAAAACAGAAGCTCGAAACTCTTCGCCTTGAATACTATAAGGCAGTGGATGATGCGGATCTTACTCTCATGGAGGAAACGTTTTCCTCCATGGAAAACGATATTGAAGAAGTAGAGGTAAGCCTCTTGCGTTTGAAAACCTCTATTGTTAAATTGCCTAGTATTAATGATAATGCTAATTTGAATAAGCAGAGCATGTCAATTAAACTACCAGAGATACCTTTGCCCAAGTTTTCGGGCCATTTCGAGGACTGGCATAATTTTAAAATGCAGTTTAATTCATTGATTGCAACAAACATCCAGCTCGAGGATTCTCAAAAATTATTTTACTTAAAGTCAGCGTTGCTCGGATCTGCTAAGCAAATCCAGACAACTGAGGATACATTTGATTCTCTTTTCAAAGCTTTAGAGGAACGTTATGATAACAAAAGAGCATTAGTAAATTCTTATATAAGTGATATTTTAAATTTGGATAAAATATTTAATGAATCTGCTGTGGATTTGAGAGCAATGGTTGATAAGTTAATCAAAAATATTCGTGCTCTCAAGTCATTAGATTTGGAAATGAATAAATTAAGTGAAAACATTATTGTTAATATTGTGCTAACTAAAGTTGACAAAGAGACAAGAAAGCTCTTTGAACTGTCTGTTGAAGGTTCAGAATTGCCTCAATGGGACAATCTTATTGAATTTTTGAAAAAGAGATGTCAGTATTTGGAAAATTTGGGAAGTACTGGGAAATCTAAAGTTGTTAGCAAGGTAAAGAGTCTTCTTGTTGACTCAAATGGGAAATCTTGTATCATTTGTAAAAATGGTTCTCACCCTGTTCACAAATGTTTCCATTTTATAAAAGCTAGTGTTAGGGAGAGATTTAGCATAGTAAAAAGAAATAATCTATGTTTAAAGTGTTTTTCCCCCTCACATAAGGTTGGGCAGTGTAATGCTAAATATAATTGCAAAAATTGTGATAAACCCCACAACTCACTTTTACATATTTTCCCCAACCCTGAGTATACTAAAAGGAAAGATGAGGTTCTTGAATCATCTGGTTCTATAGTGAATACAGGGAATGTTAATGATAATAACATAGGAAACCAAGTGGAGCCCCATGAGTCAGTTTGTGCTAGTGCAAATTGTTTAGATAAACCTCAGGTTGTGCTTGCTACAGCTATTGCTTATGTTCGGGATGCTTATGGGAATAAACAACCCTTAAGGTTCTTATGTGACTCTGGGAGCATGATAAATGCTTTAAGTAAAGATGCAGTTAACTTGTTGCAAGTAAAAGAGCATAAGTTAGATATGACCATATCAGGATTAAATAATGCTAAGATTCCTGTTAAATCTAAGGTTAGTGTAGAGGTTTCAAATTTTGCTAGTGATTTTGTGAGGGTCTCAGAGTTTGTTGTAGTCTCTAAGATAACTAGTATCACCCCTGCAAAACGTTTAGCCATAAATCTTCACGATTTCAGTCCAAATATTAAATTTGCTGATCCAGAATTCTTTAGGCCTGGGAAAGTAGATGGTTTAATTGGTGTGGAGCTGTTCTTTGATATGTTAAGAACTAGGAAAATTTATGTTAAGGATTCCCATTTGGTTTTGCAAGAAAGTGCATTTGGTTTTTTGGTTAGTGGTTCAACTTCTGTAAAGGGTACTAATCAGGAACTCTATTGTGGCTTTGTTCGCGAGTCAGTAAATTTGGATGATACCTTGAGGCAATTCTGGGAAATTGAGTCCACAGACGAGACTAAGGTTAATTTAAGTGATGAGGAAATGGAATGTGAAAAGCATTTCTTAGAAACACATTCTAGAATGCCGGATGGTAGGTACATTGTAAAAATGCCTTTGAAATCAGACATTGAATTAGGGGAATCAAAAACCATGGCATCTAAACAGTTAGGCTCTCTTAGTAAAAGGCTAGATCGTGATCCAACTATGCATTCCTTATATGCAGACTTTATTAGTGAATATGAAACCTTGGGACACATGGAGGAAATCTTTGAGGATCAGGAGCCAGGCAACTGTTATTATTTGCCCCATCACGGTGTCTACCGTCCAGAAAAGACTTCGACTAAATTGAGAGTCGTGTTTAATGGCTCTGCTGCAACTTCGAATGGTGTGTCGTTGAATCAACTTCAAAAGTTGGGTAAAATACCTCAACAAGACTTGTTCTCCATCATGCTTCGTTTTCGTAAGCATCGGTATGCCTTTACTGCCGATGTATCCAAGATGTATAGACAGATCCTCATTCATCCATCGCAGAGGGACCTTCTTCGAATCTTGTGGAAGAACAGTGTTGATCGACCTATTCAGATTTATAGACTGAATACAATCACCTATGGTACTGCGAGTGCCCCATACTTAGCTACTCGCACTCTTCACCAGCTGGCCCAAGATGAATCGCTTGGTTTCCCCCTTGCTGCATCAGTGACTTTGTCTGACTTTTACATCGATGATGTCCTGTCTGGTGAATCAACCTTGGATGGAGCTAAAATCCTCCAGCAACAATTGATCGAGTTGCTGGGTCGTGGAGGTATGGAACTTCACAAGTGGTGTGCCAACCACCCAGATTTGCTTCGTGTTTCCAACCACAACCAGGACTTGGAATTCAACTTTGCATCACAGCTAGAGACTACCCCAATGAATAAGACTCTTGGTGTGTTATGGAACACCCAGGCTGACTGCTTTAGCTTCAAGATCAACATGCCCATTCGTGACTCTTATAGTAAGCGAGATGTTTTGTCTCACATTTCGCGAATATTTGATCCCTTGGGATTGATTGGCCCTGTCATCTCTAAAGCAAAGATTTTTATGCAAAATCTGTGGCTGTCCAAGTTGAACTGGGATGAAGTACTCTCGGAATCCCTATCTACAGAGTGGAATAATTTCGTTTCCACCCTTCCAGATTTGGAGTCCCTTGAGATTCCAAGACTTGCTCTTCGTGAACCATGCATCGTCATCCATGGTTTTGCAGACGCTTCGACTTCGGCTTATGGTGCGGTTGTTTATGCTCAATCCGTACCCACTTCTGGATCCCCTGCAGTGAGACTTTTGTGCAGTAAATCTCGTGTGGCGCCTATTAAGTGCCTCTCAGTTCCTCGACTTGAACTGTGTGCCTGTCTTCTACTCTCCAAACTATTGCGTAAAGTTCTACAAGCTCTTGACATTACCCCAAAGAACATTGTACTGTGGTCTGATTCGACTATAGTTCTTGCATGGCTGAGAAAATCTCCCCATGAACTAAAAACTTTTGTAGCCAACAGAGTAATGAAAATCCAAGAACTGACCAAGGACTTTGAGTGGAGGCATATAGGTTCTAGCCAAAACCCTGCTGACCTCGTTTCCAGAGGTCTTTTGCCAAACCAGATGAAGGACCAGGGTTTGTGGTGGTATGGTCCCACCTTTCTAACTCAATCCATTGCCTTTCAGGAATCTGATGTTCCAGACTATGTTAATAATCTTGATGACTTTAAGAGTGAGCTTAAAAAATAGTGGAAATTAGTTTAACCTCTTGTATTGAAAATTCAGTGTTTTCTCATATAATTTCTATTAGTAATAATTATGCAAAACTAGTTAGAATTTTGAGTTTGGTTTACAGGTTTCTTGATAAATGTAAGAAAAAGGATGTAATTTTAAATGGCCCTATAACAGCTGTTGAATTTGAAAGGGCACAAAATGCCTTGTTAAGATGGGTTCAACAAACTGAATTTAAGGTTGAATATAAATGTTTAAAAAAGGGTAAATCACTTCCAGGTAATAGTGTTTTGAAATCTTTAAATCCCTTTTGTGATAATAATGATGTTATAAGAGTGGGTGGACGTTTGCAAAATTCAAATGTTAACTTTGATAAAAAGCATCAAATAATATTGCCACCCAAGAGTAAAATTACTTGTTTAATTTTAGAAAATCTTCATAAAAGGTATCTTCATGTTGGTCCACAAACTCTGTTATATTATGCCAGACAACAATTTTGGCCAATTAATGGTAGAAATTTGGCTAGGAAAATTGTTCATGATTGTATTGTTTGTGTAAAGAACAAACCATTAGTTGTAGACCAATTGATGGGTAGTCCACCTTTTGAAAGAGTTAATGTCAGCTCTCCATTTTTTAACACAGGTGTTGACTATGCTGGACCCTTTTATATTAAATATAAAAACCAGAGAAAAGTTCCACTTCACAAGGTGTATGTTGCAATTTTCGTATGCATGGCTACTAAAGCCATACACATTGAATTGGTAAGTGATTTAACCTCAGAAGCTTTCATTGCAACATTAAAAAGGTTTTTTGCCAGACGTGGTAAATGTAATACTCTGTTCAGTGACAATTCTACAACTTTTGTTGGAGCCCACTTGGAGTTAAAGAAGCTCCACAAGTTAGTTTCAAATCCAGATGAGAGGTTGCGAGCCTTTTTGGCAACTGAAAATGTATCCTGGAAATTTATTCCTCCCAGGGCACCCAATTTTGGTGGCCTCTGGGAGGCAGGTGTAAAATCATTTAAGCACCATTTTAGAAGGGCTGTTGGTAACTCTAACTTTAATTATGAAGAGTTTTTAACGATAATCAATGAAATAGAAGGTATTCTTAATTCTAGACCTTTAACCCCTATGTCTTCTCACATTAATGATTTAGAAGCCCTTACTCCTGGACACTTTCTTATTGGCAGAGCACTTAACTCTGTAGCTACCCCAGAGGTAACTCAGGTACCTGACAATCGTCTCTCCAGATGGAAAAGGGTTGAGAAAGTGACTCAACTAATTTGGAAACGTTGGAGGTTGGATTATTTAAGCCATTTTCAGCAACGTCAGAAATGGCAATTCACAAAAAATAATGTCAAACCTAATGATATGGTTATACTTAAGGAAGACAACCTTCCAAAGGGTAAGTGGATTCTTGGTAGAATCACAGATGTAATTTTAGGTAAGGATGGCTGTGTTCGAGTTGTAAATGTACGTACAGCCTTTGGACTATATACCAGGTCAATATCCAAAATATGTGTTCTTCCTATAAGTACAGATAAATGTTAATTTTGTCTTGGTATAAGCTTTGTGTAACTATTATCTTAATGTTGGAATTGATGTTTATTTGTAGAGTTAACTTTTAGTTCATTGGACTATATAGTTCTTATTTGTATTTTTTCTTCGTCATTAATTTTGTATTTGGTTGAGCTTATTGTAGCAGCTAATTGATTGTTTTTGATTAATTTACTTGTTGAATGTTTGTGGAGAAACCATTCAACGGGGGCCGGGATGTTTACGCCTCCTTTCCCTGGTTTTAAATTCTGTCACTGGAGCGCTTCGGCAAGTTTCAGTTTCTGAATTTATTACCCACTTCCGGCGCGCTCTGTTGAATTGTTTCTCCTCTCGCTGCTTTTGAGTTTTGGTTTCAGTTCGAAAAAATTCGCTCTTCGTGCGTGTATGTCATGTCCATCGTGATGTCTTATTGTCTTTGTATCATCGTTAAGTTTGTAAATTAAAAGTAATTTAGAGCTATCGATGGAAGAATTATTTCATACTATTTGATACAGTCCAACACTCCGCTTGTATCCGATATCCGATAGAGGGCATTTTAAGTAAAATGGGACCAACTTAAGACATTCCTAATCTATTGAAAAGAAACAGCGTCCAAATCGATTCAGTACAGTAAAGCATGCAACATTGAAGTGGCAATGATTTAACATTTATATATAGTCGACGAATTGATAACCTCCTTTTTGAAGTTGGTAATGAAATGTAAACGCATTTAAAGAAATATATTTAAAGGTATAGTAGAGCATTTGTTGTAGTCTACAAATTCATAGTGCTTGGTGTTATCATCTGTACACAAGCTGTAAAGAATATATTTAATCATTGGTTGGCAGTGTCGTTTTTTGTTTTTATGTTTCCATAGGCAAAAGGTATACAAGGGATTTATACAACAAGGGATTTTATTTCAACAAAATATAATTAAAACAAATTGCAAGAAAGAAAAAGCAATCGAATAATACGCACACAACATTGAAGAGACAATAAAAAAATAACGAACACCCACATACATAAGAAAATAGTAGTTTTGAAGTACCAAAAGAGCTTATAGCTCGTCCATGTAACCCAGTATCAAAAACTCTCCCTAGGTAAAAAAGCTACGCCGACTCTATTTAATTAGCTTTAATAATAATTCTATGTCTTTGTGTCCTGCTATGAAATTATGTAGTCCAGATTTATATTCAGATTTATTATTAGTGGTTTTAAGGGTTTCGTTTAGTTTATTAAAAAAAAGGGACCTAAAAACACGTGTGATTTGTGAAAAATTTCTTTGTTAGATTTTGGTATAAAACAATTTCCTTGTATATATTTCTAATATTTCTAACTAGCTAACTAGTTTTGTATTGATAGAAAAATTTATTATTGAAAATGAAAAGCAGTAAGTGAATTACGTAGAGTTCTCTTACAGACAAGATAGGCTTTAATAAAGAATTACTTTTAATATGGGATAAGATTTTATTCTGCAAGTGGTTTAGAGGTTTTATATTATTATAGTAATCTGAAGCATAACATGTTATTCCATAGTTGATTGAAGATTGAACCCAGACAAAATATATTGAATTTAAAAATTTATTGTCAATAATACGTTTAAGCTTAAAAAATTTCAAATTAATAACAAAAAACTTACATAAATCGTAAAACTTAATCTCTTACTTCTTTAAATTACTATCAATTTGAAGTCCTAAGTATTTAAAAGAGTCAACGAGCTTAATTTTATCACAGGTAGAGGATGCACCATCACGTTTTAGATTGCAGGCAGGAAGGGTTATGGATTCTTAACAGTGGGTTCACATTTGGTAATTTTCCAAGTAGTAGGGCTAGGTGGGGTAATAAGGAAGTTGCATGTGTCAGATTTTCAAAACAAAAAAAACAAGTTTTCCGTATCTGTTTTTTTGTATGGTAAAATCAAATATCTAGTCAATTTTTCAAAAAAATTTAAAGGTATTTAAACATTTTAATTTAAAAGTCGAGAAAAAACACGTGACTGAAAACGGTTATTGTTTAAATCGTACGATGACATCAACAATCATACCATCAACTCCATTGCTTTACAACAATGTTTATCGTAGGATGACGTCACATCCCAAACTCTTGGCGTTTTTGCGCGCTTTTAAAAAGGGTATTTTTGTTAATTTTTTGGGCAATCAAACAATTTCTCGATCGGCCTCAAATTTTGGGTAGTTGCTTATTTTTGCAAGTAGAATCGATTAAAAAATTAAAAAAAAATCATGCAACTTCCTCATTGGGAACAAAAATCGCTACTTTAACTTCTAACTATCACTGTAACCAAGAAAAAGCAATTAAAAACTTTTTTTCTTTGCATACACTTTATTTTGCATCCTCGTTTCCATGAAGACAAAAAAAGACCAAAATAAAGTCATTTTTTCCTTCAGGTTCGAATGGTTCTAGAAGTTTATCAAGAAACCATGGAAACTATTCCCCTCGCCCCAATTGCGTTTCAATCAATCAATCTTTATTTATTCATTTAAAAAATGAAAAAGAAAATATAGTTTCAATAGTTTGAAAAAAACTGGTCACATTAATTTTTAAAAATAAGCATGTATTTTTTTGCTAATTTACTTACCTTAAATATGTACAAGTACATAGAAAAGAAGTTGTGAGTCTTCAATAGTCTCGTGGTGATCAGACTTTAATATCGCCCTATAATTTCACTACCAGAGAACATAAGCTAAGCTTAAGCTCTATATTAGGGTGCTCCTTATTTGTGTGGTAAAATTTTTTGTGTCCCCTAGTTTTGTGTCACTATAAAAATAATAAATGTATGCGAAATTTCAGCTCATTCGAACAGTAATAACACGTCCGAATGTAGAACAAAAAATTTATTTTCAACTTGACACTTGGTGGAAAGTTTTATTTTAGGAGTTATAGAAAGCTTTAAATATTATTGAAATTTATGAAAATTAATTTAGTTTTTTCCACTTTTTTGAAATTTTGAAAAAAAAAATGTTTTTTGAAAATGGTGGTTATGATGCACACCAAATCAAAGAGAATAAAATTACGAACAAAATGGAACTGATTTCAGGTTTTTATGTAGCACAGTGTTTGATTGTTAAAAAATACAGGAAAGCAACCTTACAAAAGTTCTTATGACGTTAAAAAAATATTAATATTGAAAGAGGGGTGATAGAATGATGTAATATGTTCCTCCTGATGAATGATGATCTGTTCCTCCTAATTAGTTCCTCATAAAAAATCATGAACAAAATTTGAGGATTAATATTTAGTTTAATTGTTTTGTAAAAAAATAGCTCTTTTTTAAAATTTTAAGGCTTTTGGGGCACAAGTTAATATTTTTATTGAGCTAATATTTTTTTCAAAAATAATTTACTTGTATAATGGGAAAATGGGGGTGTTGCACAAATTTCTATTACTCAAACTTTAACAATAAGGACCACCCTACTCTATATGATAGCTCTAAATTTGTGGAATATTCTGTCATCATACAGTTTTTTAGTAACGTTTAATTAGACATGTAGCATTTGTGCCAAGATTGCATCTAATCATGATGCTCTATCTAAAAACAAATAAATGAGAGTTTAAAAATCTACTACCTATGCTAAATTGCTACTACTTATATGTAAAAACAATATGTTAAATACTTAAACAATTTTTTTTAAGTGAAAGTGTGAAAGTAAATAGTCAAACATTTTTATAGTAACTCCCTTGAATAGTAATTCTTTTAGTAGAGGGACTTTTATTTGGGCTTGTAATATTCGTTGGAGGTGATATTTTACCTCTATAACATTTTTATTGTAAAAAGAAATAAAGAAAATGTATGAAAAACTAATGTCAATACATTTACGAATTCAGACTTCTTTTCATTTGCAATACAAGACATAAGTTTATTTGAAATGTATTGAGTATAATGACAATACTATGGAATCTCCAAATTTAACGTACTATATTTTATGTGCAATTATATTTTTAAATCTTATGGGTACTTTGACTTTTCTCTTATTTTTTCTCTATTATTACAGAAAATTTTCTGGGTTTCAAAGGTAATTACAGACTAGGAAATTTAGATGAAAAACCGGGTAGATATTCACTCATTTCATAATTTGCAGAAATTTTTAGGTTAAGCTCTCTATGATTTTTCTTTTTCCTGATGATTTCAAATCTTTTGAAATTTTCTTGATAATCTAGGTTATAGTTTCATTTTTTTCTCGCAGGACCCTCATATAGCCTCTTATTTTCTTCCCCTGGTTTCAGGGTTGGCTGGATTGGACCCAATTGGGTTGGACCCAATGGGTTTTTTCAAAAAAACCCATGTGAAAAAACCCACATTTTGCACCCATTTTTGGGTTTTTTCAAGAAAAATCAAGATTTTGGCAGTTCCTTCAAAATTTAATGTGTTTTTTTTCAAAGCTAGGATAATTTTAAAATTTTAATGGGTTTTTTTCAAAATTTAAACCAGGTTTTAAAAACTATATGGTGTTTTTTCAATTTCAGGGAGTTTTTTTTAAAGTTAAATAGGTTCTTTCATTATTCAGTGGGTTTTTTCATTATTGAATGGGGTTTTTTCAAAATTTAGGACATTTAAAGTTCAAACTAGATATAAAAAATAAAGAAGATTTTTTTGAATTTCAGTGGGTTTTTTCAAAGTTGAATCGATTTCTTTCAATATTGAATGGGTTTTTCAAAGTTTAGAATATTTTTAAAATTTTAGTGGGTTTTTTCAAAATTTAAACCAGGTTTCAGTAAATAAGGGGCGTTTTTACAATTTCAGTGGGTTTTTTCAAAGTATAAAAACTTTGAAGAAACCCACTTAACTGTGGAAAAACTGACATTATTTTAACAGAACACATTTAACATACAAAGAACTCACTAAAATTTGAAAAAACCCACTTACTTTCTAGGAGAAAACCACTTAATTTTGAAAAAACCCACACTTTTTCCGAAAAAACCCAGTTTATATGGGTTTTTTCAGGGTTTTATTGAAAAAACCCGAAAAAACCCAACCCACTTGGGTTTTTTCAAAAAAACCCGGGTTTTTGCCAACCCTGCCTGGTTTTACAATCTCTCCGAGATCAGACCCTCCAAAATGACCTGTCTCGAATGGAAAATAGTACTAACTTTCCCCATTATAAAATCTTATACAGCGCCTCCCCTGAAACATATATTGAATCACCCTTAAATATAATCATTAAGAGATTAATCTTTCAACTACGTCTTAATCAAAGCCGAATTTTTTACAAAAACGAAATTTTTGAAATTTTTCCTTCTAATCCTTGCACTTTCTGTAATTATGAAGCGAATGAGACTTGGAACCATATATTCAACACTTGTCCTCTTTATAATCAATACAGAAACAAATACTTAACCGGTTTAAAACCTTTTCCGTTAATATTAACTCAAAGTCAATACGTAAGAATTTTTTATTTTACAATTTCTATTTTAAAAGTCCGTAAAAATTTATTAGATGAATCGAGTTAGCCCAATGTTCCAACAACCTTTAATATACATTTGTGTATATTTACGTTTATCTTTCATAGTTTTATTGTTCAATGATAATTAAGTGTTAATTTATTTTTTTATTTCTACTTTTTATTACTTTATTTTTGCTACTTTGTAAACGGGCACGAGCCCATTACAATAAAGTCTTGTCTATGTCTAAAAAAAAAATCTTTTGAAATCTGATGACCAAATTTTTTCAAATTTTCTGAGATTTCAAATTAATTATATTATTATTTTTTTTGTTTACTTCATACTGTTTTTTCTCTGCTTCATTGTAATTGTTTTTTTGTATCTATTATGTTAAATGTATAGTAGTTTGTAATTTTTCTTTCGCCAACACTGGTTTTTCCTCCGGGTGAATCACAAATTTGTTTTTTGTTCATTCTGTATTAACTGTAAAATAATAATAAAAATTAGTTGATTGATGCGTTAGTGTCCCTTAAAAGTCCCCCAAAATTATCTTCGGAATTCATTCCCAAATGGTGGGAACACAAAGGTCGTCTTCAAACAGCTAATAGACTGAGAGCTGGATGCAAATTTTGGGAATGATAAGGTGCACGAGATATTTCACCTGGAACAGATTCGATTGATGATGGGAAAACTTATGTCACCAACGCCAGAAGGCGGATAGGAAGCTTTTAGTGTGAAAGGGGGGGTCGAACATGCAAACAGCGCGCGGTCCCTAGCGACAGAGATTTTGAGGAAAACGGTTGAAAATTTGCACAGTTTACGGAGATTGTGAATTAAAGATAATGTAGCATTCCAAAGAGTATAAGTTGTGTTATAAGGGTTGTAGAAAACTAAACGAATTTTCGAATGTTTATATGAATGTTCTGTACGGCCGACGAGGTGTAAGGCTGGACATAGGCTTAATGTATTGAAGAATGTGAGTAAAAATTAGGGTAACACTCCCAGAAGACTAAGTGGAAGACAATGGGTTGCCAGAAGTCACCAAAGGTGCAGAAAAATCTTAAAACCTGACTCATTCGGAAACTTCTGGCTGTTTGCATATGTATAGCTGAGATATAGAACAAACTATATGCAAACAGCCAAAAGTCTAAGTGGAAGCGTTCGGATGATATTCAGGCGCGAAGTACAAAACGGAATAAAAGCGCGGGGCCCCTAGCGACAGAAATTTTGAGAAAATCGGTTGAAAATTTGCACAGTTTAAGGAGAGTGTGAATAAAAGATTATGCAGCATTCTAAAAAGTATAAGTTGTGTTTTAAGGGTTGTAGGAAACTAACAAATTTTCGAATGTTTATATATGAAACATATGTATTTTTAAAATTTCTAAAAATTTAAATTTTATCTTTTATGAACAGTAGTGACCAAGTAAAAATTTAACGATTCTGATTAAAAGTGATCGTGGGAAATTCGGTTGTAAAGTGGTAGAGCACCATGTCGTTTGACAGCTTTTCTCTTGCAACAATGGCTAATAATACGCTTATAGATGTAAAGTCATTGTTAGCGTTGTTTATAGGGTATTATTAGTCATTGTTGCAAGAGAAAAGTTATATGTAAGTCATTTGTTACATTGCAAAATTCGTTAGTTTCCTACAACCCTTAAAACACAACTGATTTTGTTGAGAATGCTACATTATCTTTTATTCACACTCTCCTTATACTGTACAAATTTTCAACCGATTTCCTCAAAATTTCTGTCGCTAGGGACCCCGCGCTTTTATTCCGTTTTGTACTTCGCGCCTGAATATCTCCCGAACGCTTCCACTTAGACTTCGGGCTGTTTGCATATAGTTTGTTCTATATGTCAGCTATACATATGCAAACAGCCAGAAGTTTCCGAATGAGTCAGGTTTTAAGATTTTTCTGCACCTTTGGTGACTTCTGGCAACCCTTTGTCTTCCACTTAGTCTTCTGGGAGTGTTACCCTAACTTTTACTCACATTCTTCAATACATTAAGCCTATGTCCAGCCTTGCACCTCGTCGGCCGTACAGAACATTCATATAAACATTCGAAAATTCGTTTAGTTTTCTACAACCCTTATAACACAACTTATACTCTTTAGAATGCTACATTATCTTTAATTCACAATCTCCGTAAACTGTGCAAATTTTCAACCGTTTTCCTCAAAATCTCTGTCGCTAGGGACCGCGCGCTGTTTGCATGTTCGACCCCCCCTTTCACACTAAAAGCTTCCTATCCACCTTCTGGCGTTGGTGACATAAGTTTTCCCATCATCAATCGAATCTGTTCCAGGTGAAATATCTCGTGCACCTTATCATTCCCAAAATTTGCATCCAGCTCTTAGACCATAAGGTTTGTTATTGTTATCCATATCGTCACTTTGATACCAATTGAAACTCCACCCATAATCAATCCACCAATCAAATAACTCTAAATCAAATAATAATAATAAGAATTGCATCAGATAGTCGGAGAAGCTCATTCGATTGGTTTGGATCTTTCCAGCTCGATGATGTTAGCGCATACAAACCAATCAAATAAGCTTGTTCGCTTGCAATTCCCAATATTACCGAAGCAGACCAGAAGACAGTGTTATTTAATTTTAGGATGACGAATGATGTTGCATCTGATGTGGCAACCTGCTTGTTACATCATGCCACCCGAGATTATAGTTGAATCCATAGGGTTAGTACAAATATAGAGACAGCTTACTCTTCTCGGTAAGGCAACCCTGTATGTCGAAAAGAGTCGGACCTGTGTGAGTGGCGGAAGTAAATTTTTAACATGGGAGCTCCCGTAAGCGGGTGGAATTTGAGGTATAAACACTACTCTTCTTCACAGAAAAATGATGAAAAAAAGATACCGACAGTTTGAAACTCGAGAAAAAGCAATGACGAATCGTTCAGTGAAGAAAAAATTTCTCTATCTCAATTAGTTTTTTACCTGTAATTTTTTTAAATTCCGCGGATTCGGAAAAAACAATTTTAAACTGTATTTTTATCATGTTGCGGGGGGAATTTCTTAAAAAAAAAAGCCTCACACTATATAATATGAACCCTCCTGATTCGATACGAGTCATTTCCGATTCGTTTAAGCAAGTATTTAAGGGAGAAAATTGCTGATTTAGTGGTCGAGGTAGGAACTGGAAGTTGGCAAAGCTTGGCGCTTGGCGGTATGAGCTTGGCAGGCGTTTTTGCCGTAGTTTCTTTACGAGGGAAGCCACGCGAAAAACCGAAAACGCCCAAAAGAGGGATTTAGTGGCCAAGTTTGTTCAAAAAGTCAAGTGTGAGCGAAACCGGCAGACCGGTCACGCTTAGAACAGCGGAGCAGATGTTTGAGCTGTCTCTATATTAGTACTAACTCTATGGTTAAATCCTAGGGAAAATTTGGAGCAGCTATAACTGAAAGGAAAACAATGCCCTGCAAGCAACCCTTCAACATCGCCAATAACACGATCGGAACTGGACAACTAGGCAGTTTAATTTTAGGAGGTATACTCAGTTGCAACTTACGTTGAGCCTGTAGAAATATGCTAGGAGCAACCAAAGAAAGTAGTTCCCCGCGAGGTGTCTGAATTTTGAGGGAAATTTAGAGCTTCAATTTTGAATAATGATTAGTTTTTTTAAATCCAAGTATATTAAGCATCTTTTCATCCCTATATGCATAAAATGTTCAGTATTATTTTTTAAAGTGACGTAACGCGTAGTAGTACAATGCCTCAAACTCGCCAGCCAATAAGAGCTTCTAGCAACCCAGCAGGCTTTCTGTTTACTCAGATTTTCTTCCGCTTGGCCATGACGTCAGGCTCAACTTAAGTTGCATTCGAGTATAGGCAGTTTGATTTTTCGGAGATAATAGTTCTTGACTTTAAGGTGTTATTTAAGTCCAAAATAGAATTTTCTAATTCTTCAAAAAGCACTATACTGAAATTAATATCCTTCTGAAATTAAGTAAGTTAATAAGTAGTATTGATAAATCAGGGTATCAAACCCAGGACGTTAGCTTAAATTGAAGTTTCCGTGCATTTAATTTTAGACAACTTTTCATGATTTGTGTCTCTCGGCTCCTCTCCCACTTCAGAAGGGAAGAAATGCATTAAGCTGAAAAATAAAAATTAAAGTATCAAAATAATGAAAAGGTAAAGAAAATTTTCACAGTCTTCATTAAGTCTTTTCAAATCCGCAAAATGTACCGTTGGATCCGTTTTCGATGGTATCGTTGGATCCGCAAAATGTACCGTTTTCGATGCACTGCACTGCACATTCTTCCCTCTCTTTAAGTAGGATCTCCAGATGTTCTCAATAGTTTCCATACAACTTACTCAGGTACTACTTCTATTTAATTCACCACCTGTTAAGAAACTCAGATTAATACAAATTATAGAATCACTATTATTATCTTTACCTCTTCATTTTTCAACCCTTTATCTACTGCATTATGATTTTCTGCAGTTTTTTTTTCGTGCAAACATTTTTCTTTTGAGTCATTAATTTGATAATTATGGGATATACATCAATAAAAAATCATGTTTGGGAAATTTTATCCGCTAAAGCTAATTGATTAAAATGACAATTTTGAGTACACTGAGGTTTAAAATATTCTCACAATACAAAAAAAACCCTGAAGTAATCAATTAATAGTAAGACTACCGTTTACTCCAAAATTATTAACCTTCTAAAGGCCACAGTTATAATTTCATTACAGTCAACTTTTTTATGGTCATATATGAAAGACGACCCTTTAAGAACAAAAACTTGACACATATTTTATAAATGAACGAAAATAGGATGCTTTGCATTGAAATTTTATTCCTAACAGTAATTACCCACAAAAAAATATTTTTAATAGGTTTTGGCAACTTTCAGCTCTTTAGGGTTGCTTCGCAACCCACTTAAACCAGGGTTACTGCTATTTGTCTTCAATCCTTATCACTTTGTCTATTAGTTTTAAATCCCCTGAATATCGAACTTCAACAAAAGGATTTCTCTTACCTACCATACTAATTTTCAATGACACTTGAAAAAAGTTTAAGTTCACTTGGTTCGTGACTTATAGTTTATAGTTTACAATTTTTTTATATTGGTCTCGCATAACGGAAAAGAGGTTAAAAATGTGACACATACAGACGCTCCCAAATGCGACAAAACTTTCCGGTTCACCTAATACCTTCACTTGCCGCAAACAGATTCTAAAAAATTTAGTTTTGATAAAAAAAAATAAAGAAAATATAAAAAATAATGTAGGGCGCTGCTCTAGCACAAAATTCATCAGCTAGTAATTATGAAACAATTATCTGAAACAACCTGTATATACGATGGGTTCTTATCCACCCAAATAATTAGAATTTGTCCTTGGCAAATAATATACACTTTTTTCTTTGGTTATAGTAAATTTTAGTTTTTATATTTAAATGATTAAATAAACATGCAAATAAAGCTTAGAATTCATTTAAAAAATAAAAATGAGTAGTTAACTAAAAAAAATAGTACTAAAATTAATAGTAAATAGTAATTAATAGTAATCTAAAAATGAGAAAAATGAAACAGATGAGCCAAGAGAGAACATTTTCTATTAAACGAGAATAAAGAGGATTTTGAAATATGCTCATGTTCGTTGTAAGTGATCATACGAAATCTCTCTATATTTGAAAAAAAAGTATAAGAGACCACCACCGCCGCTGATTTTGAAAATTTTATTTTTGAACACTTTGGGGTGAACTCTTACTACGCAAAAACTATTCTATGGAATATTATTACAATTTGTAGACAAATGAAAGTATGTTTCGTTCCAAAAGCTTATTATTGAGATAACTAGTTCTGGAGTTGTTAAATGTAAAAGTCGAAAATTATTTTTTCTGCTGCGAGTTCGCCCCCAGCAAAATCTATTAACAGCAGAAATATGATTTTTTACAGACATACTCTTAAGGTATGAAGTTTTGCACCTCGTCGCCCTTTTTTCTAATTCCGAATTTGTTTTGAAGTAATAAATTTTAAAATTTCGAAGGTTTTTTTTACACTTTTTCGGTTTTTTCGTTATAAAAGAAAAACTTATCATAGTAGAAGTACAATATTTCAAACACTTATACAGTTATTATTTTTTATATTTGGTGTTTTTTTTTAATTCGAATTAGTTTTGGAATTATTAAGATTCAAAGTTCCAATATTTTCTTATCTTTTCGGACGTTCACTACGGAAACAGACGAATTTTATGTGTCTGATTTCTTTTATTTTCAGCGATTCAACACGTCAATATTACAAATTTTGAAGTTTCTTTAAAGGCATGTTTTTTGTGCAATACTAGTTTGACCTCTGCATAGTTAAGAGTCCTGAGACCCCTTAAAAGAGATCTGATATTGAGACTTTTCATTGGATCTGAGGTACTGGGAAAAAGGTTAATTAAGTACTTCTTGTTTTGACTACCCTGTAACTAGGCTATTAACATTTTCCAATTAACCATTACGGATGTCAATTTAAAAAATGAAAATTTATGTTAAAAGTCATACTAGTATTTTAATTTTGAACAGAAAAAACTTCTTAGCTACTCGGTGTTCTTGACTGTCTTCGCTATATTTATGTATCCCAACCTTTTTCCTTGATTAATCCGATTTACTACCTATTTTATGCAATTGTTTCTTCTATAGCTTGATATTTGTCAGTGTAATATTTAAAAAGTTCTTGGCTTAGTAAAATTGCCTTTTTTTATTGCAATAAATTTTTGATATTTTTAAAACGTCTAAAACTGCACAGTCAGCAAATTTGATAATCTAGGACAGGTTCTCTCAAATTTTGAGTCGTGAAAAGATTTTTGATTTAAGAATTTTCTTAGGACATGATGTTGAATGTAATTGCGATTTATTCCATATCACACAAAAAACCTAGTTAAAGCCCTTTTTTAAAAGTCATATTTCAAAAACATTTTGAGTGGAGGACCCTATTTCTTCGATTACACATCTTCTAAGTTCCCATCTTTCCTTTTAATTTCTAAAAAGTTAACTTAGCCATTTAAACATACATCCAGATGGCGACCAAACCTTATGCGCGCGAAGATAGTCTTGAAAGAAGGGGTATGGGAAAATTAACTGAAGATGAGGTGGGTCGCGTTCGATTTTGTTTACTATAAAAAATGGGATGTGATGTTCAAAAGTTTGAGAACCCCTGATCCAGGAGGTATTCTATAAAGACTAATGGCATTATTCACTTCCAATTAACCAGTGGTTAACCTTTTAAACGCCGCAATTCAAATTTCGAATTAAAGGTTCTGATTTTTGGCTTAAATGGCTTGTTTCATCATTACTAAAACCATTCTAGTCATTTTTTGGCGGAAAAAAAATCCGAAGTAGGATTTTGAGGATGTTCTCATTTGGGAACATCGGCGTTTGGGGTGAAGTTTTTAAGGGGATTTCCAAAAGGCACATATTTTACAATTAATTCAAATAAAATGATTGGAATCGGTTTCTACTCAATAATTATGAACATTTTTATGATTGTTGACGGTTTTTTCATTTTTATTATCCATACTTGGACGATTGAGTAAAATTTTATAGATTTTCATAAGAAAAAATTGACATGTTTATTACGTACGCGAAGCTTTTCCGTAAATTTTTCTTGCCCTATGGGTAATATTTTGGTGTAAAAAATACATAAGAGTGTTCCTTTGCTCTTCAAAGCTAAACAGTTACGTTTCTGTGACAAAAATTAGTTTTAATTACGGTTCTATACGGATTTCTAGCATAAAATCCACTAATTGCATTCAAATCTAATAAGCTTTCAAAATTGATAATCATAATTATCTCCATTGATTCATTAAAGCTGTGTTTCTCATTGAAGATTCCGAACTGAACCATATATATCTTACATCCAACTTACTTTAGAAGAGTATTTTTAGACCTACGCACTTTTCCTTATTTTCAAAATTCTTCAATTTTATTCCGAAAATGTTTATGTAAAAAAAGCACTTGAACAAAAATATGTGCGAAAATCCTCAGAAGCACTCCAAATATGCTTTTGCATAACCCCTATTGATAATTACTGAAAATTAATCGATCGGGGAGTTAGAAAAATATACAAGTGTAAGAATCTGCTATAAAAATTTGGAATTTATTTCTCCATAAATCAAGTGAAAAAATAAAAATTACATATTTTTGAATTTCAAACATCATTCTCTACCAGTTCAGATCCTTTGAGACGTAAAAAGGTACAAAAAATAAAGAAAATAGGAAATAACCAGAATTTTTGCATGTTATAAAAATCCCCTCAAATACTATACCCCAAACACCGATGTTCCCATTTGGGAACATATACGTTGTATTGGTAATTACTTTCCAAAATTAGAATATGAAGCTATTCTGTCAAGCCAAATGGGAAGATGTGTACTTCAGCTACCAAAACAAGCAAAATCATTTAAAACTAAATTTATTTAAAGTTTTTACAAGTTGAGACTTGTGCAACTTTTGGAAGAGCCAAAAATATCTAATTTTGATGTAAATTCTACAAAAAGGATTAAATTGCATGTAAAATAACTTCATATCTTTGAGTTGCTTTCTACCAAGTATCAAATTCCTGCAGGAAAAATTAAGTGGTAAAAAAATTCCCTAAAATAATGTTCCCATTTGGGAACATCGGCAGGTAAAAGGTTAACGAGCAGCTAAAGAGAGAAAAGGTGCTTTTGCTGACTCTGATTGGTGGAAACCTTCTTTAACCGATGGTTAACCACTGGTTAAAAGGTTGTGAATAATGCCATAAGCAACCTTTCTGAATTTCAAAACCGTCTCTCTCGCTCCAAGCAGAAATGTGTTGAAAAGAATCTCTCTATTCTAAAAAAAAGTTTCTGTAAATGGTTTCCAGAGAAAGGCTTTTTAATTACTTATCCGTGTAACATGTTTTTGGTATCAAACTGTTCGGATTCTTTTGAGGATGTGCAAAGTGCCTTTAGAATTTCTAAAAAAAATCTCAATTCTAAAATATTTCCATTTTTCTGGATTACAGATAAGGTTGCAGTTAACAGCAAGAAACTGTCGTACAATTTATTATACCTCCAATCACAATGACCAACCGACGCTATTCATTAATGGTGAAAATAATTCCTTTCCCGCTTTAAAAATGCGCTTCAAAATATGTACTTTCTAAATTAAATATTTTTAAAAGACTGATAAGAGTTTTCCAGAAACTTACAGATATACTATTAAAGTATAGAATTTCACACACCAAAATTTATTGTTTGTAAACATTGAGTGCAATGTAGATTTTTTCTCTTACTATTTTCAATAGCTTAAATTGTATTGTTTAAAAAGTCGGTTTAAAAACTAAAACTTGAATGATAAAACACTAGACATTTTGACGTGTAGGTACTTAAATTAAATTTAACAAATTCATTGTTGAACGTTTTTGTAAATATTGAATAACAATAGTTACGAGCAGACTTGATGGCTATTTTCAAGGAAAATGTTTAGATTAAATTATTGGTAATTTACAACCAATAAATATTCTAACTTTTAAGGGAGTGTGCTTCTGGAAAGTTGGTTGACGTTTTTTTCTACTAATTGTTATAACGAATGTTTTATAAATAAATAATTTTAGTGAGCAGGATTTTGTGGGGATTGCGAAGAGATCCGAAAGGCCCTGCGTCAGCAGTTAACGGGGGTTGGCGAGCGATAGCGAGCAGAGGGCGGTAGCTCCCTAGTCTTTCAAAAAGAGTGATTATCACACCTCAAAGACGTTAATCTGATTGAGATTTACCTACCGCAAAATACTTACGATTCCTATGGCCAGGGAGGAAGCCTCTCGAAGAGAACTTCAGACTTCAAGTTGCTGCGCTGGAGTAGTCAGGAATCCGACTTTCATTTTGCGAAGACATTGCAATAAAATTGCTATTGGTGGAAAACCAGTTGACTCATGTTTCTACGGGGTCTTCAACTGTGATTCGAAGGTGCCGAAAGCCAGGTGTGAAAGGAGTCAGCTTTTCAAATAGAGAAGCTGACGAAAAAGCAATCGAACTCGATGGTATTAATCATTCATATATTCAAAAAGATGTGCGCATTTTTTGGGTTTATGGCCCTCATAAAACTGTTGGCCAGACATTCGGTACATAAAATCAAGTAATCAGCTGCAGATAGGTCTCAAAAAGGAGTATTTTTAACCTGGAATAAGAAATTTATTGATGTCTGCGGCGTCACAGAAATTCTTGATTTGCATGTATCATGACTGTCTAAACAAGTTTGTTCCAGAAAGTTCTGGAGGAAGATCTTTTGATTGCAAAAGAGTCGTTAAAACGATGACTAAGATCACGACGCACTTTTTGTGGAATCGAACTTATCATGAGCTAATTAGCAAAACCTTCGTCTAAATTGGTAGCACTTAATTAACTAACCCTAACCAATGGTCCCCGAGATCCTTGAAAGGGTGAGGCTAGGGTTCAAAATATTTCTGAAGGAATCGATTCTGGAATCGAGTCAGAATCGAATACCTTGGAACCGATACCAAGGAATTGAACTCCCGAAAGTATCGATTCTTGCAAAAATAGAATCTTTGGAATCGAACTTAATTTTCTAATTAACACAGATAGTTACTAACAATTTTGTTCGCTAATTAATTGGTATTTTGATTAAAAAATTAAATTAATAATAATTACTGATATTAGCAGTTAAAATTGGTAAGTTATAATTATAAAATTTCAAGGAAATAAAAAAAACAGTGTCAAAAACATATAAAACCGTCGAAAAAAAACTTCTGTATATGAATTTTTTTAAAACGTCCCTTTTTAGCACCGTTTCCCTACGGGCAAAAAAGGCCTTCATTTGAAAAACCAACGTTTCATAGGGTCATGGAAGTAAGGTCACCACAAGGTGAACGACCATTGAGATAAATTACAGCGTCCCTAGCGGCAAAATAGAAAAGTTTAAAAACTTAATTAACAAACTAAAGGATTAGAACAAAAACGTTATTGAGAAAATTCGTGGCAATATCATAAAAAACGCGTATAAAAGTTTGGTGAAAATATCTCCAATGTTTGATGATATATTTTAGCAAGTTAAAATACTATATATAAGGTTTAAAAATTTAGAAGCTTTTTTCATTTTCAGTTGAAATCTGCCTTCATTTAGCTATAAAAAACTTAAAACCTGCATGATGACACTAAAAAACAAACACATTTGCCAACGTTTTCTCATAGGAGGCTTGTGTAGTATACTTTTTAATATTAATGTAGTATACTTTTTATACGTTTGTGTAGTATAGTCCTTAACCAGAATTTTTTTGTGGGGGGATAACACCAATTCTGAGGTACACGAGTTCTATATTGTGTTAAGTTTTAGACGACTTACACCTAGGATTTTAATTTTGGTGCATTAAATTTCAAGATTGTGTTTGCTATGTGGATCTCAAATACAATTAGGGGGCTTGGGAGTCCTCCTCTAGTTAAATTTCCCTCCATTCAGTGCTTTATCTTATTTTGACACCATTTAGATTTCACCTAATTAGTTAAATCAACAAATTTAAACTATTACTCGCGACCCTCTGGATAACATATTTGTTCTACAGCCTAACCACAAATATTCTTACTTTTATTAAAATTTTTTTTAAATTTTCTCCCCAGTTTCCAAGCAAATTAAACAGACTCACTAATATTCCTTTAAACTAGAAATCCATTTTTCACACCTTAAGAGGACAACTCATTGTAAGTAACGAAATGTTCAAAGAAAAACAGAACAAAAAGGATTTAAAATTTCGATGAGGGGGTCGGGGGTTCACCCGTAGAAAAATTTTGGAAAATTTTTACCCTTAAAAGAAGAGTTTTGATTTTTTTTTTAGATTTTTTGGGATAGAAACGAAAAGGGACACCCATTGCAAAAAACACAAGTTTCAAGGGAAAAAACAATATAGGGATTGATGTCAAAATTTCGATGGGGGGGGGGTTGAACCCCTAACAACACCTTTGGATACAGCCCTGCAGTTCAAAAGATGCAATCGAGTTGGTTGGAGGCCAAGCAACCAATTTTCAATTACTCGAATTTAAGTCGGTGGGATACTAAAAGTTTTTACCCCGGGGCACCCCGGGTTTTTTCCTCCATAGTCGGAGATGTTTTTCTTCAAAAAACAGCTTATCTTTATAAGTAATACAAGAAGCTATTTTCCCTCATTTATTTTTTAAAATTGAACTCAAATATTTAAGGTTTTTTAAACTATTTTTCAGTTTTAAAGGCCAAATAATTCAACGCAATCAGTTTTCAGTTTTAATATGAATTTTCATAGACCGCAAACTGAAAATATATCGTTAACAGATAAATTAAAGTTTATTAATTTAATTAAATTGCAGAAGAATACTATGAAAATTTTTCATACAGTGAAATTTATTTGGAAAAAGATTAATTTCATAATTGCATAAATTGATTATAGAAGTGCGTCACACATATCTTCAAGAAAATATTCATAAACATCTGGGAAAACAAGACGATGACGCAGTAATATTTAAATGAGGAAGCAGGTGAAAATTCAACTTTTATTACCCACAGATCACGACTGGAGGCACAGAGCACGCAAAAGAGTAGTATAAATACCCCCACCGAGAACTGCAGAAATCATTCCATTTGGAAGAGCCGATTCATCGATACCTCAAGATGCAGTGGCCTACTCAACTCTCTATACTCGCAATCTTACTTTGCGCTCAAAGCTTCTTGGCTTTGGGTGGAAGTATTTGGTCAAGTACTCAAACAGCCGAAAACTTCATGGGCGGATTCACCTCAGCTCTCGCCCAGTCAGGTTTTCTGACTTCCGACCAATTGGACGACGTCGAATCCATCAAAGCGACCATCTTAAACGCAGTCGAAAAGAACCCCGGCAAGAACTCAAAGTCGAAGCTACAGGGTTTGAACATGGCTTTCGCCTCCTCAGTGGCTGAAATCGCCTTCTCTGGAGACAATGGGGTGGACGTAAACACCATGTCGGGAGTAATCCTCGATTCCATGAACTCTGCCATCATCCAAGCCACAGGGTCCCCAGACAACGTCTTCCTAAATGATATAGGAAGAATCATCAACATGCTGGCAGCCGATTTCGCTTCTCAGTCCGCAGCAGAAGCGTCCGCAAGTGCAGGGGCAGCGGCGTACGGAGGGGGATACGGCAGTGGAGCAGCTGCAGGAGCTGGAGCAGGGGCTGGTGCAGGAGCTGGAGCTGGAGGAGTGAATTACGGAAACAATATCAACTACGGAACATCATCTGGAGTAAGTTCTAGCCAAGCTATCAGTCAGTCGACTTCACAGACTACATCTCAAGCATCCAATTACGCAACCGGAGCTACTTCACAAAGTTACGGGCAAGGCGCAGGAGCAGGAGCCGGTGCAGCTGCCGGAGCTGGTGCAGGCGCAGGAGGCGCTAGTGGCTATGGAGCAGGCCAAGGCTACGGACAAGGTGCAGGAGCTGGTGCTGGAGCCGGTGCAGCTGCCGGAGCTGGTGCAGGCGCAGGAGGCGCTGGTGGCTATGGAGCAGGCCAAGGCTACGGACAAGGTGCAGGAGCTGGTGCTGGAGCCGGTGCAGCTGCCGGAGCTGGTGCAGGAGCAGGAGGTGCTGGTGGTTATGGAGCAGGCCAAGGCTATGGACAAGGTGCAGGAGCTGGTGCTGCAGCAGGAGCCGCTGCAGGAGCTGGTGCAGGAGGCGCTGGAGGCTATGGAGCAGGCCAAGGCTATGGACAAGGTTCAGGAGCCGGTGCTGGAGCCGGTGCATCTGCTGGAGCTAGTGCAGGAGCAGGAGGCGCTGGTGGCTATGGAGCAGGCCAAGGCTATGGACAAGGTGCAGGAGCTGGTGCTGGAGCCGGTGCAGCTGCCGGAGCTGGTGCAGGCGCAGGAGGCGCTGGTGGCTATGGAGCAGGCCAAGGCTACGGACAAGGTGCAGGAGCTGGTGCTGGAGCCGGTGCAGCTGCCGGAGCTGGTGCAGGAGCAGGAGGTGCTGGTGGTTATGGAGCAGGCCAAGGCTATGGACAAGGTGCAGGAGCTGGTGCTGCAGCAGGAGCCGCTGCAGGAGCTGGTGCAGGAGGCGCTGGAGGCTATGGAGCAGGCCAAGGCTATGGACAAGGTTCAGGAGCCGGTGCATCTGCTGGAGCTAGTGCAGGAGCAGGAGGCGCTGGTGGCTATGGAGCAGGCCAAGGCTATGGACAAGGTGCAGGAGCTGGTGCTGGAGCCGGTGCAGCTGCCGGAGCTGGTGCAGGCGCAGGAGGCGCTGGTGGCTATGGAGCAGGCCAAGGCTACGGACAAGGTGCAGGAGCTGGTGCTGGAGCCGGTGCAGCTGCAGGAGCTGGTGCAGGCGCAGGAGGCGCTGGTGGCTATGGAGCAGGCCAAGGCTATGGACAAGGTGCAGGAGCTGGTGCTGGAGCCGGTGCAGCTGCCGGAGCTGGTGCAGGCGCAGGAGGCGCTGGTGGCTATGGAGCAGGCCAAGGCTACGGACAAGGTGCAGGAGCTGGTGCTGGAGCCGGTGCAGCTGCCGGAGCTGGTGCAGGAGCAGGAGGTGCTGGTGGTTATGGAGCAGGCCAAGGCTATGGACAAGGTGCAGGAGCTGGTGCTGCAGCAGGAGCCGCTGCAGGAGCTGGTGCAGGAGGCGCTGGAGGCTATGGAGCAGGCCAAGGCTATGGACAAGGTTCAGGAGCCGGTGCATCTGCTGGAGCTAGTGCAGGAGCAGGAGGCGCTGGTGGCTATGGAGCAGGCCAAGGCTATGGACAAGGTGCAGGAGCTGGTGCTGGAGCCGGTGCAGCTGCCGGAGCTGGTGCAGGCGCAGGAGGCGCTGGTGGCTATGGAGCAGGCCAAGGCTACGGACAAGGTGCAGGAGCTGGTGCTGGAGCCGGTGCAGCTGCAGGAGCTGGTGCAGGCGCAGGAGGCGCTGGTGGTTATGGACAAGGCAGAGGCATTGGACAAGGTGCAGGAGCTGGTGCTGGTGCCGGAGCAGGTGCTGGAGCAGGAGGTGCTGGTGGTTATGGACAAGGCAGAGGCATTGGACAAGGTGCAGGAGCTGGTGCTGGAGCGGGAGCCGCTGCAGCTGCCGGAGCTGGTGCAGCATCCTCTAGTGGATATGGAACATCATACCAATCATCCCAAGTTCAGCAAGCCAGTAGCTATGGAGCAAGTTCAGCTACCAGTAGCTCCTCTGGTTACGGAGCAGGCCAAGGCTACGGACAAGGTGCAGGAGCAGGTGCTGGAGCCGCTGCCGGAGCTGGTGCAGGAGCCGGTGGAGCAGGTGGTTACGGAGCAGGCCAAGGATACGGACAAGGTGCAGGAGCTGGTGCTGGAGCAGGAGCTGCTGCAGCTGCCGGAGCTGGTGCAGGAGGTGCTGGTGGTTATGGACAAGGCAGAGGCCTTGGACAAGGTGCAGGAGCTGGTGCTGGAGCGGGAGCTGGTGCAGCTGCAGGAGCTGGTGCCGGAGCAGGAGGCGCTGGTGGTTATGGAGCAGGCCAAGGCTACGGACAAGGTGCAGGAGCTGGAGCTGGAGCAGGAGCCACTGCAGCTGCCGGTGCTGGTGCAGGAGGTGCTGGTGGTTATGGACAAGGCAGAGGCCTTGGACAAGGTGCAGGAGCTGGTGCAGCTGCAGGAGCTGGTGCCGGAGCAGGAGGCGCTGGTGGTTATGGAGCAGGCCAAGGCTACGGACAAGGTGCAGGAGCTGGTGCTGGTGCCGGAGCTGGTGCAGGAGCAGGAGGCGCTGGTGGTTATGGACAAGGCAGAGGTATTGGACAAGGTGCAGGTGCTGGTGCTGGAGCCGGTGCAGCTGCTGGAGCTGGTGCAGGCGCAGGAGGCGCTGGTGGCTATGGAGCAGGCCAAGGCTATGGACAAGGTGCAGGAGCTGGTGCTGGAGCCGGTGCAGCTGCTGGAGCTGGTGCAGGCGCAGGAGGCGCTGGTGGCTATGGAGCAGGCCAAGGCTACGGACAAGGTGCAGGAGCTGGTGCTGGAGCCGGTGCAGCTGCCGGAGCTGGTGCAGGAGGTGCTGGTGGTTATGGAGCAGGCCAAGGCTATGGACAGGGTGCAGGAGCTGGAGCTGGTGCCGGAGCAGGTGCTGGAGCAGGAGGCGCTGGTGGTTATGGACAAGGCAGAGGCATTGGACAAGGTGCAGGAGCTGGTGCTGGAGCCGGTGCAGCTGCCGGAGCTGGTGCAGGAGGTGCTGGTGGTTATGGAGCAGGCCAAGGCTATGGACAGGGTGCAGGAGCTGGTGCTGGTGCCGGAGCAGGTGCTGGAGCAGGAGGCGCTGGTGGTTATGGACAAGGCAGAGGCATTGGACAAGGTGCAGGAGCTGGTGCTGGAGCGGGAGCGGCTTCAGCTGCCGGAGCTGGTGCAGCAACCTCTAGTGGATATGGAACATCATACCAATCATCCCAAGTTCAGCAAGCCAGTAGCTATGGAGCAAGTTCAGCTACCAGTAGCTCCTCTGGTTACGGAGCAGGCCAAGGCTACGGACAAGGTGCAGGAGCAGGTGCTGGAGCCGCTGCCGGAGCAGGTGCAGGAGCCGGTGGAGCAGGTGGTTACGGAGCAGGCCAAGGATACGGACAAGGTGCAGGAGCTGGTGCTGGAGCAGGAGCTGGTGCAGCTGCAGGAGCTGGTGCCGGAGCAGGAGGCGCTGGTGGTTATGGACAAGGCAGGGGCCTTGGACAAGGTGCAGGAGCTGGTGCTGGAGCGGGAGCTGGTGCAGCTGCAGGAGCTGGTGCCGGAGCAGGAGGCGCTGGTGGTTATGGAGCAGGCCAAGGATACGGACAAGGTGCAGGAGCTGGTGCTGGTGCCGGAGCTGGTGCAGGAGCAGGAGGCGCTGGTGGTTATGGACAAGGCAGAGGTATTGGACAAGGTGCAGGTGCTGGTGCTGGAGCCGCTGCAGCTGCCGGAGCTGGTTCAGGAACCTCTAGTGGATATGGTTCATCCCAAGTTCAATCATCCCAAGTTCAGCAAGCCAGCAGCTATGGAGCAAGTTCAGCTACCAGTAGCTCATCTGGTTACGGAGCAGGCCAAGGCTATGGACAAGGTGCAGGAGCTGGTGCTGGAGCAGGAGCCGCTACAGCTGCCGGAGGTGGTGCAGGAGGTGCTGGTGGTTATGGACAAGGCAGAGGCCTTGGACAAGGTGCAGGAGCTGGAGCTGGTGCCGGAGCTGGTGCAGGAGCAGGAGGCGCTGGTGGTTATGGACAAGGCAGAGGTATTGGACAAGGTGCAGGTGCTGGTGCTGGAGCCGCTGCAGCTGCTGGAGCTGGTGCAGGCGCAGGAGGCGCTGGTGGCTATGGAACAGGCCAAGGCTATGGACAAGGTGCAGGAGCTGGTGCTGGAGCCGGTGCAGCTGCTGGAGCTGGTGCAGGCGCAGGAGGCGCTGGTGGCTATGGAGCAGGCCAAGGCTACGGACAAGGTGCAGGAGCTGGTGCTGGAGCCGGTGCAGCTGCCGGAGCTAGTGCAGGAGGTGCTGGTGGATATGGAGCAGGCCAAGGCTATGGACAGGGTGCAGGAGTTGGTGCTGGAGCCGGTGCAGCTGCAGGAGCTGGTGCGGGAGCCGGTGCAGCTGCCGGAGCTGGTGCAGGAGGTGCTGGTGGTTATGGAGCAGGCCAAGGCTATGGACAGGGTGCAGGAGCTGGTGCTGGTGCCGGAGCAGGTGCTGGAGCAGGAGGCGCTGGTGGTTATGGACAAGGCAGAGGCATTGGACAAGGTGCAGGAGCTGGTGCTGGAGCGGGAGCCGCTTCAGCTGCCGGAGCTGGTGCAGCAACCTCTAGTGGATATGGAACATCATACCAATCATCCCAAGTTCAGCAAGCCAGTAGCTATGGAGCAAGTTCAGCTACCAGTAGCTCCTCTGGTTACGGAGCAGGCCAAGGCTACGGACAAGGTGCAGGAGCAGGTGCTGGAGCCGCTGCCGGAGCAGGTGCAGGAGCCGGTGGAGCAGGTGGTTACGGAGCAGGCCAAGGATACGGACAAGGTGCAGGAGCTGGTGCTGGAGCAGGAGCTGGTGCAGCTGCAGGAGCTGGTGCAGGAGGCGCTGGTGGTTATGGACAAGGCAGAGGCCTTGGACAAGGTGCAGGAGCTGGTGCTGGAGCGGGAGCTGGTGCATCTGCCGGAGCTGGTGCAGGAGGTGCTGGTGGTTATGGACAAGGAAGAGGCCTTGGACAAGGTGCAGGAGCCGGTGCTGGAGCAGGAAGCGCTGGTGGTTACGGAGCAGGTCAAGGCTACGGTCAAGGTGCTGGAGCAGGTGCAGGAGCTGGTGCTGGAGCTGGTTTAGGAGGAGCAGGTGGTTATGGAGCTAGCCAAGGCTATGGACAAGGTGCAGGCGCTGGAGCTGGAGCCGCTGCCGGAGCTGGTGCAGGAGGTGCTGGTGGTTATGGATCAGGCCAAGGCTATGGACAAGGTGCAGGAGCTGGTGCTGGTGCCGGAGCTGGTGCTGGAGCAGGAGGCGCTGGTGGTTATGGACAAGGCAGAGGCATTGGACAAGGTGCAGGTGCTGGTGCTGGAGCCGCTGCAGCTGCCGGAGCTGGTGCAGGAACCTCTAGTGGATATGGAACATCATACCAATCATCCCAAGTTCAGCAAGCCAGTAGCTATGGAGCAAGTTCAGCTACCAGTAGCTCCTCCGGTTACGGAGCAGGCCAAGGCTACGGACAAGGTGCAGGAGCAGGTGCTGGAGCCGGTGCTGGAGCTGGTGCTGGAGCGGGAGCTGGTGCATCTGCCGGTGCTGGTGCAGGAGGCGCTGGTGGTTATGGACAAGGAAGAGGCCTTGGACAAGGTGCAGGAGCCGGTGCTGGATCAGGAAGCGCTGGTGGTTACGGAGCAGGTCAAGGCTACGGTCAAGGTGCTGGAGCAGGTGCAGGAGCAGGTGCAGGAGCTGGTGCTGGAGCTGGTGCAGGAGGAGCAGGTGGTTATGGAGCTGGCCAAGGCTATGGACAAGGTGCAGGCGCTGGAGCTGGAGCCGCTGCCGGAGCTGGTGCAGGAGCAGGAGGTGCTGGAGGTTACGGAGCAGGAACTTCTGCTGGTGCAGGAGCAGGTGGTTATGGAGGAGGCCAAGGTTCTGGTTCTGGTTCAGCATCAGGAAATGCTTTCGCTCAGTCCTTCTCATCAAATCTCTTGTCTTCTAATGATTTTGTGTCCATGATTAGTAGTACTACTACAACCGATCAAGCAGTTAATGTTGCAACTAATGTTGCTAACAACGTAGCAAGTCAATATGGACTAGATAGAAATGCCCTAAACGATCTCATTGCAAATCTTCAGGGTTCTGTGCAAGCCTTAGGAGCTGCAGCCGATGCTGCCGCTTATGCAAATGCAATTGCTGGTGCATTAGGAAATACATTGTCCAATGTTGGAGCTATTACCGAATCTACGGCCTCTAATTCGGCCACCAATGTTGCCACATCTGTTACCACCACCATTGCAAATTACGGCCCATCATATTATGCACAAGCACCACAATATGTTCCATCGTATGGATCAGGATCTGGGGCTGGAGCAGGTGCCGGATCTGGTGCTGGAGCAGGAAAAGGCTACGGACAAGGAGCTGGAGCTGGTGCAGGAGCCGGATCTGGTGCTGGATATGGAGCAGGACAAGGCTACGGACAAGGAGCTGGTGCAGGTGCAGGAGCTGCCGCTGCAGCAGGTGCAGGAGCAGGTGCCGGATCAGGTGCTGGATATGGAGCAGGACAGGGCTACGGACAAGGAGCTGGTGCAGGAGCAGGAGCTGCCGCTGCAGCAGGTGCTGGATCTGGTGCTGGATATGGAGCAGGACAGGGCTACGGACAAGGATCTGGTGCGGGAGCAGGAGCTGCCGCTGCAGCAGGTGCAGGATCAGGTGCTGGATATGGAGCAGGACAGGGCTACGGACAAGGAGCTGGTGCAGGAGCAGGTGCAGGAGCAGGTGCCGGATCTGGTGCTGGATATGGAGCAGGACAAGGCTACGGACAAGGAGCTGGTGCAGGAGCAGGAGCTGCCGCTGCAGCAGGTGCAGGAGCAGGTGCTGGATATGGAGCAGGACAGGGCTACGGACAAGGAGCTGGTGCAGGAGCAGGAGCTGCCGCTGCAGCAGGTGCCGGATCTGGTGCTGGAGCAGGACAAGGCTACGGACAAGGAGCAGGGGCCACTGCAGCTGCTGGAGCTGGTGCAAGAACGTCTAGCGGATATGGAACATCCGTCCAATCATCCCAAGTTCAGCAATCGAGCAGCTATGGAGCAAGTTCAGCTACCAGTAGCTCATCTGGTTACGGAGCAGGACGAGGCTACGGACAAGGTGCAGGAGCTGGAGCTGGTGCAGGAGCTGGTGCCGGTGCAGGAGCAGGTGCTGGATATGGAGCAGGACAAGGCTACGGACAGGGTGCTGGAGCTGGTGCCGGAGCAGGAGCTGCCGCCGCAGCTGGTGCAGGAGCTAATGCCGGAGCAGGAGCAGGACAAGGGTACGTCGCAGGAGGTCAAGTCAGTTCCACCGTGAGCTCAGTCTCCTCTCGTATGTCATCGGCGTCCTCCTCTTCTAGAGTGGCTACCGCCGCCTCTTCCTTGGTGTCCGGTGGGGCTCTGAACATCGGAGCTCTCTCCAGTGTGGTCGGTGGACTCTATTCTCAAGTGTCTGCCCAAGGACTCTATGGAAACGAAGCTCTTGTTCAAGTTCTCTTGGAAATTGTTTCAGCTCTTGTCAATGTTCTCGGTGGTGGAGATTTCTCTGCTGCTGTCGGTCAGTCTCTTCAAGCAGCTCTTGCTTGAACCCTTCTTTCTAGAACATGTGTATTCTTTTAATTTTTAAAATATATTCAACCTGAAAATTTATAACTTTGTATTTTTCAGGAGTCAATAGCTTTAGCTAATAAATATCTGCATAAAAAATCTGAAGGATTATTTAATTTGAATGTTCTTTTTTTTTTCATTTACTACTGCATTGGCTTTTTTGTTTTATATTGTTACTTCATAGGCAAACACTTTTATAATTTAAAATCAAACTAAACGTAAAATATAAGTTGTAATATTTAGAACACCGTCATCTTGGATTTTCTCACTACATAAGAAAAACTATTTTTTCAAATTTGATATTTTAAGACCTAATTCATAAAAGTACATTTTAAAATAATTCTTAAGTCACTAACTGTTCCATAAAAGGTCCGTAAGCAATAAAATATTAAGTTATAAACATTAAATACTGTATAATTAACGTAGTATTTGTTATTAGAGTTCATACAAGTAAAGATGCGGACCTTCTAATCCCCTAGACAACATTTTGTGAAAGAAGAAAGGTGGTTTTTGCAAATAGGTTAGGTATCAAATACCTAAATATCGATACTTTTAGGTTTCGAGTATTTTCAGGTATCGAATACTTCTTACAAGGAAACGTTCTCAGGCTGAACTCACAGAAATGGATGAAATTTTTACAGGGGTTAGTAGATGATATAAAACACTTACTGTGAAGGCGCCAAATGGCATAAAGTAACTTACCGTGTTTTCTCTAAACTAAAGTAATTTAAATTGCGAAGTGTCTAAATCCACGAAAATTGACCCATGCTAAAGTATTAGCGAAATTCGATAGAGTTGAGTTGTTACTTTCGTGGATTTAGACAGTGCCTTTAAATTGGCCGATCAGAAAAGTTTCATAAAATATATAGCATGAATAAAAATTAATTAAAATATAAAAAAGCTCATTAAACAAAACAAAATTACTACAATAAATTACAATCAAGCCAACAGTGACATTTAGGACCCGTAACATTTAATCTATTAGTTGAGCCACTTCTGTCATATAGAAATCAAATTGGCACTGTCTAAATTCACGAAAGTAACAACTCAACTTTATCGAATTTCGCTAATATTTTAGCACAAGTCAACTTTCGTGGATTTAGACACTTCGAATCAGTGGCGGATCTACGGGGGGGGCTTTCGGGCTGAAGCCCCCCCCAAAACGTCTAACATTTTACTAAGTTTGTCAGAACGCAAAAAATCTCTATCCGAAATTCGGATGAGGCGTACCAAAACGGGTTGAAAAAGTGGGTTTTTAGGCCAAAATTTCCAAAAATTTTCTGGGGGAGAACCCCCAGACCCCCCTTTTAATGGTTTTAGTTGGATAATTCGCTACTTTTTCCGTATTACCATTAACAAGAAGATTCAATTGGATTATGAAAATTCTTAGCCCCCCCAAAATCAAATCCTGGATCCGCCACTGCTTCGAATCAAATTTCTCATTCCATCCGATTGGAAAATCACCAAGTGGTGCTAAATGAATGTGTTTGGCAACTCAGAACCCAATTTTCAAATTTAAATAACTCCTCTCCTATTGAAATTCAGCAGTTAATTTTTTCACAGAAAGTGTTTTGAGTCATCTTCTTATGCCTGTAAAATTTTCGTGCATTTCTGTGTGTTCAACCTAAGAACGTTTCCTTGTTAGCCCTCTTTTGAAACTATACAAAACATGGTTTAAAAATTCAGTTATTTTACTTACGAACTTAAAGAACCTACAATTCTCAAAGTATACACATGAACTACCCTTGTGCTAGCAGTGATCTATAAAAAACTAAAAATTAATGAAGGGGGTATATAATGATACAAAAAATCCAAGGCTTATAAAAACTTTAAAATATTAACCCCAGATTGCAGGTCTGAGATCCTGCCTCAAAAGCAAAAAGGTCAATGTTTTTTTCGATACCAAAAGTACTGGTATCGAAAAAAGCCTCGATACCATATGGAGCGATATCTCTGGTGATACACCTTAAGAGTTGATACTGTTAAGTTTTGCACAAATGACAATAAACGTGAGTACTTTTTATAGGCAAGATTAAATTTAAGAATTTTGACTCCACACAGAAAAATTATTTTTATATAGAAATGGTTAAAGATGCAAGGTCTGAAATATTGCTACTCACAACTCTCCTTTAAATCACAACTTTCGAACTCTCTCTCTCTTATTTCCAAATTACACAAATCTTTAGAATTATCTTTTCTCACCTTTTTATTCTCATTGCCAAACAATTACTTCTCCATTCAGTTTATGTCAAGGTTAATAATATATCGTGAGGTCGCAAAATACAGAAAGTTGGTCTGTCAATGTTAACTTCTGAGAAACTATGAATAAAAACCGACGAAAATAACTAACTGACACTAAATTAATTGGGGTTTTTTTGGCACTTGTTACTGATAGATGATAGTTAAAATAATTTTTAACAACAAAATAATACATATAACTAGATTAATTTAGTTTTTATAGGGTTTTAATTTTTATGGAAAAAGCTTATTTCTTGTTGAAATAAATACTGACTATTTGAATTAGTTAAGATTATAAATTTTAAAATTTATCATTTCTGTCACATTTTTTATGCATAATATCGTATTATTTTACATTTAATAAATAGATTGGTTTAGTCTAAATTACCATAAGTTTCATCTATGTTTTTTTCGTGAGTTTCAAATATTCTAAACGAATGAATAGTTAATTTTTTTTAGAAATAGGTTGAACAAATGAATAGCCAAATGAGTCTGTCCATAGGGAGTACAGGTTGTACCTATGGACAGAAATTTCATCAAGTTATAAAAAAACATTTAAAAATACAATTTTTAAGATTTGAGCTAATAAGAAATATCACCCTGCCTATTAAGGATGGTCCGGCACTTTAAATGGTTGAAATTGCATTTTATCTGTATTAGAAAAGTAAAACGAAATTTTTTCCGAAGTACAACAGTCTAATATTTAAGTAACTGAATGAGGAAGTTGCATCATTTTTTAAACGATTCTTCATGCAAAAATAAGCAACTTTAGAGGCCGATCGAGAAATTTTTTTTTGATTGCAAAAAAAATTAACAAAAATCTCCTTTTTCAAAGCACGCGAAAACGTTAAGATTTTGGGATGTGACGTCATCGTACGGTGACCATTGTTGGAAAGCAGTGGAGTTGATGGTATGATTGTTGACGTCATAGTACGGTGTTATCACTAAGCGTTTTCAGTCATGTGTATTTTTCTCGACTTTTAAATTAAAATATTTGTAAATTTTTTTGAAAAATTAACTAGATATTTCATTTTACCATACAAAAATCCATACGGAAGACTTGAATGTTTATGAAAATCTAACACATGACACTTCCTTATTCTCCTTCTGTTGAACTCAGGTATAATAAATGTATTGTTCCAATATTTAAAAAATTTTTTTTAATTTTTTTATTAATTATTTTTTTTTTAAATTTCACAAATTCACCTGAAGATCAGACAATCCGTATAGGTGAATCCATCACATACACACAAGAACAGTCACACTAACATCCATGCCATATGTTTATAATATGTTTATAACTTTCTGTGTTTTTTGTCTATGTATGCATATATTTTATTAGTAAATCTTGATAATTAAAGATATAAACTATAAAAAGAAAATGTTATAAGTGAAGATGTCTACTCAAGTTGCTAAAGTCAGGAAAAAATATATTATACAAGTAATTTTTCAAAAATGCTGGAGCTGGATAGTAAATTTCTTACTTATACTATTTTAATTTTCTAGCCTGTAATATTAAAAAAATTTGAATATTTGGTCTCTCATATAAATACTGAATTTGAAATGATAGCTAGATATGAAATTAAAATACATAGTGTAGGAAAATTAAATTAAAGTATTTTATATGAACAAGAACATTGAAACTAATGCATGCAAAATTTAAAAGAGATTATATTAACTTTTAAAATTATTTCCACTAATGTATAACTAAAATAATAAAAAAATATCCAGTTATTACGATTAAATCAGCTAAAAAATTAATAAAAAACTTTAGGACGAGCGAGTCATTTCAACAATAATAACAGCCTGCCGTTAATAAGCTTTTCCCATTGTGTATGAACTAATATTAGAGAACAAATTAAATCTCTATGAAAACTAAATTAATCTAGTTGCGGGGGCAAAAGTCTATAAAACTTTCGTTGTTGCTCTTTTAAATTGACACGCCTAATGAAATTATAATGGTCTGATGGAGTCAGGGCCGCGAAATTTTGACATCAATTATTTACTTACTGTTTTGCCTTAAAAATTCGCCTTAAAATGCATAAAACCCCTACTTTTAAGGTTCAAAATTCAAAATATTTCTTGAGGAGAACCCCCAAACCCCCTTGAAATTTTGAAATCTATTATAACAGTCGTTCCTGGAAAATATTGGGACTAACAAGGGGTGGTCCTCTTCGGGTTAGTCTAAAAATGAGTCGTAATAAATAAGTGGTCGTATCCAAGGTGATTTAGGAGTTCTACTCAAGCTAGCGGATCCAGGGGGGCTAGGGGACTTCAGCCCCCCTCCCAAAAGGAATAAGAACTAACAGTGAGAAAAAGGGGAAGTGGGAACTCAGAGGTGTAAAAAAGGGAAAGCGTTTCTGAAACGATTTAAAATCCTGTTTTTAGGGTCAAATATCCAGAAATTTTCTGGGGGAGGACCCACAGACCCCCTTTAAAATTTGGAGCACTATTATTTACCACTTTTCAGTAAAAAGTTCGTCGAAATGCACAAATCCTACATAAATGTAAATTAAATTCTTGAAAATGTATGTCCGAAATCCCGATTAGGTGTACCAAAACGAGTTGAAAAATCTGCTTTTTAGGACTTAAATTTCCAAACATTTTCTGGGGGAGGACCCCCAGACCCCCTTTTAGGATATTAGAAGACGATTTTGATAATGAAAATTCTTAGCCTCCAAAAAGCAAATCCTGGATCCCCCGCTGTCTCCTTACCTAGGTCACCAACAAAATCGAACTAAATAAGTTTCAAGAAAATTTTCGGCCAACCCCCTCCCCCCCCCCGAAAAAAAAGTCTAGTTACGGCCCTGGATGGAGTGTTGATTATACAAAATTTTGGATCGGTTATGTGTTTACCTGTTACGCTTTGGGGGCCAACTTTCATCACTGCGGGGGCAAAATAGACTAGGGGGTATTTGATCCCAAACTTCTTACTTAACAAATTTCCTGGCTTTTTCAGGGCCGAAATTTCTCGCAATCTTTTCCCTCATTTCCTAATTAGAAAACGAATTCCCACGTCAGCCGTCAAGCAGAAACCCGTTCCTTAACGGTTTCTCAATGCGACCAGCCGCCCTTGCTATATAGGCAAAATAATCCCATAAAAAAAGCGCAAAAATCTCCCAAGTAGCGCACAGACTTCTCTCCTCGGTCACCTCCTGTCCAATCGCCTACGTCACCACTGCTGGAGGGCGTGTCCCGCCAGACTGTTACTCAACTGTACCCGTGACCTCACTTCTTGCGAAGCCCTTCATTGCCGAGGGGTGACCCACGGACACTTTTGGAGAGTTGACGGTTCCAAGAGATATCCGAAATAGGATGCTTGTTTTTAATCATTCGGTCACCGAACGTAACTTCATTGATACTTAACGAAATATTTTTTTTCAAAAGAACCTTAATTTTACATCATCTTTTTTTGGGGGGGGTCGTATATCGATTCATGTTGTAGGTGAACGAACAGGCACAGAAGACAAATTACAAATTTAGTTACAAAAGGAATTACAAGAAATAATTAAACGTGATGATTATAAATATTAGACAACATACATGAAAACAATAAAATGACAATATAAATACAATATTATAAATAAGGAACATTGGTAGTGACAAACAGGGTGTCATAAATTATGGGTTTAATGTCTGTCGTAAGGTTAGTAGTAGTGACGTGAAAGCTTTCAATGTCCCCAATGGAAAACCAAAAGTACCCCAACACTCTGAAAAAAGTCGATTTTGAGATTTTGATAAACTATAAAAGAGCAAACATTTAGCTTTCCAACTGTGTATTACTTATGCCTGTAATCGGTTTTAAAGCATACTAAAAATTGCTTTAAAAATGCAAACAAACCAAAATTCTCTATGCCGCGCCAACTTCGAATGCAAATATCTCAAAACTGTGTTTTTAAACCTTCGATGTACCTTTTCTAGCAAACTAACAGTTGAAACATCATAATTTTTGCATACATTCCTGTTATGATGTAGTTGTTATAAGTAATTGATTAATTAGAACCCATTTTATTGAACTTTTTACATTGCATCTCTAAAATTTTTGAAATATAGCATTTTTTTCCTGATAAAAGTGATATTTTAAAAAAAATTACAGATATTTTTTTTAAAAGCTCATTTCAGTTTAACAACTACATCATAAAAGACATGTGTGCAAAAAATAATGATGTTTCAACTGTTTAGTTTGCTAGAAAAGGTACATCGAAGGTTTAAAAACACAGTTTTGAGATATTTGCATTCGAAATAGGCGCTGCATAGAGAATTTCGGTTTCTTTACATTTTAAACCAATTTTTAGTATGCCTTAAAACCGATTACAGGCATAAGTAATACATCGTTGGAAAGCTAAATGTTAGCTCTTTTATAATTTATCAAAATCTCATAATCGATCTTTTTAAGGTGTTGGGGTACTGAACCCCCTTATTTTCTTTTTAAATGCATGTGTGGACACTGATGAGCTATAAAACAAATTGGATTAACGACTGAGCATGCCGAAACCGCATCACACCTTATCGAAGAGTGGGTCTGAGCGGAAAGGATTTTCATCTTCTTTTAGTTTTCCCCATCTGTTGGGACAGTTGTATGCACTCACAGCATGTGTGAAACGACCATTCTAAATTTTGAGCATAATATATTTTTTTTAATTTTTATAAATAATTTTTTTAATATTTTTTTCTTACACAATGTTAGTCTACGGAGATATTGGTTTGTTTTGCCCCATTTGCTAACTTTCCCCGACGGTACGTTTGATCTTTTCTCCCCGAGCATGCGCACTAAGCTCGTCAGGACCAAACCGTTGGGATGTGCGAATAAATTGGGCGCATGTTATACCGTCATAGGTTGTCACTTCAGTTTGTTTTATAGCTCAGTGTGTGTGGATGGATTGTATTAAATTTCTAAAGGTATTATGTTAAAGAACTTAGGAGCTAAATAAAATAATTTCTTACAAAAAAAATAGTAAAAACTTTTAAAAGTTATGATGAGGAGACACTTTGTTTGATAAGGAAGAGCGCTCTATCAGAAAACAAATGAATGTAATGTCAAAAAGTAATTGGGATAAATTGGGATTGGGATAAAGATAAATTGGGATTGGCAACGGTTCGTCGGTTGTTGCACGACGTGTTTTTGCTGCCTCTTCAAAAAGATTAAAAAATCTTATTTATTTACGATAATTTAGAACTACTTTGATTAATATTTGGTGTTAATTCGTGCATTTATTTCTTGGTGTCAAATCTGGTAATACATTATTGCCCAACACATCGAAAATGTCAACATGTTCAGCTTGTCAAGAATCTATCGTTAGTGATGATCAGGTACAGTGTACTGGAAAATGTGAGCGTTTTATGCATTATCATTGTGCTGGATTCAGTGAAAAAGGCTTTAGAGCAATTAAATCTGGGAGCAAGAAATTTGTGTGTCTAAAGTGTTCCGACTCGAAATCTCAGGGAAAGCCTAAACGAGACGTAAAGACGAGTATGCCGACTGTTCAGTTGGATCCTGTTTCAAGTAATACTGATGTTCTACTTAAGCTATGCCAAGATATTCAAAGGCAAAATCAAGATCATAGGTTATACATCAAGTCTCAATTTGATGAATACTCAAAAAACCTTGAGTTCCATACAGCGATCGTGAAGGAGCTTACTGCATCTATAAACAACATGAACACAGAAATAGCCGATCTCAAAGCAAAGCAATTGGAGTCTGATCAAGAAAAGGCTTTAATGAAGAGTGAAATTGACTACCTGAGAGATGAATTGATACAACTACAACAATACTCTAGAAGGAAAAATATTGAAATAGCTGGTCTTCCCGAACTTGAAAATGAGGATGTCAACAAAACTATATGTGATGTTTTCAAGGTTTTTGATCCGGAGTTTGACCCAGAAAGTGTTGCTATTGCTCACCGTATACCGTCAGCGAAAAAAGATATACCGAAAGCTATTATTGTCCAATTTAAATCTAAGTAAGCAGCATAGAGATAAATGTCTTCGGCTCGCTAAGGAAAAACGATTGCTCTCATCGGATATAAGTTCATGTTTTGCGGCTTCTCCCTTGTATTTTAGTGAGCATCTAGCTCCAGCGATGAAGAAATTGTTTTACAATTGTAGAGTGTTCAAGAGAGAAAATAATTTTAAGTACTGTTGGGTCAAGGAAGGCAAAATATACCTTAGAAGGACTGATAACACAAGAGTCTTCAGGGTTACTAACTTTCGAGATTTAGAAAATATTGATGCTGGATCATGAGAATTTTGATGATTTATTAATTACGACACCTAACATTATTTCCCTGAAAGACAATAGTGCTTTTCTTGACTTCTTAAAATTACCTATAAATCCTCCGTCTCGATTCAATGATCTAGCTGTGTTTCATGTGAACATTCAGAGTATTCAATCTAATTTTGATTTACTTTGTGCTTATCTTAAACCGTTTTTTAATTATTTGGACTTTATTATTCTTTCTGAAATTTGGATCTCCGAAGCTGAAATAGATTTTTATCATATTGATGGTTTTAAAACATATTTTGACTGTAGATCCTACAATAAATCGGGGGGTATAATATTTTTTTCAAAAAATCAGTTCAAAATTGAAAGATTGGGAACAATATGACTTCAGCAGAAGTTATAGTTTTATATGTCAAAAATCTAGATATCTGTATTGCTGGATTATATAGATCGTACTCCTTTACTATTGATTACTTTAATAATGAGTTAGAAAATGTGTTATCCTCTATAAAATATAAAAATGTACTAATTATAGGAGACTTAAATATAAATATTTTAGATACGCAAAACAGATGTGTTAATAATTATTTAGATCTTCTGTTTCAATATGGGTTTAATTCTTTATTTTCTGATATTAGTCGAAGAGCATCTGGCACTTGTGTGGACCACATTTTCTTTCGTGATTTTGATCTAAATGCAAAAGTTTTAAGTTCCTGTCTTGAATTAGATATAACAGATCATTATCCTATAGTTTGTAAAATTAATCTTAATCGTAAATACCCGGACATTGCCCATATAACGCACTCTAGATTTTCATATAGAAAAGACTATGTAAAAATAATGGAGTATTTGAGAGAGTATCGATTCAGTGTTGCTAATGATGATATTTTGCATGTATTTAATAACTTTTACAACAGAATTCTTTCAATTACTAATAACTTCACTTTTAAGTCTTTATCTAAAACTAAATTTAAACCCCACAATCCTTGGATTAATGATGAAATACTAAATATTATCAAATCTAAATACAAACTTTTTAGCAAGATACAAAGATATCCGGGTGATAATTTTTACAAAATAGCATATAAAACAACGGTGTCACTCCTAAAATCAAAAATTAAACTTGCTAAAAAAGAATACTTTTTTCAACGTTTTATTGATTGTCAAACTCCACGAGAACAATGGAAGCTTATAAATGAAATAACTAATAAACCTTTTGAAACTACTCTTCCTAATTCCTATAACTCAGATATTCAACTTGCAAATGACTTTAATAATCATTTTTTAATAAATTCTTTGGTTAGAATCCTGGATAACAGTTACATGAAATATGTCACTAGTTATCTAAATTCATATGCTTATTTTGATATTCAGGAGTCTGAAATTATAAATTATATTAACGGTTTGAGTAATAGGAAATGCAGTGGAATAGACAATATCGATGTCAAAATTTTAAAAATACTTTCTACATACCACTCTGATTACCTAACGTTACAAATTAACAATGTAATAAAAGCAGGTGTATTTCCGGACTTCCTAAAAATTGCAATTGTAACACCTGTTTACAAAAAAAGGTGACATTAATGATTGTTCTAACTATAGACCCATCTCAGTCCTTACCATATTTTCCCAAATTATTGAACACTGTGTAAAAATACGACTGCTAAACTATTTTGAGAATCTTAATTTTTTTTCACCAAATCAATTTGGTTTCTTACCCCATCGTAATACTGAACTTGCTCTCATCAAATTCACTAAATTTATTTACAGTAGTATTGATAAAAATAACTATACATTAGCAATTTTCTTAGATATTTCAAAAGCTTTTGATTCTGTTAATCATAATATTTTATTAGACAAATTATTTTCGTATGGAATTCAAGGTTCATGTCACAATTTTTTTAAATCCTATTTAAATAACCGTAAACAAATTGTTAAAATTAAAAATTGCCTTAGTCAACCATTGTCACTTACAAAAGGAGTCCCCCAGCGTTCTGTTTTAGGCCCACTTTTATTTTTAATCTACATAAATGATCTGCTTACCCTAAAATTAAATGGTGAAATTATATGCTTTGCAGATGATACAACCCTTCTTTACTCTGGCCAAGACAAAGATGATTTAAATAATAAAATTCAAGATGACCTTAATAAAATAAGAACATGGTTTTATGCAAATGATTTAAGAATTAATGTTGAAAAAACAAAGTATATTTATTTCAGTCTAACAGCAAGAGAAAATCCTTTTTATCTAAAATATAATGACGTAGACTGTTCCAATTTATTTTTATGCAACTGTGTACAATTGGAATGTGTTAAAACGATAAAGTACTTAGGCCTTCAAATAGACTCTTACCTCAAATGGAAATCACACGTAAGTTTATTGTCTAATACGTTGAGATATTTGTTATATAAATTTTATCATCTTAAAGATTACGTTGATTCGAAATTTCTAAAAAAAACTTTATTATGCTTGGGTTCATCCCAGGATATATTATGGTTTATCAATTTGGGGGGGGTGATTATATAACTACTATACAAATAATTGAAAACCTTCAGAAAAAATTTGTTAAAATAATTTTACATTCCACTAATCATAGCATCACATTTTTTTCCTATAAAAATCTAGATATTCTTCCCCTTAAACATTTAATCTTTTACAAAAATTGTTACAATTTGTTTCAAAATTAATCCCAGACGACGTTGTATTATTTATAATATTCCCAAATCCAATAAACAAATTTTTCATAAATGGTTTTTTTACCTAGCACCTAAATATTTTAATAGTTTACCCTCAGATATTCAAACAGCACCCAGGGTTACTATTTTTAAAAAAATATTAAAGCAATTTTTATTTACTTCTGAAAATGTACCTGCTTTTTAATATTTCCTTGTGCTGTCTTGTACAAATATTCTTTTTTTTATATTGTAGATGTTCTTATGACTTTCCAGGTATTTCTTTTTAGTTATTTTGGGTGTTTAATTATGTACAACTGACACCTTTGCCAATCTATAATTCTTATTTTATTTCTTGTATTATCCTAAATTTTGTTTTTCCTTTCCATATGTATAAACAAATATTTTTTTTCACTTTAATGGGATTTTTAAATCCCCAAAGTTTAAATAGCTTCATTTGTAAATAGTGTATGTGATCAAATAAAATTGAATTGAATTGAATTGAAGTACCTTGATTGTTACATGGACGTCATCAGAAACAAAGCGTTTTGGGGTTCCTTCCAGGATGTGTAAAAACATCCCACAGTACGATGAATAAAAAACGTGACCAAGATTTTTTGCTAATTTGTGATGAGAAGTAGCATTTAGTGAGTTTAAAACTAGATAGATCAATTTTATTTGTTTGTTTTAGCAAAGAAAATTATTTTATACCTGACCAGTAGGTACTCATAATTAATTGACCTGTGGTCAAGAGTAGTATATTAATAAACACCACTGAACAGGACTATACTAGACAGCAACTAAAATTGAACCTACTACGTCGCTAACAAAGTAGTTCCCATCGCGGTGTTTGAATTTCGAGTGAAACAAAGAACGTCAATTTTAAAATATTATTATTTTGTTAAACCTGTGTCTGCTATTCCGCACTCGCCTCTTATATGAAGCAATAGAATTTACCATTAAGTTATATTCTTATGAATTATCAGTAGACTATAACCTTAGCAGGATATAGTAGAAAACTTAAACCTTGGAAATAGGATCTGCTGTAGTTGTAAAAAATATTTGAGGACTCACTTTTTCCAAAACCTAAATGTTTTGCGAAGTGTATATTTGGACGGCCAAAACGGCCAGTGGCGCATGCGCTGTAGGTCTCGTGATTACGTAGCAGTCTCGGCGCTTAGTGATTGAACCAATGAAACGCCGAGCTGTAGCCTAGCCGTGGAAATTAGAGTAGAGTTTAGTTGAAAAAAGCCGTCCAAATATACCACAGAGTACACTCAAAAAAATGGTAGTCTTCAACCAACCGAACCCAGTTCGGTTGAGAGTGGTTTAGTTGCCAAAACTAAAGCGATCGTTTCCCAAAACCCCACCGGTCCGCTTGGTTCAACAGAACTCATTTTGTTGCAAAGTTCGATCCTGAGAACCGAACCTTGTTCGTTTGCCGTAAACAAATGCGAAACACGTATGCCGTATAGTAAATGCGCTTTCACAATACCCGATACCGACTGTTAAGTGTTAAGGATACTATACTGGAAATTTTGATCCCAGTTTTAATGCATACTGGGAATTTCAATACCAGTTTGAATCAAATAAATAATGATGGGAACTTTAAAACCGGTATGAAACTATTACGGAAACATTGATACTATGAGATACTACCAGTGTCGATGATTCGACGAACACTTAAAAATTTTATACCTCATAAAATATTCAAGAATTTTTATTACTAATCTTAAATCATATTGGAAAGTTAATAATTAGAGTAGAATTAATTGATTTGTTTTATTCCAACAAAAAATACAGATTTAACATTTAGGGATTTAAAATCCCTTAAAAGTACATTATGATTAATTACTTTTTAATTTTTTTTAATAATACAAATAAACGAGGGTCTTATTGCAACCCCAGGTAAAAAGTCTCAACAGTTGTCAAATCCCATGGGCCTGACTACTGTAGCATTACGTTTTATATTTTAAAGCTAGCCTCCAATTCCAACGGAACCGTTGGCCTGGTTGTTATGGTGTCCGCTTTGGGAGTAGTAGGTCCACGGTTCGATCCCGGACGTCGTCCTTTTTTTTTTATTTTTACATTTTAATTATTTTATGCTAATTTAAAAACTTGTATGGATCCTATATATTTTTTATCAACGAAAAAAATTTTTTCAATTAGAAATTAAGATTATGGACAGAGTTTTGTAATTATGTCATACGAATAAATTGAATATTGACATGCATGAAAATTTTTGGAAATATTGTTATTAATCAAAAAGTGTTTCAGATAATCTAATCAATCTTAATATTATGTTGCAAAAATCTCTATAATGTACTTAATTGGTACTTTTAAAGCAAAGAGACGAAGCTCGTAGTGTTTGGCGGGAACAGACATCTCGTGGCGCGTTAAGCCTAACTCATGCTAACTTTAAAGCTGGATAGCTGCGGAAATATTATGATTACAGCTTAAAAGTTACCAGATTCTTGAAGAACTCTTTGAGAACTATAAGATTAGCATTAATTTTACCGAGGAAAGGATCTAGGGACTTTAGGAAGTAGAAAAAGCTGTGGGCGTGGAACCCCGATTAAGTTTTCCAGTAAAACTGAAAAAACTCCCGAAATATGGGACACGCCCCCTTTTTCTTTATATATTCTCAATCTACTAGTCAAATAGAACACGGTGATATAAAACACTTGGGGGTCCACTCTTATTTTCCCCCATTTCCCCTTTTTTCTACAACCCAAAAAACCTACTGAATTCTTATGAGGACAAGTTGGTCTCTTTTGTGTTTAAAAATTCCTGGATAACGTCAGAATCATCATGGCAATCTGAATTTCTGGAAAAAGCTTACCATGTTACTTTACAACAATAATAAAATTCAAAAAAAATTTAAACTTATTTTTAAATACCAATTATTAGGCTTTTTCGAACTTGTGTTCTTCACACAAAGTTCTGTTTTTTCCGGACCTTGAAAACCCCCCTAAATGTGTATCGAATTACACAAAAATATATACATTATATTTTGAGGTACTCTCTTTAAGTTTATGATGCCTTAGAAATGTTTTTTTAAAGCGTTAACAGGTCTAAAATGCCAATAACAAATTAACCTTACAGGAAGACACAAAATGTACTGACAAACAGAATGGCAAATGGCTCCATCGTGCATATCGTCGTGGAAGATGCAATACAGCACATCTAACATCGGAAAAAGACACAGTTTGATGTAGTTCTCGATTCTTTCAATTGGCAGTGAAATAAATAGCCAAATATGGTTTCGTATGGTTGCTGCTTAAATCGAGCCTAAACCAACACTAGCACATTTATTTATCACCGAAGTTAAGCACTTCCAGGTACGGGCAATACTTGGGAGGGTGACTACTTCGGAACATCGCTTGCTAATAGAATTTCTTATTCTCTTGCCCACATCGAGCATTTTTCTGCTTTTCAGAAAAGAATATCCATCATTTATATTCATTTTGTCTCAAATCATAGGTATAAAAATTCACATTATTAATATTTTTTGTAAACAGGCACTTTTTCTGTTATTATCAGATTTTATCGTTTGATAACTTTATTTTCAATGCAATTCTTTTGGGAATTTTTTTTTCTTGCCTCTTATCGGTGTATTAACCAAAAAAACCCCAAAGGAATATAAAAAAATTACAAAACTGTATACATTTTAATCACAATAAGTTTATAGCAGGTAATAAAATAAAGCATAACATAAACTTGATAAAAGCTTAACATAAAATAAAGCATGCTTTATTTGCATTATTCGGGAACTTTACAAAGCTAATTAAAGGAAAAATAGGTATACATATGATAAAAAAGTAACACATAATCGAAGAGCCAGTAATATATTTTTTTAAAATTAGTTTAATAATATTCGGAGGAATAGTCAAAACAAAATCGCACTCAAAATAAACCAATATCTTTCATGTTCTCAAACGGTTTGATCGAGATTGATTCTCTAAATAAATACTATGACAGATCATGAAAGATCAGCAACTTTTTTTGATCAATGTGAAATTGTGTCAAATCACGGCTTACTAGAGCTATAAAGATATTTTCAAAATGCTTCTAATACTTTAAGGTACGAAGCCTGATCAAGTAATCAAATATCTAAGCATCAATTTCTGAAAAAAATTTTGGTTTACAAAAAAAGCACAGCCATAATTAAAACCGATAAACGAAGTCGCGAAAACTGTTTGGCGAGAACGAGGATTGGAATACTGAAGGTATACTTCAAATGTTAGATGTGCTGTATTGCATCTTCCACGACGATATGTTGTCATTCCTGGCTTTCCAAAAATTTAATTAGTATAAAATTACATCAAAATTCGTTTTGATAACCTTACTCTAACCAGGGTTTGATAACGTTTATTATTTTTGAACACGACTATTATTTTTGTTCTATATCAGGAACAAAGATTTGGATTAATTCTGGATCAAATTTTTGGAAATGGCAACAATCAACACATGAGTGACGTCATCCCCAATGGCCGAACTTGTATGCTTGAATGGAAAATTTGCGTCATTATTTCAAGTAAGTTCAATGTTCAATATATTTTATTTAAGACCATAATATCCATAAGTTCTGTTGCTTTTCCTATCAGGGGGATTGTTCCGTAATTGGGGAGGTAGCCAAATTTTGGCGAGTGAATTTGGGAAAGTAGATAAATGAAAGGTGGGCTTTTTCTAATGTCTTACTGTTTAAGTAAAATTTAAGAGTTTGCTTTATTTTAACCTATATGAATATAAGGTACAGCTTTAGAAAGAGTCCTCCAGCAGCCATGTTTACCCACAGCTCAAATCATGACCGACAACCATAGAAAATTACTAGTGTTATTGCGATTAGAACCTAAAGTCAAAATAATAACTAGATTATTACTTAAGGATCTAGTAATATTAATTTATTAGATCTCTATGGTTGTCAGTCATCATTTGAACTAAGGGTAAACATGGTGGTTGGAGGACTCTTTCTAAAGCTGTTCAGAATATAATTAGTTCAGACATTAATTCACTAAAATATGTACTTGTTTGAAGGTCAGTGTTATGCAAGATCTCTCCAGGATGTGCGCCAATTTCTCATGTGAGCATCTGTTCAACCGAAGACTCATTGGAGGACACCTGATGATCCCTACAACTGTGGACCGGAAGAAGACAAACAGTGGACGATGTAAAAGCCTAGCTGACCTAGGGTTCCCCCCTCTAAAACCGTACTTAACCAGGATAATACTTGTAAGTGGAGAATAATTTAATTTTGAGTTCAACTATGTTAACTTTTGTTAAATACTGCCATGCTGATGTAGACACCAAATAATTCAAAAGCCACCAAATTTTCGTGATTTTCATTTATACAGTATCGGATCCCGTATCAGGCGTCCCGATAACCTGAGTGTTCCGAAAACTGGCGGTTTTTCCCAAAATTAAAAAAAAATTTTTTTAGTTCCAAATCCGTGCTCCGAAAGGATCCAGTGAGTTCCGTCCGATGTTAGTGACCTCAGTCCGCTGCCCCTCCCAATTCCGCGACCCGCTCTCGCCCCCCTGTCCAGTTGGAGATCCGTGGAGACCAGAACGCAAACGGACGATTGTTTCTTATCAGTGGAAGGAAAAAGACCAATTGGATGCGTATTTTCTACGGGGTCGGGGTGTAATGCAGTCCTAAGAATATTCTGGTTAAAAGAAGAATTTCTCTTCGGCTTTTCAGAACGGGAAATGTTCGGGAGGGGGATGCCAGGGGCCGCGCGAGATTGTTTATTTTGCTCTCTCGCGCGACCCTGCAGATTGTGCGTATCCGCAGTTATGTTAGTAAACAGACGCGGTCTTTCTGAGCTTTTTTCGGGAATTGTTCCGAAAACCAAATTTTCCTGTAAACCGGACTGATGTCGGTCCTGAGCAAGCCGGATACGGGGTCCTATACTGTATATAACTTAAAGAACAGCTTTGATAAGAGCCATGTTTACCCACAGTTAAAATGATGACACACAACCACATAGATCTAATTTGAGCTGTGGGTAAACATGGTGGCTGGTCGACTTATTGAAGCTGTGCCTAACTCCGTGCCAGAAGGGCTGAATGAGTTCGCCCTTCCGGCAAGGACCGCCTCATATGTAGTTTAAGAGTTACGGTCAGAAAGAATAAAATATGTATAGCAGTGGCGGTTCCAGGGGGTGGCAATCTGGAAAGTGCCCCCCTTGGAGACCCAAAATGTTAGTAAAAACCCAACCTTTACAGGTCTAATTTCAAAATTTTTTCTGGGGGAGGACCCTCATACCCCCCATTAGTATCAAAATGGGGTATTCAGTGTTTATTTCAAGAAAATCCCCATAATTTTGACATTTTGTGTCAAAAAGTAAAGACAATAGTGTTGAAAAGTGCCCCCCTTAGACTCAAAAAATGAGTTAAAATCCTACTTTTACATGTCAAATTTCAATTTTTTTTCTGGGGGAGGACCCCCATACCCCCAAAGGTACCACACGGGGATATTGTCTGGAAAAGTGCCCCCCCCTTAGAGCCGTGCTGGATCTGCGCCTGATGTATAGGGGTCTTGATATAAAAAGTTTAAGGAATTGTTTGGGTTTTTAAAGCACTCAAAATGCATCGGATTAAATTGTTAAAATGTTAGCGTATTAATTTCAACGTAAGTGATCATCCAGAATCTCTAGTATATTTTCCAAACAATAATAATACGATTGAAATTATTTTTTTATTATCGGCTCAACCCTGGGGAAGAAATTTTGCCCCTTCAAGTACTTCTTGAACTGTATTTGGAGAATATCTTGTCTTGTTGATTTACACATTTGTGGTTTGTTTCAGGTGGAACGCGGTTGAAATTCCTGGAGTGAAGATGTGGTGGAATGGGGTGTGTCTTGTTTGACCGAAGTGCCTCTTTCCTGAACGCCAAATGACGGGATGTTTGACTGACAAGATGTTTGACCAATATGACTTGACTGAACGGGACGATTGGCCGACAGGATGATTGACCGTGTGGCAAGTGCGAGCCACGGGGCGATACCGATCTGAAGGTCATAAGACTCAAATGACTATTTTGACTAAGCTCGCCTCAGTACTCCCCCTCCAGAATGCAGCTGGGCTGGATTCGTAAGTTATGTGAACGAACTCTCGTGGCTAGGTGATGATACGCCAGGAGTGCGGACCCCTTGTTTAAGCGCTGTGTGAAACCAACCACAGCGAAGAGGGTGGTTTGGAGCTGGTGGCGTTAGTGATGGTGAAGGTGCGTGTTTGTATACCGGGTCACCAATGTGGCAATTGCGAGCCACGGGGTGGTACCGATCTGAAGGTCATACGTCTCGAAAGTATATTTCGACAACATTAGTAACATTCAACAACATTTGTGAGTCGTCTTTGTCATTTGAATTATTAGGATTTGGTAATAATTATATGCTATGGGTTATACAGAGTACTAAGGGTTAGGACCCTTACAAGTGTGCAAATTCACAGGAATATGTATCTTGCTCAGGTAAGTTATTAAGTGTAATTGTTGGGTTAATGAAGTGAATCCGGCCCGCAGATTTTCAGCACCAAATTTGGCGATAACAATGCAATGCTCGGATGCCATCAGTTTTCCACTTGGCGACCAAAAAACCCCCGCCAAATTCAGCTTGTGGGCCGGATTTGCTTCATTTACTAATTATTGTTTTAAATTTGTTTTTATTTATTGCTACAGTTTATGAAGTATTTTATGGAATTTAATGGTTTAATTCTTATTTTCACATTCTCCATGTATTTGACTGTTTTTAGCATGTAAAGTGAACTTTATTACTTGTGATGATATCTTGTTTTACTGAGGTTGAATGTTGATGATTTCATCATGTTAAATTTGATCATGAATTAAATCTATTACAGAATCGATATGTTGTGTTTTTAAATGTATCGCAAGTTGGGACGGTATTTTAAAAGAAGATATTTGCATTTTCTGTTTTTCAATAAGAAATTATAAAAATAAAATAACTTGATTTTAAAAACTGTTTGGTTGATTTGTTCAATTACAATGTGTTAAAATGTTTACTTAATACAAAAATGCTTCCGAAACTGTTAACCTATCAATTGAAATAGGTACAGCTGGGATAAGCGTCGACCAGCCGCCATGTTTACCCACAGCTCAAATGATGACACACAACAATATAGATCTAATTTGAGCTGTGAGTAAACATGGCGGCTGGTCAACGCTTATCCCAGCTGTACCTTGAAATATAGTTATATCAATGACAGCATTAAAAATTAGGCAATATGTTGCATCCAAAATATTTGAGTATTCATTAATTGAACTGATTTTCCCAAAGTTGTAAATATTACTATCAAAACAAAAACTAGACTTGGGAAGTATGGAAAGTCACCATAAGTTATCAGAACAAAAATAAAGCAAAATGTATCAGTTTGTAAGATTTGCTGGTAAATTCAGATATTTTTATTATGATTTTATGTGTGTAAATAAAAACATTGCCAACATTGTTGGATTGAAGAGACTTGCATCGGCTAATCTTTTAAGTAGGTATCCTCAAATCTGTAATAGTATCTTGAAGTTTTATATGCTCTGAATTTAGTATTGATTGGTTGAATTTGAAGATGATGGATAGAAGGGACTAATCCATATACAACAATTTCAACTTTTAAAATTCATACTCTTGGCTATTTCAAAATTGGATTAAAGATGTAAGTAAAGACACAAAATATAGTTTTAAATGCAAGGTAAGTACCTACAAGCGATTTTCTTGTATACTGTATTGCAAGTTCAATTCTATTTTTAAACTTGATAGTAGCAATTTTCGAAAAGAAATTCTTAAGTTTTTAACATATAGTAAACAAAACATGTAAACAGAAACTTCTATCGGATATTTTTGTAATTTAAGTATGATTAAAAAAGTATAAAATGTGTTTCTAGAAATATAAAAGCATGGGTAATTTAAATTAAAAAATTATATCCTGTATAAAGAAAATCCGTACACCCCAGTCGGATTGTGCCAACCGTAAAATTTCCGTTTCTGACAACCGAACTAACGCCGTTTGCGCTAACCCGACTGTCGGATTCCCCCAAACAAATATGAGGAAATTAGTTTAGATGGCGCAACGAAACAGTCCTGTTCTCCCAATCCAACCTCTCTCATTCGAACCGGTTTGGTCACAGCAAACGAAGAGTTCGTTCAGTCCTATATCAACAGGACGGTTCGATTGGGAGAACCGAATTTCTGATTGTGGGAGCAGAACTGATTTTTGAGTGTAAAGATATTCAGAGAGTCCAAAACGCGATTTTACTAAAATAGTTCTACAGTTATCGCATAGTGGCGTTTCGACCCTCCAGCTGTCAATCATTAGTGTGGGCGGGACTAAAGGAAACGATTGATTCTCATTGGACTTAAAACTTTGTATGGAGGCTGCATTTGAATTTCTCAATCTCTGCTATTTTTCCCCTGTTCAATGAAACTTTTCCCCTATGGTTGCAAACTTTCCCTGACAGTAACTAAACTTTCCCTATTATAAACATTGATATAGTTTGTTCTGGCGTCTAATATCTCTTATCAGTGATTGTGGTTGCAGAAATCATCATTAAATGTGACGTTATATGTTTAAATTGTATTAAATGTGGACTTGGAGTTGTGAGTTCGATTCCAGAGTAGCTCCCGATCCATTGTCACTTTAAAGAAGATGAGAGATAGTGACGTCACGGGCAGATCAAGCATATATAAGCCAGCGAGAGATCTCCGCTGGCCAGAACATTGGGTGAGTCCCTGGAGAGCGTGACATCAGAGAGACTTGTAATGTCTACGAAATTATCCCCAGCGCATGCTCGAAAGAAAGATACACGCAACTGTTTTAATAACCGGGGAAATATATAAAAATTATTTCCCTCTTTAGCGATTTGAAAGTGGGCGGGGTTAATTGAGAGAGTGTATGCGGCTGTAGCTCGATTGTAGAGAGTCAACAACGCTACGTCATATTCTCTGGTTAGTTCCACCGTTATCACATAGAAACGCCACCGTCTATGGGAAAACCCATGTTAAAAAAGTTGCCATTAGCGTCTATGGAAATGGACTCTCTGAATAATCTTTACTCTGTGAAATATACAGTGCCAATGTTTTGGGGGTAAGGGCTTACATTTCATGGGATGGTCCAGTTACTTTGGGAAAGTCTCTCTCACCTCTGGTTTCAAAATTAAATAAGGTTCTTATTCAAACATAATTAAATTAATCCCATGGCTTGAAAATTAAAAAAGTAAACTATATTTGAATTCAGGGGGCGTACATACGATTCTAGCACTGCGAAAAAGCTGAATTTTTTATTGAAATGTCCACCATCAACAAAAAAAATTGACCATTTTATAAATAAAACCGTTATTTTTTCTCCTTAAAAAACATCGGGTTATCGACCAACTGTATCGCTTTCTATAACCCTACCAATAATTCCGCAATAGTTTCTCAGTTTCTTCTATAAATGAATCGCTTAATTCTGAAACGTGTCAAACGCCACTTTTTTCAAAAATGAGTAGTTGGTGTCATGGGATTCTGTAGGGGTAAACGCACATTTTAGAGTAAGAATTATAAGAATAACGTGATTTTAAAATGGTTTCCAGCATGTTAAATTCCAGCTTTGGTGCAGAAACATGTCAAACGACGTCGACTGACTGGTTTCTGCACTTAAACTGCAGGGAATTTTGTTCATGCTGTCTCATCTGCAGCTGGTTTAGGACTGCTTCTTTTTAATCGCGTGCAAACACTATATGCGATTAGAAAAGTCATTTTTTAGAGGTTAGATCTATCAAGCCATAAGTTTTTGTTTAAATCTCAAGACTAAGGACGTTTTGGTAGTATTTAAAATTTTCCATGCTCGTGGCAACTTTATTGCATCCATGTGATTGATACAGGGTGTCCCAAAAAAGACTGACACATTTTAAAATTCAATAACTCGAAAACTAAAAAAGATAAAAATATGCGGTCTTTTGCATCCTTCTTAAGGGGACAAAGAATTTTTGCTCCCAAAATTTCAAAATTTTAGTTCATAAATGCATTAGTAGATGGCAGCACGAGAAAAAATTCTGAAATTTAGGTATAAACTATCAGCGGAATCCCTATTGCCTCGTGATAGGAAAATTGAAATTGAGAGATAGAATCGATTTCAGAATCGAATTAGATTGAAATGCTTTAGCTGGTTGGTTATTTGATTGATATTTTATTTTACAGAGGAGATATTGTTAGGAATTATTACTAAATAATCAGATCATCGGGAAATCGAACCTTTAGTGCCAAATGGAAATTATTAATCGTAATCGTAGACATGATTTCTGGCCAAGGCTGCGCCGTTAATGTTTTAATTAAACTAGGGGATTTTACACATTTTAAGTCAACGGAAACTTTTTATTGAAAATTTCTTTGTGAAACGGAGGTTTTTTGCTTTTTTGTCAGAGGATGTAAAAAAATATTTTTAAGTTTTTAAGGAAAAATCGAAATTTTAGAATCTCTCAGATAACATGCGATAGAGGGAATATTCAAACATTTCTTTAGCTTTTATTTTAGCTTTCAGCCTCAGCCTATAAAATTATTTCTCAGAGTTTTAAAATACCTAAACGTTCAAAAAGTAGGGACACTTTTTCTTTTAGAATTGGTTAAAGCCAGTGGTGAGTTTGGGAGACATTAATAAAAGATTAAAAATTAAAGAAAAAAGTGCGTAATAATATGACGAGCCCTTATCCCAGAAAAAATCCAGTTACAGCACTGATTGAAGCATAGTAATTTGATTTTGAAATTATCTAATCATGAAGCACTAAAATGAGTTTGACCCTGTTTTAAAAGGTCAAATTTCAAAAAAAATTTCTTGGGCAGGACCCCCCCCCCAGAACCCCCTTTTTAGTTGAAAGTTAAAAGCAATTCCCAAAAACTTGAAGTGAAGGTTTATTAATTGATTCACAAAACCACCTTAAATCACTAGGCATTATTAAATCTAAATGAAAGATTTTTTAAGGGTAGATAATCATGATTTTGTAAAATCCCTCTGTTGAGGAATCCCAAATCTTTGAGTCCCCCCATTTTCAGTAGCCGGCGACTCATCATCTTTCTTACAGCCCCGACACCCCCTTATCTTCAGGTCCTAAAAACACTTGAACACTCCTTAAATAAATGTATACAAGGAGTGATCGCCGTGACTTAGAGTAAAAAAATTACCCTCGATATCGGTAAAATCCGATAAATTACAAGTGATACACAACGGATTCAGAATGGAGATGCACATAATCTAAATGATTTCCAAAGCACATAATCTAAACTTTTTATTCCCGCAATAAAAACGTTTTAAGGATAGATTTGGAATTCCACTTATTAGAAGAACATAATGCGTATATTAAACAAAAATCAATTAGTTTGTTTGGAGTTTTATGGCGCATGATCCACATCAGGATAAAACAAAATCAAATTCAGTAATTTGAAAAATATTCGCTGAAATGCGAGATCTATTTTAGGGGAGGATTTCAGTTAGGTTTAGTTGTCAAACTAATTCAAAGCGTAATCCAAATCTGGTTGCTTTCCTTCGATCAATTCTTTAATCTTCCCAGAATCGAACAACATTCGATTCAATGAATCGATCTTTTACCCTAACTTTGATTTTCCTATCGCAAGTTAACTAACAGGGATTATTCCAATACTTTTCCCTTTAGTCCCTCAAAAACTCTCGTGCTGCCATCTAGTGAAAAATTTAGAACTAAAATAAAAAATTCTGGGATGAAAATTCTTTGGTCTGAGAAGAAGGGGGCAAGAAACCACACATTTTTATCTTTTTTAGTTTTTGAGTTATTGATTTTTAAAATGTGTCAGTCTTTTTTGGGACACCCTGTATTTTGGATGTATGAGTCACTTTATTAAAAGGGTACATCAAAATACCCTAGACCGTAATATTGAACTAATGAACTGATTTTGTAGGGCAAAATCGTTTTACTGCCCGCAAAGTTACCCTAAACAACTATCTAATTGACTTCGAAGATGTCCATATTAAAATTTTGAATTGGCTGACCACTATTTTTGAGTCTAGAGTTGAAGTCGTTTATAAAAAAGGTATTTATTAATCTACTAACCAAAAGAGAGAAAAAAGAATTCTATAATAAATTTATGGGTCGAAGAACCCATTAATTTATTTAAAAAAGAAATGTTATTTTCAACTAATACTTCTACTTTTATTAACAAATTAATCCTTAAATAAATAAGAGTTAAACTATGAAAATAGGCTTGAATACTCTGTTTATTGCAGAAACCTGTCAATCGCAAATATTTTAATAATTTTTTTTGAAAAGAATAAAAATATTTAAAAAATGCTTTTTTTCTGTAAAAATATCCAAATGAGGCATACTTTAAGGAAAAAATTACTAAACATCTTCATAAAAATGTAGTGAGCAGTAGATACAGTAGTGATGTAGATACAGTTTTTCTCGTTTATCTCAAAACAAGAAAAGTGGCGTTTGACATGTTTCAGAAATAAGCGATTCAAATATTCTATCAAGTTATCCCAACCAAACATTAACGCTCCAAACGAATTTGACGAGCTTTCGCAAAGATTAAAAAAGAGTTATTGATGTTTCGTTCGAAGTGACGAGTAAATAACTCCTTTCTAACACTTGTTCGCCGACACTGGCCTGAGGGTAGCCCAGATACATATCGGCCGCACGCGAGCGTTACCCAAGATGCCCCACTCAATCCAGTAGCTCGAAGGGCGTAAGAATGTCTGAGGTGCAAACAAGAGGAACAGAATCTGTATAATTACACTACTCATGCTGGTATTTTAAAGTGGCTTTTTTTTCAGTTCGAGAAGAAACCTAATAAATTAAACTATGTGTCAATTGGGAGGTAAACGCTTCTTAAAATTAATTATTTTGATTATTGTACATATCGCACCCTTGCTACAAAAGTGCCTAAACTCAAAAATTTTAATTTTTGAGTTATGGCCGCCATAAGCGTAGTTTTCACATCTCTACCAATCTTCAAAAGAGCCAGAAGTTGCATGGAAAAAAAATCATTTGTAATTATCAGTAAAATTTACCGGTGAATAGAAATAGGTTGTGATTTCACAGTTGCCGATGAACTAGTGTTACAAAACTGCTTGTCTTTCACGTCACAACTTAAGGCTGAGCGCGCACTAGAGACTTTTGTCTCGGAGACAAACACAAAATTGCTTCCCTGGCTATTGCAAGAAGCTGGAGTGCGCGCACATGGCGACGAGACCAAGATCACTAGGCCAAGAATTTCCTCATAGAAATGCATTGCTCTCGAGTGACTAGTGTTTTAAGTCGCCGAGACAGAAGTCTCCAGTGCGCGCTCAGCCTAACAATAATACAAGTTGGTTGGTTGGGTATTTTGTTTTGGTGCTTTTTGCTTCCGCATTCGCAGGCATATAGCACGCATGGAGAACAAATAATACAAGTGTTTTATAACTAAAATTAAATTCTAGTTTTCTATTACTACAACAACGTGTTCCACAATACTGGCGTCATACGCTAAGCTACTGGACTTGTAGTTTTTAATTATTTCAAAATTAACTAATGACTGGATGTGTGATAAATTTCCTCACTGATTATATTTTAAAGAATATATCAGTTAAGAACAATTAAATTTGAAAAAATGTTACCACAGCCATTTGCTCTCGTAATAATTTCTGTTATGCTACTTATGAAGCATTTTAATATAAATATCTTTGTTTGAGAGTTTATTCTTACGGGGACATATGGGGGGGGACCTCGAAAATTATTTTTTAAATGGCCCTCTGTTCTCACGTGGAGTTTTGAAATAGAGATTTTTAACCAACTTTCTGATGAGCTCTAGAGTCTAGAGCAGTGTTTCGCAACGTGGGGCGCAAGCCCCACCAGGGGGCAATATCATTTTCTAGGGGGGCAACTTGAAATTTTTCTACCAAATTACCCCCCAGGTAGGGCCAATCCAGGGAGGAAATTAAAAAAACTTATCCTATCTGAGAATGTATGAAATCTGGACCAGTATGTATCAAAACCAAATTGAAACCCTGTTTTTAGAGTCTTAATTTCCAAAGCTTTTCTGGGGGATGACCCAAGATCTTTGTTTTTAGAACACTTATATTTGAAACTTTTTTACATTAGGTTCATCGAAATGCAAATTTTGCCTAAAAAATTTCAAATTTTTCAAATTTGAAATATTTTAAATTATCCAAAATTTCCCAACTAGGGGTACCAAACTAGTTAAAAACCTGCTTCCTAGAGTCAAATTTCCGAAAATTTGCTGGGGGAGGACCCACAGACCCCCCTTGGTACTTCGAACTTAATTACTCATAACTTGATTTAGTTCTTTAGGATGCAAATTCTACCTTAAAATGTTTGTTCTGAAAAGCGTCATTATATTTTTAAATATACATAGGAGGGAGGGGCTAAGAAATAATTTTCGCTCCCTCTCAAAATATATTTCTATACATGCCACTGAGACCGGGGGGGGCATGGAAAAATTAGAAAGCCTTTGGTGGGGCATGGACCAAAAAAGGTTGGGAAACACTGGTCTAGAGCGATCCCGAGGGGTTATCCCAAGGGGACGATGAAAGGGGTCGATTGGTTTTCAGGATGGTTTCAGATTCCGCATTTATGCTGACGAGGGAATAGGGATTGAAAATGACCAACCCCATGCTTACGTAATATTTGAACGCCCCCTTACTTTAAAAAAAGTGGAACAAAATATACAGGTTGTTTCAAAACTCCGTTTCGCGTCTTTTATTTGGAACCAACATGTCCTAGGGTCACGGAAGTAAGGTCTACTTCTAGGTAAGTGACCCTGGAGAATCCATTGAGATGACTTACAGCGCCCCTAGTGGCGAAATAATAAAGTTAGAAAAATTAATTTAAAATTTAAAGGAGATAGAGCAAAAACCTCAGTTTTGTTGCCAACGTTATGAAGGACTCAACGAAAAAAATTTCATGAAAATATCGTGAATATTCGCGGAGATATTAGCATGTGAAAATTGCCCTTTTCAGGCCTCAAAAAAGAAAAACTTCGCATATTTGTTTCTCTGATTTTTTGATTAAATTTTGTCTTCATTCAACTAAAAAAAACACAAAACTACACAATAACACTTAAAAATTTGTAAAAATTTAAAACAATTGCCCCCCCAATCTGCTGTATAAAAGTTATGCGGCCCACCGGCTGAAAAGTTTTAAGACCCCTCTCTACCGAGCAAAAAAAAATCAGCAAAATTTCTTCAAAAAAGGGAAGGGAATTTGGACACTTTGTCTGCAGTTTTCTCTAGGAAATCGGCAGTTTTCTTTAGAAACTCAGCAGTTTTTTTATAGGACCGCTGAAATGCCTTTATAAAGTATTCCAAACTGCTGTAAAAATCTGCAGACCTTTGTGCTGAAGTCCTATTGCTACAAAATAACTACAGACTTCTTTGAGAAAACTGCACTTATGATGCTTTTTTGAAGGAATTTTGGACATGTTTTTTTGCTTGGTAGGGTTTGAGTCAAGTTCGCCAACAGGGCTCTCAGTAGGGCTTCTTCTGGGGGTCATCGGTGCTCGTGCGGTGCAAGGTCGGGCCAGCAGTGACCCGCATTCGAACCCCGGCCACACCCAAGGCTCAGAGGGAGGGGGAAGGAAAGTTCACTTTCGTTTTTCTCAACCTCGATACCTCGTGCGAGTATATATAGAGGGTTTCGAACCGTGGAATGGCATCAGTTCTCTCTCAGAACAGGATTAATACAGCCACCATGAAAGTTGTAAGTATTTCCCTTTGGTGCTCTTTTGGACTAAGATCGCTTGAGTTTCCCCACCATGAAGCAAAAAGTCGTGTCTTTTTAACTGTAACTGCCCATCGAATGTATTATTTAACTTAGTAAACTGTCTCTAATTCCGTGAAACTTTCGAATGTTTATTTCTCCTTCTTCAGAAGATATCTTGCCTCTTGGAATAAAACAAGGATGAGTGAGATGAAATGTAGGAAACAATTATTAAATTTCAGCAAATATTTCAATTAAAAATGTAGTAACCAATTTTACATTTTAATCTACAGAAAAAAAAAGTTTCTCGAGAACAAGATTATAGTCAACAGCAACAGCTTTTGAAAAAGACTGGTTAGTTAATAATATAAGCTATGTACCTTGCTCAAGATGGTGACTACCGGGAAAAGATCCTTAAAAATCGATACTCAAATATAAAGTAGTTTAAGGTAATGAATTCATTAAGCAACAAATAAAAACTGTGTTGAAATTTTACTTACTATGGTTAACCACTTTATATCCAACAACCGCATTCGCCACTAACCTAACCGGCCAGGCGGTTGACCCCCCCCCCGGCAGTAAAACTTCTGAGAGTCAGTTAAAGAATGAAAACTAGTTTTCCGCCAATCCATTAATCTGCCGGTTAACAGCCTGTTTAAATTTTAAAACCCCATCAAATGAATTTGAATGAATGAAATTGAAACCTTTTTTTCATACAATTAATTTTTGTACTCAAAATATCAACTTTTTTTGAAAGTTTTTTTTGTAAATTTCTAATTTTAAAATGCGTATAAATATTGCGTATAAAATGCGTATAAAAGAATGGACTTTTTTAAGAACCAGAATTTCTTTGTAATTATTGTTGTTATATCTGTGCTATACTCTGTTCATTTAGAATATGCGCCTGAAAATAGTGCTTTCCCCCTCGGTAAAAGCGTATCCATATATACGTGCAGCCAATAGTAAGCCATCCTCGTCATTTTGATGGTGATAGTTGCCATGGTTACCGATTCAGTGGTGGGGGAAGGAAATGTACTCAGGCGCCTATATATATTCAAAATGAATAAACTATAATATTTCATTATAACATAACATAAACTCACATATTTTAATCTTATTATGCTTTCATAAGCAAAGAAAATTATCTAAATATTTATAATTTTTTAAAACATTAAACAAGATTTCTATAAAATGACACACAAATTTCATAAAACGCTTAAAACTAATAACGCAACCTCAGAAAAATGTAAGTGACTTTAATGAACTTTAATTTTATATATAGCTTTCTTTTCATTGTATTTTCTAGAAAATGAAATAACCTTTGAAAGAATAAATTTCCATATTTTTAATTGGGTATCTTAACGCTATCAAGATTCCTAAAAATTATACCTATTTCAGGAAACGTACTAATGGATAGGAAAGTCGAATTACTCAGTTCATCAAACGTAATACCTCAAGGACACTTAAAATGAATCCCAACTACTAAAAGTCGTTTGGAATTATTTCTTCGATTGGCTCCCTATATCGATAAATTGTCTCTTTTAACATTTCTATTCACGAAGGAGTTGGAAATGTGAAACCATCAGTTCAAGGACTCTTTGATGTTGCTGTTGTTGCGTAAATTTATGCACAGACCCCCCTTGAAATCATACTTTGAGAATACTAAGACTTGAAGTTAAATCGAAGGTTCATTTAATATTCTTACGACTCTTAGTAATTGAAGTTTTAGAGACAAAATATATTTAGAACAAATTAATTGTTGCAAAGGTATCTATATTCGGGGAAATAATTAACCATTTTATGAGGAGCTTTTGAAGAGATATTTTTAGTTTCTTTTTACAATAATTTCCCTCGTATAAAAGGGTGCATGAAAGTCCTATTCGATATTTTGAAAATGGTTTCAAATTATGGTAAACTTTTAATGGAATTTAATTTTGCTTTACTTGGAATGGGTCATTTCTTAATTAAATAAATAAAATGCTCAACATCGAGATAGGTTTGGTTACTGCTTTTGAAAAAATTTAAAAGTTTGCTCTCAATTTTTTAACTCCTATTCCTTTAACAATGGCTGAAAGAAAAAGAAGTTACGGGGGATGTACTCGTAGAAATTATGTAATTAGAAAATGTGGGAAAAGAGTTGCTTAGAGAAACTGAGGATGAAAGGATTTATCAATTGTCAGGAGATAACAGCTAAAGTGTCATCAAGGACAAAATCTCCATCGTATACCAAAGATTTATGCAGCTAAGAACTGACCTAAAACCGAAGTATTTATTATGCTTTTAACATGTCGTTTAATAAGGAAGGGGCTAAAACCACATTACTATTAGTCAATTTCACAACTGAGGTATAGGGGAGACTCATGTAAGGGCCGCTTTTTTCAAAGTTCAGAAACTAAGTCCCAAACTTGTTTTAAGCTGTGAAACTGATATGAACACACCCTCACACTGTTTAGGTTAACAATGTTGGAAAGAAATGTGGAGTTGGAACTTCTTTCATATCTCATTTTGTTCCAAGCTTAAAAAAACGAAATTACGACTAAAATAAAAAGAAAGTTATTGGACTCACTTTTGGAAAAATAATTTAAGGACTGAACTTCAGAAAGTAACTTTATATTAATGACAAACTAGATTTACCAAAAACTAGTCACAACTTTATTCTGCAAGATTTACAAATGACTCATAAAAAACGATATGGGAGTTGCCAATCATCCAGCTGAGAGAGAATTCTTAAAATTAAATATTAATTAAATAAAGTGAACTGTCTCTAGGTACACGAATCTACACGTCTGATGGGTTTAGGTCAACATCGCGTTGCTAATGTAAACTATTGCTTATACTACGTTCACACACGAAAAGTTAACTAGTTTAACTTAAGAGAAAAATTAAGGTATCTTAACTTAAACTATATTATTTTTACCCGTTCACACTACAACTATCTTAATCCCAGATGATGCTAAGAGCAAAAAAGGGCGGCCGTCCAAGAGCTCTTCTCAAAGCCTAAACACTCCACTTAAACTTTTTTATTTAGCACCTATATTTGCAAAATACGAATTTTTCTGCGTGTGTTGTCCAATTTCATTATCAAAATGTATTTAATTTCAAAAATATATTTAATTTACAGACGCATTCGCCGATGCGATATCAGATAAAAAAAAGTTTGATAGTTTATTTGTTTTTTTCCCTCTTAGTAGATGGCGCCATGATGTATTTAAACTATCTTAAGATTTAAGAGAATTTGGGGGAACTCTCTTAAAGTTAAGACAGTTTATCTTAGCTAAACTAATTTAATTCTAAGAGAGTTCGTTCACACATACTTTACTTAAACTAGATTAGCATTTAAACTAGTTTAACTTTATTACATTGATAATTGCATTCACTCTTCCTCACAGATCGCTCTCGTCCTCTTGATGGCCGGCGTCGCCATGGCCCAGTACGGCCACCCTGGCGTCCTCTCCGCCGCCTCCCAGGGCCATGCCTACGGCGCCCAAGGAGCTCGCTCCGCCGGATACGCCGCCCACGGCGCCGCCAGCCACGCCGACAGGGGACTCTACTCCGACCGCGCCCACGCAGCCCACGGAAACCACAACATCGGGGGATACGCCAAGCACGACGCTCAGGGAGCCCAAGGTGAGACGTCACGACTTAAGGGATCGAAGGGTCCCCCAGACTAAAGTATATGTGGAATTATATTCTTAGGAAATCTGGGAGGAGTTTTCTATGCGTTCAGGTCGTCTGGAGACTTTCCCTCTCCTTCAGACACATGGCTAAATTGTGGAAGCGACAATATTTGGTAGTTTCATATGAGACAGAAGTCGGACTCCAGCCATTATGAGTCTCTCTTTCTCTTCAGGCTTCTCTTGGCCTTAAATCCTTGAAGTTTATTCTTCCAAGTTGACAGGTCCAAACTCTGTAGTTTTCAGCAAATAGCTTACTAGTCATTCTAGCACATTGCTGTATCACGGTTGACTAGATACTAGACAGGCTAACCCAGTGTTTCCCAACGTGGGGCATAATAGGATTTTCTAGGAGCGGAAGTTTAAAAATTTTCAGCCAAATTGCCCCCCAGGTGGGGCATGGGTCACCAGGTTTTATTTAATATCCAAGAAGGATTTAAAAACAAAGACATGGTGCATTGGAAAAATTAGAAAGGCTTTGGTAGGCCATGGTCTGAAAAAGGTTGGGCTAACTGAAATACGGAAATCATTAATAAGGTAGATGGCAATAGCTCTAACTATGATCTAACCCTCTGGCTATGATCTAACCCAGTGTTTCCCAACGTGGGGCACAATAGGATTTTCTTGAAGCGGAAGTTTAAAAATTTTCAGCCAAATTGCCCCCAGGTGGGGCATGGATCACCAGGTTTTATTTAATATCCAAGAAAGATTTAATAACAAAGAATGGTGCATTGAAAAAATTAGAAAGGCTTTGGTGGGCTATGGTCCGAAAAAGGTTGGGCTAACTGAAATACGGAAATCATTAATAAGATAGATGGCAATAGCTAACATATGTACCCGGAAAATGCAGGTTACGTGCCCTGGTTGCGAACAAAGCGCATTGCAGTTTATAGCACGCTCCCCTGCAAAACACTAACATTCATATTCACAGCCATCAGTGTCGGGGTCAAATATTTGGTCAAAGAAGGATTCCACCAATCAGACAGCGAGTAGCTAATGTTTCTTTCTTTATCTGTTGGTTAACACTGACGATGGTAGATGGGAATACGCGGCTGTAAATCTATATACCATACGTACGGTACGCTCTGGGTAGGGTATGGGCGCTACCTTCGAGAAAAAACAAAGCCTGAGCACGAAGTGTATGAGTCATCTGTAAGACACCGATCGAGCCAATAAGCATTGAAATTCAGAACAATAGTGGCTTAATGTAGTTGGAGCTATCCAATGAGAATTCATTCCTCGGTCTCATAGCAGTGACGATATAGCTCCGTGCGTTGGCCTTATCCTATCTCGAAGGTAAGGGGTATGGGGAGATACAAGCGGGAAAAGTTGTCAAATGTATCCCATGATTCAAGAAATGGCAAAACCAGTATGAATCTAGCCAGCCGTGGTTGTGCTGTGGCCCTAATCACTGGTGCACAACTAGTTGGTAAAACGACTAGCAATGCTAAAATCACCGAAATCTAGCACCAGAGTACTGACCCTCCATTCCCCTCATTCGCAGCTTCCAACTACGGCAAGTACAGGAACGTTGGAGCCTACGCCAGCGACAAGGGCACCGGCTACGAGAAGGCCTACGCCTACGACAAGAAGGCCGGACACCACGCCATCACCGCCGACCACGGAGCCCAGGCCTCCAAGTACGGAGTGTCCGACAGGAACGCCCACCACAATGTCGGGGCCTACGCCCAGGCCGGACACAACAGGTACGTACAGACCCTTTATAACTGGACGCACCGCAAGAATCGATCTTTCCGCCATTTTGGTGACAACTTTCCTTTAACATTACGAGGTGTTAAAAATCGCGGAAATCGTAGTTGAAACTAGTTTTACGGCTACTAGTCCATAAAAATTTTGTTTATACATTCTCCTCGAAAAAAGAGATAGAGTGTCAAATGTTACCTATGGCAACCCAACAATCAATTTGATTTTTTAAATGTATTTTCTAAAATAAATACAATTAATAAAAAAGCATAATTTCGTGTTCGGCATGAATTAATTAATTTTCCAAATTTACAGGTACGGAAGCCACGACAGGCACGGAGCCAACAACTACGGAGTGCAGGCCCACAACAACGCCGCTCACGGAGTCCAGAGCAGCGGACACACCCAGATGTACTTTCAGGGACCCGGATACGGATACAAGTACTAGGAACGGTGAGTTCCCCGCATTCCTGACATTATTTTAGCCGTATTCTGTGCTACTTGACCAGCGGGTTACTAGCAGTCAAAAAAGGAATCCACCAATTACAGCCGGCGATTCCTTCTTTGATTGATGGTTGACCGTTAGGTAAGGTAGCACAGAATATGGCAGTAAGAGAACTTAGCAACCGGTGGATGATTGTTGGTGTACCAGCTATATCAACCATACCCTTAAGCTTAACAACTAACGGCCGTATTCATTGGTAACTTGACCCGCGGTTAAATCGGGAGTCAAGGTTCTTATTGGCAGTTGAAGAAGGAAAACTAGTTTTTCACCATTCAGAGGTTTGACTCCCGGTTAACCGCCGGTCAAGTGAATACGACCGTAAGAGAAGCTAACTTTTTTTATTTGTAGTACAGTATACCCTCGTTATCTCGAAATCCTTTACATCTAGAAAAATATTTATCTCTTAAAATAAAGTACTACTATTCAATTTTATGTTTTGAGAAACCTTGGCCGAAGCCATTTAACTCGATTTTACTTCTGGGTCCCTTAGATTTCGAGATATCGAGGTTATACTGTAACTCAAGGTTTTGTATTCGACACATAAACTAATCCTGTAAAAACATACATATTTCTACCTAGAGACTTTCTGCAGTTTCCTTTAGAATCAGCTTCTCGCGCTTTTTAAAAATGATGATGGCTTCCACTACAGAATTAACAGTTTTAAAAACTGTTACAAGAGAGAAAAATTTGCTTTTCTGAGATAGAACCTTTATAATTGAAACAACGAAAAAAATTTTTTTTGAATTGTTTCATTGAGACAAGATGATTCTTCACTAATAAATGCTTTGTTATTTTTTTATTCTATGATAATTGGTATGCATTTATATTCGATTACAACGAATAAGTTATTTTTCAAATAAATCCAATAACTTAATTTAAATCTATTATTATGCCATAAAAACCCCATACATTGATCGCAAAAAGTGCTTTTTAGATAAAAAAAAAAACGAACATGTGTCTCATTAACTCGATTAATGCTGTTGGAATACTTCTATTCAATACTCATAGATAAATTACCAGCAATAGTAATTAAATTCATAAAAAATGCACTCTTCAAAACTAGTTCGGACTCTTCGGAAACTCAGACATTACTTTTTATTTAATTGAATTTAAGGAACTATCGAGAAAACGAGGAAAAAATTAAGGAAATAAAAACTACACGTCTGATAACAAAGAAAACAAATGACGGAAACATTTTAATTAACAATTAAGATATTTTGCCATTAATACATATCATAAGAGTTTCTGTGCAAGAGGATTCAATAGTTGGGAAGAGAAGTAATAAATATAAAATGCTCTTGCAACATTAATCAGCTAGGGAGTTTGCATTAACGAATAGTTTGAAAACAATAAGGACGTCTAGACGAGTCTGTGCGATCTTAGGCGTTCTCTCTTGCTTTATTGGTCACATATTCTAAAATTGAGGGTTGTGAAAAATGTGTCTGCAAATTTGCTGCTTTATGACGGATTTTTCTGTTGGGAAGCAGAAAAAAAGCAATATGAACAAACCTTATGTTGAAACTAATTTTTACTGAATTCAGCTTTTGTTTTGCAGATTCACGACTGGAGTTTTTCGGATGAAAATGAGTTTGTTCGGTTTCGGCCACTTAATTTATTTCTGATGTTGTTTCTGTCTGTAAAAAAATATAAAAATACGCAATAAAAAAATTAAAACATAGACTTTGCATGTTTCTTTGCTTACTATATCCAAATCTTTTTATGCTTTATTTTAAAGTAGAAGCCAGTGGTTTATTTTAAAATTGGGTTAGAAAACCAGTTTTCAGTGCAGTGGTATTGAAAAATCTAAAACACATGTGAGTCAGAAACTTGAAAAATAAATCTTGCTCATAAGTTATCGGTAGCAAAAAAGTTATTTTTGTTTATTCTATTTAATTTGATCTCCCCCAAAAATTTTGATTTTAGGATCTTTTTCTCGCGATTCCCAATAGAAATTTATGTCTGATGCAAGCTGATTTTAATGTAAAGATTTTTATAATTTCAATAAGTTTGTAAATAAACCATTTATGATGTTATTCTTAGCTTTTAAGGCAGGGACTTTAAACAGTAATTATATGCATCCAATTTAGGGTCTAATACTTCCCGTCCCCTCTATCTCAAAATTGGTTCATTTCCATTAATTTTTTATTATCCGGCACATATCTTGTATATCCTAGATATGAGGCGTTTGCTATCAAAACCAGCTCATTCCATATTTTTCTAAAATCCACTTTTTTGCAAATTTTGAAAGTTTAGAAGGTCCTTCATAACCTGACGAAGGGATATAGCTCAAATCCAGCTCATTCCAACCCAAAATTAGATGAAAAGGTGAAAACTGGGATCTGAACTGTGAAATTTCAGATCATTTGAAAAAATTAAGAGGATGTCATTTATTTAAAACTCGTAAAGACACAAATATTAACTGGTAAACTGGAAAAAACCAATTTTACACAACTTATTTGAACAAAAAAAACTGAGAAAAGGCATGAAAAATCGTATTTTTGCATCAAAATCAGCTCATTCCAACCTTAATTAGTGTAATTACCCCCGAGGTAATTACCCACCTGGAATGAAAATGAAAAACTAATCAAATTCTAGGCGGTTATACCTACAATTAAAAATTTTAAAAAGAAATTTAGCTTTAGAACTGTGGACGTGAGAAGTTTTTTGTCTCTCCTGTAAAATTTCCAAAAAGGGAATGAGCTTGTTTTGATAGCAAACCGCCTCGTATACTAAATATATTCTCAATAGAGTGATGCCAATAAGGAAAGCTTATAAAAAATAATAACTGGTCTAGTCCGACCGCCACGGGAAAAACAACAGAAAAACAAAACTTTTAAAAGAATTTCATTCTGATAATTTGGGATAGAATGGCGTAATCTGGCACTTGGAACCATAAAAATCCAATAAACCAACCAATCATTTTGATAATCATTTAGATTTGAACTTCTTTTCAAAGGTTTTTTTGTCAAAATTTTTTCGTGGTGGTCGGACTAAACTCTGCTCTTTTCTTAAATAACATGATTAAATGCAATTCGAAAACTCTTCAAATTTAAAAAATTTATAAACTATGATAGATATATAGTTTAAACCCGAAAAAAAACTAACGTTTTGAGCCACCGGTATCACCCCATCACAGATTCCAATAGATTTTACTATCATTACACAGTGAGTTGCTCTAACAAAAGCATGGCTTCTGAATCATCCAGGTTTCTGGAAAAGTGCCATTTATTTTCTTAAATCACCTTCCTTCGGATGTATTCCAGCACTTTGAAAAGAGTTTTCTATATTTTAAATCGATCCCCGGCTCCGCTCTGGGTTTCTTTTAAACTTGTCACTGATCAAGCATCCGATCTGTCTCCCGAATCGATTTTCTGTACGCCGCTCTACTGTAGAGGAAAATCAAACTGCTTCAGTATATACGAGGTAATAAGCAAAGGAACAGGCAGCTAGCCATTTGTTAACTCAAATGAGGTGGATTTTAAACCGAAGAAAGGAGTGTTGTGTTAAAAATCCCAAATAAAAATATGAAATTTCAGAATTTTTGTCGTAACAGCTATTTTAATATGTGTTATAGAGGTCAGGTTATATTAGGCACTGTATATTTGCACGGCTATTTTTCAACTAAACTCTACTATAACTTCCACGGCTAGGCGTACCATTGGTTCCATCACTAAGCGCCGAGACTGCTACGTCATCACGAGACCTACAGCGCATGCGCCACTGGCCGTTTTGGCCGTCCAAATATACACTTCGGTTATATTATTCCACAGACAATAAGAGACAGACCGGTCAATAGGCGGGGCTTATCCAGAGAGCTCAAGTGGCGCCTCTGACAAGCGGTACCGGCATTAATCGATTAATTTAATATTTTTTAATCGAAATCTTTATACATTTTTTTGTTGACGAAACTTGCAATATTCGATTTCGAAAGTAAACATGAAGTTTGTGAATAAATCATTTAATCGGACTCTTTTCAATTGTTTTCAGGATTTGTAAATCATTTTAACAGTGTCTTATTGCATTAAGGCATATTTTATCTCGTTTCTTCTCTATTTTGCAATGTATTGGAAAATCTGTGTTGCATTCTTGAACTTGATTTCTAAGCCTGATAGGATTCGGTATAATTCGCGGTAATTATAGGCGTATATAAATCCTAGTATTATATATTTTTAATGTCAAGAATTCATTTTGAATGTGCCTGGGATCTGGGATTCGTATTTGCAAAAGATATGTTCGTTTAGATTCACGAGGATTGCAATTTCATTTACATATCATTTTTGGCTTAAAAGGCCAAGGGCTTATAACAAATATTTGCAGTTATTGAAATGGGAGATTTTATAAAATCATTTAGATTCATTATTTACTTGTGTGATTCTTGATTACTTTATATTTAAGCTTGTATTTTTACAATCGAGTTTTTCATCATATGCGATCACGAAATTTTGTTGATGAACAAACCTTAATGATTTAATTTAAATGTTCTATTATAATAGCAAATTTAAAAAATTTGTTGAAAGAAAAGAAATTTTTAATTTTAAAAAGCATTTAATGGGCTTATGTGATCGCCAAGGATCGCGATCCTGGTGATCATATGGTCGATGGATTACGTCTTCGCAAAACGTTTCCATGGTTGCCAGACCTAAAAGCTTAACTGTAACCACAGTTTTAGTGCAGGTACCGCGGGTTGAGGGCGTTCGTGTCGTGGGCCGCCCATTGACCGGTCTGTCTCTTATTGTCTGTGTATTATTCGGGTCAACTTTTGGAAAAAGTAATTTTCGTTATTGACTAAAGCAATGGTTCGTGACTGGATGTCAGGGGTGCCTGGAAGAGCTGAACATAAAGGCTTGTTCAAGCTGTTGCACTTTCACTGATAGGTAGCATACAAATAGGCATTTTTAAATTTTACTCTAACAAATTTTAGCCTTCAGAAATCAATGAGAAAAATATTTATCCAGATTGGGGAAATAATTTAAGGTAAATGTGGGTATAGTGGACACTGTACCAATAGTGGCCACATAGCTGATTAATTTTAAATAGAACGAGTTAGAGGCATTGAACAGCGTCAAAATTCATAGGCATAGTAGATTGTGCAATCAGGTAAGCTGATAAATTACCACCGATACCACAGATCAGCATGGGAAGGATATTTAAATATTTGAAAATAACAACATCGGCCGAGTGACTGAAATTTGATTTTGCTTATTGAATCGCGTAAGGAAACGGGTAGGTCGGAACTGATTTTTTCGTATTTATTACCGCTTGATTGACTTTTAAATTTATATCAAGATAAATAAGAGTGTATAAAATAATACTGAATAAAATTTATTTGAAAATGTTGACTTTACGAGGATTTATGGGGGTGTCCACTTTACCAACACATAATCTTAGATTTTCCAATAGTGGCCACCGCAATGGCTTCTAATAGAAACATAAATAATACTTAATTTGAATAAGTTTTTCTTCCTAAACTGTTGACTGTGCTTTAAAATGAGTGTTAAATAAATTTGGTTTCATTCTGGCTTCGGGAACCAATGTTTCTAAAACATTGAACTACATGCTAAATTCCTCTCAAATCAGCTACAGCGTAGCCTTTGGGCCGAAAACTATCAATTTTTTTTAAATAAAGCTAATTTGATTGAATCTAAAATACATTTCGTTGGGAAGGAAGATTTAATTAGAACTAGACGACTATACCAAGAAAAACCCCTCAATTTCATGCATAAACCCCTCATATAGGCAGAAAAAGACAGGTGTCCACTATTGATGCAAGAGGTGTCCACCATAGAAGCAACAGCTTCATCTATGTGGCCACTATAGATGCAATTTGGAGTACTTTTAAAAAATCAATTAAAAATACTTTGCCCAATCTAATTAAAGTTTTTAATGGTAAAATCGAAAGAAGAAGATCCAATTAACCTAAAAATAGGATGATAACCGCTTCGAAGCAAATAGATTGGTATTTATTAAGAATTTAAGCAAAAATTTTCCTTAAAGTGTCCACTATACCCACATTTACCTTATAGTCTGTGTAAAATTAAAATAGGCGGTTGGACGTTATCAGTTGAAGTTCGTCTCCTTGGTAACGAAGGAGAAAATGTATGCGGTTCTGCTTTATTTTTGCACATCATTTAGGGTAGGGCGTGAAATTAAATTGAAACTTTGAATCTTCAATTCTTCTTTGAATTATTAAACTAATTCGAATTTTTTAAAAAACGAAATGACAATCTTTTTGAAAAAATAATTGTATATTTGTTTAAAATTTTGTACTTCTACCATGATTAGTTTTTCTTTTATAACGAAAAAAGTGTTCCGATTATTTCATTGGCTCCTGCGACACGAGTTAGATTCAATGACAATCTCGGGCGGTTGTGGGCTTGGGGTGATGTGGGGGAAAAATAAGACTGGTGGAAACCATGGCAACGCACAGGGGAAAGGTGTGGAGACAGGGGAAATCACGTGACTTTTAAACCGCCTATAATTACACAGACTATAGCTAATAAAAATGTATTTTAAAAGAAGATCATAAAATAGCTTTCAATTCAAGGTAGCAAATTGACTTTATATTCAATACCTACTCCATATAGAAAAATAGATCACTTCGCATCCAATAAATATTGTATGACTAGGGTGCCGCGCCGTGAGAAAGTTCGATTTCACCAGAGGGACCCGAAAAAGTTTGGGAACCCTTGAACCGAAGTAAATTAAATCATCATATTATAAAGTGAAAGTTTAAAAAAAATCATATTTTAAAGTGAAAGTGACATTTTATCCCTTACTATTTTAAAGAATATTCCGGAATGAGAAATTATTCTAGATTATCCTATGAGTTTTCTTACTGGAGTAGATTCTGTTTCCTAAAAAAACAGAGTGGAATAAATTAAATTTTCTCTGCATTCTAACATCAAAGTAAGACTTCTCAATAAACCTTTCTAAGGGGATTTTTTAAATAATGTATTTTCAATTTCTATTATTCTCAAAAAAATGTGTTTACTGTTAACGAAAATAGAATTTAAAGAAATTCTTAAAATATAAGGGAGCAATTAAGATCGATCTCCACTTAAGATTAATTAGTATTCCAACTTGAAAAGAAATTAAAAGATTAAAAATGCATAGGTTAATTCATTATGAAACCTTCTAGCATTTCTTAAGTTTTTCACGGAATTACGAAAAAAACCCTACGTTTTTGTAACCGAAAAGAAAAAGAAACCTTGAACTATTTTAAAAGCCTTCCTAGAAAATTATTTAGGTTTCAGCTTTAAAGAAATCTATGATATACACCAATTAATAATCAAATTATTTTTTTATTTTAAAGATCTCCTTAATTCAGTCGGTATAAATAGCTGGAAAACATTCATGATAATAGATATAACAGTCCTAATTTTCTTAGCTCCTAGTGATTAAAAAATATACCCATGACTTTTAATATACTTAAAAAGGTTGGTAGGGGACCAACTGGGACATAAAAATAACTTGAAACGAAAATTTATTTTGAATGTAAACTGACGGCCGTATTTTGTGCTACTTGACCAACGGTTAGTGGCCGCGTTAGTGAAGTGATTAGCGTGTCGGCTACGAGCATTACCGACCCAGGTTCAATACCTTGCGGCTCCTGCTTGGGTAACTGGTCATGGGACAACTCGGCCCTTCATCCTTCCGGGGTCGATAAATGAGGACCAAGCTCGCTTGGAGAATCAACTGGGGGTTTAGCGTTCGGCTAGCCACTCGGCATGGACACAAGCTAAGTAATTAGCACCCCAGGCTGGGCAGATTTGATTTTTTGATTGATTGATTTGAGCAGCGGTCTAGCATTCCACCAATCACCGTCTGCGATTCCATCGTTGATTGCTGGTTAACGCATATTCACAGATCCCGCAAGGTTTTTATACTTTGATAACAATGCGCATGCGTATGGACTTTATTTTTGCTGTTTTTTGGAAATTTTAATAAAATATTATCTGGGGATAGAACCTACGAACCACCGCATGCTACGCTGGCATCCTACCACTGCTTCAGCGGGATTCAATAACTTTAAAACTTATTAGCTATTAGGATGTTATTTCTTTGTGACGCATGCGCATTATATCAAAGCATAAAAACCTTGCGGAATTTGTGAATAAGCCTGGTTAACCGTTGGTAAGGTAACACAGAACACGGCCGTAAATGGTTCTTTTCACAATTATGAACTACTCAAGTGAACAAGGAAACCTTCCACAATGCCTCTTTATTATTTCAAAATTAACTCAGGTTTTCAAAGCATAAAAAAGTTTATTTACGAATTGCGTTTTTAGGATTTTTAGCGGTTTAAAAAAATGAGGCAACCAACAACGACAAACGGAGAAAGGAAGAATCACTGAATCAATATAGACATTGTATACTGAGGACACACAGGAGCTAACCCAACATTAAGGGCGTTTTCCGGGCACCTGATCAAAGAAGTTAGACACATAAATGGCTCCTGTGAGCTATTCCTTTTTATCTTAAAATTAAACCCTTGAACAACTATTCACCGAATCAACAAAGTTGTTACAGTGGTGTTTGATTTATTCAAAGTAAAATGCAGAAAATTCAACCAATTCAGACTGCACATTTAGGAGTAAATCTTTGAAGAGGCACATGATCAGCTTTTAATTCCAGTTTATTTGATGTAATATTACTGAAATCGCAAATAGCTCTTAGTTTTATTCTACAGATAAAGTAATCTCAACGCAGATGGGAAAGTATCAATTTAAGAACTCGCTATTCCGATAAGATATATTTCATTATTGGTTGAATTAATTCACATTGAAAATGTTTTTTAATACTTCGCCAGCCTGTAGCTGGTCGACAAAAGTTGTATTTGTATTTGTATTAACATTTTTTATGTAGTGCTCAAAACCATTCAGGGGTATTTAAGCCAAATCTCAAATTAAATTTTCGGCGACGCGAAATTTTCTTCCAGCAATAATTTTTTTCTATGAGTGCAATTTATTCAATGTATGAGCGAACTAAGCATCCACAAGTTTTCAGTTTTATACTGATATGCCGTTCAGATAATTTATTTTGACAAGACTTCTTTGTTGGACGAATTTTAGGGAAAAAATTTATCTGAGAAACGAGGGAAAACTGAATGCTATTATAAAGAGCACGGACTCATTTGGTGACGCGTTCTAAACGGTGACTTTCTGTCAAGTTTAAAAGAAGTTTTTAAGAATATCGACCTAAATCGATGGATTTTGAGCGGGATCCAACAGGGAGGTTAAAAAACAGTCCCTCAATATTTAAAGAGCAAGAAACCTCTTCACATTTTAAGTTGCTCTTCGAAATTTAATAATAATACATAATAATCTTTATTCACATGGAAACAACCCAAATACAGAAATTAAGTACATATTAGTAGCCAAGGGGATAAATTTAGAAATCCCGTTCAGGCTACCTAAAAATAAAATCTTACATGAATAGACTTGAAAATAAGGAAAAACCAAAAAAAAATTTAATAAATTAAAAATTAGCAAAAAGCTGGACAAAATTGATTTGCTTCAAATGAGGATCGATCGTCGATCCAGATCGTCGATATTTATTAAGAAATTAAATAAATTTCGTTTAAAAGAAGATAAATTATTAATGCTAATTAAATTTAGAGGCAAACTATTAAATAATTTGGGTGCAAGGTAAAAGAAATGTTTAGTATAGATATCCTTGGAAAATTTAGGAATCTGATAAGTTTGAATTGATCTAGAATTATAAGTTCTTTTTCTAAAATCACACAAATAACTATGGCGAAAAATATAAAGTATGATACGGAAGTATGCATTATGTCGAAAGGAGAGTAAATTACGGGATCTAAAATTATTAGGACTGATTTGAGTATGTAGAATTTTAAATATTTTGTTCTGGGATTGAAATTATTGGTTGAAGATTGGATCTATATTCACCACCCCATTTCGAGACCCCATAAGTTCTCTTTTCATATACTCTTAATTAGAGTTGTAAAGTGAGCATATTCTCAGAGAACGAGATTATTCTGTGAATATTCTCCAGGGTTGATAATTATGAGAATCATTTAGAATATTCTATTTTTTGACTGATAAATGGGAATAAATGTAAATATGTTTTATATTATGAAATGGCCATGTAGTATTAGTGTTAAAAACCTTAAAATAATAATTTTGATGACTTACATTTAAAAGTCAGTTTATTCAGAGAATATTCTCTGAACTGAAGTTTTATTATTTCGCAAGATTTTTTTTTAAATAAGTAAATTTTATTGAACAAACAATATTTTTTAAAGTATTAGAATCAAGTTTTACAGTGAGAAAATAATCTTGCAATTTAAAGAGGAGTCTAAATTCTTTTCATATAGTTGTTGAAAGCAAAAGTAATATCAACAGTTGTCAAACTGAAGGACCTTTAAACCTGACATTAAACTTAAGCAACTTTGTAAAATTAGGAGAATATTCTTAAAAGAAAGGGATATTACATTAGAATTATCTGTTAAAAATATTTCCAATAATATTTTTCCAAATATTCCGCAAAAATTTTGACACTCCCCCACTGCAAAACTTCTCATTAGAAGTTCCTGAAGTAATTTCATTTGGCATTGAGCGATTAATCTATCATGAGAATATTATCAAAGTTACAATTCAATTTATTTCTTACTTCCTGAAATAATTAAATTTTCAATTTTTCACTCCCTAAATGTATAATTTTAAGTGTCTCATCATTTTTTTCTTCATGGGAATATTCTCACGTCAAGATACTATTAAATTATTTCCAGGAAAACATTTCTATTCCTATAATTTACTTCAAAAATGCTATTTAATACTTGGAAAATATTTAGTTAATAGAATACAACTTGCTTACTCATCATATACCTTTCATATTTAATAGTGATTTTAAAAAAAATTTATTTTTTTTTATTTATGATGACTTCTCATTGTATAACATTTATTATTCTCTTCTAATTTAAAGTTAATATATACCTTATAAAATTTTTTTTCCAAAATAAAATTATTTTAGTAGCTCCTAGAAAAATATTCCTGAAAATTCTCATCTTAGAGAATTATTTATTCTCCAAAAGATTATTACTGAGAATTTTACAACTTTACTCTTAATAACGATGATTTAAAAAAGTTTTTTAAAAAATCATTATTTTTTTAATTCGAATATTTGTATGTTTAAGCTATCTCTGAAAGACAATTATTCGTAAATTTTTTTCATAATTTTATTCGCACTTTGTTAGTTTAAATGAGGAGTAATAATAAGACAAATATATTTATATGTATTTAGCATAAAATTTCTTTAACTTTTCAGGCTTTTCAGGCAAAATACCTTGTATAAAGGACAAATTGGTTCATGTGTAATGTTACACCTTTGAAAAACATAAAATTAATTTATATACAATGAGTGAGTCGAAATATGCTTTCCAGGTCAACCAAAAATCTAGTTTAAACAATTATTGATAGAAGTGCAAAGTTAAAAAGTGATCCTATTCTCATTTTAAGGTTTTTAAGAAGATGCGACTTCATATCCATTAATTTTAACAATGGAAGAAGAAATAAATCCAAAAACAGATAAGCACAAAATTTTTAATAAAATTCAAAATATACATCCCTAACTTGAAAATGTAAAGATGATTTTACATCATCAACACAATATCACCGTCCACAACTAAAGCATTCTAAAAAATAACACTTTAACCCAACATAAAATTTGTAACTGTGCATAACATTGTAAACCTTATGTATATAACATTACAAAGTTTCATTTTAGGAAACAAAACAATGTAAAAAATACCATCTCCATATATTACAACCACAGAAGCTTTTTATCACCAATGTTATAAAAAAGGCAACGCATACCATGATCACATGGAGTTCAGCATTAACGAAAATTCAGTATATAAAGCTGCAGCACTTGGTCCTTGAAGCTTTCATCTAATCATAACAATATAACACTATAAAGCTGGTTTTTTCCTGTATCAAGCTGATTACTGGTACTTTTCCGTTAGGCGGGCGCCAATGTCGCCAATTGTGAACCAAACGCGAGCCAAGAGAATGACAAAACTGTCAACGGTCGCCAATTCTACATTATTTGGCGATTTTTCGCTCATGTCCAGCTAACGGTACAGTACTAGATTACTTTGCATCAGAAAATGAGTATTTATCTATTTACATCAAAGCAATTTTTCAAAAATTCTTCCCTTTCTGCTATTTTTTCTTATCCACCCTGTTTCAAAAGAAATCCAAGAAATCATAGGGTAATCTACAGTACATATACTTGAGTAATTACTCAAAAACTTGGAGTGAAATATACAATTCATAACTTTCAAAACAGTTATAAACAATCAATACATTACATTTTAATCTATAAAAGTAAATTTTAATTAAGTGTAATTCATTTTATAAAGTTTCAATAACATTATTGTTAAAAAAATTAGATATTTTCACATAATGTTGTTTATAATTGTGGTCAATAGAATAATAATTGAGCAATTGGTATTAACCGTATCACAACTTTGTATACAATTTATTTGCAAATGGTTAAAAAGTTTGAAACTAATTAATCAATGGTAATAAAGTCATGCTGGTCCAATGATTCATAAATAGTGATGAAACTAACCATATTTTTCAATAATAATTGAACACAGATACTTTGTTAAATAGTTCTTACTTTTTAAATATTTATTAAAAACTGGCCAAGCAAAATGTACTTCATAAAAAATAATAGTTCAATATAAAAAAACAGTTAAAAAGCATTGTATCCAACTTAATCATGCATTAAATTTGGACAACTTATGCTAAAATTTTTTAATTCTCTTTGCTTAAATAAAATTTAAAATTCTGTTAGTTGAAAAATGAAATGAAATACATGCTAAAAAAATGGTGGGACTAGGTTGAGCAAAAAAAAATTGTGGCACAAATTTTTGTAATCCATTGACTAGGTATTAATGTATCAAATGGGTTTATACATTAGATGTAAAAAGGAATGTCTTATTTTAGCTATGAAAGCAGAAAATAGGCGGAACACAACACTTCATAAAATTAAAATAAAAAATCATTGAATAAAACCAGTTTCCATAGAAATAAGTACAACCCATTAAAAAAAGAAAATGGAAACAAATGAAAATGCTTACAGCAATACATTTCTGAAAAAAGTAAAAAGAAAATGACTTAAATGTTCAAATCAAAATGCCATTTGGCAAGTTTCTGAAAATGAATTCATCAATACAGTGAGATGATCAATGTAAGAAAATGACAATGAAACACAGAAATCAGATCAATAGTTAGCATCGATGCAACGCTGGGCAGAAAAGAAATAGATCATTCGATTCTACTTTTTCGATGCTGGAATCGATTTCAAGTTTGAATCGAACCTCAGGAATCGATTCCGGAATCGAATCGAACGACTTTTTATATCCCAAGGCACGCAAGCAGTTCAAGCGAGGATAGCTCCAGACATGTTCCGCATGATTCCGTTCAAGATTTTCACTTTCTGTTCCGATTGGCGATAAGCCCTCTCCATTTTTATGCTCTTTTCTTCGGCCACTTGCAGCTTTTGAAGAAGGCGGGTTTGGTCCAGCATCATGTCCCTCATCAACACGTCTATGTTGACATTGTTACCCTGGAAAGGGAAATCGGAAAAGCTATTACATTATGATCTAAATCAGATCTTCTTTCGATCGCATCGGCCTCCTTTAAGTAACATAGCGGCCACCAAGATTTTGAATACCCAGAGCAGCCGTAACCAGACTTTTGTACCAGACTTTGCACAGATACGTTGAGTTTTACATAGTAGATTACTTAAAAGAAGTATTTAAATTATCTTCCACATTATGTTAAATAGTATGTTATAGTAATGAGGATTTTTTAAAATTTGCACCAAACAGTAGTGTTTTAACTCTTTTTGAGCGTTTTAACTCTCTTAACTTCCAAGGGATTAGAAGTCAAAATTTTGAAGGGGTCTAGGGGACCATCCACTGAAAAGTTTTTGAAATTTGCCCCTTCAAACTAGGGCTTTACCTTATTTTGAAATTCTTTGGGGGAACATTTAAATGTAACTCTAGTACTCCCCAAGGCAACTCGCGGATTCCCTAGGAAATGGTGGCCTCGACGACGCTTATCGGGCAGTGGATATCTGCCCCATCTCTTAGTGTGGTTAGGGGGTTGGAGGGGAACTATTTCGTTCGCTTATTGACCTCACCTAACCACAAAAAGAGATCGGGGATATCGGGCCCAAATGCACTGACTGCACTTTGATAAAGCCCCAAAAAGAAGAAAATAATTTATTTTCTTCTACCGTAAAAGAGAATGATTGAAAGCTGGTTATCCCGCCCAGAACGCTAAAAAATTAACATTGCTTTATCAAAGTGCAGTATGGTAATATGCATCCACGCAGTGGCGGGGCTAGACCCTATAAGGCGTCGGCGGAGCATAACCTTGCGAGGCCTTTTTTACCTCTCTCAGGATCCACGGACCACAGTTTAAGAACCACTAATTAAATGTTACTAGGTTAGGAATAAACTTACTTTTAAAGGCAGGTTTTTCTTGAATTCCATTTGCTTGGGAGAAATGGACAGCTCACTGCTTTGTTTACCTGTAAGGAAAATAATACTTCGTACTTTCTTTTTCCTCTGAAAACCACAGCTGCTCCAAATACTTGAGAATGACATTTTTGAGGGACTTAAGGGTAAAGACGACTTTTCCATCCATTTAAAATACTATTATACGTTCTTACACTATCTCCTAACGAAACTATTTTGAAAACAGAATATATCGATGAGAAACAGTAGTGTTTGCTAAGAAATCTTAATATATTTTGATAAAACTAGTCAAGTTACTCATATTCTCAGATAACTAGAAAGTTTGGGAAAGAGTATAATAATTCAGGTGTTTCAAGAACGAATCTAGATGGCATCTTCACTATATTATACACAACAACTTTTTACTTAAATCCTCCTTAAACCTTAAAAAATAATATAGTTTCCATAAGTCTTACCTGTCGATGAGAATGTCTTCCTCAACTTCCCAATTGTTGGACTTTCTGCATCGGAATTGTCGTCTAAAAGGAAGATAAATTGCACAATGAGTACGTACACTCGATTAAAAGCCGTTTTATAAACATAGAATTGAAAAATCTTATCTGAAGAAAGAGGCGCAATAAGCAGGGGTCCCACTCAATTTTGGAAATAAAATTCCCTGACTTTTCAGGTACATTTTGAAGATTTTTCCAGTCAAATACTAGCGATCCACGACATTTTTTTCGGATATTTCTTGCTTTTTCAAACACATATTATATTTTCAATAGAACATTTACAATCACATGACTCGGACCTAGCAACGGCCTTAGCAACAGACGCGTTGACCAACAGCAGTTAACAGTTAAAAGAAAACAACTGGTCATGGAATGCTTCTATTGGAGCATTTGCAATCACATGACTCGGACCTAGCAACCGCCGTAGCAACAGATACCGCCGCACCTAGCAACAAACGCCTTGACCTACAGCAGTTAGGGGCCGTCCATAAATGAAGTCACGCTCAGAGGGGGGGGAGGGGGTTAATCAATTTGTGACAGTTTGTGACAAGGGGGAGGGAGGGGGGTTTGAAAAATGTGACATCACATCCTGCAGCTGAAAATCAACCAAAAAAACCTTGGTTCCAGGTACTTTCAAATTAGTGTATTAGACATATTGTCGGTTTAAAAGTGTGACAGTTTGTGACAAAGGGGGGGAGGGGGTCAAAAATGGGCAAAAAAAGTGTGACATCATTTATGGATGGCCCCCTAGCAGTTAAAAGAAAATAACTGGTCGTGACGTCACCTGAAAACACTCTAATAAATTAAATTTTATAATTTCCCCTTTCCAGATCTAAAAATGAGGTGCAGAAATTGAAAATCGATAATTTTCCTGGTGTTTTGTATGATTTTTCAGGTTCCCAGCAATTTTCCCTGACTATTCCCTGCTTTGTTTCGTCAAATTAAAATTCCCCGACGTTTCCAGGCATTTTCTGACCCGTGGGATAAGAAGTCAGTCTAATATTTAAGATATTTATTTTTGAACATGGGAATGGGGGAAAATGTAAACTGAAACGCACCGGAAGAGGAATCGCTCCCTCTCCTCTTGAATCCCGTCACCACCGTCTTCTTGTAGTCGGACAACCAGGAGTGGGTCCGGTTCACTTCCTTGGACGGGGTGGCGGCGTCTGCAGCGGAATTCTGGTGCATGTTCTCGATCTCCAGGGTCAACTCGTCGATCTTATCCTGGAGCTCCTACAGACGATTTAATGTTTTAAAACTCAGTCAGTACATACTCACTTGGACGTTTTTTGGGTAAAAGAAGCCACACAATCACTCTGAAAGCCCCAGAAAAACTGCACACAGATAGTAAAATTCAACGTGGTTTAAATTGCACGGCATAAATGGTGAAAGCGTTCAATTGTTTCAAAATTTAATTGAAAATTTGAATTTTAGCACTGATGACTAAATGCTTCTATTTTATATATACCTTCTATCTTCCTTTTATTTTTTGTATTATTTACACTTATTACTATAACAAGTTGGCCACACACACACAGAAAACTTATTTCAAAGTTCCCTGATAATTCCAGGTTAATGATTTTCCCTGATGTTTTACAAATATAGTAATTTCTCATCTTCTATAAAAAGCGGGAGAATGAAGGTGAAAAATCGGAAAGTACGAGAAAAAAATTAAAATTCGATGTACCCTTCCTAAATCGGGAGGGCTGGAAACTCTGGTAAATCAACTAATATGAGACTATTTCTGCACTTTTATCACAAAGGAACCATCAGAAGCCTTTTTGAACATTTGAAATCCAACTCAATGCAATTTTAAAGACTAGTAAATTAGAGAAATGTTTAATTTATTTTCAAAACTTCGCAGAGATATTCAAAATGTTCCTAATAATTATACAATTTTCTAAAATTCCCTGATTCCATGGTTTTTTTCCTGATAGTTCCAGGTTTTTAAGGTTTTCCAGGTCTGTGGCCACCCTGGATGTGTATTTTGTTTATTTCATTCAACAGTCTGTACCAATCTATTCAATTTTCCAGTTACCTGGACTATACTCTGTTCATTTTGAACTGGTGCTTGAAAATATTTCCTTCCCCCACCACCGATCGGTAACCATAGCAACTATCCTCGTCAAAGTGACGAAGAAGGCTTACTATTGGCTACTCGAAGAGCGTAACTATGGTTACGCTTCTAGCGTGGGGGAAAGCACTATTTCTCAAGCTCCAATTGTAAATGAATAGAGTATAGATTTTTTCAAGATAGATTATTGTTATCAAGATTATCATACCTTTTTTACTGTTCACTTAAACAACATTGAATTTTAAACTTTGTAATAATCCTCTGCACAAGCATTTTCTGTCATAAAAACTGCCAATGCTAATTTTGATTGATCCGTATAATCTTATAAAACAAATTTGGTCACAGAAAAAAAAATCCTTAAAGTAAAATTATAAAAAAAGTTTTACAGGGATTTCGACATGACATACCGGCGTTATTTTTCAAAACAATTACGAAATTTAAACTTACCTTTAAACTATTTTAACCTAAAACCCCTTCTTAGGGATTATGTTTAAATTTTTTTTAAATTCCTCATGCTGTCATCATATTCATAATACTTAACCTTCCTACCCCTTTGGGGTCTTTTTCGACCCCAGACGCACTTTGACGCTTGATATCTCCCATGCATTTTTGTTTTGACAATTTCCGATGCTACTATTCCTTAATTACGCAAAGTTTTACAATGGGTAAAAATTTTGGAGTTATTATTCCATTTTTAAGTGTCTTGGGAGAAATAGTCACATATTCCCCCTCTGGGGTCTTCTGAGACCCCAGCCATGAGCAGTAAAACAGGCAGTAAACAGTAATGGCAGTAAAACAGTATCAAATAAAGTTTAGTATTTTATTTTTTGTTGTATTATAGATAAAAAAAGGTTTGCATGTTTGTTTAGAACGTTTGGAGAAATATTAGAAAGATATTTTCGTAGAAATTGTCATTTTTTTTACAAAAAGAAGATTGCGGCTAAATACATTGAATCACTCGCTATTTCTTAAATTTTTTATTCACATTCTAAGAAAAATATGCTATTTATAGAAATCTTTTGAGTATCTAACAGTTGCAGCAAAAAAAACTCAGACAACTGTCGCCATTACTTCCTGTGGAACACATTCTTTACAAAAACAATATAAACTCATGGTTGATTGTAAATAGGTTTTTATATTCAGTCTTCTTTGAAAAATAAGAATGCTTTCAAATATTTATGAGTGTTTACGGAAGTCCAGAATGTGATTTCGAAGAATTATCAAGAAAAAAACCAATTTTATGTTAAAACTTACATAAGCAAGCGAGATACTGATTTCACTAAGAAATCTGAACCGATCATTTTTTTTGTATTATTTCAATTTTAAAAAGAAGAATCCAAACTTTACATGTTTCATAATACTAAATAAATTAATCTGGGGTGACAGGTAGCTGATAATGCAGAATAGAGAATATATGCAGCTTCATAAATCGTTTAAAATAAACTACTAAATTCTACCCGTGCAAGACCGGGTATATCAACTAGTATGCTTTAAACAGTGTGATTATAAATATTTTAAGTAAAACAACTTCAATGTAGTTCATTTCTGTAATTTAATTCTTGTTTGAAGGTCCAGATGTTATAAAAAACGTGTATCAAAAGAAACCCAATTAAGCCGTAATAAGACGAAAAAAATGAGAAAAATACCAAAAAAATTGGATAAATTATTCTGAAGCATCTTTCTAGAAATAAAAAATGACAATTCTTCTCCATTTAAGGAATTTTTAACCTTTATTAGAGTCATAGGCATGTTTTACGCATGGGGTCCTCAGAGACCCCACGAGGGGAATATGTGACTATTTTTTCAAGAGGGTAGGAAGGTTAATAATAAAATACCCAAAACAACCCATTGTAGGATTAGCGATGACGTTTTTAAGACATCATCTTAAAAGTTTGAAACTAAAAAGTATTTCCAAAATATTAGTTTGAAAGAATTTAAGAAGTTGTTATCTTAACTTACCTGGTTATTTTTTCGGCACTTTTCCAACTCTTGCAGCAAATTCTGATGACTTAGCTCTTTCCTTTCATTAAGATGACATTCCAAATCAGCAAGCTGGTGTGTGTAATAGGTTAAAATAAAAATTGTAATAACTAAAAATGATTTTCTAAAAAAACATTAAAAATCTTATTTTTTAATTCGTAATTACCCTTTGTTTCAAATCTGGAATCATGACAAGCTCCTTTTGTAAAACGTCATTTAGTTTTTCGGTTTCTATGTACTTTTCGGTGGCATCTTGTAATTCTGTCTCCAGGCGATTATTTTCCTGCAAGATATATGATGAATCGTCAGTTTGAAAAAGGAAAAAAAGTATTGAGAAAATTTTTTTTGAGTAGATTCACCTACTTAAAGCTTGAAATATGGAATCTCCCCAATCAACCGGTCATTTACTAACGAACTAAAGAATTTTGCACTAATTAAAGTCTTAAAATATAAGAAAATTATCATTTTCTAACTTTTTTTCAAAGCATGAATATTAATTACTGAGCGCGCGAGCGCCAACGCGATTCAAAGATCCTTCTGAACCCTTCCGCGGGTGCTTCAGGGGGATAACTCCTTAACTACTTTTCCTAAAAATCATTGTTATACATATCATTATTAAATTTGTTTAGGTAGAGTTGCATTTTGTAGATGTAATTACATATTAATATTTAAATTTCTTTTTTATTAAGAAGGTATATTTTATGTTATACCGATTGCATACTTGTTTTAAAATGAACGACGTATGATGATACTTATTTCCTGTTGTTTTTAAAATATACAAATATTATAATTCAATATTATTATTAAGGGCTCCGTCAAACTTGAAAATTGTCATAAAGAAGGTTTCGTAAGGGTGAAAAGGTTGAGAAACGCTGGTCTAAACTCTAAACTATACTCTGTTCATTTTGAACTGGTGGGGGCCCGAAAATATTTCCTTCCCCACCACCGAATCAGTAACCATGGCAACTATCAACTTCACAGCGACGAAGAAGGGTTAGTATTGGCCGCGCAAAGAGCGTAGCCATGGTAACTTTTCTAGCGAGGAGAAGAAGCACTATTCTTCAGGCGCCAGTTCAAAATGAATAGAGTATAACAAAGAAGCATACATGCGGTGCAAAAAGAAAATTGCCTCGTTCAACTCACTTGTTCGAGAAAGCTCAACCGCGATTTCAACTTGGCCTCTTCGTCTCTGACAACGTCCCTGTCCTTCTGCAGCTCCTGCTTCAGCTTGTTGTTGAGCGAGTTCATTGAGTCCCGCTCTTGCTGCAACTCTTCAACCAGCTCTCTCGCTTGCTCCTGATACTTCTTTTCCATCATCCTGTTTTTTCAAAGAAACGGATCTGTTGCTTTAACCCTTTAACTCCTGACAGAACTTAAAAGTACCAATTAAATTGAGGGTTAAATTTACCAAAGATGGATTATTTTATTTCTTATCTCTTAATTTTCAATGTAGTGACTCCAAAAAAAATTGCAGAACATCATAATGCAGTTAGGTAAAGAGTTAAACTGTAACAATTTTCTGATAAAAAAGATCTTCACAAGATGGCTTACAAAAGCTTCTTGTGCAGCGAGTTCTCGAGTTTCGCGTGGTTGTCGTCCACTTCTTGAGCAAGCAGAGCGGCCCTCGTGTTGGCTTCTTCCACATTCACCCTCAATTTATTCCTCTCGGTTTTGATTTGATCCACGCTTTGCCTGGAAAATAAAAGAGTTAGCCTGTTATCTTTACGAAAACATTTCATAATAAAAATGGTGTTAGTTTTGGTAAGTGGGTACTCGGGTATAAGTGGGTCAACACCCTCAAACTAAAATATATGCAGGACATTTCACACTTATAGTCGCATTGGTCATGTTACATTCTGTCACACTGATGGGTTTTGCATTCATTTGATTTTTTATTTATTTATTTTTAAGATTAAAAAATGTCGCGAGTTTTGTTTATCAAGTAAGACCGTCTTACCCCCTCTTAAGTTTTGCTTGCTTTGAACTTAAATAAAGAGTGGTTGGCACACTTACCCCTTCCTATGGGGTAAGTGGAACACCCATCTGATTAAAAAAACAGTTAAGAAATATGCAAAGCATTATTTTAGAAACTGATAAAAAATTTTGTCTATTAATGTAGTCTTAAATAAAATAGGTCAATAAGTTCAAATTTAACCATTTCAAAACTTTTCTATTTAGTTTCAGAAATGTTGTTGTGAATTGTATGAGTATCTGCCTGGTCGCTAATTGAGAAGGGCGCTGCTATCGCAGTAGCCATTCGTGTGTTTGTAATTGACGAGTGAGGAGGCGGGAGGATGCTCCCGGAACAATAAAACTATGTGAAACTACAGTCCGCTATTTTTTTGAGTTGAGTAATTCTTATTTATAAGTTAAAGGAGTTATCGATGGGCCAAAACAAATGTAGTGATCCAAAAAGGAGTTCCACTTACCCCAACCAACCCTATGGGAATTATTTAACAGTGAACGTCGGGATGACAACTTACCTCAAATACTGTAATTCATTCTGGAATGAGACGAAAGCTATTTGCAACAAAGGCCTGTTCAGAACGTTGCAGAGGACCTCTTCTAAAACCGTCGTCAGATCGGAGAGATTTATTTTCATGCTGTTGTTGAATCCAAGCTCCTGAAAACAAATTAAGAAACTTTCAGAGAGAAAATCATTTGAACAAACTAAAACTAAGCACCATCAACGGGGAGAAAATTTAATCGAATTTGGACCATCGTTATACTAGGTTTTCAAAATATCGTCGTAATCCTATAATGAAAGATGAAAATACTTGAAATTTACATTTTACCTATCTCAAAAACAAACACTTTAGAAACACACTCGAATTTAATAACAATATACAGGGTGTCCCATAAATAAAGGGTCACACTTCTAGGGGGATAGTAGACACCTAGACGAGTCAGAATCACATAGGATTTGGGGGTCCCAGACCAAATCCCAGGGAGTTAAAATTGGAGCGACACCCCAAAAAAATTATTGAAAAATTCATTTTGTAGGTAAAATTGGTAAAAATTTGATGATTGATGGTTTTTACGTGACACTTTGAACTTAGGGTTTTCAACTATGATCTTTCAGATTATAATATCAAAAGAAATAATTTCGAATTACAAAATGAGGTTTTGGCAGAATTTTCACATTTTTTGTGGTTTTTTAACGTTTTTCATAAAATAAAACAAACTTTAAAGGGAAGACTTTTGAGATTATTTTAAAGATCATATTAAACCACAAATTTTGAGACCATAATTAAATTTTTACCAATTTTACCTACAAAATGAATTTTCAATAATTTTTTTGGGGTGTCGCTCCAATTTTGACTCCCTGGGATTTGGTCTGGGACCCCCAAATCCTATGTGATTCTGACTCGTCTAGGTGTCTACTATCCCCCTAGAAGTGTGACCCATTATTTATGGGACACCCTGTATATTTTTTAAATATTCGTATTAAGACTTTTAAAAAAGTCATGTTCGTTAAATCGAGATATTCATATTAAAGATAACAATATAGAATGTATCGTATACTCGAGATTGTTAGTCATAATATTTTTCTCTAGTTTCTCTATCAAAAGAAGTTTTTCGGATAAAAAATGTCAGTTTTATTAAAAGCTGACATTTTTCACCCAATATGAGTTACTTCGATTCAGAAATTCCATTTTTTTTAAAAATATTTTTAACAAAAGTTGTTTGCTACTTTAAGTGTTAATTAAAAGAACATTTCCATAGTTGATAAATAAGTCAAATTGTGATAAAACATCATCCCACAAACAGAATTCCGATTCTAACTGGTGTGACGACTCAACAGCAACACCTGCTAAAACCGTCACAAAACATTTATTTAAAAAAAACGACATCTAAACTCATCCCGTCTTGACAAATCGCCGTAATGCATTTTTAATTATCTGCAAACTGAACCGAAGCCGATAATGAAAACTCGTAACTGCAACCATAACGAAATTGAGGGAAGGAAGGAACTGCAATACAAATCGGGCAACAACGAACGGGATGAACTTATCTCTCCCTATCGGCAGGAGGAAAAACAAAACACATCATCCGACACTTTAAACGTAATTAACGAGGCCCGTCGGAAAAAAAAACGGCGTCCGACATCATTTATCAACGGCTTAACATTGCCCCTAAACGACGGCAATTTTTGCCGCCCCAAAAAACGCCGAATTCCGAGCCAATACTTAAATTTGCATAGGGTTATGCTGAAACGCATCAGAAGGGATGAGTCGAGGGTAGTTGCGTAATTATACGACGAAATCCCCTTGCGTTTATGTTATTAATAAACTTCCAACGAGAATTCCTGATGGCTAGGAAAATTTCAGTTTTTATCAAAAGAAGGATTCAGCAGCAAGTGATTATTACGTTTTTACTTTCATTAATCCTCGGCGAATTAGCCAGTGTGCTATGCACTACAAAAAACAACACATTAATCAATAGATTATTATTTTGTTAGGCAGTAGTAGTACTGCAGTATAAAGTGAATAAGCTAATAGTTTGTTGAGTAAAAAAATATTTAAATTTAGAAACATGTTGTTGGGTACTTACGTTATAAATAACAAAGTAAAAGATTAAATGAATCAAGTCTACCACTTAGTAGATGTGATTTTTGCTATGAACTAGTAAAACTGACTATAACTACAGTATCTCATAGTGTAACAACTTTTGAAAATTATAATTTATTCCTTTAATTAACTTATATGAATTACTGGTTATTTAAAATATACTAAAAGAGCAGAGTAAAATTACTTTGTGAAGGAACCTTTCGTTTTAAACCGTTAGGGAAGGGTGGGGTAAAATGGATAAACAGGTTTAAACACAGTGTGTGTTTATAAAATTTATTTTGACCCCACAATATTTGAACCACGTCTCAAACAGTTAAATAAGTATAATACCTAGAGTGAAGTAATTATGGTGAATTCATAGAAATAACTCACATAAAATCGTTGTTTCCACATAACACCCATTTAGAAAAATAGCTCTTACGCAATCTTAATTCAAACATTCATTATTAAGGTTATAATCAACTTTGGTCCCAGATAACCAGATTCTCGAGATATGCGGAGTATTAACTTAAATAAACAATTCAAAATCTGCCAAAATTAATTGACAATTTTTTTTCTAAAAACACTTGTCACTTATAGCCCAGGGCTTCCAACCCGAAAAAAAAATACAAGTAATAAGAACGCACCCGTTTATTAAACCCGAACGAAATGAATTTTAATTATGCACTTTTATGCACCTAAACTCGGCACATTTACAAAGGGAGAAAAAAGGTAATCTCCCCAGAGTAGATTACTTAGCCTGAGATAATTTGGCGACAAATCTTGAAGGGTTGCCTTAATTGCGTCAATTTACATTTTAATTAAACTCGCACTACTTACCTGGCGGAAGCATTCTCCGAGGGCAAATTACACAAAGGGTGTTTTTTACGTATCTGTCCCGTGTCGTGTTGGAAAAATCTTTTTCGATATCCTCGAAATTGAATTTAAAGCAATATATCTTCAAAACACGGGTAACTCATTTGGTCCCGCTGAGAAAACACTAGAAAATGTGAAGTAGTTTTTATGACTGTTTTCGTCTCGATAAAAAAATCATTAAAAACAAAGTATGCAGTGCAGGCCTTTAAAAAAACAAGTAGCCCTGATAAACTAAAACCGTCCCATAAAACTGTTGCATTAAAACAAATTAACTTTTCACAGCTTCAAACTATTTGGATTTAACTTAAAAGACTATATTTTAAATATATACCAAGGAAAAATTACCACTGAGAACCCAGCATGCATAGGAACTAAACCCCGGGTTCCTAGGTTCCGAAAGCGAATATGGACACAGTAGATCGCGCCCCCCATGGAATGTTGCATTTACTTTATTTCACGCAACTATTAAGAAAATCTTTTTAAAATTAAAAAAAAAGTTAATTGAGCAAACCACCCCTATTTGCGGTTCAGCCATATTTCCAGAACTCAGGTTTGGAGAACCAGGCTTTTTTTCCTGCTTTTACCCCCAACAAGAAACATCCGTATAAGCCTGGTTCCTTTCTGTCGAGGCGTGAAATAGATGAATAATCCCCATCTCTCGGTGGTTTATTACGAGACGTGCGACATGAATCTAGCGACAGGCAGAAAAACCTCGATTGCATATACGCTAAAATTTATATAAAATCCTTTTGAAAAGATTAAGCTCCCAACTCGCCATTAAATGGCAACCGGGAGGCGGAGAGAAAAAAAATTCCTCATAAATGGCCGATTTTTCTTCCCTTTGTTTTCAAGAGTGAACCCCGTTTTCTTAAAATATGAGGGAATGGCGTTAATCTGAAATATTGAAGTGTGGAGATTCGGAAAGCCCTGACTTTTATCTCGTAGTAATCTAATGCAAACATTGCAGGGATTTTGGTAAGCTCTGAGATATGGCGTCTTTTAAGGTTGAGGGAAAAAATATTTGATGGTTTGGCGCTGTTCTAACTAAAATAGGGAAATGTCTGGTGGGCGTTTTATAGAAGGAAAAAAAGAGTTGGGAGAATTTTGTTATATAACTAAGAAGAAAATGAATTTAAGTTAAGTATTTTAATTGGTTTTGATTCATAAGAAAAAATAAAGATACAGTCGAGTCCGCTTAATGTGATCGCAATTGTCCGAGACTAAACTGATAACATTATCCGATCGATAACAATAAGCGATCTCAGATCAAAAGCGGCAAACAGTGTAACTAGGTTGTTTACATTAAAATCAAAATCACGTAATCGTAATAAATGTATTCAAAACACTATTTTTAAACTAGGTAAAATTTTAAGGGGGAAATATAAGAGTAGTTCAGTTAATAAAAGTAAAATAATCGCTTAGGGGCCGTCCATAAATGACGTCACGCTCAGAGGGGGGGAGGGGGTTAATCAATTTGTGACAGTTTGTGTCAAGGGGGAGGGAGGGGGGTTTGAAAGTTGTGACATCACATCCTGCAGTTGAAAATCAACAAAAAAAACCTTGGTTCCGGGCACTTTCAAATTAGTGTATTAGACATATTGTTGGATTAAGAGCGTGACATGTGACAGAGGGGGGGGAGGGGGTATGGGGAAGTGTGACAGTTTGTGACAAAGGGGGGGGAGGGGGTCAAAAATGGGCAAAAAAAGTGTGACATTTATGGATGGCCCCTTACTTTGTATTTTTATTTGTATAGAAATGTCTCTTTTTTCCACTCCATTTTAATTCTTCCACTCCAATAAACAAACAAATTCATTAAACACAAGGTAAAATTCAAGTCTCTTATTAGACATCTGCAAAGCGTCGATCTTGGTGGTTTCTTTAACCAATCACAAGAATGGATTCGGACCCCCCCACATAACCGTTTTCTTTCAATATATGCAGAATGTTTTCTTTATCTCATACTGAGTTTCAGAAAAAAGAAGTGCCAGATGATCTCATGGGGCAGATGTTTACTTGTAAAAATTGACCTTCAAAATGAAACTCGAACTCAAAAGCGGTCGTTTTAAAGGGAATATGGACAAATTTTGATAATATTAAGCGGAGTGATGATTCATAGTTGATCACATTAAACGATGTATTTTACATTAAATTAAATAGGAACGATCGGGACCTGTTGATTTCGATAACATTATCCGATTGATAACAATAACCGTGATCACATTAAGCGGATTTGACTGTACTAGAGCTTTTACATAATTAATAATACATTTTTTTATATTTGCATATGAAAAGAAAATTTGAACAACTTATTATATAATTAAGAAAGTAATAATTAATGCTGAGTTCACTTCGATTTCACCTATCAAGTAAGTACGTTCGCTATAATTAAAAAAATTATCTCTATATATTAAGACACAAAAACTAATATTTTTACGTCTGTCTACTTTTCTATTGGAGTCTGACTCCCAAATTAACTCATTCGAACAATTTTATTTTTAAAACGATGTCGACAAAAATGTTGCATCTTTATGTATTCCATTAACTTTCTTTAAAATAAATTCAAAAATCAAATATGCCCAGGCCTAGTGGCCCATCAGGCGGTGCCCATCTCCGTTTCAGAAGCCTTTGGGCTTGGGGTGCCTTGTGTCCAGGACGAGTGGCTAGCCCAACGCTGAACCCCTAGTTGATTCCCCAAACGAGCTTGGTCCTCATTTATCGACCCCGGAAGGATGAAAGGCGAAGTTGACCCATGACCAGCAACCCAAGCAGGAGCCGCAAAGGCATCGAACCTGGATCGGTAATGTTCGTAGCCAGACACGCTAACTACTCCACTACCGCCGCCATAACTTTTCATTAAAATAATTTGTACTAAAATTATGTACGAACTAGCTGTTAGTAGGGATAATATGAGAGTTCTGGAACAGAGGAGCCGAGGAGCTAGATAAGAAAAGAGTGAGGGGTTTCGAAAGTTCTAGAAGCTTCTGGAAGGTTAATGATTACGTGTTTGATAAGATTAAGTTTTAGTTTGCATGATCAAGAACATGATTAGAGTTGAGATGTTTTTATTTGATAAGATAAGAGTTTTAGTTTGTTTGTATCTATAGAAACAGTTAAGATGTGTTATCTCTAACCAGCAAAAGTACTCATACAGCCATCTAGCGGTGAGAGTAAGAGTTATTTGTAGAGAGGGTAAAATAATTATTTTTTAAAAGAGAATAACTAAAAAGAATTTATTTTAGAATGGGATTCGAACCTACGATGTGCAAAAGCAATCGTGGCTGATGGATTAGACTGCGATGCAAACCACTCAGCCACGACTGCTTGTAAATTACAGTCCTCATAGAGTAATGATACTTTTTCATAGAGATTTTTTTAATTGATTTAATTTTAGCTTTTTATTAAAATTAGTCATTGTGATAAACGTTATTCCATTAAATAATGAGCCTTTATAAGTGCTTAGGCTATTCATAATTTAGTTTTTAATAATATTTTTAAATACATTTTTCAAAATTTATCAGATGCTTAACTATTTGTCACACCTAATATTATCTTTAGAAACTTTATTACATTTATTAGATTTAAAACTTAATCTGACAATTGTTTTAACTTTTTTAAGACTTACCTGATTTCAATTTTCTCTTAGAAACTGTAACATTTCCATCCTATCTAAAATATAAAAGAAAAACTTGCTGGAATCTGAAAAAACTTGCAAATTCTGAACAGTAAAAGGAACAAAAATGATAACAACAGTTTATCTAGAAAAATAATATTTTTATTTTGGTACTGAATAATAATACAGAATTATTCTTTGCGTAATCGCTTACATGGGGGAGGTGGGATCGAATAATACCTTTCAATCTCATTGAAACTTTCTTCTAAGGGAGATCGAATTTTGCGAAAGGTGAGACTTATGCGCGGATCTTTGGTATCAGGTTGTGCAGGAATAGCATGAGTCCACTCTTTTTGATCATGCATGAGCAAAAGGGATCCCGCTTCCAACACTTGTCGCACCGATTTGCTACCTTTTTTGGAAAAAATCATCTCTCGGCAAGCTCCAAAGCTTAATGTTGCGATAGCGACAGACTGATCTAGAGAGGATTCATCATCTTTATGCGCTCCGATCTTTGCATGACCACTTTCATAGAAGTTAAGAAGTACAAAATTATACTCAAATCCAGTTTTCTTCTCCACATCAGATTTAATTTTCAGCATAGTGTCACTCCATGGTAGTGGTACTTCACAATGACCAGAATATTCGTATAGAATATCATTATCACCATAACTGCAGGATTTCCTTAGGGGTCGATAAGTTTTTCCATACACTTTAATTATAGGCTGTTTGAAGGGAGACTTAAGAAGTTTAGTAAATATTTCGTTACTTTTTTCTAAGGAATAGAAATTAGATATATATGTTATATTAGGGGAAGACATTTTGGAGCAACTTGTTGACTTCAGTGATATATTTAAATGAAACAATGCTTTCACAATCATTCGTGTGATGTAGCTTATCTTTGGAATTTTGTTTACTTGAGTGATTCCATTTTACGATTGATTTTCTGGAATGTTTTAAGGGTTGATCTTGTTCTGATATTACAATTGGTAATTCTCTCACGTTTTTATTTTTAATATAATATTGAGGAACGTTCATAAAAGCTAATGCTTTTAAAAATTCATCTTTACTAACGAGTTCCATGAATTTTTTTTATGTTTGCGAAAATTAAATTGAATAGATATGCAAGGTTGGAATTTGATAAAGTGCGACCTTTAACGGATGTTTCTCCTTTCTCATTCCAATTAAAGTAAATAGGATCCTTTTTTATTAAAATGTAAAGGAAAAACTTGCCGGAATCGGAAAAAACCTGCAAATTCTGAACTGTAAAAGGGTCGAAAATGATAACAACAGTTTAACCAGAAATATTTTTTTATTTTACACAAAAATAATACAAAATAAATTTATAGTGAAACACATAATGTTAACTTTGAAATCATATTTATTTAAACAATAACCATTTTGTGGATGTTTTCCTGCTACGTTTTGGGGTAGGATTTTGATCTTTAATTACAGCTGGTAACTGTATAATATTTTTAATAATGAGGAATATTTATAATTGCTATTGCTTTTGAAAAATTCATCCTTGCCTTTGAGTTCCAAAAAATGTTTTAGATTTGTGAAAATCAAATTGAATAAATCGGCTAGGCTAAAATTAGGTAAAGATTGCCCTTTAATTGATACTTTGCCCTTTTCATTCGAATTAAAGTTATTAGGATCTTTTTTAATTGATTATAACAAGAAGCTAACCTGCTTTTTCACAATGAAGTTGGAACTGCATTTAAAACTACACCATTATAATCGAACAATTTCCTTTTTTCCTCCTTTTTGATAGGAATTTCTTAGCAAATGGAAGATATCACCCCAAAATACCCAGAAATGTGTGATGTAGAAAAACGCCTCGAGACTTTGTTAAAATGGCCTAAAGAAAACCCAAATATTAAGAATATGGCAGATTCTGGATTATATTATATTGGCGTTGAAGATATTGTAGCTTGTTTTACTTGTGGTGGATTATTGGGAAATTGGAAGCATGATGATGATCCAATCGTTGAACATAAAAAGTTTTTTCCCGATTGTGAATATATTCATTTTCTGATTAAGAACAAAGGCAGTTTTCTCCTTCAAACAGGGAAAATCTCTCCTAAGTATGAGACAAGAAAGAAAAGTGTTTCAAAGACTTTCGGTTTACTAGAAGACAATCATACCAGTAGTAGTAAAATAAAGAATCAACCTGTAATAGAATTTTCAAAAAATAAGAGTGAATTTCAAAAGGAAAATTCATTTTTATGTAAGATTTGCATGGATCGAGAAATGTGTATTGTATTTCAACCTTGTGGTCATCTTATTGCATGTAAAGAATGTGTGAAAGAATTATGTAACTGCCCTCTTTGTCGCAGGGTTATTTCTTCCAAGATAATAACTTATATAAGTTAAAATAATTTTTTTGAAAAACATGAATTACAGCTATTTAAGTGTAAAAATTAACCATTGATTGATTTTAATATATTTTTTTCCTATTTTTTATATCTCATTTTCAACTTTTTCGGAGTGAACTTACTCCCCATTGTAATTTTTATATGTTCTTGTAATTTTCCCCCTTCCATGAAAAAAGGCTAAGATCTTATTTTCATTAATAAATGAAATAGGAAATTCTTTAGGAAGATTGTAGAAGGTTAATCATCACGTGTTTGATAAGAACAGTTATACTATGATTAAGAAAATGATAAACTATTTGCTTAGTAAACAATTTCTTCATGCTTCGTAGTTATTTCAAATGAGCTGACTTACCACATGCTAAGTGATGTCATTATTTATTTTAAAACCATTTATAAGGTTCTGTACCAGGGCACAAAATACATTCAATACCACACGTTTGAATTTCGCTGTTTGAAGTTCTTAGACAAATTGAGCGACTTCAAAATCCTACCGAGATGAAGCGAACTCTGCCCACCGCTGACTTTTCCGAGAGTAAGAGAATGTGTGCAGATACCCCTAAATTGAACTCGGGATTTCCTGTGGACGCCACTCCTCCTTATATGCATCAGTTAAATGACTACCTTTTCCTATATGTGAACCAGTTTAAAGGATATTCAAGGGTGAATATAAGGAAATTTATGCTGAAGGATGATGGACTTCTACATGCAACAAGGAATGGTGTCTCCCTCCCTCCCGCGGTATGGAATAAGCTGACCCTCTGGAATTGGAGTTCTTCAGTGAGAGAGCATTAGAGAATGACATGCTGATAATTCTTAAAGATCTCAGCCTTTCCATTCAAAAAAGTGAAGAAGGTGAGGACATGGAATGTATAGGTCTTCAAAGACTTTTTCAGAGAAAAGACGGTACATTCCAATTTATGCCAGAGTTCATTAACCTCACCCTTCAGCAGGTATCTAACCTTTACTGCCTTAAAGATCAGATCACGAAGGAGCTTTTGAACTCTCTCTTCACTTACACCCTGAAGTGCTACGCTGAAGAGGAATTAAACAACATTTCGATGTTTTCTACAACACGACCCACCTTAAATTATATGCAAGAGGAAATTTATAACAAGCTAGTGAAAGTGCTCACGGACTCTTTTAGTGCTACAATTCCAACATTGTTGGAGTGCCGTGGATGTAGAGAAAACCTAGCTAACCAGCTTGGGCATGATTGTATGATGCTCACTGCCGATGAACGGTTTTCCCGTTATAGCACGAAAGCCTTCTTCGCGTTGGATTACAAAGAATGTGCCAAAAATCTAGTAGCAGAATGTAAAGCTGATAATTGTGTTAATTTGCTTCTGTCAGTCTTTGATTCCATAGATGTGGAACAGCTTTTAAGTGATGTGCATAACCTATATACTAAATAAAGATTTGTCTTTCAATACATGATTTTTTATTTGTGTCAACTTTTAGATTTTTTTAAATACCTATGTAAATTATTTCTCCTCTTTTTACAAGTAATAATTTTAGATTTGTATGAGAAAACAACTAATGAAAGAAAAACTTGGCTTTTGTGTAGGGAAACCTCAAATGTCACGAAGCTTACGTAACATTACTATTATATAAATATTTTAGATAAAATGTAAAAAATTGCTTCAGATAAAAGGATACTTTAGTTAAGCATAGATTTTCTCAAAATCAAAATATGACAAGAAATAAAAACTAAGACACTGTAGTTAAAAACTTTCATAAAAGTAAAGACAACTTAAAATTACTATAAGAAATAAAAAAAATTCGACACTATTTGTAGCTAACACCTATTTTATAGATAAATCTTCCACATTATAAAACTGAGAGCTTTGTTTAAGATAAAGACAGACATATAAAAACATTACAGGGAAAACTTTAAAACAGTGTTTGCTAAAAACTTTGTCAGAAATGAGGAGAGAAAACGTAATTATATTACAAGAAATAAAATCTAAGACAGTATGGTAAACCAAAAGCTTTGGTTAAAAATAAATTCGAGAACCTAAAAATATTACAAAACAAAATTTCTATTAAAACTGCTTCAATTTTTTTTTTCCACATGAGTGATTTTTCAAAACTTTTTAAGCTATTTTTTTTTCATTAACATGTTGAAATTTTGTTTTATACCCTATGGAGGAATATAACAATATACTGGATTTTTTCTAAACTACTTCTACAAGATATTTTTTTAAAAAAATTATTTAACTGGAAACTTTTATTTGTTAGAAATTTCTAATTAAAGCTTGATAGAGAAAAGGTAAAAGTTATTTGCTATTATTATATATTTTCTAACTATTCCCAGTTCAAGGTGATAATTGGGAAAACTTAAAAATTCTCTCTTATGCACTAAAATTCTCAGTGTAGAAGCAGTAAAATGATTTAACTTCTGTAACACATTCTGCGTTAGAAATCCCTTTTAATTTATCTATTAATCTCACACATTCAGCAGGCTCACTATTCAGTTTGTATTTCGAGTAGTAAGTAGTTTTTTTAAATGAAAGATTTTTCCCTCATTTCATACATTAAAATAAATTTTAAATAAGTTGAAAAGTAATAATTATGATTTACGGAGGAAAGGTTTATAATTTTTTTCAAATTAATATCCCGCAAATACCAAGTTTTTAATAAAAATTCTTAAACTTGGTATTTGCGGGATATTAATTTGAAAAAAATTATAAACCTTTCCTCCGTAAATCATAATTATTACTTTTCAACTTATTTAAAATTTATTTTAATGTATGAAATGAGGGAAAAATCTTTCATTTAAAAAAACTACTTACTACTCGAAATACAAACTGAATAGTGAGCCTGCTGAATGTGTGAGATTAATAGATAAATTAAAAGGGATTTCTAACGCAGAATGTGTTACAGAAGTTAAATCATTTTACTGCTTCTACACTGAGAATTTTAGTGCATAAGAGAGAATTTTTAAGTTTTCCCAATTATCACCTTGAACTGGGAATAGTTAGAAAATATATAATAATAGCAAATAACTTTTACCTTTTCTCTATCAAGCTTTAATTAGAAATTTCTAACAAATAAAAGTTTCCAGTTAAATAATTTTTTTTAAAAAAATATCTTGTAGAAGTAGTTTAGAAAAAATCCAGTATATTGTTATATTCCTCCATAGGGTATAAAACAAAATTTCAACATGTTAATGAAAAAAAAATAGCTTAAAAAGTTTTGAAAAATCACTCATGTGGAAAAAAAAAATTGAAGCAGTTTTAATAGAAATTTTGTTTTGTAATATTTTTAGGTTCTCGAATTTATTTTTAACCAAAGCTTTTGGTTTACCATACTGTCTTAGATTTTATTTCTTGTAATATAATTACGTTTTCTCTCCTCATTTCTGACAAAGTTTTTAGCAAACACTGTTTTAAAGTTTTCCCTGTAATGTTTTTATATGTCTGTCTTTATCTTAAACAAAGCTCTCAGTTTTATAATGTGGAAGATTTATCTATAAAATAGGTGTTAGCTACAAATAGTGTCGAATTTTTTTTATTTCTTATAGTAATTTTAAGTTGTCTTTACTTTTATGAAAGTTTTTAACTACAGTGTCTTAGTTTTTATTTCTTGTCATATTTTGATTTTGAGAAAATCTATGCTTAACTAAAGTATCCTTTTATCTGAAGCAATTTTTTACATTTTATCTAAAATATTTATATAATAGTAATGTTACGTAAGCTTCGTGACATTTGAGGTTTCCCTACACAAAAGCCAAGTTTTTCTTTCATTAGTTGTTTTCTCATACAAATCTAAAATTATTACTTGTAAAAAGAGGAGAAATAATTTACATAGGTATTTAAAAAAATCTAAAAGTTGACACAAATAAAAAATCATGTATTGAAAGACAAATCTTTATTTAGTATATAGGTTATGCACATCACTTAAAAGCTGTTCCACATCTATGGAATCAAAGACTGACAGAAGCAAATTAACACAATTATCAGCTTTACATTCTGCTACTAGATTTTTGGCACATTCTTTGTAATCCAACGCGAAGAAGGCTTTCGTGCTATAACGGGAAAACCGTTCATCGGCAGTGAGCATCATACAATCATGCCCAAGCTGGTTAGCTAGGTTTTCTCTACATCCACGGCACTCCAACAATGTTGGAATTGTAGCACTAAAAGAGTCCGTGAGCACTTTCACTAGCTTGTTATAAATTTCCTCTTGCATATAATTTAAGGTGGGTCGTGTTGTAGAAAACATCGAAATGTTGTTTAATTCCTCTTCAGCGTAGCACTTCAGGGTGTAAGTGAAGAGAGAGTTCAAAAGCTCCTTCGTGATCTGATCTTTAAGGCAGTAAAGGTTAGATACCTGCTGAAGGGTGAGGTTAATGAACTCTGGCATAAATTGGAATGTACCGTCTTTTCTCTGAAAAAGTCTTTGAAGACCTATACATTCCATGTCCTCACCTTCTTCACTTTTTTGAATGGAAAGGCTGAGATCTTTAAGAATTATCAGCATGTCATTCTCTAATGCTCTCTCACTGAAGAACTCCAATTCCAGAGGGTCAGCTTATTCCATACCGCGGGAGGGAGGGAGACACCATTCCTTGTTGCATGTAGAAGTCCATCATCCTTCAGCATAAATTTCCTTATATTCACCCTTGAATATCCTTTAAACTGGTTCACATATAGGAAAAGGTAGTCATTTAACTGATGCATATAAGGAGGAGTGGCGTCCACAGGAAATCCCGAGTTCAATTTAGGGGTATCTGCACACATTCTCTTACTCTCGGAAAAGTCAGCGGTGGGCAGAGTTCGCTTCATCTCGGTAGGATTTTGAAGTCGCTCAATTTGTCTAAGAACTTCAAACAGCGAAATTCAAACGTGTGGTATTGAATGTATTTTGTGCCCTGGTACAGAACCTTATAAATGGTTTTAAAATAAATAATGACATCACTTAGCATGTGGTAAGTCAGCTCATTTGAAATAACTACGAAGCATGAAGAAATTGTTTACTAAGCAAATAGTTTATCATTTTCTTAATCATAGTATAACTGTTCTTATCAAACACGTGATGATTAACCTTCTACAATCTTCCTAAAGAATTTCCTATTTCATTTATTAATGAAAATAAGATCTTAGCCTTTTTTCATGGAAGGGGGAAAATTACAAGAACATATAAAAATTACAATGGGGAGTAAGTTCACTCCGAAAAAGTTGAAAATGAGATATAAAAAATAGGAAAAAAATATATTAAAATCAATCAATGGTTAATTTTTACACTTAAATAGCTGTAATTCATGTTTTTCAAAAAAATTATTTTAACTTATATAAGTTATTATCTTGGAAGAAATAACCCTGCGACAAAGAGGGCAGTTACATAATTCTTTCACACATTCTTTACATGCAATAAGATGACCACAAGGTTGAAATACAATACACATTTCTCGATCCATGCAAATCTTACATAAAAATGAATTTTCCTTTTGAAATTCACTCTTATTTTTTGAAAATTCTATTACAGGTTGATTCTTTATTTTACTACTACTGGTATGATTGTCTTCTAGTAAACCGAAAGTCTTTGAAACACTTTTCTTTCTTGTCTCATACTTAGGAGAGATTTTCCCTGTTTGAAGGAGAAAACTGCCTTTGTTCTTAATCAGAAAATGAATATATTCACAATCGGGAAAAAACTTTTTATGTTCAACGATTGGATCATCATCATGCTTCCAATTTCCCAATAATCCACCACAAGTAAAACAAGCTACAATATCTTCAACGCCAATATAATATAATCCAGAATCTGCCATATTCTTAATATTTGGGTTTTCTTTAGGCCATTTTAACAAAGTCTCGAGGCGTTTTTCTACATCACACATTTCTGGGTATTTTGGGGTGATATCTTCCATTTGCTAAGAAATTCCTATCAAAAAGGAGGAAAAAAGGAAATTGTTCGATTATAATGGTGTAGTTTTAAATGCAGTTCCAACTTCATTGTGAAAAAGCAGGTTAGCTTCTTGTTATAATCAATTAAAAAAGATCCTAATAACTTTAATTCGAATGAAAAGGGCAAAGTATCAATTAAAGGGCAATCTTTACCTAATTTTAGCCTAGCCGATTTATTCAATTTGATTTTCACAAATCTAAAACATTTTTTGGAACTCAAAGGCAAGGATGAATTTTTCAAAAGCAATAGCAATTATAAATATTCCTCATTATTAAAAATATTATACAGTTACCAGCTGTAATTAAAGATCAAAATCCTACCCCAAAACGTAGCAGGAAAACATCCACAAAATGGTTATTGTTTAAATAAATATGATTTCAAAGTTAACATTATGTGTTTCACTATAAATTTATTTTGTATTATTTTTGTGTAAAATAAAAAAATATTTCTGGTTAAACTGTTGTTATCATTTTCGACCCTTTTACAGTTCAGAATTTGCAGGTTTTTTCCGATTCCGGCAAGTTTTTCCTTTACATTTTAATAAAAAAGGATCCTATTTACTTTAATTGGAATGAGAAAGGAGAAACATCCGTTAAAGGTCGCACTTTATCAAATTCCAACCTTGCATATCTATTCAATTTAATTTTCGCAAACATAAAAAAAATTCATGGAACTCGTTAGTAAAGATGAATTTTTAAAAGCATTAGCTTTTATGAACGTTCCTCAATATTATATTAAAAATAAAAACGTGAGAGAATTACCAATTGTAATATCAGAACAAGATCAACCCTTAAAACATTCCAGAAAATCAATCGTAAAATGGAATCACTCAAGTAAACAAAATTCCAAAGATAAGCTACATCACACGAATGATTGTGAAAGCATTGTTTCATTTAAATATATCACTGAAGTCAACAAGTTGCTCCAAAATGTCTTCCCCTAATATAACATATATATCTAATTTCTATTCCTTAGAAAAAAGTAACGAAATATTTACTAAACTTCTTAAGTCTCCCTTCAAACAGCCTATAATTAAAGTGTATGGAAAAACTTATCGACCCCTAAGGAAATCCTGCAGTTATGGTGATAATGATATTCTATACGAATATTCTGGTCATTGTGAAGTACCACTACCATGGAGTGACACTATGCTGAAAATTAAATCTGATGTGGAGAAGAAAACTGGATTTGAGTATAATTTTGTACTTCTTAACTTCTATGAAAGTGGTCATGCAAAGATCGGAGCGCATAAAGATGATGAATCCTCTCTAGATCAGTCTGTCGCTATCGCAACATTAAGCTTTGGAGCTTGCCGAGAGATGATTTTTTCCAAAAAAGGTAGCAAATCGGTGCGACAAGTGTTGGAAGCGGGATCCCTTTTGCTCATGCATGATCAAAAAGAGTGGACTCATGCTATTCCTGCACAACCTGATACCAAAGATCCGCGCATAAGTCTCACCTTTCGCAAAATTCGATCTCCCTTAGAAGAAAGTTTCAATGAGATTGAAAGGTATTATTCGATCCCACCTCCCCCATGTAAGCGATTACGCAAAGAATAATTCTGTATTATTATTCAGTACCAAAATAAAAATATTATTTTTCTAGATAAACTGTTGTTATCATTTTTGTTCCTTTTACTGTTCAGAATTTGCAAGTTTTTTCAGATTCCAGCAAGTTTTTCTTTTATATTTTAGATAGGATGGAAATGTTACAGTTTCTAAGAGAAAATTGAAATCAGGTAAGTCTTAAAAAAGTTAAAACAATTGTCAGATTAAGTTTTAAATCTAATAAATGTAATAAAGTTTCTAAAGATAATATTAGGTGTGACAAATAGTTAAGCATCTGATAAATTTTGAAAAATGTATTTAAAAATATTATTAAAAACTAAATTATGAATAGCCTAAGCACTTATAAAGGCTCATTATTTAATGGAATAACGTTTATCACAATGACTAATTTTAATAAAAAGCTAAAATTAAATCAATTAAAAAAATCTCTATGAAAAAGTATCATTACTCTATGAGGACTGTAATTTACAAGCAGTCGTGGCTGAGTGGTTTGCATCGCAGTCTAATCCATCAGCCACGATTGCTTTTGCACATCGTAGGTTCGAATCCCATTCTAAAATAAATTCTTTTTAGTTATTCTCTTTTAAAAAATAATTATTTTACCCTCTCTACAAATAACTCTTACTCTCACCGCTAGATGGCTGTATGAGTACTTTTGCTGGTTAGAGATAACACATCTTAACTGTTTCTATAGATACAAACAAACTAAAACTCTTATCTTATCAAATAAAAACATCTCAACTCTAATCATGTTCTTGATCATGCAAACTAAAACTTAATCTTATCAAACACGTAATCATTAACCTTCCAGAAGCTTCTAGAACTTTCGAAACCCCTCACTCTTTTCTTATCTAGCTCCTCGGCTCCTCTGTTCCAGAACTCTCATATTATCCCTACTGCTGTTATACCCGGCCTTGCACGGGTGGGGTGTATAAATTTATTTTTTAAAATATTTCTTAAAATACATTTATAATTTTGTAAATTAGCAATATTACAAATCATCCCGGTATCCCAGGCGCCTCTTTCCTATCCCAGTGTTCCCGGTAATTTTCCTATCTCAGTGTTTACGGTAATTTTTATATTCCGGTATTCTGGGTGTCTTTATGGTAAATTTCCTATCCCAGTGTTCTCGGTAATTTTTCCTTCCCGATGTTCTCGCTAATTTTCCAATCCCGGTGTTCTTGTCACTTTTTACAATTCCGATGTTTCTGATAATGTTTAATAATATCTTGGTGCCTTTATAAAATAACAAATTTGAAACCGTAGTAAAAAGTCTAGTGAACAAATTAAGAAATTTAAAACCAGTGTTTAAAACTAAAATAAAAGATCTAGTAAATGAAAAAGTCTAGTGATCTGTGTCTCATTTAAAACAATGTTTTATTTTTAACTCGTTGTATGACTGGTAAAACAGGTTTTCAAACACGGAAAAATAAGTGAAAAAAAGCAGGAAAAACGGGAAAAAAAGAATGAAGGACTGATTTTCTCTTTATAAATTATAGCCTATGTGTTATTCTGATGTATAAGCTACATTATGGTAAAATTTCATTAAAATCCATTCAGTAGTTTTTGCGTGAAAGAGTAACAAACATCCGGACAAACATTCACAATTATAATAGTAGTAGGATGAAACTAATTTATAACTTTATTCATTCATCTTCATCTATGTTTTTTCATAGACGATTTCTAATATACGATTCTTCGATATGAGTGTAATGTTATGGAATACACCTCATGGTGCTATAGGGATTCCTGGTCAAAGTAACATGTTGTTCCGCTTGAACTTGCCTATAAGTTATAAAAATATAAGACAGGAAGGAAATTTTTCAAGGATTAGACACCACGACAGAAAAATCCCATCCGGGTCCATCAGATGATTAAAAATACGATAAATAAAGTTCAGAAGCGGACTTTCACAACATTCAAGTATAAGTTATGGCTGGACACGAAGAAAGTATGTCACGACTAACGACAGTCATCAAAGAAGTTGCAATTATCCAGACGAAAACGCAAACTAGTTTTAGAGACTCCCCAACTCATCCCAACAGTCTTTGCAACTACAGAACCAACCAATTTCTCAGAGAGAGAGAGAGAGAGGGAGATCCCCCCCCTTTCGAATGAGACAAAAGAAGGACACATTCAAATGTAAATACCAGTTGATGCTAGCCCTAAATAAGAGGCCGATATATCGGAACCGCCCATGCAGCTGAGGCCAGTTAAAAGCCCCCGCGGTGATGAATAATGCAAATAGACCAAAATGAACGTCCCGCCGCCAGATTTAATTAAAGCGTCCCACAAAAGGCACCGCCATTTATTATACACCCCGAATTAAATGCGCACAGGGAAAAGAAGTCTTTTTTTTATTCACGCTTATTTCTTTATTTCTTTTTTCTTCCCCACAGATCAATGGGCGGGGTTGGGGGCGGTAATTCTGTTATACATGCGGAGCGACCATTTGCAGTCGGACTTTCCCCCCTTCGGGGGAGATAAGGGGTTGTGGGGATATTTACACAGCATTTGAGCGGCACGAGCGTCTAGAACTCACCCCGGGAGAAAAGTCCACGGCGCTACGCGCATGCGCCTGGTCGTGGAAAAGCCGCGCCGTAAAAAAAAGGAGCGAACAACACGGATTGTAATGTATGCATAATTGATGATAATTTTCTTATTTGGTCCTTTTTTATGTGTTTCATCAACTATTTTTCCAGGGTTGGCACGGTTTAAACCAATTGGTTTAGACAAATATTTTTTTTACCAAAAAAAACCACTTGGTTTTTTTAGAAATTGTAAAATATTTTCAGGATTTTTTAAAAAAGAAAGTGTTATTAAGTATAATCTTTTGCACAAAATAAAAAGGTCAGATTTATAAAAAAAATTGACATTTTAAGGTGACTAAAAATCAGAAATCTTTTAATTTAATGGTGTTAATTATTAAATATCCTCTAAACTTAACCTTAAATGCTTAAGTTAAACTTATTATATGTTGCAAGAGATAGTTTATTTATTAATTTCCTTTAAAATAAAGCATTATTTCAGAGTAACTAAAGATACACAAAAGTTATCTGTTTTTCACTGATAAAAGATGGCTTGGATTTTAATTAATTGATAAAACCAATTTGTCTTATTTGTTAGTCATAAAAACCAGTTGATTTTTTTTACTAAGTTAATAAAAAACCGTTGGTTTCCTTAATCGGATTAATTATCTCAATCATTTATCCAATTTCAATTAACATTAGTTGCTTACATTTTACTTTTATTTATTTAAAAAATTTAATTTCTCTTTCTAACGAAATTTTTTATGTTCATAAATTAATCCATATAATTAAGATAATTAATTTGATTGTTTTACCATTTAATAATTAACCAAATTAATTATCTCAATCAATTATCCAATTTCAATTAACATTAGATAGTTTACATTTCACTTTTACTTCTTATTTAAAAAATAAAATTTTCTTAAAGAAATTTCTTAAGTTCATAAATTAACTTTTATATAATTAAGATAAATTATTTGATTATTTCAACCATTTATCCAAGATAAATTAACACTGATTTTTATTCACTACAATAATATTAGATAGTCAAATTGGAATATTTTAAAAACAAAAATTATTTTTAAAACAAATTAATTTAATTTTAATTAATTGAAATATACAAATCATTTACAACCCCTGAAATGAGTGTCTCATTCGAAACTCAATTTCAAACATCACTGCTAAAATAACTTATTCTGAAAAAAAAATTCTAAAAAAACTTGGTTTAAACAAAAAAACCAAATAAACTCGTTTTTTTTAAACCGGGTCTTTTCCAACCCTGTATTTTTCTATGTAGCGTGAGATATTTTATTTAATTTCTGATTTTTTAATTATTCCCAGTAAAGCTGTTTGCTATATTTTAGAATAAGGGAAGTATATTCAAAAACAGGACAAGCATATAGCATTATCGAACTCGAAACACTATTTAAGCAGAAAAACAAATTTGAATTTTATTCTCATAAATATATCTTTTGTTGTAGCGTGAGTTACGACTCTATTTTAATTAATATTTAAAAAACCAAAATTCTTGTAAAAGATTCGCAATAGTTATTTTAAATTAATAGCATAAATTTCAATATGCGTGCAATTTTTATTAGGAAAATGAAAAAGCAGTGTGTGTTACGGAACGAATTGCCCCTTTATATCTTGAGTTCATCCATAGAAAACGAAAATATACGTTTCTCCTCCTCAACACAGCAAAGCGCATGCGCTTAACGCTTGGACTTTTCTCCAGGCGTTAGTTCTAGACGCTCGTTTGAGCGGCCGATCCCGAGTCAGCTTTTTCCCCGGGATCGTGGAGGTGTTGTGATGGTGAAGGCGCTTTGAACATGAGCCACTGCCACTGTTGTAAATGACCGTGTCCGCCATCTTGGGGTCTGCCTTCACTGGAGAAACAAGAGTCGCGGAAAACATTAAGTTCTTTATGCGTGCATCTAGAGTTTTATGATACCAACGACGACGACGATGATTCAGGGGAGATTAGGAGTATTATAATTAGGAGTATTGATAATCTCCTCCAACTCTTTGTGTGGCTAGTTGGTTTTCCTAAGAGGGGGGGAACCACTTTTGTTCGCTAATTGACCTCACCTAACCACACAAAGAGATCGGGGAGATACGCCTGATCCTGTGCTCAGGGTGACCGTGCGTACTCTTCCGGCAGTGGATACCTCCCCGATCTATTTGTGTGGTTAGGTGAGGTCAATTAGCGAACAAAAGAGATCCCTCCAACCCCCTAACCACACAAAGATATGGGGTAGATATCCACTCCCCGATAAGCGTCGTGGCCACCATAAGGTCACCACGGTCAACCTGAGCGCAGAACCAGGCGGATCTTATCGGGGATATCGAAAACACATTGGGTATTTCTTTGTGATAGGGGCCCTGGTGGCTCTTGCATAGCATCCAACTCACGCCTCTTTCGTCACGTCACGAGAGGCGGAGAAAAGGAAATCTCAATACTGGAATACCCCTCTGAAAATGAGATGGATTCAACACATTACAGCTTTGATCTCCAAAAGCATACTGCCTACCCATCTATCAATGATAAATATTTGCAGTGATGTCCTCTATCATACGATGTCAAATGAAAATAGCGTTTTGGACAATGTTAGGATTTTTCTCTGTGGAGGCAATAAGCTTTGGAGGAAGCACAACAGAGAAGTATCATTCAAAATATATCTTCAGAAGGAAAACTTCTAAGTTGCCTTATATGCTAACTACCCAAAGAGCACACATGTTCAAGATTCGTTCAATTTTTGTCACGTATGGAAAAATTTCGTTTACTTCTAGTTTAACGAAAAGTTGATAAACAGGGTGTCCTAAAACAGACTGACACATTTTAAAAACCAATAACTCATAACTCGAAAACTAAGAAAGATAAAAATACGAGGTTTGTTACATCCTACTCCTGGGAGTCTTGGGTGTAGGATGTAAAAAAACGCGTATTTTTATCTTTTTCAGTTTTCGAGTTTATTAGTTATCAATTTTTAAAATTGTTCAGTCTTTTTTGGGACACCCTGTATTTGTTATGAGCTGTGCAAATAGCTAGCTTTATTGTATATTTTCTAACTCGCCCCTAAAACATCGATCTTCTCACGAAAACACTGGCATAACCGTAACTGAAATTGCTTTTATCAAGTTAGAATGGTTTTATTACATACTGTGATGCATTTCCGAAACAAGCGAGAAAAATACAATAACAATTGAAAGCTGTTCCTTTCAAAACCGGGGTGTTTTAAAATAATTCCGAAATAAAACAACTTTGGTAGAGAAATATTTTTTTCTCTAAATGATTCGACACTGTTTTTATCGGTATATTGAGAGTTCCTTTTTCGATCTCTTTGGAACGTAATATTTTTGCAACTCCGAAATCCACCAAATTTCCCATTCTTTTGTAAGGAAAAAAATCAAGTAATTTTCAAGGACTTTTTAAGGATCTTTTAGGTTTTTCATGGACTAACACAGAAAATCCATTTAGGAGCAAAGATATTTACTCTCTTTAGTACCCCTACTCCAAAAGCCAACTTCTCTCAAAAACTTTTTTATAGTAAAAAAAAGATGACAGTACATTACCATTCATATACTTATACAATTACAAACATATTACTATAATTCACTTGCTTTAGGGAAGTCACAGAAAAACTAAAGTAGCCAAGTTATACTTCTGCTCTATAATTTTTAAAATATCATTTGTATACTATAAAAGAAGCAAACAGAAATTGAACTATTTGATTCAAAAATGAACTTTAAAATATTTCAAATAAAATTCAAGGACTTTTAAGGACTTTGCACTAAATTCAAGTACTTTCCGGGGACCTTGAAAACAAAAAAGAAAATCAAGAACTTTTCAAGGCCCGTGGGAACCGTCATGAATAGAAGTTTTTATGATACGGATTTCTCCACCATGTCGGGTCGGCATTCTAACGCGCCCTCTCCGTGCCTCTTGCTTCCTCACCCACGCAATGAATGAACATAGCCTTTCTTTTCGCCCGATCGGGTTTGCCTGTTTCGGGGGCTCAAGAGCTGTGCAGCATTTTTCGCTATTAGCGATCCGTCGGCGTGTGCTAGATAACCATTTTACTGCACTAAATCACCCATAAAAGTTGTTTTCGGGAGGAATTTTTACCCTTTTTACGCCGAACGTTGCTTCGGCAAGATAAAGCCGGATAAAACGGATCCAGTTTGACTGGAGGTGTTATCTAACACACCTCAATGGGTCCGGGGAAGATGCCTTTTTTTTCTTCGCTGTATATTCAGGCTTTGTAGGGGGATCGAAGCTATTGATCACTGTCCAATAAATTAGGACAAAATCCTCCGCAAAGTGTATCTTTTGGGAAGGAAGATGGGATTTTTGGTTGAGCCAAGGCTTGGTTGATAAACCAGGAGCTATCTTTTCAAGCCTGAGTTGTGTCATCTGATCAAATGCTAAAAATATTTTAGATATTTTCCATCTCATGCTCTTTCTACATGGTATCGATTCTATTTTCGAAATGAATTCCCCTGACATTTTCCGGTTTAATTTTAAATAATTTTCTGGTCAAAACCCAATTTATAATCCTCAACATTTTTATTTCTTGCTCATTACAAACTTACTCTTAGTAAATAATAGGTAGCATATATTTTTCCATTTCGAATGAAACAATGAAATACAAAATTGACAATTGCCAAGCAGTTAATTAAAATACCTAAATCCCTAGAAGAGGCGTTTTCATTTTTTCCCCGAATTTAGAATTTATAAAATGTCTTTAATAACCAAGTAAAAAAACTTTAAAAATACTTCTAGCTAGAAGCCGAATTTTTCTTTAAAAAAATACATCTTAACACAACTTATTATTTAAATTTACTGACCTCAAAGTACCACACACCGCAAAATAAACACAAAAAATATGATAACCCCAACCTGATAAAAAAAAGCAAAAGAAAAACCTATTAACAAAACTTAAACCCATCAAAAATCCATTTATATAAATAAGGCTATCTTATCTCCTAACTTTATTGATCCGAGTCTCATCGTCCAAATCAGGCGAGTTGAGTCACAAAAGTGAACGAGAGTAAAACTCGTATATAATATATCGAATAATTTTCCCCGTCACTCCCGCAATGCCATGCAATGCGTTATACATTGTGCTCCATAATAATTAAGTCTAACTAATCTACTCCCTTTTCTTGGATAATTAATTTGAGATAAATTAATTTATGCTCCAAGTACTCGATGCAACTCAACACTGCTGCGACAGCTTAATGCTCTTTCACGGTTAAAAAGGGATATCCGTCGTGGAATGGCGGGATCGTCCGAAAACTCCATGAAGCATCCCACGCAAACGGGGAGTCGAAGAGATGTGTAGATGATTAAAATTAATGCAAATACATTGTCAACTAAATATTAATGATGATATAATGTCCCTAATAGTAATATAACCTTCATAATATTCATTAGGGCCTTATGAATATCATGAGGATACAAGATGATGTTAGTATAAAATTGCATTATCAAAGCAGTCTTTGTTGTGTCAGTGTAAAAAAATACGGCGTGTTTAGTGAGAAAAATCACGACAAAATTATGTTCGTATTCACCATGAATCCATATCGCCTGGAGACTTTCCCTTCGCTTCATACACATAGTTAAATTGTCGAGGACTGGAGGTCATTTCTTTTTCAGGAGCCTCTTTCTCTGAAATCATCTCTGCTTCGCAGATTTCGTATCTTATGCATCAGGCGCGGATCCAGGGGGTGGCACCCTGGACAGTGCCTCCTCTTGGGAACACAAAAAGGTTCTCAAAATGAGTAAAAACCCTACTTTTACAGGTCTGATTTCAAAAAAATTTTCTGGGGGTGGACCTCCATACCCCCTATTAGTACCACAAGGGGATCGTAAGTGATATTTTTTTAGGAAATCACCAATATTTTGACATTTTGGACAAAAATAAAAGTAATAGTGTTGAAAAGTGCCCCCCTTAGACTCAAAACGTTTCTAAAAATGTGAGTTAAAACCCTACTTTTACACGTAAAATTTCAATTTTTTTTTCTGGGGGAGGACCCCCATACCCCAATGGTACCTCAAGGGGGAACTTGTCTGGAAAAGTGCCCCCCCTGGAGCCGTGCTGGATCCGCGCCTGTTTTGCATAACGGTACCAATACCATAAAGTGTTGCGAGAGTTGCGGCGATTTACTTCTCAATTTTGCTTGTTTTCTTTCATTGTTGTTTCATCATTCGAAAAAAAAAGAATCGTGAAGCTTCAGAAAACATTGAAAATCCCCTTTTCAAAAATTATCGCAGTGCTCTTTCTTTTCATTCACACTGTTTCACTTTCACTGTCCGTCCTAATTCGCTCCTGTGAAACGCAAAGTTGAAAAATGAAGGAGTAAAAAAGCGAAACGCCTAAACACACTTTTCACTTAGTATTACTTTTCATGAAAAGGGAGTATTTCACCACTATACTCTGTTCATTTTGAACTGGCGCTTGAAAATATTTCCTTCCCCCACCACCGATCGGTAACCATAGCAACTATCCACGTCAAAGTGATGAAGAAGGCTTACTATTGGCTGCTCGAAGAGCGTAATTATGATTACGCTTCTAGCTTGGGGGAAAGCACTATTTCTCAAGCGCCAATTCTAAATGAATAGAGTATACCTCTGGTTAGAGGAGAATATGTGAGAAGGAGTGAGGGAGAGCTTTTAGTCTAGCCGACTATAAAGGAAAAAGTGGTGACCATTAATTAGTCCTCCACTAATCAATGGTCGGCTTAGTCGGCTAGACTAAAAGCTCCCACTCCGTTCTCTTGCGCTGCCTTCCTATGCCGTGCAGATGAGCCCTAACAAGGGCGAAACCGGTCCATGGCTGGATGTGACGCTTGAGAGCTGGAGTTCTCACATATTACTTTTCACTTTATTAGTATGATTCCTCAAAAATTTACATCAAAAGAGACAAGTCTGAATAAGCCTGGTTCGCAACCCCATTTTCAGGAGCTGGCGATCCATACTCGAGTCTATAAAAGGAAAAGCACCCTTTCCCCTCCTCAAGAGAGAGAGAAAAGCCTCCGGACACACACAGTTCGCCAAACTTTCCCTGGCAACCAATAATAATAAAGACGTCCCATTCATCCGTTTTTGCTCCGATCAGTCGCATCACACTGCAAATCTCATAACCGGCCGTTCGTAATTAAGCGGGGGACCACCATCCATTCCGATGGGTTCGCGGCCGGAATCCCTAATGAAGCCACTCGGAAATATCTCGCGTCTGAGTGTGTTTACCTTCTTAATTAAGTTGGCCTTGTCCCCATCATCCATCTCCACCACTCTTTGGAGGCGCTTTTAATCTCTTCGCTGCTATCGAGCTCTTATTATGCAGAGAGAGAGAGAGTGCCTCTCCGTCTCTTTTCAGCCTTTTGTCACCCATCGTCGTTGTGAAAACTCGACGTTAAATATTTTATCGGTGCAGCTGCATGTCCGGCCTTTTTGACCGGATTAGAATGGACGTTGTCACTTAGCGTGTCTCTGAAGGAAGTGTGATAGCCATTGTTTAGGAAAAGTTTAAGTAAGGAGTTTTGATAGTTAGGAGTGAATTGTGGAATCCTTTAAAGTTGGCTTCTATGTTTTTATCATAAGGGTTAGGGGCCATTCATTAATTACGTAAGGGTCCCGAGGGGGAGGGGGGGGGTTTGAAAAATCTCTACATACCCTTACTTGGGGGGTGGGGGGGTCAAACCAATTCTTACGTAAGATTTTCCTAAGTTAATATAAACAAATTCCAATTATTCTAATCAAGAGATAATAATATAATAGTAATATTGAAAGCAAGAATATTACTTATCTGTTGAAAAATAAAAATCTTTGATTTACCTCAAACGGAGAGTTTCTAACATTTTATTGTTTTGAGAAACAATGAAATCTTACGTAAGAATAGGGGGGAGGGGTTTGAAAAATCTTACGTACCCTTACATGGGGGGAGGGGGGGTCAAAAATTGACAAAATCATCCTTACGTAATTAATGAATGGCCCCTTAATACTCATTATCATAATACCATAATAATAAGGAAGGTTAATATCATAAGGGTTTATCATAAGGGCATGTCACTCAAAGTACAGGGTACTGTGAAATATGGATGTGTGAAATGTACAGGATGAGTGAAATATGGAGTTTTGGGTATCCATTACAGCTTAGGTTCCCAAACGTTTTGGGACCACCCCCCTTTTCTAGAGAAAAATTTCCCTCTCTTTCCAATCTTACAGATTTGTGTATATTTCATAGAATTTTATACGAAATAAAATGTTGCGAAGCTTATGGACAATATTTAAAATTAATATTGGTATAATATAAATAAATAATTAGAACAATAATTCGACTCTGTAAAAATCGATTCAAAAATAATTCTTTACCTAATTTCAATAATACAATGAACACTTTTTAATACACTGAAACCTTTTTGTGGGATATACACTGGACGTATACCCCCATTGCTACATCAAAAGGAAATTTGGAATAATCCCTTCCTGAAAATTTCTCGTTTTCATCTTAAAATTTACTTTAATTATTAACATCTCAAACCAAAGGTAAATGGGGGTGCTCCCAGGAAAATTTTGAATTTTAGCATGGTTAAAGGTGATTTTAAGCAAAGTTTAGGGGATTAAAGTAGTCAATGACCCCTTTTTACTCTAATAACGCCTCTCAATTTCCTATCAACTCATTACCACCCCTAGAATATTTAAACGCTCACTGGGGTGTGGTTTGGGAACCACTGCATTAGAGAGGAGAGAGCAGAGACGCGAAAACATTGGAGAAATCTCTTATGGTAGATCAAAAACTAAATGGATATCTCTCCGAGAATAAATGTTTTTGCGGATGTATAGTTAAACGAAGGGGTCGAATTTGGTTCAGTAAGTTAATTATTTAACGCATTTACACGTCAATCAAGAAATTCAAACAGTGTGAATGAGCCTAAACATTCGAAATGAAAAGAAAGAGCATCAATATATTTTTTTAAAAAAACATTGAGTAGGATTTTAAATGTTTTCTGAAGTCTCCAAGTTATTTTTCAAATAATGGGGGAAAACAAGAAAGAAAACAAACAAAATTAAGAAATAAATCGAAAAGTTGTTTTCGAATGCCAATTGCCCTAAGCTCCATTCACGAAGCAATGCAATTAAATGCAAAGAAATGCGACTCTTGAAAAAGAGATGCTCTCCAACTATAAACCCCTCGGCAATTTAGCCATGTGTATGAAGGGCAGGGAAAGTCACCAGGCGACATGGCTTCATTATGAATATCTCCACAACTCCATAATGATTATTTTAAGTTCACTAAACACGCTTTTAATAATTCAATTTTCAACTAAAGGTAAACAATTTTCGTAAATTAAACAATAAGATATATATAATAAATATATTTAACTTATAGCTACAATTTTTAACTTCAAAAATGAGCTAACAATCCTAAAAGATAACAGTCCTAACACATTATTAAAACTCATAAAAAATTAAGGTAATTTTCTATGATAATTTTTAAAAACATCATTTTGTTTGTCCTAAAAGTAATCCAAAACATTGTCAATTTTACACCAATGTACGTTTTACAAAAACGTTACTTAAAACTTTAAACAAAACTTTTTATCATTCAAGTAATGTAATCATTAGATGTTCTTAATAACCCCTAAAAGGTTAGGATTCTGAAATCGCGTACATTTTAGTTAGAAACAAAACAATAGTGTTTCAATGTTAAAAATTAGTCAATGCAAAACCCTTTTTTAAAGGTTTTAGGATAGGGTACTATAAAGAAACTCAAACACAGCATTAAAAATGGAACTTAGAAAAGGAAAATAAAAATTGAACTAACAAAACATATAGCATATAGGATTCATCATTATTTTTCACAGTAGCCCAAAAATGCTAATGCCCTTAGACCTTAGAGAATACTTTATTTTGCGCATATAAAGATCTATGAAAACAAAAACAACATGAGTACTTTCATACCATTTCAAACCAAAATCTATCCAAGATTTTAACATTTAAATTAAATGTTCTAAAATAACTTTCGCTCCCCAAAAAGAAAGAGCAGACACCGATAATTTAATTTGGTTGTAGTTCACTCCGCGGTATTCTCCATTAAAAACGGGCGGAATTCCATGGCACATTCCGATATTTGGAATTCTCTATAAATGGAATCGATTGGTAACGGAGAAAGTTTTCGGCTCGGGCAAAAGGGCAAATGCACAATTACTGATTTTTTAATACCATACTATACGACGGTTAACTTCGGAATTTCAGTTAAAAATATCATTGATTCTTTCCGAATCTCCCCATAAATTCCAAAAATGTTCTTAATGCATGCATATATATTTTTTTCTACGTAAGGAAGTTTCTTTAAGGAAGTTTCCCAAGTGAGTTTATTTTTCTCAGAAGTGAAGTACGGTTATTTTCTATTTCATCTATGAAAAGGGGGGGAAATAAATCAGGTTTAAAAGAGTCTTAATCAAAATTTGATAATTTCAAAATACTATATACATAATTTTTAATTAAGTATTGAACTACAAATACCAAAAACTGTATGAAAAATAAATAAATTTAGTGAAAAAAATTATGTATTCGAGAAACGTGTTAAAGAAGAATGACAAATGAAATGAAATGTATGACATGAAATGTATCAAAATGAAAATACATTTAAGGCCGTTAAGCCATATAGTTTTAAAGAACAAACATTAATTTCACGTTATTCTAACCCAGTGCAGAAAATTGTATTTGCAGTCCAATAAGTTTCTTTCTAACATCTTAGAAAGATGTAAACATGTGATCCACTTAATAAAATATGTTTAAAAGTTTAAATTCAGCAATTGCATTTTGAATTGCAAAAAATAGCGATTAAATTCCGAAATTCGCATAAACTACAAAAACAAAACGTGCAACATTTCGGCGTTTCTGTTTACACAACAACCTAGATAAAGATGGACAAATAAAACACTTTTAAACCAAATAAGTAAACACATTTCAAGTCACTTTCTTATACCCCCCCCCCAAAAAAAGGGAGTCTAGGGTGTCCAAATAAAGAGAAAAAAGAACTTCTCCACAAGAAGAGCAGACGAGTAGTTAGCTAAACCACGCAACGAAAGCTAATAGCCAACAAAGGAAAGTAAACCCGCACAATAAGAGCTCGTTTCACAAGTCCAATGGAAGCCATTCTATTAAGCCGCCATTTTTTATCGTATCGAATCGAAATTGAATAGCCAACTGAAGTGAAGAAGAAACCAATATCGTTTCTCCGTTCGGTTGGCAGTTACGGGGGCACTCGGCACGTCTCGGAGAGAGAGACAAAAAAAAGAAGATTTCGGCGCCATGTTGATCCCCCGACCCACAACCGCTTGTTTGGGACGGTAAAACCAAAAATATGGCGCATCAAAAACGCTGCGGCACCGCCTATAACATATCGAGGAGGTCCCGGATGAAAAAGAACCCTGACGACGCTGTCAGAAAAACGCGGCCCTTTCAAGAAATTTATCTCTACACATTGGGCGAGGATATTTTTCTTCCGTTGCGAAAATTTAAGGCGGGAAAGGCCAGCTATTGACAGAAAAAATGGAACTTGTAGTGGAGAGAAAAAGAACTATTTTTATCTCGACCCCTCTCTTTCTAATCAATTCCGCGGAAGGGAAAATTACGCGATTTTTATTTTCCCCTTTCCGGGAGGGGGGATTTTTCTTCACTTGTGATTTGTAGATATTAGGGTCTTCCTTCGCAATCGATCTGATGTTTCTCTCTGAGCGGCCTTCTCCTAAGAGATTGATGGATCTCATTACTACGAGCTTCTTTTTTCCCCTTCCGCATAACTGTAACTGCGGAGGGACAAGAGGACGAAATTGGAAAATGTATCGAAATGCGGAGTTTCGAAGTGGAACAAACAAAATCTTTTCTCACAAGAAATCGCCGAGAGAGATGGCTGATGGGCAATAGGGGAGGAAGAGTTTGGAATTTCTTGTCTTATGAAAAAGTACGCGTCAGACAAGAAGCGGAATAAGTGTAGGTTGGTTATAAAGTCTAGTGGAATAATAAAGTAATAACGTGGGAGTACTTTCAATGTGCGCAATAAAGCAACAGTTATTCGATGCAGACGGTACATAACGAAGTCTCCAGTCAATGGGGAATATGACGATTTTTCAAATTTAATTTATTTCGATAAAGCTTCCTTAAAAAAATTTAATTTTGTTTTCGAAATCTGGTCATTAGATAATTTTTTATAAGTTAAAACCTGCAATGCGCAAAAGGGTTCTTGGTTTGGTGCATGACGTCACTTCTGTCTTCGGCACGACACTTTTGTACGAAAGCGTATACGGCATTCGTTAAATCCTTTCTTCGAAAGTATTTATTGGTTGAAGATTCGGCGAAAGCAGAGGTGACCAAATGACTATGAAAAAAATTTTGTTTTCCTCATTTATTTAGTTTGGGGTCAAGTAAAGTAAAAATGTCGAAAAAAATATATAGGAAGGTTTTTTTTATTTGACTTGAGATTTAAAAGATTTTTTTGAAAAAAATTTTGAATTTGGGGGCTGAACCTGAACTTAATAAATTATGCCACCTGAACGTGCAGTTATTTTTGTAATAACCTTAAACAAAAACAACAAAGATGCCGAAAATCGCTGCTTTATGCTGAAAATTGAAGCTGAACTTTTGGTAGCTTATTTTCTACCATGGGCAATAGAGAATTAAGAGAAAAAACGCATAAACTAATAGACCGAGAGGCTGGATGAAAATTGTGTATGATAAGGTTCACGAGATATTTCACATGGAACAGATTCGATTGATGTAGGGAAAACTTAAGTCACCACAGCCAGAAGTCTAAGTGGAAGCTTTAAGCGTGGAGGGGGGTCGAACATGCACATTTTTCATGAAAAATGGCCGACGAGGTGCAAGGCTATAAATAGGCTTAATGTATTGAAGAATGTGAGTAAAAGTCAGGGGTAACACTCCCAGAAATCTAAGTGGAAGACAAAGGGTCGCCAGAAGTCACCTAAGGTGCAGAAAAATTTTTAAAACCTGACTCATACGGAAACTTCTGGCTATTTGCATATGTATAGATGTCATATGGAATACGAAACAAAGACAAAAATTTGCATGAACTCCACCCAGGTCTCTTCGTCAGGGGGACAGGACCTAAAAATAAGATGCTTCCATACAGGCTTTTTCTCAGCAACACGATAGAAGTATTTCCAGATCGCAGAAATTAATAGTTTAGAAGGAATCCTGATTTTAGTGAAAAAAAAAAGTGCGATAAACCCAGTAAACGAACAAAGTTAGCCCGAAATATGAGCACTAGGGTGTCAATTATATGTCAGAATTTTTTTTGCGAATTTAAAAACGGTTACCCTCTACTTATTTTTACAAATGCCTTGACCTATTCAGTTATAAAATTTTATCCTGTGCAAAATCTTAATTAAAGATGGTCGTGGTCACCCGTGGGGTGAGTTAGAAAACTTGCAATATTTTGTACCCTTAGTGTAATGGTATTTTTTAAACCAACTTCCATAAAAAATACCATTACACTAAGCACTATGGGAACAAACATTGCAAGTTTTCTAACTCCCCCCATGGATTAACAAGTGATCCAATTTTGTTCAAATATCTTATTTTTAAGAATTAACTGAGAAAAAGCCCAATCACAAAAAGGGGACAAAAGAGGGCCAGAAAGTCACTTTAGAATTTCAAAAGTTTTTTCTTAGCTGTTTAAAATCACAAAATATAAAGTTTCAAATTTTCGGAAATTTTAAAAATAATAACTTTCATCTTATAAATATTTAAAAATTCGTTAGTTTCCTACAACCTTTAAAACACCACTTATACTTTTGAGAGAACTACATAATCTTTTATTCACACTCTCCTTAAACTGCGCAAATTTTCAACCGATTTCCTCAAAATCTCTGTCGCTAGGGACCGCTCGCTTTTATTACGTTTTGTACTTTGCACCCGAATATCTCCCGAACGCTTCCACTTAGACTTCTAGCTGTTTGCATGTAGTCTGTTCCATACGTCATCTATACATATGGAAACAGCCAGAAGTTTCCGAATGAGTCAGGCTTTAAGATTTTTTCTGCACCTTTGGTGACTTCTGGCGACCCTTTGTCTTCCACTTACACGGTTATTCTGATCCACGGGGCAACCCCTGGGCAACCCTTAACCCGAGCCAAACCCGTTCTTTTTTGAGCGTTTGCTATTCGGTGCTGCGGGTTTGGGCTGCCCCACAGCCGAGAGTACTACTCGCCGAACATTGGGGGGTTTGACTTCTGGGAGTGTTACCCCCTGACTTTAACTCGCATTCTTCAATACATTAAGCCTATTTCCAGCCTTGCATCTCGTCGGTCATTTTTCATGAAAAATGTGCATGTTCGACCCCCCCCTTAACGCTTAAAGCTTCCACTTAGGCTTCTGGCTGTGGTGGCTTAAGTTTTCCCACCATCAATCGAATCTGTTCCAGGTGAAATATCTAGTGCACCTTATTATACGCAATATTTACATCCAGCTCTTAGACCATAAGTGGCGCGTATTCAATCAAATAAAAACCAGAACGTTTCAGAACAGAAGAGAAACACTATCTCCACAGAAACTACCACCCCCACCCAGCCTCGGTGCCGGAAACACCTGAGGCACCCTCTCAAGATCCTTTAGACAAATGCCTCCAAGAGAGAGAGGCCTGCAAGTGATTAATATTAATGACCACTTTCAACAAAATTGGTTAAAGCGAGGGGGTTTTTTCTTCTTCTCTTGCGAGCCGAATTAATACTAATGAGGGAAATGCCCGGGCAAGATAGGGGATCATCCGGGCATTAATTCATGGCCGTCGAACACATTCGAGAGGGCGAATATAACAATGGCTATATCTCTCTCTGGGGAGAAAAAATTGGAGAATGGACAGGGGAGAGAGATAAAATGGGGAGAGCCGATATCGTTGGGTTTGATCGAACCTCTAAAAAGCGACCGTTATTTTCTCTGTGAACTTTTCAGTTTCTATTCCTGGATGGTGGGTAATTATGAAAGTTTTGCTTTCGATGTGCCAACTTTCGATTAATTGTTCTTTTTTGGGTGATGGGGGATCGTTTTGGAATGGCTGTTGGGGTGTTGGTTTTTGAAGGTGATGGGAAAATCGAAGTTCGATTTTTGACCGGGTGGTTGATGTAGTTCTGGAACCTGCTAGTTCAAGGGGGGAAAACTCCGAATAGTTCCCCATCCTTGGGTTGAAAAAGAAAGGAAAAAACGGGGGAAAGAGAGAAAAGGCGTAAAAAAAGAAAATAAAGAAGATTCTGGAAGACAAAAAATTTTCAGCCATTTAAAAAATGTAATTATTCTTTTTTTACTCTTTTTTCTCAGCCTTTTCCCTTCCTGGCACCTTTTTTTAGCCATGGGCGTAACTTTCCCTAGATTGTTAAAACTTTTTCGTCCATCACAGCGACTGTTCTGATGGAAAAAATAGTTAGTATTTCCCTACAAATTTCTGGGGGAGGACTATCCGAAGCGTCCGAATATATCTGTATATTTGCGTCCGAAGATAAAGGGGATTCTCAAAAAGTGCCCTCCCCTTGGAGGCTGGATCCGCATCTGGTTGAAATAAGCTTTCATTGGGGGTGCTAGTATGATTTTAATAAGTTTTTCAGTAAAGAGGATATTGGGTTTTGAAAATGTAATTGGAATTGACTCACATTAAACAGATGTTTCAACCGCTTGACAAGACCTCTGAAAGTCAAAACTTCAATGAAAAAAATGTTCGTCTACTTTGATGGATAGTAAAGATTTATAGGACTCCTTATGTTTAATAAGCAAGTTTAAAACAAACTTTTAACAAAAAATTAACTAATAGTGCAAGTAGACATAAAAATTTCAAGTTTTAACTTTCTAAAAATATATGTTAGGCTCAAACCCCGAAATCGCTCACTGAGCGAAAAAAACGACCACTTCGCGGAGTGGCATTTGCAAAACGGCCACAACCCGAAATTCGGGTTGTGGTATTTTCAAAAACGCTCACTCCGCGATGTGGTATTTTCAAAATGCCAGAACGCGATGTGGCCGTTTTTCAATAGAACCACAACCCGAAATAGACTTTTGTAAAGATGGTTGGCGCTAATGTGGGAAGTTTGGCCAAATGAAACATTCCACAGACTTTCTTTGGCTGGTTTAGGATTTTATGATACCAGACCCATTTAATACGCCGTACCATTCTCCGAAAGGTTTTGCCGAAATTTAATTTATATGTATAGTCTAATTCAATTTGTTCTTTTAAGACTTTTGTACTTAATTTAGATTTATTAAAGGTTTTTTTTTAATTTTTTCAGTTTTAAATTTGGAATTGTCCTTGAAATTTTCGGTTTAATTTCTATTTAATTAAATTTAAATTACATTTTTTATTATTGTTGCATTATTTTAAAAATTTAAAATCAATAAAACGCTCAATTTTGTGACATGTTTTCATCGTTTTTTCATTTATTATACAAATAAGTCCGAGCTGTGGCTTCTTTGGGATGTATTTGCAATTGTTTTTTTTTTCTTTTAATTCTGTGTAAATTTTTTGTTTTTGTTAATAAATTGATTGATTGATTGATTAAAAGTAAATTAAAAAGTATAATTGATTAATTGCTTGCATAAAAATTGAGGGAATAATTTTTAAACAAGAGTCAACTGGTAATACGTCAACAATTATTGTCAAAAATCGAAGTAATATTAATTAAATAATTATAAAAACAAATTTAATAATGACATACCACATTGGAAAATACCACATCGAGGAGTCAGCGTTTTTTAAAATACCACAACCCGAATTTCGGGTAGTGGCAATTTGCAAATCCCACTCCGCGATGTGAGCGTTTTTGAAAATACCACAACCCGAATTTCGGGTTGTGGCCGTTTTGCAAATGCCACTCCGTGAAGTGGTCGTTTTTTTCGCTCAGTGAGCGATTTCGGGGTTTGAGCTTAACATATTTATATCTCAAAGGATTTGTGTGTGTGATTTATCCTAAAGCCCTGGATACTCTACCTTAAGTAGCGACATCACGCTCAACAGCTCAACCGGCCGCCATTATGGAGAGAACTCACTACTAGTGAGAAAACTCCAGCACTCAAGCGTCGCCTCCAACCGTAGACCGGTTTCGCCCTTGTTAGGGCTCATCCGCACGGTATAGGAAGGTAACGCAAGAGAGCGGAGGGAGAGCTTTTAGTCTAGCCGACTATAACGGAAAAAGTGGTGACCATTGATCAGTCCTCCACTATCTGCCGGAATGAACTGAGCTTCGTTTCATACTCACTACTAGTCCTGGATAGTCTATTGCTCTATAGCTTATCGTCGCTAGTAGTGAGTTCTCCCCATAATGGCGGCCGATTGAGCGTGATGTCGCTACAGGTAAGGTATAGTATCCAGGGCTTTAATTTATCCCACTTGGCCGACAGTAGCATACCAAGTCCATGAAGCCGAAATTTGTCAACAATTTAAAAACTGAGCCTGGGCTGGAGTACAACTAAAGGATTTGTTCACCACGTTACCTTACAAGAAATGGCACTTTGGGTCATGACACAATATAAATTTATATTATAAGGATAACATCATCATAAACAATGACATATCTGTAAAATTAGGGGCTAAGAAACTAGATAAATGGTTACACTATGCCTGTGTGTGGGAACCTTATGAGTGTCAAATAACTCCTGAACTTTAAGACAAGCAAAGAAACTTAGAAAACCTAATATGGTAGCATGTAATACCGAATATTCTACATGTTTTTATTCTGTCTGAGTCATAATATAGAATATATTTTATCATGTGAGATTGAAAGAAATGGGATAAAATTTATAAGGTGTAAAAAACTAAAGACGATCACATCAATTATTTTAAATTTTACAAGAAGAACACTTGATATGATAAAATCCAACGCTTTAATAAATTTAATGATTTTAAATTTTATAGCAAAGGATATTTTAAGAATAAAAAAGGTCGAAAATATGTTTTTCAACAAATTTTTTTTATTTAAAGGATCTGTTTTTAAAGGTTTTAATGCTCCAAGTCTTAAATTACCTGGAGATTTTGTTTATCCAACTGGTGAAAAAGTAACTTGATGATTTTTTTCTGTTTTTATACGCACTCAAGAACTCTTAAGGGGTGTAATTAACTTTCCAGGAATCTAAATGAGGATTTCTTAAGAAAACTACACGGTATCTAGAGTAGCTGAGAGGGAATGTGTATATAAGTGCAATGCATTAACTAGAGAAAAGAAAAAGGCTTTAAATAGTTGGAGCATTTGTCAAACCAAGCTTTTTCAAAGTAATGTAAATTGATTCCAATGAACGATACACAAATTTTAATCTAAAGAGTAGATTATTATAAGGGTTGATGAATTCAAGTGACAATATGAATTTAATAGGGAACTTAAAACCTAGGGGGAAACTTTAATTAACTTTCTTTTTCACTCCATACATTTGGGAAAAAAACTACCTTAAAAGATTAACTAAAAAATACTTTTAACTCAATCCGAGAACTTAGCACTTTTTTATTTTCAAAAATAAACCAAAAGTTGAGAGATTGAGATGTATTAACGAGTCATACAGACAGGGAGTAGTACTACAGAAAAAGCTGCAAAATTATTTTAAGGGATACAAACGAAGGCGGGTTTAAAGATGCTTATACTTCACAGCAACGTTTCCTGAACCCAGTACGTCACGACGTGGAAGGAGAAAGTGAGTAAACACAAAGCCTGATGGGTTGATAGGAGGAACTTCGATACGAGAATCGTGATAAAAAGACATTATTTACACATGGGTTTAACGAAATAATCATTTTAAAATTGAAGTTCTTTGTTTTACTCGAAATTCAGACACCGCGATGGGAACTACTTTGTTTGTTAGTGACGTAGTAGGTTCAACTTAAGTTGCTGTCCATACTCAGTCGCAACTTAACTTGAGACAGTAGAAATATGCTGAGAGCAACCAAAGAATTTTGAGTGAAATTTAGAGCTTCAATTTCGAATAATGATTAGTTTTTTAAATCCACGTATATTAAGCATCTTTTCATCCCGATATGCATAAAATGTTCAGTATTATTTTTTAAAGTGGCGGAACGCGTAAGTACATCTCCCTCTTAAACACGCCAGCCAATAAGAGCTTCCAGCAACCCAGCAGGCTTTCTGTTTACTCAGATTTTCTTCCGCGTGGCCATGGCGTCAGGCTCAACTTAAGTTGCATTCGAGTAGTGGAAAGTCGATCAACTTGAATGCCAACCAGATCGTCAACAAGGATGAAAAGGCGGAGAATCAAGCTGTAAACCTGAACACAAAAAAATTAATCGAATAGCTTGTGCATTTTGTACATAAAATTATTGATTCTTTTTCTTTTTCCAGCGTTCTCAATCATATTATTTAATCCAATTTCTATTTACCTTATTAACATGTTCCACCGACTACAAATCTGAAGGTATCAACCACACACATCACCGATTCTTATTATCAATCATCAACTTCCCCACGGAGGGGAAATTTGGTTATAAGATACCTAATTAATAACCAGGTGGTTATTACCAAGTAGGTCATCTGTTGTCCCCTTTACGTTAATATCAAGCAAGTAGCTTATATATAGAAATACACACAGAAAACATCTCCAAATGTAACACACTCCTACACAGGTCGTTTTCAGCAACCCAGAACCGTTCCCTCGTTAAATTCCAACAGCAGCCTATACAAAAAAAAATAAAGGCCAAAAATAAAAAAGCAAATTTTAAGAAAGGGCCACTCGCCACTTGAGGGTGACTTTTCGTTCACTAACGCGGGGTGACTAAAAATCTGAAGGTGTCGATCACACAAACATCACCAACTTAAATTATCCATCATTCAACTTCCCTAAAGACCAGATAATTCAAAATCATCACCTAATCATCATCAGCTAAAGATAATCATCTGTTATCCCATGAACGTTAATATCGGCAAAACTAAATTTTAAAATACACACAAAAAAGAAATTCAAATTTTCCTCGTAGATTTTGAATAAAAAGAACCCACAACACAGGTCGCCCCCAGCAACCCAAAACCGTGATCACGTTAAATTCCCAACAGCCTATACAAAAAAAGCAAAAAAAAAATTTTTTTTTTTTAAAGCAAATTATACGAAAGGGCCTCTCGCCACTTGAGGGTATTCCTTTCACAAAACGCGGGGAAGAATGAATGAAACTCTCGGAAACAAACAAGAAACATCATCTCCCGCCCCAAAAAGGAAAAGAGAAAAAAACGCAATACCCATTCAGCAGACTGGGGGCATCGATCCCAGGTGCTTAAGCATTCCTCTCTCGCGGCCCTCCAAAAAAAAGAAACCTAACGAACGGCTTTCGAAATAAAAAAAAATAAAAAAACACGCAGAAATCGATGCAGAACGTAAATATCCGACAGAAATTAAAAAAAGAAAACCTCGGTGGCGTCCGAGGGACCGAGACGGCCCCCAATCAAGATATCGATTCCCTTTTGTCAAAATCGAAGGGAGGGAGGGAGAATTTCCTCTTTTTCTGGGGTCCCCTCGGATGCAGATCGGGCGATGAGTGATCGGGGGAAAAATCGATGTCCGAGGAGGAGGGAGGAAGACCCCTTTCGATCTCCCTCCTTCGAATGGAGTTGGCTTTTCTTGCGGAGGAAAAGACTCGCTTCAGAAGTGCACTTTTGGAGCCCCCGTATATGTTGGGGGTGGAGAGAAGGTTTTTGCGGTAGGGAGTGTTTCTGTTATACCTTTAAACTTGTTTTTGTGCAGACCTTTTTTATGCGATTTTTTATTTGTGCCGTTTATGAAAATTTCAATTAAATGGGAATCTTGTACAGTGGGCCCCTGCATAATCGCGGTTTTCTTTCTCAAAGTTTTTTTAGCAATGAAACTTGCATATTTGGCAGAAAATATATAATTGTTCGATTCCGGTATTATTTATTATGTAAAACCATTTTGAAAAATGTAACTTCTTTTACTAAGCAAGTTTTCTAACTAGTAGCCCTTTTGGTACACACTACAAATTATTTACAGTTATTCACAGTAATATACAGTTAAAACTACTTTTTGCATGAACAAGTTTTATTAGTTTTATGTAATAAATGACGGAATCTCTACCCATTGTATCTGTTATATTATCATATATGCGCGTTTAAAAACTGGGTTCATTATTCGCGTATTCGAGGTATATTTTGGAACGTAACTACCGCGAATAACGAGGGAACACTAATACTGATCAGCGAAAGATAGTAAAAGTGTCACGTATGTCTCTTCCTCTTTCGATCAACTACCCCTAAACTTCCACCTGTGTCCCCTCCGAAATACTAGTTCCAGCGTTGTCAAAATCACGTGACCCTTTTACTATCGTTGGTTTAGCAGTATATGGCTACAGAGACATATACAAGGGTCTAGGGAAATAACAGTCTTCGCCAACTACATGGGTAACTGAAAAAAATCTACGGCAAGTATAGAAACGGTTTCTCAATTCAGCTATGCTGAGGGATTTTCGCTACGGCCCTACGTGAGACTTTTTATGCGGCCCCTATTCACCGCATGAAATTTAATTGTGTTGCGAAAACTACATTTTATAGCTACTCGCAAAGCTTTTTTATGCGGTCCCTAGTAAGAAGGTAAACGCTCTCTAGGAATTTGGAAAGGCATCATACGTTGATATAATAGCAGTACCTAACTTTCAACAAAAAGATTGTTTCAATATTCCTTAAAAGCATGTTTAACCAAAGCCGAAGAGTCTTTAATGATTTTCAAACAAAGCCATCATTACAGTAAAATATTCAAATTAACTTTTTGCCCAGGGGCCGTATTCAGAAACTTTAACACGAGACGGGAACGTTGCAAAATCCACGGTCACTTGGAAACGTGGACTTTTGAGAGCTCGATTGATCATGCTGCCATCTGTCGAAAAATGTCACAAGTAATTATACACTGTTAATACAAATTTTTACAGGCACTAGATGTCCATTACATTCGTAATATATTAATGTCCGAGGACCTATTTTTTTGGAAATAAATAGCTGTTTTAGATTTTTTGGAACTATTAAACGGGCCACAAAAAGTGTAAAAGCAATCGGAATGCGCTTCTATAATCTCAGAACAATATGGCGGACGACAGCTGTGGAGTAGAAATATCTCGTTTAAAATATCACGTCCCGTTCTCGTTTCCATCTCGTGTTAAAGTTTCTGAATACAGCCCCAGAATAGGAGAATTCGAAACAAATTCAGTCAATAACATATTATTGCTATGTGCCCAGCCATTTTCGTTGTCATTTATTCTGACTCTGTTAACACACAAGTACTTATAGTCTTACCGCCAGGAGAAAAACGTTTCACGTCATACAATACAGTGGCGATTGTTATGGCAACTGGCTATTCCTTTAATTCTTGGGTGATGGTAATTATTCGTAAACGATGAAAAACCGTTTTGTGACAAAAACGGTTTTGAACTTTTTTCAAAGTTTGATTTTCTGTGTTTTTTATGGCAGTCCGACTACATTTAATAATTATATTTTGTGATACAATAAGAGCAGTATTAAGAAAGCTATACAGTACGCTTTTCAGGCTTTCAGTTTTGCTGACTAGGCAGGGAGAACGTTGAGAAAGAATTGGTTGGAAAATGGATAATTGCAGTCAAATTTTTTTAATCTTGATGTGTTCAGAATGGCTTAAAATCTCCATAAAACATTTTAATTTACCTTTCAAAGCCCTAAATTTTAAGTTATTTTCAATTAAAAATAGCTTCTTTTCTGTCTGAGCTGAAACAGCTTGTGACGTTAAATGTGCCTTGCTCCCGCTTGTTGTTATCATCCTGCTTTGAAGGACTGGAAAGACTGAGCTCTAGTTTCTTTACAGCCTAGTGTTACGATGAAAACGGTGTTTCCCACATTTCCAAGGGACACATAAACGTCACATTGTTAGGATCTTTCTGTATTAAAATGTGTCATAATTACCTTAAAAAAGGTTTGTGGGAAAAGACAAGTGTATTTTTGGAATCAGGAGATAATTTTTAATCAATTAAAATTGAATATTAAGAATTTTAAGAGATACTGCAATTCTCCGTTATATTTTGTCATACAATAACAGCAGCATTAAGAAAACTATGCAACAAGTACGTTTTTTAGGCTTTCACTTTTGCTGAATAGGCAGGGAGAAAGTTGAAAGAATTGGTAGGAAAATTGTCTATTGCGGAACAGGATATCTTCAATTATTGAGGTTTTTAATTCCAAAACAAAATTCAATAATCGCGGTCAATTTTTTTCCATCCAAATCTATCTAAAAAAAAATTCTGGGAAAAATTTTTAGTCTCTTGATGGATAAACTTTCTGAGTTAGTTTCTTTCTATAAAGTACCCGGGCTTCCAATATTTCACAATTTCAACAGCCATCGATGTTTAATTAGGGATTTCATTTGAGAGTCAAGTTTTCTTATCAACAAAAGCCGATTCAGTACATTTTTAAAAATTAGAAATGATTGATGAGCTACTCAAGCAAAGAGCAAAAATATCGGTGTAGACTAATCGATCTTAAGTACTAAAAAAATGCACCCATAAGATGAAAGATTTCAGAGATTGAAATAGTAAGGGAAAAAATACGCTTGTCAACAAAGCCCATGATTAAACTTTAACTACACTCTTGATATTAAACCTATCTATCATCATACAAGAAGCAGGTTAACTTTTAGAATATACCAGCTTTAAGGGGGGGGGGAATACTCAGACATACCGAACAAACAACTATGTCCTAATTAGGAGCAAGAGAGAAATTAAAGAAGGTGAATTGAAAGAGATGGACTTTAATTGGACTTGTTCTTTGAATAAAATAGTCAGAGGCCGCTTGAACAGGAAGGCCGATGGTTAAAAAATAAAGTAGTAAGTACACTAACTTTAAAGAAGAATTAAAAGAGGAACTCCTTTCAAGTTGACTAAGATGGACCATAGAGACATTTTGGACAAAGAAAGGCACCATCTAGCTTGAAGAAGTGTATCCTGATACGTTTTATGGGGATTCCCTACTTCACTGAGGTAACAAATTTCGAATTCTGGGTCCTTTGGGTAATGGTAACAAATTTCCAAAATTTAAGTTGTTCGAGTCTCCAACTGTGCAATTGGCAAGTTGACTGCCACGGAATTTTCACGACTCTAGTCTAAAAAGCCCATTTGATTTCATCAATGTCCCATTATTATGTACATTAATATTAGAGCATGTTAATGTTAATGCACGCAAAAAATGATTTTTAACATATTACAAATTATCTCGTAATTGGCTTTTGTAACAGAAACTTATGAAGAAGAATATACCTCAATTTGCCCGTGTGAAGCTTATTCTTATAAGCCAATTACGACATAATTTGTCCCGCATAGACACCCGGGACGAGAAAACTCGTAGAAAGCCTCCTGGGTAAGTGAACAGCTTGCGAGATATCTCGTAGTTAGGAGTCAACGTATTAAGCAATAAGAGAAAAATACGTTAGGTTCTAATTGAGTTGTCATCATATGCCACGTTTTCAACATCATATGCATTCAATCGAAGCCCAATAATAACTTTTTCTTATCGACGACACATTTCAATGGAAGTGTCACCAAGAAAGAAATACAGTTCGCACATTCCAACACTGAAGGATCACGATAATATCGAGCCGGATGCCTAGAGAGGACGTTCCGGGACCCCATTCATCCGACAAAACAAGTTTCCAATCACAGCCGCGGAAGGAGTCGCCATGGCAACGGGGGAAAACTAGTTTAGCGATCCCGAGTTTGAGGGGATTTGCAGCGGTGCCCGAAACAAAGCGGGGACGGAAGGGTTTCGGCCGGGACGGTTTATTCGGTTTCCAAAGCGCCCTATTAGCCTCGTGGGTTCGGTTCCGGTCAGATGATAACGACGTCTGACAGGGGGAAAATCATTACCTGAACGAACCATTAAGGAGTTTTGATTCGAGAGCGGGAATCGTTCGCACCCTTTATGAAGTTAACTACTTGTAGGAGTTTCGTTTCCGATTGATGAGGGTTTCATTTGATGGGGATTATGGAGTTTTTAAATGTTATCGCGGATACTTCCGAAGTGTACTGTCAAAACCACATTGCAAGAAACTAATAGATGTCGCATGGGTTTATGGATAGTTTAAGTCTTAATAAAGGATAATTATAAGTGCATATACCATGCTTTATAACTTTGACTGCCCAAGTGCATACAATGAAACACCCTTCAGTTAAGACAAGAGAAAAATTACTTGTTTGTACTTAGGGAAGAATATATCCTGTTCATTTATTTGACTGACATTCTTATATTATTCGTATAAACGCAATATTACCTCTCATTATTTTTTTTGCATATCTCGTCAAATATTTTAAATTTTTCTTTTAAATATTCATCTTTATTTCACACATAAACATTACGAAATTACTTTGTAGATTTGAAGATTCTGCGTCTAGATACAAAGCAATTCCCGTTGGTTTTAAAATAATAAAGGAAAGAGTAATTAAAAATATTTAAATTAAATGAGGCAGCTCATTTTTACTGGGAAAAATAAAAGTAAAATCGCAAATTGTTAATTCTTGAAAAATAAAAACCTTTGATGACAAGTATGAATTGTGCGAGTAGGAATAAAATACCGAATTCATATTGTATCAAGCAATATTTAAGGTTAACACGTTGACTCCCATATGAGTTGCGTTCAACTCACACATTTTTTGCCCAAGAGTCTTCGTGAGTTAAATATAACTCCTTTCACACTCTATTTTTCCTTTGAGGCCACACGGACGAATTTTTTTCTTTAAATATTTTGGCAGTCGAAACGTGTAAGTTTAAATAATATAAAACCCTAAAAGTGTTTGATACCTTATAAGTAGGGCTGTGATTTATATGCAATTAAAAATCTAAAATATGTACATATAATATGTTATTTTAGCAAAATATGTATTGAAAAATGCCAGATATGTAATAACAAAAAGAAAATGTTACGTAATTTTTTAAAGGGGATCTTCAAATATTACGAAGCACATAGTAGGGAAGGGTGGTTTTTGCAATTTGACGACCGCTCATGTTTTTTTGAATTCTTGTCGCGAGAAAAAACGAAAACCATGTGTCCACTTCCCTTCTCGGCACGCCTGACACGTTTCATCTGACAATCCCGACTTCACAACCTTTTAAAAGTTAAATTCAGCACTGGGTGCACTAATTTTAACTACAATTTGAATTTATATGCAATTAAAAATCTAAAATATGTACATATAATATGTTATTTTAGCAAAATATGTATTGAAAAATGCCAGATATGTAATAACAAAAAGAAAATGTTACGTAATTTTTTAAAGGGGCTCTTCAAATATTACGAAGCACATAGTAGGGAAGGGTGGTTTTTGCAATTTGCCGACCGCTCATGTTTTTTTGAATTCTTGTCGCGAGAAAAAACGAAAACCATGTGTCCACTTCCCTTCTCGGCACGCCTGACACGTTTCATCTGACAATCCCGACTTCACAACCTTTTAAAAGTTAAATTCAGCACTGGGTGCACTAATTTTAACTACAATTTGAATGCTTTTTTCATTTTATTGGTTTCTTTTTATTTTGAAAATCGGTCACACGTGTGATTATTTTTTTAAAACTTGAAAATGGATCAATATGTAATAAAAAATATGTAGTTAAAGGTTGAATATGTGTAAAAATATGTAAATAAACTGAAATATGTAAAATAAACATGGTCTTAATCGATTCAAAATATTTTAAAACATATAGAACTCAAGGGCACACTCTAATATCAGATTCCTGAACAAATATGTAAATACATATAAATCCTAGCCCTACTTATAAGCTTTCAACAAAACTGCAGTACGGAAATTTTCGCTCAAAACCTAAAACGCGGCGATTTCGGTTGGAAAAAAAATAGTATCCTTCCAGAACATTGTGTTCCACTTAAGAAAAGACCTCGACTCCCCTTAGCCCCCAGAAGGGACACTCGAGATTCCTTCCCATAACTGTTGAGGAAGAAGAAGGAAAGTGTAAGCGACGGGAGATTCCCGCGCTATGAATGACTCGTCCCGAAAATCGATAGCCCCTCGCCGCCAGGGGGCGCCGGTTCCACTCACCTCCAGCAGTGTCGGCGGACACGACAGCTCCAGCGACTCCCACAGCTCTGCGATGGCGCCAGAATCCGCGTACCTGTGAAAAAAGATGAACGCAGGTGAGTCCCATTATCAACAAAAACACGCGTTCACGAAATTCGCGTTGTAAAAACGCCCCCCCCTCCTACTCCCCAGCTGAGTGCTCTCGTCTCGACGCCGCCAAGCGTCCGTCGCCAACCCCACGCTTGGCGATAGGGTTGCCGTTGTAAACAAGGGGAGATCCTCGACTTCGACCAAGTTGAGAAGGGTGTGTGTTTATGTTGTGGTGGGTTCTACAATATGCTCTATACTATATAAGAAAGCAACGCTAGTTGACCCTACGACGTCACTAACAAAGTAGTTCCCATCGCGGTGTCTGAATTTCGAGTGACACGAAGAACGTCAATTTTAAAATACGATTATTTCGTTAAACCCATGCATTTATAGTCTTTTAGTCGCAATTAGCGTACCGAAGCTCCTCCTAGCAACCCAATCGGCTATGTGTTTACTCAGTTTTTCCTTCCGCGTAGTGACGTACTGGCATACCTGCCAACATTTCAGAAACAGAAATAGGAACAACACGCACGACACATTTTGAATGGGTTAAAGGTTAAAGGGGTATTATTAAAAAAGTGCTTGCAATTCATAACTTTTATCTCTTATCTAAGGTATCTTATGGTTATTAAGAGGACTAAGTGTTTTATGTACCTTTATATTCTGACTAATAATTATCTACATTTATACTAGGATATAATAAAGTTAATTTTTCTTCCTTTTATCTGGTTTAAATTTCTGCAAATAGAATAACAAAAATGACTAAAGATGTTAAACACTGGGAATTTCAGGTGCAAGTTCAGAACTGCTGATGCGCCAAATTTTTCGAGATAAAGATCACTATATAGTAACCACAACTCATGTTAAGTGAAGTATATGGCATCTAAATGTGCTGCCAAAAAGCCAAAACTCGCCAACCATCAGCAGTTCTGAACTTGCGCCGAATTTCATACATAATAACTCAAAGTTTTAAAAATACTTAGTAAGTACTAATATAATGAAACAGTGAAATAAGCAAACATTGTTTGGAAAATAGAAAAATTAATCTTAATTAAGTGCTACAAAAGTAGCTGATTTTGCCCTTTTTAATAGATCAGCACTGAAAGATTTATTATAGCATGGATCAGAATTACTATTTTCGCAGCTAGCAATGCCTGTAAAAATGGCGGGGCAGGGGGACGTAAAAACGGAACATTTGGTACTGAAATCGTATTTTCGGAACAACAGTGAAAAATCGGAACAAATACGATTTAATCGGAACGGTTGGCAGGTATGCGTACTGGGTTCAGGAAACGTTGCTGTCGAGTATAGATAGCAATGATGTTTCCTGACCCTATGACGTCACTACGCGAAAGGAAAAACTGAGTAACAGAAAGCTAGGAGGAGCTTCAGTACGCAAATCGTGATAAAAAGACGCTCTCTAATAACATGGGTCTAATAACAAGCAATACAAGCAATTCATATTTCTAAATTGAAGTTCATAATTTCACTCAAAACTCAGACAGAGCGCTGGGAACTACTTTCATAGTTTGCTCACAGCCAGGGTCGAGTTGCAGTCTAGTATCTTATTAGAGTCGAAGACTTGAGAGGAAAAAGAGTGACCAAATTTCCGAGATGATAATGGGCAACACCGCAACGTAAAATGTCGTGGGGAAAATTTTTTCGACTTAAAAAGGTTTTCCATAGTGCATTGTGCTAAGGAAAGAAATACTATAAGATTTGTTAGCTAGACCAAGAAAACAAAGTATTTATCATATAAATTGTTGCTTTTTGAAGATATATTGGCGCTCATAGGAAATTATAATATTTGAACCACCAAAAATGAAAGATTGTTGTTGTTGGTTTAGTATAGGGGTTAATGGCACCAGGCCCATATTAGGACATAAGGCGCCAAGCAAGACAAAACGGGATAAAAAATTCAGGCTAAAAAGATATGGTCGAACGCATTGTATATAAAACAAGTTATAAAATTTGAAATCGATTGAAAGACTTAAAAAAGGAAATGCTTTAAGTAAAGTAAGATTATATTCACCTTTCAGTATCAATTAGAGTCTAACTAAAAATACTAACAGTGTAATTACTACTTAACATACTGGAGAAAAATTTGTTTTAATTGTTCTTCAAACCAAATCAAATGCTCAAAGTTAAAACTTTCAAATTAATTCAACTGAAAAATATCTATAACTGTTCCAAAACAGACTTACCATAACAGAAAACAAATCAATGAACCTAATCCCTCAGAAAGAACTGAAACTCACACAGCATCTCATTAAACTTTGTTTGCCTCATGTTTCTCCCAGAGTTCGCACGTCCGAAAAATTCGAAAAAAGGAGGTTCGCCACATCCCAACCCTCCTCGCCCATTCCACTTGGCGAAGGGGAGAGCGGGGGGGGAGATCTCGGATGGAGTTATCCGCCATCCGGAGCATGCGCGCAGACGGAGTCAGATATAAGCGAGGCAGTAGGTCTTAAAGTCGCTTAATAATCACTGCAGGTAGGCAGGTGGTCGAAGAAGAGAGCCCAGCGGATGCAAGCAGGGGACGTTCCGACTCTCCCAGCCGGGGGCCCCGGACGGCCACTATGGCGAAAGGATCGCCCGGTCAGTTCCGGAGTCGCAGTCAACCCCCATCCCCTTGTCGTCAGGCACCGCCTAGCGCGTGCCGATGAAGGAACGGAATGAATTGATCTCCGTTATTATTATCGTTCGTTGCCGGATGATAAAACTCCCGCCCATCCATGTGCAGTGACATTACGCACAAAAGTGATATTCGTGATTTTCAGCAATAATAATACCAGTGAAAACTTTCCGCCTTCCAGTCGTTTGATAGAAAGCGCTGCGTCCATCAGCGAAGATTTATTGTTGGTGTATTAGATTTAGAGTGTATATATAACGTGTTGGGAGAGGATATTGTTTAGATTACTGTTGTCTTCGCACGACCGTATGGTTTTTGGTCGTGTTTAAAAAAAGTTTTATTGAGAAAGGAAACAAGCGAAAGGAATACCCTGAGGTGATTTGACTTATTGGGATATCGAGCATGGATTTTTCCAAGTTTCAAAGTGATTCTTCATACATGCCAGGTAACTTATTTTTATTTCAATTTAATGTAACATAAACTTAACGTTAATTAAAAAAACTAACGTGGGCTCGTAAAACGGACCCATAAAAACTAATTTACCTTTTTAAATACCATTTAAATAAATTAAAACAATAAAATAAAATTTAAAAGCTTATTTTAAAAACTAACCAGTTATATAAATATATATTATTAGGAATAAGAAATAATAATAAAATTAATTGATAATTAATATAATTATATTAATTGTGCTAATTAAAAAGCTCTGTGTTTTAAAACTTCACGAAATAATTATTCAGTAACCTGTAAGATTTCATTACCGTACACATGTCACAAAATTAATCATTTCATTAAATTTAAATTAAATCACAAATTATTTAGTTTCGATTGCATAAGAGAATTAATTTATGTTCACAAACCCACATTAAATGGAAAAAACACCATCGAAATATAAAATATCCCAATTATATATTAGTTCTAAGGAAACAATCGCATTTTATTTAATAGGAAGAATCAAATAGATACGATAAAATATACTATAAAATAACTTTATGAATAAATCTTTTTATTTCGTAAAGCTCGATATAAAAGAAATTAAAAACGAGTTCCTTAAAGATAATAGTAGCAGCATTTATAATGATTTTTCCTAAAACTTATAGTTTTCTTTCCTGTTTGATCCAGTATTCCCTGTAAAACTACTTTTACTGTGAGTAGCGTCTTGTAGTACAAAAGCAAACTTTAAGGCGCGTGTCTGTAGAACTGGTTTTTCCTTTCGAATAGTGTTGATGTAAGAAAGCCCGCACTACACTTCAATACTTAATTGGCTTGGTATGGTTTTGTTAACTCAGTTTTTTTTTTACTTTGCAATTTTACTCAGGATGAAAATAGAAACTGCGATTCATTTAAACCTCCTGTAGTTTCAAACAATTATAATAATAATATTTAATTTTTACTTAGAATTTTCACCCTAAAATATGCTAGTCATATTTTGAGCCAATATAACCAATATTTATTACTTCGTTTTATAAAAATTATGAGACAATAACAAGTTTCGAAAAGCTGAAATTCGAAGTTAACTTCTCAAAAACTAGGTAAAAGTTTCAAACACTAAGTAAAAGTTATAATTAAACTACTTTTAATCAACAAACAATTTTTTAAATAACTAGGGCACTACCTCCCCCTGCTCGCTATCGCTCACCAATCCCCGTAAACTGCTTACGCAGGACCTTTCTGATTGCTTCGCAGAACCACTGAACTTATTCACTTTATAAAACATTCGTAGAAACACTATTCCTAATTGAATAATTTTTTTCCTCATCTTAGGCCTTTGCGATTTTGAATTTTAAATCAGGCTTTCTTGCAAAAGTGACTTTCAGTTACCCGAGTTAAAATATCAAATAATTTTGATCTACATTAATTCCTAGTTTCTCAAAAGTCTACACCTTGAGCTAAGTTAATTAATTGTCAGCGCAAATAAACTGACTGATGCAATACTAAACACAATTTAAAAAACTAGATTTAACTGCTAAAAATGCTAAAAAAAGAAATACCAACCAACTTTCCAAAAATACGTCACACAAGTTATAACCATAAATAACACTTTCTTAAAAGTTCTTTCTTATCAATAAATTCATCAAGCAAGTTCAGCAAGTCTACTTATATCATTCGAAAAAAACGTATACCATAAACAAATCAGTTAAATTATCTTTCTTTATAATAATAAATATAAATACTTTAAATTTAATATTTTACCTAGTAACTCGTCACTACACCTAGTGTTTTATCATGCATAGTTTTGTTGCAACCCAGACTTGTTAAACAATACCTTTTAAGCCATTGAAAATAATAAGAGACAAAACTTACATGACACTCAATGTTTACATACAAATAATTTCTATCTCCTAAATTTCAGTAAAAATATGTAAAATTATAGTATTTAATAGTATATTTGTAAGTTTCCATATGCAATCTTTGAAAAGTATTTGTTTTGGAAAATATTTTAAAGTACATTTTTAAAACATGAAGTGAATTTGTTTCATCATAAAATATGGCGTCAATAGGTCGTTTTGACAGTTTCTTGCTAAGTAACTGCAACCTTATCCGTAATTTAATAAAATGGAATTATTTTAAAATTGAGAATTTTTTCGAAAAATCTAATAGCTTACTCGGTAATCCAGTAAGAATCCGGACGATTTGAAACCAAAAATGTGTTAAACGGATCAGCTATTAAAAATTTTTCTGTGGAAACCGTTCACCTAAAACTTGCTGATGAGGCATAAACGAAATTCAATATAAACTTCTATAATAGTTGAAATTAGAATAAAATTTAGTACCAATAGAGAGATTAGGACAACTTCTTGCTTTTAGATCTCTCTTTTTCTAATACTTAAACTCCGTTTAAGTACTTCAAATTTTACCCAAATTTATGTACATAATGATAAAAAAGGCATTTTTACCTAAATTTATATTTATGCTAACAGCTGCAAATGAATAAGTATGCTTAATTTTGCATAAAATTTTTCATCATCATAATATTTTAAAATGATAAAAAGTATAAAATGGACCTTTAAAGGTTATTTAAAATGGTTTAAAAATATTTTCCAATCAATTTTAGCGTTTAAAATGGTTCTAAAAGCTACATATGCTAGTTTTTTAGTTTTTTTAACTCATGAACAAGATTGTTTAAAGCCAAGTCAGTAATAATAAAAAAAGCAACGCAGAAAATTCCGATTAAAAACCTAAAAAACAACGTAGAGGGGGAAAACTTGCATTCATCAAAACTTAAATAAAACTCGTTCAAAAGTGATATTAGTCTTCTTTTGCTTTCGAAATTCACAATTGAGAAAAACGCAAGCCAAACAAAACAGGAAAATATAAAACCAACTTTCTTTTTACTCCATTTTCCTCATTCAAAGAGGAAAATAAAAAAACATGTTTTCAAAACTAATCAATTGTATAAAGCGATCCCAATTAGCACAAAATCTCCTTAATAAAAAAGTCAGCTTGTCATACACGAATCCCAGACCTCAAAAACAAGCCAACAATACTACAAAGTTAGCTCCGAAAAGACCAGAAGCCAAAGAGTAGGAAATCCCTCGTTAAGTACTTTACACGGGAAAGAAATCCTAAGACTCTCATCAACCCTCTGACAAGGCCTAAGCCTTAATTAGGGACGAGAGATGATTGGCAAAGAGGAAATATGACCCGGCGTCAGAGCATAATCGACTTATCCCCTCGGAAATCAATGGATCCTTTCATTCACAGAGAGGAAGTCCGATCTTTGTTTTTCATTCACTCTTCATTCACGAGTCAGACTTCACTAGTGTTTTGTAAACATCGTGAGATAAAAATTAAGGGTATTTTTTCAAGGGAACACTACATTTGACAAGTGATGGTAATGTCGATTTTTTTTCTAAGGGGGTTGGAGAGTTATGGCGAACTCAGTCATGTAGTTATAAAGGGAGTGGTATGTAACAATAGTTCTAACTGAATTTCTGCGTTGTATACTCATACCAGAATTATAATTTATTAGTTCGAATAACAACTGTTTTTAGATCATGCGAAAAACGTTTTCCCAAATTATTTCGAAACACTTGCCCTGAAAAAAAAGAGGCATGGGGGAAAACTGCCGTGGAAAGCTTCAAAAATAAAAAAAGGTTTCTCGGAACTAACATAAACATAGTTATACAGAATTACTTAGCATTAATTATACGGTGTAGCAAACCATTTTTAAATTCAGTGTTGAATTTTATTTTGTTTTTTAGTCTGTACAGAAGCAATTATAACTATTATTTTGAATTTTAAATAATGTTTATTATTTTTTTATTATTTAAAGCCGTTCTGTTTTCTTTTGATGCTGACAATTTGATTGCTGACAAATAAAGTTTGGTTGAATTTAAATAAGGGAGATGAATACATTTAAACAAAAAATAGATTTTAAATTTTTTTCCATGTATTTTCATAAGATATTTATACAAAAAACAGATTCATATATGAATTAACAGTTTTCTAGAAATTTTGGTAATTCTTTTAGATGCAACCCAATTTCGGAAGTAGAACAAATAAAAATTTGAAATTCAATTACATGCGAAAGGAATTTTGTTGCCGAGAACTAGCTGGATTTTTTAGATGTGGTAACAGAAATGGAGAGGAACAATATAGTTAAAATTAATGGGAGAAGATTTACGATTTAGTTATTATAAGGTTTATTACAGGTTATAATAATGAAAAATGTAATATAAGATTATACAGGGTGTTTCAAAAGTCCATTTCGCGGCTTTTATTTGGAACCAATGTGTCCTAGGGTCATGGAAGTAAGGCCTACCTCTAGGTAAGTGACCCTGGAGAATCCATTGAAATGACTTACAGCTCCCCTAGCGGCGAAATAAAAATTAGTTTAAAAACTGAAGGAGATACAGCAAAAACCTCAGTAAGAGTATTGTTGCCAACGTTATGAAGAACTCACTGAACATTGTTATTCATGAAAATATCGTGAATATTCGCGGAGATATTAGCATGTGAAAATAGCACTTCTTCAGGCCTCAAAAAAAATTCGTAAATTTGCAAATTTTTCAGTGTTATTGTGTAGTTTTGTGTTTTTTTAGTTGAATAAAGACGAAATTTAATAAAAAAAATCGAAAAAAACTTGCAAATTTGCGAACTTTTTCTTTTAAGGGGCCTGAAAAAGTGCCATTTTCACATGCTAATATCTGCACAGATATTTAAGATATTTTCATGAAATTTTTTTCAGTGAGTTCTTCATAACGTTCGCAACAATACTTTTAAGGTTTTTCAATAAGGTGTTTGTTCCAACTCCTTTAGTTTCTTAATTAGTTTTTTTTAAGTTTTTTATTTCGCGGATAGGGGCGCTGTAAGTCATCTCAATGGATTCTCCATGGTCACATACCTAGTGTTAGACCTTACTTCCGTGACCCTAGGACACGTTGGTTCTAAATAAAAGCCGCGAAACAGATTTTTAAAACACCCTGTATCAGGGTTGGCAAAAACCCGGGTTTTTTTTTAAACACAAGTGGGTTGAGTTTTTTCAATAAAACCCTGAAAAACCCCATGTAAAACTGGGTTTTCTTCTTAATTAAGTGGTTTTTTCCTAAAAAGTAAGCTGGTTTTTTTCAAATATTAGTGAGTTCTTTCTCTGTTAAATGTGTTCATGCCAAAATGATGTCAGTTTTTCCATAGTTAAGTGGGTTTTTTGAAAAAACTCACTGAAATTTAAAAAATCCTTCTTAATTTTTTATATCTAGTTTGAATTTTAAACATCCCAAATTTTGAAAAACCCATTCAAGAATGAAAAAACCTTAATTTTGAAAAAAAACACTCAACTGCAGTTCTTGGTATGTTATACTTCGTTAAATGTTTTTCTTCAATATTAAAACTGCCCAAATCTTGATTTTTCCTGAAAAACCCAAAAATTGGTCCAAAAGGAGGGTTTTTTTCGCATGGTTTTTTTTAAAAACCCATTGGGTCTAATCCAGACAACCCTGCCCTGTATAAGGTTTACTATTAACTATTATGAAAATGAAGTTTGAAAGGACAAACTTAGTTCCACACAACATATACAAGATAAACGCTCGTTTAATACAGCGATTTAATACGTTAAGGACTTGACAACACATCTCGAACAAGTTTCGGGACTTCCGAATCAAACAATAACCTCTCGGTTATAACACACCAGCAATCTATCTTCACAAACTTTCTTCCCGCAGAGACACCCCCCCCCCAAAAAAAGAACATCCAACAGTCAAATCGAACCTATTCCCAAACACAAACATCTCACACCAAACTCTAAACCACAAAAGCCAAAACGCATTTCCCCACCATCACACTTAATGATCCTGGGCAAACATTTCGTCGGAGTATTGGAACTCCAAAGGCAAACACGCCATTAAAGTTTCACGGGATAAATCAATGGCAGAGAGACAAGCGAGGCTAGATGGGCTGCTTATTTACAAACCCTACAAGCCACAGCAGATTGGCGCCGTTAGTTCTGAACCAACCAAACAGCCGCCATTTTCGCCGATCCCATCATTTTCGTCTGGTTTTTTTAACCGCGTTTAGAAGTTTTCAGCTTTTGTGCTTTTTGATTTATTACACTGTTAAAAACAGTTAAATCTTTCTCCACAAACTGGTTCGAATTCATCTGCAACCTAGGTTCGGTAAGAGGTTTCACCAAGTTCATTCACTAGTGAGAGCACCGAAAACTTGGTGAAACCTGTTACCCAACCTAGGTTGCAGCTAAATTTGAACCAGTTTGTGGTGAAAGGTTGAACTGTTTTTTACATTGTGTTAACAAAAAATCTTGAATGAATTTTATATCGATCGCTCATCACACAACTTCAGTGACCGATTTTTTTACAGTATTTTAACGTACTTCTGTTTAGGCTGCCTTGTCATAGAAGAAAAATTGTTCCATGATAATTACAACAGTAACTGCTTCTAATAATCAGCCGCCTATTTTAAATGAACATAGTTTAGAACAGTGTTTCCCAACGTGGGGCAATATCATTTTCTAGGGGGGCTATTTGAAACTTTTCAACCAAATTGCCCCCAGGTGGGGTCTATCCAGGAAGGGAACATTTAAAAAAACTTTTAAAAAGAAGTTTATCAAAATCTGATCCTATTATCCTAGCTGAGAATGATGTCTGAAATCTGGACCAACCTTGTTTTTAGAGTCTCATTTAAAAACCTTTTTTCTGGGGGGGTGACCCAAGATCTCTTTGTTTTTAGAACGCTTATATTTGAAACTTTTTTACATTAGGCTCATCAAAATGCAAATCTTACCTAAAAATTTATATCCAAAATTTCCCAACTAGGGGTACCAAAATAGTTAAAAGCCTGCTTCCTAGAGTCAAATTTCCGAAAATTTGCTGGGGGAGGACCCCCAGACCCCCCTTGGTACTTAGAACTTAATTACTCATAACTTGATTTAGTACTTTAGCACGCAAATTCTACCTAAAAATGTTTTCAAAAGCTTCATTAGACTTATTAAATATACATAGGAGGGAGGGGCTAAGAAATAATTTTGTCTCTCTCAAAATATATTTCTATATCTGAGACGGGGGGCATGAAAATTTAGAAATGCTTTGGTGGGGCATGGACCCAAAAAGGTTGGGAAACACTGGTTTAGAACAATGCTTTCGAAAAAAAATCGTTAACATTAAAAGAAATCGCCAAATCAGCGATCAATTCGAAAAATTGGCACTCTTTGCAACCTTAGGCGCTGTTTAACGCGTTGTGGGAGTGTGGGGTTTGTAAATATGCAGACGGCTTGATGCCTGGCATATCTTCTTCCGGCAGACGGCGGTTCCTCCTCCGGGGCATCTTCGGAATCCGCGAGCAGACGGTATGAGTAATTTCGTTAGCTTTTAACAAAGTTTGCGGTTCCGTCATGGCATCAGCCTCCTCATTTGTAGTAGAAGCTGCTTATCTTTCGGTGTTCACTCAAAATGTGTATATTGTTTGTCTTGGGCTGGATTAGGGATGTTGTTTGATGAGGGTTTCGCGGATTCGGATTATATGGCCGCTGCTTTATTTACCCGTTTTGATGCAACGCTTGAATTTGTGTGATATGCTTCGGTAAATTAAATTTGTGTCTGCAGCTGGATTATAATGTAATCCTCTTGTTGATTGAAATAAGTGTTGCTTGAAGCTTAGAGAAATACTTTAAAATAGTTGCTTTTTTCTAACACAATGTTGACTTAGTTTAAATAAAATTCAATCGCTAACTCGATGGGCTTGAGAGACCATTCAAATACAAAAAGAAAACTCAACAACCGTTTAAAAACGTTAGACAGCCGAATCAAAACTTTAGAGAATCTATCACATACAGATACCTCTTTCCAGTTCCTTTCCTTTCATAATACTCAAAGATTGATAACAAGCTATTGAAATTGTTCAAATAAGAAACTTTTCATTCAAATGGGTTTTTTCCAAAATTATACCGGGCAGTCTAAGATAAATTGAAATAGGGGAGAGTGGGGCACATTCGGACAGACGGCATTTTCCCTAGTAATTATTAATTTAAAAATCTGAAAAAAATAACAGTAGATGAAAGCATGACTACCACTTCCTATATGAATTTTCAAAGCCCTGAGCTATTTTGTTGTATACGTACTAGAAATTTGCTAGCGTTAGAAGCAGCAAAGTAAATTTTCTTGTCATTTCGTTGGCGTAAAATATCAATCGAAAATAACTATCAAGTGGACATTCAGCATTTTATTCAGTAGAGGCACTACTAAAGTAAGTTTCTAGAAAGATTTTATTTCCCTGCTTTAATTATAAAAATCTTGTTGGGACGTGGTAAGCTTGAACAGGTAGAAGGGGCACATTCGTACACCAAAAGATGGGGCACATTCGGACAGTGCGAATGTGCCTCATCTTTCCCATTTTTGATTATGAAAGCGATTTATATGTGTATAAGTGCAGTATATTTAATAACTTGAAGTTTAATTGTTTTTTATTGTAATTGTTTCAAAATTTGGTAATTTTAGAAAATAACATTTTAAAGAAAGCTTCAGTTTTAAGCAATTTAGACCCAGATTTAAACATTGAAGAAATAAATATCCCTGATAATTGTTTAATACCAGTTGACTTAGACTTAAGTGATTTTATGCTAGTAGAATTTGCTACTAAAAAGAAAAATTTTTTATATTGATCAAATACGAGTAGAAAAGTAGGAATTGAATGATGCTTATTTAAAATAAATGATAAAAAACTTTAAAATTATTGACGAAACTTATTTTCCCAGTAAATAATGATTCAACATTCATACAAAAAGATAATATCGTATTAAAAGTTCCCCAACCGTCAGTTTCAGGTGTTAATAAGCGAGCTGTTGGTTCACTTTCCTTTGGAATAAAGCCTGACAATTAAAATATTGGTTGAACTTTTTCTAACTAATTATATTATGTGAAGTATGTCAATGTGCAATATACTCTTCATTACTACAATTGTTTCCCTCGTCAAAAACTTATATATTGAATATTTCTGAAGCTGTTTTTTTGTTAAAAAAATCTTCAATTTAGAGGAAAAATTTGTAAAAGTGCCAAATATTTCGTTTAATTATCGTTACTTTAAAGTGCAATAAACTTTTTAGTTTGTAAAAATAATTAATGTATATTTTTTGCATGTGTACGAATGTGCCCCACACGTGTGCGAAACTGCCCCACCCATGGGGCACATTCGCAAGAAATTTCTCGTTTATTAGATTGATGATATATGTTAGAAATTCTAGATGAATGAGACCAATTATCGTTTTAAAATATCGGGAAAGGTCTTAACTTTCATTTGAATCCGAGTTTGTTTCAACTTCGAAATAAAACATATTTAAAAAGCTAATTTTCAAACATAATCAAAACCCAATTTTTTTAATTTACTTAATGATAAAAGATAAAACTTGAATGTGACGAAAAAGAAAAGATGATAATCATGATCATCATTATGCTACTCAGATTGACAGTATGATACATCCATCAAAACAAGTTTTGAGTAATTGAAAGTTTTCGATTATCGTGTTGCTTCTTTTCAAGGCTGTTCTAAAAAGCCACTTATTGAACTTATGACTTCTGCACAACTACCTCTTTAGAAGAAACCCAAACCCATTTTATTATATTGAACTGATGCCTAATAATTCTGAGCAGCACATTCATGTGAGACGTTTTTGTTTTGCTATAGATAGGGTTCTAAATATTTCTGAAAGAATCGTTTCCGGAATCGAATACCTTGAAATCGATATCAAGGAATCGAACCCTTGAAGGAATCGATTCCAGCAGCAATCGAATCTTAGGAATCGTACTTAATTTTCTAATGAATATAGATAATTATTGACAATATTGTTCCCTTATTAATTAGTATTTTGATAACTAATTAATATTTTGCAACAGGAATCGGATATTAGGAATCGTACTTAATTTTCTAATGAACATAGATAATTATTAACAATTTTATTCTCTAATTAATTTGTATTTTGATAACTAACTACTTCTGCAGGTTATTAAATTTAATGTAATTACTAAGTATCCTTGATTAGCGATTGAAATAGATTCTCGATTGAAGTTCGATTCTACGTTTTCGATACTGGGAAGGAATCTAAGGAATCGATTCCAGGTTGAAATAGATACCAAGAATCGAACCTCAGAAATCGATTCCGGAATCAAATCGGACGATTTTTTAGATCCCCCTAGCTACACAAGGCGATCGCAGTCGCTTGAAGTCGAAAGAATTCTTATCAAACGGAAAGGAGAAAGAAGGGGAGTCGAGGGGCGATATTACTCCTGCTATACTCTATTCATTTAGAATTGGCGCTTGAGAAATAGTGCTTTCCCCCACTCTAGAAGCGTAACCATAGTTACGCTCTTCGAGCAGCCAATAGTAAGCATTCTTCGTCACTTTGACGTGGATAGTTGCTATGGTAACCAACCGATGGTGGGGGAAGGAAATATTTTCAAGCCCCAGTTCAAAATGAACAGAGTATAGCGGAGGAAAACGGGTGTCACCCTTTCCACTTCCAACCGCATCTTCCCTCAAGTCTCCTTCTTTGTCCCCTCGGACTGTAAAAAAATACGGAATGTACACAATAAAGTAGTGTAAAGAAATTTAAACCATATCATTGAGAAGCGTTACACCACGACACGGGTCTCACTGCGACTCCGTGGGACCGTCTTCCGATGACATGGTGGTAATTTCTTTCCACCACTTTATCAAGTAACGTTCTATATAACTTTTTGAGATACTCGAGTTGCCCAGTGGAAAGCATATAGGCACTATAACTATGAACCCGATCCACACACTTAGGGTTCTAAATATTTATGAAGGAATCTATTCCGGAATCCAATCCGAATCGAATGCCTTATAATCGATACCAGAAATCGAACCCTTGAAGGAATCGGATCTTGGGAATCGTACTTTAATTTTCTAAGAAATACAGATAATTAACAGTTTTGTTATCTAATTAATTAGTATTTTGATGATTAATATTTTGCTGCGTATTAATTAAATTCGTAATAATTACTAATTATCTCTAATTTTTGATTGAGATAAGTTCGATTCTACTTTTTCGATACTGGCCCTAAGGAATCGATTCCAGGTTGGAATCGAACCTCAGGAATCGGATCCAAGAATCAAACCCCGCAAAACCAATTCTGGAATCAAAAGAATCGAACATTTAGGAATCGAATATAAGAATCGAAATAATAGATTCCGGAGTCGAACATTTAGGAATCGAATCCAAGAATCAAACCCCACAAAACCAATTCTGGAATCAAAAGAATCGAACATTTAGGAATCGAATATAAGAATCGAAAGAATAGATTCCGGAGTCGAACATTTAGGAATCGAATCCAAGAATCAAACCCCACAAAACCAATTCTGGAATCAAAAGAATCGAACATTTAGGAATCGAATATAAGAATCGAAATAATAGATTCCGGAGTCGAACATTTAGGAATCGAATATAAGAATCGAAATAATAGATTCCGGAATCGAACCTCAGGAATCGGATCCAAGAATCAAACCCCACAAAACCAATTCTGGAATCAAAAGAATCGAACATTTAGGAATCGAATATAAGAATCGAAATAATAGATTCCGGAGTCGAACATTTAGGAATCGAATATAAGAATCGAAATAATAGATTCCGGAATCGAACCTCAGGAATCGGATCCAAGAATCAAACCCCGCAAAACCAATTCTGGAATCAAAAGAATCGAACATTTAGGAATCGAATATAAGAATCGAAATAATAGATTCCGGAGTCGAACATTTAGGAATCGAATCCAAGAATCAAACCCCACAAAACCAATTCTGGAATCAAAAGAATCGAACATTTAGGAATCGAATATAAGAATCGAAAGAATAGATTCCGGAGTCGAACATTTAGGAATCGAATCCAAGAATCAAACCCCACAAAACCAATTCTGGAATCAAAAGAATCGAACATTTAGGAATCGAATATAAGAATCGAAATAATAGATTCCGGAGTCGAACATTTAGGAATCGAATATAAGAATCGAAATAATAGATTCCGGAATCGAACCTCAGGAATCGGATCCAAGAATCAAACCCCACAAAACCAATTCTGGAATCAAAAGAATCGAACATTTAGGAATCGAATATAAGAATCGAAATAATAGATTCCGGAGTCGAACATTTAGGAATCGAATATAAGAATCGAAATAATAGATTCCGGAATCGAACCTCAGGAATCGGATCCAAGAATCAAACCCCACAAAACCAATTCTGGAATCAAAAGAATCGAACATTTAGGAATCGAATATAAGAATCGAAATAATAGATTCCGGAGTCGAACATTTAGGAATCGAATCCAAGAATCAAACCCCACAAAACCAATTCTGGAATCAAAAGAATCGAACATTTAGGAATCGAATATAAGAATCGAAAGAATAGATTCCGGAGTCGAACATTTAGGAATCGAATCCAAGAATCAAACCCCACAAAACCAATTCTGGAATCAAAAGAATCGAACATTTAGGAATCGAATATAAGAATCGAAATAATAGATTCCGGAATCGAACCTCAGGAATCGGATCCAAGAATCAAACCCCACAAAACCAATTCTGGAATCAAAAGAATCGAACATTTAGGAATCGAATATAAGAATCGAAAGAATAGATTCCGGAGTCGAACATTTAGGAATCGAATCCAAGAATCAAACCCCACAAAACCAATTCTGGAATCAAAAGAATCGAACATTTAGGAATCGAATATAAGAATCGAAATAATAGATTCCGGAATCGAACCTCAGGAATCGGATCCAAGAATCAAACCCCACAAAACCAATTCTGGAATCAAAAGAATCGAACATTTAGGAATCGAATATAAAATCGATTCCGGAATCGAATCGAAAGAATCGATTCTGGAATCAAATCCAAAAATTTTTGAGATCCCTACTCACCCAGCCATATCATTCTCTTTTCCAGGGGTGATGATGAACGAGGTGGAGCTCCTGGAGGAAATCCCCACCTACTACCGCACCCTCCAGAAACCACCCCACCACCACCACCCTCCTCCGCCACCCCAACTCCACCCGCACTACCCGACGGCGCCGCGCACCCGCCACGACCAGCACGACACGGCCATCGCCATCATCGCCCCCGACATGCGCGCCCCGCCGCCCCACGGCGCCTTCGACGGGGGCGGGGAGCGCTACTGCCCGCCGCCGCCCTGGGAGCTGGTGCTGGCGGCGGTGGGGTACGCGGCGGACGTGGGCGGTGCCACCGCCGCCGCCTACCTCCTGCTGGCGGAGCGGCGGGTGGCGTGGGCGGCGCTGGCCGCCGCCTTCCTCCTGATCGCCGCCCTCGCAGTCAACGCCCTCAGCCTCTGCTGGTACGTGAGGGCGCGCGCCGCCCCCTACGCCGCCGTGGGCAAGGCCACCTGGGTGGCCAGGGCGCTCTTCCACCTATGCCTCATGGGACTGCTGTACAGGTAGGAATATCTGCCATACTCTATTCATTTAGAATTGGCGCTTGAGAAATAGTGCTTTCCCCACGCTAGAAGCGTAACCATAGTTACGATCTTCGAGCAGCCAATAGTAAGCCTTCTTCGTCACTTTGACGAGGATAGTTGCTATGGTTACCGATCGGTGGTGGGGGAAGGAAATATTTTCAAGCGCCAGTTCAAAATGAACAGAGTATAATGCTAGTAAGTCATGTAACAATCCACACAAGTCTGGTTAATAACTATTTTCAGAGTTAAGTCTGGTACTATGGTTATGACTAGTTTCGTTACCCTGAGCGCAGGAGCAGGCGTAATTGCTCAGGCGCTCCGCTCATCACACAATAGGTCAACCACAAACCAGGGGGTTTCTCGGAATTTACCGTGTGGTGAGCGGAGAAGTCATCGCCTGAGCAATTACGCCGGCTCCAGCCATGACCATGCCCTTACTCGCTATCGCTTGGCTTCGCTCGCTCGCTATACTATTTTCATTTAGAATTGGCGCTTGAGAAATAGTGCTTTCCCCCACTCTAGAAGCGTAACCATAGTTACGCTCTTCGAGCAGCCTATAGTAAGCCTTCTTCGTCATTTTGACGTGGATAGTTGCTATGGTTACCGATCGGTGGTGGGGGAAGGAAATATTTTCAAGCGCCAGTTCAAAATGAACAGAGTATAATGCTAGTAAGTCATGTAACAATCCACACAAGTCTGGTTAATAACTATTTTCAGAGTTAAGTCTGGTACTATGGTTATGACTAGTTTCGTTACCCTGAGCGCAGGAGCAGGCGTAATTGCTCAGGCGCTCCGCTCATCACACAATAGGTCAACCACAAACCAGGGGGTTTCTCGGAATTTACCGTGTGGTGAGCGGAGAAGTCATCGCCTGAGCAATTACGCCGGCTCCAGCCATGACCATGCCCTTACTCGCTATCGCTTGGCTTCGCTCGCTCGCTATACTATTTTCATTTAGAATTGGCGCTTGAGAAATAGTGCTTTCCCCCACTCTAGAAGCGTAACCATAGTTACGCTCTTCGAGCAGCCTATAGTAAGCCTTCTTCGTCATTTTGACGTGGATAGTTGCTATGGTTACCGATCGGTGGTGGGGGAAGGAAATATTTTCAAGCGCCAGTTCAAAATGAACAGAGTATAATGCTAGTAAGTCATGTAACAATCCACACAAGTCTGGTTAATAACTATTTTCAGAGTTAAGTCTGGTACTATGGTTATGACTAGTTTCGTTACCCTGAGCGCAGGAGCAGGCGTAATTGCTCAGGCGCTCCGCTCATCACACAATAGGTCAACCACAAACCAGGGGGTTTCTCGGAATTTACCGTGTGGTGAGCGGAGAAGTCATCGCCTGAGCAATTACGCCGGCTCCAGCCATGACCATGCCCTTACTCGCTATCGCTTGGCTTCGCTCGCTCGCTATACTATTTTCATTTAGAATTGGCGCTTGAGAAATAGTGCTTTCCCCCACTCTAGAAGCGTAACCATAGTTACGCTCTTCGAGCAGCCTATAGTAAGCCTTCTTCGTCATTTTGACGTGGATAGTTGCTATGGTTACCGATCGGTGGTGGGGGAAGGAAATATTTTCAAGCGCCAGTTCAAAATGAACAGAGTATAAGTGGTTACAAACTTCGTTAGTCTAGCACATGGGTCTCCAAAGTACTCGAGGACCGCAAACGAAATTCCAAGTCAAGTGGTGGGCCGCAAAATGTAATCTGGCTCTTTTTCATACATGATAAATAAATTTTTTGGAGGAGTCTTTAATATTGAACTTTTCCAGCTAAAGAGGGGCGAAGGTTATTTACGTATTGTGAAGGTACTACTTTTATTTCAAAAATTTCAGAGGTAGTATAAATTTTTTATCCGTACAACATTTAACACTGAATATTACTTACAGGGGGTCTTCCTCAAGAAAATGTTTTGTCAATTTCCCTAAAAATAGTGTTTCACCTAATTTTTGGATACTCCATGGAATATCCAAAAATCAGGGACAACCGGAAGGGACAAAATGCATTTTTGAATTTTAATTTGCTAAAAATGTTCTATGTTTTATTTTGGTCTCACTTATTATTTTTAATTACTTAATTGTACACAATAAATTTTTATTCTAGCTATCCCCCCAAAGAATATAATTTTAACTACATAAAAAATTTTCCACTTCTTTTGTTTTTAAGAATATATCATTCTTTTCACCATTTATCCGTCTTCCATAAACTTCAACAAGTAGTATGATGAAAATTTTCATGTACTAAACTGTAATTGTAGTGAAGAGGTGAATTTAAGACACTGAATAAAAATTTTTACTTCAGCATTATTTTCCATAAACTTGAAAGTTTTCCAGATAGAAATCAGAAAATACTGGTTAAATCATCCAATGCCTTCCAGGCATCTTATAAATAAGACCAGACATGTCTGAAACTTTTCGCTATGCAAGCACGACAGGTATGCAAATTTAATACCATTAGGGTCATAAAAAGAATTACTAAACAATCCGAGACACATCGTATGGTTTGAAAAACATGCAGGTTACTGAAAATGTTTATAATGGAAAAAAATGCTTATTGCAGAAAATGGTAGACGTCATTTAATGAATTGATCTTCAAGATTTTAGTGGTTCGAAATTCCACTTCAAATGTTTGGAACGAAGTATTTCAACTTAAGTTTCCAGTTTATGAATTCCCTAAGGGTTAAAATCGAACCAAGTTTTTCTTTTTAACGATGTGGAGTTGAATTACAAATTAATTAAATATATGTTTTCAATTAAGGAAGAAGAGGTAGAATTCAATTACAGAATTTTAATGAAGGTTTAGCAATTATACCAAAATCCCATATGATCCTTTTATACATTCGTCGATTTTTTTTTCGAGAGGGTCACTCAATTTAAGTTTAATATTTAATTCAATCTGCTTAAACTCAAATCACAGCTATACTCTTTAAAGAAAAGAATAAAAATGAAAGGATTAAAAGTCTATCGAACTTCTCCGTGTTCTTGAAAAGACTACCAAACAATAAAAAAACACAACCCTCAATATACAAATAAAAAATAAGAGCTTGAAAAGGAAAATAAAGTCCAGCTTTAAGATTATCTTGAAGAAAGCAATATAATTAAAAGCCATTTCTTGTTCAACGCAGGTTTACAAGGTGTCAGACTGTCAGCAGTTGATTTAACCTTTTAATGCCCATTACCATAAATCATTACGGGGATTTTTTTTTCATATTCATGTAGTTTGGGGTCAAATAAAATAAAAATGACTTTTTTTATTTACAGTTAACTCCCGTTAAAAAAATTCGCAATCGCCATCTGTTTAGCAGGACTTCCTGAATTCGCCGGCAGCATGTAAGCCTGCCAGCTTGGCATGTTGTGGGGGGAATAAGGCTGGTGGAAACCATGGCAACACACAGGGGAAAGGTGTGGAGACTGGGGAAATCATGTGACTTTTCAACCGCCGATTCAAATTACACAGACTATAACTGAGAGAAAACACCAGAGTTGTAATAGATATTTAAGAATGAGGGTAATCAATAAGTAGCTACTTTTAGAAAAAAAAATCTGAGGTCTATATCGTCCACTTGAAATTTTTAAACTCAAATACAAACTTAAACTTTCTTATGCTACAGAGGGATTATAGTACACCTACAAGAGGGTCCCGTATTTATCCTAAGCTACTCAAAGTTTATGCAGCACTTTAAGGCTAAGCGCGCACTGGAGACTTCCGTCACGGTGACTGGAACATAACTGTCTCACTCGAGAGCAATGGACCGCTATGACGAGATTTTTGGCAATCGGCCAAGAGTCTCGTCGCTTAATGAGCACGATCTAGCTTCTGGCCATAAACCCGAGTAACAATTATGTTCCAGTCACAGAGACAAAGTCTCCATTGCGCGCCTATAGCCTAAAGCACTCCAAAAACAATCTAAAGTAAATCTGAATTGAAAGTGGAGATACGTTGTTCTAGCACCAACGGCCTCGATTTATCTATCTACAGTTAAGACTACTTTTTCCCTGCAGAAAACACATCAGAGGTTACATCGCTAACTGTTGTTGCAGGTACCTGCACCTGCTGGTGAGCGGCGTGTGCGGGGATCGGGGGCTGGAGGACCGCGACCACCGCAGCGTCATGGAGGCCCGCAAGCGCAAGAACGCCCTGCTGCAGCTGAGCATGCGCGAGGACAAGCAGGCGGCCGCGCTGGGCTTGCTGCACACGCTGCTCGAGTCCGCCCCACAGCTGGTGCTGCAGCTCTACGCACTCGCGCACAGGACGGAGGCAGACAGCCAGACGGTCGGTGAGTACACCACGGTCAGATAGCCAGCCACTCTATGGCAACGGTCACCCTGGGCGCAGGACCAGGCGTATTGCTCAGGCGATGACTTCTCCGCCCATCACACAAAAGGGGAACCACAAACCAGGCGGTTTCTCACAATTTCCCTTTTGTGGGATGGGCGGAGAAGTCATCGCCTAACTAAGGGCCGGATGCAACTACGTTTTGCGACGATTTTGAGACCGGTCGAATCCTACTTCCAAACAACTCAACTATCGTTTTCCTGAGTCATTTTTCCAGCATGCCGCTGATTGGTTTTATAGAACGTCAAGAACTACGTCATTGAACCACGTACATTACCCTGCCTTTCCCGCGCTCCACGTGGCTCCGCCCGCTTTGCTACGTAGTGGAACGGTTCAGCCAATCAGGAGGAGAACGCCACCTCCTGAGCAGGCGTTCTTGGGCGATCATTATTAGGTGATATACGGTTCTTTAGCACGTCGCAGAACGTAGTTGCATCCGGCCCTAAGCAATAACGCCTGGTCCTGCGCTTGCCATGACCGTGCCCTATGGGTGCGTCTAGAGTTTTAGGCTCCGGCCACAGTCGCTGAAAAACGTCGCGGCCCATTAAGATCATTATCAAGAGTAGGGGAGAAAGAAGGGGACTCGAGGAGCGATGTAGTAGATTACTTTTGGTGAGATGACAGCAACCGGCCACTGCCAGACTGGCCAGTGAGAAGTACTTCGACCACTCTGCAACAGGAGTAATTAACTACATCTCTTCTCGAGTCCCCTTCTCTGAGCCAAGACACACTACGAGCGACACTAGTCGCGAGAACGATCAATCTCCATAAAAAAAAAGCATGGAGAAAGCCTAGTCCTCTAACTTGACATCCTGTCAAGATAGCGGGAGTCTCAGGCTCAACTCTATGCTTTTCCCCCTATCTTGATTAATGGGTCGGCCGGTTATAAAGCCGCTCAGTGTGTCGCAGGCCTTTCTCTCCAACTCTTGATAAGGATCTTTATGGACCGCTCAACGATTTTCAGCGACTGTGGCCGACAGCCGTGCATCGGGCAGTATAGGGAGAGATAAGAATCTCCCCGATCTCTTTGTGTGGTTAGGGGGGTTTCTTCTACCATCCCCTTCAGAGGAGGGGAACTCTTGTTCGTTAATTGACCCCACCAAGTAAGCAGGCCATCGTAAAAGTATAGACGCGCCCTTAGTGTCAAGTCAGACCTAGCGTCTTATGACCGCGCGACCCATTAATCACCATTAAAAAAGCATGGGAAAGCCTAGTCCCCTATCTTGACAGGAATCAAGATTCCTGTCAAGATAGGGGGAGTCTCAGGCTGAACTCCATGCTTTCTCCCCTATCTGATTTACGATTCGGGCGTTTCGAGACGCTTGTAGTGTGGCGCGAGCCTTACGATAGCCTGTTTTATGGTCCCGCTTACTTGGTGGGGTCAATTAGCGAACAAAAGAGTTCCCCTCCTCTGAAGGGGATGCCAGGAGAAACCCCCCTAGAGATCGGGGAAATAAAAGTGAGATCTTATTTACCCTCACTGCCTGAAGGAGGGTTGTCGTGCCGATTGTAAAACCCTACACGCACCCTATTTGTTGTATATAAGCCGACTCAAAAGGAAACCTTTCAAGAAATATCTTTTGAAGGTTAGATATTTAATTAAGCCATCAAAGCAGTTCAACATATTTTTCTGAAAAGGAAACGTGATGTTGTTAGCAGTTTGGTTGATTAGGAATATAATGATAAAATGTAAAACATAATACCATCGCTTTTTACCTTTAGAGTATGGAGTAATTTATCCAGTAACTCAAAGAAACATCTGTTACACAAAAAATACTAATACAAATTTGCCTCCCGCTTCATACAAGAGAACTCCAGCAGCAAAGCATTTTTACAGGGAACTCTAAAAATTGGAGGTTTCGCGTGTCCCTAACAATGCCCACGCACGGATGGCTGCCCTGAGAAACAAAAATGCAGCTCCAACTTAAAACAAATATATCCTCGAAAAGATACGGGATCGATGTGAAAGGAAGCCATGAGAATAGAAGCGATTGCCTGCGGATGTCACGTAACCAGCCACTAGTTCAAACATCCCAGCGAAATTCAATTGTAAAAAGAATTTCGATTCAAAAAAGGTTTATTCGACTACAAATTTTATTCTCTCGGCAGTTTCGTGGAGGGTACCTTTTGGAATCGATATGGCTAATAGGAAAGAAAAGTTTTTATGTGTTTGTTTCAACGTACGCGAATACAATTCGAAAAATTGTTAGTGACGTTAATTTGATTAGAGATACGACAAGGATCTCGAGCTCTAACTAGCGATGCATGAAAAATAATACGAGCTTAAGAAGCATCGGTAATTCGTTACACTCCGCAGAAGTTCGGTTTTGTTTTCAAAGGGGAACTGTTCTTTTAACCGGGAGTACTTTCTGGATATATTTTATGCAGGATTGAATAGTGATTATAAATATGATCAAATACCTGTGGAGGTGTTCAATAGATTCATCACGAAAATATACACTCATTGACATAAAAAATAGCGCACCAAGAAGAAAAAGTGATATCAAACCCAAATTTATTTCAATGATTACCCATAGTATGGAAGTTAGTTGATAAAAAATTCAGCCTTCCTCGATGTCAGGGGGCCGAGAATATCAGTAAAAAGTGTTGACTCCATAGGTGTCCATAACCGCCGCCACAGGCCATGATATTGGGTGAGAGGGGCTCTAAATGGGATTTTGGGGATTGGAGGACCATGCTGCCTCCCCACGTAGTCAAATTTCATCTGGTGCACCAGCGGACGTTGAATACCGGACGTTGTATATTTTTCCTCAAGACCGGACTTGTTTTGTGAGCATTGGTTCTAGAGAACGGGAAGGCTGGGGTGAAAATGCAACATAAGGGGGTAAGAAAAAAGCTTGGACATTGCGTGCAACATGTGTTTGTGTATTTTTCTCTTGAAACTTGTCCGCAGGCCAGGCTTGAAGGTAAGGACGGACAACTAGCTACAAAATCTCCATGGTGCACGTCTGGTTGGTAAATTTACTGGTAAATCATACTCAGGAGTTGCAAAAAGGGAATTCAATGCACCACCACTCCGTTACTTTGAATCACTACTCTGTGTGATGATAAGAACATCCATAGCTAAACGCGCTCTCCATGGTGTCTTCAACTCATATCCAACCATCGTGGTGCTGCAGAACGAAGCGGGATTATCTCATAACCACAATTTCATGTGGAATCGAGATGATCATTTCCTTATTTGGTGCACTATCGGAAACAGAAAGGCATATGGTCAGTCCCATGTTTATATACAAAGATGTACGAAGCTATGCGGACCAAACGCACAATCCACAGTACTGCAAACGACATCCATTCCACTGCCGCATCTCCTCAGTATGATTTACCAATACATTGACAAACCACAGCTGAACGGTTGATGTTTTACTGCTGGTTGTCCGTCCTTACCTTTAGGCCTGGCTTGCGGATAAGTTTCAAAAGAAAAATACACAAACACATGTTGCACGCAATATCCAAGCTTTCTTCTTACCCCCTTATGTTGCATTTTCACCCCAGCCTTCCCGTTCTCTAGAACCAATGCTCACAAAACAAGTCCGGTCTTGAGGAAAAATATCCAACGTCCGGTATGCAACGTCCGCTGGTGCACCAGATGAAATTTGACAATGTGGGGAAGCCAGCATGGTCTTCAAATTCCCAAAATCCCATTTAGAGCCCCTCTCACCCAATATCATGGCCTGTGGCGGCGGTTATGGACACCTATGGAGTCAACACTTTTTACTGATATTCTCGGCCCCCTGACATCGAGGAAGGCTGAATTTTTTATCAACTAACCTTTATACCATGAGTAATCATGGAAATAAATTTGGGTTTGATATCCGATTTTCTTCTTGGTGCGCTATTTTTATGACAATGAGTGTATTAATCACGTAATAGTAAGATATTGTGAAAGAATTTTTGTCCTCCACAAATTTCTTGCAAGTAATTTTATATTATTCACTAGATTTATATTACTTTCATAATATACAGGGTGTTTCATATAAGTGTTTCATAACTTCTAGGAGGGGTAGGAACACCTAGACGACTAAGAATCCCATAGAAATGGGGAATTGGAAATGGAAATTAACCCCTAGTGACCTAGGGGTTCATAGGCATGGGAGGTTGCATGATCCACAAGGAGAAATTGACACGTAACCTTTTATGATTGGATTAAAACCAGCAAAATCGTTCGACTCTGACATTTTGTTGTATAAAAACCCATTTAGGAACTGAAATTGGCTTTAACTGGTTTTATGAGATAAATACCTGAATCGATGGTTTTAATAATCTGGTAACAGTCGGTAGAGAGACAAGGTGTCTCAAAAGGTCTAGTACAAACTTGGAGGGATGATAGTACTCATCAAGACGAACAAGAATTGGATAGAAAGAGGGGTCGCAAATGAGTTTTAAGGGGTGAAACCCCGGGGGGAAAACCTGCCAAAAAACTATTGCATATTTGTGCAGGAAGATACGTAATTGTTCGATTCCGTAATTTTTAACATCAAAATAATGAAACTCGTACTTGCAAAAAGTAATTTAAAGTACTAACTTCCTTCTTCAGGAAGTTATCTTTTCGTAGCGAAAGATTTATTTCGATCAGTCTTCTTTTACAAAATAACTTCTTTTACAAAATAGCTACTGGAATCGAACCATTGTGTCTCTTCATGCACTATTGTGCAAGTTTTTTTGCTGATTTTAACCCCGGGGTTTCACCCCTTAGAACTCATTTGTGACCCCCCTTTCTATACCAATTCTTGTTCGTCTTGATGAGTACTATCATCCCTCCAAATTTGTTTTGATGAATGATGATAGCCTAATTTATGTTCGTCTTAAGGAAACTTGTTCCATTTTAAAATCATGTGGTGCAGGGGGTGTCCATAAAATAACTTACCCGATCAAGGGGCTCTAGCGACCAAACCGTTCATCGGAATTGAATGGAATTTTGGTGGAAGACGTTTTGAGGGAGGCGGACGAGAATAGTATAGGGAGAAACAGTTAAACTTTATAAGTTAAGGTCAAAGTTTAAAAAATTCCCAATCTAGCCCCCCTTTTTAATTCTAGCAATGTGATCTCTGATGTGAAAAAACACGAATGGAGTTGAAACAGTACCTCCAAGCTGTAAACCCACCGCAAGAGAAATAAAAAAAGCTATGGAATCGTTGGATTTGTAGGGGCTGGACTAGTGAATGGTTAAGAAAATATGGCTAGTGAACCGGGAAAATAGGCAATTAAACCAATGAAATCCAAGATTTTAGTACGTTCACCAATTTTCATGGTTATTTCCCTGTTCACTAGTCATATTTTCTCATCCATTCACTAGTCCAGTCCCTAAAAATCCAACGATTCCATAGCTTTTTACATTTCTCTTTCTATAGGGGTGGGTTTACAACTAACTTTAAGGTACCGTTCCAACGCCATATGTGTTTTTGACATCAGAGATCACATTGAGAGAGTAAAAAAGGGGGCTGGATTGGGAATTTTTTTTAAATATTACTTTGACCGTAACTGGTAAAGTTTAACTGCTCCACCCCATACCATTCTCGTCCCGTCCGTGTCCCTCAAAACGTCTTTCATTCACTTCCGATGAATGGTTGGGTTGCTAGAGGCCCTTGAATCCGGTAAGTTATTTTATGGACATCCTGTATTTATACTCTGTTCATTTTGAACTGGCGCTTGAAAATATTTCTTCCCCCAACACTGATCAGTAACCATAGCAACTATCCTCGTCAAAGTGACGAAGAAGGCTTACTATTGGCTGCTCGAAGAGCGTAACTATGGTTACGCTTCTAGCGTGGGGGAAAGCACTATTTCTCAAGCGCCAATTCTAAATGAAAAGAGTATAATCCGGTCTGCCTATATAACATTAAACCTGTCCCATTCTTTGCAGTGCTTGTGCAAGGGGCGTGCGCCGCGTCGTCTCTGCTCCATCTGGCCTGGTCCATCACGGCCTACAACGGCTGCCTGCACCGCACGGCCCCAGGGAAACGCCGGCAGCGCCCCGCCGGTCGCCCCCTCCACTTCCTCTGGCACTTCTGCACGGTGGGTTCGCGAGCTTGCACCCTCGCCCTCTTCACCAAGGAGTACCACTTCTGGCTCTTCCCCTTCTGCATCGGACACTGGGGCGTCATGGCCATCTGGGTCATGCACCAGCAAACGCGACTCTGCCGCGGGCCACAGGTACTCAATTGTTTTCGATTTTTTTTTATTCCGGAATCGATTCCAGAGGTTCGATTCGTTTCATGAGGTTCGATTCGTTTCATGAGGTTCGATTCTTGGATTCGATTTCTTGGATTCGATTCCTGTGAAGATAGATACTTGGATTCGATTACTTCGATTCTTGGAATAAATTCTAAAGGTGCGATTCTCGGATTCAATTCCACTGATTCTTGGATTCGATTCCTGAGGCTCGATTTCTTTGATTCGATTAATAAAGTTCGATTCCTTCGATTCTTGGAATCGATTCCAGAGGTTTGATTCTTGGATTGCTATTATTAATTTAATTATCAAAACACTAATTAGTAAACAAAAATTGTTAATAACTATATGTATAAATTAGAAAATTAAGTACGATTCCAAAGATTCGATTTCTGCTGGAATCGTTTCTTTCGGAAGTTCGATTCCTTGGTATCGATTCCGGTTCAATTCCATTAACGTTCCCGCTAAATAACGTCATGCTCTTTTGAACGCCATTCAAATATCGACAAATTTTTCTGATTTTTAACTGAACAGTTATCGACATAATTAAACACTTTAATCTACAAGAGTTTGAAATTACTCAGCAGGTTTTCTACACTTTTCGGCGTCCAAAAGAGCATTCAGCGGGAACGTTAACGAACCTCGGCGACTCCTTCAATAAATATTTTTTTAAAAACCCACAGGGCCAGCCCCGGCAGTGCAGGGAGTACCTCGGCAACATGGCGGTGGGCGTGGCCTATGTGATATACTACCTGAACGTGAAGGCCGAGCCCACGCGCTACAAGTACTCCGCCTACTACGCCATCGTGTTTGCAGAGAACTGCGCCCTCATGACGCTGTGGTTCCTCAGGAACGACCCCGCGGTGTGGTACCACATCCCGGCGCTTGTGGCGGTGTTTTCCAGCTTCGCCAGCGGCGTCGTCTTCATGCTCTTCTACTACGGATTCTGCCACCGAACGTTAAAGCAGACCAACGAGAAGCGGGCGGCACACTGCTGCTGAATAATAACACCTCGCTTTCTTTTTTTTTCTACGCCCCATCAGGCCAGAGTTTCTTATATTCGTATACAACCCCAACTTGAAACTCGATAGGCCGGAGTTGGTCCTGAGGTCGACAATGATCTTTAGGCCGAATCGAAAAGCCAATTTGAATCTACTTGTACATCTGGAGCTTCTCGGTGACTTCAAACCAGCGATGTCAAATTGAAAAGCATAACGCCTATCAGGAATTATCCTTCAGTTGGGTGTCTAAAGGCCACAGGATCTGTTGTACAGAGTTTAGCAATGATCCTCTCAAGCGAACCAACTTGGAAGTGTATAAGGCCATCAATAATATTTGTACATATAGAGTTTGTCGATGACCTCAAACCGTCGAGGCCAAATTGAACAGCACAAGGCCTATCAGGAATTCTCCTTCAGTTGGGTGTCTAAAAGCCACAGGATCGGTTGTACAGAGTTTAGCAATGAGCCTCTCTTGCAAATCAACTTGAAAGCTTATAGGTAGGCTGTACCATCTGAAGTTCCACAATAACCCTTTAGGCCAGGCAAAGTTAAAAAGTCCAAAGTCCATCAATAATATTTGTACATCTTGAGTATGACAAAGCCAACTTGAGGTCCTATGGACGAGATGGTCTGTTTGTATATCTGGAGTTTAAAGACGACCCCTATGGTCAGGTCAACTTGAAAGACTGTAGGCCAGAGGTAATCATCTTTTTACTAAATGACCCCTTTGGTCTGGTCAACTGAAAAGCCTAGCCTATAGGCAAAAGGCCAACCTGAAAGCTTGGATAAGCCGAAGATAATTTTGATACATCAATGACCCCTGAACCAGGTCAATTGAAAAGCTTATAGGCAAGAGCCAACTTGATAGCCTCTAAGCTGGGGAAATTATCTAATTGGTTTGTCATTGAATTTACTTACATAGAGGCCAAGATGGGAAAGAATACATGAAACCAATTGAGAAAACTTCCCACAATACAGCTCTTTTTTATATACTCAGGATTTGCAATCTTTGAGGTTGTGCAGCTTTTCTCAGGCTGGATGCACACTCAAGATAAATGTCACTGATGATACCACTAAAGGCATTTACTATAATTAATTGGTCACATCGAAAATCAGATCATTTTAATATGAAGGATGAAATATTTTGTTCAATGAGAAAGTCAAAAATATTTCTCCTCTTTCAAATTTTATTAGAGTTACAAAAAAGTTGTTTTAATGTAACCAACATAAACTTTATTTTGATATAAAAACATGATGAGGAAATCGTCTAACTTGGTGACCAAATATAAACATTTATTTTCAAATCTGAGAATATTGGTTCAGCTTTTGAAGGAGGCTTAAGCCTATAACTATATTCAATTTGCCTCTAAAACATCAAGTGGGAGACCTTCCTGTTACATTTATCACAAGTGAGCACTCAGCCTTACTCCCTGTTAATTAAGTTTTACATCAATCTTAAACACATATTGGTGAGTAGCTGTGTGAGAAGCTTTAATGGGTAAAACAGAAATTTTGATAATGCAAATTTAATGAGCTCTTCTTAGAATCAAGGTCTTTGATAAAATTTCATACCCAGATCAAATTTTAAAGGGTGAGAGGTTTAACTATCCATAAAGCACCTACTGAGAAACTCATTACCGAATAATTTGGAAACGAAAAATTAAAAAACCCAGAGCTCCTCACCAAGGATTCAGTTTTCAAACAGAGGTGAGCTATATAAGGGGACATCCATAAATTACGTGAGGTGTTTTTTCCACAATCTGGACCCCCCTTGGTGAGATTTTGCTGGACCCCCCTCCCCCCACATGACATTTTGTTGGATCCCCTTCCCCCCACGTGAGATTTACCTACAACCTTTAAAAATAATTTTCTATCCTATTTGTTTGCATTTTGTGCTTCATAGCAAATAAAACTTTTACATTATTAATGATGTGGGGGAAAGTACATTATTCCGCCTAAAAATCACCACAATATCTTATCTGTGGGTATTATTTCTGTCACATACTTTAAAAAATCGGTATTATTTCTAACTTAAAAAGTTGACGTGAGATTTTAATCACCCCCCTCCCCCTTGGTGAGATTTTTCCAAACCCCTCCCCCCGTGAGCAAATGCAGAAAGAACTTGTGACTCTTGATTGAAAAGTTGCTTTCAGCTGTTTTTATACTCTAAGATCCCTTTGGGACTGTGCAACCCTTTAATTCTTTTTTTTAAATTACTCATAGCCAGATTGAATCTGATGTAGCAAGAGCTTTGTGAATTATGTAAAAGCTTCTCAAGTGCGGTATTAATAACCCAAAAACTTTTGAAGTGAAAAGTTTCAGAGCAGCTCTTTTATAACACAAGGGATGAGCACCCCATGGATTTATTAATAATAATTTTTCATAACTAGGTTAAAAGTCCAAAATGGTTCAAACCCAAGAAAAGCCCAGTGAGTTGCTGAAGCGAACTTTTGAAATGAAGAACTGTCCTTTTGATAGAAATTTTTACGAAGAAATTCAAATGACAATAAGCAATTTTAATAACTTCTAAAAAGGCAGTGTGAAGCAATTTATACGAACATTTTGTAAGCATATGTCTATATTATTTTCTCGAGTCTTAGTTTTTGGTATTGTGTTGTATTGACTGTGAAAACATGAAAGTTGGAAGAGTGGTCTGAAGCCTTTTTGTTCATCCCTGGTAGCTATGGCAACTGTGTCACAATTTTCTCAGATATTATAGTAGGCAATATGAAAGCAAGTCTATTGTTTATAGGTTTCAAAATTTATGAGAAACCCTTAGAAAGTGCATTTAAAACATTAAAAAGTTTGTTTAGAAATTGTATTTTTATTCACATTGCATGCATCAAAACAAGTTGACACATTATTAAACAACAAAACACACATTTTTTAGGAATACATAAATTTAATATAAAGGGGAACTTTATAGAGTAAATACTTTAATGATTACAATGGCACTTGCAACCCAGAGCTTTTATTGCCAAAAGCATAAATTGCAAGGGGACATCCATAAATTACGTCAGGTGTTTTTTCCAAATTTTGTTCCCCTCCCCCTAGGTGAGATTTTGCTGTACCCCTCTCAATATCTCAAAAACTTGTGAATAAAAAATTTCTTGATATATGTCTGTGTTAAAATCAAAACTATGGACTTAAACTTGTAATTATCACAACTAACTGGCTAATGATTCCATGTTCCGACAAATAGAAAATTTTTCATAAACTTTTGCTAAAAAAGATATACGGGAAAAACACATTCTTGAAAGTAAAAGCTGAAGTGATATTTTAATTGCCTCCCTCCTCCCCCTGGTGAGATTATGATTGACCCTCCCCCTTTTTGATCTTACATAATATATGGACGTCCAGTAATCAATACTAAAATAGTTATATTAGTTCCCAAATAACAAACAATTCTGGTTATAGCGAAAAGAATCTTGTGCAAATGTTAATATCGATTGAAAAACAACGTTTATTTTTACACAATTTATAAAATTTTTTAAAAATGTAGACAATTGTTTCGGGGATCAATTGAAGAAGGGGATCCATTGATCCCCGAAACAATTGTCTACATTTTTAAAAAATTTTATAAATTGTGTAAAAATAAACGTTGTTTTTCAATCGATAATTCTGGTTATAATTGGGTTTGATTTTAAGGTTTAAAAAAACAAGTCAGGAGGGGGTCCCCAATGCTAACTTTGTCAAAATCAATGCTTTTCATTCATGCTAACTAAATTACACTCACAGTCAACAAAAATAACTTCCAAACAATTAAGATAAAAATATAAATTACATAACCAAAAAAATAAACAAAAAAGTATATTAATAGTAGTAAAGAAAGTATAAATTTTTTCTACTCCAAAGACAAAAAATTAGCTCAGTCTAAAAAATTAGTTCCCCCAAAAGCTTTAACAAACAATTTTCTAATAATTTAACAAGCACTTCCAAGGTGACCAACACTAGTCAGGATAAATTGTAAAGATTTTTCGGGAAATTCAATTTTGTTAGTAGCATAGTACTTAGTCTAGCGAGATTCAAGATTTTAAAACGAAACTGAAAGCAAGTGTTTTTTATCTTTGAAGGAAATAGAAAGGATTAAATTTATTTAACAATTCTTTATACTAATGAACTTTCAAGTTTGTTTAGGATAAATCAAGTAGAATACAAGCAAAATAACGCAGATTAGAAATTTACACAATAGAAAACAAAAATTTGTGCAGCCCACTAATTTTTATCTGGAAGCTACTATGCATGGAAGAAAATGCTCAAAGAACCAATAAGAATAATTCATTAAATCTTAAATCCTAGATCAATAATTAATAATCAAAAATATGCCTAAATGCAGCTTTCTACTTTATCAAAGTTAAATTAGTTTGAATTTAATTCGGAGGTGATGATAAAAATCAACTTTTCCTATCAACACAATTTTGAAAAAGTCTCGAGTGATAAGAGATAGGGATACCCTATGCATGTTGCTCAAACCCAATGCACTTGACTCGTGGAGTTTTCTGGCAAAATTTTATACTTGCTGCATATTGTGACTGTCTAACTGAACACTTGCACTGCATACGTGTGGTTAATGTCCCTGACTGTGTTTATAATGTCAATCAGGCAAACCTAAGATGACTCACCACTGCTTGACATAGGAATATGAATAGAACATTTTGAAATGTGAATAGAACATATTTTTTTTATTATTTTAAAATTTACAACCCTCGATCATTACCTAAAGCATAAACTGTATACAGTACTAAAGGAATTATACGAATTCCCAAGTAACAAGCAATTATTTTAGGTTTGATTTATTTTAAGGTTTAATAAAACGAAAAGTCAGAAGGGGGTGCCGAGCTAGCTTCATCAAATTATTATCAATGCTTTTTCATTCATGCTAACTTAATCCCATTCATAGCCAACAAAAAACCCCTTCCTAGACAATTAAAAATACGAACAAAAATTACATAATGGACAAAAAAATCAAGTGAAAACTATTGAGTTAGAGAGAGATGAATTTTTACTCAAAGACCCAAAAAAAATCCCAATCCTAAAAAAATAGATAGAAAGAAAATTAGATCTCACAAAAGCTTTATGAATTTTTTTTGCAATAATTTCACAAGTTTTTCCAAGGGGACCAACACTGAAACACTGATAAGGATAAATTGTTAAATTGTAGAGATTCAGTTTGGTTAAAAACATAGTATACTCAGTGCTTAAATGTGGTACTAGTAACACCACTGTCTGATATAGGAAACAACTTAATCATTCAAACAACTTAATGAACTGAGCTCGTAAAAAATAGGTAGCAGATTTAGACCTTTTAAGAAATCCTTTGCTAAACTTTTACGAAACCCCCAAAAGTGATCCGATTTTACACTCGCTAAACACATAAAATTTTAAGGCAAAACTATTTATATTTTATAAAAATTTGGAAGATCTGCTTCTTTTCAGAAAACTGGAAAATAATGGTCAAACTTGAAAAAAAGTAGGGAGAGTTCAAGTTGACTGCTATTTACTTCTATTAAAATATCGTGCAAACACAGAGAGGAAAAGGTCCCAAATAGTTTTCTTTTCAATCTATCATGCTCATAACATATTACTACCATGCAAAAATGTTGCAAAAGTTAGAATCCTGCCCTAAACTGAACAGGGATTGGAGGGGGAACAAGGAATCATATCAGGGTTGGCAAAAAACCGGGTTTTTTTAAAAAAACCAAAAAAACCGGGTTTATTTGGTTTTTTTGGTTTAAACCAGGTTTTTTTGGTTTAAACCAAGTTTTTTTAGAATTTTTTTTTCAGAATAAATTATTTTAGCATTGATGTTTGAAATTGAGTTGTAAATGAGACATTTATTTCAGGGGTTGTTTATAATTGATAAATTATTTGTATATTTCAATTAATTAATTAAAATTAAATTAATTTGTTTTAAAAATAATTTTTGTTTCTAAAATATTCCAATTTTAATATCTAATATTATTGTAGTGAATAAAAATCAGTGTTAATTTATCTTGGATAAATGGTTGAAATAATCAAATTATTTATCTTAATTATATATGGATTAATTTATGAACTTAAGAAATTTCTTTAGAAAGAGAAAATTTTATTTTTTAAATGAGAAGTAAAAGTGAAATGTAAACAACTAATGTTAATTGAAATTGGATAATTGATAAAGATAATTAATTTGATTAATTATTAAATGGTAAAATAATCAAATTAATTATATGGATTATTTATGAACTTAAGAAATTTCTTTAGAAAGAGAAAATTTAACTTTTTTAATAAATAAAAGGGAAATGTAAGCAACTAATGTTAATTGAAATTGGATAAATGATTGAGATAATTAATCTGATTAAGGAAATTAACGGTTTTTATTAATTTAGTAAAAAAACCCAACTGGTTTTTATCTGTTTATAAACAAACCAACTGGTTTTTAGTTTTTATCATTAACCCCTTAACTGCCGTCGACGTAAATGTACGGTTTGGAAATCCCGAGTGTTAAGTGCCAATGGCGTATATTTACGCTTTGTAAAAGTACGATGTGTTGCATTGTGTTTTTACCAAAAATAATACCAGGAATAACCTTGACAGTGTTTCCAAAGGAATTTCTTATTTCTCTGAAGTAGGGGGGATGAATTTGAACTGTGTTTTTTTCTTTTGCGATAAAAATAAAAGCTGTTAAGTTATGGCCTGTGTTTCTTTTTGAGTTTTTTATTCTTTTTTATGCTATATGTTGTGTCTAACACTTCCGTTTTAGTTCCCTTTGCATAGAAAATGGATTTTTTATTTTTTTTATTTGTTTGTCTGCAAGGAAATAAGAAAAATACTTATAACAGATCGATTTGATTTACTTCTTATTTTCTACTATTTTTTCTTTATTAGGTCATGATTCTGGTTTTAACTGGTACTCCATACATTGAGAGGGTGCAATTTCTTTATATGAACGAAATAAACAGTCTTTTGAGTAGTTAACGAGTTGAAAAAGGAACGCGCGCTCTGAAAAGTGTAAGTACGCGCACGCGGGAGAAAAACGCTGGCACTGGGGAGCCACTTGCTGCAGATTTCCGTGGCAGTTAAGGGGTTAAAGAAATCAACGGTTTTTATTAATTTACTAAAAAAACCAACTGGTTTTTATGACTGACAAATAAGACAAATTGGTTTTATTAATTAATTAAAATCCAAGCCATATTTTATCAGTGAAAAACAGATAACTTTTGTGTATGTTTAGTTACTCTTTGAAATAATGCTTCATTTTAAAGGAAATTAATAAATGAACTATCTCTTGCAAAATATAATAAGTTTAACTTAAGCATTTAAGGTTAAGTTTAGAGAGAATTCAATAATTAAAACCATTAAATTAAAAGATTTCTGATTTTTAATCACCTTAAAATGTCAATTTTTTTATAAATCTGACCTTTTAATTTTGTGCAAAAGATTATACTTAATAACACTTTCTTTAAAAAATCCTGAAAATATTTTATAATTTCTAAAAAAACCAAAAAAACCAAGTGGTTTTTTTGGTAAAAAAACCATGCTAAAAAAACCATGGTTTAAACCAATGGTTTAAACCAAATGGTTTAAACCGGCCAACCCTGAATCATATCAAAAATTAAATCACAGAGAGACAAGACATGCATTCTGGTTGCATTCCCTTTCATAACTTGCAGGACTATACTTACCTCTAGCCAGAGATGCAACAAAAGCAAAGTGTTTGTAGATTAAATTTGAACTTAAACAAGTATCAAACATTGCAATAATATTATTATCCAACAACAAAAAATACTGCTGTCTTTAAACACCATGGTTTCAGTAAAAGTGAACTAGCCCACCAGAAGTTTTAGTTTTAGTAATATATTACCATTTACTTTCCAGTAGGCACACCTTTTTTAAAGAAAGAAGAGAACGCTTGTATCTCCTATATACACAATCGGAAACGTATATTTTCAACCAAAACAAGTTTTGAAACAGCTGTGATCCGTTCATGGTTAAAATGAGTATGTTTCACTCAAATATATTTGAACCATTAGATGATCAAATCCAACCTAAGTATTTCCCACATACGCATGCCTGCTGGAAGGTTACCATAACAGAAAATGCGTTCCCTTGACCTGGGTCCAAGGAAGGAGAGTTTAGGCAGTGTTGCCCATTGCTCTATCCCAATATTTTACCATTGGAACCAAGCCCTAATAGCACAATTGATATTAATAGTTACATCATGAACTATGTCATTTGGCCCTCAATTAAGTCTGGTGCATTGTCCTACTATGGGCCATGCACCACACATAAAACACCAACCAACCAATCATTGGCCCCAGCAGAACCCTTAAACCAAAGTATCTGAATGTTCGTAACAAATCCCTGAAGTTCAGTTACCATTGAACTGAAATTCCCTTTTTTAAGTTTTCCAAAGGAAGTTTAGATCACCAGGACCCATAATATTTCACACTGTTATTTACACTAGCAGTATTTACATAACAGTTAATAATAAGAGTCCAGTAACATGCAGTTAAAATCTCATTTAACCTTCCCACTTTTTGCCATGAAAACAACAAATTATTTACCCAAAAATGTCGGCAAAATAACTATTGGTTTCTGCCACCCCAAAACGAACCTAAAAATGCAGAAAAAGTGTAAATAACGTATCAAAATTGGATACAGTTAACCCCCCAAATATATTGGTTCCTGGGTTATCCAGTTCATTGGAACTTATATGTTCATGTATAACATTGATTAAACTATCTCAGATTGAATAAAGGTCAAAACACTTACCCAGTGTTATCAGGATCAATGCAAGAGAATATTCCAGACACATAAGAGTTAGTAATTTGAAGGTCATCTCGAGATCCATCATTGAAAATGGATTTGGATCCATCCGATTTCATCATGGGAGAGTCTAAGCTCTGAGGATCTCCATGTTGAAAGAGCCCTTGAAGGAACTCGTCAAAACTGATTTGCCCGTCTTGATCACAGTCGAGCTTCTCAAACAACTGAGCCACCACCTGCGGAGGAACACTTCAGTTAAGTATAGAAATAAGAAAATACTATTTCACACACATTCATATCCATTAATTCCAATAAACATTAGAGTGTTTTAAAATTCAAGCCTTCAAAATATTTGTAATGTAAATAAGTGTAGGTGAGAAGCTAAGAGGGGAAAATGCAAGAAACAATTCTTCAACATTGAAAATAAGCCAACAAATCTGCAATGAATCAAAAATATAATATAATTTCAAAATTTAGTTCTAGTTCTTTTTTTTCTTTATTTTCTATCAATCATTTCTGGTTGTTACCAGTCTTTTGTAAAGTAATATTGTTTTGAAATTTTTATGATCATTAGAAGCTCAGAATTAGTCTTCATTTTGTTGAAATTGTTTTATTTAGTTTTTATCTCACACATTTCAACTAAAAGACAAATGTCTGTTATCTTTAACTCTCTCTCAAGTTAAAACCTCTTTTTCAATAAAACCATCTTGAATATGAAACACAAAAAGGTTCTAAATAATAAATGCAATGGGTAATCTAGTAATATTTCTCCTTGTTGGAAAACTATTCACAAGGTAAACACAGTAAATTTAAAAAATAAATAGCATACCTGCCAACATTTCAGAAACAGAAATAGGAACAACACGCACGACACATTTTGAATGGGTTAAAGGTTAAAGGGGTATTATTAAAAAAGTGCTTGCAATTCATAACTTTTATCTCTTATCTAAGGTATCTTATGGTTATTAAGAGGACTAAGTGTTTTATGTACCTTTATATTCTGACTAATAATTATCTACATTTATACTAGGATATAATAAAGTTAATTTTTCTTCCTTTTATCTGGTTTAAATTTCTGCAAATAGAATAACAAAAATGACTAAAGATGTTAAACACTGGGAATTTCAGGTGCAAGTTCAGAACTGCTGATGCGCCAAATTTTTCGAGATAAAGATCACTATATAGTAACCACAACTCATGTTAAGTGAAGTATATGGCATCTAAATGTGCTGCCAAAAAGCCAAAACTCGCCAACCATCAGCAGTTCTGAACTTGCGCCGAATTTCATACATAATAACTCAAAGTTTTAAAAATACTTAGTAAGTACTAATATAATGAAACAGTGAAATAAGCAAACATTGTTTGGAAAATAGAAAAATTAATCTTAATTAAGTGCTACAAAAGTAGCTGATTTTGCCCTTTTTAATAGATCAGCACTGAAAGATTTATTATAGCATGGATCAGAATTACTATTTTCGCAGCTAGCAATGCCTGTAAAAATGGCGGGGCAGGGGGACGTAAAAACGGAACATTTGGTACTGAAATCGTATTTTCGGAACAACAGTGAAAAATCGGAACAAATACGATTTAATCGGAACGGTTGGCAGGTATGAAATAGCATACTGTATTTTTGAGATTCATAAGACAAATATAAACTTCCTGATAAAACAATTCTTCATATAGGGGAGAGCGGGGATGAATGGGACAAATTTCACATTTTTGCTAAAATTGAAAAAAATACACATTTTTCAATCTTGTAACAAGTTTAAAACCAATAATTGAACTCTGGGTTACATTATAAATGCGTGTATTCAATCAATTACCCATTATTTAAACTCCAAGAAAAGTTTTTATGAACGCATGTATTTTGTCCCATTCATCCCCGTGGTGGGGATGGATGGGACACCAAGCGGGGATGAATGGGACAGTTAAAAAAAGTTCAAAAATTCACAAAATAACAAAGTTATTTTAAATATTGTACAACTTTTAGCTTTTTAAAGGAACAAGACACTTCTATTTTCCAAAGAAAAAAATTAAAAAAGCATTTAAAGGGCAAAAAGAGCCTACATTTATTCGACTTTATGACAAGTAAAATTAACGCATAAACTGAAGCAAATCCTTTTGTTTTTTCAGCTTAGTGGTTGAAGCTGGTGTTATTTCTATTAATGCTACTCGCTTTTTATGGGTTTGTACTTTTAGGAGTGCAAATAGATAATTTTTGATGCCTGAACCTAACCCCAAAGCCATTCCTCTCCTGCAGTAACATTTTCATTGCCATTTTTAAGGAACTTTTCATAAAAATAGAGTATAAAAACCTAACTTGTTTGAATAATTGTTTAACTATAACATATTTGAGATGAAAGTTGCAACTATTTGCTCATTAAGGTGCCTGCCTACCTAAAAAACGCCGTTTTGGACCCAAAATTCAAAAACAAATTTATTATCTTATTTCAAAAAGCACATCTTTAGCTTTCCAAATCAGTTTAAATTTTGTCTTTATCTTTCCTAGAACTAAAGTTACAGAAATTTTACTTACAGCTAAATAGGCATTTTATTAAGGAAAAAATAAAGAAATTCGCGTTTTTCTCAGAATCACATTTTTGCTATTTCCCTTCTCTGCAAAACTGCATAACTCAAAATATTATGAATGAATTTCTATAAAAATTGGGGAAAATACTTGACATAATATGATTTAGGAGCCCTACTATTTTTTTGGTTGTGGGTGTAATATTTTTTATTTTATGAGTAGTATAACTTAAAACTTTACTGAATTTTGGTGGGTTTTTTTCATTTTTCATGTTTGGTTCTGTAACTTTTGATATTAAATAAATTGAGACATAAAAGTAGTAGGCCTCCTAAAATATAAGTTCACGAGGATAACAAAGTTTACAAAACAAAAATATCTTCATATGAATTTGAGTTATGTTGATTTGCGGAAAGACGTTTTTTTGTGATTTTCATGCATAAATTCTTCAATAGTATGAAAATTTTAATCAATATTTAAATTTTTTTTATGTTATTCATAGTTTTTAAATGCATTTAATTGTATTAACCACAAATTAGGTCAAAATTTTAATTATTATAAAAAAAGCCTCTATAGGTAGGCAGGCACCTTAAGACTTTGCATATTCACACATGAGTTTGGAACATAAAACACAAGTTTAAACATAAATTTTTGCACCCTATTTTAGTAAACTTTATCAGAAATTACTTAAATGAGTTGAATATAGCAGGCTATTGATGGAAAGTTTTGGAAACAGAAAATGAAGTGATGATGGAACTGTCCCATTCATCCCCGCAACTCCTGTCCCATTCATCCCCGTACCCACTTATTTTTGAAAAACTAATATTAGACTAGGAAAAAATCCATGGATTTTCTTCATTTAAATTGGAAACTATAGTAATATAAGTACTCTTCCAACACACTGTAAAATTTATAACTTAAGATAAATTACTTTTTAATAAATAATGATAGAAGTAAATTGATAAAAGTTACTTTTTGTAAGGGAAAACACATTTAGTAGTCCTATTTATACAAAAATGGAAGCTGATGTCAATGAACACAATTTTTTAAATGTGCTAGGTACTACTATCTTATGGCTGAAATAACAAAAATTTAAAGTGAAGTTAAGGTATAAAAAATTGAGCTGTCCCATTCATCCCCGTTCTCCCCTACAGATCAAATATAATTCCCAATTTATATAAAAAAAGGCATTTTAATACTGTAAAACATAATTTGACAAAAATTTTATCAAATCCCATTGACTGTTCTATAGCTGTACAGCTGAATTTAACGATGCTGAACAGTCGACGGTATAATACGTATGAACCATACTTTTTTATATAACTTACTACAATATTCAGCTTTGGCACAAGTGTGAAACACAAATTAGTGACTGAAAAAGTACACTAGGTGAAAGTGAACACAAAAGCATACTGGAATTTTTGGCAGGGTAGAAATAATCAGAATTTTCATAAGTGAAATGTTACAGACCTCTTCAGTCATATCCATGCCAATATGTTCGCACACAAGGGCGAGCTCTTCCACATTTAAGTAACCACTCTGGCCAATGCCGAGCTTCTTCCAAGTTTCTTGCAGGTACTGGACAGGGTTATTGTCAAAAGACTGGTTGAGGTCCACATCTGAATCAGAAGCTTGCTGAGAGGACGGACTGGATTCCTGAGAACTGGTCGCCTCGTGCATTCGGCCAGACTTGGGTGGAGGCTGCTGAGAAGTGCAGGGACTCATTGGCCGCTTCCCAGCCACATTTTCAGCCTGAAAAAATATTTTGCACAATGACATTTTTTAAATCAATCATTACCAGGTTTTGAGTGGCTTACAGCAATCAGAATTCCAGAAACAATGCATTGTCAGTGTTAGAAATATGAAAGATAACTAACTAGTTCTGTGGACCAGAGCTTTCCAAATCTTACTGGTCCGAAACCAAAATGGCTGGTCCGACAAATGAAAAGGAGAGGTTTCGATTATTTAAAGAAGCTATTTCACTTAAAGAAAGTGTCAATATTTAATAATAAAAATTAATACTTGTATTCAATAGTTAATAGGTTTAAGATGTAACAGTATTAACATAAATGAAGTTTAAACATACCTTCTGAAGAAAAATAGTGTTACTCATGCAACATTTTTTAAAACTATAACAGATCATGCTTATAAAGAGATTAAGTTAAGGTATACTTTTAGAGGGAATTTCTACTCTCAGCTTATAAATGTGGAGGGGAATATGTGGGGAATACAGTATATTCAGAAATATACTGTAGGGATTTTTTTAAGATAGGTTATGTGGTATTTATTATCTATTAATGTGTAATCTATGTAGGCAGAGGATCATGCATAGCAATGAAGATGTAAATATGTACAAATTCTTTCAATGAAAAATGTTCTCTAATATTTATATTAAGAAAACACTTATCACCACTTATCTACAATCAAAACTTGACAATGATTTTGAGAAGTCTCAAAAATCTTTAATTAGTAGGTTAAATTTTTGAAAACAACCTTTCAGCTTGGATGAAAATATAATTTAAATGACTTAGACAAAACATTAATAGGATAATTTTACAACTTGTACTGGAATTTTAAGTTTCAATGTAAAATATGGTTGGTTTTCATTGAAGCATTATGGCTCAGAATAAAATTTGGATAATTAATGATGTTTACTCAAGCTGTACTCCCGATATTTGTTTCTCAAGTGCCGATACCAGGTTGACAGAAAATTATAATGGGAGAAAGTTACAAAATATATTCCATCACAATGTCAGTCACATTTGAATACATTTAAAAACATAGAAATTTACTATCTCAGTGAATAACTTCAAAATTCAATCATGTCTGATATAATTTAAATCTTAATACACAAGTTTTTAGACAGGTAGCTATTTTGGGGATAAGGTTGTGCCACCCTTTTTTTATTCATAACAAGTGTTGTTAATATACAGAAAGTATATTTAAAAACAATTTTTATCATGGTAGATCAGGAATTCTTTAACAAATGATTCTAAATATAATTAAATTCTGTAAAAATTTGAAAAACAAAAATACTTATCACAAGAATGTTGTATTAATAAAAATAAAGATGATTACAGCATACCCCTAAGGTTTTGAAAGTTACATCACAAGGTAAAGATTGCTCAACAGAACTTTGGGGACTCAAGAAAGGGGATGCTAAACTATCCTCATCAACAATAGATGCAGGTCTGGATCGCCGTCCATATTTTTTTCTTCCCAAAGTGAACTTGGGTGACACTTCACGATCTGGAACAAAGTTCAATTGATTAACAGAAGCATGCTAACTTTAATTAACTTTGGTAACAATAGGGTTGTCTAATACCTTCCCAAATATAAATAAATCAGTTAATGGCATTATTCTATTCCATATAAAGTAGTTAACAAACATAAAATATAGTAATAAGCAAAATAATAGGAATAGTAAGGCAGAAATTAGTTTTTAAGTTAACAAAGGAACAAATCTATGAAAAATTATGATGAATTCAATGCACTGGAAATTTAAAAGGGTAGTTTTTTCTTTACATATGGCATATTTTAAAGCTGATAGATTTATGGTACAGATTTAGAAAGAGTCCTCTATTGCCATGTTTACCCACAGCTCAAATGATGACTGACAACCAGATAATTATTAATTATTAATTAATTATTAACCAGATTTAATAATTATTATTATTAAACCCTTAAATAATAATAATAATAAATTAATAATACTAATTTGTAGATTATTATTCAAGATCTAATTGTACAATTAGATCTCTATGCTGACATGTTTATTTTTAATCAGGGGCATAGTCAGAGCGGGGGATTTGGGGATATATCGCCTGAAACTCAGAAATTTACCTTTTTTTACCATAGAAAATAATTAAATTTACCTTCATATTCCCTCCCGAAATACCATATCTGCCTCCGAAATTGTTTTTTCTGGCTACAACATTGTTTTTAATGACAGTATTTTTTTCTGCTATTCTGGTTATTTTCATAGGTAAATTTGGACATTATATTGCTACTTTACAAAATTAATCAGTTTGAACACAAAAATTTATATTTGTTTTTAAATTACCATGTATTTTCAGTTAAAAGCATTGACATTTTAAAAACCTATTATAAAATTTCATTTAGTCAGAATTCCAAACCAGTTTGTGATGCACATACATAAACTCATTCCTATTTATGAAAGAAATATGCAGCAGTGATAGTAAATAAAATTTTTTTTTAGTATTGGTATTCAACTATATCTCACACATCCATAAAACTGGAGAATGAAAGTGGTATGGATTACCTTGTATAAAAGAGATATTTAAAAATAATTGATAGCATAAATCAAGTTAATAAATCTAAGTATCATAACCCAACTAAAATTGTCTCTTAAGTTATTAGTTCTTTCATATTAGCCCATTAACAGTGCCACAAAATCTAAAGATATTTTAAAATCTATGTTAAATCAGTGATGCTGAATCAGATTTTCAATGAACAGTCGACAGGCTAATACGCAAGAACCAAGTAATTTCATTTTTACGCAGTGTAATGTAGGATATACCACAAACTAATGATTTAGCTAATAAATATTGTATTAAAAAAATTCCATAATTATTCATGAAAACATAAAAGAGCAGACATCAAGAGGTAAAGATTTAAAAGTATTAAATAATGCCTGGAAAATAATTTTTTAAATTATTTTTTACTGATATAAAAAAGCCAGAACAATTATAAACAGCCTGGAATTGAATACCTGCTATTTCTTCACTAGTGTTATTCTCAGACACATCATCAGAACTAGGAATTGCTTGAGTCAAAATAGCAACAAAACATTCTTTGAAATCTTCAAATTTCACCTTGTAAAGAAACCATAACAGTTTAAAATATTGAAATAAGATATGTGGATGGCAACTACAGAAGTATTAAAGCCAAGATTTACATATTTATGGAACTTGATCAAGATCATTTTAATATTTTTTTCTCAAAATTATTCCCAATAAGGTACTTAAAATAGTTTTAAATTTCTGGTATCAAAATGATTACTGGATGCAAGCTTAAAGTTTTTCGAAATATTTCCAATATTAAAGTGGTATGAATACCAATCACAAATTAAACATTATTTTGTTAAATAGAACCCAATTTGGTTAACTAGATACCTTAAAGTAGAGATGGCTAAACATTGATAACATGTAACCAATAACCAAGAATACATAAAAAGGTCTTTTAATACCTTTCTCTCCAAATGAATGTTTACCTCAGATTCATTTTCAAGAAGATGATTTACTAATACTTCAGTATGTTCTTCTAAGTGTAGTTTGTCGCAAAGGAGTCTCAACTCATCTTCGTTAAGGTATCCACTTCCTAAAGTATCACAGCTATCGAAAACCTCTTTTAACTGGGTCACATACGTATCTCTTCCTTCGGATTCTTCCATGCTGAAACACATTTTATAGTTTAGGTCCTGATTACAATAAAAATTCATTTATTTTATATTAAGGAAATATTCATTGAAATTTGAACCAGTATGCAATACAATTTCTATATTTGAGTGAAATTGGCCAAATTTCATTCTTTCATAGAAAAGGTTTAAGAATTTAGTTAATCCCAGGGTAATTCATGGGCCTGATGCCAAATTTGTGGCTATAAATAGTGGATTCTGAAACCACTTCTGTAAAAGTTTATTTACTCACCAATAAACAACATTGGCAAAACAAAATATTGCCCAGGCTTTCAGGCTTAGATTCTTTGGATTTACCAAAATCCAAACCAATCGTGACTTTCTAGCCAATGTCAGTCAAATTTCATTTTCCCTATGCCATTTATTGACATGAATACACTTCAGTACAGAATTCACCCCTTAACAGTGACATATATTACAGAAAAATGGACCAAAAATGGAAAAATGTTTGACTGTTTAATTTTGTTCTTTAGGTTATTATTTAAGTTAGAAAATGGTTTTATACAAAAAAAATTTTTAAATGTAATAACTCTACTGTATTTATAATTTTTACATACACATTTATAAGTAATGGATTACATTACTTTTTTGGTAAATTAAGCAAATCCGGGCAGCAGCTGAATTTGGCAATTTTTTTTGTTGCCAAGTGGAAAACTGATGGCATCCGAGCATTGAATTGTTATCGCCAAATTTGGCGATGAAAATCTGCAGCCTGGATTTGCTTCATTAACCACTTTTTTATGTGTATTACTACTTGTACATAATGTCTTCCAATCTCTTCATGACAAATAATCACTATCATCACTTTCAATGTAATACAGTAAAATCCCGTTTTAACGAACTTCACAGGACCGTAAAATTTCTTGCAAAAATTTCTTGCAATCTTTAAAATTTCTTGTAAAATTTCTTACTTTACTCCTCATCAGGTCTGAATTGGACATTGCAAAAAAAGAAAATTATTTGCAGCAAAACTCACTGAAAAGCAACCGAAACTAAACGAGAAAGTGAAACCATATCTTTGTTTATCTCAATCCAAGTGTGTCTTTGTTAAACTGAGCAGGAGCAGCTGACAACACCCATATTTTCCCTCCCTCGACTGAAGTTGTAATCCGTGAAATACTATGACCACTAATGCCATCTATTAGGAATATAATGAATTAAGTATCCTAAAGTAGAAACGAACTTAGCTCAGGCTTCACAAAATAGACACATTAATTTTTCTCCCGCCCAAAGTCAGTTTGGGCATCACAAATACTGCACATATTAGTTGACACAACTGGATTCGGGCAACACTGGCAAGGGGTTAGGTTAAAACAGGTCCTCCACTGAGAAACGGATAAGGGTTGCCAAGATCAGGAGACCGGTCTGCTGATTAGAAACTGAAATATAGAGCAGTAGCCTAGTAGAACTAGTAGGTGGTCTCAATGGAGGCCTTGTTTCAAATATGGGTAAACATCTAGAAATGGGTTCGGATTGGGCGAATTTTTAGTCGCCAACTTCACTTTGATACTTAGGTGCACTTTGGCGCCACTACTTCGTTTGGCGTTTGTGTGTGAACCCACTTCTAGATTTAATCCCAAATAATGTTCCAACAATTAAAATTCTAGGGAAATGGGTAACCCAAATCCACTTTTTAATTCCCACTTTCGGCACCAGGCTTGGATTCTTTGGATACTATCATATATTTAACACTAAATTTTAACAGTTTTCCTAGAAAAATACGAAATTTTCCAAGTGTATAAGGTAGAATGCATGTTCAATGCTGATGACCTAAATAAAAATTCTTAGACAAAACTAAAATACAAATAGCTCATAGAAAAATCATTATTACAACCATTGAAATTGTAAAATATTTGTGAAAAAAAACTAAATTAGACCAGAAACTAAAAGTACAAAGGGTTCAATAGCCGAATTACCTCCAACACAAGCATAAGTTATTTTACACACACAAAATATGTACGCAGAATTTAAACATACAAAACTTTTTCAGTCAAAACTTACTCATGACCATATGGTACTTTCAAATTTCATTTAATTAATATTATTTTAATCGCTAAACTGTTCACTTTAGAACTCTGACGCAATTACGAAATACTATACTCGAATTATAAACATCAACCACAACAGCCAACAGACAGACAACATTTAATTGTTGGTTGATTGGTTGATGTAAAATATTTATGATAATTTAAAAAAGAAAATTTGTCCTGCCTTTTGAAATCATAAATTATTAATGAGTAAAAATGATTCAGATTTCTTTTTTTATGTCTTATTTTTAATTTTAACATTTCTAAATATTTTTTGCTTGACTAGTAATTTCTATATTCTTTATGTAGGATTTTTAAAATTTTAAATGGCATCTAGTACACAAAAAACCACGTGACTGCTTGACCGATTCTGATTGGTTAATGGAATTTTTTCTAATCATATGGTTTGCAAAACATTTTCAATTAACGGCTTTCGTTTGAATTGGTGTTTGTTTACGAATTAAATTAGGATTTTGTGAGGTCAAGATGTTATCCGTGTTCCGCAGATTTCGTCAAAAAATGATGGAAGTACTCTACAGTTCTCCGACGTATATTGTTTATTGTTGTTCTCTACTGTATTGCCGGCTTTATAAGTACGTCCACACATGCTACTTAATGGAAGTGCTATCGACTTTGTATTACAGTACTTTTGGACTTCTATTTTTTGATTCACACAAGCAAGAATGGACAACACACTGGCAGAGTCCCATGTGTCGAGCGATATTGAAAAGGAAATATTTCTTGTCCTGTTCTAAACACTCTCTGACATGGGCTGTGGTATACATAGGTATCTCATTGTTCCTTTATATCGACATGCAGAATAGCTACTTTGCATCAATGTTCGGCACTTATTCAACAGTAGCGAGGCTTTCTGAGGCGTGTTTCCTCGTTCTCTCATCTTTGTGTGCTGTAATTGCATTTGGTCTGTATGCTTGGTCTTTACTCTCCAAGCCTATGCCCATATCTCCCATACAACAACGGCTGTTTCGCATCAATCAAAATGATCCAGGGTTTGAAGTTAAGAATGAGAGTGTTCACCATGCTGACTTGTCTCCACCTGAATCATTGCACTTTTCCTCATGGCGGAATTCTTTGGATCTGGTTGGTGGAACCTCGTGCATGTCTGTCACTCCTCTAAACTATTCGTACAATAGTTGGGGCAGTCCCTCATCTCCCGGATCTAATAGTATGGACATGACGAGTTCATCTTGGAGTTTTCACAGACCTTCATCTTCTTTTCATGCTGCATCCACACCGAAATCAGCCAACAGTAACAATGGCTTGTCAAGGAGGCTCAACTTTTCCGACAACTTTGAATCTCCTTTCAGTAGCTCCATTAAGACTAAGAAGCAGCTAGACGAGTTTCTGAAAGCAAATGAAGAGATGAGGAAAATGCGGTCGACCTCTTTCGATGAGTCCAAGTCTCTTATTCATCTCAGTGACAACAGCCCTATGTCGGCTTTGAGCAAAGTCCGCTATCAGCGAGCCTATCGACTTCCCCACAATGAAACTACGGAGGATGACTCTTCCGAAATATATTGCTCCGATAACATTTTGAACAAACTGAAGGTAACGGAGAAAATGCTCACTGCATGGTGCGAACGAGTGCGCAAGTGGATTTGCCAGACTATTTTGGTAAAGCTTGTGCACGAGATTGACGAGATTAATTTTACCCTGACTGAAATCGGACTGCCAGAGTTTCAAATTGGAGCTGTCAGTTCAGTTGCCTTGCATCAAATTGCTATTACTAAGGTACAGCACTTACCTACACTACCAGCCGTCCTACCTTACGTGGATGTTTTCTCAAACCAAGAGTATGTGGTGCGACGTCTGAAAGACCTTTCTCGTGGTGGCTGCATGGGCGATTTCAAGTGGAATTCTGGTGGCACGTATGAAGACAAGAGATGGTGTGATGATCTGCCTAACGACTCTTCCCTTATTATGCATGTTCTCTGCTGCTACTTTGATGCCCATCTACCTCCTGATCCTCATTTTCCTGAAGGGAAACCATTTTCTTCAAAGTACTTCAAGAAAGCACCTGAAAAAATGTTACTGTCCAAGGACTTGGTCTACATTTATCAAGCCAGTGTGAATCCTCCTCAGTTCAAAGTTGTGATTGGTGAGGATGTCTATACCTTACCTAAAGGCAGAAACAATATGTTCTGTGCATTGGCGCTATTTCTTCACCATATTAAAACCAAAGAATGTGGCATGTTGGGGCGAGTCAATTTGGGACCTTCAGGACTAAACTTATTATGGGTTCTTTGTTGAGTCCATCTATGTTACAAATGAAGCAAAAGTGCATGACTCAAGGAATGTTGATTTTTATCCTTTGAGACAAAACTTGTGTTTAAGTTGTACATACTTCTGAAATGAACTGCTCTTTTTAAATTTTTTTTCTCGGAAGTATTAGATAATGAGGTGCAAAAATTTTACAAAAATAACTTAATCTTTTTTCTGTTCTCACTTTTAGGTAATTCAGAAGGTATTATGTTTTATTACAATTCCTAACTGTGTTACAGTTTGGATTCTGAGAGTGATTTGTTAGGTTTCGGTTGAGAATTGTCCCTGCCTTTTTTGGCAGTGCCATTTAAGGTGAATTTTGTTTTTGCAATTAGTGTAATGGTATTCAGCACAAAATATATAGGTGGCATTGGATTCTGTATTTTGTATTAGTTTCTATTTTCCAAAAAGTTTGATCACGGCTTTGGTAAGGGTCCCTTCGTGGCAATCGTTTTCTCTAAGTTACTTCCTTGGCCAAAGGGTAGATTATTTTAGCAACATGGTTACCACTGAAGAAAGTGCTAGCCATGGACAATGCTTTTAAAGCTGGGATGAAACATTTTTGGAAAACAGAAATTGTTCACTATGCTGAGTTGGGTTTTTTCAACCCGATTTCAGATTTTTCCTAAATTAAAATATCACACAATTACCACTTTAAGAAAATTTATTTAAAAAGCACCTACATAACCAATTTTTAGGAATGCTTCCAACAGTAGCACTTAATTATAAAAGGATTATTTCCATTTTTTTTAACTTGGAGTGTATACTAATTTTTTCCAATAAAAAACTAGGTAATTGGTAATATTATATTCAAGCACAAATATTATGCATATTTCTAGGCTAATATCCAATGCAAATTACAATTAGTGCTGTCACATATTGCATCGTTTTAATTTTGATTAAGTTTAAAAATTTAAAACATTGTTCCATGATTGAAGAATGCCAAAATCAGAAGTACCCTACTTCCGATGAACCTTCCACAATACAAGATTCTGTAGTTCTCGGCCACCTTCCAAAGAAAGCCAAGCTATAACTAAGTTGGTTTGAATTTTGGTATTGATGACACTGCTTTTTTAAACTACACTGCTCACAACAATTAAAGGATATTGGTGGTTTTGGTACATATTGACAAGCAAATAAAAAATTTGCAGTGGTTCAAGCATTTTTCATAAACTTTGGGCCATTTCAAAGCTAAATCCATGCAGTTATCAAAATAAAAATTTTATTTTTACTTTTTTTTATCAAAATTGGAAAATGCACATTTTGCAATGTTAATGCACGTTAACCAAAAAAATCTGAAAAATCTATCAATACTTAATTGAAACCCCATTTCGCTTGGGGTATGCTTTCTCCTGACTTAAAACAACGTTGTGGGACTGTTTTCCACCAGGTTTGTTTGTTTATTTTTGAGGAGCTGGGGTGTTTTCTCCATTTTCCCCTTTTAGAGCATTTTTCAGCACCTGAGCTGTTTGGGAGATATTTGATGGTCAGAAATTGGTTTCTCAAGCATGTCCTAGACTTGTTCTATTGGATTCATGTCGAAAGAACGTGCTGGTCGATCCCTTTCTAGCGATTTCTCCATCCTGAAGAAAATCATTAACTAAGGTAGCACAATGTTTTCTGCAATTACCATCCCTGAAAGTTAAATTATCACCGATTTCTCCTGCATGAGGGGCAACCAGATGTGTAAGGATATTGACCTTATTATCCTGAACCACCAGAAACGGCCCCTTTACCGGTGGGGGGTCTTTATTCCATAGATAGAGATGGTGCTCTATTTCATCACTCCACATCTTCAAATCTGACCCTCAGTTCATCCTGATAACTTTTAATTTTTGTCTGATGGGTACAAGGAACACAAAATAACTCCTTTTTTGTTCACGAAAAAGTCAGATTTGAAGATGTGGAGTGATGAAATAGAGCACCATCTCTATCTATGGAATAAAGACCCCCCACCGGTAAAGGGGCCGTTTCTGGTGGTTCAGGATAATAAGGTCAATATCCTTACACATCTGGTTGCCCCTCATGCAGGAGAAATCGGTGATAATTTAACTTTCAGGGATGGTAATTGCAGAAAACATTGTGCTACCTTAGTTAATGATTTTCTTCAGGATGAAGAAATCGCTAGAAAGGGATCAACCAGCACGTTCTCTCGACATGAATCCAATAGAACAAGTCTAGGACATGCTTGAGAAACCAATTTCTGACCATCCAATATCTCCCAAACAGCTCAGGTGCTGAAAAATGCTCTAAAAGGGGGAAATGGAGAAAACACCCCAGCCCCTCAAAAATAAACAAACAAACCTGGTGGCAAACAGTCTCACAACGTTGTTTTAAGTCAGGAGAAAGCATACCCCAAGCGAAATGGGGTTTCAATTAAGTATTGATAGATTTTCAGTTTTTTTGCTTAACGTGCATTAACATTGCAAAATGTGCATTTTCCAATTTTGATAAAAAAAGTAAAAATAAAATTTTTATTTTGATAACTGCATGGATTTAGCTTTGAAATGGCCCAAAGTTTATGAAAAATGCTTGAACCACTGCAAATTTTTTATTTGCTTGCCAATATGAACCAAAACCACCAATATCCTTTAATTGTTGTGAGCAGTGTAGTTGGCTTGATAATCCAAGTTTCTATATGAAAATAGCTATCTAATTTTTATATTATCCTGTTTTTTTAAATAGCAAAACATTGAGTTAAAAAATTATTGGAACTATATAAATTGCATGTGGAACATCTGTAGAACTTATAATTAATAAATACGGTAGTATAATTTTGTCTCAAACTTATCTCAAAAAAAAATTTTCTCCTTATTTAGTCCTACCTTTCTTACTGACATTTCATGTTCCTTTGCAACTGTACTTAAAATTAAACCAGGTGTGTTCAATGTAAACCCATTTATTTTATTAAAGAATATAATTGTTTAAGTAGTATCATAATCACATTTTTAAAGATCCATCTTGTTTATTTCATATCATTTCTCTACAACTATATTTATTGATAAGCTCTTTTTTCCATTTCAATAATTGTATATAATAAAACCATTATTGTCATCTTTTCTTTCATCAGTTCATATGTATGAATTTGTTTTAAATTTGCTGTAATTAAGCCCAATATTAAATGGTTGTTTTTTCAATCGGTCTGTTCATTGAATAAGTACAGTATACCCTTGTTATCCAGATATTTTTCCTCTTGTAATTAATATTTCCTTTTAATGTTAATTTCAATACCTATTTCAAATAGTTTTTAACAAAAACGTAAATTTTAGTGTTTTCTAAGCTCCTGAATACTTTTCCTTGAGGAAAATGGTGTGCTCTATATTTTAACACAAGGGTCGCCAACTGGCAATCCACATCCGATCCAGACACTGAGAAGTCATTTCTTACACCGCCAAAGTATTTTTGTGTTCTTTGACTCAAAAAATTAATTTGACATTCTCTTTTTAAATGTCAAATTTCCTGTTGAACTCCTTTTTTAGTATAGAGCTATTAAAAATTATTTACAAGCACTTTAGAGTTAGACAAAAGTTGATTGTGAATAAACCAAGGCTTTTGGACTCCTTCCAATGAGGAATTACTGACCCATCCCCCTAAACATTATTTTGCAAACATCCATTCGTTTAAGCGATAGCCTAATCAATGCTTTTTTAAGTATAATATACAATACCATACATGTGATTACACAGACAAAAGATTAGTGGAAAACATATAAAAAAATTCGATGGCACCTAAATTTTTCTTCATTTTAAGTAGAGGGGGTCCATCGGCTTCTTCTTCCCGAGATCTAAGTTGGTTGGGTTTTTATGGCGCATGACCCAAGACAGGGTATAGCCCGAGATCTAGGATTTGCTATGGTAGATTCATATTTTTTAGCTTAAATTTTCATATTATTTTGATATTTTTAAATTTTTTTTTTTCGATTTTTCTTATAATTTAGTACTAGGCCACACAAGCGGTCAGAGTTTTCAGTATAAAATGAATGGAACTTCAGTTTTGGAAATCGAATTGTCGGATTTTGATTTGGCCAATTGGCGGAAGAATCACATGTATGAATACAAGTTAATTTGATTTTTAAGTAGTGATGTGAAAAGTTTTGTGGCGCAAGAATCAAGTAAGATCTTACTGTGCCATGAAAGTGATTTAACAATTACAAAAGTTTTGTTTAATTTAAAAATTAAGAAGGTAGTGAAAACTACTCAAATTATATCTTTGTAAAAATATGTATGTATCTGAAAGTTAGAATTTAAAACTACTTAAGTACCTTTTTTCTTTTCTCATTTAGTAACAACTATGCAGAGAGTGAAGGCTTCCTCAAATTTTTCCCTATCTAACTTTATATAAACATTATAAATTCAATTCCATTAACTGTCCCACGAAATATCGCCAAGCTGTTTGAATGTCAAAAATTTAAAATATAGCTAAAATTGCAAACTAACTGTTAAAAATTTACAGTAATATCAATGACAAACATTAAAATTGGATAGTTAAATACTTGCCATTTAAAACAGCTCCGCTATATTTAACAAAACAGTTAAAGGAATTGAACCATATTATAATAGAAAAATACAAATTGGGTTAAATGCAATCTGATACTTCGTGAAAATCTGTATAATCCCCAAGTATGAGATTCCCTGTTTATGCCAGTATTATATATTCTCATGTCAAAGATCAATAGGTACTCCAAAAATTGGCAATAAATAACACCTTTTGCACTGTTCTTTTAGTTTTTTGGGAATTTAAGTTGAAGTAGGACCTTTGCTTTGGTCGTAAATACAGATAAACAAAAAATAGTCTACAAGCTCTTAGATAAAAGATAAGTTTCGAATTAGTTATATTTAAATAATCTAGGATTGACCTGACCAGACTTAGGGTGGGGGAGAAATAGAAGCCCTATCCCCACAACCAAGGGTACTGTCCCCATTTTGAAACCCATAAAAGAGCCAAAAATGCATTTTGACAATAACTGACTGGAATTACTTAAGGATTAGAAAGGCTGTGCAAATCTTGCTAATCAGTCTTTTTTTTGAGGAGTTCATCCAGGTTTTTTAACTAGGGTTCTGTTTGGGGAATTTTGTGAAAAATAAAATGAATTTTTGTGAAAATATTTTCCATCATAAAATAGGGTTCTATTTTTTTAATTGTGGCACTAGCAAAATAAGGAAAATTTTCAACTGATTTAACTTTAAGAGGATTTTTATACTTTCTTATTTAAATAAAATTTGTTTTTTTTAATATACCACAGCCTTCTGAAAAACAAAAAGAGGAAATTAAACTTATTAAATTAATAGTCATTATCCTGGCATTTCCTATAATAAAGTGTTCCAAAAAGTAAGAAAAAATAACAAAGGATGGAATGCAAACCATTTTCCCTATTTTCATCAAAACATGACCTTGAACTTTAAGTTATAATGGATTAAAAGAAAATCTACACTTGTATACAATTTTCAGTAACTATATGTAACAGACCCATTAATTAGAAACCAAAATCCAGAATGATAACGAAAACTTCAATATTTCCAGAAATGTCTAATGCAGTGTTTCGCTACATGGGGCACATGCCCCACTACAAGGCAACATGATTTTCTAGGGGGTCGATTAGAAAATTTTCAACCAAATTGCCTCCCAGATGGGGCATGGACTGCCAGGTTTTATTTGATTTCCAAGCAGGATTTTTGGAAAAAAATAGACATGGGGGCATGGAAAATTTAGAAAGGCTTCGGTGGTGCCATGGACCAATAAAGGTTGAGAAACACTGGTCTAATGTGAAGTTATTAATTTTCATTGTTCCAGAAATATTCCCAAGAAAGAATCTTCCTTTTTCAAGAACGAGAAATGATGGAAGAAAGCGAAATCACAAACTTTTGTTTAACTAAACAGCTGCTTCGAGTCCTGCTATTACTAATTGCGATGCTCTTGTTCATTTAGCGTGTCCGTTACAACCAGCCGCCGCAGAGATACAAGCTTAAAAAAATCCGTCTAGTTCTGGAAATATAGCCATATGAAATTACTCGAAAAGATAACATTTTTATAAAAGTTTCAAAATATCAATCTTCGCACATTTGTGAAGAGCTGTTTTGGAGGATCAGAATTTTGTGAAGGGTCCGTTTAGGATTGGAATTTTGTGAAGGGTCTGTAAACGGACCTGATTTTTTCCTAGATGACCCCTGTTTTTACAAAGATGCATGCATTTTTAAAAAATTAAAAGCAACACAGATAGAAGTATTCTGATTGCTTTTTATTTAGACAATGATTTTTTAGGCTTTTTATCTGAACACTCAGCGATTGCGCCAAACAAATCTCCCCCTCTAAATTACTTATTACATTTTCATGAAAACTATAAAACTTATAGTAGTTTTCCTTTTCTTTAAGTATAACTTAACTTATAGTAAACTTGGTACTTTTCCATTATACCGGCACAAGCAATAATTTTGCCAATAATGATGCAACACCAACAGAAGTTGCTTTGTGTGATTTCTTCCGGCAACTGTGTGCTGTCGCCAAAGAATGACAAGATTTGTGCCAGTATAATGGAATAGTACGATAAACTTTATTGTTCCTTAGTTGTTGGGCCTTGTAAAATTCTCTAAATAAATGCAAATTAACAAAAGCCTAAAAGGAATACCAGAAATTGCTAACTATGGAATCAAGGAAATATACTTCCTTTACTTTATGCAAATAATGAATATACTTTGATACATGTCAAGATTTGGCAACTTATCTACCAGTTGGCAACAGTAAAATTGTCTCATTCCTTCCATAACTAGTCCCCCTTCTGTGCACATCTGGATTGAAGGGTGAGGGCTTCTTCTGTCAGCCCCCTAGTAGGATGCCAAAACAAATAAACCAATAGGAGGAAAAAAGTTCAATTTCATGTTTAAAATATGTATTGGATTAACATTACAATAATATATGAGAAAAACTATAAAAGTATAAGGCACTTAAGGATTAGCCGGGTGCAATCTCAAGTATTAATTCATAAGTTTTACGATGAATAACTAAAATAACATGAAAAAACATTGAAATATCTCAAATAGCTGGGTTGTTTTTTATTTCATATGTATTTGTATAACATTGCCAATAAAGTCAGATAAACTAGATATGCACCCGGCTGTTCCTGAAGTACAAAGTAAAATGTTGATACATGATTTAATATACAATGGTCGTAAGAGAACATTTATCCAGATCGATGGGCGAAGAGGCCCGAGAAAACTTCGAAGCAGAAACCAAACAGTAGAATCCAAAGAGGCATCACAACAACAAACCAACTCATCTTCTGATTGTATTGAAGTCGTACACACAAAAGAATTTCAAATAATATCTTCAATATAGCACAAAAGAAGTACCAGCACTTCATCTTCATTGCTACAAAATATCGATCATGACCGTTTCTACAATGTGATAGTATTCTGAAACCAATGAAAAGAAGCAATTTGAAGTCAAAAATCCACATTGGAATGAATACAATGAACCAGTCCCATTCTGTTTCATCATCTAATTGAAGATTAAGCAAGACCAGAAAAGCCGCAAACAAGAACCAAGTCAACAGGGCCCTATGAACTACGGCCATTCTTAGAAAATCATCAAAAGGTTTCCATTATCTCTCATAAACTTCTTGGATGTTTCACAGGTAAATAGAGTATATTTCTGCGTAACACTTCAGAAATCAGCTTTCAGCACCAGCAGCCATACTGTATGAAAATAAAAACAAAAATGTAAATAATGCTGACACGGTTACAGTCTATCCCGGTCTATGCTTCAAATAATGTAGTCATCAAAAGAACTAATTTTTTCGTTAATAAGAAAATTTTGCTGCAATTCGATTATACCATCACTCTTAGTAGAATTTAATATGTCATAGGAAATTAATTTTAATAATTAAAATAGTCTATTTTCGTAAATCATTTTTTAAATGTACTTGAACTGAAGAGCTATTTCTTCAGTGTGCTGCAAAATATAGGAATAGACATAATTTTATGTTCCTGCACTCTGCCAAAAAGGCGATAAATATCTAAATGAGGGAATAAATCGATACCATGCCAGTGTCTGTCAAGTTTTCTTCAATCAGAATCAATTCTCGGTTTGCGTTGAGTAAAAGGAAAATGCGCATTATTTTAGATAAAAGTTTTCAAAGTTCAGAAAAAAATTTTAAACATTTTTATTCATTCCAATTATTTCTATTTAATAATATGTTTCATGCAAGTTCAGAGGTGCGGATGCGCCAAGTTTTTAGCAGTAAACATGACTAATATGGTAACCCTAACTAATGTTAAAAGAGTCATTTGGCTTTTAAATATGGAGCCAAATAGCCAAAATTCGCCAATCATCCGCACCTCTGAACTTGCGCCGTTTTTTTTTATTTACAAAACGTTCGATAGAAGGTAGAAAAAATTTGAATAAATTTTAAACAAATATTTTAGCAATTGAAAATTTAAATTTACGAATTCCGATTTTTATTATGCTGTTAATAAATTAGACTCTCAGTGAAAAACCATTGGAAAAGTATTTATTACAATTTTTTCCAGTGTAGGGAGTTATAAGTTAAAACTTTCAAATCAATTTCAATTTCTATACAAAAATAATAACATTTTTTTGGCATTAACTCCCAATCAAATATTAACCTATAAATTCTTACAAGTTCATATCGTAATGTTGCAACTTTAAATTTTAAAAACCATTTTTTGAAAACGACTTGATTTCTTTCAAGGTTTTGTTAAATTTTAGGGTGAAAATAATTTTTTCATGAATCTAATTATTCAAATAAATTTTGAAAATTGAAGGGTCTTTTTCTGCTAATTAACAGCAATATAGAATAGTTTCAGCTCTCAAAAGTAACATGATGTATAATAATCACACAAGTCTGTTTTTTTTATTTATTTTAAAAAAATTAAACTAGTCATAGTTTAATTTTGTCCGATTTTCAGCATTTTAGAAATTGGGGTCATTTAATGCACTTTGTTTGAGGTTCGGACCAAATTTTATAAATTGAACCCAGCTAACACCTTGTAAAATGTAAAGATGGAAACATTCCGATATAATAAGAAAGTGATCATTTGTAGTTTATCAGAATTTTTCCCGATATACTAGTTAGTAGAGTAATTTGTAAACACAGATGGCTGCACCCCCCTAAAAAGAAATCCTAGCGGTGCCCATGATCATTTCAAAGGTACTCGTATTTAAACACTAAAAGCGTTTGTAAGGAGAAAATTACCTAAAAGTAGGATTTTAGTATCTTTAATAGCTCTTAAAGTCTAAATTTTACTTTTTAAAAGGACAAACTAAGAAAAAATATTTAAAAAGGATAACCCCCTTTTTAAAAATTTTATTTTTTGCTTAAATGTCAATTAGGACGTTAACGTCATTTTTAAAAAAATTGGGAGATATCTCTTTTGTCTTTTTTGATTTGGAGAAATTGATTTTTCCCCTCCGTTTTCTTGGAAGTGCTAGCAGCGAACGTGTTAAATTAAAAGATAGACATATTAAAGCCTCAAAAATTTACAAAACGTAAGTTTATTGAATCACAAATCAACCTTCAAAAAGGAAAGTATTTTGAAAATTGAAAAAGAATGTGAAAAACTGAATGCCTAATTGCCTATTTTTTATCAAAAGTATACGCCTTGAAAACTAATACTATGTAATAATTCAAAAATCGTAAGAAAGAATCACTGCCTTTTAAATTAGAAGATTCTCCCCTCATCCTCATGTCCCCAATTTTTAAGCATTATCCAAAAAATCTTCCTAGAAACTCCATGAAAAATCACAGTGTTACTCTTCCAGGATTTTATATGAGCTATAGTAGATTCCAGCTTCAGAGGGGTTTTAAGCTTTCAAAGGTCAAATTAAACATATATTCATCAACTTATTCATCAAGTACAACTTTCAAACTACAATAGCCTTTAATAAACTACAATAGCAATTAAAAAACAGAAATACATTTCTGCTTTTGTGCTTTTTCAAATTTTATTTTATAGGATTCAAACAGATAATCATTCGTTCATATAAGTTTATGCTTGCATAAAGATTTATAGAAGTAATGCATGTTTAATATTAAATTTCTTCATTTACTTTAATTTTTAGAATCATATCCAAACTAATCTGGGGGAGGACCCCCCACACCCCCTTTGTACTTGGAACTTTATTATTCACAACTTTTTACATTAAGTTCATAAAAATTAAAAAACCTAACTAAAAATGTATGTAGCCAAAATTCGGGCTAGATGTACTAAAACTAGTTTTAAAAAAACAAGTTTTTAGAGTTCCTTTTTTTTTAAATTTTCTGTCGGAGGACCCCCATATCTCCTTTGGTACTTTGAACCTAATTAGTACTTACAACTTTTCTAAAATTAAGTTCTTTAGGATGCAAATTTTACGTAAAATGTATTGAAAAGTTTTATTTAACCTATTAAATATGTATGGAATGGGCTGAGGAATAATTTTGGGCCCCTCCCGAAATAAATTTTTATGTACGCTATAATGGGGCCATTTGTCTTTTCCCCCATTCCTCCTCCCTTGTCGGTACTAAGAACTTTCTCTAATGTTTGTAAGTCTAGAGCGGGTCAAAACGCATAACCTCAAAATAGTATTGCTATATTTTTAAAATTTAATGTTTTCTTTTCCAAAATTAATATTTATTCTATTAAATAACCTTTAGTTAATGGTATAGAGCAGTGTTTCCCAACCTATTTCGGTCCACGCCCCAAGAAAGCCTTTCTAAATTTCCCAAGCCCCCTATGTAAGATAGCACATGAATTTTTACACTCAAATTGTAATATTCAATCTAAAAATTATTGGATTGATTAATTTGGTAAATTTTCCAACACAGAATAAAGAAATAAATTTTAAAGAAAGAATTTCCCATATTATTTAGTAATCAATAATTACAGATTACAGAGTTCAATATGTGTTAATGAGATCCTTGCAGAACCGTTAAAAAAAACCTTAAGTTTCAAACTTTAAGTTTTTGTGGGGCTGACTCAAATCTTTTGAGGTACATCTTTTCGAGTACTTACTTTCAAACGTTAAGTTTTAAATGACTTAACAGGCAAAATTGGGGGGGGGTCTAGGGGTTTCTCCCCTAAACTAAAAACATTTTGGAATTTTTCTAATCTGGAGGGGCAATTTGTTTGAAAATTTTCAAATTTTCCCCCTAGAAAGTCCAATTTCCCCCAGTGGGGGGGTGCGCTTCAAGTTGGGAAACACTGGTATAGAGTTTAAAAAAGTGCCTCTTTTATCCTCATAGGAACGTATTTGAAAAACACATAACGTTTCTTGAAATAAATGATTTATTTCAAGGATGAATTTATTAATAAAATAAATTACTCGAAAAATAAACTTGCAAAACTAAACGTAGAATACGCTTGTTAAGTCCTAAAACGTATTTTAAAATTGCAGTCTCTTTCTCTTTCACTTCACCTTCAAAAACGAAAATATTCTGACAAATGAGAGAGATCTGCTGCAGCGGTTCAATTCCCGATCCGATTATATTAATAGAATCGATTCTTCTGCATGGTTGCTTGAAAAATCCGCGCCAATTTGGCGAGCGGAACTCGGCACATTTGATGAATTCCTATGTTGTGCAGGAACAACGATGAGTGAATGACTCATATCTAGCTTGGGGTTTGGTTTTATCAGCTGGTGGGGAACAGTTTTATGTCAAAATATAAATGAGTGTGTGTGTCTGACTTTAGTGTGTTGTCTTTGAATTTGCTCCGTGGATTACATTCTCAAAATTGGATACATCTTCTTCACCGACTGTGACACTTAAATCTACATCGTTCACCAACTTGATTTTAATGATTTAGGTCATGCGAACTGAAATTGTTGTAAGTATATCTGTGATACATCTTATTTTTAGATACTCTGAGAGCTTATATTTACATTTGTTTGCTATTTCGTTGTTTAAAAATTGCATTTGTGTTAAAATATCGGTAGCAAATTATCGAAATTGGCCCTGTCCGTATGGTGCCGGAAAGTACACTTGTACTGGAATAGCTTGCTTCTCTTTTGACTTTTCTCGTACCTTTCATCTACGTGTGTAAGTAAACAAACTTCATGTGACGGGCAGGTTTTTCGTTCGCTCTTTACCCGTCGTGTGCTCTTATTTTGTTTGCATTTTGTCAGGATAATAATTCGACCTAATGTTAGAAGATTACTATTGCGAACCACAAGCAGGTAGTATTTCACGTTAGGTTAAAAGATTTAGAAGTATTGAATAAACTTTGAATCCATTTTGCCCCATTGAAAAACAACCTCTTATTACGAAAATGGTTAATGAAGCGAACTATATACATAAATTGTTAAAAATAATTAGCTAATTAGGGGAAATGCTAACACTTTAGGCTGGTTTAATTTAGTTCCTTTACTCTTCTGACAAATGGTCAGCATTTCTTCAAAATCGGGTGATAAGCAATTAGTGTTAGAAAAATAATCCCTGAGCTTGAATATGTGATTAACATTTACCTATAGAATTATATTTACATTGACAAAGCTGACTTGTAATAAAAGAGGTGACAAAAGAATAGGAAATTATTTTAGTTTCTTATTCAATAGTTGAATTGTGATGCTTGTTTACTTTTAATAATTTCAAAGTTTGAGTTTAAAAAGAGTGTAAAAACAGCGTGCAACATCATTCAATCTAAAATATTGGTTTTAAAGAATTGTTTCGCGATTCATAGCGATTGTTGATTTTTACTCTAAAGTAAGACCAAACTGATCTGACATTCTCAATCCGAAACAATGTGCTTAGGATATAAAGCGATTGTCGATTTTTTTAAAAAATATTAAATTACTTAACTTCAAAACATTTTGTATATTGATTTTGAATATAAAACCAATTTTTTACTGGAAAAATGCATTTTTCTGTTTACAAATATTGCAGAAATTTATAGGTTTCCAAAACCCTACTGTGCGTCATGATGAATAATTGTGTATAGTTTTGTTTATGGCTAGTATCAAAACTTTGTTCAATCCGAAAATATATGGAATGAACTTTGGAATCAAATTTGTTTTGAAAACTATTTACATTGCTACATTTAAAAGGAGCTTAGTTAACCTTTAATTGAATCGCCAGTTTGAAGAAGGGAATAAGTCCAAAAATCAAGTTTTGAGAAAATCGAAAAAAACTGTATAAGTAATAGAATTTTCATTGTATAACCGCCAAATTTTTACTGGAAGTTCAGAACCCTATTTAGAAAACAGCAATCATCAAAACAAATATAAGTGTATTCAAAAATATTTTAGAGCCAAAATAAGTTGGACTTATTCCCTTCTTCCACCTTATGAAATTTTTCCGATGAAAAAATCTTTAAAAACCCTTAAAATCACATTTAAATTATATTTCTCCTTAGTTTACACCACAAAAGGGTGAAATAAAAAGAATAAGACAAATGAAATTCAAAATTATAGTGAAACTGGGTTATTAAAGCAGTTTCAATGGAGTGAGTGAATATGAATGGAGTCAACATAAGTCAATTTGTCATTTTTTGGACTTATTCCCTTCTTCAAACTGACGATTCAATTAGCAAGACACAAGTCTCACTAAAATCTGACTTTATAGCCAAAATTTCATATATTACACTACACTTTGAATTAACAAATAAAAGGAATACTGTTAATAGTCAGGATATTTTAGTGTTATATCTATCCATTACCTGCATAGTACAATAATGGACTATTATTGACCAATATCTCTTGAATATCTGTAACATCAAAGTTATATGTCAATTGTAGATAATGTTTTGTAATTTTTTAATATATGAAGGTTGGTTGATAAAGTCAGACTTCCTTGAAGTTGAGGGGCTGAGAAAATCGGTAAAAAGTGTTGACTATGGGCGTCCATAACCTCCGCCACACGCCATGGTATTGAGCAAAGGGGGCTCTAAATGAGCTGTTGGGGATTGGAGAACCATGTTACACTCAACGTTGTCAAATTTCATCTGGTGCACCAGCGGACGTTGCATATCGGGCTAGATGCTTTGTCCTCTTTCACCATACATGTTTTGTGGGCGTTAGTTCTTTAGAACAGGAAGGCCGGGATAAAAATGCAACCTAGGGGGGTAAGACGAAAGCTTCGTCATTGCATACAACAGGTGTTAGTTCATTTTTCTCTTGAAGCTTATCCGCAGGACATGTCTTAAGTAAGGACAGACAATTGGCTGCAAAACCTCAATGACCTCTGGTGCAGTAGATCATTGCCAGTGCAAACCTCACTGCGGTAGATCATACTGATGACATGCGGAAGTGATATGGATGTGTTTTGCAGTACTGCATATTGTCCATTTTGTCCGCATAGCTTCTTGCATCATTGTCTATAAGGAGCTGAAAATGGGCCTTTCTGTTTCCAATAGTCCACCAATTAAGGAAATGAAAATTCCAATTTGATGACATTGTGTTTATGTGAGAATCCTGCTTCGCTTTGCAGCACCACGACGGTTAGATATGAGTTTGAAGAGACAGTTGAAATTCTGCCGATTTTCTAATCGTCCCACAGAGTGGTGATGCTGGTAACAGAGTGGTGATGAATTGGATTCCATTTCTGCAACTCCTGAGTATGATTTTAACCAGTAGTTTTACCAACCTGAGCCATTACCTGCCAACCAACCTGAATTTAACCAGCCTGAACCATTTATCAGTTTTACCATTGAGTTTTTGCAGCCGGTTGTCTGTCCTTACCTTTAGACCTGTCTTGCGGACAAGTTTCAATAGAAAAATGCACAAACACATGTTGTGTACAATGTCCAAGCTTTCTTCATGCCACCCAAGGTTGCATTTTCACTCCGTCCTTCCCGTTCTTCCCGACCAATGCCCACAAAGCAAGTCCGGTCAATGAGGAGAAAGCATCTAGCCCAGTATGCAATATATAAGCCAACATGGTTCTCCAATCCCCAACAGTCCATTTAGATCCCTTTTTGCTCAATACCATTGTGTGTGTCAGCGATTATGGACATTTTATATTTATAGTATCTAATTTTAAATATCTTTTAAAATTCTTATTTTTTACTTTGAAAATCCTTCTTAAACTTTTACCAACACATTACAATTTACTTATGCCAGTTGTGTTTTACCTTGGGAAAAGTGAAAACAAAATGGACGGATGGTCATATCAATAAAATGACTTCTGAATTTGATACGAGTTTGCTAATATTCCTGCTGGACCTGGAAAAAGTAGTAACCTTCCCCCGAACCTATTAAAATTTACCCAAACCTTATGTATTGCTCCTATTGGAGCTGTCAGGGGCTTCCCCCGAACCAGGTTCGTAGGTTCAGGCACTTTTTCCAGGTCCGATTCCAGCCTGTGTCAGACTTGCCAACTCTCCGGATTTTGGCGGGAGACTCCAGATTTTCGCTCTTTCTCTCACCCTCCAGATTTTCTCCAAAAATCTCCCGCTTTCTCGGTTTTCTCCCGCTTTTCTTCGTTTATCGAAATTCTGCCCCAACCACACACACAACCAACCTGCAGAGGCAATGGATTGAAAGTTAAGTCACCAGTTAATTAGAGAAAATTCCAAGTCTTAAGAAGTTTTTTAAAATGAAATGAAAGGACTTCAATATATATTCCTATTCAGATTATTGCAATGGAAGAAAGTAAGGTGCTTCAGCTTCAGTAAAAGCAGGAACCAGTGTCCTGGAAATCAGGGAAAATAGTGAATTTTCTCGAAAGTTTCGGGGGGGGTTTCGGAGTGTTCCGTTCTACCCGCGTCTTTCTTGGACGGCCGCGGGTGCCGATTCAAGTTGTCTTTTTGAGTCATTATTGCGATGTTAAAAAAAACTTCACCGTGGTCAGAAGCAAAAGGTATGTTAGCATTAAAACTCAACATAAAAGTAACTTTTATTCAACTTTTTTACATGGAGATAATTCCTTTTCTCAAGTTTTGTATTGTTACTTATTACTTTTACACGTTTATATTTTTAATAACTAAATAAAAAATATTAAAACCGTTAAATTTTTATTTGGAGCCCATGGGAATATATTACCTTTTTATAATTGGTTTGCAAAAGGGTTGTGCGTCGATAAAAATTTCTCCTGATTTCTTGGGAAAATCTCCTGATTTTTGACTTTCAGAGGTTGGCAAGTCTGCTGTGTACGTGAAGTGTATTTTAGTCTTAGGAAATTGAATTTCATGGCATGGGCATATTTATGGGGCTTCATAGGGTGAGGGCAACATCCCCAACTTTTCAGGATTTCCTAATTTTTTAAAAATAGTATGCAGACCTGGGAAAAGTGCTCGAACCTGCGAACCTGGTTCGGGGGAAGCCACTGCCAGCTTCCATAGGTGCAATCATAAGGTTCGGATAAATTTCGGTTAGGTTCGGGGGAAGGTTAGGGGACATCCATAAATAATGTGAGGTGGTTTTTCCAAAATCTGGACCCCCTCCCCCCTTGGTGAGATTTAGTAAGATTTTGCTGGACCCCCCTCCCCCGCGTGAGATTTACCTACAACCTTTAAAAATAATTGAATCGTCAGTTTGAAGAAGGGAATAAGTCCAAAAACCAAATTTTGAGAAAATCGAAAAAAACTGTATAAGTAATAGAATTTTCATTGTATAATCACCAAATTTTTACTGGAAGTTCACAACCCTATTTAGAAAACAGAGCAACCATCAAAACAAATTTAAGTATATTCAAAAATATTTTACAGTCAAAATAAGTTGATGGACTTATTCCCTTCTTCAACCTTATGAAATTTTTCTGATGAAAAAAATCTTAAAAAAACCCTTAAATTCACATTTAAATTATATTTCTCCTTAGTTTACACCACAAAAGGGTGAAATAAAAGGAATAAGACAAATAAAATTCAAAATTATAGTGAAACTGAGTTATTAGAGCAGTATCAATGGAGTGAGGGAATATGAATGGAGTTAAACACTCCCTACGTAAAAAAAGTTTGAAAAAATTTTAAATTAAAAGAAAATTTCATTTTAACTTCGTTTACAGCTCAAAGAATAGGAAAAGAAAGACAAATTTTAACTTTAACTCCAAATTAACTTGAAAAATACGATGAATGGACATCGATTTCACAACTTCAAGGGGCAATATCTCCCTATAGGGATTAGTTATTCTCCCCCTCTTTTCATCCATGTGTAGAGCAAAGCTTGGAGATTGTTTTGAGCACAAAAAGTCAATTCGTCATTTTTAGGACTTATTCCCTTCTTCAAACTGACGATTCAATTTAGTTTACATTTTATGCTTCATATAAAGAAAATCGTATAATTTTTACTTTAAAAGTTGATGTGAGATTTTGATCGACCCCCCTCCCCCCTTGGTGAGATTTTTCCAAACCCCTCCCCCCCTTTTTGACCTCACGCAATTTATGGATGTCCCCTTACAACCTTTTCCAGGTCCGATAGTATGTTTCTAGACCCCTAAAGCAATCCATGCCAGTATGCTCTTATTCCTCAATATTTAGTGGGAGAGTGGGGTGGGGAGCACAGCTTTTTTTGTCTATACATAATAGCATACAATAACCACAAATTTTATATGAACTTACACCAGTTGTAGTATTTATTGCCCCACTCTAGATTCTAAAACATTTTAACTATTTTTTCTGATCAGAAAGGTATTCTTACTTCAGGTAATAAAATTTTAAGTTACTTATGTATTATTACCGTCGACTGTTCAGCAGCCGTTAAATTTGGCGGTACAACTATAGAACACTCAATGGGATTTGATAACGTTTTCGGATTCAGCGGTACGATTCACAGCATAATAGGTAAGAATAATTTATTTTTACTATAATTTTTTAGTCATACTCAAAAAACAAATATATATAGGAAATATATAAATAAAAATTGTACTAAATTGTAATAATTGTAAATGATTGAGACAATGGGGCACGTAAAAACCTATAAGGAAGTAAATTAATATTTAAGTAAAGAAAATTAAAAATATTTACCTTAAAATGTAATTATCTGTAGTTAAAACATGGATAAGATATGGAGTCTTATATTTAGTTTACGAGAAAAGATTAGAAAGGTTTCACTTTCCATGTGAGAATCGGAATGAAACTGCCCCAACGACAAATGATTGGGGGCCCCGATTAATCCCAGTCCTACTTTTCATTCATTTTAGTCTGAAGTAATCCCCAAATTTGTGATTTTTTTACATTGTCTCATCATTCTTCTGTCATGTATGCCTCTTCCCTTATAAAATGGGAGTGTGGGGAAAAAATGCTTTGATTTTAAAATATAAAAATTTAAGTTTTTTGTATTTCTGATATTTTATTTGAAAAAAAAAAGGTAAAAGTTGAATATGATTTTTAAAAATTTTTTACAAGCTCTCCTCATGGTAAAAGCAAGTATAAATATGCGATTTAATTTTTTTGAATAATATGTTTACCCCACTCCCGCTCTCTCCTTGTGATATTTCTTCTATTTCATATATAGTATATAACTCCGCAGATCCAGGTTTGGTTTCTGACAATGAGTACAATGTAGGCTGTTTTTAGTAATAAATAATATTGGATTTTCTTTTTTTAGTTGTAGGAGTGTTTAATATCAATTTTTATAGCTTTAAGAACGTTAAGTTCTTCAAAATCCATTTCACTAAAAAAAATTAAGAATTTTTTTAAACTTGGAGACAGGCCTTTGCATTCATTACTCGCGTGAAGAAATGAAGTATTTTTACTTTTTTCTTGGAACATTATTAATTTAAATAAAATCAATTTATATTTGGTATAAAAAACTAACCAAATTTTATCTTCGTTCATGAAATAATGTTATTGTTTTGCAGAAATGTAGATGTTTGATAGATAAGATATTCATAGACTTAAAACAGGGTGTCCGCTAACCCTGGAAGCAGGGAAAACCTGGAATACTCAGGGAATTCCAAACATATTCTGGAAAAATATGATTTTGTACCATGCGTAGTGTTTTCCAGCGTTTTTTTTAACGTTGTGGAGTTACCATCTCCGGTATTTAGTCAAATCAACGGCATCCTAGCTCGCACGAGCTAAATTTTTTTTAAATTTGAAATATAATGAGAAAGTTATATGTTATGTTAAGTTAGTGGTTAGTTCATTTTTAGTGTTATGAAAGTGATAATTCCTGTCACATTTAAGCGTAGTTGCTAAAAAAAATACATAACCCTGCTCCAAATTTTAAATTTTACAGTTTCAAAAAATGCCTTAAATTTATACAAATTTTAAGTGACATAGTATTTTGTTGCAAGTACTAGCTGCTACAAAATACTTGAAATATAGCAACATCCCTGCTTCGAAATTACAATTTTTATTAGTAATTATACATTGCTAGCATATGTAAGCTTTCCATCTTATCACCAAATATTTAAAAAAAAACGCCTTAAAGCTTTAGTTTGACTGAACCTGGAAAATCAAAAAAAATTGTCCTGGAAAACTCAGGGAATTCTTAGCTTAGAATTAAGTGGACACCCTGTAAAATTATTTTGCTTATTCAGATGTGTAAATAGTGCATTTCTTTCGAAACGAATTTTCACTCTCTACGACTTGAACGTATGCTTAGAATGTGCCTGAATGCCTGAAATTCTACTCCACATTCTAGCCATGCATGCACGAGGACCGGCGTGACAAAATGTGCAGATTCATCACACCGACTCCCTTCCCGTCACACCAAACCGATTAAATAAGTCACCTTATTATTATTTCATTTTATTACTTACTCCCTACTTTCACCACCCCTGACCTTGCATTTTCGGCCACTTCCTCGCCAAACAGCGCTCGCCAAAAATAAAAATAAAAACTTTTTTCTCCGCGCGCACTCCTGGTAGTGTGGTGGCAAATGGTAAGAAAATAGGCTCCCGTGCGATTTTTGTGTTACAATTATAAGGCTTAGTTTTTCTGAAAGGTATTAACGTGAGGAATACGAATCCGGTTGTTGGCAACCCCAAAAAGGGTGCAGAGGGGCGCGGCGGGGGTTCAAAGTGGCGGATCTCGCATCAGAAAAACAGCGATTTCTCCTATATTTATCACAATATAAAAACTTTTTCTGGCTTAAATAGTAATTTATTACATATTCGAATGTATTAAACGTCCACAGCGCATTTTAGTGCACTCGGTACTATCGAAAAGCGAGAAATCCAAAATACGCTCGTTTATGGCATTTGCCGTGAGAATTTTGAAGGTAGAACAACGAAAGTTGGTTTTTCCGAAAGCTATCATTATAAGGAACCTATATTTCAATGTTGCCAACACCTAAATTTGCGCGGAGGGAAGGGAATTCAAAATAACCGACTTCACGTTTCACTGAAATAGCCATTTCTTCGCCGTTTAGTGAAAAAAAATCAAATTTCCAAGACTTTAATATTTTTTTATAATTTTTAAAACATTTTCAACAATATTCGGGGATGCCAACCACCGCATTCGTATTCATTTCTTAATTACCTTTCGGAAAAACCAACCGTCATAATTGTAACATAAAAATTACACAAGGGCCTATATTCTTACTATTTTCCACTTCATGAAACTCATACTATCATAAAAAAGTCAAATACAGATGTTGAAATTCCCAAAAAGTTTCCAGTGGAAGAAATTTTTAAATTAGTGACCATGACCTACAGTATCCAGACTGCCGACAAATGTTTAAAACCATCTAAAAATAATTTGTCATTGTGTTATAAGCTAGAAAACTGTTTTATTTTAAAGGTAGAAACATAAGGAACCAGAATCCGGTTGTTGGCACCCCCAAATATTGTGCAGAGAGACGTGGATGGAGTTCAAAATGGCGGATATTGTTCCGAAAAACAGCAAAATCTTCAATACTTATCAAAATAAAAAGTATCATAAGCTTGATGAAATCTTTATCAACTTTTAAATATGTTAGATGGTAGTGTTGGAGAACGGTGGTAGTCTTACTGCAATAAGTAATCTTTCCTGCCAGATTAAAGCATCATCAAATAAATTTTTATTTTTTAAAAGTGCAGTGTATTGAAGTTTTTAAGTCTTATATGCTAAAATTACTATTTCCATAGTAAGCGAGACAGAATAATACTTACATAAAAAATAAATCTCGTATTTGTTGTAATGTTTTATTCCAAGTCCCGAGAAATTAAGCATTTTAACTAGCATCGGTGTACTTGCGGCTATGGTATAATTGGTGTAAAAGGAACCAACATTATCATTTATATCTCTGAAACCCAAATATTATTTCAGTTTCGTCAGTTGAAAATTAGCAAAATTACCCCAGCACACTCTGTTTCGAGTACCACGCCAGTATCACATTACCCCGCTTGATTTACAGCCTCCTTATCTGGTGCCGGATGGGGGTTGCGGTTTTCGTTTGGTCACACAATGACCACTGCCACCCGATAAAAGCATGCCCGACCTCCAAGTGTGTGGTCTATGGCCAGTGGCCACTATCGCTTTTCTTTTCCATTTTTCTATTGTTTCGTGTTTACGCAATTGAAACAGAAGATTCTTCTTTCTACCCGTCCAAAATAATACTGGGCCTAAACCAAATAAGTGAAATTACTATTATAAATGGAAAACAAAAATAAATTTATTTTCTGATAGCACGCAAAAAATAACTGTCATACTATCAAGAATCTAAAATTAATGATACTTTATAAAAAAAGGGGTGATATTCAAAGGTAAAATTGAAAAACGTAATTGACCCTTAAAATTAGCGTTTTAACTCATTTTGAGACTTTTGTGTCGCGATTCGCATCTCGCACAATGCAGAGTTTACAAGGAAAAATCAGTATATAGTATGAGTATAATAGTATAAACTGATATTAAAATTCGGAGGTTTGGGAGAGAACCGCCTTTGAATACGGATCTGTTTTGGATGTTATTTTTTTACTTTTTCTCCAATTTTGGCTCGTAAAACCGGAAAACAGTTAACGAAATGTAACTGCATACCACTAAATGGCTAGATATCCGTCTTTCTGTGAAACATCGCTACCCTCTAATACAGCGTTTCTCAACCGGGGTTCCGCGGAACCCTGGGGTTCCGCGAGGCTTCCTCAAGGGTTCCGCGAGGGATCCGAAAATCTTTTTTTTTTTTTGTACATTTTAGGATAACCCTAAATAAATTAAGGAACAGCCAGCCAATTGCGAGCCAGTGTTTTTCCTTTGAACATTTTCTTCGGCTTCCGTAGCCTTTCGGTGTTCTACGAAATGAAGATAAACACTAGCTTGAAGGGGAATTTTTAAATAAATTTCTGAGGGAGGACCCCTAGCCTCCCTTAAAATTTTGACGCTAATTACATTCCCCCCTTGAAAATTCTGTGTTTTACAAGGAACTGTTCCTTTCAAATGAAACTCAAGGGGTCTTAAAATACGCCGAAACTCTACTTTAAGTAGCAAATATCGAAACATTTTCAAGGGAGAACTCCGAAATTCCCTGAAAAATTTTTACGCCTGTTATACAGCGTTTTTCCATTAAACATTCTGCTGGCTCAAGAAGCTTTTCTTCTTGGGTGTTCCACAAAAAGTTTGAAATGGAGATAAAACACTAGTTTAAAGGAGAATTTTCAAAATAAATTCTGAGGGAGGACAAAACAGCAAGAAAAAATATTGTTGCATGGCAGTGGCGAAAATAAGGGTAACCAAGGGGGGCCTCCCCCCAAAAAAATTTGGACTCTGCTTGCCAAAACACGTTAAAACCCTGTTATTTAGGGTCAAATTTTCAAAATTGTTCTGGGGGTGGACCCCCAACCCCCCCTTTAGTACATGAAATTGTATTATTTTTTATTATGCTTTCATGAAAGTTATAATCCTACCTAAAAATGTATGTCCAAAATTTGGATTAAATGTTCCAAAAACAATTTAAAACCAAGTTTTTTGGGTCAAATTTCTAATAATTCTCTGGGGCAGGACCCTCTTTCTTACTTAAAACTTTATTAATCACAATTTTTATGATATTAAGTTCTCTTGGATGCAAATTTCACCTAAAAATGCATTAAAAAGCTACGTTAAACCTATGTTAAATTTGTATTGGGCCCCTCCCGAAATAAATTTCTATATACGCTAATGTTGCATGGACACTAGGGTTCCCCGGAACTTGGACTTTGTCAAAAGGGTTCCGTGAGAGTAAAAAGGTTGAGAAACGCTGCTCTAATATATTTTAAAAGTTTTTTAAAAGTTGATGAAGATTTAATCAAGCTTATGATACTCTTTATTTTGATAAGTATTGAAGATTTTGCTGTTTTTCGGAACAATATCCGCCATTTTGAACTCCATCCACGTCTCTCTGCACAATATTTGGGGGTGCCAACAACCGGATTCTGGTTCCTTATGTTTCTACCTTTAAAATAAAACAGTTTTCTAGCTTATAACACAATGACAAATTATTTTTAGATGGTTTTAAACATTTGTCGGCAGTCTGGATACTGTAGGTCATGGTCACTAATTTAAAAATTTCTTCCACTGGAAACTTTTTGGGAATTTCAACATCTGTATTTGACTTTTTTATGATAGTATGAGTTTCATGAAGTGGAAAATAGTAAGAATATAGGCCCTTGTGTAATTTTTATGTTACAATTATGACGGTTGGATTTTCCGAAAGGTAATTACGAAATGAATACGAATGCGGTGGTTGGCATCCCCGAATATTGTTGAAAATGTTTTAAAAATTATAAAAAAATATTAACGTCTTGGAAATTTGATTTTTTTTCACTAAACGGCGAAGAAATGGCTGTTTCAGTGAAACGCGAAGTCGGTTATTTTGAATTCCCTTCCCTCCGCGCAAACTTAGGTGTTGGCAACATTGAAATATAGGTTCCTTATAATGATAGCTTTCAGAAAAACCAACTTTCGTTGTTGTACCTCCAAAATTCTCACGGCAAATGCCATAAACGAGCGTATTTTGGATTTCTCGCTTTTCGGTACTAACGAGTGCCCTAAAATGCGCTGTGGGCGTTTAATACATTCGAATATGTAATAAATTATTATTTAAGACAGAAAAAGTTTTTATATTGTGATAAATATAGGAGAAATCGCTGTTTTTCTGATGCGAGATCCGCCACTTTGAACCCCCACCGCGCCCCTCTGCACCCTTTTTGGGGTTGCCAACAACCGGATTCGTGTTCCTCACGTTAATACCTTTCAGAAAAACTAATCCTTATAATTGTAACACAAAAATCGCACGGATTACCTTTTGCTCCTTGACTATGGTCAATGTTGTACGCGGGAAAAGCCGACATACGCGACGATGATGGCAGCAGAGCTTTCATGATGCTCTCTTCCTTGGAGCTGTTTTTCTCGGTATTCCACGGTATGTTTAATTCCTTCCGTCAAAGAGTTATAGTATTTCCACCGTCGTCGGAGGTTCGTTGACCCTCGGTATCGATTTGTGTTTGTACCGGGAATACACATCACACACTCGGTTTCCAGTTCCACCACCATCGGTTTTCTTCTTCCGTCGACAGAAAGCAATTTCTGTCTCTTTTAATTGGGCCCGAGCGGTATTTCACCGAATGGAGCGAGTCGGTAAGAGGTCTTGATTCTCCGAGTAATGATGGGACGAGATTTCCGCGTTTTGTTTATTTTTTTCTTCATTGGATGCGCGATCTGGATTTGTGTCCGCTGTTTGTTTTGGGAAATGTGTCTGGCTACTCGTTTTCCTAGGAAGCTACCGCATATTTTAACGGTCTGGGGTCAGGCACCTCTACTTAGAATTAGATATTTCGCATTGCCGTGAGTAGTTACCGTTTTGCTTTACTTTTTAACCGTAGCTATAGGGTTTTCCCACCCTTGTCAGGTTGAGAAAGTCATCGTTCGACATCCTTTGAAAGAGCCACTACCTTTTTGACGTAATCAGGGGTCAGTTTAGAAGAAATTTGGGTCCGTTTTCGGACCCTTCACAAAATGTTTTATTGTGAAAACGGACCTTTCACAACGTATTTAACCTTAAAAACGGACCCTTCACAAAGTATTTTGTCCTTTAAATGGCCACTATTTTTCACAATACTGCAAATTTGTGAGCTTATTTTCACAAAAACAGGCTCCTGGCTGGAAAGAACTAATTTAACACTAACAAAATTCACAAAATTACGAGTAGATTTTCACAATTTTTAAAAAATCGGATCCTTCACAAAAAGTCTTGACAAGACCCCTGGTAATAATTTTATAATATTTATAATATATTTTATAATATGATTATAATTCCGTTTTAAACGCGATTTTTAAAGCCGGTTTTCTGCTCTGTTTTTAAAAAGAAACAAGAACCATGTAGTTAGTATCTTCTATCTTCTCTTTAACATGAAAACAACAACGTTTGTCTCTAAACTCTTACTAAACATTCAACAGATGGTCAAATGAAGTCACTTTGATTTTTAGTATTACTTTATAATGGTGTGAAAATTTTTCACAATTTTTGGTAGCTTAACTTCCACTTTTCGGCGAGGTGTTCAACATTACACACTGTGCGACTAAATGGAGGTCTATCCAGTGAACTGTAGAAAATGCACGTGTTGGGAAAATTCAGAACAAGATTTTGAAAAACAGCAATTAACTGATATCGTTATTTGTCTTGCTTTCACTCGAAATCAGTCTCGACGTGCGTGTTACAGTATATCGGTTGTTTGAATCTTGGCACCCTTTGTAGAAACTTGTGCTCCCATTCGTTTTCTTTCGAGACAGTTGGCCCCAAAGAGTAATAATAACAGATAATCACGTTATATGGGAGCTTTCCAATGTGCGATTGTATCTCTCTGGCAGTTCAGGCGGCAATTGGAGAACAGGTTCTACAACTGGAACAAAGAAAACAAAAGATTTACTCATCGAGGTTAAGATTGTGATGAAAGAACCGGAGGCAGAAGAGTAGCAGGGAAAGTTAAAAAAATGTTGACTGCATCCATTGATCAAAAGTGGTTTCGAAGAAAAAAACTAATATATGCTGCATTTTGAAAAACTGCCTAACCCGACTAGGATTTTTGGATTTAGAGAGTAATACTTGTACTAACAATTTTAAAAATGAAGAATGTCTCTACCTGAGAAAAAGTTCTCTGAACCCCATTTTTTTCTTAATTTCATCTTATGTCCTAAATGGTTTTAAATTGCTGATGCTGACTATAGCCTGAGCCTGATAAAGGCTCTACTTGCGCTGAAGAATTTTCAGAGAAGCTAAAGAATTTTCCGTCTGTCCCAGAAATACCCATGGATCACGATTTGCGTATTGGAACTCCTCTTGGCAACCCAACAGGGCTTTCTGATTACTCAGTTTTTCCTTCCGCCTAGTGACGTCATAGGGTCAAGAAACGTTGCAGTCTGAGTCTAGTATGGCTAGACTAGAGAGCTTGTATACGAGAGAGAGGCGACAACTCAGTATAGCGCGCGCAGATCAGTAAACAGGTTTTCTGTTCGCCACAGGCGGTTCCCTCCATAGGATTAGCATGGGACGCGAGACAAGCGGCATGATACAGTTTGGACAGAACTGGATGCGCAGAGACGCTTTTAAGCGAGTTGTCGCCTCTCTCGTATTACAGGCTCCCTAGGCTAGACTAGAAGAGCAACACGAATCTTGGCAATAATGGATTAAGGATTGACAACAAAGCATCTGCCATTGGTGCAAAACCTCTTAGAAATTTCTGCAGGACTTGAACAGGACTTGACTAACGATCCATTGACGGTGTTGGATTTTTTAAGGGTTTTTAACGTCATGGACCTGGTCTAGCACTGCTGGCCATGGGGACATGCAACAACAACAACAGAAATTTCTGCTCCAATTAAGTGACGGGAGGTAAACAAAACATTAAATCTCTCGGGAAAGATTAGTCCAAGAAAGTTAGCTCAAAAAAGAGGTTGAAGTGGAACAAATTGTAAAAGAAAGTTTGATGGGTGATTCTTATAGGAAATTTTCCGTAGAAAACGATGGTGAAACGTAAACCAAAATTAACCTCATCCTTTAGCCAATATGGCGGATTTTTCAAAATGGCGGACAATCGTTTTTAACTTATAACTTCCTAAAAAATGTTAATAAAATTATGATTTCTGCAGTAAATGATTAGAATTTAGTAGGAAAAACAATGGGGAGCTGTTTTTTTCCCTTACGATTTGTCATTTATCCAATATGGCGGATTTTCCAAAATGGCGTCCACTAATGTTTATAATAAAAAAAAATTATGATTATAAATTCGTAATTTTTTCAAGATATGGTAAGAATTAAGTCATAATAATATTCATATCAATTTCCTTTCCTCAATGTATCAAATATGGCGGATTTTTCAAAATGGCGGACAATCGTGTTTTACTAATATGCTAAAATTCGTTAATAAAATAAAACTTTTGCGGTAAATTATTAAAATTTAGTAGCAAAAATAATGTGGAACTGTTTTTTGTCTCTTACGATAAGCCATTTATCCAATATGGCGGATTTTCCAAAATGGCGTCAACTAATGTTTATAATACATAAATTCTGATGATCAATTCATAATTCTTACAGGATATGATTAGAATTAAGTCATAATAATATTGATAAAAGTTTCCTCCCCCTCAATGTATCAAATGTGGCGGATTTTCCAAAATGGCGGCCACATATTTAGAGCCTTTTTATTTTAAACGTTTTTACATATAAATAAATTTTATTTTGGCATAACATAAATATTTATATATTAAATTACCTATAAAATAGTATATCAGCCAAGATTTTGCGATACATAGAAATAATTTCCAAAAAGGCGGCCCCATATTTCAAACTTAGTGGTAAATGGTAATTTTTGAATTTCTACCTACCTTTAACATTATTTACCAGTAAACTTTAGTAAAATAGAAGTATTCTGCTTATATTTTACCTAATAACATTTAATATTTATAATTATTAAGAAAAAAAATTAAAAATAAAAAGGCTCTTAATAAGTGGCCGCCATTTTGGGAAATCCGCCATATTTGATACATTGAGGGGGAGGAAACTTTTATCAATATTATTATGACTTCATTCTAACCGTATCCTGTAAAAGTTACGAATTAATTATCATAATTTATTTATTTTAAACATTAGGTGGACGCCATTTTGGAAAATCCGCCATATTGGATAAATGGCTTATCGTAAGAGACAAAAAACAGTTCCACATTATTTTTGCTACTAAATTCTAATAATTTAAAGCAAAAGTTTTATTTTATTAACGAATTTTAGCATATTAGTAAAACACGATTGTCCGCCATTTTGAAAAATCCGCCATATTTGATACATTGAGGAAAGGAAATTGATATGAATATTATTATGACTTAGTTCTTACCATAACCTGAAAAAATTACGAATTTATAATCATAATTTTTTTTATTATTAACATTAGTGGACGCCATTTTGGAAAATCCGCCATATTGGATAAATGACAAATCGTAAGAGAAAAAAACAGCTCCCCATTGTTTTTCCTACTAAATTCTAATCATTTACTGCAGAAATCATAATTTTATTAACATTTTTTAGGAAGTAATAAGTTAAAAAAGATAGTCCGCCATTTTGGAAAATCCGCCATATTGGCTAAAGGACGAGGTTAATTTTGGTTTACGTTTCACCATCGTTTTCTACGGAAAATTTCCTATAAGAATCACTCTTCAAACTTTCTTTTACAATTTGTTCCACCTCAACCCTTAACTTTCTTGGACTAGATGCCCAGTAAGGTAAATTCGTCGCTTGTTGTGAATTCGGCTGTCGGGTTTAATGTAGCAGAGAGAGGGCTTCGGGTGAGTGGGCTTCCCGTCATTAGCCATCATCACCCCTAATAGTCCAAGAAAGTTAAGGGTTGAAGTGGAACAAATTGTAAAAGAAAGTTTGATGGGTGATTCTTATAGGAAATTTTCCGTAGAAAACGATGGTGAAACGTATACCAAAATTAACCTCGTCCTTTAGCCAATATGGCGGATTTTCCAAAATGGCGGACAATCGTTTTTAACTTATAACTTCCTAAAAAATGTTAATAAAATTATAAATTTTGCAGTAAATGATTAGAATTAAGTAGCAAAAACAATGGGACACTGTTTTTTCTCTTACGATTTGTCATTTATCCAATATGGCGGATTTTCCAAAATGGCGTCCCATAATGTTTATAATAAAAAAAAATTATGATGATAAATTCGTAATTTTTTCAGGATATGGTAAGAATTAAGTCATAATAATATTCATATCAATTTCCTTTCCTCAATGTAACAAATATGGCGGATTTTTCAAAATGGCGGACAATCGTGTTTTACTAATATGCTAAAATTCGTTAATAAAATAAAACTTTTGCTGTAAATTATTAGAATTTAGTAGCAAAAATAATGTGGAACTGTTTTTTGTCTCTTACGATAAGTCATTTATCCAATATGGCGGATTTTCCAAAATGGCGTCCACCTAATGTTTAAAATAAATAAATTATGATAATTAATTCGTAATTTTTACAGGATATGGTAAGAATTAAGTCATAATAATATTCATATCAGTTTCCTCCCCCTCAATGTATCAAATATGGCGGATTTTTCCAAAATGGCGGCCACTTATTTAGAGCCTTTTTAATTTTTAATTTTTTTTCTTAATAATTAGAAATATTAAATATTATTTGGTAAAATATAAGCAGAATACTTATATTTTACTAAAATTTACTGGTAAATAATGTTTAAGGTAGGTAGAAATTCAAAAATTACCATTTACCACTAAGTTTGAAATATGGGGCCGTCTTTTTGGAAATTATTTCTATGTATCGCAAAATCTTGGTTAATATACTATTTTATAGGTAATTTAATATATAAATACTTATGTTATGCCAAAATAAAATTTAATTATATGTAAAATCGTTAAAAATAAAAAGGCTCTAAATATGTGGCCGCCATTTTGGAAAAATCCGCCATATTTGATACATTGAGGGGGAGGAAACTGATATGAATATTATTATAACTTAATTCTTACCATATCCTGTAAAAATTACGAATTAATTATCATAATTTATTTATTTTAAACATTAGGTGGACGCCATTTTGGAAAATCCGCCATATTGGATAAATGACTTATCGTAAGAGACAAAAAACAGTTCCACATTATTTTTGCTACTAAATTCTAATAATTTACAGCAAAAGTTTTATTTTATTAACGAATTTTAGCATATTAGTAAAACACGATTGTCCGCCATTTTAAAAAATCCGCCATATTTGATACATTAAGGAAAGGAAATTGATATGAATATTATTATGACTTAATTCTTACCATATCCTGAAAAAATTACGAATTTATCATCATAATTTTTTTTATTATAAACATTAGTGGACGCCATTTCGGAAAATCCGCCATATTGGATAAATGACAAATCGTAAGAGAAAAAAACAGTGTCCCATTGTTTTTGCTACTTAATTCTAATCATTTACTGCAAAATTTATAATTTTATTAACATTTTTTAGGAAGTTATAAGTTAAAAACGATTGTCCGCCATTTTGGAAAATCCGCCATATTGGCTAAAGGACGAGGTTAATTTTGGTATACGTTTCACCATCGTTTTCTACGAAAAATTTCCTATAAGAATCACCCATCAAACTTTCTTTTACAATTTGTTCCACCTCAACCCCTTTTTTGAGCTAACTTTCTTGGACTATAATGAATTCGTGCCTAGACCAGGGGGATGGATGCGTGCCGAGATATGGGTTTCTGGGTTTCTTTTCGGGTCAAGGGAAAGTGGTCGCCCGATCGATCGCCCGTGTGTTTGTCGGGTAGTACGGTTGGCTGGCTGGGCAGAAAGGGGTGCCGAGACGACGACTCTGGGTTTTTTTCACTGACGAAGGTTGTCGCCGGTTTATTTCGATCGCATCTCGTATCGAGAATGTGTGGAGCTGGTGTCGAGTTTATTCATTGCTGGTTGTCCTTCTAGGACAGTGGTTCCCAACTCAAATATGTCTGCGGACCACTTCCAGTGGCGGATCCAGGGGGGTGGCTCTCTGGAAAGTGCCCCCTCCCTTGGAGACCAAAAAAGGTTCTCAAAATGAGTAAAAACCCAACTTTTAAAGGTCTAATTTCAAAATTTTTTCTGGGGGAGGACCCCCATACCCCCCATTAGTATCAAAATTGGGTATTCAGTGTTTATTTTTAGGAAATCCCCAAATTTTTGATATTTTGAGTCATAAAGTAAAGGTAATAGTGTTGAAAATGCCCCCTTAGGCTCAAAACGTTTCTAAAAATGAGTTAAAACCCTACTTTTACACGTCAAATTTCAATTTTTTTTATGGGAGGACCCCCATACATACCCCCAATGGTACCACAAGGGGGTCTTGTAAGTAAAAGTGCCCCCCCTTGGAGCCGTGTTGGATCCGCGCCTGACCACTTCACTTAACCCTTTATGCCCCAAATTATTTTCCTCATCCAAAATATGTTAAGTTTACGTAACTGCAACTATAAGTAAACTAAATTTGGCCTTACATGACGAAAATTGGACGAATTTGGAACCTTGGGATGTACTTACAAGTCCCGTCGGGACATAAAGGGTTAAATTTAAACCTCCTGCGGACCATCCCTACTACCAACTTTTTCTTAAAATTTTAAGCTTTTTTCAATGCATTCATTCCTTACTGATAGTCTGAAATTTGACTTATTATTATTAATTACGATTGCTTATTTAATTACTCAGGTAAAACTAAATTAGGAAATTTTATGGAAAAAATGATTTTTTTCAGCATATATGAGAGGCTTAACCAAGTACTTTTTCTTAATATTTTATAAATGTATAGAAAGAGGATAATACTTCACAAATGATAAGGATTTTTAGTGATAATTCTTCAAGTGATTGGAAATGGTGTTGGTGTTTAATGAATTCCAGTGGCCACATCACGCACCCAAGTTACAGGTTTAAATAGAAAAAGTATAAAATAGATTTTTACTTTTCTATACCCAAAAAAAAAGTAATATTACATTGTAATAAATATATTTAAATTTGAAACTAAGTACTTAGCTTGGAATGCTGCAGGACAAGTGAGACATTTTCCCCACTCATTTTTCGGATGCGTTTAACAATTTTCTCACCGACCAACAGTGGTCCGCGGACCACCTGTTGTTCTAGGAAGTGGGGCGGTGGAGGAAAGAGGCTGAAAGAAGCGTTGGCAGCATATTTTTAGGCAATTAATGGACAATTGTGGCGTTTGCTGCAACTACGAGCTAACTCCAATGTAGCTGTTGGATTTAGCTTGTTGTTCCAACAATCGCCTCAGTTATAACTATTCTAGACTGCGATGTTTCTTGTCCTTATGACGTCCCTACGCGGAAGGAAAAACTGGGTAACTGGAAAGCCTGTTGGGTTGCTAGGAGGTGTTTCAGTAAGCAAATCGTTATAAAAAGACGCTATAATTCACGAGTTTAACGGGAACTACTTTGTTTGCTCTCAGCCAGGCTAAAATAACGTTTCTGCAGTCCAGTATTTAGTACAACCCTTATTGACAAGGCGTGGGCTCATGCTTCGGCAACTCGCACAAACTCAATTTGAACTCAATTTTTAGTAGAATATGGCTACTCTCGACTCACTATTACAAAGGAGTAATTCTACAAAACAGTTGGTTTGTAAGAACAGCAGTTGAAGTCACTGACTTTTTTTGAGTGGTTGGCATGGTCACCACAAAGAGGTCTTTTAATGGCTTGGAAAAAATTGGGTTTTTATATCCTTCTAACAAATAACTGTTATTTTCTTTTATTCAAGTAGGCTTAAAATATCGATTGTCCATATCTACGAGTAACTCGGGTTCGAGGTTCGTTACACGTATTTTTAATGGTGTGTATTTGTTATGAGGATGATGTGTATTATTCGACTTGGGTATATAACTTTCTGAAGAACGGTTTATTATCTCTTGTTTAAATATTTTGGGTTTCTAGAAACATTCATTTAGTACTGTAAGTCTTATCTATTTACCGCAAAATTCAAAGCTTTATCAATCCAAACTCTTATCCAGGGTTCGTATATCTCTCTGGTCTTGGAAGTATCTGTCCATCAAAATTTGCTTAAAAACATCTTCAGTGTAAATAGGGATTTTTCAAGACGTAATACAGAATTTTATACTTATAACCCCCTAATAAGAATTTTATTCTTATTAGGGGGTGGGAGCTAAACATTTCGAAAGTTCGAAAATAAGGGCCACCCTAAGGCCGATTCATTTGATAAAGGAAAATTTGTGACACTTTTTTTACGTTACTTTTTTAAGAATAGGTAGATATAGTAGAACTGGGGATCGATGATAAAGGCAAAATTCGTACAGTACATTCGTACTCTTTCAATACTTGGAAAATAGTTTTGGAAACACTACTCTACAACATAACTAAAAGATTTCTTCAATTATTGCACACAATTTTTTTTCTCATAATCTTCTTTCAACACGTCTCCATCCCGTAAACAAGGTCAGTCAAACAATTTTCGCGGTGCATCCTCATTGTTCCGTTTGCCAGTTCAAATCAGAAGTTATTCAACAATTAAAAACACTTCACTTTGAGGAGACGATCACGGTTTATTGATGAGGATCTATTTGTACATGAATTTAACTTTGGATGACTTAATAATTTGGATTAAAAAGGGAGCTCAAAAAAATCATACTTACTATTTCTAAAAACAAAGCAGAACATGAATATTTGAATTCAAATTAAAACTATTAATATCACTAATGCCACTCGCGTGACATAACATAACACAAAGTTATCCTAACACTAGTAACACAACACTAGTAAATAAAAATAGTTATTATGTGGAAGATGGTCACAATCCGACACTCATAACTAATTTCCAGAATTAAGAGTCGTCAGCTTTGTCCCAGAGTTCACCACCTCACAGCCGGGCCAAAAATGTATTGTCTGAGAAGCTTCCCTTGTATGCTCCAACAGTCAAACGCTGCGGCGGATATACGCGATCAGTCACTTAAACTAAACTCTCCAAAAACAACTGAACCATGTTCAAAAAATAGATGATATGCTCTTCTTCAGAATGAAACAGTCGTAAACGTGACTCTCAAACAGTCACGACCTAGTCAAGAGTATGAAGTTCAGTGGTCAGCACCAAACAATGGTCAGATCACATTATTGCCATTTACGAACTTTGCAAGACGTTACTGGAGGAAATATGCTAATATAGTATTCAATTCCACTGAAACAAGATAATTTGAATTATTTAAAAAAAATCTTATATTGTTCAAAAAGGTGTTCGTCAATCTTAACGTCTGCGTGACATAATTTATCATCTTTCGGCACGGTTTCGTAAAGCTTCAATGCTTTTTTTTAGTCTGAAATTTTAAAAATAAGGCGATAAAAGTCGCACGTTTCTGGTGAGAGAAATAGAATTTTGAAATGGAATACACAATAGTTTCATTTCTTAGTATACAGAAAAAACAAATAAAACGTCTCAACCAGGAAAACTACGCTTTAAGCTCTAGAAACCACAATAACTAAGAATATAAGTATGTATATATATAATATTTTTAGAGAAAATGAACTTAAATACGTTTTGCATCTTATGTGTGTTGAACTTTTTGCATGATGTCTTTGAATAATGTGAACCTTTTCAAGAAATCCTACGAACTTTTTTAGTTTCTCATTCTTTTACTACAGATCAGGGGTCGGCAAGTAATTTTTCTTGGGGTCCAAATAATTTTGCTAATTTTCATCGCGGTCCGGAGAAAAATAGGTTTTCTGATTAACTTTAAATTATTTTCTTCAAATACACATATATTTTTACAAATATGTAATTTCAATACGCTACCTGCTTAATTATATTGTTGAATTTTAATATTACTAGAAGATCTTACATTAATCCCAAAAAATCCTTTGGGTCCTTTCCCAAAAAATTTTTGGATTTGTTTTTGGAATTTTTATCTTTAAAAGTGGTTCTACTAACACATTTTGATATATCCTTTGGATTACACCCGAAGAGGACTGCGCCCTTTAAGTCGTAATTTTCAAGGAAAAAAGAAAAATACACGTCGAAATTTCGGGGGGGGGGAGGTTGAACCCCTACTAAACTCTCCTCCCTTTAATGCAAACCTGAACTGGTCTACTGCTCGACTTTTAAAACTAACCCACCTTCTTTGAAAAATATTTGTACTTTCCATTAGTTTTTTTTTATCTGTACTTATATCTCCTATACATTTTCCTTTAAACATCCAATCCATCCTTATTCCTTGCATAAAGATTAGCGTTATGTATCCCATTGACAGAAATTGCCAGTTTAACTACTACGAGCCGTGTTTGCCCTACACAGTAGGTCATTGGAGGCTGTAAAAGACTGATGGTTCACGACCACGCGAACTGTAGTTATCGGATCAATTGATTGATCGTAAATCGAAGAAGAGAGTTCTCGGAAAGGAGAATATTTTGCTTCCTGGTGCTCAACATGTTGCTCGAGAATTTTGAGGACATTTATTCGTGTGCGGCTTTATTTAGTCTTATGGTCCTCTGGCATTGGCAGTAGTTGTGCTCTCGAAACTTTCCAAGTTACAAATTGTTTCTGGTACGTGTAATTTTTGTTTCCATATGCAGATGAAATGACGAACCAGATATGTTATATTTGTAGTTATGATGAACCACATACTAAGCACGAAGTTTGTGATTTCTCTTATTATGTGAAGTGGCATTTGGAAGAAAATTTAACCATTTGCAGACCCTTTCAAAGTATAAAATCGTGATTCCAACCTATCAAGGTCTTAAGAAAGAATTTCAATATTTGCCTTTTGATTGAATACTAAAGACTACAGCTCCTACGAGAGTTCTAAACTGGAATGTTTACAAAATGACTAATATATTATAGTGAATGATGTATCATAATATTATAAATTTTGTTGATGTATTTGAAGAATGGCTGTAAACCAGAAAGTATTCTACTTTCGGGCATCCTAGGTTACCCCCCCCCAAATTAAGTGATTTTTAGTTGTGTTTTTTTGTGTGGCTTTGAAACTCTTGTATATCGAGATTATTCTTGTAAGAAGTGTGGATTTTTTTCACCTTTATTTTTTTATTTGCTAACATTGGACTTGCTGTAAATTGGGGTTGGGAAGAGTCTAACTATGTCAAGTTAGAAGACTAAACAGACTAGCTAGCAATTGATGCTCGAAAAGCAAATCAGGAGTTCAATAAGCTAGGCCCTTCTAGTCAAGTCTGTTAGCAACTTTTCCCATTTTTTGACGAAGGTGATTTTGCTTGCTGTTACCCCGATGATGGTTTTTAATCTTGTCTGACGCTGTGCGCTCCGATTCAGGCCTATCCAATCCACTTAACCAACCACCTTTTTTCCCTTCCAGGTGCTGCCGCCGCGTGACCCGCAACCACCGCCTAGCAGGGAGAGGGTGACCTACCCTCTTTTCTGACATGGACCTCTCCATCATCAGCAAGCCCAGTCCCTCCGAAGAGGACTTGCTCTCTAAGCGCCTGCGCAGGTCGCTGGACGTGGGCGTGCACGGGGGCCACCAGCGCAACCGCAGCCTCGACTTCCACCGGCTGCCCGCCTCCTCGACCACCGCCTCCGGCCACCACCGCAACCGCTCGCTAGACTCTGTTCTGCAGCAGATTCCCGAAAGCCAACGCCATGAGCCTACTACTACCCTGGTGGTCGACGACCGCACCAGTCTCGCGTCCGACGACAGCGGCATCTTCAACTCTGACGACGGCGAGCAGCGGCGACTGATGGCCGCCGACCCCCCGAAGAAGGGGGCAGAGATTGTCATGTTCCCCCGGCCGCCCCCGAAAGAGTCGCTGCTGCTGCGGCTCTTCGAGTCGACGCTCTTCGACATGTCGATTGCCATCACCTATCTCTTCAACTCCAAGGAGCCTGGGGTGCAGACCTACCTGGGTGAGTTTTCCCCCTCTTTCTTTACCTCCAAGAAGGATCTTAGGGTCATGACAGACCGGACTTCTTATAGCAGTCGCTCCAATAACTCACACTGTCAATGGGAGGAGCGATAAGGGGAGGAGAGGTGGGGACTCGAGGGACGATGTAGTAGATTATTCCTGCAGCGGAGGAAATCGGGTGTCATCTTTTATCATCAGGAGTTATCTACTATATCGCCCCCTCGAGTCCACTCCGATCGCCCCTCCTTCTGGTACTATCTTAATCGTTTTTTAATGGTGATGGATCGATGTCACGTCTTATGAACGCCAGGTATGACACAAGCCTTAGGGTGCATCTAGAGATCGTTTCCCCGTTGATTGTCAAAACGAAAGATTTATGAGCAGGGGAGTCCGCTAATTGACCTCAGCTAAGCTAACCACACAAAACGACCAGGCTCCTTCGGGCATTCGGGGGAGATTGGGAGCATTGATAATATCGCCTTCCTTTTGTGTGGTTAGCTGAGGTCAGTTTATGGACAAAAAAATGTTCCCCTGCTCATAAATCTTTCGTTTTGACAATCAACGGGGAAACGATCTCTAGTTGCTCCCTTAGGGTGCATCTAAAGTTTTATTACCCCGACGACCGTCAATCAGCGAAAAATTTATGATAACAACGACGAAGTTCCTTCGGGCATTTGGGGGAGATTAGGGGCATTGTGATAATCTCCCCCTTCATTTTGTGTGGTTAGCTGATGTCAATTAGCGAACAAAAGAGGTTCCCCTCCTCTGAGGTATAAATTCATACACTCCAACATTGGTAACCCTTTCATCAGTAGTGCATTTACCGACATAATGCGTCGATGTAATAAAACTTGTAAAACGATGTAATGAACCCGACGGTCGTCGGGGTTATAGAACTTTAGATGCACCCTTTGGGGTCTGTTAATTAACGACCGCCCGCGGTCCCCGTTTTGTAGGAGGTGGTCATGAATGCTATGGTCATTGTTTGCTATTCTTCCTTTGTCCAATATTGTGAATTTAGATGGGCCCGAGAAGATTCGCCTACGCGTACCTACGGTGACCGTAGCCTTTGCGTGGTGGGGGAAGACTAGAAACCGTTTTTGAGTTAGCTAGCACAACAGAAAGGCGTCATTCAAAAGATATCCCCAGAAAATAGCCTCAATTGCCTTATACAGGAGGGTGCATAGGGAAGTCCCTTTAACCCTTGGGCGGATTTAGGTGGTGAACCCTTTGGGGTCATACTGGAAACCTTGTGGGGGTAAGCTGTCCCTGATGGCTTTGGAAACATGATTTTCCCTTTAAAAAATAGTATTTTCTGAAAAAGTTGGCGGCATTGGCATCATAGCCCCCCTTAAATATCCGACCATGCTTCAACCTAAAAATACTTACGAACAGAAAGAGCTACAGCTAGACCAGCAGACAAATCACAGTTAAAAGTGACGTCGTTTTGAACTGCATCGCTAATCTTTCTAGATTGCTGTGTATTATATTTCATAAGATAAGGTAAATTGAGACGCTCCCTTTATGTTGAGGGGAGGTAACCTTTGAGGTGCGAGAGGAAAAAAAATATAATCTTCCTTTTTAAATTCCAAGAAATGTATTGTACAGTTCGGGAAATAAAAAACGACTCAGTTGCGATTTCTGGCGAACCACTTGGGTTAGGAAGACAAATGAGGTGTCATTTTTCATTGTTTAAAGTATTCTTTAACCAAAAATTTTTTCGAGTCCTTAGGGGGTCGTCTTCATATTAAACGAAACTCTAACTTTTTTTTTTCAACGGGGACCCCCAATTATTATGATATTTTCTGAAAGGCCATCCCTCAAAACCCTTAAATACCCAGTTTCATTCAGATTGATTCACAATTAAAAAATTTTTGAAAAATTAAAAAAAAATTAATTTTTAAAATCGTGAAATATTTTGACGGTAATCGATTCAGGTAGTAATTTTATGTATAAAGCCAAAATTTCAATCGATTTCACCGAATAGTTTTTGATAAAAACGAATTTTAATCTTAAGGGGCGGTATACCGTTGCCGAATGCCATACCGCGAATATTCTTTCTCGTTCGTTTTTATCAAAAACTATTCGGTGAAATCGATTGAAATTTTAGCTTTATACATAAAATTACTACCTGAATCGATTACCATCAAAATATTTCACGATTTTAAAAATTAATTATTTTTTAATTTTTTCAAAAATTTTTTAATTGTGAATCAATCTCGATGAAACTGGGTATTTAAGGGTTTTGAGGGATGGCCTTTCAGAAAATATCATAATAATTGGGGGTCCCCATTGAAAAAAAAAGTTAGTGTTTCGTTTAAAATGAAGACGACCCCCTAAGGACTCGAAAATTTTTTTGGTTAAAGAATACTTTAAATTAAACAATGAAAAATGACACCTCATTTGTCTTCCTAACCCAAGTGGTTCGCCAGAAATCGCAACTGAGTCGTTTTTTATTTCCCCAACTGTACATGCGCGCGTATTTACTTATTTTCTTTGTGATAGACCCTAACTTATCGACTTGAGTGCTATGCTAAGTGAAGTCAAGAAAAAAGGGATTTAGTTAAGTGCAAAAAATGTTGAATGGTTCTATTTTAAATTCAGATTTATAAAATATCTTAAATCCCTTTTAAGTGAAGTCATTTTCTATTATGTATATCCTTAAGTAAGGACTACTCTGTGGTAAGAACCCTGATTTAGAAACCGAAGTATGAAATCTATTGTTGGTAACAATTCTTTGAAAAAATATAGTTGTAGCCCCTTTGTATACGTTTCTTGTTTACTTTCCTTCGTTGTCTAGACTAGACTAGTGAACGGTTAACTATAGTCTTAAGGCCCATTCACACTGTTTCACTTTCACTGTTCATCGCAGTGATTCATCGCAGTGAAAGACTAGTTCAGTGAACAGCTTTGTTTGCACTTTCACTCTTCATCAGACTCGTTCACTTTCATCGGTTGTTTATACTTACCAGGTTACTAGATACTATACATACTATACAGACTTTGTTACCATGACAACCTTTTACATTTACTTAAACAAAAAATACCTTTTTTATGACCATTATAAGTTTTTTTAAATGTATCATCATTAAAATGATAAGCCGGTATTAGATCAATAGTATAGCTTTAATTTTAAAAATTACAATTTTCCTTGTTTGTCCATTTTATATAGAATTTAACATAATGACAATTAATAAAAATGATCAGCTAAATTTATTTTAACTGTTTTTATTGTTTTTATTCATCAGCAATTGACCGATTTAATGAAAAGACCCCCAACCTCCCCTTTCTGATTGGAATTTTATTATTACAAATCATTTTATAATAAGTTCATCAAAATCCTAATCCTACTTAATAATGGCCAAAATTAAAACTGTGTGTACCAAAACCGAGTAGAAATCCTGTTTTCAGGGGCAAATTTCCAAAACTTTTCTGAGGGATGACCCCCAGATCCCCTTTTCTACTTGGAACTCTATTATTTTCAACTTGTTTTTATATTAAGTTCCCCCAAATGCAAATGAATCTTTAAAAATAAAACAGTTTTAAAATGACCAGTAAATTGTATTTTTAACATCTTGCCTCTTAGTATTGTATATAGAAATTTATTTCGGGAAGTTCCAAATATCCTCTAAGAAAAGTCATTATATCATACCACAAGCTAAATTTTTCACCCGAGAGACCTAAAATTACCCCTAAGCCCCTCTTATGCATACATTAATAGGTTTAATGTACCTTAATACATTTTTAGGTAGGATTCTCATTTTTCTGAACTTTGAAATGAATGTGAGTAGTGAGTTAAAATTTTTAAAAGGGGGGAGGTCTGGGGGCCCTACCCCAGAACATTCTTCGAAATTTGACCCTGAAAACAGGCTTTTAACTCATTTTGGTACCCCTAGTCCAAATTTTAGCGGGGAGGATCTTGGATCTTTTGAGTACACAATATATTACTAGTAATATTTTTCGTGATACAAAGATATCCGCGAGCTGTAGTTTGGAGACCCCTGTCTTTGCTCATCAGGCTTTTCATCGTCTTCATTTTTTGAAATCTCTAAATAATGGTATTAATTGGTTAATTGTAAAGAGCATCCTTAACAACACTTTCATTTCGAACGTATGTTCGTGGAGAACTGCGAACATGTAAGCAGCACCCGCTGTTCTATAAAAACAAAAGAAATCCAATAAAAATATTCGGCACTCGCATTCGCGCGCATGTGTGGACCCGGAGGCGTATTTCCAAACCCGCACGTGTAGGAATCCCACCAGAGGCAGCACTAGCGCTCAAAGAGGATCTGGAGAATTTGGCGCAAATACGATTTGATGCTTTAGGCTCTTTATCGCTCTTTTTGCGGTTTTGGCGATAAGTCTTGGAAAGAGGTTTTACGGTATTCTTTTTGTAAGAGGGCGAACAAAAAATATTAAACAAAGATTGAAAAGGGTAATAAAGGCGATTAAATGCATTTGTTATTTGTTAACTTTAGTAATAAATAGTAATATACGTTCAATTTTCATCTGAAGCTGTAATTATTTAAATAAGAAAATTTTTAACATTCAGTTTGTGTGTTATATTTTGTTGTAATTAATCTAATTGCCTTCCTAATCTAATATGTCTTTAATTGTCTTGAACTTTCAAGTAATACATTTTAGCTGGATGTTAATTGTCTTTCAAGAGTCAATTTTTAAATTTTTTAAGTATAGTTTCCGAGTAATAAAAACTTGTGAAAATTTATAGCACGATTTAATTTATCTATAATAATATTTTATGTATAATACTTATTTTAAAATTTAACAACCTTTTAAATATATATTAAATTTTACAGTTTATAGTATTTTAAAATTCAGGTAAAGATGTAATAACATTTGTAAAAATTTACCTTCTAGCTCAAAGAGCTGAAAAATATTTTGAGATTTGATAAATCCCCATTATTTAAGCGTTTTAATAAATTATTGGCCCCTTTAAGTTAAATTCTATGAAGACGAAACATTTTCAAGGAATTAATGTATGCAGTTGGAACTGAGAATAAAAAAAGTGGCTTCCTGTTCTATTTCATTTGTTCTGAGCATCATTTTGTTTATTTTCCCTTTCACGCGTTCTTCTATAGTAGGCTGGGAAGAAATTTTGGTCCATGCCCAGGCAATTTAAGTCTCAGATGGAAAAGTACTTAATTTTTTATGATGGGGATCATGTAGGAATGATTTTCCTAGGCTCGAGAGGGGAGAATAGTTTTCTAAAATTTGTTGGTCTTGAAAAACTGTTTTAGCTGTCGGCGCAGCGGCTCCAAAAACGGCCTGCTTGAACAGGCTTTATTCTTATCAAAACTTCTTTTAACACCACATGCTTAAAAGCTATCAAAATTGCGTAAAGCTATTTTGGTGCCTAAATGGAATAAAACAATAAAATTAAATGTGTACTCAGCTCTGAAAGTTTTAATTTTTTTACATACGTTTTGTTTGAATGAATGAAAATTTTATATCACAGACTGTAAATTTATTTAAAATGATGAAAAAGAATTTTCACCACTGTATCAAATCAATATACAAAGTGATGTGAAAAAATATATCATATAAACTCAGATCGCTGAACATTTAAATATGAAATAACTTTTAGACTATAATGATTTATGCAAAAAAAATTACCATACAAAATCTTACATTACTCATGTATACAATCTATTTTACAATAAGGAATATATTTTTTGGATGGAAATTATATGCGAAATTTGTTACCTCTCATAAATCTACAAAAAATAACATGAAATATGTAAATTATAAAAAAATTTTATCTCTAAAGAAACTTCTATTATAGAATGTTACTTTTCTTATTCATAATAACAACTTCCCTCAAAACTTCAAATTCCTATTACAATTTAAGAAAACCTCCTTTTTTAAATATTCCAAAACCTCAAAAAGAAATATATTTCCTAACAGTTTTTTTATCAGGGTCCAATATAATAAATTATCTCATAATTTAATTTCCGACCAAAAACAAATTGTCATTCAAAAGGAGCTCTTATAATATTTTAAATTTAAATGAAAACTTTTTTTTTTAATCCGACCCATTTTTCTAGTCATGAAAACGTAAGATTCGTAAGAACGCAAATTCGTATTGAGCACCAAATCGCCTAAGAACATAAACAATGCAAACCTACAGTCTTCAATTCTTATTGGCTTCTCCACCAAACGTCACACTTCCGCGCTAGTGCTGCCTCTGGTGGGATTCCTACACGTGCGGGTTTGGAAATACGCGACCCGGAGTTACAGCTAAAATATTTCCTTTTAATTATTAAAATTAATATTTTTTAGAAAGCAATCTTTAATAATGTTAAGAATATTTGTTCCGAAAATTAAAAAGCGAAATACACAAACAGAACAAAATGAATAAAATGAACTGAAGGTGATCTAGAACTGTAAATAAAAAGAATATATATAATTTATATTAATTTCATTAACTTATAACTATCCTTCCCTAAGTTAAGATTTATTCGAAGCAAAAAAAATCATTATTCTGTCACAATTGGTATAACATGGCTCTTAAAAATTCTAAGATAGTTTTATTAAATAGTTATTCTTTCAGAGGAATTCATCGGTAGAATTTAATCTAATTCAATAATTTAATTAATAGTAAAGTTACAAAACATTAAAATTTCGTTTAAAAAATTATTTTTGCATTTTTATTTTCTATAAAAAATTTTTAAATTTAAAGAAACATTTTTCATTTATACGCAATTTCCGTTAAGCAAAAAAAATATTGCGTTTGGTAGGATTCGATCGCACAACCTCTGTATCTACAAGTCAACGTGCTAACCATCAAGCTATAAGACCAACAATAACTAGATTAAAATAATAAATATAAAATTTTATCAAGCAAATGAAGGAAATGTAGTACCAAGAATTTAGATTAATTTTAGTTTTTAAAAATATCTAAAACTATTTCCTTTTTCCATACATTGATTTTCAAAACATTTAAATACATCGTTTAGAAGGATGCATATTTTAATTATCTCATTTATAAAATAATTTTTCTATCTCGGCGGAAATCACGTTAAAAAACCGCTGTGCTGCGGATTTTAATTGCTGTGATTTAAGAAGCTTTAATATTTTAATTCACTTTTATACAATTGTAAAACAAATTTTTTTCATAATAATCACACTTTAACACTGAAAAAAAGATTCTTAAGTCTCAGAATTAAATGATCACATTTTTCTTAGGTGTAAGAATACACTGGATGAGTTCATCGGTGAAAGGTCCAGTGATTGTTTCATCTTTCATCTTTCATTTTCACTTCTGATGAAAACGACATTCCCACCCTTTCACTTTGGGTGTTTCATCTATAATGAACAGTGAAAGTGAAACAGTGTGAATGGGCCTTTATCTATCCATCATATTATGTCTTTATCTCAAAGTATCCGAAGATTTCATAACCTTATCACTATCATTTTTCTTTATTCTGCTGGTTAAGAATGACTATATAATCGTGTTTCCCCGATCTAGAGCAATATGTTTCTAAAAAAGATCCCTGTTATTTCAAACGTCATGGATTGGATTGCTAGGAACTAATTCTGGAATTTGTCGCATACACAGGACAGATATCTGACTTGTCATGGATTTTAATTTTATCATCTACGATGTCTCAGGAGGATAACGATCAAATGATCTGCGTAACAATGGTGTGATATTGTTCTCGAATTTAATTAGTTCCCGGTAGTATATTGAAAGAATGTGAAGGGAGAACTCTGAAACGTATATGCGACTATGCTAATGTTGAATGTCGTAAAATAAATGAAGAGGGGATTTGAATACATAAACATACAATACTCATGTTGTAAGAATGTTGAAAACTGTGTTGTCTTTCTACCCCTTGTTTGAGAATTCATATTTGTCAACTTTTACGGATTGGCCGCAAAATTTACGGATGTTCTTTAGTATTACGGTTTTACGGATTGGTTGAAAAATATTACGGATTTTGCGTTTTTGTCCACTTATAACTAACTATCCGTGAAAACGCAAAACACTCGGGGCGTAAACGATTTTCTCTAATTGTATCTTTTATACTTCAAAATTGGATTCCTCTACTAATACCTGTCCTTACTATTTTCTTAATTTTCGGCCCTTTTATTGAGTGAAATTTGGCTTTTTTTGCAAGTTTTTCGGATTTGCCGGCGAGACTTGACGCGCCGCTCGCCCGTAAAGTTTCTCTAATTGTATCTTTTATACTTCAAAATTGGATTCCTCTACTAATACCTGTCCTTACTATTTTCTTAATTTTCGGCCCTTTTATTGAGTGAAATTTGGCTTTTTTTGCAAGTTTTTCGGATTTGCCGGCGAGACTTGACGCGCCGCTCGCCCGTAAAGTTTGCTTCTTCTCGTGTTTCGATCGCAATGCGCAAAAACAAATTTACGGTGATAGGAATTCGCGTTTATGTTTTTCAGGCTTGTTAACGCGGAAAGCTTCAAGTTGTTTACGAAAAAATTTTTACGTATGTAAGTTTTAAAAAATTTGCAAGTATGAGAGTTGAAAGTAGGGTTGCAATCCTAACATGTATGATGGATTTTACCAAAGAAACCTTTTCCAAACATTCATTAAAATTCTACCTTCACTTAGCTATTCTTAATATATCATCAATTAGGTGATTGCCTGAAACAAATGCATTTATGCGACTTTTCTATAAGTTTCAAGTTGTCAATGGCGCCGGACGTTTTCCTGAGGATGTTAAAAGCTCTATGAAGAAGTAATTTTCGTCTGGTGTGTCCCTATTGTTTCCAATTCTTTTAAGGTTTGACAATCGTTCATTCGTATTCGAGACAATGGGTCATTTACTGTCGTGTTTCGTAAAATTATCCCGATAAAATTATCTAAATTACTCTTAAAATTTGACCTCAAGCATTATTATTTTAGTTAATCTCAAAATTGTGTACTGGTGTTTAGGTGTGTGGTGCTCTTATGGTATCAGAGTGAATCTTTTTTTATGGGATTTATTAGACTTATAGTTTTCTATTGCCTCCCTAAAAAAGACGTTTCTTAAACTTCCCCCCTTGAATTGAGCTGTTTATTCAGTGTCCATCATTTACCTCATCATTCGTCAATGGCAAGTCGATATTTAGGGTAATTCCATCAGTCCCTAATGTCTTGTTTTTGAGGAGGGTTGCATAATATTGCTCATCTCATCTTATCTTTAATAGTACTAGGGATCTTCTGTTTTGTACGAACGATTTTTATGGTTTGTATTATTAGGAGCTCTATCTGTGCCCTGTTGTGGGATTCGTTCCTTACAAAACCCACCAAATAGCTAAACCAATTTGAAATATTTTTTTTTAGATCAAAAGGAAAAAAATCTTGTTTATTAAGGTAAATTAAATTTTCTTCCGACTTTTTCTTGACTGTTAAAATTTTGAGCGAGGAAAGTGTTGAATTTGGAATCCTCGGATTGCCTCCATTTACAGTCTGTGTTGAAACCAAGATGTCCGAAATTCCTTTTTAACCTTTCCTCCCCTTTTCCTTTTGATGAGTATATTTTGACCCTAAATTTTTTGGAGATACTGTTTTAATGCAAAACTCGATTTCGTCATATATTCTTTAAATCTGAAGGAGAACAAGGTTTTGTTTTAGTGCACATTAGGGTGTTGCAAAAGTCTATGGGAAAAATTGTTTCTTCGAATTTCCCGGATGCCCCCCTCTCTAGTTGTTACAAATACTAAAACATTATTAAATGCAAATTTTCAGGTCTCTAGGACGATTTTTGACCCCCGCGCCCTTCAAAAGTATGTTTCCCATAGGGAAAATATTGTAAATATTGTCATTTTTGGATCTTTTCAATTTTATAAACCTGAATGCTGTCAATCGAATTAAAACATACATCATCTTTGGGATATCATTGTCTCAAGATCCTATCAAAAAACATCCAATAGCACCTACTGGGGGAAGTTCCACGGGGGTTTAAAGCGCACTTTCATCGAAAGAAAAGGATGCTTTCCGGCGCTTGCGGCGGGCGGGAGCTGGATGAAGAACTCACATTCCCAAAGCTGAGATACAAGGCTATCAGATGATGCCAGCTGAAGTAAAATAGAAAAAATATTCAATAAAATCCCTATGTTAGGCCTTCATCCAACTTCCGTTGCAAGCGCCGGCGAGCATCCTCTTTTTTCGGTGAAAGCGCACTTTAAACCCCCTTGGAACTTCCCCCAGTAGGTGTTATTGCATGTTTTTCCGATAGGATCTTGAGACAATGATATCCCAAAGATGATGTAAAGGTTTTAATTCGATATTGACTGCATTCAGGCTCTTAAAATTGAAAAGAGACAAAAATGACGATATTTTCAATATTTTCCCTATACTTTAACATGGGAAACATACTTTTGAAGGGCGCGGGGGTCAAAAATCGTCCTAGAGACCTGAAAATTTACAGGTAACAATGTTTTAGTATTTGTAACAACTTGAGAGGGGGGCATCTGGGATATTTGAAAAAAAATTTTTTGCAACACCCTAGTGCACATGCTCTTGCGGGACAATGCTTGGCAGGGAGATAGTGTCGGATTAATGTAGTAATTGAAGAAGATTTGATTCTGCGACGTCGTCGTTGAGATTTCAATGACGTTGGATCTCCGAGCTCTGTATAGAGGTTTATATTTTTGCCGTCGTCGTCGGAAGGATGCGTTTCTTCCCATCCGACGTGCGGTCATGAGAATCCGCGCGCAATGGTTTCCTCCTGTGTATTTAACATATCCAGTGTTTTCCGCCGCTTTGGCCGAGAGCCAGCGGGCTGGATGCGGCTTCTTGCGTCTGGACCGTGCATCAACAACAACAACGCGTCGCTTTCTCTTTGTTTTCTGTTGTGTATTTGCCTCTCTTGCAGAGATTCCCTGTGTGTTGACTTTTCTGGCTCTCCCCCGCCGAGGCTCCGGTCACAGTCGCTGAAAAACGTCGCGTGACCCATTAATATCCTTTTCAAGCTGAGAGGAGAAAGAAGGGGACTTGAGGAGTGATGTGGTAGACTACTTTTGGTGAGATGATAGCAACCGGACACTGCCAGGCTTGCCAGTGAGGAGTACTTCGACCGCTCTGCTGCAAGAGTAGTCTACTACATCTCTTCTCGAGTACCCTTCTTTCTCTCCTACTCTTGATAAGGATCTTAACGAATTGCGCGTCGTTTTTCAGCGAGTGTGGCCAGTCCCTAATACTACGTTCACACATATAAAGTTAAACCAGCTTAAGTGCTAATCTATACTCTATTCATTTAGAATTGGCGCTTGAGAAATGGTGCTTTCCAACGAGCAGCCAATAGTAAGTCTTCTTCGTCACTTTGACGTGGATAGTTGCTATGGTTACCGATCGGTGGTGGGGAAGGTTGGTTGGTTGGTTGATTAACTTTTTATGGCACATGGCCCACATTAGGACATTTTGCGCCAAACATAGGTGGTGGGGAAGGAAATATTTTCTAGTGCCAGTTCAAAATGAACAGTATGAGTATAGTTTGAGAAAAGTATGTGTGAACGAACTGTCTTAAATTTAAACTAGTTTAGAGAAGATAAACTGCCTTAACTTTAAGATAGTTCCCGAAACTCTCCTAAGTCTTTAAAAACTAGTTTAAGTTACCGTGGTGCCATCTACTAAGAAGAAAAAAAACTACTACAAACCACCAACCTTTTTTTATTTGATATTAACGCACAATTGTTATTAAATTAAATGTATTTCGATAAACAACTGGACAACACAAGAAGAAAAATGGGTATTCTGCAAGGTTAAGTCCAAAGTAAAAAAGTTTGGAGTAGAGTGTTCTAGGCTTAGAGACGAGCTCTTGGACGGCCGCCATTTTTTACTCGTAGCACCATATGGTTTGAGATAGTTGTAGTGTGAACACTTAAAAATAAGACAGATTAAGTTAAGCTATCTTAACTTCTCTCTTAAGCTAAACTAGATTAACTTTTCATGTGTGAACGTAGTATTACACTACAACGCGTCCAAAAAAAAGCTTAGAAAGATAAAACTGGCCCCCCACCCTCAAGAAAAGTTTACTTGTCTAATAAAACGAGAGATTGACTCAATTTTTTCCGTACTCTAATGTTACACAACTGAATTAGGAGAAGGTGCAAATTAGATTATTCTCCTCTCCCCCTTCGTCTGGGTGCAAATTATAATTAATTCTCCGCTCTCTTCTACAACCCACCCCTGTTGCCCGTCTTGTTGAACATCAGTATTGGTGACACGCTTTTACGAGACCCTAAATTGGGAAATTGGAGTGAACACATAATTTCTTATCTCCTGCACCACATGCGGAGAAATTACCCTTGCTCCATATTCCATCAGTTAAAAAGTTTTTAATGTGTCATTATCAACTCCAACCAAACTAATGTTTTGCATCAGATAAGGACGGAGCGGATATTGCTCGTTATTGTGATTCACTCTCGCTCGGGTGTGTCCTAAACTGCAGTCAATGAAATGGCCGTTTGGCCATGGGTATGGAAGTCAACGTTCCCTTTAATAGTGTGAATCGATATCTGGAAACTATTTAATCGATGATGTTTTTGGTAGACCCAATCTGGTTGATCGAAATTGACACTACCACTGATTGGTATTGCAATAAGAAATGGTTGATATGGAAGATTTTTTCGGGCCAATAATGATTCGATAGCTATTGTACCCAGGTCAAAATTTATGCTGGAATTTCTTTGCTAGACAAGCATGGCATGCTATATTTAAGCTAGGAAAAATAGCATAAACTAGCATTAATGTTTGCTAGTTCCAGCATAATCACCTAGCATGCCAAGTCGTGTATTGGCCCACTTTTTATGCTACCTAGCATAAAAAAAACTAGCATGTGTTGCTAGAAAACTATCGTTTTTTCCAGCATGTGTTGCTAGGTAATATTTGGTTTTCTAGCATGTGTTGCTGGATAATGTTTGCTAGTTCCAGCATAATCACCTAGCATGCCATGTCATGTATTGGCCCACTTTTTATGCTACCTAGCATCAAAAAACTAGCATGTGTTGCTGGATAATTTTTGCTAGTTCCAGCATAATCACCTAGCATGCCATGTCATGTATTGGCCCACTTTTCATGCTACCTAGCATCAAAAAACTAGTATGTGTTGCTGGATAATGACCGCTATTCTAGCATGCGTTGCTATAAAATGACCACTATTTTAGCATGTGTTGCTAGAAAATGACCACTATTCCAGCATGTGTTGCTAGAAAATTATTGATTACATAGCATGCGTTGCTGGAAAATGGACTCCATCATAGCATGTATAGCTGGAAAAGGTTCGCCATCCTAGGAATTGTTGCTAGAAAAAGCTTGCTATTCAAGCATAAATATCTAGCTTGTGCTGCTAGGAAAAGCTTGCTAATCTAGCATGCAAAAACTAGCTTGTGCTGCTATTAAAAGCTTGCTATTCTAGCATAAAAATCTAGCTTGTGCTGCTAGGAAAAGCTAGCTATACCAGCATGCAAAAACTAGCTTGTGCTGCTATTAAAAGCTTGCTATTCTAGCATGCAAAACTAGCTTTTGCTGCTAGGAAAAGCTTACTATTCTAGCATGCAAAACTAGCTTTTGCTGCTAGGAAAAGCTTGCTATTCTAGCATGCAAAACTAGCTTTTGCTTCCTAGCATACAAATTCTAGCTAGTGTTGCTAGAAAAAAATTTGCATTTTTACAGCCTATTACATTACTTTTCTAAATTAAGTTATAATTATTCCTTAAGAGCAATTTTACCTGTATCGGTTTTTATTTATTTTAGCATTTTTATACAGGCAATTGTACATAATTAAAATAATTATAATCATGAATTTATTTTCTTTGGAAACAAAAATATAGAATAGAGCTTAACATTTAAAAATATTTATTTAGAGCTTCAACATTTTAACAAATATCCAATACAATGTTTTTCTTTCTTAGGCCAGTCCTTTTTATGTTCATCAGATATTTTCTCATTTGATCTGAAATAGAAATAGAACATGAAATGACAAAAAAATGACTACAAATGCTAAATTAAAATGTACTTTGAAAGGTCCCAACCTAGAGTAACCAACCATAAAAATTAAACTTACACATTTCCTCACTCATATACTTACAACTGCAAATTTTCTTTTAAAGAGGAGAAACATTAGATGAGACTGGTGATTACTTTATGGGGGGTCTCAAAGAAAATGCAGAATATATTTTTATACAGACCACAAGTAGTTTCTATTCTATTAAAATTTCCACAACTATATTTTTTATTTCTTTATTACGACAAGCATTTCCATGACTTCAAAGCCCACTTAGATATTTAAAATTAGTGACCAAGAGCACCGATTTTAACTATCAAAAATTTGACTCATAACATCTTTTTGAGAGCAAAATAGGGTTTATCCACACATTTAAGTTGAACCTGTTTTTATGTGGTGATATAATAGCTTCAAAAATTAATTTGTGAAGACCCCATAAAATTTATACATGCATCTCAGTGAATTTTTTCTATTTGAAAATCAAGCAGGGGAAAATTTGTCTGATTGAAAATTTAAAACTATGAGGGCCAGATAAAAAATTATCTGCATTTTCTAAAGTTTAAATTAAATTCATCTAATTTACACCCTCACAAAAGGAAAATTTGTATTTGGAAGTATGTGTCTAAATGAAATATTTAAGAAAATAGCCTGTTTTACACTGTTTAAAAACACCCTGTATACACCCTTGATACTGTGCTTTATTTAAATTGGAATTTTCATTCTAATAAAATTTGGGTAGAGTTCATTATGAGGGTTAAATTTCCAAAAACCATTCCTTGAGAAACCCAGAAACACCTTAGGGGAGAGCGGGGAAGAATGGGACAAATTTCACATTTTTGTTAATATTGAAAAAAATTAACATTTTTCAATCCTGTAAGTTTAAAACCAATAATTGAACTCTTGGTTACATTATAATTTCATGTATTCAATTAATTAGCCATCATTTAAACTCCAAGTTTTTACGAATGTATGTATTTTGTCCCATTCATTCCCGTGGTGGGGATGAACCCCACCACGAGGATGAATGGGACGGTTGAAAAAAGTTCAGAAATTTTAAAAATAAGTTATTTTTTAAACACTGAATTTGTTATTAAAAATTAACAAAGTTATTTTTATTAAAGTTTAGAAAATGTGTTTTCCCATACCTATAGTAACTTATTGTTTTGCTTCTATAATTATTAAAAAATAATTTAACTTAAGCTAAAAATTTTACTGTGTGATGAAAGAGCACTTATATTAGTATAGTTTAAAATTTAAATGGAGAAAATCCATGCATTTTTTCTTTGTCTAGATTTGGTTTTTTAAATATAAGTGGGTATGGGGATGAATGGAACAGTTCCATCATCACTTCATTTCCTGTTTTAAAAAATTTTCATGAATATGATGCTATATTCAACTCATTTAAGAAACACTCAGTTAAATAAGTCAGTTAAGTAACGCAACTCAACGCTTGCCTGTAGTTGGTCGACTTAATTTGTATTTGTACTAAAGTTACTAAAATAGGGTGCAAAAATCTATGTTTAAACTTGTATTTTATGTTCCAAACTAATGTGTGAATATGCGAAGTGTTAATGAGCAAATACTTGCAACTTTCATCTCAAATATGTTATGGTTAAACTGTTATTCAAACAAGTTAGGTTTTATGAAGTTAGGTCCCATTTTTATTCCTTCCCCATTTTTATTCCTTTTATTCCAAGTTCCTTCAGAATGGCAGGAAAATGTAACCACATGAATGGAATGGCTTTGGTGGTTTGGTCTAGGCATCAAAAATTATCAATTTGCTCTCCTAAAAGTATAAACCCATAAAAAAGCTAGTAGCATTAATAGAAATAACACAAACCTCAACCACTGAGAGCTTTAAGAACAAAAGGACTTGTGTTTGTGTTAATTTATACAAAAATAGAAGCTGATGTTAATGAACACAATTTCTTGAATAGGTTAGGTATACTATATCTTATGGCTGAAATAACAAAATTTAAAGCGAAGTTAAGGTATAAAAAATTGAGCTGTCCTCCTGTTAATCCCCTGTCCCATTCATCCCAACTCTTTCAACACACGGTAAAATTTTTAGCTTAAATTACATTATTTTTTAAAATTATAGAAGTAAAACAATAAAAGTTACTTTAGGTATGGGAAAACACATTTAGTAGCCTAATTTATCCAAAAACAGAAGCTGATGTTAATGAACACAATTTCTTGAATAGGCTAGGTCAGGGATTCCCAATAGGTGGTCTGCGGCCTGTGTCCAAGGGGTCCACGAAATGTCACCGAGAAATTAAGTATTTTTTTATTTTCCTTAATTTGAAGTAACCATTATCCTACTCAGCAGTTCATTCGTTAGTTTTGTTAGTTAATTGTCACTGTAGTACAAATAGATTAATGTAGGTAGCGCAGCCTCTGTTAACCACCAAAGATGGTTTTTTGCAATTTTTTATTGACTAAAATACGATAGTTTCGGTTTTGAATACATATAGTTTCGGTTTTGAAATCGATTGAAAAATTAAGCCTTTAAGTTTAAGGGGTCCTCGTCAGTAAATTAATTGTAAAGGGGGTCCTCGCTAAAATTTTATTGGGAACCCCTGGGCTAGGTACTATCTTATGGCTGAAATAACAAAAATTTATAAAGTTAAGGTATAAAAAATTGAGCTGTCCCGTTCATCCCCACTCTCCTCTATATATTTTACAAACACTTAAGACAAATTTTACTTACTTTTAACTGGCCTTCAGGCTATTTGATGGTGTGCAGATCAGGCACTCGTCTTTAGCAGCCATCCCGATGCAGTGGAGGTGGGCCTAAGGTAAAGGATAAAAGTTAATCGAATGATTACAAATCTTATAATTAAGACAGGGATGCTGAATTGTAAAAAAAATTTCTTGGAAGATAATGTAGATAATAAGGGTTTTGTAAATCCTTTCAGGGCGGAATCATAAATTCCTGAGTCATCCCTAGGAATATTTAAAGTAATTTTACTTGGGATCCAAATAATTTAGAAAATTTTCATCGAGGTCCGGAGAAAAATAGGTTACTATTACTACTTTAAATTATTTTCTTCAAATACAGATATATTTTTACAAAGATGTAATTTGAGTACGCATATGTTTTATTATGTTGTTATATTTAATATTATTAGAAGCTTTTACATGAAAAATGGGGGTTTGGGGGTTTCCCCCAGGAAATTTTTGGAAATTTGACCCTTAAAAACGGGTAGAACTAAATTTTGTAGTGCAAAAAAAAATACATACTTATGATTTTTAAAACGTTTTGGCGGTCCGGGAAGCGATATTCCACAATGACTAACTCCCCAGCGCTAGCGCCGCCAAGGGTGCCAAACGAGTTACATCGCCCGGTCGCTTTTGGCAACCCTCTCTCGCTCAATGCGGCAACCCGCATTCCACACAAAGCAAGTACGTCACGTGCGTTGCTTTGTACTTGTTAGCTCCTCTTTGATCATGAATTCGCGTGATAGATTTAAACAGTTTTAAAGAAAACTGTATACAAGATAATTAATAACTTAATAAATTTTCTGCTTTACTATATTTATTCTTCATGCATTTTTTTCACAGCATGTTAATAATATTACCCATTAAATCCATTGTCTTTTTAACAAAATCCTTTGGAATAAGAATAATTAAATAAATTGGTACACACATATATAGCTCAAGGTATACACTTATAAAGACAAATGTTACTTACTTCTTACTTTATCCATTTGGCTATTTACTTTATCCTTTTATCCATTTGGTGCAGATTGGCAAACGTCTTCAGCAGCCAGCCTGATGTCGTAGAGGTGGGCCTGCAGGTAGAAGACAAAAGTTAATTTAATGATTTGATTACAAATCTTATCATTTAGACAGGGATACGGAATTGTAAAAACTTATTTCTTGGTAGATAATAAACAGGGGCCGCGCTAAGGTTTTCAAAACATTCGCCAGTGAATTAGCCAAATCATAAATTTATTAGCCAAATTTATTAGCTATTAGCCATATTTTTTTTGAGTAAAATCTAATTGCATGATTTTTTTAAGTTACTCCATCCAAAAATTAAAGCGTTCGCGGGCAGTCCGTGGCTGGCGCCGGGGTAATCGGATATCGGGTAAAACCGGTATTAACGTACACACGGGCGAAACTCACGAAACACGGGCGAAAACTTTTAAAAACGAAAGTTAAGTTCTGAAATTTATCGATTACTTTTGGAAGTTCACTAAAACGGAAAAAATATTCGCCAGTATTTCGCCAAAATTACTTTTTTCTCGCCATTTTCGCGATTTACTCGCATTTGGCCAATGGTTAGCGCGGCCCCTGAATAAATAAGGATTTCATGAATGTTCAAGGGATTAGTCGTAAATTCCAGGGCCACCCATAGGAATAGCAAGAGGTGAATTTTTCAAAATACAGCATCTGGTTCAAGTATAAAAATTTGAATGTTTTGAAAAATATGTAGTCTCTGCATAACTGTAAATCCTATTATAACATACGTTCATTATGACGGTTAAATTTTCGAAAACAATTCCTGGATATAAACCCAGAAACACACTATATTTTACAAACCTTTAAGACAAGTGTTACTTACTTTTAACTTTATCCCTCCAGGCTGTCCATTAGTCCTTTAGTTTAGGTTATTTGATGGTGTACAGATAATAGGTGCACATGTCTTCAGCAGCCAGCTAAATGCAGTGGAGGTGGGCCTGCAGGTGGAAAAAAAATTCAATGGTTATGAATCTAATAATTTAGACTGGGCTACTGAATCGTAGAAAAAATATTTTCACGTCTGTAGTAAATTAGAGTTTTTTTCAAATCCTTACGTGGGAAGGAGTAAATTCCTAGGCTATCCTCCTCCTTATCTCTTACTGTCGACTCGTTGTTGTGATGTGAAACTGTTTTAACAGCAAAAAAATTTGATCTAATTTAATTGAGAGGGTAGCGGTAGCATACTTAAATTACATGCCTCTAAAAATAACTGAAAATAAGAATTAAAAAGTGATATCAATCTCACTATTAAAGGAAAATTATTGTATTTCATATTATAATAGTTAAAAAAATTTTACATGTAACTCAATTTGTGACAAGGGGGAGGGAGGGGGTGTAAAAGTGACATCACATCCCGCAGCTGAAAATCAACAAAAAACCCTTATAATCGTTAAAGCGACCGTACACTTATTGTTCTCTCAAAAGGTATCTTAAACATACATGTGATTACTATAACAATAAATTGGCAGAAAATATTTTTTAAAAAATTCTAGATGGCACATTTTTTCTAATATTATCTATGGCACCCAAATTTTCCTTCATTTTAAATAGAGTGGGTCCATAGGCTTTTACTTCCCGAGATCTACGATTCGATATGATAGTCATATTTTTCAGCTTAAATATTAACTGGTCTTCATATTACTTCCATGTTTTTTCTGATTTTACTTAAAATTTATTACTAGGTAACACTTGCAGCCAGAGTTTTCAGTAAAAACTGATTTGGAAAATAAGAAAGTGGAATTATAGTTTGGCAAATCGAATATTGTCGGATTTTAATTATGCTTAACAAATTGGCGGATTTCCACCAATTTGCGAAGGAATCACATGTATGCTTGAAGGTTGATAGAAATGAAATTATCAGGAGGGGTCAGCTCAAAAGTGGGTTCCGGGCACTTTCAAATTCGTGTATTAGACATATTGATTTAACAGCGTGACGTGACAAAGGGGGGGGAGGGGAAAGTAAAACAGTTTGTGACAAAGAGGGGAGGGGGTCAAATTGGGTAAAATTAGTGCGACATCCTTCATGGTCAGGCCCAAATTAAAGAATTGTCTCCCCGAGCCAGCATAACGAAAGCTTCTGCTTGCCCGTTTCTCAGTTGTATGTGCTTTTGATTCAAGTGAATATTCGAAACGATCGAAACCTAAAAAAATTCTAGTACTTTAATATAAGCCAGGCGAGTGTCAAGTTTGAAGCTAAATGGCTCAAAACAATAAGTGCTGAATAATATGTAAGAACTAAAACACTGTTAAAATATTTCAATTAGCATTAGCACTTAGTTTCATTATATTGTTTTCATTATTTAAATAAAAGGGAAGCTTGAAATACATCCAGAAAACGGTAAAATTTTGAATCGATTTTTAAAAAATATTTCCTTTCCTTTGATTTCTAATCATAATCAGGGCTTAAATTCTAACCAAATAAGTACCGGTGCGCTACTATTTCAGCATCAGTTAAAATGTAAATATTTACTGAAAACCAAGAAGTGTAATTTAAGCCCTGAATGTAATTAATTCAATTTCACTGGGACTGGGGGTAAACGTGCTCGAGCTCGTTTAGTAAGAGCCGCTACTGGCATACACTAAAATAGGATTAGAATGTGGGTATTCCTAAAACAGGACCCCAGCAGAAAAACAGATGAAACCTGGTAACTCTGGATAAAAAAAATTGAGGATTTAACTTACTTGAAATACGAAGAAACGTGTTTCCGCAAACACGAAAGGAACATGGCGCCGGCAGCGCCGGCGCCGAACCCGAAAATAAATAAACATCAAACTTGGTGTTGCCATTTTCCCAAGTAAAACCTAATAAATTCAAATTCTTCACGTGGCTCAATTTATAAAATGAAAATTATACTACTCGATTAAAAACACCGAGCTTTAAAAAGAAATCTTTATAAAATTTGAAAATAAATTTGCAAAATCTGTGAAAACAAATACACCATTGAAATAAATCCAACAGCCCATCAGATCTGTTTGTTAGTGCGGGGGTGAGATTGTGACATGTATCTCTTGTTCTTAGTTTACGTTCATTTACCCTTGCGCAGCTTTATTTTTTTACTTAGCAAATTATGTAATTATTTTTTATTAATTTATATTAATGCATGCATTTTTTTCCTATTTGCAAGTCTCAATTATTATTTACAGGTATTTCAGTGTCGAAAGAGTACGCTTTTGTCGTTTTAAACCCAACAAACGCTATTTAATTATTTTTTCTTTGACAAATTCTTAAAGAGGACCTCAAAATGCACCTCATGTTGAATTTTCAAGCAATTCGCTAAATATTTAAGGCTTTTCAGAGTCGAAAAAAAACCCGGTATTTCGAGTAAAAAACACAAGTCCGAAAAAGCCTAATAATTGGTATTTAATTTTAAGTTTGAATTTTTTAAAATTTTTATTATGGTAGTAGAGTAATATGGAAAGCTTTTTCCAGAAATTCGAGTTTACATGGTGATTCTGACGTCATCCAGGAATTTTCAAACATAAAAGTGATTAACTTGTCTTCATAGGAATTCACTACGTTTTTTGGCTATGAGAAAAAGAAGGAAAGAGTAAAAATATAAATAGACCCCCAAGTGTTTTACATCATCGGGTTCACATCATTTAGTAGATTAAGAATTTGTAAAGCATAAGGGGATTGGCTCCCTATTTCGGGAGTTTTTCCGGTTTTATTGGAAAACTGAAATTGGGTGTCACGTCCTTAATTTTAGAGGTAGGATTCTCAAATTTTAGCATATGTACCTCCTTAATATTTCCTATTAAATGATGTATGACACTAAAGGTCTGGACCCATATTTAGAGGTTTTAGAACCACATGCTCGTTTTTATTTTCACTTTTTAACGCCCCTAACTCCTTTTCTCCAGAAGAAACGGCATCTATCTAAAAAGGTTCAAAAAGTTCTTCAAGAATATGGTTATTAATAAGTTCTACGACAATTATTTTTGGAGAAATCCTGAAAAATCGTCTTGAAACACTAAAAAATAAATTTTCTAGATTGCACAATTTTTATACCACGTCTTAGTTGAACCTATTGCTAGAAACAACTTTTCTTACGCTTTCAGAAAATATAAACCACTAAGCTGGGATTCAAATATATCCGGAGCTATTCAGCGTCAAAGTCAGAACATGTAGGCTTAACATGGCATGACCACGAGGCACCCGTTCCCGTTCGATCAAGGTTAACCTACCATTCAATGCTATGAAGGTAGCTTGAAGATTTAAATAAGCATTGAATGCTGGAACATATAGCATTCCTTGCTATATTTCTTTATTAGGTATACCTACATAACATGCATGCTATGAAAGTGGCTAATTAACAGCTTTAAAGCATTGGATGCTTGTTACCTAGCATGTCATGCTATTTTTGCGTAAAGACTAACCAGGACTCTTAAGTACATAAAAAGATTATCTTATTTTCGAATTTTAATATTGCACAAAAACTAAAATTTGTAGAAAATTGAAATTTTTACTTCCTTATAACTATATATCAACACAAAAATACTCAAAATTTTAAAAGGTTTTTATAATTTTTTATAAAAGTAATCAAAAGGAAAAAACTTCACAACTTCTTCACTCTGCGCAAGATTTTTCAAAAAATATTGTAACTGTACTTAATATTTTAATCAGAGTTTTTTTATTTAAATTTTTCAAAAAAGTTATTTTAACTAAATTTTTTTGGTTCAATTCAATGTTTAAATCTGAGGTATAATGTTAACGTCTGAGGTATTTGTACGCAATTTCATATTTACTAAAGTATTATTTTTTCGTTTGCTAGCTAAATAGCATCCCGTGCTGGCAGAGTATATGCAATAGCAAATCAAATTACCTAGCTCTCTATACTATAAAGATAGCTTAAACTGCTAAAAAGCATTGGATGCTTGTTACCTAGCATGCCATGCTATTTTTGCGTAAGCTAGCTACATAGCATCGCATGGTAGCTAGCATAAAAAAGCATGAAATAGAATATCAAGGTACCTAGCTCTCCATGCTATGAAGACAGCTTGAACTGCTAAAAAGCATCGGATGCTTGTTACCTATTATGCCATGCTATTTTTGCTTAAGCTAGCTACATAGCATTGCATGGTAGCTAACATAAAAAAGCATAAAATAACATATCAAGGTACCTAGCTCTCCATGCTATGAAGACAGCTTGAACTGCTAAAAAGCATGGGATGCTTGTTACCTAGCATGTCATGCTATTTTTGCGTAAGCTAGCTACATAGCATCGCATGGTAGCTAGCATAAAAAAGCATGAAATAGAATATCAAGGTACCTAGCTCTCCATGCTATGAAGACAGCTTGAACTGCTAAAAAGCATCGGATGCTTGTTACCTAGCATGCCATGCTATTTTTGCGTAAGCTAGCTACATAGCATTGCATGGTAGCTAACATAAAAAAGCATAAAATAACATATCAAGGTACCTAGCTCTCCATGCTATGAAGACAGCTTGAACTGCTAAAAAGCATTGGATGCTTGTTACCTAGCATGCCATGCTATTTTTGCGTAAGCTAGCTACTTAGCATCGCATGGTAGCTAGCATAAAAAAGCATGAAATAGAATATCAAGGTACCTAGCTCTCCATGCTATGAAGACAGCTTGAAGTGCTAAAAAGCATTGGATGCTTGTTACCTAGCATGTCATGCTATTTTTGGGTAAGCTAGCTACATAGCATCGTATGGTAGCTAGCATAAAAAAGCATAAAATAACATATCAAGGTACCTAGCTCTCCATGCTATGAAGACAGCTTGAAGTGCTAAAAACCATTGGATGCTTGTTACCTAGCATGTCATGCTATTTTTGCGTAAGCTAGCTACATATCATCTCATGGTAGATAGCATAAAAAAGCATAAAATAGCATATCAAGGTACCTAACACTCCATGCTATGAAGACAGCTTGAACTGCAAAAAAGCATTGGATGCTTGTTACCTAGCATGCCCTGCTATTTTTGCGTAAGCTAGCTACATAGCATCACATGCTAGCTAGCATAAGCTAGCATACATATCTAGCATGCATAGCAAAAACTAGCAAAACCTAGCATATTTCTATGCTAGTTCCAGCATAAAATTTTGACCTGGGTAGTGATTCTAAATATATCGTAATTCAATAAAGAGTATCTTGATAACAAGAGGACGACTCGTGACTTCTTGCTAAAGTGCATAGTGGGTTTTTTACCTATATAAGAACAAGAAATAAAAAACCTTACAAAAATAACTGCTTTGATTTTTGGCTGTCGTGAAAGTATTATTTTTTATTGGGGTTTATTATTACTTCCCTGGACTAATCAATTTTAGTAAAGCTTTCATTTAAATAACTAAAAGTGGTTAAATATACCCATCATATTAATTTACTCACGTAATATTTTCGGGGTATTAATACTATTACCTATTCTCAGCCATACTCGAAATACTGCGTTCGTTAACTCAATGCTCAATTTCTGCCTAGACACGAAGCTTTTAAAATGCTTTTAGGAGTTGGAGCCTCGTACTCAGAATGAACTGTTCAAAGACGACACGGAGGCTATTTTAGACAAACGATTACTCTCGCAGGCTTCTAATAGTGGTGCTTAATGTTCGAAGCTCAGATCGTTTGAATGCCATTTCTTAATTTAAGAGAGTTTCGTGCCATACTGAAATTACACTCGCAAAACTTAAGATCTTCCTCGTCACGATTACTTTTTATGTATATGTGTTCGAATTTATTGTTTAATACACTACTTGAAGAGAGCACATCTATGCTATCCAATAGCTTTGATTTCAAATTTGAAGAGTTGGATGCTAAGATTGTTACAATATTAAACAGGTGTAGTTCTTAAAGTAAATTGATTCTTCCTTTATATTCGAGTTTCACTAAGCCTATTGAAGGTTAGTATTATTACTCATAGGTATGCTAAATCACCTTTAATCCATCTAAAAAATATTAAGTTGTTAATAACAGCTTGATAACGAGGGAAAGATGGGTAAAGTGGTAGATTATTAACACAAATGTAAATAATGCATAGTTTAAAAGGCATGATAACGTCCAAACGCAGTCTTTACATCTATGAATTCTGACTTCTTTTTGGTCACGTGTATTCTATCCCTTCCCTTTACCTTAATAATATTAGAATGCAAAGTTCTTGTGAAAGTTATTCTGCGTTTAGTAGCTTTATTCGTACTTGAAGACATTCGTGTAGTCCTTGAGAAGTTTTTCTGATTTTCTCCTTCTCAAACAGTGTGTTAAGCTTATCGTATTAAGCGTATCGGCAGCTTATCCTATCTAGACGTACACGTTTCTTAGTGTCTCACGAAACGCGAGTCGTTTTATTCATTATAATATGCAAATTCCCCCCATCTCATGGTTCGTGCAGTGCTTTAAAACCTTAAAAAGTGCATACTTTTTGTATTCGTTTATAAGCCCCTTATAAAATAAAGTGCTTAAAAAGTACGTAATTTTTTTACCATGGTTCTTAGTTTTTTTTCTATCAAAACATGTGTCATTACAAAGTGCTTATCTGTAAGCAGAAACAGACAAAATTTCTTGTGTTTCCATCAAATGTGTGTGATGTTACAAATTTTTCTTCAATAATTTCAAATTCAACTAGTGCATTTCACTCAAGGAACTAAACGAGTAAATGTTCTTTAGATCCTTTATAAACTGAAAAAGAAAGTTACAAAAATTGGTTTGCCGAAAATGCCAAAAAAAGAGAAAAAAATGTGCTGTCATCTTTAACCGTTTTAAAAATTTTTAGTAGTAAATTATTAAATTTTGTAGTAAGTAATTTATTAACAAAGTTAGTTAATATCTAATAATGTTATTCCTATTTGAGAGACAAACTGGAAAACTCATTATTCTGGAAAACTCATTAAATAAGTATTGATAGTTTGAAATGTATACAAGAGTAGGTCCTTAAAACTTTTAAAAAATCCTTAAAAAGTGCTTAATTTTAATCTTGAAACTTCTGTGCGAAACATGATCGTGTACTCCACAATACTGCACAATATCGATTCGTGCACTGAAACATGTTTGCCAGATGGCTTTGTCTTGAGTTGTCACTAAAATCGTGATGGTATTCTTCTCCTTCGATTGTGTTCAAAGCACCCCTTCAACTTTTAAAGCGTCAGATTGATGTAATCTAAAAAGTTTTTCCCCTTCTCCAAAAAATATCATCTCGTATTTAAACACCTTTTCGCTTGCAACCAATATTTCGTGTGGAGTGCCATTATTATTGGCGACTGGCACGGTTCGAAAACAAATGAATAAACGACCTTAACATTTCAGTCGTGTGAAATCATCCGGTTTTCCTCCTTCGGGCAAGGCAACACTCGCGCGAAAAATCAAAAAGCGCCTAACTCGTGATGAACCAACGCCCAGCGTTATGTCAACGCTAAAAGTTGATCATGTGGTGGGGGAACTGGAAAAATATCGACACTTCAAATCAAAATCAGCATGGATGCATGTAGCTCTTAAGCTCCCAAACTCTTTGGGACCGCTGTCCCCTTTACTGGAAGACAATTTTCCACCGCCTCCTTACAAATATTAGCCTCTAATTTGCTTCCTATTTTATACTAAAGTAGTTATGTGATAAAAATACTTTAATTTATAACCAAATTTTGTAGATTTAGAACATGGATAATATTTCGATAGTTAAGTTTTTTATGCACCTTAAAAATTTGACTGGTAAAATTTGACTTTGTAAAATTTGATTAAAAATAATTCTTTACTTAATTCTGAATATACTCAGACCCTTTGTGATACCCAGCATGTTTATTCCCTTTGCTTACGTGCAAAGGAAATTTGGTATCCCTACCTGAAAATTTCCTATTTTCATCTTAAAAATCACTTAAGGTCTAGTACCCTTTGGTTGAGAAAAAACTGTCGAAAATTGCTCTTTTTCGAAGAGACCATTCTCCAAAACTTAAAGATATATTTGAATGAAAATTTGCATGTGCATTGAACAATCTTTAGTCAATAATTTAACACCAAAATTGAAGTTGTGAACAGCATAGTTTTTTTTATGTAAATTTTTAAATGCGTACCCTTAATTTTGTGGTACGTATTCTATAGTTTACGGCGCGCAGCATAACTCTTCAGAAAAGCTCACAAATGGCTTCAAATTTTTTCTGATAGCAAATTATTAATGAATCTCAAAATTAATGAAGCAATATACAATTTGGAGCCATAGGTAAAAAATAACAGCCTTAAAAAGGGAAAAATGGTATTTTCACAATTTTTTTTTCGTATATTTTGGTCAAATTTTAGAAAAGTTCTCAAGTTATTAAAACTTTGCTTCATTAAATTAAGTATTGGCATCATATACACATCTGTACCAAATTTGAAGCATTTGTGATCAACGGTTTCCAAGAAAAACTGTGCGCCGTAAACGTACGACAAAATTAAGGGTTCGCATTTAAAAATTTACATAAAAAAAACTATGCTATTCACAACATTAATTTTGGTGTTAAATTAATGACTAAAGATTGTTCAATGCACATGCAAATTTTCATTCAAATATATCTTTAAGTTTTGGAGAATGGTCCCTTCGAAAAAGAGCAATTTTCGACAGTTTTTTCTCTGCCAAAGGGTACTAGACCCCTTAAATTATAAATTTTATCTCTATTCATAGAGATAAAGGGAGGGTTGGGGGTCACCCTCACCTGAGAAATGTTTGAATATTAGCATGTTAAAAGTGATTTTAAGTCACTTTTATGGAATTATGAAGGGTTTTTATGAGAAAAAAGACTATTAACAATAGTTTAAAAGTAGTCAAAGCCCCCAAATTTTCTTTCAGCTCATCACCGCCCCCCTAGAAAGCTTCAACTCCCCCTGGGAGGCGATACTACCTACTTTATTTGATGGGAACCACTTGTGTAGTTAATCGCCAACGCGTCGCTGATGTTTTTCTTCGCTTCCTGACTGAAATTAGCGCTTGTCCAAGTGGCGTCGATTTAATAACGTGTCACGGGTTATTAATTTATCTCGGACGCCAAGCTTTTTTTTTCTATGCTAAACATCGGCAGCCTTCGTTTACTGACGCCCATCTAAATCATCAACGAGCTGCTCGGAAAGACTGTTGTCCAAGCCCACTGAACTCTTAATAAACACATTTATTTCATGAAAATAAGTGTTATATAAAATCCAAATTGATGAAGAAATGCTTGCTAAAAACGCGATAATGATTGTACATCCTAAGGGATATGCCGCACTATTGCCTCTCTTCCATCTTGGTTTCGCCATTGAGTCTTTTCATAACATAATTGATGGGAGGGAATTGAATGGAGGAAAAATAAAACTAATCGACGGGCCAGGTAGTATTGAGTTGTCATTAGTTTCCTACTTTTGCAATTTATATACCTTTTTTGATAAATCAGTCCGACTCGTGTCTTGATTTTTCAGTTTCAAATTTAAAAATACCATAATTTAAAAACACTTCAGAAAAAATTCAATAGATAATGAATGTAGAATCAAATAGCTGCGTGGATGGGTGGGTGTTCCCCTCCCTTTCCATTCTGCTGACGGTTGCTGTCAGCCGGGAACGACGAAGATGCTTGTCAAATCTTTTGAGCCGTTTTTATTATGAAGCGGAATTGCTGTGCTGGCGTTTTCTTTCATTCACGTTTTCGCCATCTGCATCCGCTTTCGTTCTTGTCTTTATTATTTACAATCTATGTTAAAAACACACATTGAAATGTTCCTCTGACATTTATTTTAAACTCATTTAATTATCAGCTTTAAAATAAAAAATTCGTGCTGAATGGCACTGATTAACTTGCAAGGAGAGGACCAGTACTTCACCTCACCGATTTGGTTTATATTTGCTGCGCTAGTAGTTGCAGGACATCAACTCTTGAGAAAATATTAAAAGGCGCACTTTTCAGACGTTTCTGAGAAAACCATGATTGAAAAAACTTACATGTGTGCTGATAAGTTTTGCTATTTGCTAGCGGATGGTGGTCAAGCGGTAAGAGCTCCGTTTAACTACCCAGAAGAGGTCCCGATAGCGCTTATGAACAGCTAACTGAAAAAAAAATTCATGAAAATATCGTGAAAATTAACGGAGATATAAGCTTGTGAAAATAGCACTTTTCTGGCATCAAAAAAGAAAAAAAATCGTAAATGTGCGAGTTTTTTAAATTTTGATTAAATTTTCAATTCTATTCATTTAACTAAAAATCATAAAACTTCATAATACAACAGAAAAATTTGCGAATATGCGAACTTTTTATAAGCACATGTAAAATTTTTCAATAGTGATTATTGTCTCTGAAACATCTGAAAAGTGAGTGCGCCTTAAGATTTTCGGTCCTACTCTACTGGTCCTCTCGCTGTAAAAAAAAATACGGCAATTTACACCAAAAGTGGTGGAGAGAAATTGCCTCCATACATGGAGAGATGTTGAACCGCGATAAGGAGGGACCCTCCACCTAAACTCGGAAGAAGTTCCTTCCGTAGTGGAACCTCTGTCCTCGTAGAGGGACCTTCCTCAGAGTCCAGGTGGGGGGGGGTCCCTCCTAATCGCGGTGTAACATCTCTCCATGTATGGAGGCAATTTCTACCCACCACTTTTGGTGTAAGGTGCCGTATTTTTACAGTGAATTTTCACGTTTAGATTTGCATATTTTACAAACATGAACGTAAACGTATGCCTGTAAAAGCGTGTCGTTCGTTGTAGTATTGCTTATCATCGATTCCCTCGAGCGGAACTAAAACTTCCTTAATCCTCCCGCGTTCTTAATGGCATTGCTCCCTTCCTGTTAAGATTTCCGATATTTCCTCGTAAAATTTGAAAATGCTTATGAATAAAGTGGAACAGCTTGGGCTTTTGCGCAATGTGTTCCGCCATATTGCTGCAAAGCGCTTTGCATAACCGAAAACAACGCTTCAGCTTTTTTTTCTTTCTTCACAAATTCGATAAAATCATTTTTCTCAGAAAGGAATGGATGCCGACGTTTTCCTTCCCGAAATCGTTTTTAGAAAACGTTTTGTTGAGTCGTTCCCTCTTAAAATATATTTTATAAGCGATATGTCCTCTGGTTTTCTCGATTGGTTTTTGAGTCAGAGTTAAAAAGCCCCAGATTGAGTTTCTTGGCGTTGGGCCAGCACTTTAGATGGATTGATTGAAGTGAGCACGAGGAGCGGAGCGAAGTAAAATAGGAAAAAAATTGCGAATAAAATTTTTATAATGCTTCGTTAGGAGAGAAGACTCAACTTCGTGAAACTGGACCTCCATAACACCTTGAATCCGATCGTTACACCTTTATGGTCGATCAGTTGACCTTCTGGTTGTATTCTTGGACTTGGTACTTGGGTCTCTCGATGGTCATTCGGTGGGTGTAATTGAAGTTAACTGCTAATGTAATTACGTTAAAAGCTTCCTTTAACGGTTTGAAACTTTAGATTTCCCCTTTGGAAGTATTTTACTTGGACTATAAGTTAGTTCATTCGTGAAGGAATTTTTTAGGCATTTTATGTTCAATATAAAATGCCTTTTTTCCAGATAGAAATATCCATGTCACAGAAATAAGTTTAAAAAGTTACCCATATCTTTTAACTTTTATAATATTCACTTAAGAGTGTTCCGGAATCAACTTCTATAAAAAGCTCCTTATGTTTCGGGAAAAAAATAGTGTAAACACTGAATGCATGATCAGTGAACTATTTCATCCTCGCTCTTTGGCTCGATACTACCTATATGCTTGTAGACCTCGTAATGTAATGCTACTTTTCCACCAAAATTGTAACAAATAGTATCTTAATGACCCAGAAGTTTAGAAATTCCAATTAAAACATTCTACGAAATTTTTTAATTTTTCCACTACGTTGCGTGTAGAAGACAATGGGGCACCCTCTATCTCCCCTTATCTAATCGCATCTTCTGTTCACTTGGAAAAAAAACCGTCGTCCAATTTATCTCCCGGTATCACAGGGAGGCCCTCCTAAAGTATTCCTATCCTATCTGTGCGCACTCGACAGAAACTTATCAGTTACTCTTCGCCCCTATAAAATGCTCTCAGTTTAGGTCGCGTGTTCTGCTTGTGTTTATATGTCCTCTGGAGGCACACGCCTACTTTTACAAAATAGCTATTTCGATAGCGATTATGTGGTAGTGCGTCTGTCCCATCGATGAGAGCCTGTGTGCCGAGGATCTTTCCTCCATCCAAGGGCGGCTATTTTAGTGGGTGGTTTATGGGGCCATGCAGGTATTACGGACCGTGTCGAGGTTGCTGAAATTTAAACTTGCGCCTCGCTCTGGGCTAGTGTTTATGTTGCTCTCGTTTCAAGGTTGGGAGTCGGAGGCATCATAAAACACTAGATGCACGCTGTGTTGAGTTTGTGATACTAAGAAGGGAGTGTGCGTAGGGGGAGATCAGGGGGTATATCCACCCAAACTCAGAAATGTTCCTTTTTACTATAAAAGTATCTCGTATTATTTTTTTCCTCCCCCTAAGTCTTTCTGGTTACGCCTCGGATTGGGTTCATGTTATGGGTTGGTGTGGGAATTAGAGAACAGTTTCATTTTTTGCTTGTGCTGAAGATAAGTTTTATCTTTTTCTGCGGTTTCTGGTCCAAGATGTACTATCATTTGATTGGAAAGAAATTGTTTCTTTTAGCTATGGCAGTTAGTGTATTTACTATTGAAATTGAATTTCCCCTGAATTTCCCTTTTTGGGATTTTTTGGAACTATTAAAAATATGTAAAGCATTTTTTAAGTGTTTTTGGTGAATGAAATATGCATGGAACTATCCAAGTCGGACAGTTTTGCTACTTTTGGGAGATTTCAAATAATTAGCTTTTGAATGCGATGGAAATGTTGTTTTGAAAAGTCAAATTGAAATGCAGTCAAGAAATAATGAGGGGTTTCGAGATTACGAAACGGAATTTTGAAATTTTAAGGAAAATTAAAGACTTTTCCTCGTTTATAATAAACACTTCAGTTTTCGTTATTAATTTCCAATTTTACGCTATGCAGTTACAGTGTTGTTTTCTAATACGTTTATACGAATTGGAACTATCCTTGAACTCTCGTCTGCATTTCTTTTCTTTGAAAGATTGTTTTGAAGAATTTAATTATTCGTTGCTCTTAATGTTAATGGATGGCAGATTCTTTTGACTTTTAATTAGCCAATACGGATGTTGTTTTCTTTTGACCTCCTTTAATTTAAAACTTCCTATTTATAGCAGTCTTCCCCTGAACATATGAGACTTTAAAATATTATATTAACATTAACTGTGTACTTTGCTAGTTTTCTAAAATTTTTGTCGGGTTAATTTTTTTGTCTTGTTTGCAAACCTATTTCGCCATTTAAAAATCCCCCGCTTTTTCTCTTTGCTATTCTTTCTTTGTCTTCTAAATTGTGTTGAAATTGATAGAAACTTCTCCGAAGTATCAAGAAAGTCATCTAACCCTGTTTTCTAAGTCAAGCCAGTGGTCTGTCCGAGGCAATTTTACTACCGTTTTTCTGTACCTTCACATTTTCACGGTTTTATAAATAGGTACTTTCACAAATTCAGTTTTAGTAAAAACGGTACCTTCACAAAATACATTTTTGAAAAAAAAAGTTCTCTATGAAGGTATGTTCTCTTAATAGTTAAATTTTTAGCCATTCTAGACTAAATTTTCTTTTGTTTTTAATGTTAAAGAATTATTTACTTGTTATTTTGACTTACATGTTCACAAATTCTCGAGAAAATTTTTCACAAAATAGGTAGCTCTTAAAAAATCATAGACAGACCCCTGCAAGCTGTTCTACCGGAAAGCAATACCTCGCGTCCGATGTGTACGCAGCCTATAGGAAGGTGCTTATAAAAATATTAAGAAATTCCAATACATCCCCATCCGTTCCTCGAGTTGACTAATAGTCATTTGTATCGTGCCATCATAAACCCGATATAAATCTCCAAAAGATGACCCAGAAATAAAGTAACGGTCCTCTTGAACAAAGTGAAATTTCTGTATAGTTAAACGTAGCAACGAAGCGTTGAAGGGAATAATACATTTTAAGGCGATAACAATACATCTTCGCGGAGGTGTTCTCCCGGAGTCCGATTCGTTTTTGTCATGCGTCGTGATTTCGAAAAACTGAATTATGCATATCATCTCTTCCCGTACCTGGGCATATTGAGGCCAAAAAAGAATGTGATCCATATATACGCAGTCTGTAAAGAATTAAAACCGAGTTTCTCCGTGGGAAGCCGCATCCTATTAACGCCTCTTTGCATTACATACACTCGTCTGGCACGATTTCAATTTTTGGTCCGCCTGCACTTCCGACGATTTGTAAACGTTTAAGGTTCAATTTATGGCAATTACTGTGATGCTTTATCTGGCTGCAGTCCAGCCTTTGGTTCCACTTGATGAGTAGGGACCTGGGTTTCTTTTAAAGTTTTTGTTGCGTTGAGTTGTTTTCCCCTCTTGTTCGTGTGTGATTTATGAGGTTGTGTCTAATAAAATTATAATTGAGTCGAGAATTCGAAAGTATTACAACGGGCTTTGTAAGCTAATTGATTACTTATTGTGCTCGGGTGCCTTGAGTGGGACGATTTTTCAAATTTTGTGACGTTGATGACAGATTAATGGGTTCTTTTTTTCCCTGTATGGTGTCTTGCTTTGCTCCTGGTCAGTAAAAATTTTATTTTTTTGCTTCAAGTTTTTCCTTTCTTTTAAATTGTGTTTTTGGATTTTTTTTCCTCGTTTCCCTTGTCAAAGTACAGATAACGAGAAAGCAATTAATGACCTGGATGTTTTTTCATCCCGTGGGTAATTACTTAAAAATTAAATCTGTGAATTTTTCTCTGTAAGATTTTGTTACTTAATCTGCTAATCGCATCGTTATTAGTGATTTCACTGTATACTTCATAAGATTTATTGATTTCTATCCTCAATTATTTTCTTTACTTTGAAAAGGTAAAAATTGGTGTTGCTTTGTTCAGAAGGATTTTCTAAGAAGAATAAAGTGGTATTTCCCATGCTTAAAATCTTGTAAAGTTTCTATATACTATTTTATGGCTATATTCTTTTTCAAACTAAAATTTTCTTTTGAAAAGGATCCAAACTATCCTTAAATATTCTTCTGTAATTGTTTCCTTGCATTTTAACATTTGGGTAATTAATTGTAAATGCTTTAGTTTTAATGTTTATATAGTTAAGTGAAACGATTTTTATAAAGTCGTATTACTTGAATCTAAGACTTGTAAGTTATAAAATTTGCGTGCGCTTATCCGATGGATATGACTATGCAATGCAATATTTTCTAAAAAATTATACACTCGTACCTGTTTTGTGCAATTTTCCATTATTGCGGTCTTTTTCTGCGATTTTTTTGTGCGGTACATAAAAATCGCAGTAAAAAAGACCGCACAAATGGAAAATCGCACTAAAATAGTCACACAAATAAAAAATCGCACAAAATAGGACCGCACAGAAACAGGTTCGATTGTATGCCAGATCGAATATCATGCCACAGGCACTTTAAAACCTTATAAGGGTTGATTCGATTTTGCCATTTTTCAGAACGCAACAATAGTAGGCAGTCGTGACAGCATATTCACAATACCGCTTGTGTCACAAACGTGTTATACTAATAAGTTTTAAACTTAATGAATACCCGCTGGAGCGGTGGTAGGATGCCTGCGTAGCATGCGGCAGTTCGTGGGTTCTATCCCCAATATTTATTTTATCAAAATTTCCGAAAAAACAGTGCAAAATCAAGTCTACACGCATGTGCATTATAACCAAGTACAGTAGAACCCCGATTATCCGCGAGGGCCAAGAAAGACTTTTTTAATGATGAGAACAAATTTTAGATGAGAAAAGAGAGATTTTAGATGTAGAGCAAAGGTTTCTGATGTACTGTACTAATTTAAAGTTTTACATATCATGTTTTTTTGTACAATAGAACATAGTTTTTATGCTGAAATATTTTTTTTCGTGTTTCCACCTCATTTTTAGTCTTTTTTCGGGTTATCCGCGATTTTCACTATCCGCGGTACCCTTGCCACCCAATTCCGCGGATAATCGGGGCTCTACTGTATAAAAACCTTGCAGGCATTGTGAATATGCGTAGTGACATTATTTCGAAGGATTTCAGTGAATTCTCGCGAAACGTTTCCAGAATGGTTCCACGAAGCACGCTGATAGGTGAACTGAACGTACTTTGTGCACGGAATTATCTGGTTATATTTGCAGAGTGAATCGGCCGGGATGATTCACGCCGCCGACATGAAAAGGTGTATCACTAACATGGCGATAGGAATGCTCCCTATTTGCAATTCCGACAGAGAAAATACAGTATTTAGTAATAACGCTCTGTGCCGGCCGTTTCTTATTTGGATGGTGTTTGAACAGTAGGTTTACCGGTTCCTCGTATATTGATTTGTCGCTGTTTCAAGAAGATGCGATGATTCGAACTGAAAAAAAAACATAGCGAGTAGTAGTTGGGAAATGGCGGTGGTCTGAACGTTCCTTCTGAGAAAAGTTCAAAGCAATTTTTACTGTTCCGGCACTCCGTTTCTATTCAGAGTTCACTAGATCAGTTGGGAGGGTTGTTTTCCCCCTCTTGTTGAAGTTTCCCAACACCTTTTTCCCACTGTAATCTCAATTAAGTATGATCGGAGTTTTGAAATGTTATGGGCTCTTGATTTTTTTTGGAAAGAGGTCATTCGATGTAGTCTTATTTTGAATAATTTGCGAGGCTGCATCAGTAGTTAACCCGTCCAGGTTACATCTCGAAAGTTTAAGTCATATATTCATACATTCTGAATACTTATTACAGGTGTTCTCATTAAAGTGGCCTTTGTATCACAAAACCTAAACCGAACCATGAGACCTCATGGTGGAGAAATTTCTTAACTTTTCTTATACATGCAGAAGAGAGAACATTCTACATACTTTTCTGTTTACTTCATAAAACTTTGAAATTCACAAAAATCTTGTATTTTTCCTATCAAATAACCTTCATGAGTTATAAGCGTCAATTTTTTTAAAATTTCGACGATAGATAAAATTTTTTGAAAAAGAACGTATTGCGAAAACCTCTTGTTACGACTTTTCTTTTCCTTAATTAAGTTTTAAGATCGTTTCTTTACTAAAGTTTTGTAAGTTGATCTATAACATTCCTTCTCTCCCGTTGAAGCCATTATTTTTTGTGTTTTAAATGTCAAGTGAGTTCGAGAAAAAACATACTCTGCTTGGTGTGGAATATAGTTATATTTGTTGCTCTAAATTTCTTTAACCCTTTATCTACTGACGGTACTTACAAGTTCCACCAACTTTAAAATTACATAAATTAACCATCCTTGCGAATACTACATTGATGATACTTAGCCTTAACAACACTCTTTCAGTTTTACTCTTCCGGGATGAAAAGGCAGCTAAGCAGCTAAGAGGTTTTATGATGAGTATTTTAGCGGAAAATGCGAATAGATCATGGAATAGATTTAACTGAAGATATGCTTTCAGTTGTCATTTCGATCGTATTCTCATGATTTTCATTTTTGTTCTCGCAAAAAAGTATTTAAGGTCAAAAGGAAAGTATTATTTTTAAGACTTAAAACTGTGATAAAAAAATGGTGATGTGCCGATTCAGCCGTTCCCGATTGAGCCGGTTGTCAAAAATTCTCCCATTTCAGCCGGTGTGATGCTTTATGATGGTTTGTTAGTCCCGATTGAGCCGGTGAGTCATTGTTTGGCGATACAAACTTAGTTTGGCGTTAAAATAAATTTGTTGGATCTTATTTGGGTACAATAACCCAATTTCTCTCAAAAAACTGTTCACTATTACTTAATTTTAAGTTTTTAATCTTTATTTTTTATTTTAAATTTAATAGACTTATTTTACTGTTGAAAATAAAATCTTTGTCTCTGGCGTTACAAATATACAACTTATGATTTCAGTAAGTTAATCGTGCTTGGTATAATGCAATACGTATTCAGGTTTGGCTAGGTTGGACCCAATGGGTTTTTAAAAAAAACATGTGAAAAAACCCACATTTTGGACCCATTTTTGGGTTTTTCAAGAAAAATCAAGATTTTGGCAGTTTAATATTGAAGAAAAACATTTAATGAAATAACATACCAAGAACTGCAGTTGAGTGGGTTTTTTCAAAATTTTAACCAGGTTTCAATAATTAAGGTTTTTTCATTACACCGGCACACAAAAAAAAAGAAGTGGAATGTACTTTGGACCGGACCTACCTACCGACATGTATTTCGACCCGCTGAATCTGAATTTCAAGTCCGTTTGGCCCGGTCACCCTCCAGTTTTGAGTAAAATGCAAAAAACCTCAAAAAAGGCCAAAAATTGTAGTCACAGCAATGAAAAAATTTTTGTGGACCCGGATCACGTATGATTTTTGTGTATTCTAAATAACTGAATCTAAATCTAAAAGTTAATTAGCCCGGTAAGCCGTCCAAATTTGAAAAAAAAACCGAAATGAACCATGAAAAAATTAAAATGAACCATGAAGTTAGTCACCAGTTGAAGTTTTTGAGAAAAGTTTACAAGTATGTTAATTAACCATACTTCAAAACTTTTCCCAAAAACTTCAACTGGTGACTAACTTCATGGTTCATTTAAATTTTTTCATGGTTCATTTCGTTTTTTTTTTCAAATTTGGACGGCTCACCGGGCTAATTAACTTTTAGATTTATATTCAGTTATTTAGAATACACAAAAATCATAAGTGATCCGGGACCACAAAAATTTTTTCATTGCTGTGACTGCAATTTTTGGCCTTTTTTGAAGTTTTGAAGTTTTTTGCATTTTACTCAAAACTGGAGGGTGACCGGGCCAAACGGACTTGAAATTCAGATTCAGCGGGTCGAAATACATGTCGGTAGGTAGGTCCGGTCCAAAGTACATTTCACTTCTTTTTTTGTGTGTGCCAGTGTTATTGAATGGGTTTTTTCAAAACTTAGAACGTTTATAGTTCAAAGTTTAAACTTTATAAAAAATTAACTAGGATTTTTTTAAATTTCAGTGTTTTTTCTAAGTTAAATAAATTTCTTTTAATATTGTGAATGGGTTTTTTTAAAGCTTAGGATATTTTTGAAATTTAAGATGGTTTTTTAATTTTTTTTATTATTGAAAGGTTTTTTTCAAAAATTTAAGGCTTTTAAAGTTCAAACTAGTTATAAAAATTAAAGAAGATCTTTTAGATTTCAGTATTTTTTTTCAAAGTTAAATAGATTTCTTTCTAAATTTAATGGGTTCTTCAAAGTTTAAACTAAGTTTCAAAAATTAAATGGTGTTTTTTCAGTTTCAGTGAGTTTTTTAAAAAGTTAAATAGGTTCTTTAATTATTCAGTATTTTTTCATTATTGAATGTTTTTTTTTCAAAATTTAGGACTTTTAAAGTTCTAACAAGATGTAAGAAACTAAGGAGAATTTTTTTTAATTTCAGTATGTTTTTTTCAAAGTTAAATAGATTTATTTCAATATTGAATGGTTTTTTTTCAAAGTTTAGGATATTTTTAAAATTTAAGTGGAATTTCAAAATTTAAACCAGGTTTCAATAAATAAAGGGATGTTTTTACAATTTCAGTGGGTTTTTTCAAAGTAAAAAAAGTTTCAACTTTGAAAAAACCCTCTTACTATATAGGAGAAAGCCATTTAAATTCGAAAAAACCCACACCTTTTTTGAAAAAACCCAGTTTTATATAGGTTTTTCAGGGTTTTATTGAAACCCACCAAGGTTTTTTCAAAACTAAGGATATTTCTTATAATTTTAGTGGTGTTTTTCCCCCAAAATCTATAAAACAGGTTTCAGTAATCAAGGGAGTGTTTTTCAAATTTCAAATTTTTATTATTGAATGGGTTTTTTTTCAAAATTTAAGAAGTTTAAATTTCAAACTGGTTATAAAAAATTAAGGATTTTTTTAATTTGAGTATTTTTTTTCAAAGATAAGTAGAATTCTTTCAAAGTTTAGGATATTTTTAAAATTGTAATGGGTTTTTTCAAAATTTAAACTAAGTTTAATTTTTTTTGAGAGCGGTTGACTTTTTTTCAAACTATAATAACTACCATAATTATAGCGGGATTTGAACGAAAATTGAATAAAATGCACATCTTTAAGTATACTACAAGATTCCACTGACTATTGATCGATTTATTAATTTTAATATAGTCATTTGAATATTACGGAGAAATTTCGGACTACTGTAGAGAGCTTATTGCATGAGGCCCACCTTAATGCAATACACCGTTTTATACCGCTCAACGCCAGGTAAAACATTAAAATTTCATACACCAATCTCAAGCAAAAATACTTTTATTCAAGTATTACGGAAACGTCTTTAACTTAATATAAATCACGAAATATGTACCCGATCCCTTAGTGCGACATATAGTTGTAAACAGCTCAATGTCCCGAACAACATACTATAGGATTTCATAAATCGGCAATGACTTTGGGAAAAAAGAATACACTATGCTTTCAAACTTTGATCCAAAACACGCCCCGTAATATGGAGAACACCCCTTAGAAATTTTTATTTTCTTAAAGCATTTTTAATTACCTTTATAACGATGTATAACACTTGTAATTCGAACAAAATGTAAACAAACTTTGAACTCGAAATCAGCTGAAAAAATGGAGTGATTGGCATCATAGACAAGTAGACTTCATTCTGCTTCAAAAAATCCTGAAATACGTCCTAATCACCATGACAACCCGTAATTCTGGAAAAACTTTGCCATAACAGTTCTTTACTCATAAGTAAAATCAAAAATTTTTTTTTAAATAATTATTATCGATTTATAAGCGAAATGCGAACTTGTGTTTTTAACGATACCGAGAACTTTTTTTTCAAACTCTAATAACTTACTAAATATGGAAGGTATATTCATGAAAATAGGATATGATGTGTATATAGACGTATATTTTAAGAAACAATCACTTTTTAAACAATTATTAAAATATATTGTGCTTTATTTAAGAATTATCGTCGTTTTTCGGTAAAGCATCGGACTATCATAGAATCCGTAATAATGACCGCAAACCGTAATGCAATACACCGTTTTAATCAGCTAATAAAGATGCACAACATATTAAAATTCTATAATCATAGGTATAGTACAAAGAAAGTTATGAAACCTATGGAAAAACTGACATTATTTTGATAGAACAAATTTAACAAAGAAAGAACTTACTAAAATTTGAAAAAAACCCACTTATTATGTAGGAGAAACCACAGATTTTTGAAAAAACCCACTTACTATGTATGAGAAACCACTGATTTTCGAAAAAACCCACTTACTATGTAGTAGAAACCACTGATTTTTGAAAAAACCCACACTTTTTCCAAAAAAACCTAGTTTTATATGGGTTTTTTCCAACCATGATACGTATACCTACGTAAATGTGGGTACTACGTAGAGTAAGTCCATCATTTTAAATATTTGAGACTATCAATCAAATGATTGAAATGATGATCAATCAAATTGAATCATCATTTTAAGTATTAATACTTAGAATCATAATCCTAATATACCCTAACCCTAATAGGGTGTTTCAGATAAGTGTTTCATAACTTCTAGGAGGGGTAGTGCTCACCTAGACGACTCAGAATCACACAGGAATGGGGGGTTGAAAATTAACCCTAATGAGCTAGGAGCTAGGGGGTTTTATTAGCGGGTATGGGAAGATGTAAAACTACCTGTAGAAATTGACACTTAACATTTTAAGATCGAATTCAAACCATCGATTCAGGTATTTATTCCATTAAACCAAGGGGGTTGTTGAAATACGAAATAGTCAATGTGGAAAAAAAGGTACCCTTTATTATTTTTTCTAATTGATATAAAGAGAAAGTGGAGAAAGCTATATTAAATTTAACATTGTCCAGTATTAGTCAAAATCATTTCCAGGATATATTAGAAATTTTACCAAAAAAAGGGGTTAAAAATAGGTGTAATTTCTATTTTCACTTAATTTTCGTACAATTTTATTAGAAATGTTTTTGAATTTATTTCTTATCTCCCTCTATTTTAATAAATTACGGATTATCAATTAAGACTGTCAGATATCTGGATTTCGATGTCTGATATTCTTCGATATTTGCAATACTCAGTGGTGGATCCAGGATTTGGTTTTTGGGGCTAAGAATTTTTCATAATCAAATTGAATCTTCTTGATGTTAATACGGAAAAGGTAGTGAATCATCCTGCTCCAACTACTAAAATGGGGGTCTGGGGGTCTTGCCCCGAAAATTTTTGGAATTTTAAGTCAAAAACCCCATTTTTTCAACTTTGGAACGCCTCATCAGAATTAAGGATATAGATTTTTTGGGTTTTGCAAACTTAATAAAATAGAATTGCAATAATAGAGTTGCAAGTGCTAAGGGGGTCTGGGGGTCCTCCCCCAAAATTGTTTTGAAAATTTGACCTTAAAATAACAGAATTTTAAATAATTTTGGTGCATAAAATGCCATATTATATAGTGTGAAACTTTTCATTTGGGGTGGGGGCTTGAGCCCCCTCTAGCCCCCCCTGGATCCGATAGGGGCTGTTACTGACCAGTATTGGTGCATCGTTGTTCCTTGTGCTACCTGGAGAGTTCATATTATCAGGCCTTAATCTCTAATTGTTCTAATAGTGTTTGTAATATTTAATTATAAATATCAAGATAACATCTGTGAATCTCTCTTAGTGTAACATCTCTTTTTGTCTAATATTACCATAAATTTACTGACAAGTTATTTTTAATTATAAGGTATATAATTAACAAAAATAAATATTCCTTCTTCCTGAATCCCGCCCGGGAAATTCAACATATTAATGATCTTGTCTGAAATGATTTCAAAATGTTAAGTAGCAGTAGCGCAATGAATACTACTTTTGAAATGAACATATGATCTCATATAGTGTGAATAAGTCGCCGCTAAACGTGCTTGTAAGCCAATTGGGGTAACCTAAGGTACCCACCGGCTGAAACGGCACAAAATAAAAATTCGTTTAACCCTCACCGGCTGAATCGGGAGAATATTTTATTACCGGCTCAATCGGGAACGGCTGAATCGGTACTAAACCAAAAAAATACACGTTTTTTACTATTGAGGTAATATTTTATCACTCCGTGTACTGAACGTACTCAAAAGTATCAATTTAATTTAATTAGCTCTAGCTGATTGAATTTTCTAAAGATGATTATTTTATTAATGTATATTCCTTACTTTTCAATTTATTGACTCAAAAAATATTTGAACGAAAAAAATTGCAGAAAATAATAATGCAGTAGGTAAAGGGTTATAATGCAATCAGATAAGTATTGTACTGCACACAAATCCCGAAATTTCATTTTACCTTTAAAATCTTGCACCCTTATTGTTTTTTATGGAAGGGTATCATCAGCCTTACTTGTTTTTCTTTTGTTTAATTTTTACGTTGCGTATTTTTGATTTTGGTTGATAATGCAGATTAGATAAGAGCTTTCGCAATAAGCTAATGCTTAGTGAGGTTAAAATTAGATTATAAGCGGAACATGTGGCAGGCAAAAAGTAAACACCGCGCTATCTCTTCGATATTCTGTTGCCTATTTAACCCCAAAATAGTTATTTTTCATATTTTCGTTTCGATCTTTACTCCCGACTCCTAATAGTTGTCCTGACTTGTCTCGTTGGGAACCGCTGCTCTAGGCAATGTTTGGACCTCTGCTTCAAATTACGGTCAAACACACTGCTTCAGTGCATAGTTTATGCATGAAGGTATCACAAACTACTGGAACTGACTTTAAATAAACCAATAATTTTGTGTTTGGATCCTCCTATTACTTATAAAATAGATTTGGTATGATGCTTTTTCTTTCCCAGTTGAATTCTCAAATATACGAAATAAATAAATATTTGCTATACCTTTTTTTCGTAAAAATCTATTCATGCACCCACTTGTCTACCAGTTTAACTTTAACCTTCCAATTAAAAAAGAAAAAAAAATACCAGTGTATTTTTAAAATCGCCCATCTGTCAATAGGTAACCTTTCTTTTGAAACCAATATAGTTGAAATGGGTCCGCTGGTAGAAGCGAGGGACTGTTTTAAATATTTAGTCGACTAGTATGCTACATTTTATTGGGGGGTTTATTCATCAGTAGATTACTCTCCCTTGTGGGTGTGGTCTATCTTTTCTCTCGAATACAGCGGATTAGGGGGATGAATGAATAATGAAGTGGGAGATTTTTATCCTCCCTTTTATATTTTGCGCCATTTCGTTGAACAAGATTGTCGGTTTATTTTTAGCATGTTTCACAAAGTGGACCCAGCATAAGGTAAATGTGGGTATAGTGGACACTTTAAGGAAAATTTTTGCTTAAATTCTTAATAAATACCAACATATTTGCTTGGAAACGGTTATCATCCTATTTTTAGGTTAATTGGATCTTCTTCTTTCGATTTTACCTTTAAAAATTTTAATTAGATTGGGTAAAGTATTTTTAATTAATTTTTAAAACGTACTCCAAATTGCATCTATAGTGGCCACCTTGATGTAGCTGTTGTATCTATGGTGGACACCTCTTGCATCTATAGTGGACACCTCTCTTTTTCTGCCTATATGAGGGGTTTATGCATAAAATTGAGGGTTTTTTTTGGTATAGTTGTTTAGTTCTAATTTAATCTTCCTTCCCAACGAAATGTATTTTAGATCAAATCAAATTAGCTTTATTTTCAAAAAATACATGATAGTTTCCTGTCCAAAGCCTACGCTGTAGCGGATTTGAGAGGAGTTAAGCATTTAATTCAATGTTTTAGAAACCTTGGTTCCCAAAGCCAGAATGAAACCAAATTCATACAACACTCATTTTAAAGCACAATCAACAGTTTATGAAGAAAAACTGATTCAAATTAAATGTTATTTATGTTTCTCTTAGAAGCCATTGCAGTGGCCACTATTGGAAAATCTAAGATTATGTGTTGGTAAAGTGGCCACCCCCATAAATCCTCGTTAAGTCAATATTTTCAAATAAAGTTTAATCAGTATTATTTTATAAACTCTTCTTTATCTTGATATAAATTTAAAAGTAAATCAAACGGTAATAAATACAAAAAAATCAGTTCCGATGTACTCGTTTCCTTACGCGATTCAATAAGCGAAATCAAATTTCAGTCACTCGACCGATGTTGTTATTTTCAAATATTTAAATATCCTTCCCATGCTGATCTGTGGTATCGGTGGCAATTTACCAGCTTACCTGATTGTACAATCTACTATGCCAATGAATTTTGACGCTGTTTGATGCCTCTAACTCGTTTTATTTAAAATTAATCAGCTATGTGGCCACTATTGGTACAGTGTCCACTATACCCACATTTACCTTATACGCAGCACTTAACCTTTTACGAGAGAAATGAATAGATTTTGCGATGCATTGTTTTAGTTAGATTTTTTATGGGTAAATCACTCGACTTAAAGGCTTGAACTAGACACCAGAATTCACTCATTTTCATAACCACACAGATTGTGCCATTTCGATTAAAAAAGTAAAAATTAAAGTTTTTCTTTTTATAGCTACATTGAATTTATGAAAAGTGCTTCCTACAAATTTTTCATTTTCTTCCAAATAAATATGTATCAAATTCATCAATATCCTTTAATTGTTTTGAGCAGTGTAGTTTAGAATTAAGTTAAGTTCACCACTCATATTGTTGGTCTTGTTGTTTATGGTTGTATCCGTGGAAGATAAATAATAAGATTTAAGTTGGACTTCTTTAACCAATTTCAAGTTTTCCTCGTGTCAAATTGAAAACTTCAGCTTGTAGTGTCGCCTACTGACTGTAAGCGATAGTGATGTGTAACATACCTAGCTTTTCCCTTTCCTTTTATTTAAGTACATTACCTGTGCGTTGAGATAAGATAGGTCCCTCTGTCTGTTGTTAACGTATGCTATTTTTTATTACGGTTGAATAATTGTTATGTTACGGCAAGCCTTGTGCTACCTTCGATCTGGGTGGCCTTTCTTTATCTTCACAGGTAAGCAAATATTTTGCTGTGATTATCGGCTCGTCTTTTGATTCTTAACAATAAGATTTCCCTCGAATAGTTTCTATAGGAGGTTTTGAGATTTTGGTTGAGAAGAGAGTAAAGTAAATATTGAAACGCGCGTGCTTGATGCAATGCAATAAACAAATATGTATACTCGCTCGCTATCTATAGTCTACGATAACTGGAATAAACTGAAAAGTTAAGCACGTATTGTGTTTAAAACGTGCGTCGAGCAGTTTTCCAAAGTCTATTAATCTTTGTAAATTTATGTCTGAAGCTATTTAAAGGCTATTGCCCCCTGCCCTGATGTCCTTCACTACAATCGTACCTGATGACTTGTACATTGGGGAAAGGGCTTAAATAGTCATGTCTTCTTCTTTGGTCGCCCTACAGCCCTTGATGGGCCTTGGCCTGCTGTACTACTTTATTCCAGGCAACTCTATTGCACGCCTTTTTTTTCCAGTTGGTTATTTTCATTGTTCTAAGATCTTTAAGAACATCATCCAACCATCTCATTTTGGGTCTCCCTCTAGGTCTATTGCTCATTGGCTTCCAATTTAATGTCCTTTTAACTCTATTTTTGTCATCCGATCTTTCAATGTGACCCAACCAAGCCAGTCTCTGTCCTTTAATAAAACGGGTTATAGTTTCATTTTTTACTAGGATCTCCAATTCTCTGTTTGTTCTATAAATAGTCATGTATGTTCAAGTAAACCTCAATTTGTTGAAATAGTTTTCTTTGATGGTTCAACTGTATTTAAACATTTATTTTCTAAATAAGGGGAGCTTTTACCTAATTTATATTAAATCCTGGCTACTATGCAAATATTATTGCATAATTACCTTGACAGTATAAGATTAAAAAATCTTGTTTAAGAGGAACATTTTTCTCTATAATCTGCTCCTTGTTTAATGGATCTATCTTTAAATTCCTTTTTTTTGGAAAAATGATTGAAGAAAAACTTATCTTTGCTTCTGCTTTTCTTAGTTTTTCTCAGGAAATTTTTTATAGGGATCTCAAAATGTTGATTTCTATCTACGTTTGCACTCTTATGATTGTTTGACAATAATAACAGAGCGCTTTCATGACATGATGTACGTAAGTATCGTAAAATCTATTTTTGCTAAAAATAATCCACGAAGAACTACAATGATAATGGGTCAAAAATATTGAATGAGTACCTGACCTTGCGACCGTACTTTTAAAACCCCTTGCCATCTGTTGAATATTGTGTTCACCTTTTCTCTCTTGATTTCGCATGTGTCGGCTTCAGTTTCGAAAACACCATCGCTGGTTACGTAGTTAACCTGTCATTTTTATCACTTTTATATGTGATAGATAATGCTCTTTGTGCAGTGCACGGATATTATGCGAGTTGTGTGGAGCCGAGAGACAGTGTCGGTCGCCTCTGAGAAAACATCTGTCAATTTCGTTGCTGAATCATTTTGCAGTGTCTTGGGTTTTTTAGTGTCATCAATAACACGAAAGGATGTGGTTCGACTAATCACAAGGAAATTTGTTCGTCTTTTCTAGTCTGACTCATGAATAAAGAAAATATTTGACTGAGAAAAGTTATTGCTTCTGATTCACACTTTTAATTTGCTACAACAACATTTAGTTTTCTCTTTCGCATGTGTGCGATATTCTATTTTAGTTGACTTTAGACCAGCGGTTCACAACCTTTTGTGGCCCATCGCCCCCTTTCTAGGGGTTGACTAACACCTATCACCCCCCTTTTCATTCTAATTGTATGTCTAATTTTAATTCGGAGTAAAATGTAAATAAAAAAGCAATGTTATGTCCGGGGGTCCTCCCCCAGAAAGTTTTTGTAAATAAGACTCCTAAAACAGGTTTTTAACTAGTTATGGTACACCTCTTCCGAATTTCGGACATTTTTTAGGTAGGATTTTTATTTTGTTGAACTAATTATAAAAATTTTTTGAAAAATTAAGTTCCAAGAACAAAAGGGGGGTTTGGGGGTCCTTCCCCAGAAAATTTTGGAAATTTGACCCTAAGAAACAGGGTTTTAACTTGTTTTGGTACTTTAAGTCTGAATACAGTCTGTCAGTACAGTACAATTTAATTTCGCCCCTTGAATACTCATCGGCCCCCAATCGCCCCAACACTTATTTATTGCCCCCTTGATAACACAAATCGCCCCCAGGTTGGGAACTACTGCTTTAGACTGTCTTTTTTTGTTGACTTTTAAAAAAAAGATGATTACTTAGTAAGTAATGATAACAAAACGCAGGAATGATAATATAGTTATGATGGTTTGATAAGGAAATAAGATACATGGAAAATTTAAGGTAGGTATCTAATTTTTGAGAGAAACAAAATTTTTGGAGGGAAATACCTAGGTTTTTGAGAAATTGGTGTTCGTGATATCAAGGGCATATTGAAAGTGTGTATTAGGGTCAGGGTTGGCCGGTTTAAACCATTTGGTTTAAACCATTGGTTTAAACCATGGTTTTTTTACCAAAAAAACCACTTGGTTTTTTTGGTTTTTTTAGAAATTATAAAATATTTTCAGGATTTTTTAAAGAAAGTGTTATTAAGTATAATCTTTTGCACAAAATTAAAAGGTCAGATTTATAAAAAAATTGACATTTTAAGGTGATTAAAAATCAGATATCTTTTAATTTAATGGTTTTAACTATTGAATTCTCTCTAAACTTAACCTTAAATGCTTAAGTTAAACTTATTATATTTTGCAAGAGATAGTTCATTTATTAATTTCCTTTAAAATGAAGCATTATTTCAAAGAGTAACTAAACATACACAAAAGTTATCTGTTTTTCACTGATAAAATATGGCTTGGATTTTAATTAATTAATAAAACCAATTTGTCTGATTTGTCAGTCATAAAAACCAGTTGGTTTTTTTAGTAAATTAATAAAAACTGTTGATTTCTTTAATGATAAAAACGAAAAACCAGTTGGTTTGTTTATAAACAGATAAAAACCAGTTGGGTTTTTTTACTAAATTAATAAAACCGTTAATTTCCTTAATCGTATTAATTATCTCAATCATTTATCCAATTTCAATTAACATTAGTTGCTTACATTTCCCTTTTATTTATTAAAAAAGTTAAATTTTCTCTTTCTAAAGAAATTTCTTAAGTTCATAAATAATCCATATAATTAATTTGATTATTTTACCATTTAATAATTAATCAAATTAATTATCTTTATCAATTATCCAATTTCAATTAACATTAGTTGTTTACATTTCACTTTTACTTCTCATTTAAAAAATAAAATTTTCTCTTTCTAAAGAAATTTCTTAAGTTCATAAATTAATCCATATAATTAAGATAAATAATTTGATTATTTCAACCATTTATCCAAGATAAATTAACACTGATTTTTATTCACTACAATAATATTAGATATTCAAATTGGAATATTTTAGAAACAAAAATTATTTTTAAAACAAATTAATTTAATTTTAATTAATTAATTGAAATATACAAATCATTTATCAATTATAAACAACCCCTGAAATAAATGTCTCATTTACAACTCAATTTCAAACATCAATGCTAAAATAACTTATTCTGATAAAAAAAAATTCTAAAAAAACTTGGTTTAAACCAAAAAAACCTGGTTTAAACCAAAAAACCAAATAAACCCGGTTTTTTTGGTTTTTTTTAAAAAAACCCGGTTTTTTGCCAACCCTGATTAGGGTGTCCCTTAAAATCGAAGGTCGGTGAAACTTTTGCGACACCCCCCAATTTTTTTCCTTTTGGTACGCTAAGACTGTGTGCAAAATCTTAAATCGATCAGATAATATTAACACGTGCCCCAAACGGCCTAAAGTTAGAAAAATTTGACTTTTTTCTCATTTTTTCGAAAATTTTTAAAAATGTGTTTAATAAATCCGTTGCCGAATAATAGGGATCTAACACATTTAAACAATCTTATTTGACCGTTTTTCATTACTAGTTAGGCCAAAATGCCCAGTTAGTAACCTAGCCATCAATCAGAAAATCCTCAAATTTGTCCATTTTACACTGAGAATAGAAGAATCAAAACGCAGTGGTAAATGAATTAAAACCGCAAAATTCCATGATTAAACACCATTTGTAGACCATATTGATGTGGAGATAAATTATCTGGAGCTCAAATTAATTATAGGTTGCTTAATTACAGACGCCATATTGGGTTGCATTAAAACTATAAAAAATTCCAGAAAAACGGTATGGGCATGTTTGATATCGGGTAATGGGTGTATGAGGTTTCTAAACTCAATTAAGACTAATAAAATCCTCTTTCACAACTTTTTAAAGCTTTTTACGCAATTATAAGGGCCATCAGATCTCCTAATACACGTGCAAACCATGATTTCAGAACTATAGATGGTAATAAATTCTATACACATAAAACCGGCAAAAGAAACTCTGGAAATAAGTTAATAATAAGACTCCACAGTGTGTCCACGAGTATTTAATTCCGTTATTTAGTTGAAAAGCTGAAGAAGATACAAAATTAACCCTCTCTTCATAATGATTGAGTCATACTCTGTGAAGAAAAGCAATTAATCATGTTTATAGATATTGTTCTTGTATTTTATCATAAATTTATACATAAACATAAAAAATACCTGCAATTTAACAAATCAGTTTCATTAAAACAATTAAACACTGATATTTTGTTTGAGGCTGTACGAATATGTTAAATATAAACTTCAGTTTCCATAACTCTTCTACTATATCCTTAGTTCTTCTTCGCGCTGTCGACTTATCATCAGTAAACGTCCTTGAAGAAGTACTTAGATTTCGAGTAAGTTTTTCATGAAAATTGTTTATGAAATTAAATTATTTTAAACCCTTAAAGCCTTCTTTGAGAAAGTAGATGTAGGAAACTTAGAGCAAAGAATAGCTCTAACTTAAAAGCAGACTGTAAAGAAGGAATGATTTTCAGAAAATGTTGCTAATATTTATGAAATTTACGTAGCCAATTTAAGTGTCTTAGTTTTTAAAGAGCCTAATTTGTTGAATTGCAGGTATTTTAATGTTAATGTATAAATTTATTATAATATACAAGAACAGTCTCTATAAACTTGGTTAATTGCTTATCTTCACAGAGTATAACTTAATCATTATGATGAACGGGTTAATTTTGTATCTTCTTCAGCTTTTAAACTAACTTACAGAATAAAATACTCGTGGACACACAGTGGAGTCTTATTATTAACTTATTTCCAGAATTTCTCTTGCCGATTTCATGTGTATAGAATTTATTACCATCTTAGTTCTGAAATCATGGTTTGCACTTGTATTAGGAGATATGATGGCCCTTACAATTGGGTAAAGAGCCTTAAAAAGGAGTGTAAGATGATTTTATTAGTCTTTATTGAGTATAGAAACCTCATACACACCCATTACCCGATATCAAACATGCCCATACCGTTTTTCTAGAATTTTTTTTAATTTTAATGCAATCCAATATGGCGTCTGTAATTAAGCAACCCATAATAAATTTGAGCTCCAGATAATTTATCTCCACATCAATAGGTCTACAAATGGTGTTTAATCGTGGAATTTTGCGGTTTTAAGTCATTTACCACTCCTTTTTGATTCTTTTATTCTCAGTATAAAATGGACAATTTTGATGTTTTTCTGTTTGATGGCTAGGTTACAAACTGTGCATTTTGGCCTAACTAGTAATGAAAAACCATCAAATAAGATTGTTTAAATGTGTAAGAGCACTGTTATTCTGCCATGGATTTTTTAAACACATTTTAAAATTTTTTCGAAAAAATGAGAAAAATTTAAATTTCTCTAACTTTAGGCCGTTTGGGGCACGTGTTAATATTATCTGATTGATTCAAGATTTTGCAAACTTTCTAAGGGTACCAAAAGAAAAAAAATTGGGGGGTGTCGCAAAAGTTTCCCCGACTTTTTGAAAAAACGCCCAAATAAGGGACACCCTAGTGCAGTGTTTCCCAACGTGGGGCGCACGCCCCACCAGGGGGCAATATCATTATCTAGGGGGGCAATTTGAAAATTTTCAACCAAATTGCCCCCCAGGTGGGGCGAATCCAGGGGCTAGTTTGGGCTAGGGAATCCAGGGGCTAGTAAAAACTTTTTAAAAAGAAGTTTATCAAAATCTGATCCTATTATCCTATCTGAAAAGTATGTCTGAAATCTGGACCATGTATCAAAACAAAGTTGAAACCCTTTTTTAGAGCCTAATAAATTTCCTAACCTTTTCTGGGGGATGACCCAAGATCTCTTTGTTTTTAGATCGCTTATATTTGAAATTTTTTTTTACATTAGGTTCATCAAAATGCAAATCTTACCTAAAAATTTATATCCAAAATTTCCCAACAAGGGGTACCAAACTAGTTAAAAACCTGCTTCCTAGAGTCAAATTTCCGAAAATTTGCTGGGGGAGGACCCCCAGACCCCCCTTGATACTTAGAGCTTAATTACTCATAACTTGATTTAGTTCTTTAGCATGCAAATTCTACCTTAAAATGTTCTGAAAAGCTTCATTTGACTTATTAAATATACATAGGAGGGAGGGGCTAAGAAATAATATTTTGGCTCCCTCTCTCTCATAATATATTTCTATATATGCCACTGAGACCGGGGGGGGGCATGGGAAATTTAGAAAGACTTTGGTGGGGCATGGACCGAAAAAGGTTGGGAAACACTGCCCTAGTGTGTATGCTAAATCATATGAAACGGAGTTAAAATAGCTAGGATGCATAACGCTAGCTAAATCATTTTTATTACTTCTTGCCACCACGCCAAAAATCTCCATTCTTCATTTATTTAATTAAATTTATCGTTCATTTTTTGTTACATTTGCATGAATGATGCTACACACCATACCAGAGCTAGCACTCAAAATTTGCTACAGATTTGTTGAAATGGATATACGAAAAAACCGTTCAATGCAAAAACCGTTCAATAAAAAACAAATAAATTTATTACATGTGTAAAGCTATTAGTTTTTTTGTTTTTTGAACGGTTTTTGTGTGAACGGTTTTTGTTTTGAACGGTTTTTTCGCGACACCCCAAGGGAATCAATCCAATATTTTTTTAGACTAAAGTTCGATGAGTTTTTCTCGAAACTAGGAAAACTTAGATAGAAGGTGTTTTTAGCATGGTTTTTACGATATAAATATATTTCTGACAAGCACTCTTCCTCATTGTGCTTAGTTTTTTTCCCTGGAGTTGATTTTAATGAACTATTTATCAGTCCTAGATTATACGTCTTTATGAGCATAACCATATCTGATTTAAAAGGGGACTCTCTGAATTTGTTCCGTCAATGTGTCCTTGTCGAACTGATAGCGTTCGTGTGCGCGTTATTTATACTCGCGGAAATGATTTCGCTCAAGCGCTTTAGTTATGAATGTGACCTATTAGTTGACCGGATATTGGTTGACTTCTGATTGCTCCATCTCGGAAGTATGTCATTAAATTCTATACTTGATGGTCCCCCTCCCCCCTCCTTGTTTCTAATGTTTTGCGATTTCGTTCAGTTTGCATTCTTGTTGATAAAGGGATGTATGTGTAAACTATTTTCAATTTAGGGCAAATATCCCTTTGAAAATTCTGTGGAAATAGCTTCTGAACTTTCCCTGAAGTGCCTGGTTAATATAACTTTGAAATAGGTTGGTTCAATCTTAAGGGGTCATAGGACTGTTAAAAAACTCAGTGCAGTGAAAAAACTTTACATTTTCGAAAAATATTAATAACTTTTTTCTAATTTATGAAAAGACTTGGTTTAAACATATTTTAAAACCTAATTTCCTAAACTTTATGTAAAAAAGATAATTGAATACTTAATAGACATAGTTAAGTTTATACATTGAGTTGAAAAAAAGCAACTTTGACGGTTAAATGTTTGTATGCAGTGGCTTTCATGTTCTAATTAACTAACTATTAAATGAAAATTCAAAATTTCAATTCACATATATACTATATGAGTATACAATCAAGCCCTAGCAGATATTTTGAGTTTGACAGTCAATTAATATTTTTTCTTATAATTTGAACTTAGGTGTCAAAAACGCAAAAAAAATTATAAGTTCACAATCTCAAAAAATAATGAAATATAGGTTCAAAACTCTAAAAAGAGCTAGGGCTTTATTGTCACTACTAAATATTGATGCTCTCAAAGTTTCAAGGATATATTCTTATTACTTCAAATTTTATCATGCATGGAACACAAAAAAATCACATTTTGAGAAAAATGACCTCAAAGTTCTAAAGTTAGTAATCTCCTTGGGTTTCTTGTTTCAGAATTTTAGCCATAACTTCTGAAATAATACGAATTTTCGCATACGTTTTTTTTTAAATTGTTAAGAAATATCTAGGCTATCGCATATTTTTTTTCAAAAAATCGATTTTTTTGATGATTTAACAGTCATGACCCCTTAAAACGGAAATCCTGGTTCCCCACCTATTTTTCTTTTTAATTTCAATTAATCTAGCTGCTGAATTTGATGAAATTATGTCAATGGGGTATGGTAATGAGGGTGCGAAAGCTAAATTTTTGTAGGTAATGTGTATACTATAGTACCCGAATTACATTCACATTACCATTATTATATATTCATGGAACATATATATGTTCCATGAATAAAACAAAAGCAAGTTATATTTTTGTTGCCCATCCCCCAGAAGACTAGAACTGGTGTTAAACCCTAAATGCACAATTAGGGTGTATCGGAAAAAAAAACTTTTTTTGATTTTGATGATGCCTTAGTGCGGAAAAGTTGTCTAAGGTGGCAAAGAGTACCTGTGAATTTTTTCAGAATTTTCGGATAATATCTTGAGGTGCCGCTAAGGCCCTGAAGGTCCCTATGTTAATCCATCATCAAACATCAATTAACATAATTTGTTAAGGCATCATCAAAATCAAAAAAAAGTTTTTTTCGATACACCCTAATGCACATTCACTGAGCTGGGCTATAAAACAAACTGGAGTGACTAGTGAGCGTGCTGAAACCGCATCACACCACGGAAAAGATTTCCCTCTTCTTTTAATTTTCCCCATCTGTTAGCCGAGTTGTATACACAAAATGAAACGACCATTCTAAATTTTGCTCAAAATATTTTAAAAACAGGCTTGAGCGGATAAAAAGGGGGGGATTGCCCCGATTACTTCTAGCCCCGAATGCCCCGATTGCTCGCAGCAATCGGGGCAATTTATCCTTCCGCGCCGGCACGTTTGGTCACTTGTTATAGTATCGGAGGTTGTCACTCCAGTTTGTTTTATAGCTCAGTGTGCACATTACCAGAAATAACTGTGAAAAAATAATTCTTGCGTTATTTATGTAGTTTGGGGTCAATTAAAATAAAAATGCCAAAAACTTTCTAATTTTTTTTTTTAATTTTTAATTCAAAATTTAAAAAATATTGAAAACATGTTATATTACAGGGATGAGATTTTTCAGACTTTTGTAGGATTTTCAGACTTAAAAAATTTCAGACTTTTAATGGAAAAAATCGGTTTATATATAAACTGGAATTTTCAACTAAAACTACATTTTTTCATTTTTTGTGAATGTTATTGGTTTATGAGGATCTTTCCTATGGTAAATTTTCATATCTAAGGCAGCTAAATAATTTTATTTGGTTTGGTTTACGAACTTCTTATTGATTCTTGGAGTTTTCAGACTGTTTGCTTGTAATACTTTTTAATTGTCAATCTTATCCCTGTATATAAAAAAAACTTAGCAATGCTTGTTTTATGAATTCCAAAACCTGAGAATTGATGGCTATTGCAAAAGCCAAAGGATCTTATAGAAACGAGAAAGGTTTCTTCTACGTCGGAAATAGACCTCATTCTCATCCCATAAGTCCCTGCATATATTGCACCTCCTGCGTGAAAGAAAGATGGCTCCACACACACGTTATTTGGCGTTTGTTCACAAAACTTTGTTTCTGAGAGCTTTATTTTTTTCTTGCTCATCCCGTCGTTCTATTTCTGTTCCCTTGGACTCTCCTCCTCCCGATGTGACTGATTCCCCTCACTCACGCAAGGGTTCTTAATATTTGTGACTTGGAATCGAGTCGGAATCTAATGCCTTGGAATTGATATCAAGGAATCGAATATACCAAGGAATCGATTAGCAAGAAATAGAATCCTAAAAGCGTACATGATTTTCCAACTAATACACAGACAGTTATTAACAACTGTGTTCATTAATTAATTAGTATTTTAATAAATAATTAAATTAATTATAATTTATGATTATCTATGATTTTTGATTGAAATAGATAAGTAGTAATCGTACAATTCCAAAGAAACAGTGAAAATGGTCAAAAATGAACTAAAACAGTATGAAAATTGAAACCCACTTGTTATTTAATTTTCAAGGAATTAAATAAAATTTAATACAATTAAATTGTATTTTCACTTTAATAGATTTCAAGGAAATGAAAGTACAGACGTAAACAGTTACAGTTTAAAAAAAGGAGCATTTCACCAGTACCTCTGGTCTGGTTAGAGGAATATGTGAGAAGTTTAATTCGGTAATTTTTTTCGATACTGGCTCTCTAAGGAATCGATACCTAGCTGGAATCGAACTTCAGGAATCGATTCCGCAATGTAAATCGATTTTTTTATCCCTACGGATACTTCTCGCGTGGAAAGGTCGCCCGGAAACTTAATTGGTCGGGGCGTTTTTCTGTGGGGCGGGGCCGCCCTTAATCTTGACTGATAGGTGCGAGACAGGCGACACAGCCAGGTTCAAGAGCGTTCGTCTTTCTAGCTGAATTATTTTTTAAAGACTGAATTGTCTTATTATTTGTGGTGAAACTTTAATCAACCTCGGGGCTGTGGTTGGTTTGGTGAGGTTAAGTTTTTGGCACGTGGTTTCTCTTGAGCGATGTGGTCACGAAAGAGTAGTTTGTAGGTTGGGGCTGTGGGGATATTTTTAACTCTGGTCTAGAGATATTGTGTGTGGACGGTGTATAAAGCAATAATTTCATTTATTCGGGTTTGATAGTTTCATTTTAGGTTCTGGTTGGTATACCTTAGTTGTTAGGTTTTATAAATGCAGCTAATACAACTAACCTACGTTAGAAATTACCTATACACCTTGGTTGACTAGACCTAGACAGTCTGTAACTACATATTTTGTATAAAAACAAACAGAAAAGGGAAACTGTGAACAAAATATCTATTTTTAAAGCGTTTCTAAAAACGTAAATAAGATCATCAATGTCCATTCAGAAAAATCATTTAACTGGTGAATTTTTTTATTCATTCATAAGCCCATTTTCAGCTAAAATTCTGTTAATCCTTGTTGCATTGCTGATAGTATTTATATGGCCATAGGTTGCAAAACCCACCAATCTGGGCTCCAGATGACTGCTTACTAGAAGAGGTAACTTGACAGAATAAATTCACCTCTCTTCGTTATTCATAAAAATAGTCACTCGCTTCAATGTGTTTGTTAGAGCCAAGACACACTACAAGCGACACTAGTCGCGAGAACGATCAATCTCCATGAAAAAAGTATGGAGAAAGCCTAGTCGCTCGGTCTGTCATGTGGCTTATGCATAGTTTTGATACCTTAACTGCCAAACAGGATTGAGATTTCCTGATGTAACGAGGCACTACTAATGCAAAGTTTTATAGTTAGCATACTTCAGAGACAAACGCGTCTTTTTTCAAAATAGCCTATCGGTATGTCCCCCTAGGTACCTCTAATTTGATCATTCCTGTTGAATGGCATCGCGTATCAACTAGTATCAACAACCAACTCTTTAGAGGCGTGCATTACGTGACTGACATACTTGCACGCTCCATTGCCGCAGCGTTGCGGCTCCGCATGCCTAGTCCGAAAACCTACGCTCGGCGTCACGTTGTAATGCGCTGTGTGGCGTTGTTTTCTTTTCTTTTTGTCCAATTGTCCGATATGGGATTCCTCATTCATTAGATAAATGCCCCCCAAAAAATTGTGTAGGAGGATTCCTACTCCCCCTACCGATTGTTGCTGCATTCAAAAAGCCATTTAGACGGTCCTTTTTTGTTGGTGGTTGGTTGGTTTTCCGATTGTTGTTTTCGAGGGTGACGGTCTTTTGAAATTCCTGGGTTTGCGTCATAGCTTGACGATTTTCCCTTTTTTTTTAGGTGGTGGGTGTCGTAAGCGTTCTTTTGGTGGATTCGTGTCTATGAATAATGGTCTCTAATAGTCTTGTTTTCATGGCTATTTGAATCGGATGCATGCTTTACTTCAATGCTTTAAAATTAGTTTACTGTTTGATGTAATATTTTGAAATAATTTTTGTGTTATTGTACCTATTGAAACAAAGGTCTTGAAGGAGCTTCATCTCTTTCTGTAAATAAAAGTTTCTTTTATAGTTTATAGAATTTACATTAGTCAGTGCTATTTTTGACTTGAAAGTATTTTATATTTATATTTTACTTCCTTAATTAATAAAATCTTATTTTTCCATGTTGTCAGACTGTCAGAGATACACTTTGCTTGGTATGGGATTTTATTTTGCACTGAATGCGAAATCTCCACTTTAGCTTAGAGTATTGTGTAATGCATATCATTATTACGGAGAAAATTTGAGCATGGAAATTATTTAGAGAACTCGTACGTTATATTTTTTATTTCAAGAGGGAAAGTAAAGCTTGTGAATTTGAAAACCCCGTGGAACAATAACTTATTTCTAATGTCAGGGAAGAACATCTTCTTTGAAGTCATTACCCATCAAGAAGACACATTTGTCTATACGCGTGAAACAGTCTAAAGATATCTTATTATACTCTATTCATTTAGAATTGGCGCTTGAGAAATAGTGCTTTCCCCCACGCTAGAAGCGTAACCATAGTTACTATCTTCGAGCAGCCAATAGTAAGCCTTCTTCGTCACTTGACGAAGATAGTTGCTATGGTTACCGATCGGTGGTGGGGGAAGGAAATATTTTCAAGCGCCAGTTCAAAATGAACAGACTATAATGAACAACAAGTCAATTCTGTTCTAAGTTGTAGGTTGTAGTTTTAAACAGATATATCTTTCGGATTGCTTCTCCAAGCAATAATATTCTTCTAAATGTCATCTATTCTATGCTATGGTTGCGGCACATTGTTAACTCATCAAGGTCAATCATGTGATTATCTCTCCTATAGTATGTTCATTTAGAATAGGCGGGTGAAACAGGAGCAAAAGCGCTCAATAACGCTGTTCACTCAAACTCGGTGACCGATTCTTTTACAGTATTTCACTTGCATCAGTTTTAGCTGCCTAGTAATTGCACAAGACAGATGTTTCGATGAGGATTACAATAGTAACAGTGCATTACGTCTCACCGGCCTATTCTAAATGGACAGACTATTACAACTTTAATTCGGTACCAAACCAACAAGCCTGACCACATAGTCGGATGCTTGACTGATAGTGACTGTCTGGATCCCTCAACAATGCCGACTTGATGAGACTTTTCTTGCCGATGGTGAGATCAACGCTCCTTTTCAATGTCACCACAACAACGTGGCTATCTAGCTGAAATCTCCCATTCACTGTTGCCACTCACTGACACAGAAATTAGCCGCTCGATCGGTCCGTGACAATGACTGAGTCTTTTTTCTCTCTCTGGCCTTCCATTGCTTCCATTAAGCATTCGCTAATTGTCCCTCGTGCTTCCGACCTGGACGTCCTTGACAGTTCCCCCCCTCCTCTGGTTGTTTGTGTCCCGAGCGAGAGCACGTGAAAGCCATCCGGAGTATGGAAAGAAAGAAAAAAGCATCTCATTCCATCTGTGCCAGGACGGCCATTCGATCCAGCTGGAAATCGGAGATGTGTTCTCGGACCTTGAAGGTTTTGTGGGATTGTTCTCTCGGGGTGGATGGATGTTGTTGCGAGGTGCTCGTTTTTTTTATCCCACGAAAGAGCAGATGGTGAAAGCTGTTGTTTCTAAGGGAGATCGATGGCGTGTTATTAAGATATTTGTTTGTTTGCTGTGATCTCGGACGTTTGGTGTAGAGTTTACCATACTTTTCTTCCACGAAATTTACCTTTGTCGTCGACCACCGACATTATACTATACCTACCCTAATTATGTCTAAAAAATAATGATAAAGTATTTAAAAAGTATTTCTGAAATTATTTTCTTACAAAAAGGATTGATAAAAATCTACCTTGACAAAACTTGGATAAAACCGTCTTCAACCACCTTAAGTATCATCATCAGCTGCCTTCGAAGGCCCCATGGGCACCTGAATTCGATGCCGACCACTTGTCCTGGCAATGGTGTCTTGGCAATGGGCTGACTATAAAAATCATCTCCAGATGTTTCCAAGCAAAAAGTTTCCCCCAAGAAAATATTGTTTGGCGATAGGCAGTTTCTCGAACAAAAATATTTTTAGTCTTTGATATCATTTTGTAGTTCTGACTTTTCGGCATCTCCTGTACTCAAAATATCCTTAATAACTTAAAATTTTTATATTAGAAATTTAAAAATACGATAAAACGACGAAGGAACCCTAGAGCTTGTGGATCATAATTCCAAATCTTGATCAGGATCAGATCGTTCTAAAATTGTAATGAAACATAGTTTTAAGTAGCTTTTAAATTAGATTATCTCCATCGTTGATTTAAAATAGCCGTGACTGCTATCTCCTTAAGTTTTCAAAAATAAGTGCGTGAACTGCTAATTCTACTGAGTGCGTCAAAGGTAGAATGACTCTTCACTAGTGTCCCTGAACCTCGACTTATCGGGAAGATCTATTTTTCGATATTGATACTTCTCTGATAGGGATTATCTGCACCTTGATCCCGACTTCCTCGAGTCCAATGCCTGAAGTTGCGAAAGCCCTTGCTGCGATGATGACGCGGAAGTGGGAATAGTGCGGACGCTTAGCACAAGAAAACACAAGAATCTGGCAATTCTGGCTACCAGCATGAAACTTGGCACACTTGTTCTTTATGATATAAGGGTCTAAAAACCACCGGGACCCTAGCTGGGAGACCCTCCGATAAGGAGGAATCCAAGATGGCGCCGACATCAAATTTGGTCTATTTTTGGATTATTTATGTCGATTTTGAGGTTTTCAGCTAAGCAGATTTTAAAAACAATCATTATGAAGCTCTTATTGTCAATCTAACACATTTTTTATCGATCTGGGAATCGAAAATCCAAGATGGCGGCCGAAATTAGAGTATTCGGTTATAACCGATATTTTGGACAATTATTATGTTTTAACTAGTCCAATTCCGTAAAAATATGTAAAGGAATATAAAAATACCTACCTCCGTAAAGTTGGTACATGTCAGTTTACAAAGGAATTCAAGATGGCGTCCAATATGGCGCCAAAAATCAAGTTGGTCAATTTGCACGTTATTATAGTTGATTCATAGGTTTTCGACTATGCTGATTTCAAAATTAATCATATAAAATCTCTAAAACCTTTCTTTTCAAAGTTATTTGCGTTTTTACTGGTCTGGTAAGTAGACATTTAAAAGGAAAACCAAAATTTTATTAGTCCGTTTACGGCCGTTTCATAGTTAAGTTTTACGTTTTATTCCATGGTGAATCTTTTAAATATCTAGAAATTAGGGCGTATATAAGGGAGGGGCTCTAAAGAGGCCTGCTCCCCCGAAAATTCGGGTTAAGTGCATCCTCGGGAATTAAAACCCTGATTTCTTAGTCCCCCTCGGATTAAGTTTTATACCCTGATTTTAGGATCAAATTTCCCAAAACTTTCTAGGGGAGGACCACCCTAGACCGCACCTTTGGTGCCTAGAACTCTATTATTCACATTGTTTTTATATTAAATTCATAAATATAAGAAGCTACATTGAGCTTATTTAGTATTAATATACTACATGGGATGGGCTAAGTTTGAAACTTGGTGAATGTTTGAAACTTGGTCCTTAAATTCCAGGGAGTTTAGGACCACCCTGTATAGTGTTTTGATTCATTTTGAAACCTTTTGGGTCACACTAAAAGAGTACTGCAGGGGGGTATGGGAGTCCTCCCACAAATTTTTCTTTTTTAAATTTGACATTGGAAGTAGGGTTTAAACTCATTTTGAGAATCTTTGGGTCCAAGGGGGGCCACTGTCCAGAGTGCCTCTTCCGTTGGATCAGCGTCCAATCGCAATCAGGTGTGAATTTTCATGAACTACCAAAGAGATTTCAAGGATTCCCCTAGGATTATTTCGAAGTTAAAGTCTTATGAAATTACAGTTTTATTATGTTAGTGAATTATGTTACATGACACAAGTTTAGTAATTATTTCAATAAACTTGGAATTCAATATCTACGGGAGCTGAAACATTTCTGCAATGTTAGTGCTGGACTTCATAAGGGTGTATGACTTATTGAACCTGATCTAGCCCTGCAAGATTTCGAAGAGCCACAACAACATAAACTTGAAAAAAAATCCAAATTAGTTGTATAATAGGAGGCCTCTATGTGGTCTAAGACATTCTCCGTATTGGTAAGGTTTAGGGAGAAGTGCTATGAAGGAGATAATGATATGATTCTCGAAATTTTTGTACATCTAAAAAGGTTTAGAGTACTAGTAGTGGAAAAATGGGGGTTCTGCAACAGCCGGCGCAATCCGCAATGGTTGCGCCGGTTGCGCCGGCAGATCTGTGATACCTGCGCCGGCAGATCTGTGATACCTGCTCCGGTTGCGCCGGCAGATCTATGACTCCTGCGCCGGTTGCGCCGGCAGATCTATGACTCCTGCGCCGGTTGCGCCGGCAGATCTGTGACTCCTGCGCCGGCGGCTCTGTGATACCTGCTCCGGTAGAAAGGGGGCTCCTGCGCCGGTTGCGCCGGCAGATCTGTGATCCCTGCGCCGGTGGAAAGGGCCTCTTGACTAAAACGGGAAGAGGATAATTAGAAGTTACCTGCTCCGGTGATCCCTGCGCCGGTAGAAAGAGGTTCCTAAGCAATCTACTAAATTGGGGTTCAACCAATAAAATGCGGCTCCACCACTAAAATTAAAGTTATTTGACGCATCAATATACTCTAAGACCCACCAGCCAATCAGCAGAAAGCATGATAGTTAAAATTATTTTACTACATAAAATTATAAGGTTAATTAAAAAACTGTAACCGCTTTTAACTGTAATTTGAACAAAATTAGTAAATTGCAGCTCTTCCACTATATTGGGGCTCTAGAACTCATGCAACAACAAGAAGCTAAATTGAGACTTTCTAAATTATTTTAAGATAACATTAATTGATAGTTAAAGTTATTAACAAAGGTTAATTAACAGTTATTTTACATAAAATTATAAGGTTAATGAACAAACTAACTGCTGTAATATATTACCTATTGAATGCCCATACTGGAATAAAAGACCAGAAAATCACAAACTCAAAAATGTAGACTGCACTACTCACCTGTCATTGAGACTCCCTTAACAATGCACCGGCGAACCACCCCTCTTACCTTTCACAGAGCAATATGTGTGGCGATAACGGGGTAACCTCCATTGGGATTGATAGCGATTGCATCTTTTCCCGCAATACCAAGGGGAGATGGTTTTCAAAAGATATATATTTTTTCATTACAATCATTTTTTATATTTCGTTAAATTTACAGTTCAATATTCACTTTAGTTACAGTTTGACACAAAATGCTTATCCTATCACAATCCTTAACTTTGAAAATACAGTATTTTCACCAGAAAGGATACTTTGAAAAATTGAGAATGATCGAACATTATCAAACAACCAAACATATAATACGTTATCCCATTGGTGGAATTATTTTTATTTCACTTTGATCAGGAAAGGATACTTTGAAAAATTGAGAATACATTTTCAGACCACTTGACATATAATACGTTATCCTATTGGTGGAATTATTTTACAACTTCGATTAAAAATTACCAATTATGTTCATATTGGATAAGATCTTAAATATTTTAAAAATAAAATATACTTTTATTACGAATTCTGTTCGAGGAGTTGATTTTTTTTCATAGAATGTTAGACTCATTCAAGTTAAAAATGACAAATCCATTAATTTTTCTATATTTCAATTGAAGATATTACATATTTTATTCGCATAGAAGCTTTTTCTAGATTTAAACGTGATAATATATGATTAATCACCTAAACAAAAACTATTCCATTACACTTTCTTCTGAAAGCATTGTGTGAATGAGAGAATTTTTATACAAAAATTGTAAAATATATACGATTTTCCCAACAGTTGAAAAAATTTCAATCATTAACGTTTTATTTAAAGTACATTATTTGACTGGCACTACAGAACATACATTCATTTTATTCATAACTTTTACTATATTTATTAAACATGTAATATTTTTTCTATACTAAAGAGAACTGCTTTGGTTATTTTTCAATTCATGGAATGGTTACGTTGATCATTTTCAACCTTTTTGAAAATAATTTTTTAACCCATCGGCTATACTTGCTCTACAAGAATTTTACCCTCTGCTGTACATTTTTACTAACAATTTATATTATTCACTAAAGCAAACAATATAATACTTATAAACTAACTTATGAAAGAAATCCTTTATGGATATAATGTTTTCTCTTACCTAAAGCCCTCTTTCATCTATAATCCATATAGAAAATTAAACTATTCTAATAAAAATTAAAGGGGAAACATGACTCAAAAGGAAACATACATTATAAAAACCAAGAAAATTATTACTGAATCTATAAGAAAACCTAAAAACTCTGCTAAAAATAAAATCTTAACTGAAAATTTTATTAAAAATTAAAACACATGTAGAGAAATAACTTAATACTTTGTTAAAAATAAAAACGAACACAGAAAAACTTTCACTGAAAAACTAAAATCTTTGTTAAATATAAAAACTTAATCACTTCGAAACTAAAAACTTAACTAAAATCTTTGTTAAAAATAAAAACTTAACTAAAAACTGCTAAAAATAAAAACTTAACTGAAAATTTTACTAAAAATTAAGACACATGTAGAAAATTAACTTAATACTTTGTTAAAAATAAAAACGAACACAGAAAACTTTCACTGAAAAACTAAAATCTTTGTTAAATATAAAAACTTAATCACTTCGAAACTAAAAACTTAACTAAAACCTTTGTTAAAAATAAAAACTTAACTGAAAATTTTGTTAAAAATTAAGACACATGCAGAAAAATAACTTAATACTTTGTTAAAAATAAAAACGAACACAGAAAAACTTTACAAGAAATGAAAACTTATACACTGAAAAACTAAAATATTTGTTAAATATAAAAACGTATTCACTTCGAAAATAAAAACTTAACTAAAACCTTTGTTAAAAATAAAAACTTAATCACTTCGAAACTAAAAACTTAACTAAAACCTTTGTTAAAAATAAAAACTTAACTGAAAATTTTGTTAAATATTAGGATACATGCAGAAAAATAACTTAATACTCTGCTAAAAATAAAATCTTAACTGAAAATTTTATTAAAAATTAAAACACATGTAGAGAAATAACTTAATACTTTGTTAAAAATAAAAACGAACACAGAAAAACTTTCACTGAAAAACTAAAATCTTTGTTAAATATAAAAACTTAATCACTTCGAAACTAAAAACTTAACTAAAACCTTTGTTAAAAATAAAAACTTAACTGAAAATTTTGTTAAATATTAGGATACATACAGAAAAATAACTTAATACTCTGCTAAAAATAAAATCTCAACTGAAAATTTTATTAAAAATTAAAACACATGTAGAGAAATAACTTAATACTTTGTTAAAAATAAAAACGAACACAGAAAAACTTTCACTGAAAAACTAAAATCTTTGTTAAATATAAAATCTTAATCACTTCGAAACTAAAAACTTAACTAAAATCTTTGTTAAAAATAAAAACTTAACTAAAAACTGCTAAAAATAAAAACTTAACTGAAAATTTTACTAAAAATTAAGACACATGTAGAAAATTAACTTAATACTTTGTTAAAAATAAAAACGAACACAGAAAACTTTCACTGAAAAACTAAAATCTTTGTTAAATATAAAAACTTAATCTAACGAAACTAAAAACTTAACTAAAACCTTTGTTAAAAAAAAAACTTAACTGAAAATTTTGTTAAAAATTAAGACACATGCAGAAAAATAACTTAATACTTTGGTAAAAATAAAAACGAACACAGAAAAACTTTACAAGAAATGAAAACTTATACACTGAAAAACTAAAATATTTGTTAAATATAAAAACGTATTCACTTCGAAAATAAAAACTTAACTTAAAATTTTGTTAAAACTAAAAACTTAACTAAAAATTTTGTTACAAATAAAAACTTAACTGAAAATTTTGTTAAAAATTAAGATACATGTAGAAAACTAACTTAATACTTTGTTAAAAATAAAAACGAACACAGAAAAAACTTTACAAGAAATGAAAACTTATACACTGAAAAATTAAAATCTTTGTTAAATATAAAAACTTAACTAAAAATTTTGTTAAAAATAAAAACTTAACTAAAAATTTTGTTAAAAATAAAAACTTAACTGAAAATTTTGTTAAAAATTAAAACTTAACTGAAAATTTTGTTAAAAATTAAGACACATGTAGAAAATTAACTTAATACTTTGTTAAAAATAAAAACGAACACAGAAAAACTTTCACTGAAAAACTAAAATCTTTGTTAAATATAAAAATTTATTCACTTCGAAACTAAAACTTAACTAAAAATTTTGTTAAAAATAAAAACTTCACTGAAAATTTTGTTAAAAATTAAGACAAATGCTGAAAAATAACTCATTACTTTGCTAAAAGTAAAAATGAACACAGAAAAAACTTTACAAGAAATGAAAACTTATACACTGAAAAACTAAAGTCTTTGTTAAATATAAAAACTTATTCACTACAAAACTGAAAACTTTGTTTGAAATGAACTAGAAAACGAAAAACTTTACACAAGAAATGAAAACTTATACACTAAAAAAAAAACTAAAATCTTTGTTAAAAATAAAAGCTTAACTGAAAATTTTGTTAAAAAATTAAGACAAATGCAGAAAAATAACTTAATACTTTGTTAAATGTAAAAACTTAAAAGCTACAAAACTAAAATATCTGTTTAAAATAAATAAAAACTTACAAGAAATTTTACAAGAAATAAAAATTTACACTAAAAACTTTACCAAAAAGAAATTATTACGAAAAACTTTAACAGAAAGAAAAACTTAAAAACCATAAAACAAAAAAAAACTTTGTTAAAAATAAAGGCAAATACAGAAAATAACTTAATACTTTGTTAAATATTAAAACTTAGAAACTATGAAACGAAAAACTTTACCATAAATAAAAACTTATACACTACAAAACTAAAATTTTGTTAAAAATAAAATAAAACTTTGAAAAAATTTTACAAGAAATAAAAAGTTACACTAAAAACTTTATCAAAAAGAAATACTTCGTGTTAAAAATAAATAAAAACTTTGAAAAAATTTTACAAGAAATAAAAATTTACACTAAAAACTTTACCAAAAAGAAATTATTACGAAAAACCTTAACAAAAGAAAAACCTAAAAACTATAAAACTAAAAACTTTGTTAAAAATCAAGACACATGTAGAAAAATAACTTAATACTTTGTTCAATATAAAAACTTAGAACCTATAAAACTAAAAACTTTGCTAAAAATAAAAATTTTAGGAAAACTTTGTTAAAAATAAAGAAATCAATACAGAAAATTTTAAAAATAAATAAAAACTTCGAAAAAATATTACAAGAAATAAAAAAATAACACTAAAAACTTTATCAAAAAGAGATACTTACAAATTATGAAACTAAAAACTTTGTTAAAAATAAAATTAAATTGAAAAGTTAAAATAAAAAAAAACTAAAACCTTTATCAAAAAGAAATACTTCTTGTTAAAAAAATATACGTTGAAAAAAATTTGTACAAGAAATACACTAAAAACTTTACCAATAACGTCCATACTTTGTTAAAATTAGAAGACAGATAGATTCACATCCTCCTTTCATTGGGACCCTTTTTTAGTTATTATGTAAAACGTGGGCTGAAAAATTTAAAAGTACTATTTTTAAATTTCCTTCATTAAGAAGGAGTTTTCAGCCCACCGAGTTTTCATAATAAAAAAAAGGGTCTCAACGAAAGGGGGACGTGAATGTATCTGTCTTCTAATTTTAACAAAGTATGGGTGTTATTGGTAAAGTTTTTAGTATGTTTCATGTGCAAATTTTTTTCAACGTATATTTTTTTAACAAGAAGTATTTCTTTTTGATAAAGGTTTTAGTTTTTTTTTATTTTAACTTTTCAATTTAATTTTATTTTTAACAAAGTTTTTAGTTTTATAATTTGTAAGTATCTCTTTTTGATAAAGTTTTTAGTGTTATTTTTTTATTTCTTGTAATATTTTTTCGAAGTTTTTATTTATTTTTAAAATTTTCTGTATTGATTTCTTTATTTTTAACAAAGTTTTCCTAAAGTTTTTATTTTTAGCAAAGTTTTTAGTTTTATAGGTTCTAAGTTTTTATATTGAACAAAGTATTAAGTTATTTTTCTACATGTGTCTTGATTTTTAACAAAGTTTTTAGTTTTATAGTTTTTAGGTTTTTCTTTTGTTAAGGTTTTTCGTAATAATTTCTTTTTGGTAAAGTTTTTAGTGTAAATTTTTATTTCTTGTAAAATTTTTTCAAAGTTTTTATTTATTTTTAACACGAAGTATTTCTTTTTGATAAAGTTTTTAGTGTAACTTTTTATTTCTTGTAAAATTTTTTCAAAGTTTTATTTTATTTTTAACAAAATTTTAGTTTTGTAGTGTATAAGTTTTTATTTATGGTAAAGTTTTTCGTTTCATAGTTTCTAAGTTTTAATATTTAACAAAGTATTAAGTTATTTTCTGTATTTGCCTTTATTTTTAACAAAGTTTTTTTTTTGTTTTATGGTTTTTAAGTTTTTCTTTCTGTTAAAGTTTTTCGTAATAATTTCTTTTTGGTAAAGTTTTTAGTGTAAATTTTTATTTCTTGTAAAATTTCTTGTAAGTTTTTATTTATTTTAAACAGATATTTTAGTTTTGTAGCTTTTAAGATTTTACATTTAACAAAGTATTAAGTTATTTTTCTGCATTTGTCTTAATTTTTTAACAAAATTTTCAGTTAAGCTTTTATTTTTAACAAAGATTTTAGTTTTTTTTTTTAGTGTATAAGTTTTCATTTCTTGTGTAAAGTTTTTCGTTTTCTAGTTCATTTCAAACAAAGTTTTCAGTTTTGTAGTGAATAAGTTTTTATATTTAACAAAGACTTTAGTTTTTCAGTGTATAAGTTTTCATTTCTTGTAAAGTTTTTTCTGTGTTCATTTTTACTTTTAGCAAAGTAATGAGTTATTTTTCAGCATTTGTCTTAATTTTTAACAAAATTTTCAGTGAAGTTTTTATTTTTAACAAAATTTTTAGTTAAGTTTTAGTTTCGAAGTGAATAAATTTTTATATTTAACAAAGATTTTAGTTTTTCAGTGAAAGTTTTTCTGTGTTCGTTTTTATTTTTAACAAAGTATTAAGTTATTTTTCTACATGTGTCTTAATTTTTAACAAAATTTTCAGTTAAGTTTTAATTTTTAACAAAATTTTCAGTTAAGTTTTTATTTTTAACAAAATTTTTAGTTAAGTTTTTATTTTTAACAAAATTTTTAGTTAAGTTTTTATATTTAACAAAGATTTTAATTTTTCAGTGTATAAGTTTTCATTTCTTGTAAAGTTTTTTCTGTGTTCGTTTTTATTTTTAACAAAGTATTAAGTTAGTTTTCTACATGTATCTTAATTTTTAACAAAATTTTCAGTTCAGTTTTTATTTGTAACAAAATTTTTAGTTAAGTTTTTAGTTTTAACAAAATTTTAAGTTAAGTTTTTATTTTCGAAGTGAATACGTTTTTATATTTAACAAATATTTTAGTTTTTCAGTGTATAAGTTTTCATTTCTTGTAAAGTTTTTCTGTGTTCGTTTTTATTTTTAACAAAGTATTAAGTTATTTTTCTGCATGTGTCTTAATTTTTAACAAAATTTTCAGTTAAGTTTTTATTTTTAACAAAGGTTTTAGTTAAGTTTTTAGTTTCGTTAGATTAAGTTAGATTAAGTTTTTATATTTAACAAAGATTTTAGTTTTTCAGTGAAAGTTTTCTGTGTTCGTTTTTATTTTTAACAAAGTATTAAGTTAATTTTCTACATGTGTCTTAATTTTTAGTAAAATTTTTAGTTAAGTTTTTATTTTTAACAAAGATTTTAGTTAAGTTTTTAGTTTCGAAGTGATTAAGATTTTATATTTAACAAAGATTTTAGTTTTTCAGTGAAAGTTTTTCTGTGTTCGTTTTTATTTTTAACAAAGTATTAAGTTATTTCTCTACATGTGTTTTAATTTTTAATAAAATTTTCAGTTGAGATTTTATTTTTAGCAGAGTATTAAGTTATTTTTCTGTATGTATCCTAATATTTAACAAAATTTTCAGTTAAGTTTTTATTTTTAACAAAGGTTTTAGTTAAGTTTTTAGTTTCGAAGTGATTAAGTTTTTATATTTAACAAAGATTTTAGTTTTTCAGTGAAAGTTTTTCTGTGTTCGTTTTTATTTTTAACAAAGTATTAAGTTATTTCTCTACATGTGTTTTAATTTTTAATAAAATTTTCAGTTAAGATTTTATTTTTAGCAGAGTTTTTAGGTTTTCTTATAGATTCAGTAATAATTTTCTTGGTTTTTATAATGTATGTTTCCTTTTGAGTCATGTTTCCCCTTTAATTTTTATTAGAATAGTTTAATTTTCTATATGGATTATAGATGAAAGAGGGCTTTAGGTAAGAGAAAACATTATATCCATAAAGGATTTCTTTCATAAGTTAGTTTATAAGTATTATATTGTTTGCTTTAGTGAATAATATAAATTGTTAGTAAAAATGTACAGCAGAGGGTAAAATTCTTGTAGAGCAAGTATAGCCGATGGGTTAAAAAATTATTTTCAAAAAGGTTGAAAATGATCAACGTAACCATTCCATGAATTGAAAAATAACCAAAGCAGTTCTCTTTAGTATAGAAAAAATGATTACGTTAATGACGTTAATGATTGAAATTTTTTCAACTGTTGGGAAAATCGTATATATTTTACAATTTTTGTATAAAAATTCTCTCATTCACACAATGCTTTCAGAAGAAAGTGTAATGGAATAGTTTTTGTTTAGGTGATTAATCATATATTATCACGTTTAAATCTAGAAAAAGCTTCTATGCGAATAAAATATGTAATATCTTCAATTGAAATATAGAAAAATTAATGGATTTGTCATTTTTAACTTGAATGAGTCTAACATTCTATGAAAAAAAATCAACTCCTCGAACAGAATTCGTAATAAAAGTATATTTTATTTTTAAAATATTTAAGATCTTATCCAATATGAACATAATTGGTAATTTTTAATCGAAGTTGTAAAATAATTCCACCAATAGGATAACGTATTATATGTCAAGTGGTCTGAAAATGTATTCTCAATTTTTCAAAGTATCCTTTCCTGATCAAAGTGAAATAAAAATAATTCCACCAATGGGATAACGTATTATATGTTTGGTTGTTTGATAATGTTCGATCATTCTCAATTTTTCAAAGTATCCTTTCTGGTGAAAATACTGTATTTTCAAAGTTAAGGATTGTGATAGGATAAGCATTTTGTGTCAAACTGTAACTAAAGTGAATATTGAACTGTAAATTTAACGAAATATAAAAAATGATTGTAATGAAAAAATATATATCTTTTGAAAACCATCTCCCCTTGGTATTGCGGGAAAAGATGCAATCGCTATCAATCCCAATGGAGGTTACCCCGTTATCGCCACACATATTGCTCTGTGAAAGGTAAGAGGGGTGGTTCGCCGGTGCATTGTTAAGGGAGTCTCAATGACAGGTGAGTAGTGCAGTCTACATTTTTGAGTTTGTGATTTTCTGGTCTTTTATTCCAGTATGGGCATTCAATAGGTAATATATTACAGCAGTTAGTTTGTTCATTAACCTTATAATTTTATGTAAAATAACTGTTAATTAACCTTTGTTAATAACTTTAACTATCAATTAATGTTATCTTAAAATAATTTAGAAAGTCTCAATTTAGCTTCTTGTTGTTGCATGAGTTCTAGAGCCCCAATATAGTGGAAGAGCTGCAATTTACTAATTTTGTTCAAATTACAGTTAAAAGCGGTTACAGTTTTTTAATTAACCTTATAATTTTATGTAGTAAAATAATTTTAACTATCATGCTTTCTGCTGATTGGCTGGTGGGTCTTAGAGTATATTGATGCGTCAAATAACTTTAATTTTAGTGGTGGAGCCGCATTTTATTGGTTGAACCCCAATTTAGTAGATTGCTTAGGAACCTCTTTCTACCGGCGCAGGGATCACCGGAGCAGGTAACTTCTAATTATCCTCTTCCCGTTTTAGTCAAGAGGCCCTTTCCACCGGCGCAGGGATCACAGATCTGCCGGCGCAACCGGCGCAGGAGCCCCCTTTCTACCGGAGCAGGTATCACAGAGCCGCCGGCGCAGGAGTCACAGATCTGCCGGCGCAACCGGCGCAGGAGTCATAGATCTGCCGGCGCAACCGGCGCAGGAGTCATAGATCTGCCGGCGCAACCATTGCGGATTGCGCCGGCTGTTGCAGAACCCCCATTTTTCCACTACTAGTACTTGTACAGAGAAATTTAGATATTAATAATATGCATGTAAGAATCCAATATCATTATGAATTTAATAAGAAAATAATTTTTGCATACCTATACAATTATTTTTCCTCAATGCAATAGGTAACGTTTTAAAGATATCAGATGGGTTAACACGTAAGCATATTGCTTGTAAAATGTTTTTTGTGCATTACAAACAATTGGTGGATTCACATAGGGTCCCGATGAGGGAGCATTAACCTTTCAACTTTTTAAGGGAATTCCTTTTTTTAATGTAAAAAATATTTTTAATGCTATCAGGGATAGAATACCTTCAAGCCTCTGGCTTACACTATGAGATTTTCTTCTTGGATCCACCATAGTTAGAAATGCAGTCTTTTTTAATTAGATAACAGAAAAGCACTTGGCAAATTTGATGCCCTATGCGGGTTGTAGGAGAGTTACATGTGGCCTTTTCAAGCTTCTTAAAACGAATTTTCAGAAAAAACAAATGAATATTAATTTTTTATATGGCGTCCCAGGTTCAGAAAAATATTGTCTGACTGGGCGGGTTCATAATAAAGTTATACTATGTATTTTTAGGTGTATCGGAACTATATGGGGAGTACATCTTATCCAAAATCTTTTATAGCGGTCAGTCTTTTATAATCTTTTACAGCGGTCTTAAAAGTTTTCAGTATTTCTAGAAGGGCGTAGGAAATTTAATGCTGGAGGGGCCCCAATAATTCTATAAAAAAATTTAGTTCTTATCAAGCCTCAAGCTAGATTTTTGCACAACAAAAGAGGACACCCAAAATCATACTTAGCCCATCCCATGTAGTATATTAAATAAGCTCAATGTAGCTTCTTATACTTATGAACTTAATATAAAAACAATGTGAATAATAGAGTTCTAGGCACCAAAGGTGCGGTCTAGGGTGGTCCTCCCCTAGAAAGTTTTGGGAAATTTGATCCTAAAATCAGGGTATTAACTTAATCCGAGGGGGACTAAGAAATCAGGGTTTTAATTCCCGAGGGTGCACTTAACCCGAATTTTCAGGGGAGCAGGCCTCTTTAGAGCCCCTCCCTTATATACGCCCTAATTTCTAGACATTTAAAAGATTCACCATGGAATAAAACGTAAAACTTAACTATGAAACGGCCGTAAACGGACTAATAAAATTTTGGTTTTCCTTTTAAATTTCTTCTTACCAGACCAATAAAAACGCAAATAACTTTGAAAAGAAAGGTTTTAGAGATTTTATATGATTAATTTTGAAATCAGCATAGTCGTAAACCTATGAATCAACTATAATAACGTGCAAATTGACCAACTTGATTTTTGGCGCCATATTGGACGCCATCTTGAATTCCTTTGTAAACTGACATGTACCAAACTTTACGGAGGTAGGTATTTTTATATTCCTGTACATATTTTTACAGAATTGGACTAGTTAAAACATAATAATTGTCCAAAATATCGGTTATAACCGAATACTCTAATTTCGGCCGCCATCTTGGATTTTCGATTCCCAGATCGATAAAAAATGGGTTAGATTGGCAATAAGAGCTTCATAATGATTGTTTTTAAAATCTGCTTAGCTGAAAACCTCAAAATCGACATAAATAATCCAAAAATAGACCAAATTTGATGTCGGCGCCATCTTGGACGCCATCTTGGATTCCTCCTTATCGGAGGGTCCCCCAGCTAGGGTCCCGGTGGTTTTTAGACCCTTATACCATAAAGAACAAGTGTGCCAAGTTTCATGCTGGTAGCCAGAATTGCCAGATTTTTGTGCTAAGCTGCTGCACTAGAAAAGCTCGGACAGTGTCCGTGAACCCGAAGAATATCATTACAGGGAGTTTCAGATAAGTGTTTCAGGACTTCTAGGGGAGGTCATCAAGACGAACAAGAATTGGTGGGGTCGCGAGCGGGGTTTTAGGGTGAAAATCAGCCCTTCGCATTTCTGGACAGAGAAAAAATTGTGAGGTTCCAGCATTTATTACATACAACCAATTCAAATGGCTTATGTAAAAGTCATATGCTAATGTTTATTCTAATCAAAAGCAGAACTATAAATGCAACAGGCATGCGTTGTAGGTGGATTAAAGTGATAATTGTGTCCCTTGGTCAGACTCCAGTATTAAGATAATTTCGTCTTGACTTTTTCTTTTGCAGAGCATCTCCCTACAACGCTTGCCTGTTGCATTTATTGGTCTGTTTTTGAACAGAATAAATATTGCATATGATTTTTACATAAACCATTTGAATCGATTGTATGTAATGCCGGAATCGAACAAGTGTATCTCTTTCTACCAAGATATGCTAGCTAGGGTCTAGTTTTCGCGTGATTTTCACCCCTTGACCCCACTTGTGACCCCCTAACCTAAACCAATTGTTCGTTTTGATGTACCTTACCTCCTCGTAGAAGTCCTGAAACACCCTGTGTTAAGATTGATACAGTAAGGAGGATCCCACCGCAATTTTGTAGCATTCGCGAATTTGTTTACCCAGGGCGGGGCACCGGATCGATGCTGCCCTTTGCGTGTGAGGGCTTCTTGCCATCATTTGGGGCTGCTGAGTGAAGATGGCCCGAAATGTCACGGCCGTATTTCTCGGTCCTTCTTTGACCGATCGGGTCGCGTGCCAGCGACCCTCTTCTATTGGAATAAGTGCGGAATTGGGTCAGCAGACTCTACCGTGTCGTGTTGGTATCTGCTGGAAATAACCTTGTTCGCAGTTTTGTGCAGTGGGAAAGTGCTTTTTCTCGCGCACTTTCCTCCAGTTTTTTTGTCATTTTCTTTCTTCGTCTCCTAATGAGTCTGGAGGGTGTGTCGCGGGTGGTTTTTTACTCGCTCTAATGAATTCTCGCGGTTCAATTAGTAAGACGCTGCTGCAGCAGCCTTCCCTTTTTTGAAGCTTTTTGGTTAATTAATTGGAAAGTTTGGGTTTGCTCTTTTGTGAGGGTTATCTCGAGAGGACCGGGGAAAGAGGAGGGGACTAGTAATTTGTGGTTACGTGCGCGAATCCTCTCGACGATTTTTTTGTCTAATGATGAAGTCAGCATTTGGTGCGGTTTATCGTCAAGGCCCTTTTAAAGCATCTGTGGTTATTTTAAAATATGCGAGAGATTCGGCTAAGCATCACGTTTAATTTAGTTCTATCTGTCATATGTCTTTATAAGCGAAGTTTTTGTGCACTTGTTCTTGGGGAAAGTTTAAACGCATACTATACTCGAATGCAACTTAAGTTGAGCCTCCTGACGTCATGGCCACGCGGAAGAAAATCTGAGTAAACAGAAAGCCTTCTGGGTTGCTAGAAGATCTTATTGGCTGGCGAGTTTGAGAGCGAGTTGTACTACTACGCGTTACGCCACTTTAAAAAATAGTAATACCGAACATTCTATGCATATCGGGATGAAAAGATGCTTAATATACGTGGATTTAAAATCTAATCATTATTCAAAATTTAAGCTCTAAATTTCACTCAAAATTCAGACACCTCGCGGGGAACTACTTTCTTTGGTTGATCTCAGCATATTTCTGCTGGCTCAAGTTAAGGTGCAACTGAGTATAGACTGCAACGTTACTTGACCCTGACTGAGAGCAAACAAAAAAAGTAGTTCCCAGCGCTGTGTCTGAATTTTGAGTGAACTTCAGTTTAGAAATATTAGTTTGTTAAACCAGTTTAGAAATATAAGTTTGTTAAACCAGTTTAGAAATATAAGTTTGTTAAACCAGTTTAGAAATATGATAAGTTTGTTACACCCATGTTATAGCTTTTTATCACGATTATTTTATACTTTTTATCACGATTGCGTATTGCCTAGCAACCCAACGGGGTTTCTGTTTACTTGACGAGAAACATTGCAACCAAGTATAGATTCTCTTATTGTATAAGTCGATGGTTCATTTACTTTTCGCCTCGACGCGAAATCAGTCGAATGAGCATATAGGATTCTTTGCAATGAAGGAACTCGGTGTATTATATATTTTTAAGTTACCGATTTCATACAAGTCAAAACATATATAAAACCTCATTTGAGTTAGCCTCTGATATTATTAATAATACTGGGCTAATTTTTTATAAACACATTCATTCAACCTTCCATCAAAAACAATCAACCCTAGAGCTTTGTAGACCAGAGAAACAGATTTAATAATTTTGTTGCTTTGAGATTATTCATGTAAAAAGTTTAATAATTAATTTAGTAAATAAACTTGCATATTTTGTTTCAAGTAGAAAGTTGGTTTAAATTTATGTTCTAAATTAAAAAAATAAGATCATTAGTGTAAGTTTTGTTTAAAAAAACGTTGGATGTTTGGGCAGTTGCTAACGTAATTATATAGGGAGTTACGATTTGCTTACATAATATTTAACGGACCCTTAAATCAATTTCCTAGTTATCAATCTGCTAATTTTCAACTGCTGTTATCAACCTGCAATCTGCATCTCCGCCCATGGCAGTGTTTGATTTGGACTCGTCGTGGACACGACATCATCATCAATCTGCTAATTTGTACTAAATCCTCAAAATTTTAGCCAGGACTAATGTTCATCATAATGCCATTTATCTGGTTCTTTTAGCGAAAGTGTGTTGCAAAAGTACCATACGTAATTAACTTACTACTCTGCTCTTCGAAGTGCTCAAGTGTGCAGATCTCTAAGTGCTTTTGCTTCGAATTAATTTGTGATAGTCCTAAATGACCCTGTCCTTAATCTTCTTGATAGTGGACTTTAATGACTATTTATTAAATTTAACCGTCGCATCATATTACCCTCGCGACATTTAAAGATGCGAGGATCAGCATTTATTATTTTGAATTCAGGTCAATTATTTCCCTGGGCTGTAAGTGGACTTGTGTCAGAAAAAATGCTTGGAAACCAGTTGTATTGAGATTCTCATTACAGGTCTTCTGTATTAAGTGGGGATGGGTTCTTTTATTTTCTTCAAAGACTGGAGGAGAAAAATCTGGTTTCTTTCAATATAAATGTGTTTTTTGTGTGGTTCTTGTCATTTTGCACCTGGTTTAAGTATAAAAAGGCGCTTTCTGACTGCTAATGTCCAACATCAATTAGCTTCTTGCAATCTTGACTAGCATCTTTGGGCAGGTGGGTGCTTAGAAGAATTAAATGTCCTTCCATTTAACCTCTTCCACCTGTACACAATTATATTGCTTCTAGTTGTACCTGATGCTTTCTGAGGTCCCTTTGTGAATTTTGCATTATTATTTGTTTGGTAAAAAATGGGACTATGCGCCCGATTATCCCTTTTCAACAATAAAACGACTAGACATAACAATTATACAAGTACGTGCTCTGCAATTAAAGTCTGTCGAACACGTGATGGTGGTGCCAAATTATCCTCATTTGGTCGAAGTTCACTGCCTTTTTTTGGCTACCCGAGAGTGGATATTTTCATTTCAAGGTAATTGTGTCATTCGAGTTGCAGTGGTCGTCTCCTATCGATCTCGATATGGAGACGCTACGACCCTCTTTTGTACAGAACATGCCTCCCAGCAGGTCTCTATTTCTGTTAAAGTTTCATCCTAAGTTTCTAAAAGTCTTTTTTCATGATCATAGTCTCTTTTGTTATGAATTACTAATTTATCAATTTGACTTTTAAGGGTCAAATTTCCGAAATTTTCCTGGGAAGGAGGGAGAACTCCTAACCCTCTCTACATTTGAAATTTGTACGACGGCAATTGATATCCTGTTTTCCCCCCTTGAATGTTCTTTGACTTCAAGGTATAGTTCTCTTTGGGTTAAGTTCTAAATCTAAAGGTCTCTTAACACGCTTTACTTTAAAGAAGCACAACCTTCCATCCTGTTTTTCCTCCTGCTTGAATTTCAGTCTCTATTATGTCTTAAGAATTTTCATGTGTGCTTTACTCACAGCTTTTTTTAATCTTACTTAGGCAATCAATCTATTTTCTGCCTATTTGCTATACCATTAAATTAATAACTTTAACTATTTATAAGGGTAAAATTCTTGATTTTTTTATTTGCTGATAGATTTCACACGACGTGATTAAATTTTGAATTAAAACTTCGGTCTCTTTTTTTTAAGGTATTAGGTCTCTATTTTTCTCTAAAGACTAACTAAAAATCTGCTGGGTGCCCTGCCTTTGTAACGGAAGAGGCGATGTAAACAGCAAAAGCCGGGCTTTTTTTTTCCTGTTGAAGAAGCTTTGTGATAGTGTAAGTGTGGGAAACTATTCCTGCTATGCGCCCCATTCTTTCCTATGGCTTTTGACGGGGCGCATTCGACCACATCGCGGGGTCACCTTTCACCTCATGGTGTCAGCCGATTCTTATATGTTGAAATCTGAGTGTATTGGAGTGCTGATTTTTGAAATTAACCAAAATTGAAAAAAAAATCTTGAATTTTTAAAATGTTGATTTGATTGTCGAAGAAAACACCTATTTGAAGATACTTGTTGATAAGATTCAAGACAATATTAATAGGATAAAACGCATTTGAAGTACTTTCTTGATGTTCTTTATTATACTACCCGTCTCGTCTGTTCAAAATGTTATTTAAATTGAAAACTAAACTGATTCATTTGAGAGTGTTTTGCTCAGTGATTTGTTGAATTAAAAGTTCTAGTTTTAAATTTCGCATGGGCCTTGACTTTTTTATGTACAACCTTTTACTTCATTAAATAAATAACTATTTTATTAATTTCTTACTCTCCTGTATGGTGGGAAGGTTGTTAAATTGTGTGAATTGTCTTGTGTCATTGACCTTAAGTGAAAGAGTTAAGGCTTAAATATTGTAAAACTACCTTTTTCTGATTACTCAAAAGTTTTCTTTCTCATGACATGATTTTTTAAAATAAATTTTAGTCTCTGGAATATATATCGAACCGAACATATTTTAAAGAGGGAGTGTTATCAGTGTTCGAAGAAATCGTGTGAGTTTCTCTTCATTTCCATTTGAATTCCTAGTCGTTTGAAACGGCTTAACCTTCTGTCTATTTGTCCATTCGTGCAATGAACCTCCCCCACAATGAAATGTCCCATAATGCGCGACATTCAGCTGTGAAAGTGGCACAAGCCCATAAAAAGTTCCGGACTCCCTTCATAATACCCTCTGGGATCTCCTTTAGCAAGGTTAACATTCCGTTTTTTATCAAATGGTTGACTCACTGGGTTCAAGGCTGGATTCACCCTCTTACTAAAGTTTCGTTCTGGATTATCTATTTACTTTGGGGTGCGCTATCGCACCGCTTTTTGAAGGAGGCCAGGCCCCTTGTTGACATCTATTCCTAGCTGACAATGAAATTTACCAGATTTTTTGGGGAATTAAATTGCCTTATTTCTCACGTTAAAGTAAAATTAAAATCAACAGTATTTTTTTTCAAAGTGAATCTCTATTGATACAATGACATATTTGCGCCACGAGAAAAAGCATTAAAAGCTTTAAAATGACACAGCTGGAAGGTTTAAAAAGGCTTTTGTTTCCAGTCCATCTTTTGACCACTTTAAATAGCTGTAACTTAAAGTTTAAAGTATTTCTAATGGCATTTACTAATATTCATGTAATTTAAATGAATGAAACATGACTATTTTTTTATTAAATTGCAACAAAATCTGAGGTCGTATAGTCACGAATTTGTAGAGTTGACGTATAATCAAGCTCATGCATTTTGTAAACGATTGATTTGGGTTTTTTCTATCATCTGAACGAAGGGAAAAACCTATTAAAAATTGTTTTCCTTTTAACAAATATTTAAGTGCGGTTTTTCCACTTTTAATTGGGTAAAGAAAACTTTTAATTCAACCAAACTTCATTGAAGCGAAGCACGTTAGAATATCTAAAAATTTACTTGTTTAAAAGTCTGTTGGGGAATTCTAACGCAAGTGAGGTCACACCACAGCTCACTAAACCTCACCAAAAGGAAAAGGGTTTCAAGTTTGAGGAAAAATCTCAATTTAATTAATGCGTTCCCAATTTTTTATTTCTATCATAATGCAATGTCTTGGTTGAATCTACTTTTGCTAAAGATGTAATTTTCTTTTTCAGGTAATCGTATGTTTACGTTTGATGATCAAAGTGTCGATTTTTATCTGCCTCAGCTTGTGAGCTTGTACGTCCACCATTCCGATGTTGCAGAAGCAATATATCCGTATCTTGTGTATAGGTAAGTAACTTTTTTCCCCGAAAAGACCTCATGTGTCTCTTTAAAAAACCCTTTGGTACGATTGAATCATTAGTTTGAAAAAGGGAATAAAAAACCATGCTTTGAGAAAATTGAAAAAAAATATTTAAGTATTTCAATTTTTATTGCTTAACCACAAAATTTGTACCCTATTAACATTACAGAATTATTATTGAAAAAAAATAGAAGTACATTCAAAAATACTTTACAGTTGAAAAAGTTGATGGATTTATTCCTTTTTCATTGATGAAAAGTAAACTAAAAAACCTTAAATCAACAACTCAATTATATTTGCAGTTCACAGCACAAAAGTGAAAGATTTAGATGAATAAAATTAAAAATTATTATAATGTCTTACTATATGGCTGTGTGCCATACATAAAACACCAACCAATCAACCATTAAAAATTAATATGAAACTGAGTCATTAGCCACTATAAATTGAGTAAGTGAATATTAATAGTAAAACATTCATTCAATTAAGAAAGGAAAAATACTTCTGAATTAAAATCAAAATTCATTTTGGCTAAGTTTACAGCACGAAGAAAAAGAAAAGAAAGACCAATTAACTAATGACTTTTTCAATTCTTTCCAGGTGTCGAAATAGTGTAGAATTTTCTCTTCAACTAGCCTGGCTGCTGCAAGCCTTTTGCTCGGAAAATGCGCCGTCCCGTAGGAAATCACATGGGGCAAAATTGAAGAAGTTGATTTTGTCAGAAGAGTTGAGGTGAAAATTTGAAGTTTATACTTACCTCAATTGTTCTAATTACTATAACCCTTAACGTTTTCAAACCATTTTCTCCATCTGTTATAGTATTACTTTATTTTATCCACTTTTAAGGATTTCTGGATTTTAAATGAATGTTTGTAAAAGAGTTTAAAATTCCTACCATGTAAATGTTTGCATTGCAAAGCTTATTTTTTTATAGTTAACTTTAATTATAATACTCAATTCAAAATTACGCATTTAAAAATTAAAGTTGGCTTTCTAAAAATGTAGATTTAAATTTCATGAGTACATTTTGCACCTCCAACTTCCATAAAACAAAAGAGTGTTCAAAATTTCCTGTTTTTTATACAAAATTCTTATCTCTTATCTGATTGTTCAAACATGTTAAAAATTCCATTTTTTTCAGACCTAAAGAAACTGTAAAACCATGCCAACACACTACTGGCCATATCTTGTCACCAAAAAAGACTCACCAACGTTCCTTCTCTGATGCTACTGGTAAAAATAGTTTGCCTGTTCTTTCTTTGTACTAATAGTAGCAGCCTTTTTTGCTCCTTTATAATGAATGATTTTTTTTGTTTATGGAAGGTCTTGGTGGCAACACTGCAATGAGAAGAACGGCGACCTCCTTAGGAGCCTTATCCAAACACACACCTAAGGATTTGACATCTGGACTGGCCTTTGACAATGGGTGCAGGTGTTTTGAGAGCTGCAAAAGCATATGCAGCGATCTAAGAGGACAAACAGTGCACTGCCATTGTCAGGTAATTACTTCCTAATCACTGTAAGTAATTATTTAAAATTAAACAAATTTTCTTAGTAGTAAAAGTAATAATATTTATACTAACCAAAATATTTTTTACGAACATTTGTTACACCTTGGGGGTGTCTAGTTCAGGTGTAGGAAAAGATACTTTTATGGGACAATTATATATTCAACTCTTATGTTTCCTTTTTTCACATTTGTTCCTTCTTGTGTGTTCCTATTTTTAAATGAGCTTATTGTGTGTAAAATGATAATGTTCTTGGGCTTGTATTGAAAAAAAACTTTTGTGCAGGCTCCCAGGTTAGGAGCTGAGCAAGACTTTGTGCAAGCCTTGATGTCGATTGGTCTTAGACTACAACCTGTCCTCACAAAAGAATTAAAAAGTAAGTTGTGGAGGTATTTATACTCCTTGTAAATAAAATAGGTGGCTCGTCACCATGGCAAAGCAATAGAAATATAATGGGAAAAGATTATACTCCTTATAAATAGAATAGGCAGCTCGTCATCATGACAACGCAATAGGAAAGACTAGTAGTGATCCGCCGATTCAAATTACACAGACTATAGTTGTTTTTTGTTTAAAAAGCATAAATTTTTTAATTTAGATTCCTTTTGGTTTGGAAAACTTTTTTCAATCAAACTCATTACATGAAAATACTTTATTTACTCTACATATCTGTAACTCAGTGGTAGCTAAAATTATTGAGGGGGCTGCGCTGCTGCATCAAGTTTGCATATTTTAGGCCTAATTTTAAGTGATAAAATGTTGAATAAAACTCTGGGAAACATGGATACGCTAAGTACAGAAATTGTATAATGGCTTACGGATGCAATATCATCAAGTATATCATCATCACTTTTTGATGTCGTCATTTACAAGGTTGTAGAATAAACTCACACTTTCTATTTCTACAAATTTAATAATTATTTTTCAATTTGAAATTAAAATTAAGGAAGTTAATAAAGTAAGGAACAAATTTACACTATTTTTACCAAACTGGTAATTTTACAGCTTAATTTCAGTCATTTCATTTAAAAATAAAATTATGCTATAAAAACAGCTAAAAGAACATACTTACACTTTTTACTTAATGTTCATAAGAAATTAAAATCTTATTGTGCCTCACGCATTATAGCAACCATACATGACGAGTTCATTTCTAGTATGCTACTAGAACAGGGCAGAAAAATTACATCCTCCAAAATCAAATTTGTTATAAAAAATTTATTAAGTACACAAAGTTAGTAAAAAAGAATTATTATTTGAGATGCCAAATTAGCTAAATGGAATTATTTATTACTGTTTAAAAAGAAGTTATAAACACTGCTTTCCTCTATTTATTTCTAAGAAAAAAGTTGAACCCGATGGGACTTATATTTGGTTTGATTTCCTCTGGTACAACTCTACTTTTTGACGTTTGACAAACTAGAACTTTCATATTTTCTGCAAATGATGTGATATAAATGCCAATGCATTATTTTATGATTAACAAATTAATTAGTTGACTCAATTTTAGGTGCGTTCTATGCCCTGCTAATGTTTAACCTGCTCCATTTAAAAAAAAGAAATTTTACGAATTTTGACTATGGACGACTTCTTTGCAAGTTGTGTTGAAAGTGTGGTTTTAAAATGTACCAAAAATATGTATAACCTGTTTACGCATTACACAACTGTATAACATTAGTTTTTACATACATATTTTTTCGATATTTTGCAGCCCAGAAGCTCCAGGCAGAATTGTCTATGCTTAACCTCAACCTTCCAGCTCGTGTTTGGCTTCCTATTCACTCGGACACTGTGAAACACTTAATTCTGAGGATACCCCCTCAGGCTTCTGTTGTTCTGAACTCCAAGGATAAGGTAATTGAAATTAAGTCTGCTAATACAGGGTGCACACAGTCCTTAAAAGTCCTTATAAATAGGCTTACCATATTTCCTCCAGGCCAACCCAGGACATATTTCTGAAATTTCTTTATAAGTGCCATATCAAATTACCAAAGATTAAAAACTATTCAAACTAATAAACATTAAACAAAAATATAAAATTTTATTTTTTCGTTTAACATTACTTTTTAAAAAATTGTTTGATTGACTTAATTTTTATCACAAAATTCACTGAAAGTAAGTTATCTGAAGTAATACAGACGTCAGAAAACGTAAAAAAACGCAATTTTAAATAGTTTGGTCAGGATTTTTCATGTCTGGCAAATCTTAAATGTATGAAACCCCGGACATTTTAGCGTCCCAGGACATTTCCCCGGACAGCTCTAAAAACCCCGGATGTATGGTAAGCCTACTTATAAACTCCTTAAATTGCCCTAGTCCTTACAAAAAGGCCCTTAGAGTCCTTAATTTACTCATTAGAGTCCTTACTTTTCAGTACTGCTTAGCCAACGATAGGAAACGGATCACGTGATTTTTTGCTTCAGTATTTTTTATTTTATTTAAAATATACTGATTGTTTATGTATATAGAGGTCTAACTAAGGTTAGAGGGAGTAAACTAGCCCCAAAATTTTAACTACACTCGAACCTGTTTTTGTGCGGTCCTTTTTTGTGCGATATTTTTTATTTGTGCGACTATTTTTGTGCGATTTTTTATATTCGGTCTTTCTTACAGCGACTTTATACACCGCACAAAAAAATGTCAGAAAAAGACCGGAAAATAGAAAAAAGCCCAATAAAGGACCGCACAAAAACAGATTTGAGTGTAGTACCAAAACTAGTTAAAAACTTGTTTTTTAGGGTGAAATTTTCAACATTTTCGTAAGGGGGACAGTTCCTTGAGACGCAAGTTTTACCTGAAGAGGTATGGGAAGGAGGAAAAATTTTGGTCCCTTTTCCCAGTTGCTAAAAAATCTAGTTTTAAATCTGATAATGACCAACTTTTTAGAGATCCCCAACCCCGAAATAAAATTAAATTGCCACTGGGACACTATTAATCTTAACCATTTTCAAAGTATGTAAACTAACTAATGTTATTCCTATCAATGAAAGGGAAATATATAAAAATAGTCATTATAAAAGTATTTTATTTACAGTTTAAATTGCATTAAAGAAGGTTAGTTTTAAGGCTAAGCATGCACTAGAGACTTTTGTCACGGCGACTGAGACAAAATTATCACCCTGGCTATTGCAAGAAGCTAGAGGGCGCGCATTAGGCGACGAGACTCTTGGCCGATTGCCAAGATATCGCCATAGAGATGCATTGCTCTCGAGTGACCTAGTGTTATAGTCGCCTTGACAGAAGTATCTAGTCCGCACTTAGCCTAAGAGAAGAAAGGGTTAGTTTTATTTTTCTTGATTTCTGACCTTATTATTAGTACTGCAGGTCACTTTCCCAAGTTCCTTTTTGCCATCCAATCTATGTAATGTGTTTTTTCACTCTATTTTATCTTGGATCTCCAGGCTCCCTATTTAATATATGTGGAAGTGATTGAAGTGGATGACATGAGTGGGTCTCCCGTGCCCCCCAAGATGATCAATGCGCTGAGGCAGACGCGCTCTGAAGAGAACCTCCCCGACTACTTCGGGAACCAGGACTTCAGCGGAGTGTCCTTCTCGCTTCATCCGGCCCTGGACGACGACTGCTGGACCCAGGAGGATGATGTCATTTCCTTACAAGTACGGCTTTTAAAGTGTTCCAAAGTTTTGTCATATTTTAAAAGTGCCCATAGTCATCTAAAAAATGGGTAAATTCGATTCCAGAATCGTTTCTTGAGATTTGATTCCAACCTAGATAAGATCCGTTAGGGCCAATATGGACAAAATAGAATCCTAAGCATTTCCCCAAATTGATGCTGTTTGGAATTGGTAAAGGGTCAATCCATGTGAAATCATCCAGGCCATGTTGCTCGACATTTTTGATTTTTTTCATTCTTTGCCAGTTAGTTAACCTTACTTTAGAATACTAAAACAAGCGTTAAAAATTTTTTAAACCTTTCCAATTTTTTTTGGCGGCCATTTTTTGCCTGGCCGAAACCTGTTTTCGGTGAAAAACACACTTTACGGAAACCCTTATTACTTTTTTTCTATCCAACATATATAAATGATTTCAAAGCCATTTTATTTATTAAAGAATGAACTAATTTAATCTGTTAAGTATTTTTATGATAATGGTTTAAAACATTTTTTTATATATTTTTGAAAATCTTATTTTTTGAGTGAAAAATTCAGTTTTTGACCTAAAAATTTTTTAGGAAAAACTGAAACTCACCTTTGAAAATTTTTTCCTCAATATATCCCTTATTAAACAATTTCTTAGAAGTGAAATGAAACCATTCAAGCTTGTCCCTTTTTTATAAAAAATAGTCAAACTTGGCATCTCGGCTAAAAAATGCCAAAATCAAAGTTCAATATCTAAAATTGGACAGATAGGAAAATTATGAAATTTTTACAGGATGGTCTTCTAATGTATATGAACAAGTAGTAAAAATTTCATGAGTGATATCTGGGTGGTTTAAGAAATATGAAGCTTCGAAGTTGCATTGAAAGACCTATTTATTTACATTCATTTTTTAACACAAACAACTTATATATTGCACAAAACATATTTTTCTCACTACTTAAAATAAATATAGATGTATTTTTTGACTTTAAAAATTAATATTGTAAAATATATACAAATCACTATAAATATGAAGCCTCGGAATTACCTTGAAAGTCCTTGTATTTCTTGACAAAAACAACTGATACTGTATAGTAAATTCTTAACTACCACTCATATCGCTTCATATATTCTAGCATGAAATATGAAGCCTTGAAAATCTTAGTGTTTTGTGATGAAAAAAAGTGTTGTTGCAAATAGCATAATAAATTTTTGAGTAATAACTCATATTGCACAGTAAGAAAAAGAAAACAATGCAGAGGTATTTCTTGACAAAGTAAACTGATTTTGCTAAGTTTTTGACTAACAACTCGTATTGCACAGTAAAAAAACTAGAAGAAAACAATGGAGGAGGTATTTCTCGACAAAAACCTGATATTGCATGGTAAATTATTGACTAAAGATTCGAATTGCACACTATAAAAACTAGAGAAAGCAAACAACAAAGAGGGTTCACAAAAAATCAGAAATACTTCATGGAAACTGAGGTGTGTCTTTGTCAAATATATGTGCATAAAATAAAGGCTTCAGAGCAAGACCGCTAACATGCCCATTTTGTTATGTAGAGGCGGATTTTAAAAAATGGGTTGAATGGTGAAAGGGGTTTCAGTAGTTATTTAGACACATAAAGGTTCCATTAACTTTTAACTACTTTACTTTTTACCGTTAATAACTACTACATTGTGTGAATTAATGACAATAAGTGGTGGATTGGGAAAGTTCTCGAACTAAACGAGGAAAACAATGATCTTTTAATTCACTTTTTTAATCCATATGGTCCCAAAACATCCTTTCAATTATCCAAAAATGGCACAGTTTGGGTAGAGGTATCCTATGTGCTTCGTACATTAACTCCATTGGAATTAACTACTGCCACTGGACGCAGTTATAATATTACTGAAACACATTGTAATGAAATATCTCTAATATTTATTTCATACACTTCATAACCAGAAGAAAAACCCATTTTATTCATCAATTAAATTTCTGGTATTCCAATATTTCAAATACCACATCACTTTTTGTTCCCGGATTTTGATTTGATTCAACAATTACCTATTTTTAATAGAGTTAATGGAACCTTTAAGTGTCTAAATAACGTCCTATTTGTAGTGTCATATTTATAGTGATTTGTATATATTTTACAATATTAATTTTATTAAGACAAAAAATACATCTATATTTATTTTAAGTAGTGAGAAAAATATGTTTTGTGCAATATATAAGTTGTTTGTGTTAAAAAATGAATGTAAATAAATAGGTCTTTCAATGTAACTTCGAAGCTTCATATTTCTTAAACCACCCAGATATCACTCATGAAATTTTTACTACTTGTTCATATACATTAGAAGACCATCCTGTAAAAATTTCATAATTTTCCTATCTGTCCAATTTTAGATATTGAACTTTGATTTTGGCATTTTTTAGCCGAGATGCCAAGTTTGACTATTTTTTATAAAAAAGGGACGGGCTTGAATTGTTTCATTTCACTTCTAAGAAATTGTTTAATAAGGGATATATTGAGGAAAAAATTTTCAAAGGTGAGTTTCAGTTTTTTCCTATAAAATTTTTAGGTCAAAAACTGAATTTTTCACTCAAAAAATAAGATTTTCAAAAATACATAAAAAAATGTTTTAAACCATTATCATAAAAATACTTAACAGATTAAATTAGTTCATTCTTTAATAAATAAAATGGCTTTGAAATCATTTATATATGTTGGATAGAAAAAAAGTAATAAGGGTTTCCGTAAAGTGTGTTTTTCACCGAAAACAGGTTTCGGCCAGGCAAAAAATGGCTGCCAAAAAAAATTGGAAAGGTTTAAAAAAATTTTAACTCTTGTTTTAGTATCTCTAAAGTAAGGTTAACTAACTGGCAAAGAATGAAAAAAATCAAAAATGTCGAGCAACAATTTTCTCTTTTTCTGGATGATTTCACATGGATTGACCCTAAACTGATTTGGAAGAGTTGGAAAACATTTCTCTAACTTTTAGATTCCATGGAATGAGTTAATTTAGTGAAATTAAAATTGATTTGATTGCTTGAAAAAGAAAAAAGTGGCTTCAATTTTTATTCTCTTAGTTCATGATTGGCCATTTCCATATTTATTTGAGTTAATAATTAATATCGACGACCTGGATTTATATTTTTCACTTCAATGAAGCATATTTTTGTAAGTGGTTTACCAGCGTGCTGCCATCTTTATTTAGCTATTTTTTTACAGTTTTATGTTTGTGTTGTAATTTGTAATATGTCATTTGTCCATATAATTTCTTTTTCGCCTGTACGGGAAGTTTCTTCCCCTTGGCGAATCACATTGTCTTACTTTTCTGTGTTTGTATAATGAATGTCTAATAAAGTTATTATTATTAGTTATATCTATTTCTATCACAAATCCAAGATAATCAGTAATTATTATTAATTTAAATATTTATCAAAATCTTAACTTATCATCAAAATACTATTTAATTAGTGACCACAATTGTTAACAACTATCTATTTGATTCCTACTGGAATCAATTCCATGGGGTATTCGATTCTGGAATTGAATCCTTCAGAAATATTTAGAACCCTATTTGCACACCATTTAAAATGCATTAAAAATATATTGCATTAAGAAACCTTTTCTCTTATAAGTAGTTAAGAATAATTATAAAATGTGAAACGAATGACTTTGTTTTGTAGTATTCAGTGTGCCAAAAGCCCAAAGACAGGGATGCTCTTTCTCAGATGTCACAAGACAGTGGAACAAGTGCAGACAGCAGAGAGCCTACTTTAATTGCTGCTGGTGACATTCGAAGAAGGCTGTCGGAGAACATCAATGCTCCTAAAAGTACTTTCAAGGTAATGGGATCTTAAATTACGATGTGCAAAACATTTGACATATTATGTCTGAAAATAAATGAAATTCTGCTAGAATAGTATCAAATTAAAGGTTGTACAACCATTCGGACAATAACTAGTTGACTTCAACTAGTTATTAACTTAATAAATGTCATTTATTGAGATATTAGCATGTCCTAACTATGTTTGAATTTTTTTTTATTTGAGGTAATGGGAAAGTCCCACTTTTTTATATGATAGGTATTCAAAAGAGGGGAATATAGCCCTAGGGTTGTGACTTTTCAGATTTAACCCTTTCAGACCTAGCCGCCCCAAATCTCCTACTAGATTCAAAGGTAATCTCGGGGGGTTAGGATCCAGAGGCGGATTTCCAAATGTGCCGCCTATAGGCTGAAACAAAATTTGCCGCCTATATGCTACACATCTTACAAAACTAAATAGGGGCGTAATTTCAGTTTTTGGTTGGGTGTGGGGCAAACATTCTTAAGTGGGTTTGGTACACGCCGTGACTTGACTTTTGGTTTCTTATTTTTTTGGGGGGCGGCGGCAAGGGTAGACCCAGGATTTGTTTTTTGGCTATGAATTTTTATAATCCAATTTAATCTTCTTGATGATCTTAATAAGGAAAATGGTACTAAAAGGGGGGTCTGTGGGACCTCCCCCAGAAATTTTTTGGAAGTTTAATTAAAAAAACCCACTTTTGCAACTCGTTTTGGAATGCCTCATCCGAATTTCGGATATAGATTTTATGGTAGAATTTTTGGGTTTTGACGAATTTAATATAAAATGAAGTATTAATAACAGAGTTACAGGTACCAAGGGTGTCTGGGAGTCCTCCCCCAGAAAATGTTTGAAAATTTGACCTTAAAATAACAGGGTTTTAACTCATTTTGGTGCGTAAAATGCCATATTATATAGTTTGTGAGGTGGCTTAAGCTCCCTACCTCCCCCTGGATCCGCTAGTGAGGGGAGGTCTGACTGAACGTCTTCTCAAGGTCCCGGGGTATTTATACCTGAAGTGTTTGATCACTTAAAAGTAATAATTTACACGAAAGTAATATTTTACAATGTGAGCTCGAATTAAAAATGGGGGTGGGTCTGGAGGGGTCACCCCCAGAAAATTTTTGAAAAACTTGCCTTTTAAAGTAGTGTTTCAGCTCATTTCGAGACCCTTACAGTTCCTTGAAAACCACAGAATTTATAAAATACGTCAAATGGGGGCCGGAGGTCCTCCCCCAGAAAATGCTTTTCTAAACTTCCACCAAACTTTGTGTTTATCTATGGAGAGAGAGCACCAAAAGGGAAAAGCTTCTTGTAGGCGGCATAATTTTCAAGGGAAAAACACTGTATAACAGATACCAAAATTTGAGAGAGGGGATTGGGGTTTCTCCCCCAGAAATTTTTCTGAAAATTGCCCCTTAAAGTAGTGTTTTATCTCATTTTCAGGGATGTTGCGGCTGCGCCAATTGCGCCAAACTGCGCCAAATCCTAATTCATGTGCTAAACTGCTACAAAAACCTTATTTTTAGTAAAATTGCGCCAAAACTGCGCCAATTAACGATTTTCCTGAAATCGAATTATCAAACTCTCCTCTCACGCGAAGAATACAGTAGAGCCCCGATTATCCGCGGAATTGGGTGGCAAGGGTACCGCGGATAGCGAAAATCGCGGATAACCCGAAAAAAGACTAAAAATGAGGCGAAAACACGAAAAAAAAATTTCAGACTAAAAACTAAGTTTTATTGTACAAAAATCATATGTAAAGCTTTTAAAATATGTACAGTACACAGCAGAAATCTTTGCTCTGCATCTAAAATCTCTCTAATATCATCTAAAATTTGCTCTCATCGTTAAAAATAACACTGGTCTACAAAAAAAAACTTTTTTTCTGATGGCTGGAATATTAAAGCTGTTTTTGTATATATTTGACCTCCTAATTCCGAATATGGCATCCGTTTTTGCTCATCAGCTCTAGTTTTTAAGATATTCGAAAATTAAGTTTTTTCACTTTTGACCTACCTTTTATACAATATGGTGCTATAAAAATGACTTAAAAATAAAAAACCTAACCACCCAAGGCTTTTCCTATTCCTTAGGGTCTCAATAGATAGTGTATAAAGTTTCAGCCCCCCAAGTTAATTTTAAGGGGTACCTATAGGGCCCTAAAGTTGAAAAAAAGTCGAAAAATTGGTCTTTTTTTCAGAATTTTTAAAAAAATATTTTTGAGTTTTCTAATTTGATAAAACTGGCTAATATATGTTTTTTAGAACTTATTCAGACTGCTAAAAATATTTTTACTTTCAAACTGCACCTCTTTAGAGCGATTTTATAGTTTTTAGGCGAGAATTAGGGTCATTTCCCTCAAAAACGCTTGGTACCAATAATGGTGCTTGAAACGAATAAATTTCGAATTTTTCAGAAGTAAGTCATCAAAAAAGATGTCCTTTGATGTAAAACTGAATTTCACATGATAAAGATCAGTAAAACAGTAGAAGCTCCTCTCGCGCTTTCAAGCCCTAACATTGGAAAAAATGCTTTTTTTCACTGATCTGTATCATATGAAATTTCAGTTTTATATCAAAGGATATCTTTTTTGATGACTTTCTTCTAAAAAATTCGAAATTAATTCGTTTCAACCACCATTATTGGTACCAAGCGTTTTTGAGCGAAATGACCCATATTCTCGCCTAAAAACTAAAAAATCGCTCTAAAGGGGTGCAGTTTTAAAGTAAAAATATTTTTAGCGGTCTGAATAAGTTCTAAAAAACATATATTAGCCTGTTTTATCAAATTATTAAACTCAAAAATATTTTTTTTAAAATTCTGAAAAAAAGACCAATTTTTCGACTTTTTTTCAACTTTAGGGCCCTATAGGTACCCCTTAAAATTAACTTGGGGGGCTGAAACTTTATACACTATCTATTGGGAGCCTAAGGAATAGGAAAAGCCTTGGGTGGTTAGGTTTTTTATTTTTAAGTCATTGTTATAGCACCATATTGTATAAAAGGTAGGTCAAAAGAGAAAAAACTTAATTTTCGAATATCTTAAAAACTAGAGCTGATGAGCAAAAACGGATGTCATATTCGGAATCAGGAGGTCGAATATATACAAAAACAGCTTTAATATTCCAGCCATCAAAATGAGTGTTGACCAGTGTAATATATTGTGGCACTCGCGGATAATCCGCACCGCGGTTCATCCGCTCGCGGATAATCGGGCTTCTACTGTACCTTCGTCCTTAGGGAAAAAACTCAAATCGTCTACTATGGAATCTTTTCCACATTTCTACCACTTGAATTCAAATAAAACCAAAACCGATGACGTCAGCCATCGAAACCAAATATATAACATTTCTTTTATAAATTTATATCCCCTTTAAAATAGGTTTGAATTCGCTGCGTGAAGTCCGTTAAAAGGCGAAATGATCATGATTTTTTGCGAAAATTTGTGTTTTTTTTTGCAGTGTTCCGTTTTTCCCGCGACTTGCGTGGACGGCCGCGGGTGCTGATAGTCGACTTCTTCTTGCGTCGTTATGGCCATGTAGAAAAAAACTTTACGAAACCCAGAAGTCCGGTGTTTCGGAAGTCGGAAAAATTACAATTTTCCCCGGAAGTTTCGGGGTTTTTTTTGCGGAGTGTTCCGTTTTTCCCGCGACTTGCGTGGACGGCCGCGGGTGCTGATTCAAGTCGACTTCTTCTTGCGTCGTTATGGCCATGTAGAAAAAAACTTTACGAAACCCACAAGTCCGGTGTTTCGGAAGTCGGAAAAATTACAATTTTCCCCGGAAGTTTCGGGTTTTTTTTGCGGAGTGTTCCGTTCTTCCCGCGACTTGCGTGGACGGCCGCGGGTGCTGATTCAAGTTGACTTCTTCTTGCGTCGTTATGGCCATGTAGAAAAAACTTAACGAAACCCATAAGTCCGGTGTTTCGGAAGCGGAAGTTTCGGGGTTTTTTTTGCGGAGTGTTCCGTTTTTCCCGCGACTTGCGTGGACGGCCGCGGGTGCCGATTCAAGTTGGCTTCTTCTTGTGTCATCTGGTGTTCCGAAAATCGGGAAAATAGTGATTTTTCGCGACAGTTCCGTTTTTTCCGCTACTGCTTTTCTTACGAACGTCTGTTAAAGTTAGCTTCAATGGTGGTGCAGAAAAAACAACTAAACTTTGGTCAGAGCAGTTAGAGAAGTCTAATATTATTTTTCTCTTTTTAAGTCAGTATTTTCAACTTAAGATGATTTTCTAAGTTGTAAATTTTTACAGAAAGGTCGCTTTATAGAAACTTAGTAAGATGATTATATAGTTTTTTCTTATATGATTAAGATTTTTAAAATACCTTCAAAAATACTATATTTTTTACTTTTTCGCTCTAATTAGCTAAAAAATTTTGACAATATCGTTTTTGCAATTTAATTATTACTTAAATAATTATTCTGTTTACTATTTTCCTTTATTTTTTTATTTCATTTAGTTACATTTTGACTTTTATTTCATTTATTTACATTTTAACTTTTAAAGGGGTTTTAAAACCTGATTCAGGAATGTAATTGGCACAGTGTGTGTTTGAAGCTTCTTAAGTTATGTAAAAAGGTACTCCTTGAATTTTTTAAAAACTTTCCTTGAAAACTCCTGGAATACTCCTTGATTTTGATTTCTGAACATTTGTATGAACCCTGCATTTGGCGTTTTTGTAATTAAAACTTGTAATTAAATTGGTTGCTCCAAAAATGGTCTATTCTGCTACAAATTTTAAATTTAGCCGCTACAAACTGCTACAAATTTTGAATTTAGCTGCTACAAACTGCTAAAAATTTTAAATTTAGCTGCTACAAAAACTGCTACAAAATGCTCAATGTGGTGCAACATCCCTGCATTTTGAGACCCTTTGGGTAACAGAGAACAGTTCCTTGTAAACCGCATAATTTCTTTTCTGAAAGGACATCTCCGTCTTTCCAGAGCTTATGTTTAGTGTTCGCTTTCTCTTCTCCTTTTTTATTCAGAAAAAAATTATGCTGTCAAAAATTTCCCGCCTACTCAAATTTGCCACCGTAGGCTATAGCCTAGCTAGCCTATTTAGAAATCCGCTACTGTTAGGATCGAAAGGGTTAAAGCTTGTGGTGGCAAATGATGAGCCTATAACTCTTGAAAATAGCTTTTATTTTTGAAAATTGCAAAAAAAGCTTGTGCATCTAATGAAGGAAGAACTGAAAGGCAGTTAGGAAAAATTTTATTTGTGAAGAAGAATATAACATAAATGAATAATAAAAAATGGTTTAAATTTGTAAATTAGAACTGATGAGCTTGCCGTTTAGGAATTTGTCACTGTTCTAAATGTTTCAAAGCTCTTTCACATCAGCTTAGCAATCGTCTCGGTCTGAAGATACACTGATGGTTTCTGTATCCAAAATATTGATTTCAAAGGTTTCTATATACAGGGTGTTTCAAAATTGCGTTGCACGGCTTTTATTCGGAACCAGTCCCTCCTAGGGTCATGGAAGTAAGGTCTACCCCTAGGTTAGTGACCCTGTAGAATCCATTGAGAGGACTTACAGCGCCCCTAGCGGCGAAATTAAAAAGTTAAAAAAATTAATTTAAAAACTAAAGGAGATAGAGCAAAAACCTCAGTGAGAGTATTGTTGCCACCGTTAAGAAGAACTCATTGAAAAAAATTTGATCAAAATATCTTGCATATTCGCGGAGATATTAGCATCTGAAAATAGCACTTTTTCAGGGGTCAAAAAGTAAAAAGTTCGCATATTTGCAATTTTTTTTGATTTTTTGATTAAATTTTGTGTTCTTTCAACTAAAAAACACAAAACTACACAATTTCACTGAAAAATTTGCGAATATGCGAACTTTTTACTTTTTGACCCCTGAAAAAGTGCTATTTTCACATGCTAATATCTCCGCGAATATTCAAGATATTTTGATCAAATTTTTTTCAATGAGTTTTTCTTGACGTTGGCAACAATACTCTCACTGAGGTTTTTGCTCTATCTCCTTTAGTTTTTAAATTAATTTTTCTAACTTTTTAATTTCGTCGCTAGGGGCGCTGTAAGTCCTATCAATGGATTCTCCAGGGTCACTTACCTAGGGGTAGACCTTACTTCCATGACCCTAGGACGGGCTGGTTCCGAATAAAAGCCGTGCAACGCAATTTTGAAACACCCTGTATAGGTTTTCTGATAATAGATGATGGGTCATTTTGGTTGAGAGACATTTCAAGAACAGATTTGACTGTATTTCTTGGATTTTGCAAAGGCAATTTAAGGCCTTGGGGATTTTAAGTTTCGATACAGCTGAATGTAGCTCATTAAAGATGCTTTCAAAATAAAACTGAATTTAAAAACTAAGCATTTTTTGCCCAAATTAAATTTCAAAGTTAACTTTAAAAAATGGTGTTGAACCAGTATGGAATACATTACATGGAGTGCATTGCATTTAAAACAAGGGTTTTACAATTCAAAGCATTTATTGATTTTTACTTTAAAAAATATTAGCTCCAATCTTGCAAGAACCGTTACTCATTTAGCACTACCCAGGAGGCACGTGCAGCTTAAAGTATGCTACGGACGCGAGTAACATTACCCCCCTATGAGTGAACTGAATTATGCTATCGAGAAGCAAAAAGTCCGAAAAAGCCCTGGCCCTGATAACATTCATGCAGAATTTATTAAACATTTGGGTACAGAGGCCTTAAATACCCTTTTGACACTTTTCAACTTTTCTTGGAACTCTCATGTGCCAGCTGCTTGGCGAAAATCTATTATTATCCCAATAGCTAAGAAAGGTAAACCGCTTCATTGTCCAGAGAGTTATAGACCAATATCATTAAACTCTATTATAGCCAAGATAATGGAGAGAATGGTTAATGAGAGACTGTTTTTTTACTTGGAAGAACATGATCTTTTAACTAATACCCAGAGTGGGTTTAGAATACATCAGTCTACTAATCAACAAGTTATAAGACTCTCACAAGCAATCAAAGATAGTTTGGATCGGAGCGAGACTTTAGTGGCAGTTTTTGTCGACTTTAAAGCTGCATACGATCGAATTTGGAGAAATAAATTGCTTTATAAGTTAAAAACCCTTGGAATCAGCGACAAAATGTTCCGATGGATTAAAAATAATATTTCTCAAAGATTTTGTGCAGTTCGCTACGGATCAGAAACATCTGGTTACAAACAAATCCATTGTGGCCTACCGCAGGGAGGTGTGACAAGTACAAGTCTTTTTAATGTATACATCAATGACCTTCCTGGTATAATCAAAGAAAAAACGAAGGATATTGAATGTGCTTTATATGCTGATGATCTAGTACTTTGGACTTCAGCACCTAGAAGACATACTGAAAAAATGGTGTTAAGGATCAATCAGGCTTTGAAAGCTTTGTATGAATGGTCTACGGAAAATCAAATGGAAGTGAACGTTGAAAAAACTGTATCAAACTTTTACTCTCAATCATCAACCAACTGAAATGGATATAAAGTATAATGGTAGCAATGTCCGGGAAACAGAAGAAGCTGTTTACTTAGGAGTGAAATTTGATAAAAAGCTCTCCTGGAAGAGACATATAGATGATGTTATTGATAGAGCTCGAAAAAGGCTCACAATGATTAAAAGACTCGCAGGGGTAAAATGGGGATGTGGAAGAGATACTTTAAATAAAACCTATAATTCATACATAAAGCCATTAATAGGATATTGTTGTGAGGCCTTGATTACATGTAATAACACATATATTTCTAAACTTGAGGTCTTTCAAAATGAAGCCCTGAGACTTGTCACTGGAGCTGTAAAGACTACTCCAATAAATGCAATGCTGGCCCTAACAGACAATAGACCAATAGAAGTAGTAATTCAGGAAAAGGCTTTAATACTATATGAAAAATTAATTAGATTACCATCAACAGATTTATGGAGAAATTATGATATCACTAAACCTAGGAGATTAAAAACTCAGGATGGATTTTTGCAGAAAGTTCTTAAATTGAAAACTGATTATTCCCTTCAGAACGTTCCCACAGAGGAACTGTTGAAACCTGCATGCCCTATTCACATGGGATCTATTAGAAAGGAATGTCATTTGATGACTGCTATGACAAAATCAACATCACTTGATTGTGAACTAAAAGCAGCTGCTTTTCAGACAATTAATACCAGGTATCCAAAAAGTAATTGGATTCACATATATACAGATGGATCAAAAATGCTCGACAACGTCGGAGTTGGTGTATATTCAGAACTATTTGCGTTCTATGCCTCCCTTGGTCCATTTCGGACCAATTTTGATGGAGAACTGGAGGCAATTAGAATTGCAACCGAACAAATTAGGGTTAGAAGAGTTCAACTTAACAACATAGTTATTTTCTCAGACTCTTTATCAGCCATCCAGGCTATCGCTGCACACAATGTCGCAGAGTCAAAAATTATCGACTCCTGCAGAAGAAATATTGATCTTCTAGCTTCTGAGGGGAAGACTGTTGTTCTGCAGTGGATCCCATCTCATGTAGGAATTAATGGTAATGAATGGGCTGATACATTAGCAAAGAAGGGAACAGAAATTTTGCAGACAGGTAATGACGGAGTACCATTTTCATCTATTAAAAGAATTATAAAAAATGTGGTGAAGAAAAAATATGATATCAGTTTAATAGAAGAAATCAAGAATAAGAAATGGGCATGTTCAATAAAGAAAATTCCAAACTCCCCTAGATCCACTGCAGTAGCGGCTTTCCGTCTGGAGACTGGTCATGATTGTCTCGCTAAACATCTGTTCAGAATTGGTATATATGACAGTCCTATGTGCACTTTGTGCAACCAGAACTTTGAGATGGACAAAGATCATTTGTTAAGTTGTTCTTCATTGAATGAAGACTGCTTATACAGTCGATATTGGCGAGCTAGGGAGTTGATGCAATTGGCATCCAGTGACTGATTCTCGTTCATGTTTGTCTAGTTCACATTTTGCCAGTATTTATGCTGGATTTGTTCTTGTTTTTAGTTATTGTTCTTGTATTATTCAGTGGTTTCGTTTTTGTTTATGCTCCAATCTCATGCATCCTTGATGCATGGGGGCCAATGATGTAAAGTCAAGTGCTTTTGCAATAAAAAAAAAAAAAAACTTTAAAAAATATTGAATTAACTAAACTTTTTTGAAACTCATAACATAATGTAGATTTAAATAGAGAATTTTTTTGTTTCAAATATTACGCAAATTTCACATCTTAGTGGTGCATTGCCAAATGTTGAAAATTGTTTCCTCACCTTAGCGTGATCCTGAAGATCCATCTGCCGCTGCGCTGAAAGAACCTTGGGAAGAGAAAGTCCGAAGAATACGAGAGTCTTCTCCCTACGGCCATCTTCCCACATGGAACCTACTTTCAGCAATTATAAAGTGTGGAGATGATCTTCGGCAAGAGCTTATGGCTTTTCAACTCCTAGCAACTTTGCAAGTAAGGTATTTTAGTGGCTAAATTAAAATTTGATTGTTAGAAACTTTAAAATTTTTTTATTCTACTAAGATATTTTGACAGTTGCATGATTTGTTACATTATAATTACATTTACACACAAATGCATTTATTTCATCAATAAATGTGTATCCACATTGTATTTTGCAAAAATGCCCTAAAAGTTTCAAATTAAAGCAAGAAACCATGAGCTAAATATTTTATTTGTAAACAGTGCAGGGATGCCAACTATTCCGGATTTGCGGAATCCTTCGGCAGTTTGGCCCTGAATTCCACAATTACAGATATAGCTAGAAAAACTACGCACATTTGAAAGATGATGTATTTAAATTTTATTTTCTTCTTAATTATCAGTTTTTAGCTTCAATCCTTTCAATACATATTTCTTTTATTTAGAACTAGCGGATATGCCCGGCCTTGCACGGGTGGAGTGTATAATTTTTTTAAAAATTAAATTTTCTCAAAATATATTTATAATTTTTAAATCAGCAATTACCAATCATCCCGGTATCCCAGACGCATTTTTCCTATCCCTGTGTTCCCGGTAATTTTTCATATAACGGTGTTCCCGGTAATTTTTCCTATCCCGATGTTCCCGATAATTTTCCTATCCCGATGTTCCCGATAATTTTCCTATCCCGATGTTCCTGATAATTTTCCTTTCCCGATGATCGAGATAATTTTTATGTCCCGGTAATCCAGGTACTTTTTCCTATCCCAATGTTTCCGGTAATTTTTCATATCCCGGTGTTCCCGGTAATTTTTCATATCCCGGTGTTCCCGGTAATTTTTCATATCCCGGTGTTCCCGGTAATTTTTCATATCCCGGTGTTCCCGGTAATTTTTCATATCCCGATGTTCCCGATAATTTTCCTTTCCCGATGTTCCCGAAAATTTTCCGATCCCGATGTTCGATGTTCCCAATAATTTTCTATCCCGATTTTCCCGATAATGTTCCTATCCCGATGTTTCCGGTAATTTTTCTCTTCCCGGTGTTCTCGGCAATGTTTCTTAGTAAATTAATGAGTCTAGTGAACAAAAATAACAAATTTGAACAAACAATAATAAAAGATCTAGTAAATTTAAAAGTCTAGTGAACCGCTTCATTTGAAACAATGTTTTATTTTCAAGTCGTTTTCCATAAATAAAAATTTACAATTTTCCTTAAATGTTTAAATTTTAAAGGAAAATATCTTAAAATAGGGGAAACTAACGTTTCAAGATTAATTATTTGAATTTATTTTGGTGTTTTTACAACTGATATAGTTTTTAAATGGACAATTATCGAGTTTTTCCTGTTAAAATATTTAAATTTTGAAGGTTTTCATCTCGCTAACAATAGTGAGTCGAGCAGATCTACTCTGGCAGAGAAATGGAGAAATAAGCGTTTTTGGCTATAAATTCGTTAATTACTCGTAATTATTCGATTTTCGAGCTTGGAAAACTTGACAGTGACAATCGACACCTCGAGATACGTCTATGTACCGAGTTTTGACCACGCCTTCGGCGTGGTTTAGGAGGAGATGTGTCCTCCACCCAGTCACCCACATACACAGCCACAAACGTTTTTAGTAATATATAGATTGCAAAGAAAAGGGATAACGCTAGCTAAATGATGAGCAATAGGAAGGGGAATGGATCACAATATTTAAATCTGCATGGACGATGCATGCGAGAAAGGCACGCAAAGGATTATTTTTATTGCTGATATTTTTTTTTGTTCTGTAACTTATCGGAATAGCTTGTTTTTCTCACAGGCATTTTTTGTTACTTATTTTGGACACGTCGGTTAGCTAGATTATGGATGAGCTTCGTCACAGGTTTGCATCCCTGACTGTTTACACTAATCTTCTACATGTAGACTTTGAAATAATTAAGTTGCTACTTCTGAACAAAGCAATTATTTCACAAAGACTTGAACACAAAGTAAAAAAAACAGGGCATAAACAATAAAGGGAGGGGGCTCCGCCTTGCACTGAAAAAATTAATGCAAAATCTTCATTTGACCATAATAAATCTGTTTTCATGAAAAGTTTTTTTCTCAATTTTAAATTTTGAACTGTATTAATCCTTTTATGATTGTAAGCTAATTTAAAAGCAAAATTTAAATTGTTTCTAACAATGTTGACCACTATTTATAAACTAGTTTCTTACTTGAAATTTTGCAGCTCTGTCTAGGAGCGATACTATTCAGATGTAACCCAAAAGGGTATGTTATTGTTTTATGGCGCATGATCCATATCAGGATATTACGTGCCAGGCAGGACATATTGAAACAGTTTTAGAAGTCCCCCCTAATTGAAACATTGCTTTTAAGAGTAAATTTCAAAACTTTCTATGGAGGTTCCTTTAACACCTGCTTTTAGGTTGAAATCCAGTATTTTATGCAAAGTTTTTGCATTAATACATTTATTAAGGGGCACCTTAAAAATAATTATACTTGGCTAACTTCCCAAGATTTTTCTTGCCCTCCTTTGAATTCAGACATTTGGTTGCAGTGTAATTAATTTTAGGAATGTTGTCTCAGTTTCAAAGCTTCCAAAGAACTATACAACTATTATTCATAATTAACAAAGGTAACAATCCAAATATAGCAACAAAAAAAATAACCCAATATTTAAGTTTGGCTTGTTTTTGTTTTGATTTGTTCCCTATTAATTGCAATTACAGTCTTTAATTCTTTCTTTTCAGAACATATGGGAACTTGAAAGAGTCCCTCTATGGGTGAGGCCGTATCGGATATTGGTCACCTCGGATGACAGTGGCATGATTGAACCTATCCTGAACACAGTGTCACTGCATCAGGTCAAGAAGCACAGTAAAATGTCCCTCTTGGAATATTTCCTTCAAGAATTTGGAGGTGCAAACACTGAAGCATTCCTGACTGCCCAGCGAAACTTTGTACAGAGCTGTGCAGCGTATTGCCTTGTGTCTTACCTTGTTCAAGTGAAGGATAGGTGACACATATTTTTCATCTCTAATATAGGGTAGTAGTCCAGGGTAGATAATTTTTGAAACAAAAAAAAATAATAGTAGGATGAAACACATTGGAAAAGGAAGATAAAGGCCCATTCACACTGTTTCACTTTCACTGTTCATTATCGATGAAACACCCAAAATGAAAGGGTGTGAATGTCGTTTTCATCAGAAGTGAAAATGAAAGATGAAAGATGAAACAATCACTGGACCTTTCACCGATGAACTCATCCAGTGTATTCTTACGCCTAAGAAAAATGTGATAATTTAATTTTGAGACTTAAGAAGCTTTTTTTCAGTGTTAAAGTGTGGTTATTTAAGAAAAAAGTTGTTTTACAATTGTATAAAAGTGAATTAAAATTTTAAAGCTTCTTAAATCACAGCAATTAAAATTCGCAGTGAAGCGGTTTTTAACGTGTATTTCTTCCGAGATAGAAAAATTATTTTATAAATAAGATGATTAAAATATGCATCCTTCTAAACGATTTATTTAAATGTTTTGGAAATCAATGTATGCAAAAAAGGAAATAGTTTTACTAATTCTTAAAACCTAAAAATTTATCTTAATTCTTGACAATACATTTCCTTCATTTGCTTGACAAAATTTTATATTTATTATTTTAATCTAGATATTGTTGGTTTTTATAGCTTGGTGGTTAGCACGTTGACTTGTAGATACAGAGGTTGTGCGATCGAAACCTACCAAACGCAAAATATGTTTTTTTGCTTAATGGAAATTGCGTGAAAAAGAAAAATGTTTCTTTAAGTTTACCAAATTTTTCTAGAAAATAAAGGTGTAAAAATAATTTTTTAAATGAAATTTTAATGTTTTGTAACTTTACTATTTCTTTATTAAATTATTGAATTAGATTAAATTCTACCGATGAATTCCTCTGCAAGAATAACTATTTAATAAAACTATCTTTAGAAATTTTAAGAGCCGTGTTATACCAATTGTGACAGAATAATGTTTTTTTTGCTTCGAATAAATCTTAACTTAGGGAATGATAGTTATAAGTTAATGAAATAAATATAAATGATATATATTCTTTTTATTTACAGTTCTAGATTGCCTTCAGTTCATTTTATTCACTTTTTCTATTTGTATTTAGCTTTTTAATTTTCGGAACAAATATTCTTAACATTATTAAAGATTGCTTCTAAAAATATTAATTTTAGTAATTAAAAGGAAATATTTTAGCTGTAAAATGTCCATTGAATTATATATATCACACATAAAATTTATTTTTTCTATCGCATATGATTTCCTTATTCTGTTTAGAATTTCCAGGTTTTTAGTTCGTTGCCGTTTCATTTTGTTGTTTCAATAAATTCGGTCAATTGCTGATGAATAAAAACAGTTAAAATAAATTTAGCTGATTATTTTTATTAATTGTCATTATGTTGAATTCTATATAATAATAATTTCTGGGGACTCGGTAAAGAGCTTTCAGTGTGCCAGGGTTATCCCCCTGTTGCTAGACAACGTAACGTCATCTGGGGACATCCATAAATTACGTGAGGTGTTTTTTTCCAAAATCTGGACCCCCTCCCCCCTTGGTGAGATTTTGCGGACCCCCCTCCCCCCACGTAAGATTTACCTACAACTTTTTAAAAATAATTTTCTATCCTATTCGTTTGCATTTTGTGTTTGTTGCACCTAAAACTTTTGCATTAAAAATGATGTGCGGGTAAAAGGACATTATGTTATCATCAGGTTTTCTTTATAATAAAAATCACTTAAAACTATTTAAAATTTTACAATATCTAGCTTAAATTTTTACTCATTCCATAACCATTCATTTTCACCAGAAAAACTGCCAATGAAGTAATTAAATGATAAACTTAATTTTAAATGGGTTACAACAAGGTATTCTTATCTCCCCAATTAATTTAAAAGATTACGTTGGACAGAAAAGTTACGACTAGTCAGGTGACAGAGAGGAGGAATCAGGAGGAATCGAATAGTACTAAAAAGGCTACGAGCGTGGAAGTGTTGAAAGATGAACATGCAAACGGCCGCGCAAAACCGAAAATTTTGATTGAGAAAATTTAAGACATGCAAAAGAGATGAAAAAAGCCAACGGTTCGCTCAAACTGAGAAAGAAGGAATTAAGCTAAAAAATCTCCACATTATCTTAACTGTGTGTATATTCCTTTCATATACTTAAAAAAATAAAATCGTATAATTTCTAACTTAAAAAGTCGACGTGAGATTTTAATCGACCCCCTCTCCCCTTGGGGAGATTTTTCCAAACCCCTCCCCCCCTTTTTGACCTCACATAATTTATGGATGTCCCCTCTCCAATTTTACCTTGGCTTCCAGGGGCTTCCCAAACCTAGTATCTTGTTTTTGAATAAGAGGAGTTACTTTATCTAGCAAATAGAAAATTGATCCCTTGCCATTCGTAAATTATTTTCGTATTCCTCAGGAGTTTCTTCGCACTATTCCTCAAAAAGTGTTGAGGAAGCTCCGTGGGTTTCTCTCCTTGAAATGTATGGTATTACCCGCCAACGGCGTGGATCATTTGTTTGAAAGAGCTCTAATAGCTCTTGTAGTTCCCTAATTAAACATTGGGATGATACATCTATACCTGATTTGAGAAGAAGGTTCCTTTTTCTTTGATGATACATTTTAAAAGACTTATTATGGTCATAAAAAAGTATTTTTAGTTTAAGTAAATGTAATAGGTTGCCATGGTAACGAAGTCTTTATAGTATCTAGTAACCTGGTAAGTATAAACAACCGATGAAAGTGAACGAGTCGATGAAGAGTGAAAGTGCAAACAAAGCTGTTCACTGAACTAGTCTTTCACTGCGATGAACAGTGAAAGTGAAACAGTGTGAATGGGCCTTAATATAACAAAAAAGAAAGGAAAAATAAATTACGGCCGATCTGAGGTTGTGAAAAGGAAGGGGGGTGGGTAAAAAGGGGGTTTTTTAGAATAAAAAACGGTTTATCTCGATTTCCGACAAAACTAAAAGTCCTATGGAAAAAATTTAAATAGCAAAGTTGTAGGTAATAAAAAGATCTACAACTTTTGTATTCACATTTTTTTCACATAACCTCAAAATTTATGTGAAAAACTCAAATATAAAATTTTTTGGTTTTTTATTTTTATCTTTTGCAAAAAAAAAATTTTTTTTTACGAAATTCGGTGAAAACTTACCTTTTGATGTCCCAAATACACCTTAATTTTTTTTATTTAAAATATTTATTTTTTCTCCTTATTTTGGCATGATATCGAAAAAGCATCCTAATTTTCATTCGAAAAATCTCACGTCAAAATATCTGCTTTTTTAAAAAAGTTGGTGGGCTTTTTGTTTGTTGAAATCTCTATTTTCTGATGGTGTAAAAAAATATATACATCACTATGGTAAATGTTCTCAGAAAATGCAAAGACACGAAAAAAACCCGAATCCGAAATTTTTTAAAAATCAGTATGTACAATTTTGAGCTAGGGTAAACGCACCAGTACCAGGGCAGTTAAGGAAAATTTTGCATTCAATTTGATATAAGTCCTTAGAAAAACAATCAAATGTCCGGCTACTACCACCTAATTAAATACCTAAAATTATCCTTAATAACATGTTTATTAAAATAATTTTTAAAAACATACATTAAGCCACTAAATTTTACAATTTATGAATTTACTCCCATTGCACCAGTAGCCGTTCACTTTACCCCAATATCTGACCAATGCATGCACCATTATCCGTCCAGATAAAAAAACACATTTTTCGACTTTAAAAATTCTATTTTTCCTCAAAAAAATCTTAAATAACGATTAAAATGTGAAACAAAACACCCTTTTTAATGAACTATGTTTAATTTAAAGGTTTTTCAAAACGAAATTTTTGAATATTTGAAACGAATATATTATATGAATAGTTTTAGTCTCCTTGATGGCATTTCTTCATCGGCAAACCTTCCCGATTTTAGTGGATCTTCGAAATCTTCAAGACCATCACAGTCTTCGTTTACAATAATATTTTTATTCTGTATTGGTTCTTCATCCACAGTTTCATCTTCCTCGTAGGTTTTTTCTTCCACATTGGAGCATTCAGTACCATGACAATTGGAGCATAAATGTGTACATTTTAAGCCATGTTTTCGGCAGCCACATTTTAAATTGTTGCATCCAGTTTCGCAGCTGCAGCAAATGGTTTTGAGCAATATTTCTGGAATTAATTCATTTTCTGTAAATTTGGGCATAATTCCACGGTGATGTTGCTTCCAGCCCCAATCTGTTGCTGTCAGTTCTTTACCCAGCCAAGTTTGAAGCTGATATGCCCTGTAACAATGTTGTACTGCTGCTCCTTCTGTTGGTGGAAGATTTGCCAATATGAAAGATGATTTAATTTTTGCCAATTGATATTTTCGAAATCTTAATTGATTAAGCGTTATATTATCATTTTTACATTTATAAATAGATTTGATTAATTGTAATCCATTTTTTTCGACATCTTCTTTGTTTGCATCTTTTTTATAAAAAACACTGGCCAAATTTGACAAATTTTTTTCGTCTAATAAGGAATTTACGATACTTTTCTTTCCTTTTCCGGCCAATCCAGATGTTGTATCGCAACCAGAAAAACAATGCAGAAATGCAACGATATCTTTGAAGGATTCATATTTGAAACTATCAGATGTGAAAAATGTATATTTTACATTTTCAGAACCTGGCTTGAGAAAATAAATGTCCTGATTATTTGAATTTAATTGATTCAAAAGAACCAAAAGATCAATATCTTGACCCACAACAATGACAGTTTTATTAGTGTCTCTGGCAATTTCTTTGCATTTTCTGAGAACATTTACTATAGTGATGTATATATTTTTTACACCATCAGAAAGTAGAGATTTCAACGAACAAAAAGCCCACCAACTTTTTTAAAAAAGCAGATATTTTGACGTGAGATTTTTCGAATGAAAATTAGGATGCTTTTTCGATATCAAGCCAAAATAAGGAGAAAAAATAAATATTTTAAATAAAAAAAATTAAGGTGTATTTGGGACATCAAAAGGTAAGTTTTCACCGAATTTCGTGAAAAAATTTTTTTTTTGTAAAAGATAGAAATAAAAAACAAAAAAATTTATTATTTGAGTTTTTCACATAAATTTTGAGGTTATGGGAAAAAAGTGTGAGTACAAAAGTTATAGATCTTTTTATTACCTACAACTTTACTATTTAAATTTTTTCCATAGGACTTGTAGTTTTGTCGGAAATCGAGATAAACCGTTTTTTATTCTAAAAAACCCCCTTTTTACCCACCCCCCCTTCCTTTTCCCGACCTCAGATCGGCCGTAATTTATTTTTCCTTTCTTTTTTGTTATATTCTCGTCCTTTTCCAATGTGTTTCATCCTACTATTATTATTTTTCTTTTTTTACCATTTTCAAAGGCTTCTGCACTGGTCTATAGTGGTACCAGTAACTGACATTTGGAGAAATAATTCATAGTATCAAACTTTATATTGACAACTTGAACTAAATGGTAGGCTTTCTTCATAATTTAGTAATTTACCTTTAACTTTATGCAGAATTTATTTTGCACCAAGGGGGTTCTAAGTTTAATATATCAGAATTCTCATTTAGTGTCAAGAAACTTCTGATTTTCAGAGGTTGGCTTAGTGCTGAAATTAAGGAAACAATTAAGAAATTTCAAAAATCAAATGTTTAATGAAATTCAAGGTAATTGTATGTGAAAATGCTGGGAAATACAGTAAGAGCTATTTAAAATGTTGTGCCATTAAATTTTTAAAATTAATATTTTTCCAGTAACTGAACACCTTGTCAGTTATTGATTCTGTCATGTGTCAGTTATTGGTTTTGGCATGACATTGTTTTCATTCTGCATAATGTAACAAATATATTTAAGAAATCTAGTGGATCATTTTTCTCAAAATAATTGTGGTAATTTTAATTACATATTTTTTAGAACTCAGTAAACCAACTTCCTTAAAAGTTAGATTTAAGAGGCAGATTTTATAAGGAGCGGGCAGGTCACTATAGTGACCATTTTTGATTTTGATGAAATTTTTATGATGGATACTTCTAATGATTTTAGAATACCCCTATTTTTTCTTTTTCCCGAAAAAAAATTTTTTCGGCCTACAAAAATTCTCAAAGTTGGTCGCGACCCGGTATTTTTTTCGAATCGACATATCTTTGTACAACATTTTCTCAGTGCATTGAGGGTCAACCAAAGTAATTTTTGCGGTAACAATATGTCCTTAGATAGCTTAATCAAATTCTTTTGTGAATTTCATGGTTCACCTTCCCTGCAAACTGGAAGGGTTCGCCAAACTTTGTCGAAAAAAATGAAAAAATGCCAAATTCGAGCCTTTATTGACCCCAGCATTGAGGGTCAATCACAGTTTTGAGGGTTAAAGTGTGTAGTACTGCTCAGTATTAACTTAATCAGCCCATTGGTTGTATGGTTAACCCTCATGGCAGCAGAAAAATGGCTACTTTCGTAGCTATCAAAACAAAAAGAGGTCATTTTGGTGACCCCGTATTTCAGAGCATTGAGGGTCAATCAATAATTCGAAATATACGTTTCTTAGTACAATACCTCTACTTAAAGAATCAGTTGACAAACCTATGGCGTCTCGATCTGTGATCACGTGAGATTGATTTTTGTAACTTAAAAAATGGAAAAAAGGTCATATTGGGGACCCTGTATTTCAGAGCATTGAGGGTCAATGACGAACTGGAAATATGCATTTCGTAGTATGAGACCTACCCTTTAAGAAACAATTGACAGAATTATGGAGTCTTGACCTGCGATCACGTGAGATTTATTTTTGTGACTACAAAAACGGAAAAAAGGTAATTTTTGGGATCCTGTATTTCAGAGCAATGAGGGTCAATGACGAACTAGAAATATGCATTTTGTAGTATGAGACCTACCCTTTTAAGATACAATTGACTGAACTTTGGTATTTTGCCCTGAGAGCACGTGATATTTATTTTTGTAACTAAAGAAACGAAAAAAAAAATGAAGTGGGGGCATAGACAATTTAGAAAGGCTTAGCTGGGCCACAGACGGAAAAAGGTAGGGAAACATTGCTCTACTGTAATTTTTTCTTTTATCATCTGCAAATTTAAGGTTCATTTATATTTTTATTTTATTTCAGTATTTCGGTATTGAAGCTGTTGGGGAAATCAAAATGATAATTTCAAAGATTAAAGAAGATGAAATAACTTGGGAGAAATAACCTTTTTTGTGTTTATTTTTGTTAAAACTTATTCTTTGAAATATTTTACTGTTTTATATGTTTAAGACTAATGTTTTTCAAATTGTCTTAAATCACTGCTCAAATTAAAATTTAATCTCATTATATGGTTTATTTTTTGGTGGTATTTCGTTTGGAAGACCAAATGTAATTTGAAAATAATTTTTGAAAACAACCTACAAAGCTAATTGTAAGCATCACATATTTTATGTGTTCGCTATGTAGAAAAGTAGTCTTAGGCGTGCCCGCTGGGCAAAATACCAAAGTTCTGTCAATTGTCTCTTAAAAGGGTAGGTCTCATACTACGAAATGCATATTTCCAGTTCGTCATTGACCCTCATTGCTCTGAAATACAGGATCCCAAAAATTACCTTTTTTCCGTTTTTGTAGTCACAAAAATAAATCTCACGTGATCGCAGGTCAAGACTCCATAATTCTGTCAATTGTTTCTTAAAGGGTAGGTCTCATACTACGAAATGCATATTTCCAGTTCGTCATTGACCCTCATGGCTCTGAAATACAGGATCCCAAAAATTACCTTTTTTCCGTTTTTGTAGTCACAAAAATAAATCTCACGTGATCGCAGGTCAAGACTTCATAATTCTGTCAATTGTTTCTTAAAGGGTAGGTCTCATACTACGAAATGCATATTTCCAGTTCGTCATTGACCCTCAATGCTCTGAAATACAGGGTCCCCAATACGACCTTTTTTCCATTTTTTAAGTTACAAAAATCAATCTCACGTGATCACAGATCGAGACGCCATAGGTTTGTCAACTGATTCTTTAAGTAGAGGTATTGTACTAAGAAACGTATATTTCGAATTATTGATTGACCCTCAATGCTCTGAAATACGGGGTCACCAAAATGACCTCTTTTTGTTTTGATAGCTACGAAAGTAGCCATTTTTCTGCTGCCATGAGGGTTAACCATACAACCAATGGGCTGATTAAGTTAATACTGAGCAGTACTACACACTTTAACCCACAAAACTGTGATTGACCCTCAATGCTGGGGTCAATAAAGGCTCGAATTTGGCATTTTTTCATTTTTTTCGACAAAGTTTGGCGAACCCTTCCAGTTTGCAGGGAAGGTGAACCATGAAATTCACAAAAGAATTTGATTAAGCTATCTAAGGACATGTTGTTACCACAAGAATTACTTTGGTTGACCCTCAATGCACTGAGAAAATGTTGTACAAAGATATGTCGATTCGAAAAAAATACCGGGTCGCGACCAACTTTGAGAATTTTTGTAGGCCGAAAAAAAATTTTTTCGGGAAAAAGAAAAAATAGGGGTATTCTAAAATCATTAGAAGTATCCATCATAAAAATTTCATCAAAATCAAAAATGGTCACAATAATGACCCCCGCATTTCTGCCCGCTCCTTATAAAATCTGCCTCTTAAAATAATTAAGAAAACCAATTTTTTGGATGATTAATTCAAAATCAGAAATGTGAAAATAATATTGTTGGTTGAAATGTATTTTTAACAAATATTTCCACTTAATATTTTTAAAAATTGTTAAAAAGTAAAATATCTCCTAAAAAATAGGGTAGCATATTAAAACAACTTATTTATTAAAGGCATATCCAAGTGTCAGTTACTGGTGCAGATTGTGTCAGTTATTGGTGCCAAAATTTTCCAGGGATGTCAGTTACTGGTGCAGCCTACCATGCTACCTTAAAAATATTTTAAAAATAGAAAATGTTTACTCATTCAAACAAATAGTATTCTAAATAAATATTGGAACTTCATTTAGTTTTTCAAAAAAAATTTTTTTTATTTAGCTTATTATTTTAGATTGTTATAATTTTAGTACGTAGCTATAGCTAATTAATTTTAATGGTGCTCTTCAAGTTAACACTCCAAAAATCGTACCATAAGAAGATCATGATCATGGTTGAGAGTATCATGGGATCATGGAACTTTATCTACCAGAACTCAGTTACGGCCAGCATTTCTAAAAAAAATTTCCAACTATTAAAAATAGACTTTCTTGCTGTCACTTTGTCACAAATTTCAAAATAACACAACTTCTAACCGGACATGGTAGCTTTAAAAAATACCTCAACAGATTAAATTTATGCCCTAACACTTCTTGTGACTGCAGTGTCGGAGGTGACGAGGATGTGGAACATGTTATATTTCACTGTTCGAAATTCGTCACACAGAGGAAACTTTCTCTAACTTGACATTTAGTGGCCTCCTGCTCTTCATAGTTTAGTGTCTTCTAAATGTGCATTTGTCTTTTTTACTAAATTTTTTAATGATACATATAAACCTTTTTAACATTATAAACATTTGTCAACTTTTAAATCTTTGTTACCTTGTAGTTCGACTGTATTTTTACTTACCCCTGTGAGCCCCGTATGATACTTGGTGGTATACGGGGACTTCCCTACTTGCTTTTTTAATGTTGGTGTGGACTTACTAGACTGTTTTCTTTCAGGCACAATGGTAACATATTGTTAGATGGAGAAGGTCATATTATTCATATAGACTTTGGATTCATCCTTTCATCATCACCAAAGAATTTAGGCTTCGAAAACTCTCCTTTCAAACTAACCCAAGAGTTTGTCGATGTAAGTATTGAGAGTGTTGTAATCTTGCAGTTGATTCCGGTGTTAACTCAGGGTTTAACCATGTTACCTCTTGTTGATTCCTATGTGGTGTTTTGTTGTTATTTTAAATTACTATTAAAATTTAACGAATCACTTAAAAGTTTTTAAGTAAATTTTTAATGGGTAATATTTAAACATCAGTAAAATTTAAAACTGATAAAAATATCATTGATGCTCTCTGGGATAGCCCTGAAAATCTATTTTTAAAACATCATGTATCCCAAAATTCCTGTTTTTCCTCCCTAAATTTTGAGTTTAACACGAAAGCGCAAAATTAGGTCCAATTTAAAAAGAGCAAGGCTGCATTATTAACATCTTTTAATGAAGAATCCGGTCCCACCATTGGTTACAAGCACGCTTACATAATGTAATCGTTCCAGATTTTGGAGAATTTCATTTGGGATTCCGGATAAAAGGTTCATTACTCTAATAATTTTCCGGGATTTTGAGTCAAAGTCAGTAAGCATTCCCGATATATACTACTTAAAAGCATTGCTTTATTAGAAGTTTGGATACCCATTGAAATCATTTACAACTATTCTTATAAGTATGGTACATGTAGTTGTAAGATATTTAGTATCATTGCTATATTCTGACTAGGATAGTAAACTTAAACTCTAAGTATCCCTGAGACAAAAGGTATCTATCCAGACAGTGAATTGTCTCAGAATAAACTGAGACCCTTAATACAGATTGGACAATTAATGAGTGGCTGCAATTTTAGTTATGATTTGCATGGATTGCCATAAAGTGAATAGAGCTAATAAATTCACTTCACACTTTTTATGGAAATAGAATCACAGAATTAATAGTTCTTGTAGAACAAACACAATGATGTTTTTGTTGTTGTGGAAATTATATTTACATATTTGGTGTAGGGTTTCCACTGGTAAATTTTATTGTCATCTCTGGCATACTATTGATCTTTTCAGACGGAAATGTATGAAACAAAACTTTTAAGGACTAGTAGCCATGAAACTTGTCTCAAATAAATTCTTGTTTACTTTGCATCCATATCCAAATAAGTGGCTAACAAATCTTGGTAGCCAACATTGGATGGCAATCATGTCACCAACTGCTAACGAATAGAGTATTTAGTAATTTATTTACAAAATTTATGAAAGCAAGTGAGCTACAAAAACCTAAACCTACCTGCTCTTCAATTATTTTTGAAAACTTTTATCAGCAATCTTTAAGATTTGTAGCATTTTGTAACAATATTTAAGTAAAGGAAAGTTGTATCTAAAATGGTGAAAAAAAATAGAATCTCAAGATGCATCGTTATTTAGTCTCTGAACATACAGGGTCTTTATAATCAAATAATTTTAAACTTAAATTTTGTTTTGAATCTTATAACTTAAGAGCCCTCATTAAAGTATAAATAGTTTATTTCAATTATGTTATTTAATGAATTAATGTTTTGCAAATCCTTCCATGGGGAAGGAATCCAAAATTTAGGGGACATTCTTCTCAACATTCTTTTGCTGTGTCATTTGTTTAAGTAATAGCCTTATCACTGCTTTTTATTTTTAATGTTTTATAAGATGACTTAAATTTTTAAATGGTGTTCCTGTGATCTGAAAAAAGGCAATTGACAACAGTTTTAGGTAATTTATCATTTTAATAAAGAAGATAGCTTACACTACTCAAATTACGTCAATGTGTATCTTGGGATGAGATTTTAAAAATTAAGTACAAATTTTTTTCTCCGACCTTTATAAAAATTTCACTTATCCAGTTGTTGTCCTGTCTAGCAAGCAGTGCAATTGGATCAAAACTTATCTAGTAAAGAAAATAATATCCCACTCTCCAGATCTATAGGCTTACCATACGTCCGGGGTTTTTAGTGCTGTCCAGGGAAATGTCCGGGGTCGCAATATGTCCGGGGTTTTCATACTTTTACGATTTGCCAGACATTTTTGTGAAAAATCGTGAAAAAACTCTTAAAAACTGCATTGTTTCACAGTATCTTACATCTGTATTAATTTGGAGAACTTACTTTCAGTGAATTTTATAATAAAATTAAGTCAATCAAACAATTTTTGAAAAAATAATGTCGAATAAAGAAATAAAATTTGATATTTCTGTTCAATGTTTATAACTTTGAATGTTTTTTCTTAGTTTTTAATCTTTGATGATTTGATACGGTACTAATTAAGAAATTTCAAAATATGTCCTGGGTTGGACCCAAGAAAATATGGTAAGCCTACAGATCTAGCTGTGTTTTTTAATATATTTTTTGCGGCGGAACTAACTAGAATTTTTATGTCGATTAGTGCAATATTAGCAATTATCCTTCTAGATCTAATGTAATTGAATAACTATCCTTCTGTAGTAATTCTAAGATTCAAATTTAGCTCAATTATAGTTGGAACTTAAGCATGGAAATTAGCTATAATAGGTGCTAGAGTTATCTAGAAAGGGTTGAAACATTTTCATCAGTGCCCACAAGGATGGAGCGAAAAAACCTTTTTTTCGAAATCGGTCAACGGCTAGTGCTCAAAGTTTGTGGTTGGGGGTCCTTATAATCCACAAAAAATTTCAGTTCGATAGGACAATATTCATATTACTTAGATATTTTTTTTTTAATTTTTCTTAAAATTTTAACTTTTTTGTACTAGGCTACACTAGCGGTCAGTTTTCAATATAAAACGATTGGAAAATAAGAAAGTGCAGGGCTCCCAGCAGGTCTCTTTTTTCCCTAAAAGTCTCTTTTTTCATCTGAGGTCTCTAAAAGTCTCTTTTTTAGGATCAAGGTCTCTTTTTTTCCTTTTTTCCCTACTTTTAAGGGTTAGATTTAGAAAATTTTTCTGGGGGAGCGCCCCCAGACCCCCTCTACCTTTGAAATTTTTGTCTCTTTATATCCTGTGATTTTCATTAGAAAATTCTGACTTACAAGATACCGGTCTCTTTTTGGGTGTTTGCAATGGGTCAACAATATTAGTTGAAACAATACTTTGAAGGCTAATTTTCCCCAAACTTTTTCCAGTGTAGAACCCTCATCCCTGTATCTATACTTGGGGTTCATATTTTATACAAACTGCAAACAAAATTTTACAGGGTCTGTTAGTTTGAATCAATTCTCCCCCCTCCAACCCCCCCACAAAAGTCTGGTTATGGGTTTCAAGTGTGAAATAAAGGAATTAATATAAATTTGAAAAATTTTTGTAATTGGTGTCAAATCTTAATGTATAGTACATTTCAAAACAATTTATTTTGTTATTAGCACCCCAAAATACATAGAAATTCGTTAAAATTATTCAACAACAAACTTTTAGGTTGCAGACCTAGGTATAATTAAGGCATCTATTAGGGTAAAATACAAAAATTTTACGGAGGCCATGGAAAAAATTGTATGTGAAAAATAGTCTGTTATAGGGGTAAGAAGGATAATTATGACCTTATGACATCCTTATTTAGCGGCATAGCCAGGATTTTCCTTTGGAGATCCAAAAAATGCATTATTGTAAATCAATGAAATTTCTGTAGTTACCCAAATAAATTTGTCATTTTTAATTATAATCCTCTCTTTAAATTAAGAGGTTAACTTCTATGTGTTAATTAGGATCTCTCCTCAAAAACTTTTTGCGAATGTACCCCTTGAAAACAGTGTTGAACTCGTTTTTGGCGTCAGGCCCATAACTAGATATTTGTTTCAGGGATTTGACTCAATACTATTTACTTATGAGAGTTTTTACATGCTTTGTTTTAAAACGCTTACTGTGATAGGATGTTAATCTGTGTACAATAAGTCTAAAGTTTGAGGGCGCTTCACCAGAAAATTTTTGGAAATTTGTTCTTTTGAAGCAGTGTTTTGGCTCATTTTGAGACCTTTTCAGTTACATCCAAAGACTTCCTTGCAAGCCACACTGAGTTTCAAAGGGATGTTTGGGGTCCTCCCATAGAAAATCTTTGTTATTTAAACATTAAAAGAGTAGTGTGTAAACTCACATATTTGAGCCCTATTGGGTTACAATTCTAGTAAAGAGGATCGCTCTTTTAAAGTGTAGAATTTTTATGAGAAGCAAAGTATCAAAATTTCTCCCTTGAGTGGCAACTGGTTATTATAAAAACAAAACTATAGGGTCTAAAATATTTTAGGTCTGAACCCAGAGAACCCCCCCCAGTTTTGGCTATGGCACTGTTTTTTATTCAAGAATAATCTTAACTTTTCAGTTTTTAATTTTAATTTGATTCAAGTTACGAAAAGCATACTTTCTGTTTTGAAGGATTATCCCAATATTTCATTTCAAGATTTAAAAATTACATTGAAAATATACTTTTTTTATTATTTTAATTTAATTTTTTTATTGAACCAAAAATAAAAAAAGAACACAATAGTTCACATAGCCACAAAAAAGTTCACATAGCCACCTGGGATCTCAATCTTTGGCAATCAATCGCCTTTTTATCTAATTTCTACATTAATTTTATAACATTAACTATTTTGTGAGGGTAAAACTCTGAAATTTTTGTTTCATCGACCTATTTTTTTCATGACACTGTTAAATTTTGACTTAAAATTTCGGTCTCTTTTTTCTCTTTTTTAAAGATATTAGGTCTCTTTTTTCCCTAAAGACAACCCAAATGTCTGCTGGGAGCCCTGAAAGTGGAATTTCAGTTTTGCAAATCGAATTGTCAGATTTAATTGTGCTAAGCAAATTGGCGGATTTCTGCCAATTGGCGGAAGAATAACATGTATGATATAGGGATAATATGCCATGTGTGAAGGAAAGATATTTTCTATTCATGTTACACAAATATTGTCCGAATCGAAGTTTTGTCACCCCGGAAGAGAAAGGGGAGGAGGTCATTAGGTCAGGACCACCACTAGTTTATGGCTTGTTTATGGGTGGCCCTCCTCGGATGCCTCGGGGCACAGCGATGGCACTCCTTTGAATTGTGATAGCTGATCCCCTTCACCGCAAGCAACACCGGATCCCCTTTGCCGCAAAACAATTTGCCTCGAATTCAGGAACATTCAATATCTTGGGAGAGTCGGAAAATTTAAAAGAAAATTAGTTGCCTACTCTTTTAAGTGTTAATCCGTTTTTAAAAAATTATTTTCAAGCTTGAAAAATAGCTCTCTCAATGTCAAAAACCCTTCTTCAAAAGACATTGCTAATATTGTGTCAAACCGGACAGTAAGTATTTCTACTAAAGCCTAGATCGATACGAACAGTATCTCTAAAAAGATTGAAAGACCTTGTCATCTCAGAAAGTATTAGTGAAAAATTTGAATAAATCATACAATAATTTCAAAAAAAATTTATATCACTGGTATTCGAAGTACAAATGAATATTTTCCTCGAAAGATGAAGAACTCCTTTTCATATTTCTTCTTGCAAGTGTATAAGCTACAGCATACCTGCAAACGGAATGGGAGCAATAATTTTTAAAAGACCATAGAGCAGACCGGAAAATGTTCATTGGATGTATATCTGCTGCAAGCTGCATCTATTGTTGTAAGCGGTTACAACTATTTATATTATATAATATATAAAGGCTTGATTGGTAGACAGAAAGATACTGCCTAAATTTGACACAGAAGCTTAATTCAAAATCTAAAAACTAGCCGAACTGCACTGAGCATATAGTCAGACATTACGGGGGTGAGCGTGCGGGCGGCACTCGATGCAGCCACCTTTTTTATTTTTCGATGAACCTAGGAGCTGGAAGTTAGGAAATTTTTTTTCGGTGATTTAAGTCATCGTGATCGATTTACTACAGTGGGCTATGGTTCTCCAGAAATCCGTATCAATGCCTTACTTTTGGATAATTTTGACGATTTAATAAAACTATTTCGCTTTAATCAAACACACTCAATCGCTATTATTAAGCTACATACTAGCAATATAAGTAATAATAAACCATAAAAACTATTTTGGAGCATCTAGAAACATTCTGGGAAATTTTTTTATTTTTGATGTTTTTAGTAAAAACCTGAAACTTTGACTGAAAAGCGCAGACTGAAAATATTGTCCTATCAAACTGAAATTTTTTGTGGGTTGTAAGGACCCCCTACCACAAACTTTGAGCACTAGCTGTTGACTGATTTTGAAAAAAGGTTTTTTTCGCTCCACCCTAGTGCCCACTCATACAGAACACTATTCAGTGAAATCCTGTTACAATGAATACAGATGCAATGATAAATCCCCAGGCATGAGATTCTAGATTTTTGTCGGATTATCCGACTTTTCTGAGAATTTTCAGGTTTTTTCCTCAATCCCCTGCCCCAAAAATTTTGGACAAGGTGCTAAAAATAAGCTAAAACCTTGAATTTTAGTATCAAATTTCCAAAAATTTTCTGGGAGAATAGCCCTGAAACTCAGTTTACATTTTACAACACTATTTTCAAATATTTTTTATATTAAGTTCATTAATATTATTATTCTACCTAAAAATATATTGGAAAACAATATTGAAAATGTCGTTCTCACTGTTTTTCAGACTTTTTGTCAATCTCATCCTTGAATCCTGTTAATTCAAAAGTCCAAAAAGTCCCCGACCGTTTTTATTTGAATTATCAAAATGCTGTCGCAAAACAAAGAAATTTTACGGTCCCTTGGAGTTTGTTATAACGGGATTTTACTGTCTTATAATTCTCATGTTATGAATTCTTTGTAGGTGATGGGTGGTCCCGGCAACGACATGTTCGAGTACTTCAAGATCCTGATGCTGCAGGGGCTGGTGGCGGCACGAAAGCACCACGAGCGCATCGTGACGCTGGTGGAGATCATGCAGGCGTCGTGCCAGCTGCCCTGCTTCAAGAACGGCGCCAGTGCCGTCCGGGCGCTGAGGGACCGCTTCCACGTGGGACTGACGGAGGAGCAGCTGCAGCTGCTGGTGGACTCGATGGTGGAGTCCAGCATGCACTCCATCACCACCAAGCTCTACGACAACTTCCAGTACATCACCAACGGCATCCTCTAGTCCCTCTTCTGAGCCGTGTTGCCGGAGCTTTCGAACGGCGTTTCGACCACAAAACGATTTCCGGTCGATATTTTTCGATGAGACGTCGATTGAGAAAAGAGCGAGCCGACTGGGACGTCTTTTATTTTGAGTAAGAGATGTTTGCCGTAACGCACTTTTGCTTAGGAGGGGTTCCGATTTTTTCTGAGGTACCTCTTCACATCCAGTTCATCTGCCCATTTTATATCAATTTCGGTGAACTTAATAATTTAAAAATTCCATGAACAATGTTAATTCCCCAAATTTGAGTGTCTGGAGGTCCTCCAGAAAAATTTGAAAAGTTTTCCCTCTCAAAAATGGCAGTAACTCCATTTGAGGCCCTTTTGGATTATGCCTTTAGAGCACACCTCATTGTATTGACAGAATTTTCCAAGAAACCCCGTATGGTGTTATAAACAGCAAAATTTTAAGGGGGGTTTAGAGGTCATACTTCAGAAAAATTTTAAAAATTTGCCCCTAAAAGTGTTTTAATTCATTAAAAAATGAATGAAAAAGGATGAAAAAAAATAGCTATGCAAGTGGTTGGGAGCGACTGTTTTTAGTGTGGTTGGAATTGAATATTTACTTATTCCTTGTCACTCCCCTGGTTGCTTTATTTAAAAAAATTTGGACTGGGAATTCCCTCTCGGGAAGCGAGAAGTTGCATGTTAAATATTTTGGGAACTTCTGGTTTGAATAACTTAGTATTTTCCTATAATTATCACTATTATGAAATATAAACATTAAACTCAAACTTTTAAAAGCATTAAATGTTATATTAACTTAAAATTTGGGTTACGTAAGCATCAGAGTTTTAAGCATTTGGATAGGACTGTTTGAAAGTCTGGCAACACTGCATCTCTACTAAAGTGCACTTTTGATAGTATCCTTGTACATGAGGTGGCACTGGATGCGTCGTCAGTAACAGTGGTTATTTCCGACTCTTGTGAGAGCAGCTGCGGTGTGTATTATAGTGAAAATAAACCTTCCTTCTGTATTTAATGCTGTAAGTATGCCTATGTGTGTGGTGTCTACGAAGAAGATATTTTTGCTGTACAGATATCTGTATGTTAATGTGACTGTTCCGGCTGTAAAAATACTCCAGGACCAGACTCTTGTTAAAAGTCTTGAGTTTTTAACCGTTTTAAACTCTGGCTGATCAATACGCTCTGTGTTCCTTCAAAACTAAGTTTTAGAATATTTATTTATTAACTTTAATATGCTTTGAATTTTCATGTGAATGAGTTTTAGGGTGAGCATTTTTTTAAACAAGAAGCCCAGCGAGTGAATAATAACTGAAAAATAACTTCGAAAAGTTTTATACCCTTCTTTTAGAATGGATTTTAAATGTTAACTGAAACAAGTACCTCACCAGCAAAAATTAGAAGTTACTTTATTTCTTTAGTACTTTTATGTTAAAATATTTTTTGTAGTCGTGTGCATTTCATTCAAACACTTAATATAGCTCAAATCATTTTCCATCCATTTTATTAGAATGAGATTTTTAAAAATATTGATAAGTCTAACAGTAAAGAATGAACTTGTTAGGATAACAAAAAAAGCCGCATTTCTAAGTCATTCACATAATCCCCGATAGCAATAATGACCCTTCACTCGAGTAATACTAAATGTTTCTTGACCTTTAATAATTTTCTCTTTTAATCAGTAGAAAATAAATAATTTTAATATCTTTTAAGATTCTAAACATTGTAAAAAAGCTTTTCCCCCTTAAATGCCAGAGTATAGAAATCGCAAAGTGTTATGCAGATTATAACAAGTTTGAAATTTATATTCCAAGTCTTTAATGTTGCAACCATAAAATATATTTACTGTATTGAACTGTTATAAGAAATAGAGCTGTTGCAGAAAATAGTGAAATTTTAATTATCTGAAATTTGCTTCATTGATCTTTTAAAAGAGAAAGGAAAATCATGTAGTGTTATTTGCAAATTGTGAGAAAGTTAATTGAATGCTTTTTCTTCATTTGTTAAATGGATTTGTTCAAATAAAAAGATCTGGTTTGCTTTCTTATAATAGTGTATCTACTTTGATTGATGTAAATATCTAATGTACACAATCGTGCTATAAAAATATAAAATTCCATTTTTACTTGAAGCTTTAATGGATTTTTGCACTTTTCAATTTTATGTAGTATTGAAAGTCATTTTTTCTCATGGTTTAGTTGATCATGAGAACATTTCTACTGTGTATACATGGAACTATTTATCATGTACTTTAAAATGTGAAATAAATTCGTATAAAAATTTTTCTTTTAATTTTTACGCTTTTTGTTTAGTAAACGTATTCAAGAAAGTCTAATTTCTGGGGTTGCAAAATCGGTGTTCACTTCAATATTGGTATTCAGCAATTTACTTATATTACCTTGCCTTGCCAGTTAAATTATTGAATTGATAATAGGTCAATAGTTTAACTAGATTGGTTATAATTACCATAATTTTTTAATAAAATGGCTCTAAATTATTTAAATTTATATAACTAAGGAGCTACTGCCCCCTGCTTGCTTCACTCACCAACCCCTGTAAACTGCTTACATAGGACCTTTTAGATTGCTTCCCAATCCTCCCAAAACCATACATCACATGTCATCTCCATGGATAACATCTATTAATTCTAACATCAATAATTTAGTCAAATTGTTTTCCTTATAAGATAATTCCTTTTTCAGAATAGAGAGATTCACATATTGAATGTATTGGGATAATGATTAATGAAATGGTAAATTTTAATAATTAAGTAACTAAATTTGGCCGGATTTGCGGGCGCATCACTCTCCAATGGGACATATTGATAACGTTGTATTATTTACTCTTAAAAATATAAAACTAAAAGAAGTACTGCTTGTTTTCAATATTTTATTGGTGTCTTATTTTGATTAAATTACATTTGTGCAGGGTGTATCTGAAATGGTGCAACAAACTTTCAGGGATGATAGTACTCATCAAGATGAACAAGAATTAGTATAGAAAGGGGGGTCGCAAATGAGTTCTAAGGGGTGAAACCTCGGGTAGAAAATCAGCAAAAAAAACTTGCATATTTGTGCAGAAACAGATACAGTTGTTAGATTCCGACATTTATTACATTTGACCAATTCAATACTTTGTATAAAAGTCTTATGAAAATTTTAATTTCATTAAAAAACAGACCAATAAATGCAACAGGCATGCTTTATAGGTAGATTAAAGTTAAAATTGTTCCTTGGTCATACTCTTGTTCCTTGTGCCATAAAACTAAAACCAACCAACTAGACTTTGTATTAAAATGTTTTCGTCGTGACATTTTATTTTGCAGTCTATCTACCTACAACGCATGCCTGTTGCATTTATTGGTCTGTGTTTTAATGAAATTAACATTTTCAGAATACGTTTATACAAGGTATTGGAATTGGATGAATGTAATAAATGCCGGAATCGAACAATTGTATCTGTTTCTACACAAATATGCAAGTTTTTTTGCTGATTTTCAACCCGGGGTTTCACCCCTTAGAACTCATTTGCGACCCCCCTTTCTATACCAAATTTTGTTCGTCTTGATGAGTACTATCATCCCTGAAAGTTTGTTGCACCATATTTCAGATAAGTTAATTATACCATACTTGGTGTCACGAGCGTCGATCCGGGGGGATGCGCCCCCACCAATAATAAGGAGAGAACATTGTTTAAAGGGGCCGTTCAAATATTACGTAAGCACTTTTTTGGTCATTTTTAACCCCCCCTCCCCCTTGTCAGCAAAGATAAGCAAACCTCAACCCCCCACCATAATTACGTAAGAAACTGCCGGCCCCCCCCCCCGAAATTTTTAATCCCTATTATTAAGTATACTGTTTTTTCTACTTGAAAGTTAGGTGACTTATACAAGGAGCTGTCCTTTTTGGGTGTAACCCTAAGGGTTCAAAAATGAGTCGAGACAGTAGTTTTCGGGGTTAAAATTTCAAAATGTTTGGGGGGTCCATCCCCAGAAAAAAGTGTTTACGTCAGATTTCCAAATTCAATTTTTTTGTTTAATTTATTTTTGGTTGAGTTTTGAAATTATTTATGCAATGAAACAAGAGATTTTCGGAAATGTAGTGTCTTACGTAAGCATCACTCATATTCCCCCTCCCCCCTTGTCAGGGAAAATAAGCAAAGAGCAAACCTCCCCTCCCCCCTTAGGTGCTTACGTAATATTTGAACGGCCCCATAATTTAAAAAAAACTTTGGAAATTTTGATTTTGAAATTCATATAACACTGAAAATGAGTTTAACCCTCTTTTAAAAATTCAAATTAAAAAAATTATTCCTGGGAGGACCTCCAGACCCCCCTTTAAAAGTTACAAACAATTCACAAAAATTTGGGGCAAAAGCTCATTAATTGATTTAAAACAGGGGCGTCATTTCAGTTTTTGGTTGGGGGGGGGCAAGGAATTTTTTTTAATTTTCTGGACCTTGCTGTAACCAGGGTTTTTTTTCGGCGAGGGGTTGCCTCAACTTCATTTTTAAGGTAATATTATGTCAAATTTGACAACGTGAACTCCAAGAAAAATGGGGGGTCTGGGGGTTCCCCCCCAGGAAAATTTTCAAAATTTCGCTCTTTAAGTAGTGTTTTTGCTTGTTTTGAGACCCTTTGGGCTGCATTCAAAGAGAACAGTTTCTTGTAAACCACATAATTTTCTAGGGAAAAGAGTTGTAAATAAACTTCAAAGTTTTAAGGGGGCTAGGGGTCCTCCCCCAGGAATTTTAATTTCCCTTTAAACTAGTGTTTTATCTCTTTTTCAAACTCTTTGGGGAGCTTCTAAAGAGAAAAGCTTCTTGTAAGAGGAATAGTTTTCAAGGGAGAAAACACTAAATATGAGACGTGAAAATTTTAGAGGGGGGCTGGGGGTCCTTTCCCGAAAATTTTTGAAATTGGACCATCAAAAGTAGTGTTTTAACTCCTTTTGGGACATTTTGAGTTGCCCCCAAAGCTCCTTGTGGAAGTTACAGAATTTTCAAGGGACTTACAGCTATTTTTCACATTATAGTGGAAACCTTGGGGGGGGGGCGGTTGCCCCCCCCTGCCCCCCCTAAATGACGCCCTTGATTTAAAACAACCTTAAAATCATTGAACAGGGGCTTAAAACGAAATGAAATATTATTCCTGAGGTAGTTAATCAAGGTTGTGCGAAATCCCTCTGGGGGGGATTCAAGTTTTTTATTTTGCTGAGAGATTAATGTGTTGTAATCCGCTTTATTTTTAAATATTGCATTGCTCACTTTAAATACAAGACGCTAAGAAAATTTAGCCGGTGTGAATCCACCTTGCCTGTTTTCACCTGAGAGAGTCAAGAAAAAGGCGACCAGAATACTAATTTCTCCGATTCGGGCTGCAACATCGCCGTTTACGGAAATACATGACCCTGAGATCCCTCTTAGCACACAGTTTCTTCCATTACATAATTTTTCGTTTTCAATGAGTTTAGGAACAAGTCTAACCAGCGCTGCCAGGTCCAGTATAACCTTGTTTAGAAGGTCGATCATTTTCACCGATGGATTATTTTCTTGTTGTTAAACGCGTTGTATTGATGCTTACAGCTAAAAAGTTGTGAACGGTTGTGTTGTTTAATTGATTCTCTTCCCCAAGAATTTATTTGGTTCTTACGCGTTACCCCATCGACCGTGCCACTGAACTTAAAAACGTTAGCAAAGCCCATTGACTGTTCTACAGATGTGCCGCTGAATTTGATGGTGAGTGAACGGTCGACGGATATTACGTAAGTACCTTTTATTGTAATTTATTGTACTTGGCGCAGATTCCTATTCAATATTCCAGGTAAGAATATTAATTTGGTTCTTACGTACTGCACCGTTGAGCTGTGCTTGCTGAATCCAAAAGCGTCACCGAAGTCACAAAAAAATGGTTTTAACGCCAATATTAGTCGGTGACGTCTTAAGTCAATGAAGAGCGAAAGTTATTGCCAGATGTAATTTTCCAAAAACTAGGCTACCAAATAAACGAAGTTTTTTTGGTTCTTTAGTCCATTTGTTTCTTTTCTTTGATTACATTATTTTTGTATAATTTTTAATTATATTATTTCTGTGGCTTATTAAGTTTAAATTTGAAATCATTTGTTGGATCAATAAAGTAAATTTAACATTTCGAACTTTGGAAACGTCTATAGTAGGGCAATTCCACCTTAACCAAGACCCTCTATATAAAGGCCTCCCAACTCGGCCGTGCAACGTCATAACTTTCACTCATCTTTGACGTCACTCCATAGACTTAACATGGCAATTTTCACCCACGTCTGACGTCATCACCCGGAGTTGGATGGCCATGTATATAGAGGGTCTTGCCTTAACTCATGCCACATTTTTTTCAAAATTGAAATTTCAAATAATTTTTTAATATAGAAATAACTATTATTTTCTTTCTAAAAAAATCATGCATATTGAAATTTATGCTACTAATTTAAAATAAGTATTGCGAATCTTTTAAGAATTTTAGTTTTTTAAACATTAATTAAAATAGAATCGTAACTCACGCTACTTATTTTAAATTAATAGCATAAATTTCAATATGCATGATTTTTTTAGAAAGAAAATAATAGTTATTTCTATATTAAAAATTACTTGAAATTGCAATTTTGAAAAAAATGTAGCGTGAGTTACGGTGGAATTGACCAGTAGTGTTCTCTAGTTATTTTCGGTGATCTTTTCATATCCAGCGGCTGAGTGTTAATGGGCTTTAGTAACGTTTTCAAATTCAGCGGCACGATCAACGGCGTAGTGCATAAATACCTATAATTTTGTTAAATATTTATATAGACATACCGCGAGGAGAAGAGCTATGAACAGGGTTGCCGTGAGTAGACGAGTCCAAAAGAAGAGGGAAGCTGGTATGAATTGAACTGCAATATTTGGCATTTTAAGCGTACATTTGGCGAATGAGAAATCTTATTAAACTACATTAAATTATTGATTATCTTTGAAATTTCTCGTCAATAAAAATTGGAAATACTTTTACACATGAAAACTTTTTACCGTTTAGTATGCTTTTATATTGCTATTTTGAGGGAATTAGTTATATTCAGTTTCATATAGCTGATATAACTTTAGTTGTAAATTTTATAACTTAATTATCATACTTGTGAAATGTGAAATTTAAATAAGGCGTATAAGGATCACTTCGAAATCCTCACAAAGATTTGCTCATTGAACTTATTCTCTGCAAACTGAACTTAAATGCAAAATTTAACAAAAAATCAGATCAGATAGTGAATAGATCAGACCAGTTGATATAGATCAGATTAAATCCAAAAAAATTACAAAATATCCAAAATCAAATCAGGTAAGATGAAGTAAATCAGATAATATGAAATTAAATTAAATAGATCAGAGATTATATGAAAGATCAGTTGAGATAGATCTTATCAGGTGTAATAAATCAGATTAGATCTAGTAATGTAAGGAAATTCCCATCCATGACTCTAGAATCGAAAGAAGTACAAAGTTGAAAAATAGCCACTCAGATTTGGCGCAAAACATTTATTTCAGAGCCCAAAGAATCATCATCACCCCCGAAATTAAGTGGAATAATCCGTTTCTACAACAACCGCAGAATCATTGTATGACGTCAATAGCTCATCTTCTGGCGGTATGTCAGTAGTAAGGTGCGTGTTCTTTTTAGAAGATGATTTATCCAAATGAACAAATGATAGCGATAAACAGCCAATTATATACTCTACAGGGTGTCCCATAAATAATGGGTCACACTTCCATGGGGGATAGTAGACACCTAGACGAGTCAGAATTACTTAGGATTTGGGGGACCCAGACCCAATCCCAGGGAGTTAAAAATGGAGCGACACCCCAAAAAAATTATTGAAAAATTCAATTTGTAGAAGAACTACTATCGGTAAAAATTTAATTATGGTCTCAAAAATTGTTATTTAATATGATCTTTAAAATTATCTCAAAAGTCTTCACTTTAAAATTTGTTTTATTGGGTTGTCCCATAAGTTCTGTTACTTTTTACGAAGTTTCGTGTTTGAAAATTTTTTATGAAAAACTGGTAATAGGTGGAGATTTCAAACAAAGCGGATTTTGATCTATGTACATTTATGAACATAATGTGTGATTTTGGTAGTTCTCATGATATTATTTCTTTTCAAAATGGCTGTTTGAAAAAAAGACCGCAAACGACGATTTTTGCGTAATTTTTTTCTTTTGTTTAAAATACTAGGAAGAACCCATAATTCATGGCTAAAAATTTTTTTGCTGTATGTTTAAAATGTTTAGATTAAGATGTCATAGTTTCAAGAAAATTCGATAAGTTTAACTTAGGAAATTTCGGTCTCAAACATAACATCAATTGCAAAAAACTTTCCTCAGTAATGTTAGTCATTTCAAAGAAATTCTAACAAAAAATCATCAAAAACAACAAAAAAGCTTACAGATAGACCCCAGTATTCAAAATATGCAGTATATTAAATTATCTCTGTAATTAAGTTTATAAAGTAGTGCGCACAATTCAAGCGCGCAACATTTTAGCTTATCCGAATTACACTCGCTGAGTTTATACGCTATGCGAACAAAGCAATTATTTGCTTCATACGAAAAATGTACAATAAAAACAACTGGTTGGAATTTAGAAATATATCTATTCACCTATAATATGAAAAGGTTCTTTCAATGTTTAAACTGTGTAAAAAAGCATTATGGTTCAAAAAACATCTGCCTTTTATTTGCTTCATACCAGCTGCTTAGAAAAACAATGGGCGTGCTTTAAAAAACACGTGAAATTAGCAATATATGAAGTTTTAAAGCCGAAATTTCCTACCTTAAACTTATTGAATCATCTTGAAATTATGACACCTTAATTGAAACATTTTAAATATACTGTAAAACTTTTTTTAGCCATGAATTATGCGTTCTTCCCAGTTTTTTAAACAAAAGACAAAAATTACGTGAAAATCGTCGTTTTTTGTCTTTTTTTCAAACCGCCATTTTGAAAAGAAATAATATCATGAGGATGGCCAAATTCACACGTTATGTTCATAAATATACATAGATCAAAATCCTCTTTGTTTGAAATCTCCACGTATTACCAGTTTTTCATAAAAAATTTTCAAAGACAAAATTTCGTAAAAAGTAACAGAACTTATGGGACAACCCAATATTATGAAAAAAGTTAAGAAACGCAAAAAAATGTGAAAATTCTGCCCAAACCTCATTTTGTATTTCGAAATAATTTCTTTTGATTTTATAATCTGAAAGATCATAGTTGTAAACCCTTAAGTCCAAAGTTTCACGTAAAAACCACCAATATTAATTATTAAACGCTTGAGATCCTGTTAAAGTTCGTTTTTTGCGTGCGCTAGCAGTTTTCTAGAGTTGTTTCCAGAACAGAAAAAATACAAAATCAGTCCTTGAGAATAGTTGCCGAAGCTGTAAAAACTACCCCGATAGATGCCATTCTTATGCTAACTAATGGCAGACCGTTTAGAACCATCATTCAGGAGAGGGCCTTAAATCCTCTGGGAAATGATCACTAGAGTACCTGGATGTTTTACACTGTGGAGTGAAGTCAATCAAGACCTGACTAGAAATTTAAAAACACAGTTAGTCTTCCTACAGGGAGTTCTCCAGCTAAAAAACTCCCTCTGTTTAAACGATGAACCAGAAATAATTGCTCAACCGCAAAATCCAGTGAACTTGATGAAATCCAGTGAGCAAAATCCAGTGAATGCGTCATTTAAGACTTAATTTTCAGAATTTTTAAAAATTATGTTTAAGATTGATAATGCTAATAAAACTGGTTCAAATGCGTCTATAGGACTTATTTAGATGGAATATATTTATTTATGTGTATTTTAAATTTACCCTACAGCCCCTATAATTTAAGATTAAAACGTACTACTTCGGGACGTTGCACACGCCAAAGCTTATATAATGATCTACCGGTGGACGAAATGAATTAAATCCGAATTTCTTCGAAGGAACTATCTCAAATGATGCCATTTGGGGATAAAATGATATAAATTAAAAAAACCATGTGAAATAACAGTTTTGAGCCCTTCCACTGAGCTTTTAATGTAAAAAGTGCTTTTCTTCAAAATTTCTGGTTTCCAGCTGATGAAACCCAAAACTTATACTTAAAAAGGGGTTTGCTGAACTTTTTTAGATACCAAACATTGGAACCTTTATAGGGCTTCATTTTTTCAAGTAGAATTAAATTTTAAACAGCACAGATCGGAAATGACATGGATATTTCCTATACCTGACGTGAAAATATATTTTCTTTTTCAAATTTAGGAAAACAGTTTAATACTTGTGAATCTTGGTTGAAATGTTAAAGAAAAAAGTTTTTAATTAAAACTTTCCCCTAATACGCTAAAAGGAAGTCATTTTCCAAACTTAGAAAAAGAAAATAGATTTTCACGTAGATTTTTTCAATAGATTTTTATCAAAACTTGGTTTTTGCACTTGTTCCCTTCTTCAAGCTGATGACTTAATGCTTAAAGCAAGTATTTGTTTTCAGTTAATCTGTCAGCTCCAGTCAAGATGTTCAACTCTTCTAAAAAAGAAGAAAGACTCAAATTGATTCAAGATCAATACGATTATTTTCCATATGAATACTCTACGTTCAACATGGTAAGAGCTCTTTCTTTGTTTTGATAGGATTTTGCAATAATAAATCTCCAATGTCTCGATTTATATGAGAAAAATTAATTACAATAAACACCACTTACAAACATCTAGCAAGAGTAAGACGAATTTTATTAAAAATTGGGATGAAATAAGTAACAAACAATCAGTAAAATATTTTGTGCTCTTTGATCTTCTAAAATGCACAATTTTTGAATTAGTCCAATACGAAAAATACACTACCCTACAGTAATGGACCGGACACCTAACAATTTACATAAAATCCGACTGCATCTAAATTTTTTTGCATTCCAATACTTACACGTGACTGAGGTTCCTTCGTCAGTTCTGTGTGAAATTGTGAAGATACACTGCTGTGCAAAAATTAAGGACGGAACTGTTTTTTCAACTTAACACATTGTAGAATTATTGTTCATCTATGAAAATCATACCAAAAGATGTTTATTGGATGAGAAAACAGGACCCGAGAACAAATTTCTCCTATCCATATTTTAAGGGGGTAAATGGACCTTTCATTGATAATGGAGTTCCGTTACACATTTGTAGCAGTAGCAGAAACGTCTATGTAAGAGGTATTTAACCGAGAAATTTAAGTTTTTTGCAATGAATATGATTATTCCTGAACTCAATGCATGTTTTTAAACGTTTGTGCTGCCTTTAAATAGTATTTTTTAAGGTTTTATTTAGGTCTAATCATCATTTTTGGCTAGTTTCTTCTGAGTCATTTTTGGTAAGTGGTATCTTAGCGTTAATCATGTTTTTAGTAGGTCTCACATGTGCCTAATGGCGTTTGGGTACCTGAAAAGTAGCTTTATTCTTTCAATATCGTTACTTAGGGAACGTACCCATACTACGTGACCCATTCAGGGGAGGGAGGGGGTCTTCAAAATACCACGCTCGGTCACAGGGGGGAGGGGGGACTTAGGGTTTCGTCACGTAGTCAATTTCATCTAGTCAATACGACAAAATTAAGCCAAATTAATATTTTTAAACTTTCTGTTTGCAAAAAATGATGACAAACTGTATTAATGAATTACTACGTGTAAACTAGAGGGGGGGTCTTGGCATACACTACGGATGGTCACTAAGGGGGGGAGGGGGGTCAAAAAATGGGTCACGTAGTAAATGGTATTTTCCCTTATGAACAACTTTGAGAAAGTGAAATTGTGATTTTCTGCAGCTTTTTAACTAATAAAGAGAAATATTTGACCCGAGAGGTCTTCTAAAAGATGTAAATGGAACATGAGAACACAGGTACGCAATTACAGATATCATTGAAAATTTCTGTGCTGTCTAAGGGGTGCCGAAACGGCACAAAAAATTTCATAGTTTCACAGATAGGACATCTATTAGAAGTATTTTTAGTGTTTATGGACTTAATCATGTCTGAAAAGAAAGATATATCTGTAAAAATATCTCCATTATCTTTAAAATGAAGTTTAAAGAGATAGAATTTCTCCTTTGAGTCTGTACTATCCTTATAGACATTTCAACACCCCCTATACTCAAAAGAGATTTTCCCTGATGTCTGCAATTGCATACTTGTATTTTTATGGCCCATTTGCTTCTTATAGAAGACATTTTGGGTCAACGATTTTTCTTTATTGGTGAAAAAGCTGCAGAAAATCACAATTTGACTGTCTAAAACTTTTTTGTAAGAAACAATATTGAAAGAATAAAGTTACTTTTCAGGTCCTCAGACTACACGCAATCAGGCATATATGAGACCTACTTAAAACATGATTAACGGTAAGATACTACTTACCATAAATGACCCAGAAGCTAAAACTTGTCAAAATGATGATTAGACCGATATCTCTCAATAAAACCTAAAAAATACCATTTAAAGGCAACACAAACGTTTAAAAATATGCATTGAGTTCAGGAATAATCATATTCATTGCAAAAAACTTAAATTTCTCGGTTAAATACCTCTTACATAGACGTTTCTGTCACTGCTCTAAATGTGTAATGGAACTCCATTATCAATGGAGGGCCCATTTACCCCCTTAAAATATTGATAGGGAAAATTTGTTCTCGGGCTCTGCACTGCAAATAAAATTACACAAAAATAAACATATTTAACAACACCAAAATGTCCCCAAATTTACAACGCATTTAATGTGTTGCAGTAAGAACAATTTAATCACAACACAATTATTGTGTTGCAAATGTGTTTAAAATAGTGTTGCAGTCAGAAATGTGTTCTTAAAATAGTGTTGTAAAATGTGTTGTGATGAAAAAAGTGTTCTTAGATAGTGTTGTAAATTACAACACTTTGTCCCCAAATTTAGAACACATTCTCAACACCACACACAATTTACAACACCTAAGTAAACAGATTTTACTAAGTGTTCTAAAATGTGTGTGGTGTTGTGAATGAGTTAATTATGTAATGCAATGTTAGTTTTTAGTTTTTTTTTTCATTTCATATGATGGTTGATCCAATAGGGTGTCTCAAAAAAAACTTTTTTTCGAAAAACCTCGCTCCCTAGGGCTTTTCCCATTCCATTTGATCCCAAAAGATAGTGGATGAAGTTTCAGCCCCCTAAGTTAACTCTAGGGGTTGCCTGTAGGGCTCCAAAGTTTGAAAAAAGTGGAAAAAATGACTAAATTTCAGAATTTTCAAAAAAATTATTTTATGAGTGAAACTGGATAAAAATGGTTCAAATGTGTTACTTAGGACTTATTTAGAAGGGTTATATTTATTTATGTGTAATAATTGTACCCTATAGCCCCTGCAATTTAAAATTAAAACGTACTACTTAGGGACGTTGCGCTCACCAAAGCTTATAATGCACTACCGGTGGACGAATTGAATTGAATCCGAATTTATTTGCAGGAACTCCCTCAAATGATGCCATTTGGTGCTAAATTGATATTATAAACTGTAAAAGCTAGTGAAATAACAATAATGATGCCCTCCACTGAGCTTATAATATAAAAAGTGATTTTCTTCAAAATTGCTCATTTCCAGCTGATCAAACCCAAAATATGTACTAAAAAAGAGGTCTGTTGTACTTTTTTAGATACCAAACTTTGAAACCTTTATAGGGGCTTCATTTTTTATAAGTAGAAGTTAATTTTAAACCCTACAGATCGAAAATAATACGGATATCTCCAATACCAGAAGTTAAAATCGATTTTCTTTTTTTAAAGTTAGGAAAATTACTCCCTTTTAACGTATTAGTGGTAAGTTTTATTATAAAACTTCTTTCTTAACATTTCAACCTAGATTCACACGTATTAAACTATTTTCCTAAATTTAAAAAAAGAAAATCGATTTTAACTTCTGGTATTGGAGATATCCGTATTATTTTCGATCTGTTGGGTTTAAAATTAACTTCTACTTATAAAAAATGAAGCCCCTATAAAGGTTTCAAAGTTTGGTATCTAAAAAAGTACAACAGACCCCTTTTTTAGTACATATTTTGGGTTTGATCAGCTGGAAATGAGCAATTTTGAAGAAAATCACTTTTAAATTATAAGCTCAGTGGAGCAGTGGCGGATTTCCAAATGCGCCGCCTATAGGCTGAACCAAAATTTGCCGCCTACACAGAGCCGTGCCGTGGTAAAACGGCGCCCGGGAGGAAGATTGCTCATTGGCGCCCCCTTTATTTTTTAAACCACCCCTTTTATGTGGGGAAATTTTAGGGCTATAACCAGACTTTTGTTTCGGGGGGGATTGACTCAACGTTTTTAACGTTAATGAACCCCTAACGAGTACCATTATTTATGCGTTAAACTTTTAATCACTTGAAAGAAGCTCTTGAATGTGTTGCATAAATTGTCGAAATTTTTTAATGTGAGATTAAGTAAATCTGGGGGTCTCCCTCAGAAAAATTTTGAAAAATGTCTCGGAAAAAAATGTTTTAGTTCATTTTGAGACCTTAAAAATCCCTGAATTTTAAAGGAAAATAATCATAAATAGACGTAAAATTTTGGAGGGGAACTAGAAGTCTTCTTTATTTCGACACACTTTGGGGAAACACCTAAAGGAGACCTCTTCATTTAGGCATCAGAATTTTTAATGAGAAAAACACTACCTAAAACCAAGGCTAAATTTTGGGGATTGGGGTTCTCTACCAGAATTTTTTTTCCTTTTTTTTAAATTTGATCCTCGAAATTAGTGTTTTAACTCAAGAAAACAATTGAAATTATAAAACAGTATGTAAAATTGCATAAAATATAATTAAAAATCTGCAATAGTTTCTAAGAAATAAACAAATATTTTCATTCATCTATTTTCTAGTAAATGTTTTATAAATTATCACTCGTATCAACTATTACTAAGAGAAATAATATGAGAAACATTGATTGAAAACAAGTTTCATGCATCGAAGCATCTTTCAGGGTCTTATCTCGGTTATGTTGTAAGATAAGCAAACTTACCCGGAGAATGCCCATCAAGACTCAGGAGACTTGCGAGCGAATCCAAGACTTACAAAAAAGTCTAAAATTAATTTAATAAAAAGACCAAAATTGTGAAAATCAAATGGACAGGGATTAGCAGAGGAATCTGATTTTGAAGTGAAAATAAACCCAATAACCGCAGAAATTTTCGATCCACATCAGTAAGACCGTAAACTAAACGAAAATCCTAACATTTTACGGACAAACTTTAAAAGTTGGCAAGTACGAATATCCAATTATTTTTATGAAATTTATTGATTAATACAGTAAAATACGAAAAACAAATAGGAACTTACCAGAAAACGATGTTTCAATTTGTATTTTTGAACTTACATTACACAAATTTAGAAGGCCTCTCTCTGTTCAGGGCTACTGCCAATATAGAAGCAAAACAGAGCTTATATGGAAGCGGTCTCGTGAACACATTCAATGAAAGGGGATGAAAACCAACCCCCGAATACACAGGATTGGTTTTTCGTAAAATGAACCAATAGCTGATGAAAGCTCAAGAAGCGTTGGGAATTCTTTATAGACGATTTATTTATGACCCCTTTGAGCAGGTGGCAATGGAACTAATTGAACGTTCTTTCCATTCCTGGGCACTCAAGATTTTCCTGGAATTCTTTGCTCAAGAAACCTGAAATGTTTGTTATCACAACAGCACCCCCTTTGAAGTAAGCCCCAGGCAGAACAAAACCTTCCTGGTCCGTCTGATCCATAAATCTTTCACACGTCCTACCCCATTCTCTGTCAATCGTCACCCCTACTGTGTCTTAAAACAACATTGCAACCGAAGACTGGACATCTGGTTTACCAAACAAAAAGCGTGCCGCGCTTCTTTCTCATCGCAACTGGAGACGCAAACAGGCGACCCCCATGGCGTCTCTCCCAAAAGGCATGTGAGTGTCCGTGTTATACAAAATAAACATAGTTCTCAAACATGAATTTGGCGCCCGGGGCGGCCGATTTCAGTTTTGGTTTGGGGGAGGCAGTGGGGAATCCAGAATTTTTGTCTGGGGTGGGCTGAGTTTCACAAATAACTTAATTGCTATTATGATTATGGGCTGTTCAAATATTAATGTTAGCAACTGCAAGGGGAGGGGTTTGCCAGTGCCGTAGCTAGACTTTTGTTTATGGGGGTTACTCAACATCTTTTCTGAGGTCTAATCTTAGGAATACTAAGTTGTAGGAGAGTTGACTTCGTAAGGTTTTTATTTTGGTGCACTAAATTTCAAAATTGTGTAAATATGTCAACTCGAAGTAAAAGGGGGTCTGGGGGTTCTCCCCCAGAATAATTTTGAAAATTTGCCCCTCAAAATAGTGTTTTAGCTTATTTTGAAACCTTTTAGATTCCACCCAAAGAGCACCACTCATTGTAAGCGGCAGAATTTTCAAGGAAAAAAGTTTATAGTATTATGAATTGGAAAATTTCTAAGGGGTTTAGAGGTTCCTATTCCAGAAAATTTTTTAAATTTTGCCCCTGAAAGTGGCATTTTAACTCATGTTGAGACACTTTAGGTTACATCAAAAAGGATCACTCCTTGTAAAACCCTTAAGTTTCAAGGGAAATTCCAGAAAATATTTTTGGAAATTCCCCGGAACTTGTGTTTATCTACTTTTCAAACTTTATGGACAGAGCACCAAAAGGGAAAAGTTTCCTGTAGGCGGCGTACTTTTCAAGGGAAAAACACTGTAACAGATAAAAATTTGAGTTGGGAGGTTCTATCCCCCGACATTTTTTTGGAAATTGCCCATTAAAGTAGTTTTGGCTCATTTTGAGACCCTTTGGGGGGTAACAAAGACAGCAGTTTCTTGTAAACCACATAATTGATTTTCTGAAAGGACTTTCTCCATCTTTCCAGAGCTTATGTTTAGTGTTTCCTTTCTCTTCTCTTTTTTTTAAGAAAAAAATTGTCGAAAATTTGCCGCCTACTAAAATTTGCCGCCGTAGGCTATAGCCTAGCTAGCCTATTTAGAAATCCGCTACTGCAGTGGAGGGCATCATTATTGTTATTTCACTAGCTTTTACAGTTTATAATATCAATTTAGCACCAAATGGCATCATTTGAGGGAGTTCCTGCAAATAAATTCGGATTCAATTCAATTCGTCCACCGGTAGTGCATTATAAGCTTTGGTGAGCGCAACGTCCCTAAGTAGTACGTTTTAATTTTAAATTGCAGGGGCTATAGGGTACAATTATTACACATAAATAAATATAACCCTTCTAAATAAGTCCTAAGTAACACATTTGAATCATTTTTATCCAGTTTCACTCATAAAATAAATTTTTTGAAAATTCTGAAATTTAGTCATTTTTTCCACTTTTTTCAAACTTTGGAGCCCTACAGGCAACCCCTAGAGTTAACTTAGGGGGCTGAAACTTCATCCACTATCTTTTGGGATCAAATGGAATGGGAAAATCCCTGGGGAGCGAGGTTTTTCAAAAAAAAGTTTTTTTTGAGACACCCTATTGATCCAAGTTTGTTAAAACTAATTTTTAACAAGGAAAATGATCAGTAAAATCCATGAAAAGAAAATCTTATAAGGAAAAGTCATGTAAATACTTGCACTTTTAAACCACTCAGAGTTAGAAAAAACAAGGTTTTTTTTTAAATAAAATAACATAACATATGGCATTTTGTTTCAACAGGCCTGACACAAATATATTACTGGTCAATTACCAGATGAAATCCCCTGACACCCTGATCTCACTTTACAGTAAAATAAATTTTTATAATTAATGGTTGTTTACTAACAAAATTATTAAGTCACGAAAGTTTATCTTATAATCATATAACAATAATAAAACTAAAATTATTTATTTTTTAGGGTAATATGAAAGAAATTAAAGGAAAGACTAAATGAATTTATTTCAGCATTTTTATTACACAAAGACATTGTTAGCTTAAAACACTCTTTTACATTCCTGAATCAGTGCATACCTTAATCAGGTTATAAAATCACTTTAATAGTCAAAATGTAACTAAAAGCAAATAAAAATACAGGAAATTAGTTTACAGAATTATATAATTAGGGGACATTCATAAATAACATGAGGTGTTTTTACCATATTTTGGAACCCCTCCCTCCCCCTCACATGAGATTTTCTCATTCACTTTTAAACAAATAAATTTCTTTGAACGGTAATTTTTTCGTCTTATTGTTTTTTAAAAGTTTTACACTTTTAAAAGTTTTGGTATTTTTATTTTTAAATATTTTTTGGCACGTTTGACTACTTAGTAACATAGAACATAGTGTATTTTTCCATTAAATTAAGGATTTATTTTTGTTTAGAAAACTTATTTTTAATTCAAAAAGTGCCTGGAAAAAATTTACACAAATTTTTTATATAAAATAGTCTCTCTATTCTAAAAAAAAGTTTTTGTAAATGGTTTCCAGAGAAAGGCTTTTTAATTACTGATCCGTATAACATGTTTTTGGTATCAAACTGTTCGGATTCTTTTGAGGATGTGCAAAGTGCCTTTAGAATTTCTAAAAAAATTCTCAATTCTAAGATATTTCCATTTTTCTGGATTACGGATAAGGTTGCAGTTAACAGCAAGAAACTGTCGTACAATTTATTATACCTCCAATCACAATGACCAACCGACGCTATTCCTTTATGATGAAAATAATTCCTTTCACGCTTTAAAAATGCTCTTCAAAATATGTACTTTCTAAATAAAATATTTTTAAAAGACTGATAAGAGTTTTCCAGAAACTCACAGATCTACTATTCAAGTATAGAATTTCACACACCAAAATTAATTGTTTGTAAACATTGAGTGCAATGTAGAATTTGTCTCTTATTATTTTTAATAGCTTAAATCGTATTGTTTAAAAAGTCTGTTTTAAAATTAAAACTTGAATTATAAAGCACTAGATATTTTGACGAGTTACTAGGTTTAATATTAAATTTAACAGATTCATTGCTGAACGTTTTTGTAAATATTGAATAACAATAGCACGAGCAGACTTGATGGATATTTTCAAGGAAAACGTGTTGATTAAATTATTGATAATTTAACCAATAAATATTCTAACTTTTAAGAGAGTGTGCTTCTGGAAAGTTGGTTGACGTTTTTTCTACTAATTGTTATAACGAATGTTTTATAAATAAATAATTTTTGTGAGCAGGGTTTTGTGGGGATTGCGAAGCGATCCGAAAGGCCTTGCGTCAGCAGTTAACGGGGGTTGGCGAGCGATAGCGAGCAGGGGGCGGTAGCTCCCTAGTTTTCAAAACAAAAATTATGTTAATTTAATGTGAAAATTACTGCATTTGTGATAAAGGGTGCATAATATATATAGCCAAATTTAGAATAACTTAGACAATTACAGACTTTTTCAATCATTAATTGAGAAACATTATATTGTTAACAAGTTCATTTATTAACATTGTAAGTGCATTATATAGTCAAATGTGCCACCAAGATACTATAAAAATATAAATAAAGTAAAAAAAGCATATAAATATGATTGGTTAACAAAACATTTCATGTATTACATTAAATAAATTGCTAAAACTTTGAATTTTATACTTAAAATAATTATTTATAATAAAATAAATGGGAAAAATACTATAAAAATAGATAATTAACATAAGATATCCAATTAATGCTTTCATTAATACCATCTAAAAATCAAAATACTGCAAATAATTTATGATTTTGGAAAGAATTGTTATGTATCATTTTAAAAAAATTTTAATTTAAGAAGTTAACTTCATGTTGCCCTTCATTTTTAGATAATTAAGAATGAATTAGTTAATTTACACTTGATTTTTGATAGTATATAGACATAAAAATAACTAAAATGTAAGAAAAACACTGTTTGACTTAATTTTTTTATTTTATTGTTATAATTTTTTACTTAACAACCATAAGCTTGAGGGAAAAACATATTAGTAACAATGTAGGACTTGGAAGGAGGCACTTGTCACCATAAGCAGATAAACATATTCCCAGCAGCAGGACTTGGTATACATATGACATTTCCTACAAGGTAATAAAAAAATCAGCTTTACTTAAATTAGCATCTAATATTTTTTTAAAACTAATATAAAATAACAATCACTAAAATTAATGTTGCAGCTAAATTTGAACCAAGTTTGTGGTGAAATACTCTCAGTAAGACAATTTTAATTATGTCATAAATCTTTTTTTTAGAAATATTTTCCTCCTAGACACATTAACCTTCCTACCCTCTTGAAAAAATAGTCACATATTCCCCTCGTGGGGTCTCTGAGGACCCCATGCGTAAAACATGCCTATGACTCTAATAAAGGTTAAAAATTCCTTAAATGGAGAAGAATTGTCATTTTTTATTTCTAGAAAGATGCTTCAGAATAATTTATCCAATTTTTTTGGTATTTTTCTCATTTTTTTCGTCTTATTACGGCTTAATTGGGTTTCTTTTGATACACGTTTTTTATAACATCTGGACCTTCAAACAAGAATTAAATTACAGAAATGAACTACATTGAAGTTGTTTTACTTAAAATATTTATAATCACACTGTTTAAAGCATACTAGTTGATATACCCGGTCTTGCACGGGTAGAATTTAGTAGTTTATTTTAAACGATTTAGGAAGCTGCATATATTCTCTATTCTGCATTATCAGCTACTTGTCACCCCAGATTAATTTATTTAGTATTATGAAACATGTAAAGTTAGGATTCTTCTTTTTAAAATTGAAATAATACAAAAAAATGATCGGTTCAGATTTCTTAGTGAAATCAGTATCTCGCTTGCTTATGTAAGTTTTAACATAAAATTGTTTTTTTTCTTGATAATTCTTCGAAATCACATTCTGGACTTCCGTAAACACTCATAAATATTTGAAAGCATTCTTATTTTTCAAAGGAGACTGAATATAAAAACCTATTTACAATCAACCATGAATTTATATTGTTTTTGTAAAGAATGTGTTCAACAGGAAGTAATGGCGACAGTTGTCTGAGTTTTTTTGCTGCAACTGTTAGATACTCAAAAGATTTCTATAAATAGCATATTTTTCTTAGAATGTGAATAAAAAATTTAAGAAATAGCGAGTGATTCAATGTATTTAGCCGCAATCTTCTTTTTGTAAAAAAAATGACAATTTCTACGAAAATATCTTTCTAATATTTCTCCAAACGTTCTAAACAAACATGCAAACCTTTTTTTTATCTATAATACAACAAAAAATAACATACTAAACTTTATTTGATACTGTTTTACCGCCATTCATGGCTGGGGTCTCAGAAGACCCCAGAGGGGGAATATGTGACTATTTCTCCCAAGACACTTAAAAATGGAATAATAACTCCAAAATTTTTACCCATTGTAAAACTTTGCGTAATTAAGGAATAGTAGCATCGGAAATTGTCAAAACAAAAATGCATGGGAGATATCAAGCGTCAAAGTGCGTCTGGGGTCGAAAAAGACCCCAAAGGGGTAGGAAGGTTAAGTATATTCCTCTAATTTTACTTGAGCTAAAAACTATAATCTTGAAATTTTTTATCAGTCCTTTCAACTTTGTCACATCAAGAGTAAACACTAAGAACAAACCAAAACAACATTTTCGGGGGGTAGCTTAACAGAAACAAACAGCATTTTTTAATAAAATGTACTAACCAAATGTGAAATTTAATTTCCCTCGATGCACTTCAGTCCTCGATATTCGTTTCCTTTTCCTGCCATCAGCACCTTTAGGAAATAAAAATTTTGACAAATTACAATGCAGTATATTCAAATAGGAATAGGTTACTTATGTTAAAAATTCCCAGATTATGTCCATCACAGAACCCTAAGAAAAAGACCCTTACCACGTTATTCAGTGTTAGTTATAACCCTTAGGATTTTTGTAGTAGGACTATAAAAAGGTATTCAAGATGAATAATATCTACCTAGGGAATCATTAAACAAAGTTGTAACATACAACACAGTCAGTGGCGGATCCAGGATTTGGTTTTGGGGGGGGCTAAGAATTTTCATAATCCATTTGAACCTTCTTGTTAATGGTAAATACGGAAAAGGTTGTGAATTATCCTACTCAAACCATTAAAAGGGGGGTCTGGGGGTCCTCCCCCAGAAAATTTTTGGAAATTTAAGTCAAAAACCCCACTTTTTCAACTCGTTTTGGTACGCCTCATCCGAATTTCGGATATAGATTTTTTGCGTTTTGACAAACTTAGTAAAATATTAGACGCTTTTGGGGGGGGGGCTTCAGCCCGAAAGCCCCCCCGTAGATCCGCCACTGAACACAGTGAATTACCAAAACCAAAACAATATATTTTTTTGGGGAGGTAGCTTGACAGAAATATAAACAGCATTTTTTTAATAAAAATGTACTAACCAAATGAAGTTTAACTTCTCGGGCCCTGTATTCTCACCCATTGAACATCTTTTGGTATGATTTTCATGGATGAACAATAATTCTACTAGGTGTTATGTTCAAAAAGCAGTTCCGTCCTTAATTTTTGCACAGCAGTGTATTTTGAAGAGACATAAACTTTGGGACTTAGAAAGAAGTGATGTAATAAGGGGTAGCAAGAGTCTAATCGCTCAATTTTGGGAGAGTTATCAAAGCTACCGCCAATTTTTAGTATCGTATATGAAGATTACGGCTGGAGCTAAAATAAATGCCCGTCTTTAATCCATGGTTTTGTTGCTGCAAACAAACCAATTATCTCATCATCCAAAAAAGAGGGCAGACTTGCTTGGCGTTTGGAAAGCCGTAACTGGACTTTAAACTAGAAAACTTAAAAGTAGAGTTCTTCACCAGTACCTCTGGTTAGAGGATTGTGTGAGAAAGCTCCAGCTCTCAAGCGTCGCCTCCAACCGTGGGCCGGTTTCGCCCTTGTTAGGGCTCATCAGCACGGTATAGGAAGGCAACGCAAGAGAGCGGAGGGAGAGCTTTTAGTCTAGCCGACTATATATAACGGAAAAAGTGGTGACCATTGATTAGTCCTCCACTATCTGCCGGAATGAACTGTGCATTCCCTAGAACATATTTAATTCCCGAAAGGCAAGGTTTTAAAAGAAGAGTTCTTCACCAGTACGGTACCTCTGGTTAGTTAGAGGATTGTGTGAGAAAACTGTATTTTATAAGGAGTGGAATTATACAAAACACTCTCCAACTCGATTGGACAAGCTTGAGTTTGAAAAAACATTATGAACAATCAGATTCTTCATTGCCCCTGGCAGTTTCATAAAATGGACAAACGTTACACCCCCTAAGGCAAGTTTCCTTCCATGTTTGAGCCTCTGTCAAGCAGGGGTATCAAGAACAGGATGTGAAATTTTTTCTCTGGTCCATTCAGAGTCCCAAACCAAACCGTGGGAAACATTTTTGGGACAACTTAAAGCGACATTTAAGAAATAGGGGACCATGGTTAAAATCTAGAACTGAGATAGCAAATATTCTTAAAGCAGAAGTGGACACAAATTTTACATTTTTTTATTTTTCCAGGGTAGTGGGAACGGGGTGACTCACACACGGTCTTTCCACCCTGCTAATAGAGTTACTCTGTCCTGGCACAACATTAATGTGCACGTCAAAGCTAAGAAAAAGAGCATCTTAAACTTTAGAAATAAGTACGATGCCACTGAACAGAAACAACTACTATTTAATGGTAAGTTAAATTTTTTCCATTTCTTTAAAATTAAGTCACACGTTTTGGGGGATTAAGGGTAAACGAGATGAGAGGGATCTGATTTTAGGGAGATCATACTGAATGAAAAAATGATAAACTGTAAAGTTACACAATTAAAACGCTCAAAGAAAATATTTCCACTGATGTTATAATGCTAAAGAAGGCATTTATTCGGATATACGAAAAAACCGTTCAATACTAAAACCGTTCAATAAAATATAAAAAAATTAATTACATGTGTAAAGCTATGAATTTTTTGTTTTTTGAACGGTTTTTGTCTGAACGGTTTTTGCACTGAACGGTTTTTTCGCGTCACCATTTATATCAAATGCTTGTTTGCATTTGACAGTAGTACGAGTATTTGAAGTATAAAGGAACATTTTCTAAGAACATATTTGGCAAGCACTTCTTTTACCTTGCACCTAAAATACAGTAGTTTACTTGCTAATTTACTTCGTATAAATAGTTAATCTGTAATGAAATTAAATCTGTATTCATATACAGGGTGTCCCATAAATGTTGGGTCACACTTCTAGGGGGATAGTAGACACCTAGACGAGTCAGAATCACATAGGGTTTGGGGGTCCCAGACCAAATCCCAGGGAGCTAAAAATGGAGCAACACCCCAAAAAATTATTGAAGAATTCAATTTGTAGAAGAACTACTATTGGTAAAAACTTAATCATGGTCTCAAATTTTGTGGTTGAATATGATCTTTAAAATTATGCTAAAAATTTTCACTTTAAGATTTTTTTACTACGGAAAAAAGTCAAAAACCACAAAAAAATGTGAAAAATCTGCCAAAACTTTATTTTTGTATTTTGAAATCCTTTCTTTGGATTTGATAATCTGAAAGATCATTGTTGAAAACCCTTAAGTCCAAAGTTTCACGTAAATACTACCATCAATATTAAATGCTTGAGATCCTATTAAAGTTTGTTTTTTGCGTGCGAAAACAGATCCAGAAAACAAACGTACAGGGATAATCTACAAGTAACGGATTGATGCTTGCTAAATTTCTCGCCATTAATTGCGATACGAGATTCCTCGCCAACAACAGATTGCCCAAGCTTGCTTGGCGATCTGTAGGAGCTTGTCATGTTTCGCCAAATTGGGAGAGAAAAGAAAGTTAGCGATTATCTATCCCAGTGGTGCCCAACCTACAGCCCGCGGGCCAAATGTGGCCCGCGAGGCTGATCCATGTGGCCCGCGGACTCGTTAAATGTTAAAAACAAAAACCACTTTCAGAAATCTTCCAAGAAAACCACGAAATCGCGCGAGACATTTTGGCACTTCCATCTAAAAAAAGATGATAAAAAGGAATTCTTCAACATCCAGTAAATTTTTTTTTCTTTACTTCTTTGTTTTGGTTTTTTTCTAGATACGGGGAATTTGCCAATGGATGAATATTTTTCCAATATACGGTATCAGTTAGCCATTTGAATTCAGTTTATAAGGATCTTTTTAGAACCAAACTTCGAACAGATGTCCGATCTTAAAAAGTTGAAGATTCAATCCGAATGCCGAAACTTTCAAGAAAAGTGGACAAATTCATATTTCTTCATACAGCGAGAAAATAAATCAATGTGTCTAATATGCAAGGAGACTGTGGACAAACTGTGTTTTGGAACAAACATTTTCTGTTGTGAAAAGAACAAAAACTAGTTTTCGATCTCGACTTACAGATCACTTACAGACTTACTCACCTTAATTCAGTTTTAAGGATTAACTGTTACAAATTTGGAGCCGAATTTAAAAGAACCAGTATCCTCCAAAAAGATGCAATTTTATTGAAAACTGGTAATTTTTCTTTATGTTTAGAAAAATTCTTAAAAGTGATTTTATGTGTCCCGCGGGATAAATTTTCATAAGCAAATTGGCCCTCGTGAAAAAAAAGGTTGGGCACCACTGATCTATCCTATCCATAACTTGTAGATTCTCCGTGAACAATCGTTTTCTGGAGCTGTTTTTGCACTCAAAAAACAAACTTTAAAAGGATCTCAAGCGTTTAATATTGTAGGTATTTACGTGAAACTTTGGATTTTTAGAGTTTTCAACTTAGATCTTTCAGATTATCAAATCAAAAGAAAGGATTTCTAGATACAAAACCACGTTTTGGCAGATTTTGCACATTTTTTTGTGGTTTTTTGACTTTTTTTCGTAGTGAAAAAATTTTAAAGTGAAAACTTTTAGCATAATTTTAAAGATTATATTAAACCACAAAATTTGAGACCATGGTTAAGTTTTTACCAATAGTAGATCTTCTACAAATTGAATTTTTCAATAACTGTTTTGGAGTGTCGCTCCATTTTTAGCTCCCTGGGATTTGGTCTGGGACCCCCAAACCCTATGTGATTCTGACTCATCTAGGTGTCTAATATCCCCCCTAGAAGTGTGACCCAACATTTATGGGACACCCTGTAGATATAGGGGAGAGTGGGGCTATTTCGCACATGGGGCACATTCGGACAGACGGCATTTCCCCTAGTAATTATTAATTAAAAAATCTGAAAAAAATACCAGTAAATGGATATATGACTACCACCTCCTGCATGAATTTTCAAAGCCCTGAGCCATTTTGTTGTATACGTACTAGAAATTTGCTAGCGTTAGAAGCAGCAAAGTAAATTTTCTTGTCATTTTGTTGGCGTAAAATATCAATCAAAAATAACTCTCAAGTGGACATTCAGCATTTTATTCAGTTGAGGCACTGCTAAAGTAAGTTTCTAGAAAGGTTTTATTTCCCTGCTTTATTTATAAATATCTTGTTGGGACGGGGTAAGCTTAAACTGGTAGATGGGGCACATTCGTACACCAAAAGATGGGGCAGATTCGGACAGTACGAATGTGCCTCATCTTTCCCATTTTTTATTATGAAAGTGATTTTTATGTTTATAAGTGCAGTATATTTAATAATTTGAAGTTTAATTGTTTTTTATTGTAATTGTTTCAAAATTTGGTGATAATAGAAAATAACATCTTAAAGAAAGCTTCAGTTTTAAGGAATTTAGTCCCAGATTTAAACATTGAAGAAATAATGTCCCTGATAATTGTTTAATACCAATTGACTTGAACTTAAGTGATTTTATTTTAGTAGAATTTGTACTAAAAAGAAAATTTTGTTATGTTGGTCAAATAGAAAATTTGGAATTGAATGGTGCTTATTTAAAAGTAATGATGAAAAATTTAAAAACTTTAAAATTAATGACAAAACTTTTATTTTCCCTGTAAGTAATGATTCAACATTCATACAAAAAGATAATGTATTACAAGTTCCACAACCGTCAGTTTCAGGTGTTAATAAGCGAGCTGTTGGTTCACTTTTCTTCTCGAATAAAACCCAGTTAAAATATTAGTTAAACTTTTTCTAACTAATTATATTATGTTAAGTATGTCAATGTGCAATATAATCTTCATTACTACAATTGTTTTCCTCATCAAAAACTTAGATGTTCAATATTTTCTGAAGCTGTTTTCTTTTTGTAAAAAAATCTTCAATTTAGAGGAAAAATATGTAAAAATGCCGAGTATTTCGTTTAATTATCCTTACTTTAAAGTGCCATAAACTTTTTCGTTCGTAAAAATAATTATTGTATAATTTTTTGCATGTGTACAAATGTGCCCCACACGTGTGCAAAACTGCCCCACCCATGGGGCACATTCCCACGAAATTTCTTGTTTTTTAGATTGATGATATAGGTTAGAAATTCTAGATAAATGCGACCAATTATCGTTCTAAAATATCGGGAAAGGTCTTAACTTTCATTTGAATCCGAGTTTGTTTCAATATCTCATCTAGATCCAGAGAAATATCCCGAAATGCCCTTTTTGTGCGAATGTGCCCCGTTCTCCCCTACTCGTTTCGAGCACACAGGCATTTTTTAAATTATGTTCAAAAACGTATGTATAACATTTTACAATTACTTCGAATGATAATAGTGGGTTTAGGGGGTCTCATCAGAAAAGTTTTTGAAAATTTGCGTCAAAAAGTTGTGTTTTAGCTTATTTTGAGAAATTTTTGTCACACCCGAAGAGAAAAATTCCTTGTAAACCACAGAATTTTCAAGGAAAACAAATAAAAAGGGGAGTCATTTCGAGGGGGATTAGAGACCTCCCCTAGAATTTTTTTGAAATTTACACTTATAAACAAGTGTTTTATCTCATTTTGAAGCTCTTTGGGAAACAGTTAAAGGTAACTTGAGTGTTCCCTAAGGTAGACCTCCTAGTCCCGGAAGACGCTGGGGACTCCCGGGGGCATATTTACAAACCCTACCCCTACACACATTGGGGGCCGTTAGTTCTGAACTGGCCATACCGCCGGCATTTTTGCCGATCCCATCGTTTTCGTCTGTTTTTTTAACCGCGTTTTGATGTTTTCACCTTCTATGCTTTTTGATTTATTATCAACAAAAAAACTTGAATTTTACATCTATTTGATCAGACTTGTACGAAAATAATAAGTAGTAAAAAAATTGTTCTTAGCTTAGAACAGTGTGGTCCAAACCGCGGCACGCGGGCCACAAGTGGCACTAGAAGATATTTTCATGGCACTCGGCTACAAAATGTGAAGTCATATCATATAAATAAGGCCTAAATCATATTAAATAGGAAGATATATTTCCCTTTTCAGTTTTATTTCAGAAATGTGTTAAAACCCCGCTTTTATCGGTTGAATTTTCAAAAAAGTTTCAGGGGAGAACCCCTAAACCCCCTTGAAATATTTTTGACTTGTCCTTAAATTCAAAAGGGTTATTAAAGTGCATCAATAGAAGATCCAGTAGGGGCAGTAGTGAAAGGAATTATCAAATCAGTAGAAGCTATGAATTGTGAACATTTAATCTACAAGTGTAATTTCAGAAATTTCTCTACAGATTGTAGTTCAGGCAATGTATTGAGAATTCAATTATGATAATTAAAAAGTTATTATAATATCTCTTGAGGAAAAAAATCTTTTTTTGAATGAGAATTAATTTAGAAATAACACTTTTACCTGTAAAACACTAAAACCTTTGACATTCTTGCTCTTTCGTTTTAAAAACGTTCTGAACGGACTATCTTCTAATAACGGTTTTCTCTTTGTTAACATTCCAATTTTCATTTAAACAACAATTCAATTAAAAAAAGAGATAATTTGTTTTAAATTTTAATTTATAAACGTGAAAATCTATTGAAATAGTGTTTGAATTGTGGCACAAAATGGATGAACCCTTGAATGAAAAAAGTATGCTAATGACACCCAGTCAATATTTTTGCATAGTGTTGGATTATAAGTTTGATTTGCCTGTTTTAAAATAGTAAAATGTATTTTTTTCTAAACAACAATTCAATTAAAAAAGAGATAATTTGTTTTAAATTTTAATTTATAAACGTGAAAATCTATTGAAATAGTGTTTGAATTGTGGCACAAAATGGATGAACCCTTGAATGAAAAAAGTATGCTAATGACACCCAGTCAATATTTTTGCATAGTGTTGGATTATAAGTTTGATTTGCCTGTTTTAAAATAGTAAAATGTATTTTTTTCTAAACAACAATTCAATTAAAAAAGAGATAATTTGTTTTAAATTTTAATTTATAAACGTGAAAATCTATTGAAATAGTGTTTGAATTGTGGCACAAAATGGATGAACCCTTGAATGAAAAAAGTATGCTAATGACACCCAGTCAATATTTTTGCATAGTGTTGGATTATAAGTTTGATTTGCCTGTTTTAAAATAGTAAAATGTATTTTTTTCTAAACAACAATTCAATTAAAAAAGAGATAATTTGTTTTAAATTTTAATTTATAAACGTGAAAATCTATTAAAATAGTGTTTGAATTGTGGCACAAAATGGATGAACCCTGGAATGAAAAAAGTATGCTAATGACACCCAGTCAATATTTTTGCAGTGTTGTAATATAAGTTTGATTTGCCTGTTTTAAAATAGTAAAATGTATTTTTTTCTAAACAACAATTCAATTAAAAAAGAGATAATTTGTTTTAAATTTTAATTTATAAACGTGAAAATCTATTGAAATAGTGTTTGAATTGTGGCACAAAATGGATGAACCCTTGAATGAAAAAAGTATGCTAATGACACCCAGTCAATATTTTTGCAGTGTTGTAATATAAGTTTGATTTGCCTGTTTTAAAATAGTAAAATGTATTTTTTTCTAAACAACAATTCAATTAAAAAAGAGATAATTTGTTTTAAATTTTAATTTATAAACGTGAAAATCTATTAAAATAGTGTTTGAATTGTGGCACAAAATGGATGAACCCTGGAATGAAAAAAGTATGCTAATGACACCCAGTCAATATTTTTGCAGTGTTGTAATATAAGTTTGATTTGCCTGTTTTAAAATAGTAAAATGTATTTTTTTCTAAACAACAATTCAATTAAAAAAGAGATAATTTGTTTTAAATTTTAATTTATAAACGTGAAAATCTATTAAAATAGTGTTTGAATTGTGGCACAAAATGGATGAACCCTGGAATGAAAAAAGTATGCTAATGACACCCAGTCAATATTTTTGCAGTGTTGGAATATAAGTTTGATTTGCCTGTTTTAAAATAGTAAAATGTATTTTTTTCTGTCTCTGGCACTTGACCTCCCTGTAAAAAGTTTAATTGGCACTCGGGTAGCTAAAGGTTGGACCAAACTGGCTTAGAACAATGAAACACATAAAATCTTAGCATTAAAAGAAATTGTCAATTCAGCTATCAATCCAAAAAATTGGCACTCTTTGCCACCCTCGGCACTGTTCAATGTGTTGTGGCGTGTAGGGTTTGTAAATGTGCTCCCGGGAGTCCACAACTTAAAGTGTATTTTTGTGTCATGTATATCCTAAGAACACAGACCTTTTCTTTTCGGTTGCAGTGAGTGGAGAGGTACGGCCAGGGACGCTGCTGGCCATCATGGGGGCGAGCGGGGCGGGGAAGACCACCCTCCTGAACGTGCTGACGAGGCGCAACCTGCGGCAGCTGGACGTAGAGGGGGAGGTGCAGGTCAACGGGCAGGTGGTCGGGGAGTCCATCACCAGCATCTCGGCCTATGTCCAGCAGGACGACCTCTTCATCGGCACACTGACCGTCAGGGAGCACCTCGTCTTCCAGGTGAGAAAAAGCATCAAAATTAGGGTTATGATTGATGATTCTGATACTTTTTTTTTTGAAATATTCAAAAGCCCGATGTTGCATTCGATGAGTTTTTGTCCACTTGTTAATTTTATGGCAATATTTTTGTTTACATTGAGAAAAAACCTTGCGCACCCAACATAACTTCACTTTTGCATATAGGAATCTCCAGGGCTCGATTTAAAAAAAAAAAAGGTACCGGAACGGTAAAATTATTGGTCTCAAAACTGAAAAAGCGAATTCTTTTTAACCCGGGAAAGACTGAATTAATTTTTTTTCTCAAATTAAATTTTCCTCTTTACTGTATGCTTATGACATGTCTTGAAGTAGCCTAAAACCCTTTTTTCAAAAAAAATTTTATTATTTTAGTCAGAATAGGGTGGTACCATATGGTACCGCTAGGCTCTTACACTACCATTTTGTGCACCATACATATTCTTATAAGTTTGAGATTTCAAAGTCAAAATAATAAATTTATCACCCTTTTATCACTTTATTTACCATTTTTAACTAAAACAACAAGAAAAATTTCAATTTAGGCAATGATGATTGACAAATTAATTATTAAATAGTTGATATTACTCTCATTATACCAATTAGTAGTTATATTTTGCTCTTAAAATCCTATTATCAAATTTATTTCTAGAACTAAATTTTGTACACACTAGTCCAAAGGTGATAAACAAACTTTCTATACTGCGAGGTAAGCTGATTTGATACGGAATTGATAGTTTTTCCAATTTTCCCCTCATAATGAGTGTTAAAATTAGGAACTTTGTTAAAAAACATAAGTTTTAGGCTTTAAAATTTTCATAAACCATATTTTGTATTTTGCGTCTATAGTTTAGTTGAAGACTATGAGCATAATATTGATGATTTGCATGAAATACTACCATTGTATAGATGGATATTCCAATCAATCACTTATAATATGAAATTTTTCTTATTAAATTTAGAATTATTGGCCTTAAAAATTAAAATTATGGGAAATACTCTATAAATTCAATAAGTTTTTAGCATAAAAAATTATTATATAGGTTTTACCTTAAAAATTAATTAATTTCACAGCATATAAAACGTTTAAAATAAAAAATACACTACTTTAAAATATTAGAACTATTTGGTAGCGTAAAAGCCTAGCGGTACCATATGGTACCGCAAGATTTCTATACCAAAATTTTCTACCTTAAAATTATTCAATCTTTTCCAAATTTGGGCTATTATTGCATAATACAATTATAAATAATAATTCACGATTATTTAATCCATTCACTAATTTTAGGTATGAATAAATTGCACTTACATTTTCAGACGAGCCTTTTTTCGCCTGTCTTAAAAAACACGTTTTTCATTAAGCCATTAAGCAAGAATTTATTTAAATAATTTGTTATTAAATTGCTGTTTACTAAAGTTTGGTCCATGTAGTAGTGACATCTACCGTCAGAATGAAAAAATAAAAGTATTTTGGTAGAAAAAAGCCGTTTTTTCCTAGTGCTGTTTGCCGGTACCATACGGTCCCGCTAGTCCTTCCCGGGTTCAAGAACTTAAGCATTTATTTTCAAATTTAAATATAAAAAATAAATTCAAATGTGTTGTATTAGATTAGGAAGAGTGTTCTAACTTAATTATTGTATAAGTGATGAACTCTTAATACAATTTTTTTGTTAAAACACATTTTTTACAGTGGGTTATACTTTTTTCCAATAGGGTGCCTCTTGTAGGAGTCACCCAGTTATCAATGAACCATTAGTGTTATATATTTTGTTAATTTAAGGAATAGAAATGCGCAGTGGGTAGTTCAAATGGGGTTTCACAATTATGTTTTAAGAGAACAATTAAGTAACAACCTTACAATTAAATCACGATTATTATTTGCAAAAGAAGATAAAAATGCACTTAAAGCTTTGAAACATTCCTTTTTTGATATTTTTTTGGTAGAATTCTCACTTTTCTGAACTTAATCTGAAAATAAATGTGATTAGTTGAGTTCTAAGTACCAAAAGGGGGACCTGGGGGTCGTCCCCCCAGAAACACTTTCGGAAATTTGACAATAAAAACAGGGTTTTATTTAATTCATTTTAGAACTTTTTTTCGTACATAGAAAGGTATCCGCGAGCCTGATAAAAGGGTCTCGCGGGCCGTAGTTAGGAGACCCCTGAAATAGAATATTCATTTTTTTTCGAAAAAGATGTTCCGGAACGCCGTTCCGGCTCAAATCGAGCCCTGGGAATCTCTCACCACCTACTCCCATTGGCGTCGTCGGCTCCTGAAAATTAGGGGGGGCACCTCAAGGATTCGGAATTCCTCCCAAAATGTTTTTTTTAAAAACTATTGGATAACTATAACTATCCCAAACATAATCACTTTTCTTTTTCGCCCTCGTTTAACAATTTTAAGGGGGTTTTGAATCAACTAATTAACTTCTGTCCCAACTTTTTTATTAACCGTTTGTAACTTTTCACTAAAAAGGGGGGTCTGGGGGTCCTCCTCCAGGAAAAGTTTAGAAAATTGACCTTTTAAATACAGGTTTAAGCTCATTTTAAGTGCTATAAGATTACGGTTTAAAAATTAAATTTTTTATGCTTTAACCAGTGCTGTAGCTGGATTGTTTGGAGGGAGTCTCATTAAATTATTATTTTTTTTAGCTAGAAACAGAATTTTTTGGGGGATAATGTTTTCCTATTCTCACTTGCTTCTTGCTTCAACCTACTTACGACTGTATTCACCACTAACTCAACCTAAGATTAAAATGGAATTGAGCTTTTTCGACAACTCTGATTGGCTTAAAACTTGTTTCCCTTTTTCAACAACCAATTAGAAGTTCTTATTCCAGATTAATCTCGGGTTAGGTTAGTGGTGAATATGGCCGTCAGGGGCGTCATTTCAGTTTTTGGTTGGGGGGGGGCAAGGATTTTTTTAAATGGATCTAAATCACGCTGTAATTAGACTTTTTTGTGGGGGGTTGCCTCAACTTCCTTCTTAAGGTATCCCCTAACGGGCACATTTATAGGTTAAGTGTTACAACATTGAAAAGTAGTATTTGAATGATATTACATATAAAGTCAAAACTTCACAACGTGAACTCCAAGAAAAAATGGGGGTCTGGGGTTCACCCCCAGAAAAATTTTGAAAATTTGCCTTTTAAAGCTCATTTGAGTTTTAGCTCATTTTGAGACCCTTTGGTCTGCATTCAAAGAGGAGAGTTTCTCGTAAACCACAGAATTTTCTAGGGAAAAGAGTGGTAAACAAACGTCTCAAATGAGGGCCTACCCCAGAATTTTTTTTAAAATTCCCCTTTAAACTAGTGTTTTATTATTTCTTTTTCAAACTTTATGGGGAGCTCCTAAAGGGAAAAGCTTCTTGTAAGTGGTGAAATCGTAAAGGGATAAACTGTGTAACCGACGTAAAAATTTTAGAGGGGGGCTGGGGGTCCTCCACCAAAAATGTTTTTGAAATTATCACTTTAAACTCGTTTTTTATCTCTTTTTTCAAACTCTTTAGGGAGCACTAAAAAGGAAAAGCTTCTTGTAAGCGGCAGAATTTTCAAGGGGAAAACCCTGTTTAACAGAGGTCAAAATTATAGATCGGGGCTGGGGGTAGGTATGCCCTAGAAAAATTTTTGGAAATCTCCCCTTTAAACTAGTGCTTTATCCCTTTCAAACTCTTTGGGGAACTCGTAAAGGGAAAATCTTCTTGTAAATGGCAATTTTAAAGAAGAAAAATCTGTATAACCACAGATGTAAAAATTTTGGAGGGGGGCTGGGGATCGTCCCCCAGAAATTTTTTTAAATTTAACCCTCAAAAGTAGTGTTTTAACTCCTTTTGACACTTTTTGAGTTGCACCCAAAGCTCCTTGTGAAAGTTATATAATTTTCAAGGGACTTGCAGCTATTTTTCACATAACAGTGGAAACCTTGGGGGGGGGCGGTTGCCCCCCCCCCCTGCCCCCCCTAAATGACGCCCATGAACCTACTCTAAATGGAATCGTGTTCTAAAAATGGGGGATCCATCCCCCTCTTGTATATGCCTCTAAAATTAGGGGCCATTGGTATATTGGCCCATCCTTTAGAAACACACATTCGGTAAATTTTCGGTGGCCCTCAAAAGTTAAATACTGAATCTTTTAAACAATGCTCCCAATTATTGGGTGGACGCGTCTACCCCGTCCTCCCCGGCGACGACCCCCGTGCCTACTCCAATCATGCATCACTTAACTTAAGTGCTTTAGGGCCTTAAAATGCCTTTGAAATAATAAATAATGGATACATCAGGAACAATCAGATCATTTATATGAACCTTGATCTAGTATGGAGGCTGAGCAAGCTGGTAAGCTGATGGAAGAACTTCGAAACATTTGTAAAAGTGGCAAATTCCTAAACAGCAATTTTTTAAAATCTATCTTGCAAACATAAACCACCTTTATGATTTACTTTATATTATATTCCGCTTTAAATAAAATTGTATACCCCCTTTCAGTGCTTCAGAGCTAAACAACATCTCGATAGGTGCGCAAGCTTTTTTCACAGGTTTCAAAAATAAAAGTTATATTCGAGAGTTATGGACCAATACTCATAATTTGCCACCAGGCTTTTAAATCTGGAAAAAAATCATAACCCTAATCGACATGTTGCGATTCTCCAATACAAAACAATAATTTTTTAAATGTATGTGTTACTAAGGTACGTCGAACCGCACTTATTTCAGCGGACCAAATCGTAATAGTGCGGAAAACTTGCCTACCCATAACAGTAACTCGTGTGTGAAATTTTAGCCCTATCAAATAATATCTTCTGTTCTGAACCTCGGCCTAAAGTTTTGAATTTTTACCAAAAATTAGCTATTTTGCAATATTTCTTACAGTTCTGGGGCCTTCTGATACACCGAATTTTTTCAGGAGGTGTGGTAGATGTCTAGAGGGATTATTCCGTGAACCCCATCCTTATTTTCACTTTTCCCCCTACGCGAGCGGGGGTTTTGTGGGCGAGAGCACTGCTGGTAATGTTGGCTTTCCCTCCAAACTCCAACGCTGCGGCCGCCTGCGTAGCCTCTTTTGTGCATCAGAACCTCACATAAACCAATTATTTTCATGAAAGTGACCCATAAACCATCATTGAGCGGTATCTTTCCATCAGGTTCCATGTATTTATTATTATTTTTAAATTTTTTTATTTACATTAATTCCTATTTTACAAGCAAATTTTTTTTTACAATCTACTTTTTAGCAAACTGAAACTGCCAGTAGAAGGTAGATGGGAATGGTAATGTATTGCGTTTAAATGGTGCAGATATACAGTCAGATTTCATCTTCGGGGAACCTCTTTTCCATTATTTATGAGAAAATCTGACGAAAACCTTCCGAGCAAGAGCAACCCTTGGTGGTATAGCTAGAAAAAATTCCGGAGAGTTATATTTATTTCTCGGAGGGAATTTGAGTTAATTTCAGTGTTTTTTTTTTCAATCAAGTAAATATATCTCCCTTGATTACGCCCATGGCACCCCACACCTTGCTGGAAGCTCTAGTTAACTATAACTGCAGAACGTTTCTCTTCGCTGAAACTGTTACTTCGATATTTCCGAATCCCCACTGTCCTATGTTAGCCCATCTATCAGTTCCTAAGAACTGGTGGAACCGTTATTAGAGCACTTTCCCACTCTATCATTTTAACGTTGTTATATGCCTAAGCTGCAACACTTACAACCAAATGCTTGTTCTCTTGCCCACAAAATCTTGTAGAGCGTTTTCTCTAACATAAATCTTGTAATCAGTCATCATGCCCAGCAAGATGTTTTCCACTACTGATTCAAAGAGATGTCACGTACCGTCTTTAATGGACTTTTAAAGTTAAAGTTTAACACTGAACCATAGCGTAACGTACACACAGACCCCCATCGGTTGTTGAGGTACCCCTTGGAGCTAGATGAGATAAGTTGGAATTTCTGAATAAGTAATCGATGAAAATAAGTTTGCTGATTTACCTCTTCTGACAATGCACGTTTAGGGATCAAGACACTCAGTGCAAACAAGGGGGACACTAAGCTACCTCTAAACAGATATTAATATAATGAATTATATATCAAATTTATCTGATTAGTTTTATGGAATGGGCCTTTCAGAAATCATGTCATTGGTTGTAAGTTCGGGCTTTCGCAGCTTAGGCTTCCAAAGCTAAACGCTTTGTTGAAATGATAGCTTGGGAAAGTGCTTGGATTACGGTTCCACCAGTTCTTAGGAACTGATAGGGAGGCTAACATAGGACAGTGAAGATTTAGAAATCTCAAAGTCACCGTTTCAGCGAAGAAAAAGTTACTGCAGTTAGTTACTAGAGCTTACAGGAAGGTGTGTGGTGCCATGGGCTTAATCAAGGGAGATATGGAGATATATTTACTTGTTTAAAAAAACACTGAAACTAACTCCAATTCCCTCCAAGAAAGGAATATAATTCTCCGGAATTTTTTCTAGCAATACCACCAAGGGTTCTTGCTCGGAAGGTTTTCGTCAGATCTTCTCACAAATAATGGAAAAGAGGTTCCCCGCAGATGAAATCTGACTGTATATCTGCATCATTTAAACGCAATACATTACCATTCCCATCTATTGGGTTGTCCCATAAGTTCTGTTACTTTTTACAAAGTTTCGTGTTTGAAAATTTTTTATGAAAAACTGGAAATAGGTGGAGATTTCAAACAAAGGAGATTTTGATATATGTATATTTATGAACATAATGTGTGATTTTGGTAGTTCTCGTGATATTATTTCTTTTCAAAATGGTGGTTTGAAAAAAAGACCGCAAACGACGATTTTCGTGTAATTTTCTTCTTTTGTTAAAAAAACTAGGAAGAAAGCATAATTCATGGCTAAAAAAAGTTGTACTGTATGTTTGAAATGTTTAGTTTAAGATGTCATAGTTTCAAGATAATTCGATAAGTTTAACTTAGGAAATTTCGGTCTCAAACATAACATCTTTGCAAGAAACATATCTCAGTAATGTTAGTCATTTCGAAGAAATTTTCACGAAAAAAAGCATCAAAATCAATAAAAAAGCTTATGAAATACCCAAGTATTCAAAATATGCAATATATATTAAATTATATCTGAAATTAATTTCAGAAAGTAGTGCGCAATATTCAAGCGCGCAACGTTTTTGCTTATCAGAATCACACTCGCTGAACTTAGGCTAAGCGAACAGAGCAATTATTTGCTTTATACGATAACACTACAATAAAATCAACTCGTTCGAATTTAGAAATAAATCAATTCAACGACATTATGAAAAGAGGCTTTCAATGTTTAAACCGTTGAAACAAGCATTATGGTTCAAAAAACATCTGCCTTTAACTTGATTCATACACCAGCTGGTTGGAAAAACAATAGGTGTGCTTTAAAAAACACGTGAAATTACCAATATATGAAGTTTTAAAGTCAAAATTTCCTACCTTAAACTTATCGAATCATCTTGAAACTATGACATCTTAATCTTAACATTTCAAATATGCAGTAAAACTTTTTTTAGCCATGAATTATGCGTTCTTCCAAGTTTTTTTAACAAAAGAAAAAAATTACGCGAAAATCGTCGTTTTTGGTCTTTTTTTCAAACTGCCATTTTGAAAAGAAATAATATCACGAGAACTACCAAAATCACACATTATGTTCATAAATATACATATATCAAAATCCCTTTTGTTTGAAATCTCCACCTATTACCAGTTTTTCATAAAAAATTTTCAAAGACAAAACTTTGTAAAAAGTAACAGAACTTATGGGACAACCCAATACCTTCTACTGGCAGTTTCAGTTTGCTAAAAAGTAGAATGTAAAAAAAAATTTGCTTGTAAAATAGGAATTAATATAAATAAAAAAAAATTAAAAATAATAATAAATACATGGAACCTGATAGAAAGATACCGCTCAATGATGGTTTATGTGTCACTTTCAAGAAAATAATTGGTTTATGTGAGGTTCTGATGCACAAAAGGGGCTACGTAGGCGGCCGCAGCGTTGGAGTTTGGAGAGAAAGCCAACATTACCAGCAGAGCCCTCGCCCACAAAACCCCCGCTCGCGTAGGGGGAAAAGTGGAAATAAGGATGGGGTTCACGGAATAATCCCTCTAGACATCTACCACACCTCCTGAAAAAATTCGGTGTATCAGAAGGTCCCAGAACAGTAAGAAATATTGCAAAATAGCTAATTTTTGGTAAAAATTCAAAACTTTAGGCCGAGGTTCAGAACAGAAGATATTATTTGATAGGGCTAAAATTTCACACACAAGTTACTGTTATGGGTAGGCAAGTTTTCCGCACTATTACGATTTGGCCCGCTTAAATAAGTGCGGTTCGACGTACCTTAATGTGTTACTCTCTTCTAGGCTCTTTTAAGAATGGATAAGCATTTAACTTACGAAGAAAGAATGAGAAGAGTTGACGATGTGATTCTGGAGGTAAGAACTTAAAATTTTTGGAGTTATATCCTTTGTCAAATCAACCAAAAAAATCTCATACAACGTTTAATAACACTAAACATTCGCGTTCCCATTAACGTTTATTTTCATACATCGTTTAACTATGTCCAGGACAAAAAAATTTTCTTTCATTATTTTGTTTATAAAAAGTTTAAAAAAACGATGTTAATTTTCTTGAATTTGTTTGAAAATCATACATTGTTTTTCGAAATTACTTCGAAATAATTTTTTTCGATCCTTCCTACTTCTAAATAAATTACGTTGTCAGTTTGAAACGCTCATACTGATCCATATTAAGTAGTGTTGGGCAAAATTGATACTTCTAGGTTTTAGATATCGAATACCTAGGTATCGATACTTTTAGGTATCGAGTATTTTCAGGTATCGAATACTTTTTAACACTCTTTTGAAATTAGTAAGTAAAAATATGGTTTAAAAAAATTCAATAATTTTAAAGAACTGAACTGTAAGTACTTACAATTCTGAAAGGATACACATGAACCACCCTTGTGCTGGTATCAAAAAAGTATCGTTAGAAAGTTCGATACCAAAAGTACTGGTTTCGAAAAAGTATCGATACCATAATGAGCGATTTCTCTGGCGATACACCTCAAGAATCGATACTTCGGGTGAAGTGGGACATACGTGACTCAATGCGGAAAGGGAAAAATAGTTTTTGAGATGCAAAATGAGAACAGGCTGCGTTAAAACAACGACAGACATTGTTGGAGGTGACGCTTGAGAGTTGAGAGTTTATACCTATAAGTAAGATAATTTTATTGAAAATTTTTAAAAAAAAAATTGTCAAAAAAATTGTTCGCCTTTATTATCATGTTTACAAGATTTTTAAGTTTTTAAAAAAATTAAAAAAACACTCAGGTCATCAGATTTGGGTTAAATAGACCGGACCAACCTTGCTGCTCTTAAGCCTGTAGTTGGTCGACTTTTTTGTATTTGTATAACTCATTAAGTAAACCCAGATCATCCAAATTTCACTTCATAATGGTAGCCCCCGCTTCAGTATGTCTTTTTTGTTTAAATTTAAAGTAGTGTTGACGTTGCTTTCCAGATGGGCTTGAGTACATGCAAAAATACCATCATAGGGGTAGCTGGAAAAATCAAAGGGATATCTGGCGGAGAAGCTAAAAGACTTGCATTCGCAGCTGAAGTAAGTAAATTATTTTGATTGTGGATTGATTTTCACTCATTATGTTTTTAGTCCTTCATCACTATAGTCCTTCGTCAAATGACACTAAAATAATAATAGGGGAGAGTGTTGTACCTCTGGACAAAAATCACGTTTGGTTTTTTCTAAGACAGGTAAAATCACATTTTGACCATTTAAAGTTCCCAAAACCTATAGTCCTAAACTTTGTGAGTAGAGAGATATTTTTTATTAGCCAAAATCTTGAAAATTGGATTTTTAATCATTTATAACAACTTTGAAAAATTTGTGTCCAAAGGTACAACAACCTGTTGTACCTATGGACAGACCCAGTTGTACCTGTGGACACCCTTAAAAAGGGGATATTTAGTTGAAAAGAGCTAAGAATGAACATTTTTATTGATGCATTACCTTTTAATAACCTATTTCAAGCCTTTTTAAAACTGAAAATAGATTTTTTAAAGTAATGCAGTTTTAGATCGTAAATGATCATTAAAACGAAGTTGAATGATAAAAGTCTTGATTTTTTACCAAAAACACAAAAATCACATGGTATTTTCAGATCAGAATTTAAGGTAATAGTTGCATCAATCATGCTGATTGATCTGACAACTTCACTGATAAAAAAAAAACAATTCGATCGACACTTACTAGTTTTTTTTTTCAATTCAATTCAAATTCTTTATTTGTTACGTACACAACATGAACATTTTACAGTTGGAACAAACACATACACGAAAAAAAAAACAAAAAAAAAACAAAAAAAAACAGGAAGACATATGAGTTGCCCAGGGGTCAGAAACCCATAAGGGCAACCTAAAGGAAATCAGTTGTAATAAAAATCAGTTGTGCAAGCATTTGGTGGTAATAACAATAATAATTTGGTGGTAAACCTTTTTCAGTGGAAATTTTAAGTTTTTTTAATCATCATACTTAAATGCAATAGGGTGCTTAGGATTTTACAACATATTTTACATTAAATTCCAAGTAGAATAACAAATTTTAAAAAGTAGTTTGGATCACAAAATGTTTGATTTTTCATCTAAAATTCACTTTAAAATAATTGCTGACAAATAGATTACCATTTAGAATTAATTTAACATTTATTAAAATGTATTCAGTTAAATGAAACCTGATTCTAAAACGTCGATTAGCTACAGACACCCACAAGAATGTGTCCGTAGGTACAACACTTATGGTGTCCGAAGGTACAACATCAGGTGTTTTTGCATTCAAAGTTCTATAAAAGATAAAAGAATTGAGATCTGACGATTTCTAATATCAAAACTAAAAAGTCAAAATCTCGGGGATTCCCCCATGTATCTCATTTTATTAAATCATAATCATAGGGGAAGAAAAGAATTAATGTAGTGATGCACTAAAAAAAAACTTTGAGCACCTAAAAACAGTATTTTTATTATAGAAAATTAAAATAATATTTTAAAGAGCTGATTTCACGTTAGCAACTAGATAGCATCTGTTTACATTCAAAATCGACAACAAATTCAAATTTACATTTTTTCCCGAATTTTAAAATGAGGTGGCTGAAGGTACAACCGTCCGTAGGTACAACACTCTCCCCTAATAATAATTGTTTTTACTAAGAACCATTTCTCTCTATTATGTGCCTTCTTTCTTATTTCCGTATTAACGATTAAAATAGATGACACAGTGATTTCAATTGCCGGGAATGGTGAAACTTTTAATTGTAGTTTTAAGTCTTAAAAAATAATACACTTTACTTTTGATTGACTTACTACTTTCGAAGGAACAAAAATGACAATCATGGGAATCCGATCAAAATAGCAGCTGAAAGAATCTTTTAGCATTTTTCGCTAAAATACTCATCACAGAACCCGTGCTGATTTTTATCCTCGAAGAGTTAAACCTAAAAGAGTGTTCCTGCAAAGTATCGTGTATGTATTCGTAAGGATGGTTATTCTATGTAATTTTAAAGTTGATGGGACTTGTAAAGTACCGTCACACTATAAAAAGGATTAAAACACTTAAGGATAAAGGATTAAAACACAAGTAAAGGAATAAAACACTTCAAATCTGTTAACCAAACGGAGAAATTTTCAAAAAGTTTATTTATGAATCTCTTTACAATACTGTTTTAATTAATTTAGTTTAATTACAATACTGTTTACTTCGCCTCCGAATCAAATTTCTGTATACGACTACTAAACTATTAATCTTCCAGACGCTTGCATTATTTTAGACCTTAGACGATATGATTTTAATCTTTTTTTTTTAGGTTCTCACCAATCCATCTCTGATGTTTTGCGACGAGCCCACGTCCGGCCTGGACTCTTTCATGTCCCAGGTCACAATGTCCTTGCTCAGGCAATTGTCAGAGGGGGGCAGGACCATCGTCTGCACCATCCACCAGCCCTCGTCCCAACTCTACGCCCTCTTCGACAACCTGTTGCTCATTGCCGAAGGGAGGGTCGCGTACATGGGAACAGCAGCCAAAGCGACGCGCTTCTTTGAAAAGTAAAGATTGTACATACACAGAGTGGTCATTGAATAACGTCCCTACTTTAAAATTACCTGCAGCCTATTGGTTTATTGTGCATAAAAACTACCTAAAATCTGCCTAATGGAGAATTGCAGCATCTCTTAAAATTCAAAATCTTCCATTTTAACTTATTGAAAGTTCTCTCCTGAATCCTAACATACGTTTGTCTTTTCCCACAAAAATTGTGTTTATCAATTATGATATTTTATTATAGAAAAGCTCCTAACAGGGTGACGTCAAACGTGCCCTACGGAAATGTGGGAATCACTAGACTAGAACATAGAACACTCACTGAGCTATAAAACAAACTGGAGTGACTTAGTTAGCGTGCCGAAACCGCATCACACCGCGGAAAGGATTTCCATCTTCTTTTAATTTTCCCTATCTGTTAGCACAGTTGTGTGCACAGAATGAAACGACCATTTTAAGTTTTGCTCATAATATTTTGAAAAACAGGCATGGTTGGATTAAAGGGGGAAATGTTCTTCAAACTTTGCTTTCAGCTTGCCCCGATTGCATAAGCAATCGTAGCAATTTAACCTTCCGCACTGGCACGATCAATCGCTTGTTATAGTATCGGAGGTTGGAGGTTGTCACTCCAGTTTGTTTTATAGCTCAGTGAGAACACTAGGCTGAAAAAAAAACTAGAGAGAGAGCGCGATGTCTTTCAAAGCAGAATGCTTGTAAACAATGCAAGCGTGACGTCACAACCTGTTTAAGCTCAGACCGAAAAGAAACTATTTTAATTGAAAATAAAAATTTAGCCCTTTTAAAGGTGTATTAAAAAGGTTTCTGGAAGTTTTAAGCCATTCTGAACATATTAAGGTTTGTCCCGCTTGGGTTAGGGGTTTTATTCAAGGTATTTCTCTGGGCAAGGTGTCTTTTCAGTACTATGCTTGCTTTAAAACTTTGTAAGTGACTAAATTAATAAAAATTATAACTACACAAACATTGACGCTAGGATGCGTTGAAAGTGTTAGCATCGGATAGGGGATGGTCAGTGTCTAGATCGTAAAGTGACCATTGGTCACTTTACAATCTACACTCCACTTTTACGACTATATCTGTAGGGGCTCAAAAGTTAAAGGGTGTGGGTAATTAATGTTGAGGCACCCTGTATGTGACCAAATCCTATAAATCTTAAATCCTGCCTAACCATTATCTACAGGGTGTTTCAGATAAGTGTTTCATAACTTCTAGGGGGATAGTAGACACCTAGACGAGTCAGAATCACATAGGATTTGGGGGTCCTAGACCAAATCCCAGGGAGTTAAAAATAGAGCGACACCCCAAAAAATTATTGAAAAATTCAATTTGAAGAAGAACTTCTATTGGTAAAAATTTAGTTATGGTCTCAAATTTTATGATTTAATATGATCTTTAAAATTATTTAAAAAGTTTTCACTTTAAAATTTGTTTTATTATCAAAAAAGGTAAAAAATCACAAAAAAATTTGAAAACTCTGCCAAAACCTTATTTTGTATTTCGAAATCCTTTCTCTTGATTTAATAATCTGAAAGATCATAGTTGAAAACCCAAAAGTCCAAAGTTTCACGTAAATACAATCAATATTGAACGCTTGAGATCCTGTTAAAGTTTGTTTTTTGCGTGCGCAAACAGTTTTCTGGAGCTGTTTCCTTAACAGATGTTTGCGCACGCAAAAAACAAACCTAAACAGGATCTCAAGCATTTAATATTGATTATATTTACGTGAAACTTTGGACTTAAAGGTTTTCAACTATGATCTTTCGATGTATCAAATCAAAAGAAAGGATTTCGAAATACAAAATAAGGTTTTGGCAGAGTTTTCACATTTTTTTGTGATTTTTTAACTTTTTTCATAATAAAACAAGTTTTAAAGTGAAAAATTTGAAGATAATTTTAAAGATAATATTAAACCTTTTAAAGATAATATAAATCCTATGTGATTCTGACTGGTCTAGGTGTCTACTATCCCCCCCAGAAGTTATGAAATACTTATCTGAAACACCCTGTATATGTCATTCCAGAGTGGGTTTGCAGTGTCCCATAAATTACAACCCAGCAGATTTCTTTGTTCAAAATTTAGCCATTGTTCCTGGTAGAGAAGCCATATCTCGAAAAAAGGTTAAGGTAAGAAAAGATCAATTCTGCATTTACGAATGGAATTATTACATTTAAATTGGAATTGTTGAAGAAAAATTTCCAAATCAATTAGTTATTCATTGGAAGCATTATTCTAACGGTCTAATCACGGCTTACCGAGATGCGGAAATCTTTAAAATGTAGATGGCAATAGTTAACATCTAGCAAAGCAAATCCACAGAATTGAAGGCGGGGCTTAAAGGCAGGGGTGTCATTTAGGGGGGGCAGGGGGGAGGCAACCGCCCCCCCAAGGTTTCCACTGTAATGTGAAAAATAGCTGCAAGTCCCTGGAAAATTCTGTAACTTCCACAAGGAGCTTTGGGTAACTCAAAATGTTTCAAAAGGAGTTAAAACAGTACTTTTGAGGGTCCAATTTCAAAACTTTTCTGGGGGAGGACCCCCAGCCCCCCTCAAATTTTTCACGTCTCTTTATTTAGTGTTTTCCCCCTTGAAAACTATTCCTGTTACAAGAAGCTTTTCTCTTTGAAAAGAAGATAAAACACTAGTTTAAAGGGAAATTAAAATTCCTGGGGGAGGACCCCTAGCCCCCCTTAAAACTTTGACGTTTATTTACAACTCTTTTTTTCTAGAAAATTATGTGGTTTACAAGAAACTGTTCTCTTTGGATGCAGCCCAAAGGGTTTAAAACAAGCTAAAATACTTCTTTAAGAGCCAAATTTTCAAAATTTTCCTGATGGTGAACCCCCAGACCCCCATTTTACCTTGGAGTACACGTTGTCAACACGTTGTACAAGTTGAGGACACCCGCCGAAAAAACCTAGTTACACCAGGGTTTAAACCCATTTAAAAAATTTCCTTGCCCCCCCCAACCAAAAACTGAAATGACGCCCCTGCTTAATGGCTTTATGGCCAAAATTCAGCAGTTTCGTCTTGAAAACACGCCTTTGTTTTTCCTTATTTGTCAGTGTGTTTATCCTATTGGTTAGGACGTTACTTAACGTTAGGACGTTAACGTTAGGACGTTAAGATCGCCCCAAATCGGTTGATTTGGGGCGATCTTAGTGGGAAAAGTTGTCAAAAGTTTTAAATAATTCAAAACTCGGTCAGCCTGTAGTAGTATCTAGTAAGCCGTGGTCTAATCTTAGCTTATTGTTGTTTTATTTCCATACTTTTGTAACTTTATTTTAACTTTTTAGTCACTCTGTTGAGTTGCTAAAGATGATTCTACATGCAAAAAAAATCGCACAGAAAATATCTGGCAGCAAAACTTGCCAGAGCTTTCTACGAAATTTCTCTTTTGACTGAGCTTGCTCTGTATACAATGACTTTTTCTGAGAAAACATTTAGGGACATCGTAACCCACTAAAATTTCCGAAGTATATGTCGTCGCCTTGGAATCAAAAACTACTAAATCTGAAAATTCACGCAGCTTACGGCCGAAGGAAAATATTGAATTATTTTCCCACCAATCAGAGGCTGTAACCATGGTTTCCTGACCTGACCGCCGGTCAGGTTACCGGTGAATACGGCCGTTAGTCGTTCATTCTGCTCGTTTTGTTGGCGGTTTTGGCGTTGTTAAAGGGTTGCTGCTATCCATTGTTAAACTCAAAAAGGGAAAAAATTAAAACTTTGAAGCTTAATAATTTTAAAACTAATTCGAATTTTTTAAAAAACAAAACGACAATATTTTTGTAAAAAATAATTGTATATGTGTTTAAAATATTGTACTTCTACCATCATTAGTTTTTCTTTTATAACGAAAAAAGTGTTCCAATTATTTCATTGGCTGCTGCGAAACGAGCTAGATTCAATGTTAATCTTGGCGGTCTGATATCGTAAGCAGGTTGCCATATCAGGGGCAATATTTTCTTCATCTTAAAATCAAATAATACTGCCTTCTGGTCTGATTCGGAAATAGTATTCGGAATTGCAAGAGAGAAAGCTCATTTCATTGGTTCGTACGCTTGACATCATCGAGCTGGCAAAGTGCCAAACCAATCAAATGAGCGCCTGCAACGATCTGAAGTAATTATTATTATTTTTTGGTTTAGTGGTATTTAATTGGTGGATTTTAAGTAGCCAAGTCTGATTTTAAGTAGCCAAGGATCGGGATCCCCGAAGTTTGCCGAACGGAGATAGTAGTTTTTGATTCTAAGGTGACGAATGTATGATGTATAGTATGGATAAGTCCCCTAAATTTGCGAAACGATCGTAACATATACAGAAAATGTTCAATCAACAGAGAAATTCCGTGATATGGAAGCTCTGGCAACTTTTGCTGCCAGAGTTTTTCCTGTTTCTCGACGTTTTTTGCAGTGTACATTTACAGGGTGTTTCAAAAAGTCTACCCCAAACTCTAAAAAGAATTGAGAGGCTGCAAAAAAGATTCCTGAGGTTTTTTTAAATAATGAAGCGCACTTACACACAAATAATATAAACTACTCCAATTCCTTAAATATACTTCCAATTCTCCATCTTTTTCATTTTAAAATTTCCCTCCATCTCAATCTAAACCCCAACATTTGTCAAAAACGCAATGTCGTAAACCTACGATGAACCTAAGTGTGAAGAACCTAAACATAAGTGTTTTAATAAGTTACCTATACATATTCAAAATAGCCCTTCAAAACATTTATTCAAAAACAATTTAAGGAATATCTGTTTACTATTGAGGATATTGATGATTTCTTTTGTTCTGTTTAATGTATGATTTAAAATTATTTTAAGCACTTTAACTCATCATAATGGCAAAAATATAATTTATCGGCACCCTGTTTGCCACTATATCCATCTCATGTATGTATTTCCTATATTTTTTTTCTTCTCCTAGTTTTTACTTTAAATTTTTGTTATATATACGGTCACCTACATGGACCAAGAGATCCCAGCTGACTATGTGAACTTGTAATTTTTCTTTTTTATTTGTAGTTCAATAAATTTCTTTGTTCAAAAAAAAAACTCTGATAATACTATAAATTGTTTTCAGGGAGTAGATAAAAAATGCCTCGTCTGCAAACAATAGTTTTCGAGAAAATTGCGACAGAAAAAATATGAGGTCCCATTCGGTTAACGCCTAACTAGTTCAGAGGGATAGTGAACATGGTTATTCGGATATGTTTTCATACTTAGATGTTACAAATATCCCCTTCTAATGCATGCAAGTACCGTGGAATGAAATAAATGTTTTTATCGGTTATGACGTCATATTTCTCGAAAATGAGTTTTTCTGTGCAGACCTGCCTTGGAATCTTGTTGATACACCCTGCTTAAGGAACCTTTTATTTAAAATTATTATTATAGAAAATTTTTGGCCTTTTAAATATACAAATAAAAAATAAGTCGAGATTGTATAGCTTATATTTAAAAACTAAAAAAGATACAGCAAAAACCTCAGTAAGAGTATTATTGCCACCGTTATAAATAACTCACTGAAAAAAATTTCATGAAAATCTCGCGATTATTTGCGGAGGTATAAGCGCATGTGAAAATAGGACATTTTCAAGCCTCAAAAAACAAAAAGTTTGCAAATTTGCAAATCTTTCAGTGTTATTGTGTAGTTTTGTGTTTTTTAGTTGAACCAACAAGACCAACAAGACTAAGACCAACAATATACAATATCAATTTTAAATTCCACTCAAACTCTTGCTATGGAATCGTATCAAATTTTAATTGTACTATAATGCAACATGGAAACAGTCTCAAATATTTAGGACTTTTCGTAGATTCTAACCTTAAATGGAAAACTCGTATAAATGAGTTATGCAGAAAACTTCGGTTTATCTTGATCAAACTTCGTCATCTAAAAAATAAAGTCAGTACGTCATTTTTAATTAGTCTATACTATGCATGGTTTTACTCTTTGCTTAACTATAGTATTATTGTTTGGGGGTGGTGACTACAAGACAAATTTATATCCTTAAATTTCTATTCAAAATAAATGCTTTAGAATATTAAACTTTCGTTCTTCTTATCTCCAGGATCAAAATAATCTTAGTCTTTTGCCTGTTCGTTACATTGCTTTTTTTCGTATAATTTTATTTTTACATCGAAATGAAAACATTTGTATTACTAAAAACAATATCTCTGTTAGAAGACCATCTGAAATATTTCAAGTCCCTCGTGTACACAAAGAAATTTTTCGTAAGCACTTCTTTTATCTTGCCCCCAAACTATATAATAGTCTACCTTACAATCTTCAAAGTATTCCATATGTTACCACTTTTAAACGATCACTACACAATTTTTTAAATGAAATAGATAATTTAGATGTATTTTTTTCATTATAGAGAAGCAATAGTAATTATATAACGCCTTGCTGTGCCTGTTTTACTTTGTATGTTTTATGTTATTGATTTATTATTTTATGCTTTGTGTAATATAATGTTTTTTTATAATTTAATTTTTGGTTCATATTAATTATATTATACTCATTTTTTACTGTCACCTAAACAAGATATTTTTCTTCTTGGTGACAAATAAAATTTTTTCTTAAATTTTTTATTAAACCTGTAATGTAAATAAATATTATTATTATTATTATTATTATTATTATTATTGTTATTGTTGTTATTGTTATTGTTATTGTTATTGTTGTTGTTGTTGTTATTGTTATTGTTATTGTTATTGTTATTGTTATTGTTAATATTATTATTATTATTATTATTATTATTATTATTATTGTTATTGTTATTGTTATTGTTATTGTTATTGTTATTATTGCAAAATTTAACAAAAAAATTAAAAACAAACTTGCAAGTTTGCGAACTTTTCCTTTTTTGTGCCCTGAAAAAGTGCTAATTTCACATGCTAATATCTCCACGAATATTCACGATATTTTCATGAAATTTTTTTCCAGTGAGTTATTCATAACGGTGGTAGCAATAACCTTACTGAGGTTTTTGCTCTATCTCCTTTGTTTTTTAATTATTTTTTAACTTTTTTATTTCGCCGCTAGGGGCGCTGTAAGTAATCTCAATGGATTCTCCAGGGTCACTTACCTTTGGGGTAGATATTACTTCCGTGACTCTAGGACACGTTTTTCCAAATAAATGCCGCGAAACGGACTTTTGAAATACCCTGTATACAAAGAAAGAACTGTGCAGAAATTTCTTATATGAATGGACATTTTTTAGAAAAAACACTACTGTTTTATAATAACGTTAACAATAATTTCAGATAATTTGTGAACAGTTTTCTATAGAAAGCCACGATTTTGAATGCTCAAAATCACTGGGAAGCTCTTTTATGGTAAGTTATTTTTAAAGAAACTTATAAACTCAAAAACATAAATTTTTGATTCTAAGAATTGAGATCTACAAACTACATTGTATTTGATATCTTTCCTGCTCTTAAACTTTGAACCTTACTTCTTTTTTAGGAAACAAAGACAGGGTATAAATCAAGGTAAGTATAAAAAAATTTAAAAAATCGTAATTTTCCTTAAATATTTTCAATGAACTGTTACAATTTTTTTTCAATGAAAATTAATACTATAGTAGTCACCAACGTTAGTTGACCCTACGACGCGACATCACGAAACAAAGTAGTTCCCATCGTGGTGTCTGAATTTCGAGTGAAACGAAGAACGTCAGTGTTTAAATACGATTATTTCTTTAAACCCATGTATATACAGGGTGATTCAGAAATAATCATCAATAATTGGGGGAGAGGTAGAGGGGCCCTAGACAAGCATATTTCGAATAGGGATGATGGGGCGCAGCCTTACTGTTAAAGAGCTAGGACCTAATTTATTTTTCTAATTTTTTTCAGGTACAAAGCTTCTTGGTGTAGTCAGTTCAGTGCTGTGTTATGGAGATCCTGGATTAATTCAATGAGGGAGCCTATGCTGATTAAAGTTCAACTAATGCAATTAATAGTGAGTGATATACAGGGTGTATCTGAAATGGTGCAACAAACTTTCAGGGATGATAGTACTCATCAAGACGAACAAGAATTGGTATAGAAAGGGGGTCGCAAATGAGTTTAAAGGGGTGAAACCCCGGGGTGAAAATCAGCAAAAAAACTTGCATATTTGTGCAGGAAGAGACACAATTGTTCGATTCCGTAATTTTTTACACCAAAAAAATAGAACCCGTACTTGCAAAAAGAAATTTTAACTGTAACTTTTCAGGAAGTTATCTTTTAGTAGCGAAAGATTTATTCGATCAGTCTCTTTTTTAATGCATGTTCAACCAAATTTGGCAACTTATTAGCCATTTGGCGGAATTTTTTCGTTTCCTATTTTATCTTTAAAACGGTAGCTCAACTTGGTAGAGTAATGAGCCGGAATCTTTTAACTCACAATCGTAAGATTGTGGATTCTGTCATGTCAATAATTTTTGGGCAATACACGGAAAGAGTACTATTAAAGGATGTGGGATGGGGTCTTATGGCTTGAGGTTCAAAAATCGGACAAAATTAAAGGATGTGTAACAGTATTTTGAGAATTTTTATTGATTTTTCTAAATTGTAGTGTTTTTCTTTACGGTTATTTTTTTCAGGTAATTACAATGCGCATTCAGGTAATTAAATCGCATTTTGTCTCAACGCAAAACTTTGACAGGTGTTTAAAATTTTTTACACGAATTTTTGAAAATTGATAGTTCAAAAAAATTTGGCAACACAAAATTTTGTGAAATGAAGGAAAAGCAATCCTTGAAATCCCTGTTTTTAAATCAACGATCAATTAATTAGATTACAAAGTATTTGATTCTCATTTTATTCGGAAATCGTTTCTTCCGTAAATTTTATTTCCCTACAATGTATGATAAGGATTTCGAGGACTGCTTTTCCTTCGTTTCACAAAATCTTGTTCTGCCATGTATTAATTTTTTTAATCTACCGATTTAAAATAAATTGTGTTAAGAATTTCTTTAGTTTAAAAAAAGACATTTCAGATCACGGGGTATTTTTATCTTGTTTTGTCTATTTGTTATTAGTTTTTAAACTAGGGAGCTCTTTGTGAAACACCCTTTATGAACATGTAATGATGACTCAAATTTTGTATGAAACATATGTGTTTATAGAAAAAAAAGAGTTTAAAAACCTAAGCATTTTATACAGTTTTATACTTAAATTCTCTTATTCTACGTAGATGTGACTGCATAATTATAACTGTTATTTTCATGACGAGACAAAACTAAAAAAATTACAAGTTCGAGCAATACACGGTCGAGATAGGTTGCGAGCTCCGCCATTTTAGTATTTCTTTGTGCTGAAGGAGGGGAGGGTAGTTTATGAAGCTTAGGGTTTCGTCTCGTAGTCAATTTCCTCTTGTCAATACGACAAAATTAAGCCAAATTAATTATTAGGATTAGACAAATTAAGCCGAATTAATTTTTAAAATTTTCTGTTTGCAAAAAATATAATTGAAAACCGTATTTATGAATTACTACGTGAAAACTAGAAGGGGATGGGAGGTTCTTGGCATGTACTGTACTGCGGGTGGACACCAAAATGAGGTAGGGAGTCAAAAATAGAAAATAAATGGGTAACGTAGTACGGGCACTTTCCCTAAGAGGTTTACGTTATCCGCCTTCGAGGACAGACAAATTGTTTTAACCTATGAGCCTCAAACGCACCGACACCCTAGGAGCGGATTGTACAGCCCATCCTCAGTAGGGTGGGCCGAAAATACACTTTATTTTTTATTTATGTTCTAATAGCGCGGAAAGGGTGCCACTTGGGTCCAATAAGGACGATGTAAAATATTGTTTCGATTGGATAATATCTTCAGCTCCCGCATCGCACTTAAAGTTTGAAAAAATTGATGACTTTTTTACGAAACAACTAAAAAACCAAAGATTAAACTCTCAAATATTGTTCAGGATTTTTTTATGAGGAACTAATATAGTTATAGACATAATGTCACAGGTTCCATTATTCTATCACCCTTCTTTCGTTAGATGTAATTTTTTAATGTTCCAAGAAATTTGGTAAAGTTGTTTTTCCTGCATTTTTAAACAGCTAATAACTCTAGAACTAAACAACTTAAAAACCTGAAATCAGTCCCATATTGTTCGCATTTTTTTTGTCTTTAATTTGATGTGCATCATGACCATCATTTTCAAAAAAAAATTCAAAATTAAAAAAACGACAAAAAAAATTTAATAAAAATTTTTTTTTTGAAAAAATTTTTGAAAAAATATTAAAAGCCTTTTAACTCTTAAAATGAACATTACTACTAAATTTCAAGGAGAAAATTAAATTTAATCATGTTTAAAAAAATTAAAATATTCGAAATTTAGGCAAGTCCCCTAAACTATCCCTAAAATTATACAGTCACTCATGGAAAATTCATAAACTCGCTTGAGGGTGTTCATATGACTTAAGACATGCAAAAAATGTCAAATTAATTTCAGAAAATACGACAATTAATAGATTCCGTACAAAATCTTACAGTGCTAATTCCCAACTTTAAGTTAATTCAATTTGCATGCATTTCTCCTAAAAATTCCTAAAATTTATGCTTATATCTAATTGTTTTTACTTTTAACAAGTCAAATCAAAGTAAATAAATGTTATAGAACATAAAAAATTTGGATATAAACACATTTCTAAGGAATATTCGGGTAAAAGTCATGCAAATTGAATTAACTTAAAGTTGGGAATTAGCACTGTAAGATTTTGTACGGAATCTATTAATTGTCTTATTTTCTGAAATTAATTTGACATTTTTTGCATGTCTTAAGTCATATGAACACCCTCAAGCGAGTTTATGAATTTTCCATGAGTGACTGTATAATTTTAGGGATAGTTTAGGGGACTTGCCTAAATTTCGAATATTTTAATTTTTTTAAACATGATTAAATTTAATTTTCTCCTTGAAATTTAGTAGTAATGTTCATTTTAAGAGTTAAAAGGTTTTTAATATTTTTTTTTTAAATTTTTCAAAAAAATTTTTTTTATTAACTTTTTTTTGTCATTTTTTTGAATTTTTAAAAAATTTTTGAAAATGATGGTCATGATGCACATCAAAATAAAGAAAACAAATTACGAACAAAATAGGACTGATTTCAGGTTTTTAAGTTGTTTAGTTCTAGAGTTATTAGCTGTTTAAAAATGCAGGAAAAACAACTTTACCAAATTTCTTGGAACATTAAAAAATTATATCTAACGAAAGAAGGGTGATAGAATAATGGAACCTGTGACATTATGTCTATAACTATATTAGTTCCTCATAAAAAAATCATGAACAATATTTGAGAGTTTAATCTTTGGTTTTTTAGTTGTTTTGTTAAAAAGTCATCCATTTTTTCAAACTTTAAGTGCGATGCGGGAGCTGAAGATATTATCCAATCGAAACAATATTTTACATCGTCTTTATTGGACCCAAGTGGCACCCTTTCCGCGCTATTAGAACATAAATAAAAAATAAAGTGTGTTTTCGGCCCACCCTAATCCTCAGTACACAAAGTCATTTAAAATTAATTAACAGAGTGGTGACTTAAAACTAGTTTCTAGTAAAATTAATACTATTTTAGTGATGTTTCACCCCCTCCTCCAATTTTTGTGTTTAAATTTATTTTTTCTTTAAAACTTCAGCTATCAGTTTTTGGCATAAATCCTTCTTCCTCCTACCTAACAAATCATGGCTTTTCCAATCACTCCATCATTTCCTAAATTATTCAATCAAAATTATTCGATTTCGCTTGGCCGTCAGTCTGTTAATCTTTCCCCACTTCTCCAAATCTCTTGTAGAAATCAATTTCTTTATTCAATTCTTATTTAGACTGTAGGCATTATCTTCAAAATGCTAAATTTCTTCACGTTAAAAAACGAGCCAGCTGGATGGCTCAGCGGCAATCTACCACTTTTAAAATAATTTTCTCTTGTTTATTATCGCTATGAATCCTTACGGTGTCACAGCAGCTAGCTCGATAGCAGTACTTATTGGAGTTAGCTACCAATCTCCTAGGGTTTGTGCGAGTGCTACGCTTGTTCCATCCAGGGCTTTAACTGACGCCTGGGTGCGAAACTGCGGGCAATTGCACAGCTGAGAAGGAAGTGCTGCTTTCACACACTAAGACTTAAAGGACGTGTTTGTCTTTAAAAGCTGTGCATTGTCCTGAATTGCATAAATAGTACTAATAATGAATTAAAAATGCAGGGATCTCTAATTCTACATTTTGTGTTAGTATTTTACTTCTAAAGGTACGATATTAATTAATCAATATGTTTCTATTTAAAAAAACACTTATTAAGTATAGCTAAAAAATTTATTTAAAAGGGACCAAATGAAATCTTAACCCTACAGTGCATACTGTTGCCATTTGGCAACATGTAATTTTCCCCCCATTTCCCCCTCCTACTAATGTTTCCAAATGGTAAAACCATTCAGTAAATATAAGAAAGATACCAATGCGTAGGATTAGCTCCTTAAAACACCAATATATGGCAGCATATGTTTTATTTTGAGAGATTTGTCTGTAACTCATGACATGGAAGTTAGACACAGAAAACCTCAAAATAAAGTGACAATATCACAAAAAAATAAAAAAAATTTCGGGTTGAAAAAAATAGGTATTGAAAAATGAATTGTCTTCATTAATTTTTGGAGGATTTGATTTCATTTCAATTTTCAGTTAATTACACAGTGGAAAAAGTTCATTGGTAGCCAATTGGCAACACTATGCAGTAACAACCAAATGTAATCTGTGTTCGTGTTGATTTTCCCATGTGGTCTTTGCTATGGCTCCCCCGTCTATTTTAAAAAACGTTGCAAAATGGCTACACTAGAGTGCAATGCATCAAATGTGATGATCCTCTATGTCTGAATAAGAACAATAATTGGCTTTAAAAATTACCATTTGAAATAAATTGCATTTTCTTTTATTTCTGTGCAACTTGGATAACTTGAAGCTTTAGAGAATACCATAAGGAATCAAGATTTTAAATTAAAAAGTAAACTTTATCTAAATTACAAGTTTTCTTCTTCAATCTTCAAAAATATGCTATCAAGTTATCCAAGTTGCACAGTAAAAAAACTCAAATTGTCTAGTATAAAAAAAATTACTGAAGCACAGTATGTAAAAAGTTCTCTGTTCTAATTCAAGATGAAAGTTATTTTTTTCTCTTCATTCTAATAAAAAATATTTTTTTAAAAGTAATGCCTTGTTATATTTTTTCTATTATAATGTATTTTCTTAGCTAATCATTTAAAAATAAAAAAATAATGAACAAAAATATTTAAGCATCTAAAAATCAATTTAAAATTATTATAATCTTGAACTAAGTATTATTTCATTTTGGGTGTATTGCCGCATGGTGTAGCCAATTGGCACAGGTTAGTTTTCTGTCAATAATACATAGAAAAATATGAAGGTAATTTTTTTTAGTATTTTTTTACTAATTTACATCATAAGAGAAATCAAATATTTTTTTTCAGGCAAATTTAAAAAATCATGCATTGTAGGGTTAATACTTTAAAACATGTTGCAATGTCTTTCAAACTATAGCTTTCAAAAAAATTATATGAATTTAAAAACGAACAACTTCATACAGTAGGACAGAACTCGCAATCTTACGATTGCAAGACTGTTACGCTACCAACTAAGCTATAATTTAATCATTAATGGTACTACTACATAGAAATTTGAGTTTCCGTAAGAATCACAAAAAAAGTATTTGGCGATCATGGATTGGCGAAGTTTTTTTTCCTGTCGACTGCAAAAGTGTTACTGGTGGGAAAACTAGCTTAGTAATATTTGAAGTTGTTTTACAAAATAACTACCGGAATCGAACCATTGTGTCTCTTCCTACACAAATATGCAAGTTTTTTAGCAGATTTTCACCCCGGGGTTTCACCCCTTAAAACTCATTTGCGACCCCCCTTTCTATACCAATTCTTGTTCGTCTTGATGAGTACTATCATCCCTGAAAGTTTGTTGCACCATTTCAGATACACCCTGTATATCCTTTCAATATTTATAAAAAAGAACATGTACTAATATTTTACCTTCAATTTCCATTAAATGGTAAAGGAATTTGGATAACCAAAACTTAAATTATTCAAACTGTCAACGACCAATAAGAGGAATATGTGAATGAATCGAAGGAATAGGGTGACCATCAGACGTCCCGCTTTTGAGGGGGACTGTTTGGCGTCGTGAAAATTTAGGTGAACGCAAAAACCGGTGGGTAAATTCCGGTAAAAAAACAATTCAGGGCAATTCCACCGTAACTCACGCTACATTTTTTTCAAAATTGCAATTTCAAATAATTTTTAAATATAGAAATAACTATTATTTTCTTTCTAAAAAAATCATGCATATTGAAATTTATGTTAATAATTTAAAATAAGTATTGCGAATCTTTTAAGAATTTTAGTTTTTTAAATATTAATTAAAATAGAGACGTAACTCACGCTACAAGAAAAAGACATGGATTTATGAGTATAAAATTCAAATTTGTTTTTCTACTTAAACAGTGTTTCAATAATTCTATATGCTTGTCAGGTGTTTGAATATACTTCCTTTATTCTAAAATAGCAAACAGTTTTACTGGGAATGCTTAAGAAAATCAGAAATAAAATAAAATATAGAGAGCTGTTCGTAACTCACGCTACAGTACTTCGTAACTCACGCTACATGTGTATAAGCGTTCAGTTATTCATGAATATAAATATAATTAAATTGATTTAAACACTTTATTTCATTTTTACTATAAAGTTTATGAGTATATTTAACAAAAAAGTTGTAAAAACTAATTAATTTATTTTTAATTTTCTAAATAAACTACACATTTTTCATTAACAAATTAACCTTTAAAGCAAATATTTCTAAATATTGACTTTAAATGCTGACATTCCAATAAAAATAATTTTACACAAAATTTAAGCAATGCAAAACACAATTAGATCAATGCTGCATAATTATTCCCTAAAATAATTAGAAAATTTTATTATTTTATTTTTTCATTTTTCTTGATCATGTCCCTGTTCATATGGAATAGCCCTTCATAGTTTTATCCATGTAATGAATTTGTATTTTATTGACCGGAAATTTTCTGACCGGTTTTTGCTTTGACCAGAATTTTCGTATAACCGACAGATTCGAATTTTCCCTCTCTGTACCGCTGACCGAATATCCCGGCTAAATGTCCCGCTTTTTATTAAAGTTCTGCCAAAGTCCCGCTTTTTCTGAATATCAACTTCATCAAATAAAAAATGCGAAGAAAACTTTTTAAACTTTTAGGAACTAATCTATCAAAAGTTATTATTTAGTAGGCTTGATTTATTACTCATTTATTAATTATTTCAGAAATAAAAAAACATATTCCTAAAGAATCATATTACAAAAGAGTTCAAGGTGCTATAAAAGGCTCAACCCTATCTCGAAGTTTTGGCAATTATCTGAAACACCCTGCATAAATTTCAACCTCCTCTCCAAAGTTTTGGTGATTAGTTTTGTAGTGTTTTCCCTTCAAAATTCTGTTGCGTAGCTTAAAGTCATGCCATCCCAATAGTCTGAAAGTAAATTGAAACACGATTTTATAGGTGTGTGAGAGACCGGAGCTTAAACAGGGTCTATTGGTGTTTACTCTCATTCCGAAAGAAAACGTTTATGAGTATGTTTAATGCATAATTTATTCCAATATCTGTACTAGTGATGGGCAAAATCGATAATTTTAGGTATCGAATACTTTGGTATCGAATACTTATAGGTATCGAGTACTTTTAGGTATCGAGTACTTTTTTTCAATGTCGGGAAATGAACCTCAAGGGACAATTTTTTTAGGGCCTATCCATAATCAGACTAATATTCAAAAAACTGAAAGCGATCCATCAAAAAGCCCCGTAGCTACGGACCTGGAGGTGGATAGAGGCGAAGGATTTGGCGGGGGAAAAACCTAGCCGCGTCAAATTTCTCTCGCGGATGATTAACGACTTGGGTTTGAGCGTTGCAAAATGAAAACGGAAACAGGCTGCGTTTGATCTACAGTAGGTATTATAAAGATTACTTCATTGAAAAATTTAAAATGAAATATGTCAATAAAGTATCGATACTTTTGTGTGTATCGAATACACTCGATACCTATAGGTATCGAGTACTTAAGTATTTGGTATCGATACCTGCCCATCACTAATCTGTACCGTTTTTAGATTGAAAAATCAGGTCACATTAAGAATGAAGCAATTAAAATTAATATTATTATTTACAAAAGGTCAGGTTTGTGTGTAATTGATAAGATTCCAAATCAGGTCTCTCAAATATGATGTTATTCTATGCCTACCCCAATAAATGTTGTTAAATTTTCAGGTTATAGCTATATTATTTGGTTTAGTCTTCTTTCAACAGAAAATCGACGAAAAAGGTGTCATGAATATAAGTGGGGCATTGTTTCTGATGCTGCTGAATTCAACATATCAAAATATGTTATCAGTTATCCATGTAAGTTTTGGGAAAAATAATTTTTTAATAACTTTATTTCTAGAAACTGTAATAAGAGTAATACTAGAAGGGAAAGGGTACCTTTTCATTTAATCAAAACTAGCTGATATTCTAAGCAATGCAAGGGAAGAATTCATATCTTTATCCATTAAAATTTTATCAACATGAAGTTTTCTGTCTTTATCATTTTGTTTCTTCAATTTTAAAACACATTCCTAAGTCAGGCATTTTATGTAGCTGCTACCTAATAATACGCATACAGGATGTTTCAAAAGTTCTTTTCACTGCTTTTATTTGGAATCAACGTCTTCTAGGGTCATGGAAGTAAGGTATGCACCCTAGGTATGTGACCAAGGAGAGCCCATTGAGATAACCTACAGCGCCCATAGCAGCGAAATAAGAAAATAAAAAAAATTAAAAAAAACTTAAGGGGTAGCAAAATCGTCAATAAGGAACTTGCATGATTTTTTTTATTTTTTTAATCTATTCTTCACGCAAAATAAGCCACTACACAAAATTTGAGGCCGATTGAGAAATTTTTCGATTGCAAAAAAAATTATCAAAAATCGTGTTTTTCGAAGCAACTGAAAACGCTTAACAGCATGTACCGTGACGTCACTAATGTTTACCTCGGATTGTCATGTTTGCCGTGGATTTCTGACCGCCACCAGAAGTGTCTAGAAGGTAAATATTTATTAAAACACTCATACCGGACACTTCTGAAAAAAGAAATCATCAACTAAAACATAGAAATTCAATTTTGATTGCAATTTGGCTCGATGGATTCTACGTCACTGTGCATGCAAACACACTTCGCGTTTTCAGTCACGTGTTTTTTTCTCGACTTTTAAATTAAAATATTTAAGTACTTGTACACTTTTTTGAAAATTTGACAAAATATTTCATTTTTCTATACAAAAAACCATACGAAACACTTGAAAGTTTATGAAAATCTGACACATGCAAGTTCCTTATTAGACTATTGTTAGCGTAAACTCACAACTCTCAATCATTACCTCCAACCGTGGACCGGTTTCGACCTTTTAGGACTCATCAGCACGGTATAGGAAGGTAACGCAAGAGAGAGGAGGGCAAGTACTAGTCTAGCCGACTATAACTGAAAAAGTGGTGACCATTGATTAGTCCTCCACTCATCTGCTGGAGTGGAGGACTTATTCATTCTGCTTCATTCCTAGGACGGATTTAATTCCAGAAAGGCATTTGCCCTCCGCTCTCTTGCGTTACCTTCCTTTACCGTGCTGATGAGTCCTAACAAGGACGAAACCAGTCTACGGTTGGAGGTGACGCTTGAGAGTTGTGAGTTTACACTTAATGTCCGCTTAACCAGAGTTAATGGTGAAATTCTCCTTTCATTTACCTTGCCTTTCTGGAATTAAATCTGTCCTTGGAATGCCATTGTCATTCCAGCAAATGAGTGGAGGACTAATCAATGGTCTCCACTTTTTCAGTTATAGTCGGCTAGACTAGTACTTGCCACCCTCTCTTGCGTCACCTTCCTATACCGTGCTGATGAGTCCTAACAAGGACGAAACCGGTCCACGGTTGGAGGTGACGCTTGTGAGTTTATACTTATTGTCCGCTTAACAAGCGATAATGGTGAAATTCTCCTTTCATAGACTATTGTTGCCAATATTATGAAAAACTGTTTAGAAAACATTTCACGAAAGTATCGTGAATATTTGCGGAGATATTAGAATGTGAACATGGCACTTCTTAAGGCCGCAAAAAGTTTGTAAATTTGCAAGGTTTTTAAAAAAATTATTTGGTCACATTTTGTCTTTATTTAACTAAACTAACGAAAAACTATTTAAAACACTGAAAAATTTGCAAAGTTGTGAGAACTTTCTTTATTTTAAAGCCCGAAAAAAGTTCTATTTTTTCACGTGCTAATATCTCCGCAAATATTCACGATATTTTTATGAAAGTTTTTCCTGTCACTTTTTCATAACATCGACAATAATACTTTGTCAGAAGTTTTTGCTCTACCTCCTTTAGTTTTTAAATTAATTTTTTTGGCCGCTAGATGCGCTGTAAGTCATCTCAATGGATTCTCAATGGTCACTTACCTAGGGGTAGACCTTACTTCCATGACCCTAGGGGAGAAGATAGTTCCAAATAAGAACCGTGAAACGGACTTTTGAAACACCCTGTATATTAACTGAAAATAAATTTTTAAATTTTAATTAACTTCAAAGTTTTACTTTTAATTATAGCCCTGGGTTCATTATCTCCTATAGGATTTTACCAAGTTAATTTCCCATCGTCTTTTAAAAACAATTTAATTAAAATAATTTCGATGCGAAATTATCCCCTCCCCTGAAATTTTAAAAATAAGCTATTTTAAATATCAGATACAACCACAAATACATCCTACAAATAGCACACCTAGATTACAATGAGCGTTTGAGAAGGCTCAACGTGAATACACTGGAGAGAAGAAGAGGGAGGGAGGATTTGATTCAGCTCTTCAAGTTCGTAAAGGAAGGGGATACAGAAGGTTTAGACTTTAATAGGGATAACAGAACAAGGGGCCATGGGTACAAATTGAATAAGTCACATTTCAATCGGAATTTAAGAAACTACTACTACTACTACTACTACTACTACTACTACTACTACTACTACTACTACTACTACTACTACTACTACTACTACTACTACTACTACTACTACTACTACTACTACTACTACTACTACTACTACTACTACTACTACTACTACTACTACTACTACTACTACTACTACTACTACTACTACTACTACTACTACTACTACTACTACTACTACTACTACTACTACTACTACTACTACTACTACTACTACTACTACTACTACTACTACTACTACTACTACTACTACTACTACTACTACTACTACTACTACTACTACTACTACTACTACTACTACTACTACTACTACTACTACTACTACTACTACTACTACTACTACTACTACTACTACTACTACTATCTTTACACTGTGGAATTTGAATGTTTTATCTTTTTTAGAATATGACTTATTTTGAGTGTCGCATTTTGTCAAAGCTTTTTAATGTTTTACCTTGAATTTTAACATTTTAAATCTGTTTTCTCACCTTTGTTATTTTATAGACTTTTTATACTGTGGAATTTTTTTCTGTGGAATTTTTTTTGACCTTTTTTACAATAAAGAAATCCCGGTCCCCTCCTATTACCCCATAAACTGAAAGGTTGGGGGGGGGGTGGATTGGGCTACCCAATACCCAATACTACCTATATCTTCACATGCAGCCGCTAGATACTGCACCCCTGAAGAAGTTGTTCAGTGGTTGCATACTTTTATGACTAAGTTTAATTCTTGTATTAGATTGATTTCTATTTTGGTATTTAGAAGCTTTCAGCTCTAGTACAGAGTGGAATTTTCAAAATTTTAATAACTGTAATTATAAAATGATTTCTATTCTTATACTTAAAACCAGGTTTTTCATGAAAAATGTATTAAATTTTCTCTTTTCATTAGGTATTTGCTGTAGAACAGCGTATATTTTTGCGAGAACATTGGAATGGCATGTACAGAACAGATGTTTATTTTTTGTCCAAAACCATTACAGAGGTATGATATCAATTGCAGCTTATCTACTTTAATAGCTTAAATATCACATAAATTATCATGACTTCCCACATATTCCTTAGCATGTATTTACAGATGTGCCAGCTGTGTGAAGTTCAAAATATACAGGGTGTCCCATAAATAATCGGCCACCCTTCTAGGGGGGTAGTAGACACCTAGACGAGTCAGAATCACATAGGATTTGGGGTCTCAGACCAAATCCCAGGGAGTTAAAAATGGAGCGACACCCCAAAAAATTATTGAAAAATTCAATTTGTAGAAGAACTACTATTGGTAAAAATTTAATTATGGTCTCAAAAGTTATGGTTTAATATATCTTTAAAATTATATTAAAAGTTTTCAGTTTAAAATTTTTTATTATGAAAAAAGTTAAAAAACCACAAAAAATGTGAAAATTCTGCCAAAACCTCATTTTATATTTCGAAATAATTTCTTTTGATTTTATAATCTGAAGGATCATAGTTGCAAACCCTTAATTCCATTTAAAAACTAAAAGATATAGAGCAAAAACCTCAGTCAGAGTATATCCGCGAATATTCAAGATATTTTGATCAAATTTTTTTCAGTGAGTTCTTCATGACGTTGGCAACAATACTCTCATTAAGGTTTTTGCTCTATCTCCTTTAGTTTTTAAATTAATTTTTTTAACTTTTTAATTTCGCCGCTAGGTCCGCTGTAAGTCCCCTCAATGGATTCTCCAGGCTCATTTACCTTGACCTTATACTTCCGGAACCCTAGGAGGCGCTAGTTCCAAATAAAAGCCGTGCAACGCAATTTTAGAACACCCTGTATAGTCCAAGAAAGTTAGCTCAAAAAAGGGGTTCAAGTGGAACAAATTGTAAAAAAAAGTTTTATGGTTCATTCTTATAGGAAATTTTACGTAGAAAACGATGGTGAAAAGTCTACCAAAGTTCACTGTGTCCTTTAGCCAATATGGCGGGTTTTCCAAAGTGGCGGACAAACGTTTTTCTTATTACTTCCTAAAAATCGTTAATAAATTATTTATAACTTTTGCAGTAGATGATTAAAATTTAGTAGTAAAATTAATGGGGAACCGTTTTTTTCACATACGATAAGTCATTTATCCAATGTGGCAGATTTTCCAAAATGGCGTCCACTAATGTTTATAATAAGTATAATTCTGATGATAAATTCGTAACTTTTACAGGATATGGTAATAATTAAGTCATATTAATATTAATCAAAGTTTCCTCCCCCTCAATGTATCAAATATGGCAGATTATTCAAAATGGCGGAAAATCGTTTTTAACTTATTCGCTAAAAATCGTTAATAAAATAATACTTGCAGTAAATTTAGAATTTAGTAGCAAAAACAATGTGGAACTGTTTTTTTTCTCTTACGATAAGTCATTCATCCAATATGGAGGATTTTCCAAAATGGCATCCACTAATGTTTGTAATACATAAATTGTGATAATAAATTCTTAATTTTTAAAGGGTACAGTTAGAATTAAGTCATAATATAATATTCATAAAAGTTTCCTCCCCTCAATGTATCTAATATGGCGGATTTTTCAAAACGGAGGTCACTTATATAGAGCATGTTTATTTTAGGCGTGTTAACAAATAAATAAATATTATTTTGGCATAACATTAATTATTCTACATTAAACTACCCATAAAATGGTATATTAATCAAAATTTTGCGATATAAAGAACCTAATAAAATAATTTTCAAAAAGGCGGCCGCGTATTTCAAACTTAGTGGTAAATGGTAATTTTTGAATTTCTACCAGGGTTGGCTGGATTGGACCCGCTGGGTTTTTTCCAAAAACCCAAGTGAAAAAACCCACATTTTGGACCCATTTTTGGGTTTTTCAAAATCAAGATTTTGGCAGTTTTAATATTGAAGAAAAACATCTAACGAAATATCATACCAAGAACAGCAGTTGAGTGGGTTTATTTTTTAAAATTTTGACCAGGTTTCAGTAATTCGGGATTTTTTTCATTATTGAATGAGTTTTTTCAAAATTTAGGACGTTTAAAGTTCAAAGTTCTAACTTTATAAAAAGTTAGAAAGATTTTTTGAATTTCTCAGTGTTTTTTAAAAAGCCTGCTTTTTCAATGATTTTAGAAAATTGAGGGAGAATTGATATTGGTCTGTAGTTTGTAATAGACGATTTATCACTAGATTTATAAAACTAAGAGAAAATTTAATTTTAACTTATTTTACAGCACAAAGAATATGAAAAGAAAGACAAATTAACTTTATTTCCAGATTAACTTAAAAAATATTATGAATGGACATCGATTTCACGACTTCAAGGGGCGATATCTCCCTTTAGGGGTTAGTTATTTCCCCCCTCTTTTCACCCATGTGTAGAGCAAAGCTTGGAGATTGCTTTGAGCACAAAAAGACAATTTGTCATTTTTTGGACTTAGGGGCCATTCATTAATTACGTAAGGGTCCCGAGGGGGAGGGGGGTTGGAAAAATCTCTACAAACCCTTACTTGGGGGGTGGGGGGTCAAACCAATTCTTACGTAAGATTTTCCTAATTAATATAAACAAATTCCAATTATTCTAATCAAGAGATAGTAATATAATAGTAATATGTAGTTGACAGCAAGAATATTACTTATATGTTGAAAAATAAAAATCTTTGATTTACATCAAACGAAGATTTTTCTAACATTTTATTGTTTTGAGAAACATAATGGAATCTTACGTAAGAATAGGGGGGAGGGGTTTGAAAAATCTTACGTACCCTTACATGGGGGGAGGGGGGGTCAAAAATTGTCAAAATCATCCTTACGTAATTAATGAATGGCCCCTTATCCCTTCTTCCAACTGACGATTCATTTAACTTCTGCTCACTGGAAGTTGTCATAGTGCATGCCTGGAAATAGTTCTAGTAGTTTTCGCTTGATATCATTCCAAATCAATGAATAAAGCCCAGATCCTTGTTATGTCCACCTACCCGGTTTTGTCCGACTCTCCCCTATTTATAAAGGATAAAAATCGCGGGGAAAACGAGAAGGTTTCTCTCCAAAATATACGGTTTATCACTTTGCCCGTAAAATGTACATTTTAAATCTGCTTTCTTTTTAGGTTCCAATCATAATATTCCAGATGATATTATATACTGTGATAGTATATTTTATGATAGGTATGTGAAAGGGAATATTTTTAGATGGAATACATTTTCAATAAATATTTATTGTTTTATTTATTTGCCATCGTATTTCTCTCATTGCAGGTTTGAATCCATCGATGTCGGCTTTCTTTTTATGCCTAGTCATATTGATTCTCATCGCAAACACATCTTCTTCATTTGGTAATATAGTTGGACATGTTTGATGGATTATATCTGGCCGGCCGTGATTATTGTACCGTAAAACGGGTGAATTGAACACTTTTCAACTTTCAACCTAAAACTAAGTGATAAATATCATTTTTATTTTGGAGAAATATTTTTATTGGAATATTCGGTCTAGTTCTATTTTTTCAATTAAGAGCAAAAAACAAACTTGTTTTTAAAATTTTTAATCTAACTTTTATGGTGTTCCGACTCACCCTACAGATAGGAGGGGTGTATTAAGAGGAAAAAAGACTGCTAAGAGGAAAAAGAGGAAAAAAAGTACTAAGAGGAAAAAAACAAAAACAAAATTTAGGTGATTGCAGCCACAATGAGCTAACTCCAATGGAATGTTGATGAGTTAGCTCATTGTTGCTTAAAACCAATGACGGCTCAACTTTAACTGTCTTAACCCTACAGTGCATACTGATGCCATTTGGCAACACGACATTTTTCCCCATTTCCTACTCGAACTTTCATTTCCAAACGGCAACACCATGCAATAAGTACAATAGATATAACATTTCATTGTATTAGCACTTTAGATCGCCAGTAGATCACAGCAGGGGCATTATTTTGAGACATTTGTTAGTAGCTAGTGAAACGAAAGTCAAGACACCGAAAACGTCAAAATAAAAGGACCAAATAAATTAAAATAAAAATTTTTTTCAGCTTGAAAAAAAAATGTATTGAAAAGATAAGTTGTTTTTTTATATTTTTAGAGCATTTTTTTTATTTCACTTCACAATTAATTTCACAAGAGACACAAATAAATTTCACAAGGACAAAGTTTTTTGCCAATAAAAAGTAGAAAAAAATTAAATTAAATTTTTTTAGTATTTTTTTACTGATGTACACCATAATAGAAGTCACATAAATGATTTTCAAGTGAATTTAAAAAATCATGCATTGTAGGGTTTTAACTTTAAGATAGTTCCCTAACTATCCTAAGATAGTTTATTAAATCCCTCGTGAAGCCATCTACTGAGAGGAAAAAAACAACAAAAAAACTCTACTAAACTTCTTTTTATCGCATCGGCGTATCCGTTTGTAAATTAAATATATTTTCGAAATTAAAAACATTTTGATGAAAAAATTGGACAACACAAGCCGAAAAATTCGTATTCTTTAAATATAAGTGCATAATAAAAAAGTAAGTGGAAGTGTTTGGGCTTTGAGACGAGCTCTTGGACACTAGGCTGCCATTTTTTTACTCGTAGCGTCATCTGGGTTTAAGATAGTTGTAGTGTGAACGGGTAAAAAAAGGATAGTTTAAGTAAATACATCTTAACTTCTCTCTTAAATTAAACTAGTTTAACATTCCTGTGTGAACGTAGAATAAGAAGAATAAACGGAAATAGTCAAAGAATTAAAACGAATTCTCGAAATTAAATTAATCTGTATGGTTTATAACTTAAGTAGGACTACACCCCCATAGCCCCTTCTCAAAATTTCGCGTTTGGATCGGGTGCAATACCATATAGTACTGTAGGAACGTCAAAACATCTGACTTCCTACTTACCTACTTATCTCGCTTGTAGAATTAAAACTTAACCAGTAAAACAATTAACAATTTAATAACATAATGACAATAACAAGCGTGAGGAGAAAAGATAACAAGAGCAAATGTAAATAGACACGACAGCGAGCGAGAGAGAGCGAGAGAGAGAATGAATTTTCTCCTTTTGGAGTTGAAGTTCCAGTTCTTATCGTGTCGAGTTGAGTTGTAGCACTACAGTACTCCCCCCCAAGTACCGGAGGTGCTGAACCTCACAGGTAGCGCGTGTTGAAGCGGACTACCCTGCCGGAGCGAGTGGTGATAGGACCCCCAGCACTCGGAGTGGTGGGTGTAGTGCTGCTCGAGGTAGGTGGGGGTGCACTCAGGTTGGTTGGCTGTCCGGGAGTGACGGGTGTGCTGGCACTGCTTGGAGACTGGTGGGTGGTAGGAGGAGGCTTGGAGACTGATGGGGATGAACTTGAGGGTGGGAGGGCGGGTGTTGTGAATGCAGGCTTTAAACGATCTACACTAACCACCGCCTCCCTGCCGTTGATGTTGATTTTAAATGTTTTTTCCCCCCGGGTGATGACCAGATGAGGGCCGGTGTAGAAGGGCTCTAAGGCTTTCCTGTAGCCGTCACTCCGAAGGAAAACATGAGTTGCAGTCTCCAGGCTGGAGTGACGATATGGTGTTTTATTGCTATGCCAGCCGGTAGGAACTGGTGCCAACTGGGCCATCAATGCCCTGAGGTGTTGCAGAAACTCAGAGGGGTCTGATCCGGTTGCGGCTTTTGGGCCAAAGAACTCCCCAGGGAGGTGCAGGGCCGTTCCATACACCAGTTCTGCACAGGTGGCATTCAAATCATCCTTGAGTGCTGACCTGAGGCCAAGAAGGACAGTGGGAAGGGCCTCGACCCAATGAATTGAGGTGTGGCACCGCAAAGCCTGTTTGAGGGAACGATGGAATCTTTCCACCAGGCCGTTTGCGCAAGGGTGATAAGGTGAGGTACGCACCCTGTGAGTGCCTAAAAACTTCATAAGTGAGCCGAAGAGCTGCGACTCAAACTGCCGTCCTTGATCCGTGGTCAGTTTTTCGGGGACGCCGAACCTGGAGACCCACACTTCATAGAACTTTCGTGCCACAGTCTCTGCAGAGATATCAGCCAGGGGGGTAACTTCCGGCCACCGTGTGAACCTATCGATGAAGGTTAGGAGATATGTGAACCCTTGGGATGGTGGAAGAGGGCCCACAATGTCCAGGTGCACATGGTTGAAGCGTTCGGATGGTACGTTGAATCTCTGCAGAGCACTGTTAGTGTGACGATGTGTCTTGGACTTCTGACACTGAGTGCAGGCCTTAGTCCACTCGGTGACGTCCTTCAGCATGCCTGGCCACACAAAGCGATGCTGAAGAAGTTGGCGAGAGGCTTTGATGCCTGGATGAGAAAGGTTGTGCAGTGTCAGGAAGACCCGATAACGGAATCTTGGTGGCACATAGGGTCGGACACGATTATGAGAGGTGTCGCAAAACAACTTGGATCCAGAAGGCAAGTCCATTGTTTGCAGCTGAAGACTATGTCGGTCGTTGAAAGCGACGAGGTCACGCAGCTCCTCATCTAGAGCCTGTTCCTCTGCCACTGCTTCAAAGTCAACAGGAGTTGGCAGAGTTATCTCCTGGATTCTGGACAAGGTATCCGCTGCAATGTTGTTATGGCCTGCCACATGTACGATATGTGTGGAGAATTGTGAGATAAAATCTAGTTGCCGTAATTGGCGAGGAGAGGCGTTGTTTGAGGGGTTTGTGAAGGCAAAGGTGAGAGGTTTATGATCTGTAAGAATCATAAATTGCCTACCCTCTAGAAAATGCCGGAAGTGCTTGATGGCGGCATAGACTGCCAGCAGCTCGCGGTCATAAGTGCTGTACCTCCTCTCGGTAGGCGAGAGCTTCTTGGAGAAAAAAGCGACAGGCTGGGGGCCGCTTTCAGCATGGGAATGGACAACTGCACCGAGGGCCGTGTCAGAGGCATCGACCATCAGCGACAGGGTGGAGGAAGAGGACAAGTATGCCAAGGTGGTGGCAGCAGATAAGTCCTCCTTGCAACGTTGGAAAGCCTCGCTGGTAGCTTCAGTCCACGGTACTGGTCTAAGGTCTTTCTTCTTGGCCCCTTTTAGGAGGTCGTTTAGTGGAGCTTGGGTGCTGGCTGCCCGGGGAATGAAACGGCGGTAAAAGTTTATGAGTGCTAGGAACCTTCTCAACTCTGACAGGGTGGAAGGTTGTGGGTAACTGCAGATGGCAGCAACCTTGTCGGGAAGCGGCTTCACCCCTTGGGGTGTGATCTCGCAACCCAGGAATTTGACAGATGATTTTCCCAGCACACATTTGGCAGCATTCAGCTTCAGTCCATGGGCAGCAAGGCTTTGAAGCACTTGGTTTAGGTGGTGCTGATGCTCTTCCTCGTTGGATGATGCAACCAGGATGTCGTCTAGGTAAGGGATGCAGAAGTCAAGGCCTCTAAGCACCTGATGAATGTGTCGTTGAAAGGTCTGTCCAGCATTTCTTAAGCCGAAAGGCATGGACAAGAACTCGAAAAGGCCGAAGGGTGTTGTGACGGCTGTTTTCTCAACGTCGTCAGGGTGCACCGGGATCTGGTGGTAGGCTCTTGACAGGTCTAGTGTGGAAAAGACGCACCTGTTACCAAGAAGCTGAGTGACATCCTGGATGTGTGGGAGGGGGTATCTGTCGGGAGTGGTGACTGCATTGAGTCGTCGATAATCACCGCAAGGTCTCCACTCACCACTGGATTTCCGGACCATGTGAAGGGGGCTGGCCCACGGACTCTTGGAAGGACGGATAATTCCCTGTTGTAGCATAAACTGAAACTCCTCGTATGCCACTTTGTAGAGTTCAGGGGAGAGGCGTCTAGGCTTAGAGAACACAGGAGGTCCGGTTGTTTGGATATGATGATGGATAGATGACATTGACGATGAAGTGGTAGTGTCTGAGGGGTTGATGAGGGAAGGATAGGATCCCAGTATTGCAGAAAAGACCGAGCAATCTGACAGGAGTGAAATTTCCGAGTCAGGGCATTGGAGTATCTGTCCGACAGAAGCTAGTTTGGTGACATTGTCAATGAGACACTTATTTTTTACGTCTACAAGCAGGTTGAAGTGATTTAGAAAATCTACCCCAATAATAGGGTGACTGATGTTAGCTATGATAAATTTCCAAGTGAAATTGCGTCTTAGTTTCAGATTAAGGGTTAAAATTTTAGTGCCAAAGGTGGGGATCTTAGTTCCATTAGCTGCAAATAAGTAAAAATCGGTAGGTGTAGCAGAAGTATTGTGGTTGGGTAGAACGGATACGTCGGCACCTGTGTCGATCAGGAATCTCATGCTGGTAGAAGGGTCTTTGAGAAACAACCTGTTGCTGCCGCCACTCTCTGTGGCCGCGAGGGACGGCGCAACTAGTTTCCCTGCTTGAAAGTGCAGCCTGGGAGGCACTTCTTGGCTTGCTGGCCAAATTGCTGGTGGTACCAGCAGTGTCCTGCATCGGTGGTTCTGGGTCTACTCCGAGTACGCTGGCGGAACCGGGGAGGGCTTCTGCTGTAATGGCGTGACCTGGTCTCCAGTCTGTCCAAACGGGCCGATATTTCGGCCAGCATGTTGTGGACAGGTTCGTCTGCGGGGGAAGAGGCTACTTCCTGTATACTGGTCTGGTTTCCTGCAGCCATGATGCCGTCGGCCATTTCGGCCAGTCGCTCCAAATCGTCCTTTGAGATGGCCAGGATCTGGCGGACGTGAACGGGCAGGCGTTGCAGAAAAAGGGATTTTAGCAGGTCGTCAGGGAGGCGCGTACCAGCCCTGATTCTCATCTCCCTCAGTAAGTGGGAAGGGCGTTTGTCACCCAGCTGCATCCCAGAGATGAGTTCTTGCAGTCGCTGTTCGGTGGTGTCTGCGTACTGCGCACAGAGTCGCTTGCGGATGACATCATACGCCGAAGTGGGCGGAGGGGAAGCAACGATGTCCCCGACAATGGATAGTTCCTCCGGCTGAAGAACAGCCACTACATGATGGAACTTCGTCATCTGCTGGGTAATGTGGGCGAGCGCAAACTGCGACTCCATTTGATGAAACCATAGCTCTGGGTTGCCGCGCCAGAATGGAGGTGCTTTCACGGCGACGTGAGCCACTTCCCTCGCCGGAGGTGATGCTGGAGTAGCGCCAGTAGAGCCGTCTCCGTTCGTCATGTTGATGTTGAGTGAGAGGATATCAGCCGAGGGAGAAAAAGTGCATCGGCGTCCTTGACCGGCGAAATGCAGGCGCGGCGGAGAGACACGTGGGGAAAGGCTTAGCGGTAAAGTTCAGTCCGGATCGCCACTGTAGGAACGTCAAAACATCTGACTTCCTACTTACCTACTTATCTCGCTTGTAGAATTAAAACTTAACCAGTAAAACAATTAACAATTTAATAACATAATGACAATAACAAGCGTGAGGAGAAAAGATAACAAGAGCAAATGTAAATAGACACGACAGCGAGCGAGAGAGAGCGAGAGAGAGAATGAATTTTCTCCTTTTGGAGTTGAAGTTCCAGTTCTTATCGTGTCGAGTTGAGTTGTAGCACTACAGTACCTACCAATTATAATACTAAAACACTTCTTGCATTTTGTTTGCCTAATGAGGAATACAACGAGTTTTCCAATTTAATTTATCTCGATAGAGCTTCTTTAAAAAAGAGTTTTTAAAAAAATCTGATCTTTAGTTAATTTTTTTAAAAATATTTGGAGAAATGCGTTTTATAACCCCATCAATGATTTCCAATAAGGAAGTTGCATGTGTCAGATTTTCAAAAACAAACAAGTGTTCCGTATGGTTTTTTTGTATGGTTAAATGAAATATCTAGTCAATTTTTCAAAAAAATGTACAGTTAATTAAATAATTTAATTTAAAAGTCGAGAAAAAACCCGTGACTGAAAACGCTTATTGTTTAAAGATGTCAACAAGCATACCATCAACTCCATTGCTTTCCAACAATGTTTATCGTATGATGACGTCAACATACGAGGATCCCAAACTCTTGACGTTTTCGCGCGCTTTTAAAAAGTGGATTTTTGTTAATTTTTTTGGCAATCAAAAAATTTCTCGATCGGCCTCAAATTTTGGGTAGTTGCTTATTTTTGCAAGAAGAATCTATTAAAAAATTTAAAAAATCCTGCAACTTCCTTATTGTTGAAATCTTGAATTTCCACAAGTTTTGTATTCCCCTATTTTAATAACTTATATTCTTAAAATATTAATCTATGGGCCAATTCACCATGTCATTAATTCGCAAGGAAAATTAAATAAAAAAACTAAGTGTTCCGATTTACCCCGTTTTACCGGTACCTTATATTTTATACTTTATTTATTAAAAAACATGGGAATTAATGCAAATTTAGAAATAGTTTAATATTTTTAATATTTAGAAAACTTTACTATAGATTTTTAGACATTTGAAGTTCTAAAGATACTTCGAAGTCAGTATGTTCAAGGAATAAAACTAGGTTTGATTATGATATTTTGAATTTCCTAGGTTACTTGATTTCCTGTGCCAGCAGTTCTTTGAACGTAGCATTGAGCTTATCTAACAATCTTGTCGCGCCTCTTGTCCTCTTCGGTGGTTTCTACTTGAATGTTGAGTATGTTAACATTACAATAAAAATTAGGGTGGGTTGGGGTAAAATGGGTCACTTTTAAGGTAATTTCACATTCTAAGTTTTATTTCATCCAAACTATTACTTTTTAAAGATTTCTTTGAATTCGATCTTGACATTACAATCCTTCAGAACATTTTCATCTAATTTTATCAAATATTTTTTAGTTATAAGTTGGTTAAACTTAGCATCAAAATAATGACCTATTTTACCCCAACATGGGGTAAAATGGGTCTCATTGCAAAAAGATGTCAAATATATTTATTACTAAATATACATGAAATAAGAAAAAAGGCAATCGGCTAAGCCGTTTTTATCTAAAAAAATTTGTTTTAAGTTGTACTTTAGTGAAATTGTTAAAGTCCGAAGTTAATTAACATTGTTTAAATGTAGCAATTAAAATACTTCATTTGGAGAAAAAATAAACTTGTTTGAGTTCAATGTATATTTGAAGGAAATAAGTTAAAAACATTGGTTTTACTTAATACAGAAGGCCTCCTAACTGTGACCCATTTTACCCCAAGTACAAAATATTGTTATAAAAGATAAAATATTTTATATTTTTCTAAGCTGATTGGATTGAAATGTCTCTCAGACTTTCTTTTATGGAAAAACTAGCTGATTTGGCCAGCCTTGCACGGGTGGAGTGTATTAATTCCTTTTTTAATGTTCTCCCAAGTTATATGTCCGATTTTTCGAATCACCAATAACCCCGTAAAACTATTCGGTGAAATCGATTGAAAAAATTGATTTAAAAATGATTTAAAAAATTTTTTAATTGTGAATAAATCTGGATGAAACTGGGTATTTAAGGGTTTTGAGGGATGGCCTTTCAGAAAATCTCATAATAATTCGGGGTCCCCATTGAAAAAGTTAGTGTTTCGTTTAATATGAAGACGACCCCCTAAGGACTCGAAAATTTATTTGGTTAAAGAATGCTTCAAACAATGAAAAATAACACCACTTTTGTTTTCCTAACCCAAGCCGCAAACCCCACTGTAACGTTTTTTTTTGCGGGAGCTGTACCTACCAATTATAATACTAAAACACTTCTTGCATTTTGTTTGCCTAATGAGGAATACAACGAGTTTTCAAATTTAATTTATCTCGATAGAGCTTCTTCAAAAAAAGAGTTTTTTTTTTAAATCTGATCTTTAGTTAATTTTTTAAAAAAACATTTGGAGAAATGCGTTTTATAACCCCATCAATGATTTCCAATAATCAATCATCCAATAATCATCATTCCAATTCCTCATTTGTCTTCCTAACCCAAGTGGTTCGCCAGAAATCGCAACTGAGTCGTTTTTTATTTCCCCTACTGTACAATACTGGCAAAAAAAATCGACTCAGACCCTATATCTCCGGAACGGCTTGTGATATAAAGACAAATAAGGTATCATTTTTCATGATTTGAAGTATTCTATATACAGAAAATTTTTCAAGTTCTTAGGGGGTCGTCTTAATATTAAACGAAGCACCAACTTTCGTTTTTCCTATAGAAACCATCAAAGATTATTCCAGATTCTGAAAGAGCACCCTCTAAAACCCCCCAAAACCAGTTTTCATGCCATTTGGTCCCCAAATGAAGCCAGGAGTGGGGGTTGAAGTTCGTCGAATTTACGTTGAAATCTCGTTTTTACGTTGAATTCTCGATTTTGATCCTTTCAACCATCAACCCCGTAGGATCAAAATCGAGAATTCAACGTAAAAAACGAGATTTCAACGTAAATTCGACGAACTTTAACCCCCTCTCCTGGCTTCATTTGGGGACCAAATGGCATGAAAACTGGTTTTGGGGGGTTTTAGAGGGTGCTCTTTCAGAATCTGGAATAATCTTTGATGGTTTCCATAGGAAAAACGAAAGTTGGTGCTTCGTTTAATATGAAGACGACCCCCTAAGAACTTGAAAAATTTTCTGTGTATAGAATACTTCAAATCATGAAAAATGATACCTTATTTGTCTTTATATCACAAGCCGTTCCGGAGATATAGGGTCTGAGTCGATTTTTTTTGCCAGTATTGTACATTACATTTAAAAACATTTATTAAAACATTACATTACATTAAAAACATTTAAACATTTTTCAAGGATAACCCCTATTTTTATATTTAAAGTAGAATAAGGAATCAATGCATGAAATTTTAAGCTCAACAATATTACTTAAAACACACAAATTCTATATAAAGTTGTTTAAAAATATATAAAATATGCCACCAAAGTATTTTTATCCACATTTCTTGCTAAATGCTGTTAGATATAAATAACATTTTTCTGGAACTTTCTTAGTTCCTTCATCTAGAATTCATTTGCAAGAAGTTTAGAAAAATCTAAAACAAATATTAAGAATTCCTTTTTTGGGAATAAAAATATTTTACCTTTGATCCTGTGATTTCCACAAAAAAAAGCCTTTATTAGCAGTGAAGAACTGTGGAATCATAATTTCGGAAATTTGTGGCAAATGATCCGTTTTAACTTTTTGAAATAAATCTTCCACTTCTTGTTGGAATTAAGAATTACTATTAAATAAAAATAAAAAGCAAAGCAAAAAGTCTCACACTTACTATATAAACAAAACAACTAAAAGCTTTGCTAGATGGATCGTGTACGTGTAGCCATGTGTCTGAGCGAGTCATGGCACAAGACACGTCACGATGGCAACAGCCAATCATAGTGCGTGTCTGATTGCATCACTTTTCACTCATTTTTAATTGTTAACATGGGCGGATTTAAGGGGGTGCATGGGGGTGCAACACACCCCTAACTTTTTGAGATTATATTTATTTGGGGACCAAATGACATGAAAATTGGTTTGGGGGGTTTTAGAGGGTGCTCTTTCAGAATCGGGAATAATATTTGATGTCGCCCATAAGAAAAACGAAAGTTGGTGCTTGGTTTAATATGTAGACTGACCCCTAAGGACATAAACTATAGTTTTTTTAAAGTAGGTTTGGTAGCAAATGCAAACTGTTACAATGCAAACGGTTACAATGCAAACTGTATCAGTTTTTTTTCTACGACTGTTTGTATTTTTATTTGAGTTTAATCTCTCTGTATTATAGAAAAGTAACAGTGACCGTCGCCGTCACCGCCGCCGCTGATTTTGAGAATTTTATTTTTGAACACTATAAACTCTCACTACGCAAAAACTATTTGAAGGAATATTATGAAATTTTGACCATTGGTAGACAAATGTATGAGGGTGATTTCAGTTTCCAAACCTAATTAATTAGGTAATTAGTTCTGGAGTTATTAAAGGTCAAAGTCGAAAATTATTTTTTTCGGCTGCGAGTTCGTCCCCAGCAAAATCTATTTACAGCAGAAACATGATTTTTTGCAGACACATACTCTTAGGTATAAAGTTTTGCACCTCGTCGCCCTTTTTTCGAATTTCGAATTATTTTTGGAGTTATTAAATTCTAAAGTTTCGAAATTGTTTACCCTTTTTCGGTTTTTTCGTTATAATCGAAAACATATCACAGTAGAACTATGATGTTTTAAACACGCATACAATTATTTTTTATAGAAAGATTGGGGTTTCGTTTTTCAAAAAATTCGAATTACTTTTATGATTATTAAGATACCAAGTTTAAATGTTTTCTTCCTCTTTCTGGTCATTCACTAGAGAAACAGGCGATTATTTTTATGAGTCTGATTTCTTATTCCCGATGATTCACTAGATACACACGTGCATTTTATAAATTTAAAAGTTTTTTAATGGCATTTTTTTCTCTAAGATGGTTGATGATAATTAGTAGACTTGCTGGATATTTTTGAAAACGTTTCGGTTAAATTATTGGTAAACTAAAAAGGAATATTTTAGTAACAGTTTTATTTTGATATTTTTGTAGTAATGGTTCGCATTAAGTTATTGGTAAGTTAGAGAGATAAAAGGTTTCGATTTTAAATTATCATTAACTAAGCAGACAAGTTCCAGGTTTTACTGGATAGTTGAGATGAAACAAGCGAGCTCTGCTCGCTAAGATCGCGAAGCGATCTTCATAGAACTGCGAAGCAGTTTCCGGGGGTTGGTGAGAGATAGCGCGCTGGGGGCAGAACCCCCTAGTTTTTAAATAAAAAAGTTTCATGGAATAGCATTGTTGTTAAAATAATCTCCATGGAAACGAGGATGAAAAGTCAAATAATGATCATAATAGCTTTTAAGAAAGTTGGTTAACAGACCAAAAACTATAGTTAATATTCAAAACCTTTTAAGTGGAAATATTGTATTTTTCCTTAAATTGCTGGAATATGTTTTATTTATTAAATTTTATACCAAAGATATAATAAAATCATGAAACTAACATTAATTAAGGGCTCTAATTGAGCATTTTAAGTGATTCTGGGAAGAATATTTTTCTAATATTTTGTTGTTTTTATAGAAATCATGTGTTAATGCAGAAATCGTTCAGAATTTAAAATGCTTGTTTCGACACCTTTCACTCTTAAAAATATAGGCACGGATCCAGCACTCCTCTAAGAGGGAGGCACTTTTCTAGACAAGATCCCCATTGGGGGTATAGGGGTCCTCCCCCAGAAAAAATTTGAAATTTAAGTAACGTTTGAACTCGCGTTTTTAGAAACGTTTTGAGTTTAAGGGGGCACTTTTCAACACTAATTACCTTTACTTTTTCACCCGAAATGTCAATATATTGGGGATTTCCTAAAAATTATCACTGAAGATCCCCTGGTAGTACTAAAGGGAGGTATAGGGGTCCTCCCCCAGAAAAAAATTGGAAATTAGACCGGTAGAAGTAGGGTTTTACCCATTTTGACAACTTCTTTGGGTACCGAAGGGGGGACGCTGTCCAGAGGACTTCCCCCTGGATCCGGTCCTGGAAGGTAGAAAATGAATTAAAAATTTTAAAGAAAGAAATCTCCATCTCCACCCATGCAAGGCCGGGCGTATCAGCTAGTTAATAAATATTTAAACCATGCTAAATCAAGTTGAATAAAATTAGCTTTTACTTTTCTTTTGGTTTCCAGTTCAGTGCCTCTTTATTTCATTTGGATGAAGTATTTTTCGTGGTTCTACTATGGATTTGAAGCATTATCCATTAATCAATGGAAAGACATCACAAATATAAGTAAGGATTTTTGGAAATACTTTAACTGATTTTACTCTGTTCACTTAGAATTGGTGCCTGAAAAATAGTGCTTTCCCATTCACCAAAAGCGTAATCATAGCTACGCTCTTCGCGCAGCCTCAGAGACTGATTCGTTAGTTGTATTTTTCTATTGCAGTTGAGGCAGGCTAGAAAATATAAGGTGCATCTTTGGGAGATGTTTGAACTATTTTACCGGTTTACGGAAGTCAGGTGCGAAAAAAGTAGTGATCCTTCTTCGCCGCTTTGACGTTGATTGTTGCCATGGTTACTTATTCGGCGGTGGGGAAGAAAATATTTTCAGGCGCCTATTCAAAATGAATAGAGTATAGTTCATGCCTCTCATAATAACAAAAGAGCAAACACATTTTTGCACCCCTAGTTAAATAGGCTAATAAAAATTTAATACAGCATTATCTTTTTTTTAACTTTTAGCCTGTTCTGCAGAATATTGTCCACCTGATGGAAAAGCTTTTCTTCAAACCATGAACTTCCACGAGGTACGAATTTCTTCCTAAAACATGTAGTTTGAATCATACAGTCAAGAGGCGTTATAGAAAATATGAAATGTTTATAAGTAGGGCTAGGATTTATATGTAATTACACATATTTGATCAGGAATCTGATATTAAAATGTGCTCTTGAATTCTATACGTTTTAAAACATTTCGAATTGATTTAGACCAGTGTTTCCCTACCTTTTTCGGTTCATGCCCCACCAAAGCCTTTCTAAATTTTCCATGCCCCCGGTCTCTATATAGAAATATATTTTGAGAGGGAGCCAACAAAGTCCAATGAAGCTTTTCAGAACATTTTTAGGTAGAATTTGCATGCTAAAGAACTAAATCAAGTTATGAGTAATTAAGTTCTAAGTACCAAGGGGGGTCTGAGGGTCCTCTTCCAGCAAATTTTCGGAAATTTGACTCTAGGAAGCAGGTTTTTAACTACACTGGTGTTCAAAATTAAGAGCAATTTCACATTTTTTCAATTTCTCCAGATCTACTGGATAGATTTTAATGAAATTTGGTATGAACGTAGGTTAATATAAATAACAAATAAATAATCATTCAAAAATTGTAATACATACGCATGCGCAGAAGTAATAACCACCAGAGTTGAAAGGTATGAAATAGCGGTTCCAGAATAGAGAAAAATAGTGGGTTTATACGGGGTATGACACCCTCCCACAATCATGCATGCCTCCTTGAGTTATTTTATAGCGTGAATAATACATATATAATAAAATTTCCTGTTCATTAGGCCTACTTTCTCAGAAACCCCGTTTTGGGGATCTGAAGGCTATGTGAAGGGGGGTAGCGAGATGCAATTGCCTTATATAGAGTCCCTCCTACATACTCTAAAGGGGTGAAGTCTTTGAATCTGGCTGTCGATTCCATATGGTGAATATCTTCCGCTTTAATAAAAATTGCTAACCTGATGAGCTCCATTAAGTGAAGGATTTTTATCGATTGAAAAGAAATTAAGACCGATAGAACCCCTCAAAAGGTGAACAAAGGTCTCCAAGATATCAACACATTACCTGAAACTGTCAGGGTTATTCTTTAAAAGTCAGGGAGGGATCTGCAACTTGTCAAAAATATGGAAACATTGTCTTTAATAAGGTAATATTCCAAGGGTGAATATTTTCCTCTCTGTTAGGTCTCAAATATTAAATCATTGATTCTCCATGAAATCTCATGTGGAAAGAACCAGAATGCTCTGTCAGTCCTTTAATGTAGGAGAAACTGACCATTTTAGAATCGGAGATTTGGTGCTCTTTGTAGGAATATTATTAAGTCTATGCCAACCCCCCTACATCTTTCAAAAGGAGAAAATCATGGTTGAAGGTATTGTGTTGATATCTTGAAGACCTTTATTCACCTTTTGGGGGTTCTATCGGTCTAAATTTCTTTTCAATCGATAGAAATCCTTCACTTAATGGAGCTCATCAGGTTAGCAATCTTCATTAAAACGGAAGATATTCACCATATGGAATAGGCAGCCAGATTCAAAGACTTTGCCGCTTTAGAAGAAGTATGAGGGACTCTATATGAGGCAATTGCATCTTGCTACCCCCCTCCACATACCCTTCAGATCCCCAAAACGGGGTATCTGAGAAAGTAGGCTTAACGAACAGGAAATTTTATTATCTGCCTTATTCACGCTATAAAATCCCTCAAGGAGGCATGCATAATAGTGGGAGGGTGTCATACCTCATAAAAACCCACTACTTTGCTCTATTCTGGAACTGCTATTTCATACCTTTCAACTCTGGTGGTTATTACTTCTGCGCATGCGTGTGTATTACAATTTTTGAATGATTATTTATTTTTAATTATATCAACCTATGTTCATACCAAATTTCATCAAAATCTATCCAGTAGATCTGGAGAAATCGAAAAAATGTGCAATTTCTCTTAAGTTTGAACACCAGTGTAGTTTGGTACCCCTAGTTGGGGAATTTTGGATACAAATTTTTTGGTAAGATTTGCATTTTGATGAACCTAATGTAAAAAAGTTTCAAATATAAGCGTTCTAAAAACAAAGAGATCTTGGGTCATCCCCCAGAAAAGGTTTGGAAATTAGACTCTAAAAACAGGGTTTCAACTTGGTTTTGATACATACTGGTCCAGATTTCATGCATTCTCAGATAGGATAATAGGATCTAATTTTGATTAACTTCTTTTTAAAATGTTTTTTTTAATTTCCTTCCTGGATTGGCCCCACCTGGGTGGCAATTTGGTTGAAAATTTTCAAATTGCTCCCCTAGAAATTTATATTGCCCCCAGGTGGGGCGTGCACCCCACGTTGGGAAACACTGATTTAGACCATGTTTATTTTACATATTTTCACATAGTTCGGTTTAATTACTTATTTTTACATATTCAACCTATAACTACATATTTTTATTACATATTTATCCATTTTCAAGTTTTTCAAAAATAATCATACGTTTGACCGATTTTCAAATTAAAGTAACCCATAAAATGAAATACGCATTCAAGTTGTAGTTAAAATTAGTGCACCCAATGCTGAATTTAACTTTTAAAAGGTTGTGAAGTCGGGATTGTCAGATGAAATGTGCCAGGCACGCCGAGAAGGGAAGTAGGCACATGGTTTTAATTTTTTTCTCATGACAAGACAGCATAAAAACATGATCTGTCGGCAAATAGCGAAAACCACCCTTCCCTACTATGTGCTTGCGTAATATTTAGAGCCCCTTTAAAAATTACTTAAATTTTTTTATTATTACATATTTGGCATTTTTTAATTCATATTTTGCTAAAATAAACACACATTATAAGTAGTGATGGGCAGGTATCGATACCAAATACTTAAGTACTCGATACCTATAGGTATCGAGTGTATTCGATACCCACAAAAGTATCGATACTTTATTGACATATTTCGTTTTAAATTTTTCAATGAAGTAATCTTTATAATACCTACTGTAGATCAAACGCAGCCTGTTTCCGTTTTCATTTTGCAACGCTCAAACCCAAGTCATTATCATCCGCGAGAGAAATTTGACGCGGCTAGGTTTCCCCCCCCAAATCCTTCGCCTCTATCCACCTCCACGCCCGTAGCTACGGGGCTTTTTGATGGATCGCTTTCAGTTTTTTGAATATTAGTCTGATTATGGATAGGCCCTAAAAAAATTGTCCCTTCAGGTTCATTTCCCGACATTGAAAAAAAGTACTCGATACCTAAAAGTACTCGATACGTATAAGTATTCGATACCAAAGTATTCGATACCTATAAGTATTCGATACCAAAGTATTCGATACCTAAAATTATCGATTTTGCCCATCACTAATTATAAGTACATATTTTGGATTTTTAATTACATATAAATCACAGCCCTATTTATAAGTATAGGGGAGAGGGGGGCACATTAGGACAACTATATTTCTCTATGAGGATAACGCCACAAACTGTGCAATACTGTAATTTAAAATAAAACAACGAAAAAAATTGCACATAAATTTATTAAAAGCCATACGGCGTTTCGGGGATTCTTTGGATCCCCTTCGTCAGTGGTAGTTGATAGTTGTAGTACTAGTATGGCTTTTAATAAATTTATGTGCAATTTTTTTCGTTGTTTTATTTTAAATATATTTCTCTATGTTAAATTCAATTTAAAAATATAAAAAATTAAAAGAGTATTGTTACCATCTTTTTCCTGAATTTTCAGAGAATATGGCCCGTTGTGTTTTAAAATTGCCTGCTTTGGAGAAAGGTGTAAAATTTCTTCTCAATTTATTTATGTAGAAATACAATCAAGAAAGTTTTCAAATTAAAAATTTTGCCTTGCATTCTATTTTGGGGTCAAAAAAGTTTTTTTCAAGTAAAGTTTTTTAAGTATAACATTTTTTCCCCTAGTTTCAAATAAGTATTTGTTGGGGAGAGGGGGGCACATTTGAACAAAAAACATTTTTGACAATTTCTCCTTAAATTTATGAGATATTTACACAAAGTATGATCTAATCTTAGGTTTCCAGTATTCCAGAAATTTTGGTACCCTTTTTAGTTGCGTTTATAAAAAAATTTCCCCCTTGAATCATCGTTGTAAAATTTAGTTCCAATGCGCTCTAGTTGATTTAAGTTAGAAATCTTTAATAAATCCATCTAAAAGGAGCACTAAAATTTTAGGAAAACTGTAAATTTATGAAAAAATTAGTTTCTGTTTCAATATATTATTATATTAAAAACAGTCAAAAATGTAATTTTTGTTCAAATGTACCCTCCTCTCCCCTATATTTTTTAAGTGTATAACAGTTAAGATAAAATTTTTTGAAAAGCTTTTTGATCTAGCTTTGTATACTCAGATTCTACAACGCAAGTTTATTATGAAAGACAAGTATTTTTAAGTTATCGTAATTGTTATTTTTCCCCAGGAAAACTTCCTTCAAGACATTATACTGATTATCGTTCTGATGGTCGGCTACAGGCTTCTTGCCTTCTTTGCTTTGCTCTACAAATCCAGCCAAAAGACTTGAAAGAAGGTCTTTAACATATACTTATTATAAAATTAAGAACATTATTTACAAACCTCCGATACTGAGCCTTAATTTTTATGCTGCGAGTATCGATTCACCAGCTTTATTATAGTGTAAGTATTAAGTGAGTGTATAACGAAAATAAAGGAACTGATCTAAAGCAAAAAACCGGTCTAAGGTAAAAAATATATTTTGTGTCATATTTGTTATTTTTGAAAAATTAGCATAACCGATTGTTGTATCCATTTATCTTTGGAGTATTTATTATGAAATTTATGATCTTTTATTGATATAAGAATCAAAAACACCCTCGATGATTGATAATTACATCTTATACGTTTGTGAGGTTATTTTCATGGGCATAAAGAATTCCTATCAGTATTTTGTGTTTACAATTATAAACTGGAAAATAAATTTAAAATCAAATTTTACTTCAATTTTAAGTGTTTTGACCCCATCAACCATTTTAAAGCAATTTATTTTTTCATATTTGTTCATGTCATGTATTATATAGCATAAATACAAAATGTATTTTCACTCTTTGCATGAATAAAATTTTGTAAACGAAAAACTTTTTCAAGTTAGTTATTGATATTGAAACAGCATTCAGTAACTACACAGCTCAAAACAATTAAATGATATTGGTGGATTCAGTGTGTTTCAGAAGTCCGTTTCGCGGCTTTTATTTGAAAACAACGTGTCCTAGGGTTACGGAAGCACGGTCTACCCCTAGGTAAGTAACCCTGGAGAATCTGTTGAGATGACATACAGCGCCCCTACCGGCGAAATAAAATTTGAGATATAGCAAAAACCTCAGTGAGAGTATTGCTGCCAACTTTATGAAGAATTTTTAATAGGTTAATAAGTCTATAGTTTTTAAATTAATTTTTTTAACTTTTTCATTTCGCCGCTAAGGGCGCTGTAAGTCATCTCAATAAATTTTTCAGGGTCACTTACTTAGGGTAGACCTTACTTCCGTAACCCTAAACTGTTCCGTTTTTTAACTTTAAATAGAAAAATACTGGATTCGAACCTGGTAAACTGCAATCCCTCGTGCATCCACTGAGTTATAACTGAGCCATTCGCTCACATAATTACAGAAACAAACTCTGTATTTTAATTTTTACATGGGGATTTATGGTTAAGAGGGGGAAAATTCACCAATCTGCCGATAAGTGTGCCAGCTTTGCTGGAGTCTGGTTTCTATGGTTGTTGTGTAAGGGATAATGACGCAATACCGACCGCCGCGCCACCGTGACGCAAGCGCATTGCTGGATGTTTGCTGTTTGCATGCAAAGATGACGATGCATGCGTTAAGCCAATGGGAAAAAAGATGCGAGTTGCCATTTGTTGCATGTCATAATATTATTTTACTACAAGTATATAGTAGAAAGCTAGTGGCAACAATTTTGATTAGATGATTGTTATGATTCCTAGAATCTAGACTTGAATAAAAGTGTGTACGAAACATCGTTCCTGAGGTAGGTCGTTTTTCTGTCTTTTTTGTAGCTATTGCTTGTAAATATGAACATTTTCTTTTGGTTTTTAATACTTTCTACCTGGTCTTTTCTTGATTTTGGTATTGTCTTGATCGTAGGATGCCTCAGTAGGCGGGTCCTTGATTGCGACATCCCATACGAGGGCGGTTTAACCCAAATCAATGGGTGTTAAAGATAAATAGGGGGTGGGGGGTCCCCATCCACTCACTACCATCAAATTTTTTCCATAAAAAAATTAACCGTTTGTAAAAAAATGTTTTTTTTTTGGCGATTCCGATGATCAAACTTTAAAATCCAGTGTTTTGGCAAAATTTGCTTGTAAATATTAGCATTTTCTTTTTGGTTTTCAATACTTTCTTCCTGGTGTTTTCTTGATTTTGATATTGTTTCGATCGTAGGATGCGTCGGTCGGTGGATCCTTGATCGCGAGATTCGTGATTGTGACATGCAATACAAGGGTGGTTTAAACTAAAGCCCTGGATAGCAAAGCTTCATCCAGGGCTTTAGTTTAAACCAAATCGATTAGCGTTAAAAATAGATATGGGGTGGGGGGTCTCCCCCCACTCACTACCATCAAATTTATTCCCTAAAAAATTATTTATTCGTTAAAAAATGCGTTTTTTGGCGATTCTGATGATCAAACTTTAAAGTCCCGTGTTTTGGCGAAATATCGCCAAGTTGGTGAATTCCCCCCCCGCTTTTACATTTTAAATATTAGGTCATCCCGAAAGTTTTGTCGCTCTTGGGAGCATCTGTTTAAAGACATTTTTGACACTTTTCCATTTTGTGATACCAATATAAACTGTAACTTTATCTACCGTCAACTTGGCGTCTTGGCTTGATTTTGGGGACTGATCGACAACTGGGCTTTCCTTAAATCTATGATAACATGTTACTTCATTTCTTTCTTCTCAAAATTTTGAATTTTTCCTAAAATTAAGATTTTTAAATTAAAATTAACTGGCTACTTCCCTAAAACAATTCAAGTTTTAAGTATTTTTAACAAGTGTGGAAAATTTAACTTAGATTTAAATTTTTTCTGAGGCATCCGGAGAGTTTGATCACAATCATTCATATTAAATTGCTGGATTGCTACTCCTAACCCTCTATTAGGAAAGATCTGGATGATCATTTGCAGGAATTAGATCGCTGAAAATTCTACCGCCGCTCTACAAAAGTAGTAGTATAAAATGAGTTTCAATTTATGAAATAAATAAGATCTTCCGTACAATCTTAATATGACTTAAAATTAAAGTTAAATTCCTTTGAATTTTAATTTTGAAAGTTTTCAATTTGGCAACTTGAAGTAAAAAAAATCTTATTTATCGTAGAAACTAGGAAAGCTGGAAAAGTGAGCCAACAAAAAAAGAGCCAAAATTCGCCAAATTGGCTTTAGATAGAAGTAGAAGTACTTTACTGGTTTACCGAAATGGAAAAGTACCAAAAAATACATTGTATACAGATGCTCCCAAGAGCGACAAAACTTTCGGGATGACCTATTAGAAGAATACTGGATTTGAACCTGGGACCAATCATTGTCATGTATGGCCAAATTCCGTTTACTTTAGTTGCAGTTACGTAAAGTTGATGTATTTTGTATGAATTGTGCTACTTGGGAACCACTGAGCCATTCGCTGTAACTTCGGAGTAACTCAAGCTTCTTAGTTTTTGTATGGTATACCAAAGTTTTTGTAATACTTCCTAAAATACAGTGTTTTATCTCGTTTTTTTTAAACTCCCATGTGATAAGTTTTGAAGTTGAGCCAAAAGCTGAAAGATGGATATAGAAAGATGGATTTTAAGGTGAATCATTACCTCCCTCCGAATTTCAAACTATTATTTTTTACCATAAGAATGACTAAAACTACTCCATAACCAACTTGGTAAATGGGAGGAGGGCCCCAACCCGAAGAATTATTTCATTTTAGCTTACTAAAAAGTGTCGCTACTTTTTGGCGAAGCGAAGCTACTTTTAGGGGGGAGTTTTCAGATCGGCCTCCAGTTGGAAATCCGTTATACATTAAGCACAAAACACAAATAGGAAATTCTTTTTTAATGAACCTCTTTTACAACATTCTTGAAATCGGGGATAAATGGAGATCACCCTTCCTCTTGAGCTTCGGTTGCAACTGGAGGATCACCAGAGTTTTCCGCATTTTGCTCTTGAGGAGTGTCCACAGTCCCTTCAGGCTCGGAAACAGGTTCGTTTGATGGTCCGACTATAATATCCTCATCAACCACCGAAGGATCTGTGCTATTTTCAGTCATAGTATCGTCTGCAACATTTGGTTCTTGCGATTCACCGCCACTTGGATCTTGTGTTTCTCCGCCACTTGGATCTTGTGTTTCTCCGCCACTTGGATCTTGTGTTTCTCCGCCACTTGGTTCTTGTGATTCGCCTTCACTTGGTTCTTGCGATTCTCCAACAGATTCTTCATCAGCGTTCACATTGCTGGATTCATCCGTGGCATATTCGGTAACGCTTGTATCTTCCTCCTCCGTTACTACAGTCACGTCGTCACCTTGCTCTCCCTCGACGTCTTCTTCAACTTCTGAAATGACTGGTTCCTCTGTTGTCGATCCCTCATCATCGTGTGCCTTTTGGAACGTGCCCACGTTCTCTTGACCTGATCTAGGGACAAAAGACATTTCTCTGGCACCACTACCAGCTGCATCAGTCATTGTCTTCAGATCTGACATATACACCTACACGAAAAAAATACAAAATAGGTTTAGCATTACTACACTGTTAAAAAAATATGGGCTGTTTCACCACAAACGTGGTTCAAATTTAGCTGCGGAACCCAAGATTTGGTAACAGGTTTCACCAAGTTTTCTGTGCTTTCATGCAACGACTGAAAACTTGGTGAAACCTGTTTGGGTGAAAGGGTGAAATTTTTGTTAGCAGTGTACGGTTCTTTGAAGGGTTTGGAAAAATTGAATAAAAGTCATTAGTCTTCGGTGAATTCGGTCTTTGATGGAAAGTCTTCGGCGAATTCTAGACCATCTAAAAGAGCGTTTCTAAAACTCTCGAGCAATCAAGAATATACCGCAAGGCACTGACTTGCTTTCTAAAATATATTTATAAAATAAAACAATGAACTGCAGGGTGTAATGATCATTACCAATAAAATAAGGTTCTCCAACAATCTGCTTTTTAAAAATTGCCGAAATGAGAGAGAGACTAAGGTGGTTACTACTATGATAACGGCTTTTATTTGGATTTTATTTGGAACAAACATCTCCTAGGGGTTTAGATGTAAGGTGAAGAACTAGAATAGTGATTCTGAAGAATCCATTGAGATTACTTACAGCGCCCCTAGCCAAGAAATAAGATAGTAAAAATAAGTTAAAAAACTAAAAGGACAACTTGAGCAACAACGAAGTAGAAATAAAATTTTAAAGTAATAATTGTTCGCAATATCACCCAGAAAAATATTAATGAAAATATCTTCAATATTCGAGAATATATTAGAAAGTTAAAATAGCACTCCTTCAAGCTTCAAAGTTCCCAAATTTTGAAAGTTTTTAAGGGTTATTCATTTTGTGGGATTTGTATTACGTATAATTATAGCTAAAAATCAAAGAAACTTGCAAATTTGCGAACCTTTTCTTTTATGAGGCTTGAAGAACTACAATACTCCTGAACTTACTAATATCTCCTTAAGTTTGACATTCAAGTTCATGACCTTTTTTCTTTGCGTCTTTTATGATAAATTGCCAACAATTTTCGTACTGAAGTTTTAATTCTAGCTCCATTAGTTTCTTAATTTTTTTAAAAACTTTCTTAATATAGTCAACTCAAGCTGTAAGTCAACTCAATGGATTCTCTAAGATTAGGGTCCTACATCTTACTTCCATCACTCTAGAGGAGACTTTGGTTCCAAATAAAAGCCAAGAGAAACACCGACGATTCCAAACCTGAATGAGGGGCACTTGACTCCTCTGCTCGGAATAGCACTTCCCGTCGACGTGGAGGGACACGACCGTCGGATTGACGTACGTCGAATCCGTTTTCCAATGGTACATCTGCGTCCGCTTGCTGCCGCTCAGCCGAGGGTCGAGCTCCCTGGGAAGCAGGTGGTTGCGGATCGAGCCCTTGTAGACCTTGCCGTCCACCCCTAGGATGGGGACGTGCATGCAGTGCTCTTCCTCTTCGTTCCTGATAATATAGGATTTTATAGATGTATTTCTAAAGGAATCGATTCCAGAATCAAATGCATTGGAATCGATACCTATTTATAGAATCGAAATCGAATGCCTTGGAATCGATAGTACCTAGCAATCGAATCGGAATCGAATGTCTTGGAATCGATAGTACCCAGGAATCGAATCGGAATCGAATGCCTTAACATCGATACCTAGGAATCCAATCGGAATCAAATGCCTTGTAATCGAATGCCTTTGGAATCGATAGTACCTAGGAATCGAATCGGAATCGATACCTAGGAATCGAGTTGGAATCAAATGTCTTGCTCGACAACTAGGAATCGAACCTTAATAATTAATCAGTAACTTTTGTAATTAATATTTCAAAACACAATTAATTAAATTATTAATAGTAATTTTGTTTGATTTGTGATTGAAATATTGTATAGCACCTCCGGACCCCGGATAACCCCCCTTCCTTTCCGCGAGGTTATTAACCACCCCATAAATTGGGAGTGGGCAGGAGAGTGGGAGCCTTTGCGGATCGACCTTAAAAGACGTCAAAAGTTACAGTTCACATTTGGAAATTTCGTTTCGATACTGGCTCTGAGGAATCGATACCAAGTTGGAATCGAACTTCAGGAATCAAATCCAGAGAATCGAACCTCATGAATCTATTCCGGAATCGAATCTTACGATTTTTTTATATCCTTACCTGACCACCACCGGGGAGAAGGTGAGACGTTTGGCTTTGGTGTACTCCCCTCCGACGCGTCTCGTAGGGCCGTAGTCTTCGCGCGGAGGAACTTCGGGGAAGGTCAGGTTTACGAGTTCCTATACAGGTACGAAAGAAGAAAATAACTAAATTACTAATTGAGGTAGTGGGCTGTGGTGGGTACTTTAGTTATTACTATTTATTCTGAGACAGAACACAGAACCCCCCAAATCCCCCCTGTACCAAATTTCATTAAATTTTGCCAGTAGTTATAGTCCGTGTAAATACAATTGGCCACTCGTCACCATGGCAAAGGCGAAGCAGTACAAAAGAAATGCATTGTGACTAGCGACTGAGTGGTAGTGAGCCGACAATTTTATTTACACAGACTATGGGCCGGATGCAACTATGTCCTGTAACGTGGCAAGGAACCGTATATCGTCACGTTTTAAAACGCCTGCTCCTGACCAGGCGTTTAACAACGATCTGGGCGGGACTTCCGATCGTCGCCGCAGAACGTAGTTGCATCCGGCCCTATAGCAGAGAAAGTCGCCTTCTTTTTCACAATAAATAACAATTCAACAATTTTCTGAAATTAGGAAGTGATTATCTCTGCTATTTAAAAGTAGAATTTAATAAAATTTGGTTTACTGGGGTTTCGGGGGGTTCCCTCTTCCCGAATATGTTATAGGAATTTAGGTTTCCCCATAAAATAAATAAGCTAATAAACGCTGCCCCTTCGCCGGCTAACATTGTCCTCTAGATACTCTAGCACAGTGGTCTCCAACCCCAGGTCCGTGGACCGTTGCCGGTCCGTATATCAAATGGTAGCGGTCCTCGGGCCGACCATTTAATTGAAATATTATAATGACTCCAAATTTATGAATGAAATGAATTATAATTAATTTTTTTGGTGTAACTGTATTTTATTTTGAAAGCATGTTTGAATACAATAAGTTAAAATTATTAATCAAAATAATCTAGAATGTAAACAATCACCGCCCCCCCCCCAGTGGGCCGTGGTAAAATTATCAAACGTTGACCGGTCCGTGGTGGTAAAAAGGTTGGGGACGGGGACCACTGCAGCAGACGCAGTTTGCATTTGAGGACATGGATTCCTATGAATATCGTGTTTTCATGGCATTGCAGACCTGAGTGTTAAGTTCGGCACCAACCTTTTGAGATATCAAACCTTGTATATCAAAACAACAGTGGGTTTGGTAAATTTTTAAGCTAGTATTTAACCCCAGTTCCGCTGCAGCAATTTATTTGACCATCTTATCAAATGCTGTAGTTAAGTGCAATTAGTTATTGACAAAGGATAATTGCAGGCAATTTTTTTTAAATCTTAATGTATTCAGAATGTTTTAAAACCTCCAAAAGCATTTTAATTTACCTTTCAAAGCTATAAATTTTAAGTTATTTTCAATTGAAAATAGCTTATTTTCTGTCTGAGCTGAAACAGCTTGTGACGTCAAATGTGCCTTGTTTACTATCCTTCCGCTTTGAAATACTAAGATCTAGTTTTTTTTTATTGCCTAGTGTTTTGACGAAAACGGTGTTTACCACATTTCCAAGAGGCACATGTGACGTCACACTGTTAGGAGCTTTCTGTAATAAAATATCTCATAACTAACTGAAAAAAAATTTGCGGGAAAGGACAAGCATATTTTTTGGAATCAGGAGATAATTTTTAATAATTTAAAATTGAATATTCAAAATTTTAAGAGATACTGCAATTCTCCATTATTATACAGATCTAAATAGTACGTAAACTAGCTTCTAGAAGGGAAAAGTACCTTTATTACGAGAAAGTCGCCTTCTTTCTCATATTAAATAACAATTCAATAATTTGTTAAAATTAGGATGTGATTTTCTCTGCTAATTACCAGAAGAATTGAATAAAATTTGGTCTATTACTTAACTCTCCCATAGAAGAGAAAAATACCTATACAGGGTGTATCTGAAATGGTGCAACAAACTTTCAGGGATGATAGTACTCATCAAGAAGAACAAGAATCGGTATAGAAAGGGGGGTCCCAGACCAAATCCCAGGGAGTTAAAAATGGAGCGACACCCCGAAAAAATCATTGAAAAATTCAATTTGTAGAAGAACTACTATTGGTAGAAACTTAATTATGTTCTCAAAAATTGTGGTTTAATATGATCTTTAAAATTACCTCAAAAGTCTTCACTTTAAAATTTGTTTTATTATGAAAAAAATTAAAAAACACAAAAAATGTGAAAACTATGCCAAAACCGTATTTTGTATTTCGAAATCCTTTCTTTTGATTTGATAATCTGAAAGATCATAGTTGAAAACCCTTAAGTCCAAAGTTTCACGTAAATACAATCAATATCAAACACTTGAGATCCTGTTAAAGTTTGTTTTTTGCGTGCGCTAACAGCTGTTCTGGAAACAGATCTAAAAAACTGCTTGCGCACCCAAAAAACAAAAAAGTATCTCAAGCGTTTAATATTGATTGTATTTACGTGAAACTTTGGACTTCAGGGTTTTCAACTATGATCTTTCAGATTATCAAATCAAAAGAAATGATTTCGAAATACAAAATAAGGTTTTGGGAAAGTTTTTAAATTTTTTTGTTTTTTAACTTTTTTCATAATAAAACAAATTTTAAAGTGAAGACTTTTGAGGTAATTTTAAAGATCATTTTAAACCACAATTTTTGAGACCATAATTAAATTTTTACCAATAGTAGTTCTTCTACAAATTGAATTTTTCAATGATTTTTTGGGGTGTCGCTCCATTTTTAACTCCCTGGGATTTGATCTGGGACCCCCTTTCTATACCGATTCTTGTTCGTCTTGATGAGTACTATCATCCCTGAAAGTTTGTTGAACCATTTCAGATACACCCTGTATAACGAGAAAAATTTTTCAATTACCTCGTAAAGCTTCTCTTTATCAATAGATTCGGGATCGACTTCAGGTGGCAGTTCATCCATAGGAGCGGTGGGAATTAGTCCTCGGTAGATGTGTTGATTCTTTCCTACCATGTTGACCCTCCTGTCAGTGGACGGAGGGAGCCACACCTGTTGGTAAGTTTCTAAATTTTAGTAATAAATAATTATTTTGCAGCAAGAATCGAATCGCAAGAATCGTACTTAATTTTCTAATTAATACAGATAATTATCAACAATTTTGCGCTCTATTTAATTAGTATTTTGATAATTAATAAATATTTTGCCGGTTATTAATTAAATTATTAATAATTAATAATTATCCTTGATTTGTTGCTTGGAATAGATAAGTTCGATTCTACTTTTTCGATACTGACCACCATACACATAGGAATCGATACCAGGTTGGAATCGAACCTCAAGAATCGATTCGAACAATTTTTTTTAGATCCCTACCTGTTGGAAGTTGAGGCCCCTGTGCTGGAGCTGATAACGCTCAAGCCGGCGGTGCTCTTGAAGTTGCCCTTCGAAATATTGGCGGCTCATCGTGTTCCTGAAGTTCAGATTTTCTATGGATAAAGACATGGATTGTGAAATTAAACTAGAAATTTGGGGTTTCAAACTACAACCGGGTGCCACTTGTATTTTTTTGGCTCCGTCAACACTGAGGTGATAATTCATTTTCTAGCCACACGGTGGATATACCGGATAGTGAATTATGACTAGTGATGGGCAAAATCGATAATTTTAGGTATCGAATACTTTGGTATCGAATACTTATAGGTATCGAATACTTTGGTATCGAATACTTATAGGTATCGAGTACTTTTAGGAATCGAGTACTTTTTTTCAATTTCGGGAAATGAACCTGAAGGGACAATTTTTTTAGGGCTTATCCATAATCAGACTAATATTCAAAAAACTGAAAGCGATCCATCAAAAAGCCCCGTAGCTACGGGCCTGGAGGTGGATAGAGGCGAAGGATTTGGCGGGGGAAAAACCTAGCCGCGTCAAATTTCTCTCGCGGATGATTAACGACTTGGGTTTGAGCGTTGCAAAATGAAAACGGAAACAGGCTGCGTTTGATCTACAGTAGGTATTATAAAGATTACTTCATTGAAAAATTTAAAACGAAATATGTCAATAAAGTATCGATACTTTTGTGGGTATCGAATACACTCGATACCTATAGGTATCGAGTACTTAAGTATTTGGTATCGATACCTGCCCATCACTAATTATGACGCCAATAATAGTGCCAAAAACATCGCTTAGAAAAGTGGCACCCGGTTGCATATTCACAAAGGCTCAAAACTTGGGTACCTTATTAATTTTGTTGGTTCAATTCCGTTAGAGTTCCCGCTAAGTATCACCAATCTCTTTTGAACGCTTAAGATTCAAATATAAAATTTTTTTAAAAAAAATTTTTAATGATAAACTGAACAGTTATAGATCTAATTAAACATTTTAATTTATGAGTTTGAAATAATTTAGCAATATTTATACTTTTTGGTGTTCGAAAGAGATTGGCGATAATTAGCGGGAACTATAAAGGAAAGGGGTACTACTCCAGAATCCCGCCGCAAGCGATAAAGTCGCCAATAATTATGCAACCAGCGCCAAATGGAATATCACCGCTTGTAACCCTTTGCTTGTAAAAAATAATAACAATGCCATTCCATGAAACTTTTTATTTAAAAATTAAACACTCAAAGAATTTTAAACAGACTTATATATAGTTTTTCTTTTAACTTGTTATTTACATTGTTTTTTTTGTAACAATGGGATAAGCAGATCTCTTTTTGAGCAGAAATAAAGCTGTCGCCAAAAAATCTAGAGAAGTACCCGGAAAGGAATCATTTTGTTATTCATAACATAACTCATTAAATAAAATAAAATAAGTAAAATAAAATAAAAAATTAAAATTTAAAAAATTCGCCAATGGGTTCCCCAGTCTCGAGTCTTTGTAAATACACCACCCGGTTGTAATAGCATGAAAAATGGGAGTGAATTCAAAGTAGGAGTCACTTTTGACTTCAAAATAAAGATTTTCAAGATGAGTACAAGATCCTTTGGGTGCGTCTTGCATGACATTAGGAGGAGACCCATTCAGGTTTTTTAAACTTATACATATAAGCTTAGCTACTTGAAAAACTGGTACCATTCCAGAATCCCGGCGCAAGCGATAAAGTCGCCAATAATGATGCAACCGCTGACAACCCTTGATTCTGTTTTACAAGGTCGTGTGAGCTGTCGCCAAAAAATCTGCTTGGCGAGATTTGCACCGGTATTCTAGAAGAGTACCGAAAAACTATAATAAAAACGAAAAAGCTTATTTTACAGAAGATGTATTTAAAATAAAATAAAAACACATGTTAATAAATAATTTATTACCCCAAAAAACAAACTTTCAAAAGAGGTTCTAGTTGTCAAACACTTTTCTATGAGTAATAAAAAATCCGGAACTGCCCGAATGACTGTAAAATTTTTTTCAGGGACCTTACCTCGTAACGTGATTCGTAGAGTAACTTTTACTTTCATTTTTTCACATTTATTTTTGAAAAGCTGTTTAACTCATTTCCCTTTATAAGCAATAAAAATCTTACCCTGTAATTTGAAGATTAGGTAAGTGTTTAGATTTCTTTAAATCTACTTGAATTTTGTATCCTTGAATAGCTGCATTAATAAATTTTGATTTTAATCTAATATAAGCTGTTATTTAAAAAAATTAAATGCTAATGTTGTTTTGATTTAAGTTCTGCACTTGGTTTCTACTCACACTTGATTTCTACTTTTTCACGGACTTATATCTTCCTCTTAACTATATTATTTAAATTGAATGAATAATACTTTTTTCAGGAACTAGTTTTTTGAACACTGAACCACTGAGCTATAAAACAAACTTGTTTGTTTTATAGCTAAGTCACAGAGTATAGAGCTTAACAGAGTGTTCATCTCCATAGTAGCTAATGGCAACTTTTTTAGGGCTTTTCCCATTGAAAAACTTCCGGCCTTAAGACCAGCCTCCACGCTATTCCTGCTAATTCTGTCATTCGCCCACTGAAGCTGTCACTCAAATCCAAATCGCCTATAATCAGTGTTAAAATCGTTAAAATCAAATCAAATACATTTCGCGTTCTCTGATTGGCTGCTAGTGAACTGAATTATAATATGCGTGCTGAATTAAATTACACTGTTCTACAAATTTGACCTTCAAAATTTTTTCCTTGATGAAAATAGTCAATTCTTATAGATTTTGGGTCGCTGAATACGAAAATCACCATTAAAATTCTCAATTGACTCACGATTTTCGGGGAACAGCCCCTCCCCCTTTTTACGTTTTTCGATGACTTTATAACTTTAAACTCGATTTTCAGGGTCAAAAAGCATTATTATAGTCTTCAAATTGCTCCCCAGTTAACAAGAAATGTTCAAATTAATAAAATATGATAAATTTATAACAAATGGATAGGGTTAAGGGGTAATTACCCCCCTAAAAATACAAAAAATAGCTAAAAATTAAAGAGGTTTCTATACGCTATTTTTTCCTCTTATTTTTTACGCAAATCCCGTTTGAAGGGTCCTAACCCTTCCCCAAGGACCCAAATTTGATGACAATATGCAGCAATAATTTTTACTAAAAGCGGTTGAGGTGTTAGCCTCCCAGAAGTCCCCGCGGAAGAGTTCGGAAGACTTCCAGAATCGCGAAGGCGCTCGCGAGTTCAGAAATTAATATCGATGATTTTGAAAAGATTACAAATGACGTTTTTCTTATATTTTGCGTGTATCCTAAGTAGAAACTCTTCAGTTCTTTAAAAACTGACCGGTTTTCGGGAGTGAGGATTCCATGTTTCAAGATGTTAATAGATGCACGGCTGTGGATAACAATTAGGGGGCATCCCCTTAAAAACTGAGGGTGATGGAGGAAAATGGGTGTCATATTTGAATTCAGCAGATCATTTTACACAAGAATCAGCTGAAATTCAGTAAGTGGCTTAAAATTTTTTTTGTACAGCACAGTTAAACTCTAAGTGCGGCATTGAACCCTTCCGTGGGTGCTCTGGGGGCGCTCTCACCTCAACCGCTTTTAGCAAAAATCATTGCTGCATATTGCCATCAAATTTTGGTCCTTGGGGAAGGGTTAGGACCCTTCAAACGTGAATTGTGTATAAAATAAGAGGAAAAAATAGCGTATAAAAACCTCTATAATTTTTAGCTAATTTTTTGCATTCTTAGGGGGTTAACTACCCCTTAAACCTATCCATTTGTAATAAATTCATCATATTTTATTAATTTGAACATTTCTTGTCCCCTGGGGGGCAATTTGAAGATTAAAGCAATGCTTTTGACCCTGAAAATCGAGTTCAAAGTTATAAAGTCGTTAAAAAACGTGAAAAGGGGGAGGGGCTGTTCCCCGAAAATCCTGAGTCAATTGAGGATTTTAATGGTGATTTTCGTATTCAGCGACCCAAAATCTATAAGAAATGACTCTTTTCATCAAGGAAATTTTTTCAGTGTAGAACAGTGTTAACGATCTTAAGAGTAAAACGGAGGTTTGGTTAAGCTCTCTACTCTGTTCTCTCTCTTTCTGTTAAGCTCTCTACTCTGTGGCTCAGTGCACTGGACATAAATTAAACTTATAGTTACTAGTGTTATCAAATTTAAGGCAGTGGTTCATAACTCTCATCAGGACCACTTGTTGGATACCACTGATTAAAGGAACTACTTATTATAAGTACATTATAAGTCTACTTACAAAAAAATCCAAGAATATTTTTTGACAAATATATTTTAAGTTTATATGTGGTTTGTTAAGTTATTTGATGAATGACTATATCACACACAAACATGGATATGTATGTTGAAAAAAAAGAGAAGATCCATGGAATTAAAAATATACAACAGTTTTTTAACGATTAAAAACGTTATAATTTGTAAGCATTAAAAATTGTTTAAAAGAACAGGAAAATTTCGATGTTTCAATGTCATAGCTGGATCGTATCTCTTCCTCAGAACAGAGTTCATGGCCGTACCGTCGAATCCTCCTAATACCATCTCGAGAGTGATAGATTGAATGAACACGTCACAGCCAATCCCAGATGCGATCTGCATAATATTTCGATCAAGAAATACTGATGTGCAACCTAACAACTCTAAAGTATATCGTTCACGCCTCTAGAAAATCACCAATGTAATTTTTCAAGGCGTTCTCTTCGGTAATTTTCAGAATAATCTGGGGACTTTGTTTTTTTCACCTGTCCAAAATGATTTTTTGTTACGTAAAAATATTACTCAGAAAAGGATCACAAGTAATCAATATTAGGCTAAGCGAGCACTAGGGGGAAAATCTCTACATACCCTTACTTGGGGTGGGGGGTCAAACCCAATCTTACGTAAGATTTTCCAAATTAATGTAAACAAATTCCAATTATTCTAATCAAGTTACTATTATGTTAGAATGTTTGAAAAGGATCAGTTTAACTGATCCTTTTCTAACATTCTATTATTTTGAAAAACGAAATCTTACGTAAGAATAGGGGGGAGGGGTTTGAAAAATCTTACGTACCCTTACATGGGGGTAGGGGGGGTCAAAAATTGCCAAAATTATCCTTACGTTATTAATGAATGGCCCCTAGACTTCCGTCGCGGTGACTACTGTCACTCCAGAGCAATGCATCTCTATGGAGATATTCTTGGCAATCGGTCAAGAGTCTCTTCGCCTAACATCTCTAGCTTCTTGCTATAGCTAGGGTGATAGTTTTGACTCTGTTGCTGTGACGAAAGTCTCTAGTGCGCGCTTAGCCTTACAATCCCCAGTGAATGTTAAGAAGTTGTTTTTTTCATTTCTGATCGCCAAATGATAACACTGGTCTAATGCCTGGAATATTAAAGCTGTTATTGTATATATTTGACCTCCTGATTCCGAATATGGCATCCGTTTTTGCTCATGAGCTCTAGTTTTAAAGGTATTCGAAAATTAAGTTTTTTTTACTTTTGACCTACCTTTTATACAATATGGTGCTATAAAAATGACTTAAAAATAAAAAACCGAACTACCCAAGGATTTTCCTATTCCTTAAAATTCCAATAGGTAATGTATAAAGTTTCAGCCCCCTAAGTTAATTTTAAGGGGTACCTATAGGGCCCTAAAGTTGAAAATAAGTCGAAAAATTGGTCTTTTTTTCAGAATTTTTAAAAAAAATATTTTGAGTTTTCTAATTTGATAAAACTGGCTAATATATGTTTTTTAGAACTTATTTAGACCGCTAAAAATATTTTTACTTGAAAACTGCACCTCTTTAGAGCGATTTTTTAGTTTTAAGGCGAGAATTATAGGGTCATTTCGCTCAAACATGCTTGGTACCAATAATGGTGGTTGAAACGAATAAATTTCGAATTTTTCAGAAGTAAGTCATAAAAAAAATGTCCTTTGCTTAATTTTCCCATTTGGCATGGTTTAATCAGAGTAGAAAAGACTGTAACGTAGTGACCAGAAAACAGACCAAAGTAAACAAACAAAACTTTATTTTTAACAAATTTTAAGAACTAGAATTTAAAACTTTAAAAATTTAGATAAACACTAAAACAATTCGAAAATGGTCGCCGGCTCTCTCTCTCCCTGCCCTTCTCTCGCCGATCTCCTCCTCCAGCCACTGCTCAGATCTTATAAGCTTCAATAAACAAGCACACGTCGCAGCAGTCCCGGGCCGAGCAGTCCCGCATACCCCTAACGTCATAAAGAGGAACCACGGTCACAGCAACGAATCCCAGTCTCAGAGCAGAACCTCGCACCAGAACCACACACCCCAAAAATCACGACGCCACAGCCCCTCCTCCTTTTAGGGAGATTTTTCTTGGGGAAAAATCTGGAACATTCAAAAAGAGTTAGGCACATAAAAAAGGGAAAAGACCCCCAGCTCTCCCCGGAGGCAACAAAACCCTAAACATTGCATTTATCAGACAATCCGCATGGAGGTTGTCCCTGCCAGCTCGATGAACAACCGTGTAGTCGTATGGCTGCAAGGCCAAGGCCCATCTCATCAGTCTGGGGTTATTTTCAGCCTGGGTTTTCAGAAAAACCAAAGGATTATGATCGGTTTCGATCGTAAATCTCTGCCCATCTAGATAATGCCTCAGCTTTTTAATTGCAAACACAATGGCCGCACACTCCTTTTCAGTGGCACTATAATGGCACTCACTTTTGGAGAACTTGCGACTCATGTACAACACCGGACGGTGATGACCTTCAGAATCCTTTTGAGACAGGATCACACCAATACCTATATCCGAAGCATCGGTTTGAATTATGAAAGGGTTTTTGTAATTAGGGGCATACAACACTGGCCTCTCAGTAAGCCTAACTTTTAGGTCTTTAAAAGCATTCTCACACTCTTCACTCCACTCGATGCTTTCCTTTCTGTTTTTACCCTTTAAAGATCGAGTGAGAGGCTCGGCAATTAAGGCATAGTTATTTATATACCGAGAGTAAAATCCTGTCAAACCCAAAAAACGTCTTACCTCAGTTTTAGTCCTAGGAACAGGAAAATCCTGAATGGCCTTTATTTTAGCTTCTCCCGGTGAACGCATTCCTCCTCCCACTTCATGTCCCAAATACTTAACACTATTCTGGGCAAAACGACATTTGGAAGGCTTGATGGTAAGTCTCGCCTCAGTTACCTTTTTTAAAACCAAGTCTAAATGCCTGAGATGTTCCACCCAAGAATTTGAAAATATGGCCACATCATCAAGATAGGGAACACTAAACTCATCATAACCCTGTAATAACTGAGCCATAAATTTTGAAAAACAGAATGGTGCGTTCACCAGACCAAAAGGAAGGACCAATGGACGGTAGGTTCCAAAATGTAGTTACAAATGCTGCCAATCTCTGAGCTTTAGGACCCAAAGGTATCTGCCAATACCCCTTAGTAAGGTCAATTACAGATATAAACTGAGCCGCGGCCACCCTCTCAATCCTTTCCTCAATGTTTGGCAAAGGAAAGTACTCCATCCGGATAATAGAATTTAATTTCCTGTAATCTATACAGGGTCTTGGGTCACGCCCTGAAGCTTCCACCAAAATCATTGGAGAAGTGTAATCAGATTCCCCTATTTCTATTATTCCCAAATCCAGCATTCGCTTGATTTCTCTCTTTAAAATTTCATTTTGGCGCTGGGACGTTCTATAAGGTTTTGACCTAACGGGTTTATCGCTAATTAAATCTATGTCATGTACCACTAAGTGAGTTCTTCCGGGATCGTTAGAAAACACTTTCCTGTGAGACCTAAGCAACTCTATAAGCTCCTCAATTTGTTCTGGGGTACACCTATCATCAAGACCACTATCCCTAATGAGGCCCTCAAAACTAAAACAGTCAGGATCAGAGGCAGGATAAGGAATTTCCAACTCCGTCTCCGACACTTCCTTTTCTTCATGCCCCGTTAGTAAATTTACCAACTCAACCCTTTTGTGATATGGTTTTAACAAATTAACATGGAAAAGTTGAGACTTTTCAGGATTTCCTGGCATCTTAACGATGTAGTTAGTCTCGGAAAGTTGGCTTTCAATAACACCTGGTCCAATCCACTGTACAGCCAACTTATTTGGCCTCGAGGCCGTGATTACCAAGACCTGATCCCCTGGCTTAAACTGCCTCTGGACTGCATCCCGGTCATACCAAGCCTTTCTCTTCGACTGGATTTCCGAAACCCGCTCACCCGCCAACTCTTGGCATTTTTTTAGCCTATTTATTAGTTCAAATACATATTCAGTTACTGGGGTATCTTCCTCTATGGGGTCTACCCAGTGTTCAAACAAAAGAGTCTCAGGGGTCCGTAAATTTTTCCCGTGAACCAATTCAGCAGGGCTGAACCCCGTAGATTCATGGCTCACTGTTCTTAAGGCCAAAAGAGCAGCAGGAAGGTTTTCCTCCCAATCCAACCCTGATTCTAGGCACAAAACCCTCAACAGTCTCTTGACCGACCTGTGCCACCTTTCAACAGGATTACTTTGTGGGTGCCTCACTGAACTGTGAGTCACCTTGATTCCGAATTTCTCAAAGAAGGTGGTAGTGAGGTTACTTGTGAATCCCGTTCCCAGATCACACTGGATCTCCTTTGGGAATCCAAACCTGATAAATATAATCATGAGTGCATCAACAATTGTGGCTGATCCAATGTCCCGAATTGGGATAGCATCTGGATATCTAGAGGCCATACAAATTGCTGTCAAAATATACCTGTTTTCCTTACTAGAGTAGGGAAGGGGACCCACTGTATCCACATTTATTTTGGAAAAAACCTCCCCAATCACAGGTTCTAACTTAAGAGGGGCTTTCTTTTTTTCTCTCGGCTTCCCGACTTTCTGACAGAGGTCACAAGTCTTTACAAATTCTTCAACTTCCTGTACACATTTAGGCCAAAAATAGTACCTTAAGAGTTTGTCTTTTGTTTTAGTAGTACCTAGGTGGGCTGCTACATCTTCATGACATAGGCTCAAAACTCTAGCTCTGAACTTCAGGGGAACAATTATTTGTTTCTTTTCCATACCCCGGCGATCTAACGACTTTCGAAAAAGAAGATCGTTTTCGATCACGAACTCCTCGGAAACCCCCGATTTTGCCTTTTCCATATAAATTTAAGCTCCGGGCAATCTTTTTGTTCACTCTTAAATTCCTCTGAGGAAACTTTTACCAGTGCCGTGGCACTACTATCGGCAGGGGGAAGCTCAATCTCAGTCTCGGGATCTGACTCTGAAACCACGGAACACTCACCCCTATCTTCCTCAATAACGTCCGGGACATCATTCTTTTTCCTTTGACTTCGGGTAACCACAGCATTAACCATTTCTGGTTGACCCCTACCCCCGTCTATTAACTCTTGGGTAGCATTTCCCAAAAGATAGTGCTCTAAATTTACCTCACGATCTACTACAGCCGCCTTGGTAACGATTTTACCGAACTTATTACTCTCTAACAAGATTTCTGCTACTGGTAGACATCTGAAATTATTCTCTAAGGGCTGTTTTAACCATACAGTCTCACCAGTATAGTCCTCTGGTTTGACTAAGTGGTAAGGGGAAACATCAAGACTAGTCCCACTATCTCGAAGCACAACAGTCTTAACCCCGTTAACTGTTGCCTCGCTCAAATACGGCCCAAATGACGAGGGAAATCTCTCTCTTACATTTAAATTATTCACATGTTCCCTTTCGTGTTTCCTTTTCCACTCAGGACACTGTGGTCTCAAGTGGTTCGGAGAACCACATTCATAACATGCGGGTGCTTTCCGCCTATCAAAGACCTGGGACCCATCTCCAACATCCTCAGAACTTCTGTTTCTCCAACCAGAATTTTGGTTAAATCTAAAGTTGTTTCCCCTATCAAAGGTAGGTCTAACTTCCCCAGATTTCCCTGGCAAACGTCTCTCCGGAACTTAACGTTTAGAAACCTGTCTGACCGACTCCTGATGGTCCAGAACATCCACTAGTTTTTCCGGATCTACTAAATTTGTCCAGCTGTCGATCATGTGATCTTTGATCTCTGGAGACACTCTACGCTTAATTTGGTCAGATAACATTAGCCCCTTTAACTCCTCAAATGTTTTAACATTAACCCCTTCAAGCCAACCATCCAAATAACTTTTTAGTTCAAACAAAACGTCCTTCCATAGCGACTCTGATCGTTTGTTATACTGCAAAAACTTGGTTCTAAACGTCTCGGCGTTTAACTTAAACCTATCTAATAGCACTCTTTTAACATGATCGTAATCACCCGATTTATCTTTCGGTTCCCTTACTATAACTTCTGCCACCTCCAAGGGAAGTAAGGCCAGCAACTGAGTAACCCAGTCGTCTCTTTCAATCCCAACAGTTTCAGCCTGACGCTCAAACAAACTCAAAAAGATAGCTATATTCGTTTTTTCGGGATCGAACCTATGCATTAAAAATTTTAATGTCTTAGGAGGGTTGAAACCTTCCAAACCTGAAGATACCAAACTCTTGGTTTCCATCCCATGTTCAATTCTAAGTTTTTCTAACTCAAATTTCTCTTTTTCCCTTGCTTCATCCCTTTTCTCCTTTGCTTTATTCTTTTCCTTAATTTCATTTTCCTCCCTTTCAAGTTTTACTACCTCAAGAATACCTTTAACTTCCTCCTCGTCATAGCCAGGTAAGGCCAAAATTTTCTTTTTGATTTGGGGAATTGTATCACCAGACTGTAACTGTACACCCAACTCACTAGCCAGGTTTTGCAAATCAATCTTTCGATTTTTTACCAAGAAAGCCATGGCATACAACCCGGAAAGGATTAGCCCAATGAGAACCAGCAAAATACACCACCCAAATAAACCTTTGTAACCAAGTTACTAACCACTGAAAATACCAAGATCAGCACCAACCAAACCCTACATACACAATGGTAAACGATTGGTCATAGCCAAACACTCTAAAAATTCTAAAGAAAAAAAAAGGTTGCCCCCAGGAAGATCAAAAAGGGTCTCACCTTCAGTGCCGTAGGCAATCACAAAATCCACTCAGGCTCTGGCCAGAAGGGGATCTCACTGTGAAAAGTTATCTTCACAAGATAAATGAGCCACAGAGCTCAACAGACAGTAGGTCAGGATCACTGAACATCTAGTCTAGACGTCCACGGGGCCAGACTGCAAGGTCCCAGCAAGGAGGTTACTCCAGGGCAGGGGGCTGCTCCAAGATCCGCAGGGGGATCCGCTCCAAGATCCGCAGGGGGGATCGCTCCAAGATCCGCAGGGGGGATCGCTCCAAGATCCGCAGGGGGGATCGCTCCAAGATCCGCAGGGGGGATCGCTCCAAGATCCGCAGGGGGGATCGCTCCAAGATCCGCAGGGGGGATCGCTCCACGTCAGCGGCGGAGATTGCTCCAAATCAGCGGCGGAGATTGCTCCAAATCAGCGGCGGATACTGCTCCAAACCATCGGCGGAGATTGCTCCAAATCAGCGGCGGAGGTTACTCCACGTCAGCTAGCAATGATCAGCAGGAGATTGCTCCTTGTAAACTGGAAGATTGCTCCCGAACGGCGACAGGTACTATGATCAATTCAGATCAGTCAAACAGCTTCCTCAAAAATCTCTCGGGAAGAGCCAGAAAATTAAGCGACCATCTCGTCGGTGCCTCCAATAAATATTTAGTCTGTAACGTAGTGACCAGAAAACAGACCAAAGTAAACAAACAAAACTTTATTTTTAACAAATTTTAAGAACTAGAATTTAAAACTTTAAAAATTTAGATAAACACTAAAACAATTCGAAAATGGTCGCCGGCTCTCTCTCTCCCTGCCCTTCTCTCGCCGATCTCCTCCTCCAGCCACTGCTCAGATCTTATAAGCTTCAATAAACAAGCACACGTCGCAGCAGTCCCGGGCCGAGCAGTCCCGCATACCCCTAACGTCATAAAGAGGAACCACGGTCACAGCAACGAATCCCAGTCTCAGAGCTGAACCTCGCACCAGAACCACACACCCCAAAAATCACGACGCCACAAGACTAGTCTGAAGTGAGCCTAACTTCACTCGCACTGTTCTTTCTGGAGAGGCGATATTTAGTTTCAATATGTTAAATCACTGATCTGTATCATGAAATTTCAGTTTTACATCAAAGGACATCTTATTTGATGACTTACTTCTGAAAAATTCGAAATTTATTCGCTTCAACCACCATTATTGGTACCAAGAGTTTTTGAGCAAAATGACCCTATAAATCTCGCCTTAAAACTAAAAAATCGTTCTAAAGAGGTGCAGTTTTTAAGTAAAAATATTTTTAGCGGTCTAAATAAGTTCTAAAAAAACATATATTAGCCAGTTTTATCAAATTAGAAAACTCAAAAATATTTTTTAAAAAATTCAGAAAAAAAGACCAATTTTTCGACTTTTTTTCAACTTCAGGGCCCTATAGGTACCCCTTAAAATTAACTTAGGGGGCTGAAACTTTATACACTATCTATTGGGACTTTAAGGAATACGAAAAGCGTTGGGTAGTTGGGTTTTTTTTTATTTTTAAGTCATTTTTATAGCACCATATTGTATAAAAGGTAGGTCAAAAGTAAAAAAAAATTCGAATATCTTAATACATATTTAATATAACTTTGAATATTTTCGAATATCTTAAAAACAAGAGCTCATGAGCAAAAACGGATGCCATGTTCGGAATCAGGAGGTTTAATATATACAAAAACAGCTGTTACATTCCCGGCATCAAAATGAGTGTTCACCAGTGTAATCATTTTTTTTCGGGTTATATTTGTGCTCCAGTGTTGAGCTAACAATGTTTTTATTAATTTTATGCCAAAAGTGGTAAGTACCCAGAAATGAAACAATGGTTGTTTTGCCTTTCTCACTATCTCGCAATTTTTCCTATTTTCGAAGTAGGTGTACTTTATTCGTTTTGGGATTTCATGAGAAGTCATAAAAGACAAATTTGGAAAAATCACAATAACAAGTTTTATGAGGTAGTATGCATAATTTGTTTTCAAGATGAAAACATCTTCCAGACCTTGAATAAAGGACAATATTTAGAGATAAGTTTATATTTTTTCTAACTTCAAAAATAAAACATTTTTATTTTTAGGAGTTATTTAACATTTTGGGAGTTATTTAATGAGTTGTAAATTAACTGATAGAAGTACTTCATAACTTTTAGGGGGATAGTAGACACCTAGACGAGTAAGAATCGCATAGGATTTGGGGGTCCCAGACCAAATCCCAGGGATTTAAAAATGGAGCGACACCCCAAAAAATTATTGAAAAATTCTATTTGTAGAAGAACTACTAGTAGTAAAAATTTAATTCTTGTCTAAAATATTTTGGTTTAATATGATGATGTTTAAAAGTATCTTAAAAGTGTTCACTTTAAAATTTGTTTTATTATGAAAAAGTTAAAAAACCACAAAAAAATGTGAAAACTCTGCCAAAACCTTATTTTGTATTTCGAAATCATTTCTTTTGATTTGATATTCTGAAAGATCCTAGTTGAAAACCCTCAAGTTCAAAGTTTCACGTTAATACAATCAATATTAAACCCTTGAGATCCTGTTAAAGAGCTGTATTTTGCGTGCGCAAATAGTTTTCTAGAGCTCTTTCCAGAACAGCTGTTTGCGCACGCAAAAAACAAACTTTTACAGGATCTCAAGCCTTTAATATTGATTGTATTTACGTGAAACTTTGGACTTAGAGGCTTTCATCTATGATCTTTCAGATTATCAAGTCAAAAGAAAGGATTTTGAAATACAAAATAAGGTTTTATCAGAGTTTTCATATTTTTTGTGTTTTTTTTTACTTTTTCACCATCAAACAAATTTTAAAATGAACACTTTTAAGATAATAATAAACATCATATTAAACCAAAAAATTTGAGACAATAATTAAATTTTTACCACTAGTAGTTCTTCTACAAATTGAATTTTTCAATAATTATTTTGGGGTGTCGCTCCATTTTTAACTTCCTGGGATTTGGTCTCGTACCCCCAAATCCTATGTGATTCTAACTCGTCTAGGTGTTTACTATCCCCCTAGAAGTTATGAAACACTTACCTGAAACACCCTGTATAATACACACACACATTAACTGAATAAACTAATCATATTTCTACACTGGTGTTAAAAATTAAGAGAAATCGCACATTTTTTCGATTTCTCCAGATCTACTGGATGGATTTTGATGAAATTTGGTATGAACATAGGTTGATATAACACCAAATAAATAATCATTCAAAAATTGTGATACACACGCATGCGCAGAAGTTATCACCTTCAGAGTTGAAAGGTATGAAATAGCGGTTCCAGAATAGAGGAAAATAGTGAATTTATAAGGGGTATGACACCCTCCCACTATCATGCATGCCTCCTTGAGTGATTTTATAGCGTGAATAAGGCAGGTAATAAAATGTCCTGTTCATTTGGCCTACTTTCTTAGAAACCTCGTTTTGGGGATCTGAAGGGTATGTGGAGGGGGGTAGCGACTTGCTTTTGCCTTATATAGAGTCCCTCATACCTCCTCTAAAGGGGCGAAGTCTTTGAATCTGGTTGCCTATTCCATACATCGACCTTAGAACACAGATAGACGGAACATGCGCGCGCATCCCCATAGCGGTGAGCTAGTGCTTGTGTTGAAACATCTCCCATCCCAAGATCACGTGTAATAGGAGCTCTGGGAACGGGATTCGTCGGTTTGATTCTGGCCAGCTGGCTTTATCACGTGATCGGCGTCACTTGATTGAAATTCTCCAATATCTATACCTACTAGGTCTCGTGGAATGGGGAAAACGGCGGAACATGTTTCAACGCAGGCCAAGCCCGCTTGCTCCGTCTATCAATTCCAAGGTCTATGATTCCATATGGTGAATATCTGGCGTTTTAATGAAAACTGCTAACCTAATGAGGTCTTTGGTGTCCTACCTCAGCAGGCAAGTAGACTCAAGTTAAAACAACAAAAGGTAAAACAACATATTTATTAAAAGAAGTTAAAACATTTAAAAATACGAAAACGCAGTAAAATAGAAGAGCCGGAGTTCATCTTTAAGCTACTTTTTATACGCAGCAAAAGAGAATGCTGCTGCCACATGGAGAAAGAGTATTTTTGAGTTTAGGTGTGTGGCTTGTGAGCAGATGCCTCACCTCAGCCACCACAGGTCCATTAAGTGAAGGATTTCTATCGATTGAAAAGAAATTAAGACCGATAGAACCCTTCAAAAGGTGAACAAAGGTCTCCAAGATATCAACACATTACCTGAAACTGTCGGGGTGTCTCTTTCAAAGGCAGGGAGGGATCTGCAACTTGTCAAAAGTATGCAAAAAATGTGTTTAATAAGGTAAATTCAAAGGGTGAATATTTTCCTCTCTGTTAGGTCTCAAATCAATTAAACCATTGATTCTCGATGCAATCTCATGTGGAAAGAACCAGAATGCTCTATCAGTCCTTTAATGTAGGAGAAATTGACTATTATGGAATCGGAGATTTGGTGCTCTTAGTAGGAATGTTGAACCTATGTCTTTAGGAATGTTGAACCTATGTACCTTAGTAGGAATGTCTATGCCAAACCTCCTACATCTTTCAAACAGAAAAAATCGTGGTTGAAGGTAAATTGTGTTGATATGTTGGAGACCTTTATTCACCTTTTGGGGGTTTCTATCGGTCTTAATTTCTTTTCAATCGATAGAAATCCTTCACATAATGGAGCTCATCAGGTTAGCAATTTTCATTAAAGCGGAAGATATTCGCCATATGGAATAGGCAGCCAGATTCAAAGACTTCGCCCCTTTAGAGGAGGTATGAGGGACTCTTTATAAGGCAATTGCATCCCGCTACCTCCCTTCACATACCCTTCAGATCGCCAAAACGGGGTTTCTGAGAAAGTAGTCTTAACGTACAGGAAATTTTATCATACGCCTTATTCACGCTATAAAATCCCTCAAGGAGGCATGTATGATAGTGGGAGGGCGTCATACCCCTTTATAAACCCACTATTTTGATCTATTCTGGAACCGCTATTTCATACCTTTCAACTCTGGCGATTATTACTTCTGCGCATGCGTGTGTATTACAATTTTTGAATGATTATTTATTTGGTATTATATCAACCAATGTTCATACCGAATTTCATCAAAATCTATCCAATGGATCTGGAGAAATCGAAAAAATGTTCAATTTCTCTTAATTTTGAACACCAGTGTAACTTGAAGTTCTTAATTTCACTCAGAATTCAGACACTGTGTTGGGAACTACTTTCCTTGTTTGCTCTCAGCCAGAGTCAAGAAATGGTTCAGTCCAAAAAAAAAAGGGAAGGCAATTCAACCACAAAATCTGTCTATAATTGGCTGCTGTTTGCCGTTTGTTTGCCGTTGCAGCCGCTTAGTTTCATTCGCCTGAGATCGTCGTTCGTCAAATTTTCTACAAATGAAGTTAGAGCAAAATTTAACTGATTTCATCACTTTAAAAAACTTATTTATGTGTGTTTTATTGAAATACTAGACGAAAATCGTAATAAAAATACAAATTTAATATATAGTTTACAAAATACATTGAACTCTTAAATGGTCTATACAGAGTAAGTACATCTTGATATTCATCTTAACGGTAGAAATCTTGCTGGGGTTTTGTAAAACCTGAAAAATACAAATTGAACCTCAAAATTTATGGCATGTGAAAGGCATTTAAAAATAAAAAGGATGTGGATTTTTTTAGGTTAATAATAATAGAGATTTCCTGAATTTGTTTAGTTAATGCTGTTAAGACTCATATATTCGTATAACTTAATTAGTTTTTACAATACGTCTGTCAAAGTATGGTTAGTCTTTCTGAAACATCCTTATTTGAAAACTTTTTTTGATAGGTAATTAGATTTTCTTCTAAGAAGGCGTGTGTCTAATGGACTTCTAACCAACTCTAACACCGAACTGTGCGTACTTACCTCTGTGCCGGACTCGATTTACCAACTTTTAATGTAACCTAAAGACTACGGGTATAAATAGACTATGTTATTGGCATGTGTATCTACTATTCAGGTATCTAGACCTGTCCTGAAAGCTGCTTTTATATGAATAGTCCTATTGCATGATTGTATCCGGTGTCGCTATTATTGAACCCGCCATCGACCGAAGACACGACAGCGTGATAGTTATGAACTCTCTCTTTTATTTCAACCTCCTTTTTCCTCAATACTTCAAGTTATTTATGTTCAACCATCATATCCGGACAGCTAGGGAAAGATTTCTGAAAGAATCGATTGCGGAGTAGAATCGGAATCGATCCCTTGAAGGAATCGATTCCAGCAGGAATCGAATCTTGGGAATTGTAATTAATTTTCTTATGGGATACTTTCACCCGGAGAAGAAGACGACAACTGCCGTTGAGGTAAGAGAGCGTTGATTGGTTTGTCGATAAGACGCATTACCTAATTTGGGTATCTGATCGTTCTGCAAACGTTCTGATAGGTCCCTGCAATGATGTTTTCCCTACGACATGTGACCCCTGACGTCAGATAAAAGTATCCCATTACTGATATTTATTAATTTTTTTCACTAATTAATTAGTATTTTGATAATAAATATTTTGGTGATTATTAATTAAACTAATAATTACTAATTATCTTTGATTGTAATTGAAATGGAAAAGTTTGATTATACTTTTCCGATACTGGGACTAAAGTAATTCAAGAATTGAAAGAATCAAACCTCAGGAATCAAATCTAAAATTTTTTTAGATCCCTACGGACAGCCTTTTACTACAAAAAAAACCACTTAAATCTGCCTTTAAAACAATGAAAATCTGACAACTTACCTTTGACCTTCTTTACCTCCTTTTTCCTACGAAGGGAAACTGGGGTTGTTGGAATGGGAAATAGCCGTTTGGAAATCCTGCAAAAAAATTTCAACAAACATCAATCCTACACTCTAATCTCTAGAGAGAGAATACTCTCCCTATATCCGATGCAACAACTTTCGACGCCCTCACGTGGTAATGTTAGGAGTTATAAATTTTATTAAAAAAACTATTAGAGATTTGCTAAATTAGTCAGTTACAAAGTTGTAGAGCAGCATCGATTTAGTACGAAAAGACACCTTGTGCAGAGAAATGCCTTGCATAAAATCCCTAAAATGCACGCTCAGTTAGGTCAAATTTACTTAGATTTTACGCCCTAAAACGCTCATCATAACATAAAAGTGATAAATTTTAATTTTTATGATCTAAGAATACTTTTAGTCATTTATTTACCAAAGTCATAAAAATTAAAATTTCTCATTTCAGCTCATGAGGAGCGTTTTAGGACGTAAAAACTATACGTAAACTCGACCTAATTGACCATGAGTTTAGATGCTTTATTCCAGTCATTTCTCCGCACAAGGTGTGTTTACAGTTTAAATAACTTTAAAAGGTTTAAAATAAAAACTATAACTCCTATTAGTGCTGCTATAGGGGAAGTTAAAAATTGTCGCATCGGATAGCGCATGGTTACTTTACAATACCTAGACACCATTTTTAAGACTATCTCTAGGTGTTGAAACGTTAAAGGGGATGGACAATTATCTTGGGACCCCTTGTATATTCTTGAGATTGAGCTCATGATGTTTCATTTTTGAGTATGCACATTTTCAGAAAAGAGTATATTCATGTTTTCAAATTTGAGTACGTTTGGATCTGAGCCAGTTTGAGTACCTTTTACTCAGTTTTGAGACTGTCGTTTTAAGAGTATAGCGTATACTAACTGTCTAAAAACTTGCGATTGAAAATACTAATTCCAACCTTCATGATTAAATGAAAACTAATAAGTGCGATCCCCCCAGAGGCCATGGGAAATATAAGGGGGGCGAGGGGGCACAAGGTCAAATTTCCAAAGATTTTCTGGGAAACACCCCAGACCCCCTTTTGTTCTTCAAGATCTGTTATTCATATTTTTTACGTTAAATTCATTATGATACAAATTCTACCTATGAATGTATTAAAAAGCTATATTGGACTCATTAAATATGCATGGGAGGGGGCTTAAAATAATTTTTAGTTCACTACCTTACCCCCAAATAATCAATTAATAAAAGTGTTTTATTATACAGGGTGTTTCATAACTTCTAGGAGGGGTATAGGGCACACCTAGATGACTCATCAGAATCAAATAGAAATGGGGGTCAGAAATGCACCCCTAATGAGCTAGGGGTTTGTTATAAGCGGGCACGGGAAGTTGTTAATTTTCCTGTGGAAATTGACACGCAACTTTTTAATACCGAATTGAAACCATCGATTTAGGTATTTATTTCATAAAGCCAATTAAAGAGTTGACATTTCGGATATACGAAAAATCAGGTCAGTGCAGAAATCGGTCAGCAAAAACCTTTCAATAACAAAATAATAACTAAATATGTAAAGCTATGAGTTTTTTGAACGGTTTTTGTATTGACCTGATTTTTCAGGATACCGAAGTTTCAGCTTCTAAATTGATTTTTATGTAACTAATGCCAGAATCGAACGATTTTACGGGACAATATTCACTGTGGATTACAAAAACCTCTCGGTCGCTAGGGGTGCATTTCCGACCCCCCGTTCCCTTGTCGTATGATTCTGACTCGTCTAGGTGTCTACTATCCCTTCTAGAAGTTATGAAACTCTCATCTCAAACACCTTGCATACAAAACGGATTTGGAGTCATCTCAAAGAAAGCTAAAAAAAATTAATACCGACTTACCATTGAATGGGGCGAAGTTGAAATTGCCGCCGGGGTACCCCTGCCCAGCGTAGACTTGAGGTGGTCCGTTGGGTCCGTTGCTGCCACTGAAGGCGACGGCAGAGTTCCCGTTCGGGTCGTTGTTGTCGACGCAGCGCAATTCCCCGCCCACGAAACTGCAAGCTCGCGAAGAAGAGGCCGCGTGCGAAACACTCACCACCGCGGCCAATAATAGAGAGAGAACCACGAAGCACTTCATGTTCTGCAACAGAAAAAAATATTAGAGTCACAGAAGGATAAGGGTGGATTATTTTAGTTTTAAGAAATGAGGGTCTATCGGGTCTGAGTTGTTTTTATCAATTGGATTGCACGATCTATTCATATTATCATACTTTTACAGTCTCGCGGCTCACCTTTCAGAGGGAAATTTGCGATAGATTGATATATCTGAGGGGACAGTTTTTACTGTCGCTTTCAATATCAGAAGGCATTTGTGTTGTCTTTTAAGGTTTTTAATAGCACACACATATAACTACAAGAGACTACTCAAACTACATCTAACATGTACAAAATCAGTAAATGGAATGGCTGTTTTTCGTTTGCTCCCTGACTTTCGGGGGTCTCGAGTGACTTGCCTCCGCCCCACTACAAATTCTATTGGTTAAGGGGTTGACGTCATTACTGTGGTTTGCCAATCGGTGGGTTCAATTTGGAAACGGGGTGTTAAGAATTTATAGTGGGAACTGTCACAACAAGAGGGACCGTGGGAAGAAATGTCTCCCTCGCTGTCAACCGGAGGTCAGAGAGCATGTGAAAGTTGGTTTGCAGGTGACTTCTAAGATGAGGGTGCACCGCATATCTAAGTGTAAACTCCAACTCTCAAGCGTCACCTCCAGCCATGGACTGGTTTCGTCCTTGTTAGGACTCATCAGCACGGCATAAGAAGCAACGCAAGAGAGCGGAGGGCAAGTACTAGTCTAGCCGACTATAACGGAAAAAGTGGTGACCATTGATTTTAGTCCTCCACTCATCTGCTGGAATGCCTTGGCATTCCTAGAACAGATTTAATTCCCGAAAGGCAAGGTAAATGAAGGGAGTATTTCACCATCTCTTGCGTTGCCTTCTTATGCCGTGCTGATGAGTACTAGCAAGGGCGAAACCGGTCCATGGCCGGAGGAGGCTACGCTTGAGAGTTGGAGTCTTACTCACTTATTGTCCGCTAACCAGCGATAATGGTGAAATACTCCCTTCATGAAGTATCTCAGTTTAAAAAACTGATCACTCATAACATCAAAACATGGACATTCACACAAAATATGTTTGACAGAAAAGACAACGCGACAATGAGAACAGATGGGAACCTGTTCCCTAATGAGGACCTCCAAGGATGGCCAATGTCCACTTGGTGGACATTGGAGAATAGGGGCAGAGGTTGGAACAGTATGTTATCTTTGAAAATTTTTAGAAGGCATGGGATGGGAGTCCATATGAAAGTTTCACTTACTTGTTGTGAGGAAGAACCTTAAGACCTTTTGTTGTGAGGAAAGAGTTCTGGGAGGAGAGCTTTATATGACCAGCAGTTTTTATAGTTGGGGAGAGCAGATTTCTCAGTGGGCCGTCAACGTCAGAGCATTGGAGCGGGAATCTTTATGGCTCATTCAGAAAAACCGAAATGGCCCGAATTCTCGCTTTCGACGTGTGGATTAGCATAGGGTTCCGAGGAAGAGAAAATGTTTTTTATAGGGAACATTCTGGGTTTTTAGGAGGGAGATAACGAGTGGTGGTGTTTCAAAGGGCACTTTTGTTTCTGTTGTCGTGCATAAACAGCTCTTGCTGCGTTTGCTGGAAGTAAAGATGGTTTTTTGTGGAAAACCTTGATTCAAAGTATAAATTCTTTCTAAAACGACGTTTAAAGAATTGACTTGGCCTAAATTGTCCAAGTAAACAATGGGTCTATGCTAAGTTCAGTGGTAGTTTGAGTGGTTGTCTAAGAAGAAAAGGGTTTTTGGAAGAGTCGATGATTCTGAGGATCATTCAGACGAAGATTTTTTTTCAAATCTTGTGGTTTTGTAAGATGATCATTTTTTCGGCTAAGTTAAAAAGAGATTCTAAATGGTACCTGGAAGTACCACGTTTCATTCAAAGGACTATATAGATTGCAAATAAATCTGAGGGGGCCGAAAGGAGAATTTCACCATTATCGCTGATTAGCGGACCATAAGTGTAAACTCACAACTATAAAGCGGGATTCAGCCATGGATCGGTTTCGTCCTTGTTAGGACTCATCAGCACGGTATAGGAAGGCAACGCAAGAAAGCAGACGGCAAGTACTAGTATTAGCCTTCCTTTCTAAAATTAAATCTGTTCTAGGAATGCCAAGTCATTCCAGCAGATGAACGGAAGACTAATCAATGGTCACCACTTTTTCAGTTATAGTCGCCTAGATTAGTACTTGCCCTCCGCACTCTCTAAAGCTTTAAACCTTTTTTTAAATAAATTGGATTTTAAACTTTATTGGATTGTAGGCCAATCGTATTATTTTTCGATTACAACTTTCTAACTTCTACTTGCCATCACCTCCTGCCCTGATCCACCTTTTAGTCTGACTTGTATGCGGCCTCACCCGACTTGGGGAGGTTTGAGGGGCAGTAATTTAAAAACCTTAAGTTTAAGAAAAATACAAAATTTTGTAGCTGAAAAGAAATGAAGCAACAAGTTATCATAGATTTCGGGAAAATCCATACGTCGATTAATCCCAAAAAACAAGCCAAGATGCCAAATTGACTGTAGATAAAGTTACAGTTTATATTGGTCTCACATAATAGAAGAGTGGTAAAAAATTGTAAAAAATATATAAGGTAAATCGGAAAGTTTTGTCATATTTGGGAGCGTCTGTATGTGTTATATTTTTTACCACTCTTCTATTATGTGGCACCAATGTAAACTGTAACTTTGTAACTGTAAACTGTAACTGTAACTTTGTAAACTGTAACTGTAACTTGTCTTGTTTTGGGATTGATCTCCATCTGACATTTCCCTTAAATCCATCATAAATTGTTTCCCCCTTTCTTTTGAGCTAAACATTTTGTATTTTTCAGAAAATTATATAATAATAATATTTTATCAACATAATTAAAGAAAAAATAAACATTATAATACAGGAAAACTAAATTATACGCCAAGGGGAAATAAAATATCCCGTCCAGGTGTAATAGAAATTAAGACTTAAATTTTAGTAATTAACTACTTAGTTTCTAAAAAAAATTAATTTCAACTTTAGTTTTAATAAATAATGTGGAAAATTTAATTTGGATTTAACTTTTTCTGAGGAATCCGGATGGTAACTTGAGGTAAACAGATTCTTATTATTCGTAGAATTTTCGGAAAGCTCGAAAAGTAGCCAACTAAAAAAGAGCCAAATTTCACCAAATTGGCTGTAGATAGAAGTTATTCAAAAATTAAGATTTAAAATTTGCATGAACCTGAGAGGATAAAGTGTTATGAGCTATTTTTAAATCTTCCAGGAGAAAATTTTAGGTTGATTAGTTTTTGATAAAAATAGTTTGTCATAGGTATTAAGTTAACTTTTGAAGGTCAGCTCTATTACTTATTATTTTGCGAAGGTAAATAAAATAATTTAATTTTTTCCAAATTCGTTTTTCAAGTTAGAAACAAAATGAGACATTGAAGAAGTTCCTATTCACGTGTATTTTTCAAAATAAGATATTTTGTCTAAAATTGCACATTTTTTTCCTTGTACTTAGGGCCAGACTTAGGTACAACCACAATAATATTTGGGTGATATAATGTAACAAATATATGATATTTAGTTTTTTTTGTTTTATTACTTTAAATCTATTAAAATCAGTGGCGGCTCGTCCATAGGTGCACATGAGCACCTCCTAGGAAAATGTAATAAGTCGAAATGGGTCAATAATAAAATGCTTGAAAAAGTAAGAAACATATATCTCAACTTGTACCTTATTCAGGATGAGCTTCCACCCCATGTTAGTTCCAAATGTAACATTTTTACTGAATTTCATTTTCCAAATTTAATTGTAAACCTGAACTATCCACTAGCCTACACTGATCAAGGGCGGATTTAGGTAATGATCCTTTGGGGGGGCATACTGGAAACCTGGAAGCTGTCCCTGATGGCTTTGGAAATGTGATTTTCCCTTGAAAAATTGGAATTTACTCAAAAATGTAGGAGTACATTGCCCAGTGGAGTATATAAGGGGGAGGGGGCTGGTGCACCAAACTTGTTGTTCCAAAACACGCTAAAACCCTGTTTTTAGGGACACATTTCCAGGGCCCCCACCCCCCTTTCTGATTAGTATTTTATTATTCCAAATCTTTTTGTAGTAAGTTCAGCAAAATCCTAATCCTACTTAAAAATATGTCCAAAATTAGGACTAGGTGTATCAAACCAAGTAGAAATCCTATTTTTTGAGTCAAATTTCCAAAAATTTTCTGAGAGAGGACCCTCAGATCCTCTCTTCTACTTGGAACTCTATTCAACTTTTTTGATATAATAATTTCTTTTGGATGTAAGTTTAATAAAAAATATATAAAAAGTTATATTGGAATAAATTTGCTTGGGAGGGAATGAAAAATAATTTTGGGCCCCTCCCGAAATAAATTTCTTTATACGATACGCCACTGAGGGGATCCCAAATCCCATTCTTTATTAATCCGAGGGCTGATCCGAGTGCACAGGCTTAGAAATAAGAGTTTTAGGGAAGGAACTAAAGCATTTCCTAAAGCAGTGGCTTTTAAACTTTCTATCGCCGCGGTCCCCTTTAGGCAGACATCATGGAACCCCAAGATTTTAATAACCATCAAGAGCCATGTCCTGTCCCTGGGGCGTAATTTAGGGGGGGGGGGGGCAGGGAGGGGGGCAACGGCCCCTCCCCAAGATTTTCACTGTTATGTGAAAAATAGCTGCAATTCCCTTGAAAATTGTGTAACTTCCACAAAGAGCTTCGGGTGCAACTCAAAAGGAGTTAAAACACTACTTTTGAGGGTTAAATTTCAAAAAAATTTTACCACTACTTATTAATTTAATTTAAACACTACTTTTGAGGGTTCTGGGGGGACCCCCAGCCCCCCTCTAAAATTTTCCCGTCGTTTATTCAGTGTTTTCCCCTTGAAAATTCTGCCACTTACAAGCTTTTCCTTGTTAGTGCTACCAAAGGGTTTGAAAAAGAGAAAACACAAGTTAAAAGTAGTAATTTTAAAAAACTTTTCTGGGGGAGGACCCCCAGCCCATCTCTAAAATTATCACGTCCGTTATTCAGTGTTTTTCCTATTGTAAAATCTGCCGCTGAAAAGTTTTTCCTTTTTAGTGCTCCCCAGAGTTTGCAAAAGAGAAAATACTAGTTTTAAGTAGTAATTTCAAAAAATTTTCTGGGGGAGAGAAATTTTCAGGAGCCCCAGCCCCCCTTGAGACTTGGACGCTTATTTACAACTCTTTTTCCTAGAAAATTCTGTGGTTTGCAAGAAACTGTTCTCTTTGGATGCAGCCCAAAAGGACCTTAAAATGAGCTAAAACACTACTTTAAGAGGCAAATTTTAAAAATGTTCCTGGGGGTGAACCCCTTGCCCACTTTTTCTTGGTGTTCACGTTGTCAAATTGACATTATATGTAACATCATTCAAGTACTACTTTTCAGTGTTCTAATACTTAACCTTTAATGTGCTCGTTTGGGGATACCTTAAAAATGAAGTTGAGGCAACCCGCCCAAAAAAGTTTAGTTACAGCGTGGTCCAGACCCACTTAAAAAAATCCTTGCCCCCCAACGAAAAACTGAAATGACGCCCCTGTCCTGCCCAGACTTTTGTTTCTTAGGTGGGGGTCAGGGATTTTTTTTAAATGGGTCTGGACCTTTTGCTGTAACTAGTTTTTTTGGCGGGGGTTGCCTCAACTTCACTTTTAAGGTAATATCATATCAAAATCTGACAACGTGAACTCCAAGGAAAAATGGGGGTCTGGGGGTTCACCCCCAGGAAAATTTTGAAAATTTGGCTCTTAAAGTAGCGTTTTAGCTTGTATTGAGACCCTTTGGGCTGCATCCATAGAGAACAGTTTCTCGTAAACCACATAATTTTCTAGGGAAAAGAGTTGTAAATAAGCTTCAAAGTTTTAAGGAGGGGGCTAGGGGTATTTCCCCAGGAATTTTAATTCCCCTTTAAACACCCCTCTTGTTTTATCTCTTTTTCAAACTCTTTGGGGAGCTTCTAATGAGAAAAGCTTCTTGTAAGAGGAATAGTTTTAAAGGGGGAAAACACTAAATAAGAGACGTGGAAAATTAAGAGGGGGCCTGGGGGTCCTCCCCCAGAAATTTTTTGATATTTAACCCTTAAAAGTAATGTTAAACTCCTTTTGAGACATTTTGAGTTGCACCCAACGCTCCTTGTGTAAGTTACAGAATTTTCAAGGGACTTTCAGCTATTTTTCATATTACAGTGGAAACCTTGGTGGGGGGTAGGTTGCCCCCCCTTCCCCCTCTCTAATTGGCACCCCTTTGGTTTTTTCTTAGTTCATGAAATAAGCGTAAATCTTTTTTGTTTGGAAACTGTAGCTAGAGAGCAGCACGTACCAGAATAATCAAAATTTTCAAGTGAATTCATATATTTTCAAAAGATTTTAAATATGTAACTTCTACAACTTCTTCATTAAAAAATGTTGGTGGATAATAATTAGAAATATTTAAGATAATCAAAACCGAAATCTTTGAAATTCGAAATCTTTGATTTCAGATTTAAAAGATTGAGAAGATTTTCTTAAATTTTGGAGGGATCTTAGTAGATGGCAGCATGATGTACTTTCAAAAACGACATTCAACTTGGAAACCTTTAAAATGATTTTTAGCACTGTAGTTTATTTAATATTTAGTAAGGAGAATGCCAGATTTTTTCCGGGGGCCCATTAAGTATGGAACATAGCGATACAGGGAAAAAAAAACAGTTTCATAAATTTTAGTTTCCGTTTAGCTTTCTCCAGTGGCGGATTAATGCAATTTTGTGGGAGGGGGCGCGGATATATGGAATATTCAATTTACAGTAAGGCCTCCCTGGGAGATAAAATGTTTTCAAATGATATCCTAAAACTAGCACTGTTAAGGTTTTAGAGACTTAAAACAGTTATAAAATAAGTTTAAAAATACCAGTGGCGTATTCAGAAAATTATTTCGGAAGGGGCCTAAAAATATTTTCCAGTCCCTTCCACAACATATATTTACTCGGAATATATATATTTTCTGAAATTTGACCCTAAAAACAGGGTTTTGAACTGTTTTTTGGTACATGTAGCCCGAATTTCGGACATTCATTGTTAGGTAGGATTTTGATTTTTTGATGAATCTCTCTATTCTAAAAAAAAGTTTTTGGTGAACGGTTTCCAGGGAAAGGCTTTTTAATTACTGCCCCAGTAGCACGGCAATACTGGCCAATATCGGCTACGAAGATCGTGCATTACTGGCCAATATTGGGCAAAGTCGTAACGGCCAATATCTTTTGGCTAACATTTTGAACGATAATGGCCAATATCGCTAGCCAAGACTGGCCAATATTAGAACATAAGAAATAGCCAAGACTGGCCAATATATTCACATAGCATATAGCCAAGACTGGCCAATATATTAACATAGCATATAGCCAAGACTGGCCAATATATTGACATAGCATATAGCCAAGACTGGCCAATATTGGTACGTTAGAACCGGCCCCTTTAGGCCAATATTGGTAGATGAAAATCGGCCAGTATCTTTTGGCTAGCGTTTTGCTCTATCTCGGCCAATATTGGCAACAATATTGGCCATTAATGGCATCCAGCAATGACCGATTTTAGTCGAGGAAAGCTCGCAAGAAGAGAATTCAAACAGTAAAGGCAGTTTGTAAAAGTAATTCTATTTTGAAGTTAAATATTTTAAGATAGCTTGAGCAAATGGGGTTAGGTTAATTAATGAAAGCCAATTAAAATTCAAAATATTTTAATTTTACTTTATGAATCGTGAAATTTCAGCCTAAAAGTTTAATTTTTGAACTCAAATTTATAATTTGCATGACTTATTACTGATAAAATATCTGAATTCTTGGCCAAAAGTAGTTTCTATACTTAATTAGTTTCCGAGACATGTTTTTAAGTTTATAATTTCCATCTCACACATAAATAAAATTTTGCAAAAATAGTTTTTGTGCAAGATAAAAGAATGAGCTTAAAAACATGTCTCAAAAACTAATTAAATATAGAAATTAGTAACAGCTAAAAAATTTGATATTTTATCAATAAATCATGCAAATTACAAATCTAAGCTACAAAATTAATCAATTATTAGGATAAAATTTCACAGTTCACATATAGTAAAGTTTAAAAATTCATAATTTTAGTAGGCTCTCAAAAATGAACACAATTCCTTTTGCTCAAGCTAACTGAAATAAATTCACTTCAAAATAAAATTGCTTTCACGAACAACCTTTACTGGTTGAATTCTCTTCTTGGGAGCTTACTCTTAGACTAAATCAGTGGAGGCCAATTAATTTAAGGGTTTTGTTGTTCAAATCCATAAATTTTATAAACCAAAAGAATAAAGTACAAATACTCATTTTGCTGTAAACCTGGTAAAGGTAGGCAATTTTAATAGATCACGAGTGAAAGTAAATAAGTTAACCCGACTTTTCAAATGAGGAAATACACTTAAATAATTTATTTTTTAAATTAAGAATAGGGATTTTTTCTGGTGAATGAAAAAGATATGAAACAAAGTTACTCGTATATATGGGTTCAAATTCAAAATGAATGCACAGACAATCTTGCTTTTTAGCATAATTATGCTCAATGGTCAACTACTGGTCGGTTCACCCTATATTACTCAACATTCCACCTGTCTTGACAGTTTTTTTAAATTTTAAACAATTAGTTATAACAATAGTAACAATTAACTAATAATTTCTAATAATAGTAGCAATTTCTTAGTAACAATAAATTGTGCATACACCAAATAATTTTTGCACAACTAATAAACAGTAATATAATATTCATAAAACACTTTCAAATTATACCTTTCATTATAGTTGTAGGTTCAAAGTTCAAACAAAATTAATCACAAAATTTACATAATAAGACCCCCTCAAAAGCAATTTTTTAATTTATTTAATTAAAAAGATTTTTCAAGGCACATATATTGCAATATTCTTTTTTCATAATTGAATTAACATTAGATTAAGTTAAGTAAAAAATATTCTAAATTCTGTATTAATAAATACAAATATTATATTACTTTTTTAAATATTAATATACACTTGTATTACATTTAAGTTATGTAATAATACCAATTTAGAATACTTTCTCTTATTTATGACTTTTATACCTTCAATTAAGATTCCCAACTAATGGATTTGGTTTGTTAAAATGAACACATAAAAACTTGATATTATCAAGTTTACCTATCTTACAATAAAAAGGCAATTATTAAATATAATCATTCATTTGTTTACATAAATTAAAAACTTTATTTTCAAAATAATGCAAAACAGAATACAAAAATAGAAACTTACATGATTATGAAGAACTAATAAAGGTATGTAAATGGTTATGGATATTAATAACAATGAAACTATACCACCTATAATGCATTTGAAATTTTAGGTTTTACTAATGTTTCAAGCTTTCTTTTTTTTGGACACTTTAGTTACTGGTTTATCATTCATTTTGATACAGTAATTTTTTAATAAAATATTACTAGAAACCCATAAAACATGCTTAATGACTTCTTCGCAACAATGTCCAGAAGTACAAACATCATAAGAATTTAAAATCTCTGCATCATTTACAATATTATAAGTAACAGATGTTACCACTAATCTTTGATTTTGAGACTTCAATCCTCTATAAATCAATATTTCTTCATCCAATCTATAAATTTGTACAGAAATTGCATATTTGAATCATCTAGAGAATTAGTTAAAGGATGCATGAATTCGTTCCTTAATCATGTTTCCTTTTTGGGACACTTCACGTTCATGATGCCCCCCACCACCATTGATATATTAATTCAATATATTTGGCAGTTTCTAAACTATATTTTAAATTATTTTTTTGACCAAGAGTTAACAAAGCATTAACAACATATTCATTAAACACTTGTAAAACTAATTTGGCATTTTGTCGCTCTAAGTTAGAGGGATTCAAAGTCTTTAAGGTTAATTTATTTTCGTACTTAACAATGCTAGACTTTATCAATTGAAAAACAACGTTTACAATGCTAGACTTCTCAAGATCATATAACTGCTTAAGGGCATAATATGCTGAATGAAGCATATTTCATAGAATCATTACTTACGTTATTACAATCACTGAAGTCAGAGTAAAACATATATTTATCATCATTTTTTTGGTTTATCTAATTATTACAAATGCATTTTAAAATATGAACTGAATCAATTACAAAAAATAAAGGTCTTTCTGATTTAAATGGATGAGGATATACAATACTTATTTTAGATGGATTGACAAAGTAAGACATAGCTTTTTTATTAATAGAATTATTATCAGTCACAACACAAATAACTACATACCCTATTTCCTCCAGTCCAATTATAATGTTCTTCAACAGTTCATGCAGCTTTTCGGCATTAATTTTTCTTACAGGTAGAATATGGACAACATCTTTAAGTGATAAGAAGCTCTGAACCATGAAAGTATAAGCACTAGTTGCAGGTTCATTACCATCGTAGCACATCCCCACTATATTACCCCCCTCATAGTCAAAATAAGACTTATGATGGATTTCATCCATCATCAGAGAAACTGTTTTCTCATGGTCATCTAGAGTTTTGTTGCATAACATAAAAAGTTATCATCAAACTGTCCATGTCGAGGACTAAAGTTCATTCCTGTACACACTTTTCTAATAGTACTTGGATGAGGCATGACAAGAAATCCAGATTGCCGCAGAAATTTATATCCGTGGGGAGATATTGTGTAGAGTAATGTAAAAAATAAATCAGAAGAGTATCTATATTGAGTTTTCGGGCAATTAAATAGTTTGATTTGTTCACCAAGAAAATTTTTCCCATTTTCAAAGTCCTTTATTTCTAGTCTTTCTAATTCTTTCAAAATGATCGAAAGAGAAGTCACTATGTTTTTTCTTTCCGATCTTACAAGTTGTAGAATTTTTTCCAAATTTCTAATGTCGTCTATCTGCACGGGTAGCTTCTCTTCACCTAAAACAGTTAGTTTTGTGGGCCCACTATAAGCCGAAACTTTTAAATCATCATCTACAATAATTGAATAGACGACTATAGGAGGTCCTGTTTCTATCATTAAAAAGAGAACTTTTTTATCCCTTTTGAGAATAGTCCACATAGGGGAAATTTCCGCATCACTCAAACACTTCAAAAATCCTGAAAAGTCAGTAAATTGGTATTTTTCATTTTCTTTTTCTTGGGCATTTAGACTTGCATTAATTGCTGCCTCTAATTGTTGGTTTTCCAATCTAAGTCTCTTTTCGCCTGGCTCTTCTCTGGAACTGGTTGTGGCTGATGTGGATAAGTATGATGGGAATCCAGGAAAGCATGATGGAACAGCGGTTCTCTTTAATCTGGTTTGCATCAAGTTGACAGTAACTCGTCTCAGTTTCAATGTCTGACTTCAGAAAGGGGACCTCACATACCTATAAGTATAATGAAAACTAATATAGTGAAATACTGAAATTAAACAAAATCAAATAGGCACAAAATTCGTGAACATCAAACTAGAAGCCCAACAAGATTAGTTCAGTTAACAAAATATCAGTACATATCGGTATTATTAATCCTTTTCTTAATTTTTGACCCCAGCATAATTAATTACTTTATCTGCTAATGCATTTCACCAATCAACTTTACCCTCCCAATTGAAGAATATTTCAAAAACCACACACAATTAAACACATAACAGGGGCACATTAAATTTAACACTAGAAAACCTTAGAAATCTATAAAACAAAAAAACGTTATATAAACTTAGTTTGTTCCTTTCCTAACAAAATCTAAAATTATAATGGGGTATTCATTCATGTGTACGATTAAAAATTGCTTGGCCTGTTTGTTTACAAACACAGTAAGTCATAATAAGCTATCTTTGAATCTGAATTTTGAAATACTATAAAACTATTACTTACTCTGGAGTGTATTGTGACACGGGGTCCTTTGTCACAGTTACCTTTGCATCCAGGAACTATACATTCAGAAGGCATCATCGAGCAGATTTTAATCACATTGATGAACGCTGAAGCACACTTATCTAAATTCTACTCAGAGGCAGTAAATAAAACAAAAACCAAACAAACGGTCACATTCTTATACACTCGGCTCGGAAGGAAAATAAACATGCTCGCTCTCGTTGGTTTGAATTTCGCAGCGTGCAATCGGTCGCTTAAGGATGACGTCACGACGCCTTTATTAACGATTGCGCATGCGTTATCTTGGCAGAGACTGGCAAAGACAATATTGGCCAAAACTTGGAACGGCCAATATCGGCAGTTTATGGTAAATCGATATCGGCCGAGATTTTTTCTGGCCAATATTGTCTGATTGCTATGTACCAATATTGGCCAAGATATACTTTGGCCAATATTGGCCAATTTAATATCGGCCGATATTGGGCAAAATAGGCATTTGCAGGCCGATGAACGCCAGCATCGGCCAATATACGACCAATATTGCCCAATATTGCTGTGCTACCGGGGTGATCCGTATAACACATATTTGGTATCAAACTGTCCGGATTCTTTTGAGGATGTGCAAAGTGCCTTTAGAATTTCTAAAAAAAATCTCAATTTTAAAATATTTCCATTTTTTTAGATTTCGGATAAGGTCGCAGTTACAAAGCAAGAAACTATGAATTTTAAAACAATTGAAAACATATTTCACTGGTTTTTTAATATTCAAATAGATTAAATAATCATCTTTCTATTTATAACATGAATTTAAAAAATATATTTTGTGTTATTCTTAACAATATTTATATTTTTGTTCTTCAAAGGGTTTAATTGTTGTTCAAACGGTTTTAATTATATTTAAAACTTATGTATAATTAATTTATCTTTTATTTTTTAAATAACAAATTAATATTTTTATATTTATCTTTGTAGTTGTGGCAACCTAATCATTACTATATTTACAATAAAATATACACTCGCTTTCGGAAATTTTGAATTTTGCATTTATTTTTTATATCCTTTTGCAAGTATGTTTTTTAAGGTAGTAAAATGTAACTCTTTATTTCATAATGACAAAACGCAAACAACTAAATAAAACGGGTGAATGTTTTAGATATAAGGATGAAAATGTTGGAAGTCTTGACATTCGGTGTCGTTGCTATGAAAATGACACAACTTCGAAGTTTGTTTCTCATGAAGATAAAATTCTAAATTTTCGGGATGTTTAAGATAATTACTACATTTTTAACAGTCAATCATTACAAATTTTAAGAAAGTTAATCATTACAAATTTTAATTTTTATTTATTCCTGAGATATTTCAATGCTTTCCTTAATGTATCTGTGAAAAAACATTACCTTAGGGAAATGGGTAAAAGAATGTTTACATTGCTTTGTTGTTAATTTTCTTGGGGTTCAATTCCGTTATAGTTCCCGCTAAATATCGCCAATATCTTTCGAACGCTCAATATTCAAATGTAAACCAATTTTTCTAATTTTTAATGATAAACTGAATAGTTATAGATCTAATTAAACACTTTAATCTATGAATTTGAAACAATTTAGCAATATTTATACTTTACAGTGTCCAAAAGAGATTAGTGATATTTAGCGGGAACTATAACGGAATTCAACCCCAAGAAAATTAACAACAGAGCAATGTAAACATTTTTTTACCCATTTCCCTAAGGTAATGTGTTTTTCAAAGATACATTAAGGGAAGCACTGAAACATTAAGGGAAGGTTCATATTTAGCGGGAACTATATATGAACCTTTCTTGGAATTATAAAGCGATCCGCCAATTCATGTTACCATAAAGGAAATGATAAAATTCCACCACTGAATAAATATTCGCCATTTTTGAAAGAATACCACGGAGAAATACTACCCCTGTGTTAAGAATGTTTTATAAAGTGAGTAAGTGCAGTGAGCTGGGTTTTGTGGGGAATTGTGAAGCGGTCCAAAAGTTACTGCGTCAGCAGTTAACGGGGGTTGGCGAGCGATAGCGAGCAGGGGGCGGTAGCCCCCTAGTTAATTATATAAAAAGGATTATATAAGAGGATTAATTTATTATATAAAAGGAATAAATGATTAAGTAAAAATAGGGCCCTGGGGGTCCTCCCCCCTTAAAATTTTTGGAAATTTGACCCTAAAATACTGGGTTTTAACTTGCTTTGGTATATCTAGTCTGAAGGGGACAGGTAACCCTCGTCCCTTATATACTCCCCTGAAAAATACGTCTTTAACAAAAAAAAATCAAAACAGAAAGGGTTTCTCGGCAGGCAAAATTCATATTAAGATTATAAGCTCAGACGTTTCGCCTGAAACTGTTAGGCATCTTCAGTGAAAACGTTTTCTCTCACGTAAACATTGAGATCGTCGCTATATGGTGGAACCTTCGACTTAAAAAAATCAGGTTTTTATTTGCCTATTTTTAAGCTTTTGGACTGAATAAGCTTTAAATCTAGATAAATTCTCACAACTTCAAGAAAGGTAAGACAAGCCAACTGACAACTTGAGCACCACAACCACAACCATTCTTATTGCGCTACTGTCCATTACGGGATAAGACCAGGACACTTATAAATTTCTTCAAACCCCTTTATTAATTCATGCATTGATGTATCGTAAAAATATGTCAGTGTTGTAGAAAATTTTTTGGTAAAACCAGTTGTTTTCATTACCCTATTAGTTAAAAAGGTTAGTGGTTAACAAAGAAATCCAAGAGGGGGTCTGGGTGTTCACCCCCAGAAAATTTTTGGAAGTTTGAACCCTAAAAACAGTATTTTAACACATTTTTTCAAATATTACGTAAGCACCTAAGGGGGGAGGGGGGTTTGCTCTTTGCTTATATTTGGTGACAAGGGGGAGGGGGGATATGAGGGATGATTACGTAAGATGGTGCATTTTCGAAAATATCTTGTTTCCTGCATAAATAATTCCAAAATTCAACCAAAAATAAAAGTAACAAAAATTTGAATAAGGAAATATGACGTAAGCACTTTTTTCTGGAGTTGGACCACCCTAACATTTTGAAATTGTTACCCCGAAAAGTAGTGTTTCGACTCATTTTTGAACCCTTAGGGTTACACCCAATAAGTACAGCTCCTTGTACGAGTCACCTAATTTTCAAGGAAAAAAACAGTACTTACTAATAGGGATATCAAAATTTCGGGGGGGGGGGGGTCCGGGAGTTTCTTACGTAATTATGGTGGGGGGTTGAGGTTTGCTTACCTTTGCTGACAAGGGGGGAGGGGGGTTAAAAATGACCAAAAAAGTGCTTACGTAATATTTGAACGGCCCCTTACCTCTTTCGCGGTCGCCCCCCTCGCCCCCCGTTTAATCCGCCCTTGGCTTTCTCTTACACCACAACTTCATTTCATCCTTTCAGTGGGGGATCCAGGATTTGGCTTTGGAGGGGGGCTAAGAAATTTCAAAATCAAATTGAATCTTCTGAACGAATATAATATACTTAAAAGGCTGTGAACGATCGTTCTTAATTACCTAAAGGAAAAGTCTGGAAATTTTGGGAAAAATGTTTGGAAATTTAAGTCTAAACAATAGGTTTTAATTTAAACTGATGCGGTCTATATTCACCCCATAAAAAATATTATTTAATGTTGGAAAAACTATTTTTTATAGCTACTCTTAAGGTTTTGTGCGATTTTTATGCGTTTTCTTTTATGCGGTCCCTATCCACCTCACAAAACAGGGTTGAGTCTACTTTTAATAAATGTTTGAAATTTATAATTCGTAATTTTTCTTCGTTAAAATATTTGTATGCATTGATTATTTCAACACATTTCGTCAAAGATAGTTTTAGATGCTATCTCCTTTTAACTTTTATAGGTAAATATAAAAATAACCTTGGATGTTAATTTCAAATTACTTTTCATAAGGTCATTCCATTATTTATATGAAACATGATACTGTGCATTAAACATAGAATAAGGTCATATTAACAAACCTAAGTGGTTATCAGTCTAAATGCAAATGATAATAGGCACTTCGTTGAAAAAGCCTTAAAATTTACATGACATTTACCACACATAAAATGAAGATGATAATACCCTATATAGAACAAGTGTGGTGATAAATATGGTAATTTGAAGTTTCCAGGCGAACTGTATTGGTTTGAAGTTACCTTGCACAAACACTCATGACTTCACACTTATTTTCAGAAATTATCTGTATTTAACATTTATTACCATCGGTAGTTCCGAAATCATGGTTTGCGTATAGTGGAGATCTCTTGGGCATTACAATTGAGTAAAGAGCTTTAAAAAGTTGTGTAATAGGACTGTATAACTTTTAATTGTTTTGATACCTCAAAAACTCATAAAACCCGATATCAAACATGCCCATACCATTTATCGTAAAATTTTTTAGTGGTATTGTAATCTAATATGGCGTCAGTAATTAAATTTCTCATAATTAATGAGAGCTCCAGATAATTTTTATACACATCAATATCACCTACAAATGATATTTAGTGAAGGAATTTTGCGGCTATAATCCCACTCCCCCTATATTACCACTCCCTTTTGATTCCTCTATTTTCAGTACAAAATGGACAAATTTGATGATTGATGGCTAGGCTAAAAACTGGGTATTTTGGCCTAGACAGAAATGAAAAACGGTAAAATAAGAATGTTAATATATGTTAGAGCCCTATTATTCAACAACATAATATTTTAACATATTTTTTTTTATATTTTTGAAAAAAAAAGGATTTTCATAAGGTTAAGATTTCTTTTTTTTTTTTTAAGATGAATGATTTAGTCTTGTTTCCAAAACCTTGATGTACTTAAAATATAACGCAGATTTGATTCATCCTAAAAACTGGAGACATGTTCGACAATAAGGAAATAAGTGGAACTTTCCCAGATGAGAATTCATTTAAAATGATGAATCACGTGACAGTTTGTGTCAAGTGCTTCCAACTATTCTTATGATGTATGATCTGGCAACTCTTCCCTAAATATTGATTTCAGGCGTATAAATAAGGATATGTATAAATCAAAGAGACGGAATTTATCAGCCGAAATTGCTTCAAACTCTAGTTTTATGTCCAGATATAAAGAACAATGCTGGATGTGATATGTGAAGTGGTTTTGGCTGTCCTATCTTCGTATACTTCTTTCTTTAAAGGTAAACGGAGATAGGCTGTAAAATTCAGGAGATAAATGATCAAAGTCTTTTGTTCCATAACCTAAATGTATTTTTACATTCCAAAAAAGACAGTTTAGGGATTCCAATTTATTTGAAACAAAATGTAATGTTTTTTATAGTACTTGATCATATTTTTGAAATGAAATCTACGATTAATCTGCTTAAGGCTTAGGCGAAGAGTAAAAACGATAAATTTTATAAATTCCTGTGATAAAACTGCAATTTCTTTATATATGCATTACCGTGCAGACACGTAAAGTCAATTTATGTTGTAGGAAAAAATACATACAAGTTACACGAAAAAGAAGACCATAAAATTTCCGTGATTTTTTCACGGAATAATTCCCTAAGCTAGAAAACGGAATTTTATCTGTGAAAACACACACTTTCACGAACTTATCCAGTACATTCTTACACCTAATACAGAAATATTGACTTTTCATATTTTGACTAATGACGTATTTTCCTGTGTTAAAGTGTGATTACTCAATATAAAACAGTTTTTCAATTGTTTAAAAGTGAATAAACATTTGGAATGTTCTCAAATCACAACAATTAAAATCCACAGAACAGCCAAAATAGAAAACTTTATTATAATTAGATGAGACCAAAAACTTGTCTCTTGATCTTATGTGAATTTTGTATGCCTAACTTTAGTTTTTGGGTGGCCTAGGGTGCAATTGGGGTAGTTCTTTATTTGCAGATCTGTCCCAAACAGAAAGGTTACCCTGTATGCAGCAGGCGCGGATCCAGGACGGCTCCAAGGGAGGGGCACTTTTCCAGACAAAATCCCCTTGTGGTACCATTGGGGATATGGGGGTCCTCCTATAGCAAAAAAAATTGAAATTTGACGTGTAAAAGTAGGGTTTTAACTCATTTTTAGAAACGTTTTGATTCTAAGGGGGTAACTTTTTAACACTATTACCTTTACTTTTTGACTCAAAATGTCTAAATTTTGGGGGTTTCCTAAAAATAAACACTGAATACCCCATTCTGATACTAATGGGGGGGTATGGGGGTTGTCCCCCAGAAAAAATTTTGAAATTAGACTTGTAAAAGTTGGGTTTTTACTCATTTTGAGAACCTTTTTGAGTCTCCAATGGGGGCACTTTCCAGAGTGCCACCCCCTGGATCCGCAGTATGCAGCCCCCTGGTATGCAGCCATTGAGCATTGCACCCCTGATGAAGTTGTCCAATGGTAGCATACATTCTAAAATTTTTTTCTGATTTAAATTTTTACTTGTTTTATAATTAAGGTCATATCAAAAATACATTCATCAAAAATTATTTATTAAATATTTTGGAAACCCATATTAATAACTAAGGAAAAATCACATATAAGGTATTCTTTTAACCCTGAAAGTAATCTAAACTTTCAGCACTAATTTTTCCTCATTTACTTGTTTAAGTTTTTACATAAAATATATTTAGAACAAACAGTTATCAAATAAACTAGTCTGGTGGTCAAGACGGGATTTCGAATCCAAAGGTTGCGCGGTCGGGTCCAAACAACCGCAATAATTATTACTAATTAAAATTTTTTTTAAAACGGAAAGTTTTCTTCCTTTGATGAAAAAATATAAAATGGACGATATCCAAATTACGGAATGTTATGTTGTGCTCATAGAACAACGGAAAAAGGAAACACGGACGCTTCCTCAAATAACAAGAAAAGAAAAAACCCAGATTTCTCCTTAAATGATGGAAATAATTCGGCAATAATGCTGCCGGACTATTTCCGTTTTATGAATTAAGTTTCTTTTACAGTGTAGTTAATTTAAGTATCAAATAAAGTGTAAACACTGGCTAGGATTATATACATCATAATGAACGGCAAGATATCTTTTTATTTTATTAAAATTATCTAAAAAAATAATAGCACCCGAGACTGTTGACCATCTTAAAAAACTGTGCTGAAATTATGTAAAGGATAAATATATTCAAATTAAAGAAAATTCCGCGCTCTTCGTGAATTTAGATGTATCCTCCTTTTTGACGTTTAGAAGTAAGTTTACTGTGAGTGATACTATCTCGGGATACAGCTCAGAGGGAAAAACATACAGGTAAAAAGTGACTGAAACGGCCCAGGGGACATTCTACAATTTACTGCCAAGACATTTATCACTGATAAAGTTGAGCTGAAACCGTTTAACAAAGTGAAAATTTTATCTTTACGAATCTTTGCAGTGATTGCTTCTTTTGATAGGCCCGGAAATAAAGGTTCAAAGATGTATTTGCTGTAAAAGTCTTGGATGTAATGTGACACTTCGATTTGAACACTGTGTATTTTTTCAGCTACAGTAGCGCTCATAAGTATTTTGTAAAAAAAAACATTTTTTCTGGATTTCAGTAGAATTTTAACATTTAGTTTTGAATTTTTTCTCAGGAGATGTTAGTAAATGGAGGTAGCAACTCTAAAAAGTAGTGCTTGTCAAAATTTAAACTTAACTTAAATATTTTTATTATGGATTTAAAAACACAAAAAAATGGGATGCTTGTAAAAGAACTCTTTTTAAAAGCAAAATAATCAAAAATATAGGGAGTTTTAAAAGATGTTTGAATAGTGTAACTGGATGTAAGTTCCCATGATTATAAATGACAGATTTATTCCGTAATAATTTTTATCTTGAAGGTCTTAAATTAAATTTTGAGGGATTATCTTCGAATACTGCGTTTACTGCTCCACTAAACAATAATAATCCTCTGCACGGAAGTACAAGTATCATCGGTCATACGCCAATAAGATGTTCCCCAGGAACACTGATGATACCATGGAGTTAGGAGTAGAAGAAGGAGAGGAAGCTTCCGTATCTCGCTGAAATCAAGTAACTGAAAACCAGCTGCCGCAAGACAATGGCTACCAAAAGAGCGTGTTTTAACATTGAGGCTTACGGGGCGAATACAGATTTTTAATTTTTTTCGATTAAAGGAATGGAATTATTGCTTTGTCATTCTACAATTTAAAAAGCTACGGATATTGAAATTGTTTCTAGCGATATAATTATTTTATTTCACTCAACAAATGGTACGAAAAGGTTTAAAATGCAAGTCAAAAACTTACTCACTAATATCCAATTCTTGTTTTTTTTAAAGTTATCGTAAATTCTAGAGGGGCACATGCATTTTGAAGGCTAAAATAATCGAAATTAATTTATATGCATACTATTTCAAATATAAAAGCCTCCTTAAAAATATGCATAAAATCAAAAGAGAGTGTAACGCAGAAATTAATACATGAAAATTTTATATTTATCGAGTTTAAAACCCCTCTAAAAGTTATTAATTAAATGTACAACTATGAAGATTTAAAACAAGCCTACATAACTAATTTCTTAAATAAACTTATGTATTAATTCGCTTTTTTCCCTTATTTTTATTTGAAATAGAAATTATTTTATTTACTGACCCCTTGAATTATAATATGCCAATGCATAAATATATATGTATAATTAAAATAGTGTATAAGCTATTAAATTTCGTTTTCTTAAGCTACACAAGATTCCATGAATAGAAATAAATTTGGGAATTAATACAACATAGTATCATTTTAAATATGTTCTGCTTTGATTCTAAGAAAAAACATTTCATTCTTAGAATAGAAAAAAATGGTAAGGAGAGACTTAAACCGAATGTTTATGAGTGACCGATGGATATCACATGATGTCCAGGTGCAATGCTTTTGCAGATGTCTTAGCCTTGAGATATCGATGTAGCAATTAACCAAATCTAGGTATTTTAAGTTTTGTGACGGCGTAATTTATACCAAGCATTTAATTAGTATGCATTGCAAATATGCCGAGGATTTTATCTCAATAAATTTATTTTTCATTATTTATTTTAACCTTTTTTCATGACTTTATATTTTCTAATATTTGGTCATACTTTTTAAATAAAAAATATTTTAAAATAGTATTTATTAATTATTGTAAATACTTGGTAGTTGGATATTATAGAAAATCTGTTTAATAGACTATTGTGTAAGTTTTTAGAGAACTTTATTAATATAATTTCTTTGTAATTGATAGATTTCCTTTAAAAATGAAGTATTTCTTGGTCTAGTACACTCTCATGTGTTTTTGTGACCATAGTTTACTAAGTGTACGAAAATTGAATTAAAGGGATATTCAAAAATATTCGCGCAAAATGTTTTAAAAAGTTCGGAAGCTTAATTGATAGCTTGATCTAAGATTGCTGAACACATCTTTATAGGAAACCAAAGTGAAAATTTGTTTAAAATATCATACGCGCTTAAGATTACATGAATAATTTACATAGGAACCTACGGGCGAGGAGCACTTTTGGTAGCCATTTGACGGCCAACCTGTTACAGTGATGGTTTCACTCAGACTTCGGCGTTTCCCCTCCTTCTCTCACTCGTACCTCCATGGATGATACTCGATAAAAACACATACATTAGTATTTTTAATTATCATTATATGTTGCTCTGCCGACGTGTGGCCTAGTGGTTAGAATATCTGACTGCAAAGCCGTACGTCTGGGGTTTGAATCCCTGTTTGGCATGGACGTGAGTTTCTGTGATGAATGAATGTGCCCCCCTGTTAAAAGGGGTTGTGAGAGTGTTTGTGTGGTGTGGGTAACAGTACCTCACTTCCGTGGCTCCGGTCCACAGGTGCTTGCTGATTAACGCCAAGTAGGTATTTCTCAGGACAGCTCAGTGGTCAAGGATAATTTGCAGTAGTACCCGCCCATTAGATAAAAAGATTTCGCTCTATGTTTCTTAGTGCAATTATTCGAAAGAGAACAACTTGATCTTCATGTTCATACATCTTGACCTTCATGTTCTTAAAATATTTTATATTTTTGATGATTTGTTTCGGAAAAATAGATATTTATTTACGATGCATTGAAAAAAGATGAGAAATGTGAATTTGGAGTACTCTATTTCACTGTCTTTGCTATTACTTATTCGCATTATTACTTATTAGTGAATTATTACTTATTCACTATTGTCTATCTTAAGCATGCAAAAAGTCTAATACACAAATATTCTACTTTGAAAAAAAAACCTCCTTAGTCGTTTAAACGATCCTCAACACCTAAAAATATGGTTATTATTACTCCGATACCAAATAATATTTCCTAATCTAGAAAAAGTTCGTTAAAACCTCGCAGAAAAATTGACCGTATCTTTCTTTATGCACACACAGGTTGTATGAAAATTATTCCGGTCAGTGCGAAAACCAGTCTGTAAGTTCCGGTCAATAAAAAACAAATTTATTACATGGGTAAAGTAATTTTGACTGAAAGTACTTTTTTGACTGAAATTCACTGACCGGTTTTTGCATTGACCGGAATTTTCCCGCGACACCCATACACACATGGAAACGTGTGTAATGGCATAATGGAAGTAGTGATGGGCAAAATCGATAATTTTAGGTATCGAATACTTTGGTATCGAATACTTTTAGGTATCGAATACTTATAGGTATCGAGTACTTTTTTTCAATGTCGGGAAATGAACCTGAAGGGACAATTTTTTTAGGGCCTATCCATAATCAGACTAATATTCAAAAGCTGAAAGCGATCCATCAAAAAGCCCCGTAGCTACGGCCCTGGAGGTGGATAGAGGCGAAGGATTTGGCGGGGGAAAAACCTAGCCGCGTCAAATTTCTCTCGCGGATGATAACGACTTGGGTTTGAGCGTTGCAAAATGAAAACGGAAACAGGCTGCATTTGATCTACAGTAGGTATTATAAAGATTACTTCATTGAAAAATTTAAAACGAAATATGTCAATAAAGTATCGATACTTTTGTGGGTATCGAATACACTCGATACCTATAGGTGTAGAGTACTTAAGTATTTGGTATCGATACCTGCCCATCACTAAATGGAAGTCTCGTCTTTCGTCTTTCCCGAGGAAAGACCATCCATAACCCCTAAAACAAACCGAGATTCGTCCTTATTTCGTCCCGGGGAAAGCACTTAAAATTTCACTCACCTAACGAAGTCCATTGTACTATTATTTATCCAGAGAGAGAGAGAGACTCTTAACAAGGTAACGCCGTCGACTTTATGAAATACGAGTTGGCTGCCGTGGAAGAGGAGGGAACGGGCTATACATCAAATTTAACTGGATCTGTGCTAAAAGGAGGGAGAGAGAGAGAGGGACTTTTAAGGCCCTGAACACACTCATGCAAGAACCGTCGCGTGACCCATTGAGATCTTTATCTTACCAACTTAGCGGAGAAAGCAGGGAGTTGAGACACAAGGGGTCTAAAAAAACGTTCGAATCGATTTTTGATGTATCGACTACTTCGATTCTTGGATTCGATTCCGACCTGGGATCCATTCCTTATAGCCAGTATCGGAAAAGTTGAATCGAACTTATCTATTTCAATTATAAATTAAAGATAATTAGTAGTTGTTATTCATTTAATTAATAATCCGCAAAATATTAATTAATTAACAAAATACTAAGTAACACTACTCGTAAAAAAATGGGTCAAAATGAAACTGAAAGCAGATTTCAAGTTTTCAAATTTTTTTACAAAAAGAAAACAAAATACAAATAATACAATCACAAATACAATTTAACAAGTTTAATACATACAAAAGAGAGAGAGAGAGAAAAAAGGAGATAATGTCTATCCCAAAGGAGCTACTGCTCGTCCATGGGTAAATGGAATATCAATATTTATAGCAATCAAAAAATAGTGGAAGAATATGTGAAAAGCATTGCTTGCAAAAAACATTGCTTTAGTCTTCAAATTGCCCCCTCCCAGGAGACAAGAAAGGTTCAAATTAAAGAAATTAATTCAAAATGGAGAAAGACGGGGGTCGGATTCAAGGGATCATTTTACATAAGAATCTGCTTTCAAAGTTTCTGTGGCATTTTGACCCATTTTTTTTTGTCGAGTAGTGTAATTAGTGTACAAAATTTTAAATAATTATTTGTATTAGAAAATTAAGAACGGTTCCTAAGATTCGATTCATGTTGGAATCGATTCCTTCAAAGGTTGAATTCCTTGGTATCGAATCGATTCCGATTAGATTCCTTCAGAAATATTTAGAACCCTAGTTTGAGCCCCAAGTCCATCCGTTGATAAGGATCTTAACCCTTTATGCTCCAAATTATTTTCCTCATCCTCATCTAAAATATGTCAAGTTTAAGCAACTGCAACTATAAGTATAAACTAAATTTGGCCTTACATGACGAAAATTGGACGAATTTGGAACATTGGGAAGTGGGACTTACAAGTCCTGTCGGGACATAAAGGGTTAATGGGTCGCGCATCGGTTCTTCTTGAGTGTGTTCAGGGTCTAAGGGAGCCAGTTCGCTGGGACAGTGTCGAGTCCGAAAATTAAATCGTCGAGTTCGGGAACCGGCTTGATTTATTAGCTCCAGTAGGAAAGAGGGGGGGTCGCCACTGAGAAATCGGTTAAGGGTTGTGGTTAATTTATAACGGTGTCAGGGGAGGCCGGTGGTTAATTTCGTTTGCCGTGTAAGTGCTACATCACGTTGGACAAAAATGCCGCTGCTGTTGAATTTAGGGTAAAGAAGAAGATGCGAGGGGGGATCCACTTTTAGTTTTGCATTACTTATTAATCAATGTTTTACGTTGTTTGGTTGGGGAATGGGCCCACTTTCTCTCTGTGGGTTTTAATTAAAAGAGGGCGTTTTGATTTGAATGTTGGTGGGATGTGGGCGGGTGGGGATTTGATAATTTTTTTGGTGTTTTTTGTGTAGTGCAGTGTTTCCCAACGTGGGACGCAATTCGATAGTGTTTTCAGGTGACGTCACGACCATTTATTTTCTTCCTTGCTGTAGGTCAAATAGTCTGTTGCTAAGATCGTCGCTAGGGGCGGCGGTATCTGTTGCTGTCATATGATATATTTCTGTTAATAATTATAATTTACGCAAAAATATCTTTTCGCCAGTCCTTTTTCTAAATTTAATTATATTGCCAATTCTCCTATTAATAGATTTTACATGATTTTCAACATGCAATGTAATGAAATTGATATTTTTTCGGTGTCTTTTAGTGCTTTCAAAAGATTATGTGAAAGTGTTTTATTCAATTAATATTTCTTGTTTTTTTTCTCTCCCTTTCACCACTGTAAATGGATTTATCTGTTGTGTGTGTAAATATTTAAATAAATAAATAAAATAAATAAATAAATAAATGATTGCAAATGTTCCTATAGAAGCATTCCATGACCAGTTATTTTCTTTTAACTGTTAACTGTTGTAGGTGAAACCAACTGTTTCTATGTCCGAGTCATGTGATTATATTAGACCCCCAAACCCTCCAATCTTACTTGTTAGGTCATTTAAAACTTAACGTATAAAAGTACTCGATAGGATTTACCTCAAACATTTTGAGTCACCCCCCTAAAAAAAGTCCCCTTAAGTCTGTTTGTTTACGGTTCTGCGAAGATCTCATTAACATTGTCATGATAACTAGGTAGTTATTGATTACTAAATATTTAAATTATATGTAAAGTTATTTCATTAAAATTATTTCGCATTTGAAATTTATTTCTCCATTTTGTGTTTGATAAATTAACTCACTAGTTTTCCAAACGTGTCTGTCATATTTTGTTTTCAAAAATCAACCAAATAAGTTTTAAATTGATTACAATTTGAGTGTAAAAATTCAAGTTTAATCTTACATGGGGGGCATGAGAAAATTTAGAAAGGCTTAAGTGGGGCCGAAAAAGGTTGAGAAACACTGGTAAAGTGTCTTTGGGAATGGAGTACCGAGAAGTTTAATATTGCTGGTTTCGTGCAAAAACTTCCGAAGTCTAAAATCTTAGTATTAGTGAAACCTGGCTATGATTTTAAATGTTGTATGGGGGTGATTCAATTTATTTGAATTTAACGTTTTCTATAAAAAAAAGAAGAGGGATAGCGTGGAAAAAAGAAATAGAAAGTAAATAAAAGAGAAGGAGAAGAGATAGAGGGAGAGATGAAAAGGAAAAAAGAAAGGAATTAAAAAGAAAGACAGCGAGGAAAAAAGAAATAAAAAGAAGGAGAAGAAAGATGAAGAGGTGAAAGGGGAAAATAGGAAGAAAGAAAAGGATAACTAATTTAATTCCAAAGAAAGGGAGGAAAAAGGCAGAAAGAAAAGAAAAAGGGAGATATGAAAAAAGGAAGGAAGCGAAAGAGCGATGAAAAGGGCTATATTTTTACTCTTTTTTTCTCTTCTCTTTATCCTTTACTCCATTTTCTTTTTGAGGAGAGCTAAATACAACAAAAGAAGTAACTTCCATACCACAATTGAACCATGTTGTTTCTCATCCCAATCTGGTTTGACCGAAACATCAAACCAGATCCATGAAACCACCAAGCCTCTCAGGACCAATTCTGGCCTGGAATAAAAACAGTTTAACCCTATATCTTAAGTATTTTAAAGTACTATATTAAAATGTTCACATTTAGACTTATCCCTATTCGTGTTCATTAAGGAGGAATCATACAAATTGAAAAGTGCAAAATTGCCGTTTAACTCTTTACTACTCCGATTTTCTATGCATACAAGCAATTCACAGAAGTAAAAGAGTGTAAAAAAGCCTTTATTTGAGGTACCCGTGTACTAAAGATGAAGTATTTACGTGGTGCGACGGTTTTGCACGAAACGTTTGTATATTAAATCCCCGCAAGGTTTTGTACTAATGGAGAAAGTAAACCTCACCAGTATTTTACAAAATCTTTTTATAAAAGTATTGAAAAATCGTTGTTTAGTAATTTGCGTGAGATAATGTTTACTTTTCTTGTTAATATGCGGATTTGTGAAAAGCTCTAATGACCTTAAAAAGGAAACTCAGAGTTACCACAACGAATTAACACAGGGATATTTGCTTCTTGCGTCAAAAATAAATATATGTTTACGTCAAAAACCAAACACGATGAAATCCATCTCTTTTTACACGTCACTTTTATGACGTGCAACGGCGGAATCTGCTGAATAATGAGCGGTTAAATGTTTGAGGCAGAAAAGCACATAACACTAAATAACCAGAGATATTCGTCCCTATTACATAAAGCCCAGTTCCTTATTAGCAGTCAGGATAGGCCGAGTTCTTAAAAAGAATAATTAAGAAGATGAATAATTCACAGAGTACTGCTATTCGCAGATTAGCTCTTGCCTAATGATTGGTGCTCATGTGTAGCCACTCCTTGCGTTCTGAAGTCCCGTCCCTTGACGTATTAGCTCTTGAATACAAAGCAGAGCTATTACCTTTAATTGCGAGTGGTTAAACTTCGGTTACAGTGAGGTGTTCTGGTTTCGAGTTTATAACAGTCACTTCAAGACTCAGTGAAAGGAACTTAAACAAATACGTCAATTTTCCTTTCTTTTAGAATTATTACTTGGGAAGGGAATAATAATAATGATGTTCGCGAGAATGCCGCAGGTTAATGATATCTTCAATTTTGAGATTATTAAATGCGGAATATTCCCAATGGTGTAATTTTGGGAAGAAGAGAACTTCGGTACCGAACATGTCCATTTTCTCTAGGGGTGGTGAAAGGCCAGTCGCTAAAATATTCGAAATGGAAAATTTATGCTAAATCCTTTCCTTTTCGTGTATTTCAACGAGGAAATGAAAATGAATTTTATTATTCTCTTGGGGTTAGGGATATTATTATATCTCCGTGGCTGACTGGATTCTTTACAGGCTAGACGAGATGTGGAAATCATTAAAAATATAGATAGCGAAAGCTACCTTCTGGCAAAGCAGTTCCATATAGCTCGCGGCTTAAGTTTTATGACCGGCTTGACAACACCTCATCTGGCAGTGGATAACTATCCCATCTCTTTGTCCCCACAAATAGACGGAGGAGATATCCACTGCCCGAAGTCGCGTTGTCGAGTCGGTTATAAAACTTTAAACGCATGCATAGAGTTGAAGGTGGGGATTTGAAATAAGCCTTAGGAACTCTGCCAAATCTGAAAGATTTGTAAATATACAATCAATATCAATCAATATTGCATGTAAATACAATCAATATTAAACGCTTGAGATCCTGTTAAAATTTGTTTTTTGCAAGCGCTAACAGTTTTCTAGGGATCTCAAGCGTTTAATATTGATTGTATTTAAGTGAAACTTTGGACTTAAGGGTTTTCAACTATGACCTTTCAGATTAATAAATCGAAAGAAAGTATTTCGGAATAAAAAATAAGGTTTTGGCAGAGTTCTCACATTTTTTGTGTTTTTAAATTTTTTTCATAATAAAACAAATTTTAAAGTGAAGACTTTTGAGATGATTTTAAAGATCATATTAAACCACAATTTTTGAGACTATAATTAAGTTTTTACCAATAGTAGTTCTTCTACAAATTGAATTTTTCAATTATTTTTTTGGGGTGACGCTCCATTTTTAACTCCCTGGGATTTGGTCTTGGATCCCCCAAATCCTATGTGATTCTGACTCGTCTAGGTGTCTTCTATCTTCCCTGAAAGTTTGTTGCACCATTTTAGATATACCCTGTATAAATAATTGATTTTTCTTATACGTTTAAAAGTTGGTAGCTATTTTTGTATTTTTTAGAAATAAACTTCTCTTATACTCCATGTATAGTAAAATGAACGAAACAGGCTATCCCTTTCAGAAGCATTTATTTTAGAATTTTCAAGTAAATTAAATTTTGTGTGTAACTTGCATTTTAATAAAATCCTTAAGGTTAATTTTTAAAATCTTCTTGGAAGAGTAACTTCCCGAAGTATATCTCACCAATACTAATTTAAATAATAAATATATTCTAATAAACTATTTTAGTATAAACTTTTGTTTTATTTATTGTCTTCAGTTAAATTTGTGTCTAATTTAGTCGTCTAGATACAGCCAAATATGATGTTTTTTGATGAAATTTCATCAAATCACAGTAAAATGTATGGTAGTATATAGTTTGAGTACTGGGTGTTTCTTCACAATTTTGGAGCACAATTTTAAAAGGAAGACTTCTAAGGGATTTTTCTCTGAAATTTTTTTACTATTGGCCGAAGACTTTTAGTTCCTGTGTAAATAGAATAGGTGGCTCAAGGTCACGTAATTTTCTTAACTACCACACTTCATTTCTATTGTACTGCACTGCAACGTCGTTGTTGTCATGGTGACGAGATAGAAATTGCGAATTTGAGCCATCTTTTCTATTTACATAGACTATAACACATAGGTTCAATTCCGTTAAAGGTCCCTCTAAATATCACCAAGTTTTTATGGATGCCATATATTCAAATATTGACAAATTTTTATTATTTTTATTGATAAACTAAACAGTTATTGATCCAACTAAACATTTTAATCTATGAGTTTGAAATTATTTAGCAATATTTCTACTTTTGGGTGACGAAAAGAGCATGGCGGTATTTATAACAGGACCTTTAACGGAATTGAACCAACACATGAGGAGCAAACAATCAAACCGGGTTTTCTCCAAAAAATAAAAAGTGAGTTACTGCTATTTTCATGATCTCCACATTAAACTGCACAAAATAATGCTATTATCTTCAACTAAAACAAGTTTTAACCTATTCTAAAACTACTTAGAAAATTGATGTTTCAATCAAAAAGTGTTTCCTCTAGAGCCTGTTTTCAGTCAAACAGTGATTCCTCCAGTCACAGCCAATCATAGCTATTCTTACCCGTCACGTGACCCACTTTTTGATACGAAATCACCTAATGTTTATTTAAAAAATTTACTGTGTTTATCAGAAATAAAAAGAATAGTTTTTGAGAAGAGTAGAGAAAGTGTCAAAGTCAAAGCTTCTTAAAAAGGGTGTTGCCGTCGTAAAAAGATTATTCTTACAATATCTTCCTCTTAGTCATGCAATATCACTCGAAAAGAAAAAAGATGTAGATAAGCTTTTGAATTAATGTAGAAAAGTAGCAAAATCAACAAGAGCTCATTTGGTATAAAGAAATTATTACATATAATTTAACTGCAGGCAATGAGGAAACGCAGGAAGTATGTGATTGCTTGGATGAAGATATTGGATTAAAAATTTAGAGGTTCTCTACAATTTTCAATCTATATTTCATGTCCTTGTTTACTTCATTTTATAATTGATATCTTGATCTCAATATTTCTCTTATTCAATTAAAAAATGATATAAAATAACATTTTAGTAAAATGTGTATTACCTTATTTTCATTCAAAAAGTGTTTTGTCCATGTTGGAACCATTCAAACCATGTTTCCTCCTATGTGTTCGATCAACACGTGATTTCTCCAAATTTCAAATGCATTTTTTAATAATTTAGGTAATTAGGTAATTTTTAGGTAAATTATGACTACAAATCTTCTCAGTTACTCGTTATAGAACTAAACAAACGATAATTAGGTTTTTAAATTGGTTATTTTTTAGGTTATTTGTTTTTTGTGTTTCCTGAAAATTTGTATTTGAAGGAGAAAGCATGGTTTGATTGTTTGCTCCTCACATATAAAGTTTACGTTCCTGAAACAAAAGTCTGCTTCTAACAGTTTCTCATGGGTAACTTTTATCAGTTTTTTCCCAACCAGCGATTAAAAGAATCTTTCCTATCTGGATACTCAATAAACGAAAAGGCTACTGGTTTTCTATTTAGGGTGGTTTCCTGATCAAATCCATCCAGTAAACGAGGAAGTTGCAAGATTTTTTTTTATTTTTTTAATCGATTCCTCTTGCAAAAATAAGCAAGTACCCAAAATTTGAGGCCGATTGAGAAATTTTTTGATTGTCAAAAAAATTAACAAAAATCCCCTTTTTAAAAGCGCGCGAAAACGCCAAGAGTTTGGACGTGACGTCATCTTATACTAAACATTGTTGTAAAGCAATGGAGTTGATGATATTATTGTTGACGTCATCTTATAGTTTAAACAATAAACGTTTTCAGTCACGTGTTTTTTTCTCGACTTTTAAATTAAAATATTTAATTACCTGTACATATTGGGTTGTCCCATAAGTTCTGTTACTTTTTGCGAAGTTTCGTGTTTGAAAAATTTTTATGAAAAACTGGTAATAGGTGGAGATTTCAAACAAAGGGGATTTTGATCTATGTATATTTAAGAACATAATGTGTGATTTTGGTAGCTCTCGTGATATTATTTCTTTTCAAAATGGCGGTTTGAAAAAAAGACCGCAAACGACGATTTTCGCGTAATTTTTTTCTTTTGTTAAAAAAACTAGGAAGAACGCATAATTCATGGCTAAAAAAAGTTTAACTGTATATTTGAAATGTTTAGATTATGATGTCATAGTTTCAAGATAATTTGATAAGTTTAACTTCGGAAATTTCGGTCTCAAACATACCATCTATTGCAAAAAACTTTCCTCAGTAATGTTAGTCATTTCAAAGAAATTCCCACAAAAAATCATCAAAAACAATAAAAAAGCTTACAGATAGACCCATGTATTCAAAATATGCATTACATTAAATTATTTCTGTAATTAAGTTTAGAAAGTAGTGCGCACAATTCAAGCGCGCAACGTTTTAGCTTATCCGAATTACACTCGCTGAACTTATACGCTATGCGAACAAAGCACTTATTTGCTTCATACGAAAACACTACAATAAAAACACCTCGTTGGAATTTAGAAATAAATCTATTCAACTATAATATGAAAAGATGCTTTCAATGTTTAAACTGTGTAAAAAAGCATTAGGGTTCAAAAAACATCTGCCTTTTATTTGCTTCATACCAGCTGCTTAGAAAAACAATGGGCGTGCTTTAAAAAACACGTGAAATTAGCAATATATGAAGTTTTAAAGCCAAAATTTCCTACCTTAAACTTATTGAATCATCTTGAAACTATGACACCTTAATCGAAATATTTCAAATATACAGTAAAACTTTTTTTAGCCATGAATTATGCATTCTTCCTAGTTTTTTAAACAAAAGAAAAAAATTACGCGAAAATCGTCGTTTGCAGTCTTTTTTTCAAACCGCCATTTTGAAAAGAAATAATATCACGAGAGCTACCAAAGTCACACGTTGTGTTCATAAATATACATAGATTAAAATCCCCTTTGTTTGAAATCTCCACCTATTACCAGTTTTTCATAAAAAATTTTCAAACACGAAATTTCGTAAAAAGTAACAGAACTTATGGGACAACCCAATATTTTTGAAAAACTGACTAGATATTTCATTTAACCATACAAAAAACCATACGGAACACTTGTTAGTTTTTGAAAATCTGACACATGCAACTTCCTTACTAGGAGACAGTGCTGAATGTGCAAGCTGGACTGGCCCTGACAATAGGAACAAAGAAATGCCGAAGAAATAAAAAATCAACAGGAGGAGTCGGAAAAATAAAAAGAAGAAGAAACCGTTATTAAACTTCTTCACTTCTTCTATAGCTGTCACGCTCAACGCGACTTTTTTACTCCAAGAGACAAAAGAACACGGAATCGATACAGCAGCCCTTTCCACATCTTTCGGAAATAGAGAAGGATAATAGAAAAAAATAATAGAGAAAAAATAGAGAAGGAAACAATAGTGCAGGCCCTGGACTGCCAATAAAAAGCGCCCGGTGTAAAAAAAACCCACTCGAAAGTAACAATAATAAAAAAAGAGCCGAATACACAATGGTATATCCACTACGAAATTTCCGCTTAGGAGATTCCGGCGGCTCTAAAAATAAAAAAAAATGCGAAAACTAAATTAAACTATAATAATAATAAAAAAAACGCGTGACTATCGCTAAAAGAAAGGGTCCCTCATATCGATATATCGGAAACTGGGAGATAGAAGGGAGGATGGTAAAAAAATAGCGCGGAAAGTGAAATATATGGCTGCGAAGGAAGTCCCCTCAATTTTCTGGTCGAATGTGCAGTGCCTTTTATACTACTCGGTAGGTGTGAATAAAGGCAAAGTGAGAAATAGCGAAGGAGGCAGCTAACACTATTGTATCTCATCCCCTTTGTTAATGCAGTTACAGGGAATTGAGGAATGAAATGTATGTGTTTTTTTTCTTCTCGCGCAGATTCTCTGATGAGAACATCATCCCCTGAAGTAGATGATGCAGAATTATTGAATCGGGGGGTTGCTCTTTTCTTCATTTCACTCCTGATACAATCTTATCTCCTCTTCGGAATTGTTCGGTAAATTGTCGGGGATTTTCGGCGAGTCTGTTAACCTTTGAAATTCCTATTCTCGCTTCTCTTTTTTACACCGTTCGCAGCTTTCTTCGCTTGTCTAACTTTTCTGACTCGGTCAGTTTTTTTTTTCTCACTCTCTCACAGCTGAATGAATTCTAGCTGAATGGAATTCAGTTTACAGAGGTTGATATAAAGGCGGTATCTGTGTTGCTTCGTTTTCGATTATCGTGAGGAGGGGGAGGGGAGAAATCTTTCTTTTCTTTCAAAAACCATTAATAAAAGTCTTATCACCTTTCGGGCTGTGAAAAAAAATCGAACTCATTACTTAAACATTCGTTTTTCGAAAAGCCTCCCTCCATAAATTACTGAAGTGTGTATCCTAAATGGATAACACGGCTTGTTTCCAGGAAAAACTGAATTGAAATGGATTTGCGTTGCTTTTAGTTATTTTCTAGAAACAGTTGGCACATTAATGAAGTGTTTCAATTTTAGAAGCATATCTTATTCAGTTCATCTAACAAACCGTAAACTGAAGCTGCTCATTCATATATCTTTTTGTACTGTATATTCGAGTATTAATGAAGATCTGATACCGCTTTTATTTTACAACCTTTTGCTTTATGTAAGTTATTTAAAAACATTTTATTCGGGTGGTTTATTTTACTTAAAATGATAGAGAATCTCCTGTCAACATGTTTTCTCACTGAATGAATTAACGAAACATGTGTGAGTTTTATTCACTTTTAATTATTCTGTTGGTGTTAGTATGAGTATTTTTAGAATCAGTAATTCGGAAGCTTAAAGGGAAGCTTAATGGCAAAATAAAGTAGTATCAAAGATTTTATAAATACTTTTTAGTAAATTGAATCCTTTTTGGGACGAAAATGAAGCTTTCCTATTTCTGTTTTAGCTCGTAATAATTTTGTATACATCTTAGAAAAATATAAAGGTTTTTGAAGACCGAAAATATTTTGTTAAGTTGAAATAAAAATTGTGTTGTCTGAGGTAAACTAAATATTTTATCGAAACACAGTTTGGAGGATAAATTACTAACGCATCTCAAGCAAACACATTACCTCATTAAATGAAAGGAGAATTTCACCTTTTGTTGCTAGTTAAGCAGACAATAGGTGTAAACTCACAACTCTCAATCGTCACCTCCGACTGTGGACCGGTTTCGTCCTTGTTAGGACTCATCAGCACGGTATAGGATGGTAACGCCAGAGAGAGGTCAATGGTCATCTTTTTTTTGTTATAGTTGGCTAGACTAGTACTTGCCCTCCTCCCTCTTGCGTTACCATCCTATACCGGGCTGATGAGTCCTAACAAGGGCGAAACCGGTCCACGGTTGGAGGTGACGCTTGAGAGTTGTGAGTTTACACCTATTGTCCACTTAACCAGCAATAAATGGTGAAATTCTCCTTTCATTTACCTTGCCTTTCTGGAATTAAATCTGTCCTAGAAATGCCACTGTCATTCCAGCAGATGAGTGGTGGACTAATCAATGGTCACCACTTTTTCAGTTATAGTCGGCTACACTAGTACTTGCCCTCCTCTCTCTTGCGTTACTATCCTATACCATGCTGATGAGTCCTAACAAGGACGAAACCGGTCCACGGTTGGAGGTGACGCTTGAGAGTTGTGTGTTTACACCTAACATTACCTCATTACTTTTCCCTTTACTTAAAAACCAGATTTAAGGTGCAAGGGGCGTTCAGAGGAACTGGTATACGTTAACTACTTTTCATTGCAAAAAATATGTTAAGGCTCACGATTTAAATTTTATAACTAGTAGAAATTAATTATGGGACATTATTTTGAGAAATGAATTTTTGAAATTAAGTTTTACATGAAATTTTTACATTTTTAATAAATATTCAGAGTTCAAAAGAAATTTATTTGAGTTAATAATTAATATCGACGACCTGGATTTATATTTTTCACTTCAATGAAGCATATTTTAGTTAATGGTTTACCAGCTTGCTGCCATCATTATTTAGCTATTGTTTTTTACAGTTTTATGTTTGTGTTGTTGTAATTTGTAATGTCATTTGTCCATATAATTTCTTTTTCGCCTGTACGGGAAGTTTCTTCCCCTTGGCGAATCACATTATGTCTTACTTTTCTGTGTTTGTATAATGAATGTGTTATAAAGTTAAAGTTAAAAAAAATTTAGATGTTATTTTAACTTTTTGATCAATGGGCAATACCACTATATTTTTTATTTTTTTTATTCGATAGAGGTACCCTAGAGCGTTATATACTCGCAAAATGTTTTTAATTACGATGATTATTTATTTTTTTATGTAATTTCAAAGTTCGACTTAAGCAGCATTGTTTACTGTTTCACGATCACTTAAAACACACAGAAACACTACATAAACAGAGGGCAAACTTTCCTTGATCAAATTGAAAGTGATGTGAGCAGCCTGTTCATATAAGTGCCCGACATCACCTTAAGCCTTCCTTACATCCCTCACCATCTTCTATCCTATCTCCGATGGGATTTCCGCTCAAGAATTTTTTTTCCAATTTGTTTGCTTAAGCTCTTCCCTCTCACTAATGTATCGTATCCTTTTCACCGAAGGGAAGAAAAAATTTTTTTTTCCAGCTGTTTTCGCAGCAGCGCGTTAAGAAAATGCAACAGCTCGATAATGGTGGTTTTGCGCAACCTCTACAACGGTGATTGAATCAGGTTCCCAAATCCCACTCGCTGGGGCAAATCTCGGGGAAATTCGAACAAACATCTTTTCGGTGGGGTATTAATCCCTCAAGGATTTTTCACGTCTTTTTTTCTCTCTTTTCGGCGGTGTGTGCGTTTTGCTGTTTTTTTCCATTGCCGTGTGATTATTTTTTTATTCCCGACGAACTAGAAAAGCGGCGATTTTACGGGTTAGAGGAAAAAAGTCGTGGGGAAACTAGAGGTAAATCCTTTGAGGAAAGAAAGCATGAGAAGCTATTTCTAGAGTATACAGTGGGTGAAGTATTTGGGCCATTTTTTTGTTCGGATTCCGGGGTATGGGGTGCGCTTTTTTCTGGGTGGAAGTTGGAATCAATAGAGCCTGAGATTTTTATGGGAAGTGTTTTTCTATTTCCGTGGATTTTTTCGAGCGAAACTTTGCTAATCTTTTTGAAATAGTTATCAACCATATTTAACGTAATCAGAAACGAATAAAAGTATGGGATTAGTTTAAGGAAAACGCATTCTCATTTCTCGCATATAGTGTACTCGTGTAAGTGCACCCATACCTGCCAATGCTATTTTAGTTCCTAACTACATTCATTCATGGGCTGCACAGAATAAAAGTGATATAAGTACACTGTAAAAAAGTTCTGGAACGTTACTTAAAAAACTGGGCAGTGAGTTCATTGGCGTCGCCGGGTCCTGAATATTGGAGGGGGGGGCGACCCAAGGATTTGGGATTCTTCCACAGAGGAATTTTACAAAACCCTGATTTTACAAAACCCAGGTTCCCAAATCCCACTCGCTGGGGCAAATCTCGGGGAAACGGATAACGTTGAACGACTCTTAAAAAGAATATTTTATTTCGCTTAAGCCCCGCCAGTGATTTAAGGTGGCTTTGTGAATCAATAAATAAACTTTCACTTCAAGATTTTGGTAATTGTTAACTCTCAACTAAAAAGGGGGGATATGGGGGTACTCCACCATAATTGGAATGACCATTGGAATTTGACCTTTTAAAACAGGGCAAACTCATTTTTAGTGTTATATCACGGCTTACTATATACTACTACAGGCTGACCGAGTTTTGAATTATTTAAAACTTTTGACAACTTTTCCCGCTAGGATCACCCCAAATTGGTTAAATAACGTCCTAACCAATAGGATAAACACACTAACAAATAAGGAAAAACAAAGGCGTGTTTTCAAGTAGAAACTGCTGACTGTTGGCCATAAAGCCATTAAGCCCCCCCTTCAACTCTGTGGATTTGCTTTGCTAGATATTAACTATTGCCATCTACATTTTAAAGATTTCCGCATCTCGGTCAGCCTGTAGTAGTATCTAGTAAGCCGTGGTTATATGATAAGACAGTTTCAAAATCAAATTTCTATGCTTCAATCAGTGCTGTAGCTGAATTTTTTCTGGGAGAAGGGCTCGCCTTTTTGCTGGAAACAAATTTTTCTGTTGAAATAATATCCCTCAAACTCAGCCTTGGCTTCAACCTATTTTAAATAATAAAGTTATGTAAGGTTCCATTGCAAATTGACGCCATTTTTTATTACTAAAATTTGGAAAAAGACATTCAGAAAATTTTCGGTCTTTCCTCAAAAGTTAAAAATAAAGTTTTTCCAAACAATGTTCCTAATTATTGGAGAGGGGGGACGCATCCCCCCGGGATCAACGCCCGTGGCTGAGTTGCCCATTTTTTTAAAGTAATGTTCCTGGAAAACACCCGAAGCGTTACTGTAAAATACTGAAACGTTCCGCAGTAAAACCAGAAACATTTCTTTGAAATATCAGAAATGTTCCTAAATTTTATAAAAGACCTAAAGCGATTTATGTTTATACAGTCTCATCCATAAGATATCTTGCGTACACAAACAGGTTTAGAATGTATTCATGCAATTCAAATCTGCGTTATGCAGCAAATCTACAAGTTCGTACCAACATGGCTAACTATATGATGCACGGGAGGTACCGATCCGTGAAAGTCCTACAACTCCTGATCAGAGTTTACTATGCTTACTCCCGACTTTTATTAGATTCAATCGGTTCTTACACTACCTCATCTGAATTTTGACTCCTTTAGTGGTGAGGGCGAAAACAAAAACCAATAATAGCTGCATGTCCGACAGGATTCAGAAACGTTTCAGAAATGAAAACCAGAATAGGGTAGTTTCCCATTTTCTGTTTTATTTTTTTCCTGGTAGAATATAGTGAAAAAAGTTGTTATCAAAAATCCCGAGGTCGCTACGACTTTAATTTAATTTTTTATTAATTTTTAAAGAGGATGCGCAGTCACAGTGCTTAAAAACGCGCCACTGCGCAGATACGTCATTTGGTAGTATCCGAGGTTTCGCCGATCGCGCGCTCTTATTTTTCCCAATAGAAAGCACGTGCATCAGTAAAAAAGAATGGATTCCGAAGTAAAAAAAGCTTATGAATACTGCATTGTGCCAGGATGCACTTCATCGACTGCAAAAACACATAGTAAAAGGTTCTTAATCGTTCCAAGAAACAAAAAATTGAGGAAGAAATGGTTCAAAGCCTGTATGAAGGATAAAATGGGCTCCGCTACTTCCAAACTCTACTGTTGTGAAGACCCTTTTAAAGTATCCATTTGGCACTATTAAAAAACATAGTGTAGTAAACATGTAGTGCTTCTTATTTGTTTCATAATTTATAGTTCTTTTGATAACACAAATTGCTCACGAAAGATATTACGTTGTCCGAAAAGTTCTGACAGTTTTTACTAAGTTTTGGTTTTGAATTTTTTTTGAAAAACTGGTAATAGGTGGAGATTTCAAACAAAGGGGATTGTGGTTAACGTATATTTAAGAATACAATGTATGGTTTTGGTAGGGGTATTATTTCTTTTCAAAATTGCGGCTACAAAAGAAGACCGCAAACGACGCTTTTCGTAAAATTTATTTGGCCGCTTTAAGATCTGGGAATGCATGATTAAAATGGCTACTGAAAGTTAAGTTGTATATTTTCAATGTTATTAAGATGTCAAAGTTTTGAGATGATAATAATAAGTTTAAGAGGAGAAATTTTTATCTCAAACAAAACATCTATTGGGAAAAACTTCTCTCGGTATTTGTTAGTCATTTGAAGAAAATTTTCTGTAAACTATATCAAAATCAACACAAGAAAGCTTACACATAGACACAGCTATTTAGTAATATGTCTTAAGTTAAATTATCTTAAGTTAAATTATAGATCCAGAAATCAGTGCGATATTTAAGCACGCATTATTTTAGCTTGTGAGAATTGCACTCGCTAAATTACGGTAAAGCGCGAATGAATATTTTTGAATAAACTAAAAATGCAACACTTATTGTTCGAAGTTGGAAACAAATAAAATATTGATATTATGGAAAAGACTCTCAGCTCTCAATGTTCAGAGAAACATCTGTCTTGATTTTATTTCATGCCAGCTGCTCAACGGAACAAGGGAAGTACTAAAGAACTATGGACAATTACTAGTTTGTACAGTTTTAGAGCCAAAATTACTATCTTAAACTTATCGAATCATCTCAAAACTTTAACGTATTAATTTAAACATTATTAATATACAGCAATCGAGCATATCGAGTTTACAAGTGCGCTTCCCGAACTTATTTCCCCCGGCCAATATGATAACACAGGTCCGCAAAAATTTTTTTCCGAGCTCTGTTTGGACTATTTCACCTAAACCTTATGATTTTTGGTGCGCTGAATCCAAAAATGACCTCCATTTTGCCCAGGGACGTCACGTTTTTTGACAATTCAGGTCTTTAGGTTTTTTTGGAAATGCCTTAAAATTTTGAAAAATTGACTCTTAACACTATTTTTTTTATTCAAATATTTCCATAAAACCTTTTATGGTTTTTGATGTGCTGAATCTAAAATTGCCCTCCATTTTATCATAAGACTTCACCTTTCTTCACAATTTAACAAAAATGCCAATTTTTTTAAGAAAATGAGTATCTTTTTAAAAAATTATTTTTCGACTCAAACTTTATCTGAATATCATTTTCATGTGTTTTGGTGTGCTGAATCCAAATATGACCTCTTTTTATTTTTAAAACATCGCATTTTGTAACAAATTGAGCAAATATAGCAACATTTCTTAAAAAAAATGTAAATACACTTAAGAAGTAGATTTTTTAATCCAAATTTATTAATGAGGTGATTAGTTTTAATGTTTTTTGGATCCCTAAACTCAAAAATGATCTCTGTTTTGCCCTAGAATGGCATGTTTCCCGACAATTTAGGTATGATTGTAAAATAAGTTAATATTTCAATTTTAATAAAAATATGCTTATAAAATAAATTTTTTATTACATATTCTTCATAAAAATCATTATATAACTAAAAGAAACTCATTTACACACTCTTCAGCCAATTTTTCCACCTTATGAAGCTCTTCTTGGTAAATTTACCCTTGTGATTATCAACAAGAACGTTTCTTTGAACTATACAACAAAAATCCTTCATTATTGCACGATTAAGTCTTGCTTAATATTTTATTTCAATCTCTATAATTATCTCTAAATATCCTGATGAGATAGTTTACTATGTGCATCATTCACAGCTCCTAATTTTTTAAAAAAGGGAGGAGCTAGAAATGTTCAAAAACTATAAAAAAATGGGAAAATTAGAATATTATGTTGCAATTTGTGAAAAATCCTGACGTACAGGATTTTTTCAATATTTTTTTCGTTATCAGCACACCAAAATACATAGGAAATCGTAATAATTGTTCAAACAGCTTTTTCATTGCAAACCTGTGTAATTTCTATTCTTTCAAACTCTTTTCGCATTAACAAAAAACAATGGGCAGGCAGGTGATTTTTGCAGTATGCAATTGTGCAGGTTTAAAACCATATGCTGTGCATCAGCCAAGTTCCAGGCATTGGTGATTCATGGAGCTACAGCCTGCGAATCAACGAAAAATCTAACTTTTCAAGATGAGGGATAGAAAAACTTGTGAAAAAGGTGCAATAAATAGTTCATTTCAAGGTGATTACGTTGAAATGTAACTAAATATGTTTGTAACCTTCGATAATTATCTTATTTTTAAATATTCATTAGTTTTTTTTATTTTTTAAACCATCAAAAAGGGGAATATGTCGAAAAAGAAGATTTCTCTATGGGTTGGCGGGAAATAAGACCGAGGTGCGCGCTTGTAAACTCGATATCTAATAGTTAAAAAATGTCTGATTTTTTCCAGAAAACATGTTAACTAATTCTCAAAGATGTAACTAGTTACCAATAGTAAAATTATTTCAAAATTCCTACTACTTTTTTCAGGATCAAAACGGGAGTTGAAAATAAAACTACCCTACCACAATGCTGGAGTGTACTCGAATTAAAAATGCTCTTTGTTAATAAATATAATAGATTTTTAAAACTTTAAAAACAGAATACGAAATAGTACTCATCTTGCTTCTTTAACTCCTCTATTTCTGGTTTATTGAACCGTGTATCGTTTCTAAGGAAATCAACCGAAGTTAAAACCGAAATTTTCGGCGAATTATTCGAATCTGCTCGAATAAAACCAAGCTCAATTTGAAAACTAATCCTGTTTTGTGTACAGTAATGATGTAAAAGAACAATAAACGAAAGCTTAGTTTAAAATATTTATGATAAGCAAAGCGTAAATACTCAGTTCGAAAACAAAACACAAATGCAGGCAAGAGGCAAGGCAAAGGATCGGTACTTTTCGCCGGTTCATACCAAATGACGTCACAGCTGGCCACGCCTCTTTTTTTGCGGCTCCAAATTTTAAATGCTTTTAACTAATTAACTATTTGGTCTAAAAATTTTTTGAGCGTGGGTAAATTATTCTTTTGCATTTCTCTTAGTGTTTTTGGTGTTAAAATGATCAATTTCAGTTGAAGGAAACAACCCTATTCTCCAGAAGGATGTTTAATAACTGTAAAAACTCATAAAAAGCAGGAACATTCCTGGAATTAATGCGGAACGTTATTACTTCTTTACAGTGTACAAAAATAGAATATTTGAGAAAAGCATGGATTCTTTTAATATCATTTACCTAATATGGTACATACGTGTCCGGTTCAAATGCTCAACAAGTGGCATTCAAGAGCTGTTTTAAAATGCCTTCTCCATAAAAATAACACAGACACCATTTACAGACATTTTCACAACTAGAACGTGTACCACTTTTATACTGACAAGTTCACATACTTAACCTTCCTACCCTCTTGAAAAAATAGTCACATATTCCCCTTCGTGGGGTCTATCTAGACCCCATACGTAAAACTTGTCTTTTACGCATTTAAGTGGGTAATTATATCTTAAATTGCAAATATTATCATTATTTACTTCAAAAATCATCCTACTGAATAATTAGTCAAGTTTTTATTGAATTTCTCGATTTTTGTTAATTTTTTTTTGCGATTTTGTCTTTTTAAAACTTTATGAAGTACGTTTCTTAATAACGTCTGAAACTTAAAAAAAATTAAATTACAGGAAAGAACAATGACAATTCAGTAATATACTTAAAATGTTTTATAATTACAGTGCTTAAGGGTAAACAGTTGATAACCCCAGTTTATCACGGGTATAATTTATTAGTTTATTTTTAAAATAATTTTTGATTATTTTGTTTATTTTTATATGAAGTTGCAGGTATGTTTAGCAGCTCTATACAGGGTGTATCTGAAATGGTGCAACAAACTTTCAGGGATGATAGTGGACACCTAGACGAGTCAGAATCACCTAGCATTTGGGGTCCCAGACCAAATCCCAGGGAGTTAAAAATGGAGCGACACCCCAAAAAAAATCATTGAAAAATAAGATTTGTAGAAAAACTACTATTGGTAAAAACTTAATTATGGTCTCAAAAGTTGTAGTTTAATATGATTTTTAAAATTATCTCAAAAGTCTTCACCTAAAAATTTTTTTTATTATGAAAAAAGTTAAAAAACCACAAAAAATGTGAAAACTCTGCCAAAACCTTATTTTGTTTTTGGAAATCCTTTCTTTTGATTTGATAATCTGAAAGATCATAGTTGAAGACCCTTAAGTCCAAAGTTTCACGAAAATACAATCAATAGTAAACGCTTGAGATCCTGTTAAAGTTTGTTTTTTTGCATGCGCTAATAGTTTTCTAGAGCTGTTTCCAGAACAGCTGTTTGCGCACAAAAGAAAACAAACTTTAACAGGATCTCAAGCGTTTAATATTGATTGTATATTCGTGAAACTTTGGACTTAAGGGTTTTCAACTATGATCTTTCAGATTATTAAGCCAAAAGATAGGATTTCCAAATACGAAAAATGTTTTGGCAGAGTTTTCACATTTTTTTGTGGTTTTTTTTAACTTTTTTCATAATAAAACAAATTTTTAGGTGAAGAATTTTGAGATAATTTTAAAGATCATATTAAACCACTATTTTTGAGACCATAATTAAGTTTTTACCAATAGTTGTTTTTTTACAAATTGAATTTTTCAATGATTTTTTTGGGGTGTCGCTCCATTTTTAACTCCCTGGGATTTGGCCTGGGACCCCCAAATCAAATCCTAGGTGATTCTGACTCGTCTAGGTGTCTACTATCATCCCTGAAAGTTTGTTGCACCATTTCAGATACACCCTGTATAAATTTGTATAATTATTTTATCACATTTTAATACGGACTATCTCTTTAAAATCCAAATAACCAAGCGAAAAATGATCAGAAATGTTTGGAAAGAGAGCTCCTTCAAGTTATTTAAGACTGCCAGGCAAAAAATTAGTCTTTTCTTTTTATATTTCTTCGAAATCAAATTCTTAACTTCAATAAATACTCTGGAATCTTAGCAAACATTCTTATTTTCCAAGAAAACCGAATGAAAATGCCATAAATTTAAGTACTTTTTGTAACGAACCAACTCACAGGAAATAGTGGTGCCCAGTTGTATGAGGTGTTTTTTGCTTCCACTATCAGTTCCTGGAAACAAATTTATAAAAATAGCCCATTTTCTCAGAATATGAAAGATAAATTAAGAAATAAGGCGAAATTCAATGCACTTTTTCCAAATCTTTATACTCTAACAAAAATCAAAATACAGTCGAGTCCGCTTAATGTGATCGCATTTGTCCGAGGTGAAACTGATAACATTATCCGATCGATAACAATAAGCGATTTCATATCAAAACGCAGTAAACACTGTAACTAGATTATTTGCTTTAAAATCAAAGTTATGTAATCGTAACTAATAGATTGGAAACAATCTTACATTAAATAAAAGGGGAAATATAAGAATAGCACAATTAATAAAATTAAAATAATTGCTTACTTTGTATTTCTATTAGAGTAGAAGAATTTCGCCGAATTTCGGCGCAAGTTCAGAGGTGCGGATGATTGGCGAATTTTGGCTATTTGGCGCCATATTTAGAAGCCAAATGAATCTTTTAACATTAGTTAGGGTTACCATATTAGTCATGTTTACTGCTAAAAACTTGGCGCATCCGCACCTCTGAACTTGCGCCAGAATTTCTCCTTTTGTTGTACTCCATTATATCCTTTTATTTAAAAAAATCCCTTAAATTAATCTGAATTCCAGTAAACAAGGGAAAAGCAAAATCTCTTATCAGAAACATCTGCAATTCGGCGATGGTTCCTTTCACCAATCACTAGCATGGTTCGGTCCCCCCCCTTTACCCATTTTCTTTCAATATATGCGGAGCATCATATATTTTCTCTTTCTTACATAATAGTGCAACTGTCTGATTTTTACAAAAAAGAAGCGTCAGATGCCTTAGGGTGGGGCAGAAGTTTACTTATAAAAACTTGACCTTCAAAAGGAAACTCGAAAGTGGAAGTTTTTAGGGGATATGGACAAATTTTGATAACATTAAGCGGCGTGTTGATCCATAGTTGATCACATTAAACGATGAATTTTATATTAAATTAAATAGGAATGATCGGGACCTGTTGATTTCGATAACATTATCCGATTGATAACATTAACCGTGATCACATTAAGCGGATTCGACTGTATCAACACACTGTGACCCTCCAAGAAATCTCTATACAACTAAAACGAAAGCAGGAACCTTGATTTATCAAGGATATGACAAAAATATGAAACATCTCCATTAATTGTTATTTATTTACCATATTCGTGCCTGGGGTCAGAGGAGACCCCAGAGGGGGAATATGTGTCTCTTTCTTCCATGATGCTTCAAAATTGAGTTATAGCCCCAAAATTTTTATCCATTGTAAAACTTCACGTATTTAAGGAATACTGGCATTGAAAACCTCCAAAACTAAAATCGACGGGATATATCAAACGCCAAAGTGGCTTTGGGGTCGCCTCATGCCTCATACCCCATAGGGGTAGGAAGGTTAAGCATTGTTATTTATTTATTAGAGTGTATTATACAGAAAATGCATTTGTGCTTATGCGTGCAAATTTAGTATGCACATGTATAGGTACATTAAATCTTAATGCCTTAACTCACTCGGTTAATTATGTCGTAATAGTACTTGAAATAGCGCAGTGGATGATCCTAAATGATAATCGATTGGAAAGAACCCCAAAATCCTTGCAGAATGTTTAGGATTTTTTCCCAAGTCGAATACAGTCAAACCTGTTTTAACGAGGAATAGGAACTGCACAAAAAATCGCATAATAATATTCGCACCAAACCTCGCGAGTAGCTATAAAAAAAGCTTTCGCAGCACATATAAATATCCTAATGATAATTCCTAATGAATAAGGACCGCATAAAAAAAGTCTCACGTAGGACCAAAGCGAAAATTCCTCAGCATAGCTGAATTGAAAAACTCTTTATGTTCGGACCGTAACGCAATCCCCACCCTATAGCTGAATTGAGAAACCGTTTCTATACCTACCGTAGACTTTTTTCAGTTACCATGTAGTGGGCGACGACTGTTGTTTCATTAGACCCATGTATGTCTCGGTAGCCAGATATACTAGATTTTTTTGTTCTAATTTGAAATTTTCATACACCGCACAAAACAAGCGAAGGGAAAAATCGCACAAATAAAAAAAATCGCACATAAAAGGTTCGCATAAAAACCGGTTTGAGTGTATTCGTTCATTAATTTAACGTTACACAATGATTTAATTTTAAGAATAGCAAAGGGTAACATTTTCAATTGCTCCGCATGCCAACCTTATTATGTTGTTTAAGACAACCAGTGAAGGGACTTAAATCTCGGGCCAAACCCAATTTGTGGGAAATACTTTTCTCTTTGAAAGACACTAAGCACTAGCTTTTAAGGAAACACAAGTAACTCTTTCGACAAAACCCTGAGGAATTCGCATCGATCCCGAATTCCTCCCGACCGTAACAACTTCCACTCAAACCTCGACACTGCTTTGTTTATCCGCATCACAGTCAAAAGCGGACGGCAAAAAGACACCGGCTAATAAATTGCCATCGACCTAACTAACACCCGGCGGTAATTGTTTCATTATAAAAGGTGATAACGCAGACCTCTCTGCTCGTGTGTGTGCACTCACTCCCCTAATTAAAAACTCTATCGAGTGCATCTTTTTGCTACGGCAACGGCGTCGCTTCTGTCCAGTACGGCGCCGGTCACAATTTCTGAAAATCGACGCGCGGACCATTAAGATCCTTATCAAGAGGAGTATAAGAAGGGTACTCGAGAAGAGATGTAGTGGACTACTCCTGTAGCAGAGCGGTTTGAAGTTCTCCTCACTGACAAGCCTGGTAGTGGCCGGTTGCTGTCATCTCACGAAAAGTAGTCTACTACATCCGCCCCTAGAGTCCTCTTCTTTCTCCCTTCCTCTTGATAAGGATCTTAAATGGGCCGCGCGACGGTTTTCAGTGACTGTGACCGGGGCCTACGGAAGAAGGGTGAATTATCCCCTGCGAGAGTTTTCAGCAGCGAACGCCTTCGGCAGTAATTATAATTAAAAGAGGTATGCTCTGAATCCGGTTTTGCCTTAAATAAAGGGAGTTTTAATTTCGTTAACGCTGCTGAGAATCTAACTCCAGTGCATACCAATTAATGACCGACGAAACCTTTTCTGCGAAGTGGCGAAGAAAACAACACGGGGGCGAACGGTATTAAATTCCTCTTAATAACACAAAGATCCGTCGTGTGCGACATTGTTTTGCTGAAGTATGTGCTTCGGGCGGCCGGTTGGAAGATTCGCATCAGGAGCGCGCGCGGGTTTATGAATGGCCGCTTTAAAAAGCGGAGAAATTAAAACTGATTAAGTTTGTTTCGGGGAACACTAATTGAGTTTCCTGACTGGAAATAGAACTGTGCACTTCGTTCGCTTATTTTTTTATTGTGTGTCAAGAGTTTTATGGTTTAGAGCTGTGTTATTGGGAATGTAGCCCAGAGAGCGATTAGTTCTTTATTCCGGTGTGATTTTTCCCGATTTATTGAATCGGATACATCGTTAATTAGTCCCGAGCTCTGTAAAGTTAGTCATTAAGAGCAATTAGTTTTAAAATTGAGGTTTTGTTCGATGCTATTTGGAACTCCCAATTTTTGCGGAAGATTCTTCAAAGAGGCATTTGAAATTCCTAGAATTGAGTTTCACACTTAAAAAATGGGGCTCCATCATACATACAATTCCACCCATTAATCGGTTGTATACCATACAAAAAAGTAAATAAATCATGTTGATTTGTAACTACAAACATGTTGAACCAAGAACGAGTATAAAGACAATCAAATCTACCACCGTAAAAGAAAGCTATTGATTCAAATTCAAAAAGAATTTTCACTACCTATTTGTTAAAGTATTTTAAAGCTAATGTAAAAATGTAAAATTTGTCGTGATTTAACGAAGACAACATTTTTCTCTTGAATATTGACTTCTATAGTCTGTGTGATTTGAATCGGCGGCTCGTTCTAGTCCTTTCCCATTGCATTTCTATTGCGTTGTCATGGTGACAATCCCCCTATTCTATTTACACGGTGTATAATTGAGCTCCTTTGCTTGTTTTTAATTCATATTCCAAAATTTTCAGTTTGAATTTTGGTTAATTCAACAGTTTGGTAGCTTTACAATTTTCTCAATCTGGTTATCTAGATATATCTTTCTCAGAAATTATTTTTAGTAGTTTTATAATCTACCCCCTAAGATTTTAGGCTTAACTTTTAACTTTATTAAAGAGCAAATGCCAAGCTGGTAAATTTGTGTTGTATTCCCTACTGCAATTCGTGTCTGCCTTTCTTTGGGACGATCCCCAAGATATACAGTATTTGTGTAGCAAAAGTCTATTCTCTGAAAAGATGGTTTTTTAATCGACTGCCAATTTCAGTTGGTATACACGCTATTCAAATATTAAACTCGGGAAGTCATTTGTGTCGAGCGTCACTTGCTCGTTTTGTTGTTCAAGCATCTTCGAACCGAGACCTCTGCTCTCGAGGGTCATGGATTTCCTCGACACATCGTTTGACAGTTAAACACGGCCACGAATCGAACGACACTGAAACAAAAGACAGAAAGCCAGGTCGTTAGCGGAGGCAAAAGTAAACAAGTTTTGGAGAATGGAAACGGATTTCTGCGAACACGAAAGTGGCATGCTTCGCATAACTAAAAGAATGCACTTTCCGAAACATAGAAAAAAAAAGAATGTCTCAATTCGGAATCCAATAGCGAGACGTCCTTTGGCGCATGCAAAACATCGATTCCTCGTTAAGAACGCCATTTTTCTGCACTTCAATCGGCTTACTTTCAAGGACACCCGATATGCAAAGCTTTTCAGCTGAAGGCCAGAAGAAGAAGAAAGTGTTAGCAGCCCGCTTTGCTGATGATAATGAATGTAACATATTTCGGAGATTGTTGTTTACTGAAGAGCCGCTTCCTCATGAAATGTAATCAAACGACGAAGTTGACTTAGTTTGGATTTACGATTCGCTTTCCAGGTTGCCACCGCATTTCAATAATGCTATGCCGGACTTTGCTTCAAATTGATTATTTATGTAAATTCTTGTTAGTTTTTTTTGTTATTGAAGTTGAAAACGATTCTTGGTTTTAAATTAGTTCTTATATGCGAGATTTTTGTTTGCATTTTGAAGGAATAAGAGAAAGAGTGAAGATACTTTTGATCTTTTGAAGTAGTTTCTTGATGTATTTAAGTGAGTCCTTATCCTATGGGTGAATCCTTAAAAGTGGAGAAGATCAATGTATGCATATTCAAACCTCCGAGTAAAAACTGCTAAAAGAATAATAAGATTCACGAAAAAGGACTTCAAATGGAATTATTTTAAGGGCTTTAGCTGTTGAAGTAGGGAAGGTAGTAAAAAAGTAGTTGTAGGAAAGTAGGTAGGTTGAAGGGCAACATCTTGGGTCATTTTTCATTACACAATTTTTATTCACAGGATAGTTATTTGAAAATTAAATAATAGTGTTTCTGACCAATTATCCATTTCTGTTTCATGTCCTGAATAAGGAAGTTGCATGTGTCAGATTTTCAAAAACAAACAAGTGTTCCGTATGGTTTTTTGTATGGTAAAATGAAATATCTAGTCAGTTTTTGAAAAAAATATACAGGTAATTAAATATTTTAATTTAAAAGTCGAGAAAAAACACGTGACTGAAAACGTTTATTGTTTAAACTATAAGATGACGTCAACAATAATACCATCAACTTCATTGCTTTACAACAATGTTTAGTATAAGATGACGCGTCACATCCAAACTCTAGGCGTTTTCGCGCGCTTTTAAAAAGGGGATTTTTGTTAATTTTTTTGACAATCAAAAAATTTCTCGATCGGCCTCAAATTTTGGGTAGTTGCTTATTTTTGCAAGAGGAATCGATTAAAAAAATAAAAAAAAATCATGCAACTTCCTCATTGTGTCCCAACAATCTTCCTCTGGCACACTGAAATCAATTACACCTTTACACTTTGCAGTTACACATTTATTACACTTTATTTTTCAAAAACAGAATATAAAGGCATTGTACTAATTTTGATTAATACATTTTTTATGGAAAAAAATTCCTATCAAACTACATGTGATAATAAAAAAATAATAGTATTAAATGAAAATTTATGCAATTAATTATATCTGCACACACGCGAAATGTTCCATAGAACGTGGGAAAGTTCGTTTTAGTGCTATTTACATTTTAGTTAGAAGTAGTTCATAACTGCAAGATTAAGTCTAAAAAAATTTTTATTCTAAGGTGGGGCATATCCCAACTGGCCCCACCTTTTCCTACCATTTCACACTAAAAGCAAACAAAAAAATAAAATTAAAACAAGACCGATATAACCAAGCTTGCTAAATTACTGTGACAAATTGCAGCGTCAAATAATCAGGGTAGAAATGTCGTTATTCATGTTTTGTTTGCTCATTCCGAGCTATTGTATCGCTTTATTATTTCTTCAATGCACTTTTCCAAGAATACCGTACCAACGGTTGTAATTTGCTTCACAAGGAAAATTATAGAAATATCTAATTTCTGAATGGAGGATGTGAAAACCAGTTATTCTAAACAATGTATATTTTAAACATTGAAATAAGAAGTTGACGCTGCAGCTATGATTAAAATTCCATTTGATTTCCAAGTAAAATCCAATGCATCATAATTGAATTGTTTTAAATTTTTAATTTCTATCTGAAGGATTTCAGAAAGCGATTATTAAAAAAGGCGTTTAGTGTTTTTCTAGTTTATGTAATCATGCCAATTTTGTAATATAATCTAAAGATAACAAATATCTGAGAGAAAAAGTAAACTATACAATGAAAGGATTTTCATCCTTGCTATGTGGAGTTGAATTTAAATTCTAATTTGAATCTGCCTTCTTGTTAAAAAGACCTTTCTCGAGGTTGATTCAACTTGCAACAAGTTAAAAAGGGTTCCGAGGAAGTATCAATTGTATATACAGTAGGAATTGTATATATAGTCAACATTTCTAAAGGAACAGCTAAAATTTTTACTGTCTAATTACACATTTAAACTCTAAAAAAACGGTAGGAGGATAATTCCACGCGTGAATACTAGGCTGGGTCGAAAAAAGCAAATTTTTGAAATTCAAAAACATAGGGGTCTCAAAAGTTGCGTCTTGGCTTGCTGATACCTGGAAAAATATCCAAAAAATTCCTAAAAATATCCCTGAAGAGTGCATCGGGACTAAAGTTTGTGAAAATTGATAAAAATCACCTTTCATTGGAAAAATTACACAAATTTGGAAATTCCGTTTATAAACTTTGAACTAGGTGTAATTACATCTTTTTAGTAGTGTGAAGACAAATAAAAATATTTGAAGACGAAAAATCTAAAATTTGGCACTTACAAAACAAAGGCACTATTGAATGTAAAACTTCCAAAATGCACTTTTTATTCATGAAAAACTTCTTTCATACTCATTATTCAGCCTTTCTTCATTTTACAGTGTGAACAATTTAAGAAATTAGTTACATGAACATACGCATAAAAATATCTCCTGTGAAGCATGCCTCATTTTTTACTATACCTTGAACCCCATTTAATAGTCAAAAAGATATTTATAACTTATTATTCCTGGAAATTAGCTTTAAATTCTGGTTTACAATCAAAATCTGAAATACAAGGGAGTGTGTGAAAGCACAATGTTGTTTCTATGAACATACACTTCTCTACCTCAATAGCTCAACTTACACAAGTTGCACTTGCACATATCTTGAGACAGCTTAGTTGTGGCAAGAATAGTTATAAAATCAAACTGTAGTACCAATACTTTGCACATATTTAATTATACAAGTATCTCTTCAGAAATTAAGTTTTCCAGCATGGCGAGAAAGAGAGCACACAGTATGTCCACTGAATATCATCAATGTGGCCAGTAGCATCAAAATTAATTGCAGGAGACATAAAATTTTTTAAACCCTTCATAAACAGTAATTTCTATATTGATGGAGGGATAGCAGTAGGTAATGATAGAACACCAATTAATACTTGACTGTAACTCATAGCACTGAGGATCTTATTCAGCGTCCTTAGAAGTGCTTCGATTTCTCACTTATTTTTAGTAACTTACTTTTCAGACACTTGTTTTAATACTTGGATGGTGAAATTGAAGGACTATACTTTCAACGGGAGAATTTTCAAACAACTAACTGGCTGTAAAGATCTGCCTGCTAAAATTTATCAAAGCAGTTTAGAGGGAAAAATCCATGGGTGTCAAAATCTTATCTCAAAAATGATCAGAGGTACTTTCAGAAATGGTTAAGGCAATACAGGCTGGAAGAGATCTTAGATATTGCTGTAAATGATCCTGGGTTATTGAGACTATCTAGAGCTTCTATTAGGTTTTCATATTATACTTTTCTGAAAGACCCCCCAAATGCTAATATGTTACAGTAGTATAATTTTTACACACATGACGACTTTCTGTAGTTACCTAATTGAGAAGATAGGAAACATTAAAAAATAAAATTAAACTGTGGACAAAGTATTGTACTACAATTTGATTTTATAACTATTCTTGCCACAACTAAGCTGTCTCACATTTGTAAGTTGAGCTAAGGTAGAGAAGTGTGTATTTTCATAGAAACAACATTATGCTTTCACACACGCCCTTGTATTTCGGATTTTGATTGTAAACCAGACTTTACAGCTAATTTCCAGGCATGCTAAGTAAAAAAAGGAGGCATTCTTCACCGGAGATATTTTATGCTTATATTCATGTAACTAATTTCTTAAATTGTTCACACTGTAAAAATGAAGAAAGGCTGAATAATGGGTATGAAAGAAGTTTTTCATGAATAAAAAGTGCGATTGGTAAGTTTTACATTCAATAGTGCCTTTGTTTTGTAAGTGCCAAATTTTAGATTTTTCTTTGAAATTCACCATGTTTAGGCCTTTTGCCCGAATTTCATAAATGAAGTAAGGTTTTTCAAATATTTTTATTTGCCTTCACACTACTAAAAAGATGTAATTACACCTAATTCAAAGTTTATAAACGTAATTTTCAAATTTATGGAATTTTTCCAATGCAAGGTGATTTTTGTCAATTTTCACAAACTTTAGTCCCGATGCGCTCTTCAGGGATATTTTTAGGAATTTTTTGGATATTTTTCCAGGTATCAGCAAGTCAAGAGGCAACTTTTGAGACCCCAATGTTTTTGAATTTCGAAAATTTGCCTTTTTTCGAACCAGCCTAGTGAATACCCACTATAAATGAACTAAATTTGGATCTGAAAATATCACAACTAAAGGATTTTATAATTCGATGAAATTATATCTACTTTTGGTTTTCTTTTTGCTTAAGGATGGTTTATACCATGCGTGTCTAAACTATGACCGTTTGAGGGCCACATTGCAACGAGAAAAATTTGCTGGGCCGCACATACAATATTTTTTCAACAAATTAAAATAAAAATTTACTCTATGTAGTTATAAATTAACTTCTTTTTATTATAATTTTTAAAATTTTAATTAAAAAATATTAATATATTAATATATATATATATATATATATATATATATATATATATATATATATATATTAGGGTGTATCGAAAAAAACTTTTTTTCGATTTTGATGACGTAATAGTGCGGAAAAGTTGTCTAAGGTGCCAGAGAGTACCTGTGAATTTTTTCAGAATTTTTGGATAATTTCTTAATGTGCCACATTGGCCCTGAAGTTCCCCATGTTAATCCAATGGGGCGCGCCGCCAAAAAGGCCGAAAATCGGTTTTTCGCCCCTCATTTCTACCCTAATCACACCACGAATGTCTCGTCTCGAGTTATGGACTCTATATGATCTAGGCTATCCGACAAAACTTGAATAATAGCCTAAATATCTAAATTACGTTTTTTTGTATGCTCAAATTTCGTCGAAAATCGCGTATTTCCTCGTTCAAATCAGAGCCCACAATCAACATAATATAGAGATTTAAGTTATTATTCAAGTTTTTTCGGGTAGCATACATCATATAGAGTCCATAACTCGAGACGAGACATTCGTCGTGTGATTAGGGTAGAAATGAGGGGCGAAAAACCGATTTTCGGCCTTTTTGGCGGCGCGCCCCATTGGATTAACATGGGGAACTTCAGGGCCAATGTGGCACATTAAGAAATTATCCAAAAATTCTGAAAAAATTCACAGGTACTCTCTGGCACCTTAGACAACTTTTCCGCACTATTACGTCATCAAAATCGAAAAAAAGTTTTTTTTCGATACACCCTAATATATATATATATATATATATATATATATATATATATATTAGGGTGGCCCTTATTATAATGGAGAAAATTTTTTTTCAATATTTTGTTTCGCGCCGGGCTGATTTTTTTTCCTTTTACTATAGAATGAAAGTGTGCAAAAGGATTTTCCAATATTTTAATATTAACACGTGCCTCATCGGGGGTGAAGTTTTCCAATAGCGCGCCATAGCAATAGTATGGCTTACGACGGGAATAGCGTCTCCGCTAAGAATTAAGAAACATAATACTTCGTAAGACATAAGAATATTATTAGAATGCATTAAATTAGTTAAAAATTCAAGAATTAAACAAAAGTATTTATTGAAAAAAAATTAAAAAGCATACATATTGCATATAATTCAGAACTGCTTAACGTAAAACAACAATTACACTACTTGACAAAAAAATAGGGTCAGAATGCTTCTGACACAATTCAAGCAGATTCTTATGTAAAATGACCCCCTGAATCCGAATCCGACCCCCGTTTTTCTCCATCACGTACAGATTTTCGGGGAACAGCCCCCCCCCTTTCTGCGTTTTTCGATGACATAATGATGAATTCGATTTCCAGGGGCAAAAACTATTACTTTAGCCTTTAAATTACACCCGAGGGAACAAGAAAGGTTAAAGCTTCTAAAATATACAAATTTGTAGCAAATGGGTAAGTTTAAGGGGTTATTACCCTCCTAAAAATGCAAAAAAAATCGTTAAAAATTATAAAGATTGTTTTTGGCTATTTTTTCCTCTACTTTTTCACGCAATTTATCATTAAAGGGTCCTAACCCTTCCCCAAGAACCCGAATTTAATGAATATATGCAGCAGGGATTTTTGCTAGTAGCGGTTGAGGTGTTAGCGCCCCCGAAGCACTCGCGGAAGAGACTCTCTGAATCGCGCCGCCGCTAGTGAACTCAGGAATTAATATTCATATTTTGAAAAGCTCAAAAATTACATTGTTCTTATATTTCAGGTCTATCCTGGGGGAAATTGTTCAGTTCGTTAAAAACTGGCCATTTTTTGGGGATGGGGGTTCCATGTTTCAAGCTGTTAATAGATGCGTGGGCTGTGGATAACAATTGGGGGTTGTCCTATTAAAAATTGAAGGTGATTGGGGAAAACGGGTGTCATATTTGCGTTCAAGAGGTCATTTTACACAAGAATCGACTGAAATTCAGTCAGTAACAGTTGGAATTTTTTTTGTATAGCAGTTTAACCCTTAAGTATAGCATAGAACCCTTCCGAGGGTGCTTTGGGGGCGCTAACACCTCAACCGCTTTTTATAAAAATCATTGCTGCATATATTCACTAAATTCGGGTTCTTGAGGAAGGGTTAGGACCCTTTAATAATAAATTGCGTAAAAAATTAGAGGAAAAAATAGCCAAAAACAATCTCTATAATTTTTTAACGATTTTTTTTGCATTTTTAGGGCGGGTAATAACCCCTTAAACTTACCCATTTGCTACAAATTTGTATATTTTAGAAGCTTTAACCTTTTTTGTTCCGTCGGGTGTAATTTAAAGGCTAAAGTAACAGTTTTTGCCTCTGAAAATCGAATTCAAAGTCATGAAGTAATCGAAGAACGCAAAAAGGGGGAGGGGCTGTTCCCCGAAAATCTGTACGTGATGGAGAAAAACGGGGGTCGGATTCGGATTCAGGGGGTCATTTTACATAAGAATCTGCTTGAATTGTGTCAGAAACATTTTGACCCTATTTTTTTGTCGAGTAGTGTAATTGTTGTTTTACGTTAAGCAGTTCTGAATTATATGTAATATGTATGCTTTTTAATTTTTTTTTTCAATAAATACTTTTGTTTAATTCTTGACTTTTTAACTAATTTAATGCATACTAATAATATTCTTATGTCTTACGAAGTATTATGTTTCTTAATTCTTAGCGGAGACGCTATTCCCGTCGTAAGCCATACTATTGCTATGGCGCGCTATTGGAAAACTTCACCCCCGATGAGGCACGTGTTAATATTAAAATATTGGAAAATCCTTTTGCACACTTTCATTCTATAGTAAAAGGGAAAAAAATCAGCCCGGCGCGAAAAAAAAATCCAACTTTGAAAAATAAGGGCCACCCTAATATATATATATATATATATATATATATATATATATATATATATATATATATATATATATATATATATATAGTAATCAAATCGAGATTTAAATTTAAAGTTAAAACTGAATAGATATCTGCAAACTGCGCAAATGCTGCAAGTCAGCTAGAATCCATCAATATTAGATTAAAAATACGAACCAGGAACTCCATCCATGCCTCGTCATCAGGGGGCTTGGACACGGATAGAGGGGTGTTTCTGAATGCCGACCATCAAAATGGTAACGACATCAAGCCCCAACACCCAGGAATGAATTTGGTAGCAAAATAAACAAGTTTATAATGCTATTATTAAGGCCAAAATTACAGTTAATACAGCAGATCAAAAATTGAAAAATAAAATACTCAACTGGGATCGCGCACATGCAGCTTATCACCAAGTAGTAGTATCATCAAGTAATCAAATCGAGATTTAAATTTATTATCTAATATTATCTATTATTATTTTTAATCTAATATATATATATATATATATATATATATATATATATATATATATATATATATATATATATATATATATATATATATATATAAGCATGATGGTAAAAATTAGGATATTTATCGCGAGGTAGGTAATTTTTATAAAACTCCAGTAAAGAAACATTCGCAAATTTTTCTCTGAGTTGAATGTCACTTTTAGAGAAAATCGGGTAAAAATATGTTGAAATGAACTTAATTTTTTCGAAAATCTTGAAATCTACTTTCAAACTCTTGAATCAAATCACAAATTAATGCAGCATATATTTTGTGCAGGCTTATGTGCAGCCAAAGTACTGAAATGTGTCAAATATTTTACTTTTATTTGATTGTGCCAAAATGTCAACTTTCTTTCAAACGCTGTTATTGTCTGGATTACAAAACAAATATAATTAATAAATTGATTTTTTCCCTTGAAGTCTCAAATTTAATCTATTCAAATGTTCTGTTAAGTCTACTAAAAAAGCTGAATCTAAAACCCAATCTTCGCCTTTAAATTCAGTCACAGGTTTCCCTTTTGTTTCCATAAATATTTTTTATTCAGTTTGAATCGATTTATATGAAAAATATCGCCAACATTTATTTTTTAAAAATAAAAATGTGCAAATTTAAATATTTTCTAAGTTTGCGTTTGGGCCGCATTTTAAAGGCTTTTGGGCCTCATGCGGCTCGTGGGCTGCACTTTAGACAAGCATGGGTTTATACGTATATTAGGGTGTATCGAAAAAACTTTTTTTCGATTTTAATGAAGCGTGAGGGCAAAAAAGTGATAGAGAGTACCTGGTGGTGGCAGGTGGTAAAGGTGGCAGAGAGTACCTGATTTTTTTCAGAATTTTCGGATAATATCTTGAAGTGCCACATTGACCCTGAAGGTTCCCCATGTTGATCCTATGGAGCGCGCAAGCCAAACAGGCCAAAAATTGGTTTTTCGTCCCTCATTTTTAACCCTAATCACCCGAAGAATGTCTTTCTTCGAGTTATGGACTCTATATGATGTATGCTACTCTAAAAAACTTGAATAATAGATTAAATCTTTATATTACGTTTTTTTTTGTATGCTCAAATTTCGTCGAAAATCGCGTATTTCCTCGTTCAAATTAGAGCCCACAACCAACATAATATAGAGATTTAGGCAATTATTCAAGTTTTGTCGGGTAGCATACTTCACATAGGGTCGATTACTCTAGGGAAGACATTTGTCTTGTGATTAGGGTAGAAATGAGGGTCAAAAAAATTTTTTTCGTCCTTTTTGGCTTGCTCGCTCCATAGGATTAACATGGGGAACCTTCATGATATGGTGTGGCTATTCAAGATATCCGAAAATTCTGAAAAAAAAAATCACAGGTACTCTCTACCACTTCAGACAACTTTTCAGCACTAACACGTCATCAAAATCGAAAAAGAGTTTTTTCGATACACCCTAACGTACGAGGGTTGTTTTTTAATTAACCTCCGTTAATTTCCAGAAAAAAAAGTAGTAGGAATTTCGAAATAATTTTGGTACTGATAGTTAGATACATCCTTCAGGTTCAATTTGCCACTTTACTGAAAAAAATCGGACATTTTTTCTATTTTTTATCGATTTTAGAAGCGCGCTCCTCGAACTGTTTTCCCGCCAACCCATAGAGAATTTTGCTTTCCCCTCATTTTTCTCCAACTACGGTAGGTCAGAAATAAAAACAAATGAATAATTAAAAATAAAACTTTATTAAAGAAGGTTACTTACATTTTTGGTTACTTTTCCACGTAATTACCTTGGAGATTAAGGCATTTATCATACCTTTTCACCAGTTTTCCAATACCATTTTCATAAAAAGCTGTTTCCAATGAGTTTAAGTGGTTTTTGACGCTTGATGAGAGCTCCGCGTCGTTTCGGAACCGCTTCCCTCCCAGCCAATTCTTCAATTCAGGGAAAAGGTGATAATCACTTGGGGCTAAATCAGGACTGTAGGGTGGGTGGTCAAAAATTTCCCACCTAAACTGTCCGAGAAGTCGCTGTGTTACAGCAGCACTGTGTGGACGGGCATTATCGTGAATGAGAGCAACTCCAGAAGTCAGCATGCCTCTTCTTTTGTTTTGAATGGCTCTCCGCAACCGTCTTAGGGTTTCACAGTAAACAGCTGCAGTAATCGTGGTTCCTGGCTTCATGAAATCCACAAGCAATACACCTTTATGGTCCCAAAACACGGTACACATAATCTTTTGCCTTTTAAAGGATTGTCTGAATTTTACAGGCTTTGGGGAACCTTTGTGCATCCATTGCTGTGATTGGCGCTTTGTTTCGGGTGTGTCATACTGAATCCACGTCTCATCTCCTGTCACAATCGATTTCAAATAATCTTCTCCTTTAGAGGAATAAAGGTCCAGAAATTGCAGAGCTGAAACCATTCGTTGAGTTTTATGGTCGTCAGTTAACATCTTTGGCACCCAGCGAGCACAAATTTTTTTATAGCCTAATTTATTCCTCACAATAAAATAGAGAGAGGATCTTGAAACTCCAGGAAATTTCCTAGACAATCCACTTATCGTAAACCTTCGATCTTCTCTAATCACTTTGTCAACACGTTGAATTAGGCTGTCAGTAGCAACTGACTTGCGTCCTCGACCTTCTTCATCATGCACATCAGTTCGGCCTTCTCTAAATTTTCGACACCAAAACCGCACACTTCCTTCACTCATAAAGTCTTTACCATAAACAAGGCTCATTCTTTCATGAATTTCTGTTGCAAAATTTCCTTCTGCTTGCAAGAAACGAATAACACTTCGAATTTCACATTTTGCAGGAGAGTTTATCGAGTCAATAGATGTGGTCATTTTGATTAAGCTGCATTTCAAAAAATTATGAATGTCTAAAATTCGGCAGATAAAGAACAATAAGTTTTTAAACATGCGCAGTTGCATATTGCGATTAACACCTGCCCGACTATTGTTTATTGTTTCTGCCTGGCCAGCTGATCGCGGACGGAGCGAACGGAGAAAGGGGAAAACGAAATTCCCTATGGGTTGGCGGAAAACTAGTTCGAGGAACGCGCTTCTAAAATCGATAAAAAATAGAAAAAATGTCTGATTGTTCTCAGTAAAGTGGCAAATTGAACCTGAAGAATGCATCTAACTACCAGTACCAAAATTATTTCGAAATTCCTACTACTTTTTTTTCTAGAAAAAAACGGAGGTTAATTAAAAAACAACCCTCGTATATACAGGTTGTTTTAAAAGTCCGTTTCGCGGCTTCTATTTGGAACCAACGTGTCCTAGGGTCACGAAAGTAAGGTCTACCGCTAGGTAAGTGACCCTAGAGAATCCATTGAGCTGACCTTCAACTTGACTTGAGCGGCGAAATAAAAAAGTCAATAAAATTCATCTAAAAACTATAGGAGATAGAGCAAAATCCTCAGCAAGAGTATTTTGTTCATAACGTTGACAACTATTACGTTAGGGGACATCCATAAATTACGTGAGGTCAAAAAGGGGGGGAGGGGTTTGGAAAAATCTCACCAAGGGGGGAGGGGGTCGATTAAAATCTCACTTCAACTTTTGAAGTTTGAAATTAAAAGATTTCTTTTAATTATGAGAAAGGAATAATACCCACAGATAAGATACTGTGGTGATTTTTAGGCGGAATAATGTCCTCTTCCCCCACATCATTAATAATGGAAATGTTTTAGGCGCTGTGATGCACAAAATGCAAACGAATAAGATAGAAAATTATTTTTAAAGGTTGTAAGTAAATCTCACGTGGGGGGAGGGGGGTCCAGCAAAATCTCACTAAATCTCACCAAGGGGGGAGGGGGGTCCAGATTTTGGAAAAAACACCTCACGTAATTTATGGATGTCCCCTTATGAATAATTTTATGAACCAACGTTATGAAGAACTGACTGAAAAAAATTTTATGAAAATATCGTGAATATTCGCGGAGATATTAGCATGTGAAAATAGCACTTTTTCAGAATTCAAGAAAGAAAAAGTTCGAGAATTAGCAAGTTTTTCAGTGTAATTGTGTAGTTTTGTGTTTTTTTAGTTGATTAAAGGCTAAATTTAATAAAAACAATATAAAAACTAGCAAACTTGCACTGGAAGGTGAAATTGTTTTTTTTTAATTTTTAAAATTAGTCACGAAAAGTGTATGCATACATTTTAATCGTGATCAGTTTATCAGTTAGAACAAGTTACACTCTTTCCAAAACATATCCACCATATCGGAGTTATGTGCCTTAAGACGTATTCCTTTTAACTTTTCCCAAGTGGGAAGATTCCATTGGCATTTAAACTGAATTCGCTATAAATGCAACCATATAAAAACGAAGTACAAGGTTTTAATACTGATACTATGAATAATGAAAAAGGAGACAAACTTTTCAAGTTGAGTTCACCTTTTCCTTCACCTCCCTTCTTTTGATAAATAACTTTTCCCATGCGTTATCAAAAAATATTCTTTTAGTTTGGCTCTGCAAAAATGGCGCATGATGCCTCAATGTTTCTTTTGTCAGACATAAGAAGATGTAAAAACCATTAACCGTTTCAGCTCTTTATCTCATCGCAAGGACTATTTATTGTCCCCAAAGCTATTAAGCTTGATGGATTACACGGAACACTATAACAATTTCTCTTCACTGAAAAAAAAACACATTTTTTTTCGACAGCAAGCTTTCTTATATGGAAATGGGGTCCAATGCATATTTAGATTAGCAAACATTCATTAGACTCTACTGAAGTATTAAGTATTGATCAGTTTTGTTCGTGAGATTTTTTATTAATACTATTCATAATGACTGCACTGCCTAGTGGCGAAAGTTTTTTTTGTGCAACTTTTTGAAGCTCTTTTTTTGGAAGCAATAAATTTCAGAGTTAAAAAATATTTTTTTTTTCGTTTAAACTAAGTATCTTATTTGTCCATGATAAAGGAAATGCAATGCTTCTTAGAGAATCAACTGGCGTTAGGAGGTCATTTGTAAATTTAACTGCACATACTGTATTATTTATTACCTTATAAAAGAATGGAAAGTCTTTTTTTTGCGCTATGGAATACTATTATCTTAATAAATGCAAGTAATTCGCAAGCTTCATACGCGCTAAAACTCTGTACTAGGGTTATCTTGATGGAAATAAACTACATGCCGTATCTTAATTAGCAGAAAAAAAGAATTTTCTTAATAAATAAGGCATTTGTTTCATTTAACTTCGGAACACTTTTCAGGAATTTAGGATATTATTAATATGATTTTATATACATTCTTTTTGAAATTTTACCCCTCACTTATAAATGTCATTCCTACTTTTCTTAAACTGAAGTAAAGGCTAAAGTTTACCAATTCCTGCTTCTGGCATATGTTATGTCAATATCAAGAGTTATTTGTATAACCAATCTGACACCGAGATCAAAAAAGGATAGTATCACATATTTGGGTTGAGAAATTGCTTTGAATTATTTCTCGACAGCTTCAGAATCGTAGAAAAATATGAAATAAGACAGTTCTGAAACAAACTGAAACTTTAAATCTAGTCACCTAGTTTTCAACAAATCTGTCAAAATTATGCCTGAGTGAGATATAGTAAAAATAGATTTGGTATTTCTTTTTTAGATGTTTTAAAAACTATAATGGAAATGAGGCTTAGAATGCGCAGTAAAAAGAGTGCGTGAGTTAGAGTGCGCTGGGGTAAAAAAAAACCAGCATTTTATTTTTTAATTTGTTGGAAACACAGTAAGGCTAAGCGCGCACTAGAGACTTTTGTCACGGCGACTATAACACTAGGTCACTCGAGAGCAATGCATCTCTACGGCGAGATCTTGGCAGTCGTCCAAGAGTCTCGCCGCCTAATGCGCGCTCTAGTTTCTTGCAATAGTCAGGGGGATAATTTTGTTTCAGTCGCCGCGACAAAAGTCTCTAGTGCGCGCTTAGCCTAAGGGGAGAGAAAGTGTAATAATGTGGCCACGTGTATCTATCTTAAAAGACTATCACTATTATTTTCATCCATTAAGTATTTTATTCACCAGCTAAAATAAAGTTTCTTTAACCCTCTCGGCACCAGAACATCAAAAAAGTGAAAAAACTTTCTTTTCTTCTTCTCAATACATCCAAAATGCTCCTATAATTTGTCTGGAAATTTTTTTTCTTATGTGCACTCCTTCCTAGTTATTTTTATGAGCCTCATATGAGGCCATATGGACCATATTTTTTTCATTTTAACAGAAAATACTTGGTTTAGAACTTATTAAAAGACATGGTCATAATATTAGACGATTACGAAATAAGAAAACCAACCTATAAAAAATGCTCTACAGAAGCTAGTATCTAGCTAGTATTTTCTCTTCACAAGCATCACAGCTTAAAATGTAAACATTGAGGTATAAAACATCTTGCTGCCATTTAGGAACGAATTCAGAAACCGTGTAGAAGTCTCATATGTGATCCCCATGAATCAGTGAAGTCACTGTTGAAAAGAAAATAAATTTGTGTGTTTACATCATACCAAAATTGAGCTCAGTAGGAGCCTCATATGAGGCCCAGGGTGGCGAGAGGGTTAAGTTAGCGTTTAATTTTTTGCTAAAGAATTTTAAGGATTTGGAGAACTTATGATTGCTTTCAAAGTAAATACCAATATGAGGTATGGTTCCTTCTGATTGAATTGGTATTGTTAGAGTTTTACTTCAGTGATTTTTCGGGTTGATTCAAGGATAACTTATGTTATTAATACAGCGGCGTCAAGTGTAAGAGTATGCAGATATAAGACAATTGAAATTTTTGGACCGAAAATTATAACTCCAATAAATTTCGATGGTTTTTTTTCTAATCCACATTTGATGAATAAATGCTGACTTAAACATTTGAAAGCTTACAACCCCTCTGAAGCTGAAAACTAGCCCATTTAAATTTCTGGAAAAGTAACACTAGGTTTGAATCTTGTTTGGAGAGAGATAAATTCTTAGAGGTGTGAGAGGAATCTTCCAATTACGAAGGCAGTGGTGCCTTTTTATGTGCCTGAGCTATTTTACCCGCCACATCGGGTAAAAGTAAAAGTCATTTAATTTTTTATTTTCTTTGGAAAATTTTTAACTTATTTTCATTAAAGCCACGGCATTATTTTTTTGAAGGTTGATTTATGAGGCAATAAACTTAAAGTTTTTGAGGATCTAGATTTTAAATTCACGATTTTAAGCCCTAAAATAATTTGTGTGCCTACTCATACCCACCTTTCCCATATTCTACTATTTATTCTAGCGTTTAAAGAATCAACTGACATTTTTGCTCATTGTCTAAAAATTTATGATAGATGCTCATGAAAGAGTCATTAATGGAAATTTCCAAACCTTTATCACTATTGTAACTTGTGAAGATGACTTCATGAACTCATTTTCACTACTCTGTGTATAATAAGTACGATTGATGTATAATTTGGAACAAAACTTAATGTGGGTCGATTCTGAGTCTAATCAATAAAGTCCAGGTAATAGTGCAAACCTAAAAGGATTCTAATGTAATAATCATGCATAATTTAATTAAATTTCCATATTCACGCACCCCCGAGTAAGACCCAAAAATCATTCAAGCCAAACAATCAACCACTGCAAGCTTATGAATTTTTAGGTGCATTGATTAAGAATCGAATGTTATGGGAGGGGGCTCGCTGTACCATTAGTACGGACTTGAATTCAATGCTGGAATCCAATTTGTTTAGAGCAGTATGCTGCAACTCCTCATTCATTTTCAAACACAATCTATTCAGCTAGCAGCTGTTGCGATGCCAACTGCAATTCTCAAAGATTAATAGTTTTCGCAGCTCCCCGATGGATTTCATTTGATTATCCAACCATTAAGCTAAATGTATCGTTTTCAAGCGTTGTGGCCGAGTGCTGTTAGTTGTTAGATGGGATGGCCGTTTTTTTGGTTTTTAGGCCCCCATAGTGCTGATTTATTGCCTGTTTTAGTTCGCGTTGTTGGTGGGAGTTAGTTCAATAGCGAATACAACGATTTTTCAAATTTAATTTATTTTGATAGAGCTTTTTAAAAATTTTGCTTGAAGTTTTGAAATTCCTTTTAATCTGGCTGTGCCATTTTTATAAACCAGAAAATTTTTCCTAAGTAGAGGTTTATATATTTGATTACGTGATCTTCATTTCGCATCGGAAGGATTAGAATGCGTATTTTTTTGAGAGCTTCATTAAGCAATTTAATCACTTGATCAACTTTCCATCTTTGTTGCCCTGTTAACATTTTAATAGGATGTCAGATGAAAAGTTATCGATCTTTCATAATCAGTCATAATTATTTAGATATTCAATCTTAACTATTATGAATTCTGAATAAGGAACTAGCATGATTTTTTTTATTTTTTTAATCTATTCTTCATGCAAAAATAAGCCACTACACAAAATTTGAGGACGATTGAAAAATTTTTTGATTGCAAAAAAAATTATTAAAAATCGTCTTTTTCGAAGTGCCCGAAAACGTTTAATTGCATGCATAGTGACGTCACAACACTTATACTTCGCCTAAAATGTTTGCCTTGGATTTCTGACCGTCACCAGAACTGTCTCTAGAAGGTAAATATTTATTAAAACACTCATATATGACACTTCAGAAAAAAGAAATCATCAACAAAAACATAGAAATTAAATTTTGATTGCAATTTGGCACGATGGAATTTTACGTCACTGTGCATGCAAACACACTTGGCGTTTTCAGTCACGTGTTTTTTCTCGACTTTTAAATTAATATATTTAATTACTTGTTACACTTTTTTGAAAATTTGACTAAATATTTCATTTTACCATACTAAAAACCATACGGAACACTTGAATTTTTACGAAAATCTGACAATGCAAGTTCCTTATTGACTTCTGTTTTCCAACTATCAGATGCTGTTGATATTGATATGGTAGGGACATTTGCTGACCACTTATTGGTCTCTTTGCCCTCTTCTTCATCAGATGCTGTCTTGTCAATCCCAGTTAGCAACTCTTCAGCCCTGGAAGTTGATAAAGCTTGCTTGCTTGGATTATCAGTAAGAAAAAACTCACAGTAAACACAGAGTAAAGATAATTCAGATAGTCCAAAACGCGATTTTACTAAAATAGTTCTACAGTTATCACATAGTGGCGTTGCGGTGCCTTCAGCTGTCAATGGGTGGGTGGGAACTAAAGGAAACGAGTGATTCTGATTGGACTTAGAACTTTGTATGGAGGCTGCATTTGAATTTCTCAATCTCTGCTTGTTTTCCCCAGATCAAGGAGGCTTTTTCCTTATGGTTGCAAACTTTCCCTGACAGTAACTAAAATGTCCCTATTATAAACACTGATGTCGTTTGTTCTGTCGTTTAATATCTCTTATCAGTGATTGTGGTCACAGAAATGATCATTAAATGTGTAGTTATATGTTTAAATTGAATTAAATGTGGAGTTGGAGTTGTGAGTTCTATTCCAGAGGAACTCACGGTCCATCGTCACTTTAAAGAAGATGCGAGATAGTGACGTCACGGGCAGATCAGTATAAAAGCCGGCGAGAGATCTGAGCCTGGGCAGAACATTGGGCGAGTCCCTGGAGAGCGTGACATCAGAGAGACTTGTAATGTCTAAGAAATTATCCCAAGCGCATGCTCAAAAGAAAGATACACGCAACTGTTTTATAACCGGGAAATTATATAAATTTTTTTCCCTCTTTAGCGATTTGGAAAGTGGGCGGGGTAATTGAGAGAGTGTATGCGCGGCAGTAGCTCGATTGTAGAGAGTCAACAACGTTGCGTCATATTCTCTGGTTAGTTCCACCGTTATCACATAGAAACGCCACCGTCTATGGGAAAACCCCATGTTAAAAAAGTTGCCATTAGCGTCTATGGAAATGGACTCTCTGAAGTATCTTTACTCTGTGACAGTAAAACTCAAGAAACCCAATACCTAATCCAAAAAAATTAATTAGGCAAGGAAAGGCACAAAGTTAAACAGAATGAAAGGAAAAATATTAGATTACGTTAATTTAATTTATCCATCTATCATTTTGGAGAAAATTAGTGTGAGAAAGAGAAAAAGAAATTCCATCAGCAAATACCTCTGTATACTTATATTTCATTTTATTATTTCGATTGAAAAAGCTTTCTATTACTCAACTTGATGTTATTTTTGGTAAAAGCATGTTTTTTTTGCTAAACCACGAGGTTTTTTATCAACTTATGATCGTTTCAGTTTGCAATTCTTAGTCAATCGGATCTTTTTGATCAGCGCATATTTTTAATTAGTTTTTGATCTTTCATCA